>BSQW01000003.1:0-5000000 GCA_030161315.1 Eutrema japonicum
CCTAAACCCTAAACCCTAAACCCTAAACCCTAAACCCTAAACCCTAAACCCTAAACCCTAAACCCTAAACCCTAAACCCTAAACCCTAAACCCTAAACCCTAAACCCTAAACCCTAAACCCTAAACCCTAAACCCTAAACCCTAAACCCTAAACCCTAAACCCTAAACCCTAAACCCTAAACCCTAAACCATAAACCATAAACCCTAAACCCTAAACCATAAACCATAGACAAGTCTGTTTAAGAAGCCGTCGGAGATAGACCAGCCCGTCGGAGAGAGAACCAGCTCGTCGGAGAGAGAACCAGCTCGTTGGAGAGAGAACCAACTCGTCGGAGAGAAGAAACAGCTCGTCGGAGAGAAGAAACAGCTCGCCGGAGAGAAAAACCAGCTCGCCGGAGAGAAAAACCAGCTTGCCGGAGTGAAGATGAGAGTCGTGAGAGGTGAGTCGTGAGAGGTGAGAGTTAGAGAGATCTATATCTACTTTTGCTTAGGGGTATTTTGTAATTTTGAACTGAGTTAGATCATTTAGCTGAACCAGTTTGGAGCAGCCAACTGAGTTTCAATTTTTATTCATAAGTTCTAATACTCATCTAGATGGATCATCCATATGTTAATGATTTTAGCACTAAAACAAACATCATTTGTCATCTTCACCCAGATGATCCATCTGGATGCACAACCAAACAAGCCCCTAAAATGGAAATATCTCCCCCAGCAGTACCAAAGTATAAAAGTAGAACAGAAAAACTATGCAGAATCCAAGTTGCGTAAGCAATACAGTGGTCAAGGGACACAAACCAGTGAACTTGAAAACAAGTCACTGAAAGAAGTGGATGGAGATAAAATCATATTGATTGACGCTGTAGAGAATGGAAAAGCTTTAAAAAAATGCAATGGTATTTCGGGGGAACAGGGTTTAAAGGACAAGGCAGCTGACGAAGAACAATCAATATCACCTATTGATTGGCTGCAATTGCTTTAATTGAAGATGAGGTCATTTTCAGCATTCACATGAAACTTTAGTTTGGGACAAATCCAAGACAACTAACCAGAGATAACCGATGCCCCCTCTTCACGAAACTTAAACCCAGAAAATCTAAGAACGCTTCTGGTAACTTCGAGAATTTGTTTATCACGAAGATCTACAAAGACAAACCAGGATTTAAATTCATACTATTGTAACTCTCTCTTCACGGAAATCTAAACCCGAACACGTGAACTCCCGCCGTCAATCACGAAAAATAAACCCAGCGCGATAGCAACAGAAGCAATGATTATCAGGATAATCGATTTCGACGGTTTACACTTGGGTTTGGCGAGCGTGTTCGTCGACGACAGTGATGATCCATATCTTGAATTATTTATCAACCTAGAACGAGCATGAGATCGTTGCATCAAAGTTTACGGAATGATATAGCTCAAATTAATACCCTAAAGTACTAAAGCTTTGTCGATTGTAATACTTAGGGATCGAATCCACAGAGACTCAGGGAAACACACAATAGATTATTCAGATCAGAATTAAACTAAACCAACAATGTAATTGAAAGCAGATGCGTAAATTAAACGAGTTGTAAAACGATTGGAAAGAAGCTAGGCTCAGGGTATTTCTCAGGAATTCAATGAATGTAGATAACTAACTAACAGGATTCAGATTTAGCGCGGTTCGTGACCTCAAATCACTAAAGTATAGCTAACCAACTCTCGTTGCGAAAACTATCTAAGTCTAAATCCTAGAATTCCAAATCTCTTTGCGAATCCTAAAGTCTAAACCAGCTTTTAGTTCAGGTTTGATCTGTTCACAAAACAACTAAACCAAATCTCTTTGCGAATAGTTATTTTGCTCACCTAGGTTCTGTCAGGTAATCAATCGCACTCTCGTGCATAACCAATTATCCTAAGATCTAAGTTCCAGATTCGTCAACCTAGAATTAGCTATGGGAACAACCTAAGGCCAAGAACTTAATTCAGATGGTGAATCCTAATCAATCAATTAACCTAACATTCAGAGAAAACCCTTATGAGAACCCTGAACCTAACAAGGGATCTACTCAGACATGGAGATTGAAACCAATAACATGATTGAATAGATCATCAAATAAAATAAGATAGAAGAGTAAAACAAGAGGTTCAGAACTGTCTCTCTCAGAAATCTCTCCAAAACCAGAACAAAACTAAAATCACTCTGGTTAGCCAACAAAAGTGGCTGAAAAACTTAATTATAATGTTAAAACACGTTTTGGGCTAAATTGTAAATAATAAAGTCTTATGGGCACTTTTGCAATTCTTCAACTCTTCATAAAACTCGCGACCTGTGTCTTGCTACAATGGGTATCGAGCGATACCAGGGGGTATCGATCGATACTGAAGCTCTAAATCGGGTATTCAGCACACGAACTTCTGTTTTGCTCCAAAATGCTCCAAAAAACTCCAATATCTCCAATTATGCTCCAAACATGGTAAAACCTGTAAAAGACTCTAAAACACTACAAAATAATAGAAAGACTATAAAACGGACCTATATCATTGCTTAAAAGGGGTAAAAACCATGATATATCAACTCCTCCAGACTTAGCCTTTGCTTATCCTCAAGCAAATAAAAGACTAAACCAGAGAAAGAGGTTTGAAAACGCGGAGACTCACCTGTTCTTGAAGCACTGAGTGACCATTTTCCCAAGCACCCAAATGTCACCTAACTAGTTCCTAAACTAACCACCATGTACTTCTCCTTAGGCATTCGCAACTTCCCCAGACTACACACATTATCTCACAGCATCGTTCAATTAAACCAATCATCGCCAGTTTCATCGCTGTGATTAACATCAAGAACCTTTTAGATTCTTTCCCATACAATATCAGGACAAGGAACCACCCAAATTTCACACTTTTTGTATCACTTTCTCTCCCCCAGACTTATTTCTTATTTTGTTCTCTCTCTTTTTTTTTTCTTTTTGGTTCGCATATACACATCAAGGTATGAGACGCAAGTATTGATGGTGTCTGCCACCGAATCCCCGGTTCTTCCCTCTCAGTGTATCAAAGGGTGTAGGCGAATAATGGCATCATAGGAAAATCTTAACCTCGCTTCCAACCTTTGTGTGATCATTCCTCACCAAGTAGAATAATGGGATCGCTGGAAATTTTCCTAGCCCTCTACTTAGAAGAAAATCATTTCATCTTTTATGCTCTTTTTATTAACTTGTAACAGGGGAGAGGGATACTATCACTTTCAAACACATGGGTTCCTTTGTCAGATATGAATGAGAAATCAAGCTCTATGAATACTAACCACAACAATGAAGTGCAAAAATTTGGCTCAGGCTTTAAAAGAACTCTGCTGGAAACATGTGTGTCTTCTAGTTAACTGGTCAGCCTTTGCATTTTTCATTAGTCGATCTGTAACTGATTCTGTAACAGTGGTCACTTAGAAGCAAAGTCAGAACAAAAGAGTCAAGAACACGATCATAATCTCCAACAAAATTTTGACTCAATAAAATAATTTTGACACAAAAACGACTGACTCTAAGAAAAACAAACACAATGTCAGCGACTACCTCCCCCAGACTTGAACAACATTGTCCCTAGTGTTATCTAGCCTAGAGGTGGTAAAAGAAATCAAAAGAGTTGAGTGGATGGATGAAAATCGAAGGAGGCTTACCTGGGTGGCGGGTATCGATCGATACCATGGTGGTATCGATCGATACAAGGGATAATTGGTCGATGCAAATTTGGCATCGATCGATATGTTGCTCACGGTCCCTTGAGAAATACCCAGCTCCTTTTGCGTGTGGATGGTGTCGATCGATACTCCTCTTCTGAATCTGCTGCATGTGAAACACAAGACACAAAAGCAAAAATAAAACCCAAAAATAAAATAAAAACAAACTCACCAGTGGGTTGCCTCCCACCAAGCGCTTGTTTAACGTCAGTAGCTTGACTTTGCTCAGGCGATCAGTCGGAGCGAGGTTGAGAACTCACTCCCATGTAAGCTCCACAGATAAACACCTCCAGATTCAGAGTTCTGCTCAGCATGCTCTCTATAACCTCCTTTCCTTTCTCTTTCAGCTCTGGAGTAAGGATGACTCTAGCCTTGGAGAATGGTCTCAAGGCTCCTTTGCGCTTCACCTTGTACTCGATTGAGTCTCCATCACACTTCTGAGGGATCAAAGTGACTTGGGCAGCACTTTCGACTTTCCTGCTCTTCGCTTTCTTCGCTTTAGCCTTCTTAGCAACCTTCTTGGTGATGTTGGGAGGTACATCCGAAACAGTCGCGGCCTTCGGCTCATAGCAAGGCTCATCGCAAGGCTTATCCAGCAGATCAATCATCAGCGTTTCGCCGGCAGCAATGGTGATGCATGAGACATGTATGGGTGTTCTTCTGGAAGGGATGGCGTCATAGTAGACCTCATCGTCAATGTAAGAGAATGATATTCTCTTGTTCGGTGTGTCCATGATCGCACCAGCAGTAGCCATAAACGGTCTTCCCAAAATCAAAGGGACCTTAGATCCTTCGTTCATCTCCACAACCTGAAAATCAGTAGGAACCAGAAAATCTCCTACTTCGACAGGCATATCGAGGATCGTAGCATAGGGAAATGAGCTAGTGGAGTTTGCGTATGTGAGAAGTGTCTTGGGAGATCCCATATCAGCTTTCAATTTCTCTGCATTCTCCCTTGACATGAGGTTGACACTAGACCCTGAGTCATCAAGGGATTCCTTGAACTTGACTCCAGAGATGGAGCATGGAACAGAGAATTTCTCTGGGTCCTCCCTCTTGGTTAACTGCTTCAGTGGAGGTGGTGTACTTCTGGCCTTGATGAAGAGTGACTTGATCTCTTACTCAGTTTCTCTGCAGTTTTGGAACTAACACTCTAAAGGACGGTTCTCAAAAGCCTTTTCAAAAGATATAGTGCTGGGAATCCTCCTGACCATCTTCTCAAAAGCGAGAAACTTCTCCGCAGTTATGGGTTTCATGAGATGTCTAGGTGGTATAGGATATGGCACCCTCGGTTTGTAAACCCTTTCCTCGACAATCATGGGTGTTTTTTCAATTTCTGGATCAGTCTGCGAGGGGTGTCGATCGACACTGGTGGGTTTGAAACGACTCGAGCAGGTGTCTGGGCGTGTATCGATCGACACTAGCTGGTGTCGATCGATGCTTGTTGCTTCAAGACGTCCTTGGCAGATCCTTGGACGGGTATCGACCGATGCTGGGTGGTATCGATTGATACTGAGGCAATTTCGAGAGCCTCATCTTCGACCTCTTCATCACTTCTAGAGATGATTGCATTGATGTGCTCCCTCCTTGGGTTTTCTCCTCTACCTGGAAGAATACCCTTTTGTCGTTTCACAGCTTCTGCTGTCTGAGCGACCTGAATATCCAACTTCCTATGGTTCATGCTGAGAGTTTCGATCTTCCCATTCAGATCGGTGTACAGAGCATCCAACTTCCCATTAAAGCTCACCGTCATCTTTCTTGCCCTTGAACCAGCTGTTCAAGCATATCCTCGATCTTACTCTCAGGAGTCTTAGCAGGTACCTGCTGATAAGATGAACTCCCATAGTTCCTTGTGTAACCACTGCTCTGGAAAGGTTTCTGACTAAACTGATTCGACCCAGAACCACCTTGATAACCCTCATATTTGAATCCTCCTTGCTGAAAGTTGTTGTTGTAGTGATTCCTCTGACCTTGAAAACCAGAACCACCAACGTAGTTAACATCCTCTACCTCATCCTCCTTGAAAACCTCGACATTATCAGCAAAGTGAACAGCCTTCTGCTGCTTGCCCATCAACAAATTGTGCACCGAATCCAGCTTCGCATGCACCTCAGCAATCTGTGAACCCTCTATACCACCAGCTAGCTTCTTACGCTCCATGTCAGCACTCTTTGTGCTATTGCTAGACGCAAAGTTTTCAATTAGCTGGTAAGCATCATCAGGATATTTGGTAAAGAAATTACCATTACTCGCAGAGTCCAACGCCATCTGGTATCTCCAATCAATCCCTCTGAAAAAGAAACTCCGTAGCTGAACCATAGTGTACCCATGATGTGGACAATCCTTCTGATACATCTGAATCTCGCCCAGGCAGCCTTGAAAGCCTCAGTCGTTCCCTGAGAAAACTGTGAAATCTTGTTCCTAAACTCTTCTGATCTCGCATCCTCATAGAAGTTATTTAGGAAGGCAGTCTTAGTCTCATCCCAGTTAGTTAATGACCCAGCTGGTAGTTGCTTGAGCCAATAAGAAGCATCCCCGCCTAGAGAGTATGGGAAAAGCTTACAGAACAGGTAGTCGTAGGATACTCCATTGCATTTGATGCTAGAGACCAAATCCTCGAACTTCTCGAACTTCATCGTTCTCGGCTTCTTTGCTTTTCTGAGTGTGCGTTCCAAATGTACTAGTTCCTCGTTTGACAGATCAACTAGCTGAGTGTCCTTGTTTCTCCTGGTTTCTCGAGTAGGCATACACCTGAAACACAAAAGACAAGAACGTAAGTAACTAAAGAAACGTGTCGGGTGTCGACCGATACCAAGGGGGTATCGATCGATACTCGACGATTTAGTCGAAATTCTTCACTAAAATCTAATGGCGAAATTGAGTCCCCGGCAACGGCGCCAAATTTGATATAGCTCAAATTAATACCCTAAAGTACTAAAGCTTTGTCGATTGTAATACTTAGGGATCGAATCCACAGAGACTCAGGGAAACACACAATAGATTATTCAGATCAGAATTAAACTAAACCAACAATGTAATTGAAAGCAGATGCGCAAATTAAACGAATTGTAAAACGATTGGAAAGAAGCTAGGCTCAGGGTATTTCTCAGGAATTCAATGAATGTAGATAACTAACTAACATGATTCAGATTTAGCGCGGTTCTTGAACTCAAATCACTAAAGTATAGCTAACCAACTTTCGTTGCGAAAACTATCTAAGTTTAAATCCTAGAATTCCAAATCTCTTTGCGAATCATAAAGTCTAAACCAGCTTTTAGTTCAGGTTTGATCTGTTCACAAAACAACTAAACCAAATCTCTTTGCGAATAGTTATTTTGCTCACCTAGGTTCTGTCAGGTAATCAATCGCACTCTCGTGCCTAACCAATTATCCTAAGATCTAAGTTCCAGATTCGTCAACCTAGAATTAGCTATGGGAACAACCTAAGGCGAAGAACTTAATTCAGATGGTGAATCATAATCAATCAATTAACCTAACATTCAGAGAAAACCCTTATGAGAACCATGAAACTAACAAGGGATCTACTCAGACATGGAGATTGAAACCAACAACATGATTGAATAGATCATCAAATAAAATAAGATAGAAGAGTAAAACAAGAGGTTCAGAACTGTCTCTCTCAGAAATCTCTCCAAAACCAGAACAAAACTAAAATCAAGCTTAGCCAACAAAAGTGGCTGAAAAACCTAATTATAATGTTAAAACACGTTTTGGGCTAAATTGTAAATAATAAAGTCTTCTGGGCACTTTTGCAATTCTTCAACTCTTCATAAAACTTGCGACATGTGTCTTGCTACAATGGGTATCGACCGATACCAGGGGGTATCGATCGATACTGAAGCTCCAAATCGGGTATTCAGCACACGAACTACTGTTTTGCTCCAAAAAGCTCCAATATCTCCAATTATGCTCTAAACATGCTAAAACCTGTAAAATACTCTAAAACACTATAAAATAGTAGAAAGACTCTATAAAACGGACCTATATCATAGCTTAAAAGGGGTAAAAACCATGATATATCACGAAACCACAACAAGATGGGTGGAGATTTGGGGATTTTAGTGTTCCCCTAACAAAATCAGCAAATCAAAATCGATTTTTGGGTTCATCGCTCATTTGGGAATTTTTCAATTTGGGAAATTTAGGATTTTCTGGTGGGGATAATTTAGGTTTATCAGTCGTAAACGGGTCTATAATTGGGTTAAAATTGGTTTAGCTTTGTGTTAATCTGGTTAAGGTTGGATTGGTAGTTTGTTTGTAATTTGGTTTCGAATTTTTTTGGGTGGAGATATAGATTTTTAATTTTTATTCGGTGGAAAACTAGAACGAGGTTATAAATTTGTGTGGATCTGTATATGATTAGTTCGGAGGAGGGGAAATACCTGGTTTACCCATTAATATTGACAAAAAATTTAGTCTCAATACTTGAGTCAAGAGTCAAAGAATAGTTGTACCCGAACCAGAAGGCTAACCAGCAATATGGTTATCTAGAAAAGTATATCTCACTGATTAAAAATTTGAAATGGTTTCAACGAAAAGTAAATTTGGTTTGATTTACTTTGTGGTTCAGTAATTTTTATCATATTAAAAATTACATCAAGTTATTATGAATTTGGTTTGATCTAGATTGATTTGGTTTGATCTTGATCTAATGGACAATACTTATGTATGTAAACAAACCAAAACTGAAATCGTCATTTTGTTTATTGTTTTTGCATGTGAACTCGAAAGGCCTCGAAATGCAGAGACCTTGAACCCCGTTGGTGTGGCTCCAAAGGGAATCTGAAAACTTTCTATGAGTCGAATAAGATTTTTGCTTTCATATCAAAATGCATTTTAACTTTCTAATTTTTGTTTACTAAAATTTGTACATATAATAATCTCTTTTAGCTTGTTTCAAATAAAGATGACTTCTCTTTTCAAATGTATATCAGAAAAGTCTGGCACTTTATCTCAGTCCCAACCAAGAGTGTCTTTTGTACAAAAGATTAGCTTGAGAAATTGAGTTCTTATAATTTAGACATCTTTGGAAGTTTAATATCTTCCAAATTCCAAAGAGAAGTACCAGCCATGTCCATGAAGCAGCTCACACACAACAACTTTGACATGGGAAACATAAATTGCGTCAAGAAGTAATCACAGGAAAAGCAATATAAAACAAGGTCGATTCACCTTATAAATGCTTTCAAGTGAAGATGGTTGCTCTCCAGTCCGTTTCTCGAGGATAAACTGTTTTAAGAAAGCTCTACAAATCTTCTCTCGAGGATAAACTGTTTTAAGAAAGCATGTCAAGAAAGCTTTTGTCCAATCTGCCATCATGTAACATATTAGTGACCAAACTTATTGTCGAAGCATCTCCAAAGAACCCGCGACTCCTCATTTTCTTGATGAGTTCAGCTGATGCGACTTTATCACCATCTCTAAGGCATGCCCGGATTAGTGTGTTATAGGTACCACTATCAGGGAGAGGGCCATCTTCTTTCATTTTTCTAAACAAAACATATGCTTTCTGCTTTGAACCTTTCCTACACAAGCCTGAGATCATGGTATTGTAAGTTATAACATCAGGTTCCACTCCTTTAAGGTTGAGGCTACAAAACAAATTCCACCCATCTTCCATCTTCCCCGCTTTACACATCCCTTCAATCATAATATTATATGTGAAAATATCAAGTTTCATTTCAGTCTTCTGCATATGCTGGAATATGACCAATGCTTTCTCCAACTTCCCGTTGTTACAAAGTCCATCTAACAAAATGGTATAGGTTATAATATCACGAGGCACACCATTAGAAACCATCTGTTCGAAAACTTTTTGGGCATTATCACAATCTCCAGCTAGGAAAAACCCTTGGATAAGAGTGTTGTAAGTGATTGTGTCGCCAACCAATCCTCTTTAAGACATCTCTCGGAAGAGCTCCATACCATCTTCTACTCTTTTAGACTTGCAAAATCCATTTATGAGAGTACTATATGTCACTAAGTCTGAGAGAATACCTTTGCTAACCATCAAAGCAAACATCTGCTTGGCCTCCTCTAGACGATCTTGCAAACAAAACCCGTTGATCAATGAATTGTAAGTGATAGTATTAGGATCTATAGACCTTATGATCATCTCCTCGTATAGTTTTTCGGCCTCCAAAAGTTTTCCCTCTTTCACAAACGCATCTATCAATGCACTAAATGTGACTACATTGGGGGTGATTTTCCTTTCAATCATATCACTTAGTAGTCGAGAGGCATCACTCCATCTATCGTAATTACAAAGGCAACTAATCATGGAGTTGTAGGTATAAACATCCGGTCTAATTCCCTTGTTCTCCATTTCGTTGAATAGGTCGAGTGCATCATTCACATGTCTGTATTTGCAAAGACCATCGATGATTGTAGTGTAGATTACAGCATCAGCCTTTATTTGCGATTTATCCATCTTCTTGAGCAGATTTAAAGCCAAATCCATATCGCCTCTCTTACATATCCCATTTACTACCACGCCATAAGTAACTAGACTCGGTTGGCATCCTTTCACAACCATCCAGTCAACTAAAGCCACAGCTTCGGAAGCTTTGTTGTTGAGAAAAAGTCCATGAATTAGAGTTGTAAACGTGAAAGTATCAGGTTTGTATCCCATTTCAACCATTTGATCAACCAGAGTGACGGCATCTGCAATCCTATTCCCGTGACAGTATCCATTGAGCAGCGAGTTAAGCGTGACTAAATCGGGATCAAAGCCAAGTTTCATCATTCTGCCAAGTATAGCTAAAGCAGGAGAGAGCCGAGAGGAGCGGCAACAACAGTTTATCAAGATAATGTAACTGTAGAGATTATGTGGAATTCCCAACATCTCCATCTTCTCGCCCAGAGAGATCGCAACATCGTACCTCTTCATCTTAGCGATGGCACTCAACAATTTAGTGAACTCGATAATTGAAGGGAGTGGACGAGACTTGACCATCTCACCGAACAGAACAATTGCATCATCTAACTTAATATCCTGTAGAAACCCATTTCTAATCTTCTCTCTCATATCACAACTAGCACCAGAGAAAGCTCGTCTCCAGCAACGAAAATCGCAAAGGGAAGATGAGGGAGAAGCAGTTCCACAATTACCTTTAACCAGAAGACTGCGGCGAACAAATCTCTGATACGGTAATGGTTTTATTGATGCAATCGAACACCTCATCTTCTTGACGATTGGGTTTATTCTCAGTCTCTATCGCTTTCAAAACTCCGATTAGCCCTAAATGAACCAACAGTAAGAAAGAAAGATGATGTATTTCCTTCCAGCGCCGTTAGATCATTTTGCTACTGACGGTCAAGATTTCATCTTATCATTTCGTGTGACCGATTAACTCCGAGTTCTCTGGTTCGGATTTTGGTTTTAATTAAAGGACTCGTAGCAGTGCATGAGCTAATGAACAAAATGATTCTGCTTCAAAGTTTTTTTGTCTTCCTTCTTCTTCAACTGTGTCGGAATTGTTATATATATTTTTTTTCTTCTAGAATTTATGTAGATTATTTGATAAAAGAGTACGATATTACAAATATGATAAAATAAAGATGAAATAGGGAACAAAGGTGGAATAAAAAGCCTTACAACGACCAAGAAAAGCCGGTTTGAACAAAGTCCGGTACAAGAACTTAAAAAAGCTAACGAAAAGAGTCTTGAAACCACAATGCAAGAGCATCTTGATACCTCGGAGTGCATTGTTATTGCAGTGAAGGTTTCTAATTTTTCAGATAAAAATCCTTCTTTTTTTCTTTTATCTCTTTGATTTTGGGGTTTGGTTAGATCTCGATTGGGACCCAATATTGAATAGCCCATTGTCAGATTCATCATTTGCTTCCTCAGTTGATTCTTCTTCTTCAATTAGATGAGACAAGCTTATCCCTTTCAAAACAAAGTGTGATGATGTCAAGATGATTACAAAGAGTACCATTGCTAGAGCTTTATACAATCATAACAAAGAGTCCAATTTTCTCAAGTGAACTTGCAGTCCCACCATGCCGTCAAAATCACTCGACAGTGTAACATTCAGTTGTTTGAAACATCTGTAGCAATCTTTTGGATCATATCTGCTTCGTTAGCCCTAACAAAAAGCAAACAAAAAAAATCATGTTGGAGAGGTCTAAATTTACAAAAAGTTTCACCATTTTTTGAGAAAGATACAAAGCAACAAATTCATACCAATTGAGAGAATGTTCTCTTTCAATGTTTGCGACATCAGTCAAAGCTTTGCTCCATCTCTGCTTCACTTCCTCTGTTTTCCCTTCACAAGTTTTCATGAAAGCACTCCCGAAATCTCCCTTCTGTTTTCGTACACTAGACAGATCAACGTCGTAAAAAATCGTCATCACTATCTGCCCGGAATCTTCTTTGCACTTCAAAATCTCGACCAACTCATCTAAACACCAGCACCGAAGCTTCTTTGCAGAACGATCGAGATTCTGGATTCTCTAATCGCTTTCATGAGTTCAGGTACGATCGAATGGCCTCTTTGGATCTCCTGATCTTTGAACGTCGTGATTCCCTTGCTTGCAAAGTAATTGTGTAAATGACTGAGAAACCTTCTACGGACATCTGCGCCGTGGAAGCTCGGGAAGACATGGTATCTCCTTCAGCGAGACGAAGAAGAAGAAGAAGAAGAAGAAGCCATGAGAGAAAAGAGAGATCGAAGAAGAAAGTATCGCAATGGTTTATATATTGATGATGCAAAAACGAGTAAAGAGAATAGATTTTTCCAAGAAATTGTGGAGGAAAATACAAACATGTTTCCCCAAAAGTCTTCGACGACCCCATAAAAGTCATAGTCTTCGAGGACCCCATAAGAGTGTGATTTGGTTTTGTAAAGCTTGCCAATTTCCGATGAAGAAGAAACAGTTGAAATGAGCTCAGAGCTGAAGCATTAGAAGAATCCATGAGAAGATCGGAGAAAATGTTAAGAGGAAGAAGGCGAACCAAAAAAATTCAAATTAGGGTTTTAAATTCCAATCCAATTGTAAATTTTGGTTTGAAAACTTTTGGTTTGAAAACTAAACCGAGTCTTAATTAGATTAAAATGTAAAAGAAAAAAATCGATTATTGTGAAGTTGGTCGCAATGATTTAGGAATAATAACAAATTTACAAGTAAGTCCTTTTAGTTTGTAAAATCTTGCAAGAGTTCCCGAGTTTAAACGATGTCGTTGCATATTCGTTTCTACTATTCCGAACTGGAGAAAATCTCCGAAAGCCTACCTTTTGTATCCTCTGCCTTGGCGGGATGTGTTTTTTGGCGGTAAGTCGGGGTGTTCACTATGTGTTCGCAATGTTTGTAATTCGTTTCTAAATATGTTCACTATAGGTGTATACTTCAATCAATCAAAATTTTGATTATGTTTATACCATAAATTTTAAAATTCATAACACATTCCTCGGTTCTGAACTGGAGAAAATCTCTGAAAGTTTACCTTTTGTATCCTCTGCCATGGCGGTAAGAAAAGATGTGTTTTTTGCAGCTACATCTCAAGTCAAGGTCTTAGTGGTGCTCTCGGATTTTCAACTCATAATGGATCTGAAGACGAATGTTTCCATAACAGAACTCAAAAGATTACTTTGTGACATTCGTTGTTTATGTTTGTCCTTTAAATCTATTTGTTCTCTCTTAGCAAACGCAACTTTTGTATCTGCATATAATGCCTCTTTATTGGAGTGTAAGCTTCCTATTTATAAAATATGCTCTGTTTGACCCCAAAAAAGAAACAAATGAGATGCTATTGTATATTGATCAAATTTATATCATTAAACAACTCTGTACTGATTAACGGGGAAGTTTCATAAGTGATTGTTTGGTATACTGCCTTAATTGAGCAAATGGACACACACAAAAACATATGCTACAAAACATAAATGCTAAATATATTGTATAATTTTCTGTTGTTTCACGGCAATTCAAAATCCTATAAATATTTTAATCACAAATCACCCGGTTATAAGAGAATCTCCAAACAAGATCCTTATTTTGAAAGTGGTAAATCATTAAAATGAGGGTTTGAGGGTGGATTGCTCCAATTGTAAATCATTGTTTAGAAGAATTTGTACTAATAAATATAAAACTCATAAAAAAATTACATGCTAATAAAAAAATTACAAACTTACATGATGATTAGTATTGTAGTACGGATTTTATTTTCTGTAATATTTATGTGTTATGTAACTTTAATTTTTTGTGTTGATGTATTTTTATCATGTTTATTTATAGAAATGTTGTGTAATATTTTTTTTATATTGGTAATTTTGATTTTAATTTTAATGTATTTATTTGATTTTTATATGTTATGATTAAATTTATAAGGATGTATTTGTATTTGGAAGACATTTAATTATATGGAGTAAAATGAAAAATAAAAACAAAACATAAATTTATTGAGAAGATATATAATTGTAGGGATTAAAAAGTAAAGTAAATAGTGTTTTAAAGAGGTGAATAGTTGACCTAATGGAAAGTCTCTAACTGGCTCGGAGGGTTCCAAGCTCACAACAACCTCCAATGTGCTGAGCACGTGACACAATCGTTAATCTTTTCTCTCCGGTTAAGGATCACACAAACTACGAATCACTGAGTGAAATCGTAAGAAAATAAAGCCGATTTTTTCTGTATTGATAAAGTCACCAGGACGAGTGTGTAGATTCGGGCAGCAACAAAGAAAGGTTGGCGCCAGCAATTCCCAAAAGAGTCAAGGAACGAAACATATAACCAAGACAAGTTAGAGAACTGAAGTAACAGTTCCAATTTGGAGTAATCATGGATGACCTGTGTCACAATCAAATTGTACTGAGAAGTGTAACAATCATGCATTTTGTGTAAGTATAATGTTATTGAATCAATCATTTTGTGTACCTCTAGAGTAGCATAAGAGATCTTCATGCCGCTTATTGTAGATATCTTGGAGAGGAACCAAAAGATATCTTTGTTTATTCTTTTGGTGTAACAAAGAAACTGAGGAGTTACAAGAGAATCATAAACGTAACAAACAAAAGAAGAAAGAAGAAATCTAATCTTGTAGAGAAGCTAAGACTGAGGATACAACGTGAAGTGAACCTGTGACTATGACCATTCCCGAGTCACTGGTTGTGTCATCGGCGAGAATCTTATGAGCAAGCTTTAAAGAACCAAACACAGTTTTGTTTTCTGAAGCATCTATAAACCCTAGACCTAACTCATCAGCAGCTATTATCCATGATTCCTTCAAAACCGAACACGCGGTTGATCTAACCTTAGATCCACCAATGTCAGCTTCTGTTAGAACCACTGCTTCTGGTTTTAGACCTGAGAGAAGTTCTTTTGCAAAAGAAACATGATCTTTGTCACTAGCCATTGCAACGACAAACACCAATCTCTTCTCTGAAAAATCCTTCTTTATCATCTCCTTTAGAGCTTGGGCAGATTCTTTGGTGTGAGCTGAAAAACAGACCAAAGATTGAATACTGTAAACCAATAGTTTCAAGCAAAGTAGAGCATTTGCTTATTGTACATAGTTGCAAATCGATTCAGTTTCGAAACAGAGACGGTTAAAGCTACATTATCAAAAAAAATGGCGAAGAGAGATCATAAACCTCCATCAAGAAGCACTGTTGCTCCGGGTAATTGTAAAGCCTCTGCTTCTTTTGGTGTCAGAAACTGACTTCTACCAAGTAAACGAGTATTCTCTAAACCAATCCGAATAGCTTCGTTTGTAACTCTCCCCCATCCTGATAATTTAATCAAGAAGTGAACAAATTTGTGAACTTTTACTTCTTTTGTTGCTGTTGTATATGAAACAATATAGAGATGTATCATACCTTGGTCACGAAGACAGAGAGCCACACATGTAGCAGTGACAGCATTTTGGAGCTGGTGATTTCCAAGCATGCGTAGATTTACATCACCAAGCTCAAAAATCTGCGTTTATTACGTTCAATTAGCTGTGGTAAGACAGTTAAGAATCACAAATGAATTTCTTCCTTTAACTAAAGGAATAAAAATTCTTTGAAACTTACTAATTTATCATCTTTCTCATTTCGTATTACGATGTCACAGGACTGGCAAAGCCCGATCCCATTTTTGTTGATGATGCCTTTGATTGAAGAACTTGATCCAATACTAGATGACAATATAACTGCTGACGACATTGATGCTGCTTTAGAACGAAGAATGCATTCGATGTGAGGAAGAAACGGGCCACCTAAAACCACCTACAAGTTTTATAACACATAAAACTCAATCCATCAATGTGCTTATTAGCTGATGATTTCTAAGACAAGCAATTACATCAACACCACCTAACTGGACGACCGTGTTTAATAATTCCAGATTTGGCCTCTGCTATACTTTCCAAGGAACCCCCGAGGGCAGCCATATGTTCCTCACCTATCGTTGTTATGACTGATGCAGCAAGATTTGAACTTTCAATGACATTTGTAGCGTCACGAGCTCCTCCTAGCCCAGCCTGATGATACATAATCAAAATATAGAACCAAGCATTCACAAAAATGCTATACATAAGATATTAAATCTAGCTTCTATACAATAGCAAAAGCAAGTTTCTTTAAATCGTCTAAGGATGAACAAACTTTCTAACCTCTATAACCGCAATGTCCACATTTTCTTTCTCAAATAAAGAAAAGGCGATCCCAGTGAGAATCTGCCAAAAAGAAGTATCCGTATAAGAAAAAGGAAACTGTGTAAAAGTAGAATCTTAGTAGAAATAGTAACCTCAAAATGACTCAAAGAACCATTTTCCTCTTGGATAGACTGATCGAGGATTGGTTTGATTGAACAGAATAGATCATTAAGCGTGGATGCAGAGACGGGATCTCCATTACAGGAAATGCGTTCTTTGATACTCAAAATATGTGGGCTACACAGAAGAAAATCATATAAAAGATTCAAACTAAAGATATAATAAAAGACTTAATCCAAAAGTATCAATCTTTACCTAGAATAACAACCAACTGAATATCCTCCTACTCGTAAGATATTAGAGAGAAAAGCAGAAGTTGAACCTTTTCCCTTTGTTCCAGCCACATGAACAACCTATAAATCACGAATCAATAATCCGAAAGATAATATGCATGCATAACACAGAAAAAATCCAACTTTAACAATGATACTACTTCTACCCGTAAAATAAACAAGATTCATAATTTCCAATTCTTCTCGATTCCAATTAATCACTACCTTAATTGTTAATTTCACATTCAAAAAACCCACTAATTATGAACCAATGATCACAAAGAAAATATACATAACACAGAAAAATTCCAACTTTAAAGATGATACTACTTCCTTTAGATAAACAAGTTTCAGGGTCACATAATCACTGCCCATAATCAGCAAGAAAAATGGTAAATTAGCGAACACAAACCTTATACTTGAAATGAGGATTATGGAGACGAAGCATGAGACGTTTCATCCTACCGAGATCGAACCCTTCACTGGAATCAGTTCCGCCTCCTTTGGGCACACCAGATTTCTCATAGTTTTTGAGAGATTCTAAAAAACCCACGAAATCTCTGAGCTCTGGATCTTCAATGGGTGATAGATTACGATTCGAGGTCAAGCTTGCTGCAGATATTCTCATGGTTTTCGGAGAAAGTTGGCAATTGGAAATGGTACTCAAGTGGCTCCACACTGCTCTCATTCTTCTTCCACAGTAATAGACTCTGGTCTGGTGTTTAATCGGAATCTCGACTCCCTGTATTCGGGTCGGTCAGATTAAATGGGCTAGTCTCGTAAGAGGAATCGTAGTCCAGATACATATTTATAAAAATGACCAAAATGATAAGAAACTGTTAGATTAGGAAGCATGACTTAATAGACTTACAATTTAGATTATTTTTTTAGGTTTGTTTTTGAAAATTGAATCGTATATTTTGAAAGAATAAAAAATATTATAATTTTTTTTTTGTTAAAAATTAACATATATAAAATCTTATTTGATAAAAAGTTATAAAATATATATATTTTAACTTAATAAAAAAAATTAAAATATTAAAATATTAACTTGATAAAAAAATTAATCTATTAGATATAGAATTTCCCAAAACTTTTATAAAAAAGATTTAACTTACTAGAATAATTACGTTAGTGTCATTCACATTAAACCATTGCATAATTTTAGTTATATTTTATGTCATACAATTTTTGCTTATTCAAATTCTAATCAATAACCTACAAATACGCATAACAAACAGTTTATAAGATTAGTGATTCATATTAAAAATATTTTTGATGACCATTTTCAGAAATTTTGAAAAACTTAGAAACTAAAAACATATAACTTAGCTGTACGAATAATTAATATATATCTCAATCCGCGCAGGACGCGGATTAATACATAGTAATTATATTATAATGGATTCATGGTACAATTATGAATAAGAGGATCCATACAATATAGCAAACAAGAAAGATCACAAAACTCATTACTAATATATAATGGTACAATTATGAATAAGAAGATCCAACCTGATGCAACTAGAAGATTCACAAATCCATACGTTATTACCTCAGGCAGACCAAAACAGGCTATATTCAAAGATAACGGCAAAAATTAGTAAAACCCTAATTCATAATCGTGATTAACTAATAACTTCATTAGTGATGATCATCAGGCTACTCTAACTAGAAACAAAGTGAACTAAAATTAAAACTAATCCAAAGCAAACATCAAAACCGTAATTGCATTGATATTTGAGATATAAACAAATAAATTAATTAACAACATTGAGATATAATCGTAATTATTTTAGGATAATCTACCAATAAAGTCATACCGACACACGCAAAGTGATTCTAGGTTTTCTTAGTCACAAGCCCAGCCCAGGAAATTAGTTACGAGACTAGCTCATTACACAAACGAAAGCCCATTTAATCTAACCCACCCGAATACAGAGAGAGTCGAGATTCCGATTAAACACCAGACAAGAGTCTACTACTGTACGAGAAGAGTCAAGATTCCCTCCACAGACAAGTAGGAGAAGAATGAGAGCAGTGTTGAACCACTTAAGTACAATTTCCAATTGCAAACTTTTTCCGAAAACCATGAGAATATCTACAGCAAGCTTGACCTCAAATCGTAATCTATCACCCATTGAAAATCCAGAGCTCAGAGATTTCGTGGGTTTTTTAGAATCTCTCAAAAACTATGAGAAATCTGGTGTTCCCAAAGGAGCCGGAACTGATTCCGGTGAAGGGTTCGATCTCGGTAGGATGAAACGTCTCATGCTTCGTCTCCATAATCCTCATTTCAAGTACAAGGTTTGTGCTCGCTAATTTACCATTTTTCTTGCTGATTATGGGCAGTGATTATGTGACCCTGAAACTTGTTTATCTAAAAGTAGAAGTAGTATCATCTTTAAAGTTGGAATTTTTCTGTGTTATGTATATTTTCTTTGTGATCATTGGTTCATAATTACTGGGTTTTTTTAATGTGAAATTAACAATTAAAGCAGTGATTAATTGGAATCGAGAAGAATTGGAAATTATGAAACTTGTTTATTTTACAGGTAGAAGTAGTATCATTGTTAAAGTTGGATTTTTCCTGTGTTACTTATCCATATTATCTTTCGGATTATTGATTCGTGATTTATAGGTTGTTCATGTGGCTGGAACAAAGGGAAAATGTTCAACTTCTACTTTTCTCTCTAATATTTTAGAGAGCAGGAAGATATTCAGTTGGTTGTTATTCTAGGTAAAGATTGATACTTTTGGATTAAGTCTTTTATTATATCTTTAGTTTGAATCTTTCATATGATTTTCTTCAGTGTAGCCCACATATTTTGAGTATCAAAGAACGCATTTCCTGTAATGGAGATCCGTCTCTGCATCCACGCTTAATGATCTTTTCTGTTCAATCAAACCAATCCTCGATCAGTCTACCCAAGAGGAAAATGGTTCTTTGAGTCATTTTGAGGTTACTATTTCTCCTAAGATTCTACCTTTACACAGTTTCCTTTTTCTTATAGGGATACTTCTTTTTGGCAGATTCTCACTGGGATTGCTTTTTCTTTATTCGAGAAACAAAATGTGGACATTACGGTTATAGAGGTTAGCAAGTGTGCTCATCCTTACACGGTTTAAAGAAACTTGCTTTTGCTATTGTATAGAAGCTAGATTTAATATCTTATGTATAGCATTTTTGTGAATGCTTGGTTTTATATTTTGATTCTGTATCATCAGGCTGGGCTAGGAGGAGCTCGTGACGCTACAAATGTCATTGAAAGTTCAAGTCTTGCTGCATCAGTCATACAACGATATGTGAGGAACATATGGCTGCCCTCGGGGGTTCCTTGGAAAGTATAGCAGAGGCCAAATCTGGAATTATTAAACACGGTCGTCCAGTTAGGTGGTTTTGATGTAATTTCTTGTCTTAGAAATCATCAGCTTATAAGCACATTGATGGATTGAGTTTTATGTGTTATAAAACTTGTAGGTGGTTTTAGGTGGCCTGTTTCTTCCTCACATCGAAAGTATTCTTCGTTCTAAAGCAGCATCAATGTCGTCAGCAGTTATATACATAGGATGGAATTGCATTTGGACAGTGTTGTGAATACTATTGGTGCTGCAAATGATTGGAATTGCATATACATAGGATGGCTTTTCACATTGACTTCTGGATATTCGCATGGGGAGCAGCTCATCGACGAGTCTAAGATGAATCTTAGCGACAATATCTCCATCATATGCTTGCTAACAATCCGAAGGCAAATTTTGCCCACACTCAAGGAGATTTACTGCGACCATCTGCAGCAATTCAGAGGAATGACGAAACGAGAGTTGCAGATTTCAGGAGACATGTCATTATGTTCCACCTAAGCAAAATGGAAACGTTTATCTTGTGTGGCATTGTTGGAAGAACAAAGCTACAAAATCAATATTGGAGTTGCAACCGAATGAGGGAACAAGTAGATTAGATCCGTACATGTCTGTTTGCAGTCCATTCTCTTGTACCAGATCATGTCAACGTATACAACCCAAGGACCGTTATTCTGTCTTATACTCCATCAATTCAATTATTCCAAGCTTGAGGACAAGCTTTTCTAAAGGGGAGGGTATTAGGTGGTTTTAGGTGGCCTGTTTCTTCCTCACATCGAAGGTATTCTTCGTTCTAAAGCAGCATCAATGTCGTCAGCAGTTATATACATAGGATGGAATTGCATTTGGACAGTGTTGTGAATACTATTGGTGCTGCAAATGATTGGAATTGCATATACATAGGATGGCTTTTCACATTGACTTCTGGATATTCGCATGGGGAGCAGCTCATCGACGAGTCTAAGATGAATCTTAGCGACAATATCTCCATCATATGCTTGCTAACAATCCGAAGGCAAATTTTGCCCACACTCAAGGAGATTTACTGCGACCATCTGCAGCAATTCAGAGGAAGGACGAAACGAGAGTTGCAGATTTCAGGAGACATGTCATTATGTTCCACCTAAGCAAAATGGAAACGTTTATCTTGTGTGGCATTGTTGGAAGAACAAAGCTACAAAATCAATATTGGAGTTGCAACCGAATGAGGGAACAAGTAGATTGGATCCGTACATGTCTGTTTGCAGTCCATTCTCTTGTACCAGATCATGTCAACGTATGCAACCCAAAGACCAGTATTCTGTCTTATACTCATCAATTCAATTATTCCAAGCTTGAGGACAAGCTTTTCTAAAGGTTACCGAGAAACACAATATCGACGTTGTTTCGCAACATGGTGCATTATTAATTTATTTCATCAACCTTCAATTTGGCACGAGCAGATAATCGAAATCACGAAACAAAAATGAAAAACAAAAATTCGACGAGAAAAAGGCTACAAAATTCGTCCTCGATGAATCACAAATATGTACATTCGTCTCGATCTGCACTGTAAAGTTCGATTCAAAAATTAAATTAAAAAAACGTTTCTCACCAATCAGACTTGAATCTTTAATGCTCAATCACAATACGTCAAAATCAGATCGGAATGTAATCGAAAACGAATCAACAAACGGATAGATCTACAAGGAATCTTCGATAATTCGGACGAACATACCTTGATTAACCAAATGGGAGAAAAACTAGATCTGAAGAAGAATATCTCTTGTTCCCTCCCTGATTCAACTCAAAAGAGGAGAAGAAAGAGACTAAGAGAGAAGAAGCTCTGAGCAAAAGTTAACGGCGGATCTCGAGATAGAGGTGAGGTCAGGGGAATTGTGCAGAGGAGGTAAAAGAAACATATAAACAGAGCGAGCAGAGGGAGATAATAAGTATTTGTCCATTTTACCCTCGCTATTTCGAATAATTTACGTATAGATGCCATTATATAGAAGCTCCTTTTTGATTTTTTTAAAGAAAAAAAAAGTAATATTGGGATATTTGGTGTAGTGATTTATCTGTGTAAAGGGTTTTGTTTCTATATCGAACGTGACTGACGGTGAATTACCAATTTGGAAAATCTAGTGCTAATATAAAAATATACACGTGTTATCTATTTTTTGTTTGTTTTTGTCGCTGTCGTCTGTCGTCTGTCGTGTATGTGTGTTGAAATTGCATTTTTTGGCTCGCGTTTAATGAAAAATTGTTGACTGGCGCAAGAATGAGGCAATGGGGATTCGTCCAATCATGTCTCTTATGCGGAGAGGTAAACGAAACAAAAGACCATCTATTTCTCGCTTGCCCATTCACCTTCACGATTTGGAACTGGCATTGCCAAAAACTTCTTCGACGGTGTGAGTTGGTGATTCAACTTGAAGACTCTAGGATTCCGTTTGATGGAGCTTGAAGAAACTGAAGCTGAGAACAGGTGAAGAATCAAAGACTTAAACTAAGTGTGGCAAACACACTAAGTGGATTAGAGTCTCTTGGAAGTGCCTTGTTATTAGTCACATGGCTTACACGTGACAAATAAAGCCTTATCCTTTTAAGGATACGATTAAAAGGTTTTGGTAAAGAATAATTGCTCTTCTTCTTCGTTAGCTTCAAGAGAGAGTTACAGAGAGAGTGAGATAGAGATCTAGAGAGATTACAAGAGGTAGTAATCTATCTTGGGTTCTTGGGGTTCTTTCTCTCTATCCTCTTCTATTTTCTTCTTCATCTTTTGTAAGACCGATCGGGTTGTGATCGGCGGTGAGTGAGTCTTCTTGTACGACCAAGCCGGAGGTGATTTCCGGTGACAATAGTGAACGCAAGGCAGTGCGTCAAACTCCCCCGGATGTAGCCGTGAGTGGTGAACCGGGTCAACATTTTGGAGTCTCGTAGTTAGCTTTTGTGGTTCGTGATTTCGTCGAAATCGATCGGGAAAGAGAATTGACGGGCTCAATTTCTCAACAAGTGGTATCAGAGCGTAGGCTCGATGATTCACGGACTCGACGGTGAAGACGCGAGCTCGGGTGAAGTCCAATTGACGAGGCAATAGGCATCCACGGGAAAAAGAACCTCGCCGGGAAAAGCGTTCATTCCTGAAGAAGAAGAATCAGTGTCAGGAGCAATCGATGTATACGGAATCGACAGGAAAATGGTCTTCAACAGAGAAACTATCTGGTAATGTGAGTTTCTGTTTTGGAAAAGGTTGACGGATGGATTCGACAGCGACATTGAGTTCAGGAAAGGGAAGAATCCGCGATGGACTCTTTGTTGGCGTTCTAGGGAATTGGCGAGAGCAAGGTTCATGGTCAAGAAGCTCACAAGTACAAGGATTTGGTGAAAAAAAAAAAAGATGCAGTCTTGGTTTATTTTCAGAAGAAAGATTTCAAGGAAGAATAAGTTAGAGGTCGATTTCAGAGTTTCTGGAAATCGGAGGCTGAAACAAGAGTTCTTAGTCTGTGTCTTGTCAAACCGTATGAGGAAGAAGAAGATGTCAGCTGGTTCAATTTGATGTCGCAATTGCTGGAACAAGGCAGATCCTCGATGAAGAAACTCATCGATTGTAGATGATTTCAAGGTCATGAAATCATCAAGCAGTAAATTAATGGGATCCATGTATCGGCAAAGTAAGGTTAAAAGGAACTTGCAGGTCTTGGAGTTGTTCCACGCAAGAAGAAGAAGGTCTTGAGGCTGAAGCAAGAACACTTAAGCGATGAGGTGTTGTTTGTGTTATGCGTTTGTGCTATCGCGTTAAAACCGAATGTGAGGTGGAGGATCTCACAATCGAGAATTGGAATCTGGTTCAAGGAAAGCATAGAGCTCAGGTCATGTAGCTCAATGAGTGTAATCAGAAGTAATTCATCACCAAGAAGACTCAAATTCAAAGAAGACATTGGTTGTCAAATTCCGCTGCAAATCACAAGGTATATTGTGATGCTCTATAATGTTGTTTTCGGGTTACTTGGTCTGCGATTCTCAAGGAATTGGAAGCTAGTTGGGAACACAAGGGTTGCTACTGTTTTTACAAAAGGGATTTAGCCAAAGTTGTACTGGTTCCAGGTTGTTTTCTTTGGTTAAATTGGATGTAGAAGGGGTTTGATGCTGTTTGTGTTCAAGGTTTTTTGCTGAGGAATAAGCTGCATGAAACACACTTTAATCTTAAGAATAGGGGACGCCTTATGAGCTTTGGATTACTGTGTGTTAGTGGCTGTTTTAGCATCAGTTCAGTTTCAGAATTCAGAGAAGTAGAGGTTGCAGATGAGTATGAATCAACATCAGGAATTCTGTTCAACAAGAGCAGGGAAAGAGCACATAAGATTTTGAGTTATGGTTCAACTTTAAGGTAAAGTTCAGGGTAAGTGCAGGAACAGTCTCAAAGGTAAGGTTCAGATTCTAGAGAATCTGTGAAGGTCAACAGAATGTGGTGATCAAGGACAAATGGATCATCATGAATTATGTGATAGCTCAGGAGATTTGATCAAGGTTAAAGGTAGTCATCTTAAAGCTAGCAGCAGCAGGTTATATAGCAGCAGGTTATCTAGTCAAAAATCAAGGAGAGGATATTGGTTTCAAGCTCTTATGGTTTACAGTTGATGAGTCAATGAGAGGGACTTTGCTGGTTATAGGGAGACCTAGATGTGAAGACTCAAGGTTAAGGTTCTGCTTGGTATGTCTCAGGGAAATGTTCATGTGCTTCTCTGACAAGTTAAGAAATTGTGCATTCTACAACAGTGTGAAGAACTCAGTAGGTAGTAATGCTGGAACATTTGAGATAGTTGCAGAAGTCATCACAGCCTGTTGAATGAGAAAATTCAAGGTGAAGGTGAACAGAGTCAAGATGTCTCAGGCTATAACAGACTGAAGCATAGTCAAGGTATGTCTGTCACAATCTGATGGTACACAAGCAGATTGGAAGCTTCACCAGAAGCAAGGTAATCTTGGAGAGTCTTCTGGGATTAAAGGACTAGATGATATGGCTGATAGAGAATTAATATATGCCTAATGCCTGACATAAAACTCAAAAGTGGAGTCACATTCATAGAGTCTGATACACTGATCAATAAGAGTGTCAAGGAGACAGTGATGTCTGTTTAACTCAGAATTTTGTGAAGTTAAGATTGAGAAACACATGAAGTTATGAAGGATTCAAGTTCCAGGTGGAGTCTTTGCAGCTATAGGAAGTGCAATGCAACTTAGTAGGTGTTTAGTCTCGGGTGGAGCAATGATCTCAAAGGGTTTCTCGGATCATATTAGGTCTTAAATGATCTAAGAAAGGATGACTAGTTCAAGGATGGGAAGAGTTAATAGGAATGACTCACTGTTTTGGGAAGGACTCAAGGTTGATAAGTGTGTGGAGAAGACAAGAATCCGAGGTCAGAATAGATGTCAACATGTTTAATCACAGGTTGATCTCGTCAGAAGGTTGTTCAGGTCTGATGAAATGGGTGATGATGGTAAGGACATCTAAGGGTCAGTTGCAGGTGTCTTAGAGGAAAGAAGATACTGGTGTATTGTTTTTTGAGATGAAGACACATTGAAGCTCAAGGTCTCATAAAAGGGAAATTGAAGGAGACTAGTTGTTGGTTCTGCAAAAGTTGTTTCAACAGCATAAATGCAAACAGGGGCTCAGTGTGGTTACACCTAGAAGATAAGGTTTCAGATCATCTCAGAATGGTTAAGCAACTGAAAGTTATCCACAAGCGTAGGTGAATGCAAAAGCATCAAGCTACATTGGGTGTACAGAACAAGTAAGGTCTACTTGTGTCTTTGTAGCATCACAAAGGAGAGAATGGAGGAATTCGTCTCAGAAGAACAAAGAGAAATAATTCTCTTGGAGTTGGATCAGTATTCAAGGTAAAAAAATGAAGAATGCTGATAACTCAGGAGGAGTTTTGTTTTGGGTTCAAATGTGATGCAGACACCAAGTTAGGTGTAATCCTCTTGCTGGTAAGGGTTTTAGAGGATGGTGTATCAGCTAGAGATGATATCCAAGAGTTCTAGAGGAGATATCATGAAGAGTTGTTGCATAAGGAGTCTCAGGAACATCATAAGAGTCAGTTGGTGTTGAGGCAGGTCTGAAAGGAAAGTCAACAATAAGATCAAAGCTGTTGATGTGGTTATGTAGAAGAAAGTGTATGGACTGGAGTTGTGTTGAGGTCTGTCTAGCAAGGTTGATAGCTGGATGGAGGGTTCCATTAAGTGGTAATGGTAGTACATAACAGGAGTTCAAGACAGGTCTGATACAGAAGGGTATAACAAGGTTTAGCAAAGAAATTTGTTTCGAAAGTCTTCCTAGCCAGGTGAAGTTAGGCAGTGAGTTTTGTTGGTAATAACAGCGGAACAAAGTGATGCTTAAAGTTCAAACAAGTAACTGTAAGTACAATCTCTAGTTAAATGCATTTGACTACTAACTGGATGTTGGTTGAGATTGTTTTGCAGGGTTGGATCAAGGACTGTTTCGAGTAGAAACATGTATGATTCAAGTGGGAATCAAGTCCACTTCAGGTAAATGAAGATAGGATGATTCTGGTCTTAGCAGGTGATTCAAAGGAGGTTTGATTCAAGGCTCAGTCGACATGAGTGAATCAAAGGGACGTCAAAGGAAATCACACTGCAGGGAGACAAAGGTTCAATCACAGAAACAGATTCAGGGCTGTGACAGGAGTCTTGGAGGAGGCTGTGTGATTGATTATCTCATAAGTTGTTTAGCTTATTGAGTCTTCTGTTGGAACAAGTTACTGTAAATTCTCATCTCAAGTTTCTAACTGTGGTGTTGAGATTGTTTTACAGGAGAATCAAATGAGCTTCAAGTGGTGAAGCAAATGTGATTCGGGCTTGCACCTTATTCATAAAGAAAAGGCTGTAGATTTGAGCTCACTGCAGGAGTCATTCCAAAGCCAAGTCTGGGAATAAGAAGTGCAGAAGCATTCATGTCATTGAGAAGATCAATGGGAGTTGTGCTAGACACAAGAGGGTGTTGTAGCGGGTTTGCAACTCAAAGACAAGTGTTGACTTGTGCAGGTACATTGAATATCAAAAGTGCCAAGGTTGGAGCCTGATCAAAAGGGTTCTAAGGGCAGCTCTCATAAGGAAGTTCTCAAGCTTGAATCAAGGTGGAGATTGTGAGTTGGTGATTCAACTTGAAGACTCTAGGATTCCGTTTGATGGAGCTTGAAGAAACTGAAGCTGAGAACAGGTGAAGAATCAAAGACTTAAACTAAGTGTGGCAAACACACTAAGTGGATTAGAGTCTCTTGGAAGTGCCTTGTTATTAGTCACATGGCTTACACGTGACAAATAAAGCCTTATCCTTTTAAGGATACGATTAAAAGGTTTTGGTAAAGAATAATTGCTCTTCTTCTTCGTTAGCTTCAAGAGAGAGTTACAGAGAGAGTGAGATAGAGATCTAGAGAGATTACAAGAGGTAGTAATCTATCTTGGGTTCTTGGGGTTCTTTCTCTCTATCCTCTTCTATTTTCTTCTTCATCTTTTGTAAGACCGATCGGGTTGTGATCGGCGGTGAGTGAGTCTTCTTGTACGACCAAGCCGGAGGTGATTTCCGGTGACAATAGTGAACGCAAGGCAGTGCGTCAAACTCCCCCGGATGTAGCCGTGAGTGGTGAACCGGGTCAACATTTTGGAGTCTCGTAGTTAGCTTTTGTGGTTCGTGATTTCGTCAAAATCGATCGGGAAAGAGAATTGACGGGCTCAATTTCTCAACAGACGGAAAATGAATCCGGATTGGAATGTCACAACGAGATCTCTTCTGGATAGACGTTTAGCCAAGACAGACTCACTCCTTGGAAAAATAGAGTTTCAAGTAGGGCTGAACAAATTATCCGGATCCGAAAATCTGAACCGGTACCGAACCGAAAATATCCGAACCGAATCCGATCCGAATTTTAAAAATACCCAATCGGATCCTAAATTCCTATACCCGAAGAACCGAACCCGAACCGGTACCGAACCGAGAACCAAATGGGTACCCGAAATACCCGAAGTGTAATTATATACCCAAATATATTAATTATATTTAGACTTGATATAACCCAAATACCCAAAATTACAACTATAAATCCGAATATATTAATTATTTTTAGGGTATTTCGGATATTTTAGGTATATTTTCGATATTATAGGTATATCGAATACACCTATTTTGTTTTTTTCTGAAATTTTTGGGTATTTTGGATACTTTTGGTTTGAAAGTATATTGGTTTTATTGAAATGAATATTCATGTTTTTGTGTTTTGTCTTGGATTTTGGGTTATTCGGGTTTTTCGGGTATTGTGGATATTTTTGGTTACTTTTGGATATTTTCGGATCCAGATCCGAACATATCCGAAAAATTTCGGATCTTAAAAAAAATACCCGATCGGATCCGAACCCGAACCGAACCCGATCCGAATTTTTAAAATACTCGATCGGTACCTAAATCCCTAAACTCGAAATACCCGAAACCTGAAATACCCGACCCGAACCCGATCCGAACGCCCACCCCTAGTTACAAGCAACGGTGTACAACGTTTGGAAGGAAAGAAATGGAAGAATCCACAACCGGCCTCACCACTCTGCACTACATCTCGCACACATCAATGACAAAGACATCCGCAATCATCTAATAAGTCAATGACAAAGGCTATTTTTCTACTCTTTTTTTTGTAATATATAAATCCTTAAAACATTTGTGTGTAGAATCTTTTAAGTTAAAGTTAGACTCGTATGCATTTTCACATTTTAAAAAAGGAAATTAATTAGTTAAATAACATTTTCTTTCAAAAAAAAAAGATGAGAACAATAAAAGGAGTAAATTTTGGATTATAACAAAAAAATAAAAGGGGCACTTACAAAAATGACCTAAAATTTGAGGTCAAACCCAAAACTAACCCATTTTTAATACCCTTTCATAATTTGTCATTTTTGTCCATTACACCCTTCCAGCTTGCGATATTCACGAAAATACCATTCTGAGAAAATGAGTAGACTTCTCGTGAAGTCTACTTCATTCTGAAAAATACACAAAACACCTTTGCATAACCACTTATTTACGAAAATGCCATCTTCTTCAATTTACTCAACCACCATGAACAACCAATTTCGAGCTCTAAATGCTTCTCCAACCAATTTTTTATGATGTAAATGCTCGTCTTTATGCTCATAACCTCATTTTCTTTGATATCCTCTCCATTTTCATCAAAAAAACGATCTCGTTTTCAAAATTTACAAATTCTTAGATCTTGCTTGTTTCGGTGATTATTGCATAAAAACGGGTGGGCTTCTTTGATATTGGTTAATCACAGTGTTCTAGGCACTCAACGAAGCTCAAAACGGATCTAGGTAATTATTCACTTGATTTTCGTTAATTTTCAGATCTGTTTCACGATAGTAGACTTCAAATGAAGTATGCTCTTCATCGTAGACTTCATGAAGAAGTCTCCTAGTCAACAATAGGTTAGTTTTGCAATTGACTATTTTTTTCGTTTTTGTAAGGAGACTTCTGGTGAAGTCTGTGAGTTATCCTTTGAAAACAAAAAAAATCACCCGTAGACTTCATATGAAGTCATATGAAGTCTCCGAAAAAGAGAGGCTACTTTTGTAGTTGACCAAACTTTGACTTTTATATGGCAGACTTCATCTGAAGTCTTCTGGAGAAATCTTCAAGAGAAGTCTTCTTTTAAGTCAGTTTGGTATTTGACCAAAATTTTGACTTTTTATGAAGGTTAGTTTTGCAGACTTCAAACGAAATGACTGTTAAAGTAGACTTCTTATAGAAGTCTGCAGAAATGAAAAAAATGGAGTAGACTTCAAACGAAGTCTGCCAGAAATATAATTCGAAATTTTGGTCAAAATCAAAACTAACCTTACTTTTCGTAGACTTCAAACGAAGTCTACTTTCAGTATTTGAATTGTAAAAGTGACTCATTTTCAGTAGACTTCAGTCTGAAGTCTTCTCTAACGACGTAGACTTCATTAGAAGTCTACTTTAAAAGTCAAACACTGATGAGATTATGGTCAAATGAAAAATTAACCTTTTTCAGCAGACTTCATGAAGAAGTCTACTTTTATAAAGTCAACAGTTTGGTCAAATGCAAAAATAACCTGTTCCACAGTAGACTTCACGCGCATACTTCTAGAAATTTATGTAGACTTCAAATGAAGTCTTCTTTGTGAACTTCTCATAGAAGTCTTCTTTGTGAACTTCTCATAGAAGTCTACTGTATAACGTTTTTTAAAAAACTCATTTAGAGCATATTTATAACGAATCTTTGAGCTTTTTTTTGTTCTAATATGTATTTTTACTAGTGTTTTTGCTGTTGTATGAATTTTATGTGTTTTAACCAGACAATTATAGGTGAATCAAATTTATTGATTGGTTAGGTATTTAGCTCGTAATAGAAGACTTTCGGTAGAAGTCTACTACGTACTATTTCATTTATGTATCTGTTGTAACTACTACGATTTACTTGGTTTTCTTTGTCAATCCAATTAGCAGTTTTTTCCGTAAACCTATTGATTTTGAGATTTGGGGAGCATTGTTGTCATGTGCCGTCTATGATAAGTCGATAAGCTTAGTAACTGCTAGAAAAAAAGTAAACGCTGAATCGAGATCTATAATTGAATTTGAAGTTTTAGTTAAGACATATAATACCTCTTGACCACTGATTCTCTGTTAAATCTATGTATGCATGCATGTTTCTTTTTATCTAATTTTTGTGTTTTTTTTCTCTCGATTTTAGCGTGATTTTATAGTGCTCTATTTTATTATATACAATTACAAATTTATTAAGTGATATATATTTAAAACAATGAAAACAATATTTTTTTTAACATATTCATTCAATTCACAATTTTTTTATTAGAATTAAAATGCATAATATTTATCAGAAATCTTTTCAGATTTTAATATTATATTTCCATAATTTTTTTGTTTTATTTATTTTTTTGATAAAAATATAAATATTTTAAATATTTTAGGAGAAATTGTTGATTTTAAATTAATTTTCTATATATTTTCGAAATTAACTAAAACTTTATATATAAAACCTATTAATAATAGTTAATATTAATTTTGTGTGGATACAAAGATAGCAGTAGAATATTCCTTGTTTAAACTCTACACGAAAATGAATCACAAAATTATTTTAAAGGCTTGGCTTAATGAATCAAAAAATTATGCACGAAAATGATTTTACACAAAAATGAATCACAAAATTATGCACGAAAATGAAGGACAAAATTATGCACGAAAATGACTTGTTTAAAGGCTTGGCTTAAAATTAGATAAAACGGGTTCGCCCGAGTAACAACCTCCATGTACCGTGTGAGATTTCTCGGGATGCGGGTGTTACAAGTTGGTATTAAAGCATGCTTAGTTCTAGGATTGTTGGGTTTTGGGTTCGGATCACCACTTTTCGTGAACGGTTTCACGCTAATTAAATAAACATTTCTAAATAAATATTTCTAAATATTTTAATAATATATTATTGTATAAATAATTGAAATCTAAAATTAAGATTTTTACAGATTTATGTTACTAATTAATTATTTAGTTAAAACAATATCTTTTAAAAATAAAATTTAGGAAATAATAAAATCAGCTATAGTTTTATGGAATATTTACTTACTTGATTTTTCATAAATAAATAAAGCTAATTTAGGTAAGATTATAATCTTTAAAATAAAGATAGTTTATATATGATTGATATAATGACATATTATGTAATTAGTCTAGTAATTAATGTACTATAAAATATATTTCCTAAAAATCACTCTGGCGACGACACGTCAGCATGACAGTGTTTTAATATTTCACGTAAACATAAGTTTATTTTATTAAAATAATTCTCAATTAATATATAGGGGATGTGAATCAAATGAATTAAATTATTGCAATAAAAATAAAATTCTATTTGAAAGTGTGATAAACCCAAAACTAAATGAGAAACACTCATCCAAGAGCATTGTGGGCACATCTAACCTTGCTACTAAAATTAAACATAACAAATTCGATTTTCATATTATATAATGAAATATTTACACTAGACCCAATGGATTTGAAGCCGATTATCATAGTTATTCTAGCTATAAAAAATATATATTGTACAAAATCACTATGATGGAATAGCGACATAAACGTGAATGATATTACTACAGCAATCTACAAAATTATTACCAATACCATATCTAATTCCGCATATGAAATGTACAGAAATAATTATCTATTATATTTTCTAAGTTACAAAAATAGTTTTACCCATTTTTTTTCATCAGTTAAATTTACGCCATTATACTATATTATCAACATTACACCCCAAATTAGTTCAATGTTATATTCTATGAACGAAGAATGTATATATTTATTACTAGACGACTTTCCATACTATCCACGAGCATATTAAATTAAATAAATGTTTGTTTTTAAAAAGTGAATATCCGAGTTGTAGACGCACATTTTAGAATAATTATAATATTATGAAATTTAAGAATATTGGTTATAACTCAGTAATGTTAAATCACTATTTGGTATTCTCTATTAGGATACTAGCTTCTATTAGCAACATATAGTATTTTGGAGCTTCTCTTTATTTTAACCCCATATCATTTCGTTATCATGTAGTATATATGGTATGGTTTTGTTCGTTGCCTAATTAATGTGTTAATCAACTTTCTTAATCCCAACTTGTGCCCTTTTTTATCAGTCGGTGGATTCCCAGATCATTTTGGACGGCGTAACACGAGACTTCTTTTCTCCCACTTTCCTTTTAAAAGATATAAACCAAACTGATAATTTATACTGCAAAATTAATACTTTGACAGCGCCGTTTGCCATCACTAATGTTTACTTATCCTTCACTCTTTTGTTTAAGTTTCCTTCGTTATGATCATGTTTTTGCTTTGATTTTCATTAACTACATAAAGTAATGTTCGATTTAAACTAGACGCGCACGTATTTAATACTTTAAAAAGTGCTTATAGCCTTTTATCTATGATAAACCTTTTATAAAGATAAACAAAATTCAGCCATTTCACACCACTTTTAGTTTTAACTAATTTATTAGTTAATCAAAATAAAAATAAATATTAGTTTTAAAAATATGCAAATAAAAGAAAATTTTGTGTCTAATTTTAAAATAATGTTTTTCACCAGTTTACAAGTATTATAATCGTATTTTAAAAAATAATAATAATATGATGTTTTTTTTTTACCAAAGTAATAATATGATGTTCTATTGTTCTTTAGTCAGTTATTTAATTTGCTGTTATCTCGTTTAAAAAAATGGAAGATGGTGAGACAACAAGTTAGCGAGGATCGTGCAAAATCTTCATCAGTTCAACAAATTGTTCTCAATACAAAAATGTCATCTTAATAAATAGTAAGCTCCGTCTATATTAGATTAAACATTCACACCGTCCACTACTATTCTATTTCAATGTTTGCAAATTAAAAAATGAAATTTAAGTGTCTAATTTCATACCCAAACTCTTAAGAATTTGAATATTCATACATTTATTGTTGTATTTTTGGCCAAAACAAACATTTACCGAAACCACTTTAGTTTAAAATGTTTTGGAAAATGGTGTTTTTAAAAAAAAAATCTCAAATTTTGTTTCTCTCTTCTCTCTTACATATAAAACCGGTTTTCGATTTGGTATGATAAAAAATCGACCTTGGCTTAAAGCTTGGTGGAATAAGAAAACCGGGTTTCTCATTTTATTTATGACCCAAATCCAATCAAACCTTAAAAACCCAGAAGAAGGTAGAAATTTTCCGGCGAAAGAAACTCGCGTTGTCGCTCTCAGGTCCTTTCTTATTGGCGATACCAGCAGCGTAAAGAACAGGTAACAGTAGACACCGTGAGAGCTATTACCGTCCAAACTGATCAGCTGTTTCTGAGCTATTATCGAAGCAGACGGAGGTGAGATTCGAAGGGAGGGAGAGGGAATCGAGCTTCTTCTGGAGATCGTTGAGGCAACATGGAAACTCAGAAGAAAACCTCGACTCCACCAACTGTGCGCTCTCTGTTTTGTACTTCTCTTCCAAACTTGCTCTCTTCTTCGGTAATTACACTAGAAGACGTGCTTGATTCTCTTATGAAAAACTTAATTTATTTCGACTTTTTTTGGGTTAAAACGACGTCACTTTGTTATTCTGTGACTAACATGGTTTCGGTCAATATTTGTTTTGACCAAACTACTCGGGGCATTTGGCGTCAGAGAATGACTATTTATAGGAATGATTAAATAAAATTCAATCCCTAATCAGTTGTAGATTCAAACCAAATTTTTTACTGGATTATAATCTACTTTAAAAATAATTAGTATTTTAATTTTATAGTGCAGCATTCGAACGACAACAGACTGTTTATACAAGAGAATGCTTCTTCTATTCCAAATCTGGAGTTGCAAAATTGCATTGCTCTTTTAACTTCGTATTATAAGACTTGCCCAGCGATGATACTATGTATGATTTTATTGTCAACATATCTAGTGAAAGACCACCTTGAACATGTATCTGTTAATTTCAGTAAGAAAATCGGTAATTAAAATTTATTATGAAAAATATAAAAATAAGGTACTCATAAAAAAATAGACATCAACTCGTCAATGTAATAAATTAAAATAGTATTTGTCATTTACCTATTTCTTCATAATAATTCGCTTCTAATCCTTCTCCCATAAATATATCTTATAGAGGCAAAGTGAAAATATTTTCTTCACTTTTTGTGTTTAAAAAATAGAGTAAATTTGTGTGTTGTAGTGAAAAGAAAGAAAAAAACTATTTATAACAAATTATATGTGATAAAAATCCATTTATTGGGAGATGTTTAAAATTCCTCAACTACAATTGGAATAATGCTAAAATAGAAAGATAAAAACATATAACTAAGATATAATTGACTTTCTTATGAATATTAAACATTATAAGCTGATTTACAAAACACTGGAAACAAGATGATTAACCATATAGATTTATTAAACATACAATTGAGCAAAAACTATTAAATTGATTAATATTGATTACAAAATTGAATATATAAAATGCTAAACGTATGTACTGACAATGGGAACATAATATTTTATTTAAAATACAGAAACAACCAAAAAAAGTAATGACTAGGGTAAACGTCGTAATGTGATCAAGAGTAAAAAACCCTTACACGAGGCGAGATTTCTCAGAGCAAGATATGGTGTAAACAAGAACAACCAGTGTCTTGGTTTCTTTCAAGCCCTTAGAAAGCCCCGTTACTAGTTCTGATCGGTTCAAGGATAACTCACTCATTCACACTCTCTCCTTACATTTTCTAGACTTGTACAATTTTTTTTTTCATTTTTGTTTTGGCTAATGTGGAGGACCTCGTTTGACCTTAGGGGGTGTTTTCTCGTTTTAGTCCCTACTCTTTGATGATTCTTTTCCACTTAGAAACCCTCCACACTTTTTCCTTCTTTTTTTTTTCTTCTCTTTTATGAAAAAGGAAATTTGCATATTCAATAGATAGTATTTCTATGAGCAGACATTGTTTTTGGATGTTACATACGTTTAACTATGGTATAGTTATGCTCGAGCCATTTTATAGGTTGAGTTTCTCAGATATATCGAGTCTGGTAGTATCCTCAAGAACAACAAAGCTTTGATGATCATAGAAATGAAGACATATGATGTACTACTTCGTGAACTGAATACTGTAAGAATATAGGAATATAGAATATTTCCTTATTCCGGATAATATCGAATATGTAAAGATATACTCAATATACTTGTAAAGCACTCTTGGTTAGCCTATATAAGGCATATGTTAATAACATAACTCTCGACAGAGATTCATAGTCAAAGGAACCATATCCCACGACGCCAGCTCACTCGCTTTTCATTAACGCAATTAGTTGTTTATTCTGATGCTGATTGGGCTGGGTGTCCAACAACACGACGTTCCACCTCGGGGTATTGTGTGTTTCTCGGTGATAACATCATTTCTTGGTCTTCCAAACGTCAACATACCATCTCGCGTTCAAGCGCAGAAGCAGAGTATCGTGGTGTTGCTAATGCTGTCGCCGAACTCACTTGGCTTCGCAATCTCTTTCTTGAGCTCGGGTTATCACTTGCTCGTGCTTCGGTGGTTTTCTGTGATAATGTTAATGCTGTCTACCTCTCCTCCAATCCGGTTCAGCATCAACGTACTAAGCACGTCAAAATTGATATACACCTCGTTCGTGAAAAGGTGGCACTCGGGCACGTTAAGGTATTTCATGTACCCTCGGCTCTACAGTATGCAGACATTTTCACCAAGGGACTTCATGTGTCTTTTTTTGAAGATTTTCGATCCCTGACCGTCCGGCAACCACTACAAGAATGCAAACGATTTCCGACGGCCATATCGGTCGGGAAATCGTCGGAAAACGTCTTTTCCGATGAAATTCCGACCGATTTTGCCCGTCGGGACTATCGCGTCGGAAATCAAAAATGGTCGGGAATTGGTCGGAAATTTCCGACCAATTTCCGACAACCCACTTTCCCGACTGGATTCCGACGAATATTAATAGTCGGAGAATTCCCGACGATTTCCCGACGGGACTAAATTTCCGACCAATTCCGGACCAGATAATTTCCGACCAATTCCAGACCGGATAATTTCCGACCAATTTCGGACCAGATAATTTCAGACCAATTCTGGATCGGATAATTTCCGACCAATTTCCGACGGGTAATTAAAAACAGTATTTTTAAAATTCTTAAAATTAATGATTTTGTTTTAAATTAAATTAAATTAATAATTCGAAAAAGAAAATTAAAATTAAAATATAATAATTATTTTGAAATAAATAAAATTGTTTTGAAATTACAAAAACATTAAAATTAAATTCTCGTTCCCGATCCCGTGCTTGTGCCCAGGAAATCCGAGAACTTCGCTTTCATCCAATCCGTCATGCCAGGGATTTCCGACCGGATGTGCAAGTTCCTCCCCGATTGTTGGACTAACTCCTCGATGGACATGATTGCAGGAGCTTGACTGTGCGACTCCGGAACATTCACACTTTGTCCTGGACTAGGGGTCTCCAATGGCGGATCGTTATGTTGATGTGGTTGAATGCCTCGAGACGAACCATCGCGGCGAATGTTATCGAAACCATCGTACGGCCTACAAAAAAAAAAATTGTTAGTTGTTAGAATTATTTAAAATATAGAAAATACTAAAAATATTTCAAAAAACAGAAAAAAATTATGAAAATTTAGAATTTATTTTATTTGCCAAAAATTTTTATATAACATAAAAATTTTAAAAATCACTTGTAAAATGCCAAAATTTTACTAATATTCTAAAAAAAAAATTCTAAAACACTTATAACATTTAAAAGCACATGTAAAATAAAAAAAATCATGTAAAATCACTAGTAAAAGAAATTTAAATCGTTTGTAAAATGCAGAAAAATGCAGAAAAATGTTCTAAAATACTAAAAAAAATTAAAATCACTTGTGAAATAATAAAACTATTTCACAATTAACACAAAAATATTTTCCTATTTTTTTCAATATTATTTCTAAAATATTTAAACACAAAATCCACATTATTAACCTAACAACAATCTAACCTAAATTCTAACCTTTCTTATTTAATCAAATCTAACAAACCTAACAACTATAACAAATTATTAACCTAAAATCTAACAAATCTAACAAATTAAACAAATCTAACAAAATCGATTAGGGAAAAAAAATTCTTACATGGCTAGATGGGCGACGACGGCGGCGTGGAGGCAAATCCGGCGAAGGTCTTCGACGGCGGCGGCGACGACCTAAAGAAGAAGAGAGAGAATTTAGCAAGGAGGGGAGAAGAGGAAGAAGAAAAGAGAGAGGAGAAGATACCTTGGACGGTGGCGGCGAGGGGAGGGCAACAGCGGACGGCGGCGACGACAAGAGAGAAGGAGAGAAGAGATCCAAAGAAGGAGAGAAGATGAAAGGAAATGAGGAAGAAGAAGAACAGTTTTCGATTTATTGAACCCATACGGTCGGGATCCGGTCGGAAATTTTTAATAAACCACGTACAATGAATTTCGATAAATTTCGTTTGGCGGTTTATTTCCCGGGTTTTTCTTTTAGAATGGTCGGAAATTGGTCGGAATTCCCGACCAATTTCTGACCATTCTAAAAAATTGCATGTCGAATAATTTAATATTCGTCGGAAATTGGTCGGTAATTTCCGACCAATTTCCGACCATATAGGGTTTAGGGTATGAAATCATAAATTTGAATACCGTATAGGCTTTAAAAACATCTAAACATCTTATGTCTGAAAACAATTTGGCACGGTAAACATAAATAGAATATATGACGATTTTTATGAATCAATATGAGAACGGGTTTAACCTCTCTTAACGAAACATAGAACTTATACTTACACTTTTCGTTTTCTTGTAAGGTTTGGATTAAATGCTCAAAAATATTGATTCTTAAGATAGTTAGACATTGAATTATTTGAAAAGATCATATCTAACCCTAGCAAACATAAGTGTAATCAAATTTTTACGGTTTGAGGTTTCGAAACCCCGTATGGTCGGAAATTGGTCTGAAATTTCCGACCAAATTCCGACCACACATAGTATAGTTTTAGCCGAGGAAAGTTTTAGCCAGGGGATTCAATTTTCCTCGGATAAAACTAAAACCGTCGGAAATTGGTCGGAAATCTAAATAAAAATGTTCGAAAAATGCTAAGTAAAAACCGTCGGGAATTGGTCGGAAAAACGGAATTAAGAAAATTTATTCTGAGTGCCTAAATAATATTAACACGTTTATTGTGAGTTTATGAAAGTTTTCCGACCATATATGAAGATTTTCTGAAAATTGCTGATATGTGTCCACTAAATCGGCGATAACTCCTGGAATATTACTAGGAATGAGCTGAAACCACTCTCATTGGAAAGATAACTCAATTTCCAATCTGTCTTCAAGATTTGAGATTAAACTGGGCACGGAAAGATTTCCATTCGACATGATCTTTAAGCTGATTCGGATTGGCTCTGCATTTTCCGACAGTGACATATCTTCAATAAATATCCTGTATCTCCTGAACCGCTGATCGTAATGACATGAATCTACTTGAGTTGGGAAGCTAACTCAATTTCGCATGACTTTCATCAAGAGCTTCCAAGCTAAATTCATCGGGAAGGCTTTCTTTTGACTCGTTTTATAATCCCTGTCGGAAATTGGTCGGGATTTCCGACCAAATTCCGACCGTATATGAAGATTTTCCGAAAAATGCTCAATCCCGTCGGAAAATGGTCGGAATTTCCGACCAAATTCCGACCATATATGAATATTTTCCAAAAAATGCTAAGTATAAAATGCTAAGTGTAAAAATATCATTTATAAAATGCTAAGTGTATAAACACTTAAAATTAACAACTTTATACCACACAAGTTTATAAACACTTAGAAATTTTCGAAATATTAGTATTTCATACCATAAATCCTAATTGGTCGGAAATTGGTCGGAAATTTTCGATCATATAGGGTTTAGGGTATGAAATCCTAAATTTAAAAACCATATAGGATTTAAGAAAAATCTACTAATCTTATTTACTAGTTTGAGCCGAGGAAAGTTTTAGCCAGGGGATTCAATTTTCCTCGGATAAAACTAAAACCGTCGGAAATTGGTCGGAAATCTAAATAAAAATGTTCGAAAAATGCTAAGTAAAAACCGTCGGGAATTGGTCGGAAAAACGGAATTAAGAAAATTTATTCTGAGTGCCTAAATAATATTAACACGTTTATTGTGAGTTTATGAAAGTTTTCCGACCATATATGAAGATTTTCTGAAAATTGCTGATATGTGTCCACTAAATCGGCGATAACTCCTGGAATATTACTAGGAATGAGCTGAAACCACTCTCATTGGAAAGATAACTCAATTTCCAATCTGTCTTCAAGATTTGAGATTAAACTGGGCACGGAAAGATTTCCATTCGACATGATCTTTAAGCTGATTCGGATTGGCTCTGCATTTTCCGACAGTGACATATCTTCAATAAATATCCCGTATCTCCTGAACCGCTGATCGTAATGACATGAATCTACTTGAGTTGGGAAGCTAACTCAATTTCGCATGACTTTCATCAAGAGCTTCCAAGCTAAATTCATCGGGAAGGCTTTCTTTTGACTCGTTTTATAATCCCTGTCGGAAATTGGTCGGGATTTCCGACCAAATTCCGACCGTATATGAAGATTTTCCGAAAAATGCTCAATCCCGTCGGAAAATGGTCGGAATTTCCGACCAAATTCCGACCATATATGAATATTTTCCAAAAAATGCTAAGTATAAAATGCTAAGTGTAAAAATATCATTTATAAAATGCTAAGTGTATAAACACTTAAAATTAACAACTTTATACCACACAAGTTTATAAACACTTAGAAATTTTCGAAATATTAGTATTTCATACCATAAATCCTAATTGGTCGGAAATTTTCGATCATATAGGGTTTAGGGTATGAAATCCTAAATTTAAAAACCATATAGGATTTAAGAAAAATCTACTAATCTTATTTACTAGTTTGAGCCGAGGAAAGTTTTAGCCAGGGGATTCAATTTTCCTCGGATAAAACTAAAACCGTCGGAAATTGGTCGGAAATCTAAATAAAAATGTTCGAAAAATGCTAAGTAAAAACCGTCGGGAATTGGTCGGAAAAACGGAATTAAGAAAATTTATTCTGAGTGCCTAAATAATATTAACACGTTTATTGTGAGTTTATGAAAGTTTTCCGACCATATATGAAGATTTTCTGAAAATTGCTGATATGTGTCCACTAAATCGGCGATAACTCCTGGAATATTACTAGGAATGAGCTGAAACCACTCTCATTGGAAAGATAACTCAATTTCCAATCTGTCTTCAAGATTTGAGATTAAACTGGGCACGGAAAGATTTCCATTCGACATGATCTTTAAGCTGATTCGGATTGGCTCTGCATTTTCCGACAGTGACATATCTTCAATAAATATCCCGTATCTCCTGAACCGCTGATCGTAATGACATGAATCTACTTGAGTTGGGAAGCTAACTCAATTTCGCATGACTTTCATCAAGAGCTTCCAAGCTAAATCCATCGGGAAGGCTTTCTTTTGACTCGTTTTATAATCCCTGTCGGAAATTGGTCGGGATTTCCGACCAAATTCCGACCGTATATGAAGATTTTCCGAAAAATGCTCAATCCCGTCGGAAAATGGTCGGAATTTCCGACCAAATTCCGACCATATATGAATATTTTCCAAAAAATGCTAAGTATAAAATGCTAAGTGTAAAAATATCATTTATAAAATGCTAAGTGTATAAACACTTAAAATTAACAACCTTATACCACACAAGTTTATAAACACTTAGAAATTTTCGAAATATTAGTATTTCATACCATAAATCCTAATTGGTCGGAAATTGGTCGGAAATTTTCGATCATATAGGGTTTAGGGTATGAAATCCTAAATTTAAAAACCATATAGGATTTAATAAAAATCTACTAATCTTATTTACTAACAACTAACTTAATTGGTAAACATAAAATGGATCATATGACGATTTATATGAATCGATTCGAGAACGAGTGTAACCTTTCATAACGATACATATAACTTATACCCACACTTATCGGTTTCTTGTCGGGTTTTGATTAAAAGCTTAAAAAGAATGATTATTAAGATATTTTAACATTGAATTCTTTCAATATATCATATCTAACCTTAGCAATCATAAACGTAATCAAATTTTTTCCATTTGAGGTTTCGAAACCACAAATGGTCGGGAATTCGTCGGGAATTCCCGACCGATTACCGACGGGGTGAGAACACATGTTTTAAATGTATAGCAACACGCTTATTTTATGTTTGTAAAAAATATTAAATCAGAATTTTTGACCGATTTCCGACCATATATGACCGGTCTTTATATCGTCAGAAATCGGTTGGGAATTCCCGACCAATTTCCGACGGGACTAAAATGGTCGGGAATTTTCGACCGGTTTCCGACCGGGTTTATTCCAACGGTATTTAGTCGGAAAACGGTCGGAAATTTCCAACCGTTTTTTTTCAGTCGGAATTCCGGTCGGGAATCGCCTTGTTTTCTTGTAGTGAACCTCCTGTTCCGACTGAGGAAGGGTATAAAAATATAGGAATATAGAATATTTCCTTATTCCGGATAATGTCGAATATGTAAAAATATACTCAACATACTTGTAGAGCACTCTTGGTTAGCCTATATAAGGCACATAACTCTCGACAGAGATTCATAATCTTACAAATACAAAAATGACAACAATTATTACCCTTGACCATCTTAAAAGTCAACCCCAATTCTTGACTCCCAAAAACAATTGGCCTTGCGCGTGCAGCATTCCGTCGTTTTAGACTTTCATTATCGAAAATCGTGTCGTTTTATGCAAAGAAACGATATAATGAGAAATCGTGAGGAGTAGGATAAATCTTTAGAGCTCCAGTAACACACGCCTCCGATTTGTGAAGCGTACAGTTTCTTCTCTATCCACGTCTCTCATCACTCCCAAATTCCAATTGCGTTTTATTTATAGTTTGCGTTTTAATTTTAGTTTACGTTTGCATTTAATATCTAACAAAATTTGCGTTTTATTTATAGTTTGCGTTTTATTTATAGTTTGTGTTTACGTTTAAATAACAAATTTTGCGTTTTTTGTTAAGGTCGTACGAAGGTTTCGCGAACATGCGCATCGGTGGTTCGTCTCAAGGGATGCAACAACCTCCAGGTAGCGGTGGTTCGACTCGAGGGGCAGAACCACCAAGTCCGGCCACATCGACTATCCCGGAGTCGCAGAGTCAAGCTCCTCGAATCATGACCATCGAGGAGTTAGTCCAACAACCGGGCCGGGACTTGCACATCCGGCTTGATCCACATCTCGTTGGAAGATCGACATGGTAAAAACCCTTAGTTCATATATATATATATATATATATATATATTTAATATCAAATTGTTTATAGTTTATCTTTTTTGTAGGTTTGGTATATCGAACAACGGGATTAGCAAGGCCGTTATGAGGATGTTCCATTCGATCCTCGACAAACCGTACAAGAAGTTTTCAGAAGTCCCGTATGATGAGAAGCAAATTTGGTTTAGACAATTTGCGGTAAGTTGTCAATTACTATATTTTCCCTATATTTATAAGTATTTTTTTAATATTTTGCTAAGCATTTTTATTTATGTTTTCGTAGCAAGAGTTTACATGGCATCCCTCTCACAGTGTCATGGTGGAAAAGTTATTTATGAAGCAAGCGGGTACGCAGTTCAAGAGACACATGAACGAGTGGAAGAAAAAGTGGAGGAAAGGGGCAGACAAGCCGAAAGGCTTGAATTTGGAGGTTTGGAATAACTACAGACCATATTGGCAACAGCCGGCGACAGAGAAACTCTCGAAGACTAATTCGGGAAACCGAAAGAGTGAGCGCAACGGGAAGGGCCAATACATCCACAACTCCGGTTCGAGCAGCTTCCAGACCCGAGAAATTCAAATGGTAATCTTTTATTGTTGACATTGTTTTCTCTTTTTAATTAATTATTAAATTATTTATTCATATTTTTTTATTCGTTTTTATAGACTAATGAGGCCGGAGGTGTGCGTCCGAATCACTTGGACTTAATGAAGAGGTGCCACACGAACAAGACAACCGGGCTTATTCAGGATCCCGTCACACTACAAGAAAACTGCCTTTTTACAACAAACAGAATCGTCGTAAATCGGTCGTAAAACTTGATTTACGACGGATTAGCGACATTTAACAATTCGTCGTAATTTGATCGTCGTTAATCGCAAATCGTCGTAAATTGGTCGTAATATTAAGGAGGACAAAAAATCGTCGTAAAATCGATGTAATATATTCGTCGTAAAATCGTTGTATATTTACATCGAATGTACGACGAATATGTTACATCGATTTTACGACGAATATTTTACATCGATTTTACATCGAGATCACGATAAAAATTTACATCGATTTTACATCGAATTATACAATTTTTTTTCCGACAAATCGTCGTAAATGCGTCGTAATATGATTAAACATTACATCGAATTTACAACGAATTATAAAATTTCTGTTTTTAAGAATTCGTCGTAAATTCGTCGTAATAGGTAGATGTAAATACGCTGGTAAATCGATGTAAAATATTCGATGTAAATTCGTCGTAACTATCGAACGATGTTAAATCGATGTAAAACTATTGATGTAAAATCGATGTAAATTATGGAACGATGTAAAATCGATGTAAAATATTTGATGTAAATTCGTCGTAATTTAAATTATTTTATATAAATTAAATAAAATTAAAAAAAATTAAAAAAAAAATTAAAAAATTATATTTAAAAAATTATATTTAAAAATTAAATTTTATAAATAAATTCAAAATATAAAATAAAAATTTAAAATACAAAATAAATTTTTTATTACAAACTAATTCCTAGCCGAAAAACGTAAATTATCAAAAAGTTCGTCGTCTGATCCATTCTGCTCCATATTCGCTCGTTCTTGCGCGAGCGGATCAGTTGGCTGGCCCGATGTCGATCCTCCCTGCTGCCTTAGTGCAGCCGCCAAATCCGGGTTACTCAGGGCAATAATATCGAAGAGAGTGTTGTATCCTTGGATTGTTTTATTGTATCCTAGGATCGTTTGATCGTATCCTATGATCTTCTCATCGTATACCACCTGCTTCTCCCGCAAATTGTTGATCTCGGAGTTGGCGTTGTTTAACTCCGTCCGCAAAATAACCGGATCGTCGAAAAGCTGACGACGGGACGACGCGGCGGCACTATCTGCGATCGATCCCATCCCTAAAACTCTGCCCTTTTTCTTCGGGGCAACCTTTTAAAAAAGAAAAGAAAAATTTAATAAATTGTATAAAAAACAATAACATTTGTAAAAAAAAAAAAGACTTAAATTACCTCTGCGTATATGTCGTCCATCTGGGCAACCGTCAAAGTCGCAGTGGATTGGACCGAACTACCGCCAGGTGATAGCTGCTGAGAAAGCTGAGTTTGACGCTCGCCGATCCTCGCATGCGCGTCATTGTAGATTGCCTCAGCTCGAGGATCTACAAAAGATCCGTCTTTCTTCTTGTGAGTTTCCGCAAAAACTCGGGTCATCGGAGGAAGTTCGCCTCCATTTGCCTAACAAAAAAACATTAAAAAAGAAATCAAACCGTTGATGGATAATATAAATTAATAACAAATTAAAATTACATAAATAAAATTATAAGGGAAAAAATTATTACCATTTGAAGGCGTCTTCCCGCAAAAGATGTTTGACCCGACGTATGAGGCATAAGCGCTGGAAGACCGTCTGGACCCATAGTGTTTCGAGAAGCCGAACACTTAGCGGCCACTTGCTGCGCATGTGGATCTCTCCAGTATGCCGTCAAGCCGTTCCAAACATCGGAAAACATGTATGGCGGCTTTCCCTGATCGCCTTTAACCTCCCACTTCCTCTTCCAATCGGAAATGGTATTGTTGAGCCGGAATTTTCCCTTCTTTTTGAATTCCGCCTTCACCGTCTCGTTGATCGTAACGTCCCAATGCCATTTTTGCTATAAAAAAAAATATAATTAGAAACGATATATTAAAGATAAAGAATTCTCCAAAATAATATTGAATTAAAAAAAAAAAAATTTACCGCGAAACATTTAAACCATGTCTCGACAACGTCTTCCGGAACCGAAGACCAATTGCGGTGAGGCTCCATGAAATAGGCTTTAATGGTGTCAGCCACACTCCGTCCAACTTTGTTATCTTCCTTAAACCTGAGAAATAAAACAAAAATTATTAGTAAAAAAAAAAATTCATAATGTAATTAAAAAAAAAAAATTTTACGTACGTACCAAAAAGTATTCGGGATCCGTCGCGGATCTAACCGGTCTAAAGAATCATGCCCCGGCGACTGCAAAATATCTTCGACCGTCAATCCTGCATACAACAGGGGCGGTCGAGCAACTGCATCTGGAGGCGGAGCAACTGCATCTGGAGGCGGCGCTGGTCCGGAAAAAGAATCTGGAACAGCGGACTGTGTCGCAGAAGATGACGGGAGTTGCTGATTTTCACTAGGTCCCGTCTCGATAAACTGTCGATAGTGTGACTTACGTGGCGCCATATCTAAAAAATATTTAAAAATAACTCAATTTTAGTATCATATAATTCCATTCCTAACTAATAATTCCAATCCTAACTAATAAATATTACAATCCTAACTAACAATTCAAAATTCTTAAAACGATAATATAATTTATAAAAAAAAAAAAATGTTACCTTTTGTTTTAGAGAGAGGGCAGAGATTTTAGAGAGAGAGAGAGTTGAGAGATTTTCTAGAGAGAGAGAGATTTGAGAGTTGTGAGGGAGGGGAAAAAATCGTTCGCGTATATATAGATTTTAATGTCGTCGTAAATTCGTTGGTACATTACGACGAATTTACGACGAATTCATCGTAAAATCGTCGTAAAACTGTAATCAAAAATTCAACCTATCGCAAATTTCCCTCGACGCGGTAAATTAAATGTTGAGGTATTACAACGATTTTACGACGGATTCGTCGTAAAGTCTTTGTAAGCTTACGACGATGTTACTACGAATCCGTCGTAAAATCGTCGTAATACCTAAAATCTATACCCTAAACCCTAAATCACAATGCACATATCGAGGACGTAAGAACGAAGTATATTTGTGCATCTAATACTTCTAATATTTAACAATAGATTCAGTAACGAAAATTGAATCTATATAGTCGTCGATTTCTTTATTTTACATAATAATGTATAACATTCGTTCTTATAAGTATATTCGTAACATGCATGACTTAAATAATGTAAATGATTTTCTAAAACATAAAATTGTTTACACTATGATTAGACCTTACGTAAAACAATATATAAGATAAAAAAAAATTAAACAAAAACTAAACAAGTTCATCACACACTAAACCCTATATTTTAGGTATTACAACGATTTTACGGCGGATTCGTCGTAAAATCGTTGTAAGTTTACGACGATTTTATGACGAATTCGTCGTAAAATCGTCGTAATATCTAAAATCTATACCCTAAACCCTAAATCACAATGCACATATCGAGGACGTAAGAACGAAGTATATTTGTGCATCTAATACTTCTAATATTTAACAATAGATTCAGTAACGACGATTGAATCTATATAGTCGTCGATTTCCTTATTTTACATAATAATGTATAACATTCGTTCTTATAAGTATATTCGTAACATGCATGACTTAAATAATGTAAATGATTTTCTAAAACATAAAATTGTTTACACTATGATTAGACCTTACGTAAAACAATATATAAGACAAAAAAAAATTAAACAAAAACTAAACAAGTTCATCACACCCTAAACCCTATATTTTAGGTATTACAACGATTTTACGGCGGATTCGTCGTAAAATCGTTGTAAGTTTACGACGATTTTACGACGGATTCGTCGTAAAATCGTCGTAATGCCTAAAATCTATACCCTAAACCCTAAATCACAATGCACATATCGAGGACGTAAGAACGAAGTATATTTGTGCATCTAATACTTCTAATATTTAACAATAGATTCAGTAGCGACGATTGAATCTATATAGTCGTCGATTTCCTTATTTTACATAATAATGTATAACATTCGTTCTTATAAGTATATTCGTAACATGCATGACTTAAATAATGTAAATGATTTTCTAAAACATAAAATTGTTTACACTATGATTAGACCTTACGTAAAACAATATATAAGATAAAAAAAAATTAAACAAAAACTAAACAAGTTCATCACACCCTAAACCCTATATTTTAGGTATTACAACGATTTTACGGCGGATTCGTCGTAAAATCGTTGTAAGTTTACGACGATTTTACAACGAATTCGTCGTAAAATCGTCGTAATACCTAAAATCTATACCCTAAACCCTAAATCACAATGCACATAACGAGGACGTAAGAACGAAGTATATTTGTGCATCTAATACTTCTAATATTTAACAATAGATTCAGTAACGACGATTGAATCTATATAGTCGTCGATTTCCTTATTTTACATAATAATGTATAACATTCGTTCTTATAAGTATATTCGTAACATGCATGACTTAAATAATGTAAATGATTTTCTAAAACATAAAATTGTTTACACTATGATTAGACCTTACGTAAAACAATATATAAGATAAAAAAAAATTAAACAAAAACTAAACAAGTTCATCACACCCTAAACCCTATATTTTAGGTATTACAACGATTTTACGGCGGATTCGTCGTAAAATCGTTGTAAGTTTACGACGATTTTACGACGAATTCGTCGTAATACCTAAAATCTATACCCTAAACCCTAAATCACAATGCACATATCGAAGACGTAAGAACGAAGTATATTTGTGCATCTAATACTTCTAATATTTAACAATAGATTCAGTAACGACGATTGAATCTATATAGTCGTCGATTTCCTTATTTTACATAATAATGTATAACATTCGTTCTTATAAGTATATTCATAACATGCATGACTTAAATAATGTAAATGATTTTCTAAAACATAAAATTGTTTACACTATGATTAGACCTTACGTAAAACAATATATAAGATAAAAAAAAATTAAACAAAAACTAAACAAGTTCATCACACCCTAAATCCTATATTTTAGGTATTACAACGATTTTACGGCGGATTCGTCGTAAAATCGTTGTAATGCTACTCGATGTAAAATCGTTGGTAATGTCTAAATCGTCGTAAACCAGTCGTAAATGACTGAAATCGGCAGAGTTTGGTGAAACAAGGGTTTTTATAGGTAACCTAACTATTTACATCGCATTTTGTCGACGTAATTTCGTGGCATATTCGATGTAAAATCGTTGTAATGCTATTCGTTGTAAATTCGTTGTAAAATTTCGTTGCAAATCCGTTGGTAATTTCTACAAAATTTCTATAAATACCTTCCACACCTTCAATGCAAACTCAAAAAAAAAATTCATATCCACTTTTCTTTAAGTTTTTACGTTGATCATTGTATACCTGCTTGCCTGATGATCTGGCCAATAAATAATCCTGTAGGATCTTGTTTTCAAGTAAAGACAGTCTTCAACTACCATAGGTGAAAGATTCATAGAATTGGACATCTATATAAATCCTTCGTAATATAAGGATGTCCAATTCTATGTATCTTTCACTTATGGTGGTTGGTCTTTATGAATATAGAAAACTTGATTCCCAGAATTCTTTGTTGGCCAGATCATCAGAAGCAGGTAAACAGTTGTAATGCTAATAGTTGTAATTATAAACGATGTAAAATCGTTGTAATGCTAATCGATGTAAAATCGTTGTAATGCTAATCGATGTAAAATCGTTGTAATGCTAATCGATGTAAAATAGTTGTAATTATAAACGATGTAAAATCGTTGTAATGCTAATCGATGTAAAATCGTTGTAATGCTAATCGATGTAAAATCGTTGTAATGCTAATCGATGTAAAATCGTTGTAATGCTAATCGATGTAAAATCGTTGTAATGCTAATCGATGTAAAATCGTTGTAATGATAATCGATGTATATCCGTTGGTATAATAAAGTTATAAATTTGTTGTTATAAAATAAATCTATACCCTAATCCCGTAAATCTTGATCCTTCCTTGATCGTCTCTGGTACCCGAGAAATCGCCGAAATAGTGAAGTGGTGTCTGTGTTTCGGTGCGGTCTGGATGAATTGTTTTGGCATCAGGCAATTCTTGGGGAAAATCATGAATTTAATCGCCGAATACGTCGTAATTTCGTTTAATATATAATTTTACAAGAAAAACTTAAACATCTAACAAACCGAAAATTACCTATATATATATATAAGCTTTCAATCAGAATCATCATCTTCGTTGGGTTCATCATCTTGATTGGGTTCATCATCTTCAGGTCCATCATCATCGTCAGTTTCTTCAAACTCGTCGGAATCGCCTTCTTCTTCTGTGTCGTCAGGTAGATATTCAAGTTGCCTGTTTCGTGGATCAATTAAAAGAACGTTCTCCGTAATCTCTGGTTCTGTAATATCAAGGCAAGAATCTTGTTGCATTGGAAGATCATCAACACCAACAATTTTACCCCTTGGAGCTATTTTAATAACCGATAACCATGAGATCCCAGATGTTCTTCGAACTCGGGGATATGGAACGAACGTTACTTGTTCTGCTTGTGATGCTAGGATGAAAGGCTCAAACTTGTTGTAACGTCGTGCTTTGTTGACGTCAACCACACCAAATTTGTTAATTCGCACCCCTCGACCGACTGTTGGATCGAACCAATCACATTTGAAGAGAACGCATTTCAACCTAACCAGTCCGGGGTACTCCACTTCAATTATTTCTTGCAAAACCCCATAAAAATCTATTTCACCCCTAACACATACTCCGTAGTTGGTAGTTGCTCGACGAACGCCATACTTGTATGTATGAAACACATATCCACGGGTAAAATACATGGGTGCGGTCGTTATCTTCCCGATGGGGCCTAGGAGTAACTCATGAAACCAAAATGGATATGCGGGATCGCCATGATCAACCTATGATAAGTGTAAAAGTTAGATTGAAAGCCGATATAATTAAATGAAATATTTATAACTATATTAACTTACTTGCGTCTTCAACCACTCAACAAAGTGACGATCTTTACGGTCGTTTATTTCATCATCTGAAACCCCTTCAATGCATTCTCGTACATGGGTATCAAATAAGCTGCAAAATACATATATAGACATAAAAATTAACACATTTATCTATAATTATATTAATTATTAATTATTAATGACTGATTAATTAAATAGTTTGGTTATTATACATTTCGAAATGACTCACTTCATCACAGTTTAGGAGGATGTACGTATGTGCGTTGTGCCTGTCATGCTCGTTATCCCACCAAACTTCCTTCAATTTTCCACTAAGACGACCAATTGGTGAGAATATATCTGGGACACCCTCTACTGCATAAATTCGTCCCACACCGCCATCATCGTATCGTCGGGGAGCCCGTTTGCGTGTACGGACTTTTGGAGCGAAATAATATGAAGTGAAGTGTGAAGTTTCTTCTGTCAAACTTCCCGCAACAATTGATCCTTCAACCCTTGCTAGATTTTTTGCCTTTCCCTTTAAATGTTTCATGAAGCGCTCGAATGGGTACATCCACCTAAACTGAACAGGGCCTCCTAGTTCTGCTTCGTGGGGGAGATGAATGGGAAGATGTTCCATAACATCAAAAAACGCAGGGGGGAATATCTTCTCCAAATTGCACAACAAGATTGGAATATTAGCAGCCAGTTGTGCAATTACATCTTCTGACAACGTCCGTGTACTAAGATCCCGGAAAAATGCTCCGATGCCTGCAAAGACAAAATTATATACATTGTAACATATATATATATATATATATATAATTAATCTCAATAATTTTATATGTGATGAAGTATCTTACCTCCAATTGCTTCATGAACATTTTCTGGAAGGAGTTCGGCAAATGCGAAAGGAAGTAAACGTTGCATAAACACGTGGCAGTCATGACTCTTCATCCCTGAAAACTTTTCTCCTTTCTCAACAGATTTAGCAAGATTGGATACATACCCATCAGGAAACTTTACGTCAGATGAAACCCAATTGAACAACGATGCCTTTTGTTCTGCACCCAACCGAAATATAGGAACTGGTGATTTTCCATTGCTCATTATATGCAACTCATTTCTGTTGCAAATATCTGGCAAGTCCAACCTTGACTTTCCGCTGTCTTTGGTTCTTCCTTTCACGTTTAACACTGTATGCATGATGTTATCAAAAAAGTTTTTCTCAATGTGCATGACATCAAGATTGTGTCTCAGTATATGATTTTTCCAGTACGGAAGATCCCAAAAAATGCTTTTCTTGTGCCAATTGTGATTAACCCCGTATCCATCAGGCATATTAGCTGGAGTGTGCCAATTTCCCCCACGATTCACAGTTTCTAGTCCCCCAAAATGATCTATTTGCGCTTCTAGATCTTCCCCAGATAGATACACTGGTGGGGGGACACGCACGATTTTGTTCTTCCTAAACAACCGCCTGTTTCTCCTATATGGATGATTGATTGGTAAAAACCGGCGGTGACAATCAAACCAGCATGTTTTTCGACCATGTTTCAGTTGAAACGCATCTGTCCGATCGAGGCAATAAGGACAAGATAACCTCCCATGCGTCGTCCAACCTGATAGCATTCCGTATGCAGGGAAGTCGCTTATTGTCCACATAAGCACCGCACGCATCGTAAAATTTTTTTTCCTCGAACAATCATATGTCCGCACTCCTGTATACCACAACTGTTTCAACTCATGAATGAGAGGCTGCAAAAATACATCAAGGGACCGCTTCGGATGATTGGGACCAGGGACTAAAATATTCAGGAAAAGAAATTCCCTTTGCATGCACATATCTGGGGGAAGGTTATAAGGAGTTACGATAACTGGCCACAAAGAATATTGCCTACCAGACATACCGAATGGACTAAATCCATCAGTGCAAAGACCAAGATACACATTTCGCTTAGAGTTAGCAAAATCAGGGTGTACCGTGTTAAAGTGTTTCCAAGCTTTTGCATCTGACGGGTGAGTCACTTCTCCTTCTCTCTGTGAATGTTCTGCATGCCACCTCATCGATGCAGCTGTCCTTTCAGATTGATACAATCGTTTCAACCTATCAGTTATAGGAAGATACCACATCCGTTGGTATGGTATCTTTTTACGCCCAGTTGTTTGGGGCCTAAATCTTGGTTTTTGGCAAAATCGACATTCCTGCAGCTTATCATCATCTTTCCAAAAAAGCATACAATTGTCAACACATACATCTATCATCTCAGAAGGCAACCCAAGACTAAACACCAACTTCTGTATCTCATAGTATGTTTCGGCAGCCAAATTATCCTCTGGCAAATACTCTTTAATAAGATCAGCCCAATCATCCATGCAAACCTCAGCTAAGTTATGATCAGTTTTAATTGTCATCATCCTAGCAGCTAACGACAATTTAGACTGACCTTCTCTACATCCATCGTAGAGTGGCTGGTTTGCAGCGTCTAGCATATCATAAAATCGCTTCGCATCTACGTTGGGTTCCTCAACAGTACTATTATCAGCATTTGTTTCATGAAATGCATCATTAACCATGGCATGCATCCTATCATGATCTGCACCCTGATCAAATTGATGTTGACCATGATCATAACTACTTTGATAATTTGATTCTACTTGACCTTGATAATTACTACTACTATCCGTTGCTTGAGTTCTTTCAAAACCCTCTCCATGTTGATACCAAACATAATATTGCGGCATAAACCCTCTATTTAGTAAATGCTTCCACACCGTCTCAATAAACATATATCTCGTATTCTTGCATTTACGACAAGGACAGAACATCTTACCACTTTCCAGGGTTGTTTGCATATTCCCGGCCTGATACATGAATATTTCAAGCCCTTCTTTGAATTCTTCCGTCAAATCTCCCTATGAATCCTTTTGCGTAAACATCCATTTTCGTAGTTCGTATATAGACATTTATATATATGTTTTTTTTTTTTTTTTTTTTTTGATTCTTTAGTTTGAAGTTACGCTGTATTTATAGAAATTTTTTCAAAATTACCAACGATTTTCCAACGCATTTACGACGAATTTTACGATGTAAATTCGATGTAAATTTAGTAGGTGGACCTATTAAAAAACGTGGTCTACCTAACCGCGAACAGTGACGTATAATCGTCGTAATATCAACGTAATATACAGAAGAAATATTCGTCGTACAATTACATCGATATTACGACGATTTATGTTCTCGTCGTAATGTCGTCGTAAATTAGTCGTAAATTTACATCGAAATTACGACGACACATATTTACGACGATTTTACATCGAACACATATTTCGTCGTAAATTCGTCGTAAGGTCGACGTAAAGTTACATCGATTTAAAACGGTCGTAAATTTCCGTTGGAATTAGACAGTTTTCTTGTAGTGTCATAAGGGAGATCTACGAGAACGTGACGAAGTAGAAGACCGACATCGAGCACAGTCACAAGGTGACTCCTCCTCCTTCGAGATGTCGCGGGAAGCGGTCAACCGTCTCGTTATGAATGTAAGTTTTTTTTTCTTATAGTTTTACATTATAATTTTATTATGTTCTAATTTATTTATATTTTATACAGGAATTTCTCCTTGATAAAAAAGGGCGGCGTCGCGAGGGTTTGGGTACGATCCCGTTTATGGACGACGGGTCTTCATCTGGTTCTTTTTTCTTTGAAGATCTCATCCAGCAGAATGAAGAGCTCAAGTCCAAAGTAGAAGCTTTGGAGGCAGCGAAAACGGACACCGAATTCAAGTTAGGTGCCACGCAAGATGAGCTTTCGGAGGCGAGGTCAGATATCGCTAACATGTCGTCTTGGATGAGAGCGAAGTTTCTGGATTACCCGGGAACGGGATCGGGATCCGCAAATGTTTAATATGTTTAATGTTTTAAAAACACTTTCTGTTATTTTATTTTCAAAACTATTTTATTTTATAATATTTTAATGTTTAATATTAATTTAAATTTTCATTTTCGAATTAATTAAATTAAATTAAATTAATTAATCAAAATTCAAAATATTTCAAAATAATTTCGAATTTATATACAGTATTTCAAGTTGGTCGGAATTTGGTCGGAATTTAGGTTGGTCGGAATTCAGTCGGAATTTAGTTTGGTCGGAATTTAGTTTGGTCGGAATTTTGTCTGAATTTAGGTTGGTCGGAATCTGGTCGGGATTTTGTTTAGTCGGAAGTTGGTCGGAAGTTAAATTGGTCGGAATATGGTCGAAAAAAGTATGGTCGGTATTTAGTCAGAAATAAGTTAGTCGGACTGTTGTCGGGAAGTCGTCGGGTAATAACCGACGCTTTATAACGCCGGTAATTGGTCGGGAAAATAATGGTCGGGAATCCGTCGGAAATTCCAGACCAATTTCCGACCAATATTGATTTCCGACGCGATAGTCCCGACGAGCCAAATCGGTCGAAAATTGGTCGGGAAAGCCGTTTTCCGACGGTTTTCCGACCAATATGTCCATCGGAAATCGGATGTTTTCTTGTAGTGTTCATTTACTCAAAAAAACGAATTCTCGTAGGGTTTAGTCCAAGTATTTTGGGATAATTTTGAATATTTTCGTTTTCTTGTTTTAATACATTGACGCATATTCTATAGATATAGGAACTAGATTACATAGGTTTGTGTCCCTAATTGTCTTCGATTCTCTACAAAATTGAGATCTCATAGGGGTTAGTCCACTGATTTAGGGCGTATAGGAGGTTTATCAAATTACTTCTTAAAAATGAATAAATATACTAAAAATCTTTAAAATTAGTTAAGCTAACATTAATATAGCGTTCCAATAGGGTTTGATAATTTTAGAAATAGACAAGAGGATTACATTCATTATTTTATGCATTTACTCGAAATAATCGAATTCTCGTAGGGGTTAGTCCACAAATTTTGAGAGAATTTTGAATATTTTCGCTTTCTTGTTTTAATACATAGACGCGTATTCTATGGATATAGGAACTAGATGACATATGTTTGAGTCTCTAATTGTCCCTGATTCTCTATAAAATTGAGATCTCATAGGGGTTAGTCCACCGATTTAGGACGTATAGGAAGTCTATCATATTATTTCTTAAAAAATGAATAAATATACAAAAACCCTTTAAAATTAGTTAAGTTAACATTAATATAACGTTCCAATATGGTTTGGTATTTTTAGAAATAGACAAGGAGGATTACTTTCATTATTATATGCATTTACTCGAAATAATCGAATTCTCGTAGGGGTAGTCCACGTATTTTGAGATAATTTTGAATATTTTTGTTTTCTTGTTTTAATACATAGACGCATATTCTATGGATATTGGAACTAAATGACATAGTTTTGTGTCCCTAATTGTCCCGATTCTCTATAAAATTGATATCTCATAGGGGTAGTCCACCGATTTAGGACGTATACGAGGTTTATCAAATTACTTCTTAAAAAATGAATAAATATACAAAAAAACCTTTAAAATTAGTTAAGTTAACATTATTATAGCGTTGGAATATGGTTTGGTATTTTTTAGAACCAGAAAAGGAGGATTAGTTTCATTATTTTATGCATTTATTTGAAAAAATCAAATTCTCGTAGGGGTTAGTCCACGTATTTTGAGATAATTTTGAATATTTTCTTTACTAGTTTTAATACATAGACGCATATTCTATGGATATAGGAACTAGATCACATAAGTTTGGGTCCCTAATTGTCCCTGCTTCTCTATAAAATTGAGATCTAATAGGTGTTAGTCCACCGATTTAGGGCATATATGAGGTTTATCAAATTACTTCTTAAAAATGAATAAATATACTAAAAACCGTTTAAATTAGTTAAGCTAAAATTAATATAGCGTAAGGATATGGTTTGGTATTTTAGAATATTTTTGTTTTTTTGTTTTAATACATAGACGCATAATCTATGGATATAGAAACTAGATCACATAGGTTTGGATCCCTCATTGTCTCCGCTTCTCTATAAAATTGAGATCTCATATAGGTTAGTCCATCGATTTAGGGAATATAGGAGGTTTATAAAATTACTTCTTAAAAAATGAATAATAATACTAAATACTTATAAAATAGTTAAGTTTACTTTAATATAGCGTTGGAATTTAGTTTGGTATTTTTGAACTAGAAAATGAGGATTAGTTTCATTATTTTATTCATTCACTCGAAAAAATCGAATTCTCGTAGGGTTTAATTCATATGCATTGCCACTGGCAATTTGCCAGTGTTTATGGTTAGTTGTTCACAAACTCAGTTTAGGGAAAGATTTTGTAACTCAGTTTGGTTTGTTTGTGCATTTTCTACTGCTTATCGGATAAGAAAGAAAGAAAATTTGCAAGAGTTATCCAAATAATTTCTTCCGAATCTAGAGTTTATGCATGTTGATTGATCGATCTGGAATTTCAGTTTGTTATTGCGGAATTCTCTTTGTGGAAATACATGATTTTGTTTGCAATTGTGGATGTTTCATGGAATTGATAAGCGAGATTGTTCAAATTTCCATCCGAATATGGAGTTTTATGTTTAATGTGATGATGATCAATCAAAACCAAATCTTGAATTCCAATTGTTAATTTCAAATGCTTTCTTTCTATTCATGAAGTTTTATAAGACGATGATCTTGTTATTCATGGGCATTTGGTAGGTCAGATTGTTTACTAGAAGTTCAAAGAGAGATCAGACAAGTTTATAGCAAAGAGATTCATAAACCTTTTAGCTTCTGATTTTGTGTTCATTGAAATGTTTAGGCGTGCTCTCTTTCCACAATGGTTACATGGAGTTGCAAGAACTGTCCGCACAAAAACGATGATCAGAAACAGTTCAAGGCGTGTAAATCCTATCCACACCTTCTCTGTAACAAATGCTACGAAAGGGTCAAGGTGCATGAGCAGAATAAATGTCCTGGATGCCGGACCAAATACGAAAATACAACCAAGGCAAGACGTGCTCACAAAGTGTCTAAAACCCCACTGGTAAGACGATAATCTGTTTCCCTGTTTTATTTTTATTTGACGAATTTGATGATATGTTGTTGTGATAATGAGCAGAATAATCTGAATTTTTGGATCCTTTTTTGTTGTTTGGTTTTCAGGTCTTCAAGAGGAGATTTGATGTTAACTTCTTGTGCACGTCCATGTTGAGGAAACAATTGGCTATCATGTTCACGAGAAGGAGAATTCTAGCGATGAAAACTCCCACCAAAGTGTGGTGGGACATCGAGAATCATCGGATTCCTGCAGAGCTCAACCGCAAAAACATAAAATGGATCGGTACTCGTGTCATAGAGACAATCAAAAATCTTGGCTATACTGGAGAGGTTAAGGTCATAGCCATAGCTTCTGAGACTAAGAAGATCCCACCCCATTTTGTGACCGGTCTTAGGGATTATGAAAGCAAGGTGGACTTGCATATTGTCGGGAAAAGTAAGTTGATATAGAATGAAACATTTCAGTTATATTATCTTTGTTAAGAAACAAATTTCTGATATGTTCTAGCATGAAACAGGTGGTCTAGAGGTGGCCGATGAGGAGGTCAAGAAACAAATGTTTAAATGGTACCGGAAGACTCTGAGAAGTGGACGTCCTGGTAACGCCATGCTGCTTGGAGGAGACTCAGGGTACTTGAACATTGTTGAGTCCATCGTGTGATCCGGTTCCACCTTCTCCCTTGGTTTTGATTTCAATGTTACTACTCCTCAGCTGCTGGCAATGGCCAAGCATTCCTGGCCCTTTAGAGGACTAATCAATGCACCAGAGAAGACAAAGAAGCCGACGTAAACATCTAATTTCTTGTCTCCTCAGTTGTTTTATTTGTCATTGTATTACCAAGTTTCTGGATGTAAAACAGGTGGTCCAATGACTTGATCGGATGAAATTATTGGGCCACCTATTTCACATCCAGAAACTTGGTAAGACAATGACAAATAAAACTGTACAAAAAATGCACACGGGTCTCAATTGGTTTATTCCGATTGTCTATGTGAATATTATTATTGTTTTTCATGAATTTGAATCTTTGAAGAATTTTCCACTAACTCGGATTGATTTTTTTTTCTTTCTCTTTTTCCAAAAGATGCATTTTTATAATATGTTTCCAAATTTGATTTTCTTCTCACATAAGAAATTTTTTTTTTCTTAACTTCAACTTTAAAATTCTAAACTTTTTTTACATATTAATGAATTGGAATCTTTACATATTAATTTTTTTTTAAGAACTCCTAATGAGGTTCAACCATTGGAGGATAAAAAATTTAAGAACTCCTTAAGAACCTCTCTTAGGGATTCACTAGATGCTCTAATAATTTAGGAGTAACTAGCCATAATCGAGGGTTGAAATACCAAGAACCAAGTGGTGAGGCAATCGTCTTGTTATTGCCTTGTTCATCGTCTTGTTTATCGCCAAAGGAGAATATATATATATATATATATATATATATATTGCATTTTGTAATTTATAACATTTGTGTTTTTTTTATTGGTTTCTCTTATTATGTTAATAACATTTAACAAGAGATAGATTATTGTATTAGTTCTTACGAAATTGTTGAAATGTACAGATTCAAAACAAACAAAATTAAGAAGAGACAACTCCGTGCGTCGGATACTGACCTAATTTTTTTATAAAAGATGATTGAGACAGTTTAAATATTAGTTGGACCATCGCAAAAACTAGCATCTTCCAAGATTCGCAATGCCCAAAACCCAATAATGAGAGTACGTAGTACACTATAATTGCAAGTTTGCAACTTGCATGTGGTCCCATGCATATATTCTATATTTGTCTTTGAATGTGAAATAATTTATTGGTAACAATTGGAAGTTAGCGTCCTCATGTGATACTATACGGAGATAAGATGAGAGATTCGTATGGTGCACATTCATCAATTTTTTGTTATAAGTTGGGCAACAACAACAAAAACGTGCGCTCTTCTCTAGATAACAACTAAAAGATTTTTTTTTTTGAAGAGATTTTTCTTGTAAAGATCAAGATATATAAGTTTCATTACAGCTGGAAGTCTTATTCGGAGTATGGGTCTTCAATTCAAGGAAGACGGCACTGCAAAAAAAATCTTCCGAATAAGTAAAATGAACCGAAACACAATGGAGACAACTGCCTCCAACGGCGAGTAGACAAAGTAAGCCCAGACCGCTTGACAAGGAGACCGAGGGGAAGAGCAACACTAGCCTGAAAACGAACAATTAATTATCCCTTCAACACCATTTCATCTTCCGATTGAAACTCAGTACAAAACCTCTCTCTATTGCTTTCACCAAACAAGGAGAAGCCACCGAGGGTAGCGCTAATGAACACCAAAACCGAGAGAGAAACGTATTCGGTAACGACGACGAGAAGGGATCAATAACTGCTAATACATTAATCGCATTTTAAAAAACATGCATCATATATAATATAGTACTATTTTTTAATATGTTTTGAATTAGTACCTTTTTATAACAAATGCGTATTTAAAAAAAAAAAGTCAAAATTAAAAAATATATTATTTTAATTATTTTTTGTCAAAATTAAGATTATTTTATCTTTGAAAATGGGAAAATTCCTTCTTCTTTTTTTTCATAGCTCTATGGACATTTGTTTATCCGATCTCTACTACTTGCTATTAGGCCTCCACATTATGGGTCGGGTTCCGTATATGTAACATCTCGATTTCTGTTATATGCGGAGAGACTTATAAGAATTGATTTAGCTATCTATGTCACCAAAGTGCACTTATCTTTTCGGTCACTTGTCCAGAGAGAACTCCATAGTTAAACGTGATTGAGCTGGAGCAATTTAAAGATAGGTGACCTACCGGAAAGTGATTTGCGGTACCATGCGAGTGAGGGCAAAATACGGAAAAAGATCACGTGGTGATTTGTAAGGTCAGTAAATAAATCTTGCTAGCCTCCCGGATTAGCGCACCGGCCGTCGGACGAGGGTGGGGCACATGGGCCAAAGAGAGAGCGTGGAGGCCCACGAACGGTGGCGGTCGGGGCGTTACAGTATCCAATCTGAGTTACTCATACTTTTTGGGTAAATATATTTAGATAAGATGAATCTAAGCAAAAAAAACAAAAAAAATGAGGCAACCTCAAACATTATAAAGATATAACCAACTTCAACAATTCTTTATTTTTCTGGCATGTATAGTGAATTAAAAGTATATCTCTCTATAATATTATTTAAGAATATATTTTTAAAAATGAACTGTGTTTTGTAATTTATTATATGAAATGTCATTACAAATAACAAAGAATAATTGAAATAGGAAAGAATATAATAGTATTTTAAAATTATTGATTAAAATATGGAAAGTATATATTTTGCATTAAAGAGGTTATTTCTTAATTATTTTTAATATTATATATTTTAAAATAATAATCAATTCATAAATATTCAAAGAAAAAAATCTATTCAAAATTTTGCTATATTTACACTATAACTTATTATATTTTATTTCAATATATATCAAAACAAAAGTTGAAAAATATTTTACTAATTTTATAAAAAATTATACACAAGAAAACTATTTTTTTTAAAGAATTCGTAGACTAACCACAAAAACTATAGTCATCTAACGGTGCATATTAGTGTTATGTTTTCAAGATTATAAATTTTTGTGGGTTAGCCCGAATAATATTTTATTTCACTGCAAAACGGATTAAATAGATAAATTATTACAAATTGACAACTTTATTTATAATCATTAGTTAGCTATATTGTAAAATTCAGATAAAAATAATTTTCTTAAATTTCAAAACAATTTCTTTAAAAAAAATATATTATTAGCTAATAAATCCTAATTATAATTAAATTTTTTCTTAATTGTTATATAATTTTAATCAAATTGAATTAAAAACACATGCATCTTCACAGTTGCCAGTCACACAAGCAATAAAAGTGACATCCAAACCGGTGGATTAAGTAGAAAAAAAAAACAAAAAAAGGATAGACGAGTCACGAGTGTAAAATAGAATCAATTTTTTCTATTTTCTCTATGTAGATGTAGCGACCTACTCTTTTTTTTGTCCTTTCTAAAAATAGAATCAATTTTTTTCTAAAAGCAAAAAAATAAAAGATGTTTTATAAAATATATTTTCTATTTCTTATATTTTTCTTGTATAAATAGATGTAGTGGCCTAGAGGGGATGCAGAAGAGGGTAAGCAAAATAAATGTTGAGAATCCAGAGACTCAAAGGCGTCACCTTTACAGAGCATAAACCCCAACAAACCAAGACCTGAAGCAGTTGCTGACATACTACAGAGGCTGTAACAGAAAGTAGTACAAAACAGAGTATAGAGAGAAAGAGAAGGGAGAAGGGAGCACACACACAATTTAAGGAGTTCACGCCCATTAACAAGGGTCGCTACATCTCCCCGAGACTGTTGCTCGGAATCCACTAGAAGGGAAACACATTACAAGTGATTCACACTCAAGAACTCACTCTGTAGTACTTCCTGTGTCACTTGCTGTAACACATGAGAAAACCCACTCAAAGCTTATACTTTTAGGTTTCTCTCATCCTTCTATCTACTTTGTGTGACTACATTGCTCACCAACCTTCTACTCTCTCATGTCTACCTCTAATTTACATATAAGGAGACAACTCCAAAACCCTAGTGCCTTTTGTTCACAAGAAGACAAAGAACCTTATCTCTTGCTTTTGTGGTCCCAAGAACATAACCCAACCATAGTAACTTATGCTAACTATAGTTTGTTCTTGTTTGACCTTTGTTTGACTTGTAAACTCCAACATCAAGTTATCATCTTCACAAATCTCCACCTGAGAACATGATGATCAAGCCAAACAACTTGCACTTCCATCGGAGAGAGAGATCCTTCTTCTAGTTTCTTGGATTCCAGTCACGGTTCCTGAGTATGCTTACTCAGCCTTGATCCTTAGCCGTTTAAACACCATAAACCAGCTTGATCCTTGTTGCATTTAACATCCCGTTCAATGCACTTCAGCTGTGACTACTCACAATGCTGAACCTGAGCCATCAGCACATCTTCAGCTCACTTAGAGTTGTGAAAACCAGCTTCAATACAATCTTGTATTTAGCTCAACTCTTCTGTGACACTTCCTGAAGCATTCAACACTTGAATACCTGATACAGCCGCTCAACAAACTCCATTAACAAGTTCAGAAACCCCTACAACCTGTTAACTCAACAGAAATCACCACAAGCTTCACCACTTATGACTTCTTCAATCACAAAGTATCTTCTACAGCTTCTGTCCAAACCATAGACCTGTTGCAGTGACTGAACAAACAATTATCCTTCTGCAAAACCAGATTCCTTTGCTAGCCTTTGATTTCAAACTCATGTGCACTGAGATAAGAACCAAACTCTTGAATCAAATGCAGAAAAACTGAACCAACTTTGCTTCAAAACCTGAAACCCTTCTGATTCAACCTTGTAACAATCTCAACAGCTTCTTACGAACCACTGCTTAACCTGAGATTACCCTTAAACATGTCTCATAGCAGCAAAACCTTGTGCTATACCTGAGACAATCCTGTACAGCCTTTACACATCAATTCTAGAATACCTGATGCACTTCCTGATGTAACAGCAGCCTGCTACACATGCAGACTCCACCAGACGACTTGAACCTTGCTTCATTCAATTTCCAGACTTAAACCAAAGCCTTCTTATTCCCTATCATCGCCAGATACTTGGAGAAACTTCAATGAATGACCTGCAAGCGCCTGTCCCTGAGAAGATACTTACATAAACTCCTCATGGTGCAACAAACAACTAGAAACTCCTTAGTTGTTGTCTTCCAAATGCAGCTTAATTCTCTGCATTTGCATCCTCTCTAGGACTCCATTTCGTTGCTAACACCAGCTTTGAGATGAGTTGTATATCAAGCTAGATACACAACACTTTCACATTCTTGAAGTCAACAGCCTTGAGACAGATCCTGCATCACCTGCACTTGCCTCTTTTTGCTTCTCCTTCAGAGAAACCCACTGAACCACTTCAATGTCTTCATCTCAAACCCACATGTGCCTTCCCTGAAATTATTCCAGAAACCTGCAACTCCTTCAATCCAGAAACCTGCAACTCTGTTATGAAACCTGCAGTTCATTTCTGAGACTCCTTACCAACAATCAGCTTCAAAACCAAACCTGTAAACTGCCTTTTACCATCAGATTACAACCTGCTTCAACTGAATACCCGTTGATAATAACCCGTTCTTGGCTTCCTTGTCTTCTTTGCACACTGAACTTCCATGAATCATGTTAAATAATGAATTGTGCATCCTGTTAACTCTCCTATTTTGAGCTAACCATACTCATATCAGTTTGAGCTAGACACCCGAAACAACCTCCAAAAATAAACTGCTCCACCAGGAACCATAATCATTTGGATGTTACTCTGTCTTTGAAAGCTCATCTTCACCAATCCGAGTCAAAGCACTATTCATTGTCTCTTTGATCCACTCACACGTTCTGATGTATCAGATGAATTACCATGGCATCTTGCTTCAGAATGTGTGTCATAACTTGTGACACAACCCCTTTCTTCTTGCAGCCACTCCAAACTGATTCATGTACCCGAAGACCCACCAAAGAACCTTATTGAGCTTCAGCAACACTGTCTCTCCTTTACTTAGAGCATTCACCATGATATGACAATGCAACGACTTATGATGATACACCATCAAACCACGCTTCCATCACAGAAACCACAAACCATAACTTAGCATTCTCTTGCAGCCAAAACACAACACATACTGATCTTGTACCGCTGAAATAAACAGAACACGCCGCCTAACTCCCTTAGCTAGGAAGACTTTCGATACTCGATTGTAGTATATCATGTTGCACTACAAACATTGAGACACTCCTCATGACACATGACGTCTCCAATGTCTTAGGCTTTAAGACCATCAGATTCTTCTTTAATGCTTGAAGATCTGAACCAAATGCAAAATATTCTTTGAGAATTTCCTGTGAAACATTGCTCCACCTGAGACAGGAACACCTTGTTCTCTCAGATTCACTCCAACAGACTTTCCATGTGTTAGACACAACACAAATCTGCACAAACATGAATCTGTGCTACTGACTCCATGTCAAGAGCATACACTCCTGAAACAACAGCTCATACACCTTTCGGCCAACACTCAAACTCACACTAGCTGAGTGTTACTCCTTCTGTTTCCACAGAACATTTCAGACTACAACAAAGTCATACAACCTCACTGCATTCCCTCTGAAACAACAACCTTGTAGCTTCACGTTCTCTGAAAAATCCACCAACCGTAGACTCTCATATTCACTGAACAGATAGCTACCCACTGAGACAAAACCTGAGACAGAACCTGCAGCAGAAAACCCTTTCAAAACTCAACCCAAAAGCCACTGAAGTCTTCAGAACCGTTTCTGTCTTTAACCAAAACAGAACACTTCAATTGCTTCATAACCATCCTGCAACACCCTTTAGACTGAATCCAGAATACCCTTACTGATACTCAAACAGCCATAGACACCAAAGCTTGAACACAACCTGAACCTGTGTTTGCCGCATTGAATTACCCCCAAAAAACAGAATGAAACCCATCACTGAATCTTGTCCAATCCATAGCAAAACCAGTACAAACCCCTTTGTGTTGCAACAAGCTTTCGATTCCAAAGAAATGCAGAACTAAAGCAACCTGAAACTTCAATACAGAGCATCACAAATACCTTGTGACCGCAGCGGAATCAGACTTGATTAGTCCCAAACTTGAGTCTCGAAGTTGATGTTTCGATCCTGATGTACACACTTTGAGTTACACAACTTGAACTCATGTGTTACACTATCAAATTCCAGCTGATTCTTGTAAAAGACCTTCAGCTTACACCAACCTTTAACCGGCTTCTTCAGCAATGATCAAGAGCATCCATCTTCGATCATATGCAACCTGCTTCTATCTCTGAATTTCCCTTGTGCTTGCAACACTTAAACTTGTGAGTAATCTGAAATTCTTCTCACTGTGTTGCATAACTTGTACCTTGAAGAGCTTAGAGGCAACCTGATTTTATAACCTTGAAATCACCTCATCCGATTCAAACTTATGTTCTGAATCACTCCTTGTAGTACCCGCAATATCACATCTCAATTCCTCACTCAGTTACACACCATAACCAAAGCTTCTCCTTTGCTTCTTCTATTGCTCCTTGTTACTAACTCTGTAACTGGAACAGAAAACCTGTAGCTGAACCAGTAAACCTGCAACTGCATCAGATGACCCTGTAGCTACAACAGTAACCCTGCAACTATGACAGAAAACCTGTAGCTGAACCAGCAAACCTGCAACTGCATCAGATGACCCTGTAGCTACAACAGTAACCCTGCAACTATGACAGAAAACCTGTAGCTGAACCAGAACACCTGTAGCTGCACCAGAAAACCCAGCAACTGAACCAGAAGACCCTGCAATCAGACCCGAAACCCTGTAGCTGTAACTGTAACTCTGCAACTGCATCAGAAGATTGCACCAGCAACTGCATCATAAACCCTGCAGTTTCAACAGAAAACCTGCAATTGCTCAAACCTTCTTGATGGATGACATGCTTCGAATGAGATGTTTCTTGCTTCACCAGAATGAGTCTTACAACTCCTTCCCCTCAGATTCGTGTTGTTCACCAAGAGATATAACTTGGCTTTCAGCCTGAGACACTCAAGTCTCCCTTTCTCAACACCTGAGAAAACACAAATGATGCTCACCAATGAAGAACCTTACAGCAACTTCATCTCCTCTGCACCATTTACCAAGAGCTCCTGATTTTGTTGCTTCACCTGAAACATGTCTTGTCTCCCACAACCAAGCTCTACCAAAGAAAAGAACGTGGATGCTTAAGGCAAAGGAGCCCTACTGCTCCAGCCTTCCAAAGATCCAACTTTTCCTCCTTTTCTTCACTTTCCTTCTTTCTCTAGATCCTTTTCTCTAAAGATCTGGATCTTCTTTCTCTCTTTCTGGTTTTGTTTCTTCTAGATCTGAGACTTTCCTTACTGAAATCTCAGTCATCCTCAAAGCTTCACTCATGCCTAGAATCTCCACCTAAGCCACGAGTTCATGCTTCCACAAAACACAGCCTCTATGACAAACACACTCTTCCGCTTCACTTCTTGTCAAAGCATGATTCTTGGCTTGAGAGAACCACGAAACACATAACCTTTGCTCTGATACCACTCTGTTGAGAATCCAGAGGCTCAAAGGCGTCACCTTTACAGAGCATAAACCCCAACAAACCAAGACCTGAAGCAGTTGCTGACATACTACAGAGGCTGTAACAGAAAGTAGTACAAAACAGAGTATAGAGAGAAAGAGAAGGGAGAAGGGAGCACACACACAATTTAAGGAGTTCACGCCCATTAACAAGGGTCGCTACATCTCCCCGAGACTGTTGCTCGGAATCCACTAGAAGGGAAACACATTACAAGTGATTCACACTCAAGAACTCACTCTGTAGTACTTCCTGTGTCACTTGCTGTAACACATGAGAAAACCCACTCAAAGCTTATACTTTTAGGTTTCTCTCATCCTTCTATCTACTTTGTGTGACTACATTGCTCACCAACCTTCTACTCTCTCATGTCTACCTCTAATTTACATATAAGGAGACAACTCCAAAACCCTAGTGCCTTTTGTTCACAAGAAGACAAAGAACCTTATCTCTTGCTTTTGTGGTCCCAAGAACATAATCCAACCATAGTAACTTATGCTAACTATAGTTTGTTCTTGTTTGACCTTTGTTTGACTTGTAAACTCCAACATCAAGTTATCATCTTCACAATAAAAGCAAAGAAATAAAAGATGTTTTGTAGAGAGTCGTCATCGAGTCTCCAGGCCTTGAACATAGCAAAGAGTATCAGCTCTCTGTTCCCTAAACCAACAGCACTCATCTACCCCATATCGGCAGAACGTCGAGACAAGTTGTGTCTTCGTCCAAACTTCGGTGGTCGACGATGTAAGGTCACAGCCTCACAGTCTAAAATTGATCCGAAAGGTACAATTGTGAAAAAAAACGTTAATAAAATCAAAGTAAAGGGACTCATAACGGCCCAAGAAGGGTTGCTGGAGGGCCTAGGTTAGTCGAGACCTCTCGATGACATTACCGATATCAGCGGCAGATCACTGCTCGTCGAACTTATTAGCGCCGAGACTGACCCTCGTGAGTACATAATTTATCAAACAAACATTATGTTTTTAAACATGAGAAGCTAGTAGCGCATTTATAGTATATATATATAATGATGATGTGAAGTAAAAATTAGGTTAATGCATTCATGGCTGATCAATTAAGGGTAACAATACGTATAACCAAGTACACAAATGTCAGGGACTCTAATGGGAAAGGAACCGGTAGAAGACTACGCACAACGTGTATGGTTTGAAGCCCCCGATGAGAAGTATGAGTGTGTCTTCGACATGCCCGAAGACTTTGGAGCCGTAGGGGCCATTAGGGTTCAAAACCAGCACCATAGAGAGCTTGAGTTACCCGACGGCTCCGTTACGTTAACATGTGATTCGTGGGTGGCCCCCAAGTCCGTTGACCCAGCCAAGCGGATATTCTTCTCCAACAAGTGCTATTTGCCTGCCCAAACCCCGGAGCCTCTTAAACAGCTGCGAAAGGAGGAGCTGGAGACTTTACAGGGCAAGAAGCGCGAGCTAGTTGGTGAATTCAACAAGTTCGAGCGCGTTTACGATTATGACGTGTACAACGATCTGGGTGACCCTGAGAAAGATCCCGAACATGCCCGTCCCGTTATTGGAGGCCTTTCTCATCCGTATCCAAGGCGCTGCAAGACTGGTCGCAAACTCTGCGACAAGGACCCCTCCTCAGAGAAACTCCAAGGGGAGTTCTATGTCCCTAGAGACGAGGAGTTCTCTACAGCCAAGGGCACTTCATTCACGGGCAAAGCCATCTTGGCAGCTCTTCCTTCTGTGTTCCCACAGATCGAGTCTGTTCTGCTGGACCCCAACTTGCCCTTCCCACACTTCTAGGCCATAGAAGATCTTTTTGAAGTAGGCATCCAGCTTCCCAAGGATGCTGGCCTTTTACCTATGATCCCCAGACTTATTAAAGTTGTTTCTGAAGCTCATGATGATCTTCTCCAGTTTGATCCCCCTATTCTCCTCAACAGTACCAAGCTCCCTCTTCTCTTTTAATTAATCCACCATTATATTATTCCAGTTCTATACTAGCTACAATTAATTAATCTCACTTTCTTATATCATTCACATTAATTCAGAGGATAGATTTTCATGGATCCGAGACGACGAGTTCGCTCGCCAGACACTTGCAGGCCTTAATCCCTATTCCATTCAGCTAGTTCGAGTAAGCTATTTACGCCTTCTACTAAATAGTTTAGTTTTTTGTTTGCTCTGCTTGTTCCAACAAAGCAATATCCATGTGTATATGGTTGGTGGAAAGAAAAAAATATTATAGAAGTATATTTGAAGCTAACAAACCGAGTTAATTAAGATGGCACTGTTATTCTAGGAGTTTCCGTTGAAAAGCAAACTAGACCCTGTTGAAAAGAAAAAAATATTAAGATGGCACTGTTATTCAACTCACTCATTACCTGGGAAGTTGTGGAAAGAGAAATCCGAGGATTCATGTCAGTTGATGAGGTAAGATGATTAATATCATCGATCATATGGAGTTTATGGTTATCCTTAATGAATGAATAATATCGATGGGTGTATGCAGGCTCTAAAGAATAAAAGACTGTTCATGTTAGATTATCACGATTTGCTTCTACCGTATGTGAACAAAGTGAGAGAGTTGGATGATACCACCTTATATGCATATCGAACACTATTCTTCCTCAGCGATGATAGCACATTGAGGCCTGTTGCCATTGAGTTGACTCGTCCCCCAGATGCCAACAGACCCCAATGGAAGCAGGTCTTCACGCCGGGCTATGATGCTACCTCCTGCTGGCTATGGAGTCTTGCTAAGACTCACGTTGTTGCTCATGATGCCGGTTATCACCATCTTATTTCCCACTGGTATTCATGAACAATTTATATGGTTTATTTTTTGTTGACAACAAAATTTGGCTTTAACTGCACATGTATGGGTTATCGCTAACTAGCAGAGAGATGCAAAAATTTACAGGCTGAGGACTCACTGCTGTATGGAGCCATACATAATAGCTGCAAACAGACAACTAAGTGCCATGCATCCCATCTATAGGCTTTTGCATCCCCACTTCCGCTACACCATGGAGATCAACGCTCGTGCACGCCAAAGTCTCATCAACGCAGGTGGAATCTTATATAGAGTCTTGTTTCTGGCCCGGCAAGTATTCAATAGAGATAAGTTCAGACGTCTATGGTAAACTTTGGAGGTTCGACAGGGAAGGCTTACCTGCAGACCTCATCAGCAGGTGAGAAATTCATATTGTTTTTTTAGTAAATATTGTATCACCACAGCTAAAATAACTAATTAAGCTATCAAATTTTGTTTTTTTAAACACACACACACACACACACACAAAAAAAACAGGGGGCTGGCTGTGGAAGATGAGACCGCAGAACATGGGGTACGGCTGGCGATACCAGACTACCCGTTTGCGAATGACGGTCTAATGCTGTGGGATGCACTTAAGGAATGGATAACAGACTATGTGAAGCACTATTATCCAGATGCAGGACTGATCATGTTAGATGAGGAACTCCAAGGATGGTGGAGTGAAGTGAGGAACATAGGGCATGGAGACAAGAAAGACGAACCATGGTGGCCTGTCATCAAAACACAAGATGACTTGATCGGCGTGGTGACTACGATTGCGTGGGTGGCCTCAGGTCACCATGCAGCTGTAAATTTTGGACAGAACGGGTATGGAGGATACTTTCCTAACCGACCAACCACAACAAGGATAAGAATGCCAGTGGAAGAGCCGACAGAGGAAGAGCTAAAAGAGTTCTATGAGGATCCAGAGAAGGTGATGCTTAAGACATTCCCGTCGCAGAGGCAGGCCACGCTAGTGATGGTGACACTGGATCTCTTATCGACTCATTCACCTGACGAAGAGTACCTGGGAGAAGAGCCAGAAGCATCTTGGGCCAATGATCCTGTCATCTATGCTGCATATGAAAAATTCAAAGGCAGGCTCCAATATCTAGAAGGAGTAATAGATGAGAGGAACGTGAACGTTTCTCTAAAGAACAGAGCTGGAGCTGGTGTTGTTAAGTACGAGCTTTTGAAGCCCATCTCTGAACCCGGTGTTACCGGAATGGGTGTTCCCTATAGTGTTTCTATTTGATCTAAATGCATTGGTTTCTCTGAAATTATCGTGTTCCTTCTTAATAAAATCAAAAATAAGTTATCCATTGCCTTTTGGTCCTTTTCTTATAATAATAAGGGAGTTTTGCATGTAAAGTCACTTAATTAAAGTTTTATTATTATGTTGACATTTTTTTAAACTTTAATAAAATATAACACTTATTTCATTGTTCAACCTAATTTTACCTATGTACGGTACGGCGTGTACGATCATGTACGGTACACGATGTAGCAATAAGAGGGGTACAATTATTTTTTCTCACAAAAATTGACAACTATTTTTAACACTTTAAGAAAATGCTAACTTACTAATGAAAGTTGAAATAAGTGACATATAAAAGTTGAAATAAGTGACATCATGTGCAATTATGTCTAATAATAAAGGGAGTTTTGCATGTAGGTCACTTAATTGAAGTTTCATTAGTATGTTGACATTTTTTAAAACCTTAGTAAAATGTAACACTTATTTCAGTGTTCAACCCAATTTTACCTAGTATGGTGTGTACGATAACGATGTAGCAATAAGATGGGTAAAATCGTCTTTTCATACAAAAAGTGATAAGTATTTTTAACACTTTAAGAAAATTTTAACTTACTAATAAAAGTTGAAATAAGTGACATCATGTGCAATTATGTCTAATAATAAATCTCAACTTGCGCAAGAATACCAAATGCGTTGCGAAGGAGGAATTTGACTGTGGCATTTCTTTTGGGAAAAAGAGTTAAGTCATCTATTCTATTAAAATATAAGCACTTTTAATATATGCATCCAAACACTCCATATTTTTTATAAAAAAATATGTTTGGAAACTATTTTAACATTATCCCAGTTATTTTTTACAAATATAAATACATAAAAATAAATATAATTCCGAATTTAGGATAATATATAAATTTAAATATAATATATTCAGAAAATCTTTGTACGTGAGAGGCGGTGTTGACAATCTATGGTTTAAAAGATTTTATTAGACAACATACAAAAGATTTTTGATATTTTTTTAGTTTAGTATATTTTTTTTTTTGTTCGAACAATAATTTTATAGACGCTTACTCTCCAAGAATGGGGGCATTGTTTACAAATACAAGTGATTCCTTAGCTAAGGAATCAGCAACAACATTTCTCTTTCGAGGAGTAAAAGAAAAAGAGATAAATTCAAAGGACCTACAAAGACATTAAATATCTTGTAGAATACTTTTAAGCTGCTTGAAATTAGTGAAATTATATATATATAGTATGAAAACTAATAAATCTCTAAGATATGCTTGAAAACAAATATGTTAAACTAACAAAGTAATTATTACTATAATTGATAAAGTATTATTCATAAGATCATAAAGTACCAGATTGTAAAATCAGAATGACTCAATAAAAATAATAAAAGAAGCCCTTTGATTGCACTATAATTTTTTACTTAACCATGATCCATCCATATCAACGATCATGTCCGGTTTCCAGTTATTTACTGAGTTTTTACGGGTTTTACCGGATTTTATACTCTCGGTTTTAGAGTTATATTCATACCGGATTGTTGTCTGGATCCCGGATTTTTCAGGATCTGAAAACATTATATTAAATCTATAAAAAAATTATCTTAGGTGGACTCGCGGATGAAAATCTTGTGCCTCTTTAATTTTTGTCCTTACTTCTCTGTTGGCAGTGAAGCGGCAGAACATGTTTACTGATTACAAGACTGAAAATGAAAAACTCTCTGTAACACCAAAAAATGCAACGATAAGTTGAAGAAGTTTGTGACAAAAGGGTTTGTCTCTAACCTATTACCCTTTCTGCAAGTATTTTTACTTGCTTTGAATAGTATGGTTGGTTGTTTATGATCTTGGAATAGTATGGTTGGTTGTTTATGATCTTGGAATAGTATGTTTGGTTGTTTATGATATCTACCCTTTTTATCAATGTTTACTACATGTTTGATGAATAAAGCAAATCTGATTATCTTGTTAACAGAATAGTCATCATTTTCTATAATTTTGTTTGGTTCATCAGGAATACGTCCTCTCAAGTTTTATGGTTTTCTCATCCATCATATCACTACAAGAAAACATGTGAATTTTCAACATAAAATTTCCGACGCATTTTTGGTCGGAAAAATTCCAACAAGATTCCAACAAAATTACGACCAAAGGATAAATTTCATGAAATTTCTTCAAAATTTCCGACAAAAATCGGTTCCTCGGAAATTGGTAGGACATCTCGTCAGAATCTTCCCGGAAATTTTTGACGAAACGTTTTCTCTGTTCCTTCGGAAACTAGTCGGACAATTCTGACCAAACATATTAGTCGGAAATTTATCGAATACTTTGTCGGAAAATGATCAGAAATTTTATTTATTTTTTAATATCGTCGGAAATTTATCGGACATTCCGAGGAGATTAAATAATTAATTAAATAAAATTTATAGTTAAATTATTATTTTTATTTAATAAATGTCATCAAAAATTTGTCGGAAATTTCCGAAGAATTTCAGACGAAATTTATTAAATAGATAAAAATAAATTTAATTAATTAATTTTTTTTTATTTTTCAATTTTGTCGGAAATTCATCGGAATTTTTTGATAAATTTTCGACGAAAATAATGTTTATTTATTTAATATTATCGGAATTTTATCGGAATTTTTTTTAATATAATTTGAATTTGGCAGTTTTTTATTTTCGACAAATCGTTTATCGGAAATATTTCCTATATAAAGAACTTCTACCCATCAAAAAAAATTACAACACAATATCTCTCAATCTCTACAAATCCTCTCAATCTCTCCAAATCTTTTTCCAATCTCTCTCAACCATTTCTCTTTTAATTTTAAACTTTTTAAAAAAAAATCTCTTGATCTCTCTTATAAATTCTAATCTCTTTGAACTTTATAATTTTTTAGTTTTAGTTTATATATATATATATTAAATAATTGAATTGAAAATGTGGTTTGTTTTTATTGAACTGCAAAATTTGTGGTTTTTGTTTAAGTCTCATATACTCTTACGAATATTCCATTGCATATTCATTTGTTGTAAATGCAGGAAACACAATTTGGACATAGGCAAAAGCATCTTCTTCAGTTAGAAAATGCTCTTAAAAACTAGAAAAAATTACTCAAATATCACAAAACGTTGTGATATGACTAGACTAATACATAACTTTTAGATATTACTTAAATGATACAAACTCTAAAGGAAATGTCCATTAAAAGCAGTTTAAAACTGTAATTAACGATAATGTCATTTATATTTTTAAGTGCGATTTACAGTTAATTTTGAAAAAATTACAGAAACGGATTCATGATTCCATAATCGATGATGCCCTAACCGCCGGTGTTGCATGTTCGTCTCTTCCGGTTGCGACTCGTCTCGTCCGCCTCGCCGCAGTCTCATTTTGAAGATTTGAAGGATTTTCATCGTTTGAAAGTGGAAGCTAACTACTGTAAGTCAATGATTTTATGAAGTTATACAGTTAATTTTCCATAATCCATATCCCTATAATCAATTTTCCGGCCATATTCCGGCCTTTAATTTCAAAACCCGAGTCTGATGATTTTACATTGATAGCTGATTTATGCACACTTGACAGCTGATTTACATATTTGATGGCTGATTTATGTTTGCATGATGGTTGATTTATGTTTGCGTGAAGGCTGATTTATGTTAATATGATGGCTCATTTATGTCTTTAAGTGAGATTTATTTTTAATTAATATTACGATTCAGTTTCTTCTAATTTACTAATGTAGAGAAAGAAAGTGTTGATTCAATATTTTCTCATCACTAACAGGAAAAAGAAAACCTCTATGGGCGATTAACGAACCGCCGGTGTTGCATGTTCGTCTTTACCGAGTTCCGATTGCGACTCGTCTCGTCCGTCTCGCCGCAATCGCATTTCGTCTATTAAGAAAACCACATACGCACCCTTTTCGAAAGTTTGAAGGATTTTCATCGTTTGAAAGGTGGAAGCTAACTACTGTAAGTCAACGATTTTATGAAGTTATACAATTAATTTTCCATAATCGATGGTCCCATAATCAATTTTCCAGCCATATTCCGGCCTTTAATTTCAAAACCCGAGTCTGATGAATTTACATTGATGGCTGATTTATGCACACTTGACAGCTGATTTACATATTTGATGGCTGATTTATGTTTGCATGATGGCTGATTTATGTTTGCGTGAAGGCTGATTTTACATTAATGACTGATTTATGCACACTTGACAGCTGATTTATGTTTTACATATCTGATTTATGTTTATATGATGGTTGATTATGTTTTAATGAACAGATGGATACTTCTAATGGAACAAAGAAGTACCCGCCTAAATTTTTCTCTCGTTAGAGAATCAATAGGAAAAGATGCGTGGGATGAAATTAAGAAGTTATATGTTGGACTAATTGCTAAGCTAGTTGATAGCGATTACGTGTGGTCTGCTAAGACGGTACATTATCTACTCACCCGTCAGTTGGCAGTAAAGAAAGATAATGAGATTTGGTCAGTGGTCGGTGGTCAACCAATCAGGTTAAGCTTGCACGAATTTGCTGAGATTACGGGACTAAACACAGATCCGCTGCCAACTGAAAGTTGTGAAGCTGAGTACACAGATGTATGGGCAGAGTTGGGTGTTCCGAAAGGGCTTGGACCAAAGTATGATGAAATGGCTTTGGTATTAGCTACGTGTCGTCCATGAAGTCTTGAAAAACGAAAAATGTTGGGGTTGTTATGTATTATACATATGGGAATTCATGGGTTACATCATAATTCTAGACTACCTCTAGAAAGTGCAAAAAGAGTCTTCAAAGATGAAGACATTCAGAATTATTCATGGGGTCGGGTTGCATTTCAATATCTCATTGATGGTGTTAAGGTTGTTCAGTATGAAATAAATTCATACACCGTTAACGGTTGCGTGCACGCGCTACTGTTTTGGGCATATGAATCAGTTAAGGTGTTTGGAGAGCGTTTTGGGAGAACAAGAGATTCGAATGAAGTACCATTCCTTCGATGGGGTGGAGTCCGTACGCGTTCAAGTTTAAAATCGCTTATTAGTCACATGGCCATGTATTTTCTTGCTGACTTATTGATATTTTGGTGGCTGGCTTAGTGATATTTGATGGCTGGCTTATTGATATTTGATAGCTGACTTATTGATATTTGATGGTTGACTTATTTATATTTGATGGCTGACTTATTGATATTTGATGGCTGACTTATTGATATTTGATGGCTGACTTATTGATATTTGATGGCTGACTTATTTATATTTGATGGTTGACTTATAAATATTTGTGGACTGACTTAGAGATATTTGATGGCTGACTTATTAATGTTTGTATAGGTCCGTGTCAGGAAGATGATTATGAAGTCGGAGGATGAGATATATCCTAAGTGGGAAGGTGAAGATAAATGTAAAGATGATGACGTAGAACTCCATAACTTGATAGTCGACATACTTCAAGATAATTTTGTTGAAGGTTATTGGGATGTGAATGAGACTAAGAAACGCAAAAAGCAAGAAAGTCATCAAATATCGATTGATTCATATGTCCATTTGAACAAGTGATAACGATTCTTCTACACCATACAAACAATAATATAAACCGTAAATGGGAAATAACATATAACGGAAAATATAAACCCTAAAACAAAACCAATTGCATCATTACCTCATCTCCAAATCGACAAGTATGAAATAGTCTTCTTGGGTTAGTCACCGTTTTTGATGTAAGCAATTTACAACGTTCACCACATCTACAGTGCGTCGAGAACCCTCTTCCTTGATCACTCATGCTCACAATTTTCGAATTCGAATCGACTCGTCCTTTCTTCACTCACAATTCCCTGAACTCTCAAACCTGGTGTCAGAGAAGACCTAGAACCCTAATATAAGTTTTTCCCCCAAATGACCAAAACGACGTCGCTTTCCAACACATTCATACAACTTTATGGCCGATTTGTCATCTATTACGGCCGACTTATCAAACAACTATTTTTGAATTTATGGGATTACGAGTTTTACATTGAATTAGGGAATTGTTTTTTGTTATCTATGATAACATAGTTACTACACAACATGTAATGTAGGATTTAGGTTTTAAGTCTAATATAGTTAGCCATATAGATAAGACATGGTAAGGATTATGTTGTTAATATATATAAGGATTATATTGTATGTGGTTTAGGGTTTGAGATGAACATGATAAGAATAAATATACAAGAAGTGTAAATCTTACAAATATAACTCATTGTTGATGTAAGACTTAAGATTACTTAATATTGAAATAAAATTATTAATTAAACCTTGAAACACAGATTTAAGGTATGACTTATTTACAACTGGCCGACTTGAGGTATGACTGATTTACGAACCATACCAAACACCGTTATGACTGATTTACGAACCATACCAAACACTGTTATGGCTAATTTACGAGAGAAACATAGGTATTCACGCGGTGTCTCGAGATTACAAAAAGTGTAGGTGGGGAACTTCAATTTCGTCGATAATCACGTCCAAATTGAATTCCAATTCAAATCGTTTGAAAATCCAAAAAAATTTTGTTTTTTTTTTGTCGTTCGTTTTAATATTCAAATTTTTCATCTTTTTGGTTTCCAACACATTCATACAATTTCATGGCCGATTTGTCATCTATTATTGCCGACTTATCAAACAAGTATTTTTGAATATATGGGATTACGAGTTTTACATTGAATAATGAGATTTTTTTTTATTATCTATGATAACATAGTTACTACAAAACATGTAATGTAAGATTTAGGGTTTAAGTCTAATATAGTTAGCCATATAGAAAAGACATGGTAAGGATTATGTTGTTACTATATATAAGGTTTGTGGTAATATAGATATGATATGTTTATAGCTTAGTAATCTCAAGGAAATAATGATATTATAGGCTTATTTATGAAAATTCTTATAAATACATGGCAATGATTATATTATATGTGGTTTAGGGTTTGAGATGAAAATGATAAAAATAAACATACAAGAAGTGTAAATCTTACAAATATAACCCATTGGTGATGTAATACTTAAAATTACTTAATATTGAAATAAAATTATTAATTAAACTTTGAAACACAGATTTGAGGTATGGCTGATTTACACTGACCGATTTGAGGTATGACTGATTTACGAACCATACCAAACACCCTTATGGCCGATTTGTCATCTATTATGGCCGACTTATCACACACTGTTAAGTTTACACTAACATAATTACTACCAAACACCGTTAAGTTTTACAAGTTTCCGCATTATACCCAACATGAATCTTACAAATTCGTGTATCCAACCCATAATCCACCATTACCATCTGCACAAGCTCGTTGTAGGTTGTTTGTTCGTTAACTTCTAGAACTCTACACCCTCTCTTGTCGGTGTTGAATACATATCTATTTGTATGAACCCATTTACCGCAAACAATAATCACCGGATCCATTAATATTCCACTCCAAAGTTTATATGATGAAGAAGGATGAAGAAGGGAGATAAAGAACAACGATGAAGAAGAAGAAGAAGGATAAAGACGACGTCTAAACCTAATTTTGTTATGTGTTTGAAGCTGATGTAATTTTTTATTGCTAACATGGAAAATATGCCACCGCACGAACACATAAATCATCCTTAGAATATCAGCCATCAAACAAACTATAAGTCTGTCGCCACTGAAAGTCTATTTAAGTAATTATAAAAATTAGTAAATTAACTGCGACTATAGTTGTTAACTCAGCCATTGAACCACATAAATTAGGTGAGAAAATTTAGTCGGCCGCTACAACGAATAAATCTGTCGTCAATAGCATACTAGTAAAGTAATTAATCTTTCGCTACTAAGTCTGCCGTAATTAAGCCGACTTTTTAGTTAACCGACCTATTTACGGCGGATTTACATAAAGTCAGCCACAATAAGCTCGCATAAATATGCCGTTGTTAAATAGATCGGCTAATTAAGTCAGCTGGATTATCGATAAATCAGCCGGATAAATTTAAGTATGTTGTGTCAAAGCAATAAATCAGCCTAAATTTTCATAACTCGGTCGTCGGAATATAAATCAGTTGTGTCGTAACCAAATAAATCAACTGATATCTCATAAGTCAGCTTAGGTTTCCATAAGTCTGCCATAACTTCAAGCTGATTAAGGAATTTAAATCTGCCGATTGACAATTAAGTCGGGCGTCCACGTAAGTCGGCCACTCGACCTATAAGTCAGTCGTCAATACGGCGAGAAATTTCTGCGGCAGACTTTCATAATCAACGTAGACGTGCCGACTGGTTTTTTGGTAAATAACACCAACTTTTCGCTAATGTAAAAAATAATAGTAATGACATTCTTGTAATAACTGATTTTTATTAAAAGCTTAGAAAGGCAGTATGGATATAAAAAAACTAAATTAACTAAATTATGTACTAGTTAAGTAACAACTCTAAGCTATGGATCGACATGTCTACCATCTCTGAGTTCATTTTTTAGATCTACATTCTCTATATCTTTGTATTGTTTATCTCTATAATATTATTTAAGATTTTTTAAAAATGAAGTTATTACATAAAATACCATAATAAAAAAAAAATCTTACTCTTGTAGATGCAATAGCTGGAGATGAATAAGCAAAGCAATAATACAGTAGTAAGAGTGTATATGAGAGGAAAAAAATGAAGGGAACTATGAAAACATTGCCTGATAATGTTAGATTGTATTCCCTTTTTTGTTTTTGTATTTATTTTTTGGTAATAGCGAGCGAATGCATCTCCACTCTGCCTATCTCAGATCTCTTTTCATCTCAAGAATGGGTTTTGAGAGAGGAAAGGACACACCCCTTCTCGGGAACGGAAGAGCATTGTCGAGCCAGTTCAAGACCTTGGCAAATGTCTTCATAGCTATCGTCGGCGCTGGGGTTCTGGGTCTTCCCTACGCCTTCAAGCGAACCGGATGGCTCATGGGTGTGCTCACGCTCTTTTGCGTCGCCGCTTTGCTCAACCACTGCATGATGCTTCTCGTTCACATCCGCCGCAAGCTTGGTGTCGCCAATATCGGCTCTTTTGGGGACCTTGGATTCACCGTCTGTGGCCCCCTTGGGAGGTTCGTCGTTGACATTCTTATAATCTTGTCTCAGGCTGGCTTCTGTGTCGGATATCTCATCTTTATCGGCACTACTTTAGCTAATCTCTCCCAAAATATGAGCATGATGGTGGCTTCTAAGAGTCTCTACATATGGGGATGCTTCCCGTTTCAGCTGGGCTTGAACTCCATCAAGACCCTCACTCACTTGGCACCTCTTAGCATATTCGCCGATGTGGTTGATCTGGGCGCAATGGCTGTGGTGATTGTGGAGGATGTCAAGATTACAGTGGAGCAGAGGCCTGACGTGGTTGCCTTTGGCGGCATGTCCGTCTTCTTCTATGGGATGGGAGTGGCCGTTTACGCCTTTGAAATTGTGGGGATGGTTTTGCCTCTCGAGTCGGAGATGAAGGACAAGGACAAGTTTGGCAATGTGTTGGCTCTCAGCATGCTATTCAACGCGGTGTTGTACGGAGCTTTTGGTGTGCTAGGCTACATGGCTTTCGGGGATGAAACAATGGACATTATCACGGCCAACTTGGGGGCGGGAATGGTGAGCAGCCTAGTGCAGCTGGGACTATGCATCAACCTCTTCTTCACCTTCCCATTGATGATGAACCCTAGTGCAGCTGGGACTATATCCTCTCTTAATATTGATGTGTTTTGCTCATCTTAAAACAACGTGGTTGTGTTGTGATTCTACTCCATGTAGGTGCAGGATTAGCGAAGCATCTGGTGGGGATCAAGGGCACAACATGTGCCCGTGTGGGGAGCACTGCGGCTGCAACCCTTGCACCTGCCCCAAGTCGCAGACCTCAGCCAAGGGCAAGGCCTTCTGCAACTGTGGTGAGGGCTGCACCTGCGCCACTTGCGCCGCTTAGACCATGTCTATACTATAGCATATACTTGTATAATAGGTACGGGCTAGTCGATTAGGTCCCCCCCCAGTCTCTGAAATAAAACTGTGTTTACTAGGTACAACAAAATATATCGTATACTCTGCTCTTGTACTACAACCGCTTGGCTCTAAAGTCCAAACAAGACAAAAGGAAACATACAATACCTTGGGAATGGGTGATGTGAGTATCAAGAAGCAACAGGGACTCTTTCTCCACATCAATCTTCCTAATAACTTCACATTTCTCCTCGGAAATTACCACTTGTGATCATACTCCTGAAAAGCAGGCTCTAAAGTGTAGATAAGAGTCCAACCCGAAACCACTGCGCTTATTAAACATCAGGTCATTCTTACGACTCACCAATACTGTGACAATATTCTTGCAACCTGACGGTCTTTGGAAAGCAGTCCTCCACTAATTGAGTCTGAGAAGGAAGCCGCCTTTTAAACATGATATCGTTGAAAACTGAATGTGTAGCAACATCGTCTACTACTCGATAACTCTAAAAATGGTCCAGATGCCAGAGACAGCGCCACTGCCTCAAGTCAATTAGAAAGGCTAACACTAACACTATGGACGCTTATTACTTCCTTTCTACTAAAGCGTGAAGAGGGTCTCTCACTAAGACCGTGCTCTGTAGGATGTTGCTTAAATTTACCAAATCGTCTGAGGCAACCTTTAAAATATTGAAGAGTTTTGATATGTTACTGCATAGGTCCTGCTAAAATATGGCTTATTACACAAACACACAGAACAATGAATGATACAATATTTTACGACTACAATTCTACGTTTCCATAAGCAGTGTTGGTTGGTTGCAAAGAAAACCATGGAATCACTCTGCAGCTGAAAAGATATTGTCAGACAGAACCACTATGAATGATTGCAAGGGGCTGTTCTTTTCAGAGTCTAGGCTACTCATAGAAAGAATCTTTTGTACCGATTATATTTGGTTATAGGAGTTTAGCCTTGTTTAATTTTCTAGTAGAATCTTGGCCCTTGGATGTCAGTGGTGGAAGAGTAATCTACTTTCACCAATATATGTGATCACTTTCTGTGGCATGTAGGGATGAAATTGATTGATTGCAAAAAAGATACATATTATATCCAAGAACACAGACAAGTGTGTCAGTGGTGATGAGTACAAGAGTGAAGAAGAGAGATGGGTTTGGGGAAGCGGTTGGCATCGAGAGTGAAGGAGCAGATGATCCTTGTATGGAACTTGGAGGTGACGAGTCTGCCCAGAATGTAAGCCTTGGAACGGAGGACGAGAGTGAGATTGAGGGGCAGGGAAAGTGTGTCGAGGTGGACAGAGACACCGCCGTATAGGGGAACCTGATGGCCGTGCACCACCGTGACTATGCTCCTTCCGCTCTTCCTACCCACCGTGAACTTCTCCATCTCACCGGAGGAGAGGAGGAGGCTGGAATAGTGAAGGAGGAGAGGGGAAGCAGTGACGTGGACGGCGAAGAAGGTGGACGGGTTCCGGTAGAAGATCCTGACCGTCGAATTAAGAGACAGCATGTCCGTGGGGACACCGCTCAGATCGTTCCCTGCCTGCACGTTTAAGTTCCTCACCAGCATCCCCTGCAAGTGCACACTTTTCAGTCTAATCAAAGTCCAACCAAATGCAATGCACACTTGTCTGTCTACACATAAAGGTATTATTACTTTTCCAGATTGTTTCTTTTAAGGAAAGAGAAACCGAACACCGAGCTCGATCCACTAGACGAGTCGGCTATTAACTCAGCCCGAGTTATGATGATGATTACCTTAACGACAACTTTAGGAGGGTAGGATTTACTAGCAGCCCAGAGTATGAGAGAGAAGGTTGTGAACAAGAGGAGCAAGGAGAGGATCAAGCAGGCGTAGAGGCGCACATTCCGAAAGGGGTCGTCATCTCCACCGTCCGTTTCGTCGTCTATGGCGTTGTTGATGTATCGGCGGCGTACGCTTCCTTCGCGGATGGACTTGTAGGAGAGGAGGGCCCGGTCGGAGAAGCGAGAGGTGGATGACTCGCGGGAGTGATGGATTGGTGAGCAGTGGTAATAATGTGGGTGTGAGGGCGAACCCATCGGGCTGCAACCCGACCCGAATGACATCTTCTCGACGTCGTGGTTGGATGGGCTCTGTACGTAGTAGAGAGGTCTAATCGCCGAACGCGGCGGAGAGCGCGGCGGCCATGACAACGCCGCGTCGATGCTAGTGGCCTCCGAGTCTGTCTTCGCATGCATGTCTCTCTATCTCGTGTTAATTTTGTGGGACAGAGTAAGCAGCAATAGCAGCATCTCTGTTCTCTATGTCCACCACCACGTCTTATAATTAATGCAACAAAACGCTTCTTCGAACGAAACGCAGAAAAAAAACAAAAAAAAAGAGTGTGTAATAAAAGCCGTATGGGGTCTCTTTTCAAGCAAGTTGGTCCCATTTTTAGATGTTCCTCGTTACGCGCTTACACGCGTGGCCAAAAAGTGAGGCTTTGGGCGGTGAGTCTCACGCTCGAGTGGACTTGTGGAATGCAGTCAACTGTACTGACAGTAACCCAGAATGTCTTTGAAGATCTTAAAACCCTCCCTCTCTTTTAGATTTTTGAAGTTTCAATACTTAATAACGAAACAAATACAACATTTTCAAACTTTTCTTTTATCGGAAACAAATAGCATTTCCATATGGTTGGTTTTTCGAAGAAAGAGTTAGATTGATTAGTAAATGGGGGGGATACAGCTCACCAAATGTGACACATATATACCATCATCACGCATGAGATATTTATAGTAATCTTTCAGATCCAAATTGAATCGTGCTACAGCTGCAACTGAAGGTGAAAGCAAACACTCTTCCTAACTATCAATTTCAACATTCAATCTAATTTCCATTTTACTGATTTCTCTTGTACATGTTACAAAAGCATTGATCTAATCATCCAATAAAATATCATAGAGTAGTTGGGCCGTTAATAGGTTGGGCCTCATCTTCGTAGAGTCGACGTTCTCCTGAAGCTCCCTCCCACGTGGCATCAGTGGCCGATCTAAAAAAAAATGATTGGAGGGAAAATATTAAAAGTATTATACATTAAAGAAAAGTATATATTTTAAACTACAATTACAAAAGTTTTTAGATAACATAGAAATAATTAATTGTAAATTATGTATTAAGAATTTTAGCTATTTAATTATATAAAATATTATCGCTCTTTGTCTCAATTCATATATACTAATATTTTAACTGTAAAAAATTTATTTACCTTTATTTTTTAATTTATAAGATATTTATCTACGTTATCAGTTAAAATTAAAATTTTAGATATAAAAAATTAGCAAAACTGCAAAACTAATAACCTCACACAAGTCACAAAAGTAAAAACAAGAGAACTCTTTTTGTTAAAATATAAAAAAAATTAATCATTATATATTGTACATGTATTTGGTAAAAACAATAATATAGATAGATTTGACTAAAAGTGTACGTATATTAAATGTCTATTATAAATTAGTATCAAATTAAATTTTGAGGAAAGGGAAAAAAACATTGGGGCAGAATATTATTTTAGCGTGTGTGCATTAACGTGAGCTATAACCAACTTAGATTGGTTACAAAAATGTGAGTGGTGCACTTGCCTCCTCCTTGTTGAAAGTGGATCCGCCCCTGCGTGGCATCAGCCATATCAGTCCATTTCACAAGATACTCCGTCTTGCCATTGTCTACGGCGTTGATGTTGCGACCGTCAGACGACTCCATAAGCTGCGCCAGGGCCTGGTCGTCAGCTTTCCTCGCGGCCGTTCACCACGGGGTCTCGTACTCCGACACCGCGTCTGCTGCAATGGGACCCACGACGGCGAATGGCCGTCCTTCCACTCGAATAGGTACTCCGTGGCGGCGCCGCTTTCCGCCATCCGGCTTCCAATTATCCTCTTCACTTCTCCGTACGACTTCCACGGAGGAGGTCGTCTCGTAGTTTCTTTGCACGGCATATATAGCTCGGAAACACTGCTGATCCCGTCTCAATGGAAAGGATTGAAGGGAGAAAGCACTAGATTTGGGAATAGGGGAAAGTTTGATGATTCGAAACATTGGATTACGAGAGAAGTATCCATGGCCAGACGCAAAAGATCAGACAAAGGTGACTGTGAAAGTAGTATAATCGGAAGAGAGAGTTAACGGGAACATTGGATTTTCTAGTGGATAAGGTCAATCATTTGGTACTATCCGAGGCCCATGGGCCCTTGGAAATGGGCCCAGAAAACATAAAAAAAGAAAAATAACCAAACTTGAGGATGATGATGTATTGTATACACAAACTACAAGGCAGTATTGTCTTTGCATATGTATCTCCTCCATTTCGCTCCCAGTTGCATTTCACTCAGCAGCAGCAGCCTGTTCAACGCATAGTTCAGCATCCCATTGTTTTTTAACAACAAAGCATCCATCTTAACTTTTTGGTATAAACATCATGCTACTACATGCGCACTTTGAAGTACAAGCTGCTCTTCACTCATTAACTAAGCCCCACTTACCTGGTTAAGAGGATTATCTGGAGATTTCTTCCACATCTTCCATATCAAGTCCTTGTACTGAGTGTGAGTAAGACCTGGTTTCTCCTCCTTCAGCCTTGGAAGTTCAGCTTCTTCATAGGCCTAGACCACAATTATAGCAGCAACTCAGCATGTACCAGATTTTTAAATCAAACAGATATCATTTTAACGACCGAGGCTCTCCTAATACATAACTTCATTCTAAGACCATCAGAATCACACGATTGTCAGCTAAATGTGATCCTCCTAACCATGAATTTCCTCCGAAGCCAGGTAAAGGATGCGTTGAATAATGATAGTTACGAAATCAGAGTATCAAACATAGTAATAAGCCACAGAAGCATGAGAACGGTAAAGCATAGGGCACAAGAAATAACCTTAAAGGAAGCCTTGAGCCTTTTTTCGGGGTGCCGATCAACCGGCAGGTTATCTGACACAGTAATCCTTGCGAGCGCCTCGTCAACGCTATGGGCCTCGATGAGGGAATCATCTCGATTCGTATTGGTCACCAATACCATCTTTTCGTACTCCTCTTCCGCTGCCATTCGGGTCTGTTTTTTCTTAGAGTCTTCCGCTTTCTTCGCCAGCGCCACCTGCTCCTCCTCCCGCCTTCGGATGAGCTCCGCCTCCGTGACCTTGGGGACCGGCGCGGAGACGCGATTCATCTTCTTGTCCGGCTTTTTCAGAGCATTCTCCAGCTCCTTCTCCTCCTGCTCAGCCAGACGCCGCGCCTCAGCTTTCTTAGCGGCAGTCTCCGCCTTCTTCTCCGCCTCCTCCTCCCGCTTCTTCGCCGCCTTGGATTTAGGACCCTCGGCCTCGCGCCAGTATTGTTCTTCCTTCTCCCGAGTCTGGCGATCCTTCTGATCGGCCTCGGCGGCACTTTTCCGGGATTTGGCGACCTCCGCCTTGCTGTTGACACCCATCTTCTTCGGCATCTTCGTCGCTAGGGTTAATTTGATCTCGCTCTCGATTTGCTTCACCGCAGAGAATGAGATGTGAATTGAAGAATTAGATTGTGGTTTTCCCAGCCTAAGCCCATTACAATCAAATTATTGGTACGAAGTCTTATAACTCATGTGTTGGCCCAGCCCATTCACATACAGTATGTTTAAATTTTCAAGGGCATAACCGTCCTAGTTCCGTATGAAGCCTAGTTTTTTGGAGGGAATGTTCAATTTCGCAAAACAAACCGCCGAACCAAATCAAATAGAATAATATGGTTTGATTTTGATTATACTATTGTTGGCGTACAAATTCCGATCCAGTAAAATAGGGCCGTTAAGCGATATAGTAAAAAAAAAAAAGAAATGAAAGGCCAAGTAAATGCGAGATAACGATCTGAAACAAGACCGAAGTAGATTACAAAGTGAAGGAAAATAAGCCAAATTCGTGGTCGACTCTGAAGTGAACCGAAGACTCGTTCAAACCAATGATTAAACGTACCAAAGAGAAACGATAGAATCCATAAGATTAAATGCAATTAATGACGAATCAAGCGGAGTAAATGAAGAGATTGGGGACTGAGTGGCCAAGAGGAGGATAAGTCATCCTTCCTAGCCTCGCAGAAATGCCAGTGATCTGGATTTCGCGAGACCTAGAAAATTGACTTTCACATGTCAGTGGGAACAAGGTACTCGGAGACTGGAAAACCCCAACAACCAGAAGCGGACAGAGGAAGGCCAAAGGTGGGGCATGTGCCCCTACTTTCTAAAATATTTGTTTTTGTAAGCTAAAATGGGGATCATTTGATTAGGTGAATTGAAAAATTCTTATTGTTTTAAATTTTTAATGATATAGTTAATGTTTTTTTTTACTTTTTTTATGTTTTCAACTTTTCACAAATTACATTATTTTTTTTCCTACCAAAAATATATCATTTTCCTAATATACAGTATGAGTGTATATTTATTTATTGACGTAGTTAATATTTTTTTATTCACTAATGTTTTTGCTTCTCCTTTTCATATATCTGATTTTTAAAAACAATAAAAATATATAATATTAAAATATCTATAATTGTGTATTAATATTTCCTTTGTTTTACAATTATATCATAATATTTTATTTATTCATTTTCTTAAACTTATATTATCTTTTTGATAAGAGAAAAACTTCATATGTTATAGTGTGCCCCATATAAAAATCATTTTTGGATCCGTCCCTGCCGACAGTCTGATCCATCGTATAAAGGGACTCGGGCTATGTATCTAAATTACTTAGGCGGGAAGAAATAATTTAATTCGTGTAATTTTCCCTCCAATAGGCAATGAAAATATATTCAAATCAATGGTCATGCTACTAACAACCTACATATCACGCAAATAATTACTTCTGCTTGACTCTGATAGGTGAAAGTGACAACACTCGGAGGAAGAGCAACGGTATGGGAGACGTCCATACCGCGTATGATATGCTGCTTACAAGTCGTACATTGAGAGAGATAGCGACGTAGAAGGGTTTGGTCTAGCAACTGGCGAATACAGCCAAGGAAAGTAGGTGAGAAGTCATACAAGTACTGGGTACGCGACCCATTCAATGGATCTGAAATCCGACCTGATAACCTGATGACTAAGAATACGACCATGTATACTTACTCGAGTCAACTAAAACTCTATAAATACTTCCTTTTCTTCAACGAGAAAGGGGTTCACAAAATTCCTCCTATTTACTCTAACTGCTTAAGATATTCCGTACTAAACACTTAGCCTTCTTTCCTTCTCGAGACTCCAAGTCTCACTTCCGACCATTCTTCGGCCATCTACACGGTTGCTTCTAAACCGTGGAGTTCTCTAACCCTCAAACTCATGTTTCCTTCTCTTTTACCATAAAAAGCCAACCGTCTAAAGCCCATTGTGGATCCATCATTTCTTTCAGACCCAATCGGCACTTTCGTTCAAGATGAATGTATAAATATGAGTGTTTAAGTGTTGTATGTGCGTAACAAAACGAGAGATAATTCTTAGCAAAAGGGGTTTTGAGTTTCTTCTAAGAAAGCAAAAGCTAAAAGACTAAGGGGTTCGTCTGAAAAGTATTTGGATTAGCCCTGGGCAAAATAACCGGAACCAAAATACCGGAACCGGAACCGAACTGAAATACCCGAACCGGAACCGAACTAGAATAGTCAAAATACCCATTGGATCCTACACATTGATACCTATGGGTATCGGGTAGAACCGGAACCGAACCAAAAATATTTCGGGTACCCGAATACCCGAAATATAATAATATATCCAAAAATATTAAATATATATCAGGTTTTTGGGTATATTTTTTGTACTATGGGTATATTGTTTTTAGTTTTTTTTTTTCGGGTATATTTTCGGGTTTTCGGATATAATTTCGAGTTTTCGGGTATATTTTTGGTATTTCGGGTATATGTTCCTTAAAAGTTTTTCGGGTTTTCGGATATATTTAGGATTTCGGGTATATTTTAGACATTTCAGGTAAAAAATACCCGGAACCGAACCGGAACCGATTAAGATCCGAATGGTTCCGGTATATTTCGGTTCCTAAACCTTTCTACCTGAAATACCCAGAACCAAACCGGAACCGAACCGAAATCATTTCGGTACCTATATGGATCATAAACCACTCTACCCGAAATACCCGGAACCGAACCGGAACCAAAAATGCCTAGGCCTAATTTGGATCGTGTATAGATCTTTGAACGTGTTAGGCTAGTTAGACAGGTCAAGATGTGTCTTGAGCTTGTCAAATATTGTTTTAACTGAAACTTGTGAATGCACTTAAAAATTGGCTAATAATATATTATTGTAGAGAAATTCCATGTGTCATATTATGTTACAGTTCTTGTCTCAGTAGCTCTTGCGTTTTTATTTTTCACCCCCAATGCCTAAATTATTCTCCTTTGGTCCACCAAAGTCTAACATATCTGATGTTTTTCGACAAACAAGTTTCTCGCGAATAAAAAAAAATATAATCATCCCGAACGGTTAGTAGGTTTTGTTTTTCTGGCATAAACAAAGACTAATTGAAAAGTATGTGAAAGTTATACAATTTATAGATTATATACTATTAAAAAAAGATGCACTTTTATAATATGTTTCCAAACACCCCTATTGAATATGTTGCCAAACATGTGTTAAATTTGTTGCCAAATATTTATTAAAACATTTTGTGTCCAAACAAATATTAGTATATATATTTCTATAATTTATCTGGATTAACTAAACACGTTGCCAAACAATCTTTTTAAAAAAGTAATCTATATAATATATTTATTGTTAGATATGATCATTCTAATTAATTATATTATCTATAAATATCATTTCATCTCTATTTGATTGATTAAATTGTTTAAAATATAATAACATTAATCCATAATTGTAGAGATTAAATATAAATTTTATGTTTGTATTTGGTTGATTTGGTACCTAAGAGAAGAGATTTTAATCCGAATTTCAAAATTTAAGTGATTTTCAAATTTAAAAATTTAGGTTTGGTTTAATCTGGTTATTTAATTGAACCATAATTAGATCAAATTATATAAATCTTATTATTAGAAATATTTTAACTTGATAAAATTTTGAATATTCAAAATTAGTAAATATTTCTATTATACGGTAATATGGTGGGGCGGGTTAGAGTTATGTTTTTACAATTGCGGTTCTTTGCGGGTTAGTTTGTCAAAACATGCAAGATAACAAGGTGATTCGAGACAAATTAAAACAACGTGTTAACCTATTTTAACACTCATAAATATATAATTTGTGAAATTTGATTTTAATAAAATAATAAAAAATAAAACAATTGGTTGTGTGGTAATTTAAAATCACATAATAACAAAGTTTACAATTAAGTTACATCGAAATATACTTAACTAACTCATACTCTTATTCTACTAATATCCATCATATGATAACATCATATAATCTATATATATAAAGTTAGATTTTCTCTCTTATGGTGATGACACATCATCATCCATATGTATGGCACATCATTTTAATATTTAATTTTAATAATTAAATTAGTTAAGACTTAGATATACATTTAGTACTAATATATTGAATTATGAAAGGAATTTGAAAGGTCATTTCTTATACCTATATATATAAAGTATAACTTTCTTTAAACCACTTCATCCACTCATGGCTTAATATTATGACACATCATATTTTTTATTTTAAAACTTTTTTCCTAATCTAAAACCACAATGTTCATTAGGCACATTTAAAATTCATTATATATACACTCTTATTTCTTTTGATTTGTGGTTTGAAACACATTTAACCAGTGTATTTTTCAAGTGCATTTGAAAAAAAAAATTAGTTATAGAAAATAATGAAAATAAAACTTTAACTATATATATATATATATAATTATGCATCAACATCATCAATTTAATGTCTAAATTTGTGACACATAAATAAATTCATAATTATTTTAAACCATTTGTTTAATTTGTTATTAAATTTTAGAAAGAGACATAACACATATTTTCGAAGAGGTTTCCAATTTAGTATCTCTTTTGTTACGTTTTGCTTCCTTCATCTGGTAGCTTCATTTTGTTTTTGCTCAAGTATTTTTTTCTCATCCCGAATAGATCGTTCTAAAATTTGAAAGCATGGCATTTGAAATTTATACAAATGCAAAGTGTTTTGCATGATTATATCCAATTCGTCTCTAATTTCACCATGGAGTCGGTGATTTTGATCAAACGTTTGAGTTTTTATGGAAGAAAAAAAATGATCACTTCATCTTTATCTTTGTTGTAGACTATGTTCTCAAGGTTTTTTTAGATTTTTACTTTTAAAGAGAAAGATTAAGATTTTGTAAAAATGAGTCAAGGGCAAAATACAATATTATCTTATGTGTGATTGACTATGAATAAAATAACGCATAATCAATGTTTCTCTTCTAGACTTAAATATGTTGATTGATTCTTTAATTGTAGTTTTGCATAAAAGAAAAGACACACAACTTCTAGATGGTTCCTAATGCCTCTGGAGTTGTTTGTCCATAATGAATCTATTAAAACATAAGAAAAAACTATTGCCCAATATAAAAGTCCAAAACATGTATCAATATTTTGTTTGTTGTCTGAATTTGTAGTTAATATTCATGACGAGAAAGTGTTTGCATTGAGATTTTTCGGTTTGTATAAGAAGCTATTAAATATGAGAGCTTTGGAGTTTATAGTTTGGGTAAGAAAATGTAGAAATGTAAATCACATGCTTAAAATTGATCTGGAAATAAAAATATGTCAAAGACGTCATGCTCAAAACTTGCACGAATGAATAGTGATAATAAAAACGTATACGAATATGACCCCGGCCCATATTATCATTTAGTACATTTAATTTTTAAATTTTATTATATTTTTATGATATAAATACAAGGTCCATAATTCATATTTTGCCTAATGTCGTCAATATTATCAAGACGGGTCTGGGTATACTCAATCAAAATCTGACCAACAAAGTGATTAACTCTTTCAGATTCTTGATGAACATTCTGCATCTCCCGGAGGAGAAGAAACGGCGTGAAGTCCGGGGTGTAAGAAATTACGTTGTTCCCGACGGAGATTATTGAGATCTTGATGCAAGAATGGAAGGGAAGCACATTTTCATAGACCCAACGATTCGTGTGCGTACGATATGATGCGAGGAGAGGAACTAGAGGACTTGAAACAGAGAGGAAGAGAGATACGTCTGTATATCTGAACGCATGAATCATCGCCGGATCTGAATCCAGAACCCTCGATATTAAAGAGATTGAAATAATCGGTTGCAAGAATCTGAAAGAGTTAATCAATGTTGTATTTAGGGGAGACTAAGATTAAGCAATTTGATCAACTTTATTTGTTTTTCTCTATATCTTCTTTTTGCTACTCTTAAGTGGTTAATCCTAATAACAATTTAGTTTTGTTTGATTTTTCTGGTTTTCTTCGGTTTTATAGAGGGTGAAAAAAAAGTCATTTGTCCATGAGTATTAAAACGGGCGGGCTCGGGCCTAAAAAGGCCCGAGTCCGTTTAAGCCCTTTTAAGTTTGTGCCCGTTTAGGCCCGAGTCCGAGAAATTCCATGTGTCATATTATGTTACAGTTCTTATCTCAGTAGTTCTTGCGTTTTCATTTTGCACCCCCAATGCCTAAATTATTCTCCTTTGGTCCACCAAAGTCTAACATATCTGATGTTTTTCGACAAACAAGTTTCTCGCGAATAAAAAAAATATAATCATCTCGAACGGTTAGTAGGTTTTGTTTTTCTGGCATAAACAAAGACTAATTGAAAAGTATGTGAAAGTTATACAATTTATAGATTATATACTATTAAAAAAGATGCACTTTTATAATATGTTTCCAAACACCCCTATTGAATATGTTGCCAAACATGTATTAAATTTGTTGCCAAATATTTATTAAAACATTTTGTGTCCAAACAAATATTAGTATATATATTTCTATAATTTATCTGGATTGACTAAACACGTTGCCAAACAATCTTTTAAAAAAAGTAATCTATATAATATATTTATTGTTAGATATGATCATTCTAATTAATTATATTATCTATAAATATCATTTCATCTCTATTTGATTGATTAAATTGTTTAAAATATAATAACATTAATCCATAATTGTAGAGATTAAATATAAATTTTATGTTTGTATTTGGTTGATTTGGTACCTAAGAGAAGAGATTTTAATCCGAATTTCAAAATTTAAGTGATTTTCAAATTTAAAAATTTAGGTTTGGTTTAATCTGGTTATTTAATTAAACCATAATTAGATCAAATTATATAAATCTTATTATTAGAAATATTTTAACTTGATAAAATTTTGAATATTCAAAATTAGTAAATATTTCTATTATACGGTAATATGGTGGGGCGGGTTAGAGTTATGTTTTTACAATTGCGGTTCTTTGCGGGTTAGTTTGTCAAAACATGCAAGATAACAAGGTGATTCGAGACAAATTAAAACAACGTGTTAATCTATTTTAACACTCATAAATATATAATTTGTGAAATTTGATTTTAATAAAACAATAAAAAAAAAAAACAATTGGTTTGTGTGGTAATTTAAAATCACATAATAACAAAGTTTACAATTAAGTTACATCGAAATATACTTAACTAACTCATACTCTTATTCTACTAATATTCATCATATGATAACATCATATAATCTATATCTATATATATAAAATTATATTTTCTCTCTTCTCATGAAGACACCTCATCTTCCACGTCATTGCCACATCATATTTTTATTTATTTAATATATCATTTTTATTCTCAAATTTCATACACAATTTTTTTTGATAAAACTTTAATACACATACTAATTATAAATTTGGTTTTAACATTATGAAAAGAATTTGAAAAGGCATTATTAATATTCTAAATTAAACCAGAAAATTATAAACTTATATTAATATAGTCCATTGAAATAATAACATGTTTAATAAATTTGGTTATCCTAATATATTTTAACTTTTATAAATATTTAATTAGGTTAAGTTGTATCGCAAATATTATAAAAAACTAAAATATCAAACAAGTCCTAACAATTAAACAAATAAGTTAATATGTAACTAAATTCATAAAACAAAATATAAGTTGACAATTTCTACACCTAATAAAGAGATAAATAAATAAAATTTAGGTATACTAAAAACAATAATTGCAATTATACATGGCTATGAAAAAGAGAATAAGAGCAATTTAAAAAAAAAAACAGATTAAAAGTATTTACACAAAAATATAAATTAAGTTTGAAAATTTAAGATTGTTGTGTTTTCTGGTATTATTTTTAACAAAAACAAATCTAAAATGTAACTACAAGAGGACAAGAAAATAAAAGTTTTGTAAATGCAAAGTATATACTTCAATTCTCATTATAATTACCATCCATTAATACAATAGCTTTCCCTAGAATTTTAAAAGACATTTACTTAATAAAAGATATATTATATAGAATTAATCTAACAAAACTTCAATTTAATAATTTAATTCTATTAGTTTATTTATTTAGTTTAGAAAAACTATAGAATTTAGTGTTTATAAATTATGGATTATATTTTTTTCTAAATAAAATAAAATCAATGTTGTGAATTCAAACAATCACTAAGGGTTATTTCCAAATGAAATGTATAAGAGTTTTAAATCAATTTATTAAAACATTTATAATTTGAATAAAATAAAATTACTAATTAATCATTTTTATGACAATTTTTTGGGATATGTTAGTTCATTTTTTTATGAGTTATAGGAGAAAAATAAAACAAATCATTTTTATGGTTAGAAATTAGTGTTGGAGAATGGAAACAAAGATTCATTCAATAAAAGAATACTCACATGAGTTTATAGAAACTCGAATGACAACTCAGAGTCTTTGATGGGTATGCAATAATGCATGTCATGATAGTCGAACTGTGGTATCCCAAAATGATAATATTTTCAAGCCAACCATTGAGAGGAAGAATGATTGAGGTCCTTACGAAAATTTTCTAAAGTTCAAGTCAGAAAAGAGATATCGAAATTCGAAAAAGGTAAAACGAGAGAAAGATAGTGAATATTATATGTAAATCAGATCAAAATGTGTTATATGGTTGAATTTGCATTGTTGGAGAGAGATAGAGAGATTATGAGTGCATCGCGGAAACACGTCAGATGTTTCCGGAATGAGATTAATGTCAGATGAATAGACATTTGATCCATATTTGAGAATAATAAACTATATGTATCAATTATTCTCTAACGTGGGTTTTGAACCCTTAAAACTTCATTCTAATTTTCCATTGAGTGAAATATAAGGATTTTCAAAGAATTTCACTGATATAGATATGTAGACCGAATTTGGTGATTGGTTTTTGTTATACTTAGTTATGACTTATGCGCATTAGATGTCAACGTGTAGAATGTTTCGGTGGATATGACTTGACGCTGATAACTCCACCAAATTGAGTATTTTTTACGCGTGTCTCATCTCTTTTATAACTACATAAAAACAATTATATAAAATGCCGCGCGAAGCGCGGCTTACCCACTAGTATATATATAAAGTTAGATTTTCTCTCTTATGGTGATGACACATCATCATCTACATGTATGCCATATCATTTTAATATTTAATTTTAATAATTAAATTAGTTAAGACTTAGATTTACATATTAACTATACATTTAGTACTAATATATTGAATTATGAAAAGAATTTGAAAGGTCATTTCTTATACCTATATATATAAAGTATAACTTTCTTTACACCACTTCATCCACTCATGGCTTAATATTATGACACATCATATTTTTTATTTTAAAACTTTTTTCCTAATCTAAAACCACAATATTCATTAGGCACATTGGAAATTCATTATATATACACTCTTAATTCTTTTCATTTGTGGTTTGAAACAATTTCTGAACACGTTTAACCAGTGTATTTTTCAAGTGCATTTGAAAAAAAAAAGTTATAGAAAATAATGAAAATAAAACTTTATTTATATATATATATAAAAAAATATTATGCATCAACATCATCAATTTAATGTCTAAATTTGTGACACATAAATAAATTCATAATTATTTAAAACCATTTGTTTAATTTGTTATTAAATTTTGTTGTCTGTGGGTATTAGTGTGTATAACCATCTCTTTATTTTTGCAGTATAATCTTCAATTCCAAACAAGGGTTGTTTGTCACTTTTTTTTTAAAAAAGTAGGATGATGTACTTCTGGAGATGAAGTTATAGACTCATGGGCATAATAAAAGTTTCTTCTCATGATGATCATTAAAATAAAATAAAAATATTTATTCGTTGTTTACGATATGTTGGGTCATTAATTTGGGGTGAATTAAGTTTGTAAAAAATGTTGGTTTGCTGGATTTTGGCGATCTTTGCAGGTCAAGCGCTTTTGAAAGAAAATGCAGCTCGGATGAGTAGACATTTCTAGATTTGAGAAAGAGATAAATATAAGTACTATGTGTCCTCTAATGTATGGTTTGAATCTTCGAAAGTCATTTTTATCCATTTGCGTGATGTATGGGTTCTTATAATGTGACCCAATTTTTTCAAACTACATCAATAAGACACAATATAAATACCATGCGAACCGCGAATCAGCCACTAATTTTTTATAACAATTTATTTTTTTGTTAGATAGCAAACTTTACTAATATTTAAGGATACAAAATCATATAATTATGAATTTTTTCATTAAAATTTAATTCAAGCTATTTTCGTTAGTGTTTGCTCAATATATTTTCACAAAAGTAATATATAAAAATTAATATATAAAAATCACAATATATTTTCACAAAAGTAATATATAAAAATTATTGTTCCACACACAACGCGGGTTATAATCTAGATTTTGCATAGTACATATTAGAAATATGGTATAAACATCAAAACACATATTGCACAACAAATCAACAAAATATTATATTCTCACTAAAAAGCTAAAAATTATAAATTCAGCATATTTGAATCAATAAAACTTAAATTATATTTTATTTCTCATTTAATCTTTTATATATTTCAAAATTTAGTTTACAAAAAAACTTTATTCCGTGCCGATTATAATCTACTTTCTATTTAAATCGTGTAATTTTGAACAAAAGTTATCAAATAAGACCAGGATATTTCATACTAGTGTTAGTGCCAATTACACTTTTTTTCTTATTATTTTCTTTTAAAAATTGGGAGGGAAGGAGGAGGTGGGGAAGGGGGAGAGGCGAACGAAAATGGCGAAAGAAAATAATCTGTCGAGTTTGGTTCACGAACTCCGAGAACGGGTGGCCGCATCCTCCTCCACTCAGGCGAACAACCTTGGTCACTCTTCCGGAGAGGACGATGCTCTAGAGATTCGATTTCGGGGTGTCATCCCAAATCTTCTGAAAACCTACGTCGTCCCTTCTCTCGGTACAGCGCAAATCTCTTTCTCTCTCTAAGAAATACTGTCTTGTCCCCTGGATGAATTGATTTCTTAGCTCGAATTTTACATAGGATTTTCGGGAACTTGTTAGGTTAACCTCGGACTGCCTATCATCGATGCTTATGTTCTTTTACAGGCAACGGGAGGGAAGTTACAGCTGTTCTGAAGCTTGTTGGTCATACAGCTAGGAATCTCCCTGGAGTTTTCTATCACGGAGATCCTACTGCTATTCTCCCTGTGATTGCTCATATTATGCCCTTCTTTTCAGAACCACAATTCCTGTAAGTTTCTTTTGACTAGAGATTTGACTCTATGCACATCACTTTTCAGCAAAGACCGATTTCTCTTGTTAATCCAATTGCAGTCCTGGGCATGGAGTAATGCTTGAAACTGTTGGATCTCTCTTAATGTTGCTGCGTTCCTACTCTAGGATGGCTTACCGGATGTTCTTCCGTGACGCTTTGCAGGCCGTTGAAGGTGAGACTAAGATTTACTACTTTCTTCCCTGTTAATCGTAATGATTTTCCCTGATAAGCATTTTCATGGACCACACCTACCTTTTTTTCTTCTTTCTTAAACATAAATTCTTCAGTTTGTTCCCTAAGTGCAAATAATGTTACAAGGGCCAACTTTATTATTGGACTAACATGCCTTTTGTATGTGTCCAGATATGCAACCTATTGCATCACTTCATTCCAATGACCCGGAACTCTCTGAATCTCACGTTCCATTTAGGTGTTTCTCTATGTCCTTTTCTGGAATTTGGGGTGATTCTTGTCGTCTCTGTGATCTGCCAGCTACTAATAAGCCCAGAGATGGGGATGGTATTGTGTTGAACTTATTGGGAGCCAAACGATGGCAACCTTTTGCTACTTGTATCATTAAACTCATCTGTAAATGCCTAACTGAGGGGACACTCTACGTCGAGGGTCTAAATCTAATCCATACATCATTTGTTAAGGCTGCTTGTTCTTTAGTATGCTGTGGTGGTGCAGATGTGCAGATGGTGAGTTGCTATTTGTTCATATGCTTGGTGATTTGGTTTATCTTATCGGTTGGTAGTGTAATTGGTTCATTTAATTGTCTTTGAAGATGTGATGATTTTTAGGGACGCTAATCTGACGTCTGATTTTATATTGAAGGCATGCTTTGAATTTGCTTCTCTTGTCGGATCAATCCTTAGTTTCAACATCCTCCCTCATGTGGGCTTGATACAGTCAATCATCCTCTTTTTAAGTGCAGATGAAGAAGGGCTTCCTGTGTACAGGTGTGTTCCCCAACATGTCAAAGCACAGCTCTTTTGTTTTATTCTGACATGATTGTGAATTAATTAAATAAAATTGGATCTTCTCTATTTACCAAACATATTTTTAAGTTACTCTTTTTTCCACTGGTTAAGTGAATATTTTCCTATGAAGTTTCAGAAAAAAAACCTACCTTCACTTTGAACTTCAAATTCTGGGTTTGTGTTACAGGAATGCGGTTTATGATTCTACCATTGGGCGATGCCTTACGACAGTATATTCCAGCTGTTCTGATGTCGCTGTCAAACTAACTGCAGAAAGTTTAGTGTTGGTCTTCCCTCATGCATTACAGAGAACAAAGAGTGAGGAGCTGAAGGTATATTTGGATCTGTTTCTTCCCATACACATGTTTCACTCCAATGAATTTCTGATCAGTTCTTTTTATTTTCTGTTTGCTGCTGCTCTTTCAACAACTTTATGGGAAATCATATTGGGTATTTATGTTTGTAGGCTTCCCTGTGCAGTGCATATGTGCGGATTGTGAAATCTTGTCCTCCTTGTATTTGGAAGCTGCATTGCCTTTTAGAGTTGCTTCATCTTTCAGAACCTTGTTTTCAATTGATAGAATGTTTAAAAGCGGTTCTCGTTGTTCTTGAGCCTGATTTTGTTCGAGGTGAGACAGCCAAATGTGGTAGTCATACATCAGCAGCTAGTGATAGACCTGTCCAGGGTATTAACGTTGGACAAAAAAGGCATATTAAGGATGGAAGTACCCATAAAAGGAAGCGCCAGAAAGTTGGTGCTGATACTCAACAAGGGGTTTACTTTTCCCCTGAAGTTGCTGATGAGACCGATGGAAAAGATGCTGCTAGTCTGCGTGGGATGCTTATTTCAACTGTAGAATCTTTAAAGCCTCCACCTGCTGGACCTAGTCTGATACGGCCTGAAGTTTCAATAGTGGCACTTAGCATGCTCACCAATGCATTTTGTTTATGTCCCTGGACTGGAATGACTTATCGCTTGTTTCACCAGATGTATGCCTGGATTCCCTGGATAACTGAGCAGGTAACCAGAAACTCCCCAGTCCCTATTCTTATATTAGCGTTTTCATTTTCAGTATTTTTTGAAAGATTCGTATGTAGGTTGAGAAAAAAAATCCGATCATGTTCGATATTTCTTCTTACTTGGAAGGAATTCACAATGTGCTACTCATGCCTGGTAACTTTCCTTGTCCATGAAGTCTGACATTTCCTTTACTTTATACAAGTTTCGTCCAGCATCTCTTAATATATTCCCCTTTCAATAGATTTGGATTTACAATATGAATATACAAGTAAAGGGAATGAGTTGGATACCATACAAGTCTTGCTGAAGCTTCCTTGGACGCACTTTCTGCTGTTTAAGAAGCCTAGCTCTCCATTCAAGTCTAAGTGCTTGTCTGTGGGGATATGGACAAAGCTTGGTTTACGTGACGGAAATTGTTTTGATATCTTCAATATGGCTCTTTCTGATGATTTTGAACAAGTGCGAGCTGTCGCTGTTATCTCCATGCCACTGAAAGTTCTTTTCTCTGATCTTGATGCCCTTCCTCATATATTCCGAAGGCTGGAGTAAGTTGATGAGAACAAATGACAAAATAATCAAAGTTCATATTGCTATTTTAGCTCACAGTTCCTTTTAAACACATAGCTTAACTGTTCTTTTGTCTTACATTTATAGGCATTTGTTGAAAGAAGAGCATTTTATGGTTAAGAAGATCATTCCTCAGTCTCTTGGCTTCTTATCGTGCCTTTATGGATCAAGTACTACTGGCTCAGAAAAAACTGCATGCCATTTATTCCTACATGAAGATATAGAGAAAGATGAGACTTTGAATTGTCTACTTCAAGGATTTCAATGTTCAAAGTGTGATAAATTTATCAAAAGCAAAGATAAGAAGCATTTCAGAATCAGAGACTCCGGAGATGGTGAATATGGAAATGGATCATCATCGTGATTACTCTAACCTTCAAACCTTATATTTTAATCTTCTCTATGATGAGTCCTCTGAAGAGTCTCAACTAACTTGTGTAGAAGTATTACGAAGAATTCTTGGCCACACAGCCCCAGATATTCTGGTCAGAACAAGGTCTCAATGGATTAGATGCCTTCAATATCTGTTACTTCATGTAAATACAGACGTAAGGGAAGCATTCTGTGCCCAGATTGGTATCTTTGTACAGCATCCTATTATGAGCTGTTTGTTTCTGGATGAAGATGCTATGGAGAAAAGTTGCGAAAGGAATTTTTTTAATTTGATTGAGCATTCTCTAGCAACAGCTAAGGATATTCTTATCATCCGGTCACTCTTGGAAACAACAGCTGAAGTTATGGTAGCTGTTGATATTACCAGTGAGCTTTTCTTGTTTTCTCTTTTCCTGCTGATTGATCAGCTTGATCATCCAAACTTGATCGTCCGAATAAATGCATCAAGGTTAATAAATCGGTCATGCTACATCCATGTGAAAGGAGGATTGGCGATGCTACTTACCAGAGCTGCTCATATTCAAAATGAGTTGTTTGATAATCTATCCGTCAGGCTGACCAGCCGTCCAAATGTGGTAAGAGAATTTGCAGAGGCTGTTTTGGGTGTTGAAACTGAAGAACTTGTGAGGAATATGGTCCCTGTTGTTCTTCCTAAGCTCTTGGTATATTGGCAGGAAAATGCTCAAGCAGCCAATACCTTGAACGAACTGGCCAAGTTATTAGACACAGAAGTGGTACCTCTAATAGTAAACTGGCTACCCAGAGTTCTTGCTTTTGCTCTGAATCAAAAAGAAGAGAAGAATCTCCTCTCAGTTTTGCAATTGTATCACTCACAGATTGGTTCTGACAACAAAGAAATTTTTGCTGCTGCATTACCTGCACTCTTAGATGAGCTTGTGTGCTTTGTGGACATTGCTGATACATCCGAGACAGATAGACGGTATGTACTTGCGTAGCTTCGGACATTTTGAGCACACATTTAGTAGTTGGAAATAGCATGAAAAATTTCTAAATCTTTTCTTTTGTTAGAGTTCTCCGGTTCAGATGTATTTATTGGGGGAACGTGCCACCTATTTGCTTTTAAAAGTAGAACTTCGAGAAGGCGTGCATGTTCTTGTGATCTCTCTCTCTGCATGTTTAGTGTTCTATCTTGTGCTCATTCACATGTACATGTCTATAGGTTGTTTGTTTTTTAAAAGCCTTGAGAGGAAAATGCAATCATCATTTTAAACAAATAACTGAGTGTCCAAGGAGATTGTTAGTTTTTTATGACATGCTGTTTGATTTCAATATTTTGCTTATGCAGGCTACAGAGACTGCCGGGGGCAATAAAGAAGATCTCAAAAGTTTTAACAAATGCAGAAGATCTTCCTGGATTCTTACAAAACCATTTTGTTGGACTCCTTAACAGTATTGACAGAAAAATGCTTCATGCAGATGATATTTTTCTTCAAAAACAAGCATTGAAGCGTATTAAGCTGCTCATTGAGATGATGGGTCACCATCTCAGCACATATGTGCCGAAGCTTATGGTTCTCCTTATGCATGCCATTGACAAAGATGCACTTCAAAGCGAGGGTCTCTTGGTCTTACATTTTTTCACAAAAAAGTTGGCTGCCGTATCACCATTTAGCATAAAGCATGTGATTTCTCAGGTTTTTGCGGCACTTATACCCTTCTTAGAGAGAGAGAAGGAAGGTCCCCATGTATATCTAGACGAAGTGGTGAAAATTCTTGAAGAACCTGTTTTGAAGAATAGAGACATACTAAAGCAGCACATCTGTGAGTTCCCCCTCTTACCTAGCATACCTTCTTTGGCAGAATTGAACAATGCTATTCAAGAAGCACGTGGATTAATGAGCCTGAAGGATCAGTTACGGGATATTGTAAATTGTATGAAACATGAGAACTTGAATGTTAGATACATGGTGGCATGTGAGCTAAGCAAATTGTTGTATCAGAGAAATGAAGATGTTGCTGCACTGATTGCCGGTGAACTTATCTCAGACATGGAAATCTTGAGCTCTTTGATCACATCTTTACTACAGGGATGTGCAGAAGAATCACGAACTACAGTGGGTCAGAGGTTGAAGTTAGTTTGTGCAGATTGTCTTGGAGCAATAGGTGCCATTGACCCCGCCAAAGTGAGAGTTGCTTCATGCAACCGTTTTAAAATCCAATGCTCAGATGATGATCTTATCTTCGAGCTCATTCACAAACACTTGGCAAGAGCTTTTAGAGCTGCACAGGATACAATCATACAAGACTCGGCTGCTCTTGCCATACAGGAATTACTAAAGATTGCTGGTTGTGAACCATCATTAGCTGGGGATGTTGTTGTCTTTACGCCACAGGAACGTTTGCAACTCAATGGATCTGGTTCCAAAAGATCTGGAGGTAGCAATGAAGTGAATGAAAGGGGACAAAAACTATGGGACCGGTTCTCTAACTATGTTAAAGAACTAATAGCTCCTTGTTTGACTTCAAGGTTTCAGCTTCCAAATGTGTCTGACCCTGGATCAGTTGGACCAATTTATCGGCCTTCTATGTCATTCAGAAGGTGGCTATCCTACTGGATAAAGAAATTGACAGCACATGCAACTGGATCCCGTGTAAGCATATTTGCTGCTTGCCGAGGCATAGTGCGTCACGATATGCAGACATCTACTTATCTCTTACCATATTTAGTTCTGGATGTTGTTTGCCATGGGACTGAGGCAGCACGGCTTAGCATTTCAGAAGAGATCCTTTCTGTTCTTGATGCTGCTGCATCAGAAAATAGTGGGGTGACAATAAACAGCTTTGGTGTTGGTCAGAGTGAAGTTTGTGTTCAAGCTGTTTTCACGCTTCTTGATAACCTTGGGCAATGGGTTGACGATGTGAAGCAGGGAGTAGCACTCTCATTGTCTCTGCAGTCATCAGGCGGTAGGCAAGTAGCACCCAAATCAAAAGACCAGGTCTCAACTTCAACAACGGAACAGGATCAACTTCTTGTACTATGTAAATATGTGTTGGAGCTTTTGCTTGCTATTCCCAAGGTGACCCTTGCTAGGGCATCATTCAGGTGTCAAGCTTATGCTAGGTCATTGATGTACCTCGAATCCCATGTACGTGAAAAGTCAGGCTCCTTAAATCCCGCAGCTGAAAAGTCAGGCATCTTTGAAAATGCTGATGTTTCTTCTCTGATGGGAATATACAGCTGCCTTGATGAGCCTGATGGTCTTTCGGGCTTTGCAAGTTTAAGCAAATCGTTAAGTTTGCAAGACCAATTGTTGATAGATCAGAAATCTGGTAACTGGGCAGAAGTTTTTACTGCATGTGAACAAGCCCTTCAGATGGAACCGACATCAGTTCAAAGACACTCAGATGTTCTTAATTGCTTACTTAACATGTGCCACCATCAGACAATGGTCACTCATGTTGACGGACTAATTTCCAGAGTACCTGAGTACAAGAAAACGTGGTGCACACAAGGTGTACAAGCTGCATGGAGACTTGGAAAGTGGGACTTGATGGATGAGTATCTTGGTGGAGCTGATGAAGAAGGTCTACTCTTCAGTAGCTCAGACAGTAATGCCTCTTTTGACAGAGATGTCGCAAAGATTCTCCAAGCAATGATGAAGAAGGATCAGTACTCTGTAGCTGAGAGAATAGCAATTTCCAAACAAGCTCTCATTGCTCCTCTAGCTGCTGCAGGCATGGACTCCTATACACGAGCTTATCCTTTTGTTGTCAAACTTCACTTGCTAAGGGAGCTAGAGGACTTCCAGGCGCTTCTTAATGGGGATTCATATTTGGAGAAATCATTTAGTACAAGTGATCCAGTGTTTTCGAAAGTAGTAGATAACTGGGAGAACCGGCTCAGGTTTACTCAATCATCATTATGGACAAGGGAACCTCTCTTAGCTTTCCGAAGGCTTGTCTTTGGTGTCTCTGGGCTTGGTGCTCAAGTTGGGAACTGTTGGCTTCAATATGCAAAGCTTTGCCGTCTGGCTGGACACTATGAGACAGCTCACAGGGCAATTTTGGAAGCTCAGGCTTCCGGTGCACCTAACGTTCACATGGAAAAGGCAAAACTTCTTTGGATCACTAGGCGTTCGGACAGTGCCATTATAGAGCTACAACAGTCTCTCCTGAATATGCCTGAGGGAGTTGTTGACTCCACTGTAATTTCTTCTATCAATTGCTTATTGATGGCTCCCCAAAATCCAGAACCAACAGTTCGTAACACACAATCTTTCAATGACAAAAAAGATGTTGCGAAGACTCTTCTTTTGTATTCCAAATGGATCCATTCCAGTGGGCAAAAACAAAAGAAAGATGTTTTAAATCTTTACACCCAAGTCAAGGACTTGCTGCCCTGGGAGAAGGGATATTTCCACATGGCTAAGTATTATGATGAGCTATATGTTGATGCAAGAAAGTGTCAACAAGAGAGCTTTGCATTGAGCTCTGCAGGCAGCAAAAAAGGTTCTGTCTCGTTGAACTCAAGCACTGATAAAGCAGGGTGGGATTACCTATTTAAAGGAATGTACTTCTATGCTAAGGGACTTCACAGTGGGCACAAGAATCTCTTTCAAGCACTTCCTAGGTTGTTAACACTATGGTTTGACTTTGGTACTGTCTACCAAATGAGTGGTTCAGCAGGAAATAAGGAATTGAAAAGTACTCATATGAAGGTAGTGATTATGGACTCTTTGTTTTTTCAGTTTGCTAGTTACCTTCATATCAAACTAGCAAACTGAGCGACTGAATTCAGTGCCTTGAAAAGAATGATGCCGCTGGATATCATCATGCCAATTCAACAATCACTTACCATTACCCTACCAGCATTCGATATGAACAATAATGAACGACACTCTGCCAGTGTCTTTTCTGGTTCAGATCTACCAACTATTACTGGTATAGCTGATGAAGCCGAGATACTTTCATCCCTTCAGCGCCCGAAGAAGGTATGCTTTTACAGATTGGAAACGTCAACCTAATTCCATATGATCCTCTGCATTGGTCTTTGCTTATATCTCCTTTTATATGTCTCGTAATATGCATTATACCATAACATAGATACATTTTATCTTTGAGAATCAGTCCTGCAGTGTGCCTTACCAATATATTATATTTTGTATATTCAGATCATTCTGCTGGGAAATGATGGTATTGAGTATCCATTCCTCTGCAAGCCCAAGGATGATCTCAGGAAAGATGCGCGGATGATGGAATTTACTGCGATGATAAACCGCTTACTATCCAAATATCCCGAGAGCAGGCGAAGGAAGCTATATATCCGCACCTTTGCAGTAGTTCCTCTGACTGAAGACTGTGGTATGGTGGAGTGGGTTCCGCATACACGTGGACTCCGCCATATTTTACAAGATATATACATTTCTTGTGGGAGGTTTGATCGGCAGAAAACAAATCCTCAAATTAAAAAAATATATGATCAATGTGCTGTAAAAAAGGAGTATGAGATGCTGAATGTTGATCCCGTGGATCACTAAGTGTGTTTAAAGAATGATTAGGAGATGGGAGATGAGATTTTCGTTAATAGAGCAATTTAACCACATTTAAGACAGGTCGGGAGAAATATGAGTAGGCCGGGGCCGTGTTTCGTTTTATTGATGAGAGAGAAGTAAACGCTTTAGAATTACGAACTGGTTCCGAAGGACGTCCAGTTCGGCGTTCTAAAGTGTTGTCTTGTTACAAAGAGAGAGGTCGGGTAGCTTGTGGTCTGTTCTAGAGTCAAAATCAGAGTCCACTGAGAGAGTAATAAATGCGAGATCCTTCTGCGGTCGGGGGTCCCAGTCCAGATATCTCCAAGTGAAGGCGTGCGAGGGGGTATATATAGCAAGGACCGCGTAGACGGCTTTCCGCGATTCGGGGATGTCGTGACGTTGACAAGACAGGTCGCGAACAGTGCAAGGTATGTCGTGAACAGCGCCGGTGAACAGTGTCGGTGAACAGTGCAAGGCATGTCGTGAACAGTGCCCGTGAACAGTGCGGGTATGTCGTGAACAGCGCTGGTGAACAGTGTCGGTGAACAGTGTCGGCGAACAGTGCATCTTCGTGCGGCGTCAATGTCAGCTCGGGGTGTGAACTCGGTATGGGAGCTCGGGGTGCGAGCTCGGGATGGAAGCTCGGGGTGCGAGCTTGGGATGGAAGCTCGGAGAGCGAGCTCGGGATGGAAGCTCGGGGTGCGAGCTCGGGATGGAAGCTCGGGGCGCGAGCTCGGGATGGAAGCTCGGTGCCGTCCTTGGTCGAATGCCGACTTCTGGCTGATTTCGACTAGGCGGGCTTTATTTGCTGAGATGGGCCTAGCTAATTGGGGGTGCTAAACCCACCTCTAACAATAAGCCCCCCCCCCAGTTCGGTGTCATGAGGTGTAGCGAATGCATCGAAGTTGATCTTTGTTAGCTCGGCGCATCTCAGGTCGGCTTCCAAGATCTTAGGATTGACTGCTGGGTCTCGTTAGGCGGGAGCAATAGACGGACGTGTGTGAATTGCTAGACCGCGAGGTTAGCGAGCTGCGTGGTCGGTGGGCCGCGGGTTGTGCAGTCAGAGGACTGATCGTGAGCTCGGCGAGTAGGAGGTCGGCGAGCTGTGGTCGTTAGTTAGGCGGAGCTGTTGAGGTCGGCGAACTGCGACTGCGCGATGAGCGAGCTGCGACCGAGCTACCTAACTGTTAGACCGAGCTGCGACTCCGAACTGCCTCACTGTCAGATCGACGAGCTATGATCTGCAAAAAAAATGGCTAAAGATACGAGATTGCGCTTGAGGCTGAGCTCTGCGTTTGTTAGTTAGGCGCGAGGCCGGTGAGCTATGATTCCGCGTCGTTTAATTTCTAAAATCGGTTAGTTACTTAGCGTACCACAAGGTCAGCGAGTCGCACGGTCGGAGAACTGCGATCATAAGCTTGGCGAGTAGGAGGTCGGCGAACTGTTGAGGTCGTTAGTTAGGCGGAGCTGTTGAGGTCGGCGAACTGCGACTGCGCGATGAGCGAGCTGCGACCGAGCTACCTAACTGTTAGACCGACGAGCTGCGACCCCGAACTGCCTCACTGTCAGATCGACGAGCTACGACCACGCACTGCTTTTCTTGGAGTTCGGCTTAGAGAAACGGATCTTGTGATTAAATCTGACTAGAAAAAGAAATTGGAAACTAACTTCCTCTTTTGCGTCGCGTAAGTCGGTGATGGCGGAGAAAAGCGGCGGCGGCCATGGCAGATCTCCGGGAAGCTTGAGCGACGGCGGATATCCGACGTGTGATGATGAGTGATGTCGAGATCAGAGCAAGGGAATAGATCCGAGATGGTGGTCGGCGAAGGATGTCGCGGACGGAGGTGGCTTGACGGCGGCGAAGGCTGAACTTGACGAGCTCGTTTTAAACATACTTAGCTGATTGGTTGTCGAGGCTGGTGACGGTGAGTCGGCGGATTCGTGATTTGAGTCTCGATTGAACGGTCCTTGTGACGGAGAAGTTGAGCAGCGAACGTGGGCTGCGAAGTCGGAGAGTGGATAGAGAGGAGAAGGTGTGGGCTTCGGCGCCGAAGGTGGAGACGACTCTGGTCGGAGATGCGGTTTTGCAGCGGAAGATGCAGGTCTTCGCCAGTGGTTCGCTGGATTTGAGTAGATTGGATCTGCTCGGATTCACCGCCAAGAGATGGTCGTGAGGAAGGAGGAGATTGGGCTTCGATTTGTGCATCGCGTTGGGTCTGAATCTGGACCATCGTCGGCTTGATTTGTTGCAGGTGCGGCGATGGTGACGGAGCTCCGGAAATTTCGAACGGTGAGGGGTGGCGTCGAGCCACTTTTTTTTTTTTTTTTTTTTTTTTTTTTTAAAGGTCGGTGAGTCCCGGTCCAGATATCTCCAAGTGAAGGCGTGCGAGGGGGTATATATAGCAAGGACCGCGTAGACGGCTTTCCGCGATTCGGGGAGGTCGTGACGTTGACAAGACAGGTCGCGAACAGTGCAAGGTATGTCGTGAACAGCGCCGGTGAACAGTGTCGGTGAACAGTGTCGGTGAACAGTGCAAGGCATGTCGTGAACAGTGCCCGTGAACAGTGCGGGTATGTCGTGAACAGCGCTGGTGAACAGTGTCGGTGAACAGTGTCGGCGAACAGTGCATCTTCGTGCGGCGTCAATGTCAGCTCGGGGTGTGAACTCGGTATGGGAGCTCGGGGTGCGAGCTCGGGATGGAAGCTCGGGGTGCGAGCTTGGGATGGAAGCTCGGGGTGCGAGCTCGGGATGGAAGCTCGGGGTGCGAGCTCGGGATGGAAGCTCGGGGCGCGAGCTCGGGATGGAAGCTCGGTGCCAATTGTTGATCCCGTGGATCACTAAGTGTGTTTAAAGAATGATTAGGAGATGGGAGGTGAGATTTTCGTTAATAGAGCAATTTAACCACATTTAAGACAGGTCGGGAGAAATATGAGTAGGCCGGGGCCGTGTTTCGTTTTATTGATGAGAGAGAAGTAAACGCTTTAGAATTACGAACTGGTTCCGAAGGACGTCCAGTTCGGCGTTCTAAAGTGTTGTCTTGTTACAAAGAGAGAGGTCGGGTAGCTTGTGGTCTGTTCTAGAGTCAAAATCAGAGTCCACTGAGAGAGTAATAAATGCGAGATCCTTCCGCGGTCGGGGGTCCCAGTCCAGATATCTCCAAGTGAAGGCGTGCGAGGGGGTATATATAGCAAGGACCGCGTAGACGGCTTTCCGCGATTCGGGGATGTCGTGACGTTGACAAGACAGGTCGCGAACAGTGCAAGGTATGTCGTGAACAGCGCTGGTGAACAGTATCGGTGAACAGTGTCGGTGAACAGTGCAAGGCATGTCGTGAACAGTGCCCGTGAACAGTGCGGGTATGTCGTGAACAGCGCTGGTGAACAGTGTCGGTGAACAGTGTCGGCGAACAGTGCATCTTCGTGCGGCGTCAATGTCAGCTCGGGGTGTGAACTCGGTATGGGAGCTCGGGGTGCGAGCTCGGGATGGAAGCTCGGGGTGCGAGCTTGGGATGGAAGCTCGGGGTGCGAGCTCGGGATGGAAGCTCGGGGTGCGAGCTCGGGATGGAAGCTCGGGGCGCGAGCTCGGGATGGAAGCTCGGTGCCGTCCTTGGTCGAATGCCGACTTCTGGCTGATTTCGACTAGGCGGGCCTTATTTGCTGAGATGGGCCTAGCTAATTGGGGGTGCTAAACCCACCTCTAACAATAAGCCCCCCCCCAGTTCGGTGTCATGAGGTGTAGCGAATGCATCGAAGTTGATCTTTGTTAGCTCGGCGCATCTCAGGTCGGCTTCCAAGATCTTAGGATTGACTGCTGGGTCTCGTTAGGCGGGAGCAATAGACGGACGTGTGTGAATTGCTAGACCGCGAGGTTAGCGAGCTGCGTGGTCGGTGGGCCGCGGGTTGTGCAGTCAGAGGACTGATCGTGAGCTCGGCGAGTAGGAGGTCGGCGAGCTGTGGTCGTTAGTTAGGCGGAGCTGTTGAGGTCGGCGAACTGCGACTGCGCGATGAGCGAGCTGCGACCGAGCTACCTAACTGTTAGACCGAGCTGCGACTCCGAACTGCCTCACTGTCAGATCGACGAGCTATGATCTGCAAAAAAAATGGCTAAAGATACGAGATTGCGCTTGAGGCTGAGCTCTGCGTTTGTTAGTTAGGCGCGAGGCCGGTGAGCTATGATTCCGCGTCGTTTAATTTCTAAAATCGGTTAGTTACTTAGCGTACCACAAGGTCAGCGAGTCGCACGGTCGGAGAACTGCGATCATAAGCTTGGCGAGTAGGAGGTCGGCGAACTGTTGAGGTCGTTAGTTAGGCGGAGCTGTTGAGGTCGGCGAACTGCGACTGCGCGATGAGCGAGCTGCGACCGAGCTACCTAACTGTTAGACCGACGAGCTGCGACCCCGAACTGCCTCACTGTCAGATCGATGAGCTACGACCACGCACTGCTTTTCTTGGAGTTCGGCTTAGAGAAACGGATCTTGTGATTAAATCTGACTAGAAAAAGAAATTGGAAACTAACTTCCTCTTTTGCGTCGCGTAAGTCGGTGATGGCGGAGAAAAGCGGCGGCGGCCATGGCAGATCTCCGGGAAGCTTGAGCGACGGCGGATATCCGACGTGTGATGATGAGTGATGTCGAGATCAGAGCAAGGGAATAGATCCGAGATGGTGGTCGGCGAAGGATGTCGCGGACGGAGGTGGCTTGACGGCGGCGAAGGCTGAGCTTGACGAGCTCGTTTTAAACATACTTAGCTGATTGGTTGTCGAGGCTGGTGACGGTGAGTCGGCGGATTCGTGATTTGAGTCTCGATTGAACGGTCCTTGTGACGGAGAAGTTGAGCAGCGAACGTGGGCTGCGAAGTCGGAGAGTGGATAGAGAGGAGAAGGTGTGGGCTTCGGCGCCGAAGGTGGAGACGACTCTGGTCGGAGATGCGGTTTTGCAGCGGAAGATGCAGGTCTTCGCCAGTGGTTCGCTGGATTTGAGTAGATTGGATCTGCTCGGATTCACCGCCAAGAGATGGTCGTGAGGAAGGAGGAGATTGGGCTTCGATTTGTGCATCGCGTTGGGTCTGAATCTGGACCATCGTCGGCTTGATTTGTTGCAGGTGCGGCGATGGTGACGGAGCTCCGGAAATTTCGAACGGTGAGGGGTGGCGTCGAGCCACTTTTTTTTTTTTTTTTTTTTTTTTTTTTTTAAAGGTTTAAAGGTCGGTGAGTCCCGGTCCAGATATCTCCAAGTGAAGGCGTGCGACGGGGTATATATAGCAAGGACCGCGTAGACGGCTTTTCGCGATTCGGGGATGTCGTGACGTTGACAAGACAGGTCGCGAACAGTGCAAGGTATGTCGTGAACAGCGCCGGTGAACAGTGTCGGTGAACAGTGTCGGTGAACAGTGCAAGGCATGTCGTGAACAGTGCCCGTGAACAGTGCGGGTATGTCGTGAACAGCGCTGGTGAACAGTGTCGGTGAACAGTGTCGGCGAACAGTGCATCTTCGTGCGGCGTCAATGTCAGCTCGGGGTGTGAACTCGGTATGGGAGCTCGGGGTGCGAGCTCGGGATGGAAGCTCGGGGTGCGAGCTTGGGATGGAAGCTCGGGGTGCGAGCTCGGGATGGAAGCTCGGGGTGCGAGCTCGGGATGGAAGCTCGGGGCGCGAGCTCGGGATGGAAGCTCGGTGCCAATTGTTGATCCCGTGGATCACTAAGTGTGTTTAAAGAATGATTAGGAGATGGGAGGTGAGATTTTCGTTAATAGAGCAATTTAACCACATTTAAGACAGGTCGGGAGAAATATGAGTAGGCCGGGGCCGTGTTTCGTTTTATTGATGAGAGAGAAGTAAACGCTTTAGAATTACGAACTGGTTCCGAAGGACGTCCAGTTCGGCGTTCTAAAGTGTTGTCTTGTTACAAAGAGAGAGGTCGGGTAGCTTGTGGTCTGTTCTAGAGTCAAAATCAGAGTCCACTGAGAGAGTAATAAATGCGAGATCCTTCCGCGGTCGGGGGTCCCAGTCCAGATATCTCCAAGTGAAGGCGTGCGAGGGGGTATATATAGCAAGGACCGCGTAGACGGCTTTCCGCGATTCGGGGATGTCGTGACGTTGACAAGACAGGTCGCGAACAGTGCAAGGTATGTCGTGAACAGCGCCGGTGAACAGTGTCGGTGAACAGTGTCGGTGAACAGTGCAAGGTATGTCGTGAACAGTGCCCGTGAACAGTGCGGGTATGTCGTGAACAGCGCTGGTGAACAGTGTCGGTGAACAGTGTCGGTGAACAGTGCATCTTCGTGCGGCGTCAATGTCAGCTCGGGGTGTGAACTCGGTATGGGAGCTCGGGGTGCGAGCTCGGGATGGAAGCTCGGGGTGCGAGCTTGGGATGGAAGCTCGGGGTGCGAGCTCGGGATGGAAGCTCGGGGTGCGAGCTCGGGATGGAAGCTCGGGGCGCGAGCTCGGGATGGAAGCTCGGTGCCGTCCTTGGTCGAATGCCGACTTCTGGCTGATTTCGACTAGGCGGGCCTTATTTGCTGAGATGGGCCTAGCTAATTGGGGGTGCTAAACCCACCTCTAACAATAAGCCCCCCCCAGTTCGGTGTCATGAGGTGTAGCGAATGCATCGAAGTTGATCTTTGTTAGCTCGGCGCATCTCAGGTCGGCTTCCAAGATCTTAGGATTGACTGCTGGGTCTCGTTAGGCGGGAGCAATAGACGGACGTGTGTGAATTGCTAGACCGCGAGGTTAGCGAGCTGCGTGGTCGGTGGGCCGCGGGTTGTGCAGTCAGAGGACTGATCGTGAGCTCGGCGAGTAGGAGGTCGGCGAGCTGTGGTCGTTAGTTAGGCGGAGCTGTTGAGGTCGGCGAACTGCGACTGCGCGATGAGCGAGCTGCGACCGAGCTACCTAACTGTTAGACCGAGCTGCGACTCCGAACTGCCTCACTGTCAGATCGACGAGCTATGATCTGCAAAAAAAATGGCTAAAGATACGAGATTGCGCTTGAGGCTGAGCTCTGCGTTTGTTAGTTAGGCGCGAGGCCGGTGAGCTATGATTCCGCGTCGTTTAATTTCTAAAATCGGTTAGTTACTTAGCGTACCACAAGGTCAGCGAGTCGCACGGTCGGAGAACTGCGATCATAAGCTTGGCGAGTAGGAGGTCGGCGAACTGTTGAGGTCGTTAGTTAGGCGGAGCTGTTGAGGTCGGCGAACTGCGACTGCGCGATGAGCGAGCTGCGACCGAGCTACCTAACTGTTAGACCGACGAGCTGCGACCCCGAACTGCCTCACTGTCAGATCGATGAGCTACGACCACGCACTGCTTTTCTTGGAGTTCGGCTTAGAGAAACGGATCTTGTGATTAAATCTGACTAGAAAAAGAAATTGGAAACTAACTTCCTCTTTTGCGTCGCGTAAGTCGGTGATGGCGGAGAAAAGCGGCGGCGGCCATGGCAGATCTCCGGGAAGCTTGAGCGACGGCGGATATCCGACGTGTGATGATGAGTGATGTCGAGATCAGAGCAAGGGAATAGATCCGAGATGGTGGTCGGCGAAGGATGTCGCGGACGGAGGTGGCTTGACGGCGGCGAAGGCTGAGCTTGACGAGCTCGTTTTAAACATACTTAGCTGATTGGTTGTCGAGGCTGGTGACGGTGAGTCGGCGGATTCGTGATTTGAGTCTCGATTGAACGGTCCTTGTGACGGAGAAGTTGAGCAGCGAACGTGGGCTGCGAAGTCGGAGAGTGGATAGAGAGGAGAAGGTGTGGGCTTCGGCGCCGAAGGTGGAGACGACTCTGGTCGGAGATGCGGTTTTGCAGCGGAAGATGCAGGTCTTCGCCAGTGGTTCGCTGGATTTGAGTAGATTGGATCTGCTCGGATTCACCGCCAAGAGATGGTCGTGAGGAAGGAGGAGATTGGGCTTCGATTTGTGCATCGCGTTGGGTCTGAATCTGGACCATCGTCGGCTTGATTTGTTGCAGGTGCGGCGATGGTGACGGAGCTCCGGAAATTTCGAACGGTGAGGGGTGGCGTCGAGCCACTTTTTTTTTTTTTTTTTTTTTTTTTTTTTTTAAAGGTCGGTGAGTCCCGGTCCAGATATCTCCAAGTGAAGGCGTGCGACGGGGTATATATAGCAAGGACCGCGTAGACGGCTTTCCGCGATTCGGGGATGTCGTGACGTTGACAAGACAGGTCGCGAACAGTGCAAGGTATGTCGTGAACAGCGCCGGTGAACAGTGTCGGTGAACAGTGTCGGTGAACAGTGCAAGGCATGTCGTGAACAGTGCCCGTGAACAGTGCGGGTATGTCGTGAACAGCGCTGGTGAACAGTGTCGGTGAACAGTGTCGGCGAACAGTGCATCTTCGTGCGGCGTCAATGTCAGCTCGGGGTGTGAACTCGGTATGGGAGCTCGGGGTGCGAGCTCGGGATGGAAGCTCGGGGTGCGAGCTTGGGATGGAAGCTCGGGGTGCGAGCTCGGGATGGAAGCTCGGGGTGCGAGCTCGGGATGGAAGCTCGGGGCGCGAGCTCGGGATGGAAGCTCGGTGCCAATTGTTGATCCCGTGGATCACTAAGTGTGTTTAAAGAATGATTAGGAGATGGGAGGTGAGATTTTCGTTAATAGAGCAATTTAACCACATTTAAGACAGGTCGGGAGAAATATGAGTAGGCCGGGGCCGTGTTTCGTTTTATTGATGAGAGAGAAGTAAACGCTTTAGAATTACGAACTGGTTCCGAAGGACGTCCAGTTCGGCGTTCTAAAGTGTTGTCTTGTTACAAAGAGAGAGGTCGGGTAGCTTGTGGTCTGTTCTAGAGTCAAAATCAGAGTCCACTGAGAGAGTAATAAATGCGAGATCCTTCCGCGGTCGGGGGTCCCAGTCCATATATCTCCAAGTGAAGGCGTGCGAGGGGGTATATATAGCAAGGACCGCGTAGACGGCTTTCCGCGATTCGGGGATGTCGTGACGTTGACAAGACAGGTCGCGAACAGTGCAAGGTATGTCGTGAACAGCGCCGGTGAACAGTATCGGTGAACAGTGTCGGTGAACAGTGCAAGGCATGTCGTGAACAGTGCCCGTGAACAGTGCGGGTATGTCGTGAACAGCGCTGGTGAACAGTGTCGGTGAACAGTGTCGGCGAACAGTGCATCTTCGTGCGGCGTCAATGTCAGCTCGGGGTGTGAACTCAGTATGGGAGCTCGGGGTGCGAGCTCGGGATGGAAGCTCGGGGTGCGAGCTTGGGATGGAAGCTCGGGGTGCGAGCTCGGGATGGAAGCTCGGGGTGCGAGCTCGGGATGGAAGCTCGGGGCGCGAGCTCGGGATGGAAGCTCGGTGCCGTCCTTGGTCGAATGCCGACTTCTGGCTGATTTCGACCAGGCGGGCCTTATTGGCTGAGATGGGCCTAGCTAATTGGGGGTGCTAAACCCACCTCTAACAATAAGCCCCCCCCAGTTCGGTGTCATGAGGTGTAGCGAATGCATCGAAGTTGATCTTTGTTAGCTCGGCGCATCTCAGGTCGGCTTCCAAGATCTTAGGATTGACTGCTGGGTCTCGTTAGGCGGGAGCAATAGACGGACGTGTGTGAATTGCTAGACCGCGAGGTTAGCGAGCTGCGTGGTCGGTGGGCCGCGGGTTGTGCAGTCAGAGGACTGATCGTGAGCTCGGCGAGTAGGAGGTCGGCGAGCTGTGGTCGTTAGTTAGGCGGAGCTGTTGAGGTCGGCGAACTGCGACTGCGCGATGAGCGAGCTGCGACCGAGCTACCTAACTGTTAGACCGAGCTGCGACTCCGAACTGCCTCACTGTCAGATCGACGAGCTATGATCTGCAAAAAAAATGGCTAAAGATACGAGATTGCGCTTGAGGCTGAGCTCTGCGTTTGTTAGTTAGGCGCGAGGCCGGTGAGCTATGATTCCGCGTCGTTTAATTTCTAAAATCGGTTAGTTACTTAGCGTACCACAAGGTCAGCGAGTCGCACGGTCGGAGAACTGCGATCATAAGCTTGGCGAGTAGGAGGTCGGCGAACTGTTGAGGTCGTTAGTTAGGCGGAGCTGTTGAGGTCGGCGAACTGCGACTGCGCGATGAGCGAGCTGCGACCGAGCTACCTAACTGTTAGACCGACGAGCTGCGACCCCGAACTGCCTCACTGTCAGATCGACGAGCTACGACCACGCACTGCTTTTCTTGGAGTTCGGCTTAGAGAAACGGATCTTGTGATTAAATCTGACTAGAAAAAGAAATTGGAAACTAACTTCCTCTTTTGCGTCGCGTAAGTCGGTGATGGCGGAGAAAAGCGGCGGCGGCCATGGCAGATCTCCGGGAAGCTTGAGCGACGGCGGATATCCGACGTGTGATGATGAGTGATGTCGAGATCAGAGCAAGGGAATAGATCCGAGATGGTGGTCGGCGAAGGATGTCGCGGACGGAGGTGGCTTGACGGCGGCGAAGGCTGAACTTGACGAGCTCGTTTTAAACATACTTAGCTGATTGGTTGTCGAGGCTGGTGACGGTGAGTCGGCGGATTCGTGATTTGAGTCTCGATTGAACGGTCCTTGTGACGGAGAAGTTGAGCAGCGAACGTGGGCTGCGAAGTCGGAGAGTGGATAGAGAGGAGAAGGTGTGGGCTTCGGCGCCGAAGGTGGAGACGACTCTGGTCGGAGATGCGGTTTTGCAGCGGAAGATGCAGGTCTTCGCCAGTGGTTCGCTGGATTTGAGTAGATTGGATCTGCTCGGATTCACCGCCAAGAGATGGTCGTGAGGAAGGAGGAGATTGGGCTTCGATTTGTGCATCGCGTTGGGTCTGAATCTGGACCATCGTCGGCTTGATTTGTTGCAGGTGCGGCGATGGTGACGGAGCTCCGGAAATTTCGAACGGTGAGGGGTGGCGTCGAGCCACTTTTTTTTTTTTTTTTTTTTTTTTTTTTAAAGGTCGGTGAGTCCCGGTCCAGATATCTCCAAGTGAAGGCGTGCGAGGGGGTATATATAGCAAGGACCGCGTAGACGGCTTTCCGCGATTCGGGGATGTCGTGACGTTGACAAGACAGGTCGCGAACAGTGCAAGGTATGTCGTGAACAGCGCCGGTGAACAGTGTCGGTGAACAGTGTCGGTGAACAGTGCAAGGCATGTCGTGAACAGTGCCCGTGAACAGTGCGGGTATGTCGTGAACAGCGCTGGTGAACAGTGTCGGTGAACAGTGTCGGCGAACAGTGCATCTTCGTGCGGCGTCAATGTCAGCTCGGGGTGTGAACTCGGTATGGGAGCTCGGGGTGCGAGCTCGGGATGGAAGCTCGGGGTGCGAGCTTGGGATGGAAGCTCGGGGTGCGAGCTCGGGATGGAAGCTCGGGGTGCGAGCTCGGGATGGAAGCTCGGGGCGCGAGCTCGGGATGGAAGCTCGGTGCCAATTGTTGATCCCGTGGATCACTAAGTGTGTTTAAAGAATGATTAGGAGATGGGAGGTGAGATTTTCGTTAATAGAGCAATTTAACCACATTTAAGACAGGTCGGGAGAAATATGAGTAGGCCGGGGCCGTGTTTCGTTTTATTGATGAGAGAGAAGTAAACGCTTTAGAATTACGAACTGGTTCCGAAGGACGTCCAGTTCGGCGTTCTAAAGTGTTGTCTTGTTACAAAGAGAGAGGTCGGGTAGCTTGTGGTCTGTTCTAGAGTCAAAATCAGAGTCCACTGAGAGAGTAATAAATGCGAGATCCTTCCGCGGTCGGGGGTCCCAGTCCATATATCTCCAAGTGAAGGCGTGCGAGGGGGTATATATAGCAAGGACCGCGTAGACGGCTTTCCGCGATTCGGGGATGTCGTGACGTTGACAAGACAGGTCGCGAACAGTGCAAGGTATGTCGTGAACAGCGCCGGTGAACAGTATCGGTGAACAGTGCAAGGCATGTCGTGAACAGTGCCCGTGAACAGTGCGGGTATGTCGTGAACAGCGCTGGTGAACAGTGTCGGTGAACAGTGTCGGCGAACAGTGCATCTTCGTGCGGCGTCAATGTCAGCTCGGGGTGTGAACTCAGTATGGGAGCTCGGGGTGCGAGCTCGGGATGGAAGCTCGGGGTGCGAGCTTGGGATGGAAGCTCGGGGTGCGAGCTCGGGATGGAAGCTCGGGGTGCGAGCTCGGGATGGAAGCTCGGGGCGCGAGCTCGGGATGGAAGCTCGGTGCCGTCCTTGGTCGAATGCCGACTTCTGGCTGATTTCGACCAGGCGGGCCTTATTGGCTGAGATGGGCCTAGCTAATTGGGGGTGCTAAACCCACCTCTAACAATAAGCCCCCCCCAGTTCGGTGTCATGAGGTGTAGCGAATGTATCGAAGTTGATCTTTGTTAGCTCGGCGCATCTCAGGTCGGCTTCCAAGATCTTAGGATTGACTGCTGGGTCTCGTTAGGCGGGAGCAATAGACGGACGTGTGTGAATTGCTAGACCGCGAGGTTAGCGAGCTGCGTGGTCGGTGGGCCGCGGGTTGTGCAGTCAGAGGACTGATCGTGAGCTCGGCGAGTAGGAGGTCGGCGAGCTGTGGTCGTTAGTTAGGCGGAGCTGTTGAGGTCGGCGAACTGCGACTGCGCGATGAGCGAGCTGCGACCGAGCTACCTAACTGTTAGACCGAGCTGCGACTCCGAACTGCCTCACTGTCAGATCGACGAGCTATGATCTGCAAAAAAAATGGCTAAAGATACGAGATTGCGCTTGAGGCTGAGCTCTGCGTTTGTTAGTTAGGCGCGAGGCCGGTGAGCTATGATTCCGCGTCGTTTAATTTCTAAAATCGGTTAGTTACTTAGCGTACCACAAGGTCAGCGAGTCGCACGGTCGGAGAACTGCGATCATAAGCTTGGCGAGTAGGAGGTCGGCGAACTGTTGAGGTCGTTAGTTAGGCGGAGCTGTTGAGGTCGGCGAACTGCGACTGCGCGATGAGCGAGCTGCGACCGAGCTACCTAACTGTTAGACCGACGAGCTGCGACCCCGAACTGCCTCACTGTCAGATCGACGAGCTACGACCACGCACTGCTTTTCTTGGAGTTCGGCTTAGAGAAACGGATCTTGTGATTAAATCTGACTAGAAAAAGAAATTGGAAACTAACTTCCTCTTTTGCGTCGCGTAAGTCGGTGATGGCGGAGAAAAGCGGCGGCGGCCATGGCAGATCTCCGGGAAGCTTGAGCGACGGCGGATATCCGACGTGTGATGATGAGTGATGTCGAGATCAGAGCAAGGGAATAGATCCGAGATGGTGGTCGGCGAAGGATGTCGCGGACGGAGGTGGCTTGACGGCGGCGAAGGCTGAACTTGACGAGCTCGTTTTAAACATACTTAGCTGATTGGTTGTCGAGGCTGGTGACGGTGAGTCGGCGGATTCGTGATTTGAGTCTCGATTGAACGGTCCTTGTGACGGAGAAGTTGAGCAGCGAACGTGGGCTGCGAAGTCGGAGAGTGGATAGAGAGGAGAAGGTGTGGGCTTCGGCGCCGAAGGTGGAGACGACTCTGGTCGGAGATGCGGTTTTGCAGCGGAAGATGCAGGTCTTCGCCAGTGGTTCGCTGGATTTGAGTAGATTGGATCTGCTCGGATTCACCGCCAAGAGATGGTCGTGAGGAAGGAGGAGATTGGGCTTCGATTTGTGCATCGCGTTGGGTCTGAATCTGGACCATCGTCGGCTTGATTTGTTGCAGGTGCGGCGATGGTGACGGAGCTCCGGAAATTTCGAACGGTGAGGGGTGGCGTCGAGCCACTTTTTTTTTTTTTTTTTTTTTTTTTTTAAAGGTCGGTGAGTCCCGGTCCAGATATCTCCAAGTGAAGGCGTGCGAGGGGGTATATATAGCAAGGACCGCGTAGACGGCTTTCCGCGATTCGGGGAGGTCGTGACGTTGACAAGACAGGTCGCGAACAGTGCAAGGTATGTCGTGAACAGCGCCGGTGAACAGTGTCGGTGAACAGTGTCGGTGAACAGTGCAAGGCATGTCGTGAACAGTGCCCGTGAACAGTGCGGGTATGTCGTGAACAGCGCTGGTGAACAGTGTCGGTGAACAGTGTCGGCGAACAGTGCATCTTCGTGCGGCGTCAATGTCAGCTCGGGGTGTGAACTCGGTATGGGAGCTCGGGGTGCGAGCTCGGGATGGAAGCTCGGGGTGCGAGCTTGGGATGGAAGCTCGGGGTGCGAGCTCGGGATGGAAGCTCGGGGTGCGAGCTCGGGATGGAAGCTCGGGGCGCGAGCTCGGGATGGAAGCTCGGTGCCAATTGTTGATCCCGTGGATCACTAAGTGTGTTTAAAGAATGATTAGGAGATGGGAGGTGAGATTTTCGTTAATAGAGCAATTTAACCACATTTAAGACAGGTCGGGAGAAATATGAGTAGGCCGGGGCCGTGTTTCGTTTTATTGATGAGAGAGAAGTAAACGTTTTAGAATTACGAACTGGTTCCGAAGGACGTCCAGTTCGGCGTTCTAAAGTGTTGTCTTGTTACAAAGAGAGAGGTCGGGTAGCTTGTGGTCTGTTCTAGAGTCAAAATCAGAGTCCACTGAGAGAGTAATAAATGCGAGATCCTTCCGCGGTCGGGGGTCCCAGTCCATATATCTCCAAGTGAAGGCGTGCGAGGGGGTATATATAGCAAGGACCGCGTAGACGGCTTTCCGCGATTCGGGGATGTCGTGACGTTGACAAGACAGGTCGCGAACAGTGCAAGGTATGTCGTGAACAGCGCCGGTGAACAGTGTCGGTGAACAGTGTCGGTGAACAGTGCAAGGCATGTCGTGAACAGTGCCCGTGAACAGTGCGGGTATGTCGTGAACAGCGCTGGTGAACAGTGTCGGTGAACAGTGTCGGCGAACAGTGCATCTTCGTGCGGCGTCAATGTCAGCTCGGGGTGTGAACTCAGTATGGGAGCTCGGGGTGCGAGCTCGGGATGGAAGCTCGGGGTGCGAGCTTGGGATGGAAGCTCGGGGTGCGAGCTCGGGATGGAAGCTCGGGGTGCGAGCTCGGGATGGAAGCTCGGTGCCGTCCTTGGTCGAATGCCGACTTCTGGCTGATTTCGACCAGGCGGGCCTTATTTGCTGAGATGGGCCTAGCTAATTGGGGGTGCTAAACCCACCTCTAACACTGAAGACCAAGATCCTCCCTTTGTTCCCTCCACTTTTCCATAAATGGTTCTTGACAACGTTTTCTGAACCAGCTGCTTGGTTTAGGTCACGTGTAGCTTATGCTCACACCACAGCAGTTTGGTCCATGGTTGGGCACATTGTTGGACTTGGTGACCGTCATGGAGAAAATATACTCTTTGATTCAACTTCAGGTGATTGTGTTCATGTAGACTTCAGTTGCTTATTTGACAAAGGCTTACAACTGGAGAAGCCTGAGTTGGTGCCATTCAGATTGACCCAGGCAAGAAACTGAAAAATTGTTTGTGTGTTCTTTTTTTGTTTTGTTATGTTCTAATGATGACCTTGTGAATGTTGGTTTGCCAAACCACAGAACATGATCGATGGTTTGGGCATCACTGGATATGAAGGCATCTTCATGAGGGTATGTGAAATCACTCTCACAGTGTTGAGGACACATAGGGAGACATTGATGAGCATCCTGGAGACCTTCATCCACGATCCTCTTGTGGAGTGGACAAAATCACACAAATCAAGCGGGGTAGAAGTTCAGAACCCACATGCTCAGGTTTGTATTCATACCTCTTTCTTTTCCTTGCACGAGATAACCACATTTTTTTTTTCTGTCTAATTGCGCGAGATAACCACATGTTTTGGCAATTACAGCGGGCCATAAGCAGCATTGAAGCCCGGCTGAGGGGGGTGGTTGTTGGTGTTTCCCTACCGGTAGAAGGTCAGGCTCGCCGGTTGATTGCCGATGCAGTCTCACTTGAGAATCTTGGGAAGATGTACATCTGGTGGATGCCCTGGTTCTGATGTAAATCTCTCAAATATCCTTAGTCCCAACAACAGCTGTTGGTTGCACACTACACCAGTTTTGCATAGTGGCACTTATGTTAACACAGTAAGCATATGCAGATGGAAATTTCCTATGAAATTGGGAGACTGGGACTGTGAAACTCTTGTTCAATAGATTTCAGTTGATTCTTTATGGCAACATGGGTGGCTACAAATCTTTTTGAATGTAATATGTCTACTCAAGTTGAATTTGAAGTGACCCGGAGGAAATCATATGATCCTAAGAGCATTTGAGTGGAAGCAACTTCTCCGGTAAACTGGGAAAGGTAAGCACTCTCTTCTATGCCATTTCTTACTTTACAAGAAACATCTGTGATGATGATGCTGGTGTTTGCAGAGAATAAAGGAAACCATAATGTATATGTACAAAACCAACAGATTCGATGACTATCTTCCTCCACCTGTAGTCATTCGTCTCATCAATAGATCACTATCGTCAACCTCGTCTGTACTGAAGAAGTCCATTGAGACGACGCCGTGGAGCCAGTCAAGACACCCGCATTGCCCTCCGCAGCAAACCTCTTTAAATTTACCAAAAAGACCTTCCTCCACCACTGTCCCCGGTGGCCTTCCTGCCATAGGCTGCAGGTAAGCCAAAGCTGCTTGCTTCACCAGTGGGTTCCTTATTGGTATCTCTGAGCCGCTCCCACAACGTTGCATTGCTGGTGACTTTACAGGTGATGCTGGAGGCGGAGTTGGAGGAGGAAGAGGCCGCGGCGGCGATATCACCGACAAGATTTCCCGGAGAGACGTGTACTTAGACATCACCGATTTTCCCAGACTATGACAGGAGCTCGCCAACAAGTGGGAAGGTGATGAAGACTCGCTGTGGCGTGTTGGCTTCATCGCCGTAGCTAGATTGGGGAGAAGAAGCTTGTTGCTGACAATATTCTCTCACAACAAGACTTTGGGGGGGTGTATTGAAATGAACATTTGAAGTGATTTGAGTTTTAATAAGATTTTAGATGATTTTTGGTGAATGGTTTAGATTGTTGGCAATATTCTCTACAGATTGGCAGCAATTTGATTGTGAGGAAGACATGCGGCAGAAAAGAGGGGGGGATATTCTGTCCCCAAACAAACATTTTCATTTGGATCTACAAACTAACTAGACTGCAAGACTTGAGCTATATAAACTTTCTTTAGATGTTTTGTTTTTTGGAATGTCGGACTAAAGACATTGGTTAGGTAAGAAATGTGTAGGTAATGCCATGGCCACAAATATAGATAGATGTAGTGATGTGTTTTCATTAATTAGCATTCTTCCTAATTATGCAGATTTAATTAGTTTTCATTTTCAGTATTACAAAATATATTTTTTTTATTTTATTTAGCTAAAGAGTTTGTTCCTAGAAGCAAGACATGGACCACAAATAAAGATAATCCTCGAATTTACATACTTATCAAAAACCAAGAATATCAATATTTGCCGATTTCTTTTGCTTCCACGCTTCTAATTATTAGCATAGATTATTACAGGTCTATCTACCGTCCGACGGCTGTGATACCAATTGAGACTCAATCTGACGGTGGAAAAAGAAAGATCAAATCCCTCAGATCAAATCTAATCGAGAGAAAATGGCAGCCGCAGCAGCTCTCTCCTCCGCCCGAGTCCGACCCAACCGCCTTAGCTCAAATCCCTCCGATGTTCCTCTCTATCTTCTTCCCACGAAGCTCAATTCCCTTTTCTTTCCTCATCAGCCGTGGCGCTCCTCCGCTATTCTCCTGCCTACGCGGCGGCGATGCGCTGCGCCTAGAGCCAGTTCTCGCGCTGACGATTCCCCGCCCTTCGACATGTCTCTCGAGACGGCTCTCAAGGTACTCGGTGTCTCTGAAGGAGCTTCCTTCGACGAAATTCTTGGCGCCAAGAAGTCCATCCTTGCTTCCCGTAAGGACGACCCCACCGCCATCTCCCAGGTCTCTCTCTCTCTCGATCTCTCTAGGGTTTCCTTATTGTTTAGCTTCCAACTCAGGAGAATGAATTTTGTTCCTTGCCTCAGGCGGAGGCTGCATATGACATGCTCCTGATGCAGAGCCTCAACCAACGCCGAGCAGGCAAAGTTGTGAGCAACACCATTCGCTACGCCGACGTTAAATCCACAGGCAGTCCCGTGTCTCAATGGATGAAGAATCCACCTGTCTCTGTTGACATGCCATCCACTAGCAATCTGGGAATACAAGCCGGAGTCTATGGAGCAATGATGGTGTTGACTTACGTGAACGGCAGTTCCATACAGTCTTCCGGGATGCCTTATGCCGCTGCTGATGTGCCCGGACTCATATTGGCCACCAGCTTTGGAGCTTCCCTATACTTCATGACCAAAAGGAACGTCAAGCTAGGTAATATTATATCATATGTTGACACACTTCCATCTTCTTCTGAAGCCACCTCTTCACGCCGCTTTCTGTGTTGCAGGGAAAGCAGCTGCAATAACCGCAGGAGGACTAGTGGTAGGTGCTGTGTTGGGATCGACCCTAGAGAGCTGGCTCCACGTTGATGTGGTCCCTTTTCTGGGTCTCCACTCCCCGGCCGCAGTCGTGAGTGAATTCATAGTCTTCTCTCAGTTCTTGGTCTCTCTATGCTTACGGTAGAACTTTAGACATTGGCTTTAGCTCAAACCTGTGACAAACTTGGTATTTGTACGTCTTCCCCTCTCCGTTTATATGCATTTTGTACATAACACCCCCAAAGTCAGGAATCCATTATCTCAAGTTTCTATTGTGTAAACCAATTCAAAGAGCAAGGAGAAGTAATGACTCTCGTGATCATTCTTCTTTTCACAATTCACACCTCACACACTTAAGAAACAAAACTAGCATTTACACTTCCCAGGCAATAATCAATACAGCTAAGACTAGTTACAGATCTTGGATCATGCAAGACACCAAAGTGTTAAGTGGCAAGACTCACACCGGCCCCTCTCTAGTTAATATTATGTGACAAATTTTTCCATTTTGTAACCAAATATATTACTAAAAATCAAGATATATGGTGTGCATACATGTATACAAAGTCATTAATTTATAGAAAAACAATAAGTAAAAACAGAAAAATGGGAGAAGAGCTAGGGAGAATTTTGGTACAATCAACACATCGTACATCAAAGACCAAACTTCAATTTCCATTCATGTCCTAATATGTGAACCAACAATTCTTCTTATTACAGCAATTCCAGTGTTGATATTAACAAACAACAAATGATGATAAAGAAATGACATTTCGTCAATGCTCAGTAAACAACACACAAGTTTGAGCTACAAAATAGCAACTTGAGAGGTTCAGTTCAAACCGTATGATCTTTTTGCCAGGGACATGGAAGGGGTTTGAGACTGCATCCACGTAGGCAGCATGGAACTTCCTGAAGAACTGTAGAAAATAAGGGAGGAGAATGAAACTCTCTGTCATAGATTGGTGCAAAGAAGAACACAATTAGAAGAGCCTTGGTTTGATGCAAAGAGACTTACACTTGTGACATCGGTGTCTCTGACATCCAAATCAGTTGTGACCAATATAAATTTGACTTTGGTATTAGTCAAGTAACCATACCTGCAGGAAGGAGCTATGAAAGGAGTATGATGATGATAGAGAGATTGTATAGTGAGAATGCTTGCTTACACTTTGTAGTTGAGTGTAGGATAAAGCAGGCCAAGAAATGCCTCGTTCAATGACTTTTTCGGATTGTTCACTAAAGAAACAGATTGAGACGTTTCAACAAGTAGATGATGATGAAAAACTCGGAAAGAAGAAAGAAAGGACCTCGCTCTTCGATGACATCGAGGGAGCAATGAGCGATGTGGTGGAGCTTGAGGGCATCGTCAGCATCCGTGAAGCTCTGTATGTAAAGCGGATTGTTCTGTTTGTGGATCCAAGGTCAGAAACAATGAACAAATCACAAATTCGGAATGTAGTGAAGTCAAACCTGGTGCCCGACGACGGAGACGCAAACGATCATCTTCGACCTCAAGCGCTGTTCGCAGATGGAAACTGAACATTTCCGATGATGTCGAAATCCACTTTCTTATGGGCCGGGCCGGGCTTTTTTAACCCGGACAATGCAAAAATAAATCAACTTTGATATATTTTCCAACTGGTCCCAGGATTCCGCTTATTTATCAGATGTCCCACAAGTATTTTTGTTTTTGGGTATCTCTATAATATTATTTAAAAAATATATTTTTGAAAATAAATTTTGTTTTGTAACTTATTATATGAAATGTCATTACAAATAAAAAAATATAATTGATATATGAAAAGATGTAATTGTTTTTTAAAATTATTGATAAGAATATATAAATATTTATTTTTGCATTTAATGTTATTTACTATTTAGCTTCGTAATTATTATTATATTATTAAATAATAATCAATACATACATATTTAAAGACAAAATCTATTCAAAAAATTTCAAAATTTTCACTATAATTATTATAAAATATTTTACTAATTTTATAAAAGTTAGACACGAAAAAAATATTTTTTTAAGAGTTTTTGGATTAACCGCAAAAATTATAGTCATTAAGCGGTGTATATTAGAGTTATGTTTTTAATATTATAAGTTTTTGCGAGTTACACCGAATAATATTTTAGTTTATTACAAAACATGTTAAGTAGACATGTTAATCCGGATTGATAGTTTGTTAAACATATTTTAAAATTTAAATAAAAATATTTTTTCTTAAATTTCAAAACAATTTTTAAACAAAAATTATCCGGATCTCGCGGGTTGAATTTTAGTTATTATGTAGGTGAAAATGCATCAAACCAAAGAAAGCTTTGGATTGAGTTTTGTTTTTTCCTCATTATGTTTGTGTGCAAATCTTCGTCGGATGCTAATAGGGCTGTCAAACGGATCAAACCCACCCCGCGACGACCCGCTCCGCAAAACCCGCAAGACAAAATAAGCTAATCCGCATTCGCTCCGCTTAAATTTGCGGGTACCCGCAGGTGACCCACATGTATATTAATAAAAAAAACTAGCTAAAAATATATATCTAGTTAATAATAAATAAATAATATTTACCTAAAAAATAATAATAAGTACAAAATATAAATACCAAAATAAATTTTTAAAAATCAAAATGTGTTAATTAATTTATATACATTATATATATAATATTTTAAAATTTTAGTTATAATAACAACATAAATATATATATAATATGTTTTTATTTACTTTTTAAAAAACCTGCGGATTTACCAGCAAAAAACCGCATTTTACTAAGTTGATAAGTATTTTTTTTTGTGTAAATTTTTTAGATCCCCACCCACCCCGCTGCGGGTCGGGACCCACGGGATTGTGATTAAATTGACAGCCGTAGATGCTAATATGTGAAAGGCTTCAAAACCTCAAAAGACGCCATCTCTTAACCCCAATTTTCAAATGACCCGACAAAAAATCAATTTTTTTTCTTTTTTTTTTAATTGAAAAGTGGGCGAAAACCCAAATAAACCATGGAAGTTTCACTTAATTACGAACTCAACCTGACGGATCCGACCCATTCTTTGTAAAATCGGACAATTTCCGAATCCTAAAATCAAAACTTCAAATCGCGACTTTTCTTCTTCCTCTTCTTCTTTTCTTCGTTTCAAAACAAAGAAATTCCCTCTAAAAATCGCACAACCGAGTAACACTAAGCTTGCAATTCGGAGGATTTATCCTTGCAACTCAACTCTTATCCCAATTCCTCTTCTCTAAGGTATTGAATCAATCCCAATTCGAAACCTAATTCTTTTCTCTTTCTTTTCGATTTCGATTAAAGATAATCCGACCAAACCTAATTCTTCTCTTTGTCGATTTGTTAGATCATGAAGGGAACCGTCAAGGCCTGTAAGGCCCGTACAAAAAGAGCCTCTGTTTCGGAAGATGGAACTCCTATAAACGAAAGAGTTCCTCGGAGCGTTCCAACTATAGTTGATTCTACGGAATCAGAGGAAGCGGCGAAAACCGGGACAGAAGCTGGGTCTGAGGAAGACACTCCAAATTCGAATCGAAACAGAAAGGGGAAGGTATGTAAAGGAATCGAGAGTCGAAATTTGTTGTTAAAAAGAAACGTAACACTAGGTAACACTGGAGAACTACTGTGTTATAAGAATTTGTACAACTGGAGAACTACTGGATATAATGCGTGGTACAACTGGAGAACTACTGTGATTTAAATTTGTTTTTTGATTGCAGGGAGTAGCTGAGGAGGAAACTGAAGCATTGAAGCCGACAAATATGTTCTTTCCAACAACTCAGTATAATAAGTCCATAAAGATTGAGACAAGGTGTTCTCTGTTGAAGACAATCGAGACGTTGAAAAAGGTTCTTACGGAGAAGGAGCTAGGATGGTTTCATGACCATCCTCAGTTCAAGCATTTCTTCCACATGCCGGAGCTTAAAAACCACAAGTCCATGGGCATGTGGATGCTTCTTCTTCGGACTGTGTGCACATCGAAGATCCGGGAGGCTTGGTTTTTGGTCAATGGAACTCCCATCCGTTATTCCATAAGAGAACATGGAATCATCTCTGGATTATTCTGTCACAACTATCCACTGGATTGGGAGAGGATGGGAGGAACTGCGTTTATTGAGAGGCACTTCGAAATGGGTTCAACAATTAGGTTGGCGGATGTGGAGAGGAAGTTTAAGGGGATGAGAAATTGCAAAGATAGGTTGAATATGGCGGTCCTCTACTTCTTATCGAGTGTTATAGTTGGAAAGAAGAAGACCGGAGCAGAAGCACCGTCCGTGGAGAGTTTATTTTTGAGAGCTGTTAACGATTTGGAGTTGTGCAAGACATTTCCCTGGGGAAGATTTTCTGTTTATGACAATTTGTGCCACATCAATGAGATACGACTGAAATTCCATGGCGTCGTCGACAAAGAACAGTGGTGCTTTCCCTCTTTCCTTATTCCTCTAGAGGTAATTGATTCATATTTTAAATCAAACTATCATTATTACTTTACTAAATTTTAGTTTTAATATCTATTCAAATTGTTCATGTCTTTCTCTTCTCTTATTGTGTAGCTTGTTGCGTTTGAGACAATTCCGGCTCTGAAGGCGGCGTTCTTCAATGATCCTAAGCAACCAGCAAACCCTTCTTGTCCTCGGATGTGCAAGTCGCAATTCAAATATAGTCCGATGAAAGGGATTCCGCTTGAAGAAATTTACGAAAAACTTGGTAAAACTGAGGTTAGTGTTACTTTTCTGTTATTGTGTAGCAAGAACTTTTTTTAGATGTAATCTTTCAATAATTGTATTGTTTTTTAACATCCACAGGACATAGATAGTATCTTGGTACCGACTCATCGTGAACGTTGTCTTTTGGCTGCAATCTTTGATGACGAGGAGGACCGTCGTGATACCGATTGTCCCATGGTTGATAGTTGGATGAAACGGCTTTTGAAAGACGAAAAGCCTGTTTTCTGGAAAGAACTGTTGGAACTTGATTTTAAAGGTCGATCCCAACCTTTAAAACCAAAAAAGGCTGAAGTTGAGGGTGTAGGTCAAGATGAAATCAAGAAAGTGTTGCTTTCCATACAAGAAGGAATGGTCAAGATGAATCAAACCATGAAAGAGGGTTTTGAAATGGTGCAAAGTACGTTTTCTGGGTATGAAACAAGGTTGAAGGCTGTGGAAGCGTTTGTGGAAGCTCAAGGCTTTGATTTTGCTGGTGATGATTATAATCCTCCATCTATGTTTTTTGATAAGGGTGGTAGCTCTCATGGTGGTGGTGTACAAGTAGAGAAGGACCCACATATGGAGACACAAACCGAAGGTGAGAAGGCAACAGAGGCAAAGGAGACAGAGAAGGAGCCAGAGGAGACAACAGAGGCAAAGGAGACAGAGAAGGAGGCAGAGGAGACAGATAAGGGGGCAGAGAAGGATGCAGAGAAGGAGGCAGAGGAGGATGCAGAGATGACAGAGAATGAGGCAGAGAAGAAGGAGACAGAGGGAGGGGAGAAGGATGCAGAGGAGAAGGAGAAGGAGGTAGAAGCTGCAGAGGATCCGGCTGCAGAAGAGAATGAAGTTGTTGAGAAGAGGATTAAGAGGCCAGCAGCAGCAGTAAGACCTCCCTATGAGGCCGGGAACCGAAGAAATAGGAGAAAGAAGAACCCAGCACCAAGCAATTAGGATTATCCATCTTTTTATCGTTTTATGGCAAACTGTGAACGTATATTTGTTTCCAAACTGGATTTAGTATTTAATCTACTAGTACTTTTATTAAAAATTGTGAACCGGTGTTTGTACTTCTAGTACAACTAGAGTAAAACTATGAAAGTATGTTTGTACTACTAGTACAACTAGAGTAAAACTATGAACAACGCATACCACAAATCGAAATGGTGTCTGGAGAAGCAAGCAGAATTGCAGAGAGGAAGAGAAACGAGAGGCGATAAGACATCTTTGTTTTTCTCTGGATCATTACAAAAGCGGATACAAACAGCTTTTGCGGTTTCTTTCAAGCAACAAAAAGCAAGAACAAGCAATCGTGGATTGAATACTCTTTCGAGCAGCAAAAAGCAAGAAAAAGCATTTGTGTTTGATTACAACATTGTGTTATCCTTGTAGCTTTGCAAAGCCAAACATGATAACAAGCCCAACGATAACCCCACTACATTGTACCTTCCAAAATCCTCTCTTTGCATCAGATATTGCTAATTCAATCCTCTCAGTCAACCTCTCCTCGACCTCAATTTCCATCTGCTGAAGCTTCTTTCTCTCAAACTCGATACTCTCACTCAAGTTTTGCTTCATCTCCAGCAGTTCTTCTTCAATTGTCTTTGACTTCAAATTACCAGAAACTTCATCAACCCACTTAAAATAATGGCCATCATTCGTCAGCTAATAGAAATCCCACAAACAGAACCATGAATCAATATGTTTCATAATCATAACTCATTAAGCATCAAATTGTGAACTAATTTTTTAATCAAAGTACCCTATTATCAGCAGCATATGAGCAACGATTATACATTCGACCTGGATTGCGAGTGCTCTTCGACTTAAGCTCCACAACTGAGTGACCACACCAACAAAGTGGTGGGTTCCCGACGACTCTTCCTCTCACATTCGCAGATGCATTCGACGACGAACCTGCGGACTGACTTACTTGGAGATTCGAATTCGACCTCATGTTAGCTGCGTCCTCAATTTCGCCTTTGACTAAACCCAGAAATTCAGATTTCATCCGATTTCAATTTGGAAAATTAGGGTTCTTTAGGATTCTTTAGGCTCGCCAATGTCTTTTTTAAGTCTGAGCAAATTGGTGCGAAGCTTTGGTTAGGGTCAAAACCGGAAACCAGTGAGTTGGACCAAAATAATAATACCTCTATCGGTTCAAGGTCGATATTAAAAAACCCGACAATTTTTGTCTTCTATTTAAAAAAAAAAAAAAAAAAATGGCGCCGTCATTTTTAACCTCACGTGCGACATGTGCGCCGTCATTTTTCACTTAGTTGTGCCCTAGTTTTTTAGTTGTGCAGTTTTCTTAATAGTTGTACATTTGGTGATTTAGCTATTATTTAGTTTTACTATATTTTTGAGAACAAATTTTCAGTTGTACAACAGTTTTTTAGAAATAAAAACACATTTCTTTAGTCACCATGAAAAAATATGTTGCATTTCATATTTCATGTCAGTTTTTGCATCGTAAGGTGAACAACACTATCAAACTATACTTAAAAGTGTAATGTGATACATGGAAGATTGTAAAAATTATAATTCGTTTAAGTTTGAAGACAAATGTGAAAATTATAATTTTTATTTTATTTTTACATTACTTAAATTTTGTTCGACAAATTATATTTTAAAACACAATTCAAACGAATCCCATTTGAAAAACAATAGCCTTAGTTGTACAATCACAATAACCAGTAGTACTTAGTTGTACAAACACAATAACCATTACTACTCAGTTGTACAAATACAATTACCAGTAGTACACAAATACAATTACCAGTAGTACTTAGTTTTACAACCACAAATACCAGTAGTACTTAGTTTTACAAACACAAATACCAGTAGTACGCTCACTCGCCACCACCAACACCACTTGGGCCACCTACTTCACCACCAGCTACTTCACCACCGCCACCACTTGGGTTCTCAAGCTCAGCAATTTGAATCGTCTTCTTCTTTGGTTGAGGTTCTCCTGTTGATGGAAGCCTTCTTACTTGACGTCTTCCCTTTTTGTTCTTTTTCTTCTTCGGAGGTAACATACTTTTTGCTTCTACATCTGCGGGAATATCCCACTCAGACTTATGCGGCACTGGATAAATGGTCTTGGAATATGCGAAAATCCACTGCTCAACGTAATACTTTGGTGAACACAACTCAAATATCTCGAAGCTCCTCGTTCTCGATTCTTCCTTCATGAGGCTATAGAGTGCGGCTAAAGCATGGACACAAGCAAACTGGTCAATATCAAAAGTTTTGCAACTACATTTTTTGTTTCGCAAATCCACCTTATAATGAATCCCATCCTGTCCAACCACACTATATTCAAGCATGTACATGTTTAGCTCGGTCGCAATCAAATGAGTCGCTTCTGCACATCTCTCGTGCACTACGTCATTCACCTTCAGCACTAGTCGCTTCCCGTAGTTTCCGTAGTTAATGCTATCTTTCCTATGCTTGTTAAACCATTCGCAAATTTTGTCGATAATCGCATCCATCATAGGTAACAAATTGTAGTGTCTTGCCTTCTCAATCACTTTGTTCAGAGACTTTACACAATTACTTGTGTCTATGTTGTACCTTGCTCCGGGAAAATAGCATCTCGCCCATTTTTCCACCTTAACGCTTTTATCTAGATATTCCGCTACTTTAGGATATCGTCTTCTAAAATCATCATACCTTCTTAGGAACTCATGCTCTGTATAAATCTGAGCAATATCCCTGAATGTTTGTGCAACTACTTCTTTGTTGACGTGCGAAACTTTTAGCCTTACGTTTTGGGACAAGTGGAAGATACAATACCCATGTGTAGACTCGGGGTACACCTCACGCACTGCCTTAATGAGGCTTGTATTTGAAACGACCGCACTCATTTTTTTTTTTTTTGCAAACATAATTAAACAATAATAATACAATCATACACCATAATAATTATACAATAATTATTACACATTAAACAGTACAATACAAGTACTACAACAACAACAACTGGCATCGATCGATACTCCCCTAGTGTCGATCGATACCCACACAACAAAAGCAAGCCCCGGGTCCTAATCATCCCCTCTTCACCGCCTTGATTCCACGATCACGACTTATCTTTACCTGCATCGACAAAAGTGATGCATCAACATTTGGCTAACCAAATGCTGAGTGAGATTGATCACCCCAACAACAGGCTACCAATAAGCACAAGCAACAATTATCAATGATTAATTAACAACAAATTAAACATTCAACACCAGACGCAACTGGTATCGATCGATACTCCCATAGTATCGACCGATGCCCAAACAACACACAAGTCCCGACAAGGGACTGGTATCGATCGATGCCCAATACCACACCTGGTATCGATCGATACAACCACAACACGAGACCACCGCCTATGGTCTAGTATCGATCGATACCCACCTGGTATCGGTCGATACTCACGAGACCTAACACAGGAATCGCCACAGACACAAGCCACCAAATCCGTCAACCAAGCTTAAACAATCATCACACAAGCTTAATTGATCACCTTTGGTCACAACTCACCTTAAAACAGCTGAAACGAGCTCTAAAACGACCTCCCTAAGCCCGAGAAGATCTCCCTCGCTTCCTACAAGCTCACGTCGAAACCAAGCTCCTCCAACCTCTTCTTCGAGCTTCTCAAGCTCAAACTCTCACTCGATCTCGCAAGATCCAAGCTTAACAAAGCTTCCTTTCTGTCTTTCTCTCCTTCTCTTTCTCTCTCGCTCTCTCTTTCTTTCTCACGACCAACTCTGGTCTTATCCTTCTAAAGATAACCTTTTATACTCGAAAGAAGAAGACAACCCAGGAGAAATCCCGACGGGTATCGATCGATACAGCCCAGTATCGATCGATACTTCCCGGAATAACCTGAATTAATTATTTTCCTCCACAATAATCAATTCTTCCGGAACACGGGCGCTACAATTCTCCCCCACTAACTTAGATTCGACCTCGAATCTTCGTTACCGTTCATCTCCAATGAACCGTCCATCTCCAATGAACCTTAATCGTCGCAACGATCACATAAATCTTGGTCAACCCGGCCACTCACACTCATACGAGGTCCAAAACCAACCTCCGAGGTTTCCCACTCAGTCCCTATGCTTATGACACCGCGGCATCATACGTACTTATTGCTCAAACATACGCCAACCCCGTCACCCAAGACACCGCAGCATCCCCGAGTTCCGAGCGTCAGCCATATCCCGCAGGATATCCACCATACCTCGCAAGGTATCAACCATACCACATCACCCAAGACACCGCAGCATCTCCGAGTTCTGGGTATCTGCTGTACCACTCCCCTCGGTAATATAACCTACAAGAGTCCCCATACCCCATACCACTCAATTCTAGGGAATATATCATACGTCTATGATATACTCCTTACGAATCCACGGTATCACGTATTACTCTAGGCTATAAACCTCCCGAATCTGGGTACATATCCACTCACACTCTCAAGACACACCGTCCTGCGAGCTATCGGCACCAGAGGAACCAGTCCTCTCAACGAACAATAAGTCACATATCTCTAAGCATCTCGACTGAACTACCTCCCGTGATCCGTGTAAATCCTCGCAAGGCAACACCGGCATCACTCATATTCCATACCCGGAATATCTGCCGTGCATGACCAATAACCCGGCCATCGCACCTCCCTTGCGCACCTTCCAGTGTCAGCTTGCTTTAGAAAGACTTGTCAAGACAACTATGACTAGGCTACCTTTAACACCCAACAACTCTCTGCAGTAGGTCCTCAATACAAACGTAATAAAACAAACAAGTACCATACGCCTGCAATCCGACCCACCACACAGAACCGCTAAGTGAAATAACCCGGTCTCGTCACTCGACTCATTTTCCCGAACAAGCTTAACTGAAAACACGCAACGCTCACAATAGCAATAAGAACATCCATCTTATCACTCTCTTGCATTAACGTTTCTTACCCCAAACGTAATGCAAAACCGTGACTCCCAAAGTCACCGATAATAAGAAATACTCATCTTATTACACATCATAATGTAACATCGTTCTACACAACGGCAATACAAAATGAAACACACATAGCACACAGCTACAACCGAAACTGGAACCTCTCGATGGAACTCAAGCCGCAGCTTGCTTCTGGAACCACTTCTGGAACCTCGCTTCCATCCTAGCCTCTGGCTCCCAAGTTTCCTCCTGCACCCCGTCACAGTCCCACAGAACTCGCACCATCGGAATCCTCTTCCGACGAAGCTCCTTGACCCTCCGCTCGAGAACTCTCAAAGGTCTCGTCTCAACGGTCAAATTGGGCTGGAGATCTGACGGAATCTCAGCCAATACCTCGTCACCCCTATGCAAACACTTCTTCAGCATCGACACATGGAATACCTTATGAAATGCTTGCATAACCGCGGGTAACTCCAACCGATACGCTACCGGTCCAACACGCTCTACAATCCGGAACGGTCCCATATACCTCGGACTCAACTTAGTCGCAACAATGGACCTGTTCGGACCTCTCAGTAAAGCCATCTTGAGATACACACTATCTCCCACCTCAAACTCAAGCTCTTTCCGCCTCTTATCGGCATAACTCTTTTGCCGATCTTGGGCCTCTTTCATGTTCAGCTTCACAACCCGAATCTTCTCCGTGGTTTCCTGAACAAAACTCGCACCCAAAGTGCTCCTCTCCCCCACTTGTGTCCAACACAAAGGGGTACGACATGGCCTCCCATACAGAGCCTCATATGGTGCCATCCCAATACTTGCCTGGTAGCTATTGTTATACGCAAACTCTACCAAGCTCAAGTGATCCACCCAATGACCACCCCAATCCAGCACGCACATCCTCAACAAATCCTCCAAAGTCTGGATGGTCCTCTCTGACTGCCCATCTGTCTGAGGATGATACGCCGTGCTCAAGTGCACTTTCGTGCCCATCTCTGCCTGAAACGCATTCCAGAACTCCGCTGTGAACTTAGGATCCCGGTCCGAAACAATACTCACCGGTACTCCATACAGTCTCACAATCTCCTGTACGTACTTCCTAGCCAAAACTGCCGCCCCATCGGTCTTCTTAATGGCCAGAAAACGCGCACACTTGGTCAATCGATCGACGATGACCCAAACAGCATCCTTGGTCCGAGAAACCGGTAATCCCACCACGAAATCCATCGTGATCATATCCCACTTCCACTCTGGAATGGGTAAACTCCGCAACAAACCACTCGGGACCTGGTGCTCCGCCTTCACCAACTGGCACACGTTGCACGAAGCAACCCAGTTAGCCACATCCTTCTTCATCCCGACCCAATGATAATAGCGCTTAAGATCGCGATACATCTTAGTCGCTCCTGGATGAATCGAAAACATACTCGAATGAGCCTCGCTCAGGATCTCTCGCCGCAAATCCTCATCCAAAGGTACGCATACCCTTCCACTAACAAGGATAGTGCCGTTCGCAGATACCTGATACTCAGAACCCTCTGCTCTCGAAGCCTTAACCAAACCCTCATCTTTTTCCTGAGCCAACCGAACTCTGCTCAAAAGATCCGCCTGGTTAGCCGCCTCTAAGCCCAAAGGTTCCTGAGATACAACACATAAGCGCAATGTGCTAATCTCGCTCACCAAGGACTCTACCTCGAGCTCCCGAGCCAAAGCCACCCGCTTCCGACTCAACGCATCCGCAACCAGATTAGCCTTACCAGGATGGTAAGCTATCTCCAGATCATAGTCGGCCACTAGCTCCATCCAGCGCCTCTGCCTCAAATTCAACTCAGGCTGAGTGAAAATGTACTTCAAGCTCTTATGATCTGTGAACACCTGCACCTTTCCGCCATAAAGATAAGATCTCCAAATCTTTAAAGCGAAAACCACTGCAGCCATCTCCAAGTCATGGGTAGGGTAGTTGCCCTCATGCTTCCGCAGCTGCCGCGAAGCATAGGCAATAACCTTCCCCCGCTGCATCAACACACAACCAAGACCCACTCCCGACGCATCGGTGTACACCACGTAAGGCTCACCCGGCTCAGGCAACGCCAATACTGGAGTACTAGACAACATGGCCTTCAGCCCTGCGAAGCTCCTCTCACAGTCTGAGGACCACACGAAAGGAACATCCTTCCCTGTTAGCTTCGTCATAGGCTTAGCCAAACTCGCAAAACCCTTGACGAACCGCCGATAATACCCTGCCAACCCAAGAAAGCTCCGAATCTCAGTGGCATTCCTCGGCCTCGGCCAAGTACTAATGGCCTGGATCTTCTCCGGATCTACCGACACTCCCTCCGCAGAGACAATGTGACCCAGAAAACCGATCTCCCGCTGCCAGAAGCTACACTTGCTCAACTTAGCAAACAACTTCTGTTCCCGCAGCCTCGAAAGAACCACACGCAGATGCACCTCATGCTCCTCCCGGCTCCTCGAATACACCAAGATGTCATCGATAAAGATGATCACGAACTCATCTAGATACTCCTGGAAGACACGGTTCATCAATCTCATAAATGCAGCCGGTGCATTCGTCAACCCAAATGGCATCACCACAAACTCGTAATGGCCATAACGAGATCTGAAAGCCGTCTTCCGGATATCTACCTCATCGATGGGAATCTGATGATATCCCGACGCCAAGTCAATCTTGGAGAACCAAGTAGCCCCTCTCAACTGATCCAACAACTCATCAATCCGAGGAAGAGGATACCTGTCCTTCACTGTGACTCGGTTAAGTCCCCGGTAATCAATACACAACCGAAAACTCCCGTCTTTCTTCTTCACGAATAACACCGGTGCTCCCCACGGTGAAGAACTCGGACGAATGAACCCTTTACTCAACAACTCCGCCAGCTGCCTCTTCAGCTCGGCCATCTCTGCTGGAGCCATCCTATAAGGAGCCCTGGATATCGGTGCCGTCCCTGGTTCCAACTCGATCGTGAAAGGATCCGACCTAGACGGTGGCAACCCCTGCAACGACTGGAACACATCCTGGAACTCACTGACCACCCGAATATCCTGCACCCTGGCCTCTCCGACGGCCTCCGGCAAAGAAATCGTAGCCAAATACGCCTCGCAACCCCTCTCGATCAGACGCTCCGCGTGCACAACCGAGATCACGAGACTCCCGGAAGTCGGTCTCACTCCCTGATACACCAACTTCCCTTTCCCCTGGTCGAACTCAACTCGCCCTCGGTGACAGTCCAGATGCGCCCTGAACTTCCCGAGCCAATCCATGCCCAAGATGACATCGTACAGCTCCACGGAGCAGATAATCAAGTCGGCAGCCATGGACTCTCCTGCTACCTGAACATCCACGTCTCGCACCCGACCGTGAATCCTCAGGAGCTTCCCTCCGGCAACCTCCACGAAACCCAAACTCACACCGGGCTCGCTCCGCAGATTAGCCTTCTCGGCCAACTCCGGGGAAACGAAGCAATGCGATGCTCCCGTGTCAAACAACACATGACACTCTACACCTCCAACACACAAGGTCCCTGCACATATACATGTGCCGCGAACCTTAACACCCCGACAAGCCCGACATTCCCCAACACAGAATTAAACTTAGAGGAGTCTAAGAAAATACCTGTGATCGGCCTGGAACTCGGCTCGCCGGTCTCGGTGATGGAGTACACTCGAGGCGCTGATGCCACCTGCCTGAGAGGCTGCACTACCGCGGGCTCACTCTGCCGCAACTGGGGACACTGAGGCCTGATGTGCCCCGCCTCCTTGCAGTGATAGCACACTCGAGTATCCACTCGCGCTCCGCCCTTATGAGGACAGCTCGCCACTCGGTGATCCATGCTCCCACAACCAAAGCAACCCGGACCACCCCGACTACCCCTCGAAGCGCTCTCCCGCTTCCGCTTCTGTCCTTGCATCGGCTTACTACTGCCTCTGCTCGAACCGGACTGCTGCTGCACAGAGCTCGCCTGAAAACGCGGTGTAGCCACTACCACCTCGTCCTTCAGACCCTCCTCAAGCAAAGCTGCAGTCTCCACCAACTCATCAACCGTGCAAAAAGACCTCACCATGCAACGGTTCCTCAAGTCAACCCGAAGACCCATCAAGAATCTCTGCACACGGGCCGACTCACTCTCACCCGCTCGTCTAACATAAGACCCGAGCCGGACAAACTCCACCTCATACTCGCGTACCGACCGATCCCCCTGAGTCAAACTCGCAAGTCTCGACCCTAACCGGTTGAACGCCTCCTGAGGAAAGTACTTGGAGTTAAACTCCTCCACAAAATCCGCCCAAGCCATCGCGGCCTGCGCTCTCCGTGCTGCCACACCCCTCCACCAGAGATGCGCATCACCCTCCAGAAAATGGACCGCAATGTCCACCTGGTATCCCGCGGGACACCTACTCGAGAGGAAATTCCTCTCTATCCTCCTCAACCACACATCAGCGTCCTCAGGATTAGCACCTCCGGAAAAGAACCCCGTGCCAATCCTCAGCATCTGCTCCATCATTCGCAGATAGGATGGGAGCTCCTCAGCAACCGCAGCTGCCGCCTGAGGCGGAGCCTCCACCACTACCGGAGCCACAGGAGCCTGAGCCTGTACCCTCTCTGGTAACCGCTCCAACACCCTCGTCAACAGATCCGCTATGCGATCATCTCGGCCACGAGCATCACCCGCTGCTACACCCGCAGCACCCGCTGGAACACCAGCCACACTGACGCTCACGCCTGTCCCAACGGCACTCACTCCGGCCGCACCCTCAGACCCAACCTGACTCGCACGCGAATCCTCGACCTGCTCCTCCGGCACACGGCCACGACCTCTACCACGGCCACGACCCCTAGCCATCTGCACACGTGCAGAAGCACAAGCTAAGAAAACTAAAAACAATCATCACAATAAAGATACTCACCGTGGAATCTCACAAGGCTCGAAGAGGATGATTCTAAGACCCCCACACAATACCCAATTTAATCTAGAACCACCTAGGCTCCTAGAACCGTAAGGGCTCTGATACCAAAATGAAACGACCGCACTCATTTTTTTTTTTTTTGCAAACATAATTAAACAATAATAATACAATCATACACCATAATAATTATACAATAATTATTACACATTAAACAGTACAATACAAGTACTACAACAACAACAACTGGCATCGATCGATACTCCCCTAGTGTCGATCGATACCCACACAACAAAAGCAAGCCCCGGGTCCTAATCATCCCCTCTTCACCGCCTTGATTCCACGATCACGACTTATCTTTACCTGCATCGACAAAAGTGATGCATCAACATTTGGCTAACCAAATGCTGAGTGAGATTGATCACCCCAACAACAGGCTACCAATAAGCACAAGCAACAATTATCAATGATTAATTAACAACAAATTAAACATTCAACACCAGACGCAACTGGTATCGATCGATACTCCCATAGTATCGACCGATGCCCAAACAACACACAAGTCCCGACAAGGGACTGGTATCGATCGATGCCCAATACCACACCTGGTATCGATCGATACAACCACAACACGAGACCACCGCCTATGGTCTAGTATCGATCGATACCCACCTGGTATCGGTCGATACTCACGAGACCTAACACAGGAATCGCCACAGACACAAGCCACCAAATCCGTCAACCAAGCTTAAACAATCATCACACAAGCTTAATTGATCACCTTTGGTCACAACTCACCTTAAAACAGCTGAAACGAGCTCTAAAACGACCTCCCTAAGCCCGAGAAGATCTCCCTCGCTTCCTACAAGCTCACGTCGAAACCAAGCTCCTCCAACCTCTTCTTCGAGCTTCTCAAGCTCAAACTCTCACTCGATCTCGCAAGATCCAAGCTTAACAAAGCTTCCTTTCTGTCTTTCTCTCCTTCTCTTTCTCTCTCGCTCTCTCTTTCTTTCTCACGACCAACTCTGGTCTTATCCTTCTAAAGATAACCTTTTATACTCGAAAGAAGAAGACAACCCAGGAGAAATCCCGACGGGTATCGATCGATACAGCCCAGTATCGATCGATACTTCCCGGAATAACCTGAATTAATTATTTTCCTCCACAATAATCAATTCTTCCGGAACACGGGCGCTACAGTATTTCTGTCACTCACAAATACCAGCTCCTTCTCATCCTTAATAGCGGTTTTCAGAGTCGTGAAAAACCAATTCCAACTCAAATCATTTTCACCATCCGTTACAGCAAATGCAATCGGATAAGTGTGACGATTAGGATCCTGAGCTGTAGCAATCATTAGCACACCACCGTAACAAGTCTTCAAAAAAGTAGAATCCACAATGAGAACTTGCCTCATCGATTTAAACCCTTCAATACAAGCTCCTAGTGCGATGAATACATACTTGAACCTTCCTTCCTTATCCAACTCAACATTTGTGATTGTTCCAAGATTCACTTTCTTTAGCATATGCAAATAAGAGTACAACTGATTGTATCCTTCTTCTGGATCACCACGCAAGTCGTTAGTAGCATCATTCCTTCCCCTCCAACATGTAGTATATGACGGTGCGACACCAAATTTTCTTTGAACCAAACCCATGAGATGTTTAGCACTTGGAGTCTGCATTATACCAGGATAGTATTCTCTCAAAAGACCAGCAACTAATCCCGCTGTAGCATTGTTTCTATTCTCGCTGCTTGTAGTAGCACTAGCCCGAGAGCATGTGTGCGTGCTGTTGTATACTTTAACACAAAAGCAGTCTGAACCCTTCACCTTTGTGGTTCGTAAATACCATTGACACCCTTGTCCAGATTGACGACATTTCAACACATATCTACCTTTCTCACTCTTGCTTGTTGAGAAGGCAAAACAACCTTTATGTGCACCTCTCTCAACAAAAGCTTCCACTTCCTTCTTATTATTGAATTCTTGACCAACTTTCAAATCCATACCATCTTCCCATCCCTGAGCAAACTGATCCATTCCTTCCCCTTCACTTGGAAAATATTCATGCTCCATATTGTTACCCATACTCCTATCCGAAGAGTAATCCATTCCGTTATCTTCATCATCACTTGAAGAAATATTCTCAAACTCTCCACGACCATCATTATCCTCAGGCTCATAATGTTCTTCCAACTGTGTTTCGTAAAGAGTAAGAGCACCACCATTGCCACAACCTCTTGGAACCACTTCCTCGTAATTCAAACCAACTGAACTACCTTCCTCTCTACTTGAAAGTACACCCTTACCCTTCTCCAGCTCATTCCTTCTCGAAACTAGACCCTTACCCTTCTCCACATGCAATACACTTTTACATTTATTTGCATCCATCGACGTTAGATAAACATAAACGTCATCATCATCAACGATATATGATTTTCTCAAAGGTCTTGTGTCCAGTGGTATGAAACTCAATTTAAGTTCTCTTGTAGCTGAATCTATCACAACCTTCTTGCATACACTTTCCAATAACATCGTATAAGTAATCTCCTCAGCAGATAATCTCTTGAACAATAGTGGATACATGCGATCTTCTTCTGAAATCCATTCATAACCATTCCCGTTCTTAATATAATGGCCTCCATAATCAAAATATAGGCTTGTGCTCATTGTCTCCTGAGAAAAAAAAAATAACTAAATCAGTCATAACAGTTGTACCCAGTTGTATCCAGTTGTACTAAGTGTCAGTACTACCCAGTTCTACTCAGTTGTACTCAGTTGTACGCAACGTTGCCTTTATCAGTAGTACCCAGTGTTACCCAGTTTTACTCAGGTGTTCTAAGTCGAATTTTTTCAATCCCCATATCATACTCACTAATCCTCAACGATTTTCAACAAATGTGAGTCTACATTACTTGATATAATGAACTCATGCATAGCTAACGAATAAGCTAATAAGATCCAAGATAATGAGAGACCTAATCCCAAATCCAATTGAATTTAAAGGTAAAACTCAATGTTGGGATTGAGCTACTAAATTTCAAGAAAACTCACCTCAATTGTGTTATCCTTTTTGCTCCAAATTGGTCCGATTTGCTCCAAAAATAACTCCAAAACTCAATGTGCTCCAAATTGGTCCGATTTGCTTCAATGGCCGGAATAATCTCAGAGAAGAAGAAAGAAGAAGTCGCGTGGAGGAGGAGGAGGAGGATTGGGAGTTGGATCTGATTTTCTTTTTCGATTTTTTTTTTAATTATTAAGTTAGGGTTTTTTGTCATTTCACACCTCATTAAAGGTTAGAGGGTTATATGGAGTTATTTTTTGGTGTTGAAAAAAGGTATTGAGAGAAAGGGTGTTATAAGGTTTTGATCCGTGTGAAAGCCCATTTCAATATTGGTAATTCTGGGATTATTGTAAGCAACAATCAACAATATATCTCAAATTTCTCTTACACAGATTCTCAATTCCAGCTTTTGAAATGATTTCGAACACAAAGACATACACAGAGATGATAAAATGTTTGATGGGGCAAAGGAGAGTCATCCGAGGATCTTTCTCTGCCTGAGGAATCTAGCGATTGGGGGAGTGAGCGCCATCGTGATGGGCACCCTAATCGGAAAGAGCGCCTTATTGCACAGAACCGCCAGCGCTAGGGCTCCGCCGGCCGATTTGGCGAGCTGTTTGGTCTTGTTCTCGTAATCAAAGGTGCTCTGGTTCTCGCTCGTAGCCAAACCTTGGTCCTTGGTAGTGGAGAACCAAGGGATTTGGTACTTGTCGAGGAGCGACTCGACGTCGACGTTGTTCTTGATAGCGATGTAGAATCCACTGATTGAGACGCCGGAGACGGAGAAATGGACCCCCAGCGCTACTTTCCCGTACTTCTTCACGATCTCCTTGAGGCGAGTCGCCATCGCGATACTTACCAGAAACGACGCTCACCAGAGCAAAAGGGTTAGGGTTTATCTTTCAGACCAAACTCTTAGTTGGGCCATTTGCTCTGAGCCTAATTTGGCCCATTTAAAAGCCCGTTAGTATTTTATTAACAATTATGCATGAAAGAAACGAGGTTCAATCAATTCAATAGTATAGGACCGGTTGGTAAGTAGTAATCCAATATGACGTTTTGTGTTTAATTTTCAAAAAGAAAGGTTGCCAGAATTGACCAAGTCAGTGTGACTCAGATCAACAAATTTAATATTATGGACCATCAATCCAAAAATATTAAGAGAGTAGAGTAGAGTAGTTAGACCTCTGTCTTCTCCGGCGGCTACTTCATATCAAATATTCTTTTATTTCCAGCTACAGGCTTGCATACCAATCCGGGGATGGATTTCTTCAATTCTAACAGGGAGAAGAAGTATGGTAAAAGAGCAGGTCAGTTTTTGTTTTTTCCTTCCAAGATTAGATGATCGATGGTGGCTATGAAACTAAAGTGGTTTCTGTCTGTCTCCAGGATTGTTCAGTCACAAAAGTGCGAGCAAGAGCAATCCTTCCAGCCCTCCTCATCCCACCAACGGTCGATCCCTGCCTGTCTCTTCTTTTGGCATCAAAAGGTCGGAATCAGAGTACGCCTTCCCAATCTCCGATCACCATACCACTGAACGTGTCCCCAATTCCCACCATCGCCCTCCTGTCTACAGATACAGCACGGTACTCTCTCTCTCTCTCATTATATTCACATCCCACTTCTCTCGCGGTTCTGACCCTTACTTTCATACCCCCAGCCCGAGCGTCCTCGAGATCATGGCAAAGAAAGAACAGACGGCATTTCTTATGACCCTGACGCCGACGTCACCCCGAGAAGCAACGCTTCTGGCAGCCCTTTTAGATCTGCCAGTTGCCGCACGGTACTCACTCATTTCTGCTTCTTGTTTCTTCCCTAGATGATGAAACAATTGAACAAAAAACACGTTTTGGTCTGTGATTTGCAGCCTGATCGCCGTAGGAGGTCTACCGACTTTACCAGAGAGCTGTACGAGAGAATGTATGAGGCAGAGGCCAATGTTAGCCCCTTTCACCCCTCCAGAAGCCGCTCTCCAGCTCCCTACAGCACGGTACTCTACTTGTTTTTACATTCTTCCGATTCAGAACCAAAACTCTTACTTCTTCTCTTTTGTATCTGCAGCATGACCGAGGGAGAGACTACACTAGAGAAAGGTATGAGGCAGAGGGCCATGTAGCATCACGGAAGAGCGCTCCTTCGAGCCCATTTCATCCATCCCGAAGCCCGCCACACTCAAGGGTGGGTACTCCAAACTCTGATTTTGTTAATTAAACACATTCTCTGATTTTGCTCTTCTTAGTTGCAGTCTCAGATATACTACAATGGGAAAGATCATTTCGAGGGGATGTACGAGGCAGATGCAGATGTCACACCGCGTAACAGCCCTCCCATGAGTCCTGTTAATGGAGGTACAAGCCGCTCTCCACCACCACCATTCTACTCATCCAGCGACGACGACGACGAAGACAACCATTCCACCTACCTCTTCCCAGAGATTGCTACCGGACATCGTTCCAGGGGCGTCTCAGGGAGCAGCACGGTGCGGTGTTTTCTCTTGCACATCTGTTTACCAAAAGTAGAGAGTATGAAGAAAATGCTTAAATATCCAAATGATTTTACTTTCCGTGTTGTGCAGCCGGTCCACTACAAGTACCAGCTCACAGTGGCCGATACCTTCGAGCAAGACAGGCAGTTCGAGCCGCCGGAGCTGCCGGATGAGTCTGAGAGCTTCACGATGCAGGAGATCGCCAGAATGCGCGGACTTGAGAGCTACGAGACAGGAAAGGAAGAGATACAGGCGGTAATCTCAGAGGCTTACGTCTCGGTGGCCAATTACAAGGTGAGGCAGAGCGTCTCCGCCATGCTCCAGACGATACTGGACAAACACGGCGACATCGCAGCCTCCTCGAAGCTGCAATCCACATCAACAAGGTCGTTTTACTTGGAGTCCCTAGCGGCGGCAGTGATGGAGCTGAAATCAACGGCGCTGAGAGATCTGACGAAGACGCGCGTGGTGGAGATGGCGGCGGTGGTGAAGGACATGGATTCGGTGAAAATAGACGTGTCGTGGCTGAAAACAGCGGTAAAGGAACTGGAGGAGGCGGTGGAGTACTTGGGGAAGTACGACGAGGCGAAGATGGAGAAAGAGGAGTGCAAGAAGGGTGTGACGGAGGGGAGAGTGGAGATGGAGGAGCTGAGGGAGGAGCTGAGGAGGAGAGAGAAGGAAACGAAGGAATGTAGAGAGAGAGTGACGGAGATGGCGGGTAGGCTGGGGCACCTAGAGATGAAGGAGTCGAGGGTGAAGAAGAATCTGGAGCTGTTCCAGGGAAAGGTCCTTAAATTCGACGGCGAGGCTGTCCTTGTCGACGTCTAAATACCATTTTTCAAAATTATTCTTCAATTCAAACATAATTATTTTTATACAACAAAACCAACTGCATTCGATTCCTAAGTATCCAATGGCCTCTTTACACACCAAAATAAATGACTCGACAAGGTTCATTGGCTAAGTCCAAACATCCGTATCTTTCTTCTCTACATGTTTTATCTTTTGATTTTTCTGTAAGGTGAGTAAAAAACTATGGAGGAGACATCGTTAAAAGCCTTTTTATTTTCTCCTATCTTTGTGCTCATTTTACATATTCTCGATTTTGTGAAAGTAAATTGTTAAAACTTATCTTTATCATGAATCCATAGTATTTCTTTTTCATTCTTAAATAATATACAATGTAGATAAAAACAAATATTTATTCTTGTAGTTTTTGTTCATTTTTTCAGTAAATTATTGCTTTTAAAAACTAAAAAATAAAATAATCTTAACTTTTTTTCTCTTTAATGTTAATTTAGAAATATAGTTATTCAGATTAATTTTTAGTATATCAAATAAATTTTATTTTTATTTTTTAATTCATATAAAATTCTAAATTTGTAATAGGATTAGTATTAAATATTTTTGGTTTAAATTCAAAATATATTAATAAATGTAGTTATGTATGAAATAAATGCACATTTAAAATAAACTTTAAATTTTTTTTTATGTTCATGTGGACACGAGAGAAAACTCTCTCATTATATAATAGATTTTTATTTCGAATTCAATTGTAGGAATTCATGCAAAATTTTGATCTTTAGAATATTGTGCAGCGCAATACAACAAGACAGAACGATTATAACCACCTAATTATTATACAATTGTCACATTACAACTTTAAACTAGAGCAAATACAAATGATTTAGAGACATTTCCAACAAGAAACAAAACTCATGTTTGAATTGCTTTCACATAAATCTTGTTCAACAAACATTAGATTTATGTTGTATTCTACTCTATTTTCTCGGTTGTAATGTAATATTGACTATTAATAAATAAATAAAAAACAATTTTACAAGGGTATTTTTCAAAAACAAATGGAATAGTAGTGAAAAAAGAAAAAGACAACAAAAAAAAAAAAATTGTGAAAGAAAGAAAACCACTAAGGATCATGAATGGAGTCTCCGTTCCAAAGCTATATCATCTCTCTCACTTGGTTCTTTTTTGGTTAACTTAATGGAGTGTGCTCTACTTCATAACAAATTAAGCTCATTTTCTCTCTCACTATTTCGATTTATTTGAAGAGTAAAAGACCAAGTCTCGTGGTCATATTTTTGAAAAGATCGTCGTCGGAAAATTGTTAGGAGACGCAACACCGATGTTTTGAAGTTTCTACATGTCCAAGTACTTTGTTTTTTTTTTTGCATGAGAGTCCCCACTAAAACCACTAAGTCGATATTATTATTGTGTGGAAATGGAGAAACTACTAAAACAAAATTGTTTGCTTATTTTTCAGTGGTTGTTATTAGGGAGTGTACTATACGTACGATTCTTCAATGCCTACCTCTAGCTAGAAATCGAACAAGTTTTGAACAAACTTCTCTTGTGGATGGATCATCATCAAGCCTTGAAGAGATGACAATATAATTCAGCTCGAAGGAAATGCAAGACTCCACTCAACACTCTCACCGCCTGCCTCTGTCATTATAGAAGAGATTAAGCGAACCATCACATCACATGTAGACTTGATCCACAACCTCCTTCCTAACATCAGTTGCTTTTTCAAAAATAATAATAATAATTGGCGCAAATAATGTTCCTTTGTAATTAAGTGAGAAGACCTTTCTCCATATTGAATAGCATTGGGTTTTTTCTTCTTCTTATCCTTTCTTTAAAGAGCCAATTATCATATCAATCTAAAGAGATGGGGTTTATCTACACTATTAAAACATAAATATTTTTGAAATCTGTTTTCAAACACCCCTTTATTTTTATAAATAAATAAATTAAAGATATTATCAAATATGTATTAAACGTATTACCAAATATTTATTAAATTTATTATAAAATTAAAATTTACAAATTAAACATACTTAAATCAATAACACTGAAATTAAACATATTTAAAAAAACCGTTCGATCTATTCTACTTTGACAAATAATATATGAAATAAAATAAAAGAAATGGCGAATTGACCAAGTCTCGGCTGAAACTTAAAACCGTTAGTAGCGAGAAGTCAAAGTCAGCGATGTTAGAGGTAACTCTATATAATATACTACACACAAAGCAAATCATCATTCTCTCTCTCTCTACAGATTACAGATTACAGATTAGAGAAAGATAAGATAAATCATTCATTTCTTCTTCAACTGGCATCTTCGATCCTTCCTCAAAAATCCTCAGGTATCTCATCCATCTCTCTTGAATGACCCATTTTGCATGCATATATGTGCAGTTTAATTTGAGATGGTGAGATTTGATATCGTGTGATGGGAATTACTTAATCATACTAGGATGGTGAGATTTTGCAATTGATCGTCAACATCACAATCTAGTATTGTCCAAATCCTTTCTCTGTTATTAATGGGAAGAAAAAACATCAAATCATTTTCTGTAATCAAAATCCAAAAGCGTTGACTCACCCTTTTTTCTGTCGACAGGTTCTTCTGTTTAATAAAAGAGATCTGTTTGTGAGATGGAATTGGTGTCTGGAAAAGTAGTTCCAGGTTGCTCCAACGCAGGCAATCCTTTCCATGAGTGTACTGCTATCTGTTTCGACAGATTGATAAACTCGCCAGATGTCCTCAAGAAGGACAAGAAACTCTTTGGTATCTTTTTCTTTTTTATTCTTAATAAATTGGCTCATCAAGAATCTCTGACGATGATGTTGATGAAACATGTTTTTTTTTTTTTTTTTTTTTTTGTGTCAGGGTTTGGTAAGAGAACTCCAAGCAGGGACACTCCTCCAGGCAGTCCCGCTCCTGGAAGCAGATCGCCTCTTGCCACCTATTTCGCCAAGAAGAAAGTTGACTCTGACTTTTCACCTTCCACTGATCACACCAATGGTAACTTCTTCAGCCGCCTTTCCCCTCTACATGGTCGCCCATCCCAACTCAAGAACGAGCCTGCAAACACTGTGGACTCGCTCCCCATGTCGCCTTCTCTGGCTGGATATTCGGGGGGAGACTATTTTGCAAGGAGGGTAAGGTCCCCATGTCGCCTTCTTTTTCAAGAATAGCTATCTCTATTGTTCCCTTTTGACTCTCACTCATATATGTTTGTATTCCTCCTCCCAGACTGATCAGCGTGGAGGTGAGGATGATGATATGTCACCAAGGCCCTTTGGAACTCAGCCTAAGACTCCTGAACACCCTCTTAGGACGCCTCAGCATAGGCCCCGCACACCCCAACACCGCTCTGATACTAGGCCGTGGGCTCACCAAGAGGATCCTATTTCACTTGAAACTAGGCCAAGGACTCCTGAACGCCGATCCAACATCTCTGATACTAGGCCAAGGACGCCCATACACGAGTCTGCTGCAATTGCAAGGAGGCCCCAAACGCCAGAAACTAGGCCGAGGACTCCTGAACGCCGATCCAACATCTCTGATACTAGGCCAAGGACGCCCATACACGAGTCTGCTGCAATTGGAAGGAGGCCCCAAACGCCAGAAACTAGGCCGAGGACTGCACAACATAGGGGGAGGTCACCTGAGTTCAGGGCAAGATCCCCCGGGCAAAGGTCCAAGACACCAGAGCCTCAACCTACCTACTTTGAACCATCGTCAATGACTCCAAAACAGCGGTCCAAGACGCCAGAACCCAGCCCTAGGATTCATCAAACTCAGCCCATATCCCACAGATCCCTTGACAGCGCTGCTCTTCAAAAGCCTCGGACAGCTGAAACTAGGCCTAGGACGCCGGAACATCATCCCAGGACTGTGGAAACAAGGCCAAGATTACATGAAAGTAGGCCAGAGACTTCAGTCTACAGAGGAAGGTCGCCTGATGACAGGGAAAAGATCTCACAAACGTCCTTTGAGATGGCTCAAAGATCATCCCAGGCCTACAATTATCTTGGGAGCAAAGCTGAGTCGGTCTACATTGAGAACGACGATGAATCAGTTCTACTCTATCCAGAACTTATTTTGTCACCTCAAGAAAGGCTACTCTCTAGACCCATTACGGTACTGCTCTCTACTCTCTACCTTCACATCTTCATATTTCTGCACATGTCTGATGACTGTTTTGGCCTCTTACCTCAGCTTAGTCGCCGCGGATATGAAACACCCACCACACAGGAAGAACATTTTGATCAACTGGATGAGTCCGCGACCTCAGATGACGATAGATTTTCATTTGTGGATGATCATGACGATAACTCTGTTTGGCATTACCCTGAAATCACACCAAAATCTGGAAGCAACACGGTATGTATATCCCTTATCTCATGGCTTTTTCAAAGCTCACCAAAGAGCTGGTATTGACACAAAAGTATTCTTCTCGTCTTGTTACAGCCCGTTCATCAAAAATCCCGTAAATCGCCAAGCAAACAAGAGGTGCAAGATAAGCAAAACAACGAGCCTCCGGATCTACCAGATGAATCGCAGAGCTTCAGTCACTCAGAGATCTCCCGCATGAAAGCAATAGTAATTAAGAAGAACGAACCAAGGTACGAGATACAGTCCATTCTATCTGAGTCTTCCGTTTCTGTGGGAGACTACAAAGTGAGAGCGAGCGTCTCAGGCACTCTTCAGCAAATCATTGACAATCACGGTGACATTGCATCCGCTTCAAAACTGCAGTCGCTTGCCACGCGATCCTACTACCTGGACACGCTTTCCTCTGTGGTTTTCGAACTCCAGACGACACCCTTAAAGCATCTCAAGGAGACCCGCGTGGTGGAAATGCTAGCGATTGTTAGAGACGTTGAGTCCGTGAAAATCAAAGTAGGTTGGCTCAAGCCCGTCCTGGAGGAAATCGTTGAGGCGGTGAAGCACTACGACCAACACAAGATGAGCATAATGGAGAAAGAGGTGTGTGAAAGGGACGTGGTGCTTGCGAGACAAGAAATGGAGAAACAGGGGAAAGAGCTGAGGGAGAAGGAGAAGAAGATGAAGGAGTGGAGAGAGAGAATGACGGAAATGGCTGGGAAGTTAGGGAATCTGGACATGAGAAGAGCGCGTCTCGACAAGAGCTTTGCGTTTCTGAGTTCCAAGGTGGACAAGTTTCAGGGGAAATCTGTTTTTCAAGGCATCTTGTGACCAACAACACAATGGGGTGTTACGTTTGCGTCCGGATATTCTTTTGTGACTACTCACTCACTCCTCTATATACATATCTTCTCAACAGTTTATAATATCTAAAAATGAAAAAATTTCATAAAAATTTCCTTGACTCTTATATTTCAAACAAACTAATCAATTATTCATTGGATTACATTGTTTCTTTCCTTTTTTTAGGAACTCGTTTGGTTAGATTTCCTTAACTCTTAAAATGTTTTCACGACTATGAGAAGAACAAATATCTCTCTCGACATCCTTTGAATATCGTAAGGCCCAAATCAAATGTTTGACAATGTTGAGAGGACTCACTCATTCTTCGTCAGAGCTGCAGAAATCTAGGACCATCATTTTTCCGCTACCGTTCTCGGGAGTTTCACGGCCGTGCTCTGTTCTCTTTCTCTTCGGCTCAACCTTTACTTGCGCCGATGCTTTCCTGAAGAGAACATCATACATTTTCTTTTTACATTAGCACAAGCTCTGGTAGATAACAAATCAGGAAGATGGTACCTCTTCTCTAAAGACTTATTCACAGCTTCCGATTTCTTGTTAACGCTCTTCAAAGCCGTTTGTCCTGTATGTCCAAGATATTGCATCTTATAAGCTTTAAAGTTGTTTTGTATCAATAAGGAGAAAGAAGAGGAGGAGGCATACTGGCCATCTCGTTCAGGAAACGTATTCCTTGTGAGTGTACGTTAGGCGTCACTTTATCTGCGGTACTGCATATTCACAATTAGATTTGGCAAAGCGGACTCTGTTTAGTTATGTAAGAAAAACTTGTCCAACCTTAGAGCCTTACGGAGACCTTCCACTGATAGTACTCGAACAGGCTGAGTAGCCTTTTTGTTTCCGCTCCTATCTGCTGGTGGCTCAACTGTGTAAATCCCTTGGGATCTTGGATCTTTGAAAGTCGTTCTCAGGTTCCTGTAATAAATAATGTTTTTATAAAAAAAAACTCCCAGAAGAAGAAGAACACAACTCGGTAGCATAAACATACCCGCCTTTGAGTTCAGTTCTGGCTGTAACAAACTTGTCTGATGCATTCTGTGCAAAAATACATAGTTAGTGAAAAACATGATTCATTGCATTTGACGCGAGAAATGAAGAGTAAGGCGATACCAGTTTATGAATCTTGCAGAATGCTCCTTGGCGTCTGAAACCAAATACAAAAGTGTATATATAAGTCAGAAACAACAATACAGCGTGATATGCATGGGCCAAGGTAACTTACTTGTTTACAACAGAAGTACAAGTGGTTCCATCTTTCCGCTTGGCTGTGCAGACTCCATAATCAGCCGAAACTCCTAGTTTTACCATTTGTTTAGCGGAGTTGACACTTAATGAGAAGTCACCTCCCTGAATGCATAAAAAAGGAGGAGATTTAGCCCTTACTTCACAGGCAGGCAAATTAAGGTTGATGGATGGCTTACCACTTTGTCCTTGCGAACTGAGCAATTAAAGAGACCGAAAACCGTTCCTGGCATTTCTGTGTGATTCATCTTGTAAGCATCACCAAAGAAGAACAAGGAGACGGTGTTTTGGTTTAAGCTACCGATTTTCCATATCCCATAAGGCTGACCAATTGAGCTTGTTTTGGGTTGTCCTTTCTCTGTTAGCACTCCCATTGTGGCCCAGCACCCGGAGAGTTTGTCACCCATTAGCAAGTTCCTATTCAGATATTCGTTTCAGTTTTTGTTCTTCATTCTTTCGAAAATATGTTCATTTATGCACATACTTACTTTATTGTTGGCAATCGAACGAAACGAATATCTGAAAACCGATCACTAATCTCTGCAGGGCTAAGTAATTGATTCCTACAAAAGACAAGAAATGTATGCTTAAGCTGATATAATCAGACAAGATATATATATAAAATGATTTAACCTTAAGCGCAAGCCAGAAAACTTTTCAATGTCGTTGAGATTGGAGGGTTTAAGCTTGGGAAGTGGTTTAGGGTCATAGTGAAGGCAATCTTGAACGACGCTTCTGAAGTCAGACAAGTCTGCGCGAGGCCTACGTTTGGGGGATTCATCATCATCCGTGAGATATACTGCGCACGCACGAATTTGAGCGAATGGGATCGATATTTCAATCATCAGATCTATTATACAATGAAGAGAAGGCTCACCGGGTGGAGCAGAAGAAGGAGAAGCGGGAGGAGTTTCGAGAACCCTATCGTCAAGAGACAGAAGCAGATCAAGATCAAGATCATCTTGCTGCTGCTTTTCCATTTTGCAATCAATCAATCAATTTCGAAGACAATTAGGCAATAGCGAAGCAAAACATCGCTTCTTCTGGTTCTGGGCGGGAGACTGATTTCGTTGCCGCCGAAACGCAAAACCGATGCCGGTTTACCAAATAGAATATCTTCAAAATTCAAAACCGAACGATTTTGTGTGTGTCGGCAATGCCATTTTGTCTCTTAACGAGAGCAAGGGTCAGATGTGTTCAACTCTACCGTGGACCCAGCAACTAGGTCCACTTACAGTGTGACATATCAGATGCTTACGGCTCATATTTATGTCATGTTTCAGTCCATACCCTTCAATTTTAAATCTTTTACAAATACCGCCCGATTTATTTGGCTCACATTTTGATTGTACATTTCGTTTTGTGCTTTTGTGACCCCAAAAAAAAAAAAAAATTTTTTGAAGCTTATCCTCCCCATAATAAGTACAAATAACCATAAAATTGAGAGGAGGTGTATCAATGTAAGTGATTGGGATAGGATCAAACATGTTATTAAAAATAGAAAAAGTATGGAATGAGAATTTCGTTAATTACAAGTATCAAAAAGAAAGAGATTGGTTTCCCCAAAGAGGCGAATTCGAATCGATAATAAATTAATTAATTAATATTTTTATTACAAACAAAAAATAAATAAATAAAACAAACCGTTTTTTTGTCTTTTTTGTCACACACATTGCTTGCTTTGACATCTGTTCATCTCCACCAATTTCCACGTCCATGGATCTCACTCAATCCTCCTTCATCTCTTCGGATTAGTCAAATCTCCACTCTTCTCTCTAATTCTACCACAGATCCGTTGCGAGGTCGGAGAACTGCCACCGACGAATTGAATTTGATTCAGTCAAGATGGGTTTCTTCAGCACTATTCTAGGGTTTTGCGGATTCGGAGTTGGGATTTCCATGGGACTTGTTCTTGGATACTTACTTTTCGTCTACTTGCAGCCCAACGACGTCAAGGTTCCCATTTGCGTTTCTTTTGTGTCTATGCTTGTCAAAATCAGCTGCTAATCGAATGCTTTTGTTCCAGGATCCTCAAATTCAATCCATTGCTGACCAAGATCCCAAAGCTATGCTACGGATGCTTCCAGATATACCTCCTTGGGTCAAGAATCCTGACTTCGATCGTGTACGCAGCAATCTCTTTACCTCACCCACTTCTCTACTTTCTTCCTTCTCTTCACCTCTCTATCTTGTCTTCTTGTGAACCAGGTTGACTGGATTAACAGATTCATCGAGTACATGTGGCCTTATCTCGACAAGGTCCTCTCTAATAATAAACTTGCTCTTTCCTTGTACTTGTGTTTCCTTGATTTTGATTTTGATTTCTTGCTCTCTAGGCCATCTGTAAGACTGCAAAGAATATAGCAAAGCCCATCATCGAGGAGCAGATACCTAAGTACAAGATTGACTCTGTTGAATTTGAAACTCTTACACTAGGTTCTTTACCTCCTACATTTCAAGGTATGAAAGTTTTCCTCACGGATGAGAAAGAGTTGATTATGGAACCATGCTTGAAATGGGCCGCAAATCCCAACATCTTGGTTGCTATCAAGGCATTTGGCTTCAAGGCAACTGTTCAGGTAATAAGACATCCTGCTTCTGCTAATCCAACCTACAACTTAATATTAGCAATCATCATTTGTGCCTTTTCCTCAGGTGGTCGATTTGCAAGTTTTTGCCCAGCCTCGTATCACTCTCAAGCCTTTAGTCCCAAGTTTTCCTTGTTTTGCCAGCATTTACGTGTCTCTTATGGAGAAGGTATGTGATTCAACCGTTTTCTCTTTGGAGTCTTTTTTTTTTGTGTGTGTGTGTGTGTAGTAGTAGTCAGCTTCTTTATCAGAACTTTGGTACAGCTTTTGTGTTGTTGACCATTCCTTGCTACTATGGCAGCCACACGTTGATTTTGGGCTGAAGCTTGGTGGAGCAGATCTTATGTCAATCCCTGGCCTCTACAGATTTGTCCAGGTTTATATCTTTCTCTTACATCATCATTCAGGCTCCTGACTTGTTTGACTCACAAATTGATCTGTGAGATGATTGGTCATCATAGGAACTGCTCACTCTAGTCTTCTTGCTTCATGAAGAGAATTTGTTTCAATCTTGTAAGGCAGAAAGGGCAGATGAAACTGTGATATCATGTGTGGCCAATACATATATATATATGTTTCTGGAGAATCAATCTCTTATTTGGTGAAAGTGGTTTGGTCTTTTAGCTCTTACGTTTCTGCTGGATCAAATTTTCATTTGCTATTCCATGGCTGCGTTAATTGTTTCAGGAGCAAATCAAGGATCAAGTTGCAAACATGTATCTCTGGCCTAAGACCCTTGTAGTTCCAATCCTTGACCCTGCCAAGTATGCCATTCCGCCTTTTTTCCTCTAAATAATCAACCCATGTCTTAAACCTTCATTGTTGCTTAGCAAATCTGAATTTGTAATCTGCAGAGCGTTTAGAAGGCCTGTTGGAATCGTCCATGTGAAAGTCGTGAAGGCTGTTGGGCTGAGGAAAAAAGATATGATGGGTGGGGCAGACCCATTTGTGAAGATCAAGCTCTCTGAAGATAAGATTCCGTCTAAGAAGACAACTGTGAAACACAAGAATTTGAATCCTGAATGGAATGAGGAGTTCAAATTCTCGGTCAGAGATCCTCAAACTCAGATTCTAGAGTTCAATGTGTATGACTGGGAACAGGTAAAGAAGCTATCCATGGAGTAGGTAGGATACATATATGTATCTGCTAATATTTTGTTTTTCCAATGCAGGTTGGGAAGCCCGATAAGATGGGTATGAATGTATTAGCGCTGAAAGAAATGGTGCCTGACGAACATAAAAGCTTCACCTTGGAACTGCGTAAGACTCTGGAGGGCGGTGAAGACGGGCAGCCTGACAAGTATAGGGGAAAGCTGGAGGTTGAGCTCTTGTATAAGCCATTCACGGAGGAAGAAATGCCGAAAGGCTTTGAAGAATCGCAGTCCGTGCAGAAGGCTCCAGAAGGCACACCGGCTACTGGAGGAATGCTTGTGGTGATAGTGCATTCTGCTGAAGATGTTGAAGGAAAGCACCATACCAATCCTTACGTACGCATCTATTTCAAAGGGGAAGAGAGGAAAACCAAGCACGTGAAGAAGAACAGAGACCCAAGGTGGGAAGAGGAGTTCACCTTCATGCTCGAGGAGCCTCCAGTCCGCGAGAAGCTGCACGTGGAAGTGCTGAGCACCTCGTCCAGGATAGGTCTCTTGCATCCCAAGGTAACGCACACTCAAAACTCTGGTGTTTTTCTCATCACAGTAACATTAACAAAGTGGTGACTGTTCTAAAACTAAAAGTGGTGGTTGGTATGGGCAGGAAACACTGGGGTACGTGGATATTCCGGTGGTGGACGTGGTGAACAACAAAAGGATGAACCAGAAGTTTCACCTTATCGATTCGAAGAACGGAAAGATCCAAATCGAGCTTGAGTGGCGAACTTCCTCTTGATTTCCGTTTCGATTCGAGACCAAAACTAAGAGAGAATTGGTTTGATGTTGTTAAAAAAACTCTCGTGTTGTTGTACAAAATGGGCTTTTTAACTCTTAAAACCAACATCAGATTTGCAAAGTCCCCTGGTTTTTATTTGAATTCTTTTGTGTCTTCTCTCTTCGGGTTAAATGCAATATAGAAGAAAAAGAGTTACGTAGACTGGGTTTTTGTTAACACAAAGCGTGATTAGGAAAGATCGGAGTCGATCTTATATAGCTATCGGCTTCATGATATCTCTGTTGGGGAGAAAGTTGGATCCTCTCTCTCTCTCTTAGTTAACTTATTTTTTGAGAGGATATGTTTTCGACTGAGATTTTGATGCTTGTATTGATTATTAAGTTTATTATAAACATTAGATGAAGAAAAAAAAAGAGGGTTTATATTGGCTAGACGATACAATTCTAATACCTATGCAAATATATATATTTTATAAAACTAAGAGGAGAAACAACAGCCAAAAAAACAAAAACCATAGTGATATAATACAATATCTTACTCTTTTGCCTTTGGATATTTTTTTTACCTTACATGTGAAAGTCCATTATTTCTTTCGTAAGAATATATTTTTTCGGGTCAGTTTTGTATCAGTGTTACACAACTAAAAAAATTAAACACAAATTAAATTAGTATTTGTTTCATTTTTATGAGAATAGATCAATACAACGACTTTTTTTTTCTTTCGTTTCCTTAGTTATATTTTTTTTTAATGTTTTTTCGATACAACGACTAATTAAGTAAATTATAGTACAGTTTGTGGTCGGCATCAATCAAGTATAATGATTCATTTATATGTTCCAAATTTGAGTAGTCTTTTAAGCAAAGCTTCTACGGATGATGTCAGTGATTGTTCACCAATGGAATAAATAACTAAATGAATGGGTGATGAAACATAACTTGCAAAAATACTTACAATTTGTGAGGAAATGCAAACATAACCTAATTTTTCTTCATTTTCAACAAATACAATTTTTCTCCATTACATCTTTCACAACCACACATATTCACAAAAATGTTATTATGTTCTTAATTTTTTTTTTTAAATAGCAAAAAGACACCGAATTCATGACATATCACTTATTTACGAAAATGCTATCTTTTTCAATTTTCCCAACCACCATTAACAATCAAATTCAAACTCTAAGTGCTTACCCAACCAATTTTAGAACTCTAAATGCTCAATGTGTGAGCTCATAAACTCATAATCTTCAATTTCCTCTCCAATTTCATCAAAAAAAACTCTCTAATTTATGTTTTAAAAATTGCAAATTCATTGATTTTGTGATTTTCGGTGATTCTTGCATAAAAAAACAACTGGGCTTCTTTGGTATTGGTGAAATTCGAAGTTTTGGATGCTTGGCGAGGCTTAAAACGAGCTCAAACCGGATCTAGGTAAATATCCACTTGATTTTCGTGAATTTTCAAATATGCTTCGCGATAGCAGACTTCAATTGAAGTTTGCTCTTCATTGGAGACTTCATGTGAAGTTTTCTAGTCAACACAAATGTTAGTTTTGCAATTGATCATTTTTTGAGTTGTTCAACGGAGACTTCGTGCGAAGTCTCCTTTGAAAAAAAAAATATCATGCAGACTTCATGTGGTGTCTGCGTAAAAGAGAGGTTAGTTTTGCATTTGAACAAAACTTTAACTTTTTTAGAGCAGCATTCACCTGAAGTCTGGAAAAATCAGACTTCACATGAAGTCTACTCTATGTCAGTTTTGCATTTGACCAAAACTTTGACTTTTTAGGGCATAATTGAGATGAAGTCTGCTCTAAATCGAGATGTCAGTTTTGCGTTTGACAAAAAATTTAAACATTGACCAGGAAAATCATTTAATTAGCAGACTTCCGGTGAAATCTGCTTAATTACGTAGACTTCATGCAGAGTCTTCAATTAATTTAATTCAAGATTTTGGTCAAACACAAAACTAACATAGAGTAGACATCGTATGAAGTATGTACGTTTCAGACTTCGCGTGAAGTCTACTTTACTATAGTCAAACTTGGTCAATTGTAAAACTAACATTTAGTAGACTTCGTTTTTAGATTAAACTTCAGGTGAAAAAGTCAAATTATGGTCAATTACAAAACTAACATGTTTATTTCGCGTCTACTCCTTAAAAGTCAAACTTATGGTCAATTGCAAAAATATATCCCTAATTTACGGCGGAGACTTCAGGTGAAGTCTGCTTAATTAAGTAGATTTCATGTGAAGTCTGTAATATTTCCTTTGTTAATTTGCAATTGCAAAAATAACCTAAAATACATACTTCGGTGTGAAATCTACTTTTATATATGGGACAAACTTCACACTGAAATCTGTTTTTTTATACGGAACAAACTTCAGTGTGAAGTCTGTGTGGTTTATTTTGTTAAAAATGCATTTATAGCATATTTATAATGATTTTTTTTCTCGTTCTCACATATGTATGTTTGTTGTTGCTGCATATGTATGAGTTTGATGTGTTTATGTATTATAATTATGGAAAAAACAATTTTCTTGTTTGAGTAGGCATTGAGCTCATTGTACAGATTTCAAGTGAAGTTTACGTTTATTTACGATCGTTAATGTGATTTATATATGTTTTTTTTATAGAGAATGATTTAGTTACATGTTGTTTATGGAGAATGGGTGATGAAACACTGTCGTGATATTATGTGGAATCGCAAAGGAGGAAGAATGTTTTTTTTGAGTGATGATTGTACACATAGTAAACTCGTTTAAATGGTTCAAGATGTAAACTCGTTTAAAACAATTTTATAAAAAACGGTACGAAGAATAATTGGTATGTGATCCGTCATCTTGGTCTGCTTCACCGTCTTAGATAGTAGTAACATTTGCGTATAATTTTACTCTATCAAAAATAAATCCGTTTAAAAAAAAAACTAAAAGTCTTTAGTAACATTGGTTCCAATCACAACATAATACCTTTGAAGCTTAAGTAAAATAGATTAAAATAAAATATTGTTTTATGTGAAACAAAATAGATAAATAACACTATCATTTCAAATGCTTGTAGTTTAATCTTCTCTGAAAATTATGTGGTAAAAAAGAGGACACAAGAGAAATTGAAAATGATTGTGGTTGATGACAAACAATGGGAATCTAAATTATGATGGAACGTATGTTGTTCTCTGTCTTTATGGTAAGTGCTAAAAGGCGTGGCACAGGAGGCAATATTTAACATCTATGGCCTCAAAAATTTTGATTAAAAAGGAGCTTTTGGTTTGACCGGGTCTAATCAGTTTCAGACCAAAGAGAACAAACTCATAAAGTGTTGTTCATATTTACTGTTAAGATAAGCTCTTTTCTTTTGTATAAAAATAAGACATAATTGCATATAATCTCAATTAATTTAAGATTGATTAGTTTTTTTTTATCAAATTTTGAAATTATAGTTATTGAAAAGACTGATTAATAAAAATGGTATCTTTGTTTTATCTATTATAATTATTGATTAATAAAAATTAATAAAAATTAATTTAAGATTGATTAATAAAAATGGTATCTTTGTTTTATCTATTATAATTATTGAAAAGACAAACCCATTATGATGATAGGGTCGTAAATAAAAAATATGTCTAAATGTACATGAAATGATGCAACAAGTGACATCAAAATTTTGGTCAAAAAAAAAAAACAAGTGACTTCTAAATTCAACTATTTTGTTATATAATATGATGATTACAGAGCATTATAAATCACCATCATGATTAATTATTAAGAACATACAAAATATAAATTTTCAGATTTCTAGCTTCTCACATAATAGTAGCATCAGAAAAGCACCTTGGTGAGGTCATGAAAAGGTTAACACCTCTGAGTTAATAAACAAAACAAACAGCACACAAAAAGTAAATTATGTTTCCTTCTTATTACTCAGACTCATGAGGAGAATCTAGAGAAAGAAACAACGTTCACTTGGAAAAAGACAGTACTAGACTTAAATTTGAATCGGTTTCGTATATATATTTTGTTTTGGGGTCAATGCATTTGCAAGAGAACATAAAATATTATACGCATTAACAAACGAAAGATGTCTGTTTTTGAGACCACATGATGTAATAAAAATAATAAAAATGTATTTGGCTTTGTTTTGTGGTTGTCTACTTGTTTGTATTGGTTTGCCTTAAGCAGAGTTACTTATATGCTTTCGTCAATGAAATGACAAATAGATCATTTTAAAATTTTAAGCATTCCTCTCATAGGTTTATATATCCCCAAATTACCAAATATTCCAATTTAAATATATATTGTTCACTTCACTATATGTCTATATCCCCAAGTTAGCATATAATGCAATTAAAGTATCTGTTATGTGCACTATATATATCAATCTCATATAAGTTTATGGAAAATATATATGTTTAAAAAAAGTTTAAATTGAGAAAAATAAGAAAGAGAGCATGTGATAAAAGCGAGCTTCCCTCTTATTATAAAAGCGACCACGCTTGTTTTCTTGCAATGATTCGGTCTACTTTCTTATTATTCTCTCTCTTTTTATTTATTTTATCATATCTATTTCTCTTATAAAAACTCTCAAAAATATATCCCAATTGCTTCTTGTTTTTTTCCCTCGTACATAAACCTAAGTAGAAGGGTAACGTTATCTATTTATTTTCCGTGATATTAATCATTGGCGAAAATTGTGATATATGAAGACTGAAGATTTTATTTAGGCAAAAAATAACATGTTAACGCATGATTTTATTGACTATATCTAAAAATATATTTTGTAGATGAATGATGTTGGGATAAATAATAAGAAGTTACTTTTTTCTTAACCCGTTAATTAGACAGTGCACTAGTAGGAAGATGAGTGATTTGGGTAGAAATAAATTGACTTCTCATCTACATCACCATAAACCGTCGATATCACCACAAATTGGATAGCAATGTCCGAGAATGTAAGCTTTCAAAAAATCGGATAGTGATATCCGTAAAGATAAGAGGAATCTGATACCTCTTACCAGGTTCAGAAAGGCAAAAGAGGCTTAGTCCATACGAGTCTTTTATTATTTTCCCTCCATAGATAACGCTTTGCAATTCAAATTATTCTCGTCCAAAGACTTAGCGGAAGATTCACGTTACGCGATTTCAGAATCAGAGACGGAAGAAAGTGGTGTGACACGGAACCTCGAACTAACAACACTTGATATTTTGCCGGAAATTTTAACGGACTTAGAAATTTAAAATAGTTTTATGAAAACCTACAACATTTCTCAAAAGTTTCTATTTCATTTTCAAGTTTTTGGATAGCTTCCAATCATATAAACATGTTACCGAAAACTTAAACGACATCGAGAATTTTGCACCAAATCGCGTGATAATAGTGCATGAGATTATATATCTTCCAAAAAGAAAATGAGAACAATTATTTTGTTAATACATAATTAGAAAATGCTACTTCCACAATAGAGAATAGAGATTATTGAAGCTGATTGAGTGATTTCCCTTAACTTTAGGCGTACAGACTTTTATGTTCTTTCATTCTTCGAAAGGTGCAGACATTCATTTACTTTAGTCACTAGATACGATTACATATAATAATAGAAAAAAGGATGATAATTAAAGGTTTTCTTTGATGTCAAATAAGTTAACCAAAAAAAGAAGAAGAAGAAGAAGTTTTTGTTCTACCATTGAAAGCACATTGTCCTTTGTTCGTTTTTGACAGCCCATTATTTACAGCTGTAAGTCTTGTAGTAGTGCAGATGCAGTATTAAAATCATCAAACGGGTAGAAAAAGAAAATCTAGATCAATAAATACCAAGTACTTCTATAAGCAACATCGAGATTTACAATTTTTGTTCGAATCATGGGAGAATATTAATGTACTACTAGCAAATTTTGTCTTCTTATCAAAGGAGTATTTTTTGAAGGAAACAACAACAAGTTTCTTTCATAACATTGATACGAGAAAAGTTATATGATCAATAGCTGGAGAGCATTTATCAACTTTTAGCCAAGTGAAAATGTGTTTGTTAATAACCTTTTTTTATTTAACGAATAGCTTTAAAATAGTGTGATCATTAATTTGCTGATATAAACAACTAATCAGTACATAGGCACTGAAAAAAAAAACAACAAATAAATATATTAGCCGGCTAAAAAACAAAGTTTAAATGATAACAAAAGTTTATTAACCCTTTCTTAAAAAAAAAACAGTTTGAATAATAAAAATAGAATCACTCCTTTAATTAGTATAAAAATCACCTTTTCAAGTTACCCATTTTGTAATAAATAACAGTAATAATATTGGTGGTGGTAACAATACAGTTTTTGGTTAGGTTTGATAATTAATAGGGAGTGGAGTGGTTACAATAAATATGATTTTATTTTTGGGAAAATGATGCTTGTAATCGAGAGTAGTATATGATACTAATATGTCGTCACTCCCGAAACAAAATCTCTCACAAGTAGCTATCAAGAACAAAAGGGGATTGGGGTTTGCTCATCATCCTCTTGCCTTGAAAAACTACTTCCGTGTCTCCCTCTCTGTCTACACACAGTCACACTCTTCTATTACTTTCCTTGTTTCTTTCTCTCTCTCTCTATATATATATATATAATCTCTCTCCATTCACTCACAATTCACTGGTGTTGTACACAAAAGAGAGAAGAAGCAATGGAGAACGGTGAGAAAGCAGTGGAGACGGTTGTTGTGGGGAACTATGTGGAGATGGAGAGTGAAGGGAAAGCGTCGGATATGAAATCAAAGCTTTCCAACATGTTTTGGCATGGCGGCTCTGTCTATGATGCTTGGTTCAGCTGCGCTTCCAACCAGGTACGAAATGGAGAAAGTTTTACTCTCTTCTGTAACTTGACACACATATATATATATATAGAGAGAGAGAGAGAGGGTGATGATCAGAAATTGTTTGGTTTAGGTGGCGCAAGTGCTGTTGACGCTGCCATACTCATTTTCACAGCTGGGGATGCTCTCAGGGATTCTGTTTCAGCTCTTCTATGGGCTCTTGGGTAGCTGGACTGCTTACCTCATCAGCATTCTCTATGTTGAATACAGAACAAGAAAAGAGAGAGAGAAAGTTAACTTCAGAAACCATGTCATTCAGGTAAACAATAATACTTACTTACTAGCTCTCTTATTGTCTTATCTTTCATAATCAAATAATGACAATGGGGTTTTTCTTAATGTGAAGTGGTTTGAGGTTCTTGATGGATTGCTTGGGAAGCACTGGAGGAATGTTGGGTTGGCATTTAACTGCACCTTCCTTCTCTTTGGATCTGTCATTCAACTCATAGCCTGTGCCAGGTACTACTAATTAACTATCCCAATTACTTTTTTTCTTGATTAGCAAAGATAAAGTGAGATTGATGAATGAATATTAATTGTGCAGCAACATATATTACATAAATGACAATCTGGACAAGAGGACATGGACATACATATTTGGGGCATGTTGTGCAACCACAGTCTTCATCCCTTCCTTCCACAACTACAGGATCTGGTCCTTTCTTGGACTCTTGATGACCACTTACACTGCTTGGTACCTCACCATTGCCTCCATCCTCCATGGCCAGGTTAACTAAATGGGGCTTGCTTCTATGGTTAGATTAGCTTAGCTGGTGATGTTGTGGTGTAAGGGGACTCAAAAAAGCTGTCTTGTGTCTTTTTGGGCCCTCCTTGTGTATCAAGCAACATGTGGTTGGGACCACTTTATACAATACATAATATGTAACATTGGTTGGTTATAGGTAGAAGGTGTGAAACATTCGGGACCAAGCAAGATGGTGTTATACTTCACAGGAGCCACAAACATTCTTTACACATTCGGAGGACATGCTGTTACTGTGTATGTCTTCTTTTTTATTATAACCTTTTCATCATCAATTGAATTTGATTAAATTCGTTTGGCAGAGAAATAATGCATGCGATGTGGAAGCCGCACAAGTTCAAGTCGATTTACCTGTTTGCGACTCTGTACGTTCTGACGCTGACGCTGCCTTCTGCGTCTGCGGTTTACTGGGCGTTTGGCGATTTGCTTCTAAACCATTCAAACGCATTCGCTCTGCTCCCAAAGAACATTTTCCGTGACTTTGCAGTGGTGCTCATGCTCATCCACCAGTTCATAACGTTTGGGTTCGCCTGCACGCCGCTCTACTTCGTGTGGGAGAAGCTCATAGGCATGCACGGGTGCCGGAGCATGTGTAAGCGAGCCGCCGCTAGGCTTCCCGTCGTTGTACCCATTTGGTTTCTGGCAATCATATTCCCTTTCTTCGGTCCCATTAACTCTACCGTCGGCTCTCTCCTGGTCAGCTTCACCGTCTACATCATCCCTGCGCTGGCTCACATCTTCACATTCCGCTCCTCAGCCGCACGCGAGAACGCCGTGGAGCAGCCGCCGAGGTTTCTCGGGCGGTGGACTGGGGCTTTCACCATAAACGCATTCATTGTGGTGTGGGTCTTGATTGTTGGATTCGGGTTCGGTGGGTGGGCCAGTATGATCAATTTTGTTCACCAGATCGACACATTCGGCCTCTTCACCAAATGCTACCAGTGCTCTCCGATCACCCATCCTCACCTTTGAATCAATTCAAGATTTTTCGAGATCTCCCCTTGTGTTTTGTCTTTAATTTTTGGTAATTCAAGGATAAATCTTTAGCAGTTAGCATCTTGGGAAAGACAAGCCAAGGGATATTTCAACTGACTGGAACATATAAGAGAGCATGAACAAAGGTTTGATAAACATGCAATAACAACAATCCAGCTTCATAAGCATCACAAGCACCATAACCACAAGTCCTAATAATAATCCGAAAACATCACGACAAGATTATAAAAACAAAAAAAAACAAATGCGGAGGATAATATTTGATAGCAGGCGACAAGATGGATTCGTCCGCCTTCAAGTTGTTTTGCTTCAACGACCGCCGCTTGTGCAATCCCTTGCAAAATGACCAGATTCTCCACAGCTGTAGCAGCTCCCTCCTCCTCCTCCTCCTCCGCCGAACCTACCGCCGCCACCACCCCCTCCGTAGCCACCACCACCTTGAGAACAGTCTCTCGCCATGTGGCCGGGTTCTCCGCACTTGTAACAAGCGCCATCACCACCACCTCCTCCTCCGTAACCGCCACCGCCACCACTGCTAAACCCGCGGCCTCCACCACCGCGTCCCCCACCTCTTCCGCCGCCAAAACCACCGCGTCCCCCAGATGAACCGCCACCGCTATTTCCCTGAACGGGAGCGCCGTCGGGTCCAGACACTTCGACAGCCTTGGGACGTCCGGTGTTGTCGACCTCAACCTCGAACTCGACGGATTCATCGGCGGCAAGGCTACGAAATCCCTCAGATCTGATGGAGGACTGGTGAACGAAGAGATCGTCACCACCGTCGTCGGGTGTGATGAAGCCGAAACCCTTCTGGGTGTCGAACCACTTCACCGAGCCCTTGCGCCTCTCTCCACCGTTGTTTCCGTCGCCGCCACTCATTCTGATAAAATCTATCGGAAGAACAAAAACAAAATCACCGATCAGATCTCTCTCTCTCTCTCCCTTGGCGTGAGGCAGACGCTGTTTATATCTGCAGCAAATGTGTGCAAAGGGTATCACTGCCACGTCCCCCCCCCATTTTTTTTTCATATTCCCATTTTTATCGTAAGTATTTCCATTTTTCCCATTCGTTATTTATTTTTTTTCTGCACAATTTCTTGACTTTTTCCAACAGAAACAAATAAAAATTAACACATTTTAGCCAAAATACTTATCATATATAGTAAAACCGAAGTAAATTTTGAGAATGGAGTTCTCTCATTCACCATAAACCGTAAAACTTGGTTAATACCTTTAAAATTGGTTCAAATTAAGTTTTTTAAAAATTTATAATTTGTCGATTATCGAAAATTAGGCTTTTAATTGGTTTTGTTTCGTAATAGTGGGCTTCTCAAAATAAGTTTTCGAACTAAAATTTTTTTCTGCAAACCCTAGCTTGTCTTTTAGTTTATAAATACGGTACCTTTAACCTTCATTCAGGTCATTCGGGTCTCGATTTCTATTAGCTTTGTACGTATTTACTGTTTTAGAGAACATGTTTTCGTTTTTAATTTTATTCAGTGATTATATATGCTGAAATTTGTATATATAAATAAAGTTGTTCTTTCTATCTTTCGTATTCTTTGTGTCGAGAATCTAATTCTCCTGGCGACCGACGCGCATCTGGCGAGCGATTAGATCATCGACGGTCATCTTCCTCCCGAAGGTACCGGCAGGGGTAACGGTGGGACCACCACAAATCGTACGCTCACCTTCGTACGCCAGGTAGACCATAGAGCCGTGGGCGAGATTGAGCGACGAGATTCTGAGGTTAGGGTCGGTCATGTCGCTGAACCCTAGGAAATCAGCGGGAGTCTTTGCAAGGAGAAGGTTCCGATTAGTGGATAAGGTTTGGTTGTGGATTGGGATCTAGAGCTGATCCTGGGTTAGGGTTTTGAGTTGGGAGACAATAATATGAGGTCCATCTACGCTCACTCGCTCCAAACCATCTCTGCATCATCATCTTCTTCGTTCAAGCCAAATAAAAACCACAAAACTCTTAATCTTCGCAACAAAAAAACTAAACAGATTTGAGAAAATCTTGAAATCTCGAATCTATAAGAAACCAGGGAAGTCAGATAGAACAAATACTTGAAGTGGGAATCAATCCTTCTTCCGATGGGAGTCGAAAAGCTATGAGATTCCAACAACGTTAAAGCAATAATCGAAATTGTTCCACAAGCAAAAAGAGACGATTGCTTTAAACGCTGCCGTTTCCCTTTTCCGCTTCTTATCAACTTTAATGGGTTTACTAATTAGCCCAACAATACTCAAGAATAAGGGAAGTCGAAAGAGTCGAAAGACACAAGAATAAGGGAAGTCGGATATATTACTTTAATAATTCGATAAATCACATATATAGTATCATTCACCCTAAACCGTAAAATCATATATAGTAAAAGTGAAGTAAATTTTGAGAATGGGGCTCTCTCATTCACCCTAAACCGTAAAACTCGGTTAATACTCTTAAAATCGGTTCAAATTAAGTTTTTTAAAAATTCGTAATTTGTCGTACCGATTATCGAAAATTGGGCTTTTAATTGGTTTTGTTTCGTAATAGTAGGCTTCTCAAAATAAGTTTTCGAACTAAATTTTTATTTTTTTTGGCAAATCCTAACTTGTCATTTGGTTTATAAATACATCACATTTAGCCCTCATTCAAGTCATTCGGATCTCGATTTCTATTAGCTTTGTACGTGTTTAATGTTTTAGAGATCATGGACCGGATTGGTAACAGCTGTAGTTTTCGGGTTTTATGCTGAGGTTTTTGGCTGTAGGTTTTTTAGATGTAGGATTTTGGCTGTGTCTTTTTAAAAAGTGAAAGAGAGGAAATATGAGCTGTGGAAATATAGGGCTTGATTGGAAGGAGCTTTAGAAGCTGCACACAACCATATTTATTTCTACAACTAATTTTTGTTTCCAATCATGATTTCTACAGATTTTTAAACCTACAGCCATTTGTATCTTTTTTTGGTTGTAGAGAGCTATATTTCCACAGCCCATATTTCCTCTTTTTCACTTTTTATAAAGCCACATCCAAAATCCTACATCCAAAATCCTACAGCTAAAAAGCCTACAGCCAAAAAACCACATCATAAAATCGAAAGCTATAGCTGTTACCAATCAGGCCCATAGCTCTCTACGGCAAAAAAATGATACAAAGGGCTGTAGGTTTAAAAACTTGTAGAAATCATGATTGGAAACAAAAATTAGCTGTAGAAATAAATATGGTTGTGTGCAGCCTCTAAAGCTCCTTCCAATCAAGCCGCCCGGCCCATGTTTTCGTTTTTAATTCTATTCAGTGTTTATATATGCTGAGATTTGTATATATAAACAAAGTTGTTCTTTATATCCTTCGTATTCTTTGTGTCGAGAATCTATATTCTCCTCGGATTATCGATTGTTTTTATTGCCTTTTTCGATTAAACATATCATCTGTTTGCGTCTATTTTCTTCTTAAAACAGAGCGTCTATTGATCTATTGATTTTTGGCTTATATTGATCCACGGATTTGCTTCTTTTTCACTTCGAAGTCGCTTGTGTGTCACTTTCAAGTTCAGGCGCCGGAAGTGGAACAACCAAAGGAGGCAGAGGAAAGCCGAAAGCTACAAAGTCCTTCTCTAGATCGAGCAAAACTGATCTTCAGTTTCCCGTTGGAAGGATCGCTAGATTCCTTAAGGCCAGAAAATACGCCGAGCGTGTCGGTGTCGGAGCTCCAGCTTATATGTACGCTGTTCTTGAGTACCGCTGAGGTACGATAATCAATCTTCTGATTTCTCTCGATCATGTCTTGTGTGCGATGTTTCAGTTGTATTTGATTTTGATTTCAAATACAGTTATAGTTTTTGGTTTTAGTTAATTCTTTGGTTTCTCGATTTCCATATGATTTTGCGTTATCTTAGTTGCGTTGATTTTGATTTCAAACGCGGATCTGTTTTTCGTCTTGATTTCTGTGATAATTGCTCTTTTGATTTCTCGATCTCTGTTCATAAAAGACGCAGAGATTATGTGTATTTTCTAACTTGAATTTTTTTATTCTTTATTTTTTTCCGATCAAAACTCACGCTATGAGATTATCTTAAAGTCTCATCATTCAAGATCCGACACAGACCTTTATGTGGACATTTAAGGATAATTTTCTCTTGTAATTTTCTTAAAATTTTACATTATTTTTTAACAAATCCTCTTGACAAGTTTGATATATATATATTGTCAAATGATAACTTTTCGGGGGACTTGATAATTAAATCTCATGGGAATGTTGAAGTGAAAATAGTGGGAAGAAAACTGTATGGGTGACAAGGAACATAAATTTGTTAAAGATGATGAATACAAAGTAGAAAAAAGTGAAAAAAACTGAAGATATGAAGAAAGCGAAGTTAGAGAAAAGGAAGTTAGAGAAGAAAAAGAAAACCGGAGGAAGAGGAATAAGAAGAAAACCAGAAAATATGAAGAAAGCGAAGTAGAAGAAGAAGAAGATGATATAGAAGAAGAAAACAGAAAGAAGAGGAATTAGAAGTCGGAAAAGTTAAAGAGTGTTTGTGTATACTCTCAATGAACAAAGGATCTCAACAAAAAGTAAGAACACTTATATTTTCACTCAATTTCAAAAGTTCAGCAAGATTTCTAATTAATTAGCAAAAGGCAAATCTGATAAATAGGAGTTTGGGCTTTGATCATCACGCCCATATGAAAAATTGTTTTAGAACATAATTAAACTAAGAAGCTATTGACTTCTTCCACCAAATTACAGCAGGCAAAAAAATTGCGAAGAGGAACACTTATCGCAACACCGAAAAACGTTTTGTCGCCAATCTCTTTGATTGCCGCTTCCCAAAGAAACGTGACGAGGAGGAAGACAAAGATGAGACAAAAAAAACATCGGAAGAATAAGAGACCTGGAGAATATGAAGATGATGAAGAATGAGAGTAAACAAGAAGAGGACGAATAAAAACAAGAATAAGAAAATGAAGACATACCTAAAGAAAAAAGAAGAAGAAGAGGAAGAAGAAGACGAAGACAATAAAGAAGAAGAAGAAGAAGAAGAAGTAGAAGACGAGACGGAGAAAAACCAAAATAATAATAAGCCAGAGAAGACGAAGATGATAAAAAAGGAAGCCAATAGAGAAAGACGACAAGAAAATGGCAACGACCCACAAAACATATCGATGTATGATCAAAGAAAATTAATAGATATTGAATTTGACAATACTAAACTGGTTCCAAACCCTGCTTGAAATGTTTGAGGAAATGTACGGAAGCTACGATGAAACGATGTAGATTTTTTTACGACGAAGAAATATGTGATTAATATGAAGAAGAAGAAGGATGACAAAGGTGAAGACGAGATAAGTAAGAATAATAGAAAGAAGAAAAATAAGAAGAAAGAAGACAAGGAAAAACTGAAAGAAAAACAAAAAAGAAGAAGTCGAAGAAGACAAGACGATAAAAAAGAAGAAGTAAAAGTCGAAGACGATAAAGAGGAAGAAGGAAAAGACGAGGAATATGTAAAAAGGATGATGGGGAAGAAGAAGAAGAAGAAGCTGGTGAAGAAGAATTCGGAAAATACGAGGACCCATACGTTAAAGATGTGGGAGGAGACCGGAAGATGAAGATGATAAATTCTGAGAAGGTGAAGATGCGAAAAGAAGCTAAGAAAAACTAGAAGAATAAGGAACCATAGAAGACAAAGAAGACAAATGCAATGAATTAGGAGAAGTCTAAGAACAAGAAGAAGAAGATCGACGAATAAAAACCGGAAGGAAAAAAAAGAAGAAGTCGAAGAAGACGAAGATTATGAAAAAGAAGAAGCCCAAGACGATGAAAAAAATAAAGAAATTATGAAAAAGAATAAAAATCGAAAGATAAAGAAAAGGAAGAAGAGGAAGAAGAAGATAAAGCAGAAGAAGTAAAAGACGACGAAAAATCTGAATAATAGGATGTCGAGAATGCGAAAATGATGAAAAAGGATAAGAACGAAGAAGACGAAGAAAAATTTAAAGAAAGAAAAAAGAAAAAGAAGTCGGAGAAGATGGAGACGATGAAATTAAAACAAGTCAGAGAAGACGAATACGATGAAAAAGAGAACGAAGAATACTAAGAGGTTGAAGAAGAATAAGGAAAAGAGGAGGAAAACCATATTTTAGGATTTTATTTTTTATAAATATTATTAATCGGAGGTAACACAAATAGGATAACATGTTATATGATACTATAATGTAGTTGATATGATAATTATATTTTTGCTGTAATTTTGTTTTCAAATTTAGATATACAATTTAAATAAGTGGTTTCATGAATGGAATATACAAGGAAATAGTAGTTGAAATGATGAAGTTTTTTTTACGGCGAAAAAATGTGTGATTGATATGAGAAGAGAGAGAGAGAGAGAGAGAGAGAGAGAGAGAGAGAGATATATATATATATATAGAGAGAGATAGAGAGAGATAGAGAGAGTGAGAGAGAGAGAGAAAGAGAGAGAAAGAGAGAGAACATGTAAGTGTAGTTTTTTTGGTAATGGTAGTTTTACTTCTTTTTTATATATATTCTATTTTTTTAATTCTAATTTAAGCCTCTTAATAAGCCATAATTGAAAGACTCGCTATTAACCATATATATGTATGAACAAAGAAATTTTAGAGATATTGAACACGACAATACTGAACCGGTTCCAAACCATGTTTGAAATGATTATGGAAAAGTATAGAAGCTCCAAGGAAACAATGGTTGAAACAATGAAGATGTTTTGGCGTCGAAGAAATGTGTATAAGTTATGAAGAAGGAGAAGGAAGAGATGGGGAAGATGTTTGAAGGTAAATTAAGAGAACAAAAGAGAGAAAGAGAAATAGAATGAGACAAGACTAAACCAATCTATTGTGGAATTTATCTTTCATGGTGGAGAAGAAGAGGAAGAAGAACATTCTTGAGATTATCGAAGAAAAACCAAGGAAGATCTAAGTTAGGAATCTAGAGAGATAAAGAGAGAGAGAGAGTAATAGAAATCGAAAATGGAAGATTTTGATTCAAAGTTGATTATGGCGAGGAAGAAGACGAAGAAACACGGAAGAATAAGAAGTCGGAGAATATGAAGCTGATGAAGAAGAGGGCGAAGAAAAGTCGGGCAAAGAAAAATCCGGAACAAGAAGAGGACGAATAAAAACCGGAAGAAGAAAATGAAGACAAACCTTAAGAAAAAAGAGGAAGAAGAAGCCATAGAAGTTAAAAACAATAAGGGAAAGGGAAAATGATGTAGAAGAGAATGAAGACGACAAAAAAGGAAAATGATGTATAAGAGGGAGAAGAAAATGACGAATAAAAACCAGAAGAGTGAGAGAGTGGAAAAAATGGAATTCATAGAAGTCAAAGATGATGAAAAATAAGAGGAAGAAGAAGGAAAAGACGAGGAATAACCGATTAGAGCGAGAGACATTTACGATAAAATGGAAAGAGAGTTCTAGCGATGGAGAGATAAAAAATAATTGTTTTACATATAATATGTGAGTGAATGAAACATTATTCAATATGTTTTCGAGTTCGATGATTGTCATTACTTTATTTCGTATTTTTTATGAATAATATTGGTTGTTATTTCTTTTATTTCTTTTTTTTGATTGATCGTAAATCTAATATTGTTGTTATATTTGTGTTTCGTTTTTTATCGGTAACAAAGTAAATAATTGAATAATGTAATTAGTTTATGAAACCTATCTGTCCGTGTAAGGTGTGGATTACCTACCTAATTCAAAAAGAAAAGAAAAGAAATTGTGAATGATAATAATATTGGTATTAAAAAATGGATGTGGGCCAGGCTAATGTTCGAGATTGGAGTATTATTTTTCCTTTTTGGGAAACTAAAGGGAGCACTGGTCCAAGCTTCGATCTGGACGGTTGGGGATGCTTTGCAGGACGGTTCTAAGCCGTCAGATTCACATCTCAAGTTGTTGAATTAAATAATAGAAAATCGTTTAGAGCTTATCCTCTTCTCCCGAAAAGATCTAACAGAGTGAAAGGGGTACTATGGGAAAAACACAACACCTTCTTTTATTTTTATTTTCAGTCAACATTAAAGTTGACGGACGTAAGCAGATATTTTGACTAGTCCCACAATTTTGGGAACGCAAACTGCGTGCCGTTTGTTTTATTTATTTTTATTATATTTCTTTCTCGTACCCCCAAAATTATTAAATTTACAGATTTCACCCCCTAAGTCTTTTTTTATTATTTTCAGTCAAAGCTTCAAAGGAGTGGTCAAAAGCGTAACGTCCCTATTCCAAATTGACATGACGATGGGACATGTCAATGCTTCTTTTATACCACAGGAACATCTAAAATATTCATTCTGATTTTTCTTTTTTTTCTACTTTTACTCAAAACATTTCAATGAAAATAAGTTATTCGTTAATGTTGTCCTAGTAGTGTTGTAGCCAATACTGATTCCATCAACCTAGCTATATTAAGAAGAAGAAGTGATTGAGCATAATAAATGTCGCTCGATAAATTTAAGATGAGTATGGAATCTGTTATGCATATAGAAATTTTTTTTTTTAAAGCAATAACCAAGCCAAGATTTCGTAAATTATAATTTACCGTGTCGAAAATAGGTTGAAATGTATTATTTATCTTATTATATAAAGCTAAATTTTTCAACGTGGATGTGACATGTATGCAAAATTATAACTCACGAGATCGTGACATTTATCACGGTTATTAATTTAGATATTGACATGTGTCAATTTAATTAAAAAATTAAAATAAATATACAACAACGACCAAACTCTATATAATAATCTACACATTTCTAAAATTTTTAATAAAGAATAAAAACCAAAAAAAAAAATTAAAAAAACATATTTCAGTTAAGAATTAGTAAAATTCTTATCATATAAAACTAAATGTTTCAAAAATGCTAATTCACCTGATCGCGATATGTGTCAAGTCAAAGTAAGAAATATTTAAAATCGATTAATAAAAAACTTAAAGATTCTTATTCATAATCTTAAAAGAGAAAATTACTAAAAATAAAATTAAAAAGTTAACAAATTAAATTTATCTTAAAAGGCAAAATTAATACAGAAAAGAAAAAACATTATTTAGTTTTTTCATTTAGATTAAAGAAATCTTATTATATAAAGCTAAATCCTTCGACGAGAGTGTGACACGTAGGATAATTTTCAATCACGAGATCATGACATGTATTGTTGTTACTTAAGATCGCGACATGTCTCAAAGTAATAATTTGAATAAAAGGAAAAAAATAAAAATAAAATTAAGATTCTAACTAATATTCTAACAATCATGAGATCGTGACATGTGTAAAAATGAAAAATAACAATGCAATAATATAAACTTTCCTATAAGACAAAATAATAAAAAGCAAAAATAAATTGTGTTTTATTTAAATATAAACTAATAAATAAAATAAAAAATATAAACTACAAAAAACTATAACATTTATATATGATTCATATATAGATATATATATATATATATCTTATTATATAAAGATGGATCTCTCGACGTGAGTGTGACACGTAAGATAATTTTTAATCACGAGATTGTGATATTTGTCACGATTGTTAATTTAAATCTTGACATGTGTCAATTTAATTAAAAAAAAGTAAAAATGAATTAAAGTAAATATTAAAAAATGTTAAACTAAAAAAAAGTTAGTTTTAGTAAAAATGAATTAAAGTAAATATTAAAAAAGTTTAAACTAAAAAAGGCAATCTTACAAAAAAACAAGTATAAGTAAAGAAACCTTATAATAAAGTAAAATGACAAAAGAAAACTTAAAAGTTTATAATCTACAACCACGATCAAACTTAAAAAAGAAAAATTATAAATATACTATAAACTTAAAAGGAAACTATTAATATACAATTTTAAATCGATTCCTAATCCTAAAAAGTAAATGAAAAAGTAGTTATGTTTAGATTAAGAAAAATTAAACAAAAATTATAAATAAAAGCCAAAGTTAAAAAACCATATTTTAAATTAGAATAAATAAATTAAACAATAGATAATAATCCTAAAAAGAAAAAGAATAAAAGCTAAATTTTATTTTTAAAAACATATTTCAGTTTAGAATAAGGAAATTAAACAATAGATTGCAGTCATAAAAAAACTAAAGTTATAAAAAAGGAAAGAACAATTAGTAATTCTTAAAAAAACCAAAAACTTAAAATGGAATACAATCCTAAATAGAAAATGAATTATCATTTCCCACTTCTAGATAATTTCACATTCATAATTCGAAAAGGTAAAGTTACTAAATATATATATATATATATATCGTATTATATAAAGTTGTATCTCTCAATGTGAAAGTTGGATTTAATTTTGTTTTCCATTTTATCGTTTTTCATTTTTTTCACGGGTTATAAAATATTAAATTACAAACCCACATATATGCGGTTACTTATCTAGTGATTGATAAAATAAGATATGATAATTCAACCAAAAAAAAGGAATGGATCCTCTTTTGATGTTTTTCAAATAAAGATTAGGCTAATAAAACACAAGAACTTCGTCTCCAAGCAATCACTTAAAAATCAAACCATTCTGCTTTCATATTTGCTTATTTCCCGTATAGATGATTACTAATATGTTTGTCGATGCGTTGGATTAACGTGGGAGAAAGGATTGGAGAATCACCATGTCTTGTATTGTTGTCTCTGTCCAAATAGAATATAAAAAGTGTATCTCAACAAGAACAAGACTTGGATTATCATGTCCCATTGAGTTGTGGTGCAATGAGTTTTCGAGTCAAGTTGGCCCATATCTCTTGTGCAGATGAAAGATGAGTGCATGTATTCCAATGGACATTTATCATAGAAAAAAACGTATAGTAAAGTCTAGTGATGTTAAAATGGGCCTAAACGGATGCCGTTTATGTTTTTTCTTCTTCAGCTGACTCTAGCCTTCTCCGTGGAGGAGAATCATGTAATCTCCGAGAGAAATCTTGTTTTGATTTGTGGAGGAGAATCATGTAATCCTACAGGTTTGTTTTTCTCCGATTTGTTTTGTTGAATTCGGTTTGTTCTTCACGTGCTTAGGGATGCGGAACGGGAAGAAGAGAGCTAGGTCAGGACCCAACCCACCGGATTTCGCTTTCTTGGCCTCTCTTTACCCTTCTTTCAAGCCCTTTGTTTACTTCTCCGGTGCTCGTCCCCGCATCGACTGGACCGATTACAACGCCACCCGTGAGCTCACTCGTATCCTCCTTCTACACGACCATTCCCTCAACTGGTGGATTCCGGATGGACAGCTCTGCCCAACTGTTCCTAATAGATCCAACTACATCCATTGGATCAATGATCTTTTGTCCTCTCAGATCATTCCAAGATGTTTTGGAAGCAAAGTAAAGGGCTTTGACATTGGTACAGGGGCCAATTGCATCTATCCCCTCCTCGGTGCATCCCTTTTTCGTTGGAGTTTTGTTGGCTCAGGTTTCTTCTTCTTCTTCTTTCTTTCATATCATCAATAAGTCCATCTGCAGTATGGCTCTATGTTAAATACATTCTCAGTTGGATGTTTATTGTACGCAGATGTTACTGTTGTAGCTCTAGAATGGGCTGCCAAGAATGTTCAAAGTAATCCCCATATTTCAGACCTAATCGAGATCAGAGACTCTATACCTCTTCCAGATTGTTCCTCTGAGGTTGTAAATACAGAGAGTGAGAAGCACTCTAGTCAAACAATACCTGCAGAAACCACATTTTCCCCCACGCTTCACTCTGATTATCTTGAAGATGTCAACAAGAGCTATATGGGACCACCCATACTCCTTGGCGTTGTCAAGCAAAATGAAACCTTTGACTTCTGTATGTCCAATCCTCCATTTTTTGAGACCTTTGAGGAGGCAGGCCTTAACCCTAAAACTTCATGCGGCGGAACTCCTGAGGAGATGGTTTGCAATGGTGGGGAGCAAGCTTTTGTGACCCGTATTATCGAAGATAGCACTGTACTGAGGCAAAGATTCAGGTGACTGTACCCAAATAAATTGTTGGATCTTTCACATTCGGGGTTTTCATCCACGAGGACTTATCTTTTGCCTTCATGTTTTGTATTAGGTGGTACACTTCAATGCTTGGAAAGAAGGCTAACCTCAAACTCTTGATATCTAGGCTTTGGGAAGTAGGGGTGACAATTGTAAAGACCACTGAATTTGTCCAAGGCCAAACTTCCCGTTGGGGCCTCGCTTGGTCCTTCATGCCCACATCTAGGAAGATTATATCACCTCCTGTTGCCAAAAAGAGCGTTTCTTCATTTATGCTTGAGGTAATCGATCTTTTAACTTTTGGTCATCTTTTACATGCTCCGGTAACATATTTTTTCTATGGTGACTATATTAAAAGTCTCCGTCTTTAGTCGAGCCTTACATTCTTCATGGTGACTTTGTGTTTTATAGGGCATTAAACGGCAGTACAGTACTGCAGATGTGCTGCAATCAGTTGAAGAATTCTTCAAGAGCTGTGGTGCCTCGTGCAAATTAAACTCATCCACATTTTCTGTTGACGTAAGTGCACGACACATATTGTTTTGTCTTGCCATCCAATCTTGTTTCTACAGTATCTCAAGCTCAACGGAATTCCCTTCTATTGTTATGCAGATTGTTGCGTCCAGTGACCAGTGCAACATAATATCAAAGAATGGCATCAGAGATGTGGAAAGTGTAAGAAGCCACGGATATGAAAAACAGTCCCTGGATAGCTCTATTTTGCAAGTCCCTCAAGATAACCTATCTTTCCGCATCTTGGTTTGTTTGGATTTGATTTAATATATCCTTAACAATTGCCTTCCCCTTTTCAACTGGTGTATGATGGAGAAATCTCTGTTATAGGTATTCCAACAGATGCCAGGAACGTTGCTTATAAAAGGATCATTACAGCAGAACGATAGTCCCCTCTCAGGTTAGTCAATTTGCTCGGTTTCCGAAATTGCTGGCAAAATGTTCACTTCTTTATTCATGAATCTGCCAACGCTTTGGTTCTATTCGACTGGTCTCACCAAAATTGTTAAGTATCATTTCTTTTGCTGTAAGTTACCAACGTGAAGACAACTGAATTTGTCCATTTAATTTTGCATCTGCAGGATTGTTCTCAGTGGTTTTCGGTTTGTTGGAAGAAAGTATGAAGTCCAAATTTTGCCAGTAACCAGTTTCGAGGTACTGTTCTCACTTCTCACTTGAGGAATGGCATCTGGCATAAACTAAACTAAAATGAATATAAAGCTTCAATCTCAGGCACATGTAACATGTTCTTACACAACACAAGTCGTGTTTTGATTCCTAGGTAAAATGATACAATTCCTTCTAATAGAGGCCAGCAGAAATTTATCAGTGAATCTTGTTGTGGATGAAAAGTGTCGCATAGCAGACCGCTCGTTTTTCTCAACTGCATATGTTAACTAGAACCAAGAGTTGAAAAGGCCTACCTTGCGGGGAAAGCTACACAGAGCCAGGTTGGAGTACCCAAAAGTAGCTGAAAAGAGAGAGAGAGGGTGCTTCTCTTCACGGGATAAAGCAAGCTACATTTGCTTTTCTCTCCAGTTTCTCTTTTTTTTGTTCAACCATCGCTTGTGATGAAAAATGTAAGACATATACCAAATACCTATATATATCTTGCATTGCATGTGGGTGTAGTTATTTTGAGTTGTCACTTTCCCTCTTCGCAATGGCCTTCTATATATCACTTTGGTGAACCCTTAACAATTTGATACATCTGGAGAAATATGAATCCTTGTGAAGACGAATATTTTCTCGATCACCTGTCCATCCACGCAAACACACCCTTACAACCGTCAGAGTCATTGCTTTCTGATGATCTGCGCAAATTCCGTCTTCTCCTCAAGTGGTGCGCTTTGGATCACTCCTCCTCTTCTGGTAAAGCTGTGTCCTACTTGATGTTTGTAGTCTTCACCTTACTTATTCCCTTACTAAGTTGTCTGTCCATCCAAACTCCCGAAACCCCGCCTTCACCAGTTGTGGACACCAACTCATTCAATGTGCTTGTCCAATTCCCAGAGTCTGGATTGGCTCTCATCGCTTTCTTGACTCTACTATGTTTCTTCAGGATATATAGTCTCAGGCAGCTTCTGTTTCTTGATGATTTTATCTTGGTAAAGCTTGGCTTTTTGCATGAACTTGACAAGGCTTTACGTTGCCTAGCCTGCATACTCTTGCCTTCTTTCCTTCTAGAACTTGTGCATAAGAGCATATTTTTCTCCTCAGCCGAAGTATCATTTCCGTTCATAGAGTCATCTTGTGCTGCATTGAACTTTGTGATGTTCTTGCTCGTCTTATTTTCATGGGTTTACCGGACAGGAGTGTTCTTGCTTGTTTGTGTCCTGTTCCGGTTGACCTGTGAGCTTCTGATACTGAGGTTTCGAGGGCTGCACAAGATGTTCGATAGATGTGGATCAGACACCATAGATGATGTATGCAAGGAGCACGTGAAGATCAAGAAACAGTTGTCGATTACAAGTCACAGGTACAGGTTCTTCATCATAGCGTCCTTTGTTGTGATAAGTTCCAGTCAGTTTGTGGCCTTATTGTTGGTTTTTGCCTCAAAGTCTGACAAGAGCTTCCTCAACTCTGGTGATTTGGTGGTAATACTCTTTAACCTTTTTGCTTTGATAATTCTCTAGTTTCAGCACTCTGCGTTAATGTATTCTTCTATCTCAAGGTATGTTCTGCAGTTCAGCTCTGCGGATTCTTCTTGTGCTTGTTGGGTGCTGCAAGAATAACACACAGAGCTCAAGGAGTAGTGTGCATTGCAACGAGGTGGCACATGACTTTGACATGTGCTCCTGAAGCCACGTCACCTGAGAGTGAGACTGACTCATCCAACAATGTATACATTAATGTGTCACCGTCACTGGACCTATCTTCCTTCTTCCAGGCTAGGCAAGCTCTAGGTGCGTTACACTCAGATTGCATTCTTTTCTTCTTTTCTCAAAACAAACTCGTAAAACTGATGGAAGGTTCATTGCAGTGGAATACCTGCGACATAACAACAAGGGTATTACGCTCTATGGATATGCACTCGATAGAGGATTGCTCCATACACTCTTTGCATTTGAGTTCTCTCTAGTGATGTGGATTCTGAGCAAGGTCGTGGTTCTATCTTAGCCACTCACAAAACTATATATCAGACAACAAAAAAACGCTCGCAGAAAGCTTCAATTAAAGCTTCTCTTTCATTTTGTAAACCATTGGACGAGCTTCTTCTTGAAACCTTACCAGTAGAATTTCCTCTATATTCAAAGATCGATGCAAGAGATATCTACACAGGAACTAAAAGCTTGACTGATGCACAAAACTTAGACAAAACCGGCTTATTGGCTTGTGGCGTTGTTTGGTTGCCTTTTTGGTGGAGACATCATAAATATTGGTCGCTTGTCTTCATTTTGTATTTGTCCATTTTCTTTCTCCATTGTTTTGTTAATAACTTAATAACTCAGCCAATACGCAATCAAACCAGAAAAAATCCATCTTTTGTCCATTTCTTTCTCACTTGCCATTTCCATTGTTTCGCATTCAAATGCTAGAAAAATGAAATTATACTCAATTTTGATTCTTTATTAAACAAAATAAATCTTGGAGATAAAGAAAAAAAAAAAAACTGTAGTTGTTAGCTCTGCTAGACTTACAAAACTTCTGAAGCTAAAAACGAAATCATCACAACACGTATAAATCCCTGCTTTTGCAGGCTTTAACAGTGTACAATCCTGGGAAGAAAATTTGCAGATCTTCTTGTATCATGTTCTTGAAGCTTCTTCTTCCATAAGTGCAGCCAGATTATGCAGAACTGAGTAGATCTCTTCTTTACGAGGATGCGACCCATCTGAGACTGCGAAAGTTTCAACTTTCTTCTCGATTTCAATCCAACTAAGAGCTTTTTCTTTGTTCACCCTTCTCTTCTTCATGATCCCTCTCAGCTTCTCTACTGATTCCCACTTCCCATGATCTGCGTAAATGCTCGAGAGCAATATGTATGGCGCAGACGACTCTGGGTCCAGTTTCATCAGCTCTTCCGCCGCTTTCTTTCCCAGTTCCACATTTCCATGGATTCTGGATACTCCTAGGATTGCATTCCAGATATGCTCGTCAGGTTTAAAAGGCATTTTCTCGATCCTGCTCATCAATTCTTTGAAACAACCGGCACGACCTAGGAGATCTATCAGACATGCGTAATGTTCTTGGTCAGGAACGATCCCGTGCTCAACAGTCATTGACTCAAACCACCTGACTCCTTCCTCTACCAGACCTGAGTGGCTGCAGGCACTGAGAATCACAACCAGAGTCGTCCGATTTGGATGGACTCTGATTTTGATCATGTCATCAAGCATGCGCAAGGCCTTGTGGCCAAGCCCGTGCTGTGCCAGTGCAGAAATCATCGTATTCCACAGAACGCAGTCATGCTTGTCACCGCAGAGATCGAAAACCCGCTCGCTGGCTTCTAAGCTCCCTGATTTGGAGTACATATCGATCAAAGAACTGATAACAATCGCATTGGGACTAAGATTTGTGCGGAACATGTAGCAATGAATTTGCTTCCCGTGTCTAAGAGATGCAATGCTCGCAGAGGCACATAGACAGCTGCTGAAAGTAAATTGCTCTGGTTTAACACTCAAAGCAATCATTTTCCTGAACAAGTCGAGGGCATGGTCCCCTGAACCTTGTCTAACGTATCCAGCAATCAATGCGGTCCAAGAGACTGGATTTTTCTCTGGCATCTCACAGAATAACTTGTCAGCGGCTTCCATATCCCCAAGTTTGGCATATCCGGAGATGAGAGTAGTCCAAATATGAATATCCTTCACTGGCATCTCATCAGAACATCTTCTAGCGCTCTCCATCTGCCCACATTTTGCATACGCATCGATGATTGAACAAGAAAGTACCACATTTGACAGAAACCCAGCAACGAGGACCTGCCCGTGAGCTTGCCGATTGAGCTGGAGCTCCCTCGATTTCACACATGCCGTCAAAACTCCCGCGAAGCTGAACTCGTTGTACTTGATCCCAGATCTCCTCAACTCTCTATAAAACCACAGGGCCTCGTGTAGGTTCCCGTTCTGAGCGTACCCAATCACCATCGTGTTCCAGGACACGACATCCCTCTCGGGCATACTATCGAACACGACTCGTGCACGAAGCAACATCCCTGATTTGACATACCCAGAGATCATATTGTTCCACGAATACAAGTTCCTGAAATGCATTTCATCAAACACTTTACACGCATCGATAGGTTTACCGCATTTCATGTACATTCCGATCAAATGATTGGACAAAAGCGTGTTGGGTCTCTTGAATCCAGTTGTTATCTTCAAGTGACGATGAATCCATTTGCCTTGTTTCAAAGACCTCGTATCTCCACAACGCTGGAGCAGCGACGCTAGGACTTCAAAGGGTAAGCGAATCCCTTCCTCTGTCAAGGACTCGAGACGAGACACCGCCTGAGAGAGCTCTCCTTTGCTTGCGTGCCTGCTGAGAAACGATCGAGCGACACAGATTGGCCGTTTCCTAGGGTTACTGATGGGCATTGGAGGGAGAAACCACCATGGGAGGAGGAGACTTCACTCCTTGTATGCGATTAATTCCCGGCGAAAACAAGTCTGAAAGGTTAAACGCCGGCGAGATTCGCCGGTAAGAAATCATATGACACACTTGTTCCGCCGTCGGATCTCGGTTAGTAAAACCGGATCTGGTTTTGGTAGTGGATCATACTAACAAAGACAATCCCTTTAGCCCACGGGCCTTATTTTTTCTAATCATTTATCTCCGTTTGACTTTTTTAATTTTTTTGTTTTTCGGTAAAATGTTAAGATTAATTTTTTTTTGCTTGCAACTTCTTTTTTTTTCTAAAACATCTATATCTTTATTTATATAAAATTCAACTTATATCAAAAATACATAAAATAGTAAAAATACAAGGGATAAAACAACGAAAGTGAATTTTGATGATTTTTTTTCTCAAGAAATTTTACTCGCTAAGAAAGTGTCCATTCTTCCCTTTCTCATATTCGCATTCAATGTGAAACGATTTTCATCTTTGGCTATTATCCATCATTTTCCATGTTGTATTATATTGACTTATTTTCAATTAAAAACTAAAAAATATAAGAACTCAATTTACTAATTCTTTTTGAAAGAAATAAGATTTGAGACTCTATTTGACTTTGTAAAGGTGTTAGTGTATATTTTGTTTTGATGGAAAAAATACATATTTATTTATCTCGTCGTCGAAGAGAACAGCTCGAAGTATGAAAAAAAAGTAGAGAAATGGCAAGTACTGAAAATATTACATGTAGACACTAGACATAGCTAAAAACGTCGCCGTATTAAATGAAAGAAAGCCTTAATCTCTAGTTTCTAGCTAGTGAACAACGGTAACGTTATAGGCAACGACCGCATCACCAGTCTTGGGATCGAACCAATTGGTTTGGGCAATGGCGTAGCCACGAGCCATCCGGAACAATCCAGTGCCTCCGACGATAGGCATTTCTCGAATTGGGTTCATCGCCGAGTTCTTCCCGATCATGCTTATGGTGCTGTCCTTGTAAGGACCGTCCTCAAAACAGAAGCTCATCGCCATTATAAGACCTACCTCTTCTTTACCTGTCCAACAAGGAAACCAAAAAGATAAATAATCATATCAAAATTGGTTTGTATCAAACAAACCGGTTATGGTATGTAACAAGATACTATGTATGTACATGAAGAACCGTAAAGGCCTTGGGCCCGGCCAACGAGCTTGGATTTGGGATCGGCGGTTTCAGTGAGAGCATCATCGACCATGAACGTGGCACCGAACAGAGTTGGGGATTTGTCGGTGTCGGCGGCCTGAGCCACCTTAACGGCGGTCGGATTCTTGCCGCTCAAGGTGTCGTGGAAATAGAACTGAAGGTTGGTTACCTTCTCCTTCCCTGATTCCTCCAGCAGATTAGCCCAGCTGTACAATCTGGATCCCTGAGCAACCAGTGGCATTATCGCTACTAACACAACCACCATTCGTATTACATCTTCTCCTTTTGCCATATTTTTGTATGTTCCTTTTTACCTTGTGATGTTGTTGTGTATTGTGCAAGTAAAATGAAATTCCTGGTGCGATGGAATAAGTATATTTATACGCAATTTATGTTTTTACGACTCACTGATCACACAGTCCAAGTTGGTTCAACAAAACTAAATAAATGAACCATAAATTAGTTTAAAAAAAAAAACAAAAGTTAGAGTAAAATATATGACAAAGTCAAGCAATAATGTGGTTGCGTGGTTCACCTAATAATCTAATTGTTTGAATTAAGTAATTCTATAATATTACATTGATGGACGGGAAAAATGGGTAACATTACTCATTTAATTCTTCAAATATTTGTAATTAACAGATTTATTTTCAGATTGCAGATTAACTACATAAAATTGGGTTTTAATAATTCTAAATTTTTAAAATCTTTCCTTGATTAGTTCCAACTATAGATTAAGGATAATCTCAACCCGACAAAAAGGTCAAGCGCGATGGTTGAAACAGTCAAGCAAAAGACGGGTTTGGTTCAGTCAAACAGCCTCTCTGAGTCCTAGCTAGCACTTGATGTAAATAAATTTATGTTTTGCTCTTTAATTTAAGTTTACACTTTATGTTTTTAACATTTTAATATTTTATTTTTTTGTTTTCATTATTCGTTTCTGATTTCTTAGAAAACTCCATTTGTTAAAGGGTGATGTTTCGGATTTTGTACGCTTGGAAGTGACGGATACATTTCTTCTGCTAGAAAAATGCTCATTTAATCTCTCCAGTATTTGTAATTGGCAAATTATTCTCCAACTATCATAGTTGCAGATTAAATTAATCCTCAAATATGATTTTTTCGTAAAATTGAGATTTACAAAGTAAGATGTTATGCCTCTTTAATTAATTCTAACGTTTTCGTTTGCTTAACGGTTGATTTTTTAATAACAATTTTGCGCGGTAAACTCATTTTCGAATATTTATTCTGCAATCATCATAGCTGGAGAATAAATATGTCAATTACAAATATTTGAAGAATTAAATGAATATTTTTCCATTGATGAATTTAATATTCTGAATAATTAAACCCACCTGATCTCATTTGGCTTGAGTCTCTCTCATATCCAGATGAAATATCTTGTAGTATTAATATATGTTTGGAAAGATTTCATTCCTGTTTAGATTTTAAATTGTATATAATCTTCGTACCAAGCTAGTATTTTATATGTCAAAATTAGTATGGTATCTCATCATCTGTAAATCACTAAATTTTAGTTGCTCATACATGAATCACAGATATTACAACCCTTGCATTAATGTGACGTGTCTTAATTTTACAACTGGAATAATCAGTATGTAGGGTGTACAATATAAAGAAAATAGAAAAACAAAAACAATTTTGTTTTGTATAGCAGATAGATTCATGAATCTAAATGAAGTAAATCTCGGGTATATGTTTTTACCTTTTAGGGTTAAATAATTTGGCGTAAAAAAAATTAAGTTTACTAATTTGGTTGTGTGTATCTTCTTCTTTGTTTATTCCGTCAAACTTATTGATTTTAAACCAAGTTTACAATGGTGTTATATGCATAGCCATTGAAATGCAATCGGGTGCATAAATATAATGTAGAAAGCCTTGTCAAAATCAACCTTCAACATTTTATTCAAAGACATTAATGGTTGCTTGCCTGTATGCATGCGTGGTGTTAATTTGTTAATAATGATAGAGAGTAACATTGTACTCAACAATATAACGAAATATGCAAAAATTACACAATGTAGAAATCATTCTTCAACATTTTATTCAAAAACTGTAATGGTAGCTTGCCTGTATGCATATATAGTATTACTATATAGGGCATGTGTATTTACCTTTTAGGATTTACTATTTTGGCGTAAGAAAAAAAAGTTTACTTATTTGGTTGTGTATATCTTCTTCTTTTTTTGTTCCGTCAAACTTGTTGATTTTAAACCAAGTTTACAATGGTGTTATAGGCATAACCATTGAAATGCAATCAGGTTGCATAAATATAATATACAAGAAACAATATAACGAAAGATGCAAAATTACACAATGTAGAAAGCCTTGTAGAAGAAATCAATCTTCAACCATTTTATTCAAAGACAATAATGGCTTGCCTGTATGCAATGCATGGTGTTAATAATGATAGAGAGTGACATGGTACTCAACAATAGCATTACCATTGGTCAAGTTAAACGAGTATGTATTGAGCTTAGCCACTCCTGTGGCCATCCTAAACTTTCCTCGACCGCCCACAACCGCAACCTCCCTCTCCTTCTCCATTACCGGATTCCTCGAAAACACGCTGAACGAACTGCCGTTAAACTGGCCGGAGGTGAAGCCGAAGTCTACGTACGTAGTCAAGGTGAGGAGATGTTTTCCGGAGGATACGTACATCCCTCTGGCGTTCCCGATTTGCTTAGATTTTGGGTCGGGTCCGAGGGTGAGAGGGTCGTCGATGACGAAAAGAGAGCCGAAAGGTGACTTAGAAGAGATGCTGTCGACGTCTCCGGTGAGATTGGCCTTGGCTATGAGGACGGCTGATGGGTTCGGGTAGGTGAGAGTGTCGTGAAAGAAGAAATGGAGATTGGTTACGACTTGTTGTTTCGGCGAGAAATTACGAGTTTTTGAGTAATATTCGCAGAGTGCGAAGTTGATCATGCAGAGATAAAGTGTAAACACTAGAGTTGCTATTGGCTTCCCCATTCTTCTTCTACACTACAAAGCCTCTGTTATATCTAATCAAATCAACTGTTATATATATATATAGGCTTTCAACTAAATAAATCAAATCCAATGTTTATTCGTTTCCATATATATTAACTTTTGAATATATTATCATAGCTGGAGAATAAATATGTCAATTACAGATATTTGAGGAATTAAATGAGTATTTTTCCATTGATGAACTTAATATTCTGAATAATTAAACCCACCTGATCTCATTTGGCTTGAGTCTCTCTCATAGTCCTGGGCATATGGTTATTTAGTTCAGTTCGATTCGGTTCAGTTCGGTTATTTCGGTTTTTTGTTATGTTCGGTTATGTCTTTTACTATCTATTCGGTTAGTAACAGTTTTCGGTTCGGTTATCATTTAGTTCGATTCGGTATGGTTAACAAAATTAAGAACCACTTGGTTTCGGTTACTTTCGGTTAAATTTTGGTTAACTTTCGAAATATTTCGGTTATTTCGATTAAATTTATGAAATATTTCGGTTATTTTGGTTATTTAGGTTAACCAAAACCTTCTTATTCTTTTATGTTAAATAAAATGTAATGAATTGTCAAGTTTTACGATTGGTCTAGTTGGTTACACACTAAGTAAAAGACTTGGTGGTCTGCGGTTCGATACTTGAGGAAGGTAAGTATATTTTTATGTTTTTGAACTTTAGTATTTGATATCCATGGATATCCATTGGTTATCGGTTAATAACCATTCGGTTATCATAACATATAGATATCAAAAATAAAAACCATTCGGTTATTTTTGAAGTAACCATAACCTAACCAAACCATTAATTTTGATTCGGTTTCATTCGGTTCGGTTATTATGCCATGACTACTCTCTCATATCCCGATGAAATATCTTGTAGTATTAATATATGTTTGGAAAGATTTCATTCATGTTTAGATTTTAAATTGTATATAATCTTCGTACCAAGCTAGTATTTTATATGTCAAAATTAGTATAGTATCTCATCATCTGTAAATCACTAAATTTTAGTTGCTTATACATGAATCACTAAATTTTACAACTGGAATCATCAGTTGGGGGATACACTATGTAGGGTGTACAATAAAAAGAAAATAGAAAAACAAAAACAATTTTGGTACCTATGTTTTGTTTTGTATAGCAGATCCATGAATCTAAATGAAGTTAATCTCGGGTATGTGTTTTTACCTTTTAGGGTTATATAATCTGGCGTAAATTTTTTTTTTACTATTTGGTTGTGTATATCTTCTTCTTTTTTTGTTCCGTCAAACTTCTTGATTTCTTCAACGTTTTATTCAAAATTAAATAATGGTACCTTGTATGTATGCATGGTGTTAATTTGTTAATAATGATAGATAGTGACATTGTACTCAACAATATAACGAAAGATGCAAAATTACACAATGTAGAAATCAATCTTCAACATTTTATTCAAAAACAGTAATGGTAGCTTGCATGTGTTAATTTGATAATTAATAATGATAGAGAGTGACATTGTACTCAACAATATAACAAAGATGCAAAATTTACTATATATAGGGCATGTGTAAGAAAAAAAGTTTACAATGGTGTTGTAGGCATAACCATTGAAATGCAATCATGTTGCATAAATATAGTATACAAGAAACAATATAACGAAAGATGCAAAATTACACAATGTAGAAAGCCTTGTAGAAGAAATCAATCTCCAACCATTTTATTCAAAGACAATAATGGATTGCATGTATGCAATGCATGGTGTTAATAATGATAGAGAGTGACATTGTACTCAACAATAGCAGCACCATTTTATTCAAAGACAATAATGGGTTGCCTGTATGCAATGCATGGTGTTAATAATGATAGAGAGTGACATTGTACTCAACAATAGCATCACCATTGGTCAAGTTAATAGAGTATGTATTGAGTTGAGCCACTCTTGTGGCCATCCTAAACTTTCCTCGACCGCCCACAACCGCAACCTCCCTCTCCTTATCCGTTATCGTATTCCTCGAAAGCACGGTGAATGAACTGCCGTTAAACTGGCCGGAGGTGAAGCCGAAGTCGACGTACATAGTCAAGGTGGGGAGATGTTTTCCGGAGGAGACGTACATCCCTCTGGCGTTCCCGATCTGCTTAGATTTCGAGTCGGGTCCGAGGGTGAGAGGATCGTCGACGGCGAAAAGAGAGCCGAAATGTGTAGGAGAAGAGTTGTCGACATCTCCGGTGACATTGGGCTTGGCTATGAGGACGGCTGATGGGTTCGGGTAGGTGAGAGTGTCGTGAAATGGAGATTGGTTACGACTTGTTGTTTCGGCGAGAACTGACGAGTTTTTGAGTAATATTCGCAGAGTGCGAAGTTGACAATGCAGAGATAAAGAGTAAACACTAGAGTTGCTATTTGCTTCCCCATTCTTCCTCTACACTACAAAGCCTCTGTTATATTTAATCAAATCCACGGTTATATATATATACTATGATTTAAACCGGGCTAATTATAGCGCGGAGTATTTTTTTTAAATAAATTATTTTAAAATTTAAGAAAATTACTTTTATCTGAATTCTACAATATGGTTAACTAATGATTATAGATAAAACTGTCAATTTATAATAATTTGTCTATTTAACCCGTTTTGCAGTGAACTAAAATATTATTCAGTCTAACCCGCAAAAAATTATAATCTTGAAAACATAACTCTAATATGCGCTGTATAATGACTCTGGTTTTTGTAGTTAGTCTACGAACTCTTAAAAACATATAGTTTTCTTGTTTTTAACTTTTTATAAAATTAGTAAAATATTTTTCAATATTTGTTTTGATATATATTCAAATAAAATATAATAAATTATAGTGAAAAATATAGCAAGGTTTTGAATAGATTTTTTTCTTTGAATATATATATGAAATGATTATTATTTTATAATATATAATATTAAAATAATTAAGAAATTAAATAATAAATAACTTATAAAATGCAAAATATACACTTTCCATATTATAATCAATAATTTTAAAAAACTATTATATCCTTTCTTATTTCAATTATTCTTTGTTATTTGTAATGACATTTCAGATAATAACTTACAAAACAAAGTCCATTTTTTAAAATGTTTTCTTAAATAATATTATAAAGTATATAGTATTAAAATATATATACTCTATTACATTTCAGGTAAAAATGTTTTATATGAATCGATTATGATTTTAAAATATATAGTATTAAAATAATTAAGAAATTAAATAATAAATAATTTTTTTAATGCAAAATATACACTTTCCATATTATAATCAATAATTTTAAAAGATTATTATATTATTTCCTATTTCAATTATTCTTTGTTATTTCTAATGACATTTCATGTAATAATTTACAAAACAAAGTTTATTTTTAAAAATGTTTCTTAAATAATATTATAGAGTAATATATATATGCAGCAAAATATGAGCTTTCTCTTTTGGGTTTCTTCCCGAGTGCCTCTATTTATCAAAATATGAGCTTTCTCTTTTGGAAAGCAGAAAAATTAGGTCTACCGGGCCCTATAAAGGATATATATCCTTGGATACTTTGGTACATTTGGAAAGCAAGAAATGACAAAGTCTTCAACGGGAAAGAAATTTCTCTAGAAGACACTCTCCTCCACGCAACCCTGGAAGCGGAAAGCTGGAGGATTGCAAATCAAAAGGAAGATGAAGAAGAAGAGGTCTTGAGTCACCAAGAAACTCTCGTCAACAGGGCCTCCTCTGTGGACACCCGACCCCCGACCTGCCAAGTAGATGCCTCTTGGATCGATCAGGGACCAGTTAGTGGATTAGGCTGGTGTTTTAAAGACAGGAATTGCGAGCTCCTCGGACAGCAGCGATGTCGCAGAAACCTCTCGGCACTCCATGCTGAGATGGATGGCCTCCTTTGGGCAATGAACTGCCTAAGAGAAAGACAGCTTCTCTCGATACACTTTGAGACTCATTGCTCGGATTTGGTAAACATGATTGAGAATCCGACGGATTTGCCCGCTTTCTCTTGAGAACTCGACTCCTTTCTTATCCTTAGAGAGTCTTTTGAAGCTTTTAGTTTATCTTTTGTTCCCGTGTTTTAAATGTACGTGCCGATACTCTTGCAAAATGGGCTCAAGCACGAGGTCTTTTATTTTCCCATGTAAGTCAGACGGAACCGGTTAGGGATAACAACCCTCCCGGCCAAACTTGATTTAATAAAATGGATAGTTGACAAAAAAAAAATATATATATATATATATATGCAGACAATAGACAATGATGCATCCTTACAAATTCAGACCCCTTGATTACTTTTATACTATTTACTCTCACAAGGTGATCATATAGATAATTGCATGGTTCATTATTTTTTCTTTCTGATCAAACTTTAAACTTTTTCTTTCTTTCTTTCAATTCGAGTACAATTAAGGAGAAAAATGAAGAATACATATATTGGGACAAAAGTCCAGATAAGAAGAACCTGTACTGTGTACTAACAAGAGATACAGAGCTCAAAACTAAAGAATGTGTGGAGTTTAAATTAGACAAACTTTTGTCTGTACAGAGAGAGACCACAAGAGAATCAATACAAAACTAACAAGCCACCACAACGAACCAGACATCATTTCACGAGGCTTGTTCTTGGCACATTTCAAATCTATTGGGAGTCTAGAGATGCCACCTTCTTCCTAGTATTCAGGACTGTACAGGCTAATCAGATGTTCTTCATTCGAGCTCTTTCTTGATTCGTACCATCTCACTGATTCTGAAGAGCCAAAGATCAGAGCTGCAATATTGCGTTTAATGCAACAGATATGACGGGCGTATCAATCAATGATGTTCGAAAATGAAGAGTTTTTTCTTTACCTGAAGAAGCTTGTTGTTCCTCCTCCTTGGTGCCATGAAGTATCATTGTGCCTGTGAGCACAGTGATGAATCCACATATCTCAGAGGCTATGCTGGTTGCGTCTTGCCCAGACCAGTCCTGTCAGAAGCATCGGACTTGATGTTAAGAGTGTTTCCTATAACCAATTTCTGAAACAGAATTGCTGATGTAGTTAAAACCTACCTTGAACATTATTGCACTAGCAACAATTGTGAGGGTTGTGAACATTACGTAGTACACTGGAGATACAATTGCTGCATTGAATGTGTCCAAGGCCTGCCAAACAATTCAATCATAGGCCAAAAGTTTCAACAAGTCAGCACGGGTATAGTACAACTGTTTAGAAGAAACTACGTAAAAGTAAAACAATCTCAGATCTTTTGGCCCGAAAAACCTATCAATTCTAGAGGTCTAGTTGATTGTGGATATTTGTTCGCGGGCATTAACAATATACCTGTTCTACTCTAACTCGGAACCTAACCTATTGGCACCAGAATGTAAGGATATCAGAAGCATTCTGATAGCGGGAGCTTACCTTGTTCAGATAAATCAATTGGGTAACGACACAGGTTGCTGCAACCATGACAAAAAGCCATGTCTGTGGATACCCGATCTGGCTTACTCCCTCCATTGTTAACTTTATCGCAATTCCAATAGCTTTTATGCTCATAACCTGGTATAAACAAACATTGCAAACTTTAGAGACACAAGCAACAAGCTAAATGGGTGCACAAAAAAAGTAGGAATACAGCTGAAAAGTAAAATCAGAGGAAGCAACTTACAGTGAGAGAACCCATTAATGAACAGATTCCGATATAAACCAGAATGTTTGTTTGGCCGCAGAGAGGTTCAAAGTGCAGAATCAAAGCAAGGACAATGGACATGGTTATGGCTACGTAAAATAGAAAAGCTGTTTCATACACAAAATAGTATTTGTCAGATAAACAATCAACCGCACATAAAGGCATAAGGTGTGGGAGAGAGAGGTACCTGGCTGAGTTGCCAGATTCCATATTTCTTGAACGGAATCAGGAGTCTGCTCCTTAGGTGCGTGTATGACAATAACAACGGATCCCACGATGCAAGACAGACATCCCAGAACACCCATTTTCTTAAGTTTTTCCTTTAATAGGAAATGTGCCAAAGCAGCACTAGAAAGGAGAGGTTAGTCAGAGAAGACAGAACAGTGGAACTGAGCAATGTCATCACATACCTGATGATTATACTTAATGCACCAAGAGGAGTGACGAGTACAGCCGGTGCATAAATGTAGGCCACAAAGTTGGCAGCTTCTCCAACAATCACTACAGAATCATGTTTAGCAAATATAGAGTATGCGAACATGGAAAGAAAGAAAAACAAAGTGAAATGATGAACTAACTTGTCACCATGCCCGCCCACCAAAGAGGCTCTAATAAGTATGTATAGCCTCCATAACCTGTGTGAGATTCTTTCATTCTCTCTTGTATATATAATATTGATAACAAGTAAGTATTAAGGAGGGGAAATTGAACAAGGACCTGCTCGGGTTCCATTAGAACCAGCTCGCTTGAGACCTTTCTTCTTCAAGATGAAGCTCGAACCAATGAAAACACTAGACGCCACAGCTAGTATCAACCCCTTCCCATTGTCCGACTCCATTCTATCCAGATTTGAACCCAAATAACCCTAAATTGATCTATCGGAAGAGAAATCTCGCTCACAAACAGCCCTCCCGTTAATCCTAGTTCCGATCAGAATCAATCGCGATTGAAGGATAAAGAGAGAAAGAGAGAGATCTGGTTCGAACTCTTTTCCCTCTCGCGAGACGACAGCTCACGACACTTCGTCGCCTTGCCGGAGGCTTAACCGGGTCCGGTACACGTTAGGTTTAGTTCCTTTCATTTTTTTTTGTCTCATTTACTAACCATTTCACAACAATAATTGCATTAACCGTTTAGTCTTCAGTTTGCCTGTCTCTCCATTTTTTTTTTATTGCGAAAAATAAAAAACAAATAATTATATATTTTCTTTAGCATATAACATAAGCACATGCGTAGCGTATCTTAAGGGCCGCAGCATTACTCGGAATTAATTTATTACTAACGAAGGGTAGTAAACATTTTTCTATTTTCTTTTGGAAAAAATGTCATTTAAATTCTCAATTTTCAAAATTCAGCGATTAAAATCACAAACTATCGGATTGTCCATTTAAATCTTCAATTTTTGTTGACTTTGTTTTTAAATCACAAACTTTGTTTGACTCGGCCAAAATAGGCACGTCGTTAAGTCCCCGTTTAAAATTTCTGTTAAACAGAAAACGACGTCGTTTTGTTTTAAAATTAAAACGGGAAAAATGCCATTTAAATCCTCAACTTTCGTTGACTCGGCCAAAAAGAGCACGGCGTTAAGTCCATAAACGGAACGGATTAACGGGGTTACAATTCCATTAAAACTTAAAGTTAACTCATACGATGTCGTTTTAAAATCTTCAACTTTCTTTGACTCGACCAAAAAAAACACGACGTTAAGTCCGTAAACGGAACGGATTAACGGAGTTACAATTCTGTTAAAACTTAAGGTTAACTCATACGACGTCGTTTTAAAATTCCAAAGTAAAACAAAAACAAAAACAAAAAACTAGATCTATCGACATAGGAAAATCTCACCTCCAACGACGTCGTATGAGTTAACCTTGAGTTTTAACGGTATTGTAACCACGTTAATCCCTTCCGTTTACGGACTTAACGTCGTGCTCTTTTTAGCCGAGTCAACGAAATTAGATTTTAAACGACGTCGTATGAGTTAACCTTGAGTTTTAACAGAATTTTAACCTCGTTAATCCGTTCCGTTTATGGACTTAACGTCGTGCTTTTTTTGGCCGAGTCAACGAAAGTTGAGGATTTAAATGACATTTTCCGATAGTTCGTGCTTTTAATGGCCGAATTTTGAAAGTTAAGGATTTAAATGGCATTTTTCCCGTTTTAATTTTAAAACAAAACGACGTCGTTTTCTGTTTAACGAAAATTTTAAACGGGGACTTAACGACGTGTCTATTTTGGCCGAGTCAAACAAAGTTTGTGATTTAAAAACAAAGTCAACGAAAGTTGAGGATTTAAAAACAAAATCAACAAAAATTGAGGATTTAAATGGACAATCCGATAGTTCGTGTTTTTAATCGCTGAATTTTGAAAGTTGAGGATTTAAATGGTATTTTCCCATTTTTTTATTGTGTAATATTATTATTTGTTTTTTTTTGGTCTCGTAATTATTAGAATTGTTTCTATCAATTTAAAATCTATGTAAAGTTTTTTTTTAGTTTTTTATAAAAAAAATCTTAAATTTATGTTTATATACGTGTTTGTTTAGTTGATGGTACACATTTTCCCTATTTAATGATCAATTTTTGTCAATTAGTTGGTATTTTAGAGGGAATATATTATCATTTTAAACTTTTATTGGTAATACATTTAAAGTAAAAATGTGGAAAATAAAGTAAGAAAATATTATAGGGTCCATCTCTTTTAGAATGTCTCATTTTTTTCATGTCCTAAAATAATTAAGATGATTGAAAAAGACAAATTAAGTTAAATTATTATTTATAATCTAGGTTAATTAAGACGATTGAAGAAGGCAAAAAATTATGTTTGGATTAAAATGGTTATTTAATTCAACCATAATTATACAAAATTATATAAATATTATTATTAAAAATATTTAAACTTGATAAAATTTCAAATATTCAAAATTAGTAAATATTTATTTAATACGATAATATGGTAGGATGAGTTATGATTATGTTTTTACAATTGTGGTCATTTACAAATTGTTTTGTCAAAACATGCAAGATAACAGACTAATTCGAGGCATATTAAAATGATGGGTTAGTCCATTTTAACACTCATAAATATATAATATGTGAAATTTGATTTTAAAAAAACAATAAAACAATTAGTTGTGTGGTAATCTAAATTCACATAATAATAAAGTTTACAATTAAAATTACATCGAAATATACAACTAATTCATACTCATATTTCACTAATATCCACCATACGATAACATCATATAACTTTTACAACAACTTATTCTTTTTTTTGTTAGATAGCAAATTTTGCTATCATTTAAGGTTTTAAAAAATCACATAATCATGATTTTTTTAATTAAATTTTAAGTCAAACCATTTTCGTTAGTGTTTGCTCAATATAAATTTCATAAAAAGTAATGTATAAAAATTATTGTCCCGCACACAATACGGATTAGAATTTAAACTTCGCATAGCACAGCTATACGGATTAGAAATATGATATAAATATCAAAACACATATTACACAATAAATTAATAAAATATTATATTCTCAATAAAAACCTAAAAATTATAAATTCAACATATTTAAATTAATAACATTTAAATTAGATATGATTTCTCATTTTAAATTCAACAAATGTAAGAGGGCCTATTTTCCTTACTCTAAAAATATCCCATTGGTGCTCTTTTTTATTTTATTATAGTCGCCAAAAAAAGCAGAAAAATAAAAAAAAACAGAGTCCATAGCTTTAGAGACTAAAGCCTAGATCTATCTAAGAGATCTGACCGCAATCGGCGATAACAACAGGCTTGGTCGGCTTTCCAGCGGAAGATCCGATCTTCTCTATCGCCTTGACGACGTCCAATCCTTCGATGACCTGACCATGGCGACACAGGCTGTGACAGGCCTCAAGGAAGATCAATGGCATAAGCTGGTTCGACTTCTTGAGTTGAGATTCGAGACAGCAAATGGTGTGGGAAATAGCAACTATACAGATGAGTGGATTATTGATAGTGGTGCATCGCACCATATGACAGGTACATTGAGGGACATGTTCGATGTGCATCCGATCTCACCGTGTTGGGTGGGTCTGCCTAATGGAAATGTGGTTGCTGCTGATAGAGTAGGAAGTGTGGTATTGACAGAGAAGTGTACTTTGACACATGTGCTGTTCGTCAAGGAACTTAAGTGCAATCTCATCTCTGTGTCACAAGTTATTGATGAGATGAATTGCATTGTGTGGTTCTCGAAGCAGTTGTGTGTGTTGAAAGATATTGCTTTGCAGATTCCAATCGCGATGGGTGAAAGGAAAGATGGGCTGTATTTTCTTCAAGGTACTCATAAAAGTGTGAATGTGGCGAAGGTCAGTAAGTTGGGGTCTCTGAAACTTTGGCATAAAAGAACGGGACATGTGACTGAAAGTGATTAAGAAATTGCCAGAAGTGGATCAAAAGAGTGTTGGCGTTTCTGATTGCGATGTTTGCTTCCGAGCAAAGCAATGTCGTAATGTCTTTCCTGAGAGTACGGAGAAGAGTAAGGAGTGTTTTGAGATGATTCATTGTGATCTCTGGGGGCCATATCGAACACAGAGTTTGTGTGGGTCTACTTATTTCTTAACTATTGTGGATGATTATTCCAGAGCTGTGTGGGTTTTTCTTCTTGTTGATAAAACACAAGTTCAGAAAACTATGATCGATTTCTTTGCTCTCATCCAGCGACAGTTTGAGAAGCATGTGAAAATCGTGCGAAGCAATAATGGGAGTGAATTCGTGGTGATGAAGGAGTATTTTCGCACATCTGGGATAATTCATCAAACTTCATGTGTAGGAACTCCTCAACAAAATGGGCGAGTGGAGCGAAAACACCGTCATATATTGAATGTGGCAAGAGCGTTGAGATTTCAGGCAAATCTACCAATAGAACTTTGGGGTTATTGTGCTTCGAGTGCTGCATATCTAATCAATCGTACGCCATCTATGTTACACAATGGTAAGAGTCCGTACGAGATTATGTTTGGAAAAGTTCCTGCTTATAGTGAGATACGAGTTTTTGGATGTTTAGCATATGCTCATAATCAGAAACGGCATGGAGATAAGTTTGCGAGTAGAAGCAGGAAATGTGTATTCCTGGGGTACCCTTATGCGAAGAAGGGGTGGAATCTATTTGACTTGGAGACACGTGAAGTCTTTGTCTCACAGGATGTCACATTCATTGAGGAACGATTCCCATATTTGGAGCAAAAAGATCAGGTGGATGAGCCACCTAATTCTGATCAAAGGCCGTTATTTGTGGATGATAGTGTTGGATTTGATGATATAAGTCATGTTTTGACAAGAGATACAGTGATACAGACTCCAGTTGTGTCAGACGAGGTTGGAGAAGAAGATATGCAAGCTATATCAGCAGGTATACGGGATATGTTGGGAATTACAGTGCCACAGACAGAACCTGAATCGGTTATACAGTCTGAGAATGTCGATGGGTGTCGACCGATACTAGCCAGTATCGATCGACACCAGGAGAATGTCGTTGGGTGTCGACCGATACCATCCAATATCGATCGACACCAGGAGAATGTCGATGGGTGTCGACCGACACCAGACAGTGTCGATCGACACCTGGTGGATCAACCTGCTGCAACAGAAATTTTAGGACGCGGAATGCGACAGAAACAAGCTCCTGCCAAGTTACAAGATTTTGTGTGCAATACGACATTTGCAATGAATGCGTCTGCTGTGAGTCAGGAATTGAGTAATGATTATGGTATTGAGAATTATGTGAGTTGTGAGAGGTTCTCTATGTCACACAGAGCGTTCCTGTGTAGTATAACAGAAGGAGTTGTGCCGAAAACATTTGCTGAGGTTATGGCAGATCCGCGATGGAGAGAAGCTATGAGACTGGAGATTGAGGCTCAGGAACGAAATCAAACATGGTTGATTGAACACTTACCACCAGGTAAGCATTGTTAGAGGGGGGATTAGCACCCCCTAGTTTAACTCGGTTCGAACCGAGATCGGTTCAATCAATACCGGTTTACGATGGTTCGGATCGAGGATAAGTCGGCCCGAAAACATTGGGCCGAGCCCGAAATCTCGCTGAAAGCCCACCTCGGCTACCGATCTAGGCCCATCACAAGCCCAGTCCGTTACAACAGATAAAAACGGAATATTTCCCTTTCCCCGCCGATCTCGGAAAAGGAAATATTCTCTTCGGTTGATTCATCGAGATATCAGGAATTTATCCTTATCTCGGCGAGAAAACCGGAAGATTTCCTTTTCCTAATCGAACTCGGAAAAGGAGAAGTCCTCCTGTCAACCGCCTCAAAAACACTATAAATAAGGAGGCCATCGCCTCATTCTAGAGAGGGACAACTTCCGCAGAGACAGAGAATACAAGAGAGAGCTCATTACCGATCTCAAGTCTTTTGTCTTTGCCTACTTACTTAAATTCTGTTGTAACGCCGACCTTGATCAATAAACGAGATTCCGACTAAAAAGTACTGTTTTACCCCTTTTGTGTGATTTACGGATCAACAATTGGCGCCGACTGTGGGGATTTATAGAACAGTACTTGCGGACATCGTTTGATTGAAGTTCGGCAATGGTTCTTCCAATCGATACCACCGCAGCCCTCGTCAACGGCTCAGAAACCGACGATCAAAACCCGCGGATCGACGAGCTCGATCCTGTCGATACCGAACTACAAACAACCGGAGGGAGACCCCCTCCGACCATACCCGTTGGAGAAGACAATCAGGTCAATCCATCTCGGACTCTTCCACAGCCTCCAGCTGCTTCGATATTCACGGATCCGACCGTCTTCATAGAAGCTATGACAGCGCAGTTCGCCGAAATTAACAAAAAGAACGAAGAGCGGATCGCGTCTCTCATAGCATCCCATTTTGAGCGCCGAAATCAGATCGGTATCCTCGATCCAAACCCGGTCACCCCCGCCAACGAAAACACGTTACGCCGAAATCTCTTGTCCGACTTAACCGAAGCTCAACCCCCAGGCACGATCGACCCGCCGACAAGGAGATCCTCCGCGACCGGTTCGGAAATCAACATCACGGACCAAGCCGCCATAAATTTGGAATTCGCCAAGTTCCAAGCCCAACTACAAGATATGCGGACCAAAGTCCATCAGGCTACGAGTTCGGCGCCGGAGATCGACCGAGTAATTCAAGAGTCACAGAGGACGCCGTTTACCGACAAAGTCGTCAACACTCCAGTCCGACGATTGGAAAGAGTCAAGATAACATCATACGACGGGTTTACCGATCCTAAACACTTCTTGACCTCATTTGTCATCACAATGAACCGATTTCGTTTCGGCTCAGAAACCGAGAAGGACGCAGCCATGTGCCAACTATTCGTGGAGAACTTATCCGGAGCCGCGCTCGATTGGTTTTCAACGCTCGAGCCAAGTTCGGTAAACAGCTATAACGAGCTCACTACCAAATTCCTCAAACGCTTCACCATGTTTATCAAGCAGAAAACAAAGAACGCCGAACTTTGGGCCCTCGAGCAGAAGCAGGACGAGCCCCTACGCAACTTCATGGAACGTTTCAAAGCGGTTGTATCCCATTGCACGATCGACGACGAAGCCGCAATCGAGGCTCTTTACAAGGCCACCTGGTACGAATCGGACTTTCACAGGGAGATCAAACGCAATAATCCAAAGACATTGGAGGACATCCTGCACAGGGCGCATATCTTCATCATGGAGGAGGAGGAAAGATCCGAGAAAGATAGGCGATACGCAATGACGAAACAGCTCGCCACTAAGGACAAACTGTACGTTTCCCCGAAACAACCCGTCAATACGGTCCAAACTCAGCAATCCTGGTCAAACACTTGGGTTCGGTCGGATGAGCCAAAAGAGCCCGACACGACTGACTCCGCACCGTACTGCAATTTCCATAACCGGTATGGAAATCATTCGACCGAAGAGTGCCGACATCTACAGGAATTCCTGATGATGAAGTACAAAAAGGGGGAAGTTCCAGTCGAAGGAGCCTTCCAACCCTCGAACAGACCGCGCCGTAACGATAACGGTAGGAGACGTAACTCCAAACCAAACAAGCCTGCCGAGCAGAGGAAAGACAAAACCGACGACGAACAACCGAAACGAGATCGGGAGGACAACGTGGAAACTCAACAACCTCCGCAGGTTCGAAAACGTGTCAACATGATCATGGGTGCATTGGAAACATGCAACTACTCCGTCCGAGCTCTGAAGATATACAGCAAGGAAGCAGTAGCCGCAAAACAGTCACATCAGACTACACCCTGCGGAACGCCGATCACCTTCTCTGAGGCCGACACGGAAGGACTTCATATGCCGCATAACGACCCGTTAGTCGTCGAGACACTCATCGGTGATGTCGTAGTCGGGCGAATTTTGATTGACACTGGGAGCTCGGTTAACGTGATTTTCAAGGATACGCTGAAAAATATGGATTTTCCCGACAACCAAATCAGACCGAACATCGAACCACTCACCGGATTCTCAAGCGAGCAAACCATGACAGCAGGAACGGTCAAAATCCCTATGTATACCGGGGGAATATGTCGAATGGTCAAGTTCTTGGTGCTAAACAAACCCGCGATCTACAACGTAATACTCGGCACGCCGTGGATATTTTCGATGAAAGCAGTCGTGTCTACGTATCATCAATGCGTCAAGTTCCCGACACCTTCCGGAGTTTTCACCCTTAGAGGCGACCAGGTGATGTCCCGAACGTGTTTCATAAACGAATGCAAACTAAGGACCACTCCCCGCACCTGCGTGATCAATAAGAAGAAAATCCCAAACGATCCCGATCTGCCACGACGCGAGACGATCGTCCAAACCAATATCGATGATTTCAATCCGGAAAGATGCGTAGGAATCGGAGCCGAGCTCGAAAAAGACATCAAAGAGGATTTAATCCGACTCCTCAAAAGAAACGTCTCGACCTTCGCCTGGTCAATCACGGATATGCCCGGAATCAACCCAAAGATTATAAGCCATGAACTCAACATCGACCCCACCTTCAAACCGATCAAACAAAAACGACGCAAGCTCGGTCCCGAGAAAGCCCGAGCTGTGAACGATGAAGTCGAAAGATTACTTAGCGCGGGATCGATTACGGAAGTTCGGTATCCCGATTGGTTGGCAAACCCGGTCGTCGTGAAGAAGAAGAACGGAAAGTGGAGGATATGCGTCGACTTTACCGACCTAAACAAAGCCTGCCCAAAGGATAGTTTCCCACTCCCACATATCGACAGACTCGTCGAAGCCACCGCCGGGAACGAACTCCTCTCATTCATGGACGCCTTTTCAGGCTACAATCAGATACTCATGCACCCGGACGATCGCGAGAAGACATCATTCATTACCGATCGCGGTATCTATTGCTACAAAGTGATGCCGTTCGGCCTAAAAAACGCCGGTGCTACTTACCAACGCCTCGTCAATCGAATGTTCGCTAGTCAGCTCGGCAAAACGATGGAGGTTTACATCGATGACATGCTCGTCAAATCTTTAGTTGCGAAGGATCACACCGGACATCTCAACACCTGTTTTGATATCCTGAACGAGTACGGCATGAAGCTAAACCCGACCAAATGCACATTCGGTGTAACCTCCGGAGAGTTCCTCGGGTATATCGTAACTCAAAGGGGAATCGAGGCCAATCCTAAACAGATCTCGGCAATCCTCGACCTACCATCTCCAACAACGAGAAGGGAAGTGCAAAGACTCACGGGACGCATCGCCGCACTCAACCGGTTTATCTCCCGGTCCACCGATAAGTGCCTCCCCTTCTACCAATTGCTGCGCGGAAACAAAAATCTTGAGTGGGATGATAAGTGCGAGGAAGCATTCAAGCAGCTCAAATATTACTTATCAACACCACCAGTTTTGGCAAAACCCGAAGACGGCGAGACCCTCTATCTCTACATCGCGATCTCAACTTCGGCGATCAGCGGGGTCCTCGTTCGGGAAGACCGGGGCGAACAAAAACCGATCTTCTATATCAGCAAATCACTAGATGGAGCTGAAGGGCGATATCCGACTCTCGAAAAGCTGGCCCTCGCCGTTGTTGTTTCAGCTCGGAAATTGCGCCCTTACTTCCAATCACACTCAGTCCGGTCGGTTGGCTAAATGGGCTATCGAACTTAGCGAATACGACATCGATTACAAAAGCCGGACAAGCATCAAATCACAAGTCCTCGCCGATTTCCTCATTGAACTATCTCCAGAATACGTCAACACTGATGTCATAACCGCCGAACGATGGATCCTTCACGTCGATGGGTCGTCGTCTCACCGAGGCTCTGGAATAGGCATTCGCCTCAAATCTCCAACGGGAGAAATCTTGGAGCAATCTTTCCGCCTGACGTTCAACGCGTCTAACAACGAGGCAGAATACGAAGCGCTAATTGCCGGACTGCGATTGGCCAAAGCCATCGGCGTTACACGCATTCACGCCTACTGCGACTCACAGCTCGTCGCAAGTCAGTTCAGCGGGGAGTATGACGCCAAGAATGATCGAATGGACGCATACCTCAAGCTCGTCAAACAACTCGCTTCCGAATTCGATTCGTTCGAACTTACCAGGATCCCGCGGGGAGAAAAAGCTCCAGCCGACGCACTCGCTGCCTTGGCTTCGAGCTCCGACCCTCACCTCAAACGAACGATCCCGGTGGAAAGTATATCAGAACCTAGTATCGGAAGCACAGAACAATGCATCGTCACGACTTGTAGACGAGATTACGAGGAAAATCCTGCGACTGAACCTGTCTTACGTCGACAGAGACGGACTCCAACCGTCGAGTCCGATCAAGACACCGAACTCGAGCACTCTAGTACCGCCGAAGGCAACAACGACACGCTGCAAGTCGATGAATCGGCCCGATCAGACGATGAAACGGAGGAACAGACGGACGGACTTCATGAGCCAATAGACCTCGAACAGTCCGACGAGCAGACTCCCGCCAATTGGACACTAGAGATAAAAATGTACATCATCGATGGCAAAATTCCGGCCGATAGATGGGCCGCTCGACGACTCAAAATGCGAGCCGCTCGCTACATACTTATCAAAGACGGACTGTTTCGTTGGAGTGCAGCAGGAATCCTCCTCAAATGCATCTCAGGCGATGAAATTCAGGAAGTCATGAAAAAAATACACGAAGGCGATGGCGGCAATCACTCCGGCGGCCGATCTCTAGCCCTGAAAATCAAGAGAGCAAGCTATTATTGGCCAAGTATGCAAGCAGACTGCGAGAGGTTCGTCGCGAAGTGCGACAAATGCCAAAGGCATGGCCCAATGATACATCTTCCTACCGAGCTGCTAACCACTTCGACAGCTCCGTATCCATTCATGCGATGGGGGATGGACATCATCGGTCCTTTCAGACGATCCACTACGCAGAAAAAGTTCATCCTCGTCATGACGGATTACTTTACCAAATGGGTAGAAGCCGAGGCATATCCCGTCATCCTCGCCTCTGACGTCCAGAAATTCGTCTGGAAATTCATTATCTGCCGACACGGAATTCCGTACGAGATTATCACCGATAACGGTCCCCAATTCATATCAACACTATTCAACGACTTCTGCGCTAAGTGGAAAATTCGACTAAGTTTTTCCACACCACGATACCCGCCGAGCAACGGTCAGGCCGAAGCAACAAACAAAACAATCATAGCCGGCCTCAAGAAACGATTGGATACTCATAAAGGGACATGGTCAGATAAACTCGACGGAGTCTTATGGTCATACCGAACGACCCCAAGATCGTCAACGGGGCAATCCCCCTTCTACATGGCCTATGGCGTGGAAGCCCTATGCCCCGCCGAACTCACCATCCCGACTATCCGTCGGACGATGCTCGTGCAAAATCCTGATCTTAACGACGAAATCATGCTCGACAACCTCGACAATCTCGAGGAACAACGCGATCAAGCCTTACTTCGGATTCAGAATTATCAGAACTTAGCAGCACGATACTACAACAAAAAGGTCCGCGGACGTCACTTCACCGACGGCGACCTTGTCTTAAGAAAAGTCTTCGAAGGCACCGAAGAAAAGAATGCCGGCAAGCTCGGCACAAACTGGGAAGGACCCTATCAGGTCATGAGGGTAGTCAAACCAGGCGTCTACGAGCTCATGAAGCTAGACGGAACCCCCATTCCCCGTTCGTGGAATTCCATGAACCTCAAGCGGTACTACATCTAGGCCAACCCTCAAGCGCTAAAAAAAAAAAAAAAAAAAAAAAAAAAAAAAAAAAGATCACCAACTAAAAAAAAAAAAAAAAAAAAAAAAAAAAAAAAAAAGATCACCGAGCTACTACACATACGCTCGATTCTAATATGTAATATGAACTACGAATGGCTTGATCCTTCTTTCGAAGGTACGTAGGCAGCCCTCACAAGGCGCAGCTATAACATTAATAAAATTTTACCAAGGCATTCTACCGAACTCCAACAGTTCGTATTTTCTAAGCCAAACTTTATGTTTGCCGAACTCCAGCAGTTCGTATTTTCTAAGCCAAGCTTTATGTTTGCCGAACTCCAACAGTTCGTATTTTCTAAGTCAAACTTTTCGTTTGCCGAACTCCAACAGTTCGTATTTTCTAAGTCAAACTTTTCGTTTGCCGAACTCCAACAGTTCGTATTTTCTAAGTCAAACTTTCAGTTTGCCAAACTCCAGCAGTTCGTATTTTCTAAGCCAAACTTTCAGTTTGCCGAACTCCAACAGTTCGTATTTTCTAAGTCAAACTTTACGTTTGCCGAACTTCAACAGTTCGCATTTTCAACCACCAACGGTTACATATCAACGTCCTGGCCAGACGATCTGATTAAGCCGAGCTTAGCTCGCACGCATCCTCATGGTGCAATGGATAATACACTTTCCACATTTAAAGCCGAGATCAGTCTCGCACCAACTTCTCAGATTATCCGAGCCAAATAAGCCGAGCCCGTCTCGCACACTCGGATTCAATGTGAGAAACCTAGAGCATATTAAGATGAGCTGTTCACGTACTCTTAAAACTAAAACTCTAAGGTTAAAGCCGAACGTCCTTCCTCGCAAATCTAAGCCGACTTCTCAACAGTCGCAAAATTTAGTAAGCCGATTTCTCAACAGTCGCAAAAACCAGTAAGCCGGTTTCTCAACAACCGCAAAATCGATAAGCCGATCTACAGTATGGATTGCCGACCTCGAGCAGGTTCAGTCGAACTTGTCCTCTTCACCCGGCTAAGACCGTACTATTTACGGCACCACTGTGTACGACAAGTTTGAGAAGTTCGTATTCGGTACGACTTCAAATATATCAGAACTCGGCATAAGAATAACTTAAGAAATAACAAAGCATAACACTCAAAATAAAATACGAAGATCGATTCTTTCAAGAGCCCCTCGGGCAAAACCACAAAACGGATACCGGACTTTAAAGACCCTCCGGTCCAAGAGGTCTAGTTATAAGCCCATTCGGGCAAAAGAAAATTACATAAAGAAGGGAAAAGGCCTAAACACCTTGCCTCCGCATCGCTTCAGCTTGGTCCGCCGACATCGAAGCTCGATTAGTACCGAACTCATCAAGCCTTGGCGGTACTACGTTACCCATCGAGGGCGAAATTCCCGGGTGAACCGGATCAGTAAAGGGCGAGACGACTAGGTCTGCATCTTCCAGCTCGCGGAGGTCGATCGCCTCGTACTCTGCCGACTTCTCAGCCTTAAGCTTCTCGAGCTTTTCAATACGAGACGGCGGGACAACGATACCGTGCTTCGTCTTCAGATTCTGGCAGAAGCTGAGGATCCCATGGATCTGATTAACGGCCAGGAATGGTTTCTTTGCCCGATCAACCGCCGCCAGATGATCCTTAACTTTTTGAAGACGAACCTGGCATTTTTCAGTTACCGCTTTCCTCTTCAAGATTTGATGAGTGCGGCCAGCCCGCAACCTTGAAGTCTCAGTGAATAGCTTCGTCGCAAGGGCATCCTTTTCCAACCCCAGCTCGGCATTGGATCTCTTCAGCGCGGCTAGTTCGCGGGTCAGCTCGGCTACTGCACGATCGCCGGCTTCCACTCTATCCTCAGAGACTCGGAGCTCTTTGCGGAGTTCCACGGCTTGGACGCTCGCTTCGAAAGCCTTACGGCGCGAAGCTCCGAGTTCACGATCGTATGACCCGACGATCTCATTCGTCCGGGCAATCATCTGCCAAAAACAGCGAACATCAGAAAGAAGATTTGAAAGAAAGAAGAGACGAACTTGAAAAAGGCATTTACCTCGGCAGTAGACTGGGCCAATTTCTTGAACTCATCCGACTTGTACAGACGATCGACCGGGGGGGAGGAATTCCGGGCCGAAGCTGACCTGCCGATACGTCTCGGCAAAATCCAGTGACTCGACCTCCGGTGCTGGAGCCCGATGCCTCTTCGAGACAGGAGAATCGTCCGACAGGACCACCGTCTCCTCTTCGGCTCGTTGGGGTTCAGAACCCCCATCATCACCTCCGACATTTTGGGGGCCGGTATTCCCTTCGTCGCCTTCAGTAGGCGTAGTGTCGACCCCAGCTGTGTGATCAGCCTTTTGACGGGCTCCTTTTTTTGTCTTCCTTCTCCTCTTCTTTTCGGCGGGAGAAGAGGTGCGCCCTTCAGCAGGAACTTGCTCCCCAGCAGGAACATCGTCCCTAACGATGCCATCATCAACAGTTGCCGGTTCGGCTTCAAGCGGAGGAGGAATTTCGGAATTCGTCTCCCGCTCGTCACCGTCGAGTTCGGCAGATAGATCGGGGATGTCATCAAACTTCATCTTCCGACGACGAGACGGTTTTGCTGAAAAAGGGGAAAAACGATAAGTAAATAAAAGAACACAGATAAAGGAGATTGCCGAACTGAGAAGAAAAATCTACCGAAATTTACCTCTAAGAACTCTTTTCGCTTTCAAGTTGAGCTTCTCTTGATAGGCTTCAGGCCACCGAACTTTCCCAGCCGCACTCAATTGCTTCGCATGAACAAAGGTGAATCCTGGTGTGGTGATAAGGAAGCTTGGAGGATGACGAGCTGAAAAAGAAAAAGAAAAATATAATTCAGGCAAAATTAGGTACTAAAACGAAATCAAGAACAAGTTATCTACCAATGGGAGTCCTCCATTGAGTTCGGTAACTCCCTCCCGGACACTCAACGGAAGATTCATCGATCTTCACGAAGAAGTATCGGGTGCCCCAATGGTTGACCTTGCTCGGTTTGTTCCCAGTAACAAGGTCGGCTTCCGGTTTTGCATTTGCCGATAGAAACCACGGCTTTGCCTTCGACAGGTTCACCCGGAACAACCTCTCAAAAACCTTCGCCGTGATAGGGATACCGCACTCCTCCCCGAGGGAAAGAAGACCCATAAGGTTTATCACCGTGGCCGGCATCAGTTGAGAGATCGCGACGTGCCGCCTCTTACAGTACTTATAAACGAGCTCCGGGATGGGAAACCGAAGCCCACAACTTCTAAAATGCTCCTCATAAACGCATATATAACCAGCAGGTGCGTCCCACGGGCGGTCGTTAGCTTTCGGGACCTTGAAGAGCAACTCGTTTGGAGCACCGCACTTCTCCAACGTAATTTGGATGGTCTCTGCAGTCGATCGAGACGATCCGATACTTGCGGGTTTCTCAACAACCCGCCTAGTAGCCGATACGGGATCATCATCCCCTATATCTGGCCGAACAGCCGGAGAGAAAGTCTGATTATCAAGACCAGCTGCATCCTCGTGCTCTGCAAGCCGAGCAGCAAATTCGGCATCTGCCCGAACTTGATCGAAAGATGCATCACCTCCCTCTTCAGGGAGATCTTCATCGAGGAGATGCGGAACTTCGACCGTAACCCTTGAGCTGCTCGGTCCGGCCGCAGCACGCTGAGAGTTGCGCCTAAACATCTCCCGTTCGACGTCACCCAGTCCGTCCGAGCTCGAATCAGAACTATTGACGAACATCCCAATGTCTGGGAACTCAGATGAAGGAGCTCGGTCTTCAACAGAAGGGGAAGAAGTCCTTGAAACCATGTCGATCAAACGAAAGAAGTTGATGAAGAACAAGACGAACAACTTGGATGCTAATGAAGAACAGCTTGAAGATCGCCCGGAAAGTTTGAAGATCTTCAAACAGATCGGAGAAATCACGGCGGAGGAGACGATCGGAGAAAGGGAAATAGGTAAAATCCTAGAGAGAAGGGAGAGCGTTTAGAGAGAGAAAGTACCTTTTTGAAGAAAATAAACAGAAGTGAAAAACGGAAGGGGATCCGAGCGATATTTATAGAGAAAAAGGTAATGATGACAGTTCCTCGAAACGCGCAACCAGAGAAGATAAATCGACACGCGACTCTTCGAATTCCACAGCGAGAGAAGACGAATCGACACGCGCCTCTTCGAATTCTGCGACAAGAGAAGACGAAACGACGCCCTCTTCTCAAGAAAAAATACCGAACTCGAATGTTCAGGGCCGATACCAAAAACTCACCGAATTCGAAAGTTCGTAAAATCGATTCAACCGTAAGAACCCCAATCTTAAGAGGATCCGTCCCATCAAGCCGAACTAAAGCAGTTCGCCGAACTCGTACAGTTCGTATCATCAAGCCGAACTTAAGCAGTTCGCCGAACTCGTACAGTTCGTATCATCAAGCCGAACTTAAGCAGTTCGCCGAACTCATACAGTTCGTATCATCAAGCCGAACTTAAGCAGTTCGCCGAAATCGTACAGTTCGTATCATTAAGCCGAACTCGAAACAGAATCTGATCAGATCATACCGATCTCAGTTTTAACCGAGCTAAAGAATACTCCTCAAAAATTCGCCGAACTCATAAACTCCCTCGCCGAACTGAGGGGGGGACCAGTTGTTAGAGGGGGGATTAGCACCCCTAGTTTAACTCGGTTCGAACCGAGATCGGTTCAATCAATACCGGTTTACGATGGTTCGGATCGAGGATAAGTCGGCCCGAAAACATTGGGCCGAGCCCGAAATCTCGCTGAAAGCCCACCTCGGCTACCGATCTAGGCCCATCACAAGCCCAGTCCGTTACAACAGATAAAAACGGAATATTTCCCTTTCCCCGCCGATCTCGGAAAAGGAAATATTCTCTTCGGTTGATTCATCGAGATATCAGGAATTTATCCTTATCTCGGCGAGAAAACCGGAAGATTTCCTTTTCCTAATCGAACTCGGAAAAGGAGAAGTCCTCCTGTCAACCGCCTCAAAAACACTATAAATAAGGAGGCCATCGCCTCATTCTAGAGAGGGACAACTTCCGCAGAGACAGAGAATACAAGAGAGAGCTCATTACCGATCTCAAGTCTTTTGTCTTTGCATACTTACTTAAATTCTGTTGTAACGCCGACCTTGATCAATAAACGAGATTCCGACTAAAAAGTACTGTTTTACCCCTTTTGTGTGATTTACGGATCAACAAGCATGTCATTGAGTGTAAGTGGGTTTACACAATTAAGTATAATGCTGATGGCTCGATTGAAAGGTATAAGGTGAGGATTGTAGCTTGTGGAAATCGTCAGAAAGAAAGGATTGATTATTCTAATACATTTGCTCATGTGGCAAAGATGAGCACAGTTCGATTGGTTCTGCAAGTTGCAGCTGGGAAAAATTTGGAGTTGCATCAGATGGATGTGCACAATGCGTTTCTTCATGGAGATTTGGAAGGAGAGGTGTTTATGAGAGTACCTCAGGGTTTTTGTAGCTCGAAGAAGGGAATGGTATGTCGATTGCGCAAGTCATTGTATGGTTTGAAACAAGCTCTGAGATGCTGGTTCGCGAAACTTTCGACGGCACTGTTGAGCTATGGTTTTACACAGAGTAAGGCAGATTAATCTCTTTTCTCGTTAGTTCGTGGTAAAGTTCACTTGCATGTTCTCGTATATGTGGATGATCTTGTGATAACAGGGAGCTCTCCAGAAGTGATACATAAGTTCAAAATGTATCTAAGTAATTGCTTTCATATGATGGATTTGGGAAAATTGAAGTATTTTCTTGGATTGTAAGTTGCGAGAAACGCATAAGGGATATATTTATCACAGAGGAAGTATGCTCTGGATGTTATTGCTGATGTTGGTTTACTTGGTGGTAGGCCAGTAGAGTTTCCGATGGAGCAGAACCATCAGTTGGGAAAGTCGACGTCAGAGATACTTACTGATCCGGAGAAGTATCGCAAAATCGTTGGAATGTTGATTTATCTGGCTGCGACAAGACCATATCTTGTGTACTCTGTTCACATCTTGTCTCAGTTTATGCGTGGGCCAAGAGAGGATCATTGTCGGGCTGCTTTACGAGTCGTTCGTTACTTGAAGGGGTGTCCTGGAATGGGAATTTTGTTGAAAGCTGAATGTAATTTTCATCTTACAGCTTGGTGTGATTCGGATTGGGCGGGATGTCCAATCACGAGGAGATCTTTGAGTGGATGGTTGATACAGTTGGGGAATTCACATGTGTCGTGGAAGTCAAAGAAGCAGGATGTAGTATCCCTCTCTTCAGCAGAAGCAGAGTACTGAGCTATGGTTGTGCCGGTGAAAGAATTGAAGTGGATCAAGAGTGTAATGACCACGATGGGTATTGCACATTCTGGTCCAATGGATTTGTATTGTGATAGTCAGTATGCGCTTCATATTGCAGCGAATCATGTGTTTCATGAGAGGACAAAACATGTGGAGCTTGATTGCCACTTCATTAGAGATGATATAGTAGCTGAAATCATTCAGACACAGCATGTTTCTACTACTCAACAATTGGCGGATGTCTTCCCTAAAGCACTTGGAGGTCGTCATTTTCAAGATATGTTGTGCAAGTTGGGCATTCGAGATCTACATGCTCCAACTTGAGGAGGGATATTAAGAGATATAGGCTTATTGGATATATATGTATTGGGCCTTATATAGTTAGGATTATTTTACCTTTGTATAAATAGAGAATTGTCTCCTTTGTAAAACCCTAATAAAAAATATACAGAATTTCAGAGAGTTCTTCTGATTCTTACAGATCACTCGATGAAACGAAGATCCCTTAAAGTGGAGTGCCTTGCCGCTGCGTTCAACGCCTTTCTCGCCGGTGCACAGTGCGCGGAAATTCTCCGCCGTCTTCGGTGTCTTGTCGGTGTACAACTCCATCACGATCCGTTCCGCCGCCTCTCCACCGATCGTCATGTCGAAGAAAACCTTAGGATGCGCCATCGTCGATATTTTCTGTTGAGAGGACGAAAGGATATATATATATATCCGTGAGAAAATAATAATATCATGGCCTTTTGGATTAAGACAGGTGTCGATATCTCCACGGTTTTGAATGATTTAACTGTGGTTAGGTTGAGTTTGACCACGGTAAATGCTCTTCAATATCCATACCAAAACCCGACACGTCATGCTGCGACCTCTCTTCATTTTTTCATTTTTTCATTTTTTGGATTTTGGAAATAATCCAAAAAATGTGTATTCTCAAATCTTGATGATGAGATAATACGGAAATATATTGTATCGAAAACAACAAGTAAAAAACGGAAATCGTCAGTAAGACCGGAAAATATAATATTCTCTGAATAGTATTATTTAATTTTACTAATGGGCCTTATTATGACCACGTTTAGATAAAGTCCATATATCTTTAATAGGCTTTTATCTCCATAGGATTTTTACTGTTTCACTTATTTCCATTTCCCATTTTTTGAGTAAAACACAAACTTCTTCCATGCTTTGGTTGTGGAATCGGATGGTTCTCGTGAGTGTTAGTTTCAAGCTCTTGCGTCATTGCCTCCAAAAGTGATTGATTCTACATTTTTTTACACAATTTTGTTGCCTCTTTTTTTTTTAGGTGGTTTGAACCTTTTTGACTGTGTTTCTTCTTAGTATTATTATTATAGTAAAATCAATAATAAAAAAGAGATTAAATATTTTATTTAACAAAAAGAAGACAAATATTATTGGATATAGAAACAACAAACAAACCAATATTGTTTTTTTGGTATCACTCAAGAAGTAGGTAGCTAGGCTTTAGTTAAATGGAGAAAGAGTCAAAGAGTATATATATATCCGTCAAGGATGAGAAGGGAAAGGAGTCCATTTCCCGAACTTAGGGTAATGTGGAATGTATTTAGGCGGGAAAGTCGGAAGCTTGGGAATCACCACCGGCGGCTTGTAAATCGGCACCAGAGCTTTAGGAGGACACGGCTTCTTTGGAAAAACCACCAGTGGCTTGTATATCGGTTTGTAGATGGGCACCGGCGGTTTGTAGATAGGCACCGGGGGCTTGTAGATCGGCTTGGGAAGTGGCGGACATGGCTTCTTTGCGATCACCACTGGCTGCTTGTGTGCGATCTTTGGTGGACACGGCTTCTTGGGGATCACCACCACCGGTAGCTTGTAAACTGGGACCAGTGGGGGACAAGGCTTTTTGATCTTAGGAAACGGAGGAAGATTAAGCGGTGGAGGCAAAGGGAACTTAGGCATATGCCAAAAGAACGTTGAGACACAAACTTCGGGTGAGAATTTCAGATTTTGCTTTAGACCCAAAACGTATTTTTCTCCGGATTTCGATAAAAACATCATCTTGGAGGCCTCGAGGCCGTCGTGGGCCGGGCAAGGGTTGCCTGAAGCGCTGTGAAGCTGAGCATAGCAAGCTTCTTTAAGGGTTCCATCGTCTCCAACGATATTGTCATGAGAAATATTGAGACTAAACTTTCCTGATTCGTCAACTTCTCCGCTTCCTCTTGTAACAAAATGCCCTTTTCTCTCGGCCATTTTGCACTCTATCGTTACTCGGAGTCCTGATGATCACCAGTTCAGTCAAACAAAAGCCTTATATGGAGAGTCAAAGGATTCGCAATGAAACTAAAAAAATAGATGAATTTAGAAAAAAAGAGTGTTATATATATTCATTATTAAAAAAAGCAAAAACAAACAAACATATATATAGGGAAAAATGCCAAAAAATACCTCAACTATTTAATTTTTGCTAGAAATCCACACAAACTTTTTGCGTTGCCAGAAACGCACACAAACTATTTTTTCGATCCATAAAAATACCCAAACTTTTTAAAGTTCCATTTTCCCCTCTACGATTTCACTCCCCTACGGAAAAGAGTCTAGAAAGTTCTTGGCATTGATCACATCGATGAAACTGGCGATGATGGCTTTATTTGAATGATGCTGTGAAATAATGTGTGTACTCTGGGGAGCTGTGTATGTCTACGGAGAAGTACATGGTGGTTAGATTTGGAACTGGTTAGGTGATATGTGGAGCACTAAGAAAAAAATCATTGCAATGTTTCAAGAACAGGTGAGTCTCTGTGTTTTCAAACCTCTTTCTCTGGTTTGGTTTTCTGTTTGTTTGAGGGCAAGCAAAAGCTAAGTCTGGGGGAGTTGATATATCATGGTTTTTACCCCTTTTTAGCAATGATATAAGTCTTTTTATAGAGTCTTTCTAGTTTTTTCATAGTCTTTTAGAGTCTTTTCAGGTTTTAGCACGTTTGGAGCACAATTGGAGAAAGGGAGCCGTTTTGGGTGAAATCGTAAGGGGGAAAATGGAACTTTAAAAAGTTTGGGTATTTTTATGGATCGAAAAAATAGTTTGTGTGCGTTTCTGGCAACGCAAAAAGTTTGTGTGAATTTCTGGCAAAAATTAAATAGTTGAGGTATTTTTTGGTATTTTTCCCCATATATATATGGATCGACTAGGAACATTTATCGACCGGAACATTATTATTATAATTATTTTTTTTGAATTGAATGTAAGAGCATCATTATTGGTAAAAACCCAAATGGGTTTCTTAAGTATTATTTTAATATAAATTTGAAGTTAAGAAACTGTGTTAAAAAACTTCTGTTTTTGCTGTTTTATTGGTAGAACCCCTAATGGGTTTTTTTTTTTGGTATCCATCCTTATTTTGTTCTATTTCATTATATTTGATTATGTCTTTCATATTGTAACCATATTTTAAGTGTGTCAGATACTTCATTTAAATTTCCATTACATAGATGTATATATCATACTTTAACTTGTTATATATATATATATATATATATATATATATATATATACATTTCATAATTACCTTCTTTTTGATCTATATTCAACAAATTAAAGAGTCATACAAAGTCTAAAACAAAATTAATTTCTTTCAGATGTCAACAAGCATGTATGAGAGAGAAGTGGAAGCAGATTGTGAAAGTATACACAATACCATAACCAAGACATGATGCAGGAGACAAGTGTTTTACACAGCCGAGGGAGTTCGATTGAAACACAAGTATAACACAAACTAAAACGAATTATAATTACATTAAACATGTCACATAGTATGCGCCATCTCCTAAAAAAGGGACTGCAGCTCTGCTATTCCAACAGATTTAACTGACCTGAACCCTTCTCGTAGCTGGATCCAGGGTCGCAAACAAACGATTTTCAGCGAGAACACTAGCACCAGTCAATTGGTTCAAAAGTGTACTCTTTCCAGCGTTTGTGTAACCAACCTTAAACACAATGGGCATAAAACATTCACATATGAATGTGTTGATCAATTCCTACGAGTTTAGAATAACGTGCTATACTTACCAAAGATACAACAAGAACAGGTATAGCAACACGCCGGCTTCTATACTGCTTTCGATGCTTTCTAACAGATTCCAACTCTTTTTTTAGAACTCCAATCTAGCCAATTTCATATGAAAACGTTTAGAATATACGTCCATCTTAATGAACCTGTAGAAAAAACTAAATAAAAGCAGAGCCTAAGAAACAGCTCATCACAAATGTAATCACAAACTGTGTCACACCCATCTCTTGAAAAATGAGCAGTAGCAAAAGAGGCTAAAAACTGCAGAAGTATATATATATTATTTGTACTTCAATTTGAAATTCTCCCATATCTTTAACTTGGCCACCTGATTGACGCTCAAGGTGAGTCCACATTCTAGTTAATCGTGGTAATTGGTATTCCATTTGTGCTAGAGCAACCTGCAAACAATTCGAGATTGATCTAATGTTTTATCCCTAATGCATCGATTCATCCTAACCACACAACAAATTCTTCGGAATCAAAATCACGACGAGGCTCCAGACACCCGAGCAAGACATCAATCAGACAAAATTGAATTGAAAGGATGCAGGCTTTCTTAAATACGAGTGAGATTATAAGAAACCTAACCTCGTCTTCGTCGAGGAGCTTGAAAATCAGGAAAATCTTAGCCCGATCTTTAGATTCGTGCAATTCGTACGTCGGCACTTGTGCTTACATGAGCCCAGAGAGATTCGACTCTGAATCGGCAGGTGGAAGCTCCGACATCTACGCCGGATTCGTTCGGCAGAGCGATGAAGAGAGAAGAGAGAATTTTTTTGTTTCTTTCCTAATTTTCTCCAACCAGCTGATGCCACCTAGACCTTAAGAGCATCACCATCCGTGACACTTAATTGGATGTCTTCCGAAATTTTTTTTTTTTTTTAATATTATATTTATTAATATTTTCTTATCTCGGCCAATCAAACTGTGACAAGTGGCGATTTGTTGGGAAGATAAGTGTCTTCGCAGAGACACTAGAGACCTTGGTTTCTTAAAATTTATTATATTAAATGTTGAAGACACTCCCAATAAACGTGCAATGGAGATGGTCTAAGAAACGGTTCTTAAGACCAAGCCCAACGCACATATTAAGTGGGTATCAAACATTTTTTTAAAAATGAAAAAAAAAAAATTTGGGAAAATCGTGTGATACGTATCAATGGGAGGAGCCGGTTGATACGTATCAACCGGACACGCGGCGGGTTTCTAGTGGACCATGTTCTGTAGCGTTTTTTTCATTTCATTTCTCAATTTTTGGTTTCTCCACTCTCCCTTCTCTCTCTCTGATGCGATTCTTCCTTCTCTCTTTCTGTTGAGGTTTCAATTTGATAATGTTCTCATGGTGACTCTCTTCCTTTCACGTCCTTGTGGTTTATCAAAAGCTATATTGCTTTTTTCCCAAAAAATGCGTGTGAATTTCATTCCCAGTTGCATTTGATTCCATATGTTCTATTTCGATTTTTGATGATTCTGTCATCTCCATGATAGCTTCTCTTGCTTCATGGATGAAACAAGTTTCATTTTGGATAAGAGGTGGTAGTTCCTCTGGATTCTGCAATGGTATACCAATACTGTCTTCTAAAAATTATTTTTTTAAAAATTTTTTAGAACCCCACCATATAAATCTCACCATTGGACACAGAAATATTAACAGTTTCTAATCTAATCTCAACTAATTAATTAATATTAAATATATGATTAAATTAAGCTAATGATACTCTTACCAAGCTCATGGTTGAAGATGCTCTTAAGATTCCAATTTAAGAAACGGTTCTTAGATAAATTGATACTGTACATTTAATTTAATAATAAAAAATGCTAACAAACCATGATAAGAACATGCAATAATCATGCTCTAACATTATTAGTACAATGCACTCTGTACAAAGCATATATTCCATTACGTCTACACATAGGTAGCAGTCACGTTTTATATAAGAATAGAGATATAATACTAGAGTACCTGACTATGCATGTGGGCTCTTGATCATCTTGTTGCTTTCGACGTAGCCAACGACCTCGATGTCACGGACTCACGGCCAAGAGAATGAGCTGCCGAGCAGAGAACAAACACAAGGAGGAGGCAGAAAGCACCTCCTCCGCTTACTATCCTCATGATCGGATTCGTATTGAAAGAGATATGTTATTATTAGAGGAGAGAGAATATATGATTCGTCGATGTCGTCTCTTGTCTATATTTATAGTAGGTTTCTTAGGGTATTAATTATCTTCTAAACATGACATTCAATTCCTTGATTTATTAATTTGACTTTGTTTATTCTAAAAGTTACGATTCAAATACTTGGTGTGTATATATACCGTAGCCACGTGAACGTACGAGTTTTTTTTCTTCTTTAAACTTTTAGTGTTTTGTATATCTTTCTATATATAGTTAGAAATTTGGTTCAACTTTTTCATTTTAGAAGAATGATAGCCAAAACGAACTGAACTTAACTATATGGTTAGTATCAATTTGATTTTTGATTTGAATTCGAATTTTAAGCATTTTTATTAATTTATTTTAGAAACAAAAATTTTAGTTAAATATTTTATTTTTCTAATTTGATTCATATTCAGTCTTTTTGTTGTCTAGCTAAAAGTCCATTGATCTGGAATAAACACCTCAATACAATACTAAGTACGTACGTATATGAGTAAAATGAGAGTAAGTATAATTGTGTCTACGTACCACCGACCCCAAATTAAACATTATCACATGAGAGGATATAAAATTTAGTGTGTTTGCCCCCAAAAAACAGATAGGGAGAGTTCACGCATTTCTCCGCACCCCTTTTATCCTCATCGCCTAAATATGTGAAGAAATATAGTTTCTAGTGATTAAGACGAATCAAGTCTTAAGTTCGCGAGCACCAAAACTAAAATCTATAATTAGTCACGTAACTTATATATGTATTGGTGAAAATCTGAATTGCGTGTATTAAGTAAAAGTCGATTACAAGATTCGACCATAATAAAGTTTACCTTATAACAAAGCACATATAATAGTAATATAGAATTTGAGATGTAAAAGTGCTAATAATTAATGTAGTTTGGAAGTAACGTCCATATCTCAAATGCTTGGATGAAAAAGTCATGTATTTACCACGTATGGCTAAAAGTACGGCATGCATGCAGAGCGCATGATCTAAGTTGTAACATACCCAAACAAGGTTCATTTTTCCCCAAACCCATTTTTTTTTTGTGTGAAAAGTCTTACATCGGAACTTTCTCCCAAATACTCTTCACCCTTCCCCCTATATAAAGAAGAGAGGGGAGCTTTCAAACCCCCACACCAAAAAAAAAAAGAGTCCGAGAGAGAGAGAGGGAGGTCGCCGAAGAGCCAACCACCCACCACCGGAGTTCGCCGGAGTTCGCCGGAAGTTCGTCGGAGTTTGCCGGAGCTCACCGGATTTTGCTGGAGCTTGCCGGAGCCGCCGCCGCTGCCGACTTTTTCCGTCGTCTTCTCTATTCAGTCGCCTTCGTCAGATCTGCAAAAGGCAACAGTGAGGATTATATCTAGGTTTTCCATACGTTGATTCATTCCTTTTTGGTATGTTGAGTCTAGATCTGATTAGGCTAGGGCGTGTTACGGAATACGGACACGTTTTCTATGTGCATTTAGTTAGATCTGCATCTGCTTAACGAAATGAGTTAGGAAAGCATTAGATGAAGAACATGCATCCTTGATTGTTCACTCTGTTGTGTGATCAGTGTGTGTAGTGTAGTTAGAATAAGGTGATCGTAACCGAAAAAGGGAACGGTGGTACGATTATGTTTGTTGTGAGCCGAGACTTGCGGAAGAAGTCAGTTTGCATCGGGGTGGGTCTTCCCGGGCCCAGAGAAATATGGTCCAAATTGGACTGGGCTATGAGATGCCGTGTAAATATGGTCCATGGTGGGCTTGGCTATCGAGATGCCGTTGAAGTTGGAGTTATTCCCTTGCGTGTAAATTGTTTGTGCGCTGGTAGAGCGTAATGTTTGAGCTTGGTAAGATTTATTCTTAGCGTATCTAAAAAGTAATGTTTGGAGGTGTTGAAAGTGTAGGTTTAGTTCTCATTGGGTAATCCAAATTACTCATCTCTCTCTCTTCTTTTCAGGTGAGTCCGATGAGGACGAGTTTGAGTTGCTGGAAGAGTAGTTCCAGTGTGGTGTGCTGTTTTGGGAGTTCGAAAGTTCTCATTTGGGTTTTATTGGCATTTTCTGTTATTTCATTAAAGATAATTATTCGTTATTTTGCTTCGGATTCATGTAAGATTTATGTTGGATTTTTAAGACGATTATTTGGGATTTAATAAGAGGTATTATATAGAGCGTGGATATTGTGTAATGAGTTATTGTTGTTAGCCGACACGTCGTCTTTACGGAGATAAAGAGGCGGGGTCGAGGGTGGCATTGACGATTCGTCTGGTCCCTTCGGGAAGGCGGGGTCGGGGTGTTACAAGTGGTATCAGAGCGGGTTACGAGTAGTGAGAGATAAAATTCTAGGTTAGTGGGATTAGGAAAAATCGGTTTTCAAAGTTTTCAAATGGGGATTTTTCAAAATTATAAAACCACCACCTAGAATAGCTCTCTGGTTTGTATTATTTTTATTTGCAGGGAGATCAGTCTTTACGGGACCGGACTGACTCACTTGCAACCGTGTGTGCGGATGTCGCCAAAGAGAGCATCATGTAACCATTGAGGATAAATACCGCTATTTTTGGATCGCCGAGTTGTTGGACCAACTCCCAGGAGCTTCGTGGCCTGTAAGGTTTGGAAGCCTTGGACCAAGTGTGATTGTAATGGAAAATCCTCGAGGCGTGGAACAAAAGTGAAGTTCTAAGGTGGGCAATGAACAACATAGTGATTGGGTATCACGTAGCGAACAATGGAACGTTCCTACTAATAGCTGGATGTGCCCGAGAGAAAAGATATGGAAGACGAGATCTTACAACGAGCATGCCAATCACGTTTCGTTACACGTTTGGAAAGCATCCTAAAGTAAGTGACCGGAACCAGTGTAGAAGGACACCACAACTATACTTCTTCAAGGAGTGTGTACGGGTTCTGATGATGATTATCGGACGGAAAATATATCATAGGAATTGTAAAGCGTGCGGATGGTGAAAGCGAAGTTCATAGTTCCTAGTAGACTACATCAAGTACTATTACCCGAATGGAAAAAGGATATGGTGACTGGAATATGCTACTGGTCAACCCAAAAGGATTGACGATAAGGATGCAACTTGGGTAGTTGCAACGCTGACCGAGTAAGGAAGAACGAAGAAGCAGAAATGGACATGATAACTTGTATAGTTCAGTGAGGCTTTGGAACAAGCCTCGGATAATGGTCATCCGTCGAACAGAAGGGTGTAGAAAGAAGGACCCTTGTCAAATGCGCGGAAATTACCAATCTGGTCGGGTGTTAAGGGAACTCACTAAGGCTAGGTGGTAATTGAATTTTCCTAGGGAAAGTGAAAGGAATTCACTAAGGACGGTTAAAAAAATTCACCAAGAATGTAAGGAGAAGTTGCTAACATTGGAGCTATCCCTGGAGCAAGGACTTCAAGGGAGCGTTAGGAAGTAACTTCAAAAAAAAACGGATGGAAACGTAAATCCCAATTGGAACGGGGATCCCCAAAGAAAGTGTTAGGAAAACACTACGACGACTTGATAGGTTGGACAACCTTGAAACGGAAATCAATTGTGTAATAAGAGTGAGCGCAACAGAAGCGTGATGGTTCATAACCCACAGGTCTCATGAAGCCATAAAGATCGTGGCTATCATATATCTTCAACATGGTGCAAGGTATCGTATAAGAGTTTGTTTACGCGACAGTCATCACTCCAATGGCACAACACCGGGAGGACCAATGGGGAATATCCATTTGGAAGTGGAGGATTCCCATCATGATTAGAATTGCTCGAATGATGAGTGTTCTGTCTAAGCTTTGGAAAGTTAGCAACTATGACACTAGACGTCCCATGTGTTCATACGGGTATGCATCGGCTTTAACCATACTCAAGGACATAGATGGTGTTTCGCTCTACGGTAAAGATAAACCCCTTTTCTGCAAATTGGACGCTGGAAATTAAAGCATCACCAACCCACCCTTGTTATATGTGAAGCAGTAACCTTGCAAGCAACCCCTAGGAGGAGGACACTCCGAGGTTTGGTCGGGATGTTACGAAGTTTGGTTGGAAACCAAGTGGGGGAGAAGTAGTCCCATGAATTCGAGGACGAATTCCGTTTAAGTGGGGGAGAATTGTAAAATACCCAAACCAGGCCCATTTTTCCCCAAGCCCATTTCCTTTTTTGTGTGAAAAGTCCCACATCGGAACTTTCTCCCAAAGACCCTCCACCCTTCCCCCTATATAAAGAAGAGAGGGGAGCTCTCAAACCCCCACACCAAAAAAAAAAAGAGTCCGAGAGAGAGAGAGGGAGGTCGCAGAAGAGCCGACCACCCACCACCGGAGTTCGCCGGAGTTCACCGGAAGTTCGTCGGAGTTTTCCGGAGCTCACCGGATTTCGCTGGAGCTTGCCGGAGCCGCCGCCGCCGCCGACTTTCTCCGTCGTCTTCTCTATTCAGTCGCCTTCGTCAGATCTGCAAAAGGCAACGGTGAGGATTAGATCTAGATTTTCCATACGTTGATTCATTCCTTTTTGGTATGTTGAGTCTAGATCTGATTAGGCTAGGGCGTGTTACGGAGTACGGACACGTTTTCTATGTGCATTTAGTTAGATCTGCATTTGCTTAACGAAATGAGTTAGGAAAGCATTAGATGAAGAACATGCATCCTTGATTGTTCACTCTGTTGTGTGATCAGTGTGTGTAGTGTAGTTAGAATGAGGTGATCGTCACCGGAGAAGGGAACGGTGGTACGATTATGTTTGTTGTGAGCCGAGACTTGCGGAAGAAGTCAGTTTGCATCGGGGTGGGTCTTCCCGGGCCCAGAGAAATATGGTCCAAAGTGGACTGGGCTATGAGATGCCGTGTAAATATGGTTCATGGTGGGCTTGGCTATCGAGATGCCGTTGAAGTTGGATTTATTCCCTTGCGTGTAAATTGTTTGTGCGCTGGTAGAGCGTAATGTTTGACCTTGGTAAGATTTATTCTTAGCGTATCTAAAAAGTAATGTTTGGAGGTGTTGAAAGTGTAGGTTTAGTTCTCACTGGGTAATCCAAATTACTCATCCCTCTCTCTTCTTTTCAGGTGAGTCCGATGAGGACGAGTTTGAGTTGCTGGAAGAGTAGTTCCAGTGTGGTGTGCGGTTTTGGGAGTTCGAAAGTTCTCCTTTGGGTTTTATTGGCATTTTCTGTTATTTCATTAAAGACAATTATTCGTTATTTTGTTTCAGATTCATGTAAGATTTATGTTGGATTTTTAAGACGATTATTTGGGATTTAATAAGAAGTATTATATAGAGCGTGGATATTGTGTAATGAGTTATTGTTGTTAGCTGACACGTCGTCTTTGCGGAGATAAAGAGGCGGGGTCGAGGGTGGCATTGCCGATTCGTCTGGTCCCTTCGAAAAGGCGGGATCGGGGTGTTACATAAGTAACAAAATAATTTATGCAATAAAAAAAACATATATATAGTTTTAAAATGTACGTATATTTTCCAATTGGTTAGAGGGCAAATAATAGTATATATGGTTATTGGTTAGAAGGTAGAAGTGAAGCACTAATTGATTATAGAGATTACTTGTTATTGTCTTTTGGAGCTGGCAAGGCCCCTCAGCCACAGTTCCTCATAGCAGAAAAATCCAGCTCAAAAATGCATTGCCTGTTGTTATTCTTCTTTCACCTACATATCATGAATCTCTCAACTACTCATATATATACATACATTGTGCATTTATTATAGCTTCTATACACTATTTGATATGTTGTTAACCTTTCGAAATCCAAAATGATCATTGCATGGTTTCTATATTGTGGATCGAATTCGAGAAGCGTATCCTATTTTGCAAATGTTCCTCGAAGATCCTTAACTTCAATAGAACGAGCGACTGTATATTGTTTAGAGGACTTGGTGTTAAGAACTATATATAGTCTTTCGACTGTACGTACGTATAACATTGATCGGGTTGATAATTTACTAAACTAATACTATGAATAAGATGAATAAAATAAACATTTAATGAATAGCATAATATTGTAAATGGTGCATGTGTCTAATCCACCATCTCCTATAGGCGATCCATATATTATTGTTCATAACTTTTTCAGGGATCCATAGATCATTCATTAATAAATCTCTAATAAATAGCTTATTTTTATAAGTTTGCATTTATAATGTTCAGTAGTGACGTAATAAAGAGATTGTAACATCATTATATAGTCCTCATTCACATGCCGGTTTATGGGTTGTGCCCACAATAATGTTGTTCTGTGCCGATCATGCGAGGTGTGTTCCTAGACATTTGTTTCAATATATGTCATGAAAACATATTAGAAATCTAGACCGCATTCATTTTTATATTCATGTTGTAATTATATTCACATATTATGTAGAGAAAATCTTCATATTTGATTTGTTCTGTAGCCACAAACAGCTTCTCTGATGGAAGGAGATTGCTAGGCTACCTCGTGCAACTTAACATCTCTTTCTTTTTTTTCTTTTTCTTTTTTTTCCGTCTGGAACTTAACATCTCTTTCAAGCATATTTACTAGACTAATTTTTTTTAATATAGATTTAATGTAGGGACATTTGTTACAATAACCTTAAAATTATGAGAAATAACCCCTGTTCTAAAAAGGCGGCCAGACACCTTGGAGATTAGTGTCTAGGCGGTTGAGTTAGGCGTTGACTGAATTAATCTGATTTTGATCTAATTAATCCGATTTTTGGCCGATTTTTTCCGATTTAATTTTTGAATTTTTTTTTAAAATTATGAAAAACTTTAAATTTTAAGTTGATGTGTTGTAGGATAATTAAGTTTAAATTTTAATTTTATATTATGAAAAACTTTAAATTTTAGTTTTAAATTATGAAAAACTTTAAATTTTTAGGATAGTTAAGTTGTCTATTTATAAAGACGGAGTAGAGGTGAGGAAAAAAATAGTTGTCGATGTGGAACTTTTCCACCAAATTAACAAAAAAAACTCAATTTTAAAACTTGTTGGACCAATTCAAAATCCCATTAAAATTCAATTTACTCACGTGCATTCAACTAATAACATATCATTGTCTTTGTTGAGATTTCTAAATTAGGCCAAAATAATATATTTCACCAATTTGCTATATATTATTTATAAAATTGCATATTTCTCCACATGATAATGCATATTTGATATCATATATTTAATTTTCAATATAAATTAAATAAAATAATATTAAAAACTAGTCTCCGATTAATCCCTAATTAATCATCGATTTTTGGGCTAGGCACTAGACCCAACCCGACCGCCTGACTAGCGCCTAACGCAATTTTGAACATTGAAAATAACTAAGATAACTTATTCAGATTTTTCATAAATTTTGAAAGACACTTTCACTATATTACCTTTAAAATATTTGTATAACATATGTTTTTATATAATTTAAGTTAAAATCAGAAAATCTAGCTGAATTTTAAAAATATCTTTTGATATTTCTAACTTAAAATCTATTATGATTTAATATTTTCTGAGATTTTCTATTTTCTGATTTTTTTCTATTGTCTTCAAAATAATTGGTGTTTGGCAACATGTATAATTAATCCAGATAAATTATAAAAAAAAAATATTTTTCATAATACATGTTTGGACACAAAATTCTATCCTATTTTAATAGTATAAGATAATTTTAGTTGAAATTTTTAAAATGATCTTGCTTTAGTTTTTACAAAAAAAATCTCTGTTTTAGGAACCCAATTTTTGTTTTTAATAAAAAAACACACTCTTTCACCATTTATGGCCTTTCTGTTTGAGACAAGCCCAATATCTGGCCTGAATATGTTATAAAAGGCCCATAATAAAACAATAAAAGCCCAAAACGAGCAAAAGCTTTTTGCATAAAATAGCTTTCACATAACATAACAATGGCGGTCGGAACTGGGAAGTATCATTCCGATTTGGAGCGAAAGCGATAGAGAAAGAAAGCGAGAGAAGATGTCGGGTATGGGGGATGGCTACGTGGGTACAGCTCAAGATGCGGTGAGGATACGGCGGCTGCAGAAGCAAAGAGAGGCTGAACGCCGTAAAATCCAGGAGTTGAAGAGCAAGACTGCCTCTGGCCAGGAGCAATCAGGTCTTCTCCAATTTGGCGCCAGTTCTTGCGAGGTTCGACCTTTTTTTTATCTTTCAAGATCCTCTGTGACCACGAATCATAGAGTGGATTGTTGTATGAACTCTTAATCCTCAGCTCCCGCAATATTTAGGGGAATTTTCAGATTACAACCGTCAGTTCTCGTGATGATTCTCAGAACATAATTGAAAAATCATTACTTGCAGCTTTCGTGTTTTAACAAATTAAATAGCAAATTAGGTCAACCATTTTTTTTCAAATGTGATATTTGGGTATTTGACATATTTGTTTTTCTTATTTCTTTCTTTAGATTCTTGACACTGCCTTCAAGAAGGAAACAGTCGGTTTAGTTACAAGAGAGGAATATGTGGAGAAGGTAATGGCTTGTCCACTTGTCGTTCAATACCCTTTTTAACATTCATCAAGATTATGGTGTTGATTGTGTCCGTGATCTCTACTCTCTAGAGGGTTAATATTCGTAATAAGTTTGAGGAAGAAGAGAAGGAGAAATTGCAGAAGCTACAGCAAGAGTGAGTTTGGTTTTTAGGTCCATTCTTCATTGTTATTGATGTTTTTCTTTTTTTTTTGGGATTAGCTTCATCGCCTTTGCTTCTAAACTACAGGGAAGAGGAGCTTCAACAACAGAAGCGTAGCAAGAAGAGAAAGATTAAGGGAACCTCCCGCTTATCTTTTGCTGAAGATCTTGAGAATGGCAGTGATGAAGATGATGGAGAAAACAGTAAGTGGGTTGATTCATCAAACTCCTACTTTGTTTACATGGACCATACTTATTAGTTTTTCTTCAGGTTTACCTTGATTCCTGAATATGCTCTTGTTACATAAGTGGTGAATTGGCGAGTGGTAGGATTAGGTCTGATACGTGCTGTCGTTCAACTGAACCACTTTCACGTATTAGAGACATTAATTCTTACAATTGTAGATTGGAGGTTTGCTTGGTTCTTGGAGCTTTTCAGATGCAGATAGCTTGCGGGCATAGGAATTTCAGAAAAATCTCATCCTATTGTGTCCTCTTGAGTTTGCATATTTGGTAACTTGTATCATGTACACTACTTACGCAGAGAGTTCTGGGACAATGAACTTACGCTGCGGAAAACTTGGCAAGGACCCCTCAGTGGAAACTAATTTCCTGCCTGACAGGTGATCTCTTGCTCTCTTGTTTACCTTTATCTTCACTGTCTGCTTTTGCAGCAAGTCTTAACTTTAGCTGTGGTGTTTTGAGGTTGTTGTTTCAGTGAGCGGGAGGCGGAGGAACAAGCTGAACGTGAAAGGCTAAAGAAGCAGTGGCTTCGTGAACAAGAGCAGATTAAAAGTTGTCCACTTTCCAGTGGCTTATAATTTCAGTAGTAATACTTCTTGATTCAAGGAAGATTGTCTAACTTTTTTTCTTTTGTGTATTTTTCAGACGAGCCTCTTCAGATTACTTACAGTTACTGGGATGGGACCGGCCACAGACGAGTTATCCAGGCAAGCACAAGCTACATATTTGTCTTGCTGTATAAGCTTAAGTCTGATCATATAGTTAACTTTATGATATACCAATTTACAGGTACGCAAGGGTGACGCAATTGGGAATTTTCTACGGTCTGTTCAACAGCAGCTTGCCCCTGACTTCCGGGAGATTCGGACGGCATCAGTTGAGAATTTGCTATATGTAAAGGAAGATCTTATAATCCCACATGTGAGAACCCTTTACGATAACGAACACTTGTCAAGTTATTCTCCCTTCACAATGTAATGATAACATGGGGATGTTGTTGTTGGTGTGTTATTTGCAAATGCAGCAACACAGTTTCTACGAGCTGATCATTAACAAAGCTAGGGGGAAGAGTGGCCCGGTATGCCTTGTTGAAATTTTGGGAACTCATGTATAGAGTGAAGTTTTAGTTTAGAAATCCTAGCTGAGACTTCTTCTGCACTGTTCTTCTTAACAGCTGTTTCACTTTGATGTTCATGAAGACGTGAGAACAATTGCAGATGCGACAATAGAGAAAGACGAGGTATGGTTCCACTGTTCCAGTTGCATCAGAAAAACAGAGTAGTTTGATGATAAGAATTCTAAAGCTTTGTAAAATGTGTTATGTTGTTGAAGTCGCATGCGGGTAAAGTCGTGGAAAGGCATTGGTACGAGAAGAACAAGCATATATTCCCTGCTTCCAGATGGGAGGTAACTAGCCTTTCTCTGCACAATTTGAATTAATTCTCTCAGCATTGTAATGTTAAGCCAAAAATCTTAAAGCATCTAACTTGGTGTAATCTTTTTCAATATTTGGGCAGATATACGATCCGACAAAGAAATGGGAACGGTACACGGTCCATGGGGACTGATCTTGGACCAGAACAGAACATGCGTTTTAATGGAATCTTGATTTATCATATTTGGTGTAGTAGTAGTAGTGGAATGTTCATGCAATTTCTCTTCTTTTTTAATGCTTATTATTCTTCTTATTATCAATTCCTCTATGTGCCATTACACTCCGTTTTTTCTTTAAAAAAATAATAATAATAATGGGAACAATTTATTTAAGTTTTGTTAATTTTTCCCTGCAATTATACGATGATTTTGTTTGAGATTTGTGATTATAATGAGAGCGTTCAAATTAAGAATGTGGAAGAAACTAATCTGTGAATCCTGATGTATATGAAGCTTATAGTAAGGTAACAAAATCAAATGAGAGACCGAGACAAAACGCTGTCGTTTGCGTGTTTCTATGGTTGTGTTTTGTTCTGTAACTTGTGTTGTGTTTTTGTGTTTTTGTTCAGAGCAAGCATAAATAGCATCGAGCGAGGACACTATTCTCTTGCGCAATTTCGTTGACCAAAGCGATGATGAATCTTAGGGTTTTGTTCCTCGCTCTCCTTCTCCTTGCATCTCCTCTGCTTCAAGGTAGCCCTCTCTCCTCCTTTTTGTTTTTCTTTTCTGGATTTTTTGTAGATCTAGATCCGTTTTGTTTCTAGTTCATAGTTTCGGATACTTGATTTCTTGTTCCGATCTGATCCTGTTTTCGTAGAATGTGATATCGAAATTGAGCTACCGATTTGTTACATCTGTCGTTTTCTGTGTGTTTTGGGTATCGCTGCCAATCGTCGAGCAATGTGGTTTCAAATAGACAAATCCATTTACTCATCACTTGTCTGCTTGTAGATCGATCGAATGCCAAGTATTTATATAGTGTCTTCGTTCATGTCTTTCTTTCTGGTTGCTCTTGAAGATTTGTAACGTTTTCAAAGTATTCACTGGAACTTCTTCCATGCGTCAGGATATAAACAGAAACTCAAATAGATCGCTGATTTCTCTTTTCTTTTTTTTTGGCTGATTGATAAAACTTGTCGTGACAGTGACCTGTATTATTCCTTTTATCAGTTGCTAGATGTCAAGTAGATTCCGAGGATCATTCCAGTATTGTCGACGATGTTGTGGGAGAAAACAGTGATTCTGGAGTTGAGGAAGATGACCAGGATTTGGATGTCAACTTGACTCCAGCTCCTGGAGTTGAGACTGTTTGCGTTTTTCCTAAAAACAGTGCCAAATGTAAGGCACTGCCCCCTTTTTCACGTTTTTTCTATCCATCCGCCGCGTTTCTTAAAGATTTTTTTTGTTTGGTTTTAATGCCAATTGCTTCCTGCAGTGGTTCCAGCCGGAGAAGAGAATGAGCTCCTTGTTGGTCTGAAAAATGATGGTAGCTAAAAAAATGCCTCTTTTATCAATGTCTTTGAGTTTTCTGTTGGTTGTAAAATTCTTCTAAATTTCTCCAAATTGGCTGTGTGTGGCATAACAGGGAAATCTAGCGTAGGTGTGATGGGGATTAGGGCCAGCGTTCATCTTCCGTATGATCATAAGTTGTTGGTTCAGAATCTAACCATGATGGTAAGTTGTTTTGCTCTAAAATTGCATATTCGAGGATTGAAATTCATACAATTTGGGATCTGGGATTGGATGCATGTTTCCTTTATATAATTCCAAAGGGAGGAAATCAATAGAAGTAAGAATCCAAATTTTTAAGTTGTTCACTAAACGCTTTCATATTGTTGCGGATTTTTGGTTTTAGCCATTAAAAAGTAGGTAAAACTTGTATATTATACGCATATATTTTGCAAACCATTTGTCTAAGTATCTGTTATGGGTGTCTTCTGATGCTGCCTTTTCATTTGCAGAGATTCAACAATGCATCCATCCCAATGTCTCTTCAAGCAACATTCCCGTACATCTTTGCAGTCAGCCAGTACCTTCAGGTACACACACATATCCAACACTAACAACACCACATTCTAAAAACAACTGTATTAGACAAAAAAAATTGTAACATCTGATCTAACTGCTGTTATCTTGCACAGCCTGGAGCATTTGATCTGGTGGGTTATATCATCTACGATGTGGAAGGGAAGCCATACCAGAGTGTCTTTTACAATGGAACCATAGAGGTAATTGAATCTGGAGGTCTTCTCAGCGGCGAATCTGTCTTCCTTTTAACACTTGGAATTGCTCTCCTCCTCATCCTAGGTCTATGGGGATACAGCCAAGTACAGCGTCTCACTAAGGTAAACTATCGGATCTGTTTCTTCGGTTAATCATTTTTTGAGATGCAGATAGCTTGCGGGCATAGGAATTTCAGACAATTTTCATCTTATTGCGTCCTCTTGAGTTTGCATATTTGGTAACTTGTATCATGTACACTACTTACTTACGCAGAGAGTTCTGGGACAATGAACTTACGCTGCGGAAAACTTGGCAAGGACCCCTCGGTGGAAACTAATTTCCTGCCTGACAGGTGATCTCTTGCTCTCTTGTTTACCTTTATCTTCACTGTCTGCTTTTGCAGCAAGTCTTAACTTTAGCTGTGGTGTTTTGAGGTTGCTGTTTCAGTGAGCGGGAGGCGGAGGAACAAGCTGAACGTGAAAGGCTAAAGAAGCAGTGGCTTCGTGAACAAGAGCAGATTAAAAGTTGTCCACTTTCCAGTGGCTTCTAATTTCAGTAGTAATACTTGATTCAAGGAAGATTGTCTAACTTTTATTTTCTTTTGTGTGTTTTTCAGACGAGCCTCTTCAGATTACTTACAGTTACTGGGATGGGACCGGCCACAGACGAGTTATCCAGGCAAGCACAAGCTACATATTTGTCTTGCTGTATAAGCTTAAGTCTGATCATATACTTAACTTTATGATATACAAATTTACAGGTACGCAAGGGTGATGCAATTGGGAATTTTCTACGGGCTGTTCAACAGCAGCTTGCCCCTGACTTCCGGGAGATTCGGACGGCATCAGTTGAGAATTTGCTATATGTAAAGGAAGATCTTATAATCCCACATGTGAGAACCCTTTACGATAGCGAACACTTGTCAAGTTATTATCCCTTCACAATGTAATGATAACATGGGGATGTTGTTGTTGGTGTGTTATTTGCAAATGCAGCAACACAGTTTCTACGAGCTGATCATTAACAAAGCTAGGGGGAAGAGTGGCCCGGTATGCCTTGTTGACATTTTGGGAACTCATGTAGAGAGTGAAGTTTTAGTTTAGAAATCCTAGCTGAGACTTCTTCTGCACTGTTCTTCTTAACAGCTGTTTCACTTTGATGTTCATGAAGACGTGAGAACAATTGCAGATGCGACAATAGAGAAAGACGAGGTATGTTTCCACTGATCCAGTTGCATCAGAAAAACAGAGTAGTTTGATGATAAGAATTCTAAAGCTTTGTAAAATGTGTTATGTTGTTGAAGTCGCATGCGGGTAAAGTCGTGGAAAGGCATTGGTACGAGAAGAACAAGCATATATTCCCTGCTTCCAGATGGGAGGTAACTAGCCTTTCTCTGCACAATTTGAATTAATTCTCTCAGCATTGTAATGTTAAGCCAAAAATCTTAAAGCATCTAACTTGGTGTAATCTTTTTCAATATTTGGGCAGATATACGATCCGACAAAGAAATGGGAACGGTACACGGTCCATGGGGACTGATCTTGGACCAGAACAGAACATGCGTTTTAATGGAATCTTGATTTATCATATTTGGTGTAGTAGTAGTAGTGGAATGTTCATGCAATTTCTCTTCTTTTTTAATGCTTATTATTCTTCTTATTATCAATTCCTCTATGTGCCATTACACTCCGTTTTTTCTTTAAAAAAACAAAAATAAATAATAAAAATGGGAACAATTTGTTCAAGTTTTGTTAAATTTTCCCTGTTATTATATTATGATATTTCCATTGAATGGTAATTTTGTTTGAGATCTTGTGATTATAATGAGAGCGTTCAAATTAAGAAACTAATCTGTGAATCTGAAGCTTATAAAAAAGGTAACAAAATCAAATGAGAGACCGAGACAAAACGCTGTCGTTTGCGTGTTTCTATGGTTGTGTTTTGTTCTGTAACTTGTGTTGTGTTTTTTGTCGTTGTTCAGAGCAAGCATAAATAGCATCGAGCGAGGACACTATTCTCTTGCGCAATTTCGTTGACCAAAGCGATGATGAATCTTAGGGTTTTGTTCCTCGCTCTCCTTCTCCTTGCATCTCCTCTGCTTCAAGGTAGCCCTCTCTCCTCCTTTTTGTTTTTCTTTTCTGGATTTTTTGTAGATCTAGATCCGTTTTGTTTCTAGTTCATAGTTTCGGTTACTTGATTTCTTGTTCCGATCTGATCCTGTTTTCGTATAATGTGATATCGAAATTGAGCTACCGATTTGTTACATCTGTCGTTTTATAATCGTCGAGCAATGTGGTTTCAAATAGACAAATCCATTTACTCATCACTTGTCTGCTTGTAGATCGATCGTATGCCAAGTAATAGATTCTTATATAGTATCTTCGTGCATGTCTTTCTTTCTGGTTGCTCTTGAAGATTTGTAACGTTTTCAAAGCTCCATTTTTCTGAAATGGAAGTTCTTTCCATGCGTCAGGATATAAACATAAACTCGATAGATCGCTGATTTCTCTTCTTTTTTTTTGTTTGGCTGATTGATAAAACTTGTCGTGACAATGACCTGTATTATTCCTTTTATCAGTTGCTAGATGTCAAGTAGATTCCGAGGATCATTCCAGTATTGTCGACGATGTTGTGGGAGAAAACAGTGATTCTGGAGTTGAGGAAGATGACCAGGATTTGGATGTCAACTTGACTTCAGCTCCTGGAGTTGAGACTGTTTGTGTTTTTCCTAAAAACAGTGCCAAATGTAAGGCACTGCCCCCTTTTTCACGTTTTTTTCTATCCATCCGCCGCGTTTCTTAAAGATTTTTTTATGCCAATTGCTTCCTGCAGTGGTTCCAGCTGGAGAAGAGAATGAGCTCCTTGTTGGTCTGAAAAATGATGGTAGCTAAAAAAATGCCTCTTTTATCCATGTCTTTGAGTTTTCTGTTGGTTGTAAAATTCTTCTAAATTTCTCCAAATTGGCTGTGTGGCATAACAGGGAAATCTAGCGTAGGTGTGATGGGGATTAGGGCCAGCGTTCATCTTCCGTATGATCATAAGTTGTTGGTTCAGAATCTAACCATGATGGTAAGTTGTTTTGCTCTAAAAACACTTTGTGCATATTCGAGGATTGAAATTCATATAATTTGGGATCTGGGATTGGATGCATGTTTCCTTTATATAATTCCAAAGGGAGGAAATCAATAGAAGTAAGAATCCAATTTTTTAAGTTGTTCATATTGTTGCGGATTTTTGGTCTTAGCCACTAAAAAGTAGGTAAAACTTGTATATTATACGCATATATATTGCAAACCATTTGTCTAAGTATCTGTTATGGGTGTCTTCTGATGCTGCCTTTTCATTTGCAGAGATTCAACAATGCATCCATCCCAACGTCTCTTCAAGCAACATTCCCGTACATCTTTGCAGTCAGCCAGTACCTTCAGGTACACACACATATCCAACACTAACAACACCACATTCTAAAAACAACTGTATTAGACAAAATTTTTTGTAACATCTGATCTAACTGCTGTTATCTTGCACAGCCAGGAGCATTTGATCTGGTGGGTTATATCATCTACGATGTGGAAGGGAAGCCATACCAGAGTGTCTTTTACAATGGAACCATAGAGGTAGTTGAATCTGGAGGTCTTCTCAGCGGCGAATCTGTCTTCCTTTTAACACTTGGAATTGCTCTCCTCCTCCTCATCGGTCTATGGGCATACAGCCAAGTACAGCGTCTCACTAAGGTAAACTATCGGATCTGTTTCTTTTCTGGTTAATCATTTGTAAAGTTGATATTCATTTGACAATCTCCTCTTTTACCAGAAAACCAAAAAGGTGTCCAAGGTGGAAGTTGGAACCAGGTCTACGGACGCATCACTCGACGAATGGCTCGAGGTTCACTGCTCTCTCTCTTGCTACGCTTCTTTCCTCTTTGTTGTGATTGAATATGATCGAAATGTGTGTTATGTCTTCAGGGAACTCCTTTGGCCAAGACATTGTCTGGGAAATCAAAGAACAAGAAGAACTAAAAGAGCTGTTCTGCTCTTTCCAGTTTTTTATAGACTCGGCCTTTGGCGTTTTGAAAGAGATTCCAAGTTTTAAGTTCAGTCTTGAGGAAATTTAGGGTTTAAAACGTTACTTTTTTTGTTTGGTTCCAGCATTGTACTATTTAGACGATCTTTCTTTCCTTGTTGACATAATTACTCTCCTCATGAAACAACTTCACTTATCAATGATGTAGAATCTGCCGTTTACTCTTATCAATCCCTTTATATATATAAGAACAAGTGGACCAGCGGGTTCCAACTGGTTAACCAAACCATTAAGACCAATGCAATAACAAAATTAATTATCGACTAAAGACTTCAAGAACAACCTTCGATTATATAGAAGAGACTCTTGGATTCAGCTTTACTCCCAAGTATATAAATAGTATAAAATAACTTTATAAGTAACAAAGATCTTATTTGTTTTCTCTCTCGCTCTCTGCGCTATTCAAACCATAACTCATGAATCAATATTTGTTTTCCATTATTAGTTCAAGAACTAGTACGAACACAACAACAACAAGGTCGCAAACCTCCCTTTATTTCCCATCTCATCTGTTCCATGGAGACATGCGATTTCCGTCGCTGATACTTCTCAATCAAGCAGCAACTTTCTTTGACGTGACTGAATTCACAATGGTCGCAAACTCAGGGCCCTAGATTCACATCCAAGGTGGCTATATGAGTTCAGTTGTATTCATCAACATCATATCCACAAAGGTCTAAACTTTACTTACTTTCAAGGAGGCACCACCCACAAGAAACCCATCAATGTCCTCTTGTTTGGCAAGCTCTGCACAGTTCCCTCCATTGACAGAACCTGTCAATTAAGTAGGAAATAATCAACATCCAGCTTGATTTTGGCAGGGGATAACTAAACTAACGCACCTCCGTATATGATTCTCGTTTTGGAAGCAACTTCCTCAGAGACATTCTTCTTGAGCCAATCGCGGACAGCTACATGGACTTCCTGCGCTTGCTGAGGCGATGCAACTTTACCAGTTCCAATTGCCCATACAGGCTCGTATGCAACCACTACGTTGTCCCAGCTAGGCACAGCATCTGAAAATACAAATAAGCTCCTGCTTTTAATTGAGTTCAGACATAGTTTGGAATATGAGACTTTAGGTAATTAATAAAAGAATACAGGAAGAGTGTTGTTACCAGCAAACGCCTTCATTTGCTCGAAGCAAACATCAAATGTCTTGCCTGCTTCCCTCTCTTCTAGCTTTTCCCCGATACAAGCTATCACTCCAAGACCCTCACTCAATGCGTAAGCAGCTTTCTTCCCGATAAACTATGGTTGTATTGAGACAGCAGAGCAAACATGTCTTCAAAAACTTTTCTTAACAACTCAATAGTTCTAATTAGGTACTTATTTACTGACCTCATCCTTTTCTCCGATGACATGTCTCCTTTCAGAATGCCCAAGAATGACCCACTTGCAGCCGAGGTCTTTGAGTTGTTCCACGCTGTATTGTGAAACGGATGACTTTAAAGTACAGAAATGGTTTAAATATATAAACCGGAAAGTCTTGCAAAGCTCAGAAGATACTATAGCGATTTTTCAATCATATAAACAGAGATATAGAAGTGAATAAGAGAAGTTGTAACCTGATTTCACCAGTAAAGGCTCCACCTTTTCCAACCCAAGAGTTCTGACCCGATATTTCAATACGGTCCGTCAACGAAGACTTGACTTGGTCGATGTAGACAAATGGAGGTGAGACAACAACATCTACACATAAGAATGGTCAGCATGAGGATGGTTTCAGAAGAAGTTTGACTTTGTGACTTCTCTCGCAGACATTTTAGTAGGAAAACTAAAAAGAATGGAACTCGACAGATAAGACTTGCTTAGGTCCATTTTCAAATCAGAAACGGAAGTAAATGTCCCAAATACAGAGAGCATCAATGAGTAGCATAAACTCGAGTATCTCACCAACATCTGCTTCCAAGGTTGCACTGTTGAGGTCAGAGACAAGCTTGGCAATGGAGTCCTTAGTCCCGTTCTAAAACACATGCCAAAAAGAGACATTAGTTTCAGGAGAGATAAGAGATAGAAGAAAACACGAGTTTGAAGATGATTCTGATTCCTTTAGACATTGTACTTACACACTTCCAGTTTCCTCCAACGAAAAACTGCAACATAAGAGAGGAGAAACCAAGAGTTAAGACGATGGTTTCACTACAGTCGAAATCATAAATCCCGAATCTTGCATTGAACACATTTCTCAAACTAAAAGCGATTTAGGGGCATTTGAAACTAAAAGGAATAAACTTTCTTTCGAAATCCCAAACCCATTACAGTAGCATTTTCAATACAGAGTATTTAGAGTTGAGAGCACCTTTCCGGATCCGGCCATGGCGACAACGCCTCTGGGAGACCGGTGCGAGGAAGAGGAGGAAACTAGGCGGATAGAGGAATTGACGCGGTGGAGGAAGGATTGGTGGGAGAAGGAGACGACGGCGGCTTCGAGATTGGGACAAATGCGGCGGAGGCCGGAGAAAGAAGGGGCAGAGGGACCGGAGATTTGGGCAGTGAGAGAGGTCGCCATAGCCGGAAAACAGAGAGAGAAGGGTCTTGGGTTTGGCGAGTAGTGAGTGGGAAAAGGCGATAGAGACGAGACTTTGACTCTTAGCTAAAGGCAAAGGCAGCAGATAGAAGGCGATGAGGGTTGGTGACTTGGTGGTGCTGCCTGAGTTTCTGACAAAAGGGTGATTTTGTCTTTTCCACAAACAAGAAGAATAACATTAAGGTTATCACGGGCCTACGGACGTCTGTTTATCACGCGCTTCTATCCATACGATTGAGTAGACCTGGACGTTTGTAACCATACCGAATATCTGAACCCAAACTCGATACGAAGTAGCGGGTTTGGATCGGATACGAATCCTCTAAATTATTTGAATGAAGCTCGATGTTTAGTATTTCGAATATCGGTCGGGATTGGATATAACCCGAAATATGAAGTAAACCCGAATAAATCCGAAGTAAAATCATAATTTTATTTTTATATATATTTTGATTAACTCGATCGAGAAAGCATGTTTGTGCCGGTTGAATCATGTTGAACTATTTCGGGTTTTGATCATATTATGGGTAAAAATACCCCAAACATACACGAACTTATCTGAACCTATAGTTACTTTAGTTACAAGATGTAACTGGATCTGAAATGTTATTCGGATAAAGGTGGATTCTAATCAGTTTACTAAACCCGAACCGAACTCGATAAATCTCGAACCAAACCCAACTGATGGTTTAAAATACCCGAACGGAACCTTTTAACTTAAACCTGAAAAATCCGAACGGATATCCGAATACCCAAATTTACGCATATGGGTCATTTGTCCAAATTTTGTTTTGAGAAATAAAATTCTGTTTAAAAATTGGTCGTAAAAGAGCATATGCTAATGTTTTCTTTTATTCTCAAGCTATTAAATTTTCAACCTTGGAACTTTTCTCTCATATGTTTTATTATGATTTGTTTCTACTACGTAATCGTTTGTTTTATTGAAATTGTTTGTACAAAATTCGTGGGTTGGTATATGAATGCATGAAAACTGCGGTTTTTTTTTTAATACAAAAATATATATATATATAACATTATAGTTAATTCATCCACATAACTTTACTATATGCTTATATTACTAAACTAACCTCCAATAAATCTATCAAACTCAATTAACCTTACTTTTTTGGTCAATATCCATTTTATCAATATGTTGTATTATATTACGGAAATGCCATTATTTATTTATTTTTGATTTATTTTTTTAAACAAAAAATAATAAAAAAGAATATTTTTTAAAACAATTTTTTTTCTCTTATCTCACGACTTCTCTCTCTCTTCTTCTTTTCCTCTCTCCCCTTCTTCTTCTTCTCTCTCTCTCTCGCTCTTCTTCTTCTTCTTCTTCTTCTTCATCTATCAATCACGATTCCGGCGAGAGATACGGCAACAGAAACATCGACTCCAGCGAGCCCTCTTGTCTTCTCGAAACCTCTCGTCTTCTTGAATCCGGCGAGCCCTCTCATCTTCTCGGTGACTCCGGCGGCTCGAAACCGGCGTCGGTTGGTCATTCTTGAGGCGACGTGTGGAGGGGCAGCGTGAGTTCGTGGTGAAAGGAGAGAAAACCCTCGTTTTTTTTTGTTGATATGCGGCTTCATGAGGTATGCACACCACTTGTTCGACGAAATTCCACTAGTAGTGGTAGACTTGTTTAATACGTAGTGATAGACTTGTTTAAAACATTTTGGTCAACTTGTTTAAAACGTTATGGTAGACTTATTTAAAACGTTATGGTAGACTTGTTTAAAACGTCTGGTAGACTTGTTTAAAATATTCTTAACTTCTCGTCTTCTCTGGCGAGATATACTCCGAATCCGGCGTTCTAGCCTCACGGCCATTAATTCCGGCGACGAGTAGGTGAGGAACTTTTTTTTTCTCATGAGTTTTTTCATCTTCTTCGGTGAGTTCCTTCAAAGGGCGATGAGATCCGGCGTCGTTTGGTCGTTCTTTAGGCGACGTACGGAGGGGCGACGCGAGTTCCAAGTGAAAGAAGAGAAAACCCTCGTTTTTTTGTTGATATACGGCTTCATGAGGTATGCACACCACTTGTTCGACGAAATTTCGCTAATAGTGGTAGACTTATTTAAAACGTTGTGCTTGATTTGTTTAAATCGTTTTGGTAGACTTGTTTAATCCATTATGGTAGACTTGTTTAATCCGTTACGGTAGACTTGTTAAAAACGTTACGGTAGACTTGTTTAATCCGTTCTGGTAGACTTATTTAAAACGTTCTGGTAGACTATTTTAAAACGTTCTGGTAGACTTGTTTAAAACGTTCGTAACCTCTCGTCTTCTCCGGCGAGATATACTCTGACTCCGACTCCGGCGTTCCTCACGGTCATTGATTCCGGCAACGAAATTCCGCTAATAGTGGTAGACTTGTTTAATACGTAGTGGTAGACTTATTTAAAACGTTCTGGTAGACTTGTTTAACGTTCTGGTAAACTTGTTAAAACATTCAGGTAGACTTGTTTAAAATGTTCTCGTAGACTTGTTTAAAACGTTATGGCAGACTTGTTGCATTTGGTCTATTTTCAATTGATAGTGTTAAATTGATGCTATCTCCGACAGGTTCCTGGGTTTCACGACGGCGGCTGAGTCTCCGGCGACATTTCCGTCTTTGATTCAACGTATTCTTCTACGAGTATAATTAATGGGAAATTTCGATTTGGTTGATTTGTTTTTGAATTTGTAGAAATGATAATTGAATTCTAAATGATAGTATATTTATTTTTGAATTGATTATTATAAGACAGTCCACGATGATTTTCAAAGGTGTTTGACGAAATCGGTAACTTTATTTAGTTTAATATTTGCTTAGTATGTATAACCAAAATTAGTGAGATTTAAAACAAAAACACATGAACCACATATAATTATAACTTACAAATTCTATATGGTGTTTATTATCACAATACTTGAATATACTACTTTCATACATAACATTAGCAATACCAATAGTTTGAAAGAAACGTAAACAACTCTTCATGGAACCTTAACCAAAAACACAATAAGTGTAGCAAAACCAAACACATAATCTCTCTCCTTCGCCAACAGATTTCAATGATTTGTGAGTGCATCTCCGCCGTTGTTCCCGACCGCTCCACTGCCGTCTTCCACCAGATCTGCTTCCCGGAGCCAACGTCTTCGGCCAAGGCAACGACACGGCTAAAGGCGGCTCCCCATGTGCTAGATGAAATGAAACGTTAACCCTATAAAAAAATTATTTAACAAAATAAATCTACCATCATTACAATAAATCTACTATCAAACACTAAAAAATTCTCATACTTAGCATATTTGGGTGTCTGGTTCTTTCGTAAATCTGAGATTTAGTGTAGGGCAAAAACGTCACTTTTCATTCTGGAAAAAGTCAAATGTCTACCACCAAACAATGTCTATAAATCTACCGTAAAAAAAAGTCTACCATAACATTACAAATAAATCTACCAACCGAAGGTTATCTGAGTAAATACCAAAACAATTACTAAATCTACCGCCATTACAAATAAACCTACCAAATAATTTTAAATCTACTGTCATTAATATTAAATCTACCACCATAGTTAATGAGATGTTAGACGTTTTTATATCTTCCATCATCACAAACAAATCTACCAAAAAATTTTAAATTTACCGTCACTAAAATTAAATCTACCACCGTTACAAATCGAAGTAACCAAGATTTTACACTGTTTTAAATCTACCGCAATTATATATAAATCTACCGTTGGCGATACAAATCTACCGTCAAATCAACAAATCTACCGTAACGAACAAATAATTCATTCTGATTAAATCTACCACCACAGTAAATACACTACAAGAAAACAACGGATTTGCGATGGACAAATCCATAGCAAATCCGTCGCAAATCACGTTTTGCGACGGAATTGCGACGACACGACTTCCGTCGCAAATCAGTCGTCGCAAAACAGTTTCCCTCGCAAATTTGCGACGAACCATTTTCCCTCGCAAATTTGCAACGGCAAATATCCGTCGCAAACCCGTCGCAAATTTGCGATGATAAATACTCCCTCGCAAATTTGCAACGGATACTTTCCCTCGCAAATCCGTCGCAAATTTGCGACGAGATAATTCCCTCGCAAATTTGCAAAGGCAACTTTCCCTCGCAAATCCGTCGCAAATTTGCGACGAGATAATTCCCTCGCAAATTTGCGAAGGCAACTTTCCCTCGCGAATCCCTCGCAAAATTGCAATGGATTTGCAAGGAAAATTGAATTTTGTAAATTAAAAAAAAAATTAAGAATTTAATTTAAAAATTGAATAATAATTAAAATAATTAACATATTAAATTTAAAAACATAATTATATAATTTAGTTATTACAAAAAGTGCATAATTGTTTTAAAAAAAAACAAAATAAAATGTTTACAAAGGACTGGTTCCGGTTCCGGTTCCGGTTCCGGATCCGGTTCCGGTTCTGGATCCGGTTCCGGTTCCGGTTCCGGTTCCGGTTCCGGATCCGGTTCCGGTTTCGGTACCGGTTCCGGATCCCGATCCCGAAGGGTTACGTGCTTCGCGAAGTCTTGCAAAAGCCGGATCCTTCTCAGCAAAGTAATCCATGAAAGCATCATAGGAATTAATCTTCTCGGCCTGATTCGTTAGCATCTCGGCCTGACTCGATAGCATCTCGGCCTGACTCGTTATGATCCGGTGTAAATCGTCATGGGATGGACGCGAAGCCGATGTAGAAGAAGCTTCAATTTGCGGTTGAAGCGAACCGACACCGTAAATTCTTCCTTTTTTGCGGGGAGCAACCTATGAAAGACAAAAAAACAAACATTATAAATATTTCTAAAAATATTTAAATACAATACAACAATTTAATTTTTAAATACGTACCTCGGTAAAAATTTGGTTCTTCACGAAAGGAGTAAGGCCGCCAGATGCTGTGCTCTCGGGATCATCACTATCGACGGTCTGAGATAACAGTTCGAGCCGCGAAGTGACATCGTGGTAGATCTTCTCCGAGCGTCCATCGATAAAAGAGCCATCCGGTTTCCGTTTTGTCTCCTCGAGAACCGCTAACAAATCCGGAACTGATGATCCGGTCTTTGCGGCCTAAAAAAAATTCATAAATTCATAACATTAAATTAAATTACGAATGTAAGATTTTTTTTAAAAAAAAACTTACTATGTTTCGGCCCCGTGCTTTAAACGAGGTTTGTCATAATAATTTTATATAATGTCATAATAATTATAAAATTATCTAATCTAAATTCATACTAATTAAAATACAAATTTAACAACCTAATATATAACATATCTAAATCAAACAATCTAAATTCATCCTAATAAATACAAATATAATAAATATAATTTTTTAACAAATCTAAAAAACTAAAAAATCTAACAAATCTAAGAAACTAAATAATCTAACAAAATCTAACAATTCTAAAAATCTAAAAATCTAAATTAAATACAAATCCAAATCTAACAAATCTAATTTTTTTTTCACAAATCTAACAAAGTTCACAAATCTAACAAATCTAACAAAGTTCACAAATCCAATATTTTTTTTTTTTAAGATAACAACATATATTTTTGAAATAAAAAATGAAATTAAAAAAAGCAACTTACCTTCGCCCAGGAGAAGAAGAGGTCGCCAGAGGGAGAGGGGAGAGGAGGGGACTCGCCGGAGGGAGGGGACTCGCCGGAGGGAGAGGAGGTCGCCGGAGGGAGAGGAGTGCTCGCCGGCGGAGGAGGAGAAGAAAGAGCTCGCGAGGTGAAGGGAGGAGGTCGCGGAGGAGAGTAGAGAGGAAGGGAAGAGAAACCGATCGCCGGAGGAAGAGGAACCGATCGCCGGAGGAGGAGGAGTGGGATCGCCGGAATCGACGGGAGATTGAGATTGAGGGGATTGAGAAGGGAGAAAGGAAGAAGAAGATAAACAGTCGGTTTATAAACTAATAAGCGATGGATTTGCAATGGATTTGCGATGGATCCAAAAATTGCAACGGATTTGCGACGGATCCATCGCAAATCCATCGCAAAATTCGCGGTTAAATTTTGGCCCAAAATGTGCTGAAAAAATTCAATTTTCGTACCAAATTTCCAAAAAACATTTTGCAACGGATTTGCGATGGATCACATATTTGCAACGGATTTGCGACGGATCCATCGCAAATCCGTTGCAAATTCATGAGTTTTTTTTTAATGTTTAGGGTTTAGGGTTTAATAGTACATAATAAAGTTTACGGTTTATAATCTCATAAGAGTCATGATCATAAGCATATTTTTTCACAAATATAATGAATTTGAGGGTACGAGGAATGTTGAACTTATATATATATATATATTCATAAACAACATATACGGATATATGACGTTTTATATATCATACGGGGACATTTCCAAATTTTCACAATTTATGAATGCACATCATTAAATAACTTTAGAAATATAATTTTTTGAGATTCACTTTTAAAACCGTTAGACGCTTATCACGTTTTTATCCTCTCCGGAAATAAGGAATGAATCCCTAGCAATTCCATTGCAAATTTGCAACGGATTTGCGATGGATCCTTTATTTGCAACGGATTTGCGACGGATCCATCGCAATTCCATTGCAAATTTGCAACGGATTTGCGATGGGGTCTTTATTTGCAACGGATTTGCGACGGATCCATCGCAAATCCGTTGCAAATTCGTGATTTTTATTTTATAATGTTTAGGGTTTAGGGTATACGTTTAATAGTACATAATAAAGTTTACGGTTTATAATCTCATAAGAGTCATGATCATAAGCATATTTTTTCACAAATATAATGAATTTGAAGGTACGAGGAATGTTGAACTTATATATATTCATAAACAACATATACGGATATATGACGTTTTATATATCATACGGGGACATTTCCAAATTTTCACAATTTATGAATGCACATCATTAAATAACTTTAGAAATATAATTTTTTGAGATTCACTTTTAAAACCGTTAGACGCTTATCACGTTTTTATCCTCTCCGGAAATAAGGAATGAATCCCTAGCAATTCCATTGCAAATTTGCAACGGATTTGCGATGGATCCTTTATTTGCAACGGATTTGCGACGGATCCATCGCAATTCCATTGCAAATTTGCAACGGATTTGCGATGGGGTCTTTATTTGCAACGGATTTGCGACGGATCCATCGCAAATCCGTTGCAAATTCGTGATTTTTATTTTATAATGTTTAGGGTTTAGGGTATACGTTTAATAGTACATAATAAAGTTTACGGTTTATAATCTCATAAGAGTCATGATCATAAGCATATTTTTTCACAAATATAATGAATTTGAGGGTACGAGGAATGTTGAACTTATATATATATATATATTCATAAACAACATATACGGATATATGACGTTTTATATATCATACGGGGACATTTCCAAATTTTCACAATTTATGAATGCACATCATTAAATAACTTTAGAAATATAATTTTTTGAGATTCACTTTTAAAACCGTTAGACGCTTATCACGTTTTTATCCTCTCCGGAAATAAGGAATGAATCCCTAGCAATTCCATTGCAAATTTGCAACGGATTTGCGATGGATCCTTTATTTGCAACGGATTTGCGACGGATCCATCGCAATTCCATTGCAAATTTGCAACGGATTTGCGATGGGGTCTTTATTTGCAACGGATTTGCGACGGATCCATCGCAAATCCGTTGCAAATTCGTGATTTTTATTTTATAATGTTTAGGGTTTAGGGTATACGTTTAATAGTACATAATAAAGTTTACGGTTTATAATCTCATAAGAGTCATGATCATAAGCATATTTTTTCACAAATATAATGAATTTGAAGGTACGAGGAATGTTGAACTTATATATATTCATAAACAACATATACGGATATATGACGTTTTATATATCATACGGGGACATTTCCAAATTTTCACAATTTATGAATGCACATCATTAAATAACTTTAGAAATATAATTTTTTGAGATTCGCTTTTAAAACCGTTAGACGCTTATCACGTTTTTATCCTCTCCGGAAATAAGGAATGAATCCCTAGCAATTCCATTGCAAATTTGCAACGGATTTGCGATGGATCCTTTATTTGCAACGGATTTGCGACGGATCCATCGCAATTCCATTGCAAATTTGCAACGGATTTGCGATGGGGTCTTTATTTGCAACGGATTTGCGACGGATCCATCGCAGATCCGTTGCAAATTCGTGATTTTTATTTTATAATGTTTAGGGTTTAGGGTATACGTTTAATAGTACATAATAAAGTTTACGGTTTATAATCTCATAAGAGTCATGATCATAAGCATATTTTTTCACAAATATAATGAATTTGAAGGTACGAGGAATGTTGAACTTATATATATAAATATATATATATATTCATAAACAACATATACGGATATATGACGTTTTATATATCATACGAGGACATTTCCAAATTTTCACAATTTATGAATGCACATCATTAAATAACTTTAGAAATATAATTTTTTGAGATTCACTTTTAAAACCGTTAGACGCTTATCACGTTTTTATCCTCTCCGGAAATAAGGAATGAATCCCTAGCAATTCCATTGCAAATTTGCAACGGATTTGCGATGGATCCTTTATTTGCAACGGATTTGCGATGGGGCCTTTATTTGCAACGGATTTGCGACGGATCCATCGCAAATTCGTTGCAAATTCGTCAGTTTTATTTTATAATGTTTAAGGTTTAGGGTATACGTTTAATAGTACATAATAATGTTTTATTTTTATAAGATTTATGGTTTATGGTATATGTATTATTATCATAATAAAGTTTTTATTTTTTTTACGGATTTACAACATATACATATTTTTATTTTAAAAATTACATTATAGTACATTTAAGACATTATTCCGAATCGTTTTCAGATTCATTTTCAGACATATTAGAGTGTTCACTATGCTCATCATTGTTTTCTCCGCTATCGTTCTCCTCGAACTCGTCAGATGCGGCTGCATCTTCGCTTGAATCATCCACGATAGGTGCAACCCCACCATCGTCATATCTTCTAGGAGCGGTTTTTTTCGTTTTGACGGTTGGGCTAAAGTAGTATGACGTGAAGTGAGATGTTTCCTCGGTCAAACTACCTGCAACGATGGAACCCTCCACTCTTGCAAGATTTTTGGCCTTTCCTTTCAAATGTCCCATGAATCGCTCGAACGGGTACATCCATCGGAATTGCACGGGCCCCCCAAGAGCTGCTTCATGTGGTAGGTGGATTGGGAGATGTTCCATTACGTCAAAAAATGAAGGTGGAAATATTTTTTCTAAATTACACAGCAAAACAGGTATATTATTGAGTAATTGCGCTATGCCATCCTCAGTCAGTGTTCGAGTGCATAGATCCCTGAAAAATGCTCCAATGCCTAACTCCACCTAACTGCTTCCATCGCAAATCCCTTGCAAAAATCCGTAGCAAATCCGTCGCAATTTTGCGAGGGACATTTACCGTCGCAATTTTGCGACGGAGTTGCGACGACCACTGTGGTCCTCGCTAATCCCTCGCAAATTCGTCGCAATTTTGCAACGCATTTGCGACGCCCGTTTGGCCCTCGCAAATTTGCGAGGGATTTGCGACTCTAGATATTCCCTCGCACGTTCGTCGCAAATTTGTTGCAAAATCGTCGCAATTTGCGACGACTTTTTCCCTCGCAAAATAGCGACGGATTTGCGACGACTAGTTAGTCACTCGCAAATCCGTCGCAAATCCCTCGCAAATCCGTCGCAAATTTGCGAGGGATAATATCCATCGCAAATTCCATTGCAAATCGACTGTTTTCTTGTAGTGATAAGTCTACCGTTTTGTAATATAAATCTACCATCATTGTCGATAAATCTACCAAAAAAGTCAAAAGTCAATGGGTTGGTCGTAAAGTCTACCAATTCATAAACAAATCTACCATCATTTACAAATAAATATATCTACCGCATCGTAAAAATAAATCTACCAAAATAACTATACCAAAATTTTATAAATCTACTAACTTTCAAACAAACCTACCATCCATCAAATAAATATGCGGACCAAAATTTGAGTTGACCAACATCAAACAAGTCTACCGTCAAAAAACGATAGACTTGTTCAATCAACTTTTACCTACGTGGCAAATAAATAGTAATGACAGTTTTATAATTATTTATTTTTTACAAAAACTATAAATGTACGCTGGATAATATAAAAAAAATTAGGTTAATATAGTAATAAAAATAAATATATGTTAAACTAATAATAATACTAAAAATAAAAATTACTATACTAATCCACCCATAACATTACTCCATCTCCATAGTCATAATATATAAAATATTTCAAGTTACCGGTGACGTTAATCAAACGATATCACGTGTAGACAAGAGAGAAGAAAGATATATCGGATAACACAACTCACGAGTCACGAGATTCTCAACCTCGTAGTAAGAAGTAATGATCAACCAAAACATAATAATCTGAAATCGTTTTTACAATACACTAGCTAGCTAGACGACAAAAACCAAAAAAAGCTAAATCAAGCAAACCACATCTCCAAGAAACTTGACTGATAGTGAAGCAAAACAAGCAACATAACTATAATCGCCGCCACCCCCCAAGGCGAGCTTCCACCGTCATCTCCGGCGGCGGGATTCCGGTAAGTCTGACGACGGTTCGAAAACATACCGAGAAACGCGTCTGGGTTTTCCACGGAGGATAACCACCGGACCAAGACTATGAGAAGCAGAGGGATCAAGAGAAGAGCAAGATTCATCTGCTCTCCCGCGGATTCGGCTGCATCTTCGAAGCTCCAGTACCATGAAGTCATCAGGAACACCGAAGCGACGGCTAGGATTAAAAGGACCGGGTACGGTAGAGGCGAGACCGAGAATGAATCCAAGATGGACGCCATGGATGATGATGAATGATAGTGAGACAAGCTCTTCCTACTTGCTTTTATGAGGCAAACTTATTGAAACCGCCTTTAGTTTATGTTTAAATATTATTTGACCGACGCACGATGGATTAACTTATACACTATTTTACTAAATTTATAAAAACAACAAAAATAATACTCTGAGCTCGATTTCTTAATTTCTAATATAATTATGATTCTCTAATTACTACTTTCATGTATCGTAAAGAATTAGTTTATCGAAGAGTACGTAAAAGATGAGTACTGTATAATATAGAGGTTTTCTTCAGAAAGTTGGGTGTCTAGGTTAGCCCTGGGAATTAAAACCGGAACCGAAAATTGGAACCGGAACCGATCCGAAATTTTCGGTTCGGTTCGGTTCCGGTTCCGACCAAAATACCCATTGGATCCTGTATTGAAGATCCATGGATATCGGTTCGGTTCCGGGTATTACCCGGGAACCGAAATTACTAACCGAATATCCGAACATATATATACAAATATGCAATTACATATTTCGGGTATGTTCATTACATTTCGGATATTTTTATATTTCGGGTATTTTTATTTTTACATTTCGGGTACTGGATATCCGAACATATATATACACATTTTTATTTTTTACATTTCGGTTCCGGGTATTTTTATATTTCGGGTATTTTTTAAACATTTTTGTTTTTTACATTACAGGTAATTCTTTATATTTCGGGTATTTTTATTACGTTTCGGGTACTGGATATCCGAACCGTTTGAGAACCGAAACTTTTCGGGTATAATATAAGTATTTCGGGTATTGGATACCCGAACCGTTTGAGAACCGAAACTTTTCGGGTATTTTACGGTTCTTAGTCTTCTATACCCGAACCGAACCGGAACCGAACCGAAATCATTTCGGTACCTATATGGATCCTAAACCTCCATACCCGAAATACCCGGAACCGAATGGTTCCTATCCGAAACCGAACCGAATACCCGAATGCCCAGACCTAGTCTAGGTACAGATGATTGGTCATTGTAATTAAATATATGTTGCTTTATTTTCTCTTTCGTAATGGGCTGCTCCTATAGGCACAATTGTAGGTGGAGCGTCATTATCAATTTTCCCCTTTCCTTCAATTGTTATCATTAATCACATCTTCAATAAGCAACTCAAAAATTTAAAGATGACGAAAAAGGATTTCATCTTTTAACCTAAAGCAACACAAAATTCAAAGATGACGAAAATGATTTTGATCTTTTATCCTATATAAGCACCTCAATTCTTATTGTTAATATATATATATAATGACCACACAATAGCATTATCACACTCTGATTTCACAGGTTTTACATAATTGATTAATTATGAAGAAATGTAATTGATTTTAAATCAGTTTGCTATTCTATCATTTCATATAAAAAACCATATCTGTCATTCCAAAATTTCAAAAAAATATTAAAAATTCCATGAATTTTTTTCTTCAGTTTTTTTTTCTTCATTAATTTCGAATATTATCATCGATCGTTTCATACAATGTTATCAAATGAAAATCCAATTTGTTTTTCTTTTTCTTGGAAGAATGTTGTTTGTTTGGGTAAAATTTTCAGAAATCGCTAATCCGATATATATCCAAGATCACACAAATATAAGTTATGTAAAAAACAAAACTTTAAAATATAAAATGTTGTAGTCGATCACGTTCGTCAAAATTTACAAAACACACCAAAGTCGATCGATGATCACGTCACATATACGTTAACATACCAACTAAACGAATTTATTGATTTACATAAACGTAAACGCAAACACTAACCGCGGTCAAAACTAGTAGTAGCAAACGCATTTCCAGCGGCCACAGGGACAATAGTGGATGGATCGCTTTGACGTTTCAAGGCAAGAGAGACACCGTACGGCAAAGAGCAGAGCCAATGGAACCGCGGCGAGGAGGAGCCAGCTCAGCATATCTTCGCCTGTGGAGATGGCTACTTCGAATTTTACGGCGGAGGAAAGCGCCAAGAGGATGAGCGCCACCGTGATCATGACTATTACCGGCAGCGGCGACGCCGATACTCTGCACCGTCCGCAATAGCATCCGTGGTAATGCATATCGCACCAATGTTTGTTTGTCTTTTCGTTTTTGCTCTAGTTTGTTTATTAGTGGTTAGTGATTTATGGAATGCTTTTTATTACATGGAAGATGATAAAACAAAGAGGGATAGAGAGAGAGAGAGAGGTAATGGTTTGTTAGGTATACTAATCGAAATTATTGTGTTCCATACTGTTTTAGCAAACCATTAGTACTGTATATAGTGGGTAGTGAAGGGATTTTCTATTGTCATTTTACATGTGTAATATGTGAATTAGTCGGATTACTTGTCTAAACTATGATCAAGATCATTTTATAACTATTCGTATTGACACTCATCTAAGCAATTTTTTTTATATCTTCCTCATTTGTAATATTTTTCATGGCTTCCTTTGCTTAGTTATCGCTACCGTCCCACAAAACACATGTAATTTATTAGGTAAATTAACTTAACCATAACTCAAAAAAATAATACTCCTTCCGTTTCTTTTTATAAGTAGTTTTAGAGATTTTGTTTTGTTTCACAATATAAGTTGTTTTCATGTTTCTATGCAATTTTTACCATTATCGAATACTGAGTGGCCAATAATATTATGCAGTTTTTTTTATGATTGGCTAAATTATTTTTAATTTATATATTAAATAATATTTTTTGGTAAAAGATGAGTTTCTTAATTATCCGTGCTTTTAGCTAAAACTATTTATAAAAAGAAACTGAAGGAGTTTAAAAGAGTTGTAAAAATGATAGCTAAACCAAGTGGTTATATTCTTTGTTTATTGATTGTAACTTAATCTTTGTTTATTGGGAAACAAAGATTAGCCTTGAACGTACATGATCCAACAAAAGGCAGATCTTTAAAATTCTGAGGATTTGTGTTGAAAAATGAGTGATTGGTGGTTAGGACATCAAAACGAGGAAGCTTATCTCAGTGGAAAAAGACACTCACTTCACGTTGCTCCACTCATCTCATATAATAGACTTTAAATGTCGCCTACTCCTGCCTAATGTATGTCGTTTCTAGGAATTCAGATTGTGGATATTTTTCTATATATATAGACGACAATATTAAGGAGGACCCCATTAATTTTTGTTTTCAACATCTAGTTAATCTAATCCAGTTTAACTAAGGCACAAAACAAAATTATGGTTATGACAAAAATGTATAATAAGTTGATCCATCCGTTTCATAATAAGTATCGTCTTGATATCTTTTCTACACAGATGAATAAACAATTATTTTAAATGACACAATTTTATTCTAAACATAGCACAACAAATTTAAATTTGCAATAATAACATAAATTCAAAATTAAAATGACTCAAAATCTTTTTTTAATAGGGAAAAACTAAACCCTAAATTGGAAAATAGTGAACCCATACATAATGTTTTGATTTTATTCGTAATTTATTTATGATAAACAAGTCATTTGCACTACTTTTGAAATTTTAATCGCTAAATTTGGATCAAAAACTAATTTTTGTGTTATTTTGGGTATTTCTCTTTTAAAAATTATATTCCATCTCTATGAAAAGTGAAAACAAATTGATGTTATTTTTATATATTGTAACTAATTTGATTTAAATTTAAATTTAATATTGTATACCCAAAATATACATTGAAATAAAATAACATTTATTTTGAAAAAGAAAAACAATGGTAATTTTTATTTTTTGTCATCTGATTTATATTAAAATAGAAAGTTGGAATACAAGATAGAAAACAAACCCCACATATTCCGGCTAAATTAGCTTGCAAAATCAGGAGACAAAGCCCACAGATTCCGACTAAATTAGCCCGGAAACTCAGAAGACAAAACCCACAAATTCTGGCTAAACAATTGTAAATTAAATTATGTTTTTTTAAAAGATAAAAGAGTACAAAATATAGCTCTTAAATCTTGTGTTAATAATGAGAGTACTTGAAATGACATAGTATTTAAACAAACAAGCATTGCTCGAGGAGAAAATGACAACGACCCACGAAGCGTATCGATGTATATGATCATTTTTTTGTAGAGATATTGAATTCGACAATACTAAACCGGTTTCAAACTTTGTTTCAAATGCTTGAGGAAAAACACCGGAAGTACAAGGAAACAATGGCTGAAACGATGAAGATGTTTTGATGCTGAAGAAATGTGTGATTGATATGAAGAAGGAGAATGAACAAATGATGAAGATGGTTGAATGTAAAATAAGAGAAGGATGTTAGTTTATTTTTATCTAGACCGGTGTTTTTATATGGTCAATTTTATGTTGCTGTTTCTAGGATAACATCGAAGAAAGAACTCAAGATTTTGATTACAAATCTAAAAGGGAAACCACATAAAAAGACTATGAACGTTGTATATAAAGAAGTGTTTCAGAATATTTTTTAAAGTGGCATTTTGTCTTATTTTAGTTATATTTGTGGTTTTCATACAATTGTTGGTCTTCGTTAGTTTCTACATATAAATATTATTGGTTAATATATTTTTGTTTTCATCTTTTTGTGTTGATTGATTATATGTCTTACATTGTTATTATATTTGTGTTTGGTTTATTATCGGTAATAAATTTAATAATCTAATTTAGTTGAATCAGCACCCTCAATACAGATTCAGATTTAAAGTTTTTGAGATCAGAACTAATTATTGACCTTTTTGAGAGGGAATTTGCAGGATTGTCATTGAAATCTATTATGTTGTAAGTCATATCCGCTTTAGAGCTATCAAAATGGGCCGTTCACGTCCATTTAGACCCGTCCAATATTAACCATATATTGATTGCGGACAAATAATGTTCATGTCCATTAACAACTATGCCCATTAACGATTATATCCAAATAGGCTGACCATAGGTGTCTATTGGTCATTGGTCAGAATAAAACAAATTATTTAAAAAATAAAAAAAATGAACACAAATGTCTAAACATGATTTTGACATAGTTTTTAATGTATTTTTGACCGACCAATGTCCATATTGTCCAACCCGTTTTGTGCGTGGACGTAGTTGGACCAAACCCATTTAAACCTGCTTCATATATAGATTTATCCATGACCGGTCCATAATGTTTTGGACATGGACAGTTCATAAGCGGCCCACCCATAGCTCTAGATTCCGCTTTTATTCTCGGTATTGATAACGATTTTATATTTTTTTCACTTAGATTATGTGCTTGCGAGTCATGTTGGTTACATAGCTAAAACTCTTTTAGTTAAGCTTACCTTTTTAAGGTCAGATGAAAATGTACCTTTAATGACTTTTGTTACTCAAAAGATTGCATCTCAGCTTTGTGTATCTGAGCAGTCTAGTTGCTCCCTGAGACCAAACCCTCATTTTATTATTGACATGATTTTTTTCCACAGGACTTATTGCTTAGTTCAAATTTCACAGACTCTATATATCAAAATTTCAAGTATTTGAACATTAATTATCTCTTCCGTTTCATTAAGTTTGATGTTTTCCTTTCTCAAGTTTTTTAATTAAGTTCAAGATTTGGGATCCTTAATTGGGCTAATTTTTTTGTTTGTTTGGGCTTTTAGCGTAACTAAAAGAGTATTTATGCGTGTAAATGGGCCGTTAATTACCTTCTCTTCCCTTTTTTTTTGTTTTTTTGTTTATCTATTATCGGTTTGACGGCGGAGGCTGCACAGCGGAAGAGATGGAACCGCCGGCCACCGCACCCAAACGCTCCTCCAGACGCCTTCTCTTTGACCGCCGATACGGCTGGGTGTAAAGTCTCTATCTTTACCACTTATAAAATCATATTTTCCCCAATTTTATTAATGGAGAGATGATTCTGTGTTGGCTTCTACTTCTAGGGTCGACGAATGGAAAGACCCATCTGAGGAAGCTCTCGCCGGCGGCCGAGGAATGTAAGTTAAATCCTTATTCTTTTTACTTATTTCACCTGGAAAAGGTTTCTTCTTACAAGTATATCAATCGGTGGAACAGGTTTTGTGTAGTTCCCTTGGGGAGAACTCTGTTTCAGACCACTTCACAATCAGTAAGCTTTCGCTTTTCTTCTTCCCAATTCCGAAAGTTTCGAGTACTAATCACCTTTTCTAAGTTTGATTCTACTTACCTCTTCTTACAGATTAACTCGGCCGTACAATTTCTCCATGTGAAGCTTCAGAAATGGGCAACGAATCCTATGCACAACCCAAAATCTAGTCTCGTAGACAGTAGTGGAGATTGAAGGTCAGTGGCTGAAACCTGAAAGCAAAAAGTGAATCAAATGTGTTGAAATCTGTTGCTTGTGTTCAAGAAACGAATTGTGTGATTATATGAATTTCTCTTTCGAGTAATGGATTCTGCTCTGAGAGATTTTTTTATTATATGTGATAGACTTCCGAAATTGGTTAATCTCTTTTAGTAAATCCAAACCCCGTCTTCGCTAAATGATATTCACATACATATAAAAGAAAAAGAAGGAACCATGGGTTTGATTAGTACTAGGTACAATTCACTGAAACGTGAGGCACAAAACATTGCTTTGTTTCACTTTCAAGGGAGAGAGATCTTCACATGTAAGTATGTCTTGAAGAAAACGGGTGGAAACTAAAGGGTTAGATTCTACTCTACTGATTCACGATGAATGAAGTGTTGAGGCGAGATCGATAAAGATTTGTTCAGTGCAGGGAATAGTCAAACCCAAACTCTTCCTCTGTGTCGATATGATAACTAAGTCGTCATGTGGTCCTGTCTTTTCATATCACTGAGAAGACCTTATAGTATACTTGCGAGTTACGAGCAGGGGACGTTGTGACATGGTGTATAAGGACAATAACATGTGACATCGCTTAAGAAAACAGGCTCCTTATAAGAACATGAAGGGACATAAACTACATTTTCAACAACAACTCTCTATTTAATGGATTAATTGCACTTGGTTAAATATCTTCAATCCAAAACTATTTATGTATTCGTCTATATTTCATATCATTCAACTGATGGGACGATTGGAAAAAGAATCAGCTCAGTTTTAGTGACCCGGAAAACTGCGCCAAACCCATTTGTGAGCACAAGGCACATATGGTTGACGCTCATGTGATGTGGCCATGTGGGAGTGCTCTTGCTAAAATTTGTGAGCAGTAGGTTAGGCACATATGGTTTAAGTATTAAGGACATGCATGCTGTTTTTGGATATACGAGTATTTAGTACAATATTAATGTATATTTTGTAACCCTACATCGAGATTACATGTATGACTCGCAAGAACTAAGTAGTTCTTGGGCCAGTGGCGTGAGAAACATAATTCCGACGGCACGAACCCACTTTCAATATAGGAAAAAATTGATTAACTCGAACCGTGTAATAATATATTGATTAACAAACCGGCAAACCCGTTACCGGTTTACCTACACAGAAATGGACTTTTCTCTTCTATATATGAACCATTGAACCGTCTCATTTAGCTGATGTTGTCATTTTCAACTAAACTATTGATCATCGTACAAAATCCATGTTCATATTTAGCTGATTTTAGCTTGCAATAGTACATCTTATTTATTTGCAGTTTCTTGTCTACGCATGCAGGGTCCACGTTCTTCGTTGATTTCCTGCAACCCATGTGATGAAAAGACCTTACATTCATTCAATAATTCGTTTTCTCTCAACCAAAAAAGAACAGAAAAGAATTTTGGAGATTGGGTTATCGGAAGCTGCTATACAAACTCTGAATGAGTTTTCTCAAAAGTGTTTATTTGCTCTGTTTTCTTTCCGAGCTTTGGAGAAAAACAAATAAAATAAAAACAGAGTTATAAGAAGAAGCGACGAACTGTCGATTATCTTTCACGTGGTTGAACAAGAAAATAAAAATTTGGGCCGTCTCTATTATAAATAGACATGGATTTTGGGGGATGATGAGATGTCTATTGAATTGACATGCTCATATGTTCCTTTCTGACATTGGGAATGCAAAAAGAAAAAAACAGAGTCGTACGAAAACAGGATAGGTCAAGGGTTTTTATAGATTTATCATCTTTCACGTACTTAGTACGTAAACAAAAAGAAGATTAATAAGGGATTTTTTTCCATAAAGAAGCAGACATGAGATGTCTGGGGCAATACAAAAAGTCTGAGAAGGACTTTGTTTATTGTCCTTTCAAAGTTGTGTGTGAAAAAAGGAAAGATTGTAGAGACAGGACAGCTCAAGGGTTGAGGCAAGACAAGAGTAACATGGAGTTCATGTGGTTACATGAGAGACATGTCTTTGTCTTTTCTCAAGGCAACTCTCTTTTTTTTCTTTTTTTTTATTATTATCAAATCATATATGTCACAACAAATCCCATTCACAGAACATGCTAGCTTTCTCCTCCTGACAACGACGAGTACTTCTACAGCAAAGCCTCTCTCTCTCTCTGTCTCTCTTGACGTAGTTGTAAGATCTAAATGAGGAAAAATCTTACAGGAACAGGATTCAAGACAATTTTAATGTTGAAGACTTTGAGATCAAATAAATAATATAAGGATGAATAATAATGAACAAAACTGCAGAGTTTACTGTTTCTTGAGTAATAAGAAATCAGTGTGGGTTTTAATAAGAAACCAAAGGACTTTGTGTAATTCAGATTTCACAGAACAAACATTGCCATGTTTCAAACAAAAAATAGTAATCAGGAACTGAATTGATCATCAAAAGTTCCAAGGCTGAAACTAGCATCTTATTTCGTGTTTGTTTGCCTTTTACTACCATAACTACTTACTATATATGACTGTTTAAATCGCAAAAAGTAGGAAAAATGTGTGCTACAAATAAAAACACATTATCAATGATTGTGTACAAACCTATTTGAATGTCATGCGCTTTTTTTTATTATTATGAAACGTGTATTTGTTGTGCTAAATTACTTGTTTTAAAAAATTATGGGTCCCAATTTATATAATAAAAAAATATGATAAAGAGAACTATATTCAAATGTTCCAAATACATATGCTAAAAACGACTATGGTGACTATGTATGTAACACATGGTTGCATGGTTGCATGGTTAGTAACATTATAAAGATATATATGTGGTCACATACTCAAACAAGGAAAATAGTTGTGTTTTGGGTGTTTTTGTTTGTTTTAGAGATTGTTTGCATGGATATTGGAACACAAAAGGCTATCATAAGCTAGAGGTAACTAAATAGCTAATATAATTGCATGCTTTAGAGTCAACTATACACTCGACTATGCACGTAACGAAATAGTGTGCAATATAATAAGTACATCCACTTCGTACTTTTAGTATGAAATCTACTTAGCAAATGATATCTTTTTTTTATATAATTTATACTATAAAAAATACTAGATTAGGAGAGAGAGAATAGACGAGTGGGACCAAAAGTAGTTGGTAATATAGACACACAATATGAATCTTTAAAAATTAGAATGATATCATTTACTCTCAAATAATAAATGGGTTTGTTCAAATTTCATTCGGGTAGACCATTCTAATTGGGTTTTAACACGTTCGTATTAAACGGCGATATCGAATTTTTGTTTTTCCAAAAATATTTTACTTTTAGTTGGCTTGACCTTAATTATATAAGTAACACTTAGTTTAATATATACTACGGTTTTCGTAGGATCTGATTTTACGACAAAGTCCACCACAGATAAATCACTAAAACATGTTTGCATCCACGAAAAAAAATAAAATTAAAGCTTACGACATTACCCTAAATTGTTTCCATCACTAGTACTAGTCGACGAATCCAGCCGAATTCACCCTATATATCTAATATATATATTTGAATAATCGAGAAATTGAAATATATTGGTGTAAGCATCCCATCCCCATCCTCATGCATTCTCAGCCATAAATAACCCTTTCACCATCTCTCACTTCTCTCCGCCATCTAAACCTCAACGTCTTCTTCTCTCGAGAAACTTACAACAATGGCGGTAAAGAGAGCTAATTCAAAGCTAACACAAACCGCAATGCTGAAGCAAATCCTCAAGAGATGTTCGAGCTTGGCCAAGCAACAATGCTATGACGAGGATGGCCTGCCTTTAGACGTGCCAAAGGGTCATTTCGCAGTCTACGTAGGCGAAAAAAGGAGCCGTTACATCGTACCAATCTCCTTCTTGACTCATCCTAAGTTCAAGAGCTTGCTTCAACAGGCAGAGGAAGAGTTTGGATTCAATCACGACATGGGACTCACTATTCCTTGTGAAGAAGTTGCTTTCCGCTCTCTAACATCGATGATCAGATGAAGGTGATGCATGCGGCTATATATTTATATATTATTTTTCTTGCTACCTTTGGATGAATATTGTATTCAAAGGTTTTTTTTTTCCGAACTATAACCCATAAGACCTGGGGTTTAGTTTGTTAATTTCTAAGTGTAGCACCCTAAGTTTGTTTTGCATTCAAAGGGTTTGAAAAATCTAAACCTAATTGTTTTTTTTTTTTTGCGAGCTATATATAATAAACTAGAGTGATGGCTTGCACCAGTAAGAACTACGTACTGTATATTGTTTATGGTTCATATTCTTGTTCAATGGAATAAAATTATTGATCGATTCTCTTCCATCCTCGAATTGGAACCAAGAAAATGGTCAGTTTGTATAATTTCCTACGATATTTTCTCCGTTGTATTGTTGAGTGAGTTACAAGCGTATTGTACTATATTTTAATTTCCTGAATATCTACGTAAGAAATTAATCTTTATTTTTTTCTGAGATATAAATGAACATCTACTACAAACTTGATTTGCTTCCCATTACTAGAGACTTTAGACTATAGACTAATAGGTGATAACATATGGGACCATTCAATTAATGAACAAAAGAGTTTTTAATAATTTTGTCTATGGTGAGAAAGCAAAATGTTAAGAAGAGGTAGGTGAAGCAAAGCATTGTGTCTAATAATTACTTGGTGTTATATATCTATAGTGTATGTATATATGTCTTCATTTTAAAGACCTATATAAGCATATTTAGAGTATAAACTAAAATTATAAATTCAATGCACACTTCCCTCTTTTCCTTTCCCTACTAGCCAAAAATGGTGTTGTAGACGATAGCAACTAGTCTTACTGAATTAATGCACATACTTTTTTCCATCGAACTCTCAAGAGTATATTTTTGGCTCATATACAGTTTTTTTTTGGCTTGGAATAAACTGCGTCCACATGTACCAATAATATCTATTATGCCTCATCACACACACACACACACACATATATATATTATTTTGGATAAATATCATCTTTTCATTAAAGCGAATCTTTTATCATTTTAATTATAAACAAATCTATCTATCTACGCCATTTGCTTAGTTGATTTTTTTGCCAGCCTCCAAAAAAATTCCGGTTTTGAGTTTTTAGCCCACCCCTATTCAATGATACTATATATATATATATATATATATATATATAATGAATTTGGAATATGAATGGACAGAAGAAGAGCGGTAAAAGGAGATGTTGGAGGTGGGCCTAGCACCCCCAATTAGTTAGGTCCATCTTAGTGAAAAGCCTTCCTCGATTCAGTCAGCTTAGAGTCAACCTTTAACCAGGGGAACACCGACCTGGAACCCCGAGCTTACAGCCATCCAAAACTCCCGAGCTACCAAGGGAGCATCCCGGGTCCGCGCTGACGCTTTGCCTTAACAGGGATGTCACTAGGGAAGGAGACACGTGGAAGCTGGTCGAACAATACGCTATCCGAATAGAGATATGGTTTCAACTTGACGTCCCACCAACCTGCAGAGCATGCAAAGGAGAATAAGACACGTGGAGGGAAGTTGGCCGAACAGTATGCTACCCTGCAGAAGTATGGCACCGAGCTCATCATGACCCCTCACCCTGAAAACCGGGGACACGTCTCCTAGAGCACCTTACCCGCGAAGCAGGCTGGGGGCGCCACGTGGCCCCGGAATCCCGGGAAGTAGAAAGTCAACTCCCACTATATATACCCCTTAGTATGTACGAAGAAAAAGGGGACTTGGATCTCATTCTCGACAAAATAGGCCCGATCTCTCTCATTTGTAACAAGGCAGCGCCCTTTAGAACGCCGAACTGGATTCCTGTCGGAATTAGTTCGTAAATCTAAATCGTTCGCCTCTTTTCATCATTAATACAAAGAATACGGTCCCCGACCTATTCATCATAATACCCGGCCTGCTATAAGTTTTGGTTAACTCGTTCTATTTAACGGAAATCTCGCCTCTCTACTCCCTAATCAACCTCTAAACAACTTCAGTGATCTTCTGGATTAACAGGAGAGAGATGGATGTGAGTCAATTGGATGTGAGTCAATTGGATGAGAGTAGCTAATAAAAATGAAGAATCTTTCATTTTCGTACCATTCCGTACACGTCCCTTTTTATATTTTTTTGGTATGAAAACTTCTATGTAAAATGTAAATATACGGTTCCTGTTATAAACTAGAACACTTATTTTATATATAAGGTGAGATATAGATATATATTGTTTGTTGAGAGAGAGACGTGAGTGTAAAGAAGATTTTCTTACTTCTTCTTATTCCTTGTGTTGTTGTTAAACTTTACATGGACAACACATATTTATACAAAGGGAGAACCGGTAACATATGACGGTAATTTGGGAATTCTTAAAGCCACAATGTCTCGATTACTAAGATTCTTAAACCTCATAAGTGACAAGAGACAAGAGATTAGCTACTTACTGTTGAATTTCTTGGCTCTAATCACTTTGATTTTCTTGTCCAAATTCTCTGGAACATGAGAATTCGCATAGCCAACTACAACCAACAGTGTTACCGCCTCTCCTTATTTAAGAATCTTAGTAATCGAGACATTGTGGTTTTAAGGATCTTAGTAATCAAGACAATTTGGCTTTAAGGATCGAGACACCGCCTCTCCCTATTTAAGAATCTTAGTAATTGTGAGATTACTAAGATTCTTAAACCTCACAACTATAGTAGCAAACTCATTCTGATATATAAATCGGAAAAAGATCAAAACACTATTTATGGAAAATAATTTTTTTTGTATTTTTCCTAAATCGTTTAATTTTTTTTGTCAGTGGTCTTTAGATAAATAAATATGTGACCCATAAAAACCTAAAAAATGTGGTGATCCTATGCCATCGTCTATCTCGTCTGCCCTACGGACCGGGCCTGACTACAACAGTAATTTCAGTTGGCCTAGGGAACCCTTCAGTTCTCAACTTGTGGAGAATAGTCTCATAAACTTTACCTGCAGGAAAATCATGTGGAACTTCCACATTTTTCAAATCCCACCAGATTTGGATCTTGAGGAATAAGAAGATGGTAACAAAGTTATTCATATATGAAAACAAAGTTATTCATATATCAGAATGAATATGGACTCACGAGAATGAAAGGTAAATGTTACTTTACCAAAAGGCTGTTACCTTATCAGAATTTACTACTGTGTTCGTCGCAGGTCCACATGCATGCGATTTCCTCTTCCTCTGCGCCACCGAAACCCTAAGAACAGATTTTTCCAAACACACAAGATTCATGTAAACAAAGTTATTCATATATAAAAACAAAGTTATTCATATATCATAATGAATATGTAATCACAAGAATAAAAGGTAAATGTTACTTTACCAAAAGACTGTTACCTTATTAGAATTCACTACGGTGTTGGTCGCAGGACACACAAGATTTATGTAAATAAATTCTACTCATGTATGTATTTGTTCTTTTTATCAAACTATAGGTAGTGGATGACCCCAAATTCAAAATGGTATAAGCTCTAACATCAAATTGTAATTGGTAATCATTGGCTCAGGCTCAAATTATCTAAATCAAAAGCTTTATATTGTACACATATATATATATATATATATATATATATATATATATATATATATATATATATATATATATTGGGATAAATATCATCTTTTCATTAATTATCATTTTAATTATAGACAAATCTATCTATCTAGGCCATTTGCTTAGTTGGTTTTGATTTTTTAGCCCACCCATATTCAATGATACTAGTTCTGCATTTGATTTAGATAATTTGATATGACACGCACGTCTGTATTTAAAATAGTTCTGCATTTTCACATTTTCATAACGGTTGCTTCCTAAACATTTTTGCAAGTTGGTTGTTCCTCTAGCTTAAATCTGGATGTGTTTAAGCTTATATATTCTTAATTTGCATGGTATGCTTTCTCTCTCTCTCTTCTTTCCTTCTAGATATTTCACTTTTTCACCCGCGTGTGTAATTATTATCTTAGTGAAAAAATGAAAAATCCATTTATACCATTTTGTAACTAACATAAAGACTAAACTACATGCACCTTGTTTAGGAGGGGTTAGTGAGAGTTGGATTTATGCAGAGTTCAATTGTTGATTTTTGAAGTTAAGAGGTTTTCAAAGTATCAAAAACTTAACAAATATTTCTTACAAAGACATTTTGCTTGTGTTGTTGATCCAGATGGTAAAAATGAAAATCCAAAAAATGTATTATGACCAAAACGTCCAAAAAAGAACACTGTCAAGAAGCAGAGCCTCCATTACCACTATATATATGTATCTGTTTCAGGATATATGATGGCGTTTCCCGGACATACTATTATATGTTTCTTTAAAATATGCAAAAACAGACGATTATCATATATGTAAACTGCGGATCACAGTTCTCACACTATTCATTTGATGTGTGCTTTGCTCTCATGGTGCTATTCTGATTGGAATGCTGCATCTGCTGTTGCTGTAACTGGCTAATACTAAGCTGCTGAAACATCTCCGGGTTTAGTGACGTCTTTGATATGTTAGATTCGCTGCTGCGGCTCGGCTCTCCAATCACCAGTTTCAATCGCTGGACTTCTTCAGTCAGCTTCTCAGACAGCGCTGCAAAAGAAAGAAAATGGTTTTTTTTTTGTTTATATTGGTTAGGAATCATGGTGCTCTAATGCAAACACAAAATGTTACTTCTCTAGGAGAACTGAGCAATAGACTAGGATCAAGAAATGCTAGTTGTTAAATTCCCAGGACAAAGATTTAAAGCTTTTCATAGAGTGAATTACAGAGAGACCTATTATCGCGTTAGGCTAAGGACATGAAACTGATCGAGTTCGAATACAAGACAACACTAAAGGGACACATAATATATAGAGAATGCAGAGTTTTGATAACATAATGTGCGTACCATCGCGGAGTTGTGCCTGTTGCTCCATAGCTTGAAGACGAAACTTCAGTTCACCGTTCTGGTTTGTCAACCCCATTGAGTCTCTCTGAACCCGGAAAAAAGAAAACAACATAAGACTCTACTGATTTATCCACAACATAAGACATTTTGTGTTGTGTTTCTCACCTGCAAATGTGTGAGCTGAGCTGATAATGTAGTAGCTTCGGTCTGCAGTGTCTGCACCTTGTGTTCTAACTCTGCCATGTATCTCGTCTTCCGCTCCTTTGAGCGTGCAGCAGATACACGGTTCGCCAAGATTCTAAAGAATGGTTACAACAAACAGTCACGTCACCCACCAAAATATCAAATAAAGCATCGCTATTTCTATTTACCTTTTTACACGCTTAGGGTCAGCCATTACAATCTCAGCGAGTTTCTCATCCGCTGCAATCTTCTTCATTTCGGCCGCAGTGAACTCACTGTTTCCAAACTCGACACTATAAGCACTCGAATTCCCTTCACCTGAATTGGTTGGGGAAACTTTTGCTGATGAAGGGGGAAGCTTCAGGGATGACGATTCATCACCGAAATTGAATTTCCCCATGAAACAACTGTCCATTGAAACACTCCGGTAATGTCTACTAGTGGGAGCAATATCTCCGGCCGCTATTCTCTTCACGCCTGAAGCAACCTTCAAGTTCCCACTCGCACTGCTTTCTCCTTCAGAATCACTGCAACTTCCACCATTCGTCTTCCTCGTTCCGCTGCCTCTACTGCTCTCCATCTCCTCCACATTCTCATTACTGGTCTTGCCATCTTCACCTCCAAAAGAATTCAGGGCATCAATGTTATCAAGATTCATATAAGCCGTGAAAACATCGTCCATAGCTTCGGTCTCTGATTTCCTTCCCCTGAGGAAGCCTTCTCCTGGCTCTTCCTTCACCAAATTAGACCAATCCGAAACGTCACCGCCGGAGATCGATCTCTCTAAAGACCTCGCAGGGATCAAAGGAGGCGACTTCTGACTCTGAGCCATCATCGAACTAAACCCAAATGTAACATCGCTATTCGAACGCCTATGAGACTTTCTCGGCGGTAGATTCTCGCCGCCATCGCCGGCGATCCTAGAGCTGGAAGGACACATCGTGAACGGTGACGGAGGCAGCGATGGGCTGAACCCGGGAGCGGTTTTCTCCTCCTCCGACACCGAAATCGGCGGAGTAGGATTTAACGGTGGCAAGGAATCGAAGGAGAAGAAGGACGACGGTTGCGACATTGAACGGGAATGCCTGGGTTGTAAGGTCGCCGGGATCTGAGAGTAGGGAGAAACGGGGGGAATCGGCGGCGGAGCTCCGACTCTATTTCCGGCGGCGGCGAAAGGCTGTCGGAACTGCGGAAATTGCTGGGAGCGGATAAGAGCAGGACTGAAGTGCTGATTAGGGGTGCTTATCTGTTTTGGGATCGACGAAGACGAAGAATTAGCTCTGTGCATCATATTGGTATCCGTATCACCCATTATATCTTGGAGGAAAGAAGAACTTTGAAGAACCAAAAACCCTAAAAGTTCCAAGCTTGCGCTTAAATTGGTGTGGGAACACAAAGTTCAACGCACAATAATTGATTTTCCAAATCGAAGAGAAGATAATCAAGAAAGAAATTGACCTGCAAGGAAGGAAATGGAATGCGAATCTCTCTCTGTTTCTGGTTTCTCTTCACCAATCAATGGCGCAAATAGCGATGAAGCAACTTCAAACGTTGACCAAAACAATCATCGACTGGTCAGAAAAAAGAACATCCGAGAAGACCACTTTCGTCTGAAATTTAACAAAAGGATTTTTTTTTTTTTTTTGGATAAAACAAAACAGACATACAAAGAGATCACATTGTCTTTTCAAAAGCCTCGCCATAAATTGAATTTTCCTCTATGAGAAAATAACTAGATAGATTTTCTTTACTCAACAACATGACCCCCCTTGCACATTAATTATTAAAACTGAAACAACTTTGATTATTAAAACTATAACTTCAATCCTTCATCCTACAGGATTTACCACCTCTCTCAACTTCCTTTGACCTGCTCATTCGAAATAGGGATATGTCTGCGGCTGGTTGATGTTGAGTTGCTGGAACATGTTTGCGTCCACTGGCTGCATCTTTGACCTGTCAGATCCGCTAAGGTTTTGGCTCACCTCGCCTGTTGCCAACTTCAGCCGATGGAGTTCTCCATTCAATTGTTCGTTCAAGGCTGCAACAACAGAGGAAATGAAAAACAGAAATTCATGGAATTTTATAAAAATCCGGAGAAAAGTATACGCATTTCCCGGTTATCGATCTAGTAGAAAAACCGCCTAACCTAATTCAAAAATGTTATTTCTAAACATGGCAATATGTTTAGGGCTTTCTTTACTAATGGAAACTATGGCATATAAAGAAGATCTAGCAGTCATAGTTACTATCCGGCTGCTCAATGCAAATAGCCGGGATATCGAGGTAAACCCTCGAACTACCGGTTTTATTTATTCGAGTCAGATATCTTGAAATGGTAAACAAGCTTAGAGTTGTTTCGACAACTAGGTGTTACTACTATATGAGTGAGGTCATAAGCAAATATCAAATATTAAAAATGACGTACCATCATGAAGTTGCGCATGCTTCTCAATTCCCTCAAGACGAATCCTCAGTTCCTTGTTCTCGTTTTCCAGCACCATTTTAACCCTCTGCAAGCAACAACAAATACAAAGTATCTTACAGGGAACGGTTTAGACACATGATAAGTAAGATAGTTGGTAGTGTGATATGTCTCACCTCCAAATGATTGCACTCGGCAGACATTGCAATAGTCTCGGTCTTCAAAGTCTCTAATTTGCATTCCAACTCGGCCACGTACGCCGCCCTCTTCTCCTTTGAACGTGCAGCTGATTTCCGGTTAGCCAAGATTCTGAGAGAGGATCATATCATATCATATGGAATAGATAAATGCCACAGAAGAAGCATACATACATACATACATACGAGGAAAGAAGAGTGGTAATCTCGCTTACCTTCTGACATGCTTGGGATCAGATGCAGCCACGCCTTTGAGTTTGCCACTGCCCACAATCGCCATAATCTCAGAATCAGTAAGCACGCCGCCTCCAACGGATTTGGATTTGGTACGCCGAAGAATCCCGGGAGAAGGAGGCAGCGGAGGCAGCTTCGGTGACTTGCCATTGCGACTGGTTGAAGGAGGAGCAATTTCTTTGCCTGCTCTTCTCTTAACACCCGAAGTAGTGTTGGATACAGCCGAAACATCATCAAGGAGCTCGTCCTTCTTCTCCCTTTGGCTCTCCACGCCAACCGGCATCACTACTGGCTTCGGGTAGATGAGTCTCGGAGAATTCTGAGCAATCAGCGAATTCAACCCACAAATGTTATCACTCTTGGCCCGCCTATGAGCCTTCGGCGGCAGACCACTACCGCAGGAGCCTCTCGCCAACGGAATCGGAGGCAATGACACACCGTGGGGTGCTGACGGAGAATCTCGGAACGAGACAGGCGACGGCTGAGACATCGATTGAGAGAGGCTGAAATTCTGCGAATACGGCGAAAGAGGCGGGAGCAAGCTCCGGTGAGACGGCTGCACGACGGCTCTCTTCCCACTTTCGCTGGCGCCGCCATAGGCACAAGGAATCTGGAATCGGGTGGAACTGGGGTTTAAGGGAGGGATATTGTCGTGACGATTCATCGAGGAGTCTCTGCAACATCATATCGGAGTCTGTATCACTCATTTGCTCACGGAACCAAATCAACAGATAAAAGTTACAGTGATGAGAGAAACACACAAACAAAACAAAATCCTAGTTCTTGGAATCATAAAAAGATCATTGCTTTTTTCTTCTAATCGACAAGTCAAACTCTGTTGAAAAGTGAGTGTCATCAGTTTTGTACAGACAGACTGAAAGAGAGAAACAACACAAAAGACAAAACAAAGACTGAAACTTTAGTGTAAGAAAGTAAAAGGAGATGCAGTAAGAGAATACCTGAATGGAGTCAAACGTAAGACTAGAGGAGTTAAAAAACAAATTGGCTTTCTTCTTCTAATCACTATTCCTTTTTATATTGGTAACAAGTAAAAAAATGCCAAAAGAATTCACGAGTCTCATGCGGAAGAGAGGGAGAAATTATTACTAACATTCATCCTCCCCATTTATTTGGATTCAATTGGTTTTTTTCTTCACTCACTCCATTGTATTTATATCCCCAAATTTTCATATAATTCTTATCATCAACAAATAAATATCAAAGTTTTACTAGTCAAAATCCTAAAATAAATCTTATCTTTTTAGGTAAGAAATTTAATTTAAAATTTATAAACTTGAAATCATTAACTTTTACTACTTAGGGATTGATTGGTATAACTGATAGTAGAATAGTAGCACTAAACAAAAAAATTAGTGAATTATTCCGTACGATGTACGATACATAGTATTTTTTGAAATTATTTTAAACCACTCTATTTTTTGTCAATAAAACTTTTGATAAAAAATAATGAATAAAATTCTATATAATTCTATATTTGTTTAAGTAACAAATCAATCACCTACTATTCGAATGCTCTCCAACACTCCAGATTTGGGCGATATATAGGATTTCGTCTAATTCGGGTTCTTTCTCGAGCGAGTCGAGTCGATTTACAGGAACTTTGATTATCTCCTTTGGCGCGATAGAAAATCTATAGAGGCTTTCTCGTGAATTATTTGATATATATGGAAGGTCAGGAACGACAAAGCCTTCAATAGTAAGGAAATCTCCCCCATTGATACATTGCAAACTGCTACCCACGAATCAGAAATTGGAAAGTTGCACAAGTGGTCTCGCAAATAGGAGAAGAAAGTACCAATCCGCCGGATTCTCCCCAATGTGTTGTGAGAAACGGACCAAGACCCTGGTGCCAAATAGATGCTTCATGGGTATGTGATGACGCCTGGTTTGGTGGTGGTTATGTAATAGAGTTAGTGAATGGACGAAGATCCTTCAGCTCTTTTGCGAAGGAAAGAACTTTATCCCCTCTTCATACTGAATTTAATACTTTGTTATGGGCCATGGAAACCGCCATGTCGCTAGGAGCATTGTCGATGACTTTTGAATCAGATTGCCTCCAGATGGTAAAGGTGATCAACGAAGAGGAAGAATGTCATGTTTTGGCCTCATAAATTGATGAGTTCTATCATTTGCGCTTTACTTTTTTTCATTTTGATATTTCCTATATCCCTCATATTTTCAATGTCTGTGCTGATTCCTTTGCAAAAGGGGCTCGAGTCCGAGGTATTAGTTTTTCCAATGTAGACTCTTTGATTCCGACCTGAATGGCCTCTGAGGCCAACTTACTTGAATCATTGTAACAATATATGGAGCTTTTGACGTAAAAAAAAGAGTTATGAATCTCATCTTAAACATAATGACAATCTATTTCGACATGTTTCGTCATTTCATGAAAACCGGGTTGCAACTAATGTGTATCGCAGGCTTGCTATCACACATAACCATCATCGAAACAGAACGATTCACACCCATTTCCAGCAATAACGCCTTTAACCACTTTAACTCCTTAGTAATTGCATTCATGGCTCGATATTTGGCCCCCACGTATGAGCAAGAGACTGTCTCCTATTTCTTCGTTTGCCAAGAAATAGGGGAAGAACCGAGTTGTACTATCCAACCAGTCAAAGAATGTCTAGTCAAAGGACACGCTGCCCAGTCGGAATCACACCACCCAGTCAAATGAAATGGAGAATCACCACGCAACATAATCCTTTAACCAAGAGTACTTTTTAGGTAACAAACCGTTTTCAGCGCTGCAAGCCAATGTTCCTCGCGTGGGGAGTGCATGAATTGTGATAGAATATGAATCGCATATGTGAGATCAGGTCTCGTAGCAACAAGATAAATTAGATGCCCAACAAGACGTTGATAACGCTATGGGTCAGCAAGGAGAGCGCCATCGGTAAGCCCAAGGCGATGATTTTGATCAATATGAGAGCCTACGGGTTTGCATCCGAGAATTTATACTTCAGAAACAATATCAATGGCATATTTTTGTTAACACAATTAAATCCCAATAGCATTTCTCGCAACTTCAAGACCAAGAAAATATTTAAGAAATCCAAGGTCTTTCATATGAAAACACAGTGACAAGTACTCTTTGAACTTTTGTATTTCTATCGAAGAATTGTCAGAGATAATTAAATCATCAACATAGACTATGATTCGCAAAGACACACCGTTCTTGGAGTATACGAAGAGAGAATAATCTGACCTTGTTTAGGAGAAACCATATTTCAACAAAACATCACTATGCTTCTTAAACCAACACTGAGGTGCTTGTTTGAGTCCATAAAGGGATTTAAGAAGACGACAAACTCTTGTTTCAGACGGGGAAGACAGCCCTTGTGGCAATTTCATATAAACCTCCTCATGAAGATCTCCATGAAGAAATGCATTATGCACGTCCATCTGATGCACTTCGTGATTCTTCTTAACGGCAAAATCCAAGAAAGGTCTAACAATCGTCATTTTGGCGACCGACGAAAAACGTATATGTATAGTCCAAACCTTCTATCTGATGATTACCGAGCACCACTAAGCGTGCTTTGTGGCATTCAATGGTTCCATCAGAACGATACTTTATGGTAAATACCCATTTATTTCCAAGAGCCTTCATGCCCGGAGTTAGTTCTTCAAGATCCCAAGTGTGATTTCGGTCACACGCATTTAGTTCCTTATCCACAACATCACACCAGACCTTATCTTTCATAGCTTCATGAAAAAATCGCGGTTCTATATTTGCCGTCAAAGCAACAAGAAAACGGCGGTGATTTTCTGAAAATTTGTCAGAAGATAAGAAATATAATAGAAGATAAACTGAACATGAGAGAAGCTGTGGAGAAGGTGAAGGTGAGTCGAGAGAGAGAGAGGAGGTGATAACTGAACCGAACCAACAACAAAACCGTGAATTCGAGTGGAAGTCTTCTTTTCACGAAGACCACGACCAAGAAGTTCATGAGAATGTGACGAGGAGGCAGGCGAATCTGTCTCAGTCGCAGGTAATGGAACTTCCACCGTCCTTATATCAGAATTAGGAGGAGGAGCTGAGGTAAATGGAGAAACCTCATCATCATCAGAACTACAAATATCAGATAACGCATGTTCAATTGGAGAAGAAATCGGAAGCTGTTCGGAAATCTGACGTTGAGGTTCATCAGTAAAAGGAAAAATTTTCTCCCGAAAAACTACATCGTAAGAAGAGAAAATAATTTTCCGATCTCAAACGTATAACCTCCAGCCCTTCTTTCCATAAGGAAACCCCAAAAACACACAACGTCGACTTCGTGAAGTAAACTTATCTCCTTTATGATCAAGGTTATGCGCATAAGCCAAGCATCCAAAAACTCTTAAGTGTTTATAAGACGGAGCATAACCATATAATTTTTCGAAAGTTGTCTTGTTGTGGAGCAAGGCAGATGGAGTTCGGTTAATCAAATGACCAGCAGCGAGTATGCACTCGCCCCAATACTCAATCGGGAGATGTACTTGAAATCTGAGGGCACGAGCCACGTTGAGAATGTGTATGTGCTTGCGTTCAGCTCGACCATTCTATTGTGGTGTATGAACGCAAGAAGTCTCATGAAGAATCTCTTGTTCCTTGAAAAATCGTGTAAGACACAAAAATTCAGTACCATTATCACTTCGTATAGTTTTTACTTTCTTTGAGAATTGGCGTTCCACCATAGCCAGAAAATCTCGTAGTTGTTGAGCCACTTCTGTCTTATCCGATAGTAAATATAACCAGACAGAACGCAAGTGATCATCGACTAAAGTTAAAAAATAGCGAGATCCACAAAATGTTGTAGTGCGATAAGGCCCCCATAAGTCGCAATGAATTAAATCAAAAACCTCTTTAGCATTATTAGAACTATACGGAAAGCTTTGCCGAGTTTGTTTAGCTCGTAAACACACATCACAATTCTGAAATAAATAATCACTAATATTAGAACTACTGCTAATTCCAGGAACCATGCCGGTGACGCGCGGAGAAAACCAAACTTCTTACGAGAACATATCTGCTGATGGCTCTCGTGACAGCTACTGATGAACCGAAACGGAGAACAATTTCTTCTTATGACTCAATTTTTGGCGACAATCCAGGAGCAGTGATTTCACAACCTATTCTCAACAGATTCAACTATGATGAATGTGCAATCAACTTACAAATGGCTATTAATTCTCGTAAGAAGCTGGCTTGGATATACTACCGTCGAAAAAACCAAACTTTTCGTAAGAAGATTATCGCCAGAAGTTAAGTTAGATTTTGGATGCATATTTTATTTTTTTTCATTTTAGATACAATTAAATGTTGTTAGAGTGTTGTCTTCTTCTTTTTTGTGTGTGTGTATCTAGTGTTGTCTTTCTTATATCCATAACTAGTATACTATCACGCAAGTCACACTATTTCAAAAGCCATTTATTATTTCATTAATAAAGTAATTGATTTATAAAAATAAAAATTTATATATAAAGTGCCAAGATCTGTTACAATTTTATTTATTTAGATACTCTCCGTTTCATATTAGTTGTCGTTCTATGTTGTTTTACGTAGATTAATAAAACAATTCAATTCAAATGAATATGAATAAAATTGTAAATATTATCAAACATTTGCATTGAAATTATAAAACGACAACTAATATGAAACAATATTTAAACTCTAAAACAACAACTAATATAAAATAGAGCGAGTAATAAATTAGAAAGTTACCAATTTAATTTTCTAGATATGGTCAGAGTTCTTATGGAAGTGGACCTCGAAAAACCACTATCCTTAATAATTAAGGTAAAACATATATTACCCAGACAGTTTGGAGCCACTTGGCCGAGTGAAACATTCATTAGGCTGTTATAATAATTATTTACCCTTTCAAAAAGGAAAAATAAGATTTATAACCTTATGAGTAAAGTTTAAAAATAAAAATAATAATAACACTGATTTATATTATTTTTAAAAACAAGAATGTATTAAAGTTATTTCTTTTAAAAATATTATTTAATATATAATTGAAAAAAGTACAGCTATTCATGAAGAGATAGCAAAATAAATTCCAACAAATTATAGAAATATAAGAACATTTATAGTATGAAACAAAATAAATTAATATCATCATTTTATACTTTTTATGGTTTGTTTTGGTCAAGTACTCAATAAATTCATGTTGACCGTTTTAACTGGAAACACAACTATCAAATTTTATAAATAAGAATAATTGGGAGATTTTGGTTTATTTTTAAGAAAAAAATAACTGAATGATTATCGAGCAATAAACAATATGAAACATATAGGATCTGAGTATTAGAGCATAAGGAAGAAGCCCAAAATTATATCATGTCAAGCCCATTAGCCTCTATGTGTTAAGGGTTTTACAAAATAGATTCATATATAAATTTGTGTAATGAAAAGAAGAGAAATAACTTGGGAGTTGCGATTAAGGGTGGGCGTTCAGATCTTCGAATCGGGTTCGGGTCGGGTATTTCGGGTATCGGATATTTTGGATTTAGGGATTTAGGTATCGATCGGGTATTTTAAAAATTCGGATTGGGTTCGGTTCGGGTTTGGATCGGATAGAGTTTTTTTTTTAAGATCCGAAATTTTTCGGATATGTTCGAATCCGGATCCGAAAGTATCCAAAAATATCCATAAAACCCGAAAAACCCGAAGAACCCGAAATCCGAGACAAAACACAAAAACATGAATATTCATTTCAATAAAACCAATATACTTTCAAACCAAAAGTATCAAAAATATCCGAAAAATCCAGAAAAATAAAATATGTGTATTCGATATACCCATAATATCGAAAATATACCTAAAATACCCAATAAATAATCAATATATTCGGGTTTATAGTTGTAATTTTGGATATTTTTGTTAAATCAAGTCTAAATATAATTAATATATTTGGATATATAATTACACTTGAGATATTTCGGGTGCCAATTTGGTTCTCGGTTCGGTACCGGTTCGGGTTCGGTTCTTTAGGTATAGGAATTTAGGATCCGATCGGGTTCGGTTAGGGTATTTTTGGTTCGGTACCGATTCGGATTTTTGGTACCGGTTCGGATTTTCGGATCCGGATTTTTTGCCCAGTCCTAGTTGCGATTGTGCAACTCTTCTACCTCTTTTATGAAATATCAATCAAATATCATTTAGCTCTTGGTTTTTTAAATTCAATCTTATCATTTTTTTTTCTTGCACAATAAAAAAAATGGGAAGATTGAATTTAGAACAAAATTCATCTAATAATGGGCTTTGTTTTCATTTAGACTTGCTCTAAAGAGAATTGAATTAAACAAAAATACTGAGCTAAATGAAAATGGGAAGATTATATATTGGGCTTTGTTTTGGCTTGAAGATTGAATTCAAGATTCACCTTTGTTTTAGCTCTCTTTAGAGCAAGTCTTGGGATTGCATTGTTTCAAATGTTCGGCTTTGATCTCTAATACTGAGAGTGATTTAGATATGGTTTTTGCGGAGTAAATTGGTTTAATATTTCGATTCTCAAAAGCGAGTTACAAGAACAAGAACAAAGAAAAAAATAAGTGTTTGAGTCCATAGCTAAGTTGTAGTTGAGAATGGTGTAGAGAGTTAGATTATGGCCCCTTTACTCCTTGCTCATGTCCTTGTTTTATACTATGAGATCGTGTTTAACGTCTCTGTTTACTCTGTCTGATTCGCCATGAATGGTTTTTAAGTATGAAGTTTTGATCGTTACGTTTATGTCATTTAACTCACCGGTTTGAATGAGTTTTTGGTATTGGCGGAATTGACTAACGGTTCTGCATTTAATCCCCTTTGACCGTAGATGTTTACTTCCAACATCTAAGTTTCACGTAACAATTATATCAAAGAATGGGAAGCCATTTATCAAATCAAAACATAGTATGAATATCTGTTTTAAGGAACCCCTAAGCTTGTGTCCAAATTTCAACCAAAAACCCCTATCAAAACAAATATATATGTTAGTAGGTTTCTTTGTATATATATCCTCATGTACGTGTGGGGAATATTTCTTTTATTCCTTCAAATCATCTTTCTCTCTCCAAACGATTTCCGACATTGACTCAAACATATGGGACCCACGCATATTAACCTTGTTCATTGGGATTACTCATTTTGAAAAAGGTTCGATTTTCTGAAAATCCTTCCTTTGATCATTGAAAAAAGATTTTTTTTTTTTTAAAAAAGTCAAAGAAACAGATGATTTGATCTGATTACTAATAAGAGACTAAACAAAACTAATTTTCATCTTCCTAACGAGTACGATATGATCTTACTTTGCCGTGCGACGGGAACGAAACGGCGCGTTTTATCCTCGGCGTCTTCTCGTCTTTGTTCTTCCTTTCTTCCGATTCAACCACGACGGCTAAACTCCGGCAAATGTTTCTCTCAGTTCGCTGAGCCTCGGGAACGTCCGCACACGCTTCTTTGCCTGCGACTGAGTCTGCAATCTGACTTGAGACACGGCTAGAACAAGAGATGGCCATGAAGATGCGGAGACCAATCAAGATGACAAGAGGAAGACATATCAAGAACAATGCGTAGTAGATGATCCACCCGAACCCATTGTGGCTCTTGCCGTGACATAACCATTCAACGGCTAAGGCAATTCCTGATGCCAACGTTGCGAAACTGCTTACGGCTAAAACTCTGCCGATCGCCCGATTCGGAATCTCCAAGAATGCTCTCGTTTTGGAGACCCACCCCATCTCTGGCGGCTGCGAAAGGTTCTCCACCACCTGCTTCACAGTGCCTTTCTCCGGCACTTTCTTCATCTTAGATTGTTTTTGTTTTCTCTCCGCTAATAGAGGAGACTGAAAGGTGACTTGTAACGTTATTATATAACAGATCACTACTTTTTGATCTTTATTGTTACAGAATCTTATAACTGTTGAGATTTTTATGCTTTAGACTAATCACTACGTAACCATTTTTACTGGTAAAGGGCTCAAAAAGATTTCGGAATCTCAACTGTTGAGATTTGATTTTGAAGTCAAAAACAGATTTCTCTCATGTCAACCCATTTTTGCCCATTAAAAAAGATAATTAACATATTTGGTTTTACCATACACAACAACGAACTATATGGACAAATAAAGACAACACCTAACCTTACCAAGAAGAGAGGACATACTTTGGATTGTGTAGACCGTAGAGGCTACTTGATAGTGATGTAACGGTTTGTCCCGTGCCTAGCCCAATAGTCTTTAAGATCAACAGGGCACGAGAGCTCACATCCTTCCGCTGCTAATCGGCTTAGCAATCTCGAGAAAACATTTCCGCTCATTTTCCTACCGCCCATCCGAGAATGCCTCTTGTTTGGCATCTGCGGTAATGGATACTGTGATAAAGTGGTTGTGCAGCAAGACGATTGCCAACCACCGTTTCCCCATTTGTAACACTGATGTTCAGAGCCTGTGCACGTGCACACAGGTACTGGCATAGTTGTCTCGTCGAAGGTGACTAAGTTTAAACCGACATTGTTACTGTCCCAATCTGTTCTACATTTCTTTCCAGGAGCAGCAACTCGACGGTTCAGATCTTCACCCACTTTCTTTCCTCTTGGTTGTCCTTGCTTGTTCTCCTTCTTCCTTTTGGTTACCTTGGTGTTGGCTACCTCAGGGGGAATAGTTTATATAGGGAAGGCATCAGGTTTGTGGGTTTCTCCAAAACTGAAACCATCATCCACGTCATAGCGCTGCTTCCCACCCGACAAAGCAAAGTTGAGACTATTTTCATGGTGCTGAAGCGCAGCAAAGGCACTGTCTCTCTCTATCAAGGCTTTATCTCTTTCAGAGAGAGCTTTGTCCCGTTGCTGAAGCGCTTCATCTCGAGCTGCTACTGCTTCCTTTTTCGCAGAGACGGCTAGATTTCTTTCCTGTACAGCTGCGTCCCTCTCGGCAAGGATGGACATGATCTTCTTGTTCATCACCAACGCATTATGCTGCTCTTTATCTGATGCTGAGGCATCATATTCCACTGTACACACATTCGTTGCTTAGCTAACAATCACACTAAGAAACATTTGAATGAAACCAAAGCTTTGTCTTACCATAGACTGTGCCCCTTTGAAGTGATCGGGCGTGTGCCGCCCATTCTCATTCTCCATCTTCAATTTATCTTCAAAAGTGAAAAAGCCGAAAAAGAGGAAAGCTTCTCGTCCACACTCAGCAGTGGTGAAACCGAATATCAAACATTGGGACTCGATCTCTGAAACAAGGTTGAAGAGTAAGAATTACACAAAATCCACAATTTCTCGTATTCCCAGTTAGGGTTCCGTCATCAACATACACCAAAATGAATCTAAACTCGCCAGGAAACAGGTCGCAAAGAACAATTACGAAAACATGATTAAGTCACGCGATCAAAGAGCTCGAATCAATCTAAAGCTCAGCTTCCAAAACAAGAGAAATTCCGCGAAAGAAAAACGGGGTGAAAAATGAAAACACTTTTGAAACGGAAGCAACATTCGATAGCAAAAAGGCGCGAAAGCTTACGAATTTCTCGAGCTTGTGGAAGAAATGGGCAATGGAGATTGAGAAGAAAGATGGTGTCTTCTTCTGTAGTCGAGAAGAAGAAGAGAGAGAGAGAGCTCAATACTTAACTTAGTCATTTACCAAAATACCCCCGACCGAACAACCAAACTCGCACAAAGATCAAGGTCTTACTCGTCTTTTCTAATTTCCTCTTTCAGTTGTGGATATAGCATAAAAAAACAGAGATGATAAAAAAATATCATAGGAATCTGTTTAACATGAGTTTATGTAGGCTCACACAAATTTGAGAATGTCCCAGTGAAGCTATAGCTTCTTATCTTATTCATATAGTCGAGACAAGAGAGTGTGATCATCAAGCGTAGAGATCAATGCCCCAAAACTTGGCCGGTTGGTTCGTACGGTACTTTCTGTCCATGTTTTTCATCACTTCCATGTCCTCTTTTGTCAGTTCGAAGTCGAAAACCTGAAAATTCTCTTCCAATCTCTCAGGTTTCGCTGTCTTTGGTATCACCACTGTGTTCCTCTGGATTCCCCACCTCAGGACAACCTGTGCCACTGTCTTTTTGTACTTCTCGGCCACTTCCTGTATTCGTATCAAGAACAAGAAGAAGGATTCAGTAACCAAGTCCTTTTTAACTGTCAAAAAGTTCTATTTTTAAACTGTTTCAACCAAAACTGTAAGCTCTTGCTTACTTTGAGAGCTGGGTCATCCAGACATGACACGGTACCAAACCACTCTGCGTTCGCCGTGGCACCTCCTAGAGGAGTATGAGCGGTGACACAAATACCGTGCTTCTGGCAGAATTTGACAAGAGAATCTCGTTGGAAGTAAGGATGTGTCTCGATCTGATTCACCGCAGGCTTGATCTTGGAGTAAGCCAAGCAATCTCTCGTTAGAAAGACGTCATAGTTACTGCAAAAAACCAAATGGTCAGGAAAATAAAAGGATTTCAGAAATCAGCAACTAAACAAAAGGAGATGTTATCATATTCTGAGAAATTTTGAGCCTGATTACAAGAAAATCGCCATATCGCATCATACATTGTGTTCTATAAGTAAAAACCAAATATTTAGATGATTTTCTTTGTTAATAGCCTATACCTGATTCCAATGCTGCGGACCAAACCCATAGATACAAGCTTTTCCATGTCATGCCATGTAGTTTCCAGAGATATAGTCGTATCTATGTCCAATACCCCATCATCGCCCAAAGCACTATCGGTGGTTCCAACTCCTGCAAGCACATATAGAGGAGGGAAGGCTTACATGTTACAGCTTATCATTCTGTGTGCCAATTGCTATGAAACAAAAATGCAGTAGTCTCTACTTGAGACTTCTAATACATGAATAAGGCAGAGATCTCACCAGTGTGCCTCGTTGCTACGGGAAAATGAATGAGGTAAAGGTCGAGATAATCAAGTTGAAGTTTCTTGAGACTGTCCTTGCACGCCTCAATAACATGGCCGTGGTCTGAATTCCACAGCTGCGAAACCAAGACATATCAGAGCTCAGAGGTTTCTCACTTTTCATTATACGAACTTAAATCAGAGATTAAGATCATAGCAATGTATTTTAGTAGAATAGAAGCCGTGTCGACCTTGGTTGTAATGAAGAGATCCTCCCTCTTGACCAAACCCGTCTTGAATGCCTCTGTAAGAGCCTCACCAACTTCGGCTTCGTTTCTATAATCAGCTGTACCAAGTAACACCAACACATGTCCCATGTTATATAACAAGTAAAAATAAAGACTTAGATGATTCCAAATACTTATAACTGCAAATACGATCTACAGAGTGGCTCACTTCCGATAACTAACAAGTTTACAGACTAGAACTAGAAAACCCAAATCCTAGACATTTTCCAAATAAAAATTACAGCTTTCAACAAGTTAAAACAAACCCAGTGTTCTATTCACATCTCCAGACGAACCCGAAGCAACAAAAATCCGAAATGAAAAAAAGGAAAGAGTTACCAGCACAGTCGAGATGGCGATAGCCGATCTTGATGGCGTTGATGATAAGGTCTCGGATCCCTTCCTTCTCCATCCTCCACACTCCTAAGCCGACGATCGGCATCTTGTAGCCACTGTTGAGTGTTATCTCCATTTTCTTCCTCTTCTTCTTCCTGAGAGGGTAAATATCTGCTCAGATTGAGAGTTTCTCAGTCGACTGTTTTGGTAACTAAAGATGATCGATCCAATCCGAAGGTTTCAAACTTCATGAAACCTCAAAACTTTACAATTAGGCCCAATGGGCCAGCCAATATCTTAGTGGCCCATTACGCACCGTATGCTCTACATATATATATTTATCAATCGTGAACATATTGTTCCAAGTTAACTTCTTTGTGTTTGGCATCAATTTCCGTTTTCTCACAGGTAATCCTTCTAGTGGTCGGTAGCTCAATCGATACTCTTTCTAGTTTTGGTCTCTCTCTTTGAGGCGAGCTTTCAATTCTAAGTTTTTTTCAGATTTGTTTTGTATCGATCGATCTCCTCGCTTGAATTTGTTATCGGATTCTTCTGTTTTTTATTTTTTTTTGGGGATTTCCGGTGAGTCCTATAAGAATTGGTGAATAATCTAGGTTTCCAAGGATCTTGATCTTGGTGGGTAGGTTTCAAAAGGTGGTATTGTGCGAATTCTAGACATTCTTCGAATTTAGGGTTTCTTATCTGTTGCCGAGATTCGAATTTTAGTTAGAAAAGCCACCGACTTTGATTCTTCTGCTGGATGGACAATTGATTATCGGTTCATTCTTCGTTCGCGTAATGAAACCCTAAAATTTATGTTTAGGACTTTCTGATTCCGATCACTCAGTGATTCTTCTAATTGACTTTTCCTTTTCCGTAGGTTGCCTGCGTTAAACTTACTTTGTTTATCTACCAGCAAAACTATGGTAAGTGTCTTTTTCAGGTTTTATCCATAAAAAGGTTTCTTTTTTATCCGTTGATCTTGGTTTGTCTAAACCTTTAAGACTTAACACAATGCAGTTTTTCGATGGATACCATTATCATGGAACAACCTTTGAGCAGAGTTATCGCTGTTATCCGGCATCTTTTATTGACAAGGTTTGATTTCTTCTTTCATTTTATATCTTGAACCTGAGAGTATTTTGTAATGTTAAAATCTTCATTGTTCCACCGTCTGAATTCTTAACAAAGCTGAGATTCAAAATTGGAATTCTGCATGCTTGACCTGTAATTTCAAGTTTCTAATTTCTGTTTCCTTTTCTCTTCCTGCAGCCACAACTTGAAAGTGGAGACAAGAGTAAGACTTTCTATCTAGACACTGATGTGTGTTTCCATTCAATGCTACTATTTCCATTGTTCGAGTTTGAAGTTTGACTTATCTTAAATCTATTTCAGTTATAATGCCACCATCAGCCCTTGATCGTCTGGGTATGCCACTACTTGCTTTCTCTTTTGGATTTGGTTTACCAAGTGTTAAACTTAAAACAATTATCAGAGTGCTAATATCGGGGTTACTTTACAGCCTCTTTGCATATTGACTATCCGATGCTCTTTGAGCTTCGTAATGCTGGAATTGAACGTGTTTCTCACTGTGGAGTCCTGGAGTTCATTGCAGAGGAAGGAATGATTTACATGCCATATTGGGTAAGTATCATTTTACTTTTTGATTGTCAATTGAAATACCCGAGATCATCCGGCTTTACTTGACTGATTGTTTGCTACGTTGATCCAATCCAGATGATGCAGAATCTGCTGCTGCAAGAAGGTGACATTGCTAGAGTTAGAAATGTCACCCTTCCAAAGGGAACTTATGTCAAACTACAGCCCCACACTACAGACTTTCTGGATATATCTAACCCAAAAGCCATGTGAGTCCTCATTTAGTTCTCTTTTTTTTTTCCATATCATGTTGATTATTGCTTGGAGAATGTCTTGAAAGTTCTTGAAAGTATTTCCCTTTATGATTCGTGTGTGTCTTGCTGATGAACGTTGCTGATGAACGAATGTACCTTGCAGCTTGGAGACTGCTTTGAGGAATTACTCATGCCTAACCACTGGAGATAGCATTATGGTTCCATACAACAATAAGAAATACTTTATAGATATAGTTGAAACAAAGCCTGCTAATGGAATCAGCATCATAGAAACAGACTGTGAGGTTGATTTTGCACCACCCCTTGATTACAAGGAGCCTGAACGTCCCACAGAACCTGCTGCTAAGGGTCTGGCTAAAGGTATGTATCCATGGACATGGAATCGTCAGATGGAGTTACTATTAGCTTCAAGTTGTTAGTTTTTCATTGGGTTTTTTACTTTCTAAATTTCACAGCAGAGGAGGTTGTGGCTGAACCTGAACCAAAGTTCAACCCTTTCACGGGATCTGGAAGACGGTTAGATGGGAGACCTCTTTCCTATGAGCCACCTCCTGCCTCTTTTTCCTCCTGTAGTTCAAAAGACAGACAGCCTGCTGTTGCTAATGGTAATGGACAGTCATCTGTAGCAAGTAGCTCAGAGAAAGCTGCACGACAGGCTCAAGGAAAGCTTGTATTTGGGGCCAATGCAAACCGTGCTCCAAAAGAAGCTCCAAAGGTATTCATTCAAACTTTATTGATAAATGAGAAACTGCAATGGAATTGAGAGACAAGTACAAATGATTGTTCCTCTTAATTTTTCCTTCTTCTTCAGGTTGGAGCTGGAAGAGAGACAAAACAGGAGGAACAGGAGAAGAAAGAAGATCCTAAGTTCCAAGCTTTCACTGGGAAGAAATATTCATTGAGGGGTTGATCAACTCGGACAACCAGTCTGCTCAGACTATTTATGATCCTCTCATGTTGTGTATTATACGTACTAGTGCTTCAAATCAAACAAGGAAAACAAATAATTTAATAAAGCTCTGGCTTCTACTTCTTTGGTTTGATGTGAGAGTGAGGGGGAAAATTGCTTTCTATCATCAGATTCAATGCAACTTTCTACAACTCTCTGCTCTTCCATGTTCTTACTTCTTACTGCAGGAGATAAGACTCTGAGCACCTCTTTCGCATATTTGTTTCGAAGCTAAGTCATTGACTGTCGAAGAGTGTCTGTGATTTGGAAACTGAATTTCACCTATGAACCGAGAACACAATAGATGAGAAAGAGGTTATGTTTGAGGAGATAGATTTGAAGTTCCCCTACAGATCTGAGATCTTTGAGATATCACTGAAAACAATTGACCAAAACATACATCTCTCGACTTTTACTCAAAGAACAAATAGACGAATAGAGAAGGAGTCTCGTCTTCTGTGACCAAATCTGATGCTAGAACGGTGCTCTATGTGCCACCTTACTGCATAATGGCTCTGAGTGCATCTTTCACGTATTTGTACTTGAATTCAAAGCCGAGCTCTTTGGCTCTTACAGGTAAAACCTTCTGTCCTTCAAGAACCACAGTGGAACCTTCTCCGAGCAAAGCTTTGAGTGCAAAGTCAGGAACTGGTAGCCATGATGGTCGACCAAGAACGCTGCCTAGCTGCTGACACATCTCCCCAAGCCTAACCGGGTTTGGCGCAGTCCCGTTTATAACTCCTACAACGACCAACACCAGTTGCATTCTGCTTTAGCGTTTGACTTAGTCGAGTCTAGCAATTTTTAAGAGGACATGTATTTATGTATGTATGTTGTTACCTTGATAGGATGGTTTAGTGAGGGCCTCGTAGATTAGATTCACCAAGTCATCCACGTGAATCCAAGAGAACCTACTCAGTGAATTATGCAAGAATGGTTGTAAGATTCGCAGAGAGGCGGCAAGAGATGACCAGAAAAAGTGTTCGAGTTTACCATTGTTGTCCTGAACCCAGAGGTCCTCCAGCAAACATTTGGAAAAAGGGTATCATCATGGCTACAATGCAAAAAAAGAATTTTGCATGATCAGCAGAGAAATCTAAGTCCTTCACGAACGCATTTTATTAAGGTTTGAGAGCAAGAGAGAATACGCACCTAAAGCCCCACCATCTTTTCCCAGAACAACACCAATGCGGATAAGTGCTACCCTTACATCCTTATTCACTTTCAGTGCGGTTCCTTCCCATTCTCTGCAAACCTAAGTACACAAGTACATATTTTATCAAACCAGCAAAATTCTTTGCACATAGAGTTAGATTGACAATCTATCACGGCTACTCAGACAGTCTTTCACGGTTACATTCATGAACCAAAACCGCAAAAAAGATTCAGACTTTGCAAGGGAATCTAATCGAGGAGGTTTACCTCTGAAAGATAATCATTCCCTGATGGACTCGTTTCATCGAATACTCCTGTCTCACTAGTACCTGACACAGTTTAAAGCTCGTTAGGATTCTTGTTAGCATGATCAGATTCACGAGTATGAAACTTTGGTGGCTCTGCATAAGATTGTGACAGACCATAGTACCCAACAGCTGTGGCGCTAACTAGAACGGTAGGTCGAGCCTCCATAGGTGATTTATTTATCAACTCAACAACCTTCATGGCGTTTCAAATACATACAAATGTTTTTACAAGAAGTACTCAATACGCAGCTTGGAGGTACAATGAAATCATAAAAGTTGGTAATCACTAACTTTAGAGGTAACACGGACTCGGCTGTCCTTAATCTCTTTCTTGATCTGGAAAGGAAGCAAAGATATTAGCAGATAAAAGCATCAATAAGATTTTAGAGGAAGGTGAAAGAAGAAACTGACCTCAGGAGACCACCTTGTACTAATAGGCAGTCCTGCCAAGTTCACAACAGCAGTTGAGCCTTGTATGCAATTTGTCCACTTGGGTTCTTCTGCAATGACAATACCAGGGAAGTCCTTGGCTGAAAAAGTCCAACAAGAAGTAGATGAATCAGATCAAAGATTGGATTGACAAGTGTTTTTATGATCCTAGTGGAAATAGAAGCAGAAGAGTCCATTACCTTCTTACCCGGAAATATTTGCTCAGCTTTGGATTTAGTGCGCGTTAAGACACGGATAGAGTGATTCTCTGCGGAATGAATAAAGAACAAACCCATTTAAGAAACACTTGAATACCAATAGAACCAACTCTCATTTGCATTAAATCGAAACAAAATATAATTGGATTGAACAAAGGGTTTAAAGTGATCACTATATAAGCAAAGAAGAAGAAGAATACCAGCTCGAAGTCTCTGAACCAATCGTCTTCCAATAAATCCAGTTGCTCCAGTTACTGACACTGTCATCTGAGTTTCCTGGGAAAACAAAAAAAAAAGAATCTTTCTAGTGAAGAAAATCCACGTTTGGATATTTCAAAACTTGGTTCTTTGGGTCAAACGATGTCTATGGTTTTCTTGTTCAAATGTATGAATTATAATGCAATGAGGATACCTTGTGGTATTTCTCGGAGCTACACAGAACCATGAACCTCCTTGTCCCTGGCATCTAAAAAACAATCCAAACATTGATCATGAAATCCCACAAGGAGACACACAAAAAAGAATTCAAAAACCCAAAATTGCGTACGGAGAAAGATGGATGAACGAAAAGAGCAGATGAGAGAGCGAAGGAGGAGGAAAGAGACGTTGGTGAGCAGAGAAGCTCCATCATTTCGCTGATTTGATCGCTAACAGTGAGTGAGTGGTAGAGAGACGCATACATATATGGGAAGAGAGAGAGAGAGAGAGAGAGAGAGAGAGAGAGAGAGAGAGAGAGAGAACCAAATTAACAGGGCCCTTAATGGGCTTAAATCTAAATAAATACAAGGGGCCCATAAGTGAATCTGGTGTGTTTGTCTAGAGTGAGAGAGAGAGAGGAAAAGATGGCGGCGATGCAATGGTGCGGCGCGATGACGCGACGGATTATGATGACGCAGCGTACGTCTGCAGCATTGACTTCTTCGGCGAGGTATTCGTCGTTATCTCCGGCGTCTGCAGCTCCGGCAGAATCGGAGATGGATCTGTGCGGGAGAGGGGATACGAAGACGAAGAAAGGGAAAAGGTTCAAAGGATCGTACGGAAACTCGAGAGGGAAGAAGCAGAAGATGATCGAGAGAATCAAAGACAAGCTCGAGGTTCCCAGGTCTACTCCTTGGCCTCTCCCTTTCAAGCTCATTTAGGGTTGTTCTCGTTTGCCCACACAAAAATGTCGCCTTTAGTGGTGAATTTCCAGTTTTTTTAAACTGTCTGTATACTTCTTCTTCATGAAAACATCGTCTGCATTCATGATCTGTATTTTTGTTTGATACATTCTTTGGCGATTCCCCTTTTTGACTGCTCTAGCTTCAGAATCCCTACTAGGGTTCGATTTGTGCACAAGATTGTTCATTTTCAGTTGAGGTTTTTGGTTTCAGCTTTTGGTCATAATCTATAGATATCAATACTGTGAACTGTTTGTTGATTGCCTTTTCCTTCTCTTTGGTGTGTAAAATGAAAGTCAGAATCGTGATCGTTTGGATGAATCGATGGTTGAATTTGGCTTGAGAGACCAGTCCGTCTTGCATATCACACTTGATAATCGTTTGATCTCTCTCATTGAATGTTTTTATATGGATCAAGAGGTCTGAAAGTTTCCTGATCTAGCTTGCTGTTTTGTTGTTTAAAAATCTATTTCCAAGATATCATATATAGATTGTTCTCTGGAAATTAGTTAGAATTGGATTCTAATGATGATGATCATCATCATAGTTTTGCTCAATATCTCTGGTTGATATCTTAACTGTTATTTTTGAGTATTGGGAATATGGATTCTATCTTCTCTATGAATCTGCTTTAGGGTGGATTTTCAGTTTCAAAAGATTGTGTTGTTTAACCAGTGCACAAGCTACATTTTAGGGGTTTTAATACTAAAACGACAGTGTTTAGAATTCGTATCCAATTTCAGTTTGTGTTCAGACTTTGGTTTGAGGTTTTGGACCAGAGTGGATAACTCGATATCATATCACCCAGAAGACATCGGAATTAGATAATTGCCTGTTTCCAAAAACCCCACTAAAGTAAAAGAAACAGAAAGATCCCCTTAAAAGGCTTTACGGAAACAACATCTAAGAAATCTTTTTCATCAAACACCAAAACCAAGAAGAACCAATAGAAGATTTACACAATAAAACCTTATATCAATGTGTTTCATAATTAGAAAAGTGTGGCCATGCTTTTCCTCCAGCTAAGTGATTTCCGAGTTGTCGGAAGCGGAGGCGTGAAGCTCAGACCAAACATCTCCTTCATAGCTCTTCCTTGCTCCACAAACCTAACGAGCTTCGCTACCACGGCTGCGCTTTCCACTGTGTGGGTTATGTCCTTGGGTTTACTCCAGAGCTGGTTCGCCAGCTGCAACCTCCGGCGTCTCGACTTCACATCAATCCCAAACTTCTCGTAAAGTCTCTTCCTTTCTTCTCCACCAAACCTCTTTCCGACCAGCTTGCTTAGCATCCGTCTCTCCTTCTCAAGTGCCTTCAGGCTACAACAAAATCCAAACGAGCGGTTAACAAAACGTTACCTGTTGTTTACAACGCAAATGCTAAAAGTACCTTGAAGCTACTGTGAGTGTTTGTCCTCTTTCGAAGGCCTCGTTCCCCTGAGAGAAGCTTTCTTTCATAAAGCAGAGCCTTCTTAGCTCTACTCCGATGTATATCGAATCTGCTTCATCTCCCGTGAAGAGCAAGAAGAAGTATGTTCTATGCACCAACGAGACATGACATGTCTGCCACAGCCCCAGAATTTGTTCTCTCTGTCTGTTGAACTCCTCTGACCAGTTCCTCATTGTCCCAGACACCTCTTTGTCCATAGCATCCAGACCAATGTCCTTTCCCATTTTCCCTGAATTCTCAGGATCCGAAACCTGAAACACAAAGCTTGACGTAAGAAGTTGAATCATCTAAGATTTGACCATCTTAGGATCCAAAACCTGAACACGTGGTTTGACGTAAGAACTTGAATATTCGTTGCAATATAGAGAGCCAACTCAATATAATATGTTTTTCACGGTTTTTACCATCTCCTTGAGTCCTTCAACAAATGACCGGATACTGGTGATACCTCCATCTCCCACCATCGGTGTTCCAACGCTGTGAGCATCAGTGGAATCGCTTCCGCGAGAAGACATTGATTCATTCCTCAACAACTTCTTACCAGAACCGAACTCTAAATCAGGAAACCCAACACCATGACCCTCCGGTCTTCCAGGGTAGTCTATCGCCAGTGCATCAGGAGGAGTGCTTGTGCCCGGCATATCTCCGCGGCTCCAACTCTTCCTCACCCTGACGCTTCTAACACTTGATGTATTCCTGTTTTGCGCAAGACCTGTTCCGCTGTTTGCCGCTGCACTGCGGCCCAGATATGTTTCTGCGTCTGTCCTAACTTCATCATTGTTGATAATGTCACTGGCTGATTCTTCCATCTCAATGCATTGTACTTCTTTGCAGTATTCTTCTGACTGATCTCCTGAACGACCCGGCGACATTTCCTCCTCCAGATCCTCGTCAGAGTGAGACCTAACAGGAGCTCTTGCCGTCGACAGAGGCGTTGACGTGCCATCTGATATGAAACTGGTCCTGTCTGGATCAACCACGCCTGATGTCTCTGACACTGAACCATCCTCCCACTTGTTGGTACGGTTACGGAAATGTGGAGTTCCAGCCTTTGAAAGAGTAAAAAACAAAAATAAGCAATCGGTTGCGCTAAAAACGCCATCAGATCTAAAGATTATTGGATTATCTGTCGATTGAACAGAGATACCTTCGAAGACTCATCATGTTCGACCATCCTCATGAAATCTTCAAGCCGAGATTGAGCAAGATCCCGCTGTTTAGTCATTTCTGCGAGCTGCTTCTCCATCTGCACAACATCAAACCTTAATCAGAATAAACCCAACTATCCAAAAATCAACCGAGCACATGCAAAAGGATTTGTAGAAACTACTTCTGGGTTTTCATTAAAGCACATACCTTTTGTATCTGAAGATCTTTCTTTCTCAGCGCAACCCCACAATCGCAGCCTGAAGTGGCAGGGGCTGGGTTTCTCAGCTCGCTCTCGAGCCGGGCTAGCTCACGCTGTAGTTGCTTCACCAAAGCCTTGTCTGACATGACAACATTGATCTGTGCCTTCGTGGTGACTTCCTTGGCACAGCAGGCAAACAAGAGCGTGTTTCTAGTCTGCTCCACATGGCTCCTTGCTGGACTAAGCGTGCATACTATGGCAGTTCTGGCATTGCCCCCCAAACATGGCTGAAGAATTCGTGTGAGCTTGGAGTCTCTATAGTTGATGTGTCCTTGTCTTCCCTTGCTGCATCATGTTGACAGTCATTATATTAATGCACATTAAGTTTGAGAAAGACAAATAGAGATTCTTGTAAAACCCGTCTTTTGTTTTGCCAATTTATCTGTGGCATATGCTAAAAATAGTATGGTTAAAGTGTCAACCAAAGTATCACTTCCACCTGAGTTTGCGTATCACAGTTCCTAGAGTCAGCAAACTTCGATTGATATGGCAACCCTCCTTAAGTCTTGCACCAGCTGATAAGGCCTGCGATGCACGCTCGCTCCCCGCCAAATCAATGAAATTCTGTACATAAGTAACAATGAGCACAAACAAGATGATTCGGCAAAGCTGAATACGTTATGACCAAAAGTAGATAAAGCATATGAGTACATACCACACTCGCCATGAGAGTGGTTGAGTTTTCTTTGCCTAAGAACTCACGAGCAGAGCTTTCAACTGTCTACAAAAAGTTAACAGTTTAGGTAAGACACTATGCAAAAAGAGGGGAATCTTTGACCCTTAGATCAAGTGATAGAAAAGAGCTTTACTAGTTTGATAATTTGATGAGATCTTGAACTTCTATCATTCAATGAGGTTTCACTAATCTTCCGCTGCGCTGCATTAAGTACAACAAGGAAACGTGACAAGAGATTCTTTTCCGGCAACACTTTACACAGAATGACTAAGTAGCAAATCATGAGGAAACTTCATAACTATCAACTGATCGTAATAATGGAAAAAGGGTGGACTTTCTGAGGTTATTACCTTCACAAACAGAGATAAGATCCTTCAAATGGTTCCAGTCTCTCAGGATTTCCTCTGTGGTTTTTTCAACGACGGCCCCTTTCTAAATGGAAGAAAAAAAACACTAGAAGAGTCACACAAGATTATTACCTATAAGATTTCGCAATAAGGAGAAAAACAACTATCTTTCACCTCAGGGTCATCCCGTAGCCTCAGTGGTGTACTATCCGGGTTGAGAAGATCTCGTATGGCCTCATTGTAGATCTCTATAGCCGAAAATTTCACAACAAACGCCCTATCTTCATGCTGCAGCGTCCAGTGCAATTAGTGAAAATGAAAAATACATATCAAAGTAGTATGGGGAAAATATCAGACTTGAATTTTTAGCAGTACCTTAAATATATAGTCAAATATGTCAGCCACAGCATACTCAGTTATACCAGTCATGGTGTATGTCTTTCCACTGCTCGTCTGTCCATATGCAAAAATACTAGCTGGGAAACAATAATTATTGAAACACTTAGCTTTTGACGCTATCGATTTCTACGTCATCACAACAATCAAGGAAGCTTACAGTTGATTCCTTTGACAACCGAGAGAGCAACTTCCTTGGGGCCATCCTCGTAAACTTGTCTGGTTGGGCATTCACCTCGGTACACTCTATCTGCCACCAAAATGTCAAAAGAGAAATGGGCATCCACAAATCAACTCATGGATGTGATGTAAAAGCTTGAAAACTCAAGGAGACAAGGCCAGGTAGAATTAAGTTTATATAAGAGGTTAGGACATTGCAAAATATGTAATGTCAACAAAAGATGAACTATATATACCGCACAAGATAGTTTTGGATGAAAGGTAAGATTTTTGGGATCAGAAGCAGTAGAAACTTGTTTGATGTTTCAAAGAAACCAAAAAACTGATTTAAACTAAAAACACCACTGCAATTCTTACCAAATGAGTATGCAGAAGGAAAAGTTGAGCCTTCACGCAACGTGTTTCTGTACAATACGGTGGTGTCATTGATGCATTCCCAATCTGCAGCTTCATTAGCCAAGATCTCTTTCTCGTTAAGAGGCCTCAGTCTCACCAGAACCAATATCTTCTCTTCCCGGGCTACAGGCACCTGTGTCTTCTCCATTTTCTTCAGCTCTTCTCCAGCAATCGCTCCCATTGGTTACTTGTCAGACCACAATGATGAACAATGAGCTCTATAAGCAGAGGAAACTCGAACTCGTTTTCCTGAAACAGTTCAGACGTTAAGATTGATGTATTTGCAGAATTCATTCATATTTGAACGACTGCTGAAAGCTTTGAGAAGAGACCAAAAGCGTCCTTATTTTCCAACTAACACAACCATAAAGAAATGATAAAGCTCAGACATCTCATCTTACCAAACCAAAAACAAGAAGCATGCCTAGAAAATCCCCAAGTGTTCCCCAAAAGAAGAGAAAATTTGAACAATTCAACAAAGCAAACTCATAATGTGAGGGAATGTCTATTGCACTGAAATTAAACACAGAAGTTCAAATTTATTCAACACACAACTTAAACAGAAAGAAAAAGAAAGAGAGATGAATACTTAGTAATAGAGATGATGTTATTAGAATATCAAAACAGAGTTTACTTAGAAGGTGATCAACCTTTTAACTGAAGAGCAAACAAAAAAAAAAAGATTACTGACTTTTTATCTGTAGTGGTCACCCACTACTATGCTTGAAAACGAAGTCATGCATCATCAATCTAAAGTTTCTTTGATAGCAAAATAAGTAATAAATGGCCCCACAAACCACCCTTCTCTGTTGAAATGCATAGTATAGTTTAATGGAAAAGAAACAAGTAAAAAAGGAAAAGTGATCATATTCTAAGTAGTTTGATTGTAATCTTACACACGCAAAAGCAGACAGAATTTATATTTTAATTGTTGTATTCACAAGTGCATTTCTCTTAAAATAATAATTGATTTGACTTGAATGTAAAATAATCTAAAACAGCATCTCCATCTTAAAACAAAACCCTAAATCTTCATCATATATGTGTGTAAACAAATGTATACTTTTTGACAAGATGTTGAATATATACCTTGTTGAGTTGTCTTCTTCCCCAAAGAGATGGTGGAAGCTCTAATCTGAAACATCCACCACGGATTTCAGCATTAATAGAACTGATTTCGATCGGAGATTTAATATCCCCAAAATATAGTTTCTGAATCTATCAAGCAAATCCACAAAAATTACCAAAAATAGCAATCTCGATCTAAGAAATAGGGGAAATGTAAGTAAAACGGAGATAAATTCCTCAGGTGAATGAAGTTTGAGAGAGAATCACAGTACCCTTCTTCATCTTCTTCGACATCTAGTCCATCCTGGTGCTGCGTCGTCGTCTTCCTCTCTCTCTCTCTCTCTCTCTCTATCTCTCTCTAAAAAATCTCCATGGGCTCTCACTCTCACTCAAGGAGGGACCAATGTGGGAATTGATTTGGTCCCGCAAATCTCTCGTAGGAAGGCTCCTCTCTCTCTCTCTCTCTCTCTCTCTCTCTCTCTCTTCTATTCGTTGAGTCGAGAGAGTGCGGTGGGAGGAGGAAGATACCAATTGAAATTCCTATTTTACCCCTGGAACGTTGTCGGGAATCTGAGAAAGCTGCCACGTGCATTCAAAGCATTGGCCGTTCGCCTTTCTTTTTTTCCATCTTCTTTAAATTTATTGTTTTCGATCTTCTCTTTTACTTACTTTTGACACGTGGCGAAGACCGCTGCTTTGTTTTAGCCGTTGAAAGGTCCGGAGCCCAAGGGTTTTATGGAGACTCTCTCCACGATAAAGAGAGTTCCCTTTCTTGTTCTTTTTTGGGAAAACTACCTAAACCATCAATTTATAAATTATGGTCATTAAAATCATTAACTATCGGGTCGACTATTTAAATTATCGTATTTTGTTAATTTCAAATTTAAACTCTCGACTTATCGTATTTTGTTGATTTCAAATTTAAACCCTCAATTTTTGTTGATTCGGTCAAAAAGAGCATAACGTTAAATCCGTAAACAGAACTCATAAACAGTGTTACAATTCCGTTTTAATCCGCGGTTTAATAAAACGGCGTGGTTTCATCTCTAATCTAAAAAATGCAACTTCTCAGACTCAACCACATAATTAAATGCCTCATGCTCTACCAACTGAGCTGAAAGAATTTTGTGAATATATCAAACATACTTTATGTAGACGTTATAAAAAAAATTTGTCAAAACTTTTTGAGGAAGAAGACGACACTGTGTGAAAAAAAAAAATCAAAAACTTTGAATCGAGAATCGATTGATTAGTAATGGAGGATACGATTTCAAACCCTAGCATGGAACCTCTGAATAAACGAGAGTACGAGAAGATTCTTAAGGAAGAAGAAGAGAGATTTTGCGGCTGAGATCAGGCGAAGAAGAAACCGGCTACGAAACAAACGAGATTTGGTTTCAGAGTAGGAGAAGAAGAAATTAGGGTTTCGCCGGAGAAGAACAATACGCAGACAAGATTTGGGTTTAACTATAATCCGGCGGCTATTCCGAATCCACGGAGGATGTCGTCGTCATCTAGAGAAAGGAAATCAATCGGCGGCGCCGGAGAAGGACAAAACATTATCTGTTGACGGAGGAGTAGGCGTTTCCTCAGAAAAATGAAGATGACAGAAAAGTATATGACGTTTATATAAGTTATATTTGATATTCTTACTAATAAATTTCGTTCAACTTGTGTAGGGGTGAGCAGGTGAGGTGTGTATCGTTAAAATTTGGGACATTCGTTACATGGACGATTATACAACAAACAATTATATCTGCCCACAAAGATATACGATAACCGCTTCTATTTGCATTCATTCTCGATGGACAATATGTCAATGTTAGCATTGATATTCAAAACTACTATGAACGACTTTACTTGTACTATACTGTAAATTTTCTATAAATTTGTTTTCATTCATCTGTATTTTTCAGGAATCAAATTCTATATTTTTTTAGTATAAACATTTGTTCAACTACTGTTCACTACTAGATCGAGAGAGTTTTCATAAAAGATACCCACTACTTTTTTTTATTATTGGTAATAGAAATTTAGCATCAATATCCGATTATGGAATAAAAGAAAGTATATTTAAAAGAAAAAACGAGTATCTTAATTAAAAAATTATGAAAACAAAAATTTGTTGTGGCAATTCGAAGCTAAGGGCACCCCCATCAAGAGATGATGTCGATGGCCCAACATATGATGTTCAACACCACTCAATTTCAAGGCAAAGAAGCTGAGATGACTAATCTCAGGTTTCAACTAAGAGACCTTCAAAAATGCCTCGAAAGTATGGTGCAAAACCAGCAGAGCTCCTCTAACGCATACCATCCACATTTCGGGAGCATGTCATCGACGATGCCCATATACCCAGGATCGTACTCTCAAGGGTTTCTCTCAGGAGAACAATATCAGAAGACAAGACATCCATTTCCTGGTTTCTTATCATCGGACGAAGCGTTCACATCACGGTACGCTGTAACTCCTGTCAGCGAGTACAGACCTCGACCCGTACGAGAAAGGGCGAGAAGACAAAAGGAATCCGAATTCCGAATAGATCCAACAAAGCCTCATAGATCTGCCTCCTCACACTCTAGTCAAGAGTCTCCCGATCGAGATAAAAGAAAAGGAAAGGAGATAGGCATAATTGAATCTGAGGAATTTACGATGTATACTTTGCTAAATAATCTAGCAAAACAAGACGAAAGTCCAAAAGAACCGGAGTCCGCTCAGTCGCATATACCACCGGCAAACACGCCTCATCCAAAACCGATGATTATTAGCTTCTCAGACTCAAGCTCATCTTACAGAACTGACTCCGAAGATGAATCATTACCGAAGCAGTTCGCTATCGGAGAGCCATCGAAAACAGAACCATACATAGACGAAGTGTTCTCTGACGACGAGATGAATGGAACACCCATCCAAGAACAAGAAAGGCCAACAAAGCAGTTCGCCTCAAAAGTCGTGACGTTTACGTTCGACGACATTCCCTTCGAAAAATGGAATGATCGTTTAGACGAATTCCACGCATGGATGAACTCCGAAGCTATCACCTCATCCTCACACCTCGTCATACAACAGTTCACGGCAAGATTTTCGGGTGCACTTAAAGAATGGTGGAATTCGCTTGGCGAATACAGACAGCAGCAAGTCTATCAAACCACCATACCATTATTACTCGGAGAAATTCATCGAGAATTCATCGGCACCCCGAGCCACCTCAAAGATCAATTACAAGAGGAGTTCTTCGCGGCAAAATGTTGTTCGCTAAAGAAAAGAGATCTTGCGAAACATTTCGAGCGACAAACACGGAGATACTATGCACTTAACGGTCTCAATAATCCGAGCCTAAAGCAAGTCTACCTATCATCTATTGATGATTATCTGAGCCAACAGACAGAACTCAACATCAAAGAGCAAAGCCAGTCGGTAGAAGAAATCTCCATCGGACAAATCCAACAATACGTCTTCAGAACGTTAGACAAATTATGCAAACAAAAGGAGTTCTGGACGGAGTTCATGGATAATTCAAAACATTTATCCAAAGTCTGTGCAAGACCAGATTTGTCGATCAAGTGTTCTAAATCCAAGAAACGCTGCTCATGTAAGGAAAAAAGCAAAGAACGACGTTCTCAAAAATCGAATAAATTCCGATTCAGAAAGTTCGGGCGCAAACGGTTTTTCAGAAGGAAGCAATCTTTCAAGAAGGAAACAAAGTGCTTTCTGTGCAACAAAGAAGGGCACTTCGCCAAAAACTGTCTAAACAGTTCAAAAAAGAAACGACAATATCTAATCAGCTCAATATCCGAGCTTGCCAAAGATATTGATCTTGACAATCATGATCTCGAATCAGTGTTGTCTTACGACAGCGACGAACAAGATGCCATTTGTGGCTACTCAGATTCTAACACTTCAGAATCCGACGATGAGGAAGAATGATGTTTCAACATTGCTCATGCACCTCATCAAGAAGAGATACAATCTCCTCACCTTCCGGTGACGATCTTTGATCCTGCAAAGCAAGAAGAGCCGGTCCATGCTATCGCATTCATAGACACGGGAGCTCACACAACGATAATGAATCCCAAGGTACTTTCCTCATCCATGTGGCACCCGTACCAGCAAGAGTTCAGGGTAGCAAATTCGGGATCATTATCAATCAGGCTTAAATCAAAGCCAATCACTATAGAGCTTTTTCCGGGATGTCAAATAACTACGGAAGTCCTAGGATCCTCCGCTCCTGGAAAGGACATAATTCTAGGATGGGACTCGTATTACGCGCTAAAGAAAAGCTTCGACATCTCAATCGAACCAAGGGGTATAAGATGGAAATCTTATTTCAAAGCATTCACAACGATTCCCAGAATGTTCGCGATTGAAGAACTTCAGTCCTCTGATTTCGATAAATTCAAAGACGAAATCATTGTGAGTTCATGTGCAAACTCTCACACGGAATTCCTTCGTATATGCAAAAACCCGTTGTGGTTAAACGAGGAATTCTTCGTGTCGTTACCATTCAAGGAAAATATCCACACGACACCAACAAAGGCAAGTCATGCAGGAATGCCCCCGGTATTGCTTAAACAAGCAAACGAAGAATGTGACCAACTGGTCAGTCAGAAGGTGGTCTCATCAACAAACTCTCCGTGGGCGTGCAAGGCATTTTATGTCAACAACAGAGCTGAACAAGCAAGAGGAAAATTAAGGCTAGTCATTGACTATAAGCCGCTGAACCAGTACCTCCAAGATGTCAAGTTCCCATTGCCAAACAAAAGGGCGCTGTTCCAACATCTGCAAGGTGCGACTCTGTTCTCAAAGTTCGATCTAAAATCCGGTTTCTGGCAAATCGGTATTGCACCAGAGGAAAGGTACAAGACAGCTTTCTGTCTGCCCAACCGACATCTGCAATGGAATGTCTTACCGTTCGGCCTCAAAACGGCGCCGTCACTATTCCAACAAGCTATGCTAAAGATCTTCAAGCCTCTGCTTCATAGAGCCCTAATATACATAGACGATATCCTTCTATTCTCGTCAAGCCACGAAGATCATGTTCGAACTCTATAACAGTTTCAGAACATCGTAAAGGATCATGGAATAATGCTCTCGGCCCGAAAAATGATCATAGCCCAGCCCAACATCGAATTCCTTGGGATGTATATCGCTAATGGGCAATTCGCACCTCAGGCCCATCTAGCCACAACGCTTCTGGAGTTTCCAGACAGCGACCTCTCGAAGAGACAAGTCCAACAGTTCCTTGGGGTAATCAATTACCTAGGTGACTTTATCCCGCAATTGTCGCAGCTGACGCGTCCACTACAAAAGATGCTGTCCAAGAACCCTCCTTTATGGACTACCAGACAAACGGATGCAGTCAAAAGACTAAAGTTGGAGATAAAAAAGCTGCCACCTTTAAAGATTCCCTGCGAAGGCACGCGTGTTCTACAAACAGACGCAAGTGATAAGTATTGGGGTTCCGTCCTGTTCGAAGAGATAGACGGGAAACGTCAAATCTGCGGATACAAAAGCGGACGCTTTAAAGATTCCGAACTCCACTATCACTCCACGTTCAAAGAGATCTTAGCTGTAAAGAAGGCCATTGAAAAATTTGAGTTCCATTTGATTGGACACAAATTTCGCATCGAGATGGATATGTCATCCTTCCCGAAGATGTTACAATTCAAGCAAAAGATGGTCCCACATCAACAGTTGCTAAGATGGAGCGAATGGTTTTCAAAATACGACTTCGTCTCCATCTATTTAAAGGGCACTAAGAACATCCTTGCCGACATACTCAGCAGGAACCCTCTGAAGGAGATTCAGATGATGGCGAGTTCATCGGCAACCGAAAAGGAATACTACGACTTAAAACAATAAAGTGTTTCAACCAAGAAATCATTGCGAGTTCATGTGCAAACTCTCACACGGAATTCCTTCGTATATGCAAAAACCCGTTGTGGTTAAACGAGGAATTCTTCGTGTCGTTACCATTCAAGGAAAATATCCACACGACACCAACAAAGGCAAGTCATGCAGGAATGCCCCCGGTATTGCTTAAACAAGCAAACGAAGAATGTGACCAACTGGTCAGTCAGAAGGTGGTCTCATCAACAAACTCTCCGTGGGCGTGCAAGGCATTTTATGTCAACAACAGAGCTGAACAAGCAAGAGGAAAATTAAGGCTAGTCATTGACTATAAGCCGCTGAACCAGTACCTCCAAGATGTCAAGTTCCCATTGCCAAACAAAAGGGCGCTGTTCCAACATCTGCAAGGTGCGACTCTGTTCTCAAAGTTCGATCTAAAATCCGGTTTCTGGCAAATCGGTATTGCACCAGAGGAAAGGTACAAGACAGCTTTCTGTCTGCCCAACCGACATCTGCAATGGAATGTCTTACCGTTCGGTCTCAAAACGGCGCCGTCACTATTCCAACAAGCTATGCTAAAGATCTTCAAGCCTCTGCTTCATAGAGCCCTAATATACATAGACGATATCCTTCTATTCTCGTCAAGCCACGAAGATCATGTTCGAACTCTACAACAGTTTCAGAACATCGTAAAGGATCATGGAATAATGCTCTCGGCCCGAAAAATGATCATAGCCCAGCCCAACATCGAATTCCTTGGGATGTATATCGCTAATGGGCAATTCGCACCTCAGGCCCATCTAGCCACAACGCTTCTAGAGTTTCCAGACAGCGACCTCTCGAAGAGACAAGTCCAACAGTTCCTTGGGGTAATCAATTACCTAGGTGACTTTATCCCGCAATTGTCGCAGCTGACGCGTCCACTACAAAAGATGCTGTCCAAGAACCCTCCTTTATGGACTACCAGACAAACGGATGCAGTCAAAAGACTAAAGTTGGAGATAAAAAAGCTGCCACCTTTAAAGATTCCCTGCGAAGGCACGCGTGTTCTACAAACAGACGCAAGTGATAAGTATTGGGATTCCGTCCTGTTCGAAGAGATAGACGGGAAACGTCAAATCTGCGGATACAAAAGCGGACGCTTTAAAGATTCCGAACTCCACTATCACTCCACGTTCAAAGAGATCTTAGCTGTAAAGAAGGCCATTGAAAAATTTGAGTTCCATTTGATTGGACACAAATTTCGCATCGAGATGGATATGTCATCCTTCCCGAAGATGTTACAATTCAAGCAAAAGATGGTCCCACATCAACAGTTGCTAAGATGGAGCGAATGGTTTTCAAAATACGACTTCGTCTCCATCTATTTAAAGGGCACTAAGAACATCCTTGCCGACATACTCAGCAGGAACCCTCTGAAGGAGATTCAGATGATGGCGAGTTCATCGGCAACCGAAAAGGAATACTACGACTTTGGTGCCAACATGCCAGAAGATGCTCATCAGCTTGTCAACATGAAGATCATTCACGAGCATCTCAAAGAAAGGATTTTTCGGTACCAATCAATCATCTTGTCAAAGTACGGTGTAAGATGTCAGCACATCGCGCCACTTGAAATACATCCAGATCACGCCTTCGCTCATCTTTACAGAATTGAGAGCACGTATATGCCAGAAGAAGTCCTCTGCTTCCTATGGTATATATGTTCGGTATACACCATCGGTATCACCTTCGACATACACTGGCTCTACCAGTTCATCAACTCGCGACAAGGTCAAAAGGACTGCCTCTCTACGTTTCTAGCTTGGTTCGCGCCATTAAGCGCCTGGAGTGGTAAACTAAGACGGTCAGCAAAAATGGTAAACATATCGTACAAAAGGCTAAAAGGACAAGGGTGTCTCAACCCTTTCTTCAACCCTCATACGATATACTTCTTCCACCGCCCCATACAAGTCAACATCAAAAGCAACAAGATGCATGCGTTGCCGACGCTGATCCACCACGACGACTACAACCGAGGCATGCGACCGGACTTCAATGTTTATGAGAACAAAGGGTTTGAGGAATTCCAGAAACATGCGTTTCGCCTCAATAGTGCTACACAGACGTTCCCTTTTCCCTTCCACCTAAATTGGAGCTATTATCCAATTGACTATCAGATGAGTCTAGACGAAGACCTACAGTACTTCGAGAGCAAGCCAGCCCCAAAGCTAATCCAGCAGAAAACGACACCAGATCCAGAACCAACGACGGTTCTGCAAGAACATTTCCAAGACGCACAGTCACCAGACGATTCGATGAATATTGACGAGATCGGGAAAAGGTTCGGTTTGAACAAAGACGAGCCTCTAGAAGATTTCGCTGAACCAGAAATCGAGTTCAAGTGTCCAGATGACTATTACGGCTGCTGCGATGAACATATCATCGAGTTCGAAATAGATCATTAAGACTCGTCTTAATAATCTAATTATGTATAATTATATGTGATATACGTGTGATGTAAGCGATGATGTAATCGCTGAGGTAAGGTATAATAGGTGTGATGTAAGCGATGATGTAATCGCAATAGTACGTGTGATGTAAGCGATGATGTAATCGCATTAAATAAAGTATATAGGTGTGATGTAAGCGATGATGTAATCGCTGAGGTAAGCGCTTATGTCAGCGCACTATACCTCCTATAAATATGTGTGTAACCCCTTGTGAAATATCATCTCATATTTTCCCTAAAAACCTCTCTCTAGCTTTCTCTCTCTATGAATCTCTAAACTCTCTCTAGTTTTCAGACTTCTCTACATCTTTCATAAGCTCTGGTTACGTTCTTTCTCTCATGGGTTGCTAGATCCTCTCTATTGATTCTGTTTATTCGTGCTTACAATGAGCGAATCGTTTAGCCGTGATGACGGTCAATACGACGGTTGTGAGAGCCAATACGGTGGTTGTGGGGGGGCGATAAGGTTCCTAACAGTGGTTGAGCCCGAGGCCAGGAGTGCCGTTTATGCTCCCTTTACCTGGAACTTATCAGATCCCATAGCTATCAACACGGCTTTCACGATCTTCAACACGACTCTGTCATACGGTTACTCGTTTGAGAGACTCCACAAAAAATTTCCAGATACCCTTCTCATACGTGTTGTTTTCTAATTTGTCCAAGTTTTTTTTAATTTAAAATTTAATTATTTAATTAAATTATATTAAAACAATTAATATTATATTCTTGAGATACTCCCAAAAGTATTTGGGCAATGCGGATGCTCTAAAGTCCTGAGATCTATATAAATTTGGGTTTTCTTATTTAAGGATGGTTATTTATGTTGATCCCGGGGATCACTAAGTATGTTTACAGGGTGATTAGGAGATGAGAGGTGAGATTTTCGTTAATTAGAGCAGTTTAACCACTATTAAGGCAGGCCGGGAGAAAGATGAGTAGGCCGGGGGCCGTGTTTCTTTTTATTGATCGTGAGAGAAATGAACAATTTAGAATTACGAACTGGTTCCGAAGGACGTCCAGTTCGGCGTTCTAAACCGTTGCCTTGTTACAAAGAGAGAGAGAGAGAGATCGGGTAACTTCGTAGGTCCAAAAATGGCCGAAATCAAAAGTCCTCCTCATTAATGACATTGAGGGGTATATATAGCCGAGGTTGGCTTCCTGCTCCCCGGGATCTCGGGGCCGCGTGGCGCCTTCGGCTTCTTTCGCGGGTAAGATGGCCTAGGAGGCGTGTTCCGGCTTTCGAGGATGAGGGTCATGATGAGCTCGGCGTGGCGTGTTGCAGAGCAGCGCACTGTTTGACCAACTCCTCCACGCATCTTCTTCTCTTTTGTCAAGTCTGCAGGGTTGGTGAGGTGTCAAGGTCAGCCCATACTCCTGCTCAGACAATACACTGTTCGACCAACTCCCACTTGCCTTCTGCTCTTCTGACATTCCTGCCTTGAAGTGTCAGACCGGGCCCGAGGTGCGTCGCTTTCAGGTCGGCGACCGAGCTGAAGAGGGGACTTGCGGGTCGGTGCTTTCAGGCCGGCGACCGAGCTGAAGAGGGGCCTTGCGGGTCTGTGCTTTCAGGCCGGCGACCGAGCTGAAGAGGGGTCTTGCGGGTCTGTGCTTTCAGGCCGGCGACCGAGCTGAAGAGGGGTCTTTCCTAAGATGGGCCTAACTAATTGGGGGTGCTAGGCCCACCTCCAACAATAGGCCCTCCCCCAGTTCGGTATCGCGAGGCGAAGCGAGCATGCCGAAGTTGATCTGATGTTAGTTCGGCACATCTTAGGACGGGGAGTCCGTGCTCGTACGTGTTGATCTTCCCGAGAATCCGTAGACGGTTGGCGCGTACCCATCACGTGAGAGAGTGAAAGGTTGCCTCGGATTTCGCGTGGGACGCCCACGCGCGGCGTGCGATAGACGTTTCACGTTTACCGAGGCGTCTTCTGCTTTTTGGCGTGGGGATAGCGAAGAGGCATCATCATTAGGTTTCTGGGCGGCCGTGTATTTTTCGACACGTGTCCAGGCGTCGCTTCACTATCCCCCTTCTTCTATTTAAACCCTTCTTCCTCCTTTTGTTAAAACCTTCTGCGCTTACTCTCAAGGTAACTCCTCTCTGATTTTCTCCTTCCCTTCCTTGCTTTCCCTCTGTATTTTTCGATTTCCTTCCTTCTCTTGGTATAATGGCGCCGATGTTAGACGGAATTAGGGTTGAGTCGAGCGACGACTCGGCATCCCGTGATAACCGCAGCGACCCTCCGAGCTCCTCCTCTGGCGGCTCCGAGCACAACTCTTCTCCGTGTCGAGGCGCGGACAGTGGGGAACAGCCTGTTCCTTCGACTTCAATGGCCGCTCCGCTGCTCCCTGGGACCTGATGAGGACATCGGCTCTAGAACCGGCCCAACTGACATGCCAATCATCCCGGAAGGTCCCATGACCCGTTCCAAAGCCAAACAGCTTAGACGGAGGTTCAATACGGCCATACAAGCGTTCGTCCACTCACCCGGGCCGGACGGACCATTTCACATTCCTGCCGAGAGAAAAGAGCCTGTACGAATGGACCGACCGAACGACCTGATCTCCACTGAGGAAGGTAAGTTCTCACACCCAAGTGGCTATTTTAAGACTAACAGGACAGGTGATTTTTGTCCCAGAGCCACGGAACCAATACTTGCCGAAGAACGTTCCCCGGAGACAATCTTAGCCGATACAAAGGAGCTAGGCCCAAACGATCGTCCAGACGATCCAATCAGCACTGAGGGAGGTAAGATTTCTCGACCAAGTGCATATTTTAAAACTAATGGGTCGAGTGGTTTTTCCATTAGAGACACAGGCCAGCTAGCTGCTTCACACCCAAGCCACCTAGCCGGTAAAAGCCAACAAAGGGCCAAAGAAGACGTTGAAGTTAAGGAGCTGCCGGGACTTGAAGAGGATGACTTCTATGATCAAGAAGACCTCCTAGAAGACTTCACCAAGCTGCTGCACCCACCGGACACACCGAAGCCCAAGTCCCCTTCAAAGGCACCACCGTGGGCCACTTCACCGCAATGTAAGCTATTTACATTGTATACTGTTCTTGCAGGTGATTCCAGCACCACCAACGACTAAAGAGCAGCCCCAAATCGACCTTAAGTCATTAGTAGAATGCGCGGCCAAAACTTTCCTTATTTTGCTTTAATGAAACGATGAGTTTTTAGAGTTTTAGAGTCTTTTGTTTCGTGTTGTTTTTCTTTAAACGTCCTGTTGTTTTGAGTCTTTGCTTGTTGTTTTTACGAGAACCCTAGAAGGTTCAGGCTGAAGGGCTATTAATAAAGCCCCACACGCAGCATTGTAGACACAACCTTTTTCCCGATTATTAATAAAGAGCCGCACTTTCTAAGTGTTCTTGAGAAGCGATTTCTCAATTCTGGTTTTGTTCTTGTTCGTGGATTCGGCCAAGATCAATACCTTCACCGTATCAGAGAGTAATCTCCCCTCTGTGTCGTGAACTCACTCCGCCAACAGCCCATCTAACGACTCCACACGAGAGAAGCGATCGCCATCGTGTCAAGTCACCTCCACCATCGACCATCAACCGGCCAAAGGGCAAGGCGACCGCCTACCTTTCGTCCCACGACTATCCCGGTTAAGACCTCACCACCGAGGCTTACACCATCTGGTATCAGAGCCAAAGGTTCCACCTTTGGTTTTCTATCTCTTTGTTCGATTTATATTTCATAGTCCTATCGCTAGGGTTTTGTTTTTGTTTCGTGATTTCAAAAAAAAAAAAAAAAAAAAAAAATACATATATTGTTAGGGTTTATTAGATCTGTTCGTAGATCCAAAAAAAAGCAAAAAAAAAAAAAAAAATATAGAGTCTAGTTTATTTAGTCGTATTTTGTTTCCGAGAATTTCAAAAAAAAAAAAAAAAAAATTATTACCGTATCAATTTGGCGAGTTTAGGAAAATTTCCCCCGGGGAATTTTAGGAAGTTTTCCCGTGTACTAAGACCTACCGACTGTCCAGAATCATTGATCGATTGTTTAGGAAATTTTCCCCCGGATATTAGACTTGCCGATTAAATTGGAAATTACCGTATCGATTAGGAAAATTCCCGGGGAATTTTTGGGAAAATTTTTCCGCGACTTTTAATCATTGCCGACTGATTAGTATCATTGCTGGGACCTCTAGGAAATTTGGCAAAGTTTTTAAAATCGTTAAATAAATTTTTCTGAATTTTCTTGTATACCACTCGGTATTTGACGATTTTGTTTGAGTGTGTGACGAGGAGTACAGGGTCATGGACGAGGGAGACGACGTTAACGACGCCCCACAAGACGCCGTTATGCAGATGCTCACTCTCATGAGAGACGAGCTGCGAGGCCTCGGCCAAAGGATGGACCAGCTCGAACAACCGAGAGTAGCCGGAGTAGCCGGAGTAGCCGGAGGAGCCGGAGGAGCCGGAGGAGCTCCACATCACGATGCGATGCATGAAGATCGTGACAGCATGCCGGAGATGGAAGACGAATTTCCACCTGACCCTAGACGTCACCTTAACCAAAGGAGACGTGACCCCATTAGAGGACCTCGGCAAAGAGAGCATGAGCCGAATCATGACATGAAATTGTCACCTCCTACTTTTGCAGGGAAATCTAATCCGGAAGTATACTTGGATTGGGAAAGACGCATGGAGTACATTTACGAGTGCTATGGGTATGGAGAAGGCAAGAAGATAGCCTTGGCAGCCGCACAACTCACCGAGAATGCACTTGCATGGTGGGACAGGACTGTGGCCGAGAGGAGAAGGCAACTTTTTGGGCCGATCCAAACATGGCATGACATGAAATACCTCCTACGACTAAGGTATGTGCCTGATCATTATCACCGTGACTTGCAAAAACGTTTCAGGAAGCTAGCGCAAGGCAACCGGTCCGTAGAGGAGTACTTTGAGGAATTTGAAAAATTGATGAACTCATTGGAGTTGGAAGAGTCCGAGGAAGCTTTGATGGCCCAATTCATTGACGGCCTTCAAGAACGCATAGCTAGAAAGGTGGAGAGAACAAGGTATAGTGGGCTCCATGAGCTACTACACCTCTCGGTGCAAATTGAGCAACAAATCAAGAGAAAGACATCTCTCACCAATCGAACCAGGACCAACACACCTTGGCAAGCAACTAGCAAGCCGGCCGACAAAGGCAAAGCTGCCGAGATAGACTCTCGGATCAAAGGCCGACCCAACGATTTCCCGAAGGCCATTCGGCCCGACCAAGGTAAGTTCTCTAGTACTAGTCAAGCTAGAACTCGTGATATCACATGTTTTAAATGCCAGGGAAGAGGACACTACGCTCGGGACTGCCCGAATCAAAGAGTTATGATCATTACGGCGAGTGGTGGATATGAATCTCAAGATGAGATGGAAGAAGAAGTAGATGGAGAAGAAGACGACGTTGAGTATCCAGATACCGGTGACCTACTAGTCACTAGGCGAGTACTTAGCATGCTGGTTCAACCCGAAGAAAAGATCCAACGAGAAAACTTATTCCACACGCGATGCACCATTAACAACAAGGTATGTAATCTCGTAATAGATGGAGGATCTTGTGCTAATGTGGCAAGCAAGTTTATGGTAGACAGGTTAGGCTTGGAGAAGACTAAGCATCCTAGGCCATACAAGCTACAATGGCTCAATGACACTACGGAGCTCAAAGTGACGGAGCAAGTGAAAGTTCCTTTTAGCGTCGGCAAATACAAAGACGAGGTGCTTTGTGACGTAGTGCCTATGCAAGCTGGCCACCTCCTGCTGGGGAGACCGTGGCAATTTGACCGTACAGCCATTCACAATGGCCGAACCAATTTCTACTCCTTCATGCACAAGGAGAAAAGGCACAATTTGGCCCCTTTAAGCCCGACCGAAGTACAAGAGCTACAAGCCAGAATGAGCAAGGAGACCAAGGTAAGTGTCTCTAATCTATACATCAATGCTGGTGATTTAAACCGTGCTATGAGTGCCGAAGGCACTATATTACTAATGATATTTAAAGAATGTCTAAGCACAGAAAACAGGGAACTAGTCTTGCCGCCGGAAGTAGACGCCTTGTTAAGTAAATTCCGAGATCTCTTTCCCGAGGAGAACCCACCAGGCCTGCCCCCTCTACGGGGAATAGAGCACCAAATAGATCTTGTGCCAGGCTCGGCCCTGCCCAATAAAGCCGCCTACCGTATGAATCCCGAGGAGACTAAGGAGTTGGAGAAACAAGTCCGGGATTTATTGGACAAAGGCTACATACGGGAAAGTCTTAGTCCATGTGCTGTTCCCGTGCTGTTAGTGCCAAAGAAAGATGGCACTTGGAGGATGTGTGTGGATTGCCGAGCTATCAACAATATCACCATCAAATACCGGCACCCTATACCGCGCCTAGACGATATGCTAGATGAGCTAAGTGGTTCTACTATTTTCTCAAAGGTAGATTTGAAAAGTGGATACCACCAAGTCAGGATGCGTGAAGGAGATGAATGGAAGACGGCCTTCAAGACCAAGCAAGGCCTATACGAGTGGCTAGTCATGCCTTTCGGCTTGACCAATGCACCGAGTACATTCATGCGACTAATGAACCAGGTTCTTCGTTCCTATATAAGTAAATTCGTAGTGGTCTATTTTGATGACATACTTATATATAGTAAGAACCTACAAGATCATCTCAAACACCTAGAACTAGTGCTTAAATCACTTCGCAAGGAAGGCCTTTATGCTAACCTTAAGAAGTGCACATTTTGTACTAATGAACTTGTTTTCTTAGGCTTTGTAGTGAGTGAACAGGGCCTACGAGTAGACGAGGAAAAGATCAAGGCCATAAAAGATTGGCCCACGCCGACATCTATCGGCCACGTTCGGAGCTTCCATGGCTTAGCAAGCTTTTACCGACGGTTTGTGAGGGATTTCAGTACCGTTGCTGCCCCACTCACAGCTGTGATCAAGAAGAACGTGCCATTCACATGGGGAGCAGCTCAAGAAGCTGCCTTCAACGAGCTCAAGGACCGGCTTACCCAAGCACCGGTTCTTGCTTTGCCGGATTTCGATGAAATGTTCGAAGTGGAGTGCGATGCATCCGGCTTAGGGATTGGAGCTGTGCTGCATCAAAGGAAAAAGCCCGTGGCCTTCTTTAGTGAGAAACTAAGTGGAGCTACGCTGAATTATCCGACTTATGACAAGGAGCTCTACGCTCTTGTCCGGGCATTGGAGACTTGGCAACACTACTTGCTGTCCAAGGAATTCATCATTCATACGGACCATGAGACTCTTAAGCACTTGAGAGGTCAGACCGCACTTAAGAGGAGACATGCCAAGTGGCTTGAATTTGTGGAGACATTTCCATACGTCATCAAGTACAAAAAGGGCAAAGACAATGTGGTAGCCGATGCCTTATCAAGAAGGCATGTTCTTATTTCAACAATGGAGGCCAAAGTGCTAGGATTTGAGCACATCAAGGGACTATACAAAGATGACCCTGACTTCAAAGAGAGCTATGCCGAACACGGCAAAGGAATATACGGTCAATTCTATCTCCATAATGATTTTCTTTTTAGAGGTAAACGTTTGTGCATTCCGCAGGGATCCATGAGAGAGCTAGTGCTTAGTGAAGCACATGGAGGAGGATTAATGGGACATTTCGGTATAGATAAGACCTTGGCCATAGTGAAAGACCATTTCTATTGGCCACACCTCAAGAAAGACGTGAAGAAATTTTGTGCTAGATGCATCCAATGCCGAAAGGCTAAATCCAGGTCACATCCTCACGGTCTTTATCTCCCTTTACCTATTCCTAACGCCCCATGGGTAGATCTTTCGATTGATTTTGTTCTAGGACTTCCCAAGATACGGCACCAAGATTGCATCTTTGTCGTAGTGGACCGATTCTCTAAGATGGCACACTTCATCCCGTGTGACAAGACAAATGACGCGACCAACATTGCTAATTTGTTCTTTAAGGAAGTAGTGCGCCTACATGGGATCCCAAGGACCATCGTATCCGACCGTGACACCAAGTTTTTGGCTCATTTTTGGAGGACTTTGTGGAGAAAGCTAGGAACCAAGCTTCTTTTCTCCACTACTTGTCACCCCCAAACGGATGGTCAAACGGAAGTGGTAAACCGCACACTTGGCACCTTACTTAGGGCCACTCTCGGTAACAATATGAAAACATGGCTTGATTGCATCCCATTCATAGAATTTGCGTATAATAGGGCTGTTCATTCGGCCACTAAACTCTCCCCTTTTGAAGTTGTCTATGGATTTAACCCTCTTTCCCCAGTGGATCTAGTGCCTATTCCCCAAATAGAACAGGTTAACCAAGATGGACTTAGACGTGCCGAGCTCATCAAGGAGATACATGAGAGAGCTAAAGCCAACATCGAAAAGAAAACCGAAGGATACAAGACGAGCCATGACAAAGGCAGGAAGGAGCTCACCTTCGAACCAGGAGATTGGGTTTGGTTACATATGACCAAAGAAAGATTCGCGGACAAGCGTGCATCCAAGCTCGCTCCGAGAGGCGACGGCCCATTCAAAGTTCTAGCAAAAATAAACGATAATGCCTACAAGCTAGAGCTGCCAGGTGAGTTTAACATATCACATACGTTCAACGTTGCTGACTTATCTTCTTTTGATACAGGTGATCCAGTTTTGTGGACAAAACCTCTTGAAGAGGGAGGGAATGATGAGGACATCGGCTCTAGAACCGGCCCAACTGACATGCCAATCATCCCGGAAGGTCCCATGACCCGTTCCAAAGCCAAACAGCTTAGACGGAGGTTCAATACGGCCATACAAGCGTTCGTCCACTCACCCGGGCCGGACGGACCATTTCACATTCCTGCCGAGAGAAAAGAGCCTGTACGAATGGACCGACCGAACGACCTGATCTCCACTGAGGAAGGTAAGTTCTCACACCCAAGTGGCTATTTTAAGACTAACAGGACAGGTGATTTTTGTCCCAGAGCCACGGAACCAATACTTGCCGAAGAACGTTCCCCGGAGACAATCTTAGCCGATACAAAGGAGCTAGGCCCAAACGATCGTCCAGACGATCCAATCAGCACTGAGGGAGGTAAGATTTCTCGACCAAGTGCATATTTTAAAACTAATGGGTCGAGTGGTTTTTCCATTAGAGACACAGGCCAGCTAGCTGCTTCACACCCAAGCCACCTAGCCGGTAAAAGCCAACAAAGGGCCAAAGAAGACGTTGAAGTTAAGGAGCTGCCGGGACTTGAAGAGGATGACTTCTATGATCAAGAAGACCTCCTAGAAGACTTCACCAAGCTGCTGCACCCACCGGACACACCGAAGCCCAAGTCCCCTTCAAAGGCACCACCGTGGGCCACTTCACCGCAATGTAAGCTATTTACATTGTATACTGTTCTTGCAGGTGATTCCAGCACCACCAACGACTAAAGAGCAGCCCCAAATCGACCTTAAGTCATTAGTAGAATGCGCGGCCAAAACTTTCCTTATTTTGCTTTAATGAAACGATGAGTTTTTAGAGTTTTTAGAGTTTTAGAGTCTTTTGTTTCGTGTTGTTTTTCTTTAAACGTCCTGTTGTTTTGAGTCTTTGCTTGTTGTTTTTACGAGAACCCTAGAAGGTTCAGGCTGAAGGGCTATTAATAAAGCCCCACACGCAGCATTGTAGACACAACCTTTTTCCCGATTATTAATAAAGAGCCGCACTTTCTAAGTGTTCTTGAGAAGCGATTTCTCAATTCTGGTTTTGTTCTTGTTCGTGGATTCGGCCAAGATCAATACCTTCACCGTATCAGAGAGTAATCTCCCCTCTGTGTCGTGAACTCACTCCGCCAACAGCCCATCTAACGACTCCACACGAGAGAAGCGATCGCCATCGTGTCAAGTCACCTCCACCATCGACCATCAACCGGCCAAAGGGCAAGGCGACCGCCTACCTTTCGTCCCACGACTATCCCGGTTAAGACCTCACCACCGAGGCTTACACCAGGACCCATCTCCGAAAGAAGGCGGTGGTAGGGTCCTTCTCTGGTGGTCGCGGTGGCGTTCAGATAGGGAGAGGAACCGGGCATCTGGGCGACCGGGGTGGTCGTCTCGGTGGCCGCGGCGGCGGAGCACGGGTGGCCAGGGTGAGGTCTCCCCTGGTTCCTTACGAGCAGGGAGGGTCACCGACCTGGAGCACAGCGGAATCGGTGACTCTGCTGAGGGATTTATGCGACTTCCCTGCTGGCGTCGAGCTCAGGATTCCCAGGGCGGACGAGCGCCCGTGGACTCCTCCGGTGGGCTTCGTCTGCCTGTACGAAGGGTTCTTCCAGAAGTGCGGGCTGCGCCTTCGTCTCCCCGAGCTGCTCGTCCAGTACTGCCGGGCGCGGGGTTTGGCCTTCTCGCAGGTCTGCCCGTCTACGATCCAGGGGATGATCGTGCTGCTGACCCTGGGTTATGAGTGCGACGTGGAGGTGACGGTGGCTATGTTCGAGACCCTCACCCAGCAGAAGGCGAATCCTGGTATCCCGGGGACCTACTATGCTGCCTTCAAGCCCGCGGCGAACATCCTGGAGGCGCCCAGCTCGGGGTCCAAGGCCAGCAAGCTGTCGAAGGTCGAGGACTGGTCTCGCAGCTACTTCTACGTCCGAGCCACCGAAGTGGCTGGACTCGACCCGTTGGCGCGATACACCCGGGATTGGAATTTTTCCCCGGGTAGGGGTTTGTAGATCGGGCTGTTTTTCTTTTGCTTTAGTTTGGCCTGACTGATGTTGTTTGCTCTTCTTTCAGGTCCTCACTCTTCCAGATTTAAGCTGCCGGACTACGCGGGTATCGTTGCTGTGCTTAGGTCGGTGCACGACAGAGAGTGGAAGTCATTCACCTCGGGGAGAATTGAAGCTGCGATGGCCGGAGGTCGGTTTGTTGTTTGTTTGTTTTTTTTTTTTTTTTTTTTTTTTTTTTTTTTTTTTTTTACCGAGCTGATGGTTGCCACCAATGTAGGTCGAGCACGGTTTGCCAATCCGCTGTACGCGGACTCCTTTGTGGCGCCGCCGCCGCCGATACTTGAGGTACCTGTCCGGCGAGGCCCGGTGCCGCGGACTGGGGGGGAGGCCTCCGAGGCAGCTCTCTCGAAGAAGAGGGGGGCCGACGCTGCCAGTACTAGGGCTGGCAGGAAGAAGAAGAGGACCGAAGCTGGGGCTGATAGAGATGCCACAGGAACGCAGGAGGGGTCTTCGACTTCAGGTCGGGAGTCTGGCCGGCCTGAAGAGGCTGGTTGCGAGCCCGAGGGCTCCCGAGGCGCTCTTGTCGGGGAGGCCGAGGCATCTGCGGCCGAGGTGCCTGCGGGGGAGGTCGAAGGGGCCCGGACCCTGGCGATTGAAGATGTCGCTGGTCGGGTGACGGAGGGCGGCGATGCAGCCGTCGTTGTGGAAGAAGGGCGGGAGGCCGCCGGTGACCAGAGTGGTGGGGCTTCGGAGGGTTCCGAGGACGAGCCTCGGGACTACAGCTTCTATTTCTGCCACGAAGATGGCAATTCCCAGATCATCGTGGACCAGGACGAGTGCGCCGAGCTGGCGCAGGCCATGATGTTCGGGCAGAAGCATCCGCACTTCGTCCCGCTGGAGATGGCGGAGGGCGATACCTTTCGCCAGGTGGCGCGATCCGCAGCGCGGGTAAGTTTTTGTTCCGGTCTCACTGTTTTTAGCTGGATTTGTTGTGCGTCCTTGCTAACAACTGTTTCGATGCAGACGATGGCCCTTACTGCCTTTCTGGCGGAGGCCTATGAGAAGCGACTCGCCGAGAAGGACGCGTCGCTTGGCTTTATGAAGGCGCGTCGGGATGCCAGTTCGCAGGGCCAGTCCCTTCTCCTCTGCGGGCTCGAGAAGGAGCTGAAGAATGAGAGGGCCCGGTCAGCGGGGCTGGAGGAGGAGGCGGCGCGGGCGCGGGCCCGGGCTGGAGAGGTGGGTAGGCTTCAGGGCGAGCTGGAGGCTGAGAGGGCCCGGTCTGCCGCTTAGCGGGCCCGGTCGGCTGCTCTGGAGGAGGAGGTCGGTCTCCTGAAGGGGGAGAGGGAGACGCTCCGCTCCAAGGTCAAGGGGCTGGAGGAGGAGGAGGCGCGGGCGCGGACCCGGGCTGAAGAAGTGGGCAGGCTTCAGGCCGAGCTGGAGGCTGAGAGGGCCCGGTCAGCCGCTGAGCGGGCCCGGCCGGCTGCTCTGGAGGAGGAGGTCGGGCTCCTGAAGGGGGAGAGGGAGACGCTCCGCTCCAAGGTCAAGGGGCTGGAGTCCGCTATAGGCCGGGCGAAGGTGGCCGTGGCCGCGGAGAGCGAGCGCGTAGCGGCCCGGTGGGAGACGCGGAACCGGAAGTGGTCCGCAAAGATGGAGAAAATCCGCGCCCACCTCGATGGGCGCCAGAGGGCCTTAGAGCCTCACCTTATGTACAATCAGGTGATCGGCGTGAAGGCATGCCTCAAGAGGATGGAGGCCGAGGACAGTCTGGTGGTGCGGTGGTACCGGTACCAGAAGCTGGACGAGGACGAGGAGGCATTCGGTGCCGTGCTGGATGGGATGGATTTTCCGGACTTGACCCCGGAGGATCTGGACATCCCTCTCGATCGCGCTCATGGCGTCCAGCTCGAGCGGCTCATGCCCGTCGCTTCTTCGGAGGCGCCCTATGTGGATCTGACTGAGGACGCTCCCTCGGCTGCTGAGACCATCCAAGCAGATCCCTCGGTCCCGTTTGCTGATGAGGCCGGGACCGACGCGCCATCCGGTGGGACCGGAACCAAAGCGCCAGCTGGTGAGGCCGGTACCGAGGCGCCAGCCGGTGAGGCCGGTACCGAGGCGCCAGCCGGTGAGGCCGGTACTGAAGCGCCATCCGGGGAGGCCGTGGTTGGGGAAGAGGGGGCTGAGCAGCCCTTCCTTGGTGAGTACGGCACCAATGCGAGGATGGTGGGCCCGGGCGATTTAAATGGTACCCGTGCTGACGGGGGCGAAGATCGACCGGCCGATGCGGCCTTGTAAAAACTTCTTTTTGTAGTTTTTTCCTTTTTGTTTTCTTTTCTCTTTGTAAATACCGGGCCGTAGGCCGTTTATGTAAGGACCAGGCCGTTGGCCGCTCTTTTTATGACAAACAGGCCGTTGGCCCCCCTTCTCTCCTTTGTTGTTTTGTAAGTGCCGTTTCGAGGCTTTTGTAATGACTGGGCCGTGGGCCCCTTTGTGATAATCGAGGCCGTTGGCCCTTTTTTTTTTTTGTAAGTGCCGTTTCGAGGCTTTTGTAATGACTAGGCCGTGGGCCCTTTTGTATAATAACGAGGCCGTTGGCCCTTCTTTTTTTTTTTTGTAAGTGCCGTTTCGAGGCTTTTGTAATGAATAGGCCGTGAGCCCTTTTGTATAATAACGAGGCCGTTGGCCCTTTTTTTTTTTTTTTTTTTTTTTTTTTTTTTTTTGTAAGTGCCGTTTCGAGGCTTTTTTGATCGGTATGGTAGGTCGTAGACCGTACCCTGTCATGTATGCAGGTCGTGGACCGTGCTCTTGTATTGGGTGCGAGGTACGACTCGGCTTGAGATACTTATTGCTTGTGTATCTTTAATATTTTTAGTGGGTGCGAGGTGAACTCGGCTTAAGGTACTTATTGCTTGTGTACCTTGTTTTTTTGGTGCGGATAGCGAGCCCGGCTTAGAGACACTTAATGCTTGTGTGTCTAGTAGAGGTGCGAGCCCTGGGGCCCGGCTTTAGTACTTATTGCTTGTGTACTATGGGAGTGTGAGCATTGGAACTCGGCTTTGGCACTTATAACTTGTGTGCCGGGGAGAGCGAGCACCGGCCGAGCTCGGTCCCCTTTTTTTTTGTAATGCGAGCGTTTGGAGCTCGGCTTTTTCTTCTTTTCTTTTTTTGTAGTGCGAGCGTTTGGAGCTCGGCTTGCGAGCGTTTGGAGCTCGGCTTTCCCTTTTTTTTTTTTTTTTTTTTTTTTTTTTGTAGTGCGAGCGTTTGGAGCTCGGCTTTCCTTTTTTTTCTCTTTTTTTTTTGTAGTGTGAGCGTTTGGAGCTCGGCTTGCGAGCGTTTGGAGTTCGGCTTTTTTTTTTTTTTTTTTTTTTTTTTTTTTTTTGTAGTGCGAGCGTTTGGAGCTCGGCTTGCGAGCGTTTGGAGCTCGGCTTTCCTCTTTTTTTTTTTTTTCTTTTTTTTTTTTTTTGGCGAGCGTTTGGGGCTCGGATTTTGTGCACAGGCCTCTCTCCGCGCCGGTCATCGTGATTAGCTCGTAGACGCCGGGCTTTACGACCTTGGAGATAAGGTAAGGGCCCTCCCAATGTGCACCGAGCTTGCCTGCGTTTAGCTCGGCGGTGTTTTCGAAGACTTTGCGGAGGACCAGGTCGCCTTCGGTAAAGAACCTGCCTCGAACCCTCTTGTTGTAGTACTTGGAGGCGAGCTGCTGGTAGTTCTGGATTCGGAGGAGGGAATGGTCCCGTTGTTCCTCAAGGAAATCCAGCTCGCCGAGTAGGACGGTGTCGTTCAGGTCAGGCTGCTGGGTGAGCATAGCGCGGCGAGGAGTGGGGAGCCCGACCTCGGAGGGGGCCATTGCTTCCATTCCGTGAGAGAGGCTGAACGGTGTGCGTCCTGTCGACGTCTTCGGCGTTGTGCAATGGGACCAGAGGACTCCATCGAGCTCGTCGGCCCAGGACCCCTTCTTGTCGTCTAGTCGCTTTTTGAGGCCGTCGAGGATGGTTTTGTTGGTGGCCTCTGCTTGTCCGTTCCCTTGTGGATATCTCGGGGTGGACTTACTCAGCCTGATTTTCCACTTCGCACAGAAGTGTTCGAAGAGGGCCGACGTGAATTGGGCACCGTTGTCAGTTACGATCTCGTAGGGCAGCCCGTGCCGGCAGATGATGAACTTCCAGACGAATTTTCGGACGTCCTCTGCCGTGATCTTGGCGTAAGCTTCGGCCTCGACCCATTTGGTGAAGTAGTCGGTCATGACCAAGAGGAAGCGTTTTTGGCGAGATCGGGGAATGGGCCCGACTATGTCCATGGCCCATCGCATGAAGGGGTAGGGCGCGACCGCAGTGGTAAGGAGCTCGGTAGGACAGTGAATCCGCGGGCCGTGACGCTGGCACTTCTCGCACCGGGCTGCGAATCTTTCGCAGTCCTGCAGCATCGTTGGCCAGTAGTGTCCCTGGTTCCGTATTCTCAGGGCGAGAGCCCGGCCGCTGGAGTGGTTTTCGTCAGCGCCCTCGTGCATTTCCTTCATCACGTCAATGGTTTCCTGCCCTTGGAGGCAGCCGAGCAGGGTCCCCGTGGCGCTCCACCGGAACAGATTGCCGTCCAGCATCGTATATCGGGCACACTTCTTCCTTAGTCGTCGGGCGGCCCACCAGTCTGGGGGATGAGTGCCGTCTGCGATGTATAGCAGTAGGTCGACTCGCCAGTCTGGCAGTTCGGGCTCGGCCGGGGGTGGCGGTAGAACTTCGGGAGGTGGGGCGTCTTCGTCACGGTCCGCGGCCTGGGGGTTGATCAAGTAGGTCCCTTTTGGCAGCTCGATGCTGGGGAAGTCGATGCTCTCGACTCGGATCACCCTTCGTTGGGCTGGGGCCGAGGTGGAGGCTAGTGCCGCGAGGGCGTCTGCGGAAGTGTTATCGCCTCGGGGGATCTTCGTCAGGGTGAATTCGGAGAATCCTGCGGCCAAGCCTTGGGTTACCTTGAGGTAAGCGTCCATTCGATCGTTCTTGGCCTCGTACTCCCCGCTAAATTGATTGGCGACGAGCTGGGAGTCGCAGTAAGCTCGGATTTTCTTCGCGCCGACCTCCTTTGCTAGGCGCAGGCCGGCAATCAGAGCTTCGTACTCCGCCTCGTTATTGGACGCCGGGAAGGCCAGACGGAAAGACTGCTCGAGGATCTCCTTGGTCGGGGACTCGAGGCGTATGCCGACGCCGGACCCATGCTTGGAGGCCGATCCGTCGACATGCAGGCTCCATACTTCGGGGACCTCGCTGACTACCAGCTCGGGCGCCAACTTAACTAGGAAATCAGCCAGGGCCTGAGATTTGATCGCGGTCTGTCCTCGGTACTCGATCTCGTACTCGCTCAGCTCAACAGCCCACTTCATTATCCGACCGGACCGGCTCGGGCTGTGGAGGATGGTTCTGAGGGGGTAGGTGCTTAGGACGGCAATCGCGTGGGATTGAAAGTAAGGCCGGAGCTTTCTAGCTGCGACGACCACCGCCAAGGCGAGCTTCTCCAGGGTCGGATACCTGCTCTCCGCGTCGTCGAGGGATTTCCTGATGTAGGAGATGGGTTTTTGGTCACCCCGGTCTTCCCGTACCAGCACTCCGCTGACCGCGGACGCAGAGATGGCGACGTAGAGGTAGAGGATTTCGCCTTCTTCTGTCTTGGACAGGACGGGAGGAGTGGATATGTACTCCTTCAGCTGTCGGAGGGCATCCTCGCATTTGTCGTCCCATTCGAACCGCTTGTTAGCCCGGAGCAGCTGGTAGAACGGGAGGCACTTGTCTGTAGAGCGGGAGATGAATCGGTTCAGTGCGGCGATTCTCCCGGTGAGTCGCTGTACTTGACGCGTGCTCTCCCGGGATTTGAGCTCGATGATGGCCCGGATCTGCTTGGGGTCGGCCTCGATACCGCGCTGGGTGATGATGTACCCGAGGAATTCGCCCGACTTGACGCCGAAGGAACACTTGGCCGGGTTCAGCTTCATGTTGTATTCGTTCAACGTCCGGAAGCAGGACCGGAGATGAGTGACGTGGTCGGCCGCCACTAAAGACTTCACCAACATGTCATCTATGTATACTTCCATGGTGCGGCCTATTTGGTCGGCGAACATCCGGTTGACGAGGCGCTGGTAGGTGGCCCCGGCGTTCTTGAGTCCGAAGGGCATTACCTTATAGCAGTAAATGCCTCGGTCCGTGATGAACGCGGTTTTCTCCTGATCATCGGGGTGCATGGGGATCTGGTTATACCCCGAGAAGGCATCCATGAAGGAGAGTAGCTCGTTCCCCGCGGTGGCTTCGACGACTTGGTCGATTCGAGGGAGGGGAAAGCTGTCATTTGGGCACGCCTTATTGAGGTCGGTGAAATCCACGCAGACCCTCCATTTCACGCTCTTCTTGTTGACCTCCACCGGGTTGGCCAACCAGTCCGGGTATTTGACCTCGGTGATCGAACCGGCCGCGGTGAGCCTTTCGACCTCGTCGTTGACTGCCTGGGCGCGCTCCGGACCCAGCTTTCGCCGTTTTTGCTTGACCGGTCTGCAGGTCGGATCCACGTTGAGCTCGTGGCTGCACGTGTTCGGGTCAATGCCGGGCATGTCGCTGGTTGACCAGGCGAAGGTGGAGACGTTCTGCCCTAGGAACTCAACCAGCTCTCGCTTGATGCCCTCGTCGAGATCGGTACCGATGCCAACGCAGCGGGCGGGGTCGCGCGGATCGATGTTGACCTGGGCGACAAGGTCCCGCCCTGGGAGGTCCTGGGCCTCGGGCTCGCCGGGCTGAAGCACGTTGATGGCCAAGCAGGCCGGCGCGGCGCGTCGCAGCTTATGCTCGATGGCGAAGCAGGCGCGAGAGACCCTCTGGTTACTCCTAAGAGTATACGTACCTGCCTGGTTGGGGAACTTGAGGCACTGGTGGTACGTTGATGTGACTGCCTTCATCGAGTGCAGCCAAGGGGTTCCAAGGATGATATTGTAGATCGGGGTGGTGTCGAAGACCACGAACTTGACGATTTTCGTCACCCGACCTACGTAGACCGGCAATTCGATGGTGCCGATTCCGTTGACGGTGTCCCCGGCGAAGCCGGTTAGCGGGATGGAGTGCGGCTTGATTTCGACCCCGTTTAGGTTCTTCCTGGCCAGGGTATCCTTAAAAATGAGATCGACCGAGCTGCCCGTGTCGACGAGGACTCGGTTAACGTCGCAGTCGGCTACGCGGACTTGTACGACGAGGGGGTCGTTGTGGGGCTGGTGGACCCCGGCCGCGTCGGCTTCGGTGAAACATATCCCCCTCTTGCTCGTGTCCTGAGCGTCGATCTCCGGCCCGGAGTGCCACTTCAGGGAGGCGTCGGTCTTCCTCTCATGACGCTTGATGGACCGCACCGAGTCGTTGCATGAGAGGAGGCCTCCCATGATCATCCCTATCAGAGTCCGGGCCGGGGGAGGCGATCTGCCCGTACCCCGGTCTCGCGAGGGAGATCGTCGCCGCCGGTCGTCGTTTTGGGCGAGGTTGTAAGGCCTAGCCCGGTTATCCTCGCGACCTCGGTTATCGCCGGGCTCACTCGATCGCCGTCCCGGGCGTGCGGACGCAGCCGCTCCGGCACGCTGATTTCCCCCCGTTGAAATTGGTGCAGCAGTACCTCTTGGAGCACGCGGCAGTGCGAGGTCGGGTGCCCCTTTCGCCGGTGGAAGTCGCAGAAGGCCGTCCTGTCGTAAGGCTCATCTGGTCGGGATTCCCTATCGCTCGGCTCGTCGGGACGCCGATCCTGCTGGCGGGGATCCCGTACGTACTTGTTCCAACGCAACCCTGGCGCGGGGCTAGGGGGAGGTACGGGATCGTGCAGACGGAGGCCGGAGGGCGGTCCGTTGACAAGGAATGCAGCGGCCTGCTTTCCCTTGCTGCGCTGGTACTCGTCATCGTAGTGTTGACGAGGCTTTTGATACCTTTCCTGGGGCCGCTCCTTCGGGACTGGTGCCTTGTGAGAGGCGCTGTTTCTCGACTCAGCCGCCTTCTCCTCCTCGAGCTCGACGAAGAGTCCAGCGCGGTGCAAGGCGTCTTCCAGCGAGCGCGGCCTGTTGAGCATCATATCGTCCTTGAAGGCCGAATCGGCACGCAGCCCCTTTCTTAGAGCGGGGAGCGCTGACTCGTCAGTCACGTTGCTTTGGGAGGCCGTGGCCTTGAAGCGCTCTATGATGGGCCTGAGCGACTCCTTTGCTCCTTGGTTCATCGCCCAGAGGTCCGCGCTGGATGCGGACTGCTGGATGTAGATGGAGTAGTGCTCGAGGAAGGTGGTCGACAGGTCTCTGAAGCTGTCTATGGAGTGCGTATTCAGCCGAGAGAACCACGTGAGAGCCGGGCCGGTGAGGTTCTCTACGAAGAGTTGGCAGTGGGCGGCTTCGCGCTCATCTGGTGAGAAGTGGGCGCGGCCCATGGCGATGGTGAACGCCGTAAGATAATGGGCCGGGTCGGTGGTGCCCGTGTAGGGCTGGAGCTTGAGCTTCCCGAGGTGCTGGAGCGGGACGGAGGCGATCCGGCGGGTGAACGGCGTGTTTTGCGTTTCTCTGAGGACGCGATCGATTTCTGGGGCCGCGCTGGTGGCCTGATGGATTTTGGAGGACATCGCGCGGATTGTCTCCTTCATGGCCTCGAATTCGGCGTCCCTGGAACGCTCCGCGCTGGATCAGAGATGGTGGGCTTCGTCGCCTGGGTGGCTGCCTACGGCCGGGGCGAAACGTCCGCCCGGCACTTCTGACCCTGACGGTGAGTCGCCAGGTCGGCTTGTCCGGATACGGGGGGTTTCTTCCCGAGAGGCCGGCTCTCTGAGATGGACATCGGGGGACCCGGTATTGTCCGACCGGTCACGGGAGGCCCCTAGTGTGGCGAACCGTTGGTCGGTGGCTCGCGTCAGCTCATCTATCCTGGCGAGCAGGGTCTGCAACACGGCGGACAGCGTGGGCTGATCCTCCGATGCTCGGGGCGCGCTGTGGGCGGCGGAGCCGTCGGGATGAGCAGGTGCCGAAGCCGGGGGCGGGGCCCTGAAGAACTGCTCTCGAGGAATCGTCTGGTTGGCAGCTGCTTGGGCTGACGACGGGATGGTCGCCGTCGTTTGAGTCATTGGTGGGGCCGTTGTCGGGGCCTGGGCCGTTGTTCGGGCCGGGGTGTCCTGGTCTGACAACACTCTTGGGGGCGGGATTGCCATCGTTTGCTGCGGTTGTGGTGGTGGTTGAACTGCTCCTTGCGTATAGAAGAATCTATTCCCCTCCTTCTAGCGCCAATTGTTGATCACGGGGATCACTAAGTATGTTTACAGGGTGATTAGGAGATGAGAGGTGAGATTTTCGTTAATTAGAGCAGTTTAACCACTATTAAGGCAGGCCGGGAGAAAGATGAGTAGGCCGGGGGCCGTGTTTCTTTTTATTGATAGTGAGAGAAATGAACAATTTAGAATTACGAACTGGTTCCGAAGGACGTCCAGTTCGGCGTTCTAAACCGTTGCCTTGTTACAAAGAGAGAGAGAGAGAGAGATCGGGTAACTTCGTAGGTCCAAAAATGGCCGAAATCAAAAGTCCTCCTCATTAATGACATTGAGGGGTATATATAGCCGAGGTTGGCTTCCTGCTCCCCGGGATCTCGGGGCCGCGTGGCGCCTTCGGCTTCTTTCGCGGGTAAGATGGCCTAGGAGGCGTGTTCCGGCTTTCGAGGATGAGGGTCATGATGAGCTCGGCGTGGCGTGTTGCAGAGCAGCGCACTGTTTGACCAACTCCTCCACGCGTCTTCTTTTCCTTTGTCAAGTCTGCAGGGTTGGTGAGGTGTCGAGGTCAGCCCATACTCCTGCTCAGACAATACACTGTTCGACCAACTCCCACTTGCCTTCTGCTCTTCTGACATTCCTGCCTTGAAGTGTCAGACCGGGCCCGAGGTGCGTCGCTTTCAGGTCGGCGACCGAGCTGAAGAGGGGACTTGCGGGTCGGTGCTTTCAGGCCGGCGACCGAGCTGAAGAGGGGCCTTGCGGGTATGTGCTTTCAGGCCGGCGACCGAGCTGAAGAGGGGTCTTACGGGTCTGTGCTTTCAGGCCGGCGACCAAGCTGAAGAGGGGTCTTTCCTAAGATGGGCCTAACTAATTGGGGGTGCTAGGCCCACCTCCAACAATTTATGGTTGAAATCATAGTGCAATTATTTAAACCCCAACCAAAAATCATATAATAAATCCTTACAATAACTAAGCCACCATGAGATGATCAGGGATACGTAAATTTATGGGTCATTTGGATCAATATCATTAGTAGACTAGTTATTTAAGTATCTGTTATCAGATAATTGGAATTCAGTTCACCCTCTCTACGTCGGCAATTTATGCCATTTTTATCCCTACTAATGTGACGTCATGCAGCTTCTTCTCCGGCGATATTATGTTGCATAAACTTGTATGGACAACATTACCACAATGTGGAAATAACTCTTGAAGTTAAGATCTCTAGCTAATACTCTTTTTTTTTGTGAAATTGGTAATGTTAAAAGCTGTTTTTTTGTACGATTGCTGGACATCTTTTGTATTATTTCCTTGGAGCAGGAGCACATCGGCTTCTTGGTCTCTCTTTAGACCCTAAAGTGGCTCAAGCTACCACAAATAATGAATGGATATTTAGTGGTGAAAGAAGCAACAATTCATAGCAGCTTATGTACTTTCTAACTACTGTCCAAACCACACCTCAGAAACATGACATGTTCCTTTGGACTAGGAGTCAAGGAGACCCAAAGGAAAATTTCAATTTTGCTGACATTTGGAAATTGATCAGACATGAAAGCGAAGAAGTTATGTGGTATCGACAAGTCTGGTTCAAATGTTCGGTTCCTCGTCACTCATTCACCATGTGGCTTTGATGCTGGAACAGGCTGCCCACACTATCTCGGCTTTTCTCCTGGAGAATTGTTCAAGGTAATACGTGTTTTCTTTGCGATATCTACGGAGAAAACTGAGATTATATTTTCCTAAGATGCCACTACAGCCATGAACTTTGGGGCTGGTTGGCGAGAAAACTCGTGTGTCTGTTCATTGGTTTCAGTTCTTGGCCACATTTCCTAGAATGGCTCCTCGTTCCCACACGGAACTCTCCTCTGGCCTTTCTAATGCTCATCTCGGCTCATGCAATCATTTATTCTATTTGGCAAGAGAGAAATGCTCGGATTTACAGAGGAATGCACACACCGGCAGCGGGGTTACTCAAGATGATTGATCGAGGAATACAGAACACTTGCTTGACGAGAAGACATATTCCGAAGTTTACGGATGCTCTAACATTATGGTTTCGAGACTTTTCATCTCGATAGTGTTTATTTAAGTTTTTGTATCGGACTTTGTTTATATCGGATTAGTCATATCATGTAAGACACTTCTTTTCTCTTTTCCACTAATGTAATCTCGTCTCTCTAGCTTAATAAATCAATAGAAATTCTAACCAAAAAAAAAAAACCATTACCACAACAATTAAGCTATATGTCATGGACAATCAAGATATAAAAGTCTATTAAACTCTATAAATATCTAGATCATTGAGTGGACCGACGAAAAAAAATCCAATAGATTGGGTTTTAGATTTGAGTCAAAATCGAATATTTGGGACATAATAGGGAAACTGGAAAAACAAACCTACTCGGAAACGACAATTACTTCTTGACCACCAAATTCAATGTCCTTTTCGTAGAATAAATTCACACGGGTCTCAATTGGTTTATTCCGATTGTCTATGTGAATATTATTATTGTTTTTCATGAATTTGAATCTTTGAAGAATTTTCCACTAACTCGGATTGATTTTTTTTTTTTTTCTCTTTTTCCAAATTTGATTTTCTTCTCACATAAATTTTTACATGTGATGTATGTATATATTGCTTAAATAGTTTAGTGAAAAAAACACCAAAATGGGCATCTTTCGCTCTTTTTATGTTTATACGGTTTAGTCCTTATATATATAAAATCTAATTTATTATTTTCACTTAATATTAAGAGCGTTTAATATACTTGATCCGAAACCAAACCATATTTTATTATGATTTAAAACTACATTCAAAATTCCTATATCCGAAAAATGGAATCAAAACTCAAATCCAGGTCATCAAAGTTTCTATCAAAAGGAGGGAAGCAAGTCCTAATTAAATCGGTTGCTCAAGCTCTCCCGACATATGTCATGTCATGTTTCCTTCTACCCCAGGAGATTATTAACAAACTCAAAGGTGCTATTTCGAAATTCTGGTGGAGTACCAAGCAAAATAATCGGGGCTTATACTGGATAGCATGGGACAAAATATGCCTCCCCGTCGATAAAGGCGGCCTGGGTTTTCGTGATCTCAAGAACTTTAATCTCGCACTCCTGGCGAAGCAATTATGGTGACTTATCAAATTCACGTCCTCTCTACTTCCCCGAGTTCTAAAAAGAAGATCTTTTAGATATTCAACCCCAATGGAAGTGGGAAAAGCAAACTCCCCATCTTACGGGTGGCAGAGCATTATGGCTTCTCGTAATCTCCTCCAAGCCAGTCTAAGGAAATCAATAGGTTCCGGGTTTAATACAAAAGTATGGCAGGACAACTGGATCCTAGTAATCCCCTCTAGACCTGACTCTGATAATGGCATCGTATATAGGGACCCGCTCCTCTATGTTGGACACCTGATTGACCAAAATACCAAGGAATGGAGACTGGAGACTTTGCAGGACCTAATCGCCCCTAACGACATCCCACTAATCCGGAGTATTAAGCCAAGCCGAGGCTATAAGGCAGATGTGTTCTGTTGGAATCTTACAAAGTCTGGCATATAATCGGTAAAATCAGGATATGCACTCGCAATTCAGCTGAAGGAGGAAGAAGGCCCACAACAAATCCTCGAGCCCAGTATTACACCTCTAAAAAGGAAAGTCTGGACTTTGAAAACACCAAGGAAGATCCAACATTTCATGTGGTAGGCAGTATTGGGGTGTGTTCCCGTCTGTAGCAATCTGGCAAATCGTCACTGCGGCACAGACAGGTCTTGCCCTAGATGTGGAGCGGAGGTGGAATATATAAATCACCTCCTCTTCGAGTGTCCTCCAGCACTCCAGACCTGGGCACTTTCAGAGATCCCCTCCAGTCCGGGCTTCTTCCCGAGTGATTCTTTATACAGAAATTTTGATTATCTCCTTTGGTGTGCAAAGGAAGGAGGCGTAAAGGAAAAGTACTTAGAGGCTTTCCCGTGGATAATCTGGTATATTTGGAAGGGCAGAAATGACAAAGCCTTTAATGGCAAGGATGTTTCCCCCGTCGACACCATGCAACTCGCCACCTCTTAAGCAGATATTTGGAAAGTTGCACAAGTCGCCTCGCAAATAGGGGAAGAAAGCGTCATACCACCGACCCCACCCCAAGGAGCTGAGAGAAATGGTCCAAGACCTCGATGCCAATCAGATGCCTCATGGGCAGCCGATGATGATCTCTTCAGGGGTGGTTGTGTAATCGAGCTAGAGAACGGACGAAGATCTTTCGGCGCCTTTGCGAAGGAAAGAACTTTATCCTCCCTTCATGCCGAATTTAACTCCTTATTATGGGCCTTGAAGACCGTCTTGCAGTTAGGAGTACTAGCGATGAATTTTGAATCAGATTGCCTACAGTTAGTCAAGGTGATCAATGAGGAGGAAGAATGGCCTGCTTTGGCCTCAGAAATTGATGAGTTCTTTTATTTACGTTCTACTTTTGCTTATTTCGATATTTCCTTTATTCCTCGAGTTCTCAATGTCCGTGCTGATTCCCTTGCAAAAGGGGTTCGAGCCCGAGATTTTGCCTTTTCCCATATAGACTCTTTGATCCCGATCTGGATGGCCTCCGAAGCCACCCTATTTTAATCATCGTATTAATATATGTAGCTTTTGACGTAAAAAAAAACCATATTTTACTATGATTTAAAACTACATTCAAATTTCCTATATCCGAAAAATTGAATCAAAACTCGAATCCAGGTCAAACCATCTACGCTAAATTAGATTTTACTTTGTATAATTTAAAAATCACACTCTAAAACCCAAAACACAACCGAAATCATTGCCATGAATACATTGTCACTCATGCTCAATCAAGCAGTCTCTCAAGGCAAATTCAACTTCCACTACAAAATGTTATACTAACGGAATCACTCACATTGCCTTCGCTCATGACGTGCTTATCATCCTGGAAGGCTCTCTAGTTGGGGTTCAAGCTGTCTTGCAGGTCCTAAGAGACTTTGAGGCCATCTCGAAACTGGCTATTAGTGTTGAAAAGTCATGATTCTATAGTGCATGGCTCACTGCTTAGGAAGATGCTCAAATTCAACGGGACATTGGACTAGCAAAGGGGCCCCTCCCTTTCAGATATTTATGGCTCCCCACCAGCACGAAGAAGCTCACCATGTTAGATTGTGCTCCAATGGTTCAGAAGATTAAAGGACGGTTATATTCATGGGCTTCAAAAACTCTCTCTTTTGCAGGAAGACTCCAATTACTCAATTCTGTGATCTCCGGGATTACAAACTTCTGGACATCGTCCTTTGTGCTTCCAAAAGAGTGTGTCACCAAGATCAACTCTCTATGTAGTGTTTTCCTGTGGAATGGAACATTTGAGGGTCATCATTTAGCCGAAGTAGCCTGGACTCATGTTGTTTTGCCGAAACAAGAAGGGAGTTTAGGTGTAAGGGACTTAACCTTAAGCAACACATCTTGCACCCTCAAACTCATTTGGATGATTTATTCAATATGGGCATCAAAATCAAGACTCTTAAAGGAAGATAACTACAAAAGATGAGATATGATGGATTCAAGAGAGCATTACAAGCCAGGTGGGGTAGTGATCATTGGATCCGAGCTCCTGAAATATTCATTGCAGTATTTATGAGCTTGAGGCACATGAAATATCTCGTCCTGCCAAAATTTCATAAATACAATAATTTAGAAGATAATCGGAGAAATTTAAGAACGTTTTTGCATATTAAATTGAGAATTGTAGTTACCATGTAGGGTTCAGGAACAATGTTATTGACGATAACCAACATTGGAATCACCATTTTTGTTTCCTCCAATTCCCAGACGGAATGATTACATTCGTGGATCAATCATCGGTTTTGTGATCGGATGAATTAACACAACAGAATCAAAATTTTTGAGAAAATTTTGGGTGAGCTTGACTGAAAGTAAGGGCGCAACATGTGGGCGGCTGTTATTACAGCAAGGGCCAGCTTCTCAGTAACTGAGTAGCGAGTTTCTGCGTCGATCAGCGTCTTGCTTGTGTAGTAAACGGGTTTTTGTTCCCCACTCTTCTCTAATGAGGACCGCACTCACTGCCGCTGCAGAAACTGCTATGTACAGATAAAGAGGTTCACCTTCCACGGGCTTCATTAGGACATGAGGTTATGTGAGGTATGCTTTAAGCTGTTGAAAAGCCTGTTCGCATTTTTCATCCCAAATAAACATCTTGTTTCCTTTAAGGAGCTCGTAGAACAGCAAGAACTTGTCGGTCGATCATGAGATGAACCGATTTAAGGCAGTTATTCACTCCGTCAGACGTTGAACCTCGCGCTTTGTTTTGGGAGAAAGCATCTCGGTAAAGGTTGCAAGATACCACTCGCCATATACCACTCCGAACTTGCATTTCGCGGGATTGAGTTTCATCCCATACTCATTGAGTATGTCGAAACATTCCTCCAAGTGATGAATATGCTCGTCTTCCTTTAGGGATTTGACCAGCATACTCCAAGTGACCCCACTCTCTGTACTATCCATTGGGTCAGTTCTAAAATCTACTTAACTCAGTGGTTAGAGTATTGATTTCATACGGCAGGCTCCATGGATTTTCCCAGAAGCTTCGTAAATTTTTTATCTACGAGGCGTTGGTATGTGGCGCCTGCATTTCTCAAGCCGAAAGGCATGACCTTGTAACAGTAGGTACCCTGATCAGTTATGAATGAGATTTTTTCTTTATCTTCTGGGTGCATTTCATATGTGATTTAAGTATTAAATGTATGACATGATATCATCTCATTCAAAACCTTTTTGGCACCACCCTATAGATTAGCTAATATACTCACTTACACCAAGCATAAAACTAAACCAGGTTTTTTTATCAAAACATTGAGGTCTAATAAAAATATCTTAATAAGGTGTGAGAATTATAAATACATCTACATGAATTTTCGTTAAATCGGGCTTTAGAAAAACAAATTTTGATAAAATCCCAATCTCAATCTTGTAACATTGACTTCAGTTTGATTTTTCTTTCTCTCGTCAATCGAAATATCTCCGTCTTCAAGCTCACATAATTTTTCTGGGAGAAAATTCGATTTTATCGTGTTATTCTTCCAGGCAAAAAAAACCTGTGATCGATCCTCGAATATGATTTCGATCGATGAGCGAGGATTTGAATCCTCTCGCTCGTCGATCGAAATATCTCCGTCTTCGAAAGCTCACTCAAATTCTCCAGGAAAATTCGATTTCATTGTGTTCTCGATGTCTCACCACACTGTGGTGGGAGATTTCATGGCTAGAAATCTTCGTTTTGTGAACCTGATAGCCAATTGTTGTTTCAATATCGTAGTGCACAAGAACTTGACATTAAACCGCCTTTTAAACACCTGAAAATGTGTTTATGGGAAGCTTTGAGAAGAAGACTTTCATATGGACTGTAACATTCAACAAAGGCCAGATTCTTTTGAATTCGGATTGCTCTGCATAACTAAAAATTAAAAGAGAAAGAGAAAAAATTTAATTAAACAATCATAGAGAGAAAATCAAAGTAAACAATCAGAGAGGAAAAAAATACAAAGGCAAACATTTACCTTGCCAATGGAGAAGCTAAACAACATAGTATCAAGATTTCCTTGTAAAAACGCATTTTTGATCTTAGTGATCCTCAACACAGTCTAAATAATGTAACAAAACCATAGAGAATGAGTTATATAAAAAGAAGAATTTAAGGATACAAGAGGAATTGTAAAATATGAATTTAATTATCATAGAGAGATCAACGAAATCAGACAATTTTGTGTGGGGATTTCTTCCACAATAACACATCGTTGCAGCTCTATGGCCAGTGACCATCGAGATACATAAAAAAGCTAAAATTCGCATCACACGTTTGTTATTGCGAAATGATCTTTGTGGAAAGACATGATTTTGTTTGCAATTGTGGTTGTTTCATGGAATTGATAAGCCAGATTGTTCATATTTCCATCTGAATATGGAGTTTTATGTTTAATGTGATGATGATCAATCGAAACCAAATCTTGAATTCCAATTGTTAATTTCGAATGCTTTCTTTCTATTCATGAAGTTTGATAAGACGATGATCTTGTTATTCATGGGCATTTGGTACGTCAGATTGTTTACTAGAAGTTAAAAGAGAGATCAGACAAGTTTATAGCAAAGAGATTCATAAACTTTTTAGCTTCTGATTTTGTGTTCATTGAATTTTTTAGGCGTGCTCTCTTTCCACAATGGTTACATGGAGTTGCAAGAACTGTCCGCACAAAAACGATGATCAGAAACAGTTCAGGGTGTGTAAATCTTGTCCACACCTTCTGTAACATCCCGATTTCTTGTATATGCGGAGAGGCTTATAAGAATTGATTTGGCTACCTATGTCACCAAAGTGCACTTATCTTTTCGGGAACTTGTCCAGAGAGAACTCCAGAGTTAAGCGTGCTTGAGCTGGAGCAATTTAAGGATGGGTGACCTACCGGGAAGTGATTCGCGGTATCGTGTGAGTGAGGACAAAACACGGGGAAAGATCACGTGGTGATTGCAGGGTCAGTAAACAAGTATTACAAGCCTCCCGGACTAACGCACCGGCCGTCGGACGAGGGTGGGGCCCACGGGCCGGGAGATGTCGTTGGGGCCCACAGGTAGGGGCAGTCGGGGCGTTATAAGTGGTATCAGAGCCGAACCCAAACACGTGTGTGGAGTCAGGTGGGCCCACACCGTCTAGGGTGACGATCCTGGTGCGCAACGAGGACGTTGCGCTCTATGAGTGGGGGTGATTGTAACATCCCGATTTCTTGTATATGCGGAGAGGCTTATAAGAATTGATTTGGCTACCTATGTCACCAAAGTGCACTTATCTTTTCGGGAACTTGTCCAGAGAGAACTCCAGAGTTAAGCGTGCTTGAGCTGGAGCAATTTAAGGATGGGTGACCTACCGGGAAGTGATTCGCGGTATCGTGTGAGTGAGGACAAAACACGGGGAAAGATCACGTGGTGATTGCAGGGTCAGTAAACAAGTATTACAAGCCTCCCGGACTAACGCATCGGCCGTCGGACGAGGGTGGGGCCCATGGGCCGGGAGATGTCGTTGGGGCCCACAGGTAGGGGCGGTCGGGGCGTTATACCTTCTCTGTAACAAATGCTACGAAAGGGTCAAGGTGCGTGAGCAGAATAAATGTAACTGATTCTTAACCTCTACTAAAGGGACATTTATTCTGCTCACGCCCTGCCAACGGTGTTGTGCCCTGCCAACGGTGTTGTGCCCTGCCCTTGACAAATCCTTCACACGTTTCTCAAAACCGTTGTCAGAGATGATTAGACATACATTCTGACGGGCTTTGTTCTTGGAAATCCATTCTTTAGTCAAATGATCGATTTCAACATCGGCAGCTTGGTTTTGGGACGAGCGCCGTTTTGGTCCTAGAGACAAGAGATTTGTTAAAATAAGAGATTTGCTACAAGATATTTGCTATTTTATTAGAGAAAGAAATTTGCTACTTACTCTTGAATTTTTTGGCTACAACCATTTCGATCTGATTGTCTATATTTGTTACTCATTCGTGCAAGTTTTGAGCATGGCGTTTTTGACATATTTTTATTTCAAGATCAATTTCAAGCATGTTATTAATTTACATGTCTACATTTTATTACCCAAGTTATAAACTACAAATATCTCATAATTAATAACTCCTTACACAAAAAAAAAATCTCAATGACAAACACTTTCTCGTCATGAATATTAACTACAAGTTCATACTACAAACAAAATATTGATACATGCTTTGAATTTTTACATTGGACGATAATTTTTTCTCATGTTTGATAGATATTTACCGAACCGATAAATATCTATGTGATTAACAAAAATATTAACACTTTCACGATCGTCACAAATGCTCCTGAAATATCTCTCTTTATCAATGGCGATTAGGGTTTCTTCTTCACAAGAGGTTCTGACATGGGCGAATCTAGAATATTTTTTGACCGGATGCACTAATATTAAATAAAATATTAAAAAATATAATGTCATATTAATTAAGAATTTTAACAAAAAGATTTGGTTAACATAAATGGGTTTTAAAGTTTAAGTTATTTATTTTTTTCTTAAATGGGCTAAGTTATTTTTATCTTGTTAAATATATTTAATTTGTTTTGTTTCTTCTTTTGAACTTTATCTAATTTTTTAATGGGTGTAAATTCTAAATTATTATGGGTGCGTATGAAAAATAAGGTAAAAAATATATGAATTTTAAAAAAAATTATGGGTGCATCATGCACCGTGCATGTGTACTCCTTTATCCTTAGCTAGGTCGCCCATGGGTTCTGAAATCAGACCTTGCTCTGAAATCAAGCTAAAGCTCTTGGAGAGCAAAACACTAAACGCAGCGTTTAGTAAGGAACGACAAGCAACGCCTAAAAGTCGAAAACAATGGGCTGAGGCGCCGTTTCTATAAAATATGGGCCGAGGCCCAGTTAGTTAAGTTTAGAAATTTGGCCGTTTCTTTTAATCTGACCCATAACTTTTGAAAGTGCACAAGCTAGCCCCCCTTGAATGTACGCAATTTGACTCCTTAACTTTCAAAAACTTTTATTTCCTGTTTAAAACAAATGTTTTATCTGTTAAAACATTTAAAAAAAAACTCTCTTATTGAACAATGAGTCGTCTAAGATGATCAAGAAATATAGACAAGCTAACGTCTGTGAAAACATTACTCTCGCCAGAAAAAAGAGAATCTCCATCAGAAGGATTAAGTTTTGCTAAAAGAATAATAATAAATCCTAACAATAACTAGGCCACCATGAGATGATCTGTGATACGTAAATTTATACCATAAACCAGTATGGACAACAATTAAGCTATATGCCATGGGCAATCAAGATATAAAAGTCTATTAAACTCTATAAATATCTTGATCATTGATTGGACTGAAGAAACAAAAAAAAAACAAAAAGATTGGGTTTTAGATTTTAGTCAAAATCGAATATTTGGGACAAATATGGAACTGGAAAAAACAAACCTACTTGGAAACGACAATTACTTGTTGACCACGAATTTCTTTCCCTCCTGTTAGTATTATCATATTACCTTAAAATTAGCCTATCGTACAACACTCTATTTCTGTCCAACCAATTATAAAATAACTTTGGGAATTGATTACAAATTACCGACATTTCCATGGACGAGAAGAGATGAACTCCAACATTCTACAAACTTAACAAAACGAAAGGAAACATCACCTACAAGTCTTTTGTCTACTCAAGTACCATTGGGTCCTTAGAGCATGATTATCAATGATACTAATTGGGTATCATAACACAAAAATTTATTATTAAAATATTAGATGAGACTTAATTAGAAACTTTGTAAAAATGTGTGTGCATTCATGAGACTGTAATGGGTTTCATAAAAAATATATTATTTTTTTATAAAATTTTATTACATAAGTAATTTTATTAAAAACATGAAAGAAATTTGGAAAACAAAAAAAACCCACATTTAAACCGACTATTCTTTAGTTGTGCCAAACTTTTGCCAAATATGCTCAACCAAATCATGTTTTAGTTGTTGATGCATTCTTTCTTCGCGAATTTGAGCTCGATTGACCATCATATTGTTCACATTTGTAGATGTTTCCGTAGAATACGTGTAATCCACTTGTGAAGTTCCGCTTCCTTCTCCTTGCAGGAATTCTGATAAATCATATTGCGTGCATTGGTCTCGTTCGTCTTCTACTATCATATTATGTAATATGATACATGCTCTCATTATTTTCCCTATTTTAGCCTTATCCCAACTAAGAGCCGGGTTTCGAACAATAGCAAACCGAGCCTGCAAAACTCCAAAAGCCCGTTCGACATCTTTTCTGACAGCCTCTTGATGATTAGCAAACAAGCATGCTTTGGAACCTTGTGGCCGAGAAATGGATTGAATGAAAGTAGCCCATTTCGGATATATACCATCTGTGAGATAGTAAGCCATATGGTATTGACGACCATTGATAAAGTAACTGACCTTTGGAGCTCGACCTTGTAATATATCATCAAAAACCAGAGAGCGGTCAAGAACATTGATATCGTTACATGTACCTGGAGCTCCAAAAAATGCGTGCCAAATCCAGAGATCTTGTGAAGCCACAGCCTCTAAAACGATAGTTGGTTTTCCATGTCCACGTGAATATTGTCCTTTCCAAGCCGTCGGACAATTCTTCCACTCCCAATGCATACAGTCAATGCTCCCTATCATCCCAGGAAATCTGCGGAACTCTCCAATATTGAGTAATCGCTGGAGATCCTCTGGCGTAGGCCTTCTCAGGTACTCAGTTTCGAACGTATGTATAATGCCATCCACAAAATGTTCTAAGCATTTTCTCGATGTGGTTTCGCCCATCCTGAGTTATTCGTCCATCGCATCAGCGGCAATACCATATGCCATTAGACGAATGGCGAGTGTACATTTTTGTGGGCTTGCAGCGTAGTAGGCTGCAACTCTGTTCCAGAATGTAAGTCCTTTATGCTCATTGCCCACAACACAATCTTTACTTGTGTTTAACCAAGCATAAACAAGGACTTTCTCTTCTGGAAGAGTCCATCTTTGCTTATGTTTAGCTTCTCTAGGTGTAGGTGAATCTATATGATTTGCTTCCTCATTATTGATCTCTTGTTGGCTGTTCAAGAGATCAATAAAGGATTGGGAAGGATTATAGAATTCTGTGGAATCCATTGTTTAGGAAACTGTTTCGGTTAATAGAAGTTTTGTGACTGTTTTTTTTTGTTGGTGTTTGTTGGTGATTTGGATTAAGAGATATACAAGAACAGATTTGCTAATTATATAGAAGGATCATTAATGGCTAATGTCTCCATCACCATTACTGTTTTATCTTTCAAGTTATGTTTTTAGTTCTGTTTAAGTTTGGTTTGTTCTGCTTGTAGTTATTTAAGTAACTTGTACTTCTGTTAAAGTTATAACTTAAGTTGTGTTTACGTTATAGTTCTGTAACTTAATTGCTATGTACTTTGTATTTATGTTTTTTAGACGATTGACAGATGTAGTTAGAGCATGTGAGACAATTAACCTATATAGCAGGAGGATGGAGGTTTAAAGTCTCCATCACAATTTATTGTCAATTAACTCAACTACTATCTCTACTAACCAAACACTACTATCCTACTAACCAAACAAACAGAGAGAGAGGAGATGGGAATTAACTCAGCTACGGCTACAAAAACTTACTCTAAAGCAGAGGAAGGCTTGTCATTCTGCTCATACAAAGCAACCAGTACTACAACGCCATAGTGCTCCACAACATAGAAAAGAGTTTAAAAACGAATTATTTTTCAGAACAGATGAAATGATTCAATAGAAAAAAGTTGTTGCAATAAGTCAAGTAATGCTGGATTATATAAAAAGAAATGATACCTTTGGTGAGAGAATCAAGAATTCCACCAGACTCCAAATACTTCCTGAAAGCTTCTTTCTTGGATTCTTTCTCCTGATGAAAACAGACCTCACAAATTCAAAAACTAAAAGAAAGTTGTTATAGATAACCAGATCCAGTGAAGAAGAAAACTTGAAATCAGGGAGAAGAGAAATAGAAAGACAGACTTAAATCAACATGACAAGCTTGGATCCTGCAAAGAGTAAATACACAAAGCTTCTCAATTCAAATATTCCCTCTACTTAACTAACCGGAAAATACATTCATGATCATATAACTCAGAAACCATATCCACATAAGCTCAATTTAGACATAACATAAGCTATAAAGTGAACCAAGCTTACCCTTAAAAGCCTAATTATCTAACTGATTCAGAACACAATCTAATAAACATATCATATCTTAATCTCATAAGTTCACTAAACCTCACACATTTATCACAGCAAAAACCAATTTAAGAACATTTTTTGTCTTTCTCTTGCATCTATTTAGCTGAATAGAAAAGATGAAGCTGAGGAAACCTCCCTAAATTAATGGAATACATAATCAAAATACCAAGACAATGAAAGAACCTAAAGGAAAATAGCGACTACAAAAATACTGACAATAATTTCCAGAAAATGAAGCAAAATAACAAGTTTCACAATGGCAAGAGATCTCAAAGGATCTCCAAATCCAGTACTAAGGAAACCATAATTTCTGTTGCAGATTGCATAAATAACCCAAAAATCAGTCTAATCCAATTCCTAACAAGTGGAAGAAGGAATTTCAACACATGCCTAAAACAAATATCTTAACCAAATCAAACCTTGTTCAAAAAAGTGTTGGAAATCACATACCGTCGGCCATGAAAAGAGAAGGAAGAGATGAGAGTCTCAAGAGTTTTGGTCAGACAAAAAGTTTTGGTACAATATGATGACGACACGTACCCGGGGTGAGACGTCTCAAGAGTCTCAACCCACTGATAGGCCAAATTCTGTTAATAATTGCATTTTTTAATTTATTTTAATGACTTTAATTCAATTGAGACTTGCATTGTTTCATTGATAATCATGCGACTCTGACCCTAACTTAGATTCTACTGTCTCATTTTCTTTTTGCCCTTTAGATTGACTTTTTTTTTAAAAACATACCCTCATTTACAAAAATAGTAGTTACTCTCAGCGTCTGTAAATCATCAGTCTTATCATATTTCTCTGCTTCTTCCCTCTCTTACAAATTTTGTTTTTCTTGTTTTTTTACCTCCATCCATTGAAAGTGGGGTTAATCGTTCAAAGATAAAGAGAATCGTGAGTTTATATAATAAAACATGCGAATTTTGTGCGACGCCTGTGAGAACGTGTAGGCTTGGCTGATCCAAGCAATGCCCCAAGCTGTGACATATGCGAAAATGCACCCGGTATGATCCTCTCTCTTTCTTTTGGGGTATCAAGAAAAGGAGATTTCTGTGTTTCTCAGTCGCTTGCTTGCTTTGAGCAGCCTTCTTTTACTGTGAGTTAGACGGTACTTCCCTTTCTCTACAATGTGACATGGTTGTACATGTTGGCGGCAAGAGAACGCACACGCGGTTTCTATTGCTGAGACAGAGAATTGAGGTCTGAATTTTGATATCAGTTCTAAGGATCTTGAAGCATTCTTGATTTTGTGATCTTCCTTACAATGTCTCATCTGTTGTTGTTTCTCCTAGTTTCCAGGCGATAAGCCTAATCACGCCGATGAACTGGGACTACGCTGTAAGGAGGCAAACCGTCTAAAGGTTTCATCCGGTCGCAGTCAAGAATAAAATGGGAATGGTGATCATAATATGATCGATCTTAACTCCAACCCTCAAAGACTACACGAGCCTGGATCAAACCACCAAGTACGTGTATATAGAGGAACATAATCACGATCCTGCTGGTGTTTCAGAAACTTTCTGTTTTTCTTAAGGAGCAGGGTATCGATGTAAATAGCGCAAACAATCACGATCCTGCTGGTGTTGGAAAGAGAGTCTGAAAAGTGATCACAGATACACAAGATCAAGTAAGAACCTTGTAAGCAAGGAAATTTCTTGTGCATTCTCTTTTAGTTTTGAAGAAATTAGCTTAAAGGGCTCAGAGGAAACGTTAAGATAAAGATCTGAAACAAAATAAGTCTTTTTCTGGATCACTTCTTGTTTTGTGAATTGATCAATTAGATGTAAAAAAACCTTAGAAGAGATTGTGTATAAACGATTCTTCATAGTTATATCTTAATAGAACTATGAAAACCTCTCTCAAGAAAACTCTCACATTCAGACAAAGCTTTAGTAGAAAGTAGTGGAATCTTGATAATTGCCTTCCTGGATCGGGTTAAGAGATCATCGTGACTTCTCTCACTCTCTCTGCCTTATTTTTGTTTGAGATACATATGACCTTGGACTGCAATCTTTTCTTGGTCTTTTTATTCACTTTCTTCTTGTATTAGATGTTGTATTTTTGAATAAAAGCACAATGTTATTATCATCATAGCTAGTAAAACCAGAGTTTTTGATTGAATAATGTGTGTTATCAGCAATGATATAAACAGACGTAACTCAATTATAAGCAGTAGGCAGATAGTACAAAACGACCATGGAGAAACAAAACAAAACACAAATTGACTTTTATACTCCTTATAAGAAGAAGAGTATAACAACTCAAATACCAGAATCAAGCTCAAGTTTTGAGTTTTTGATCTCGGGAACCATTAATACAAATAGCTTAATAGGTGTAGCCTTTTACAAACATACCCTCCTTAGCATCCTCGGACTCACCTTCTCCTGTGTATTTCCCGAGCTGAGCCAGCGAATTGGCTTTGGCTCGGGTCAAGAGAGTGTCCTGAGCTGCCTTCACGTTTTCTTCTCTGCCTCCCCATGTCTTCAAGCAGGTGTTCTGTAAGGCACGTGCGTAGGAGAAGGACACGTGCCATGGGTTCGTTCCCTGGTTCATTGCGTTCAGGTTCAAAGTCGCCTCCAACTCGGACTGTCCACCAGACAGGAACTGCATACATAGATAGCTCAAATAACATCAAATCACTGGTTCAAATCTTAAAGATAGTTTCTTCAGCTGCAAAAAAAAATCACTTTACTGTAAGAATAAAATAAAAACTTGCCATGATTCCGGTAACAGCAGGAGGGACTCTGTTGCGAAGGATCTTGAGAGTGTAGGAAGCAACTTGCTCGGGAGTAGCTCTGTCTTTGGCCTCAGCACCAGGAGTAACCATGCTCGGCTTCAGGAGGATACCTGTCACCAAAATCTTGGATTGTTTGTTAGCGGTTGCGTGTTCTGAAATGAAACCACAGCCTTGAGCATCTTAAACAAAGTTCATATTTACCTTCGAACATGACGTTGTTCTGAGCGAGGTAGAAGAAGACCTCAGCCCAGACCTTCTCTGCAACCTCGTATGTCCTGTCAATGCCGTGTTCTCCGTCCAGTAGAATCTCCGGCTCCACAATCGGTACCAGACCGCTGTCCTGCAGAACGCAAAACGCATAAGTATATACAGCAATGTAGATGGGAACATCGGTTTTAGAAATGTATTGTACCTGAGAAATAGCGGCGTAGCGGGCAAGTCCCCAAGCTGCTTCTTTAACAGCCAAAGCAGAGGGTCCATTTGGAATGCTCACAACAGTACGCCTAATAAAACACCATTTGACATTCAAGACTATATACAAAATAGCTCAACTCAATTCGAGGTCGGAATATTATTATTAACGTACCATTTGGCGAAACGAGCACCTTGTTGGTAGTAAGCAGCGGTACGAGAGGCTAAACCGTCAAGTCCTTGGCACCATGACTCGTCGTTAGACCCAACAAGTGGCACCAAACCCTGTTTATATACAAACCCATTACTCATTACACTCAACTCAAACTTGTAGTTTCTCTGTTTTACTTAACAGCCTTAAGACTCTACATATTCCTAAGTTGGATAAATTAAACCGAACAGTAACAAAACCAAAATAGGTTTATAAATGAAATAGACCTTGTCGACTTTGATGCCAGGGACAATGTTCTGGTCGACGAGAACATCGACCATTTTCTTGCCGTCGACGGTGGACTGGTAGAGAGTTTCCTCGAACAGGATAGCTCCGGAGATGTACTGTCCCAGTCCTGGAGCCGACACAAGCAGCGTCCGATATGCCTGACGGTTAGACTCCGTGTTCTCTAACCCAATTGACGCCAAACGTTTCCCGCAAGTCGCGTTTGACTCGTCCATCGCCAAAATTCCGCGTCCCGGAGACGCGATTGTTTTCTGCCACCATCAATATAATAAAATTTGAATGAAAGAAATGTTATGATTTGAGAGAATATATATGTATTCTGATTGAATTACAGCTGTCTTGACGAGCTCGTCGGCGTAAGCAGAGGCGGCACGGACGGTGAGAGTGGAAGGTGCCACGTGGCTCCGAATAGCCGCGACGGAGGAAGGTTGACGGAGGAGGAGGCACTGTCCCTTAACCCAATCAGATTTCACAGGCGAGGCTTTGAGCAGAGTCGCAGAGCTTGACGTCATTGTTGCTATCTTCTTCGAGCTTAAATAAAACGCTTAGAACGCTCTCACGACCACTGCACCAACCGTGCGTTTCAGTGCATATATATAGAGGACACAAAAACACAATTAAGATTGGGAAATTGAGGTTCTCGTGAACCGGCTGACGAGGATTTGCCACGTGGACGATAATATTTTTTTGAATGCAAATTGCCCAACACACGATAAAAACATCTCAGAGAATCTCTATAATATTATTTAAGAAAATATTTTTAAAAATAAAATTTATTTTTGTAAGTTATTACATAAAATATCATTACAAATAACAAAGAATAATTGAAATAGAAAATAATATAATAGTTTTTAAAAATTATTAATTAGAATATAAAAATATATATTTTGCATTAAAAATTTATTTATTATTTAATTTCTTAATTATTTTAATATTATATATTTTAAAATAATAATCAATTCATATATATTCAAAGAAAAAAAACTATTCAAAATCTTACTATATTTTCACTATAATTTATTATATTTTAATTGAATATATATCAAAATTGAAAAATATTATACTAATTTTATAAAAAAATTAGACACAAAAAATTATGTTTTTTTAAGAGTTCGTATACTAACCACAAAAACTAGAGTCATTTAACGATGCATATTAAGGTTATATTTTTAAGATTATAAGTTTTCACGGAATACCCCGAATAATATTTTAGTTCACTGCAAAACGGGTTAAATAGACAAATTATTACAAATTGACAGTTTTATCTATAATCAATAATCATTAGTTAGCTATATTTTAAAATTCAGATAAAAATAATTTTCTTAAATTTCAAAACAATTTCTTTTAAAAAAAATATACTTATAATTAGCGTGGATTAAATCATAGTTATTATACTTATAATTATAAACCAAATAACCGGAAAAAATACCCAAACTAAACTCAAAACTAATTTTCGTAATCAAAACTGAGTATATTTTAGTTGTTTATGATTGAAAACACTTGACTTTATTATCTGTTAATAACATGTAATGTTCCTTTATATAATATTAGGGTGTGATCCGCACTACGCGCGTGTGTTGTAAATAATTTTTCTAAACAGTTTTTATTGTCTATTATTTTATTTTTTGAATCTAATTGTTAATTGAATTGTCTCTATCAGCTTAAAATATGTGTATTTTTTATTTTTTGGTTTATTTTCTTAATTTCTTAAATTTATGATTTTATATGTATTTGTTTAGTGGATAGTACACATTTTCACTTATTTTTTTATTCATTTGTTAGTCAATTTCATGCAATTAGTTGGGTTTTTTAAGGGAAGATCTTCACAATTTAAAGTTTTATTTACATATTTTTTGTTTTTTCTTTTGTTACATCTAAAACTTATTTGTTGAAGCCCTTGAAGAATACTTTTCCCTTTAATATTAAGGATTAAGAAATTTGGGCTATTTTAAAAATTTTAGTTTTAAGATAATTTTCTGTTTTTTTTAAATATGTTGGATGTATAGATACTATGCGCGGACGTGGTCCACATTTTTTTAATTTGGTTTTGATTGTGTAATAGTATTTTATTTTCTTGATTTTAGACTTAATAGAACTGTTTTTAACAGTTTAATATTTGGTGATTCCTTATTTTATTTTATTTTCTATTTTTATATTGTTTTTAATCGTGTTTTTTTTAACATCATTCTTTTTAATAGTGTTTCATGTTGGATTCTAATTAGGCATGTCAAGCGGATCAAACTTTCCCCGCTAGATCCGTTCCGCGCGGGTTAAATTTTTTGTTCGACCTGCCCCGCTAAACTCATTAACACAAATTTCTCGACCTCCATCTGCCCCGCTTGAATTCGCGGATAATGACTCAAATTGACAGCACCGATTTATGTATATGTTGGAATTTTTGTTTTATGTTTGAGATTTTTTTGGGATCTTTTGTTTTATGTGTGTGTGTTTGGATCCTCGGATAATGACTTAAATTGACAGCACCGATTTATGTATATTTTGGAATTTTTGTTTTATGTTTGGGATTTTTTGGGATCTTTTGTTTTATGTGTGTGTGTTTGGACCCGCGGATAATGATTCAAATTGACAGCACCGATTTATGTATATTTTGGAATTTTTGTTTTATGTTTGGGATTTTTTGGGGATCTTTTGTTTTATGTGTGTGTGTTTGGACCCGCAGATAATGAATCAAATTGACAGCACTGATTTATGTATATTTTGTAATTTTTGTTTTATGTTTGAGATTTTTTTGGATCTTTTATTTTATGTATGTGCGTATTTTTTTGTTTTAATGTTTGTTATTTAGGTAGAGGGTGATGTGGCATCATGAGAAGAGAACAAAGTTAACTTTATATATATATATATATATATATATATATATATAAGATATATGTTTTTCTTAGCTTAAATGAGATTACGGTCCACATGTTCACTAGGAATCGGCAAGCTCCATCTAATATATAAAAGATGGCTAACTCTCTCCAGTTGAGCGTTACGTGTTCATTTATTTTTCTTTCTAAAAAAATAATTAAAAATTAAATGTGAAAATTGATTACTTCTACTTCAATACAAGAGTGATAAATTGATTACCTCAAAGACGTTAAAACTTCCTCTCTTCCCCTCCCCATCTTTTCTTTCATCGGCTTCACACCCTCAAACGTTTTTGAGCGACTGGTTATTGTTATGGAATGATCTTAAATCTTTCATATAATAATTTTACTTCATTAGCGAATATATGCATATTCTAAGAAATTATGAAGTTTATCAAAACATATTTTAGAAATGAATAAAGCTTAAACAAATGATGTTAATTGATATATGAAAATGACAAAATCATGAGAAGCCACTTTGCTAACATTTTCCAACAAACATACCATATTTTTAAGCTATTTAAACATGTTCGCTTCATTGTTTGTTTTTTTTTAGGTAAAATTTGATTTTTAACCATAACATATTTAAGATTTACATATAGACATCACGATATATGTAATCAAATTTTAATTTATAATTTTTTTCTCAACATCATAATTTAGTTCTAATTATATTATAAAAATAATATTTTGATAAAAAAATCCGCACGTAACGCGAGTATTCACCTAGTAAAAAATAAAATTTACGATGCGAGATGAGTTCTCAATGGTTTATAAGGCTGAGGTTTATGTTTGGAGATTTTCATCAGATATTGTGAAGCCTACATCAACGGTCCATAGACTGCCATGTCAACTCCAACTTGGGCCTGGACCAGACTCTAGAGGTTTTGCTAAACTAATGTTTCATGCTAGAAGATACATATTTTATTTTTCCAGAGTGCTTTCCTATTTTAAAAACCAAAAGAGTTATGTTTACCAGAACCATAAAATGATGTATATTCTTGGATTTCATGGTACATTTGGAAAGCAAAACTCGACAAAATTTTCAACGGAAAAAAGATTTCTCCAGAGGACACTCTTGAACACGCGACCCTGGAAGCGGAGAGTTGGAGGATTGCAAATCAAAAAGAAGAAGAAGAGAAAGTTCATGCAACAGAATACCTTTTAGCCGCGAAGACTCCTTCTTTGAACCTCCGAACCCCGACCTGCCAAATAAATGCTTATTGGATCAATCATATACCGATTAGTGGATTATGATGGTGCTTTAAGGACAATTTGGGATACAAGGATTTTGGACAACATGGATGTCGCAGAAGTCTCTCGGCCTTACATGCTGAGATGTATGGTCTCCTCTGGGCTATGGCATGACTTAGAGAAAGACAGTCTTACTCGATGCACTTTGAAATTGATTGTTCAGACTTGGTGAGTATGATCGAGAACCCGATGGATCGATCATCTTTTATGTCAAAACTAGACTCTTTTCATCGTTTTAGGGAGACATTCAAAGACTTTGGCTTATCTTTTATCTCTCGTGTTTTAAACATTCGCGCCGATACTCTTGCAAAAGGGGCTCGAGCACGAAGCTTTTTATTTTCTTATGTAGGTCATACCGAACCAGTTGTGGATGTTCTACGTAATATCATTCCTAATCACATGTAATGTAATAGATGGGTAGTTAAAAAAAAACATATTTTATTTTATTTACACGGGATTCAACAGAAATAAGCCCATAAGTTTGCAAATTGCATATTACAAATTGCAAATTGCATATTACAAAGTAGGGTCATGCATATTAAGAACTTGTTGTCCTCTGTCTCCGACGCGAAAACAACAGTTGGACTTGTTTACAGTCACACATTGCCTTATCAAAAAGAGTTCCCTTTTTTCTTCTTTTAAAAATCAAAATCGAACAATTGGTTTGATCTCAATTAGATTAACCGGTTAATTGTACCAACGGTTAGACCGAATGCTTACAAAAATGATGAGACCGAGTCAAACTTGGAAAATGGGAGTTGGTGCCTATCAGTTGGTCGCCCAGAACCAGAAGCATTCAAGCCGCAATTTTTTTTTTTTTGTTTTTGAACTTTTTTTGTTTTCTCTTGATTTTTGATATACAGGCAGGAGTATTAGGAAGAAGAAAGAATGCAAATTCAATGCAAAACCCTAACTTTTACCGTTTCTTGCAACCCGAAGCTACCATTCCGATCTTCAATCACTTTACGGGCACGGAAGCCTTCATTCCCGACTTTCAGGAGCTCTGTTTCCGGAGCAAAGTCTCTGGATTTGAGCAGGTTTATAAGAAACTGCTCAAGTCCGAATCATGAGCTTGTTGTTGATGGAGGAAGCGGAAATGGGTCGATTGAGCTTGGAGGAGGATATACAAACGACGGTTCGATTTCTCCGGTTGAAGTGGAAATAGAACAAGTGAACAAAGATGACTTGGCGAATCAGAGTATTTTGGGGCAGATGAAAGAGATCGTGATGTTTACGGGACCCGCGGCTGGTCTGTGGCTATGTGGGCCGTTGATGAGTCTCATTGACACGGCGGTGATTGGTCAAGGAAGCTCACTCGAACTCGCTGCTTTAGGTATACAATATGATTTTTGCTTCTTCTTGGGCCTTTGATTCTTTGACTTGAACCGGAAAACAAAAAGTGGTGAATTTTGTAAAAGGTGTCTTTCTGTTCTTTGCTGAAAATCTCAAGCCGAGAATGAAGAGTTTTCTCATTTTTTACCAAAATCCTAAGTGGACCCGTATGTGTGTATCTCTGGTGATGTGCTGGAAAAGCACTTACCTTTTTTTGTGTGTTGAACTTATCAACAGTTGCTGCTTTAGCTTGCTCTTGATTTTTCTTTGGTTATTAGAGTGAAAATACTGAGAGAAAAATAGGGTCTTTAGGTTCCACAAAGCAGGATAGCTCTCTTGTTCATATGTCAAGTTTCCAACAAAAATGAATGAGATAAAAATAGGGTCTTTGATTACTCAAGACTTCTGAACGTTTGGTTTTGATTTCATATTATATCTTGAATTTGTTACTTGAACCGAGAACATGCGATTGCCTTCTTCCCTTTGCTATGTTCTACGCTGGGTTACTGATTCAAGCAACAGTAATCCAAAGTTGATTATGAATGAAACAGGTCCTGCAACCGTCGTCTGTGATTATTTGTGTTATACCTTCATGTTCCTCTCAGTTGCGACTTCAAATCTTGTTGCCACCTCTCTTGCTCGGCGGGTCAGTTTATTAGAATCTTCAGGAGATTTTTATTCTTGAACCCATGAATATGGCCTATGATACCTTTTGGTCATTACTCGAGCAATTCCAAGAATTTTCCTTATGTATGTCAAGTGCACATTATTAGCAACTTCCTTATAGAATAGTGCTTATGCAGGATAAAGATGAAGTACAACATCAGATATCGATCTTGCTTTTCATCGGGTTGGCTTGTGGAGTCATGATGATGGTGTTTACAAGACTCTTTGGTTCCTGGGCACTAACTGGTAACAAGGGATTATTTGTAGCTGACCAGTAACAAGTTTGTAACTAGTAGTAAATCAACAGACTGTTGACTCTTTACTCTTTTTTCAGCTTTTACAGGGTCAAAGAATGCTGAGATTGTCCCGGCGGCAAATACATATGTTCAGGTTCATACTCTACCTTGACTAGAATGTTGTAAATTTTCAAATTATAATGTTTTGTGGCTTTTGGTGAATATGTTGGCTCTATGCGTATAGACAAATAGTATGTTTGTTCCATGTGAGCCTGTCTAAAGATGTACTACTTATACTAACTTCGACCCATGCTATAACCTTGAGAATTGTTAATTCCTGCAAAAACTTGAATTTTAAGTTACTCTCCTCATTGAATTTTCTATTCTCAGATACGTGGTTTAGCATGGCCAGCTGTTCTCATTGGATGGGTTGCTCAAAGTGCAAGGTCCCTTTATACCTCATTTTCCTCTGCACGTTGCATTTTTGTACTTCCAAAGTTTCAGCATTGTCGCACAATTTAGACTGTGGGTTCTTAACATTCTCCCTTTTTATTGTCTCAGTCTTGGTATGAAAGACTCATGGGGACCATTAAAGGCATTGGCAGTTGCTAGTGCAATAAACGGCATTGGTGATGTGGTCTTATGCACCTTTCTAGGATACGGTATAGCAGGTGCAGCTTGGGCAACTATGGTGTCACAAGTAAGCTGAAATCTATAAGATTCCGATTAAAGTTTTCAACACCATGTCAACTAGTTAACAATATGGTTTTAATTAGAGATGTTTTAGGTTGTTGCAGCTTATATGATGATGGACGCATTGAACAAGAAAGGATACAGCGCATTCTCACTCTGTGTTCCTTCTCCAAGTGAACTCTTGACGATCTTTGGGCTCGCTGCCCCAGTCTTTATAACTATGATGTCAAAGGTTACTACTTCAGACAGTCAGTTGCAACAGGATCGTCTCTTTCATATCTGATAATTTGTGTTTTCTCCCCATAGGTTTTGTTTTATACGCTCCTTGTGTACTTTGCTACATCAATGGGTACAAGTGTCATAGCTGCTCATCAGGTTTTTTTCCCCTTGTATATTTCACCACTAAGCATGTCTCCTGATATGAGTTTGTTCTATAACTTCATTGGCTCCTTTGGTCTCTAGGTTATGCTTCAGACATATACCATGAGTACGGTTTGGGGGGAGCCTCTCTCTCAAACTGCACAGTCCTTTATGCCTGAGTTGTTATTCGGAATTAATCGCAATTTGCCTAAAGTAAGACCGTTGTTGGTGAAAAAATGAAAATTGCCTCAGTTGAAGTACATCAGTTTTTACTGTTGCCTAAAGCAACTCTGTTTTTACTGTTGTCTGTAGGCCAGAATGCTTCTGAAGTCACTTGTTATCATCGGTGCTACACTAGGAATAGTAGTTGGAACCATTGGAACAGCAATTCCATGGCTGTTCCCTGGCATCTTCACACACGACAAGGTTGTCACCTTCGAGGTATTATTTGTTTTTTCCTTTTTCTTTACAATTTGTGTCATCTGTTCCAAGGTTGTCACATTCGAGTTTCTAAACAGTTTTTTTCATTACAAATTGTGACAGATGCACAAGGTCATAATACCATATTTTCTTGCTTTATCCATCACTCCGAGTACTCACAGTCTTGAAGGCACCTTACTGGTAAATTCGGATTTTTTCAAGTTCAGATTTTCCTTGTAAAGATCTGATTACCTGCAAACCTGATCCAAAGTATGAACTATAACTGTTGTTGTAAAATGAAGGCTGGAAGAGATCTTAGATATATCAGCTTGTCAATGACTGGATGCTTCGCCGTTGCTGGGCTTGTACTTATGGTAATTACTCCTCTTAGCCTCGATCTCCATCACTCTCCTGAATTCCAAAATAGATCTCTGTAACTCTCTCCTCTTTGCATTGTTTACAATTGACTAAAAGCTTCTGAGCAATGGAGGATTTGGCTTGAGAGGCTGTTGGTATGCGCTCGTGGGATTCCAATGGGTAAAAAAAATGCTACACCTTTACTAATCCATATAACTCAAACCTCACATCTTTTGCTCTTCTTGAATCTAACATGTCTTATCTCAGGCTCGGTTTTCTCTAGCCCTTGTACGTCTTCTATCGCGGGATGGTGTACTTTACTCTGAAGATACGAGCCGATATGCAGAGAAAGTGAAAGCTGCTTAGTTCAGAAAGTCACGATATATTCTCACAAGAAAAGTAAAAGGAATAGAGAACATTCATTCAAGTGTAGATTAATGAAACTCTGTTTGAGATTGTATTCTTGAAGAATTGATAAATTCTTGCCATAAATGGCCCTGCTTCGAGTCGATTCAAATCCTGAGATTCCCCTGTATATTAAAAAAATGATACAATCAATCTGTTAGTTACTACTCAGCTACCTCCTTTTTTACCAGTAGCTTCCTCCAAATACACAGGATCATGTCCTCTAGCTTCCCGGGTCATGGCCTGTGTTTGGCCTGTGTTTGGGATGTCGGAGGAGACGGTGGATCAAGCAAGTCAGAGTTGATGATTTTACAGTCGCCATTGAAGCCATGTCCGGTCTCCTCTTCTGCTCCCTGAGATTTATGGGGTTTATGTTACTGTTTTCGATAAGTAATATGTTTTGTTTAAAAAACAAAAAGGGTGTTTGGTCTAGTGGTATGATTCTCGCTTCGGGTGCGAGAGGTCCCGAGTTCGATTCTTGGAACACCCCATTGTTTTCATTTTAGTTAAAGATGCGCATTGTTTTCACAAACCCCGTTAATTCGTTTTGTAAACGGCACATTTCTGTCACACAAGAGCAAAACTGCAGGAAAAGTAATTTTGTAGTCTGTACATACACAAACAATACAGTTGCGCAAGAAAATCTGTTCTGTTTCACAAGCATTTGTCCTCACAAACATCCTCTGGTCTTGAAAAATGTATTCTGTTTCACAAACCACTCTTCTGTTTTGCGCCCTTCAACGCAAGAAGAGAAGCTCCATAGGAAGCTTCCGTGTGGACGGCTTTGCTCACAGGCAAACCCAGCACTCTCTGCCTTATCTTTATCCACTTGTCGTTCTTGGCACCACCTCCTGCTGTCAACACTTCCTCAGCCTCCGTTGCTCCCATCTCTTTCAACAACCTGTACCATTTCCCCTGCAATGTATACACCCAAATTACTTGGTTGCTAACTGAGCTTTGACCTCTCCACAAGCTCTATCGGGAACTAAAAGCTATACCAAGCTTGAATCTAACTGAAACTTGTGGTGCTAGAGGCGCAAGGCTTTAGAAATATGAAGTGGATCCAAAGTGAGAGGACTTATTCAGATTCTCGGTACCAATGTGGAGTTCAAGATAAAACTTGCTGTGTTTCGTAACCATCATTTTGTTCAAGAGTGATACACTTGAAGAACACTATTACCGTTAGTCATGTGAGACTTGTACCTAGAATTGATTTGTACCTCAATACGTGCGATTGATTCCAAGATACCATGCAAGTATTCAACGTCGCTTTCTGGGCGTGGAAGTAATCTGCAACATTTAAACATGTTTTTTTTAAGTGAATCTACACAGATAAAGGAAAGGTATTTTTTTTACATGCTTCTGAGGGTAGTTTGATTTAAAATTATTTATACAGAGAGACCTGTGAGAACATGAGAAAGGCAGACAAACCTGGGAGCCAAGTTAGGATCAGCCACGGGAAATCTTTCACCGCTGCTCTGCAGAGGGTAGTAATCTAGTGAAGATGCGACCATAAGATCGATTTCTCGGCTCAGTCTCTCTAACTGCTCATCACTAAAGAACTGTCTGAGAATGGCTCCACCAGTGTTGGAAGCTCCTCCGACCAACCATTTGTCATCCAGACGGTGGCTGTAGACTCCATACCTCGCATCATCGACCCTTTTGGTGCTCAGAAGTTTGATGGCTAAGGTCAAACCCAATGAAGTTACCTTTGGAAAAGAATTATAAAAAAAAAAGAGTAATTGTTTTATGTCGCAGGTCACTTCATGAATCAGCAGGAGACATTTGGACTGACTTGCTATGATACAAACATCAAACTGTGGCACGCAGTTCTCACATAGAAGGGTTAAGAGTATAGCTGAGAGATAAAAAACATTCAGAAAGTATTGCAGAGTTCTTACTGCTTTCCCAGGTTCAGTCGCACGTGCTGCAAGAAACGCAGCTATGCTATCAGTAGTACCGGTGCAAACAATGCAATCATCTGGAAATCCTGGTCAAGCCAAAAGGAAAGTTGAAACTTCATGTTGCTTGTCATTGATTTTTTTGTTAAGACTCAAGAATTTTTTTACCAAATTGCCTTCTAATGATTTCTTTCAGATTGCCTATTGACGTTCCAGGAACTTGCACCATAGGTAATAAATGAGAATAAGGTTGACTTAGCAACCAAGACGGATATGATTCACTTTCAGGATCATAGCCTACCTGACCCAAAATAGAAAAGCACTTATGAGTAACACGTTATTGTTAGAATTTGATATTTTGTGTGAACTAATCCACACGTTCTGCATGATGCAGAGAACACTTCATCGTGTTACCTTCAGGGCATTATTGTAATCTGACACTCCGAGTCTGCCATGAAGTAACCACAACAACCAATCTGCCTGATGCAGCAATACGGCTGATTCTCTGTTCGGAACCTTAAGATTCCACCATGAGACGAGTTTGCACAGGGTAGAGGAACCAGAGCAGACCGTGTGGTTTGCTGGCGCTATAGACTTAACCTCTGGCAGCGCATCAGGACAGCTCTGGTTGTAGAGAAAAGGCTGACACAGAACTTCTCCATTCTCACTGGTATACATAATTGAATAAGCAAAGGGGATTTAAAGAACATTCCAATGACATCATATTGCTATGATGACGATGCATAAGGATACGAAAAACGTTGGTACGAGATTGGAAACCAAATCCTGTAATGTCGATGGGAAAGAAAAAAAAACAACAGAAACAGAAAAGAGAGATTACAACAACAGAAAGGGATCAGACGAATCACATGCCTGTTTAAGATGAGAGTTGTTGCAGAAGTTCCATCAAGCGAAATGGATGAGACGAGGGAGCGAACAGTGAAGGGAATGTCCTCTAAAAACGAAAAAAGAGTTGCTTTCCATGAGCTTGCCCAATCTATGCTTTCTTCTCTCTATCTAGATGACAAACAAACGTCCCAGTCCATAAATTCGAGAACAATAGCTTTTTATTAAATTTGTTCATAATGTAGCTCAGAATTTATATATGAAATGTGTAGATGGATTCTTAAGTCCTCGTTCGATATAAGTAAGACTGCAAAACAAGGCTGTTGAGGATTTTAAGTACTCAGCAAGACCACAAATCAAGCTCATATACTGAGCAAAGGATCGATTAACATGTTGATAATGGCTTCATAGCCAAACCTAAACCGAATATGAGCAATTCTTATGTATATAAAGATCTCAGATGAGTAAAATCCACCAAGAAAATCCCAAAACCCACAAAATCATTAACCCACGTTAAATAGGCAGCCCATCCAAGAACTGATCATGGCACGACACAAGAAATCAGAAATTAGCTGGCTTTGACAAACAATTTCCTTCCTCACTAGAGAAATTCTTATGTATATAGAGATTTGAGATGAGTAAAAAAGCTTCTTTACCATGAAACGAGGATATTCTCTTTTTCCTTGTGCTCTAATCCCTCCTTGTTCATCAATAACTGTAAACCGAGCCCCCGAAGTACCAAAATCCATACCCAGATAAAGTTTTCCTAAGTTCGTTCCACCATTGCCACTCATATCAGCCATAGCTCTGAAATCAGAGCTCCTGCTTAGATTACTGTAAAATCGAGTTCTGGGTAGAGGGAAACTCCTTGAACTAGAACAACCTGAGATTCATGTTTCATCTCTTAGATACTTGCAGATTCCTCCGAAAATCCACTAAAATCAAAATCGAGAAAGTAAATATATTCTTCGGGAGGGATTATTTACCAGGTTGTTTCGGAGATTGGAAGAGCTCAAACGTAGAGATCTGAAATTGACGGAGCATCAGCATCTCTCTCTCTTTTCAGTTTCCTCCTTGGTTTCTTCTTCCAACTCCATAGATAAGGAGCTTGCAAGTCGTTGTTGGATTTGAAACGATGATTTTGTTTGTTTGCAAATGATTTTACCATTTTAGCCTTCAACTCCAGACAGTTGGGCTGCACGTTCTCTTGGGCCCTTTAATTTTTTTTTTTGTTTTTTTCAAATTCATCGAACGGTTCAGATAATGCGTATGGTTTTAGTTTGTCATATTCAGATAATGGGGCCACGCTAGGCCCACTTTAGTTGCGGCCCATGAGTAATCATGTTGTCATCCCCTCTTGCACCATATTTTTCTATACAATAATATTAAAAAATTTACATGTAAATGCTAAATAATACTAAATACTTTCTCTTTTGTCAAAGGAAATTTCATAGTATATACATGCGTCACCAATGTAATTTTTTTATTTAGTTTTAGATTGGTAGCACTGTAGAATGAAATTCAAAATTTAAGATTATAAATAGGAACAACACCACATGACACGTGAGGGAGGAAAAGTATGCACGTGTGATGTGCGGTGGAGCTCAAAAACTGTGAGATATGACAACTACTCGCCTCTTCGAGAAGCAAACACTCTCTATATACGTAATGCTTTTAAGATATAGAAATAAGATATACGTCCTTGTAATAAGGGTGAATTGTAACAATATTACATTTGGAAGAGTTAATTAGGTGACTACCATTTGAAAGCAGTCAATTGAATTTCTAACAATAGTCAACTGCCCGGAATAAGGGAAATTTTCGAAAATAACCTTGCTTTCTTATTCTGGACATTGCTTTTTGCAGACTTCGACAGCGACATGTCAAGTGTAAAAGGTGAAGCTGCTAGTGTTTAATTTCGGTCAATAGCAGAATGAATTTTTAGAATTTGTCTTTCTCTTTCCTCTTCCTCTTCCTCTTCCTCTTCCTATTTCCCTTCTTTTTCTCTTCTCTTTGTGTGAAAGAGAAATATAGTTGGTTATTTAATTATTAATTGATGTCATCACTCGTACCAGTCATAATTGATGCCATCAATAAGTTTTATATACGTGAAAATAGTCGTCTATTTGTGTGAGTAATTAGTGTTGACTACTTTTACTTGTAGTTCAATCGTTTATTTTTGCTAAATAGTTGGTTATTTAATTGTTTATGCATAAATAATTATTTTTAATTTGTTGCGTTGGGGGTATAACTGTATGGAGTAATCACCTATTTATTTAATTGATTATATTGAAAGTAGACATCTATAAATGGGGGGGGGGGTTAATAGTGAAAACAGTTGAGTATATTGACTTCTCACATGTTTTGTATAATTAACTATTAAGTGTGGATAGACAACTCTTGACATTTGAATATGTATATTGTTTTTGTAGTATTGGGTTTTGTCCACGTGAAAATAGTCGTCTATTTGTGTGAGTAATTAGTTTTGACTACTCGTATTTGTAGTTGAATCGTTTATTTATGCTAAATAGTTGGTTATTTAATTGTTTATGTATGAGTTCTTATCTTTAGTTTGATGCGTTGAAGGTATGAGAATAAGATAGTTAATTATATCATCATAGCCATTTTTGAATAAAATCAAAACATAAACGACTATAATGATCCCATAAAATAGTTAAACCAACTGCAAAACAATAGTTGATACAAAATAGTATACTATAAGATTAAAACATTACATTCAATTAAAGTCAAATACAATTCAGGGTAGCGATCCATTAAGGTTGTGACTTCAACGAAGTCAGAAAGGTTGAGCTCCCTCATGACATATGGTTCCTTCAATGTTTCGTTTAGAAGCTTACATGCACATCCTAAACGACAAGCGTCTTTTGCATATTCTCTTGCGACCCTTACTATCACATCAACGAGTACATCGCGTATTTGGTGAAACGCATTCTCTGACTGTGGTGTGGCATTACATTGATGATTCTCCATTTTGCTACAAAATGAAGTAGTCATTAAGTTTAACTATGAAAAGAAGATAGTTAATTAGTCTAACGTGACTACACATAGAAAGTAATCACATACTCTAAACAAACCGAGTTTGGAACTATGAGAATAAGATAGTACATTACGCAAAGACAACTATGTACACAAAGTAATCAAATATAATAAGATGGTAGTCAAACTACTAGTCTATCGAAAGTAATCAACTACTATGATCAAAGCGATATTAATTAGTCTAACGTGATTTCGCATAGAAAGTAATCACCTACTCTAAACCAATCGATTTTGAAAGTATGAGAATAAGATAGTACGTTACGCAAATACAACTATGTAAACATAGTAATCAAATATAATAACATGGTAGTCAAACAACTAGTATATCGAAAGTAATAAACTACTATAATAAAATCGATATTGAAACTATGGGAATAAGGTAATCACCTACTAAAAACAAAACGAGTTTGGAACTATGAGAATAAGATAGTCTGTTACGCAAACACAACTATGTACACAGAGTAATCAAATATAATAACATGGTAGTCAGAAACTAGTGTATCGAAAGTAATCAACTACTATAATCAAACCGATAATGACACTATGAGAATAAGGTAGTTTGTTATGCAATAACAACTATATACACATAGTAGTCAACTAAGTACTTATATTTGTGGCAATCTAATATATGAATATGGTAGTCAATAACTTGTGGGGTGACAAATATCGAAAGTAACTAACTATTATAGATAAAAAGAGAACGAAACTATGAGAATAAGATAGACAATTACAGAAAAATAAATTGATAGCTAATCTATGCGAATAATATATTTTGTCTTACTACATAACACACAATAGTCAACTATTAGATATATAAGACAGTAACCAACTATTATACATTAACACAAAAACGAAAATCCGGGAAATCCATCTAATTTGGGTCGTAGGTTGGGTTACAGATCTAGTGTACATTTATAACTATGACAATAAAATAGTACATTGCGCCGAACCAATTATCGTAGTCAACTATATGCATAAATGTGTAGAAAGCAAATAGACAACTATTATAAATAACACCAGATTGAACCTATGGTGCCTAATTTGAGAATAATCTGGTCCGAAGATGGAATATGAGATACATATCTATTGAATATGCATACAAATTCGAGATGAATCGAACGATTGAACAAGAGATTGAACGAATCTCAATGTCATAAAAGAGATTCAAAATTCATGCGAAAAAACCTTTTAGATGGAGGAGAAACGGTGAGGAGACAGATGGATTCTGGGATGAAGACGACAGTGAAGAACACGCCGGTGAGAAAGATGCCGGTGAAGAAGACCCAAGTGAGAAAGATGGCGGTGGGAAGAGGTCGGTGAGAAAGAAGACGGTGAAAAAGAAGACGGTGAAGAATACGCCGGTGAGGAAGTCGGCGGTGAGGAAGCGTTTGAATGGTGAGGAATCGTTTAAAATTTTTGTTCGTAGATTAGGAGTTGCTGTATATGAAAAAGATTAAAAGAAAAAGAATAGCATGTGTATATGAAAGAGAAAAAGATAATTGTTGTAAGAAAATAATAAAAAGTAGATGCTAGTATTGAGGATTGTGAATATAGTGTAAAATATATGAGGGGTTGCTAAGTTTTTTCCAATGGGTTACTTTGTAATATTATATTGCATTTTTATTTTGTTAATTTTGACACCAAAACATGTCACCCCACCTAGTTATCTTCGTAATAACTCCATACTGTTCTTTAACAAAAAAATAACTCCATACTGTTGTATTATTATTATTTTTTTAAAGTATAATATTTGTCTTTTGCTGGATTTAATAGTTTTGTACGTAATCTATTTGAGGAAAATGTTTGGTTTCATTGAGTCATTATTAAATTCAGTACTGAATCTATTGGACAGATCTATTTTCAAGTTAGTACATTGTCGCAAATAATGTTCCACTCTATAGAACTGGCGAAAAGACTATTCTAAATATATCCAACAAATATTGAAATAAGAAGATAACTCACTATCTGTTTTTCTATTAAAAAAAATCAATAAATTATGTTAAAAAAAAAACATTTTTAGCTCTTCCTTGAAATGTGTCAATGACATATAACATGAGAAATGATGGATCATAACCAAATAAAATCGTATCAGATCAAATACGATTATGAAGAAAAAAAATGTGAACACTCCATCGAGAAAAATTCAGAGAAAAAAAATCGTTAAAACCTATTTTTGTTGTTTTATTATTTTGTATGTTTTTTTTGTATGTTTTTTTGTTTTTATGTAACTTGATTTTTATATTAATAAAGATAGATGTTAAAAAAAAAATCAGTATCTGTTTAAATCGGCTTAGGATTTCGGTTCTGTTTGGTTAGGTTGTGTTGAACCGGAACAAAATGTTTAATGAATAAAAGGGTAAAAATGACAAATCACCTTTTTCTTACTGACTCATCGTTCTTCCCGCTCGCTCGGCTCCTTAATATTTCGAAAACCTTTTTATCCGGTTCGCGGTTATTTTCAATCCTCAAAATGGTTTTTTACGTCAGCACACAGTAAAAAACATTTTATTAATTAGAAATTCAAAATCTGAAGGAAAAAAAATGGACGCCTTCACCAAAACAAAAATATCTTCATACGACCCCTCTTCTCTTCTCTCTCTCTCTTCACCACCTTCGCGTGAAGAAGACGAAACAATCGCTCTCTCCTTGTGGTCTCACTATCGCTTTCTCACAATCGCATAGCTTAACCATGGAAAAGTAGGGAAGAAAGAGAGAGAGAAGAAGAAGAAGAAGAGCATAATGCTTTTTCTGTCCCCAGCCATGTGAGCTTCCACTGACACATTCCCTGCATCTTCACATTTGGAAGTTTTCTCTTGATTCTTTCTTCTTCACATTTTCTCCGATTCGGAAACCGAGTTAATTGCCCTCGGATTGCCAAGGGAGTGTATGGCTTCATCGTCATCTAGAACCAGGAGCCGTTCTCCTTTCTCCCACCGTAGACCTCCGAGCCCTTACTCTTCGGCTTCGTCGACTTCTTCCTCTCTTATCAACAACCGCCTATTACCTCGCTCTTGTTCCACATCTGCTTCTACCGTCTGCAATTCCGGCGGCGTAAGCGGCTCCCGATCTATGACGACTAGTCGTACCATCTCTGATCCCGGTCCCATCGGCGGTTCCGGGATTTATGGACCGCAATCGCCTGTCCCTTACCCATCGGAGGGGTTGATTGCCGAGTCTGTGCCGGCTATTACCTCTGAGCGAGATAGCATCTCCGTCACCGTTCGGTTTCGTCCGATGAGGTACGCTAGATCTGGGCGCAGATCTATTGGATACAATTTCACGGTTTTTCAACTTTACAAGTTTGGGATTGATGGAATGTGAATTTGAAACTCAGTCAACTTTCCGCCATTATTTGTTTGATTGCAGTGAGAGGGAATATCAAAGAGGAGATGAGATTGCTTGGTATCCTGACGCGGATAAAATGGTCAGGAATGAGTACAACCCCCTCACTGCTTACGCATTCGGTATTGAGATGCGGAGATCATTTCAATTTACTGTTCATTGATTAGACTTCTGGTTGCCTCGGTTGGTTCAATAAACGTTCTTAAAACATATGTTGATGCCAGATAAAGTTTTTGGACCACAAGCAACAACTATAAAGGTCTATGGCGTAGCTGCAAAACCTGTAGTCAAGGCAGCAATGGAAGGTGTTAACGGTAAGGAGTATACCTTTAGCCCAGCTCATTTGCTAGCAGCAATCCTTGCAGGGAAGTTTCTGACTCTGTGTTGACAATTTGGCAGGAACCGTTTTTGCTTATGGTGTTACAAGCAGTGGAAAGACACATACAATGCATGTAAGTTCTCTCAGTGTGGTTTGCTTTCTATCTGATGTTTCTCGGGATATATGTGCTCTAAAGTGGCACTTCTTTGGGATATACCACTTGGTTTTTCTGGCTTAATACAACATTAATGTGTTGCAAAAGGTGTCATACAAAGACCGGGTGACCTAGATTATAGTTGCTGATAAATGTTTGATTGCCATGCCTGAGTCACTAGGAAGTATAAGAGATATTGATTAAGATTGACGAAAATCATCTTCTCTTAAATCTACATTTGATCATGTGCATCTTGGATTTCCGTTAAATAATCAGAGGTTCAGTAATACATGTTGAAAAAGTTCATTGACCATTCCCTTCACTTGCGAAATGCTCAGGGTGATCAAGATTTTCCTGGAATCATACCATTAGCAATAAAAGACGTGTTCAGTATCATCCAGGAAGTAAGTGATCTTGTTCTGCTTATAACCTATATGGTCCTTTACTGATTTACAGTTCTTCATGCACTTTTTCCGTACAATGACATATTTGCTAGTTTCTTACATCATTCTTAATTCCAGACTACAGGAAGAGAGTTCCTGCTCCGTGTTTCATATCTTGAAATATACAATGAGGTATGCGAAAATTTTATACATGATATAATACCATTTACCTACACCGTCAATAAACCCTGAAATTCAGACTATTAGCTTCAGATAATTTCCCATTCTCCTCACTTAGAAGAATATCTCCCCTTGTTTTAGTAACTTGTGCGATAACTCATCATGTCTTTGGTTTTGGACAAGCGCGCTTATATATCCCACCTATCGGCAAGTTATCTTACTTTTGTCCTTGTATCAGGTTATAAATGATTTACTGGATCCAACAGGGCAAAATTTACGTGTTAGAGAGGATTCCCAGGTTTTGACCTTGTTCTCTCTCTTTCTCTCTCTCTCTCTCTCTCACACACACACACACACACACACACACAAATGTATATCAAGCAAGAGCATTTGCTTGTTTTTCTGATTTCATTATTTTCTCTCTGACAAGGACTAGAACGATGAAAACATATGATGGTTCATGTTACATCCATCCTGCTTCTTTTATGGATTACCTTGGTTTGATCTAGAGTGGATATTGTTTCTAGGGCACTTACGTTGAGGGTATCAAGGAAGAAGTTGTTTTATCTCCAGGTCATGCACTATCTTTCATTGCAGCTGGGGAAGGTAACTAGAAGAATTACTTCCGATACATCTTTTCATTTTATTAGATATTCTTTTTTGCCTTTCCTTAATCCTTATTACTGTTCTTAACTTCCCGGCAGAACATCGTCATGTTGGTTCAAATAATTTCAACTTGTTAAGCAGCAGAAGTCACACAATATTTACACTGGTACATCTTCGATCTAGTGAACATCCCATGTTTTTTTCCCCGGTCCTCTCAATGTCCTTTTACAAATGTCCTAGCTATGCATTTTAAGTTACAACTGTCATTTGTTTGCAGATGATTGAAAGTAGTGCTCATGGAGATCAATATGATGGAGTTATTTTTTCTCAGCTAGTAAGGGCTTTATTTTTCTTTCATTGCATAAGATCGCTCTTGTCTTTTAGACAGCTCTCTCATAGTGTCTCTTTCTTGCTTAGAATTTGATTGACTTAGCTGGATCTGAGAGTTCCAAAACTGAGACAACTGGACTGAGGAGGAAAGAGGGTTCATTCATCAACAAGAGTCTTCTGACTCTTGGAACTGTAGGTGTCTCTCTTTGTACTTGAGCTTTCTTTTAAATTGTAAGATGTTTCCTTTTCAATAATAATAAAATGTAAATCAGAATTTCTTTTATTGTATAATGCAAACTGCCTTAGAAGAAAAACTCGGTTTGCTACCACATCCGATTTGGCAGCACTAGAGGCTCAGAAAGGGATTTCAAGTTGCTATGGAAATATAATTCTTGTTAAATTTATTCTTCAGTTCATGATGTAGTCGTGCTAGTGTATCTTGATGATCAATGCATCTATTTTCTGAGAAGTCTCTCTTTTTGTGTGTGTGTGTGTTTTATGTCAAAGATAGCATCTTTAGTCACCAAACCATTGAGATGAATTTTAAGGATGTCTTGATTATAATAATCTCTAATGGTTTCAACATGTAGGTGATTGGAAAGCTGACTGAAGGCAAGACTACTCATGTCCCATTTCGGGACTCTAAGCTAACTCGTCTTCTGCAATCTTCATTGAGTGGGCATGGTCATGTATCGGTACGACTCTTCTGTATCTGGTGAATATTTCCCATTTCACTGTAGTGGTTTTCCATGGTTGATTTTTCGTATTGTTTAATTGTGATGTCTCCAGCAGCATATTTAAGGCAGTGTTAGTTTGTTTATATTGGCTACCTGTTATAAGCTGAACACTGATGTTATTTCAAATAGCAATGAGCAGAAGCTAATTCAGTTTTTATTTCCTTAAACTTTTATAGCTCATATGTACAGTTACTCCTGCGTCAAGCAGTACTGAGGAAACTCATAATACATTGAAGTTTGCCAGCAGGGCAAAGAGAATAGAAATTAATGCCTCACGCAATAAGGTGATTTTTAGCCGTTTGGTCATGAAGTACTTGGCTTCTCTCTAGGGTATCACCTAAATCATGACTAAAATTATTCTTGTTTTTTTCCTTCTCTTGAAACAGATTATAGACGAGAAGTCATTGATTAAGAAATATCAGAAAGAAATCTCAACCCTCAAAGTAGAACTTGATCAGCTAAGAAGGGGTGTGCTTGTCGGTGTCAGTCACGAAGAGTTATTGAGCCTAAGGCAACAGGTTCTAACCTCCCTGAAACCTTGTTATTACATCTATATTTGAGTTTCTTCCAATTTGGTGATTGAATAGAACTACCAATTTATTAAACAGCTACAAGAAGGTCAAGTGAAGATGCAATCAAGATTGGAGGAAGAAGAAGAAGCTAAAGCAGCTCTAATGAGTAGAATCCAAAAGCTTACAAAGCTCATACTCGTCTCTACCAAGAACTCTATTCCTGGATATTTAGGTGATGCACCCACTCACCAGCGCAGCATTTCTGCTGGTAAAGATGATGTAAGTTTGCTAGTTAAATCAGATTGTCACCATGTTCTTATGTTCCTTTTCTACTGTAGCATGTTGGTACCTCACTGCACAAGATATTTCATACCAGAGTGACTCATTCTGTTTTCTTTTTCCTCTTCAGAAGTTGGACTCTCTGCTCGTGGATAGTGATAATCTGGCATCCCCTTCTTCGACTCTGTCTCTTGCATCAGATGCTTCTGTAAGTCTTAAGCACAGGCGGTCTTCCAGCAAGTTAAAGGATGAAAACTCTCCGGTTGGTTCTGGTGCAGAATTAACTCAAGTGAGTTTGGGATTCTTAGCGTATATATACATTGGATTATGTGTATTCAAAGTTTGGTGTATCATTCTTCTCAAAACCAGTTGGTTATAGCAAAGGGTGTTTGATGATTCAGGGTCACATGTACCGATTTACCCTTTCTTTGAACCCATGGGTATGATTTTTCACTATGTTCTTGTCAGAAAATGACATCTGATAGTTGTGGCTATTGTAGGGGGTTATGACTCCGGATGAAATGGATCTTCTCGTTGAACAGGTTAAGATGCTTGCCGGTGAGATAGCTTTCAGCAAAAGCACACTAAAGCGTTTGATGGATCAGTCCGTAAATGATCCTGAGAATGCAAAACCCCAAGTAAAGATTCTTCTTTATATTTCTAAAAATTCAATATACCAGTAGGACAATGCTATTCCTAATTTTGACCCTGGAAATAAGAAAAATGCATGTTCTGACCCTTTTGTAAGCTTTATTAGAATTTCCACAATAAGTGTAAGTATGGAACTTAATAAAGTTTCAAATGCAGATTCAGAATCTAGAAAGAGAGATGCAAGAAAAGCAAAGACAAATGAGGTCTTTGGAACAGCGAATAACTGAGAGTGGTGAAGCTTCAATCGCTAATGCATCATCGGTTGAGATGCAACAGGTAACTTAATTTCCACATCCTATCATCAATATGGTTTATCTTGTTAAGGTTAGTCAGTTGTGGATACAATGTGGCTGGTATCACGATTATTTTGTTGTTTCCAGAAAGTTATGAGATTGATGACACAGTGCAATGAGAAGAGCTTTGAGCTGGAGGTAAAATATTTGTCTTCTCTGGAATGAAACGTCTTGCTTTATAGTGAAAATGAAGATTGCTGAAAGTCAATATATATTAAATTGTGTTCTATTTATGGATCAGATCATATCAGCAGATAATCGTATTCTCCAAGAACAACTAGAGAAAAAGGTCAGTTCTAAGTCATTGACACATCCTTCTCCTCTCTTTTACATTCTTCATAGCAGTATCTTCTGGCTTTCATCTCAGCCATCCTTGTTTCTTCAGACATTGTTTAAATAACTGCAGTGTATCGAGAACAATGAATTACACGAAAAGGTGCGCCTTCTAGAACAACGGCAATCGAGTCAGAAGTCCTCACCGCCTTGTTCTGGTAATGCTGCAAGTGCAGAGTATGTAGACGAGCTGAAAAAGAAAGTACAGTCTCAGGTAATTTATCAAAATCTCAACCCTTTGCCTGATAAATTTCTGCACCGGTAGTGAGGAGATGGTGAAAAACACTCAAAAGATCATATATATTTTCTGGGCCCATGGTTATATTTACATAGGGTTGATGTTTTTATACCTCAGGAGATTGAGAATGAAAAGTTGAAGCTCGAGCATGTGCAGAGTGTGGAGGAGAAGAGTGGATTACAAGTGCAAAATCAAAAACTAGCTGAAGAAGCTTTGTACGCTAAGGAATTGGCCTCCGCAGCTGCTATTGAGCTGAAAAATCTAGCTGATGAAGTAACAAAGCTCTCGCTTCAAAATGCAAAGCTAGAGAAAGAACTAATAGCTGCAAGAGACTTGGCGGCGGCTCATGCACGTAAAAATAACTCCTTGAACAGCATGGCAAATCGCAATGGGACAAGGCCGGGGAGGAAGGCAAGGGTCTCAGACTCATGGAATCTCAACCAAGAAGATCTTAAAATGGAGTTGCAGGCTAGGAAACAGCGAGAAGCAGTTCTCGAGGCCACATTAGCTGAGAAACAATACATAGAGGAAGAGTATAAGAAAAAAGCAGAAGAAGCAAAGAGAAGAGAAGAGGCCCTGGAAAACGATTTAGCCAACATGTGGGTACTTGTTGCCAAGTTGAAGAAAGCCAGTAGTGGGGTCTTGTCCGGGCCAAAGAGTCACGAACCTCTTGTCACCGAGCCTGCAATGGGAGACGAAGCAACAGAATTAGGGAACAAGAGTCAAAACAATACAATTTTGAAAGAGAGACAAGTCTTGAATGCACCTGAAGATGTGATAGTTGCCAAGACTGAAGAGACGCCAAAGGAGGAACCCCTCGTTGCTCGTCTTAAGGTACCTTTGCAAATTTGCCTTCTATTTTCTTTCAGCATTATTAGTTGTCTATAAGCCTACTACACAGTCTACGGGTAGTCACATATATATATACCCCTTACCCGTTATGCTATATAAACTTTGGATCGGGTTAGAAAAAAACACCCAAAAAGATATGCTTCTAAATATCATTATAACTTTACCTGATCAAAACACCTGACAAAGGTATTCAAGTATTTAGTCCTAAATATCTATACTAGAATTGTTTTGTTTTGTTTTTTTTTCCGGATAACTGGTTGTTAAGTCAAGTTACTCATGGGTATTGAAAATTTCTCTGGTTACTTAGGGTTTATGGAACTTTGGTACTCGTGTGTGATCGTCTAAACTTTGTACAGTTAATGAAAAGCCATGGTTCATCAGACACATTCAAATACATCCATAACAACATCTGCTTTTAAAAAATCAAAATTATTTTTTTTGTGTCCTACAATTGAAGCTTTTATCATAACAGGCAAGGATGCAAGAAATGAAGGAGAAAGAGATGAAATCGCAGGCGGTTGCAGCAGCCAATGCAGACGCAAACTCACATATCTGTAAAGTCTGTTTCGAGTCGCCAACTGCCACAATTCTCCTCCCTTGCCGTCATTTCTGCCGTAAGTCTCACTCCCCTGAGTATCCTTTATTCATCAACTATTATTAGTGCACTAAAAAAATAACAAAATCTCTTTTTACACAGTTTGTAAATGTTGTTCACTTGCCTGCTCCGAGTGCCCAATATGCCGCACCAAGATCTCGGATCGCCTGTTTGCCTTTCCCTCTTGACACCGGACAAGTATATCCTCTATATTACGGAAAATTTCAGGTAATTTCATTATGTTCATCCATCGCAGAATCTATAACATCCAAAATGCCTTAGTTCAACAAGGTTAACTCGCTTCTTTTGTAAAAAGAATTATTGTGTTTCGAATAACTTTTGAAAATTAGGAGATAAAATTTTGAAACATAGCATTTTTTTCCTAATATATGTATGACTTCAAAATACAAAATTTTAACAAGATTTTGATATACGATTATATGTGAATTTGCAGGTGTCAAAGGAAAGCTGCTAATATTTTCCAGAATGGCAGGCTTGAATGTTTGTAGTACCTTTCGGTTTTTTGTTGTTGTATGTAGTGTCTTTCATTGTTGGATGTGGTATATCGTTCTATAAAAATGGAGCAAAAGAAAGAGGAAACATAACATATAAAACGAAGGGTAAGTATATGTATAGAATTTTATATTTTTTCACCGAAACCTCCTTTTATAGGAAAAAAAGTTTTACAAAATTGAATTAATCTGCTCAGTTTCAATTTCACCTTCAAATTTCAAATTTTCCTTCATTTTTTTAAGGTAAACTTTTTTATCTATAAAATATTTCTTCAATTTTTCATTTGTTTTGTTTTATACCCAAACAAAATTATATGTTTTCTTTTACCCAATTAATTTTAAAACTATGTGTTTATACAATCAAATTATAAAGTAAAAATGCAAATCACATATATAAAAGCTCATTTCTCATTACGAAGTGCATTAATTGATCATTTATGGGAAAAATATATGTCTACTAATACATCATAAAATTCTACTTTGTTTGTTCTTACATTATGTAATGTGATTTTATCTATATAATAAATGTTTAAATTATTTAAAATCATAATTTTGTTGAACAATTGCTATAAATAAAATAAGTATGTGAAAGTTTGTAAAACTGAAAAGTAAATGGTTTTATTAACAATTAATAATAAAATAGAGATATAATATACTTGAAATATTATTTCTGAAGACAAAAATGAAGCAAACTGTTGGAGAAAACTCTTCTTTGTTTTTTTCTTCATTTTTGAAGGAAAATATAAAAAAAACCATTGTAGATGCTCTTAGTGAATAATGCTTGTCGACGTACCATTGTCATATTTACTTCATTTGAATAATACCTCATGGATCGATCATTGACCAGTTAGTGGAATAGGATGGTGCTTTAAAGACACCAGAAGTACGGGTTTTCCAGACAACATGAATGTCGCAGAAATCTCCCTTGCATAAGGTATAACAAGCCCATGCTTTAAGCCACAATTAAATAACCTTTTTAAGGGCCACATTACTGAAGTTTTATCTTGATGCGGTGGCTTTCTAACTCCATGTCTCTCATAGAGAATCCTCAGCTCGAACGACTACATTTGTGCATTTTTTAGTTATTATTTTTTGTTTCTGTTTTATCTAACTAAATTTCCTTTTTGCCAAATATATTCTTCTTGGATTTATTTTCATGTTTAATAACTTATTATTTTATTTATTTTTTCAGCCATATTATTAATCTTATTTTATTGTAACGCTTTTTATAGTTCTTTTCAGAACTTTTATTATTATCATTTTAGTGTTTTAATTAAAAAAACCCCTAATAAAATTCAAATAAATAATTCATCTATTATTCTCTTGTTAAATATTGGATTTGAAAAAAATGATCTTAAATAATCAAATATATATTTTTATTTCTATAAAATAAATCACTTATGTGTAAATAAATCCAAAAAGTATCGTTAAAAAAATTTAACATATAGGGTCACATTTTGCTAATTTGCTTTAAGCCTCTAAATTAGTCGGGCCGGCACTGCCGAGATGGATGGTTTTAGCTGGGCTATGGCATACCTAAGAGAAAGACAGTTTTATTCGATGCACTTTGAGACTGATTGCTCGGACTTGATAAGCATGATCGAGAATCCCGCGGATTGGCCAGCGTTTATGTAAGAACTAGACTCATTCCATCTCCATGTAGGTTATACCAAACCAGTTGTGGATGCTCCACGGAACATCCCTCATAGCCACATGTGATGTAATAGTATTCAAGAAGGCATTGGAGAAATCTAACTGATGCAAAGACCACTTTAACTTCGGTGCAAGTGAACGAATGAGTTTCGCTGTCACCATCTTTGCAACTGGTGAGAAAGTATCAATGAAATCAATTCCTTCTTGCTGTGTATATCATTTGGCCACCAATCGTGCTTTATGTCTCTCTATGCTTCCATCAGCATGATATTTTATCATGAATACCCATTTGCATCCTACAACCATTTTTCCCGGAGGCAAATCACATATACTCCAAGTTCTTGTCCTTACAAAAGCACCAATCTCCTTCCTACAAGCATCATTCCATACTCTGTCTTTCCTGGCTTCGGAATACTTTTGTGGAATAGGTGTATTTGTGATGATGTTAATGAAAGCACTGAAAGGCTCAAATAAGTATGAATAAGAAATATATTTTGTTATAGGATAGTGAATAGTTTTAATAGGAGTAGTATTATAATAATGAAAGTCCTGCAAATGGGAAGACAGTTTTCTCTGCCTAATTGATTTAAGTTCAGAAGGAACAGAAATCAGAGATGATGACTCATCAGGATGATGATGAGCATCAGAAGATGGTTGCACAATAGGCGAATGTCCATATGTGTTTGGTGCAGAAGAATGAAGATGAGGAAAGAAGTCTTTTGCAACATCCGAGATAGTAGATGATGCAAAAGAAAAAATATCCTCATAGAATATGACATGTCTAGAAATAGAAACTGAGTGTGTCTCTATATCTAGTAGCTTGTAACATTTATATCTAGCATGATAGCCTAGGAAAACATAAACTCTAGCTCTAGGATCAAACTTAGTTCTAAATTTAGGTGAAGTAAAAATGTAACAAAGACAACCAAATATCCTAAGGGAATGGTAATCTGGAATTTTGGATGTTAATTTATCGTAGGGAGACTTATTGTCTATGACAGGAGATGGTGTTCTATTGATTAAAAACACTGCAGTCAAGACACAATCCCCCCCAATACTCTATAGGAAGACCAGATTGAAACATAAGAGCCCTAGCTACATTCAACAAGTGTTGATGTTTTCTCTCTACCACAGAGTTTTGTTCAGGAGTTTCAGGATATGAGTGATATGATGCAATGCCCTTTTTCAAATATAAATCAGTGAATTTAAGTTCATGTGCATTGTCAGATCGAACTGAACAAACTTTGATATTAAATTGAATCTCAATAATTTGTATAAAACCAAGAAAAACAGTCAAAACATCATATTTTTGTTTTAGCATATAAATCCAAGTAGCACAGCTAAAATCATCAACAATAATAAAAAAAATCTAAAATTATCAACAGTAGGAACCGAGAATGGTCCTCAAGTATCAATATGAATCAATTCAAAATGTTTTTCACGGATATGATCAAAGATTTAAAGGAGAGATGTTTTTGTTTAGACAAATGGCAAATGTGACAATGATCTGAAGTTTTATTATTTTTCTGCTTATGTAACAGAATACATTAGATAGAGATTTAATTCTATTCATAGATGGATGACCAAGTCTTTTATGCCATGTCTCTGAATCTACTTTAAAACTAGAAAGAATTGAAGTACCTGGAAAATCTGAACAAGAAAGTTTAACCAAAGACTTATCGAGATTCAAGACATATAAGTTGGCAACTTGACTACCTTGACCAATCATCAAATCCTGAGTAAGAACCTGAATAATGAAAGAATCAGATGTAAAACTCACTTTAGAATCTAAAGTCTTAGTAATTACACTAACACTCAACAAATTAAATTTGAACTCAGGGATATATAGCACATTATGTAGAGAGATATCATTTGTGAGTTGAATGTAACCAGTGCCATCTATTTTAACAGTAAGAGCATTAGGTAACCTAACATAGGTATTATCTAGAGACCTATATTCAATATACAACTTCCTATCATGTGTAACATGATGACTAGCTCCCGAATCAATGACCCAATCTCTAAGAGACAACTCAGTTTCATGAGGTATAGAGGAAGTCAACATGTCATATAAGGAAAAATCGTAGAGGGAAAGGAATGTACCAGATATCTCTGAGATATGAGGTGCATAATTTGAAGTCGAAGCCACGGCCTTCTCAGGGCATGAGCTAACACTTGTAGACTGGAGCTTGGAGCTGAGGTAAGAAATCATATGTTGAAGTTGTTCTTTGGACATGTTGTCACTCACTGCTTCAGAACTAGCTTGACTGTGATTCTGAATCTGACCAGTAGCTGCCAAATTTGTACTTCCAACTGTAGTGTTTTTCTTGTTCTTTGGATGTCCTGGTGGGAAACCATGAAATTTGTAACATTTATCCACCGTATGTCCAATACGAGAACAATGATAACATTTGGGATTCTGAAAATTTTCATGTGCCAAGAGAATGTTATTCTGATCTGGAACAACCGTCTGAGTCTGAAAAGCTGAAGGTGTGTGCATAGTTTTTGATGCCGGTCCAACAACTCTCTAACTTTATTCCTGATCTAACATGTTGTAGATCTCACTCAAACCTGGTCTTGGTTTCATATTGAGTATCTGACCCCTAATGTTATCAAAGTTGTTGTTCAATCCCATAAGGAACTGAATAATGCCGGCTAGTTTCAGCTTCCTCAAGCAATTCTTTGGCCTGATCACAATCACAATGCTTCACCATTCGGGACTTTGTGTTGGAGAGTTGCTCCCATAAGATCTTCTTTCTGGTAAAGTAAGTAGACATATCAAGCTGTTCTTTGTTAAGAATCATAACTGCTTGTTCCAACTGATATCTTCGTGGCAGATTGTTAACCTTGAATCGAGTAAAGAGATCATTCCACATCTCTGCAACATCTTGATAATATAGAATACTATCATAGATCTCCTTATTCACAACATTAAGAATCCATGATTTCACTAAATTATTGCATCTACTCCAGATTTTGAAACAATGTTCATTCTCAGAAGGTCTCGGTAAAGAACCGTCTACGAAGCTAAGCTTGTTTTTCGCATCAAGACTAAAGTTCATCGCTATAAACCAACTATTGAAGTTTGTTCCATCTAGAGTATGAGCAACTATCGATAAACCTGGATGATCATATGAATGAAGGAAGAACGGACTGTGGATGCAGTCGTAAGAATCGACACTCTTCATCATCAATCCAGAACCTCCATAAGTCTCTGATCTTTGAGAATGTTGTTGTTTCTCCTTTACAACTTCAGGTTCTTCTACATTCCCCGATCCGCGATGAGTCTTAACAGCCGATTCTCCATCTTCAGGTGTCGAGCTTCGATTCCTCAGCTTGCGTCCTTGTTTCACCATTTTCAACAGAAATTGTTCGAGCGAAAGGATAATTGATGATAATCGAGATGATTAATCGGTGAATAATGAGAACTCCCTAGATTCGACACTCTATGCTGGGTAAAAGTCACGGATAATCCTTGCAAGCAACCAATGCTTCAAGGCGTGGGGAAGACGATGGGTCACACAAAGGAGATGGGAATCCTTTGGTATACCTTGTCGATCTACTCTGGATATTACACACCAAAGGAGAGACGACACACCGGATGTTACACACCAGCACTAAGGAGAAGATAATCACTCTTGACGCCAAAGGAAGAAGAAGAAGAAAAATTTCTTTGATAAAATGATGGGTGGCTGCGACAGTGAGAGTGTGCTAGGGTTTAATAAGGAAACAACAACAAAAGAAAATATATGGGCCAAAACAGATGGGCCTAAACAACAAAGTCATTTTCGAAAATAAAGAGTGAACTGGGCCTTGTAGAAATCGCAGCTGGGAATGGGCTTCAAGTTGGTGAGTGAGCTAAGGGAGTGATCTAGTTTTGCCTCGTTAAAAACCTATCTCAGTAAAACCCAGTGGGACAAAAGCGGGGATAGGGAAAAAGAGCACAAAACTAGACCACAAGCTCACTAACCTTCTTGAGCTTGGATCATCACTAGTGTAGCTTCATTTCCCATTTGATTCAAGTAGTTTGGCTGCTTCTGGATTTGACTAAGTATTCCCGCAACATCTTCCATGAGCTTCTTAGACTTGGAACGCGTCATTGGACCTGTTGGAACAATCAAAGATTCCTCGGAGACGAATCCCTCGGTTCCCTCGGATCCCTCAGTTCCCTCGGGATTTCCCTCAGCTACGAGCTCATCCATGATCACATCAATGAATATGCAAAGAAAATAAGGAAACCGAAGGTGAAATCACCAGAATTCTTCAGAGAAATGCTCTGATACCATAATAGAGTTGAAGAACAAAGAGATTTAACGAGAAAGTTTGTTCAGAAACGAGATTTGCGAAATGAATCTTTATTCTCGTCAAAATAAAACTTGACCGTTTACATGGTTATATATACACTTGCAGAACCAAATAAACCAGAACCAAATTGCAAAATAATTAAACCGGATCTATACATTTGATAGATGGGTTAACAATTGGGAAAGGGGAACTCACACCTGATGAGCGATCTGCCGTTATCAAGAAACGAATCGAGCGAACGCTGATTCGAACTGTAAGTAACACAAAGCAAGATAACAATGTGAAGGGGAGACTAGCCGGGATTAATTTGGATTTAAACCAGATGGTGGTTTGATCCAGTTTTCCGAAATTACTCGTTCTTTAACCATTTTTCTAGATTTTCATCTGCGCGCCGGCGCGGATTTAAAAAAAAAATTAATACAATATTTTCATATCCTGGTCAGACCAGCCGGTCCGTTTATAGTTCTAAAACCTGGATTCATGTAACAATTCGGTCATGTTATAGCTCTAAAATCCGATATTATAAAATCCAATAAAACCCGTAAAAACTCAGCAAATAACCGTGAACTGGACATATTAATCATTGATCCGGACGGATCATGGTTCGATAATAATTCAATCAGAGGATTTTCTTTATTGTTTTTATTAAGTCATTCAGATTTTACATTCTGATACTTTATGATCTTCTTCCGTTTGTGAATAATACTTTATCAAAAAAAAATTTACTTTGTTAGTTAGACATATCCTTTTTAAACATATCTTAGTGATCTATTAGTTTTTATACTTATATATATATATATATATATATATATATATATATATATATATGTGTGTGTGTGTGTGTGTGTCATGTATATATATAATTTCATTAATTGTATATTGCGGTTGGACCAAATCGAACCGAGTTAACCTATGGACCTGGTGGCTCGAAGGATTCTTCGGTTTGCTTCATGTGTCGGATTTCAAAACATTGATTTAATGTATTAAAATAAACTAGTGAGTTATCCGCACTTCACGCGGTCTTTTATATTATTGATTTTTATGTAATTAAAAATGATTTCGGTAATAATAAAATTAGTATTTTGTCACATTTTTTTGTAATAATTAAGTATATCTAAACATACCCTCCTCTTTAGATAAAACGCGCCATAAATACTACTCAACTTCGTTGGAGTTATCGGCGTCAAGTCATATCCGGCGAAACATCATACACTTGGACATCTAATGCTCATATCTAAGAGCGACTCAAACCTATTATCAAATTCAATCTACATATCTAGATCAATTAAATCCTTTGAAAACCCCTACATTTCACACGATTGAAAAGGAGAATAGTGTTCTAAGAGTTCTAAACCCAATTTAGAGAATAATTGATACACATACTTCATTTTCTCAAATATAGGTCAAATATCCATTCATCTTATATTAATCTCATTTCAAAAAATATAATGTGTTTTTAAGATACACTCATAATCTCTTTCTCTCTCTATCTCTCTCTCTCTCCCCTCCTCTCTCTCACACTCATCAACGCGGCAAATTGAACCACAAAACACATTTTTGCCTGATTTGAATCTAACATTCAATATCTTATCTCCATTTTCAATTTTCTTGCGAGTTTCTATGTTGCCATTATGACTTGGGCATTGAAGCATTTGGTGAAGATTTTAAATATTCGTTTTCTCAGTGATTGGGTTGAAAATGTTATCATTTTGGGATACTACAGTTTGCTTATCATGACATGTATTTTTGCATACCCATCGAAGACTCATAATATTCCTTTATTGGATGAATCATCGTCTCCATGCCCGAACACTAATTTCTAACCATCAAAATGATTTTTTTATTTATTTATCCCTTATAATTTACTTAAAATCAATTGACAGATCCCGGTTTTTTTTCCTAAACAATGATTAATTAATAGTTTTTATTGTTTTCTACTTATAAATGTTCTAAGCAATTAATTTTAAAATTTTATACATTTTATTTGGAACTAATCCTTATTTATTGTTTCAAATTATATATTCCATAATTTTTTGGATTTTATTTAGAAAAGGTTGAATCCATAATTTATAACCACAAAACTCTATTGTTGTCCTTATACTATATAAATAAATTGATAAAACTAAACTTATTAAATTGGATTTTCTTTATATCAATAATATATAATCTATCTTTTAGTCAAACAATGTCTTTTCAAATTCTAGAAAAAACTATTATATTGATGGATGATAATTATTATGAGAATTTAAGTATAATAACACAAAACATAATAAATTAAATAAACAACTTAAAACTAACAAATGAGTTGATGATGTGTCATAATTTTAGAGTATAAAAATGATGTGGCATCATGAGAAGAGAGGCTATTCAACTTTATATATATAGATTTTATAACATAAATATTTTTATGATTTAAGTTAGAATCAGAAACTTTAGCGGAATTTAAACAATTTTGTTTGATATTTTCAACTTAAAATCTCTAAAATATAATATTATTTTCATCCAAGTTAATTTTTTTTAATATCTTTTATGTTTTTTTTTATATTGTATGGAAAGATATATTTATGGTATGACATGTATGATTTAAAATTAATTATTTTAACTATCCAAATTTTCTGACCCATTTTTTAAATGTTGTTATTATGTGAATTTAGATTACTATACAATCAATATATATTTATGAGTGTTAAAATGCTAACCCGTTTTTTGAATCTGCCTCAAATCAGCCTACTACATTGGATCTTTTGACAAACAAACCCGTATAAGATGGCGATTATAAAAACATAACCCTAACCCGTCCATCATATTATCATATAATATAATATTAATTAATTTCGAATATTTAAATTTTTAAGATGATTGATTATGATAAAAAAAATGCAGTAGCATAATTTTTTTATCATCTGTGTTATTGTGGGAATATTATTTAAATTCGATTAATTACATTAAATCTAAATTAATATCTTATTTATTATTTTTGAAGATAATAACTAATTTTCTGATTTTTGGTAAATACTCTAACCTATATTTTAGAAAATCTAAAATAATCTAGAATAATTTTTTAATTTTCGGAATTAAATTAAAATATAACCAAAATTAATTTTTTTGTGATATCAATGGTTTAAAAGATTATGGATTGTATTTGAAATTTTATCTCCAAAAAATGAATTTTTAATTGAACAAAATTATTCTGTTTGGAAACATGGATAGTTATCCACAAAATATAAAGGTTAAAAATTATCCATGTTAAGAATAGATTTATATGCATTTTTCCTGTTTGGACACAAAAAGTCACTCTGTTTTAATGGATTATTGGTTCTTGTATTTTAATGGATTTGGAAATCCAAACCAAATCAAGTGTTATTGGTTCTATAATTTTGAAATCCATATTCAAATCTTGTGTTATTGGTTCTATAATTTTAAAACCCATGTTAAATTCAAGTATTATTCAATATTAAGGATTCTCATAAGGATTTGATTTTAATTTGGATTTGAATGGATTTACAAGTGTTTTTAAGAGTAAAATACAAAAAAGCAAATATCGAGTGAAACCTAGTTATTTGGTTGAATTTGGATTTACAAGTGTTTTTTTTTTCAAGATGAAACTACTACATAGAATTAAAAATAGAAAGACATCTATCAATTAATGTGTAGAATAAGAGACAAGAAATAACTACACGTAACATTAAGTGGTTACGTAACAAGGCTAGTTTCTAAGTTTCTAAGTGGATGTTCAAAACACTGCTCATGAGACTTCTCAGGTTTCATGTAATCAGTGTCTGCTAATGTACAAACAAATATTGTGATTGTTCAGCACGATCGCTAAACTTAAAATAGATTTTTGAAATGGTAAAAAAGATAGATAGAAAAAGCCAATTTCATTATAAAAACTCATAGTCTAATCGAACACATAAAATAACCAATCCAACAATAGATAATAATAAACTCATCACCTAATGATGTTACGCTTCATCCAACCATAACGCTCATCAATGGACATGCTAAGAAACTCATCTTTCATCCCTAATTGGTGAATCACTTTAACCGCATCGTAACGAACATGTTCCTCCCAAGTAGAAACTTCTTTGATAGCTTCCCATAAGACATGCTAAGGAACACATCTTTCATCCCTAATTGGTGAATCACGTTGTTGAAAGAATCTTTGGTATCTTCAAATCTCGATTCCTAATTTTTAAGTATGCTCCTCCTTTTCTTTATAAGACACAGACAGAAATCGTACTTGCATGTGCTGATTTACATAACTTTCTTCGAAAGTACTGTCGAACAGATAGTTTTCCTGAAGAAACAAATTTTGATGATGAAGAAGAAGATCTTGAAGAAGTTAATAACAATGATGAAGAAATTATTGGAACTCATGATCAAGAAAGAGAACATGTCAATCAATTGAGAGCAATAATTGCAACAAATATGTGAACAAATTCTATACTTTAGGAGAATACTAGATCGATGATTAGTGAAAGAAAAAGAACGAAATTTGTTTTTGGTTTTTTTTTTCTTATAATACTAAATTTTTTGTAAATCTATTTGGTTGATTGACAATAATCCATTTATTTGATTTAACTTTGAAATCTAGATTTTAAAATCAATGGATTCGTTAAAAAATTTAAATTTGAGAAATCCATTAAAATGCAAAAACCAATAACCCACTAGATATTGATCGGACCAGGAAGGAGGCTCATACCAGCAGCGAGTCTTAATTATCTCAAAGGGATCGAGTCCAGGGCTACGGAAATTTTGAAGTTACTTCAAGAATAACTCCGACAATTATTTCCAATTTTTTTTTTATGTATTATCAATTCATAAATAAATCTAATTAATGTAAATCTCATAAAATAAAGTTGATTCGAATATTGAAACTAGACAAATTACTCAATAGTTTTTATTTTATTTTGTTGGAATAAAATCTCAAATATGAATAGAAATAAGGGCAATTGACCAAAATAACGTTTCATCAGTTATGTTCCATGCAAAACAGGATATGTTTGCTGTTCTTGAGAAACGCACCGGCAGTGAGGTGCTAGTCAAGAATCTAAATAATGAGGTTGTTGAGATTCAGAGGCTTAAAGACGTGAGCTTTCAAGCTTGAATCACCAGCAAACCAAGCAAACAAGAATGAGAGACTCTTTGTGTAACACAGATTCGAAACTGTGTTAGACAGAACAAGCAGAAAACATAGTTAAGCAACAAATGGAAGAGGGAGCACACATAAGCATTTAACGAGTTCACGCCCATCAACTCGGGTCGCTATATCTCACCGGGATTTCATTCCGGAATCCACTAGATCATAGAGTATACAAAGAGATCCACAAACCCCAAAAGCCCTCTTACAAAGGTTTCTCTCGGTTCTCACTCTTTTACTCTATCTCCCCAAAAACACTCACCAAGCTTACACTTTGATGTTCTCTCTCCTGATCTACATTGTGTTGTGCTCTCTTCTCTCTCATGTCCAAAGTGCACCTTATATAGATGTAACACACCTAGGTCTTGTGCAATAAACCTAACGCAGTCGCTTGTCTTCAAGTCGCCAAAACCAGCTCCTTTTCCTGCGATTGCGATCCTGGCCAAACAGGCCTTTAGCTTTGAAATCACAACAAGACAAATTGTCCTTCTTGGCCATTAATGCAAAAGCTCCTCCTTTGTGGTCCCAAAAGACTAACTTAACCTATCTTGATTAAACCTTGAGTTACAACAGCCTTTGCTTGACCATCACGATTTCATCTTCACAGAGGTGGTTACAACGAGTTCGCTGCGTATTCTCACGGATGCTATCTTCTATGCTGGGGATGGAAATTTGCTTTGTACATCTGAGGATAAAGTGGTTATATTTGACCTTCAGAAAAGTGTTGTTCTTAGTGAACTTCAGACACCGTTTGTTAGGTACGTTGTTTGGTCTAAAGATATGCAGAGTGTTGTTTTGTTCAGCAAACATACTATCATTATTGCGAGCAAGAACCTTGTCCTCCAGTGCACGCTTCATGAGGCAATACGTGTGAAAAGTGGAGCTTGGGACGACAATGGTGTCTTCATTTACACAACGTTGAATCATATCAAGTACTGCCTTCCTAATGGAGATAGTGGAACCATCCAAACCCTGGATGTCCCAATCTATATCACCAGGGTTATTGAAAATACAATCTTTTGCTTGGATCGGGATGGGGAAAACTGGGCTGTCACAATTGATGCTACTGACTACGTTTTCAAGCTTGCACTGCTGAGAAAGGAGTACAACCGTGTCATGGAGATGATAAAAGATAACCCGCTGTATGAGGAGGCTATGATCGCTTACCTGCAGCAGATCGATTCTCGCCAAGCCAGCGCAGTGGAGAATTTGCAACCACCCAAAACAAGAATGTGCTATGATGAAAAATTAGTGGACGCAAGAAAAGCTGGAGGGGAGGAACGTCTAAATTGTACCTTGATTTTGACTGAAGGAGATTCAGCTAAAGCTCTAGCTGTAAGTGCATGTTTTAAAAACAAAACTTTCCAAGAGATTCATAATACATTGCATCACAATAAGCACGTGAAGCACATTTGTGAATCATATTCATAGACAATGCATCAATTTTTTTTTGTCACGCGATGCGTTGAGTTGTAGAACCAAATCTCTCGAATACAAAGATCGACCTATCATAGGGTCTGAAAGTATCAAAATTACGTGTAGAGTAACAAAAAGAGTGAAAAGTTGCAATTCCCGACTGAAAGTAGAATCACTCTTACGGAAGAATGAAGGATGAGAGAACAATTGTGAAAACTAAAAAGGGGTTTTAATGAGGAAAAAAATATAGTTGGAAATGGTTGAGTATTTATATTAAATTCGTCAAAGATTTCTTTTGTTTCTTTGATTTTTGTTTCTATATAAAAAAAAAATCTACAATAATTTGTCCAAAAAAAAAACTATAACAATTTTGATTTCTCCTCGGCCGTCTAGTTAAATTTGTAAAATATATTAAACGAATTTTTTTTTGTTAGTTTGTCATTTAAAATACAATAATATATTAAATTATAATTTTACACTTTAAAAAAAAATTAAAATATAATTTAGATTTTAAAATGTACAAAAGTATGCTGATCAATTCTATAAAAACGTTAGATTTTATCATTTATTTTTTACGGTGCTAATTATCTTGTATCCTTTCAATTATTTTTTTAAAAAAGCACCTACTAATTTATATATCATAATCTATATTAAATGTTTTTTACATTCTTATTTTCAGTTCTAACCATTTAGTCACGTGTTTACCCAGTGAATATTATTTATGTAAACTCGGTATCTCGGTTTGGATCTCCGAACCGTTTTAAGTATTATTCAAAACTGATTCATATATGCTAGTACTATTTTTGTTTTTTCATTTTTATTAACTAAAAATTGATTATCAAACACCATTAAAAAAATATCTAATTAGAAATGAGCTAGTATTTCTGAAGTTGATTATGAGTAGGCACTAGCAAATAAATATACATCTGGATTAACGCGTTGTCTTCTCATTTTAATTTAAGGTTGGACACGTGGAAAGATCTACTTAGCTAAAGGAAAAGATTGGAGATAGTAGGCAAGCAAAAATTGGTTGCCTCAAGATTTATCTCTTCCTGGTTGATCTACTTCTTGGTCGGCCCATGACAGATGTTATGCCAAAGAGAAGACACTTTGTTATATTTTTCGGAATATTTATTCAATTAAATATTTGAATATATTTACTTGTCATTCTTTAACATTAAAAAAGTATATATACATTCGTGAAAAAATATATTAGATGGGACATGTAGATAAGATATGAATAATCGTATGTAATAAATTCCATAACTTCCAAACGATTATCTGTTTTCTTGATTTTGTATGAACAAAAGTCATATTTTATCAAATTTAATGTTAAACTACCTGCCCGCAAATTTTTGTTGCAAGTGGAAGGAATTGTCAACAATTATGGTCAATTAGAAATTCCAATTTTACCAACTAAGCATCCAGCTGAATAAATTTGGTAAAAAATCTGTGTGATTGAGAAATTTGCCATTCATATCTAAAAATCATAAATATTTGTATATATTTACATTTTCGACAATACTTTACAACGATTTTATTTCGTCATAAAATTCAGTTGCAATAAGGCTGTTTTTTATAGTGTGAGGATCGTGCACAAATCTTTAGTCTGCATTTTTGGCTGTTCTCGTTCAAGATGAGCGATACTTAATGAGTTACTTAAAAGAGACGTAAGAAATTTTTTGTCACGCGATGCGTTGAGTTGTACAACCAAATCTCTCGAATACAAAGATCGACCTATCATAGGGTCTGAAAGTATCAAAATTACGTGTAGAGTAACAAAAAGAGTGAAAAGTTGCAATTCCCGACTGAAAGTAGAATCACTCTTACGGAAGAATGAAGGATGAGAGAACAATTGTGAAAACTAAAAAGGGGTTTTAATGAGGAAAAAAATATAGTTGGAAATGGTTGAGTATTTATATTAAATTCGTCAAAGATTTCTTTCGTTTCTTTGATTTTTGTTTCTATATAAAAAAAATCTACAATAATTTGTCCGAAAAAAAAACTATAACAATTTTGGTTTCTCCTCGGCCGTCTAGTTAAATTTGTAAAATATATTAAACGAATTTTTTTTGTTAGTTTGTCATTTAAAATACAATAATATATTAAATTATAATTTTACACTTAAAAAAAAATTAAAATATAATTTAGATTTTAAAATATACAAAGTATGCTGATTATTCTATAAAAACGTTAGATTTTATCATTTATTTTTTACGGTGCTAATTATTTTGTATCCTTTCAATTATTTTTTTTAAAAAGCACCTACTAATTTATATATCATAATCTATATTAAATGTTTTTTACATTCTTATTTTCAGTTCTAACCATTTAGTCACGTGTCTACCCAGTGAATATTATTTATGTAAACTCGGTATCCCGGTTTGGATCTCCGAACCGTTTTAAATATTATTCATAATTGATTCATATATGCTAGTACTATTTTTGTTTTTTCATTTTTATTAACTAAAAATTGATTATCAAACACCATTAAGAAATTATCTAATTAGAAATGAGCTAGTATTTCTGAAGTTGATTATGAGTAGGCACTAGCAAATAAATATACATCTGGATTAACGCGTTGTCTTCTCATTTTAATTTAAGGTTGGACACGTGGAAAGATCTACTTAGCTAAAGGAAAAGATTGGAGATAGTAGGCAAGCGAAAATTGGTTGCCTCAAGATTTATCTCTTCCTGGTTGATCTACTTCTTGGTCGGCCCATGACAGATGTTATGCCAAAGAGTTATATTTTTCGGAATATTTATTCAATTAAATATTTGAATATATTTACTTGTCATTCTTTAACATTAAAAAAGTATATATACATTCGTGAAAAAATATTTTAGATGGGACATGTATATAAGATATGAATAATCGTATGTAATAAATTCCATAACTTCCAAACGATTATCTGTTTTCTTGATTTTGTATGAACAAAAGTCATATTTTATCAAATTTAATGTTAAACTACCTGCCCCTAAATTTTTGTTATTGTCAACAATTATGGTCAATTAGAGATTCCAATTTTACCAACTAAGCAGCCGGCTGAATAAATTTGATAAAAAATCTGCCTGATTGAGAAATTTGCCATTCATATCTAAAAATCATAAATATTTGTATTCTCGCATGAGATTAGTAACAAAATGATGTTTGGAAAGAATGAATGTGTTTGATCAACTCCTTGTGCTCAAAATTTTTGTGGAAACAAATGGTTCACCGTTTGCAAAAGGAACTAATTGCTAAGGGAACAAAAACCTTTAGTACCAATGTGTATATGTTTACATTTTTGACAATACTTTACAACGATTTTATTATGTCGTAAAATTCAGTTTCAATAAGGCTATTTTTTTGTAGTGCGAGGATCGTGCACAAATCTCCAGTCTGCATTTTTGGCGGTTCTCGTTCAAGATGAGCGATACTTAATGAGTTATTTGAGAAAGACGTAAAAAATAAAAAAACACGTACCTTCGTCTTTTCGCAACTCGCGCAAAGAAGTTGAAGTTCTTCATCCTTAGTATTCAACTCTTCTTCGAGACTTGTCACTTTTTTATTCATCTCTTCCAGTTCTTCGTCGTGGTCCTCGAGGATCATGCGCAAATCTCATATATGGTTTTGATTTTGCCCTCTTGTGGAAGGAATTGTCAACAATTATGGTCAATTAGAGATTCCAATTTTACCATCTAAGCAGCCGGTTGAATATATTTGGTAAAAAATATGCGTGATTGAGAAATTTGCCATTCATATCTAAAAATCTTAAATATTTGTATTCTCGCATGAGATTAGTAACATAACGATGTTTGGGAAGAATGAATGTGCTTGATCAACTCCTTGTGCTCAAAATTTTTGTGGAAACAAACGGTTCACCGTTTGCAAAAGGAACCAATTGCTAAGGGAACACAAACCTTTAGTACCAATGCGTATATGTTTACATTTTCGACAATACTTAACAACGATTTTATTCTGTCGTAAAATTCAGTTGCAATAAGGCTGTTTTTTGTAGTGCGAAAATCGTGCACAAATCTCCAGTCTGCATTTTTGGCGGTTCTTGTTCAAGATGAGCGATACTTAATGAGTTACTTGAGAGAGACGTAAGAAATGAAAAAAACACGTACCTTCGTCTTTTCGCAACTCGCGCGAAGAAGTTGAAGTTCTTCATCCTTAGTATTCAACTCTTCTTCGAGACTCGTCACTTTTTTATTCATCTCTTCCAGTTCTTCATCGTGGTCCTCGAGGATCATGCGCAAATATCCAGTCTGGTTTTGATTTATCGTTTCACATACCTTTATAGTTTTATCTCAACACCCTTATACTCCTTAATGTTCAGATGGCGGGGCTGTTGTCTCTCAAGACTCGTGACTATTTCGGTGTGTTTCCGGTTAGAAGAATGCTCTTAAATGTAAGCAAAGCCTCCGCCAAAAAGATTAGAGAAAACCAAGATATCCCTCATATTATGAAGATTTTTGGGTTATCATTAAAGATGGAAGTTACGGATATTTTCAAGTCACTAAGATATGGAAGGATAATGATCATGACTGATCAAGTATGTTTACACTTCTTACAGTGCATTATTCTATACATATTGGTTCAATTATAAATGTTCTTGACAAAATCTTTCTTTCCACCTTGTTCAGGATTGTGATGGGTATCACATAAAAGGACTAATCATCAACTTGATTCGTACTTTTTGCCCTAACTTATTACAAAGGAACCCATCATTCATAACCGTGTTTGTAACACCATTGTTAAAGGTAAGTAGAATAACTTCCTCCTCGCATAATATCTTATAGTAGATAAAAGAATGTTAATGACTGCCATGAATATATTGTACTCAGGCTACTTCACATGAGACTAGAAACGTTGTATCATTTTACGCAATGCATGAATACGAGGATTGGAAAAAACACAATGATCTAACCAAATGGACTATCAAATACTACAAGTTTTGATTTCTGCTGTAACCATTTAGAGAGTACTTTTTGATAGGGCTCGTGTTCTCTGCAATACTAATTTGTCCATATATCTTTTTCCAGGGTTTGGGTACAAATACTTGTGAGGAAGGAATATCCTATTTTAGCGAAATTAAACGACATATTCGGTCTTTTGTTGGAGATAATGATCACGATGCAAATAAAGCTTTTGAAGTTGCCTTTAGTACAGAAATCGGACCCCGGCAATTATGGTTGAATAATTATGTGGTAACAAGGATTTGATTTATCTTTTAAATATCTATGTTCTCTTTATTTTTTTTTATCTGTCTGTTTTGACTTTTGATGTCCCTTATTTTGGCCAGCCTGATACTTGCCTTGATTCGAAGAAAATGGAAATTACTTACAGCAAATTCATCAACAAAGAATTGATTTTGTATTCCGTGGCGAGTCTTCAAAGGTCAATCCCGTTATTGGTTGATGGGTTCAAACAGAGTTCAAGACATATACTTTTATGTGCTTTCAAGAAAAATCTGATTCACGACACCAAGGTTTACCAATTCGCCAGTTATATATGTAGCAGAACACTCGACCTATTTTCAAAACGATCAGAATCTTGCCAAAACAATCATTTGCATGGCGGATGATTACGTTGGTACTAACAACATCAATCTACTTCAACCAATTGGTCGATTTGGTACTCGTGTTTCGATAAGTATAGTTTATGGAGCAACTGTTCTTGTTTACTATCTATGCTCGTACTCAAGTACATGATTGTGGTAGGGTGGACAAGGTGCATCCAATCCAAGATACATTTTTACAAAGCTCTCGTCAGTGATAAGGGTCTTGTTTCCCAAGGATGATGATGACTTTCTTGAGTACGGGAATGAAGGAGGACAAATGATAGAGCCAATTATGTAATTTTTTGCCATATTTAGTTTTTTTTTACTAAGACTAGTTAACTGAATATATTAATGTTTGTCATGTACATGCCCATCATTCCTACTGTACTTGTAAACGGCGATGTAGGAGTTGGAATTGGGTGGAAAACTTTCATACCAAACTATAACCCTAGAGAGATTGTTGCTAATGTAAAGCGTATACTTAATAATGAACCCATGGTGCCTATGATTCCATGGTATATAGGTTTTAAAGGTATAATTCAGAAAACTGAGCATGATGGGTGCTACCAAATCACTGGTCTATATGAGGAGGTTGATGAAACAACAATTAGGGTATTGGAATTACCAGCCATAAAGTGGACTGATACATACAAGGACTTCTTGGGTTCATTGAAGACATATAATGGCTCCCCCTTTATCAAGGTAGAATGCATGCTTTAATTATAAATTGTAATACTATTCTTGTATATGCAGGCTTCTTTCTGATTTATTTTTTTTTGCAGAAAATCATCGACCGCAGTGATCATGTGTTTGTAGATATAACGATCAAATTAACAAAGGAAAACATGATGGTAGCTAGAAGAAAGGGTTTGGTTGAAACTTTCGGCCTCTGTAGAGTAATTAGTACAAAAAATATACATCTTTATGATGAGACTGGTAAAATAAAGAAGTATGAGACTCCAGAACAAAGTAAGAAGAAGATATCCAAATGTTTATTTTGTGTTATTTGCTTCATAAAATACACTAATTTTTACATCTCCATTGCAGTTCTGAAGGAGTTCGTTCAATTCAGGCGTAAATGCTATCATGATAGATTAGTTAGAAAATCTTTATCTTTGAGGTTTTAGTTATCAAGGCAATGAACTTATTAACTATCTTGTGATTTGTACATGATTATGTAATCAATAATCTCCAAGAGAAGCTGAAAATAGTACAAGAAAAATTGAACTTTGTTGATGAAGTTAAGACAAGTCGAATCAGGCTGGATGTTAAGACGAAAGATGATGTTCTCGAACAGTTGAGAGAGAATGAAGTTTTTAAACAAAACGAAGGTGAACTGTCGACATGTTAACATCTTTTGTCAATGCCTATATCAATACTGACTAAAGAAGAATTGGAGGGTTTACGTGAAGAGAAAGAAAAATTTAATACAAAAATTCGCGACGTTTCAACCATTCGTTCAGATAATTCTCGCTGGTTCAGCCAAATCAATTCCTTTGGTGATATTCTTAATGAAGAAGATGAGAAGATTCTGGTGAGCCTCTTTTATTTGATTCAAACTTTTCTGTTATCAATTATAATCTTCTTTATTTTTGGTCAATCGATTCTAATCTTCTATGATCCTCTATTTAGAATGAGGCAGATTTCGCTATAAGACATGAAACTTCGCATAACCAAAAAGTCAATGTTGTTCCAATCTTTGTCCAGCTTCTTTCTTCCCTTAGTGATGATGTCCGTAAAAAGGTATGGGTACTTCTGATAGTTACATAATTTGTTATCGTTTGATATAGGAGGTTATGCATTTGAAAATATGTAAAATACTGATTTCAAGAGTACGCTCTAACCTGCAGGCTGTACTTGTGTTGGGTGATTATGTCAAAACTTCAGCAAAGTACCGTGATCTTCTTCTAAGATGTGGGGCATTGATGCCGCTGCTAAATCAGCATATTCAGCATGTCAATCCGTTAATGCTTAAAGAGGCCACAAAGACCTTGTCATATTTATGTGGTCGCGATAGTCTGCCTGACCAGGTCTTTTTTTTCTTCCTCCAGGTTTTGTTTCTTCAATGTATTTGTCTAGTATTCTTTTAACATATGACGCATGATTAACAGGTGAAACTCGCTCTTCCAATCCTTAAACAACTAATTGATTTGGATGATATAGAAGTCTTATGAGATGCATGTTGTGCTCTATCAAACATCTCTCTAGGGATCGACAAAATCCATACTATCATCGAGGCCGATGTTGTCCCAAGACTTGTTGTACTTCTCAAGTCAGTACCTTTTTAGATTCTTTTTATTTTCTGTCTTCTTCACATATGTGTTGATTAATAACTTGACAGTATGTTCTTGATTTTTTAGGCATGCTTCTCCATATGTGGTAACTCATGCACTTAACTGCATTGGAAATATTGCTCAAGGAGATGTTCAACACACATAGGTATATAATCAAAATGTTGTCAAAGCCGACTTTTATATGTCTGAAAATAATCTTATATCCGGTGAACTTATTTTCCAGAGTGTGATCGACAATGGTCCTATACATTTTCTTGCCAAATTTCTCACGTTTCGAAGCACTGAGTATATCATAAAGAAGACAGCTTGTTACGTGATTTCAAACATCATATCAAATAACAAAGAGCAGATACAGGTAGGTTTTTGTACCGTTGTCAAATTGTCATTCTAGACCTCTGTAACCTTTCATTATTAGTTGTGTTCTTAATTTTTTTTTTTTCTGGTGCTCTCCCATACCTCTTTGATGGGACCGACAAAATGCAGCTTGTCATCAACGCCGGTCTTGTCCCAATACTTGTTGAACTTCTCGAGTCAGTATCTTTTTGATTCTTTTTATTGTATGCCTTCTTCACACATGTGTTGATAAATCACTTAGAAAGTTTGATTTTGATTTTTTAGTCATACTTGTCCAGTTATGGTACATTCTGCTGCAAAATTTATGCACTTGTCTGCATTGGACAAATAGTTGTAGTAAATGAATCACAAGCGCAGGTATGGAATCAAAATACTGTCAACGTTGAATTCTATATATCTGAAAATAATATTATATCCGATGAACTTTTTTTCCAGAGTGTGATCGACAGTGGTGTTCTACGGTTTCTTGCCAATTTTCTCACTGGAAACTATGCGGAAGAAATAAAGATGACAGCTTGTTGCACTATTTCAAACATCGCATCAGGAGGCAACAAAGAGCAGATTCAGGTAGGCAGTTCCACCGTTTCAACATGTGTTTTATACCATTTTCAATCCAGACCTCTGTAGCCTATTCATTACTAGTTGTGTTCTTATTTTTTTTTATTTTTTCTGAGTGTTGCAGAAAATAGTTGATGCTAATTTAATTCCTGACATGGTTAGTCTGCTTCTAAACACTGAATTGGACATTAAGCAAGAAGTTGCATATGCAATTTCAAATGCAATTGTAAATGGTTCTGATGATCACATCAAGTATGTCATTTTCTTTTTAACCTTCCTCTTATTTATATTTTGGGTTTATATATCAATGTTTTGTTCCTGTTAGTTATACAGATACCTGGAGAATCATGGATGCATACAAGTGCTATGCAACCTCCTGGAATCGTCAGATCTAGAAGTCATACGTCCCTGCCTTGAAGGATTTGCTAGCATTTTTAAAAAGTCAGAGAATAATTTGGCTGTCACGAACTATTACGCTGAGCTGATTGAGGACGTAAAAGGGAAAAAAAAATCAATAAGCTTCTATTATTTTTTGCAGATTGTGGATGCATACAAGAAGATAAAAAAAACACGCTGCTATTATTGTTTGCAGATTGTGGAATTCGAGTACTGAAATGATAACCTCTTGATTGTATGCCTTGTTATTGGGTAACATTTTAATGGGTAATATATTCCTCTGTGTCTAGCCACTCTTTTGAATCTGATTTCGCATACTCCAAATCTTTGCTCCAATGGACTTGTCTTTGTTGATGTAGTAGTAAGTTGTTGTTTTTCCATAATCGCCAGAGAATCCACAAAGATACTTGTTGCATCTCACGACATATGTTCCTACACACTTGCATAATGTCTTCAAATTTTGTTGTTAGTGACGCATACGGTTCAGTTAGTGATGGGATTTGTATGCCAGCCAGATGCTCTCCATACATGTTGGGCGTGTGAACAATCAAAAAACAAATGTTGCGTTGATTCGACTGACTGGTAACATATTTTACATATAAAATCACAGGTGATGTGTCGACGTTGGTGTATTGTTTCCGCTGTTGCCAATGAACCAGGCAAGAGCTTCCACAAAAAGTTATTGAGTTTGGGAGTTGTTTTTAATTCCAGATAGATGTTTTGAGGCCAAGATTATCTGGAGGAGGCTGAGGGCGCTCCGGAAATGACATATGAGAAGCCAACCAGTATGCATATTAAACATAATATATACCTGATTTTGTATAATGTCAACCTATCAGGTCGCAATTAGCGATATGACAAAAGACATATATACTAGATAGAACGATAATGCTTTTCCACACGCCGGTTTTTATCCACTTTCTCTCCTTTGCTGGTGCAAACCGGCGCGGTCAGTTGCAACTTGGCCAGGTCGTTCTTAACTCCAAAAACTTTGGAGTTCCCAGACCGTTGTCCTGCAGAACAGCAAAACGCATAAGTATATACAGCAATGTAGATGGGAACAGAGGTTTTAGAAATGTTTTATACCTGAGAAATAGCGGCGTAGCGGGCAAGTCCCCAAGCTGCTTCTTTAACAGCCAAATATGAGGGTCCATTTGGAATGCTCACAACAGTACGCCTAATAATACAATCAAAACACCATTTTTTGACATTCAAGGCTTTATAAAAAAACAGTTCAACTCAATTCCAAGTCAGAATATTAACGTACCATTTGGCGAAACGAGCACCTTGTTGGTAGTAAGCAGCGGTACGAGAGGCTAAACCGTCGAGTCCTTGGCACCATGACTCGTCGTTAGACCCAACAAGTGGCACCAAACCCTGTTCAATAGTTTCTCCATTTTACTTAACAGCCTTAAGACTGTACATATTCTTAAGCTGGACAAATTAAACAGAACCGTAACAAATCCAACCTAAATCGAAACTAAACCAAAATATACCTTGTCGACTTTGATGTCAAGGACGATGTTCTGGTCGACGAGAACATCGACCATTTTATTGTCGTCGACGGTGGACTGTACGTTGGAGGTGGGCTGCGCACAACCCCTTTAAGGCCCAACCCAAGTCAAGATTGGCCCAGCAAATCGACCAAGGTCTTTTAATCGTCGAAGCCCATCTAGCTCGACCGTACGAGCTACGAGGATCGTTGTCATCTCGCCACCGAGATAGGTCTGAGGTCGGTCGGTCTGATCTAAACTGACCGACCCTACGACCTATTCTGCCCGTTATTAACCTAATCATTTTGCTATAAATAGTCTTGTACCTTCATTTGAAACATGATCGGAAATCCGAAATAAATGCTTTGAACTCTTGAAATCAAGAAAATTCGACTTACTTATCGATTTACAACAACTCGCTTAATTACCGACCTCCAATGTACCTTTGTAGTTTGTCAACTAATTGATCTACTTTTACGAGCTACTACATTACCTTTTAAATCGATTCATCTCGATCGACTAGTTATCTTTGTCCCGATTGCCGATTAGCACGAAACCGAGGATTCTCCTGTTGGATTTCTGGGAAGTCACATTGGGGTTCAGTAAGCCGACGCACAATGCCGATGTATGTCCTGATTTTCTTCGAAGGAATCACATCGGTATGCCTTATACAGATGCATCAAACCGAGGATTCTCTTGTGAAGTTCTGGGGGTTGACATCGGGGTGCAGTACACCGATGCAACAACCCGAAATAACTTATGTTTTTTTTCAACAGAAGCCATTTCGGTATGCATCACCCCGATGCACCATACCGAGGTGGTTTATATTGTTTCCTTGGAATCATTTTCCTCCTCCTTGATCCAAATCGAACCTCTACAAGACCTGAAAACATGAAACAAAAACATAAAAAAAAAACTAGAAAGAAACTAAAATCGAATATTTACAAGGATAAACATGGGATTGCCTCTCAAGTGCGCTTGTTTAACGTCACTAAGTTTGACGTTTGATACCCTTTTAGGCGAGTGATGGGGTAGAGAGAGGAACTGAGGTCCCTTCCTCAATGAATTATGATGCTGAATACGTTTTGAGTCTGTGCCCATTAACCGTGAATTCCCCACCAGTGTTGTTCCATAGCGTCGCTGCACCATAAGGTTGTACCTCCTAGACCTTGAACGGTCCCGACCATCTCGATTTCAGTTACCGGGAAACATCTTCAACCTGGAGTTGTAGATCAGCACTTGGTCTCCAACTTTGAAACCTTTCTTGACAATCTTCTTGTCATGGAACGCCTTCGTCCGTTCCTTATAGATCTTTGAGTTGTCATAGGCATCGAGACGGATTTAATCTAGCTCATGTAATTGGATAAGACGTCTTTCCGAGGTCGTCTTAATGTCGAAGTTCAGCAACTTGACTGCCCACAATGCTTTGTATTCTAACTCAACGGGCAAATGACATAACTTCCCATAGAGTAAGTTGAACGGTGTGGTCCCAATTGGTGTCTTGAATGCGGTTCGGTATACCCACAAAGCATCGTCTAGCTTCTTGGCCCAATCTTTCCTCGAACTACTCACGATTTTCTCCAATATTGCCTTGATTTAGCGGTTTGAAACCTCTACTTGCCCCCTCGTTTGAGGGTGATAAGGCGTGGCTACTTTGTGTTTGACTCCATGCTTCTTGAGCAAGCTCTCAAATACCTTATTGATGAAATGGCTCCCCCCATCGCTTATCACCATTCTTGGTACCCCAAACCTCGGGAAAATGATTGATTTAAAGAGTTTTAGAACCACCTTTGCATCGTTCGTCGGGCTAGTAATCGCCTCAACCCACTTGGAGACATAGTCAACCGCTACCAAGATGTATTGGTTGCCATAAGAAGAGGAAAATGGTCCCGTGAAGTCAATTCCCCATACATCGAACACTTCAACTTCCAAGATGGAGTTTTGGGGCATCTCATCTCTTCTACTTATGTTCCCCTTCTGTTGGCAAGCATCTCATGATGAAACGTAGGTGCGAGCGTCTTTGAACAAGCTTGGCCACCATAACCCGGATTGAAGCACTTTCGTTGCGGTTTTGAAGGAAACAAAGTGTTCTCCATAAACCGAGCCATGACAATGATATAGCACTACATTCATTTCTTCTTCTGGGATGTATATCCAGTAAAGACTATCCGAGCATCTCTTGTAGAGATAAGGCTCGTCCCAATAGAAATGGGTTACATCTCTAAAGAACTTCTTTTTGTTGTAGCTGTCCAAGTTTGGTGGTTCCTTCCTGCAAGCTAAGTAGTTAAAAAAATCAGCATACTACAGCAAACCGAGATAATTCAAACTCTTGACCACCTCTAGTTTCAAACCCGCATGTTAGCTCTTCTTCAACATCCCAACAATCAGGTGTTCCTCGGGAAGAGAGTCGTCGATGGGAATTGTCTCCTCAACTCTCAATCTTGACAAGTGGTCCGCTACTCCGTTTTTAACACCCTTCTTGTCTTTAATCTCCATGTCGAATTCTTGAAGAAGGAGGATCCACCTAAGAAGCCTTGGCTTGGCATATTTCTTTGCTATCAAGTGTCTCAAGGCGGCATGATCCGTGTACACCACGCTCTTGGATCCTACCAAATAGGAGCGAAAATTCTCAAAAGCATAAACCACCGCTAAGAGCTCATTTTCCGTGGTTGCATATCTCGTTTGAGTGTCATCTAAGGTTCTACTAGCATAGTAGATAACATGAATCTTCTTGTCCTTCTTTTGACCCAAAACCGCGCCAACCACAAAGTCACTAGCATCGCACATGATTTCGAAAGGAAGATCCCAATCCGGTGCTTGTACAATTGGAACACTCACAAGAGCTTTCTTGATGTCTAAAAACGCTTCAAGGCATTCTTCATCGAAATTGAAATCTATTTCCTTGCAAAGAAGCCTTGTGAGAGAAATTGAAATTGATTTGTCTACCTCAATCCCTTTTTCCGAGATCTTATGCCCGAGGACAATGCCTTCTCGCACCATGAAATTACACTTATCCCAATTCTAGACGAGGTTTGCTTCCTCGCACCTAGCGAGTACCTTGCAAAGATTTGACAAACAAGAAGAAAACGATGCACCATACACAGAAAAATCATCCATAAACACCTCAACCATATCTTCGATTAAATCCGAGAAGATCGACATCATGCACCTTTGAAAGGTTGCTGGTGCGTTACAAAGCCCAAATGGCATCATTCAATAAGCAAATGTACCATAAGGACATGTAACTGTCGTCTTCTCCTAATCATAAGGGTGAATCAGGATTTGAAAGAATCCCGAGTACCCATCTAGAAAGCAATAATATGGATGGTTTGCAAGTCTTTCAAATATTTGATCAATAAAGGGTAGAGGGAAATGATCTTTTCTAGTGGCGGAGTTAAGTTTCCGATAATCAATACACACTCTATGGCCGGTGATACTATTAGTTGGGATTAGTTCATCTTTTTCGTTTTTGATAACCGTGATTCCACCATTTTTAGGCACTACATGGACCAGGGATACCCAAGTACTATAAGATATAGGATAAATGATCCCCACATCTAGATGTTTAAGAATCTCTTTCTTGACAACCTCTTTCAAATTAGGATTTAACCTTCTTTGATGCTCGATAGAAGTCATTGATTCATTTTCAAGATGGATCCGATGTGTGCAAAGAGATGAAGAAATTCTTTTAATATCATCAAGTGAATATTCAATGGATTTCCTAAAAAAAATTCAATTCTTTCAAAAGGGTGGAAGTCTCATATTCACTAAGCTCATCATTAACTATCACCGGGTATGACTCATTTGGAACTAAGAACACATACCTTAGTCCACTTGGGAGTGGTTTGAGGTCGACTTTGGGGGCTTTGAGTTCGCTCTAACCCTCATCGAAACTAGTCTCACCATTGCTAGATTCTTGCTCGTATTCTAGGCCGGCATCTAGGGCACTCATGTAGTCAATTTCCAAAGCACTCACATTGTGTTCCAGCCCGTTTTTGACAAGTTCTTCGTTATTTAGCTCCAAAAACGAGTTCTCTCCATTAAGTGCCTTGTGCGAATTTAGCAGCTTCATGTAACCAACACTCTCCTCATAAAGATATCCGTTCTCACCACGCTCCTTTGTCAAAGCAATTTGAAGATGATCCTCCAAGTTTAACTCCTCTAGAAGCTCATCCGCTAGCTCCTCTATAAGCTCATCCGCTAGCTCCTCCATAGCTTCAATGTAGAAGACTTGACCATCGATAGTGGGCTTCTTCATCATCTCATTGATGTCAAATTTAAGCACATCATCTTTGCTCAAATAAAGATCAATTTTCCCTTTTCGCACATCTATGATGGCTCCGGCAGTAGCTAAAAATGGCCTTCCAAAGATGTACTTTGTAACCTTCTTTGGACATGTTATATATAAATTGCCTTGCACGTTGGTAAATTATGTTATTGAATTAAAAAAATATAATGACTATTCCCACATACTATAGTATAGACATTTCAATAACAACAAACTCAAGGTCAATATTACCAATCGATAGAGAATGTACTCACTTAAGTCTGTTATATACAAAGTCGGGTAAAGTTTATAGAATGACTACAATTATTATGGTGATAATCTGACTGTTCGGGCGTGATAGTCTGATTATGGTGATAATCCAAACTGAGTTAACTTTAAAGTTATAATTAGAGGGTATTTAGCATTCAGCCAAGTCGGTCCCTGTTTTCTTTTTTGGGAGCTAAAGAAACCCATAACTCATTGCTTGCCGGGTACTTCAGCAAGGTATTTAGCATTCAGCCAAGTCGGTCCCTAAAAGTTTTCATTGTCTGGCCATGAGGCTTGTAGGAGAGAGGATCTCAAATCCTGAAAAGTACAAGGATGCTCCACCTGATCCAGCAGTGGAGGATCCAAGTCTTTACGATTTTCTCTGACAACGTGATTGCCGTGTCAGTTGTGGTGCGATCGGTTGTGATGAACGCCGAGGAGCCATGGAAGCATGTGTTTCATGTGGTGACCGATCGAATGAATCTTGCAGCCATGAAGGTCTGGTTTAAGATGCGTCCTTTGGACCGTGGTGCCCATGTTGACTCTTCACAGCAAAAGCTTCTCCAAACTACAATGTCTCTCTTTGTTCTCTCTTTCATACTTGTCTGCCTAAGATAAAAAAAATGAAATCCATGTTCTAAAGTTTTAATTTGTTCCCGTTTTAGAATGGTCTCATAATTATCTACTTATTAAGTATGAACTTATGTGTATGAACTCAGACTTGAAGGTTGAGTAAATTAGAATGGTCTCAAATTTCAAAGGATTTGTTTGGTGGTGAATGAAGATTTTCTTGGAGTGAACATTCTTTTGCAAGTGTTTTTTATTTATTTTAATTTTATGCCAAACTATGTTTTTGAATTGGTACAAAAATCCGTTTTCAAATTTAAATAGAACTTAAGATAGCTTTCAGGTATCAACTCAGTTCCAATTTCTTCCCCATATGTGTTTCCTTTTTCGAGTTTCTTCTTGATCTTATATAAAACTAATATTTATAATATAATATTATATTAAACACAAAATAAAAATTTATATAATATACAAATCCGCGTGTACATGCGAGTCTTCATCTAGTTACTATTGAATAACGGATTTAGTGATCCATTAGTGAATAATACTTGTCGACGTACGATTGTCATATTTACTTCATTTGATATATATTTCTCAGTATATAGTACATATATCTAATTATTTAATAATTTTTTTTTTGAAAGTTTTGATTTGTAATCTGGATTTAAAATCTATAAAAAAAATACGTTTTGTAAATATGCATGCAGCTTTAGTATTTGCATTTTCGGAACTTCAATAAGATAATGCCTTATTGGACTCGAAGAGTAAATTGTTACGGCCCGATAATGTATAACAACAGATCACGTGAGCCCAAATAATACAACCACAATTTACTTTCTCGGATTTGGTTACCGGTGGTCAGAATTTGGGAGCTTCGTAGTCTCTGTGTGCCTTGGCTTTAATGGCGGCAATATCCTCTGCTCAATGCATATTCTCTTGCAACTCCCATCAGGTGAAATCTCTCTGTTGTCATTTCGAATAAAACACTCGAGAAATATGACTTTATTCCTCCGTTTTTTTCAAGCAGAGTGGGTCGCTTTGGAGATTGGGTTCTAGGGTTTTAATATCGTGGAAGCTTTCTCTGTTTTCTCGATTGGATTTGAAGCGAAGGTGATTATGTCCTTGTCTACAGTTTTTAATTTCGATTGAAGCAGCTATGATTCTGTGTAATGCAGTTAGATATGAGATAATGATTGCATCTTTTGGGTCTTAATAAAACAGGAGAACTTTGATCTCTGCAGTCAAGGGAGATGCAGAAGGAGCGTTTAAGAAAACTGTTGAAATCGATCGGATGATTGATGCTCTTAAAGATGCAAACCCAAGAGAAGTAAGTCTGCAATTTCTTTTGCTTTAGTCCTTAAACTCTATTTCACTTTGTAATGAAAACGTGTTGAATGTGGTGTAATTGAGTTTTTTTGCCATTTCCCTTGTACAGCTTGAGAAGCTTGTTGTTGAAAACATCCTTGCTTTTGATGAGGTTTTTTGGATAAGACTCGCGGCCAGGTCGGATACTTGCAAATCAGATGATGACAAGGCACGCATTTTCTTTTGTTTATGTCTCATTGATGATTAACACAAGCTCTCTTTTCGCTAATTCTCGCTTTGTTTCTTGCAGAAGGACTATGAGGAGTTAGCTGCAACCGTGATGACTATAGTTGACTGCGTTGTGAATAAGACTCGGGTTTTTTTCTCTCTTTCTTCTGTTATTTTGTTTTCAATATGTATTTTTTTGGTTCCATGTCTCTTCTTCTTCAGTGTTTCCTTTACTATATCCCTGTAGGAAAAGATAGACACGTCTACTGATGTTCTCAAAGGAATTTTAAGACCCGTTGTGGAAGGAGTGGAAGAAATTTCATGGCCTCCAAGAGATCCTGAAGCCATCAATCAAATGGAAAAGGTATACTTGTTCTTCCACAGACCTCCACAAGGGTTATCTACTTTTGGATTTCTTGATGTGTTATACTCCAATGTCTTACCAGGAAATAATACAACGGGAAAAAGAAGGGCAATTAGATGAAGGGTTTCTTTCAGAAGTTAGTGCTCAGCTACGGCAGGTAAGTGCAATGATTTTTGTTTGTTTGTTTGTTTCACTTGTAATAAGATCATAGACATGTGAGTTAAGAAAGAGTCTTTCCTTTATAGTTTGAGGCTGAAGGTTGTTTTCAGGCAAAAGAAGATAAAGACAAACCAGGGCTTGCGGCTATGCTGCAAAAAGTTCTTCAACTCTATGCTGCTACGATTCTCTCCAAGCGTAGCTACGCAAAGAAAGGTACATTGCTCAATATTGAAAACTTATTCTAAAGTCACTCTAGGCTTCCATTATCTACAAACAGAATCGCATCACGTTTGCATCTTTAAACTCAGACAAAGTATCAATTAGAACCTTCTGGTTGTTGTCACAGGGAACGAAGTTGTAAAGGCCGAGCATTTTCTCGAAACTCTGATCAAAGGCACGTTGAGTCTTCTCATCTGCAATCTCTTTTCCATGTAGTAAAGACAAGAGTTTACATTGGATTTTGTGTGTGTTCAGCTCCTGAGGAACAATGGAACAAGCTTTTCTTAGACGGGTTAACAATTGGGAAAGGAGAACTCGCACCTGATGAGCTATCTGCCGTTATCAAGAAACGAATCCAGCGAACGCTGATTCGAACTGTAAGTAACACAAACTTGTTCCTACAGCTTATATATGTCTCTCTAGTCTCTACACAAAGCAAGATAATAATGTGAAGGGGAGGCTAACCGGGTTTAATTTGGGTTTAAACCAGATGGTGGTTTGATCCGGTTTTCCGAAATTACTCGCTCTTTAACCATTTTATTTTGATCGTACCAGGAAGGAGGCTCATACCAGCAGCGAGTCTTGATTGAGTATCTCAAAGGGATCGAGTCCAGGGCTACGGAAATTTTGAAGTTACTTCAAGAATAACTCCGAAAATTATTTCCAATTTTTTTTTTTTGTATGTATTATCAATTCATAAATAAATCCAATTAAATTTTGTTATCTATATATGTAAAGAAACCTTTTCTCTTTTCTCCTTCCGCTACCTCAGCTTCCACCTAAGCATATTCATCATTAAAAAAAAACACATAAAAACAAAACATCCAAAATATCTACTTCAAAAATTGGTCCACTAAGACTAATTAAATACGACGATAAACTCACCATTCGCCACAGATACTTTAGATTCCCCCATCTCGGCCTGCCTCTGTCGTAAGCCCTATAATAAAAACAACTCATTCGATAACAACAAAGATCTATTCTCATATTTGAGTCTCAACTTACAATCACCAATGATTTCAACAAAGAAAAAAAAAGAAAGTTTTTTTTTATTTTCGTACTACTGAAATAGAGTCAATGATTCTGATTCTAGCCAAAGAATTTGTTCAACAACCCCATATGAGAAACATGACATATAGAATAATGAGAAAAAAAAATATCGTCCCACGTTCACATCCTACAATGGAACTAGGGAATAAGGACGCAACGCATATGTTAGAGTCACCAATGGTTAACTTAGAATACAAGATCAGTGGTCTTCCAAACAAAGAAGGTTCTGGTAATTTCATCCCTCAGTTGGGCTCATTGGGCTTTAGTGTAGATGCTGCGGATGTCAGCTCCTCGAGCCCAAGTAACAAAAGCATGCTCTAATTGTTTTAATTAAAAAATAACAAACTCTTCCGTTACATTCTCATAATGCTTTCTATTTTATTTGTATGAATAAAAAATTATAAATTAATCAATAGTATGTAACACTCGAATATGAGGAGTAAATATATAAAGTTATTTCTCGAATAAATTTGTAATTGCATGAGTTTACTAATCTAAGGAGTAAATATCTATCCATTTACTAAGCCGTATGAGTAGAGATAAAAAAAACTTTTATACTAAGGAATTAATGAACTAATAATAAAGATCAACTAAAAAATATTTACTTCCAAAAACTTAAAAATGATAATAACTTTCCTTTAAAAACACCAACTAATTGCATAAATTGACAACAGAAGAAAAACAAACATGTAAAAACATGTATCATCTCCGAAACAAACACATAAATGAACATAAATTTAAGAAATAAAAATATGTACCTAAGATATAAAAATAAACAATTCACATATATTAGGCTAAAAGAGACAAACCCGTTAACTACGATACTAATAAAATTAAAATAATATTAGACAATACAAAAGTTTAGAAAAATGTTTACCATGCCCGTACGTAGCGCGGATCACACACTAGTCTTATTATATAAAACAGAACGTTTTTAACGCGTGACACGTAAAATAATTATAACTCACCATATCGTGACATGTGTCATTGTTAATTTATGTCGTAATATGAGTCAATGTACTTATATAAAATTTTCAATTTTTAGTTATTTTTAAATTGACAAAATAACAAAAAAAAATGAAATTGTATTTTAAAAAATAAAAACTATTAAAATCGGAAAAGTAAAATAAGAGAAAATTGAAAATTATAAAATAAACAAAAAAATGAAAAAATATAAAATATTAGAGTTATATAAGATTCATAATATATAAAATTAGAAAATAACAGTTTGTTAGCGTGTGTTTGATAATTTTTTTATCACAAAATTCAGAGGTATAAACTTTAAATTTGAATTATTACATTAAAACATAATTTTTTAATATGTTAAAACAATTAAATTTCATAAGATAATATATATTTTTTTAAAATATTGATTTATCAATTAGATACAATTTTAAGTTATATAAGATTTAAAATTAGTTTTTCAAACCCTCTTATTAATTTAAAGGGAATTTTAATGGTAATATAGATCAATCTTGAGTTTTATTAATTGTGAATTACAAAACGTAATTTCAAAATATAATTAATTTAAAATCTAACTATATTGGTTCAGGATGTTCTATCTCTGGTTTAAAAAGGGCTAATTAAAAGAGTTGGTTCAGGATATTCTATCTCCGTATGGAACGACCCTTAGATACCATCTTCTCGCCCGAGGTCAACACTATGTAAAAGGTATAACTATTACCCGAATCTTATGGTCAATCATCTGATTGATCCAGTGACAAAAACGTGGAATATGAGGTTGATAAATACAATTATTGACCCGGCAGATGTGACAATTATTCGAAGTATGCCTATAAGCAGTACTTACCGACCAAATATTCTTGGATGACACTATACAAAGTCGGGAAGATATACGGTTAAGTCGGGCTATCAAGTCGAACAACAAAATTCAGATAACGGTACAAATATTTTCTATGATCCAGATGTGACGAAATTACAGGCCCATACATGGAAGCTGCGTTGTTCACCAAAATTACGACATTTTCTTTGGCAAGCCATATCGGGATGTCTCTCGGTTTCAGCAAGGTTACGATCTAGAGGGATCAATTGTGATACACAATGTGTACGGTGTGGAGCGGCAGAGGAAACGATCAATCACGTCCTTTTTGAATGTCCTATAGCTTTACAAACGTGGTCACTTTCTCAGATACCATCACCGCGAGTGCTTTTCCATTGTCATCGGTCTTTTCAAATTTTGATTATCTCTTTTGGAGACTTCCAAAAGAAAATCAGAATGAAACTTTTCCTTGGATTGTGTGGTACATTTGGAAGGCGCGGAATGATAAGGTTTTTTCAAATATAAGTAGAGATCCACAAGAAACTTTGAAAATTGCGGAAGCTGAGGCAACAAGTTGGGACACGGCACAAAATAGCGATCAAGCAATAGTATCCCAAACTATTGGCCCTTCTCCGATGATTTCACATTACGACGTATGGTGGTGCTATATTGATGGCTCTTGGAAGGACACATATAATTTTTCTGGATTAGGATGGCATTGCTTTCAGGAAGGCGTTGAAGAAACTATCGTAGGAGAAAATAATTTACGAAGAAGTCTCTCTCCCCTCCACGCAGAATTAGAAGCACTTATTTGGACCATGCATTGTATGATTGCAAATCAGAAGACGACAATAGCTTTTGCAACGGACTGTTCCGAGCTGGTGAAGATGGTGTCTACACCCGAGGAATGGCCGGCTTTCACATTAAACATGGAGGAATTCGTGAAGAGTAAGGAGGTGTTTAATTTTTTCTCTATCTCACTCATCCCACGCGCAAACAACACAAATGCGGACAAGTTAGCATAGAGTGCTCGTGTCTACCCATCAGATATTATTTATGTAAACTTGGTACCTCCGGTTTGGATATCCGAATCGTTCTAGGTACTTAGGCTGTTGACAAAAAAAAACTAACTATATTGGTCATTATTATGCTGGTTATCAATTTTAGAGTTTAATATTTTATATGCGTATCCCGCGTGACCTAATTTAAGCCTTTTTGGTAAAGTAATGTTGATTCGTGCCTTCGAAGATTACAAATTACTCAACAAATCGGTCCTAATACGGTGATGGCCCAATATGATGAATACAATGGATTGAAATGCTATATTGATGGCTCGTGGAAGGAAACAATAACTATTTTGGTTTAGGATGACACTGTTTTCAGGAGGGAGTCGAAGGAGCCATAATGGGATCATGAAATTTGCGAAGAAGTCTCTCCCCGCTACACGTAGAATTGGAAGCGCTCATCTGGACAATGCATTGCTTGATTGCAAATCAAAAGACGGCTATAGCTTTTGCAACAGACTGCTCATAGTTGGTGAAGATGGTGTTTACACCCAATGAGTGGCCGACTTTTACACTACACTTGGAGGAGTTCGCGAGGAGCAAGGAGGAATTCACATTTTTCTCTATCAAACATATTCCACGCACAAACAACACAGTGGCAAATAAGTTAGCACGAGGTGCTCGAGTCTACCCATCATATTTTATTTTTGTAAACTCAATACCTCCGGTTTGGTTTACCGAATTGGTATAAGTATTTAGACTGTTGACAAAAAAATAAATTACAAATTACTCATAGTTTTTAAGACAATTGACCAAAATATCACATTTTAAAATTTTGGTCCAAACTTCGAATCACTATTTGAAAATGATAATAATAACACAAATTTTGACAATAATAGCATATATTTAATATTAAAATGATTTAAAATCATCTTCTAATAAATAAAAACTCAACAATAAATTATAAATAGTAAATAAACTACAAAAATGAAAAATATAAAATATTAGAGTTATATAAGATTCATAATATATAAAATTAGAAAATAACAGTTTGTTAGCGTGTGTTTGATAAAATTTTTATCACAAAATTCAGAGGCATAAACTTTAAATTTGAATTATTACATTAAAACATAATTTTCTAATATGTTAAAACAATTAAATTTCATAAGATATTTTTTTTAAAAAAAATATTGATTTATCAATTAGATACAGTTTTAAGTTATATAAGATTTAAAATTAGTTTTTCAAACCCTCTTATTAATTTAAAGGGATTTTATGGTAATATAGATCAATTTTGAGTTTTATTAATTGTGAATTACAAAACGTAATTTCAAATATAATTAATTTAAAATCTAATTATATTGGTCATTATTATGCTGGTTATCAATTTTAGAGTTTAAATATTTTATATGCGTATCACGCGTGACCTAATTTAAGTCTTTTTGGTAAAGTAATGTTGATTCGTGCTTTCAAAGATTACAAATTATTCAACAAATCGGTCCTAATACGGTGATGGCCCAATATGATGAATACGATGGACTGAAATGCTATATTGATGGCTTGTGGAATGAAACAGATAACTATTCTGGTTTAGGATGACACTGTTTTCAGGATGGAGTCGAATGAGCCATAATGGGATCACGAAATTTGCGAAGAAGTCTCTCCCCGCTATACGTAGAATTGGAAGCGCTCATCTGGGCGATGCATTGCATGATTGCAAATCAGAAGACGGCGATAGCTCAGACTGCTCAGAGTTAGTGAAGATGGTGTCTACACCCAAGGAGTGGACGGCTTTTACACTACACTTGGAGGAGTTCGCGAGGAGCAAGGAGGAATTCACATTTTTCTCTATCACACATATCCCACGCGCAAACAATACAATGACAGACAAGTTAGCACGAGGTGCTCGAGTCTACCCATCAGATTTTATTTATGTAAACTCAATACCCCGATTTAGTTTACCGAATTGGTATTTTTATTTAGACTGTTGACAAAAAAAAAAAGATTACAAATTACTCATAGTTTTTAAGACAATTGACCAAAATAGCACATTTTAAAATTTTGGTCCAAACTTAGAATCACTATTTAAAAATAAAAATAATAACACAAATTTTGATAATAATAGCATATATTTAATATTAAAATGACTTAAAATCATTTTCTAATAAAAAAAACTGAACCATAAATTAGAAATAGTAAACCCAAACATAATGTTTAATTTTATTTTGATTAAATAAGTATTTTATATAATTATTTGTGATATTTACAAAATTTTATAGTTAGGTACTAATTTTGAAAAAAAAATAATTGTGCTATAGGGCCTATTTCTCTAGTTTTTATTTTATTTTCTTGGAATAAAAAATCTTAAAGATGAAGGCTTCCGTCTAAAATAAAAATAAAATAAATGTTTGTAAATTCAATCCAATTAATTAGCGAGAAATTGGAAACAGATAACTGAGCGGAGATCTCTTCGACGAAACTGAAAGGCACCGTCTTCTTCTTTCTTCATTTCTGAATCTAGCATCGTTGTGTTTGTCTTTCTCTCGCATCCACGCTTCTTTGGTAATGCTACTGATCGTCCCCGTGAAGCTGTGCTTGATCGCTTCCCTTTTCAACTGATCTGATCTGAGGTGAATCCCCATTTCTCCTCCTCTTCGATAATTTTGGATCTCGCCGTTAGATCTGTTTGCAATTTCGCTTGGATTAGTTTTTTTTTCGGTTTTCTGTGAACTGACTCGTTTCTCCATTCAAAATCTCTGTGATCTGGTTTCCCTAGAGCTGTTTCTGTCTCGTAATCTGGGAATATGTTGACCAAGTTCGAGACCAAAAGTAACAGAGTTAAGGGTCTGACCTTCCACCCCAAACGACCATGGATCCTCGCCAGTTTGCACAGTGGTGTGATCCAGCTCTGGGATTATCGTATGGGTACTTTGATCGATCGATTTGACGAGCACGAAGGACCTGTTCGTGGTGTTCACTTCCACAATTCACAGCCTCTCTTCGTCTCCGGAGGTATATGCTTTCTTCTGACCATTACGTTTCATCTAGAATCTGAGGTACATATAATTTTCATGATCCATGGTCATTTTCTAGATCTAGCTTGGTGTCTTTGCAGAGAATCTCTGGGTTTACTGGATGACTTAAGCAAGCTATAGTGATAAATGATTTTCAGTAGTGTGTGTTTGAAATAAGCAAGCTTTAAATGCAAATGGCTTGGATTCTTCTTCATTACAATTGTCCCCTAATGCTCTTCCAGAACATAACTAATATGTAGTTGACAACATTGTGTGTTGCAGGGGATGATTACAAGATTAAAGTTTGGAACTACAAAACACACAGGTGCCTTTTCACTCTTCTCGGGCATCTTGATTATATCCGCACTGTCCAATTTCACCACGAAAACCCATGGATTGTGAGTGCTAGTGACGATCAGACTATCCGTATATGGAACTGGCAGTCACGGACTTGTATTTCTGTGTTGACTGGTCACAATCATTATGTAATGTGTGCTTCTTTCCATCCAAAAGAAGACCTTGTCGTTTCAGCATCCTTGGATCAGACTGTCCGTGTCTGGGATATTGGTTCTCTTAAGAAGAAGACAGTATCTCCTGCTGATGACATCATGCGATTTACTCAGATGAACTCTGATCTTTTTGGTGGGGTTGACGCCATAGTTAAGTACGTCCTCGAAGGTCATGATAGGGGAGTAAACTGGGCTTCTTTTCATCCCACCCTTCCTCTCATTGTCTCTGGTGCAGATGACCGCCAAGTAAAGCTGTGGCGTATGAATGGTAATTATTTTACTGAGATATTTCTTTTTTTTTCCTCATAAATTTAATTTACTGAATTGCAATTTTTGTAATAGTGGAGCTGAGGTAATAAATGCGTTCTTTTCAATTTTATTGCAGAAACTAAAGCTTGGGAGGTGGATACACTGCGAGGCCATATGAATAACGTTTCATCAGTTATGTTCCATGCAAAACAGGACATAATTGTATCCAACTCTGAGGATAAAAGCATTCGTGTCTGGGATGCCACCAAGCGAACTGGAATCCAAACTTTTCGCCGTGAACATGATCGATTCTGGATTCTTGCAGTTCACCCTGAGATTAATTTACTGGCAGCGGGACATGACAACGGTATGATCGTGTTCAAACTTGAGAGAGAACGTCCTGCATTTGCTTTAAGTGGTGATTCTTTGTTCTATGCCAAGGATAGATTTTTGAGGTACTACGAATATTCAACTCAAAAAGATTCCCAAGTTATCCCTATACGGCGTCCTGGTACTCCAAGCTTGAATCAAAGTCCAAGGACTCTATCTTACAGTCCGACGGAAAATGCAGTTTTGATCTGCTCAGATCTAGATGGTGGTTCTTACGAGCTGTACATCATACCGAAAGATAGCGTTGGCAGGAGTGACGTTGTGCAAGATGCAAAGAAGGGGACAGGCGGTTCTGCGGTATTCATTGCCCGCAATCGGTTTGCTGTTCTTGAGAAAAGCACCAGCCAGGTGCTAGTCAAGAATCTAAAGAATGAGGTGGTTAAAAAGAGTTCTCTGCCTATTCCCACAGATGCTATCTTCTATGCTGGGACTGGAAATTTGCTTTGTAGATCTGAGGATAAAGTGGTTATATTTGACCTTCAGCAAAGGCTTGTTCTTGGTGAACTTCAGACACCGTTTGTTAGGTACGTTGTTTGGTCTAATGATATGGAGAGTGTTGCTTTGCTCAGCAAACATACTATCATTATTGCGAGCAAAAAACTTGTCCTCCAGTGCACGCTTCATGAGACAATACGTGTGAAAAGTGGAGCGTGGGACGATAATGGTGTCTTCATTTACACAACGTTGAATCATATCAAGTACTGCCTTCCTAATGGAGATAGTGGAATCATCCGAACCCTGGATGTCCCAATCTATATCACCAAGGTTTCTGAAAATACAATCTTTTGCTTGGATCGAGATGGGAAGAACCGGATTATTACCATTGATGCAACAGAGTACATCTTCAAGCTCGCACTGCTGAGAAAGAAGTACGACCATGTCATGAGCATGATAAGAAATTCCCAGCTGTGTGGACAGGCTATGATTGCTTACCTGCAGCAGAAAGGATTTCCTGAAGTTGCCCTCCACTTTGTTGAAGACGAGAGGATCCGATTCAACCTGGCTCTTGAAAGTGGCAACATCAGTGTAGCTGTTGCATCCGCTACACAGATTAATGATAAAGACCTCTGGTATAGACTTGGGGTGGAGGCTCTTCGTCAAGGTAATTCCGGAATTGTTGAGTTTGCATACCAGCAGACAAAGAACTTTGAGAGGTTATCTTTTCTTTATCTCATTACTGGTAATTTGGACAAGCTTTCAAAGTTGATGAAGATTGCGGAAGTGAAGAACAACGTAATGGGTCAGTTTCACAATGCTCTCTACCTAGGAGATGTTAAAGAGCGTGTTAAGATACTGGAGAATGCTGGTCATTTGCCTCTAGCTTATATCACGGCCTCGGTTCACGGTTTAAATGACATTGCTGAGCGACTGGCGACTGAGCTAGGAGACAACGTGCCCTCATTGCCTGAAGGGAAAACTCCATCGCTTCTAATGCCACCATCCCCCGTCATGTGTGGTGGTGATTGGCCTCTTCTAAGAGTGATGAAAGGAATATTTGAAGGCGGGCTTGAGGGTGCAGCTAGAGGAGGGGCTGTTGATGAAGAAGAAGATGTTGAAGGCGATTGGGGTGAGGAACTAGACATGGTCGATGTTGATGGAATGGAGAACAGAGACATCGAAGCCCTTTTGAACGAAGAAGAAAATGATGAAGAAGGTGGATGGGGGGTACTTGATGACCTGGAGCTCCCACCAGAGCTTGACACTCCTAAGGTCTCTGCCAATGCACGTTCATCGGTCTTTGTGACACCTACTCAAGGTATGCCAGTAAGTCAGATCTGGAGCCAGAAATCTTCTCTTGCTGCTGAGCAGGCTGCAGCGGGAAGCTTCGACACTGCAATGCGTCTGCTCCACAGACAGCTTGGCATAAAGAACTTTGCGCCTTTGAAATCGATGTTTCTTGATCTGTTCAGTGGCAGCCATAGCTATCTGCGTGCTTTGTCTTCATCTCCTGTGGTTCCACTTGCCATTGAGCGCGGATGGAGCGAGTCTTCCAGTCCCAATGTCCGTGGCCCACCAGCTCTTGTATTTGATTTCTCTCAGTTGGAAGAAAAGCTAAAATCCGGCTACAAAGCCACAACAAGTGGGAAATTCATTGAGGCTCTCCGTCTCTTCCTCTCTATCCTCCACACCATCCCTCTAGTGGTAGTCGAGTCAAGAAGAGAAGTCGATGAGGTTAAGGAACTGGTCACTCTTGTTAAAGAATATGTTCTTGGTCTTAAAATGGAGCTTAAGAGAAGAGAGACGAAAGATGATCCAGTGAGGCAGCAGGAGCTCGCTGCTTACTTCACTCACTGCAACCTCCAAGCACCTCACTTACGGCTCGCGCTGCTTAGTGCAATGGGCGTCTGCTTCAAGTCAAAGAACCTCGCCACTGCTTATAACTTTGCCAAAAGATTGTTGGAAACCAACCCAGTGGAGAGCCAGGCCAAGATGGCTAGACAAGTTGTTCAAGCCGCTGAACGCAATATGACGGATGAAACCAAACTCAACTACGACTTCAGAAACCCGTTTGTGATATGCGGGTCAACTTATGTCCCGATCTACAGAGGACAGAAAGACGTTTCGTGTCCTTACTGCACCGCCCGGTTTGTACCAAGCCAGGAAGGAAACATATGCACGGTGTGTGATCTTGCGGTCATTGGTGCAGACGCATCTGGTTTGCTATGCTCTCCGTCTCAGGTCCGGTGAACAGTTAAGATTCTCATTATCATCTTCGAAAGTGAGGTAAGTAGGAGATGCTCTTTTAACGGGAATAAGAGTGGTGAGCTTTTGGTGTTTTGTGATTTGTGTACTTAAAAAGCCTTGTTTGTCGCTGCAGGTTCTATTACTCTCAAGTCTTCAGGTTGTTTCTTATCTTTGTAACAACGCCTAAGAAATTTGCTTCTTGCTCTATATTTTTTTTGTTTGTTTGGTTTTATTATATTTACAATCTCAGAACATTTCATTTAGGCTTATCGGATTTTAAACTCGATCACTACGACGACAAATATAGACGAATTTTGTTTCCCATTTTTATTGGTAATTTTTGACTTGATGCGTAATACTTTTTCAAAACACACACACTCACTTTTCGCTGCAGGCTTCTCTCTGTTTTCTTGCTTCATTCTGATAGATTAGAAGATGCCTTCATATATTCTTGGTTTGTGATTTTTGGTTTATGCTCTTCGTTCTAGGTTGGTTTACCTTGTGCCGCTAAGCAATGGGGTTTAAGATTTGCCTCTCTGGATCTGATTTAGACACTAAACATGAGTTTGATTCGTGTCAATTTTTTTTGTCGAAAAAGGAAATGAATTTGTTCACAGGCTGATATAGAATCTGATGGTATGCTATATGCATCGATTGAGAACATGATTCTGCGCATAAAATATGTTGTAATCGATTACGCAAATTTGAAATAAGAAATCTTAAGCACACTTTGCAATTCACAAAGAATATGAATAAAATTACGGCCGACAATAGGACAAAGCATATACAATTCATATTGATTAAAGAAAACATACCATAAGACCCCCACTCATCAAATATATATATATGCCGCATAGATACACGAGTATTATATAACCACTAAATTAGGATTCTTGTGATATCGATATAAAAATAAAATACTTAGATATCAAAGAGAAGTTTATATAAGTTATATTTATTAAATTAAATTGACACATTTCAATCATAAAAAATCATAAAAAGAGAGAAAATATGTGCATGTATTCTTATTCATCTATTTCAGACATTAAAAATCTTATTTTTCGATTTTATTGTTTACATTTTTTCACTTTTATAGTTTCTATTTTTTTTTATCTTATTATACTTATTTTTCGATTTTATTGTTTCATTTTGAAATAACAATGCTTTTTCCTATTTTTTTATTTACAAATATCATTTTTATTACTTAAAGTCACCTTTTACTTGTTTATCAATTTAAAAATGATGTTTGATAAACTAATTAACTAAAATATTTGGTCTTCTAAAGACAAAGACAAACATTGTATTTGTTTTTGTAACTTTTTAAAATTTATTCTGTTTAGAAAATTTGAACTCTTTAGAAAATATATGTATCTAGAACTTTTAAAATTTAGAGATTTTTAATTAAAATTACTTTTCAAACCTCACAAAATTTTTTTTCCTTTATTCAACCGCAAAAATTTTAGTTACCAATCGAACCCAATTAATAAATCCAAATGGCCATAACTTTTCAGTTATCATTAAAGAAAACAAATAAAACATTCATCTCTTTCTCTTTTTGTACATAAAGAGGAAGCAAACAAAGAGAGCAAAAATGGTCGGCCTCTTCTAATAATTATCTTTACATAATATATATGACTATGATGAGAAGGCACATATGTAAGAAGATATGATGATGAATCGATGATGATAATGGGGAGAAGATGTGAAGACTGTGGGAATCAAGCCAAGAAAGAGTGTGTGTATATGAGATGCAGAACTTGCTGCAAAACCAAAGCTTTTAATTGCCAAACTCACATCAAGAGCACTTGGGTTCCTGCCTATAGAAGATCCCACAAGCACCAATCACAAATGCAACCACTCTCTACTACTAACCCTAAGCGTCTCAGAGAACGTTCTTCATCAGGTTCTTAATTAATTATAACCTTCTTTCTACTCTTAATTAGCTTGTGGTGATTTGAAATGATAACAAGCCGAATTTGCTTCTGATTTCTTGATGTTTTTTTTGGGGTCTATTATTGATTTTTAATCTTTAGAGCCTTTGATATTTATAAGACTATAGTATATTGATTAGTAAATACAAACTACCTCAATAGTCTTTTAATTATGATCTTTGACAAGAACAAAAAATGTAATCTTGTGCTAATTCTATCGATGGCTTATTTAAAGAAAAAATTACAAACTACGCAAACAATTGATGCAACTAAAATTACTAAACAATACTACTCGATCATACAACTTATTAATTATATTGAAACATTCTTTCTGGCCATTATAAGGTGTAAGAATCCACACTAGTACGGGACATTTTCCTGCGGAGTTGAGTTCTCTAGCTGATTTCCGATACGTAAAAGTGAGTTCAATCGACGACGGAAAAGAAACATACGCTTATCAGACGACGGTGAACATCGGAGGACACGTTTTCAGAGGGATTCTTCACGATCAAGGCCTCGAAAAAGTGATGGTAGATCATCAATCTGCTCATCGTCGTTATGATCATCATCATCATAATAACCATCATGATCAAGAGTTACTTCCTCCTTCAAGTTCTTCATGTCCCTTTAGTCCTTTTACCGATTTTCTTCTCACCAAAAGTCTTAATAATAAGATTTAATGTTTTTTCATTGTTAATTAATTAATTTCTAATGAGTATATTGAATTAAGGTCTTGTAATCTTTGTTTTTATTAAGATTAATGATTATAAAGTGTTGTCACTCAAAGTTAGGGCTCATATCATGGTTGATGACTATATGTACGTAGTATAGCATCATAATGCATATTGCTATTTTTTCTGCTCCGATATTTAATTTACAACAATATAATATCTCAATCTGTTCTAGTTCAAATTATTCATTCATAATGTGTTTTCAATGTAAGATACTAATTAAGATGCATCTACAAACAACAATCTAACAGTCTACAAAATATAAAAGCTAACTGAACGTCTCTTCACTACAAGAAAACATCCCGATTTCCGACCAATTTAATATGGTCGGGAATTTCCGACCACATACCGACGATTTTCCGATTAAAACACACCCGTCGGATTTTGGTCGGTAATTCCCGACAATTCTAAGTTGGTCAGAAATTTGGTCGGAAATCCCGACGAATTTCCGACGTATTGGAGACCGACTAACAATTGTCGGAAATTGGTCGGTATTACAGACCAATTTCCGACTGTTTTCCGACGAGATATACACGTTAATATACCCGTTGCATTAGCCGTTTATAGCCGTTGGCGAATATTATTATAGTCGGAAATTGGTCGGAAATTGGATTAAATTTCCGACCAATTTCCGACCAATAAGGAATCCGACAAAATTCCGACGAAATATATACGTTAATCTGCCCGTTGCACTAGCCGTTTGAATTTTTTTTACAATGGTCGGAAATTGGTCGGGAATCCGCGGAATTTTTAATTATAAATACAACACCACCCTCATTCACAATTCACACCAAAAAAAAAATTAGAAAATGTCTTCTTCAAATCCAAACACTAGAGATTATTTTCGATTGTGGATGGATAGACCACGGGAAGATCCAGCGACGAATTTACTGACGGATGAGTATGCACAAGGTGTTGAGGAATTCATGACATTTGTGACAAACAATAGCATGACGTCGGAATACGGTAAATTGTATTGTCCTTGTCCTAAATGTCGGAATCATAGATTAGTCTCTGTTGGGAAAGTATGGAAGCATCTTTATATGAATGGGTTAATGCCGAGTTATAAGATTTGGTATACGCATGGAGAAACTGATGCAATGGTGCAACATCATTGTAGTGGTTTTAATTATTCGGGTAGAATAGAGGAACCAACACCGGAAGTAGATGCAAACGTTCAGATGGTGAATGATGCGTATCGCGAAAACGTAGCATCGTATGTTCCGGATGGGATTAGAATAGAGGAACCTAATTTAGAAGCTCGGAAGTTTTTTGATATGCTAGATGCAGCTAAGCATCCACTATACGAAGGATGTAGAGAGGGAATATCGCCTTTATCAACTGCAAGCAGGTTGATGACAATAAAGACCGATTTCAACTTGGCAGAGGATTGTGTGGATGCGATAGCTGATTTTGTGAAAGATATTTTACCTGAAGATAATCTCTCACCGGCTTCATACTACGAGGTTCAGAAACTTGTAGCTGGTCTTGGATTGCCGTATCAGATGATAGATGTGTGCATCGACAATTGTATGATATACTGGAGAAAGGACGAAAACCGTCGCAAGTGTCGTTTTTGTGGGAAACCTCGGTATCAGGAAACGGGTGGAAGAGTACCAGTTCCACATAAACGGATGTGGTATTTGCCGTTAACAGATAGGTTGAAGAGGTTATATCAATCCGAGCGCACGGCAGGAGCTATGAGATGGCATGCAGAACATAACTCATATGGAGAGATTGCGCATCCTTCAGATGCAGAAGCGTGGAAACATTTTCAAGAGGTGTATCCTAGTTTTGCGGCTGAGCCAAGTAACGTATACCTCGGGTTATCTACAAATGGATTCAACCCTTTTGGGAAACATGGGAGGCAATATTCATTGTGGCCAGTAATCGTCACACCTTACAATTTGCCGCCTAGTTTGTGCATGAAACGAGAGTTTTTTTTCCTCACGATTCTTGTCCCCGGACCGGAGCATCCTAAGAGATCCCTTGATATTTTCTTGCAGCCATTAATTCATGAGTTGAAAATGTTATGGAAAGATGGTGTTCAAGCGTTCGATGTTTCTCTCCAGCAGAATTTCACGATGCGTGCGGTACTTATGTGGACCATAAGTGATTTTCCAGCATTTGGTATGCTATCTGGATGGTCGACTCATGGAAGGTTGGCGTGCCCGTATTGTCAAGATAACACTGATGCGTTCCAATTGAAGCACGGTCGAAAGACTTCTTGGTTCGATTGTCATCGACGATTTCTGCCGCATGATCATCCATATCGTCGGAGCACGACATTGTTTAAGAAGAACAAAAAAGTATTTGATGGTCCACCTCCTGAGCCGGATGGGAATAACATCATTACTCAGTTGAGAGATTTTGGTGCTGAGAAGACGGTTTCATGTGGTGGTAATGGTCATTTTCCCGTAGATAGTTGTGGCGAGTACCACAATTGGAATAAGAGGAGTATTTTTTGGGATTTGCCATATTGGAAAAACCATCTGCTGCGCCATAATCTAGATGTCATGCACATTGAAAAAAACTTTTTTGACAACATCATGAATACTGTTCTAAATGTGCAAGGGAAGACGAAAGATAATTTGAAGGCCATATTGGATTTGCCAGAAATTTGTTCTCGGAAGGAACTCCATATAATGGCGAACGGAAAATCTCTGGCCCCCGCTTTCCGTTTGGATGAGCCTTCAAAAGAGGTGTTCTTCGACTGGATTACGCATAGTGTTCAATTCTCAGACGGATACGCATCTAACCTTCGTAATTGCGTTAATATTAGAGAAGGGAAGTTTTCAGGGTTGAATAGTCATGATTGTCACGTTATCATGCAATGCCTCCTTCCATTTGCCTTTGCCGGTCTTCTTCCTAGAAACGTCCATGGAGCTATTGCAGGTACATTTATAATTTACAAAATTATATCTAAACTTTACTAAATTTATCTAAATTGTCTAAATTTTACTAATTTTATTTATCATTTATGCAGGGATCGGTGCTTTCTTCCGGGATTTATGCACGGGATCACTTACAGCAGACGGTATCCAAAATTTGGAGGAGAAGATACCGGCTCTCCTATGCAACCTCGAGAAAATATTTTCACCAGCATTTTTCGATGTTATGGAACATCTTCCTATTCATCTTCCTAGGGAAGCAAGACTTGGTGGGCCAGTTCAATATCGATGGATGTATCCGTTTGAGCGATATATGCTCCACCTAAAGAAGAAGGTGAAAAATCTTGCAAGAGTCGAGGGTTCTATTGTTGCACAGAGCGTGAATGAAGAAGCATCCAACTTTGCTAGCTACTACTTTCCATCTTCGGTGAAGACTAAAAGTAGACGACCTGCACGTCATGATGATGGAGGAGAAAAACCGCTGTATCCGGTCTATGTCCCAAATATTTTCAAACCGGACCAAATTCCGACCGATTCGATGGTCGGAAATACGTAGATCTAAATACCACATACGCATCTTCTCCTTCATTTGGTCGATCTCTCTTCTCCGCCGACCTTCACCGTCGATTCTCTCTCTCCGCCGACCTTCACCGCCGTCCCTCTCCCTGGTAAGTCTCCCTCTTCCTCTTCCTTCTCTTCTCTCCCTCTTCTCTTCCTCTTCTCATCCTCTTTTCTTCTCCTAATTTTTTTTCGTCTCTTGTTTTGTAGATCGCCGGAGCCGCCGTCCCTCCTCCGCAGCCTCCGTCCCTCCTCCGCAGCCGCCGTCCCTCCTCCGCCGCCGACTTCTTCTTACCATGTAAGTAATTTTAAGATTTGTGGTTGTTGTTGTTTGGATTTGAAGATTAGGATGTGTAGTTGTTTTAACTTGAGATTTGTGGTTAGATTCGAGATTAGGATGTTAGTTGTTGTGATTTGAGGTTAGATTTGTGGGTTAGATTTGTGGGATTTGTTGTGGGATTTTTTGGATTTGTTGTTAAATTTTAGTAATCTCCGCGGGTTAGATTTGTCTGCTTTAAATTTTAGAAATTTGCTATTTTTGTCTATTGTCGATGAAGGATTCTCCTTAGCCGACCACATATGCCTACAAACACTATCGAGGTTGGATCGGGATGATTTTTCACATGACTGTAACTTTGGGCCATTCTCCCTTGACCGACGTTCGTTACTTTTAGAAAGACTACCACTGCTTGCTAGGTGTTTCTTGTCTTGAGGCACCTTTTATGTTTAAATGTGAGTTTTCAAAAAAATTCTCCTTATAGCGTTAAATTGTTCATGATAGATTTTTAGGATACAATTGAATTTGATTTGCAGAGTGCATATAGGCTTTCATCTACTGGGAGAAAACTTGACTCCACTCCACTCGGTGTTCGATGTTTCATTCATTCCTTTAGGATCATTTTCATACAGTTTTTTGGATTTGGTGTTCGATGTTTGATAATGGTGGTAAATTTTCCGGGGTTTTGGTAATTGTTTTGTGTTTTTGTGAATATTTTCATAGTAATCGTTTTTTGTTTGCGTTTTATTTATAGTTTGCGTTTTAATTTTAGTTTACGTTTGCATTTAATATCTAACAAAGTTTGCGTTTTATTTATAGTTTGCGTTTTATTTATAATTTGCGTTTGCGTTTAATATCTAACAAATTTTGCGTTTTTGTTAAGGTCTTACGATGGTTTCGCGAACTTGAGCATCGGTGGTTCGTCTCAAGGGATGCAACAACCTCCACGTACCGGTGGTTCGACTCGAGGGGCATAACCACCAAGTCCGGCCGCATCGACTATCCCTGAGTCGCAGAGTCAAGCTCCTCGAATCATGACCATCGAGGAGTTAGTCCAACAACCGGGCCGGGACTTGCACATCCGGCTTGATCCACATCTCGTTGGAAGATCGACATCTTGTTAAATATATATATATATATATATATATATATATATATATATATATTTAATATCAAATTGTTTATAGTTTATCTTTTTTTTGTAGGTTTGGTATATCGAACAACGGGATTAGCAAGGCCATTATGAGGATGTTCCATTCGATCCTCGACAAACCGTACAAGAAGTTTTCAGAAGTCCCGTATGATGAGAAGCAAATTTGGTTTAGACAATTTGCGGTAAGTTGTCAATTACTATATTTTTCCTATATTTATAAGTATTTTATTAATATTTTGCTAAGCATTTTTATTTATGTTTTCGTAGAAAGAGTTTACATGGCATCCCTCTCACAGTGTCATGGTGGAAAAGTTATTTATGAAGGAAGCGGGTACGCAGTTCAAGAGACACATGAACGAGTGAAAGAAAAAGTGGAGGAAAGGGGCAGACAAGCCGAAAGGCTTGAATTTGGAGGTTTGGAATAACTACAGACCATATTGGCAACAGCCGGCGACAGAGAAACTCTCGAAGACTAATTCGGGAAACCGAAAGAGTGAGCGCAACGGGAAGGGCCAATACATCCACAACTCCGGTTCGAGCAGCTTCCAGACCCGAGAAATTCAAATGGTAATCTTTTATTGTTGACATTGTTTCTATTTTTAATTATTTATTAAATTATTTATTCATATTTGTTTTTATTCGTTTTTATAGACTAATGAGGCCGGAGGTGTGCGTCCGAATCACTTGGATTTAATGAAGAGGTGCCATACGAACAAGACAACCGGGCTTATTCAGGATCCCCTCATAAGGGAGATCTACGAGAACGTGACGAAGCAGAAGATCGACATCGAACTGACCCAACAGTCACAAGGTGACTCCTCCTCCTCCTTCGAGATGTCGCGGGAAGCGGTCAACAGTCTCGTTATGAGCGTAAGTTTTTTTTTTTTTATAGTTTTACATTATAATTTTATTATGTTCTAATTTATTTATATTTTATACAGGAATTTCCCCTTGATAAAAAAGGGCGGCGTCGCGGGGGTTTGGGTACGATCCCGTTTATGGACGACCGGTCTTCTTCTGGTTCTTTTTTCTCTGAAGATCTCATCCAGCAGAATGAAGAGCTCAAGTCCAAAGTAGAAGCTTTGGAGGCGGCGAAAACGGACACCGAATTCAAGTTAGGTGCCACGCAAGATGAGCTTTCGGAGGCGAGGTCAGATATCGCTAGCATGTCGTCTTGGATGAGAGCGAAGTTTCCGGATTACCCGGGAACGGGATCGGGATCCGCAAATGTTTAATATGTTTAATGTTTTAAAAACAATTTCTGTTATTTTATTTTCAAAAATATTTTATTTTATAATATTTTAATGTTTAATATTAATTTTTATTTTTATTTTCGAATTAATTAAATTAAATTAAATTAATTAATCAAAATTCAAAAAAATTCAAAATAATTTCGAATTTATACAGTATTTCAACTTGGTCGGAATTTAGGTTGGTCGGAATTCAGTCGGAATTTAGTTTGGTTGGAATTTGGTCGGAATTTAGGTGGGTCGGAATTCAGTCGGAATTTAGTTTGGTCGGAATGTGGTCGGAATTTAGGTTGGTCGGAATCTATTCGGAATTTAGTTTGGTCGGAATTTGATCGGAATTGAGGTTAGTCGGAATCTGGTCGGGATTGTGTTTAGTTGGAAGTTGGTCGGAAGTTAAATTGGTCGGAATATGGTCGGTATTTGGTCAGAAATAAGTTAGTCGGACTGTTGTCGGGAACTCGTCGGGTAATAACCGACGCTTTATAACGTCGCTAATTGGTCGGGAAAATAATGGTCGGGAATCCGTCGGAAAGTCCAGACCAATTTTCGACCAATATTGATTTCCGACGCGATAGTCCCGACGAACCAAATCGGTCGGAAATTGGTAGGGAAAGCCGTTTTCCGACGGTATTCCAACCAATATGACAGTCGGAAATCGAGATGTTTTCTTGTAGTGCTTAAGCGTGCATGACATTTGTATCTACTAGTTAGAACGTATAAATCAAAAACTATGTATTAAAAAAAAAAATCTAGGATGTACGTAGCACCAAAATACCGAAGAAGTTATTAACAATATAAACACCAAATTTATTATTAGTTTATGTTGAGTACATATGGTGATAATGATTAATTTAGTGCATCTTCCAAAGTATGATCCTATAAAGTTTCTGTCCATATATATAGACAAATAAAGTATGTAAACAGGTTGAGGGGATTAATTAACTTTTGTCTTGTTACCTAGCTACTAACCTACCTCATTTACTCAAATTACATATTTTTACTAATTTAATTGTGCAAAAATAATTGATTATGTTTTATGGTTTACATCAAACTGATCTAACTATCAACAATAGCAAAACTATCCACAATAACAAAACAATTCATATATAATTGTATCATACATGCATGACAGCATGACCACATATATATATGTAAACCAACCGACGACATATTATACATATATAAGACATTGGTGCAACGCAATGGTGCTCTTCCCACATGTTTTATGCCTGAGAAAACAAAAACTCCAGAAGTTCAAACTCAAATTACCACTTGCATTATCTTTATTATACGTGCAACTAAATTTATGAAAATAAAATAGTATATTTATACCGAAAAAATTCATATCGTAGTTAATACTCATCTATTGAACATGTATCATCGTAGTTAATACTCATCTATTGAACATGTATTATCAGATCTATTGAACATATTTTGATTGAGTACTTTTTTTTTTACTTTAAGTTATGAAAATAAAACTAAAAGTGATGAATATTCTAACTAAACATAAGAAGGCAATAATGTTTATACAAAGTTACATATGCTTAAAGCTTACTATTTTTGATAAATATTTATATATTAAAATGATAGCGCGCGGTGTTAATTATTATGATATTTACAGTCAAAAGTTATCATAGGCGGCAAAAATGAAGAGAAAAAAAAAAAAAAAAAAAAAAAAAATGAAGAGAAGATTTACTTATCCGATGATGAGAAAACTCAAGCTTGCCTCACAATTCTGCATAAAAGGCTAGTGTGTGTGTGTGTGTGTAAGCAAAGTTAGGTGTGTGCATTGCATTTTACTTACACGTTCTTGCTTAGGGTTTTTAATTATTAATTTGATTAATGATTATATATGTGTTACTAGTGAATCACTCCCCATTTTTTTTATGTTAATTAAGTTTCCCTAATCAAGTGTCCAGATCGTACATTTTTTGCATTAGCATTTTGGAATTATTCCCTCCCCTAAAAAGTATCATATCTATATCTATAAACTATTGTGTACTAACAGATTTAAAGGTTTTAAATTAAATTAATTCGAAGGAGTTAATGGGAATCACGCCCTATGGTCTAGCCTAAGTATTTAAAGCTAAGTATGTGTTTGGTTTATTTTCAATAATAAATTTAATAATCTAACTAATGTGATTATTAGATAATATTTTTAGAGAAATACCTTAAAATAGCACAAATTTTATTTTTTGTTCGAAAATTAGCATTTTAAATTTAAAATTCTAAAAATAGGATATATAATTATGTAAAAATATTTGTTTACTCAAAATAAATTTAAACATTATGTTTGAGTTCACTATTTCCAATTTACGATTTAGTTTTTTACCATTAGAAAATAATTTTATATCATTTTAATATTAAATTTATGATATTATTATCAAAAAATGCTATTATTGTTATTTTCAATTAGTGATGCTAAATTTGTACTATTATTGTGAATGCGAAAATATATCATTTTCAGTGATCTTTATTGATCCTACATTGCAGTGTAGCCAAATATCAGGAAGCCAATCGGAACACTTGCTGGAAAGCCACCATTTCTGAAAACTTATTCCTATATGCCACTTTTTTGGTATTTTTAATAAACAATTATTTATAAATCAAAATTGAGGGAAAAATCCAAAAACCCAAAACAAATAAAGAGAATTACAGATCCAACCAGTTGGATCCGACGAAAAACCCACCCAGACCCAACAATCCGACCCAAACCCAAATTCAGTTAATTAAAATTTGAAAAAAAAAACAAAAAATCAAAAAATCCCTCGCACTTCCCCATGCTCCGCGAACCCTTCGGTCTCCCCTGAGGAAAGTTCTGATCGAATCATTCCGACCAAGAAATCCGACAAGAGCGAAGCCGAGAACTCCCAAGCTCAACTCCGGTTCCCTCTCTGGTTCCGTCGCCGTTGGAACTCGCCGTTTTGGACTTCGATTTCCTCTGCAGATTTCCAGATTTCCAGATTTCGTCGCTTCCCTCGACAAGAGCAAAGCCGAGAAATCCCTCCCTCAGACCCACGCGATTCTTCATATCCTTCATTCTTCCTCTCAGACTTGTCAATAGGTAACAAAATCAAATGCTAGTTCCGATGCCTTAGTTTTCGATTTTCGATGAGCGCCATTATGCCTAACTTCTCTCCTTTCGGTTTTGATATGAAATTATTCTTGAATTAGTTTGGATTATTCACAAATGGTATGTGGATGTGTTGTCTAACTTATATCTAGTTTTGGTTGTTTTAGGAATTACCTAGAAGCAATTATAGAAGGAGAAGCAATGGATTGTCATGAAACCGATCCGAAAGTGACGGTTAATGAAGGAGAAAAAGTGACTAAAGAGCAATCAGTTGAAGAAAACGTGGATGGAAGGAGAGTAGAGGAAGAAAAGGGGGATGAAAGGGAAGAAAACGTTGCTGAGGAGAAAGAAAACGTTGCTGAAAACGTAGAAGAAACATTGCTGAAAACGTTGAAGACAATGTTGTGGAGGAAGAAAATGGTGGAGAAGAAGAGGAAAATGAGGTAACTGGAACATCTTAGGTTTGAAATTGTGATGTAGGGACATCTCTGGCTAACTGAAACATCTTAGGTTTGAAACTGAGATGTAGTGACAACTCTGGGTAACTGGAACATCTTAGGTTTAAAACTGTGATGTAGGGACAACTGTGTCTAATTGGAACATCTAGTTGGAACATCGAAACTGTGATGTAGGACTACGATAGTGATGCTAATAAGTGTTTTTTTTTATTTGCAGGACTACGATAGTGATGCTGATGAAGATGATGATGAGAGCCAACCACTGCCGCCAGAGAAGATGTTTTTTGGTCCAAGCGAGTACAGCAAGACTTGCAATATCGGAAGTAGGTGTAAGCTGAAATCGATGGTGGAATACATTGAGGATGGTCTTGATGAAGAGTTGGAATGGTTTCGAAATCATTCTCAATTCAAGCATCTGTTCCACATGCCTAAGGAGGCAAACCACATGCTTCAAGACATGTGGATGCTTCTCCTTCGGACAGCATCTACGGAGAAGGAGAGAGAGTGCTGGTTTGTGGTGGACGGAGTGCCTATCAGGTACTCTTTGAGAGAGCACGCCCTCCTTACTGGATTGGACTGCCACGATTACCCCGACAAATATAAGGCGTTGGGGGATTTGGAGTTTGCTGAGCGGATGTTTGGTAAGGACCTGAAGGTAACAATCAAAGATGTGGAGGAGAAGCTTGAGGAACTTAAGAAGAAGACCGAATGAGTGAAGAAGAAGACCTCAGCAGTGAGGAAGACCTTGGGAGACATGTTGAAGCTCACTATCTTGTATTTCTTATGCAATGTAGTGAAAGCCAAGTCTAAGGTTGATGGTAACATAGATTCGTGGCTGCTGAGTGTTGTTGATGATGTCCACGCTTGTGAGACATTTCTTTGGGGTCGTTTTACTTTCGACGAAACCATGAAAGAGATCCGACGCTTTGTGAAAATTAAGCTTCAAAGGCGTCGTGAAACCAAAACAGCAAGCGGCGTTTGGTGGCTTTGTTCTTCCTCTCGAGGTAAATATTTAATAGTAATTTATGATCTCAAATATTAGTTTAAAGATTTTAACACTTAGATAATATAACGATATGTGTAGATTATGGCATATGAGGCGATTCCAAATCTTGGATGAAGATTTCGGGATGCTGTACCCAGAGAGCAGGAATGTCCAAGGTATTGTAAAAGTAAATTCTCAGAAAGTTTAATGAAAGGTCATCCTTTGGATGACATCAATGAAGCGGTCGGTCTTAGCAAGGTAAGAGTTTGTGAACATAGTTATTTGGTAATATTTGTAATCTTTTAGAGTTTCATTTGATGTTCGAATTATTAATCTTTACAGGACATCTCTAGCATCTTGGAACCAGATTCAGAGGAGAATGATCGGTTGGAGCAGATCATAGGCGATGACTGTAATGATGGGATAGGTCTCATCGATCCCATCGTTGAAAGTTGGAGAGAGCGTCTAACTGTTGAGAAGAAGATATTTTGGAGAGATCTCTTTGATTTGGACGTTGTTTTGCGGAGTGATGCAGTCCCTGAGACTGCGAGAATTGATGATGGCCTTGACAGAGTTTCTTAGGTACATGGGCATGTACCTGCACAGTTTGGAGAGCCTTGGAGAGGAAGCTGAGGAAATGGATGGAAAAAGCGATGGAGAAAGGGTTTGAGAAGATCAAGGAGAAGATAACAGAGAAGGTTATGGACATGGAGAAAGCGATGGATGCGACACTGAAAGAGCTTGAAAATTTTGTCTCAACACATCGAGAGAGTCGAGCTTATAAGACTCCATCCTATCAGCCAACTCGACCAATCATCGAGGAGACAAGTGAGTTTTAGAATTTTGGCTCAACACCTCGAGAGAGTCGAGCTTATGAGACTCCATATGCAGGTGGTGTGGTTCTTTTCAGTGGAGTCCCTGACCCATCTCCACCAATCATCGAGGATATAAGTGAGTTATTTGGGTTTGGGGTTTTGGGTTTGGTGATTTCCTTGTTGTGTTTAACTTTGTTTATCTTTTTATGCAGCTGAGGTAGAGGCTCAGAAAGAGAAGAAAGGAAAAGGAAAGAAAGACAATAAGAGGAAGGCGAAGGATCCCAGTGTCACTCCAATACCAACCGGAGTGAAGAGAAGAAGGGGATAATCTGACTATCTAAGGCCACCGTGGGTTGATGAGAAGATGCCTGAGAAGAAGCCTGAGAAGAAGCCTGAGAAGAAGACTGGGAAGAAGACTGGGAAGAAGACTGGGAAGAAGACTGAGAAGAAGTAAGGGTTTGTAGTAGTTTGGTTATTTGGTGTTTAGCATCTAGTACTTTGTAGTAGTTTGGTTATGAACTGGTTGGGCGGAAACACACTACTTATCATTTTTATGTATTCAGTTTTTGGAACAACTGGTTTATATAGGTTCAACTAAATTGTGTTTTCTGGAACAACTAGTTTATATAGGTATAACTTAATTGTGTTTTTTGGAACAAATGGTTTATATATGTTAAACTTAATTTAGTTCATTCGAAACAATTTTTTTATATAGGTTCAACTTAATTAAGTTCATTCGGAACAACTGGTTTATATAGGTTCAACTTAATTAAGTTCCTTCAGAACAACTGGTTTATATAGGTTCAACTGAATTGAGTTTTTTGGAACAATTGGTTTATATAGGTTCAACTTAAACATAAACAACAGAAACAGGTAAACATAAACATAAACATAAACATAAACATAAGGTTTTCAAGTCTTATAAAGCCACAGAAACATAAACATAAACATAAGATTCGTAATACAAAAGGACCTTCAGCCGTATAAACTAAAATCACTTCCTTATCCCCGAAAGTTTCTCCCTCAGCATATGGATCTCGTGGTCCTTCTTGGCTAAGCTTTCCTTGATCTCATCAATTTCTTGACGTATTTGGGCAACAGCCATACGCATCTCACAATGGAGCTTGAAAGAACTGTGAGACGAAGCTCTCTGCTCATCTAGTCGGAGCTCTACTCTTGTAAACTGCTCTTGGATTGCATGATCCCACCACTGAAAAAGGTGGTCTCCACCATAACAAAGGTCTCCACCACCACTCACTGTGCAATCGTAGTATCTTTTTCCTTCATCCCTCGGAGTTTTAGCCACGTCGACTCTCACTTGTTTACCGCACCAACACTTTGAAGGAATACCGAAATTAGCGTCCTCTCTTGCGTAGAGATCCTCGTAACTTTCTTCTGAGGAATCAGTCTCTCTTGCACTTATTGGCATTGTCACTGTAACGGGGAAAACAACAATCATATACCCAAAAACAACAATCTGTGACTGTAAACAACAATCATATACCCATCAATCATATACCCAAAAATCCCATATACCCAGAAATCCCATATTATTTAACGAATCAGTCGAGCATATAACGAAATCCCAAATACCCAGAAATCGAAACCTGCAATCATATACCCAACAATCATATACCCAGAAATCGCGAATTTGAGAATCAAAAATCACGAAAACGAAACTCGCAATCGAGAATCGAGAATCACGAAATCGCGAAATGGAACTCGCAAAATCGAGAAATCGAAATACCATAAACTTACCTTTGTCGATTGTTGAACTCCACCTTCCAAATCGGGAAATTTCAGAACTTTCCCCCTTTTCTCAAACCCTAGAAATCGCTCGCCCTCCTCTCTCTCTCACTTTAAAAGGAAGAATCGGAAAATGGTGAGAAATGAGAGTGAGAGTAGAGTATGTCGACAAAAAGAAAAAGACAAAAAGGGTATATTGATTAAAAAAATTAAAAATTGAACCAATTGGGGAAAAGAAGGAGGGAAGTTCCGAAAAAAATGGAGGGAAGTTCCTAAAAAATGTACATAGTTTTCCCTTAGATGTACAGTTGTTCACCAAACATCATAGTTGTACATTTGGCGATATTTGTGTATTTTAAGTTGGACCTTAATATATATGTTTATGTTGTAGTTGTCCACGTGACCTCCCATAGTTATGTACCATTTAGGAGGTTTTCATAAGACAATTTGCACGAAATCAAATTTTTCAACTCTTTTCCATCGTAAGAGGTGAATATTAACGAAGTCTTCATTATACTATAAGGAGTATTTGATGTGAGAACAAGCATATGTATTAGGAAAATGTTTAATTCGTTTTTTTTTATTATAAATCGTTTCTTAAGGTATTACGAATCCTTTTACAACTTAATTTACCATTTTTAATATTAGTTAAATATTATATTAATAATTATGATTGTACAATTATTTTGTTCGTAGTTGTACTAGTTGAACCCGGTTGTAAAAATCCGAGTACATACATGTTTTTATCTGTACTTAGTTTAACCTGGTTGTACAAATTCGAGAACTGCTGAACATACATGTTATTATTTGTACTTAATTAAACTTGGTTGTACAAATCCGATGCCATATAGCAATATACATGTTCTTAGTAGTACTTAGTAACAGACATATTCTTAGTTAAATTCGAGAATTACAAAGAAAAAAATATGTTTACTCATCAGGACTTTCGGGCTGCAACCACCTCTCCAAGTTAATGTCAGGGACATACTTGTTTCTCCTCTTCCTGCTACCTTCTCCGGTAGATGGAAACCGAGTTTCCTGATTTCTTCCAGATCGTTTGGTGTATTGCGGCGGTAAGGCGAACAATTCTTCTATTTCAGCAGGAACCATCCAGTTAGAATCATGCGGGATGACATAAATCGTTCTGTAATATGCCAACGCCCATGTATCAATCAAGTAATATTGAGAACAGAGATCATAGATTTGGATATTCGCGGTTCTCCCATCCTTCCTCATGAGGTTTCTCGTTGCGGCTATTGCGTGGACACACGGATACTTGTCTATATCAAAACATCTGCAAGAACAACTTTTGATTTTCAGGTCCACCAAATAACTCTTCTCATCGCATCCAATAACGTTGTATTCAAGCTGGAAGCCGTTTAGCTCAGTCACCACTAATTTCGATGCAATTGCACATCGTGTGTGCAGCTCGTTCTCCACAAAAGGCACCACTCTCTTGTTGTCCGATGCAGCACCAGCTTCTTTCCTATGTTTGTTAAACCATTCAATTTTTTTTTCAAGAATCGCATCAATCATAGGTAATAGAGAGTACTTCCTTGCTTCCCAAAACACACTGTTCATTGACTCTGCGGAATTGCTGGTGTCTATGTTGTACTTGTCTCCTAGGAATTTTCACCTTGCCCATTTATCCAGCTCTATGCTCTTATCGAGATATTCAGCGACTTTAGGAAACCTACTCCTAAAATCAGCATACTCTCGGTTGAAAACACACTCCGTATAAATATGAGCACAATCCCTGAATTTCATCGCGACATGATCCTTGTGTTGTTTCTTCACCTTTCCTCTCACGTTTTGAGACAAATACCAGATACAATGTCCATGATGTGCGCTCGGGTACAATTCAAAGACTGCCTTGATGATGCTTGCATGTCTGTCGCTTATAAAAACCATTCCAGGAACATCCGGTATAACTGTTTTCAGCATTTTGAAAAACCAGGTCCAGCTAGCATCTTTCTCACTATCAATTACACCAAACGCAATGGGGTAATGGTGATGATTGGGATCCTGAGCTGTTGCGAAAACCAACATACCACCATATACATACTTAAGAAAAGTTGCATCTACAACTATCACTTTCCTCATAACCCTAAACCCTTCAATGTTGGCTCCCAAAGCAATGAATAGGTACTTGAACCTTTTCTCTGCATCCAATTCCACAGCTGTTACTGATCCATAATTCACCTTCTCTAACATGTACAGATAGGAATACAACATCTTGTAACTTTTTTCAGGACTCCCTCGCACATCACTTACATGTTTTTTTTTCCTCTCTAGGCCGTAGAGTAAGATAAATGCAAACTGAGTCTTCCTTGAACAATACTCATGAGATTTTTAGGACTCGGGGTGTCTAATAGACCTGGGTAGGCTTCATGCAAAAGAACTGCTACCATGCCTGGTGTGCTTTTCTGTTTACAACTGTTTGTGCTCGCAACATCCCGAGAGCAACTATGCATCTTTCTATGTACTCTTACACTGAAAAATTCTGATTTCTGAATTCTCGCAGCTCGTAAATACCATTTTCAACATTGTGGAGCTTGACCACATCGTAGCATAAGTCGCTCCGTATCCGACTTAACCGTACGAATCCCAAAACAGTTCAAATTTGCAGCTCTATGAACCAGTTCTTGCACTGCCTCATTTGAACAAAATTCTTGACCCTTTTCAAGACCCGTACCATCTTCCCATTCTTCAACATACTGACTATCTTGTACAAGAGGTGGCAGCTCAACATATTCATGCGTACCATCGAAATCGTCATCCACATGGTTATCCACAGCCTCAAAATCGTTACGTGAATCATTCTCACAACCTTCATTACCATCATTCATCGGCTCTTCATTGATATTCTCGTTATTTTGTTCTGATATTTCGCCAGCTATGAAAATAGTAAGGATTCCACCATTATCTGCATCATCTACTCTCCCATTTGAAGCCGGCTGTCCATAATTCTTACCAAATGAACTTCCTCGCCCCGCTCTTGAAATTTGATCGACCCACTGACTTTTTTTCAAATCATCATTCGATAACTCCACATGCATAACATGTCGAAGTCCCTTTTCATCCGATGTCGTCAGATAAACAAAAACGTCCTCGTCATCTACAATATATGACTCTCTCGCAGCATTAGATACGCTATAACTCAATTTCAGCCCTAGGACCCCTAATAATATTAAGCCGGGCCTGGGAATGGAACAATTGCTGGAAAGCCACTATTTCTAAAAATTTATTCCCATATGCCATCTTTTTTTTGTATTTTTAATAAACAATTAATTTTAAAACAAAATTGAAGGAAAAACCGAAAATCCCAAATCAAAACTAGAAAATTACAGACCCAACCACTTGGATCCGATGAAAAACCTACCCAGACCCAACAATCCAGACCCAAACCCAAATTCAGCTACTTAAAATTTGAAAAAAAAAAAAACCAAAAAAACCTCCCACTTCCCCATGCTTCCCCGCGAGACCATCGGTCTTCCCTGAGGAAAGTTCTTATCGATTCATTCCGACCTTCCACCACGAAATCCGATAAGAGCTTAGCCACTCCAGTTCCCTCGTGTCCTGGTCTTCGATTTCGTCTGCAGATTTCCAGATTTCGTCGATTGATGAGAAATCCCGAGCCCTCTCTCAGAAATCCCGAGCCCTTCCTCAGAAATCCCGAGCCCTCCCTCAGACCCACGCGATTTGTCATATTCTTCCTCTCAGACTTCACAATAGGTAACATAATCAAAGCTAGTTCCGATGCCTTAGTTTTCTATTTTCGATGAGCGCCATTATGCCTAACTTCTCTCCTTTCGGTTTTGATATGAAATTGTTCTCGAATTAGTTTGGATTATTCACAAATGGTATGTGGATGTGTTGTCTAACTTATATCTAGTTTTGGTTGTTTTAGGAATTACCTAGAAGCAATTATAGAAGGAGAAGCAATGGATTGTCATGAAACCAATCCGAAAGTGACGGTTAATGAAGGAGAAGAAGAAGAATTGACTAAAGAGCAATTAGTTGAAGAAAATGTGGATGGAAGGAGAGTAGAGGAAGAAAAGGGGGATGAAAGGGAAGAAACAGTTGCTGAAGACGAAGAAAACGTTGCTGAAAACGTTGAAGAAAACATTGCTATCGCAGGGGAAGACAATGTTGTGGAGGAAGAAGAGGTAACTGGAACATCTTAGGTTTGAAATTGTGATGTAGGGACATCTCTGGCTAACTGAAACATCTTAGGTTTGAAACTGTGATGTAGGGACAAATGTGTCTAACTGGAACATCTTAGGTTTGAAACTGAGATGTAGGGACATCTCTGGGTAACTGGAACATCTTAGGTTTGAAACTGTGATGTAGGGACAAATGTGTCTAACTGGAACATCTTAGGTTTGAAACTGTGATGTAGGGACAAATGTGTCTAACTGGAACATCTTAGGTTTGAAATTGTGATGTAAGGACTACTGTGGCTAACTGGAACATCGAAACTGTGATGTAGGGACAACTCTGGCTAACTGTAACATCTGAGTTCAACTGTGGATACGTGATAGTAATAAGTGTTTTTTTTTATTTGCAGGACTACGATAGTGATGCTGATGAAGATGATGATGATGAGAGCCAACCACTGCCGCCAGAGAAGATGTTTTTTGGTCCAAGCGAGTACAGCAAGACTTGCAATATCGGAAGTAGGTGTAAGCTGAAATCGATGGTGGAATACATTGAGGATGGTCTTGATGAAGAGTTGGAATGGTTTCGAAATCATTCTCAATTCAAGCATCTGTTCCACATGCCTAAGGAGGCAAACCACATGCTTCAAGGCATGTGGATGCTTCTCCTTCGGACAACATCTACGGAGAAGGAGAGAGAAGCCTGGTTTGTGGTGAACGGAGTGCCTATCAGGTACTCTTTGAGAGAGCACGCCCTCCTTACTGGATTGGACTGCCACGATTACCCCGACAACTATAAGGCGTTGGGGGATTTGGAGTTTGCTGAGCGGATGTTTGGTAAGGACCTGAAGGTAACAATCAAAGATGTGGAGGAGAAGCTTGAGGAACTTAAGAAGAAGACCGAAGGAGTGAAGAAGAAGACCTCAGCAGTGAGGAAGACCTTGGGAGACAGGTTGAAACTCACTATCTTGTATTTCTTATGCAAGGTAGTGAAAGTCAAGTATAAAGTTGATGGTAACATAGATTCGTGGCTGCTGAGTGTTGTTGATGATGTCCACGCTTGTGAGACATTTCCTTGGGGTCGGTTTACATTCGATGAAACCATGAAAGAGATCTGACGCTTTGTGAAAAGTTTCAAAGGCGTCGTGAAACCAAAACAGCAAGCGGCGTTTGGTGGCTTTGTTCTTCCTCTCGAGGTTAATATTTAAGAGTAATTTATGATTTTAAATATTAGGTTAAAGATTTTAACACTTAGATAATATAACGATATATGTAGATTATGGCATATGAGGCGATTCCAAATCTTGGACGAAGATTTCGGGAATCTGTACCCGCAGACCAGGAATGTCCAAGGTGTTGTAAAAGTAAATTCTCAGAAAGTTTAATGAAAGGTCATACTTTGGATGACATCAATGAAGCGGTCGGTCTCAGCAAGGTAAGAGTTTGTGAACATAGTTAGTTAGTAATATTTGTAATCTTTTAGAGTTTCATTTGATGTTCGAATTATTAATCTTTACAGGACATCTCTAGCATCTTGGAACCAGATTCAGAGGAAAATGATCTGTTCAAGCGGATCATAGACGATGACTATGATGATGGGATAGGTTTCATCGATCCCATTGTTAAAAGTTGGAGAGAGCGTCTAACTGTTGAGAAGAAGAAGATATTTTGGAGAGATCTATTTGATTTGGACGTGGCTTCGCGGAGTGATGCAGTCCCTGAGACTGCGAGAGTTGATGTTGTCCTTGACAGAGTTTCTCAGGTACCTGGGCATGTACCTGCACAGTCTGGAGAAGCCTTGGAGAGGAAGATGAAGAAATGGATGGAAAAAGCGATGGAGAAAGGGTTTGAGAAGATCATGGAGAAAATAACAGAGAATGCTATGGACTTGGAGAAAGCGATGGATGGGAGACTGAAAGAGCTTGAGAATTTTGTCTCAACACATCGAGAGAGTCGATCTTATGAGACTCCATCCTATCAGCCAACTCGACCAATCATCGAGGAGACAAGTGAGTGTGGAGCTTATGAGACTCCATATGCAGCTGGTGTGGTTCTTTTCAGTGGAGTCCCTGACCCATCTCCACCAATCATCGAGGATATAAGTGAGTTTTTTTGGTTTGCGGTTTTGGGTTTGGTGATTTCCTTGTTGTGTTTAACTTTGTTTATTTTTTATGCAACTGAGGTAGAAGCTCATAAAGAGAAGAAAGGAAAAGGAAAGAAAGACAATAAGAAGAGGAAGGCGAAGGATCCCAGTGTCACTCCAATACCAACCGGAGTGAAGAGAAGAAGGGGAGAGTCGGACTATCTAGGGCCACCGTGGGTTGATGAGAAGAAGCCTGAGCAGGAGCCTGAGTAGGAGCCTGAGCAGGAGCCTGAGCAGGAGCCTGAGAAGAAGCCTGCGAAGAAGCCTGCGAAGAAGCCTGCGAAGAAGCCTGAGAAGAAGGCTGGGTAGAAGTAGGGGTTTGTACTAGTTTGGTTCTTTGGTTATGAACTGTTTGGGTGGAAACACACTACTTATCGTTTTTATGTATTTCAGTTTTTGGAACAACTGGTTTATATAGGTTCAACTTATTTAAGTTCCAAAGGAACAACTGGTTTATATAGGTTCAACTGAATTGAGTTTTTTGGAACAACTGGTTTATATAGATTCAACTTATTTAAGTTCCGAAGGAACAACTGGTTTATATAGGTTCAACTGAATTGAGTTTTTTGGAACAACTGGTTTATATAGGTTCAACTTATTTAAGTTCCTTCGGAACAACTGTTTATAAGGTTCAACTTAAACATAAACATAAACATAAGGTTTTCAAGTCTTATAAAGCCACATAAACATTAACATAAACATAAGATTCGTAATACAAAAGGACCTTCAGCCGCATAAACTAAAGTCACTTCCTTCTCCCCGAAAGTTTCTCCCTCAGCATATGGATCTCGTGGTCCTTCTTGGCTAAGCTTTCCTTGATCTTATCAATTTCTTGACGCATTTGGGCAACGGCCATACGCATCTCACAATGGAGTTTGAAAGCACTGTGAGACGAAGCTCTCTGCTCATCTAGTCGGAGCTCTACTCTTGTAAACTGCTCTTGGATTGCATGATCCCACCACTGAAAAAGGTGGTTTCCACCATAACAAAGGTCTCCACCACCACTCGCTGTGCAATGGTAGTATCTTCTTCCTTCATCCCCCAGAGTTTTAGCCACGTCGACTCTCACTTGTTTACCGCACCAACACTTTGAAAGAATACCGAAGTTTGCGTCCTCTCTTGCGTAGAGATCCTCGTAACTTTCTTCTGAGGAATCAGTATCTCTTGTACTTATTGGCATTGTCACTGTAACGGGAAAAAGATAAATTTTTATACAGACATCGAAATCCCATATCCTCGAGATTTGCAATTTACCCAGAAATCGAAATCCCATATCCTCAATGTACCCAGAAATCAAAATCCAGAATCGCCTAGATTCCTTAATCGAGAATTGACATTTACCCAGAAATCGCGAACTCCAGAATCACCTAGATGCCGAAATCGAAATCCAGAAATCGAACCCCAGAAATCGAAATCCAGAAATCGCCTACATGCCTTAATCGAAATCCAGAAATCGCCTACATGCCTTAATCGAAATCCAGAAATCGAAACCCAGAAATCGAAATCCAGAAATCGCGAAATCCAGAATTCGAAAATCGAAATCGCGAAATTTAGAATTCGAAAATTGAATTCGCGAAAACTTACCTTTGTCGATTGTTGAACTCCACCTTCCAAATCCAGAAATTTGAGAACTTTCCCCTTTTCCTCTCAAACCCTAGAAATCTCTCTCTCTCTCTAAAAGGAATAAACGAAAATTGTTAGAAATGAGTGGATGTGAGAGTGTGTCGAGGAAAAGGTATATTGATTAAAAAAATTTATAAAATAAACCAATTGGGGAAAAGAAGGAGGGAAGTTCCGAAAAAAGGAGGGAAATTCCGAAATGAGTGAGAAATATATTTATTAAAGTTGGTATGGTTTAAACATAGTTGTCCCCTAGATGTACAGTTGTTCACCAAACATCATAGTTGTGGTTTTGGAGATATTTGCGTATTTTAAGTTGGACCTTAATATAAATGATTATGTTGTAGTTGTCCACGTGACTTTCCACATTTATGTACCATTTAGGAGGTTTTCATAAGAAAATTTGCACGAAATCGAATTTTTCAACTCTTTTCCATCGTAAGAGGTGAATATTAACAAAGTATTCCTTATAGTATAAGGAGTATCTGTTGTGAGAACAAGCATATGTATTAGGAAAATGTTTAATTCATTTTTTATTGATTATAAATCATTTCTTAAGGTATTACGAATCATTTTACAACTTAATTTACCATTTTTAATATTAGTTGGATATTATATTAATAATTATGATTGTATAATTATTTTGTTCGTAATTGTACTAGTTGAACCCCGTTATACAAATCCGAGTACATACATGTTCTTATCTGTACTTAGTTTAATCTGGTTGTACAAATTCGAGAATTGCCGAACAAACATGTTCTTATTTGTACTTAGTTTAACCTGGTTGTACAAATTCGAGAACTGCTGAATAGACATGTTCTTATTTGTACTTAATTAAACCTGATTGTACAAATCCGATGCCATATAGCAACATACATGTTCTTAGTAGTACTTAGTTAAACCTGGTTGTCAAGATCCGAGAAATACAGCAACATACATGTTCTTAGTAGTACTTAGTAACAGACATATTCTTAGTTAAATTCGAGAATTACAAAGAAGAAAATATGTTTACTCATCAGGACTTTCGGGCTGCAACCACATCTCCAAGTTAATGCCAGGGACAGACTTGTTTCTCCTCTTCCTGCTACCTTCTCCGGTAGATGGAAACCGCGTTTCCTGATTTCTTCCAGATCTTTTGGTGTATTGCGGCGGTAAGGCGAACAATTCTTCTATTTCAGCAGGAACCATCCAGTTAGAGTCATGCGAGACGACATAAATCGTTCTGTAATATTGCAACGCCCATGTATCAATCAAGTAATATTGAGAACAGAGATCATAGATTTGGATATTCGCGGTTCTCCCATCCTTCCTCATGAGGTTTCTCGTTGCGGCTATTGCGTGGACACACGGATACTTGTCTATATCAAAACATCTGCAAGAACAACTTTTCATTTTCAGGTCCACCAAATAACTCTTCCCATCGCGTCCAATAACGTTGTATTCAAGCTGGAAGCCGTTTAGCTCAGTCACCACTAATTTCGATGCAATTGCACATCGTGTGTGCAGCTCGTTCTCCACAAAAGGCACCACTCTCTTGTGATCCGATGCAGCACCAGCTTCTTTCCTATGTTTGTTAAACCATTCAGAAATTTTTTCAAGAATTGCATCAATCATAGGTAATAGAGAGTACTTCCTTGCTTCCCAAAACACACTGTTCATTGACTCTGCGGAATTGCTGGTGTCTATGTTGTACTTGTCTCCTAGGAATTTTCACCTTGCCCATTTATCCGGCTTTATGCTCTTATCGAGATATTCGGCGACTTTAGGATACCTACTCCTAAAATCAGCATACTCTCGGTTGAAATCACTCTCCGTATAAATATGAGCACAATCCCTGAGTTTCATCGCGACATGATCCTTGTGTTGTTTCTTCACCTTTCCTCTCACGTTTTGAGACAAATGCCAGATACAATGTCCATGATGTGCGCTCGGGTACACCTCAAAGACTGCCTTGATGATGCTTGCATGTCTGTCGCTTATAAAAACCATTACAGGAACATCCGGTATAACTGTTTTCAGCATTTTGAAAAACCAGGTCCAGCTAGCATCTTTCTCACTATCAATTACACCAAACGCAATGGGGTAATGGTGATGATTGGGATCCTGAGCTGTTGCGAAAACCAACATACCACCATATACAGACTTAAGAAAAGTTGCATGTACAACTATCACTTTCCTCATAGCCCTAAACCCTTCAATGCTAGCTCCCAAAGCAATGAATAGGTACTTGAATCTTTTCTCTGCATCCAATTCCACAGCTGTTACTGATCCAGGATTCACCTTCTCTAACATGTACAGATAGGAATACAACATCTTGTAGCTTTTTTCAGGACTCCCTCGCACATCACTTACATGTTGTTTTTTTCCTCTCCAGGCCGTAGCGTAAGACAAATGCAAACTGAGTCTTCCTTGAACAATACTCATGAGATTTTTAGGACTCGGGGTGTCTAATTGACCTGGATAGTCTTCATGCAAAATAGCTGCTACCATTCCTGGTTTGCCTTTCTGTTTACAACTGCTTGTGGTTACAACAGCCCGAGAGCAACTATGCATATTTCTATGTACTCTTACACTGAAAAATTCTGATTTCTGAATTCTCGCAGCTCGTAATTACCATTTGCAACCTTGTGCAGCTTGACCACATCGTAGCATAAGTCACTCCGTATCCGACTTAACCGTACGAATCCCAAAACAGTTCAAATTTGCAGCTCTATGAACCAGTTCTTGCACTGCCTCCTTTGAACAAAATTCTTGACCCTTTTCAAGACCCGTACCATCTTCCCATTCTTCAACATACTGACTATCTTGTACAGGAGGTGGCAGCTCAACATATTCATGCCTACCATCGAAACAGTCATCCACATGGTTATCCACTGGGCTATCCACAACCTCAAAATCGTTACGTGAATCATTCTCACAACCTTCATTACCATCATTCATCGGCTCTTCATTGATATTATCGTTATTTTGTTCTGATATTTCACCAGCTCTGAAAATAGTAAAGATTCCACCATTATCTGCATCATCAACTCTCCCATTTGAAGCCGGCTCCCCATAATTCTTACCAAATGAACTTCCTCGCCCCGCTCTTGAAATTTGATCGACCCACTGACTTTTTTCCAAATCATCATTGGATAACTCCACATGCATAACATGTCGAAGTCCCTTTTCATCCGATGTCGTCAGATAAACAAAAACGTCCTCATCATCTACAATATATGACTCTCTCGCAGCATTAGATACGCTATAACTCAATTTCTGCTTCCTCGGGGTTTCATCTAACGCAATCTTCCTGCATATTTTCTCTACTAACATCGAATAAGTTATCTCTTCCATAGATGCGGTCTTAAACGATATAGCGTATACGGAATTTATTGAAACCCATTCATGCTCTTCTGTATAGTACCCTCCATAGTCAAAATGAACGTTTGTGTGCCTCTTCCTCATCGCCTCCTGGAAACAAGATAAAAAAACACAAATTACGAATTACACAATTTGTCATAGTTATTCCATTTGTTCCAGTTGTCCTAATATCTCTCAGTTATATACCATTTGAACCAGTTGTCCTACTATCTCTCAGTTATACCATATGTTCTAGTTGTCATACGTCTGCAGATTTCCAGATTTGGGATCGATTCTAAATCGTGGTTTCCTCTAGATTTACCATTATTCAACAGCTAAATTCGATAAATAACCTATGGAAATAGCTATTCTTACCATTAAACATCATTACAAACCAAATGTGCTACCAAAACAACCAAATTCCTTTTCAAATCCCTAAATCTAACAAATCCCCAAATCCCCTATCCAAGAACTCACCAAACCCGATGAAGAAAGGAGAACAAACCGACGCCAACGAGAACGAAGAACTCGCCGGAGGTGACGGAGGACGTGGTTGAAGGAGCTCGGTTTGAGCAACAATGACATCTCGGGAGGAGGAAGGAAGGTGAGGAACGGACTCGGGACGAGTCGCGGGTTAATGGCATCTGTTTTTTTTTTTACAAATATCATTAAGGATACAATTGGTATTACACATCTTTAGTGGCATGTAGATTAGTTCATGGCATGGGAGAATTTTTTTTCAACAAAAGTGGCATATGAGAATGGCTCTCCCTGGGCATGGCATAATTGTTTTTAAATAAAAGTGGCATATGAGAATGGCGCTCGAGATGAATCCCTTTTGAGACTTGGGAAGTCGTTTTCCGTTTTGTTGCTGAGATTTTGAGTAAACCCCATTTCATACCTTGCTTAGCTCTATCGTAAAGCTCAAAGATATAAGCCTCTGAAACTCTTTCTTTCCTCATCCGATGAAGATTACGGAGTTGCAGAGATCTTGGCCGTTAAACACCAATGAAGAAAGAAGGAGTTTCAGAGGCTTATATCTTTGAGCTTTACGAGGGAGCCAAGCAAGGTATGAAATGAGGTTTATTCAATCAAGATCTCAGCAACAAAACGGAAAACGACCTGCCAAGTCTCAAAAGGGATTCATCTCTAACTACTGCCATTGAATTCCCAATTCTGATTCCGATATGGATTCTAGGTAGATTAGGGCTGGGATACATGCTGTTGTATCATCAACGTGGTGGTCTGCTACTTTATGTTATTTTCTGCACGTGGTGGTCTATTGGGGTTAGCTTATCCATGGGACCGTTAATCCAGGTTGAGGCTGCTCAGTCTTTGACTGAGGCTCTAATCCCTCCTGCGTAGGAGAGAATCTCTGGGTTAACTATTAATCCTTAGCGTGTTCGGTTTCTAGATCTAGCTTGGTGTCTTTGCAGAGAATCTCTGGGTTTACTGGATGACTTAAGCAAGCTATAGTGATAAATGATTATCAGTAGTGTGTTTTTGAAATAAGCAAGCTTTAAATGCAAATGGCTTGGATTCTTCTTCATTACAGTTATCCTAATGTTTTACACAGTTTGATTTTTAGTTTTAACTTTTATTCTGAATGCTAGCCAATTGAAAGTTTTTGTAGGTTTGGTTTGGCTCCATTTAGAGACATTTAATCTGCTATATTATCAACTAGTGTTTTTGACATATGCAAGAACTGGAAACTGTATATGCAAATGGCCTGGATTCGTCTCCATTACAGTTGTCCCCTATCGCTCTTCCAGAACATTACTAATATGTAGTTGATGACATTGACAACATTGTGTGTTGCAGGGGATGATTACAAGATTAAAGTTTGGAACTACAAAACACACAGGTGCCTTTTCACTCTTTTCGGGCATCTTGATTATATCCGCACTGTCCAATTTCACCACGAAAACCCATGGATTGTGAGTGCTAGTGACGATCAGACTATCCGCATATGGAACTGGCAGTCACGGACTTGTATTTCTGTGTTGACTGGTCACAATCATTATGTAATGTGTGCTTCTTTCCATCCAAAAGAAGACCTTGTCGTTTCAGCATCCTTGGATCAGACTGCCAGTCTAGGATATTGGCTCTCTTAAGAAGAAGACAGTATCTCCTGCTGATGACATCATGCGATTTACTCAGATGAACTCTGATCTTTTTGGTGGGGTTGACGCTATTGTTAAGTACGTCCTCGAAGGTCATGATAGGGGAGTAAACTGGGCTTCTTTTCATCCCACCCTTCGTCTCATTGTCTCTGGTGCAGATGACCGCCAAGTAAAGCTGTGGCGTATGAATGGTAATTCTTTCACTGAAATCCGTCTTTATTTTTCCTCATATATCTAATTTTATGAACCATCATTTGTACACTGAATTGCAATTTTTGTAATATTGGAGCTGAGGTAATAAATGCGTTCTTTTCAATTTTATTGCAGAAACTAAAGCTTGGGAGGTGGATACACTGCGAGGCCATATGAATAACTTTTCATCAGTTATGTTCCATGCAAAACAGGATATGTTTGCTGTTCTTGAGAAACGCACCGGCAGTGAGGTGCTAGTCAAGAATCTAAATAATGAGGTTGTTGAGATTCAGAGGCTTAAAGACGTGAGCTTTCAAGCTTGAATCACCAGCAAACCAAGCAAACAAGAATGAGAGACTCTTTGTGTAACACAGATTCGAAACTGTGTTAGACAGAACAAGCAGAAAACAGAGTTAAGCAACAAATGGAAGAGGGAGCACACGTAACTAACATGTTCCTCCAAAGTAGAAACTTCTTTGATAGCTTCCCATAAGACATGCTAAGGAACACATCTTTCATCCCTAATTGGTGAATCACGTTGTTGAAAAAATCTTTGGTATCTTCAAATCTCGATTCCTAATTTTTAAGTCTGCTCCTCCTTTTCTTTATAAGACACAGACAGAAATCGTACTTGCATGTGCTGGTTTACATAACTTTCTTCGAAAGTACTGTCGAACAGATAGTTTTCCTGAAGAAACAAATTTTGATGATGAAGAAGAAGATCTTGAAGAAGTTAATAACAATGATGAAGAAATTCTTGGAACTCATGATAAAGAAAGAGAACATGTCAATCAATTGAGAGCAATAATTGCAACAAATATGTGGACAAATTCTATACTTTAGGAGAATACTAGATGATTAGTGAAAGAAAAAGAACGAAATTTTTTTTTGGTTTTTTTTTTTTCTTATAATACTAAAATTCTTGTAAATCTATTTGGTTGATTGACAATAATCCATTTATTTGATTTAACTTTGAAATCCAGATTTTAAAATCAGTGGATTCATTAAAAAATTTAAATCTGAGAAATCCATTAAAATGCAAAAACCAATAACCCACTAGATATTGATCGTACCAGGAAGGAGGCTCATACCAGCAGCGAGTCTTAATTGAGTATCTCAAAGGGATCGAGTCCAGGGCTACGGAAATTTTGAAGTTACTTCAAGAATAACTCCGAAAATTATTTCCAATTTTTTTTTTATGTATTATCAATTCATAAATAAATATAATTAATGTATATCTCATAAAATAAAGTTGATTCGAATATTGAAACTAGACAAATTACTCAATAGTTTTTATTTTATTTTGTTGGAATAAAATCTCAAATATGAATAGAAATAAGGGCAATTGACCAAAATAACTTTTCATCAGTTATGTTCCATGCAAAACAGGATATGTTTGCTGTTCTTGAGAAACGCACCGGCAGTGAGGTGCTAGTCAAGAATCTAAATAATGAGGTTGTTGAGATTCAGAGGCTTAAAGACGTGAGCTTTCAAGCTTGAATCACCAGCAAACCAATCAAACAAGAATGAGAGACTCTTTGTGTAACACAGATTTGAAACTGTGTTAGACAGAACAAGCAGAAAACAGAGTTAAGCAACAAATGGAAGAGGGAGCACACATAGGCATTTAACGAGTTCACGCCCATCCACTCGGGTCGCTATATCTCGCTGGGATTTCATGCCGGAATCCACTAGATCATAGAGTATACAAAGAGATCCACTAACCCCAAAAGCCCTCTTACAAAGGTTTCTCTCGGTTCTCACTCTTTTACTCTATCTCCCCAAAAACACTCACCAAGCTTACACTTTGATGTTCTCTCTCCTGATCTACATTTTGTTGTGCTCTCTTCTCTCTCATGTCCAAAGTGCACCTTATATAGATGTAACACACCTAGGTCTTGTGCAATAAACCTAACGCAGTCGCTTGTCTTCAAGTCGCCAAAACCAGCTCCTTTTCCTGCGATTGCGATCCTGGCCAAACATGCCTTTAGCTTTGAAATCACAACAAGACAAATTGTCCTTCTTGGCCATTAATGCAAAAGCTCCCCCTTTGTGGTCCCAAAAGACTAACTTAACCTATCTTGATTAAACCTTGAGTTACAACAGCCTTTGCTTGATTTCATCTTCACAGAGGTGGTTACAACGAGTTCGCTGCGTATTCTCACGGATGCTATCTTCTATGCTGGGGATGGAAATTTGCTTTGTACATCTGAGGATAAAGTGGTTATATTTGACCTTCAGAAAAGTGTTGTTCTTAGTGAACTTTAGACACCGTTTGTTAGGTACGTTGTTTGGTCTAAAGATATGCAGAGTGTTGTTTGTTCAGCAAACATACTATCATTATTGCGAGCAAGAACCTTGTCCTCCAGTGCACGCTTCATGAGGCAATACGTGTGAAAAGTGGAGCTTGGGACGACAATGGTGTCTTCATTTACACAACGTTGAATCATATCAAGTACTGCCTTCCTAATGGAGATAGTGGAACCATCCAAACCCTGGATGTCCCAATCTATATCACACAGGGTTATTGAAAATACAATCTTTTGCTTGGATCGGGATGGGGAAAACTGGGCTATCACAATTGATGCTACTGACTACGTTTTCAAGCTTGCACTGCTGAGAAAGGAGTACAACCTGTAAGCATATGGAAACATGACTCATCATGACTCATCACGCTCCCTCTAATTACGTCTTCTTTATTCCTGCATATTGTGTTTCCTTGTATAGCTCTCTCCTCTGTCCATATATACAGAGCATTGTACATGAATAATAATCAAGGAATCTTTAATTCAATATGGTATCAGAGCCTCTTTAGGTTTCTAACCAAATTTTTTTTACGCCGCCTCTCTTCTCCTCGCTTCTTCTTCTTCCTTTCAAGTTTTTTTTTTTCGATCTATACTCTCTTTACTCTCTGCATCTCCTTCTTTTCTCAATCATGGTTGATTCCACTGCTGCAAGCACTACCGTATTCAACGCTCAAGATCCACAGAGCACTCTCCTCTCGGTCAATATGTCGAGTATTACCAAACTCACCAACCTGAACTATCTCATGTGGAGTAGACAGGTTCGGGCTTTGCTTGAGGGACACGAACTCCATCACTTTATTGAAGCAACAACTGAGGCTCCATCTCCTTCTGTCCTCATCAATGGTGTTTCTTCACCAAATCCTGCATATGTTCCTTGGAGACGCCAAGATCGACTTCTCTACAGCTCTCTTATTGGAGCAATATCACTACCGGTTCAAACGGTGGTCTCAAGTGCAACCACAACAAAAGATGTCTGGGAAATCCTTGCCGGCACATTCGGTAATCCCTCTCGCGGTCATATGCGGCAACTCAAATATCAGATCGATTCATGTACCAAGGGAACGAAGACGATCAGTGAATACCTCCGCCATATCAAGTCCAAAGCCGATGAACTCGCGCTTCTCGGCAAACCCATGGATCAGGAAGATCTCACCGACAAGATCCTTGCAGGCCTAAGCGAAGATTACAAGCCTGAAATTGATGCTATTCATGGTCGTGATGCTTCGATCTCTTACACCGAACTCCACGAGAGACTTCTTAATCGCGAGGCTATGATTATGTGCAAAGAATCATTCCATGCTGTGCCCATCGTTGCTCATGCCACAGACACCAGACCTCGCCAACAATGGAGGAATCCGTCAAGCGAAAATCAATCACGCTCCAACAATCACCAACAAGGCCAAAATCGATTCCCTCGCCCTTACTTGGGACGGTGTCAAGCTTGTGGAACTCAAGGACATAGTGCCAAGTATTGTCCTGAGTTCAGAATTGTTCGCGGACCTGCTCCTCCATCTCTTCAGCCATCTCATATGCGCAATCAACAACAATGGAGTGTCTCTCCGTCTCCACAACCATGGTAGCCACGAGCAAATCCGGCTATGATGTCTGACTCCTCTACTTGGCTCGTCGACACAGGAGCCTCCCATCACATGACATCGGATTTGTCAAACCTGTCTCTTCACAATCCATACGTTGGTGGTGATGATGTGCTACTTGGTGATGGCTCAGGCTTACCAATATCACATACCGGTTCCTTTTCCTTACCCTCTTACTCTCGTCCTTTTTTTTTAAATAATGTCTTATGCGTTCCTTCTTTAGAGAAAAATCTGATCTCTGTTTTTCAATTGTGTAATACTAATGGTGTTGCGGTCACTTTCACACCTACGTATTTTCAGGTGAGAGATTTGTCAACGGGGGCTCTACGTCTGGAGGGCAAACCTAAGGATGGAACATATGAATGGCCGACTCACAAAACCAATCCACCTCCCTCTCTTGCTTTTGCTTCCGTCGTGAAGACTTCAATGTCGGATTGGCACTCTCGTTTAGGACATCCCGCTATTTCGATTCTTCAAAAAGTTATTTCGCAATTTGATTTACCTATTTCTTCAAACGCTTTATTGGCTCAGCCTTGCAATGCTTGCTCGATTAATAAAATGCACAAGTTGCCTTTTCAAAACTCTACTCTTAAATCCCATCATCCTCTTGATATCGTGTTTTCCGATGTATGGACATCTCCGCTTATTTCTCTTGACGGTTTTAAATATTATATAATTTTTGTTGATCATTTTACAAGATACACATGGTTGTATCCTTTAAAGAAAAAATCTCAAGTTTTTGAAATTTTCACACGGTTTAAAGTCTTGGTTGAAAACAGATTTCAATCCAAACTTCGAACCTTATACACCGACAATGGGGGTGAATACATTGGTTTAACTCAATTTCTCTCCACCCATGGTATCTCTCATATGACTAGTCCTCCGCATACTCCCGAGCATAATGGCATTTCCGAAAGGCGTCACCGCCATATCGTTGAAACGGGCCTAGCCTTGTTATCTAATGCCTCGATGCCAAAGTCACTTTGGACATATGCGTTTGCGACGGCGGTTTATTTAATTAATAGAATGCCTACGACAATTCTTGATTTTCAATCTCCTTTTCAAAAACTTCATAGCGAATTTCCAAATTATCAAAAACTAAAAGTATTTGGATGCCTTTGTTTTCCATGGTTACGCCCTTATGCATCTCACAAATTAGATGACAAATCGACACCTTGTGTCTTTATTGGGTATTCCATAACACAAAGTGCATATTTGTGTCTTGATAGATCTACCTCAAGAATATATACTTCAAGACACGTTGTTTTCCATGAGTCCGTTTTTCCGTTTTCCAAGCCACGTCCTTCCATAGATCATGATACTGAAACCGATACTACACAATCATCATTTCCCGTGGTTCGAGTCATCTCTCCACCCACAGTAAGACAGGACCCCCAACCCAGCTCAATTACACCAGAAATAAACCCGATTTCCTCTATTTCACAAAACCTGGAAGCTAAACCTTTATCCCCGTTACCTTCTTCTCCAAGAAACGCCCCATTACCCATCTCTCCACCTCCGGTTTCATCAACTGAAACAACTCAACCAGTAGTTCTTCCAGCACCTCAACGCGTTAGCACTCGCACTAGGAAACTAGTTCAAAAGCTCAACCTCCACACCACGGTCACCCCTGCCTTAGAAACCCCTCCTACTTCCGTTGCTCAAGCCCTCAAGAGCCCCCATTGGCGAAAAGCAATGAGTGACGAGTACAATGCTCAAACGGGAAATAGATCGTGGGATCTAGTTTATCTTTCTAACGTTGCTAATGTTGTAGGGTGCAAATGGATTTTTACAATCAAACGAAACCCGGATGGAACTGTTGCACGGTATAAATCTCGACTTGTGGCTAAAGGGTTCAACCAACGACCCGGAATCGACTACCATGAAACATTCAGCCCCGTTGTCAAGCCTGCAACAATCAGAATCGTTCTCAGCTTCTCCGTCTCCCAAAATTGGAACATTCGACAATTAGACGTCAACAATGCGTTCTTGCAAGGCACTCTTGAGGATGATGTTTACATGGCCCAGCCACCTGGTTTCATCGATAAAGATAACCCTCAAGCGGTGTGTAAATTACGCAAAGCGATTTATGGCCTCAAACAAGCTCCACGAGCTTGGTACAATGAACTCCGAAAGTTCCTTCTTCACTCGGGCTTCACCAACTCCTTAGCTGACGCCTCTCTGTTTATCTACAACAAAAATGGTGTCCTCATTTATATGCTAGTCTACGTTGATGATTTAATCATCACCGGCAACAACACTATGCATACAAATCGGTTTATCGAATCTCTTTCTCAACGCTTCTCTTTAAAAGATCTTGATGATTTATCTTTTTTTCTTGGTATTGAAGTACAACGCACAAAAGAGGGTATGTTACTAACACAACATCGTTATATTGCAGATTTATTACACAAAACCAAGATGCAGGATTGCAGGCCGCTTCCAACGCCTATGTGCCCGTCATCCTCACTCACACTCTTCACGGGGACAGCCTTAGATGATCCTTCCGAATACAGAACCGTAGTCGGAAGCTTACAATATTTGTCTCTTACAAGACCGGACATATCGTTCAGTGTCAACAAGCTCTCGCAATTTATGCACAGGCCCACATCCGACCATTGGAACGCTGTCAAGAGGGTACTCCGTTATCTTGCCGGCACACAAACTCACGGCATATTCCTTCCAACTAACAACACGCCCGTTCTTCACGCTTTTACCGACGCCGACTGGGCTGGGAACAAAGACGACTTCACCTCCACAGGAGCTTACATTGTATACATTGGTCGTCATCCGATAGCTTGGTCATCCAAGAAACAAACGGGTGTTGCGAGATCGTCTACCGAGGCAGAATATCGATCACTCGCTTCCACTACATCAGAGGTTTGTTGGATCATGTCCTTGCTTAAAGAACTTGCTGTCCCACAACAACCGATACCTGTTATCTACTGTGACAACATATGAGCCACCTACCTCGCCGCAAATCCAGTATTCCATTCACGGATGAAGCACATCGCTCTCGATTATCATTTTGTTAGACATTATATTCAGACAAAGCAGCTTCGTGTCTCTCACGTCTCCTCCGCAGATCAACTCGCCGACGCACTGACCAAACCTCTACCACGAGCTCGATTTGAAAATCTTAGTGTCAAGATCGGACTCTCTACCGGACGTCCGTCTTGAGGGGGTGTGTAAGCATATGGAAACATGACTCATCATGACTCATCACGCTCCCTCTAATTACGTCTTCTTTATTCCTGCATATTGTGTTTCCTTGTATAGCTCTCTCCTCTGTCCATATATACAGAGCATTGTACATGAATAATAATCAAGGAATCTTTAATTCAATACAACCGTGTCATGGAGATGATAAAAGATAACCCGCTGTATGAGGAGGCTATGATCGCTTACCTGCAGCAGATCGATTCTCGCCAAGCCAGCGCAGTGGAGAATTTGCAACCACCCAAAACAAGAATGTGCTATGATGAAAAATTAGTGGACGCAAGAAAAGCTGGAGGGGAGGAACGTCTAAATTGTACCTTGATTTTGACTGAAGGAGATTCAGCTAAAGCTCTAGCTGTAAGTGCATGTTTTAAAAACAAAACTTTCCAAGAGATTCATAATACATTGCATCACAATAAGCACGTGAAGCACATTTGTGAATCATATTCATAGACAATGCATCAATTTTTTTTTGTCACGCGATGCGTTGAGTTGTAGAACCAAATCTCTCGAATACAAAGATCGACCTATCATAGGGTCTGAAAGTATCAAAATTACGTGTAGAGTAACAAAAAGAGTGAAAAGTTGCAATTCCCGACTGAAAGTAGAATCACTCTTACGGAAGAATGAAGGATGAGAGAACAATTGTGAAAACTAAAAAGGGGTTTTAATGAGGAAAAAAATATAGTTGGAAATGGTTGAGTATTTATATTAAATTCGTCAAAGATTTCTTTTGTTTCTTTGATTTTTGTTTCTATATAAAAAAAAAATCTACAATAATTTGTCCAAAAAAAAAACTATAACAATTTTGATTTCTCCTCGGCCGTCTAGTTAAATTTGTAAAATATATTAAACGAATTTTTTTTTGTTAGTTTGTCATTTAAAATACAATAATATATTAAATTATAATTTTACACTTTAAAAAAAAATTAAAATATAATTTAGATTTTAAAATGTACAAAAGTATGCTGATCAATTCTATAAAAACGTTAGATTTTATCATTTATTTTTTACGGTGCTAATTATCTTGTATCCTTTCAATTATTTTTTAAAAAAAGCACCTACTAATTTATATATCATAATCTATATTAAATGTTTTTTACATTCTTATTTTCAGTTCTAACCATTTAGTCACGTGTTTACCCAGTGAATATTATTTATGTAAACTCGGTATCTCGGTTTGGATCTCCGAACCGTTTTAAGTATTATTCAAAACTGATTCATATATGCTAGTACTATTTTTGTTTTTTCATTTTTATTAACTAAAAATTGATTATCAAACACCATTAAAAAAATATCTAATTAGAAATGAGCTAGTATTTCTGAAGTTGATTATGAGTAGGCACTAGCAAATAAATATACATCTGGATTAACGCGTTGTCTTCTCATTTTAATTTAAGGTTGGACACGTGGAAAGATCTACTTAGCTAAAGGAAAAGATTGGAGATAGTAGGCAAGCAAAAATTGGTTGCCTCAAGATTTATCTCTTCCTGGTTGATCTACTTCTTGGTCGGCCCATGACAGATGTTATGCCAAAGAGAAGACACTTTGTTATATTTTTCGGAATATTTATTCAATTAAATATTTGAATATATTTACTTGTCATTCTTTAACATTAAAAAAGTATATATACATTCGTGAAAAAATATATTAGATGGGACATGTAGATAAGATATGAATAATCGTATGTAATAAATTCCATAACTTCCAAACGATTATCTGTTTTCTTGATTTTGTATGAACAAAAGTCATATTTTATCAAATTTAATGTTAAACTACCTGCCCGCAAATTTTTGTTGCAAGTGGAAGGAATTGTCAACAATTATGGTCAATTAGAAATTCCAATTTTACCAACTAAGCATCCAGCTGAATAAATTTGGTAAAAAATCTGTGTGATTGAGAAATTTGCCATTCATATCTAAAAATCATAAATATTTGTATATATTTACATTTTCGACAATACTTTACAACGATTTTATTTCGTCATAAAATTCAGTTGCAATAAGGCTGTTTTTTATAGTGTGAGGATCGTGCACAAATCTTTAGTCTGCATTTTTGGCTGTTCTCGTTCAAGATGAGCGATACTTAATGAGTTACTTAAGAGAGACGTAAGAAATAAAAAAAACACGTACTTTCGTCTTTTCGCAACTCGCGCAAAGAAGTTGAAGTTCTTCATCCTTAGTATTCAACTCTTCTTCGAGATTCGTCACTTTTTTATTCATCTCTTCCAGTTCTTCGTCGTGGTCCTCGAGGATCATGCGCAAATCTCCAGTCTGGTTTTGATTTATCGTTTCACATAACTTTATATTTTTGCCTCAACACCCTTATACTCCTTAATGTTCATATGGCTGGGCTGTCGTTTCTCAAGACTCGTGACTATTTTGGTGTGTTTCCGGTTAGAGGAAAGCTCTTAAATGTAAGCAAAGCCTCCGCCAAAAAGATTAGAGAAAACCAAGATATCCCTCATATTATGAAGATTCTTGGGTTATCACTAAAGATGGAAGCTGTGGATATTGTCAAGTCACTAAGATATGGAAGGATAATGATCATGACTGATCAAGTATGTTTACACTTCTTACAGTGCATTATTCTATACATATTGGTTCAATTATAAATGTTTTTGACAAAATCTTTCTTTCCACCTTGTTCAGGATTGTGATGGGTATCACATAAAAGGACTAATCATCAACTTGATTCGTACTTTTTGGCCTAGCTTATTACAAAGGAACCCATCATTCATAACCGTGTTTGTAACACCATTGTTAAAGGTAAGTAGAATAACTTCCTCCTCGCATAATATCTTATAGTAGATAAAAGAATGTTAATGACTGCCCTGAACATATTGCACTCAGGCTACTTCACATGAGACTAGAAACGTTGTATCATTTTACGCAATGCCTGAATACGAGGATTGGTAAAAACACAATGATCTAACCAAATGGACTATCAAATACTACAAGGTTTGATTTCCGCTGTAACCATTTAGAGAGCACTTTTTGATAGGGCTCGCGTTCTCTGCAATACTAATTTGTCCATATATCTTTTTCCAGGGTTTGGGTACAAATACTTGTGAGCAAGGAATATCCTATTTTAGCGAAATTAAACGACATATTCGGTCTTTGGATGGGGATAATGATCACGATGCAAATAAAGCTTTTGAAGTTGCCTTTAGTACAGAAATCGGACCCCGGCAATTATGGTTGAATAATTATGTGGTACAAAGGATTTGATTTATCTTTTAAATATCTATGTTCTTTCTTTTTTGTATCTGTCTGTTTTGACTTTTGATGTCCCTTATTTCGGCCAGTCTGAGACTTGCCTTGATTCGAAGAAAATGGAAATTACTTACAACGAGTTCATCAGCAAAGAATTGATTTTGTATTCCGTGGCGAGTCTTCAAAGGTCAATCCCGTTATTGGTTGATGGGTTCAAACCGAGTTCAAGACATATACTTTTCCGTGCTTTCAAGAAAAATCTGGTTCACGACACCAAGATTTACCAATTCGCCAGTTATGTAGCAGAACACTCGGCCTATTTTCAAGACGATCAGAATCTTGCCAAAACAATCATTTGCATGGCGGAGGATTACGTCGGTACTAACAACATCAATCTACTTCAACCAATTGGTCAATTTGGTACCCATGTTTCGATAAGTATAGTTTATGGAGCAACTGTTCTTGTTTACTATCTATGCTCGTACTCAATTACATGATTGTGGTAGGGTGGACAAGGTGCATCTAATCCAAGATACATTTTTACAAAGCTCTCGTCAGTGACAAGGGTCTTGTTTCCCAAGGATGATGATGACTTTCTTGAGTACGGGAATGAAGGCGGACAAATGATAGAGCCAACTATGTAATTATTTGCCATCTTTAATTTTTTTTTCTTTTTTTACTAAGACTAGTTAACTGAATATATTTATGCTTGTCAGGTACATGCCCATCATTCCTACTGTACTTGTAAATGGCGTTGTAGGAGTTGGAACTGGGTGGAAAACTTTTTTAAAAAAGAGAGATTGTTGCTAATGTAAAGCGTCTACTTAATAATGAACCCATGGTGTCTATGATTCCATGGTATAGAGGTTTTAAAGGTACAATTCAGAAAACTGAGCATGATGGGTGCTACCAAATCACTGGTCTATATACGGAGGTTGATGAAACAACAATTAGGTTATTGGAATTACCAGTCAGAAAGTGGACTGATACATACAAGGACTGTTTGAGTTCATTGAAGACATATAATGACTCTCTCTTTATCAAGGTAGAATGCATGCTTTAATTAGAAATTGTAATACTATTCTTGTATGCATGCTTCTTTCTGATTCATTCTTTTTTGTAGGAAATCATCGACCGCAATGATCATGTGTTTGTAGATATAATGATCAAATTAACAAAGGAAAACATGATGGTAGCTAGAAGAAAGGGTTTGGTTGAAACTTTCGGCCTCTGTAGAGTAATTAGTACAAAAAATATGCATCTTTATGATGAGACTGATAAAAATAAAGAAGTATGAGACTCCAAAACAATGTAAGAAGAAGATATCCAAATGTTTATTTTGTGTTATATGCTTCATAAAATACACTAATTTTTACATCTCCATTGCAGTTCTGAAAGAGTTCGTTCTGTTCAGGCGTAAATGCTATCATGATAGATTGGTTAGAAAAACTTGATCTTTGAGGTTTTAGTTATCAAGGCAATGGGCTAATTAACTATCTTGTGATGTGTAAATGATTCTGTAATCAATAATCTCCAAGAGAAACTGAAGATAGTACAAGAAAAATTGAACTTTGTTGATGAAGTTAGGACAAGTCAAATCAGGTTGGATGTTAAGACGAAAGATGATGTTCTCGAACAGTTGAGAGAGAATGAAGTTTTTAAACAAAACGAAGGTGAATTGTCGACATGTCAACATCTTTTGTCAATGCCTATATCAATACTGACTAAAGAAGAACTGGAGGGCTTACGTGAAGAGAAAGAAAAACTTAATACACAAATCCGCGATGTTTCAACCATTCGTTCAGATAATTCTCGCTGAATCAGCCAAATCAATTCTTTTGGTGATATTCTTAGTGAAGAAGATGAGAAGATTCTAGTGAGCCTCTTTTATTTGATTCAAACTTTTATGTTATCATTTCTAATCTTCTTTATTTTTGGTCAATCGATTCTAATCTTCTATGATCCTCTATTTAGAATGAGGCACATTTCGCTATAAGACGTGAAACTTCGCGTAACCAAAAATTCAATGTTGTTTCAATCTTTGTCCAACTTCTTTCTTCCCTTAGTGATGATGTCCGTAAAAAGGTATGGATACTTATGATAGTTACATAATTTGTTATCGTTTGATATAGGAGGTTATACAATTGAAAATATGTAAAATACTGATTTCAAGAGTACGCTCTAACCTGCAGGTTGTACTTGTGTTGGGCGATTATGTCAAAACTTCAGCAAAGCACCGTGATCTTCTTCTAAGATGTGGGGCATTGATGCCGCTGCTGAATCAGCATATTCAGCATGTCAATCCGTTAATGCTTAAAGAGGCCACAAAGACCTTGTCATATTTATGTGGTCTCGATAGTCTGCCTGACCAGGTCTTTTTTTTCTTCCTCCAGGCTTTGTTTCTTCAATGTATTTTTCTAGTATTCTTTTAACATATGACGCATGATTAACATGTGAAACCCGCTCTTCCAATTCTTAAACGACTAATTGATTTGGATGATATAGAAGTCTTAGGAGATGCATGTTGTGCTCTATCAAACATCTCTCTAGGGACCAACAAAATCTAGACTATCATCGAGGCCGATGTTGTCCCAAGACTTGTTGTACTTCTCAAGTCAGTACCTTTTTAAGATTCTTTTTATTTTCTGTCTTCTTCACATATGTGTTGATTAATAACTTGACAGTCTGTTCTTGATTTTTTAGGCATGCTTCTCCATCTGTGGTAACTCATGCACTTAAATGCATTGGAAATATTGCTCAATGAGATGTTCAACACAAACAAGTATATAATCAAAATGCTGTCAAAGCCGACTTTTATATGTCTGAAAATAATCTTATATCCGGTGAATTTCTTTTCTAGAGTGTGATCGACAATGGTCATATACCTTCTCTTGCCAAATTTCTCACGTTTCGAAGCACTGAGTATATCATAAAGAAGACAGCTTGTTACGTGATTTCAAACATCATATCAAATAATAAAGAGCAGATTCAGTTAGGTTTTTGTACCGTTGTCAAATTGTCATTCTAGACCTTTGTAACCTTCATTATTAGTTGTGTTTTTAAATTTTTTTTTTCTGGTGCTCTCCCATACCTCTCTGATGGGACCGAAAAAATGCAGCTTGTCATCGACGCCGGTCTCTTGTCCCAATACTTGTTGAACTTCTCGAGTCAGTATCTTTTTAGATTCTTTTTATTTTATGCCTTCTTCACACATGTGTTGATAAATCACTTAGAAAGTTTGCTTTTGATTTTTCAGTCATACTTGTCCACTTATGGTTCATTATGCTGCAGAATTTCTGCACTTGTCTGCATTGGACAAATAGTTGTAGTAGATGAATCACAAGCGCATGTATGGAATCAAAATACTGTCAACGTTGAATTCTATATATCTGAAAATAATCTTATATTCGATGAACTTTTTTTCCAGAGTGTGATAGACAATGGTGTTCTACGGTTTCTTGCCAATTTTCTCACTGGAAACTATGCGGAAGACATAAAGATGACAGCTTGTTACACTATTTCAAACATCGCGCCAGGAGGCAACAAAGAGCAGATTCAGGTAGGCAGTTCCACCGTTTCATCATGTGTTTTATACCGTTTTCAATCCAAACCTCTGTAGCCTATTCATTACTAGTTGTGTTCTTAATTTTTTTTTTTTTTCTGATTGTTGCAGAAAATAGTTAATGCTAATTTGATTCCTGACATGGTCAGGCTGCTTCTAAACACTGAATTTGACATTAAGCAAGAAGTTGCATATGCAATTTCAAATGCAATTGTAAATGGTTCTGATGATAACATCAAGTATGTCACTTTCTTTTTAACCTTCCTCTTATTTATATTTTGGGGTTTATATATCAATGTTTTGTTCCTGTTGGTTATACAGATACCTGGAGAATCATGGATGCATACAAGTGCTATGCAACCTCATGGAATCGTCAGATCTAGAAATCATACGTCCCTGCCTTGAAGGATTGGCTAGCATTTTTAAAAATTCAGGGAATAACTTGGCTGTCACGAACTATTACGCTGAGCTGATTGAGGACGCAAAAGCAAAAGGGAAAGAAAAAATCAAGAAGCTTCAAAACCATGGAGACAAGAAGATAAAGAAATACGCTGCTAGTATTGTTTGCAGATTGTGGAATTCGAGTACTGAAATGATAAACTCTTGATTGTATGCCTTGTTATTGGGTAACATTGTAATGAGTAATATATTCCTCTGTGTCTAGCCACTCTTTTGAATCTGATTTCGCATACTCCAAATCTTTGCTCCAATGGACTTGTCTTTGTTGATGTAGTAGTAAGTTATTGTTTTTCATAATCGCCAGAGAATCCACAAAGATACTTGTTGCATCTCACGACATATGTTTCCACACACTTGCATAATGTCTTCAAATTTTGTTTTTAGTGACGCATACGGTTCAATTAGTGATGGGATTTGTATGCCAGCCATATGCTCTCCATACATGTTGGGCGTGTGAACAATCAAAGAATAAATGTTGCGTTGTTTCGACTGACTGGTAACATCTTTTACATATAAAATCACATGTGATGGGTCGGCGTTGGTGTATTGTTTCCGTTGTTGCCAATGAACCAGACAAGAGCTTCCACAAAAAATTGTTGAGTTTGTGAGTTGTTTTTGATTCCAGATAGTTGTTTTGAGGCCAAGATTATCCGGAGGAGGTTGAGGGCGCTCCGGCAATGACAAATGAGAAGCCAACTAGTATGCTGGTGCAAACAGGCGCGGTCAGTTGCAACTTGGCCATGTCGTTCTTAACTCCAACAACTTTGGATTTTCCAGACCGTTGTCCTAAAGAACAACAAAACGCATAAGTATATACAACAATGTAGATGGGAACATAGGTTTTAGAAAGGTATTATACCAGAGCAATAACGGCATAGCGGGCATGTCCCCAAGCTGCTTCTTTAACAGCCAAAGCAGAGGGTCCATTTGGAATGCTCACAACAGTACGCCTAATAATACAATCAAAACACCATTTTTTGACATTCAAGGTTTTATAAAAAAAACAGCTCAACTCAATTCCAAGTCGGAATATTAACGTACCATTTGGCGAAACGAGCACCTTGTTGGTAGTAAGCAGCGGTACGAGAGGCTAAACCGTCGAGTCCTTGGCACCATGACTCGTCGTTCACTACAAGAAAACACAGTTTTTGTGACTATTTTTTGCGACTACTTTTTTTAGTCACAAAAAGGAACGATATAGTGACTGATTTGCGACTACTCATAATGCAGAGGTATAATAGTCACAAATTACCGACTAAAAAAAGTAGTCATACAATAGTCGCTTATTTGCGACTGTTTAAGGACTTGGAAAAGTAGTCCCAAATTTGTGACTCATTTGCTTCGATTTAACAACTCCACTCGATTTGTTTTTAAATAAACATCAAATAATATACAAAAAAAAAATTTTAAACCCTAAACCATCAAATAATATACAAAAATATCAAATAAATAAACATAAAATAATATACAAAAAAAAATTCAACACTTACAATTTTAAAAATATAATCATTTTATAAATTCTAAATTATAAACCCTAAACCTCTAACCCTTAATCATAAACTCTAAATCTTAAATTGTAAAATATATTTTTGAACAGCTATATACCCAAAATCATTGTAAAGTGATATTCAAACCTCATATGTTCTTAAAGTTTAGGGTTTAGGGTAACATGTACACTAATTTGCAAACCCAGTTTTTGTGACCGATTTGGGACTAATTTGCGACTAATTTTTAATAGTAGTCACAAAATAGTCCCAAATTTGGGACTAATTTGCAACTACACTCGATTGTTTTTAGAAATCAATAAATTCTAAACTCAAACCACAAACCCTTAACCTTAAACCTCTAACACTTAATCATAAACTTGATTTAAATCTTAAATTATAAACAACATCAAATAAATAAACATCAAATAATATACAAAAAAAATTAACACTTACAATTTTTTTAAATATAATCATTTTATAAATCCTAAATTCTAAACCCTAAACCTCTAACCCTTAATCATAAAATCTAAATCTTAAATTGTAAAATATATTTTTGAGCAACTATATACCCAAAATCATTGTAAATTGATATTCAAACCTTGTATGTTCTTAAAGTTTAGGGTTTAATGTAACATGTACACTAATTTGCAAACCCAATTTTGTGACTAATTTGGAACTAATTTGCGACTAATTTTTAATAGTAGTCACAAAATAGTCCCAAATTTGGGACTAATTTGCATTTCCACTTGATTTTTTTTATAGAAATCAATAAATTTTAAACTCAAACCACAAACCCTTAACCCTAAACCCTAAACCTCTAACCCTTAATCATAAACTTGATATAAATCTTAAATTTTAAACTAAATCTTACACATAAACATCAAATAATATACAAAAAATTCAAAATTTACAATTTTTTAAAATATGATCATTTATAATCCCTTTTATAAATCCTAAATTCTAAACTCTAAACCTCTAACCCTTAATCATAAACTATAAATTTTAAATTGTAAACTAGATCTTACACATAAACATCAAATAAAATAAAAAAATATAACACTTACAAAAAATTCAATCTAATCATAACATCTACTAAGTGTTATGTGTTTTATAAGGAATGATTTTGAAAGATAAAAATTCTCTCAAAATTTATTTATTTTTAAATTTTAACATATTTTTGAATTGCTATATACACAAAATCATTGTAAATTCATATTCAAACTTTTTAGGTTCTTAAAGTTTAGGGTTTAGGGTAAAGATTTTTGATTGTCACAAAATAGTTCCAAATTTGCGACCGTTTAGCAACCTCAATCGGTTTTTTTTAATAGTAATCACAAAATAGTCCCAAATTTGCGACTAATTTGCGACTAAATGACAAAAATAATCAAAGCTTCTCATTGGCTAATTCATTTAGACGAGGATTGAGATTCTTCACCGTTGATTGGTTTAATCCAACGGTGGAGAATTTTTTTTTTTTTTTTTAATTGTTTATCTTCTCTCTCTCCTTGCGATTTTCTTCTTCTTCGACATTTAACTTTCTTATTTTTTTTCTCTCTGTATCTTCTACATCGATCTAACTCTCTTTTGTTTGTTTTTTTTGGCAGATGCTCACTGTGTAGAACATGAGCAAGCAGGAAGATTCGTTTGCTCCAATTTTTGTTGATTTGTGTCTTCTAAGGAATGATTGAGCTTTGATTTCGCGAATCGAAGGCGTTTTTTTGTTGTCGATTGATTTCAACGATGTCGACTTCTGCGGAGTGTAGAGAATTCTCTGGACGGAGGTTACCTGAGAAGCCGAGATCTGAGTAATTTTGAATCAATATAGGAGAATTCCATCAGTTTGACCAAGTATGGTTTATCTGTAAATAAGTTAAAAGAACACATAGTAAGCTAGATTTCCATCACTTTGACTAATTTTGTGCGTTGTCTTTAACCTTGAGCAGATCTGTGAAGCCAGAGTCTCAATCTGCTCCACTGACCATATTTTACGGCGGTCAAGTTATGGTGTTTGATGATTACATAAAGAGGTTTATGCTCCTATGATTACATGCGTGGTGGTTGCTCCGATGGGTTGGAAAGCAGAGCTTCAAAGATCTTGGCCAGGCGGAGGAGCATATTGGCGCCGGGCTGCGGTGGTGTTGAGCAGATCTTGGCTAGGCGGAGGAGCAGATCTGCGCCGGCGATTGAGAAGACGATCGATGATATATATATATATATATATATATATATATATATATATATTTTTTGTATTTAGATATTTTTTTTAATATATAAATCAATTTAATTATTCTGTTTTTTTTAATTTTGTTTTTTTTTTAATTTTGTTTTTTTTTTAAATTTTGTTTTAACTGGTAGTGGTAAATCAGTCTCTAAATTAAGACCGATAGTAGAGTCATATATTAGTAGCAAAAGAGCGACTATTTTGTAACTACTCTTTTTAGCGACAAAATATTTGCGACTATTTTTTTAGTCTCAAAATAGTCGCAAATTACTCATTTGCGACTATTTTGGGACTATTTTGGTAGTCGCAAAAACTGTGTTTTCTTGTAGTGGTTAGACCATGTGAGCAGATTCAAAACAAGCATAGATTCATGCTCAAAAGAGATTTATTGAATGCAAAAAAGGGAAAAAGGGAAAAATTAGATTGTCAACAAGAACAAAAGAGTTTGATTTTATATCATAAAGAGGAAAGGGAGGCTGCGATTTGTGCAACCAAAGTTACAATCTTAGAAACCAAAAAATTATATTTATATGAATCTAGATTTGGAGTGGAACCCTAAACACATGGGCCTTTGACACTTTTGCTTACTTGGGCTTGGGCCATACTTCTTCTTACACTCCCCCGCAAACTTAGCGTCGAGTGAAAACCGAGATGCAAAGTTTGAGACACAATTGTGATGACTTGATAGGAAGTAGACAAGGAAGGAGCACCTGGAGATGTAGACGGATATCCCAATTTGTTGTAGAGACAGGAAAATAAGTGTTCACAACCATGTGAAAACTCTTGGTCTATACTTGGAGATCTATCATGACTCACTCAGAGGTATATTTTGTACTTGGAGAGTTTAGTATAGTCCCTCAGAAGTATATTTTAACCATTCTTTCTCAAAAAATTCTGAATTTTATGTATCCATCACATAACAAATGAGAGACTTTACCCACAACTACTGAAACTACAACTCTCTACTTCCTATCCATTTGCCAACAACAATATGCCTTTCTCTGTGGCATTCCCACGAGCACCTTGTGTGCACTAAGCAAATATCAGAAATTTCCAGCCACAAACCTCTCCATAACAAACCCAATACTGCCATATATCTTCCTAGCTTCACGATTCCAATCCACCAAACCACCAATCATCCAACATATTCTTCTCTATCTATCAAACCGCATTTCTCTTCCTTGTTCTGTCTCATATTAAAAGAGCACACATATTGTTGATATAGAGATGAGGAAGTTTGATTTTCAGTCCATGATCTCCTATGGTGATGATTTTGCAGCCGCATCTCCCTATTTTCTGTCTTCTTCTCATCACAGCCTCTGTTTTTCTCGAAACCAGACTCTTCTATCTCCTCGTAATAAAGAAGCATTGGGTGCTTATGGTTTCGAGATAGATTTTCGCGGTGAAGCTGTCGGCAAGAAGACTGCCCTGCAAATGTTGACGACTTTGGTCCTCCGAAGCCTCTGAAACCCTAAGTTGAAGACGCATCATCAAGAGTTCATATTTTGTGTCTCGACGTTTGGCCAGATCAGGTGAAGGCAAGGCAGTGACTGAAGCTGGAATCATTGAAAGTTTTGCAGCAGAAGGATGACAAAACACCAAATATGATAACCGCCATCAGAGAAGAAAGTTTCGACAAGTCGTGTGGGATTTCTTCAAATCCCTCTTCTTTGAAGTTTTGCGGAGGACGACGGTAGGATAAAACAAGTGGTATTAATTTTTTTTTTTTTTTTTTTTTTTTGAAAACCCCCAAATCGCCAATCATGAAAACGAGTAGAAACTAGAAGAAAAATGAGAGCTTATAGATCCTAGATCGACTGAAGCTTTGATACCATGTGATTAGATTCAAACCAAGTAGACTCAAGCTCTTTTAGAGCTTATTGAAAGAGAAAACCGGATTATAAACTAGGTAGCTCATAGAGCTTTATTGAAGAGATGAAAATGAAAGATGAAATGAAGAAACTTTAACTTGTCACCAAAATTGAAATGGTTTTGATTGAAACTTATAAAATACAAAGAGAAGACTGCAAAACCCGCAGCCAAGGGTTACAATCTCAGAAAACCTAAAAGCTATTTTTATATGAATCTAACTTGGAATGGAACCCTAAACACATGGGTCTTCTTTTGACAATTTTGCTTGCTTGTGTCTCTAATACATGGAACATCAATGGGCTTGGGCTTGGGCTTGTGTCTCTAATACCCAACACTTCGGAAATCCCATGTGATCACGCAGAATCCATCCTCCAACCACCCTTCTAGAATTCGGATCATAAGCTGCATCATAGTTGCATTTAAGTGTTCCCACACTAGGCCGAGTCCATCTTGATCCCGGAGGATCACATGAAGTTAAACGTTGTTATATAGTCCCTTCTCGTTCTTTAGTAGTAGCCGAAATCCACTCTTTAACATCCGCGATAGCCAATTCCCCATAACATTTTTATTTATACTAATATCTTGCAATGAAACTCTAAATATATGGGCTTGTTTGACACTTTAATAGGTTTTTATAATACATTGGACTTGTGTCTCTAATAGTTCCGTGTTAAATAATTTTGCTCTTTGTGATTGTGAAACAACTTGGTCTAGAGTATGAGAGAGCAATGCAATAATTGTGAAAGTTTGATACCGATGATGAGTACGTACGAGTTTGGACGCGACATGCATGTAACTGCGACTTTCAGCTTCTGTCTACATCAAGCATATCAATGTGCATTCATTACAATAACCAAATCTTCGTGGCTTACCTACATTTTTGTTCATCAGTCCAGACCCAACCAAAGATGCACGAGATCATTGAAGTCGAAACACTTTCTTGCTTTAGGATTTTGAATATAATCACTGTAATTTAGGATTGGCATTTGAGATGCGGTCATCTAGGTTTCATAGATGAAGAATGTAATCTTAAGACAGTTATTTGTACGCAGTGTTTGTTATGAGCCGTCGATCTGGTCGGTCCGATCCAGCTAAAAAAAAAAGATTTGATGGTTTAGTTGTTAGTCTAACTGGGCTATACCAGTTTGATAAAGCCCGAACTGAATATGGGCCGTCACGACGAGACCCATATTTAAGAGAACAAAACGGTAATTTAATCATTATCATAATCACATGGTCAAAACGGTGTACACATCTCATCTACGTGGCAGTAAACAACAGGAGAGACGAGAAGACACAACACTTGAATTTGTCCTTAAGCTCATCATCCGATCAGATTCGGATTTTTCTCGACAACCATCCGAGTTTGACGGCCATGGCGGAGATTCGCGGTGGTGGTTGCTGTCCGCCGATGGATCTGATGCGCTCGGAGCCGATGCAACTCGTTCAGGTCATTGTTCCCATGGAATCTGCTCATCTTACCGTCTCTTACCTTGGCGATCTCGGCCTCGTCCAGTTCAAAGACGTTCGTCTCTCTCTCTTGATCGTCTTTGGAACGATTTTTATTTTTGGATTCCTCTTCTTATATGGCTCTTTTGATCCCAGCTTAATTCTGAGAAGAGCCCATTTCAACGGACTTATGCTGCTCAGGTCACTTCATGTTTATGTGAATGCGAATTGATTATACCTTTTTTTTTTGTTGAAGGAAAGTATATCTTACAATGCTTGATTTCTTTTCTCTCTCATTGTTGATGGATGAAGATAAAAAGATGTGGAGAGATGGCACGGAAGATGCGTTTCTTCAAAGAACAAATGTCAAAGGCAGGAGTTTCTCCCAAAGAGATCCTAGATAAAGGAATTGATATTGATTTGGATGATGTTGAGGTGAACGATGCTTCTGATTTTTGGGCACAGCCTTGCTTCCCATTTCTTCATGCTTCTACATTTTCCCTCCTTTCTCCTTTTCAGGTTAAGCTTGGAGAGCTGGAAGCTGAACTTGTCGAAATCAATGCTAATAGTGACAAGTTGCAGCGGTCTTACAATGAACTTGCGGAGTACAAGCTCGTTCTTGAGAAGGTAATATGTTTTCATGATTTGGTTTGTAACTAATTTGACAGCTTTCCGGTTCTCTAAATATATTTACCTGAGGAGAAAAGTAGATACTAAGGCCACCGCACTGTAGATGATCTTTGGCCAACATATTTTTAATGACTGTAAAGGGCTTTCCATAGTGAGAAATGCATATTTAAACTGTTATGGTTAAAGCGTTGGATGTGCATCTCCTACTATATTCATGTGGATGTTTTTGTTTTTAGGCTGGTGAATTTTTTGCTTCAGCCCATAGAAGTGCTACCTCTCAGCAGAGTGAGATAGAATCACAACAAGTGGGTGAAGACGCCCTGGAGGCTCCTTTGTTGCAAGAAGTACGAAATCTGCCACTGTTTTACCTTTCCAAGTTGTGTTTTCTGCAAACAGCCTTACAAACTTTCCTTTTTAACAGGAGAAGTCTATTGATCCAACAAAGCAAGTAAAGCTTGGATTCCTCACCGGGCTAGTGCCTCGCGAAAAGTCTATGGTGTTCGAGAGGATCCTCTTTCGTGCAACTAGGGGCAACATCTTCATACGACAGTCTGTCATTGAGGAGTCTGTTGTTGATCCCAACTCTGGGGAGAAGGTTAGCTTCTTATGTTCAGCCCGTAGAAATTGAGAGTGTGGCCTTTTTCTATTGCAGGATTTGGTTGCTTTCTTCCTGTATATAATTTCTTTTTCCTCATAGGCGCATGCAAGTTAAAGTTTATATTCTATATAGTTTCTAAGTTCTCATATGCACATGCTAATATTTGACATTGGAACTGCCTCTATGGTTTTCTTTCTGTTTCGCCGATCTACCTAGCCAAGAATTGTTATTCATGGAATGCTGGTTTTTGCAGAGAAAATATACTTATTCTGTTTGCCTACACTAGAGATTGACTTTTGATCTAAAATAATGTTACAGGCTGAGAAAAATGTATTTATTGTCTTCTATTCTGGGGAAAGAGCAAAAAGCAAAATTCTTAAGATATGTGAAGCTTTTGGGGCCAATCGCTATCCTTTCAGCGAAGAACTTGGCAGACAAGCTCAAATGATGACTGAGGTATGTATTATCTTTCGATTTGTGAGTGATTCCAGTGTTTTCTCTTCTGTCTCATGGTCATGTGTGTATGTATTCTTTTTTTATCTGTACAACGTAGCTTTATTTCTGGGCATGAGTTACATATGATAACCATATGGAGCTGTAGTTAATTTTTTGGAATAATAACCAACAATAAACGTTTGATTTATGGATGTCCTCTCTGCATTATGCTTATTGTGGGTTTCATTTACTGACTTTAGCTTCTAGTCATTAGAAACTATATCCTCTCAGTAATTAGCCTGTGATGGGAAGTAAGCATTTCCAGGTTCAACAGTTGCTATATCTTCGGAGTAGTGGTTAATACGTCTCAGAGAGTTTTTTTTTGTTAAGGAGAAAAAAATCAAGTAAGGGAAATTCCTCGTACCTTTTTGTGGTCCCTGTTAGTGTGTGAAGTGTTCTTTGGGTGGGCTATGTTTGTGCACACATGGTTAGCATCCATGGGAGAGTTAGTCTTAGGCCAGTGATTTATTTGCTCTCTGCAATGATGATAGACTGATAGTATATTTTCAGAAACTATTAACCTTGATTAGTCTTCTCATAATGTTTCAGGTTTCGGGTCGGTTAGCAGAGCTTAAAACCACCATAGGTGTTGGGTTGTATCAACGCAACATTCTTTTGGAGACCATTGGAGATAAGTTTGAGCAATGGAACCTCAAGGTATTTTATTATTTGGAGCTTTCTTTTCACTAGTAGAGTGCCCATTGATGTCCATTTTCACATCTGTGTTCAATTGTCATCATTAACCTTTACCCATGCAGGTTCGCATAGAAAAAGCCATCTATCACACATTGAACATGCTTAGTCTTGATGTGACAAAGAAGTGCCTTGTGGGTGAAGGCTGGAGTCCTGTCTTTGCAGCGACAGAAGTGAGTAACTCTAGTTGCATATACTTGTAATTATTGCATATATACTAGTGCGATAGTGAGTCTAAAGTTTTGCTTGTGCAGATTCAAGATGCGTTGCAGCGTGCTGCGGTTGACTCCAATTCTCAAGTTGGATCAATTTTCCAGGTCCTGAGGACCAAAGAGATGCCTCCAACTTTTTTCCGCACAAACAAATTTACTACTGCGTTCCAGGAAATTGTTGATGCATACGGGTAAGCATCTCTTTCTGGAGTTATTCATTTAGCTATAAGTAACATTTTTAAAGGATTAGTGGATAGCTGTTTAGTATTAAACTTTTACCTCTTACACACTCGTTAGAATATAATTTTTTTGTTTTGGTTTCAACTGTTTTAACTTTGTATTAGCTTCGTCTCCTTACTCAAACTGGAATACCCCTGAATTTTTTCTATAAGCTGTGTTTTCCTTAATCAATTCAGCTGCTAGAATCAACCTCTCTTGCTTACTTTATTTTTTCCTCATGCAATGCCCATTTGTGCCTAGTGTTTGTCTCTTGAATTTCACTGATCTTTATTGATCCTACATTGCAGTGTAGCGAAATATCAGGAAGCCAATCCTAGTGTATTCACAATTGTTACCTTCCCCTTCCTGTTTGCTGTTATGTTTGGTGACTGGGGTCATGGAATCTGTCTGCTGCTCGCAAGTATGTATTTAATATTGAGAGAAAAGAAACTTTCCAGCCAGGTAAGATTCGTACTGGCAGCATCTATGTTCCGATTAAGCACAGCATCAGATTGGCAATATTCGCAGATTGTTTTGTTGTATGTTACTGTTTTAAGAGTTGCGTGCAAATGTCAAATTAAGCAAAATTCACTTGAGCATTCCAAAGAGCATAATAGACTATATTATGTCATTTCCTTAGTTGTTTACTTTGATTAGTTGTCAATGTTTTTCTATCTTACAATTCCGGATGCTAACTCATCAATCCTTCTTCCTGACAACAGAAACTTGGGGATATTATGGAAATGGCTTTTGGTGGCCGTTACGTTATAGTGATGATGTCACTCTTCTCAATATACACTGGTTTAATCTACAACGAGTTCTTCTCTATACCATATCCATTGTTTGCTAGCTCAGCATATGAGTGCCGTGATGCCTCTTGCAGGTATGTAGATTAGTTCCCGAAACCCTTCAAAAAAAGTCATTACGATTCTGAGTTTTTGTCTTGTGCTCTCTTGTTCAGTGAGGCTACTACAATTGGTCTGATCAAAACTCGAGACACTTATCCATTTGGCGTGGATCCTGTTTGGCATGGTACCCGCAGTGAGCTACCGTTCCTAAACTCGCTTAAGATGAAAATGTCAATACTTCTTGGAGTTGCCCAAATGAACCTTGGAATCATAATGAGCTTCTTTAATGCAAAATTCTTCAAAAGTGCTGTAAACGTATGGTGAGTTTATTCAATTTACTTACCCCGACCAATACGTGCATCTTCCAGTTCTTTCATCCGCTCCCAACAAATAAAGTCGGTACTAATCATATTTAAGTGTATGATCTCACATTGTTCCAGGTTCCAGTTCGTTCCCCAGATAATATTCTTAAACTGCTTGTTTGGCTATCTCTCGGTCCTCATCATCATAAAGTGGTGCACTGGTTCTCAAGCGGATTTATATCACGTAATGATCTACATGTTCCTGAGCCCTATGGATGATTTAGGAGAGAATCAGCTATTCCCTAACCAGAAAATAGTACAGGTTTGCATCAATACCTAATAGTGCTCCTTCTCTGTATTTAATAAAAGCAAATGGTCTCATCTCATTCCTTTTCCGTTTTCAGCTCACTTTCCTCTTTCTGGCACTGGTTTCTGTTCCGTGGATGTTGTTGCCAAAGCCGTTCATCTTGAAGAAACAACATGAAGCTGTGAGTCCGTTTCCTTTGTCAGTTAACTTCAAATTGAATTTGTGCTTGACCATAACTGAAACTTGATTTTTTTTTTTACATTCTTCAGAGACATCAAGGTCAGTCATACGCACAGCTTGACGAGACAGATGAGAGTCTTCAAGTAGAAACGAATGGGGGATCTCACGGACACGAAGAGTTTGAATTCAGCGAAATCTTTGTGCACCAGCTCATTCACACCATTGAGTTTGTGCTTGGAGCTGTTTCCAACACTGCTTCGTATCTTCGTCTATGGGCCCTCAGGTACTTGTTGTTCTGATTATTTTCCGTAACTTGTGCATGTCATCATGACTAATTTATGCTATGTTGGGCTTTACATGTTCAAGTCTTGCCCACTCGGAGTTGTCGTCAGTCTTCTACGAGAAGGTTCTCCTTATGGCTTGGGGGTAAGTAAATGCAGATACCCATTAAAATTACTCTGTCTGTACTGTAGTAGTAATGTGTTTGTTAATTAACACAATCTCTCTCTCTCCGGCAACAGTTTCAACAATATCTTCATCCTGATCGTTGGGATCCTTGTCTTCGTGTTTGCAACGGTGGGAGTGCTTCTGGTGATGGAGACGTTGAGTGCGTTCCTCCACGCGCTGCGTCTTCACTGGGTGGAGTATCAGAACAAGTTCTACGAAGGCGATGGTTACAAGTTTGCTCCGTTCACTTTCACCCTCGTCGGAAACGAAGACGAGTGAAGTGAGTGATGATCTTTCTTCGAGTCGTGAATTACCGAAAATGCCCTCTTCTGCGTGTGCGTATATATAAGGTATGAGAAGAATTCGGACTTCCTTCTTTCAATCAATTTGTTGTTTTCTTTTTTTTTTTGTTGTGTAAGAAAAACTCCCCTTTTCCCTTATTACAAGGTTATATTGAATTTATTTACCTTTGCGGAGGGGAAAAAATGGTAATAATAATAATAATAAAAAAAAAGAGAGAGATGGGGAAGAACTAAGGTTAAAAAGCCCTATTTTGTTGTTGTGCTTGATTGTGAGCCCTTTATATCATTTTATTTTTTAATATCAATTGAAGTGAGACGAGATGATGAATAGGAAGCTGAAACAGAAAAAAGAAAACATTCAAGCTACAATGTTTGGCACAGCATTGATGACCCCTTTCCTTGACAACTACATAAGCGATCCTTTACTGCCAGCCAAGCATTGCATTTAAATCGTACATCAAGAGTTATAAGAGATTACAGAGCATTGAGCAATACATATGTCATCATTATAGCGATCAGTAGAAGGAGATTTGAAAAGCAATCACATATCTTTTCAAATAGAGGTACTAAATAACTTCCTTTGTTTCATCAAATTTGGATGTTTCACACTTTGCAGCAGGGGTTAGACAGATTGGATATCCGGAAAATTTTGGAATATTTGGATTCGTACTCGGGGCTTCTGGATATCCAGACTTCAAATATCCGCCTAAATATTAAGATATTCACAGATATCCGGATCTGTAAAAAAAAACAAAAATATTAAAATAAAAATAAAATTAAAATTTTATATAATATTTTGTAAAAAAATCTGTTATTATTAAAAAATTTTAATTTTATTTAAATTATATATATATATATATATATATAAATGTCAATAAAATATTTTTTTTAATATATTTAAAAAATCCGTATCCAGATATTTGGATCTTATAATTTAATTATCCGGATCTGGATATTTGGATCTTATAATTTAACTATCCGGATCCCGATCCCGACCTTATCGGATATCTAAATTTTCGGAGCAGATCTCAGATCGAATTGGATCCCAGATAATAGTTTTACCAAGTGGCATCGTTTCGGATCCCACCATAGCCTGGAGGGTTTGCAGTCCACGCGTCGCCTTCTTCCTTGGGAGGGGACTCGACCTTCTTCCTCCTCATCTCTCTCTGTTCGACATCTGGGTCCCTCTTTCTCGCAATCTTTTCGAAATTTGTGCATTTTATCCACAAATGGTATTAAAGTCGGCTACTTTGGGAGTCATCTTCTTTCTCTCTTTCTTTTTGGCTGTGTTGCATTTCTTCATAAGTTTTGGGAAGCTTGCAGAAACGAAACGGAGGTGGAGGAGGGTCCTCTGATCACCATAGGAATGAAGAACATATGCTGTTTCCAAAACCAGAGACCTTAGATATTGTTAAGCTTTCTATACCCAGAGACACAAACAAACATTCACTCTTGTCTATATTCTTATTTGTTTTCTACTTGATGTCTAGGACGATGCTGCTGCAATTCATGTTAAGTCATTGCTGATTGACATGGGATTTTGCTCTACTCTTGTTCAGAAAGCAATTGATGAAAATGGTAGTCCAAAGTTTCTTTCCTACAAACCAAAAAATAAAGTCTTGGGGATTTCGATTACTGAGGTTGCTTTCTTTTCATATCCAGGTCAAGATGATCTTGAATTGTTACTAGAGATTCTCACTAAGCCTACTGTGACCGAACATCCTCAGCCCAGCTTTCATGGGCTAATGGAACCAAAACCGGTAAATCGCATAACATGTATAAGGATGATAATCAAAATCAAGTAGCCTTATATTGTATTGTTTCTTTCTTTCCTCTGTCAGGAACCTGATATTGAATATGAAGCTGATGGTACTAGGATGATGTTGCTAACAATGAAGTTCCCGCAAAATCTAGTTGACTTTGCACTGGAGAGGCTTGGTAATGTATTTTATACCCAATGGCTTTGGCTTTCCATTCATCATTTCAAATAGCAATGGTTGCAAATTTCTTACTTTCCGACATGAAAAATAACTTTTATGAATATTATGTTGTTGTTCAAGGGTCAAAGCCATTGCATATGATCGTATTAGATAATTGCATCCAGATTTTAGGAAATGTGCGTATGTTATTTGGAGCCATTCAGAAACTTAGCATGCTCTCATTTGGCATGTCAGCAAAGTCTTTCTTCATTATTGTCTTTTATGTGTGATAGGTAAAGACACGCCAATTGATGAGATGGTAGACTTCATTGTTGCTGCTCAATTAGCGGAAAAGTATGCACAAGAATCTGAGGACGTAGTTGATGGTACAGAAATCAATGAAGAATATGAAGATGTCATTCCAATTGCTGCTAGGAAACCAGAGGTATGCGGTGCTTTCGACATTAGCTGTTGATTTATTTGCTTATGCTTTGACATGTTTCCTTCATGTCCATTTGTTGCTTTGCCTTAGTAGATTCCACTACCTTTCTTTTAGCTTCATTTTGTATTTATTCATGTGGTTATTACTTTTATTTCATGTTTTACATCCAGGTTCCCAATGAATCAAAAATGGACAAAACCTTGCGTTTATTGGAAATGGGATTCTCTAGTCATGAAATCTCAATGGCAATTGAGAAAATAGGTGAGCAACTTAGGCACTTACCTGTTCCTCCAGTGTATGGAATGTGAATGAAAGAAACACCGATCTGATCTCCTGCCACTAAATAGATATGAATCTTGGTTTACATTGTTAGAGATGATCATTATAATCGAAAGTTGAAATGAGAAAACTATAATTTATTTTGCATCCAGCCATATTGTACTTGTATATAATCTATTTTGCACCTCTTCAGGTACAGAAGGTCAGATTTCTGATCTCGCTGACTCAATCGTTGCTGGTGAAGTTCCTGGTGACTTTCCTGATGACCTTGAAGATATAGAAAAGGTATACCAAAACCATCTCATTCTCTTCGCCTTAAGTATGCTAAGATATTGTTGGATCTTTACTCAATGATATTTGGTGCCATTGTAGAAAGTTTTAGCGGCTCCTGCAGCAAATCGTGCATGTCTTTCAAAGAGTTGGAGATTTATTGGTGTTGGTTCCCAGAAAAAGGACGGTGATGTGGGTTCCTCGAGTGGCACTGCCAATGTGGGAGAGACCTCAAAGGGTAAAAGATTAAAAGATGAAGATGAGAATGCATATCCAGACGAACATACCAACTTTGATAATAGAAGGAAACGGCAAAGACCCGGATATCTAGGAGACTCAAGTTCGTTTAAGGAAATACCAGGGATGCAAGATGAGTCAAAAGAGAACACATATGAACTTCCCAGTGCAATGCAGCCACGCTTGTCCCAGATGCTTCGGCCAGATGTAGCCAAACGACCTTATTTCTTGTATGGAAACTTAGGTGAACTATCTCCTCAATGGTGGTCTAAGATCTCGAGTTTCTTGTACGGAATACACCCCGAGCATGTAGATACTCGGTTGTTCTCAGCGCTCCGTAGGGCAGAAGGGTATGTGCACAATCTTCCCATTGAAAACCGGTTCAGTATCCTCCCAAAGCCACGGTTAACTATGCAAGACACAACGCCTGAACATTTAGAGTGCGTTATGGGGTATCCAGCAAACCACACAAAAATGGGTGGTGGAGGAGTGGCTGAAAGATTGAAGTTGCTTGACTACTGCTTCCAAATTGACACATTGGGTTACCATCTCTCTGTGCTCAAGACTATGTTTCCCCAAGGGTTAACAGTTCTATCACTATTTAGCGGGATCGGTGGTGCAGAAATCGCGTTAAGCCGCCTTGGCATTCATCTAAAATGTGTAGTATCTGTTGAGCATTGTGGATTGAGCCGTAACATAGTGAAAAGATGGTGGGAGACTTCGAGACAAACTGGAGAGCTTTTGCAGATTGAAGAAATTAAGAGATTGTCGTTAAAGATGCTGGAGACTTTGGTGCAGAGATTTGGGGGATTCGACATAGTCATTTGTCAAAACCCACCAACACCACCTGATCTCTCTAAAGAAAGCTCAAGAAGCAAAGCCTGTAAATTTGATTATATGTTGTTCAACGAGTTTGTTCGAGTCTCAAGACGTGTCAGAGATATGATGGAGTTAAGGTGACCAAGTGCCTTTACGTCCTCAATAACCTCGAGACTTGCTAACAGGTAGCGTCTCCAGCACTGAACCGCTACCACTATATGCCATAGAAGGACTTTAGACTTCCTCTTGACTCTGTTCCATAAGTATAGATATGAGTCATGAGAGACGGTAAACAGATTTTGATAAAACTTGTTATTTCACTTTCTTTATCGTTTGATACACGGTGAATCTTGTCTTAACAAAGTCTTGAGAACAATCCAGAGTGTGTGTCGTTTCTTTCCTTCCTTTGTCTTCTTCGAGATGATTCTAATTCGTGAGAAAGCGACTGTTCTTGTGATTTCGCGGGAAATGCATTTCATTAACAGAGGCAAGGAGGCGGTGCAGGTTGTCTGAATGGTTTCTATAAGATATATATATATATATAAAGGTCGTAACATTTCCGGCCCTGACAGTTTGGTTTTCACAATCGGGGTCCTTAATTGTCCCCGATTCTCCACAAATTTGAGATTTTATAGATATTAGTCTATCGATTTAAAGCGAATAAAGAATTTCATTAAATTATTTGTTATATAACCAATAATTAAATATGTTAAAAAACTTTTAAACTAATTTAGTTAACATTAATACATATAATGTGGTTAGGTATTTTAGAAATATACAAAGGAAGATTAGTTTCATTAGTTATTGCATTTACTGAAAAAATCGAATTCTCGTGAGAGTTAGCCCACTGATTTCAGGATAATTTTGAAAATTTTAGTTATCGTGTTTTAATACATAGACACATCCTATATGAATATTGGAACTATATCATAGAGGTTTAGGTCCCTAATTGTCCCAGATTCTCCAAAAAATCGAGATTTTATAGAGATTAGTCCATCGATTTAAAACGAATAAAGAACTTTAGTAAATTACTTGTTATAAAATAATTAAAATGCCAAATAAACTTCAAACTAGTTTAGTTAACATTAATATAGAGGTTTAATGAGGTTAGATATTTTAGAAATAGACAAAGGAGGATTAATTTCATTAGTTATTGCATTTACTGAAAAAATCGAATTATCGTAAGAGTTAGCCCACAGATTTCAGGATAATTTTGAAAATTTTAGTTATCGTGTTTTAATACATAACTGCATCTTACATGAATATTGGAACCATATCATAGAGGTTTGGGTTTCCTATATGTCCACGATTCTCCAAAAATTCGAGATTTTATAGAGATTAGTCCATCGATTTAAAGCGAATAAAGAAATTTATTAAACTATTTGTTATAACCAATAATTAAATATGTTAAAAAACCTTTAAACTAATTTAGTTAACATTAATATATATATATATATATAATGTGGTTAGGTATTTAAGAAATATACAAAGGAAGATTAGTTTCATTAGTTATTGCATTTACTGAAAATTTTGAATTCTCGTAAGAGTTAGCCCACTGATTTCATGATAATTTTGAAACTTTTAGTTATCTTGTTTTAATACATAACCGCATCCTACATGAATATTGGAACTATATCATAGAGGTTTGGGTCCCTAATTGTCCCCGATTCTCCAAACAATCGAGATTTTATAGGGATTAGTCCATCGATTTAAAACGAATAAAAACTTTATTAAATTACTTGTTATAAAATATTTAAATATGCCAAATAACCTTCAAACTAGTTAACATTAATATAGAGGTTTAATGTGGTTAGGTATTTTATAAATAGACAAAGGAAGATTAGTTTCATTAGTTATTGCAATTACTGAAAAAATTGAATTATCGTAAGAGTTAGCCCACTGATTTCAAGATAATTTTGAAAATTTTAGTTATCTTGTTTTAATACATAGCCGCGTCCTGCATGAATATTGAAACTATATCATTGAGGTTTGGGTTTCCTATATGTCCCCGATTCTCCAAAAATTCGAGATTTTATAGAGATTAGTCCATCGATTTAAAGCGAATAAAGAATTTTATTAAATTATTTGTTATAACCAATAATTAAATATGTTAAAAAACCTTTAAACTATTTTAGTTAACATTAATATATATATAATGTGGTTACGTATTTTATAAATATACAAAGGAAGATTAGTTTCATTAGTTATTGCATTTATTGAAAAAATCGAATTCTCGTAAGAGTTAGCCCACTGATTTCAGGATAATTTTGAAAATTTTAGTTATCGTGTTTTAATACATAGCTGCATCCTACATGAATATTGGAACCATATCATAGTGGTTTGAGTCCCTAATCGTCCCCAATTCTCCAAAAAATTGAGATTTTATAGAGATTAGTCCATCGATTTAAAGCGAATAAATAATTTTATTAAATTATTTGTTATAACCAATAATTAAATATGTTAAAAAACCTTTAAACTAATTTAGTTAATATTAATATATATATATATATATATATATATATATATATATAACGTGGTTAGGAATTTTAGAAATATACAAAGGAAGATTAGTTTCCTTAGTTATTGCATTTACTGAAAAAATCGAATTCTCGTAAGAGTAAGCCCACTGATTTCAGGATAATTTTGAAAATTTTAATTATCGTGTTTTAATACATAGACGCATCTTACATGAATATTGAAACTATATCATAGAGGTTTAGGTCCCTAATTGTCCCCGATTCTCCAAAAAATCGAGATTTAATAGAGATTAGTCCATTGATTTAAAACGAATAAAGAAATTTATTAAATTATTTGTTATAAAATAATTAAAATACCAAATAACCTTCAAACTAGATTAGTTAACAGTAATATAGAGATTTAATGTGGTTAGATATTTTAGAAATAGACAAAGGAGGATTTGTTTCATTAGTTATTTCATTTACTGAAAAAATTGAATTCTCGTAAGAGTTAGCCCACTGTTTTCAGGATAATTTTGAAAATTTTAGTTATCGTGTTTTAATACATAGCTGCATCTTACATGAATATTGGAACCATATCATAGAGGTTTGGGTTTCCTATAGGTCCACGATTCTGCAAAAATTCGAGATTTTATAGAGATTAGTCCATCGATTTAAAGCGAATAAAGAATTTTATTAAACTATTTGTTATAACCAATAATTAAATATGTTAAAAAACCTTTAAACTAATTTAGTTAACATTAATATATATATATATATATATATATATATATATATATAATATGGTTAGGTATTGAAGAAATATACAAAGGAAGATTAGTTTCAATAGTTATTGCATTTACTGAAAAAATCGAATTCTCGTAAGAGTTAGCCCACTGATTTCATGATAATTTTGAAACTTTTAGTTATCTTGTTTTAATACATAGCCGCATCCTATATGAATATTGGAACTATATCATAGATGCTTGGGTCCCTAATTGTCTCCGTTTCTCCAAACAATCTAGATTTTATAGGGATTAGTCCATCGATTTAAAACTAATAAAAACTTTATTAAATTACTTGTTATAAAATATTTAAATATGCCAAATAACCTTCAAACTAGTTAAAATTAATATAAAGGTTTAATGTGGTTAGGTATTTTAGAAATAGACAAAGGAAGATTAGTTTCATTAGTTATTGCAATTACTGAAAAAATTGAATTCTCGTAAGAGTTAGCTCACTGATTTCAGGATAATTTTGAAAATTATAGTTATCTTGTTTTAATACATAGCCGCGTCCTACATGAATATTGAAACTATATCATAGAGGTTTGGGTTTCCTATATGTCCCCGATTCTCCAAAAATTCGAGATTATATAGAGATTAGTCCATCGATTTAAAGCGAATAAAGAATTTTATTAAATTATTTGTTATAACCAATAATTAAATATGTTAAAAAACCTTTAAACTAATTTAGTTAATATTAATATATATATATATATATATATATATATATATATATATATATATATATAACGTGGTTAGGAATTTTAGAAATATACAAAGGAAGATTAGTTTCCTTAGTTATTGCATTTACTGAAAAAATCGAATTCTCGTAAGAGTTAGCCCACTGATTTCAGGATAATTTTGAAACTTTTAGTTATCTTGTTTTAATACATAGCCGCATCCTACATGAATATTGGAACTATATCATAGAGGTTTGGGTCCCTAATTGTCCCCGATTCTCCAAACAATCGAGATTTTATAGGGATTAGTCCATCGATTTAAAACGAATAAAAACTTTATTAAATTACTTGTTATAAAATATTTAAATATGCCAAATAACCTTCAAACTAGTTAACATTAATATAGAGGTTTAATGTGGTTAGGTATTTTATAAATAGACAAAGGAAGATTAGTTTCATTAGTTATTGCAATTACTGAAAAAATTGAATTATCGTAAGAGTTAGCCCACTGATTTCAGGATAATTTTGAAAATTTTAGTTATCTTGTTTTAATACATAGTCGTGTCCTGCATGAATATTGAAACTATATCATAGAGGTTTGGGTTTCCTATATGTCCCCGATTCTCCAAAAATTCGAGATTTTATAGAGATTAGTCCATCGATTTAAAGCGAATAAAGAATTTTATTAAATTATTTGTTATAACCAATAATTAAATATGTTAAAAAACCTTTAAACTATTTTAGTTAACCTTAATATATATATAATGTGGTTACGTATTTTATAAATATACAAAGGAAGATTAGTTTCATTAGTTATTGCATTTATTGAAAAAATCGAATTCTCGTAAGAGTTAGCCCACTGATTTCAGGATAATTTTGAAAATTTTAGTTATCGTGTTTTAATACATAGCTGCATCATACATGAATATTGGAACCATATCATAGAGGTTTGAGTCCTTAATCGTCCCCAATTCTTCAAAAAATTGAGATTTTATAGAGATTAGTCCATCGATTTAAAGCGAATAAATAATTTTATTAAATTATTTGTTATAACCAATAATTAAATATGTTAAAAAACCTTTAAACTAATTTAGTTAATATTAATATATATATATATATATATATAACGTGGTTAGGAATTTTAGAAATATACAAAGGAAGATTAGTTTCCTTAGTTATTGCATTTACTGAAAAAATCGAATTCTCGTAAGAGTTATCCCACTGATTTCAGGATAATTTTGAAAATTTTAATTATCGTGTTTTAATACATAGACACATCTTACATGAATATTGAAACTATATCATAGAGGTTTAGGTCCCTAATTGTCCCCGATTCTCCAAAAAATCGAGATTTAATAGAGATTAGTCCATTGATTTAAAACGAATAAAGAAATTTATTAAATTATTTGTTATAAAATAATTAAAATACCAAATAACCTTCAAACTAGTTTAGTTAACAGTAATATAGAGATTTAATGTGGTTAGATATTTTAGAAATAGACAAAGGAGGATTTGTTTCATTAGTTATTGCATTTACTTAAAAAATTGAATTCTCGTAAGAGTTAGCCCACTGATTTCAGAATAATTTTGAAAATTTTAGTTATCGTGTTTTAATATATAGGTGCATCCTACATGAATATTGGAACCATATCATAGAGGTTTGGGTTTCCTATATGTCCACGATTCTCCAAATATTCGAGATTATATAGAGATTAGTCCATCGATTTAAAGCGAATAAAGAATTTTATTAAACTATTTGTTATAACCAATAATTAAATATGTTAAAAAACCTTTAAACTAATTTAGTTAACATTAATATATATATAATGTGGTTACGTATTTTATAAATATACAAAGGAAGATTAGTTTCATTAGTTATTGCATTTACTGAAAAATGGAATTCTCGTAAGAGTTTAGCCCACTGATTTCAGGATAATTTTGAAAATTTTAGTTATCGTGTTTTAATACATAGCTGCATCCTACATGAATATTGGAACCATATCATAGAGGTTTGAGTCCCTAATCGTCCCAAATTCTCCAAAAAATTAAGATTTTATAGAGATTAGTCCATCGATTAAAAGCGAATAAAGAATTTTATTAAATTATTTGTTATAACCAATAATTAAATATGTTAAAAAACTTTTAAACTAATTTAGTGAACATTAATATATATAACGTGGTTAGGTATTTTAGAAAGATACAAAGGAAGAGTAGTTTCCTTAGTTATTGCATTTACTGAAAAAATCGAATTATCGTAAGAGTTAGCCCACTGATTTCAGGATAATTTTGAAAATTTTAGTTACCGTGTTTTAATATATAGACGCATCCTACATGAATATTGGAACTATATGATAGAGGTTTAGGTCCCTAATTGTTCCCGATTCTCTAAAAAATCGAGATTTAAAAGAGATTAGTCCATTTATTTAAAACGAATAAAAAACTTTATTAAATTATTTGTTATAAAATAATTAAAATGCCAAATAACCTTCAAACTAGTTTAGTTAACAGTAATATAGAGATTTAATGTGGTTAGATATTTTATAAATAGACAAAGGAGGATTAGTTTCATTAGTTATTTCATTTACTGAAAAAATTGAATTCTCGTAAGAGTTAGCCCACTGTTTTCAGGATAATTTTGAAAATTTTAGTTATCGTGTTTTAATACATAGCTGCATCTTACATGAATATTGGAACCATATCATAGAGGTTTGGGTTTCCTATAGGTCCACGATTCTGCAAAAATTCGAGATTTTATAGAGATTAGTCCATCGATTTAAAGCGAATAAAGAATTTTATTAAACTATTTGTTATAACCAATAATTAAATATGTTAAAAAACCTTTAAACTAATTTAGTTAACATTAATATATATATATATATATATATATATATATATATAATATGGTTAGGTATTGAAGAAATATACAAAGGAAGATTAGTTTCATTAGTTATTGCATTTACTGAAAAAAATCGAATTCTCGTAAGAGTTAGCCCACTGATTTCATGATAATTTTGAAACTTTTAGTTATCTTGTTTTAATACATAGCCGCATCCTACATGAATATTGGAACTATATCATAGATGCTTGGGTCCCTAATTGTCCCCGTTTCTCCAAACAATCTAGATTTTATAGGGATTAGTCCATCGATTTAAAACGAATAAAAACTTTATTAAATTACTTGTTATAAAATATTTAAATATGCCAAATAACCTTCAAACTAGTTAAAATTAATATAAAGGTTTAATGTGGTTAGGTATTTTAGAAATAGACAAAGGAAGATTAGTTTCATTAGTTATTGCAATTACTGAAAAAATTGAATTCTCGTAAGAGTTAGCTCACTGATTTCAGGATAATTTTGAAAATTATATTTATCTTGTTTTAATACATAGCCGCGTCCTACATGAATATTGAAACTATATCATAGAGGTTTGGGTTTCCTATATGTCCCCGATTCTCCAAAAATTCGAGATTATATAGAGATTAGTCCATCGATTTAAAGCGAATAAAGAATTTTATTAAATTATTTGTTATAACCAATAATTAAATATGTTAAAAAACCTTTAAACTAATTTAGTTAATATTAATATATATATATATATAACGTGGTTAGGAATTTTAGAAATATACAAAGGAAGATTAGTTTTCTTAGTTATTGCATTTACTGAAAAAATCGAATTCTCGTAAGAGTTAGCCCACTGATTTCAGGATAATTTTGAAACTTTTAGTTATCTTGTTTTAATACATAGCCGCATCCTACATGAATATTGGATCTATATCATAGAGGTTTGGGTCCCTAATTGTCCCTGTTTCTCCAAACAATCTAGATTTTATAGGGATTAGTCCATCGATTTAAAACGAATAAAAACTTTATTAAATTACTTGTTATAAAATATTTAAATATGCCAAATAACCTTCAAACTAGTTAAAATTAATATAAAGGTTTAATGTGGTTAGGTATTTTAGAAATAGACAAAGGAAGATTAGTTTCATTAGTTATTGCAATTACTGAAAAAATTGAATTCTCGTAAGAGTTAGCTCACTGATTTCAGGATAATTTTGAAAATTATAGTTATCTTGTTTTAATACATAGCCGCGTCCTACATGAATATTGAAACTATATCATAGAGGTTTGGGTTTCCTATATGTCCCCGATTCTCCAAAAATTCGAGATTATATAGAGATTAGTCCATCGATTTAAAGCGAATAAAGAATTTTATTAAATTATTTGTTATAACCAATAATTAAATATGTTAAAAAACCTTTATAATAATTTAGTTAACATTAATATATATATAATGTGGTTACGTATTTTATAAATATACAAATGAAGATTAGTTTCATTAGTTATTGCATTTACTGAAAAAATCGAATTCTCGTAAGAGTTAGCCAACTGATTTCATGATAATTTTGAAACTTTTAGTTATCTTGTTTTAATACATAGCCGCATCCTACATGAATATTGGAACTATATCATAGAGGTTTGGGTCCCTAATTGTCCCCGTTTCTCCAAACAATCTAGATTTTATAGGGATTAGTCCATCGATTTAAAACGAATAAAAACTTTATTAAATTACTTGTTATAAAATATTTAAATATGCCAAATAACCTTCAAACTAGTTAAAATTAATATAAAGGTTTAATGTGGTTAGGTATTTTAGAAATAGACAAAGGAATATTAGTTTCATTAGTTATTGCAATTACTGAAAAAATTGAATTCTCGTAAGAGTTAGCTCACTGATTTCAGAATAATTTTGAAAATTATAGTTATCTTGTTTTAATACATAGCCGCGTCCTACATGAATATTGAAACTATATCATAGAGGTTTGGGTTTCCTATATGTCCCCGATTCTCCAAAAATTCGAGATTAAATAGAGATTAGTCCATCGATTTAAAGCGAATAAAGAATTTTATTAAATTATTTGTTATAACCAATAATTAAATATGTTAAAAAACCTTTAAACTAATTTAGTTAATATTAATATATATATATATATATATATATAACGTGGTTAGGAATTTTAGAAATATACAAAGGAAGATTAGTTTCCTTAGTTATTGCATTTACTGAAAAAATCGAATTCTCGTAAGAGTTAGCCCACTGATTTCAGGATAATTTTGAAACTTTTAGTTATCTTGTTTTAATACATAGCCGCATCCTACATGATTATTGGATCTATATCATAGAGGTTTGGGTCCCTAATTGTCCCCGTTTCTCCAAACAATCTAGATTTTATAGGGATTAGTCCATCGATTTAAAACGAATAAAAACTTTATTAAATTACTTGTTATAAAATATTCAAATATGCCAAATAACCTTCAAACTTGTTAAAATTAATATAAAGGTTTAATGTGGTTAGGTATTTTAGAAATAGACAAAGGAAGATTAGTTTCATTAGTTATTGCAATTACTGAAAAAATTGAATTCTCGTAAGAGTTAGCTCACTGATTTCAGGATAATTTTGAAAATTATAGTTATCTTGTTTTAATACATAGCCGCGTCCTACATGAATATTGAAACTATATCATAGAGGTTTGGGTTTCCTATATGTCCCCGATTCTCCAAAAATTCGAGATTATATAGAGATTAGTCCATCGATTTAAAGCGAATAAAGAATTTTATTAAATTATTTGTTATAACCAATAATTAAATATGTTAAAAAACCTTTATACTAATTTAGTTAACATTAATATATATATAATGTGGTTACGTATTTTATAAATATACAAAGGAAGATTAGTTTCATTAGTTATTGCATTTACTGAAAAAAATCGAATTCTCGTAAGAGTTAGCCCACTGATTTCATGATAATTTTGAAACTTTTAGTTATCTTGTTTTAATACATAGCCGCATCCTACATGAATATTGGAACTATATCATAGAGGTTTGGGTCCCTAATTGTCCCCGTTTCTCCAAACAATCTAGATTTTATAGGGATTAGTCCATCGATTTAAAACGAATAAAAACTTTATTAAATTACTTGTTATAAAATATTTAAATATGCCAAATAACCTTCAAACTAGTTAAAATTAATATAAAGGTTTAATGTGGTTAGGTATTTTAGAAATAGACAAAGGAAGATTAGTTTCATTAGTTATTGCAATTACTGAAAAAATTGAATTCTCGTAAGAGTTAGCTCACTGATTTCAGGATAATTTTGAAAATTATAGTTATCTTGTTTTAATACATAGCCGCGTCCTACATGAATATTGAAACTATATCATAGAGGTTTGGGTTTCCTATATGTCCCCGATTCTCCAAAAATTCGAGATTATATAGAGATTAGTCCATCGATTTAAAGCGAATAAAGAATTTTATTAAATTATTTGTTATAACCAATAATTAAATATGTTAAAAAAACCTTTATACTAATTTAGTTAACATTAATATATATATAATGTGGTTACGTATTTTATAAATATACAAAGAAAGATTAGTTTCATTAGTTATTGCATTTACTGAAAAATGGAATTCTCGTAAGAGTTTAGCCCACTGATTTCAGGATAATTTTTGAAAATTTTAGTTATCGTGTTTTAATACATAGCTGCATCCTACATGAATATTGGAACCATATCATAGAAGTTTGAGTCCCTAATCGTACCCAATTCTCCAAAAAAGTTGAGATTTTATAGAGATTAGTCCATCGATTTAAAGCGAATAAAGAATTTTATTAAGTTATTTGTTATAACCAATAATTAAATATGTAAAAAAACCTTTAAACTAATTTAGTTAATATTAATATATATATATATATAACGTGGTTAGGTATTTTAGAAATATACAAAGGAAGATTAGTTTCCTTAGTTATTGCATTTACTGAAAAAATCGAATTCTCGTAAGAGTTAGACCACTGATTTCAGGATAATTTTGAAAATTTTAGTTATCGTATTTTAATACATAGACGCATCCTACATGAATATTGGAACTATATCATAGAGGTTTAGGTCCCTAATTGTCCCCGATTCTCCAAAAAAACTAGATTTAATAGAGATTAGTCCATTGATTTAAAACGAATAAAGATTTTTATTAAACTACTTGTTATAAAATAATTAAAATGCTAAATAGCCTTCAAACTAGTTTAGTTAACAGTAATATAAAGATTTAATGTGGTTAGATATTTTAGAAATAGACAAAGGATGATTAGTTTCATTAGTTATTGCATTTACTGAAAAAATTGAATTCTCATAAGAGTTAGCCCACTGATTTCAGGATAATTTTGAAAATATTAGTTATCTTGTTTTAATACATAGACACATCATACATGAATATTGAAACTATATCATAGAGGTTTAGGTCGCTAATTGTCCCCGATTCTCCAAAACATTGAGATTTAATAAAGATTAGTCCATCAATTTAAAACGAATAAAGAACTTTATTAAATGATTTGTTATAAAATAATTAAAATGCCAAATAACCTTCAAAATAGTTTAGTTAACAGTAATATATAGATTTAATGTGGTTAGATATTTTAAAAATAGACAAAGGAGGATTAGTTTCATTAGTTATTGCATTTACTAAAAAAATTGTATTCTCGTAAGAGTTAGCCCACTGATTTCAGGATAATTTTGAAATTTTTTGTTATCGTGTTTTAATACATAGCTGCATCCTACATGAATATTGGAATTATATCATAATGGTTTGGGTCCCTAATTGTCCCCGATTCTCCAAAAATTGAGATTTTATAGGGATTAGTCCATCGATTTAAAACGAATAAAGAACTTTATTAAATTACTTATTATAAAATAATTAAAGATCCCAAAGAACCTTCAAACTAGTTTAGTTAACATTAATATAGAGGTTTAATATGGTTAGGTATTATAGGAATAGACAAAGGAGGATTAGTTTCATTAGTTATTACATTTACTAAAAAAATCGAATTCTAGTAAGAGTTAGCCCATTGATTTCATGATAATTTTTAAAATTTTAGTTATCGTGTTTTAATATATAGCCGCATCCTACTTGAATATTGGAACTATATCATAGATGTTTGGGTCCTTAACTGTCCCATATTTCCCAAAAAAGTGAAAATTTATAGGGATTAGTCCACCGATTTAAAGCGAATAAATAGCTTTATTAAATTACTTGTTATAAAATAATTAAAGATAACCTTCAAACTAGTTTAGTTAACATTAATATAGAGGTTTAATGTGGTTAGATATTTTAGAAATAGACAAAGGAGGATTAGTTTCATTAGTTATTGCATTTACTGAAAATAACGAATTCTCGTAAGAGTTAGTACACTGATTTCAGGATAATTTTGAAAATTTTAGTTATTTTGTTTTAATACATAGCAGCATCCTACATGAATATTAGAATTATATCATAGAGGTTTGGGCCCTAATTGTCCCCGATTCTCCAAAAAATCGAGATTTTATAGGGATTAGTCCATCGATTTAAAACGAATAAATAATTTTATTAAACTATTTGTTCTAAAATAATTAAATATGCCAAATAAATTTCAAACTATTTAACATTAATATAGAGGTTTAATGTGGTTAGGTATTTTATATATAGACAAAGGAGGATTAGTTTCATTAGTTATTGCATTTACTAAAAAAATTGAATTCTCGTAAGAGTTAGCCCACTGATTTCAGGATAATTTTGAAATTTTTTGTTATCGTATTTTAATACATAGCTGCATCCTACATGAATATTGGAATTATATCATAATGGTTTGGGTCCCTAATTGTCCCCGTTTCTCCAAAAAATTGAGATTTTATAGGGATTAGTCCATCGATTTAAAACGAATAAAGAACTTTATTAAATTACTTGTTATAAAATAATTAAAGATCCCAAAGAACCTTCAAACTAGTTTAGTTAACATTAATATAGAGGTTTAATATGGTTAGGTATTATAGGAATAGACAAAGGAGGATTAGTTTCATTAGTTATTACATTTACTAAAAAAATCGAATTCTAGTTAGAGTTAGCCCATTGATTTCATGATAATTTTGAAAATTTTAGTTATCGTGTTTTAATATATAGCCGCATCCTACTTGAATATTGGAACTATATCATAGATGTTTGGGTCCTTAACTGTTCCCGATTTCCCAAAAAAGTGAAAATTTATAGGGATTAGTCCACCGATTTAAAGAGAATAAATAGCTTTATTAAATTACTTGTTATAAAATAATTAAAGATAACCTTCAAACTAGTTTAGTTAACATTAATATAGAGGTTTAATGTGGTTAGATATTTTAGAAATAGACAAAGGAGGATTAGTTTCATTAGTTTTTGCATTTACTGAAAATAACGAATTCTCGTAAGAGTTAGTACACTGATTTCAGGATAATTTTGAAAATTTTAGTTATTTTTTTTAATACATAGCAGCATCGTACATGAATATTAGAATTATATCATAGAGGTTTGGGCCCTAATTGTCCCCGATTCTCCAAAAAATCGAGATTTTATAGGGATTAGTCCATCGATTTAAAACGAATAAAGAATTTTATTAAACTATTTGTTCTAAAATGATTAAATATGCCAAATAAATTTCAAACTATTTAACATTAATATAGAGGTTTAATGTGGTTAGGTATTTTAGATATAGACAAAGGAGGATTAGTTTCATTCGTTATTGAATTTACTGATAAAAATCAAATTCTCGTAAGAGTTAGCCCACTGATTTAATGATAATTTATCAATTAAAGTTATATTGTTTTAATACATAGCCACATCCTACGTGAATATTTGAACTATATCATAGAGGTTTGGATCAATAATTGTCTCCGATTCTCCAAAAAATTGAGATTTTATAGAGATTAGTCCATCTATTTAATACGAATAAAGAATTTTATTAAATTACTTGTTATAAAATAGTTAAAGATGCCAAATAGCCTTCAAACTAGTTTAGTTAACATTAATATAGTTGTTTAATGTGGTTATTTATTTTTAGAAATAGACAAAGGAGGATTAGTTTCATTAGTTATTGCATTTACTGAAAAAATCGGATTCTCGTAAGAGTTAGCCCACTGATTTCAGGATAATTTTGAAAATTTTAGTTAACTTGTTTTAATACATAGCCGCATCCTACATGAATATTGAAACTATATCATAGAGGTTTGGGTCCCTAATTGTCCCCGATTCTCCAAAAAATCAAGATTTTAAAGGGATTATTCCATCGATTTAAAACGAATAAAGAACTTTATTAAATTACTTGTTATAACATATTTATAGGTGCCAAATAACCTACAAACTAGTTAACATTAATATAGAGGTTTAATGTGGTTAGATATTTTGGAAATAGACAAAGGAGGATTAGTTTCATTAGTTATTGTATTTACTGAAAAAATTGAATTCTCGTAAGAGTTAGCCCACTGATTTCAGGATAATTTTGAAAATTTCAGTTATCGTGTTTTAATACATATTTGCATCCTACATGAATATTGAAACCATTTCATAATGGTTTGGGTCCCTAATTGTCCCCGATTCTCCAAAAATTTGAGATTTTATAGGGATTAGTCCATCGATTTAAAACGAATAAAGAATTTTATTAAATTACTTGTTATAAAATAATTAAAGATGTCAAATAACATTTAAACTAGTTTAGTTAACATTAATATAGAGGTTTAATGTGGTAAGGTATTTTAGAAATAGACAAAGGAGGATTAGTTTAATTAGTTATTGCATTTACTGAAAAAATCGAATTCTCGTAAGAGTTAGCCCACTAATTTCAAGATAATTTTGAAACTTTTAGTTATCTTGTTTTAATACTTAGCTGCATCCTACATGAATATTGCAACTATATTATAGAGGTGTGAATCCCTAATTGTTCACTATTCTCCAAAAAATCAAGATTTTATGGGGATTAGTACATCGTTTACAACGAATAAAGAACTTTATTAAATTATTTGTTATAAAATAATTAAAAATGCCAAATAACGTTCAAAATAGTTTAGTTAACATTAATATAGAGGTTTAATATTGTTAGTTATTTTAGAAATAGACAAAAGAGGATTAGTTTCATTAGTTTGCATTTACTGAAAATATCGAATTCTCGTAAGAGTTAGACCACTAATTTGAAAATAATTTTGAAAATTTTAGTTATCTTGTTTTAATACAAAGCCGCACCCTACATGAATATTGGAACTATATTATAGAGGTTTGAGTCCCTAATTGTCTCCGATTCTCCAAAAAATCGAGATTTTATAGGGATTAGTCCATCAATTTAAAACGGATAAAGAACATTATTAAATTACTTATTATAAAATAATTAAAGATGCCAAATAACCTTTAAACTAGTTTATTTCTCATTAATATATAGGTTTAATGTGATTAGGAGTTTTAGAAATAGACAAAGGAGGATTAGTTTCATTAGTTATTGTATTTACTGGAAAAAATCGAATTCTCGTAAGAGTTAGCCCACTGATTTCATTATAATTTTGAAACTTTTAGTTATCTTGTTTTAATACTTAGTTGCATCTTTCATGAAAATTGGAACTATATCATAGAGGTTTGGGTCCCTAATTTTCTCCGATTCTCCAAAAAATCGAGATTTTATAGGGATTATTAGTTCATTGATTTAAAACGAATAAAGAACTTTATTAAATTACTTGTTATAAAATAATTAAATATACCAAATAGCCTTAAAATATTTAATATTAATATAGATGTTTAATGTGGTTAGATATTTTAGAAATAGACAAAGGAGGATTAGTTTCATTAGTTATTGCATTTTCTTAAAAAAATTCGAATTCTCGTAAGAGTAATTTTGAAAATTTATGTTATCTTGTTTTAATACATAGCCGCACCCTACATGAATATTGGAACTATATCACAGAGGTTTGAGTTCCTAATTGTCCCCGATTCTCCGAAAAATTGAGATTTTATAGGGATTAGTCCATCGATTTAAAACGAATAAAGTACTTTATTAAATTAGTAGTTATACAATAATTAAAGATTCCAAATAACTTTAAACTTGTTTAGTCAACATTAATATAGAGGTTTAATGTGGTTATGTATTTTAGAAATAGACTAAGGAGGATTAGTTTCATTAGTTATTGAGTTTACTGAAAAATCTAATTCTCGTAAGAGTAACTGATTTCAGGATAATTTTTAAAAATTTAGTTACCTTGTTTTAATACATAGCCACATCCTAATTGAATATTGGAACTATATCATAGAGGTTTGGGTCCCTAATTGTCCCCGATTCTCCAAACAATCGAGATTTTATAGAGTTTAGTCCATCGATTTAAAACGAATAAAGAATTTTATTAAATTACTTGTTATAAAATAATTAAAGATGTCAAATAGCCTTCAAACTAGTTTAGTTAACATTAATATAGACATTTAATGTGGTTAGTTATTTTAGAAATAGACAAAGGATGATTAGTTTCATTAGTTATTGCATTTACTGAAAATATCGAATTCTCGTAAGAGTCACTGATTTCAGGATAATTTTGAAACTTTTAGTATCTTGTTTTAATACATAGCCGTATCCTACATGAATATTAGAACTATATCATAGAGGTTTGAGTCCCAAATTGTCCCCGATTCTCAAAAAAATCGAGATTTTATAGAGATTAGTCCATCGATTTAAAACGAATACAAATATTTATTAAATTATTTGTTATAAAATAATTAAAGATGCTAAATAGCTTTCAAACTTGTTAACATTAATATAGAGGTTTAATGTGGTTAGGTATTTTAGAAATAGACAAAGGAGGATTAGTTTCATTAGTTATTGCATTTACTGGAAAAAAAAATCGAATTCTCGTAAGAGTTAGCCCACTGATTTCATGATAATTTTGAAACTTTTAGTTATCTTGTTTTAATACATAGCTACATCCTTCATGAAAATTTGAACTATATCATAGAGGTTTGGGTCCCTAATTGTCTCTGATTCTCCAAAAAATCGAGATTTTATAGGAATTATTAGTCCTTTGATTTAAAACGAATAAAGAACTTTATTAAATTACTTGTTATAAAATAATTAAAGAAGCCAAATAAACTTCAAACTAGTTAATATTAATATAGATGTTTAATGTGGTTAGGTATTTTAGAAATAGACAAATGAGGATTAGTTTCATTAGTTATTGCATTTTCTGGAAAAAAAATCGAATTCTCGTAAGAGTTAGCCCACTCATTTTAGGATAATTTTGAAAATTTTAGTTATATTGTTTTAATACATAGCCGCATCATATATGAATATTGGAACTATATCATAGAAGTTTGAGTTCCTTATTTTTCCCGATTCTCCAAAAAATGAGATTTTATAGGGATTAGTCCATCGATTTAAAACGGATAAAGAACTTTATTAAATTACTTGCTAATTAAAGATGCCAAATAACCTTTAAACTAGTTTAGTTAACATTAATATAGAGGTTTAGTATGGTTAGGTATTTAGAAATAGACAAAGAAGGATTAGTTTCATTAGTTATTGCATGTACTGAAAAAATCGAATTCTCGTAAGAGTCACTGATTTCAATATAATTTCGAAAATTTTAATTATCTTGTTTTAATACATATCCGCATCCTACATGAATATTGGAACTATATCATAGAGTTTTGGGTCCCTAATTGTCCATGATTCTCCAAAAAATCAAGATTTTATAGAGATTAGTCCATTCATTTAAAGCGAATAAAGAGCTTTATTAAATTGCTTGTTATAAAATAATTAAAGATAACCTTCAAACTAGTTTAGTTAACATTAATATAGAGGTTTAATGTGGTTTGATATTTTAGAAATAGACAAAGGAGGATTACTTTCATTAGTTATTGCATTTACTGAAAATATCGAATTCTCGTAAGAGTTAGCCCACTAATTTCAGGATAATTTTGAAATTTTTAGTTATTTTGTTTTAATACATAGCCGCATCCTACATGAATATTGGAACTATATCATGAATATTTGTTCTAAAATAATTAAATATGCCAAATAAATTTCAAACTATTTAACATTAATATTGAGGTTTAATGTGGTTAGATATTTTAGATATAGACAATGGGGGATTAGTTTCATTTTTTTTTTTTTTTTTTTTTTTTGTTCAACCCTTGATTTCATTAATTTAAGCTTCCAAATTACACCAAATAGAGGGAATTACCCATCCTCTATAACTATTACAAACCATAAAACCCAAAGAAATTAAGACAAATAGATTTTCATAGAAGATTGACAGCGAATTTGAGCAAAAACTCGAATGCGTCGATAGAAGCGACTGCGAATCCAACACGATCGGATGCATCAACAGAACATTAACGGCGAAGCCGAAAAGCTGAAAGATAGTCACTTTTGATTGTGACTTTGAATGACAATCCACACCTCGAAAGCTCGTCGATACGAGATTTGTTGCATCTTCTGGCCCTCTAGAGACCGCTACACAAGATAACAATACGGTTAAGAATCGTTCATATTTTCTCGGCATTAAAACCGAAGAAAACCTACCTCTCATAGAGAGGGAAAGTGATGGAAATGATCTCTCCTCATAAGAGGAGGAAGGTGGTAGTGATCTCTCCATAAAGGAGGAAGTTGCTGCAATATTTCTCCAAATAGAGCAGAAAATTAGGAAGAGAGGACCCTCTTGGTCTAATAATTTCAAAATTGAACGGTTGATGGCATACTCTAAAATGGGTCTTGATGGGCTAGCCAAAGGAACGAGGCCCAATATCCAATCCCCTCGATCCAACGTTTCACCGCAAAGCAGGAGCGGAATGACCGGAGAGAATCCATATTTGGAAAAAGCCGGAGATGTGTCGTCGGCGGCGGCTGTTTGTGCTGGACCGGCGTACAAAACACCGGAGAGAAAACTCTGAGGGTTTGAAGCGGCCAAAGGCGACGGATATGTGACCAAAGCGCCGTGATGAGGTTGCCGAAAGGGCGGAGGAGCAGCGGAATTCGAAGGAGAAACTCGCCGGATTAGATTTCGGCTGACGGTGATAGCAGAACGAGAGAACTTCTCGCCCGAAGGCGTGACGGACAGTGAAAACGCGAGCGGAGGCGACAGATGCGTCCGTCGTAATGAGCGTGAATCCGGCGGATCCGGTGGGTCTGGTGGCTCCGGCGGAAGAGAAGGGTTCGTCTGCGGTGGAAGAGTCACCACGCAGAGGTGAGAGAGTAGATCTGTTGACCACAACAGAACAGGAGATGAAGGCAAAAACGTGAACAGAGACTCGACCTTAGGCTCCATGAAGATCCGGAGAGGATGAAGGAGGTCGGAGAGATCTCGTCGGTACAGAGTTCCACCGGCGGAGAGAGAGAACGGTTCTTCGGAGAAGCCCGAGAAGGTGTCTACCAACCCTTTTATATATGAAATATCTTCATCAAAGGGGGGGATTAGTTTCATTAGCTATTGAATTTACTGATAAAAAATCAAATTCTCGTAAGAGTTTTTTTTTTGTTCAAACCTTGATTCCATTAACTTAATCTTCCAAATTACACCAAAAAGAGGGAATTATCCATCCTCTTCAAACATAACAACATAACATAACAACCATAAAAAATAAAACGAAAACAGATAGATCTTCATAGAAGTTTGACAGCGGATTGGAGCCAAAGCTCTAATGTGTCGATAGAAACGACTGCGAATCCAACAAAATCGGATGCGTCGACAAAACATTCACGGCAAAGCCGAAAAGTTGAAAGTTAGTCACGTTAGTTTGTGACTTTGAAAGACAATCCACACCTCGAAATCTCGTCGAAACGAGATCCGTTGCATCTTCTGGCCCCGTGGAGACCGCTATACAAGATAACAATACGGTTAAGAATTGAAATTTTTTCTTCGGTTTAAAACCCGAAGAAAAACCACCTCTCATAAAGAGGGAATTTGGTGGAAGTGATCTCTCCCAAAAGGAAGGAAATTGTGGATTTGATCTCTCCTTAATGGAGGAAGTTAAGGTGACTGGCTTCACCATAGAATAGGCAAGTTAGTTCGACGATCTCTCCGTGTCGACAGAGGAAAAATAATGTCAATCCAAGCCAATGAAAGGCTCAAACACGACAGCTGCTTTGCTGCTACTTACTAGGCCATCCCAGCTAACATTAACCAGCCCAATACTCTTATGGGCCAGGTCCATACTAACAAAGTAGAGGGGATTCTTCTCAACGGAGATGACGGCGGATACTGAGAACATAGGATTTTCGCCGGGAGTGATGAGAGGCTTCGGGAGAAAGGAGGATGGGAGGTGATGGTTTGGAGCACCGTCTGACGGTTCGCCGGAGTTGGGGTCGTTGGATTTGAAGGGCAGAGAGACGGTGAAGCAGCATGGAGAGAGGTCCGGCGGATCCGGAGGAAATGGGGGATCCGGCGGTGAATGTTGTTCCGACGATATCGGAGAAGACGTCCCATGGAGGGGAGAGAGCTTAATCGTTAGATCTGCCGGCTTCAAGATCTGTGAGACATTCAACACAACAGTCTCCATTATCATGGAGTAAGGACAGAAGATCAGAGATTACCGACTAGAGAGTCAGAAGGGATCTCGCCGGTGACGAGCTTCGACTGGCGGACAGTGGAACACGATTCTTCGGGTGTTGATGGCCCCGAGAGAGGAACGCAGGAAGTTTCAGTCAAGCGGAGGGACCGACGGAGGAAGAACGTCAGTGGAATGAGCTCATGTCGTCGTTTTTGAGCGGCTCCTCGATCTTTGGGCCTTAGAGAGTTTTAGGGCGAACTCATTCCTCATAGGGGTTAGCCCACTGATTTAATGATAATTTTGAAAATTAAAGTTATCTTGTTTTAATACATAGTCACATCCTACGTGAATATTGGAACTATATCATAGAGGTTTGGATCCATAATTGTCTCTGATTCTCCTTTTTTTTTTGAACGACTAATTCATTAAGGAAGAGAGTTTTACATAACAGGAAGTACAGATGAGAGACTATGGAGGGAGCTCTTTGCAAGGGCATCGGCTCTTCCGTTTATGGAACGTGGAATAAAAACAAAGGAGATTGATAAAAATAAGGCAGCTAGAACTTTAATATCGAAGAGAATTCCGTAGATTTCTTTGATTGGTTCTTGCGTTGATATGGCTCAGACAAGTTCCTGAGCGTCTGACTTGAGACAGAGATTGACGAACCCCACCTCGAGGGCATGGTTTAAAGCTGAGCGGATCGCAAGGGCTTCAGCCATCAGTGGAGAGTTGACAAATAGTTCCGAAGAAATTCCAAAACTCAATTCCGATTTATTGTGATCTAGGAAAACCCAACCTGTCCCTGCTGATTTTGTATCGCTTATCCAAGCTGCGTCAGTATGGCAGGTGATCTCTCATGATCCCTGTTGCCAAATAGATCTTCCATAGGTAACGGGTTTTGTTGAGTTTTCCAGGATTTGGGCTGTTTGCCATTCTCTTGCTACCCTGATTGCCTTTGATACTGTTTCCTCTGCACTAAAGGATCTGCTTTCGAAAAGATGGTGATTTCTTGTAGTCCAAATAGCCTAACACACCCATGGGAACACAGGGCCAGGTCCCACACCGGTTGGAGGGAGACATATCATATGTTTCGACGTCGAAAGAGCTGAGGCACAGTCTATGAAAGTAGAGGCATCGGTTATTATTTTTGTAGGTAATAGCGACCAGATTTGTTGCGAGAACGGGCAGTGGAAGAACAAATGCTCTGTTGTTTCAAGCTCCCCGCAGTGAATGCAGCAGGAATTAGCTAACAAACCACGGGTAAGAAGGTTCTCTCCCACGGGAAGAGCCTTTTGAACAACTTTCCAGAGAAAGAGTTTCAACTTTGGGGAGAAGTTTCCCATCTAAATCTCAGAATGCCAATTGAGATTGATTGTAGCTTGAGCTTCTAGTTGAGGGATCTCAGAAACTGAGCTGTGATAACCGGACTTCGAGGAATAGTCTCCTGATTTTTCCGGTAGCCAAGCATAACAATCCTCTGCTCCTTTTTTGCTCGGCCTGAGACAGAGTATGTCCGCAGCATATACTGGTAGGATTTCCTCGATTTTCGCTCTGTTCCACTCTTGCGATTCTTCGGATATGAGTTCTGATACTTTCAAATCCTTTGTGAGAAAAGTTGGAGGTCCGAAGGGGGTACAGGGGGAAGTTAAAGAGATCCACGGATCATTCCAGTTTGATGTGCCTTTGTCGTCCCCAATTACTTTCCTCAATTGTTTTGAAAGGAGGTCACTTCCAACTAAGATTCCCCTCCAACCATGCGATGCAGCAACATGTGCTTTAACCAAGAGCAGGGGTTGGTCTTTGCAGTACTTCCCGCAAAGAACTCGGGCTAGAAGACAAGCTGGTCTATTGAGGATACGCCAGCATAGCTTAGCTAGAAGTGCATCGTTGAAATTTTGAATTTCACGGAATCCAAGTCCCCCTTCTCTCTTCGATTTTGTTAGTTTATTCCAAGAGATCCAACATATCTTCTTTTTCCCCGGTTTTGCATCCCACCAGAATCTCGTCAGTGCCGATTGGATTCTTTTGCATAAACTTGACGGGAGATTAAAGCAGGTCATGGAGTACGTGGGGATAGCGGATAAGACTGATTTAATAATGGTAAGTTTCCCGGCACTTGAAAGGAAATGGGAAGACCAGCTGATGGCTTTTTGGCGGATTCGATCAACAATCTGCGTAAACAGATCCTTTTTCCTTCGACCAAAGCTTTCCGGTAGACCCAAGTACTTGCCTTGGCCTCCCTCAATCTCAATTTCGAGTTTAAGTTTCACTTGTTCTCTGATCTCTGGTGGACTAGTCTTTCGAGAAAACTTGATGGAAGATTTGTGTGGGTTAATCATTTGCCTAGATGCAGACTTATACGTTTCCATGATATTCAAGAGAGCTTCGCAACTCCGGGTACTTGTTTTACAGAAAATATGGTGTCGTCCGCGAAGAGAAGGTGATTTATTCTTGGGCTTCCCGTCGAGAGACGGATCCCGGAAAGTAAAACATTATCTTGGGCTTTTTTGCATAGTCCCGAGAGAACTTCTCCACAAAGGATAAAAATATAGGGGGAGAGTGGGTCTTCTTGGCGTATCCCTCGGTGTGGGGTTACTGCCCCTTGAGCTGCTCCGTTGATAAGAAATGAGTAATAGACAGTGGAGATGCATTGAAAAATCCAGTTGATCCATTTGGCATGGAAGCCAAGTCTCTCCAAAACCGCCATAATGAAATTCCATTCAAGCATATCGTAGGCTTTGTTCATATCGGTTTTTACAGCCATTGAACAGTGTTTTGTAGCACCGGATCCCTTAAGAAACTGCAGGGTCTCATGGGTGATGAGGAAATTGTCGGAGATCGGTCTTCCAGGTACAAACGCAGACTGTGTTTCGGAAATGATGTCATTGAGGACTGGTTATAGGCGTTTAGTGAGGATTTTTGAGATTATCTTGTAGTACACATTGCAAAGCGCAATCGGTCTGTAATCCGAGACCGCTTTTGGACTAGGAATCTTTGGGATTAACCGGATATGTGTATTGTTGATTGATCTTGGTAGCTTACCGGATACAAAAATATCCCTGATCTCAGCTACAATCTCTGATCCTCCCACTTCCCAAATAGTTTGGAAGAAACTTGCAGAAAACCCGTCGGGTCCCGAAGCTTGATTGGGATGAATGTACAATAAAGCAGAGCGAATTTCTTCTCTTGTCGGATCAGAGATGAGTTTATCGTTTGTTGCCGAGGATATACAAGGTTGCAGGGCACGAGCAACTGTTTCTGAGGCATTGGTGGATCTCGAGATGAAGAGGTCTTGGAAGTATGAGCCAATTACTTGGACAATCTCCTCTTCTTCAAATACAGATTGTCCCTCAGCATTTTCGATGATTGAAAACTTGTTCATGGTTCTCCTTCCTCGTGTGATGGCATGGAAAAACCCAGAATTTTTATCGCCAAGGGTGAGCCACAGGGTTCTACTTCTTTGTCGCCAGTATTCCTCCTCTTCTTTGTATGCCTTTTTTAATCTTTGGTTAATTTCCTGGATTCGGGGTTTGTCAGAGATTGACGACGCCATTGCTTTCTCCAAATTTTCTTTCTCCAAAGTTATGGTTTTCTGGCTATTTTGATGGTGGTCACGATTCCATCTCGAAATTGCATGTCTGCATTTTGAGATTCTTTGTTCCACAATATCGGATGGGATAGAAGGCCAAGTTTCTGAGATAATTTTAGTGATCTCCAGATTGTTTCTCAAACTCATGTCATATCTGAAGAGGCCACGCTTTCCTGGTCCAGCTTGCTCAAAAAAGAAGACCACGGGTCGATGATATGAGCCTTCGAAATTAAGATAACTGCATCTCCCGGAGGGGAACAACTCGGCCCAAGAACTGTTGGATATAGCTCGATCAAGTCTGCAGTGGACCAAATGCGTGTGTCGGACTCCACGCCAGAAGAAATAGTTCTCGGAGTGACGTAAATCATACAAATCACTGTGAGAAAAAGGCTCGGAAATCGCAGAAAGTTCCTTTCGCTCTGATCGGATCTCCTATTTTCTCTGAGTTGTCAATGATATCATTAAAATCACCTGTAAGGAACCAAGGTGCATCTCGTGTAGATGAGAGGATAGTGAGCTCATTCCATATGGCACTTCTTTTGGGTTTGTCTGGTTCACCATTCACAAAAGTTGCGAAAAAACTGTTTCTCTTGTAGGATATTTTAGCATCAATATAATTATTGCAGGTAGATAAGATTTCCAGATTCATATTCTTTTTCCAAAACAGAGATAGTCCTCCTCCTCCAGGGCTGTGGGGTGATATAAGAAAATGATAATATGAATCCAGAACATCCAAGGTATTGAGAACGAAGTCGTCACCATTCTTCGTTTCCATGAGGAATAAGATGTCAAGAGCAATGGTTTTATGCAGCTCCTTTATTCGGTGGACTGTCATGGGATTCCTCAACCCATAACAATTCCAACTCACACCTTTTAAGGAAGAGGATTTTGCGGATCCTGAAAATCCGCTGCCTCCTTAGAGATTCCTGGTATAATATTGATGCGAGGGACTGTTCCATCCGTGGCCAGGGTCGTCGCTACATTCTGAGGTTCCGCTCTCTGCGAAGTAGGCTGGTGAGGAAGCTGATGTCCTAGTTGATCCACGCTTGGAGATGCTCTATCCTGGATTACTCTTGGTACTGGTGAGTTTCGAAGTTGATGTGCTTTCAGCTTACGGGAAGCACCCGCAATTATAGGTTGTGTTTGTTTCGTCGCTTTTTTTGAGGGGGGGGGGCGTCCTCTTCTCTTCTTTGGGGGCTCAGGGTAGGATCCTTCAACAATTTCATGAAGACTAGAGGTTTCTCTCTCTGTTATTTTCCCCATGGGATGAGAAATTTCTCCATGAAGGAGGGCATTTGCGGCAAAAATATTTGCTGCAGTTTCTTCCATAAGACCTCGATCTTCTCCTTGTATGACATGTTGATGTCTTGCTGCACTTTCTATAGGATCTCCACAGTTAATGTACTGGATGGAAACCTCTTGTAGCTCTTCAAAAATTTCTTCAACAGTTTGAAGAGGTTGTGTAGGTGGGAAAGCTTCCTTGTCCAAATTTCTTTCGAGGGGAGGGCGGGCTAAGCGAGAAGTTTCTGAGTGATCAGAGCTGTTTGACTTTCCCTTGGTGTCTTTTCTCTCCAGATTTGGTGAGGAGGAGATCTATGAGAAGTATGCGAAGGCGTTTTGTGGTATGAGAGTTCCCTCGGGTCCCTTATGAGTTCCTTTCCCTCATTAAAATGGTTCCCCTGAAGGGCCTGCTGCCGAGAGGCGGTGTATCTCTCTCTTTTGTAGGAGTGGGAATCAGCAGGGGATGTCTGAACACGGGCTTGTCTAGCACCCTCGATCTGCTGTTCCGCACACGATGGTTCCCGATTGGGGGGGGGGGGGTGCTGAGAGAGGGAGTGTTCTGAAAATTTTTGGGAGGGTCTCTCACCATACAATCTTCCATGTCGGTCTCGGCGCTGGTTGTAAGGTTTTTCTTTTTCCTTTGCCGAGTTATGGGGGGCAGGAAGGGATGTTCCAGGAAGTTTAACAATACTTGTTAGCTGGAGGTCTTTGTTTCTCTGCTTTCTGGGGCAGAACTCCACTTCATGCGAGAGTCTTTTGCAGAGAGAGCAGTGTTTCTTTAGCTTCTCATATTCCAAAGTGACTAGAGCCTCTTCTCCTCTCGGAAAGTCTACGATTGTCTCCTTGGTAAGGGGTTGTAGGCCATTAATCGTTACTCTTACCCTTGCAGAGGTTAAGGTAAGCTCATAGTCTTCAACATAGCCTAGCTCCTTCCCGATTTTGAAGATCAGTTCTTTCCTCCAGTAATGCAAAGGAATCCCTTTGAGTCTGATCCAAAAAGGGATATGGGAGGGAAAACTTGGAGAGATAATAGGTTCCCATCGTTCGAGTATGAGCATCCACTTTGCGAAGTGGTACGGTCGGTTATCAAGGACTTTTTGAAGGTCTTCCTTGTGGTCGAAACAGAACTGGAAACAGTTATTTCCGAGATCTGAACCGATAGCTTTCCCCCTGAGGTCCCAACGTTTTGAGATGAAGAGAATCATGGACCAAAGGCGTTGTTCCTCCGGGTTTGTTAGTCATCCGATAAGAGTCAGAGCATTCTCACGAATGAGGTCAGCAGTATCAATATCACGAGCTCTGATTCTCTTTCGGGGTGGAGAAGTCGGGCTGTGAGTTTTTCCTCTACCTTTTTCAGCATAGGTAAATCTTCTCGCCATGTTTAAGCAGTGCAAAGGCCGAAGACAAACCGGTTCTGAGATAGTTGAAGAGTTTTTCCCGCTTTATGAGGTTTTGTCGGTTAAAAAGAGATTTTAGTGGTTGAAGCAGATTATCGATACTGTTGCAGAGGTTTAACGGTTTGAGCAAGGGTTTCACCGATGAAACTGTGACTTTGTCAGTTTCCCGGGAGAAGAACGAAGGTTTTTAGAAGATGTAAAAGTTCTCCAGACCGATAGGTTCCAACCAGACTCCGCAAGAATATCCCAAAGGAGAAAAGCCGCTTGAAGAGGTGGAGGATTCTCGGGGAGAGGAGGAGGAGAAGGTCTTACCAGTGAGGAAAGGACCCTCCGACATGATGTCGGGGTGGAACCCGGCGAGTTTCCGGTCAAGAGGTGGGGAATAGATAAGGTTTTACTATTTTTAGTAAATAAAGGTAGATAGGATTAGGAAAAAGTAGATCTAAGATAATTTAGGAAAACCTCGCTAATCGTGCCTGGGAGAGAAAATTTTCAAAATTTCTTCAGAAGGCACTCTTGTCTCCGATTCTCCAAAAAATTGAGATTTTATAGAGATTAGTCCATCTATTTAATACGAATAAAGAACTTTATTAAATTACTTGTTATAAAATAGTTAAAGATGCCAAATAGTCTTCAAACTAGTTTAGTTAACATTAATATAGTGGTTTAATGTGGTTATGTATTTTAGAAATAGACGAAGGAGGATTAGTTTCATTAGTTATTGCATTTACTGAAAAAATCGGATTCTCGTAAGAGTTAGCCCACTGATTTCAGGATAATTTTGAAAATTTTAGTTATCTTGTTTTAATACATAGCCGCATCATATATGAATATTGAAACTATATCATAGAAGTTTGAGTTCCTTATTATCCCCGATTCTCAAAAAATTGAGATTTTATAGGGATTAGAACATCGATTTAAAAAGAATAAAGAACTTTATTAAATTACTTGCTATAAAATAATTAAAGATGCCAAATAACATTTAAAATAGTTTAGTTAACATTAATATAGAGGTTTAATATGGTTAGGTATTTAGAAATAGACAAAGAAGGATTAGTTTCATTAGTTATTGCATGTACTGAAAAAATTGAATTCTCGTAAGAGTTAGCCCACTGATCTCATGATAATTTTGAAAATTTAAGTTATCTTGTTTTAATAAATAGCCGTATTCTTCATGAATATTGAAACTATATCATAGAGGTTTGGGTCCCTAATTGTTCCTGATTCTCCAAAAAATCAAGATTTTATAGGGATTAGTCCATCGGTTTAAAACGAATAAAGAACTTTATTAAATTACTTGTTATAATATATTTAAAGATGTCAAATAAACTTCAAACTAGTTAACATTAATATAGAGGTTCAATGTTGTTAGGTATTTTAGAAATAGACAAAGGAGTTTTAGTTTCATTAGTTATTGCATTTACTGGAAAAAAAAACGAATTCTCGTAAGAGTTAGCCCATCGATTTCAAGATAATTTTGAAAATTTTAGTTATCTTGGTTTAATACATAGCCGCATCCTACAAGAATATTAGAACTATATCATAGAGGTTTGAATCCTTAATTGTCCCCGATTCTCAAAACAATTGAGATTTTATATGGACTAGTTTATCGATTATAACGAATAAAGAATTTTATTAAATTACTTGTTATAAATTAATTAAAAATGCCAAATAACCTTTAAACTAGTTTAGTTAACATTAATATAAAGTTATAATATGGTTAGGTATTTTATAAATAGACAAAGGAGGAATAGTTTCATTAGTTATTGCATTTAATAAAAATATCGAATTCTCGTAAGAGTCACTGATTTCAGGATAATTTTTAAAATTTTAGTTATCTTGTTTTAATATATAGCTGCATCCTACATGAATGTAGGAACTATATCATAGAGGTTTGAGTCCCTAATTGTCCCCGATTCTCCAAACAATCGAGATTTTATAGAGAGTAGTCCATCGATTTAAAACGAATAAAGAACTTTAATAAATTACTTGTTATAAAATAATTAAAAATGCCAAATAGCTTCAAACTTGTTAACATTAATATAGAGGTTTAATGTGGTAAGGTATTTTAGAAAAAGACAAAGGAGGATTAGTTTCATTAGTTATTGCATTTACTGAAAAATCTCGATTTTTTACTCCATAACGGTCCGTTCTTAGCATTTTGGCCATATATTGTCGTTTTGGGTCTGAATTAGACCGTTTACTAGACGAAATCCCTTTTTCAAATTCTAAGAGGGACTTTGAGGTTTCTTCAAAGAAATGAGTAAACAAGTAATTGATGCTTCTCATTCCTCCTTTAGGAGGCTCTAGTTCCTATTTCTAGTCTCTGCACTCCATATTGCATGTTTTACTCCATAACGGTATGTTCTAAGCATTTTCGCCATATATTGTCGTTTTGAGTCTGAATTAGACCGTTTACTAGACGAAATCCTGTTTTTCAAATTATCATAGGGGATTAATATAGAGGTTTAATGTGGTTAGGTTTTTTAGAAATAGACTAAGGAGGATTAGTTTCATTAGTTATTGCATTTACTGAAAAAATTGAATTCTCGTAAGAGTCACGGATTTCAGGATAATTTTGAAATTTTTAGTATCTTGTTTTAATACATAGATGTATCCTACATGAATATTGGAACTATATCATAGAGGTTTGAGTCCCTAATTGTCCCTGATTCTCCATAAAATCGAGATTTTATAGAGATTAGTCCATCGATTTAAAACGAATAAAAACTTTTTTTAAATTATTTGTTATAAAATAATTAAAGATGCTAAATAGCTTTCAAACTTGTTAACATTAATATAGAGGTTTAATGTGGTTAGGTATTTTAGAAATAGAAAAAGGAGGATTAGTTTCATTAGTTATTGCATTTACTGGAAAAAATCGAATTCTCATAAGAGTTAGCCCACTGATTTCATTATAATTTTGAAACTTTTAGTTATCTTGTTTTAATACTTAGCTGCATCTTTCATGAAAATTGGAACTATATCATAGAGGTTTTGTTCCATAATTGTCTCCGATTCTCCAAAAAAATCAAGATTTTATAGGGATTATTAGTCCATTGATTTAAAACGAATAAATAACTTTATTAAATTACTTATTATAAAATAATTAAAGATGCCAAATAAACTTCAAACTAGTTAATATTAATATATATGTTTAATGTGGTTAGATATTTTAGAAATAGACAAAGGAGGATTAGTTTCATTAGTTATTGCATTTTTTGAAAAAAAAATCGAATTCTCGTAAGAGTTAACCCACTGATTTCAGGATAATTTAGAATATTTTAGTTATCATGTTTTAATACATAGCCGCATATTAAATGAATATTGGAACTATATCATAGAGGTTTGAGTCTCTAATTATCCCCGATTCTCCAAAAAATCGAAATTTTATAGGGATTAGTCCATTGATTTAAAACGAATAAAGAACTTTATTAAATTATTTGTTATAAAATATTTAAAGATGTCAAATAAACTTCAAACTAGTTAACATTAATATAGAGTCACTAATTTCAGGATAATTTTGAAAATTTTAGTTTTCTTGTTTCAATACATAGCCGCATCCTACATGAATATTGGAACTATATCATAGAGGTTTGGGTCCCTAATTGTCTTCGATTCTCCAAAAAATCAAGATTTTATAGAGATTAGTCCATTGATTTAAAACGAATAAAGAACTTTATTAAATTACTTGTTATAAAATAATTAAAAATTACAAATAGCTTTCAAACTTGTTAACATTAATATAGTGGTTTAATGTGGTTAGGTATTTTAGAAATAGACAAAGGAGGATTAGTTTCATTAGTTATTGCATTTACTGAAAAAATCGGATTCTCGTAAGAATTACCCCACTGATCTCAGGATAATTTTGAAAATTTTAGTTATCTTGTTTTAATAAATAGTCGCATCCTTCATGAATATTGGAACTATATCATAGAGGTTTGGGTCCCTAATTGTTCATGATTCTCCAAAAAATCAAGATTTTATAGAGATTAGTCCATCGATTTAAAACGAATAAATAACTTTATTAAATTATTTGTTATAAAATATTTAAAGATGTCAAATAAACTTTAAACTAGTTAACATTAATATAGAGGTTCAATATGGTTAGGTATTTTAGAAATAGACAAAGGAGTTTTAGTTTCATTAGTTATTGCATTTACTGGAAAAAAAATCGAATTCTCGTAAGAGTTAGTCCACTGATTTCAGGATAATTTTGAAAATTTTAGTTATCTTATTTTAATACATAGTCGCATCCTACATGAATATTGAAACTATATCATAGAGGTTTGGGTCCCTAATTGTCTCTGATTCTCCAAAAAATCGAGATTTCATAAACGTTTTTCTAACCTGGTTTACTTATTCCGTTTACGGATTTAACGTCATATTTTTTTACAGATTCAACGAAAATTTATAATTTAAATTTGAAGTCAACCAAATATAATGATTTAAACGATCCACGCGATATTTCATACTTTTTATGTCCAAATTTTGTAAATGATGTTTTTTTAGATAATTTTCCCAAAAGAGAATACATCTTTTTCTCTACCATAAAAAAAAAATATATATATATATATATATATATATATATATATATATATATATATCTTACCTACCGGATTAGTGATGTAATAATATGTTTTTTTTTTCCTTTTTGTTAAGAATGCGTATTCATAACGTTTTTCAGACATTTAAAAGTACAATCAAAACCGAAACATGTACCCAATTACCATCAAACGAGATTCAATTACAATTCGGTTCATCTCTTAAACCAAAAAAAAAAATAGAAACAGATTCAAAATCCCGAAAGAGAATCCATCTTTTTCTACCATATATGGCAACAAAATTGGATTAGAAACTGTTAACCGAAAATTCCAAAATCCGGTTCGAACCGGTTATCAAAATCACATTACCTTTGTGAATAAACTCTTGATATCTTCCCTCACCTTGGTCGTCTCAAGAAAGGCATCGCCGGAGTTATCAACATCGATGGCTCTAAACCCAAAATCATCTCTTCCCGATCCAACCTTCCACTCGAACCACATCTTCGACATCATCTCTTTGCGCAAACACGTTTCGTAGTTCTCTTCCTCCGGTGAATCCGCAGCTATGAGCCTGTACGCGTACACTCTCCTCTTCTGTCCTGGTCTGTAAGCTCGAGCCACGGCTTGTTGAGTCACCGATGGGTTTAGATGAACATCGAGAATCAGTACTCGCGATGCACCCACGAGTGATATTCCTTCCCCACAGGCTTTGATCGATCCGAACAAGACTTTGGCATCTGGGGAATTGTTGAATCTTTCCATTGACAGTTCTCTTTGCTCGTTGCTCGAATCGCCTGTGATTGTGAACATCTCTTTTCCTAATCGCCAGCCTTTCATCGAGCTCATGAGTCTCTCGAGAGTCTTTATCGGAATGATGTACTGGCTAAAGACCAAGAGCTTCTCTCCTGTTGTTTCGCACAGAGCTAAGAGGTTGAGGAAGAATTTCATCTTCACACCGTCTCTGACATTGATCCCCTTCAGCATCTCGTCTAGCTTCTTCAATGTGTTGCTGTTATCAGCAAAACCCTTTTCTCCATTCGAGGGATTTTCCTCCAAGAAAGTCTTGAGCTTTGGGTGTATATACAAAGCAGCACCGTGAGAGATCTGCTTGAACAAATCCATTCTCCTCAGACCCTTGACTTTATCCCTCTGAATTGAGCTCAGATTGAGCATGACAGTGAATTCAGTTAGCCCGAGAAGCACGCCTCGGAAATCTGCTTTGTGATAATGCAAGATATTACGGGTCATCTCGCGTAGATCCTTTATCAAGCTGCCTTTGGCACAAGAGTCTATGCTGTTCTTCAATGTAAGCTCCACTGCAGCGAAGAAAGTCCCCTCGATACTACTCTGGTTCATCTGTTTACCGCTCGGTATCTCTGCTTTGCTCATGATACGGGAAACAATCTCCCGAGTTCCAGGACGCTTCAAGAACTTGGGACGAACGAGATTCAAAATGTTAAACACTTCCTCAACGTTGTTTTGGAACAATGTACCTGTGAGAACCACTTTTCGAGGAGTCTTGACACGTGCAAGCGAAATAAGCATGTTCGTCTCCTTATTCCTCGATGTATGACCCTCGTCAAGGATAAGCAATGTTGGCTTCTCAAGCAATATCCGCTTACAGTCTTCTGAAACGGCGTCAATGTTATTATCATCACATATGATCTTCGCAAACTGTTGGTACCCAAGAAACAGAATGCTTCTTTGTTCAAGCCATTGTCTCAAAACCTTCAGTTGCTGCCTCCGTGATTCAGCTTTCGCGCTGTAGAAATCAAGCAGAGGAATGTTCTCGACCGCCCACTTAGTAAACTCTCTCTTCCATGATTCTATGATCCCCTTTGGTAGCACAATCAATGGTTTAGCCTGTGGATCCATAGCCATGAAGCTCTGCATAAAGCTGATGAGCAGAAATGTCTTGCCTGATCCTGGTGCATGAGCTAATATGCACCCACCTGGCTCATCCGCTGCAAGGTTGTTGCATAAGAAGTTGAATCCTTCAATCTGGTGAGGCCTCATCTCATTATCATGCCTTGGGTGGATGAACATCTTGTCTCCCAAAATGTTTGTCTGAGAAGACCGGTTTTCTGAGATTGCCCACCTCGTTTCCCCATTTTCTTGTTCACGCATATAAGTTCTTCTTGATCTCTTAGGCTACATCAGGAAATAAAGTAGATTCAAGTTCTAAAGATTTGTAGCAGAGTCAACATATTCCACAGTCAGTTATCAGTGATCACTAACCTTGTTGTACACAACCTCGATCATGCTCTCGATGGGTGTCTTGATGAGTCCACAAACACGACACACTTCTCCAATATCATCCTTGTGGATGAAGGAGTGCTCACAGTCTTCGATTTGTTTGAGATCATCATTACCTAGTGAATTCTCCACCGTCACCTAACCAAGAACATATGCAAAAATCAGCTGAAAACGCTAAGAATGCACAGAGAAGCACATGTACGCATCAGAAGTTGAATCTATTTGCAGGTTAGAGAAGATGTATGCAGTTTTTGGTATAATCTCTGTGATTCATTGAAAATGTACAATAAGTAACCTTAGATGATTCTTGAGCAAATGCCATCTGCCTCCAAAGTTCGTCTTCTTCTTCACCATCTTCATATAGATGAGTTCCATTGTCATAATCTGTAGAAATCCTTGGTGAATCCTCCTCGCTATAACCCTGAGGACTCGCCACAGTTCCTGAGCAATTTCCTCTCTTCACATCATAAAAATGCAGAATGAGATCATAAAGATTTGAACTTGGCATCAAAAAGATGGAAACAAACATTAACTAATAATAATGTATATGAACATTTAATTGCTGCAATGAAGCTTACAGTAACGGATTCTTGAGGCAACTCATCATCGGAATCGATGATAAGAACAGTGACTGGTTTTTTCTTATGTTGTCCAGTTTCGATACCTTCCACTGAGATAGAACCATTCAAGAAGTTCCTTTTGAGCTCACAAAGTCTCTTAATATCATCAGCAAGCCATCCGTATTTACTCTCTTCAAACCCATCAAGGAGATTCGGTAGAAAGAATGGGTCAGGACGCTTGGCAAGTTTTGATTGGCTTATGCTCTTGCTACGCGACCTCAAAGACCAAGCTGTTTCATCATCAATCACCGCATAAACAAAATGAATCAATCTATTTCTTAGCATTTGCACCCAAAAAGAAGTTAATTTCTTCAAAAAACTCCAAAGAAGAAACAGTTTTTAGGTCAAAATCTCAACTGAGGAGGAAAGCTACAGCCAGAAATAAACGTACGGCAACAAAACCCATTATGGGTTTTAGAATCAAAATCACAGTTAGAATCAAGAGATTCGGTTCAGCACTAGAAATTAAACAAAACCCAAAATGTGAGATGTTCTCACGCTCCGATTTCAAACAAAACAGTTTGTCTTCTTATTCTTAGGCTAGCCACACCATTTTTATTCATTAAAAGAGCAACAACAAGCAAAGAGAGGTTACAGAGGAAGAAGGAGAAGAAACGAGAGTGTAAGTATATATAAACGTACGCGTATTCTTCGCCCTCGAAAATGGAGAGTGGTCAGTACCCACCATGTGTAATCGCTAAACAGAGCTCCTTAGATCGAAACTAAGAACAAAAACCTTGTGAGAGACCCCAAGATGCAAGCTTTATGCATAAATTAGAGAGATTTCAAGCAACAACGACAAAAAAAGATTTGCTTTTTTTCTGGAAAAGCTTGAAGCTTTTTTTCCTTTCCCATAACGGAAGTTAATTGGGTGGCATAGGAGAGAGAAGAAGACGACACACGGACGGTTTTGGGATTGGGAGGTCAATAATATATACACATCTATATGTATGTATAGGCTTTAAACTTGCTCTCCACTCGAGTAATGTGTTTGTTATGTTTTTTTTTTTTGAAATCCAGAGGTAATCCGAGGTCCATGGAGAAGCTCATACTAATCTTCCTTCGGCCCTGAATTCTTTTTCATTCAACCCGAAGATTTTGGATTTTAAAACATGACCTGGTGACCAACGGGAATCGAAGCCAAGGGAGACAGCCACATAGCCAGTCCAACACCACTCGACCAACACCCGTTGGTTACTTGTGTATGTTATGTTGTCATTTCCAAAATGTTTCAAACGGCTTTTAAAAAAAATTACTTAGCTTTACAAAAAATGTTAATTATGTGATGTCAAACAAATAAATATGATAATTATGTGATGCATGATAATAACTCCAAACAAGAAACATACATGTATATACTTTTGGGACATTACTATTACAATTCAACCATATCAAGACATATATGGGGTTTTTTCAGCACATAATCTTAAAGTTGTGTTTAGTTTTAGATTTAAAAAATGGGGAAAATAATAATTTTGATTTATTACTTGATGATGATAAAGATGATGGTAGTGGCGTGATGAATATAAGAATTGCATCATCGAAGATTCAGTAAGAGGAATAATGTATTATAACTTTATTTCAATCGATTTTAAGTTACACTGAAATACAAGTACATACTCCATGAAGACAAGAGTAATAGTAGTCTTTAGGGCATTCACGAGAATTTGGACAATCACTGTCCCTCTTGCACCGTATCGTTTTGGTCAGCTCAGTCTCATCAGCTTCTACACATCTGCACTCTCCGAGTACACATTTTCCACGTCCCACGCCTGTTCCACTACCCTTCAACTCACAATCTTTTGATGTCGAGCATGGTCTCAGCGTTCCAGAGACGCTCACCAACAATATGCCTATTAATTAATAGCAAACGCATGTCACAGTTTAGTCGGTCTATTAAATCGATTTAATCAATATATAAGAGAAGTATATAGAGAGGAGCTAACATGAGAGATAAAGGACGAAAATGATGAAGATTGCTGATTTTGATGCCGCCATGTCTTTTGCCTGAAAATTTTAGGATTAGTTTATGGTTTAGAGTTTGTATATACGTTTTGATGAAGTTTGCGTAACTTTACATGGTTCTTCGGATGCTTATATAATTTGTCTTGGAGCATGAAGATGGCAATTTAGTTAATGCATAGTATGACTTTTGAAATTAAGATTCTTACAAATAAAGTAACGTATCTTAAGTTCGTAAAAGTGGGATATTTTAAATTGATAAATAAATAGTATTTTACAAAAAAAAAAAACAATTTGGCCTTTTTCCATTGTTATAACTTAGCAATTAGAATTACATTTACTTACAATTACTTGTATTTTTGGTCAACAAAAAAAACAAAATTACTACAATTCCTATTAGAATTTGTTGACGACAATGAATGTGTAATTTAGGTAAAAAATTTAAAAGTAATGTATTTTAACTAAATAAAAAGTTTTTTTTTTTGGGACATTTGCTACAATAAACTTAAATTTTTTTAAATAGCCTAAATAACCTACTCAGATTTTTTAAGATTTTGAAAGATACTTTACCTATATTATTCTTAATACATTTTTTACTTTTAGTATAATAACTAAAAAATCAATTAATTAATTAGCTTATTTAAAAAAAATTAAAAGGAAATTAAAATCAACTTTTATAAAACAAATATTAAATACAAATCGATTGTTAAAAAAAAAAGAAACGTCTTTATTTAAAAAATGAAATATTGTTTAAAAATCCATTGTTGAGACTCATGTGTAAAGTTCATCTTCGTTTTTGAAAAACGATTGTGAAGACATGTTTATCTTCTTTTCATAATTCCAACTATTAAATCTTCAAAACTATAAAGAATCCATTATATTTAGATTTCTGTTAAATCACCCAACCTTATTATCATCTTAGCAAAATCATAAGTTATATTGTCATTTATTTTGGTTTATGTTTTAGGATTAAAATTTTTTGTAAATTTGTGTGTTTTATTCCACGTATTAATTTTTCTTGTTGACATATTCGCTTTAAATCTTAAAAACCATGACAAAAAAGGAACGAAATCATACTCTGAGTTTTTCTAGATTCAACGTTTATAGAGATTCATGTAGCTAAAATGTTTTAATGTAGAGGATGAAGAGAATGTGAAGTATACTATGTTTTAGCAGACTTTTGAAGTCTGCATGTTTTGACAAATATCATAGGTAGACTTATGTTAAGTTTGCAAATATTTGGTAGACTTGCGTAAAGTCTACTAATTTTTTGCAGACTTCAATAACCAATCCTGCATACTCATATTTAGTTTGTGGACATTCAGCAGATTTTTGTGAAGTCTACAGATTTTCGATAGACTTCAATAACCAATGATGCGGACTTATGTTTAGTGTACGGACATTCGGCAAACTTTCGTGAAGTCTACAAGTGTTCGATAGAGTTCAAAATCTAATCCCACAGACTGATTATAAATCAGTGAACATTCAAAAAATATTTGTGAAGTCGACAAGTTTTCAGCAAACTTCAAAAACCAATCCCACAACCTTACTTTTGGTTTACGGATGATCGGCAAACTGGCGTGAAGTTTATGTGTTTTCAACATACTGCAAAATCCGAGCCGTCATACTTACATTATGTATGCATACATCATGTAGACTTGCGCAAAGTCCTCGTATTTTTGGTAGATTTGAAAACTATATCCGAAGACTTTACGATAGATAGGATTTTCAAGTCTGCTAAAAATGAGCAGATTTTAGGGAAATCTGTCGAATTTTCACAAATGGCAAAAACGTGTAAACTTCATAAAAGTCTGCAGAATGTTCGCAAACTAACCATAAGTCTGCGGGATCGGCTATTAAAATCTGCCTAAAACTTGTAGACTTCACGAAAGTCTTATGAATGTTTGCAGACTAAATATGAGTCTACGTGATCATAATCTAAAGTTTGCCAAAAACTAGTAGACTTTACGCAAGTCTGCTGACTAATTATAAGTTTGTCAATAACAAGTAGACTTTAAAGGTCTACTAAGTGTTCGTAGAGTAAATATGATTCATCTCTAATTTGTTTTTCTATATTTAATATCTTGTAGGATATTGGTGAAGTTGATGAAAGAAGAGGAACTCTTGGATTAAAAAAATAATTTTAGTTTTTAATATAATTAGAAACAATAAATTAATTAAATCAAATTTATAAAAAGAGTACTTTGGTATTATAGAAAAAGTAAATCATAAATAGGTTATATTAGTAATAAAAAATTAGAAGAGTTATCCTAACTATTGTTGATATTTTTAGGTTATTCTAGGTAATTTTTTTTTTTAGTAATGAAAAGTATCAATTTGGCGTTGTCATGTCATAACTAGAGTTCTTAACTTCTTACTTATCTAGTGATGTTCGTGAATGAGTTGTAAATGGCAATAAAAGAATCCTAAGGTATTAGAAAGGTAAATCAATTGGTTAAAACTTAAAAGGACAGGCTAAGATAACCGTATCACTAATAACTTATTTGCTTAGGGTTTTAAAAGTGTTTTATTATGCATGTGAAGGTAGATATATAAAATGTTGTATATTCGATAGAATAAAAAGTAAACTTTATGTAACAAGACAGAGTTGTATATATAAAAAATGTGTATATTTTAAAGTAGATATAAATTTAAATAAGACTTAATTTTTTAAATTACTATTGATTTAGAGTTGTAATCAAGTATTAATTTTTTTAATATGTGTGAAAACTCAAAAAATGTATCAATTTGAAACATAGGAAATATATTTTATGATTTAGTTATATATTATAACATTATTAGCGAATATACAATTGCCTTATCTATACTATTAAAACATGAACACTTTTATTTCCAAACACTTTTTATTTATTTTAATAAATTGAACATGTTTCCAAACATATATTAAACAGTCTTATTTTTCATTTCTTATTATTTCTGTATAACAATTAAATTATTTCTTATTTCTTATTTCTCATTTCACATTTTATATGATTACAAAATTTACAAAAAACCTTGCAGATAGAATCTAGTTCTTATCATTAAATGTGTTTCAATAATTTGCGTAAATTTTGTAAACCTTCCTAATTTGTAATGGAATTTACTATTAGTAAAAAACGTTTTTATACGACTTTAGATTACGTTGATGAGATTAACAAACGAATTTAATGTATATATTTTATTTTGCGGTTGGAATATATTTTAACATGTATGGTGGCAACTGTGAAATTGTCATCTTGATTGCAAAATAATCAAACGGGAAAAAAATAATAATTTTGATTTACTAATATGATTATGTATGATGGTAAGTAGCGTGATGAATATAAGAATTGCATATAATCGGAGATTCAGTAGGAGGAACAAATGTATTATTGTTATGAACTATAATATATTATATAAGGTGAGATGTATTTTATGTGTGTGTGTATACATATATTTTATGTATTGAAGAGAACGAGGAAGAGAATTATATGAGGTGGGGATACGAGTGAGAGAAGATGTTTTTATCTTCTTATTGCTTGAGTTCATCTTTTTACAATGAGGTATATTACCTATTTGTAGCAAAGTAAAAATACATAAAATAATAAAAGTATGACGGTGAATTGTCTAAGGCGGTGATGGATCGGATAATTATCTATTTCTTAATACTCATTTTTAATTATCCATCAGTACTAACGTATTACGTACTGTTTCGTTAAAAGTTTTATCATGAAAAAATTTAATGGGATAAAAACTACGACAAGAAAAAAAGAGTACAGTAACACAATCTCCCCCTGGAATAATGGATATAACATTCTCTTCATAAATTCCGTAGATGATGCATTTCGATACTTTGAATATGTTTTCGGAATGTTGTTGTGGGAAGTGCCTTTGTAAAGAGATCTGTTGTATTGTCACTTGAACGAATTTACTGGATATCGACTTCTTGATTCTTCTCGAGTTCTCGAGTGTAAGAGAAAAATCTTGGAGGGATATGTTTCGTTCTGTCACTTTTGATGTAGCCTTCTTTGAGTTGAGCGACACATGCAGCATTATCTTCGAACAATATCGTCGGCTCCTTATTGGTGACTATTCCGCTTGCTTCTTTAATGTGATGATTCATAGATCTGAGTCATACACATTCTCTACATGCCTCATGGAGCGCAATAGTTTCTGCATAATTTGAGGAAGTGGCGACTAGAGTCTGCTTCGGAGAACGCCAAGATATTGCAGTACCTCCAATAGTAAAAACATATCCGATTTGCGATCGAACTTTATGTGGATCTGATAAATAGCCTGCATCTGCAAAACCAACTAAATCAAAATTGGAGACTCGGGGGTAAAATAAACCCAAGTCAATTGATCCCTGAAGATAACGAAATATATGTTTGATTCCATTCCAATGTCTGCGTGTAGGTGACGAACTAAATCTTGCAAGTAGATTTGTAGCAAATGCTATATCCGGTCGGGTACAATTTGCAAGATACATAAGTCCACCTATAGCGCTCATATAAGGTACTTCAGGACCTAACGCTTCCTTGTTATCTTCACAAGGTCGGAATGGATCTTTTTCAATATCGAGAGATCGATTAATCATTGGAGTACTCAAAGGATTCACTTTATCCATATAAAAGCGTTGTAAGATCCTTTTGGTATAATTTGATTGATGCACAAATACTCCATCTCGGAAGTGGTCTATCTGTAATCCAAGACAAAATTTTGTCTTTCCGAGATCTTTCATTTTGAACTCTTCTTTCATATGAGTTCTTGCATCATCAATTTCCTTTTGAGTTCCAATTATGTTCAGGTCATCAACGTATACAGCAATGATCACAAATCCTGATGAGGATTTCTTAATAAAGACGCAAGGGCAAATTGCATTATTCACATATCCTTTCATTAGCAAATATTCGCTTAAGCGATTATACCACATGCGCCCGTATTGTTTTAATCCGTAAAGTGATCGCTGTAATTTGACCGCACATATCTCTTTAGATTTTGAGCTTAATGCTTCAGGCATTTTCAATCCTTATGGGATTTTCATATAGATATTGTTATCAAGTGACCCATATAGATATGATGTCACAACATCCATAAGATACATTTCTAGATTTTTAGATGCCCCAAGGCTCATCAAAAATCTGAATGTTATTGCATCCATAACCGGGGAATATGTTTCTTCATAATCAATTCCCGGTCTTTGAGAAAATCCTTGTGCAACAAGACGGGCTTTATATCTTGTCACCTCATTTTTCTCATTTCTTTTTCGTACAAAAACCCATTTGTACCCAACCAGTTTTACATCTTTGGATGTAGTGACAATAGGTCCAAAAACATTTCTTTTATTAAGGGAGATCAATTCAGTTTCTATGGCCATTTTCCATCTCTCACAATCAGATCTTTTCTGGCAATCTGATATGGACCTTGGATCTGGATCTTCACTTTCATAATCAATTTCTTTGCATACAGAGAATGAGAAAATTCCATAATTATCTTCTATTTCATATCTATCACAGAATTTTCCATCTTGGGCATAATTAATGGAAATCTCATATTTTTCTTTATCATTTTCGTCTTCATGACTTTTCTCTGTATGTGGTTCTTCTGGACCATTTTCATTTTGTTCTCCCAGTTTCTTTTTCTTCCGGGGATTTTTATCTTTTGAGCCTATCGGCCTCCCCTTTTCAACTGAACCTTGGGTTCATTTGCTATTTTTCCATCAATTTGTTCTTCCGGAACAATAATTATTGACGGAGCATTCACAGCGGGTATATATGACTTTGTCACCCTTTTTGTATCTGTGAACGCATATGGTAACTGATTTGCCATATTTTGTAAGTGTATTATTTTCTGAACTTCAAGTTCGCGTTGTTTTGTAGGGGGATCAAGGTACAACAAAGATGGTGTACACCATGTAACATCTTTCGGAATTTCTTTAATTCCTCCCCCTAACGCTGGAAGTTCACTTACATTAAAATGGCAATCGGCAAAATGTACCATAAATATATCACCAGTTTGCGGTTCAAGATACTGAGTTATAATTGGTGATGTATAACCGATGTATATTCCCAGTCTTCTTTGCGCCCCCATTTTTGTTCTTTGCGGTGGGGCTATAGGAACATAAACCCCACACCCAAAAACACGAAGATGGGATATATTTGGCTCCTGGTCAGACGCTAACTATAATGGGAAATATTTATGATATGAACTCGGTCGTATCTGAATCAATGCCACTGCATGCAAGATAGCATGACCCCATACTGAAATTGGGAGTTTTTTCTCAATATTAACGGTCTAGCAATGAGTTGCAACCGTTTAATCAAAGACTCAGCCATGCCATTTTGTGTATGAACATGCGGAACTGGATGTTCAACATCGATTCCCAATGACATACAATAGTCATTGAAGGCTTGTGAAGTGAATTCACCAGCGTTATCAAGCCTTACTTTCTTTATAGTATAATCAGAAAATTGTGCCTTTAGCCTGATAATTTGGGCAATGAATCTTGCGAAAGCCGTATTTCGTGTAGTCAATAGACACACATGTGACCATTTACTGGATGCGTCAATTAATATCATAAAATATCGAAATGGCCCGCATGGTGGGTGAATAGGCCCACATATATCACCATATATTCTCTCTAAGAATACTGGAGATTCATTCCCGATTTTGGCTGGTGATGGCTGAGTTATGAGTTTTCCTTGAGAACAGGCATTACATGAAAATTCGCTCGATTGAAAAATCTTCTGGTTTTTCAAAGGATGGCCATTAGAGTTTTCCACAATTTTTCGCATCATGAATGAACCAGGATGCCCTAGTCGTTCATGCCAGACTTTAAATGAATATGTAAACTTCGGGTTTACCGTAATATATGATTCAGTCAGATTTATTTTTGTGGAATATAATCCGGAGGATAATACTGGTAATTTTTCCAATATAATTTTTCTCTACGGAGTAACTGATGTGATGAAAAGATATTCAATGCCATTTTCATCCATAGTTTTTATGTGATATCCATTTATGCGGATATCTCTGAAACTTAACAAGTTTTTAGAAGATTTAGGGGAATATAATGCATCATTTTATCTCAAATTTTGTTCCCCATGGCATTGAAAATTGACTCTTCCGGAGCCCATAATAATTTTTGCATTACCACATATAGTATTCACGCTTCCGGCGGAATCTTTCATTTTAAGAGAGGAGAAATACTTATTATTCTTAAGTATTGTGTGCGTTGTAGCACTGTCTGCCAGACATATATCTCCATCCTCGATCTTAGATTTCGACATTTTCTGAATTTAAAATATTCATAAAATGAACAATAATAAACAAGGCAAAAGCTTTATAAAACTATTTTACAACAAAAAGCACATTTATAAACATTATTTTCTTCTTCAGAAAGATTAACACAACTATATACATCATGTCATATTTTCTTCTTCAGGAAGATCTTAGTCGTTTTGTCTCTCGTTGATATCTTCAGGATCAACCACAAAATCAGTAATATCAAAATGTATATCATCATTTATACCATCAAAAGAAGGTCCGGATTCGCCATATATGAAGTTGGTTTCACCTTCTTTTCCTTTCACTTTTTGTGATTCTTGATACAGATCAGCTAAATGTTTCGGCGTACGACAGGTACGGGACCAATGTCCTTTCACGCCGCATATGTAGCAAGCATTCTCATGTTGCTTGCGACCAACTTCATTTCCTTTGAAACTTTTATTATTTCTTCCAGTATTGGCATCATTAAGACGGAACTTTCTTTTTTGTCCACGTCCATATCCACGTCCATATCCACGTCCATATCCTCGTCCACGACCACGATCATTACCTCGACCGCGTCCACGTCCATTTTGCCAATTATTATAATTGGATGATGCAACATTCACTTCTGGGAATGGAGCTGATCCAGTTGGACGAGACTAATGGTTTAACATCACGAGTTCTTTATTTGGTTCTGCCACCAAGAGAACTTGCATCAACTCTGAATACTTTGTGTATCCATTTGCCCGGTATTGTTGCTGTAGGATTATGTTTCCAGGATGAAATGTTTGGAGAGTTTTTTCGATCATATCATAATCGCTTATCTTTTCTCCACATAACATTATCCTGGAAGTAATATCAAACAGAGCGGAATTATATTCACTAACGCTCTTATAATCCTGAAACCGGAGGTTTAACCACTCATGCTTAGCTTTTGGTAAGATCACATATTTCTGGTGATCAAACCTATCTTTGAGTGATTGCCAAAGATCTGCATGATCTTCTTTCGTGATATATTCATCTTTTAAACCATCATGGATATGGTGGAATAAAAATATCATGGCGTTTGCCTTTTTCTCTTCAGGATATGATTTTGATTTATCGATGGTATCAAGGAGCTCTTTTCCCTTTAAATGCATCCTTGCGGCAACTACTCATCTCATATAATTATTACCAGAGATATCAAGGGCAGCGATTTCAAGTTTCGCCAAATTTGACATAATAACTGAATACATAATATAATAATCCATTAATTCAATTTAAATTTCCAATTGTAAAGAAACGCAATAAAATTCGTATAATAAAGACATAATTTAAAATAATATAGGAGGCAAGCCTTCCATATAATTTATGATAATAAACAGAAAAATTAAAAGAACAATAATTTAAAACGTCTTCTGGACGAAGCAGTTCTTCAGGAACGCTTTCATATATGTCTTCTGGACATTTTTATTTTAAATATGTCTTATGGACATTATTTTTGTTATATGGTTCTTCTGGAACCTTTCATAAATGTCTCCGGGACATTTATTTTATGGAGGCAATGATCTGAGGAGACATAGTCTACCATATGATCATAAGCCAACCATATATTTAAGGAGGCAGAACCTGCCATATGATATGAGGAGACATAGTCTGCCATATGATCATGATCGTGAAGGCAGAGCCTATCATAACGATCGGTTCTGTAACATCCCGATTTCTTGTATATGCAGAGAGGCTTATAAGAATTGATTTGGCTACCTATGTCACCAAAGTGCACTTACATTTTCCGATCACTTGCCCGAAAGAACTCCAGAGTTAAGGGTGCTTGGGCTGGAGTAGTCTAAGGATGGGTGACCTTCCGGGAAGTGATTCGCGGTAGCGTGTGAGTGAGGACAAAACACGGGGAAAGGTCACGTGGTGATTGCAGGGTTAGTAAACAAGTATTACAAGCCCTCCGGACTAGCGCACCGGCCGTCGGACAAGGGTGGGGCCCACGGGCCGAGAGAGGGCATGGGGCCCACAGGTAGGCGTGGTCGGGGCGTTATAAGTGGTATCAGAGCCGAACCCAAACACGTGTGTGGAGTCAGGTGGGCTCACACCGTCTAGGGTGACGATCCTGGTGCGCAACGAGGACGTTGCGCTCTATGAGTGGGGGTGATTGTAACATCCCGATTTCTTGTATATGCGGAGAGGCTTATAAGAATTGATTTGGCTACCTATGTCACCAAAGTGCACTTACCTTTTCCGATCACTTGCCCGAAAGAACTCCAGAGTTAAGGGTGCTTGGGCTGGAGTAGTCTAAGGATGGGTGACCTTCCGGGAAGTGATTCGCGGTAGCGTGTGAGTGAGGACAAAACACGGGGAAAGGTCACGTGGTGATTGCAGGGTCAGTAAACAAGTATTACTAGCCCTCCGGACTAGCGCACCGGCCGTCGGACAAGGGTGGGGCCCACGGGCCGAGAGAGGGCATGGGGCCCACAGGTAGGCGTGGTCGGGGCGTTATAGGTTTGGGGAAGGCAGCGCCTATCATCCCGAAAATAAAAAAAATATAAACGGGAAAAACAGCGCCTATCATCCCGAAAATAATATAAACGGATCGAATATAAATTAAATCTCACATTTCCGGTATAGGAACGGATTGTGCTGATAACGTGTTATGAACTATAATATATTATATAAGGTGAGATGTATTTTATATGTATGTGTGTATACATATATTTTATGTATTGAAGAGAACGAGGAAGAAAATTATGTGAGGTGGGGATACGAGAGAGAGAAGATGATTTTATCTTCTTATTGCTTGAGTTCATCGTTTTACAATGAGGTATATTACCTATTTATAGCAAAGTAAAAATACATAAAATAATAAAAAGTATGACGGTGAACAGTCTAATTATTTTTGGAATCTTTCCATGGATCGGATAATTATCCATTTCTTAATAATTATAATTATTTTTGGAATCGATTAATTAGTTATACATTTACATTCTCCATGAAGACAAGAGTATTGAGGGCAGTCAATAGAATAGGGACAATCACGGTCCGTCTTGCACTGTATCGGCTTGTTACAATAGCACTCTCCCTGCCTACAGTGCCCTAGTCCTTTCTGGCCTGTTTTTCTAAAACACTCCAACTCACAATCTTCGTATGTCGAGCATGGTGGTATCAAATCCACGGCCTCAATTCCAGAGACGCTCGCCAACAAGGCAACAATAATATGCCTATTTATTAATAGCAAACGCATGTCACAATTTAGCCGGTCTATTAAATCGATTTAATCAATATATAAAGGACGGAAACGATGAAGAGGAGCTTACATGAGAGATAAAGGACGAAAACGATGAAGATTGTTGTTTTTGATGCCGCTATTTCTTTTGACTGAAGATTAGTTTATGGTTTAGAGTTTGTAAATACGTTTTGATAAAATTTGTGTTACTTTACATGGTTCTTAGGATGCTTATATAATGTGTCTTTGGAGCATGATGATGGCAATTTAGTTAATGAATAGTTTGACCTTTGGTAAAATATGATTCTTACAAATAAAGTAACGTATTTTAATTTCACAAAAGTATCGTATTTTAAGTTGATAAAAATTATATTTTACAAAAAAAAAAAATTGGCTTTTTAGGATTATAACTTAGCATTTAGAATTACATTTACTTACAAATACTTTATCAAAAAGAATAGTTCCTTTCTTTTTGGTCAACAAAAAAGAACGAAATTACTAGTTCTTATTGTAATTTGTTGACTACAAATTGTAGTTTACAATGAATGTGCAATCAATGTAAATATACTTATTGGTAATAAAGTTTTCTTTTTCGGCAATTTAAGTAAACAAAAAGTATTTGTTTGACTAGTAAAAAAAAAATAAAAAAAAATTTTAAAATGGCTTTGTTTCTAATTAGGACTTGGCAATAAAAGTGAAATCAATTTAAGTTATATTAGGATTTAAGAAATTGTTTTGTAATTTAAGAAAATTTGATTTTATTTGAATTTTATAATATGTTTAATTCATAATTATAGATAGAGTTGTCAAACGGAATAATTTGTCTATTTAACCCGTTTTGCAGTGACTAAAATATTATTTGGGCTAACCCGTAAAACCTATAATCTTGAAAACATAACTCTATTATGCACCGTTTAATGACTATAGTTTTGTGTTTAGTTCACGAACTCTTGAAAACATAACTCTATTATGCAATTAATAGAGAGTGAGTTTTATATTTTGAAGATTCATGGATCTGATAAATGGTAAATGCTTGAACTTTAGCTTATATAATTGGATCAGAGAAGTTTATGGTTGGTCCTCTCGATTTGAAGAAGCTCAATCATGGCAAAGAAGCGAATTCCCAATGAAGCTCATATCATGTGTTTCATTTCTATGTTCCTTATGAGATAACTAATGTATTACACCAAGACTATATGTTTTTTTTTTCTGTCTAAAAGATGATTTTTATTCAAATTTTGGAGTGTTAGCTGACGGACTAATGAAATTGTCTTCGGTAAAAACTACACAAGAGACACTAGAATTACTATGTCACACTAATGACAATTCAAAGCCATAGAAACTAGGGCTGGGCAAAATACCCGTAACCGAAGAACCGAACCGAACCCGACCCGAAAAAAGGGAACCGAACCGAACCCGGGACCGACAAAATACCCGAACGGATTCTAGACTCCTATACCCGAAGAACCGAAACCGAACCGAACCGAGAACCGAATGGATACCCGAAATACCCAAAATATAATTATATACCCAAAATATTAATTATATTTAGACTTGATATAACCCAATTACCCAAAATTATAATTATAAAACCCGAAGATATCAATTATTGTTAGACCGAAATAACCGAAATATTTAAAATAATAAAAAATCTGAAAATTATTAGTTATATTTGTCAAAATTTAACCAAATTTTATTCAAATTTAGCATTTTTTTAGTTTTTTCCTATATTTCGGGTACCTGGAACCGACCCAAACCCGAAAAGACCCTAACCGAACCCGAACCGAATTTTATAAATACCCGAATGGGTCCTTCTACCCTATACCCGAAAGACCCGATACCCGAAAGAACCGACCCGAACCCGAACGGGTACCCGAATGCCCACGCCTAATAGAAACCATTAGGCTCAAAAAAAACCACATCAAATCTAAATGAAAATAAAATAAAACCCAACATAGGAGAAGTTTTGAAAGAACAAATTTGTTTTGGGAGTGTACAGAGGGACACCAAACCGTCGCTCACTCATTCAGGGGTCACTTGTGCAAATTCCCTAGCCTAGAAAGTGCAGTTGGACATTGTAAAATCCATATGCAGAAGATTACCAGAGATTGATAGAAAAACCCAAAACGATTGTGTGAAAATGTGAAGACAAGAACAGACGAAGACAAGAACAAACGCTAGTAGACCTTGATAACCTCAATCTCGCTTGATTTTTTTATGAATATGTCTAATCGCTTACCCCTTTTCAATGGCTCAACTTCACACGAAGGAAGCTATCGAGGCAAACGAATTCAAAAAAGATAACTCCAAGAAAAGCTTATTTATTAACAAAGAAGCGAGGAGGGGAGAGATACCAAACACATTGAGGACACACTTCCAAGTCTTCTTCTCCATTGATGAGGTTGAAAATAGTTCATACTTTTCTTCACCAAAACATATAAACCGATACTGCACCAAAAATAGTTAGAGAGAACAATCATGGACACCCTAATCGGAGAGAGCCATAATTTTACCATACCCACCACATATATGCTCAAAGGAAAACCACATCTACAAAACCATCAATTCGATACACATCGGTGACAATGAAAAATTATGAAGAAAGAAAGCACAACACAAACGAATATGAGCACACCAGAAGACCGGTTCTGATGCTAAAAGAGCCACCATATGGCTTAATCGATGTTTCTCTCTGGTAGCCTTTTCCTCTAGCCACCAGAACCGGCCACCAAGACTCTGTTAACTCTCAAGTTCTATATTAATAAAGATAAGTGTTATAATACAAAAACTCGATTTAAAACCAAGATATTAAATTAGCATAAAAATGGAAACAAACCCTTGTTTTTAGTACTACACAAACAATAAAATAAAAGTTATCAACCAAACAACATCATTTATATACTTATTTTACAAAAAAAAAAAAACAATTTGGCCTTTTTGCATTGCTAGAACTTAGCATTTAGAATTACATTTACTTACAATTACTTTTATTTTTCGTCAACAAAAAAAAAACAAAATTACTACAATTCCTATTATAATTTGTTGACTACAATGAATGTGTAATTTAGATACAAAATTTAAAAGCAATGTATTTTAACTAAATAAAAATTATTTTTTTGGGACATTTGCTATAATTACCTTTTTTTTAAATAGCGAAAATAACTTACTCAAAATTTTCAAGATTTTGAAGATATTTTTCCTATATTACTCTTAATACATTTTTAATACTTTTAGTATAATAACTAAAAATCAATCAATTAATTAGATTATTTAAAAAGTTGAAAAAAAATTAAAATCAAATTTAATAAAATAAATATTAAATACAAATTGATTGTTTAAAAAAAAGGAAACGTCTTTAGTTTTTTAAGAAATATTGTTTGAAAACCCATTGTTGAGACTCATGTGTAGAGTTCATCTTTGTTTTTGAAAAACCATTGTGAAAACATGTTCATCTTCATTTTATAATTCCAACTATTAAATCTTCAAAACTATAAAGATTCCATTATATTTAGAGTTTTGTTAAATCACCCAACCTTATTATCATCTTAGCGAAATCATAAGTTATATTGTTTTTTATTTTATTTTTAGGATTAAAATCTTTTGTAAATTTGTGTGTTTAGTTCCTCGTATTACTTTTTTTTTTATCTATTCGCTTCAAATTTTGAAAACCATGAAAAAAGAACGAAATCATACTCTGAGTTTTCATGATTCAACATTTATGGAGATCCAGGTAGCTAAAATGTTTTAATGTAGAAGATAAAGAGAATGTGAAGTCTACTATGTTTTAACAGACTTTTCAAGTCTAGGTGTTTTGACAGATATCATAGGTAGACTTACGTTAAGTTTGCAAACACTTGGTAGACTTGCGTAAAGTCTACTAGTTTTTTGCAGACTTCAATAACCAATGTATATTTTTCACGTTGTCTATGTTTGTATATTTTGTATCAAATTACTATAGTTTCATTTACAATAAGCTCCTAAATTACACATAAACTCAACTGCATTTGTCTATTAAGGTTTGTTGTATATATTCGATGTTTTTCGAGACCATTCTCTGCATCCAGATATAAGAATAAAAATATTGAATTATTTTGAGATGTGTATGTGAGACGTGGCCAATATTGGAAAATATTATTTATTGCATGATAAGATTGTAAATTTGAAAGGTAAATTATATTATTTGAAGACATTGTTGAGTATATTATTTTATTGAGTAATTGATTATATATATTAAGATGTTCTAATGTTAAGAGTTATTGATTTATCATTGGAACCAAGTTGATTGTATTTATGTACAAATTAGTATTTAAATGATATTTTTAAGATTAGAGTGATGAGGAAATTTGGAGGGTTTTTGTGCATAAACGTTACTAAAAATTAAGCATAAATGACTAATATTTGTGCAATCTCAAAAGAGCCAAAAAAGTAATAATTAAATAATTTTGGATACGTGACACTCTCTTCAGTGATGACGTGGCACTCAACCGGAGAGAATTGGCCATTTTTTATATATTAGATTATATTTTTTAGGTAATTTTCAAGTATCAATTTGGCGTTGTCATGTCATAACTAGAGGTCTTATCTAGTAACGTTCGTGAATGAGTTGTAAATGGCGAAAAAAGAATCCTAAGGTATGTAAGCATTGCGATTAGAAAGGTAAAACAATTGGTTATAAGGACAGGCTAAGATAACCATATAACTTATAACTTATTTTCTTAGGGCTCAAACAGTGTTTTATTATGCATGTGTAGGTAGATATATAAAATGTTGTATATTCGATAGAATAAAGAGTAAACTTTATGTAACAAGACAGAGTTGTACATATATATAAAATGGTTATATTTTAAGGTAGATTTAAATTTAAATACAACTTATTATTTTTAATTACTATTGGCTTAGAGTTGTAATCAAGTGTTAATTTTTTTTAATATGTGTGAAAACTAAAAAACAAAGTATCAATTTGAAACAGAGGAAATACATTTTATGATTTAGTTATATTATAACATTATCATTAAATATACAACTGCCTTATTCTATCATTAAATGTGTTTCAATAATTTGCGTAAATTTTGTAAACCTTCTTAATTTGTAATGGAATTTACTATTAGTAAAAAACGTTTTTATACGACTTTAGATTACGTTGATGAGAACAAACGAATTTAATGTATATATTTTATTTTGCGGTTGGAATATATTTTAACATGTATGGTGGCAACTGTGAAATTGTCATCTCGATTGCAAAATAATCAAACGGGAAAAAATAATAATTTTGATTTACTAATATGATTATGTATGATGGTAAGTAGCGTGATGAATATAAGAATTGCATATAATCGGAGATTCAGTAGGAGGAACAAATGTATTATACTTATTTTTGGAATCGATTAATTAGTTATACATTTACATTCTCCATGAAGACAAGAAGAATATTGAGGGCAGTCAATAGAAAAGGGACAATCATGGTCCGTCTTGCACTGTATCGGCTTGTTACAATAGCACTCTCCCTGCCTGCAGTTCCCTAGTCCTTTCTGGCCTGTTTTTCTAAAACACTCCAACTCACAATCTTCGGATGTCGAGCATGGTGGTACCAAATCCACGGCCTCAATTCCAGAGACGCTCGCCAACAATAATATGCCTATTGATCATTAATAGCAAACGCATGTCACAATTTAGCCGGTCTATTAAATCGATTTAATCAATATATAAAGGACGGAAACGATGAAGAGGAGCTTACATGAGAGATAAAGGACAAAAACGATGAAGATTGTTGTTTTTGATGCCGCCATTTCTTTTTCCTGAAGATTAGTTTATGGTTTAGAGTTTGTAAATACGTTTTGATAAAATTTGCGTAACTTTCCATGGTTCTCAGGATGCTTATATAATGTGTCTTTGGAGCATGATGATGGCAATTTAGTTAATGCATAGTTTGACCTTTGGCAAAATATGATTCTTACAAATAAAGTAACTTGTTTTAATTTCACAAAAGTAACGTATTTTAAGCTGATAAAAATTATATTTTACAAAAAAAAAAATTGACTTTTTTAGGATTATAACTTAGCATTTAGAATTACATTTACTTACAAATACTTTTATCAAAAAGAATAGTTCCTTTCTTTTTGGTCAACAAAAAGGAACAAAATTACTAGTTCTTATTGTAATTTGTTGACTACAAATTGTAGTTTACAATGAATGTGCAATCAATGTAAATATACTTATTGGTAATAAAGTTTTCTTTTTCGGCAATTTAAGTAAACAAAAAGTATTTGTTTGACTAGTAAAAAAGAATAAAAAGAATAAAAAGAAATTTTAAAATGGCTTTGTTTCTAATTAGAACTTGGCAATAAAAGTGAAAACAATTTAAGTTATATTAGGATTTAAGAATTGTTTTGAAATTTAAGAAAATTTAATTTTATTTGAATTTTATAATATGTCTAATTCATAATTATAGATAGAGTTGTCAAACAGAATAATTTGTTTATTTAACCCGTTTTGCAATGGACTAAAATATTATTTGGGCTAATCCGTAAAACTTATAATCTTGAAAACATAAATCTATTATGCACCGTTTAATGACTATAGTTTTGTGTTTAGTTCACGAACTCTTGAAAACATAACTCTATTATGCAATTAATAGAGAGTGAGTTTTATATTTTGAAGATTCATGGATCTGATAAATCGTAAATGCTTGAACTTTAGCTTATATAATTGGATCAGAGAAGTTTATGGTTGGTCCTCTCGATTTGAAGAAGTTGAATCATGGCAAAGAAGCGAATTCCCAATGAAGCTCATATCATGTGTTTCATTTCTGTGTTCCTTATGAGATAACTAATGTATTACACCAAGACTATATGTTTTTTTTTCTGTCTAAAATATGATTTTTATTCAAATTTTGGAGTGTTACATATGAAGCTGACGGACTAATGAAATTGTCTTCGGTAAAAACTACACAAGACACACTAGAATTACTATGTCACACTAATGACAATTCAAAGCCATAAAAACCATTAGGCTCACACAAAACCACATCAAATCTAAATGAAAATAAAATAAAACCCAACATAGGAGAAGTTTTGAAAGAACAAATTTGTTTTGGGAGTGTACAGAGAGACACCAAACCGTCGCTCACTCATTCAGAGGTCACTTGTGCAAATTCCCTAGCCTAGAAAGTGCAGTTGGATATTGTAAAATCCATATGCAGAAGATTACCAGAGATTGATAGAATAACCCAAAACGATTGTGTGAAAATGTGAAGACAAGAGCATACGCTAGTAGACCTTGATAACCTCAATCTCGCTTGATTTTTTTTTATGAATATGTCTAATCGCTTACCCCTTTTCAATGGCTCAACTTCACACGAAGGAAGCTATCGAGGCAAACGAATTCAAAAAAGATAACTCCAAGAAAATCTTATTTATTAACAAGGAATCGAGGAGGGGAGAGATACCAAACACATTGAGGACACACTTCCAAGTCTTTTTCTCCATTGATGAGGTTGAAAATAGTTCATACTTTTCTTCACCAAAACATATAAACCGATACTGCACCAAAAATAGCTAGAGAGAACAATCATGGACACCCTAATCGGAGAGAGCCATAATTTTACCATACCAACCACATATATGCTCAAAGGAAAACCACATCTACAAAACCATCAATTCGATACACATCGGTGACAATGAAAAATTAGAATGAAGAAAGAAAGCACAACACAAACGAATATGAGCACACCAGAAGACCGGTTCTGATGCTAAAAGAGCCACCATATGGCTTAATCGATGTTTCTCTCTGGTAGCCTTTTCCTCTAGCCACCAGAACCGGCCACGAAGACTCTGTTAACTCTCAAGTTCTATATTAATAAAGATAAGTGTTATAATACAAAAACTCGATTTAAAACCAAGATATTAAATTAGCATAAAAATGGAAACAAACCCTTGTTTTTAGTACTACACAAACAATAAAATAAAAGTTATCAACCAAACAACATCATTTATATACTTATTTTACAAAAAAAAAAACAATTTGGCCTTTTTGCATTGCTAGAACTTAGCATTTAGAATTACATTTACTTACAATTACTTTTATTTTTCGTCAACAAAAAAAAAACAAAATTACTACAATTCCTATTATAATTTGTTGACTACAATGAATGTGTAATTTAGATACAAAATTTAAAAGCAATGTATTTTAACTAAATAAAAAAAATAATTTTGGGACATTTGCTACAATTACCTTTTTTTTAAATAGCGAAAATAACTTGCTCAAAATTTTCAAGATTTTGAAGATATTTTTCCTATATTACTCTTAATACATTTTTAATACTTTTAATATAATAACTAAAAATCAATCAATTAATTAGCTTATTTAAAAAGTTGAAAAAAAAATTAAAATCAAATTTAATAAAATAAATATTAAATACAAATTGATTGTTTAAAAAAAAAAGGAAACGTCTTTATTTTTTTAAGAAATACTGTTTAAAACCCATTGTTGAGACTCATGTGTAGAGTTCATCTTTGTTTTTGAAAAACCATTGTGAAAACATGTTCATCTTCATTTTATAATTCCAACTATTAAATCTTCAAAACTATAAAGATTCCATTATATTTAGAGTTTTGTTAAATCACCCAACCTTATTATCATCTTAGCGAAATCATAAGTTATATTGTTATTTTTTTATTTTTTAGGATTAAAATCTTTTGTAAATTTGTGTGTTTAATTCCTCGTATTACTATTTTTTATCTATTCGCTTCAAATTTTAAAAAAAAATGAAAAAAGAACGAAATCATACTCTGAGTTTTCATGATTCAACGTTTATGGAGATTCAGGTAGCTAAATTATTTTAATGTAGAAGATAAATAGAATGTGAAGTCTACTATGTTTTAACAGACTTTTCAAGTCTAGGTGTTTTGACAGATATCATAGGTAGACTTACGTTAAATTTGCAAACACTTGGTAGACTTGCGTAAAGTCTACTAGTTTTTTGCAGACTTCAATAACCAATGTATATTTTTTACGTTGTCTATGTTTGTATATTTTGTATCAAATTACTATAGTTTCATTTACAATAAGCTCCTAAATTACACATAAACTCAACTGCATTTGCCTATTAAGGTTTGTGATATACATTCGATGTTTTTCGAAACCATTATCTGCATCCAGATATAAGAATAAAAATGTTGAATTATTTTGAGATGTATATGTGAGACATGACCAAGATTGGAAAATATTATTTATTGCATGATAAGATTGTAAATTTGAAAGGTAAATGATATTATTTGAAGACATTATTGAGTATATTATTTTATTGAGTAATTGATTATATATATTAAGATGTTCTAATGTTAAGAGTTATGGATTTGCCATTGGAACCAAGTTGATTGTATTTATGTACAAATTAGTATTTAAATTATATTTTTAAGATTAGAGTGATGAGGAAATTTGGAGGGTTTTTGTGCATAAACGTTACTAAAAATTAAGCATAAATGACTAATATTTGTGCAATCTCAAAAGAGCCAAAAAAGTAATAATTAAATAATTAAATAATTTTGGATACGTGACACTCTCTCCAGTGATGATGTGGCACTCAACCGGAGAGAATTTGCCATTTTTTATATATTAGATTATATTTTTTAGGTAATTTTCAATCTCTTTCTTTTTTTAGTAATGAAAAGTATCAATTTGGCGTTGTCATGTCATAACTAGAGGTCTTATCTAGTAATGTTCGTGAATGAGTTGTAAATGGCGAAAAAAGAATCCTAAGGTATGTAAGCATTGCGATTAGAAAGGTAAAACAATTGGTTATAAGGACAGGCTAAGATAACCATATCACTTATAACTTATTTTCTTAGGGCTTAAACAGTGTTTTATTATGCATGTGTAGGTAGATATATAAAATGTTGTATATTCGATAGAATAAAGAGTAAACTTTATGTAACAAGACAGAGTTGTATATATATAATGGTTATATTTTAAGGTAGATTTAAATATAAATACAACTTATTATTTTTAATTACTATTGGCTTAGAGTTGTAATCAAGTGTTAATTTTTTTTAATATGTGTGAAAACTAAAAAAAAAAAAAGTATCAATTTGAAACAGAGGAAATACATTTGATGATTTAGTTATATTATAACATTATCATTAAATATACAACTGCCTTATTCTATCATTAAATGTGTTTCAATAATTTGCGTAAATTTTGTAAACCTTCTTAATTTGTAATGGAATTTACTATTAGTAAAAAACGTTTTTATACGACTTTAGATTACGTTGATGAGAACAAACGAATTTAATGTATATATTTTATTTTGCGGTTGGAATATATTTTAACATGTATGGTGGCAACTGTGAAATTGTCATCTCGATTGCAAAATAATCAAACGGGAAAAAATAATAATTTTGATTTACTAATATGATTATGTATGATGGTAAGTAGCGTGATGAATATAAGAATTGCATATAATCGGAGATTCAGTAGGAGGAACAAATGTATTATAATTATTTTTGGAATCGATTAATTAGTTATACATTTACATTCTCCATGAAGACAAGAAGAATATTGAGGGCAGTCAATAGAAAAGGGACAATCATGGTCCGTCTTGCACTGTATCGGCTTGTTACAATAGCACTCTCCCTGCCTGCAGTTCCCTAGTCCTTTCTGGCCTGTTTTTCTAAAACACTCCAACTCACAATCTTCGGATGTCGAGCATGGTGGTACCAAATCCACGGCCTCAATTCCAGAGACGCTCGCCAACAATAATATGCCTATTGATCATTAATAGCAAACGCATGTCACAATTTAGCCGGTCTATTAAATCGATTTAATCAATATATAAAGGACGGAAACGATGAAGAGGAGCTTACATGAGAGATAAAGGACAAAAACGATGAAGATTGTTGTTTTTGATGCCGCCATTTCTTTTTCCTGAAGATTAGTTTATGGTTTAGAGTTTGTAAATACGTTTTGATAAAATTTGCGTAACTTTCCATGGTTCTCAGGATGCTTATATAATGTGTCTTTGGAGCATGATGATGGCAATTTAGTTAATGCATAGTTTGACCTTTGGCAAAATATGATTCTTACAAATAAAGTAACTTGTTTTAATTTCACAAAAGTAACGTATTTTAAGCTGATAAAAATTATATTTTACAAAAAAAAAAATTGGCTTTTTTAGGATTATAACTTAGCATTTAGAATTACATTTACTTACAAATACTTTTATCAAAAAGAATAGTTCCTTTCTTTTTGGTCAACAAAAAGGAACAAAATTACTAGTTCTTATTGTAATTTGTTGACTACAAATTGTAGTTTACAATGAATGTGCAATCAATGTAAATATACTTATTGGTAATAAAGTTTTCTTTTTCGGCAATTTAAGTAAACAAAAAGTATTTGTTTGACTAGTAAAAAAGAATAAAAAGAAATTTTAAAATGGCTTTGTTTCTAATTAGAACTTGGCAATAAAAGTGAAAACAATTTAAGTTATATTAGGATTTAAGAATTGTTTTGAAATTTAAGAAAATTTAATTTTATTTGAATTTTATAATATGTCTAATTCATAATTATAGATAGAGTTGTCAAACAGAATAATTTGTTTATTTAACCCGTTTTGCAATGGACTAAAATATTATTTGAGCTAACCCGTAAAACTTATAATCTTGAAAACATAACTCTATTATTGTAACGTCCCCGTTCCTCAATAGGATCACCAGGACGGATCATGGCTAAGAGTTGAGCTGAATAGCTGGAATAAGTTAAACGAAAACTATGCCATGGTCTGAAAGTGTCGGCTAAGTCTTATGGTCTAAGGATTTAGCCGGAGAAAAGGTGAAAAGACCAAGGAGATGAGGAAAGAAGCTCATATCATTCTAGATGAGCTAAAACGAGCTGGATGGCGGAGCTAGCTCAGCTGGATTAGTTCATGGGAAGCTCGGTTCAGCTAAGCTAAGTGTCCGACAGTTGGGACCAGTTGATCAGCTGGTAAGCTAGCTGGTTGGCTGAAACGATAGCTGGGTGAAGGTAGCTCACTAGTCTCGGCTAAAAAGGGACCGCATGTGCCAAGCATGTGCGGGGGCGGTTAAAAGCGGTTTTAGCCGAAGGCTTGCAACCCGTTCGGCTAAAAGTTGCATCGTTTCGTTTTGGTCGGCGGTTTTTGAGAATTTTCGACCAAGGGCTTATAAATAAGACCCTTAGTCATTTCTTCTCGACCACGCGAAAAGAGAAGGAGTTTTTAGCCGACAAACTAAAGACCCTCGACCAGAATAAAAGTTAGCCGAGAGAGAAAGTTACCCGATCGGCCAGAACAGAAAGTTAGCCGAGAGAGAGTGAATCCGATCGGCACGAAGGAGAGTTAGCGGAGGGAATTTGTAATCCGATCGGCAAGGATCCGAGGGACTTGCTATTGGAAGGAAAAGAAGGGGGATTAGCCGGAAGGGCTAAGGATCCCAGGGCGATCGCGGAGATCGTATCGAGGGGAATCAAATCGCGGGATTGAGGGACTGGCGGACAAGTGCCAATCCGATCAGGCGGCGAAGGTGAGTGCGATTACGGCCGTGTAGGAACGGATTCGGACTACCGGTTCACCGGGAAGGTCCCACAATCGTTCCACGCGCACGTACAGATTATCTTTATCGCATCGTTTGTTAACGTTTATTCATACTTTGCTTATGGTCGGGATTACATAATCTTAGCCGAGGGTTCATTATAAATTTACCCGGAAATGATGTTTTAGTCGAATGGGAATCTATTTAGCCGAAGGGAGAATTCCACCGTGGGTCGTAGGGAGTGACTTAGGGATCGGGAGAATCCGCCAAGGCTCGGCTAGACATGAACGGGGAGATTCGGGTCGGCTAAGATATCCTTCCCGGGGAGATTTATGTCTCGGCTAAGTTAACTTACCGAGGGAAATCCGGTTCGGCTAAAATCACTACGCGTGGGGAAAAACATGAATTCGGGGAATTATGCATGATTTAGCCGAGTGACATGCATCATATTATTTAACTGTATTCACTAAGTAATTATCTAGTTACTTATGCCTCTTTGGCTTTCAGGTAACGATGAGACTTCCGAGAAGAAGTGGGCATAGGCGCGCGATACGCTTTAGCCGGGGAAGATGGGTGGTGTTGGTCTGGTTTGTTAGGATCGATTAACATTGTAATAGCTTATATGCAGACTCTAAAATGTATCGAATCCTTATCGTATTAATAAAATAGCCAGGCCATTTCTTTTACTAAGCGTTTAGACTCTAATATATATGAATCTCAGAATATATAATATCGAAATTGAATATCGTTAAGGAATGGGCCCTAAAATGGACTGATTGGCTCGGATGCACTTATTGATCCGAACGGGAACAACCTCCGCGGACTTAGAGTCCGGGACGGGGTGTTTCAAGTTGGTATCAGAGCATGCTTGCTCCTAGGACGGTTAGGTGTTGGGTTTTGGGAACACCACTCATCGGCTAAAGGGTCTCGCTCTAGGATGGTTTCTTAAACTTGTTTGAAAATTGCGGTTAAGTATCGTATACTAACGTGGTTGATTTTTCAGATGGGTAAAAGCACCAAGACGGGAAAAAGTAAGAAAGACAAGGGATCGGCCGAGGGAAGTCAAGTCGATGCTGAATTGGGGAACCAAACGTTCCTTGACCCAACCGGACGTGTGGATGGGGACAAGGAGACGGGTAATGAGATCCCGGATGTGCATGGCAAGACTACGGTCGTTAGACCGGATGATAAGGACCCGGCCGTGAATCCCGAGGATATTGCGAAATCATCTACCGCAGCGCGTCCCTCGGTATTGAGGGATGGCGTGGGTCGTAGTAAGGCGGCAGAAAAAGGAAAGCAAGTGCCTATTCCAACGGCCGCGGAGATGTGGGAAACAATGAAGACCGTGCTGGCACAGTTGGCGATCCTAACACAAACTGTCGCACCGGCGGAAAATCCGACCGTTGGACAATCAACAAGGATCCGCACCGCCGTGCCATTAGTGGGGGAAAACGTGGGAGCAATTCCGGATGTTGTGGAATTAGATTCCCCACCGGCGAGAACAGCCCGGAAAGTGGATTATCTAAGCATCTTGGAACACGTATCCCGGCTGGGAACAATACATTTCAAGGCAGTCCTGATCCGATAGAGGCGGATGAATGGAGAAGTCGCCTTGTGAGGAACTTCCAATCCACGCGTTGTCCGGAGGATTACAAGAAAGATATCGCGGTCCACTTCCTGGAGGGGGACGCGCACACCTGGTGGATTGCGGTCGAAAAACGCGCGGGGGGTATTGATACCTTTGCGGAGTTTGAAACTGAATTCAACCAGAAATATTTTCCTTCGGAAATGTGGGATAGACTCGAGAAGAAGATCCTGGAACTTGTCCAAGGGGATCGGACAGTCCGCCAATACGAGGAGGAGTATAACCGCCTTCGGCGATACGTGGGAAGAGAAATTTTGGAGGAACAGTTGCAGGTTCTCCGGTTTCTCCGAACGCACTGCTCCGTCCTGACGTTTGACTCTGTTGCTGAAGTGGTGGAAAGGGCCTCGATGGTGGAATCCAGCATTGAAGAGGAACTCCGTGGGAAGGCACCACAGTGCCAGCAAGTATAGTTTCGGATAGGGATTCGCGGTTCACGTCACACTTCTGGAGGGCTTTCCAAAAAGCCTTTGGAACGAGGGTGAACATGAGCACGGCGTACCATCCGCAGGCTGATGGGCAATCAGAACGGATAATACAAACGCTCGAGGACATGTTGCGGGCTTGCATACTGGATTGGGGCGGCAATTGGGAATGGTATTTACCCTTGGCCGAATTTGCCTACAATAACAGTTTTCAGGCTAGCATCGGGATGTCCCCATACGAAGCGCTTTACGGACGGCCATGTCGGACACCGTTATGCTGGACCCAAGTGGGGGAGCGTAGCATGATTGGTCCGGACATAGTGGAAGAAACCACGGAAATGATTAAGTTCCTAAGGGTGAAAATGAAGGAAGCCCAAGATAGACAGAAAAGCTATGCGAACAAGCGTCGAAAGGACATAGAATTCGCGGTGAATGATCTAGTCTATCTAAAAATGATCACGTTCAAAGGGCGGGCCAGAACTTCCAATAAAGGCAAGTTAGATCCGAGGTATATAGGGCCTTTCCGAGTTGTGGAACGTGTTGGGGCAGTCGCATACAAATTGGACTTGCCTCCGGATATGGATGCGTTTCACAACGTGTTCCATGTATCCCAACTACGGAAGCGCCTTACAAATAAAGACAAGGTCTTAAATGGAGTATCTTCGGATCTAAGAGAAAACTTGACGGTGGAAGCAAGACCTGTCGAAGTACTTGATCGAATGGGAAAAGCAACAAGGAAAAGCATAATTCCGATGATCAAAGTTGCCTGGGAAAGCAATGGTTCGCGGGAAATAACTTGGGAAACAGAAAATCGGATGAAGGCTGATTTTCCCAAGTGGTACGAGGAATGGAACAAGGATCTAGCACTTGGCCCGGATTCGAGGACGAATCACTTTCAAGTGGGGGGACTTGTAACGTCCCCGTTCCGCAATAGGATCACCAGGACGGATCATGGCTAAGAGTTGAGCTGAATAGCTGGAATAAGTTAAACGAAAACTATGCCATGGTCCGAAAGTGTTGGCTAAGTCTTATGGTCTAAGGATTTAGCCGGAGAAAAGGTGAAAAGACCAAGGAGATGAGGAAAGAAGCTCATATCATTCTAGATTAGCTAAAACGAGCTGGATGGCGGAGCTAGCTCAGCTGGATTAGTTCATGGGAAGCTCGGTTCAGCTAAGCTAAGTGTCCGACAGTTGGGACCAGTTGACCAGCTGGTAAGCTAGCTGGTTGGCTGAAACGATAGCTGGGTGAAGGTAGCTCACTATTCTCGGCTAAAAAGGGACCGCATGTGCCAAGCATGTGCAGGGGCGGTTAAAAGCGGTTTTAGCCGAAGGGTTGCAACCCGTTCGGCTAAAAGTTGCATCGTTTCGTTTTGGTCGGTGGTTTTTGAGAATTTTCGACCAAGGGCTTATAAATAAGACCCTTAGTCATTTCTTCTCGACCACGCGAAAAGAGAAGGAGTTTTTAGCCGACAAACTAAAGACCCTCGGCCAGAATAAAAGTTAGCCGAGAGAGAAAGTTACCCGATCGGCCAGAACAGAAAGTTAGCCGAGAGAGAGTGAATCCGATCGGCACGAAGGAGATTTAGCGGAGGGAATTTGTAATCCGATCGGCAAGGATCCGAGGGACTTGCTATCGGAAGGAAAAGAAGGGGGATTAGCCGGAAGGGCTAAGGATCCCAGGGCGATCGCGGAGATCGTATCGAGGGGAATCAAATCGCGGGATTGAGGGACTGGCGGACAAGTGCCAATCCGATCACGCGGCGAAGGTGAGTGCGATTACGGCCGTGTAGGAACGGATTCGGACTACCGGTTCACCGGGAAGGTCCCACAATCGTTCCACGCGCACGTACAGATTATCTTTATCGCACCAATTGTTAACGTTTATTCATACTCTGCTTATGGCCGGGATTACATAATCTTAGCCGAGGGTTCATTATAAATTGATAGTTGCATAATTTAGCCCATTTTAGTATACATTTTAGTTAGCATTTTGTGACTTTTTGCATTCAATTCATTGTTTTTGGTATAGTTTGCATCCATTTTAGAGTTAGTGAGTCTTAGGTTAGTTTTTGCATATGTTTGTGTGCTATGGAGTCTTTCAGGTACTTATTGGAGTCTTGGGGAAGATCATGGACCAGGAGGAACGTACCCGCAGCGAACGGAGATGATCGAGTGATGGAGGAGGAAATCAGGAAGCGCAGCGGCCAGCATGCAGCGGTCTAGGGAGACCGCTGCACTTTCAAGTCCGCAGCGGTCAGGTGCAGCGGTACGAGCAGACCGCTGCGGATCCAGCCGGAGCAAAAACCAGAAGTCTCGCAGCGGTCATACAGCGGTCAAACCAGACCGCTGCACTTTCAAGTCCGCAGCGGTCAGGTGCAGCGGTACGAGCAGACCGCTGCGGATCCATCCGAAGCAAACAGCAGGCAGTTCACAGCGGTCATGCAGCGGTCTGAGCTGACCGCTGTGAACCCTCTCGGACAAAAAAGTTGTCGGGTCAAACCCGGTTTGTCCCGGGTTGACCCGACCCGATCTGTATCTACTTAAGCAAATTAAGCCTAATTAGACGGAGAGTTTTTTTTTAGAGTTTTTTTTAGAGTTTTTTTTGGTTGCTTCTTTTTAGGGTTCTAAGCCACTTATTTCTTTCTTCTTCTTTTCTTGTTTTTGTTTTGTATGAAGGATTCAAGATCCAAACCATTTTAGTGAAGATTTTCTTAAACTCTTTTTACCAATCTTTTTATTTTGCTTATGGCTTTCATTTGTATGGTTTATATTTGTGATTTAGCTATGTGTGAGTAGTTCTTTTAGGATTCTTGGGTGAAGTAGATTAGGGTGATTCCAGGTTTGTTCTTGATGTTTAAGAGTTAGATTACTTAAAACCCTTTCTCATTGAGTGTTATTAATGCTGGATTAGCCTTGACAAAGTTGATTTAGATCATAGGGAATTTCTCGCCCGGAAGGTGTTCGATGAAATTCCCCAACCAATTCAATGAGTGCTTTTCATATCTTAGCCAACGGGAGTTGATGTCTAAGGTGAATTGTGTCTAAGTGGACTTGTTATTAATGCTTGTTAGTCATAGAATCGCGAACGGAAGTTTATGACGATTGATGACTAAGAAATGGGTTAATACCATGGAAGTGGATTAATCTTTAGTAGTGTTCTAAGGCCTAAGGAGATATTTAGTCGAATGTTTGAGCATCTTGAGTAGATTAAAGAATCACCCGAGTCGATTGCTTTACCCGAGAATTCGTTTGTTTAAATTTGATATTAATCGTTTTCTTGTTTGCTTTGCTACTCGTTTATTTCTCTATTTTGCACGTTTCAAATTGTTCGATAAATAAACCAAAACCCGATATTTGCTTAGATTAGATAGCGTCCTGTATTCTTAGTGCGTCGTTCTTATTTCCCTGTGGATTCGATCCCAAAGTGCTACAACGACATGCCATTAGATTGAGGCATTGTGCACAGTGGGTAATTGTGCGAACCGTAAAAAGTTCAAGTATCAATTTGGCGCCATTGCCGGGGAGATTAGCAATAGCCATTAGGATTTGGATACTATTTGAGACTAAGTTCTTGACTTCTACTAACTTTTTATTTTCTTCTTTTTTGCTTCTTAGAGTCGATGGCCATGGATTACAATGATTGGCCACAAGAAGAGGATGCCACGTTTGATGAAAGCATTGATGATGAGCCATATGTGGAGCCACCATTTGATGAAAGTGTAGTCACATCAGAACAAAAAGTAGAGTTGGATGAGCTTTGCAAAGAAAACCCGGCATTGACAAGGAGTAATCTCGCGATTATGATCCGTTTGAACCTCATGTCACGTCGGGCAGCGCTTGAGGGAAGGGAGCTCACATATATTGAGATAAAGATAGCTCATGCACTCGAAGAGGTAATTTATTGGGTTCCACCATGCCAACTAGAAGGTATTTTTGACACAACCTTTGAAATCGTTGATTATGAGGATAGTCACTTGCCTTGCATTGAAGATGTAGCTTCTAGTTCACATGCTCTCAAGCTCATTAATGAATGCTGTGATTTAATATGTGAGTCTCAAATACTAGAAACCTTAAGAGTAGAAAAGCTTGCTAGTGATTATCATGAAGTATGTTTTGATATTAATTATCTATGTGCTTTGAATGATCATGATATCGAGTTTAAGCTTTCAATGCCTGAGGAATCTAGTTCTCTTCTTGAAAAATCTTACCTAGGGGATGTGCTTGATGTAGATAAGATCTTGAATGAGATAGATGACCCTAAGGTTGAGATGAAATCTAGGAAAGAGGATGTGTTTTACATGATTGATGGAGATGAAGTTGACTATTTTGTGATTAACTCGTTTAAACATGAAATCGACTTCATTTTTCCATCAAATGCATTTGGTCCTCGTGAACATCTCATCATCAAGGAAAATTCCAAGATGTATGCTATATTTTTAGTAACCTTTCTTGATGTGAGTTATGCCTCTTTGCCATGGATAGTCGTGTGCCATGTTGCATATTTTGTTTCTTGTCCTGACAAGAGAAGGACCAAAGGTGCATTGGCTCAACCTTTTGATTCTCATGATTAACAGTTGAAACGTCAAGCTTAGCGACGTAAAACAAGCGCTCTTGGGAGGCATTCCCATGACTATCTTTGTATATATTTTCGTTCTTTCTTGTTCTTTTTAATGTTTTTGTTTGATGTTTATAGTTTTCTTGGGCCCAAGGTCGTGGTGCTTAATGCATGAATGGGTATAGCTACAGCACGTCACATTTCTCTCCAATCCAAAGGTATGATCCAAACTCCATTTCATTGTACATACTTTTGCATATTTTTACCTTCTCTTTGATTTGTGTTGCACCGAGACGTTGCAATTCAAGTTCGGGGGAAGGATTTGTGTCTTTTGATATTGTGTTTTGTGATCTTATTTTTCTTTTCGCATATTTGAGTCTCATTCATTCATATAAGTGCATATAAAAACCATAAAAAAAAAAAAATATTTAGTTGCATTTTGCATGTTTAAGATTGAGTCTAGATGCATATAGGTTTGCATTCACTTGCATTGGGAGAATTATCCATGTAGAATATAAACTTAAGAGCTTGAATTAATGCCCTCGTTAGGAGTTCTTTGATGCATTTGAGCGATCACGAAGTTAAGGATGATCCATGCTTTGATCTTGCGGTTTGAATGTTTTTGTCTTGGTTGAAGCATGCTTTGAATTGAATCTAACTCTATCTACATGAACTTTAATCTTGACTTGAAATTATCATGCTTGTACATTGAAAAGTTGAACTCATGGATGTCATATACATATTTGAGCTATCTTACCCCTTTTTACCACTCTCTTGTTAGCTCAAATAGCTGATTCCCATATTTGGAACGGTTAACCACACCCTTAACTAAGCCTTTCCTTCAAGCCTTCATCTCTTGTGTGTGTCGTGAGGTCTAATTTGGAATGAACTTAGCAAAAAGTGTTGAGTTTGGAACGACAAGGAGTTGATAGATAGGTTGGTGATTTGGGTGTTGATGTAAAGAAAAGAAAGTGTGGAGAAAATAAAAGATTGGGAAAAAGGATAGGGGAAAGTAAAAAGTTTGGATTGGTTGGCATGAAAGTGTGGAATAGCTCTAGGTGTTGAAAGTATAAGTCTCTATGTGTGTAGAAAAAAAAAAAAAAAAAAAAAAAAAAAAAAAAAAAAAAAAAAATATGGCTAAGGCATCTAAATGATGATTGAGAGACTAGTTATGAAAGTGAAAAAGAGCTAAAAGAAAAAGATGAAGAGCCAATCCATTTGTTGAAAGAGAAGAAGAAAAGAAATGTGGTCTAAGAAGGCAAAATGCCTTGTGATATGGGTAGTTTAGAATGGATCTTGATGAGTTTAGAAATAGGAGTGGAGTTCATATTGGGGCATTGGGTAGACGGATGTCATCCTTGTACGCATCAATTGTTCTTTACTCTTAGCATTTTGCCAAAGTTCATTCTTTCGTGAGAGATCCCATTGCATTGGAATACCCACATGATTGAGATCATTTTTATCTCAAAACCTTTTCCCTAAGCCAAATGAGTTCACTTGATTTTTATTAAGCATGATTCACCATTGTACTTAATGAATGTTAAAGAGTTAGAGGATATGATTACTTGTAGATGCTAAGGCTTATACCAAATTCGTGTAGCGACGAGTATGGCTAAATCTTTTGAAGTAGAGGTTGTTTGTGCATCACATAACTACTACCAAGTGCGTTGAATTGAATTCTTTTGTTAATATTCTTGGATATGATATCCCGCATTCCAACCTCTTCTTCGATTTGTTCTTGTTTGTTTGCTTGCGGACAAGCAAAAGGCAAGTTCGGGGGAGTTGATAGTTGCATAATTTAGCCCATTTTAGTATACATTTTAGTTAGCATTTTGTGACTTTTTGCATTCAATTCATTGTTTTTGGTATAGTTTGCATCCATTTTAGAGTTAGTGAGTCTTAGGTTAGTTTTTGCATATGTTTGTGTGCTATGGAGTCTTTCAGGTACTTATTGGAGTCTTGGGGAAGATCATGGACCAGGAGGAACGTACCCGCAGCGAACGGAGATGATCGAGTGATGGAGGAGGAAATCAGGAAGCGCAGCGGCCAGCATGCAGCGGTCTAGGGAGACCGCTGCACTTTCAAGTCCGCAGCGGTCAGGTGCAGCGGTACGAGCAGACCGCTGCGGATCCAGCCGGAGCAAAAACCAGAAGTCTCGCAGCGGTCATACAGCGGTCAAACCAGACCGCTGCACTTTCAAGTCCGCAGCGGTCAGGTGCAGCGGTACGAGCAGACCGCTGCGGATCCATCCGAAGCAAACAGCAGGCAGTTCACAGCGGTCATGCAGCGGTCTGAGCTGACCGCTGTGAACCCTCTCGGACAAAAAAGTTGTCGGGTCAAACCCGGTTTGTCCCGGGTTGACCCGACCCGATCTGTATCTACTTAAGCAAATTAAGCCTAATTAGACGGAGAGTTTTTTTTTAGAGTTTTTTTTAGAGTTTTTTTTGGTTGCTTCTTTTTAGGGTTCTAAGCCACTTATTTCTTTCTTCTTCTTTTCTTGTTTTTGTTTTGTATGAAGGATTCAAGATCCAAACCATTTTAGTGAAGATTTTCTTAAACTCTTTTTACCAATCTTTTTATTTTGCTTATGGCTTTCATTTGTATGGTTTATATTTGTGATTTAGCTATGTGTGAGTAGTTCTTTTAGGATTCTTGGGTGAAGTAGATTAGGGTGATTCCAGGTTTGTTCTTGATGTTTAAGAGTTAGATTACTTAAAACCCTTTCTCATTGAGTGTTATTAATGCTGGATTAGCCTTGACAAAGTTGATTTAGATCATAGGGAATTTCTCGCCCGGAAGGTGTTCGATGAAATTCCCCAACCAATTCAATGAGTGCTTTTCATATCTTAGCCAACGGGAGTTGATGTCTAAGGTGAATTGTGTCTAAGTGGACTTGTTATTAATGCTTGTTAGTCATAGAATCGCGAACGGAAGTTTATGACGATTGATGACTAAGAAATGGGTTAATACCATGGAAGTGGATTAATCTTTAGTAGTGTTCTAAGGCCTAAGGAGATATTTAGTCGAATGTTTGAGCATCTTGAGTAGATTAAAGAATCACCCGAGTCGATTGCTTTACCCGAGAATTCGTTTGTTTAAATTTGATATTAATCGTTTTCTTGTTTGCTTTGCTACTCGTTTATTTCTCTATTTTGCACGTTTCAAATTGTTCGATAAATAAACCAAAACCCGATATTTGCTTAGATTAGATAGCGTCCTGTATTCTTAGTGCGTCGTTCTTATTTCCCTGTGGATTCGATCCCAAAGTGCTACAACGACATGCCATTAGATTGAGGCATTGTGCACAGTGGGTAATTGTGCGAACCGTAAAAAGTTCACCATCATAAATCTACGCGGAAATGATGTTTTAGTCGAATGGGAATCTATTTAGCCGAAGGGAGAATTCCACCGTGGATCGTAGGGAGTGACTTGGGGATCGGGAGAATCCGCTAAGGCTCGGCTAGACATGAACGGGGAGATTCGGGTCGGCTAAGATATCCTTCCCGGGGAGATTTCTGTCTCGGCTAAGTTAACTTACCGAGGGAAATCCGGTTCGGCTAAAATCACTACGCGTGGGGAAAAACATGAATTCGGGAAACTATGCATGATTTAGCCGAGTGACATGCATCATATTATTTAACATTATTCACTAAGTAATTATCGAGTTACTTATGCCTCTTTGGCTTTCAGGTAATGATGAGACTTCCGAGAAGAAGTGGGCATATGCGCGCGATACGCTTTAGCCGGGGAAGATGGGTGGTGTTGGTCTGGTTTGTTAGGATCGATTAACATTGTAATAGTTTATATGCAGACTCTAAAATGTATCGAATACTTATCGTATTAATAAAATAGCCAGGCCGTTTCTTTTACTAAGCGTTTAGACTCTAATATATATGAATCTCAGAATATATAATATCGAAATTGAATATCGTTAAGGAATGGACCCTAAAATGGACTGATTGGCTCGGATGCACTTAGTGATCCGAACGGGAACAACCTCCGCGGAATTAGAGTCCGGGACGGGGTGTTTCAATTATGCACCGTTTAATGACTATAGTTTTGTGTTTAGTTCACGAACTCTTGAAAACATAACTGTATTATGCAATTAATAGAGAGTGAGTTTTATATTTTGAAGATTCATGGGTCTGATAAATGGTAAATGCTTGAACTTTAGCTTATATAATTGGATCAGAGAAGTTTATGGTTGGTCCTCTCGATTTGAAGAAGCTGAATCATGGCAAAGAAGCGAATTCCCAATGAAGCTCATATCATGTGTTTCATTTCTATGTTCCTTATGAGATAACTAATGTATTACACCAAGACTATATGTTTTTTTCTGTCTAAAATATGATTTTTATTCAAATTTTGGAGTGTTACATATGAAGCTGACGGACTAATGAAATTGTCTTCGGTAAAAACTACACAAGACACACTAGAATTACTATGTCACACTAATGACAATTCAAAGCCATAGAAACCATTAGGCTCACACAAAACCACATCAAATCTAAATGAAAATAAAATAAAACCCAACATAGGAGAAGTTTTGAAAGAACAAATTTGTTTTGGGAGTGTACAGAGAGACACCAAACCGTCGCTCACTCATTCAGAGGTCACTTGTGCAAATTCCCTAGCCTAGAAAGTGCAGTTGGATATTGTAAAATTCATATGCAGAAGATTACCAGAGATTGATAGAATAACCCAAAACGATTGTGTGAAAATGTGAAGACAAGAGCATACGCTAGTAGACCTTGATAACCTCAATCTCGCTTGATTTTTTTATGAATATGTCTAATCGCTTACCCCTTTCCAATGGCTCAACTTCACACGAAGGAAGCTATCGAGGCAAACGAATTCAAAAAAGATAACTCCAAGAAAATCTTATTTATTAACAAGGAAGCGAGGAGGGGAGAGATACCAAACACATTGAGGACACACTTCCAAGTCTTCTTCTCCATTGATGAGGTTGAAAATAGTTCATACTTTTCTTCACCAAAACATATAAACCGATACTGCACCAAAAATAGCTAGAGAGAACAATCATGGACACCCTAATCGGAGAGAGCCATAATTTTACCATACCAACCACATATATGCTCAAAGGAAAACCACATCTACAATACCATCAATTCGATACACATCGGTGACAATGAAAAATAAGAATGAAGAAAGAAAGCACAACACGAACGAATATGAGCACACCAGAAGACCGGTTCTGATGCTAAAAGTGCCACCATATGGCTTAATCGATGTTTCTCTCTGGTAGCCTTTTCCTCTAGCCACCAGAACCGGCCACCAAGACTATGTTAACTCTCAAGTTCTATATTAATAAAGATAAGTGTTATAATACAAAAACTCGATTTAAAACCAAGAAATTAAATTAGCATAAAAATGGAAACAAACCCTTGTTTTTTAGTACTACACAAACAATAAAATAAAAGTTATCAACCAAACAACATCATTTATATACTTATTTTACAAAAAAAAAAATTGGCCTTTTTGCATTGCTAGAACTTAGCATTTAGAATTACATTTACTTACAATTACTTTTATTTTGGGTCAACAAAAAAAAAACAAAATTACTACAATTCCTATTATAATTTGTTGACTAAAATGAATGTGTAATTTAGATACAAAATTTAAAAGCAATGTATTTTAACTAAATAAAAATTATTTTTTTGGGACATTTGCTACAATTACCTTTTTTTTTAAATAGCGAAAATAACTTAATCAAAATTTTCAAGATTTTGAAGATATTTTTCCTATATTACTCTTAATACATTTTTAATACTTTTAGTATAATAACTAAAAATCAATCAATTAATTAGCTTATTTAAAAAGTTGAAAAAAAAATTAAAATCAAATTTAATAAAATAAATATTAAATACAAATTGATTGTTTAAAAAAAAAAGGAAACGTCTTTATTTTTTTAAGAAATACTGTTTGAAAACCCATTGTTGAGACTCATGTGTAGAGTTCATCTTTGTTTTTGAAAAACCATTGTGAAAACATGTTCATCTTCATTTTATAATTCCAACTATTAAATCTTCAAAACTATAAAGATTCCATTATATTTAGAGTTTTGTTAAATCACCCAACCTTATTATCATCTTAGCGAAATCATAAGTTATATTGTCATTTTTTTTTTCAAGATTAAAATCTTTTGTAAATTTGTGTGTTTAATTCCTCGTATTACTTTTTTTTTTATCTTTTCGCTTCAAATTTTAAAAACCATGAAAAAAAGAACGAAATCATACTCTGAGTTTTCATGATTCAACGTTTATGGAGATTCATGTAACTAAAATGTTTTAATGTAGAAGATAAAGAGAATGTGAAGTCTACTATGTTTTAACAGACTTTTCAAGTCTAGGTGTTTTGACAGATATCATAGGTAGACTTACTTTAAGTTTGCAAACACTTGGTAGACTTGCGTAAAGTCTACTAGTTTTTTGCAGACTTCAATAACCAATGTATATTTTTCACGTTGTCTATGTTTGTATATTTTGTATCAAATTACTATAGTTTCATTTACAATAAGCTCCTAAATTACACATAAACTCAACTGCATTTGCCTATTAAGGTTTGTTGTATATATTCGATGTTTTTCGAGACCATTCTCTGCATCCAGATATAAGAATAAAAATGTTGAATTATTTTGAGATGTATATGTGAGACGTGGCCAAGATTGGAAAATATTATTTATTGCATGATAAGATTGTAAAATTGAAAGGTAAATGATATTATTTGAAGACATTATTGAGTATATTATTTTATTGAGTAATTGATTATATATATTAAGATGTTATAATGTTAAGAGTTATGGATTTGTCATTGGAACCAAGTTGATTGTATTTATGTACAAATTAGTATTTAAATGATATTTTTAAGATTAGAGTGATGAGGAAATTTGGAGGGTTTTTGTGCATAAACGTTACTAAAAATTAAGCATAAATGACTAATATTTGTGCAATCTCAAAAGAGCCAAAAAATAATAATTAAATAATTAAATAATTTTTGATACATGACACTCTCTCCAGTGATGGCGTGGCACTCAACCGGAGAGAATTGGTCATTTTTTATATATTAGATTATATTTTTTAGGTAATTTTCAATCTCTTTCTTTTTTTATTAATGAAAAATATCAATTTGGCGTTGTCATGTCATAACTAGAGGTCTTATCTAGTAATGTTTGTGAATGAGTTGTAAATGGCGAAAAAAGAATCCTAAGGTATGTAAGCATTGCGATTAGAAAGGTAAAACAATTGGTTATAAGGACAGGCTAAGATAACCATATCACTTATAACTTATTTTCTTAGGGCTCAAACAGTGTTTTATTATGCATGTGTAGGTAGATATATAAAATGTTGTATATTCGATAGAATAAAGAGTAAACTTTATGTAACAAGACAGAGTTGTATATATATATAAAATGGTTATATTTTAAGGTAGATTTAAATTTAAATACAACTTATTATTTTTAATTACTATTGGCTTAGAGTTGTAATCAAGTGTTAATTTTTTTTAATATGTGTGAAAACTAAAAAACAAAGTATCAATTTGAAACAGAGGAAATACATTTTATGATTTAGTTATATTATAACATTATCATTAAATATACAACTGCCTTATTCTATCATTAAATGTGTTTCAATAATTTGCGTAAATTTTGTAAACCTTCTTAATTTGTAATGGAATTTACTATTAGTAAAAAACGTTTTTATACGACTTTAGATTACGTTGATGAGAACAAACGAATTTAATGTATATATTTTATTTTGCGGTTGGAATATATTTTAACATGTATGGTGGCAACTGTGAAATTGTCATCTCGATTGCAAAATAATCAAACGGGAAAAAATAATAATTTTGATTTACTAATATGATTATGTATGATGGTAAGTAGCGTGATGAATATAAGAATTGCATATAATCGGAGATTCAGTAGGAGGAACAAATGTATTATAATTATTTTTGGAATCGATTAATTAGTTATACATTTACATTCTCCATGAAGACAAGAAGAATATTGAGGGCAGTCAATAGAAAAGGGACAATCATGGTCCGTCTTGCACTGTATCGGCTTGTTACAATAGCACTCTCCCTGCCTGCAGTTCCCTAGTCCTTTCTGGCCTGTTTTTCTAAAACACTCCAACTCACAATCTTCGGATGTCGAGCATGGTGGTACCAAATCCACGGCCTCAATTCCAGAGACGCTCGCCAACAATAATATGCCTATTGATCATTAATAGCAAACGCATGTCACAATTTAGCCGGTCTATTAAATCGATTTAATCAATATATAAAGGACGGAAACGATGAAGAGGAGCTTACATGAGAGATAAAGGACAAAAACGATGAAGATTGTTGTTTTTGATGCCGCCATTTCTTTTGCCTGAAGATTAGTTTATGGTTTAGAGTTTGTAAATACGTTTTGATAAAATTTGCGTAACTTTACATGGTTCTTAGGATGCTTATATAATGTGTCTTTTAGCATGATGATGGCAATTTAGTTAATGCATAGTTTGACCTTTGGCAAAATATGATTCTTACAAATAAAGTAACGTATTTTAATTTCACAAAATGAATGAAATCATACTCTGAGTTTTTCTGGATTCAACGTTTATGGAGATTCAGGTTGGTAAAATGTTTTAATGTAGAAAATGAAGAGAATGTGAAGTTGATAAAAATTATATTTTACAAAAAAAAAATTGGCTTTTTTCAGGATTAGAATTTAGCATTTAGAATTACATTTACTTACAAATACTTTTATTAAAAAGAAAGGAACTATTCTTTTTAATATAAGTATTTGTAAGTAAATGTAATTCTAAATGCTAAGTTCTAATCCTAAAAAGCCAAAAAAAATTTTGATTGTAATTTGTTGACTACATATTGTAGTTTACAATGAATGTGCAATCAATGTAAATGTACTTATCTATATATATAAAGTTATATTTCTTCTCTCCTTATTCCGCCACCTTAGCAACCATTTTTTTAATAAAAAAATCACAAAAATCTTAAAAATCTCATTGATATAATCTAGCTACGAGCTTGAAATAAATATAAATCTATATATAAATATGGGTTTCTTGTAAAAATTATTTCATAGTTATTTCTATGAATTATCACACATTCACACTAACGGACAAACGCATAAAAAATGCACACACCTTTGTTTCCAAAGTTAACATTTTTGGTTCAGCTGCCCAGGACAAGAACGATAAAACATCTTTATCCATCTACACCATAATTGAACAAAGCAAAGTTAACAATATTGAAAAGAATATTAAAAATTGGGAAAAAATACAATATTAATCGAGGAAGACGAGATTAATGATCATAAAATCCTCTGCAACTATCTCCATCCCTATGCACAATATATGACCATAAATCGACGATAAACTCACCACTCGCCACGGATATTTCAGATTCCCCATTCTCAGTCTGCCACTCGCCACATATGTGTACTAATAGACAAAGTAAATATCCATCTATTATATGAGTTGCGTTAAAACAACAAATTTATAAGGAACTACTAACAATGACCAACTAAAAAATAATGAACAACAATTTTATACGGAACTAGTTTATGGTTTAGAGTTTGTAAATACGTTTTGATAAAATTTGTGTAACTATACATGATTCTTAGGATGCTTATATAATGTGTCTTTGGAGCATGATTATGGCAATTTAGTTAATGCATAGTTTGACCTTTGGCAAAATATGATTCTTACAAATAAAGTAACGTATTTTAATTTCACAAAAGTAACGTATTTTAAGTTGATAAAAATTATATTTTACAAACAAAAAAAATTGGCATTTTTAGGATTATAACTTAGCATTTAGAATTACATTTACTTACAAATACTTTTATTAAAAAGAATAGTTCCTTTCTTTTTGGTCAACAAAAAAGAACAAAATTACTAGTTCTGATCATTGTAATTTGTTGACTACAAATTGTAGTTTACAATGAATGTGCAATCAATGTAAATGTACTTATATATATATATATATATGTGCAATCAATGTAAATGTACTTATATATATATCTATATATATAAAGGAGAATGTAATCTCTTCTCATGATGCGACATCATTTTTTCATATTCTAAAATTATGACACATCATCAACTCATTTGTTAATTTTAAATTGCTAATATGATTTATTATATTTTGTGTTATTATACTTTAATTCTCATGGTAACTATCATTCATTGATTTTAACAAGAATTTGAAAAGATATTTCCTCATAAATGATAGCTTATATATATTGATGTATTTCTTCATTATTATTAAAATAGCGTACTTTATTTAAATGATTAGATAGATATGGATAGTAAACTATAAAATTTTAGGATAATTGGATTTGAATACGGTTTTACTAGTTCCAATAAACAAATTCTCAGATTCGAATTCGTTAATATCCACGAATATCCAAATCTGTTTCGAAAAGGTTTAAAAACTAAAATATAAGAAAAATATATATGTTTTAAGAGGATTAAAATATTAAATTAGAAAAGTTCGCACAAATATATAGAGCTCAAATGAGAGAGAGAGAGAGAGAGAGAGAGAGAGAGAGAGAGAGAGAGATTATGAGTGCACATTCGAAATACGTCAGAGAATTGATATACTCCCAAATGATTAAATGATTAACTACATGATTTTTTGTGGAAATGGATTGACGCTAATGTAACTATCCGAAATTGATTATGTGATTATGCATATTCAGAAATCATACACCTACATAAATATTCAGGTATTTACAAACCAAATTTGATTTTAAATTTTTGATTAATATATTATGTAATTGTTATCTAAATAATATTAAAATACGTTAATATTAAATAATCATAATATTATTATATTATATTAAATTGATATTAGTAAATATTGTATATATATAAATACATTAAGTAGATATAAAAACCATTAAACACTATAAATATTAAAATTTGATTTTTTTTACTTTGTGAAATACAAAATTTAATGAAAAAAAAATATTTCATCGAGTTTTCTTCTAACTATGTCAATAAACGCAACACAAAATTCCGCGCGAAGCGCGCGGATCAACCACTCACAATCTCTCTCTCTCTCTCTCTCCAACATTGCAAATTGAACCATATACTATATTTTGACCTGATTTAAATATAATATTCACTATCTTTCTCTCGTTTTACCTTTTTCGAATTTCGATATCTCTTTTCTGACTTGAACATTAGATAATTTTCGTAAGAACCTCAACCATTCATCCTTTCAATGGTTGACTTGAAAATATTATCATTTTGGGATACCACAGTTCGACTATCATGACATGTATTATTGCATACCCATCAAAGACTCTGAGTTGTCATTCCACTACCAAAAAAGGGTATCTAGTGTCGATTATAATTATAAAGCGTCGGAAAATAATTGATGTTAATTTAAATTACTTATTGACAAATGATACTAATTATGTAATTTTCAATTATGATAAATGATGGTATTAGTCACATGTATAGCATCGATTAAATAATACCGACGCCATTTAATAGTAAATTGCATCACTTACAAAAATTTGATACAAATTGTTTAATTGGCATCAATAAATAAGTGATGTATTTAATATTTCCTTTTTAACATTGATTTAAAAGGAATATTTAAATTTTGTCTCACTAGGAAATGATACAAAAGTAAAAATGGATTAAAAAATGAAACATCATTTTTTTGTCCCACATCGATTCTTAGGGAAAAAATGTCAAAGAAATATTATTATAAATAAGAATATATTTTATACATGTTTCTACATTTGCTAATTGTTTTTCCAACGGTTCAAACCAAGCCCAATTTGTAAAAAGCTTAAGAACTAAAAAATTGTAATTTAAAATTATTATTATAAATCTGATTGTTAAGATAATCAAATATTTTGATCGGTAAAAACATTATTTTTAGGTAAAACATTCAAAAGTATTTAACATTGGGTATAAAAACTGCTATAATTATTTACATCGTTTATAACATTTGTTAAAAAAAATATTAATATCATTTAATTTAACTGACACATAATAGCATCATTTATTATAATCGATGGAAATATTTTCATCAATTGTTATAATTGATACATTAATTTGCATCACCACTATCAGAATCGATTATATAAGTGATGGTAATACATTTGTATCATTCTATAACTGATGTAAACATAAAAAATAAGTGACGCTAACTACCATATTTCTTGTAGTGTTCGAGTTTCTGTAAACTCATGCGAGTATTCTTTTATCGAATGAATCTTTGTTTCCATTCTCGAACACTAATTACTAACCATAAAAATGATTTGTTTTATTTTCTCTTATAATTCACTTAAAATCAACTAACACATCCCAAAAATTTGTCATAAAAAATGAGTAGATAGGTATTTTGTTTTATTCAAATTATAAATGTTTTACGAAATTGATTTAAAACTCTTATACATATCATTTGGAATGAATTCTTAGTGATTGTTTGAAGTCACAACATTTGTTTGATTTTATTTAGAAAAAATCTAATCCATAATTTGTAAACACTAAATTCTATAGCTTTTCTAAACTATATAAATAAACTGATAAAACTAAATTATTAAATTGAAGTTTCTTTAGATTAATTCTATATAATCTATCTTTTATTAAGTAAATGTCTTTTCAAATTCTAGGGAAAACTATTGTATTAATGGATGGTAATTATTATGAGAATTGAAGTATATTTACATCACACGATATATATTTTGCATTTACAAAGCTTTTATTTTCTTCTCCTCTAGTTACATTTTAATTTTTTTTTGTTAAAAATATTATTACAAAACAGAGCGATCTTAAATTTTCAAACTTAATTTAAATTTTCGTGTAAATACTTTTGATATGTTTCTTAAATTTTTTTGCTCTTATTCTCTTTTTCATAGTTATGTATAATTATAATTATTGTTTTAAAGATACCTTAATTTTATTTATTTGTCTCTTTCTTATATGTAAAACTTGTCAACTTATATTTTGCTTTATGAATTTAGTTACATATTAACTTATTTGCTTAATTGTTAGGACTTGTTTGATATTTTAGTTTTTTATAATATTTGCGATACAACTTAACCTAATTAAATATTTATAAAAGTTGAAATATATTAGGATTATTTCAATGAACTATATTCTTATAAGTTTATAATTTTTTGGTTTAATTTAGAATATGAATAATGCCTTTTCAAATTCTTTTCATAATGTTAAAACTAAATTTATAATTAGTATGTGTATTAAGTTTTAATCAAAAAAATTGTGTATTAAATTTTTATCAAAAAAATTGTGTATTAAATTTTTATCAAACAATTGTGTATTAAATTTGAAATTAAAAAATATGATGTGGCAATGATGTAGAAGATGAGTTGTTTTCATGAGAATAGAGAAAACCTAAATTTATATATATAGATGTACATTATTTTTGACACTTTTTCTTTAAAAAGTCGTCATAACCTATCATAATTAGTTGACTACAATGAGTGTTGAATATTTAGATAAATTTTCCGATGTAGATGACTTATTTGTCAACCGAAGCTTGCCGACACAAGCTGGATGGGTGATCAGAGATGATAAGGGAGGTTATCTTTGAGCAGGAAAAGCTAAATGGAGTGTTTTACCAAGTGCAATAGAGAGTGAGTTTTATATTTTGAAGGTGATAATCAAAGAGTCATAGATCTAATTGTTGGGATAACAAACAAAGTCCCATATCGGAAGATTAGACAAGAATGATCTAATATATAAACCCATGTCCAACTCCCTTTATTAATATGATACTGTCTGCTTTGGGCCCAAGTGGCAAAACCCACACGGAGTTGCTTTTGGACTCCTTCCCAAAAGGCCTCATACTAATTGGAGTTAAACTTTATTTATATATTAGATCATTCTTGTCTAATCTTCCGATGTGGGATTTTTTTTGTTATCCCAACAATATAATCCTCCCCTCAAACCAAGGACCACAAACCTTTGGCCTTCTACCTCCAGCGAAACCTAGCATCTATCTTGTACCGCCGTAATCACCAACGAAACTCTTCACATGACTCTCCGCACAGTCATGAAGACTTTCGACACAAAGCATTGGCACCCCCTTTAATCGCGAGGTCACCTCGAGGGATTTTCTCCCACAACGAACATCCAGCCCACCCCTAAACCCGGTCTCTGATACCAATTATTGAGAATTAGGGTGAATAACAAGAACATTTAAGCGAAATTAAGAGAGAATCAAAATTGAGGCGAATACCCTTTGTCTTAGGGTTATTTTTTTAAACTTGTGAATTAATGATTACAAACCCTTAGATCCCTTTATATAAGCCTCACCTTAAACCCAATCCTAATATAGGAAACCTAAAATAAATTTTCCTTTTCCTAATATGATTGTACCATTCCTTTTCCTAATAGAAATATACAATTCCTTTTCCTAAAAGGGATGTGCCATAACCCCAAAATCTAGCCCTAGCCAAAATCACATAGATTTTTATGTCACTTTCACAACAATTGGCTTATATATAATTGGATCAGAGAAGTTTATGGTTGGTCCTCTCGATTTGAAGAAGCTGAATTTGGATGGATTGGAAGAATTCACAACAAAGCAGCGGACATCATGGCAAAGAAGCGAATTCCCAATGAAGCGCATATCATGTGTATCATTTCTATGTTCCTTATGAGATAACTAATGTATTACACCAATACTATGTTTTTTTTTCCCGTCTAAAATATGATTTTTATTCAAATTTTGGAGTGTTACATATGAAGCTGACGGACTAATGAAATTGTCCTTGGTAAAAACTACACAAGCCACAATAGAATTACTATGTCACACTAATGACAATCCAAAGCCATAGAAACTATTAGGCCCACACAAAACCACATCAAATCTAAGTGAAAAAAATATATATATATAGGGGAAACTTTGTAAATGAATTTCTTGAGCAAAATTGTCTTGGGAGTGTACAGAGAGACACCAAACCGTCGGTCACTCATTCATAGGTCACTTGTGCAAATTTTCTAGCTTAGAAAGTGTAAAATCCATATGCAGAAGATTACCAGAGATTGACAGAACAACCCAAAATGATTTGTGAAAATGCGAAGACAAGATCAGACGCCAGTAGACCTTGATAACCTTAATTTCGCTTGATCATCTTATGAATATGTCTAATCGTTTACCCTTTTTCAAGGGCTCAACTTCACACAAAGGAAGCTACCGAGGCAAACGAATTAAAAAAAGACAACTCCAAGAAAATCTTATTTATTAACAAGGAAGGGAGGAGGGGAGAGATACCAAACATAGCGAGGACACACTTCCAAGTCTTCTTCTCCATTGATGAGGTTGAAAATAGTTCATACTTCTCTTCACCAAAACATATAAACCGACACTGCACCAAAACTAGAGAGAGCAATCATGGACACCCTAATCGGAGAGAGCCAGAATTTTACCACACCAACCACATATATGCTCAAAGGAAAACCACATCTACAAAACCTCCAATTCGATACACATCGGTGACAATGAAAAAATAGAATGAAATAATAAAGCACAACACAAACGAATATGAGCATACCAAATTACTGGTTCTGATGCTAAAGGAGCCACCAGATGGCTTAATCAAGTTTTCTCTCTAGTGATCTTTTCCTCTGGCCATCAGAACCGGCCACCAAGACTAGCTATATTAACTCTCAAATTCTATATTAATAAAGATAAGTGTTATAATACACAAACTCGATTTAAAACCAAGATATTAAATCTTATATAGTATAAGCGAAGTGATTTTTTGAAATAAAGCTCTCACGTTCACCATAAACCGTAAAACTCGGTTATTACCCTTTTTGGTTCAAATTAAGTTTTTCGTTTCGAAATTTTCCGTACCGATTATCGATTTTGAGCTTTTAATATTAACGTTTGTGGGTCCATTTTCTCGAAAACCCTATAGTTTTCGTGTTAAATGTGTGTGGCCGCCGTTTATAGTTTTCATGTTGGCGAAACCATAACTTTTGTTTGATGACTATAAATATATCCTAAATTTATAGTTTTGTTAGGTCGGGTACCGTTTTTGCTTTGTTACGACGTTGTTAGTATTTTCTTTGTGATGTCCAACGTCTTTTGTAGATTTTTTTCTTTTTCTTCGCTTGTCTTTTAGCTTGGTTTTGAGTGTTGATTGTTTTTCTTTGTTGCTTATGGATCATTGAATTTTGTTTTTTGCTTTGCATGTGGATCTAACTCTGTGGATTTTGGTCCGGTGTATGCTTTTTCTTTTTCTTAGCTTGCCTTTTAGCTTGGTTTTGAGTGTTGTTCGTTGTTCTTTGTTTCTTATTGATCAAAGAAATTTATTTTTGCATTTTAGGTGGATCTAACTCTTGGGATATTGGACCGGTGTAAATGTATGTGTCGCTCTTGTACTTCCGAGGTATTAATTTCTTATGTATCATGTTAGCAGGTTTGAGAGTTTTGCGTTTACTTCGTTTTGCTTTGGTCTCTTTGCTGTTTTCTTAGCTTGCCTTTTAGACGGATATGGACCGATGTTATATTTTTTTCAAGGAATGTTGTGCAGTTTGTGGAGGGCAAGGTGTGAAAACATAAATTCGAGTTGGTTATTTAAAAGACGACTATGATGTGCAAACTACATTTGAGGATGATAATAATGTTCTGATGTAGCAGGTAAGCTAGGGAACATAATCAATGCTGCAACTTTCCTTTTTTTCCCATACAATGTGACTTATTCATTCTTATGTGGAATTTAGGTGAGCAAAGCACTTTTTGCTGAATACATATCATGTAAGAAGAGAAATAAACCTTTCGAAGGATTGGGATTGGAACACATGAACAGTGTCGCCCTTTATTGCCACCTCAACTCACATCTTCTACTCTCATATGCAGCCAGTTCCAGGTCATATAGTGTGGACCAAGTCCTTTCTTTCGACTTGGTCCAACGGGCTGATGCGATGAGTTCTTCGGGAAGCAAGACAGGAGGAAATACAGCGACAAGAGGTATGTTGATCTTTATGTGTTTATGGGTTCTCTTACTCTCTGTTAGCTTCAAAATAGGAACCATGGTCTATGCTCGGTGATAGCATCAAAAGTTGAATCATCTTAAGAAAAGCTTTTTCAATGTTTGTAGGGAAAATGGGTAAAAAAAACCTGACATTTACCAAAAACATAAAACAAACCCTGACCTTCTTTTGTGGGTTTTAAAACCCTGACTTTGTGAAAAAAATGAAATCGGCCCTTGGTGTTTATAAGCCTTGATTAGGTTAACAGTGATAAAACTCTGTGTTTTATTAGAAGAAGAGAAACACGTTCGTAACTCATCTAAAACATGGTCTTCTTCGATTTTAGGTCAAACAATGACAATTTTTTGATTTCTCTTAAACATGCCGAAAAATAAAAAGTATAACACATCTCTCGGTTCTATCTAGTTGGAGATGAGGTAAGACGATTTTTATCAAGAGTTCATCACAAATTTGATTACTTAGAACTTAAATTTGATTTATGGGTTCAAAAACAGTATTTATTGATTAAGTTGAGGAGACTTTCTTATTGTTTTCATTGTTAAGTGATAATCTGCATCGCTATGGTGTTGAGGAAGTTGGGAAGGCAATGTTACGGAATATGGCAAAGGAAACGAAGATAATGGTTATGATAGTGAGAAGGAACCAAGTGGAGAATTGGTTGGTTTACGGATGCAAGAGGACAGTGACAACGGAGATTGTTTTAATGAGATGATTGCACTTCGAGTCGGCCAAGCTTTTAGTAGCAAAGACAGTTTCCAAAAGGCGGTTAATAAATATGTTGTGGATAGGAAGAAAAATATACGGTATAAGAGATCTGAAGCTATTAAAGTAGGCGCTGTTTGTGCAGAAAAATGTTGTCCTTGGAATATATATGCCTCCATAAATAGTTCAAGTAAGGATATGGTTGTAAGAAATTTCGTTGGAAAACACACATGCTCATGGAATGGTAAAGTTCAGTTATTAACTTCGAGAAAGATAGCTGATAAGTTTATCGATGAATTTAGAAGAAATCCTGATTTGAAAGCTGGTGAAATTAGGGATAGGTTGCGGGCTAATGATCTACTTTTAACGTCGAAGGATAAATGTAGGGAGACACGACGAATTTGTATTAAAACGATTGCTGACGAATATGAAGAACAATTTGCAAGGATGTACGATTATGTAGGTGCACTTAAGGAGTCAAATCCAGGTTCACCGATAATTTTGGGAACAAAAGCTAATGTGTTTGAGAAGTTCTATTCCTGTTTTTCTGCAATGAGAGAAGGGTGGAAAAATGGGTGTAGACGTATTCTTCATCTTGATGGAATATTCATGAAAAGAAAAATTAAAGGTAAATTACTCATAGCTGTTGGCCGAGATGCTAATGATAAAATGTTCCATGTTGCATGGGCTGTTGTTTCCGTCGAGAATAAGATAAATTGGGAGTGGTTTATGACATTACTACAGGAGGACTTGGACCTTGGTTTAGGAAATGGTCTAACTCTTGTTTCAGATCAACAAAAGGGTCTAATTGCAACTAGAGACTCTGTTCTTCCTTATTGCGAGCATAGAATGTGTGCTAGAAACATATGGACTAACTTGTACAAGAAATACGGAGATGAGACGGGTCTTTTAAATATTGCATTCTGGAAGATGGCAAAAGCATATAATACGAGAGTTTTTGAGCAGAGAGTAAAAGATTTTAAGCTTTTGGTCCAGATATGAAAGAAGACAACATTATTATAATAGTAAGTAAAATTAAACTTAATTTCAGTATGTTATGATCAATTTTAATTGTATTATTTTGCAGAGCATTTTCACAAGTTTTGCTAAGAGTGATGTTGTTGAGAACAATATGAGTGAATCGTTTAACAATGTCGTCGATGATGGAGGATTTAAACCACTAGTGGGGTTGCTTGAAGATATTCGGATACACGTCATGATAAGCAACAAAAGAAAGATACGCATGATAGACGGATACAAAAGGGAGGTAACCCCATATGTTAAAAAATTACCCGATAAAGAAAGAATAAAGGTGAAAGATTGCAATCCAGTTTGTAGTGGAAGAGGTTGGTATGAGGTTGATCATGGTAGGAAAAAATATCGTGTCAATGTAAGAAATGAAGTTTCTTGCACATGTCGTCGATACGAGGTCAGTGGTATCCCATGCTCTCATATGATTTCTGCTTTATCGGTTGAGGATCGAAATGTTCGTACCCCCAAATCATTGGTTTTTGAATGGTTTTCAATTCCTAAATGGAAAGTGTGTTATGGACACATACTAAAACCTAACAATGGTACGGAGCTTTGGCCTATGCATAAAGATATAAGAGTGTTACCACCTCCTTTTAGAGACCCACGTGGATGAAAGAAGATACCAAAAAGATGTCTTGAAGCATATGAAACTTCTGCTGGTAGACAAACACAACATGGAATTCAAATGGTATCATCACTGTTGTTTTAGTTGCTGTTTTTATGTGTGTTTTTTATCGTTTAATATATTTTTATGTGTTTTGTATTTTTTTTTTGTTTTCTAGACATATAGCAAATATCTTAAAAGAGGACACACCAAGCGAAGCTGCTCAAATGATACAGCTATCATTCCCCCAAAAAAACCTCGAGGTCGTCCATCAAAAAATCAGCCGAGTGAAGAACCATCGATGAAGACGACACCTAGACTTCAAAGCCAACCAGCACCCACATTTCATAGCCAGCCAATACCCGCATTTCATAGCCAGCCAAATGTTCCTATAGAAAGTCATGGTGTTTTTCACAGTCCATTAACGGGAGACGACTATGTATGTGTCGGCCAAAGCATTCGAGACATGAGAACTAACATTGTTCTACCTTCGTCACTTTTTAGGGAGCATGAACGAAACAAGTTGAATATTAGGCGACGCAAAACATGATAATTTATTTGCATTTTACTTTATGATAAAATTCTAGCATTTGTCAAGCTTTTACATACGTTTGTGACTTCATGACTCTCATTCTTCTTCTTTTCTTCAAAATAATATCTTTTTCTTTGCAAATTAACTTATTATTATGTTCTAAATATAAAAGTTCTATTAACTATATTATTTTAAAAATTGAATGGCTCATATACCACTAAACACAAATGAAGCATAACTAAAGTAAAAATTTAATTAAGATACAATAATTCATGTTGAAGAAATTATGATGAAGGATGACAACGACAATCTCTTTTCTTTTTTTAATCGAAACGCAACGTTTTGTCACTGTTACGGTTTGTTAACGCCAGGGGCGGATTTCAATTTTCTTACAAGGTAAGGGTTTTAAAACCCACAAAAAAGGTCAAGGTTTGTTTTATGTTTTTGGTAAAGGTCAGGGTTTCTTTACCCATTTTCCCATGTTTGTAACTCTCCAATTATATAGGCTTTACCTTGGCAGTGTTTTGGTGCCCAATATTTTATTTTTTCTTTCAAGGGTTTTTGTGTAGTTTGAATTCTCTTTACAATTTCTAGCTTGTGCTTCTAGAAATAAGACCATAACAAATTTGTTTTTACGACAGTCATCATTTGATCCTTGCACTATTTTAGTTGGAAAAATTGGTTTTAAACGTTTCAGACTGATCTGATATTATCAGCCAAAAGATAAATTTGTAATTTCTCCAATAAATATGGGGAAATAAAAAGCATTCATAACAAACCAATGATTCTGAATCTTTGTAAGAACGAACTTATATCTCACATTCTCTCGCTCTCAAAATAGTATTATAAACTAATGTATGATTATGTCTCTCAAACGCTGAGCTTTCTTCAGATGTATGTATTTGTGCAGGCAAACTGTTTGGGATTTACCTTGCAATCCAACCCCACACACCACCAGAGCCTTGCTTTTGCACGGTCACATCTTCTCCTTCAGCAAATGATGGCTTCTGTCTTCTAAGCATCTAAACTTCATATTCAATGGATTGTCCTGACTCCAATGCTTTCTGCAGTTCTGCTATTTGTGCCTGAGACCTGCCATTAGATAGAATCGCCATTAGATAAAATCGCAATTGCCTGAGACACGCCATTAGATAGAATCGCAATTGAGTTGGAGATTTTGGAAAAGAAAGACAAAAGGCGAAAACTTTAGCAGACTGTGAAGGTAGAAGGAGGCCTATAAACCTCAAGTTTAAAGCATCTTGACCGTTCTGAAATATGTTGACCTTGTACAGATTGAAGTTCATGCGATAATGTGAAAAGATTGTGAACCGCGTTCATCTACCACGTAAAGGGATAATAATTCACTTAGTGTTAGAGGTATGAACTTGTGATAGTTCAGTGTGGCTGCTATTAACTTCATCTATCCTTTTCTTGAGCTTCGAGTTTTCTATTTGGGTTTCTATAACAGATGACTCCAATGTTCTTTTTTCTTCTTTAATGGCATCAATTCTGTTTCTAATATCTCTCTCAGAGAAATTGTTTCATATTCCGTTGAGAGTTGGGTTTGCAGATGGAGGAAAATATGACTTATCTGACTCGGCTATGGCATAAGCAGTAGTGACCGAGGCCGCAGCTACATCGGCTGCTGATGACTTACAGATTTTGGGATGAGAGGATTCTCCTGGTTTTAGTCTCATGAAAAATTTGTGTAAAAAGAAGACAAGAGTCGACTGTAATGGATAAGACATATCAACAAGGCAAGACTTGTATAAGCTGTAATCTATTGCTATGGGCTTACATCATTGTTATAGCCGCCAAAAGCTACTAAGATGTTCTCTCCAAATACTAATGATGAGCACAGACTAAAACCCTACAGTTGAATCATACAACAACACATAAGAAAACTCGGATATGAAAGAAAATGAAACATCTAACTTCGGAATAGTTTTATAAGTATCGACCTCACTAGCAAGTGGATGCCTTTCTACATGGGTTGATGTAGACCAAACCAGCTTTGACAAGTTTAGAACAAGGGTCTCTAGACAACATGCGCATGAAAGAAAAGAGTTACAGAGGAGAGGTGCGTGCAGAGTGTTAACTGAAAAAGCGTGTTAAGCAAGAGGAAATGTAATTCTAGAAGCACAAAAAAGCATTTACCAGTACTGTTATCATCGTCCCCAACTATATACAAGTTTTTGTCAATGGTTATTCCAGCGTGTCCTACTCGAGGAGTTACAACATCTCCCTGAACATGAGGCTGTGACCACTCCATCTGCCATGAGTGTAAGAAATTCATCATAAAAGTCAACTATGTATATTTTGGGATTGTTTACCTACGCTCTGAAAATTAATACTTATCATACAATCAAATGTATATTTATAAGATATGTGAAAGTAAACGAATAAGAAGACGAAGACGAGAGAAAGAAGAGTAAGAATTTTGAAAAGACAAAGACGATGAAGAATGAGAGGGAAGCAAAAGATGAAGAAAAACTATTAAAAGAAAAAATAGAAGAAGTCGGAGGAGAAGAAGACGATGAAGAATTGAAAGAAAAATCAATTCAAAAAAAGAATAAGAAGTGGAAGAAAAAGAAGTAGAAGAAGAAGAGAAAATTGAAAGATAATTAGAAGACGAAGTTGATGAAAAAGAAGTCGAAAAAGACGAGAAAGAAGACAAAAAGAAGTCGAATAAAACCCTGGAGAATAAGAAGAAGATGGGCCGGACGAAATAGTGAAGAATAACAAGGATGGAGTTGGAGATGAAAACCGGTAGAAGAATAAGAAAAAAAAGGAAAAAAATCGGAAGATGAAGAAAATAAAGTAAAAGAAGAAGAAAAGTGTAAGATGAAGAAGACAAATTTGAAGAAGGTGAAGATGAGAAAGAGATGAGGAATTTGGATAAGACAAAGAATACCAAGGAGAAGTAAGGAGAAGAGGATGAAGAAGGCTAATAAAAACCGAAAGAAGAAGAAGAACTCAGAGAATACAATGATGATGAAAAAGATGTCAAATGCGATAAAATGAAGTAGGAAAATACGAGTAAAAAAACCAAAAGATAAAGAAGAGGAAGAAGAAAAAGTAGAAGTTTAAGACGATGAAGAAGAAGAAGGAAAAGACGAGGAAGAAGAAAATCCAAAAAATGAATAAGAGGAAAAAGAGAAAGACGAATTCGATGAAGAAGAAGAAGGAAAAGACGAAAAAAAGAAAAAGAAAAATCAGAAGAAGAATAAGAATAAGAATAAGAATTAGAATAAGAATAATAATAAGTAGGAAAATTTGAAGACGTTAAAGGATAAGAAGGAGAAGAATATCAAGAATTTGGAGAAGAAAAGCCGTAAGATTAAGAAAAAGAAGACAAATGCGTTGAAAGGGTAGAAGGAAGAAGAAGACGAATAAAACCGGAAAAAAGAAGAAGAAGAAGAAGTCGGAGAATAAGAAGTCGAAGACGATGAAAAAGAATAAGGAAAATACGAAAAAACCAGAAGATCAAGAAGAAGAAGAAGAAGAAGAATAGAACAAAGCAAAAGAGGAATAAGAAGAAGACAAATTAGAAGAGGAAGAATGAGTAGAAGTCGAAGACGATGAAGAAGAGGAAATAAAATACGAGGAATAAGAAAATCGAAAGATAAATAATAGGAAGAAGAAGAAAAAGAAGAAAAATAAGTCGAAGATGATGAAAAAGAGGAAAGAAAGGACGAGGAATAAGAAAATCCGAAAGATGGATAAGAGAGAGAAGAGGACGACGAAGTCGATGAAGAAGAAGAAGGAAAAGAAAGAAAGAAGACCGAAAAAAAAAAAAAAAAAATCAGAATAACAAAAATTAGGACAAGACGAAGATGTTGAAGCATAAGATGGAGAATTTGGAGAAGAAAAACCGGAAGAAGAGGAAGAAGAAAACAAATGTATTGAAATGGGAGAAAGAAGAAGACGACTAAAAACGGGAGAAAAAGAAAAAGAAGTCGAAGGCCATAAAAAAAAAAGAGGAACATACGAAGAAGAAGAAAAAACTAAAAGGTAAAGAAGAACAAGAACAAGAAGAAAAAAAAGAAAACTTAAATGGCTCATAATTTCCATCTAACCGAAGTTAATCCAAATATCTGATCCAAAAACCAATAAATTATTTTGTCTGGCTTAAAATGTATAATCAAATTCAAACCAAAATACAATCAGAGCTAAACCACAACGAAAATTCTTTTTATTCTTAATATGTTTGGAATTATTAAAATATCACAATAGCAAGAAGAAGAAACCAAAGAAGAGAAAAAAGAAAAATAATAAAATCTAGCAACTTTGGCCACAAGTCGTCCGGTGAAAATTACAACTGTAGAAGTTGGCTACGTGGTTTGGATTTAGTCGTGACGGAGTATTTTCACTGAGCACATTTCATCGATAAAGAAAGATGGTTTGGACGTGGTGGTATTGTGTACTTTTATAGTCGCCAAGTCTTGAACGACATTAATTTGATGTTGAAGATTTCCTTCATTCTTTTATTAGAATAGTCAAAAGTAAAAAATCGAATAAAAATTTTACCTATCTTGAACTAAATTACTTTCAAAATATAATTTACGGCCTTTATATCAGAATTAACAATACACATGGTGGGATATGATTTGGAGGAGAATATGAATAAGCCAGAACAGGCAATGATGATGAACAAAAAATGGAAAAAATGGGAAGGAGAAAAGAAATCAGAACGTTTGCTTTTATTTTCTTTTGGTTTAACGGCTATCTTAGACAATAGTTTGTATTTGAGGAAGAGGAAGAAGAAGGAAAAGAGTAAAAATATGAAGAAGAGGAATAAGAAGCAAAAGAGTAAAAAGAAGAAAAAAAAGATATCATTACGTTTGTTTTTCTTTTCTTTCGGTTTTATGGCTATCTTAGATAATATTTTGGATTTGAATCTATATAAATCTAATTGGCAAGTTAAAGTCGAACATTGACTTTCAAGAAGAAGATGAAGAATAAATTTTTAGAACATTGACTTTCAAGACAAAAAACCAAAATTAAGCCTATCTATGGTGTAATTTAAATCCTTTAAATTATATGTGTACCATATAAGGAGATCTTTTTTGAAGAAGAAAAAGAAGAACATGTAGATGATTATCGAGGAAGAACTAAATGTGAGATTTGAGGCTATTGATTTTGTGTTGGTGAATAGATAGGGTTAGTAATTTTGTATAAGGAGATTATCCGGTATGGGTGAAATCATGGAAGAGAAAAAGGCCAAATATACCTTCGAGAAGCAACAATATGATGCTAAATACCGTGATGAACTGTACACCAGAGAAACAAATGGTGGCTGTAAAATTTGCAAATTCTTGAGATCCGACAGTTTTGGGAACTTCACAATGGGAAGCGTTCTACATCTAACTCAAATGAGGTGGTGAATGTAATGTGATGATTTTTACCTCTGCTACGGGAAAAGAGACAATTAAACATAAAACACCTAGAAACTTACCAAAACTTTATGTTGGATCTCTAAAACTTGCATTGTATTAATTTTTTTCATTTAGTAGTGAATTAAATTGTAGAATAAAGAAAGGAGTTTTGTGTATAATGTTAGAATAAAGAAGGAGTTTAATTAGTTCGTCATGATGTGGCATTTTCCATTTTTAGGCTTTTTTATGTTATAAGTTTTCATGTTAAGACCAAGACGTTGAAAAAACAAGAATGAGATAATGAATTTGGAGAAGAAGAAAAAAAATCGAAAGAAGAGAAAGAAGAATTCAGAGATGAAAACTATAACTTAGAAGACGAAGTGGAAGAAGGGAAAGCAATGGAAGAAAAACAAACGGATAAAGCATAAGAAGAAGAAAATCGAAATATGAGGAAAGAGACAGGAAAAAAACAAAAGAATAAGAACTTAGAGAAGACAAAGACGATAAAGAAAAACAAAGACAAAGAAGAAGAAGGAAAAGACGAAGAAGATGAAAAACAAAGAGAAGTTCGAAGAATACAAAGCCGATGAAGAATAATTCGAAAAATATGAAGAAAAGGGAAAATAACAACCAAAATAAGAAGACGTAGGGTTTAGGATTTAGGGTACGAACATTGAAAAAGAACATGAAGAATTTGGAGAAAAGAAAGAATAATCATAAGAAGAGGAATAAGAAGTCGGGGAAGAAGGAGAAGAAAACCGTAAAAAAAAATAAACTATTCATGTCAGTGCAATAATGTATTAAATATATAGTTCATTACATGTATAAACGATCGCGACGGATATGATCTATATATTGTTTATATTTTAAACGAAAAAAAAAAATTGATAAAAACAAATATTGTCCTATGGCACTGTTTACTCTATTTTAATTTTCAGATATCTTATGAGAGTTATAGCACAAACGGTGCAAGATGCACATTTTGGTATATGTCAAGTTTTCAACATCAAACATATTCTCAAGATTTACAAAAATTATGGAGACGGTTTTTTTTGCCATCTAAATTACCTTCATTAGTTAACGAAATTACACTCATTGTTTACAGCAATATTAAGAAAATCACGACATACATGGTACAAAGACCATTGACTGTTACAAACATTAACAACTTTTTTGGATAGAATATCGGCACAAGTATTTGCTTCTCTATGTCGAAAGGAAAAAAGTATTTCTTCAAACATGCTTCGCCATCTTTGGATTTCTTGAAAAAAGTGATAGAGCCGTAAGTTATGCCCTTTTCCATTGATAAGTCGAATGATATTAAGGTTGTCGCCTTCAAATTCAACATTCTTGTAACCCAATGCCCAAACTGCTTGTAGTGCCTATAAAAGTGTATAGCATTCAGCTTCCTCCACCGTTATCCGTCCTTGAAATTTTCCCATTCCACAATCCAAAAAACCTCATTGGAATTTCTTATTATCAATCCCAATCTTGAGTCACCTACACCGATGCGATGAGAGGCATCGTAGTTACATTTATTCCAACATCTCAAAGGCTTTCGCCATGGTACGTGACGAGCGATGTGTCGTCCTTGTACTTGTGGTGCTCCATTAGATGCTCCCGTCACATTTGAGATCCATTCTCTAGAGTTTCCAGAAGCTCGAGTAAAATTTCAAAGGCTTCGATATCAATACGGTTAAACAACATATCATTCCTACTCTTCCATAGTCTCCACACTATCCAAAAAGGAAGAGATCGCTGTAATTCTCCAATCGTATTATCATTGTGAAAATTGAACTCTATTTTTTATGTTTAATTGATAAAACATCTCTGTCTACACAAGACGCGGGTTAAACACATAGTTAGCATAAAAATGCAAACAAACCCTTGGTTTTTAGTACTACACAAACAATAAAATAAAAGTTATCAACCAAACAACATCATTTATATCTTTTATTATTGTGATTCATTGAATTGACAATTGAGTCCGATCAAACAACTAATTTGTCGAAGAAGATGTAACGAGATTTATTATGAAAACTTAATTTGACGAAGAAGACGTAACGATAATTATACGAAAAATCATATAATTATTAATTTATGGTTATAAAAATAAAAAATAAAAAAAAAATCATTGGTTAATTGATTCTGTAATATAAAGTCAAACTACACTAATAATATTCGGAAGAGGAAATTTACACAAAAGCCCACGTGAGTCTCTTTTTTTTTCTTTCCTCCCACTCGTCGTCTTTCTCCTTCGTCCAAATTTCCCAAATCCCTCCACATTAAACCCTAGAAATCAAAATTCGCTACTCTCTCTGTTACTACTAATTCGTTTCGATTCTATAACATTAGCCCGGAAAAGCTTTCATTTTTCCAATCCCACATTTCTCCGTCTTCTGCTCTGAACCGTCGCTTAGCGTATTGCTCCGTTTTGTCACTTCTTCTCCATGGATACGCAGCAGCAACAATCCGCCATTAAAGTAAGCTCTGATGATACTCTTAAAGCTACTTTTTTTATGGTGTTTTTCAATCGAAGTCTTTTGAATTTTTCCGTGTTGGGTTTTAGGGCGCGAAAGTGCTTATGGTTGGAGCTGGTGGGATTGGCTGCGAGTTACTGAAGACTCTTGCTCTTTCTGGATTCGAAGACATTCATATTGTAAGCTCATCAATATTTTTTTTTCCTTTTCTGTTTTCGTGAATTTAAGTATTCATATAAGTTTGTGATTTCCTCTCTTTTTTTTGTTTTCATGAGATTTGAGTTACAGACGAAAGTTCAATCCTTTAGAATCACCCACTGTGCTACAGGATTTGATTTGGGGTTTAGTGTTTTAAAAGTTACAATTTTTACATCTTTGAGCTTCTTGATTTGTATGGTTCATGAGATTGCTTCGGGCTCTACTGAACACCAGAAAGATTGCATAATATGTCTCCAGAAGGACTCTGTGTTTAGCTGCCTTTTTAGTGTTACTTCAAAGCCTCTGGATAGGCAATGCATAGTTTCGGATTTTGTAGATTCATCATTAACTTATTGTCATCGGAATCCATGAAAAGAATTCGGGTTTTACTTCCGGTCTCTGTAATTTTAGATACAAAAATGAATAGAGAAGTGACTTGTAAGATTAGCTTTTATCCTGTGCTGTTTTAGCTAATTACTCGCTTGTGTTACAGATTGACATGGACACAATTGAAGTCAGTAACTTGAATAGACAATTTTTATTCCGGCGTTCACATGTTGGGCAGTCTAAGGCTAAGGTAATTTTGCTTGAGCTAAGTCCAAGGAATTCCAGTTCGTAAGAGTTAATATATTTTTACAATATCATCAGGTTGCTAGAGATGCAGTCTTGAGATTCAGGCCTCACATTAACATAAGATCATACCATGCAAATGTGAAGAATCCCGAGTTTGATGTTGATTTTTTCAAGCAATTTGATGTTGTACTGAATGGACTGGATAACTTGGACGCAAGACGTCATGTGAATCGCCTCTGTCTTGCAGCTGATATTCCTCTTGTAGAAAGCGGGACAACAGGCTTCTTAGGACAGGTTATTCCGCGTGTCCTCTGGTCTTGCGGTTCTTATTTCGCTAAGCAACATTAATGAGTTAGATGTACTATAATGCTATGCTTGAATGGTCTAACGGATAGTATTTCTTTCTATCTGACTTTGTAATACTTGTCTGTGTGTTCGAATCAGGTAACTGTGCACGTAAAGGGAAAGACAGAATGCTATGAGTGCCAAACCAAACCTGCTCCAAAGACATATCCTGTGTGTACAATAACCAGCACTCCAACTAAGGTATTAACACTATATTGGTTTCCCTAATTTTTTGTGAATCTTGGAGAAATCATTTTATATCTGGAATAGTCTTAACCTAAGACGTAGTGCTTGATTTTGATGTGCCAATGAATTTTGGATTGATTAACAGTTTGTACACTGTATCGTATGGGCAAAAGACCTGCTCTTTGCGAAGTTGTTTGGCGACAAGAATCAGGATAATGATCTTAATGTGCGATCCAACAACTCTGCAAGCTCATCCAAAGAAACAGAAGATGTATTTGAACGTGCAGAAGATGAAGATATTGAGCAGTATGGTAGAAAGATATATGATCATGTGTTTGGTTATAACATTGAAACGGCTTTGTCCAATGAGGAGACATGGAAAAATCGTAGACGACCAAGGCCTATATACAGTAAGGAAGTCTTGCCTGAAAGCCTGACTCAACAAAATGGAAGCAGTCAGAATAGTTCTGTTACTGATGGTGATTCGATGATCTCTGTCATGCCGTCTCTTGGCCTGAAGAATCCACAGGAATTGTGGGGTCTAACTCAGAATTCTCTTGTGTTCATAGAAGCATTGAAGTTGTTCTTCGCCAAGAGAAAGAAGGTCTGTGTAGTCCTTTCTGTGAATTCTGTATATATAAGTTCTGGTGTACTGATCAGTTCATGGTTTTGTCTATATGCTGCCACAGGAGATAGGACACCTTACTTTTGACAAAGATGATCAGTTAGCTGTAGAATTTGTCACTGCTGCTGCAAATATCCGTGCTGAGTCTTTCGGAATTACTTTGCACAGTCTTTTTGAAGCCAAAGGTATCGCTGGAAACATTGTTCATGCCGTTGCTACGACTAACGCCATTGTTGCTGGTTTGATTGTTATCGAAGCAATCAAAGTGCTGAAAAAGGATGTGGACAAGTACAGGTTTGTTACTTTGAAATCTTATTTCACAGTATTTCATAAGCGTCAGGGCCCTTAACATCTTATTTACATCATTTTTTCCGTCAATGTCTCTCTGTAGAATGACATATTGCTTAGAACACCCAAGCAGAAAGATGCTTCTTATGCCAGTCGAGCCATTTGAACCTAATCCTTCTTGCTATGTCTGTTCCAAGGTATTAACATTACTTTTGTTTAGCCTTCTTTCTCATTTTCTCTTGCATTGCCAAATCATCAGGTTTTCTCTTTTTATATTGACAGACCCCTTTAGTACTTGAGATCAATACTCAGAAATCGAAACTACGGGATCTAGTTGATAAAATTGTCAAAGCCAAGCTTGGAATGAACCTACCATTGATTATGCACGGGGCATCACTTCTTTATGAAATTGGTGATGATCTGGATGATATTATGGTTGCAAACTACAATGCAAATCTTGAGAAGGTTCGGTCTCGGTTGTTCTACGGTTTGCTCTTCAAATACGGGCTGGGCTTTCGCAATTTCTCACATGTTCGTGTTTCTTTTTCAGTCTTTATCAGAACTTCCTTCTCCCGTTATCAATGGAAGCATTCTCACTGTGGAAGATCTTCAACAGGAGCTATCTTGCAAGATTAATGTCAAGCACAGGTTTTTTGTACCTTCTGGATCCTGTTTCAATATCAGTTTGGTTTCTTGGAATCGTACCGTAGACAGATCTCTGAACTTTTCCAATTCATCAAATCACAAAAGCTTTCGTCTTCCATCATTCCATGTCAGACGAGTTATGCATCCTCTGCTTATTCTGTTGTGTCACAGGGAAGAATTTGACGAGGAAAAAGAACCTGAAGGAATGGTTCTCTCTGGATGGACACAATCTCCAGCTACCAACGGCGAGAGCGCATCAACATCAAACAATGAGAACGCTGTTGATGTCACAGAGAGTTCCTCAGGACCCGAGATTGCTTCTAAGAAGAGAAGACTCTCCGAGACCCAGCCCGAGAATCATAAGAAAGAAACAGAGAACGTCGAGAGTGAAGATGATGAACTCATGGAGATTGAAAATCCCATGATGGTGAGCAAGAAGAAGAAGAGAGTTGAATAGGCTTTTCTCTTTTCTTTTTTAAGCTCTGTTCTTTTTATTTACCTATTTCTAACTTTCTACTTTCTGAGGTTGTGTCACGAGAATTATAAGTATGAATTAGGGATTCTTTGATGGGGAAGAAATTACTCAGATTGTTAGATATTTTATTAGGACAGGGTCCTTTTGGGAGGAGGAGCTCAAGAACTCAGAAGAAAGCAATCTTTGCTTTCAGAGATTGTGTAATATTTTCACTTTTTACTAACTGTAAGAGCTCCCTTGTATCTTAATTCTCGTTACAGTTTTCGTTTTGAACAAGTCTCAAAGTACTTTTCAGTTCATATATGCACATTACACTTAATATATGAACTTGAAAATCTGTATTGTGTTAACCTAAATATCAACAACCTACAACATTGGAGAATGAGTGGATAAATGCATAGGAGTATTTAGTTATGCATGCATTATCCACCACCATAAAACAAAAAATACATACATTTCAAATACCCAAAAACCAAAACTGACAAAAATAAAAACATCAAAGTGAAAGAACAAATAATATTAGACAAATTATACAACAAATCCGGTAACCTTGTTTTCTTCTAACTCATCACACCGTTTCGTTTGGTGTCAGTTTATCTTCCGTTGAGGTTAGCAAACTGAGTAAACATGGCGGTTCCAGAGTGTTGGTCCACCGCCGCCGAGTCATCCTTCTCTTCAGTCTGAGAAACTGAACCTTCACTTGCTGCGGCGTTGGCAGGTGGAGCCGCCACTGCAGTAGCAGCCACGGGCTTATCGGTTTCAACCTCCTCGGCCTCAACTTTTCCCTGAGAAAAGGCTTCTTGAAGCTGAAGAGCATATTCTAAGTTCCACAATACATCTCCCATCGTTGGTCTATCAACACCGTATTCTGCTAAACACTTCTCTGCAGCTTCTGCAAACTTTTTCATAGATTCGGGATTGACAGTGCCAACGAGATGAGGATCAATGATCTTTTCTAGCAACCCTTTTTGTTTCCATTGCATAGCCCATTCAGCCAAGTTAACCTGTTCCCTCGGAAGCTGAGGATTAATGGCTGGTCTTGCACACAAAGCTTCTAGAAGAACGACACCGAAGGAATAAACATCGGATTTGTCTGTAAGTTGTTGTCTTCTGAAGTATTCGGGGTCTAAATACCCGAAACTACCTTTCACGGCCGTACTAACATAGTTTTGTCCAAAGGCAACGTCTTTGGAGAGACCAAAGTCAGCGACTTTAGCAACTAAAGCTTCATCAAGAAGAATGTTGGTTGACTTAACGTCACGATGGATGATGCCTTGAGCTGTTCCCGTGTGTAAATAGTGAAGCCCACGAGCAGCTCCTATGCATATCTCGAGCCGTTGTTTCCATGTCAGAGGAGAGAGGTTTTTGCCGTAGAGATGGTCTCTGAAAGGGCCATTGGACATGTATTCGTAGACGAGGATCATCTCTGAGTTCTCGTCGCAGTATCCAATCAAGGAGACCAAGTGTCTATGTCTGAGCTTAGACAGCATTTGAATCTCTGTATGAAACTCTGTGATCCCTTGCTCTGACTGTGGATTGCCTCTTTTGATAGCGACTTGAGTTCCGTCGTCGATGGTTCCAATGTAAACGTTTCCAAACCCACCGACACCGATTATCTCTGATGCGTCAAAGTTCTTTGTGACTTCCTGAAGCTCTGAAAGGGAGAAATTCCGTCCGAGGCCAAGCGTGGAGTTGTACAAGTTGGATTTGTGAGAACCACCTTTGCTTGTCATGAAGGTACTGTCACCGGCGTGTATCGGTAGCAACCAAGAAGAGAAACTGTTCCTCTTCTGCCAATCTTGTGGCCTCTTCTTCCACTTGTAAACCATAGCTCCAAGGCCTATGAAAGCACCAAACATCATCACAAACCCTGCGGTTGCAACCATCCCGTGCTTCCCAATCCCCGCGGTTCTACCATCAACTCCAAACTCTCCATCAAGACTGTTCACGGAGTTGCTCATCTTCAGAACCTCGACTCCGTTCAAGATGGCGTTTTTGGTCCCAGTGTCTTCTCCCAAGGGACCAATCTGGACCTGAAGCTCGGATTTCATAAGGGTCGAGTTCACCACAATGTCTTTGTAGTAAGGAGCAGAAAGATCGCCAGCTAAAGTGGACAAATCCAGGCCGGAAATGGCAGTCTTGCCATTGATGTAAACGTTGAAGTAAAGGTCATTAAGAGACTTGCTGACGAAGTCACAGAAATGAAGATGGATGAGGTAATGAAAGGATGGGTTTGATGGGAAGTTCCATGTGACATTGAAGTTAGGATCTATGGTATGAGAATCAGCCATCTCTGCGGCTGTGGCATAAACCGTCTGCGGCGCAATCAGCGGTGTAACTCCGGGAGGATACTGGATCGCGGAAGGAGTTGTTTTGACATCCTTAGCCAGATTCTCATCTTTCAAGTATTCTTTGTCACTTGTCCAGGTTCTTCCTAGTGTGTCGTTCTGTGGCGTGATCAGGGGACCACCGACATTAACCCTGTAAACCGGCTGGTACGCGTAATCAGACAGACCAGAAAAACCGTTGACAGGGAAAAGGGAAGTGCCTTCATCAGAGATGAGTTCGTCCGGAGCTGACACGACTTCGATAGCGTTGATAAAAGCGGCAGAATCTTTCATAGGTTTGAAGCTAAGGGAGAATTGAGCATCCGTCATGTTGACGAGGTACTCCTTCCGAACAACAGCTTGGTTCTTGTCATTGTTGTGTGTACTGAGTTTGAAGTTATGAAGCAAGACGTATTTCTGTGTTAAAACAGAGAAAGTTGCTTGTTGGAGATCAAACTTGTCGTTGGGGAAGGCAAAGAAATGGAGACGAACCCAATGCCAACCGGGTTGGGTCAAATGGAACTTGTAAATGGCTTCTTCGCGGAAGATCCTGGCGGTTAGGTAAATGGGAGAAGGGAGTTTATCTGAAGGCGGGGCAGAGACTTGAATATCGTCTTTGGCTTCTACGTACTGAACCGTCTCTGATTCACTCTTAAAAATTCTACCTTCAGTGGTTTTGGATGACGACTTGGCCCCACAATCAATGAGAATGTCATCTGCCGGTTTAAAACCAGCGGTTGGGCCGCCACCGATGGCAACCGATGAAGCTAGGCCGGCTAGGAAGAGGAGAAGGGTCAAGAGAAGAGCCATGAAGGGCCTGGAAGAAGAAGAAGAAGCTAAGACAGGTATATTTGGTTCCTTTCTTATCTCCATCCCTCCTTCGTGGAGGGGAGAGAAAAGAGAGAAGAATGAGGAAGAAAATGATAAAGAAACGAGATTGTTGGGCTGCTTGTGGTTGAAGAAAGAGCGAGAGAAGCATGAAAGAGAGAAAAGATGAGTTGTTTATATGTGTGGCTATATTATCTCTGCTTCTGCTGGAGTAAAGCTATAATTAGTGAATGTTTTTATTTTTAGTAGTAAACTGTTAAATTGGCTTTAAGAGAATTTTGACATAAAAGCCAAAGATTTAAAGACACTTTAACCATTCAGTCTTGTTCCGAAAATGAAGATTAAAAGAGAAAGGTTTTGTGTACCAATTCGGTTATGTTGCATTTGAGCCAGAAGAGCGTAAGCAATGCAACCACAGCCACATGACAGAAAACGAGAACATATTATCGATACGATGCTCACATGCATATCAACAAAGTGCACTTCTTTTTTTATAAAGAAAACGAGAACATGATCGATACGATGCTCACATTCACAAACTGCAAACCCATCACACTATAATTGAGAAAAACTTTAAGTAGACGACATAATTGATACATAAGCCCTAATGAAATTTGAGCGGCTTAAGACTTATTCAAGAAACTGAAACGACGATTGGTGTATATATAGTGTTTCATGGGTGGTTGTGGTGGCCGGGAAGTTTATCCTTGATCTTCTCAAGAATACATATATAATGGGTTTTCAGAAGGTTATATCTTTGAAGGAGATTGTTTAAACCTTATCTGAAACCTAAATGGTCAAGACAAAGATTTTGGAATTCATAATCTCTGCAATGATGTTCTAGGTTGGGCAAGGAAATTCAACAGAGTAATCTTCCAAAGTGAGTGTCGGCTTGGAAATGAACATGCTCATCATTTGGCAAAGAACGGTCCTAGTGATAATCTCTTTTATTCAAGTTTACATGTGTAATATAAAAAGTATGAGACTGAAAACCTAAAAAACTTTTAGCATGATTTGGAGGTAAACAAAAGTTGAAAAATAAACAAAACAAAGGATTTTGAGGCAAAAAAGAATCGGAAATAACTAGGTTTCAATAACTAGGTTTTGCCAAAAAAAAACCTAATGACCCGCTTGTTCCAGACCATAAATAAGAAGAACCCAAAACAAAAAACTAGGTTCCAGACCATAAATAAGGTAAGACTCTCGATGCTTCATCTATTCTTCTTCTTCTTCCGGTCGCGATTCCTTCGTTTCCGATACAATAAAAAGCTCAAATTTTTATTTATTTTAGTGCCCCTTTCTTCTACCAAACTGATCTCAAATTTGTATTCTCGGTAGAAAGTTCGTTGTAAGGATGAAAAAAATAACTTGCCTTTTAGCATATATGATTATCCACAACCAAAAAATTATCCACAAACCCTAGCCTTTGCACAATCGATCGATCTATTGCTGTTGATGTTATTTTTAGACTGGGAATATGGGTTCTTAGTAGCTGTACTTGAGATGTTCTCTGATGGCTGAGTTCTTGATTTGAAACTCGTTATGGTAATTGTTTTTGAGGCTTGGAATTGGGTAATTCAAATTTGGGGTTTTATACTTTTTTCTGAAGCTTTCTTGATGCTGGTGTATAAGCTTCTGCGATTGTTCTCCTTATCTTAAGCATCCAATCTAACTTAGTTTCTGTTGGTGGCTTGATTGATGACAATAGAGATTGAAGCCTAGAGTCAATGAGCGGAAGTCCCCCACGAACGATTCGTTGGGTTGATAGAATTTATTCGGAGAGGAATCCAGAGCTCATCCCCAGTTAGTCTTCTTCTGTCCCTTTCTTTTGGTCTTTTTTTTCTTTTCCTTGACAATCTCAAATGTCAGTGAAGCTTTCAAAACGATTCGTTGGTTTATAAATTTCATTAACCACTGTGATAGAATCTAACTGGATCATGTGTTTTAAAAGGCGCGCCCGAGGCGCGCCTAGGCGCAAGGCTCACCAAGGCTCAGTGTAACGCCGGTGTTCCGCAATTCTGCCAAACGAGGGAATTTGGCTAAGGCAGAATTGAGTTTAGCCTAGAAGAATTGGAAATAAGGCAAGTGTTCGTAGGAAATTGAGTTTAGCCGAGGGAATTCGATCAGATCGGGTGATTTCTGAACTGATTAAGTTTTAGCCGAGCTAAAAACCAGCTGGCCGTAAATTTCGGGAGTTTAGCCGAGCAAAATTCAGCTGGCCGAATTTTTCGGGACTTGGTCGGAATTCAGACAGCGTGTGTCGGCTTCAGACAGGGTTGTTAAGAAGTTGTCGAAGAAAAGTCTACCATCTGCAAAATTAGTCGAGTAAGATCGGTTTTAGCCGAGCAAGCGTGTATGAAAATGTAACCGCTTACATTTTAGCCGACCAATTGTGTATAAAATGTAACCGTTTACATTTAGCCGAGCAAGCGTGTATAAAAATGTAACCGTTTACATTTTATTCGACCAAGTGTGTATAAAAATGTAACCGCTTACATTTTATTCGACCAAGTGTGTATAAAAATGTAACCGTTTACATTTTATTCGACCAAGCGTGTATAAAAATGTAACCGCTTACATTTTAGCCGAGTAAAGCGTATAAAAGGTGAAAACCGTCGGCAGTTTCTCGGGGAAAAGGCACGTGTGAGGGCGGTTTCTATTTTAGCCGATTAAAAATAAACCGCAGGACGGTTATTCGCTGATCAAAAGGGGATTCGATCTATTTTAATTAATTCTGGGCTCATTTTTCTCCTTCTCAGGCGACCAAAAGAACTCTGAAAGTATAAGGGAGAAATTGTGAGAAGTTACTCGAGAGAAAGTTCCGATTATCCGTGATAATCTGATTTTAGCCGAACGAGAATTCAGATTATCCGAGGAAAATCAATCGCGAGGAGTTTTAGCCGAACGAGAATTCATTCCTGGTCCGAGGAAGGAATTCTAGCCGAGAGAAGGGATTTTTCTGTTCGATCTGAATCCGAAGGAAACGAAGGTGAGTTCGTGACCGTGGCCTTAAGTCTGGGTCGTTGCTTGAGTAGATGGTGTTCTGTTTGTCTGATGAATTCGATGTTTATCGTTATTCATGTTCTGTTGGCTATCCGTGGGATTATGTATATTATTGGCGATCTAGACTGAGATTTAGCCGGTAATGGTATATAATCACTCGGCTAGTTCTGGTTCTGATATGCATCTGATTGATTCTGGTTTATTCTTGTTGCGATTCATGCTTTGGCTAAGTGAGACGGGATGACCGTTCTCACTAAGCATTTCTGTTGCTTATGCCTCCTTTTGGATGCAGGTTCTGATTGTAGCCGAGATGTTATATATGATGGTTGATCAGTTCGCGGGACAAAGGCTGGAACGGTTGGATGGTTGTGTTGGGTAGATTCGGTCTAGTTTACATTTTGTAGTAGCTTATATGCAAACTTAACAAATGTGCTAGAACCTCGTGTGTATTAATTCAAGTATTCTGTCTTAATTCAAGTTTCTGTATTAATCTATTTATGCTCGGAAATGACTAAGTCTGAATGAACTAGAACGTGCAAAAATTAAAAATCTGGTATATTCTAATCCGGCTAAAATTGTTAAGTGTTGGCTAAATTTATAAAAATCGGATTAGGGTCTTACAAGTTGGTATCAGAGCGCGGTCGGTTCTAGGACATAGTCTAGCATAAGTGGGTTAGTGGGAATACCATCCTTCCAGCGCCTTGTCTCGCGGTAAGTCTGATTTTTCTGTATGGTTGCCTAAGTTAGTTTGCCGGCTAACTTAGAATTTTTCTGATCTCGTCATTGCAGATGGCAAGAGGTAACCGTAAGAGGCGTGTTGATGATGAGTCTGGTGTGAATAATGAGGGGGAACATCCTGTTGAGGAGATGGCCGAGAATACGGCAAACGTTGCTGCCGCACCGGTTGGTTTGGAAGGGGTGTTGGGTCTACTGACCCAAGTGTTGGCGAGACTGCCTGTTGTTGCGGCTGCCCCTGTGGCACCACCGCCTGTCGTGAATCCACCCGTTGTAGAGGTGGAAGAAGTTGTGAATGCGAGAGTTCCATCTTACCTGAAGATGATGGAACACATGCAGAAGTTGGGAACAAAGTTTTTCTCCGGTGGAACGAAGCCCATTGAGGCAGATGGCTGGATTGACCGATTGGAGAGAAACTTTGAGTCCATACGCTGTCCTGATCAGTACAAGAAGGACCTTGCCGTGCACTACCTGGAAAGTGACGCGCATACCTGGTGGCGTAGTGCGCGACCGAGGGACGCAGTGAGCACGTGGGCTGACTTCTGTGATCTGTTCCGTGCTAAGTACTTTCCACCGGAAGCTCGTGATCGTTTGGAAGGGGCTTTCCTTGATCTACGTCAAGGGGCAAAATCAGTGAGGGAATATGAGGCGGAATTTAATAATCTGAAGAAGTATGCTGGCCGTGAAATGGGAAGCGAGGGGAATCAGATTAAGCGGTTCATGCGTGGGTTAAGGATCGATATCCGTAAGCATTGTCAAATCCGTGACTATGGCACCTTTCAGGAGCTGGTGGAAAAAGCGGCTCAGTTAGAGTCTACTTCAGCTGAAGAAGCCAGACTTGTTAGTATTGCTGCTGGGCAAAGGAAGAGTGTTCCTTCGGGAAAACCACCTGTGAGTCGCAACGCAGGAATGGCTGTCGTGAAGGGGAATTCTGGTACTAGTTGGCGTGCGACGGGTGCTTGTCTCCGCTGTGGAAGCTTGGATCACAAAGTCCGTGATTGTCCGGAGGAGGATCGTAGGGGAGTAAGGGTCTGTTATCAGTGTGGAGAAGCTGGGCACTTCAAGCCGAATTGTCCACAGCTAGCACGGACGGTGCATCAATCTGAGAAGAGGCCAAGTGAGGGACTACCATTGCCGCCACCGCCAAAGAGACAGGCTGTGATGCCGCGGCTCTATGCTATGACTGAGGAGACCGTGACTGATCCGAGTTGCTCACGTCCGATCACAGGTAAGTCCTATCACTTGCCTTGATAAAAATTTCTGTGTGAAAATTCTGTTGCGTGTTGCCTTAGTCTTAGCATTCTAGATGAATGTGTAGGGACCCTTGCCATGGGTGGTGTGGCAACCCATGTTCTGTTTGATTCCGGAGCAACAAATTGCTTTGTGAATCCGGATATGATTGGGAAGGGCGAGTTCCGCAAGGAACCAGGATGTAATTTTGGCTTAGTCAAAGCGGCTGGTGGACAGGTCATGCGTACACTTGGGAAGGTCCGTAATGTCTCTGTCAGGATTGGTTCAGTGAACATGCCAGCTGATCTGGAAATCTGCGAAGTGAAGTCTTACGATGTGATCCTTGGTATGGATTGGCTCGGAAAATACAAGGCACACTTGGACTGTCACCGCGGGAGAGTTCGGTTTGAAACTGAGAAGGGGATTCTGGAATATCAAGGCATTAAACCGACCTCGGGAAGTTTGATTGTGTCGGCGATTCAGGCAGAACAGATGATTGAGAAGGGTTGTGAAGCGTATTTGGCGACAATCACTACTGCCAAAGTTGGGCCGGATGCGGAGCTAAGTAGTATTCCGGTTGTAAGGGAGTTCGAAGATGTGTTTGCGGCGCTGAGTGGTTTACCACCAACACGTTCTGATCCGTTCACCATTGAGCTCGAGCCTGGAACGGCTCCGATTTCTAAAGCTCCATATCGGATGGCACCTGCCGAGATGGCCGAGCTAAAGAAACAGTTGAGCGAGCTGATGGAGAAAGGGTTCGTAAGAGCAAGCAGTTCACCGTGGGGCGCACCGGTATTGTTTGTTAAGAAAAAGGATGGGAGTTTCCGGCTTTGTATCGACTACCGCGGGTTGAACAGAGTTACTGTGAAGAACAAGTACCCTCTTCCGAGGATAGATGAGTTACTGGATCAACTCCGAGGTGCTACTTGTTTCTCTAAGATCGATTTGGCTTCAGGTTATCATCAGATTCCGATAGACGAGTCGGATGTAAGGAAGACTGCCTTTAGGACAAGGTATGGTCACTTTGAGTTCGTAGTCATGCCGTTTGGACTGACGAACGCACCTGCGGCCTTCATGAAACTCATGAATAACGTTTTCAGAGATTGCTTGGATGAGTTCGTGATCATCTTCATAGATGACATTCTGGTCTACTCAAAGAACCGGGAAGATCACGTGGATCACCTCAGGACGGTGATGAATAGACTAAGGGAACATAAGTTGTTTGCTAAGCTTAGCAAGTGCAGTTTCTGGCAAAGGGAGATTGGATTTTTGGGTCATGTGGTTTCGGATAAGGGAGTGTCCGTAGATCCAGAGAAGATTAAGGCAATCGCAGATTGGCCTAGACCTGTTAATGCCTCGGAAATAAGAAGTTTCCTTGGGTTAGCTGGATATTACCGGCGGTTTGTTAAGGGATTTGCGAGTATGGCTCAGCCAATGACACGGCTAACTGGAAAGGATGTACCGTTTGTGTGGTCGGCTGATTGTGAGAAGTGTTTCGCTAAGTTGAAGGAAATGCTTACGAGTACTCCGGTTTTAACTTTGCCTGAGCCGGATCAGTCTTTTGTGGTTTACACAGATGCTTCACGGATGGGATTGGGATGCGTTCTGATGCATCAAGGGAAAGTAATAGCTTACGCTTCAAGACAGTTGAGAAAGCATGAGCAGAATTACCCTACTCACGATCTGGAAATGGCTGCGGTAGTGTTTGCGTTGAAGATTTGGCGATCTTACTTGTACGGTGGGAAAGTTCAAGTTTTCACAGATCACAAGAGCCTGAAGTACATATTCACTCAGCCGGAGTTGAACATGAGGCAGCGTAGGTGGATGGAGTTTGTGGCCGATTATGATCTGGATATTGCCTACCATCCGGGGAAGGCAAATCTCGTTGCGGATGCACTTAGCCGAAAGAGAGTGGCCGCATCCACCGAAAAAGATATGGAAGGATTGGTCAGTATGGTGGGGACTTTACGTTTGGCAGCTTTGACTAACGAGGTGGAACCATTGGGTTTGGGTGCAGCAGATCAGGCGGATTTGCTAAGCCGTGTACGGTTGGCTCAGCAGAAAGATGAGATTCTCATGAAGTCGGCGAAGAATGATAATACGGAGTACCAGACTTCAATCAATGGGACGATTTTGGTTAATGGCCGTGTGTGTGTTCCAAATGACAAGGAACTCAGGGAAGAAATTCTTAAGGAAGCTCACCACTCTAAGTTTGCGATTCACCCGGGATCGACCAAGATGTATCGAGATCTGAAACGGTACTACCATTGGGTTGGGCTGTAACGAGATGTGGCTAAGTGGGTTGCTGGTTGTCAGACTTGTCAGATGGTGAAGATTGAACATCAGGTTCCGAGTGGGCTGTTGCAAAGTTTACCGATTCCAGAATGGAAATGGGACATGATCACAATGGATTTTGTGACCGGATTGCCAAAGTGTGGCAACATGGATTCGATTTGGGTCATAGTCGATAGATTGACTAAGTCTGCTCATTTCCTTGCAATCAACAAACAAGACAAGGCTGAGGGATTAGCAAAGTTATATGTGGAGCAGATCGTTAAGTTGCATGGAGTGCCGGCAAGTATAGTGTCTGATCGTGACTCGCGTTTTGCATCGGCTTTCTGGAAAGAACTTCAGAAACGTTTTGGGACAAGAGTTCACATGAGTACAGTCTATCATCCGCAGACAGATGGACAGTCCGAGAGGACAATCAGGACACTTGAGGATTTGTTGCGAGCCTGTGTTCTGGATTGGGGCGGTAGATGGAATGATTACTTGCCTTTGGCGGAGTTTTCCTATAATAATAGCTATCACGCTAGCATTGGGATGTCACCGTTTGAAGCGTTGTATGGACGGCCGTGCCGTACACCGCTATGTTGGACCCAAGTGGGGGAGCGCAGTATTTTTGGTCGAGACTTTGTGGAAGAAACGACCGAGAGAATCAGAGTATTGAAGCTTAAGATGAAAGAAGCTCAGAACAGACAAAAGAGTTATGCTGATAAGCGCCGAAAGGAATTGGAATTCCAAGTAGATGATCTGGTCTACGTCAAGATGGTTATCAACAAGGGTAAAGACCGAGCTGCGTTATCTGGGAAACTGAAACCTAGGTACATGGGACCGTACAAGATTCTGGAAAGGATCGGAGCAGTGGCTTATAAGTTGGAATTGCCACAAGTGTTGGAAGCATTTCATAATGTTTTCCACGTTTCCTTGCTTAGGAAGTGCGTGACTCATGGGGAACGAGTTACCGCGGATCCACCACCGGACTTGCAAGAAAATTGGACTATTGAGGGAAGGCCAGTTCGGATTGTGGGAAAAAGAGTGAAACAGGCTGGTCGAAAGAAGATTAAAATGATCCAAGTGGTTTGGGATTGCGAAGGGGAAGAAGATATGACTTGGGAACCAGAAGAACGGATGAAGGAAAAGTTTCCTAAGTGGTTTGAGAAGCAACCGAAGTTATCAGAAAAGCCGAAGAAGAAGAAAGATTCGAGGACGAATCTTCACATAAGTGGGGGAGAGTTGTAACGCCCGTGTTCCGCAATTCTGCCAAACGAGGGAATTTGGCTAAGGCAGAATTGAGTTTAGCCTAGAAGAATTGGAAATAAGGCAAGTGTTCGTGGGAAATTGAGTTTAGCCGAGGGAATTCGATCAGATCGGGTGATTTCTGAACTGATTAAGTTTTAGCCGAGCTAAAATCCAGCTGGCCGTAAATTTCGGGAGTTTAGCCGAGCAAAATTCAGCTGGCCGAATTTTTCGGGACTTGGTCGGAATTCAGACAGCGTGTGTCGGCTTCAGACAGGGTTGTTAAGAAGTTGTCGAAGAAAAGTCTACCATCTGCAAAATTAGTCGAGTAAGATCGGTTTTAGCCGAGCAAGCGTGTATGAAAATGTAACCGCTTACATTTTAGCCGACCAATTGTGTATAAAATGTAACCGTTTACATTTAGCCGAGCAAGCGTGTATAAAAATGTAACCGTTTACATTTTATTCGACCAAGTGTGTATAAAAATGTAACCGCTTACATTTTATTCGACCAAGTGTGTATAAAAATGTAACCGTTTACATTTTATTCGACCAAGCGTGTATAAAAATGTAACCGCTTACATTTTAGCCGAGTAAAGCGTATAAAAGGTGAAAACCGTCGGCAGTTTCTCGGGGAAAAGGCACGTGTGAGGGCGGTTTCTATTTTAGCCGATTAAAAATAAACCGCAGGACGGTTATTCGCTGATCAAAAGGGGATTCGATCTATTTTAATTAATTCTAGGCTCATTTTTCTCCTTCTCACGCGACCAAAAGAACTCTGAAAGTATAAGGGAGAAATTGTGAGAAGTTACTCGAGAGAAAGTTCCGATTATCCGTGATAATCTGATTTTAGCCGAACGAGAATTCAGATTATCCGAGGAAAATCAATCGCGAGGAGTTTTAGCCGAACGAGAATTCATTCCTGATCCGAGGAAGGAATTCTAGCCGAGAGAAGGGATTTTTCTGTTCGATCTGAATCCGAAGGAAACGAAGGTGAGTTCGTGACCGTGGCCTTAAGTCTGGGTCGTTGCTTGAGTAGATGGTGTTCTGTTTGTCTGATGAATTCGATGTTTATCGTTATTCATGTTCTGTTGGCTATCCGTGGGATTATGTATATTATTGGCGATCTAGACTGAGATTTAGCCGGTAATGGTATATAATCACTCGGCTAGTTCTGGTTCTGATATGCATCTGATTGATTCTGGTTTATTCTTGTTGCGATTCATGCTTTGGCTAAGTGAGACGGGATGACCGTTCTCACTAAGCATTTCTGTTGCTTATGCCTCCTTTTGGATGCAGGTTCTGATTGTAGCCGAGATGTTATATATGATGGTTGATCAGTTCGCGGGACAAAGGCTGGAACGGTTGGATGGTTGTGTTGGGTAGATTCGGTCTAGTTTACATTTTGTAGTAGCTTATATGCAAACTTAACAAATGTGCTAGAACCTCGTGTGTATTAATTCAAGTATTCTGTCTTAATTCAAGTTTCTGTATTAATCTATTTATGCTCGGAAATGACTAAGTCTGAATGAACTAGAACGTGCAAAAATTAAAAATCTGGTATATTCTAATCCGGCTAAAATTGTTAAGTGTTGGCTAAATTTATAAAAATCGGATTAGGGTCTTACACTCAGCCCCTATCGCCTAGTATAGCTGGAGCGAGTCTCTGTCCCAAAGGCTCACTGGAGCGTGCTCCTTGCAAGGGAGCGAGCCTGAGCCTGAAGCGCACCTCGGATGAAAAAATGTTAACTTTCTATAAAACTTCATTCTAAATCTCTGAGATAATTTTTAGGTAGATTATACTTAAACCTTTCGTATTTAGTTGCCTTTTTATGTTTCAATACCTAATTTCACATTAATCAATGTCTGCTAACCTAAAAAAGTTTTTCCAACCAACCCTTTAACTCAACACGTTTCTGTCTTTTTTTGCCTCTTCAACTTCACTTTTTTTTTTTTGATAAAATCTGAATTTTATTTACCAAAAAACTGTAACAGTTTCTTTACAATCTGCTCGGCGGAGCTAAAAAGTTATAAAAGGCCCAAAAAAAAAATAAAAAAGCCTAGATGATAACCGGTGAAGGAATTCGATCCAAATTAACGAAAAAAATTACTCAAAAGTGAACCATTGCGATAACAATTCCTTGAACGTTTTCCGGTGGATTCGAGCGAGAATGTTGTCGCGAATGCTTCGATCAATCTGCTTGAAGATGACTAAGTGGCAAGTAGAGACCGAGGTGTGAAGTCGGTTGTTTCTCTCTTTCAAGAGATGGAATATCACGTTCTGGATTGCAAGTCTTTTAAGAGTAAGGCTTATCGGACCCGCTGAGGAGGAGATCCACTCTATCATATCAGGCCAGTTCACAAAGTACAACAATGGATGTCCTAAGCGAGTGAGAACCAATTTCCAGATGAGAGAGTTGTACTCACAGTGCAATAGAAGATGGTCCCGCGATTCATCTTCTATTTGACAAATGCAGCATGTGGCAGGAACATTCAATCCCCAAGATACAAGTATTTCTCTTACCGGAAGGCGGTCCAAGTGAGACACCCAAAAGGTAAAGGCATGCTTAGGAATGCAGTCTTTGAACCAAACCGACTTCGTCCATTGCTCGGGATTACGGGCTGGTCTAAGTTGTTCTCAGGTGAGCTTCGTGGAGAAATTGGAGGTGGTTGCACCATCAATGAACCAGGAATAAGTGTCACCACCCCTAGAGCTCACCTGGGAACAACTTAGACCAGCCCGTAAATTGTATTTTTAGAAAGAAAATAATTAAAATCGATAAATTAAATTTCTAAAATATCCTTAAGAATAATTATAGTTTCTTAACAAATTCAAAAACTAGAAATCTGAACAGATATATAAAAATAAAACAGTTTCCCGGTTTTGGAAGGAAAAAGATTAACTAGAACGAGAAATGGTATGGTTCCATATAAAAGAACAACATTAAAGTTATGCAAGAAGCCTATATATGCATGAGAATCTCACCGAGCTAGAGCTGGATGAACTTCCGGACCGACGAAGGTGTATATATAGTGATTCATGGGTGGTTGTGGTGGCCGGGAAGTTTATCCCTGCTCTTCTCAAGAATACATATATAATGGGTTTTCGGAAGGTTATCTTTGAAGGAGACTGTTTAAACCTTATCCGAAACCTGAATGGTCAAGACAAAGATTTTGGAATTCATAATCTCTGCAATGATGTTCTAGGTTGGGCAAAGAAATTCAACAGAGTAATCTTCCAAAGTGTGTGTGGGCTTGGAAATGAACCTGCTCATCATTTGGCAAAGATGATAATCTCTTTTATTCAAGTTTACATGTGTAATATAAAAAGTATGAGACTGAAAACCTAAAAAACTTTTAGCATGATTTGGAGGGAAACAAAAGTTGAAAAATAAACAAAACAAAGGATTTTGAGGGAAAAAAGAAGAAAAGAATCGTCAATAACTAGGTTTTGCCAAAAAAACCTAATGACCCGCTCGTTCCAGACCATAAATAAGAAGAACCCAAAACAAACAAAAAACTAGGTTATCTCGATGTTTAAGAACACAAGAAGTCAATAAGAATAACTCTCTTATTTGCTTTAAGGAATATAACTCAAAACCTTAAGTTCTCAAACTCATAAGTTGTGCAACATCTTAGCACATTCTTATATAAGAATTGATGATTCCTAATCCTAATAGAAAACATATAGATTTAGATAACTCCTAAATCTAAGGGATGTATATCTAGATAACTCCTAAATATACTTTGACTTAGTCTTTGATTTATTTCAAGCTAACAACATTCTCCCCCTTAAGCTTGAAATCAATCTCTTTCACGTCTTCAACTCCAATAATATTTCTCATTTCTTTAAACTTGACTCTTCCAAGTGCTTTGGTTAATATATCGGCCTTTTGTTCGCTTCCTGGAACGTGGTCAACTTCTACTTGCTCGTTCTCGACACATTCACGTATAAAGTGATATCGTGTATGTATATGCTTGCTGCGACCATGAAAGACCGGATTTTTGGTGAGTGCAATCGCCGATTTGTTGTCCACTCGAATGGTCACTCGTTTACATTCTCTGTTTGCTATCTCTGCAAAGAGTTCTTGTAACCAGATTGCTTGTTTTGCGGCTTCAGTAGCAGCCATAAACTCGGCTTCACATGATGAAAGGGCCACTGTTTCTTGCTTTTGTGAACACCAAGTGATAGGACATTCATCAAAATAGAAAACATGACCAGTCGTACTCTTTCCATCATCCATATCGACATTATGGCTGATGTCACCGTAGCCTACCAAACCTGTGCCACTTGATCGTTTAAAAGCAAGGCCATAAGAAATAGTTCCACACAAGTACCTCAATATTTGTTTCAGTGCAGCACCATGAGATTCTTGTGGTTCTTGCATGTAACGACTAAGTACTCCTACACTAAAAGAAAGATCTGGTCTGGTGTGAAGAAGATATCGGAGGCAACCAATGTTTCTTCTATACTCTGTTTCATTAACGCGACCTTCTTTCATGTCCCTTGACAGCTTTATGTTTTGGTCCATTGGTGCATGAGATGCATTGCATTCTCTCATTCCAGTTTCTTCTAGTATTTTAGACGCATATCTTTCTTGTTTCAGTGTTATACCACCCTTGTACTGAAGTACTTCAATGCCAAGATAGTATGTTAGTCTACCAAGATCACTCATTTCAAACGTTATTGCCATGTCTTCTTTAAACTCCACCATCATTTTCAGGTTTGATCCTGTCACCAAGAGATCATCCACATACACGGCAACTACCAGGAGATCTCCGCTTTCTTCTTTGCGACTGTTTTGATCATTCTCAATGGCATCGTTGGCGTCGAAACCTCCTAAGCTTGCTGAAAATGTTCCTGAATCCTTTGTGGTGTCAATTCCTTGGCCATTCCACTTCCAGCTCTTAGATTCATCAAAAACTGCATCTCTGCTGATGACGATTCTTTGATGTGTTGGGTCAAATAACCGATAAGCTTTGGAACCTGGTTCTGTCCCTAGATGAACCAACGTTCTTGATCTGTCGTCCAGTTTCTTCCTTCCAGCTGCTTCTATTCTGACATAACTAACACATCCAAATACTCTAAGATGCTCGAGATTTGGTTTCCTTCCTTTGAATACTTCATATGGTGTTTGGACAGTAAGTGACCTTGTTGCCACTCTATTGATCAGGTAAGGGGAATGTCCCACAGCTTCGCCCCACAAATAGTTTGGTATGTTCATGTGTTTCAGGATGCTTCTCGTCATCTCAAGTAGTGTTCTGTTTCTTCGTTCAACAACCCCATTCTGTTGGGGAGAGTACGGTGCCGTTAGGTGTCTCTTGATACCGTGTTTTTCGCAAAAATCCTGAAACTCTTGAGATATGAACTCCCCTCCTCTATCGGTACGAAATGTTTCAATCTTGGCTCTTGTCTCTTGCTCTACTATTCTCTTGAAACCTTTGAACTTATCAAATGCTTCGCTCTTTTCCTTTAGCAAGATTGTCCACATGTAACGGGAGTAGTCATCTACAATGACAAATATATATCTCTTATGTGCTGGTGTGGAGGGTGTGATAGGTCCACATAGGTCTCCATGGATAAGCTCTAGGACTTGAGATGCTCTGTATGACGTCGCTTGTGGGAATGGTGATCGAGTCTGTTTTCCACGTAGACATGATACACACTTCTGTTTTTCGATTGTCATTCTTGGTATGCCTTTCACAAGTCCCTTGTTCACCATCACTCTCATAGTCTCGAGATTCACATGCCCCAATCTTGCGTGCCACTTGCTTGACTCGGTTAATTCCATTAGCTGTAGACACTTTATGTTTTCTACTTCCAAAATTACCTTATACAACCGGTTCTTGGACCTAGAAATTTCAACAAGAGGTTTAGAGTTTCGATCAAATAGCTTGAGAAGTTCTCCTTTCATTCGTACTTCACAACCTGCTTCCGTGTCTTGACCGAGACTTATAAAACCTTCTTCACACCATTATTAAACTTAAATTTTATGGATCCTTTTCCTCTTATGTCTATGCGGGAATCGTCTCCGAATTTTACCTTTCCTGTAATATTCTCATCAAGGTCGAAGAAGAACGATCGGTTTCCACTCATATGATTGCTGGCTCCATTGTCTAGGTACCACACATTACTCGTGTCTAGACTGCTTTCGAAGGTACTCGGCTTTACCTTCTGCTCATTCAGATATACCACCTCATGCATCATTAATTCATCAGCCGTTTGTGTCTCTTCTTCGTTCCCTTTTTCAGTAGTCTCTTGCAGTTTGAGTAGTCTATCGGGATAATCAGAGGCATAGTGACCGTATGCATCACACCGATAGCACTGGATGTGAGACGCATCTCGTCCTTGATTGCCATAGGAGTTTTGGTAAAAGCTTCTACCATGGCCTCTTCCTCTACCTCTTCCTCGGCTTCTCCCTCTTCCTCGTCCTCTACTACTGTAATTTTCTTGTGAGTCAGAGTTAGCATACATTAATTTCCCTTGATCATCTTGTTGCTCTTCGTCCTCCTCACTGATCCGCTCTTCATAGGCCTTTAATCGTCCAACTATGTCCTCAAAGCTAGTAGTTTTTAGATCAAGAACTTGTTCGAGTGATGCTACTATGTGTATGTATCGTTTCCTCGGTAAACTCTTTAAGAATTTCTTTACAAGTCTCGGTTCTTCAATGATTTCCCCGAGAGATGCTGATTTAGAAGAAATTTCAGAGAGTTTACCCACGAATGCATCAATCGAGTCTTCTTCCTTCATCTTGATCCTATCAAACTCGGCCATCAGAGTTTGTAGTCTAGCCTCTCTCACCCTATCAGCTCCGATATGTCTCGTTTTTATCGCATCCCATACGGCTTTTGAGGTGTCAAGATCTCCTACTTGTAGGATCAAAACTTCAGGTATAGATTGAAACAACAAATCAATTGCTATGTTATTCTTCTCTTCGTTTTTAACGCCGGGTTCTATGGTTTCCCATACTTTGTTCACTTTGAGAGCAATCTTCATACGCATGGACCATACCGTATAGTTTGAATTGTTCAACATAGGACACTGAATGGAAGAGGGTCCGAATTCCTTGGATTTGATTTCACTCGTATCACCTTTCGTAGTATCGCCCATGATGTTATAGCTCTGATACCAAATATAGAATCTCGATGTTTAAGAACACAAGAAGTCAATAAGAATAACTCTCTTATTTGCTTTAAGGAATATAACTCAAAACCTTAAGTTCTCAAACTCATAAGTTGTGCAACATTTTAGCACATCCTTATATAAGAATTGATGATTCCTAATCCTAATAGAAAACATATAGATTTAGATAACTCCTAAATCTAAGAAATGTATATCTAGATAACTCATAAATATACTTTGACTTAGTATTTGATTTATTTCAAGCTAACAACAGTTTCACTCTTCTCTCTTCTCTCTTCTCCAATTCCTAGACTCAATGAGCGGAAGTCCCCCACGAACGATTCATTGGGTTCGAAGGATTTATTCGGAGAGGAATCCAGAGCTCATCCCCAGTTAGTCTTCTTCTGTCCCTTTCTTTTGGTCTTTTTTTTTTCTTTTCCTTGACGATCTCAAATGTCAGTGAAGCTTTCAAAACAAGGGCTAGTTTATACATTTCATTAACCACTGTGATAGAATCTAACTGGATCTATGGTCTTATCATTTCCTGCAAGTTTTTCCCCCTGATATATGTTTGACAACAGAGATGAGGATGATGCTAGTAATTGACAGAAAAAGTGTTTGATTTTTGTATCATTTTGGGGAAAACTTTTGTGAAACCACTCATGTAACGCAATTTCAAGTTAAACTATTCTGTTTGTTTGTTATCTGAAAATGTTCGATTCCATGCTTTGATCGATAGTGTAATCCAATTTTGTTGTTTGGCTATATATTACAGGAATAACTGAAGCAGAATTCGAGGAGGTTTTTCGTGATTCATGTTTGGGGAGGACTAGAGGAATGAAGAAAATAAGTCCAGCAGATTATATGAAGGATGTTATTCCTAGGATAGTGCCTATTAGTAGGGCAATGAGGGAAGCAGAATCCAAGACGGTTGTTGTTGAGAGAGATGCTGCAGTAAGTTATACAACTCATCGATCCTTTCATAGATTTTCATCATCATACATTTATATATTTTCAATCGGACTGATTTGAGTGCTACTCTCAGGGTGAGGACATCAAAGAATATACGGAGGAAGCTCATCAGAAATTGTCAGAGCTCGGTAGAACAATCTCTCTCTCTCTCTCTCTCTACATTTCCATAGTACAAACACCCGAAAACTGATCATGATGGCGCTTAACTTTGCAGGTTAGCTGACAAGAAGAAATCTCCTGAGTGGAAGACTTTGTATTGTTCTTTGGGTTAATGTTGTTTGGATTTAATGAAATAAGATAACTCGGTTAACTTAGAACAAATATCTTTTGGCTCTCGTAAAATATAGAAAAACCATCCATCAAGTCATTTGATACTAAAAAAATGATGTGCAATAATGCAAATTATAGAAGTTTTTTTCTTGCTCTGTTAAATTTAAATTTTAAGGATTCAGAAAATATGACTACAATCAACTTGTGGAATTAAAACTGTCGATTCCTACCCGAACTATTATAAATGGTACAGATTAATACCTAACAAATTCAAGTATCCAATTTCATATCTAGAATCTTAAAATTTTGAATATTCATATTTGGACTATTTTTTTTTTTGGCGAAAACAAACATTGATCAACTCTCCGTTAGTAAACCTTCGTAACACCGTTAACGGTTACCACGTAAGCTGTCCCGTTGTCACGGAATATAAAACTACGTCGTTTTGTTGGGCTGGCTTGTGGTTGAAGAAAGAGCAAGAGAGACAAAAAAAAAAGGGCATGAAAGAGAGAAAGGATGAGTTGTTTATATGTGTGGCTATATTATCTCTGCTTCTGCTGGAGTAACCTATAATTAGTGAATGTTTTTTATTTTTAGTAGTAAACTGTTAAATTGGCTTTAAGAGAATTTTGACATAAAAGCCAATTAAAAGACGGTTTAACATTCAGTCTTGTTCCGAAAATGAAGATTAAAAGAGAGAGATTTTGTGTACCAATTCGGTTATGTTGCATTTGAGCCAGAATAGCGTAAGCAATGCAACCACAGCCACATAACAGAAAACGAGAACATATGATCGATACGATGCTCACATGCATATCAACAAAGTGCACTTCTTTTTTTATAAAGAAAACGAGAACATGATCGATACGATGCTCACATTCACAAACTGCAAACCCATCACACTAGAATTGAGTAAAACCTTAAGTAGACGACATAACTGATACATAAGCCCTAATGAAATTTGAGCGACTTGAGACTTATTCAAGAAACTGAAACGACCAAACGTTACAATGTGATGCGATTCGTGTATATATAGTGTTTCATGGGTGGTTGTGGTGGCCGGGAAGTTTATCCTTGATCTTCTCAAGAATACCCTTCTTCTCATGCGGTTGGTCAGCCACAGCTCCGGTGGTAGTGGTGGGTCGGGTGGTTGTGGCGGTGGTGGGTGTCTGTTCGTCCTTGTGCTTACCGCTGCTGAACTTCTCTTTGAATTTTTCTTTTATAGTCTTCTTTCTCCTCCCTCCTTGCCCATCGTCCTCCTATTTCAAAACCATCATGTAATCGTTCATTATTACGTATAAGATCGATTGTACGTTAACAATAAGAGATCATCCAAAATACAAACGTTTTTTTCCCAAAACTATCATAATTTTAGAAATACATACATCTTGATTCTGGATTCATACAACAGATTTTAAAAACTCTGTTTTGATCTTTTGGAAACTTTATTTTCTCTCTTTTTAAAAAAAAAACTGTTAAGGAAACAAAATTGTATTCTTGGGAAAAAAAGAATCAAAATCGATAAATTAAATATCCTTAAGAATAATTCTAGTTTCTCAACTAATTCAAAAACGATAAATTTGAACAGATATACAACAATACAATTTCCCGGTTTTGAAAGGAAAAAGATTAACTAAAAACGATAAATGGTATGGTTTCATATAAAAGAACAACATTAAAATTATGCAAGAAACATATCTCAATAGATCTACATATGCATGAGAATCTCACCGAGCTAGAGCTGGATGAGCTTCCAGACCGCCGAAGGTGCTCTTCAAGCGAGCCATAGTGTTGCTTCCCCGTGGCAGTCGCACCAGTGGTAGTCGCACCAGTACCTGGTGCAACTCCTGCTGCAGTGGCGGCGGTTGCACCAATACCCGCGGTGGCAGCAGTCGCGGTGACTCCTGCATGTGTGGCTGCGGTTGGGTGCTCTGCAATGTCGCCTATAGTACTCTCCTTGTAATGAGGGGTAGAGCTGGTGACACCGGTTAGGTGCACGGGGTTACCGAACTCATCAGTGAGCTGTACCGGATTTCCATATTCGTCGGTTAGATGGATTGGGTTTCCTCGTTCGTCCTTCAAATCCGCCATTGTAAACAATCCTTTCTTATTTCCTTTCGTCTCTACTATGCTTTTGAGGGATTATGTATTGTCAGATTCTCAAATGCTTCTTAGAAAAGACTATACGTTTGCGGTTGAACAAGTGTCTATATATTGTAACATGTTCATCTGCATGGTTATGAGACGTGCCGAGTTTATGTGAAATGTTTTGCCACGCACGGAGAAGAAAGGAGTACCACGTGTCATGTGTGTTCTTTGATACGAATACGTCACGAATTCGACATAATTAATAACGTTTTTCTTTATGATAAATTCGATAGAACAACGTTATCATCTACGGTTTTTGTATGTTATATATATGGACAGATGTATTGGATTTGATCAAGGACGTGGAACCGCTAACTCAAATAAATATAACTTGGTCGGTGTTCGGAGTTTGTTGTATTCTTGATGTATTGAAGTCCAAAGGTTACGAGCTGATTGGCAATTGCAAGTTTGCGAATTTCTTATATATATATGTGGTTGGTGAATAATTTTCAAAAAGCATATTAAACAAACGAACCTTGGATCATCATAATGCAATCTATTTTATTGAATCGTTCGTCATTATTTTTTTATTCAAACAACCCACCTTTAGTATTAATACCGAGTGCAAAGAGTTTGTTTCTCCAAGTAGTCTACCATTGGTTTTAGCTAGGGCTGTCAATTTAATCATAAATCTGCGGGATCTGTGGGTTTTGACCCGCTGCGGGGTGGGTGTAGGATCGAAAAAATTCACAAAGCAAAAAAGTGGGCGGATGCATGTCAATTTAGTAAAATACGGGTTTTTGCGGGTAAATCCGTGAGTTTTACGGATACCCATGGATTTTTTTAAAATAAAATAAAAACAAATTAAATATATTTATGTAATTATTATAACTAAAATTTTAAAATATTATAATGTATATAAATTAATTAATTAACACATTTTGACTATTAAAAATTTATTTTGATATTTATGTTTTGTATTTATTATTATTTATTTTTTTGAGCAAACATTATTTATTATTATTAAATATATATATTTTTAGCTAGGTTTTTTTTATTAATATATATGTGGATCACCCGCGGATACCCGCAAATAGACGTGGACATTCGGGTGTCCGTTCGGGTTCGGATCGGTTCTTTCGGGTATCGGGTCTTTTGGGTATAGGGTTGAAGGATCCATTCGGGTATTTATAAAATTCGGTTCGAGTTCGGTTCGGTATTTTCGGGTTCGGGTCGGTTCCGGGTACCCGAAATATAAGAAAAAAACTAAAAAAATGCTAAATTTGAATAAAATTTGGTTAAATTTTGACAAATATAACTAAGAATTTTCAGATTTTTTTATTATTTTAGATATTTTGGTTATTTCGGTCTAACAATAATTGATATCTTCGGGTTTTATAATTATAATTTTGGGTAATTGGGTTATATCAAGTTAAAATATAATTAATATTTTGGGTATATAATTATATTTCGGGTACCTATTCGGTTCTCGGTTCGGTTTCGGTTCTTCGGGTATAGGAGTCTAGGATCCGTTCGGGTATTTTGTCGGTTCCGGATTCGGTTTGGTTCCCTCTTTCGAATCGGGTTCGGTTCGGTTCCGGATATTTTGCCCAGACCTAAATTTAACCATCATGTTGACGAAAAAGTAACTTAATTCATAGGTCAGTATTTATATATACGTATGGGTATCAAAAGTTTCTAACATGGACTTGCACAAACGAATTGAAGTAGAGAATCAAGAGATGAATGATGATGATGGGGCTAGCTTCTGTGCTTAAATTCCTCCGACTTTTCGAGGAAAAAGTATTGCGGGTCTTGCGACTTTTTCATCTTTTCGAGGACCCGCGACGACCCTTCTGTGCTTAAATGATGAACTGATGAAATAGTATATTTTCTTATTAAATATATAATGACTACAATACTTTTTCATATATAATTTAAAGCAATCATATATAAATATAATGATGATGATGATGGGACTAACTTCTGTGCTTAAATTATTTCGAGAAAAAACACTCAAGTTTTGGGAGAAAGCTTTGCCAGTTTTGCGGAGCGGGTTGTCGCGAGTCCAATTTCTTGCGGATCGTCGCGGGTCGAATTTCTTGCGGGTTTTGCGAGGCGGATCATAGTGGGGCGGATCATCGCGGGGCGAGTTTGACCCACTTGACAGCCCTAGTCTTAGCCACATGGAAATACTATTTTCCAGTATAGCTTGGATCGAACATAGAAAAGGGCATGGTCGCATGGCTCGATTAGCGATTACATCAGCACATGGTTAATTGGCTTGTCGTCCTTTAAAAAAAAAAAAAGGCTTGTACGATTCATCGACAAACAAGTCCGCAATCGACTAACTTCCATTCGAGCATTAGGATATCGCAGATATGAAGAGGGACTTCAAGCTTGGTTTGCCATTACGATGTAACATTTTTAGTTAGGTTTGCGTAAAAAACAAATTTCAACCAAATGATGCTTTGATATAAAAAAAAAAGTCGTATAAAAAGATTGTATCAAAATATTTTCATAAATTCAAAGATCAGTTTGTAGAAGACTAGTAGAGAGAGTATACCTTTTTGTAAACGTATAAATCCATCGATATCCAATTAACCCAATTCACAGGGCAAAGCCAAATCAATTTTGTCCTTATATTATTTAATTTATTATATTTACAAGTGTGAAAATTTGGGATTGCACAACAACAAAAAGGAAGAAGAAAGTTTTTTTTTTTTTTGACATCGAAGAAGAAAGATTTTGTTGAGACATTCTATAACATACACACAAACAAATGTGTACCATTGGTAAGTATCCGTAACGTTGACTTCGACCCTAGCTTACGAAGCGAAACAGCACCCAAGATCTGAAACAAGATTCAAGAATCATAAGATTTACCATAAGTGATGCTTGTAGAGAGAGAGAGAGAGATGCTTACAGTTTCAAAGTTTGCTAGATTTGGTCCAGAAGAAGCCTTTCTTTCTTAAAGAGATGGCAGAACGATTCTCTTTCGGGGATTTAAGACTGTTACTTCTGGACCCGAAAGAGAAGTGTCGTGCAAGGAAAGGCTTTGGGGAATAGCTTCTTAAGCTTGAACTCGACACCAGCTTCGGGACTTTACCTTTGTGTCCAGTACCGCTTGGCGCTATTGCTACTGCTCCTGCCTTGTGGCTGTGATCAAACATGACAAAGTCATCGCTGTCCACAACCCGGTTTCTAAGTCTCTTGTTTTGTTTAGCCTTCAAATCCAATTCTGCCCTTAATGCTTTCTCCCACAGCTTGAGTGTTTTTTTCTCACCCAATGTGCAGACGGGACATGGAGGGTCGAATTTGTCGATTTCAGGTGTCACCTGTTCTAAACACTCAGAATGATAGACGTGCCCACAAGCCAGAATCGCAGCTACAGAGAGCTCGTTAGTGGCAAAGATCTTTTGGCTACTCAACAACGACTTCTGAGCCAAGGATCTAGAGCAAGCACCACAGGTTTGCTGATCATTGGACTTTCGGTTTCCTTGATGGTCTATCTTGTCACGTCGAAGCCCTAAGCATTCATTGTCATAAGAGCAAGACTCTCTGCGAGAATACGCCATCATTTCATAGAAGGCTTGCATGGACCAACCATCAGATGGCCCAGAATGAGATTCATTTCCCAGCCTCTCTTCAGTTGCTGAGCTTCTGCTCGGTGAGGTAAATCCAAAGATTTGACCATCTGAGACTTGCTTTGATAGACAAGGGCGCGGTGTCAACTTCAGTGTCGATGAACTTGCAGGTGGCATTGGCAAGTGGCTTTGGGACGATAGTGGTGACGTCGAGAAGGATGATGGTTGAGAAGCCAATGACAGAGACCGTTTTGCAGGAGATCGATAATAAGCAGGGTTCTGGGTGATCTACGAAAGTAAAATAGAGTTTATATTAACAGAGGATATGTAACATCCCTAATTCAATTTTGAGGTTGAAATTGAATAATTAGAAGTTTGGGGTTAATTTCGCGTAAAATCAATTGTTCTGGGTGGGTTTAATTGATAACTTTGGGAGTTTGGGGTCAAAAAAAAAGAGGATCCCACACACATATGGTTATATGTGCGTATGTATCTCCCCCTACAATTAACCTAGCCGTCGACTCAAGAGAAAGCTCGAGTGGTTGACCGCCGTGAGCCAAGCCGGGACGCGACCTCCTCCTCCACGGTAAGAAACCCCTCTCTCTCTCCGTAGTTAGGTCCCGCGGTGCGGGGTGGTGCGTGTTGAAGGTCGGATTGTGGATCGGAAGTTTTGAGCCGTGTGAGTTTCGGTGGTGGGCGACGGTGCGTGGTTGGAGCCGGGATTGGGCCGTGGTTGAGCTTCCGCGGTGAGCTCCGGTGATGGGTACTCGCCGGCGTGTGAGTTGCGGTCGGGATCGTGGATCGGGGCTGGGCCGTGGAGAGCTCCCGCGGTGAGCTCCGGTGGTGAGCTCCGGTCGGGATGGTGGATCGGGGTTGAGCCGAGGTGAAGTCCGGTGGCGAGCTCCGGTGGGGCGTCGCTGCTCCGGCTATGGAAGTCGACGAAGTCGACTAACCGGTTTAGACCGATTCAATTATCGAATCGAACGTGTTGTGTAGTTTGATTGTTTTTTTAATTATTTTATTCTTTTTATTTTTAGGTGGTTTAATAGAAGGTTATTCATCCCGGGGAGTTCTAGAAAATTGCTGAATTTTCTCGTGAAACTTTCTGTGCGGGAATAAGGTGAGTGCAGGACCATAGGCGTAATTAAATAATTTTGATAATTGGTGTGATTTCGTGATTATAGGCCGTTTACGATCTCGGAGGGTCTAGATCGAGTGTTTCATGAAATGTTTGATTTATTCGGTATTTTCGTGATAGTCTATATTAATTATCTTAATTATTTGTTAGCCTGTAGATGGGAGGATTGCCTCACTAAGTATTTATCGAAATACTTATGCATCTCTTATATTTTAATTGATGCAGGCAATGAGAAAGTGTGACCGTGGAATCAGGGCGAGGAAGAGGGGGTGATCTAGACTTGTCGTTTATTTGATTATTTTATTTAATAATTTATGATCTTGATTATTCGGATTTATAATCTTGAACCGGAAATTATTTGGTGAGGTTTAGTTATTATTATTTATGAGAATTTAAATAATTAATTGCAAAAAAAAAAAATGGGTGCGGTTGTTTCAATTTGGTATCAGAGCATTTACGGTTCTAGGACGGTTAAAAAAAAAAAAAAAAAATTTCCGCTATTAGAACTGTCTATGGGAGTTAGTCAATTGTTGAGCTTGAAGTTCTAGATCATCCTCTTCGAGCCTTCAATGAGATTCCACGGTAAGACTCGTGTTTGTTTACTATTGCTGTTGTCAATTAGTAACAAGTGGTTATTGCAGATGGTTGATTCTGATAGCGTTGGTCAAGGTCTCAGAGGTCGGGGTGGTCGCGGCGGCCGTGGTCGCGGCGGCAGAACAGGCCGTGGCGGCAGAGGTGGCAGAGGTGGTAGAGGTGGCAGAGCAGCTGCGAATGTGACGCAGAGTGTCACGGTGGAGCAGGGGGCGTATGATCACGCCGAGGGGGAAGGTCAGTCGGAGCCAGCGGCCGTGTATGGTGCGATGCCGGCGCCGGGAGGTGCTCAGGCGGGTGCGGACCCGAACCCGATGGCGGCTGTTTTGGGCATGTTGGCCCAGCTCTTGGAGAGGTTACCTGGTGTGGTACCGGCTCCAGCTCCAGTGGCGCCACAGGGGGTTGCCGCGATGCCGGGTGTTGTTGCTCCGGGAGTTCCGGGAGTGGTTGCTGAGGCCGAGCCAGTGGTTCCGTCGTACCTGAGGGTGATGGAGCATATGCAGAGGTTGGGCACCAAGTTTTTCAGTGGTGGTGCTCGACCGATTGAGTCTGATGAGTGGAGGTCCAGGTTGGAGAGGAACTTCCAGTCGATCAGATGCCCTGAGGAGTATAGGGTTGACTTGGCAGTGCATTATCTGGAGGGAGATGCACATGAGTGGTGGCAGGGTGTTGCTGCGAGGAGGGCGGGAGTAGTGTTGTCTTGGGACGAGTTCCGGAGGGAGTTCGATCTCAAGTATTTTCCGCGGGAGGCTCGCGACAGGTTACAGGCGGAGTTTCTGTACTTGTCACAGGGGATTCGTTCGGTCCGAGAATACGAGGCCGAGTTTAACCGGCTGAAGCGGTTTGCTGGTCGGGGTGCAGATACCGAGTATGAGTTGATTGGTGCTTTCATGCGAGGTATGCGTATCGATCTCAGGAATCGGTGCATAGTCCGCAAGTTCGAGTCGGTATCCGAACTGGTGGAGTGTGCAGCGCAGCTTGAGGAGGGGATGAGGCAGGAGGCTAGTTTAAAGGCTGCATTACCAGAGGCTCCGCGACGGCCTCAAAGTCAGAGTGTTGCTCCGAGCAAGGGCGGTAGGTCTGGTCAGCAGCAGGGACATAAGAGGAAGTGGGAGGATACTTCCAGGGAAGCGGGTTCTGGGCCACGTTGTTTCGGGTGCGGAGCCCATGGACATCGCGTGGCGGATTGTTCTCGAGGGGGCCCGGTGTGCTTTCATTGCAAGGAACCCGGTCACCTCAGGAAGGATTGTCCGAAGTTGGCTCAGCCATTTGTGAGGATCGAGGCACCGCCTCCGAAACGGGCCGCAGTGGCACCGAGGGTATTCACCATAGGCGCGGAGTTAGGCGAGGCGAGCGGCAGCAGACCGATTACTGGTTAGTTACCTTAATTATGTTCTTGTTTGATTGTAATTTCAGTTACTCGCTCTGTAATTGTTGTTTGCTATTTGCCGTGAATCCTTTTCGTGCTTAGGGACCCTTAATGTGGCTGGGGTAGAGTCACATGTGTTGTTTGACTCCGGAGCGTCCCACAGTTTTGCCACACCAGATTGGGTGTCGGGGAGCGGTATCCAAGAGTTGTGTGGGGACCACTCGGGTGTGGTGAGAGTTGCTGGGGGTCGCTTGTTGAGGACTCAGGGCTGTGTGGAGAATGTTGACATTCTTATCGCCGGAAAGCTGATGCCAGCGGATTTGATAGTGTGCCCAGTGGAACTCTATGACATCATTTTGGGTATGGACTGGCTGGGAAAGTTTAAGGCTCATTTGGATTGTCACCGGGGTCGTGTGGTTTTCGAGCATGCTAACAGAAGACTGGTTTATCAGGGAGTGAGACCGGTGCCGGGAGGCATCGTCGTTTCCGCGGTTCAAGCGGAGCGCTTGATCGAACAGGGTTGTGAGGCCTACTTGGCTACCATTTCGATACCTGGTGAGGTTGGGGAGTCAGCGGTGCGGGATATTGAGGTGGTCTGGGAGTTCGAGGATGTGTTCCAGCAGTTGAGCGGGTTACCACCATCCAGGTCGGATCCTTTTACCATTGAGTTAGAGCCGGGGACGACCCCGTTGTCTAAGGCTCCTTACAGGATGGCTCCAGCGGAGATGGCTGAGCTTAAGAAGCAGCTCGAGGAGTTGTTGGAAAAGGGTTTCATTAGACCGAGCAGTTCTCCGTGGGGTGCACCGGTACTGTTCGTCAAGAAGAAGGATGGGAGCTTCCGGTTGTGCATTGATTATCGGGGGCTGAACCGGGTTACTGTGAAGAACAAGTACCCATTACCGAGGATCGATGAGTTGTTAGATCAGTTGCAGGGTGCTTCGTGGTTCTCTAAGCTTGATTTGGCATCGGGTTATCATCAGATCCCGATAGCGGAGACGGACATCAGGAAGACGGCTTTCAGGACGAGATACGGGCACTACGAGTTTGTGGTGATGCCGTTTGGGTTGACGAATGCACCGGCTGCGTTTATGAGGTTGATGAACGGCGTGTTCCAGGAGTATCTGGATGAGTTCGTCATCATTTTCATCGACGACATTCTAGTGTATTCGAAGAGTCCTGAGGAGCACATGGTTCACCTGAGGAAAGTTCTGGAGAAGCTACGGGAGCAGAAGTTGTTCGCTAAGCTGAGCAAGTGTAGTTTCTGGCAGCGGGAGATCGGATTTCTGGGGCACGTCGTATCTGATCGTGGTGTTTCAGTGGATCCGGAGAAGATTCGCTCGATTGAGGAGTGGCCGAGACCGAAGAATGCCTCAGAGATTCGTAGTTTTCTGGGTCTGGCGGGTTATTACAGGAGGTTCGTCAAGGGGTTTGCTAGTATGGCGCAGGCCATGACCAAGTTGACCGGGAAGGACGTTCCTTTCGTGTGGTCGGACCAGTGTGAGGAGAGCTTTGTGAAGCTCAAGGAGATGCTGGTGAGTACTCCGGTGTTGGCCTTGCCTAAGCAGGATGAGCCATATGTTGTGTTCACAGACGCGTCCAGGCTGGGGCTCGGTTGTGTATTGATGCAGCAGGGTAAGGTAATCGCATATGCTTCCAGGCAGCTGAGGAAACATGAATGCAACTATCCTACTCACGATCTTGAGATGGCTGCAGTGGTGTTTGCATTGAAGATCTGGAGGTCTTATCTGTATGGCGGTAAGGTTCAGGTGTTCACAGACCACAAAAGTCTGAAGTACATCTTTACCCAGCCGGAGCTGAATCTGCGACAGAGGCGATGGATGGAGCTAGTTGCGGATTATGACCTGGAGATAGCTTACCATCCCGGTAAAGCAAATCTTGTAGCCGATGCGTTGAGCAGGAAGCGGGTTATTTTAGACACTGAGCGAGATACAGAGGCGTTGGTAGGCATGGTGAGTGCCCTGAGACTGTGTGCTGTGTCTGAGGAACCTGAGCCGTTGGGTTTAGAGGCGGTGGATCAGGCGGACATTCTGACTAGGGTGCGGGTAGCACAGCAGTTGGATGCGGAATTAATGCAGGCTGGCAGGGCAGAGCTGTCTGAGTATGAGTTATCCAGCAATGGAACGATCCTTTTGAGGGGCAGGGTGTGTGTACCGAAGGACGAAGTGCTGAGGCAGGAAATCCTGAGGGAAGCACATCAGAGCCGTTTCTCTATTCATCCCGGAGCTACCAAGATGTACCGTGACCTCAAACGGTATTACCAGTGGGTAGGGATGAAGAAGGATGTTGCCAACTGGGTTGCGGGGTGTGATACCTGTCAGTTGGTGAAGGCTGAGCATCAGGTTCCGAGCGGGTTGTTGAGGAGTTTACCCATTCCGGAGTGGAAGTGGGACATGATCACCATGGATTTCGTGGTGGGTCTGCCGGTTTCGCGAACCAATGACGCTATTTGGGTCATCGTCGATAGGTTGACCAAGTCTGCGCACTTCTTGGCCATAAAAAAGACCGACGGTGCGGAAGTGTTGGCCAAGAGGTACGTCAGGGAGATTGTGAAGCTGCATGGGGTACCGGTGAGTATAGTGTCAGATCGAGATCCGAAGTTCTCCTCGCTGTTCTGGGGCGCTTTCCAGAAGGAGATGGGCACTAAGGTACACATGAGTACAGCTTATCATCCCCAGACCGATGGGCAGTCGGAGAGGACTATCCAGACGTTGGAGGATCTGTTGAGGATGTGTGTGTTGGACTGGGGTGGACATTGGGCGGATCATCTGAATCTAGTGGAGTTTGCGTACAATAACAGCTACCAGGCTAGTATCGGCATGGCACCATTTGAGGCGTTGTATGGTAGGCCTTGCAGGACCCCGTTATGTTGGACACAAGTGGGGGAGAGGAGCCTGTTGGGAGCTGACTTTGTGCAGGAGACGACTGAGAAGGTCCGGATTGTGAAGTTGAACATGAAGGAAGCTCAAGATCGTCAGAAAAGCTACGCAGATCGGCGTAGGAAGGAGCTGGAGTTCGCAGTTGGCGATTTGGTCTACCTGAAAATGGCAATGTTGAGGGGTCCGAACAGGTCCATTTCCGAGACGAAGTTGAGTCCGCGATATATGGGTCCCGTCAGGGTGCTGGAGCGGGTCGGACCGGTGGCTTATCGGTTAGAGTTGCCGGAGTCTATGCAGGCATTTCACAAGGTGTTCCACGTGTCGATGCTGAAGAAATGTTTGCACAAGGATGATCAGGTGGTCACGGGGGTGCCATCAGATTTGACACCGAGCATGGTGGTGGAGGCGAGGCCTCTGAGAGTCCTAGATCGTCGGGTGAGAGTGATCAGGAGGAAGAAGGTTCCTGAGATGCAGGTGCTGTGGGACTGCAATGGAGCCGAGGAGGTGACTTGGGAGCCGGAAGCGAAGTTGAAGCGCAAATTTCCCAAGTGGTTCGGCAAACTGGAGGGTTAGCCGGGTTGTTTCCATATCGTTGTAACCATGGTGTTGGGATTTTGGGAGTTATTGCGTTGTTGTACTCGTCTATTTTATGGTGTTATAATTAATCGATGTACTTTGGAGCTTTTGATTATTCAATAAAAAGGTGTTTTCATTGAATATGTTGAGTGGTGGGTTTACTAGGGGATTAGTAGACAGGTTGGCGGGCTACTAGTGGTAGTGGTCCGATAGCGGGAGTGCGGATACTAGGTGTTTGGTAGCCGCATAAGGCTGATAGTTCCGGATTGGTTTGGCACGGGGTGGTGGCCCCATATAGCGGCATCGGAGTGCACTGGTGAGTCACTGCCGAGTGTACCTGGCCGGTTGGGTTTCGACGTGATTCCTGATTGGTGAGACAGGTCACTAGAGAGATTGCCGTTGTCTGGCTCTCTATGCGTTGGACGGACCGATCCATGGTGTTGGGTCGTGAAGTCGTTGTACTCCCGGGTGTTGGAGTGGTTGGCCAAACCAAGTAGGGAACTATGGCACTATGGTGTTGAGCCGTGATACCGTTGTTGGTAGAGTTGGAAGAGCGGTCGTGCGACGCTGAGTTGGAATAGCGGTTGTGCTATGTTGTGGTTGTTAGCTGGATGTTAGATTCGAGGACGAATCTATGTTAGTGGGGGAGAATTGTAACATCCCTAATTCAATTTTGAGGTTGAAATTGAATAATTAGAAGTTTGGGGTTAATTTCGCGTAAAATCAATTGTTCTGGGTGGGTTTAATTGATAACTTTGGGAGTTTGGGGTCAAAAAAAAAGAGGATCCCACACACATATGGTTATATGTGCGTATGTATCTCCCCCTACAATTAACCTAGCCGTCGACTCAAGAGAAAGCTCGAGTGGTTGACCGCCGTGAGCCAAGCCGGGACGCGACCTCCTCCTCCACGGTAAGAAACCCCTCTCTCTCTCCGTAGTTAGGTCCCGCGGTGCGGGGTGGTGCGTGTTGAAGGTCGGATTGTGGATCGGAAGTTTTGAGCCGTGTGAGTTTCGGTGGTGGGCGACGGTGCGTGGTTGGAGCCGGGATTGGGCCGTGGTTGAGCTTCCGCGGTGAGCTCCGGTGATGGGTACTCGCCGGCGTGTGAGTTGCGGTCGGGATCGTGGATCGGGGCTGGGCCGTGGAGAGCTCCCGCGGTGAGCTCCGGTGGTGAGCTCCGGTCGGGATGGTGGATCGGGGTTGAGCCGAGGTGAAGTCCGGTGGCGAGCTCCGGTGGGGCGTCGCTGCTCCGGCTATGGAAGTCGACGAAGTCGACTAACCGGTTTAGACCGATTCAATTATCGAATCGAACGTGTTGTGTAGTTTGATTGTTTTTTTAATTATTTTATTCTTTTTATTTTTAGGTGGTTTAATAGAAGGTTATTCATCCCGGGGAGTTCTAGAAAATTGCTGAATTTTCTCGTGAAACTTTCTGTGCGGGAATAAGGTGAGTGCAGGACCATAGGCGTAATTAAATAATTTTGATAATTGGTGTGATTTCGTGATTATAGGCCGTTTACGATCTCGGAGGGTCTAGATCGAGTGTTTCATGAAATGTTTGATTTATTCGGTATTTTCGTGATAGTCTATATTAATTATCTTAATTATTTGTTAGCCTGTAGATGGGAGGATTGCCTCACTAAGTATTTATCGAAATACTTATGCATCTCTTATATTTTAATTGATGCAGGCAATGAGAAAGTGTGACCGTGGAATCAGGGCGAGGAAGAGGGGGTGATCTAGACTTGTCGTTTATTTGATTATTTTATTTAATAATTTATGATCTTGATTATTCGGATTTATAATCTTGAACCGGAAATTATTTGGTGAGGTTTAGTTATTATTATTTATGAGAATTTAAATAATTAATTGCAAAAAAAAAAAATGGGTGCGGTTGTTTCAGGATACATGGCAGATATATAGCTAGCAGTGAAACAAGCTTTTTACCGGTTCAGAGACGGTGTCGATGGATGCAATTCCTGAAAAAGATTGATCTGCCACAACAATTACGTGATGTCATTGCATGGAAAAGTCATAGTTTTAAAGGTCAAGATGGATGGAGACCAATGAAAAGCAAGCCAAGAAACAAACAAGAGAAACAATTTATGTCAGCAGACATATCAATGTCTTCTCATGAACAGGTTCTATAGAAAAGTAGTCCTAAGTTCCAGGCGGGCCACAACAAAGGTACACATTTTTCTCTACGCTCTACAGTTTTTGACAGATTAAACAGGTTTTGCCGGTAAGCAACAAAAATTTGCTGCATCGAACATATATCTAAAAGGCAGAGATTTTTTTACCCGAAGCAGGAGACTTGTGCCATGACAGCGTCTGGAAATTGTTCAGAGGGGATCCTTCTGATGATACAAATGTAGCTTCGGATTTGACATCAGACCCATCGTTACGACTAATCCCATCAGATAACCAACTTAGAGAGGTATCTTCACCTGCCACTCGTCCTCTATTATCCCACCGGAAGCTCCAATTTGGAGAATACCTCACGTTGTTTCTTTGCAAATTCTCGACTGCTGATGTATTAGGCACTACCATTTTGTCTCGAGCAGCAACAAAACAAGCATTCCCCATAACTACTAAGCTGAGCACCGCACAAAGACACTCCGTTTAGATCTTTTGGCGCATGAAACCACAGTAGAACACCTCAAAACCTTTTTTTTTACAAAAAAATCAGAAACTGAATCAGAATCAATTATGACTATAAGTCCTTGAAAACCCAAAAGGAGTAACATCAACGACTGGTAAAACCAGAAAATCAATCACAAGTCACAACAAGTTGCCAAACTTGCGAGGTTACTTGAATTCAACACCATCGATAAGAGCTTACCAATCATCTACACAATAACTTAAACTGGCCAAAATAAAGGGAGTTCGAAGTAGCAGCCATAGAAAACTAACAACTAAGGGGGAAAAAATCAATATAAGGGAGAGAGGATCAAATCGAGCAATTCGCTGCCCACTAATTTCTAGGTCAGTGAACTTTCATGACCATCTTCACTAAGAAAAATCCAAATATGAGAATTTTACTCAAGAGACAACAAAAATAGCAATTGAATCGGGCATAACTAACATCAAACAGATCCGAGATTATGGCCAAGTAACCAACAAGCCAGGTTGAGATTACCCAAAATAGAAACAAAAACCCTAAAATCGGCACCTAACATAAAAAAAAATCTAAAAGAACAACAATTGAGCAGATGGGACGAGAGTTACGAACACCGAACCTGCTCTCGGAAGTCGGAAAACGTAGCCGAAAAGATGAATCAAAGACGGTTTCACATAGCGAGAGAGAGAGAGCGCGGTGGATTTGTGGAGTGAGAATAGAAACGAGTAAATTAGCACTACGACGAGGCTTTGCTTTGTTCCTTCTTTCCTCGAAAGAGAGAGGGAAAGAGACGAATACAAGTCTTTTCTGACGGTTTTAATTAACGCCGTTATAATCCGATTAGTGTGTACCGGTTAAGGATCCCAAAACCGTACCAAATTAAAAGTTCGAGAATATGTTTTTTTTTAACACTTTATACAAATTATGAGAACCGTTCCACAAAGATTTATTATCACAATTAACTGCTACACTTGCACAACGCTGAAAATTTCCATATAAATTTATCTCCATTAATCTGCAGATGTTGCATCATTTAGGAATCGAATCCTGAACCTATGTAAAAGTAGAGCTGAGCATTCGGTTAATTAGTTGGGTTCGGTTTGGGTTTTTGGGTTTTAAAATTTTAGGTTCCATTCGGGATTAAATTCTATTTCGGTTCGGTTCAGTTTTCGGGTTTTTTGGTTTTTACAATTAATAACCAAACTAAAATCATTTAAGGGTAATTTTGATTATTTTGGATAATACAAATATTTTTAGATAAGATGAAGAGTTTGACCATTGTGAGAAAAATATTTATCCAACAAAAATGAACAAAGAAAGAAAAAGAAATATTGTCCAAATTACTACGGTTGTGAAAATCATCTCCAAAATCTTAGTTTTGTCTTTCATTTCCAACCTGACAAAAAAAAACAAGCGACTTAGTAATTCAACTCACGTTCGAGATTAAGAGTTATCCACCATAATATAAACAATACAAAATAACTTGGTTTCATGACAACAAACTATATGGTTTATAAACATACCTTATAAAATTACTAAAGACTTAGTCCAAAACCATATATAGTATTATATGAGTTTGATTTTAATTCGGTTACCCAATCGGTTAATTTGATATTCGGTTAATAAATTGAACCGAACCAAAAAACCGAATAAATTTAGAAATGTGTATGTTTGGGTTATTCGGACTATTCGTACTCGAACCAAATAACGTTATTCGGTTTGGTTCGGTTCGATTCGATTCGGTTCGGTAAATATGTCCAACCTCATGTAAAAGTATTAATGAATTATTTGGTCAACCACTGGACAAGAGGGTTTCTAAGATTTTTTATAAGTTCGAGAATATGTGAGGTTAAAAAAATTGTTTTAAAAACAAAACTAGAAATACTGTATTTCATAACAATTTCAATGTATTAAACTCATAAAAATGAGTAAATCTATTCTTTAGATATTGGATTAGCAAATGGACCAGTTGATTGATCTACGGTTTAATAGAACCGAAGAAGCATGACGGTTTGACTTATTGTTCTGCCGACGTGACACCGTTAGTTTAAGCGGAATTAAGTGACGTACGGGGAACGGTGCCACGTCATGTTGAAAAGACAAAAAAAAAAAACACGAATAATTGACAGTCAATATATTTACGAAGTGACGTCGTTAAATGGAACGGTTTATATAAGGAAAGTATAAAAATAAAGTTTGGGTGCCAAATGAAAACTTAATATCTTTGGAAGGATTAAAATAGGGAATCTTTGGAACTTATCTGTTACACGCTTGGAGCTTTGTTAGGCCAACGCCAAAATATATGAGGGAATAAAAACGCGAAACAAACACGCCTAATATAGGTGTATTGTGCTGGTGAAAATCCCAATCCAGTAAATGGTAAAAAAGTTCGACTGAGTTAAAAAAATCAGACCAGATCAAAAACATTTTTGAGGTGATGGGCCGAGTTGAAAAGTCCACTGGAGTAAAAATTTATGATCAAAAAATATTAAATGCAGAACTGTTAATTAATCCTAACGAGACTAAAGATTCGTTCAAACTGGTGAATTAAGTCGTTTAAACGTAACGGTTGGAGCCTCAAAATTAAAGATCATTCATGGCTAATATAGTATTGTGGAGATAAAAATTTTGGTCTCGTAAATTGGATTTATTGAATCAATGGTAAAATGGTCTGATGAAATCAAAGAAACCAGACGGGGTAAAAAGCATTTTTGAAGTGACGAACCAAGTTGAAAGGTCAATCAGAATAAAAGTTTACGGTCAAAGGGGATTAAATCCAGAACCGTTAGTTAACCCCGACGAGACCAAAGACTCGTTCAAACCGATGAATTAAAGTGACTGAACGTAACGGTCGAAGCTTCAGAATTAAAAATCATTCATGGCTAATCAGGCAAAGTTAACGGTAACGTTAAACACGATATCAAAGTATAAAACAAGGACGAGAACAAGGAGCAAAAGGACCTGAATCATATTCTCTACAACCAATTTCACTGCAATTAGTTCTAAACTCAAACACTTAACAATTTTTTGTTTTTGTATTGTAAAATCACTCTTGAGTATCGAAATACTAAACCTAATTTACTCCGAAAAAACATTGTCCAAATGGCTTACGAATTCTATTTGATCTCGTCGAACAATAAACATTAAAGTTTATTGTTCGATAATTCTTAAGTTTTTTATAAAAAAAGATAAACCAAATATTTTTGTTTATTCCTATTTACAAATTTTGACAGTTGTATTTCCAATTACAACAAGTATACAACATACTCTGAACAACTAAATAATAAGCACTAGTTCTGAACAATTTTTTTTTCCCCCGGGAAGCTTAATATATTGATTTAAAAAGAGTTTACAAGGCGTGAAGCAATTTATAAATTACAACCATAACATAAATATCAAAAATATGAAGCAATTTAACAGAAGAAGTGAAATTTGAGTGTTCAATTTGGATATAATGCCTTTATATATTTTTCATGTTTTGATGCTGAAAAAAAGAATTATCATTCGCATACATTTTTAAAAAAATATTAAATTTAAACTCCGATCAGAAGACTCAAAAAAATGCAACCAAAACATCAGAAACTCCTATTGATAAGTTCGGTTGATCTATCGATGAATCATCTACACAAAACAAAACAAAAATTGATCTTAGAAAACAACAATCTCTACAAAACTGAGGAACGTAAAAACAAAGGACAAATCCAACTTCAGCCAATAGCAAAAAAAAAAAAAAGAAACTGCATATTCAATTCCGGTTTCTCTGTTTTCTGCTGCGTCCAATGACGGTGATCGGAGTTTCAAGACCTCGCCTTTGAAGAACCTGCGGTGTCCAGTTTCACGGCAGCTTCGTGACGCAAGCTGCTTCCTCTGGTGTACGGCTTCTTAGCACCCTTAAAAGAAAAACAGATTCACAGTCTGAAATTACAATGTTTTATCAAGATTCAAAGCAACAGTCGTTAATCTAAATCCCAATGAACTTTTCTGTTATGTTTAAGTTACGAACCCTTTTGTTTTTGCTCACCTGGAAGATCGTTCCAAGTTTCTTCAGCCCTGTCGCTCGAGCTCGAAGGACATCCTTCGAGACACTTGGATCTTTAAGCACCTGTGTGTGTGTGAGGGAGAGAGAGAGAGAGAGAGACAAGATTAACAGCTATCTTAATTAGTTATTACTACAAAGATGGTTATGTAATGTAAGATGAATCTTAGTATCTTACAGATTGGCAGACATGAGACAGAGTGGATTCGATGTCGAGAACATTGATTTGCCAAAGAGATTGAAGCAAAGCATCCATTTTAGCTTCAATGGCTTTCTGAATATGCTCCTCTTTGTCCTCTCCTTGGTGCTCATTCAACTTGTTCACTTCATCCTGCAACTGAAGTAACGAAACCGCACCTATATATACAGATCGAAACAAGAATCATCCAAAGTAGGTATCTATTTTCGGTTAGAAAACCAAGAGATTACGTTTCTTTTTTTTACCAGAAGCAGCCATCACTTGAGATTTCATATGGTGGCCTTTGTCACGCACCCACTCCGCTAAGAACGGCACTTTCATAAATCGTTTGTCTTTCCCGATTTCTTTAGCGGCTTTTCTTGTGTAAATGTAGCCAATTGTATGCATCATCGCCTCACCGAAACCTGAACAGTCAAAGCAAAATCTTTTCGGTTTACACGAAGTTTGCACTTTTCTTGTCTCCTAGGAGCCAAAAGACTTTCTTTTATAGGTAAATGCAAAATGGGGGAGGTTTTACCAGCAGAAGAAAGCCGCTTTGCCTCTTCATTTGCCCATTCGATAAATTCATCGGTTCGTCCTTCCACAAATGGTTCGAGTTTGTTTTTCAACGTAGCAGCGAGCTTGTCTTCCCTCTCCTTCTGCAGAGCCTGCACACATTTCCCACATTTATATACATAGAGAAAAGCAAACATAGAAAATAGAAAAATATGTAGCTGGAAACGAATGTACTTTGATCTTGTCTTGCAGCATTTGCTTTCTGATTTCAGGCTCATATGATTCTAAATCGGCTTCGATAGATGCCAAATAAGCGAGTGCAAGCTGCCCGACGTATTCTTCAAAGACTTCGCTTCCGAAAAGCATACCAAATACAGCTGCAGGATCAACCATTGCATCCCTGAAAAGAAAACATTAATAAGCTTCAATCACATAATTCTCAACTGAAAACGGTAGATACAGAGTTGTAAAAAGAGACCAAAAACGTACTGTTGAACACCTTCTTTGCCATATTTGTCATAAGCTGCTCGCTTCTCCGGATTGCTCAAAACCTGATAAGCCTCGCCTAATACCTTTTCATTACAAAGACACGAATTGTGAGAAACCCAAGAAACAGTAGCAATGTGACAAAAACACCTAATCATCTCCTTGATTACCTGAAAGTTTTTAGCAGCTTGAGGATCTCCAGGGTTCTTGTCTGGATGAACTTTCCTTGCCTGAATTAGAATCAAACTACATTAGGATTTGATTTAAAGATACACAAAAGATTTTAACAGAAAAAAAAATGACTTACTTTTAAGTAGTAAGCCTTTTTAATCTCAGCTTCTGAAGCATCAGTTTTGACGCCTAAGATCTCATAATACTCATTCTCCTTCACCATACCTTGTGAAACAAAACACACAAATAAAAACGAAATTTGATCCCAATTATAAGAAGAACACGCTTGGAGAGTTATATCAAATGTATGCGGAAATTTTTATGATTTATTCTCCCATTTCTCTTGTTGCTACAACGATCATGGAAATTCCAGATCTTTTATTAAAAATCCAGAATTAGGGATCAAAAATTTGGGAAAACCAGAGCCGCGAGATCATGAATCTAGACATAAGAACAGAGAGAAAGGCAGAAACTTACTGGGTCGTGCAGATATGTAAACGGAGGCAAAAAAAATCGATCCCTAGTCGAGAAAGATTTGATCTTTTATACGACGAGTAAAGAAAAGGGACAAGCTTTTCGGTTACGAAGAAATTCGAAACCGCGTGACCGTGTCCGTATCCGTATCGTACACGTGTCTGAGAATCTTCTGACTGAACCGTGTGTTTGGTTTCTGATATTACGAGGTAATCTGATGGCCATAAATGTTTTGGTTGAAGTTTTAATTTTTATTGATTTTAAACTGTCATATCAGCTTAGCTTCTTCATAGGACTGAGAGTGTGTTGAATCATACAAGGTTCATGGATATAGATTTCGATGACCAACCCTCGGTTTTATTTTACCGTCAACGCAGTATTTTGATTTCCTACTTTTTGATTACTTAGCTTAAGATCATGAGTTTACTTTTTTTACTGAAATGTGATAGCCAAAGCTGGTGCAAAGTTTTAAGCCAAATCCTAGACCAAGGTTGAGGAAGCAAGCCTCTGTTTGTTTCTACATCTCTACCGATGCCAATGAAAAGCTCAGCGGTTTGTTACCTTCACTCAACCAACCTGTACTAGTATCAATATGTTGCTCTGAGTTGTTAAGGATGTGGATTTTTGTTTTTCAGATGCTTTGCTTTTTTTTTCATCCCAAAAAATATGGTTAAGTTCTTTCTCTTGGTTGTGTTTGATAGTTTGAGGAACATGGAAAATCGTATTTTATTCCCAATTTTATTCGTGCATTCATGTCTCATATATATGGTTTGCAGATTCAACCTAAAATTCCTGAGTTTTGTTCGTGCCAACTAGTTTGGTTTACTCAGAAGCCATTCCAGAAAATGATCATTTTTATATTTAAACTTTGTAGTTTTTGCAAGAGAGAGAGCTGGACGAGCTGGTGATGCTGAACCTGACGGTAAGGAATCAGACGGTGCGATCAAAAGGTCCAACGGTGGAGATGATAATGATTATTGGGCTTCGCATATGACAAAAAACCGGTTTTTTAACCTAAAATGTTTATTATCGTCACTGTATCTTCTCATTATTCTTTAGAATTTCTCAATCTCCAAAACGTTGTTTTATTGAATAAAGGAGTATTAGTTTTCATGTGTTGAAATTACAATTATTAGAATTTCTCAATCTCCAATCATTACTCAACTGATCATTGCATCAACAAAGTCTAATTGGTTTTAGATCAATTAGTGAACCTTCTAATTTTTTTTGTTAAACTCAAAACTTTCGTGATTATTTGTGAAAGTAAGCAATTAAATAATAGATTTTCCAAATATAATATATTTTAAATAATAGACTACATCTTTTTGAACAAATTTTTCAAAAAAAGTGACGGCAACTTTAGGAAATAAATCCAAGTAAAAATCACAAATTTGATGATGGACAATAATTTGTTTTTTTTTCTTCATTCAAATTTATCTTAAAACTGTAAATCGCGTATTCGTTTCTCGATTAATTTTTTTTTTTTGGTTAAATCGTTTCGATTTAATATTATGCGCCGATGTTGAGAAGAATCCAAATTATAATTTTGGTATGATTCCAATTGATCCAAATTAAGTGGGGTCATAGTGCAAAGAATATCTTCTCTATTTTGTCGGCGAATTATTATTATTATTTTTATAAAACAAATACTTTAAATTAGATTTAACTATTTTCTCACCAAACCAGGTTACAGGTCTATGGTCTGTAGATCCGTTAAAGTTTTACCTAGGGCCATTAATGACCGTCGGATCTTCCTCGGTTGATGATAAAAGCAAGTGATCTCTGCACTTTCTCCTTATTTTTATATTTGTCCAAACACACCCCAACACTATGCCTTCTTTTTATATTTGAACCAATACTAGTTTTTGTTACACAATTTACCTCAATTTCTATAGAAAAAGGTTTTGATCAGATGCAATATATCACATTGGACTTGATTGGAAGAGCTTTAGTGTACACAGCCATATTTATTTTTATAGTTAATTTTTTTTCCAATCATGATTTCTACAAATTTTTAAAAGTTAATTTTTTTTCCAATCATATACAGATTTTTAAACCTACATCACTTTGTATCATTTTTTGGCTGTAAAGAGCTATATTTCTACAATCTATATTTTTTAGCTTTCACTTTTTAAAAAGTCACAGCCAAAATTCTACCGCTAAAAAACCTATAGCCAAAAAACAACAGCATAAAACCGAAAATTACAACTGTTACCGATCAGGCCCATTATTAAACTAATGTGTGAAATTTTCAATTTTTTTTGAGAAATATTAAATATGATACTCAACAAAAAAATATTAAAAAAATGAAAGTAGAGAGACATTTTAGGTGAGGAAAAACTGATTTTTCTGGGGTTTCTTGTTAATGTGAGAAGTAGATAGATTCGCTGGAAAAAAGGTTTTTTTTTTTCTTTTGCTGGTGCATTGATTCGTAAATCAGCCATCTTCTCGAAGATTTGGGAGACATCAAAGGAATCAGAAGATTTCTCGACGTTTTAGTCGAAGGAATCTAATAACATGTCAGGTCCACTTGATCGATTTGCAAGACCATGTAAGAGATCTGATCTGTTGTTTCAGTTTATCTTTGGATCATTCGGCGTAAACTTTGAATTGAAAGAAATTTCAGGATTGATATGATAAATTTCGTGTCTTTTGCTTTGTCGTGTGTTCAATTTAGGTTTTTTAGGCTGAAATTTGGAGCTGGCGTAGTTAAATAATGTAAATTCACCTATCTGCTGCTTTGTTCTTGTAGATTCTTCAATATTGTTTCGTTGAGCTAATGGCAATAGTTTCAATCAAATCCAACAGGTTTCACTACAGGTTTTGAGGGATTCTTGAGCAGTGATGAGAAAAAGGAACGAAAGTCAGACTTTGAGAATTCTGAGGATGAGAGGAGAACCAGGATTGGTTCTTTGAAAAAGAAAGCCATTAATGCATCTACTAAGTTCAAGCACTCTCTCAAGAAAAAGAGCGGAAGAAGAAAAAGTGATGGCCGAGTCAGTTCTGTCTCCATTGAGGATGTAAGGGATGTCGAGGAGCTACAGGCCGTTGATGCCTTTCGTCAAGCATTGTTGATGGATGAGCTGCTTCCCACTAGACACGATGACTATCACATGATGCTGAGGTTCTTGAAAGCCAGGAAATTTGACGTTGACAGAGCAAAGCACATGTGGGCTGATATGATTCAGTGGAGGAGAGAATTTGGCACTGATACTATTATTCAGGTATGCTACCTTTTAACACAAGATTGTGTTTCGGATCAACAAGTTTAATGATGTTTTTAACCTTTTCATATTTGTCTCAACAGGATTTTGATTTCGAAGAGATTAATGAAGTTTTGAGATATTACCCACACGGTTATCACGGTGTTGACAAAGAAGGCAGGCCTATTTACATTGAAAGGCTGGGGAAAGTTGATCCTAACAGACTCATGCAAGTTACAAACATGGATCGATATGTAAGATATCATGTAAAGGAGTTTGAGAGGAGCTTTATGATCAAGTTTCCTTCCTGCACAATTGCTGCAAAGAAGCATATTGATTCGAACACAACTATTCTAGATGTTCAGGGAGTGGTAAGTTCCTACAACTTTTTGATGTTATTTTTCTACTCAAAATTTAATATCCAGGGCGTTGTGAGATGAGTTTTTTTTCTCATGCCTCTTTATATTTTATATTCAGGGATTGAAAAACTTCACCAAGTCAGCTCGGGAGCTTATCACACGATTACAAAAGATTGATGGAGACAATTATCCTGAGGTAATTTTTAGTTGGACCTTCTAACACATCTAATCTCCTCTGTGTCTGCGGCGTCATGTATTGAAGGATTATTCTATCATATGCTAATCTCGGCTTTGTGTTAATTTATGCAGACTCTCCACCAAATGTTTATAATCAATGCAGGGCCTGGATTTAGGCTGCTCTGGAACACTGTTAAGAGCTTTCTAGACCCAAAAACATCTTCTAAAATTCATGTATGATAATCTAAATTATCTTGGTTATATTTCTATTAAAAGACTTGCTTTCCATAATATGATATCCAATCTGGAATATTCCATTGTAATGTAGGTTCTCGGATACAAGTATCAGAGCAAATTGCTTGAAGTCATTGATGTCAAGTATGTGAACCTTAACTTTTTGATACTTTTTTCTTTTCTGGATCTTTGTTTGATTCCTCTATGGTAGCTGCATGTTTTTTTGCTTATGTCCAAAACGGTCTGTGCTTTTTTCAGCGAGTTACCTGAGTTCTTGGGAGGTACGTGCACTTGCACAGATCAAGGTGGTTGCATGCTTTCTGACAAGGGACCTTGGAAAAACCCGGAAATTGTGAAGGTCATTTAATTGAGTCATCTCTTTTTTTTTTTGTATTACATTGTACCAGTTCTGAAGCTGACGCAGCTGGTTATCTTCATTTTTTTTCAGATGGTGCTTCATGGGGGAGCACATCGGGCGAAGCAGGTGGTGAAAGTTTTGAACAGCGAGGGAAAAGTCATTGCTTATGCGAAACCATCATATCCATGGGTATGTAGTTCTTGAATTCTAGAACTAGGCAATCTTTATCTTGTAGCGAGTGCCTAAACTCTGACTCTGTCATAAACACAGATAAAGGGAAGTGACACTTCCACTGCAGAGTCCGGATCTGATGCCGAAGATATTGGGTCTCCAAAGGCTATAAAGAGTTTCTCTCATCTCCGGTTGACACCTGTTCGTGAAGAGGTAAACTTTTATTTTTTATCTATTACATTTCGTATTCTGGATTGTGCAGATGTTTATCTATGGCTGTTATTAGATTCCAATTGTATCTTGCATGCAAAAAAAAGGTGGATATTAATAGTATTAACTCTTTGCAGGCAAAGATAGCGGGTGAAACGAGCTTGGCTGGTAGTTTTCCGGGCTATGATGAGTACGTACCAATGGTTGACAAAGCCGTTGATGCAACCTGGAAGGTGAAACCTGCCATCCAGAGAGTGGCCTCAAAAGGTTAGTTATATGCTTTATGTAGAAGTAGGCTCCGGTGTAGCACCAAATACTTGACGAAATCAGATTTATATGGATTTCTTTTCTTATTAGGATTGTTTTTGAGTTTGCTTATATATCAAACCCCATGGAAAACAGAGCTTTTTGTAATTTCCTTGTTTGGTGAACTTAATCTATCAATCTGTCTTCTTCAGTGGATTTCATATCTCCCACGGTTCCAGAGGACCCTGAAGGCATCCGAGCTCGAGTCCTAGTAATGTTCATGGCATTTGTGATGGCGGTTTTCACATTCTTCCGCACAGTATCTTTCCGTGTGATGAAGAAACTTCCAGCAACCACTACTTCCCAGCCACAAACCGAAGGAAACACAACAGAGCTCGGTTCTAATGGTGAAGGAGTTGAAGAGGAGTGTCGTCCTCCTTCTCCTGTACCTGATCTCACAGAAACCGAGCTCCTAACTTCTGTGATGAAGAAACTAACCGAGCTAGAGGACAAAATCGGGACCCTCCAATCAAAGCCTTGTGAGATGCCTTACGAGAAAGAAGAACTGCTGAACGCAGCCGTTTGCAGAGTAGACGCACTTGAAGCAGAGCTCATATCTACTAAGAAAGCGTTATATGAAGCTCTAATGAGACAGGAAGAGTTACTTGCATACATTGATCGTCAAGAAGAAGCTCAATTCCAGAAGCTGATGAAGAAGAAGAAGAAGAAGCATCTTTTTTGCTTTTAAAAAGCAAAGCGAAGAAGAAAAAAAAAACCTCTGATTTATCTTTCTTTCTCCTTCACACCACGTTCTTAATTTACAGGATAAAAAAAAAAGCTCTTAATCTGATTTGATGTTTAAAGCTAATTACAGAGAGCTCTTTTCCTTCCGTGATAATGAAATTTGTAAGCTTATTTTATAGCCATATGAAATTTGTAAACTTGTTAATGCAGAACAAAAAAAAAAGTATCGAAATTATATATCAAGATTCTGTCTTTTTTTGTGTTTTTAAATCAAGATTATATATCAGGATTTTGTTATCGAGATGCATTATATGTTGTCCACAGATCCATAAAGTGATTATCTCTTAAAAGATTTGTTTTTTTCTGCACATGTTCTGTTTTTCTTTATCTTAGAACGATCATACAGAATTTGATTTTTTTCATAGGAAAAAATGGAGATAACAATATCCCAGTTATGCTCTCGGGTTAAGTTGTCGATCTCATCATCATCGTCATCACTGTTCTGTTTAAACGGAAAAAGGAACCTAAGCGGAGCTGTTGTTTCAGTCAATTGCTTGAAAGAGATTGGGCAGTTGAGTAATATTAGCTTCAGTGCGAAAAAGAAACAGAGAAGTCACGCGCCGGTGGTTAGAACAACACGCGCCTCCTCCTTGGATGAGAACCAATCCCCAACTTCCGGAGAACGGTGGCTTCTCCAACCAGTTGGTAGAGCAAAGCAGCTACAAAAATTCAATTCACTGAGTCTCTATGTTTGATTCACCATATATAAGTTGTAAACTTGCAGGCGATGGAGACACAAGACACATTGGTTACAAAGTGGAAATGCCTGCTCCTTTCGAGATCTCTTCGGTAAGAAATTATACAAACCCAAAAAGATAGATAGATTCTTGAGAAATTGATCAAGATTCTTTTGTGTTAGCAGGGCCAAGTTACCGTCGGACGGCTACCAGAAAAGGCTGACGTAGTCATTCCTGTGGCCACCGGTAAATTCCTTATTTTAATTTGGGTTTACGGGTTTTCGAATCTGTAAATCAGATTTAATGACTCAGTTTCGAGTTGTGATCAAATATATCTTTCCATTTAGGTTATGGAAAATGTAGAATCATTCTATCCAAATTCGGTTTGGTTTTTAGACTGTTTATTTTGCCTTGGTATCAGAAATCCGAATCTAAACACTTGTAGTTCTACACAGTGGTACATACATTCCTACTTCATTTTGTTTCTTATTAGATTATTAATCCGGATTCGTTGTTGCAGTTTCGGGAGTACATGCCACAATCGATACAAAAGGAGACAACCTTCTTGTCACGGATATGAACAGCACCAATGGTACATTCATTGAAGACAAACGTCTAATTCCTGGTGTTGCCTCTCCTGCCTTCCCCGGAACCCGAATCACCTTTGGTACGCCAATTTTTGTTTTATCATCTCTACGCGACAATAAAGATGGATGGTATTCACTCTTTTATGATTTGCAGGAGATACAAATCTAGCAATTTTCCGTGTTTTCAAGCTCCAAGATAGTAAAGAATCCTCAGAGAAACCGGCCGCAGAGTAACATGCTTCTGTTGGCTTGCAATTTGCCCTGTTTTTCTTGCAGAATACCCACTTGTTCTACAACATTGTTGTACTACGGGAACATATATATAGATTTATACATAACAATACATTTTATGTAGTATTACAACATTTATATGTTTTTGTTTTAGTACGTTACAAATTAGGTGTGAAAGAATGATGCATGGAAAGCATAAGCTTTTAGGTTTTCAGAGGCAAACAACAAAACATTTACAAAAAGCAAATCTCCACCTTTTTTTATCTTTAGAAATCTTCACATATATATATATATATATATATATATATTTATCTTTATATATGGCTTTATATATTTTCCAGGTTTCTTCATAGTCTTGAGGCATCATCAGGTCTTTCAGAATCCGAAGAACTGAAAACAACAAAAACAAATAAAAACATTAATTATAAGTCTGTTTAATATTTAAGAAGAGTGTTTAAAATATGTTGTTTGTTCTACCTTCTTCTTCTTCTTCTTCTTCTTCTCGATGTAAGCCACTATCTCTTGCTGCCTAGCCATGGCTTCGTCCAGCGTCTGATATTTGCAACCAAATACATTAATAAGTCTTTCAAAATTTGAATAAGTCTTTCAGAATTTGAAGTATAAGAGAGAATGGTTACCTTCTTGGTCTGAGATAACTGAAGCTCAAGCTCGTCCACGCGGCTAAGAGCGGCAGTGAGAATCTGTTCTTTCTCCGGCGAGAACGCCGCCGGCTGATTGTCCAACGACCTACATTTCTCCTCCAGTTCTGCCATTCTCTTCACCATCGACATATACTCTTGGCTCGACACCATCGCCGTCTCTCCTTTCTCTGCTTCGGTGCCGTATATTGCCGCCTCAGTGAGCTTCCTCGGCATGTTCTTTGTTAGCCTCACCACTGTCATTAGCCCCATAACCAACGACATCACGCCACCGAATAAATAACCTTCTCCTTCTTTCCTCTCCGATGGTTTCACGGCGGAGTATAAATCTTCGCCGGCAAAAACACATATTATGTCATATGAACAGTGTAATTACGAAATAACGGAATAATAAAATAGCAAAATCACTTTTCAAAAACATGAAAAAACTTATGAATAGTAAAAAGTAAGAATCAACGTTTCTGTTTCATGTAACCTTCAGGCTCGGGAAAGTTTGTCTTGTGGAGATTTGTAGGCCAAGTAGCGTCCACACTTTTGTCAATCATCGGTGTGAATTTTTCGTTCTCTACGAATTTGTTCTTCTGCAAAATTGGATTCTAAATCAATCAAACAGAACATCTAAGAAAGAGAGAGAGAGAGAGAGAGAGTACAGAAGAAGTAACCTTTATAGACAAATAAAGGAACTCACCACAAAGGATTCACATTTCTTCGAGTTGATGTTTCAAGCAAACAAACAAAAAAAAAGCTTTAGAATTTTGCTACGAATGTGAAAGGTTAAGAATGTATTGGGTTTTGTTTTTACCTTTGTTGTGTTCTCATACTCTGAGATTGTCTGCTCTTCAATGTTTGACAATGTCTTCCTTGGGCACTTTCCTTCTCCGTTTTGAACCATCTGTATACAATTTAAAATTCTGTTGTTCAGTTCATCGTTTCGGGTTTTCGAAGATTCTCTATTATCTTAGAAGTACCTTGAAGATGTCAGGTTCGTTCCATGGACCTTTGTCTGAACGCATACATCCACCTTTGTCTGCACAAGTGCAGTTACCACCCAAGAACTCAGGAAGTTCACTAAACACACACACAATTAAAAACAGAAGTTTAATATTATGAATCTGTGGCCAAAATGCAGAGTTATGGAGCTCTTTTTCTCTCTTACTTGGAGTCGATAATCTCAAGCAGTTTGCTTTGGTATTTGTTTCCAAGAACCTGTACATGAGGAACATGAAGTTTTAAGGACCTTGAAGTTTTGATCTTCGGAGTGTTAAAAACGAGAAAAAGCTTACGTGAATCTTCGCAGTGGTCTTTGGATCAAGGAAAGATTTCACAGTGCTCCACAGAAGCCTGAACCCAGAACCAGCGTTGATAATGAACATACGGTTCAGTGTCTATATGATCCATAAACACAAAAGCAATCTCAGTGCTGTTTTGAGTTAATAGCGATAACAAACTACGTCAAGACCATTAGAAATATCATAGTTACCTCAGGGTAGTTATTGCTATCAATGTTCTGGATACGCTGAAGAAGATCCCTTGCAGCCTTACTGAAGTTCTTCAACCCCTGGAATATACCAGCAAAATCACTCACTCACTATATCTATTTTTCTTTGATTTGAATACCGAAACAAATGAGGTAGAGACTAAAATGCATACCACGCCTTGCACATCCAAGATCGTGGTGCTCTGATCAATGTGCTTCTTGGCAGCAATGGAACAAGCCGGTAATTTGATATTGAAAGTCTTCTCAAACTCCCTCACATGGTACTTCACGTACCTATCGATCGTAGTGACTTGCATCAGTTTTGTGGCATCCACTTGGCCTAGCCTCTCTATGTAAATAGGCCTTCCGTCTTTGTCAACGCCATGGTAACCTTGAGGATAGTACTTGAGGACTTCGTCAATTTCCTTGAAATCAAAGTCCTTTGAAAGAAAGAGACAGGCTTTAATTAAGGAGAAGCAAAAGGGAGAGACAAGGAAGATGATCTACAAAATATAGTTGATTTTTTTTTTTTTACCTCCATGATTGTGTCAGCACCAAAATCTTTCCTCCAATTGATCATATCAGTCCACATTTGCTTTGCTTTATCGATATCAAACTTCCTTGCCCTCAAAAACCTCAGCATCATGTGATGATCATCGTGTTTCGAAGGAAGAAGCTCGTCTAAGATAAGAGCTTGACGGAAAGCGTCAACAGCTTGAAGCTCTTCAACATCAATGTCGTCAACGATTGAGACAGACATCACGCGGCTGTTCCTTCGAGTTCTCTTGGTGAAAGAGTGTTTGAATTTGTTCGAGGCATTGATTGCTTTCTTCTTCAGGGAGCAAAGCTTTGTCTTCTTGTCATCCTCTGAGCACTCATGATCTACAAAAAAAAACAAAATTTTAGAATATTTCCTCCATTGCAGAAAGCTTCATAAGTACAAATTTTATTCCTTACCTAGCTTATTATGTCGATCCATATGAGCAGACATCGTATCCGCCATGTTTATAGTCTGGATTTATTCTGTTGTCACATAAACACCGGTTTAAAATGATCTCTGAAATCCACAGAATCAAATCTATTTCATCAAGAGATTATTTTGCTTAAATGAAGCTATTGAATCCAGAGAGTAGTTCATGTTACGGTTTCTTGGCTAACAATCAATCGATGAAAGAAGAATCAAAGAAACCCATTTAGACATTTGATCAAACAGGTTTTATGCATACACAACAATAAGATTATACAATCCACGATCGTTACCAGAATTTCTGACAGCTAAAACATAGAATCAAAATCATCTGATACAATCAATCCGAGAAAAAAATAGAATCAAACCCACTCTATCACGGAGGTTGGAAACAATCGTAATATTCAAACATTGAAATAAAAGATCGTTCTTGATTTGATCTTTACCTATTAAGGATCAAAGCTAAGGAAGGAGGAAGAAGAAAGAAAGAGAGGTGTATATAATCTCCTCTCTCTCTCTTACCTCCTAATAAAGGATGGCTCCAGATTTACAACAAATGTAGAAGAGAGAGAGAAATGAAAGCTTATTTCAGCACAAGGGTCTTGACAGACAAAGGTTTTACCTTCTTTTGAAAATCCAGAGAGAGAGAGAGAGTTAGCTTAATCCATTAAAAGGGGTTTTCGAAAAGCTTTGACCTTTTACTACATTACATTGTAATTTGTAAGAGAGAGAGAGAGAGAGAGAGAAAAGCCATTTTTATAGAAGAAGAAACGCGCGTGCTTTGCCGTTTTTCTGGTAAGAATTTGTAAATGGAAGAGCTTTACGAATTACGAGGAAACTATATTCTTTTTTACAATCTCGTCAGTCAAACAAAGCCTACCAATCATATTTGCTCTTCTTTTATTAAGTGATTTTTATAATATTTACATTTAGTAAAATATACTAATACAAATCAATTTGATAATAATAAATTCATAAGCATCACGGAGCCAAGTCGATATCCAACTAAATATCCGAATTTCTGCGGATATATCCAAAAATTACAGAGTAAATACGGATCGACTTAGTGGTGGCCTGGTGATAGAGATCGATTTGGGAATCCATGAACAATGGTCCCCCGAGTTCGATTCCCGCTGGGAACTAAGTTCCTTCTAGTTTGGCCAAATGGGATATGGGGCTAAAATGTCTAACCCCCATTTGCAAACTCGGGTGTACGCTTAACCCGTTGATAGTACATCCACGGATACCACCAAAATACCGAATATCCGCTCCAGTATTAAAAATAAAGGTTAGTTTTATTAAATGATTTTTAAAATATTTACATTTAGTTTAAAAATATTTTTTTTTCTTTCCCTAATACATTATTTTTCCACACTAAACATCACTCAATAATTATGAGCTAGTAGTAATTCAATTTGTTCAAATAACTTTCATTCATAATTTTTTGAAGTTAACAGTTTAATATAGGGTACATAGATAAAAAAATGATCTTTATTTTATTACTTGACGACTTTATTAACATGTTTTATAATACATTTACAACAGTAATTTATTAACAATAGTTTTATACATTTATGTATGGAATAAAATAATATATATATATATATATATATATATATATATATATATATATATATAATACTACATTTTGTTTCTAAAAACTATAGCAAAAAAATAATGATAAGGAAGAGCTGGTTTTCTTACTTTTGAAAGTTGTTAAATAATTTTTCTATTTCCGACGATATAATTATGAACGGCATGCATGACTTTGGCTTTCCCCATATACAGTAAATAAAGGGAATTGATAAAATCCAGTTATCATTTATTCTTTTTTTTTCCTATCAACCAGCGGTTATCATTTATTTCTTCCAGCTAAATACATTAAACATGTATTTAAAATTTGATGTATGGACCGACCGACCATCATGAATGATAGAGGTAGACACGGAGCGGATATCCGGTATTTTGGTGGTATTCCTGATCTGTTCCGCTACGTCCGAATCATTATTTTTTTATCTGTATATGTTCCGTAATTTTTGGATATCCACCAAAATTCGGATATTTAGCTTGATATCCACTCCGCTCCGTGAAGCTTATGAATTTATGATTATCAAATTGATTTGTATTAATATCAAAGTTTAACAAGTTAATAAGAACATACTTTATTGTTTTTATGAAAATATTGTCATTTGAGAGAGTGACATGTGTCATGATAGACTAAATGACCACTTGAACTTAAAGTTTACCACTTCAAGAGGATGCGAGGCTTAGTGGTCGAATTTTAGGACAGGATAAGACATATTGTATGATGTGTCATTATAAATTAAACAACCAATGACACATCATACAATTACTGTTGTAAATGCTGCTGCTGCGAGGCTTAGTGGTCGAATTCCAACTGCTGCTGTATTTTTCAACGGTTAACTAAAGTTTGGGCTTAAAATGGATCGATCTTCCAAATGCTCATACTGTTTTAAGTAAAAGTTAATGAAGAACATTCATGGCCCAATATGACTGCATTATCAACTTGAGCTCATTAAATTCCACATGGTAGTGCGCAGTGACTCCATGAATGAAGTTGCAGTTTATTAATCAAATAGTATTAGTTTATACACATTTCAGAGCAGACAAGTTTTGGCTCTTACATTTATTCAAAGAGTTGACTTGCAAAGATTGATTAGTTTTTAATATAAACACAAGCTTCCACATTGGTAGGCTAAATGAGATAGATTTTTTCTCCCTATGCGTTGAATTTTTTAGTTTCTTCCATCGGCTCCAGATTTTTTGATCCACATTTCTCATAGATTCTTTTCAGTTGAAAGGATCTTACCTTGCTAGATTCCAAGACATTTTCATTTCATTGAAGTTGTGTCTTCTTGGTTGATATTTTTAGTTTCAGCAAATGGCTGCTGGTGAAGCACCGTGTTACAACAGGAGGAGTTATCAGGTCGTCATAGCAGCGACTAGAGACATGGGTCTTGGTATGAATATGAAACTTCCTTGGGATTTACCGAGAGAATATCAATTTTTCCAGGATGTAACAACTAAGACATCCGATCCCCGGAAGAGGAATGCGACTATAATGGGAAGAAAATCGTGGGAAGCTACTCCTCTTGATATTCGTCCCCTTCCTGGTCGGCTCAACGTTGTTCTGACAAAATCTAGCTGTCGTCTCAGCATTGCTACTGATGACAATGTATTGGTGTGTAGTAGCATGGAATCGGCTCTTGAACTTCTAGCCACTTCGCCCTATTCCTTGTCCATATCGAGAAGGTCTTTGTCATAGGAGGTGGCGTTTTGTTAAGGTTTGCATAACTCTGTCTCAATCGCAGTTTCTGTTTCCACATGATAAAGTTTGAGACTTTAGACCTGGAGGTTTGATACTTTGATGTCGACGTATGGTTGATCTTACCATTGTTGAAGTTATATCAAGATTTTCATGTTGTGGTCTCTCTCTCTCTCTCTCTGTACAGGCATTATATGAATGCACCCAACTGTGATGCTATCCACCTAACCGAAATCGATATAAGCGTGCCATGCGATGCATTTGCACCGAGGGTGGATACTTCTCTTTACCGTCCATGGTACTCATCATTCCCAACTGTGGAAAATGGAATTCGGTATAGCTTCAACACTTACGTCCGAAGAAAAGAAAAGAAAAGTGTTGCTGTGTCAGATTTCATTTGTGCGGAGACAGAGGAGTACTCGTTCTTGCCTAAGATGGTTTTCGAGAGGCATGAGGAGTTTGGTTACTTGAATCTTGTTCAAAACATTATATCTAATGGGGACAATATCACTCTTTCTAAATTTGGCTGTCAGGTGAGCTCTGCTCTCTCCATCTTTGTTTATGTTTTCTTCTTCACTTAACATGTTTTTGTAGTTGACCTGTGAATTTCTTGTTTCCTGTTTTGGTTCATTTACAGATGCGTTTCAATCTTCGCAAGACTTTCCCGCTGCTCACAACCAAGAAAGTTTTCTGGCTAGGCGTTGTAGAGGAAACCCTACAACTCATCAGTGGATCAACCAATCCCAAGGTAAAACCAAAAGAGACCTTGTGCTCAAGATTATGCTTTCTTTTGTTGATAACGAACCGAGAGTGAAGCATATTATATCTCATAACGATTTTCAGGAAGAGGGTACTGATCATCTATGGAACAGCAACGAGGCTAACGAATATCTTGACAGGCAAGCACCTAATTGAGGATTTAGAAAGTAGGTTTAACTGAAACCAGACTAACTATTTGTGTTCCAGTCTCAGAGTGAATGCCACAGAAGAAGATGGAGACCACCCGCTCTTGTATGGACTCCACTGGAGACACTCTGATGCTAGGTTGGTGGTATCTCTTCTTTGGATTGATTGTTCGTATGGTTTGCTTCTTTGACTCGTTGGCTTTACATTTGCCAGGCAAGAATTCAGTAAGCTCTCTGATGTTATAAGCAAGATAAAGAACAATCCTCATAATCGAGGGATCATGCTTCCTTGTCAGACGTTTTCACAGGTTAGCACGCCTTTCATCTGTTTTTTGCTCATTGTTAAAAAACTTACAGAGAGAATGCTGTGAAACCAAACTATTGAGAGATCGACCATTCCGAGATTATGGAAATCATGAAACTCAATAAAAATCTAGAAGATTTAGATATACGCAAATATCTTAATTAGGAAATTTAGGAAATATAGATTACTTCTACCGCAATATAAATTAATGCATTTTGTAACTTTATTCTCATGAGAGTCTAATAATAATTCTTCCTAAACACTTTCGTGTTCTTACTCTCATCAATTTATCACAAACTGAAAATGATTTATCTTTATCAGTTATATGCGGCGAATGGTGAACTTTCCTGTCAAATCTACCAGAGCTCAACTGAAGCAAGTATCGGGATTCCTTTCTGTATCGCTGCATACTCTCTCTTGACATGCATCATCGCTCATGTTTGCGGTATATATACACAAAACCAGTTTAACATCTTGAGTCCTAATGATCTCGAGTAATATGACTTGAAAGCATTTGTGCGGTTTCTTGTGTTGACAGATCTTGTTGCTGGTGATTTCATCCATGTGATTGGAGATGCTCATGTTCATACAGCTCACATCAAGGCTATACAAAAACAGCTTCAAATCTCCCCAAAACCTTTCCCGGTCAGTACTATAACTTGCCTCATATTTCTCAGGAAACAATTTGACTTCTTCTATCTCTCTACCATCTTAACGATAGAAAATAAAACAGATTTTGAAAATCAATCCCGAGAAAACGAATATCGATCACTTTGAAACCTCTGATTTGGAGTTCCTGGGGATATGACCTGCTGCCTCACAAAGAGGTATTCACAATGGCTACTCTCATTGTTGATTGTTTCTTGCTCATCATGTTTATGGCTACGATAAAATTATTTATTCTAACAATCAAACTTACAGAAAATATATTTCATACTTTATTATAAGATGGAACAAAATTATACAAAGAAAAAAAAGAAAAGAAAAGCTTTGAAATATTTACAAACACACACATATATATGTGAATGATTTTTGCATAAACTAAAGTTTTTCTTCTTCTTTTTTGCCCCTTGCTTTTTCTTGTAATTACTACTTTACATCTAAATAATACAAAACTCTTCATCCTTTTGGTTCCTCCTCTGTCTCGCAATGAAAGACTCGATCTTGTACCGGAGTTCATCATCAGAATCAAATCCATTAGCAGGTCTCTCCATCTCCGATCTCTTCAGTCTTCCACAAGAACTCTTCTTCGAGCCCTCGAGATTCTCTGACCGACTCCTTTCGTAACTCTTCCTTGGGCTTTCCTGTTTTTGGGCAATGATTTGTCGGTGTCTCTTTACAGTTATGTCCTTCTTGTCCCTCTCTTCGCCAGTGCTCTGTTTGGCACTGTTCTCAGTCTTTTTCTGTTTCTCTCTCTTATCTTCACTGCTCTGTTTTGTCCTGTTCTCCAACATGCTCTGTTTTGCTCTGCTCTGTCTCTTATCTTCACTGCTCTGTTTTGCCTCGCTCTCTGCTTCACTCTGTTTCTCTCTGCGAATCACATCTTTCTGTAAACTCCCTTCTCTTCTTGAGCTCTCACGGACAAACTCGTCGTAAAAATCATTGCTGTTTCTCCGTGCATCTGGTTCTTGATTCACAAAGAAACCGCACTTGGCGACTATAGTGATGACTATCGCATTCCACAAGATGAAAGCAAGGTGACGGTTGATGAGAAAACGCGTGAGACCGGAGTCATCCAACATGATGACTAGTTGGTAACAGAGCTTGGCTACTGTAACCATAACTACAGTTATCTCGATCACCCGGTAAAACAGATCTAAGAGTATTTGAACCCGCGACTTCTTCACAACAACCTTTATCTTTCTTGGCTTAGCGTTTTGGTTACTAAGCGGATCCATCGTCGTTGAAGAGAAAAGGATTCGATTAAAACAGTAGAATCAGAAGATCGAACAAAGATGTTGCAGAGCAAAAGAGAAGTTGATATCCAGTTTATGGTGGAAAAAAACAGAGGAGAGTATGAGTCTGTTTTTCTCTTTGTTTTTATTTTATTTTTAGCTTGAGAGAATGTAGCTTTGCAATGTGAGTATTTATAAAGGGTCATTGAGTGCATTTGCTTTCTTTTTCCGTTCATTAATCATATTTTTTTCAAGTGAATTAGTGTTCTTTTGTTCTTATATGCAAAAAGAGTTAATACATCTTTCACCCTTAAATCTCTTAGAACTAACACCGAGCAACATTTTTAGTCTTGTGTCCTAAAATTTTCATTTTGCACCATCCCCTTGTTGTCTTATTAGATTTTATATGTTAAAAATATTAGTTGAGTGATTTACTGACAAATGAACTTTAACAAAATGTTTTTGATTAACATCTAGTTTTTTAATGCTTTGAGAAACATCTAGTTTGAAACAAGAATTAGCTCTTTCATTAATTAAAAGTAGTTATTTGCATGAACAAATGTTTCAGATGGCTAATGATTATGAACGAAAATATCTTATTATATAAAGTTGGATCCCACGACGTGAACGTGACACGTATGATAATTTTCAATCACGAGATTGTAACATTTGTCACGGTTGTTAATTTAGATCTTGACATGTGTCAATTTAATTAAAATTTTAAAAATGAATTAAAGTAATTATTAAAAATATTAAACTAAAAAGGCAATTTAAAACAAAAAGAGAAAACAAGAATAAGTAAGGAAAACTTACAATAAAGAAAAGTAACAAAAAGAAACTTATAATTTTATACCAGGACCAAACTTAAAAAAAGAAAATTATAAATATACTATAAACTTAAAAGGAAAATTATTAATATACGACCAAACTTAAAGGTTTATAATCCATTCCATTATGACAAAAAGAAACTTAAAAAAGAAAATTATTAATATACAACCACGACCAAACTCTATATAATAATCTACACTTTTTTAATTTTAAAATGTGTGACTTTTAAACTTAAAAAATCGATCAAAACTATCTGATAAATTGAAAAAATAAAATTTATTATTCTGTTTAGCTAAAAGATATACCACATAATATTTTATTAAAGTTAAATATAAGTTAATAATTATTTACAAAAGATAAATATATACTTTTACACATTAAAATTAAAAATACAATAATCGTATCCAAGGGTATTTACATCGTATGTTTCACCAAAAAACTTATTCAAAGATTTATTTCATAAGTTTTTAAAATTAATCATAATTTTTTTTTAAGTACCTGATTTCTTATATGTTTAGATTTCATAAAACAAATCTAAACATGTCAAATTTTATTTATTATATGATTTCTTATATGTTTAGATTTCATATTAAAAATCTAAACATGTCAAATTTTATTTATTATATAAAAAAATGTTTCAAAGTTAGTAATTCGAATGATCGCAATACGTGTTAAGTCAAACGATCAAATTTTGACACATGTTTAATAAATTTCCAATTATATTTTGACACATGTTTAATAAAATTTTAATTATATTTTAAACGTTATCAGTTAATCGATTATATTTTGGCATATGTTTAATAAATTTCCAATTATATTTTGACACGTGTTTGATAAAATTCTAATTATATTTTAACACATAATATTAATAATAAAAATAAAATTTTAGGAATCTTAAAAGGTATTAGGAAAAAATAGACAAAAACTATAATCTTAAAATGTATTAGGAAAAATAGTATTTATGTTTAAATTAAAAAAATTAAACAAAAACTATAAATGAAAACAACATTTTTTTTAATGAATAGCTATATTTCAGATTATAATAAGGAAATTACACAATAGATAACAATCATAAAAAAAAAATGAACAAAAGCCAAAAATATTTGAAAAAATAAATAAATAATATTTCAGTTTAGAATAAGAGAATCTTATAATATAAAACTGAATGTAAAGTTACTCAAATCAATTAATAACTGATTTATAATCTTAAAATCGATTAATAAAAAAACTCAAAAATTATAAAAATTTAATATAACCGATTTATAATCTTAAAAGGTAAATTTATTTTAAAAAAAAAATTTATCCTAAAAGGAAAAATTAATATAAAAAAGAAAAAAAATTATTTAGTTTTTCCATTTAGATTAAAAAAAATAATCATAAAAGAAAAATAATTATAATTTCTCAGCTCTATATAAACCACAACTTGGTACTGTGTTAATTACACACCAAAAAAATAAAAGTCCAATAAATGTATCCAAAGCTATTTATTGCATCTATTTACCAAATTTTTCTTTCAAGATATATATTTATTTCATCGTAAAATTTGTTTCTAAATTTATGTATTATATATTTTTCACGGGTGATCTAATTTTTTTTTAGCGGATTATAAAATATTAAATTATAAACCTACATATATGCGGGTACTTATCTAGTATATATATATATATATGAGAATAAGTGTATAGTTATGCTCTCTCTTTTCACAAAAAGTGTTGTTTTAAAGTTTTATTTTTATTTCACAAAGAGTGTTATTTTATGTTTTCAATACATAATTTTGAATAAAAATTTAGTTTTAACCTTATTGTTTTAGTATATTTATTAGAGATAAAAATTTGTTTAGTGTATTAATAAAAGATAATATGAAACTTTTAATAATTTTTTTAATACGTGTGAAATGTATAAAAATAACACTTTTGTAAAATAGATGGAGTATCATTTTAATAGGTAATTCAAAATTATGGCTCATTGTCTTATAGTATGTCAATCAAACAAGTAACATATTAACTTTGTTATAAAATACTATTTGATCATGGAAAGTGTGCAGTTCCTAAAGGGTTTGTTAGCTAAAAAGCCATGTCTCACTGTCGAATAGTGTACTACAATCAGTTTTTTTATTCTAATTATAATATTGAAACTTATGTGTTATGCGATTTACATTTTTGCAGTGAAGGTAAAAGAGAAAAATCATTTAAATTAAGCAAAGGCATACGTTTTAGTAGGGTTGAGCGTTTTAAATGTACCCAAACCCGAACCCAAACCGAAAAACTCGATTTCGAACCCGATTCGAACTAGAGAAATATCCGAATGTTTTAGTGTCTAGGTACTTCAGGTTTCGAGTAATACCCAAACCGAACCGAAACCCGAACTACAAATCCGAAGTACCTAAACTCCCTCTTTTAAATGCAGAACCATAATCTGTTTTATTCAAAATTGGGACCATTTCTACTAAAGCCTCAGATTTTAAAAACGCTGACTACAATTTTTAGTTTACAGTTCTTTATAATTAGCAGATGCGATCAACAAGCCAGAATTGCTCCCAAAAGATTCTACCTCTTGTCATATATTCCCTCTGGTTCACAAAAGTGTCATTTTAACACATTTCACATATATTAAAAAAACTATTAAAAGTTCAATATTACCTCCTATTAATACACTAAATAATTTTTATCTCTCTAATTAATACACTAAAACAATAAGGTTAAAATTGGATGTGTGTTCAAAATTATGCATTGAAAACATAAAACGACACTCTTTGTAAAACAAAAATAAAACCTTAAAATGACACTCTTTGTGAAACCTTTGTGAAACGGAGGAAGTATATGTGGGTCTGTTCGTTTGCCGGTCGCAGGCGGCTGCGGCTGCGGCTTGCGGCCAAACGCTGCGATCAGACGCGGTTGATGTTGTTCGTTTGGCTGCCGCGCGGCTGGACGTTGCGACCAGTCGCAGACCTGTTCGTTTGCATGCCGCGCGGTTGGCCGCTCTAATCGCATACGTAACTCTAATCGCAACGCAACGCTGGAGAAATCCAGCGTCCAAAAATTCTGATCGCAGGTCGCTGCGACCAAATGCTTCGTTTGGTCGCAAGAGACTGCGTCTGGTAAACGAACAACTTTTGGCCGTAGGCCGCAGCCGCAGCCTCCTGCGGCAGACAAACGAACATACCCTATGTTGCTTGTTTCCTCTTTGTGGTCTGGTATGTCTGCATCAGCAATGTTGTCCTAAGATTACACCATTTTGAAGTTCATTTGCATATCTTGCCTTGTGCCGTGGATTTTAGTAGAACACGAGTTTGTATTCCAGATTTTTGCCTTTGGTTTTAACTAATGTTGATTTTATGAAAGATACTGGATTTCAAGTTGAGAGTGTCGGCTTGAAATTATCACGTGACAATCAAAGACTTTGGGCAGGTGGATGATAGCACAATTGCTTTCGTCGCTGACCGAACTCTTGGTACTCTATCTGACCTTATAGTAACACATTATGGAAATCTCCTGACAACTGTCTTTTGACTAGGAAATGTATTGAATTTTCAGTGTTGGGATTACAGTTTATTTGGCATTCCTCGTAGTTTCTGATCAGATGTTGTCGGTATTTAACTAACAAATTGCTTAACGTAGGGAGAAAATGGATTCGTTGAAGCTGCAATAATGGTACGTGATATTGGTAAGTTCAAAGATAAAAAAAATACCCGAACATACTCGATTTTACCCGAACTTACCCGAATTTACCCGAATTTATTCAAAATCATTGTTACTTTGGTTATAACCGAACCCAAACTCGATTAGTACCGAACCGAACCGAACCCGACCCGACCCGATATTTTAAAATACTTGAACGGGTTCTCTAAACCTAAACCCGAAAACCCGAAAACCCAAAAACCCAAAATACCCAACCCAAACGAGTACCCGAACGCCCAATCCTACGTTTTACGATTAGTTTAGAAAAACTCTATGAGAAGTCATATTATAAGCAGCAATATGAAATAAATCTGGAAGCAAGAAAAAGAATATTAATTGTCAAAATTATCAAATCATTATAATATGACTCCAAAATTTCTGTATCGATGAATTAAGTTATTTTATTAAAATTTTATGAATCGACAAATATATATAGATAGATGGCAGATTCGATAAATTAATGCTTGCGTATGTCTGTAAGATATTTCTCATTAAATTTAAATTAGTAATCACATTGTTGGTTATCATTGCTAAAATAGCTTCATGCACTATCTTCATCCATTAGTAATTTTTTACTTGACTCATAGCAGCCCACCATTATTTATTACATGTCCATATTTAAATAACTTTTTGGCAAAAGTGTTTAGGACTTGAATGATTAGGACAAAGCATGTCTACCGTGCCAAATTAAAATACTCCAGGATATAAAATAATACTATTATAATCGCATAGGCAGTTATTGAAATTTATATAACCTTTTTTAATTGTTTGTTCTAGAAACTCTTTTGGGTTTTGGTAACACAAATCAACTCTAATACTTTTTAAATTCTAAAAAATATGTATTCCCTCCGTTTATTTTTATAAGTAATTTTAGAGATTTTGTTTTGTTTCACAATATAAGTTGTTTTCATATTTCTATGTAACTTTTACCTTTATCGAATACTGTGTGGCCAATAATATTATGCAGTTTTTTTATAATTGGCTGGATTTTTTTTAATTTATATATTAAATGATATTTTTTTGTAAAAGATGGCTTTCTTAAGTTTTGTACTTTTAGCCAAAACTACTTATAAAAAGAAACGGAGAGAGTAATATTTTCTCCGTTGAAAAGATGATTTTGTTCATGCTTGTTATTGATCCGTGTACTATACACATTTGATTAGCGTAATACTATACATGGATACGACTGAAAAGTCAATGCATGTACAATACATAAAATGTTATTTATTTTTCTAGTTTTTATAAAACACTAATACATAAACTATATTTACATAAAATGACCGTACATACAAAAACCCTTCTTTCTAATAAAATTATTGTTACGGTATGTATTATATACTTAGCGTAAAAACACTTATCGTTTTACATTTTCTTATAATTTTGTTTTGTCAACTAAAATTAATAAATGAGATGATGGAACTATGCAAGTCAACAAAATTTTGGCTTATATGGTACATTTCTATTTATATACAAACTCAATTTAATGTAACCATTCACTTATGAAATGTTTGCAAAAAAAAAATGTAGTTTTTCAAATTTTTGCATTTTAAAAACGTGATTTTACCGAATACTATCATTTACAACAGAACACATAGAAAATTCGCCCCGCACGTTGTACTTATAACTAGATTAGATAAAACTTTATTCATCTACTTAATAATAATTTTTTTTGTTATTCAAATGTTTTACAACGTTTTAGTTTATTTAGCTTATGAATTTTCTCGTCCAAATTTTTTTTTGTATTTTATGATTTAGTTATTTCGCTATTTAACTTACGGATCAGTCAAATCATGCATAGTTTAAATGCGATAACTTGTTTTTTTTTTTTGTCAACAGCCTAAATACATAAAACGGTTCGGAAATTCAAACCGGGGATACTGAGTTTACATAAGTGATATCCACTGAATAGACATGAACAATTCTTTCTAACTTGCCTGTCATTGTATTCTTTACGCGTGGAATGAGTGAGATAGAGAAAAACAGAAAACACATATTTACTCTTCACGAATTCCTCCAAGTGCAATGCAAAAGCCAGTCAATCATCTGGTGAAGACACACCATCTTCACCAGCTCAGAACAGTCTTTTGCGAATGCTATTGTCTTCATTTGTCTGGTAACCAGTTTTTTTATCATTGTAAATTTCATATATCGGCAATATGTATAAGAAATCGAATATAAATTTTAATCTAAAATTTTCCAATTATTACAAAATAGAGTAATAGCAATAGATAGCTACAAAATACTGATAAATAAAAATTATTGTTTTGATTTTCGGAGTTTTCTTACAAAAAAAACATCATGCAATTATATTATTTATAATACAAGAAATTATACTATTTCGTTATTTGACTGTTGATCTATCATATTTTATCACTATTTATTAAAAGAATAGAAGAAACCATTACTTATTTTTAGCCAAAAAAAAAAAGAAACCATTACTTCTTCACTAAGAGATTGCGAGATGGCTTATACTTCTACAACTTCTTTTTGTTATGTTTCTTTATGTCTTGTCTCTTTCTAACCAAAAAGCATGTATATGTGGTTTCATTTCAATTTAAATTTTGCTATTGGATACACTTTGAAGAAAAAAGAAAAGTCCCACTTCTTTTTTTCTTAAAAGGCATCTTCATAATTGCTCATGAGTGTTACGTGTCATTCGATGCTTCAATCAACATTATGCAAATTATGAAATATTTTTGTCTACATGTCCTTAGACATTGATCACACTTATCCATAAGTAGTTTACGTCTTACATTATCAACTGGTCTAGATCCTAATTAATTTTTATAGTTCAAAATAATTTTTAACCTGAAATTTACTACACAAACTAATTTGGAAAAAATGTCTATGTTTACGTCTTACATTATTAAATGTCGCTACTCTCTTGCCACTTAATATCTTTCGGTCATGTATTTAAGACTTACACTATACTCTGAAAAATTATGTGATCCTTTACGTACATAGATCGAAGTGAAACTGAATATAGTTGAATGCATCACAATGTAAAGCTTGTTGGTCGTTTGCATCATCATCTCTATTGTCATTTCAGGAATTGTTGAATTCTGGAGTTGTTGTATCGGTTATTAGCACCGATATAACTTATATCTTTATCGTATCAGTGGCTCGGAGAATTTCGTTTAGGTTAAAGTATTAGGTCGGCGTATATTCCTATCAAGTGAAGTCGGTTTGAATCGAGATGATTACAATGATGTTTCCTTTAAATGAGTGGTAATATTGGTTTTTTCTCCTCCGATTTTTCTCTCCCCTTTACAAATGAGGGTACTCTTCTATTTATACTAAATTTAGAGTGGCGGTTTAGGGCATCTGAAACCCTAATTTGTACGGTCGGTCAGGACGAACTCGTTAGTCGGGCAGGACGATTGATGGTGGGTCAGGACAGATCGCCTGGTTGGGTAGAGTGTACTGACCGGTCTTGGTGGCAGTCCACCTAATCCTCCTCGTACGGCCGACCTGGGTGGGCTCTGTTTGTTTGGTGGGTTGGCTGTTTAATGGGCCGATTACTCAGATGGGCCGATCTTGATTTGTTCGTGGGTTTTTAAGGAAAACGGGGGGTCGCGAGGCCCACCTCCAACAATTTTCCCCCACAGTTCGGTGAAAGATTGGAGATATATTGAGTTCGGTGAATTCATATGATTGGTAGAACTGTGATCGAGATCGGTGCTTCTGGTAATAGCGCTCGGTGGGCTTCTAAATGGGCCTTTGCTCGTGACACTTGAGCCCAGATACCTATGCGCGGGAAATGAAAATGTCATTTAGGCGCGCGGGAATCGAAGAGTCGCCTAAGTGCGCGGGAAAACGAAGAGTTCCGTAGATGTAATCATTGCGTCTCCTCGGCAGTCGCGCCCCTTTTTCTATATAATCTCCCCTCCTCGTTCTTCTTCGTTTCATTTTTCAGCAGAAAGAAGGTATTACTCTCGCATTTTCTCTCTCGGCTTTATTCGATTGTTCTTGGTTTTGTGTCGCAGTTCCGTCGCGTCGCCGCCGTTATCTTGTTGATTTCGCGGTATGATTTCTCCGACCAGGTGGAGATTCTTGTGACGTCGGTCGATTGTTCTTCGTGTTCTTCGTTTTCTTCGTTTTAGATCTTCGAAGGCAGATGGTGCGTATTGAGTCGAGTTTGTCCTCGAGATCGGTCGAATAGGATGCTATCTCGGTGAGCAGTGGCTCTTCTCCAGATGAAACGACGAACTCAGGCAGTTCGGCAGGGGTTGTTAGGTCGCCGATCCAGGAGTTGACCATTCGAACGCGCCCAGATGGTGCTGGCTCTAGCTCGGACCGTTTGGAGATTGTCGTTCCTCAATTGATGGATGAAGCGATTGATGATGTTAAGTTCGAGGCCGAGTCGCTTGCAACGGTCGAGAGGTCGGCTTTAGAGTCTGCTGGGGTCGGAGCTAAAGTGGTTAGTAGGTCGGCTCCCAGGTCTAAAGGTCGATAGATTCCTCGCGGTCGGCTCCGTCTGGCAGATATTCCTTCAAGGTCGGATTATGCTTCTCTGAAGAGGTTGCATGCGGGGGCGCTGCTAATCTATGGATTGGAAATCGCACCGCCCGCCCCCGAGGACCGACCGTGGACAGCCCCCAAGGGTTGGATATGCCTATATGAGGCATACTTCTCTCAGTGTCGGCTGTGGTTTCCTCTGCCGAAATTGCTGATCGACTATTGTGATGTTAGAGAGCTTGCTATCAGTCAGATAACTCCGGCTGGGATTCGCAACATGGTAGCTGTTCTGGTGTTGGGGGCCGAGTGCGGCGTCAATGTCGACCTTCGTTTCTTCGAAGAGATGTCCCGTATCAGTGCGAACGGAAAAACCCCTGGAACGGTCTATGTGGCCGCGAAGAGCAATAACAAAGTGATTCTGGGAGAAAGTGTTTGCAAGTTTAACGACTGGGAGCATCGATACTTCTATGTCAAGATTAATTCGGCGTCTGTCGTCGAGGTCGGACGACGATACAGGACTCGATGGAATAGGGACTTTGGTAGATATTAGTTTTTATTACGCCCTTTATAACATTATCTTTCTTGGTCTGATTCTTTTCCTCTGGCCGTTTCAGTTCGGCATCCTATCTCCAAGGCGCCCCCTGAAGATTTTCAAGCATATTTGGTAAGGATTCGGGAGTTGGGTAAGAGACGGTGGCCTCAAATTCATCTTCAAAGGATTCAGGAGAGTTTAGCTCGTATTCATTCTGGTAAGCCGCTCATCGTGTTATTTCCTTTTCCGGTCGGTGATTTTTATCTAACTTAATCGTCTCTGGTTTCGCAGCTAGTTGGGGCGCGGTTGCTCGTAATCATACAAACATGGGTGGTGTAGATGTTAATGCTCTGCCAAGTTACGCGAACAGGGCCAGAGTCAGGTCGGCTGCTCCTCTCCTAACCGATGCGTGCACTGCTCTCGTCGTCCGATCAGATCCTACCGATCCTACAACTGTTGGGGACGATCAGTCTCAAAGAGAGGTCGTGGAGGTCGGTGTCTCCATCAATACCGAGAGTCGGAGTGATCTTCAAGGCTCGAGGGGCGAACATGCGGACGAAACTGTTCAAAAAGACGGCGAGGCGGAAATGGAGGCGCTGATCTAAGTGGCAAATGTCGCGGATCCGACGCTGAGGCCCGAAGAGGGGAGGAAGAAAAGGAAGCATTCCTCCAAGAAATCCTCTAAGTGTCCCTCGAGGTCGGTCGGGCCGCAGGGGGACCAAAGTAAATTTGCCGATCCCGATGTTCCTTCCGCGGGGCAACAGGGCGGCGAAGGAAGGCCTTCGAAGAAGCAGAGGGTCGGCATGCAGGGCTTCAGCTTCAAATATGGGAAAGATGAGCCGTTTGTCAATGATAAGGCCGCGTGCGCCGATCTGTTTCGTGAGATTGGGAGTAGTTCGAGTAGTCTTCCGTCCTTCGATAAGTTGGAGGAGGAGGAGACCTACCAGGAACTGGCCCTTCAGTTTATGAAGGTGAGCTTGGTCATTTCTTTCCTTATTGGTTTTCTTGCTCGATCGAGGTTCCTAACGTTTGCCCCTTTCTTTCTTTTGTTATCAGGCGGCGGCTTGTGCGAATAGACTTACGGCGTCGTATGACCGTAAGTTGAAGAGGGCGAGGACGGAGAAGTCCGAAGAGGTGCAGAAGATCAAGGTTGCGGGTCGGCGATTGATGAGGGAGCTCGAGTCAGTGAAGGAGCAGCATGCGATGGAAAAGACGAGGTCGGAGATGCTTGACAGGAGCAACCTCGAGCTTGCCTCCACGATCTCCGATCTCGAAAAAGAGAATTCCGATCTTCTAACAGATTTGGAAGAAATCTCTCGGGAGAGGGTGAGGTTGGAGAAGGAACTGCTCTCTGAGTCAGTTCGGCTGGAGAAGTCGGCAAAGGATAAAGTCCGGCAAGAGAGGGAACGGGTTTGGGAGGAGGTTAACGGGTCGTACGCGCCTCGGTTCAAACGTTTCAAGGCGCATCTCGAGGATCAAGAGAAGGCCCAGGAGGCAGTTTTGATAGTCAATCAGGTCACCGGGATTCTCGATTATCTTCAGCTGATGAAGGACGAGGGCGTCGTCATTCCCGAGTCTTATTTTACCAAGCTGGAGGAGGACAAGGTCGAGTGGCGTGATACGGTTAGCAAGGTACAGATCACCGACCTCTTAGTCGGCGATCTGGATGTGCTACCCATCCCGCTTGAACTTCCTCCGAGTACCTCGGTGGTTCCTGCTGTTGAGGCTTCTACCGAGGGTGGTGATCCTATGGACAACTAGCCCTTGACTCCGCCAATTCCCGAGTTGAATGAAGATGAGGATCCCGCCGATCTGGTTACCGTGGCCAAACGGGCGAAGGAGTTGGCCGGTCGATGATCTTTTTCCTTAGTTTTTTTTTGTTTTCTATTGTTGCTGTTTCTTTTGCCGATGTAGTCCCCTTTTTTGTAAAGTAGACGTTGTCGATTTATGAATGAAATTTCCTTTCGAAATTTGCTTTTTTTTTTTTTTATTGATTGCTATCTGGTTGAAATTGCTCTCTTCGAAATTCGTTTTAATTTGTACTGTTGATGGATGCGAGGTCGGGCTCGCCTTATATGATTTTTAGGCGCGAGACGTAAAGTTTGGCTTATCATGTAAGGTGCGAGTCTGGGCTCGGCTTATTATGTTAGTAAGTGCGAGTCCTAGCTCGGTCCACTTGTTAACTTCTTAGATCGGGTATGAATACGTGAAGATGTGTTCGGCGTTTGTATTCGGCCGACCTAAGATACATGTAGGACTGGGCCCGGCTTAGTGTGTGGGTTATTTCACCACTGCATTCATGAGGAATGCGTTTTGCTGAATCGACCATCTAGCTAGGATGCCGATGTGGAATGATGCCGACGTGGGTGGTAGTGAGGTAGTACTTAGGCGAAATAAAATTTATTTATATAAACAGCTGCACCCCGAAATGGGTTGCCTACGTACCTTCCGAGGAAGGATCAAGCCGATCGTAGTTCACATTAAATAGACATAGCTCAGTGAGCGTATATTTTTTTTTTTTTTTTTTATGCCGACCTAGTAATAGTATTTCTTGAGGTTCATCGAGTTCCAGGATCGTGGGATCGGTTCTCCTGCCATGGTTGTTAGCTCGTATACTCCTGGTTTGACGACTTTTAAAATCTGATATGGTCCTTCCCAGGTGGCGCCAAGCTTTCCTACGTTGGGCTCGGCGGTAATTTCGAAGACTTTTCGAAGCACCAGGTCGCCGTCCTCGAAGTTTATTCCTTTAACTTTTTTGTTGTAGTATCGAGCTGCTTGTTGTTGGTAGTTCTACATGCGGAGCAGGGCTCGATCGCGGTCTTCTTCTATTAGGTCGAGGCGATCTCTGATCATTTCTTCGTTGAGCTTTGGTTCTTGTGTTAACATTGTTCGTCGGAGGCTGGGTATACCGACCTCGGCTGGAGCTAGTGCTTCTATTCCGTGTGATAGCGAGAAATGCGTTTTGTTGGTAGATCGTCGTGGGGTAGTTCGGTGTGACCATAGTACTCCATCTAGCTCGTCGGCCCATAGTCCTTTCTTCTGCTCGATCGCTTTTTTAAACCATCGATAATGGTTTTGTTTGTTGCCTCGGCCTGGTCGTTGCCTTGCGGGTATCTGGGCGTGGATTTGCTTAGTCGGATTTTCCATTTCGCGCAAAACCTCTCAAAGACAGCGGATGTGAATTGGGATCCATTATCTGTCACAATTTCGTACGACAAACCATGCCGACATATGATGTTCTTCCACACGAATTTTTGCATATCGGTGGCATGGACTTTTGCGTACGACTCGGCTTCTACCCATTTGGTGAAGTAATCAGTTATGATTAATACGAATCATTTTTGGTGGGATCGGGGGAGTGGTCCTATCAGGTCCATCGCCCATCTCATGAAGGGATACGGGGCTGTGATGGTAGTTAGTAGCTCGGTGGGAACATGGATCATTGGCGCATGTCGCTGACAAGGCTCACATCGAGCTACGAACTTTATGCAGTCGGTTTCGATGAATGGCCAGAAGTGGCCGTGATTCTTGATACGTAAAGCTAGGGATCGGCCTCCGGAGTGGTTGCCACCAGCTCCTTCGTGGGTCTCTTTCATGACGTATTGGCTTTCCTCGCTGCTGAGGCATTCAAGTAGTGCGCCATAAGTATTGACGCTGAAGAGATTGCCATCGAGTTGGGTGTAGTGGGCGCTTTTAGCTTTAAGGCACCGAGCTGCCCATCGGTCGGGGGGGACGATTCCATCGCTGATGTAGAGTAGAATTTCGGTTCTCCAGTCCTCGGGGTCGGTTGTATTGGCTGTGTCGTCTTCTAGGGCGGGCTCGTCCTCTACCTCTACCTGGTCGGTTGTTTCGTTGTCGTCTCCTGGATATTTTGGAGATCGTTGATGAAGCATATTCCTTTAGGCAGATCGATGCTTGGCATGTCGATGCTTTCAACTGGTATTATGCGGCGTCGATCTGGTTCCGAGGTAGATGTAAGTGCTGCCAGTGCGTCCGCCGATGCGTTATCGCTTCTCGGAATTTTGGTGAGTGTGAAAGAGTTGAAGTCCTCGGCAAGTTTCTTGACGACCTGGAGGTAGGCTTCCATTCTCTCGTTCTTGGTCTCGTAGTCGCCGCTATATTGATTCGTCACGAGTTGTGAGTCACAGAATGCTTCTATCGTTTTCACCCCGATTCCTCTGGCTAGTCTCAGTCCGGCGATCAACGCCTCGTACTCTTCCTCGTTGTTTGAGGCTTGAAAATTTAGGCGGAAAGATTGCTCTAGGACTTCTTCCGTGGGAGATTGTAGCATGATCCCCACGCCCGACCCAAGTTGTGACGACGAACCGTCGACGTAGAGCAGCCATTTTCCCTCTTTTGTAACGAGGTCGTCGCTAGCCAGTTCGGGGGGGGGGGGGAGCTCGATGATGAAGTCGGCTAAGACTCGTGATTTGGCGCTGGTCCGGTTTCGATATTCTATGTCGTACTCGCTTAGTTCGACTGCCCATTTTGCCATTCGTCCCGATTGGCTTGGGCTATGTAGGATAGTTCTAAGTGGCTGGTTGGTCTGAACGATGATAGAATGAGACTGAAAGTAGGGTCGTAGTTTTCTGGCCGAGACGATGACTGCGAGTGCGAGCTTTTCTAAGGTCGTGTATCGTGTTTCCGCGTCATCCAGCGTCTTGCTGATGTAGAAGATCGGCTTCTGTTCTCCGCGATCTTCCTCTACCAGCGCACCGCTCACCGCCGAGTTGGAAATCGATATGTAGAGATACAAGGTCTCGCCCTCTTCTGGCTTTGCTAAGATCGGTGGTGTCGTAAGGTAGATCTTTAGTAGTTGGAAAGCTTATTCGCATTTATCATCCCATTCGAAACGTTTGTTCCCTCGTAGGTGTTGGTAAAACGGCAGACATCTATCGGTGGATTTGGAGATGAATCGATTCAGGACAGCAATTCGGCCAGTTAATCGCTGTACCTCTCGCGTGTTTTGTGGCGAAGGTAGGTCGATGATCGCCGTTATCTGTTTGGGGTTGGCCTCAATTCCTCGTTGGGTGACGACGTATCCTAAGAATGCGCCCGAAGTTACGCCGAATGTGCATTTTGACGGATTCAGCTTCATTTGATACTGATTCAGTGTATCGAAACAAGTTTGGAGATGGCCGATGTGATCGCCAGCGGTTAGTGATTTGACGAGCATATCGTCTATGTAGACCTCCATTGTCTTCCCGAGTTGTTCGGTGAACATACGATTAACCAGCCGTTGGTAGGTTGCTCCTGCGTTCTTTAAGCCGAAGGGCATGACTTTGTAACAGTAGGTGCCGCGGTCGGTTATGAATGCCGTTTTTTCTCGGTCATCGGGGTGCATCATTATCTGATTGTAGCTGGAGAAGGCATCCATGAAAGACAGTAATTCATTGCCGGCGGTCGCCTCTACCAAACGATCGATGTGTGGTAGAGGGAAGCTATCTTTTGGGTAGGCTTTGTTGAGATCGGTGAAGTCGACGCAAATTCTCCACTTCCCACTCTTCTTTTTGACGACCACCGGGTTGGCCAGCCATTCGGGATATCGTACTTCGGTGATGGATCCTGCTGCTGACAGTCGTTCGACCTCGTCATGGACGGCCTTGGCTTTTTCTGGGCCTAGCTTTCGTCGCTTCTGTCTGATCGGTTTGAAAGTTGGATCGGCGTTAATCTCGTGGCGAGCAATTGCTAGATCTATTCCGACCATATCGCTTACCGACCATGCGAAAGTTGATGCATTTTGGCGTAGGAGACGGATCAGTTCGAATTTAATGTCATCTTTGAGCTCGGCTCCGATGCCAACGCATCGCTCTAGGTCGCCTTCATCTATGTTGACTTGGAGGATGGTCTCGCGCTTCGGCTTATCTTGGGGCGGGAGTTCGGCATGGATCTTGGGTTCGATCATTAAACACGTTTCAGGTCGTTTGGATGCCGAATTTCGCAGCTTGTGTTCGGCGATAAAGCATGTTCGCGATATTTCCTGATTTCCTCAGATCGTTTTAACTCCGTGAGGGGTGGGGAACTTGATGCACTAATGGTAGGTGGATGGGACGGCCTTCATCGCATGTATCCATGGCGTACCCATTATCGTGTTGTAGATTGTCGGTTTATCGACGACGACAAATTTGACAAGCTTCGTAGTTTTCCCGACATACACCGGTATTCTAATCGTCCCGATCGTCATGGTCGTATCCCCACTGAATCCTGTGATTGGTTTGACGGATGGCTTGAGATGATGGTCGGTGATCTCCATTTTATCTAGGGTTCCTTTGAAGATTAGATCCACCGAGCTGCCGGTGTCTATTAATATTCGCGAGATCTCGCAGCCGCCGATTCTGAGATCAATAACGAGGGGGTCGTTGTGTGGTTGATCTATGCCCTCGGCGTCGTCTTCGGTGAAGGTTACTGTTTCGCCGATAGGCTTATCGGTGATCTGATCCGGCCATCTTTGAGCGGCCATCACTTTCCTGCCGTACGTTTTTATCGATCGAATCGAGTCGTTGCACGTCATGAGGCCTCCCATGATCATGTTGACCTGTCTTCGGATTGTTGGAGGCGTTCCTTGCTTATCATGGAAGTCGTGGTCTCGTTTCGGCTGCTCATTATCTGTCCTACGCGTGATCGGTGGTGGGGGAAGATCTTCGTTTAGATTTGGCATGGGCCGGTTATTGTCGGATCGGTGAGTGTCGTTTGATCGTTGTTCGACGATTTGTACCGAGGTTTGACTTTGATTATCGATTTCTCCTCTTCAGAATTTTTCGAGGAGATATACATGTAGTTGACGACATTGAGAAGTGGGGTGTCCGTATCGCTTGTGGTATTCACAGAATGGGCGCTGGCTCTCTTCGTTGCGTATCCACTTGTTTTATTGCTGGGGTTGTGCTTCGCCGATGTAGCTTACGTTTGCCTTCCTACCCCTGTCGTTGCCGTTATTGTTGGCGCGATAACCCTGGTTGAGATGTTGTTGTGGTTCACAGTATTTCTCCCTGGGTTTATCCTTTGTCGGTCGATCCAGATTAGATGGCCATTTCCTGGCCATCGCTTCTTTCTCCTATTCGTCTTCGATGTATAGTATGGCTCGGTGTAGAGCGTCCTCCAGGGTCGGTGGTTTATCGAACTTGAGGCTATCTCGGAATTTAATGTTATGTCGGAGGGCTCCCCACAGGGCTGGTATCGCCGCATCGTCGGGCACCGAGACTCGAGATGCCACTGAATTGAATCGATTCATGAACGCTCGGAGAGATTCATTTTCCCCTTGAGTGATTGTATAGAGATCGGCACATGAGGTCGGATGCTGGAGGAACATATGATAGCGTTTGAAGAAAGCGGTGCTCATCGTACGGTAGCTGTCTATGGAATTTGCATCGAGTTTGGAAAACCACACTAGGGCGTCTCCGGCAAGAGTCTCCACGAAGAGCTGGCAAAAACCGGCGTCCCGTTCCTCGGTGGAATATCGAGCTCGGCCCATCGCAATTTGAAATGCCGTCAGATGCTGGCTGGGATCGGTGTTTCCTGAATAGATCGGAAAATTAATTTTTCCCGGGTTGCGCAATGGGTAGTCGGATATCTGAGCAGTAAACGGTGTGTTCTGCGTCTGCTTTAGCACCCGATCGATCTCGGGAGCCGAACTGGTTGCCCGATGTACCAGATATGTCATGGCTTGCAATTTGGCGTTCATCTCTTCCATCTCTTGGTTTCGTTCAGGGTTCGGGGCTCGAGGAGGGGGAGTTGATGTTTCGAAGCTTGGCATACGTGTTCGGTTTTCGGCGTATGTCGGGTTTCGAAGTAGGTTGTTCGGCGGGGAGGGCTGATCGCCGAATAAGTTACGGCGGGTGCGATTGTGTTCAGGGGTTTGGGCTTCTTGGGAGTTGAGGTCGTTGACTTGATCTTGGCATGCTGCTTGTACTGCGGTAATTTGGTCAAATCGTTAGCTCGTTCCACGGGTGAGCTCGTCTATTCTTGCGAGGAGTGTTCCAAAGTGGGCCGGAATGTCGATTGGTCCTACAGTGGGTACGTTGCTGACTACTGGGGTTACCCGGATCGTTTCGAGGATTGTGGCTGTAGTCGGTATATTGGTGCTGCTTTGTCGATTCGGAGCTGGTTCGGGTCCGATGAATCGAGGTGTTGCTGTCTTCGCGCCTATTGTAGTTGTGGATGGTTGTTCTGACATCATTGAATTATTTAGCCGCCGAGCTGATTTTTGCGTTGAGAAATCTCTAAGACCCACGGTGGGCGCCAATTGTTGTATCGGTTATTAGCACCGATATAACTTATATCTTTATCGTATCAGTGGCTCGGAGAATTTCGTTTAGGTTAAAGTCTTAGGTCGGCGTATATTCCTATCAAGTGAGGTCGGTTTGAATCGAGATGATTACAATGATGTCTCCTTTAAATGAGTGGTAATATTGGTTTTTTCTCCTCCGATTTTTCTCTCCCTTTTACAAATGAGGGTACTCTTCTATTTATACTATATTTAGAGTGGCGGTTTAGGGCCTCTGAAACCCTAATTTGTACGGTCTGTCAGGACGAACTCGTTAGTCGGGCAGGACGATTGATTGTGGGTTAGGACAGATCGCCTGGTTGGGTAGAGTGTACTAACCGGTCTTGGTGGCAGTCCACCTAATCTTCCTCGTACGGCCGATCTGGGTGGGCTCTGTTTGTTTGGTGGGTTGGCTGTTTAATGGGCCGATTACTCAGATGGCCCGATTTTGATTTGTTCGTGGGCTTTAAAGGAAAATGGGGGGTCGCGAGGCCCACCTCCAACAGGAGTGCTGTCTTTTTCCTTCCTAAATAGGTTATACGCATGAAACAGTTTATCTAATTTTAGCACCCAAAAAAAAAAAACGTTTATCTAACTCATTCTTGTAACATGGAACTTTGGACAGAGGCACATGAGTTTGTGTCCATTGTATTAGACCATATCACAAAATGTAAAACCAAGAGCACAGAGACAACAAAGAACGATTGGACAAATTCTGCAAATTCTCTATTTGCTTTTATTAGAAATCACTTAAACACACTTCTTACAAGTTGTTTAATCAGATTTACGCAACGTCACAACTTGACTTGCCACTGACCAATTTCTAATCTACCCAAGAACCCTTTAACACTCTTGTTCACCCGTTCTAAATCTCAACCAATACAAAAACTCTTTGTTCTCACAAGAACTCTCTGTTCTCTCACCAAAACCCCTTGATCACGTACCACGCGACGTCTCTGTTTTTGGATAATCAACCTAGCGGCTCCTCTGCTTTACTTATATTCTCCAACTCCTCTAGTTGAGAATATCTTCTCCAATCTTGAGGATATCTCCAAATCTTCCTTTTGTCGATATTAAGATTCTGTGTACCAATATCCCTTGTGTTTCTAGACCCAATGATTTGTTGCCACGTCACACCCTTCTATTTTAACGTCATGACTTTAATTCCAGTATCTTGTGTTGCACAGACGATCCATTGTGCAACCACCTCATTCTTTGGTGCTAACAATCTCCCCCTTTTTGTCTGAGTGTGACACCTCAAGCTTCTTACATCCTCAGTTTCTCTCTCTTCTCTTACTCCGTCTGGATTCGCCCAGTCCTCCTATTCTCCCCCTGGTTGAGTGCACTCTCAGATAAAAATAACACACAAAGCACAAGGAAAACTTTCATCAACAGTTTGTGTTCTCTGCATCAATGTGAGCTTGTTCTCACTCGCTTTTATGGAGTACAACAGCCTTTTAGCTATCCACACCTTTCCGAAATACCTCTTCTCGATGTGACAGTTGTTCGAGTTCCAAGCTTCTCTAATTCTTTTCTTTAGATCAAAACAGTTTCTTTTTAAATGACCAACCTTTTCACAGAAAAACACGTCCTTCTTTGTCTCAGCATTTGTCTCTTTGGTTGAATCAGCGAGTGTCTTGAAGTATCAGTTGTAACCATCTCAACCCGGATACTCTTCTCTTCTTTTTCCCTATTGATTTTTGCTGGAACAAAGTTCTTCAAGCCTTGATACCTTGGTTCCACAACACTTTGATCATGACCATTGAAGCCTAGACCCCAATTATGCTTATTTGTTTTCCCCATAGTCAGCAAGTGATCTAACTTGTCAGTTCCCTTGTTTAACATCCTGATTTTCTTGTAATTCTCAAACAAATCATGTTCAAGACTCCTGCTCTTTTCTTTCTCTTGAGCAAGTAGCTCCTGCATCTTAACCATTTTGACTTCCAATTCCAAAACCTTTAAGCTCTCCTTTGCTGAATTTTCTTTATTCTCAGCATCATCAGAAACCTCACCACTTCTTTCAGCTGCATCAATCTTCAATACTTCACCTTTCTCCTTGTCTGACTCGTCTTTATTATCAGAATTAGCTAACTCTTTGAGGACACCTACAATTTCCTGTTTTTTCTCCTTTTGATTCGATTATGTGTGTGGCACAGACGACATTGAGTGTAACACACCTGCTGCATCAGATATACGACCATCGAGACTCTTCATGGTTGGTTTGCTTTCAAGCTCAAAAATATTGATTTTTGCTTCCAAAATTGCTTTGTCCTTCAGCAATTGCAGGTTTTTATGACTCAGTTTCACCCAATTGTCATACAATGATCGATATTCAAATTTTGCATCGAATTAATCATCATTATCATATGATTCTGATTCAACACCAGACTCTTCATTTGATTTCTCCCCTACAAATGCGACAAAATTCAGCAAGCCACCTTCCTCATCGCTTTCTTCAGATTCAGTTTCGCTGAAGCTCAAGTATGACCTGTCATGCTTCTTATGTAAACTCGGACAATCACTCTTCTCATGACCAAACCCCTTGCACTCATGACACTTGAGTTCTCTGATTTTCTCAAATGGACACTCTGATTTGAAATGCCCATATCCTTCACATTCATGACACTGTATGTCGCCTCTCTTGCTCGTTTTTCCAGAATCTGGTCTTGAAACGCGATTTGAGCTTCATGCAGACTCGCTCTCTTGAGTTCCGCTAAAATTTCTCACATGACCGTTTTCAATTTTCTTCAACGCCTTCTTGAAATTTATTGCCATCAATCCCATATTTTCCTCAAATTTCTTGGTCATCGCTTCTTCCATCTTCTGGATCTTATCAACACCTTGTTCCACACTACAAGCGATCCCTTTGACAATTTTTGGTTGATTCACCTCAACCTCCATTTCCTCTGCCTTGAGCATACCCAGAAGTTGCGAAAATTTCATCTCATCTGTGTTCATCGCCATTTTGAGAACTGCCTTTTGTGCTTCGAACTTATATGGTAGACATCTCAGCAACTTCTTCACCAGTTTTTTGTCTTTATAGACCTTTCCTAACACCATTGCCTCATTCGCTATGGAGCTGAGTTTAGAACCAAAGCTCGATATTGACTCATCGTTCGCCATACGCAGATTTTCAAATTGTGACGCTAGGTGATCTATTCTGGTTCTTTTCACACTGGATGTTCCCTCATAGAAGTTTACAAGGACCTCCCAAGCATCCTTAGCCGCAATAAATCCCTGTACCAGTTTAAACTTCTCTGCATCAATCGCATTGAAAATTTTGCTGATAGCCTTCGAATTAATCTTCGAAACTTCCTTTTCAGCCTCAATCCATTTATTTTTCGGCTTAGGTCGTTTTTCTCCCTTAGTACCAAGGATGAATGGTTCTTCCCAACCAGATTCCACAGCGGTCCAAGCGTCTTCATCTATCACCCTGATTCTCTGCTTCATACGCACCTTCCAGTGACCAAAATTGCTCTCATCGAGCATAAGAGTTCTACGAACGGCTATCGATGTCTCCATGTTCTTCTCAGGATCTCACCTGTGTTTGAAGCGTACTCCTTCGTCTAGGTGTCCCGCTCTGATACCAATGGTAAATCCAAGAGCACAGAGACAACAAAGAACGATTGGACAGATTCTGCAAATTCTCTATTTGCTTTTATTAGAAATCACTTAAACACACTTCTTACAAGTTGTTTAATCAGATTTACGCAACGTCACAACTTGACTTGCCACTGACCAATTTCTAATCTACCCAAGAACCCTTGAACACTCTTGTTCACCCATTCTAAATCTCAACCAATACAAGAACTCTCTGTTCTCACAAGAACTCTATGTTCTCTCACCAAAACCCCTTGATCACGTACCACACGACGTCTCTGTTTTTGGATAATCAACCTAGCGGCTCCTCCGCTTTACTTATATTCTCCAACTCCTCTAGTTGAGAATATCTTCTCCAATCTTGAGGATATCTCTAAATCTTCATTTTGTCGATATTAAGATTCTGTGTACCAATATCTCTTGTTTTTCTAGACCCAATGATTTGTTGCCACGTCACACCTTTCTATTTTAACGTCGTGACTTTAATTCCAGTATCTTGTGTTGCACAGACGATCCATTGTGCAACCACCTCATTCTTTGGTGCTAACACAAAACACTTTGTGATATGGTCTAATACGTTTCTCAGATATATATTTCCTTCCCAATGTATGAAGGAGGTTTAGGTCTGAGATTGTAAACTAAAATGAAACGTGCAGATTTGGATGTTATATTTTCGTGTGGTGGTTCAATTTGGATGGCTTAGATATACAATGGATATCTCTCTAGGTCTGGTTTCAGGTCGCTAAATGAGAATAACCAAGATCAGTTGATAAGCTCAAATTAATACCCTAAAAGTATTAAAGCTTTGTCGATTGTAATATTTATGGATCGAATCCACAAAGACTCAAGAAAGCACACAATAGATTTTAAGGGTTGAATTAAGCTAAGTGATCAATGGAATTGAAAGCAAATACGTAAATCAAACAAGTTGTAATTCGATTAGAAAGAAGATAGGTTCAGGGTATTTCTCAGGAAATCAATGAATGGAGACAAACTAACTAGTCAGGGTTCATGTTACGCACTGTTCTTGAACTCAAATCACTAAAGTATAATTAACCAACTGTCATTGCGAGAATTATCTAAGTCTAAATCCTAGAATTCCAAATCTCTTTGAGAATCCTAAAGTCTAAACCAACTTTTAGTTCAAGTTTGATTTGTTCACAAAAAAACTAAACCAAATCTCTTTGCGAATAGTTATTTTGCTCACCCTAAATTCTATCAGGTAATCAATTGCACTGTCGTGCCTAATCGATTATCCTAAGATCTAAGTTCCAGGTGATCAATCTAGAATTAGCTTTGAGAGAACAACCTAAGGTGAAGAACTAATTCAGATTATGAACCCTAAACAACTAATCAACCTAGCATTCAAAGAAATTCCTTATGAGAATCCTAAACCTAACAAAAGATCTACTCAGACATGAAAATTGAAACAATAAACATGTTTGAATAAATCACTGAATAAATAATAATAAAGAGAGTAAAACAGGGGTTCGAAATCTTTTCTCGGACGAACAGAGTTTCAGACTTGTCTCCCTCAGAATGCTCTCTCACAAAACCAAAATAAAATAAAGCGTGTATGAAGCGTAGTCCACCAAAGTGGCTGAAAAACCTAATAAATATATAACCTAAGACACGTTATGGGGTTTCTTGTAAATAATAAAGTCTTCTGGGGCAATTTGCAGTTTCTCAAATCTTCAGAAAAGTCGCGATCCTTATGTTTCTTCGACGGGTATCGATTGATACTCTAAGTGTATCGATCGATACTCAGGCATCAAATCGGTGTCTCAACTACAAGATCTCTGCTTGGCTCTAAAAAGCTCCAAAAATGCTTCAATATCTCCAATAATGCTCCAAACGTACCTAAAACCTGTAAAGACTCCAAAATACTACAAAGACTCTATAAAAATAACTTATATCATGGCCTAAAACGGGTAAAAACCATGATATATCATCAGTCTTGGTTGTTTTTTTTTTTGAATTACCAGAAGATTCTGGGCCGAGGCCCGTACATCCCTCAGATCCGGGACCAGAGCATTTTAAATGGTCCCATCCCAACCATCACTCGACAATGTGACCTCAAAGCTTCGCTCAGGGTATCTTTACCAGTCGAGCTGACGACACTTAGTTTAAAAAAAAAAATTAAACTCATTTGCCAAATCTCGAAGCCCGAACTCAGCCCGATTATCTTTTTTCACAATACACCGAAGTGTATATAAGGTTATTCTTAAGCCTAAATATGTAAATAGGGAAGATCCTTTTTTATGATGGGATCCAATTCATTTAGTCTTCGCTTTAACCTCTCTCTTGACCTTAACTTGACCATAGTGTCGAACCAAAATGGTTTAAGTTCACAAATCAACAACAGCCAATACAACGTTGGATATTATAAATAATTTTGTAGGAACTCAAATTCTACAATAGGATAAACTGAATAATTGTATATCATTAGATCAATTCTGATACATTACATTTAGTATATAGTTTTTTCGATATATATATCAAATTTTTTTATCTTTTTGCTACATATTCTAAATTTTTTTTTGTTTTGACAAACATCACGAACTATTCAACATATTATAATTACATTATACCATAATAATATCGTGGTTGTGTTTAGTAAACCGACAAATCACGTATGAAAAACCATGATTAACCTAATCCGACCCGACTATGAGCAAAATCCGATTCAAAATCCGAACCCATCCTTTATTAAATTCCATATTGATTTGGGGCAAAAAAAATAGAGTTTTTGATCGATCAAGAAACAAAAAATACAAATAATAAATCTAAGAGAAAGATTGCATAGTGGAGAGAAATTTTTCCCGTTCGAGTGAAGGAAATGGAGTAATTAGTAATCACCTTTTGTAATCTCCTCTTCTCTACAACTGCTTAATCTCCTAAACTAAAGAACACTAGGGATGTAATAATGTTGGGAGAAAAGTAGAGAAGAAAAAAGGAGTTATATGGGAATTTTACCTTTATTTCCAATAGGGGGCTTTTATATGTTTGACACTTGGCCAAATTTTTAAATTTTACAAGTTATGCATTTTAGACCTTTTTTTCATTCAAATCGATTTCAAATTTGACATGTAAATACACTACGTTATAGTAACCACAGCCAACAACCCATAGTATTTATAATCCGGTCATTCCACCAAACAAATTGACTGGAAATACAATTGGAAAGTTGGCCAGAACCATTTGTCAAAAACGAATTCCAACAATTTTATAAATATCGTTTTTGAGTTATTTGATTCATGAATTTAATATAATTATCCCTTTTAGATAGAGAAATGATTGGACCTCATGAGGCACAACAAGAGAATACTTTCTTTTTACATCACAAATGTTTGTGGACCTTAAAAACTTATGGACAACTTTCTTTTAACTATAATTTGAACTTAGATTTAGAGATTATGGAGATTTACTGCAAACACCTATACATGATATACTCACACATCTATATACTTATTTGTGTAGTGATTTGCTTAGGTGTCGCGCTCACAGTGAGTTTCGGCTGCGGAATGACGTTTATATCCTTTTTGAAAATCAATGGCTTATGTGTTGTATTCTTATTCGTCTAGCTTTGATGATGTGTAGATCCACTTAAATTGTACCAATTTTCAATTTTATGGTTATTATTATACAAAACCGCCAAGGTTAAAAACGGTTTATAGTATACTAAACCGTAAACGTTAGGGTTTTTAGCCAATTTTCGCAAAACAAGAAAAAAGGAAAATCGGCTTCTTTAACGTTTAAAAAAATAATCTAAAACCCTATATGTTTTGCTATATATATAGACCACTTTTATTAACCTAAACTCCAAACCTTCAAGGTATCTCCTCTTCTCTCTTATATTACGTTTTAGGTTTTTTTTTTGGTGTTCATGCAAACCCTAAACCAAGCGTCTTTATATCGTATAGATTTAATTTTTTATCGATCTTACTTTTATTATTGTTTGTTGTGTGCGTTCATTCTTTCAGTATTTTTGTGGTCATATCGTTTAGGTTTTTTTTGTTGTTTATGCAAGGTATATCGTCTTTGATCTTTTCTATCCTAAGGAATTACCGCTTTCATCTTCTATTACCAATCTTTTATTAGCCCTAACGTTTTAGTTTTATTTTTCCTATGCAAGGTGTGTCCTCTTTGCTAGGTATCTCCTATCTTCTGTTAGCTCCCTCAAGGTAAATCAACTTTACTCTTCTTTTACATCAAGCTTGTATTAGTAATATTGTTAGATGTCTTTCCTCTAAACTACTTACGAACATACTGTTTTTAAAAAACATATTGCTTATGTTTGTAAACGTTAAAATTTGGATTGTTCTTACTTTAATTATTGTTTGTATCGTGCGTTTATTCTTTCATTATTTTGGATATTGCTCTCTTATAAGCTCAAACTTATTCAACACCCCAAACTTCAGATGTTGTCGTCTCATCTTCCTCCATCTGTTGATGATTCATTGGACAATGAGCGCCTGACTTCTGCCGAAGCAGGGTTATATCTATATTCTGAATTTGCTTCACGTTGAGTTTGGGATAGTGCTAATCGTATGGAGCCTACGTCTACGTCGAAGACCATCACATACTTTTATATGTCATTGTCCAATTCTAATGCTGGTGGGCTTCACTATCTCAGAAATTTATTGCATGTTATTCGTGGCCCATCTTCATATTCAGATCTAAGGACAATTCACGGAGTTCTTCACCCTACGTTCAATGAAGCATGCTATGCATTGGGTTTGGTTGATGATGGTTCCGAATACATTGCTGCTTTTTCTGAAGCAAGTCAATGGTCTTCTCCGTTTCTTCTTCATCAAATGTTTTCTACTTTGTTGTATTCGGGTTCTATGACCAATCCAATAAGTGTTTGGAATATTGTATCGCATTATTTTATTTAACCATGTATTTATTTTCTTGGGTATTTTCCTTAAAAATTAAAATGTTGTTCCTTTTTAGTGTTTTAAGAGTTATTTGAAATTTGTACTTTAATTTCTTGCTTTGCGTATTTTCATCCATATATGTATTAAGACAATTTCTCCATATATCTTAATGAAAAAAAGATAATTAATCAAAATTTGGCTTCTATAAATCGAATAACAAAAAAAAAACAGAAGTTCATATCGCTTACTAAATAGGCTATGCTCTTAAACATTACAATATATTAAAATTTTATTTAATTCATAATGATTATTTAAAAAATGAATAAATGTTAACATAACTTAAATTGTTTATGGATATATTGAACAAAGGCAAAATCAGAACCTTCAGTTTTTGTTAATGAGATTTATTATAATCATAATAAAATGTAAATATTCTAAATTTCAAAATATTACGATAATAATAAAAGAAAATTTATGTAAAATCATATATAATAAAAATCCTAATGAATATATATATATATATATATATATATATATATATATCGATACTTAGTGATTTGTCATAACCAATACTCGTATTTTGAAGATCTATTTAACCTAATGGTGCTATCTCTCTATGTGCATGGTGATTCATCTGACTTAGAAGAAGGTTATTCGGATTATACCATGCGTAAATTCCTATCTACAATATTCAAATTCTTAGATAACATTGTTTGATTTTATTATCACCTAAATTGTACATATATTGCTTGCTTCCGATCTGAGAATAACTACGTTCATACAATAGGATGTATGTCTTCTCAAATAATAAAGGTTTGAATAATCTCTTATCACTATTTGGTATATATCGACTTTGATGAATATCTAATCGAACTAATACTAATTCTTAAGTAGATTACTCTTAGCTCCAATAAATCCTTTTGAGGAAAACTCTATATTTAGTAGACTTGTCTTCTTTGATATAATAACGTTTTTACTTCTTAACAGTAAACATCATCGGTGCTCCTCTGGAGTTAGCAACACATTCTAATTTTCGACGTTTTAGTGGTTCTAAAAGAAGCATCATAAACTCAGAAAGTAGTGACAATGAAACTACAAAGGATGAAGAATCTAACGGTGATGCTAATAATACCGATGATGATGATTTTATCTGTGATGATGATGATATAAAAGATGAAGACATCAACGATGAATACAACCTCGATGATGAAGAGTATGTTGGTAGTGATGATTCTACCGATGGTTCTAGTGATGATGAAGATGATGATAGCGACACTGATAAAAATGACAATAGCACTGACGAAGACGATGATGGTGATGATTCTGACAATAAGGATGATGAGGATGGTGACTATGCTCCTTCTAGCACGGATGAAGATGTTGATTTGAGAGATGCTGAGCACAATGACGATGTTGTTGTAGTATGTACTACAAAATTATCTTCAACATCTCCCCACTCAAGTAAGAAGGATAACAGAAATAACTTTCCTATTTCTACGACACCTACAAAGTTTGAGAATGGTATTTTTGTTAAAGATATATCTAGGAAGACATCACAATGTCAAGACCTATTGAGTTCCGATTTGTTGTAGGGAAAATAAAAAGGAGGGTATTTGGAATTAACTGTTAAGCCCGTTGGATCAGAACCAAAATCTTTTGGTGTTTCCCGTTTAAGTGATGGTTGGTATACCTCTTCTGTTTTCGTAAAAATACTTCGTGTATGGACAAAAGCCTTACCGAGCTCTGAAAAAAGATTGGGATCAATATTTTGTGATGAACAGGTTAGTTATGAATCTTCAAGTTTAATATTTTCCGTTTTCTTTGGGCAATAATTAGTTTTAACTGACAAAATCATTTAATCTTTTTATAGGGGATTAAAATCGAAGGTGTTGTTTTAACATCAAATTACGACTACTTCTCTAAGAGGTTGATTGAAGGAAATTGGATTACTATTGAAAACTTTGAGGTTATTCATGTTGGTGCTTGCTTTAGAGCTACTACACATCTTTCAAAGATCCTTTTCCGAGCTCACACTATTGTGCGTAGAGTCATACAACCATGTGAGAAGAATTTCTTTTCTTTTGTTGATTTCCAAAAGATCAACGATCGCAAACTATTACTAAAGAAACAACTATTTTCTTTTGCTAACTACTAACCATTTACAAATTATACCCGTCGTTTTATTTGGATTTGCTATTGTCTTCGTTATACAAGATTTGATTGGTGAAGTGGTCAATGTTGGCAATTTTCATGTTTGGGACGGTTATACTTCAAGCAATACCGTACGTACAAATGATTACAATGGATTTTAAACAATCACATTCGATCTCAAAGATTCGAGATCAGTTATTATATTCTATTGTTAATTCTTACTATACTTTACATTGTCTATGTTTGAGGTAATCTCTTAATTATCGTTTAAAACTATTTCATTTGTACAGAGGCATTATTTTGAACTGCAAGTTAAGTGGTGATATGGCTTTCCATTTTCATAATGGTTGGACAAATTGTTGCGAGGAAATCATTGTTTGCATCATTAGATGGGCCATCATAGACTATTTACATGGTAATTCCTTACCCTTATCAGATAATTCTTATTCACTTTTCAGAAATTATATTGGTATGTAGATATAATTTTACAAACAATGTTCTTTAGGAAAAGTAACTATTTCTGCAATAGAACCTACACGAATTATATTGAACCCATCTTTGAAAAAGGTCGAGGATTTCAAATCAATGTAAGTAAACATATTGTTTTTACTTTTAAATTATAAGATACCATATGTTCATATATAATTCACATGATAAATATACATAAAAACAATAATTTGAAATAATAAGTTAATCAAGCATATTAGACCGCGCCAGGCGCGGACCCGATCACTAGTATATATATATATATATATATATATATAGTTGGTAGAATATGTTAATCTAACAAATTTTGTATTCCTAGCCAAAAACAAATTTCTATACACTTCATTAAAATATTAATGTGACCCCTTGGCTGGTGGCAAATCTATAAAGACCCAGAATCTGAATTTTATAATTTTCATATGGCTTTAATATATCGTGATATATAATTAATTCTCAAGTTGATCATAGAGATTAATTTAAAATTTGTATTTAGATTTTACTTGCATTTTATAACATTTATTTCCTCCCTCGCATGTGAGTGCATGCTGATTCAGTGTCACTAAGCTGAACTAATTGTTTGTTTTTTTTGACATAGCTGAATTATTTGTTCCACACTGTGTAATTGCACGACAAACAGTTTCAAACTTTCAATAAATGAAAAAACAATCAATGACACGTTACATTTACTTCGTTTAAGTAAAAAGCAATCGTCCGTGTAAACGAAAATTTAATTTTTAATCCAGAAATTTTTTTTTTTTTAATAATATTCTTCGTTTAAGAAAAATCTGACATTCTTAAAAAAAATCCGACCTGCCGGAATCGAACCAGCGACCTAAAGATTACAACAACTACTACAGTCTTCCGCTCTACCAACTGAGCTAAGATCGGTTTGTAAAACTTACTAATATTTGGGCCTATAATATTTGTAAAACTCCAAGATCTATTTAACTCTAGACTTGATAAAGCTTCATATTGAACCCATCAAGGGATTGGGCCTAGTGAAGTTGCATCTTTTTTTTTTTTTAATAAAGTTTCATATCATAAATCTATTACGAATTTTTTTTAATACAAGGATACACGTACGACATACAATATGCATTCATAAGTCATTTTTACTAGGCCAAAGTCAATAAAATATATAAATGAATTAGTAACCTTACCTTTTTTAAAAAACTTTAAAATTCAGAAAATTTAATATCCGATTCATAGTTTTTACCTTTCTAGTTCTGAAACTCTATCTCTTGGTGAAATATGGCTATTGTTAATGCTTCGAAATTAAAACACGAATGTATGCTGTTTAGATATCCCATTTCTTCATTTTCATGTAATTGTTTCCTTTCAAGAAAGGTAAAATCTGGAATTATAACAAAACAAAATTGTTTTTTTTATTTTATGTTTTAATTGACACAAGAGAATAATGAATTTGTTGACAAAAAGAGAGATAATAATAAACAAAACGCAGTATAGTATAAATCACGGTTGGCATAAATTTACGGTGAATCACAACCACCAAATACTCTTTAACCTCTATATAAGCGATCTTGGAGTTCTCTCAATTGCTAAAAAAAAAAAAAGTAATTGAGGAATCATGGCCAAGTCTTGTGCTGCATTACTTGTCTTCCTCTGCCTTTCCATGCTTATCTTGTCAACCCTTGGTGAGTTCTCTAATGTCTAATAATAATAATGCCATATCATTACATATTCAGGATATATATACAAAAGGAATAAACTAACTATTCTGAAAAATGCAGAAGTGGATGCTAAAGTATGCATAAAATTATCAATCAAAACGTTGTCAGACGAACGACTGCGACTGCAACCACGAATGCAGTGAATGGGAAGATGGGAGCCATGGACATTGCAAACAATACCAACTCCGTATCGTTTGCTCCTGTTGCTTGAACTTTGCTGATACTTGATCTACGAATGCGTCTATATTTTAAATCAACTAAAGATATTGTGTTTCTTTGTGTTGCTAATTATGAAGTTATAATTATATATGTGATCCTACGTTGCTATGTATATAGCTTTTTTTCTTTCTCTGTTGTACGTGAAATATAAAATATTACTATATATGTGAGTTTTGAATACAGGATTTCGAGCATATCAAAGTTTACTATTCACTCTGTAATCTCTTGAAAACAGAAAATCAACTTAAAAGTTATATAACAAAAAAATAGACAAGCTTTAACTGATCCATATGAATATCAAAGACAAAGAAAATATGTAGCATGTGCAGCGATATAGCAGTTAGACAGACAGGCCCGGCCCAGAGGCTATGCAGATTAGGCCTGGGCCTTGGACCACCCATTTTTTTGTTTTTTATGGGCCACTAAATTTCAAACCTATTTTCTATAAGGTCACCCAAAAAAAAATATTAGGCCTTAAAACTTAAAAAAGAAAAAAAAGAATTACTAATAAATTCATTAAAACCTAATTACCTAAACAATCGTATAATTCTTTATCATTTTTTTATAAAGTCGTTTACCTGCATCCAAATCATCGCCATTGGTTTGCTTTACTCTTCTCTTCATCAATCATCAATTCGATCAGGTTCAGGTAAGCTTTTTCATATTTCATGATCCTTTCACATAATTAGTAATTACAAAATTGTTTTATTCTCTCTAAGCAATCAAACAAATTAATTCTATAATTTCTTTATCAATCGTTGTTGTTGTTGTTGTTGTTGTTGATTTCTAGAAAGATGGCTCCTTTGGGTAAAAGAAAACATAAACCAGGAAACGTAAGAAGAAAAGAGAAAAAAAGGAGAGAAGAATCGATGAAAGCTCTTGAAAATTCTATTTTAAGGTATGTGAAAAAGCCTGAAAATCTTATAATTGGTGAAACATCTCATAGTGAGAGAAATCATGAAAACGCTGAGAATGATATGAATCCTGAAAATATGGATGAAGGGGAATCAGAAAAGAGTCTTTCTGGAAGTGAAAAGAGTGTATCTGAAAGTGAAAAAGGCGAAAATAATGTAGAGTTTGTGTCTGATTTTTCTGATCCTGGGAATTGGAGAAATATTGATATGAAGATCAGAGATTCATTGGTTGAGAAAGGTCCTGCCATAAGATTATCAAGTGATTATCAATTTCCTAAGAATAATATTGGTAGGCACTTCTCTCATGTGTTCTACGTAAGAGATATGGTCAATGGAGAAAAGCAAGATAGAAGATGGTTGGTTTACTCCAAATCTTTAGATAAAGCTTTTTGCTTTTGTTGTAAGTTATTTAGACATGACAAAATGGTTGTCCAGTTGGCGACCACCGGATACAGCGATTGGAAAAATCTTTCAACGAGGCTCAAAGAACATGAAAATAGTCATGATCACATTATTTGTGTGAGTCGTTGGACAGAATTAGAGATCAGACTACAAAAAGGTCAAACAATCGATAAGCATGTTCAAGAAGAAATTAAAAAGGAGAAGAATCGTTGGATAGAAGTATTATTGAGAATTTTTGCAGTTGTGAAGACGCTTGCAAAAAAAAAATTTAGAATTTCGTGGAGACAATGATAAAATTGGGGAAAAAAATAATGGGAATTTCTTGAGTTTTATTGAAATGATTGCAGAGTTTGATCCAGTTATGAGAGAGCATGTTAGGCGAATTGAGAAAGGAGAAATTTATACTCATTATCTTAGTCATAGGATACAGAATGAGTTGATAGAGATGCTGGCCAATGATATCAAAATTAAGATTATAAAGAAGATAAAGGCATCGAAATATTTTTCTGTGATTCTTGATTGTACTCCAGATATCAGTCATAATGAACAAATGACTGTGATTATACGATGTGTGGATGTCTCTGCAACTCCAACTAAGATTAAAGAATTTTTTTTGACATATTTGAAAGTAGATGATAAATCTAGAGAAGGGCTTTACTCTGCTCTTCAGGCTGCATTGTTTGCTTTGGAGTTGGACATTGATGATGTGAGAGGTCAAGGTTATGACAATGGGTCTAATATGAAAGGAAAAAATAAAGGGGTGCAAAAGAGATTGCTTGAGATTAATCCAAGGGCTTTTTACACACCATGTGGTTGTCATAGCTTGAATCTTGTGCTTTGTGATATAGCTTCTTCTTCAGAAAAGGCGGTGTCTTTTTTTGGAATAGTTCAGCGAATATATTGCTTGTTTTCATCTTCGACAAAGAGGTGGGATGTATTTAAAGAGATGGTGGAAGGTCTGACACTTAAATCTTTATCTCAAACTCGTTGGGAGAGCCGTGTTGAAAGTGTAAAAGCAATACGTTTTCAAGCTCCTGCAATAAGAGATACTTTATTATGTTTGGCAGAAGATTGTGGTGATCCAAAAACACGAAGCGAAGCTGAATCTCTTGCACTCCGTGAAACACACGGTATTGGAGGTTTTGAATTTTTGTTTGGTATGGTTATTTGGTATGATCTTCTATCTGTTGTCAACACTGTAAGCAAAACCTTACAATCAAAAGACATTGATATCGATGTCGCGATTGAGCAGCTAAAAGGACTAGTAGCATTTTTCAAGAAATACAGAGAAACAGGTTTTGATTCAGCGAAATCTGAGGCTACAAAAATTGCAGAAGCTATGGAGATTGAAGCTAAATTTCCTGAGAAAAAAAAGCGATTCATAAGAAAAAAAAGACAATACGATGAGGATCCTAAGAAAGTTGATGAAAATCTTGAAATACCACTAGAAGAGAGTTTCAGAATTGATTACTTTATCGCTCTTATGGATCAAGCTTTGGTGTCCGTTGAGTCAAGATTTGAACAATTCCAAAAGTATGAAAAAACTTTTGGGTTTTTGTTTGATTTGAAGAAGCTATTATCAGTTGGTGATGATAATCTGAGAGCATCGTGCATGAACCTTGAAGCTTCTTTAAAGAATGGCGCACATTCTGATATAGATGGGAACAATTTGTTTTCAGAGTTGAAAGTTCTTCGAGAAGTATTACCAACCGAAGTTCGAAAGCCAATTGAAATGTTGGATTATTTGAAAAGAAGGGAATGTTGTTATGCAAATACATCGATTGCTTACAGAATTATGTTGACTGTTCCGGTTTCTGTTGCATCGGCCGAAAGAAGTTTCTCCAAACTAAAGCTTATCAAGAATTATATGCGGTCCACTATGTCGCAGGAAAGATTGAATGGGTTAGCTTTATTATCTATTGAGAGAGCTATGGTTGAAGAAATAGACTATGTGAGTCTAATGGACGATTTCGCAGGGAAAAATGCAAGAAGAGTTATTTTTCAGAAATAGTGTTTTGGCTTTTTCGGATTTGCTGTTTTTTTTTTTTTTTTTTTAACAACATGCCATTTTTTTTTTTCCTGTCTCGGACCACCATTTTTGTTGGGCCGGGCCTGTAGACAGACTATTGGAGTGGCCATAGTTTAAAAAGTCTCCAAAACGAATAATGTGATAATGCAAAAAGCAACGGATGGATCGAGGCCTAGAACCTCTTAGTAAAACAAAACAACATAAAAACAAAAAACAAAAAAGCAAACGACTACAAATTAAATTAATTAAAACAAAAAATGATTTTTTATTTATTTACACTTTATATATATATATATATATATATATTTAATTGGGGGATTTGGATCGAAGTCTACACTAATTCTGGAAATGAGTAGTTTTACGAATTAAGGCATTCATAGTAGCCAATAAGAAATAAATCTTTTTTTACGGCAAGCTAATAAGAATTAAATCATATTGGTAAATATGGATTCATTGATTTATTTTTGTTATGTTTACTTTCGTCTATGTTGTTTCTATTGTTAAAATATGATATATATATATATGTGTGTGTGTGTGTGTTACTAAAAAGTGGTAAATGTAAGAATCTTGAAGAGATCTAGGAAGATGTTAGAGTCAAGAAAGTCATCTTAGCTAGTGCCAAAGAACTAATGGGAGAAGAAAGCAAATTGGTGAGAGGAGAAAGACCAGCCACGAGGAGAGAAATAAATTAAAGGCCATACACTCACTAATTGGTGAAACTGAGAAGAAAGACCACTCATGAGAAGAGAGACAATTGCATATGTGAACACATGTTACGATACTTATACAAGGAAAACAATGTATACTTAAAAATATCCAAGGATGTTATGTTCGTCAAACTGGTGATACCAAATAGATCATGCTAATCGTTTTGCAACTAAAAATGTAAAACAATCACATGTTGTATAGTCTTATGTAAAACACAAAACAAAAACGTAGGGACATTGAGTTGGCTTAGTGGTTAAGCATCTGAGTTATCGAAAAAGTAGGGATTTTGAGGTCACGGGTTCGATTCATGTTGGGAGGGGTCTACTCTCCAAAAAATAGTTAAATTACATGGTTTGGGCTTCGCCCTAAGGAGATGTACATCCTAGTCATAAAACAAAAAACACACAAAACACAAAACAAAAAACAAAAAACAAAAAAAAAACACTTCAAGATGGCCACTTACTTTACATTAGTATTTAAAAAAAAAGAATTACTCATAATACGAATAACAATGTACGTATTTATATTTGATTAATGGTGAGATTATGGTTTTGATCTCCAATAGATTGACCAGCTTTTAATCGAGGGATAAAGTTGCAACCAAATCATCAAATATTGTATGTATTTTCAAATCATTTGTGTTAAAAATAAATGAATTTGACCAACTAAAAAAAAATTAATTGGGATCAACTGGGCTAAAATATGCTAGTGGATGTATTATTTTCAGTTTTCGGTTTTGCAATTGAATTTTTTTTTGAAGACAATTTTCATCTAAAATTCATTGAGTTATCCAACTCGTTTTTTATTCGATATTTGATTTCTTCTTTAGAAATAGAAAGGATCAAACTATTTTTAGGACTTGATTGGTATAACTGATGGTAGATCAACAACACTAAACAGCATAAACAGTATGCTGCTGAAATTATATGATCTGATTAATATACACATTTTAAGTGATTGACAAATGTGTGAATGATTATATATAAAATTATTTAGTATATTTATTTGTAAGCATTATATCTATATTTATAATATATTTTTTAATAATTATTTCAATTTTATTTATTAAATTATATATTTTTAAAAAATATTATTTTTAAATTAATTGAAAATAAAATAATGATAAATATTATTTAACAAAATAATAATAAATTTTAAAAGTATAAAATTTACACTTTAATATAAACATAATTTTTTGATATTATTTAACAAAATAAATTCGTCATATAAAATTATTTTAATTTTTTTGATATTTTAGAGGTTACCAAAAACTTTATATGAAAGAAAGCATATTGTGAATGAGCATTTGCAGTTTTTAATGCTTTCCTACATGTTTTTTTTTTTTTTTTTCAACTCTTTCCTACATGTTTTATTAACAAAAATTGATTGCTTGATAAAAAGTTTAATACTTTTAAAAATGTTCTACCAATCAAAACCTTATTGAAAGTTTGTGTTGTGCCTTTAATATTCTGTCATTTTCAGAGTTTATTACTCCAAATTAAGTTTCTTTTTTTTGGGTCTAAAGTTGATTATTCTGAATCAATAATTGATTCGTTCATTATTTCTGATTTGAGTTCGGGACTCTGTAGCTCAGCTCCTCTAAAGTTGATTCGCTAAAAAAATAACTCATAATTCTCTAGGTTACTTCAATTATATTGTTCTAAATTTTTGTTAATGAAGTTTTAACCAACTTTCGATCCATTCTTTACTCCTGACAGATTATATTGTTCTAGATTTCGAGATAAAAGATAAAACTGGGTGCCACTGTGCTGACAGATTCCAATGTACTATAATATTCAGGGGAAAAATGCCAAAAAATACCTCAATTATTTAATTTTTACCAGAAATTCACACAAAATTTTTGTGTTGCCAGAAACGCACACAAACTATTTTTCGATCCATAAAAATACCCAAACTTTTTAAAGTTCCATTTTCCCCCCTACGATTTCACGTCCGTTAACGGACATAACATAATCGATAAACGGTGTTAATTTTTTTTTGGGAAAAATGCCAAAAAATATCTCAACTATTTAATTTTTGCCAGAAATCCACACAAACTTTTTGCGTTGCCAGAAACGCACACAAACTATTTTTTCGATCCATAAAAATACCCAAACTTTTTAAAGTTCCATTTTCCCCCATACGATTTCACCCAAAACGGCTCCCCTTCTCCAATTGTGCTCCAAACGTGCTAAAACCTGAAAAGACTCTAAAAGACTCTAAAAGACTATGAAAAAACTAGAAAGACTTTATAAAAAAGACTTATATCATTGCTAAAAAAGGGTAAAAACCATGATATATCAACTCCCCCAGACTTAGCCTTTAGCCTTTGCTTGCCCTCAAGCAAACAGAAAACCAAACCAGAGAAAGAGGTTTGAAAACACGGAGACTCACATGTTTTTGAAACATTGCAATGATTTTTTTCTTAGTGCTCCACATATCACCTAACCAGTTCCAAATCTAACCACCATGTACTTCTCCGTAGACATACACAGCTCCCCAGAGTACACACATTATTTCACAGCATCATTCAAATAAAGCCATCATCGCCAGTTTCATCGATGTGATCAATGCCAAGAACTTTCTAGACTCTTTTCCGTAAGGGGGTGAAATCGTAGGGGGGAAAATAGAACTTTAAAAAGTTTGGGTATTTTTATGGATCAAAAAAATAGTTTGCGTGCGTTTCTGGCAACGCAAAAAGTTTGTGTGGATTTCTGGCAAAAATTAAATAGTTGAGGTATTTTTTGGCATTTTTCCCAAAAGAAAATTAACGCCGTTTATCGATTCTGTTATGTCCGTTAACGGACGTGAAATCGTAGAGGGGAAAATGGAACTTTAAAAAGTTTGGGTATTTTTATGGATCGAAAAAATAGTTTGTGTGCGTTTCTGGCAACGCAAAAAGTTTGTGTGGATTTCTGGCAAAAATTAAATAGTTGAGGTATTTTTTGGTATTTTTCCCTAATATTCAGGCCCGGTTCTTGGTAAGGATTCAAGGTACTTTTGCATATGGTCCATACGATTTTCAACAATTTTTTTAAAAAAATTTGTAGTGTTTTAGGGCCCAATTGTTTTCTAAAATAGGGTCTATTTTTTTTTTATATAACAAAAATTGGGTCCAATTTTTAATTTATTAATATACAGCACATAACTCATACTCCCTCTGTATCAGAAATATTGATGTTTTGGATTTTTCACATATATTAAGAAAGAATCTTAACTAATCATTTTTCTTTTTTTTGTTTGATTAGTTTAATACACGGTTTGGTTTCCAATATTGGTATTAAAATCACTTTCTTTTTTATAATTAATGTAGCTTTAAAGACTCATTTTTGGATTAAGAAGAAAAAAGATTAAGAAAAAACAAAAAGAATTCGCATTGTACTTAAACATGAAATTTGATTTTTCACCTCCTCTCCCTAAATGTTACAATTAATTAGTTTTGTAAAAAGAAATTTAATTAATTATGTACCAAATGATCTTGTAAACAAAAAATGCATTAATTACAATGCAGAACATACAAAAATAAAAACTCATAACATCAACATTTCTAATACGGAGAGAGTATATGTTTTGAGCCGGACCTGATAATAATATTATTATTGTTTGAGGAAAACAAGGTTTCACTAATTGTCATGATTAAGAAGTTTTGTTTGTTGGCAAAAAATAAAGGGACTTTTGAGTCATACAAATGGTTTTTATTTTTATTTTGGTCAAGAAACAAATGGTTTTTAATTTTATGACAATTGTGCGGCCGTAAATTTTCTCATCCAATAAAAACAAACAATACATATATATCATATCAAGCATCACTATCTTTTCTTTTTGTTTTAGCATCACTATCTCGCACATGCATAACACATGAAGCCGTTTTAGATATTGATTATATCCTTCTAGAAAACCCTAACAGTCGAAAATTATTCATTTGTTGCAAAAAAAACATAAAACAAAATTTCTTACACTAAAAAAACATAAAAAAAAAAATCTTATTGATAGATTTTTTAAAGTTTTCACACATATTAAAAAAAAATTAATGTTCAATCATAAATGTATAATTTTCTTACACTAAACATTTCTATGACTATAAACTAATAATAATTTAAAAAATTTAATTAGTTTTAATAAATGATTTTTGAGAACTTAGTTTTTTATTATTAATTTGTAAAAAATGCATTAACAACTTAAAATATCTATCTTTAAGAAAGAAAAAAACTAGAAAAATCTTTCAATAAGAAACAGATGCAGTATTTAATAATCGAGACAAATTCTCTTAGTGGTTTGAGCAATATCTTGGTAATTGGTATCATAATTTATATCAAATTAGTTAATGTGCGTGTGTGATTTGTATACGAAAAAAATCAATCATTGAACAACTTTAGTTTGCGTTGTGTATTTAATCTATTGTTTTTTCCCACTAATCTGTTATTGATATATAGGAATTTTCAATATTAGAAATTATCAAACCTTCCGTTCAAAATTTCTATATTATTAAATAAACTTTATTTTATAAATTATTACATATTATGTTATTAAAAATAAAAAAATATAATTGAATTAGGAAATGATATAATTGTCTTTTAAAATTATTGATGAGAATATGAAAATTATTTATTTTTCATTAAAGAGATTATTTACTATTTAATTTCTTAATCACTATGATATTATTAAATAATAATCAATCCATACATATTCAAAAAAAAAATATTCGAGATATTACCATTTTTTCACTATGATTATTATATTTTATTTGAATATATATCAAAACAAAAGTTTGAAAAATATTTTACTAAGTTTATAAAGAGTTAAACACGAAAAAATTGTTTTTTTTAAGAGTTTCTGAACTGACCACAAAACCATAGTCATTAAGCGGTGCATATTAGAGTTATGTTTTCAAGATTATAGATTTTTGCGAGTTACCCCGAATAATATTTTAGTTCATTGCAAAACGGATTTAAGTAGACATGTTAGTCCGGGTTGACAGTTCTATATATAATCATTAGTTAGACATATTATAAAATTCAGATAAATTTCTTTTTTCTTAAATTTTAAAACATTTTTTTTTTTAAATTATCTCGCGCTATATAGCTAGCACAGATTGAATCCTAACAATATAATTATACGGGCAGTCGTTGTATTATCACTCGAATTCAATCCCGTATATTGTATATCGTTAAAAAATACAATTATAAGTTGTACATATATCAATGGGAAAACGACGTATTTCCACCTCAGAAATATGATATATGTGTATATCCACCCGAAGTTTGGATCTCGACACGGATCCCCCCAATTCAAAAGTTTAAGACGTATTTCCCCCTAATTTGAAACATCAAAACCTATTTACACATATATATTGGTTTTCTCGGTTTATAACCTAAACCAAAACTAAACCAACTAAAACCGACATAGATATTGGTTAAGTATCATTCGGTAAAGAGTAAACCGACCTAAATCATGGTCTAGATGGTTTAACGCTTCAAACTTCTATCCTATGTGTAAATAGGTTTTGATGTTTCAAATTGGGAGGAAATACGTCTTAAACTTTCGAATTAGGGGATATGTGTCGAGATCCAAACTTCGGGTCTATATCATACTTCCGAGGTGGAAATACATCGTCTTCCCTATATCAATCAGTAAGTTTTTATATATTTAACCTTTTACTTTTGTAAATAATTACATTAATGTCATTGAAAAATCTCTATAATATTATTTAAGAAGACATTTTTGAAAATGAACTTTTTTTTGTACCATTAAAAATAATTGAAATAGTAAATCCAACTTGAAATAGGAAATGATATAATTATCTTTTAAAATTATTGATGAGAGTATAGAAAGTATTTATTTCCCATTAAAAAGGTTATTTACTATTTAGTTTCTTAATTATTATAATATTATTAAATAATAATCAATCCATGCATATTTTTAAAAAAATAGATTCGAAATCTTGCAATATTTTTCACTATAATTATTATAAAATATTGTACTAATTTTATAAAGAGTTATACACGAAAAAATTAATTTTTTTAAAGAGTTTGTGGACTGATCACAAAAATCATAGTCATTAAACGGTGTATATTAGATTTATGTTTTAAAGATTTTAGGTTTTTGCGGGTTAGCCCGAATAATATTTTAGTTCATTGCAAAACGGATTTAAGTAGATATGTTAGTCCGGATTGATAGTTTTATCTAGAATTATTAGTTAAACATATTTTAAAATTCAGAAAAACAACTTTTCTTAAATTTTAAAATAATTTTTAAACAAAAATTACACCGCGCTATATAACTAGAGCGAATTGAATCCTAATATGATACATAAAGGAAAACCTTTGTATTATTCCTATAGATAGATATGACCACTGTTGACAAAAAAAAAAAAAAAAATCAGTACGTGTGTAGATGAGTATGGGCCGAGGCCCACTATATCAGATGTGACGTTCCAGATGTCCTTGCAGCACATGGAACCTGAGCCGTCCGTTTGGCGTAACAGTCACATGACGGCTATAATTTTTATTCAAATCCAACGATTAGCACATCTATAATAAAATCGAGATTTTATCACACACATTTTGTTTACATAAGTGCATATAAAAATTGTAGGAACTTTCCTAATAATTAAGAAAAGCATAAGAGAGTTTAATACTCTTTTTGGTTCTACTTTCAGATATGATTAAAAGCATATGTTATTTTTACCAATGTAGTGATTTCATAAAAAAAAAAAGCAGAAATTTAGTAATGTGATTAAGAACAATCATCCTTTATAAATATTGAAATTGTCTATAAAGAGGAGATACAAACCCCAAAAGAAAAAAACAATTTAAAAAGAAAACTGGCAAGAGAGAAAATCAGATTACTTTCTCGTGGGCGATCACAGGACAAAAACCAGGAACAGCTTCCTCCGTCAACCACGCACTTCACTGATTCACACTTCTTCGATTTCAAAACACTAATCATCAGAAATTCAGAAAAACAGTTTGTTTTTCTGGTGAGTTCAATAATAGTTATGTTTGTGTTTAAATTTCTGGTTTTTGTTTTTTTCTTATGTCTGATTTTGTTCTTGAGCTGGGTTTCTTAGATCTTCTATCTGGATCGTTGTTTCTGTACATGAAAAAAAGTTCCTGTCTTTCGCATTCCCATTATCGATTTCGCTTTATCCAATGTGCACCAGATGATTTTTTCTTTCTTCTTTCCCTGAAAAAAAGTTTTCTTTACGTTTAATGTAACTAAAGAAACATTAATGTTTAAAAACTTGTTCGGTCGTAGGAAGATGATATATACTATCAATTGATCTTATTTACATGAAGCTTATTATGATTCAAACTTCTTCCTTCTACTTGTTTTTGTCTTTTATATATAAAATTCATTTTCTTAGAATGTTTCTTTCCAACCCAACAATGGTTTTGAAAGATTTTGTTGTCTGCTTAAGTTTGAAACTCAGTTTAGTCATGGAGATTAGAGGATCCTCAAACTTCAAGAGTTTTTGTGCTTTTGAGACGATGAGATTTTTGAGAATTTCGGGGGATCTGTGTTTGTGAATCATCTGGGTTTGTGGAAAGTTCGTAGCTTTCGAGGATTTATCTATCTGGATACCCTCAAGAAATGTTTTTTTTTTTTACTTAACAGAATTTCTCTGGTCGGTTTCACTTTAACACTTTGCTTAGATTTGAACAATGGGTTTGGATTATTCTATTTAAATGCTTAGAAAACTGAAACACTTTGTGTGTTATTCACTTTACTTGAAGCTTTTATTATTCTTCTTCTGAGCCAAACATCGTCTCTGCTATTAACTTTCTGCTGTTTTTCTTTTCTGTTTGTTGCAGCTGAAAAAAAGATGGATTCTTCTTACTGCTTTGCCTTGGGGAAAAGCAGTCCTGTCTTGCCAAAACTCAGTTTCAAGAATTTAGAGAACAGATTTTGGGGTGAGAAGATCAAAAACAGTGGTTTCTTTAAACGTTTTGCTTCAGATTTGAGCTCCAAGAACTTTGGGAATCGAACGTTCAAGCACGGTGTTGTTTACGCTGTTGCCACTTCAAAGAATCCAAAAGATGTTATGGTATGTTGATCAGATTTACTCTTTTCTCTCTTGCTTAAAATGGCATTAATTAGGCTTTGTGTCGATCAGATTCATCCGTACCTGAAACAACGGTCTTATGCGAAAGTCCAGAGGTCTTAATTCTGTGTGCTGATTTTGTTTTGTCAGACAGTAAAGCCTTCCATGTTTGAGAGAAGAAAGGCAGACCCAAAAAACGTGGCTGCAATCATTCTAGGAGGAGGCAATGGAGCTCAACTCTTCCCTCTTACAAAGAGAGCCGCCACACCGGCTGTAAGTACTCATCTTTCTTCGTTTTTCGGAAGAAAAAATCATTGTAGATAACATTCATGGAGATTAGGACCTCAAGGGTCTTATCTATAAAACATTGTTTCTGTGTAATGAGGATGCTTCTGTCTAAAAAATTATGCAGGTTCCTGTTGGTGGATGCTACAGGCTGATCGATATCCCGATGAGTAACTGCATTAACAGCTGCATCAACAAGATCTTTGTGCTGACACAGTTCAACTCCGCTTCCCTCAATCGACATTTAGCACGTACTTATTTTGGGAATGGCATAAACTTTGGAGGTGGTTTCGTAGAGGTATAAACTCTATAACAAATAAACAATTTAGTTTTCTTGGAACGGGCTCTTTATTTTCGACGAATAAAGCAGATGTAAAATCTTATTGAACAGGTTCTTGCTGCTACGCAAACACCCGGGGAAGCAGGGAAGAAGTGGTTTCAAGGAACAGCAGATGCTGTCAGAAAATTTCTCTGGGTGTTTGAGGTATGAACTTATGATCACATTTACTGCTTTATCAATACGGAATTGTGTTCCTGTGTGATCTTTGAAGTGGTCTAAAAACTGTTGATGTCGTAAATAGGATGCCAAGAACAGGAACATTGAGAACATACTTATCTTGTCTGGAGATCATCTCTATAGAATGAACTACATGGACTTTGTTCAGGTATTTATTTAAATATAAACAGATCTTTTCATCATCTCTAAACCTCTTTATAGTTTCACTAAATCGATGTGTTGTAACAGTCTCATGTAGATAGTAACGCGGAAATTACTCTTTCGTGCGCACCAGTCAGTGAAAGGTTAGTTTCTTGAATCTCTTTTACACCTTTTGTATAAGAAATATCGGTTCTTAAAACCTGTCTTTTGTGAATTCGTTAGCCGTGCGTCAAATTTTGGTCTAGTGAAGATTGATCGAGGTGGGCGTATAATCCAATTCGCGGAGAAACCAACAGGAATCGATCTGAAAGCAATGGTAATTCTCAAAACAGAATAACTCAGTAGAATCACAAAGCATTTCAAAAACGTAAAACTTTTCTGTTGTTTTTGACAGCAATCCGACACAACAATGCTTGGACTGTCTCATCAAGAAGCAACAGATTCTCCTTACATTGCATCAATGGGAGTTTATTGTTTCAAAACCGAAGCTTTGCTGAACCTTCTGACACAACGGTATCCGAGTTCCAATGACTTTGGATCTGAAATTATTCCTGCAGCCATAAGAGATCACGATGTTCAAGTAAGATTGTAGAAAAACTCGCTTCTTCTTTTTAATGCGTTGAAGACAATGAATAATCAAACAATTTTTGTATTTTCTTGGTCAGGGATACATCTTCCGAGATTACTGGGAGGATATTGGAACTATAAAGACATTCTATGAGGCTAATTTAGCTCTTGTTGAGGAGGTTAGAAACTCAGAAACATGCTCCAATCTTTCACCTTACTGTGATCTCTTAGATTCACTTCTCAACCTTCTGTGCAGCGACCAAAGTTTGAGTTCTATGATCCAGACACTCCGTTCTACACTTCTCCGCGGTTCCTCCCACCAACCAAAACTGAGAAATGCCGTGTATGTATCGACAAATCCCATTATCTTTGATTCTGATTTGCTAATTTAGAATGACTTCTCTTTGATGATTTTGTAGATGGTAGATTCGATAATCTCACACGGATGTTTCCTTCGAGAATGCAGCATCCAACGGTCCATCATTGGTGAACGGTCACGTCTAGACTATGGAGTTGAGCTTCAGGTGAATCATCATTCTCTTCGCTGTGATCTAAAACAGTCGAAAGGGTTTTACAATATTGTTCTGATCAAACAGAGTTTTGGTTATGGTTTTTTTTTTTTTCGCAGGATACATTGATGTTAGGTGCAGATTATTACCAAACTGAATCTGAGATTGCATCTCTATTAGCAGAAGGAAAGGTTCCAATTGGTATTGGTAAAGACACAAAGATCAGGTAATTTTTGAAAAGACATAAAAAAAATACCTCTTCAAACTTCTTCAATTGGATTTGTCTGAAACAAAAAGTATTTCTGGTGATTTATAGGAAATGCATCATTGACAAGAATTCCAAGATCGGTAAAAACGTGATCATCGTTAACAAAGGCGTAAGATTTTCTTGAATTTCTTCTCCATCGGGTGCTAAAGAAAGATCGGAAAAGCTTACTTTAATTTTTTTTCCATGTTTTCAGGATGTTCAAGAAGCGGATAGGCCAGAGGAAGGATTCTATATTCGATCTGGAATCACTGTGATAGTCGAAAAGGCGACAATTCAAGACGGTACTGTTATATGAATGGAGGGAGCTAGAAAGTTGTGATCTCTTCAACAATCTCGCCGGAGATTATAAGGACTGAAAAGAGAAAGTTTGGTCCTTTTTTCCGGTTGTGTATGTAAGATTACAAGAGTTCAAGTTTAGTTAATCTTTTATTATATAAAGAGATAGAAACTTAGAACAATAAGAACACAGTGCGGCCTGACCGGAGCTCCGGCAACGGAAGATCGATCAGCCGATCACTTTTTTCTTTTCTTTTCAATTTTTGTATTTTGAATCTTTCGATGATCCTCTTTATACTATTTATAATTTTAAAAAGGATTTATTTTCATATTGAATTTATATTCAAACATCATTTTTACCTTCATAAGCAGAATGCGTCAAGAGTTAAAAGTGTGTGAAACATTTTAAAGTGTTAACGAGATTCTAAATCCACGGCTTAGGATATAATATTTTGTAATATATAAAATAAGAAATAAAAACTAATTTAATTGTTAATGATTTAAATACGTTTAATTTATAATTTTTAAGTTTATAATATATTATTTTGCACCATGTTTAATATTTGTTTGGTAACATGTTCAATTTATTAAAAGAAATAAAGATGTTTTAATAGTATAGACATATTGTAATTTAAGTTTGGAAAATGCATCTGGATGTAATTTTCTCCACAAAAAATACGGAAAAGAATAAACCTCAAAAACTTGTTGGAAATTTCAATGAATACTAGATTCTCATCCGCGCTCCCGCAAGAGATAATTTTTTATAGATTTAATGTAATGTTTTCAGATCCTGAAAAACCTGGGATCCCGACAACAATCCGATCTGGATATAGTTTTAAAACCTGATGACACTATAAAATCCGATAAAACCCGTAAAAACTCAGCAAATAACCGTGAATCGGACATAATTATTGATCCAGATAGATTATGGTTAAGTAAAAAATTATAGTGCAATCAAATAGATTCATTTATTGTTCTTATTGACTCATTCTGATTTTACAATATGTTATATTATTATCTTCTTTCATTTATGAATAATATTATATCAACTACAATAATAATTACTTTGTGAGTTTAACATATTTTTTCAAACATATCTTAAATATTTATTAGTTTTCATACTATATATATTTTCACTAATTGTTGATTGCGGTCGGACTGTATCCAACCGGATCAAACCACCGACCCGGTGACCCGAAAGACTCTATGGTTTGTTTCCCGGGTCTAATTTCAAAATATTAATTTAATGTATTAAAATAATTTTTTATAACATATTTTTTATGATTTAAGTTAAAATCAGAAAATTTAACAGAATTTAAACAATTTCGTTTGATATTTCCTACTTAGAATCTTTAAAATATAATATGATTTAATATTTTTCTAAAATTTTATATTTTCTGATTTTTTCTATTATCTATAAAATAATTTATGGTTTGGCAATTTAATATTATTTTTGAAAAAATATTTTTTTATTTTATAAATATGTTTGGCGATTTTATAAATATTTTTTTCAGATTTCTTCTTAACTTTATTTATTTTTAATATACTAAACCAAACAAATTTCAAAAATATTTGGTATGTTGTCTAATAAAAAAAAAACAAATCACAGATTTTCAACAACCCGCAAAGATTCTCTAAAGATATTATATTTAAATTTATATATTATCCAAAATTTGAAATTATATTTATATTTGTAAAAACAATTAAAATAGTTTCCAAACATATTTTTTTATAAAAAAATATGGAGTGTTTGGATACAGATATTGAAAGTGTTTGTGTTTTAATGGAATAGATAACGTAAAAGAGAGTGGGGTTCATAAGTAAACAAACTAAAAGAAAGGGGTGAATTGAAAATTAAAACAAAAAAGAAGAAGACGGATTCTTGCGATATTCGGCATTGCGTTGCGTGGTTAGCCAGATCTGCTCGTTTTTCGCTTCGTCGCTTGGGTCAGCAGAAGCTCTTTCGTTATTCACCATCCGTAAGTGTTTGAATCTCAGCTTCCATTTTTCTTGTTCCGATTGATTCTTAGATTCCAGATCTGACTTTGGCGATTTGTTGAAATCTATTTGGTTTGTGAGAAAATCCGAGAGATAACGAATAAGTTCATAATTTCTTTGTTTCTAGGGTTTTTGGATTCTCTAATCAGATTGTTTAGCTAAGAGATCGAAGCTCCTTCATTTCTATGAGAAAATTTTGGTGTTCAAAACTTTTGGGTCTTGTGGCTAAGAATTTTGACTAGATCTTCATTTCCGTGAATATTGTTCTTTGCGGGACTCTTCATATAATGTTAAAAGCTAGTGTTAAACTTCAAAACTTTCCAGAATCTGTTCAATGTGATGGCAGTGTGAATTTGGCCTGACTATTTAATCCATCTCTAGGTTTCAAGAATCACAATGGACGGAAGCGGTGGCGACAGTGGTTCGATGGCCACGCCTGTACAAAAGCGAGCACATGAGGCATGGAGGGTTTACAAATATTATCTGGACAAGACTACACCTCATTCAACTTATAGGTGGATTGGAACACTTGTTGTCTTTCTTATCTACTGTTTGAGGGTTTACTCTATTCACGGCTTCTACATCATCTCCTATGGTCTTGGAATCTACCTCCTGAATCTGCTTATCGGCTTCTTGTCGCCTCTGGTTGATCCTGAGCTCGAGGCCTCTGATGGAGCTTCTCTGCCTACTCGGGGTTCTGACGAGTTCAAGCCATTTATCCGCCGACTGCCGGAGTTTAAATTCTGGTACCCTCTTGCATGTTTCCTTACTGCTTATGCTATCTATAATTACCTGTGCTGGGTTATCCTCATTGCATATCATGGTTCTTCTTGATCAGTCAGATTTAAAATTCTATTAGCATTCACGTGGTTCACCATATGCCATCTTCATTAGCGATTGAATCTGTTTCAGGTACTCCATGACTAAGGCATTCTGCATAGCCTTTCTCATGACCTTCTTCTCGGTCTTTGATGTTCCCGTCTTCTGGCCTATACTGCTTTGCTACTGGGTCGTTCTCTTTGTCCTCACCATGAGACGCCAAATCTCCCACATGATCAAGCACAAGTACATTCCTTTCAGCATCGGAAAACAGGTTACTTTTTCCACAACTTTGATTTTTAGTTTTCCACAACAAATGTATAAGAGAACCATCAACTTTGATTTTTGATTTTTAGTTTTCCACAACAACAAAAACCCCATTTTATTCATCAAAATCTTGGTACTTTTTTGTTAGTCTATAGATTCCTGCAGACTCATTCACATTCACAGTTACAGAGTCTGAGGTTAAACTTGCTAATGTATCTCAAACGTTTGGTCTGTGGCAGAAATATAGCGGCGGAAGATCTTCTGCGAGCAGAGGCGCCTCTCGTGCTGACTGATTCCGACGGTTAGTCACATTTCTCCAGAAGAAGAAATAAAAAAAGATGGGTTTTAAACCGTTTTGGAATGTTTTGTAGTGATGAATTTAATCAAAAATCCTAGTATTATTATGATGCTTCTACAAGGAGGAAGAAGGATACAAAAGGGTGATTGATTAGTTTAATTTGTTTTATGTTGCAGGAAAATTGTTACTTGTTTAGTTCCCTTTCATCCCAAGTACTTCGTGTTGTAAATATGATTTATTTTTATTTCAAAACAAATTCATTCCTTTTTTTTCTTTTCAAAATGTTTAATTTGTTTTTTTATCATGCTACAAGAAAACATTTAGCATTTCCAAAAGAAATTTTAATATATATAAATTATTTTAATTAAAAATTTTGATTAAATTAATTAATTTAACAATTATTATAAAATTTTTTTAAAAAAATTAATAAATTATAGATTGCTGTCGAAAATTTATCGAAAATAATCTGTTGGTAACAAAGCTCGTCGGAAATATTTTTGACGACTTTTCGACAATTTTTTGACATATAATTTAGATCAAATATCCGTCGGAAATTCGTCAGAAATATTCTGACCAGTTTCCGACGACTACAATCTGTCGGAATGTTCCGACGGTTTTCCGATGAGCTGTAATCGACAGACGTTTTTTCGTTAGAAATCTGTCGAAAAAGGCATTTTCCGATGGATACTACCGTCGAAAAAAGGCATTTTCCGATGGATACTACCATCGAAAAAAGGCATTCCTTAAATTAGTTATTTATAATGAGCTAAAAGATTCTAGGAGTTATACGAATCTCATGAATTTTTACAGTTGATAAAAAGTCATTTTATGATTGGAAGAAATCATTTGATGGTGGGAGCCATAATAAAAGAAAAAATAAATCATTTGGTGGTCACAGAAATTCTTTTAGAAATCACAATCAGTATTATATCCACATGTTTTGAATAATTATACATACAAATAATATAACATTACACGTAATTAATTACAATCGATAGGTATAAATGATTTATACATTAAAAAAAAAGAGAATATATTAATCAATTGATGGAATTATTAGTTAATTTATTTTGGGAGCATTCTTGAAGTGAGAAGGCGCAGGTCGGAGCCAGTCTTTGCCGCCGATAAAGTCTTTGCTCAAGAAGACGGTAGCTTCGTCGTATGATAATTGTTTTGACCATTTTACTCTTTGCCTTCTGTCTGCTCCGGGACCGTAACATTTGTATTCACCATAATATACAGTACTGCACAATCAAAAATATTTTCATCAGAATCTTACCAGATACAAAAATGTTTACAAGTTTCAAATAGTTTGTACTTTTCTTTGCTCGAGTCTCCCCATTCGTTCCATCCTTGAGGTGCGACGACATTGGAGAATAAGGAATAAGCAAATACAACCCTAGAATAAGCACCCCATGGTCTTCCCAAAAATGTGGAACCCGAACCGGTTAACTTGCATCCCAAGAATGTAAACCCTGATTTCTCCGTGGCCGAAGATCTCATTTGCGCCGTTATCGATCCATTGTTCGGCGACAACGAGTGTAGATGACACCTCTACAAATGAAAGTTATATTAAACTTGGAAGTATATATATCTAATTGGAAGTTTAGTTAGAGATCATCATAATGTAGCTAAATATTTATGTTATTCGATTATTACTATTCTGTTATTCGTTTGACATTACAAATTAAACTTATAGATTATTCTATGCTAGAAAGATAAAAAAGATTGATTACACTCAAGCTATTCACCACCGGCAACTTTAGGAATGAGTACTAGAGAAAAAGTTGATTAAATTACGAGATTATGTAAATCTCTATATATGATAATGGAATTGATTTATGTAAAACGATGGAGTGACCAGTACTCTTACTTCATAGAGAGAAGATGCGCTTCCACAAATGAAATCGGTGGCTCCTTCAATGTAGCAGTTCTTGAAGTAATGATTCCCATTGTCGTCAAGAAGAGTGTCTTGGTATGATGTTATCACGCAACCGTAGAACGCTGCATTATCCGCTGCCACCCGCAGTGCAACCGCTTGTCCCGCTGTTCCAAACTTATTCTACTTACAACAAAACAAAGCACGTCAAGATCTATGATCCTTTCTAGTTTCCGAGTATTGTTTATTTGTGTTTATAATTACATTTGGTGTATATATAGTAAATCTATGATCTTAATCATTTTAGGAAAGAGAACTATACGTTTGCGTTTGAATGCCGCAATAGTATTTTATGAAAACTACGTATATACATATATAAAGTTTTTTAGAGAAAATATATAAAAAAAAGAACGCGAATGCAGATATTCAGTTGCAAATAAGAAACTTTTTCCCACCAAATCACTAAACCGTGATATGTTGGTTGGAAATCGGTGGGTTATTTTTCCAATCAAAATTTCGTGGTATTTTGATATGTTTTCTTGTAGCGTAATCACAAACGCAATATCAATAATAACACAAGTGGAAGAAAAAACAAATAGTAAACCTAAATCGTCTAACAAAAATGAAATAATCGGTCCCTTCGTAATTATGATATTTTGGTACTCGACATTGAAATCGCAGTTTTCAAATATGCATATATATATACGTTTTATATAATGAAGATTAACCTGAATAGTAAGAAATCGGCATACGAAATCGGAGCCGAAGATTGTGAGAGTGGGTGATTCCAAAATGTCTTCACCTTCGCTCCATATGAGAAATGTGTTGGAAGCTTGTGTTCCACTCAACGTTATGTAGGGTTTATCCGCAGGAATCACCACTTTTTCTCTGATTCATTATATTAAATTAGCATTAAAAATCTAGTTTATCACAGAATCTGATTAACCATATAGAATTAACTCGTCATCACTAAAATCTGTTTTGCGAAAATGAATTTAAAAATAAAAATAGTAGGTCGAAGTCTAGTACCAAATAGCTAAGACAACCCTATCAACAAAATATTAACATATAGAAAACAAATAATTAAAATAGTCTAAATTTATATCAAAATTATGAATCCTAAACCCTAAAAAGTAAAATATATATAAGATATAAAATCTTAACCCTAAACTATAAATAATAAACCCTAACCTTTAAAACTTTATCTTTAACCATAAATGGTCTTCTTTTTTTTCGATCTTAACGAAATGGTATTTTTACGGCACTTAACGAAATGGTCTATTTTCTTAATTTTGAACAATTCAGATTATTCTAAAAAAAAAAAAATTTAGATTTTTTTCCAATTATATATATAAATATATATATATATATATATATATATATTATATTCAAACCCAAAAAAATAATTGTTTTACATCAGAGGTGCGAGCTTTTAAGGTAAATACAACTTTAGAAAACAAACTTTAAGTGTGAGATTTTCAAGTGTTTTTCCTCCACTTCAATCTACAGGTTTTGATGCAAACCAAAATTGCATGCCATCTTTATAACGTTTATCTCCAAGCATTATATTCAAACCCAATTATATATCTCTATAGTATACGTGTATATATATATATTTTATATATATGTAACGTATAGTGTACATATATATAAGGAAACTGTTGTGTACGTACCGGTAAGTTCCAGGCTTAACCCAAATGAAATAGAGTTGAGAGTTGTTTAGATTGGGAGGGATAGATTCAATTGCTTCTTGAATCTTAGTGAAATCTCCTTTGCCCGACTGATCAACCCTTATTAGAATTGCAGTCGAAAAATCAATTGAAGACGAATAAGAAGCCATGGATGAAGATGTGATTGAAGAGAGAATGAATATATTGATGATTATGATTTGATAAGAATTAGGAATATTATGCTTAGACTTTGTTTTATAAAGACCCATCTCGGCCATAGCACATGTGAGGTTTCACGTCTTGGCGATTGTGCCGAGGACAAGAAAAAACAAATACAAAATAGAAATCAAGAATGCAAATCGATGAATTCAATTGGTTAAGCAAGAGTGTGAGAACTAAAATTTATAAAAGTTTCGTTTATACATAAAGGAGATGTTTTATATATGTATCAATAATGGGTTGACTAAAAGTAGGATGACGTGGTGGGAGTTGGTCAGCGGCCGATTTCTTATGATCGAAGTTGAAAGATTATATTTTCTTCTACAAAAGATTTGTTATAACAGATTCAAAGTTTCAATTCTAAGATAAAAAATCCAATACACACTGTTGCAGACGAATTTTCTCAATACGAATCTATATATTTACAGTTTATCTACATGCATGCGATTGGTTTTAAATATGCTTATACCGTGACAGAGCAGCTTCATTAGGAAAGCAAAACCAACCCTCGCAAGTTTTTTATTTATTTTAAATGTTAAGTTTTATATCAATTTTAAAATTTGCGATATCGGTTATAGAGATAATTTAGAAGTTAGAAAACAGAAAGATAGCTGTGAGATGTGGTCCGTCTTTCAGTGTTGGACTGTAGCTGGTATTGGGCCGAAAGTGAATTGGTCAGGCCCAAACGGAAGTAGCAAAGGAAACCCAATGGTAAAGATGAGTCGTTTTTGAGTAGTGACCATGTGCAATGTATCTCGGTCAAGGAGAGGTTGTTACGCAGGAGATTTGCGTGAGCTCAAGCAAGCTTAGCTGGACAACCTGCACATGGATAAAGACGTCACAGAAGAATCTAGATGGTTAGAGTAACAAGCAGAATACAGAGTGAGAGAGTAGAGAGAGAGAAGAGCTTATCTCCATAGCTATTCTTCTTCTCGGTTTATACTCCTTGTTGTAGACTCTGATTCGGGTTGGCTTGTACTTGAGTATACCATCTAATGAAATCCTTGTGAGCTGGATTAGCTCACCAAGACGTACCTTGGCGCATTGCCTTGGGAACTTATAATCGGGTGTCTTGTTCTTCATTTCTTCATGCACAAGTAACAAACACAAAACAAGGCATAAGTGATAGATCATTATCAGAACAAGAAATTGAACTATACAGGCTGAAATCACAACAAGTGGTATCAGAGCATCAGGTTGGTGCGGTCAAAGGTGGTTTCTGGTTTTCTGGATCTTGGAGGAGAAGGACTCAGCATGTATCAGATCTAGTACCTGGTTTCTGAGTCAGGTTATTCTCTTATCTAGATCTACTAGTTTACGGTTTCTTCATCTGATCTACTTTTGGGTTCTCTTGACGTGTTGTGTTGCTGGTATTCTCTGGGTATTTGGTGTTTCTTGCTTGGATATTTTTTTATGGTCTCTGGGTTTACAGTATCAGATGGTTGAGCCTACACAGGGAAGATGGGAGGTTGAAAAGTTTGATGGGGAAAGTGATTATGCTATATGGAAGCACAGAGTTCTAGCCCAGCTTGAGATTCTTGGACTTGATTCAGTTCTAAAGATTGATGGTGAGACATCAATGTCTACACCAGATCCTAAAGGTAAAGGAATTGAAACTGAAGAAGTCAAAGCTGACCCTAAAAGGTTGGAGAAGGATCGTACGGTTAGAAATCTGTTGAGTATGAGTCTGACTGACATGGTGCTGAGGAAGGTTGGCTTGAAGCACAAGACTGCTCAAGCCATGTGGGATTCTCTTGAATCACAGTACCAAGACAAGTCACTACCTAACAAATTCTACTTGAAACAGAGGTTCTACAGCTTCAAGATGGAAGAAGGAAAAAATCTAGACAAGAATCTGGACATCTTTTAACAAACTTGTCTCAGATCTTGCAAGTCTAGATGTGGAGCTAAGTGATGAGGATCAAGCCGTAATTTTGCTGAATGGCTTGCCCTCACAGTTTGCTCAGTTGGTTCACACGCTCAAGTACAGAGGTGGACACCATACTATAACTCTAAAGGAAGTAACTACAGCAGCCTATTCACTAGAAACTGAGCTAAAGAAGAAAGGTATGAATGTGCATAAGTCTAGCAATGAAGGTTTATACATACAGTCTAAGCCACAAACTGGGAACAAGTTCAAAAACAAAAACAAACAACACGGCAAAGGCAAAGGAAAGCAAAATAACAAGAGAGCTTGTTGGATTTGTGGAGCTGAAGGGCACTTCAAGAAAGATTGCCCAAAGAGAGGACAATCATCTAACTCTCAAGCTAATGTTGGATAAGTTATGGATGATGAACCTATATTGTTAACTGCATCAGAAGTTCACTCTAGGGATGGTTGGGTTCTTGACTCTGGGTGCTCGTATCATTTAACCTACAGGAAGGATCTACTGTTTGATATACAAGACATTGATGGAGGGAAGATCTTAATGGGTAATGACACTCACTGTCTAGTCACGGCTATGGGGAGTTTGAAGATAGTTAATAAAAAAAATACAACTGTTATATTAACTTAGGTGAGGTATTCTCCTACGGCAAAGAGGAATCTGATTTCATTAGGGCAGTTGGAGTCTCAAGGCTGTTGGTTTCAGTCTAAAAATTTCAGACTACAAGTGTTCTACAAAGAAAATGAGGTTCTTGCTGGGAGTTACAAGGATACTCTCTATATTCTTGATGGTAAACCAGTGATGGAGCAGGCTAATGCAGAAGTTAAATCAGGCGATAAGACAATGCTATGGCACAGCAGGATGGGACATATGAGTGCAAATGATTTGAAAGTTTTGGTAAAGAAAGAGTTGTTGAGATCAAAAGATATCACAAAACTAAAACTGTGTGAATTCTGTGTTCTCGGAAAGTTTCACAGGTTGTCTTATCAAAAGGGAAAGTATATTTCAAAGGAGAAATTGGAGTATGTCCATTCTGATTTATGGGGTTCTCCGAATGTCACACCGAGCTTGTCAAAGTGCCAATATTATATTTCATTTGTGGATGATTTCTCAAGGAAAGTGTGGCTCTATTTTCTCAGAACTAAAGATGAAGCATTCAGTAAGTTTGTTGAGTGGAAGACGTTTGTGGAAAATCAAAGTGGACAGAAGCTTAAGGCTCTAAGGACAGATAATGTGCTAGAGTACTGCAACAGAATGTTCGATGATCATTGCAAAGCTCATGGAATCCTAAGACATAAGACATGTCCTTACACTCCTCAACAGAATGGTGTACCTGAGAGGTTGAATAGAACTATTCTTGAAAAGGTGAGAAGTCTCCTAAGTGAAACAGGATTGGGTGAAGCATTCTGGGCAGAGGCTGCGTCAACAGTGGTTTATATGATTAACAGGTCACCATCTGTTCCTCTCGGGTTAGAGATTCCAGAACAAGTTTGGACTGGTGTGAAACCAGATTATTCTCACATGAAGAGGTTTGGGTGCTTAGTATACTATCATGTTGATCAGTGTAAACTACAACCAAGGGCTAAGAAGGGTGTCTTCTTGGGTTACCCACAGGGTGTCAAAGGTTACAGGATATGGAGTTATGATGAGAAGAAATGTGTCACGAGTCGTGATGTTGTCTTCTGGGAAGATACTCTCTTCAAGGACATTAAGAAGAAGAGTGAAGGGGTCACATGACAGAATAGAAAAGGAAAAGAAAAGGTTTCTATAGAAGTCAGGGAAAGTGACAGTGGAGTTCTGGTTCAAGGAGAAGCTTCAGGGGAAGGTGGAGTTCCTGATGAAGGTGGAGCTTTATCAGAATCAGAAGTAGTTGAAGATTCAGAAGAAGACTCTGAATCAGATGATTCATCACCATGACTTGGTGATTATCTCTTGGCTAGAGATAGGGAAAGGAGAGTGAATGTTAAACCTCCGAGCAGATTCGATGATGGAGATGAATCCTATGTAGTAGCTTATGCTCTAAGTGTAGCAGAACTGATAGAGGTTGAAGAACCAAAGTCATTTCAGGAAGCTATGAAAGGAGCTAATAAAGATAAATGGCTGGGAGCTACAGATGAAGAGATGGATTCACTTGACAAGAATTTTACTTGGAAGTTGATTGATAGACCAGAAGGACAGAGAACTATTGGTTGCAAGTGTGTTTTCAAGCTCAAGCCTGGAATTCCAGGATTGGAGGAACCAAGGTTTAAAGCGAGATTAGTTGCAAAAGGGTTTTCTCAAATTGAGGGGATTGATTATCACGAAGTGTTTTCACCGGTCGTTAAGCACACTACGATAAGATTGGTTCTATCTATGGTGGTTAACATGGATCTTGAGTTAGAACAGTTAGATGTGAAGACAGCTTTTCTACATGGTAATCTAGATGAGAGGATTCTCATGGACCAACCTGAGGGATATTCTAAAGGTAACAAGGTCTGCTTATTACATAGATCTTTGTATGGTCTTAAGTAGTCTCCTAGACAGTGGAATTTGAGGTTTAATCAGTTCATGAAAGCACAAAAGTTTTCAAGAAGTCAGTTGGACACTTGCGTGTATTTCAAAGCTTATGGTGATGGGAGTTTAGTGTATCTCTTACTTTACGTTGATGATATGTTAGTGGCAGCTAAGGATTTGAAGGAAGTTCAGAAGGTTAAGGACTTATTGAGCCGTGAGTTTGAGATGAATGACCTAGGACCAGCAAGGCGGATCCTAGGCATGGATATCATCAGAGACAGAGGTAAAGGGATTCTCTACTTGTCTCATGAGTCTTACATTGAGAAGGTTATCAAAAGTTTTGATGCTACAAATTTGAAAACAGTACAAACCCCTATCGGGTGTCATTTCAAGTTATCTAGTACTAAAGCAGAAGAAAAGACTGAAGCTGAGATACAGATGAGGAAGGTACCTTATTCCAGTGATGTAGGAAGTCTGATGTACGCCATGGTGGGATCTCGTCCTGACATTGCACACGCAGTGGGGCTGGTGAGTCGCTTCATGAGTGCACCTAACAAGGAACATTGGCAAGCGGTTAAATGGGTTCTAAGATACCTAAAGGGAAGTTCAGATTGCAAGCTGACATTTACAAAATCACAGGAATTTGACATCAAAAGTTTCTGTGACAGTGACTACGCTACTGACCTTGATCGAAGGAGATCAATTACGGGCTATGTCTTCCCGGTTGGAGGTAATACTATGAGCTGGCGCTCAGGTCTACAACAGATTTTAGCGTTATCAACTACGGAAGCTGAGTTCATGGCTTTAGCCGAAGCAACTAAAGAAGCTTTGTGGCTAAAGAGAATTACATGCGAGTTGTGTTTTCCTCAGAAATCAGTTGAGATCTTCTGTGACTCGCAGAGCGCTATCTGTCTTGCCAAGAACAGCGTCTTTCACGAGAGGACGAAGCACATCCAGACGCATTACTACTTCATCAGGGATATGATTACAGATGGGGATCTCGTGGTCTCGAAGGTTGATACGAAGTCGAATCCGGCAGATATTCTCATGAAGCTGGTGCCAGTGACTAAGTTTGAAGAGGTAAGGAGTCGCCTAAGGGTGCTCAGAAACTGAATCTAGCTCGGAGGTGAGTTGGATCTAGTTTGGTGAAGAGCTAGGGTTTCGGCGGCGTGTCGGAACAAAAAGGGGAATCGCGAAATGTTCGCGTGTTCTGTCTGAAAGAAGACCAAGGTGGAGAATGTGAGATGTGATCCGTCTTTCAGTGTTGGGCTGTAGCTGGTATTGGGTCGAAAGTGAATTGGTCAGGCCCAAACGAAAGTAGCACAGGAAACCCAATGGCAAAGATGTGTCGTTTTTGAGTAGTGACCATGTGCAATGTATCTCGGTCAAGGAGAGGTTGTTACGCAGGAGATTTGCGTGAGCTCAAGGAAGCTGAGCTGGAGAACCTGCACATGGATAAAGACGTCACAAAAGAATCTAGATGGTTAGAGTAACAAGCAGAATACAGAGTGAGAGAGTAGAGAGAGAGAAGAGCTTATCTCTATAGCTATTTTTCTTCTCGGTTTATACTCTTTGTTGTAGACTCTAATTCGGGTTGGCTTGTACTTGAGTATACCATCTAATGAAATCCTTATGAGCTGGATTAGCTCACCAAGACGTACCTTGGCGCATTGCCTTGGGAATTTGTAATTGGGTGTCTTGTTCTTCATTTCTTCCTGCACAAGTAACAAACACAAAACATGCCATAAGTGATAGATCATTATCAGAACAAGCAATTGAACTAGACAGGCTGAAATCACAACAACATCAAACTATAAATAAAGATAAAGAACAACAAAAAATAAAAAAAACAGACATCAAAACGAACAAGTTTGGCACACGTCACATGATTTATAATACCATGCATACCCAAAGATTACTTGCTTGCTCCATAAGGTTATTCTTCTCTGAGATTCATGTAACCCAAATTAATACGATTATTTATTTTGGTTCCTTAATAAAAGTTATCAAGAAGATAATACTTTAGATAGACTTAACATGTTAGGTTGGCGGCTTGCATGCTTCCCGCACTAGTATTAAGGCTATTTCCCTCGAACTCTTTTTTTTTTTATAGCTAAATATTTAAATGTAGCTAAATATTTAGGTTGATTTGCAACTACATCATTACAAAGCGACAAGCCATAAGTTTGTTAATGTCACTTCAAGAAAACAAAGCCCATCTTCGTTTAGATATCCACGTATAATTAGGGTGAGACGGATCGGATATCCGGGAAATTAGAGTGGGACGGATCGGATATCCGATAAACCATGTAGTTCTATCCCTACACGTACAACACGACACAATTGAATCCCAGATAAAAGGCGAAGAAATGTCTAAAAGCTCAACGGATTTTTGGTTACTACTTGGATTATGCTTTATTGTGTATACATTTATTTTTTAGAGGATAGATAATAAGCTATTTCCAACATCAATTTTTTGAAAAGATTTTTTTAACTCTTGAAGAGATTACTTAAGTTCCGTCGCAAAAAAAAAAAAAAAAAAAAAGAGTTAAACACGCCTTTGAAGAGATTATAAAATGTTAATTCGTCCAATTTAATCCGTTATGCAACTTTGTTAAAATATTAATCTGGTTTAATAGGCCGGCCAATCAAAAGCCGTTGTATTTAGAAACACTAAACCGGAGATACAGATTATTATTTCTTCTGGAAAGCCGCCGACAAGAATAACTGGCGTGACCCAAAAAAATCAAATCAAACTTGGAATCTCTACACGCACCACTTTCTTTAAAATCCAAAAACCAATCATCCCGATCCATTGAAACCGCCAAGACCCAGAACCCGAAATCGAAAACCCATAAATCGAAACCTCCAAATCCGGGGAAAGATGGAGCCTTTGATTGAAGATGCTGAGTACAGTGTCAGGGAAGTCGTGTTGCCGTCGTTGATTCCGGTTGTGCCGGAGCCGGAGCTAGAGAGAGAGAACGGAGAGAGAAGAAGAGGGAGAGATGTAATCTTAGCCGTTGATCATGGTCCCAACAGCAAACACGCCTTTGATTGGGCTCTCGTTCATTTCTGCCGCCTCGCAGATACTCTTCACCTTGTCCACGCCGTCTCAAGTTCGTTCTCCCCGATTCCATCTTTCGCATGTGAATCGTAGATAGTATCATTTGCAATTCCAGATCTGAAATCGGAGATTTTTCTGAGGCTGGTTTTGATTTTCCTCATAGGTGTTAAGAACGACGTTGTGTACGAGACGAGCCAGGCGCTGATGGAGAATCTCGCTGTTGAGGCGTTTCAAGTTGCCATGGTAACTTACGTTATGTTATCTCTTTTGGTTGCCTTATAATGTTTGGAGAAGAAACTGGTTCTTGATTGCAAAGTTAGGGTCTGGCTATAGAAACAAAACAATATGTAATATTGGAGCTTAGAAGCGAAATTTCAGGAAAAATCGTATGTCTCTGTTCTAGTCTATTCGTTGGTCGCATTTGCTATCAACTGCGTAAGTGCAAAACCTCTGATGCGGTTTGCGTGAAGACATTGTGATAATTTCATATGAGAATAATCAGATCGGCACACACATTTTGTCATGTATTCATTCAATTCAATGACTTAGCTTGATACTGATTTGTTATGTTTAGGTGAAGTGTGTGGCTCGTATTGTTGAAGGCGAGGCTGGTAATGTAATCTGCAAGGAAGCAGAGAGAGTGAAGCCTGCGGCTGTAATTATGGGTACACGAGGACGGAGCTTAGTAAGAAGGTTAGATAGATATATATATAAACGAATACTAGTTGTGATCTATGTCTTGATGTTTTTGCTTTCTTGATTCGATGATTCTCGTTTTGGATTATGCAGCATGCTACAGGGGAGCGTAAGCGAGTATTGTTTCCACAATTGCAAATCCGCTCCCGTCATAATCGTTCCAGGGAAAGGTACATTGCTATATCAATCAATCATCGTAAACCCGAGTGATTTGTATTAAACTTAAACCTTGTGTTGTAAAGCAGAAGCTGGAGACGAATCGATTGTAGATTGGATACAATCAGGAGATCCAAAAGCTTGAAGAAAAAAAGATCAAGTATTTCCACGAACGAAGACTGTTTGTTTGTCATCTTTCTCGCTGTAGTTGCAGTCGTTGTTTCGGCATGTTTGTAAAAACTTGAAAGGTGTTGTCTTTCTCTTTGGGGTTCTTCTTCTTTTTTTTCTTCTGCTGTGTGTGTGTGTTTTGTAGTTTCAAGTTTGTGTATAAAAAAACAACATTTGCTCAAGAATGAAGTTATCATTTTATGTAACTGTGAGATTAGTCTTGCAAAACCATCCAGGAACCTTCTTCTCTGTGAAATAACTAATTTTACAATTTGGGGTAAATCACAAATAGTGCTCTGTTCTGAAATGTTCTTTTAGGCATTTAATCGAGCACTTGTGAACACAGAGAAGGCAAGCATGGCGGAATTTGGAGAGCTCGAAGCTCAGGATGGTGTTAGAATGCCATGGAACATCATCCCCGTTGGAACGAACAAGGAACAATCGATCGACTCTGAAATCCCAGTTTCCGCCATTTACACACCTCTTAAACCTCTTCGCTCCCTTCTTCTCCCTTTCTCTCCTCTCCGTTGCCGGACTTGTCGCTCCGTCTTAAACCCTTACTCCGTCGTCGATTTCTCTGCCTGCATTTGGGGTTGCCCTTTCTGCTTCAATCGCAATCCCTTCCCGTCGAGTTCGAGTTACTCCTCAGTCGCCGATAACAATCTCCCTCCGGAGCTTTTTCCTCACTGCACAACCGTCGAGTATCTCTGCGATTCCTTCTCTTCTCCTTCTCCTGCTCCTCCTGTTTTCCTGTTCGTCGTTGACACTTGCCTCATCTCTGAAGAACTCGATTTCCTCAAATCGTCTCTCTTCCAAGCTCTGGATCTCCTCCCCGATACATCCATCGTCGGCCTCATCACCTTTGATTCATTAGTCCGCGTCTACGAGCTCGGATTCCCACACTGCACCAAATCCTACTTCTTCCATGGAAACAAATACTGTACCAAAGATCAGCTCTTGGATCAGTTGAGTTTCTTCGTCAAGAACCCTAAACCTTCTTCCGGTGTTATCGCCGGTGCTCGAGATGGTCTCTCCTCCGACGACATTTCACGGTTTCTGTTACCAGCCTCCGATTGCCAATTTACTCTACACTCTGTCAGTAAATTCATTGCCTTTGACTATCTTCTTCTCTTAACTTCAACTTTGTGTTCATCAGTTAACTTCAATTGCTTCCTGTTTTAGATTCTTGAGGAGCTGGGAAACAATCCCTGGCCCGTTGCAGCTCATCACCGCCCTGCCAGGTGCACCGGTGTTGCCCTCCGTATCGCTGCTGGTCTCTTAGGAGCTTGCTTTCCTGGCTCTGCTGCTAGAATTATGGCTTTTATAGGTGGACCTTCCACTGAAGGCCCTGGAGCTGTAAGTCCCTTCTCCTATCATTATTGGAATCTTGGTGCTAGCTGATGATCTTCCTATGCCTTTGCTAGATTGTTTCTCGGGAGCTCTCTGAACCAATTCGTTCTCATATGGACATTGACAAAGATTCTGCTCCATATTATCACAAAGCTGTAGAGTTCTATGAGACGCTTGCGAAACAACTTGTTCATCAAGGCCATATTCTTGATGTTTTTGCGAGTTCGGTTGATCAGGTGATTGGATGGAGAAATTGGTTACTAGAGTCTTTCTTGTTTCGCAGCTACGTTTTTATTTATTCTGTGCATCCCTAGGTTGGCATTGCTGAGCTGAAAGTAGTAGTCGAGAAGACTGGTGGATTTGTCGTGCTTGCTGAAAGTTTTGGCCATTCAGTATTTAGGGATTCTCTCAAGCGGGTATTTCAGTCAGGTGAAAATGATCTAGGCTTGTCCTCATGGTAATGGCTTACCTAACTTTCATGTATGTTTTATTTACCGATGATGAACAATTTCTTATCTGCTATGTTCATCTTCAGTGAGTTGTTTCTAATCATTTGTTTCTTTTTTTACAGTGGTATATTTGAAATTAACTGCTCAAAGGATGTCAAAGTTCAGGGAATTATTGGCCCTTGTGCATCTCTCGAAAAGGTAAAAGGTATCGTTCAAAAGTGTGAAGGTATCTATTTTTCCATAAGCTCGTTGTGATCAATAAGTTTACTCTCTGATGATTGTTTCCAGAAAGGACCGTTATGCTCTGACACTGGCATCGGTCAGGGGCACACAAGCGCATGGAAAATGTGTGGACTTGATAAAAACACTTCCATATGTTTGGTTTTTGAAATTGCTAAAAGGGAGACACCTGATGTCGTTTTGCAGTCGCAGAGTAATCAGTTTTACCTCCAATTTTTAACATAGTAAGGGATTTGTAAGTTTTCCATCTAAAATTCATTGTATCAAGTTATGCATGGAGAGGTGGACACACTTTCTGCTAACAACAATCATGTTTCTGCAGTTATCAGCACTCCAATGGTCAAACAAGACTCCGAGTTACAACTCTTTCAAGAAGATGGGTAATGGGAACTGAAAGCTTACAGGCAAGTTGCAAGTAGTATGTTGAGAATATATAGTCTTAAATAAATAAGTCTTGGATGAAGTCAGGGAAGCGATTCTCATATAGAGGACAACATTTATAATACCACTTCAGCATGATCAGTGGGTGTGTTAATATTTATGAGAAATGAGTTGCCACGCATGTAAGATTGTGAACCTTTATGGCTTATGTCAACATATGTTCTTGTCAAGAGAACTAGTTATCCATTCTAGGTAGTGATTTGAAGCCAGGTTTGAGAATTCTTCCGTGGTTTTGTACATGGCTAGACTGATCCTGTTTCTCGTTGCATATAACTATGGACTCTTAACTATTCCTCAGAAATTGCTTTGTGAAGTATAGGAGTTGACTAATGGTTTTGACCAAGAAGCAGCTGCCGTAGTCATGGCACGACTTATTACTTTCAAAATGGAGACTCAGGTACTCGTTCCTAGTTAGATTTCTTAAGCTTAATATATGCTAGATCATATCATATTTTAGTGTTGCTTAGGTTTCTTACTACTTTCTTATTTTACAGCCTGAGTTTAATCCCCAAAGGTGGGCCGACAAAGCTTTGATAAACCTATGCTCCCGGCTTGTAGATTACCAAAAGGGCAATCCTTCTTCATGTAGCTTACCTTCTCAGTTATCGATTTTCCCGCAATTTGTGTATCACTTACGCCGATCTCAGTTTGTCCAGGTACTTGTTTCCACTGTCCATCTATGCATGGGAGACTGAGGTTATTGGAATTCTATCTTTTTTGGGATCACTTTGGCGTTCCATTTTGTAGGTCTTTAACAACAGCCCGGACGAGACAGCATATTTTCGAATGATTTTGAACCGAGAGAACGTTTCTAATTCAATCGTGATGATTCAACCTTCACTGGTTTCTTTCTCATTCCATTCACCACCAGAACGAATTCTACTTGATGTGGCAGCCATTGCAGCTGACAGAATCCTACTGTTAGATTCGTACTTCACCCTCGTAATATTTCACGGTGCTACAATCGCCCAATGGCGAAAAGCTGGATACCATAATCAACCTGAACACCAGGTATCATCATCCCACCATCTGAAAAGAGAAGATGATAAAAGTTTTGTAAAGTCTGATCTTCAAGAAACTTGTCTTCTCTGTGTCAGGCATTTGTGCATCTGTTACAGTCACCTCGTGAGTGTGCAGACACAATTATCAAAGAAAGGTTTCCCTCACCCCGTATTGTCATATGCGATCAGTATGGTTCACAGGTACATCTTATTTGCTGTTCATGCTTGTATTTTCCGACCTAAAATCCCGGGCTAGACTAGAGGTTCCGTTTGGCGAATATTATGAGAGATTAGATGTAGTAACTGATCCTGAGTAGTACAATCAGCTCATGTTTAATGTTCTTCTGAGATTGATTGATTGATTGGGTATTAATGGTGTTTAGTTATTTTGCAGGCTCGTTTTCTTCTAGCAAAACTGAATCCTTTGTCAGGCGAGAGTAATGTTTTCACAGATGATGTTAGCTTGTCTGTGTTTCTTGATCATCTTACACGACTCATTGTGCAGTAAGAGCCTCTTTACTCGTACAGATTGTTTTGTTTGTTTGTTTGTAACACAGAAGAAAAACATTTGTATAAACAGAAAAATAAAAGTTAAATTGAATACGATTACGAAGAAACGGTTTAAATTAAGATACGGAGTGGGCCTCGGCCCACTATAGAGACCCTCTTGTTGAGCTAAAAGAAAAACGCAGCGTTTTAAGACTTGCTCGCCAAGGTCGCTTTGCTTCTTCTACACGCAGATGATTGTTACCGAGAAAGGTGTATATATACACATCGGGTCTCAGCTTGCAGAGAAAGAAAATAGAAAGAAGAAACGAAAGAGAACCAACCAACGATTCAGGTTCCTTTTTTTAGTTTCCATTCTCTTCATTAAATCTTGTGTTTATGAATTACTTGTGTGATCAAGAGAGGAGTAATTTCTGATACTTGTTGTTTATGAATGATCTGAATCATCATCGCAGCATGTTTTGATTGAAAGATTGTACTCTGTTAGGAATTTGGTCCAACACTTGGTGGGTTTCACCTTCGAGTGAATATTTGCTTTTCTTCTTCAGGAGATTGATCGAATACTACATCTGTTGATTTTTGGTTGCTGAGTACTCAATTGGTGTTGGACCAAATTGTATAAGTGAGACATTAGGGTTAGGAGAAAGCATATGCATGGTTCAAAAATGGATGAACACAAGACTTGCTTCAAAATCACCATGGACAAGGTTCTTTCTCAATTTTCTATACCTCCGTCTGTACGTTAGACCCAGAAGAAACCGATTTCTTCTTCGTCCCCATCTGCAACTTCTCCACCACCAACAACTTCCCTTCTCTAAGCCACGCTCGCTCCCTAATCAGCTCCACCGTCGATTACCCGATTCAGAAGCAAATAGAGACTTTTTCTGTAAAACTTGATAACCCGAGTCAACACAATCTATAGTCGCACGAACAAACCCTAACTCAGTGATTCTCCTCCGGATTGACGAGTCTCGCTTCGTGAGACGAACGAGGCGGGTCAGTGACTCGAGCCTTAACTCGTAAGACGACGATCGTACGAGAGTGGAGATTAAGAATTGAGATTGATTCCTTTGGGCTCACATGGGCAAAGTTTGAAAGACGTGATTGAGAATCATAGAAGGGGTTTCCGTATGATCCTGACGATGTTGTCGCCGCTTCCGTATGATCACCCGCCGTATTATCATCTCCATCGTCCTCAACTTCCTCTACTCCGTCGTGTTCAATTTCTTCATCTCCGTGATTTCTGATTCCCTGATCCTCTTCTTTAGATTGTTGTTGCTTCTACGGCGGCTCTGACGTCTCATTGGATTCATATTCGAGCTTTCTCTTCCTTACCATAGCGAGCTTTCTCTCCTCCTGTCACCGGCTTTGACTTCGAATCCCTCAGAAATTCTAAAATTGAGCAAGAAACTTTTCAAATCCACGGCCAATCTTCTTTAATGGATATTACTAGTAAGATTGGATTAACCGGACCCAGGGCTCCGACCACCTCTTCGACCAATTCACATATCAGATGCGCATAGGAGAGGGAGAGCAGAGGTGGATGAAGATGATCTGAGGAGATCATCATCGATTTGGAGATTTTTAGTTTTGAGGATTTTTAATTTTAGGGGTTGTAATCGGGTGGGTGGAGAATATTTGGGTTAATTGGTTTTATTGGGTTGTAATCGGTTTAGTTTTGGTTTAGTTTCATGTTTCATGTTAAGATTAGATTGGTAAACAATAAACCAAGTTAAATCATGGTTTATGTGGTTTTTAGTTTCAAACTTTTATTATGTGGGTAAATATGTTTCGAAGTTTTCAATTGGAGAGAAATACGTTTTTAACTTTCAAATTGGGGAGATCGACGTCGAGGTCGAAACTTTGGGTGGATCTGCACATATATGATACTTCTGAGGGGAAAATACGTCGTTTTCTCGTTAATCTTCAAATTTTCCTTTTCTCTTTTTAGTTCTTCTCCACACTTGCACTTCTTCTTCTTCTTTTGCGTGTTCTATCCGCATCATAGATGTGTGTATATATATAGACGTCGGGTCTCAGCTTGCATAGAAAGAAAACAGAAAAGGGTGCTTGCAGAGAAAGAAGTATAGAAAGAAGAAGAAGCGAAACAACGATTAAGGTAACTTTTAGTTTCAAATTCTCTTCATTAATCAACTACTTGTGAATTGTGATCAAGAGAGGAGGAAATTCTGATACTGGCGAGTTATGTTTTTTCGGAGATTAATCCAACCTCCACATACCATATTATTTTTAGTTATTGAGAATTCGAATTGTTGATTCCCGTTTGAAATAAAATAAATTAAAGTAAAAGAGGGATTGGAAAATCTCATTTTATTAGCAGATCTCTGGCGAATTATAAGAATAAAGTCGTCATAATTTAACCGGAAAAAGAACTAGTGAAACTAAGAATCTTAACCGAAAAACTCAGAACTAAATATTTTAAGTTTTGTGGAAAATCTGTAATATTATGTGAATGAAGTGAGTTCCCTATTTATAAGGTTATGAGTCGCAGATTAATCCAACCTCCACATATCAGATTATTTTTAGTTTTTGAGAATTCGAATGGTCTTGGTTCGATGTTAGAGGTCAATTTGTACAAAGTGATGTTTGTGAGATTTTAGGGTTTAGCAGAAAGTATATTGCTGGGTCTTTGTTCTTGAGGCTTTGTGGTCTTTATTTTTTGGTTTGAAATCCTCTGTTATAATTATCTACCTCTTTTTTCTTATACTCCATATGTTTCTTCCGTAGTTTTAATTTTTTTTTTTTTCATAAATACTGTCATTTTGTATTTTCAATACAAAATATTTTTAAAAATCCAATTTTAACTCTATTGATTTAGTGTATTATATTAGAAAGAGAAATTTGTTTATTGTATTAATAAAGGGTAATATAAAATTTTTAATATTTTTATAAATATATGTGTAATATGTCAAAATTACATTTTTATGAAATATAGGGAATATAGATAATAAATATTTTGTTTAAGAGAATTGATCCCAATTCCCAAAAGGTTAGATAATTATAACTAGAAGTGTCAAAATGGGTCAAATGGATGACCCATAATCCATGATCCATAAATCCATGACCCATAATCCTAATGGATCATATGTAAATGGGTCATGGGTCACCCATGAGTGATGGGTCATGGATGACTCATGACCCATCTAATTACATGGATCAAATGGGTGATCCATGAAAAATAAAAATTTATTTAAATAAATATTATTAATAATTTTTAAAAATAAGAAAATTAAAAATAGTAAATAATATTATAATATATTTATATTATGAATTGACAAAAAAATTTTAATTATTGTAAATTGTTAATGAATTCGTAGAAACATTTTTTTGGCGGCAAAATACGGAATTGCGTTTTTTGGCGGGAAAATTTGCGGGAAAACGCATAATCACATTTTTGGCGGGAAAACACATAATCGCGTTTTTGGTGGGAAAACACGGAATCATATTTTTGGCGGGATAACGCGGAATCACATTTTTTGGCAAGTTGACGGGAAAACGCGGAATCGCGTTTTTGGTGGGAAAACGCGGAATCGCGTTTTTGGCGGGAAAACGCGGAATCGCGTTTTTGGCGGGAAAACGCGGAATCGCATTTTTGGCGGAAAAACGCATAATCGCGTTTTTGGCAGGAAAAAGTAGAATCACGTTTTTTTTGCGGGAAAACGCGGAATCGCGTTTTTGGCGAGAAAACGCGGAATCGCGTTTTTGGCGGGAAAACGCGGAATCGCGTTTTTGGTGGGAAAAAACGGAATCGCGTTTTTGGCGGTAAAACACGGAATCGCGTTTTTGGCGGGAAAAAACGGAATCGTGTTTTTGTCGGAAAAACGCGGAATTACGTTTTTGGCGGGAAAACGCGGAATCATGGTTTTGGCGGGAAAACTCGAAATCACGGTTTTGGCGGGAAAACAAGAAATAGCGTTTTTGGCGTGAAATGTGAAATCGCGTTTTTGGCGGGAAAATGCGAAATCACGGTTTTGGCGGGAAAATACGAAATCACGGTTTTGGCGGGAAAAATGTGAAATCACGTTTTTGGCGGGAAAACGCGAAATCACGTTTTTGGCGGGAAAAATGTTAAATCGCGTTTTGGAAAGAAAAAACCCGGAATCTCGTTTTTGGCGGGAAAATGTGAAATCGTGTTTTTGGCGAGAAAATATGAAATCACGTTTTTGGCGGGAAAATGATGGATTATTGCTTTTTGAGAAAAAAATGATGGTATTATAGGTAATTATGATGTCATAATAATGTAATAATGTGTGATGATGTCATAATTATGTATGATGATGTCATGATTATGGGTCAAACGGATCACTAATTTGATCTATGACCCATTACAAATTGACTCATTTGACCCATTTAACCCATCAATCCATTAGAGTAAAAAAATTTGACCCATTAGAATTATGGGTCATGGGTCAAATTGGATTGACCCATGATCCATGACCTATTTTGAGACCCCTAATCCACTATAAAATTTTTAATATTTTTCTTAATATATGTGTAATATGTCAAAATTACATTTTTATGAAATATATGGAATATATATAATAAATATTTTTGTTTCAGAGAATTGATCCCAATTCCCAAAAGGTTAGATAATTATAACAGAGGATTTCAAACAAACACTGTATATGGTTCTGACCCCAAAAAAAAACGACTATGGGAATGGTATCATAAAAATATGGTTCTAAAATACTAAAAAGCTTTCAACTAAAAATATCAAATCGAATTGTTAATAAATAAAAAAAGTTGCAAGTTTGTTTTCCTGACTAAATTTTTTTATTTAAAAATTAGATATGTTTTACTCTCTGTAATCTACAAACATGCATATCTGCGTTATATAATTGCACCACGTGACCTACTTTTTCTAGTTCGCGCTCATTTTTCCCCCTTCAGAATACAAACACGACAAGTATTGAATTACAATTTGAAAAATTCCTAAATACTTCCTCCGGTAATAAGTAATGTTTTAAATGTTTTTTTTTTGTTTTCAAATAAATGATGTTTTCACAAATCAATGCAAATTAAATAGTTTTTAATTGTTTTTGATCCTTTTTACTTTACAGATTGTTTTTTATTAGTTAAATTGTGTTTAAATATACAATAAATGATATTTTTAACATAGAAAAAAAATTAAATAAATTCTTAATTTGTGTACAGAAACCTTAAACATAAAATTATACAGAACAGAGGGAGTATTTATAACAAACAAAACAATTGATCGACTTTGCAAGGTGGCGATCAGAATTGCAGATTTCTCGAGGTGAGTAAGTTCGTCTCGTGACCCAAACCAATTATCAACATTTAAATTGAATAATATTCAAAAAAAAAAAAATTTAAATTGAATAAATAATACGAATTTTCGAATAACCTTAAATAGAGATTGGTTGGTTGATTCGTTAATTTCGAAGAGTTACTTCTTGTCGGATTCGGATGTCCTTTCCATTATTGGATTCTCCGTAATATATTTGATTGGCTATGACCTTTGGATTATTCCATTATGAAGAAAGAACAAAACATATTAGAGATTTGTTTGTTGATTTCGAGGATATGTTCTCCTTCTGATCCGTGACCTTTAATCCTTGGAATTACTATTATTCGTTTCTGCATAATCATTATAATTAATACTAGCAATTACTATATTTTTACTGTTTCAGACTATTGGATTTTTCCATAACGAAGAACCCCTAAATACAGATTCGAGGGCATTTTTTCTCCTCGATAGTAGCTTCTAAGCTTACGTGGAAAACATGGGAAATAGCAATAGAAACATTAATCCGTCAGACTTTTGTTGAAACACTGAGAAGAAACAAACTGATCTGCGTGATTCTCTTTTATTTGTTTGACCATACGTTTTGGTGCTTCTTCTTAATTTCACTGCAGCCTCATGCTTCTCATCCTGCAAAAACATTTTACAAGATTTTGCATGTCAAAGGAATATAAGAGAAAACCATTGAAACTCTCTGTTTTTAAGTTTCTTGATGATGAGGCTTTAATTAGGGTTTAATTTAAATTTTGTTTCTCGAAGTTTCTTTGGCAATATGTGGGAATCAGTTAACACTCCTATAAGATACTGAGAGAAGAAAGTATATTAAGGAATGATTCTAGGCATATTTTTATGTGGGTGCTTTTAATTAGTTTGGTTGTAACAAAAGCCTGAGAAGAGAACACTTGGCAGATTTAGAGACTCACATTGCTTAACATAAGAATCTTTGTAAAGTAAATAAATCTTTCTGCTGAAACAGACATGCCCTATCTTTTCTTTTTTTTTTCTTTTATGTTTGATTTGGTCTATATTGTCATGGCATAGGAATATATTTATACACAAGTATCTTCATATTATATATGGATATATAACCAAAGTTGATTAGTTGTAATTAGCATAAAAATGTGTGTTAACATGCAATACCTCTTTTCTTCATCACGCAGCCTGCCTTTGGTGCTGCCTCCAGTAGTTTTGTAGTCAGGGAATGGTACGTGTCCGTTCTCAATGCTTTCGATGTCACGCACGAGAAGGTCATATTGTCTCTTAGCTTCTTCAGGTGTTTTGCCACCAACAGCTCTAGCAACATTGTACCAACGGTCAGGAGTGTCTTGGTCATAGGTTGCTAGAGCACGCTCAAAGGCTTTGTTCTGCTTAACAGTCCATGAGCCAGAGCCATAAGAAGACATTGTGTTTGATGCCATTGTGGGAAAAAAGAAGAGTGTTTTCTTTTAATTTGTGTAATAACTTATAAGAAATGATGATATGTTGCACATATGTCGCAGAGTCCTTGCTCTTTATAAAGGGAGATTTAGGGGGGGTATAGTGCCAGTTGTCAAAGATATCTTTGCTTTTGCCAAAATAGAGAGAATTTTAAGTCTTTGTGGAGAATATTTGATCACAAAAAAATTGTGGAGATCAGTATCAAAGATCCAAACTAATCACCCCCCAAAGATTGCTTTTTTTTTTTTGTTTCCATCCACATTTGGCATATGATGCTCGGTAGAGACATTTTTCTATAAATGTTATAACTAATATGTTTACTTTTCTTTCCCAATTAGTGTACTTATGATGTCATTCTCTAGATTAAGCTTGTAGTCAAAATAAACAGTATAGGTGATGTATAAAAATTCTCTACGTACGTACCTTTGATATATTTAGTCATCTACTTCCTGGAACAGTCTGGTCTCTAGTCACAGCACAAAGCTCACATATAAAAAGCCACCACCGTTCCTGCAAGACAAGGAAAGTTTTAAGTCTTGGATAAAAGTGAGAGACAAGTGTTAGTGGTGAGTTTAGCACTCCACCGTTTAACCCGGTTTGAATTAAAAGCAGCTCAACTATCAGTCTCAAGTCCATCAAAGCTGACCTACAAAATAAAAGAAAGATTTCTTTTTATTTGATAAAGGCAAATCCCAAGAAAATAGGAAGTTACCCTTATCAACTCTAGAAAATAATGATAATCTCCAATATCAATTCAAGAATGAAAAATAAAATCGACCGACAACTTAGATAGAGATATACCACTTTCTATGTAAGAAAAACTATGAATGCAGCCTTCAAAAACACATCGGTAAAACCCATGTTCTGCGCTAGTCGGCGGTGCACCGTCGCGATTAGTGTCTAGGCGGTGAATTAGGCGGTCAAACGATTTTTTTAAAATGTCAACGATTTTTTCAAAAAGTCAACTTTTTTTTTTTTGTGACGGACATATGGTCTGTTACAAAATTTTGGAAATGCCTCTAGAAGTACAACACACATGATAATTTGATCATTGAAGAAGATGATGAAGATTTTTCTCTCCTTGTACTTTATTTATCTCTCAATATCAAGACAAATCTATTTTTTGCATCATATGTTTGTACTTTTTTTTTTGGAATTTAGATGTGAATTTGAACTTAATTTCATAATGTTTTGTTACTTAGATAATAAAAAAACTTATTTTATACTTGTTTTGATTCATATATTCATAACTTATAACTTATACACATATAAACTTTAAAATAAATAAAAATGTTCAAAATTAATCGCTGATTAATCGGTGATTAATCACCGCTTTTCGGCCTAGGCGCAAATCGGTGCCCGACCGCCCGTTTAGCACCTAGCGCATTTTCGAACCTTGGATAAAACCAATAAAATAATTTTCCTAAAACCAATGAAAGTCTTAAGTCTTGGAAAAAAGTTAGGAACAAGTCTCTGTTAACAGATGATTTTTCACTAATTTATTAAGATTTCTTCTCACTTATTTGAAACATTGTGAGGATTAATTTGCATCCGCAAAAGAAAAAAGAAAAACAAAAAGTGGAGCTTTTGATATATTCTTCTTGAAGGAAAGTGGGGGCAGAGCTTTTCATATCAGAAGTAATCAAAGCTGTATAGATTTTTCCGTACAATCAGTAGATATTTTTGTGTTTATTTCATGTTAAGAAAAAAAAGGTCAACATTGTTTACCTACCTTTTTTTTATTTTCGTGGCATGTTGGGTCCATCTTCTTGAAGTTAGGCAACTCTGTTTTTCTTGGTCATCTGTTTTATAATGTGGATTCTTGGTCGTTAATATATTAAATAATCACTTTTTTCTTGGTGGATATTCAAATTGTTTTGGTGTCGCATTATTGAATATAGTAACCAAATATTTACAGCTGTCTTACTCATGCTGTGATTTTATAATTTTCTTTAAGCTGTAACATTAATTGTTGTTGTTGTTGGTGGTGAAATTATATCCACTTTTTATGAGAGCCCATGATTATAATGGTTTGTTGTCGTATTATCAGCACTTCTGTTACAAAATGATCAATTAGTTACCTTGTTTGGTAAGATTCCAGGCTTGGGATGGGCAAATAGATTATTTTCCTGAAACTAAATGAGGATGCTAACCTAGTCCTAGAGTGTTTCATTGCTTGTTTTCAATGTTCTTGTACAACCTAAAAAAGTTCACATCAAATAATGCTTATTAATTAGGAGTATACATAGTTGGCTAAAAAAACAACAACAACATTTTATAAATGGTCCACTGGTTGTTCGGTTTCGGTTCAAAATATATAAGCTGATCCATTGGTTTAAATTAAAGACTCAATATTTTCCTCTCTCGGAAACAGGTGCCATGAGGAGATTGAATCAAGTTACTTATCAGAAGACCTCAAGTATATTAAGTTATTGTTTACACATTTTGTATAGTAAAGCCAATTAAGAACCGTAAGTGTTTGGATCTTTGTTGTTTACAGTGTCTATCCATTGATATATATACTAGATAAGTATCCGCATATATGCGGGTTTGTAATTTAATATTTTTATAATCCGTGACAAAAAATTAAAGATGATAAAATGGAAAACAAAATAAGATCACCAATGAAAATATCTTATACATATATTTAGAAACAAAGTTTACGATGAAATAAATATATACATTGAAATAAAAATTTGGTGAATAGAATGAGTAAATAGGTTCTTTAACAAAAACAAGATAAATAGGTTTGAATACGATTATTGGACTTTTAATTTTTTTTGGGTGTAACTGATATACTACCAAATTGTGGTTTATAATATAGATGTGAGAAATTAGAATTCTTTTTCTTTTATGATTAATTTTCTTAATCTAAATAGAAAAACTAAGTAATGTTTTTTCATTTGTATCTTAATTTTGCCTTTTAAGATAAATTTAATTCTTTAACTTTTTAATTTTATTTTTAGTAACTTTATCTTTTAAGATTATAAATAAAAAATTTTAAGTTTTTTTATTAATCGATTTTAAATATTTCTAATTTTGACTTGACACATGTAGCGATCAGGCGAATTAAAAACTTTGAAACATTCAGTTTATATGATAATAAATTTACTAATTCTAAACTGAAATATGTTTTTTCTAATTTTTTTTGGTTTTTATTCATTTTTAAAAACTTTAGAAATGTGTAGATTATTACATAGATTTGGTCATTATTGTATATTAATAATTTTCTTTTTAAGGTTATTTTTGTCATAATGGAAATGATTATAAACTTTTACGTTTGGTCGTATATTAATAATTTTCCTTTTAAGTTTATAGTATATTTATAATTTTCATTTTTTAAGTTTGGTCGTGGTTGTAGATTATAAACTTGTAAGTTTTATTTTGTCACTTTCCTTTAATACAAGTTTTCCTTACTTATTCTTGTTTTTTCTTTTTTAAAGATTGTCTTTTTTAATATAATTTTTTTAATATTTACTTTAATTCATTTTTAATTTTTGTAGATTGCATTTTTTAGTTTAACATTTTTAATATTTACTGTAATTTATTTTTATTTTTAATTAAATTGACACATGTCAAGATGACAAATGTCACGATCTCGTGAGTGAAAATTATCGTAATAATTTTCTTTTTTAAAGATAAAGTATGTTATAAACTTTTAAGTTTCATTTTGCCACTTTCCTTTGGTATAAGTTTTCCTTACTTATTCTTGTTTTTTACTTTTTTTAAGTTTAACCTTTTTTAATATTTAATTAAATTAACACATGTTAAGATCTAAATTAACTGTGACAAATGTCACGATCTCGTGAGTGAGAATTATCCTACGTATCACGCTCACATTGAGATATGCAGCTTTATATAATAAGATATATATATATATATATATATATATATATTTTTTTTTTTAGTAACTTTATCTTTTAGAATTATGAATGTGAAATTGAGAAATTATCAATTTGGTTATCTAGAGGTGGGGAATGAGAATTCTTTTTCTTTTTAGGATTGTATTCCATTTTAAGTTTGTGATTTTTTTTAAAGAATTACTAATTGTTCTTTTCTTTTTAAAAACTTTAGCTTTTTAGGATTGTAATCTATTGTTTAATTTCCTTATTCTAAACTGAAATATGTTTTTTTTTAAATTTTGGTTTTTATTCCTTTTCTTTTTAGGATTGTAATCTATTGTTTAATTTCTTTATTCTAAACTAAAATATGTTCTTTTTTAACTTTGGCTTTTATTTATAATTTTTGTTTAATTTTTCTTAATCTAAATATAACTACTTTTCCCATTTACTTTTTAGGATTAGGAAACGATTTTAAATCATATATTAATAATTTTCCTTTTAATTTTAGAGTATATTTATATATATATATATATATATATTTTAAGTTTGATCGTGGTTGTAGATTATAAAATTTTAAGTTTCCTTTTGTCACTTTCATTTATTATAAGTTTTCCTTACTTATACTTGTTTTTTTTGTAACATTGCATTTTTAATTTACATTTTTTTAATATTTACTTCAATTCATTTTTACTAAGATTTCCTTTTTTTAGTTAAACCTTTTTTAATATTTACTTTAATTCATTTTTATTTTTAATTAAATTGATATATGTCAAGATCTAAATTAACAAACGTGACAAGTGTCACAATCTCGTGATTGAAAATTATCCTATGTGTCACATTCACGTCGAAAGATTCATCTTTATATAATAAGATATATATTTTTTTTGTCTAAAATCACACCGAGTGGTATTAGCTTTGGAAACTAAGATGATATTCCCTTACGTGAACAGGTCTCATGATACTTTAATTTGCTCTCTTTCAGGATATAAGCCCTAGCTTATAGCATTTTTTTCTTTTTGTGATCCAAAATATTTATATTTTGATATCCAGTTATGATATGGCATGGTTTGGCTTCAGGGTAGGGACGAAACTTCTTCTGCGAATGACAACTTTAAACAGGAGAAAAGAATTAATCTTGATAACAATGAGGCCTTTTTTTTTTTATCACAATATATTCCAGAGATAATAGTTTGCAAGTTGCCAAGAAATTCTGCAAGTAGGCATTGCACTACTGATATTCTCATCGTCACTATTCTTCAAAACCGACTCTCTTGCCTAGGTATTAAAATGGTAAAAGAAATACTATCCCAACATTTAGGTCTCAGCTTTTGGTAAATTATTATTTAGCTGTAAAAAAAAAACTTGTGAGTTCATAAGGTAATACAAAAATGGTCACTATGAATAGTTACATCAGTAAAGATTTGAGAGTTTTATTCTTATATCTCAAATCTTGATTTTCACATCTTTTGATGTAGATACTAGCCCCAGTGACCAATGCTGAGAATTTACCAGGATTAGCTTACAAGGAATCTGAATGAAAAGGAAGGTAAAGATAAAGAATAAGCATTCTTTTTTCTTTCTTTCTTGGTTACAAAGTTCCTGTTGAAATTGGGAATCCTTATCCCCAATCTAGCAAAAAAACAAGAAGTAAGTATTCTTATTCCTCTCCAAGTGGTTGCTCCTTTTGCAACTTGGAGAACCCGAACATGAAGTAATCACTTGTTCCTCTATAATGGAAGTTTCTGTAGCTCAGTTCAGGATGTGTGTTTTGTGAAGTATCATTACACTTATTTTCAGCCTAGTGATAGTGGTGAGATATTATTATCACCAAAAGAATGATCCCTTTACAAATTGGGATTCGGACAAACTTTAGACAAAAGAAGAAAATGGCATTTTATCACCAGGAATCCATATAGAGCATTCCCATTGAGGGAAAAAGTATCAAACACAAGCCTGGTCCTAAACCGGCCATAGTAGCCTGTAATAGTAGGGATCTTTGCTTTACCTGTTTTTTGTTGTTTCTTGGGAATATTTGAATAAAGAACTTACGAAAATGGAGAATCTCCATGCTCAGGGGGTTTCCATTGGTTAACGAGAGAATATACAGACCCGGACAAATGTTAATCTTTGCTTTTGAACAACTCATGCTAATCCTCTTCTTATCTGAGACAGGGTAAGTGGAAGCATGCATTATTAGCAGCAGAGAACTGTGTTCTTGTGTTGCTTTTCTTGATTTTTATCAGTAAACTGCTGTTATTCGTGTTGATTTTCTGTGTAAAATTAGTAGCAATCCAGTGTGTAAAACTGTTGATCAAAGTTTATAGAATAATTTGTTTCTATATTGATCTTGTATTAGCAGCGAAGACTCAATTTCTACTAAGCCAAAGACCCCTAAAAAGTGGTGGTTTCTTTTGCTCTGTTTTTTTTTTCCAACACTTTCTTCATTAGATTAAACTTCATGAATACAAAGAGAGGGAATTAAGCATCCTCTTAGATCATTACAGTACAAATTCAAAACAAAATAACAAGAAGCAGATAGATCATCATCATGAAAAATAGACAGCGGCTTCGAGACAAAGCTCAAATGCGTCAATAACTTGAAATTCGTCACAAGAGGAAGCTCAAATGATTTTAAGGGCGAACCTCTACCTACGATATATTCGTAGAAACGAAATCGTATGTCTCTTCAGACCCCGTACAAACCGTTACGTAAGAAGACAACTTGGTAAAGATGTTCATCAGGTTTCTCGACACTAAGCACGAGAGGGAAATACCTCTCCAAGAGAGGGAAGATGGCGGAGGAGGCGGAAGCTTTTTACGATGACTTAATCGAATGAGTGGAGGAAAGGCGGAGAAGGGTGGAAGAACCAGCTTTTTACGATGGCTGAATCAAAGTTTTGAAAGGGGTAGTGGCCACTGAGCGAGCTAGATGGTCGAAGGTTTGAAGAACACAGAACCGGAGTATAGTGAGCCATGTTTCTTCCAAAGGGAAGAAGGTGATGGATTTAAACGCCTTAGCTCAAATAACATAAATCCTACATGATTGTATTTGGAGTTTACCTCCACGAGGAATACATTGGCTCGGCTGAGAAAACCTAAAGTTTCTTTAACCGGAGAAACGCCGGAAGGGAACATCTTAAGAACTTCAGCGAGAAGACAGTAACTGGTGGTGGACAACACGCGACGGTAAGCAAGAGACTTGGTTAGATCTGTCGGAGCCGGCAAAATGATATTCCTTGGAAAAGTCTCAAAATCCATGGAAGAGCGGAGGAGAAGCTGCAAAGTCGAAGTCGAGAACTTGAACAGTCGTCCCCGAGCTGAGCAGAAACAAAGCCAAGACCAGCAACATTTCCATAACCACGACCTCGCGACCCGAGCAGGAAACTTTCCAGGAACCGGCGACAAAACCAGGGAAACCAGCGGCGAACCACTCACGGAGGTTTGACGAAAACTCCTTTCCAAGCCCAACGGGAGACACCGTCCTCCAGTATCTGACGAAGGGAGAGGCGAGAGAGGCATCGACGAATCCAACTGAGCAATAACTCCGACGAACCCAAAACGAAGACTGCCACCGGCGACATCACCAAACACGTAACCAAATAATTTTGACTGAACACCAACTTCCATACTTGAGTAACTGTGGCAATGATCCCAAGCGCACACTAACCAAACGATTCACCGAAATCTTAAGCCACATCAGCGCTATAAAGAACAAATGAGGCTCACATTCCCTTAGACTAAGCGCATCAAGAGACGGAGTGCAATCGGAATAAGATTTGCAAAGATCTGGAGGATGAAGAACTGTCGAGGCGGCAGAAACAGACATGGTGAAAGACATCTAGAGAGGCGGCGAGACAGAGAGACGCCAAGACGGCGTTAGAGATGGCAAGAGGAGTCGGCGTGATGGCATAAAACAGAGAGCGTCGAGGGACAGAGGAGAGGCGAGAGGAAGATTTTCTAGACACCGGCTGCACATAGAGCGTAGCGAGAACGAGAGACGAGAAATTTCGAAAGCACAAAGAAAAACGGTAAGAACGGCGATTCAAAAGAGATTTCGTCGGTGCTTGTTTCACGGCCAGAGGCCGGAGAGAAGGCTCGACTCAAGACCGAGCGGAGGCGAGCGGTGGAAGGAGATCGGAGGGGAGGAGACGTCTGCCGAAGATGAGATATGGTCGAAGGTTTGACAGAAACGGTTGTCTTGGAAAATGTGTCTGGGAGAGAACTAGGGCGAACTTTCTTTTGCTCTGTTTACAATCCTTTTTACAACACTAAACCCATTACTATAAATCTATTTTTTTTATAACCGAGATATTCCTAAACCGAAACTCTGACTAATCTTCAAAGTCCATAGTAATTTGAGTTTTCTTTTCACTTAAGGCGCCTACTGGTGATCAAGCACATGTTCATTGAGTGGGATACAAACCTGGAAATGCAAATTTACATCCTACCCACTAAATTACAAGCCTCAACCACTAGACCACAAATATTTGGCTATTATGGTTGAAGTTTGTAATTTAGAAGATACGGTGTAAATTGGCAATGTTGAGATGATTACAGACAGAGGCGGATGTAGTAAAGTGAGAGAGGAGGTCAACTGACACTAGTCATTTAAAAAAAATCCAGTTATATGTCTTGAAGAAAAATTATATTGACCCCAATTTAAAATAATTTTTGACCCCAATACAAAATTAATTTAGATACATTAGACAAAAAAAAAAAAAATAATACATGAAATAAAATAGTCTAAATACTAGAGAATTGGGTTTTAGCTGAAATTTTATCCATGTGGCTAAATTAAAATAAAAAGTATAGCTACCTAATATTAGTTATGTTTTTACGAAACACACATCTTATATATTAAATTTTTAGTGTGTAATTTTTTATTTGATTTTTTTTTACCCTGATAAATAAAAATTCTAGCTCCGTGATTGATTACATATATACATTAACTATACAAACGTGAGTTTACACCCTACCCTCCAATTTGACAACGTGAAATCTCTTATTTAAATTGGTTTAATTAGGTAAATACCCGCGATATGCAGCGGGTTTTTCTTTCTTTATTATTATTATTTTTAATCTAATTTCATGTTTAGAATTAAAATGTAATTAAAAATTTTGTTTGGCACAAAGAGAGAAATGTAAATATTTATCCTCCTCACCATTTATCCGATTCTCACTATTATAAAACTGGTTTTCCAAGCGGTGGTGGTGGTTTATGAGATTTAGCAACAGTATTTCTGTTAGAGAGCGGAAGCTTAGGTAAGAGAAATCGAGAGCAAGAGCTCAAGGAGGACTCGTGACGAAATCAGAGTGTCTTAAACGAAGAGGATTTCGATTAAGGCAATAGGCAAGAGTACTCCTCTTAGTGCTTGTAAAAGCTCTTGGGTTCAATAATTTATTCAATCAAAAGTGATCCTACAGGATATTGCAAATTCCCTATAAATACTAAGCTATGAGATAAAGCCAATGAATAAAGAATCCTAACCGAACAAGGATTTAGAATTATCCTTACAATAAGAGAACCGAAAATAAATAAAGATAGTTAAGAACTCTTGTCAAACACGTAATAGGCTCGAGACGTGTTTGTTAAGGCCCATCTTTGAAGGATGGGCTGCATCAATTTCCCTCTCTAAGAGAAGTAGTTTTATTCAGTTTCAAAATCGAAAAAAATTTCTTTTTGAATTGCCTTTTTTGTGTAGTGGTCTCTATAGGACAACAAGATACAATGGAACTTGTCTCGATGAGATCCAAAAATGTGGATTGTTTTTCAGAGTCACAAATTAAATTGAACTACTAAATATACATTTTTTATACCACAGCTCAGATCAACTTCTAGCTTTTCTTTCTCTATTCTTTGTCTATCATTCTGCACATCCGCCATTTCTATTCTGACTACGTCTCTTAGGTAATTAATATTGCTCAATTCCTTTTCTCTCTCTTCCTCAAATAACCTCTCTTTCGCCTGCAACTCTCTTTCTCTTTCTCTTTCTTCCAGTTTAGTCTGCATATCAGCCTCGAGTTTCCTTTTGAGCATTTCAACATCATGAAGCAGTTGACTTCTTTCGCTCTCATTGAACGCTCATGCTCCATAGTCTCTGCAAATGAAACTTTTGCCACTTCAAGAGTTTCTAGCTCCCTTTTCATGTTGTCGTATGTTGCTTGCTTTTCTTTTTTCAGCCTTTCTTCTTCCAAGTGACTGTGTCTCTCAAGTTTTTCATTCTGATAAGTTATATTCTTTAGTTTGGACTCGATCTTAGGTTTCCTCTCATCAAGTTCTTCCCATTCTTTCTCAAAACATTCCCTTTGGGCCTTCAGATCCTCAACCTCTTTCAAAAGCAGCTCTTGTTGAGACCTGCACTTTTTTATTTGCTCCTTTAATTCGGTTTGCAGACGAAGATATTCGGACCTCTCCTCCTCAGTAACTCTAAGCCCCTCCTTCTCTTTGTGAATTTCTGATAGCTGTACCTCATTTTCAGCCTTCATCTTCTCGATTTCAGCTTTAAGATTGAGAATAATTTCCTTATCCTCGAGCAGGTTTCTCTTTTCGGTTTCCAATGCCTTCTCCTCGCTTTCCAAGGCTTTCTCTCTGCTATTTACGCCTTTCAGTCTTAATTTGAAATCTTTTGCTTCTCCAGTTTCCTATCTAATGCATGTTCACGTTTAGCAATTTTCTCCTCCATGTGCTTCCACTCAGCCTCCCTCTTTTCCACTTCAACAACCTTGCTCATCAAGCTGTCATCAATAGATTTTCTGTTCTGCTCCATTTCTAACTCAAACTCACGATGTGGTGCATCAAATTTAGCTTGGTGTTCATCAATTAGTTGCTGAACTGCAACCTGTCAATTAGCCAACAACAAAATATGTAAAGAAGCAATTTGGTCAACCAAATATCAAAGATCGGGACTTAATTACTTTGCATCAGATTTCATCAACAGAAGAAATATATATATATATATTCTTTTAAGCTCCTCACAGAAAAACGGGACTAACCAAGGACATCGAATGATCAATAGATCTATATAGACAGAGAGAGTGAGGGAGAGAAGGCTTGCCTTTTCTCTTGCATCAAGTTGGAAAACTTACATCAAGTGCACAACTGCACATTGCTTCTCAATCCCCAGAGCTTTCCTCAACCCCTCTTCCCGCTTCTCAACATCTGCTACATCAATCAGATGGGCATTGCGTTCCCGCTTGAGGCAATCGTTTACCTCTTCGAATTCCTGTTGAAGTTCTTCATATTTGGAACCCCACTCCTTTTGCTCGATCAGAAGAAGACCCAGATTGTGTTGGTATTCAAAAACATGTTAATCAGATTAACGAATCAGTCAATTACTCAAATAAAAAAACATTCATGATCAACCAAGTAGAAGCACGTCCATAATTGCAGGAGAAACTAAGCCATAACCTTGGTTACAAAGTTCCAATATTCTTAAAGAACCTTGAACTATAGTGTCACGTGATTTGCAATCGTGGAGACCCAACAGAAAGAGAAAAGTAACGAACCAAAGATTAGAGATCATACAAAAGAACCAATCGTGAGCTGTATTAATTAAAATATTTTGATTGGTTCAATTTTTTTATGAGTTGTCATCACCAAAATTAGCCAAAAAATTGATATGTCAAGTGCTGGACAAAGTGTTTTTATTGTATTGATTGCAATGTTTGGATGATTACATATATGCAATGGTTATAAAATGTTTCACTCTTATTCATGTAAAGCTGTCTTTCAGTTCTTCTGAACTAATACATATGAACATTAATTATGAATGAAATAGAAAGTGTAAAATGTTTTTATTTTCGTGTGTGTGTTGATCGAGATTATGAAAAATAATTCTGACTGAAATAAAATGTTTTTATTTTCGCCTGACCATTTATTTTGTTTGTAAATAAAAATGTCAATGTAATCTGATGGAGTAATTAACGTCTTATGGGCTCTTTCGTCTTGGACATGTGACTAGCTTTTAGACCCAATACATTTTGTTTCCAAGAAAAAATATACATGGACTTGTTACGTTACAAAACCAACAACAACAAACAACTAACTTATTTTTTTTTTTTGATGTAAATGTGAAAATTTATACCATTTTCAATTTTCTGATATAATGTTGCAAGCAATTTATTCAACAAACGAAACAACAAATTTAAAACAGAACTCCAACCAGAGAACACAACGATCAAGGAGGCCTAATACAAGAGAAATAAAATTCAAGCATGGAGGGAGAAGAGATGTTACGACTTGGAAAAGAGATGAGGCGGTCACGCATGAAGCGATCAATGGCTGCACTGATAGAAGCTGGAGAGGAGGAGGAGGAAGAGAAGATCCTCGAGTTTCTTTCTTTCCAAATGAGGTAGGTGGAGGCTTGAAGGAGGAGCTTGACAATCACCTGAGCTTGTGGATTAGCGGGCTGGCGGAGTTGAGCAATCGAGGAGGGGATTGAATGGATGTCCGAGGGAGGGTTAGGCCAGATTTTAGAAGCGAATCGGAGCCAGATGCTAGACGCAAACCCACATTCAAAGAATAAGTGATTGTGGGTCTCATCACCTGAAGAACAGAGAACACAAACCTCTGAGACATTCATTACCCATCGACGAAGCCTGTCTTTCGTGGGTAATCTAGCTAGCATTACAAGCCATGTAATGAATGAGTAACGAGGAACCGCTTGTTTAAACCATATCACCTTACGCCAAAGAACATGAGGAGAGGGAACTCTTAGATGCTCCCAAGTTGCCTTAGAGGAGAAACGATTTCCAAATGTGCCATTGGATTGGCGCCATAGGTAGAGATCACGTCCGCGTGAATCAAGAGGAGGAGAAATGGTCGTTAGGGTGATTTGGAGAAGCTCCATTTCTGGAGATCTAGCTGCGGGTAATCTCCAAGATCCATTCCTTGATGCATCTACAACACATCCATCAATCCTTACTTGCATCTGCTTTGGACCCCTTTCCCCAATGTAAGTAATTAGAGGTCTCAAATCAGTCCACACATCATACCAAAAAGAAGCTTGCTTGCCATCCCCAATCTGGCATCGAAGAAAGTCCAAAAGAACTTGTTTTAGCTGAAGCATACTTCTGATTGTCCTAGAAAACCGTAAAGAATCATTTGAACACCAATAACTCTTCTGATGAAAAACATGTCTCTTAACCCATGCCACCCATAAGGAACCAGCATTAGAGAAGAAATTCCAGATTTGCTTTAGGCGAAAAACCATTTCAAACTCCTCTAATAACCGTATTCGTAGTCCTCCTTCTTCCTTGGGTTTACACACATCGTTCCAAGCAACTCTTGCCCCTGAAGCGGATGTTGTCTTATTTTTCCACAGAAACGCTGAGCACACGGAGTCTATTTTTCATAGAACCTCTTAGGTAACATAAACACCGAGCTCCAAAAATTTACCATCCTATAAATTACTGAAGAAATAAGTCGTATCTTCCCAGCAAATGACAGAAATTTCACAGTCCAAGAGTGGAGCTTACTTGTTATCTTTTCGATGAATGGTTGAAGAGTTGCATACGAGATCCTTGACGGATTTAGTGGCAGCCCCAGATATCTAGTCGGAAGGGACCCTATTTTTACCCCTGCTAAGCCACTTAATACTGCAGCTTCAATTTCCAAGTATCCTCCAAAAAAAATCTCGGATTTAGAAGCATTCATATCCAATCCACACATATCCCTGAGATTACGCATAACCTCTGATATTCCTGAAATGGAGTGACGAGAGCCGTCTGAAAATACAAGGAGGTCATCCGCAAACAATAGATGAGTAAGACGTGGTTCTGAGCATTGCGGATGAAGCTTCAACTTCCTTTGATCAGCCGCCCTTTCAAGCAACTTTGAGAGAACTTCCATGACCATTATAAAAAGGTATGGAGAAATATAGTCTCCTTGACGAAGCCCTTTTTCCCAGCAAAGAAACCCGCAAGCTCTCCGTTGATTGATATAGAGAATCGAGGCGATGAGATACATTCCTTGATCCAAGCTCTGAAGAGTGGTGGAAAATTTTGAGCCTCCAGTAACTTTAACACAAAGTCCCAGCAAACGGTATCGAAAGCCTTCCTTATATCCACTTTAATCATTGAGCTCTTAGGGCAGGAGGCCTTTTGATAATTACTTATAAGCTCTGCTGCTAGCAACACATTTTCTCCCAAGCTCCGGCCTTTCAAGAATGCAGCTTGGTTAGGGCTGATGCATTCTTGCAAGACTGGCTTCAATCTGTTTGCGATTATCTTAGAAATCACTTTATACACAATATTGCAGCAGCTTATAGGTCGATAATCTCCAAACTTACAAGCTTCAGCCTGTTTCGGAATGAGAGTAATTGCAGTGTTGTTAAGATCCTTCAGCAGCCTTCCATTTCTAAAAAATTCCTTCACTGCATTTATGACATCCGCTCCCACAATATTCTATGAAACTCTCAGAAACTCCACATAATATTTCATGAAGCTCCCACACAGTTTTTCTGATGCCACTTAACTAACTTATTTTTGTTTTCTAAGAAGTCACTTGTATTTGTATATGCCAAAAAAACAAAAAAATGTTGGTGGTTGTATCTTTGTTATTCTCCAAAATAATTAATAAGTAACCTATTTTACAAACTAAGACATCATCTCAAGTAACTCCATTTTTGTCTCTTACGTTCATGAGTTTTTTTTTTGTTTTTTGTTTTTGTAAAAGATACGTTCATGAGTTTATAGTTTTGTGCGATTGATATTAAAATATATATATCGTTTTCTACTCTCTCTTTTTCTGTGAAATCATAGAGGTTATTTTCTCTTGTAATATTACACATTACACAACAACGAATACAAAACAAATATTGGAAAAACAAGTAACAGTTAAACATTTTAAATTACTTAAAGCATTTTTTTAAATAAGTATTTCAGTTTTAAATGACTATTTAATGTACGGACATCTCATACTTATCAAAATATAATTGAACCACCATGTTTTACTGTATTGTTGTTATCTCTTACTACTATTTGAGAGCTTTGCAAGGTTGTCACTTTCTCAAATTTTTGTAAAATATTGACAAACACAGCACTTAGTATACTATATATGTGTTAACTTTTCGGTGTTACCCATGCATAATATTGAACGCCTCAACGTATACAATACATAAATTAATAAAAAAAAGACAAAATTCACACAAAAAAACAAACAAACAAATAAAATAAAATTGAAAGTAACATAAAATTAAGAGTTTGAAAATGAAGTGACAATTGATGCAAATAAGTCACTACTCGTCACTGCTTTGTTGTTTCACCTAGGACATGGCAAAAAATTCAGATCCGAAAATCTAAACCGATATCGAACCGAAAATATCCGCACCAAACTGGATCGGAATTTTTAAAATATCCGATCGGATCCTAAATTCCTATACCCGAATAACCGAACCCAAACCGGTACCGAACCGAGAACCGAAGGGGTACCCGAAATATCTGAAGTGTAATTATATACCCAAATATATTAATTATATTTAGACTTGATATAATCCAAATATACAAAATTATAACTATAAACCCGAATATATTAATTATTTTTTGGGTATTTTAGATATATTTTCGATATTATGGATATATCGAATACACCTATTTTGTTTTTTTCTGGATTTTTCTGATATTTTGGATACTTTTAGTTTGAAACTATACTGGTTTTATTGAAACGAATACTCATGTTTTTGTGTTTTGTCTCGGATTTTGGATTCTTCGGGTATTGTGGATACTTTTGGATACTTTCGGATCCGGATCCGAACATATCCGAAAAATCGGATCTTAAAAAAAATATCCGATCCAAACCGAACCTGATCCGAAATTTTTAAATATCCGATCGGTAACTAAATCCCTAAACCCAAAATACCCCCGATCCAAACCCGGTGATCCGAACGCCCACCCCTAGTTTCACCAATGTACCTTATATCATTGGACAGATTTTTAATGTAGACTGCGTCATTTTGTCTTTCTAGACTCAACACTTTATTGAGTATTTGCAATTTTTTATTATTCCGTAAATTTAGAGGCCAACTTCAGATAAAGTGTAGGGCCCAAGACAATTCGGGCCGCTCCTGCTTGAATAAGAAATAGAAAAGAGAGAAATGAAGAAAATGCAAACTCAGTAATTATTGACCTCTTTATTTTTTAGCGTTTTACAGTTTATAAGAGAATTATTTAGCTAGTAATTACTTTAATCTACTGGGTTATGGGAGACGATGCTTTATAAGATAGTGAAGATTCAATTTTTGTTGCAACAGATGCAAGTTTTACATTTCAGTGCGGATATTTGGGCACGAGAGCACCAAACGCGATATATGAGAACGTGTCAAACAAATCAAAGCAATAAAAGCGATTTGAGCGTTTCAACAGGCCGATTATACATTATAACATTCACGAATAACTCAAAATCTAATATTATGATTGGCGACGATTTAATCCGTGGACATGAATATAAAAACTCGAGCAAGAAATAAGAGAAGAAAAGTGATTTAACATTACGTTTCCAGATATCAGATACCTAATCACGAACTGTCACATCCAAAATAGCAGAACCAGAAGCAAAACCAGAAACAGAACCAAAGATAACACACATAGCAATAACAAGAACCACCAGTGTCACAATAATCTCAATCTTAATCTAATCTAATTACCAACCACCACCGCCGCTTCCTCCGTAACCGCCACCTTCTCCACCTCCGTATCCACCACCACCACCCTCGCGTCTGCCACCACCGTAGCTTCCGCCGCCACCACCTCCTCTTGAGGAGTAACCACCTCCACCACCAGAGTAACCTCCCTCGCGTCTGCCGCCGCCACCACCTCCTCCGTATCCACCACCACCACCTCCGTATCCACCACCGCCTCCGCTGCGGTATCCACCACCACCACCACCACGGCCGCCTCCGCCTCCGCCTCCACGGGACTGAGCTTCGTTCACAGTGATGCTGCGACCATCGAGCTCCTGTCCGTTCATTCCCTCAATGGCGTCTTTCATGGATTTCTCATCCTTGAAAGTGACGAATCCGAATCCCCTTGATCTTCCAGTCTCACGATCGTTAATGATCTGTAAACAAAACAAAACGAAACAGATCAGCTAAAAAGTCAAGCACATATGAACAAAAAAGCGAGAGAAATTTTCAAAAGAAAAACCGATCGATCTCCGGGCTCATAAAAGCAGGAAGATGAACGTACCGATTTGGGAAAAACAAGTAACAGTAACAAAGAACGAGAGAGAGCATAGTAACAGTAATTCGAATCAAGTAACAGAGAAACACAGATCGGAACAGATCCGTCGAGGATCGGATCATCGGAATCCCGGAGAGTCCGATCTCTGCGTGTAACCGACCTTGGAATCAATAACGTCGCCGTACTGAGAGAAGGCAGTCTCAAGAGCTGAGTCATCAGTGGCCCAAGCTAGGCCTCCAACGAAGCATCGGAACTCGACATCACCGGACGCCATTGAAAGAGAAATGAAAGAAGATCTTAAGAGGTTGCAGTGAAGAGAAACGGAGAGATTTGTGAGGAATGAGGGAGGCGAAGAATCTCTTTATAACGGGGCTGAGATATTAACCAAGGTTAGATGTTTTCTAGGGTTTTAATGAAAATCGGTTTAACTATGGTTAAGGGTGTGGTTTAAAATGGTAGTGGTTGGGGACACATCACGTGACACTTTTTTGGACTAATGCGCAATGCGAGAAAATATATTTTTTCCAAGAAAAATAATATCTACAGGTTGTCTGATAAAATATCTGATAATCGAAATGACAAGTTTACCCCGTAACCCTCGTCTCGTAATCAGATGGGCCAGAATTTCTATTTTGTTTACATAAGAAAACCTTATTGGGTCAGAATCTTAGCCCATAATTAATATTAGGCCGAAAATAAACGCAAAACTATATTTATTTATTTTTCCCAAAATTTTATGAAAAAACTATTGCTGACAGTAGAATCAAAAACCTTATCGCAATCTCAACGATGGGATACCCACCACTAAAAAAAAGAAAAAATGAAGAAAAAGATATAGGTATCTCATTTGAGATACCAAAAAAAATATTTGAGATACTCCAAGCATACGTGACCATTTTTCATTAGTCCAGTTCTATTTTTCATAAATTTAATTATTATTTTAAAAAAAAAAAATTAATATTGTATTGAAAATTAATTTAAGGTATCTCACCATTGAAGTTACTCTTATTCTAGCACTTTAGACCAACTCGCCCATATCAACTTTGATGATTCAATAGTTTTTCACTATACGGTTTGAGAATTAATGAATGTAATGCCATATTGATATATTTATCATATCAGATCGAGACGGATACTGAAAAAAAATAAAATAATATGTTTTAAATTTTGTTAGTGTGTAAGGTTTATCTCGAAAAGAATTAGTGTCAAATTCTTTTTTTTTAATTATTCGTTTTCAGTATATAGCGCATATAACTGCTTATGAAATTATTTGTATTTTGATGTTTTGCATTCGATTTTGTAACCATACTTGTACTTTCGTTATTTAATAAAAGTAATTTAATCGACAAAAAAAACCTTATTATTGTTTTATTTCTCAAATACAGTCATTCATTTTTATTTTATATTTATGACTTGATTCCCTTAATTCTTTTTTTGTCACTGTTATAAAACAATTTTAGAACTTACAAAAAAAAAACTTTACATCAACAACTTCAAAATTAAATAGATTATTATGTTTTCAAAAAATATATTAGAAAATTATTTTTAATACACCAATCCATTTTTTCTACATAAAAAAGAATATTGCAATAATATAACAAAATTATAACTTTTTCAAAATTTAAAAGCTACATTTTTTTTATATTGCTTTAGCCTCCAAATACTTAGGGACGGTAGACCTATATAATGTCGTTGGATTGTCGGTGATGTCAAGTACACTTGTCTTTCTCCTCCACATTTGAGTATGTGCCAATGGTGTTTTGGTAAAAACATATCTTTTGACATGTATTATCGCTTAACAAAAAATTTGGAACAGTTGCAAGTTTGACATTTCAGATATATTGTAATTTTATAATTCAAGAGAAGTTATAGAACCGTATTAATTTAAACATCCTTGCGTTTAAAGTTTAAACAAAAACAAAAGAGAGGTTTCCCTAAGTACCTCAAGTGTAGCATACACACTTTCAGGGGTGTATTCAATCTATCATTTGGAGTGATTTTTATTAAAATCATAAATCCTATGTTATTCTAACATGAATTTTCAAAAATATTTTAAAATCTCATGTTATTTTTTTTTATTAGACTCGGAAGTAATCTCAGGCCCTTAACGGGCTCAGACTAATCTTCCGAGCGAGAATGACACAACCCATTTATAATGTCCCACTTGGCCAAGAGTTAGTTTGATAATTCCACACCCGGGGGGATTCGATCTCTGACCTAGACCAACAGAACCGAAACTCACCTCGAATGAAAACCACCCCACTACAATCTCTTGGTTAAAATATCATTTTATTGAATTAGTGATTTCTAAATGAACATTCAAATCCACTGTTATTGAAAATATTTTAAATAGTGGGTTTTAGGGGATTTTTAGTGATTTGGAGATGTTTTTGGTAGAGTTTCTTAATTAAAAACAAAACAAAAAAATCCAAATCTCATGATTTTTTTTTTTGTCAACAGCCTAAGTACCTGTACCGGTTCACAGCCAAACCGGGGTACCGAGTTTACATAAACTAGATCTGATGGGAAGACACGAGCACCTCGTGCTAATTTGTCTGCCTCTCTGTTGTTTGCGCGTGGGATATGTGAGATTGAGAAGAAAATGAAATCCTCCTTGCTCTTCACGAACTCCTCCAAGTGTAACTTAAAAGTCGGCCACTCCTCAAGTGTAGACACCATCTTCACCAACTCGGAGCAGTCTGTTGCGAAGGTTATCGCCGTCTTCTGGTTTGCAATCATGCAGTGCATCGCCCAAATAAGTGCTTCAAGTTCTGCATGCAGAGGAGAGATACTTCGTCTCAGATTTCTCGCTCTCATTATGACTATGACTCCTTCGACACCCTCCTGAAAATATTACCATCATAATCTCATGGTTTTAGGTGAGATTTCATAGTTATTTAAAAACAAATCATAACAACTTTCATAATTCACTCAAATCATCTAAAAAATCACTAAAACTTAAATATTTCAAAATCTTCATAAATATTAAATTGAATACACCACCTTTATTCACTTAGCGCTTTAAATTGGAAATGGACAGTGGTGCGGTTTTTTAGTAAAATTGTGGACTTCATCATCAATGGTCCAAGCTAGACGTCCAACGTAGCATTGGTACTCGCAATCGACATTTTCAGACGCCATTGAAAGAGAAAGATAAGAAAATATAGTGTTAAAGTGAAGAGAAACAGAGAGATTTGAAAGGCATTATGGCATTACGATATCTATTTATAATATGGCTGAGAGATATTAGCCAAGGTTAGATATGGGATCCGTGTTGAGTGTTGATCCTTTGATTGTTTTTGCAAAAGAAAAAGAAGTCAAGAATCAAAAGATGATAATGAAGATTGATGAAAAGCTGAAGTAATCGAAGAAAGAAAAGAAGAAGAAGGAATCGGAGAATAAGAAGAAAGTCAACATGGAAAAGAGAGTCAACACAAGATAAAGAAGTTGGGCTTAATGACATTTTAGTATAATGAAATAAATGGCCTGCGAGTTTACTTAGGCCCAAGTAAACAAATAATTAGATGTGTGTGTAACTATGTGATGATTAAGTCTAGGATAGTAGCTAAGGTCCTAAGATGAGTTGTTAGAGTATATGCAAGTGTAGTGTGGCTTTTGTAAGATAGTGTAAGTGTTAGAGTTAAGGTGCAAGTATGGTAAAGGTAAGTGAGTAGCAGTTGGAGTAAAAATTTCTATATATGTGTGAGTATGAGTGTAGTGATAAATAAGAAGAATGAGAATGAGTGTTAAGAAAATCAACTTCTAAACGTGAGAAAACAAATCAAACCTGAGTGAATACAAAGTGAAGAGATCAAAAGTTCAACAATCTGAAGTTCCCGAACATGAATTCTTATTATTATTATTTTTAAATGGGATTGCAATACTAAATGTTATACTTTGATAATAATTTGTTGTAAAAGTTACGTGGTATAAACGGTAGATTTATGTGATGAGGTTTCTTTAGAAATATGACTTAGCCGTGTTGTCAAAACAATTCATTGATAATTTTTTCTGCCGTCTAAATTGCACTATATGTTGCTATAAAAATTATTAATAATAATAGTAATATTTTTTATAATTTTTTAATAAAAATATGAAATAATAAAATAATATCTACTTAAACGTCGTAAATTACAAAATTATTTCTATAAGATAGTAATTAAAAAAAATTAACGACGTTGCAAATATTTTTAAATCTACGGATTCAATTTTTTTTTTCCAAATAAAAGTGAAAAAATCAATAATTTTGACTAAAAAAGAATTTTAATAACTAAATTTTTTGAAAATCTTATTAAATAAAATTAAGATAAAAACAACTATTTTTTTCTCAAGTTATTCAAATCGAACGAAAACAAAAAAAAATTAAAAAACGATTTTTCTCTTAAGACAATAAATAAATAAAATGTTAACTCAACTTACCATATCTTAACTCATAAGAGTTTCCATGATTTTATAGTTAAGTTTTGATGTAACAATTTTACAAAAGATATAACTCAAAACAGTAAATCAATCATAACTTAACTCAGCAAAAATCAAATCAACACTCAAATTTTACCCCGTAATAGGCATGACCAAAATAGAACCGTAACCGTATTTCGGACCGCAACCGTACCGTTTTCAAACCGTAATCGTGTTAGACGGTTAAAAACCGTAACCGTTAACCGTAAAAATATATTAGTTATGGTTAAAAAAATTATTAATTGTAACCGTTAATTAACTGTAACCGTATCAAAACCGTTGGTTAACTGCAAGGTTAAACCGTAAAATTTTAACCGTAACCGTTTTAAAAATAAAATTATATATACTAATAATTGTAATTAGTTCTGTAAAATTAAAAATTCAAAGAAAATTATATATAATCAATTTATCAATAGCAAATGCAAATCTAACAAATAAAATATTAATTAAAACTTAAATGTGCTAAACTAATTAATATTTTTCTAACAAATATAAAAAAATATTTTAACAAAACAGTTTTATGAAGAAATATACTCCTTCTGTTTCACAATGTTTGATTTTCTGAATATTGCACATGAAATAAGAAGCAATAAATGTTCAATTATTTGTTGTTTTATTTCTATAAAAGAGTTTATGATCTTCTTCTCGATTACATTTTTCTCTCACGTTCTTTACAAAAAATCATCAATAATCATAAGAGATTTAAGCAAAAAGAGAAAAAATAGATAGAAAAACAAAAGAAAAATATAAACAAACCAAAAAAAAATTAGAAAAAGAATATTAATAAAATTTTTATTTTTTATTATTCTAGTTTATCAAATTTATAATTATTTAATTATAAATCATGACATTAACCATTTATTGTCATCAGGTAACCGTAACCGTATCTAATCGTAACCGTATTAACCGGACTCGTATTTAACCATAACCGTTTTAACCGTATATTAAACGGTTAAAGTTAAGGTTAAAAAAAATTTTAATCGTAACCGATAGTTAAATAACCTTAACCGCATTAACCGTAACCGTGGTCATGCTTACCCCGTAAGCCTCGTATTGTAATCAGATGGGTTATTCGTTGATACCAACTGAAACTGGGCCGAGCATTAATATTAGGCCGTAAATTATATTTATTTTTTCCAAAATTTAATTGAAAAATAATTGTTGACAGTGGGATTTGAACCCACGCCCTTTCGGACCAGAACCTTAATCTGGCGCCTTAGAACAACTCGGCCATATCAACTTTGATGCCTCATTATCGAAGCAAAGTTTAATAAAGCCTTGGTTTTACACGACGTTATTCTCTTCTGAAAAATCAAAAGACTTTTCCCAATCAGAAATCTAAACTAAAAACGTTTTGATCATTAATTTAATGTGAGTATGTTGTATTCGTATATGATTACATGCTTATATATATGTCTAAAGAAGTGGTACATATTCAATTCACTTCACATTTGGATATATCTCTACTTTCATTTCTCGTTTCATAAAACTAGATAAGTCTAAAGAGTAATATCTAAATCTTTCAAAAAAAAAAGAATGAAGCAAAACAAACTGGTTTAGTTCAACCGGAGCCAATGATTTTTATGAATAACTTGTCAAAATAATTATTACTTGATTCAAAGCACCACTTTTTTTTGCTTAATAAGAGACATGTTGATCTAGTCACAGGACCATGCACCTTCCAAATATCAATAGATTAATATACTGGTTACAAAGACTTGAAGCTTATTTCTAGTTAACCATTTTGGTTATCTTCTAAACCCACTTTGAATCAACACGTCCACGACGACGACTTGTGCGAGTTGAGTTAGACTCTTGCACAGTGATGTTGTGATCCCCGAGCTTCTGACCGTTCATATATGTCATAATGGGTACAAGAATCAAAAGGAACACTTAAACATCAAACGCAAACAGAGCATGCTATGACTGGGAAGCACCGAAGCAAGTTTCCAAAGGTGCATTGACACAAAATCATGATTCGAATCCCGTTATTATTCTCAAACGCGTCAAATACAATGATCTCTTGAACCGTTGGACTTTCATACAGTGAACACTCTATAAATTAATTGGATAGATATTATGACATATATGATATATCACATTAAAATAGATATTACAATTGGATAGATATTACATAAACCGAGTCAAAATTAGGTAGATGACCAAAAAGCTTTCAAAACCAAAATTATTATTTCGGAAAGGGTAGGTGAATGACGGTTTTGTCTTTCTGCCGATGCCACGCCATTTGCTTAACAAGTTACAAAAGGATTAGATCAAATCCAAGTAGGATTTCATAGCAAAATATCTATCATCTTTTTTTTTTCATCTTTCTCCGGCACTTTCTTTTTCTGTTTTTTTTTCTTTTTTGATGTATATTTTCTTTGTTTCTTCAACGGCGAAGACAAATTTTGTAATCCAAAACACCTTTGAATTCCGCTTTTCCACTTTATTAGGACGATCCTCGAAATTCCGGTGAGAGATCAGGCGAAAAATTAGGTGAATTCTGGTGAGAATCCAGCAAAATCTTATTAAGCTATAAAGACCAAGATCTTGTGCATATACATTGATGTAACAAGTTACATGATACAATAACATGCTAACAATTATTATATCGTGTAAATATGTATGTTAACCTCTAGCTTTTTGTTTAGCGTGGTAACATAGTTGTTATCAGTTAACTTTCATATTTTTTTCGTCGGAACATCAACCTTTTTCTAGGTGTGGTGATTTCGTAACAAGTTATAGTATACTGTAACACTACAAGAAAACATGGGCATTTCCAACGGCGATAATTCCGTCGGAAATTTCCAACGGATTATCGACGGATTTCCGACGAACTTGTCATCCGTCGGACACTTTCCGACAGATTTCCGACGACTTTCCGAGAAATGCTGATGTTGCCGACATACTGCCGACGGATGGTGACTTTGCCGACATAGTTGCCGACATGGTTGCCGACATCGATAATATCTACTTTAAATCCGTCGGAAATCCGTCAGAAAATGCACAAAATTTTCTTTATAAAAACGTATCTACCCCTCATTTATAATCACAAAAAACTCTCTTATCTACTTCCTTACGAAAATGTATTCTTCAAATCCTTATAATTATTTTCGATCATGGATGGACAAGCCTCATCAAATTCCGGACATGGGCTTAGTTACGTAGGAATTCAAAGAAGGTCTGCAGGAATTCATGGCATTTGCGGGTATGCAGAAGAAAGAAAAAAAACCGGTAAAGTCTATTGCCCTTGTACCAATTGTGGGAATCGTAGATTTATCGTGATAGATGAAGTATGGTCACACTTGTATTGTCATGGGTTTATGCCGGGTTACAAGATTTGGTATTATCATGGAGAAAATGATACAATGGTGGATAATTATGCTAGTACTAGTGAACATTATATTGGGGATAACGCTAGCTTAGAAGAACCCGCAATGGAAGTACAAAGTACTGTAGGTCATGTTCAGATGGTGAACGATGCATTTCGTGAAAGTATACCATCGGGAACTGATTATGGAGATAGAAGAGAAGAACCTAACTTAGAAGTTCGGAGATTCTTTGATATGTTAGACGCTGCTAAACATCTGTTATATGATGGGTGTAGAGGTGAACATTCCCCTTTATCAACTGCAACAAGGATGATGGGTATAAAGACGGATTTCAATTTGAGTGAGGAGTGCGTGGATGCAATCGCTGATTTTGTGAAAGACATTTAGCCAGAAGATAATCTTGCACCGGCATCATACTATGAGATACGGAAACTTGTTCAAGGTCTAGGATTGCCGTATCAGATAATAGATGTATGCATAGACAATTGTATGCTCTACTGGAGAGAGGACGCAGACCGTTCGACATGCCGTTTTTGTCGCAAACCTCGGTATAAGGAAACAGGTGGAAGAGTGCCAGTGCCATATAAACGGATGTGGTATTTACCGTTAACAAAGAGATTGAAGATGTTATATCAGTCAGAGCGCACAGCGGGAGCAATGAGATGGCATGCAGAGCATACAACAGATGGACAAATCGCCCATCCGTCAGACGCAGGAGCATGGAAACATTTTCAATCAATGTATCTCAGCTTTGCATTTGAGGTGAGGAACGTATACCTTGGATTATGTACCGATGGTTTCAACCCTTTTGGGAAGCACAACAGACAATATTCTTTGTGGCCAATAATTGTAACACCTTACAATTTGCCACCATCTTTGTGCATGCGAAGGGAGTTCTTGTTCCTTAGCATTCTCGTTCCTGGACCAGAGCATCCGAAGAGATCACTTGATGTGTTTTTGCAACCATTAATTTTTGAGCTGCGAATGTTATGTGACCAAGGTATTGAAGCGTTTGATGTTTCTTGTCACCAGAATTTCGTCATGCGGTCGGTACTTATGTGGACCATTAGCGATTTTCCAGCATATGGCATGTTATCAGGATGGACAACGCACGGAAGGTTATCGTGCCCGTACTGTCAAGATAACACTGATGCGTTCCAATTGAAGCACGGACGGAAAACGTCTTGGTTTGATTGTCATAGGCGATTCCTACCTAGCGATCATCCTTATCGTCGGAGCACCACATTGTTTAGGAAGAACCGGAAAGTATTTGATGGTCCACCTCCTGAGTTAGATGGTGAGTATTTGTTGACTCAGTTAAGAGATTTTGGTGCAGAGAGGACCGTTGATTGTGGTGGTAACGGGCATCATCCTGTTGATGGTTGTGGCAACGTTCATAATTGGCACAAGAGGAGCATTTTCTGGGATTTGCCTTATTGGAAGAACCATATTTTGAGACATAATCTGGATGTCATGCACATTGAGAACAATTTTTTTCGACAACATTATGAACACCGTTCTCAATGTCCAAGGGAATTCAGACGAAGGACAATCTGAAGTCTAGATTGGACTTGCCAGACATTTTTTCTCGTAGAGCACTACATGTGAAAGAGAACGGGAAGCCTCCGGTCTTGAATTTTCGTTTGGATGAACCTTCAAAGGCCGAGTTTTTTGACTGGATTGCCGAAAGTGTTAGATTCCCGGACGGATACACATCTAACCTTCGGAACTGCGTTGATCATGCATAAGGGAAGTTTACTGGGATGAAGAGTCATGATTGTCATGTGGTGATGCAGCGCCTCCTTCCATTTGCCTTTGCATGTCTTCAACCACGTAATGTCCACGAAGCAATTGCAGGTACAATCATGAAATTATTTTTTTACTACTTTACACAATATATACTTTATTATTTAATTATTCATTTGTTATCCACATTTTGTAGGGATTGGTGCCTTTTTCCGAGATATATGTTCTCGCTCTCTTACATCAGACGGTATCCGCAATCTTGGGGCTAATATAGCTGTAATCCTTTGCAATTTGGAGAAGATATTTCCTCCTTCCTTCTTTGATGTTATGGAACATCTAACTATTCATCTCCCTCGAGAAGCAGAGCTTGGGGGCCCGGTTCAGTACCGTTGGATGTATCCTTTCGAACGGTATATGTTTCATCTAAAGAAGAAGGTGAAAAATTTGAGCAGAGTGGAGGGTTCTATCGTCGCACAAAGTATCAATGAAGAAACCTCACATTTTGCGGAGTTATACTTTCCATCACAAGTCAAAACAAAGAGTCGTAGAGCAGCTCGACATGATGACGGAGGCGTACTACCTTTCTATCCGGTCGATGTTCCTCATATATTTTTAGAGATTGGACGACTTAGTGGAAAAGGCAAGAAGAGGAGACTTTCACCACATGAGCGAGAGTATTTGCATATGTATATTCTCACAAACTGCGACGGAGTTGATGAATATGAGAGGTATTATATTGAACCAAATTATTAATTACTTATTGGCTTCTTGATTATATATATGTACTAACGTGATAATTGCTTCAATCTCACAGGATGTATATGGCTTATCAACGTTTTGCATTTCCGGACAAAACAGAGGACGAGCTAATCGAGCTCAAACAGGAAGAGTTCGGACGTTGGTTAAGAGATTATGTAAGTCTTTTAATTGCCTTGTTTTTAACTATCATCATATGTAATGAATGATTTATTTGACGTTTTTTAAATTTATTTGTGCAGATCACGACAGAGAAGGCTAACGGACAAACATTTCCCACGTGGTTAGAAGAAATTGTGCGATTTCCACTAGCAACCGTGCATTTACATGTGATGTATAGCACACAGGGGTACGCTTTTAAGATTCTTCGGGATGATAGGAGTGCGACAACTTCAGATTACGGTGTATCAGCTCAGTCAGATGATCTTGTATACTATGGTGTCGTACGTGAGATTTTCGATGTTCAGTACCCGAGAATGCTCGGTCTAAGATGTGTTGCATTTTTATGCGACTGGAACGACCCATTAGTAGGAAGCGGTGTGCGACACGACCAATTTGGTGTTACATCATTACATAGCAGAAGAAAACTCCAGAAATACGAGCCATTTGTACTTGTATCACAAGCAGACCAGGTTTGTTTTTCTTTTACATTAATTTTTAATTTAGTATTGTTGCATTCCCGTGGTTAAATTTTTACATGGTGTAGGTATGCTACATTCCCTATCCTCGGGTGACAAACAAGCAAGACCCGTGGGTTACAGTAACATCGATAAACCCAAGAGGTAGAGTTCATGGGATGTCTGATCATGAACCCCTCCAACAAAGCTCCATAGGTTTGGGTTCAATCGAGCATTCCCTTGAGGTCGACCTTGTCGTTGATTTCACCATACAGGCAGACGATCAGGTATTTGAGGATTCAGAAGAAGAATTTGACGAATTTGGGGAAACTTCCGATTCAGGAGAATCAGATTACTCATAATCGGATTCAGAGTACTTTTAATTAAAAACTTTGCATTGTAAAATATGTACTTATATTTGAACTAGAATTGTGATGTGTAATATATCAGTTATGTGGAACTTTTATAAACTTAGACATTTGATTAAGTGTAACAAATGCGGAAAAATATATATATATATATATATATATATATATATATATATATAACTACATATTTATAGCCGAGGGATTCAGTTTTAGCCGAGGTAACTGAATCCGTCGAAAATCCGTCGAAAATTTCCGACGGATTCAGTTACCCCGACTAAAACTGAATCCCTCGGCTATACCCCAAACTTACTCAGTTTTAGCCGTGGTAACTGAATCCGTCGGAAATCCGTCGGAAATTTCCGACGGATTCAGTTACCCCGGCTAAAACTGAATCCCTCGGCTATAACCCAAACTTACTCAGTTTTAGCCGAGGTAACTGAATCCGTCTTCCGACAGATTTCCGACGAATATATTCAAAAATGTTGCTTAGGATATAGGGTATAGGTTTTTTTGTGGAAATTATTTACAAACAATTGTATGATGTATATACAATAGGTTGACCTTGTCATATTTCAAAAAAATGTGTTATATAGAATTCGTAAAATTTGATGGAAATGTTTGTATAAGTTATAGTATAAGATATAGTTGATTTATGTGAAATGATATGTTTTGATGTTGTATAATTTATAAACTCATGCAAAGCCTTTAATATTGATGAACTTCATATATATTAAATGAAACATGTAAATTACAGGTCCCTAAATCATATAAAAAAACTCTAAACCCTAAACCCCAAATATACCCTAATTCCGTCAGAAATCTGGCAAATATGACACGTGCCTGTTGACTGGCCAATCGACAAACATGCAAGGAATATACCTTATCTTTTCAAATCCGTCGGAAATTTCCGACGGATTTTCGACGGTCTTTGATATTTTCGAGACCGCGGGAATATCAACCGAGTAAATGAAATTATTTTTCGGAATCCGACGGATTTCCGACGGACATCGATATATATCGACAAAAGCGTAAGTTTCTTTCCTCATTTCTCTCTTCTCTCTCTCTTCCGACTCTTCTTCTCCCTCTTCTCTCTTCTTCTTCCTCACCGAGAATCTCTTCTCTCTTCTTCTTCCTTACAATTTCTCATTTCTTCTTCAATTCCTCAACTCTCTCTTCAATTCATCAACTCTCATCTCAAAATCATGTAAGTTTCATCAATTCTTTTATTTTTTTTAGATCTTGTTAGATTTTAGAGAATATATTAGTTAGGTTATTAGAATTCCATTTATGTGTATTGTTAGGTGGTTAGAATAGAATTTGTTATGTAGAATAATATTAGTGTTAAGGTTTATGTGATTAGATTGTTGATTTAGAATTGTTAGATTTAGAAAACAAATTTTTGACTTTTTAAAAACGTTTGTATATATTAAAATCATTTTTAGATCTTGTTTGATTTTTTAAAAACGTTTTTAGATCTTGTTTGATTTTTTAAAAATATTTGTATATAATAAAATTGTTTTTAAAAATATTGTTTTAGTAATCAAAACGTTTTTACAATATTAGTATATATTAAAATTGTTTTTAAAATAGTTTTTTTGTAATAAAACGTTTTTAAAATATTTGTATATATTAAAATCGTTTTTAAAATATTGTTTTAGTAATAAAAACGTTTTTACTATATTTGTATATATTAAAAACGTTTTTAAAATATTTTTTAAGTGATAAAAACGTTTTATAATATTTGTATATATTAAAATCATTTTTAAAATATTTGTTTAGTAATAAAAACGTTTTTAGAATTTGTGTATATAATGGAAACGTTCTAAAAATATTTTTTAAGTAATAAAACGTTTTTAAAATATTTGTATATATTAAAGTCGTTTTTAAAATATTTTTTTTGTAATAAAAACGTTTTTAAAATATTTGTATATATTAAAATCGTTTTTAAAATATTTTTCCAAATTTTTGATTTGTTTGGAAAATTTGAAATTTTTGAATAATTTGAATTTTTCGGAAATTGTTTTGGGAAATTTCAAAATATTTGGTAACTTTTGAAATTTTTGTTAATTTACTAACGATTTTACGGTTTTTCGCAGGGATCACGAGGACGTACTTCAGTTGGGAGGCGGTAACCAAGGACGCCGTTTTCGAGGTTCTCGGTGTACGCCTCCGGGACCAACGAGCTCGGGAACTCATATCCCGGATTCCCAGCAATCCGCTGCTCGGAGCAACATTCAGATCGAGGAGTTAGTCCAGCAGCCGAACCGGGGCCATTGCATCCGACTCGACCCGAAGTTTGAGGACGGGACTTGGTAAGATAATTTTTGTATATTATTTCAATTTATTTAGATTTTTAAACTTAACATATTTATATCTTTTCATAATGTTTTCAGGTTTAAGGTGTCGACTAAGATCACCAAGGCGATATTACGGATGCTCCACAACATGTTGGACAAACCGTACAAGAAGTATTCGGACATGCCTGCCGAGGAGAAAGACGTGTGACACCGGACTTTCGCGGTAAGTTATTTATTGATTTATTATTTCTTTTTTACTTAATTTTGTCGATTTTTCTTTTTATAATGTAACATATTTTTTTTTTAATTGTAGCAAGAGTTCACGTGGGACTCTCATCATACGCGCAAAGTTATTGCCACATTCGACAAGTATGTCGCAAACTCGTACTCGAAGCACATGTACGAGTGGAAGCAGAAGTGGAAGTACAACAAAGACAAGCCGAAGGACCTTGACGACGACGTCTGGAAGGGCTTGTGCTAGTACTGGAGTAGGCCTGCGACGAAAAAGACCTCCGACCAACAGTCGAAGAACCGAAATAGCCAACGAGGTGGGAAAGGGGTCTATATCCACAACGGAGGCGCAAAGACCTTCGAACGAGAAGCGATGGAAATTGTAAGTTTAATTTCAATTTTTTATTACTAACTTTATTTTTTATATTTATTTAACTTAACAAATTTTTCCACGCGAAAGAATCTGGTTCCGAACCCGATTATCTTAAAGTCATCGATCACAGACACACCAACAAGAAAACCGGTCAGATACATGACTTGGGGATGCGGGATGTTGTCGAGAAGAGCAAGAAGACGAAGCTGGACCGTGAAGTTTCAATATCGCAGCTCACTATCGACGGATCAACGTCCTCGAACTCGTTATCCCGTGAAGAGATAAACCAGATTGTACTTGAAGTAAGTTTTAATTTCATTTTGTTTTCTATTTATTTTCGTTATTTAATTATTAACGGTTATAATTATTCGCAGCAAACCCGGCAAGTGAAAGATCGATTCGCTGGGTTAGGCACCATTCCGACCCAGGAATCTTCTTCCTCGCTTCCTCGTTATCCTTCGGAGTACCGGGTAGAAATCGAAAAGCTCATCCAAACGGTGAAAGATCGTGACCAGCAGGTCGAAGAGCTACGGACGGAGCAACAGTCTACAAATAAGAAGCTCTCCTCGTTGGACAAGATGATGCAGAAATGTTTCCCGCATATGTTTCGGAATAATAATCCCGACGACGACTCCGAGGACTCTCCAACCGTTTAAATATTTTATTTTATGGTTTTTTTTTGAACAATTTTTTTTAATATGTAATGAATTTTTAATTTTGTTTAATGAATTTTAATATTTATTATTTATCAAATTTATATTTCTAATTTATAAATTTCAAAAAAAAAATTAAATAAATAAAATTCAAAATATAATTTATTCTTTATCCGTCGAAAATAGTTACCGTCGTAAATCCGTCGGAACCTATTTCCGACGAATATCCGACGGACTTCCGACACAAACTTCCGATCAATTATCCGTCGTAAATCCGTCGGAAATATTTACCGTCAGAAATCCGTCGGAACCTATTTCCGACGAACATCCGACGGACTTCCGACACAAACATCCGATCAATTATCCGTCGGAATTCTGTTGGAAATATATAATTCGAATTCCGTCGAAAATACCCGACGGCCAACCGATGGACTTCCGACAGATTTCCGACGAGTTGTAACCGACAGCTGAAATCCGTCGGAAATTGTATTTTCCGACGGATTTCCGACGGATTCGGCGGTCGGAAAATGCCTGTTTTCTTGTAGTGTAACACGTTAAATTATGTATTATACCTCTAACATTTTTGTTAACACGCTAACTTAATTATTGTATGTTTAACTTACACATGTTGTTTTTAGTAGAAACATAAATTTTCTTCTATAATGTATTGATTTCATAACAAGTTATATGTTATTGTAACTTGTTAAGTTATTTATTTTATCAAACAAACATGTATATTTACCTCTAACTTTTTGTTTAGCTTGGTAACTCAGTTATTGTACATATAAACATGTAAGTGTACGCATAACTTTTTGTTTGATTGAATAATTCAATCATTGAATGTTACTTTTTATGTTAAGGTATCTGAGAGTGTAAGAGAAAACATGTATCATCTTCTTCGTTCAAATTCACCGGAGAATCTTTCTTTGTTCTTCACCGAGAACAACATTCTGGAAAATCTTAGAGAGAGAGAGAAAAGAGAGAGAGATAGAGTGAGATAGAGAGAGAGAGTATGACGAACATAAAATCAATATAAAGAGAGAGACTAAGCGGTGTCTACGTAGGGGTAGGGGTAGGGGTAGGGGTAAAACTGGAATAATGAATTCGTAACACTAGACGAAAAAACAGATGTATATCTATCTAATTTTGGTCGTTTTATTGTATATACTATATAGAATGCAAATACTCATATTTTATTAATTTATAGAGTTATTAATTTTCTTTAAAATATTGTTTTAAATCCATAATCTCTGACATGCTTGAAAAGAAGATTGATATTGAAAAAATGATTGAGAATGTCGTGTGATTGTTTAAGGATTTTTTTTAACTTGATTTTGGGACGGGTCTGGGTCGGGTTTTAATTTGGATTCAAAATTCGAATTAGGCCAAGTTTACGTTTTAGGTCGGATCTGGGTTGGATCAGAAATCGGGTCGGGTTGAAATCGAGTCGCATTTAAACGAATTACGTCAGAGATTAACGCGAATAATTAATAATTTGATGGTTATAGTGTTGGTAACATGTTTACATAACTTATGTTAGTTGGTGCATGTTACTATGCGATTATAATACTTTGTGTAGTTATTACATATACATTTTTAAAGTGGAGATGTGCAGCCATGTGACGGAAATATTTTGTGTAGCTGGCAATCATTTTTCATAAAAAAAAACAAAATTAGAAATTACTTAAACCCTAAACACATGAGCTTCGTTAGACTTATTGGAAATGTGTTGGGATTGTCCGATAGATAATTTAATAATTATGATGGGATGTTTGTAAATAAAATATTTGATTTACACATCAGTCCCTTCTTTGCTTTTTGTACATCTACCTATATAAGACTTTGTTTTATTAGGAGATTCTCAGAGAAATCAAAGTAAGGTTACTGATGCAGCGCATCTTCCGTCTCTAAGAGACGGTCTCTTGCATGTTTCCTTTGTTAACGTGCTCAAGCAAGCATCTCTTTATCTTTAGTTAATTACTTTTAATACTTTATGTTTGGGCTTTCTATTGTCACTAACTCTTAGCACGGTCTTTAGTCTTTACGTTAGTGTTTTTGGGGTTTCTTCTATACGTGGATATTTTAATAAACGAGCTTTTATAGCTAAACGAGTATACAAAGCACGGGGAAGAGTATTCCCAACCTCTATCGATTTCTTCGTTAAGATCAGGCCCAGTTCTAGATATGTGCATGTGCCTAAGGTGAAAATATACATGGCTCTACATTTTGATTAATTTTTCATTTGTATTTTAGGGTCCGAAATTTTATTATTTTATCAAATAGGGCTCAATTTTCAAATCATAGATATCGAGTCCATAATTTTTTGAAAAAAAAATAATTATAGCACAAGCCCCATAAATTCTTCGAACCTAGCCTGGTTAAGATCAAACCTGATTACACACGAATCCTAGGGCGAATCTCGTGTGTATTCATTATCTCGGTTCGGCCGCTCTATCAGTTACGTTCTCGTATACCATATCGCTCAAGCGACTTTGCTATGAATATTCAGTTTCACCATCTAAAGATTTGTGGGAAAGGTATTTTTTTTAAATAAATGGTTGATGATCCAATTTATGACAGTTATGATAATGAAAACTCCAGAAGATTGTGGCTTCTTGGCAAATCCCTTGGTTTTGGGTTCCGGTTGAAGCTCCGGCGGCGCACGGTATGGGATCTTCTAGATCTCGGTGTGGCTGCAACGTGACTCTCGAGGTGGTGTGGTTAAGCTGGCTTCTCGGTGGCGCGTGGTGTGAGGTGTCCGAGGATGGATCTCGGCGTGGTGCTTTCAGTTCTGGTTTTTCCTCTCCATCCTGGGCGTGTCGGAGTTGTGGCAGGCTCCGATGTGGTCTCTAGGTAGTGTCTCAAGGCGGTGGCTCTCCTGGTGGTTCTAAGCGAGCTTCTCGTGGTGGCAGCGAGTTAGTCTCTCCGTGCTGAACCGACGTTCTGTTCGGCGTGGCTTTACTCATTTGTTCTCATCAGGACTGTGGATGCGCGGCGGGGCTTAGTTGAGGTCGGCTTCGCGGCGGCTAGAAGAAGTCGTGGCTCTTCACGGTTGCTTGTTGGGGTCGGTTTCTTGTGGCGGAGAGGATCTGTGTCTCTGTGCGGCCCGACGGTGGTTTCCGATGTGAGTTTTCTCTTTGTCTCTTGATTGCGTGAGGACGGTGATCAGTTTCGAGGAGTTAGTTGGGTTTCTTCGGCGTTGGTTCGTGTGGAGAGGCGGTTCGGCTCGGCTAGGTTTGCGGTTATGCTCCTCTTTTCCCCGTTATTTGCTTGCTTTGCTTGGTTGGTGTAAGTGTTCTGTTTTGTGTGTCTTGATTGAGATTGCATTTAGGTTGGTTTGCGTCATGTTTATCTTGCTATTGGAGGAGTTAGTAAGGCTAGTTGAGCTTGTTATCGCTTCGTTCTGCTCGCCTAGAGGCGCTCTTAGGGAAGATCTTGGCTTGAGCGAGTAGCGTTTCTAGGCTTTGCTAGTTAGTGTAGTCCCTTTTAAGTGTTGGATCAAGGTTTAACGGTTGAGCGTCGAAGTACTTGGCTGAGGATGTCAGGGTTCGGGCCTTTTCTGACTCATGTGAGGAATAGTTCTCTTCTGGGCTGCCGGATGAATCAGCTTACAATCTGCATAATAGACGTTTCTTCAGCCTTTCTTCTTGCTTTTCTCCTATCTATCATATCTCAGTTTCATTTTATCTCGAGTTTTCAAGCTCTTTATCGATACTGCGTTGACACTATTTGCTTCATTGCTGCGGTGTCGACATGTGTACCGAATGAAATTTGCTTCCATGTTTTTTATTTTTTTTTTACCGTGGGACCAATCTTTTATGTCGAACAATTTGTTAACACATTTTGTAACACCAGAACGTTTTCATTTTCAATGAAATATTTATATTTTTAGCAAAAAAAAAAAAAAGATTAATTAAAGATGAAATGTAATAGACGTGAACTTGCAGGTGAAGCATCTTTGTCCTAAGTCCAAGCTTTTGTCACATCACATAAATAATCTTCTAAAATAATTAAAACTTGATTCAAAGCACCACCTTCCAAACAATCACATAGTGATATATATTATAAAGCTTAGAAGCTTATTATTTCTGTAATATAATTTTTTTTTTTTTCATGTTATGAAACTTTGGTTCATGGCCTTCTTCTTTGAATCAAACACGTCCACCGCGACGACCACTGTGACGTCCACCGCGACGACCATCGCGACGACGACAACTTATGCGAGATGATTTAGCCTGTTCTACAGTTATGGTTGTGTATACCCCGCCGAATGTCTGACCGTTCATTCCGCTAATGGCATCCCTCATGGATTTCTCGTCTTTGAAAGTAACAAATCCATATGCCATTGAATGATCATCATCATACTCAGATGGGTAAACGACCTGTGAAACAAAGATAACCAAAATTCAGAATAATAGTAAAAAAAAATTCCAATACGTCGCCTTAACTGGATTTGTTAATGACATTAAAAAAAAAAAACGAACGTAAGTATCTATAACGTCGCCAAACTGAGAAAACGCAGTCTCCAGATCATATGTGTCTATGTCCAACTCCAAATTGCGAATATAGCACTTGAATTCAACATCTTCGGATGCCATTTTTGAAAGAGAGATATAAGACAAATTATTGTTTCTAAGTAGACGATGAGTCAATTTATAGAAAAGATGAGAGGTAAAAGTCTTTCTCGATAATTTATGTATGTGGTTAATACTTATCGAATCAGAATAATTAAAGACTCCCACGGTTTTCAAAAAAGTAAAAACAACCGTCTTTTTTTTTGGGAACTAGTTACTTTCTAGATACATGTGCTATCTAAATCTCAATGTTATTTGGAAAAATGACTTTAATTGGAAAGTCGGATTATTTATTTTCTTACTAATCTGTTTTCTTGCTTAAGCTGTCAGTTTCAGTTTATATTTTTTACCTACCAAAACAGTTCAATAATGTCATTGAAAATTTCTCAGTGATTTGCTTATGAAATGCCACTATTGCTGATGAATACAAAATTCTAACGAAACTTGTTAAAATGCATCTTTATAGTTAAATTATTGGAACATAATGAAATCGTGAGAATTTCAGAAAGTTTTTTACTTAGTCAAAGAAAATTTAGAAACAAGTTTTTTTTTTTTTGGAACTAGTTGTCACTAGTTCCAAAACTTTCAAGATAATTTTATCTTCTTTTTTGGGTCAAATTGTAGATTTAGTTAAATCTCAGTCTCAGTGTTTTGGAAAGTGTATATTTTGTTACTTACTACCTTTTGTTTTGCTTAATGTCATTGAAAATTTCTCACTGATTTGCTTATGAAATGAACTATTGATGATGAATACAACATTCTAAGACCATCCGCATTGGTAAAATGAGACATGTGTTTCAATATTAAAAAAATATTAATAAAATGAAAAAAGAGGAAAGAAAGTAAAAAGTTGAGACATGGGTCTCGTATGAGACACAGAGAGACATTGAGTCTCGTTTCGTGATTGGTTCTCACCAAATTTAATATTTTTTAAATGCTGAGACACCTTTTATGGATGCTGATGGTCTAACGAAACTTTGTTGAAATGCATCTTTATAGTTAGCTATATTTTAGGTTTTGTGCAGAACGTTGCACTTAAGCCACTAACATATATGGTCTCACTTTTGCAAGTTCTTTCTGTTTGCTTTTGGATATATTATTCCTCTGCAAGTGAGCACAATTAGATAAAACAAACGCTATGTGCTTCTACTATATTTAAACAATTTGAAATCTTGGTTTAGAGATGTGTCGATACTCTGGGAGCGAAACAAACCGGTTTAGTTATAACCTGTGGTTGTGACCTTGTGCGTAATATCCTCACTTTTAACAGTATCAAATTGACAAACTATAAAGACTAGTTTGCAACTTAACGTCAGTCACGTTGAAAGACGTTTGACTCAATTTATAGCTTTCTCGATTGCTGTGAAATTCTTAATGTTGACTTGTGAACCAGAATCAGCTGAAGAGCTCGGTTATTGAACCTAAACCAAGATTTAGGTGAACCGGTAATTGTTTATAGAGAAAATGCACTTTCAAGATCATCTTCTTCCGTGTCCGAGTCCAGATCGCCAATAAAGCACGTGAATTCAATATCTTCGGACGCCATATCTAAAACATAGATATAAGACAAAGTTATGGTTTTTAAGTAGAGAACAAAGCGACTTATGACTTCTGAGTGAGGGTCAGAGACGTTGAGTCAATTTATAGAAAAGGTGAAGAATGATAAATTTATGCATATGGTAAATGCAATTTATTCAAATATCAAATTAGGCTCGCTTTCCGTTAATTATCTTCTGACTGATTTCTGACTTCACACGGCGATTATTGTAATCTCTCAAATCCCCGATGAATTTAACGGTTTCGATCCAAACAAGAAACTACAAGTAACTCGAAAAAAAAAATCAAAAGAAGAAGTAGAAGTAGAGAATCGAAGGGTAGACTCTGGTACACTACCCCTAGTATGAAGCTTCCTCGATATACATCCTACACTTTTTGCCTCTTTGATGCACATCCCAAACATTTTTTTGCTTTGACAAACATCACGAATTATTAAAATTCTTGTAATTGTAACATACATAATTAATCTCACAATTGTGTTTAGAAAACCGGCAAATAGCGTTTCAAAAACCATGATTAAGCTAATTCGACCCGACTGTGAGTGAAACCCGATTCAAAACCCGAACTCACCAAACTTTCTTAAAATCCAAAATTGATTTGGGGAAAAAAATTAGGGTTCTTCGTTAAAGAGAAAAAAAAAGACAAAAATTAAATCACAACACAATCAAAAATGTATATATATTGGAAGATGAACACAAACATGGAGATGATTTTAATCAAATCGATCGAGACCTATAATAGACAATTCCCACCTTGTATATTATTGTCAACTTAACGATGAAAAAAAAACAAGAAGATTATTCATAAAAGTCTTGAGAATCAACTAAACGCAAACCAATTATTTACAAGGGGAGATTACTTACTTCATTTCCTTCATTTTAACCGGAGCAATCCCTATCCACGATGCAATTTCTCTCTATGCGATTCAATCTCTGTATTTTTTTCTCTCTAACGAAGAACCCTAAATTTTTTTCACCAAAATCAATTTTGAATTTTAAGAAAGTTGGGTGAGTTCGGGTTTTGAGTCGGGTCGGATTAGCTTAATCGTGGTTTTTGAAACGTTATTTGCCGGTTTTCTAAACACAAACCTGAGATTAATTATGTATTTTGTAATTACAAGAATTTTAATAATTCGTGATGTTTGTCAAAACAAAAAAATTGTTTGGGATGTGCACCAAAGAGGTAAAAAGTCTAGGGTGTATATCGAGGAACCTGTATATTAGGGGTAGTGTACCAGAGTCGGCCCGAGAATCGAATGACTTTTTTTGAATCATTACCCGGCGATATCGCTCATCTCCACTGCCTTTGGCCGTCTCATCGCTTCGCCGGAACTCAACCTCACGCGGTCACAGCTGACAATCTCCAAACGCGTTATTTATGCCTTGGTCGGCTTCCCTCCTGATGATTCCCAAGCTGGTACATTAATTCTCCATCGAAGCAATTCCGCGCAGAGTCAATTCATTTCCTTCCCATGTCTTTTGGACCTGCCGTCGTCACAATCGGGCCGGAGATATACGGTGGATGTAACGGCCACATAAACACATCAGATATGTGAAGGATATATACAAGATCAAGGAGAAGCACATGATTATAGAGCTTCAAGAGAAGATTCACATTAGCTAAGAAAGAGTTAAGTGTGAGAAAGACTCTAGCTCATCTAACGGGTTATGAGTCAAGTCCACTAGCTAGATATCTATTTCTCATTGGACAATTTAGATGACATGTCACAAGTTAATTGGTTGAGTTGGTGAGAGAAAATTGCTCATCTCTGCTTATCGCTTTCTATTAGGGAGTTGTGCTTCAGCAAATGCAGCAAGTGCAGCAAATGCAGCGGGTGCAGGTGCAGCAAATGCAGCGGTTGCAGAAGCATCATGAATTCACAGTTCTAACAATATTAGGGAGTTGGGCTAAACAATTAGTATTGGGCCTTATTATGACGGTTTGTATAGCTTGGTCGTCAAGTGTTTATAGGGGTTGTGTCTTGTATATATACGTTGTGTACGCCGTTGATATCAATAACACAATATTCACAAGTCTTACTTATCTTTACATGGTATCAGAGCAAAGTCGTTCTGGAGACCTAAACACCGCTCTCTTCTTTTGCTATCTCAAAGTTTGACATAGCTCCCATGTTTGTGTTCAAAGTTCGAACCAAGTTTAAGTCATGGTTGATGGTGATGAGTTTTCCGCTACCAAGAGCGGAACTACGTAAAATCGTAGCACCGAAGCTGTCACGCCCTACTCCTTGTATGGATCCGACAACCCTGGTGCTCTAATTACATCGGTGATGTTAACTGGAGAAAACTATAATGAGTGGTCGGGAGAGATGACCAATGCTCTTCGTGCAAAACGGAAACTAGGTTTCGTTGAAGGAACCAAACTAAAGCCAATAGCACACGATCCTAATCTCGAGCTTTGGCTTTCGGTAAACTCCATGATTGTTGGGTGGATTCGCACATCAATTGAGCCGCGAGTCCGATCCACGGTGACGTTTATCACGGATTCTCACAAGTTGTGGGAAAACCTTAAGAAGCGTTTCTCTGTGGGAAACAAGGTGCGTATACACCACTTGAAAGAGAAGTAGGCAGTGTGCCGACAGAATGGTGATGAGGTGATCGATTACTACGCACGGTTGTCAAAGATTTTGGAGGAACTCGACATGTACAAGCCACTTCCTACTTGTACGTGTAAGGTTTCTCTTGAGTATGAGAAGGAACGTGAAGAAGAAAAGATGCATCAGTTCGTGATGGGGTTATATGAAGCTCGATTTGGTGGTATGTGTCAAGCTATCATCGCATCAGATGCATCTACAGACATTGGTGAGATTTATGCAAAGGTGGTTCGTGAGGAGCAACGTTTGAACTCCGCCAAGGAACGTGAATCGCAAAAGAACACAGTAGGTTTCGTTGACAAACGAGACTTGTCTTTTCAACAGACGGTCTCATATTCGTCTTCTGGTTCCAGAGGGAAAGATCAGCGTGGTTCTCAATGTTCTCATTGTGGCAGAAGTGGTCATACTAAAGAGAATTGTTGGTAGTTGGTGGGTTTCCCGCCATGGTGGGAGGAGAGAGATCACAAAACAGAGGTGGTGGTAGAGGAAACAGAGGCGCTAGTCGAGGAGGTGGTCAAGGAGGACGTGGTTCTTATACCTCAGATCACATCAAAAATTATGGGGTACAAGCAACGAACGCTCACGCAACCACATCCAATTCATCATCGTTTCCAGAGTTTACTCAGGAACAGTGGCGTGCTATGTCCCATATGATCAGTGAGAAATCGAATCCTTCATCTGATTGTCTTAATGGTAAGCCTCGTCATGGTGATTTGATCCTAGACACATGAGCTTCTCACCATATGACGGGAGATTTCTCTTTACTCCGAAATACTTCTTGTAAACCTCCGTGTCCTATTGGTTTTGCGGATGAAAATAGAACATTTGCTACTCATATGGGAGTCTTTCCGTTATCCGATCAGATTACTCTTAAGAACGTGTTGTTTGTGCCTAATCTAAATTACTCATTAATCTCGGTTTCGAAGCTATTACGACACACAAACTGTTTTGCAGTTCTAAGTGATACGTTGTGTGTTTTACAGGATCGTTTCACGAGGACCCTGATTGGAGCCGGTGAAGAGCGAGATGGGGTTTACTATTTTAAGGATGTTAGAGCATCCACATTGTAGACACGTTCAACGTGTCTTCCGCTTTTTTTTATAAAAAAAAAATTGATTTTTTTATGTCGCCACGAATCACGTCGTGACACGTCACCAACTTTTGGGGAAGACATATGTCTTCCGCGAGACACAAGTCTCGGATGCTGATGGTCTTATGGCTGCAAGGGTTCATCGTGTGTCTAGTTCAGTTGTTAGCTCGGTTGATCAATACTGTTGGCACTAGAGGCTTGGACACCCATCGTTTTCAGTTTTATCGTCCTTACCTATGTTTTCCTCTTCAAATAAATCTGTTGTCCCTAGTCCGTGTGACACTTGTTTTAGGGCAAATCAGACTAGAGAAGTTTTCTTCGGAAGTTTGCATAAATCAAAAGAGTGTTTTGTTTTGATTCATTGTGATGTTTGGGGTCCATACCGAACCCGTACTTCGTGTGGAGCAGTTTATTTCTGAACAATCGTTGATTACTATTCACGCGCTGTATGGACTTACCTACTTCTTGAGAAGTTTGAAGTTCGATCTGTTCTGCAAAACTTCTGTGCAATGGCAACAAAACAATTTGGTAAAGACAAAAAGTACTTCGAAGCGATAATGGTACATAATTTATGTGCCTTTCGCATTTCTTTCTTGAAAATGGCATTATTTATCAAACCTCATGCGTTGATACTCCACAGCAAAATGGCCGTGTCGAAAGAAAACACAAACACATCCTCAACGTATCGCGTGCTTTGTTGTTCCAAGGAGGCTTACCTATTAAGTTTTGGGGAGAAGCTGTGATGACTGCAGCTCATCTCATCAATCGTACTCCGACTAATGTTCTTCACGGTCGGTCCCCATATGAAGTCCTTCATGGCAAAAAGCCACAGTATGATCAGTTGTGTGTATTCGGAAGTCTGTGTTACACACATCTTCGTGCTCGGGACAAGGACAAATTTGGTCACAGAAGTAGACGTTGTGTCTTCGTTAGGTACCTCTTTGGTCAAAAGGGATGTAAGGTGTTTGATTTAGATACTGAAAAGTTCAGTATTTTCCGAGATGTTGTGTTTCACGAGAATGAGTTCCCTTTCTCGTCAAAGTCGGATTCGACGCCTATGATTAAGTCACGATGCACCTCTTCGTCTCAGGTTAACGATGATGACTGGTTAATTGAACCAGAGACGGTGCGAAACTACAGGGGGAGCTCGGATCTTTTTCTCTCTATTGACGATGCCAACAAAACTTCCGATATTGATGTTTCTGATACGGTGGTTTCGCTTGCATCAGACCCGGCACCTACATCGTTGGAGGCTACAGCTCCGATTCGTCCTGCAATATCAGAATCTCCAGTCGAGGTTCGACCTGCAACATTGCCATCTCCAGTTGAGGATACTCAGGTCGCGACATTAACATCTCTAGTTGCGGATACTCAAATCGCGACTCCACCTGCTGAGATTGAAGAGTTGGGATGAGGTCAGAGAGCACGCATTCCCTCAGTTATACTCAAGGGTTTCGTTTCCTATAATGCAGTCTGCTCTCAAGACCCCCATCTCGCTCCCATATGCTCTATATCATCGTCCTCCGAAACAATCCAAGGTAAGATATCGTATCCACTTGATGCTTATATCTCTGATCTAATTTTCTCACCGTCGCATCAAGCCTTCCTCGCAGTCGTGACCGCCGGTGTTGAACCAAAGCACTATAATGAAGCTGCGAAGTATGAAGTATGGCGTGGTGCCATGAAACAGGAAATTGTTGCCCACGAAGACAGCAGTATTTGGGATATTGAGTCGCTTGCGCCTGGCAAAACTGCGATTGGTTCTAAATGGGTTTACAAGATTAAGTACAACGCCGATGGTACAGTTGAACGCCATAAGGCGCGTCTTGTCGTAATGGAAAACAATCAAGTCGAAGGAGAAGACTTTGATGAAACATTTGCTCTTGTTGTTAAGATGGCTACAGTACGTGGTCTTTTGGGTATTGTTGCCGCAAAGGAATGGGAAGTGCATCAGATGGACGTCCACAATGCAATTCTTCATGGTGGTCTTGAGGAGGAAGTCTACATGAAATTACCCCTCGGATTCACTCACTATGATCCTACTAATGTATGTCGTTTGCGTAAATCGTTGTATGGGCTTCGTCAAGCTCCTAGCTGCTGGTTCGCTAAGCTCTCTAAAGCACTTTTGGAGTTTGATTTTGAGCAATCGTATTCTGACTACTCGCTCTTCACTTACTCACGAGGTAAAACAGAGGTTTGAGTATTGGTTTATGTAGATGATTTGGTGATCGCTAGCAATGACCTTGAGAAGTTGACAAAATTAAAAGCATATTTGGGAGAATGCTTCCATATGAAGGACTTAGGAAAACTTAAATATTTTCTTGGAATTGAAGTAGCACGCTCAAATGAAGGTATATTCTTGTCTCAGCGCAAGTACATTCTTGACATTGTCGCTGATACAGGCCTCATCGGTGCCAAACCAGCTTCGACACCAATTGAAAAATACCATAAGCTTGCCTCGGATGATGGTCTCCACCTCGCGGATCCTCTTCCGTATCGTAGGCTTGTGGGTCGCCTAGTTTACCTTTCTATAACTCGTCATGAGTTGTGCTACGCCATTCATTTGCTTTCTCAGTTTATGAAGGAGCCGCGGGAAGCTCACTGGGAGGCTGTTACACGGGTGGTACGGTTTCTCAAAGGCTGCCCTGGACAAGGAATCTTTCTTCGTGCCGACAATGATCTTCAGTTGTCCGTATATTGTGATGCGGATTGGGCATCGTGTCCTTTGACTCGTCGCTCCCTCAGTGCCCATGTCGTATTGCTTAGTGGTTGTCTGATTTCTTGGAAAACGAAGAAACAAACTACGGTTATTCATTCGTCTGCTGAAGAGGAATATAGGGCCATGGCTTTTGCTACTAAGGAAATCAAGTGGATTGTTCAGCTGATGGAAGATCTTGGCGTTCCCATCACTAAGCATGTTCCGTTTTATTGTGACAGTCAAGCCGTTATCCACATTGCTGCTAATCCAGTGTTTCATGAACGGACTAAACATATTGAACGAGATTGTCACTGCGTTCGTGATGCTGTGAATGATGAACTTATTTATACTGTTCACGTTCGTACCAAAGATCAGATTGCTGACATTCTTACTAAGGCTCTTGGACGACCTCAATTCGATGTATTGTTGCCCAAGTTGGGTGTTCGGGATCTCCACACTCCAACTTGAGGGAGAGTATTAGGGAGTTGTGCTTCAGCAAATGCCGCAGGTGCATGTGCAGCAAATGCATGTGCAGCAAATGCAGCAGGTGCATCAAATGCAGCAGGTGCAGCAAATGCAGCAGGTGCAGGTGCAGCAAATGCAGCGGTTGCAGAAGCATCCACTACAAGAAAACAGGTGTATTTTCGACGGCAATTCCGACGGCAATAATTCCGTCAAAAATTTCTGACGACTTTCCGACGGATTTCCGACTAACTTCTCATCCGTCGGAATTCCGTCAGAAATATTAACCCGTCGGAAATCCGTCGGACACTTTTCGACAGATTTCCGACGACTTTTGACGAATTCTGATGTTACCGACATACTGCCGACGGATTTCCGACGGATTTCCGACAGATGCCGACATGGTTGCCGACATGGTTGCCGACATCGATAATATCTACTTTATATCATTCGGAAATCCGTCGGAAAATGCACAAAATTTTCCTTATAAAAACGTTTCCACGCTTCATTTATAATCACAACAACAAAAAATCTCTGTTATCTAATTCCTTACGAAAATGTCTTCTTCAAATCCTTATAATTATTTTCGATCATGGATGGACAAGCCTCATCAAATTTCGGACACGGGCCTAGTTACGGAGGAATTCAAAAATGGTCTACAGGAATTCATGGCATTTGCGGGTATGCAGAAGAAAACAAAAAAAACCGGTAAAATCTATTGCCCTTGTACCAATTGTGGGAATCGTAGATTTATCGTGATAGATGAAGTATGGTCACACTTGTATTGTCATGGGTTTATGCCGGGTTACAAGATTTGGTATTATCATGGAGAAAATGATACAATGGTGGATAATTATGCTAGTACTAGTGAACATTATATTGGGGATAACACTAGCTTAGAAGAACCCGCAATGGAAGAACAAAGTACTGTAGGTCATGTTCAGATGGTGAACGATGCATTTCGTGAAAGTATACCATCGGTTGCTGAGTATGGAGATAGGGGAGAAGAACCTAATTTAGAAGCTCGAAGATTCTTTGATATGTTAGACGCTGCTAAACATCCGTTATATGATGGGTGTAGAGGTGAACATTCCCCTTTATCAACTGCAACAAGGATGATGGGTATAAAGACGGATTTCAATTTGAGTGAGGAGTGCGTGGATGCAATCGCTGATTTTGTGAAAGAAATTTTGCCAGAAGATAATCTTGCACCGGCATCATACTATGAGATACAGAAACTTGTTCAAGGTCTAGGATTGCCGTATCAGATGATAGATGTATGCATAGACAACTGTATGCTCTACTGGAGAGAGGACGCAGATCGTACGACATGTCGTTTTTGTCGCAAACCTCGGTATAAGGAAACAGGTGGAAGAGTGCCAGTGCCATATAAACGGATGTGGTATTTACCGTTAATAGAGAGATTGAAGAGGTTATATCAGTCAGAGCGCACAGCAGGAGCAATGAGATGGCATGCAGAGCATACAACAGATGGACAAATCGCCCATCCGTCAGATGCAGGAGCATGGAAACATTTTCAATCCATTTATCCCAGCTTTGCGTTTGAGGCAAGGAACGTATACCTTGGATTATGTACCGATGGTTTCAGCCCTTTTGGGAAGCACGGCAGAAAATATTCTTTGTGGCCAGTAATTGTAACACCTTACAATTTGCCGCCATCTTTGTGCATGCGAAGGGAGTTCTTGTTCCTTAGCATTCTCGTTCCTGGACCAGAGCATCCGAAGAGATCACTTGATGTGTTTTTGCAACCATTGATTTATGAGCTGCGAATGTTATGGGACCAAGGTATTGAAGCGTTTGATGTTTCTTGTCACCAAAATTTCATCATGCGGTCGGTACTTTTGTGGACTATTAGCGATTTTCCAGCATATGGCATGTTATCAGGATGGACAACGCACAGAAGGTTATCGTGCCCGTACTGTCAAGATAACACTGATGCGTTCCAATTGAAGCACGGACGGAAAACGTCTTGGTTTTATTGTCATAGGCGATACCTACCTAGCGATCATCCTTATCGTCGGAGCACCACATTGTTTAGGAAGAACCGGAAAGTATTTGACGGTCCTCCTCCTGAGTTAGATGGTGAGTATTTGTTGACTCAGTTTAGAGATTTTGGTGCAGAGTGGACCGTTGATTGTGGTGGTAACGGACATCATCCTGTTGATGGTTGTGGCAACGTTCATAATTGGCACAAGATGAGCATTTTCTGGGATTTGCCTTATTGGAAGAACCATCTTTTGAGGCATAATCTGGATGTCATGCACATTGAGAAGAATTTTTTCGACAACATTATGAACACCGTTCTCAATGTCAAAGGGAAGACGAAGGACAATCTGAAGTCTAGATTGGACTTGCCAGACATTTGTTCTCGTAGAGCACTACATGTGACAGGGAACGGGAAGCCTCCGGTCCCGGCTTTTCGTTTCGATGAACCTTCAAAGGCCGAGTTTTTTTACTGGATTACAGAAAGTGTTAGATTCCCGGACGGATACGCATCTAACCTTCGGAACTGCGTTGATCATGGAGAAGGGAAGTTTACTGGGATGAAAAGTCATGATTGTCATGTGGTGATGCAACGCCTCCTTCCATTTGCCTTTGCATGTCTTCTACCACGTAATGTCCACGAAGCAATTGCATGTACAATCATGAAATTATTTATTTACTACTTTATACAATATATAATTCATTATTTAATTATTCATTTGTTATCCATATATTGCAGGGATTGGTGTCTTTTTCCGAGATATATGTTCTCGCTCTCTTACATCAGACGGTATCCGCAATCTTGGGGCTAATATACCTGTAATCCTTTGCAATTTGGAGAAGATATTTCCTCCTTCATTCTTTGATGTTATGGAACATTTAACAATTCATCTCCCTCGAGAAGCAGAGCTTGGGGGCCCGGTTCAGTACCGTTGGATGTATCCTTTCGAACGGTATATGTTACATCTAAAGAAGAAGGTGAAAAATTTGAGTAGAGTGGAGGGTTCTATCGTCGCACAGACCATCAATGAAGAAACCTCACATTTTGCCGAGTCCTACTTTCCATCACAAGTCAAAACAAAGAGTCGTAGAGCAGCTCGACATGATGACAGAGGCGTCCTACCTTTCTATCCGGTCGATGTACCTCATATATTTTTAGAGATTGGACGACTTAGTGGAAAAGGCAAGAAGAGGAGACTTTCACCACAAGAGCGAGAGCATTTGCATATGTATATTCTCACAAACTGCGACGGAGTTGATGAATATGAGAGGTATTATATATTGAACTTAATTTTTAATTACTTATTGGGTTCTTGATTATATATATATGTACTAACGTGATAATTGTTTCAATCTCACAGGATGTATATGGCTTATCAACGTTTTGCATTTCCTGACAAAACAGAGGACGAGCTAATCGAGCTCAAACAGGAAGAGTTCGGACATTGGTTAAGAGATTATGTAAGTCTTTTAATTGCCTTGTTTTTAGCAATCATCATATGTAATGAAAGATTTAATTATTTGAAGTATTTTTATTTTAATTGTGCAGGTGACGACAGAGAAGGCTAACGGACAAACATTTCCCACGTGGTTAGAAGAAATTGTGAGATTTCCACTAGCAACCGTGCAGTCACATGTGATGTATAGCACACGGGGGTACGCTTTTAAGATTCTTCGGGATGATAGGAGTGCGACAACTTCAGATTACGGTGTATCAACTCAGTCAGGTGATCTTGTATACTATGGTGTCGTACGTGAGATTTTCGATGTTCAGTACCCGGGAATGCTCGGTCTAAGATGTGTTGCATTTTTATGCGACTGGAACGACCCATTAGTAGGAAGCGGTGTGCGACACGACCAATTTGGTGTTACATCATTACATAGCAGAAGAAAACTATAGAGATACGAGCCATTTGTACTTGCATCACAAGCAGACCAGGTTTGTATTTCTTTTACGTTAATTCTTAATTTAGTTTTGTTGCATTCCCGTGGTTAAATTTGTACATGGTGTAGGTATGCTACATTCCCTATCCGCGGGTGACAAACAAGCAAGACCCGTGGGTTACAGTCACATCGATAAACCCGAGAGGTAGAGTTCATGGGATGTCTGATCATGAACCCCTCCAACAAAGCTCCGTAGGTTTGGGTTCAATGGAGCATTCCCTTGAGGTCGACCTTGTCGTTGATTTCACCATACAGTCAGACGATCGAGTATTTGAGGATTCAGAAGAAGAATTTGACGAATTTGGAGAACCTTCCGATTCAGGAGAATCAGATTACTCATCATCGGATTGACAGTAGTTTTAATTATAAAATTTGTACCGTAAAATATGTACATATATTTGAACTAGAATTGTAATGTGTAATATATCAGTTATGTCGAAGTTTTATAAAGTTAGACATTTGATTAAGTGTAACAAAATCGGAATTTTGCCACAAAAAAAAATTTGGTTACAAGGTTAACCTATATTATAACTTCTATATAAATTCTATATAACACATTTTCTTGATGTATATACAAGGTTAACCTATTTTATATACATCATACAAGTGTTTGTAAACTTTTGCCACAAAAAAAAAACCTATACCCGATATCCTAAACAAGATTTTTGAATATCCGTCGGAAATCCGTCGGAAATTTCCGACGGATTTCCGACGGATTCAGCTGCCTCGGATAAAACAATTTCCGACGGAATTCCGACGGATTCAGCTACCTCAGCTAAAAAATCAATCCCTCGGATATAACCCAGATTCAACTCAAACCGTCGGAAATCCGTCGGAAATTTCCGATGGATTTCCGACGGATATTTAAAAATCTTGTTTAGGGTATAGGGTATAGGTTTTTTTTTTGTGGCAAAAGTTTACAAACATTTGTATGTTGTATATAGAATAGGTTAACCTTGTATATACATCAAGAAAATGTGTTATATAGAATTTATAAATTTTGATGGAAGTGTTTGTATAAGTTATAGTATAAGATATAGTTGATTTATGTGAAATGATATGTTTTGATGTTGTATAATTTTTAAACTAATGCAAAGCCTTTAATATTGATGAACTTAATATATATATTGAATGAAACATGTAAATAACATGTCCCTAAATCATATAAAGAAACCCTAAACCCTAAACCCCAAATATACCCTAATTCCGTCGGAAATCCGTCGGAAATTTCCGACGGATTTCCGACGGACCTGAAAAATTAGACACGTGCTTGTTGACTGACCAATCGACAAACATGCAAGGAATATACCTTATCCGTCGGAAATCCGTCGGAAATTTCCGACGGACTTTGATATTTTCGAGACCGCGGGAATATCAACCGCGTAAATGAAATTATTTTTCGAAATCCGACGGATTTCCGACGGACATCGAATTATATCGACGAAACGTAAGTTTTTTCCTTATTTCTCTCTTCTTCCTCTCTCTCTTCCGTCGCTTCTTCTCCCTCTTCTCTCTTCTTCTTCCTTACCGAAAATCTCTTCTTCTCCCTCTTCTCTTCTTCTTCTTCACAATTTCAGTTTTAATCTTCAATTCATCAACTCCTCTTCATCAATTCCTCAATTCTTCTCCAACAAAACCATGTAAGTTTAATCAATTCCCTTAAAATTTTTTTATATCATGTTAGTTTTAGGGAATATATTAGTTAGGTTGTTAGAATTCTATTTATGTGAATTGTTAAGTGGTTATAATAGAATTTGTTATTTAAAATAATATTAGTGTTAGGGTTTATGTATTTAGATTGTTGATTTAGAATTGTTAGATCTAGAAAACAAATTTTTGATCTTGTTTTATTTTCTAAAAATATTAAAATCGTTTTTAGATCTTGTTTTATTTTCTAAAAATATTTTAAAAACGTTTCTAGATATTGTTTGAATTTTTAAATATATTTGCATATATTAAAATCGTTTTTAAAATATTGTTTAAGTAATAAAAACGTTTAGACAATATTTGTATATATTAAAAACGTTTTTAATATATTTGTTAAGTAATAAAAACGTTTTAATAATATTTTTATATATTAAAATTGTTTTTAAAATTTTTTATAGTAATAAATTTTTTTTTATAATATGTATATATATTAAAATCGTTTATAATATTTTTAACTAATAAAAACGTTTTTAAAATATTTCTATATATTTAAGTTGATGTTAAAATATTTTTTTAATAATAATAACGTTTTTATAATATGTGTATATATTAAAATCGTTTATAATATTTTTTAACTAATAAAAACGTTTTAAAAATATTTCTATATATTTAAGTTGATGTTAAAATATTGTTTTAATAATAAAAACCTTTTTCAAATATTATTTTAGAAATAAAATCGTTTTAAATATTTTTTATAGTAATAAAACGTTTTCTAAATATTTTTATATATTAAAACTGATTTAAAAATATTTTAGCAAATTTTGAAAATTTTGAATTTTTAGTAAACTTTGAATTTTTCGGAAAATTTGAATTTTTTGGAAAATTTGAATTTTTTGTAAAATTTGAATTTTCCGGAAAATTTGAATTTTTCCTAAAAAATTTTCTGTAAATTTCAAAAATTTTGGTAACTTTTGAATTTTTTGTTAATTTACTAACAATTTTACCGTTTTTCGCAGGGATCACGACGAAGTTCTTCAGTTGGGAGGCGGCAACCAATGACGCCGTTCTCGGGGTTCTCGGTGTACGCCTCCTCCGGGACCAACGAGCTCGGGAACTCACATCCCAGATTCCCAGCAATCCGCTGCTCGGAGCCACATTGAGATCGAGGAGCTAGTCCGGCAGCCTAACCGGGGCCATTGCATTCGACTCGACCCGAAGTTTGAGGACGGCACTTGGTAAGAAATTTGTTGTACATTATTTCAATTTATTTAGATTTTTAAACTTAACATATTTATATCTTTTCATAATGTTTTCAGGTTTAAGCTGTCGACTCAAATCACCAAGGCGATATTACGGATGCTCCACAACATGTTGGACAAACCGTACGAGAAGTATTCGGACATGCCTACCGAGGAGAAAGACGTGTGGCACCGGACTTTCGCGGTAAGTTATTTATTGATATATTATTTATTTTGAATTTCATTTTGTCAATTTTTCTTTTTGATATGTAACATATTTTTTTTTTAAATTGTAGCAAGAGTTCACGTGGGACTCTCATCATACGCGCAAAGTCATTGACACATTCGACAAGTATGCCGCAAACTCGTACTCGAAGCACATGTACGAGTGGAAGCAGAAGTGGAAGCACAACAAAGACAAGCCGAAGGACCTTGACGACGACATCTGGAAGGGCTTCTGTGAGTACTGGAGTAGGCCTACGACGAAAAAGACCTCCGAGCAACAGTCGAAGAACCGAAATAGCCAACGAGGCGGGAAAGGGGTCTACATCCACAACGCGGGCGCAAAGACCATCGAACGGGAAGCGATGGAAATGGTAAGTTTAATTTAAATTTTTTATTGTTAATTCTGTTTTTTATATTTATTTAACTTAACAAATTTTCGCAGGCGAGAGAATCTGGTTCCGAACCCGATTATCTTCAACTCATCGAGCATAGACACACCAACAAGAAAACCGGTCAGATACAGGACTTGGGGATGCGGGATGTTGTCGAGAAGAGCAAGAAGACGAAGCTGGACCGTGAACTATTAATATCGCAGCTCACTATCGAATGATCGACGTCCTCGAACTCTTTGTCCCGGGAAGAGATAAACCAGATTGTACTTGAGGTAAGTTTTAATTTCATTTCGTTTTTTTTTTATTTTCGTTATTTAATTATTATCGGTTATAATTATTCGCAGCAAACCCGGCAAGTGAAATGTCGATTCGCTGGGTTAGGCACCCTTCCAACCCAGGAATCTTCTTCCTCGCTTCCACGTTATCCTTCGGAGTACCGGGTAGAAATCGAGAGGCTCACCCAAACGGTGAAAGACCGTGACCAGCAGGTTGAAGAGCTACGGACGGAGCAACAGACTACCAACAAGAAGCTCTCCTGCTTGGAGAAGATGATGGAGAAATGCTTCCCGCATATGTTTCTTTTAATGTGTAATATTTTCTTTTAATGCTTTTTTTTGAACAATTTATTTTAATGTGTAATAAATTTTCTAATTTTGTTTAATGAATTTATATATTTATTATTTCTATTTTTAATTTATATTTCAAATTTATATAATTTTAATATATAAATTTCAAAAAAATAAATAATTAAATAAAATTCAAAATAAAATTCAAAATACCAATTCCGTCGGAATAAGTTACCGTCGTAAATCCGTCGGAACCTATTTCCGACGAAGAACCGACGGACTTCCGAGACAACTTCCGATCAAATTATCCGTCGTAACTCCGTCGAAAATAGTTACCGTCGGAAATCCGTCGGAAATATCTTCCGACGGATTTCCGACGGACTTCCGACAAATTCATCCGATCACCGTCCGTCGGAAATTCTGTCGGTAATATATCCGTCGGGAGTCCGTCGGAAATTACCGACGGATAACCGACGGATTTCCGACGGCATTTCCGACTGAATATCTGTCGGAGTATCCGTCGGAACGTGCGCGGTCGGAAATCCGTCGGAAATGTCTGACGGCTTTCCGACGGCAAAAATCCGTCGGAAATTTCCGACGGATTCCGACGGAAACCATATTTCCGACGAACTATAACCTACAGCTTAAATCCGTCGGAAATACCCCTGTTTTCTTGTAGTGATCATGAATTCGCAGTTCTAATAATATTAGGGAGTTGGGCTAAACAATTAGTATTGGGCCTTATTATAACGGTTTGTATAGCTTGGCCGTCAAGTGCTTCTAGGGTTTGTGTCTTGTATATATACGTTGTGTACGCCGTTGATATCAATAACACAATATTCACAAGTCTTACTTATCTTTACACTTTCTAAGAGTTGTAACATATGCTGTAGCGAGAGAATAAGAGAGAGAGAGAGAGAGAGAGAAAAAGACCATATTTGGTATATCGAAAGGCTGAGTTTAGTCTGAGCTAGTGGATTCCGGTGTGAGATCACCGGTGAGAAGTAGGGCTCCGGTTAAGGACCCAAACTCGTTAAGTCACGTGTTTTTTCGTTTCTGTTTTTACTTTTTTTCTTTTCCTGTTTTCTTTTTCAAGTTCTTCGATTCGATTGTGAGTGAGTTCAAAGAGAGATTAAAGGCGTTAATCCTCACAATATGATTCTCATTGATTGCATGTCCCATTCGTGTCACTTGATGGAATGATTTACGTAACATGCGATCTTGGAGTTGGGTCGAAGCGTTCGATCTAAAGGAACAAATTTGGCTTGTGACGAGTGACGAGTGACGACCACGACAAACTTACATTTTATGGGGAGAGAGTTTGTACAAACTTTTTTTTTTGTACAAACATTGTACAAACTTAACAAAAATTGCAAAAGGTAATCTATAATTTCATAATATGTAATGTTATTTAGATCTTGTGAATTTATGAATTTATGAATTTCCCGTTCTTGTGAATTTATAGAGATGAAGCAAAACAAACCGGTTTTGACCTTTAGATAACTACAAGTCTAAAATATCAAGTTGACAAAATACAAAGACTATAGTCAAAACACTACCGTCCAAAGACTTGAAATCAACATTTGTTGACACCATTTGAAAGAGAGATACAAGAAAACTTAGGAATTCTAAGAAGAAAACAGAGAGACTTGTGAGTAACGTTAAGAGAAGTTTGGTTACTCGAATTATAGGTTTCATGTTCTTTTGAATTTAACAAGACCCATTGTGCTTCTCCAATATGAAATCTTGGTTTAGATATGTGAAGATGGTCTGGGAGCAAAACAAACCGATTTAGTTTTAACTGGTTGTTATGATCTTATTGATAGTTGATTACAAATACCATAAATTATTTTTCATAACTAATATGATTTTCTGAAATCATCTAGTTTAGAGAATGCCTTTTTCTTTTAAATCTTTGAAATGCGCACGCATGATTGATTGCAACCATTATCCGTATCAACACGATAGACTTTTGTCACGGACCATGACATTCTTCTAGCCTCTTCATCATCATGATTTATACAATGACACTATATCGCAAAATATGTGTGAAAATACGTACAAAAAGATCCATCATGATTTATACAATGACAAAAAAAGAAAAAGATCAACCTCCTAGCTTACACAATCAGAAAAGATTAACAAAGAAGGAATCACGAAGTAAAGAAAAACGCATATGCATCGATTGGAATATCTCTGCATGTAAACGGACCTCTGCACCAAACAGAGAAAAAGCTCTCTCAAGATCCTTGCTATTAGTGGCGCCCAGCTTCAGACCGTCAACAAGAACGCTATGCAATTCAACATCTTCATCTTCGAACGCCAATTGAAAGAGAAGAGGGATTAACGAACTAGTTTTAATACTATCTTCAATTCGGTATGTTTTGGGAAATGTCAAAGTGATCACACTCCTTAACAAGACGCATTGTGATTCTACTATATGATCAAATGAAATCTTGGTTCAGAGATGTGATGATGGTCTTGGAGCAAAACGAATTGGCTTATTTTAACCGAAAGAGGCCCGTTAGATCTCTCGCAAGACGATTTTCATCCGTATCGCGGTTCAGACGATGAACATAGCACACAAACCCAGTCATATTTTTCAAACCGTGCATTCCCTTAATGGCATCTTTCATCGATTTCTCGTCCTCGAAAGTAACAAATCCACACCTTCTTGATGTTCCAGTCATACAATCGTACACAATCTGTGAAAACATAGATAAACGACACAGATCAGTAAGAAAGAATCCAACAAATAAAAATTAATATACCAAAAAGTGAAGTGACAATAACTGATCAATCTCAAGCGCGTAACGGACTTTTAAAATCCATAACGTTGCCAAACTTAGAAAATGCTCTCGTAAGATCATTTTCATCACTTTCCATATCAAGACCGCGAACAAAGCACCTGAACTCAGAATCGGCTGAAGCCATGGAAAAAATATAAAAGACTATTTAGGGTTTCTATGTAGAAAAAGAAGAGACTTGTGAAATAATGCTGAGAGAAGTTGAAATCAATTTATAGAAAGGTGAGAGGTAATTTCCGGTGCCATAGTGGACGTGAGGCAGTGCGTCAAACTCCCCCGGATGTAGCCGCAAGGTGAACCGGGTCAACAGTTCGCGGTGTTCACCTTTAGTCCAATTCTGGAGTCGTGGTTCGTGGTTCTTGGGCGGAATCGAAGACGTTTATTTCTCAACAAGTGGTATCAGAGTTCAGTTCCGCGATTCACGGACTCACGGGAAAAGAAGCGAAGTGGTGGAGTCCGAATCTACAAAGCATGAAGTTCACGGGAAAAAGAATCTCGCCGGTGAAGCGATCGATTCTGGAAAAGAAAAATCTGGGGATCTCAGTTTTTGGAAATTCATCGAAGTTAAGTGAAAGAAAGATGCAGTGTTGGGTCTGGTTCTGGAAAATAAATCAGAGGTTGGACTGTTAAGTGACAAGTTCTTAATCGGTGCCTACGGAATCGAAGAAAGAATGGTCCTCGACGGAAAAACTCACCGGTATGGGTTTTATGGAAAAGAATCAGTGGCTCTCGGGTTCGGCATCGACTTCACGAGCTCAAGAAAGAAAGAAGAAGAAGAAGAAGAAGATGGTGACGGTTAATGATCAAAGTCACCAAGAAAGGAGGAAGAAGATCATCGGTAAAGATTGAATCGGTAGAGGTGATTCCAGGTTTAATAGAATCGAAAATCCTCTAAGTTATAATCTTCCATTGGCTCAAGAATACCCAAAGAGCATGTCTGGTTTGAAGAGCTTGCTAGAGGGATCGTCGCAAGCACAATATCAGAAAGTTTCGAAGACAAAGGCAAATACAGACGACACAAGAAGATGTTTGTGTATTTGTGGTGAAGAAACCATCTTGAGATCGATGTGGTGTGAAGGTTTCACCAGATTCAGTTCGATTATGGTTCAAGGTATGAGTTAAAGGTTATGACTCTAAGTGATGAAAACCATAATTGAATCATCATCTCAAAAGAAACAAAATCTTCAAGACAAGTTATTACGTTTCCGTTGCAAATTCACATGGTACTTTTGTGATGCTATTAAGTGAAGTTTTCAAGCTACTCGTGGTCTGTTTTTCCTGGGGAATCAAAGCATGGTTATGACACAAAGAGTGTAGCTGATTTTACAAAGGAGAGTTAAGATTCTTTGCTGGGTTTTCAGATTGGATTTTGGCTGGAATTTTGTTGTTTAAAATCTGCTGCAGTTAGTGTTCAAGTTTGGCTGAAACAAAACAGCATAAGAGGTTCATAGATTCTGGTTACTAGGGGACGCCTTAGGTGGTTGAAGCTATGTGTTATTGTTTGTTGAAACATCAGGCTAAAGGTTGAGATTCAAGTAAGGGAATTGCAAGTGGAGTAAGGTAGAAACTGATGGTGGTTAGCTGTTGAGATCAAGACAGTTAATGATTCTGAAGACTTCAGGTTTTGGGGAAGATTTGAAGAGGTTTCAGCTACAGATAGTCTCTGGGTTAAGTATAAGGTTCCTGAGAATCTGATAATGGTTGCAGGCTGTGAGGTCTAAGGTTTGAGAAGATCTCATCGAAGTCTGTGAGTGAAGAGTCATCAAAGTCAGAAGGAAATGGGATTAACATAAGCCTCAAAAGAAGTAGTTGGAGCATGAAGTATAAGTGCAAGCAACATACAGTTGTTTGCTGCAACATGGATCTTATGTGGTAACAACAGGGAGAAGCTTCAATGTGTGTTTTTTTTTTGAAAAATGGTTTAGGTAAACTCAGGTTAGAGTTCTTTTCCCATGGCACTGACAAGCAAAGTCTGTAAATGAATTGGGTGTTTGACTCTTGGTGAAACTGATAGAATTCAGTGGTGATGTTATCATGGAAAATGACAAGGAATGTTATATGGTAACATGTGACTCAGGTTAATGAGTCAAGGAGGTCGATAATGGCTGGTTGAAACTTCTACAGACATGAAGACTAAAGTCTCAAGTATACTCATAACGCAGTGAAAGTTTCAGGAATGGTTCTAATGTTCTGTAACTTGGAAATGTTGGAGTATGTAAGATGATTGAAGAAAGAACAGGTTCTGATCAAATAAAATCAGAAGAATTAGTGAGTGCAGTCACATGGTCAGAGGTTATAACAAGATAATTTTGGTGAAATAAAGACTAAAATTGGAAGCTTAAATCTAAACCAAGGGATCTCATTTATCATCTGGTTCAAGAGGTAAAATGAAGAGGTTGCAAGATGAATCTTGGTATGTTGGGACTGATATCCTGTACAACATGGAATCTATTCAGTTCAGCTTGTTACACGAGGGTTTATGCTGATGAAAGAAACAGTGAAGAAAAGGTTTTAACTCATTAAGGTGAAGCTGAGCCAGTGTGAATGATTCAAGTTCCAGGTGGAGTCATTAAGCTACAGGAATTGCATTGCAGTTAAAGTAGGCATTTTTGGCTTCAGATGGAGTGCTCAAATCTGGAGATTTTTTGGAACAATCAGAGGTTTTCAGATATAAAGAAAAGAAGAATCTGCTAGTGGTAGAGGCTGAAGTTAAATGAGGAATGAAGTCACTGTGAGATAGGATTAATGACTGGTAAATGCTGTAAGAAGACAGGGAATCCAAGATCAATTGAAGGTCTCGTAGGGAGCTGGAAGAACACTTAGAGTGTGAGTTAAGATGCAGAGCAATAAGGAAGTTCAGTGAACTCTTAAAGGAGAAACTGGTGAGACTGGTTGCAGGCGTTGCAAAGCTTGTCTCAAGAGCATCAGCACAAGACCATTCAATCACTACAAGAAAACACAGTTTTTGTGATTATTTTTTGCGACTACTTTTTTTAGTCACAAAAAGGGACGATATTGTGACTGATTTGCGACTAGTCATAATGCAGAGGCATAATAGTCACAAATTACCGACTAAAAAAAGTAGTCAGACAATAGTCGCTTATTTGCGACTGTTTAAGGACTTGGAAAAGTAGTCCCAAATTTGTGACTCATTTGCTTCAATTTAGCAACTCCACTCGATTTGTTTTTAAATAAACATCAAATAATATATAAAAAAAAAATTTAAACCCTAAGCCATCAAATAATATACAAAAATATCAAATAAATAAACATAAAATAATATAAAAAAAAATTCAACACTTACAATTTTAAAAATATAATCATTTTATAAATTCTAAATTATAAACCCTAAACCTCTAACCCTTAATCATAAACTCTAAATCTTAAATTGTAAAATATATTTTTGAACAGCTATATACCCAAAATCATGGTAAAGTGATATTCAAACCTCATATGTTCTTAAAGTTTAGGGTTTAGGGTAACATGTACACTAATTTGCAAACCCAGTTTTTGTGACCGATTTGTGACTAATTTGCGACTAATTTTTAATAGTAGTCACAAAATAGTCCCAAATTTGGGACTAATTTGCAACTACACTCGATTGTTTTTAGAAATCAATAAATTCTAAACTCAAACCACAAACCCTTAACCTTAAACCTCTAACACTTAATCATAAACTTGATTTAAATCTTAAATTATAAACAACATCAAATAAATAAACATCAAATAATATACAAAAAAATTCAACACTTACAATTTTTTTAAATATAATCATTTTATAAATCCTAAATTCTAAACCCTAAACCTCTAACCCTTAATCATAAAATCTAAATCTTAAATTGTAAAATATATTTTTGAACAACTATATATCCAAAATCATTGTAAATTGATATTCAAACCTTATATGTTCTTAAAGTTTAGGGTTTAATGTAACATGTACACTAATTTGCAAACCCAATTTTGTGACTAATTTTTAATAGTAGTCACAAAATAGTCCCAAATTTGGGACTAATTTGCATCTCCACTTGATTTTTTTTTATAGAAATCAATAAATTTTAAACTCAAACCACAAACCCTTAGCCCTAAACCCTAAATCTCTAACCCTTAATCATAAACTTGATATAAATCTTAAATTTTAAACTAAATCTTACACATAAACATCAAATAATATACAAAAAATTCAAAATTTACAATTTTTTAAAATATGATCATTTATAATCCCTTTTATAAATCCTAAATTCTAAACTCTAAACCTCTAACCCTTAATCATAAATTATAAATTTTAAATTTTAAACTAGATCTTACACATAAACATCAAATAATAAACAAAAAATATAACACTTACAAAAAATTCAATCTAATCATAACATCTACTAAGTGTTATGTGTTTTATAAGGAATGATTTTGAAAGATAAAAATTCTCTCAAACTTTATTTATTTTTAAATTTTAACATATTTTTGAATTGCTATATACACAAAATCATTATAAAGTCATATTCAAACTTTTTAGGTTCTTAAAGTTTAGGGTTTAGGGTAAAGATTTTTGATTATCACAAAATAGTTCCAAATTTGCGACCGTTTAGCAACCCAATCGGTTTTTTTAATAGTAGTCACAAAATAGTCCCAAATTTACGACTAATTTGTGACTAAATGACAAAAATAATCAAAGCTTCTCATTGGCTAATTCATTTAGATGAGGATTGAGATTCTCCACCGTTGATTGGTTTAATCCAACGGTGGAGAATTTTTTTTTTTAATTGTTTATCTTCTCTCTCTCCTTGCGATTTTCTTCTTCTTCGACATTTAACTTTCTTATTTTTTTTTCTCTCTGTATCTTCTACATCGATCTAACTCTCTTTTGTTTTTGTTTTTTTTTGGCAGATGCTCATTGCGTAGAACATGAGCAAGCAGGAAGATTCGTTTGCTCCAATTTTTGTTGATTTGTGTCTTCTAAGGAATGATTGAGCTTTGATTTCGCGAATCGAAAGCGTTTTTTTGTTGTCGATTGATTTCAACGATGTCGACTTCTGCGGAGTGTAGAGAATTCTCTGGACGGAGGTTACCTGAGAAGCCGAGATCTGAGTAATTTTGAATCAATATAGGAGAATTCCATCAGTTTGACCAAGTATGGTTTATCTGTAAATAAGTTAAAAGAACACATAGTAAGCTAGATTTCCATCAGTTTGACTAATTTTGTGCGTTGTCTTTAACCTTGAGCAGATCTGTGAAGCCAGAGTCTCAATCTGCTCCACTGACCATATTTTACGGCGGTCAAGTTATGGTGTTTGATGATTACATAAAGAGGTTTATGCTCCTATGATTACATGCGTGGTGGTTGCTCCGATGGGTTGGAAAGCAGAGCTTCAAAAATCTTGGCCAGGCGGAGGAGCATATTGGCGCCGGGCTGCGGTGGTGTTGAGCAGATCTTGGCCAGGCGGAGGAGAAGATCTGCCCCGGCGATGGAGAAGACGATCGATGATATATATATATATATATATATATATATATATATATATATATATATATATATATATTTTTTTTTTATTTTTTGTATTTATATATTTTTTTAATATATAAATCAATTTAATTATTTTGTTTTTTTTTAATTTTTTTTTAAAAAATTTTGTTTTAACTGGTAGTGGTAAATCAGTCTCTAAATTAAGACTGATAGTAGAGTCATATATTAGTAGTAAAAGAGCGACTATTTTGTAACTACTCTTTTTAGCGACCAAATATTTGCGACTATTTTTTTTAGTCCCAAAATAGTCGCAAATTACTCATTTGCGACTATTTTGGGACTATTTTGGTAGTCGCAAAAACTGTGTTTTCTTGTAGTGAATAACGATTGCAAGTTCATCTCAAAGGTTAAATCACTTGCAAAGAAGCTAAGTGAGGGTTCATCAGGAGTATAAGCATGCTAAGGAAGGCTGATGAAGGAGAAAAAGTACAGATTTGGTCTGAAAAAAGCTTAAGATGCAAAGTACCAAGGTTTTTTGGTGGAGTCTGCATACTGGTGGAAGTTGCAGGATATTTCTTCAGCTTAAAAGGAACATCGGGAGCTCAAGTTGATGTGGTAATAGTTGAAAGAAAAGGTCTCTCAGATGTATCACTGGTTTTGTTGATATGAGAGGTTTACAGGTTTGCTAGCAGAAAAAGAAAAAAGTTATTTGAATCACGGATTGTTTCAAGAAAGAAGCATGTATGATTCTAGTGGGAATCAAGTCTACTTCAAGTCAAAAAGCTAGAATGATTATGGTCTCAGCAATCGATTCAAAAGAAAGTTTTGATTCAAGACTCAGTGCACATGAGTGAATCGAAAGGACGTCAAATGAATCATATTGCAGGAGGGACGAAAGGTTCAGTCAGTGTAACAATTCATGGTTTTAACAGAGATCATGGAGGAGTACTGTATGATTGATGAGCTTATAAGTGGTTTAGCTTATGAGGTTTCTGTTGAGTTAATATGTTTAATGGTTTATTATACATGTTAATGGCTTGTTCTGAGAAGTGTATCTCAGGTTTCTAAGGACATGGAGCAATAAAGATAGGCAATGGAAGTGTTGATAGCTCGGGAAAGGTTGTGTGGTCTCACAGTAGCAGCTCATCTAACATTTTGTCTAAGGCATTGGTTGCATTGTAAGCTTATGGTTGTTTAAGCTTACTGATGTGGTTGACTTTAACAAGTTCTAAATTCCTTAGTCTTGTTAATGATATGTCTGTTTTGGTGCTTAGCTCAGGGATTCTTGCATGGTATGAGTTTGCAACGTGCTAGAGTAGCATATCAATTGATTATCATTGAAAGTTTTTTTTAAACTAGTAGTGATGGAAATCAATGTGATTGTAGCTTAAACCGACTGGTAAGGTCAAATCGAGAGCTGGTTTAATAAGAGGATGGTTTAATCTCTGATTAGATTGAGTTCTTAATGGTTTATGGTTGTAGAAGCCAGTCTAGTCGTTGTGATTAACTCTGTTTTTTCAGGCAGAGCTCATATGTGTTTTGCAAGTGCGTTTGCAGGTTTATGCAGGTTAAATTTGTTTAAACATTTCGCTTTGTATAAGTTTTACTTGTGCAGGTACATCAGAGCTATTTTTTTTGCCAATGTCAGAACAAGGTTTTAAAGTAACTAATGGCAACTCTCACAAGGAAGTTTCTTTCAACGTTGTCTCAAGGTGGAGATTTGTTGGATTTGATCCAACTTGAAAGAACTTAGAGCCCAAAGACAAAGGATAAGAGAAGTGGGCTTCAGGCACTACAAGAAATAACAGTTTTTGCGACCACTTTTTGTGACTCTTTTTTTGGTCGCAAAAAAGTGGGACGAAAGTGTGACCACTTTGCGACCACTGGTATTGCAGTGGCAAAAGAGTCCCAAATTACCGACGAAAAAAATTGGTCAGAAAAGAGTCGCTTATTTGCGACTATTTAAGGACTTGCAAAAGTAGTCCCAAATTTGTGACTGATTTGCTTCGGTTTAGCAACTGCACTCGATTTTTTTTAAATAAACATCAAATAATATTAAAAAAAAATATAAACTCTAAATTCTAAACCCTAAACCATCAAATAATATACAAAAATTCAAATAATAATAAAAAAAAAATTCAAACTTACTATTTTTAAAAATCTAATCATTTATAAATCCTAAATTCTAAACCCTAAACATCTAACCCTTAATCATAAACTCTAAATCTTAAATTGTAAAATATATATTACACATAAACATAAATAATATACAAAAATATTAAATTGTAAACAAGATCTTACACATAAACATCAAATAATATACAAAATATTCAACACTTACAATTTTTTTTAAAATATAATCATTTTAGGGTTTAGGGTAACATGTACACTAATTTGTAAACCCTAAATTAGATCATAAACTATAAATCTTAAATCATAAACATCTAACTCTTAATCATAAACTCTATATCTTAATTAAATCATAAACCTCTAACCCTTAATCATAAACCTTAAACCTCTAACCCTTAACCCTAAACCCTAAACCTCTAACCCTTAATCATAAATTTGATCTAAATCTTAAATTGTAAACAAAATTTTACACATAAACATCAAATAATATACAAAAAAATTCAACACTTACACAATTTTTTTTTAATATATGATCATTTTATAAATCCTTAATTCTAAACCCTAAACCACTCTTAATCATAAACTCTAAATCTTAAATTGTAAAGTAGATCTTACACATAAACATAAAAAAAATTAAAAAATACATAACACTTACAAAAATTTCAATCTAATCATAACATCTACTAAGTGTTACATGTGTTTTATAAGAAATGATTTTGAAAGATAAAAATGATCTCAAAATTTATTTATTTTTAAGTTTTAACATATTTTTGAACTGCTATATACACAAAATCATTGTAAAGTCATATTTAAATTTTCTAGGTTCTTAAAGTTTAGGGTAAAAAAATTTTATTGTCACAAAAGAGTCCCAAATTTGCGACCGTTTAGCAACCCCAGTCGATTTTTTTAATAGTAGTCACAAAAGAGTCCCAAATTTGCGACTAATTTGCGACCAAATGACAAAAATAATGAAAGTTTCTCATTGGCTAGTTCCTTGTGACGAGGATCGAGATCCTCCACCGTTGATTGGTTTAATCCAACGGTAGAGGATTAAAGCTGTTTTATTTTTTTTTTATTTTTTTTTTATTTGATTTGATAATGGTCAAAGGCTCGATCGATTTTACCAGTGGAATCTATTACCGATGCTTTCAGCTTCTGGACATCTTCTATGCGATCTTCTCGAATTTATGTTTCTATCCGTCGATGATTTGTTCATTGATTTTCTTAGTAATTACCGTTTGCTCTCTTGGATTTTATTTCTTCTAAATTGGAGCTGCGTGCTTTAATTTATCTATATGTGTGAGTGTTGTTTATGATATTGTGTTGCGTTTACTCTTTCTTTTTGTTTTACAGATCCGATGAGAAGGATCCGGCGAGGAGCAGATCCGGCGAGGCTTGGGAGTCTGGCCGGAGGAGCAGATCCGGCGAGTGAAGATGAAGATGAAGCAGATCTTGGCCATGGTGGTTCGTGGTGAGCTCGATATGGAGGCGGAGGAGCAGATCTTGGCCATGGAGGGAGAATAAGATCGAAGATGGAAGGTCGCCGACGGTGAGGGAGAAGAAGATCGACCGCCGGCGAGGAAGAAGAAGATCGATCTTCTTTTTTGTTTTTAATTTTTTTTTTAATTTTGTAATTTTAATTTTTAATTAATTAATTTAATAAATAAATAAAATATTTTAGAATTTTTGTTTTGTTTTTTTTTTAATTATTTTTTTACAAGTAGTCGCAAATCAGTCTCTAAATTAAGACTGATATTATAGTCACATATCAGTCCCAAATTTGCGATCGTTTTGAGACTACTTTATTTAGCGACCAAATATTTGCGACCACTTTTTTTGGTCCCAAAATGGTCGCAAATGACTCATTTGCGACCATTTTGGGACTCTTTTAGTGGTCGCAAAAACTGTGTTTTCTTGTAGTGAGGAAATTGAAGTTGGCCCATTACAAATTGACTTCATTAGAGAAGCTACGCTTCTGGTGCACGATGAAGGTAATCATCTTCTTCACAGAGATGAGAGAGAGACAGAGAGTACAAGAGAGAAAGCTATAGAGAGAAGTAAATTCTCGGGGTTTAGCTTGGGGGTTCTCTTGTTCGTTCTTCTCATCTTCCTAATCTTTTCTTCTTCTTTGTAAACCGATCGGGTTGTGATCGGGGTGAGAGGTCCGATTGTAAACACCACGCCGGAGGTAATTTCCGGTGCCATAGTGGACGTGAGGCAGTGCGTCAAACTCCCCCGGATGTAGCCGCAAGGTGAACCAGGTCAACAGTTCGCGGTGTTCACCGTTAATCCAATTCTGGAGTCGTGGTTCGTGGTTCTTGGGCGGAATCGAAGACGTCGATTTCTCAACAACTTTCCTTATCAAGACCGCGAACAAAGCACCTGAACTCAGAATCGGCTGAAGCCATTGGAAAAAATATAAAAGACTATTTAGGGTTTCTATGTAGAAAAAGAAGAGACTTGTGAAATAATGGTGAGAGAAGTTGAAATCAATTTATAGAAAAGTGAGAGGTTTAGGGTTTTCGAAATTTTTTATATCGTAAATGCGATTTTAATCTTTAAATGTTTTACTCCGTAATCTATGTCAAAAAAAAAATGTTTTAATAATGAGTGTTTGTTTTTGGAACTAGTGAAACTACTTAAGTACATCGACCATATGTTTGTTCTATACGAGTTTCAAAAAATATATTTGCATATTCAAATTTAAAACGTGAATATGTTTTTAGATAGTTTCATTAATAGTTTTGAATCTATGTTAGTGATAAAAAAAAGTTGAAGTAAGTGAAATTGCTTAGTGGTTAATTAGACTTAGAGACATTCACATTCACCGGCCAAAGATATAGTTAGGCATACTTAATTATACACGTTAACTCGCAGGGCTGGATAAATCCAAGCCATTCTCCGTCGGAAATTCGCAGGGCTGGATAAACCTCCACTGGCCTGCGACAAAGCTCAACAACAGCTACTGAATCTTATCTCTCTACTTGGTTTGGGTATATTTAGTTTGGTCATGATCTGGCACGGTAATGTATCGTCGATCATGACTTCCTTCTCTCGCTATCTCAATTTCCTCTCTCTCTTGATCTTGATTATGTAAGGCTTGTTGCCTTTTGTTTCTTAGCTCATCTGTTAGAGCTCATTTTTGATTCTCTGTAGCTCATAAATGATATCCTTCTTGGGGAGTGCCAAAAAAAAAAAAAAAAATTATACATGTTAACCGTCTTCGATTTATTATCCAACCCGTATCTTTTAAATATAATATCCGTTGTTTCTGAATCGGGTATAAGATATCATAACTCTATTATCCACATGTAAGAGTAAGGTATTATGTATTGATTATCTTTTCAACTATCAGTCATGTATTCATAAAATCATTTGATTTTTTACATACATGTTTGAAATTATTTATATATTAAATTATTCTACACGTTGACTCCTTTTTTTTTATCGTGAACTTTCTTATGGTTGTAAAAAGGGTAGCCATATTCTTTTGGCTGCCTCAATTGAAATCAAATGCATCTATTCTAAGCATAATTTTACATGAGTCCTAAGATTTTCAAATATCTAGATTAATCACATAATAGAATTAAAAGGAGTATTATCGGAGTACTTTTATTCATTGTTGCATATAGGTCTTCATGAACGGTATCATGAATAAAAGTTGTAAAACCTGATTTTTGAGATAGGAATATAGGTTTCTTTTTCTTGCCTATAAACTTTATGTGTTGTGTTTTTAAAATGTCTTTATAATGGACTAAAATCATATATTTATAAGCGGAGAAGAGAAGACTTAATTCCTCTTTAAGATTTTTTTAAGATTAATCTCAATGAATTAACTCATTTATATCCAATTTTTTTGTAAATGATAAAAAAACTGAAAGCAAATTAATGCTTATATAATACTTTCATCAGCCGTGGATACATACAATAGTTTGGTTGTAAATTGAGAAATTCGAATTTTATGGTTATTTTAATATATGAACATTATAAGCAAAACAAACCAGTTTATAAAACTGGAAGTAATTTGACCGTATAGTATATGTACTATTGATGAAAATGAACTTTATAATGTTGAGACATTTGCTAAGCCACAAGAGAGCTTAGTTTGACTTTCATGAACTAGCAGGTGAATAATTTCTATTACTTTTACCTTTTCCAATACAGTCATGGCAAACGAGCCTGGGTTTGCGTGGCCGCCAAGCCTCTTAATTCCATAGACCATATATAGTTATAACCCGATCATCATTCAACATGGTAGCTTGCTTCAACGGTGATGTCGCAACCAATGTTCCTATCATCCAGCTCATCTCCGTCCGAAAGAATAAATTGTTTTTCTAAAAAAATCATAAAAGGTGTTTGGAATATTGTTAGGATCCCACATCGGAAGTTTAAAAGGACCAACACTAGTATTTATAGGATATGAATCAATTCACTAATTGTCAATTGGTTTTTAGTTAGAAGTTCATGTATCTTAACATGGTATCAGAGTCTCGTTTGTTAAACCCAAATAGGGTGGTCCAAGAAGGGTTATTACCGGTTCTAGAGTGGGATTCGGTTCGAGATGGGCCGATAAAAGCCATCATCTCGAGGGGCGTGTTAGGATCCCACATCGAAAGTTTAAAAGGACCAACACTAGTATTTAAAAGGAATATTGGTCAATCCACTCATTTGCCAATTGGTTTTGAGTTGGAAGCACATGTATCTTAACAAATATGTGTATAGATCGATCGTATTTTCTCTTGATGTTTTTGCTTTGATTTAACATTAATTCCGCTTTCAAACTTTCATCTTCCCTTTCTCCATCACCATATGAATGAAATTCCACGAGAAAACTCTTAACGGAATTGTCTGAGATCGAATTTTCAAAACATGGAAATCGTTTTCGTGGAACGTCGTGATGATAGAAACTAGGGCAAAAACGAGATAATTAATAGTGATATCTGATAGGGGGTAGAACTATTATCCGTGATCTGATCCGAAATCCGCTCCAAAAATCTTAATATCCAAAGGGGTCGGATCCAGATCCGGATAGTAAAATCTTGGATCCGTCAAAACCGGATCCGGATCCAGATAGTTAAATTATAGGGTCTGGATATCCGTATCCGTTAAATATATTAGAAATTTATATTTTATTAATAATTTTTTTAATATATTGAGATATATATAATTTAAATAAAAAAAATATATTTTTATAATAACAGATTTTTTTTTACAAAATATTATATAAATTTTTAATTTTATCATTATTTTAATATTTTTAATATTTTTTACGGATCCAAATATCCGCGGATATCTTAATATCTAGAAAGATATCCAAATTCCGGATCCAGATAATTAAAACTCGTATCCGCCGGATCTGGATACGAATATCCCAAAAAAATTCGGATATTCGATCCGTCTCAGCCCTAATATATGAGGCCCAAGACAAATATGGGATGAAAAGATGAAATAAAAACTGACTCCCACATCGGTAATTATCAAAGATTTACTCTAATATATAAAGGTGTAAATCGTTCAACTTGATTGTCAATTGGTGGGAGATAAGGAGTTCATGAGTCAAATCTGTGGAGATTGGTCCTGAGAGATCGAAAGATTAAGGCACAATCCTCTATTGGGATGGACATGGGCCAACCTATTCTTACCAATTGACTTTTTTGAATTAGTTGTTTTATAAGGGACATGGGCCTACCTACTCTTACCAATTGACTTTTTTGAATTAGTTGTTTTATAAAATTTAATTATACTAATTTATTCTAGAGGGTTTAGACTTTAGACTAGAAAAGTTCTAAATTGGCGAATTTTGGTGGAAAGCTGACTATTTTTTCCAAGTGTTAAGGTTTGATTAGACATATATCATATGATATATTGAGATGGTTTCTTGCAGGTATGGCTGATATGTGTTGACTCCGTATGCTTTAGTATATGAACTTATTGATGACCAACTTTGATGTTGACACGTTTGCTCTAGCAACAAGCTTAGACATCAACCCTTGTTTCAAAAAAACAAAGCTTAGACATTTTCAGGTGAAGGATCTCATTATTACACCTACTGTTTTGAACGGCTTGTTAATCTGAGAGCTAAGATGATAACCGGTTGTTATGATCTCTTATGGATAAGCAATAGAAGGTTTTCAAGTAAGTGTTATTAAAAATTCAGTAAACGAGCGTTGACGTTCAGCAAGGCTGGGTTTGTGTGGCCACGCCTCTTTCACAGTTATAACCCGAGGACAGCTTCTGTTAGACTTCTTAACACTGATGTTCCAACCGTTGTCCTCATCGCCGTAAATAGTCCTAGCGGCATCGAGCTTCAGACCACTCACATAATCCATAAACTCCGAACTGTCTAATTCCTCGATGGCGTTCCTCATCGATTCCTCGTCCTTGAAAGTAACAAATCCAAATCTTCTAGATTTGTTTGTCTCAGTATCGTAAACGATCTGTGAGTACAAGCAAAGATATCCATCAACGTTAAAAAATGCCAAAAAGATAAACAAAACAGAGAAGAAAAAACGTATTATCAAGAAACACATATGCAAACATTGGAAAACGATAACCTCACCAAACAGGGAAAATGCTCTAAGAAGATCATTTTCTTTAGTGCCATCGGGTAGATTGCCAACAAAGCACTCGAATTTTACATCTTTCGGATCGACTCTGCTACCATCGAGCTTCCTACCATTCATTTCCTTAATCGCATCCCTCATCGACTTCTTGTCCTTGAAAGTAACAAATCCAAAGTTTCTCGATTTTCCGGTCACAGCGTTGCAAATGACCTGCATGTTGTGAAAATAAAGATGAGCAAAGTATACAGATGACTGAAAAGTCGATCGATCTTCGGGTAAATCAAAGAAAGAAAATATTAAGAGTAACAGAGAAACACAAATCAGAATCGGGTTAGAAAGTCTGAGGACCTTAGAATCGGAAACGTCACCAAACTTGGAAAAGGCTCTCTCAAGTCTCAAGATCCTTTTCATCAGTGCGATAGTGAAAACCGCCAACAAAGCACCTGAACTCAGCATCTGCTGAAGTCATTTGAAAAGATACTAGAGAAATAGACTAAAACTAGGGTTACTATTTGTTGTGACGTGTGAGAGTTAGGTTAAAAGACGTCTAAATCAATTTATAGACAAAAGTGTGGTAGGTTACAGTTTTTCGATTTTTTTTTTTTTTTAATGCATGTCAATCTTTAAACATTTTAGTAATCAATGTTTTCTTTTGGTAACTAGGGAAACAACTTTAAAGATAATATTTTTAGTAATCAATGTTTGACTTTCATTTACTTTTAATATATAAAGCAAACTCGCTAACAAACAGAGTCAGTCCACACTTATTTATGCATTAGGTATGTTTTGGAAAATTGCAAGTTGTGACCATGTTGTACAAACAGATAATGGTTGAGAAAGTTCTGATATATTCTGATAGCTGATATACAAAGTGATTCTTTGGAGAGAAGGCCAATCTAAGATCATAAATTAAGGAGAGATATATGATACTCTAATTACAATAAATTAGGAGTAATGAGTATATACAAGATAGGAAAGATAAAATCACGCAGAAGATATCACGTCAATACCCCCTCGAGATGGAGCATGGGGATTGAGAAGAGACAAAGAAGCTTTAGGAGATATTTTACATTATAACCCAGCCATCTCCTATTCCAATACAGCCATGGCAAACGACCCTAGGTTTGCGTGACCGCCAAGCCTCTTCCATAGTTATAACCCGATCATCAACATGATAGCATCTGGTAGCAACCAATGTTCCAATCATCGAGCTCATCGCCGTCCGAAAGCATAAATTGATATTCTCAAAATTTTCTTAGAAAATTTACATAGAACGATCATATCTTCTTTTGATGTTTTTGTCAATTGGTGGGAGATAGGAGTTCTTGATTCAAATTCGTGGAGTTGGGTCCGAAGATATCGGAAGATGAAGGCACCATTTCTATCGGATGACAGGGCCAACCTACTCTTACCAATTGACTTTTTGAATTTAACTAATTTGTTAGACACGAAACATATCTAAACTATAATATTTTATTATCTTTAATATATGTTCTCATGATCTATTAGACATCCAAATTTCAAAGTTGTATTCGGTTTAATTTGATTTTTAGCTGAGCCGTGTGATTAGATTGAATATGATAAAACTATTAAAAAAATTAAGTTGATAAAAAAGTTAAAATATTTTAATATTTTGCAATTGCATAACTAACACATTGATTTGCGGGTAAACAATCTATTTTCCCACAAACTATTGTCATATACCTCCCGATTCCCACCAAACTATGCCCTTTGTATATTTCTCCACGAAATGAAAGTTAAAGACGTAAATCTCCCCGAAAAAATAGTTCGAGACTTAAATCCTCACCAAAAAAAGTTCAAAACCAAAATCCCCATAGAACTCGGTTGGTATATCTCTCCATGCTGGGCTTTGATCCTTCTCTTACTTTCTTTGTTCGTTCAATCTTCTTCGTCCATTTATTGCGCCGCAGAAGATTGCTATGCTCTCCTCATGTTCACCTTCCGATCCACATTCTATTCAGATTTTGATTTCTCTCTCTCTCTCTCTCTCTCTCTTAATCAGAGTCTCTCAAGATGCGAACACATCTGATATCAAGAGATCTTATTACAAACTTTCTCTGAAACAGTAAGGATTCCGGATTTGTTAGACATTGTTGCTTTATTGAATCTCCGATAGATTGGATTTGATTTTCGTTCTTTCGCGAATTGTTTCTTCACTTTGATGAATCGATAAATCATCCTGATAAGAATCCGGATCTTGAATCGAAGAAGCTGTTTGTGAAAATCGCAACTACATACGAGGTACTTACTTATCTTGTATGATTTTGCAATTTTTCAAATCCACCATGAAATCGAGAAGCTGTATACTTTTGAATAGATTTAAAAAATTTCCAATCTCATTTCCGCTGGCCGAAGTGTTATGATAATGCTTTAATCCTTCCTGCGTGAAAGGAATGTCGTAGACTTTCTTCTTAGAAAATTTCAAATCTGAGTTTCCTTCGTAAGCGAAGAACGAATAGACATTGATCATAAGTCTCGAACCGGTTTCGCGTAAGAAATCAAACATCGGTTTAATGACGACATCGACGAGCTCTGGCCGGAAAGATCCGGAGGAAGAAGGATAAGAGTTTTGACCCAGAAATTGAACTCAAATCCACCAACCAAATTCGATTGCAAACTAGGCAAGTTATCGATTTGGGAATTTAGGAGAAACTGGGTATTCGTGTCGAATAGTGCGTCGATCGGTTTTTTTTAGTTCAGCTCGGGTTTGATGGTTTATTCACAGGTTTGGAGCACACTAACCATCAAAACCGACATCTATGGGGATTTAAGTTTCAAACTAGTTCAGCTCGGGTTTGATGGTTTAAGTTATGATCTTATATTGATAGTGATTACAAAGGACCCAAGAAAATGTAGTAGATAATTCTACATAATTTTTGTTTTAATTATCCTATGAAATACGCTTATTTTCCAGCAGCCCTCTCCTTTGCCTGGATAGCCATGACAATCAAGCGTGCGACTTCAGCAGAACTTTCTTCGCGTGGCAAGGCCTCTTCTACTTTGATGGTGCAACCATTGATCTCATCACCGTTCATTCCCATAATGGCATCTCTCATAGATTTCTTGTCCAGGAAAGTAACAAATCCAAATCCCCTCGATATTCCAGTCTCTTGGTCGTACATGATCTGTGAAAACAAAGATATAAAAGATACAGATTAATTAGTAAGAAAGAATCCAACAAACACAAGTTACTACTAAAACCGATCGATCTCAAGCAGGCGTAACGGACTTTAGTCTCGGTAACGATGCCAAACATTGAGAAGGCGTTCTCAAGATCTGTTTCATCAGTGTAATAGTCAAAACCCCGAACAAAGCACGTGAATACCATTTGAAATAGATATACGAAGAGGAGTGAAGAAAGGTTAAGGTTATGTAGAGAACAGAGAGACTTGGGAGTAGGGTTGAGAGACGTTTGAATTGATTTATAGAGGAGTTTAAGTTTCTCGATTTTCATTTTTTTGTCATGCATGTCATTAAATGCTATTCAGTCTTTCAATGTTTAAGAAATCAGAGTATATTTTTGGAACTAGCGAAAACTGCCAAAGTCCAAAAGACTATTTTTTGTGTGTTTTTGTGAGTTTCAAAAAAACAAGATTGAATTTTATTTGAGTTTTTAATTAAGTTATCTAAAGATCAATCTAAATAATCTAAAAATTAGTAAAAATTATTAGATCCAAATAAATTTTTATAGAAATTTATATCCAAACTAATTTTAAAAAATTTGGATTGGATTGGGTTGGGTTGCTTAGATTGGCCACTCCTACTGACTACAAAACTGACTAATATTATATTTTTGTAATGTGTCGCGAACGAAATGACAGTTTTTTTCGATGTGTTTAGTTCTTTCGTAAAAGACCGGATTTGAAGCAATATGTAATGTTGACTGACTATCGCAATGAGGCTTCATCGGATCATCGTGTGTGATTCCCAAGTCTAAGAGAAATTGTTTTAACCATATAAATTCTTGTAATGTAAACGCCATGCCTCGATATTCTGCTTTCGCATAGAGCTGTCAAGCGGATCCAACCCGCCTCGCTAGACCCGTCCCGTGTGGGTTACATATTTTTTCCGATGACTCAAGCGGGTTCAACCCGCCCGCTAGACCCGCCCCGAATCGACCCGCCTCGCTTGACTCATTAACAAAAATTGCTCGACCAGTAACCCGCAAATATTTTTTTAAAAAAAATTAGTAAAAAAAAAAAATTTAATAAAATAAATTTAACATGAAAAAACATAAATACACAATTTCTGAAAAAATAAACAAAATAATTAATTAATTTATATATATTACAAAACAAATCAGTTAACATAATATATATATATATATATATATATATATTACAAAATATTTCAACATTTTAATAGTATTTACTATTTAGTAAATTTTTTTTTTTTAATTGTGGGTAAATACCTATTCGCACCCGTCCCGCATTTGAAAACAATAGACCCGCATCCACCTCGCAACGGATCAAAACCAACAGAACCTGCAGGTAAATACTCAAATTGACAGCCCTGCTTACGCATATGATAAGGAGACGACTTGTTGTTTCTTTGCTTTCCAAGTGTGGTGAGTTTCCAAGAGTACAAAACTGAGAAGTTTTTTATTGTTATTGATTTACCCAATACGATAAATAGGAAATTAGAATTTGAAACAAGGCCCAGCCCGAAAAATGAAGGAATAAAAAAGATTACTTAGGTTCCACCGAGAATTGAACTCGGGTTACTAAATTCAGAGTCTAATGTCCTAACCGCTAGACCATGGAACCATTTGTTCAAAGTACGCTTTAATTAGTAATTAGTAGTTCTCTCTAAGCCGTTGCTCTATCTCTCTTTTCCCCATTTATTCTCCGTTCTCTGTAATCTTTCTCAATTCAATCCTCCGAGCATCACTCTTTCCTCCATGCTTCTCCACTGCAACGTAAGCTATACCTCTACGTTTTCCCTCGTCTCCTCCTCTCTCCGCCGTCAGGACCATCCCGACGAATCACAAGATACAGTCATCCGTCGCCGGCACAATGCGAGATCCCTTTCTCTGTTTATTCGCCATAATCAAGACCTTAAGCATATTAAAAACCCTAACGAATCCCCCGAAACCTTCGTTCCGCCGCGGCGTGATGTAGACGCTGAAGACCAATCGAAGCTACTCGAGCTCTCTCTCGTGACCAGAAGAACTCCACAGTTCCCTGGATCAATCTACGCTCAATCTGCCTCTGATTTTGATGTCGCCTCATCGCTTCCTCCGCTCCGTAATTTCCTAGGCTCTGACGACGGAGAGAGCGAGAGGGAGATGATAGTTAAGGCGCTGGAGATCAGGCGGAAAGTCACCAAGGAGATTATCAAAGAGTCTTTGGTGAGGAAAGGTCGATTTGGGATCACGTACGCCACTAATGTGACTGATCGTGTGGGTGATTTCGTTGACCATGTGATGATCGAAGCTGCGGCGTTGAAGCGGCTGCCGGAATTTTCAGAGTCGAGGTTCAACCTTCGCGCCAGGATGGTTATAGAGGACTCCAATTTCGTGCCTCTTGTAAGGTATAGCTTCTACTTCCATGGCTGCTTCTGAGTAGCAGTCTTCATAAGTGCCCATAAGGTGTTCGATGGTTGGTCTCTTCGAAAAAAAACATTGACTTTCTCTATGATTGAGTGCGTATCGAAAATTGAACTTGAGAAGTAAACTCGAAGAAATGAAAGAAGAGTATTCTATGGACCCTTATGCCACAATTGTTCATCATTTGTGCAGCGAAGTGGATCAAGTTAATGGGTTCTTGGGAGTTGAATTTAGTGTTAGAATATCGTTGGGTTGATTTTAGGGGTTTGTAAAAGTACTAGTTTTTCATTATGATTCTGAACCATGCAGGTGGTTGAAGCACCATGAGTTTTCGTATAATAGAATTGGGAAGATCATATGCATGTCGAAAGGAAATCTTGACTCCATCAGAATCATGATCGAGTGGCTCAAAACCATTCATGTGAAGGGTGAATTCATTGGAGTTGCGTTCTTGAGATCCGGGGACAACATCTTGCAACGTAGCCGTAAAGAACTAGACGACATTGTTAAGTATCTAGAGAGCAATGGTGTCAGGAGGGATTGGATGGGGTATGTGGTTGGCCGATGTCCCGAGTTACTGTCTTTCAGCATGGAAGAAGTCAAAAGCCGTGTTGATTTCTTCTTGAAAATGGGTATGAATCAGCATGACTTTGGCACTATGGTCTTCGATTATCCAAAGATACTAGGGTTCTTTTCGCCCCAAGAGATGGAGAAAAAGGTATTGAAAGCTATATGTATATGTTGATCCACCATTGTTAGGAATTGTATTTTGAGTTCATAAATGTGTTGCTTGCCTTAAACCAGATCAGTTACCTGAAAGAGTTTGGGCTTAGCACAGAAGATATTGGGAAACTATTATCCTTCAAGCCACACCTCATGGGATGCAGTATCGAAGAAAGATGGAAGCCTCTGGTCAAATATCTCTACTACCTTGGAATATCCAAAGAAGGAATGAAAAGAATCCTTGTTGTGAAACCGATTCTTTACTGTACTGATTTGGAGAAGACAATCGCACCAAAGGTATTTGAACTTCAATATATACTATGAACTCCCCTATAATACATCCAGCAGATTCCATTAACTCAGATTCTCTTGTGTTTTTAAAGGTAATATTTTTCCAGGATATGGGTATCCCTAATGAGGCCATTGGAAACATGATAGTAAAGTTTCCTTCTTTACTAACAAACAGTCTCTACAAGAAAATCCGACCTGTGGTCAGTACTATTTCTTTTATGAACCATAAAATGTTATGTTAGTGTTAGTCATAGCATATGTCCAAAATCTAATTTTAACACCGTGTAAGTTGGTCATGCAGGTGATTTTTCTGTTAACCAGAGCCGGGGTAAGCCAGAAGGATATCGGTAAAGTGATTGCATTGGATCCTGCTCTCCTTGGATGCAGCATAGGGGCGAAGCTAGAACCAAACATGAGATACTATGTATCATTGGGAATCCAAATTCATCAACTAGGCGAAATGATTGCTGATTTCCCGATGCTGCTCCGATATAATGTTGATATTCTACGTCCAAAATACCGTTACTTGCGAAGAACAATGATCCGTCCGCTTCAAGATCTCATTGAGTTTCCCAGGTAACATAAAGAAACGATACAATGCCTTCAAAACGTAGATTTTAAAGTAATCATCAAGTTATATGATACTTTCACAGATTCTTTAGCTACTCGCTAGAGCGTCGGATAATCCCAAGGCACACGATTATGGTTGAGAACAGAGTTAACTTCAAGCTCAGATACATGTTGGCTTGTACGGATGAAGAATTTGAGAGGAGAGTGAGAGAGAAAGTGGAGAGAAGAGAGAGATTCGAAGCTGGTCTTGACTCCGAGGATCCTCAGCCGTTGGATGAGACCATCTCTGATGAGGAGAGTGCTTTCTCCGAGGTTGAATAAGCATAATTAAGAGTTCGTAACATATAAAAGCTGTACATAGCCACCATGTAAATATGTGTATGTGAATTAGTCTCAATTTAGAAATGTTAAAACGAGAATATTCATTTTTCATATCTTATAAAAACAAGTCAAACTGAATCATCAATTGATATAAGAGTGTGTATAGCACTTCGCTTCTTCCCCGCAGCAAAATTGAATCAAGGAAGCTGTAACAAACGCATCTCACTTGATTCCAATACGACAGATTGGATTCCGTTTAATGAGATCAAGATCCACCTGTGCAAAACCAATAACAATTAATCCTCCAATGAGACTAATTACTCTTTCAAATATGCTGTAGTATCAACAAGAAGTAAGATCTTGTACCTTGTGTCCAAACAGATCGCGGATATTGTCAATGCCGTATAAGATCATTGTTGGTCTGTTTATGAAACAAAAAATCATAAAGAATCAGCAATTTCGTTGGTTATCAAAATATGATGAGTCTATTTTCATCTTCTGTTGTACCTTTCAAGAGAAAGACCCCATGCAATTACTCGAACATCCTCTGGGAGACCCATTGGTTGTAGCATTTCGGGTCTGAACATGCCAGAGTTTCCAATCTCTACCCATTTCCCTAGCCCTTCATGGTAGCTGGTAAAAGCAGGAGACACAAAATCCTTAGTGTCTGTTTTCTTTTCTTTTTGCTCTTACAGATGTTCGAATTTACCTGAAAATCTCCATGCTTGGTTCTGTGTAAGGGTTGTAGGCAGGCTTGAAACGCAGATTGGACATCCCTGTAAAAGCATAATCGCATAAGCCTTTGCTTTCGCTCAAGTGACTTTGAAGCATCAAAATAAGAGCAAGCGGGAGAAGTAATAAAGTATTTTACCTAATCGTGAGAAGAAGTCTTGTAATACACCAATGAGATCACCCAATGTGAGACCCTGATATATCATGGTTGTTACCCTGTTTAGACCATGATATAAGTCCTTTTATAGAGTCTTTTCTTGTGTTTTGGAGTCTTTTAGAGTCTTTCACAGGTTATAGCACGTCTGGAGCTTAATTTGAATTATTGGAGCTTTTCTGGAGCATTCTGGAGCGAGACTGAAGTCTGATGACTAAGAGCCCGATCTGAGCACCTAGCATCGATCGATACCCCCTGGTATCGATCGACACTCATCGAGATTTCATGGGCCGCGACTAATTGTGAAGCCTTGGAGAATTGCAAAAGCACCCAGAAGACTTTGATAATTACAAGAAGGCCCCAAATCGTGATTTAGGTTATAAATAGGATTTTACAGCCATTGTTTAGGCTATGCTTTATTTTGCTTTAGTTTAAGAGAGAGATTTTGGTGAGAGACAAGTTTGGTTTCCCTTCGTCCGAGATCAGATCTCAAAACCTTGTTTCTCTTTCTGATTTAATATAAGAGTATTTATTCAACATGTTTATTAATTTAATATCCATGTCTGAGTAGATCACCTGTTAGGTTTAGGGTTTTCTCATAGGGATTTCTTTGAATGCTAGGTTGATTATCTGTTAGGATTCACTATCTAAATTAGTTCTTCGCCTTAGGTTGTTCTCAAAGCTAATTCTAGGTTGACGAATCTGGAACTTAGATCTTAGGATAATTAATTAGGCACGAGAGTGCGATTAATTACCTGATAGAACCTTAGGTGAGCAAATTGATTATTCGCAAAGAGATTTGGTTTAATTGATTTGTGAACATATCAAACCTGATATTAAAGCTGATTTAGAATTTAGGATTCGCAAAGAGATTTGGAATTCTTGGGATTTAGATTTAGATAGTTTTCGCAACGAGAGTTGGTTAGCTATATTTTAGTGATTTGAGTTCAAGAACTGCGCTAAATCTGAATCATGTTAGTTAGTTTATCTGCATTCATTGATTTCCTGAGAAAAACCCTGAGCCTATATTTCTCAATTGATTTACAACTCCTTTAATTTCTGCACTGCTTTTAATTACAACTGTTTGGCTTAGCGTAATTCGACACTATAGAATCTATTGTGCGTTTCTGTGAGTCTTCTGTGGTTCGACCCCTAGCTATACTATTACAACTGCTTTAGTACTTTAGGGTATTAAATTGAGCATATCAATTTTGGCGCCGTTGCCGGGGACTCAATTCGCCGTTAGATTTTAGCTAGGAAATTCGTCTAAATCGCCCGAGTATCGATCGATACCCTTGAGTATCGGTCGATACCCGTCGTAAATTTCAGTTACTTACGCTCTTTACTTGTGATTTCAGGTGCATGCATAATCTTGAAACCAGAAGCAAAAAAGAGCACTCCACTAGCTGATCTATCACTGGAACAGCTAGCACAAGTGGAACGCACAAACAGGAAAGCAAAGAAGTCAGCTAAGATGAACAACAATCAAGTTGGGTTGGTTCGTGATGCTGCTGGAGCTTACAGGGACCAACAGGGTCGGTTGTGCAATGAGCAAGGACAACGTCTGGATGGAGAGGGGATTGTCATTCCACCTGCTCCTGTTGTCGCTGAGAATGCCGCTAGGAACGCAAGGGATGCTGTGGTTAATCGTGGTAGAACGATTGGTGAACACAACAGGCCAGAGCAATTTTTCGCCAATCGCTCTGCGATTCGTCCCCCTGCGTATGAGCGGAATGACTTTGAGCTGAAGCCTGCTTACTACACTCTAGTAGGACAGCATCTCTTCCATGGTTTGCCTCATGAGCATCCAATGGATCATGTAGAGAAATTCGAGGACTTGGTCACTAGCATCAAGAGCAATGGAGTGTCCTACGATTATCTCTTCTGCAAGCTCTTCCCATACTCTCTTGGTGGGGAAGCTACTTACTGGCTGAGGCAGTTACCTCCTGGATCACTGACTACCTGGGAAGAGATCAAGAGTGCTTTCTTGAACAACTTCTTCGATGATGCGAGATCCGAGGAAATCAGGAACAAGATCTCTAAATTCTCTCAGGGAAGAACTGAAGGACTTAAGGTTGCTTGGGAGCGATTTAGATCTTTTCAGAAGGACTGTCCGCATCATGGTTTCGACATGGTTCAGTTCCTGAAATTCTTTTTCAGAGGAATTGATTGTCGGTACCAGATGGCATTGGATTCTGCTAGCAATGGAAACTTCTTTACCAGATATCCTGACGATGCTTACCAGCTGATCGAAAACTTTGCATCTAGCCATAGCGCCAAGAATGCAGATCTTGAGCGAACGAAGCAAGCTGAAAACATGGAGGGTGCGCAGATTGCTGAAGTGCATGCGAAACTGGATTCGGTGCACAATCTGTTGATGAGCAAGCAGAAGAAGAATGTTTATTTTGCTGAAGAGAATGCAGTGGAACATGTCAACTACGTGGGTAGAGATGGACCTCCAGATCAAAGGCATAGATACACATCCGCACCACCCAGATCTTCTGAAAACAGGATAGAATCCATGCTTGAACAGCTCCTTCACGGACAGCAGCAGATGACAGCGACCTTCAATGGGAGATTGGATACCTTGTACTCTGATCTGAATAGCAAAATCGAAGCTCTCAGTGTTCGTCAGACGATTTTGGATACACAGTTAGCCCAGACTGCCAGGCTTGTAGCAAATTCTACCAAGAACGACGAGGAGGATTCTGAAATCGTCAAGATATCGACCGACACCACCAAGTATCGATCGATACCAATCCAAATCGTTTCTCGAAACGTGTCAGAACCCAGAGTATCGATCGACACCCGACCTGGTATCGATCGATACCCCTCGCAGATTGAGCCGGAGAGTATGCAGACGCCTGATCTGATTGAGCAAAGGAGCTACAATCCTAAATTACCGTATCCTCGACCACCTCCTCTGGCGCAGCTGACTAAACGGGCAGACCCAGGAATTTTCTCAGTTCCATGCTCTATCTCTGGAGCTAAATTCGAAGAGTCTCTCGTTGACTCAGGAGCTAGCGTTAATGTTATGTCTAAGGCAATTGCAGAGCGATTGGGAGCTGATATTCGATCTCCCAAGACGTCTATCACATTCGCGAATTCGTCTACCTCTACTCCATATGGTGCAATCGCCGATTTGCTTGTCACAGTAGGAAGTTGCATGGTCCCTACCGATTTTCAAGTTATTGAGATGAGTGCAAATTCTACTACGCAATTGATCTTGGGAAGACCGTTCATGGCCACGGTTGGTGCGATCATGGATACGCCAAGCAAGAAGATCTCGTTCTCATATATTGACAAGGAGGTGTACTACGATGCCATACCTGTTAGGAGAACTCCTACACATATCTCTTGCACCACCATTGTCACAGGAGATACGCTGATGAATGATCTTTTGGGAGAACCTCCTGACGCACCAACTGTCACGGATATTCAAGATGGTCCTTCTACCCCAATCAAGAAAGATGCTGAAATGGTTATGACAAAGGACCAGGAAAAGTGCGAAGAAGTGAAGAGTACTCCTTCTGTGATTTTGAAACCTCAGAGATGCGATGGTGACTCGATCCATTATAAGGTGAAAAGCACGGGTAATTCATAGCCATTTTCCAAAGCAAGAGTACTTCTCACCTCAGAGCTGAAAGAAAAAGGACCGGAGTTCGTGGAACACATGCTGAGCAGAACTCTGACGTTGGCGATATCGAATCGTGGAGCTTGTTTCGACGCAAGTTCTCACCTTTCTCCTGACTGATCGCCAGTACAGTCAAGCTCGCGACGTAAAACAAGCGCTTGGTGGGAGGCAACCCACTGGTAAGTATGTACATAAACCTTTCTATCTTTGTTTATTTTTAGTTTCGTGTCTTGTGTCAAAACGTGAAGCAGATTTCCGCGATGAGTGTCGATCGATACTGCATAGTATCGATCGATACGCAGTGCCCTAAGAGGAACTTCATTCCACACATGTGTCGATCGACACCATCCCGTGTCGACCAAATACCAAATCGATCGATACCCCATGGCCAAATGGCATCTCAGTCCAAGAGAGCCAGGACTACAGGCGCATCGAGCTCTGACCCGCCTACTACGGATAATCCTGCAGTCCCACGCAGAAGTCCTTGGCCTAAGCTGAACGAGAAGGCCAGGATCCCTTGTCAGCGAGATTGGGATGGACAGGAGAAGGCGCATGCCTTGAGTGACGACACCGCCTTTAGACCCATTTCTGAGGAATGGGACGATTTCGACACGCTGTTCTACAACGCGTGGTTGGGTGTCACCATCGAGCCTACTAGGTTTATCGACGGAGTCTCTCTACATCAGCTGGGTCTTGACTCAGATTTAGCTCGTCTACTCGAGCGAATTGGTTTCGGTCACATGGCTACACAGCAGCGTGACCTTTACCCAGACTTGGTTCGTCAGTTCATGGCGACGGCTCGTGTCAGCTATTCAGACGAGGCCCTGCGAGACGCACAAGATGGCACCCTATCTTTCATGGCTCGCGGAGTCAGGCACAGGATTTCACTCCCTGATCTCTGTGATATGTACGGGTTTCGACGGGACCGCAGGAGGTCTGCTCTTCCAGCTTCTCATCCTGACATGCGCGGATTCTGGGCATGGTTTGGGAACGGTGTCTATGACTCTAAGACGTCCACTCAGATGGACATTCGACATCCAGTCCTGCGATGCTTCGTTAGGATCCTGAGCACTACTCTTCTGTGCAAGATGGAGCCTAACAAGATGAGAGTATCTGAGCTTCTGCTTTTGTTTCTGGCTGTCAGAGACATCATCCCTGAGCAGAATTTTGAGTGGCCTGAGCTGGAAGATGTTAACCTTGGAGCTGTCTTTGCACATCATTTGGTCTCTCTGAAGATCAAGCCATTCACAGGCACGAGCACGAAGAAGGAGACCATTGGTAGTCTTCTAACACCTGTCTTCGAGCACCTCGGCATCAGCACTACCAGCTGCTCGATTGTCACTTCGCGTCGATACTTGGACGAAGCTCACATGCGGAACCTTAAGTGGTTGAAGCCCGGGAGGAAGTGGATTCTTAACCGATCCGATGGGAGCTTTCTGGTACAGCTACCTGCTAGGGATTTGACAGACCTATCTGAGGATCCCACTCTGCTTCGTTTCGAGCCTCCTGCAGAGCTCCTGACTTCGCTCTCTGCGACTCGACGACAGGTTCGTCCACCTGCTGGTGTCCCATCCACTTCACGTCAGAGAGGACGTACACAGGCTGCCCCATACACACCTATTCCTGAGCCACAGTGGCCTGCAGACACAGATGTTCCGATGGAGCCAGCTGCCTTCCAGAGATTTATGATCTCCAGCTTGAGGAGCATCTGGGCTGCTGTTCGTTGCCGCTGCACGACTGACACTGATCCATCGTCCCAGCCTGGACCTTCACACACCGCACCTGCTGCTGATGATGAGAGCGATTCCGAGGAGACGCAGGATTAGTCTTATCTGATCTTCACGTTTGTTTTTTTTCTTTCTTTCTCTTTGTTTTCTTCTGTTGAACTTATGTCACTGTCTGTTTTTGCATTTGACTACCTTGGATTCATCTTTGATCTACCATGTTGCTTTTAACCTGTTTTTGAGTGTTCCTAACAGTGCTAACTTCTAACACAATGGAACGTTTTCCCTGGTTAGGCAACTCGACACCACTGATTTTTAAATCTTTGTGTCGAAATACGGCTGGTATCGATCGATACAGCCTAGTATCGATCGATACCCTGTACAGGTACGGTTCTTCATCTCCAAAAATCCACTCAGTTCATTTGTTTTTGTTCACCAACTCTAGACTTGAACAACACTGTCCCCAGTGTTATCTAGCCTAGAGTTGGTGAACAAAAACAAATGAACTGAGTGGATTTTTGGAGATGAAGAACCGTACCTGTACAGGGTATCGATCGATACTAGGCTGTATCGATCGATACCAGCCGTATTTCGACACAAAGATTTAAAAATCAGTGGTGTCGAGTTGCTTAACCAGGGAAAACGTTCCATTGTGTTAGAAGTTAGCACTGTTAGGAACACTCAAAAACAGGTTAAAAGCAACATGGTAGATCAAAGATGAATCCAAGGTAGTCAAATGCAAAAACAGACAGTGACATAAGTTCAACAGAAGAAAACAAAGAGAAAGAAAGAAAAAAAACAAACGTGAAGATCAGATAAGACTAATCCTGCGTCTCCTCGGAATCGCTCTCATCATCAGCAGCAGGTGCGGTGTGTGAAGGTCCAGGCTGGGACGATGGATCAGTGTCAGTCGTGCAGCGGCAACGAACAGCAGCCCAGATGCTCCTCAAGCTGGAGATCATAAATCTCTGGAAGGCAGCTGGCTCCATCGGAACATCTGTGTCTGCAGGCCACTGTGGCTCAGGAATAGGTGTGTATGGGGCAGCCTGTGTACGTCCTCTCTGACGTGAAGTGGATGGGATACCAGCAGGTGGACGAACCTGTCGTCGAGTCGCAGAGAGCGAAGTCAGGAGCTCTGCAGGAGGCTCGAAACGAAGCAGAGTGGGATCCTCAGATAGGTCTGTCAAATCCCTAGCAGGTAGCTGTACCAGAAAGCTCCCATCGGATCGGTTAAGAATCCACTTCCTCCCGGGCTTCAACCACTTAAGGTTCCGCATGTGAGCTTCGTCCAAGTATCGACGCGAAGTGACAATCGAGCAGCTGGTAGTGCTGATGCCGAGGTGCTCGAAGACAGGTGTTAGAAGACTACCAATGGTCTCCTTCTTCGTGCTCGTGCCTGTGAATGGCTTGATCTTCAGAGAGACCAAATGATGTGCAAAGACAGCTCCAAGGTTAACATCTTCCAGCTCAGGCCACTCAAAATTCTGCTCAGGGATGATGTCTCTGACAGCCAGAAACAAAAGCAGAAGCTCAGATACTCTCATCTTGTTAGGCTCCATCTTGCACAGAAGAGTAGTGCTCAGGATCCTAACGAAGCATCGCAGGACTGGATGTCGAATGTCCATCTGAGTGGACGTCTTAGAGTCATAGACACCGTTCCCAAACCATGCCCAGAATCCGCGCATGTCAGGATGAGAAGCTGGAAGAGCAGACCTCCTGCGGTCCCGTCGAAACCCGTACATATCACAGAGATCAGGGAGTGAAATCCTGTGCCTGACTCCGCGAGCCATGAAAGATAGGGTGCCATCTTGTGCGTCTCGCAGGGCCTCGTCTGAATAGCTGACACGAGCCGTCGCCATGAACTGACGAACCAAGTCTGGGTAAAGGTCACGCTGCTGTGTAGCCATGTGACCGAAACCAATTCGCTCGAGTAGACGAGCTAAATCTGAGTCAAGACCCAGCTGATGTAGAGAGACTCCGTCGATAAACCTAGTAGGCTCGATGGTGACACCCAACCACGCGTTGTAGAACAGCGTGTCGAAATCGTCCCATTCCTCAGAAATGGGTCTAAAGGCGGTGTCGTCACTCAAGGCATGCGCCTTCTCCTGTCCATCCCAATCTCGCTGACAAGGGATCCTGGCCTTCTCGTTCAGCTTAGGCCAAGGACTTCTGCGTGGGACTGCAGGATTATCCGTAGTAGGCGGGTCAGAGCTCGATGCGCCTGTAGTCCTGGCTCTCTTGGACTGAGATGCCATTTGGCCATGGGGTATCGATCGATTTGGTATTTGGTCGACACGGGATGGTGTCGATCGACACATGTGTGGAATGAAGTTCCTCTTAGGGCACTGTGTATCGATCGATACTATGCAGTATCGATCGACACTCATCGCGGAAATCTGCTTCACGTTTTGACACAAGACACGAAACTAAAAATAAACAAAGATAGAAAAGTTTATGTACATACTTACCAGTGGGTTGCCTCCCACCAAGCGCTTGTTTTACGTCGCGAGCTTGACTGTACTGGCGATCAGTCAGGAGAAAGGTGAGAACTTGCGTCGAAACAAGCTCCACGATTCGATATCGCCAACGTCAGAGTTCTGCTCAGCATGTGTTCCACGAACTCCGGTCCTTTTTCTTTCAGCTCTGAGGTGAGAAGTACTCTTGCTTTGGAAAATGGCTTTGAATTACCCGTGCTTTTCACCTTATAATGGATCGAGTCACCATCGCATCTCTGAGGTTTCAAAATCACAGAAGGAGTACTCTTCACTTCTTCGCACTTTTCCTGGTCCTTTGTCATAACCATTTCAGCATCTTTCTTGATTGGGGTAGAAGGACCATCTTGAATATCCGTGACAGTTGGTGCGTCATGAGGTTCTCCCAAAAGATCATTCATCAGCGTATCTCCTGTGACAATGGTGGTGCAAGAGATATGTGTAGGAGTTCTCCTAACAGGTATGGCATCGTAGTACACCTCCTTGTCAATATATGAGAACGAGATCTTCTTGCTTGGCGTATCCATGATCGCACCAACCGTGGCCATGAACGGTCTTCCCAAGATCAATTGCGTAGTAGAATTTGCACTCATCTCAATAACTTGAAAATCGGTAGGGACCATGCAACTTCCTACTGTGACAAGCAAATCGGCGATTGCACCATATGGAGTAGAGGTAGACGAATTCGCGAATGTGATAGACGTCTTGGGAGATCGAATATCAGCTCCCAATCGCTCTGCAATTGCCTTAGACATAACATTAACGCTAGCTCCTGAGTCAACGAGAGACTCTTCGAATTTAGCTCCAGAGATAGAGCATGGAACTGAGAAAATTCCTGGGTCTGCCCGTTTAGTCAGCTGCGCCAGAGGAGGTGGTCGAGGATACGGTAATTTAGGATTGTAGCTCCTTTGCTCAATCAGATCAGGCGTCTGCATACTCTCCGGCTCAATCTGCGAGGGGTATCGATCGATACCAGGTCGGGTGTCGATCGATACTCTGGGTTCTGACACGTTTCGAGAAACGATTTGGATTGGTATCGATCGATACTTGGTGGTGTCGGTCGATATCTTGACGATTTCAGAATCCTCCTCGTCGTTCTTGGTAGAATTTGCTACAAGCCTAGCAGTCTGGGCTAACTGTGTATCCAAAATCGTCTGACGAACACTGAGAGCTTCGATTTTGCTATTCAGATCAGAGTACAAGGTATCCAATCTCCCATTGAAGGTCGCTGTCATCTGCTGCTGTCCGTGAAGGAGCTGTTCAAGCATGGATTCTATCCTGTTTTCAGAAGATCTGGGTGGTGCGGATGTGTATCTATGCCTTTGATCTGGAGGTCCATCTCTACCCACGTAGTTGACATGTTCCACTGCATTCTCTTCAGCAAAATAAACATTCTTCTTCTGCTTGCTCATCAACAGATTGTGCACCGAATCCAGTTTCGCATGCACTTCAGCAATCTGCGCACCCTCCATGTTTTCAGCTTGCTTCGTTCGCTCAAGATCTGCATTCTTGGCGCTATGGCTAGATGCAAAGTTTTCGATCAGCTGGTAAGCATCGTCAGGATATCTGGTAAAGAAGTTTCCATTGCTAGCAGAATCCAATGCCATCTGGTACCGACAATCAATTCCTCTGAAAAAGAATTTCAGCAACTGAACCATGTCGAAACCATGATGCGGACAGTCCTTCTGATAAGATCTAAATCGCTCCCAAGCAACCTTAAGTCCTTCAGTTCTTCCCTGAGAGAATTTAGAGATCTTGTTCCTGATTTCCTCGGATCTCGCATCATCGAAGAAGTTGTTCAAGAAAGCACTCTTGATCTCTTCCCAGGTAGTCAGTGATCCAGGAGGTAACTGCCTCAGCCAGTAAGTAGCTTCCCCACCAAGAGAGTATGGGAAGAGCTTGCAGAAGAGATAATCGTAGGACACTCCATTGCTCTTGATGCTAGTGACCAAGTCCTCGAATTTCTCTACATGATCCATTGGATGCTCATGAGGCAAACCATGGAAGAGATGCTGTCCTACTAGAGTGTAGTAAGCAGGCTTCAGCTCAAAGTCATTCCGCTCATACGCAGGGGGACGAATCGCAGAGCGATTGGCGAAAAATTGCTCTGGCCTGTTGTGTTCACCAATCGTTCTACCACGATTAGACCCCGATCACAGACCAAACCTGAGCAAATGAGAAGAAACTTTTATTGGAAATTTTGTTGCATTTTCATGATTCTGACTATGAAATTCTCCAACTGTGACAACTCATTAGCTAGTGCAATTACCTTCAATTTGATGGAACTCTGCCAGATGGGTTCGGTCAACAGCCTCGTTTCTGAAGACACGGTCTATAGAAAAGTACTTCTTGGGAGTGAAAGGTTCCTATGGTAAGCAATAAAATGAATATACGACAGAAACAATGTTGCACACTTTGTAAATGCCTAGCCAACAATTACTAAGAAAGCACGAAATTTCAAGACGTCTATATGCTTCAATATTCATCGAAATTTACACAGCTTTAGACGTGAAATGATGCTTAGGTCGGGAAACCATATATGTATAATGCCAACACAAACAAAGCCTTGATTCCCAAAATCAACATTCCAACCCCCACCCCCACTTTTAGGTATTCACCAGTCAAAATAAACAAAGAATACAGATCACTCAGACAAATGAATGGATTGAGAATTGGAAGGGCAAAGTCAAATCTAGTCAGACCTTTGCGAGTGCATAAAGCATCCTAGACGAGACCGCCGTTGTGTGTGTACGGAGAAGATTTTTGTTTGCTTCCTCTCTTTTCCAATCATAGTTATACCTTTACAATGGAAAAGTTCATGATGAGAGGTTAAAAATTAGTTTACTACTATCAGAGGTAGTAAGCATCAAAACAAGTTGTTACCCTCGCGATCCATATCCACCAGACTCATGAACTTGTTTCACCCTTTCAACATAATCTTCTGGTAAATCCCTTGTCGTCGAAGGAGCTACAGTCAAATATTCACATATTACGATTAAGAGTTAGAATGTCACTGAGATGTCATAAAGCAGCTGAGAGAGAATTGTCCACGAGACCTTTTAGAAAGAAGGTGTCATGAGAGTCACGAGCAGGGTGCTGCTGAGGCTGGAACAGTGCATCGAAATTCCAGAAGCTACAGGGCAGAGGAAAAAGGTTGAGATCAACCAATGAACAGAAAAGATAATTCCCTTTGTCTTCACGAAGAGCTTAAGATATTCCAAACATCATTTCTGAATAACTAGGTGGATAGTGAAAAAGGTTGATAGATTTGCATGGGGTATTGAGGTGCCTTGCTATATAGTATCAAAAGAGATTTACACATCTAATTGATATGATACCTGCTCTCCACAAAGTTGTTTGTAGGCATCTCTTCAAATCTTTGACCACACAATGCTGAAAATCGTTATTCCCCGGTAGCAGAAAAAATGGAGAAATACTAGTAACATGGTAAAAGTCTCACCCCATCTGACAAAATATGTCTTTCAACTGCTTCCGCACCTGAAATACACAAGAATAAGAAGAAAATAATAGTCTATAAAAAGCAAAGGTTACTCCAAATTTCTGCAACGGAAAAGGTAACCATCAAGTAGAATATATTTCAGTGTGAGTTATACAAAACACTAAGACACACCGAACTTAAAGTAAAGGGATTCAACAACTTGTTCTATTTGAGTACCTTAAGAAGGGGATGGAGATGCCCAGCATCAACAGGCTGTCCTTTAGCACTGAAGTTATACTCCTTGAATTCTAACTCTTTCCAGCTACATGTGAGTACCAATTGTTTTGTTATTTGCATTATGCCAAACATTATTGTTAATAAGTTGAAAACGTAAGGAATAGTACACACTTTTGTAGATTTTCTCGAGTCAAATCAGTGGCGAAATTCTTCCTTTTGGGAGCATAATTGGGACCTTTCTTTACAGAATAGCCATTCCATACCCTAAGAAGAAAGGAAGGAAGCTTTAAATAATGCCTCCCAAAAGAAACAATTTACAAATAAAAAGCGCAGTTGGTTACTGTAGTTCTATGAGGTTCCTCTTTTTGAGAGAACTGAGACTTTCTTTGTCAAGTTCCTGAAGGTGAGAAAGGCCAACTTAGTCGAATGAATTTTTTTAAGCTGCATAAGAATTCTACATAATCGTTTTGAAATAAGATGATACAAACCAGGCCTTCCTGTGTTTGTAAAAGCAGGTTCTTCACTTTATCTTCAACATGTTGAACCTACAGCAAAATGGTTCAGAGCTTATGATGCAGACCAAATAGATGCAGAGAAAAAGTCTGCAACAAATTTAACTAACTCAAGCATTGCATAACCAAACATGAACAGTGAAACCTTGTAATACCTTCCTAGAGACTTGCTTTCCCATTTCCACCCACTTGTTTTTTGCAGCTTGTGAAGAGCCAATCTTGAATACCGAAGGAGCTAGCTTTTTCTGAAACAGCAAGATCGTTGTTTTAACATGACATCAAAGGAAATAGAAAGAGTCATGAATATATGATAATCACCTGGAGTTCATCTTTGGATATGCTACCTTCCGCAGGAACAGCCAAGAAAAGTTGTGCCTCTGGCGACCCTTCCGCTGCATATTTCTTCCCTTCATCAGTCAAAACCCATGATTCCCGTTTAATGTCCTGCACATCACATTACAATGCCTCTTGATTCAATCAGGTGAATATACATATCCATACATGATCCCATAAGCTAATCCCTCAATCTAAAAAAGAAGCTAGTTCCCTATGAAACAACGTATAGATCCCTGATTCAGAATGGAGAAGTGGTGGTGTTGTACCTGAGCTTCGATGTAGCGAAAACCATGTAAGCTCTTGATGACATTGACGACTTCGTTGTGGTCAAGGTTGCGTTCGGCGGAGAATTGATCGGAATCTGTGATTTCTTCGTTGCTCTGCAGAAACCCTAGGATTGCCTCCTCCGCCATGTTCAGAGGTTCTCTTCCGGTGATCGTATTTCGCGCAGTCCGCCGTGTGTTTCAAAGAGCTCTGAGTTTTTCAGCTTTGCCTACTCCACTCGAACAGTATTAAACGATGTCATTTTGGAAGAAAAAACCTAAAATTGCATTTCATTTCATTTTATTCGGTTCGGTTCAGTATATTTGGTACAAGAAAAGAATTTGTGTTTCATATAATTTTGGATTGATGAATTTCAGTTTGGGTAGTTACTGTTTTGATTCGAATCAATTATTTTTGCTAACCCTTACACAATGTAGAAAGAAACGTGATTAAGCTATACCAATTAGTTTAGCCAAGAGATGCTAACTACGCACACAATTCGCATTAGATTAAGAACGAATACAGAAAAGGAAATAACGGATCTAATTTCGTTAACGAGTAAGTTTTATCTACGGAAAGCATCGTCAAATTCACTTTTTTATTATATCTTTTTTATTATATGACATATATATATACTTATGTAATAATTTGTTTCTCGCAAAATTTTGTATGACTTTATAATCTTAATTTGAAATCAATGAAATTATTTGTCGTAAAAAAATATATATATATATAGTTTAACAAAACCCACAATTAGCTGCTAAAATTGCAGACTATTATTTTGTGGGATCCAAAGGTGGTTGGTCAACGGAAACAAAGCGAATATTTCTCTACACCTTCCCTCGAAACGACAACGTTTTATCTACGCTTCTCAGTTTTCGCCTATTTGCATGGATGTGCCACGTGGCATATGCAGAAGTTGCCAGTGAAGGAGTTTTTTCCTCTACACATCATCAATGTCACCAAAACCGAATGCGAAAGGCAAAACAGATCACGAGAGGGAGGAAGAAGATGAAGCACTTGTCCTCCATTGCAAACGGCGTCGTTCTTAGATGCTCACAGTATTTCTTCTCTCCCTCTTTTGATTAATAGGATGGTTAAGGATCGTTGACACTGAGATTAAAGTGTAGATCGTAAACAAAATAGTGTATGGGATTTTCTTTTAAAAAAATTCTGAGATCAAAGTATATAACCGGTTAAAACTGATGCTCACAGTATTTCTTCGTTTCCTTGGTGGTTAAGCCAAAAAGAACATCAAACTGATGTTGCAGGGAACTAGAGTCAAGCATTGAGAAAATGGTGCAAGAGTTTGAATGTCAATGGAAGCCTGGAACGGAAGGTACTTACTCGAGGAAGCTTGTGGAATTTTGCAACTCAAAGATGACCATGAGTCGGGTTTGTGACCAAAACATACCTGAGAGAATAAAAGATGGTTCTTTTACCCGTCTCACGTTCGATATGATGCTTGCCTGGCAACAACCTGATGCAGATGATGACAATTATGAGTCTCATTTGGTAACTATAAGCTAATTGATCTCTCAAACATTTGGAATTATAGAGTCGTTAATTAATGCATATGTTATACTTGTGTTCAAAGGAAGCAGTAGGTAAGGAGAGTGAAGACAAGAGGATTCAATCAACCTTATCCCCAGAGCAAGATGACATCTCTCTTTTTTATTCAGACATCATGCCGCTTCTCGTAAGCAAAAATTCTGTTTTGATCACACTGATTTAAATTGTATATAAACACTAATTGTACCTCAACTTTTATGTTATGTGTGAATTGATTAGGCTGATCATGAACCAAGTGTGGGTGAAGATGCATTTGTGTATTTGGGCTCAATCGTTCCTCTCCCCGTGGATGTCATTAACGGAAGATACATGTTTGAGACTCTAACTTCTCCTACCGGTCACCGACTTCACTTCCCGGCTTACGATATGTTTGTCAAAGAAATAAACAAGTAATTATTCTTATATAGAGCATATAGTTAGGTTTTTTAGACTCGATATAAACCATGTCAATTGCTTTAACTCGATTTATTCTCGTACGATTTATGTATACTAAGGTGTATGAAGCATTTGCAAAAGCAAGCAAAACCTAAAGGGATCGAGTTAGCGGATGATGAAATTATATTGCATGTTGAAGGAACAATGGCTTCGCAAAGAGTGGTTCGCCACATTAAAGAAACAAGCTGGCCAGGTTTGGTTTCCCTGTTAGTTCAATCTGTTATGCATGGCGCCAAGTTTGATTCAAAAGTGATATGGCTGCTAACTTCTCAACAAAATGTCTTGACTTTTGTAGGTAGGCTTACTTTGACAAACTATGCACTATACTTTGAAGCCGCGGGAATTATAAACTATGAAGATGCTCTTAAGATAGACCTTACCAAAGACAATGCGAATTCTGCAAAGCCTACTTCCACTGGTCCATGGGGTGCCCCTCTTTTCGACAAGGCCATTGTATACGAGTCGCCCGATCTGTAAGAATTTATGTATAAGGATTATTTTCCTTGCTCAACTATTGTTAAGCTAAGCTATCTATATTGATTCCGATTTATATTAACAAGGCCATTGACTACAAATATCTATTGACTTTCGATTTAGTGTTGTTGGGTAAAACACATATATTAGGGAAATTACTAGGCTTATAAGATGTTGCCTCATTTGTGTATGACTCATAACATATTTACCTTTTTGATGCATTTTTAGTGAGGATGGAGTTGTGTTGGAGTTTCCAGAGATGACAAGCTCAACGAGACGAGATCATTGGCTTATGCTTGTTAATGAGATAACATTAATGCACCAATTCTTGAGGAAATACAATGTTGAAGCTCCCTTACAAGCATGGGAAGTCCATTCGAGAACAATCTTGGGAATCATACGGTTGCATGCAGCCCGTGAAATGCTGAGAATTTCTCCCCCGGATCCAAAAAAGTTTTTAATATTTAGTTTATTTGAGGAAGTTCCTAAGGGGGACTTCGTACTAGAAGAGCTCGCAGAGAGTCTAAAGGTGGGTCGTACTACCAAAAACCCATGTAGCGCTAGCTCCATATTGAGGAATATGAACATGGAACAGCTTGGTAACATAGTAAAAGAAGAGGGAGAAGATAAGTGTAAGGAGAAGGGGGAAGTGATTGACAAAGAAGAATTGCTTGCATCCCTTGAAAGTGCAGTGAATCAATCGAGAGAAGAGGGAAGAGAGATTGAAAAGGCCAAAGCTACGACAACGGAGCTCGAAGAAGAAGGGATTAGTGAAAGTCTAGCAGTTCTTATGGTAAGATGATTTTTGTGATGGGTTAGCATAGTGGTTGGAGGAACTTTAGGTTAGACTTTAAAATCGGATAATCCAAAAAAATGATTGGTTGTTTTATGGGTGTATTGAACTGACAATAATGAGGTATCTTGCAGGAGTTGATGAAGCCACTACAAGACGCATTGCCATGGTTCCAAGAAGTGCTTTATTGGAAAAGGCCTTCTCGTACGCTTTTCATTTTGGCCATTACCATTTTAACCGTTTACAAGTGAGTTTTAAGTACCATATATATATATGATCTAGAAGAGTAACTTCATGGGAATATACTATTAACCAAGAAACTAAATGTATGTTACAGGGAGTGGATTGGTAAGGCTATAGCTGCTTGCTTAATATGGGTGGTGGTTAAAATGGCTCAGGCTAGAAATAAGATGGTCCACAAGAAAAGTGAGGATGCGGTAACAGTGAGCACCGAATCGGACCAAACAGTGACCGAGAGCATTGTGTCGGCTCAATATGGCGTCATAAGACTCCACCAGCTGATGCAGCATGTCAATGTCACCATCATGAAGTTGCGGTCCATATATACCTCCAAGGCTACCAAGGTATAGCTACTGTTTATATATAACTTCGATATTGTTTGTCACTTCGACTATATAAGTTGTCTCTTAATTATACTCTTGAATCGTAGCATGCAAGCGTGGTGATGGCGTCGATGATAGTATTGGCGAGCTTCTTCGCAGTGGTGCCGTTCAAGTTGGTCATCATATCTGGTATAGTATATTGCTTTGTAATGACATCGAGTGTCGGAGAATACATGAGCAACGATCAGAGTAACCGGAGAATGAAGGAGTGGTGGGATTCCATACCTATTGTTCCCGTTCGTGTACTTGACTCTTCTTCCAAGTAGTTCACTTAATGTGAGATACTAGAAGGCGCTAATAGAGAAAATAATGTTTAAAACAGAGTTTTGTTTTGTAAAATAATATATGTCACTACAATTATTATAATAAATAAAATTAGTGGATTGATATTTTTCTCTTATTTATTTTTTCATGGAAACTAATATATAAATTATAAATCAGTTGACCGAATTGATTTCAATTTGTTTTTGGTACTAAGTATTGATTTCAATTTGTTTTCGATTCTAATACATTGGTAACCGAGTTATACTAGATCGCTCATGTTCAAATTATTTTATAGAAAGGCGCATTTAATTATTTTGTTGCCAACATTTTATCAGATTACTATTGACTTTTTGTTCCATAATCCATATAACAAAAGTTGAATAAGACCATAAACAGAGGGAAAAATGAAATACTCGCCGGTAAGCAAATTTGTATGGAAACAAATTTGTTTTATTAAATGTTTGATATTTGTTTGACCCACCATAAGACATAAATAAGGAGCATGCTAGTTCAACAAAAAATTCTACAACCAAACTCAAAAAAAAAAACAAAAAAAAAAGCTAGATATATCTACGGAAAATGAAAAGCAACAAATCTTCACATGCTTATGGAACATGTTTCCTTCTTATATCAACCATTTTCTTGCTTTTCCTCTCACGTAAGTCATTTATTATATAATTTTTGAATACAAAAGCTGAATTTTTCTGATGGTGATATTTGAATGTATGGTTACATTTTTTTTTTATTATCAATTACAGGCCAAGCAAGTTCATACCAAATGCTCATATGTGTGGATCAAAACATATCATGTTCAGAGTGCAAAGCACAATGCGACGAGACAAGTTACGGAGGAATATGTGTAAAAAAAGATGCCAAAACCGATCGTATAATTTGTTGTTGCAAGAAAAGTCCTCCGCCATCATATTATAGTCCCATAGAATCTCCTTCTTCATAATCATATTATATGATTGAATATGTTCTTGTTTGGTAATATCATATTGGATATGGTCAACATGTCTCTATATATTTGAAGGAATAAATCATCTAAATAAAATTGTTTCAACACATTCATAGATCTACTAATTTCACATACACATGTATTTATTATAGAAATTTGAGTTGACGATCTACTTCTCTATAAAAAGTATCATATAGCACCAGATGTCTCCCGAACTAAGACCTCATGCAAAATTTCCTCGAAAACAAAGTTTGAAATCTAAATATATATCTATATTTCCCCCGAATTAAAACTTTGAAACCTAAAAACACACATAATCGATTTAATTGGTTATTGTTTATTAACCAAACATAAACCAATCTAACCTGATCCTAAACCGAATAAACCCAATTCCAACTAAGCCCGACCCACCCGACTTCTTCTTCACCCGTTTTTTTTTTTTTTTCATATTCTCACGATCCAACCCAAACCTGATGACTCTGAACTGCAATAACGCAAAATGAAGAACACATCATGAAACAAAAAATGAATCTATTAAAAGATTAGATCGTGTTCTTACTGGCGGAAGCACACAATCAAAAATATACCTAGTTTTATTGGAATCAATAGTCACATACATCCTGGTCAATAATGAATAACGACATGAAATTGATGAAAAAACAGATGAGAGACAAAAAAAGAGTATGCAGATTGATGCTATTGATCCATGAATCATATAATTATCTTCATTTATATATGCATGTATTGCTTCCATTAATTATCTTCATCTTCCTCTCGTTCTTTTGTTTTTTACTTGTTATCAAACTACCGTTTGTTGAATCTCAACGATGGTCTGTTGAGATTATATAACGCTCCGACCGCCCCTACTTATGGACCTCACGCCCTCTTTCGGCCCGTGGGTCCACCCTCGTCCGACGGCCGGTGCGCTAGTCCGGGAGGCTCGTAAGACTTGTTTACTGACCCTGCAATCACCACGTGATCTTTCCCCATGTTTTGTCCTCACTCGCACGGTACCGCGAATCACTTTCCGATACGTCACCCATCCTTAAATTAATTGCTCCAGCTCAAGCACGCTTAACTCTGGAGTTCTCTCTGGATAAGTGATCGAAAAGATAATTGCACTTTGGTGACATAAGTAGCCAAATCAATTCTTATAAGACTCTCCGCATATACCAGAAATCGAGATATTACAGATTATGCGACGGAGATCGTTTGTTGCTTCCATTTACCTTCGTGTCTCAGTTGCCGGAGTTTTCTCCGTTCTCCAGCACACCTCTTACCCTGAAAACGTCGTTTTCCACTTCATCGAGATTCTGGTTGAGCCATGGTTACAAATCGCGTTGAAAGGAAGGAAGAAGAAGAAGTGTTGGGTTGGTTTTTTGGGTCGCATCGAGTATTTTGGGTCGGTCAGTTTTGGTTGTAAATTAGGTTTAATTTTGGTTTAGTATTAAATTTAGGTGGTTTTAATCGTGGTTCGTGTGTTCTGAGGTTTTGAAGAATGATTTTGTGTGTTTTTAGGTTTTGAAGTTTTAATTCGGGGAGATATAAATTTCAAACTTTATTTTTGGGGAGATTTAGCATGGGTCTAAGTTTGGAAGACATCTGGTGCTATATGATACTTTTCGTAGAGAAATAGATTGCCAACCCTAGAAATTTCATTTATCTATAAATTTTATATCATTTATCATTTCTAGAAAAAATTTTCTAAGCCAAACAATATCTTTATTTACTAGTAAGTTAACATAATAATTTTATAACAAATTAACAGAACTGACGAATGGTATACCAGTTTTAAAGTTTTCAATGCTGTGAAAACATAATTCCGCTATTTTTTATTATTCAGATTATTCATCAAGTTTTCGCCTTTTTTTTTTTAAAACATAATTTCGCTATATACTACGAACGTGTTAGAAATATAACTAGGAAATAAATAAACTAATCTTTCTTTTTTTGGTTTAAAAAATAAACTAATCTTTAAAATTATTTTTTATTGTTTTATAAGTGTGCCGCAGAAACTTTCCAGTTCTTTTTATTATTCGATCATTCAGATGATATACAGAAACATTGTCGTTTACCCTAATATGAAAGAAAAGATTTGAACGTTACAAAACAATGTACATACGATATATACATTAGTGCCACATAGTATCTAATGATTGGTTTAATGATTGCAGCCACAGCCACACTACATTAGAGCAATTGAGGCAACCACTACACAACCTTTGTTATCTTCACACTCATACTTTCAACTGTCCACTGATATTGGAGAACGTTCGCCTACTGTAGTTTTTAAAATTTAATTCTATCTTTTATAACACTTTAATTTTAAATAAATTAACTTATAGAAATATGTTGACAAAAAATGAAAAACTTATAGAAATATATCATGTGTCATCTCTATAATATTATTTAAGAATATATTTTTGAAAATAAACTTTCTTTTGTAAGTTATTACATAAAATGTCATTACAAATAACAAAGAATAATTGAAATAGAAAAGGATATAATTATATTTTACAATTAGTGATAAAAATATGTAAAGTAATTATTTTGTATTAAAGATGTTATCAACAATATATTTTTAAATAATAATCAATTCATATATATTCAAATAACAAAAATCTATTCGAAATCTTGATATATTTTTCACTATAGTTTATTTGAATTTATATCAAAATAAAAGTTGAAAATTATTTTATTAATTTTATAAATATTTAAACACAAGAAAATTGATTTTTTAAGAGTTCGTGAACTAACCACAAAACTAGAGTCATTAAACAGTGCATAATAGAGTTATGTTTTCAAGATTATAGGTTTTACGGGTTAGTCCGAATAATATTTTATTCCACTGCAAAACGGGTTAAATAGATAAATTATTTCGTTTGACAACTCTATCTATAATTAGACATATGATTCAAATAAAATCAATTTTTAAAAAAATTTTAAATAATTTCTTTTAAAAAAATGACCCCGCGCTAATAATAGCACGGGTTAAGTCCTAGTTATATACATACAATTGACTGCATCCATTTTTTGTTTTATAAGATAATTTACCCAAAAAAACACTATCAATTATTAGTTTCTTTATACACTTAAAGAAAAAAGATTTCTTTCTTAATTTACTGATGACAGCAAAAACGGGTTAAATGTCCATATATATATATGCCCACACGCTCCTTCTCTATTAAGACAAAAACAAGAACCCAATCGCTCAGAGTGAGACGAGAGAGAGGATATGGCGATACCTCTAGATCAAAACAAAGCATTTGGTTGGGCAGCCAACGACAAATCTGGCATCCTCTCTCCATTTCATTTCTCTAGAAGGTTTCTTTCTTTTTAGAGATCAGAGATTTGATGTTCTTGATTGATGATGATATATAAGTAATTGTCTTTGTTTTGGTGTTATATGTATAGAGAGAATGGTGACAACGATGTAACAGTGAAGATATTGTTTTGTGGTGTTTGCCACTCTGATCTTCATACCATCAAGAACGATTGGGGATTCTCTCATTACCCTATCATTCCCGGGTATCCCAAAATAAAACTCTTTCTACCATTACTAATTACCATTTCTTATTATAATCTCTGCAAAATATGTATGTAAAGATTCAGATATTAGGATCGAAGTGTCGACAATGGCGGATAAAGAAAATGTTTTCATAATACGAATATTTTGAAGAAAAAAAAAATGTTATTCATGGTCCAAATTTTGAATACAAATACCTTGTAGATATTTTCATGGGTATTTATGGTCCAGATTATTTTTATTCCTTTTTAAGAGATATTTATTTGCTTTATAGGATATCTTGCTAAATAAGGAATAATGAAAGAAATTATGGAGACTTTATTACATTTTTATAAAGCAAAAGGAAAGAGTTTGATACAACAAAAAAACGCTCTATATATATGCTTTAAAGATTATGTTTGAGTTTAGATTTAAAAATTACTTATGCATTGTATATGTAGTAGTAGGTTAAATATAAAAAAATACAGTTAGATTACCATTAAGGCATTACTAATGATAATTTCGATCGTTAACAACTACTTTCGTTTGACTATTTTTTTGTTTATTTGCTAGGCATGAAATCGTTGGAATCGCAACAAAAGTTGGTAAGAACGTGACGAAGTTCAAAGAAGGAGACAGAGTAGGAGTAGGAGTAATAATCGGTTCATGCCAATCATGTGAATCATGTAACCAAGACTTGGAAAATTACTGTCCACAACTCGTATACACATACAACTCTAGCTCGATTGACGGAACCAGAAACCAAGGAGGTTATTCCGACAAAATCGTTGTCGATGAACGCTTTGTCCTAAGCTTTCCCGATGATTTACCGAGCGATTCAGGCGCACCGCTGCTCTGTGCTGGAATCACTGTGTATAGTCCAATGAAGTATTATGGTATGACTGAAGAAAAAGGGAAACATTTAGGTGTGAGTGGACTTGGTGGGCTTGGTCATATCGCTGTGAAGATTGGTAAAGCCTTCGGTTTAAAAGTTACTGTGATTAGTAGATCATCGGAGAAAGAGAGAGAAGCGATTGATCGACTCGGTGCTGACTCGTTTCTCGTCACAACGGATTCTCAAAAGATGAAGGACGCAATTGGGACTATGGATTTCGTGTTGGATACGGTATCAGCAGAACATTCTCTTTTACCGTTGTTGAGTTTGCTTAAAGTGGATGGAAAGCTTGTGACTTTAGGCTTACCAGAGAAGCCACTCGAGCTACCAATCTTCCCTCTGGTTCTTGGTAAAAAAAACAGATCATGACGAAAGTTGTGATTTTATGTATTGCGTGTTGCGCAAGTAATGATAAGGGTTTTTGGTGTTCTGTATACAGGTAGGAAAATGGTGGGAGGGAGTCAGATTGGAGGGATGAAGGAGACACAAGAGATGCTTGACTTCTGTGCCAAGCATAATATCGTTGCGGATATCGAACTCATAAAGATGAGTGATATCAACTCTGCGATGGATCGGTTGGCTAAGTCTGACGTCAGGTACCGGTTCGTGATCGATGTGGCTAATTCATTGAATCCTGTTTGAGTCATAATCTGAGATTAAAGAACATATCGACCATTGAGTCTTGGTCTAGAGTCTGTTGTGGTCTTTGTTTGTTTCTGCTTTCATTTTTTAAAATTTCTCGTGTTTCATCTATGGTGTAAGGAATAAAGCAAAGATTCTGAGATTTTCTGGAGGATGGTTACAAAAGCATGAATACATTTTCTTATTGGAGAAGTTACTTGTCTGTTCTTTCTATACTATGCTTCCAGGTATTGTCTGGGTATACTGAGAGAGATACATTTTCTTGTTGAACACGTTACTTTCTTTGCTTCGGTTTTGGATTTCACATGCCCATGGAAATACTTTTTTTGAATTTGAATGTTAATATCATTAGAATGATAGCGGTTTGCAGTTATAGACAAAAAGAGCTGAGCCAGCCAGACGACACCCCTTGCTCAAAAAAAGATAAAAAAACAAGAAGAGCCCACAAAACAATCAAACAAGAGATGAAAGGAAGAGCAGGAGTCAAGAGATTGTTAACCACTTCTGCATAAGTCCTTTGAATGCCTTTTGTTCCCCTTTGGATAGAATGATATCACGGATAGATCGATCCAACTGCCTAAATAGCACCTCGGGGGGAGTAGAGATGCCGCTATGAAGCCTTTGATTTCTCTCTCGCCATATGCTGTAGATCAGAGCCTGAACCACCAGCCGTTTGAGCACAATCGGATGCCGACGAGAGGTAGGAGAAGAAGATATCCAGGTGGATAGAGCAGTCCATGTGTGGAATCTGAAAGTATGATTTTGCAGTCTTTGAATTGTTAAATCCCATAGCAGGCCGCTAATTTCGCATCTCAGGAAAAGATGGTCTCTTGATTCTTCGTAGCAATTGCATAAGCAGCAATGCAGAGGAATATTTAGCCCCCAACTTCGCAGCCTGGATCTTGTAGGGAATCTATCAAGATAGGCTATCCACATCATGAAAGCATGGGAGGGAATTGCACCTTTAAACCATACATTTGAAGCCCAAGGTTGGATTGGATTATGCTCTCTGATGGACTCCCAGGTTGCTGATGTAGAGAAGTCTGAGGCAGCTCTGTTTTCGATATGCCATCGGTAACGGTCCTCCTCCATATCGGGATTTGGAGGTGGTATTGAAGTAAGGTGACTTTGGATTATCTCAGCTGCAAGGGACCTAGCTGGTCGTAGCCGCCAGCATTGTGAGGACGAAGCATCTGCTACTGATCCTTCAAGAGGGATACCAAGTTGCGCAGGCCCATTATGCCCACATATTTTTATAAGAGGCCCCAACTCGGTCCAATGGTCATACCAGAAACTGGCCTTTGTTCCATTCCCAATTTCACATCTTATGAAGCGGCTCGCAAGAGATCTTAACTTAAGGATGGAGTTCCATGTGGATGAAAATTGCTTATCGCCATCCTGAGCCCACAGACTTTCACCTTTCAACCTATTTTCCTTTGACCAAGCAACCCAAAGAGACCCGGATTCTGCAAATAGTAGCCACACTAATCTGAGAGCCAATGTTTTATTCCACAAGTTCAGATTACGCAAACCTAATCCTCCTTCACATTTAGGCCGACATAGGTCTGTCCAGGAGACTTTTGCTGAGCCGATTTTAGCGATGTCACCTTACCATAAGAATCTTGTGCACATAGTCTGTATTTTCTTGAGGCAGCCCTTAGGTAGAATAAAAGCTGACATCCAGAAATTAATTAAGCCATAGATCACCGAGTTGAGAAGTTGCAGCCTACCGGCGTAAGAGAGAGCACGAGTCAGCCATGAGTTGAATTTGGCTGATAGTCGATCTAGCAAGGGGCTATAATAAGAAATCCTCAATTTCCTGTGCAGAAGAGGTAGCCCGAGATATCTGATAGGGAGAGAACCCAACGAGAAGCCAAAGCTAGCCAGTGTAGCAGATTCTAGCTGGTTCTGTCCTGCGACGAAAAGCTCTGTTTTCTCACAATTCATTGCTAGCCCTGACCACTCAGCGAAAACGACCATTGTCTCCTTGATAGTACTAAGGGATCGATCACACCCATCGAAGAAAATCATTATATCATCAGCGAAAGCTAGATGAGAGACTTCCGGATGATTTGAGTTGGGGTGAAAACCAATGAGACCTGAGGTGTATTTGGAGTGGATATGCTGCGAAAAAACCTCCATCAGTAGGACGAAAAGATAGGGAGAAAGGGCATCCCCCTGCCTTAATCCTTTTGTACCTCTGAAATATCCACTTAGTTGACCATTTATAGCCACCGAGAAGCTTGTTGTTGTCATACACTGTGTTACCAACTCGATGAAGCTGGCTGGAAATTGCATCTCTATCATGGTGAGCTTAACAAAATCTCAGTTAACAGAGTCGAAGGCCTTTCTCAAGTCCACTTTTAGCATAGCTCTCTTAGATATTGATTTCCAATTATAGCCATTGATGAGCTCAGTTGCTAGAAGGACATTCTCCACTAGAAGTCTGCCTTGAATAAAAGCAGATTGATTAGAGGATATGAGTTGGGGAAGCACCTGTTTTAGTCTGTTTGCCAAAATTTTTGAGATGATCTTGTATAGAGTGTTACAACAAGAAATAGGCCGAAAGTCTGTGACTGAGGTTGCATTGGTCTTCTTAGGAATCAAAACCAAGGTGGTTGAATTCCATTGTTTGAGTAATTTTCCGGATGAAAAAAACTCCATGATTGCTGCAGTAATATCATTCCCCAATGAGTTCCAGTTAGCACAGAAAAATTCAGCATTGAAACCATCTGGACCGGGAGTTTTGTTCTTAGGCAGAGAAAAAAGGGCTTCTTTAATTTCCAACTGCGTGAATGGAGCTGAAAGATTGGCTCTGTCTGCTTCTGAGCATCTCTTCTTGATCAGAGAGCCCAAAATGGCTGGTGTAGCACTTGAGATCGCAGGCTGAGATCCCAACAAAAGCTTAAAATAACCAACAATATGGTTTTGAATTGCTTCCGCCGTGCCCAACACATTACCGGCATTGTCAATCAAGAAGTGAATGTGATTACCTGCAGCTCGGGATATGATAGCCCGATGGAAGAAAGGGGAATTACTATCCCCCTCAGATAACCACTTAATCCTTGATCTCTGCTTTAGGAAGGATTCCTCTGCGTTGGCTAAAATTAACCATTTCCGATGAGCTTCCCTTTCGTCTGCTACATTAGCTTGAGAAGGGTTTGTCAAAACCTCCTTTTGCATTTGTATCATGATATCATGAGCTTCAGAGACTCTTTTTTCCAAATTGGAATAATGCTGCTTGCTAAAATATCGAATGATCCCCTTGAGCTCCTTAATCTTCCTGGACACTTGGTACATTTGGGTGCCTGCAAAATTCAGGGATTTCCAGCAGGCATCTATAAGCTGGATAAACTCCTCACTCTTCAACAGATTATTCAGAAACATGAAAGGCTTTTTCCTCTTTGTTTTCATAGAATCTAGATAGATACAGCAGGGACTATGATCTGAGCAGTCCACTTCCCCGAAAACACCAATGGAATTGGGGAAAGATATGAGCCAAGTGTCATTCACTAAGATACGGTCCAGTTTCTTAGCAATTGGAGCACTAGGCTTGTTGTTTATCCAAGTAAAGGTGTTTCCCCTGAAGGTTAAGTCTTGAATGGCTGCATTGGTAAGGCAATCTTGGAATTCTCTCATAGACCGAGAAGAGATAAAGGGATCCGCAGTAGAATGCTCGGATCCATGAAGGATTTGGTTGAAATCCCCAACCACAGTCCAGGGAAAGCTTGAGACAGATGCAGAAATGGCAACAATTTCCTGCCATAGGATCTTCCTTTCATCCGCCAAGTTAGACCCATAAACAAAAGAAACAGCTACCATGGATCTGACTCCTGGAATCTTAGCTGTGCAGGTGATCATCTGGAGAGACTTGTTGATAATCGAGACAGAGATACTAGGATGCCAAAGAACCCAAATCTTCCCGAGATCAGAAAACTCATAATTAGCGGTATAGGACCACCCAGGGAATGATCTGTTAATGACTAACTGAGCATTTTCTGGCTTGACGTGGGTCTCGAGAAGACTCCCAAAAAGAGGCTGGAAAGGCTTACTCCACTTCTTAAAACAACTCCGCTTTACATTATTATTAAAACCCCTAATGTTCCAACAAAAAATATCCATAAAGGAACGGGGTTTAGAGGTTTGAAGGGCCTCCAGCCCTGGCTCTGATAGTCGACTGCCGAAGCTGCCTCTTGCTTATAACCTCAATGAAACGATCACCTTTGTTTTCTGATCCTGGGCTTTTTCCAGAATCAACTGGGTTAATTTCTACACCGGACAGAACCTCAGTTGGAGATTCCTGAGAGTCAACAGAATCAGGATCTTCAGTTTCCGCTTTTGTAGGAGTGATTAACTCCAGGCCAATGTCAACACAAAGGTTTTCCGTTGAGGTATCTACCGATGACGAAGAATCATCAGTAATACCTACAATGCTTTCATCCGCTTCCCCACTTTTGTTAACAGCCATGACCTCTGAATCCTTGTCCACAATGATTAAACCTTTGCTCTTTGAGCCCTCTGGAAGATTTTCAGGGGGTTCTTCTATTGCTTTCCCCTTGCTTTTCTCAGCTGCTGAGAAATTTCTAGGAGGAGCTTGATTACCTTTAGTTTTAGCACGGGGGCAGATCTCTGTGCGATGTTTAACAGATTTGCAAACCTTACAGAGAGCAGGGGCGGTTGGACATTTGGAAATGGTGTGTCCGACTTTTTTGCAGTGCTCACAAATCGAAGGAAGCCAAGGACTAGAGACAGTGACTCTGGATACTTCTCCTGATTCAAACCTCGCGTTGACAGCTTCCGGTAGAGGAGATCGAGGATCAATAATTGTGTAGACTTTGGCAACTTCGATATTAGTCATATTGAGAGTTGATGGGTGACAGCAAATAGGATGACCAACAAGGCCAGCTATGTGCTCTAATCCTTCCTCAGAGAAAAATTGGAAGGGAACATTTCTGAATTCCAGCCAGACCGGAACCGATGAAAGCTCAGGTTTAACTGGTTTGATTCCCGGAGACCACTTAGCAACGAACATGGTTTGTCCTTCTATTTGCCACAATCCCTGACTGAGAATCCTTCGTCGAGCGTGTGGGCAGGGAACTCGAAAGAGGAAAGCATGACCTTCTAACTTCGATACTGTGATATCTCTACGATTTTTGCTCCAGATGCCATTAACTATAGCGTGGAGAGCTCCTCTCGATGGGGGTTCCTCGTAGAATTGGCCCAAGATGAAAAATTCCCAAGCTTTCTTATTGTTCTCAATCACTGAATTTGGAATTGTTACACATTTCTCACCAGTCTCCAATGTGAAGGGAGAACCTTTTCTTTGGAGGTTTGCTTTGCCTTTGAGGAGGTCAGTCCACAAGCGAACTGAGCTAGAAGTGCCAGCCTGAGAATCTGTCGCACGATCTTTGGGATCTGTAAGATCTTCAGTAGATTTAGCAACAATATTCTCAGAAGATTGAATCGGAGGAAAGCTGTCAGCTTCATTTCCCTGTGAGTGTCCTGCTGCGAGATCGACAGGAGGAGTTGTCAAAGCCAGTTCTTTTAGGAGTAGATCTGGGTTTGGAGGGTGCTCAAATTTCGAGGATTCCTGATGAAGGGAAATTGGAGCACGATCAACAGGTTTCGGGATCGTGGTAGTATCTCCAGGCACTAAGTGGCTGGCGGAAACTTTCGATGCCGATTTCTGAAACTTGATCGGAGGGGAAGTAGCTGAAGGAGATTCAGGTACTGATTTTGATTTAGAAGAGCCAGCAGTTCCAGTGGGGAGACTGCGAGGAGAGATTTTGTGTTTCTTTTTCTTCCCCATGATGGGGATTAGGTGGGAGCCAACGACGAGATCGTCGCCGGTGAGGAGAAAAAACTCGGTTAGAAAAAATCGCCTTCGTGTTATGCCCATGGAAATACTACGTCGACGAATTATTGTTTCAGGCAAAAGGCTAATCCAAGTAACATAAATCATTGTGTAAGCCCAATAGATCGTGATTTACAACAGAGAGGATTCGTCACTCATATATATATATATATATATCATTCATCAATCATCGCTATGGTTTATTTGTAGAAACTTGATTCTTCAGATATTAAACCTATATTCCAGCATCAAATGCAATGTTCCAAGGACATTTGAAACAATATCCTTAACAAGTGTTTTTCCTTGTGCTATACTAGTAGTGAATCTAATGCTAATAGCTTTCAACACAAATCCATTACAGTATTAGCAACAAAAAAATTGAAGCAATTTTGATGGCCTTGCATGTCCAACATCTCATCGAGTCGTTTTACCTCCTTCATTAATCGGGTACCGGATCTTTTGCTTATCGTTGCACTCACTGTTATTTTCCATCTCTTGCCTAATACTCTGTTTCAGTTCCCTAATAACATCAACAACGATTAACAAAGCTTTTTGTACTGGTTTATAACGTTTTATAAATACTAATCACGAATTTAATTGTCACGAATAATGCAATTACTGAATTAAATCTATACCACAAGGTTTCTGTAGTGGAACACGATAAACCAAATTGGTTTGAGGTTGTTTTACCACTTCAAATGTTGTGTCTCTACCGATATCCACACACAAACTGGATCAGTTGCAATATGCTATTATTGCTGAGATTCCTTCTCGAATCCGTCGAACGAACTGTCGTTTCTTTTAGGGTTTAAAGCCGCTTCTTAAGCAATAAACTCTTAGAGATTTTGTTCTTTGTAAAAGCATCCACATTGCAGACACGTTGAACGTGTCTTCCTCTTTGAAAAAAAAAAAAAAAAAAAATTATTTTTTTATGTCGCTACGAATCACGTCGCGACACGTCATCAACTTTTGGGGAAGACATATGTCTTCCGCGAGACACAAGTTTCGGATGCTGATGGTCTAAGAGTCCTCCGACTTCTCTCTTTTTCTAGGTTATTGATCGAGATATCTAATAGTTTTTATAATTCTACCCCAAATAAAAATAGCTTCATGCTTGTAGTTGTATCAATAATTTTCAAAATAGTACATGTCTGAGAAACGAATCTTAGGCTTAGTATAGAAACGTTAAATTTTTGATCACTAAGGACAAGAAACTTCCAGCCTTCCACGTATAACTACTCCATTTATTTTATATTAAGTGATGTTTAAGCATAATTCTTTCTTTTAAAGTAAATGTTGTTTTTAATTTATTTTGTTAACACACAAGATTCAGGTAAATCAATTCTACTCATCCATTTATTTGTTCTTTTATCAAACTATAGGTAGTAAATGATCCCAAATTCAAAATGGTCTAAGCTCTAAAATCAAATTGTAATTGGTAATCACTAGCTCATGCTCAAATTATCGAAACCAAAAGACTTATATTGTACACTTCTCCACCACAGTGTCTCGTTAATTCACACCATCAAGGAAGGAACACTCATACGTGAAACATAGTGATTATGATCCAATACAAAACACCCAAAAAAATCACCTAAGCTTGGAAAATTGGTTAATAATCTCCACATCAAACCTCACAATTACTAAGAAAGAAGGAGATTCTTTAACCTCACATGAAATCTTACGCTAACAAGCGAGATAACTTAGCTGAAAACCCACTTTTCATTATCGAGACATGAACCCTAAACCCCCAAAACTAAGATCACAACGCTACTCCCCAATATAACAAAAAATGAAAAATAAGCATAGTCGGTCCTAAGAATTAAAAGACTAGATACAAGAAAAAAATGATCGTGCAAGAATCGTACATGAGATTTTGATCATTCGTCCAACTCTAAAATTTTATAAACTCAAATACTCAAAACACATGCTTAAAAAATAAATCATGTTATCAAATTTGCAAACCACCATAGTCGTGTGCCCGACAGATGACAAAGCCTCCAGAGAATCAGCAACTTGGTCATTGGCAGAACCGTCCGGTCCTAAAACAAAAACTTCAACCATCAATAACAGAAACAATTTGCTACTAAAACCATCAGTACTACTAACATAATTTTGTTACTTACGAATGGTTTCTACGGCATGAACAACTTTGATCTCTTTGCTCAAATTCTCTGGCACATAAGAATCCAAATACCCAACAACTGCAGTGACTTCAGCTGGCCCAGAAAAACCTTCTCTTATAAACTTGTTGATGAGAAGGTCATAAACTTCATTGTTTGGTACATCAGTGGGTTCTACATTTTCAAGGTCCCACCAAACTTGGATCTTGAAAGCAAAGATAACTTTGAATCAGCTACTTAAGTAGTCAAAACTCAATCATTTTATCATTTATGACAACCTACCTTATTAGAGTTGGCGGGAGCAACAATCTCCCTGTGTGGTTTGCAAACAACAATAAATGAAGGAAGCATTTATCTAAGACTTTTTCTTCGAGACCGAAACCTTGGAAAATCATATATTGTACGCTAACAATATAACCAAAGAATTAGCTCATCATTTACCCGTCATGCTCAGCCGATTGAACATCATTTCTGCTTCTCTTCTTTGAATTACCTTCGACTTCCTCAGTATTTCCCCAATTTCTGCCGAGCCTTCCGCCACCGCCACCGCCTCCTCCCTATCCACACCCACCACCACTGTATCCTCCTCCATCTTGAGAACAATCTCTCGCCATGTGACCTTGTTCTCCGCAATTGTAACAAGCACCACCATATCTGCCACGGCCACAACCATAGCCTCCTCGTCCTCCTCAGCCGAACCTTCCGCCACCACCATTGTTGTATCCGCAGCCGCCACCACCACATCCCCCACCTCTTCAACCACCAAAACCACCGGGTCCAGACAATTCAACAGCCTTGGGACGTCCGGTGCTTCCGTCGCCGCCACTCATTCTGATAAAATAGCTCTCTCTCGAAATAACAAAATCACCGATCAGATCTCTCTCTCTCTCCTTGGGAAACTAAAGGGAGCACTGGATGTCTTAACGCCAACTGTTCGACGAATTGCTCCAGCGAGGGAAGGCAGGGGACAAAAAGAGAATTAGTTACTTTACCTGGAGGGTGCGCGGGCATACAATTTATAAATCTAAGAAATAGAATTATCACATATTTCTTAAACCCATTATTCAGGTCCAAGCATAATATCGTTGCGGATATTGAGCTCATAAAGATGAGTGTTTTTAACACCGCAATGGACCGCTTGAGTCATAAGTCGTAGGCTAAGATTAAAGAACATGTCAACCATGGAGTCTCGGTCATGTCTAGAATCTGTTGTGATCTTTGTTTGTTTTATTTGTGTTTCTGCTTTCATTTCCCCCCCCCCCCCCCCCCCATAATAATAATATGAACAAAGCAAAGATTCTGAGATTTTCTTGAAGATAATTACGACTAGGCACGACATGAATCAATTTTCTTGTGGAATAAGTTAATTTTCTTTCTATTGCGTTGTTTCCTGGTTTTGTCTGACTATTGTTAAGATTCTGAGAGTTTCTTGAGGGTTGTTACAGAAACATGAATCCAGTTTCTTCTTGGACTAATTACTTGTCTTTTCTTACTATGACCTGTTTCCTGGTTTTGACTGATAATTGTGTTAAAGCAATGAAATTTAGTAAGATTTTGCAACAACATGAAACAATCTCTTGTTCTACAAGTTACTTGCTTGAGATTTTTATCTGTTCTTACTTTACTCTGTTTCTTGACAAGACCTGTTTTGCTCTACAAATTGTTTTAAGCTATATCTTGACTATTTCAATTTGATGGCACAGACGTGGTTTTAGTTCCATACATGAATCCAAAAAGAGACTCCATTAGTCCATTACATTATATGAAAAATATAGATTATAACCATTTTTAGAGGTTTGCATAAATTAAAGTTTTACAGGGGAAGGAGCCGGAGAAGAACCACCGGAACTCGGAGACTGACAGATGCTGCGAAGGGCGTTGGTTTCCTCAGAGGTAAAGCCAAGGGAAGTTAGCATCGCCGGCCAACAATTGGTGGAAATGACTTCGACAGCGTGACAGCATCCGACACCGAGTTTGGTCTCGCCGTTGAGGAAGAATAGAACAATTTCGTTGGTGCATGATTTAAGCTCGTAGAGAGCATCCCAACACTCCATTAGTCCTCCTCCGTTAAGCCTCGCCGCTATGTTGGCGTAATCCGCCGTCATCGGGAGTGTCTTGCCGGAGATGTTGAGGACGAGGAGGAGAGCTACGGTGGCGAAGAGGAAACCTGTACTAGAAGCCATTTTTTTTTTTTTTTTTGAGGTTTTTGTTGTGTGGTGATGATTATTGGGTTACGAGTTCTGTTTTTATAGTGTGGTTTTGGATGGAGGTGAAGGTTGGTACTTAGTGGTGATTTAAGGGTAATTAAAAGGTGGATTAGTGGGAGGAATGAGAAAGGATTGACGGTAAATGCTTAATGTTAATTATGGAAGTTTAAAGCATAGTTAGTGAAAACGTACCTTGACATTGGCGTGGTGACTATATGAGTAACGGTTCTAATAGAGATTGAAGACGAAGGGTTGAGGTCATGTAAACAGCATTTAATAAAGAGAAGTATTTTCAAACTTAGGTTTTGATTGTTAATTTTTAGCCGTAATGGTCAAGGTAACATCATTCAAAAAGCAGACTATTATATATATATAAGCCAAAAATTTCGACTATTTTTAATATCAATCATTTTGTCTGGAATGTGTCAAATACATATTTGTAAAAAAGAAATTACATAACTTTTTGTTACGTTCCAAATACATGTTTTAATTTTCGAATAATTTAAAGTTTAATTTCTTTTATTTAATTTAGTATAGTCAATCAGCTAAAACTATTAATTTTTTATTTTTATTTGTGAGAAAGGGTTTTAATCTTTAATTATTGTACCACCATTTTTACTGTTATAACTTGTTGTGGCTTGTAATTGCACTGTTTCTTTCTAATAGATACACAATTCTTGTTGCCTTGCTTAAACTTTTAAAACATGAAATCACCCAAAATATATGGTCGTATTACAGTCTATAACCATTATCCAAAACATGTATATCTTTTAGGTAACTAAAAAAAAAAAAAATATATATATATATATATATATATATATATATATATATGTTTAAAGTTTTATCGGAATCTCCAATCCAATCTAAAGCTTTTTTTAGTTGATCTGTTATAACCTCTGTTTCCTTACAAATGTGCAAAATCATGAATTAAATTACTTGTGGACGAGTTAAGTGTTTCTGTGCTCTATCTCTTTACAAAACTTGGTTTTGTTCTGATATGTTTTTAAGCTATTCCATTTGGATGGACTCTTTCCTTGTGTTAATCACAAACGCCATTATTCCAAAACTCATATGAATGAACTGTCATTTTCTCATTATACCATAGATTAAAAACTATATATTATTATAACCATAATTATTAATGTCTGCATACATCTATGAGGAACGTATATCAAAGTTTGACAGGAGACGAAGGCGCCGGAGAAGAAGAACCACCGGAATTTGGGGACTCATGATGACAGAAACCGCGAAGGACATTGGTTTCCTCAGGTGTAAAGCCAAGAGATGTAAGCATCGCCGGCCAACAATCAGTGGTGATGACTTCGACGGCGTTACAGCAATCGGAGCCGAGTTTGGTCTCGCCGTTGAGGAAGAAGAGAACGATCTCGTTGGTGCAAGATTTGAGCTCGTAGAGTGCATCCCAACATTGCATCAGTCCTCCTCCGGTAAGTCTCGCAGCTATGTTGGTCGAATCCGCCGTCGCCGGGAGTGTTCTGCCTGAGATGTTGAGGACGAGGAGAAGAGTGACGGTGGCGAAGAGGAGACTTGTGTTAGAAGCCATTGTGTTTTTTCTTCTAGGTTTTGTGTTGTGTTGCGTGAGATGATAATGGGGTTTGATAAGAGCTGTGGTTTTATATAATACTGTGGTTTTGGAAAGAGTTGAGGTTTAATTGTGATTAAAGGTGGGATTTAGTGGGGGAAGTGGGAGAGGGTTAAGACTTGATGAGTTTACTTTAATCTTAGTTCAAGAAATTAATGATTTAAATAGGTTTTATTGAAATAGAGTACCGGTTTTAACGGAAAGATCAAAGATAGAAGCGAAGGGTCAGTTTATTTATTAATACATAAATATGTTTTCATGAATGTTACACAAAAGTGGCTGTAGTTTAGTGGTAAGAATTCCACGTTGTGGCCGTGGAGACCTGGGCTCGAATCCCAGCAGCCACACTTACGTTTCGTTTTTCCTTCAGTTTTGGAACTCGTGGGCTATTTTGTTTACTCAAGTTTTATTCAATGTAGTAGGCTTTGTAGCCTAAATAGTAAATACCCATTATCAATGGTCTCTGTACACTCACGTTTCTTGAAATTTGGTGATAATAATAACTAGGATTGCTAATTACTAAGCTGCATGGAATCGGAAGTGGGTATGCGGAAGCGTTTGGAAGCGCGGAATCAAGTTTTTTTAAAAAAAAATAGGAAGCGGGTACGTGTTGGAAACGTTTATATATATATATATATATATATATATATATATATAGTAAACACCAAATATATTAAAAAATAAAATATGTTAAATAACAAAAATTCAGTAACTCAGTTTAAAAAAAAAAACTTAAATCATAAATTGATAGCGTCGTTGTTTAAAATTATCTTTGCTTCATCTACTTATAGTTCACGATAAAATCAGAAGTTTACGGCGACAGAATGTTCAATCTTTTTTTTAATTTAGATTTATAATTATAATATATTATATTAAAAAAACAAATCATCAATTAGATAATATTTATTAATAACAAAATTTAGCCGTTAAAAATAATAAACAATTCAAAAAAAATAAAATAATAAACAAATGGACTGCCGACAAAACATACAATTGGGCCATAAAAAAGTTTAAAAGCCCAAAGAGAAGAGCAAGTGATCAGACCATGTCTTCGTCTTCTTCAGAAAACTTTTCGATCTGGTTTTATGAAATCGCCGGACGCTTCCAAATCCGATCAACTCGATTCCAAATCGGAATCGTACGATTCCCAATCGATTCCAAACTCTACATTTCCAGAATCGCGATTCCCAAGCGATTCCGACCGATTCCGATTCCGAAGCGGGAATCAGAGTTTTACCGGCGATTCCGTGCAACGTATGCTAATTATAGTGCATATATTTTTTAAGAAAAAATTGATTTTATCTCAATTTTATAATATGACTAACTAATGATTACAGATAAAGCTGTCAATTCGTAATAATTTGTCTATTTAACCCGTTTTGCAGTGCACTAAAATATTATTCAGGCTAATCCGCAAAAACCTATAATTTTGAAAACACAACTCTAATATGTACCGTTTAATGACTCTAGTTTTTGTGGTTAGTGCACGAACTCTTAAAAAAACATTCTTGTGTCTAACTTTTTATAATATTAGTAAAATATTTTTCAATTTTTATTTTGATATATATTCAAATTAAATATAATAAATTATAGTGAAAAATATAGCAAAATTTTGAATAGATTTTTTTTTGAATATATATGGATTGATTATTAAATAATAATTAATAAATTAAATTTTTAATGTCAATAAATACTTTTCATATTATATTCAAAAATTTTAAAAGATAATTATAATATTTATAATTTCAATTATTTTTTGTTATTTGTAATAACATAATATATAATAATCTACAAAATAAATTTCATTTTTGTAAATAACTTTTTAAATAATAATATAGAGATATCATATGGACAGTAAATTCGAAAATTTTGATTTGATTTATATTATACTCACATTTTAATCACCGAGATACTGTACATTCAACAACCATATGTTTCTAAAAAAAAATCTACTATTAAAAGAAAAATAAATACTATACATTGTGTTAATCATGATTTGGTTAATATTTCATCGTCACATAGATCTAAAAAAGCACCAAATATAACACTATACGAGAAACGAACCAAATATTAAAGTCAATGACAATACATAACCTGGCCTCCTCCTAAACATGATGTGAAAAAATTGGAGGACTGATTTGTGAGAAACAATAAAAAAAGGGAGTATTTTTAAAAACATTTAAAACTATCATGCAATTAATAAATAAATAAAAATTAAGGAACTAGGAGATTTTTCGCGCGGTCAAGACTCTCTAATAACCCTTTTCAAGTTAATTCAAGAAATTAGGATCGATTCGATATCAATGTTCTTACAACAATAAAAAACACTCTAGCTTCCTCCACTTGTGTACCGAACTATCTTCTTCTCTATGTAATGACTCACTTTCACAGAAAAGAATCAGCTTTTTTCTGCCCTTTTTAAGGAAATTTCTACTTTGTCTCCAAAACTTTTCCATATATTCCCCTTCCTTCCACTCAAATCTTTCTCTCAGTGAAAGTAAAACCCTTTTGTCTCTCTGCCATTTATCTTTCCCAGTGGAACACAGCCCAGCTCCACCACCACCATCGCCGCCGTCGTTTTCTCCTGGAGCCACTTCCTCACTGAGCTCTCTGTTTATTTGTTTCTTCTTTCATCTCAATTTTTTTTTAAAATTCATATAAAGTATAGTTTTTTGTTGTTGTTGTTGTTGTTGTATAAAGGCTACTTCATTTTCAACTCAAACTCTCTCTGTTTCGTGTTTCAATACCTTTCTCTTTCTCTCAACTCCAAACCCTAGAATTTCATATAAAGTATAGTTTTTCTTTTTTGCTTTTTGTGGAATCACATTGCTTCTGCCAGTCTCCAATTTGTTTGTTTTAAACAATAAAAAAAAAAGAGTTTCCGGTGTCTCTTAATATTTTCTTGATTTTTAGCTATTATTGGAAATTAAAAAAAAAAGATTCTTCTTCTCCCTTTTATCTGTGAGTGCACATTTCTTGTAATGGAAGTGCAACGATCAGGATCCATTATCCGGGTCGGGTTCAGCTTCTCTGCGCTGAAACTGTAAAGGAAGAAACTTTTTTTTTTTTTTTTTTTTGTTGGTTTGTTTATGTGATCTGATCTGACGAGTGAATCATGAACACTGGAGGTCGACTCATTGCTGGGTCTCACAATAGGAACGAATTCGTTCTGATTAACGCCGACGAGAGTGCAAGAGTAAGATTTTCTCAATTTTTCTACTTTTTTTTTTTTGTTTTTCCTGAGAAAATACCAAGAAATGTACCTTCTGTTTGGATCTGGGTTTGGAGATTCTATTTGGAATTGAATCTGGGAATTCTAAAATACTCCCAGAAATTCACATGTCCCTTTGTTGTTCGAATATTTGCATGAGTTATACGTGTCGGAAAGGATCAGAGAGACAAAAGTGAGTGTCAGTTTCAGACCCCATCTCTATGGCGGTTTGCCAGCTTGTTTGCTGTGGATTCCAAGAAGCTGCATTTACACTAAGTATTGTAGTCTGAATTTTGTAATTCATGGAAAAAAAGTTCAAAACTGTTATGAATCTTTGAATCACAATGTAGAAAACTTTTAAGCTTCTGAATCAGGATCAGCTGAGGTTGAACATTTTGTGGTGTGTAGATTGGTATCAAGAGCTTTTAATGATATGAATTTGGGTTGTGTACAGATAAGATCAGTAGAAGAACTGAGTGGGCAAACCTGTAAAATCTGTAGAGATGAGATTGAGTTAACAGAGAATGGTGAGCCTTTTATCGCTTGCAACGAATGTGCATTCCCTGTGTGTAGACAATGCTATGAGTATGAAAGAAGAGATGGAAATCAAGCTTGTCCCCAGTGCAAGACCCAATACAAGCGTATTAAAGGCGAGTTTTTTCTTCTCTGCTTGCTTTGAGAAAAGTGGGTGAGTAAATTGATTGATTATTATGTTGCAGGTAGTCCAAGGGTTGAAGGGGATGAAGAAGATGATGGCATTGATGATATGGAGCATGAGTTCTATGGAATGGATCCTGAATATGTTGCTGAAGCCGCGCTCTCTATGCGTCTTAACACTGGATGTGGTCCTAACAAAGTGTCACACTTGTATTCAGCTCCACATGGCTCTCAGGTTCCTCTTTTGACGTATTGTGATGAGGTCAGACTCCATTCCAAAAACTCCACATTATCAATATTCCGTGTACACTGTCGGAAATTCAACCCTTTGACATCTATTTTAACTGGAGCACATGTTGATGTTTCTTCTGGGTCCTGGTGTAATGATTCTTTTACTATACATGTTTCAGGATGCTGATATGTATTCGGATCGACATGCTCTTGTCGTGCCCCCATCTACGGAATTGGGAAACAGAGTCCATCCTGCGTCATTTACAGATTCTTCTGCATCTAGTATGTGTTACTGATAAGCTTTGTCTATCTTAATGCTATATGTTTGTACTGAAACCGGTATGTTGTTACAGTACAAACAAGACTTATGGTTCCTCAGAAAGATCTTGCAGTATCTGGATATGGAAGTGTTGCATGGAAAGACCGCATGGAAGTCTGGAGGAAACGACAAGTTGAAAAGCTTCAAGTCGTTAAGCAAGAAGTAGGAAATGATGGTGATGGCGATGGCTTCAATGCTGACGAGCTTGATGATCCCGAGCTACCCATGTAAGTTGAAACCTTTTTCCATATTTGTAATTTGTGTGTTCCCTTAAATTTTCTTAAAATTTTAATGTGTCAGGATGGATGAAGGAAGGCAGCCTCTGTCGCGAAAGCTACCCATTCGTTCGAGCAAAATAAATCCTTATAGGATGTTGATCTTTTGTCGGCTCGCCATGTAGGACCAAAATTTACACTACAGACAGGAAAGATTTAATCACAATAATATGTAAATAAACAGTTTAAGGAACAGACGATTTATAAACGATAAAGCAATACAAGATCTGAGGAGGCGAGATAAATCTCTTTCCTTAACTCTAAGAATCTCCCGTAGTGTGACGGGGTTTTATAGATCCATGAGTCCCAGGATACAACCAAAGTTTAACTGAATCATCAACACCATGATTCATATCTATCGACCATTATTCTACGATACTCTCGAAATTAAAACTTACTCTAAGCAGTAGGGAATTGAAGAAACGATTGCTAGAACTTTTAGTAAGTGTTTTTTGTGTATCAGAGGATAATCTTTTAGGTGAAAATCGTGTTGTATATATAGGAAAGAGGCTAGGGTTTTTCCATGACAGAAAATGAATATTTCTAGAATAACCTAGGCGGCTGCGATTTTTAAGTCGGCCCGCTGGGTATCGATCGATACCAAGGGGTATCCATCGATACCTCAAAAAGTCTACGGGCCCAATCAAGGCCCAAGATGCGAACGTCGCACGTATGGCTTTTCTTCTCTCATGTTGTTCATTTAAGACACAACCATTCCAACATATATACACGAGAAAACATTTCTCGGTTAATGAAAACATTTCATTAGAAAGAGCTTAACTCATTTCTTTTCACACTAACACAATTTTATCAAACCCTCAGGCTTTGACAAAAAATTAGTTCCAACAATCCCCCACATGAATAGAAATGACTCTAGAACATATGAAAATTGTACAGACTAGACTTTACTAGACATACTTGACTAGACTCATCTAGACGTAGACAGACTTTCGAGAGTATACGAAAATGTAACTGTATCTGAGAGGTAGCATTTTCCAGCTTTGAACCAAACATTTTTAATATCTGTCGAGTTTACTCGGCCAGGAGGTGAACATGATGTCTTGAACCGCCCGGATTTTTATGTAAACTTAGACAACAGGTATCGCACAGAGACATCTTCTCGTAGAACTTTGTTCTCTATTGTGTTCATTTTGGCCTTGAACATTCCTGGTATTCGTGAGTGAATTTGGAGAATATAGCCTTCTCTTTCATTCTCCTAGAAACGGCCCCATTTCACACTTCACTAGGTGATCTTTTATTAGCTTGTTTTTCAGAAGTGTCCTGTCACACTCCACTATCTACATAGCTATGCAATCATTAAAAGCCAACGCTTATCCTTACTATCCACATGTAGCACTGTTATATCATCCTAGGAACTGGGCAGAGACATAGTCTCACAGTGCTCAATTCGAATCAGTTTAATTTTGTTTCCCTTTGAACCTAGATCTTGGGATCTCCAGTCACATAGGTGGGGTATCTGTCAAACATCATCTTTTTCTATAGGCTTTAAACCCATTCCTTTTGATGATTTTACAATTTGATCTCGCGGCAAACCTTTGGTAAACGGATCTGCTAGGTTATCAGCCGACTTGATGTAATCTATCGTTATTACACCAGTTGAGATCAATTGTCTAATGGTCTTATGTCGTCTTCTTATATGACGAGACTTGCCATTATATAGATTACTCAGTGCCCGAGAGATAGCCGACTGACTATCACAGTGTACACGTAATGCTGGCACTGGTTTCTCCCACATTGGGATATCTTCCAAAAAGTTTCGAAGCCATTCTGCTTCCTCAGCAGCTTTGTCTAAAGCGACAAACTCTGACTCCATGGTTGATCTGGCCAGGAGTGTTTGTTTGGAAGATTTCCAGGATATTGCTGCACCAGCAAGAGTAAAGACATATCCACTCGTGGATTTGGAGTTTCTTGAATCTGAAATCCAATTGGCATCACTGTACCCTTCCAGCACTGCTGGTTCTTTACCAAAGTGCAGCCCATAACTTTTGGTGTATCTTAGATAATTTAATACCCTAGTTATGGCTCTCCAATGGGTATGACCTGGATTGCTCGTGTAACGACTTAGTACGTTTACCGAGTGTGCTAAATCGGGTCTAGTACAATTCGTTAAGTACATTAGACTCCTGATGACTCTTGCATACTCCACTTGTAACACTGCTTCACCTGAATTCTTTGTCAAGTGAAGATGAGGATCAAGTGGAGTTTTTGCAGTCCCATTGGAGTAGATCTTAAACCTTTCTAGGATTTTTGTAGCGTAATGATCTTGAGACATAATTATTCCTTTTGAATTTCGAATAATCTTAATCCCTAGAATTACATCAGCTAATCCCATGTCTTTCATATCAAACTTTCCACTTAGCATGTTCTTTGTTTGAATGATTATATCTTTGTTGCTTCCCATGATTAGCATGTCATCTACGTACAAACACAACAACACATAACCTTGTGAAGTACTTTTGATATAGATGCACTTATCACATTCATTGATGTGAAAGCCATTTGACATCATTACACTGTCGAATTTTTCATGCCATTGTTTCGGAGCTTGCTTGAGTCCATATAGCGATTTGACAAGTCTACAGACTTTCTTCTCTTGTCCGGGAGCAACATAACCCTCAGGTTGATTCATATAGATCTCTTCCTCTAAATCTCCGTTTAGAAAAGCAGTCTTAACATCCATCTGATGTATTTCAAGGTTTCTTAAAGCTGCGATTCCAATCAACATGCGAATCGAAGTAATTCTCGTCACTGGAGAATAAGTGTCAAAGAAGTCCAATCCTTCCTTTTGACGAAATCCTTGTACCACAAGCCTGGCCTTATATTTGTCTATAGAGCCATCGATTTTTAGCTTAGTGGTGAAGACCCATTTACAGCCCAAAGGTTTACAACCTTGAGGTAGGTCTACCAACTCATAAGTATGATTTTGCATAATTGAGTTGATTTCACTGTTAGATGCCTCCCTCCAGAAAGGTGCATCAGGTGTAGACATCGCTTCCATGAAAGTTCTTGGACCACTTTCCGCTAGGAATGCCATTATGAACTCAGAGCCAAATGTCTTCTCCTTACGAGCTCTCTTGCTTCGTCTCGGTTCAGCTTCTTCTACTTCTGTAGAAGTGCCTGAAGTGCTTGCCTCATTGCTAGCATCTCGTTCGTGACGAGTTCGTTTAGGATTTCCTCTATCCTTACATGGAAACACATTTTCGAAGAAGTATGCATTCCTTGACTCCATTATTGTGTTTACATGAATGTCTGGTATATCTGATTTATGTACCAAAAATCGATAGGCACTACTATTGTGCGCGTATCCGATGAAAATACAATCTACCGTTTTAGGTCCGATGGTGACCTTTTTTGGAAGTGGTACTGCAACTTTTGCCAGGCACCCCCACACTTTCAGGTATACATACGAAGGTACATAACCTTTCCAAAGTTCATAAGGAGTTTTTCCTGTGACTTTGTGTGGAATTTTGTTCAGGATATAATTCGAGGTAAGCAGAGCTTCCCCCCACATGTTCTGGGCTAACCCAGATTCCTGCAACATTGCATTCATCATTTCCTTGAGAGTTCTGTTTTTTCTTTCAGCAACTCCATTGGATTCCGGTGAGTAGGGAGCAGTTGTTTGATGGATAATGCCATGTGCTCTACAGAATGCATCAAATGGTTCACTATATTCACCACCCCTATCACTTCTGACCTTTTTTATGGTCTTGCCGAGTTGGTTTTCAACTTCCAGCTTGTATTCTTTAAATTTGTCCAAGGCTTCATCTTTACTTTGCAGTAGAAAGATGTAACAATATCTCGTGCAATCATCTATGAAAGTCACGAAATATTTCTTGCCTCCTCTGGTTTGAATATATTTCAAATCACATAAATCTGTGTGAATTAAACCTAGAGGTTCTGTTGTTCTTTGAACGCTGGGTGATGGCGTTTTAGTGAGTTTGGCTTGGACACAAACCTCACATTTGTCTTTGCTTAATTTGCATTTAGGAATCATGTTCATGTTCATTAATCTACTCATAGACTTGAAATTAACATGTCCTAGTCGTTCATGCCAAATATTAAAAGACTCAGCGAGATAAGCAATTGGTTTCTTATCATTAATCTTAGGGTTCTTCGAGGTGGAAGCCTCGGTTACATTATCCTTTCGGATTACTGCCTCAACAGACATCTTAAAAAGATTATCACAAACAAAACCCTTACCCAAATACATCACATTCTTCGTTAGGATCAGCTTATCACCTTCCAGCTTCACAGAGAATCCATGCTTACTTATGAGCGATCCAGAGATCAGATTCTTGCGCATATCTGGTACATGGACGACGTTCGTGAGTACCAGTTCCTGTCCAGAGGTGAGCTTCAGAACAACCTTCCCGTGACCATCAATTGTCGACGAGGCTGAATTACCCATTAAGAGTTTTTCACCATTCTTGGTCTTTGTGTATGTGGAGAACATCTCTCGATCCATACAAATGTGTCTGGTTGCACCAGTATCGAACCACCAAGTCTTTGGATGGCTTTCAGCAACATTGGCCTCAGTGACCACAGCACACATGTCAGCTTCTGTCAAGTTGGCTTGAGCCTTCTTGCTACGACAATCGACAGATTTGTGTCCTTGCTTCCCACAGAAGTTACACAGTCCTAAGAACCTTTGAGAAGTCTGACCATTCTGACCACTCTTGTTCTTGAACTTTTGGAAGTTCTTTGGTGGCATCTTCCCTTTGCCTTTGTTTAGGCGACCTTTGGTCTGCCACTTGCCTTGATTGGGGTTTTGGTGTTCAACCATGTTCGCATTGTGTTCGCGAATTTTCACACCTACATTGATCTGCTGTTCCCGATTCGTAGACTCTACGCGGAGCTTAACAATCAGATCTTCAAGGCTCATCTTCTTTTTCTTCAGCCTGAGGTAGTTCTTGAAGTCCGTCCAACCAGGAGGTAGCTTCTCAATGATGCAGCAACCTTGATAGGTTTCACACAACCGCATTCCCTCAGCAAAGATATCGTGTAGGAGCCTCTGCACCTCATCGACTTGTTCCATTAGTGGTCTTGAATCCACCATCTTGTACTGCTCGAACTTCGCCACAGTGAATTTCTGAGTACCAGAATCTTCAATGCGGTACTTCTTGTCTAAGGAATCCCACAGATCCTTAGATGTCTCAGCATTTTCGTACACCCCAAACAGAGAGTCCGAAAGGCTATTCTGAATATAGCCTTTGCACAAGAAGTCAGCATGTTCCCAGGCGTGGACACTCGCAAGCGCACGTGGATCAGTGTTATCTTCTGGGAGAACAGGTTTCACCTCACTGGTGTATTTCTGCAGATTCAATGTTGTCAGATAGAAAAACATCTTCCTTTTCCACATCTTGAATGCTGTCCCATCAAACTTGGTTGGAGGAGCGACGTGATTCCCAGATGGAACTTTGACCGTCTCGATCTGACTCGCAGTCGATTCAACCTTCTCACTGGTTTTCTCCACCAATCCAGAGTTGTTTTCCACATCAATTGTCATTTTTGTTAAGACAAAAGAAACAACTTTTAATTAGTATCGATATATAAACTTTAAGAATCGCAATTCTAATATCGAACTAAATCGCATTGGTGTCGATCGATACTCCTTGGTATCGATCGATGCACACTCAATGTCTATTGATGCACCCGTATGGTGTCGATCGATGCTCGATGCACATACTGTGTTAATCGAAGCATCTTGGTGTCGATCGATACACATTGAGTGTCGATCGATACACCCTGGGTTCCGATTGATGCTCGATGCACATACTGTGTCATTCGAAGCAACCTGGTATCGATCGATACACGCTCAGTGTCATTGTCGATCGATATACCCTGGGTGTCGATCGATACAAGTGAATTTCACAGGATCGATCATAGCACCAGTGTCGATCGATACCTGTGTCTTATACACAGTATCGATCGACATAGACCAACTTGGTCGATGCAAAGTATCGATCGATACACTGAGGTGCCGACCGATACACTGTTTGCATGGTATCGATCGATACACTTAAGTGTCGACCGATACAATTTAGTCCAATATCGACCGATACCATAGGGTGTCGATCGATACTCACAAGGCCTCGATCTGAATCGAACCTATCAAGAACAGATGTGTGTTCGTTGATTATACCGTTCTTTAATCGCAATTAAAGACGGTTTTTTAGAAGATGTTTAAGCATATCTGCTTCTACTACACGTTTCAAGTTGCTAAACAGCTGTTTGATTAACGTTTGAGTATCACTAGCAGAAGAACATCTTCTTAAAAAATAGAGAGAGATGAAGATTGCCTCTACTACACGTTTCAATTTGCTAAAAGCTTTTTGACAACGTTTGAGTATCATCAGCAGTAGAAGAATCGTTTAAAAACCGTTTAAAAAACGTTTATTTACTCGTGATTAAAGATCCAATTGAAGTAATAAAACAGAAATTGGATCTTCTTAGAGTTAAGATTGTAGGACCAAAATTTACACTACAGACAGGAAAGATTTAATCACAATAATATGTAAATAAACAGTTTAAGGAACAGACGATTTATAAACGATAAAGCAATACAAGATCTGAGGAGGCGAGATAAATCTCTTTCCTTAACTCTAAGAATCTCCCGTAGTGTGACGGGGTTTTATAGATCCATGAGTCCCAGGATACAACCAAAGTTTAACTGAATCATCAACACCATGATTCATATCTATCGACCATTATTCTACGATACTCTCGAAATTAAAACTTACTCTAAGCAGTAGGGAATTGAAGAAACGATTGCTAGAACTTTTAGTAAGTGTTTTTTGTGTATCAGAGGATAATCTTTTAGGTGAAAATCGTGTTGTATATATAGGAAAGAGGCTAGGGTTTTTCCATGACAGAAAATGAATATTTCTAGAATAACCTAGGCGGCTGCGATTTTTAAGTCGGCCCGCTGGGTATCGATCGATACCAAGGGGTATCCATCGATACCTCAAAAAGTCCACGGGCCCAATCAAGGCCCAAGATGCGAACGTCGCACGTATGGCTTTTCTTCTCTCATGTTGTTCATTTAAGACACAACCATTCCAACATATATACACGAGAAAACATTTCTCGTTTAATGAAAACATTTCATTAGAAAGAGCTTAACTCATTTCTTTTCACACTAACACAATTTTATCAAACCCTCAGGCTTTGACAAAAAATTAGTTCCAACACGCCATTCTTGGCTTGTTCTTCCATTATAGGATTCTCCATCCAGTGAAGGATGCGTTCGGGTTGTGGCTAACATCGGTTATATGCGAAATATGGTTTGGTGTTTCTTGGATTCTTGATCAGTTTCCGAAATGGTATCCCATCCAAAGGGAAACATATCTCGACAGGCTCTCGCTCAGGTATGAGAAGGAAGGGAAGCCATCAGAATTAGCGCCGGTCGATGTCTTTGTTAGTACTGTGGATCCACTGAAAGAGCCACCGTTGATCACAGCAAACACGGTTCTGTCTATCCTCGCTGTTGATTATCCGGCGGAGAAGGTTGCCTGTTATGTATCAGATGATGGTGCTGCAGTGCTTACATTCGAAGCTCTCTCTTACACAGCCGAGTTTGCAAGAAAATGGGTTCCTTTCTGTAAGAAGTTCAGCATCGAGCCACGCGCTCCTGAGTGGTATTTTTCACAAAAGATGGATTATTTGAAGCATAAAGTCCATCCAGCTTTTGTTAGGGAACGCCGTGAGATGAAGGTTTGTTGTTTCATCCTAAAAAAAAAAGGGATCGATCTGGATTTGATTAAAAGCTTGATTCTTTTTGTCCATTTTTTGGGGGTGTTGTTGCAGAGAGAGTATGAGGAATTCAAAGTAAAGATAAATGCATTAGTTGCTACAGCACAGAAAGTCCCCGAGGATGGTTGGACAATGCAAGATGGAACTCTTTGGCCTGGAAACAATGTCCGTGATCATCCTGGGATGATTCAGGTAATGACTCTGAGCTTATGATGCTTCTCTATATGTCTTGGACTGAAGTCTAATACGAGATTTGTTTTGCGTTGGCAGGTTTTCTTGGGACACAGCGGAGTTTGTGATATGGATGGAAATGAGTTACCTCGTTTAGTGTATGTTTCTCGTGAGAAGCGACCGGGATTTGATCACCATAAGAAGGCTGGAGCTATGAATTCCTTGGTTAGGATATGTTTCTTTTCATTATTCTCTTTCGAGATTTTCCTAAATTTCGTAAACTAAACTCATTTAACTTTTCTTGAAGATTCGGGTCTCTGCTGTTCTCTCAAATGCTCCTTACCTTCTTAATGTGGACTGTGATCACTACATCAACAACAGCAAGGCAATTAGAGAAGCTATGTGTTTCATGATGGACCCGCAATCCGGAAAGAAAGTCTGTTACGTTCAGTTTCCTCAGAGGTTTGATGGGATTGATAGACACGATCGGTACTCAAATCGCAATGTGGTTTTCTTCGATGTAAGATTGCCCTGAATGTATTTGCTTTGTTCTGTTTATGTTACCGCTCCCTTCTCAATGGTGTATCTCTGATTGTTAACAGATCAACATGAAAGGTTTAGATGGCATTCAAGGACCGATATATGTAGGGACAGGGTGTGTCTTCAGAAGGCAAGCACTTTATGGATTTGATGCACCAAAGAAGAAGAAACCACCAGGAAAAACCTGTAACTGCTGGCCGAAATGGTGCTGTTTTTGTTGCGGTCTGAGAAAGAAGAAGGCGGCTAAGGCCAAAGATAATAAGAGAAAGAAGACTAAGGAGGCTTCAAAGCAGATACATGCTCTCGAGCACATCGAGGAATGCGTCCAAGGTGATAATAACAATAATAATATATAATCTTTCTTGATGCCAATGCTCACTTGGTTGATGATGGGGCTTTGATTTGTAGGTTCAAATGTTGAGAGTAACTCTGAGACAGTCCAAATGAAATTGGAGAAGAAATTTGGTCAATCACCGGTTTTTGTGGCTTCTACTCTTCTGCAAGACGGTGGAGTGCCTAGCAAAATTAACCCGGCATCTTTATTGGGAGAATCCATCCAAGTTATTAGCTGCGGGTACGAAGAAAAGACCGAATGGGGAAAAGAGGTTAGCAGAGCCTTTCTACTCTATTAACTTCTTCTCTGCACTTAACATGAAAACTCATTTTGGACGATGTAATACTACGCAGATTGGGTGGATTTATGGCTCGGTCACGGAAGATATCTTGACAGGTTTCAAGATGCATTGCCATGGATGGAGATCTGTGTATTGTATGCCAAAGCGAGCGGCTTTCAAAGGATCTGCTCCGATTAACTTGTCAGACCGTCTTCATCAAGTTCTACGTTGGGCACTTGGCTCTGTCGAGATTTTCTTTAGCAGACATTGCCCGATGTGGTATGGTTATGGCGGCGGGTTAAAATGGTTGGAAAGGATCTCTTACATCAATTCCGTTGTGTATCCTTGGACTTCACTCCCGTTGCTTGTCTACTGCTCACTTCCAGCCATTTGCCTACTCACCGGAAAGTTCATCGTCCCTGAGGTAAACTAACGATCATCATTAATGGTCATAGGTATTTTTTGGAATCAAAAGATTAATTCTTTTTAGCTTTTCCTGATGGGTTTCATCGATTGTTACTTTTGACAGATAAGTAACTACGCGGGGATTCTCTTCATGATGATGTTCATGTCCATTGCGGTAACGGGTATACTCGAAATGCAATGGGGAAGTGTTGGAATAGACGACTGGTGGAGGAACGAGCAGTTTTGGGTCATCGGAGGAGTCTCTTCGCATCTATTTGCTCTGTTTCAAGGTTTACTAAAAGTTCTTGCAGGAGTCAATACAAACTTCACAGTCACATCGAAAGCAGCAGACGATGGAGAGTTCTCGGAGCTTTACATATTCAAATGGACATCTTTGTTGATTCCTCCGACAACTCTTTTGATCATTAACATCATCGGAGTCATTGTCGGAGTTTCGGATGCGATCAATAACGGTTATGATTCTTGGGGACCGCTTTTCGGGAGATTGTTCTTTGCGCTTTGGGTGATTGTTCATTTGTATCCATTCCTCAAAGGGTTGCTTGGGAAACAAGATAGAGTGCCAACCATTATTTTGGTTTGGTCGATTCTTCTTGCTTCGATCTTGACTCTCTTATGGGTTAGAGTCAATCCGTTTGTGTCCAAAGATGGACCAGTTTTGGAGATTTGTGGTCTCGACTGTTTAAACTGAGAATTAGGTTTCCTTTTTTTTTTGTTAATAAGAAGATTAGAAAAAAAGCTGTAGTCAGTCTTTCATGGTGAAAGATTAGAGATTTGATCTCGTCTGCTCCTGACGAGTCTTGATGGAAGTTATATGCTAATGATGGTGATGTGTTGCATGTGTAGTCTCTTGATGTTGAGAAAAGGAGCTCTGTGCAGTTTTTGACGTGTTAGCTTTTCTTCGTTAATTCTTTTATTTTGATGTAATAAATAAATTAGATTTATTTTTATTTTCCTTTGGATTTTTTTCTTAGGGAGAATTTTTGTTTTTTGTTTTTTCAATTTGTTTGCTAATGTAACCAGTTATGGTATTATTAGGTAGATTATAATCTTATTAAATTAATCCAAATTTGAAGTTATTTTTCTTCTATTATTTTGAGTTGTTAATACTTTTTCCGTTTTACAAAAAATGTCATTTTAGAGTAAAATTTTTATTTCAAAAAAACTGTCGTTTTACATTTCCAATGCAAATGTTTCAACTAATTCTCTAAATTGTCCTTTAGCCAAAGCTAATAACTTTTGTATTTAAATTTTTTTGAATTAATTATGAATATATTAAATATGAGTATATTAATAAAAAAATTTAAATTTTTTAATATGTATTAAATATGTTAAAGTGACATTTTTTATAAAACAGATGGAATATTATCAACATTTATTTTGAATGATAAATGGTTGGTGTGTTAATAGACACAAAAAATGGTATTTAACCAAAAAATTAATGGCTAACGAAGCCTTTGTAGATTCCACAAAGAGTATGTTTTTAACGTATGGGATTGCAACACGTGGATATGAGAGATAGGGACCCACTTAGGTGACAACTCCATATATGGAATAGGAATAGCTTACGTGGAACCCACCAAGTCGTGTAATAGAAGTCAAATGCAACTATTGCTCTAAGCTAAAAAGTAAACCTCATTGAAGAAGTAACATATGAAGCTCGTATAGCCGTTGGATCAAGGAGCCAAAGCTTCATGTGGAGAATAAACTTTCGACGGATCAGATTCTAGGAGATATGAAACACACGGTTGCACGAGATCAGCCCACTCTTTTAATTTAATATATTAAAATAATATCAGAAGACACGTTCTTCTTCTTACGAAACCGACTCTGTAGTTTCTTTCCTTTTTTTTTCCATTACACAACACGAAAAAACGACAAGATTGAAACAAATAAAAATCGCGATTAATTTCTTGTTTTTCTTGTTTATTGGTTTATTTTGTCTCAGATTAATTAATTTCGGAACATGAACGATCCAATAGGGGAAACTGGATTTTCTAGAGAATTGGCTGAGATCGTTTTCTCTGAGACGGAGATGGCGGCGGCGGAACAGCTTATGCAGCTCAGCGAGGAAGAAACGGTGAGTTGTAGCAGCAGCACCGGCGGAGATGGCGGCGGCGAAAGAGGAGGCAAGAGAAGGCATGAAGATGTTAGCTCGAGAATCGGAAACGACGGCGTAAAAGAGAATTGTAATCTTGGCGTGGAGATGAAGACGAAGATGAAAAAGATGAAGGAAAAGAAGTTTCGATCTCTCGAGAGTATTTACATGGCAACGAAGGAGATTAGGGCTTAATGGAAGAAAGGGGAGATAATTAATTGCATGTTAATTACGCTTGGTAATCTATTTTAATAACCTGTCTAATGATTTTGTGTATCTATGTATAGTGCTTAATCTAACGTTGGAGCTTGATAATTTGTGTTAATAGTTTTTGAACCTTTTGAGATGAAAATTGTATATATTTGTTTCTCACGTGATGATGAGATGAGAGATGTTAACTTTTCCTTTACATTTTGCAAATAATATACAATTTTACTTTGGAACAAAAAGATTTATGGGGTTTTCATTAGGAATAGTTTGTCGAAAGCTGTGTTTTGGATCTGATAGTACACATTCATTTTTTCCCACTTTTAAAAACTTACTACGTGCAAATGATTTCGTTTTTGAACTTTGAAAGTTTGAGTTATTTGATGTGCCATCTGAAATTAATGTTTTTTTCTACACATTTTACAAAATTGTTTATAGCCTTCTACAACATTTTACAAAATATACCATACAAATATTTTCGGTAATATATATATATTACTTATTGCCACTTTTATCCTGTGCAACTGAAGCATCCAAACATGGTTCTGATTCACACACAAAAAAAAAAAAAAAAACTAACACATCAAATATACGTTTTACTAAAATTTTGTACAAAGATTTTCAAATAGTTGTCTTACGCAGAAGACAGTTTGAAAACCGTGTCCTTGATTTAGACTTCGAAAACCCTATATTCAACAGGGAAATCAATTTTCTTTTGCACGAATGTTATATTTAATTTATTTTAAAAGAATTTCAAAACAATAAAAATATAAAAGTAACAACAACATTGGAAAATTGCTCATTTAATTCATCACCTACTGGATTTAATCCGCGCTAATTATAGCGCAAAATATTTTTTTTAAAATAAATTGTTTTGAAATTTAATAAAATTACTTTTATCTGAATTTTAAAAACTAATGATTATAGATAAATATGTCAATTTGTAATAATTTGTCTATTTAACTCGTTTTGCAGTGAACGAAAATATTATTCGGGTTAACCTAAAAAAAACTTATAATCTTAAAAACATACCTCTAATATGCACCGTTAATGACTATAGTTTCTGTGATTAGTTTACGAACTCTTAAATAAAATATAGTTTTCTTGTGTCTAACTTTTTATAAAATTAGTAAAATATTTTTGAGCTTTTGTTTTGATATATATTCAAATAAAATATAATAAATTATAGTGAAAATTTTAGCAAGATTTTGAATTTTTTTTTTCTTTGAATTCATTTGTAATAGCAAGATTTTGAATATGAACTGATTATTATTTTAAAATATACAGTATTAAATAATAAATAACATCTTTAATGCAAAAATATATACTTTCCATATTCCAATCAATAATTTTAAAAGACTATTATATCATTTCCTATTTCAATTATTATTTGTTATTTGTAATGACATTTCATGTAATAACTTACAAAACAAAATTCATTTTTAAAAGGAAAATTGTTCGTTAGCTACACGAACTATACGAGAACGCATGACTATACATCCAAACTAAAACAATGTGTTGATAACTACATCATCTATTGATATAGTATAGACACACATCCGAACTAACATGAGTCATGTGCCAAACACCATGACTATCACTTTCTTTACTTTTCCGGTGTACTAGTCGACTGACTCCGGCGTTGACCCGCATTGACTCATTATTTTTTTTGTTCCTTCAACGAAAATTCCTACTTCTTTGGTCAAATCTCAAATTCAATCAAAACCATAGATTCTCTTCAAGAACTTGATCTTAGCAACAACAAATTCTCCGACTCTTTCTTTATAGTCACAATCAACATCCTAAATCTCGTTCACCTCGTTCTTCGGGTCAACAATTTCACAAGCTCGATTCCAGAAATCTCGATTGAAATCAAAATACACATCCACCACTAGAGCTTGACGTGGAGATCGAGATCCTTTAGATCTACATGACCACGTTCTCTGCTTCATCTTCTCCGGCGAAGAAGACCACCGTCGATTTCAAGAGGGGCAAGCGAAATGTTTCGCTTTCAATGAGGGTCCAAAGCGAAAGTTTTGAGAAAGCTCCGATCAATTCTCACCGGAAATTTCACCAAGCTCCGATCAATTCTCACCGGAAATTTCACCAAGCTCCGATCAATTCTCATCGGAAACAACTACCGCATCAGCAGCACCACCACCAGTTCCACAATACATCTCAAACGGTTTCCCAAAGATCAAATCATTACTTATACGCAAAAAAAAGTTCAGTGGTTTGCTCTCTAGACCTAAGCTCTGACTCTGTCGTCTAAAACGAGCACGCTTCCTGTGAAACACATCGACGATGTAGGAGCTACGGCGAAGCATGAATGTAGATGCAGTGGGTATGGTGGTGGTTAAGAGATGCATCGCCGATGGAGCCGATGGAAATCAAAGAAAATTGGAAGAAGAGGAGGACGAGTACATCTTTAGTTAAGAGATTTCATATCGATTCGTCCAAGAAATTTGTGTAGATTTTAGGAAAATTTAAACGAGAAGTTTCTGGGACGGAGAGAAAGAGAAGAAGAGAGTTCGAGAGATGATTGTGAGGGACGGGAATGGCTCATGGCGGTTCGCTTGGATTGGATTTTCTTAATTCGCCTATTACCCAAATTAGCAACGATTTTGGAAATTTCGTAAACCCTAACCACCCACTATTTTGATGTTCATTAATACTCATAGATTAAATGAACGGAAGAATCGAATTCAATGAAATTGAGAGAACTTACCGAATCAAAATCCTATCTGTAAATCAGAATTGACGAGGAAGAAGAAGCTGAGGAGGTCATTTTTTATGTTTTTATGTTTTCATTTTTAAGTTTTTATTTAATTTAGGTCAGATTTAATGAGTTAATGCGGGTCAGCGCCGGAGTCCGTCGACCAGTACACTGGAAAAGCAAAGAAAGTGATGGTCATGGTGTTGGGCACATGATTCATGTTAGTTCAGATGTGTATCTATGCTATATCAATAGATGATGTAGTTATCAACACATTATTTTAGTTCGGATGTGTAGTCATGCATTCTCGTATAGTTCGTGTAGCTAACGAATAATTTTCCTTTTTAAAAATGTCTTCTTAAATAATATTATAGAAATTTTCGCGCGCTTAATTTATTCTCCAACTATCGGTTGTTCAAAATAATTCTCCAAGTTGTAGTTAATTTTGCAAAATCGGATTTAACGAAGTCAAACGCTAATTACTAAATAGATATATGTCTATTTTAGTGGTTGTAACTCATTCGATACAACTCAGAATGAGTGGAAACCATTACCATTGGAAAGCTAACTCAATTTCCTATAACTTTCATGAAGAGCACCATAACTAAATTCAAAGAAAAGACTTCCATCCGAATCGATATTCTAAACACATATTCCTGATACAAAATCGACTCGGATGGAAGCATTTTCTTTGGATTTAGCTTTGGAGTTTTTCATCAAAATTATAGAAAATTGAGGTAGCTTTCTAGTGGAAGTGGTTTTAACTCATTCGATTTATTGGACATGTATCCATTTAGTGGCTGTATCAATATTTTTTGCACGAATGTTAGATTTAATTTATTTTAAAAGAATTTCAAAACAAGAAAAATATAAAAGTAGCAACATCTCATTCAAAAAGAGTTGGGCCCCATTCGAAGACACAAATGAAAACTTCATGGGCCGGGTCCACATTTTAACCATAAATAAAATTTGAAGTAATTTACGCGCCACTTCAAAAAAGCCCAATGGCTTCTTACAGAAGCTGGCGGGAAAATCCTAAATATTTTCCCGGGAAAGTGGATAAGAAAATCGGCCATTAAAGGACAAAGTTGATAGAGGAAACCCTAGAGAGAGAGAGAGAGGTTTGAAACCGAAACCCCAAAACCCCTTTTGTCGCCTCCATCTTATCTCTATATAAGACAATTACTTTGCAGCGACAGTGTTTCTAATCGTCATACGCCCATCATCTGTTCGACAGATTTCCTCTGAGAAGTAGAAAAATGTATGTGGTGAAGCGCGACGGAAGGCAGGAAACCGTTCACTTCGATAAGATCACTGCGAGGCTTAAGAAGCTTAGTTATGGGCTTAGCAGCGACCACTGCGACCCTGTCCTCGTTGCTCAGAAAGTCTGTGCCGGTGTCTATAAAGGAGTCACCACGAGTCAACTCGACGAGTTGGCTGCTGAGACTGCTGCTGCTATGACTTGTAACCATCCTGATTATGCCTCTGTGAGTGTTTTCTCCTCTTTTCTTGATTTTGATTTTGTCATTTCTCTCTTATTGGATTGAATTGAATTGATTATCGCATTATTTACATGTTTTCTGCATTGAAATTTTCAGCTTGCTGCTAGGATTGCTGTCTCAAATCTTCACAAGAACACTAAGAAATCATTTTCTGAGACGTGAGTGTTATTATCCTGGATTTTTGTCTATACGTTTATTTAGGTTTTTGATTCGTATGAGTTTGACTTTGATTGTATTTTTCAGGGTCAAGGACATGTTCAATCATGTCAATGAGAGATCTGGACTGGAATCTCCTCTAATAGCTGATGATGTATTTGAGATAATAATGAAGGTGAGTAAAAAGCTAAGCTTGTGTTTCTTGATGTTGTTATATAGATTGAAATGTCACTTGAATTGTGGTTTCATTGGGTTTCTTCCAGAACGCTGCTCGTCTGGACAGTGAAATCATCTATGACCGTGATTTTGAATATGATTACTTTGGATTTAAAACTCTTGAGAGATCGTACCTCTTAAAAGTCCAAGGGAAAGTTGTTGAAAGGCCTCAACACATGCTGATGAGGGTTGCTGTTGGCATCCACAAGGACGATATTGATTCTGCAATCAAGTCTTACCACTTGATGTCGCAGAGATGGTTCACTCATGCATCCCCTACTCTCTTCAATGCAGGAACTCCAAGGCCTCAAGTAAATAGCTATTTATTGATATTTATGTGTATCCATTGATGGTGGGAACGCGTTTTGCTGACCTGCTGTTGAAAATTGTTGAATTGGCAGTTAAGCAGCTGCTTTCTGATCTGCATGAAAGATGATAGCATTGAGGGCATATATGAAACACTCAAAGAGTGTGCTGTTATAAGCAAATCTGCTGGGGGTATTGGTGTTTCAGCTCATAATATCCGCGCAACTGGAAGTTACATTCGGGGCACAAATGGAACGTCTAATGGTATTGTTCCAATGCTGCGTGTATTCAACGATACTGCTCGTTATGTTGACCAAGGAGGAGGCAAGAGAAAGGGTACATCTCAGCTTTTACTTTGCTAACTATTAGCGTTATCTTCTGTGAAGTATATGGTCTGTAGTTTTATGTGATGTATAATTTGTAATTGGTGAAGGAGCCTTTGCTGTATACCTGGAGCCATGGCATGCTGATATCTTTGAGTTTCTGGAGCTGCGGAAGAACCATGGAAAGGTACAATCAAACCAAGATAGTTCACCATATTCTTCCAAAATGTAATTTCCAAGTTAGCCTGATACGACCTCCAAATACCCTTTTCCCATTGCAGGAGGAACACAGGGCTAGAGACTTGTTTTATGCTCTCTGGGTTCCAGATCTTTTCATGGAGAGGGTCCAGAGCAATGGGCAGTGGTCACTGTTTTGTCCTAATGAAGCTCCTGGTTTGGCAGATTGCTGGGGCGCCGAGTTTGAGAAACTGTACACTAAGTATGAAAGAGAGGTGAATCCCTATTTCATCCATGTATATTCTGGTTCTTAGTAACTCGCATTCTTGTTACCTCAATACCAGTTATGTCTGTTCATGTCTTTAGGGCAAAGCCAAGAAGGTTGTTCAGGCACAACAGCTTTGGTATGAAATCTTGACATCCCAGGTTGAAACAGGAACACCATACATGCTTTACAAGGTAAGTAACGGCCGTGATTCTGTAGCTACACGTTATAGCCATATGACCACCGGTTCTTACTGTTGATTTTGACACTCTACTCTAGGATTCATGCAACAGCAAAAGCAATCAGCAAAATCTGGGCACCATAAAGTCATCCAATTTATGCACTGAAATTATTGAATACACTAGCCCAACGGAAACTGCTGTGTGCAATCTTGCATCTATTGCTTTACCCAGATTTGTAAGGGAGAAGGTGAGTGGGAAACTTGTTTGCCGTATCTGTGAATTTACTCTTTCTTTGCTGCTCAATGTAACATTCTTCATCTCACAATAGGACGTCCCATTGGACTCTCATCCATCTAAGCTTGCTGGCAGTTTGGGCTCAAAGAATCGTTACTTTGATTTTGATAAGTTAGCAGAGGTCAGATACTAAGTTCTTGCCTCATTTGACCTGAAACCTGAAACTCAACCAATCATGTTGACTTTTATTTTATTTTCTGTGTGGCCAGGTGACTGCTACTGTTACCATTAATCTCAATAAGATAATAGATGTGAATTATTATCCTGTAGAGACTGCAAAAACGTCAAACATGCGTCATAGACCTATTGGTATTGGTGTACAAGGTCTTGCAGATGCTTTTATCCTCCTTGGAATGCCATTTGATTCTCCAGAGGTGACTTGCTTTGCGTCATATAATCTTGGGAAGTAGTTTTTGTTCGTAGTTCTAAGCAGTTTGATTTGTTTCTCAGGCTCAACAACTGAATAAGGATATATTTGAAACCATTTACTACCATGCACTCAAAGCATCTTCACAGCTTGCCGCTAGAGATGGTACCTATGAGACATACAAAGGAAGTCCTGTGAGTAAGGTATGCATCTTAGCCCACAATTATTTCCGTATCCTCTGACCAAATTTCATAATATCTCCTTCTGGATTGTTTGGTTGACTTTATCCGATGATCCTTTAGGGAATTCTTCAACCTGACATGTGGAATGTAACTCCGTCAAACCGTTGGGACTGGGCTTCCCTTAGGGATATGATATCAAAGAATGGAGTGAGGAACTCTCTTTTAGTAGCACCTATGCCAACTGCTTCAACCAGTCAGATTCTCGGGAACAATGAATGTTTCGAGCCATATACCTCAAACATCTACAGCCGCAGAGTCTTGAGGTGTGTGGTTAGACGATCTGACAATGTGTGTTTCTGGTTTTCCCCTCAGGCTTACTCATTGGGTATTCTTGGTTTGTTCAGTGGTGAATTTGTAGTGGTGAATAAGCATCTTCTCCATGACTTAACTGATATGGGACTTTGGACTCCGACGCTAAAAAACAAGATGATTCATGAGAATGGTTCAATAGTAAATGTCCCGGAGATACCTGATGATTTAAAGGCGATATACAGGTACAACTCTCACTCGATTTGTGCTCTCACTCACTACTGTGTTCTGATACCAAGATTTGACTTGTTTCTCATCCAATACAACACAGGACTGTCTGGGAGATTAAACAAAGAACAGTAGTGGACATGGCTGTTGATCGCGGATGTTACATAGATCAAAGCCAAAGCTTGAACATACACATGGACAAACCCAATTTTGCAAAACTAACTTCCTTACATTTCTATGCGTGGAAAAAGGTACAAACTTACCTTAAACATTGCTAAACTCTTTATCTAATCAATGTGAAAGAGTTTCGTAAACTATTGACCAGATTCTTAAGAGTATCTTGTCCTTCACTTGTAGTCTTTAGTCTTGTGAATACTCATATCTCACTTATGTTGTGAATCTACCTTAAGGGTTTGAAAACCGGGATGTATTACCTGCGATCACGTGCTGCTGCTGATGCGATAAAGTTCACAGTTGACACAGCCATGCTCAAGGTAAAAAGCAAATACAAGACTCTTACATTGATTCTTCCTGTGAATTTAGACAATTTACCAGTGAGTTTTTATTGTTCAATGTAGGAAAAGCCGAGTGTAGCAGAAGGAGACAAAGAAGTAGAAGAAGATGATAATGACACTAAGATGGCACAAATGGTTTGTTCTTTGACAAACCCTGACGACTGTCTCGCCTGCGGGAGTTAAAAGCTCTTAGTTGAAGTTTTGTCTTAACAGTTTTAAAAGTAAAAGCATGTCTCTTGGGATTGGTGTCTTTTTTATTTCTTTTCTTGTTGATTTGTATATTAATAGTTTTCGAATGCTTAATGTTGCTTGAGTTTTGTTTGTGTAATTCAAGTTCTATGTAACGAGAAACTAAATAATTATAATAGTAGATTTTGCTATCTTTTTCAGAAATATCGGTTCAAATAAAGTTTTTTTTTTTTTTTTTTCTATGAATAATTTTCTTGTACGTCGAAAGGAGAGTTTAGGAGATATACATAATGATAAATTTAGTAACCAATACAATTAAGGATAATTGTTGCAAAATCAATTTTTTCGATTTTGTGAAGATGATAGCTTCATTAGTTAAGAGGCAGGCAGTGTTGTCGTCAAAATTTTACATTTCTGATCTCACTCATTAACTGCGATCATTACGCAGCAACATGCTTTTAAAGGAGATGGATGGTGGATAAACCAATGTGTAAATTTTGTATACAAGACTATGCATTTTGACATTTTCCGTAGTTAATATTTGTCTGAAAATACTTGCTTTCCTATGTTTATGCTTTCGAATTTAGTAAGTTTTTTCTAGGAGATTTTCTGAATGTAAAGAAATTTGTAGGGAGATGAACCTGTTCTTAGAGAATGAAGAAACTTTTATTGATCAGTGTAATAGTATAATCTTGAGAAACCCACGATCATAATCGATAGGACTAATTTTCTGCAAGAAGGTGACCATCTATTATTATCTGCATTATGTTGACGAATTCTTGAATGCATGTTTAGAGTGAAGTTTGAGCGCTTCCAAAAAACGATTGAGCTACTTTTCTTTTGGAGTAAGAATAAAAAAAAAGATCAAGAGAAGCTTTTAGAAGCTCAGTGAAGAAAGGAGGACGGATCTGAGCGGATGACGATCATATATATAGTAAGATTCTTGCGCTTGTTTCATTCCGGAGCTAAGTCTGAATAGTCGTCGTATAGTGGAACAACATGGAAAAGAGTAGTGTGACAAGAAGCAGCACGTACACAAGTTATTCTTATATATATATACACTCTGCTGAGTTTACTGACTCGGGGACTTTAATTCAAACAGCCTAAGAGTAACTTGGGAGTGAGAGAAGAACATCATCAAATTGTTTCTTTTCCGGATACGGTAAAATCCAAACCATTTTTCGGATACTTGTATGAGAAGGTGGCTCGAAGCTTTTGAATTTAAGAAACTCTAATAAGAAACTTAGATTTTTTCTTGGCTCAAAATTATAATTTTATAGCAAAAGCAATATTGAGAGATAATCACACAAAATCCAAGGATCGTATGTTAGGTTCTAACACTACAAGAAAACAAAGGTATTTCCGACGGATTTCCGACGGATTTAAGCTGTCGGTTACAGTTCGTCGGAATTTTCCGACGGATTTCCGACCGCGTACTTTCCGACGGATTTCCGACCGCGTACTTTCCGACGGATATTCAGACGGATATTCGGTCGGAAATGCCGTCGGAAGTCAGTCGGTTGGCCGTCGGGAATTTCCGACGGACTTTCGACGGATATATTACCGACAGAATTTCCGACGGATGGTGATCGGATGAATTTGTCAGAAATCCGTCGGAAATATCTTCCGACGGATTTCCGACGGTAACTATTTCCGACGGAGTTACGACGGATAATTTGATCGGAAGTTGTCTCGGAAGTCCGTCGGTTCTTCGTCAGAAATAGGTTCCGACGGATTTACGACGGTAACTTATTTCGACGGTTTTCCGACGGAATTGCAACGTATTTTGAATTTTATTTAATTAATTTTTTTTTTGAAATTTATCAATTAAAATTATATAAATTAGAAATATAAATTAAAAATAGAAATAATAAATATATAAATTCATTAAACAAAATTAAAAAATTCATTACACATTAAAACAATTGTTAAAAAAAAAGCATTAAAAGAAAATATTTAAGCGGTTGGAGAATCCCCATCGTCGTCGTCGGGATTATTGTCCCGAAACATATGCGGGAAACATTTCTGCATCATCTTCTCCAACGAGGAGAGCTTCTTGTTGGTAGTCAGTTGCTCCGTCCGTAGCTCTTCGACCTGCTGGTCACGGTCTTTCACCGTTTGGGTGAGCTTCTCGATTTCTACCCGGTACTCTGAAGGATAACGAGGAAGCGAGGAAGAAGATTCCTGGGTCGGAAGGGTGCCTAACCCAGCGAATCGACCTTTCACTTGCCGGGTTTGCTGCGAATAATTATAACCGTTAATAATTAAATAACGAAAATAAAAAAAAACGAAATGAAATTAAAACTTACCTCAAGTACAATCTGGTTTATCTCTTCCCGGGATAAAGAGTTCGAGGACGTCGATCCGTCGATAGTGAGCTGCGATATTGATACTTCACGGTCCAGCTTCGTCTTCTTGCTCTTCTCGACAACATCCCGCATCCCCAAGTCATGTATCTGACCGGTTTTCTTGTTGGTGTGTCTCTGCTCGATGAGTTTAAGATAATCGGGTTCGGAACCAGATTTTCTCGCCTGCGAAAATTTGTTAAGTTAAATAAATATAAAAACAGAATTAGTAATAAAAAATTTAAATTAAACTTACCATTTCCATCGCTTCCCGTTCGATGGTCTTTGCGCCCCCGTTGTGGATGTAGACCCCTTTCCCGTCTCGTTGGCTATTTCGGTTCTTCGACTGTTGGTCGGAGGTCTTTTTCGTCGCAGGCTTACTCCAGTACTCACAGAAGCCCTTCCAGACGTCGTCGTCAAGGTCCTTCGGCTTGTCTTTGTTGTGCTTCCACTTCTGCTTCCACTCGCACATGTGCTTCGAGTACGAGTTTTCGGCATACTTGTCGAATGTGTCAAGGACTTTGCGCGTATGATGAAAGTCCCACGTGAACTCTTGTTACAATTTTTAAAAAATATATGTTACATGTCAAAAAGAAAAATTGACAAAATGAAATTCAAAATAAATAATATATCAATAAATAACTTACCGCGAAAGTCCGGTGCCACACGTCTTTCTCCTCGGTAGGCATGTCCGAATACTTCTCGTACGGTTTGTCCAACATGTTGTGGAGCATCCATAATATCACCTTGGTGATCTGAGTCGACAGCTTAAACCTGAAAACATTATGAAAAGATATAAATATGTTAAGTTTAAAAATCTAAATAAATTGAAATAATGTACAAAAATTATCTTACCAAGTCCCGTCCTCAAACTTCGGGTCTAGTCGAATGCAATGGCCCCGGTTAGGCTGCCAGACTAGCTCCTCGATCTCAATGTGGCTCCGAGCAGCGGATTGCTGGGAATCTGGGATGTGAGTTCCCGAGCTCGTTGGTCCCGGAGGCGTACACCGAGAACCCCGAGAACGGCATCCTTGGTTGCCGCCTCCCAACTGAAGAACGTCGTCGTGATCCCTGCGGAAAACGGTAAAATTGTTAGTAAATTAACAAAAATTTCAAAATTTACCAAAACTTTTCAAATTTCCGCAAAAAAATTTAGATAAATTCAAATTTTCCGAAAAATTCAAATTTTCCAAAACATTCAAATTTTTCAAAAAATTCCTAAATTTGGGAAAATATTTTAAAATCAGTTTTAATATATAAAAATATTTAAAAAACGTTTTATTACTATAAAAATATTAAAAACGATTTTATTACTAGAATAATATTTGAAAAACGTTTTTATTATTTAAAAAATATTATAAACGATTTTAATATATACAAATATTATAAAAACGTTTTTATTACTATAAAAAAAATTAAAAACAATTTTAATATATACAAATATTATGAAAACGTTTTTATTACTTAAAAAATATATTAAAAACGTTTTTAATATATACAAATATTGTCTAAACGTTTTATTACTTAAACAATATTTTAAAAACGATTTTAATATATACAAATATTTTTAAAAATTCAAACAATATCTACAAACGTTTTTAAAATATTTTTAGAAAATCAAACAAGATTTAAAAATGATTTTAATATAAAAAAACGTTTTTTAAAAATCAAAAATTTGTTTTCTAGATCTAACAATTCTAAATCAACAATCTAAACACATAAACCCTAACAATTCACATAAATAGAATTCTAACAACCTAACTAATATATTCCCTAAAACTAACAAGATCTAAAAAAAAATTAAATGAATTGATGAAACTTACATGGTTTTGATGAAGAAGAGTTGAGGAATTGATGAAGAAGAGTTGAGGAATTGAAGACTAAAACCGAAATTGTGAAGAAGAAGAAGAGAAAAGAGATTTTCGGTAAGGAAGAAGAAGAGAGAAGAGGGAGAAGAAGAGTCGGAAGAGAGAGAGGCAGAAGAGAGAAATAAGGAAAAATTTACGCATTGTCGATATATTTCGATGTCCGTCGGAAATCCGTCGGATTTCGAAAAATAATTTCATTTACGCGGTTGATATTCCCGCGGTCTCGAAAATATCAAAGTCCGTCGGAAATTTCCGACGGATTTCCGACGGATTGGAGAAAATAAGGTATATTCCTTGCATGTTTGTCGATTGGTCAGTCAACAGGCACGTGTCAAATTTTCCAGATCCGTCGGAAATCCGTCGGAAATTTCCGACGGATTTCCGACGGGATTAGGGTATATTTGGGGTTTAGGGTTTAGGGTTTCTTTATATGATTTATGGACATGTAATTTACATGTTTCATTCAATATATATATTAAGTTCATCAATATTAAAGGCTTTGCATTAGTTTAAAAATTATACAACATCAAAACATATCATTTCACATAAATCAACTATATCTTATACTATAACTTATACAAACAGTTCCATCAAAATTTATAAATTCTATATAACACATTTTTTTGATGTATATACAAGGTTAACCTATTTTATATACATCATACAAGTATTTGTAAACTTTTGCCACAAAAAAAAACCCTATACCCTATACCCTAAACAAGATTTTTGAATATATCTCCGACGGATTTCTGACGGATTCAGTTGTCTCGGCTAAAAACTGAATGCCTCGTTTGAGTTATATCCGAGGGATTGAGTTTTTAGCCGAGGCAACTGAATCCGTCGGAAATTTCCGACGGATTCAGTTGCCTCGGCTAAAAACTGAAAGCCTCGTTTGGGTTATATCCGAGGGATTCAGTTTTTAGCCGAGGCAACTGAATCCGTCGAAAATCCGTCGAAAATTTCCGACGGATTTCCGACGGATTCAGTTGCCTCGGCTAAAAACTTAATGCCTCGTTTGGGTTATATCCGAGGCATTCAGTTTTTAGCCGAGGCAACTGAAGCCGTCGGAAATCCGTCGGAAATTTCCGACGGATTCAGTTGCCTCGGCTAAAAACTTAAACTGAATGCCTCGGCCAAATTTTTTTTTTTTTAATTTCCGCTTTTGTTACACTTAATCAAATGTCTAAGTTTATAAAATTTCGACATAACTGATATATTACACATTACAATTCTAGTTCAAATATATGTACATATTTTACGGTGCAAATTTTATAATTAAAACTACTGTCAATATATCCGATGATGAGTAATCTGATTCTCCTGAATCGGAAGGTTCCCCAAATTCGTCAAATTCTTCTTCTGAATCCTCAAATACCCGATCGCTGCCTGTATGATATTTGAATTCCTCCGTAACTAGGCCCGTGTCCGGAATTTGATGAGGCTTGTCCATCCATGATCGAAAATAATTATAAGGATTTGAAGAAGACATTTTCGTAAGGAATTAGATAAGAGAGATTTTTTTGTTGTGATTATAAATGAAGCGTGGATACGTTTTTATAAGGAAAATTTTGTGCATTTTCCGACGGATTTCCGAAGGATCTAAAGTAGATATTATTGATGTCGGCAACCATGTCGGCAACCATGTCGGCAAAGTCACCATCTGTCGGAAATCCGTCGGAAAATTCCGACGGATGGGCGTCGTCGGAAATCCGTCGGCAGTATGTCGGCAACATCAGAATTGCTCGGAAAGTCGTTGGAAATCTGTCGAAAAGTGTCCGGCGGATTATGGTCGTCGGAAATCCGTCGGAATTGCCGACGGATTTCCGACGGGTTCACTTTTCCGACGGCTTTCCGACGGCCTTCCGACGGCCTTCCGACGGCTTTCCGACGGATGAGAAGTTCTAATAGACAAATAGTGAACAAAATCCTGCACGGTCCAATGCAACATTTGAGATGCGATGGGACTGATAGCAGAACGCTGCGTGAGACGCTAGAGAACATGCAGGCTCTGAACAGAATGTATGGACTCGATGTAGAGTTACTAGAGGAGAAGATTAGAGCAAAGGTGGAACAAAAATAGAGAGCATATGTTGCATCCATTTTTTTTTTTTTAGGTTCGTAGAGGTCAAACGGCACGCCCTAGTAATATACAAACTTGAGTAGGGAGTCAAGACATCTTCCTTGATGAGAAGTAAGCCATAATTGTTTCGTTACGTTTGTTTTTTAAATTAATAAATAAAATTTACAATTTTTTTGTTTCTTAAACTTTTAGGTAGAATGATAAATCATAAATTGAAGAAGCAAGCAAAAGGGTTTGAACTATGAAGATATTTCTTAGCAACCGGTTAAGAAATAAAGAAAGCTGGGGCCCAATAAGGGCTATATCAGCGACTTCACATAAAAGTTTTTTTTTTTTTTTATCATTTGTTTCATTGATTACTCTATGGATTTTTTCCAGACCTAATAGACAAATCATCACACTTGTAACTCAAACTCGACTAGTTCGATCACAATTGACGACCTCATTTATATAAAAGCTAACGACTTGTTCACATCAAATGGATCTCTCAACTGCATCTTTGGCCGACTTCGCTATTCTTTGCAATTCACGACGACCAACTTCAATACGTAAAGAATATTCTCGGATCCCACATTACAAATAATATTGTCTACATGTGCTAACCAGGTTCAACAATTGGCGCCGTTGAGTGAATACTTCTAAAAACTATAAGAAGATCGTGAGCTCTACGATGGCATGAACCTCATCTTATCTGACGCTCTAGCACGAAAATATCAACCTCCGATCCCAAAGAGACCAACAAGACGACCTCGGGACTACACATATTTGCACATTCAAATTTTCTTACAAATTTAATATCTTTTTTAATTATTTTTTAGCGTGTAAATGATAAAAATACCCCTCCTTCTGTCTAATCTGTACAGTCCACATGCGTAGACTAAATTATCATGGATAATACCAAAAATGCTAAAAATTATGAACAATTTTTGTTTTAATCGTCTGAGATTCCATTGAAATGAAAGTGAAAGGTTTGGTACAACGAAATTTTAAAAACCAAGTATAAAACTCCTAAGGGGGAAGGGTTACAAGATACTCAAATTAAAAGGAGTCTTGACGGAGGATGTCGTGCAACCAAGAGAGTCCACCCAGGGCGATGTAAGATTGGAAACTATGTTAATGCCCGCAAGGTGGTGGTCCAGTGGTAGTGGACTCCTGTGAATGAGTTGATAGCTCTCCCCCTGGGTTCGAAGCTCCTTGGAAACAAACTATCTTCTTTGTGGCCAAATAGGATATGTGACTAATGTCTAGGGCCCCATTTACAAACCCGGATGTACGCTTAGCCCGTTGGTGGTACATCCCCAAGGGATTAGTCTAAGCCTCTCCATGGATATGGGATTTACCCCTGAGTTATCAAAAAAAAAAAGGTGGTGGGCTAGTGGTTAGACGGGTCCCAACAAAGGGTGAAACTCCCAAACTTGGGTTCGTTCCTCCTCCCTTGCTAATAAACACTACTTTGTTGGGAAGTCTGTCGAATGCCCAATTGGTTTACATGGTAGTCCATAAATGCAGACGGCCTGACTACTCCATGCACTTAGTCGGAAGGCATACCAAACTTGGGATAGGCTGGTAGCCCTTCGGGGTCCTTGTAGTCCACTATATAGCATCTCGTTGCGTTACCTCCCGGGCCGATCGGATAGCCGATAGGATTTATCCAAAAAAAAAAACTATGTTAATGCTAATTTTTGCAAAACTCTTTTTTTTTAGGTAAACAAAACAAATAACATTAACCGTTTGAGTTGGTGGGCCGTGCCTAAATAAAATTAAAGCCCATAAAGATGCAACAGAAGCAAGAAAGGAAACAAATCTCATCTTGTGGTCCATAACAAAACCCTAGTCACCTCTTTCCCTCACTATATAAACATCTCATCCATTTCTTCTTCACCCAAAAGCACTAGAATTCGAATTCCTGCCTGGTTTTGCTATCGAATTACATTCGTGCTCTCTGCTTTTGTAGATTAGGTGTATCTTTTTCATTGATATTTTGGGTTTTGAAATCCTTACAACTATGTATGTAATATCCGATGATGATAGATCCAAAAGGCTTGTTTCTCAAAACATTCGCAGTTGCCGCCTAAGGCTTTCGCCTTTGGCCGGGCTTGAGAGTCAATGCTGTTCTTTATCCTTCCTTGGATGTCTGAGACTTACAATTATGTTTTTTGTTTTGTTTTGTCTCATCGTACGTTATGTTTTTGTTCTGTATCGATGAGGATAAATCCAAAGGCTTTGTTTCTCAAAACATTCGCAGTTGCCGCCTAAAGCTTTCGCCTTTCGCCGGGCTTGAGAGCTAATGCAGCTTCCTATCCTTCCTTGGATGTCTGAGATCGTTTTTTCTCTTCTCTTCGCTTCTTTGTTTTTCGTTTCAATCTTCGATTATTTTGCTGATTCTATAATGTTTTTATCTTTTTTTCGATTTTGCTTGAGAACTTTTGATGTTATTGTTTATTGCTTTTGTTAATCTATAGTCAAAGCTTCTTAGTTTGGTTTTGAAGAATAATGCAACTTGTTTTATGTTACAATTTTGGATTTTCCAATGTTTTATGCGAATGCCTTATGATAATATGGATTATTGTTTGGTTTGAAGAATTCAACTGTTAATTTCTTAACATTGTAACATAATTATCCTTTGTAGCACCTAAGTATATTGTTTTGATTGTAACATAAATATAAGCTTGTGTACAAACCAACTGCTCAGTGACATTTGGAACACAATTTGAAAAAAATATCTTTGGTGAACTTAAAATTGATCCGATTTAGTCAATTGGTTGACCAAAGAGTTCATTAATGTTTTTACACTATAAGGTCGGGTTTTGATTCTCAGATAACACAATTTCTGCAGATTAATAGAGACTGTTCATCATGATTATGGATCGTTGTGGAGCGGATAGTATTGTCTATTGTATAATTGTCTTTTTAGCAGTTCTCATCATTTGTTCAGTGTTAAAAATTTTTTTTTTGATTATAATTCAAATTCAAAAAAAAATAAAAAAGTAGAAGGAATTTAATTTGTTTACAAAAAATAATAATTAATTTGTTAATGAGAGAGTGTCATTTAGAAATAAAAATAGGCGGGAATCCAATAAACCGTGTATCCAAACACTCCTAAAGTCCTGCCTTTATATGAATCGTACTCAGTACTCTCTGCGAAATTCAAATTCCATCTCTCTCAGTCTCTCTCTCTTTCTTCCTTTCTGTGAGTTTTTGTCATGAGCGATCCCATTCTGATCTCCGACGAGGAGGATGAGGCTACTCCACCTCCATTTCCGTCCAAGAGGCCTCGAAAGAATCCTACCCCAACGGTTTTTAACTTGGATACCGATACGGCACCGCCGGGGTCTGCTTCTACTCCGTTTCTCGTCGACGAGTTACCTCTCACCGCCGTCAAGTGTTCCTTAGGTTCCGGAGCTCGACTGTCTTCACACCGCGAAGACAAGTTTTCCGGTAAATTGACGTTCCTATTCCGAGAAATCTCTCAATCCGTCTTTGTCATTACAGTAGGTTTGGTTCGTCTTCGATGGGGTTTTGATGAAATGGTTTCGATTAATCGGAATTTCTACTCGGGGAGCCTCTTCTATTTTTCAATTTTTGTGATTCCTGATGAGTTTCTTTGTTAGGGTTTTACTGTACATTTTTTCTATTTCGCTGACGAATCACTTTGGTGAATGTTCTACTATGCTTTCATACATACTTATGATGATGATGCTTAGTTGCCTGGAATCGGGTTTTACTTTCTCTCTTTCCACAATGTTTCCGTTTACCTTCTCTATGTTTATTTTGGAATTCGCATTAGGTTAACGAGTAATATCTCTTGAGTCGGATTCTGAAGACAGTCCTCGACCTGAAACTTCAAAGAAATATGAACCAATACATGCTGATTCTTTGGTTCAACGATGTGGATTGCTATCTGGATCCAGTGATACAGATTCTGGTGAGTAGAATGAGAACTTTGATCTGAATACAAGAATATCTAAGCCAAGTATATTAGGCAGTTATGCTTAGGAGAAGTAGTTATCAACTATAAAAACATATTCATTTGCAAAGGGTTTTCTCTTCTCCATTTATAAACTGCTGGTGGCTGTTTCCTTTCAGATAATAGTACTAGTTGGATGCAGGGAGCCAGTTTTCGATCTTCACTTCCCAACGATGCTATTGAGGTACTTATCTGCATGGCACTCTGCACTCATACCATTTTTTTTTTGTCATGGGTATATGATTAAGGAACTTTTGGCTCTGTTTGATTTGTGATCTCTCAAAGTGTTCTTTTAGAAGATTAGGTAAATTTGGGATTCCCATATTTATCATTTGTGTGTGTATTCCGGCTATGCTGGTTGTTTCTTTCCCTTGTTTGGTACACATTGTGTTAATCTTGTTATCAAATGGTAGAAGCTGTATAACGTAAACTGAATTGCTTGCTTCTTCTGTTATTTTGATTTACTTGAAAAAATCAGGTAGATTCTGACCAAGAGAAGGAAGAAGAAAGCGTTGAGAAAATTGGTCGGCAAAAGCAGACCAGAAGCTCTAAAAGTACATCTATTTCTGGTAAAGCAATGCCAAAAAAGCAGATGTCCAAGGACGAAAGAATCCGTGCGACAGAGGAAAATAGGTTAAGAAAAGAAGTGGGTGTCTTTTTACGTGGCTTTTCTATTTTGTGTTCCCTGGACCAATTGTTAATTGGCTTCCATCATCCAGCAAGAGAAATTACAGAAAGCTGCCTCGAAAGCAGAAGATGCTGAGCATAAAAAGATAGAGAGGGAAATGCAGAAATGGCAAAAGGGAGAAGCGCTTAAATCTATCGTCGCCGAGATTGATGTTAAATTGGTTGAAGGACCTGTTGGTGGTAAGGACTTTCTTCATTCTTCGTATTATTCGTTGACATATACCTCAAAATTTGCTAGTTCATCACTATAGAGACTGAGGGCCTTTGCTATATTTGTTAATATAGGACGGCTGATTTCGGGGTTCTCTGAGAAAGGCATTACATACCGTCTAACCTCTAATCCAATTGAGAGATCTATTGTGTGGACAATCACAGTTCCGGAGCATATTGCTCAGGTTCAACTAAATATCAGTAAATTTGTAGTATTGGCCAATGTTAATTAATTGGCTTGCGTCTTGAATCTCACAACTGCTATTGATGAGGTACTACACTATTGATGAGGTACTACACTACAGTACCTAATGGAAATGTGTTTAGAGGAAAACTTCTTAGTGCTTCTTCTCTGTCTTCAAACACATTTGATGTTTTACAGGTACTTGCAAACTTAACTACTCACTATATTGGAGTACATTCCAGGCATTGTGTCGACGAGGCTGAGGTGGCTGAACATGTTGTTGGTTTAACAAGTAATCTGGCCTATTGCCAAATCAGGTATTAATCTTAAAAATCATGCATGATACATATATACGTGTGGCTGTGTGGTTCTGGCTATTGTGTTTCTCTGAGTTTTCCTGCTTGGCTCTGAAGTAAAATTAATCATGGTTCTACAATCTGATGCACAGGAATAAGTTATCGTGGTTAAAAGTAAAGGCTGACGGTGTGGTAGCCTCCAAGGATGCAGTTGACAAACACTTGATTAAAATGAGTGCATGGTAAAGTAAAGTAAAACCTTTAAAACTTTGTGTTGTGTTTAGTCTTTCTAAATCAGCAACTGGTCTATACTCTGTAGGTTAAAAGCGTTGGTAGAAATACCAAAGGTACAGACAAGATTTGCTGTAGCAGTGTGGAAGAAATATCCATCCATGAAGTCACTTCTTAAGGTTTATATGGACCCTAAAAAATCGGTGAGTAAAAACCTTGCTACAGATTTGACTTCCTCAGTTTGTTGTCTCTAATGGTTTCTGAAGCAAATGGGAAACAGGAACATGAGAAGGAGTTCCTTCTGAAGGACTTGAAGCTAGAAGGGCGATTAGGGGAAGACATAATAAGGTTAGGCGAGGTTTGTTCAAAGCGAATATACAGAGTTCTCATGTCTCACAATGGAGCCATTAAGATTTAAGACTGACGAAGTGGAAAACGGTCCTTCACAGATTCATTATCCACATGACTTGAACTAGAATTTTCACACAAAACAGTAGATGGATTGTGTTTGAGTACGTGTATGTATGCAAGTTATAACTTGTGAAAAAAGTTGATAAATCTCATTCCTTTCTTCTATTGGTCTTTAATGTGAGTTTAGCTACATACGAGAGGATAAATCTGCTTGATTTGGTTGGTAAGGAAATGTGAATGTTAGATCATCATATAATCTCTGTGATTGACATATGACTTGTAAAGTTTTTTATTTATTTTTGGATGTCCTTCGATCCCGAGAGTAATCTCAAGTCCAAACTAATTTCTCGGATGGGAGTTACAACACCCAATTTTGATGCCCCATTTGGTCAAGTGAAAATGTGATAATTCCATTCTCTCGGAGAGTCGATCTCTGGCCTGGACCAGCAGGATACTCTTCCAACGGAGAAGGAACCATCACACTACAATCACTTGGTTAACTTGCAGAATTGCTTCAATGTCTACATCAGGTGGGCCTTTAGAGCATGTTCAATGGGGGTTCTAAATAGAAGAGTTCTAAAAAATTATAATGATATATAATTGATAAATATTGGAGAGGTTCTAAAAAGAAGAGAGAAGGGTTCTAAAGTTAGAACTTTTAGATACAGATTCTAAAAATTAACATACAAAATGTTGGGGTTCTAAAAGTTGAGGTTCTAAAAATTTTAGATACCCATTTTTAGAACCTCACCATTGGACATGCTCTTAGGATCGAGTTTGACGACACCAACCAACTTTGAATATAGAAGCTGAAGGGCAATCAACCAAAGTACCAAACCACTCCACGTTGAGAAAACGATAGCTCCTTTTTGGATATTTATTTATGCGAAACAATCCAGCGAGAGATAGAAGGATTCGTCCTTAGCTATCTTCATCTTTCTCAGGTGTTAGTTCTTTTCCGAAGAATCTCTTTTCTTTTACTATGTTTTACACATCTAGTGAAAGCTTTGTGAGCGGGATTGCTCACCAAGATGTACCTTGGTTGTCTTGACCTTGGGAACTTGTAAATCCGTGTCTTGCTCTTTTTTAATTTTTTTTTTTTGATCTGCAAAATCAACAAGCAACAAATACATAATTGAACAACAAGAGTAACAAGATAGAATAACCAGGGCTAAATCTTCTACAACAATCTTACGTGTTGTTATATAATTGAATGTGCCTAATTTTGTTTTATAAGATAATTTATCTAAGTAAACTATTTTTGGGCAAACGTAAAAATATCAATTAGTTTCTTTATCAAACTGATTGTGCAAAAGAAGAAAAATAAAATTGAGAATTACAATACTTTCTTAATCTACTGATAAAAGCAAAAAAAATGGGTCATATATGCCCCAACGCATCTTCTCTATGAAGACAACAAACAAAAACCCAATCGCTCAAAGAAAAAACAAAAACAAAGCATTTGGTTGGGCAGCTAATAATAAAGCATTTCATTTCTCTAGAAGGTTTGTGTCTTTTACTTTTAACATTCGTATTCTGTTCTTTTACTTTTACTTTTAACATTCGTATTCTGTTCTTTTACTTTTACTTTAACATTCGTATTATTATTTATTCTTTTCAAACTTTTCTGTTTTATATATATAATATATATATACAGTAAAAACCTCTATAAATTAATAAACACGATACAATAATAAATTTTGCAAGTCCCGAATCAGGCCAATATAAAAATTAACAAAAATTTGATAAAATAATAATATAATAATAATATAGAAACTGCAGACAAGTTAGCAAAAAATATATTACTTTTGTAAACTCAGTACCCCGGTTTAGATTTCTGAATCGTTTTAGGTATTTAACATGTTGACAAAAAAAAAATGATACAGAAACCCTTATATAAATATATGGTCCCAATAATAACATAAATTAATAATTAGATAAACATATGCATATATAGGTAAGATAATATACTAAAATATGTCTAATGTGTTGTTTGTTTTTATTTAAAGTTGAAACCTCATAGCTTATCCCTTTACCAATTACATCAACAATTCTTAGTGTTGTTTCCAAATGTATTGTATTATTGTCTTCAATTTCATCATCAACAATAAGGATATTAGCCACAATTTCTTATAAATTTTGAACTCATGAACATTTATATTTTTGCATGGATAATCCAGTATACTATATATTAACATGTATTTTATTGTAATTGTTAAGATTATTAATCGTAATTTTAAGTTTGTGGATGTCATTTTCCCAAGCAAATTCGTTTAGATTTTTAAATATAAGTTCATTTGAAAGAAAAATTTGTTTTCAATAAATTAATTTATTGATTAATTAACATCCCTTTAAATTTATAAATTTTCAAAGTCCCGACATTATTAATTTATAGAGATTTTACTATATATATATATATATATATATATATATATATATATTTCTAATATTATTTAAGAAGACATTTTTGAAAATGAATTTTGTTTTGTAAATTATTACATGAAATGTCATTACAAATAAGAAAAAATAATTGAAATAGGAAAATATATAATTGTCTTTTAAAATTATTGATGAGAATATGTAAAGTATCTATTTCCCATTAAAGATGTTATTTACTATTTAGTTTCTTAATTATTATGATATTATTAAATAATAATTAATCCATATATATTCAAAGAAAATATATTCGAGATATTGCAATATTTTTCATTATTATATTTATCAAAACAAAAGTTTGAAAAAATATTTTACTAATTTTATAAAAAGTTATACACGAGAAAATTGATTTTTAAGAGTTTGTGAACTGACCACAAAAGCCATAGTCATTAAGCGGTGCATATTAAAGTTATGTTTTCAAAATTATATGTTTTTGCAGGTTAGCCCGAATAATATTTTTATTCATTGCAAAACGGGTTAAGTTATGTTAGTCCGGGTAGACAGTTATATATAATCATTAGTTATGAATATTATAAAATTCAGATAAATTTATTTTTTTCTTTAATTTCAAAACATTTTATAAAAAAAAATTATATCGTACTATATAGTTAGCGTGGGTTGAATCTTAGTATATATATATATTAGAGATCATAAATTCGCTCATTGTGATTGGTGATGCATGTGGCTTCGTAGTATTTAAATTTCTTGACAAGTTTTTAGATCTAATCTTGACTAGAGTCGTAAAAGAAAGAGAAAAAAAAATCTGATCTTGACTACATTAGTTTTTAGATCTAATCTAATCTTCTTCTTGTTGTTGTTGGCTTTCATTAGTTGTCGCACCGATCGAATGGCTGAGCTCAAGCATGTCTCCCATGAATGTGTGTTGACCTTGCCCAAAACCGTCGAAAATGGGATCTGCAACATTTGCTACAAAGACGAGCCTGTCGCATACGCATGTGATCCCTGTAATTTCGATCTTTGTAAAACTTGTTCCAATCTACCTCAGAAAGTGTCACACGGTTTTCACTCCAAGCACCCTCTAGAGTTTTGTCTACGTCAAACTGATGAGAAGCCAAGTTACATCATATGCTCTGCGTGTGGGGACATGTCTTCTGGTTCTTTTTACGAGTGTAAAGAGTGTGAGATCTACTTGGATCTCGGTTGTGCCCTCATGGAGAACATTTTCAGGGTTTGGGACGCTAAAGAAATGCTCCACAAGAACCATGCTCACTTGGTTAAAAGGTGTAGACCAGGACCAGACGCTAGAGGCTCTTGCCTTCTCTGTGAGCTTCCTTTATCTCCATCCGCTGTATGTTACGGTTGCGTTCATTGTTACTTGTTTTTTCATGAGCATTGCCTTGATCTTCCCACTGAGATTCAACATCCTTTGCACCCACCACACCCTCTGAAACGACTTGATTACATACAAAGTTGTGGTGGTGGAAGAAATTGTGATGCTTGTGGAGGGATCATCTACAGTTTACCGTTTGGTTGTCTAGAATGCGATTTTAAACTACATTTGAGGTGTGCGGATACGTTCTTGCGAGGTTTGATTCATCAGTCTCATTATCAGCACAGATTGTTTTATGCAAATACTCTTGATACTTACCGTTTGGGGAAAGACTCATCATGTCAAATATGCAAACGGTATTGTGGGAACCCTTTTTTCTACTGCGTCGAGTGTGGTTTAAGGTTTCATTTGAAGTGTCTTGAGATTCCTGAGTTGGTAGACAATAAATCTTACCACATTCATCCACTCGTGTGTAAAGTATTCACAGTAGATGACGATTCTCTCGAGTATTGTGGCGTTTGCGAATCGATAGTACACGCAGGACATCATGTTTACTCATGCCAAAAACAAAATTGTGATTTTCTTGGCCACATGGAATGCATTCTACGCAAGGTAATTTATGTTTCATTGCAAATTTACTCTTTCTTTCTTTAACTCTCTTAATGATGGTGTAAAGACTTGAGCTACTTCTCTTACTGATAATCAACAGGGAGCAGCGCCTTCACCATTGTACTTGAAAGATCTGTATTCTTGTGGCCAAGGCATCACCCGACCAACAGATCGAGATGACTGCAAAACCATCAAATTAGAAAACAAACTCATGGTATGGAATTTTCCTTGTTTCAACATGCTGATCGTCCTTGGATTGACTCAAGTTTGTAATAATATCTCAGGTTAATAGTGTCGGGCACACTCATGTGCTAAGATTCGTCGATTTGAGCGAGCTTGATGAGCGTGCAGATTGCGGCATATGTGATGGAAAAATATATGGTAAGGCGTGTAAATGCGAGACATGTAGCTTCCAGACACATAACTTCTGTGCGGAGCTAGGGCTACCAATAAGACATAGACTTCATTCAAACCACCCTTTGACACTCCTGCCGGATTCCCCTGTTGCAGGGTTTAGTATGATTTGTGACATTTGTAGAAAGAAGATATCCGGTTTCAATCTCTTCTGTCGCATATGCAGTTTTATAATCCACGTTCGTTGCGTCTTAAGACATAACCAGTTCCTTGGGACGTTACATAGAGGGCAGAAACTCATGGTTAGAGCCCGAGAAACATATTGCCTCAAGAACCATAGCTCGTTTCAAGTTACTGTTTCGAGCTCATATCCTAATACTTGCACTGTTTGTGAAGAGAGGCTGTGTGGGAAAATTGTGTCATGCGTAGACTGTAGAGAAGTATATCATCCCTGGTGCCTTAAAGCCGTGAAAAGTGGAGGAAAACTACGCAGCCATCCACTTCACCCTAGTCACAAGCTTAGATTTTTTGCTGTGAGTGGATCCAAGTGCATTGTCTGCAAACTGAATATTACAAAGTATGGCTATAGTTGCCGCAAATGCGAGGTCAGTTTCCACTTCAAGTGCATCAAAGCGGTTGGTATATCAGAAACGACCAAGTATCACAGTGATCACTACCTGTATAACTTTTGGGAGCAAGATTCAACTCGAGTCTGTAGTGTTTGTGCTAGGCGTTGCGGCGCGTCGTTCTACGGCTGTATTAAATGTAAATTCAGCGCCCATGTAGAGTGTCTTGGGTTTCCGACCAATGTGAAGAATCAACGGCATCAACATACAGTCGAGCTAACTTATTCATCCGGGAAGAGTTGTGCACTATGTGGATCAAGATGCCATGATAGAATATACTCATGCGGCCACTGCAAGGAAGAGTTTCATATACAATGCGTAATGTCTACGGTAAAGATTTAATCGAGAACCAGTAAATCCATATCTTCTTTTGTTTTAGTTGATTTAAAAAAAAATTGTATTCTGCTTGGGTTCATGCAGGATGGCCTTCATAAAGGTGCAACAGAAGAGGATCAACTTCGAGACATCTATCTTATGTACATTGAGCAAGATCTCCTCAAGATATATCCAAGATGGTGAGTCTTAGTTCCATGCTTGGTTCCTTGTGTTTGTAATATTTGTTTTAAAACTCTCTTTTTGTAACATCTGGAGAAAGCTGTGTCTTCTAACATATTGTGGTAGATACATAAAACGTTCTTACATCTCTATGCGCTGAAACGAGTCTGGTTCATTGATGCTGATTCTTGAATGTAGTCTAGAACCTTCCGGAATCCCCAATGGCGGATTTTCGCAAGAACAATTATCAACAGCAAAGAGTTCCCACTCCTTAACCCCACATTTCTCCAATGCAGAATGCAATCTCTCCTTTTCCTTTTCTGCCGGGTACGAACCATCTGGTGTCACGAGCACAGCCCCGGTGTAAGACTGTCCTGCTACACGAGCCGCTCCATTATAGTGGAACAGTCCCCAACTTAGATCATCAGACACATCCACAATAGTCCAAAACTCGTTTGACACCACACCATTGTCTAAAACACTGAAACGGAATGTTGCAGGAGTCTTTCCTCTCTTAACCGAGTATCTTCTCCTTCTCCACACCAATTTCTCTTCAAGCGTCCTCACCTGAAACACGGGTTCATACCAAAACGATGACTTCCCTTTCCCTCTGTAGAAAAGCTGGTACTGACATGGAAACTGATCATAAGCCGGGTTTTGTCCAGCCGTGACACGCCAGCTCCAATCCAAGTCCCCTAACCATCCAACAAACAAGTCTTCTGCTGTCTCATGACATAGCTTCTTCCCTCGAAAACTCGTCATGGGAGGCACATAAGGGTTCTCAGGGATCTTTGCATCCAATTCGAGACAATTGTGTTTCTGTAGTACGCAAAGAGAGAATGCTTCAAAGTATGGACTCTCATAAGAAGCAATGCATCTGTAACTACACACTTGGTCCACGGGACTGCATTGGTTCAAACACTGAAGCGCTTTACGACAATTCGGATCCAAGAGACAGTTCAAAATCTGAGGTCCACAGTTCTTTACCATACAACCAAGTGTCGAAACCCCTTTGGACCTCAAGTTTTGCAAAACAGGAACTGGTCTTATGTAAGCGTTGATGATCACAAGCAAACAGAACCTTATATCATCAGAATTACGACGCTCCCAAGCATCTCCCACACTCTTCACAACCTCTGTAGCTTCTTTGTCTTTATTACTGCTTCCAAGATTAGTCCCTCCAAGCCTGTTCATCAAATCAGGAGAAGACTCAAAGCAAATCATGTTCTTGATGTTGTTGCTGTTCGTCTGTATCCATTTAACAGATTCTTGGTTGTTAACAGAAACAACAACCAATATATCAGTCTGATTCAGATTCACAGTTCTCTGATCATTAGACCGAAAAATTTCATCATCAAAGACGAGCATTTCATATCCTTGATCAACCCATTTCAGTCTTGTAGCCTGTTTTTCCAAAAAACAAAAAAAAAACCCAAATTTTGCAAGAAATCAAGTAAGGATCATATCACAGATTATATACAGAAATCTAACTGTTCACAATAATGACTTACAGTGTGGAGCATAACCTCCTCCCAAGAGGTGGAATTGAGTGGGCTTACTGCTCCTTTCCCGACGAGAGCAACCAATCTCACCGGAGGCTCAGTCTTCGTAGTCTTCTCTGTCTCCAGGACCGAGCGAACAATAGTTCGGAAACCCACTCTCCGTCCGGAAAACGATGTGTCATCTATTGAACGACGAAGAACATTTACCGGAGAGAAAGAAGCCGCTCGGCGACGGCGAGTGAGGAAGAGAGAAGAAGAAGCTCTCGTTCCAGGAAAAGAAGCTGCTTTCAGAGATATCGACATGGCTATGGATGGCCAAGATACACACTTTCCATCACTTTATAATTGTTCACAAACTAGCCACGTGTTGTGTTCTGATTGGTCCCAACATTAGTCTTTTCACATCAATTAATAAACAATCAATGTTTAGTCATAAATACATTATTTTCACTCCCTAAACATTTTCCAATAATAAATTCATCAAATTCAAATATCATCAATTAATAACTCTTAAACTTAATCATTTATTAACATTAATCAATAAAAAAGTAGATAAAAATCCTAGAAAATCAATCTTTGTGAAACAATATAAAAACTTAGAAAATCAATCTTTCTGAAACAGAGGTAATATAATTTAACAATCTAAAATGTCAGAATATACAAATTTTTGTGAGTCATCTGGATGAGTTGCAGCTAAACGAAGATCATTTTATAGCTTCATCCAGAGGAGCAAACGAACATGGTAAAGTACAAAAACCAGAATATAACCAAATTTTGGTTAGATATTTTTATATACGAATGATCTTCTAATTTGGAATTTTGTTAAAACACTTTGAATCTCGACTTGCGCAAACACTACCTGTTTTTAGTTTTCTGTCGATTAAACTCGGAACATCAACTTTTATTTAAACATCTCAAATTTCATTTATCACCATTATCAAAAACATGAAAACCACGTTTGTGTGTGTCTAAGAAACTCGAGCGTAATTAACCACAGAGAGAAAGTTAGACCTCATATTGGTAATTTCCAATCCATGGTGAGACCTTATTAATCGCCAAACCAAAAACACATGAGAGCGAGCGAGAGAGAGAGAGATCTTTCTTCTGCCTTTTCTTACAACAAATCAAATGTAATCTTAGATGAAGTTACGGATGTCCAACGACTTCACGTCAGGCATTTCCTCATCCTTGAATTCCTCCCTGAAGAATCGCAAGTTCCATTGTTTTTTAACATGATGATTGAGATCAAAGACTCGAGATAAAAAAAGAAGGTTAAAAAGCTTACTTCTTTTTCTGAGATTCCATTGCTTCAAGAGCATCACTCTTCAGCTCATCCAACTGTGCTTTGGCAATGCTGAGCTCCACCTTTTCCTCGTATTTTGGAAGATCTTCTTTCCTAATCCCAAGCCTGTTCAGATTAACATGTAATTTCATTAGCTTATTATATGTGACAAGGGGAGCAATGGGAATAATTTGTTCTTGTTATGTATGGGTGGTTGATGACGCACTTTTTGTTGCCTTTTTCGAATTCTGCAACCAAAAGATCCATTCCTTTCTTGTCGCTTCTCATGAGAGGCTTCTTTATATCATTTTCCACTTTATCCAATGCCTCGAACATCATGGCCTCAGCACCAAGCTCATCAGTAAGCCCCCTCCTGCAAGATAATTGCTTTAAAATCACATTCAAGGGTGCTTTTTCCAATAAAATGGAAATACTTTTACTGCCAGGCATTGAATTTATTAACGTAAGAAGAGCAACTTGACTGGTGAGGAAAACCATTCAAAAGGGTGAATGAAACTAATTCAAAGTCTAACACTTACCTGGTGCGGATTTCCTTTAACTTCAATAAATATGCACGAGCATCTGGGATCTCTTTAGTCTCGGTCTCAATATCATATTTAATGCGTTGAGTTTCGGAGAACATGTCTGCCCTGCATACAAGGAAAACATAATTAACAAGGTATCTAATAACCCTGACCCATATGAGAAATTAGTTTTGGGAAAATCGAAAATTAAAACCAAGAAATCACAACAAACATAATTAGAGACAGCAACGTACAACCGAGCAAAATAACAAAAATCTAGAGAAGGAGGCCTACTTTTGCCTGATGGTCTTCATGACATTTGCATACTGTTTCACCGCAGCCGGGTCTTCTGGGTCAAGGGTGATTTTTTCCTTACGGAGAATATCAACTGCCGCCTGAAATTTGTTCTTGATCTCCGTAAAAACACCCTTCAACATCTCTGTCAAAAAGAGTAAGGCTTTAGTCAATAATAGTAAAACAGTAATGCTGTCAGTTCACTCTAAACCCACATTACAGATTTCACCAACGCATTGAAAATAATCCATCATAAACAGAATAAAAATAAACTCAACAGAAGTAAAGAGATAATCAACTTCTTCACAAGATAACTTGCAGGCCAACAGTCCTATCGATCATGGCCTGGGTTTCTCAAGATTATATCTACAAATTTCACATCGAGAAAGTGACCTCACATTTTCTCAGCTAGACACCATGTTAAACTCAAAAGCATGAACGGCTAAACAAAAGGAAGCAAATGTTTTCAGAAAAGTAATGCAACCAGAAGCAACGAATTCAACTAAGCGTGTAAGCGAAATTGCATACATAAACTATGTAAAAAAAGCATCATGTTTTAGTACGAAATTACAAATCAAAGATATCAAGTTTGGTCACCAACCATCTCCTTTAAATGTTGGACGAGCAGCTTCCTTTGCAAAGGCGCGGACTGGAATAGCATGGTGCTGCTGTAAGATGACCAGACTCCCATGTAGCTGCGAAAGATAATCAGTGAAATTAGAATCGTATGGTTTCGATGAGAAACATTATATCTCTGTGTTGATATCCGATCGAAACACTTCATTTCGAGCTGTATTAGCAATCAACAACGAGTAGCAAAGGAACTAAGCCCATACATGTCATACCAGCAGAGTTCAAAACCCCCATTAAAAATTTAGCATTCGATTCAACGAACTCTCCAATACAGAAACTCGGTATCACATACGAAGACGACATTATTGAAATGGCAAACCCTACGATGTGATTCGGAGCTAGATGCCATCAAACCCATCATCTCACTCTAATCATCGTAATCGAAACACATAAAACCGAGAAATGGAATCAAACAGACCGAAGAAAGAGAATCAAAACAATCGTGAAGACAAAGGATTTGAATGAATCAGAAGAATCGAGCGATAGAGTGTACCTGCTTGGATCTGGAGAGGAAACGAGAAGCGTAAGCCATTTTCGAATCGAATCTCGAAATTAGGGTTTGTGCTGCGTTGAGATGAGATCTCTATCTGAGCGACGGAGCAGAAGTAAGAGGCACTTCTACAGAGTCCTGCTTCATTGTTCAGCGTAGATGACTGATCAACGGCTGAGATTTATTCGATTGTTTCTATATACTGTAATGTTATTTTGTGGAACGCTTGCAATTTGTTTTTGTTTTTTAAATAGCATTTTTTCGATCATCAAACAAAATATTTTTTTTCTAACACGTATATATTCTTGAAAACTATCTAAAAATTGTTGTAAATCTAGTTAAGTTTTTTTTTTGTTAAAAAAATCTAGTTAAGTTTCTAAACATCTAAAAATATACAAAAATGTAGAACAAATACATTTAGAAATTACGAAAATCTCTATATTATTATTTTAAAAGTCATTTAAAAAAATAAACTTTATTTTGTAAATTATTACATATTATGTCATTATAAATATAAAAAATAATTAAAATTGGAAAGGATATAAATGTCTATTATAACTATTGAAGAAAATATGAAAATATTTGTTTCTCATTCAAGAGTGTATTTATTATTTAGTTTTAATATTATATAATATTTGAGAATTTGCAATATTTTTTACTATAATTTTTTATATTTTATTTAAGTATAAATAAAAAAATTGATTTTTTTTTACTATTTTTATACAGAATTAGACACGAAAAATTGATTTTTTTTAAAGAATTTCTACATTAACCACAAAATTGGTCAAAACGTGATTCTGCCGATTACATACCATTCACAATATTAAGCACTAAATGTTAAAAATAAATAAATATTAATAAATTATTTTTTAATTCGTCATATACGTTTTAAATTTATAATTGGTTGATACAAAACTTTATTCATCTAATAAATAGTAATTTTGACGTTTTAAGTTTATTCAATTTTAAGTTTTCTCATCAAGTTGATTCTGCTCATTTAGTATTCAGATATTAAGCTATTTTGTTATTCAGTTGACATACCAGTAAAACCCCTAGTTCTCTTAGCATTAAAACTACCGTGCCAAGGCCAAATTCTATTTCCCGTCACATTCAGATATCCCATTAACAAGCTCTAATTCTTCTAGAATTAGTACTTCCAGTTAGAATTAGTACACTTCCGGTTAAAATTAGTACTTCCGGTTAGTGTCAAACCGTCAACTCTGATTCTCAGTCCCAACTCTACTTCCGGTTATTAAAATCTCCCGGCTTTCTAAAACTTTGATTCTTTTAAGTTTTAGTCCCCAAAAAATATTAGAAGAAACAGGAGGCCCAAATTGAGAAAACTTGAGTGAATTGTTGAGTGTTTGATTTGTAAAATTATTAGATCAGCTTAAAAAAAGGTTAATCAGGTACTGATTATTTTTGAAATCTGTGTATCCCAATATTTTAAACTCAAGCAGCTTGGTGGTGACAAGCCACTAGCTGTTAATTAGTCAACCCCGTACTGATTATTTATTCTAAATGGAAAATAATTTTGCTTACACGTGATTGTGTTTGAATTTAGATATTTCAAATTGAAATACAACCAAAAAGACAAAATGTGTTTTTTTTTCTTCAAAATGTTAATTATATTCAGATTATATATATAAAGTTAGCTTTTCTCTCTTCTCATGATTGCACCTCATCATCTACATGTCAAATTTTAATTGGTTATTTTAACACTATTTTAACTATTATTTTTTTAACAATTGGTTTTAATTACATAACTAAGATCATTAATGAATAAATTTTATTTATACATATAAAACAAAAAGCATACTGATAATTAGTTTCAACAAAAATTAAAATCTATTGATATCTACCACATTTTTAATATCTAATTTATAAAAAAACATCCCCAAAATAAGATTAAATATCAAAATATGATAATTTATTTCAACTCTCACATTTGGATAGACACAACAAAATTACAACTAAATACAAATACAAATTAAACACCACATAAAATAAAACTTAGAATCTAATAAAATTATTAAATAAACATCGAGGAAAACAAATCCACACCAAAACAGCAATCCAAATAAAATCATAGAAATCTTCTCTATGAAGATGCAACAAAATTACTCGGCTACTACATGACACAATGAGGACCGACTCACTAATAAAATGGACCATGTGCATATTATAAAAAAATTCTAATTTTAGGTATATAAACAATTTCTCTTTTATAAAGAACCCTTAAATATTTACAAATAAAACCTTCAAATATGACAAACTTTTGCAAAAAACAGGTGGTCACTGCGCATTTTCACCTTCAGCACTTGCCTAGAGTCGGGCCTGGACACAAGATACAAATGAAAAATATGTGAAAAATCATAATAAATCAAGACTTGGATATGTATGTTATATTATCATATTTATCTACACTTGAAGACTTATTACTTAAAAATACATCAACAATATTGTAAATAATACTAAAAATAAAACAAAAAAAATATAAAACGAAAAAAACAATATTACTCGAGGAAGACAAGAGCTACGAACCTAAAATTCGGTGCAACTAGCTCCATCACAAAACACAATATCTAATTCTAAGTAAGGATAAATCCAACATCCGCCACATATGCTTCAGAACCGAACTCTCAACCTCCTTCCGCAATAACTCTAAAACAAAACAACTCCTTCAGTGCAGTTTTATCTCTTTGGTGCCTTCATTACGCTTTAATGTAACTACTTCAAAGATGAACTTTCCGACATCAATTAACATATAATTAATACACTCTAATTGATATAAATTAAAATAAAAAATGCATTATTAAAGATTTCTAATGTTTTCTACTATAAAAACGCAAAATAACAAACTTTAAAAAAAAATTAATTGCATAAATTGACAACAAACGTAAAAGAGAAAAATGTACAAACACTTTCTATTTTTATAAGAAAAAAACAATATTGAAAATAATATATGTAAAGTATTAAACTATCAAAAACAAAATATATATAAAAAAAAAGTTAACACGTCCGCGCCTAGCGCGGATCATATTCTAGGCGCGGATCATATTCTAGTATTATAAATAATTAACAATCAGGGAGAAGTAGTTATATATGAAAAGGGACATTACATATGAGATCAGACTGGATTACTCAATGGAGGAGGAGAAATACAATGAATGATCTAAACCAACAACCAAAATGTGTTTTTTCTCTTTTAAACAAAAACTAAATATATAGATAAAAAAAATACATGTGATTGTGTTTGAATTTAGATATTTAAAATTGAAATACAACCAAAAAGAGAAAATGCGTTTTTTTCTTCAAAATGTTACATATGAGATCAGACTGGATTACTCAATGGAGGAGGAAAATATATAACAACCAAATAGTATTTTTCTCTTTTAAACAAAAACTAATAGTATATAGATGAAAAAAAAAATACTAACTGATTTGGATTTGTGTGAATAATTAATGTATCAACAGAAACTTTAACATAATGCTATAATATGAATCAAAACACTCAGATAGTTACATCAGTTTTTTCGTTAATAACCCTCTATAATTGAATATATATATATATATAGAATTAAAAAAATAAAAACAAAGATTGAAAATAAAAGAGCTGGGAATCGTTATTATTGATCAGATTTGTTAAATATGAATCAACAAGCACAACCTCTTGGCTGATCCTCAAGAATATCTGTAACAGATACAGACATGTCTCTGGAATATCTGCAAATTTAAAGACAAAAGAATCAAACATGCACCATATAATAAAATTAGAAAAGAGTTAAATCTCTATCTATGAATCAAAATCGAAATAGAGAAACTCACATGTTGTCTTGTTTACGTTCATTGGAGAGAGTTTTGTGTGCAACGCCCAAAAAAGCTTTGTCGACATTGATATCTTCCTTTGAAGAGGTTTCATGGTACGGTATGTTTCCCTTTGAGCCACACCATTCGATGGCTCTCTTATCCGCAACCTGCAGAAGTGAAATCGCGGAAATTAATTAGGGTTTTTGATGGGTCTAAAGAGGAGATTCATAAAGAACATCGTCTTACAACTCTGCTGTTTCCGCCATCTACATCGGTTTTGTTCCCAATCAAAACAAATGGAAATGTCTCAGGTTCCATAGGATTAGCCTGAAAAATAATCAGTAAATGGCATCAAATCGATCAGATTTGCGAAAATAAATGCACGGTAACTGTAACTTCTCACGCAAGAAAATGAATGATTAGGGCAAAACCTGTTTGAGGAACTCCATGTGCCAAGTATTGAGAGTTTCAAAAGATTTGAGATTGTTCACGTCGTAGACAAGAACGCAACAATCAGCACCTCTATAGAATGCGGACCCTAGACTGTGAAATCTCTCTTGTCCCGCAGTATCCCATATCTAAAAAAAGGAGTACTTTCATTAGACATTTCTGCATCGATAAAGGTTTAACTTGTGAAACAAGATGATGATTTATAAATGTACTTGTAAAGTGACAGATTTTTCTTCAATATGAAGCTCCTTGGTGACGAAATCTGCTCCTATTGTGGCCTTATATTGCCGGTTAAATTTCTTGTACACGTATCTTAAGTCACAAGTTAAGGTTTCTTACAAAGACCGCAGAAACATAGATCTAATTCAGAGCTTGAGCATAAAACAAACAGAATATTTAACAGAAATCAAACCAATTTATAAGTTTGAAGGGTAAGATTTAAAGAGGATACTGATTCATCAATGAAGTTTTGCCTACCCTGCATAAATAAAGATTCAGAAAAAGACAAAAAAAAAAAAAAAAAAAACAACAACAGAGGCTTATTTCTCTTATATTTTATTTTTAAAAAGAACAAAATAAAAGTCTTGATTTGTATCGATAATAATCTTGAAAAAATCTGAGAAAATTATTATTACCCGCTATCTCCGAGGACAATGACCTTAAGCAATGTTCTGTTCTTCAAAGACTCCATTGTCGAGAAGCTCAAGATTCTTCTACTTGAAAAGTTTCTTTCTGGTTTTTGGACAGAGACAAAAAAAGAAAGAAAGAAAGAAAAGTCTACGAGATCGGTATCGATGATCTTTATACTTCTGTCTTCTGGAAAAACAATGAAAAAGAAGAAAGAAAAAAACCGGAGAAGGGTCCTTTATCACGTGTTATGATATTTGGTTGATGTGAAGAGAAGACATGTGAATCCTTTGCCAACTAAAAGCAAATAGTTAAGCCAAGCCAACCATTATTAAAGAAATATAGATTTCGCTCTTTTAAATCATTTATTTTACAGGTAATATACGACAAAAATAAATCATTTCATTTACAGGAGAATTGAGTTGTCTTTTTTTCCTTTTTTCTGAAACAATTTTCAGTAAATTGTCGTCTATATTTGGTCGCCAATTCATTAACAATTAGCTCATGATCGGCAAAATAATTAATTTTAGGATATGAATCTTCTTCTACAATTAATTAAAAGTCAATGGATACTGTGTGAAGTTGTGAACATTTCGCTATTTGACAATACGTGTGTTAACATACTTATTTTTATGCCAACAATACTTTTTTTCCATACTCGTTATCATTAGTCGTTTATGCAAAATTTAGTAGCATCAGTTTTATAACTTTCTATTTGCATGACTAACAAAGACATATACTCAGTTACTCACGCAGTGGGAGAATTGTGTCAGTTTCTAAGTGGTAGACTTTTATGGGGGGAAAAACGAGAGAATAATCATAATGTGATGTTTATTTGGATCTCAGATTAGAAAGTGAAAGTGAAAGTGTGAAATAAATTTTAAAAGAGGATAATACGTAATTGAGAATCGGAGATGTCATTTTAACATTTAGTGATGATGATAAGGTGTCGACCAGATTAAACCAAAATGAAAAATGTGTCGACCAGATCGTGCTTGCCTTACACAATTTCTCTCATCTCTTCGTTGGTCGTTGACATGACAGAACATACATGTAGGATGTAGCTGTCAATTATATAATATTTGTTTTCATCTGATTTGGTTATGTAGTTTTTGTAGGTCATTTTTTTTGGCTCCGATTAGAAACGGTGTAAGACGACATAATAATAACAAAATTCTACAAATATGTATGTGAGACCCACTTTGTTTATGCCTTATTTGTTGTGTGTCCAAATGTAACATCCAAGTGCATTATCCAATTGAGATTTAGCGGGAAAGAAATTTCTAAGATATTGGGACTAAAACAGGACTTTGCAAATTTGGCGTTAAAATAGGATTTCACAATTTGACACCAAACAAATTTTTGCGGATTTGATGATAAAACGAGACTTTTTTTGGTGGATTTTTTTTTTTTTTTTGCAAATATGGCGAGATGATGTGGTTTTGGTTAAAAAGAAAAAACAAATTTCATGGTTTTGGTGAAAACATGATTCCACAAAACGTAAAATCAATAACAGTACTAGAACAACTGTTAGAGTCTTATAGGCAACTAAGGGCATCTCCAATGGTTAACTTATGTAACGGTGTCTAAAACAATTTTTGTAGATATGGGTCTAGTATTAGACACGGGTCCTACCGAAAAATGTTGATTTTGTTAAGACACGGATCTAGTATTAGATCCGGGTCTAATTTTAAGACCCAATTTTTTGATTAAATTTGATTTTTTTAAAACCCACCATTAAAACCCTCTAAATATATGCATTGGAGATAGCCTAACACTACTGGGATAATTGTCACAGTATGTAGGCAATTAACGCTTAAAGGGTCAGATGTGTTGCGTTTTTAACGCATTCTAACCCAAATTTTCAAATATTTTTTGAGTATTTTCGGCATTTTTTTAGTTTTTTCAAGTTGAAACACGTTTGGATGGGATCTTAGGCATCAAGAGCAAAAATTGGACTTAAAATGAGCTGAAGACTATCATTTGGAGGTCCGATCGATCGATCGATCGATCCCACCAATGGATCGATCAATCATTGGTCGCAACCGGACCATGAGCTTATTTGGTCGATCGATCCAACTTAGTATCGATTTTCATGAAGATCGACCATGAATAATTCGATCGATCGATCCATTCCAGTACCGATCGGTTTAGCGACGCAGAAGAAAATGAAATTCGGTTTCACTTATTTTGACCCAGTTTTGCTTGATATTTTGACCAGAACGTGTTTAGATCTATTTATTCTATTTTTCAGCAATTGTGATGGCTACACTTTAAATTTCATTCAGACTTTTGGCAATTGTTATTTGTAAGGCTTGGAGAGACGAATCTCTGACTATGCATACTCTGAGAATATTAGATTTATGAACCATGTTATCGATTTCTAATCTTATTATGCAATTCTTTTCATCTCTCTGTGTTTTCTTTGCAACTATGAACGAGTAGTCGTTTAGTTAGGTTTAGGGTTTCAAAAGATTTCATGAATCGATAGTTAGGTTTGATTAGATATGGAATTATCAATTGGATTCTTCATCTAGGTTGCTCTTAGTGTTTGAACTAGATTGATTACTTAGTTCATGACATTAGGATGCTAAACGCACTGAAAGTGTTTGTTTAAATGCATGAAAGAACTTAGATGGGCAAAACATCCTTACCCAACGGGAGTTGATGTTAAGGTGTTTTGTGAACTTATCAAATCGGACTAGAATGCATGCTTAGAACTTTTGAATTCAACGGAAGTTAGTTTTCATAGATCTAAGCACATTGATTAATACTTTGGGAAAAGATTAATCTAATCATTGGTTTGAGTTCTATAATGATTCTTAATTCATTCCATGTTTAAGATACTTTAACTGTTATTCATGTTTCTTGCGAATTGATCCTAGTCCTAACGTTTTTCTCATATGAATATACATCATTTTTAATAGTCGTTCTTAATTTAGAAATTACAAATCACAAACAAATGTCATTCGTCTTAGATTTATTTTATTTCTGCATTCTCATAGTGTTACACTTGGTCCTTGTGGATTCGATCTATATATTACTATTTTGATTAGATGTGCTTTTGCAGTAAAACTATATGGTTAAACCTGAAGTGTTTTAGGATGGCCTAAATCGTTTTCTAGACTAATGCTCAACAAGTTTGCCAAAGCTTTCAAAGGAAAAAATAAGCTTGATAATTTAAACCTGAAGTAGTTTCTCATGTCCCTCATGAATCATACAACCATGGAGGAAGAGTTTAGCCTACTTCTAGACCCATCTTAACAGTGAAAGGCCCATCCAATTAAAATAATTCTCATGTGTGTTCCTTCCGATAGATTGTTACGAATTTAAGACTAATTACGAGACCGATTGAGATTGAGAACTAGAGATCGACTAAATTGAACTGTCGAGGTGACTAAATGAGAATACAGAAAGAAATCAGGAAAATCCGATTACAGATTTTTTTAAAAAGATCTTGAAGATTTTGACATTTGTGAATATCTTAGTTTAGAAACTTTTTAGTTTTTAGTTTTGTTTGATAAAGTGAAATTTCTTTATATATCACTAGGAAATAGAAATCAAAATAAAGTTTAGGCAATTGTTTTTTTTTTTTTTGTTGCTAAAGGGTTTAGGCAAAAAAATTGATTGTCTCAAGCTAGCGCTTCAAGACTCAAAACAATATCATTAATTCAAACCAGTTGAAATCAACTGTTTGGATATCATTCATCGTAATTAATATGTGTGTTATCCACATTTATTTTTTGTTGGTAAATACTAAACTTGCTAAGTCAAAAAGATAAATATACCAAGACATTAGTACAATGAACTAAAAGAGTCTCATGTAAATTTAGTATATATATACAAAAATTACTATCATACCTCACATACAAGATGATTTCAATTACACCACCAATTCGGTACATTACATAACCGACCCAACAAGGTATATGTGGATACATGTGATGCGTCAATATGATGATGGTATATATACACTATAGACACATCTATACACAAACTCTTGTACCTATATACACGAACTTGTAAGTCTGATCATGGAGCCGAATGTGAGAAACTATAAGTATGTGTCTGAAAAGACCAAGTGTTGAGAGAGGTAAGATCAAAGTCGTCCGAATCACAATAAATCACAGAAGGGCTTGCGTGGTTATGTATCCCCTCGTAGGTTGTCAACACATATTCTGGATTGTTCGTATCTCTCTCGATCTTCTTCTTCACGACGCAATCTGGGTTCGAACACTTGTGATAATGCCTGCCCCAAATAATTAACAAAAATCATTCACTAAGATTCTATAAGATTTGTAATGTAATGGTTTGATAATTATAATATATAGTGTGGTCCAATCCAATAATAATATATTCAATGTTATCATAACGATAACAATATATCGTCGTTTGTGTGTCCACTTGAAAGCAAAGTAACCATACAACAAAGAACTCAAGTATGATATTCTCAAGTGTTAATTGTTATAAGCTTATATATATCACAACTTGTGAGAAGTGGACATATATATGGAGCATATAAACAAACATTTTTTAGTTAACAAATCCGAGTTGATTCTTGTAATTAGTTTGTATTAAGTAGAGGTTAATATATGGTTATATATATATATGCCTTACACTTATTGTGTATTCAGGACACATGGTCCACATGGAAATATAATTAGTAACATTAACAAACACCGAGATATATAATATATATACTAACTTTTTTATAGTATATATATATATATATATATAGCTGCATGTTGGCTTCTACATATAAACATACATATAGAAACATGCATTTGGACAAGAAACATCTCCTCTGAAGAGGGAACACTAACCATATTTTATATTATACAGTACCTACACATGTAAAGTATTAGTGAAGGTTTTTAAATATACAAATAGATTATCGAAAATTTTCTCATTTTCATGTAATAGGATTAGATACTAGAAACTCATATCAATTTGACACAGTGTAACTGCTAATTATGTAATTTCTGCAATGAATAGATGTGTAACAAAGTGAAAATGAAACTAACTAAACTTTTGTTTCATCTGATTTCTTTACTAAATGGATGACCAAGGTTTTGTGGGTTTTTAACTAACCAATTAGCTTAATGGAAAAAGATGAGTAATTAACTTGTAAACCTCGACAGCCACGAGTAGATTTTTTTTGTTTTTTGTTTTTTTGTGTGTGTTAAAGAGCCACGGGTAGATTAACTATCTCAAGTTGTCCATATATATTACACTTAACTAATTATCTATATACGCTTTAAGAGACGCATTCTTTCCTGATTCATCAAGTGGACACATTCATAGCATTTCTCAAACCAACCAACACAACAGCATATGTAACTACTATTATCCAAGTTGTGTTAAATATAAACTATTATACATTCTCAGTTAGAATCAACGATTTACCTCGGATATGGACTACCTCTTATCGGTTTCTTGCCGTATTTCCTCCATTTAAAACCGTCGTCCAATGAATGGTCCGGCGCCGATTTTGTTTTGAACACGTGAATGATCGGATCTTCCTTGTGTCTCTTCCTTTTCTTGATCCGATCTTTCTCCCCTCTATATAAGATCATCATAGTTTTAAAATATATCACTGTTACAAGAACACTTATTAACAGCAAACTATATGCTAAGATGTAAAATATAAAAGTTGAATTACATTTCAAAGCTCATAGGTGAGGTAGCCAGGCTTGTGACTTCTGCGGCCACTAATTTCTCCGAGGAACTCCAACTCAAAGTGGGGGAGTGATCTTCGAGGCTGATTTCGTTCATGATCATCTGAAAAGCATCATCGTAATCATCGAATTTGAAAGTTTCATCGAAATATGTGAAGTTAGGGTTAGGGTTTGAAGGGTAGTTCATTTTCTATGTTGAAGAAGGTTTGTTTCGTGTTGTCGGCTGTGGAAGCTAAGAGGGGGAGAGATCTTGTTAAGCAGATATACTGTTTATATATACATCAAAATGTATAATACAATATCATTATAAAGTGTATTTGCATTTAAATAAGTGATAAAATACGTAGATTCAACGAAGCTTCTTGAATGGAATTGCTATAACGACAGGTGATTTTCTTTATTTATTATCCTTTGTTTCGTGTTTTTTAAAAAGTACGCATAAAAGTGGGAAGTTTACTTTTTCACATCTTTAAGGTATTAAAGAAATATTTTTGAAGTGTCAATCTTAATTTTATCAAAAATAAAGTGTTAACCAATCAAGTCTCGAGTAATAATATACATGTATAACATCACGGGTCACTTAACAATAATACTACACTAATTAATCACTTTTTAATTATTTGAGAAAGAAATTAATCACTTTTGTTAAAAGCTAGATCTTGAGTGGATTTTGCTAGCAAACGAGCCAATAGATGATGAGTCCAAAATCTCACCGAAAAGCTAGCTCTGATTAACAAGGTAATGATTTTATGCTTATAACCGTTTTTTTCTATTAATACCACACATATCGTAATATATGTTGTCGTGACACAAGAAATCGCAATATTTGATTAATCATGAAAGTGATTAAATATTTAGACTAGAGTTTGTGTGCGTTACAATTAGTTCAACTAAGGCATCATGAATATCCAAGGACATGTATCAAATTGTAGTAAAGACTAATTATTTAAATTTCGTAGTTGACGATTTGTTTATAATCATGTTTTGTGGACTGGAGTCAAAACTATCATCGATTAATCAATACGTCAAGATTATATATGCTACAAATGAAAATCATTTTGGGACGACGTCGTTCGAACTTAATTTAGCCTAATCAAAATAGCTAGCTAGTGATAACCATAAAAAACAATTATATTTAAAAGTTTATAAAATATATATTTTTTAGCTTAGATTTTATCTATTACGGTGCTTATAGGAGAAGTATAGTTCCATTGTTATTTATTTTTAATTGTAATACTAATAGCCTTATGGGGCAAGTAGTCGAAACTTTTTTACATTAATTATAGTCAAACACCAACCTTTGTCTGCATCGCCAAATTAATTTACAATGAAACACCTATCACATTTAAAAGAATATTAAATAAAGTGTTACAATCACTCCCTGTTCTAAAAATCGATCGTCTAGGCGTTAAGCTGCGGTCCACCGCCGCGATTTGTGTATAGACAGTGAAAAAAATCGGTCAACTGATTTTTTTTATTTCAACGTTTTTTTTAACAAATTAGCGATTTTTTTAAAAAACCGACCCTATTGTTACTTAATTAAATAAAAATTTGGTCCAATACAACCAATTCATCGATTTATTGAGTGATTTGGGAGAGAAATCAAGACTTGTATTTATAATGCAACTTCTGCTCTAGTTTTTTCAAGATTTATGATGTGGGATTTCTTGTCATTTATAAAAAAATTTTGTGGGCTTTAAATTTATATTAAAAAAATTTTCATGGGTCTGATAAAAAAAAATTGTGGCCTTATATAAAAATTAATTGCTGCAATATATTTGTTTACATATATAATACAATATATTCTTTCATGAAATTATGTATACAATACAATATATTCTTCCATGAATTTATAATATTTTTTACTTAATATCTTATGTTTTTATTATTTATTTTATAAAATTATAATTTATTAATACATATTTTCCACATAATATTTTATATTCAACATCATATATATAGTTTTAATATAAATTTAATAAAAAAATAAAATTAATCTTCGATTTTTGAGTTAGGCTTTAAATCCAACCTAAACACCCAACTAGTGTTTATCGCAATATTGAACATTGCTATCACTGATAGCTTTCTTCTTTTTGGTAACCAATAACAAAATTCTAAAAGCTTGTGAACTTGTAAAGTGCGACTTTTCTTTAAAGCCATGTAGGAAGCGCACCTTTTGTTACCAATATTTTTGAATTGATCAGATTTTAAAATTCGAGCAACCCAATATCGAGACGTAATAGTTTATTGCATGTTGAGATTTCATAGCCTCTCTTCTTAATGAGGTCGGAAGCAAATGACGTCAGAGAGATGACGTCAACCTGCTAACGTCATTTATCGGAAACTAATTAATTTACGTAAAATCATTTAAAATATTATAACGGATTTTTGTCGTTGATAGGCATCGGATTGATCAACGACGCTCGTGAATGCCACGTGGAAAACCTTTGTTTTGATGGGACCCACTTTATAGAATATTCCTCGTTTTTGATATAGTATTTTACAAGCGGAACAGATTTGGCTGCTTTATTTAGTTAAAACTTAAAAGTAAATAAACCTCATCGAGGCCATTAACTATGGTTGAATTAGATGAAGTACTCTCTACGTTCTCTGGCACGGAGATCACTTTCCACCGCCGATCCTCATTTCCCCACCGTTTTGAAGCCTGATCTAGTTTGTGGGCTTTTTGGTCCATCATTTTCAAACACTACTGGCCAATCCTCCATGTCCATATTTGCTTTTAAGTTTTGAGAAGAGAACATTTCCATCAAATTCTTTTTTTTGAGAAGGGTCGTTTTCGTCGGAAACTCATTTGAATTCTCTCACCGTATTGTCTTCTTGTGTAGTGGTATGCACGAAACCAGAAGAAGCAGTCGGGTTCGTTTCTACGAATGCCGCATGTAGGGGTTCGTTTTCAACGTCACATTCGAAATTGACTATGTTCAAACTCTCCGGCTTTGCCGTGAAGTCTCTATTGACGCATTTGAGCCTTGCCTCAAATCCGATTCCGATGTCCATCTTCCAAGATAATCTATATGCTCTATGTTCTATTGCTTTTAATTTGTGTTGTAGTAATCTAAGAGGATGCTTAATTCTCTTTCTTTGTACTTTGGAAGCTGATAAACTGTGTTTTTACTGATTTCTAACATTTGTTTTGTGTCTTTTATCGATTCAAAGTTTGTTTTTAGATTCTTTTAATAATTTATCGAGTATTTTCAGGTTTTATGTCATTTTAGAAGAAATGAGGCGTTTTGGATGCAAATGAGCATATGAAAATGCAAAATCATTCAGAGGCGTCAGAATTTTTGCCTTCTTTGAAGGAATTTCCACCGATGGATCGAACTCAAATTTTTATACACGATGGAGCATTGGATTAACTTTCATTTGCAAGTGGTTTGAAGATATTTCAACTGTGTTATCGAAAGTTATGCAAGTTTTCGTGAAGACATTCCAGTCTGACGAGCATCAGAACATACATGTAACATATACCGGTCATGAACACCTTGCCTGCACCGATACAATTCACAACCTGAGCATACCAGTCACAAATACCGGTTATGAACACCTTTCATGCACCCGATACACTTCTCGCATGTTGCATACCAGTCACAAATACCGGTCAAGAACACCTTCCTGTGACCAGTATCATACACAGACGGGCCAAAATTTCCTTTTTCGCATGGGCTTTTTCCTGTTTCAACCAAAAACGGCTATATCGTACCTAGACCTATTTAGACCTATTTTTAGCCACTTTTTACAAGACACTTTATTCTCATTGAGACTTTTGGAGCTTTTCTTTGTGAGGTTTTAGGGAGACGAATTTTCGACTCTACCGAAGTTTAAATTAGTGAATGAAGTGTTTGACAAAAGAAGAAAAAAAACTCTCTACGTTTTTTAAGCTATATATTTTGGGGCTCTCCTCATACATTTTTTTACACTGATTTATTATTCTATACCAAATTATGAGAATTGTTACATCGATGTATAACGGACAATTCTACCGCCTTATGAGCATCCACGCCAAACGGTTTTACCTGCACTACGCTGGAGATCTCATGTAAGTTTGTCTCCATTAATCTGCATGAATGATAATAAATCGCACTATCTGGGATTCGAACCTCATATCTCCTTTTGTAGAAGTATTAGTGAACCCTTGATCAACCATTGAGCCAAATATGCTTCCACCTCCGCACACGTTTAAACAAATTATTGCATTCTTTTCTATTAATTGAAATAGGTAACTTAACTAAAATTTAGAGCTGACCAAAAACAATTAAAATTAAAATTTACATTTTGATTGTTGACATGGAAAATTAGGAGTTGAAACATTAAATTTAAACAGAAACATCAAAAACGTCAAAAAAAAAACATCAAAAGGAACAAAATTTTGGTGCACACAAAAAACACATACTCCCCTCCGTTTTTAAAAAGTGATGTTTTAAAGAGTTTTTTTTTTAAATAAGTGATATTTTCAGTTTTCAATACAAAATCAAATATTTTATTATTTTTTTTGAATATTTATATTCTGCCTATTATTTTTTTATTGGTTGAATTGTGTTTAAATGGATAATAAATAATTTTTTTATTATGAAAAAATAAAAATTAAATAAATTGTTAATTTGTGTGCAAAAACTTTAAATATCTTATATTAGAACAAAGAAAATACTTTTTAATGTGCTCTACTAAACTTGGCGCGAAAAATAGGCAATTACATGAAAAAAAAAACATTAGTTCAAAAACTATATATCTTCAAGATTGTGGATCTCCGTGTGCGGAACAAAGCTTCAGCATTCAAAAGAAAATGATCTAAATGGGAATCACACATTTTCAGAACCTGGTTTAATTAAAGGCTAATATCCATCTTTATGATGCAACAACAATCCATTTTACTAGCGAGGGCTCCTTCATATTGAATTCATGCTATTAATTATATATTTAAATTTAAAAAAAACTAATAATGCTAAATTTGGATTTTTTTTTTAAATAAAAATATGCTATTTTAGATAATTATCTATTGAAATATATATATTTTATTTATATTTATTCATATATATAGTCGGTCTCCCATGTTTGACTTAGTCATGTTGACTCATTCGTTTTGATATTCAAATCCATATCTCCCATAAGAGGTTTGTCCTTACTCCTACCATATGATCATATCAACGATGAAATAATTAACTCGGTTAATATGGTTGACAAAACCAGTACCAATTTTTTTCTCTCACTTATTAGTATTTTTAAGCTGTGTTTATATGTTGATGTAAAATCTAAACCTACTTGAAATTAAAGCCACATATTTAAACTGAATTAAATATGAGTTTCATTTGGTTCATACACTTATAAAAATAATCATGGCAAAATAAATAAATAAACGAACGAAAGTTATATTGAACTCATCACATACATACAAGTGATAATTCAACAAATTTTAGTTATTTGTGTAGAGAAAATAGTGTGAGATCAGTTTTTGTAATTTAGAAATTATTATTACTCTTGAATTCCTCATTGAACCCTTTGATATGATCAAATCATATCAATTGATGAACTAGTCCTAGCTTCTAAGTAAAGTTCTAGACAAACAACTCCGTTTGACTGACTTTTGAAAATTGTGATTAATTGGCTGATTGTATAAGGAATGTGCGTCCTTATATTACTAAAAGCAATTTAACAAGATACTATTTTGCAATATTTATAAGAATTATCATTAGAAAATTGATAAGCTACGTCATACATGATTCACTCCTGAGTTCAAAAAAAAATATATCTTTGAAGAGGTTCACATAAAAAAAAAATATCTTTGAAGAGGTTCACATCAAAAAAAAATTCAGTTTTTTCTTGGGTAAGCTTTTGGCTTGTATTCATTCTTTAATTTAATCGAAAATTGTTATTAAAAAAAATGTAAATTACTATTTGCAAGTAGAATCGAATTCAGCGTAATTATTTCTTGAGCTCTTAAGAATGTATAAAAATTTAAAGCACCAAATATAGTTATTATGTGCATCTAATAAAATTCATATTAATATTTAAAGGTTTTCTGCAAATAAACTTTCCAAGTGGAATTTTTTTGCAATTCTACCCTCCACTTGCAGAAAATGCAGATCAAACCTACCAAGTCCGATTCAACCCGCAATATAACCCTCAGCCGTATATTGATTTTATAGTCTGTATAAAACTGTGTATATGTCATCAAAACTACGTCGTTTTGATAGTTTTTTTAAAATCAGATAATGCAAAATGGAGATTTGAACCCACAACCTCATGCACACTTAACACAATAGCATTACCACTGTGCCGAAAACGTTTTTATTGTTATAACCAATATAAATATATTATATATATATATATTAAAAAGATGTGTTTTGTTCTTTGAATATTTTTTCCGTCAAAACCGCAAAATCACGTTTTCCCGCCAAAACCGCAAAATCGGATTTTTCCATCTAAACCACAAAATCACGTTTTCCCATCTAAAACGCAAAATCGCGTTTTACCGCCCAAACCGCGAAATCACTTTTTCCCGTCAAAAACGTGAAATCATGTTTTTCTCTCAAAACCGCAAAATCACGTTTTCCCGTAAAAACAACAAAATCACGTTTTCCGTCAAAACCGCAAAATCACGTTTTCCCGCCAAAACCGTGAAATCATGTTTTCTCGCCAAAACCGTGAAATCATGTTTTCCCGTCAAAACCGCAAAATTACGTTTTTCCGTAAAAACCGCAAAATCACGTTTTCCCGTCAAAACCGCAAAATCACGTTTTCCCGCCAAAACGTGATTTTGCGGTTTTTACAGGAAAACGTGATTTTGCGGTTTTGACGAGAAAACGTGATTTTGCGGTTTTGACGAGAAAACGTGATTTTGCGGTTTTGACGGGAAAACGTGATTTTGCGGTTTTTACGGAAAAACGTGATTTTGCGGTTTTAAGAGGAAAACATGATTTCACGTTTTTGACGGGAAAAAGTGATTTCGCGGTTTGGGCGGTAAAACGCGATTTTGCGGTTTAGATGGAAAAATCTGATTTTGCGGTTTTGGCGGAAAAACGTGATTTTGCGGTTTTGACGGAAAAAATATTCAAAGAACAAAACACATCTTTTTAATATATATATATATATATAATATATTTATATTGGTTATAACAATAAAAACGTTCTCTGTACATTGGTAATGCTATTGTGTTAAGTGTGCATGAGGTTGTGGGTTCAAATCTCCATTTTGCATTATCTGGTTTTTTAAAAAAACAATCAAAACGATGTAGTTTTGATGACATATACACAGTCTTATACAGACTATAAAATCAATATACGGCCGAGGGTTATATTGCGGGTTGAATCGGACTTGGTAGGTTTGACCTGCATTTTCTGCAAGTGGAGGGTAGAGTTGCAAAAAAAATTCCACTTGGAGGATTTATTTGCAGAAAACCCAATATTTAAACATGCTAATATATATATATTTATTTGTGATATTATGAGTTTACACACAATGACGATATACAGTATAAAAAATATATTTTTGTTTTTGTCAACTTCCATAATATATTAGATGTACAAACAACTAAACCAGTTCTAAAACCAAAAATAAAAAAAACTAAGCCAGTTCGGAGTAATACATAAGAAAAAATAATTTCATATGATCTAACACTTCGAGCCAAACAGTCGACATAGCTATTGAAAATACGAGAAATGAATGAAAAATAAAGTTCAAAGATGAACATGAACTTAGAAGGGGAAAGAATGTCGACCACTTAATTGGTGCATAGGTCATATTCATCAGATCCATACCGTTAGTCTTGAAATGGGGAAACATTGAGTTGATGCCTGATAACATTTCATTGTATAGGGCTGAAAGATCAAATCAAGCTTTAAATTCAGTTTACGCGTGGGCAACCATGTTTCTGTGAGGGGGGATGGATCCAAATAGTAATTTAAGACAACTAACGAACCATAATATCCATTAAAAACAAAAAAATTCGTTCTTTCATTTCCTCTTTTGAAAATTTTCAGAATAAAAAATTAAAATTTGAATAGACCAAAATTTATAGAAACACATCTGGATGAGATGGAATTGATGATAGAGCCCATGCTTGAATTGTCGTCTAATGTATAGGCACCGTCTAAACCACTTTTTAGAATACTGTTCAAACTAGTGGGTTTATTCATATGAGGCTGCAATTCTTTCACCATTATGACTCGAATTATTAGTACGATGACATTTAACCTAGTCATGCGATCCATTCACAATACCGTAACATGGGTCCGCCCACCAATGGTCCATGCTCCATGCCATGGACGTTTGACCGATATGAAGTTCTCTGAACCACACCATGACAAGATTGGAGTTATGTCGCCAGCTACAAAAGTGGTCACTGGCACTAAATCTCACTCTAGTAGCCCTTATGCGTCACCTGTCTATGGATATATTCATATATATATATATATATATATATATGGGGTCTCTAATTTTAAATGGGTCCACTTAAAAAAAAAAATAGTAGGTCTATATAATTTTGTTTTTTTTTAAAAAAAAACGAGTTTTCAAGTAAAGTAGAAGCTAACCAAACTGTCTAGGGCCAGTGGTAAGGAATGTTTATGTGAACTTCTCCACATGGGTTCGAGTTATTTTGACCACAATGGATTTAACATGGCTTCTTCTGACCTATAGAAATTAGTCGGGTGTGTAACAAGCCTTAAATTACCCCATATTAATCAAAAAAAAAGAAGTAGAAGCTAGGTATATATAATTTTATAGAGGAAAGAAGAACAACTATTAGAAGAGTAACAAGGATTGGAATATATACATTAAATTATTGTTGGAAACAAAATTGTTGTATTATTATTAATTTTTTGTACGAATTAAAATTTATTATGATATTTAAGATATTTGAAATCACTAAAATATTATATTTTAAATTTATTTTCACGATTAAAAAAATAAATTATCATTATATTACGGTTGAGACCTCGAAAATATTAAGACCGACATATGTATTTGATTTGTTTTTTTCATTTCATTTGAAGAAGCCAACCAAATTTTCTAACCAATCACACCACTGTCAAATGCGTATAACGGTTTCGGTTAGATTACAAACCACGGTTAGATGTTTTATTAGTTACCAACTTACCATGGCTGAGTAAAATTTTGCTTCTAGTTCAATTTAAAGGAAAACAGTATTTGTCTTTCTTTTGTTTGAAAGTTTTAATGGAGCAAAATAGTAGGTCTATATAATTTTGTTTTTCAAAAAAAAAAAAGGGTTTTCAGGTAGATAACCAAGTTGTTGGTGGTCGGGTGGTTCCCTTCTTGCGGTGAGTGTCGGTCCTGCTAGTCTAGGCCAGTGATCGATTTTTCGCGGGATGGAATTACCAGGACAAACACTTGGCCAAGTGGGGCATTATAAGTGGACTGTGTCACTCCCATCCGGAAGATTAATCTGGACCTGTTTGAGTTTGGAATTAATTCCGGAGACCGAAAGGCATAAAAAAAAAAGTTTTAATGGAATATACAGAGAATCTGTAAAGTCTATGGTTCCTAATAACTATAAATATACCAAAGAGTCCAATCAAGTTTCCTGTCTCTCTATCTTTGGCAAGTTCCAAGAAAGAAAAAAAACCTTTTCTACTAATGGCTTACATAGGCTTACATGAAGTCTTCATAGCTTTCCTTGTCTATATCGTTTTCCATTTCTTGATCCACAAGAAACCCCATAAAAATTTACCTAGAAACTGGCCTGTTCTTGGGATGCTTCCTGGTGTGCTCGTCATGCTTCACAGGATAAATGATTATCTTGCAGAGATTCTCGAAGTCTCCAACTTGACTTTTGTATTCAAAGGCCCATGGTTCTCTGGAATGAACATGTTAATCACTGCAGATCCTGCAAACGTTCAACACGTTTTCAATTCCAACTTCTCTAAATATGACAAAGGGTCAGAGTTCAAAGAGATGTTTGATTTTCTAGGAGAAGGAATCTTCACTGCTGACTCAAAACTCTGGGAGGAAATGAGGAAATCCTCACTGGTCATGCTTAGCCATCAAGGGTTTCAAAGCTTCTCACTGAAGACCATCGCGAGTAAAATCAGGAACGGGCTTGTTCCAGTTCTTGACCATTTTGCAGAGGCTAATACGGATTTCGATTTGCAAGACGTGTTCCAGAGGTTAGCATTCGATGTAACCCTTACTCTGGTAACGGGTTACAATTCTAATTCTCTTTCCATTGAAATGCCGAAGAACGAGTATGCGGAAGCTATGGATGATGCTGAAGAAGTGGTTGTGGTTAGACATGTTAAGCCTATGATCTTGTGGAAGATGCAAAACTGGATTGGACTCGGAGAAGAGAGGAAGATGACAAAAGCTAATGCTGCTTTTGACAGATCTTGTGCAAAGTATATATCTGCAAAGAGAGAGGAGATAATACGTCAGAGGATTCATCAACACTTCATTACTGAAGAAAAAGCTCATGATGTGGATTTATTAAGCTTCTATATGAATCTAGATACTTCCAAGTATGAGCTTTTGAACCCAAAAGACGAAAACTTCCTCAAAGACATCATCAAGAGTTTCATGCTTGCCGGAAGAGACGCCATTGCCACAACTCTCACTTGGTTCTTCTGGCTTCTCTCCAAGAACCCTGAAGCTGTGACCAAGATCCGTGAAGAGATCAATAAAAATCTACCAAGATCCGGCAAGAGTTTCGATCCAGACAAGTTAAGCAAGATGGTGTATTTACATGGTGCATTGTGTGAAGCATTAAGGCTCTACGCTCCAATCCCGTTCGAGCGAAAGTCTCCCATAAAGAAAGATGTGCTTCCGAGTGGACACAAAGTGGATGCAAATTGGAAGATTTTGTTTTCTGTCTATGCATTGGGGAGAATGAAAGCTGTGTGGGGAGAGGACGCGTCTGAATTCAAACCAGAGAGATGGATCTCTGAGAGAAATGGAGGCTTAAAACATGAACCTTCTTTCAAGTTTTTTGTGTTTAATTCTGGCCCAAGAAACTGCTTGGGGAAAAAATTGTCTTTCTTGCAGATGAAGATAGTAGCTGCTGAGATCATACAAAACTATGACATCAAGGTCGCTGAAGGGCACAGAATCAAGCCAGCATCTTCCATAGTCCTTCACATGAAACATGGCCTCAAAGTCACAGTTGCTAAGAGATGCTTGGTTTCATAAATTCAAAGGACAATATTATCAAGTGACCTACTTGTGATAAAATCATCCCCTATATATTTTATTATTTGAAAAGTAAGTTCTAAAACAATATTGATGTATCATCAATCTCATGTCTCTTCAAAAAGATCTTCGCATATTATGTTGTGTGCCGTATATAAACATATAATTTTCACTTATGGAATAATTAAACGATGTTTTCTATTCTAAAACTATATATTAAATCATATCAAAATGTATAAATATTTAATCTCAAATAACCTAAAATTTGATTTATCAATATCTATTTATATAAAGCAAATATTTTAAAGTAATTACTAACTCACTTGATTTGATCGTGACACGTGTTAATTTAATGGAACAGATTTTGACATATGACACGTGTAATCATCAATCGAAAATCCCAGAAAAAAAAAAAAAAAAAACACACTATGAAACAATCAATTATGAGTATCGATTTGGGTCTCAACTATGAGTATCAATTGGAATGTGAATCAATCAATTATGAGATTGCTCCACCAACCTCGTATAATCATTCCTTCCATTTGTATTATTTTTTTGGAAAAACGAAAATGAAAACGAAAACATCGAATCAAATCAAACATTTGGGATTTCAGAGTCGATCTGGGATTTCAGAATTAAATTCCGCCATGCTTGAAACTTGTCTACAGTTTCCTCTGTTCTCGACACACACACCAAATGCTCGATTAAATGCCTAAAAGAACATTTCAGAACAGAGCACTAATAGTGATTTACCCCAAATTCTAGATCGAACATGTAAATTAACTATTTCTGGTAGAAACAGAGAAGAAGGTTCATGGATGGTTTTGCAAGACTAATCTCACAGTTCCATTTTTCAGACACACATCACACCCTTACATAAAATGATAACTTCATTCTTGAGCAAATATTTTTTATAAACAAACCCAAATCAAAAAACACACACACATAAGAAGAAGAAGAAGAAGAGTCCTAAAGACAACACCTTTCAAGTGTTTACAAACATACCAAAACAAAGACTGCAACTACAGCGAGAACGATAACAAACAAATAGTCTTCATTTCCTGAAATTTCGCTTCTAAGGTCCAATATTACATATTGTTTTGTTTCTATAGCCACCAGATTGTATTGGATTCTCAGACCCTGACTTTGCAATCAAGAAACAGTTTCTTCTCTCTTCGTTCTCTCTCTCTCTAGCTCTGACTCTGGCACCACCGGAATCAACGACGGCAACACGACTTCCCTGACATTCTACTCTGCATCTTCCGTCAAAGGCTCCATCTTTCCCCGGATTTGGAGGTTTCGATTTATTGGTTTTCGATTTTGGGTTCTGGGTCTTCGTGGTTTCAAGGGATCGAGATGATTGGATTTTGGATTTTAATGTTCGAACCACTGTCCCGCCGCCTCCAGTCGAAACTCGATTGAATCCGGTGACATTGAGACCGCCATCGTACTTGCGAAGGCCTCCAACAGAGTCAAAATCCCAGACGCGGCGAGGTTAGCTCCGTGAGAGAAATCCGCCGGCATCGTAAGGACCATCTCCGAAGACGAAGAGAGTCTGAGCGAAGGAGACGGTGGGGAAGTGAAGAAGAAGGGGAGAGAGAAGAGGTGATATTTGGGATCAAATTCTTATTTGCCACTTAGTGGGAAATTTTAACCATCATGCCACTCTTTAATCAGCTTGCCATTCACTTTTAATGAATGGACGAAACTACCCTTAATAAAAGTCAAATGAAAAGTCAACTGGTCTCACTTTTAATGAATGGACGAAACTATCCTTAAAGGTTCGTTGTGTACAACTGGTCTCTAGTTGTATTCAGCGCACCTAGTTGTACCACCACCAGCAGTACTGGTACAGCTGGTATCCCTGTACCATCAGTTGTACATTCGATACAACTGTTACCCATGCACCACCAGTTGTACCTTCGGTACCCCTGTACTACCAGTTGTACCTTCGGTACTTCGGTACAACTGGTACCCCTGTACCTGTTGTACCTTCGGTACAACTGTTACCCCTGTACCTGTTGTACCTTCGGTACAACTGTTACCCCTGTACCTGTTGTACCTTCGGTACAACTGTTACCCTGTAGTATTTGTACCTTCGGTACAACTGGTACCCCTGTACTACCAGTTGTACCTTCGGTACCCCTGTACTACCAGTTGTACCGAAGGTACAACTGTTACCCTGTAGTATTTGTACCTTCGGTACAACTGTTACCCTGTAGTATTTGTACATTCGGTACAACTACTACAATAATCCTCCTGTTGTACCAGTTGAACCCCGCAAAAGGGATTCGAACCCTGGGCGCGGGTCAAACACGAGGGATGCGCATGATGCTCGCACCTACTGAGCTACCATGTATTTCAACGAATCCTTACCGATACAATGCTATTTAACACATACAAACCATCATTAAGGGTGAAATTGTCATTTTGACGGAGAGTGGCATATATGAACATTTTTTCCCAATAAGTGGCATATGTGATGAGTACTCTGATATTTGGGATTCGCCAAAAAAAAATTGGAGACGATGAAGCTTGATCGTAAACGGGTCAAATCTTATAAACGGGTCAAATCGTAAACGGGTTTATTTTCTTTATTCGGGTCATAATCCGGTTTATTTTCGATTTTAAATGGTTAAGCTTTCATTGGTAAACAGTAAACCGATTTAATTCGTGGTATGGGTGATTATTAGTTTCGATCTTTTATTCTATGTGTAAATATATTTCAATTTTTCACATTGGAGGGAAATAAGTTTGTAACTTTCAAAGTAGAGAGAGTGAAGATGATGATGAAACTTCATGTGGATCTGTTACTAGGTAATACTTTTTCGGGGGGAAATATGTCGTTTACCCAAAAAATTTATAAGCCTAAAAGGTAAAGTAAAAAACAAAAATATTTAGTTTTTCCATTTAGATTAAGGAAATTAAACAATGAAGATGAATATTGTTAGAACGTTTTTCGAAGTTGTTGCAGTAAGAAAATGAGAATTACACCAAATGGATGTGCATAATGTGTTCCTACATGGAAATTTGGAAGAAGAAGTGTACATGAAACTTCCCTTGGGTTTCGTAATGGAGAGGACATAAACTCGGTTTGTCTTCTGAAAAAGTCGATGTACGGATTAAAACAGACTCCAAGATGTTGGTTTGCTAAGTTGAAAGGAGCTCTTTCAATATATGATTTCAAGGAATCATATTATGATTATTCGTTGTTCTTTTTGCGCCAGGAATGATACAAAATCTATGTTTTGGTGTATGTGGATGATCTTATTATTGGAGGCAATGACACTGAAGGAATTGGAAACTTTAAGAAGTATTTGGGTGAATGCTTCCATATGAAAGATCTAGGATCGTTGAAGTATTTCTTGGAAATTGAAGTGACAAGAAATAAAATATGCATTTTCATGTGTCAGCGGAAATACGTACACACTTGATATCATAAGCGAAGTGGGACTACTTGGAGAAAAACCGACTGCTTTCCCCATTGAACAACATCACAAACTGGCACTCTCATATCGACCACTTCTAGAGCATCCAGAGAGGTATCTGCGACTGGTGGGTAGGGTGATTTACCTTCTAGCGTCTCATCCTGATTTGACATATGTTGTGCATGTGTTATCGCAGTTTATGCAAAGTCCTATAGAACTGATCACTAGGAAAGCGCTCTGCGAATTGTGCGCTATCTGAAAGGTACTCCTGGACAAGGTATACTCTTGCGCGTTGATGGTGACTTAAAATTACATGGATGATGTGATTCAGATTGGGCGAGATGCCCGTTGACAAGGTGATCAGTGAGTGGATGGTTTATTACTCTTGGTTCATCTCTGATTTCTTGGAAGACTAAGAAACATAAAGTAGAGCTCATCAGCAGAGGAATAGTATAGATGTATGGCCTATACAGTTGGCGAGCTGAAGTGGTTGCATGCTTTACTAGCAGATTTGGGAGTGTCTCATAAGGAATCGATTGATTTGTATTGTAATAATCGAGCATCATTACATATTAACGCCAATCCCGTGTTTTACGAAAGAACGAAGCACGTAGAGCTGGATTGTCGCTCTGTTCAAGATGCTATACAAGATGGAGCAATACGAACTCAGAAAGTGCATACGAAGGAGTAATTATTGGCCGTAGTGTTTACTAAGGCACTTGGGCGTCGTGGTTTTGAAACTATCGTGGTTAAATTGGGCATTTGCAACCCGCATGTCCAACTTGAGGGGGGGGGGGGTGTTAGTGGATTCATTGAAGATGATTTAGGAATTAACATATTTTGCTAATTGATTGTAAATGAGAATAGTTTAAGAAATTAGTTTATTTTTTGATTTTGTTTTTTGTAATATATACGCTTGTATCGTGGTTGATGATAAACACAGAGAAAATTCCAAAAGTTTGAACTATGTTTTACACAATCTGATTATAGAAAGATTGTTTTGTTGCAACTACTACTATCTTAAAGATTTTGTTCGAATCACCACATGGATCCTCATATTGTTCTTGATGTGCCATTCATTTATGCCAAAGTATTTACTACCATGTGCACAATATTGATCAACATCTTAAGCCTTTTTTTCTCTTTATGGTCACGGCTAGATCGTTCCTCTATCATGACTAATCCTTTAGTGGCCGTTGTCATTGCAAGTGGCCAAATGACAATTAATAGATTGGGGGAATTTAGTCATGGAATAGCTACTACATTTTGCAAATCAATTTGGGCAATAAATTGTGAAATTGTTTTTATTTTGATGGGCCATTTGCAATGGTTATAATTTTGTAAGAATAATAATAGATAAAATTTTGTAAAAAATACCCATATATATATATATATATATATATTTTGATAAATCTTATCGGCTGATCCGGCCAGTCCAGGTAGTAACGCACCGAAATGCTACAATGTGAACTACTTCTAGGTTCAACGGACACCATGAGCTCTGAGCTGAGCTCGGGTCGAACATGCCATGAGATCCAAGCGGACCACCACACTGATTGTCCCGAGTTTGGAATGCCTTCCGACTAATGTCAAGGGGTAACCAGATCACTTGTTACTGGACTATCAGATAAACTGCATAGACCTTTGGCCTAAACCCAAACTTCCTAAATAATTATGATTTTTGTTTCCAGGCTGGATCGAACCCAATGAAAATGAGATGACACCCTATCCAGGTCGACCAACCACTGTACCACAAGTTATCAACTTCGGGAATCGAAGTGATGATCTCTAGGTATGAAGTCATCACAAATACCACTATATTACAATAGTTTCTTGTCAATTTGGGGCCAAAAAACTACATGTATTATTTTGAGTCACTATCACCAGCTTTTTCCGCTTGTGCCCATGGCCGGTACTGACCACAACGATTTGGGCAAATACCCTAAAATATTTTAAAAGGGTTCTAGCAAATGCACAATTGGCACATGTCAAACGTCGGACCTGGTGGCCACGTGGTGGCTAACCTATCTGTGTCCTGTGACCAGGTTGTGGCTAATCTATATGGCCATATCTTTGTAGTGAAACAATATAGTTTAAAGATTATAGAACGTACAAAACGGGATTGTTAAGTGATTCATCCACCATGATCAATCGTAGTTTTGACATAACAATTAGATCTCACATTCAATCTCAAATCTAAACATCCATTTAAATACCCAATTTTCTTAGAAACACTTGCAAATGATTTCATCAAAAGATTTGTTTTTTTAACATATATTGTTGAGCTACAGAATAATAGCATGTTTTTTTATTTGGTTAACTTTGATGGATGATATGAAATTAGAGATCTCCTTAAACGACGTCGTCATAGTTAAGATCAAACATATTCAACTAAAAGAAAGTACATCACATCATTCAATAATCACTGATTAAGCTATAATCAAAATTAAGAACAATGAATTTGTAATTTAAGTAATCCCAATATAGTTTGAAAACGTCGCCTGCTTTGAGGTCTGAAAGTTTCCTAATAGCACTCCACCCAGATCCGAGAAAATAATTGTCTGTGTCGTTGTATCTTAGGGATACAAAGTATGTTATGTTCTTAACAATGTCTAAGACTTCGACTTCAATACCATTTCGTAAACTCTCATCTGTAACATTTTTCATCTTTCTTAAGACATATAGCATTTGTTTTTTTGGTATTAACATACGACAATGTTTGTTAACATCACTCTTTGATAGCTTTTTTGATATGATCATATCAGGGTCTAGTCGGAAGTCATCCATCTTAAACTTTTAACTAATAATAATATATGAGAGAGTCAAAGCGATCGAAAACTGATAACTGATAAGCAAAATAATTATGTATATATAGAGTTCTTTCTTGCCTATATAGTAATGTTACTTTTATATATATATAACTTTAAATATCCTTTAAAAGGCTCTGGATTTTTATACTTCTAATTTTCTCAAAACTTAACTATATTAACAAATTTGAGGGATAGCTCCCTAAAGAGCTTTTTCTGAATTCAGAATTACCACCAATATGTATATCAAACTAATTAAATGTTCTTAATTTCGTTTTTTGTTTGTAGTCTTAATGACTGAGAAAATCTCTAATTTATATATTATATATAATTGAACTTTCTCTTTTAACTTTAAATTTCTAGACACCACAAATGCATAAGATAAATACAAGTGTAAAAACTTAAACTCTGAAAAAGTCTTATTACTAGCATTATTTATAGAGTTAATTAACTAAAAAAACAAGGAATGAAGTGAAAATTAGCAAAATAACAATGCTGTGACAGATTAACTAAGCTTTTATTTGTGTCAGTAGGAGTTTTTACGTTTTAATCCTTAGTTTAGTATACGTTCACAAAATTATAAGATTTTTTTTTAATGACTTAAGATACGTATATATTTTATAGTAACAAACTATATAGAAAAAGTATTCCTTATTTTATTTTTAATTTTAGGAATTAATTTTAAAAGTTTAGAAAGAGATTCCTAAAAGTTTAGAAAGAGTTTACTAAACATTTAAAAAAGGTTTCGAGATTCGGAAAGCGGTTTAAACATTCAAAAATGTATTTATAATTAGTATTATAGATTTACTAAACATATAATAAAAGTTTTGAGATCTATATTTTTTTATGGGTTTCGAAAATGGTAGAAATGAGAGTATATTAAAAATGTAGAAATGGTTTCGACTTTGGAAAGCGAATTAAACAATTAGAAAATGGATTAAAAGATCTATAATAAAAAAATATTTACTAAGTTTTAGGACGGGGTTTCTAAAAAAAGTTTAACATGTTTTGAGAGAAAAATTTGAATTTTTTTTTTTTTGGAAAAAGTATTCCTTATTTTATTTTCAATTAAAAATAAATTTAGTTGATAAAGTTTTATTTTTTGTTCGTGAAGGATAAAACAGTGTTTTAATAATTTATTTTGAGCTAACATGAGAAAATAAAACTAATGGTGATAATGTGTTAATTTAAATTATGAAGTTTTTATATCGACTCTCAAATTGAGCCTAACAAATGCCTAATGTCTTTAGTGTGTTTCAAAAGTAATTCAAACAAGAACAACTAAGCTTTATGTGATAGTGAAACTTTTAGTTTTAGGCCTATCAGACAAATTATGGGAAATGTGATAGATTATAAACAAAAGATATCATGAAACCGTAGCAACAAATTAAGAAAGCAAAGTTACAGTAGCAACAAAAGATCAAACGTAGATTATTAACAAAAACAAACTGTCGATACCAACGACAAGGATCATGAAACCGCCCAAGTAACCACAACGGAAGAACAAAAGACATTTCAACAGAGATGAGAAGGAGGCCTGAATATCTAACTGACAATTGAAGAGATTACGATGAGACCATCATCTTGCGGTCTATTGATTCTTACAGAAACATGAGACTCTCGACCTGACTAGAGAAGAGATAGATTGGAAAACAAGGTTGTAGTGTATTACAACGTAATAACTTATGTTCTGTGACACCTTCTATCTCAACTTTTCTCACACTATTTCTTTTCGGATCATAACAAAGAACATAAAATGGTGGTACACACAAGAAAACCGGTGCCAAAATAAGCTGACCCGCATCAGTGACATTAAGTAAACGATGAAACACATGTGGTGATGTGCCTGTGCCCTGAGCCAGACTTGTCCACGAATCTGTGTTTTAAAGGGCGCGAGGCGCTTTGAAGCGCATAGGGTCCCTGAACTCCCCCGGAGCCTAGGCGTTAGCTTTGGCGCGCTTCTTAGACATGAGGCGCTAATAGAGAGGTTAGCCATTAGAGGGGTATATATTTAGGACTTTTGGTTCTGGTTTAAAGTTTTCAATCAGGGAGATGGGTTCATGGTTTCATTAAAACTAAATTTGAAGCCCATTAAAACCAAATCTGTGGCCCATTAGACCCAAAACATCTCTTCATCTTCCTCCTAACCCTAATAGCCGCCTACATGCATAATCTAAGCTGTGTAACTCAACTTATCGGACATGAAATTTTCATTTTTTCTATGAATCACGCCTAAACGCTCCTAACGCTTCACTTCAAGGCGACCTCAGGCGCGCGCCTTTACCAAAACGCCTCGCCTATACAAGTTAAGGAACAACATCCATAGTCTCACCTTGTGATGTGGACATCAGTACCATGAAAGCTCATGGAACTACTACCACCTCAGAAAGAGATTGTACTGTGCGTACGGCAGGCTTAGATCCTGATCCTATTGGCGACAGCAGGACCTTTCTTGTTGTTGGGACAGTTGCTCCTAAGCTACCAACTGAGGGATCACACTTTCATCGACAAAGTGACTATAACCAGCACTTTGGTCAAATCCCTCAGCCCCAATTCAAGAAAACCGAATATGAAGACATTTCCCCCAAAACCGAGGGAAATCTTACCGGAGTTGAACTGAGGAAACCGTGCATCAAATCAACCCAGGGAAACCATTTCTCTCAACCAACCAACCATGCTAAAGACCCTGGTCGAGTCCCTCAGTTGCACTTCAACCGATTCCAAAACTCCCAATTGCAAGCAAAGCCACCCGAGAAGACCCATGTGCCTTGTTCAGTCCAAATGAAGACCACGATCAACTGGTCCAGCTCAACAACCACTTGGATTACATTCTTAGCTCACCCAGAGCACGTCTGGAAGTGGAATCAATTCAACCGGAGTTCAGAAGAAGGAGTTATTGAATTTACAAATTGGGTGATTCCCAACTTACCCGATTTAGACCTACTCACACTTATTGGAGGACTGCGACCAAACCAGGGGAAATTAAGCTATGAACCAACTTGGTCTACAACATTAACCCATCAGAGGAATACTTTGAATTGGTTTGAGGCCAAGACCGGTTTTGAGTTGGTCAGAATAAATTTTGCAATCCAGCAAATCCTAGACTTTCCTTATACGGACCCGAATGAAGACTCACTGCACCAACGGCTATATTCTGGATATTTGAAGCTTAAGAAGACTTCTAGAAGGCTTAGCAATCATGGACACGTCTTGAAATTGTCCAGATACAGAGGCGTCATCTCCCTTCCTTATTTGGCCAACAAAATCCTCTCCAACGACCATAATCTCAAGATCAATCCCAATGATTTATTCCTTTGATTTATTTAGTGTAATTTCTTTCTTATTTTTGCTTTGTGACCGTTGGAGGTCATGTCTTAGTCGAGCCTATAAAGCTCATTTCATTTCTTCATTGTAAGACGCTTTTTCTCAAGATTAATCAAACTTTTAGTTTTCTTCAAAGAATTGTCTTTGTGTGTTTTCATTTCAAGTCTAGTGTGGATTCACTTTTCTTGTGTGATTTTACGAGTCTAATAACTTGTGGATTCAAGTTATTCTATTCGTGGTTGAGTGTGGATTCATTCAACAAATCTCCGTCTCCATCTCTACCTTCGGCCAACTTCCGCGAAAAGCTTGGAATCTCTTGATCATCGTGTGATCATAAGTTTGGTGGATTCCAATCTTATATCATTTTGGTATCAGAGCTAAAAGCTCCTATCTCCAGGTTGTGTTCATCCAACCCTGATCTCTTTCAATTCTGTTTGCTTTTATTTGAATACATAAAACCAAAAAAAAAAAAAAAATATCCCATAAAAATTTTGTTATTAAGTTTTCTTTGTTTTTGTTTGTTTCATTTCCAAATAAATAAATAAAAAAACCACAAAAAATTGCATATTCTTTTATTTTGTTTATGTTTATTTGGATTTCATAAAATCATAAAAACCATAAAAAGTTTTATTTTCCATGTTTTATATTTCGTTTCCTTTTTAATAAAATTCTTTTGGAACCAAAAAAAAAACCATAAAAATATTTATCAGAATTTATTTCCCTTTTATTTGAGTTGATTTCGAAATTTTATTTCCATAAAAATTAAAAAAAAAAAACTAAATAAAAATCTGTTTGCCTTTTTCTATTTGTTTTCATTGATTTCTATTTTTCTGTTTTTTTTTTTGTTATTTTGCTTTAAAAAAAAAAAGAAAACAAATAAACATTCCATTTTTACTAAGTCGCAAGTCCTTTTTTCCATTTCTTGGTGATATTGGCTTTAATTACGTATAACACTTTCCTTTTCCCTTTATTTGCATCATTCCTTTAGTGATATCACGAATCTGATTATTCCTCTTTGCTTTGTTCTTTTGCGAGGTGTAAAACTCAAGGAGTAACAATGGAGTATTCAGACTCAGGTGATGAAGATCCATTCGAATATACTTATGAAGAACCGAGCAACTCATGGGAAGAAGTAGGAAATTGCGACTATGGCTCTTGGGAAGAAGAAACTGATTCTGAAATCAGTTTTGGAGGAGAACCATGGCATAAAGATACTTATTCAGAATCAGATTTTGAGGACGAACAAGGCTGCCAAGAGAGTTCACCAAAGCCACCGGACAACACATGGAGCCTCACCTATCAAACCCCAAACAAATCCGAACCTATGGTAACTTATGAATCTGATTATGAATCGGATGATGAGTCTCAAATTTGTGGATTTTCAGGTGGTAGTCGTGATTGCCTAACTAGGGGAGAATTGAAAACCAGAATAGTAGGAGGAGGCAAGCTGTACAACGGCCCAAGATCAGACCAAGTGCAAGCCCAATTCACCCGAACCTGCATGAGAAAAATCAGGTTATCTCTAGACAATGGCTATGAATATTTTGGACCAGAATTCTTTGAATTTCGAGGTGGAAGATCAGGCTATCTAGAATGGGAAGGAAACATGGATAAGTACTTTAGGTATTATTCCATTTCCAGTAAAGAGAAGCTACAAATAGCACTTGGACAACTCATGGGTGAAGCATTAAAATGGTGGAACAAAGAGGAGTATGAACGATGGTACTATAAGGAGCCAAAGATCAGAACGTGGGAGAACTTAAAATGGAGTATGTGTGAGAGATATTCACCACAAATCCTGACACCAGCAAGCAAAACAACTTACCTTCCAAAGGAGCCAAGCCGAGAAGACACAATTTCTAAACTTGTGCAAAACTCTAACTTTAAACAAGTCAAGGATCAAAGTGAGTGCTCTGTTTTTAAAAATCCCTTAGAGTTGACTTGTTATAAGTGTAAGAACAGGGGTCATATAGCAAAAGATTGCCCAAGAAAAAAGTCAACATCATCAAACGGAGTCAAAGCTGAAAAGTGTGTACCACAAAAAACCGTGAGTGATGAAATCCGACCAGCAGCCTCTGGATCGGTTAAGGAGCTCATTACCATCAGTCCAGCCCCAATAGGACGTGTTCAAGAAGCCTTTAAGAAGAAACAAGAGCCATGCTCCAACTCATGGCTTAAATCGCAAGAAAGTCCTCAACTTGAAAACATTCAAGTCTCAGTTAGTAACAAGGTTAATTCTGAACTTAATGTGATTAATTCATTGTGTCAAACTACTAGTATGATGCAATTGTCTCAGGAACAGAATGTTGAGATAGACTTAGGTACCAAAGGAAAAATGGATCAACGCTTATGTAATGTTCGACAAGAAAACAAGGAAAAAGAGATTGTCTCATCCCTTACAAATGAAACGGTCCAATCTAATTTGTTTCAATCTATGACTGTTTTTACGCACTTAATCTTGCCCTTAAGTGTCAAAACAGAATTAGACATCAATGATCACATGGTCAGAGGAGAAGCACCAACAATGGAGAGCATTGTTACGGACCAAAGTCAAAACCACGTTGATTCAGATCCACTACTGCTAAAAAAGGTTGAAGGAAAAGCTAATATGCCCAAAGAGGAGTCCAACACCCAAGGATATCAATCACAACACCCGAACTTATCCTCGGATCAAGAGAAACATGAAGTTGTTTCTTCGCCTACACGTAAAAAGGTCCAAACTGAATTGCTTCATTATGTTTATAATAGCTCCATGACTGTTATAACGCACTTGTCTCTTGTCAAAAGTGTAGAAAATATTTCAGGTACCGAGGAGAAGCAACAAGAGACAAAACTGCAAAAGATCAATGGCGACATCGAAAGTGAAAAAGGAGATTTCACTAAAACGACTACCGTACTGCCCAAGACAATCAGAAACACACCTTGGAGAGGAGTCATTGCCTCTTTGTTGATCAAAGAAGAACCACCAGATGCTCAGCATCAATCCCACCGGAACCGCAACAAAAAAATTCCCCGAGGTAAATCTCTAGACCCACTCCTTTACGAAGATACTAACTTGCTCTATTTTGGTACATGTAAAGAAGAAGTTTCGAGGACGAAACTTTTCCAAGAGAGAGGGTATGATGTGGACATCAGTACCATGAAAGCTCATGGAACTACTACCACCTCAGAAAGAGATTGTACTGTGCGTACGGCAGGCTTAGATCCTGATCCTATTGGCGACAGCAGGACCTTTCTTGTTGTTGGGACAGTTGCTCCTAAGCTACCAACTGAGGGATCACACTTTCATCGACAAAGTGACTATAACCAGCACTTTGGTCAAATCCCTCAGCCCCAATTCAAGAAAACCGAATATGAAGACATTTCCCCCAAAACCGAGGGAAATCTTACCGGAGTTGAACTGAGGAAACCGTGCATCAAATCAACCCAGGGAAACCATTTCTCTCAACCAACCAACCATGCTAAAGACCCTGGTCGAGTCCCTCAGTTGCACTTCAACCGATTCCAAAACTCCCAATTGCAAGCAAAGCCACCCGAGAAGACCCATGTGCCTTGTTCAGTCCAAATGAAGACCACGATCAACTGGTCCAGCTCAACAACCACTTGGATTACATTCTTAGCTCAACCAGAGCACGTCTGGAAGTGGAATCAATTCAACCGGAGTTCAGAAGAAGGAGTTATTGAATTTACAAATTGGGTGATTCCCAACTTACCCGATTTAGACCTACTCACACTTATTGGAGGACTGCGACCAAACCAGGGGGAATTAAGCTATGAACCAACTTGGTCTACAACATTATCCCATCAGAGGAATACTTTGAATTGGTTTGAGGCCAAGACCGGTTTTGAGTTGGTCAGAATAAATTTTGCAATCCAGCAAATCCTAGACTTTCCTTATACGGACCCGAATGAAGACTCACTGCACCAACGGCTATATTCTGGATATTTGAAGCTTAAGAAGACTTATAGAAGGCTTAGCAATCATGGACACGTCTTGAAATTGTCCAGATACAGAGGCGTCATCTCCCTTCCTTATTTGGCCAACAAAATCCTCTCCAACGACCATAATCTCAAGATCAATCCCAATGATTTATTCCTTTGATTTATTTAGTGTAATTTCTTTCTTATTTTTGCTTTGTGACCGTTGGAGGTCATGTCTTAGTCGAGCCTATAAAGCTCATTTCATTTCTTCATTGTAAGACGCTTTTTCTCAAGATTAATCAAACTTTTAGTTTTCTTCAAAGAATTGTCTTTGTGTGTTTTCATTTCAAGTCTAGTGTGGATTCACTTTTCTTGTGTGATTTTACGAGTCTAATAACTTGTGGATTCAAGTTATTCTATTCGTGGTTGAGTGTGGATTCATTCAACAAATCTCCGTCTCCATCTCTACCTTCGGCCAACTTCCGCGAAAAGCTTGGAATCTCTTGATCATCGTGTGATCATAAGTTTGGTGGATTCCAATCTTATATCACCTTGCCTCGCGCTTGCGCATAGGCGTGCCTGAGAATCATAGCCTAATCCTGAGTTTTGTTTTGCCTTAGAATCATAGCCTAATCCTGAGTTTTACAAAAATAGAGTCATTAAGCACAAAATTCAAAAAGCTAATAGTAGTAACTTCCTATCAATAAAAATAACAATTTATAGTGCATTGAACATTACACCATCTCCATTAGTGAACTCCTTATTGGATTCTTAGGATTTTTTTAATATTTATTTTTTGATTTGTAAAATAGTTAAAAAAATTTAGTATTTTTCTCCTCTATTGGTGAACCCCATTTTGGAGTTCTTAAGAATAAAAAAAAATTATTTTTAGAAAATATTTATTTGAAATATATATAATTTTTTAAAAATATTTAAACAATCTATACTTAAAATATTAGATTTTTATTTCATTTACTGAAATATAAAACATAGAAATTATTCTCTGAAAATGAGTAAAATGAATAAAAAATTAAAACAATTCTTCCCACTCACCTTCCTACACATGTCGTAAGAGACGGTCTCTTCCGGCTCTTAGCTAAGAAGCGATTCTTAACTAATTTGGGCTTTATCTTTATTTTAAATGGCAAATACCTATGAAACTGAGCTAAATTTTTGTTAAAAGACCCTGATGGAGTTGCTGAGCCGACTCTGCTAAATATAAAGAAAATCAAATATTATAAACAAAACTTATCTAACTATTATTATGCGCATAAATATAAAGTCAAATCTAGCGATGTCAATTAGAACTAAAGTTCGGAGTCCGGAGTCTAGCCCAGTCCAGTCCTAAAATTTATCGAGTTCGGGTCTAAAAATATAAGTCCAAAAAATATCAGGTCTTTCGGGTTGAGTCTGTTCGGGTTTAGCCCGACCGGGTTCGGACCGGTTCAGAAATAAACATTTTGATTGAATTAGAGGTTTTGTTAAAGAATTTAACTATTTAAAATATAAAGCATTTTCTATATATTTTTCATTGATCGAAAACTCTAATTTCCTAGTTGTTCTTTACTATAAATCTCAGAGTCTACATTTAGTATTTGTGCGCATGTCTTGAACAAATAGAAAAATCGTCTTCTACCTAAACACGTTGAAACATTGATTTGTAAACGCACTTTGTTAGATGGGTTTACGTTTCGTGATCTATGTAACATTATCATTCATTCATATTTACTTCATATTTTAAAAATCATTATCTATAAATTTTCAGTGATACTTCTAAACGATTTATATATGTCAAAGAAAAGATTGAAAAAGTTCGGAATAGCCATATAACCATGTTCGGACTGGACCGGATCGGATTTTGAAATATAGGCCCGATTATTTTTCGACCCGGACCGAGTTGAACTCAAATATATATAGACTTTGCGGGTTTCGGGCCGAATCGGTCTAAATCAGCCCGATTGACATCCCTAATCAAATCTAATCTAAATTTTAGTGACATACTCATAAATATAAAATCTAGTACTTCTATATCCATAGAGAAAGGCAAAAGCACGTGAGAGACTGCGAATGCCATACAACCTACAATTGAGATGGTAACATCGACCACCCACTTTCATAGTGCTTATAAATCTGATGGGGGTAGATAGCCACCAACCTCTTCTAATTCTTTTATATGAGTTTTTGTAATAAAAAATTCATATAAATCTGCATCACTATATATATATATATATTATTTTTTTCCCTGGTATTAATTAGAAGCTAAATTCCAAATTAATCCCAAAATCCATAAAAGGTAGTTGTTTTTACCATTTAATTTAAATGTTTACGAATTATCTAATGAAGCACTGAAATAATTTCACGTTTGAGAGGATTCTTATCTTAACTTGGACCAACATAGTAAGTAAAATTTTAATTGGAAAAAACTACTCCCCCGCTAACACTTGATTACTTATTTCTGATTTGGGATTCCTAACAAGCTATTTCGATGTTATGAACTTTATCGATTATTTTAGAACTGAATCCCATTTTTAAATCGGCATAAATATATACTTACATTGAGTCAACTATATTTTGATACCATATTAAAATTTGTAAGTTTTTTTTTAATCTCAAACCAATTCGTAATAAGTGAATTGATTTATGTTTTTATTTATTTTTACTTGATGTATCAATCTTATTTCAAATATCTGATTTTTTAATTAAATTTATTTAAATATATGTAATTAAATGATTAAAATCATATAAAAGTATATGATGACATCATATCATGTAACATTCTCTCCTAACATCTTGTATATTCACAATTCATAATCTACAAAATTCTTAAACATCAGTTAAAGTGTAATAAAGATTGCAGAAAAAAACAATTAAGAAATGTTTATGGTTAAAACAACTAATGAGAGGCTTTTATGGGTTTCGTCATTTGGATGGTAATTCGCTGCATAGGCACCTACTAGTTCTTCTTCAGAGTTTTTATGGAGTTTGAGGTTGGGTTCAAAGTTTTGTAGTTGGTTCGATCATCAGTTCTTCTCTTGCGAGGAGGTGGCCGGTTTTTGTCTGTAGATGGCAGAGATCGGTTTGCGAGTGTCCGCATGCAAGAGTTGGTGGTCCTCTTTGACGTTTTGCCGTTTCGAATTTCAGGGAGTTTTCTTGAAGCCTAATTTTCATCAAGTGCTCCAGTTGTCTTGTGTGACCGAATCGGATGTGGTTGCTATGTTCCGTTCTATATTCGTCCGAATTCTCATTTTGGTCGTTCTGTTGCTGATTGGGGTTGTTTAGATTTTTCTTCGAGCTCTCCGTTCTCAGTTTGGATCCATCCAAGCAGGGCCGGCCCAAACTCATGGCAACATGGACATTTGCCATGAGTCTAAATTTTTTAAAAAGTATATATTCAAGAAACAGAGCCAAAAAAAAAAAAAATTATTTGAAAAAAGACCTAATTTTTTTTTGGTCTAAAGCTTATATAAAAATAGAGACGGACATGCTTCCAAGGTTCAGTTCAGGCGTTTACAGTTTCTGCGAATAGGTTATCAGAACGTTTTGGTCCAGGATCTCGGTTTTAGTGACTTGGTTCTTTAGTTATATCCATCAACGACTTTTATCAGTACCTTTGCTTTTCTTTTGTGGGCTTTGCTTCCGGAGTTTTCTCTATTTACCATCTGTTTATGTTTCCCTCTTTTGAACTTTGCTTTCGGAATTTTTCTTATTTACCAATTACCATCGTCTATTGTAGTTAAAACTTATATATTTCGTATACCAATAAATAAAAACAAATGACAAAACAAAACAAAAAAGGCTTCAAGGCCATTACTGTTTCAGCCTCACCAACCACACTTTATTTGTAATTATAAGACCAGCCAAATGAATTAGTCACTTGTTTAATAATAAATAGAAAAAACCTTAAATTTGAGAGATTACAGATATAGAAGAAAAAAAAATCTCCTCTCTAAAATTTAGGTAAAACCTTTATGTTTCCTTGATTCTCTGTAGAATTTGTTCTTTCTTCTCAATTCTGCAGGTCGTAATTTTGTTTTCTTTAATGGAATTTCTTAGCGATGATTTTTTTTTATATGTTATTTTTCAGGAAAGTGTCATTTAAAAAAAAAAAAAAGTGTTCCCCTTTAGCGATTCAATTTGATTTGGATAATCATTGTTTTTTCCCGGAAAGTTCGAATTTTCTGGTTGGAATCTGGGAGAAAAAGATTGCACTTCCCGGAAAGTGTCATTCTTTTTTGTTTCTCCATTGATTTCTCGTTTTTTTTTTGTGTGGCTATATACTCTGCTTTTCAAAAAAAAAAAAAACCTCATTTGATCGAAGCTGAGATTCCTTGCTGAATCCTGTTAAGAAAGTGGGTCAATTTTGAATTTTGTCTGAACTTTGATGAAAAATCTCGATTTTTGATTTCCGTTGTTCTATGGTTTGATGTGGTTCATAAGGGTGATTCGTCGATGTAAACAACTATCTTGCTAGGGGTTTGTGAGATCGATGTCTATGGAGCAATAGCTTTCTTTAATTATTGCCAAATTATCCTCTTTTAGATGGATGAACTTGTTGTCACAATGGTTTTGGGAGTTGCAAAGAAAGCTGAATCCAGTTGAAAATTGCTTTTGCAGGGACTTTGAAACTTGTGTATTGAAGATTGTCTAAGTGGTTTCATATGGAAGCAGCTATTGCTCAGAGGTTTCAGTACCCATCATGGGTTGATTGTAGAAATTTTGAGGGGAAGCCGCATGGTTCATTGCGGTATACTCAGCGAGCTAAGGACGAGAAAAGGTTCAGAGGTCTTGCTTTGGCTCATTTGCAACCTGACAGAAGAAATGGATTAGTTTCTTCAGATGTTTCATGTTCTGATAACAACTCTTCAGGTTGTTGTAAAATCATTTGGATGCTTTGATGCTTCAGGAGTATTAAACTGATGAAAGGAATCTGATTCAATCTTTGAATTTTGTAGCATTGTTGCAGGCGGGAAGTGTTCATCCATTTGATGAAGATCTAATTCTGAAGGCAAGTAATAATACCCTTTTATAACATCAAGCGTCGGCCATCTTAATCGTATAGATTTGTTTTAGATTTTCTTGTTTCTTCTGTAAAATCTTACTGGACAATGGATACATGAGGTTTGCAGAGAAAAGCAGAAGAGGTTAAACCATATTTGAATGGACGATCTATGTACCTTGTTGGTCAGTTTCTTTGTTTGCTCCTTTGTTTTTGCATAAGGTTAGTTCTAAATACTTCCTTGTAATTTGATGATTCTGTTGTGAACACAGGAATGATGGGTTCCGGGAAAACAACCGTGGGAAAGTTAATGTCTAAAGTGCTCGGATATTCGTTCTTTGACTGGTATGTATATGCTGCTTCCAAGCTATGCTAATAAGTGATTGGGTACCTAGTGTGGTAAAGGATTAGTATAAAAACAAGTCCAATAATAATAAGAACAGACACAGAAGTAAAGCCTTTTATTGGTTCTATCTTCTGCACGATTTGTTCCTTGATTTGGAGTGAGTTATGAATGTTTTTTGATATTCTGGATGTGTAATCTTCTATAAGTTTTGTGGATGTGTCAGCGACACTTTGATTGAGCAGGCGATGGATGGAACTTCTGTTGCAGAGATATTTGTGAATCACGGAGAGAGTTTCTTTAGAGGAAAGGAGGTTAGTTTTGTGATCCTTGTGATTAGTTCTTTAGTCTGTGGTTCTTGTTTCAAGCTATTTTTCTTCGCCTACTCGTTGTTTGGTGCGTTTCATTGTACGTATTGTGAGCTAGATATCTTTCTTTTAGACCGATGCACTAAAGAAGCTCTCTTCAATGTATCAAGTTGTTGTTTCCACCGGTGGAGGTGCAGTTATAAGACCCATTAACTGGTGAGTTCTTTTCATCCTGTCCGAAGTAAAATATATGAAACTCGGGTCTCTGTTAAATTCATTTGGTAATCTGATGATATTATCAGGAAGTATATGCATAAAGGCATCAGCATTTGGCTAGATGTGCCTCTAGAAGCCTTAGCCCATAGGATTGCTGCTGTTGGAACTGATTCACGGCCACTGTTACACGATGAATCAGGAGATGCATACACAGTGGTACTCATTTGACTGTTGTACAATCATAAGCCTTGGATGCTTACAAAAGAAATCAATTTTTTTTCGGTTTTGTCAATCATGAATGAATTACACGCAGGCTTTTAAGCGTCTTTCTACTATTTGGGATGAGCGTGGTGAAGCATACACAAACGCAAATGCCAGAGTCTCCTTAGAAAGTATGTCTTCTTCATCCATCTGCTATACCTTTGTTAAATCTGTGTGTTTTTTCTTGAATATGTAACACGGAGAGGCTTTCTCTCGCAAGTTCTGCTAGTAACTTAGCTTTTCTTCCTTGTACTCCAATTGTCAGATATTGCAGTCAAGCGTGGATATAAAGATGTCTCAGACCTCACACCAGCTGAAATCGCCATCGAGGTAAGTCAGGCCCTTTCTCTGTCACTTCATACATTAATCTGTTCAATCAACTCAACAAATCAATCACTCATCACCAGGCGTTTGAGCAAGTTCATAGCTTTCTCGAAAAAGAAGAAATTATGGAGATCCCGGACGGCGACCTCTAGTTTCCCGGCCTCTTGTTCTCCGTCTCTTCATTTATCTGTTCAATCAACTTAACAAAGCAATCACTCATCACCAGGCCATTGAGCATGTCCAAAGCTTTCTAAAGCAATTACACGAGTCTAATTTGTGACTGTGGAAAACCACAAACAATGCTTTATTTGAAGAAGATGCAATACATATATAAGTTTATAACACACTTTTGTTTCAGTATCATTCTTCTTCTCTTTGTCCCTTTGAGCAACAAGAGAAAGTAGCCATATTGGAGCAAAACAAGGTATACGGAACCCAAATTTATTACTGGTATTGTTAAAATCTGAAAGTAGCTTTCACAATGAATACAACGAAGGCAAAAGACAGTTGATTTATCCCCAAAGTACAGAAGCAAAAAAATCTACAAACTTCACTACACTGGCCAGTTATTTCATCTTGGCTCAGGGCATCGCGCTATACTCTTTGTCGATCCACCATTTCTGACAAAGCAGTCTAAAACACGAACGCTCATCACAATGATAGCTACTCACAGCCAAACATTACAGAACCAATCACACAGACCTGTGTGAGTGGCATGGATGATGATGATGATGATGATGATGATAATGATGATTTCGATTCAGAGACAGTGAACATGTATGTAGTCTCATGATCAAACTGTAGCTGCCAAGCAATTCACTATGGCGGATTCATTGGGAACCGTAAGCACGGTATCAGTCCATTCAATCTTCCCCCAAATCTCTCCTTCCCCGCACCTTTCAATATCAATCTCTGCACACCAAATATCCATTCTCCTAGAACCGCCACTACCGGCTTTTCCTTCCCACAAAACCGCAAGCTTTCCACCACGATTGGCCATGGTAGCACCACAAAGAAACTTTGGAAGTGTTTCCACACCTTTGAGCTCTCTCCAAATCCTGTCTTTTGGATCATACCCTCTTATCTTCCCCAAGTAATCATAGCAAAACAGTATGTTTTCGATCACACAAGCTCTTCCTCTCCATCCCAAATCAAGCCTCTTCTCTGGCATATCCCATTTCATTTCCTTGGGCTCGTAAACGACACCGTTCCGATCAGCCATTGCGTAGACTTTCCCTTCCATAACCGCACTTGCGTGCATCCATTTCTCACGCACCTCCATGCCTGGGCTAGCCACTGGCTCCCAAGTTTGAGTCTTTATGTCAAACATCTCTGCCCAGTTAATCGAACGAGCCCAGTTATCAACCACACATCCTCCAATCACATAAATCTTCCCGTCGATTACACCAGCTGCTGCGAATTCGCGGCCGACCCTCATGTTAGAGACTCGTCGCCAAGTATGAAACCGGCAATCGAGAACCCACACGCTCGAGGAAGGCACGTCTCTGATAGATCCACCGATTACGTAAATCTCCGAATCCACCACGGCGTAAGCAGACCCGACAAGAGACGGTGAAGGACAAGACGTGATAGGAACAAGGAGATTCGAGTTCATTGAGCTCGATACGGTTCGATTGGGTTTCTGGAGGAGAGTGAACCAACACGCACCAGATTCAGGAGGTAAGCGGATTGCGACATAGAGGATATTCTCGGTGGCGCCGACGAGAGATCGTGTGGCGTAGAGCAAAGGCGATTTGGGGAGAGATTGGAAAGCCTTGGAGACGAGGGAGAAGATCGGATGGTGACATCTAGAGACGCGGGCAAGGCAATTCAGAGAAACGTCATCTGATAGTGACGGAATCAATTGCGTTCCCGGTGGCTCGTCGCCGGAGCTCGTTGTAGCCGCCATGGATCTGATCTGATCTGATCAGTTAACTCACTCCAACGAGATTTCATTTTCTCAATTTAAACATTATTACTCTTTTTTTCGGTTCGATTTGATTTTCTTAATCCGGATAAAACCACACCGATCTCAGTCGAAAAAGTATAATTTAGAAACTGAACCGGAGGTAAACCGATATACCGCCGTTATCTATAACTGCTAACGTGGCGGAAAGCATGGTCCGTGGTGTGAAGCTTTCTCGGAGAAGAAGAAGAAGACGACGATGAAGCATTATCCAATTCTGGGTTCGTAATATTCAAACGCGAAGAATCCATTGAAGCGATTAACAAGAAAATCATGATTGCATTAGCTGTTTCTTCGTCGAGTTTGGCTTCGTTTCACCGGGAAACTCCATGGAACTTCCGATTGAATCCACGAAACCCTCCGACTCAGTTAGCGGTTTCACCTTCGTCTACTACTGCTTCCCCTGGGTTTGACTTGAGTGCCCTCGAATCCGCAATTAACAAGGTCTTTTCTTTATTTCACGTCTATATTATTTACTGCTTCAAGCTTTCCTTTTTTATTCAATCAACAACTCCCCTGTATTGGACGCAGAAAGATAGTAATGGTGTTAAGGAAGCTCTTGATCGATTGAGTGAAGAAGGTTGGGCTAAGAAATGGACTTCTCAGCCTTACCTTTCGCGCCGTACGGTGTATATCGATCTCTCTATCTAAGCTTACCCTTATAAATTCTCTAAAAAATCGATGAGTGAAGTTGTGATGTGTCTTTTCGAATCAGACATCGCTTCGGGAGCTCACAACTCTTGGAATCAAGAATGCAGAGGCTCTCGCGATCCCTAGTGTCAGGAACGATGTAAGTTATGTTTGGTTAAACTTTTCTTGTAAGATTTGGACTCAGGAGAGTTCTTGAGGCTACAGTCTATATGTTAATGGAGGTTCTTTTGATTGAGTAATGCTGCAGGCGGCTTTTCTTTTCACGGTAGTTGGAACAACCGGGTTCTTAGCTGTAATTGCCGGCCAACTTCCTGGGGTAAACCTTCAAAACTCTTCTTCTCTGATGTTACAAGACACGAGAGACGCTTAGCATTCTTGTGGGGCGACTAGTCTCATTGAATTTTATTACTCTGTTGTCGTCTCTTCTGGACATTGATGTTGTTTGTATTGATTGTGTTGTGTCTAAGAGAGATAAATAACTGTTGACATCTGGACAGGACTGGGGATTCTTTGTGCCGTACTTAGTTGGGAGCATTTCATTGGTAGTTTTAGCCGTGGGAAGCGTTTCACCGGGGTGAGAAAAGAACTAAACCGCTGTGTGTTTAACAACATTATGTTCTCTAGGTTACAGATTGATATCTTCTCCTCTTTTGTTCCTAGGCTTCTTCAAGCTGCGATTTCAGGGTTTTCGACATTCTTCCCTGATTATCAAGAACGTATTGCTCGACATGAAGCAGCTCACTTCTTAGGTACTCTTTTAAAGTTGAAAACATTTCTAGAAGTGCAATGTTCTGATAGTGTTTAAACTTGCAACTTCCAGTGTCTTACTTAATCGGACTTCCGATCCTCGGGTACTCGTTAGACATCGGTAAAGAACACGTCAATCTCATCGACGAGAGACTAGCGAAACTAATATACAGCGGCCAACTTGACTCAAAGGAGCTCGATAGGTAGAGTTTTCTTTAATGTCGAAAAAGAGAAATGAAGTATCAAATCTCAACCCATTGAATCTTCTTCGGTTTCTCAGGTTGGCTGCTGTCGCAATGGCTGGACTTGCCGCCGAGGGTCTCAAGTATGACAAAGTGATTGGCCAATCTGCGGATCTGTTCTCTCTTCAGGTCCTCTAATTCTTCTTACATCATCACTCGCTTCAACTCACACACTCACAAAATTGAGTTATATAACAGCTTTTATACTTTCGTGCAGAGGTTCATAAACAGAAGCCAACCCAAAATCAGCAATGAACAGCAGCAAAATCTAACAAGATGGGCTGTAAGTTTCTCTGACATAACAGACTTTAATCTCTCATACATGTTCCTTCCTTAAAGTATTCAATAAAAATCTTTTGTTTTTGTTATGCAGGTTCTTTACTCTGCTTCTCTTCTGAAGAACAACAAAACCATCCATGAAGCTCTAATGGCTGCAATGTCCAACAATGCATCTGTTCTTGAGTGCATCAAAACCATTGAGACAGCTTCCTAGACTCACAGCTCCCGATTCTTCAAATACAACATGAACAATCTATATTGTCTCTTCTGATCGATCCAATTTCAAGAACACTAAATTGATTCACAGAAAATTCCATATCTTTTATATATATAGATGCAAAAGTTACAGACTTTCAATATCATCTTCAATCAAAAAACTATAGTAGTATTATACATACATACATGTAAAAGTGGTATTTTTATCATTTAGAAATCTAAAGATCGTCGGACCAATCACTAGGCTCAGTGTCGAAGAACAAACCATCGACGATCTGATCAACCAACGAGTCAATGAACGAGTTGCAACTCACAGTGAAGATACGTCCAACTCGGTTCCGAGAAATCGTTAACCAGGCGAATATGGCTGCGCATCCCATCGCTCCAAGACCCGCTCCAATGGCTTCGCTCAATCCTCCCACGTCCAGTTTCTTGAACAGCGAGTTCCCAGTAACAACCTCCTCCGCCACAGTCGCCGCAAACACAATCTGTAGATTACGAAATTAAGAGGGAAATCGAGATCAGAGTTTCGAATTTAGGGTTTTTTTACCATGGCGAGTCGGCCGGAGATTGTTTCAAAGTCCTGACTCTTCTTCGAGCTCTCTATGTAATCAGTGAGCGTCTCGAAAAACGGTGTCGCTAACTCAACCTCAGATCCATAAGATCTCAGCGTGCAAAGCCTCGGCTGGAGCACGATCTTCCCGTTCTCAGCCAAATCGCCTCCTCTCGGTCGCTGCTGGATCTGGATCTGCTTAATCGGTTCCGATGACTCGCATCTAGTAACCAGAGACGATAACTGGCATCGAATCGTACGCGTCGCCATAGCCATTTGAATTGAGGGAAAACAAAACAAGGAGGAATCAACATGGTGACTAAAGAGTACACGTCGTGTCGTTTTTTGTGAGGTGGCAAGATAATATTCGACGTGGTTCACTTTTGGCTCAGTAACGTGCTTTTCCATCGAAAGTTAGAAGAATTACTCAGAAAACATTTGAACTACGTGTCGTTTTGCTTTTATCCACTCGAAGCTGAGTGAACCAAATTCAATGTTTGTCTATTTGATCTTTTGGTGGCATTCTTGGCAGTGAAGTCACTTTTTGAAAAGTTCACAAGAAGGGGGAATTTCATGGGTTGTTTGGAAGTTGGAACAGATTATAATATTCTAAAAATTATGGTGGTTTAGGTTTTCCAGACTTGACTAAATTCAATGATGTCTTGTTGGCTAAACAGGTTTGGAGACTTTTAACAAATTCACAATGCTTATTTTCCCGGCTGAGTGAACCAAATTCAATGTTTGTCTATTTGATATTTTGTTGGCATTCTTGACTGTTTAGTCACTTTTTGAAAATTTTGATAACTTTTTAAACATTTTCTTAACTCAATTAGGAAACTAATATTTTTGTAATGTACACAGATTAATTTTTCAGTCGTACCTTTGTACAATACTGCGCGAATTAACTATGAACAGTATATAAATCAATAAAAAAATAGGAATAAAATCATCATTTGATACAGAAGAAGACAAAAAAAACAAAAGTGCCAAAAACGTAAAGAAAGTTTGAAAAAATGATTGCGAATGCAATTATCTCTTGTTTTTATCGATGTTTAGGTTTAGATCGGCCCATTTGGAATAAAAGAAAATGGTTATATAAATACTGAATTTACAAGTTTTTGCCACACAAAAAAAAAATACACTCTTTGATAAACTAAACAATACACGAATTTATGTTGATTTGGCTATACTAAGGTACCAATTTAGTCAACACTAACTCCCGTTAGGATCACCGTTTTTGTTGTTTATACAGAACAGATATGATAGGAAATTTGAGTATTTAAAATTAATAACTGAACTCCCACTAGATCTGATAAAAAGGTCATCTTTGAATTCACGTTTGTGGGGTTATGAAACTTCAAAGAAGACAAATCACACTTCCTCGAGCTAGAGTCTCTGACCAATATACCTTGTTATAGATTATTATGCAACTCCCGAATATATTAGTTTACTTTTGACTCCGTTCAACAAGACTTCAGTTTTGTATGTGACACGAAATTGTTAGGAATTTAACAGTTTGCTATGATCTAGAGTTTAATATATAAGAGATATGAGTTAATTCAATTATTGTCAACTTATTTGGAATTGAAAATACATGAACTGAAAAGAAATTACTACATTGTTGCAGAATCACTTGTGTTGGTTCTCTTTTATAATTATTATTTGTCTCCTCATAGAGATTTTTTTTTATACTACATTGTTCCTTTTTATGATGATTGGGTTTCTCTTGAATTCCAAAAGTTCGTGAAGATTGTGAGAGTTTGATGTAACACGTAGGGCTGGACAAATTATCCGTTAGATTCGTTTCGATCCGATGTTCGTCTCGATTCGATCCAAAAAATCCAGATATCCGTAAAGATTCGAAGCAAAATAAATACTAAAATGTAGTATCCATCTAAAACAAAGCAAATCATAAATATTAAGTTTAGGAATGCCGAATATCCGCTCTGATCCGTAGATCATATATATATACATAATATGTTATAAATTTATAATGTTTATTTACATTTTATTTATTTTTTTAATAAATAAAAAAATTCAAATAGAAAATATGCACGATAAAAATATATAAACTCTATAATAATTAATTGAATATTAATAAAAATGTTTATACTGAAGTTTAAGTGAAGATATTAATTTTTTGTATGATTATTTTGTCTATCATTCTTTTTTTTTTGTCAACAGCCTTAATACCTATTCCGATTCGGTAAGTCTATCATTCTTTATATAAAAAATGAAACTAGATGATTTCACTTGTTTTCTACTTGTTAGTTCATATTGGATAAAAAAATGCATTATAAACTTTTTTTTTTGTTAGTTTTTGTTTGTATTGAAAGAAGCGCAATAAATATCCGCAGATATCCGCAAATATCCGTAAATTTTTTGGATATCTGGATATCCGTATTTTTCCGGAGCAAAGCAAATCACAAAATTAGATATTCGGTAAAAACGGAGGAAATCACAAATAGTAGAATTTCCTGGGATATATGTTCCGTGCCCACCCCTAGTAACACGGGCACTACAAGAAAATATGGTACTTTCCGACGGACGTAATTCCGTCGATAATTTTTGACGGAATTCCAACGAAATTAACATCCGTCGGAAAATAGTATCCGTCGGAAGTTTCCGACAGCGTTCTGACGACATGCGTCTGTGGAAAATGTTCTGACGGATTAGTGTAATTCCGTTGGAAATTTTCCAACGGATTTCCGACAGATAACCACAAATGTGGTTTAGGGTATAGGGTTTAGGTTTTTGTTTGTAAAAATTGTAGAGAAACAATTGTATGATGTGTGTTATAAATTTTATAAAATTTGATGGAAGTGTTAGTATAAGTTAGAGTATAAGGTATAGTAGATGTTATGTGAAATGTTTAAGTTTTATGTTGTAAAATTAATAAACTCATAGAAAGTCTTTAACATTGATGAACTAACAATGTTTTTGAATGAAACATGTAGATTAGGGATAGTTAAACCATATCAGGTAACCCTAAACCCCATATATACCATTAATCCGTGGGAAATTTTCCGACGGATTAGTGTAATCTTGAAAATCCGTGGGACATCTCCGACAGATCTGGATCCTTCGTTACGTGTCGGTTGACTGCCCAATAAAAACATATGCAGGGTATATTCCCATATCCGTCGAAAATTTCCGACGGATTTTGGTTTTTTCAAGACCGCGGGAAGATTGACCGCGTAAACGAATTTTTTTAAACAATCCGACGGAATTCCGATAGATATAGTCGTCGGAAATCCATAGATTTATTATCCACGAGTTGTCTTCTCCCTCATTTATCTCTTTCTCCTTCTCTCTTACCGTTTTTCTTCCTCTTCTCTCTCTAAAATCGGACAATTTCGGTTGCTATCACTTCCAATATCTCTAAATCTTCATTCTTCATCATCAATCATGGATTATTTGTAAGTGTTTATATTTTTTTTTTGTAAATCTTGTTAGTTTTGATAGTTTTTAGAGTTTATTAGATTTATGTGGTTAGTTATGATAGTTTTTTTTTGGAATGAGATTTGTTGTGTATATGTTTGGTGGAATGAAATTTGTTAGGGTTTATGAGATTAGAATTGTTAGATTAGAATTTTAGTAAAGTATTTTTAATTTTTTTTTTTGACGTGTAAAGTCTTTTTAATTAGAAAATTAAAAACGTTTTAATATTTAGAATTTGTTAGGGGTTTTAGAAATTTTTAGTATTTAGAAAATTAGAATTGATTTTTTTCAGAATTTCTTACAAATTAAAAACGTTTCTATAAATTTTTGATTTTTATAAAAATGTTTATAGGTTATTTTATAAAAGGTTTTTAAAAATTTATACAATAAAAAACATATTAAAAACGTTTTTAGAATTTTTATGAAAGTTTTTAATTTTATGGAACATTTGAAAATTTTGAAATTTTTGAAATTTTTTGAAATTTAGAAAGTTTATTAAATTTTTGAAATTTTAGAAAAATTTATGATTTTTTTGAATTTTTGGAAATTTTTGAATTTTCGGAAGTTTTAGAAAAAAATTTGAATTGTTTTTGAAAATTTTGAAATTTTACAATTCAATGTACCAATGTTATTATATTTTTCTCACATAAATAACGAGAGCTCTCTCCGTTTGGGCTCCCATGGACGCAATCGTTCTCGAGGTATGTCTCGTAGCAGATCGACCTCGGGAACTGAAGTCTCGGAGCCCGAGCAATCCGATTCTGGCATTTTTTTCTTAGAGTCCTCGATATGCTTCAGAGTACAAGGAAGAAATCGAGAGGCTCATCCAAACGGTGAAATACCGTGTCGCGGAGGACGAGGAGTTGGAATACGCACACAACTCAACCCGGGAATAGTTCACGGATATGAAGAAGATCATGAAGAACGGCTTTTTATGTTTTATGAATTTTTTTTGTTTAACGAATTTTTTTTAATGAATTTATTAATTAAGAAATTTTTATATTTATAATTGATTTTCATTAATTAATTAGATTATTATTTAATATATTTAAAAATTTTGAATTAATAATTAATAAAATTAATTTATTAAAATAAAAATTAAAAAAAAATTATTTAGTTCCGTCAGAAATAACATTTTGAGAAAATGCTAAAAAGCTAATGATACTTCAAATAAATGCTAAAATTTGCAAAAAAAAAACTCAAAAAATAATCATGTTGAAGGATAAAATCGGTAGAGAACAGTTCTCGGAAGGATTAAAGTGAACATAAACCTTTTTTTTTGGCATTTTGATTATATATGTTACAACACAAACGTTATTACACTCGTAATTATTTTTACAACAGACACACCATACAAAATATACACACAATTTGTTTTTGAATTTTTGATTATATATGTTACAACACAAACGTTATTACACTCATAAACTCCGAAATCTCTTATAAATACCACCCGAAATTATTTATGAATTATTGCTTTGATTAAGTATATATAGATATAAAAACATAATTTGTTTGGTGTAGAACAAGAAACGATCTACAGTCCTCGGGGAGGAGCTGGAGGCGACGGTGACTTAGTGGAGGGCTTGTTGAAGCCCTGCGTAGCCTGGAGGACTGAAGCCACCGTCCCTATCAAAGTCAGCACGAGGAGAATAACGGCGCTCACGGTGGCAGTTCCGGTCCAAAGATCTTTGAAGTAGACTCGCCGGAGTGTGGCTATCGACAAGTTGATACGTCTATAAAAGGTTTAAATTTTTTAATCAAATGAAAACTATAACGCTTTAATGAACAAAATTAAATGATTAGAGGTTTAACTAACAAATAAAAGCTTACAAAGTGGTGAAACTGCTTTCGTAGTAACAGTTGAGTGCTGAGGCTACGCGGGTATAATAGTCAACAGTGTCAGTGATAAAGATCCCTTCACACAGCTTATCCACCATTTTCATCAATGCTCTTTGACTACTATCCAAGCAGTTTTTTATAACCCCTGTAAAATTTATTAAGAATCTCAATGTTTAAAAAGAAAAAAAAAAAAGGAAAAGAGCCCAATATACGACTAAGAAACCAAAGAGGAAATAAAAACCCTTCACTTTTCTTTTTCCTATATTGGAACAAACCCTAACCGAACTAAACGAAACTGAAAGGAAAAAAAAAAACAATTAAAATTCTATAAAAAATATGTTATATTTTGTTAAATACCGAAATCATATCTATCGATTTCTATATTTCGTAAACCGTCGGATTAGGAATTTCTATTAGGAGATGTCTCATGTATATTACTTATTATTTATGAGAAGAGACATGGTTTTACCTTTCTTGACAAGCAAGTCAACGTCTTCCTCGGTGTCAATGAGGACGTTCAAGAATTTGATGTATCTACAAACATAAGTTGAGAAAGAGTAATGAGATTGCTCGAGCGCCATTATGTTCCTCAACATCTTCTCGGTTTTGTCATCCGCTGTGAAGCAAGGCATTGTCAAGGTTCTATCCTTGAATTCAATGGCCAACGATATTTCATCTTCAATCCCTACAAACTCTACTCCTGCACAGTTTAGCCTGTCTGCGTTCTGCATTTCCATTATCAGCGGCACCAGAGTCTTATACTCATCCTTTTCGTAAATCTCCTCTTCTGGTAGACCAAGTGTCATCACACGGACATGCCGTAACAAATCCGTGAAATGTAAAAATTTTACATCACTTTTGACCTTCATAATAAAATCGAAAAATATGAGTACTTGTGCACGGAACGTCCTACCAAGTTCAAACTTAATGAAGAATGGTTCGAAGAGTTCTGTTAGGATGAAAAAAGGTATTTGGTTCTCGAGCAAGAGGAGGTCGTCTTCGATAATGCTGAACAGAAAAGGCTGGTCGAAAAGAATATTTCTCTTAGATATCCATTTGTATGATAGTCGGGGCATTTCCATGACCGCTAATATGAAAACTGAGTCGCGGAGGATCATTTCCACGAATTTTTCAGACTTGATCCAGACCGTTGATTCCGCATAACTTTCCCTTATGAGTTGCTCATTTTTCTTAATGATTTTCCTGAACTCTTCGACCGTTTGAGTCCCATATATATTTTCGACGTCCTTAAGGTACTTCTTCTTGAAACGTTCTAGGTTTATATAGTCCACATATCTGAAAAGTGTAGACCAATTTGACTATTAGCCTATTGTTATGTTTACACTAGATCTAGATGAAAACTCCACAATGGGGAAACTTTTCAAGAATATGTTTATTTTATTTATATTCCCTTCGTTTCATAAATAATGTCATTTATACATATATATTTTACACAAATTAAGAGAAAAAATTAATTATACAAATATGCTCTTTTTTTTTGAACAGCATACAAATATGCGTTTATTTAATATATTATTAATTAGATGAGAATAACTTAAATTTAGAGAAAATAAGTTTTGAGCGAAAAATTAATTAAATAGGAATTTGTCTATAACATTACATTGAAAATGTAAAACAACACTTTTTGTGAGTTACATAACAAAGATAATGAAGTACAAAATTTTTTTTTTATATAAATTATGATATTAATAAGTAGTGTATACAGTTTTTTTTTGTTTTTTTTTTAATGAATGTAAAATTGTATTCAATCAAAAAACTTGTTTACAATGAATGCATATGTTTAGTGTATACGGTACTTATATAAGTCCTTTTGAGTTACTAAAATATTATGACATGAATATCAATTATATTATAATACATTCATGATAATAAATTAATAGATTCAGCTTATATGAAAACCCAATTTCTAAAATGGTTTCTATGTGGAAAATGACGTGACTTTTAGATGTGTTCACAAAACGCAAAATGTAAGTTTATATATAAAAGAAGAGAGTATATATATGATGATAAGTGTTGCATATATACCTTGAATCTGTTTTGTCGAATTTCTTAGAATAGTGAAGAGGACCGATGAGAAGCATCTGAGGAGTGTATGCCTCGGGGTTCACTCTCCGCAATTGGTTCGGCACTCTATAGATGCAACAGTACTCTTCGTTAATCGAAGAAGGCCATAAACCGGAAATTTCTTCATCAGACCAAGAATCCGATTCAGTTGGGCCATTCATGGTTCAGTCCTTGTTGACGAAAGATATTTTAATTCTAAGAGAACAACAACAAAAATATATCTTAATAAAAGAACCAAAAATGTATATATAAATAAAAAAAAGCGTTGCAAGTGTAAAACAAAAGAAGCTTTAGTTTCTCACTCGAACCTTGTTGATGTTGTTTGCAATGGATTATTAGTTTATTACAAAACGTAAGATTATATAGGATTACAAAAGGAGGATCAACTAATAAGTTACGTAAATGTGAGGCTATTTAATATGGAGCATTTTTAAATTGCGTCCAACTTGGTGCAACCGATACAAACTTTCTCTCTCTTTATTTATTCATTTATTTACACTTTGGGCAAAGAATTATGCTATCAGAATTTATAAAAGTAAGAAACGCGAAACTCATTGAACTATCAGATAATCCTCACACACGTTTCCTTAATTTTCTTGACAATTTCAAGCACCCATAATTAAGTCTGGTCCATTGAGCCCTTTTTGAAAGAAAAAAAAAATTCTTTGTATCAGGCTATTTTTTGTTGTTTTTTTTTTGTCAAACTTTTTTCTTCTCATTAATTAAGCTTCAAAAAATACAACAAGAGGGAATTAAGCATCATCTTTCTCCAAACAAAACCAAAAGAAAGGTATTAAAGATAAAAAAAACATATAGATCTTGAGAGAATGACAGCGAATATGAGACTAAGCTCAAATGCGTCGATAGCAGATTCACGGCAAAGCCGAAAAGCTTGGAAATAGTCACTTTATCTTGTGACGTTGTAATTGAAACTCTATCTCCGGAACCTCCGGAAATCGCCAAAGCGATCCGATTTGCCTCTTCTGGCCCTGTGCAGACCGCTACGCAAGAAGACAATTCGGTAAAGCCCTTCAAAAGGTTTCCCGGCAACAAGCTCGGGAGTAAAACACCTCTCGGAAAGACGGTTGAGGAATGCAGCTTTTGACGAAAAGCTGCACGGGTTGACACCACAGGAGAAGAAGTGATACGAACCGAGAAAGGATCGGCTTGCTCTATGGTACGATGATGATCGGATAGAGGGATAATCCTTGATTTCAAAGGATTCAACGAAGAAAGATGTTAAGGCGTGGGAATAAACCCGAAATTCCTTAAGCCCAATCTCACGATGAACACAAAGAAACGAGGCGGTGGAATCCGAAACTTGAGGATCCGTGGATAAGGATGTTAGAGCGTGAGTGTGAACTCGAAAACTCTCTAATCCCCTTATCACAAGAAGAATCGGACAAGATCGAACAAGTGAATGACTACGTCAAAGAGGGATGAGAACTCTTTGATAAATCGAAAAGAATTTCTAAGAATAACCTTCTAAGAAATCGAGAAATGACTAGAAAGAAACTTGTAAGTTGATTGATAATAAGATGATGAATTACAAAGAGAAGCAAGTATATATAGGAGAGGAAAAACACATTAATCACTCTCCTAGGGAAAGACAAATACCTTGCATGGTCTTGCATGTAAAAGAACATGCAAAGACATGCAAAAATACATGATTTATTTAAATAGAAAAGAAAAAGAAAAAAAAAGAGTTTAATTTCGAAAATAAAGGAGGGAAAATTCGGTGAGAATTTCCCGCGGAATTCTTCGGTAAAGACGGACCGAAAGACGGTGTTAGCCCGTTGCCTCGTTAAAACCTCAGGACGGAAAAACCCCATGGGTACAAAACCGTCAAAAGGAAAAAGAGTACAACGGGTTTCACACAACAGCCGAATTTACGAAGAACTCGAAGATAGGATGGTGAAAGCTGGTTGCGTGATTTGATCCTCCTTGATCCGGGTATTGCCAAGTAAGCTCCGAACCGCATCGGCTAGCTTCCGCGCCTTTGATCGGGTGACTGCTCCTTCCGGAATGCTGAATGCCTCGTCTTGTTCCTCGATAGGAACCTTCGTGTCCGGAATCATATCAAGAAGCCCTGGATTTAATCGAAAGATGGGAGAAAGTTATGGACACCAGAAGCAAAAATGCCTTAGATTTACTCAGATCTGTTGAGTTTTCTCTTAGTGGGCCTTTCAACAAAGAAGAGCCCAACATTTTAAAAACTTGGCTCTGGCCCAGATTGGTGACGTCACCGTGTCTTCTCTCGGAACAGAAACCAACGGGACACAAACCATGGCTCGTCTCCGTGACGGAGCGTGGGAACAGGCGGTGGAAGAGCTTGGGAGGCGGCGGAAGAGAGTGTTCGAAGAGCTCCGGTGGGTGAGAGTGGTCGAACAAACTTGGAGATTCAGGTGGAGGTGGCGGATCTGGAGGCACCCGAGCCGTAGGAGGGTTCGACGGAGTCGGAGAAAACAACATCAGGAGGTGAGAGAGGCTCGCGCTTGGAGCTGATGAGGTCGTCGGTGAGATAGTTAGATGGAGAGAAACAGACGGTGGAGTTACACAGCTACAGGTTCGGCGGTGGCTCGCTTTCACGGCTCGCCAAAGTCTCTTAACCAGCCCTGACGAGAGCCACCGTCCTATAGCGGTAGTCGAAGGGAGAGGCGAAGAAGGCAGTGATGAATCCAGGCGAGTGGCGCCTCCGACGAACCCAAGCAGGCGACAACACCACCGACGACGAGCGAACAGAGAAACCACGAGCGGCGGCGGATCTGGCGGTGGGCGGAGAGGCATCAATCAGCACCGGCGCCATGGGGATGATGAGAGCAGCTTCAAAGAGAGGTGGTGGAGAGACCTACGAGGGTGCAGCGGCGGAGACCCATTCTCGGAGATGCACGGCGGCTGTCTCGATAGTCGAGTCTGGGAGAAACTTCTAGGGTTTCTTTTTTTCTTTTTAAGATAAAGAAATATCTATTGAATAATTAATTGATATTTTTTGTTGTTTCTATTGATAAGACATACGGCTCTTTAATTATCATCTAAGCAAATCGTGGTATAAAAATTGAAATATTTTGACAAAACAAAAAAAAGTTATAAGAATCTAATTAACGACGCTAAAGAAGAACGCACGATTGCAATTTACATTTATGATTTTTTTTTTGTGTTTGACTCGTACCAATTAGTCATTTGGCGTTTGATCTTTGCTGACGGAATTCGGACGAAATTAACATCTGTCAGAATGCCGTCGGAAAATAGTACCCGTCGGTAATCCATCGGAGGTTTCCAACAGTGTTCCGACGACATGTGTCCGTAGGAAATTTTCCAACAGATTAGTGTAATCTCGAAAATCCATGGAAAATCCGTGAGAAATTTTCGGACAGATAACCAAAAATGCGATTTAGGGTATAGGGTTTAGGTTTTTTTTGTAGAAATTATAGAGAAACAATTGTATGATTAAGGGTGTAAAAATGGGTCATGGGTCATGCACTACAAGAAAACTGCCCTTTTACAACTAACAGAATCGTCGTAAATTGGTCGTAAAACATGGTTTACGACGGATTAGCGACGAATAACAATTCGTCGTAATATGATCGTCGTTAATCGGAAATCGTCGTAAATTGGTCGTAACATTAAGGAGGACTAAAAATCGTCGTAAAATCGTCGTATATTATTCGTCGTAAAATCGATGTAAATTTACATCGATTTTACGACGAATACATTACATCGATTTTACATCGAAACATTACATCGATTTTACATCGAAACATTACATCGATTTTACATCGAATTATACAATTTTTTTTTCGACAATCCGTCGTCAATTCGTCGTAATAGGATGAAACATTACATCGATTTTACATCGAATTATACAATTTTTGTTTTGACAATTCGTCGTAAATTCGTCGTAATAGGTAGCTGTAAATGCGTTGGTAAATCGATGTAAAATATTCGATGTAAATTCGTCGTAAATTATTGAACGATGTAAAATCGATGTAAATGTTGAGTCGATGTAAACTCGATGTAATACATATATATATATATATAATATATAATTTTTCTTTTTTCAATTAAAATTAAAAAAATAATTAAAAAAATTATATTTATAAATTAAAATTTTATAAATCTATTCAAAATATAAAATAAAATTTAAAATACAAAATAAATTTCTTAATATAAACTATTCGGGAGCCGTCGCGGATCTAACCGATCTAAAGAATCATGCCCCGACGACTGCAAAATATCTTCGACAGTCAATCCAGCATACAACAACGGCGGTCGAGCACCTGCTTCTGGAGGCGGCGCTGGTTCGTAAAAAGAATTCGGAACAGCGGACGGTGTCGCAGAAGATGACGGGAGTTGCGAATTAGCACTCGGTCCCGTCTCGAGAAACTGCCGATAGTGTGTCTTACGTGGCGCCATATCTAAAAAAATATTTAAAAATAGCTCAATTCCAATATAATATAATTACATTCCTAACTAATAAGTCCAATCCTAACTAATAAAAATTACAATCCTAACTAACAATTCAAAATCCTCACAAACAATAATATAATTTAAAAAACCAAAAAATAAATTTTTTACCTTTTCGTAGGTAGAAAGAGGTGAGAGCGTTTTAGAGAGAGAGTGAGTTTGTGTGAGATTGTGAGGGAGGAAAAATCTGGTCATGTATATATAGATTTTGTGGTCGTCGTAAAATCATTGGTAATTTACGACGATTCCGTCGGAAAATCGTCGTAATATTAAAACCGAAAATTCAACCTATCGAAATTTTTCCCCCACACGGTAAATTAAATATTTCGATTTCCAACGAAATTACGACGGATTCGTCGTAAAATCGTTGTAATTTTTACAACGAAATTACGACGAATCCGTCGTAAATTCGTTGTAAAAGATTAAATCTATACCCTAAACCCTAAATCGCAATACACATATCCTGGAAGTAAGAACGAAGTATATTTGTGCATCTAATACTTATAATATTTAACAACAGATTCAATAACGACGATTGAATCTATATCGTCACCGATTTCCTTATCTTACATAATAATGTATAGCATTCGTTCTTATAAGTGTATATTCGTAACATGCATGACTTAAATAATGTAAATAATTTTGTAAAAACTTAAACTTGTTTATACTATGATTAGAACTTACGTAAAACAAGATATAAGATTAAAAAAATCAAACATGTAAATCAAACCCTATACCCTAAATTTTAAGTATTACAACGAAATTACGACGGATTCGTCGTAAAATCGTTGTAATTGTTACAACGAATTTACGACGAATCCGTCGTAATTTCTTTGTAATAGATTAAATCTATACCCTAAACCCTAAATAACAATACACATATCATGGAAGTAAGAACGAAGTATATTTGTGCATCTAATACTTCTAATATTTAACAACAGATTCAATAACGACAATTGAATCTATATCGTCGTCGATTTCCTTATCTTACATAATAATATATAGCGTTCGTTCTTATATGTATATATTCGTAACATGGATGACTTAAATCATGTAAATGATTTTGTAAAAACTTAAACTTGTTTATACTATGATTAGAACTTACGTAAAACAAGATATAAGATAAAAAAAATCAAACATGTAAATCAAACCCTATACCCTAAATTTTAAGTATTACAACGAAATTACGACGGATTCGTCGTAAAATCGTTGTAATTTCTACAACGAATTTACGACGAATCCATCGTAATTTCGTTGTAATAGATTAAATCTATATCCTAAACCCTAAATCACAATACACATATCCTGGAAGTAAGAACGAAGTATATTTGTGCATCTAATACCTTTAATATTTAACAACAGATTCAACAACGACGATTATACGATGGATTATCATGTTTATACTATGATTAGAAGTTATGTAAAAACATGATATACGTTGATAAACCAAACATGTAAATTAAAACTAAATCGTCGTAAATTCGTCGTAGTTTTACGACGATGTTACGACGTAAATAGTGACATCGGTATCACGACGATTTCACGTCGACTCTGAGAATTTGGTAAAACACGGTTTCTTATAGGTCACCTAATTATTTACATCAAATATTTTTGACGTAATTTCGTCGTATATTCGATGTAAAATCGTTGTAATGCTATTCGATGTAAAATAGTTGTAAATTTTCGTTGCAAATTCGTTGGTAATTTCTAGAAAATTTCTATAAATACCTTCCACACCTTCAATGGTAACTCAAAAAAAAAAATACACACTAAATATATACATATCCACGTTTCCTTGGGTTCTTATGCTGATCATTGTGTTCCCACTTCTTGATGATCTTGCCAACAAAGAATCATGTGGGATCTTGTTTTCATGTAAAGACAGTCTTCATTACTACCATAGGTGAATGATTCATAGAATTGGACATCTATGTAAATCGTAATATAAGGATGTCCAATTCTATGTATCTTTCACTTATGGTGGTTGGTCTTTATGAATGTAGAAAACTAGACCCCCAGAGTTCTTTGTTGGCCAGATCATCAGAAGTGGAAATACAACGGTCTGCTCCTTAACCCAAGACGACATTACGACGATATTACGTCGTAATATCAACGTAATATGCAGAAGCCATATTCGTCGTAATATCGATGTAAAGTTACATCGATATTACGACGATTTATATTGTCGTCGTAAAATGGTCGTAATTTTACATCGAAATTACGACGACATATATTTACGACGATTTTACATCGAACACATATTTCGTCGTAATGTCGTCGTAATGTCGATGTAAAGTTACATCGATTTAAAACGGTCGTAAATTTTCGTTGGAAATTGACAGTTTTCTTGTAGTGATGTATCGATCCAATTTGACCCATGACCCATGACCCTAATGGGTTGATGGGTCAAATGGGTCATGGGTCAAATGAGTCAATTTGTAATGGGGCATGTGTCAAATGGGTGACCCGTTTAACCCATCATCATGACATCATCATACATTATTATGACATCATCACACATTATTATGACATCATCATGACATCATAACAATATTACCTATAATACCATCATTTTTTTTCTCAAAAAGCAATAATTCATCATTTTCCCGCCAAAAACGCGATTTCACATTTTCCCGCCAAAAACGTGATTTCACATTTTACCGCCAAAAATGTGATTTCGCATTTTTCCCGCCAAAAATGCGATTTCACATTTTTCCAGCCAAAAACGCAATTCCGCGTTTTCCCGCCAAAAACGTGATTCTGCGTTTTCCCGCCAAAAACGTGATTCTGCGTTTTCCCGCCAAAAACGTGATTCTGCGTTTTCCCGCCAAAAACGTGATTCCGTGTTTTCCCGCCAAAAACGTGATTCCGCGTTTTCCCGCCAAAACGCGATTCCACGTTTTCCTGCCAAAAAAATGATTCCGCATTTTCCCGCCAAAAATGCGATTGCACGTTTTCCCGCCAAAAACGCGATTCCACGTTTTCCCGCAAAAAAAATGTAATTCCGTGTTTTCCTGCCAAAAACGTGATTCCACGTTTTACCGCCAAAAATGTGATTCCGCGTTTTCCAGCGAGTTTTCCCGCCAAAAATGATAATTAAAGAAAATTTGTCAATTCATAGTATAAATATATTATACTATGTGGTTTAAGGTATAGGGTTTAGGTTTTTTTTTAATAGAAATTGTAGAGAAACAATTGTATGATGTATATACAATAGCTTCAACTTATCAAATTTTAAAATAAATGTGTGTTATAGATTTTATAAAATTTGATGGAATTGTTAGTATAAGTTAGAGTATAAGGTATAGTAGATGTTATGTGAAATGTTTAAGTTTTAGGTTGTAAAATTAATAAACTCATAGAAAGTCTTTAACATTGATGAACTAACAATTTTTTTGAATGAAAAATGTTAGATTATAGATAGTTAAACCATATCACGTAACCCTAAACCCTAAATATACCCTAAATCAGTGGGAAATTTTTCGACGGATTAGTGTAATCTCAAAAATCTGTGGAAAATATGTGGGACATTTCCGACGGATCTGGGTCCTTCGATACGTGTCGGTTGACTGTCCAATAGAAACAAATGCAGGGTATATTCCCATATCCGTCGAAAATTTCCAAGACCGCGAAAATTTCAAGACCGCGGAAAAATTGACCGCCTAAACGAAATTTTTTAAACAATCCGACGAATATAGCCGTCGGAAATCCATAGATTTATTATCCACGAAATGTCTTCTCCTCATTTCTTTCTTTTCCTTCTCTCTCTTACAGTTTTTCTTCCTCTTCTCACTCTAAAATCGGACGATTTTGGTTGCTATCACTTCCAATATCTCTAAATCTTCATTCTTCATCATCAATCATGGATTATGTGTAAGTGTTTATATTTTTTTTTTTGTAAATCTTGTTAGTTTTTATAGTTTTAGAGCTTATTAGATTTAGGTGGTTAGTTTTGATAGTTTTTTTTTTTTTGGAATGAGATTTTTTGTGTATATGTTTGGTGGAATGAAATTTGTTAGGGTTTATGAGATTAGAATTTTAGTTAAGTTTTTTTAATTAGAAAATTAAAAACATTTTTGTATTTAGAAATTGTTAGAATTTTTAGAAATATTTAGTATTAAAAAAATTAGAATCGACATTTTCAGAATTTTTTACTAATTAAAAACGTTTTTATAAATTTTTAATTTTTATAAAAACGTTTATAGGTTATTTTATAAAATGTTTTTAGAAATTTATACATTAAAACGTTTTTAGAATTTTTATGAAATATTTGAATTTTATGGAACATTTGAAAATTTTGAAGTTTTAAGAATTTTTAGAAATTTTTGAATTTTCGGAAGTTTTAGAAAAAAATTCAATTTGTTTTGAAAATTTTGGAATTTTACAATTCAATATACTAACGTTATTATATTTTTTCTCGCGGGAATAACGAGGATTCTCTCCGTTTTGGCTCCTATGGACGCAATCGTTCTCGGGGTACGCCCCGTAACGGATCGACATCGGGAACTGAAGCCCTGGAGCCCGAGCAATCCGATTCCAGCCCAAGAATATTCTTCTTCGGGTCCTTGATATGCTTCAGAGTACAAGGACGAAATCGAGAGGCTCATCCAAACGGTGAAAGACCGTGACGTGAAGGTCGAGGAGTTGGAGTACGCACACAACTCAACCCGGGAAGAGCTCACAGATATGAAGAAGATCATGAAGAACGCATTTTTATGTTTTATGAATTTTTTTTGTTTAATGAATTTTTTTTTAATAAAAATTTATTAATTAAGAAATTTTTATATTAATATTAGATTTTCATTAATTAATTAGATTATTATTTAATATATTTAAAATTTTGAATTAATAAAATTAATTTATTAAATATATATTAAAAAAAAAAAATTATTTAGTTCCGTCGGAAATCGTCTGTCGGAAATCCGTCGAAAATACGGCTGTCGGTAATCCGTCGAAAATACGGCCGTTATTAAAAAGCGTTGCAAGTGTAAAACGAAAGAAGCTGTAGTTTCTCAGTCGAACATTGTTGATGTTGTTTGCAATGGATTATTAGTTTATTACAAAACGTAAGATTATATAGGATTACAAAAGGAGGATCAACTAATAGGTTACGTAAATGTGAGGCTATTTAATATGGAGCATTTTTAAATTGCGTCCAACTTGGTGCAACCGATACAAACTTTCTCTCTCTTTATTTATTCATTTATTTACACTTTGGGCAAAGAATTATGCTATCAGAATTTATAAAAGTAAGAAACGCGAAACTCATTGAACTATCAGATAATCCTCACACACGTTTCCTTAATTTTCTTGACAATTTCAAGCACCCATAATTAAGTCTGGTCCATTGAGCCCTTTTTGAAAGAAAAAAAAAATTCTTTGTATCAGGCTATTTTTTGTTGTTTCTTTTGATAAATTATACGGCTCTTTAATTATCATCTAAGCAAATTATGGTATAAAAATAGAAATATTTTGACAAAACAAACAAAAGTTATAAGAATCTAATTAACAACGCTAAAGAAGAACGTACGGTTGCAATTTACATTTATGATTTTTTTCTTGTGTTTGACTCGTACCAATTAGTAATTTGGCGTTTGATTATTTTCGACGGAATTCAGACGGAATTTGGACGAAATTAACATCCGTCGAAATGCCGTCGGAAAATAGTACTCGTCGGTAATCCATCGAAAGTTTCCGAAGACATGTGTCTGTGGGAAAATTTTTGACAGATTAGTGTAATCTCGGAAATCCATGGAAAATCCGTGATAAATTTTTCGACGGATAACCAAAAATGTGGTTTAGGGTATATGGTTTAGATTTTTTGTAGAAATTGTAGAGAAACAATTGTAAGATGTATATACAATAGATTCAACTTGTCAAATTTCAAAATAAATGTGTGATATAGATTTTATAAAATTGGATGGAAGTGTTTGTATAAGTTAGAATATATGGTATAGTAGATGTTATGTGAAATGTTTAAGTTTTATGTTGTAAAATTTAAAACTCATAGAAAATCTTTAATATTGATGAACTAACAATTTTTTTGAATGAAACATGTAGATTAGGGATAGTTAAACCATATCATGTAACCCTAAACCCCAAATATACCCTAAATCCGTGAGAAATTTTCCGACGGATTTTCGACGGATTAGTGTAATCTCAGAAATCTGTGTAAAATCCGTGGGACATTTCCGACGGATCTGGGTCCTTTGATACGTGTCGGTTGACTGCCCAATAGAAACACATGCATGGTATATTCCCATATCCGTCGGAAATCCGTCGGAAAGTTTCGACGGATTTTGGTTTTTTCAAGACCGCGGGAATATTGACCGCCTAAACGAAATTTTTTAAACAATCCGACGGATATAGCCGTCGGAAATCCATAGATTTATTATTTATTATCCACAAACTATCTTTTCCCTCATTTCTATCTTTCTCCTTCTCTCTCTTACCGTTTTTCTTCCTCTTCTCTCTCTAAAATCGGACGATTTCAGTTGCTATCACTTCCAATATCTCTAAATCTTCATTCCTCATTATCAATCATGGATTATGTGTAAGTGTTTATATATTTTTTTTTTGTAAATCTTGTTAGTTTTGATAGTTTTTAGAGTTTATTAGATTTAAGTGGTTAGTTTTGATAGTTTTTTTGAAATGAGATTTGTTGTGTATATGTTTGGTGGAATAAAATTTGTTAGGGTTTATGAGATTATAATTTTAGTAAAGTTTTTTTTAATTAGAAAATTAAAAACATTTTAGTATTTAGAATTTTTTAGGGTTTTAAGAAATTTTTAGTATTTAGAAAATTAGAATCGATTTTTCAGAATTTTTTACTAATTAAAATTGTTTTTAAAATTTTTGATTTTTATAAAAACGTTTATAGGTTATTTTATAAAATGGTTTTAGAAATTTATACAATAAAAAACATATTAAAAACGTTTTTAGAATTTTTATGAAAGATTTGAATTTTATGGAACATTTGAACTTTTTTAAATTTTAGGAATTTTTTAAAATTTAGAAAGTTTATGAAATTTTAGAAATTTTAGAAAATTTTATGAATTTTTTGGAAATTTTGAATTTTCGGAAGTTTTAGAAAAACAATTCAATTTTTTTTTGAAATTTTTGGAATTTTACATTTCAATGTACTAACGTTATTATATTTTTCTCGCGGGGATAACGAGGATTATCTCCGGAGCCCGAGCAAAATGATACTGGCCCAAGAATCTTCTTTTTCGGGTCCTTGATATGCTTCAGAGTATAAGGACGAAATCGAGAGTCTCATCCAAACGGTGAAAGACGGTGACGCGAAGGTCGAGGAGTTGGAGTACGCACACAACTCAACCCGGGAAGAGCTCACGGATATGAAAAAGATCATGAAGAACGCCTTTTTATGTTTTATGAATTTGTTTTGTTTAATGAATTTATTAATTAAGAAATTTTTATATTTATAATTGATTTTCATTAATTAATTAAATTATTATTTAATATATTTAAAAAATTGAATTAATAATTAATAATATTAATTTTTTTTTTTTAAAACAAATTATTTAGTTCCGTCAGAAATCCGTCGGAAATCGTCCGTCGGAAATACAACGGTCGGAAATCCGTCGAAAATACGGTCGTCGGTAATCCGTTGGAAATACGGCCGTCAGTAGTCCGTCGGAAATACAACGGTCGGAAATCCGTCGGAAATACGGTCGTCGGTAATCCGTTGGAAATACGGCCGTCGGTAGTCCGTCGGAAATATTCCGATCAGTTTTCGACGGCTGAAATACATCGGTAATTTCAGACGGATTTCCGACGAGCTGGAACCTACAGATTTGGAAAAAGTCATTTCCGACGAAAACTGCCGTTGGAAAACGTCGGTTTTCTTGTAGTGGGGTGCATATCCGATTCATAGATGGACCATCAGTTTTAGAAAGATTCTAGAACTAAAAAATTGTTCAGAAAAATCATAATCACCATGAAGATGTAGCATATGTGATGTTGCAACCACGAAGACAATTACAAAACTAACATGTAGATTCGCTAATATATATGTTAGCGAATAAGGTTCATCACATGAAAGTATTATGCAATTTTTTTACGTCATTTTTTCTTACGGTTACGTCGTTCCCCAATGATATCAATCATACGCTAAATCTAAAATACTTGTTAATTTATATTAAAAAAAAAGGAAACCTGAATAAATCTGCATGTATTAACGTGAAATACTTTCTTATAAATTAATCATCCTAAAGAATACATCACCTCCAAATCCATCCTCACATTCCGCACCACCAAAACGTCCCATATGCACACATCACACATATCATCATGATCATATTCACACATATATCAATACACAAAACCTATTTCGGCCACCGTCTCACCATATAAAATCAAGAACGTTCCCATATATGTCTCTGACCATTACATCAAATTATACTCTTACAAAGAAGATACTAAGCTCTGGTCCATTATTCCCTTCGGGGCTCAACATATAGAAAGTCTCTGAATCTTTAGACCCAACGACTCGTTCGAAGTAAGCCCTCATGTAAGCCATCTCCGAGTCAGGTCCTTCAGCCTCCGAGTTCCCCGGCAAAACTCCGGCACCCATCGAAACCGGTCTTAACAGCTCCATAACGTTAAGATCTTCCTCCGTCGCGTCACGTTTCACACCGTACCCCGTTTTCTTACCGTTACAATACATTGTCCATAACGGCTCGTCCATTATCTTGATCTTTTCTTTGTCAGCTCGTTTCTCCGTTTCTAAAGCGATCCTAACCATTCCTCCGCTTAGTTCCTTTTGTAGCACCATTGTTTGCATTGCGAGCTCGACCACGAGAGATGGTAAACATCTAGGGATTTCTTGAATTGAGAGGCTTACACGGCCTTTTCGGTATCCGAATAAGGTTCCGGTAACTCTTGACCCGCTTGACCCGCCTCGATGCGGGTCGGGTAATTTACCGCCGGGAAGGACAGGGATTTTGCAAGCCGCTGGTGTGATGATAGGAAAAGAACGGAAAACGGAACGGAAGACTCGGAAGACTTTTTTGCTTTTTTTCTTGTGTTGATGAGATGGTTCGAGTAACGTCACGTGCTGACGTGGCGCCGGAGACGGAGACGGAGACGGAGAAGGGGTTGAATATGAGTCTGTGGAGGAAGAAGCACCGCTTACCCTTGACCGTGGCTCCCCCATTAACGACGGAGACGTCCACGAAAACACGACGACGTTTTACCGAATATATCCTCTTTCTATTTTAGAAAAGATTAATAATTAATTTACACTGCTTTCTTTGGCCTTTTCCCTTCCACCACACCTTTGAGTTTTAGGATTTTTTTTTTCTTTTTGGCTTTCTAATTTTGTTTTTGTTTAGAAGTTGGAATGGTTTAAAAAAGTTCTAAATTCTTGTGTTCACATTGGTTATAGTTTATATATAGTTATTGTTTTTATATTGAAGTGTGATCAGCCAGCTCTATGCTCTATTTTAAGAGTAGGGGCCAAAGCTGTTAATTTCAAACATGTGAAAACAAATCAACCGATAGTTACCAAAAATAGAGATATGTAAATTAAATCTTAGTTGTTTGTATTATTGTATAGGTCAACGTTCAAGTGTATTCGGCTGTAAACAGTCTAAGTCCAACTTGGTGTATAGTGGATCTTGTAAGTTTGTAACCATAATATAACCCAAACACGGTTAACTGAATCAATAAGTTAAAAATAAACAAAGAATCAAGTTTTTGAATTGACAAGTATAAATTAATGATACTTTTATACTACTTTCTGCTGCTGATTTAATCAAATGCAATGGAAGATAATTACCAAATTCTGAACTTTTTATTAATAAGAAAGTTTAAGTACTGTTTGATCTTGTCCAATAAAAGTTTTTTTACTTGTCCAAATCTCGGAGTTTACGAATTGATAGAAAACAAACTCGAGAAAATTAAATACTGACAGATGTGTATATGATAAATATTTTCAACAATAGTAATGTATTATTATTATTATTATCAAAAAGCGATTTTATAAATACTAAGTTTCATCTCCATCTGTGGAGAAATTGTTTAACAAGCAATACAAAGAGGCCAAAGTGGAAACCCCATAAACCAAACGGCAAACATGATAACAACAGACGAAAGTGTACATAACACTAAAGCAACTAAAGATAGAAACACCATTAGTGCTAAAACGTGAGATGAGGTTTAGGGAATCAGAGAACACACTCGGTGAACTACTGCCCAAACATGTTGCAACAACTAGTGCAACTAAAGATAGAAAAATCATTAGTGCTAAAACGTGAGATAAGGCTTTGGGAATCAAAGAACACACTCGGTAAACTAGTGCCCAAACATATTGCAACAACTAGTGCATAAGGAGCAGCTAGAAATCTTGGCTACAAAAAAATAAAAGTGATAGAAAACTAAGGATTTGAAAATTTAGTATCAATTGATGCAATAAGTCATAGTTAAATTATAAAACATCGATTTAGTTAGCATTTATATTAGAATGTGGTAGAATCCGTCAACAATCTCAATCTTGCATCATCCTTTGAACTAAACTAATTAATATCAATGTATTTGGTTCGGGAAAGGAAAAAGACAAGTTAATAAGACGAGACCGAGAATAGTTTTTTAAACCAAGTAACAATAATTTAATACTTGTAACGTTAAATTTCTAACTTCAAATAAAATAGAAGAATATAACAAGACGTCGATGAATAATTCAATATATTGAAAATAGAATATAACAAAAAATATTAAATTTATTATTTTGTAGGTTTTTTTTTAATCATCTCAAATATTAGCAATTACAAATTATGAGAACAAATACAATTCTATAGATCTACAAGAATCTACGATCAACGGTCTACCTGCACCATGCTCATGATGGAGCACTTTACCCTTGCCACGCTGGACCACGACGAGTAGTTATGCTTGTACCGCGCTGGAAATCGCCTGAAAATTTCCCTCCTGTAATTTGCATCCTCTGGGAATTGAACTCCCTACCTCCGGGTATAGAAGCATTAATGAACTCTTGGTCGACCACTGGACTGAGGGGGCTTCCACTTATTTTGTAGGTTAGGGCGTAACAAAAGAAGACAAAATAAAAGGCTGAGAGAATAATAAATACGAACATTTATTTATGTTTTCGTAAGAGTGGACTCTCTCTATTGTGAAAGGAACTTGGTCCAAAGAGGTAAAGAGGACGACAAAAACAAAGAGCCATAAGCAAAATTATGAACAGTAAGAAACAAAGCTCTCTGAGTTGGCCAACACATATTTTTTTTTTTTTTGATAAATCCTATCGGCTGATCTGGTCAGCTCCGGTAGAAACGCAATGATGTGCTACAGTGTGGACTACTCTAAAGTTCAATGGTTCAACAGACATCATAAATTCTGAGTTGGGCTCGGATCGAACGGACAATGAGATCCAAACAGTCTATCACACTGCATGTCTCAAATTTAGAATGTGTTCCGACTAATGTCACGGGGTAACCAGATACTGGACTACCACGTAACATGTATGGGTATTTGGCCCAGACCGAGACTTCCTAAATAATTGTGATGTTTGTTTCTAGAATGGATCAAAGTGAAGGGAAGTGGAATGACACCCCACCCAGATCGACTAACAACTGGACCACAACGACTTGGTCTGCCAACACATCTATTTCAGATCAATTCAACTATATGTATTTAATCTAATTAACCCATACTTTTACTGTTATCTTTAGAATGCACTAAAATCCAATTTTCTATCCGATTTTTGGTTAACGGATATTCTTCCTTTTTAATATAAGCTGTGAACTGTTTTTGGTTTGATTCGATACGATTTCAATTTATAAGCCAAATATGTCATTAATGTAATGAGTATTTATTAAATTACGTTTTACTTGTTTTTCTATTCCAGATGTTTTAAATGATGTTACGATTCTTCCTAATATAAAAAATGAACAGAATCTATTTTAAATTGGTTTGATTGTTTATGCGGTTTAGTTGAATTCGCACCCCTAGTAATTTTAATCATTAAATGAAAATGTATAAATAATGAATAAAAGTTAAAAAAATAAAAAAGGTATTAAATGCAAGGTAGGGTGTGTGTAAGAACACAGAGAAGCAGGTAAGGTCAAATGAGACACAATAGTTATTGCATTGAGCAGAAGAAGAAGAGTTAGGAAGAGAAACAAAAAATGGAAGTTAATGGAGAGGAAGAGAGAATTAGAAGAGAAAATGAAGAACAGGAAGTTTATTATTACTCTCTTCTCAACTCTCCATGTTCTGCCTTTCACAAAACTGTTCAAGCCATATTGAAGTGTCTTGGACTTGAGTCATCATCAATATCATCATCATCAACTTCATCATCATCACCATCACAAGAAGAAGACCCGGGAACTGAGACCGTAAGCTCTCTTCTTTGTTCAAAACCTGGTCAGCTCATTTTTTATTTAATCTAATTAAGCGGGATTAGCGAGCCAATCCTGAGAACAAGTGTCTAGAAAGGTAAACACAAATCATTAGGAATTAAACGTGGAGAAAAAGAAGTTAATTTAGGAATCTAGGAGTTAAAACCCTAATTGAATTTGATGTCAGAAGTCATAATATTTGTAGTATAAGCTATATTTATGTTTGATAATATAGGTTCAAGAAACAGGAATTATGGCGATGGTTACAAGATTGGTAAGAAGGAGACCAAGACCACCTTACAGCTCAGGACGACCTGGTCAAATCAACTGATTCTGATAAACACTCTTAAAGACTTGTGTTTTTGTATTTGTGTGTGTCTTTCTTCATGTTTACTTTATGGTCTTAAATTCCTTACTTCCATTTTCTTTTTCTTTTCTTTTTTGTGTGAGCGGTTTGCTTATCCTTTTTCTTTTCACATGCTTCACTTATATTAAATAAAACAAAATTTTGTAGACTTTTGTAACATAATTATAATTTTCATGTTTACCTTCTAAAATATCTTATGTTGTTATGACCTGATTTGTCGGTTTTACATGATCGGATCTAATTTTATTACAGTCAGGTTGATAATCAATTTTAATTAAACAGTAATTTTCTGAAAAACGATATCTTTAATACCGGATTGGCAAGATGAACCGGAAATTCTTTCGGATCACTAGATCGTTCTGGTTTGATAATGGGTTTACAGATTTTGAATTTATTATTTTCTTTAAAAAATATATAAGCAAACATATAAGCTTACTTTTTTGACAAAAACATTTTGACGAAAAAACTCCATAAAATGTTTTGAAAATATTTTGACAAAAAAGTTAAAAACTAACAGAATTCCAATCCAAATAAACCAAACCGAATTTAATGAAAACATAATTTCAAACTCGAATACTTAAGAAAACTCCATTACGAAATCCTAGAGAAATGAAATGAGATTACTTTTTCCCCAAAACCGGCCAAAATGTGTGTAGTTGCCGGTTTTATTCGAGCTTAAGCAGATTTGTATAACCAAACCAAATTACCGACCGGATCAAAGGTTTACCGGTCCAACCCACCGGATAAGCCGCTCTACAAGTAAGAAGAAGGCAGTCGAAAGACTGCGCCTTTAAATAAATATTTTCGATTTCATTCTCATATATACAAGAAGAACAAAAAAAAAGAAGAAGCCTCGAGACCATCAAGGCCAGGCCAGGTCCTAACAAAATTATCTTCCTATCTTTGGGGTTGTTTTTTTTTGTTCGTCCAATAACTGCATTCAGATGCTATGAGATATAATTCGTTTGTGTCAAATTAAAAAAAACATATGAATATAAAAACTGGATGCAAAATGAAATTCATCTAAAATAATTAGATATTTTATATGCATTTGAAACTAGAGTTTAGATACACCAAAGTGCATACAAAATTACAAAATTCTAAAATACCCTCATTTATAATCAAAATTTAAAATATGTATCTCACCAAAAATTATAAATATTTATATTTGATTATTTTCAAAAATAAAATTACGTCATTATAACGGAATCACAAAATTACACTAAAACTAAAAAATAGCGTTTCTTGTAAAAACCGTAAAATAATGTTTAGCTGTAAAAACTTCAAAATAGCTGCTTCCACCAAAATCGCAAAATAGCAGTTTTCCGCCAAAACCGCAAAATAGCAGTTTTCCGCTAAAATCGCAAAATAGCGGTTTCCCACCAAAACCGCAAAATAGAGTTTTTCCGTAAAAACTTCAAAATAGCGATTTACCTTAAAAATCATAGCATAGCGGCTTTCTGCCAAAACCGCAAAATAGAGGGACCACGAAATAGCGATTTCCCACCAAAACTATAAAATCGCGGTTTCCCGCAAAAAATGAAAATAGCGGTTTCCCGCAAAAATCATAAAATAGCAGTTTCTCGTCAAAACCGTAAAATTGAATTTTCCCGTAAAAACTTTAAAATAGCGGTTTCCCGCAAAATATTGGTTTCCCTCCAAAATCGCAAATTAACAGTTTTCCGCCAAAACCGCAAAATAGCAGTTTCCCTCTAAAATCACAAAATAGCGATTTCCCGCCAAAACCGCGAAATAGCAGTTTTCCGCCAAAACCGCAAAATATCGATTTTCCGCCAAAATCGCAAAAATAATGGTTTCCCGTCAAAATCGTAAAATAACGATTTCCCGCGAGAAGCGCAAATAGTTTTTCTAATCAAAACAATAAAACTATGATTTTGCGCCAAAACCACAAAACAACCGCCAAAACCGCAAAATCGCAGAATAGTGGTTTCCCGTATAAACTGCAAAATGGCGATTGTCCATGAAAACATTAAAAACTGGTTTTGTCGTCAAAACTGCAAAATAGTGATTTCCCGTCAAAACCACAAAGTAGCTATTATACAAAAATTCATAATCTAATTTAGCTATTTTATAAATTATTTAAATATTAATTTGATAATTATTTAGTGTAAATTACTGTTATAAGAAATAAATTAATTAAATTTTGTTTTAAAATGTTTTTAGACTTTTTTATGTATTAAAATGTGTTAGTAATGTGTTTTTAGATTATTTAATTATGTATTACTTTTAAAGATTTTTTATGTATAACAATATTTTAGAGTTATTTTGTTTCTTACTGCATTAAAATATTTATTTATTTATTGTTATTTAAAGTTTATTAAAAAAATATTTTCTTAATATATATATATTTCATTAAAATTGAATTTTATAAGTTATTTAAATATAGATTTGATAATTATTTATTTGTAAATATACTCTAGATTAAACAAATTGTTATAAACATATAACATGTCTTTTTTAATCATTTGGTTTTAAAATACTTCCAAATAAAATATGTACACAAACAAACCTACATAACTGCATCCAAATACAATTTCTAAATGCAAAAACTAAACACATAAACGAATTGCGTCTGGTAACAGCGTCCAGATACTGCGTCTAGATAGAATTTCTAGACGCCGTACCCAGATACACAAACGAACAGATGATATATTCTTTTGTTAATCCAACATCCAACAACTGCGTCTAGATATATATATATGAGATACAATTCATTTTTTTCAAATTAAGAACTGCATCTGGATGTAAAAACTGGATGCAAAATAAAATGCATTCAAAATAATTGGATATTAATTATTTTGGATGCATTTGAAACTAGAGTTTGGATACACCAAAGTGCATCCAAAATTACAAAATTCTAAAATACTCTCAATTACAATCAAAACTTAAAATATTTATCCTACTAAAAAATAAAACTTAAACTATTTATCCCACCAAAAAATAAAAATTTAAATTATTTTTATTATTTTTATTTATTTTTTAAAAATTATGTCAATATAACAAAATAGTAAAATTCCACTAAAATGCAACATAGCGTTTCCCGTCAAAACCGCAAAATAGAGTTTACCCGTAAAAAAATTTAAAATAACGGTTTCCAGCAAAATCCCGCTTTCCCGCCAAAACCGCAAAATAGCAATTTCCCGCTAAAACAAAAAAAATAGTGGTTTCCTTCCAAAACCGCAAAATAGAGTTTTCCTGTAAAAACTTCAAAATAGTGGTTTCCAGTAAAAATAATAGAATAGCGGTTTCTGCCGAATCCGCAAAAAATAGTTTCCCGCCAAATCTCAAAATAGCGATTTTCCGCCAAAACCTCAAGATAGCAATTTTCCGCTAAAAACCATAAAATAACAGTTTTCCACCAAAACCACGGAAACCGCAAAAAACGGTTTTCCATCAAAAGCGCAAAAACGGTTTTCCTCCAAAATCTCAAAATAGCGGTTTTCCGTAAATTCCCAGTTTCTCGTAAAAATTGTGAAATGGCGGTTTTCGCAAAAACCATGAAATAGTGGTGTTTTTGCCAAAACCGCAAAATAACGATTTTATGTTCCTGCCAAAATTGCAAAATAGCGGTTTCCCACCAAAACCACAAAATAGCGATTTTCCACCAAAATCGTAAAATAGCGGTTTCCCACCAAAACCGCAAAAACGGTTTCCTACCAAAAACGCAAAAAATGGATTCCCACCAAAATCGCAAAATAGCAAATTTCCGTAAAAACCCGGTTTCTCGTAAAAATTGTGAAATCGTGGTTTTTGCCAAAACACGAAAACCACGAAATAGCGGTTTTCTGCCCAAATTGCGAAATAGCGGTTTTCTACCAAAACCGTAAAATTACAGTTTCCCGCCAAACCCATAAAACAACAATCTCCCACCAGAATCGCAGAATAGTGGTTTTCCGTATAAACCGCAAAATTGCGATTGTCCATAAAAAAATCAAAAAATTGTTTTGCCGTCAAAACTGCAAAATAGTGGTTTCACGTCAAAACCACAAAAAGATATAATCTAATTTAGCTATTTAATAAATTATTTAAATATTAATTTGATAAGTATTTAGCTGTAAATATAATTTAATTATAAAAAAATATTATCAACTTAAAACATGTCATTTTTTAGTCATTTGATTTTAAAATGTTAAACACATAAATAAACATAACTACATTCGAACACAATTTCAAAATGCAAAAACCAAATATAGAAATGAATTGCATCTGAATGCTACGTCCAGATGCAGTTTCTAAATACATCATCCATATACAAGCGAACAGGCTAAGTATAAAACTGTAAAACTAAGAAAAATAAGTAAAGCCCAAAGGCTTGAGACCCAAAACCCTAAAGGTAACCCTAGGGGTTCTCACCGTTGCCACCGACAATCGTCACTGCGAGAAGAAAAGCCATCGCTGTGAAGCCTGCTGTCGCTGGAAATGAAGGAGAAGTAGATCTTACCAGTTTTTGAAGAAAAGATAAATGAATGAGCAAAACATATCAGAATGAGCTGAATTTTGGTAAGATTTGTGACATTTAAGATTTAGATACCCACAAAAAAATCTTCCGGTCTCATTGCGTAGCTTAAGACATATACCTATTTTTTAAAACTGTTCTACACAGCGCACATATCTACCAGTTCGACATGTTGAATTGTTTGGTTGGGAAAATAAGTTCGGATTGAATTGAAACTTTTGCGCATAATGTGATAAATTTTCAAAAGTTTCAGCTCAATTCAAATTCGTTTGTCCAACCAAACAATTCAATTCGTGAAACTGGTGAGATGTGTATTATGCACAAAACGTGTATATATCTCAATACTGAATGAAAAAAAAAACAATCTTTTGCAGGCATTTAGATCTAAGAATCACATATTTTCTTACCAAACAGCTCATTGTAATAAGATTTTCCCATCCGTTTATCTCTCTGATACGAGCTCACGCCTAAGGTACAAGGCCGGGTGGTCTTGACAATTGGACTAAGGTCGCTCTTTGTCTAGGCCGGGGTAGGATGGAAACGTGGGTGGATTGAAGTTCGCCACTCAAAGATGCGGAAGTCTTTGTGATAAGAACACGAATCAATGTCTATGTGAATCACACACAAAAACAGAGATCCCACGTGTTTTCTAAGGGAATCACACACAATAGAAAATACAAGCAAAACAAAGCATAAAGCTTTACAAGAAAATTACTTTCTTTATTTTTCCAAAAATCTCTATATCTTTACAATGAATTGAGAAGTGAGCTTATATAGGCTCAAATTACAAATGATCAAATAAATTAACATAAATGCAAAATAAATCAAATTAATTACAAAAATCATAAAAAAATATATTATTGACATAATTTTAGTTATCCCCATTAACGGTGATTGGTTCTTTGTATCTAGACAACTTCTTGATATATCCATGGTTTGATTGTCTTCGAAAACCTCTCTGAGCTTTTGGGCTTGATTCTTTCATAATTTGGCCTCGTTTTATTTGAATCGTTTGTTGACGGGCCAATGATGTGAACTGTGTTTTCAATATTGCATCATTCTCTCCTTCTTCAAAAGGTTTCGTCCTCGAAACTAAAACCAGATTTTGCATTTTTTTTTAAACCGAAATATTAAATCCGTATAAAGAAGAAGAAGATTTTTTTTTTTTGAAAATCTGAAAACAAATCAGAAACAATTGAAAATATATATATATTTTTTAAAAAATTTCGTTTAATGAGAGAAACAAATTAAAACTTCAAAGAAAACAAAGAAAACTATTTTTTATGGTTTTTTTTTTAATAAAATCAAAGAACAAAAGCAGAAAACTTTGTTTTTTTTTTCTTTTTTGATAAAAAGATGAAACAAAAACGAAACAGAATTGAAAACGATAAAGGATAGGAGCTTTTAGCTCTGATACCAAAATGATACGAGCTCACGGCCTAAGGTACAAGGCCCGGTGGTCTAGACAATTGGACGAAGGTCGCTCCTTGTCTAGGCCGGGGGTAGGATGGAAGCGTGGGTGGATTGAAGTTCGCCACTCAAAGATGCGGAAGTCTTTGTGATAAGAACACGAATCAATGTCTATGTGAATCACACACAAAGACAGAGATCCCACTTGTTTTCTAAGGGAATCACACACAATAGAAAATACAAGCAAAACAAAGCATAAAGCTTTACAAGAAAATTACTTTCTTTATTTTTCCAAAAATCTTTATATCTTTACAATGAATTGAGAAGTGAGCTTATATAGGCTCAAATTACAAATGATCAAATAAATTAACATAAATGCAAAATAAATCAAATTAATTACAAAAATCCTAAAAAATATGGGGCAATTCTACAAAATAGCACCAAAAAACTTAAAGTTCAATAATTTAGCACCCAAGGGTGTAAATCCCAAAATTAGCACCCAAGGGTGAAAATCCCAAAATTATCACCCAAGGGTGAAAATCCCAAAATTAGCACCCAATGGTGAAAATCCCAAAATTAGCATTCATTAACATAACAAGCAAAAAAAAAATAGAAAATCGAGAAAGAAAATAAATCTCCGTTCTCCGTTAAGGTTGGTTTGGCTCAGATGCTCCGTGGTGGAGTTATCATGGATTTCGTCAACGCCGAGCAGGCTCTCATCGCAGAGGAAGCTGGTGCTTGCGCCGTCATGGCTTTGGAGCGTGTTCCGGCGGATATTCGCGCTCAAAGTGGGGTTGCTCGGATGAGCGATCCTCATATGATTAAAGAGATCGGTCATTTCGTTGAAGCTCAGATCCTCTAAGCAATTGGAATCGATTACATCGATGAGAGCGAGGTTTTGACTCTCGCCGATGAAGATCACCACATCAACAAGCATAATTTCCGTATCCCTTTTGTTTGCGGTTGCTGTAACCTCAGCAAAGCTCTGAGGAGGATCCGTGAAGGTGGGGCGATGATTAGGACCAAAAGTGAAGCTGGGACTGAGAACATTGTGGAGGCCGTGAGGCATGTGAGGTCGGTTATGGGTGACATTGCGAAACATGGATGACGATGAGGTCTTCTCTTTTGCTAAGAAATTATTCGCTCCGTACGATCTCTTGATGGAGACCAAACAGCTTGGCCTCATTCAAAAAAAAACTTCATTCAAGAACAAGTTTTGCATGACGCTTCTTCCATGTTTTAAATAGGATACGATAATAGGGGACAAGAAATTTGATTTTGATGATTGCAGCCACATTGCGTCATTGGTGGTTGGGCTTTTTCATTTCCTTGAACTTATTGATCATCTTGTCGTTTTTGTTTTCTTTTTTTGTTTGATTGTACCAGATTGTACAATCGTTTTTTGATGTTGTGAACGATACTAGTGTATTAGGAGTGAGCTTGGTGCCTTTTTTACTGAGATCAGTTGGTGTTTCGATGGGAATGCTTCAACAAGAAGAATCATATTTCTTTAAATGGGGCGAGATGTTGCTTAGTGATTCTTTGAATGCAATAAGTATGGACCAACAACAACTCGTGTTGCCTCTGCATCTTGAAGTAGTAAGCCCCTACATATATCTCTATATCTTCCTCATCTGAAATAGCCACGCTTTCTCGACAGCCAATACATCCCTTTTTATTTTAAAAAACTTTCTTGTAGGAAAATCATATTGACAATTGCAAATAACGTATTTAGGAACATATATAACGTATTTAAGAAAGCTTTCCTAAATGATGAAAAATGATCCTTTCTGGAAATGAAACGTATTTAGGAACTATTTAGGAACATGTATAACGTATTTAGGAAAGTCTTCCTAAATGATGAAAAATGATCTTTGCTGGAAATGAAACGTATTTAGGAACATATATAACGTATTTAGGAAAGCTTTCCTAAATGATGAAAAATGATGAAAACTGATCCTTTCTTGAAAATGAAACGTATTTAGGAACATATATAACATATTTCGGAAAGACTTCCTAAATGAACAAATGACGAAAACTGATCCTTTCTTGAAAATGAATCGTATTTATGAACATATATAACGTATTTCGGAAAGACTTTCTAAATGAACAAATGATGAAAATTGATCCTTTCTTGAAAATAAAACGTATTTATGAACATATATAACGTATTTCGGAAAGTCTTCCGAAATGAACGTTTTCGAAATGAACAAATGATGAAAAATGATCATTTCTTGAAAATGAATCGTATTTAGGAACATATATAACGTATTTCGGAAAGACTTCCTAAATGAACAAATGATGAAAACTGATCCTTTCTTGAAAATGAATCGTATTTATGAACATATATAACGTATTTCAGAAAGTCTTATGAAATGAACAAATGATGAAAAATGATAATTTCTTGAAAATGAATGGTATTTAGGAACATATATAACGTATTTCGGAAAGACTTTCTAAATGAACAAATGATGAAACTGATCATTTCTTGAAAATGAAACGTATTTAGGAACATATATAACGTATTTCGGAATGTCTTCTGAAATGAACAAAAACAGAAAACTATATTTCCTGTTGATTTCAATGCTTAAATGCAGCATCAGAACAAATGTGTTGTTGTTTTGTCTACACAAAGAAATAAAGAAAGATTCAAATGACGAAAACTGATCCTTTCTTGAAAAATAAAACGTATTTAGGAACATATATAACGTATTTCGGAAAGTCTTCTGAAATGAACAAAAACAGAAAATAATATTTTCTGTTGATTTTCATGCGTAAATGAAGCATCAGAGCAAATGTGTTGTTGTTTTGTCTACACAAAGAAATAAAGAAAGATTCAAATGATGAAAACTGATCATTTCTTCAAAATGAAACGTATTTTGGAACATATATAACATATTTCAGAAAGTCTTCTGAAATGAACAAAAACAGAAAATAATATTTTCTGTTGATTTTCATTCGTAAATGAAGCATCAGAACAAATGTGTTGTTTTTTTGTCTACACAAATAAATAAAGAAAGATTCAAATGATGAAAAGTTATTGTATGAATGGACACAAAAGTTCATATTACACGTTTAAGGATGAATTATTTGTACTTACTAAACATTCAAGTAAACATAAAACAATTATTTGTCATATTGTGTTGACATATCTGATCAAAAAGTTCTAATTTATATGTTTTAGGAAAGCTTTCATAAATGTGTAGAACTGCTTCCTAAATTTGAGTAGTTGTATAAATAAATAAAGAAATGATTACTAGCTCAGGGGTTGGCTTGTCAGTTAATGGCTTTGCAACTTTGAGACGAAAGAAGATAAAATCAAAGTGAGACAACAAGTAAAAGTTGGATCCAAAGGTAATAAAAGGTGAAGAAAACAAAGAGTTACATACGTGACTGAAAGTTCTTGTTGAAACTATCAGTCTCCTTGAAGAGCTGCTCAAAATGAGGCTTACGGTACAACAGACTTTCCATTGATGAATAATTACTCAGTTGTAAGAAGATGAAAAAAACCAACAACATATTTTAACTTGATCATATAAAGCAGACCAATTTAGATAAAAGTATCTCGGTTAAGCAAAAAATTACTCTCTCTAGATCTAGATAAGACTCTTGATGAATCCCTACACTTTCATATAACTAATACTAAACTCAGGAATTGCTTTTGGAAAATTAATCATTCAATCTCTATTGGTGAATCTTAAACACTTTTTCTGTTTTCTTGTCAATACTTTTTCATCATTTGAATCCTTGGTGGGTTTCATCGCTCCACCTTTGTTTGTACACAAGCAGCAAGAGAAGACTTTTTCCCTGTTCTTCGATGCAATACACTGTCTGCAAAACCAATCACCTTCTGGTATAGCCTTAACAAGAGGGTTCCCATAACATGAAGCATGAACCATTAAATCACACCCATCACAGAACACGATTGGATTTGATGGATCACCATATGTGCTTTGACATACATCACACATAATGCCATCTTCTTCTACTTCTTCATGCTCACAATCTTCTTCTTCTTCTTTCTCTACTTCTCTATCAGACAGAAGATGCAATAGAAACAAAACAAGAAAGCAATACAGCAATTAGAGAGAGAAAACGGGCAATGAATTCAGATCCACAACACAATAGATCAAAACGATACAACAATAAAGCACTAATAAATCAGACAAAACAAAGGCCTTTGCCAAAATTTCAGTTGCTTATTTCAGTTGCTTAATCATACAACATCAGCTCAGCCCAACACAACAACTGTAAAATGTTGCATCACGTCATTACCCTAGCTTAAACCCAGATCGGGGAAAAAGAATTAAAGGAACAAAAGTCATCATTTTCAAGATTAATCGTAATCGTTGAACACTAATAAGTCATCGCATCAATCACATAGATCAATGAATGAAAACCCACATCCCCAGAACTTGATCCGCAAAAATTGAATCAAAAGCCGAATAAGCAGCAGAATTCAAATGACAAGGACATGCATCACATCCAATCGAGAGAAAGGTAAGAAATTGAAGGCATTAGCTTTGGAAGAGATCTCACCAGATCGAAATATTTGAGCTTGAGAATCGCTTTAAAGTCTTCGATTAAATGGAAAGAGAGAACAGCCTGAGAGTTGGGTCAGGCTGAGCTATGAATGTGATGAAGAAAGAGCGTCTGTTGGCAAATATTCCAACGTGAGACGTCTATTTTGGGTCTAGAATTGATCGTGATTGATGAATTTTCTGTCGTCGATCAGAGAAATCCATCTCTCCGGCTTAAATTCCAGACAATCTTCTCCCCAAGTCGATTTCATCTTCACCGCCGCGTAAATCGAATAGCTCACAGAAGATCCCGCCGGAACGAAAGTCCCGTCCGGTAAAACGTCGTCGTGATTGATGACTCTTTGGATTGAAAAAATGATCGAAACAGATCACCGACGATGATGATCGTTGTTCGGTGTGTGAGAAATTGTTTTTTTTTTATTAATTCTCAGAATGATATTATGGGTAAAATCGTCTTTTGCCTCTTTAATCTTTAATGAATGCTAAAAATGGGGCTTTTTTTATTAGGGTGCTAGTTTGGTGAGAAAGTTTTCAAAAAGTGCTATTTTGATCAATTTCTCTAAAATATATTATTGACATAATTTTAGTTATCCCCATTAATGGTGATTGGTTCTTTGTATCTAGACAACTTCTTGATATATCCATGGTTTGATTGTCTTCCAAAACCTCTTTGAGCTTTTGGGCTTGATTCTTTCATAATTTGACCTCGTTTTATTTGAATCGTTTGTTGACGGGCCAATGATGTGAACTGTGTTTTCAATATTGCATCACTCTCCCTCCAAAAGTGGTCGGATATGTCTTCTCCATTCTTTCGATAACGGTGGTCTCTCCTTCACGGTGACGGTTGGCGACGGTTTAAAAGACCTTTGTCCAATCATTTTAAGTAGCATGAGACGTTGCTTCTTCTACAAGTTAAGATTTTTCTGGGATCCTTGGGTTTGAGATGTCACAGTTCGGATCACGAATAAGGAGATCATGGGAATTATTTTTTGTTAGATGGATTTTGTTTTGTCAAATTAATCATAAACAGTGTAGCTTAAAGAGTTGTAATGTGTTGTATGTTTCATTATAAACAGAGTACATATATATACTTGTACAAAAGCTATAATTACGCTAATTAGAGGAGAGAATCAAGGTAATGAAAACATGATTGACGAGATTATTCTATCAGAGAGATAATTAAGTCAATCACGTGAATTACTCCTTTAACACAGGTGAGCATATCTTTGATACACCCCCTCAAGATGGAGGGACCGTGGTGACTCCAATCTTGGACCGCGCAGCTTGAAATTTCGCTCGGGATAATGGTTTAGTTAGAGCGTCAGCGAGTTGGTCATGTGTGGAAACATGAGACACACGAAGAGCGCCAACCTGAACCTGATTACGAATGTAGTGGTAGTCTAGAGCAAGATGCTTCATCCGTGAGTGAAAAACCGGGTTTGCGCAAAGATACGTGGCACCCACATTATCACAATAAATGACAGGTGCTGAAGAGAGGGGAATACCGAGTTCTGTAAGGAGAGAACAGAGCCATCGAACTTCAGAGGCAGTGTTTGCAACGGAACGGTATTCCGCTTCGGTAGACGAACGAGCAACACCACGTTGTTTCTTGGATGACCATGAGAGAGGATGGCTTCCAAGGTATGTGACATAGGCATTTGTAGAGACGTAATCGTCTGTATCACCTGCCCAATCGGCATCAGAATACGCGTGAAGAGAGAGAGATGAGTCGGACCGAAGAAAAATGCCATGTGTAAGACTGCCGGCGAGATATCGAAGGACGCGTTTAGCAGCTTGCCAATGATCACTTGTCGGGCGATGCATATATTGTGACAATTTGTTGACAGCATATGCAATGTCCGGTCTCGTGAAGGCCAGATACTGAAGACTACCAACGACCATTCGATACTCTTTGGCATCCTCTAGTGGAGTACCGCCAAGCAATGTGAGTTTGGGAGACTCCGGTAACGGTGTTGTGACAGGCTTTGCATTGAGCATGTTGGTTTTGACGAGAAGATCAACAATGTATTTTCGTTGCATCAGGTGAAGACCATCTGTTGTGCACGTAGCCTCAACACCAAGAAAGTAGTTGAGATCGGTTGGATCTTTGATGGAGAAGCGTTCGGCAAGGGAAGTGACAAAGTTATTGACCAACTGTATCTGATTTCCGGTGACAAGAATGTCGTCTACGTAAATCAATACATAAAGAAAGCTCATGCCTTGATGGTAGATGAAGAGAGACGCATCAGCTAGTGAATTTGTGAAGCCCGAGTCGAGAAGGTGATTTTTGAGTTCAAGGTACCACGCCCGCGGAGCTTGTTTTAGACCATAGATTGCTTTTTTCAGGCGACAAACATAATCAGGGTAATCCTTGTCAACAAATCCAGGAGGTTGTTTCATATAAACTTCTTCCGAGAGTGTACCTTGTAAGAACGCGTTGTTGACATCAAGTTGAATGATAGACCACGATTTGCGAACAGCAACTCCAAGAACTAGCCGAATTGTAGTTGTCTTGATGACTGGACTGAAAGTTTCAGAATAGTCGACGCCATACTCTTGATTGTAACCTTTGGCGACTAGTCTTGATTTGTAGCGATGGACCTCTCCATTAGGAAGAAATTTTATTTTGAACACCCACCGGCAGCCCACTAAATTTTGTGTACAGTCAGGTGGAACAAGATTCCATGTCTGATTTCTCGCATGAGCATCATACTCTTCAGACATAGAATCACGCCATCGCTTATCTTTTAACGCTTGAGCAACGGTGGATGGTTCACGGTCAAGGGCAGAGTGAAGAGCAATAGTGAGAGTGAATTTGGTTTTTGGTTTTGTGATTTTGTTCTTGGCTCGGGTTTGCATAGGGTGATGGTTTTGTGGGGGATCGAAGATAGGATTTGGTGATTGATTTTGTGAGGGATCAACGATGGGATTTGATGGTTGATGGTGGGCAGATTGTGTTTGGGGGATGATGTCGGTGTTTGGATTTGTTTCGATGGTGGAATTATTTTTGGTGGGTTGGGTTATGTTTGTGGGATGTCTTAGTTGTTGGGCTTGAGGTGGTGGTAATGGGCTTGGAGAGATAGGCCCAGTAGAATTTTGTGAGGGAGAAGAATTAGAGTTTCGAGTCCATACCTGAGGCGGCAATTGTGGATCCGCGTGAACGTCGTTTTGTGACGGGGGCATTGAAGGCAGCGGTGGTGGAGGTGGCGGAGAGGCCAGTGGTTGCGACGATGATAGCGGAAGTGTAGTGGTTGCTGGCGGAGAAGGCGTGATTGTAGGCGGCGGAGGAGCCGTTGTGTGAGACGATGACGGCGGTGGTGGGTGAAGGATCGAGCTCAGGGGCAATTGCAGAGAAATCGGCGACTGTGATAAAGGAATATGAGTGACCAGTGGCGTTGTGACATCAATCTCTAGTGATTCTTGTGACAGAGACGGCTGGTGGCTGAAAGGAAATTCTGTTTCGACAAACTGCACATGGCGGGACACATATAAGCGTGTGGAGGCGATATCGAGACAGTAGTAAGCGCTTTGGGTAAGCGAATAACCAATGAACACACACCGCTTAGACCGTTCATCAAGCTTGTGAGTGGCATAGGGGCGAAGCCACGGGAAACATAAACACCCGAAAACCCGAAGCTTTTGATAATTTGGGGCAGTACCAAAGAGCTTCTGGTATGGAGAGGTAAGAGACAAATTTGGCGTTGGTAATCGATTGATGAGAAAGACAGCGGTTGAGAATGCGTACGACCAGTATTCTTTAGGCATCGAGGCGCGCGAAAGCAAAGTCAAACCAGTCTCTACAATGTGTCTGTGTTTGCGCTCAGAAAGACCATTGTGTTCTGGAGTGTGTGGTGGCGTGGTGAGGTGAGAAATGCCATTTGACGACAGATATCCTCTCAGCGCGATGTACTCTCCTGCATTGTCAGAATATAAGGTTTGAATCTTCTCACGAAAGTAATTCTCCACAAGTGCTTTGAAGGCAATAAAGGTTTCTTTGACATTGGATTTGTGTTTGAGGGGATAAAACCAAGTATAACGGGTATAGTGATCCACTAGGATAAGGTAATATTTGTAGGTGTCTACTGATGTAATTGGGGATGTCCATACATCAGTGAAGAGGAATTGAAGTGGTTTAGTGGAGACAATTGATGTTTCAGCAAAAGGTAATTTGTGGGTTTTATTAAGCAAGCAATCCGAACAAGGCATGTGTTTTGAAGAAGATGAAGAAACGGGTAAAGAAAACTTTGAGACAACATTGTTTAAGATAGATGGTGACGGGTGGCCAAGACGAGCATGCCAAGAAGAGAGAGTGGTTTTCGGACTTGGTGAGGCATAAAGAGCTGCAACTTGAGATGATGTCACTGGCCACTCATACAGTTCGTCTTTAGTTTTGCCTTGGAGTAACGGGGCCCCCGTGCTGAGATCCTTCACCTGAAAAGAGGCGGGGAAAAATTCCACGGACACTTGATTAGAGTTGCATAAGCGATACACAGAAATAAGATTCTTGTGTATGTTGGGTACACATAAGATATTATCTAAAGCAAGTGTACGAGAATTTGAGGGAAATGTTGTTGAACCCGTATGAGTGATTGGAAGTCCGGAGCCATCACCAATCAAGACATCATCACCACCGGTATAAGGCTGACGCAGGGACAGGTTACTGAGATCGGAGGTAATATGGTGAGTGGCACCACTATCAAGCAACCAGTTGTCGGCAGTGTAGGGAGAGCCAATGGTGAGATTAGCTCGCGGCTGCCACGGAGTGAAAGGACTGGTCTTGGGAGGAGCAGAGAGCTGGGTACGAGTCTGGAGTTGAGGACATCGCCGGGCAGAGTGTCCTTGGACACTACAGATTTGGCAACGACCGAGATACGGTCGCGATGCTCTGTTGTCGGATCTGTTGAACGATTGCTGATGCTGCCAGTTGTGATTTTGGTTGCTATTGTTGTTGTAGCGCTGGTTGTTGTTGTTGCTGGTGTTGTTGGAGGTGTTTCGGTTGTAGTTGTTGTTGCGTTGTTGAGCGACATTGGCGGTGGCAGGAATCGGAGCAGAGACAATCGCAGAGAGAAACTTTGCTTCATGGTTGAGTAAGCGTTCATGAATATCAGCAATTGTAGGTGAGATGTCTCTGCCTTCGATTTGATCAACGACCGACTTATAATCTTCAGGTAAGCCTTCGAGGATCAATTCAACTTGATCTTCATGATCTAATGGTTTGCCGAGAGTAGCGAGATTATCAAATCTCGTGGTCAGCCCCTGAAGGTACTCATCAATATTTCGATTGCCTTTGGTCCAATTTTTCAATTGAATCTTCAACTGTTTGATGTGACCACGACTTGGCTTTGCGTAGGTCGCGGCAAGGGTGCTCCAGATCTCTGACGATGTGGTGGTACGCGAGAGAATGGGTTGAATGGTGAGAGATATAGTTCCGAGAAGAGAACTATATATAAGTTTGTCTTGGCGTTTCCATGTGATGAAATCTGGGTTTTCAGAGACAGCGTTGTTGGTGGTGATTGTGGAAGGCGGAGCGATGGCGGATCCGTCTAGGTGGCCGGCAAGAGCATACCCATCAAGGAGAGCATGAACTTGTAACTTCCACATGAGATAATTGGATGATGTGAGTTTCGAGACATTAGTCATATTGACATTGAGAAGGGTTTGGTTATTTGTGATGATGGTGTCAGACATTGTTTGTGGAGAAACGTTAGCAGAGGAAGGAGACATAGGAGAAGGAAACGTGTTTAGGAGAAGAGAAAAAAAAAAAGGAAAAGATTGGGCTTAAGTATCGACTTGCTCTGATACCATAAAGAGTTGTAATGTGTTGTATGTTTCATTATAAACAGAGTACATATATATACTTGTACAAAAGCTATAATTACGCTAATTAGAGGAGAGAATCAAGGTAATGAAAACATGATTGACGAGATTATTCTAACAGAGAGATAATTAAGTCAATCACGTGAATTACTCCTTTAACACAGGTGAGCATATCTTTGATATAGCTTACAATACATCGTAAAAAACAAATCGAACATATGACACTTCTAACGGTCAAAATAACATGATTCCATGTTTGGTTAGTTTAAGCAACTATGTAAACCATTCAAATTTCTCATAACTTATCAATAACCTAAAATTCTTAATTCGTTTGAGTCGTAGATGATCTACTTTGTGAATAAATGAACAATAATGTAAAATCGAGGTTTGGGTCATGAATAAGTGGAAGATAGGAAAAAAAAAATTGTTAGAAGAATTTTTTTTTGTCAAATTAATCAAAAACGTACTGTTTTACAATATAGTGTATAGACAAATTGAGTTTGTGACACCTCCAATATTTAAATGACTAGATTTCATTTTAGGTTAGTTTTCATAATTATGAAGAGCCTAGCCTAATCCTGTTCAAGTTTGTTCTGTTCTAATATAAATTTGGTTTGCGAAATTTAGTAAGGTAGGCTCTTCATAATTAAAATATTGCGAACCAAATTACATGGTTTTTTTAGCATTTAGAATAGAAACACACAGATTGAGGCTAAACTTGAACATGATTAGGCTAGGCTAGCCTATCCTATTGTTTTGTTCAAGTTTTTATCAACTACATTACTAAATTTCGCAAACCAAATTTATACCATGTAAATGCTAAAAAAAACCTATACCGGAAATCTCACAAAGTAAGTTTTGACATGAATGTCTTGACGGATTCATTTTCAATAAGCAACATCGGAAAGCCCTATTTCTTCGATTTCAAAAAAATATTTTCCCCTCGATAAACATACAAAAACAAAAACAAAAACGAGTCAGTGAATCAGAGAATTTGAAATCATATTTATTCTTATTAACGGAGAATTAACGGAGTATGAGGAAAAATTAACTAACGATTTTCAAAATTTATTCTTCTGTGGAAGCAAACTATATTCGGAAGAGTTTAAGCCCTTGCTATTGTTTCGATGATTTCAAAAAATAAAATAAAGATATGAGCATAACGGCTAGTCTTCTATGGAAGTGAGCTTTCAACGGCTAGTTGTTATAGTTATGTCACTTGGTGGTTAATACCACTAAATAAAAAAAGGAACTTAAGAATCATTGGAAAAGAAAAGATAGAGAGAAAAGATAGAGGGAATTATTGTTGTGTTGTATTCTTTTGTATATTTACAAGAGAGAATGATACTTTCTTTTTTAAGGAGAATACAAAAGTAGTAACTCAATTTACGAATCAAGTCCAAAGTCTTAAAAACTGTTATAGTCTACCGGAAAAAGTATTAAGCGAGTTAAAACAATTTTTAGACCAATTCAAAAGCTCATAAAAACTTAATTTACTCATGTGCACACTTTTTAGAACACTTGGACTAATAGACCATTCGTGTTTTAAGCAAGCTCACAATTTGGTAAAATATTGTGCAAAAACGTCCCAAAACCGAATTCACAATAGATTGAAAATAGATAAATATTTTACATGATCGAAACTTAAGAAAAGTACAATATGTTTTTAATACAATTTGCCAACAATAGCATTCAAAAAAGCAACACAAACTACGTAACTTCAAGCCTAGACACAGAAGACAACCACTTATATAACATCGCATCACACATAGAGACACACAAAGTCTAACTTTAAACAGAAGACAAATCTCGCACTTCACTCTAATTGTCTTTCTACTTCTTCATAAGTCGACGACGGAGAAGCCTTGACCGGAAATATTCTGTTACCACTCTTTCCAGTGGCAGCGGAAGAAACTCCGAGGCCTTCTCCACCGTCTAAGCCACCATCTCTCTCCTTCTCCAATCTCTTCTTCATCATCATCTTCTCCTTCTGCTTCTTCTGCATGACTTGTAGTTGTGCGTAGTTTGCTCCAATCGAAGACATTTTTAGTTTTCTATTTCAATTATGATAATAATTAATTTGATTATTATTAAGACCAAAGAGGAAGTGTGGTGAAACGAAGAAGCGAAGGATGAGTTTGGTAATGATGAAGAGAAGTGTCGTAATTTATAGAGAAACGACTCATGCTTTATGACCGTTTTGTTATGATTCCATTTTCATCATTATGCTTCTCCATGCTCATTCTCTTTTTCCCTTTCTTTATCTTTCTTTCTTTAATTGATTATTTCTCTGACTTAGACCTATATCGCCAAATAAAAATAGCTGAAAAAATGATCCCAGTTATATTTTTAGTAGATAACTCATCAGTTTTTTTCCGGTATATTATATTATTAACTAGATTAGGACTCACATATACGCGGATATATAGTTTAATATGAAAAATAATTATAAACGAAAAATAGAAAACAAAATTAGAATTTCATGAAAATAAATAATATAATGTTGAGACCGCCAACACGAAACCATCTATCTATAGAGAAGCCTAATAATTATTTATTTATTTTGATTCTCCTATTTTTGATTCTATTATTTGGTTTTTAATTAAATTTTCTCAGATATTTTCAAACATTAATTTTTTATATTCTTTTTAGAATGAGATTTATTTTTTATTATTTAAACACTTATATATTTATTTTTCCATACAGAACCAGAAGGAATTTTTGTATTATTATTTTTATAAAATTTACCTTTTAAGATAAATATTAATTTTTCTATTTTTCTTTTTTTTGTTTAGTAACTTTACATTTTAAAATTAGGAATTACTTATAAAATTTTTTAAATTTTTAATATTTTGCCTTTAAATTGTTTTTTTTAGGATAAATTTACATTTTCTATTTTTCATTTTTGTTTAGTAACTTTCTTTTTTAGGATAATGAATAAATTAAAAAATTTCTTTTATTGTTAATATTATATGTCAAAATTTAATTGAAATTTTGTTTACACGTGTCAAAATCTGATCGATTGACTTGACATGTATCACGATCATGTGAGTTTTTTTTTCTTGATTAGACTCGGAAGTAATCCTACGTCTTTAACGGGTCCAGAATAATCTCCCCAACGGGAGTGACACATCCCATTTATAATGCTCCACTCTTGGTCAAGAGTTAGTTTGATAATTCCGCACCTGGAGAGACTCGATCTCTCGCCTGAACCAACATAGTCGAATCTTTCCCAGATAGGAACCACTCCACTACAACCTCTTATTTAACGATAATGTGAGTTAACAAATTTGAAACATTCAACTTTATATAATAAGATACGACTAATATAGCTATATTTCTTACAAAAATTAATTATGTTAATTAATTTTAAATCCTAATAAATTTGAATGCCAAACAAAAAAAGGACCCTACTAAAATCTGTAATTTTTGTATTTAGATAAACATTCTTAACATGGAAAATATCATTAAACTGAAAACACATATCATTTTTAAGATATTTCTTTAACTTCTTCGTGCGTAAGTGTAACATTTGTGTACCTCAATTTGGAATCTAGGTGTTTATGTGGTTGACAAAATAGGTGTAACATTTGGTGTTTTCATGATGATAATTAATGATATAAAACATAACTCGTTCCACGTGTTAAAGCACATTAGGCTGACTCATGAATTTATCAGCATTTTGTTTATCACTATTTTGTTATCCAGTATATATATTTAAATGAAGGAGTTGACAAAAAAAAAGGAATGAATTTTTTTTTTTTTTTTTTTTTTAAAGAAATGAATTTGCATGTTAACAAAATGGGCTTCTTAATTAGTATTTTATACGTTAGGAGCCAAGTAACGTTAGAAACCTCAATTACAAAAACACAAAAATAAAATCAAGAACACACGGTAGCGACATTAATCAACATTAATTAAACTACAAGTTGGTTTACCTTTTTAAAAAAAAAATCAAAAATCTATGTTTACTCGTTTATGATAATGTATTTATTCGTGAGTGAGACAGACAATACATCGAGTATAAAAATCACATTAGTTAACATAAGTTTATAATTAGATAATTTTCTAGTATCAATATAATGAACAAGTGGGTGACAAAAAAAAACTCATTAATCTAAGATCGAATTAGAAGGGAGGCGTTATCTAATTATGGTGGCCTTCCCTTTAAGGTCGGCTCTTAAGGCTTTATGCAACCATATAATAATATTAGTAATACTTTAATCTTGCATGGGCTTTTAATAGCTAGTATGCTGATTAAATTTTTCATCAACTTTGGTTTAAAAATCACCGACCATTGAATGTCCGAGTCAGACCAACCCGAACTATAGATAGGATACGTTTGGCTCATACGATCATATATATAGTTAATAAATGTATATCGAATTAACTCTAATCTACTTGTGGTTTTCTCCTTTGGAATCACATTACTGCCTATACAAATCTAAAACTTTATATCCGATATATATATTATATATTGCGAAGTGACCATAGCAAGGAGAGTGGAGAGAGAAAAGAAGAGCTTCTACAAACGATTATCAAACAATGTTGCTCACCAAAATATATCTCAGACTTCTCAACGATTTCTCTCACGGATTTGTTTGTTTGAAATTGCAAAGCATAAACGAAAATACACAATGAACTTTTAATCCAGTTCAATTTAATCATGTGATTAGACCTACGTATGGAGCCGGATCAATCTGATATCCACTATGAAGAATCGATTACAAACTTAAGCTATCCAACATAAATCAAGCTCAGCTCAAGAGGAGGAAAGTTCTCATATACAATAACGAAGATAGAGAATATTTCCTTATAAAGGGCTTGAATCCTAACGGCAAAGACTCTACTTCATCAAGAATTTTCCTTTTCTTATGTGTTATCCTAAACCAAAAATACGCGGATCTTTTCCATACACTACAAGAAAACTGTTGGATTTCGACCAAAAATACGGTCAGAAATTGGTTAAATACAGTTGTTTCCGATCAAACCAATTTTGTCAAAGACCGTTGGTCGCAAATGGGTATTGATCAAAAAGTGGTCGAAAATTTATGACCAAATAACTTGATCAAAAATTTATGACCATTAAACTTGGTCGGTAATTTATGAACAACACACTTGCTCGAAAATTTATGAACACAAAATTTATAATAAACATTTGCAACCATTTTTCGACCAATGTGAAACGATTAATAAATGGTCGATAATTCGTCAGTAAATTCGACCAATTTTCATCTGATTCACTTTGTCATAAACGTTTGACCGATTTTACACCAAAATTTGAATTGGTTGAAAATTTCTGACAAATTTTCTTCCGATTTAAAACGGCTACAAACAGCTGTCTAACTGGTCAGTAATTGGTCAATCATTTTTGATAAATTTGTGTCTCATAAGTTTGATCATAAATGTTTGATCAATTTTTGATCAAATATCAACCATATATGTTGGAAAGTTCTCTAAACATTTCTAAAGAATTTTCAATAAAATATTATTAAAATATTAAGAAAAAGTATTCGTAAATATTTGATCAAATATCAATCATATATGTTAGTCAAAAATATTCGACCAATTTTCGATGGATTCAAATTTTCATTGTTTATTGGTCAAAATTTTGTAGCCAAGTTTCTTGACCAAATTTGTTGGACCAATTTATTCAACCTACTTTCTTGTAGTGATAAGACAAAACTCACAGTGAAAGTTATGTTGCATTGTTGATGGAAAGAACAACAAGTTATCGATTGAGAGGACTTGGAATGGACCAAGAGTAGGATTGACCAAATCAATGTTAATCACTATATATAATGATATGTTCGATCGATAAATCTAATTTGCTTATATTGGCTTGTACATAATGTTAGTGTAAGTCTGTATCCTATAATGGCTTGAACGATTACAAATAAGAACGACACTGACTAAAAATAGGAGAAGCTTGGGATCAATTATATATTTTACGAAATTATCATTAGTTCAGCTATCTAACTGGTCATACAAAATATATGTATATTAGGATTTAACCCGCGCTAATTATAGCGCGGAGTAATTTTTTAAAAATAAATTATTTTGAAATTTAAGAAAATTATTTTTATCTGAATTTTATAATTAGCTAACTAATGATTATAGATAAAACTGTCAATTTGTCTATTTAATCCGTTTTCCAATGAACTAAAATATTATTCGGACCAACCCGTAAAAACTTACAATCTTGAAAACATAAATCTAATATGCATCGTTAAATGACTATAGTTTTTGTGGTTAGTCTACGAACTTTTACAAAAATAGTTTTCTTGTGTCTAAATTCTTATAAAATTAGTAAAATATTTTTCAACTTTTGTTTTGATATATATCCAAATAAAATATAATAAATTATAATGAAAAATATAGCAAGATTTTGAATATATTTTTGTTTATTTGAATATATATTTGAATTGATTATTATTTTAAAATATATAGTATTAAAAATAATTAAAAATGAAATAATAAATAACCTATTTAATGTAAAATATATATTTTTCATATTTTAATCAATGATTTTAAAAGACTATTATATTCTTTCTTATTTCAATTATTCTTTGTTATTTGTAATGGCATTTTATGTAATAACTTATAAATCAAAGTTCATTTTAAAAATGTCTTCTTAAATAATATTATAGAGATTACGGTTATTGTCAAACTATTGCAGATCAGTTCATGGGCACATTTATAAAAATAATGATAGAAAATTCAAACATTCTCATACAATTTTTGTTTAAAAAGTTTATCAATTCATGGGCACATTTTTCTCGGTTAAAGGCTTAAAGCCACTAAATTCTCAAGAGCAGCCTAATTACACATATTTAATGTTTCTAACTTGTTTCTATTTCTATATTACGGTTATTGTCAAAAGTATTGCAGATCCGATTAAATTATGGGTAATAGGAGTTAATAACCATATTGGGAAAGGAAATTAGCTGTATGACCAAAAATACAAATAAAAATTGATATTATGTATATATTAATACCCTTTTACCATTTTCTCATTCTCTTTCTTTATTTTATTTTTTTGTTTTTCCTTTTTTTTCATCTCCCTTATTCTTCGTGTTCGTGTATCTCTTTTTTTTCTTTCTTCAAATTATTTTTTCGCCGCGCCGTCTTCGGTACTCACGATTTCCCCTTCGATTCCTCTGGTCCCATGTCTTGATTGTAATGTCGTTTATGAACGAGTCCAGATTCCAAGCCGATATTGGTTCCATGTATGTATTTTTGTTTTTTTCAAAAACCAGTTCTATACTATACTATACTATACTATTGTTGTAATTCGAATGAAATGTAGTATAGTACTATTTATGCATGCATTCACATCATTTCTCTCCCCTTCCAGTAGCATTGCAAGCACCACAACTATATATCCAATCGATTTCTTTAATTAACTATATATATGAACATACATAGAATGGAATGTCATCATGTACTATGTCATACCATACTTTACGTTCTTCATTTTGCTTTTGGGTTCTATAAAACAAAAAAAACTTACGTTCGATAAAAAAAAAACAAAAAGACCATTTTTAGGGTTTTTGGTTAGTGCCTTTATTACTAAATATCCATAGTTATATTCTTAATTACTAAGCCCAATATGGATACTATTATAATGTTCACGAAAACGTTGAAATTATATAATACGTATATATAATATTACTATATATTTATACAATATTATCCACATTTGTCTTCACCTTAACACATCGTAACTGGTGTGGTTGAACCACTAGGAATGTACTTGCTTTAGTTATATCATTTAATATGTGACAATCAATACAATAAAACTTCTTGTGTCTCTCTAGGAGTATCTCTCTAGGAGTTGACACCTCAGCTTTTTCAGATTTTCATATGCTGACACCTCATAAAAACAATCAACCAATTAGAACATTTTAAATAATACATGTTAGATTAAGTTTAAAACAATACACATAAGTATACTTCAATAACGACAACAACACATGGAATAGTACAAAAGTTAGAAATGTGACAACAACGATGCATATTTATTCCATAATAACTTGCCACATACGTAGTACAATAAAATCAGAACATGATCTGAATTTAAAAGGAGTGCGGAAGCAAAATCAACATATCGAGTATGACTTCTTCCACTCCTATGTCGGGATGAAGTTCTCCTTCATCATAAAAAAGAAGGTTTGTTCAAATCGAAGTCGCGACTAACACGAATATAAATTTTGTAAACCGGCAGATCATATTGTTCTTGTTGCTCTCCTCTTTTTCCATTTTGATTTTAAGATTTGTTTTTGTTGTTGAAGGAAAAAGAGAGTAGTAGTGTGGAAATATTAAATGATCAATTACTTGGAAATCTCTCTCGTAAAACACTATAAAAATTAATTTTAGCATTAATTTTTTTTTTGTTGTTGAAATTTTAGCATTAATTAATTTTTGAATTTTTAACTTAAAATTATTTTAATAATATAAGGACAAATAGTTATGTTATGTCAATTTTAATATTGATTTGTGAGAACATCACTTAATTGAAAATAAAAAAATCTCTAAAATATCACTTAATAAGAACGGAGGCAATATAAGACTTCTCAAGTATTCACCGTGGTAGTGAAAGTGAAGTAAATAAAGTAACAGCCAATAGCTAGGAAATATCTACTCCATATATTTAAATGACTTTGCTAGACTTCTCTTTCAAAGACCTTTCATAAAAGAGATAAATTGGTGTTGGGAAAGGATTTACCAGTTTTTCTAAAAATAATATTACAAAACATGCGATCAAAACATTCGAAACAAGTCAATGTCATGTTACCTCATTAACTGAACACAAATTAGTAACTATGTAACCTTGAATGGGGAAATGGAAATTCCCTCTGTGATTTATCTAGGTATTTCAACGCACAACATCCACCAGTAAAACAGAACAAGACTACGGATCTACATTTGAGAGAGAATAAAACTATCGTATTAGACACCACAAAATTCAGAAACAGCTTTCCAATATAGAGAAAAGATAAATATGATTTCTACTAAGCCTCTCAATATGTTAATCTTTACTACCTCAAATGTTTTGCGTACGAAATTGAGATTGCCGAGTCAACCTTTTTCTCATACGAAATTGAGTTTTATATAAAATATGTGGTTTTTAAAACTACTTATATTAAAATTAAATGAAACATTAACTTTAAGAAATATAGAATTGATTTTATGTCACATACTAAAGAATAATTTTACATTAAAATTACTTTAAAATTTGTCTACTTTATCTACCATTGTTTTAGTACTTAATAACAAATTACACATTCTAAAAATCAAAAATCAATTCATTATTTATGTAGGTAATATTAAATCATATCTATCAAATTAAATATAACATTATATTAATGTAAAAATATAAAATAATATAAAATTTCTACGGCGTAGCGCGAGTCTTTATCTAGTATATATTAATAATGCATTGTTAATTTCATCAAAGCACAAATGACAGAAACAAAAGGTTTAAACTATATACCACATTTCATAAATGTTATTATAAAAAATCAGAAAGAACGAGAAGTCAGATAAGGACTAATTGGCCACTAATCTCCCACCATATCATACAATAATATATATGTTGACTTCTTTGTTTATTAAAATTTATATATACACGGACATATTAGCTGATATTAAAAAAAAACCACAAAAACAGATATGTCGGAATAATGGTAATAAAACAAGTAGGTTTTTAAAAAGTAGGGTTTATTTATGTCAAAAATAATAATTATTTATATGCATGCATTCATTTTTATGTGTAACATTTCTAAATTAGCTAGCTTATACCCGCGCACACGTATAAACACACATATATAAACACCCATATATATAACATATGGCTATATGATGATCACGATGATAATCTATTTAAGTCGGTGTTAGTGCCAAATGGTGCTGTTATACAGATTCTTCAGAGAAATGTTATGATGGATTGACTTAAATTATAGATTGGTGCTTTTAAGGTTTCAAATTTATGTTGGTTACTGTATACTATGTTATTTAAGTATCTTTCTTTATGTTGATAAGAATTAAAGGCGAGCACTCTGAATTTATTAAATTGGTGCTTTTCATTTAGTTTTGTTAAATTAATGCTTGTCCTTAAAAACATAATGGGTTTGATCGGCGATTTCTTAGCGTTGCGGTAAAGGATATATGTAACGTTGTGGAAAAGGGTATATCGTTTTAGTAATTACTAATTATAAAAATTACACTACAAAAAAATATATAGATTTTCGACGAGAATTTATAACAAGAAAATTTTCTAAGAAATTTCAAAGGAAAGTTGTTATCGGTATTTTGTCAGAAATATTCTCAAAAATTCACTAAAACTTTCCGACGGAATGGCTTTTTCGGAAAGTCATCGGAAATCTCGATAGAAAGTATTTATAAAAATATTTTCGATGACGTTCCGAGGAGAACATCACATCTGTCAGAAATGATCTCTACATATATATCCCACCCTTCACGTCTCTAACTCAGATGTTTTCATCTAAAACACATTCCCAAAAATATGGCTTGACCTAGAGCCGGCACTGATAATTCTGGCCCCAAAGCATATATTTTCTTTTGGCCCTTTAAATATTAAGTTATGAAAAAAAACTTAAATACCAAAGAAAACACATCACTTAAGACTCGAACCCATATTTTATTAATTTTAGGGTAAAAGCATATCAAGCATGTGCTTCTAACTTTTTCATAGTTTATTAATTTTAATTAGGGGCCAAATTTACTCAAGGCCGGGCAATATCTACAAAATTCGAGAGTGGATGTACACGCGTTAGGATGAAGAGATTGGAGAAACTACGTACTAAAGGATATAAGGAAAGTCTTACCGAGTTTATGAAGTTTGCTACCAGTCAAGAAATTCCCACATGAACATGGTAATACGAGTTATCTTATGTCGAAAATGTGCGAATGAAAAAATCATTAGAATAGATACAATATGGAGTCATTTGTTTTAGAAAATATGTACACCTCGATCGATATTATGAATGGTTTTCGCATGGAAATGGTTTCGATTGTATGCCAATTAGTACGAGTCGTGCTATAAAAGATGAACGTGTAGAGGAAGTATATATTATATTAGGAATGTAGATTATTAAGAGATATAAGTTTATTGGGTATATATGTATTGGGCCTTCTATAGTTAGGATTATTTTACCTTTGTATAAATAGAGAATTGTCTCCTTTGTAAAACCCTAATCAGAAATATACAGAATTTCAGAGAGTTCTTCTGATTCTTACATGGTATCAGAGCCATAAGGGCTTGAAGACGTTTAATCGATCGAGATCTATCGGATTTCAAGGAAGAATGAGATTTCATAATCGAGGTATTATGTGTTCTCATTGTTCGAAGTATGGTCATGATGTGAGATCATGTTATCAGGTAAATGGTTATCCAGTACGGACGATTTGGAGGTGCAGTCGATGAATCTGCAAAGACGAGAGAGTGTCGATCTATACCCTTAGAAAATTTCAAGGTATCGATCGATACCATGGCGACACAGGCTGTGACAGGCCTCAAGGAAGATCAATGGCATAAGCTGGTTCGACTTCTTGAGTTGAGATTCGAGATAGCAAATGGTGTGGGAAATAGAAACTATACAGATGAGTGGATTATTGATAGTGGTGCATCGCACCATATGACAGGTACATTGAGGGACATGTTCGATGTGCATCCGATCTCACCGTGTTGGGTGGGTCTGCCTAATGGAAATGTGGTTGCTGCGGATAGAGTAGGAAGTGTGGTATTGACAGAGAAGTGTACTTTGACACATGTGATATTCGTCAAGGAACTTAAGTGCAATCTCATCTCTGTGTCACAAGTTATTGATGAGATGAATTGCATTGTGTGGTTCTCGAAGGAGTTCTGTGTGTTGAAAGATATTGCTTTGCAGATTCCGATCGCGATGGGTGAAAGGAAAGATGAGCTGTATTTTCTTCAAAGTACTCATAAAAGTGTGAATGTGGCGAAGGTCAGTAAGTTGGGGTCTCTGGAACTTTGGCATAAAAGAATGGGACATGCGTCTGAAAAGGTGATTAAGAAATTGCCAGAAGTGGATCAAAAGAGTGTTGGCGTTTCTGATTGCGATGTTTGCTTCCGAGCAAAGCAATGTCGTAATATCTTTCCTGAGAGTACGGAGAAGAGTAAGGAGTGTTTTGAGATGATTCATTGTGATCTCTGGGGGCCATATCGAACACAGAGTTTGTGTGGGTCTTCTTATTTCTTAACTATTGTGGATGATTATTCCAGAGCTGTGTGGGTTTTTCTTCTTGCTGATAAAACACAAGTTCAGAAAACTATGATCGATTTCTTTGCTCTCATCCAGCGACAGTTTGAGAAGCATGTGAAAATCGTGCGAAGCGATAATGGGAGTGAATTCGTGGTGATGAAGGATTATTTTCGCACATCTGGGATAATTCATCAAACTTCATGTGTAGGAACTCCTCAACAAAATGGGCGAGTGGAGCGAAAACACCGTCATATATTGAATGTGGCAAGAGCGTTGAGATTTCAGGCAAATCTACCAATAGAACTTTGGGGTTATTGTGCTTCGAGTGCTGCATATCTAATCAATCGTACGCCGTCTATGTTACACAATGGTAAGAGTTCGTACAAGATTATATTTGGAAAAGTCCCTGCTTATAGTGAGATACATGTTTTTGGATGTTTAGCATATGCTCATAATCAGAAACGGCATGGAGATAAGTTTGCGAGTAGAAGCAGGAAATGTGTATTCATGGGGTACCCTTATGCGAAGAAGGGGTGGAATCTATTTGACTTGGAGACACGTGAAGTCTTTGTCTCACGGGATGTCACCTTCATTGAGGAACGATTCCCATATTTGGAGCAAAAAGATCAGGTGGATGAGCCACCTAATTCTGATCAAAGGCCGTTATTTGTGGATGATAGTGTTGGATTTGATGATATAAGTCATGTTTTGATAAGAGATACAGTGACACAGACTCCAGTTGTGTCAGACGAGGTTGGAGAAGAAGATATGCAAGCTATATCAACAGGTATACGGGATATGTTGGGAATTACAGTGCCACAGACTGAACCTGAATCGTTTATACAGTCTGAGAATGTCGATGAGTGTCTACCGATACCAGCCAGTATCGATCGACACCAGAAGAATGTCGATGGGTGTCGACCGATACTATCCAATGTCGATCGACACCAGGAGAATGTCGATGGGTGTCGACCGATACTATCCAGTGTCGATCGACACCAGGAGAATGTCGATGGGTGTCGACCGACACCAGACAGTGTCGATCGACACATGGTGGATCAACCTGCTGCAATAGAAATTTTAGGACGCGGAATGCGACAGAAACAAGCTCCTGCCAAGTTACAAGATTTTGTGTGCAATACGACATTTGCAATGAATGCGTCTGCTGTGAGTCAGGAATTGAGTAATGATTATGGTATTGAGAATTATGTGAGTTGTGAGAGGTTCTCTATGTCACACAGAGCGTTCATGTGTAGTATAACAGAAGGAGTTGTGCCGAAAACATTTGCTGAGGCTATGGCAGATCCGCGATGGAGAGAAGCTATGAGACTGGAGATTGAGGCTCAGAAACGAAATCAAACATGGTTGATTGAACACTTACCACCAGGTAAGCATGTCATTGAGTGTAAGTGGGTTTACACAATCAAGTATAATGCTGATGGCTCGATTGAAAGGTATAAGGCGAGGCTTGTAGCTTGTGGAAATCGTCAGAAAGAAGGGATTGATTATTCTGATACATTTGCTCATGTGGCAAAGATGAGCACAGTTTGGTTGGTTCTGCAAGTTGCAGCTGGGAAAAATTGGGAGTTGCATCAGATGGATGTGCACAATGCGTTTCTTCATGGAGATTTGGAAGAAGAGGTGTTTATGAGAGTACCTCAGGGTTTTGGTAGCTCGAAGAAGGGAATGGTATGTCGATTGCGCAAGTCATTGTATGGTTTGAAACAAGCTGCGAGATGCTGGTTCGCGAAACTTTCGACGGCACTGTTGAGCTATGGTTTTACACAGAGTAAGGCAGATTACTCTATTTTCTCGTTAGTTCGTGGTAAAGTTCACTTGCATGTTCTCGTATATGTGGATGATCTTGTGATAACAGGGAGCTCTCCAGAAGTGATACAGAAGTTCAAAACGTATCTAAGTAATTGCTTTCATATGAAGGATTTGGGAAAATTGAAGTATTTTCTTGGATTAGAAGTTGCGAGAAACGCAGAGGGGATATATTTATCATAGAGGAAGTACGCTCTGGATATTATTGCTGATGTTGGTTTGCTTGGTGGTAGGCCAGTAGAGTTTCCGATGGAGCAAAACCATCAGTTGGGAAGGTCGACGTCAGAGATACTCACTGATCCGGAGAATTATCGCAAAATCGTTGGAAGGTTGATTTATCTGGCTACGACAAGACCAGATCTTGCGTACTCTGTTCACATCTTGTCTCAGTTTATGCGTGAGCCAAGAGAGGATCATTGGCGGGCTGCTTTACGAGTCGTTCGTTACTTGAAGGGGTGTCCTGGAATGAGAATTTTGTTGAAAGCTGAATGTAATTTTCATCTTACAGCTTGGTGTGATTCGGATTGGACGGGATGTCCAATCACAAGGAGATCTTTGAGTGGATGGTTGATACAGTTGGGGAATTCACATGTGTCGTGGAAGTCAAAGAAGCAGGATGTAGTATCTCTCTCTTCAACAGAAGCAGAGTACCGAGCTATGGTTGTGGCGGTGAAAGAATTGAAGTGGATCAAGAGTGTATTGACCACGATGGGTATTGCACATTTTGGTCCAATGGATTTGTATTGTGATAGTCAGTTTGCGCTTCATATTGCAGCGAATCCTGTGTTTCATGAGAGGACGAAATATGTGGAGCTTGATTGCCACTTCATTAGAGATGATATAGTAGCTGGAATCATTCAGACACAGCATGTTTCTACTACTCAACAATTGGCGGATGTCTTCACTAAAGCACTTGGAGGTCGTCATTTTCAAGATATGTTGCGCAAGTTGGGCATTCGAGATCTCCATGCTCCAACTTGAGGATGGGTATTAAGAGATATATGCTTATTGTATATATATATGTATTGGGTCTTATATAGTTATGATTATTTTACTTTTGTATAAATAGAGAATTATCTCCTTTGTAAAACTCTAATAAAAAATATACAGAATTTGAGAGAATTTTTCTGATTTTTACATAGATAATAAGATAAAGGTAATTGAGTGCATAGGAAACAAGATAATGTTGTACAGATGATAACTATACCGAAACGATACCTCGATCTTTTTGTGTACCAATACCTCTTATTTCTTTTAAATATTTTCTATATTATTTAACGCTTTCCCTTTCCACTAAAAAGCTCTTCACACTTTGTACCACCAATCAAACATAATTAATTCTTACATGCTTTTTTGAAACAACATAGTCGTTTGCCCAATTCAATTATGTATTTCAATATTATCTCCAATCTTATTCCTTAATAAGAAAATAAAAATGCATCTTAAAAGATGAATATGAATTAAGACATGTTATGTTCTTATACAAGATTGTGTCATTTTTATACGCCGAAAAACGATATATCTCTAATTTGGAATCCCATTCTCTTACACTTACAACTAGTCGTTGATAAATATATAAAGAACAGCTTCACAGTTCTATAAAATATCGGCACCGTCACAAATTTGAGTATGAGTAGATCAATATTAGATGTCAGCCTGCCCAAATGGATAGTAAGGAGGAAATACAAAGTTACAAAGGTTTAAAATCCATGCCCATCTTGAAAACAATTGTGTGAAACTAAGACACATGCAGTTTCTGTAAAAATAGTCCTAATTATAGTAGTGTTTAAGAAATTAAAAACTTAGCTTTTCAATTCTTCATTTAACCAAAAAAACAATTATCTGCTCTAAAACTCTTAACGTATTGGCGGCTATATGCATATGCTTGTTTAATATATGAATTTAATTAATATATGATTAATTTAAAAGTTTGTTCCTTGAAGAGTAGCTTACGAACAAAGAGTTTGGATCCAATAAAAAGAGAGCAGGGGACAATTTGTCCCTAGTTGACCCTAAAGGCCACACAAAACGAAACAACTACACACTTCTACTGTCTTAGTCTCTAAATTGTCGTATTAAGAAAATCGATAGAATATTGAAATAAAAGAAGTGGGAAGAAGTGGGAAAGAGTGAAAGAAAAAAAAAAAGTAGAAATGAAAAAAGTCATTAATAAATTTAGAAATATATCAACCAATATTATTGCCGATAAATGATATATCATTTTGGTCACGATTCAAAATAGGATTTCACTATTTTTAAATATTTAAAATATTCATTAAGTTTTTATATTTTTACATTTTTAAAATAATTATACTATATATTATGAACATATTAAAAATATGACTACTCGTTTATTGATGATAGTTGGGATGAAGAAAAAGCGAAAACTCATGTATCTTTTTAATAAAAATTTGGATTATTTATTATTGTAATCAATACTAAAACTGAAAGTTATAGTGGCAAAAAGATTTATCACAGTAGCGAAAAGTAAAAGCCATTAGAGTGGTAAACTTGTCATTTACTGATGGGTTATTTTCTTCCTCCCAAAAACCCTAGGCTGTAAGTGAGAGTGATAGAATCAGTTCAACTGAAAATGTTGCCAGAGCTCTTAAAGGAAGCAGAAGCAGTACAACCATTGAATTGAAATGGAATTGCACATTCATCTTCCTCTTCTTCGACTTATGTCCGCGTACCATTTACAATCAATATGGCGGATTCCTTTTTTCTTTGCCTTTACGAGTTGAGAACCAAGTGGTTCAGGTTCACAAAATTGTCTTGGCTCACCATTTTCTATCGTCTCCTTGGAGCCTAGATGGTTGCCTAAGCCGATTTTTAGAACATTGGAACTTACTCGATTCTTGGAAAGGAAGTTGAACTTTGGGCTTCTCAGTTAAAAATATGGTAGAATTGTTTTCTTCATGGGCCTCTCTACTCCTGAGATTAGTGGGGAAACGTATAGCGCAATGTTCATGCATGCATGCATAAGGTATATTGCGCAAGTCCGATGCAGCCCATATCACCTAAAAATTTAATGTACTTGATTTGTTTAAAGTTATAAGGTTCATTTCAGCCGTGATGTCCTGGGACTTATCTACTATAACAATGAATGCTAGATTCTTTCTTGTTTTTCATTATAAAAAAGTTGACAACAAATCAGTCTAATTTTTTTTTTACTTTTTGATAACCAAATGGAAGTTTGATTCTATTAACTAAAACAGTCTAATTTACCTCTTAAGATTACAAATTTCTTAATATAATTTTCCATCATATATAGAACGTATAAGTTTTAATGCACACAAACCCAAATGTCAACAAATAATACAATAGTGCATATCTCATCATACATGAATTATATGTAATATTTTATACGTAAGAAATGCCAAAGTACGTAAATGTATAAAAAAGATGGTAGAAACTCATTTCAACCAAAAACTAGCAAAAAAAATGAGAATCTATATACTAAAAAATAGACAAACTCACAAAAAAGTAGTATAATTGCTAGAAGACAATTTTGAACCAACACTTGTGGATATATTTACCTATATAAAAAACGTTAGGAGCAAACATTCAACACAAAAAAGCTCAATTCGTCAATGGGAGAGGTCTCTGACTCAAAAGTTCGAGTCTTTCTTTACAAATACGAAGCATCTCTAAGATTTTAACATTCATAATCTTTTAACTCTTGAGTTCTCTCTCTTACCACTTGGTCAGATGAATTTCCCTGTAAGCAGTTGAAAAATCTTCCATAGTTTCAATCACAAGCCAAAATGGTTTTCATAGAAGGCCAAGCGTCTTAAGCTGCTGGACATGCTCAGACGGTAAGGCCGGTGGCGACCATTCAGATCCCATCATTTCCCCATCTACATCCTCAACCACGTACTCCTAATGCCAGGTCGAAAAAAGAAGAGATAAAAACATAGAATGATACAAAACACACTAACAGAAACCACAAAAAGGTAATAAAAATCTCACCTTTGTTAGCATTCTTTTAGCGAGAATGTGGTAATGGCGCTGCCAAATTCGTTGTCCAACCATGGTTGCAACCAATACGCTGTAAAATATACCGATAACTGTAAATAAACCGAGAACTACTAAAGCCATTATGCAGAGCAATGGCAATCCGGCTTCCCCTGCGCCTCCAAGGCAACCTCCACATTCACTAACTGCACTTGCACAGCCTTCAGTACATGCGGTGCAATCTGCCCACATACATATAGTTCCTGGTAGATGGCAGTCTGTGCATATCCTGCATGTTGATATAAATGTTTCAGTAAATGGGTAAAGTCAACTCGAGCCGAAAGATTCTCTATAATATACTTTTGTTTGTGCCTCTGTCAACTGAAATAGAGACAAAATTATGTATCTTCTCATTGCGTGAAACTCTGTATTTAGTGATCTTATCAGGCATTAGAAAGAGAAGGCAGAATGATTCTACTTGTGCTTTTCTAGTTTGGATGTAAGAATTACAAAAGCGTAACTAGTCGCAGGATGTTGGCAGATAATAAACCCTATATATGGATATCTAGTTTCTAAGTAAGATCACAAAGCTTGCATCTTAGCAAACAAAAGAAGAGGAGAAACTGAGTTGTCTAATTCCTATTTTTATTAAATGTTTGTGTAACTAAGTTCTTCTAGTTTGCCTACAAAACACATTTTCTGACACAGTTTGTCCATACAGAAATCAAGAAGGCAAAAGTACCACAACTACGGGTATGTAATTCCTTTTACTAATCAGTCACGTGACTAAATGAGGACAATTCTAACTTCTAAACAGGCAAACGCGGATAATTTTTCTTTCTAAACAAGACATAACTGAAAAAAAAGTAGTATGATTAAAGGTTGTACCCAGGCTGACAGCAACAGAGACACAGTTCACGGCAAGGCTGAGCTAAGTCATTGCGAACTCTTCGATCGTAGCAAGTTATGAAGCATCCAGATAGACCCAGAAGAGCGAAGAATAGTAAAGCTCCTGAACAAAGCAAACATCCTCATGTAATTCAATATGCGTAATTCAAGAATAACTTTGCACAAATTTCTATATAACAAAATCCAGGAGGACCAAACAAAATTACTTTGACAATTCTCATTTAGTTCAAAACTCTACGAAGTCCAGAAATCTAACAGTACATGTCTAACCTTGCCAATCCCTTAACTAGACCAGTATTAAGTACGACAAAACCTTGCTTCAGTTCCCACTACGTAGAGACTCTAGTAGAAAGGAATATGAACGATGAACTCATCCAAGAGAGAACTCATTATATTGGAATCTCATATTCTGACTGATGCAAAGCGCTATTTAGGACTTATATACAACAGCAGGCTTAGCATTTCTAGGCATGTCAATAACTGACTAAGGATGCACCTACCACTGACACTTAGCAGACGTTTTAGATATTATAGTTTGGTATCATACCACACATGTAATAAAAGGTGACCTCACTGTCAAAACCCCAAATATGACGAAGCCATGATTGCTGGTAGCTATCTATGAAATAGACCATGTAGGCTAATGCAGCAATTACCTGTCAGAAGATGAAGTTCATTTAGAAAACCTGAGTTCGATATATTACCAAATGAAAGAAAAATTAATGTAAGAAGAGGAAGCACAGATGAAAATTGAATGCTTACAAGCTGAACAGCAAGAAATATGGATAAAATGTCTCGAGTAACAAAGAAGCGAAACTTCAGTGTCCTCCATTTCCTATCTCCAGCACCATGAACTCTCAGATAATATGGAGCCTTGCAAGTTGTGCAGTGTGCAAACGCAAAACCTTCCTGAAATCAAATGAGGCTACTCTGCGTTAACATCTGCTATTCATTAGTTTACCCTAAAACTGGCTAAACAACACCACTCTCTCTAATCATCATTCATACAACATATATCAAATATCTCTTCGGAGAGTGTAAGCGAGCAGCTTTCTAGTAACAACTAATGGCTTTCCAAGCATTGACCAAAGTTGAGATCAAAATGTATAACCTTTATAGCTCTCCAATGATCCAAGCAACCACGATGTACATACTTTGATGTTCCTTTGCATTTGCATGGGGCAATGAAATCCCTACCTGACATACAAACAAAATTCAGGACCATGGATCAATAAATGAATGAGCTAGAACTTAGAACAAAACACACACACACACTCTCTCTCTCTCTCTCTCTCTCTCTCTCTCTCTATGTCACAGTTTTAAATCACTAGCAAAAAATCACATCAGAACCATTTATGATCTACATTCTACCATCTGTAAGAGTTTCATCATTCCGATTATTGAAGTCAATCTTGACCAACCAATGATCACTAACAAAAAGCAACGCAGCCCATCTAAGGAGATGCGAATTCTAGGGTTTTTTCTAAAGAAATTACCATCAGTTTCAAGGCAGATTCGGCACTGAATCTGTTCACCATGTCCCGCTTCGAGATCGATCTCGGAAGGTTCCAACATCGGCGACGGCGGAACTAGCGGCGACGATTCCAGTTCGTCCGCCATCGTATTCCTAAATCTGGGTAAAATCCACGAATACCCAGAGAGAGAGAAGAGAGAAAAAGAGAGAGTTCGTCGAGCTTTCGATCCGATTTCGTTAAATCTCTCTTTTTCGAGTTTTTGTTTGGTTTGGTGTTTGTTGCCGTTAAACAAGTAATCCGGTTCTTCGCCGGCAGAAAATAGGATAATGACCTTTTTGCCCTTCTATGGACCACATTAATTAACTCTTCTTAAATCAAAGATTATTATGGTAATTAAAAAAAATAAGAAAAATAAGAAATGTCTGAGCCCGGGTTCGAACCGGGGACCTCTAGTGTGTGAGACTAGCGTGATAACCGACTACACCACCCAGACGTTTTCGTTAGTGATTTTATTGTCTTTTATATAATACAAGTATAGATTTTTCTTGGCAACCTATTTTAATAGGAGGGTTTTTGTCGAGACTGCCGTCAACAATGGCGAAAGATAGAGAAGATCGGAAGAAGGAGAAGAAAGAGAAAAAGGAGAAGAAAGAGAAGAAGGAGAGGAAGCGACGCGAGGCGGAAGAACTCGAGGTCAGGGAGAAGAAAATCTCTAAGAAGCGTAAATCCGAATCCGAAAAGCCCGAGAAATCTGAGAAATCAAAGAAGAAATCGAAGAAATCCGAAGTCGAAGAGAAACCACATAAGAAGTCGAAGGAAAGCAAGAAGAAACGCGAGAGATCAGACGAATCCGAAGATGAGCCAGAGACCGAAATCGTCCGTTCCGATGATTCGCTTCCCGTTACGGTCCCGATTGCTTCCACCACCACCAACACCAATGTTTCCGATCCAGATTTCGAGTTCGACAAGGAAGACATAAAGAATCTGCTTGAAGCTTACTCCAAGGAAGAGCTTGTGAACCTCATTTACAAAACCGCCGAGAAGGGTTCCCGGTTGATCTCCGCCGTGCTCGAATCGGCGGATCGAGACAGCGCTCAGCGCAACATATTCGTGCGTGGTCTTGGATGGGACACGACGCACGAGAATCTCAAGGCGGCTTTTGGGGTCTACGGGGAGATAGAGGAGTGCTCGGTGGTTATGGATAAGGACACGGGAAGAGCCAAAGGGTACGGGTTCGTGCTGTTCAAGACCCGTAAAGGAGCAAGAGAGGCACTGAGAAACCCAGAGAAGAGGATGTACAATCGCACCGTGAGCTGTAATCTATCTCAGCCTCAGGCTAAGCCGTCTGGTGCTGGAAAGCCACGGGAACCGGTTGAATCTGTTAAGATTGATCTTACTCATACGGCTAATCAGAGTGAAGTAGCCTTGCCTGGGCTCGATTTGGCTCATGGACATGCACATGGTTTCGATAAGGGACACCAGCAGCAGAATATGCCAATGTATGCTGGACAAAACATGCCCTTTTACGGACACGCTCAGCCTCCTGGTTATAATCCGATGTATGGTCCTTTAATGGGTAATCAAAGTGCACTAATGGCTAATCAGATGGTTGCTGGTTTACCGAACTATCGTATGTTTGGCCCGGGTATGATGAACCAGGGGCCACCGAACCATATGGGCATGGCGGGGCAATATGTTGGTGAAGGTAATGGTGTTGGTGCTGGTTTTGATGCTGAACGTGCTTGGTATCTGAGATAAGATAGACCAAGTGGTATGACTCTGTTCTTTGATATTTATGCCGTCTTCTTTGATTAGACTTTCAATTCTAGAATCTAGGTTAGGCTAATGACTAATCTGGTAGCTGGAAATTGCCGGAGTTTTTGAGTTTCCTTATCTTCTACATTACTGTTTCAAGCGTGTTCTGTCTTTTTAACAAGGTGTTTATCCCCATATGACTCATTCTGAGGGAGTTGTGCGCTTTAATTCCTATTTCTCTTTCTCTCTGGAAGTTTAACTCTTTGTTTTGCTTTGTTCGTCTTGCAAAAGACTGCTCTGAAGTTAGTTTTCTTTGTCTTTTTCTCATGAACTAGTGCAATCTGCTAAATATTGTTTTTTTTCCAAAATATTCAGTTACCATGATCTTATAGGTTTTAAGTAGTTTGCCATCTTTTGTTTTCCCTTATGGTTTTGCACATCATGGTTCTTCTGTATCCTTTCTACTATCAAACACATGTCTGGTTTTCTTCTGTGGTTTCGCGTATGGAGTTTTCTCTTCTGTTTTTTTTCCGTTATACCATCAAACGTCTGGTCTCCATAGCTGCAAAAGAAGGTCATGACATTTATAGTTTTGTCCACTATATGTCATTACTGCTAAAAGTATGTATCTTCATCTGGAGTTGTCTTGAGACACGTTTGTAGGATCAGACGTAATGGTATAAGATTCTTGTTTCAAATTGTTTCTTCCTTTACTGCCAAAAGCTTTTCAAGAGTAGATACCTGTTGATTTTTCTAGGAATAAGGTTGAGTTTTCTATCTATCAAACATTGATTGTTTCCCAGCAAAGGTTTTTAATACACTTGTCACTTTCTTTGTTCACATTCATTTTTTGCCTTTCTCTGACACTCTTTTGTATTTGTGTTTTGATCTCAGTCGCCAAGTTTTCTTGCCTAAGATTCAAGATGTTTTTGGTTACTTGGTCTTTCTACCGAGTTTATTTTCACCTGTTTTGTCTATGTTCTGGATTGCCCTTGGTTTACGTACTCGCTCGCTGTTCATTTTCCATGGACAGTAGAGAGTATCGATATCAGACTTTGCGGTTTTTCTTTTAATACTGGATTTGAATGACCGATGCCAATCCTTGTTTTCTTAGAGGATCAATCTTGTTTTCAGTTTTTTGGTTTTGGATTTTTTCTTCCTCTCCAGTGTTTTCTCTGCAGCTATGGTATGCTTCAGCTGAATCAGCTTTGGTTTGGTTTTGATCATTTGTTTTTCAACAGTGAGTTTTATCTTTCTTTGTGAGAGGTCTTTGTTTTTCTTTCTAATGGTGCTGTGAGGATATAAGAAGAGAAACAAAACCCTCTTTAAGATCTCGGGTCCAAAAGGATTATGTTTTTTATACAGACATGTCTTTGAGTTCTTCACTAATCTGGACATGGTTTTGTGTAGATTGAGTTTTTTCTTCTACAAACGCGTTTCGAGAGTTTGTGAGGTTCATCATAAGTGAAGAAGACATATTAATTTAGCGGTCACAAATCGCGTATACAGACATGTCTTTAAGTTCTTCGCTAATCTGGACATGGTTTTGTGTAAATTGAGTTTTGTGTTTTACAAACGCGTTTCAAGAGTTTGTGAGGTTCATCATAAGTGAAGACATATTAATTTAGCTGTCACAAATCGCGATTGGATGGTAAGGATTTAATCTTGAAACGCGAAACTGAACTCAAACGCGCGATATATAGAGGTTACTAAATACAGAGGATAAAGAAACCTGAAATCAAAAAATCAAAATCCGGAAACTTGACTCGTTTATCCTCTTGTGCAATGGCGAAAACCCTAGACAAATCTAAGAAGCGCAAACTCGTGAAATCCAAATCCAAGAAAACCGATAAGAAGCAGAAGATTATTAATAAATCTGGTCATCATCAACAACAACCTGAATCCTCGACGCCGTATTCCAGTTCCAGCTCAGGCTCCGATTCTAGCGGTTCGGAATCGGAGAACGAATTCGACCCGGAAGAGCTCCGGGAGCTTCTGCAACCCTATTCCAAGGAGCAGCTCGTCGACCTCGTTTGTTCCGCTGCGCAGATCGGTTCCTCAATCTATTCCGCCGTCGTAGAAGTCGCCGACCGTGACGTCACCCACAGGAAAATCTTTGTTTATGGCCTTCCATGGGAGACCACGCGCGAGACTCTTTTCGGAGTCTTCCAAGGCTACGGCGAGATCGAAGAGTGCACCGTCGTTATAGACAAGGTCACGGGCAAGGCTAAAGGTTTCGGATTTGTTATGTTCAAGACGAGGAAAGGAGCAAGAGAGGCGCTTAAGGAGCCGAAGAAGAGGATTCTTAATCGAACGGCTACATGTCAGCTTGCTTCAATGGGGCCTGCCGCTTCGGGAAAAGGGCATGACCAGGCGGGTCCGGTGAAGATGAGTTTAGATTCGATGGCTAATCAAGGTCAGCAACAGCAAGCGCAAGGACAACATGTATTTACCGGTGGTGGAATGGTTGCATCGCCGTTTATGATAGGGAACCAATACCATTCGGTTTATGGAACCGGAATGTTGGGAAATCCAGCTTTAGCAGCAGCCGGAGGAGGTTACATGTATCCGATGTTGGCGAATGCTCTAACCCATGGTGGGTTGAACCATGATTTGTTGCAGTCGAGTCAGATGGGTGGTATTGGTGAGTCAGGCGTTGGTGCTGGTCTATCAGTTATGGGATCTTACTTTAGAGGTCAGAATCTGTCTAATGCTTATCCTGATTCGGATACGGGGAAAAGAGGAAATGGTAAAGATTCAGATACTGGCAACTCGTTTCATGGTTATTCAAACTATTCATGGTACGTTCTCGCTGTAACATTTTGTGTTTTATAACAATGTGTGCTCATATTCCGGTTTGAATGTCTTTGGCTTAATGATTCATAGTAGGTGCATGGATCTTTGGCTTAATGTAGATAAATTGGATTAAGGCTTTGTGGTAGTAGCTGATATAGCATGATAACTCTCAGTATGTTTACTAGTTAATGTGTTGGCTGAAATCCCTAAATAAAGGTCTTTCTAGGAGGAAATGCTACAGGAATTACTTATCTAAATTAGGTTCTTGAGGGAGATTAGCATTGTCATCTACGGCCTTAATCATTATTCATGAATCTTGCTTGGAGTCTTTACAAGATTAGATGAGCTGATGATGTGTGAAACCAAACTTTTTTTTCTTTTTTTTCCTTCACTTAGTCTCGTTTTTTTTTTCATTTTTCATTTTTCATTTTCATTTTTGTTTTGTTTTGTTTCCTTGTAGTCTTTGGTTTTACAGTTTTCTTAGTGCCATTTGTTTTATAAGTGTTACTTTCTCTTGTTTGTAATGTTGGGGCGAATGTTATTGAGCTTAGTTTTTGGATGAACATTTTGATTCATTTCTTGGCTTATTTGGTTTTAGTACTGCACTGGGTTTTACATTCTGATCGTTCACCATCAACCTCTCATCTGGTTTTGGTGCTAACGTCTTTAAATGGACAGTTACACTTTAGCATTGAGCTTTTTTTGCTGTTTCACTCATCGTTTTAGTCTCTCGAATTTGGAGTTTTATTATCGTTTTGATATTGCCCCTTTGATTTCTTTTGTTTTCATTTTTTCGGGATTATATGACCCGGAGGATTGGGCATTGCTCTTCTTTTATTATGTTTTTATTTGTCTTGAGCTTTTGATAAAGTTATGTTTGGTTTGTTTTCTTGAACTCCAACTTTGCAGATGATGTGAGCTGAGCATCAGAATGATAAACATGCAGTTTCTGGGATTTCTTTTTAACATTTCTTCCCCCATCTCCGTTCTCTTCTGTTTCACTTTGTATTTCCTGATATTTATATCAAGTCGGTTTTTTTTTTGTATGTTTTATTTTTCGTTTTTTTCTCCATTAGTTTCACTTTTGTCCGATACAGTTCAGACAGAGACTTGTCTATTGCTCATATAATTCTCAGTCTTAATCTAGTAAGATCATTGTGATTATTGGTTAACTACTTCTGTGCAATCTGTGTGGTCTCGTGGCTTATGCGAAAAATGCATTTATTTAAGAGGTTGATTATCTTGTTTAAAACTGATGTGTATGCCTTTGTGTTCCTGAGGAGGTCATGGAGTTTATTTTGGGTCCATATCATATGGATTCTCAGATGACCAAACTTTTTTGCTTTGTTTGCATTGTTCAATCAAAGTGCCATAAGATTTAAATTTATTTTGACCCTTTTATGATATCTAAATATGACCCTTGAAATTGTTATGTAATTAGATATGCATACATATATATATCTAAGATTAACTGAAGAAGAAGGAGCTGCAATTGCTGGTACCATTGGATCTCAGAATGGTACACAGTAAACAAAGTCTTTCTGGTTTATGGAACAACAAAGACACAGTAAAGCTGATGATGGCTTAAGATTCTCCTCAGGTAAAAACCCACAACAAGTTTTGATTTTTTGAATCTAAAATGTTAGAAGATCAAAGCGGTTGTTTTCACTTCTTCCTCTTCTTTGGTGGATGTAGTGCCTCCTCCTCATCTTCTTCTTCTTCCTCTTCTTCCTCCTCTGCCTCCGCCTCCTCGTCTTCATCTTCTTCATCGCCATCTTCATCCTCGTCTCCATCATCCTCATCATCACCATTCTCATGGTTGTCATCATCATCATCATTGTCGTCATCCCCTTCAGGTTCATCATCATCATCATCTCCTCCAAGTTCATCATTCCCATCAGGACCACTTACCGGTCCTTTCTTGGTCTCCTTACCTTCTGCATCATCCGAACCACCTTCGTCATCTTCCCCTCCATCATCATTATCATCATCACCATCTTCATTGTTTCCATTGCCTCCCTCTGCATCAACCACCTCCAAGACAGCGACCTGCAATTTCATATTTCATTTGATCAACTACCCAAAAGAAATGTTTTGTTTAATGATCGTACAATTCTGAACATGGGCCAGAAAATGCTGAACTGGGACATGGGCCTCTCTTCTTCTAGCACTAAAGATAGAAGCATAATATATGGAATATACCTTTTTGATATTTTTCTTGGACCCCACAATTTATATATATTTTAAAATTTTATTTTATCTTCACATTCTCTCATTAAAGCAACTTTCCTCAACTAATATAGCTATTTATTATATAATACACTCTCACTGTAATTTTCACCAAAATTTTTTTTTAAATATTTATTTTTCCAACCACCCACTAAAGAAGAATCAAGATAGTTTTGTACAATTTTCCCTTGAACAAAAACCATAAATACATGTATTCATCGTTTTCAGCAAATCAATTACTTTTATTTAAGTATTGATTCATCGAAAAAAGGTTGTTAATAAGAAACAAAAGGTCTAAATAAGATTTTTATAAAGTTTGGAAAACAGAGAGAGAGAGAGAGAGAGAGACTTGCCTGAGCGAGGAGAACTAGCAAAGAGGAAAGCACAGTAGCGGTTAAAGCTGAAGCGGCGCACTTTAGCACTGATACGTTTCCAAGCGCCAGGGACAACCTCAAACCTTCTTCTTTCAGCTCCATTGGTTCACTTTTTGTTTTTTTGGTTAACTCTGTAGTTAATAGTTATGGAAACCGTTAGATCTGCAATTATTACAGTAACAGATATGGAGAAATCTTTGTCCTACGATTCCATAAGAATAGTTTTGGCGTAACAGAGGAGAAAACAAGGTCTTAAATTTTCACAACATACAAAACAATCATTTGTAGACCCAAAAAAAAAAGTATAATCAAGACAAGAAACAGAGAAGAGAACGTACCGGAGAAAGAGCTCTGAAATTTGGGGTGAAAAAAGAAAGAAAGAAACTAGAAGAAGAAGAAGAGATGAGCTCTGTTCATGAATGGAACCGTTCTGAGATTTGTGATCAAAGAAACCTGAGATATAGAGAGATGAGAGATGAGAGATGAGAGAGACAGTGTGTGAAGCTGCCCGTAGTTGTTACTACGAATCCTCCGGGCAGTGACTCTTATGTAGATATCATCTCAAATTGACCTGCCCGGACCTGCCACGTAAGCCAAACAAGTGTGGGCTCTCTCTGCTAAGTCATACATATTATGCCGACCAAGATCTTCTCATCTCTTTATATGTATCTATGTATGTATAATGTAGTCAAAATGGTTCAGAAAAGAAAAGCTTTTGTAACAAAGGGAACATATTCTCTTCTTCGTCTTCTATACTTTCATTCTTATTAGTTGTTCCAATTCCATTTACACTCTCTCTCTCTCTATCTTTTTATGCTTTTCCAAAAAAAATCTCCATCGTTCATAATATCCTTCTCCTTTAAGCACAATGATCTCTAGTACTAAAGACTCAAAAATGCCATGTCGTCATATTCTAATGCTCAATAATGATGATGTAACTTACACAGCAATATAACAAAGAAAAGTATTTATAAAGAGGAAAACTTTTGTTGGTTTCCCTCAAAAAGAAACCATACCTGAATCTATCTATGGCTTGAGTTAAGACCATTTGAGAATTGTTGGATCTTCCATTTCACCAGTTGCATTATTTTCCTGATTTTCTCACCAATAATCCCGGCAAGAACAGAACCCATCTTTGAAATGGTGAAACCTTGTAGTGTCTCTCACTATTATCTCCCTTCCCACAAGCTTGGAGATGAACTTTATAGCTGTATGGCAATCATTGCACACTCTGAAATTCTTCATGATCCTCAATGTGGTTTTATCCGGAGTGCTAATTAACCCGAAAGCTATTGCTAGTTTCTCGCTGTGGTGCCTTAGAATCTCCGCCTTAACCTCTTCTTCGAGGTCGTGTAGGACGCAGTGACAGGAACATAACCCATTTTCTTGATCTCGTCCCAAATCTTCTTCATGGTTATGTAGATCTCCTTCTTCTGTGGATGAATCCCGTCTTCGACTCCAAAGACATGGACTTTGTGCTTCACTTCAATCCAGCTAAACCCTTGTTCCTTCTTCACTCTCCCATCTTTCATGGATTTTCTGATCATAGCTGCTTCTCCCCATTTTCCACAAGCTGAGTATAGGTTAGCCAAGGCTGAGTACGCTCCGCTGTTCTCTGGCTCGATAAGAAACAATCTCTCTGCTGCAACTTTCCCAAGCTCAACGTTCTTGTGAACCCTGCAAGCAGAGAGCAGTGAACCCCATGTCACTACATCTGGCTCAATCGGCATCTTTTCGATGAACTCATGTGCTTCGTGTAATAAACCAGCACGTCCAAACAGATCCACCATACAAGCGTAGTGGCTAAGAGTAGGTTCAATCTTATCCACATTCTTCATCATGTCGAAGTATTGACGGCCTTGATTGACCAAACCCGCGTGAGTACAAGCAGAGAAAACACCAACATATGTTATGTGATCAGGTCTTAGTCCTTCCATCAGCATTGTTTCAAAGAGCTCAAGTGCTTCTTCTGCGTGACCATGCTGTCCCAACGCGATAATCATGGACGTCCAAGATACTGTATCCCTTTTGCAACGTATCAGGTCAAATGCCCGACTTGCCGATGTAATGTTACCTGCCTTTGCATACATTGTTATCAACGCATTGCTGACAGAAACCGAATAAACTTCCCCTGACTTTACAGCACTCCCATGGATTTGCTTGCCATGACCCAGTGATGCTAAGCTTGAAGCTACACTTAACATTGCTGCAAGTGTGTAACTGTTTGGTCTCTGCCCATCTCCAACCATTGATCTGAAAAGGTTCATAGATTCGCCAAAAAACCGTGTTGCTCGTATCCAACAATCATGGCGGTCCATACGACTACATCACGATCTTTCAACGAATCAAATATAGTTTTAGCTTGACTCATATCTCCAAGCTTGATATACCCATCAAGTAAAGCTGTAAAACCTTCGATCTTGAGATCAGTGGTTCCTCTTTGTTTTATGAGTCTCTGGGCAGTCTCGACCCCTCCACACCTCGAATACATCGATATCAGGGTGTTTAACACAATTCCAGAGATATCAAATCCTGTTGTAATGATATGCGAATGAATCTGCTTCCCAGTACTAAGCTTCTCAAGATTGGCGCAAGTAGATAACACACTCGCCCAAGTGAATCTATCTGGTGACAAGAGAGAATCTCTCAGCATATTCGAAAACATATCTAGAGCTCTGAGATCATACCCGCACTGATTATAACCAGAAATCATAGAATTCCAAGTGATGATATCGCGCTCAGCCATTTGCTCGAATTGTGCCATAGCAAGATCCGTCCGACCAACCTGCATTTGTAACGCAATCATAGCATTCCAGCTTGAGATGTCTCTAAGCACCATTCTATCAAAAACAACTTTTGCCATCATCGGGTCACCACATTTTGCATACATACTAAGAAGGGAGTTTGACACGGAAACGTTATCACGAAGGCCAAGCTTAACGATGAAAGAATGGATCTTTTTACCTGTATCCAAACAGCGAGTTGCAGCAACCGATGCAAGCACATTCGTAAGCGTGAACTGCGTCGGCTCAATCCCTTCCCTCATCATTTCCCCCATAGTCCTTATAGCCATTTGATACTGACCAATTTTCTTAAACCCTACAATCATGGTGGTCCAAGAAACCGAATCCTTTAGAGGCAGTTGATCAAAGAACTCACATGTGGAATCCATATCTCCTCGTTTCGCATAGGCCGAGAGAACCGTGTTCCAGGAGAAAGCCGTTCTCAGAGGCATTTCGTCGAACAACTTACGTGCGTGAAGAGCGTAACCAGTCTTCGAGTAGACGTTCATTAGATTATTCATCAGGTAAACGCTGAACATGAGACCCGATTTGATAACGCGACAATGGACCAATTCAGCAGTGAAACGACCATTGGACTTGAGAGACTTTTGCAGGAGATTGGTGCAGAGTTCCAACAGAGTATGTGACGAATGTGGAACCGGAGCATCCATTGGGAACTGTAGGCTAACAGAGATAAACGTACAACTTCAAAAGTTACGTTCTTGTTGGAGGTGGGCCTAGCACCCCCAATTAGTTAGGCTCATCTTAGGAAAGGCCCCTCTTCAGCTCGGTCGCCGGCCTGAAAGCACCGACTTGCAAGGCTCCTCTTCGGCTCGGTCGCCGACCTGAAAGCGACGCATCTCGGACCCGGGCTGACACTTCACCAAGGCAGGAATGTCAGAAGAGCAGAAGGCAAGTGGGAGTTGGTCGAACAGTGTATTGTTTGAACAGGAGTATGGGCTGACCTCGACATCTCACCAACCTTGCAGACTTGACGAAGGAGAGGGAGACACGTGGAGGAGAGTTGGTTAAACAGTGCACTGCTCTGCAACACGCCACGCCGAGCTCATCATGACCTCTCTCCCCGAAAGCCGGAACACGCCTCCTAGGCCACCTTACCCGCGAAAGAGGCCGAAGACGCCACATGGCCCCGAGATCCCGGGGAGCAGGAAGCCAACCCCGACTATATATACCCCTCAATGTCATTAATGACAGGGACGAGATTTTGGCCATTTTGACCTACGACAAGTTACCCGATCTCTCTCTCTCTCTCTCTTTGTAACAAGGCAACACTTTAGAACGCCGAACTGGACGTCCTTCGGAAACAGTTCGTAATTCTAAATTGTTCATTTCTCTCACCATCAATAAAAAGAAACAAAGCCCCCGGCCTACTCATCTTTCTCCCGGCCTGCTTTAATAGTGGTTAAATTGCTCTAATTAACGAAAATCTCACCTCTCATTCCGTAATCAATCTCTTAAACATCTTTAGTGATCCCCGGGATCAACAATTAGCGCTAGAAGGAGGGGGGGGGGATTCTTCTATACGCAAGGAGCAGTTCAACCACCACCGCAACCGCAGCAACGATGGCAATTCCGCCCCCAAGAGTGTTGTCAGACCAGGAAACCCCGGCCCAAACAACGGCCCGGGCCCCGACAACGGCCCCGCCAACAACTCAAACAACGGCGACCATCCCGCCGTTAGCCCAAGCAGCTGCCAACCAGACGATTCCTCGAGAGCAGTTCTTCAGGGCCCCGCCCCCGGCTTCGGCACCCGCTCATTCCGACGGCTCCGCCGCCCACAACGCGCCCCGAGCGTCGGAAGATCAGCCCACGCTGTCCGCCGTAATGCAGACCCTGCTCGCCAGAATAGACGAGCTGACGCGAGCCACCGACCAACGGTTCGCCACGCTAGGGGACTCCCGTGACCGGTCGGACAATACCGGGTCCCCCGACGTCCATCTCAGAGAGCCGGCCTCTCGGGAAGAAACCCCCCGCATCCGGACAAGCTGACCTGGCGACTCACCGTCAGGATCCGAAGGCCCGGGCGGACGTTTCGCCCCGGCCGTAGGAAGCCACCCGGGCGACGAAGCCCACCATCTACGATCCAGCGCGGAGCGCTCAAGGGACGCCGAGTTCGAAGCTATGAAGGAGACTATCCGCGCGATGTCCTCCAAAATCCATCAGGCCACCAGCGCGGCCCCGGAAATAGATCGCGTCCTCAGAGAGACGCAAAACACGCCGTTCAACCGCTGGATCGCCTCCGTCCCGCTCCAGCACCTCGGGAAGCTCAAACTCCAGCCCTACGCGGGCACCACCGAACCGGCCCAGTATCTTACGGCGTTCACCATCGCCATGGGCCGCGCCCACTTCTCACCAGATGAGCGCAAAGCCGCCCACTGCCAGCTCTTCATAGAGAACCTCACCGGCCCGGCTCTCACGTGGTTCTCTCGGCTGAAGACGCACTCCATAGACAGCTTCAGAGACCTGTCGACCACCTTCCTCGAGCACTACTCCATCTACATCCGGCAGTCCGCATCCAGCGCGGACCTCTGGGCGATGAACCAAGGAGCAAAGGAGTCGCTCAGGTCCTTCATAGAACGCTTCAAGGCCACGTCCTCCCAAAGCAACGTGACGGACGAGTCAGCGCTCCCCGCTCTAAGAAAGGGACTGCGGGCCGATTCGGCCTTCAAGGACGATATGAAGCTCAACAGGCCGCGCTCGCTGGAAGACGCCTGGCACCGCGCTGGACTCTTCGTCGAGCTCGAGGAGGAGAAGGCGGCTGAGTCGAGAAACGGCGCCTCTCACAAGGCCCCGGTCCCGAAGGAGCGGCCTTAGGAAAGATGACAGGAGCCTCGCCAACACTACGATGACGAGTACCAGCGCAGCAAGGGAAAGCAGGCCGCTGCATTCCTTGTCAACGGACCGCCCTCCGGCCTCCGTCTGCACGATCCCGTACTTCCCCCCAGCCCCGCGCCAGGGTTGCCTTGGAACAAGTACGTACGGGATCCCCACCAGCAGGATCGGCGTCCCGACGAGCCGAGCGATAGGGAGTCCCGACCAGACGAGCCGTACGACAGGTCGGCCTTCTGCGACTTCCACCGGCGAAAGGGGCACCCGACCTCTCACTGCCGCGCCCTCCAAGAGGTCCTGCTGAACCAATTTCAACGGGGAGAAATCAGCGTACCAGAGCGGCTGCGTCCGCATACCCGGGACGGCGATCGAGTGCAACCCCGCGACAACCGAGGTCGCGAGGATAACCGGGCTAGGCATTACAACCGCGCCCAAAACGACGACCGGCGGTGACGATCTCCTTCGCGAGACCGGGAAACGGGCAGATCGCCTCCCCCGGCCTGGACTCTGATAGGGATGATCATGGGAGGCCTCCTCTCGTGCAATGACTCAGTGCGGTCCATCAAGCGTCATGAGAGGAAGACCGACGCCTCCCTGAAGTGGCACTCCGGGCCGGAGATCGACGCTCAGGACACGAGCAAGAGGGGGATATGTTTCACCGAGGCCGACGCGGCCGGGGTCCACCAGCCCCACAACGACCCCCTCGTCGTACAAGTCCGCGTAGCCGACTGCGACGTTAACCGAGTCCTCGTCGATACGGGCAGCTCGGTCGATCTCATCTTCAAGGATACCCTGGCCAGGATGAATCTAAACGGGGTCGAAATCAAGCCGTACTCCATCCCGCTAACCGGCTTCGCCGGGGACACCGTCAACGGAATCGGCACCATCGAATTGCCGGTCTATGTAGGTCGGGTGACGAAAATCGTCAAGTTCGTGGTCTTCGATACCACCCCGATCTACAATATCATCCTTGGAACCCCTTGGCTGCACTCGATGAAGGCAGTCACGTCAACGTACCACCAGTGCCTCAAGTTCCCCAACCAGGCCGGCACGTATACTCTTAGGAGTAACCAAAGGGTCTCTCGCGCCTGCTTCGCCATCGAGCATAAGCTGCGCCGCGCCGCGCCGGCCTGCTTGGCCATCAACGTGCTTCAGCCCGGCGAGCCCGACGCCCAGGATCTCCCAGGGCGGGACCTTGTCGCCCAGGTCAACATCGATCCGCGCGACCCCGTCCGCTGCGTTGGCATCGGCACCGATCTCGACGAGAGCATCAAGCGAGAGCTGGTCGAGTTCCTAGGGCAGAACGTCTCCACCTTCGCCTGGTCAACCGGCGACATGCCCGGCATTGACCCAAACACGTGCAGCCACGAGCTCAACGTGGACCCGACCTGCAGACCGGTCAAGAAAAAGCGGCGAAAGCTGGGTCCGGAGCGCGCCCAGGCAGTCAATGACGAGGTCGAAAGGCTCACCGCGGCCGGTTCGATCACCGAGGTCAAATACCCGGACTGGTTGGCCAACCCGGTGGTGGTCAAGAAGAAGAGCGGGAAATGGAGGGTCTGTGTGGATTTCACCGAGCTCAATAAGGCATGCCCAAAGGACAGCTTTCCCCTCCCTCGAATCGACCAATTCGTCGAAGCCACCGCGGGGAACGAGCTACTCTCCTTCATGGATGCCTTCTCGGGGTATAACCAGATCCCCATGCACCCCGATGATCAGGAGAAAACCGCGTTCATCACGGACCGAGGCATTCACTGCTACAAGGTAATGCCCTTCGGACTCAAGAACGCCGGGGCCACCTACCAACGGCTCGTCAACCGGATGTTCGCCGACCAAATAGGCCGCACTATGGAAGTATACATAGATGACATGCTGGTGAAGTCTCTGGTGGCGGCCGACCACGTCACTCATCTCCGGTCCTGCTTCCGGACGTTGAACGAATACAACATGAAGCTGAACCCGGCCAAGTGTTCCTTCGGCGTCACATCGGGCGAATTCCTCGGGTACATCATCACCCGGCGCGGGATCGAGGCCGACCCCAAGCAGATCCGAGCCATCATCGAGCTCAAATCCCCGGAGAGCACGCGTCAAGTACAACGACTCACCGGGAGAATCGCCGCGCTGAACCGATTCATCTCCCGCTCTACCGACAAGTGCCTCCCGTTCTACCAGCTGCTCCGGGCTAACAAGCGGTTCGAATGGGACGACAAATGCGAGGATGCCCTCCGACAGCTGAAGGAGTACATATCCACTCCTCCCGTCCTGTCCAAGCCAGAGGAAGGCGAAATCCTCTACCCCTATATCGCCATATCCGCGTCAGCGGTCAGCGGAGTGCTGATACGGGAAGACCGGGGTGACCAAAGACCCATCTCCTACATCAGCAAATCCCTTGACGACGCGGAGAGCAGGTACCCGACTCTGGAGAAGCTCGCCTTGGCGGTGGTCGTCGCAGCTAGAAAGCTCCGGCCTTACTTTCAATCCCATGGGATTGCCGTCCTAAGCACCTACCCCCTCAGAACCATCCTCCACAGCCCGAGCCGATCGGGCCGGATAATGAAGTGGGCTGTTGAGCTGAGCGAGTATGAAATCGAGTACCGAGGTCGGACCGCGATCAAATCTCAGGTCCTGGCTGATTTCCTTGTTGAGTTGGCACCCGAGCTGGCAGTCAGCGAGGTCCCCGAAGTATGGAGCCTGCATGTCGACGGATCGGCCTCCAGGCACGGGTCCGGCGTCGGCATACGCCTCGAGTCCCCGACCAAGGAGATCCTCGAGCAGTCTTTCCGTCTGGCCTTCCCGGCGTCAAACAACGAGGCAGAATACGAAGCTCTGATTGCCGGCCTGCGCCTAGCAAAGGAGGTCGGCGCGAAGAAAATCCGAGCCTACTGCGACTCCCAGCTCGTCGCCAATCAATTCAGCGGGGAGTACGAGGCCAAGAATGATCGCATGGACGCCTACCTCAAGGTAACCCAAGGCTTGGCCGCAGAATTCTCCGAATTCACTCTGACGAAGATTCCCCGAGGCGAAAATACTTCCGCAGACGCCCTCGCCGCACTGGCCTCCACCTCGGCCCCAGCCCAACGATGGGTGATCCCGGTCGAGAGTATCGACCGCCCCAACATCGACCTGCCTAAAGGGGTCCACTTGATCAACCCCCAGGCCGCGGACCCTGACGAAGACGCGCCACCTCCCGAAGTTCTACCGCAACCCCCGGCCGAGCCCGAACTGCCAGACTGGCTAGTCGACCTACTGCTGTACATCGCAGACGGCATTCATCCCCCAGACCGGTGGGCCGCCCGACGGCTAAGAAAGAAGTGTGCCCGATACACGATGCTGGACGGCAATCTGTTCCGGTGGAGCGCCTCGGGAACCCTGCTCGGCTGCATCCACGGGCAGGAAACCATTGACGTGATGAAGGAAATGCACGAGGGCGCCGACGGAAACCACTCCAGCGGCAGGGATCTCGCCCTGAGAATACGGAACCAAGGACACTACTGGCCAACAAAGCTTCAAGACTGCGAAAAATTTGCAGCCCGGTGCGAGAAGTGCCAGCGTCACGGTCCCCTCATTCACTGTCCTACTGAGCTCCTTACCACTGCGGTCGCGCCCTACCCCTTCATGCGATGGGCCATGGACATAGTCGGGCCCCTTCCCCGATCTCGCCAAAAGCGCTTCCTCTTGGTCATGACCGACTACTTCACCAAATGGGTCGAGGCCGAAGCTTACGCCAAGATCACGGCAGAGGACGTCCGAAAGTTCGTCTGGAAGTTCATCATCTGCCGGCACGGGCTGCCCTACGAGATCGTAACTGACAACGGTGCCCAGTTCACATCGGCCTGATAACACCATATTTTACATGTTTTTAAGGTTTAATTTCATAGGTTTTTAGTTCCAATTTGTATAGTTTTGGGATATTTTCATGCATTTAGGTCCAACTTGAGTCTCATTGCATTTTAGATGTCCTAGGTTGTCTTTGCATTCTTTTTGGCTTGTATGAGCAATTTTCAGGTGTTCTTGGAGTCATAGGAGTTGGAGGAGTGAAGATAGCCACACAAAAAAGTCATTGCAGAATACAGAGATGCAGGATCAGGTTGATACGTCATAAGTTTGGCAATGGATGAAGGACTTTTCACCGTTGGATTGAGCTCAAATTTTATCACGAGATATAGCAATGGATTAGCTTTCATTTGGAAGTGGTTTGAGGCAATTCCAACGGTGCGATCAGAAGTTATGCCAATTTCCGTGACGACGGTCCAGTCTGGCGCGCGAAGGAACTCATTGGAGCTCACAGCGGTGTAGCGCAGCGGTCTACAGTGACCGCTGCGGATTCATCCGACGAAAAAAACAGAGATTCACAGCGGTCATGCAGCGGGCAAGTCCTGACCGCTGTGAATCATCTGAAACCCAAAAAAAAACTCGACCCAAACTCTATTAAAAGCCAAAAAACCTAATTTTATTGTCAAGTTTTCTTCTTCTAAGAGTGGGGCTCGTCCCCAACTCTCTCTTCTTGATGTTTTGGGATTGTTCTTCATACAAATGCCATTCTAGAGAAGATTTCTTCACTCTATCTTTATATTATGCTTATTTGATTCTTGTTCTTCATTTCTATGTCTTTTTCTCTTGTGTTCTTCATGTTCTTGTGAGTTGACTTTTTGTTGGATTTTAGATAATGTTTGATTTGGATGGTTGATGGTTGATTGTTGATGTTTAGGCTTAGATAATCATTTGTTCTCATGTTAGGAGGGATCTTAATGCTAGAATCGAATTGACAACTCATTTCTAGAACTTAAGACATTTCTCGCCCGGAAGGTGTTCGATGAAATGTCTAGAAAACTTCTAAGCATGCAATTCAATTCTTAGCCAATGGAAATTGATGATTAAGGTGAATTGTTGACTTGTATGGACTAATGCTTAATGATTATGGATCATTTAGTTTTGAACGGAAGTTCTTGATAACTAGATGATTTGTAAATGGATTAGTATCATGTGAGTGAACCAGTCTACTTGTATGATCCATGTCATAAGAATGAATGTGCATTGAATGTTTAGGCATCATTAGTCAATTGTCTTGATGGTTAGATAATGGTTATTTAAGATGATCTTGGATGAGTCTTTCACTTAGGTTGGTTCGTAATGCTAGATTTGTCATGATAAACCGAAACCTAGTACTACACCTTAGATTAGTTAGATTTTTGGTCTCATCCCATGCATTAGGGATAGATTCGAGTAAGCGGTGTTAGTACTAGATTAGGATTGTTCATTCATTTCTAGATCTTAGGCATTTCACTCATGACCCGAGTTTAGTTGCTTGACCCGAACTTTTTGTGAGCTTTGCATATCCTAGCCAACGAAAGTTGATGTTTAGGGTGTTTAGTGAACAATTGGGATTGTTTCTTAATGTTGTTGATTATTTAATCACAAATGGAAATTTGTCAATGATTAGATAATTAACAAAGTGATTATTGCCATGGAAATTGATTAGTCATATTTGTGAATTCCATGTTCTAAGATAGTGATTAATGCTTCCAAATGATTCATTGTTTGATTGTTACCCATCTCATTGATAGCTTAGTTCTTGATCCAACACTTTGTCTTGTGTCTTTGTGTTTTGTTTTCCTTCTTGCATTTGTTTTCTTTTCCCATAAACATATAAAAACCAAAAACAAAGTTTGCTCTAGCTTAAGAAGTTTCTTGCATTCTTAGTGCCTCAATCTTAACCCCTTATGGATTGACATCTCAAGTACTACAATGACATGAGTACACTTGGGATAATTGACACGAAAATATCCACTATCACGGCCCTCTTCGAAGACTTCTGCGCGAAGTGGAAAATCAGACTAAGTAAGTCCACCCCGAGGTACCCCCAAGGGAACGGACAAGCCGAGGCCACCAACAAGACCATCCTCGACGGCCTGAAAAAGCGACTAGATGACAAGAAAGGGTCCTGGGACGACGAGCTTGATGGAGTCCTCTGGTCCCACCGCACAACGCCGAAGACGTCGACAGGCCGCACACCGTTCAGCCTCTCTCACGGCATGGAAGCAATGGCCCCATCCGAAGTCGGGCTCCCCACTCCTCGCCGCGCTATGCTCCCCCTGCAACCCGCACTGAACGACGCCGTCCTACTCAGCGAGCTGGATTTCCTTGAGGAGCAGCGGGACCATTCCCTCCTCCGAATCCAGAACTACCAGCAGCTCGCCTCCAAGTACTACAACAAGAGGGTTCGAGGCAGGTTCTTTACCGAAGGCGACCTGGTCCTCCGCAAAGTCTTCGAAAACACCGCAGAGCTAAACGCAGGCAAGCTCGGCGCAAGTTGGGAAGGTCCTTACCTCATCTCCAAGATCGTGAAGCCCGGCGTCTACGAGCTGGTCACGATGAACGGCGACGCAATCCCGCGCCCATGGAACTCGATCAACCTTAAACGCTTCTACTATTAAGCCCCCGGGCTCCATTCCGCTCTCCGCCTTTGTAAACAAACGAACTACGATTGGCTTGATCCCTTCTACTAAAGGGTACGTAGGCAACCCCTAACCAGGGCTCAGCTATTAATCTAATAAAACCTTTTTGACAAAGGAACGCGGTCCCCGACCTGTGCTCAAAAAGCCGAGCTCCAAACGCTCGCGACTCATAAAAAAAAAAAAAAAAAAAAAAAAAAAAAAACCGAGCTCCAAATGCTCGCACTACAAAAAAAAAAAACCCGAGCCGAGCTCCAAATGCTCGCACTACAAAAAAAAAAAAAACCGAGCCGAGCTCCAAACGCTCGCACCTCAAAAAAAAAAAAAAAAAAAAAAAAAAACCGAGCCCCAAATGATCGCACTAAAAAAAAAAAAAACCCGAGCCGAGCTCCAAACGCTCGCACCTCTACAAAAAAAAAAAAGCCGAGCTCCAAATGCTCGCACTACAAAAAAAAGGGGACCGAGCTCCGGTGCTCGCTCTCCCCGGCACATAAGTTATAAGTGCCAAAGCCGAGCTCCAATGCTCGCACTCCCATAGTACACAAGCAATAAATACTAAAGCCGGGCCCCAGGGCTCGCACCTCTACTAGACACACAAGCATTAAGTGTCTCTAAGCCGGGCTCGCTACCCGCACCAAAAAAACAAGGTACACAAGCAATAAGTACCTTAAGCCGAGATCACCTCGCATCCACTAAAAATATTAAAGATACACAAGCAATAAGTATCTCAAGCCGAGTCGTACCTCGCACCCAATACAAGAGCACGGTCCACGACCTGCATACATGACAGGGTACGGTCTACGACCTACTCTACCGATAAAAAAAAAAAAAAAAGCCTCGAAACGGCACTTACAAAAAAAAAAGAGGGCCAACGGCCTCGATTATCACAAAAGGGCCAACGGCCTCGTTATTATAAAAATGGCCCACAGCCTAGTCATTACAAAAGCCTCGAAACGGCACTTACAAAAAAAAAGGAAAGGAGAAGGGCCAACGGCCTCGCTGTTACACAAAGGGCCAACGGCCTCGTTATCACAAAAAAAAAGAAGAGAGAAAGGGCCAACGGCCTTGTTGTCATAAAAAGATGGGCCAACGGCCTGGTCCTTACATAAACGGCCTACGGCCCGGTCTTTACAAAAGAGAGAAGAAAACAAAAAGGAAAAACTACAAAAAAAAAGAGAGAAGTTTTTACAAGGCCGCATCGGCCGGTCGGTCTTCGCCCCCGTCAGCACGGGTACTATCTAAATCGCCCGGGTCCACCATCCTCGCATTGGTGCCATACTCACCAGGGAAGGGCTGCTCAGACCTCTCTTCCCCAACCGCGGCCTCACCAGACGGCGCCTCAGGACCGGCCTCGTCAGCACGCGGGGCCGAGTCTTGTGCAGGGGCATCCGCTTCCTCATTAGCACGCGGGGCCGAATCCTGTGCTGGCAGATCTGCTTGGACGATCTCAGCAGCCGTGGGAGCGTCCACAGTCAGATCCACGTAGGGCGCCCCCGAGGGAGCGACGGGCATGAGCCGCTCGAGCTGGACGCCATGAGCACGATCTAGAGGAATGTCCAGGTCCTCCGGGGTAAAGTCCGGAAAGTCCATTCCATCCAGCACGGCACCGAATGCCGCCTCATCCTCGTCCAGCTTCTGGTACCGGTACCACGGCACCGACACCCCATCCTCGGCCTCCATCCTCTTGAGGCAGGCCCTTACGCCAATCACCTGGTTGTACATAAGGTGAGGCTCTATGGCCCGGCGGCGCCCGTCCAGATGGGCGCGGATCTTCTCCATCTTCGCGGACCACTTCCGGTTCCGCGCTTCCCACCGGGCTGTCACCCGGTCGCTCTCCGCGACCACGGCCACCTTCGCCCGGCCTATGGCGCCCTCCAGCCCCTTCACCCTGGATCGGAGCGTCTCCCTCTCCCCCTTCAGGAGCCCGACCTCCTCCTCCAGAGCAGCCGACCGAGCCCTCTCGGCGGCAGATCGGGCCCTCTCAGCCACCAGTTCGCCCTGAAGACTGCCCACCTCTATAGCCCGGGCTCGCACCCGCGCCGCCTCCTCTTCCAGCGCCGCAGACCGGGCCTTCTCCTCCCTTAAGTCCTTCTCCAGCCCGCGAGTAAGAGCGGACTGGATCTGCGCGCCGGCCTCCTGGCGCCCCTGCAGGAAGCTGAGCGACGCGTCCTTCTCGGCGAGTCGCTTCTCATAGGCCTCCGCTAGAAAGGCGGTAAGGGCCATCGTCTGCAACAAACCAGCTGTTAGCAAAAACGTACAAACGAATCCTGATAGAAACAAGATCAGCAGCGAAAGCTTACCCGAGCTGCGGATCGCGCCACCTGGCGGAAGGTATCGGACTCCGCCATCTCCAGCGGGACGAAGTGCGGGTGCTTCTGCCCGAACATCATGGCCTGCGCCAGCTCGGCGCACTCGTCCTGATCGACGATGATCTGGCTGCTTCCGTCCTCGTGGGTAAAGGAGAAGCTATAGTCCCGAGGCCCATCGTCGGAACCTCCCGAGGCGCCGCCTCCATCAGCGCTGCGGTCCTCGGCCTCCTGCACAGCAGCAGGATCCTCCACGACGACGATCGCCTCGCCGCCCTCAGTCGCCCGCACTGCGACCTCTTCGCCCCCTGGGTCCGGGTCTCCACGACACCCCCTGCCGGCACCTCGGCCGCAGACACCCCGGGCTCGACCCCGGTCAGTTCCGATCAGACTCCATCCCGACCCGCGGCTGAGGAGCCGCCCACCTCGGCCCTCTTCTTCTTCTTGCCGGCCTTACCACCGGCAACCTCAGCCGCCCTCTTCTTCGAAGGAGCCGCCTCGGAGGACTCCCCCCCAACCCGTGGTGCCGGGTCTCGCCGGACCGGCACCTCGGGTATCGGCGGCGGCGGCGCCACAAACGAGTCCGCATACAGTGGACTGGCAAACCTTGCTCTACCTGCAAAGGAAGAACCGTCAGTTCGGCAAAAAAAAAAAAAAAAAAAAAAAAAAAAAAAAAAAAAAAATTTAGCGACCTCCGGCCATTGCTGCTGCTATTCTTGCCGAAGTGAATGACCTCCACTCTCTTCTACGCACTGACCTGAGCACGGCAACGATACACGCGTAGTCCGGCAGCTTGAACCTAGAAGAGTGAGGACCTGAAAGCAAAGCAAACAGCATCAGTCAGACAAAACCGAAGAAGAGAAGTCAGCTCGACCTGCAAATCCCTACCCGGGGAAAAGTTCCAATCCCGGGTGTATCTCGCCGACGGGTCGAGCCCAACCACGTCAGTAGCCCGGATGTAGAAGTAGCTGCGAGACCAGTCCTCGACCTTCGACAGCTTGCTCGCCTTAGACCCCGAGCTGGGTGCCTCCAGGACGTTCGCCGCGGGCTTGAAAGCGGCATAGAAGGTCCCAGGAATCCCAGGGTTTGCCTTCTGCTGGGTGAGCGCCTCGACATAGGCACTGTCACCTCCACGTCGCATTCGTGCCCCAAGGTCAGCAGCACGATCATCCCCTGGATCGTGGACGGGAAGACCTGCGAGAAGGCCAAGCCCCGCGCCCGGCAATACTGGACGAACAGCTCGGGGAGAGGAAGGCGCAAGCCGAACTTCTGGAAGAACGACTCATACAGGCAGACGAAGCCCGGCCGAGGAGTCCACGGGCGCTCCTCCGCCCTGGGTAGCCTGAGCTCGACGCCAGCAGGAAAGTCGCACAAATCCCTCAGGAGAGTCACCGATTCCGCTGTGCTCCAGGTCGGTGACCCTCCCTGCTCGTAAGGAACCAGGGGAGACCTCACCCTGGCCACTCGAACTCCGCCTCCGCGGCCGCCCTGACGACCACCGCGGTCGCCCGGATGCCCGGTTCTACCCCCATCTTGGCCAACGCCGCGACCGCCAGAGGAAGATCTAACCACCGTCTTCTTCCGGATATGGGTCCCCGGGAGCAGCGGGGCGGCCCCCGAAGTCGAAGGAGCAGATTGTTTCCCACTGTCTGTGCCTCGACACGGAGAGGAGGCACATCCGGAACCATCGGAGGAAGAACTCGGAGAATCGCTACCGCCACCACGGGACGCCGATTCTTCGCTCGACTCAGGTCTGGTGTTGTTCACACTATATTATTATTTTTTCTGAGACATCCTTGGCTTCTCACCATTGCACATGCTCTAAAGGTGACAACTTTGCGGAAATGCAAAAGAAAAGCGTTGAAATGTTGAATTTGCCGTCAAAAATTCAATTTTGCGTTGCCTTTCAGCTAAAAGTGAATGAATTTATTATGTCTCTTTCTTCAGGTGCAGAGAGAGAGAACATAAGAAATTCAAAGAAACATAAAAATACGGCTCAGAAATTTGAAACATATGCTTCCTTCCACAAACTTAAACATGTTATTTTCCAACTTCGTTCCATGATAAATCGTTTCAAGAACATATTAATCATATGAGCTGCGATTAATCTAAACAATGCAGATTCCAATATGACGAATATGGGATTGTCGCCACAACACCAGACCACTTGATCGTCCCACAAATCATTTCTCCAACGTGACCAAGAACATACTAATATTAAAACTCTTCGTTTTATGGTCGAGGGATTTAAAAACCACTAGCTAGATTTCCCTCGTATCCCGCCATTGCCCGCACACGTAAGAGAGACATGTCCTTCCCGTCACGTCTAACCAATCTTCTCCAAACATAGAGAATGTTCTCTACCACACACACGCAATCCACGTTTTCATGTAGCCTCTCTGTGGTTTCCTTTCTTCTACCTTCTCTCGGATTATATTCAGCGAGTATCTTACTTACCATATGAACCAGCCGCTTTCTTCTACATTCTCTCGGATTGTATACACTGATTCTATCACCTTCCACCATGTAAACCTTAGAGCATCATTATTGGTAGAAACCCATTTGAGTTTCTTAAGTATTATTTTAATATAGATTTGAAGTTAAGAAACTCTGTTAAGAAACTTCTGTTTTTGCTGTTTTATTGGTAGAACCCCGTTAAGGGTTCTTAAAAAAAAAATTAATAATTTTGTTTTATTTTAAATAGAGTTTATTTTTTTTGCTCGTTTGATGAGGAATAAAAAAGAGGCATGAGTTTGCAAAATATATAAAGAGAATAATAGAAAGAGACAAATGTACGAGTTTGCAAAATATACAAAAACAATAGACTTGACACATATCTTTTACTTACTACAAAAACTTGTTAGATTGACTACAAAACAAAAGTGTAATCATAGAAGTCTTGACACATCTTTTACAATGAACAAAAACTTGTCACCGATCACTCTGAGCTGAAATACTTTGGCAACACTCCTAATAGAGCAAAAGATTTACGCTTACTAAACCAAGAGCCTGCCAAGTGCTGAAAGTGACTGATTCTGTGTTTTTGTGAATTCTATACCTTTGAATAAAGACAGGGACGAAGATGGGGATGAGGAAGAGCGACTAACATCAGCTGCAATTCGGGGTGTGTCTTTCACTTGAGAGCCGGAGTTGACTTTGAGACCAAATACATGGACAGTTCCTTTGTCACTTGAGACAGCTAACCACACATCATTCGAAGAGAAGGCCAAACTATATATCTCCGCTCTATCTGCACCCCTCCTAACATGTACACACATCATGTTGGCATTATTGAACCATGGACTCCAAACTCATAAGGCATTATTTTAAGGATCAAAGCTACTTTAATTTTTACAACTTTTTTTGTTATCTCAGTCACGTCCTTTTCATGTTGCATATTGAACATCACCGTGCTTCGATATACTGCCATAAATCTTACTCCTATTCTTCCTGTTCTCAAAACTTTTGTCCATTTCATATCAATTTCCAACACCATATCCTGATTGAATCAATCAAGCAAACATATCACGATCCAATCGCCTTAACCATTTGGAACATTGACTTGGAGTATTTGAGAGACAGAGAGTGTTAGATTTGAGTGTTTGTTTACCTTTGTACGGTGGACTCCTAACCGGAGCTTCACGAATCCGACGACTGGTCCAAAAGTCCGTCTAGCCATTTCCGCTTGGACCTGTTCGAATCCCAGGTTAGATAAATCAGGCGGCAGATCGAATTCCGGCATCGGTGATTTCTTCCCCCATTCTTTCCATGATTCGTCTTCTTCATTGTCTTCGACGCCGTCTAGATCGTCGGAGATCTCGATCCGTCGCTGCCCTGCTTCGGTAAACTGGACAGATCCGTGAAAATTCGAGATCAGAAGAAGAACGAGACAAAAAAGTGTAACCAAAGAATAAGAAGAAGAAGAGCGAACGATCTTCTCCATGGTTTTCATCGAAGAAGAAAGAAGAAAAAAAACAATCACGCAATGACACGTGTCCCGTAAGAACCGTTTCTTACGGGTCCTAATTAAGAATCGGCTCTTGTTTATTATTTTAATTTTGATTTAATTTTTGGCAAAAAAACCTTAAGAAACACTACAAGAAAACATGTGTATTTCCGACGGCAATTCCGACGGCAATAATTCCGTCGGAAATTTCCGACGACTTTCCGACGGATTTCCGACTAACTTCTCATCCGTCGGAAATCCGTCGGAATTCCGTCGGAAATATTAACCCGTCGGAAATCCGTCAGAAATTCCGACGGATTTCCGACGACAATAATCCGTCGGACCCTTTTCGACAGATTTCCGACGACTTTTTGACGAATTCTGATGTTGCCGACATACTGCCGACGGATTTCCGACAGATGCCGACATGGTTGCCTACATGGTTGCCGACATCGATAATATCTACTTTATATCCGTCGGAAATCCGTCGGAAAATGCACAAAATTTTCCTTATAAAAACGTTTCCACGCTTCATTTATAATCACAAAAAAAAAAAATCTCTGTTATCTAATTCCTTACGAAAATGTCTTCTTCAAATCCTTATAATTATTTTCGATCATGGATGGACAAGCCTCATCAAATTCCGGACACGGGCCTAGTTACGGAGGAATTCAAAAAATGTCTACAGGAATTCATGGCATTTGCGGGTATGCAGAAGAAAGCAAAAAAAAACGGTAAAATCTATTGCCCTTGTACCAATTGTGGGAATCGTAGATTTATCGTGATAGATGAAGTATGGTCACACTTGTATTGTCATGGGTTTATGCCGGGTTACAAGATTTGGTATTATCATGGAGAAAATGATACAATGGTGGATAATTATGCTAGTACTAGTGAACATTATATTGGGGATAACACTAGCTTAGAAGAACCCGCAATGGAAGAACAAAGTACTGTAGGTCATGTTCAGATGGTGAACGATGCATTTCGTGAAATTATACCATCGGTTGCTGAGTATGGAGATAGGGGAGAAGAACCTAATTTAGAAGCTCGGAGATTCTTTGATATGTTAGACGCTGCTAAACATCAGTTATATGATGAGTGTAGAGGTGAACATTCCCCTTTATCAACTGCAACAAGGATGATGGGTATAAAGACGGATTTCAATTTGAGTGAGGAGTGCGTGGATGCAATCGCTGATTTTGTGAAAGAAATTTTGCCAGAATATAATCTTGCACCGGCATCATACTATGAGATACAGAAACTTGTTCAAGGTCTAGGATTGCCGTATCAGATGATAGATGTATGCATAGACAACTGTATGCTCTACTGGAGAGAGGGCGCAGATCGTACGACATGTCGTTTTTGTCTCAAACCTCGGTATAAGTAAACAGGTGGAAGAGTGCCAGTGCCATATAAACGGATGTGGTATTTACCGTTAATAGATAGATTGAAGAGGTTATATCAGTCAGAGCGCACAGCAGGAGCAATGAGATGGCATGCAGAGCATACAACAGATGGACAAATCGCCCATCCGTCAGATGCAGGAGCATGGAAACATTTTCAATCCATTTATCCCAGCTTTGCGTTTGAGGCAAGGAACGTATACCTTGGATTATGTACCGATGGTTTCAGCCCTTTTGGGAAGCACGACAGAAAATATTCTTTGTGGCCAGTAATTGTAACACCTTACAATTTGCCGCCATCTTTGTGCATGCGAAGGGAGTTCTTGTTCCTTAGCATTCTCGTTCCTGGACCAGAGCATCCGAAGAGATCACTTGATGTGTTTTTGCAACCATTGATTTATGAGCTGCGAATGTTATGGGACCAAGGTATTGAAGCGTTTGATGTTTCTTGTCACCAAAATTTCATCATGCGGTCGGTACTTTTGTGGACTATTAGCGATTTTCCAGCATATGGCATGTTATCAGGATGGACAACGCACGGAAGGTTATCGTGCCCGTACTGTCAAGATAACACTGATGCGTTCCAATTGAAGCACGGACGGAAAACGTCTTGGTTTGATTGTCATAGGCGATACCTACCTAGCGATCATCCTTATCGTCGGAGCACCACATTGTTTAGGAAGAACCGGAAAGTATTTGACGGTCCTCCTCCTGAGTTAGATGGTGAGTATTTGTTGACTCAGTTTAGAGATTTTGGTGCAGAGAGGACCGTTGATTGTGGTGGTAACGGACATCATCCTGTTGATGGTTGTGGCAACGTTCATAATTGGCACAAGAGGAGCATTTTCTGGGATTTGTCTTATTGGAAAAACCATCTTTTGAGGCATAATCTGGATGTCATGCACATTGAGAAGAATTTTTTCGACAACATTATGAACACCGTTCTCAATGTCAAAGGGAAGACGAAGGACAATCTGAAGTCTAGATTGGACTTGCCAGACATTTGTTCTCGTATAGCACTACATGTGACAGGGAACGGGAAGCCTCCGGTCCCGACTTTTCGTTTCGATGAACCTTCAAAGGCCGAGTTTTTTTACTGGATTACCGAAAGTGTTAGATTCCCGGACGGATACGCATCTAACCTTTGGAACTGTGTTGATCATGGAGAAGGGAAGTTTACTGGGATGAAGAGTCATGATTGTCATGTGGTGATGCAGCGCCTCCTTCCATTTGCCTTTGCATGTCTTCTACCACGTAATGTCCACGAAGCAATTGCAGGTACAATCATGAAATTATTTATTTACTACTTTATACAATATATACTTCATTATTTAATTATTCATTTGTTATCCATATATTGCAGGGATTGGTGCCTTTTTCCGATATATATGTTCTCGCTCTCTTACATCAGACGGTATCCGCAATCTTGGGTCTAATATACCTGTAATCCTTTGCAATTTGGAGAAGATATTTCCTCCTTCATTCTTTGATGTTATGGAACATTGAACAATTCATCTCCCTCGAGAAGCAGAGCTTGGGGGCCCGGTTCAGTACCGTTGGATGTATCCTTTCAAACGGTATATGTTACATCTAAAGAAGAAGGTGAAAATTTTGAGTAGAGTGGAGGGTTCTATCGTCGCACAGACCATCAATGAAGAAACCTCACATTTTGCCGAGTCCTACTTTCCATCACAAGTCAAAACAAAGAGTCGTAGAGCAGCTCGACATGATGACGGAGGCGTCCTACCTTTCTATCCGGTCGATGTACCTCATATATTTTTACAGATTGGACGACTTAGTGGAAAAGGCAAGAAGAGGAGACTTTCACCACAAGAGCGAGAGCATTTGCATATGTATATTCTCACAAACTGCGACGGAGTTGATGAATATGAGAGGTATTATATATTGAACTTAATTTTTAATTACTTATTGGGTTCTTGATTATATATATATGTACTAACGTGATAATTGTTTCAATCTCACAGGATGTATATGGCTTATCAACATTTTGCATTTCCTGACAAAACAGAGGACGAGCTAATCGAGCTCAAATAGGAAGAGTTCGGACGTTGGTTAAGAGATTATGTAAGTCTTTTAATTGCCTTGCTTTTAGCAATCATCATATGTAATGAAAGATTTAATTATTTGAAGTATTTTTATTTTAATTGTGCAGGTGACGACAGAGAAGGCTAACGGACAAACATTTCCCACGTGGTTAGAAGAAATTGTGAGATTTCCACTAGCAACCGTGCAGTCACATGTGATGTATAGCACACGGGGTACGCTTTTAAGATTCTTCGGGATGATAGGAGTGCGACAACTTCAGATTACGGTGTATCAACTCAGTCAGGTGATCTTGTATACTATGGTGTCGTACGTGAGATTTTCGATGTTCAGTACCCGGGAATGCTCGGTCTAAGATGTGTGGCATTTTTATGCGACTGGAACGACCCATTAGTAGGAAGAGGTGTGCGACACGACCAATTTGGTGTTACATCATTACATAGCAGAAGAAAACTCCAGAGATACGAGCCATTTGTACTTGCATCACAAGCAGACCAGGTTTGTATTTCTTTTACGTTAATTTTTAATTTAGTTTTGTTGCATTCCCGTGGTTAAATTTGTACATGGTGTAGGTATGCTACATTCCCTATCCGCGGGTGACAAACAAGCAAGACCCGTGGGTTACAGTCACATCGATAAACCCGAGAGGTAGAGTTCATGGGATGTCTGATCATGAACCCCTCCAACAAAGCTCTGTAGGTTTGGGTTCAATCGAGCATTCCCTTGAGGTCGACCTTGTCGTTGATTTCACCATACAGTCAGACGATCGAGTATTTGAGGATTCAGAAGAAGAATTTGACGAATTTGGGGAACCTTCCGATTCAGGAGAATCAGATTACTCATCATCGGATTGACAGTAGTTTTAATTATAAAATTTGCACCGTAAAATATGGACATATATTTGAACTAGAATTCTAATGTGTAATATATCAGTTATGTCCAAGTTTTATAAAGTTAGACATTTGATTAAGTGTAACAAAATCGGAATTTTGCAACAAAAAAAATTTTGGTTACAAGGTTAACCTATATTATAACTTCTATATAAATTCTATATAACACATTTTCTTGATGTATATACAAGGTTAACCTATTTTATATACATCATACAAGTGTTTGTAAACTTTTGCCACAAAAAAAAACTTATACCCTATACCCTAAACAAGATTTTTGAATATCCGTCGGAAATCCGTCGGAAAATTCCGACGGATTTCCGACGGATTAAGCTGCCTCGGATAAAACCTGGGTTATATCCGAGGGATTGATTTTTTAGCCGAGGCAGCTGAATCCGTCGGAATTTTCCGACGGATTCAACTCAAACCGTCGGAAATTTCCGACGGATTTCCGACGGATTCAGCTGCCTCAGCTAAAAAACAATCCCTCGGATATAACCCAGATTCAACTCAAACCGTCGGAAATCCGTCGGAAAGTTCCGTCGGAAATCCGTCGGAAAGTTCCGACGGATATTTAAAAATCTTGTTTAGGGTATAGGGTATAGGTTTTTTTTTGTGGCAAAAGTTTACAAACACTTGTATGATGTATATAAAATTGGTTAACCTTGTATATACATCAAGAAAATGTGTTATATAGAATTTATAAATTTTGATGGAAGTGTTTGTATAAGTTATAGTATAAGATATAGTTGATTTATGTGAAATGATATGTTTTGATGTTGTATAATTTTTAAACTAATGCAAAGCCTTTAATATTGATGAACTTAATATATATATATTGAATGAAACATGTAAATAACATGTCCCTAAATCATATAAAGAAACCCTAAACCCTAAACCCTAAACCCCAAATATACCCTAATTCCGTCGGAAAGCCGTCGGAAATTTCCGACGGATTTCCGACGGATCTGAAAAATTAGACACGTGCTTGTTGACTGACCAATCGACAAAAATACAAGGAATATACCTTATCCGTCGGAAATGAAAAATTAGACACGTGCTTGTTGACTGACTAATCGAAAAACATGCAAGGAATAAACCTTATCTTCTCCAATCCGTCAGAAATCCGTCGGAAATTTCCGACGGATTTCCGACGGACTTTGATATTTTCGAGACCGCGGGAATATCAACCGCGTAAATGAAATTATTTTTCGAAATCCGACGGATTTCCGACGGACATCGAATTATATCGACGAAACGTAAGTTTTTTTTCCTTGTTTCTCTCTTCTTCCTCTCTCTCTTCTGTCGCTTCTTCTCCCTCTTCTCTCTTCTTCTTCCTTACCGAAAATCTCTTCTTCTCCCTCTTCTCTTCTTCTTCTTCACAATTTCAGTTTTAATCTTCAATTCATCAACTCCTCTTCATCAATTCCTCAATTCTTCTCCAACAAAACCATGTAAGTTTAATCAATTCCTTTAATTTTTTTTTATATCATGTTAGTTTTAGGGAATATATTAGTTAGGTTGTTAGAATTCTATTTATGTGAATTGTTAAGTGGTTATAATAGAATTTGTTATTTAGAATAATATTAGTGTTAGGGTTTATGTGTTTAGATTGTTGATTTAGAATTGTTAGATCTAGAAAACAAATTTTTGATCTTGTTTTATTTTCTAAAAATATTAAAATCGGTTTTAGATCTTGTTTTATTTTCTAAAAATATTTTAAAAACGTTTCTAGATATTGTTTGAATTTTTAAAAATATTTGTATATATTAAAATCGTTTTTAAAATATTGTTTAAGTAATAAAAACGTTTAGACAATATTTGTATATATTAAAAACGTTTTTAATATATTTGTTAAGTAATAAAAACGTTTTCATAATATTTGTATATATTAAAATTGTTTTTAAAATTTTTATAGTAATAAAAACGTTTTTATAATATGTATATATATTAAAATCGTTTATAATATTTTTTAACTAATAAAAACGTTTTTAAAATATTTCTATATATTTAAGTTGATGTTAAAATATTCTTTTAATTATAAAAACGTTTTTATAATATGTGTATATATTAAAATCGTTTATAATATTTTTAACTAATAAAAACGTTTTTAAAATATTCCTATATATTTAAGTTGATGTTAAAATATTTTTTTAATAATAAATACCTTTTTCAAATATTATTTTAGAAATAAAATCATTTTAAATATTTTTTATAGTAATAAAACGTTTTCTAAATATTTTTATATATTAAAACTAATTTTAAAATATTTTAGCAAATTTTGAAAATTTTTGAAAATTTTGAATTTTTAGTAAACTTTGAATTTTTCGGAAAATTTGAATTTTTTGGAAAATTTGAATTTTTCCTAAATTTTTTTCCGGAAATTTCAAAAATTTTGGTAACTTTTGAATTTTTTGTTAATTTACTAACAATTTTACCGTTTTCCGCAGGGATTACGACGAAGTTCTTCAGTTGGGAGGCGGCAACCAAGGACGCCGTTCTCGGGGTTCTCGGTGTACGCCTCATCTGGGACCAACGAGCTCGGGAACTCACATCCCAGATTCCTAGCAATCCGCTGCTCGGAGCCACATTGAGATCGAGGAGCTAGTTCGGCAGCCTAACCGGGGCCATTGCATTCGACTCGACCCGAAGTTTGAGGACGTCACTTGGTAAGAAAATTTTTGTACATTATTTCAATTTATTTAGATTTTTAAACTTAACATATTTATATCTTTTCATAATATTTTCAGGTTTAAGCTGTCGACTCAGATCACCAAGGCGATATTACGGATGCTCCACAACATGTTGGACAAACCGTACGAGAAGTATTCGGACATGCCTACCGAGGAGAAAGACGTGTGGCACCGGACTTTCGCGGTAAGTTATTTATTGATATATTATTTATTTTGAATTTCATTTTGTCAATTTTTCTTTTTGATATGTAACATATTTTTTAAAAAAATTGTAGCAAGAGTTCACGTGGGACTCTCATCATACGCGCAAAGTCATTGACACATTCGACAAGTATGCCGCAAACTCGTACTCGAAGCACATGTACGAGTGGAAGCAGAAGTGGAAGCACAACAAAGACAAGCCGAAGGACCTTGACGACGACGTCTGGAAGGGCTTCTGTGAGTACTGGAGTAGGCCTGCGACGAAAAAGACCTCCGAGCAACAGTCGAAGAACCGAAATAGCCAACGAGGCGGGAAAGGGGTCTACATCCACAACGCGGGCGCAAAGACCATCGAACGGGAAGCGATGGAAATGGTAAGTTTAATTTAAATTTTTTATTGTTAATTCTGTTTTTTATATTTATTTAACTTAACAAATTTTCGCAGGCGAGAGAATCTGGTTCCGAACCCGATTATCTTCAACTCATCGAGAATAGACACACCAACAAGAAAACCGGTCAGATACAGGACTTGGGGATGCGGGATGTTGTCGAGAAGAACAAGAAGACGAAGCTGGACCGTGAACTATCATCACAGCTCACTATCGAATGATCGACGTCCTCGAACTCTTTGTCCCGGGAAGAGATAAACCAGATTGTACTTGAGGTAAGTTTTAATTTCATTTCGTTTTTTTTTATTTTCGTTATTTATTTATTATCGGTTATAATTATTCGCAGCAAACCCGGCAAGTGAAATGTCGATTCGCTGGGTTAGGCACCCTTCCGACCCAGGAATCTTCTTCCTCGCTTCCTCGTTATCCTTCGGAGTACCGGGTAGAAATCGAGAGGCTCACCCAAACGGTGAAAGACTGTGACCAGCAGATTGAAGAGCTACGGACGGAGCAACAGACTACCAACAAGAAGCTCTCCTGCTTGGAGAAGATGATGGAGAAATGATTCCCGCATATGTTTTGGGATAATAATCCCGACGACGGAAATTCTCCAACCGTTTAAATATTTGCTTTTAATGCTTTTTTTTTGAACAATTTATTTTAATGTGTAATGTATTTTTTAATTTTGTTTAATGAATTTATATATTTATTATTTCTATTTTTAATTTATATTTCAAATTTATATAATTTTAATATATAAATTTCAAAAAAATAAATAATTAAATAAAATTCAAAATACCAATTCCGTCGGAAAACCGTCGGAATAAGTTACCGTCGTAGATCCGTCGGAACCTATTTCCGACGAAGAACCGACGGACTTCCGAGACAACTACCGATCAAATTATCCGTCGTAACTCCGTCGAAAATAGTTACCGTCGGAAATCCGTCGGAAATATCTTCCGACGGATTTACGACGGACTTCCGACAAATTCATCCGATCACCATCCGTCGGAAATTCTGTCGGTAATATATCCGTCGGAAGTCCGTCGGAAATTACCGACGGATTTCCGACTGCATTTCCGACTGAATATCCGTCGGAGTATCCGTCGGAACGTACGCGGTCAGAAATCTGTAGGAAATGTCTGACGGCTTTCCGACGGCACAAATCCGTCGGAAATTTCCGACGGAAACCATATTTCCGATGAACTGTAACCGACAGCTTAAATCCGTCGGAAAATGCCATTTCCAACGGATTTGCCCGTCGGAAATATCCTTGTTTTCTTGTAGTGAAACTCTCTTAAGAAACCGCGATAATGATGCTCTTACGCTCCAGGAACGCAATAGACTGCATATATACACCATGCATGGTCTTGGTTTCACTTTCTCCCGCCCTGCAAATTTCCAAATTTTTGATTTTGGATCGAACACTTCCACTTGGATTTCCTCATCAGGCCCTGCGAATCCGACGACACTCCTCACAAATATCTTCCCGTCGGTTATTCCCACGCATGCCTCAACCTCGCGCCGAACTTTCATGATTGGTCCCTGTGTAAACTTTCCAGAACGAGTAAAAAAAATTTGAAGCTTCAAAGTTAATAGACTTTTAGCAAAGATAATGTAACAATATATATATAGTCGCTGATCAAGTTGTGACAGATATATCCATCGTGCTATATGCAAATGAAAAACAACCATATATGCAATTCCTGGTGATGCTAACAGTTCAGCGAAGGGGACATATATATATATATTGATGTTATAATGATTCACAAGGTTTAGAAACATATCATAAACACCATCACACCATATCATCATTACCATCATAAACATAACTACTTTTAGATTTTAATCAGAAACACCTAGACAACGCCAAATGGTATAGCCACGAGGGACATATCCAACTGAATCAGACCACTCGACCTTTCCATGAATCGCTACTTCACTCTTATCAAACACGACCATTGCACACCAAATCTTCTTTTTAGTTGTATCACTAATATTGCTACAATCTTCCCACAGAAATGCAAGTTGTCCATTGCAATCCACCATTCCAACCGGAATTTCAATTGACTCATCAAGCTTCAAACCTTGAACCACTCTCCATACCTTCTCCTTAGAGTCATACCACATTATACCAACATTTGAGTAATAAACATAGATCACATTGTCTACCACACACACTCCACCTCTCCTCCATGTATCTTCATTCGCCAACTCGAAAGTCTCACATGTACCATCTTCTGCATTGTAGATTATGTGACTCCCATCTCTGTAACTCATACCATAAACCTTCCCATCCACAGCCACAGCTTCTTTCACAATTGCTCCAAGTCCCGTAAATATTTCTCTGTATCGGATTCTTCCTTGAGAGCTTAATGGCCCAACTTCCCAAGTTTGAGTCTTTGGTTCAAAAACTTCAATCTGAATCTGTTCTTTGGGGCACCCTCCCATTACGTATATTTTCCCATCCAAAACTGCCACGCCGGGTAACATGCGGGCCACCCTCATACTAGGACACATGCACAACTCGCCGGACAAGGAATCGAATTTCCATAGGTATGGGGACGAATTATACATGAATCCACCAATAAAGTAGATCTTGGAACCTATAGAGACGGTGGAACAATACAGCCTCGGTTCAGAAAGAAGCGGGATTGAGTTCTGATCACTTGTTTTCTTCTCGTTTGGGTTAAAAGTGAACCAATGAAACTCCCGGCGAATGGTTTCGGTCGTAAAGCATACATATAAGAGGGGATAATCTTTTTTGCCCATCAAGGACCGCATCCGTGCAAGCTCAGGTGAGAGCACAAGGGACCGGAAGCTTTTGGAAACACGAGAGAGGACTGTGTCATACCGTTTCGGGACGCGGGCTAAGCATTTAGAGACGACATCGTTCGGTAATGACGATAACATCAAAGAAGATTGGTCGGCGGCTAAGGCTGTGGTGGAAGACACAATCACTTGTGGATTAGGGTTTCCATAGATTAAGTTTACAACTCGTCTTATGAGTTTACGTTGGAGGAGATAAAAACTATGTATAACAATGAAACTTGTTTTTAGTAACGACAACAAACCCGACGCTCGATGATTATTTTCTTGCGGTGGCTGGTCGTCGTTGGAGGCGGCTGCGGTAGACATATCAGATTTTAAGGAGAAGGAACAAAAAAAGGTTTAGGAACCCTAATTAATTAACACAGGTGCTATTTATAAGTGTTTAGTTACATTAAAATTGATAAAGATAAATAAATTTAAAAGTATAATTACGACATAATCTTATACGCCTTTAGTTACTCGCATAAATTAGAGGAAGATAAAAAACGTTTAGAAAACAATAAAACGAAAGACAGAAACAAACCGCTTCTTCTCCGGAGGCGATCGTTTGTGGGATTATCATATTGTAACACACTCACTGCCTCTTCTCAGGCCGACATCGGTTGGTTTTATTCTCTCTGTTTCTAATTTCAGTTTATAGTGGGAGAAGACGTGTGAGAGAGGGCGGTTATTGTTATGGCCAAACCTTCACCGTTGGTGTCACAACGGAAAGACCGACGGCCGGTGGTCGTTTCTTTTCTCCTCTCCATTCTCTTCTTCTATCGATTCTCATATTCTATGTTTCCCGTTAAATCTAACGGTTTTGTGAATCCTTTTCCCAATCGATTTTCCTCCACGAAGAGGTTCTCTCCGTCCGATGATCGGCGGTATATTACCGTCATCAGCGTCTATTGTCCGGCAAGTTCCGATGTCTTATCTCCGTTGGATACAAATTTCAGTGGATCGTTTGCTCTGGCTTTGCAAAATTTAGAACAAAACTTGACGGTTTTACTAGCCACCATTTTATGGTTCAGGTATATAATCTGGACTTTCGATCCGGGAATTGAAGAATATAGGATCAACGAAAATGCTGATTGGCGAAATTGGGATTTACGTTCATTTTTTGTCGATGATTTTGCTTTGCTGGGTATAGTATTATCATGGGAACAACCATCATGGAAACCACCATGGAAGATACGAGGTTTCGGAGCGGAAGCTGCAACCTCTTTGTTGTATGGCGACATTCGTACAGTCGTTGAAAATTGGCAATTTCCAGTTTCTTTTCTATCGAAAGAATCAATAAATTGGGTTCTTTTTCGAATAATATCTTTAGTTCTTACTTGGAAATGTGTCAATGACATACAACAGGAGAAAATATGGATCACAGCCAATGAAAATCGCATCAGATCAAATGCGATTATGAAGAAAGGAAGGATGGACATTTTCTCAGTGAAGAAAACTCGAAAAAAAGAATCGTCAAAATTCAATTTCATTATTCTATTGCTTTGTATGTTTTTTTTTTATGTATTATTGCTATTATGTAATTTGATTTTCATATAAATAAAAATAAATGTTAAAAAAAAAAAATCTTATACGCCTTTATTATGTAAAAAGAAAATTTCACGGACTCACCTAACTAAAAAATTAGGGTAAAAGTTTCGTAATTTCATCCTCCTAATCTGATTGTAATGGCGAATACACTGGCCCACGAGCCACCGCGAAGAATCATCCCACCGTCGTTACGTTGGCCGTCATGGTTCTCCTCACTGCCGATCGAAATCGTCTGGAAAATCTTAGCCCACGTCCCGAAACGCTATTACCCAATCCTCTGTTGCGTCTCCAAGAACTTCCGTAATCTTGTCCGTTCGCCGGAGATTCACAGGATTCGTTCTCTCCTCAGCAAAGATTCTCTCTATATCTGTTTCATGGACGAAACAAATCGCATACACAACCGTCATTGGTTTACTCTCCGCAGGATTGAGAATAATCCAACAGAGAATCAGTTCGTCGTCTCCGTCGATCTTGTGTTTCCTTATCATCACGAGCTCTACCCCTCAACAGTCGCAATTGGTCCGGAGATTTTCTTTATTTGCGGAACATACATTCCCTCATCAAGCTTGTATATCTTTGATTCCCGATATGGAAAGTTACGCCAAGGACCTAGTATGAAAGTGGATCCATTGTCCAATCACGTGGGGTCAGTCGGTGGTAAGATATATGTGATCGGAGGCTATAGAGGCGATGAGATTCAAGCGGAATCATTTGACCTAAAAATGCAAACTTGGGAACCAGCGCCGATTCCTGAGGAACAATGGTTGTGGCATCCGGCTGCCACTGTTTCATTAGACAGGAAGGTTTGTGTGTTTATGTTTCTTGAAGACAATGTTGTTTGCTACGATACTAGAGATGGTTCTTGTGAGAGTTTTGAGTTGCCAAAGGATAAATGGTGGGAAGCGGGTTTGTGTGTGATAGAAAATGTGCTCTATGTTTATTACGCTAGGCTCGGGTTGATGTGGTATGACTCCAAGCTGATGCTATGGAGAGTGGTTAATGGTTTGAACAATCTCAACAAGGTTCGACCCCTTGGAATGGCGGAATACTATGGAAAGATGGCGTTTTTGTGGGTAGAATCGAGCGATGTGTGTAGTGAAACCAAGGAGATTTGGTGTAGAATGATTTCTTTGGATAGGAGTGAAGTAGGGATCCATGGGACTGCAGAACCGCCTCAACTTATGGGGATTGTTCCTGTTGGCTATAAATTGCAGCATTGTCTATCTCTTTCAGATTAAAGAGAATAAATTTATTGAGGCTAATGATAATTTTTGGATGATGTTTATACTTTTTGAGTCATCATCAATACAATTTGTCTACAAGGGAGTGTAATTCTCTTTTTTACAAGGGTTTGCTGCGTTTTCTCTTTTTCCCCTGTCTTGATTGGATATTTTGTTATTGATTCAATTCCATCTACCGTTTGTTCTATTATCATAAGGATCAAATCTAAGGACCATTTCATTTTACTATGGCTTACCACCAACATGTTCCTTGTCGGAATTAGAGAGATGAGCCCTATTCATTATGATCATGATTGTTTTGATGTTTAACACAGATAGTCAACACAACAAAACGTAGGCGTGAAGTTAATTCCATATCAGCGCATGATTCTAAAAAGAGAGCATGCCATAGATGGCTTAGTATGTTCATGCTAACTTGTATTACACGTTGTAAAACAATAATGGCAATTCTGTAGACTGTAAATACTTTTTTTTTTATGTATAAATATTAGGATTAGGGCTCCGTGAATTTCATCTACCAGTTAAGATAGAAACCCCCTAAAATTTCAAGACTATGTCTACCATTTCCACTGCCGCTTCCAACACCGACCCACCGTCGTTGTTTTCCTCGTTGCCAGACGACCTCGTTTTGAACGTCTTAGCCCGAGTTCCGAGACGGTATCACCCAATTCTCTCTTGCGTCTCCAAGAACTTCCAATCTCTAGTGCGTTCTTCGGTGCTTCACGAGACTCGTTCTCGCCTCGGCAAAGATTCCTTCTACGCCTGCCTTAAAGAATATGATGACTATATTCCTTACACAACCTATGTAAGAGGGTCCAAGTACGTGTGTGGCCCGCCGTTTCACAGTCGCCGGACTTGTTGACGATAACATTTACAGGTTTAAATGGTACGACAACGAAGACGAATCCAAGCGGAAGTGTTTGACAGAAAGACTCAAACTTCGGATGTAGCGCCCAATCCCAATTTGAAAAGGGAATGGATATGAATGTCGGTGGTAGGCCCGTCACTAAACAGAAAGATTTATGCGAGGAGTATTGCTGGACAAGTCATAGTTTATGATCCTAGAGATGGTAAATGTGAGAAGATTGATGTAGAAAATAGTCGTGAGTGCAGTAATTAAAGATGTGTGTGTGTGATTGAAAATGTGGCCTACATTTACAAGTCTAGAATTGGGTTAATGTGGTCTAACTCTAAGGAGAAGTGTAGGATCTTGAACCTGATCCGTCGAACTTGATTTTAGGATACGTAGCTTTGAACACTTGAGCTTTTGACCCGGTTCACTTCTCGGCTACGTCCGGAAGAGTATTCGCACTGCCTCACGAATCACACTATCTGATTGGAAAATCCCCAATCGTGGATCACACCCTGTTTCTCACCGAGTTGCTTCTTCTCTAACAGGTTCTCTATCAAGGAAGCAATCAGGTCTTGAAGCAGAAAGAAATACAGAAGATAAGGAGATAGAAGAACCCTAGCTACTCTCTGCAAGGATCGAAGAAACTCCCTTCAAGATCTTTCTCTCTCTGTTTCTGTTATTTTCTTGTTGTTCGTCATTTGGAGAAGACGACTCTTTTATGTAGACTTGCGAGAGAACTGTTATTGGGCTTTGACTTTATTCGGCCCAGATCATTGGGCTTCGATTTAGACACAAACCCACAAAACTCTACCTTGTCTGTATCGAAACTTATCCTCTCCGACAAACCTCCGAAAACCTAGAAACACTGAAGTGACACTCTCCTTTGAGCTTCATCGCCAAACGCCGCTCTGAATCATCGTTTCTGATGACCCTTTCCGTTCCGATCTTCGGAACAAACAACCTCGCCTTCGCTCCTCCAGCTCTCGGCGACCTCAAGAACACCAGAAGACCCGTCAAATCTCCAGGTAAAAATTACTTTCCTGATTCCCAGCTCTGACATCGACTGATACCCTTAGCTGTTGATTTTAGCCTTTCGAAAACCAAAGATCTCACCTTTGATTTTCTTTTCCTTTACTGCGAGATGACAAATCAACAAACTCACCTCGGCAGCACGCTTCTCCGCTTTAGGCTATCACTTTGAGAGACTCCAAGCCTCTCTCGAAGGTCTTTCCAGGTACGCTCTTAGTTAGGATGTCTGCTGGATTCAGTGTTGTGTGAATTTTAACAACTGATGCACTCCCGTCAGCTATAACATCTCGGATGAAATGAAATCGAGTGTGAATATGTTTAGTTCTTTCATGGAATCCTCCATTTTTGGCTAAACATATTGCACTTTGAGAATCACAATGAATCTTAACAGCCCCTTGCTCAAATCCTAAATTTTCACAAATACCTTTTAACCATAAAGCTTCTTTAGTAGCCTCTGCTAAAGCCATATATTCTGCTTCTGTGGTGGAGAGAGCAACAGTTTGTTGGAGTCCAGATCTCCAGCTAACTGTGTTTCCTCCTACCTGAAAAACATAGCCCGTAATTGACCTCCTTCTATCTAGATCAGTAGCGTAATCCGCATCACAGTAACCTTCAACTTTGAGGTTTGAATTCTTGTTAAAAGTCAAGCTGTGACCTACTGTACCTTGAAGATACCTCATAATCCACTTGACTGCTTGCCAATGAGCCCTTCCTGGATTTTCCATAAACCTACTAACAACACCAACTGCATGAGCTAAATCTGGACGAGAACCCACCATTGCATACATAAGACTACCAACAGCACTTGCATATGGAACCTCTGTCATGAAACTGGATTTTGTTTCAGTCTCTTCCTCATCTAGGCTCTTTAGTTTAAACTGTGAACCAAGAGGTATTATTACTGGTTTACTTCCTGACATGTTAAATGTCATTAATACTTGTGTTAAGTACCTTTCCTGTGACCTTAGAATTCCTTTAGACCTATCTCTGATTATGTCCATACCCAATATCCTTGTAGCAGCTCCCAAATCTTTCATCTCGAATTCTCTGTTCAAACTTTCTTTCAACTTCTGAATACCAACTGAATCCTTTGAAGCTACCAACATATCATCCACATAAATCAGAAGATACACAATTTGTTGAATGCTAGAGCCTTTAATGTACAGACACGGATCAAACGGACTTTGACGAAATTTCTGATCTTTCATAAACCCATCAAATCTTTTGTTCCACTGTCTTGGTGATTGTTTAAGTCCATATAAGGACTTCTTTAGTAAACAGACTTTGTCTTCTTTCTCTTTCACCTTAAAACCTTCTGGCTGCTCCATATAGATCTCTTCATCCAACGTACCATGTAAGAAGGTTGTCTTAACATCCAACTATTCTAGTTCAAAGTCCTCATTCACCACTAGTGACAACATAAGTCTTATTGAGACATGTTTCACTACAGGAGCAAACACTTCATTGTAGTATACTCCTTCCACTTGTGAGAAACCTTTAGCAACCAATCTAGCCTTAAACCTAGGCTTTTCCACTCCTGGTATTCCTGGTTTTCTTTTGAATATCCATTTGCAGCCTATTAACCGTTTCTTCACTGGTTTATCAACAATATCCCATGTCTCATTCTTGTGCAATGAGTCCATTTCTTCATGACTTGCCGATGTCCAGCCGTCTCTGTCTGTGCTCCTCATTGCTTCTGTGAATGACCTTGGTTCATCCATTTCAATGTCTTGATCTGCTGATAAAGCATAAGCTGACACATCAAAATCATCATATCTTGAAGGCATCTTTGATTCTCTGCGTCCCCTATCTCTGGCCAAGATATAGTTATCTAAAGTTTCGTGATCCTCAACATTTTCTTCACTTTCTTCACTGTCTGACATAACCTCTGATTCTAAACTCTCATCACCTGGTGTTGAAGAATCATTGCCCGAGATTACTCCACCTGAAACTGAAGACCTTGTAGTTTCTGAACTACCTGATGTTGAAGCTTCCGAAGACCTTATATTTCCTGACGCTCCATTAATCATCTTTGGGTTTAAAGTAACTTTCTTCCCTTTTCCTTTTTCCATGACCTGTCCCTTTACAGGCTCTACCTTCTCAATATCAGTTTCTGACTTTGACCCTATATTCTTGAAGACCTCTTCTTCATGAAATACCACATTTCTGCTTATGGTACATTTTCCTTCATCTGGTAACCAAACCCTGAAGCCTTTAGTACCTTGCGGATATCCAACAAAATAAACTTTTATTGCTCTAGGACTAGTCTTTTCTTGCACCACATGAACATACGCTGCACAACCAAACCTTCTGAGGTGATTAAGACTTGGTTTAGAACCTGACCATAACTCTTATGGTACCTTAAAGTCAATGGGAGAACTTGGTGATCTGTTTATCAAATAAACTGCAGTTGAAGCTGCTTCTGCCCAGAAACTTTCTTCCATACCACTCTCAGAAAGCATACACCTTACCTTCTCCATAATGGTCATATTCATCCGTTCTGAAACTCCATTTTGATGTGGAGTGTAAGTGCATGTTCTATGCCTTTTGATGCCCGATTCCTTGCACAGTGTATCAAACTGATTATTGCAGTATTCCAGACCATTATCTGTCCTTAGGCACTTAATTCTTTTCCCTGTCTGGTTTTCAACATGAGTTTTCCAGTCCTTGAACTTCTGAAAAGCTTCATCTTTTGTCCTTAAAAAGAATATCCAAACCTTCCTTGAATAGTCATCTATGAAAGTGATGAAGTACTGATTTCCTGCTAAGCTTGGTGTAACAGAAGGAGCTCCCCATAAATATAAATAAACGTATTGTAGGACTTCTGTTGAAGTATGTTTCCCTTTTTGAAAACTCTGTTTGTGTGCTTTTCCTAACACACAGCTTTCACATAATCCCAAAATCTGAATTTCCTTGCTGGTTAAGTAACCTTCCTTAACTAGCTTATCCATACCTTTCTGACCCATGTGGCCCAATCTAGAATGCCATTTCCTTGTAGAATCAACACTTGTCGTAGCTGAGTTTGACTCACCCTTTGACACTGTTCCTTCTAGATAATACAGCCCATCTTTGAACACTCCTGTTATCACTTCTTTTCAATCTTTGAAGAACTTAACCTTGAAATCTTCACCTTCATACTTGTAACCAGACCTCTCCAAACATCCGTATGAAATCAAGTTCCTGCCCATAGTTGGCATGTATTTAACTACGGTTAGTATTATCTCAGATCCATCAGGTTTGCTAATCCTGATATTTCCAATGCCCTTGATTTCACTAAATATGTTATTCCCCATTAACACTCTTCCACCATTGAATTCTTATAAGTCAAATAATTAACAGTTCTCTGTTTGGAGTGATGTGAAAACTGCTTCCTGAATCCATGACTCACTCATCTTTGGTGTCTTGTACACTGACTGTTAGGATTAAAGGCTCCTTTACGATTGAAGCTACATTAGCAGAACTTGAGCTCTTGTTCTTGCCTTTTTCTGGACATTCTCTTTTCCAGTGTCCTTCTTTCCCACAGATGAAACAGCCTTTGCCATCTTTATTCTTCTGCTTGAACTTGCCACCTTTTCCTTTACCTTTTGTATTGTACTTAGAATACTGGTCATCCTTTTTCTCAAATCTTCCTTTGTCTCCTGCATACAGTCCTTCAGCTTCTGCCCTTGACTTGTTTAGGAGTCCTTTCTCCCTTAGTTCTGTCTCTTTAGCATAAGCCGATTCTTTCACAGCACTCACAGTCAATGTGTCCTTACCACTGCCGTATTTCAGTGTGTGAACTAATGCTTCATACTTCGGTGGAAGACCTGTAAGTATTTGTATAGCATGGTCCTCATCTGAGACCTTTATGTCCAGGCTCTCCAGGTCATTTACTAATTTGAGAAAGGTATCCAAGTTTTGTTCCATGCTTCTGTTTTCATCTATCCTATAGCTTGCAAATCTCTGTTTAAGATAGATCCTGTTTGGCAGGGACTTTGTTTGATAGTCCTTTTCCAGAGCCTTCCAGATGTCTAGTGCAGTCTTTTCCTTCATGACTTTCCTGAGAATTTGGTCACTAAGACACTGCTTGATAAGACTTCTAACCCTTTTATCCTTAGCTGTCCATTTTGGATCTGTCTTTGATCCTTCTTCATCCTCTTGTTTCTGATCAGACTCCTCTTTATTTTCAGGTTCTAAGATGGTGTCTAATCCAAGAATCTCCAGTGCACATAAAACCATGTGTTTCCAGATCCCAAAATCCCCTTTGCCGTCAAACTTCTCTACTTCAAAACGACCCTGAGTTGGCTCCATTCTGCAGATTTAACCAATCTCTTCGTAGACCAAGAACCAATCACAACCCAAAGACTGATGCCGACTCTTCACAATTACACAGATAAACCATATAAGTTTCGAACCTTGATCTGATCTTTCTTCTTGTTGGAATCGCTTCTTCTCTTTGCAGTAGATTCTTTAATCTTCCTTCGTCTCAAAGATAGAGATAGCTTCTAGAGTATTGCGGAAGCAATGAGCAACCTAGTGCTCTGATACCACTTGTAGGATCTTGAACCTGATCCGTCGAACTTGATTTTATGAAACGTAGCTTTGAACACTTGAGCTTTTGACCCGGTTCACCTCTCGGCTACGTCCGGGGGAGTATTCGCACTGCCTCACGAATCACACTATCTGATTGGAAAATCCCCAATCGTGGATCACACCCTGTTTCTCACTGAGTTGCTTCTTCTCTAACAGGTTCTCTATCAAGGAAGCAATCAGGTCTTGAAGCAGAAAGAAATACAGAAGATAAGGAGATAGAAGAACCCTAGTTACTCTCTGCAAGGATCGAAGAAACTCTCTTCAAGATCTTTCTCTCTCTGTTTCTATTATTTTTTTGTTGTTCGTCATTTGGAGAAAACGACTCTTTTATGTAGACTTGCGAGAGAACTGTTATTGGGCTTTGACTTTATTCGGCCCAGATCATTGGGCTTCGATTTAGACACAAACCCACAAGAAGGAATGGAGAGTGGTTAATGGTTTGGAGCTCGACAAGTATTCTGCCTCCGAAGTTGTAGTGGCTGAATACAATGGAAAGTTGGCATTTTTGTGGCATAAAATGATGAAGAATGATATTTGGTGTGCAATGATCTTGTTGTATAGAAGTGGAGTAGAGATAATAGGGAAGGTTGAGTGGTTTGATCGCGTACTTTCAGTCCCTAATGGCTATACGATTATGCATTGTTTAGGTCTTACGGATTAGGTAAGTTATGATATGTTCGGCCTGTTTTGGTCTAAATTGCTCCTTTTTGTCTTATAATTTTCATATTGTCTTCTTTTTCAGTCATGAATCTCATCCAACTTCCTAAGTGAAATAAGAAACTAAAATTGAAAACTATGTTAGTTAACATCTTAACTAAACGAATATTGCAGCAAGCTTTGATCATAAAATGACCATTGATGAAATTGCATTAGTTGCAGACCCAACGAATGAGACCACTTTGCCTCTCTAGGGATAATAATAAAACATGTGTCATTTAATTAATCATGAAAACCTCATCATATTCGCAGATCAATATAGGTTAACATTTGTAGTGTTCTAGATTTATTGTTATGAATCAGATCGAAAAACTAAGAGAGAAATTGCAAATTGTGGCAAAACCTCGTTTAGAGTTTCTTTATTAATCGTGTGAATAATGTTTACAAACTCTAAAACCTTGTATTTATAAACCCCAAAACCCGATTCCTAATCCCACTTATTAAAGAAAAACCCTTTTCTAAGCTTTTGATCGGTTACATTCCTTTTCTCGTTCAAACAGGACCCATAGCATACTTAACATTATTTGTCACCTAGAAGCAAAGTTTATTTACCAACTCTGAAAGAGTTACAATAGGTCTTTTGATCCTTCTTGTGGATTACGTTTTTCCAAAATTGCTAGTTTCCAAACCTATAATATACATACATGAAATTTGTGTTGTTGTTGTGGTTTGATTATGATAGATTACATGATTCTACCAACCTATAACTTAAAAAATCGTGTTTACTGGAAAAAAAGAGAGAAAAAAACATAATAAAAAGAGACCATAAATCACGAGATCTTCACTAACCCATCGACACTACAATGTTAAGCATTCTCGAATATAAGTTCAGTCCCGAAGAGCTTGTTCGTACCTATCCATGGGTAGTACATCTAGAAAGCTTGGAATGAAAAACATTTTAGCGAAATTGTTCAGTCACCTTGAACATTATAGATATCGTCCGAAGTGGATTGGATCTTGGCTAATAGCTCGCAAGACACATCCTTAAGTGGACCAATGATCCATTGAGAACCCCCTATATTTGAAGACAGCAACTTTCAAATGTTTTATTGACGGTACTTGAAAAGGTGAAGAACAAACTAATGGTGAAGGCTAAGTTTAAAAAAAAAAATCGTTTTTGTTCATTTTTTTGTAACAAATTCTACGCAACTGACTTATATATGGTATTAAATTTAGAGACATTGCAAGATTTCTCATGACAAAAAATGAAATGTTGTCTTTCTTTTATTTTTAACGCTGAATAATCAGAGATTTTTTTTAAGCTGAATAATAATATTAAGAGAATTAAAAATATCAAAGGTTTTACAAAAACCAGAAAAATGATTCACCGAGGGATGTTAAGTAAATAAATGTCATATTTTTGCGTAGGTAAATGTCATAATTTTGTTTTTTACTTTTTTCAATTAATATATATTAAATGTTTTTGTCTGAAAAATTTAGCATATAAATCATATTTAACAAAGTTTTGTAATTACTTATCTGACTAAAGGATTAGGTCAAGTCTTCGGACAAACAAATAAAACTCTTTAGTCTTTTGGTTTTCCTGTTTTCCTCTTCAATGCGCGAAAACCCTAGTTCGAAGATTCTTGTCGGGATCGTAATCTTCTGTAGATCCTCGGAAAAGTGGATAAAGTTATCAAATTCATTTCGGTCAAATCGAGAATGAGTCAGCCTTCCGTGATTCTCGCAACGGCTAGCTACGATCGTACCATCCGATTCTGGGAAGCCCAAACCGGTCGCTGTTACCGTACAATTCACTATCCGGCTTTGGTCTCTCTCTCTCTCTCTCTCTCTCTCTCTCTCTCTCTCTCTCTCTCTCTCTCGATCGCTAATGATATAACTTATCAATTCATCTGAAACTTTTTTTTTCCCTTCGATCAGCCTATAAAAGAGCTCGTGGAAAGCCGAGATAACTCTAAGCCTCAGCATGTAAATAGGCTCGAGATAAGCCCAGATAAGCGTTACCTAGCAGCAGCTTGCAATCCTTACATTCGACTCTTTGATCTCAATTTCAGTAATGAACATGTAAATATCCTTTTATTTGTTTTCAATATTGTGGTCTTTAATTTGTTTTCTTGTGAAATGATCTTGATATGGAGTCTTACGTAGGTGAGGACCTTTATTTCACACACCAGCAATGTTATGGCACTTGGATTTCAATGTGATGGCAGAATGATGTATTCAGGATCAGAGGATGGCACAGTTAAGATGTGGGACATGAGGTACAACAATTTTCTTTTAGCTGATGTAATCAATGTTTAATAGATTCATTCAATAATGTTCAAGTGTGTGGATACTTAACAAGTTGATTTGCTTGATCTTGGCAACACATTGTTGACTCGTAAAAACCTAAATGCAGGGCTCCCAAATCCCCAAAGGAGTATGAAAGGAGTTGTTGCATAAAGGATTATGAAAACGTTCCCGCAGTTAACACAATTGTTGTACACCCAAATCAGGTATATAGCCAAGTAATCTTGTTACTTGTTAGTGTTTCTTTCGTCATCTTGTACTTGCCTCACTTGTTATCACTATCTGTTTGGTCTTTGTTCTTTCTTTTTTTCTTTTTTTTTGTACAGAATGAATTGATATCTGGAGACCAAAACGGAAATATACGTGTATGGGATCTCAGAGCGGATTCGTGTAGGCTTGAACTGGTATATTTCATTATCCTAAACTTTCATTTATGAGAATCCAATGACAATCACTCAGGTGTGTAACTATATATATATATATATATATATAGGTACCAGAAGTTGGTATAGCTGTACGGTCTTTAACGGTTATGTTGGATGGGACAATGTTGGTTGCTGCTAATGACCGTGGCACATGTTATGTATGGAACATGTTGCGTGGGAAACAGGTACTCTTCTGATATGCAAATCTTTCTCCTTTAATCATGTCGTATTTTTTTTTTTTTATATGTAATCCGAGCCGGAACCCGACCAAACCTAGGGTATACAAACTCGTTGGATTCAAAGACACCATATGACTAATCCGGGACCAAACACAGAGTCAACTAGTCGAACAAGTGTTTTTTTTTTAAACCATACTTCTTTATTCATTGAAACAGTTTACAAACCATGCCTCGAGGCCATACAGTTTTTTTAGAGATTACATGAGGTGTAAAGATTAGAATACAAAAGCTTGGAAAATATATTACCCGAATCTTCTGCTTTTGATAAGTTACATACCATCTCTTAAAGACACAACTAGCCCCGGCCACCTTGTTTACCATGGCCACGATTACCACGTCCACCCTTTATGGTTTGCCATTTAGCCTTGCATTTTGTTTCTAGCGGTAATCGAACAGGGAAAAAGCGAGTTTACGCCTTGTCCCATTCAAGTTAGCGGAAAGTCTGCTAGATAGACATTATCGAATAGCTCTTTTTGATGAGAGATATGAACAAGAGTACCACCAGTGACCAGACAACAGTCGCTTAGTTATTATTATTTTTTATAAAAAAAATTATGATGTAATTGTCCATGCCATTTAAAAATTCTATCTTTTTCAGATGATCAACGAGTTTGAGCCCCTTCAAAAGCTACAAGCTCATAATGGCCCCATCCTTAAATGTCTCCTATCTCCTGAAAACAAGTATAATGTGTTTCTTAGTCTTTCTCTCAAACCGTTTTCTTCGTCTTCTCCAGCCCTTCAATGCTCTTTTATATCTTTGTTAATCAGATATCTAGCGACCGCATCATCTGACAAAACTGTCAAAATATGGAACGTCGATGATTTCAAGCTAGAGAAAGTCTTAACAGGTATGGTTTCCATGTTTTTGAAAGTAGTCTATTCGTTCTCCATTAAGTATACTATATCATCAATCTTATTTAACAGGACATCAAAGATGGGTCTGGGACTGCGCCTTCTCAGTGGATGCAGAATTTCTTGTAACAGGTACTAATCTATTTATACACTTTAAAACTTGTCCGAGACATAAAGAGTCATTAAACTGGTTTTGATTCGGTGTAATATGCACAGCATCATCGGACATGACGGCTAGATTGTGGTCGATGAAAGCGGGAAAAGAAGTGAGAGTGTACCAAGGACATCACAAAGCCACTGTGTGTTGTGCACTCCGTGATTATTAAACCCTGATTAAGAATCAAAGAGGCTGAAATTATGAACAAATCATGATTGTGTTGTATCTGTTGTTTGTGTTTTAGAAAACTCTTGTACATTTCAACCGGATGGGTTATAATTGCTGCTATGATAAGTTGAAAAATGGCTAATTCCCATGGAATTTGTTACCCCTCATTTTTATCAGGCTCATTTTTATTTCACTTATTTTTATTCCACTCAACAATTATTCAATTTATTCCTTTCGCTGACAACCATTTGCACCCTTAGAGATGCAAGAGATGATAGCATTTTAAAATGATGTTGTTTGGTAACGAGGATAACGACGAAGGTGACTGTGGATGATGATTGTTTGTTTGCGGCGGTTCGTCGGCTTTGGAGGAGGAGGCAGCGGTAGACATTCTGATATGCCTTAAGAATTAGGCCTTAGGGCATTCTTCACTAAGACTCTAACCCTAAGAGCAAAGGCCGTTCAACCGTCGATACACGGGTTTTCAGAATTAAAGAAACCGTCTAGCTCGTTTCTAAACTTCTTATTAATTTCTGTATCCATATCATTTTCATTTTACGTTAAATAAATTTTTTAAGATCTCCTAATATTTTCTTAACTTTAAAAGAGAGATTTGATAGATCTTGTAATGACTAATGACACTCTAAATAGTATTTTACACTGTAAATGTCATTATAATCTTCTTTATACTTTTCAATTATATAGAAGATTTTTTTTTGTCTGAAATTCAGCATATAAGCCATATTTAACAAAGTTTCGTAATCAGTTTTCTGATTAAAAGATTAGCTCAATTCTTCTGAAAAAAAAAACTCTATTGGATCGCGGAAACCCTAATTCGAAGAATCTTGTTAGGATCGTACTCTTCTGTTGATCCTTGGAAAAGGGGATTTAAAATTAGCAAAATTTATTGGTTCATTATTTCGAGGATGAGTCAGCCTTCCGTTATTCTCGCAACGGCTAGCTACGATCGTACGATCCGATTCTGGGAAACACAGACCGGTCGCTGTTACCGTACCATTTACTATCCTGATACGGTCTCTCTCTCTCTCTCTTGATCGCTGTGTGAACATTTTTTAAAAACTTTTTCATTTAATCTGAAACTTTTTCCTTCAGCATGTAAATAGGCTGGAGATAACCCCAGATAAGAGTCGTCTAGCAGCAGCTTGTAACCCTCATATACAACTCTACGATATCGATTCCAACAGCTATAATCAACCTGTAAATATCCTTTCTCTTCGTTTTTTCCGTCTCTAAAGTGTTTGTTTATCTCTTTGGCCTTCGCTTGAATGAGTCTTCTTGTGGATCATCATCAGCTGACGACCTATGAATCACAAACCAGCAATGTTATGACAGTAGGATTCGAGTCTGATGGTAAGTGGATGTATTCAGGATCAGAGAATGGCTCAATTAAGATCTGGGACGTAAGGTAACAACAATATATATTCTTTTAGCTGATGAAATCATATGTTAATAAATTCATTCATTCTAGTTTGGATTCTTAAGTTGATTTGCATGATCTTCGTTGACTCTGGTAAACCGAAATGCATGAAGGGCTCCGGATTGCCAAAAGGAGTATGAAAGGGTTTCCGTTTGCCGAAAGGAGTATGAAAGTGTTTCCGCAGTTAACACAATTGTTATACACCCAAATCAGGTATATAGCCACTTCATCTTGCTAGTGTTTCTTTCGTTATTTCTTAACGACAGAGTTGTTGTGTTGCTGTTGTTGAAAGTTGAAACAGTTGTACTTGTGTTTTTTTTCTTTCTCGTAGTTGTCTCATTTGTTTTTTTTTTTAACATCTATATTTATTTATATTTATAACTAGAATCTACAATTATATGAAAAGTACCGAGAATAATAAAATTACAACCTAATATATAACTATTGATGATACTTTTCTTCGAGAAGTTTTACTATCACCTGTTATTTTTCTTCTTCATAATCACCGCCTTTTTTTTTTTTTTTGATAAAATGTGAATTTTATTTACCAAAATGGAAAAGGTTTTCTTACAACTGCTCGGCGGTGTAGATTTAAAGAGTATGAGTGATGATTTGTGAAGAACAGATGAAGAACAAGAGAGAGAGAGTGAACAAGAGAGAGAGAGTGAACCAGGATTGAGAGAATAAGAGAGAGAGTATTTGATGTTAATCTGATCTTATTTCCTTAGAGGAATATCCTCCACAAATATAAAAGACATTACAAGTAATCAACAAGTGGCTAAATAGTACCAATCTAATCTAATCCACACACTAACTATCTGTTTTTACTATTCACCCGTTTTTACTATTCATCTGAATTACATGCTAAACTAGCTTCAGTTTAACACTCCCCCTCAAGATTGGCTGGTGGAGATCCAATAAGCCTATCTTGCAATGAAGCTCATCACACACCTTTGAAGTTGTCGCCTTGGTGAAGATGTCAGCAACCTGATCTGAGCTCTTTATGTAGGAAGGAAGAATGATCCCAGCTTGAACCTTCTCCCTGATATAGTGACAGTCCACTTCTATGTGCTTAGTTCGTTCATGAAACACTGAGTTGGAAGCAATGTGTATTGCTGCTTGATTGTCACAATGCAATATGATCGGTTCAGGTGACTCCACTCCAAGATCTTTGAGGAGCGCCTTTAACCAGACTAATTCCTTTGTGATGTTTCTCATTGCTCTATACTCAGCTTCAGCACTTGAGAGAGAGATCACTTTCTGCTTCTTGCTCTTCCAAGTGACTGCATTTCCTCCAACAAACGTGCAATAACCAGTTGTAGACTTTCTATCAAATCTATCTCCTGCCCAATCTGCATCACAATATCCAACAATATCAGTGCTGGAATTGCAACCCATCCATATGCCTTTGCCTGGTGAACCTTTCAAGTATCTCAAGATCCTCTCAACCATCTTCCAATGGTGTCTTGTAGGAGCTTGCATATGCTGGCTTACTTTATTCACAGCAAAGCAAATATCAGGCCTAGTAATGGTGAGATAAATCAGCTTACCCACCATTCTTTGGTACTGCTTTATATCTGAAACAGGCTCCCCCTTAGACTCATCCTTGTAGCTCTCTTCTATAGGCGTTTTACAAGGTTTAGAACCAAGTTTCCCTGTCTCAGATAAGAGGTCCAAAGCATACTTCCTTTGAGAGAGAAACAGCCCCTCCTTTAGTTTGCAAACTTCAATCCCAAGGAAGTATTTTAATTCCCCCAAGTCTTTGATGTCAAAAGACGCTTTGAGGAGCTCTTTAGTCCGCTTAATCCCATCAACATTATCACCTGTGATGATTATATCATCAACATAGATGAGAACAGCGACAATACCATCCTTCCCCTGAGTTGTGAACAAGGTGTGATCAGCCTCTGATCTACGGAACCCATCCATAAGCAGGCAACTACTCAAGCGGTGATACCAAGCCCTTGGTGACTGCTTGAGACCATAGATGGCTTTCTTGAGTTTGCACACTTTGCTACTGTTGGCAGGATCATGAAACCCCTGAGGAGGCACCATATAGACTTCTTCTTCCAAATCTCCTTGGAGGAAGGCATTTTTGACATCCATCTGCCACAGATCCCATGAGAGATTAGTAGCAATAGAGAGAAGAACACGTACAGAGTGAAGTTTTGCTACTGGAGCAAAGGTTTCTGTGTAGTCCTCTCCATATTTCTGAGTATACCCCTTGGCAACAAGCCGAGCTTTGTACCTCTCAATCTCTCCTGAGCTGGTGTATTTAATTGTATACACCCATCTGCAACCCACAAGCTTCTTGTTATCAGGTAGGTCAGCCATATCCCAAGTTCCATTCTTCCTCATGGATTCAATTTCTTCCAGCATGGCCTTAACCCAAACTTCACTTAAACAAGCTTCTTCATAGGTACTTGGCACTTTGTGCTGATCGATCTTGGAGAGAAAGGCTTGGTGTTCTTGTGGGAGATGAGCAACTGAGCAATACTCTTGAATAGGGTGAGCTACAGCCTGGTTATTGTAATACACTCTTGTGTTTTTCCAATTCTCAGGCCCAAACTTCAATCTTTCACTTCTTCTTAGAGGAGGAACTGATTCCTGATCTGATTCTGTCTCTTCAGAATCTTCAACTACAGCATCCGAGTCTGGAGTTGACCCATCTGTTTGAGTTTCTCCCCCTTCATCATTCTTATCAGATTCCTGGGTAGAAGTCTTTTCTTCAGTATCACCTCCATCACTTCCCATAGTATCATCACCAGCTACAGCCTCATTCTGCATGTTTCCTTCACTCTCAGCTGGAGATGTACTCCTCGGACTTACTAGAGTGCTTAGACCATCCAGGATGAATTTCAAGGCAGTAGCTCGATCAAACCCAGGAGAAACCATACTCTTCAGATTATCCCAATTGTTCTCACTGAAATAACCCTTTTTCTCATCAAACTTGACTTCCCTAGAGACATACACACGCCTAGTCTCTGGGTTATAGCACTTGTATCCTTTCTGAGTGGGAGAATAGCCAACAAACATACACTTGATACTCTTGGGTTCAAGCTTGTTTCTTTGAGCTTCTGGAACGAAGACATAGCAGACACAGCCAAACACTTTGAGATGGTTAATACTTGGTTTAGTTTTGTTTAATACCTCATATGGTGACACATCTCCAAGGTGTTTGGTTGGCAGCCGGTTGATCAGATAGCATGCAGTCATCACAGCATCTCCCCAATACTGCTTTGGGACACACTTGTCAAACATCATTGTCCTTGCTACCTCCATTAGATGTCTATTTTTGCGTTCTGCAACTCCATTTTGTTGAGGAGTATAAGCACAAGATGTTTGATGGACAATCCCCTGTTTTGCCAACAATTCTTTAAACTGGCTGCTCATGTATTCCCCCCCATTATCACTTCTCAATATCTTAATCTTAGCTCCAAACTGTGTAGAAACATAATTTTGGAACTTAGAAAACGCCTCATGAACATAACTCTTTGCTTGCATAAGGGTAACCCATGTGTATTTGGACTTCTCATCAATAAAGGAGACAAAGTACGTATATTGATCACGAGAAGAAAAAGGTGCTGTCCATACATCAGAATGAACCAGATCAAAGCACTCATCATAAACAGTAGTGGATTCAGGAAAAACAGTTCTGCAATGTTTTCCTAGAATACATGCTTCACATTCATGATGATCTTGAGCTAGGTTCGGCAAAATGAGTTGGAGAGCTTTGGAGTGAGGGTGACCAAGCCGAGCATGCCAAATAGAGTTAGTGCAATCGGAACTCAGAGCAGAATGAGTGGCAACAACCGATTGAGTATTATCCAAAACATAGAGACCATCCTTTGTACAGCCTTCCCCAATGATCTCCCCTGACTTAATGTCCTGAAACTGCACATCATCAGGACTAAAAACAGCCAAGCAATCAAGATCCTTAGTAGTCTTGTACACTGACAGCAAGTTAGAGGTGAATTCAGGCATGAATAGAGCTTTTGAGTTCTTACTAAACAACTCTAAATCTACAATTCCTCTAATCGAAATATCCTGTCCATTTGCAATGGTAACCTTGCCAGCGTGGGGTTTAATATTAGACAGGAACTTGGAATCACTAATCATGTGATGAGAAGCACTAGAATCAACAATGAGAGGTTTCTGAATTTTAGAGGCAATAAAACTCTTACCAGATTCTGATAGCTTTGTAATGCTCTTGATAAGAGCATCCAAGTCACACTTTCTCACCACATCATCATCAGTAGTTCCAGCATATCCAGCAACACCCCTGGATGTCTGACCCATTCCCTTCAGCCTTGCTGGCCTCAAATGTGGATACAGAGTCCAACACTTATCCTTAGTGTGCCCCTTCATCTTACAATGGTCACACCAGATGTTCTTCCTCTCAGTTTGCTGGTAAGTACTTCGACTCACATGGGCAGCTTCACTTGTCCCCTTAAAGAGACCCTTTGATCCTTCCTCTTTCTGAATCATCATACACACCTCATTCAGGGTGGGTAGCTTCTCAAATCTCAGAATGTGATGGATCAGTCCTTTAAACGATCCATTGAGTGTGAGAAGGAGTCCAAAGACTTGATCCTGCTCACGCCTTTCACCTAGCTCTTTTGGGTCAGTAGTAGGAGGTCTCAACATCTCCAGCTCTGCCCACAAAGCTCTGAAGTCTCCAAACAGCTCTTTGAATGACTTCTCCTCTTGTTGGAGATCATTCAAAGCTTTCTTCACCTCAAATATCCTACTCAGATTAGAGGTGTTACCATAGACACTCAAGAGAGTATCCCACAATTCCTTTGCAGTCTCAGCATATGAGTAAGCTGCAAGGATAGACTGCTCCAATGAGCTCTGAAGAACAGCAAGAACAAGCTGATCTTCCTGGATCCACTTGGAATCCTCCTTGCTGGTCCCGGATCTGATGGAAGATTCCACTTCTCCAACATCCGCTTCAGCTTTTCCTCCTTTGTCTTTCGACACTTCTTGAGAGCAAACAACATGCTCCCACAAGCCTCTACTACGCAGGGCTGTTTTTGTAAGTCTTGACCACAAGATATAGTTATCTCCCTTAAGAACAACAGGAATAGTAAACTGTTTCTGATTCTCCATTCTTTAATCTCTATCAAGAAAAACGAGATGGAGTTTGGTGATTTGCGGAAATAAAGGTCTTCAAGGAGCAACCTGCTCTGATACCATGTAGATTTAAAGAGTATGAGTGATGATTTGTGAAGAACAGATGAAGAACAAGAGAGAGAGAGTGAACCAGGATTGAGAGAATAAGAGAGAGAGTATTTGATGTTAATCTGATCTTATCTCCTTAGAGGAATATCCTCCACAAATATAAAAGACATTACAAGTAATCAACAAGTGGCTAAATAGTACCAATCTAATCTAATCCACACACTAACTATCCGTTTTTACTATTCACCCGTTTTTACTATTCATCCGAATTACATGCTAAACTAGCTTCAGTTTAACAGGCGGAGCAAAAAGATTCAAAAATGCCCCAAAAAAAAATAAAAAAGCCTAAATGAGAACTAGTGAGGGATTACAAATCCAAAGAAACAAATCAACTACTCATAGGTGAACCATTGAGAGAGCAAATTCCTGAATTTCTTGCGGTGGATCCTAGCGAGAATAGAGTCCTTGATGCTACGATCAATCTGCTTGAAGATTACTATGTGAGGAGTTGAGATTTGGTTATGAAACCTATTGTTCCTCTCTTTCCAGATGTGAAAAACCAGAGTGTGAATAGTTAGCCGCTTTAGTGTGAGACTAAGGGGGCCAGAGGAAGCTGAGAGCCATCGTATAAGGTCAAACCACGCAACAAAAGTCAAGTGGGGTAATCCTAATCGAGAGAGTATCGTACGCCAAAGCTGGGAGCTGAATTCGCAGTGGAGGAGCAAGTGATCTCTTGTTTCCAATGCTCTACCACATGTGCAACAGGCTGTAGGAATGTTCATTCCCCAAGAGGCTAAGCGGGACTTTACCGGGAGCCGATCAAGGTGTGAGACCCAGAAAGTGAATGCATGCTTAGGGATGCATCCTTTGTACTAAACTGTTTTTGCCCACTGCTTAACACTGCTAGTAGGTCTGAGCTGATCCCACGTAAGCTTGGTGGAAAAGACTGTTGCCAAGGACCCTTCAATATGCCATGAATATGCATCATCGCCATTTGTCGGGCTGGGAAGAGGAGAGTCCAATAATATCCTGCGAAGGCTGGCAAGAGAAGGGTTTCCAGTACGAGAGGAAGGGAGTAACCAACCTGTACGACCCAAACCATCACTCACAGCTGCAGATTCAGGGATTCCCATGAGCTGAGGACCTGCACGTCCAACAATGTCAATGAGAGGACCCAACCTACTCCAATGGTCATACCAGTAGCTCGCAGTTCTTCCATTTGAGACATCACAACGTAAAAACCTCTTCGCTAGTGGTCGCAGGCCTAGGAGAGCTTTCCATACCCAAGAGTGGTGACTTGCAGCCTCAACATTCCAGAAGTTTGCATGTCTAAGGCGGTGAAACTGATTCCAGGCTACCCATAGGGAGGCTCTGTTTGAGAAGAGCATCCGTATGAGGCGCAGATTCAGGGTCTTATTCCAAGTCCTAAAGTGCCGCAATCCTAGTCCTCCTTCAGCCTTTGGGAGACAAACTTGCTGCCAAGAAACCTTAACACCACCCGCTTTGGTGCTGTCACCAGTCCAGAGGAATCGGTTGCACAACTGCTCTATTCTTTTAAGGCAGCAATTGGGTAGAGTGAAAGTGGAGATCCAAAAATTCAGAGAGCTATATATAACTGAAGATATAAGCTGCAGTCTACCTGCGAAAGAGAGAGTCTTGGTAGCCCAATGATTTAACCTGGAGGAGATTTGATCGATGAGAAGAGAGTAGTCAGCCTTATGGAGTTTCCTATGGAGCAACGGAAGACCGAGATATCTGAAGGGGAATGTGCCATTTACAAAGCCAAAAGCTGATGTTTCTTCACCTTCAATATCACTTAACCCTGCAGTGTAAACCCCTGACTTCTCTTTATTCATCTCAAGCCCAGACAATGCCTTGAAATCATCCAGGACAGAGGTAATAGCAAGTAAAGAGGATGGCTTCCCATCATAGAAGATCATGAGATCATCAGCAAAAGCCAGGCTCGAGATCTTCAAATCTCTTACCTTTGGATGGTAACCAATAGAGCCATCTGCAAACTTTGCTTCCAACAGTCTAGATAGTACTTCCATGGCAATTACAAATAGAGAGGGTGATAGAGGATCTCCCTGTCTTAGGCCTTTTGTTCCTTTGAAATAACCACACAAGTTTCCATTTAAGTTGATGGAGAAGCTAGATTGAGTGATGCACTGCTGGATCCAATCCAATTAGCGTACGACAAAGGAATGTTTGCTGCCACTAAAACCTCCAAAATGAAGTCCCAACCCACTGTATCAAAAGCCTTTCTGAGATCCACCTTTAATACACCTCTGCTTGACACATTTTTCTGCCCAAACCCTTGAACAAGTTTAGTAGCTAGGAGCACGTTTTCTGATAAAAGTCTCCCTTTAACAAATGCAGATTGAGATGGGGAAATCCATTAAGGCAAAATCAGTTCCAACCTTCTAGCAAGGATCTTCGATATCACTTTGTAAAGCACGTTACAACATGATATAGGTCTGAAATCAGTGATTTTATCTGCATTCTGTCTCTTCGGGACTAAGGTAATGGAAGTGCAATTCCATTTCTTGAGGAGTTTACCTGAGATGAAGAACTCTCTAACTGCTGCTGTGAGCTCATGTCCCATTGAGTTCCACATCTTTTTGAAGAATTCGAATGTATAACCATCAGGCCCTGGAGACTTGTTGGTTGGGAGGGCATGGAACTCGGCCTTGATCCCTTCAACCGTAACAGTCGCCTCTAACCTGGCTCTCATGTCATCATTACACTTGAACGTCGAAAGAGAGTGTATTTTGTCTTTACCCTCTTGGGTCAACACGCTGAAATTGCTATCAAGTAGCTCTGAGAAAAACTCCACACAATGGCTCTGCAACTCATCAATGTTCTCAATTCTACGCCCCTCATGATCAATAAGGTAATGGATATGATTCATAGATCTTCTAGCAGCCACCATTCTGTGAAAGAAGGAGGTGTTGGCATCGCCACTTGCAAGCCATGTTACCCTTGATTTCTGACACAAAAACCTCTCCTCAGCCAAAGCAAGTTCAAGCCAAACTCGGTGAGCTTCCTTCTCGCAACTGGCCAGATGTGGAGAAGGAGAAGCCATGAGATTATTCTGACAAGTAGTAAGATCTGTGAGAGCTCGGTGTACCCTTTTCTCAAGATCAGAATAATGTTCTCTACTGAAGCTCTTGATTGTTCTCTTAAGGTACTTGAGTTTCTTAGAGAGGACAAGCATAGAGGTTCCATGATAGGCTAGTCTTCCCCACACAGATCTAATTTTAAGAATGAAACCTGGATGATGGAGAAAGAAGTTGGAGAATTTGAAATGCTTATTCTTACCTTCACTTTGGTGGCCAAAATTCACGCAGCTTGGTCTATGATCTGAGAATTCCATATCTCCAAAGTGGGCAAAGGAGAAGGGAAAAGCCAGGAGCCAGTTTTCATTCGTAAGGATACGGTCAAGTTTCTTCGCAATGGGGTGATCCTCTTGCTTATTCCACCAAGTAAAATGATGTCCTCTAAAAGGGATATCAGAAAGGTTGGAGGAGTGAAGACAATCACGAAATGCTTGCATTCCACCTGAGATTCTAGTTCCACAAATCGAAGAATCTGCAGGATCTAGAGCTTGGTTGAAGTCACCCAACACTAACCAAGGCTTATCACTGATGGATGAGTCTGCTGCTAGATGAATCAGGTCCTGCCACAGACCCATTCTTCCATATCGGCAATTCACAGCATAAACAAAAGTCACAACAAACTCCTGAACTATATGAGGCAATTTGACAAAACAAGTTATCATCTGAGCATATTTGGAGTGGGCTGAGACTGACACAGTCGGATCCCATAAAACCCAGATTCTTCCTAACTCAGCAAACTCATAATTACACACAGAATTCCACCCTGGAAAAAAGGAACGAATAAGTTTATGGGACTTGTGTACCTTCACACGAGTCTCGATAATGCTACCAAAAAGGGCTTTAGAAAGCCTAAACCACTTCCTAAAGCTTCCCCGCCAAACAGTATTATTGAAACCTCTAACATTCCAGCAAAAAGTGTCTAACATTTAAAGATTCCGGGATTTGGAGCCTTTGCTCCGGGTAATTTCCAAATTTTTCTGCTTCTGAGAATCCGCCAACTGCTTTAGCTCCATTTGCCTTTGTAGCTTCTGGTTCCTTTTCGAAATCACTGGCGAGAAGCTCGTGGAGTCATCAGACTCGTCCTTTTTTCCTTCTCCAGGTGTATCAATGCTAGCCGATTTGTCCTCATCACTATCAGTCCCCACAGAGGAAGAATCAGAGTCTTCTGAATCAGCAGCTTCACTAGAGCCAGAGGAGGAGTTATCCATAACCTGCTCGGATTTACTAGCCTCAGGAAACTCTTTAAAGGAGCCAACCTCTCTGCGGAGCTTTTGGAGACCAATGTCGATGACAATGGTTCCCTCAGATTGTACCTCAGATGGTGCGACAGTCCTCTTCCTTTTGGGAGTCTTCTTCCTCTTTTTCTTCTTGAGTTTCACTTCTGCCTCGCTCAGTTGCCCAGCACGATCCTTTTTACCTCGGGGACAGCTCTCTGTCGTATAACCAGAAGATTTGCACTCAGAACATGTGATTGGTGCCGTGGGGCATCTGTTTAGGCTGTGACCTATTGCCTTGCAGTGTTTACATGTAGGAGGAAGCCATGGACTTGACACCTCCACACGCTGAACATGGCCAGAATCAAAACGAACATTTACAGCTTCCGGCAAAGGCTTGGAGGGGTCGACAATGGTGAATACACAAGCCACTTCGATATTTGTCATGATTGCCGTGGTTGGGTGCAAAAAAAGAGGGTCACCCAAGAGGCCAGCAATGTGTTCTAAACCTTCCTCAGAGTAAAACTGAGGTGGGACGTTGTGGAAATCCAACCACACCGGAGCTGAAGTGAGCTCAGGAACCTCTGGTTGGAGGCATGGTTCCCATTTGGCAACAAACATAGATTGATTCTCAATGTGCCATATCCCTTGAGCTAGCACTCGTTTGCGGGTTATGGGGCACGGGATTCTGATTAGAAACGCCCTCGCTGAGAGCTTAGAGACAGTAATGTTTCGCAGGCGGTTGCTCCAGATGCCATTTGCAATGGCATAAAGCACGCCTGGAGAGGGGGCTTTGCCATGAAACTGGGCAATGATGAAATACTCCCAGCGATGGAGGTTCCTTTCAATAACAGTATTTGGAATACTCACACACATCTCACCAGATTCAAGGAGAAAAGACTCTCCCTTTTTTACCATCTTCTTGTTCGAGCCCTGAACAAGCTCACTCTAAGAACATTTATTAACACCGTGAGCCACCGCAGCAGTCGCTGGTGCTGGAGGAGCCGTCGTATTTTCCTAGTTCTGAGGCGAGCCAGATCTCGCTGATGCAGGAGCGGGAGCTTCCATTGCCGATGCAGGAGCAGGAGCTCCTGAGCCAGATCTCACCGATGCAGGAGCAGGAGCTTCCATCGGAGCTTTCTTCGAGGGAGAAGACGGAGGTTTAGGTCATGTCATCTGCGGCGGCGGAGAGGAGCTATTCGCCGGAGTAGATCGAAGGCCAGGGACCGGCGCCGGCAGGGAAAAGGGGGTTAGGGATTTGCTAGTCGCTCTTTTGCCTTGTCGGGAGATTCTTTTTCAATAGTTATAATCACCGCCTTTGATTTGATGCGATCTTTATCTTTGTGTATCACCCATATGATAAAACTCTAAAATATACAACGCATAAACACTTTAATACCCGTTTTCTCTGTTGTATTACATTGGCTAATTCCAAATTTAGATCTAGAGATGTTCTTTAATTAAAAACCCAATATTCTTTCGATAGAAATTTTGTTTGGAACCACTAATTTTCTAGTTGTCTCACTTGTTATAACTATATGTTTGGTCTTTGTTGTTTCTTTTATTTTTTGTACAGAATGAATTGATATCAGGAGACCAAAACGGAAATATAAGTGTATGGGATCTCAGAGCAGATTCGTGTAGGCTTGAACTGGTATATTTCATTATCCTAAACTTACATTTATGAGAATCCAATGACAATCACTTAGGTGTGTAACTATATATATATAGGTACCAGAAGCTGGTATAGCTGTACGGTCTTTAACGATTATGTTGGATGGGACAATGTTGGTTGCTGCTAATGACTGTGGCACATGTTATGTATGGAACATGTTGCGTGGGAAACAGGTACTCTTCTTATATGCAAATCTTTCTCCTTTAATCATGTCGTAATTTTTTTTTTATATGTAATCCGAGCCGGAACCCGACCAAACCTAGGGTATACAAACTCGTTGGGTTCAAAGACATCATATGACTAATCAGGGACCAAACACAGAGTCAACTAGTCGAACAAGTGTTTTTTTTTTAAAAAACCATACTTCTTTATTCATTGAAACCGATTACAAACCATGCCTCGAGGCCAAACAGTTTTTTTTAGAGATTACATGAGGTGTAAAGATCATTAGAATACAAAAGCTTGAAAAATATAGTACCCAAATTTTCTGCATCTGATAAGTTACATACCATCTCTTAAAGACACAACTAGCCCCGGCCACCTTGTTTACCATGGCCACGATTACCACGTCCACCCTTTATGGTTTGCCATTTAGCCTTGCATTTTGTTTCTAGCGGTGGTTTGCCATTTAGCCTTGCATTTTTTTTCTATCGGTGATCGAACAGGAAAAAAGCCAGTTTACGTCTTGTCCCTTTCAAGTTAGGGGAAAGTCTGCTAAATAGACATTATCGAATAGCCCCTTTTGATGAGAGATATGAACAAGAGTACCACCAGTGACCAGACAATTAACAGTCGCTTAGTTATTATTATTTTTTATAAAATGATGTAATTAATTGTCCATACCATTTAAAAATTCTATATTTTTCAGATGATCAACGAGTTTGAGCCCCTTCATAAGCTACAAGCTCATAATGGCCACATCCTTAAATGTCTCTTATCTCCTGAAAACAAGTATAATGTGTTTCTTAGTCTTTCTTTTAAACTGTTTTCTTCGTCTTCTCCGGCCCTTCAAAGCTCTTATAATATACATTTGTTAATCAGATATCTAGCGACAGCATCATCTGATAAAACTGTCAAAATATGGAACGTCGATGGTTTCAAGCTAGAGAAAGTTTTAACAGGTATGATCTCTATATTGTTGAACGTGGTATTCGTTCTCCACTACACTATCATCAATCTTATTTAACAGGACATCAAAGATGGGTCTGGGACTGTGCCTTCTCAGTGGATGGAGAATTTCTTGTAACAGGTACTAATCTCTATACACTTTAAAACTTGTCCGAGACATAAAGAGTCTTTAAACTGGTGTTGATTCTGTAATATGCACAGCATCATCGGACACGACGGCTCGATTGTGGTCGATGAAAGCGGGAAAAGAAGTGAAAGTGTACCAAGGTCATCAAAAAGCCACTGTGTGTGTGTGCATTCAGTGATTAAAACCTGAATAAGAATCAAAAAGGCTAAATTACGAACAAATTATGACTGTTGATAAACTCTTGTACATTTCGACCGGATTTGTTCTTATTGCTCCTCTGATTTCTCCGTGATAAAACATTTCTCTCTACAATAAAACGACAAAACAGCATACTATTAAAATTTCTAGAGTTGTGTTCCCGCGGTGTCTCGTCGGAATTGGAGGCGGCAGAATCAATGAAGAAAAAAATATTTAAAGATGACAGATTTCATAGAAAAGAGACATTTAGAATTTTACAAAACTATGAAAAGAGTTTAAGAACAAAAAACAAAGCATAATGTCGAATACTTATATTCGGGTTAATGTACCTTTATCTAATCCATCCGACCAAAACAATGCCTTATAACCCCATAGCCATAAGGGACAGAAAGTGTGCGATCAAACCACTCAACCTTCCCTGTAATCTCTACTCCACTTCTATCCAACGCGATCATTGCACACCAAATCTCATTTCTCCAAAAACGTCGGTACAAAAGTGCCAACTTTCCATTGTATTCAGTCATAAAAACGTCGGAGGCTGAATATTTGTCGAGCTCCAAACCAGCAAACCAGTAAAGTAACCACTTTCCATTCCTTCTCCTTAGAGTTAGACCACATTAACCCAATTCTAGACTTGTAAATGTAGGGCACATTTTCGATCACACACACATCTTTACTGCACTCACGACTATTTTCTACATCAATTTTCTCAAATTTACCATCTCTAGGATCATAAACTATGACTTGTCCAGCAATATTCCTCGCATAAATCTTTCTGTCTAGTGACGGAATGACCCTAAACATCAGTATCAATTCCCTTTGCAAATTGGGATTTGGGGCGACATCCCAAGTTTGCGTCTTTGTGTCAAACACTTCCGCTTGGATCTCTTCGTCTTTGTCTTTTTTTCCTCCAAACGTGTAGATCTTCCCATCAACAAGTCCCACGGCTGGGCAATTGATGTGTTGCGTTTTTAACGCATTCTAACCCGTGTTTTGTATATATCTTGTGTCTTTTATCGAGTTAAAATGTTTTTCTAGAGTCTTTTAATATTTTATCAGGTATTTTCGGGTTTTAGGTCACTTTCGGGGGGGGGGGAAGTAATTTTGAATTTCATATAAATACAATCAGATGTAAAAAAAGGTATTAAAAGCAATAAAACGCACTGTTTTTAATCATCACTAAACGATGGTGTTCAGGTCATTTTCTGAACAACAGAGACGGCAGCCAGAATCAACGTGGATATCGTGGACGATACTTTTTTCATTAGCCACTAGCCGACAGTGGCCTCACTGCTTGCCACGTGGTGTGACTACAGAGCGAGTGGACAGTTTTAATTATTATTGTATACTCTCAGGTGGACATGGTCGTGTGTCTATCGGAAGATGGCAAAAGCTCCGATGACTCGTCAACGGTGGCCCCGTCCCGTCCGTCAAATTCCATCGTTTTTAGACCATCCACAACGGAGATTTATGAATGTGTGTCTTCCCAATTTTTTTTTTTTAATTTAAATAATATAATATTTATTTGTCTCGACGAATCACATCGCGACACATGGCGATTTTTGGAAGAGATTGTGTCTCAGGGAAAACACAAACAGGACTATTCATTCTATTTTTTATTATATAATATTAGAAAGACACCCACGTTTATGTGCAATATAGGTGCTCTTACATCAAATTGAATAGTTATCGTGAATACATATAATCAACACTCTTCTTTCCGTAATGTATTAAGAATGAATATCGGATGGCTTTGACAAATGTTTTACATTAAAAAAATTGGGAAGTCAACATTAAATTAAGATAGAGAAAAAGTCCGACGAAATATTACCTAGAAAAAAATATCAGAAAAGAAAACTTTGTAATAGACTCCATATATCAATAGTTTAATTTGTTAATATGATATAGAGACGCAGTAATATATAACTCATAACCAAGATTTGGAATAGGTTATGACCAAAGATTTGGAATAGGTCTGCAACTCCATGAAACCTTCCTTGAGTGTTAAAAAGGAAATATTTGGTCGTCTAATTGGTAACATGAATTAAGATGCGTTTAGAATGAGTTATGAACCTGACTCATATTTGGTTTTGAGTTATGTACGTTTGTTGACTTACAATTTTGAGTTATCTCTTTTGTAAAAATTGTTAAATCAAAATTTAACTCAAAACCATGAAAATTTAATGAGTTATAATATGTGGTAAGTTGAGTTAACATTTTTTATTCGTTGTTAAAAACTAAAAAAGTAAAATTCGTTTGTTTTCTTAAAAGAATGTTTTTTTTGTCGTCGTTTAATTTGAATAACATCAGCAAAATTATTGTTATTATCTTAATTTTATATAGTAACATTTTTAAAAACTCTAGTTATTTAAATTTATATTTTTTTCTCCAAAATTATTGAGTTTCTTTAGATTTGAAAAAAATGAGACTGCAATTATGCTATGGAATGCACACCATTAGTTTTTTTTTTTAATTAACTACTTTCTTACGGATTTTTTTTTAATTTACCATGCCAAAGTCAATATTATTTTATCAGCTTATTATTTTATGTATGTGATAATAAATTCAGAACGTACCACATAAATTTTATTTGTTTTAATAACACATATTGATATTTATATAGTAGAAAAGTTACCGGTCAGTTAACTCATAAGGTACCACATAAATTTGGAGTTTATAGCATTTCTAACATTATTTCATTGTTTACTCCAAATTTTATTTCATTCTATTTTTAACTTTAAAATAAAGTAATAAAAAGATTAATTTTCATCACTTCATTTTTTACTTATTATATTATTTTGGAATGAAAAATAAAATGGGATTGGAGTATACCACATATAAGCTTTACTGTAAATTACCTCAAATTATATAACATTTAACTCAATTTTAATAATTATTATTAGTTATTACCAATGGGAGTAAGTGTTTACTTTTTGCAATTTGTTATTGACTTTATAATAAACACGTAACATATCTGATGACATGTGTCCAAATAAACGTAAGAGCGTCCGCATCGTAGACTTTTCTCCTGTCGTTTGAAAAGTTACAGATCATAACAAAGCTAAGTGTTTGTGTATGGAAAGTCTGGTCGGAATATTCGAGTTACAAAACTGAATATCTCTTGGAAGAGAGTTGAGATATGGTTTCTAAAATTAGGAAAAACCAAATGTTTTGAGAGAACTCTCTAAGATAGAGATAAAGAATTGGATCTCCAGGGGGAGTAAAGGTTGTATTTATCAAACCCGGGTTAGTATATCAGATTGCGTTGGTTTGGGTGGGTCAGATTACATATCTTTTATTAAATCAGATACGGGGTATTTGAGTATTTTTCTGTATATTTTCTTTGTCGTTTATGTCTGTATCCCCGATAAAACAGTTTCTGTAGACACCGCATCAAATTTGTGTTGTCACGACGATTTATGCGTTGTCACGTGCTCTTATCTTCCTGTCGTTTGAAAAGTTACAGCGATCATAACAAAAAGAAAAAAAAACGCCGAGGAGACGGACCGTTGGGTATGTCATCTACACCGACACGTGTCAGTCAAAGGCCCACACGCCACACGATCCATTGGCTCGTTCGGTGTTAGCCTCCGGTCTCTGATTCCTCCGCGCTGTCTCTCTCTCTCTCTCTCTTTTCTTCTTCCACCTTCTCTCTCTATTCCCCCAAAAAATTGGGCGCAGAATCTCTCTTTTCCAGCAGAAAAAAGGGCAAAGTCTTCTCCTTTTTCATGAATAGCAATTAAAAAAACCCTCTTTGGTTTGCATCTTATTGAAGACGAGGTTCAGCGTTTTGGGTTTGGTTTCGCGGCAGATTTGGTAGGTTTCATTTTCTGGGTTAATCGTTTGGAATCGCCTGTAGATGTTAATTTCTCCGGTGAGTTCGGGATTCGGTTCTTATTTTGTTTTTTATTCGTTTTCGAGACCTTGAAATTTTATTTTACTGGGGAAGTAACGTGTTTTTCGAATTTGTTTGAAATTGAATAGCTTTATGTTTGGTTTTAGTTTGTGTTAATCGCTGTTCGTTCACCATTTATGGTAAAAATAAATAAAATTGAAAGCTTGGTTTCAAGTATTGATTCACTTCTTCGAGACTTTTGTTTGATTTGGAAACTTATGCTGCTTTTGTTCTTCTCTCCACAGCTTTCCTGAATCATTTTCCAATTGTATCTGATGAGTTCTTGTTGAAGATTCTGATATTTCAGACTGTGCTTCTTTTGTAATTGGTTTTGTTGAAGAGCATTTGAGTTACGGTTCCTGGGAATCTTTGCGACAGAGTTTTGAAACCTGTCAATGCCATATGGCTGAAGACAGCCTACGGGTTGGTATGATGTCTTCGGGTTTGGCTGTTTTACTGAATGGTGAAGATGCCAAGGAAAATTCATCAAAAGCTCGTATTGTTCCTCATTTTGATTATTCTGGTCACCGGCCTCTAGAACGGACTATCGAATTCATATTTGGTCTAGCAGAAAAGTCAATTGGTCCATTGGATGGCAAAGTAGACTGTAGCTTGATTCGAGCAATAATCAAGAATCAATTTTCCAAGCTTCATTGTGAATTAGATGCTTCTTTTAGTCAGAGAGAAGGAATCTCTGTAGTTCATCACGGTGTTGGACCTACTATTGTTGGCCTTGAAGAGTATAGCATATGCGGTGATATCAGGTTTGTAAAGCAGCCTCTTGTTTTGGAGAGCTTGGCACTCTTCAGCAGCGCCAGGGCTAATGCTTGTATCTGGAAAGGAAAATGGATGTACGAAGTTGCTTTAGAGACCTCGGGAATTCAACAACTTGGATGGGCAACCATTGCTTGTCCATTCACAAACCAGAAAGGTGTGGGTGATGCTGATGATTCATATGCTTTTGATGGTCGAAGAGTTAGCAAATGGAACAAGGAAGCTGAACCTTATGGGCAATCATGGGTAGCTGGTGATGTAATCGGCTGCTGCATAGATTTGAACGGTGATGAGATATCCTTCTACCGAAATGGCGTCTCCCTTGGGGCTGCATTTTCTGGTATCAGAAAACTTGGACCTGGATTCGGGTATTACCCTGCTATTTCTCTCTCCCAAGGTGAGAGATGCGAGTTAAATTTTGGTTCGTATCCATTTAAGTACCCTGTAGAAGGTTTCCAACCTCTTCAAGAAGCCCCATCTCGAAGTTCTTTTGCAACAGAGCTACTAAGATGCTTCTCAAGATTGCTGGATAGACCGGACTGCTCGTTGGCTGATACATTAAGTAGGCTGAGGAGGTTTGCCTCTGTTGAAGAACTCTTCTCCCCTGTTTCCCATGCCATATGTGATGAGTTCTTCTACATACTCGAGCAAGACCCTTTGTTGCCTGAGTACTTAGGACGGGGTGCATTTCTGTCATTTCTCTTGGAGATTTTCAGAACTCAAGCACCACATGATTGTTCAAGTTTAGACAAAGTTCTGGATGTGCTTCTTGAGTTCCCACAATCTCAATTGATCTTTGAGCATGTAGTAAACGCTCTTGCTTGTGGCTGCAAAACAGCGATACTGATTCTAACCGAATGTCCTTACTCAGGACCTTATCCCTATCTTGCACTGGCTTGTCATTTGTTAAGACGGGAAGAATTGATGATACAATGGTGGAGATCTTTGCATTTCGAGTTTTTGTTTGAAGGTTTCTTATCATTCAGGAGTTCCAACAAGCATGACCTACAGCAGTTGATGCCTGTTGTTTGGTGGCCTGGATCCTGTGAAGATATATCCTACGAGAGTAGCATGGGATTTACGATCTCTGCTCTCTCTGAAGCCATTAACAAGGTACGATAGAATCTTTCTGACAGATTTTCTTTTGCTACAAAAGTCGCAGCGCAACTCTGCTCTGGAACATGATTAATTAATTCTCTTTATTGGAATTCAGATTGAGGAGAAACAGAGGAATCTCTGTCTCTTGGTCATACAATTTATACCACCCGCATCGCCTCCCCAGGTTCCTGGTTCAGCGTTCAGGGGATTCCTACAGAACCTTTTACTGAAGAACAGAGGTGCAGACAGGAATCTGGCCCCTCCTGGAGTTACACGCAATTCAGTTCTTGTCTCTCTGTTCTCGGTTATACTCCATTTTTTGTCAGAAGGTTTTGCAATGCTGAAGAGTAGTGAAGCCGTCCATCACAGTATTGGTTTTATTCACAGAGGTGGTCAGCAGAAGTTTCCATTGAGTTTGTTTCTTAAAAATGATCCACATCGAGCTGATATCACTAGGCTTGGCGGGCTGTTTAGTCATATTTCGAAGTCCTACCCCACAGATGATCAAGAAGAAGAAATAATGCGGTGGGAAGAAGGTTGTATGGATGATGAACAGAATAGAATAACTCATGCAACTGAGCGGAAGCCATGCTGTTGCCTAGCCTATGATACTGATCTTACTAAATCCTTGAAGGATCGAGGAAAAAATACTGCTAAAAGTTCTCGTGGTCAATGCAGCTCCATTCCTGAAAGATCCTCTCATGTTGCTGCAGATTGTAGTACTGGAAGTATCAGTGAAGAAATAGAGGACAACAAGCCTAGCACAAGTAATCAGTCTGACCCCGACTTTGGTTATCGTCCAGTAAGATTTATGAGGACTGCACTACAAGAGAGTAGAATATCATCGGCTATACTAAGCGAAGAAGAACTATTGGATGCTCTATTGTTGTTATACCATATTGCTGTCGCTCCAAATTTTAAGCAGGTAAGTTTAGTTTTTCCCTTTTGTTTAGATTATGGTGTATTGTTTGTATGATACATGCCGCAACCCAAATAAGCTTCAAAGACTGATAGGTTGTCCTTTTGCTTAGGCATCATATTACGTGTCTCAGCAATCGCATTCAATATCACTTCTCGAAGAAACGGATAAACAGATAAGAGAACGGGCTTCTAGTGACCAACTAAAGCGTTTGAAGGAAGCTCGCAAAAACTACAAGGAAGAAGTGATGGAGTGTGTTAGACATTCCGCATGGTAAGTTCCACTTTAACTCTTGGATTGCGGTAACTCCAAAAAGATGTGAGGCAATGTTACAATGCTTATATCTCTACTCTATGTTTCCGCCTTTTCTCATTCTGAATCATTTTTACAGGTTCCGCGTCTCATTATTTTCTCGTTGGAAGCAAAGGGGAATGTATGCATTGTGCATGTGGGTTGTACAGTTACTTCTGGTTCTCAGCAAAATGGATTCTGTGTTTGTTTATATTCCAGAGTTCTACCTTGAATCTTTGGTAAATAGCTTTTGCCGGTTTCCGGTACTTCTTGATAGTAGTGAACATGTTTCAATTGCTCTTTGATCAAGGTCTCCACTTTATGTGATTTCGAAAAACTTATTCGGTTGCGTTATCTCTGTATCTCAGATTCTTACGTTTACAGTCCCTTTGATATTTTCCTCAGGTGGACTGTTTTCATGTGCTTCGCAAGAGTGATCCTCCGTTTGTCTCATCAACGATATTTATCAAACAAGGACTTTCATCATTCGTAAGCCTTGATCTATTATCACACTTTTCCCCCCCTCATGGCTGAGTTCAGTTATTTAGCTTTAGGTAGGTTGCAATGGCTCTAACATGGTCATCACAAATTCTTGGGTTTTCAGATCACTTTCGTAGTTACACACTTCAACGATTCAAGGATATCAAACATAGATCTTAGAGATCTACTTCTGCAGTCAATATCCGTCTTGGTACAATACAAAGAGTACTTGGAAGCTTTTGAGAACAACGAGGCAGCTACTCGGCACATGCCTGCAGCTCTATTGTCAGCGTTTGACAATAGATCTTGGATCCCTGTCACAAATATATTTCTTCGTCTTTGCAAAGGTTCCGGGTTTAGTTCTTTAAAAAACGGGGAGTCTTCGTTGTCATCTGCTGTTTTCCAGGTTGGTTTGATTGATTTAAATTGTGCATATTTGATCCTCAGCCTACATATTGGATTTTGGTTTACTTTTTTGTTTTGTTTAGGCTCTTCTACGAGATGTTTGTATCAATGATGGTGAATTACTCTCTACTTTTCTTAACCGGCTCTTCAACACGCTGAGCTGGACCATCACTGAATTTTCTGTCTCGGTGCGAGAAATGCAAGAAAAGTATCAGGTTAGATTATAAGCTTGGATCCTTTTTATCGTATAAGTTTTCGTTGTAATTGATTAGTTCTCTCTCAATGCTTGTGTTGCATAATCTGCAATACCCTTGCAAGTATTTGTAGTCTTTTCTTTGACCGGTATTTGATTCGGCTTGTCTTTATGCAGGTAATGGAGGTCCAGCAAAGGAAATGTTGTGTTATATTTGAGCTTTCAAGCAATCTCGCAAGGGTCTTGGAGTTCTGCACTTTTGCAATACCACAAGCATTTCTTGCTGGGACCGACACAAATCTTCGTAGGCTCACCGAGTTGATTCTATTCATCTTGAATCACATGACCTCAGCAGTAGATGACGAGTTCTTTGATCTGTAAGTTCATTAAAATGTTCCAAACAGCTCCAAAACGGTTGAAAAATTGCTCAGTTTAATAGATATTTTCTTCTTCCGGTTTTGAGCTCGGGCAGGTCACTTAGACGGCAAGGACAGCCTTCAGAGAAAATTAGCCGAGGGATCTTATTAGCTCCTTTGGTTGGCATAATCTTGAATCTCTTGGAGGCTAGCGAAGACTCAAAACAGAAGCAACAACATGATGTTATTGGTCTTTTTGCAAGCATGGACTGTCCCGATACAGTCTATTACGGGTTTCAATATCTCTTGGAATATAATTGGGTACGTAAGCTCTTAAATCTAGTTTAGGCTCGTTTGCTTCCGTTACCGACACAGCCTTCTGAACATTTTACAGGACGGTTGCGTAAGTGGGGATGATGCTTACGTAAAGAAACTTGGACAACTTGAGAGTTTCTTGAACCATCTCATAAATCGGACAAAAGAAGAATTGTTCACCAAAGACTCGACGGATTCAGAAGACAACACATGCTGTATCTGCTATGCAGGTGACGCTAATGCGATGATTGTTCCGTGTTCACATCGATCATGTTATGGCTGCATAACTAGACATCTTCTCAATTGTCAGAGATGTTTCTTCTGCAACGCTACAGTTATTGACATTGTAAGAGATAAAGAAGAAGACGACGATGATGATCACAGGAGAAGCAACTGAAGCTCAGGTTAGTTGTAGCAGCAGGTTGATGTAGTAGATACACAAGGAAGGAAGGATCTTAGTTGGGAGCAAAGGAAGAAAGATTATAGTATAGGATAAATAAGATAAGAAAAAACCAAAGGTCTGTGATAATTTTGTTAGGACCTGGCCTTGCCTTGATGGTCTCTAGGCTTCTCTCTTCTTGTATATATGAGAATGAAATCGAAATTATTTATTTAAAGGCGCAATGTTATACTTGTTGAGCGGCTTATCCGGTGGGTGGACCGGTAAACCTGTGATCCAATTGGTAATTTGGTTTGGTTATACAAATCGGCAACTACACACATTTTGGCCGGTTTTGGGGAAAACAAGTCATCTCATTTCTCTTCTTCTTTCCTCTAGGACTTCTAAATGGAGTTTTCTTATGTGTTCGAGATTGAAATTATGTTTTCATTCAATCCGGTTTGGTTTATTTGAAATGGAATGCTTTGCTTATATATTTTTTAAAAGTTAATAAATTCAAAATCTATAAACCCATTGTCGAACCAGATCGATCTAGTGATCCGAAAGAATTTCCGGTTCTTCTTGCCAATCCGGTATTAAAGATAATGTTTTCAGTTAATTTACTGTTTAATTAACATTGATTATCAACCTGATTGTAATAAAATTAGATCCGATAACGTAAAAACGACAAATCAGGTCATAACAACATAAGATATCCGATGTACGATCAGTAAATTGCGTATTTTAGAAGGTAAACATGAATTTTATAATTATGTTACAAAAGTGTTGTGAAAGTAACATAAAAATCTATGTGATCTCGGCTAGGGTTAGATTTTGGGGTTATGGCACGTCCATTTTAGGAAAAAGAATTGTATATTACATTTTTCCGCCAAAACCGCAAAATTACGTTTTTTCGCGAAAACCGCAAAAAATCATATTTTTCGGCAAAACTGCAAAAATCATGTTTCCCACCAAAACCGCAAAAAATCATCTTGGGGTCTTTGTTCAAACCTGCTCCTTTGAAATCCCAGAAATTGCTTTGGCAAAGTTTTGTCAGGCGATATTCTCTTCTTTATTCTTCTCGCCATTCCCGTACCCTTTGAGATCGCTACACGATCCACACAGAAATTAATCACGAGCCACAATCTTAGCCAAACGAAGAAGAAGAATATGAAAAAGGGAAAAAAACCGGCTGGAAACCTCAAGATTCAAATCGTGTTTCTTCAACAAATAGAAGATAGCTCTCAACAATTCTGTTAGAGTACTGTTGAAAGCTATCTTCTACTTGTTGAAGAAGCACGATTTGGATCTCGAGGTTTCCGAATCACCGAGTCATCTGATTGAATTGGGTTGACTGTGGGTGAATAAATTAATAAAATTTTAATTATATATATATATATATATAAGATTAAGTATTGAGAGATATACGCGTTTGTGCATCGCACACATCTCACCAGTTTGACGAATTGAATTGTTTGGTTGGACAAACGAGTTTGAATTGAGCTGAAGGCATGACCAAAATCAAACCTTAACCGTATTTTGGACCGTAACTGTATAAAATGGTTAAAAACCGTAACCGTTAACCGTAAAAATATATTAGTTACGATTAATAGAATTACTAACCGTAACCGTATAAAAATCGTCTGTTAACCGCAAAGTTAAAACCTTAAATTTTTAACCGTAACCGTTTTTAAAATAAAATAAAAATATTAATAATTTATTATGTATAAGTAACATAGAAACATGATGTATAATCAAATAATAACTAATCCAAAATTATTTAAAACTAATAAAATTATATTAATTAATAGTGAACATGCTAAAAACTGTGATTTAAATCGTTCAATGTCCCACTAAATCCACTCCATCCACAATCACTAGGCACTACCTTTTATTTTATTATTAATAAAATCATTCTTAGTTTACATAATAATAGAATTCATGGTTATTTAGCTAATTCACCACATAGAAGTTTGAATCATATAATCATAATTTCGTACTATAGATTTTAGTTTTATATTAGTTGATATCATCGTCAAAACTTTGGTCGATATATCATTGTTTAAAACTTTTTGACGGAAATTAAATAAATTTATGGATATATCATTGATGTTAACCGTATCATAGTCATTAAATAACCATAACCATATCTAATCGTAACCGTAATAACCGGAACCGCATTAACCATAACCGTTTTAACCATATATTAAATAGTTAAGGTTAATGTTAACATAAATTTGTAACCATAACCGTAATAACCGTAACCGTGGTCATGCCCTGGAACTTTTGAAAATTTATCACATTATTATGCGCAAAAGTTTCAATTCAATCCGAACTTCCCAACCAAACAATATAACGCTTAGTGTTTTGGGTCTCAAGCATTTGGGCTTTGCTTATTTTTCTCGGGCCTCGGTCATTAAGTTTACAGTTTTGTACTTAGGTTTCGAGTTAGGCTTTCATTAAACTTTTCCCATTTCAAGTTATCCAAAACAAGCTCAACTCTTTCTTTTTTTCTTTCTTTCTTTCTTTCACCGGCCCAACACTTTCTTTGGCCGCATACGTAAGAAGTAGGGGCATGACCAAAATGGAACCGTAACCGTATTTCGGACCGTAACAGTATTTCGAACCGTAATCGTACCGTTTTTAAACCATAACCAGACCGTAACCGTGCCAGACGGTTAAAAACTGTAACCGTTAACCGTAAAAATATATTAGTTATGGTTAAAAAAATTATTAACCGTAACCGTTAATTAACCGTAATCGTATCAAAACCGTTAGTTAACCGCAAGGTTAAAACCGTAAAATTTTAACCATAACCGTTTTAAAAATAAAATTATATATACTAATAATTAAAATTAGTTCTGTAAAATTAAAAACTCAAAGAGAAATTATGTATAATCAATTTACCAATAGCAAATGCAAATTTAAAAACAAGAAATATTAATTAAAACTTAAACATGCTAAACTAATTAATATTTTTTCTAACAAATATAAAGAATATTTTAACAAAACAGTTTTATGATGAAATATATAAAATTAAAAGAAAAAAAAACAAATCGTTGTCATGGACAAGGTGGAATGAAAACTAGTATATAAAATTTATAATTATTGATTAATATCTCGTTATATTAACCGTTTATTATCATCAAGTAACCGTAACCGTGTCTAATCATAACCGTATTAACCGGACCGTATTTAACCGTATATTAAACGGTTAAGGTTAAGGTTAAAAAAAATTCTAACCGTAACCGGTGATTAAAAACCTTAACCGCATTAACCGTAACCGTGATCATGCCTAGTAGGAAGTGAGTCCAACCCAAAGATTTAAGTAGCTCGAGATGTTACAATTTCTTTGCAAGTTAGAGTTTTTCAGAACACTTATCATTTTAACTGTTGAAAGTGCCATAAGTTCAATTTGTTTTCACAATTAAATTAGTTTTTATATGATTAAATTGACAAAAAAAACAAAAAAAAATCATCTGATTAGATGATATTTTCCACTTCCCACTTATCCATGACCCAAATCTCTAAAAGATTTATAAATGATCTCATCTATGACCCAAGCCGAATAAGAAATTATATTGTTGGATTAATTAGAAACATGAATGATTAAAGCTTCTACAAGTGGTATGCTTTAGAGCTCATGTTCGGGTTATTCACATTTCTCAAAGCTACTCATTAAGTCTAAAGATAGAATTCTTAAGTTTTTTAAAGGATGCATAACAATGCGGAAATAGAACAAACATTCGTTGTTTAACATTATAAGAAAACAATATTCTTCAAATACTTCGGGCCTGCCTGTGAGATCTACAAGATTTATGCTTCCTGGGTAGTTTTTAGAGTTCAAGAAAGTGATGCATTGAATATGTTATTAGAAGGACCAAAGAAGATTATTTTAGTTTATGCTCTTGGGATCATAATCTTCATGATTTTGGTGAAAAATGTGTGGCATGAAGAATAATTGGCATTTGCACAAAAAAGAAGAAGAAACCAAAGAGCACATGTGCATGATATGGTTAATCATAATTGTGCATATCATATGCTTTCATGGGCATAGTTGTCGATAGAAACAAAACATGCGTCGAGGAGAAAACTACTTTTTTTTTTTTTGATAACTTAGGGTAGATCCCAGGTCTATGGAGGGGGCCAGACTAATTCTTAGGGGAAATACAACCCACAAATAGGCTTCTTTCCGGATATTCAAATGGGCCGTAAACAATGGGCCCATATCCGTGTAGGTGTGCAGGAACAATGTGTTTTTGTTTCGCGCAGCAGGTAGATCGAATTTGGAACGTGGTTGCGTCCAAAACCCATCTCCTTACCACTCGACCACAAGGTCCCGGACGAGGAGAAAACTACTTAAAACTTCGAATCTTTGATTCCCATTAGGCATGAGGCCATGTGCTCTTTTGCTTACCCACGTTATTTATTTTACCATCTTCCTTAATTTGTTCCCCCGACTTGTCTCACTTTCGGACAAACAAAAAATTGCTGTCATATTTGGACAAGATAGAAAAATATCATGTCAATGAAATAATTTAGATGTGAAGGAAGCCATACATGGGAAGATAATTCGAGATGATTGTTTTTAAAAATTTTCCTTATTCGATTTGGTGGTACATAAATATCTTTACTATCCTCAACGTAATGGACTAATTAATCAAGTTTGGTAACAAATCAACATATAGGGCCAATAACAACTTGCAAATCTTAACTTATTTATTTATTATCGAAGTGGGGACTATTCGGTTAATTCAGTAGCTCGATTTAACCGAATACTAATACATATTTATAAAACCTTAAGGTTTCTTTTTTTTTGGCATAAACAATGTAAGATAATTCTTTTTTAAGCATTTACAACTAAAAGCTCCGGTCTATTTTCGATATTTTTTGTAATTATTTTCTATATCTAATAAAAATTAGAGATATATACTGACTCATCAAATCATTTTTATTAATATTGTCGCCGTGTCATAATTTAGATTAAAATTCAATATGCATAAAATTAAAATAACTGGACAGTGCTAAACTCACCTCCAACAAACTACATATCTCTTACTTGCAATATCATAATAGCGGTAATTATATTTACTCATTTTTTGACATCATATTGATGATTTACTTCCATAATCTAAATTTACAAGAGTATAGTTAAGTTTATAAAATGTACAAAATTGCCTGAATTGAAATTACTAGTCACTAGAACAACAAGTGAACCAAAGGTTTCTATATTTTTGTTAAAATTTTGTTTGCGTCAGCAAAAAGTTTCTAATTAATTCACTGAACTCAATTTCTAATTAATCAATTACACTCGCTGTTAACGAGTCGTTTAGTTCTATGGCTCAGTAACTAATCTGAGCCGAGCCGATGATTTATTCCACTCTCTGTCGGTGGATAAGCCGGCTCCGATCTGAGAGCACAGTCTCACCAGCCCACACACAGCTCACTCTCTCTCTCTCCTCCGCTTTATACTTTTTTAGTCAAATTACAGAAGAAAGAGAAACCTCTCTCTCTCTCTTCTTCGCTTCTCTTCTACGAAACCAAACAAATGCAGAGCTGATTGTGCTTTCTCCTCCTTGATCTCGCATTTTCCTTTTAGGTCAGTTCGATTTCTCCATCTCTGGATCTATCTGCATGCTTTGGTATCGGATATTTTGCGTTTGATTTCAGTGAGAGATCCGAGTCTTATCTCCGATTATAGATTAGATTTTCCACCCCGATCTGAGTCCTACATTCAAATTCATGTTGATAAACTTTCCTGATTTAGCTTAGTTCGAATCTGGAAAGTAAAGGGTTTCAGTATAACGATTTGGATCGAGTTTTTTACAGTTTAATTTCAGTTCGATATTGATCGGTTATAATTGCATTGAGCTTTTCGTACTTGTTTGTATCCTGTTTTTTTTTGTTTCTGGCGATTCAGATTTTAGGATCCTTATGCTTTATTTTCATCTGATCTCTGCTTAGATGATGATCGACTCTTTTTTTTTCTGCAGGGGCGTTGATGTTCTGACGATCTTGTGTGTAGATCTGGGTAGGGGCAAGGTCTCTGGGTCTACTTTTGATTTGAGAATCTTGAAGTGAAACAAAATATGACAAGTGCACTTGGATGGAGATTTGCACCTCCTAATGGAAATGGCCTTGCCCCAAACGAGACGGTAACTAGTTCTTTTAGAATTTACTTTAGATTTCTCAGTATTGGTTTTAGAGTGGGTTAATATGATAGACATTCATTACAAGAGCTTATTGAAAAGATCACATTGTGATATTGCTGAGCTTTGGAATGGGATATGGTTTTTCTTCTAGATTGCCCTTTCCTTTTCTTGTGTGTTTAGCATGATGATTAAGCTGATATCATATTCCTTGAGTTTTAATCAGATTTAGAAATGTACTGAAGCTTGACCTGAGCCCATTGTTAATTAATTCAGTGGTTCGTTTTGCTTTAAATGGGAGTCATCTTATGTTTTGTTTGAGTATCTCTTCGCTGCTTCCTTCTTGTTTCATTGTTTTTTTTACTTCTACGTTTGCATCCTGCAATAAAAATGTCGAAATTTCCCTTATTTACAACCGAACCCTAAACTAATGGACAATAATACAAATGCGACATAAACAATTGGCGTTGTTTCAGTTTGTTATATCTGATAGAGTGTCATGATCTAGATGATAGTCGGTCACAGAACGCTTTCCATTGTATTGGAGCAAACGTCTTACAAGTTATACTCTTTTAACTTATTTTGTGTTGCCTGGTCATGATTACAGGAGAGAAATGGGGATATGAAGATGCCAGATTCAGAGCCCCCAACTCCACATTCAAGCACAAAGATGAGTTTGAGGTAACACAAATTTGTATTTGGTACTGCATGGGAGCCAATCAGTGTGAATTTTTTTAGGTCTTATCAGTATTTGTTGCACCGCAATCTTGGTTTATCAGTGAGTTTCAAAATCAATATATCTGGATTAGTTTCCTACGATATCCTTTCAAATGAAACAATTTAAGTAGAAAGGCACACCTTTTAGCGACTAGTATCTAACATTTCCCCATCACCTGCAGAGAGCGCACAACCAGCATGGAAGATCCAGATGGGACATTAGCAAGTGTTGCCCAATGTATTGAGCAGTTGCGCCAAGGTTCATCATCTGCACAAGAAAGAGAATACTGCCTGAAGCAGTTACTGGACCTTATAAAAATGCGTGAAAATGCATTCAGTGCTGTCGGCTCACACTCCCAAGCTGTGCCAGTGCTTGTCTCTCTTCTCCGATCAGGTTCGCTTGGAGTGAAAATACAAGCTGCAACCGTCTTGGGTTCACTCTGCAAGGAGAATGAACTTAGAGTTAAGGTGTTACTTGGGGGATGCATTCCCCCATTGCTTGGTCTTCTCAAGTCCAGTTCAGTGGAAGGGCAGATCGCTGCAGCAAAGACAATCTATGCTGTTTCTGAAGGTGGGGTGAAAGATCATGTTGGATCAAAAATATTTTCCACTGAGGGAGTTGTACCGGTTCTATGGGACCAATTGCGCAGTGGAAATAAGAAAGGAGAAGTTGATGGTTTGTTAACTGGTGCACTTAAGAACCTTTCTAGCACCACAGAAGGATTTTGGTCTGAGACAATTCGAGCTGGGGGAGTGGATGTACTTGTGAAGCTGCTTACAAGTGGGCAGTCAAGTACAGTATCTAATGTATGCTTCCTTCTTGCTTGCATGATGATGGAGGATGCCTCTGTTTGCTCCAGTGTATTGACTGCGGACATTACAAAACAGCTTCTCAAGTTGTTAGGATCAGGTAATGAAGCCTCAGTGAGGGCAGAGGCTGCTGCTGCTCTCAAGTCGCTTTCTGCTCAATCTAAGGAAGCAAAGCGAGAAATCGCTAGTTCTAATGGTATTCCTGTTTTAATAAATGCAACAATAGCTCCATCGAAAGAATTCATGCAAGGTGAATATGCGCAAGCATTACAAGAAAATGCAATGTGTGCCCTTGCCAATATTTCTGGAGGTTTGTCATATGTCATATCGAGCCTTGGTCAGAGTCTTGAATCTTGCTCCTCGCCTGCCCGGACTGCTGACACTCTTGGGGCGTTAGCTTCAGCATTGATGATATATGATGGCAAAGCAGAAACTACAAGAGCATCAGACCCATTGGTCATTGAGCAGACTCTGCTGAAACAGTTCAAGCCTCGTCTACCATTTCTGGTGCAAGAACGCACCATTGAAGCACTAGCAAGTTTGTATGGGAATTCCATTCTCTCTGTTAAACTTTCCAACTCGGATGCAAAACGTTTGCTTGTTGGTCTAATAACAATGGCGGCTAATGAGGTTCAAGATGAGCTTGTAAAGGCTCTTCTGATGCTGTGTAACCATGAAGGTAGCCTGTGGCATGCACTACAGGGCCGTGAAGGGATCCAATTGTTGATATCTCTTCTGGGTCTTTCATCCGAACAGCAGCAAGAATGCGCTGTTGCACTTCTTTGCCTTTTGTCTAACGAAAATGATGAAAGCAAGTGGGCCATCACTGCTGCTGGAGGTATACCTCCACTTGTTCAAATTTTAGAGACAGGGTCTGCCAAAGCCAGGGAAGACTCTGCCACCATCCTTAGGAACTTGTGCAATCACAGCGAAGATATACGCGCTTGTGTTGAAAGTGCTGATGCTGTCCCTGCTCTGCTATGGCTACTAAAGAATGGTAGTGCCAATGGTAAGGAAATTGCTGCCAAGACATTGAATCATTTGATTCATAAATCAGATACTGCAACAATCAGTCAGCTTACTGCTTTGCTGACCAGCGATCTACCTGAGTCTAAAATGCATGTTTTGGATGCATTAAAAAGCATGCTTTCTGTGGTCCCATTCAGTGACATGTTACGTGAAGGAAGTGCTTCAAATGATGCTATTGAGACCATGATCAAGTTGATGAGCTCTGCAAAAGAAGAAACTCAAGCAAATTCAGCCTCAGCTCTTGCAGCTATCTTCCAGAGCAGAAAGGATCTGCGTGAGAGCGCTCTAGCCCTCAAAACTCTCCTGTCGGCTATAAAACTTTTACAGGTGGATTCTGAGAAGATCCTTGTTGAGTCTTCCCGCTGTCTGGCTGCAATTTTACTTTCAATCAAGGAGAATCGCGATGTGGCCATTGCTGCCAGAGAAGCATTGCCTACTCTGGTTTCTCTTGCCAACTCTTCCGTTCTAGAAGTTGCTGAGCAAGGAATGTGCGCTTTGGCTAATCTTATATTGGACAGTGAAGTGTCAGAGAAGGTTATTGTTGAAGAAATTATTTTGTCAGCCACTAGAATTTTACGTGAAGGTACAGTGTCTGGGAAGACCCTTGCAGCTGCAGCAATTGCTCGCCTACTTAGTCGTCGCCGAATGGATTCTGTATTGACAGACTCTGTGAACCGTGCTGGAACAGTGCTTGCCTTAGTGTCTCTTCTAGAGTCTGCCGACGGAAGATCGGATGCAATATCAGAGGCCCTAGATGCGCTTGCTATATTCTCAAGGTCAGGAGCTAGTGGAAATGTAAAGCCAGCTTGGGTTGTCTTGGCTGATACTCCCAACAGTATGGCCCCAATAGTCTCATCTATAGTGAGTGTTGCTAATCCCTCACTACAGGATAAAGCTATTGAAGTACTGTCCAGACTTTGCCGGGATCAGCCTATAGTTTTGGGAAACATGGTCAACAATGCCAGAGATTGCGTGTCATCTATAGCTAAAAGGGTGATAAATACCAGGGACCCGAAAATAAAAATTGGTGGAGCAGCTATTATTATCTGTGCTGCCAAAGTTAACGACCAGAAAATGATAGAAAATCTGAATGAGACACAGTTGTGTGCCAAATTCGTTCAAGCACTTGTGCGGATTCTAGATTCATCGCAGATTTCTGTGCAAGATCAGGAAAAGGATGCGAAAGATACTATCTGCATATGCATTCATCCCAAAGAAAAGGAGGAAGATGAAGAGGAAGAGGAAGAGGCAACAGAAAGTAGGGAGGGTTCCACTGGGGCAACAGTTATTTCTGGTGACAATTTAGCCATCTGGTTGCTCTCGGTTCTTTCTTGTCATGATGAAAAGAGCAGAGCAGTAATACTGGAGTCAGAAGGCATCAACTTGATTACTGACAGAATAGGCAACCGTTTTCTGCAGGTATTCAACTCTCTTATAGATTACAATCTTTTGAGATCACAGCTTATTAGAAGCATACAAATTCTATATTAAGAATCTGTGCTAGCAGTTAACATTCTAACTGATTTTGGGACGTTAGGTTGTTGTTTATATTGCTTTAACTGCTAATACTTTATTACATTTCAGGCTGATCATGGAGAAGACACCAACATTTGGGTTTGTGCTTTACTGCTAGCCATACTTTTCCAGGACAGAGAAATCACTCGCGCTCATGCAACAATGAAAGCTGTTCCAGTGCTCTCAAATCTTGTGAAGTCAGAGGAATACGCTGACAGATATTTTGCAGCACAAGCACTAGCCAGTCTTGTCTGTAATGGTAGTCGGGGAACTCTTCTGTCTGTTGCAAACTCTGGTGCTGCGGCTGGGTTCATATCGTTGCTTGGTTGTTCTGATGATGACATAAAAGAACTTTTGCAATTGTCACAGGAGTTCATGTTAGTGCGTTACCCAGACCAAGTTGCCCTTGAGAGGCTTTTCCGAGTTGAAGATATTAGAGTTGGGGCTACTTCACGAAAGGCGATTCCCTTACTAGTTGACCTTCTTAAACCAATTCCAGACCGCCCCGGCGCTCCTCTACTCGCACTTAATCTTCTAACTCAGCTTGCTGGAGACTGTCCACAAAATATGATTGTCATGGTAGAGTCAGGTGCTCTTGAGGCACTCTCAAAATATCTTTCTCTTGGACCTCAGGACGAGCAAGAAGAAGCTGCAACGGTTCTTTTAGGCATCTTATTTAGCAGTGCTGAAATTCGAAGGCACGAGTCAGCATTTGGCGCTGTCAGCCAACTTGTAGCAGTTCTGCGTCTAGGTGGAAGAGGAGCAAGGTACAGTGCAGCCAAGGCATTGGATAGTCTCTTTTCTGCTGACCATATAAGAAATGCAGAGTCTTCTAGACAAGCTGTTCAGCCATTGGTAGAGATTCTCAATACTGGTTCAGAAAGGGAGCAACATGCTGCTATTGCTGCACTTGTTAGGCTGTTGAGTGATAATCCATCACGGGCACTGGCAGTTGCAGATGTAGAGATGAATGCGGTGGATGTTCTCTGCAGGATCCTTTCTTCAAACTGTTCTATAGAACTGAAGGGGGATGCCGCTGAGTTGTGCTATGTTCTGTTTGCAAATACAAGGATTAGGTCTACGGTTGCTGCAGCTCGCTGTGTTGAGCCTCTCGTCTCTCTCATTGTGAGTGAATTCAGCCCTGCCCAGCATTCGGTTGTACGGGCATTGGACAAGCTTGTTGATGATGAACAACTGGCTGAACTAGTTGCAGCCCATGGTGCTGTGGTTCCTCTTGTTGGCCTTCTCTATGGTAAAAACTATGTGCTTCATGAGGCTATATCAAGGGCTCTAGTAAAGCTAGGTAAGGACAGGCCTGTTTGTAAACTGGAAATGGTGAAAGCTGGAGTTATCGATTGCGTACTTGATATTCTCCACGAAGCTCCGGACTTTTTATGCGCAGCATTTGCAGAACTGCTTCGCATCCTTACAAATAATGCTACTATTGCGAAGGGCCAATCTGCTGCGAAAGTGGTGGAGCCACTGTTCAATTTGCTGACGAGGTTGGAGTTTGGAGCTGACGGACAGCACAGTGCTCTGCAAGTTCTGGTAAATATCTTAGAACACCCACAATGCCGAGCTGATTATACACTTACACCGCACCAAGTGATTGAGCCGCTAATTCCGCTGCTGGATTCTCCATCCCCAGCAGTACAGCAATTGGCAGCTGAGCTTCTGTCTCATTTGCTCTTCGAGGAGCATCTGCAGAAGGATCCATTAACACAACTTGCGATCGGCCCCTTAATCCATGTTCTTGGATCTGGCATACACCTATTGCAGCAGAGAGCTGTGAAAGCTCTCGTTAGCATTGCTCTTACATGGCCAAATGCAATAGCTAAAGAAGGTGGTGTGAGTGAGCTGTCCAAGGTGATACTACAAGCCGATCCATCGCTTTCCAATGTGTTATGGGAGTCTGCAGCGTCAATTCTGGTTATCATCTTGCAATTTAGCTCCGAATTTTACCTGGAAGTTCCTGTTGCTGTTCTCGTAAGACTGCTTCGTTCTGCATCTGAAAACACCGTGGTTGGTGCACTTAACACTCTTCTAGTGTTGGAAAGTGATGATGGAACCAGTGCGGAATCCATGGCCGAAAGCGGTGCCATAGAAGCTCTTCTTGATCTTCTAAGGTCTCATCAGTGTGAGGACACAGCAGCGAGACTGCTCGAGGTACTTCTCAACAACGTGAAGATTAGAGATTCAAAAGCCACCAAGAATGCAATATTACCCTTGTCCCAGTACCTCTTGGATCCACAGACTCAAGCTCAACAGGCGCGATTACTGGCAACTTTGGCCCTCGGTGATCTTTTCCAAAATGAAGCACTCGCTAGAAGCACCGACGCAGCTTCTGCTTGCCGTGCTTTAGTCAATGTCCTTGAAGAACAACCCACAGAAGAAATGAAAGTAGTGGCTATATGTGCTCTGCAAAACCTTGTTATGTATAGCCGGTCCAACAAAAGAGCGGTTGCTGAGGCAGGTGGTGTGCAGGTTGTCTTGGATCTGATCAGTTCCAGTGACCCGGATACATCTGTTCAGGCTGCAATGTTTGTAAAACTACTCTTCTCTAATCACACCGTGCAAGAGTACGCATCTAGCGAGACCGTCAGAGCAATAACTGGTGAGAAAAGTCTCGGGCTTTTTCTTTATCGTTTAGATCTGCTCTTTCCTTACTGTTCATCTGATATCTCCGATGTTGCTTCCTTTTAATTTGCAGCTGCTATTGAGAAGGACTTATGGGCCACTGGAACTGTGAATGACGAGTATCTAAAAGCTTTAAACTCTTTGTTTAACAACTTCCCGCGTCTAAGAGCCACCGAGCCTGCAACACTTAGTATACCGCATCTAGTTTCATCCCTCAAGACAGGGTCAGAGGCAACTCAAGAAGCTGCGTTGGATGCATTGTTTCTTCTCAGACAAGCTTGGTCAGCGTGTCCGGCCGAAGTTTCTAGGGCCCAATCAGTTGCTGCTGCAGACGCCATCCCTTTACTTCAGTACCTAATCCAATCAGGTCCACCACGGTTCCAGGAGAAAGCCGAATTCCTCTTGCAGTGTTTGCCAGGTACTCTGGTGGTCACAATCAAACGCGGTAACAACATGAAGCAATCTGTTGGTAATCCGAGCGTGTTCTGCAAGATAACACTCGGTAACAATCCTCCTAGACAAACCAAGGTAAGAAAAGACTCATCACCCCTTCTTCAATTCACTGTGACTAGTAGTAATTCCCCAAGAAACCAACCGTATGTTTCAATTTTGTTTTCAGGTGATATCGACAGGTCCTAATCCAGAGTGGGACGAGAGCTTCACGTGGTCATTTGAGAGCCCTCCCAAAGGTCAAAAACTCCATATTTCATGCAAGAACAAGAGCAAAATGGGAAAGGTAAATCATCAAACTAAACTTGACTCGGTTCCAAATTTTGCAGTCTATTGGGTTTTTATCTGAATCACTGTGTTTTTCTGCAGAGTTCCTTTGGGAAAGTAACGATCCAAATCGACCGGGTGGTAATGCTGGGAGCAGTTGCAGGTGAATACAGTTTGTTACCGGAAAGTAAAAGTGGCCCCAGAAATCTTGAGATCGAATTCCAGTGGTCTAACAAGTAAAAACAACCACTTCATTTTTCTTTTTTTGGGGGCGAGAGTTATTCAATCAAAGCATTTCTGTTTTTTTGGCCTCTTAAAATCGTTTTGTTATTGTGAAATGCTAGTGTATATAGTTTGTATTTGTAATGTAATGGTTTGGTTTCTTTATCTTTGTGACTGTTTGTTTGTTAATGATTCAATTCATTTGTAACAACATTTTTCATTTATTCATCTTCTGGTGTGCCTTTTAAAGTTTAAAATGAGTTCAGAACGTTTTTACATTTCTTTTTTTTCTATACAACAACGCTTGAGCAAACTGAGAATTTTGGGACCAAAACGAATCTGCTTATCAGGACGTGAGACCCGCGAACCTGAGGGCTTATTTTTTTGGCCCATTCGGAGAAAAGTAACAAAAATTGGAAAACCATGAAATTTTGGGGACGCTTGACAATGAGCCATATATATGGCTCCTGTGCTACTATTGTTTGGTAAAGCTTATATATATTCGTGAGTCATTGGGTGAAAAAAGCAGCACCATTTTCTACCTCATCAGTCTTAATGGCTCCATTGTGAGACATGAGAACTCTGTATATTCGCTTTGAACAAACCTCGCCTAACCTTATGTCTCCTCCTACTAAACCTTCCACCTTCAACTCTTTCAGTAGAAACTCCTTCTCATGAATCTGTTCCCAATATTTGCTTCAGATAACCGCTCAAACAAAAATAAAGTCAAAAATCCGCACGTTTTACTTACCGATTTGCTAGGATCCATATAAACCTTTAGAAGAGACTTCATGGATGGATATTTCTTCCACACTGCTACGGCGTATCTTGGCTGCACCTTTGGTATTGCTACCAACGCTTTTAACCTATATAGACAACAAGTAAATATAATTAAACAGATTCCGATAGTCTAAAACACAACCAAAAGTGTGAAATATAGGCTTTATTTACTTTACCATGGACTCTTTTTAATCAAGTGTTTGTCAACTGAATCCTTGGAGACTAATGCACCATTAGCGTTTACTGATAACATAGTTAATTTCTTCCTGTGCACCAGACAGTAGAGCCATGATTAGTCTACTTCAAAATCATGCAGATAAATATATATATGATTTGGAATTCATGGGTTTCTATCAAGAGGTGATTGGTTGTTAATGATTTGGGGAAAGAAATTGAAACTATTATCCATCATCATATCGGGATCGAATTTTTCGGAAATAAAATAAAAAATAGTGTAGTTATTAGTACCTGAACTGGCAAGAGGCTAGACTGCTTGTTAAACCAACAACATGTTCAGCGACTTCAGCCTCGTCTACACAGTGTCTGGAATGTACTCTAACATAATGAGTAGTTAATTTTGCAAGTATCTGTGTAATAAACATCAAATACCACAAGAGTAAGTATGTGTAAGAACGCAAACAAAAGAGCAACAAAGATATTTTCTTTCTAATAAACATTTCTAAACACATGCCCATTAGGTACTGTACTACCTCATCGATAGGAGGCCGTCTCCAATTTCCCGGGTTCTTGTACTCTTCCTTTTCCCTAGAAGATCGGTTTATTCAGTTTCAGGATGGAAACATTGACACAATACAAAGTTGATTTATAAAACTTACCTTTTCTTTACGTAGGACATTAACTTATTGGTGAGGCAGCACACCGTATAAGATGGGTATTGGTCCTGAACTCTTGAGATGTTTTCTAGAAGCCTTTCATTAGCAACAAGATTACAAAACTCTTCAGCCTCATACACAAGTAAGACATAACGAATCTTAGGCCCTTGGGGAAAAACCTGCAGCATAGTAAAGAAGATGCAAATTAACAGTAAAATAAGGCACTGGGTTTAGCCTAGTAATGATTTTCCAAAGCCCTTCAACTCATAGCAAAAGGGATTCATTTCTAATATTTCATAATATGTAACTCAGTTCAATGTCAGGTGTTATGAAGTAATATTTGATCGACCTCTTTCTGATAAACAATTATCTCATTCTTAAAGATGGAAGTTGAAGAATTTTTTTGAAGGAAACACTGGTTTGAAAAACAATGCCCAAATGCAAGGATCTGACACACATAAACAGTTATTTCAAACATCCGGTCATTCAAAGACAATCCAGAGATAGCTTTGACTACCACCACTAAAGATATAAGGAAATTAAACTTGCAGCACAGAAGAGTACAATCCATAAATCAAAGACATTTTGAAACACATGTTGAACTAGCATGCTAATCCTCACAATATACAAGAATACGGACCAGACTGGGGAGCTGATTCTAGTTGCAAGTTCTGATTTCTAAGAACCACTTTTCAAACATGTCAGTTGTGAGACTCAGGATGCAAGCAAGTAAATTAACACTAATTTTTTTTGAAAATCCAAAGCGGCTGAGATTTTATCATACCGGAGCAATATCCTCTGGAATTGTCATCGTCCACACAATGGATCTCTCAATAGGATTAGGGGCTACGCGGAATGTAATGCCTTTCTCAGAGAACCTTGAAAGCAGAAGTCCTATGTTAACATTATACCAGAGGAACTCAGTGTCTATACTTAAGTCACAAACCAGCCATTCATATGAAACAAACAAGAGAGTCAAAAAGCAAACATCTAAAGCATATGTTGAAGGATAATACGAAGAATAAAGAAATTCCTTACCTCCAATGGATCCTTCAACCACTTTAGTATCAATCTCAGCAACAATAGATTTAAGGGCTAACTTTCCTTTTTCCCATTTCTGCTTTTCCTTTTCTAACTTTTTACGCTCAGCTTCTTCTGCTTTCAATGCTGCTTTCTGTAATTTATCTTGCTGGATGATGGAAGCCAGTTAATTATTGATCAGGAAACAAAATAAAAAGCCACGTAAAGAACACTTACCTCTTTTCTTAACTTTTTTTCCTCCATTTCATGGATTTTGTCTTCCTTCGACGGCCGCTTTTTAGGAAATCCTACACCCGGAAGAGTTGTAGTTTTATAATTTCTGATCTGCTTTTTTTGACCCATTTTCTCGATGCTTATATTTTCTTTTTCTTGGTCAGAATCTACCTGATATTTTTGAGTAAATCAAAATAATAGCAGAAGCAAGCAATTTCAATGTGTATACAGATAGTACCATTTCTAAATAAGAGTAACACAAAATTACTAAACAAAATGAAAGAAACAACAGTAGCACACCCTGAACTTTGAAGACACAAATTAATGACACTTTATGGGAATAGAGAATTGTGATATCCTCAGAAAGACAGCTTTGCAAAAAAAAAACACAACAAATAGAGTTAAAAGTTCCTTAATCATGTACCAATGATGAAAAAACAATATGGTACTAGTTCCTTGCAGATTAGTACCTCGATAGTATCATTGGTCAGCGAAGAGCGAAAACTAACTTCATGCATCCAATTAGTATTATCATCTGAAAGAAAACAACAACCCCCATGTATAAGTGGACAAGACAAATGAAGTTCATCACCCACAAGAGTTTGGTTTCCGGGTAAGCATACCAATGTTTGGCTCAGTTATTCTAGTATTTGCTTCAATATAATCTGCATCACTTGATCTAGAATCCAATCCACCATGCGGTTCCCTAATATCAGCAAGCACGGGTTCATACTTCCTCGAAGTTTCAGGTCGAGGAATAACTTCAAACTCCGAATCCAGAGATATTACCCGTTTGCCTAAGTGAAATTCCAAAAGAAACATAGACAAGTAAGGATATTGTTGTTCATCACGCATACTTTGATAGATACATTTGAGTTTACTTCTGGGATAAGCATACCAATTCTTCTCTCAGGTATTCTAGCATTCTCATAGTTCGCCTCAACAGAATGTGCATCACTGTATCCAGATTCTAATCCTCGAGGTGACTCCCTAAAATCAGCAAGCACAGGTCCATACTTCTTCGAAGTTTCAGGTCGAGGACTATCTTCAAACTCAGAATCCAGAGATATTACTCGTTTGCCTAGTGAGATTCCAAAAGAAACATATAGAAGTAAGGGGATTAAGGTTTAGCCTGATAATTCAAGTAACACCAACCAAACAAAATCCTCAGAAACCAAAAAATTCAACAAGTAGAACAACCAATCATTCCATAAAACCGAAAAACCCCTACCTACAGAGGATTGAAAGTGAACTTACCGGAGAATTTGTCTTCGCGGTTTGAAGCTACAGCTCCGGGACCAAAGGAACACTTGACGACAGAGAAATCATCAGATAGAGGTGTATCAGGGACGAACAAAGGAGTGGAAGAAGATTCCGGCGGTTGCTTCTGCGGTGTCGGATCGGAATCCGATATCAGTATCGCAGAGATGGGATCTTTCCGAGCCCGTTTGGAAAGCGATGGGAGTGGAGTAGCCGGATCTTCCCCGTCGGAGATCAGAATGTGATCCTTCATGGAAGAGAGCAATGGAGGGAATTTGGATTTCGCAGGAGCACAGATTCAAATGAGCGGGGGATTATCGAGGAAGATGAGGAGGTTCCGAATTCGAAATCGCCGGATAAACAAATTGGGAATTTAAGCAGTGTTTGGCTACACGGTTATCTGTATTCGTAAAATGTGTTGGTACATTACCTGGGAATTTAAGGAGTGTTTGGCTGCAAGTTCATCTTCATTCTTCGCCATGTGGCCAAGTTCATTCTTCGCCATGTGGCCGGTGACCCATGCCCACTAAATAATTCTTGTGAAGTTTACGTGAAGTTGTTCATCGGACATCGCATCGAAAGAATTATTTCAAAACCATTTTTTTTTTGTTAAAGGGCCTTCATTAAAATAAAAATAGCTTACAAAGAATTATTTCAAAACCAATAATAATCAAAATAATAATAATAATTAACAAAAACATTCGATATCTTATTATATAAAACTAAATACGTTCAACGTTAGCCTGAGACGTAAGATAATTATAATTCACGAGATCGTAATATGTGTCATCGTTAATTTAGATCATGACATGTGTCAATGCAATAATATAAATTTTTTTATTGTTAGTTATTTATTTTTCTAAAAGACAAAATAACAACAACCAAAAAAAAATGTAATTTTTTAGATGGAGATTGTTTTGGGGTTTTTTTGTTCACTTGGGGGCTAATCTCCTATACCACAAAGCAAGTGAGGTCAGAGGTCGGAAAACACGACGATGGTGTGTTTTCCGATGACTCTCTGACGCTCAAGTCAGTAACGGAAGAGAATGACCCAAAGTTTGGCGTCAGAAACGGGAAAGAGTCGGAAAAGTGGAAGAGAGAAAGTTATAGTGATTTCGGGCCCTGAGAAAGGATGGATCCGCGGAGTATCTGGATGGATTTGAATGACTGGATATTGGAAATTTGGTCAGAATATTCGAGCCACAATACTGAATATTCTTCAGAAGAAAGGTGAGATATGATCTCAGAAGTTAGGTAAAGCTAAGTGTTTGAGAGAGTTCTGTAAGTGAGAGATGAAAAATCGGATCCCCTTTTCTCGAGGAGCCATGGTTATATTTATATGAATACCTGACTTGGATTGGCATACCAGGTTGCATTGGTTCGGGTGGGTCAGACTGTGGATCCTTTGTTGGATCAGGTACGAGGTACTCAAGTGCTTTTTCTACATATTTCCTTTGTCGCTTATGTATGTGTCCCCGACATAGCGGCTTATGTCTATTTCGGCGGTTTATGCGATGTCACGTATTCTGAGCTCCCATGCCTTTATCTTCCCCATAAACAGCGATTATTTGCTTTTTCCTGCCATATAGGCCAAAATTGGCCAGATATTGGATTAATACGAGAGTCTACTTTAGTTCAAATGAGTATTTGAGGGAAAATATATACAACCCCGAATATATTTGAATAGGTTTTACCTTTTCCGATATTATTTTGAGGGATATCGGGTTCCTCTTACCATCTCTACTCGGTTATCTAAAAGTCTTACCTTCCCGTGTATCGCTACCCGGTTTATGTTGCCGTTGTCTTGGAAGTCGACATGTGCATATTCAGATCACTTATCTCATCACTTCGAGACCACTCATCTCCTTACTTCCCGCTCCTGCTATCCGAGAACGGTTTTGGGAGAAAGTGGTGGTTTGTTTCCCGGTCATATCATGTCCTATGGTTCGACCACCTTGCCTCGTAACTGCACCCCCTCTAAGTGGTACGCTTTTCAACACATATAAAGGGGTTTGGCTTCTTATCTTTCTTTTCCGGCTTCCTAGGGTTCATGCTAACCGGTAATTTGAGCCTAGGAACGCCAAACTATCGACTCGTCCTCAATAGACTTCTTGGAGATCCTGAACTATCGAGCAGGCTTCAGGAGCTTCATTGTCATTTTTCTCTAGAGGTGTACTCTATGAGATTGCGATCGAGGACCTCTGCAAGCTCTACGGTTTCGAACATCAAAAGACTAGAGTCAGGTTTCCAATTGATTTCCCTCATCAAATTAGCCTTTGGGAAGCCATCGCTTCAGGACCTTGTTAGTCCAGGTATGCGAAGCAGACATTGATTCGGAACCCTGCCATTCGGGTAGTTGCTAAGATCATCAGTGAGATCCTTTTTGCAAAGAATGAGGCAGGTGCGGTGCGATCTGACGAGATGTTGTTACTTCATTATGGGATGTGTGACAATATGTCTGCGGATTATCGCAGTAAGTATGAGAGCATTGACAATATGAACCTGGGCGTCGTATTTGCTCGTACTCTGGTAGTAAAGAAGATGCAGTTCTTGTCAAACCAGTTACAGAAGGAGGCCATTGGGAGTGTGCTTACTCCTCTCTTCAGGCACCTTGGGGTCCATATAGATGGCTACGAGTGCTTGGATACACATGCTTACTTGGATTTGAAGCATCTGAAATCTTGTACCATCCTCAAGGCCAACTACATTTATGAGTTCTGCGACCGCGAGGGCCGCCTCCTACACTACCAGCTACCACAGCCAGACATTACCGCAGTGACTGGGCCCTACAACATCGAGTTTCTACCACCATTTAAGCGACTATGCCCAGACCCAGCGCCTAAGTCCCGACGCATAGGATCATCAGCTAGACCCTCTTGCTCATCACCTCGCACTTCCACATCTCACCATCAGGAGGCCTTTTATGAGAGTGGTCATGTCGACCCCGCTGTTCCGACAGAGTTTCTGCTTCCTCCATATTGCAGTGAGTACCACCTACCTCCTTGCCCGCCCGAGGTAAATGCTGAAATGAGGTGGGACTATATCACCAACGTACTGCAGAAGAACAACACCATGCTGACGAGAATTTGGGGAGCACTTTCTCGGATACCAGTTCCGCGTAGGCCTTCTTGTTTCAGGCCACCTGCCACTGCCGATGAGAGTGATGATGAGCCAGCTGCTGGCATGCACGACCTAAGGACCGAGCCCGATGTTGCTGGACACGGGACCGCAAACGTTGATGAGGGCGATTTATCTGACCCAGGAGAGCGCCTCAGCAGGCGCAGGAGGCACGTTGGCGAGGCAGCCAGCCGCAGTTCCTCAGACACTCAGCTCTGAGCAGGTGTAACGACTTCTACCCATTGTATTATCCGTTTTTCTTTTTCTTTATTTTTCTTTCTTTGAGTATGTTTCACCTTAGAATGAAAGTGTGGCACTAAAATGAACCAGGGACTCGGTGGCAACAACCATCAGTACTCGCGTTCCATCAGCCATTAACCCTGCGAAAAAATAGAATGAGAAAAGAATAAGTCTGGGGGAGAGAAAGATACCAAAGTTGTGTAATTGTCTTGTCATGATATCGAAAGGGAAAGAGTCTAGAAGGTCCTTAGCACCATGATCTTTCGATGAGACCTAGCGGTGATGGCCTTTGAGTTATTCTGTGAGATAATGCGGTGAATCTGGGAAGGCTGCAATGCTTGCGGAGAAGTACATGGTGGTTTGATTTGAAGTTAGTTAGGCAACATGTGGATCGGTAAGATAATGGTGATTGCAGAGTTCTAGTGAAAAGGTGAATCTCCGTGTTTTCAAACCTCTTCCTTGTTCTTAGTTTCTATGTTTGCGTTTTTAACGCATTCTAACTCTTATTTTGAATCGTTTTTGAGTCTCTATCGAGTCGTTTTAGTCTATTTCGAGTCATTTCAGGTCAAGAGACATTTCAGGATAAAATTTGGACCAAGAGGCGAAAAAGGCAAAAATCCCAGAAAAATAAGGCCATATCGATCGATCCCCCTGGGATCGATCGACCCCTTTACACGCTTTTTTCCGGACCGACCAGAATGCAAGATCGACCGTTCGTCGCGCCTGGGATCGATCGATCCCACCACTGGATCGATCGATCCCTCATCACGCTCATTCCTGGACCGATCGGACCAACCATATCGATCGATCCAGCCCTGACAAAACGGAGAAGATCTCAAGCCAAGACCAGATCGATCGATCGATCGATCCAGCCCCTGAAATTCGCAGATCTGGCCCGATTTTCCCTGTTTCGGCCCAATTTCACCTGATTTCGACCCGATTAGACCTGGAACTTAATAAAAACAGTTTTTTTGGTTTTTTTCAGATATGCTTTATTCTATTCATCAGAGAATTTTGGCTTTTGCTTTGTAAGTTGTGGGAGATGAATCTCTAACTCATCATCTTTTGAGAAGAATTTTTGAACCTTTTTGGATTTCTCTTTTATTTTGATTATGAATTTCTTTTCATCTCTCTGTGTTTTCTCTGCGATTATGTCTGAGTAACCTTCCTGTTAGGTTTTTAGGGTTTCAAGGGATTCTCATTGAATCACTGAAACAGATTTGTTAGATTAGGGAATTACATAGAGTTCTTCATCTATTGTTGGAATTAAGGCTTAGACTAGATTGATCACCTAGTTTATGATTTTAGGATTAATCTATTCATCAAAAGTGCTTTAGATTTCTTGATAGAACATAGATGAGCAAATCGTCCTTAGCCAACGAAAGTTGATGCTAAGGCGATTTGTGAACTAATCAAATCTGAACTTTAATGCTTGCCTAGAATTTTAAGGTCAAACAACAGTTTAGATTCTTAGGTTGATAGGCATAGTAGTTAGTACCACGACAGTGGGCTAGTTAGACATTCATGTTTGAGTTCAAGAACAAGTCTTAATTATCTCCCTAAACGATAATCTGTTTAGTGAGTCTGGGTTTCCTGCGAATCACCTAAAGACCTAGCGTTTTCTTTTATTGAATTTATATCGTTTCATTCATCATTCTTAGTTTTAGAAGTTACAACCATCAAACAAACATCATTCGTCTTAGATTTACTTTCATCCTGCATTCTCGTAGTGTTGCATTTGGTCTCTGTGGATTCGATCCCTACATTACTACTTCGCCAGCTGTGCTCTTGCGGTAGTTACTTTAGGGTTAAATTCTGAGTGTATCATTTGGTCATGATCCTGCTCCGTAACGTAACGTATCATGACGTTATATGCTTTTATCATAGACTAAATTTTAAAATATACAAATGAAATAAGAAATAAGATATAATTTAAGTGTTATTGATTCAAATATGTTGAATTTGTAATTCTTAAGTTTTTAGTGAGATGATAATATTTTGTTGATTTATTGTGCAATATGTGTTTTAATGTTTATATCATATTTCTAACACGAGCTATGCGAAATCTAGATTCTAATATGCGTTATGCGCGGTGCAATAATTTTTATACATTATTTTTTTGTGAAATTTATATTGAGCAAACACTCAAGAAAATGGTTTGACGTAAATTTAATGAAAAATTTCATGATTATGTGATTTTTGTAACCTTAAATGAAAGCAAAGTTTGCTATCTGACAAAAAAGTAAATTGTTATAAAAGTTATATGATTGTATCATATGGTGGATATTAGTAGAATACGAGTATAAGTTAGTTAAGTATATAACTATATATTGATGTAATCTTAATTGTAAAATTTGTTATTAAACTTTGTTAAAATGGACTAATCCGTCCTTTTAATATGTCTTTAATCAGCTTATTATCTTGCATTTTTTGACAAACCAACCCACAAAAGGACCGCAATTGTAAAAACAGAATCCTAACCCGCCCCACTAACACTACAAGAAAACTGTCTATTTCCAACGAAAATTTACGACCGTTTTAAATCGATGTAACTTTACATCGACATTACGACGACTTTACGACAAAATATGTGTTCGATGTAAAATCGTCGTAAATATGTGTCGTCGTAATATCGATGTATATTTACGACTAGTTTACGACGACATTACGACGATAACATAAGTCGTCGTAATGTCGTCGTAAATTTACATCGATATTACGACGAATTTGTTTTCTGTATATTACGTTGATATTACGACGATTTGACGTCACATGTTCCCAGTTAGGTAGACCACGTTTTTAATAGGTCCACCTACTAAATTTACATCAAATTTACAACGTAAAATTCGTTGTAAATCCGTTGGAAAATCGTTGGTAAATCTGAAAAAATTTCTATAAATACAGCCTAACTTCAAACGAAAGAATAAAAAAAAAAACAAACAGAAAAAAATAATATATATATATAAATGTCTATATACGAACTACGAAAATGGATGTATACGCAAAAGGATTCGGAGGGAGATTTGACGGAAGAATTCAAAGAAGGACTTGAAATATTCATGTATCAGGCCGGACATATGAAAACAACCCTGGAAAGTGGTAAGATGTTCTGTCCTTGTCGTAAATGCAAGAATACGAGATATATGTTTATTGAGGCGGTGTGGAAGCATTTACTAAATAGAGGGTTTATGCCGCAATATTATATTTGGTATCAACATGGAGAGGGTTCTGAAAGAACTCAAGCAACGGATAGTAGTAGTAATTATCAAGGTCAAGTAGAATTAAATTATCAAGGTAGCTATGATCATGGTCAACATCAATTTGATCAGGGTGCAGATCATGATAGTATGCATGCAATGGTTAATGATGCATTTCATGAAACAAATGCTGATAATAGTACTGTTGAGGAACCGGACGTAGATGCGAAGCGATTTTATGATATGCTAGACGCTGCTAACCAGCCACTCTACGATAGATGTAGAGAAGGTCAGTCTAAATTGTCGTTAGCTGCTAGGATGATGATAATTAAAACTGATCATAACTTAGCTGAGGTTTGCATGGATGATTGGGCTGATCTTATTAAAGAGTATTTGCCAGAGGATAATTTGGCTGCCGAAACATACTATGAGATACAGAAGTTGGTCTTTAGTCTTGGGTTGCCTTCTGAGATGATAGATGTATGTGTTGACAATTGTATGATTTTTTGGAAAGATGATGATAAGTTGCAGGAATGTCGATTTTGCCAAAAACCGAGATTTAGGCCCCAAACAACTGGGCGTACTAAGATACCATACCAACGGATGTGGTATCTTCCTATAACTGATAGGTTGAAACAATTGTATCAATTTGAAAGGACAGCTGCATCGATGAGGTGGCATGCAGAACATTCACACAGAGAAGGAGAAGTGACTCACCCGTCAGATGCAAAAGCTTGGAAACACTTTAACACGGTACACCCTGATTTTGCTAACTCTAAGCGAAATGTGTATCTTGGTCTTTGCACTGATGGATTTAGTCCATTCGGTATGTCTGGTAGGCAATATTCTTTGTGGCCAGTTATCGTAACTCCTTATAACCTTCCCCCAGATATGTGCATGCAAAGGGAATTTCTTTTCCTGAATATTTTAGTCCCTGGTCCCAATCATCCGAAACGGTCCCTTGATGTGTTTTTGCAGCCTCTCATTCATGAGTTGAAACAGTTGTGGTATACAGGAGTGCGGACATATGATTGTTCGAGGAAAAATTTTTTTACGATGCGTGCGGTGCTTATGTGGACAATAAGCGACTTCCTTGCATACGGAATGCTATCAGGTTGGACGACGCATGGGAGGTTATCTTGTCCTTATTGCCTCGATCGGACATATGCATTTCAACTAAAACATGGTCGAAAAACATGCTTGTTTGATTGTCACCGCCGGTTTTTACCAATCAATCATCCATATAGGAGAAACAGGCGGTTGTTTAGGAAGAACAAAATCGTGCGTGTCCCCCCACCAGTGTATCTATCTGGGGAAGATCTTGAAGCGCAAATAGATCATTTTGGGGGACTATAAACTGTGAATCGTGGGGGAAATTGGCACACTCCAGCTAATATGCCTGATGGATACGGGGTAAATCACAATTGGCACAAGAAAAGCATTTTTTGGGATCTTCCGTACTGGAAAAATCATCTACTGAGACACAATCTTGATGTCATGCACATTGAGAAAAACTTTTTTGATAACATCATGCATACAGTGTTAAACGTGAAAGGAAGAACCAAAGACAGCGGAAAGTCAAGGTTGGACTTGCCAGATATTTGCAACAGAAATGAGTTGCATATAATGAGCAATGGAAAATCACCAGTTCCTATATTTCGGTTGGGTGCAGAACAAAAGGCATCGTTGTTCAATTGGGTTTCATATGACGTGAAGTTTCCTGATGGGTATGTATCCAATCTTGCTAACTCTGTTGAGAAAGGAGAAAAGTTTTCAGGGATGAAGAGTCATGACTGCCACGTGTTTATGCAACGTTTACTTCCTTTCGCATTTGCCGAACTCCTTCCAGAAAATGTTCATGAAGCAATTGGAGGTAAGATACTTCATCACATATAAAATTATTGAGATTAATTATATATATATATGTTACAATGTATATAATTTTGTCTTTGCAGGCATCGGAGCGTTTTTCCGGGATCTTAGTACACGGACGTTGTCAGAAGATGTAATTGCACAACTGGCTGCTAATATTCCAATCTTGTTGTGCAATTTGGAGAAGATATTTTCCCCTGCGTTTTTTAATGTTATGGAACATCTTCCCATCCATCTCCCCCACGAAGCAGAATTAGGAGGCCCTGTTCAGTTTAGGTGGATGTACCCATTTGAGCGCTTCATGAAACATTTAAAGGGAAAAGCAAAAAATGTAGCAAGGGTTGAAGGATCAATTGTTGCGGGAAGTTTGTCAGAAGAAACTTCACACTTCACTTCATATTATTTCGCTCCAAAAGTCCGCACACGCAAACGGGCTCCCCGACGATACGATGATGGCGGTGTGGGACGAATTTATGCAGTAGAGGATGTCCCATATATATTCTCACCAATTGGTCGTCTTAGTAGAAAATTGAAGGAAGTTTGGTGGGATAACGAGTATGACAGGCACATCGCACATACGTACATCCTCCTAAACTGTGATGAAGTGAGTCCTTACGAAAGGTAATAACAAAACTATTTAATTAATCAGTCATTAATAATTAATTAATATAATTATAATTAAATGTGTTAATTTTTATGTCTATATATGTATTTTGCAGCTTATTTGTTATCCAGGTACGTGAATGCATTGAAGGGGTTTCAGATGATGAAATAAACGAACGTAAAGATCGTCACTTTGTTGAGTGGTTGAAGACGGAAGTAAGTTAATATAGTTATAAATATTTCATTTAATTATATCGGCTTTCAATCTAACTTTTACACTTATCATATGTTGATCATGGCGATCCCGCATATCCATTTTGGTTTCATGAGTTACTTCTAGGCCCCATCGGGAAGATAACGACCGCACCCAAGTATTTTACCCGTGGTTATGTGTTTCATACATACAAGTATGGCGTTCGTCGGGCAACTACCAACTACGGAGTATGTGTTAGGGGTGAAATAGATTTTTATGGGGTTTTGCAGGAAATAATTGAAGTGGAGTACCCCGGACTGGTTAGGTTGAAATGCGTTCTCTTCAAATGTGATTGGTTCGATCCAACAGTCGTTCGAGGGGTGCGAATTAACAAATTTGGTGTGGTTGACGTCAACAAATCACGACGTTACAACAAGTTTGAGCCATTCATCCTAGCATCACAAGCAGAACAAGTAACGTTCGTTCCATATCCGCGAGTTCGAACATCTGGGATCTCATGGTTATCGGTTATTAAAATAGCTCCAAGGGGTAAAATTGTTGGTGTTGATGATCTTCCAATGCAACAAGATTCTTGCCTTGATATTACAGAACCAGAGATTACGGAGAACATTCTTTTAATTGATCCACGAAACAGGCAACTTGAATATCTACCTGACGACACAGAAGAAGAAGACGATTCCGACGAGTTTGAAGAAACTGACGATGATGATGGACCTGAAGATGATGAACCCAATCAAGATGATGAGCCCAACGAAGATGATGATTCTGATTGAAAGCTTATATATATGTAATTTTTGGTTTTGTTAAATGTTTAAGTTTTTGTTGTAAAATTATATATTAAACTAATAAAAATTCTACGTAACATTGATGAATTAACAGTTTTTGTGAATGAAACACGTAGATTAGGGTTAATTTAACTTTATTACATAATGCTAATTAAACCCTAAATATACAGTTATTTAATGTAAATCTGATGGTACTTAATGATGATTTTACGACGAAATTACGACGCCTAGGAAAACGAGCAGAACGTAACGTTGTATTCCCACTTCTGATGATCTGGCCAACAAAGAATTCTGGGGGTCGAGTTTTCTAGATTCATAAAAACCAACCACCATAACTGAAAGATACATAGAATTGGACATCCTTATATCACGAAGGATTTACATAGATGTCCAATTCTATGAATCTTTCACCTATGGTAGTTGAAGACTAAAGGATTATTTGTTGGCCAGATCATCAAGAAGTGGGAACACAATGATCAGCGTAAAAAATCAAGGAAAAGTTACCAACGGATTTAGCATTGAAGGTGTGTATTTTTTTGTTGAGTTAGCATTGAAGGTGTGGAATGTATTTATAGAAATTTTTTAGAAATTACCAACGAATTTGCAACGAAAATTTACAACGGTTTTACATCGAATAACATTACAACGATTTTACATCGAATATGCGACGAAATTACGTCGACAAAATCCGATGTAAATAATTAGGTGACATATAAAAAACCGTGTTTTACCAAACTCTCATTTCGTCGTAATATCGTCGTAATTTTACGACGACTTAGTCGTAATTTCGTCGTAAGTTCTAAAATTTGGGGTATGTTTACAACGATTTTACATCGAATATCATTACAACGAAATTACATCAACGAAATGCGATGTAAATAATTAGGTAACCTATAAAAAACCGTGTTTTGCCAAACTCTCAAAGTCGACGTGAAATCGTCGTGATACCGATGTCACTCATTTCGTCGTAAAATCGTCGTGAATGTACGACGCTTTTACGACGATTTAGGTTTAATTTACATTACGATATATTTGTCGTAAACTCGTTGTAATTTTACAACGATTTTACGACGAGTTAGTCGTAATTTCGTCGTAAGTTCTAAAATTTGGGGTTTAGGGTTTGATTTACATGTTTGGTTTTTTTATCTTATATCTTGTTTTACGTAAGTTTTAATCATAGTATGTTTTTACAAAATCATTTACATTATTTAAGTCATGCATGTTACTAATATACTTATAAGAACGAATGATATACATTATTATGTAAGATAACGAAATCGACGACGATATAGATTCAATCGTCGTTATTGAATCTATTGTTAAATATTAGAAGTATTAGATCCACAAATATACTTCGTTCTTACGTCCAGGATATGTGTATTGTGATTTAGGGTTTAGGGTATAGATTTTAGGTTTTACAACGACTTGACGACGGATGCGTCGTAAATTCGTTGTAAGTTTACGACGAATCCGTCGTAATTTCGTTGGAATAACTAAAATGACGGATTCGTCGTAATTTCGTCGTAAACTTACAACGAATTTACGACGAATCCGTCGTAATCTCGTTGTAATACCTAAAATATAGGGTTTAGGGTTTGATTTACATGTTTTATTTTTTTTATCTTAGATCTTGTTTTACGTAAGTTCTAATCATAGTATAAACAAGTTTATGTTTTAACAAAATCATTTACATTATTTAAGTCATGCATGTTACGAATATACTTATATATAAGAACGAATGCTATAAATTATTATGTAAGATATGGAAATCGACGATGAAATAGATTCAATCGTCGTTATTGAATCTATTGTTAAATATTAGAATTATTAGATGCACAAATATACTTCGTTTTTACGTCCAGGATATGTGTATTGTGATTTAGGGTTTAGAGTATAGATTTATCTTATTACAACGATATTACAACGGATTCGTCGTAAAATCGTTGTAAGTTTACAACGACATTACGACGAATCCGTCGTAATGTCGTCGTAATACCCAAAATATTTGATTTACCGCGTGGGGGAAAATTTTGATACGTTTAATTTTCGGTTCAGTATTACGACGATTTTACGACGATGCCGTCGTAAAATCGTCGTAAATTCCCAACTAATTTACGATGACAGCAAAATCTATATATACGTGACCAAAATTTTCCTCTTCACAATCGCAAAATTACTCTCTCTCTCCTCACTCTATCTCTCTAAAAACCTCTGCCCTCTCTCTAAAAAAGGTAACATTTTTTTTTGTATTATTAAATTATATTATAGTTGTAAGGATTTTGAATTGTTAGTTAGGATTTTGATATTTATTAGTTAGGATTGGAATTATTAGTTAGGATTGGAATTATTAGTTAGGAATGGAATTATATTATACTAAAATTGAGTTATTTTTAAATATTTTTTAGATATGGCGCCACGTAAATCACACTATCGGCAGTTTCTCGAGACGGGACCGAGTGCTAATTCGCAACTCCCGTCATCTTCTGCGACACAGTCCGCTGTTCCGGATTCTTTTCACGGACCAGCGCCGCCTCCGGAAGCAGATGCTCGACCGCCGTTGTTGTATGCGGGATTGACGGTCGAAGATATTTTACAGACGCCGGGGCATGATTCTTTAGACCGGTTAGATCCGCGATGGCTCCTGAATACTTTTTGGTACGTAACTACAAAAGGCGATCATGGGAAGCCGCCATACATGTCTTCTGATGTTTGGAACGGCTTGACGGCATACTGGAGAGATCCGCATGCGCAGCAAGTGGCCGCTAAGTGTTCAGCTTCTCGAAACACTATGGGTCCAGACGGTCTTCCAGCGCTTATGCCTCATACGTCGGGTCAAACGTCTTTTGCGGGAAGACGCCTTCAAATGGTAATAATTTTTTCGGTTATAATTTTATTTATGTAATTTTAATTTGTTATTAATTTATATTACCCATCAACTGTTTGATTTCTTTTTGAATGTCTTTTTTGTTAGGCAAATGGAGGCGAACTTCCTCCAATGACCCGAGTTTTTGCGGAAACTCACAAGAAGAAAGACGGATCTTTTGTAGATCCTCGAGCAGAGGCGATCTACAATGACGCACATGCAAGGATCGACGAGCGTCAAACTCAGCTTTCTCAGCAGCTATCACCCGGGGGTAGTTCGGTCCAATCCACTGCGACTTTGACGGTTGCCCAGATGGACGAGATATACGCAGAGGTAATTTAACGTTTTTTTTTACAAAAGTTAACGTTTCTTTATACAATTTATTAAATTTTACGTTACTTTTTTAAAGGTTGCCCCGAAGAAAAAGGGCAGAGTTTTAGGGATGGGATCGATCGTAGATAGTGTCGCCGCGTCGTCTCGTCGTCAGCTTTTCGACGATCCGGTTATTTTGCGGACGGAGTTAAACACCGCCAACGCCGAGATCAACACTTTGCGGGCGAAGCAGGTGGTATACGATGAGAAGATCCAAGTATACGATAAAACAATCGAAAGATACAACACTCTCTTCGATATTATTGCCCTGACTAACCCGACTTTGGCGGCTGCACTGAGGCAGCAGGAGGGATCGACATCGGGTCAGCCGACTGATCCGCTCGCGCAAGAACGAGCGAATGTGGACCAGAATGGATCGGACGACGAGCTTTTAGATAATTTACGTTTTTCAGCTGGACAATAGTTTAAGAATTTTATTTTGTATTTTAAATTTTATTTTATATTTTGAATTTATTTATAAAATTTTAATTTATAAATATAATTTTATTAATTTTTTTAATTTATTTAATTTATTTAATTATATTTAATTTACGACGACTTTACATCGAAAACTTTACTTCGATTTTACATCAAATAATTTACATCGATTTTACATCAATAATTTTACATCGATTTTACATCGTTCAATAATTTACGACGAATTTACATCGAATATTTTACATCTATTTACCAACGCATTTACAGATACCTATTACGACGAATTTACGACGTATTGTCAAAACAGAAATTGTATACTTCGATGTAAATTCGATGTAATGTTTCATAATATTACGACGAATTTACGACGGATTTTCGAAAAAAAATTTGTATAATCCGATGTAAAATTGATGTAATATTTCATCGTGATATCGATGTAAAATCGATGTAATGTATTCGTCGTAAAATCGATGTAAATTTACAACGATTTTACGACGAATAATATACGACGATTTTACGACGATTTTTAGTGCTCCTTAATGATACGACCAATTTACGACGATTTTCGATTAACGACGATCATATTACGACGAATTGTTAATCGTCGCTAATCTGTCGTAAACCATGTTTTACGACCAATTTACGACGATTCTGTTAGTTGTAAAAGGGCAGTTTTCTTGTAGTGTAAGGGTATAACTATTATCTGGGATCCGATCTGAGCCCGCTCAGATTCGCTCCAAAAATCCGGATATCCGAGGGGGTCGGATCCGGATAGTTAAATTATAAGGTAAATTATAAGGTCTGGATATCCGGATCCGGATAGTTAAATTATAAGGTTCAGATATCCGGATCCAGATCCATTAAATATATTAAAAATTTATATTTTATTGAGATTTTTATATATATATATATATATATATATATATATATATATATATATAATTTAAATAAAATTAAAATATTTTATAATAATAATTTTTTTAACAAAATATTATATAAAAGTTTAATTAATTTATCATTATTTTAAATATTTTAATTTTATTTATTTATTTTTTACATATTCATATCCGAATATCCGCATATATCTTAATATTTAGGCGGATATCCGGAAGCCCCGGATACGGATCCGGATTTCCCAAAATTTCTCGGATATCCGATTCGTCCCACCCCTACACCCCACCATATTACCATATAATATAAATATTTACTAATTTTGAATATTTAAAATTTTATCAAGTTTAAATATTTTTAATAATAAGATTTATATCATTTGGTCTAATTATGATTCAATTAAATAACCAGATTAAACCAAACATAATTTTTTTAATTTGGAATTCACTTAAATTTTCAAATTCGTATTAAATATAAAATTTACATTTAATCTCTACAATCATAGATTAATGTTATTATATTTTAAATAATTTAATCAATTAAATAGAGATTAAGTTTTATTTATAAATATTATAATTAATTAGAATATCCATATCTAACAATAAAAATATCATGTAGATTTTTGTTTTAAGAAAAAAGACATGTTGGCAACATGTATAATTATCTAGATAAATTATAGCTTTATATGAATTTTTTCCTATTTGGACACAAAATGTGTTTCCCTTTTAATAATATAGATTTTAAAATATGTTTTTGTTTGAAAAAGTTAGATGTTTTTTTATTTAATAAGGGTAGTTATTCTTGTTTTTTTTTCTTCCTAATTTACCTCTATCATTTTAATTATTTAAAGAGAATAATTGCAATTAATTAGAAACATAGGGAGTAACATTTTATTCGATCGGGTCGTTTACATTATTGCCATCATTCATACTATCTTACGGATCTTAGACCCGACCCGACCAACACCCTCCCTAAGCGAAACCGGACAGTTGTTCCGTACGGCAGTGAGGCTATACGGCGGCCAATAGGTCGAAAGCCATTGCGACACATTGAAGTATTGACGCACGCTGTTAGCATGAAGTCCGACCGTCGTAACCTCCACGTAGTTTACATACCAGGATGCGTGTAGGAAGCTGCCGTCAGAGGTCAGCTTCAATGAACATATTGGTCTCGGAAGACACTTCTCCTTAGCACTGAAAATGTCCACATTGCCCATCTCGAAGTAGTTGTAACCTGGTCCCATTAACCCACCCCATGTCTCTAGGTTTTTTATTACGATCGCCTCTCCGTATTTGGTGGAGATTATAGCGCTTATGTAAGACTTTGAGCTTGATTTGATGAACTTGAATTATAACCTAGTCTTTAACACGAGAGACTTTTGACCCGGTTCACCGTTAGGCTACGTCCGGGGGAGTCTTCGCACTGCCTCGCGAATCTTGTACTATCGGATTGGAAACTCCCCAATCGTGGATCTCACAAGTGTCTCACCAAATCACTCTCTCTGTTTACAGGTAATCTATCACAGAAGAGCAATTGGATCTTGACCCGAAAAGAAGAAGAAAATACAATGGACAAAGGAAGCTGGAAGCTGCGACCTCTCTTTCTCTCTGTCTTTCTTTTTCTCTCTTTCTTTCAATCTGTTTTCGCGCTATCTCTTTTAGAAGACGAAGCTGACTTTATTGTAAAGCGTTGACTGAAAACCAATGGGCCTCGAAACAAAACCTTAAGTCCAAACGTGTATGCAACATTTGATTTGGGCTTCAAAGTAGACAGGCCCAACAAAACTCCACCTTGTCTTCATTGAAACGAACCCTAGATCTCCTTCAGACAGAACACCGAAACATCCGCCGACACTCAAGTGATGCTCTGCGGTGATTCCGCCATAACTCCGTCTAGACTCGCCGGATCGGAAAACTGCTCCGATCAAAACAACCGTTGCATCCTCCTCTTCCTTCGATCATACCCTCACCGTAAGTTTACGACTCCTTAGTCTTCACCTAGCTCAAACTTTTCAGCTTCTTACTGTCCCTGACGGACCTTCCCTTCCAGTAACCGAACCACCCTGACGAACTCTTTTCAGGTGCCGACGACTCAAAATCCAGCTGAGAAACTCATCAAGTCTTTCTACTTTCAGGTAAATGACTCCGACCCATTTCTGACCTTTCGATTTTCAATGGATCTTATACATTTATATGAACGTCGATCTGACCCATTTGTCTCTCTTTCTTCTGCATGTGCGGCGATTGACCGAATCTTGCCGAAGAACCCTTTTGAACCATGAGCTCCACCTTCAGGCAAACTTCTTGCTCATCAAGGTGATTTACCCAGAACCAACAGCTTCACAGGTAACACCACTGGACAAATACCTCTTTTTGCCCCTGTTGATTTCTCTTTAAGCAAAAAACAAAAGACTAACCTTTGGTTTTCTCTTTTCTTTGACTGCGAGGCGACAAATCAACAAACCTACCTCGACAGCCGGCTCCTCAGCTTCAGACTACCACTTTGAGAGACTCCAAGCCTCTCTCAAACGTCTTTCCAGGTACGCTCTTTGTTAGAATATTTGCTGGGTTTAGAGTAGTGTGTATCTTCACAACTGACGCGCTTCCATCTGCTATAACATCTCTAATGAAATGAAATCTTGTGTGAATGTGTTTAGTCCTTTCGTGAAAACCACCATTTTTTGCTAAACATATCGCACTCTGTGAATCGCAATGAACCTTAACAGCATCTTGCTTAAAACCCAAATCTTCACAAATACCTTTTAACCACAATGCTTCTTTAGTAGCTTCTGCTAAAGCCATGTATTCTGCCTCCGTGGTGGAGAGAGCAACGATTGGTTGGAGACCAGATCTCCAGCTTACTGTGTTGCCTCCCACTTGAAAAATGTATCCAGTGATAGACCTCCTTCGGTCTAGATCTGTTGCATAATCCGCATCACAGAAACCCTTAACTTTAATTTCTGAATTCTTAGTGAAAGTTAAACTGTGACCCACTGTCCCTTGTAGATACCTCATAATCCACTTTACTGCTTGCCAATGAACTCTTCCTGGATTTCCCATAAACCTACTCACCACACCAACTGCATGAGCCAAATCTGGACGTGAACCCACCATTGCATACATAAGACTACCAACAGCACTTGCATATGGAACCTCTGTCATGAATCTGGATTCTGTTTCTGTCTCTTCCTCATCTAGACTCTTTAGTTTAAACTGTGAACCAATAGGTGTAGTTACTGGTTTACTCCCAGTCATGTTGAATGTCCTTAATACTTGTGTTAAGTATTTTTCCTGTGACAGCTTTAGGATTCCTTTAGATCTATCTCTGATTATCTCCATACCCAATATCCTTGTAGCGGCTCCTAAGTCCTTCATCTCGAATTCTCTGTTCAGACTTTCCTTCAACTTTTGAATCCCAACTGAATCCCTTGAAGCTACCAACATATCATCCACATAAATCAGAAGATACACCATTTGTTTAATGCTAGTGCCTTTAATGTAGACACACGGATCAAACAAACTTTGACGGAATTTCTGATCTTTCATAAACCCATCAAACCTTTTGTTCCACTGCCTTGGTGATTGTTTAAGTCCATATAAAGATTTCTTTAGTAAACAGACTTTGTCTTCTTTTCCTTTCACCTTAAATCCTTCTGGCTGCTCCATATAAATCTCTTCATCCAACGTACCGTGTAGGAAAGCCGTCTTAACATCCAACTGTTCTAGTTCGAAATCCTCATTCACCACTAGTGACAACATGAGTCTGATTGAAACATGTTTCACTACAGGAGCAAAAACTTCATTATAGTCTACTCCTTCTATTTGTGCAAAACCTTTTGCAACCAATCTAGCCTTGAATCTAGGTTTTTCTACTCCTGGTATTCCTGGTTTCCTCTTGAATATCCATTTGCAGCCTATCACCCTTTTGCTTTCTGGTTTATCAACAATATCCCAAGTTTCATTCTTGTGCAATGAATACATTTCATCTTGACTTGCTGAAGTCCATCCTTCTTTGTCTTTGCTTCTCATTGCTTCTGTGAATGTCTTGGGTTCATCTATCTCGATGTCTTCTGCTGCTGAAAGAGCATAAGCTGTCACGTCAAAATCATCATACCTAGAAGGCATCCTTGATTCTCTGCGACCTCTATCCCTGGCCAAAATATAATCATCTAAAGTTTCATGATCCTCAACATTTCTTTCACTTTCTTCACTTTCTGAAACAGCCTCTGATTCTAAACCCTCATCTCCTGATGTTGAAGAATCATTTCCCGAGGTTACTCCACCTGAAACTGAAGACCTTGTAGTTCCTGAACTGACTGATGTTGAAGCTCTTGGAGACCCTTCATTTCCTGACGCTCCAATAGACAACTTTGGGTTGAAAATAACCTTCTTCTTTACCTTTTCCATGGCCTGTTCCTTTACATGCCCTGCCTTATCGGTATTAGATCCTGACTTTGGTTTCATTTCCTTGAAGACCTCTTCTTCATGAAATACCACATTTCTGCTGATAGTGCATTTCCCTTCATCTGGTAACCAAACCCTGAAGCCTTTAGTACCTTGCGTATATCCAACAAAATAGCCCTTTACAGCTCTCGGACTAGTCTTCGCTTGTACCACATGAACATACGCTGCACAGCCAAACCTTCTGAGGTGATTAATACTTGGCTTAGACCCTGACCATAATTCTTCAGGTACCTTAAAGTCAATGGCAGAACTTGGTGATCTGTTTATCAAGTAGACTGCTGTTGAAGCAGCTTCTGCCCAAAAACTTTCTTCCATACCACTCTCAGACAACATACACCTCACTTTCTCCATAATGGTCATATTCATCCGTTCTGAAACTCCATTTTGCTGTGGAGTGTAAGTGCATGTTCTATGCCTTTTGACCCCTGCTTCCTTACAAAGAGTGTCAAATTGATTGTTGCAGTATTCCAAACCATTGTCTGTCCTTAGGCACTTAATTTTCCTTCCTGTCTGGTTCTCAACTTGAATCTTCCAGTCTTTGAATTTCTGAAACACTTCATCTTTGGTCTTTAGGAAGAAAATCCAAACCTTTCTTGAGTAATCATCTATAAGAGTAACAAAGTATTGATTTCCTGCTAAGCTTGGCGTAACAGTAGGTGCTCCCCATAGGTCTGAGTAAATGTATTCCAGAACTCCTTTTGAAGTGTGTTTCCCTTTTGGGAAACTTAGCTTGTGTGCTTTTCCTAACACACAGCTTTCACAGAATCCCAAGGTCTGAATGTCCTTGCTGGTTAAGTAGCCTTCCTTGACTAGCTTATCCATTCCTTTCTGACCCATGTGACCCAATCTCGAGTGCCATTTTCTTGTAGAATCAACACTGGCCCTAGCTGAGTTGGACTCACCCTTTGAAAATATTCCCTCTAGGTAATACAGTCCATCTTTGAACACTCCCGTTATCACTTCTTTTCCATCTTTGAAAAACTTAACCTTGAAACCTTCACCTTCATACTTACAGCCAGACCTCTCCAAACAGCCGTATGAGATTAAGTTCCTTCCCATGGTTGGCATATATTTGACTCCAGTTAGGATTACCTCTGAACCATCTGGTTTGGTAATCTTTATCTTTCCAATGCCCATGATTTCACTGAATGTGTTATTTCCCATTAACACCCTTCCACCATTTGATTCTTGTAAGTCAAATAACAATTCTCTGTTTGGAGTGATGTGAAAACTACTTCCAGAGTCCATGACCCACTCATCTTTAGTGTCTTGAACACTGGTTGTTAGGATTAGAGACTCCTTGACGATTGAAGCTACATTTGCAGAACTAGAGCCCTTGTTCTTGCCTTTTTCAGGGCATTCCCTTTTCCAGTGTCCTTCTTTCCCACAGATGAAACAGCCTTTGCCATCTTTATCCTTCTTCTTGAATTTATCACCTTTTCCTTTGCCTGGTGTCTTGTTCTTTGAGTACTGGTCATTCTTTTTCTCAAATTTCCTTCTGTCTCCAGCATACATGCCTTCAGCTTCTGTCTTTGACTTGCTAAGGAGGCCTTTCTCCCTTAATTATGTCTCTTTAGCGTAAGAGGATTCTGTCACAGCACTCACAGTCAAAGTATCTTTACCACTGCCGTATTTCAGGGTATGAACTAGCACTTCATACTTTGATGGGAGACCTGTAAGTATCTGTATGGCCTGGTCCTCATCTGAGATCTTTATGTCCAGGCTCTCCAGGTCATTAACCAGTTTAAGAAAGGTATCCAAGTTTTGTTCCATGCTTCTGTTTTCATCCATCCTGTAGCTTGCGAATCTCTGTTTAAGGTAGATCCTATTTGGCAGTGACTTTGTTTGATAATCCTTTTCCAGGGCCTTCCAGATGTCTAGAGCAGTCTTCTCCTTCATGACTTTTCTGAGAATTTGATCACTAAGACACTGCTTGATAAGACTTCTTACCCTTTTATCTTTAGCTGCCCATTTTGGATCTGTCTTTGATCCTTCTTTATCCCCTTGTTTCTGATCAGACCCATCTGTAGTTTCAGGTTCTAAGATGGTGTCTAATCCAAGAATCTCCAGTGCACACAACACTCTGTGTTTCCAGATCCCAAAATCCCCTTTGCCATCAAATTTCTCTACTTCAAATCGTCCCTGAGTTGGCTCCATACTGCAGATTTAACCTAACTCTTCGTAGACCAAGAATCATACACACGACCCAAAGACTGAGGCCGATTCACCACAACAGCACAGTCAAACCAGATAAGTTTCGAACCTTGACCTGATCTAGCTTCTTGCTGGAACCGCTTCGTATCTTTGCAGTAGATTCTTTTAACCTTCCTTCGTCTCAAAGTTAGAGAAAGCTCCTAGAGTATTGCGGAAGCAATGAGCAACCTAACGCTCTGATACCACTTGTAAGACTTTGAGCTTGATTTGATGAACTTGAATTAGAACCTAGTCTTTAACACGAGAGACTTTTGACCCGGTTCACCGTTAGGCTACGTCCGGAGGAGTCTTCGCACTGCCTCGCGAATCTTGTACTATCGGATTGGAAACTCCCCAATCGTGGATCTCACAAGTGTCTCACCAAATCACTCTCTCTGTTTACAGGTAATCTATCACAGAATAGCAATTGGATCTTGACCCGAAAAGAAGAACATATAATGGACAAAGGAAGCTGGAAGCTGCGACCTCTCTTTCTCTCTGTCTTTCTTTTTCTCTCTTTCTTTCAATCTGTTTTCGCGCTATCTCTTTTAGAAGACGAAGCTGACTTTATTGTAAAGCGTTGACTGAAAACCAATGGGCCTCGAAACAAAACCTTAAGTCCAAACGTGTATGCAACATTTGATTTGGGCTTCAAAGTAGACAGGCCCAACAGCTTATGATCGAATCTGTGCCGGCGCCATAAGAGAATCCGGTTTGGATGTAGAATGTGTAGACGCAGTCTGGTTCAAGATCCTACGAAATTAAGAAAAAAAATTAACCGAAAAGGAACAGAAGTTTATAGCCTAATAGCTTAAAGCCTTAAACTAGTGTCTGCAAAAGAATCATAATCTAGGGATGAAGATGAGATTTAGGGAACTTACGGCTAATGCAACGGCAGAGCCGGTGGCGATGAGGAGGAAAGAGAGGAGGAGAACGTCACAACGAGCCATAGTCGGTGATATGAATGTAAGAAATGGAGATTTGATCTGTCCAACTATTAATAGAGTTTGAGACTTGAGATTTCAATTATAGTATGTGAATAGGATTCAACTTGTGCTAGCTATATAGCGTGGAATAATTTATTCTTAAAAATTGTTTTGAAATTTAAGAAAAAAAAAAATTATCTGAATTTTATAATATGTCTAACTAATGATTATATATAGAACTGTCAACCCGGACTAACCTGTCTATTTAACCCGATGAACTAAAATATTATTCGAACTAACTCGGAAAAACCTATAATCTTGAAAACATAACTTTAATATGCACCGTTTAATGACTATGGTTTTTGTGGTCAGTTTACAAACTCTTAAAAATCAATTTTCTCGTGTCTAACTTTTTATAAAATTAGTAAAATATTTTTCAAACTTTTTTTTTGATATATATTCAAATAAAATATAATAATCATAGTGAAAATTTTTGCAAGATCTCGAATGTATTTTCTTTGAATATGTATGGATTGATTATTATTTAATAATATTATAATAATTAAGACATATTATAAATTCAGATAATATTATTTAATAATATATCGTGTAAGTTGACGTGGCATTTTCTGGTACGTTGTGATGAGTGAAGAGTAATATTATAATAGCAATATTTACTATTTAGTTTCTTAATTATTTTTAATATTATATATTTTAAAATAATAATCTATCCATATATATTCAAAAAATATATATATTCAAAATCTTGCTATATTTTTCACTATAATTTCCTATATTTTATTTAAATATATCAAAATAAAAGTTGAAAAATAGTTTACTAATTTTATAAAAAGTTAGACACCAGAAAATTGATTTTTTAAGAGTTCGTGAACTAATCACAAAACTAGAGTCATTAGCGCGGATTAAATTCTAGTTTCATACATATTATGATACTAGTGCAATTAAAGAAAACTAAGCATGAGTCTAATTAAGTAAATGATTTTGACAAAAATAGAATGATAAAAGAACTGGTTTTTGAATCTCTATATTATTATTTAAGAAATAATTTGGGAAAATGAACTTTATTTTGTAAGTTATTACATATTATATCATTACAAATTAGAAAAGAAAATTGAAATAGGAAATGATATAAGTGTCTTTCAAAATTATTGGAGAGAATATAGAAAGTATTTGTTTTTCATTAAATAGGATATTTACTATTTAGTTTTTAATTATTACGATATTAAAAATATTATATATTTTAAAATAATAATAAATCTACATATATTCAAAGAAAAAAATCTATTCGAGATTTTGCAATATTTTTCACTATAATTTGTATTATATTATTTGATTATATATCAAAACAAAGTTGAAACTGATTAATTTTAAGTTTTAGTCCATTGCAAAACGAGTTAAATAAACAGGTTAGTCCAGTTTGACAACTCTATCTATAATAATTAGTTAGACTTATTATAAAATTCAGAAAAAAATTAAAAAAAAATCATAAATTTCAAAATAATTTTTTTGAAAAATTACTCCACGTTATAGCACGGATTAAATCATAGTTTTCTTTTATTTTAATTACTATGAAACAAATATAGTTTGGTATTGTTATTTTTTTATTCTCTATAATATGAAATATAAACGTGGTGTTTTTCCACTGAAAATGTCACCTTTCGTTGTAGTTGTAACCTGGCCCATTGTCAATGTCAAAATAATACCAAATTATATATAGTTTGGTATTATTTTGCTTTATTCTCTATAATATGAAATAAACGCGGTGTTTTTCCAATGAAAATGTCACCTTTAGGTGTAGTGGTAACCTGGCCCCATTTTTGGTTCGTTGTGTTGAGTGAAGAATTAATGCTTATAGTTTTACAAAAACATTTTTTTTTATTTTAGTAAAAATCACTTGAACAAATTCTTTTAACTTATTAATAAAAAAAAAATTTCTTATAACTTGTTTAATAAGAATTACACAAACACCAAAACGTGATTCACTATTGACCAATTCCTAATTTACCCAAACTTATTTTCATAATAACAATTGTGATGCACTCTTTGTTCACTCACTAAGAACCATATAACAACTTGTTCTCACAATGAATATATCATAAAAAGAGCTCAGGGAGCAACCAAAGGAGTGGATTTTCTCCCCCTTCTCAAAACCCTAGCCGCCTCCTTTTTGCTGTGCCGATTTCCCTTTCCGGTGAGCGGTGTCTCTCACCGCCGCCGGAAAAGGGACCCTTGGTGTCTCTTTGTTCTCTTCCCCTCCTCTGCTCCTGGGTGATTGTACGGCTTCCGCGGTAGATCGAGGTTTCGAGTCGCCTTGCTGTTGTCGTTTGTCGGAGGCGTTTGGTTTCTCCTGAGTTCGTGGCTTGCCTCTCTCATTTTCCCTTGGGTAGATTCTCGAGGACTGCATCTCCTTGGGGTTGTGGGATTTCTCGTCGTGCTCTCTGTTGTGCTTCCCGTCGCCGGTTCTCCTAATTAAGGTAAGTACCTGCCTGAGGTTTGCTGCTGCGATTTAGAGGCTGAAGATCGGGTTTTGTCACCGCTGCTGCAGAGCTCGAGGACTGCTTGCGGTTCGTTGACTTAGCTTTTCTCCTCCTCTTGTCCTGGTTTTACCTTCCTCTGCAGCGATCTTGGGTTCTTCTGCTCTTGGTTGCTCTCCTCCTCTGTGCGGTTGTCTCTCCGGGTGTAGTACTTGTTTCCCTCTGTGTACGTTTCTCTTGTCTTTGGTTTGGTAGAGCGTGTCGGAGTTGTGGCAGCCTCCGGTGTGGTCTCTGGGTTTGGCTCCGTTGGTGTTGTTTTTCATGGCGGTGATTCTTCCTGGAGGTGCTGAGCGAGCTTCTCTTGGTGGCAGCGTGAGAGTTTCTGTGCTGAGGCGGTGTTCAGAGTTCTGTTTTCGGCGTGGTGTTTGCTTGGTTCTTTGCCAATCGTTTGCTTTTGAAGATGTAATTAAGTGGTTTAGCGAGCTTAGTTTAATGTCGAGATAGTTGTTGCGTTTCACTTTTCTGCTTTAGGAGGAGCTAGTAAAGCTATTGGGTCAGGTCGTTGCTAAGCTCTTTGCTCGCTGACATCGGGGAGTGATCTTAGCTTGAGCGAGTTTGCGCAGCAAGGCCCTTTGGCGCGTTGTAGTTCCGTTCAGTGGATTAGTCCTTGGATTAGTCGGATAAGCCTAGACCAATTGACGAAAATGGTCATTGCTTGCGGGTTTTGAAAGCTTTCTAGAGTGAGGTCCCTGTTTCTCCGGGCTGCCGAGAAAGTGCTTCCTTCTTGCGGTTTAGCGTTTCTCCAGGCTTTCAAAATGTTTTTGTTCTCTGCTCAATCATGGCTTAATATTTTCAAAAGATCATTTTCACTGCATCTTGACAAGATCTTGTGGATGCACTGAATTTCGACTCCAAATGTTGGAGATGTTTTTGCTTCCATGTTTTTTATTCTTTTTTGCTATGGGACCAATTTGATAGGTTAAACATTGTTGTAAAACCTAAACTCTTTCATTTCCTTAATGAAATATTTACCATTTAGCAAAAAAAAAAAAAAATTTGTTCTCACAATGTTTGCTCAAAACGGTTAACCTTATAATGCTTAGATCTCACAAGTCTAATATACTATTCAATTCCTCAAATTGAGAATCTTCGGTTTCCTCTAAACGATATCTTCAAATCTTTACTGCTTTTATCCGAAAGTATCCTTCCAAGCGCCAAGTTGTTTCTGCAGCTCCAATTGAATCTCACCACATCAGTTCCTTGCTTAGTTCTTTCCGCCTCAAGTTCACTTTGTGTTGCACAACCACTCCATGTTCAGCAAGCAACCATCTTCTGCGTTGAACATTTCTTCTAATGTTCAGTCTCTAAACTTTGGAATTAACACATAATGGAAAGGTCTCAGACCTTTTATATTTATTGGGGTTTGAATATTTCGGTTAAGTTCTGGTTAGTGTGGGTTTACATCTGGTTCACTAATTACATCATATTTCAAAGAAGATGCACATAGAGATTGTTTGGGAACTGTTGTTAGTTCCGTAGCAGAGGCGTTGCTTGTTGTAACTATTGTATATTGTCCTAAATTTCAGATTTATGTTTAGCTGCTTGCTATATATGTACATTGTTAACATCTTCATCAATACACAGAAAATTCTCAGCATTTGATTATTCTTTATTGTTGATATATCATGGTTTTTACCTCTTTTAGGCCATGATATAAGTCCGTTTTATAGTATTTCTGCTATTTCATAGTGTTTTAGAGTCTTTTACAGGTCTTAGCACGTTTGGAGCATGATTGGAGATATTGGAGCTTTCTAGAGCATTTTTGAGCAAAGCTGAAGTTCGTGTTGCTGAGTACCCGATTTCACGTCAAGCATCGATCGATACCTCCTTGGTATCGATCGACACTCATCGAGGCAGACACGACCCGCGACTTTAATGAAGAATTGCAACTTGGTCCATAAGTCTTTAATAATTACAAGAAGCCCCAAAACGTGATTTAAGTTATTTATAGGGATTTTACAACCACTTTGTTGGCTATGCTTTATTTATAGGGATTTTACAACCCTCTTGTTACTCTTTCTGATTTATTCAGTTATGTTGATTGTTTCATTCTCCATGTGTGAGTAAATCCACTTTAGGTTCAGGGTTCTCATAAGGGTTTTCTCTGAATGCTAGATTGATTATCTGTTTAGGATTCACCATCTGAATTAGTTCTTCACCTTAGGTTGTGTTCAAAGCTAATTCTAGGTTGAAGAATCTGGAACTTAGATCTTAGGATAATTGATTAGGCACGACAGTGCGATTAATTACCTGATAGAACCTTAGGTGAGCAAATTAATTATTCGCAAAGAGATTTGGTTTAATTGATTTGTGAACATATCAAACTCGGTATTTAGCTGATTTAGACTTTAGTACTCGCAAAGAGATTTGGAATTCCTAGGATTTAGATTTAGATAATTCTCGCAACGACAGTTGGTTAATTATACATTAGTGATTTGAGTTCAAGAACCGCGCTAAATCTGAATCATGTTAGTTAGTTAGTTTATCTGCATTCATTGATTTCCCGAGAAATATCCTGAGCCTATTTTTCTCCCAATTGAATTACAACTCTTTTAATTTATGCACTGCTTTCAATTACATCTGAATTGCTTAGCTTAATTCTCACCTATATAATCTATTGTGCGTTTCTGTGAGTCCTTGTGTTCGACCCCTAGCTATACTATGACAACTGCTTTAGTATCTGAATAGGGTATTAATTTGAGCATATCAAATTTGGCGCCGTTGCCGGGGACTCAATTTCGCCATTAGATTTTAGCTGTCGAGTTTCGACTAAGCCCGTCGGTATCGATCGATACTCATCGTGTTTTTGGTTACTTACGTTCTTGACTTTTGTGTTTCAGGTGCATGCCTAATCGTGAAACCAGAAAGAACAAGAGCACTCCGCTAGTTAATCTATCGTTAGAGAAGCTAGCACGTTTAGAACGCGCAAACAGAAAGGTAAAGCAAACATCAGGGATGAACAACCCTGTGGTTTTAAGAGCTGATGAAGCTGGAGTCTTGAGAGACCAAGAGGGTCAAGTGTGCAATGAGAGAGGGCAGCGACTTGATGAGGCTGGAAACGTCATTGTCCCTCCAGCTGTTGTTAGTCAGATTATCGCGCCAAACGCGCAAGCCAACGTTGGGAATGCTGGGGTTGATCGAGGTAGAACACTTGGTGATAACAACAGACCTGATCAGTTATATGCCAATCGAGCTGCGATTCGCATCCCAACTTTTCAGAGGAATGACTTCGAGCTGAAACATGCGTATTACGCTCTTGTAAGTCAGAACCCTTTCAATGGCCTACCTAATGAGCATCCCATGGATCATATCGAAAGGTTCGAGGATTTGGTCACTGGTATGAAGTACAATGGAGTGCCCAATGAGTTCCTTTTCTTCAAACTTTTCTCGTACTCTCTTGGTGGGGATGCTGCTTAATGGCTGAAGCAGTTAGCTCCTGATTCGCTAACTACATGGGATGAGACGAAGAATGCATTCCTGATCAATTTCTACGATGATGCGAGATCTGAAGAGCTCTGGAACAAGATCTCTCAATTTTCTCAAGGTCCAACAGAGGCACTCAAAGCTGCTTGGATTCGTTTCAAATCATATCAGAGAGATTGCCCGCACCATGGGTTCAGTCATGTTCAGTTGTTGGGTACTTTCTACAGAGGGATCGATTGGAGGTACCAGATGGCTTTGGATACTGCGAGTAATGGGAACTTCAACACCAAATATCCAGATGATGCGGTTGTGCTGATTGAGAAATTGGCGTCTAGCAATATCACCAAGAATGTTGATTTCGAGCGGAAGAAGCAGGCTGCAGGAATTGATGGATCGCAGATTGCTGAAGTTCAAGCGAAGTTGGATATTCTGCTTGGGAAGTCGAAGAAGACTGTACATTTTGCTGATGGAGTCGATATCATGGATGAAGAAGAGGTGGAGGATGTTAACTACGTTGGTGGTTTTGGTTTTTAGGGTCAGCAATTTGGGTACAACAACAACCGAAACTTCAACAACAACACTCAGCAAGGTGGATACAAGTTTGAGGGGATCCAATCTGGTTTTGGAACGAAACAGTTTGTTCAGAAACCGTTACAGAGCAGCGACTTCAGTCAAAATTACGGGAACTCTTCGTACCAGCCCATGTCTCCAAAGTCCACAGAGAATAAGATGGAATCCATGCTTGAGCAGATTCTTCAGGGACAGCATAAACTGCAAGTGGATTTCAATGGGAAGATTGACCATCTGTACACTGATCTCAATGGGAAGATTGACCATCTGTATGGGAAGATTGAAGCTGTCAACATTTGTCAGGTTGCTCAGACCGCATCAGATGTGCAGAGGCATGAAGGTTTTCTTCCAGGGAAAACTGAGAATCCAAGAGCACACGTCAATGCAATCACCATAGGAAGTGCTAAAGAAGCCACTGCAGTGGTAGAAAAGGGTTTTGATGCAGGGATTTTCGACGATGATGTTGAAGATGACGAATGAGATTCTGAAATCTCCCATGTATCGATCGATACCAGCCAGTGTCGATCGATACCGGTCCAAACACCTGCACGAGTGGATGGAAAATCACATGTATCGATCGATACTCCTCCAGTATCGATCGATGCTCAGACGCAGGTCGAGAAGAAGGCTGAGATTGTCAAGGAGGGGGTGTACAAACCCATAATATCTTATCCTATGCCTTGTATTATGACAAAGAAGGAATGGGAGGACGCCAGATGCAAAGCTATGTTGGATAAGTTGGTTGTGGAGTTTTCTATGGTTGATTATTTATCTGACGATGAGAATTCGAACATCACCCAGGTATCGATCGATACCCTACCTGTATCGATCGATACCCTCCCAGATACTGCAAAAGAGCCGTGTGTGAGTGTTGACAGACCTCACAAGCCCAAGAAGTTGAATCATATTCCTCAACACCTCCGAGCCCCTATCACTCCAAAGCAGCTGCGTGGCTTTGAGAAGATAGTACGAAGGATTCCCCACTCGTTCACTTTTGAAGAAGCTCTAGAGGGCTGGCCTCTGCTAAGCCACTTCAAAGATTGCAGAGAAACTCTGGAAGAGATCGAAGCACTCTTTATCACGGCCAGAAGTCCATCACTACCGCTGAGGCAGTTGACCCATAGGGAAGACCCAGGGAAATTCGCAGTTCCATGCTCCATCTCTGGAGTTGAATTCGATGCGTCTCTCGTTGACTCAGGATCTATCGTCAATGTAATATCAAGGGAAATTGCTGAACGATTGAGGGCTGATATAAGACCCCCTACGATGCTTCTCACGTTTGCCTCCTCAACCTCATCTCCATACGGTACTATCCATGGTTTGCCTGTTAAAGTAGGAGATTGTCTGGTGCCCACTAATTTTCAGGTTGTGGAGATGAGCGAAGGATCTGAGGTTTCTTTGCTCTTGCGATGATCGTTTATGGCTACTGCTGGCGCGATCATAGACACATCTAATAAGAGACTCTCTTTCTCTTACATTGACGGAGAGGTCTACTATGATGCCATTCCCTCTAGAGGTGCTCCCACACATGTCTCGTGCTTCACTGTTGTCACAAGAGAGACATTGATAGTTGATCTTCTGGAAGAGCCTCCTGACGACCCAACTGTCATAGACGTTTTGGTTGAACCGCCCAGCATCCCCGCGAAAGTTGTCAAGAAGGCTAAGGCAACAAAGAAGAAGGCGAAGAGCAAAAGAGTCGAGAGTGCTGCTTCTATGACCTTAATCCCTCAGAAGTTTGATGGGGATTCGATTGAATACAAGGTGAAGTGCAAAGGAGCCTCGAAACCATTCTCTAAGGCTAGAGTTCTTCTTACTTCGGAGCTGAAGGAGAAAGGAAAGGAGTTTGGGGAGGGCATGATGAGCAGAACTCTGAAGCTGGCGATGTCAGATTGTGGAGCTTGTTTTGGAGTCAGTTCTTGATCTTCTACCGACTCATCGTCCGTACAGTCAAGCTCGTGACATAAAACAAGCGTTTGGTGGGATGCAGCCCACTGGTAAGTCTGCTTTTGAGTCTTTTTCTTTTTATTTTTCGTTTTGTGTTTGTGTCAGGATAAACAAGGCGCAAAACTCGAAATCGCCTGAGTATCGATCGATACCCTAGTGGTATCGATCGACACCCTACGCAAATGAACAGTTCATCATGTCGACTTAAGCCCGGTATCGATCGATACCAGGTCGTGTGTCGGTCGACACCAGATGTTCCAGCACGGTAACTTCTTGTTTTTCCCAATTATATTATGTTCTTTTGTTTCCTTTTACCTACTCTAGGCTAGATAACACTGGGGACAGTGTTGTTCAAGTCTGGGGGAGGTTTCTGCTGATATTGTGTTTGTTTTTCTTAGAGTCAGTTGTTTTATCGAGTCAAAACTTGTTGGAGATGATGATCATGTGCTTGAATTGTTGTTTTGATTTTTTTTTAAGTGACCAGTGTTGCAGGATCAGCTCTAGATCGACTAATGAAAAATCCAAGGACTAACCAGTTGACTAGAAAATATCCATGTCTCCAGCAGAGTTCTTCTGAAGCCTGAGCCACATTTTTGCACTTCATCGATGTGGTTAGTGTTTACCGAGCTTGATTCATCATTCATGTCTGACAAATGAACCCATATGTTAAAGTAATGGTATCTCTCTCCCCTGTTATAAGTTGATAAATAAGAGCATAAAAGATGAAATGATTTTCTTCTGAGTAGAGGGCTAGGAAACTCCAGCGATCCAATTATTCTACTTAAGAGGGAATGATCACACAAAGGTTGAAAGCGAGGTTAGGAAAATTTCCCGTGATACCACTATTCGCCTAAACCCTTGATACATAGAGAGGAAAGAACTGGGGATTCGGTGGCAAACACCATCCATACTCGCATTTCGGACCTTGATATGTATATGCAGATCTAAAATAAAAGAGAGAACATAATAAGAAATAAGTCTGCGGGAGAGAAATTGATACAAAAGTGTGAAAATGGGTGGTTCCTTGTCATGATATTGTATGATAAAGAATCTAGAAGGTTCTTGAACATTGGCTGCAGCGATGAAACTGGCGATGAAGGTTTTATTTGAACAATGCTGCGAGATAATGTGTGGAGTCTGGAAAAGCTGCGAATGTCTACGGAGAAGTACATGGTGGTTAGATAAAAAGCTGGTTAGGTGACATTTAGGTGCTTGGGAAAAGGATCTCTGCGATGGTTCCTGAACAGGTGAGTCTCCGTGTTTGCAAACCTCTTTCTCTGTTTAGTCTTCTAGTTGCTTGAGGGCAAGCAAAGGCTAAGTCTGGGGGAGTTGATATATCATGGTTTTTACCCATTTTAGGCCATGATATAAGTCCGTTTTATAGAGTCTTTCTGCTAATTCATAGTGTTTTAGAGTCTTTTACAGGTCTTAGCACGTTTGGAGCATGATTGGAGATATTGGAGCTTTCTAGAGCATTTTTGAGCAAAGCTGAAGTTCGTGTTGCTGAGTACCCGATTTCACGTCAAGCATCGATCGATACCTCCTTGGTATCGATCGACACTCATCGAGGCAGACACGACCCGCGACTTTAATGAAGAGTTGAAGAATTGCAACTTGGTCCAAAAGTCTTTAATAATTACAAAAATCCCCAAAACGTGATTTAGGTTATTTATAGGGATTTTACAGCCACTTTGTTGGCTATGCTTTATTTTACTTTGGTTTGAGAGAAAGCTTTGTGAGGAAGACAAGTTTGAAACTCTCTTCGTCCGAGAGAAGATTTCGAACCCTCTTGTTACTCTTTCTGATTTATTTGATGATTTATTCAGTTATGTTGATTGTTTCATTCTCCATGTCTGAGTAGATCCACTTTAGGTTCAGGATTCTCATAAGGGTTTTCTCTGAATGCTAGATTGATTATCTGTTTAGTATTCACCATCTGAATTAGTTCTTCACCTTAGGTTGTGTTCAAAGCTAATTCTAGGTTGACGAATCTGGAACTTAGATCTTAGGATAATTGATTAGGTACGACAGTGCGATTAATTACCTGATAGAACCTTAGGTGAGCAAATTAATTATTCGCAAAGAGATTTTGTTTAATTGATTTGTGAACATATCAAACTCGGTATTAAAGCTGATTTAGACTTTAGGACTCACAAAGAGATTTGGAATTCCTAGGATTTAGATTTAGATAATTCTCGCAACGACAGTTGGTTAATTATACCTTAGTGATTTGAGTTCAAGAACCGCTCTAAATCTGAATCCTGTTAGTTAGTTTATCTGCATTCATTGATTTCCCGAGAAATACCCTGAGCCTATTTTTCTCCCAATTGAATTACAACTCTTTTAATTTATGCACTGCTTTCAATTACATCTGAATTACTTAGCTTAATTCTCACCTATATAATCTATTGTGCGTTTATGTGAGTCCTTGTGTTCGACCCCTAACTATACTACGACAACTGCTTTGGTATCTGAATATGGTATTAATTTTAGCATATCAATGGTATCAGAGCCTGAACCTTTATTTTCGAAAAATCTCTAAATTTCTTTCAAATGGCGAACACGACACATACTGATGCTGCAACAACGAATGCAACTGTGGAGGTGAGAAGAACCATCTCGCCTTACGACTTGACCTCGGTCAATAATCCAGGAGCGGTGATATCTGATCCTCTATTGAATGGAATCAACTACGACGAGTGGGCATGCGGAATGAAGACGGCGTTAACATCACACAAGAAATTTGGCTTTCTTAATGGAACGATTGCCAAACCAGACGAAGGATCATTGACTTGGAGGATTGGTGGACGATTCAAGCACTTCTCGTATCTTGGATCAAGATGAACATTGATCTTATGATGCGTTCGACAATCTCTCACATAGATGTCGCACATGACCTATGGGAGCACTTGAAGAAACAGTTTTCAGTGATGAATGGACCCGGAATTCAGCAGATCCGAGCTGAATTAGCCTGTTGCAAGTAGAGAGGAATTGCAATTGAGGCGACTATGGAAAATTGACTCAAATCTGGGATAGCCTTCCTATCTATCATTTGTTGAGAACATGTAAGTGTGGGCTGTGTACGTGTGATCTTGGTACATCACAAGAAGCAGATCGTGAAGAAGATAAGGTGCACCAATTTCTGTTTAGACTTGATGATCAGTTATGTGCCGTTCGATCGAGTCTTGTTGCACGTGTTCATGTGAAACCTTTGGAGGAAGTTTATAACATCTTGAGTGACGTAGCATAAGCTTTAATTGATAGAATAATAATCCGTTGGTTCTAATAATACCCAAAAAACTAGGATAATCGCAAGATTATTCGTTTAGTCTAAAAATTTCCGAATAAATCAAACCTTCTTAGATTCGTTAAGATCTCTCTGGATCTACAGAAAACAAGAAATAAAGAGACAAAAACTCAATTTTATTAATCAATCAAAAACTGAATACAACTTTAAATCACTGATCTGATCCGAGATTTCCAAAAACCATAGTTCCCTGAATTCAGAATCACCTTCAAATTGTTCACCAATACTTGATAGCTCTCCATTTTCTCCACAAGATCTCACATGTTTGCAATACACACTGATGACCGCTCTGATACCAAATGAAAATGCAAGAGCTACAACACAGGAACTAGAACACAATGTAACACATGGATTTCTCTACAATAATATGTATTGCTAGAAAATTGGTTAACTACATTTACAAGTTTTACTTAACACTATTTAAGACAAACTCAAGACACTCCTTGATTTCTAGATCACATGTTCTTGGATCTATACGTGATCCAAAAACCTCCTAAGGATAAGGAAATCTTCCATCTCCTAAATCTTCGCTAAGATACTCGTCCAGCTCAACTACCGCCTCACGTTTCTCATCTTGACTCGTCCAGCTCAGCTTTCGTTTTGGCTCCATGTCACCAATTAATCCGTAATGCTCCCTTGAGTCACTCCATGAGCTATCTTCATTGATACACAGATTGTCTCAGAAGCAGCTGCATCTTCACATACTTTTAGGTAAAAGGATCAAATTTTGAAATACGTCATTTGTAATTCCATCAATTATTCATAAAATTTGTGTAAGGGTTTTTAATCCGATTAGGTGCTTAGATATAAACTTGTTGATGTTTGAGAAATGTAAAAGACACAAGAAGCTTTGATCACCGAATTCCCACTTAAGGTACTTCTCTCGTCGGATTCGTCTCCCACAACTTCACTATCAAATCAAGAGTTTAACACAACACACTAACGAAGTTTTCTTTGTGTACATGTTTAGGGAATAAACAAGAAGAGAACCTAGAAAGAGATTACAACAAAGAAGTACACACTTAGAAAAACGAAGACTCGACCTCCGTTTCCTCTTTCTCACGGTTGTCTTTTTCTCTCTCAACTTTTCTCTTGTTCATTTATCTCTCTCGGCTCTCATTTCGGGGATAATTCTTGTGTTGATGAGCGTCTTCCCTTTATAGCCAAGTGCACGCTTCTATGTTTCCTTTTGTATTTGGAGATTGCCTTTTTTCCTTTTGTACTGATGTTTTCCTCTTTGCAAATAGGGATGTCAATCGGGCTAGCCCGGCCCGATCCGAAACCCGTAAAACACGCATATATTTGAGCCCGGCCCGGTCCGGTCCGAAAAGAAAATTGGGCATATATTCTAAAGCCCGGCCCGGATAGGGTTCTAGGGTTTTTCGGAGTTTTTCGGGCTTTTTTTTACAAACATAAAAATTCATAATTCTCAAATGAAAAATAATTAAAACAAAATATTTATCAAAATAAATCTAAATTTAAATGTATTATATCAAATGCAATTAAATTTAAAAGCAAAAGTTTGACCAAAAACCAAATAAAATTCAAAGAAATTGTATTAACAGATAAAACATAAAATCAAAACACGAAGTAAATATGTATCAAAACAAAAATATAAATTCTAGGTAGTAAAGTTCAGATTAGAATCTCCTTCATCGTCTTCTAAATCTTCATCACCATGAAGAGCTACAGATAAAAAAAAGTAAAATAATATTAAGCTTTTAGAGATATAAATCATATAGAAATGTCATTGAAAGTCTATAGATAAAAATTTTAAAAATATGAAGTAAATATGTATGAATGATAATGGTACCTGGATCATGAAATGTAAACCCATCCAACCAAGTTCATGTACAAATCAGTGTTTCAACGTTTCTTGGTAAAAGACGATTTCTATATTTATCCAAGACATGCGCAACAACATCAGTGATGCCACTGTAGTTATCGGAATGCTTAGAACATCACATGCCATACGAGCTAACTCACCATAATGTTGTGATTGACACTTCCACCATTATAAAACATCCATATCTTTATAAAAAAATCAGTTCTAACATATCGTCTTCTAAGTATAAAGTCAATTTAGACTTTCCTTCTTATATAATGGTACATTTTCATACGTTTTGAAATCATATGATAAACGAACCCAAATTTAATAAGACGTACGTAATCAAATAGTTCTGGGCTTTTCGGGCTAACCCGAGCCCGATCGGGCTAAGCCCGAAAAACACACTAGTCCGATCGGACTTAATCCGAAAGGCCCAATTTTTTGGGGCTTTTATTTCTAGGCCCGAGTTCGCTGTTTTTGAGGGCCGGGCCGAGCCGGCCCTCAGGCTTTGGCCCTAATTGACATCCCTATTTGCAAACAGATGTTGGCCAACTAAAATTTGGGCCATTTTGGATTGGGGCCACAATGATGATTAAGGCCATCGGTATAACAATTTGGTTTGGCAGCTAATCCACATGATTAGTGATGTTAATATGGGCGGTCCGTGCCCGTTTAGGCCATGCCCGTTTAAGGCCCGTCTGTTTAGGCCCGTTTATATATATATATATATTTTGAAGACATATTAAATTTGGCCGGAGGCTTCTATAGCTCCGACATCGGTTTGTTTGGTTTTTTTTGCTATTTTAGATATGGCAAAAAAAATTATTGTATTTTTTCGTGAAATTTTTTAAATAGATTTTTCCAATTAATTTTTGATCTCTTAATAAACTATTATTCAATGTAAAAAAATAAAAATAAAGACATATAAACCATAACATTAATAAACCATAATATTAATAGTAAACTAACCGAGATCTTATATGTATATATTTCAGTTTCGGCCCGTTTATATTTATACCCGTTTAGACCCGTTTAACTTTAAGTCCACCGGATTTAAACCGGTTCGTTTAGGCCCGTATAATGATATAATGGCAAAACGGTAAATAAGAAATATTGATTTTGTATGTATAAAAAAAATACCGCGATCTCAATGGAAATAGTTTTAAAAAAAAAAAAAATTTGGTACTTAAACGGATACCCTTTTATTTCGCGGTCATGGCCGTTAAATAAACGAGCTTATACAAACCAGTTATGTTCGACCCGTTTATCTTTACACGGACCACGGACCAAAATTTTTATACTAGGCCCGTTTAGGCCCACGGGCATTAAGCCCATTTTAACACCACTACACATGATAGTATTGTGGTCAATTATTGGGATTGCTCAACTTACTCTTTTTAGTTTCTGATTTTTTTTTTTATATAAAATGTTAATATTTATCACCAATTTTTGAAGTTTTTTACAGCGGAACAGAGATACAAAGAAGAGAAATAGAAAAACCAAAATATACTAACATCGACGAAAAACAACAAAATACACGCACATTTTAGGAAACGGAAAGACGGTTACGAAAATAAAGAACCAAGACGAAGCTAGACGGAAGAACTCCAATCACACACCTAAACGCGGACCATCACGTTTTTTCCACAGTCCCGGCAAAGCTGGAGTCCCATCTTAGTTGCCACGAGCCTAACCACAAGAAAAAACCTACAGCTTCTCCGAGAACGAACGCAATTTCCGGCTCTATCGAAAGACAGAACCGGCGCCTCTATCAACCGACTAACAACACTCTAAAACTCCAATCACACGCCTAAGGAGCAAACCGCACCAAATACACGAACCGAGCACAATGTCGAGCCTAGCCGGGAAAAGAAATACACACTTGCGGGAACTAAGGCCACGCCGGCGAACAAAGGCGCCCCCGGAAAACCACTGCCAGCGCGCGGAAGAAGCTGCCGAGCCACACGCCTTAAGCCACCGTTTAGTGTCACCGCCGATGAAGCCACCACGAGCCAAGCAAAAAAACGAACCACCACACCGCAGCTAGCCACAAGCCGAGAGCCTCCACACCTGACCCAGAAGCCGGCGATTGATCCCGTCCTCGAGGAGCAGATCGCCACCGCCAGGAGGAGGGAAGCCCCGAACTTAGTCGCCGCATCCCGCCACCGTCATGAAACCCGAGAGTTGATCGAGACAAAGGAGAGACCTAACCAAGAGGAGGATGCAACAAGCCACCACCGCACCACCTCGGGAAGCCGGATAGCACGCCGTCGGCACGCGAGACAATAAGCCGGAGCCAAAGACCGTCGAAGAGGAAAATGCCGGCAAGAGGAGCAAGGAGAGAAACCGACCAAGGGACGAGGCGGACGGAGGAGAGACTTGTCGCCCCACGAGAAGACAAGCCACCACTACCGCAACCCCAACGACGCCGATGAGGCCCCGCCGCCGACGAACAAGAACACGCCGGAGAAGCTTCCACCTTGCCGTCACAACCGGATCGACGGTCAAGCCCATCTACAAACCTATCAGAAGAAAAAGGAGACCAATGGTGTCCCTCCCCCGGCGATGGTGAGCTAGCCACCACGCGCGCCGGAGAGGGAGATTGGAGGAGATGAAGATGCGGAAAGGAGAAGAAAAGTATCTCAAAGGCAGAGAGAAAAAGAAAAAGAGAAATCTGAATTTTTTTTCTAAGTTCAAGATTTCTGCAAGTAACTAGAAAGATTGTTCAAACTGTCCATATAAAAGAAGTTATAGGAGTTACGAAGGAAACTTGGAATTCATATCCTCTTATCTTGAAGTTTTGTCACTACACACCTTTAAAAAATATTTTTGACTATTGAACGTTTAGCCCTCAAAAAGAAAAATACATCAAGAAGTGATTATCTCTTAATCCCTCAAAATACACTCTTCGACACAATTGATTAAATCTCACAGGCAAACAAAAACTGAAATATTATTCGATCGAATCATTTTCATTATTGCCATCACACTTTCACAAGACGACATAGAACAAGTCTCCAAGACACACACACACATGGCGCATTAATTCATTCATTGATTCACACGATCCAAGAGAGAGTCTTCCGGATCTCAGACCCGACCCGACCGACACTCTCCCTAAGCGAAACCGGGCAGTTGTTCCGTACGGCAGTGAGCTCATACGGCGACGTATCGGTCGCAAGCCATTGCTCAACATCGAAGTTTTGGTGCGAGCACTTAGCGTGAACACCGGCCGTCGTGACCTCCACGTAGTTAACATACCAACCGTGGTGGTCGCCGGAGCCGTCGGAGGTCAGATTCAATGAACAGACTGGGCTCGGAAGACACGGTGCTTTCCCACTGAAAATGTCGAGATTGCCCCTCTCGTAGTAGTTGTAACCTGGTCCCATTAAACCACCCCATGCCTCTAGGTTTCGGATCCCGATGTAATCTCCGTATTTGTCGTAGATTCTAACGCTTATGTTCGAATCTGTACCGGCTTTGAAGATCGATCCGGTTCTTAGGTAGAATGTGTAGACACAATCTGCTTCATCGTCCTGAAAAATCAAGAAAATCAAGAAATGATTTTCTTAAACCGGAGAGAACTATAGTTTGTTGTACTCTAATGGTTTGATCTCTAGATTCAAATCTGATAATATGCTTGTTAAGTTGGACCAAAACAAATACGATGGTAAAAAGTCATAATCTAGTTATGATGATGAGATATGAGGAACTTACGGCGAATGCGACGGCAGAGACGGTGGCGATGACGAGGAGGACGGAGAGGAGGATGACGTCACGGCGAGCCATCATTTGTAATATTGAATATAAAGAAATGGAGATCTGATCTGTCTCCAACTATTAATAGATTTGCTGCAAATATTAGAGTTTGAGACTTGAGATCATTATTGTCTGCTTTTCGGAGTAGCGTGTGAAGTTGACGTGGCGATATCTGGTCCGTTGCAAAGAAAGATGAATATTTTATAGGGTCCTTTTAAGTTTTAAGCACGTCGTCGTTTAGAGTATCATTATTGCAGTTTTTTAGTGGATTTTTTAACCAAATTTTTTTTTTTTTAAATAAAAATAATTGTGAACAGTGTAAGAACCGGTTATTAAATAAAAACTTTAAGAACTGGTTCTTAAAGAGGTTCTTACACTATTCTTAGCTATGTGTCAACTCCTAATTCGCCGGATTTCGTTTTTTGTAAGATTTTTTTTTTTGCTGGATTTTTTTTATATTTTTTCTTAACTTTAACTTAAAAAAAAAGTTAAGAATTTTTTAAAAACTTTTTCTTAACTTCAACTTTAAAATTCTAAATTTGTTTTACATATTAATGAATTGGAATCATTCGGTGGATGAACAGGAAGCGATTCATAGACAAGATCAGAAAAAACCAAATTGAGCGTTCTTTTGTATTTTTTTTTTCAAAATCTATGTTTAAAATGTTATGTTTTTATGTCAACTATGTTTAATTAAAAAAATAAATTTTATTTAAAATAAAACAAAATTATTAAATTTTTTAAAAAAAACCCCTAATAAAATTCTACCAATAAAGCAGTAAAAACAAAAGTTTTTTAACAGAGTTTTTAACTTTAAATTTATAATTAAATATTACTTAAGAATAATGATGCTCTGTCGGCGGACAGGTCGGCATGTAGATTTCAGACTACGAAACAACTCGAGTTGTTTATGTCTGGACAGGAAAGATATCGGGGATTGCAAAAAATTTCGTTTATTTTGTTTGTCAAATATGATTTTCCAATATATATATTACATTACATGTTTCACGTGGATTGGGAAAGAAATAAAGAAACGTATAAAATTGTAGGCCATGTGAAGATAAGATTTTCCTTGATATATTGTATAGTTTAAGTGCTTAAGTGTTCGGAAAAAAATGAAATAAATTTTGGATAGTAGCAACTAGCAACTAGCAACAAGCCCCATAGACTGACAGACATAATTTTGAACGGCCGGGGATATTGAGGATTAATATTTTTCAGCTCAAACAAAATGTCAGTTCTATCCATTGAAAAAGTATCAAGGACAAAACTTAAAAATTACATGATTAAGTGATGCTTGAGACATGATCATATAAAATGTTTTGGTTTTGAATATGTAAAGATTTACGAGACTTAGCCTAGAACCTCCTAATAATAATAATAAAAAATTCTTTTACCATTGTTTATGATTTTGTTATTTTTATTATTTTACTCAATTTTGGTTTGAAAAAAATCGATCTCGTTAACAAAGATAGTAACGTCTTTTTTTTATCGTCAATCACCATCAAACTATATTTGTATGGGTTTTGTAATGCATGCAGATTAATAAATAACAGAATGAAAATTGAAGGTGAGCTGGCTAACTCTAATTAAATAGCAAAATCTTCTCCAAACCAACCAAAAGTTTGAGTAATGCAACAACAACCACTTACTTTTCCCATGCAAACCCTAATTTTCGCATCTTCTCTCAATTCTCTCTCTTTCGTCTTCCGTCTAAACCAATCTCCACCACACATTCTGTAACTCCCACCTTTCTCCGATGGAGGGGCCACGGCTTCCTCCTTCCGCCACCGCCCATGAATCCGACGATGACAAACCTGACGACCCTCCTTCAGTCTGGCACCGTCCAACCTCCAGCCTCCCCACATTGCCCTCTCAAGATCCTCCACCACATCATTGGCGTAATCATTCTCTTAATTTCTATCCGATCCTGGCCACGCCTCCTTCATCTCTTCCTCCTCCGGATTCAATCCCTGAGCTAGAGACTTACGTTGTCCAGGTCCCGAGAGATCAAGTATATTGGACTCCTCCTCCGGAACATGCAAAGTATGTGGAAAACCGCCGCAATAACCCGGATAAAAACAATAAAAGTGGGTGTTCTAAACGTCTTATGTGGTTCTTCATCATCTTGGTCGTTTTCGGATTCATCCTAGGCGCAATCACTCTCATCCTTCATTTCGCTTTCAGCCCCGCTCTTCCTGTTTTTGCGGTCGAGAGATTAACCATAAGACCTAGTAATTTCGAGGTCACGTTGAGAGCCGAGAATCCGACTTCTAACATGGGGGTAAGCTATATGATGAAAAACAAGGGTGTGGTTTCATTAATGTACAAGAACAAGAGTCTGGGACGCGGGAAATTCCCAAAGATGTCCCAGGCCGCGTCGGAATCTGACAAGGTCAATGTGATGCTCGATGGGTCAACTAAGAACGCGGTTATGCCACCTCGGGGATCAAAACAACCGGTGAGTTTGGTGCTGATGATGGAGCTAAAGGCGGAATATGAAGCAGGGCCGGTAAAAAAGAACAAGGAAGTGGTGGTGACTTGTGATGTTAAGGTTAAGGGATTATTAGATGCCAAGAAGGTCGAGATTGTGTCGGATAATTGTGAGAGTGAGTTCAAGAACTGACACTCTCTCTAAATCGTTTATATTTTACGTGATTTTGTCGTTAGAGTTACAATGTGCTTAAATAATTTGTACTTTCGATGTAATGTTCAATTGTTCTTTTTTACTTCTTCCCCAAATGTCTTTGTGTTTTACTCTATATTGTTGAGCGGGAAAAAAAAAAAAGAGAGACCAAGAAGCACACAATAGACAGAGCCTTTTTTTTTGTTTTTTAAATGTATTTTTATTTTCGAGACTAGATATAAATTTAGACTTCATCAAGTGGGTCAATCAAACTCTTATATTGAGAAGAAACAAGGTTGGATTTATTTTCCTTTACTTAAATCCATCCCAATATAACTGGGCCTGAATTTAAAAGTTAAAGCCCAACTCCTAAGACTTTTCTCATACCAAATGTTTACAAATTACAAGTACCAGTTAGTGCTTTTAGTTTTTGTATATGGTTGAGCTAAGCCTAAGCTCACGGAGTTGTAAGCGGTACACAGAAACAAAGTGAATAGGTCAGTAGTACCAGACTTGAAGAAGAGATGTCCAGACCATCCAATACACCAACCGAATTGGCCTTTACCAAGCCAGAAGGAAGATCATTGCCCAACTCACGTTTTAATCGAGCAAATGAAGTGGGGTTCAAAATTCATCAGCAAGTTGACCATTTAAAGGAGAATGATCGAGCCAAAATCCATTACAAAGTGTTTGGAAATTTGAAAACGATTGTTTATCTTTTAAACATATATGTATTGGATTCGTTATATAAATAATTTATAAAGAAAATCCGGGACCAAGACCCATAGTCTCCTATGCTAAAAACCAGTTTAGTTTCAAATTCTTATTTAATAAGAATCACCACTCATTCCAACCAGCACTCCAACCCATGGCCCATGGGAACACGATTTCTAACTCTTTTAGATGAGTCATGCCTATGACACCGACAAATGGTACCGAGTAATATTCAAAAAAATTTAGTGTGCAAATCCATATCCTAACCATAAAAAAGTTGAATATTAAGACGCGTACTTTTTTTTTGACCAAAACATACATTGATTCAATTTGCGTTACTAAACCCGTTAAACCGTAAATGGAGGTGAGTCAGCTGCCACGTTAGAGTCCTGGTTAGAACATAATGGTAAAAGATGTCGTTTTGGGGGAAAATTTTTGAATTTTTTTTTGCTAAACAACGTCGTTTTGGACAATATCATATTCAAAAAAAAAAATTAATGATTTACAAAAAAAACAAACTATGCTACGTCGTTTTGATGCATAAAGCACTCGGCGAGGAATCCCTACGGCGCTCCAGGGCGACTGTTAGGATGTTGGAGAAATGACAGATTGATTCGGAGTAGAGTCCGATGTCGAGAGCGACGAGTGCGGCGGCGCACTGTCGTAAGAGGAGCTTTATGTGAGATAGCATGTGATCGACGCTTTGGATTCGGTGAGAGATCGTGGCTGAGAGGCAGAAGAGACGACGACAGAGGAGGGAGGAGAGGATCCGCCGTCGGTGGAGGAGAAGAGGATGAAGCTGTCGTCAGACCAGCAGATGCTCTGACGGCGAAACACGGCGGTGGCTAAGCGTTTACCGGTTTGGAGAAGGACCAGTCTCCATTAGACCTAGATGGCAACAAGCTTGACCTAGATGGCAACAAGCTTGACCTAGAACCAAATATATGTAACAAGAAGAAAAGAACTGAATCAAAACCGGGTCAGGTTATTTTTACTAACGAGACAAAAAACAAATTAATTAATTATTACCTCCATTCCCCTTGTTCGTTGCAGGTTTTGCTGAGACATGCCATAACTTTCTTCTTCAAATCGGAGACAGAGAAGCATTTGAAGGAGGAATCATCATGAGTCGGTAAATCGTTCAGAAGTTTGAACGATTCTCGAGACGAATGCGTGGAAGAGAGATCCAATGAACCGATGTCGGAGTCTTCGCCGGCCAATTTAAGGCTCGGAATGTAATCCTGAAGCATATCGTCAACGTTTTTGAATCGACGAAGGTAGATAAGCGATTTGGCTTTGAGTTCGAGAGCGAGTTCGTAACAAGGAGAGACATAGAGAGCATATTCGATAAGATTCAGAGGCGATTTGACGTCGTTCGGAATTTGATTTGATGATGTAGACATTCCCTACTGGTTTCGACGACCACCTAAACCCTAGCTCTCGATGTTTTCCCCCAATTTTTGTGTTTGAACTCGACAAGACAACTAAGTCTTCAGATATAACGATGTCGCATAGGTTTTTTATTTTATTTTGTAAATCATTAATATTTTTTTTGAATCTGATATTGTCCAAAACGACATCGTTTAGCATTTTGTTTTTCAAAACTTTTCCCTCAAAACGATGTCGTTTACCATTATGTTCCAACGGGGACTCCAACGTGGTAGCTGACTCACATTCGTTTACGGTTTAATGGGGTTGACTAACGGAAATTGAATCAATATATGTTTTGGCTGCACAAAAAGTACATGTCTGAATATTCAACTTTTTATGGTTCGGACATAGATTTACACACCAAAATTATTCGGATATTAATCGGTACCATTTGTCAGTATTAATGCGGTAATTGACGGTTTTCCAACGCCATTGGTTCAAAAGCTACTCTGGTGTTTGTTATATTAATATATTCCCTTAATATATATGTCTTGAATTTGATCAAAATATATGTACAATATATATGTCTTGAATTTGATCAAAATGTTGTTTGCGATAACAAAGGGGTCTTGTTGTCTGGTAAGTGAGTAATAATGGTGTATGTGGAAAAAAAACTAAAAATATATTTTAAAATATTCCTATAAAAATCATTTCTATCGTTGAACCAAAAAAAAAGAAAAAAAAAACGGACTAAAAATCCAATTTTTGTTCCTTACAAAATTACGTTAGGTATTTACTGCACAATAAACTAATACCAGCCCATAACAAAGCTAAGATCCTTGGATTCTTGAATTTCACATAACATTTCAAAATATAATTAATGTTTGATTTGTAAACTAATTTTATTTAAAATAAATATACAGAACTTTTATTTAAATTTTTCAAAAATAGATAAAAGAACAATTAATTAAGCCCCTACTATATACCAAGAAAAGGTTGAGTAGCCAATTGCACGAACCCGAAGTGGAGAAACAATAATTGTGTATAAAGATTTTTTACTAGAAAGTGAAACATATAGGTCCAATTATTTATTTAGGGCAACCTTTGGACCATTTTCACATTATTATTACCCATTTTGGAAAAAGAAATTTCGAATAATTTATGTTCTTATGATCAATTTTGATTATATATATATATATATATATATATATATATATATATATTATAGAATTGAATACATAGATTAAGGATGTATAAAAGCACTTATTTTATTAGCTTTAGAAACTGACTCAAAACTAAAACTCTTTAATCTCTCTCTCAAAATTTAAGTTATGTCACACCTTGACATCTCCTTATATAGAGAGTATTTGATAACTCCAAATCCTATTACACTTATATTTAGATATCTCCTAAATATTCTCTCTTATCTTAATCCATTTAATAACTATAACTCGGTAGGATTAGGATGACTCAAATCTTAAGCTAAATCCAAGCTTATTCCAACATTCTCCCCCTTAAGCTTGAAATCATCTTTTGACGAATCTTGAACACCAATGAGTTCTCTCATTTCTTTGAACTTGATTCTTCCAAGTGGCTTAGTTAGGATATCAGCCTTTTGTTCGTTTCCGGGGACATGTTCTACTTCAATTTGATCATTCTCGACACACTCTCGTATGAATTGATACCTTCGATGGATGTGTCTGCTTCGCCCGTGGAATACTGGATTTTTTGTAAGTGCGATTGCGGATTTATTATCAATACGAATGGTCACCTTTTCGCATGTTGTTCCAATGACTTCAGTAAAGAGTTCTTGGAGCCAAACATCTTGTTTAGCTGCCTCAGTAGCTGCCATGAACTCTGCTTCACAAGAAGACAACGCCACAACTTCTTGTTTTTGTGAACACCATGTGATCGGACAATCATTAAGATAGAAGATGTGACCTGTAGTACTCCTTCCATCATCCGAATCCACATTATGGTTACTATCACTATAGCCTACCAAACCTGATTTGGTTCTTCGCTTGAAGTAAAGACCTTGAGAGGGTGTTCCTCGAAGATACTTTAAGATTTGTTTTAGCGCAGCTCCATGTGATTCTCTTGGTTCTTGCATGTATCTGCTCAACACACCAACACATAAGCTAAGATCTGGCCGAGTATGAAGTAAGTATCTAAGACACCCAATATTCCTCATGTAGTCTTGTTCGTTGATGCGCTTCTCATCTTGTGCTTTAGAAAGCTTCAAACCAGAATCCATTGGTATACAAACCGCATTACACTCACTCATTCCAGCTTCTTCTAGAATTTTCTTTGCATATCTCTCTTTTTTTAACACGATCCCATCTTCCTTTTGAGAAACTTCAAGGCCAAGATAGTAGGTGAGCCTTCCAAGGTCACTCATTTCAAATTTTTCCGACATACCTCTCTTGAAGTCAAGTATTAGATCCAAGCTAGAACCTGTGACAAGTAAATCATCCACATAAAATGCCACAATAAGAAGACGCTCTTCTTCTTGTTTTCGGTATACGGAGGGTTCTTTGGAACACTTCACAAAGTTCAGTTCCATGAGAATTTTATTTAACTTGGTGTTCCAGGCCCGAGGTGCTTGTCTTAGTCCATAGAGAGCTTTGTGGAGCTTATATACTTTCTCTTCACTTCCGATGTTTACAAATCCCTCAGGCTGAGTAACATAAACATCTTCTTTCAATTCTCTGTGTAGAAACACAGTTTTCACATCTAGATAATACACCTCCCAGCCGTTTGAAGCTACTAACGCGATAATGAAACGGATTGTTTCAATACGAGCTACCGGAGTAAATACCTCATCAAAATCTATGCCGTGTCTTTGTACATAGCCCTTTGCGACCAGCCTTGCTTTGTATTTATTTATGCTACCATCAGAGTTACGTTTTATTTTGAAAACCCACTTCAATCCGATCGATTTGGCTCCAATAGGAAGATCGACTAGACTCCATGTCTTGTTCTTTGTTATCGACATAATTTCCTCTTCACAAGCCTCTCTCCATTCTTTCGACTTGCTTGCCTCTTTAAAATCTCATGGTTCTTCATTGATTACTAACAAGAGATGTTCACCTTCGATTTCTACTAATAGGACATAATCGTTCAAGTAGCCTGGTTTTGTTCCTTGTCTTGTTGATCTTCTGAGCACCGGCTGGGATTGCTCTTGTTCTTCCTCTGTTTCTTCCGATGACTTCACTCTCCCTAACTCTGTTGTTTCCAAACTCTCTGTGACTGAGTGTAAACATTCATGGTTCTTTATCGGTTTCTTTATCAGAATTGTTCCACCTATAGCTCTTGTTTTCATCAAAAATTACGTCTCTGCTTACCACAATTCTGCGATTTGTCGGATCTAGAAGTCGGTAAGCTTTCGAACCAGGTTCTGTCACAAGATACACAAGTATCTGTGATCTATCATCAAGTTTTTTCAGATGTGGAGCGACGATTTTAGCATAGCTAACGAATCCAAACACTCGTAGATGCTCAACATTCGGCTTCTTCCTCTTGAATGCTTCATACGGTGTTTGTTCCACTAAGGCTCTTGTTGCAACTCTATTTATGAGGTAGGTCGCATGTCTCACTGCTTCTCCCCATAGATAATTAGGCATGCTCATTTGTTTCAAGATGCTTCTAGTCATTTCCAATAGTGTCCTATTCCGTCTTTCAACCACTCCATTCTGCTGGGGTGTATAAGGAGCGGTTAGGTGCCTATTGATGCCTACGCTTTCATGGAAGTCTTGAAATTCATTGAGATACAAACTCTCCACCTCTATCTGTGCTGAATGTTTTAATAGTGGCTCCGGTCTCTTGCTCAACTAACGTTTTGAATCTTTTGAATTTCTCGAACGCTTCACTTTTTTCTTTCAAAAGAAGTGACCACATGTAGCGAGAGTGATCATCAACCAACACAAATATGTACCGTTTCTTCACAGCTGTAGAAGGTGAAATAGGTCCGCAGAGGTCTCTGTGAATAAGTTCTACTACTTGTGATGCGCGATATGAGGTTTCTTTCGGAAAGGCTTGCCTTGCTTGCTTTCCGAGTAAGCACGATGCACATGTTTCCTTTTCTTTTGGAGCTCTTGATATCCCAACGACTAATTCCTTTTTAACCATCGATTTTATGGTCTCAATGCTAATGTGTCCAAGTCGTGCATGCCATCTTGTTGAGTCGCTTACTGCTACAAGTTGCAGACACTTCGTGTTTTCAACCTCCAAGTTTACTTTGTATAATCTATTCCTTGATCGATTTTCTCTTACAAGTAGATTTCCATCACGATCGTGCAGGGTCAGATAATCCTCTTTCATCCTGACATCACATCCCGACTCAGTAGCTTGTCCTAGGCTTATAATGTTGCTCTTAAGGTCTGGTATGTAATAGACATCAGCTAATATTTTTCGTTCACCAGTTTTGCTTACAAATAAAACTAAGCCTTTCCCTTTTATGTCAATGTGTGAGTCGTCACCAAACCTAATTTTCCATGTGACCATCTCGTTGATTTTGGAGAACCAAACACGATTCCCTGTCATGTGATTGCTAGCACCGGTGTCTAGGTACCAAACCTTTTCTTAGCATGTCTCGAAGTCTTTTGGCTTCACATTCCTCTCATTAAGATACACCACTTCGTGCATCATAAGTGCTTCAGCCTCATGAGTCTCTTCTTCTTCATTCTCTTGTGTTTCCAGAAGTTTAAGTAGTCGATCCGGACAGGCTGAAGCATAGTGTCATGTTTTGTCACACCGGTAACATACCACCTTGGATTTATCCCTCTGCTGATTACCAAATCTTCCACGACCTCTTCCTCGGCCACATCCTTGACCTCTTCCTCTGCCTCCTCCTTGCGATTCTGAATGTGACTGCGAATCTGAGTTAACATACATAAGTTTGCCTTGGTCATCTTGTGAATCTTGGTCATCTTGTGAATCTTCTTCATCACAGATTCGTTCTTCATAAGTTTTCAATCTTCCAACAATGTCTGCAAAGCTCGTTGTATTGAGATCGAGAACTTGTTCAAGAGCCGCAATTATATGTATGTATTTCTTTCGCGGTAAGCTCATGAGAAACTTTTTAACAATCTTCGGTTCTGCAATGTTCTCACCCAAGGATGCTGATTTCGTAGATATTTCTGAGAGTTTACTAACAAAATCATCAATTGTTTCGCCTTCCTTCATCTTCAATCTGTCAAATTCGGCCATTAAAGTTTGCAGTCTTGCTTCTTTCACTCTATCAGCACCAACATGTCTTGTTTTTATAGATTCCCAAACTGCTTTTGAGGTTTCTACGTTACCGACTTGAATGATTAGTGTCTCTGGTATAGATTGAAATAGAAGAGCTCGGGCCAAGTCGTTTTTCTCTACATCGTCTGATCCGGGATCAATCGTCTCCCAGACTTTATGCACTCGCAACGCAACCTTCATTCTCATGGACCAAACGGTGTAGTTGGTGTTGTTTAGCATCTGACATTGTATAGATGTTGGACCTCCTTCCTTTGGTTTGTTGGGTATTGCGACCACATCACCCATGTTTCAGCTATCGAACCTGAGTGGCTCTGATACCAAATCTAGAATTGAATACGTAGATTAAGGATGTATAAAAGCACTTCTTTTATTAGCTTTAGAAAATGACTCAAAACTAAAGCTCCTTAATCTCTCTCTCAAAACTTAAGTTATGTCACACCTTGACATCTCCTTATATAGAGAGGACTTGATAACTCCAAATCCTATTACACTTATATTTAGATATCTCCTAAATATTTTTTCTTATCTTAATCCCTTTAATAACCATAACTCGGTAGGATTAGAATGACTCAAATCTTAAGCTTATTCCAACATATATATATATTCTCACTTGTAAGGGGCTATTGCAATCCCGGTGAGGAGATGTACTAGATCCGGTTTAAAATTCCTCAATTAACTATAAAAAATATATCTTATCATTAAAATTATTAATTGAAAAGTTTTGGACCGAATCCCATACTTCTCTTCAAATGATATAATAGCCCCTATCAAATGAGAATAAATCCAGATACTTAGGATACAATTTTTTTTAATGATCCACTTAGTATGACTTTGAATATTGGTATTGAACCTACTAGCATAATTAAAAATGATATACCGTGGTGGAAAAAACAAAAAAAATGCCAGTTCATCAGTGTTTGTTGTTAACTAGAACAGACTGATGTTAGTTTTTAAATAATTCTAAGAAATCCAATTTGAATAAGCTGTTCTAATGCAAAAAAATAAAAAATCAGATACATTGATTTAGTATAGGTTGATTTTCTGTTACAAATCTGAATTGGAGAGAAAAGATATATATATATATATATATATATTGAAGAAATTGTTCAATTTGTATAATTAGAGTTTTGTCATTTGTTTTGCTTACAAAAATGAACTAGAGCAACAACAAAAAAAGATGTTTCTAGCAATGTACTTTCTAAAGAATAATATAAGTTATGTTCGAGTTGAATGCATTATCAATATTTAAATGCTGTCAAAATATAGTGATTTTCTAAAATGTGGTCATAAGATATAAATGTATCTCTATATTATTATTAGAAAAATACACTTTATTTTGTAAATTAGTACATGTTATGCAATTACAAATAAGAAAAGATAATTGCAATAGGAAAATATATATTTAACATGCATTCAAGAGTGTATTTAATTTCTTTATTTATTAAGATATTATATTATTTTTAAAAATAACTAATATATATATATATATATTCAAATAAAAAATATGTATGAGATCTTGCAATATTTTATATTTGTATTTTTATAAATAATTTATTAACTATTCGAAAATAAATTTAATATTTTAAATAATAAATAAGTCGAAATGTGTCTTAAAATTATTTGTATGGCTTTTATTATAATTTTGATAAATATAATATATTATTTATCTCTAAAACAATCTACTAATTAAATCTATTCAATATTTTGTAATATTTTCATTTATTTTTTATAACTAAATTGTACTATATAACTTTTATTTTGGACGTCAATTGTACTATATAATTAAGAGTGTCAATTCGGGCTAATGACATGCATATTGGACATAAAATGCTTTATCATGGGACGGGTTAGGACTCTAATTTTTAAATGTAAAAAAGCGGATCTTGTGGATCAAAATATTAGTTTTTAGTTTTAAAGATATATTTTATAGTCACTTTTAATATATAATATGAAATTTTCTTTGAAAAGTAACTATATTGTGTTTTTATTAATTGAGTATATATCAAAACTAAATTGTAGTTCTTTGCGAGTTAGTTCTTGAAAAATATAATTGATTCAAGATTGTAGTTTTTTTGCGAGTTAGTACAAAAAAAAATTATGTCCAATGCGAAACATATTAAGTAGCCGGTATGTATATAAATACGTATATATTAACATCACATCACTTTCAAAACTAAAATTTACTTAATTATTAATATGCACAATAAAACTAACTCAAATTCCTATTCGACGGATATATACACCTAAATTTTGGTTGTAATGTTAATATACCAACCAATTTTAACTTAACGAAAACTTTAAAATTAAATTTCCAAAAAAAAATTAAAAAAAAAATATTATGCGCACAACGCAGATTAAATCCTAGTATATAATAAAATATTAGCATAAGAAATCTTAACATTTTTTTTTGATAAGCCTTCCAAGTTATGGACTTTTAATCTCCTCTCATGTGCATTGTCAGTCGTTGATAATATTACGTTTAAAGCGTAAATTACTCCTTCTAAATACAGTTGAACTTGTGATTTTGGAAACTCCCAACTACCACTAGACCACCACTCATTTGATCTTAGCTTAATAAAAACATTTATCTTAACTTTTTTGACAAAACACAAACCTTTACTTTTCTTCATATAATTCCACAAGGTTTTGTTGGTTGGAACGCACGCTTATGCCTCTCTTATTTGTGTTTCTCTGCTTTCCTTCCCACTTACATAAAAAAGTCCATATAAAAATAGAAGTTCATTTTTGGTTACTTTAAATTTTGTTTTATTTTGACGCTTGATTAATTATATTCAGTATCCACTCAAAAGAGATTCCTCTCCTTAAAATTAAGGAGGGGAAGCCTAATTTTACGTTACGTTAAAATTTAAAAAGAGACATTGTGCTTAAAATTGTGGTTCATTTGAAAAAACAAAGAAAATAAACTGAATATAAATGTAAATGTAAATGTAAATGCAAATGCAACAAACAATCAAGCTCATAATCGTGTATGGTATACAAAATATACGTGTAGCGATCATATATGTTAATTATATGTATATGTACGTATGTGGATTTTAATTTTGAAAGCTAGGTGGTCTACCGTTTGTTTCCTCATGATCTATCGCTTTATTGTGTTTTTGTTTGATATATCATGTACAAAAGTGATTACATCCATTAAATTTTGAAGGAAAACAAGTCATTATTTGAAGATTGACGGCTTTTGGAGAATCTCAAGAGTTACCTAAGACATTCTCCTTTTAATCCATTCTATTGTAAGAAGATAGATGTCTATGATCCGTATGTCCTCGCAGAGTAATTTTTTATAATTAAATTATATAATGGCGGGTGAATTTTTCTAACATAAATTTTTTTAAAACCAAAAATTTTTAATTAAGTTTTTATATTTTTTTATTTTATTAGCATAATGGTTTATAAAGCAAATGATTTGTGAACCATTTTTGTTATTGAATGTGTTTAGTTTTTAAATTTTGGACCAAAGCTCATGTTGTAATTCAGTCTGGGCGGGCCTAAAATCCAAAATGTGTAGATTGACATGTTTGACAACAAATTTAATATCCTTAATGAGACATGTTTAGCAATAAAAAGTGCTCATGTTTGACAACAACAAAAATGCTCATATTTTAATAGTATAAACTATATTATAAATCTGCGCGTCCGCGTGTGATAAAGTTTTTGTAATATATAAAATGTAAAATGAATAATAAGAACTAATTTAAGTGTTATTGATTGAAATATGTTTAATTTTTCATTTTTAAGTTTATAATAGATTTAATAAATATTTGACATAATGTTTAATAATGTTTGACAATAAATTCAATTTATTTTAAACATTATCAATTTATTTTAAACATTATCACCGCCATCTAAGATCACCATCTCAGCATCATTTGCTTCCCCCTTAGGAACATTCATTGTTCTGCACATTCTCCACATCGTTATCTTCATCACCTTATGCTTCCTCTGCATGGTTATCCTCATCAACATCATTGCCCTGGTATGGATCATCGTGATAAATGACACCTTCTCCATTGTCATGTGTCAACATTCCGCAAACACCACAAAAACCTCTCAATCTCTCATACCAAAATTTCAGAAGGGTATTCACTCTTTGAATAAACTAAAAAAATTTCTAAAATTTCAGTGGAAGATTTACATTCCATTTCAGTTTGACTCCGACGAATTTCTTAACCGCCGCCACCGCTTAAGGATTGAAATCAACTGCCATGACTTCACCCATGATATCTCTAATGTGTCTGTTGGAGGTGGGCCTAGCACCCCCAATTAGTTAGGCCCATCTTAGGAAAGACCCCTCTTCAGCTCGGTCGCCGGCCTGAAAGCACAGACCCGCAAGGCCCATCTTCAGCTCGGTCGCCGACCTGAAAGCGACGCACCTCGGGCCCGGTCTGACGCTTCAAGGCGGGAATGTCAGAAGAGCAGAAGGCAAGTGGGAGTTGGTCGAACAGTGTATTGTCTGAGCAGGAGTATGGGCTGACCTCGACATCTCACCAACCCTGCAGACTTGACAAAGGAGAAGAAGACACGTGGAGGAGTTGGTCAAACAGTGCGCTGCTCTGCAACACGCCACGCCGAGCTCATCATGACCCCCATCCTCGAAAGCCGGAACACGCCTCCTAGGCCACCTTACCCGCGAAAGAGGCCGAAGGCGCCACGTGGCCCCGAGATCCCGGGGAGCAGGAAGCCAACCTCGGCTATATATACCCCTCAATGTCATTAATGAGGAGGACTTTTGATTTCGGCCATTTTTCGACCTACGAAGTTACCCGATCTCTCTCTCTCTCTCTTTGTAACAAGGCAACGGTTTAGAACGCCGAACTGGACGTCCTTCGGAACCAGTTCGTAATTCTAAATTGTTCATTTCTCTCACTATCAATAAAAAGAAACACGGCCCCCGGCCTACTCATCTTTCTCCCGGCCTGCCTTAATAGTGGTTAAACTGCTCTAATTAACGAAAATCTCACCTCTCATCTCCTAATCACCCTGTAAACATACTTAGTGATCCCCGGGATCAACAATTGGCGCTAGAAGGAGGGTGGCCGAGATTCTTCTATACGCAAGGAGCAGTTCAACCACCACCGCAACCGCAGCAACGATGGCAATCCCGCCCCCAAGAGTGTTGTCAGACCAGGACACCCCGGCCCGAACAACGGCCCAGGCCCCGACAACGGCCCCGCCAACGACTCAAACGACGGCGACCATCCCGTCGTCAGCCCAAGCAGCTGCCAACCAGACGATTCCTCGAGAGCAGTTCTTCAGGGCCCCGCCCCCGGCTTCGGCACCTGCTCATCCCGACGGCTCCGCCGCCCACAACGCGCCCCGAGCATCGGAGGATCAGCCCACGCTGTCCGCCGTGATGCAGACCCTGCTCGCCAGGATAGATGAGCTGACGCGAGCCACCGACCAACGGTTCGCCACGCTAGGGGCCTCCCGTGACCGGTCGGACAATACCGGGTCCCCCGATGTCCATCTCAGAGAGCCGGCCTCTCGGGAAGAAACCCCCCGTATCCGGACAAGCCGACCTGGCGACTCACCGTCAGGGTCAGAAGGGCCGGGCGGACGTTTCGCCCCGGCCGTAGGCAGCCACCCAGGCGACGAAGCCCACCATCTCCGATCCAGCGCGGAGCATTCCAGGGACGCCGAATTCGAGGCCATGAAGGAGACAATCCGCGCGATGTCCTCCAAAATCCATCAGGCCACCAGCGCGGCCCCAGAAATCGATCGCGTCCTCAGAGAGACGCAAAACACACCGTTCACCCGCCGGATCGCCTCCGTCCCGCTCCAGCACCTCGGGAAGCTCAAGCTCCAGCCCTACACGGGCACCACCGACCCGGCCCAGTATCTTACGGCGTTCACCATCGCCATGGGCCGCGCCCACTTCTCACCAGATGAGCGCGAAGCCACCCACTACCAACTCTTCGTAGAGAACCTCACCGGCCCGGCTCTCACGTGGTTCTCTCGGCTGAAGACGCACTCCATAGACAGCTTCAGAGACCTGTCGACCACCTTCCTCGAGCACTACTCCATCTACATCCGGCAGTCCGCATCCAGCGCGGACCTCTGGGCGATGAACCAAGGAGCAAAGGAGTCGCTCAGGTCCTTCATAGAGCGCTTCAAGGCCACGGCCTCCCAAAGCAACGTGACTGACGAGTCAGCGCTCCCCGCTCTAAGAAAGGGGCTGCGGGCCGATTCGGCCTTCAAGGACGATATGAAGCTCAACAGGCCGCGCTCGCTGGAAGATGCCTTGCACCGCGCTGGACTCTTCGTCGAGCTCGAGGAGGAGAAGGCGGCTGAGTCGAGAAACAGCGCCTCTCACAAGGCCCCGGTCCCGAAGGAGCGGCCCCATGAAAGGTATCAGTAGCCTCGTCAACACTACGATGACGAGTACCAGCGCAGCAAGGGAAAGCAGGCCGCTGCATTCCTTGTCAACGGACCGCCCTCCGGCCTCCGTCTGCACGATCCCGTACTTCCCCCCATCCCCGCGCCAGGGTTGCCTTGGAACAAGTACGTACGGGATCCCCGCCAGCAGGATCGGCGTCCCGACGAGCCGAGCGATAGGGAATCCCGACCAGATGAGCCTTACGACAGGACGGCCTTCTGCGACTTCCACCGGCGAAAGGGGCACCCGACCTCGCACTGCCGCGCGCTCCAAGAGGTACTGCTGCACCAATTTCAACGGGGGGAAATCAGCGTGCCGGAGCGGCTGCGTCCGCACGCCCGGGACGGCGATCGAGTGCAGCCCGGCGATAACCGAGGTCGCGAGGATAACCGGGCTAGGCCTTACAACCGCGCCCAAAACGACGACCGGCGGCGACGATCTCCCTCGCGAGACCGGGGTACGGGCAGATCGCCTCCCCCGGCCCGGACTCTGATAGGGATGATCATGGGAGGCCTCCTCTCGTGCAACGACTCGGTGCGGTCCATCAAGCGTCATGAGAGGAAGACCGACGCCTCCCTGAAGTGGCACTCCGGGCCGGAGATCGACGCTCAGGACACGAGCAAGAGGGGGATATGTTTCACCGAGGCCGACGCCCTCGTCGTACAAGTCCGCGTAGCCGACTGCGACGTTAACCGAGTCCTCGTCGACACGGGCAGCTCGGTCGATCTCATTTTCAAGGATACCCTGGCCAGGATGAACCTAAACGGGGTCGAAATCAAGCCGCACTCCATCCCGCTAACCGGCTTCGCCGGGGACACCGTCAACGGAATCGGCACCATCGAATTGCCGGTCTACGTAGGTCGGGTGACGAAAATCGTCAAGTTCGTGGTCTTCGACACCACCCCGATCTACAACATCATCCTTGGCACCCCTTGGCTGCACTCGATGAAGGCAGTCACATCAACGTACCACCAGTGCCTCAAGTTCCCCAACCAGGCCGGTACGTATACTCTTAGGAGTAACCAGAGGGTCTCTCGCGCTTGCTTCGCCATCGAGCATAAGCTGCGACGCGCCGCGCCGGCCTGCTTGGCCATCAACGCGCTTCAGCCCGGCGAGCCCGAGGCCCAGGACCTCCCAAGGCGGGACCTTGTCGCCCAGGTCAACATCGATCCCTGCGACCCCGCCCGCTGCGTTGGCATCGGTACCGATCTCGACGAGGGCATCAAGCGAGAGCTGGTTGAGTTCCTAGGGCATAACGTCTCCACCTTCGCCTGGTCAACCAGCGACATGCCCGGCATTGACCCAAACACGTGCAGCCACGAGCTCAACGTGGATCCGACCTGCAGACCGGTCAAGCAAAAACGGCGAAAGCTGGGTCCGGAGCGCGCCCAGGCAGTCAACGACGAGGTCGAAAGGCTCACCGCGGCCGGTAAGATCACCGAGGTCAAATACCCGGACTGGTTGGCCAACCCAGTGGTGGTCAAGAAGAAGAGCGGGAAATGGAGGGTCTGCGTGGATTTCACCGACCTCAATAAGGCGTGCCCAAAGGACAGCTTTCCCCTCCCTCGAATCGACCAAGTCGTCGAAGCCACCGCGGGGAACGAGCTACTCTCCTTCATGGATGCCTTCTCGGGGTATAACCAGATCCCCATGCACCCCGATGATCAGGAGAAAACCGCGTTCATCACGGACCGAGGCATTTACTGCTATAAGGTAATGCCCTTCGGACTCAAGAACGCCGGGGCCACCTACCAGCGCCTCGTCAACCGGATATTCGCCGACCAAATAGGCCGCACCATGGAAGTATACATAGATGACATGTTGATGAAGTCTTTAGTGGCGGCCGACCACGTCACTCACCTCCGGTCCTGCTTCCGGACGTTGAACGAATACAACATGAAGCTGAACCCGGCCAAGTGTTCCTTCGGCGTCACGTCGGGCGAATTCCTCGGGTACATCATCACCCAGCGCGGGATCGAGGCCGACCCCAAGCAGATCCGGGCCATCATCGAGCTCAAATCCCCGGAGAGCACGCGTCAGGTACAACGACTTACCGGGAGAATCGCCGCACTGAACCGATTCATCTCCCGCTCTACAGACAAGTGCCTCACATTCTACCAGCTGCTCCGGGCTAACAAGCGGTTCGAATGGGACGACAAATGCGAGGATGCCCTCCGACAGCTGAAGGAGTACATATCCACTCCTCCCGTCCTGTCCAAGCCAGAAGAAGGCGAAATCCTCTACCTCTACGTCGCCATCTCCGCGTCCGCGGTCAGCGGAGTGCTGGTACGGGAAGACCGGGGTGACCAAAAACCCATCTCCTACATCAGCAAATCCCTCGACGACGCGGAGAGGAGGTACCCGACCCTGGAGAAGCTCGCCTTGGCGGTGGTCGTCGCAGCTAGAAAGCTCCGGCCTTACTTTCAATCCCATGCGATTGCCGTCCTAAGCACCTACCCCCTCAGAACCATCCTCCACAGCCCGAGCCGGTCCGGTCGGATAATGAAGTGGGCTGTTGAGCTGAGCGAGTACGAGATCGAGTACCGAGGACGGACCGCGATCAAATTTCAGGCCCTGGCTGATTTCCTAGTCGAGTTGGCGCCCGAGCTGGTAGTCAGCGAGGTCCCCGAAGTATGGAGCCTGCATGTCGACGGATCGGCCTCCAAGCATGGGTACGGCGTCGGCATACGCCTCGAGTCCCCGACCAAGGAGATCCTCGAGCAGTCTTTCTGTCTGGCCTTCCCGGCGTCCAATAACGAGGCGGAGTACGAAGCTCTGATTTCCGGCCTGCGCCTAGCAAAGGAGGTCGGCGCGAAGAAAATCCGAGCTTACTGCGACTCCCAGCTCGTCGTCAATCAATTTAGCGGGGAGTACGAGGCCAAGAACGATCGCATGGACGCTTACCTCAAGGTATCCCAAGGCTTGGCCGCAGGATTCTCCGAATTCACCCTGACGAAGATCCCCCGAGGCGATAACACTTCCGCAGACGCCCTCGCCGCACTAGCCTTCACCTCGGCCCCAGCCCAACGACGGGTGATCCCGGTCGAGAGCATCGACTTCCCCAGCATCGAGCTGCCAAAAGGGACCTACTTGATCAACCCCCAGGCCGCGGACCGTGACGAAGACGCGCCACCTCCCGAAGTTCTACCGCCACCCACTGCCGAGCCCGAACTGCCAGACTGGCGAGTTGACCTACTGCTATACATCGCAGACGGCACTCATCCCCCAGACCGGTGGGCCGCCCGACGACTAAGGAAGAAGTGTGCCCGATACACGATGCTGGACGGCAATCTGTTCCGGTGGAGCGCCTCGGGGACCCTGCTCGGCTGCCTCCACGGGCAGGAAACCATTGACGTGATGAAGGAAATGCACGAGGGCGCTGACGGAAACCACTCCAGCGGCCGGACTCTCGCCCTGAGAATACGGAACCAGGGACACTACTGGCCAACGATGCTGCAGGACTGCGAAAGATTCGCAGCCCGGTGCGAGAAGTGCCAGCGTCACGGCCCGCGCATTCACTGTCCTACCGAGCTCCTTACCACTGCGGTCGCGCCCTACCCCTTCATGCGATGGGCCATGGACATAGTCGGGCCCCTTCCCCGATCTCGCCAAAAACGCTTCCTCTTGGTCATGACCGACTACTTCACCAAATGGGTCGAGGCCGAAGCTTACGCCAAGATCACGGCAGAGGACGTCCGAAAATTCGTCTGGAAGTTCATCATCTGCCGGCACGGGCTGCCCTACGAGATCGTAACTGACAACGGTGCCCAATTCACGTCGGCCCTCTTCGAAGACTTCTGTGCGAAGTGGAAAATCAGGCTGAGTAAGTCCACCCCGAGATATCCACAAGGGAACGGACAAGCCGAGGCCACCAACAAAACCATCCTCGACGGCCTCAAAAAGCGACTAGACGACAAGAAGGGGTCCTGGGCCGACGAGCTCGATGGAGTCCTCTGGTCCCATCGCACAACGCCGAAGACGTCGACAGGACGCACACCGCTCAGCCTCTCTCACGGAATGGAAGCAATGGCCCCCTCCGAGGTCGGGCTCCCCACTCCTCGCCGCGCTATGCTCACCCAGCAGCCCGACCTGAACGACACCGTCCTACTCAGCGAGCTGGATTTCCTTGAGGAACAACGGGACCATTCCCTCCTCCGAATCCAGAACTACCAGCAGCTCGCCTCCAAGTACTACAACAGGAGGGTTCGAGGCAGGTTCTTTACCGAAGGCGACCTGGTCCTCCGCAAAGTCTTCGAAAACACCGCCGAGCTAAACGCAGGCAAGCTCGGTGCACATTGGGAGGGCCCTTACCTTATCTCCAAGGTCGTAAAGCCCGGCGTCTACGAGCTAGTCACGATGACCGGCGACGCAATCCCGCGCTAATGAAATTCGATCAACCTCAAACGGTTCTACTACTAAGCCCCCGGGCTCCATTCCGCTCTCCGCCTTTTTAAACAAACGAACTACGATTGGCTTGATCCCTTCTACTAAAGGGTACGTAGGCAACCCCTAACCAGGGCTCAGCTATTAATCTAATAAAACCTTTTTGACAAAGGAATAAGGTCCCCGACCTGTGCACAAAATCCGAGCCCCAAACTCTTGCAAAAAAAAATAAAAAAAAAAAAAAAAAAAAAAAAAGCCGATCTCCAAACGCTCGCACTACAAAAAAAAAATTAAAAAAAAAAAAAAAAAAAAAAAGCCGAGCTCCAAACGCTCGCAAGCCGAGCTCCAAACGCTCGCACTACAAAAAAAAAGGGAAGCCGAGCTCCAAACGCTGGCACTATAAAAAAAAAAAAAAAAAAAAAAAAAGCCGATCCCCAAACGCTCGCAAGCCGAGCTCCAAACGCTCGCAAGCCGAGCTCCAAACGCTCGCACTACAAAAAAAAAAAAAAAGGGAAGCCGAGCTCCAAACGCTCGCAAGCCGAGCTCCAAACGCTCGCACTACAAAAAAAAAAAAAGGGAAGCCGAGCTCCAAACGCTCGCACTAAAAAAAAAAAAAAAAAAAAAAAAAAAGCCGAGCTCCAAACGCTCGCACTACAAAAAAAAGGGGATCGAGCTCCGGTGCTCGCTCTCCCCGGCACACAAGTTATAAGTGCCAAAGCCAAGTTCCAATGCTCGCACTCCCATAGTACACAAGCAATAAGTACTAAAGCCGGGCCCCAGGGCTCGCACCTCTACTAGACACACAAGCATTAAGTGTCTCTAAGCCGGGCTCGCTACCCGCACCAAAAAAACAAGGTACACAAGCAATAAGTACCTTAAGCCGAGATCACCTCGCACCCACTAAAAATATTAAAGATACACAAGCAATAAGTATCTCAAGCCGAGTCGTACCTCGCACCCAATACAAGAGCACGGTCCACGACCTGCATACATGACAGGGTACGGTCTACGCCTACCCTACCGATCAAAAAAGCCTCGAAACGGCACTTACAAAAAAAAAAAAAAGAAAAAAGAAAAGGGCCAACGGCCTCGTTATTATACAAAATGGCCCACGGCCTAGTCATCAAAAAAGCCTTGAAACGGCACTTACAAAAAAAAAAAGAGAAAAGGGCCAACGGCCTCGTTATTATACAAAAGGGCCCACGGCCTAGTCATTACAAAAGCCTCGAAACGGCACTTACAAAAAAAAAAAAAAAAAAGGGCCAACGGCCTCGATTATCACAAAGGGGCCCACGGCCCAGTCATTACAAAAGCCTCGAAACGGCACTTACAAAACAACAAAGGAGAGAAAGGGGCCAACGGCCTGTTTGTCATAAAAAGAGCGGCCAAAGGCCTGGTCCTTACATAAACGGCCTACGGCCCGGTATTTACAAAGAGAAAAGAAAACAAAAAGGAAAAAACTACAAAGAGAAGTTTTTACAAGGCCGCATCGGCCGGTCGGTCTTCGCCCCCGTCAGCACGGGTACCATTTAAATCGCCTGGGCCCACCATCCTCGCATTGGTGCCGTACTCACCAAGGAAGGGCTGCTCAGCCCCCTCTTCCCCAACCACGGCCTCCCCGGATGGCGCTTCAGTACCGGCCTCACCGGCTGGCGCCTCGGTACCGGCCTCACCGGCTGGCGCCTCGGTACCGGCCTCACCAGATGGCGCTTCGGTTCCGGTCCCACCGGATGGCGCGTCGGTCCCGGCCTCATCAGCAAACGGGACCGAGGGATCTGCTTGGATGGTCTCAGCGGCCGAGGGAGCGTCCTCAGTCAGATCCACATAGGGCGCCTCCGAAGAAGCGACGGGCATGAGCCGCTCGAGCTGGACGCCATGAGCGCGATCGAGAGGGATGTCCAGATCCTCCGGGGTCAAGTCCGGAAAATCCATCCCATCCAGCACGGCACCGAATGCCTCCTCGTCCTCGTCCAGCTTCTGGTACCGGTACCACGGCACCACCAGACTGTCCTCGGCCTCCATCCTCCTGAGGCACGCCTTCACGCCGATCACCTGATTGTACATAAGGTGAGGCTCTAAGGCCCTCTGGCGCCCATCGAGGTGGGCGCGGATTTTCTCCATCTTTGCGGACCACTTCCGGTTCCGCGTCTCCCACCGGGCCGCTACCCGCTCGCTCTCCGCGGCCACGGCCACCTTCGCCCGGCCTATAGCGGACTCCAGCCCCTTAACCTTGGAGCGGAGCGTCTCCCTCTCCCCCTTCAGGAGCCCGACCTCCTCCTCCAGAGCAGCCGGCCGGGCCCGCTCAGCGGCAGACCGGGCCCTCTCAGCCTCCAGCTCGGCCTGAAGCCTGCCCACCTCTTCAGCCCGGGCCCGCGCCCGCGCCTCCTCCTCCTCCAGCCCCTTGACCTTGGAGCGGAGCGTCTCCCTCTCCCCCTTCAGGATACCGACCTCCTCCTCCAGAGCAGCCGACCGGGCCCGCTCAGCGGCAGACCGGGCCCTCTCAGCCTCCAGCTCGCCCTGAAGCCTGCCCACCTCTCCAGCCCGGGCCCGCGCCCGCGCCGCCTCCTCCTCCAGCCCCGCTGACCGGGCCCTCTCATTCTTCAGCTCCTTCTCGAGCCCGCGGAGGAGAAGGGACTGGCCCTGCGAACTGGCATCCCGACGCGCCTTCAGAAAGCCAAGCGACGCGTCCTTCTCGGCCAGTCGCTTCTCATAGGCCTCCGCCAGAAAGGCAGTAAGGGGCATCGTCTGCATCGAAACAGTTGTTAGCAAGGACGCACAACAAATCCAGCTAAAAACAGTGAGACCGGAACAAAAACTTACCCGCGCTGCGGATCGCGCCACCTGGCGAAAGGTATCGCCCTCCGCCATCTCCAGCGGGACGAAGTGCGGGTGATTCTGCCCGAACATCATGGCCTGCGCCAGCTCGGCGCACTCGTCCTGGTCCACGATGATCTGGGAATTGCCATCTTCGTGGCAGAAATAGAAGCTGTAGTCCCGAGGCCCGTCCTCGGAACCCTCCGAAGCCCCACCACTCCGGTCACCGGCGGCCTCCCGCCCTTCTTCCACAACGACGGCTGCATCGCCGCCCTCCGTCGCCCGACCAGCGACATCTTCAATCGCCAGGGTCCGGGCCCCTTCGACCTCCCCCGCAGGCACCTCGGCCGCAGGTGCCTCGGCCTCCCCGACAAGAGCGCCTCGGGAGCCCTCGGGCCCGCAACCAGCCTCTTCAGGCCGGCCAGACTCCCGACCTGAAGTCGAAGACCCCTCCTGCGTTCCTGTGGCATCTCTATCAGCCCCAGCTTCGGTCCTCTTCTTCTTCCTGCCAGCCCTAGTACTGGCAGCGTCGGCCCCCCTCTTCTTCGAGAGAGCTGCCTCGGAGGCCTCCCCCCCAGTCCGCGGCACCGGGCCTCGCCGGACCGGCACCTCAAGTATCGGCGGCGGCGGCGCCACAAAGGAGTTCGCGTACAGCGGATTGACAAACCGTGCTCGACCTACATTGGTGGCAACCATCAGCTCGGTAAAAAAAAAAAAAAAAAAAAACAACAAACCGACCTCCGGCCATCGCAGCTTCAATTCTCCCCGAGGTGAATGACTTCCACTCTCTGTCGTGCACCGACCTAAGCACAGCAACGATACCCGCGTAGTCCGGCAGCTTAAATCTGGAAGAGTGAGGACCTGAAAGAAGAGCAAACAACGTCAGTCAGGCCAAACTAAAGCAAAAGAAAAACAGCCCGATCTACAAACCCCTACCCGGGGAAAAATTCCAATCCCGGGTGTATCGCGCCAACGGATCGAGACCAGCCACTTCGGTGGCTCGGACGTAGAAGTAGCTGCGAGACCAGTCCTCGACCTTCGACAGCTTGCTGGCCTTGGACCCCGGGCTGGGCGCCTCCAGGATGTTCGCCGCGGGCTTGAAGGCAGCATAGTAGGTCCCCGGGATACCACGATTCGCCTTCTGCTGGGTGAGGGCCTCGAACATAGCCACCGTCACCTCCACGTAGCACTCATGACCCAGGGTCAGCAGCACGATCATCCCCTGGATCGTAGACGGGCAGACCTGCGAGAAGGCCAAACCCCGCGCCCGGCAGTACTGGACGAGCAGCTCGGGGAGAGGAAGGCGCAGCCCGCACTTCTGGAAGAACCCTTCGTACAGGCAGACGAAGCCCACCGGAGGAGTCCACGGGCGCTCGTCCGCCCTGGGAATCCTGAGCTCGACGCCAGCAGGGATGTCGCACAAATCCCTCAGCAGAGTCACCGATTCCGCTGTGCTCCAGGTCGGTGACCCTCCCTGCTCGTAAGGAACCAGGGGAGACCTCACCCTGGCCACTCGTGCTCCGCCGCCGCGGCCGCCCTGACGACCACCCCGGTCGCCCAGATGCCCGGTTCCTCTCCCTATCTAAACGCCACCGCGACCACCAGAGAAGGACCCTACCACCGCCTTCTTTCGGAGATGGGTCCCAGGGAGCAGCGGAGCGGCCATTGAAGTCGAAGGAACCGGCTGTTCCCCACTGTCCGCGCCTCGACACGGAGAAGAGTTGTGCTCGGAGCCGCCAGAGGAGGAGCTCGGAGGGTCGCTGCGGTTATCACGGGATGCCGAGTCGTCGCTCGACTCAACCCTAATTCCGTCTAACATCGGCGCCATTATACCAAGAGAAGGAAGGAAATCGAAAAATACAGAGGGAAAGCAAGGAAGGGAAGGAGAAAATCAGAGAGGAGTTACCTTGAGAGCAAGCGCAGAAGGTTTTAACAGAAGGAGGAAGAAGGGTTTAAATAGAAGAAGGGGGACAGTGAAGCGACGCCTGGACACGTGTCGAAAAATACACGGCCGCCCAGAAACCTAATGATGACGCCTCTTCGCTATCCCCACGCCAAAAAGCAGAAGACGCCTCGGTAAACGTGAAGCATCTTTCGCACGCCGCGCGTGGGCGTCCCACGCAAAAACCGAGGCGACCTTTCGCTCTCTCACGTGATGGGTACGCGCCAACCGTCTACGGATTCTCGGGAAGATCAACACGTACGAGCACGGACTCCCCGTCCTAAGATGTGCCGAACTAACATCAGATCAACTTCGGCATGCTCGCTTCGTCTCGCGATACCGAACTGGGAGAGGGCCTATTGTTGGAGGTGGGCCTAGCACCCCCAATTAGTTAGGCCCATCTTAGGAAAGACCCCTCTTCAGCTCGGTCGCCGGCCTGAAAGCACAGACCCGCAAGGCCCCTCTTCAGCTCGGTCGCCGACCTGAAAGCGACGCACCTCGGGCCCGGTCTGACGCTTCAAGGCGGGAATGTCAGAAGAGCAGAAGGCAAGTGGGAGTTGGTCGAACAGTGTATTGTCTGAGCAGGAGTATGGGCTGACCTCGACATCTCACCAACCCTGCAGACTTGACAAAGGAGAAGAAGACACGTGGAGGAGTTGGTCAAACAGTGCGCTGCTCTGCAACACGCCACGCCGAGCTCATCATGACCCCCATCCTCGAAAGCCGGAACACGCCTCCTAGGCCACCTTACCCGCGAAAGAGGCCGAAGGCGCCACGTGGCCCCGAGATCCCGGGGAGCAGGAAGCCAACCTCGGCTATATATACCCCTCAATGTCATTAATGAGGAGGACTTTTGATTTCGGCCATTTTTGGACCTACGAAGTTACCCGATCTCTCTCTCTCTCTTTGTAACAAGGCAACGGTTTAGAACGCCGAACTGGACGTCATTCGGAACCAGTTCGTAATTCGAAATTGTTCATTTCTCTCACTATCAATAAAAAGAAACACGGCCCCCGGCCTACTCATCTTTCTCCCGGCCTGCCTTAATAGTGGTTAAACTGCTCTAATTAACGAAAATCTCACCTCTCATCTTCTAATCACCCTGTAAACATACTTAGTGATCCCCGGGATCAACAGTGTCGAATCACATTCTCCGTAAGGAAGTGTAACATCCATGTCTGGTGTCCATCGTTGAATTATGAGCATTCAATCATTAAATATAATCCAATTAAGAGAGAGAGTTCATCCATGTCTGGTGTCCATCGCTGGATTATGAGCATTCGATCAGTAAACGCCCATGCACCCCAGTTGATAACTGACTGCATCAAATCCTCGGATGGGAATCTGAACTGGAATATGCGTCGGTGGACAATATGACTCGGGATTAATCCCGACAAACCCCAATTCTATAATCTCTTGTTTTTTATTCCGAATTAATAAAAAAAAATTTGTGTTTTACTCAAAACATATTATATTTTAAAATAAAAATGTATTTAATTGTTATATTTGATTTCCGCGCACCTTAACTAAAACTCAACTTGATCGAATGTGAGATATATTGACATAATAATATCGCTACTTTATCGTTGCTTTTGAATTAATATTCCCAAAAGTAAAAGCATCCCATCCAGCTTTTTTGTTTCTTCATTCTTCCTTTTTCATTTCTTTATTGCCAAGAGGACGAAAATGATTGAAATGAAATTGATTTACTTTTGTCCTATATACATTTTAGTTTGTCGATTTAGGAAATACTCCTATAAAACACGCAAAATTATGGTATGGTGTATTTCATTTCTGAAAGTCTCAAACACTTCGAAGTTGTATCAACAATAATGTTTCATATTAACTTAGAAGTTTAAGTTAATCTTAAAATCTACAATTTTCATATAAATAATAGGGTGAATTGGGCTAATATGATCAGTTGACCATATATTTAAGAAAATGACAGTTGCCAACGTCAAATTAGGTTTCCATTCTGATGAAGAAAATTTGTTGACTGTTTTACTCCTAGAGGAAATGACGACATCACCTTTATTGTTAACGAAATTATCAATATCCGCCCGACAATGCATTTAATGCAAAGGGAGTGAGATATTTTAGCGCTGTCTGCAACCAAGATTTGATAAATCCAAATATTGTGTGGTGTGTAATTAAGTAAATCAATGTATCGGTAAAAGGAATACCAAATATTAATTAAAAATTTGTTATCTTCTCTATTTATGAGGCCTTCAATATGGCATTTACTCCAAAAAAAACATTCCTCTCCTCTTTCTTCAATACTCATAAAGTTGTCGCCGTAGTATTAACTGCAGTTTCCACCGGAACTAGACTCTGAATAAACGACCATCTACAAAGAGGACGACAAACGAGGTAGGTGATATTGATAAGGACGTTTGGTAACAGTTAATTTCTTTGGGCAACCGTATTTACGGACTGTGACTGTAACTTTTTTGATTGCTAATAAAGTTATCTCATCTACAGAAAAATACAGACCAAAATTCGCCGGCCCAGAAACACAACCGATGACTCTCATAGTTCGTGTTATGTGTGGCCAGTGGAGGAAGCAGAGTGATGGTACCTGGGATCACGAAGCGGCGTTGAACACTTTTAACTACTCTGTCATCCTGAAGGAAGGCGACACCTTCCAAGCAATGGAGGGTGCTATCCGGGTGGGATTGAACCTAGGACCTCGCGTCGAAATGGATATAACATACCAATGGCCCCATTGGATGCTAGGCCATGATTGGAAAAAACCACCACCGATTTATGTCATGGATGATGATGATGCTTCTTTATTCCTAGCCATTAGAGCGGACTTACACGAAGTGTTTCTGAGGGTTAGGGTTAGGGAAAGTTCACACGAAAAGAACGTCTACTCAATCGGCGGTGTAATGGATTTAAACGCTAATTGGGGATATATCGTGGAACGTGATAACTCGGTTAACCCATATGGCAAGATAATCCAGTTAACAATGACCCCTTCAAACAAATTAACCCCATACGTAACTGGTGGGCCATATTCGTCGAACAACGGCAAAGGTATTACATTTAACAAGCAAACAAAAATAACAACCGTAGTTACATAACTTAGTTTATGTGATATAACGATTCGGTAACCTATTTATGCTATCGCCCCGCATGTGTAGTCCCGGAAGAATCTGGCAATCTCGGAGAAGGTGGGGGGGGGGGGGGGGGGGGGTGTCGCCTACTGGACTCTAACCCTGATGACGGTGTTTTCCGGGGTGTCGATAATGCGGTTATCGGAGTTGGCTCGTTAACATCGTTATCTCGAAAAACAGCCCAGGATCTACCAGCTGGACTAACTCGTGGTGGATCTTCAAGGGCCAAAGGCAAAGGTAATGAAGATACCAACTTGACTGGTGGTAAAACAAGTAGTTGCCTCCGCATAGTATGTATGATTAAATGAGACGCTAACCTATTTAACAAATGAGCTCGCAGGAAAACTAACATAACAACAAACCTATTGCGGAGACAATATGGGGGGTTGGGGGCGGTTCAATAAGCCATCTGACCTACCGCGAGATATTTATGAGCTTTGGCGACTTTTTCATGGCCCTTCTGGCCCATTTGGAAGGGCAATTAAAGACGTCGTCGATCATGCCCTCACACACCTGACGGAAGCGGTAGACCTAATGGAGGTTGATGGCAAGGCAGATGGCAACATGATCCCTCACGCATGCCGAGAAGCTGGTATGCAGCTAACTCTTGCGGGAGCGTACGTGGAAACAGGGGGTGAGTTCGACGTCGCCCCAACACATCTGGGTGTAATGTCGGTGAGCTCGTCGTCATCTTCGACATTGATCCCTCCATCAACGAGTAACCAGTACTTCTCGCAAGCGGAACTGATGGATACCGCCGAGGAAGTAGAGATGCAAATATCTCTAGTAGGTAAGAAACTCTATAACAACTACTAATTATTGGGATACATATAAAAGTCCAAAATCAAACCCGTCACCTTTTGAACAGGTGAGGACCTCATAGCTCGATTATTTGAGGACCCCATTCCAGATCCGGCAGTGCCTACGGTGTTTGAAGCGAGAAGGGGAACCAGAGATATGGCACGGGTGGTTGGCCCATTGGGCAGGGGGATGGCATCAAGGACAAAATTGGAGATTGAAAACCTAGAGATTGGATCATCTTCGAGGAACCCCTCAACCTCTTATTCCGGTGAACCTGCGAGAATGCAATACCCACTTTCATTGTCTGGTAACCCAGCGATAATGACCTACCAACCAAATGGTGGGCGAGAAACAAGAGTGGAACCAACATTGCACGATAGGGATACCCCTCCATACTTTGACGATCCAATAAACGAAGGTACAAATGCCATGGGTCGCATTTGTGTTTATAACCCCGTGTCAATGTGTTATGCTGCTAATTGAAATCGTTAATGATAATAACGTTTGTACGTAGTGGTATTTGGTTAAGAGGACATGTTAACGGCATTTTGTTAACCCCAGATCCGTTGGCGCGCGAAATCCGGGACATTGATTACGAAGGGGATGAAATATATGTTGGGAGAATTTTTAAGACACAGGATGACTGCAAGCTGAAGCTTGCTCTACATGCAATTAACCGAAAGTTCCATTTCACATACGTACAATCATGTCCCAGAAATATCATCGTGGTGTGTGTGGAGACTACGTGTCCATGGAGAGTATACGCTGTCAGGATGGAGGACAGTGAAAGCTACGAAATAAAGTCAGCGACCCAGCAACACACTTGTAGTGTGGACGCACGTGGTGATTTCCACCGCGTAGCCACTACGACGGTAATTGGGAAAATGGTTCGAGAACGATATGGTCTAGGCGTTAAGGGACCAAAAGCATGTGATCTTCGCCGCTTGCTCCGTCAAGATTACAGCCTCCATGTTAGTTACTGGAAAGCTTGGAGAGCAAAGGAGATAGCTATGGATAACGCTATGGGTAGCGCAACGGGAAGTTTTGCATTGGTAGCGCCTTATTTTGATAAACTTCTTTCAACAAATCCAAACTCGGTGGTGTCCTTAGAGGCGGAGACCACTCCAGCAGGTGTTGTGCGTTTCAAATACCTATTCTTTTCGCTAGACACATGTGCTCGCGGTTATCGTTACATGCGAAAAGTTATCGTCATCGATGGTACGCATTTAAGTGGCCGTTATGGGGGATGTCTACTTGCGGCAAGTGCACATGATGGAAATTTCCAGGTCTTTCCATTGGGATTTGTCATAGTTAACAGTGAGAAAGACAACTCGTGGGAGTGGTTTCTACGGAAACTAAGCGCAATAGTACCTGACGAGCATGATCTGGTATTCGTCTCCGATCGCCACGCTTCAATATACTCTAGCATTCGGAAAGTAAGTTTATGTTAACTAATTTAATGTATAATGGTCGAATTGGTCTGCCTGTGTTAACGGTAATATCTTTCACCATATACTAACAATGTTAGCAATTTATTGACAGGTCTATCCTATGTCATCCCACGGGGCCTGTGTAATTCATCTCCAGCGAAATATCGTCACACTATTCAAGTCGGAACATTTAAGCAACCTAGTCTCGCATGCTGCACGTGCGTACCGCCTAAGTGAGTTTGACATTGCTTTTGCGAAGATAAAAGCTATCGATACTATGTGTGCATATTATCTTGAACGAATTTGTTTCGAGCACTGGACACGGTCTCACTTTGTTGGAGAGGGGTACAACATCATGACAAGCAATATTTCGGAAGCTTTGAACAAATTTATGACTATGTCTCGCGAATACCCAACCATTTCCATTCTAGAAACAATACGTACTACTCTTGTATCTTGGTTTGCCCTCCGGAGGGAGTCCGTCGAAAAGGAGGAAGATGTGGTCAATCCGAAGGTGCAGGAGATGCTGATTGAAGGTTTCCATAAGTCATCGGGTTATTTTGTTATGAAGATAGGTAATGTTTTTGACCCTTAGATTAATGCTAACAGTATTAACTATCTTCGGTAACAATTTTTGCTATTTGGTTTAACAATTAGGTGATGGATTGTATGAGGTGCGGGATGAATATGATGTTGCTTACGCGGTGCATCTATGGGAGGAAACTTGCAGTTGCATGGAGTTTCAACTATTACATATACCATATTGCCATGCCATAGCGGCAACAAAAAGAGAGGGAATCCGTGTCGATAGTTTGGTTGGTTTTCACTACTCCACGGAGTATCGCCGGCTGGCATACAGCGGGATTATAATGCCAGTCCCGGATATGGACCACCTAGCACCAAGTGCAGATGATTTTGGCGGTGGAAAGTTGAAACCTCCGGCCGTTCGCCGTCCACCAGGCAGGCCGCGTAAACAGCGGATCTTGTCTCGGGGAGAATTTAAGGTAACAATGTTAACAATGTTATCTGAGGTTAGTTTAAGTACGTTGCATATATATGTTAGCTATGTTATCTAAACGTTGGTTAACTACTACAATATGGCATTTAACATGGTTATCGGTCAAATTATAAGGTAACAACACCGCCAAACAGGAAGATGCCGCTAAAAATAACTTATTTCACAACCATTATTTACAACGTGTCTCCTAGAGGAAGTGCACACGTTGCCGCGAGCGGGGACACAACCGTTCAACATGCAAAGCCCATTTACCGGTAAAAGAAATTAATTTATATACGTATTACTCCTACGATGTAGGTTGGGTTTGAATGTTCACGGTCCGCCCTACAATTTGCAGGGGGAGTAGAAGCAGGAATGGAAAAATGTTAGAGGATGGTTTTTTGTATAAATATGGCTCTTGCAAAGATGGTGAGGGATGGTTATGGTTATATCCATCTCATGTTTTATAATATGTAAATAAATGTACTACGGCGTCCTCTTTTGATATGTTAATAGTGACGGCTACATAGGGCTAAGGATAAGTTTGTTGCATAACTATGCCACCATCAGTAAACAATGTTAAAGCCTTTTAAAAAAGCAAGTTTGCTTGATATCGCATGTTGTAACGTTTGTATAAATACGTTATATGATAACATGGTTGGGAAACAGTTGCATACTCGGTTGCCTACTCGATTACCCTCGGATACGTAGAGCTAAGCATAAAAATGTTTCCAACGTACACCACCGTGAGGTTTCAAACTGTTAGAGCCATTAATTCAGACGGATACATAGGGTGGAAAATATATAACATTGTTGGCAGAGAAAGGTTAAAACACAAATTTGGGAGCTAAAAAAATCGGGGGGGGGGGGGGGGGGGGGTGGAAACCCTAAATATTAATGATGATTTCAAAAATACATTCCAGATACATGTTGTAGCGAAAGAAGGGTGTCACACTTAAACATAACATACAATGCATAGAAACCACAACACGAAAATGAAAATAAGAAGTTGGCAGTCTGACGCCGTAGTTATTGGTAAAAAAAAAAAAGGTGCACAAGTTACAAGGGGGGGGGGGGGGGGGGTTCAACAGTGGCATGGATGAATTCAGTGATGGTATTGCTGACTGAGAACTACAATCAGTTTCTTTCTTGGTATCGATCTCAAGCTTGGAAAGAGCATACTCCAAACAACCCTCGAGTCCAAATATGGCATGGTCAAGCATTAGAAAAAAGGCGACCATACCAGAGTCGTTGGTGGACGTGATTTGGGGGACTCCAGTAATTCTTTGAATCTCGAACTCAGTAATCGCCACTTGACTCATCTGGTTGTTTAGCGCCGTCTGACGGAACAAATAAGGCAGCATGACTGCAAGGGGGGGAATTTCCGAAAACATTCTAGCATCGGACCTTAGGCTGGCGTTGTAGTCGAGTACCAGAATCTTGGAGGATAGCATATCAACTACAAGAAACACCCAGTGCTTGATGTCAAGGTTAAATGGAAGGTAAAGGTAATCAGCATCAGTGAATAATGTGGTTGAGTCATCAACGCCCACTCCCTCTAATTTCTCAACGACGTTTTTGGAGAATTTAAATTCAGTCTTCTTAGCAGTCTTGTTGAACTTGAGATACAATTTTGTTAGCAGTGACACGAACTTAGTATCCAACACATCAACTCTCGGCTTTCGAGAATCTACTCTGACCATGTGCCTTGCCAGTCTACATAGAGGGTCCATTACCTGGGTGAGCGAAACAAAGGTAACTTAATACGTAATACTTACAACCCTTTGCTCACATAAGAAGGAAACAATATAACAAATCTGACATACTTTTGCCGGCATGCATTTAAGCCTGGCAACTAATTCAGTGATATCTCTCACCGTTAACTGAGTTTCTTGGCCGATGGAAATTGGCTTGCTAACCATGATAACATATACCAATTAATAAGTTGACATTGGACAATAATATTTGGGATTAATAATTACAGTGATTAACTAACCCTTTCAAAGACTTAATGGCCTCTTGGTATAATACGTGGCCATCGTCGTCGGCAGACGCATTAGGGGGAGTGTGCGCAAAAATGGCCTTGATCCGTTCCTCACATTCATATGGACTTCCGAGGCATTGAGCTATCATCCTGGGGCAATTGCTTTTCCTCGTCCGTCCTGCATGCAAATCATCCTCGGCTGCTTCAATGCGTTCTGCGGATGATGAAGTTTTACCCTTCCCTTCCTGACGGATAACAAAACAATTGTTCAGTGAATTGTAGATAGGTGTGAAATCTTAAACATGGGTGTGGGATAAATCTTACACATGAAATTTAGTGATATGATAAATCACGATTAAATTGTTAAGGGCGGGTGCTACGAGAAATGGTTAGTAAATAGTTAACAGCGTGTTGTAAAGTGTTAACTAATGATATGATAACCATGTTATCACATACAATGATAACATGTTTATCAAAGAAAGTTATCAATGAGGGTTAGCAATTGAGGATGATATTCGTGAACATAGCCAACGGTTGGAACTAATGCGTTAAAAAAAATACTTCTCCAGATGGAGGGTGAGATTTAGTTTAACTGGGAATCATACATTTTCTGCTACGGTGCGAATTTTCACGGAAGGAGCTGATGTCTTTGCGCTGCCTGGATGGACCTATGTTATGAGTTAAAATTCAAAAACACATTACAATTCAAAAAGATATTTCAATAAATTAAAATTATTAGAACCTCCACATGAAATATACTGTCCAAAGAAATGGCTAGTAAATAGTTAACAGCGTGATGTACAATTGTTAACTAATGATCTGATAACTATTCGATAACACATTACAATTCAAAAGACATTTCAATAAATTAAAATTATTATAACCTCCATATGAAATATATTGTCCTGAGAAATGGCTAGATCAATAGTTAACAGCTTGATGTACAATTGTTAACTAATGATCTGATAAATATGTTATCACATACAATGATAACATGTTTATCAAAGAAAGTTGCCAATGAGGGTTACCAATTGAAGATGATATTCGTGAACATAGCCAACGGTTGGAACTAATGCGCTATAAAAAAAATACTTCTACAGATGGAGTAATATAGCTCTTACATTTGGTTCTGGGTTGGCTGATGTGTGAGTAATGACCTACATTCACATGGAAAGTTAGAGGTTTCACATGATAATAAATCCATATGTTGATTTATAAAATAGTTAGCGATATCAATGTCTACTAGGGTGAGAAATTGTTAAACTGAGAGTCTTACCCTTCCCTCTAAGGTGTGAACTTTCACAGAGGGAGCTAGTATCTTTGGGCTGCTTGGATGGACCTATGCTATCAAGGGGATTTAACCCATTACAATTTTTAAAAAACGTTTCAATAGACCATCAAAAAGAGGAACCCAACATTACTTGGGTTCTTATCAATCGAAAACTAGTAAATTCTATTGTCGACCAATATCACCGCTTTTAAGATCATGTGGGTGTGTGTTTTACGGAAGTGGGAGAGTTTTCATAGCTAAAAAGAAATTTTTCTAATCCATATAAATACTACATTTAAAAAATAAAAATGACCTCCTCTGTTGAGACGTTCAGCTGAAATTCATCATCTACAACCTCTCTCTGTCTCTGGGGAACATCAGTCCCTTCCGGATTTTACAAACCCTCGTCAGAAACCTTAGAGAGGGAAACAAAAATATTGTTCACCACATAAATAATTATATCAAGGTGTACCCCATAGCTGTAACATATAGTCTGGGAAATGTGAGATGGTAACCAAATTAATTGATTTGAATACCTTCGTTTGGTTGTCCTCGTCGTTTGTAACCTCTTCACCATCATGTGTTCGCTTCTTGGGGAACTCCATGGAGTCTTCCGGGTCTTGTGTAACTGGGTTGACCTTTTCTGTTGCAGCATCATCGCCATTTTTTGAAAGAGTGCGACTCTCATACGGGAAATCTTCAGCTCGTTGTTTGCTGACATATGCGTCACCAGATAAGGATACACCTCCATAGTGGGATGCAATCTCCTCAACAGAAGGGAATATTTGGAGATGAGTTCCCAATGGATTCAATTCTCCAATATTGCCGCCAGTGTATGCACCAGCTAAGGGGGATATTGGAACAAAAGTATCATGGAAATTCCATGGGCGATTAGTGTGAATGACATTTGGTTGCGTAGATTGATCACGACGTCTTTTCTTAGCATGGGATGGATCCGTATGGGTAGCTCCAACATCAATGTTAACCTCCTTGGATTGGTGGTTGCTAATACACTTGGTAACACGGTATATGACGGTTTGACTGTTAGCTACTAACATAGTTTGTATCTTCTTGTTGTTTTCGTTTAGCAGTTAGGCAATGATCGCATAGATTTTTTCCTCACAAAGAACCATGATTCTGTCGTCCTCTTGACGGTGGTTGACGATGACTGACCAGCTCGATAAATTCCAACTGAGTTTCGCAAATTCCCTTTCCCCTTCTTGTTTGGGACTGGCTTTCCCTTTATACCCCCTCTTCTAGTCCTTCTTTGCCCAACAAGCTGATCGGGATTAAGCCCAACGGCAAACATTTCACTCTTGAACTCAAAACCTTGATTCAGAAGCCTGATCATATGATCCACCATTTCATAAACCTCATCGGCACTCCATGAGAGATCTTCCTCTTCGGGGTTGAATTCAACATTAGGGCGTATGATCATTTTCACCTCTACCTGCAGAATTGGTATGCATTAGTCCCCACTTATAGAAATAATAGAATGTCTGCAAATAATTCATGATAACAATGTTATCCACATTGTGCTAACAAATGTTATTCATATTTTGCTAAAGCCAAATAATTCATGCTAACAATGTTATCAACATTTAACATACTAGTATATCTTACAATGTCATCCACATTACACATGCTAAACCTATTGCCTAATATAATTACTGCTAACTATGTTGGAGGTCTTCTACGAAAAAAGCATATACGTCATTTTGAAGATTTTACCTGGTCCTCCGCGTCAAGCACTCGCGCTTTGTTTATCTGGAGAGCATCTGCCATAGCGCACCCGCGGGAGACAGTCCTCTCAACACAGCTATCATCCTCATCCGAGTAGTCACTGTCCTCCTGAATAGCTGGTACAACCTCAATGACAACTATTTGTAGAGCTGGGAAAAAGCCTGATACTACTACATTGGCGATTGTAATCTGCGCTAATTCCATGTCCTTAAGATTAGTCATCATGACATCAAAGGATTTTCTCCCCCAGGAGAATGAAAGGAACGAATCAAGGTCTTCTAGCATCTCAACATGGTCTATGCTCACCTTCGCACGGTTGAAATGAACAGACGGGAGGAGTATGGCATCGACAACGGCTAGGCACGCATACCTTATTCTCATTTGGGGGTCGTCGACATATCTATTTTGCAATATTTCTATGGCACGTTCTATGGGGGCATCTTTCTCATCTCCGAACATGGTCTTGTAGAATTCGGAAATAACATGGGCTCTCTTTTTCTACTTTTCGACAATTGGGTATTTGCCGCACTTAAGACCAGTAACAATCTTGAACTCGCGGAGGGAAAATCGGATGGGTTTACCGGCAAATAACAGCCATATCTCGTTTTTTTTTCTCACATTCAGCAAACGAGTTAGCATGAACAATCCAAAGGCAAATGACCACCCAGACTGAGCAGAGAATTCGAACAGTTTCTCAAACTGGGTTTTCTTCATGAAATCTCTTTCGGAATCGTCAAGGATAACCTCGATATCAGATAAAGCCGTCAATTTTTGGTAAATGTTTACACGGTTCCCAATGGGCACTTGTCCAGCGGGGAGAATCCCCTACGGGAGATCGAGATCAGCCATCAAATGACAAATTTCTCGGTTTTAGAACTTGCCAACCATTTATATTATGAATCGGTAAAAAAAAATTAAAAAAACGACAACGATTTGGACATGCGACCAAATAACAATAGCGAATTGGAGATAAAACTGGAACACTAAAACTGGGTTGATGGTTTCTAAACAGGAAACAATGAAAATCGACATCACCTGTTCTTCGGGTTGTTACAGTGAATTTGATCGCCTGATTTGGAGAGGAACGAGTTTCGGGCAGATATTGACGTCGATGGTGTTAGGGGTTTAGTTCGACAAGCTCTGCTATTGTCGGAATTATTAAAAAAAAAAAGAGAGAAATTGTTGAGGAAAATAGAAGCTTCTCTGGAGTTTTTTTCGCTCGGCGACAGAAGGCGAAACCCTAAAAGTAAAGACATTTCAATATCCCCACTATTTTGCCGGTTTGATTTAGTTAAAAAATTTAAAAAGAAAACAACAATATCTAAAGAATATTTTTAATTCTGACATTGGGTATAGGGGACCCATGAATATGTGACGTAAGCAGGCTTGTGAAGTGGAACTAGATCTCGTAGATAAGTAGGGGTGTATGAGACAATTCCTTGTGAACAGTTCTGACTGCACAGTCCGAAAAAGTAACTCTTAATTTCAAAGTTAAGATTTGTTAGATCATGCAATAACCCTAAATAATACTGAAAAATTATTGTTGTTGTTTCGAAATAAATAGATATCAACTTGTGTTTGCACTATATATGGTACGAACTATCAAGGGCAATATTATTTCTTGCGACATTTGTTTTTTTTTGGGACAAAGATTCCCACCATAGAAAGGAGCTTGGTGTCTCATCAAGTGTCTGCCAAAAAGTTATTGTAGATATTTTAATATAAATATATAAAATTTCGAAGCTCAGCATTTCCGCTATAATTAAGAACAGATTTCTACAGAACAAATGAGCTTCATCTCAAATTAAATACATACTAAAAAAATGGTGTATACAAAAAGATTCAAATGAACATTGTTGAGGTTCTGAGTGGAACAAATGAGCTTTCCATTTGTAATTTCTCATTGAATTTGAAAAACCTTTTAATAGATGTTGTTTACAGTTGAAGTTGAAAAATAAATTAAAATATTTTATTAGTAATTTGGCCCTTTCAATTCAAAAAATGAACAATTTTTTTTTTGACCTTATGCGAAACATATTAAAGAAGAAAACGATGTTTCGTATCTAACTTTTATTACACAGGATTTATCCTGCGTACAAGTGCTGTTCTTTTTTTAGATAATTTTTTTTGAAAGAAACGAAGTGCAGAGCCGAGCTGAAAGGCACACTAGAATCACTAACGGTCAAAGACTCATTTAAATTGGCGATTAAAGAGGTCTGGACGTAACGACCGAATCCTCTCAATGAAAAATCATGTATGGCGAATCAAGCGAAGTAAATGACAACGTTAAACACGGATTGAAAGTATAAAAGCAAAGACAATGACAAGAGGCACAACAACTTATTCCACTCACAATTAGCACTATACATTTAGTTCTTCTCGATTATTTGGTCCTACATGTTCTTGTGTAAACACTCTCGAGAACGAAATATTAAATTCAGTTGCTCCTACTTTTTGTGTGCTCTTGATCCATTTCTCATGCCAAACAACATTCTTTCTGTTTATTTTCCAAAAGCCATTTGATTCTTTTGTTATTATAAATAAGCAAAAGTCTTTTAATAATCTCTATTTACAAATTTTGATTGTTGTAATTTCAGTTATAACAATATATTTCAGTGATTTTAATCTTAGAAAAAACCAAGTCAAAATTTGATAACTATTATAGATTCTTAAAAAAAAATTTAAAATAGAAAATCATAACCACTCTACATTATTATAATTATTTTTTTTCGTTTTGCATCATTTTGTTTAATTCGTTCTGCTCTAACCATATGTGTTCCATTTAATTTGTTTGTTCTGCATCACCCATTTCGCGATCATCATTGAAACACGTGGACTACAAATTATAGAGAAAAAAAAAATTTGTTGACAAAATGACAATCATCAAAGAAGTGGTGGCCTAGTGATAGTATAAGAAGGTTATTTTTTTGTGCCCCTGATCCAAACTTTTTTTAAGATGGAAGATTATTTTTTAAATAGGAATATTTCATGATATTAGGGGAGATTATGGACGAATTCCCAAAGTTAAAAAAAACAAAAAACAAAAAACAAATTGACAATCATGTAGATAGAACCAGCCAAGAAATGAGGACATGTCAGAACCTATCGTGGCCGTTGAAATAACTCCCCTGGCATGCTGATTGTTTGTCTCGATCGATCCCATCATATGCTGAGAGTTTGGAGATAGGATTCCACTTAGCAGTCTTCTATAATTATGTTCATGTTCTCTCTTTTTTTGTGTCTTAAAAGTATTAAGTTCATGTTCTCAAGGAACAAGAGATCCTGAATAATTAATTTTTCCTGATTTAGCAAATTAAAAAAAGTCATTAAATTGGTTTAAAATTCACTAATTGTTTTAAAAGAAATTGCACTGTCCTGGAATTTATTGGCGTTTGGTGTTTCTTGTTTGAGTCTTCAGTTAAATATTGATTTTCGTATCTAAAGCTGACAAGACAACGAATTGATAGTAAAATTAAAAAGGATTTAGGTTACATATGTCACATGTACGACATTTTTGCACATGTTTTATTTTTCTTAAAATTCATTTAAAAGTAAGAACCGCGCGACCAATTTATTAATTCTAAGCATTTTATTTTAGAAAAATTGTTCGTTAGCTACACGAATTATACGAGAACGCATGACTACACATCCGAACTAAAACAATGTGTTGATAACTACATAATCTATTGATATAGTATAGACACACATCCGAACTAACATGAGTCATGTGTCCAACACCATGACCATCACTTTCTTTACTTTTCCGGTATACTGGTCGACTGACTTCGGCGTTGACTCATTATTATTTTTTCTTCAACAAAAATTGCTACTTTTCTGGTCAAATCTCAAATTCCTTCAAAACCATAAATTCTCTTCAAGAACTTGATCTTTGCAACAACAAATTCTCCGACTCTTTCTCTCTAGTCACAATCAACATCCTAAATCTCGTTCACCTCGTTCTTTGGGTCAACAATTTTACAAGCTCGATTCCAGAAATCTCGATTGAAATCAAAATACACATCCGCCACTAGAGCTTGCCGTGGAGATCGAGATCCTTTAGATCTACATGGCCACGTTCTCTGCTTCATCTTCTCCGGCGAAGAAGACCACCAACGATTTCAAGAGGGGAAAGAAAAATGTTTCGCTTTCAATGATGGTCCAAAGCGAAAGTTTTGAGAAAGCTCCGTTCAATTCTCACCGGAAATTTTACCAAGCTCCGATCAATTCTCACCGAAAACAGCTAGCGCATCAGCACCACCAGTTCCACAATACATCTCAAACGATTTCCCAAAGATCATATCATTACTTATACGCAAAAGAAAAAAAGAGTTTAGTGGTTTACTCTCTAGACCCAAGCTCCGACTCTGTCGTCTAAAACGAGCACATTTCCTGTGAAACACACCGACGCTGTAGGAGCTACGGCGAAGCATGAATGTAGATGCGGTGGATATGGTGGTGGTCAAGAGATGCCTCGTCGATGGAAATAAAAGAAAATTGGAAGAAGAGGAGGACGAGTACATCTTTAGTTAAGAGATTTCAGATCGATTCGTCCAAGAAATTCATGTAGATTTTAGGAAAAATTAAACCAGAAAGTTTCTGGGACGGAGAGAAAGAGAAGTAGAGAGTTCGAGAGATGATTGTGAGTGACTGAAAGGGCTCATGGCGGTTCGCTTGGATTGGATTTTCTTAATTCGCCTATCACCCAAATTAGCAAACGATTTTGGGAATTTCGTAAACCCTAATCACCCACTATTTTTATGTTCATCAATACTCAAAAATTAAATGAACGAAAGAATCGAATTCAATGAAATTGAGAGAACCTACCGAATCAAAATCCTATCTGTAAATCAGTATCGACGAGGAAGAAGAAGCTGAGGAGGTCATTTTTTATCTTTTTATTTTTAAGTTTTTATTTAATTTGGGTCGGATTTAATGAGTTAATACGGGTCAGCGCCGAAGTCCGTCGACCAGTACACCAGAAAAGAAAAGAGAGTGATGGCCATGGTGTTGGGCACATGACTCATGTTAGTTCGGATGTGTATCTATGCTATATCAATAGATGATATAGTTATCAACACATTATTTTAATTCGGATGTGTAATCATGCATTCTCGTATAGTTCGTGTAGTTAAATATTGATTTTCGTATCTAAAGCTGACAAGACAACGAATTGATGGTAAAATTAGAAAGGATTTAGGTTACATATGTCACATTTACGACATTTTTGTACATGTTTTATTTTTCTTAAAATTTTAAAATTCATTTAAAGATAAAAATCGCGCCACGAATTTATTGATTTTAAGCATTTTATTTTATATAGTTAATTTCATAAATTGAGATTTTTTATTTGGTTGCAAACCCTAGTTTATGTAATGCCACGATAAGATTTGAATATTATAAACCTTTTATCAAAAAAAAAGAGATTGAATTTTTTTTTTTTCACTAGTAGAAATTTCTCGCATAACAACGAATTAGACACGAAATAATTCGTGACTTTTTTAAAAGCCACGAAAAAGCCATGAAAAATCACAGAATAGCCACGGAAAAGCTACGAAAAAATTAAAAAAAAAAGCCACGAAAAAATGGTCACGATCCTATAGCAACGAAAAAAATTCGTGGCTAAAGCTTTCGTGGTTATAGGATCGTGACCATTTTTTCGTGGCTTTTTCGTGACCTTTTGGTTTTTTCTTGGTTTTTCCGTGACTTTTTCGTGGCTATTCTATGATTTTTCGTGGTTTTTTCGTGGCTTTTAAAAAAGCCACGAATTATTTCGTGTCTAATTCGTTGCTATGCGAAAAAATTCTACTAGTGTTTTAGCCCACATGGGCGTGGTCGAGTAGTAGTGGGGAGGTGGGATTGTTCCACCAACGGGGAACCCGGGTTCGATTCCCCCTCTGCCCTAGTGCTCGAAACATTTATCACGACTATGTGTGGAAGCTGACATTGGGCTCTGGCCCAGTTGAAAACCCGTGAGGAGGCTTTGTCAGTTGGGTCAACTCACTCTAGGTAATAGTCAGAAGACGCGAAGTCTTACTGGTTTGGCATGTGGTAGTCAGTCTCCATCTCTCCAATAAAATGTCGATCGGAGAGCTTAGATTATCAAAAAAAAAAAATTGTATTTTTATTTTGGATGTTGGATAGTACTCTTTTGCTGTGCAGAGATCGGTCACGTGGTTGGTGGAGACAATTTTGATTCGTTTCACGTTAACTTTCGGTCCCAAAACCTGGCTGAGAACTAAACCTAAGAGATCATGTACGATATATTACGATACTTTTGTTTTTCTTGCTGCACATATTGTAGCTACATTTTATGTGCTGCAAAACATATTCTTTTTTTTGAACAAAGCAAAACATATTCTTTGTATTTGTAGTGCATATGATAGTTTATTAATATTCTTCTTAACAAATGTGTCAGTCCCTGGACGCTTGTGGTCAAATGGTAGGGGACGGGTTTTGGACGCAAACACGTTCCGGATTCGATTATCATGCTATGCGAAACTAACATACATTTGTTTTGGACACCTATACGGATATGAGTTCTTGTTTTCGATCCATTTGAATATCTGGGAGGGGCTATCCATGGGTTTTCCCCAGAGAATTAGTCTGAACCTCTCCATTGGTCTGAGATCTACCCCTGAATTATCAAAAAAAAAAAATGTGTCTGTTTATTGATCCAATTTAGTGTTGGAACATTAATTAGATAGTATATGATTTGTCTACTCACAATTCTCTTATATTTTTCTGTTTTTTTTTAGAATGTGAAATTTATTACTCCAAAAATTTATTATTTACATCATAAAATAAATTAAAATAGTTCCAAAAGTAGAATCAAAATATTTTGATACAACTCTTTCCGAACGTCATAAAATATGCTAATTAATTTGAAATAACACAAAGAGGTAGTAATACCATTGCGAACAACATTATCGATGGGACGAACTAGTTAATCCACTGTATGAGCAGGTTTCAAATGAATTTGATCATTCATCTCGAGCCATGCATATTTGATAGATGATAACTGGAAAATCTAGTTAAAATAATATGAACATAACTCGATCGAAATTGCTTTTCATTAGGAGTTCATAGTCTCCGACTTATGTGTGTGATATAAGATTCTAATTAAAAGGGGCTTCCAATGTCAAATTAAACCGTGAAGGAGAAGGAACAAGCATAGATATGAATACTCTTATATTTTTGCAACATAAAATTAATGTGCATACACACCCAAAAATGAGATAATTTGAGCTTTGATTCAATAAGTTTGAAAAGAAAGTATAAACGATTAAAATATATCTTAATAGCTAACAAAACACTGGAGCAATTTAAGGTGTAAATATATGCATTAGAACAAATGGCATATCCACGCATGTGAACATATGGAATGCCTCTTTTTATACAACATATAACATATTTTCTTTAAAAAAATTGTTGCTCTCATATCCACAGCAAAATATTATGTGAAAAATTAATATATATGTTTGTGAATTTGCCTGTTCTAGTTTTAAGGTGAAAAATTACATGCATTTAATACTACTTTTATATTTTTGCGTTTCACATTATAAAATTAAATTAATTTATTTAAAAAAAATGGGAGAAAGAGAGAATATCTCGATCGAGGAAGAAAATGGAGAAATCTCGTATAGTCCAATACACTTCATCCGTTTTATAAACAATACTCCATCCGTTTCAGTTTATAGGTCGTTTAAGGTTGTTTCACACAAATCAAGAAAACATACTCCCTCTTTTATATATTAAGTGATGTTTAAAGTTTTTACACACCAATTAAGAAAGTTTGCGTAATACAATTTCTAAACCTTTTTTATCATTGATTAATTCTAACATTGATTAATTTTTGAGTGTTTTAATGAAAATTATCTCAATAATATAAGGGCAAAAAGTCATATTATGTCAATTTTAACATTGTTTTGTGAGAGCATCACTTAATTGAAAACAAAAAAAAAATCTCTAAAACATCACTTGCTATAGAACGGAGGGAGTATTAATTTTTTTTATCATACATCTTATTAATAAACTACATATTTTCTCTCTTTTATTAATGTATTACAATAATAACACTACAAGAAAACATGTTGTTTTCCGACGGAATTTCTGACGGACGTAATTCCGTCGGAAATTTCCGACAGATTTCCGACGGAATTCGGATGAAATTAACATCCGTCGGAAACTTCCGACGGCATTCCGATGACATGCATCCGTCGGAAAATTTCCCACGGGTGTTATCACCCTTTCGAAAAAACAAAAAACAAAATTTTGTTAAGTAACATCCGTGGGAAATTTTCCGAAGGATTTCCGACGGATTAGTGTAATCTCGGAAATCCGTGGAAAATTTTCCGACGGATGACCTAAAATGTTGTTTAGGGTATAGGGTTTAGGTTTTTTTTAGAAATTGTAGAGATACAATTGTATGATGTATATACAATAACTTCAACTTGTCAAATTTCAAAATAAATGTGTGTTATAGACTTTATAAAATTTGATGGAAATGTTAGTATAAGTTAGAGTATAATGTATAGTAGATGTTATGTGAAATGTTTATGTTTTATGTTGTAAAATTAATAAACTCATAGAATGTCTTTAACATTGAATAACTAACAATTTTTTTGAATGAAACATATATATTAGGGATAGTTAAACCATATCGCGTAACCCTAAACCCCAAATATACCCTATATCCGTGGGAAATCCGTGGGAAAGTTTCCGATGGATTAGTGTAATCTCGGCAATCCGTGGGAAATTTCTGACAGATTTCAGACGGATTAGTGTAATCTTGGCAATCCGTGGGAAATTTTCGACAGATTTCCGACGGATTAGTGTAATCTTGGTAATCCGTGGGAAATTTTCGAAGGATTTTTGTTTTTTCAAGACCGCGGGAAAATTGACCGCCAAAACAAAATTTTTTAAATAATCTGACGGATATAACCGTCGGAAATCCATAGATTTATTATCCATGCCTTGTCTTCTCCCTCATTTCTCTTTTTCTCCTTCTCTCTCTTACTGTTTTTCTTCCTTTTCTCTCTCTAAAATCGGACAATTTTGGTTGCTATCATTTACAATCTCTCTAAATCTTCGTTGTTCATCATCAATCATGTGTAAGTGCTTATATTTTTTTTGTAAATCTTGTTAGTTTTGATATTTTGTAGAGTTTCTTAGATTTAGGTAGTTAATTTTGATAGTTTTTTTAGAATGAAAGTTGTTGTGTATTTGTTTGTTGGAATGAAATTTGTTAGGGTTTATGAGATTAGAATTGTTAGATTAGAATTTTAGTAAAGTTTTTTTAATTAAAAAATTTAAAACTTTTTAGTATTTAGAATTTGTTAGGGTTTTTAGAACTTTTTAGTATTTAGAAAATTAGAATCGATTTTTTCAAAATTTTGTACTAATTAAAAACGTTTTTAGAAATTTTTGATTTTTATAAAAACGTTTATAGGTTATTTTATAAAATGTTTTTAGAAATTTATAAAATAAAAACATATTAAAAACGTTTTTAGAATTTTTTATGAAATTTTTTAATTTTATGGAACATTTGAAATTTTTGAAATTTTAGGAATTTTTTGGAAGTATTTTTGAAATATTTAGAAATTTAGAAATTTAGAAAGTTTATGAATTTTTTAAAAAATTTTGAAATTTTAGAAACTTTATGAATTTTTTGAATTTTCGAAAAATTTTAAATTTTCGGAAGTTTTATAAAAAAATCGATTTTGTTTTTGAAATTTTTGGAATTTTACAATTCAATGTACTAACGTTATTATGTTTTTCTCGCATGAATAACGAGGACTCTCTCCGTTTGGGCTCCCATGGACGCAATCGTTCTCGGGGTACGCCTCGTAGCGGATCGACCTTGGGAACTGAAGTTTCGGAGTCCGAGCAATCCGATTCCGGCCCAAGAATCTTCTTCTTCGATTGGGTCCTCGATATGCTTCGGAGTACAAGGACGAAATCGAGAGCCTCATCCAAACGATGAAAGACCGTGACGTGAAGGTCGAAGAGTTGGAGTACGCACATAACTCAAACCTGGAAGAGCTCACGGAAATGAAGATTATTATTTAATATATTTAAAAATTTGAATTAATAATTAATAAAATTAATTTATTAAATAATTTTTTTTTAAAAACAAATTATTGAGTTCCGTCGGAAATTCGTCGGAAATCGTCCGTCGGAAATACATCCGTCGGAAAATTTCCTAAAGATTTCCGACAGAGATTCATCCGTCGAAAATCAGTCGGAAATACAGTCGTTGGTAATCCGTCAGAAATATTTCGACCAGTTTCCAACGGCTGAAATCCGTCGGTAATTTCCAACGAACTGGAACCGACGGTCCATCGGAAATCCGTCGGAAAATGCAATTTCTGACAAAAACTGCCGACGGAAAACATATGTTTTTTATAAGGTTAAAACTAAAATTTTGTCTAAAATTCTGTATTTAAATCAAAAACGACACTTAATTTGAAAAAAAAAAACAATCCTAAAATAACTTATAAAATTAAATGGATGGAGTATTATTTTAAAAATTTATTTTTCTTTTTTCTTTTTTTTTGACGTACTTTATTTTTATTTTTCAAAAAGTATTCTTTTATATTTTCAACGCATATTTTAAACTATATCTTAATTTTATCCTTACTATTCTAGGTTATTAATTAGAAAGAAATACCTTTTAGTGTATTAATAAAAGACACAATAATTTTTTATTTATCTATCTGCATCACTGCGAACAACATTTTTTAAATGATGAGTACAAATATGTCTAGTTAGCAAGCGGAATAGTATATGCTCTTCGTTGCAACTATTCAAACCTTTATAATATTAATTGTGAATGTCTGGTTGAGTAAAAAAGAATTGCTATTAGGGATTAAGTAGAAATTAATGGATCATAAGCTATAATTTGTGAGTGATCTTAAGTAGTATATAAGGAATTTTGATCAATATAGTTATTGTCAATTAGTTTTGAGTTAAAAATTCATGAAACTTAAGATGGCTTATAATTGTAAATTTAGAGAAAAAAATGAAAACTATTGTCTCCTTAGTACTTATTTGATTTTTGCCACTTTTAGACTAAAATACCATTTATTAAATATAAAAATGCCAAATAAATATTTATATTTACTTTAAAAATTCCGAAAATTCATATAAGGTAAGTAATATATATTGTGTAATTTATCTTAGGAAAAATAAAATTTTTTAAAATATTTATTTTCATGTTCTACTAATTGTAGAATTTGGTTTCTAGTATTTGTTCTAAAATCTACCAAGTATAGAACAAGTATTCTACTATTTGTTTTGCATTCTACTGTCCTTATATAATCTGTTATCTACAATTTTGTATGTATTATACTAATTGTAGAATTCACATTCTACCATTTTCTCTATATTCTACTTTTTGTAGAATAGAAATTCTACCATTTTCTCTATATTCTACTTTGTTGTTGAATAGAAGTTCTACTATTTTATCTTGATTCTACTGAATGTAGAATACATATTCTACCAAGCGGTTAACAAAATCTGAGAGAAAATCTAGGACAACACAACTGAAAATATTCAGAAAATATTTCTTTTTTCCTTTTTTAAATCGTTCTTTCCTTATTTTTCGTGTAATCTTTTTTTTTCTTTCTCTTTTTGAAAACATTTTTTTCCTTTTTTGAATGTAGAATTTTGGTTTTTTTTTTTAGAAATTATTTTGAACTCACGTTTTTTTGTTTTGTTATCAATGCCCTTTTTATTTTAAATTTTATTTTGATTTTTTAAAATATTGATTATTATTATTTTAAGGGGTAAAACTAGATTACCCTTAATATAAATATTAAATGGACAATAATCTTCCAATAAATACTAAGGGGACAATAGTTCCTATTTTTGCTCTAAATTTACAATTATCCCTAATAATTTTTACTTTTTTTTTGTTCAACACTTTCTTTATTAATTAAACTTCAAACGTACAAAGAGAGGGAATTAAGCATCCTCTAAACTCGCTACAAAACAAATTCAAAACAATAAAAGATAAAACAGATAGATCATCATCATGGAAGATGGACAGCGGATTTTAGGCAAGACTCAAATGCGTCAATAACTTTACGGCAAAGCCGGAGAGTTTGAAATTCGTCTCTTTTTGTATAAAAAGTGACTTTGAAGGCGAACATCTACTTCCGATATTCGTAGAAAGGAAATCGTGTGTCTCTTCAGGCCCCGTGCAGACCGCTACGTAAGAAGACAACTTGGCAAAGACGTTTATAAGGTTACTCGGCCCAAGGCACGAGAGGGAATTACCTCTCAAAGAGAAGAAAGTTGGCGGAGGAGGCGGTAGCTTTTTACGATAGCTGAATCGAATGAAGGCAAGATTGGCAGGGAAAAACCGTATAAGCATCAGACCGGTTAACCGGACTAATGACGGGCTAACTACCATGAGGGTCATATTGGGTTGTGCCCACGATGAAGATAAGCCAGAACTATTACAGGCTCGGACGAGATAGCCTAAGGTTTCTTTGACCGGAGAAACGCCGGAAGAAAATGTCCTAAAAACTGCTGCTGGAATATCACTCCTACTAAAGGAGGAAAGTGAGCAGAAAAGACTCTTAAGGTCGAATTTAACCAATATTGCTCTGTTGAAAACACACGCTCTGTTGATCCAAAAAATTTCTTCTATTTGGACTTTCAACAAGATTACTCAGACACATATCCACATGGGCCAGGCCCAACTCTTCATGTCATGAGAATTTCTCTCGTCGGAGAGGACGAGCGTTGACGGAATCGAAATTAGAAGATGAAGAGTTGCCGGTGGATCGATGAAGCTGACGTCGGAGGAGCGCTTCTGACCGATAAATCCAACGGAGAAACATCTCCAGTCTGCGAGACAGAGCACTCCTCGAGGCCTAATAATTTTTATTTGATTTCTAATAATTGGAAAAAATAAATAAAAAATAAAATAAAGTAGTAACTAGTAAGTGTCAACATCATCCATCAAATGTAGATAACAATTATCTAAAGAGCCAGGACATCATCACGAACTCAAGACTACGATCCGTTTACCTCTAATCTCAAGTAATCAACTTTGTTTTTTTTTTCGTTATATCTCCAATGAGAACACAGAAACTATTAATAACGAATTTGCTTAATTGCTTTATTTTGTCTGGACTATGTGCCTGACGTTGACTGGACAGTATATAATTGTTAAACTACTTAGCCATGTGGCATTTAATAAACTGCAACAGCTATGAACACAGTGAGACCAAATAAGAAAAAAAAAACCTGTTCGATTTTACTCTGGTGGTGATTCTTTTGTCTCATTATAAAATTGCATGCGAAAAACATAAAATTAAATTACTCTTGGCTTCCTACTAAGGGTAATAGATGTGATCAATTAGGACATAAATAATCTAGATGTTTACTACCTCATCAACTTCATTCCAAATGTCATAGGTTAACGGATGTAACTGCTCATGGAGATCGCATCTCTGTTGTTACCACAACTCATCCTACCATTGTTTCTGTTTCCATCAAATACCTTTTCTTAGTGGCAGAAAGATTGGTTACAACTAGTCGCACCCTTCTTGCCTCTGTCTCTAACACAACACAGCTGCAACAACTTCAGTAACAGTTCTTATCATTGTTCCTATTGACACTGACACTCTTAATGTTGCTATTGCCGAAACAATTTCTATCATTGCGTTGATCCCTCAACCTATACTACAGCTAAAGCACCAGTGTCTCTGCCACACATGATGGATCTTCAGAATCTACTGTAATAGTAGAAGTTGAACCTATCATCACTGCTCAGCTTTGTCCCAAAACCCATGCAAGATCTACTTGTATGGAAGTCTTCCCTTTGAATTTAGTTTTGTAGATCTTCATCAAAGTTATAGACAATTGAGTTATCTTTCCAATAGTAGTGGTTTCAACTCATTTGGGGTTGTATTGAATGAGTTACAGCCATTAAATGAATATATGTCCACTAAATCGGCTGTACCTCCTTTAATACAACCCCGAATGAGTTGGAACGACTACCATTGGAAAGATAACTCAATTTACTATAACTTTGATGAAGATGTCCAAAGCTAAATTCAAAGGAAAGGCTTTCATACAAGTAGATATTTCATCAAGCATATATGTCTAGAATATATACACGTACGAAAGCCTTCCCTTTGGATTTAGCTTTAGATCTCTTCATAAGTTATAGTAAATTGAGTTAGCTTTCCAATGGTAGTGGGTTCACCTTATTCGGAGTTGTATTGAAGGAGTTACAACCGATTTAGTGGACATGTATCCATTTAGTAATTAGCGTTTGACTTTTTGAATCCCGATTTTGTGTGGTCAACGATGAGTTGGGGAATTGTTTTGCAATCACGATTGTTGAGGATTATTTGTGTCAATTACAAATAGTTGAAGAATAAAATGAGTAATTTCCCGTCGAAAGCCATAGAAATTTTTAGAACATATAGTTCAATCAGAACAATTTCTCTCATGATTTTTTAAAACAAAGGATAGTTTCATGATAACAACTTCGGCCAAAGAATTTTCAGCAAAAACTTAACGTGGATTCTTAACAATTTAATTCATAAAACACAATTTTAAAAATGTTATAAACATTTATTGTATTCTTAAAGTTATTATAATTTTTTTGATAGAGTTGTTTTATTACATAAAATTCTCTACAAATTTTACAAAACTCTATATAAATCTAATAAATATCGGGAAATCTGCCAAACAAATCCCCAATTTTGTCAATCTGGCCAAAAAAGACACGATCTTTTAGAACGACCAAAAAAGCATCGAACTTTGGTTGACTTGCCAATTAATTACCAATGTTTTCATTGACCCGCCAATTAAGCACACCGTTAGAAAACTTAACATAATCTTTCGTTAAGTAAAACGGCGTCGTTTCATCTCGTTTTGAGATTTGCGAAAATGATCCAAAACGACGTCGTTTTGCTTAATTTTGTAAAATTTGCACTCTTCTGGATTCGAACTCGGAACCTCTGGGACGCATAATGGGGTGTTTTGCCCTTGAGCCACTGACACTTTCGAAGGTATGTCTAACAAAATTGATTTAATAGAGTAGGGATGGGCGTTCGGTTAAACGGTTCGGGTTCGTTTCAGGAAATTCGGGTTTCGGGAAATTTGAAATATGAAAGAATATGTCCGAATGGGAAATTTAAAATTTCGGGTTTCAGGAAATTCGGGTTTCGAGTTTCGAAAAATTCGGGTTTCCCGAAACCCAAATTTCTCGAAACTCAAAACCCAAAATTTCAAATTTCCCATTCAGACATATTCTTTCATATTTCAAATTTTTCGAAACCCGAATTTCCTGAAACGAATCCGAACCGTTTAACCGAACGCCCATCCCTACTCTATAAAATCAATTTTGTTATCCATTCCTTCGAAAGTGTCAGTGGCTCAATGGCAAAACACTCCATTATGTGGCCTAGAGGTCCTAAGTTCGAATCCAGAATAGTGCAAATTTTACAAAATTAAGCGAAACGACGTTGTTTTAGGTTATTTTCGCAAATCTCAAAACGAGATGAAACGACGTCGTTTTACTTAACGAAATATTCTGTTAAGTTTTCTAACGGTGTGCTTAATTGGTGGGTCAACTAAAACATTAGTAATTAATTGACAAGTCAACCAAAGTTTGATGTTTTTTTATCGTTCTAAAAGATTGTGTCTTTTTTGACCAGATTGACAAAGTTGGGGATTTGTTCGGCAGATTTCCCAATAAATATCTCTGCAAATTTAACAATATTAGCTCAATTCTTAAAATCAACCAATTATATCTAGATTCATCTTTCACTACTCTCTAGTCTCTATATGTCATGGTCGAAAACAAAAATTATTTGGTTAATTTCCAAAAATAAATATCTATTTTAGTCTATGTCAAAATAAAAATATCTATTTATTCCTGTGTCAGCGTAACCAAATTGGAGAGGACCACGTGGCACTTTATGGGAACACTCCAACGCCAAATAAACCAAACCAAGCCATCGAGGAAGTCACCTATGGGACCCACAGGTACTCGTGGACAGTAGTATAGTGGGAGTTGCACTCGATGGTTTCGACTAGGACTCACACAATATCTAAATTTCCTTTTTTTTTGTTATTATTTTGGCCATTAGATAACGGTCTAATAACTAAATACTTCCATACATGCAGTGTAAGTGATATCGAACTCGACATCGATAAAATGGCAACAGAAATGTGGTAACCAGTGACCCACTTGTTTCTTCTTATTTCATTTTGTTATATATATTTCATTTTATTTATTATTAAAAATAAATTTCACAAATTATCACTTTTTTATATTTCATTAGCTTTATTTTTACTTTTTAAAATGTTATTAGAAAATAGCACGTATTTTAATGAAATGACGTTTATATCTTTTTATCGCTATATCATGTACCATCTATTATTATACACGACGTACTGTACATGAGTAAATTTGTCATAAACAATAGCAAAAATACTATTTTTTAATAGCACTTTAAAAAATAACAAAAAACTAATTAAACTTCAAATGACAATTTTTGCAAAACTCATTTCTTTTATAAAACGTTTTCTTGCAACTATAAAATGAGTCCATCCCTTACTCTCTTTCTCTCCCAAATACACATTTCAGGCTCACTTTATAACTTTTAAATTCAAGTTTTGATTTATATCCGAATATGGGTAAATTTGTTTTTCGGCAATGCACTAATAGATCAATATATATATACACAAAAATATACATATAAATTATTGAAAAATATACATATAAATTTACGTGTTACTGATTATCTGTTTCCTTCTCTGTTTAAATTCAGTGAGATTCATCGAAGAGAATATTACTAAAATGTTGGAGACAAAAGTCATTTCAAAGTCGGAGGTTTTATATGCCGGAGGGAACGACGGAGATACGTCGGCGGCTACGAAAGTTCTTCAAGATTTTCAGATCAACGACGAAAACGTTGTTGGAGGAGGATTGATTATAAGATCATGGGTTGATTCCATGAGAGCTTGTTCTCCTACTCATCTCAATTCTTTCAACAACCAATCTTCTTGGATCGTAATGTCTTCTTGCTTCCTCTGTTTTTTGTTTTCTGTTTTATTTTTTTTCATTGAACGAGAGAATTGTGGCTTTGCAGGAAGAACATCCATCAGCTTTGAACATGTTCGAAGAAATAGTTCATGAATCTGAAGGAAAACAAATCGTTATATTCCTTGATTACGATGGTACTCTCTCTCCCATTGTTGATGATCCTGATAGAGCTTTCATGTCTAAGAAGGTATGTTTCGATATTTTTTTCTTTTTGAACATTTTCATATGTTGGGTTTTTTTTTTTGAAACAAAAATAATCTTTTTCAGAAATTAAAAGGTTTTTTTTCCTTGTTGCGAACCAAATTTCTGCCAAAATTGGCAAAAAAATACTTAGTAAGAGGTGCGTTTTTTTTTTTGCGTGTATTTAAATCAATAGCGCAACGTATTATCGAGTAAAATAACATATTATTTGCAAAAAATCAGGCTTCAATACCATGTTATTTTTTTTTTAAATAATCCATAAAGAAACCAACTTATTAACGATTGATTTTGCCATTCATCGTTTATGAACATAATAGGGTAGAATTTGTCTATCTATAGTGCATACTCTCATTCTATAATATGATAAATCTTAAGTTATACTTTATAAAAAAAAAATCTTAAGTTATAATTTATTAAGTAAATTTTGTGTTTGAATTCTTTGTTTCAGATGCGAAACACTGTGCAGAAACTTGCAATGTGTTTTCCAACAGCCATAGTTAGTGGGAGATGCAGAGAGAAGGTATCATATAAGTTTATATTTTTACTTTCGTTGTTAATCATTGATTTTTTCTATCTAAATATTCACTTAAGTATTACTTTACTAAAATTATGTTTCAGGTTTATGGTTTTGTAAAATTAACTGAGTTGTACTATGCTGGAAGTCATGGCATGGACATCAAAGGACCAGATCATCAAGGATCTAAATACAAGAAAGTATAAAACAAAGTTTTAATTTATTTTTTTGGACATCAGTTGTAATATATTTTGACTTCATTTTTCTCATTTCTTAAACAAAATCCAGAAAAATCAATCTCTTCTTTGCCAACCCGCGACGGAGTTCCTCCCAATGATCACTGAGGTAACATTCTATTTCTACCCCAATCAATAATGATTTTTCTTTGAATTATATCCTTTTTTTTAATTATATCTATATCTATACTTTTTTTTTTCATTCTCCTTTTTAGGTTTATAAAAAGCTAGTCGAGAAAACAAAATCGATTCCAGGAGCCAAAGTTGAGAACAACAAATTTTGTTCTTCTGTTCACTTTCGATGCGTAGACAAAAATGTATGGATAATTTCTTTTATATTTTATATCAGATCAATCATATAGTTATAAGAGATATGTTAATATCTTAGTTAGTTATATTTAGGTGTACTCAAGTTGATTGTCTTATGTATTTTTTTGGGGGGTGAATTGTTACCTTATATCTACATAATTCAAAAACAATCCACCAACTAATATATAAATTAACAGAAATGGAATGACTTGGCCCATCTAGTTCGATCAGTTTTGAAGAACTACCCCAAGCTCATGCTTACCCAAGGAAGAAAAGTAAGTTAATTAATCAACAATTTTGGAGAAATAATTAAAAAAATTATAAGTAGTTAATATCTCAACTAAGATTTTGTTTTAATCTTATTATTGTTCACTTTTTTGGTCATATTTAATTTCAGGTATTGGAGATTCGTCCAATCATTAAATGGGATAAAGGCAAAGCACTCGAGTTCTTGTTAGAATCACTCGGTGAAACTTTATTTTATGCCTAATTATTGATTCATTGTTCATAACTATCATAAAATGGTGGAGTATACGTACTTGAGGTTTAAAATTTAACTTCACTAATTAAGATTAGCATTTGACCTGTGTAGGATATAATAATTGTACCGATGTTTTTCCTATATATATTGGAGATGATCGTACCGACGAAGATGCATTTAAGGTATATATATTCTTAGTGTATCGACAAACTAATTTATTCAAAGATGTATAAATAAATAGTTTAGATTAATCGTTATATAAATATTGATTGAAGTGACATTGTAACAGATTTTGAGAGATAAAAGACAAGGTCTTGGGATTCTTGTATCCAAATACGCAAAGGAGTCTAATGCTTCTTATTCTTTGCAAGAGCCAGATGAGGCAAGCTCTCTCACTCTATATACATTACACATCTAATTATTCTGTATTTTGTTTGGTGTAATTTGGATTTGTTATTAATCTTTTTCTTATTTTTTCGTAATAGGTTATGGATTTTTTAGAACGTTTGGTGGAATGGAAACATTTAACATGTGGGGCATGAAGAGTTTACAAGTACAGGAGAATCATTTTTTTTAATAACTTTTTGTTATTTATTAAGATTCTAACGTATCAGGGAACGAAACTGATTAAAAAGATATAATAAGAAGACAAATAGAGGTTCTTGTTCCTTTTTTTTTTCAACTTTGGTTTTTATGACTAGTCCCTTCTTGCTACCAATGCAAATGTTCAAATTGCAAATGTATAATTATTTCATGGGGAAATAATGAAAAACATCACTTCTCCGAAGTCCGAACAATATTTGATATTTATATATGATCGAGTTTTCTACATCGAATCATGTATATTTCTTTTGCACGAGTTTATGAAATATCTTTCCATTTATATGAGTACGTTTGGTGCGCTATGCTTAGTCATGGAACCGTTAATTTTGTTGGAGAAATTACAAGTGTGTAGACCATGAGAGAATAAATAAAATTAATTAATTATCAAATTTAATTAGTTTTATAATACTTTAAATACTCTCCTATGTGTTTTTTAATCGAGATCTTATATGTTTTACAGTCCATAGTTAGCAGATAAATAATTTAATATAGATAACCCGTCATATGATATAAAAAACATATCATATATCTATATAACTAGTTAGAAATATTGAGAGAGCTTTACAACCAAAATATCGATATTGTTTCTGATAAAATGTGATGAAAGCAATCACGCCATAGATTAAAGCCAAACAGAGATTGGCGACGATAAACTTCAAAGTCTAGCATTTTTCAGCGTTGATTCAAAAAATATTGTTCAATCTTCATCGTGAATCCTCTGTTTTTTTATCCTTCATGAAGTCGAATGCCGAGATTTTAGGGGTTAATGATGCGTATGAGATTGTTTCTGAAACTTCAGGTTTTCAATTTATAAACCTAAAAGTCTCAAAGTGCACATATGTGAGTTGTTGTAGGATTTAAAGTATCAATTCACAAGGAGAAAATGGTTTTCTGTGAGACCTTAAACAGAGAATTAGCAAGGAAGTCTAAAACGAAAATAAAGTTTTGTAGGGTTTTTGTCACGAAAATTGTAAAGAACGAAAAACAGAAAATTGCTTGTAAACTTAGAATGAAAATCGATGGCTTGAAAGTAAAAAAGGGATAAACGATTTGTAAACTATAATAAAAACGATGTTGGGTCGACATGGATATCTTAGGGTATGTTCGATTCAAACACGGCCTTAAGCTCTTAGTAACAAAGTCTCTAGGAACTCCACGAACTAAACAGAATAAACGGCGTAATTTACTTTCGCACATCTTACGCACCAACAACGTATATACTCGATTGGTAGCTTTCATTTCCGGCCGAGCATAAAGTCATTAGCTCACAGCACTCCGTAAGTATATTTTCGTATCTTACGACGCGACACACTCTTATAGATGAACGATTCGGGTGTTTAGATTCAACACTTTTGATGGTTCTTTAACACCTAGGAATTAGCCTCTAGTTCATGACGTTAGACTCATGCATTAACAATGATCTATAAGAAAAATTTCTAGAAATCGGCTAGGGTTTTACCTTGTGAAATCCTTATCGAACATATAATTCCCCTCGATAATCCCTTTAAAACCAACGATTAAACTAATCGCACATAATTAAAATAAAAGACATGATTAAATTATAAGTAGGAGATTGATGAAAGAGGGTTCTCAATTTTAATAACTAAGTCTGGAGAAAATCTCTTCACCAATCTCGAAGAGTATCGAACAAAAAGTAAAGAGCAAAAGGTAAAGAGCAAAAAGTAAGAACAAAAATAAACTAAATATAGTGTAAAAGCAAGCACACGGTTTTTGGTCTCTAGACACACATATTTATAGGTCTTCTCTCTTGTTTTCGTCGGTCTTTAGGGTTTTGAGTTGACGGAATTTGAATGGGCCTTGCAAATGGGCTTATGGGACCGAACAGGGGCTCGCCGCGGGTCCATGGACTCTGGCCGCGGCGAAACACTCCTTGGCCGCAGGTGGAAGGCTTCTGCCCGCGGTGAACAACCTCTTGGCCGCGGGTGGAGAGTTTCCGGGAGTGGCCGTATGGGACATATTGATCTTGATGTATCTTTTGATTGAATTGTTGGATCATTCTCAATTCAGTTGGAATGGAAAGGTAGCTGGTCCTTCTTGAATATCTCTAAAATTAGGCTGGATCAGACAGTGAGAAGAACCTCTTTGGCAGTTGAACTTCTGACGGTTTGACTTTGAGCCAAAAATCTGATTTTTCTCCAATTTGCAATGATTTTCCCTAAGTAACCTGAAAAGAGTCTTGAAACAAAAAATATGCGAAAACCATAATAAAAACATATAAAAGCGAATGAAACACTTATTAAAATATTCTAAAATAGATAGTAAAACGGGTAAAAATACGGTGTTATCAGTTAATGAACTAATTTTTCCAGAAAATATGGCAAATTTATAGAATTAAAAAGATCTTAATTTGGAATTCGACCAATTTAAAGATATCGAATAATCATGACTTGGGGTTTGTTGGTGAGAAAGATAAATAAACAGAGCGAGAGAGAAAATATGATGTGTTTGTGTGACAGATAAAAAAAGATAAAGTTATTTTCGTTATTTATTAGATATGTTAATCAATATTACACTTCTATCATCATCACACTTTTAACTAGGGCTGGACAAGTTATCCGGACCTAAAAATTTGAACCGGTACCAAACTGAAAATACTCGAACCGAACCCGATCCGAATTTTAAAAATACCGGATTGAATCCTAAATTCCTATATCCGAAGAACCGAACCCAAACCGAGAACCGAATGGGTATCCGAAATACCCGAAGTGTAATTATATATCCAAATATATTAATTATATTTAGACATGATATAACCCAAATACCCAAAATTGCAACTATAAACCCGAATATATTAATTATTTTTTGGGTATTTCGGATATTTTAGGTATATTTTTGATATTATGGGTATATCGAATACACCTATTTTGTTTTTTCTGAAATTTTCGGGTATTTTGGATACTTTTGGTTTGAAAGTATATTGATTTTATTCAAATGAATATTCATGTTTTGTCTCGGATTTTGGGTTATTCGGGGTTTTTCGGGTATTGTGGATACTTTCGGATCCGGATCCGAATATATCCAAAAAATTTCGGATCTTAAAAAAAATATCCGACCCGATCCGAACCGTACCCGATCCGATCCAAACCAAACCCGATCCGAATTTTTAAAATACCCGATTAGTACCTAAATTCCTAAACCCGAAATACCCGACCCGAACCGATCCAAAAATCCGAATGCCCAGCCCTACTTTTAACTTAATTATTCTCAAATCTCTTAGTATGGGATGCAATTTCTCTTTTATCAATTGATTTATCTATAAATATAGGTTTATATATGTAGTAAATAATTTCTTCCATTTGGTTTTAGTTTTTTTTTTTACAAAAATATCATTTTACATTTTCAATATTATTGTTATAAAATAAAATTCTAATTTATTATTGTAAATGTAGTTTTTACGTGAAAATAATATATTGAAAATTTATAAACTTGAAAACAATAATAACTAGTATAATAGATTTTTGAAAAGGGAATTAATGTGTGAATTTAAAACGAAAATGTATGTACATGCAATTAGTAGGGGTGGGACAGATCGGATATTTTAGAAATTTTGGGATATCCGGATCCGGATACGAGTTTTAATTATCCGGATCCGGTCTGATTTATGAAGGACACACTTTATGGGCTGATTTATGAAGTTTTGGACAATGAGAACATTCAAAAATTCATCCAAGATGTTATCTATCAAGTTCAACCCATTTTGAACATGTTACAAGTCCAAAAAGAGCCCAAAATCATAATCTTCTTGGACTTGGAGATCAAGAGCCCAAAAAAAGTGACGAAAATTGGAGATCAAGAGTCATTTGGAGGCCAAAAGTTATTCAACTCTAATTATTCCCTTTCATTTAGTTTTTGGTCATTCTCTATTTTCAAGACAATTTATTTGTCTAGTTTTTACCACATTATTTTCTATTTAATCTTTGTAATCTCATTTGAGAAAGTTAAGTTGTGAACATTATTTTTGGAAACAAAGAGAGTGATTCTCTTTTCAAGTTCTGTGTAAGTTTTTCGATCATGGTGGATTCCATTGATCAAACCGGTTATTCCAAAAAAAATTCATCCTCTTTTTTATCAACCATTCTACCGACCAACTCCGTTGTAGCTTCTAAAGAGTATCTAGCAGTGTGGATCACCGAGTCGATTCTCGTCCCTCATTCCCTTTGCACCACGATTTCATCGGTTTAGGTTCCACCGTCTTATTTTTTTGAATCGTTGGCGAGTCAATTGAATAAAGGATTATATCTTCTACTAACTTCAGAGTGACGATTCCTTGGGAGGATCACATTAACAAGGCTTACCACCGATATACATATGTATGGAATTTTCACATCAGCTGGATTTGGAGCTATTTCCCAAGTTTGCGTCTTTGGATCAAACACTTCCGCTTGGATCTCTTCGTCTTTGTTTTCGTACCCTCCAAAAGCGTAAATCTTCTCCTCGACAAGTCCCACCGCTGGGAGACAGCGGGCCACTAGCATACTTGGACCCTGATGCACTCTTCCAGACCGAGAATCGAGGATCCACATGCTCCTGCAAAAAGTAATATTAGGATTGTAATAAGAAGAGCAAAGACGGTGGCTCATTGGTGTTGGAAGATGCGGTGGTAGTCATCGTCTTGGAGTTTTTGGGTTTAACTTATGTCTTAATTGGTTTTGACTTGGTCGAGAAAATTCACGGAACCCTAACCCTAGTATTTGTGCTAAAAACGAATTTACCATATTTTAAAAAGTATTATATTGAAAAGCAAATAGATATTACAAAGATATGATGACTTTTTCAGTTTGAAATAGCAGTTTGAGAGAAAGGAAAATAAGCATACACTTAAGCTAGTTTTTAAGAGACAACATGAGCTAAAGAAAGAGTGAGATAAGAGCTAGCTCACTAGAGAACATGGGTTGATGTGTTCACGACCACCTCCCTGACCACGGTTTTTGTGATACCTACCATTGCATTTTTTGGATTTTTTCAGCTGGCCTGATTGGCCATCGATTATCTTCGGGTTCTCTAAGAAGATACATTCAAGACCATATCTTGTAAGGACTCTGTTCCAGGAGTTGATTTTTTCCCTTAACTTCAGTAATGCAAAACCGGTTATTACCTTGAATTCGCACACCCATTTCTTCATTTTCCTCATTCATACATACATACAATAGTGTTACAGACATGCATATATATAATTTCTTCGCTTTTCATTCACAATGGAGACAAAAAAATGAGGATGAGAAATGTGATGGAGTAGAGCCATCCTTTACGGATTCACTTATACTGTGGCAGTTGGAGTAATCCTATGTGACGGTTTTAATTAGTTCTTGTATGAGTTCATGTGACTATTGGAGTAGGCGGGTGAGTGATTGTAGTAAGAGAGTAGCAATTTCAGTATTGAGTAGAGCGATGGTAGTAGACACTATGGCTGCGAGAACATGGACATTCTCAGAGCTAGAAGGTTCACTAGCCAGCTTTGCAAAGCTTGTAGAGAGCAATGCTCACGACTAGTAAAGCATTGCTTTAGTTCGTAGTTGGTGCAGTACTAGTAGCTGTTTATTGTCTAAAGTTTTATGATCCAATTGGCCACAGCTAACACATATAAGAGACAACCAAGAATACACTACATCAACTATTATGATGGAACCACTCTCGTCCTCAGGGGCGGCTCAATAGATACGGAGTCCCTGTGCGATTCATACAAAATGGGCCCTTTAGTAATCATATTTACATTTCTTAATAGCCATTATGTAAAAGTTTCTACCTACATTTGCATCTCATAATAACCACTACGTCTAATTATTCAACTAAACAACATTGCCCTCCTAACATGTTTAGAAGCAAAATCATCAATAAAGATTTCCACATCTATTCCTCCCATAAGATCATTCTCGATTGCCATCAAAGCTAACCCATTGAGTCTCTCTTGTGTCATAGTTGTCCGCAAGTACGACTTCAACAATTTTAGCTTTGAAAAACTCTTTTCTGCAGAAGCAACATTTTTTGGAATAGTTAGTAAAATTCTATAAGTAATAACCGCATTTGGAAAAAAATTGAACTTTTTAAAAAAGTTCAATAGATCAATTGCTCCCATCTTTTCTTTTGGAAGTAACTCCTTCAATAATTTTAACTCCACAAAAAGATCATATCCATTGACATATAACACTTCATCTTTCCGTAAAACACTTTCAAGATTAGAATAACAAGATTTCAAATGAGAATCATCTAGTGATTGTAACCTAATTGAATTGAACAAAAAGCCAAAAATATTTTCATATAATTGATATTGCTCAAACCTATAATTGATATTTCTCAAACATTTTCATATAATTGATTTAGGATTCCAATTTCGAATATCATATATATCTAACAAAACATCACAACATCTTTCACCATTAGGTTCAACAACATTTGTTTTTTTGTTTTGAATCGATGGTTCAACAACATTTGTTTTTTTTGTTTTGAATCGATGGTTCAACAACATTTGAATTTCCCGTATTATTTCTATCAACGAATGCTTCCCCAATATCCTGATTACCATCAATATCATCCTTTGCTAAATTATCAGCACTTTCATATATTGTTAGAATCAGAAGAACTCTATGAAGGTCTGTATATTTCTGATTTCGGTTTTACAAAGGAGGCAATCCTCTATTTATACAAAGATAAAATATCCTAACTATATAAGGCCCAATACATATATACCCAATAAGCATATATCTCTCAATATCCCTCCTCAAGTTGGAGCATGGAGATCTCGAATGCCCAACTTGCACAAAATATCTTGAAAATGACGACCTCCAAATGCTTTAGTGAAGACATCCGCCAATTGTTGAGTAGTAGACACATGCTGTGTTTGAATGATTCCAACTACAATATCATCTCTAATGAAGTGGCAATCAAGCTCCACATGTTTCGTCCTCTCATGAAACACATGATTCGCTGCAATATGAAGCGCAGACTGACTATCACAATACAAATCCATTGGACCAGAATGTGCAATACCCATCGTTGTCAATACACTCTTGATCCACTTCAATTCTTTCACCGCCACAACCATAGCTCGGTACTCTGCTTCTGCTGAAGAGAGAGATACTACATCCTGCTTCTTTGACTTCCACGACACAGGTGAATTCCCCAACTGTATCAACCATCCACTCAAAGATCTCCTCGTGATTGGACATCCAGCCCAATCAGAATCACACCAAGCTGTAAGATGAAAATTACATTAAGCTTTCAACAAAATTCCCATTCCTAGACACCCCTTCAAGTAACGAACAACTCGTAAAGCAGCCCGCCAATGATCCTCTCTTGGCTCACGCATAAACTGAGACAAGATGTGAATAGAGTATGCAAGATCCGGTCTTATCGCAGCCAGATAAATCAACCTTCCAACGATTTTGCGATATTTCTCCGGATCAGTGAGTATCTCTGACGTCGACCTTCCCAACTGATGGTTCTGCTCCATCGGAAACTCTACTGGCCTACCACCAAGCAAACCAACATCAGCAATAATATCCATAGCGTACTTCCTCTGTGATAAATATATCCCTTCTGCATTTCTCACAACTTCCAATCCAAGAAAATACTTCAATTTTTCCAAATCTTTCATATGAAAGCAATTACTTAGATACGTTTTGAACTTCTGTATCACTTCTGGAGAGCTCCCTGTTATCACAAGATCATCCACATATACGAGAACATGCAAGTGAACTTTACCACGAACTAACGAGAAAAGAGAGTAATTTGCCTTACTCTGTGTAAAACCATAGCTCAACAGTGCCGTCGAAAGTTTCGCGAACCAGCATCTCGGAGCTTGTTTCAAACCATACAATGACTTGCGCAATCGACATACCATTCCCTGCTTAGAGCTACCAAAACCCTGAGGTACTCTCATAAACACCTCTTCTTCCAAATCTCCATGAAGAAACCCATTGTGCACATCCATCTGATGCAACTCCCAATTTTTCCCAGCTGCAACTTGAAGAACCAATCTAACTGTGCTCATTTTTGCCACAAGAGCAAGTGTATCAGTATAATCAATCCCTTCTTTCTGGCGATTGCCACATGCTACAAGTCTCGCCTTATACCTTTCAATCGAGCCATCAGCATTATACTTGATTGTGTAAACCCATTTACACTCAATGACATGCTTACCTGGTGGTAAGTGTTCAATCAACCATGTTTGATTTCGTTCCTGAGCCTCAATTTCCAGTCTCATAGCTTCTCTCCATCGCGGATCTTCCATAGCCTCAGCAAATGTTTTCGGCACAACACCTTCTGTTATACTACACAAGAACGCTCTGTGTGACATAGAGAACCTCTCACAGTTCACATAATTCTCAATACCATAATCATTACTCAATTCCTGACTCACAGTAGATGCATTCATTGTAAATGTCGTATTGCACACAAAATCTTGTAACTTGGCAGGAGCTTGTTTAAACGTCTCCAAGCCCTTATGGCTCTGATAACATGTTAGAATCAGAAGAACTCTATGAAAGTCTGTATATTTCTTATTTCGGTTTTACAAAGGAGGCAATCCTCTATTTATACAAAGATAAAATATTCTAACTATATAAGGCACAATACATATATACCCAATAAGCCTATATCTCTCAATATATATTTGAGATCTTGGTTTCATAAATTTATCTAACGAACCTCTCTGAGAATTGATAAATTTATCTAATTCTGCTTTTTCATTTCTTTTTTCACATCCAGTTTTGTGTCTCTTGTTCATAGTTAAAACAATTTGTGGACAGCCCAAAACCACCAATAAATAATAGAAACAGAAATCAAACTTAACAGGTAAAACCTGCAACTCTAGAAGATTTGAAGATGTTGGATATTGAACAAAACCAGAGAAAGTTCCTAAAGATATTTTGTTTTAACGGTAGAATAGTGAACATTCTAGAATGAAATTACTTGATTAAATAAATAATATTGACTAAATAAACAATCAATATGAAGATATGCTCTTGGAATTGTCAGGGTTTACAAGCTCCACTCACCAATGAAAGACTGCAGGAACTGTGCAAAACTGTTTCTCCAGATTTACTTTTTTAGTGGAGACTCTTAATAAGTGTGATATTGTAAGGGATGTGTGTGTATCTTTAGGATTTGACTTTATAATTTCAGTTCCTCCTTGTGGCAGAAGTGGAGGAATCGCTCTATTATGGAAAAAAGCTGTATGTATAAATAAGATTTTCCAATCTGTAAGAATGATTGATGTATTTGTTGAATACAATGGCATGGATTTCTATTTGTCATGTGTATATGGTGATCCAAATCATTCCAAAAGACATGAATTATAGGAACGGATTGAAAGAATACATCAATCGCGTCAAGGGCCTTGGTTACTCATTGGGGATTTCAATGAAATTTTATCCAATAATGAAAAAGATGGAGGTCCAATGCGTGATGAACGGAGTTTTCAAGATTTTCGGAACATGTATAGTTCATGCAACTTCGCAGATCTTCGATATAAAGGAAACAAATTTTCCTGGGTTGGGCAAAGAGGCAAACATTTGGTCAAATGTTGTCTGGACCGTGTGGTGACTAACTCTGAATGGTTAGCAAAATTTCCGGCATCGGGAGCAGAATTTCTGCGTTTTTACGGTTCAGATCATCGTCATGTTATTACTACTGTAGCATTTGTTGACGAAAATCCGATTAAACAATTTCGCTTTGATAAACGTCTTCTACAAATTAAAGAGTTTAAGGATTACGTTTATCGTGGCTGGACTTCTTCCCGTTTACGAAGTAATTGTACGATTACGGAGAGAATCAGTGAATGCATAAAATCAATGGCTCAATGCCGAAAGTCTTCTAAATTGAATTCGGAAAAACGAATTGATAATCTCCAATTTGAACTCGAATTGGCGATGCTTTCCTGCGGTTTCTTACGCAGATCGATTCCCCAACTAAGATTGCAACTTGCCTAAGCTTACCGTGATGAAGAGACATATTGGAAACTAAAAAGCAGAAATTCATGGCTAAGAGAAGGTGACAAAAATACCAAATTTTACCATGCGTGTACCAAAGAACGATACTCAAGAAACCGAATTCATACTATTATGGATAAATTTGGACAAATATACCGTGGAGATCTACAAGTTGGAGAACATGCCCAAAACTTCTTTCAAGATATATACAAAAGCGACAATAACGTGTTCCTTCCATCGATTTTCTCTGAGTTTAAACCTTCTGTTACTGAAGAAATAAATCGACAAATAACAAGAGCTTTCACGGAGGAAGAGATATATGAAGCAGTACGTAGTATTGGAGCGGATAAGGCCCCTGGCCCTGATGGAATTACTGCTAGATTTTATCAACAATGTTGGGAAATTTTTGGGAAAGATGTTACCCGAGAGGTCATTCATTTCTTCGAAACTTCAACCTTACATCAAGGTGTTAATCATACAAACATATGTATGATTCCTAAAATCAACAAACCGATTACACTTTCTGATTATAGACCCATTGCTTTGTGCAACGTTCTTTACAAAATTATTTCGAAATTATTGGTAAAGAGACTAAAATCATATCTAAATCAGATTGTGTCTGAATCTCAAGCAGCTTTTATCCCTGGCCAATTGATTTCAGATAATGTTTTGATTGCTCACGAATTAATGCATTCTTTGAAATCAAGAAAAAGAGTCTCCCAAACATATATGGCCATTAAAACCGATATGAGCAAAGCATATGATCGGGTAGAATGACAATTTTTGGAAAAGGCTATGCATGCTTTCGGGTTCTCAGATTTATGGATCAGTTGGATAATGACAATGGTTCGTTCCGTTACTTACTCAGTACTAATTAACGGAAATCCACAAGGCTTTATCACTCCGGAACGTAGTCTTCGTCAAGGGGATCCATTATCACCTTACCTATTTATTTTGCGTGCCGATGTCATGAGCCATCTCATTGATGTTAAGGTTCGAAAAAAACATATTAATGGGATTAAGGCAGGTAACGGGGTTCCAGCAATCACACACCTTCTTTTTGCTGATGATTCTTTATTTTTCTGTATTGCTAATCAGAAAAATTGTCATGCAATTAAAGAGGTGTTCCAAATATATGAACAATGCTCAGGACAAAAAATTAATCAGGACAAATCAATGATTACTTTTGGATCGCGTATACTGGGAGATAAACAGGAAAGATTGAAAAGGGTGCTTGGTATTAATAATCACGGCGGAGGTGGCAAGTACATGGGATTACCGGAACAGTTTGGGAGAAAGAAAAAAGAGATGTTCAACAATGTAATAAATATGGTAAAAGAACGGACGTCATCTTGGAAAGCAAGGTTTTTATCGCCGGCGGGTAAAGAAGTTTTGTTAAAATCAGTTGCAATTTCAATGCCGGTATATTCTATGTCTTCCTTTAAGCTACCTCAACAAGTAGTTTCTGAAATAGAGAGTACTCTGATGCGTTTTTGGTGGGAAAAAAATTCACAAGAACGGGGAATTCCGTGGGTTGCTTGGAAAAGATTACAATATTCTAAAAATGATGGGGGTTTGGGTTTTAGAGATTTGGGAAAATTTAATGATGCCTTATTGGCAAAGCAGGCTTGGAGACTTTTAACAAATCCTCTTTCCCGACTATACAAAGCCCGATACTTCAAAGATGATCATTTATTTGATGCCAAACCACGGCCTTATCATTCTTTCGGATGGACTTCTCTTCTAGAAGGAATTAATTTGTTGAAGAAAGGGTCTCGTACCATTCTTGAAAATGGTCAGGATACAAGGATATTTAAGGACAATTGGTTACCAACCCATCCTCTAAGGCCGGCAATATCTCAAAACAGCAATTCAGATGAACGAGTGGTTGACTTGATTGAAAATAATGGTTTTACTCGTTCTTGGAATGAAAATGCTATGACCAATAGTCTAACAGAAGTTGATCGTGAGCTTGCCCATTCATTATACTTGGGACAGCATAGTGGAGAAGACAAAATTAGATGGAATTATACAACATCTGGGATGTATACTGTTAAATTGGGATACTGGTTTTCAAGAAACTTACAATATATTAATAACGACCTACCTTCGATTCCAAATGGAGACCTACTTTTGAAGAAGAAATTTTGGAACTTACAAATTATGCCAAAAATAAAACACTTCTTATGGAGATCAATATCTGGAGCTTTGGGAACAGCTACACGGCTAATTACCCGTGGTGTATGCATTGATAGTACATGTCAAATATGCTGCTCTCAACCAGAAACTATCAATCATATGTTATTTACATGTCCACTTTCAATTTCAACGTGGCGTGTTTCCAATTTGCCAATATCTTTCTTAACATCACCTTCGAATAATCTAGAAGATAATATTAACAAGATTTTGGATTGTCAATCTGAAACGGGTTTAACAGAGTACCAAAAACTTTTGCCTTTTTGGTTAAGGTGGAGAATTTGGAAATCCAGAAATAACTTAATTTTCAAAAAAATACGTATAAATCCAAGAAGAGATGTATCATATGCCATCGGTAATGTTAAGGAATGGATAATAAGTTCAATGGAGGATGGTAGCGAAAACCATCAGAAAACTTGCTCTGTTCGCAATAACCAAGACCCATCAGCTTGGAATCGACCACCGATGGGTTCTCTTAAATGCAATTACGATGCCGCTTACAATCCTGTAACAAGACGTGTCATCGGGGGATGGATTCTTCGTGATCATCAAGGATTTGCAAAATATTGGGGGTCTGCTAACTTACAATGTGCGATATCATGTCTTGAAGCGGAAGGAAAAGCACTATTACATGCATTACAATGCATTTGGGGTATCTGTTTCGAATCTATCTGCTTTGAAGGTGATTGCAAAAATTTGATTGATATTTTGGAAGGGGCTAATGAAGATTTTTCAATTCTGAACTTAGTTCAGGATATTAATTTCTGGCGTTCACAATTTAAAAGCCACTCAATTGCTCATATTAAAAGAAACTCTAATGAGGCTGCCCATTTGATGGCACAAAGAGGACCTCCGAACAATATTTTTTTCCCGGATTGTATTTACCCGCCTTATTGGTTAACAAATACCTTGTACTCGGATTATTCAAATTCAAATTAATATAATCATATTTCACCAAAAAAATAATAATAATATTGACAAATATGGGCCCTAATAAAAAAATGAAACAAATAAATATGGACCCTTAAAATTTCCCAAAAAATGGGCCCTGATCATTTGCTCCGGTGGCACCGATTCAGAACCGCCCATGTCGTCCTCAACAACAACCTTTTGAGGAAAACGTTTATTTAAAGAAAATGTTTTTTTTTATAACTGCTATTATATTAATTATAATGAACTTAATTATAAAGAAAAGGTTTATCTAACTTAATCTGAACTTACCAATTAGTTGTTTTACATAACTCAAGTTTTTGTTATAATAAAAAAAAAGAGGAAAAAAGTTCATATTTTTTTTTTTAAATGATATATTTTATTGATGAAATCCTGATTTTCCAATAAGAGGAGATTTTTTTTTTGTAACACTCTTACGCAACAGTTTTTTAATCTTTTTTTTTTAACACTTACGAACAAATTATGATAACAATTACAAAACATTTCAACAACAGGCAATTCTCTCCACTATGATTCACGATCACGATAATCAATTATGCTTGCACCACGCTGGAGATTTCCTGTAAACTTGCCTCCATTAATCCGTAGAAATTATATTTTTTGGGAATCGAAACACAGACCTTCTTGTGTATAAGCATTAATGAACTTTTAGTCAACAATAAGTAAATATTTGGACGAAAAAAACTAAAATTATTCCAAATCACTGATCAATCTAAATTGTAACCGAGTATGGTTTTTTCATATAAAGTATGTTTGAGTAAAGAAAAAACAAAAAATAAAAATCATTAACGCAAGATATACAACCAGTGAATATGTAAGATCTTTTAAAAAAAAATCATCAATTAACATATCGTCTGTATGATACGCATTACTACAAGTGAGGGGTTGTTCTTTTGTTAATCCAACAATCACGTTTAGAATGTAGATATGAGATACAATTCGTTTTTGTCAAATTAATAGCTGCATCTGGATGTAAAAACTGGATGCAAAATGAAATGCATCCAAAATAATTGGATATTTAACCAAGTGGTGGTAGTGGGGTGGTTCCCTTCTGTGGTGAGGGTAGGCCATGTTGGTCAAGGCCAGGGATCGACTCCCCACGAAAGCGGAATTGCAACATTTAATCCATTTGGCCACCGGGGCTTTCACATGGTCTCTCCGGGCCCCAGGAATAGTCGGTGTTGGGGGATGTGTTGCGGACCCAGGGTGTAATAGGACTTGCCATCCTGCACCTCTCGGCGTCGGCCGTCCCTAGTTCAGCCGGATCACCTGAGTTATCAAAAAAAAAAAATAATTGGATATTTTGGATGCATTTGAATGTAGAGTTTGGATACACCAAAGTGCATCCAAAATTACAAAATTCTAAAATATCCTCATTTACAATCAAAACTTAAAATATTTATCCTACCAAAAACTAAAACTTAAAATATTTATGCCATCAAAAAATAAAATTTAAATTATTTATATTTTATTATTTTCAAAAAAATATACATCATTATAATGGAATCACTAAATTTCACTAAAACTACAAAATATCGTTTCATGTCAAAACCGTAAATGAAATGCATCTGGATGTAAAAACTGGATGCAAAATGAAATGCATCAAAAATAATTGGATATTTTGGATGCATTTGAATATAGAGTTTGGATACACCAAAGTGCATCCAAAATTACAAAAGTCTAAAATACCCTCATTTACAATCAAAACTTAAAATATTTATCATACCAAAAAATAAAACTTAAAATATTTATGCCATCAAAAAATAAAATTTAAATTATTTATATTTTATTATTTTCAAAAAAAATATACATCATTATAATGGAATCACAAAATTTCACTAAAACTACAAAATATCGTTTCCTGTCAAAACCGTAAAATAGAGTTTTCTCGTACAAACTTCAAAATAGTAGTTTCCCGCCAAAACCGTAAAATAGCAGTTTCCCGCCAAAACCGCAAAATAGCAGTTTCCCGCCAAAACCGCAAAATAGCAGTTTTCCGCCAAAACCGCAAAATAACAGTTTCCCGCCAAAACCAAAAATAGTGGCTTTCCTCCAAAACCGCAAAATAGAGTTGTTCCGTAAAACCTTCAAAACAGCAGTTTCCCAAAAAAATCATAGAATAGCGGTTTGTACCAAAATCTTAAAATTACGGTTTCTTGCCAAACCCGCAAAACAACAATCTCCCACCAAAATCGTAGAATAGTGGTTTCCCGTATAAACTGCAAAATGGCGATTGTCCATGAAAACATCAAAAAATGATTTTGTCGTCAAAACCACAAAATAGTGGTTTCACGTCAAAACTACAAAATAGTGGTTTCACGTCAAAACCACAAAATAGCTATTATACCAAAAGTTATAATCTAATTTAGCTATTTTATAAATTATTTAAATATTAATTTGATAAGTATTTACTTATAAATATAATTTAATCATAAAAAATGTTATCAACATAAAACATGTCATTTTTTAGTCATTTACAAAAACCAAATATAGAAACGAACTGTATTTGGATGTTGTGTCTAGATACAGTTTCTAGACGCGGCATCCATATACACAAACGCAGTTAGATAAAGCTAGTTTTTTATTATTTTGACCAAAAAAGAGAGAAAAAAACATAAGTGGCTCATGCAGGTTTCGAACCTGCGCGACCTTCGCGTTATTAGCAACCTGCGCGACCTTCGCGTTTTTAGCACGACGCTCTAACCAACTGAGCTAATGGGCCGTTGTGAAAATATAACTCCATATTATTTGATATCCCTTAAAATGATTTGTTGACTATCTCTCTACAATCCAATACCTTTGGACTCTCCGCTTCTTCGACTTGCAAAACGTCTCACATTCTCTCAAACTCACTTCACACTTTGGTAATGGCTACTACTTCCAACTCGGTACTCTTCCTGGGCTCTGACTCACTGAGTCATCCTCATTATCAGCCCAGAACACCTCTGCATCTCTCCTCCTCCAGATCTCATTCTGTTTCTCTCCTACCCAACAAGCGATCCGATTCCCTCTCGCTTCGTTGTTCCAACAATGGCGATACCATCTCATCCGAAAAAGATACCCCAATCGAACTCAGTAAGAAATTTCTCGATCTCTGATGTTTTGCGAACATTTCAATTCTCCCACTAATTCCGTCTCTTCTCTCTAATCTCCAGAATTCCCAGAATTTCCAACGGTAATGGACATCAACAAGATCAGAGAGATATTGCCTCACAGGTACAATTTTTGAAGTTTTTCGTTATTTGAAAGTTTGATCCTTTTTCTTGACATTGTTGGAGAGATGATGATGATGATGATGCAATTTTTAGGTTTCCATTTCTGCTGGTGGATAGAGTGATCGAGTATACGCCTGGTGTTTCAGCTGTAGCTATTAAGAATGTCACAATCAATGACAATTTCTTCCCTGGACATTTCCCTGATCGACCCATCATGCCTGGTGTTCTTATGATTGAGGTAATAAAGCCTGAAGTTGCAAACTTTCAGAAATGCTCAAAGATCTTTTAACTCTCTAAATGGTTTTGATTGGAATGTTTGCTGTTGTGTCCCTGTAAAAAATGCTCTAGTGTACAGTTTTGATGGAAGGTGGAATTTAACAATTTTAACAAGTTAATGCTGTGCTAGTTTGATGTTGGTTTTGGATTCTGAATCCTGTTATATTAGTGTGAGATCTTTATCCGATTGGTAAATCAATGGTCTTTTTGTGATCTTAATATAGAGTTTAGAGGGATTTCAAGATCACTTCGCTAAAAACTTGAGTTTAAGCTTGAAAGAGTTTAATGATCTTGCTAATTTGATATAGGTTTGGGAATCCGAGTAGATGAGCCATGATCTGCGCGATGAAGGATCGTTTCTTTGGTCTTCAAGATCACTTGACTGAAAATTTGAATTTGCGCGTTGCAGGCAATGGCGCAAGTGGGTGGTATAGTAATGCTGCAGCCGGAAGTAGGAGGCTCTCGGGATAACTTCTTCTTTGCTGGTATTGATAAAGTGAGATTCCGCAAACCAGTGATTGCAGGAGACACACTGGTCATGAGGATGACTCTTCTCAAGTTCCAGAAACGGTTCGGGCTTGCTAAGATGGAAGGTAAAGCTTACGTGGGTGGCGCATTGGTGTGCGAAGGCGAGTTCATGATGGTTTCTGTAGGTAGTACTTGATCACATGCATTAATGGAGTCACTCCCTATGTGTTGATCCTTCTGTTGTTCACAAAACTAGACAAGACCAACAAAACTAGGGAAGACCAAAGCTTATGTTTTCTGACATTTTATATGAGTTTCTTCAAGGTTATTATGACATTCCTCTCTCTCTCTCTCTCTCTCTCTCTCTAGCGTCATGCTATTTAAAAATATACAACATTGTGATTATGAAAACTCATATTCATAGATCATAAATTTGATATACTACAAGGAGACACAAGCATAGTCACTTTCAATAGTATTTTACACATTTCATCCAAAAGCTTTAGCTAATCTTCGCGCCAAATAAGCAACCCAATACTTATCACACAAATTAACCCTGAAGAAGTAAGCTTACCCAATCTTTATCACACAAATTAACCGTAAAGCTTCTTCAGTCTCTCTCACACACATTCATATAATATACACAATATGATAGATAAAGGTAACACTTGAGTCCCTCTGCTGATTCTGCTGCATATCCTAAAGTCTTAGGCCCCTATGCTGCTGCTTCATCCTCGTCCTTCACTTGTACTCCATGATCATGTTATTCTCTGGCGCAAGCCCCACGCAGGCCCTAAGAATGTTCTCCAGCATAGCCCGCTGCTTCGACAGAGCGTTCACCACCGGTGTTCCAGGTGGTACAAGAGGTGCCTTTGTGAGGTAACTGAGTATGGTAGCTACTGGGTGGAAAGAGTGAAACTTCCCCTAAAATATATAAAAAAAACAAATATTCAAAACATAAAAAATTCGGTTTAAAGTGAATCAAGGGTTTTTACGCTACTAAATAGCGGAATACGAACCTCTCCTTCGGCTTTAAATTGGATCCTGGTACTGAGTTCAGCGAGAAGAACAAGATCCAAGATGATTGGAGCAGCCAAGAGTGAATCCTCACAAGTATTATGCATTACAATTGTGTTCTTCCCTCCCATGAATATCTCGGAGGTGTACTCGTCCATCGCTCTCTTACTATCCGCAACATATGGTACATACTGCAAAACATTCGGAGAATAGCAAGATTTGAGACTTTGAAATGTGCGTAAGAAGAGGAATTGATGACTCTGATTCAATATCGAACCTTGATGACAACCACATGGTCAGGGTGTTCACCGGGCTCAAAGAGGATGCCATTACTAGCTACCATGTCGTCTACCACATTGCTCTTTGAAATCTCCTTAGAGCGGAAAGTCTGCGGCGCTGAAAGGTTCATGCCGTCGTTGTTTCCCAAATGATTATAGCTCACAATCGAAGTAGGCTGCCACAAAAGAAAAATAAGAAAAAAAACAGATTAGTCACAAGGTTCAACAAGTTAAATTTACTTGACGAGCAAGCTATCCTTTCTTTTTACCTTGATACCAGCTCCAACAAGGAAATCGACCAAAACGGATTTCATCTTAGTCTGACCACTCTTGAAATCATCCCCACCAATCAAACAATTCCTCGAAATAGCCAATTCGATAAGTCCCGGTACAAACGTATTCTGAGGACTCCCATTAATGAAAGGGATGCCTTCAAGAACACAAGCAATAGCATAGAGCGTAGAAGGTGAGATCTCAGACTCGTTCTTTTCGACAGAAGCCATTAGATTCTCCATCGTATCGTTAAACCCTACAATCACATCGCTGTAACGCTCTGTATTGGCTGTCCAAAGAACAACTAACTTATCCACTTTGTTCTTTTCCTTAAACTCCCTAAAAATATTCCATCACACCAAACCACAAACACAATCACTAACTAACAACTCCGCATATATGTATTAAGTCTATGATATATATATAATTACCTCATGTCCTTGATGATGTGATCAACTTGTTCTTTCTTGGTACCTTTGATGACGCTATTAGCACGTGACCCTTGATTTGCAGCGATGAAATCAGGATCGAATATTCCAGGGAGTGGGATCATGTGCTCCATGAAAGGTCTAAGCTGTTTCTGAAGATCAATGTCAAGGACTCTGGCTCTAGCCATAGCATCTGCTAAGTTCATGTCACTTATGTCCCAACCACCAAACACAACATGGTCTGGATTCACCATTGGAAGGAGACTCTTGAAAGGAGCGTAGATCTCTTCGCCATTGTAAGATCCGACACGAATCGAAGATGCTTGAGTGAGTGAACCAAAGTAATTGGCTTGTTGCACTTTGTCTTTAGTCGCCCAAGAGATTCCTCTACACAAAATTTCCCAAATTATAAATCTCAACCAAAATCTATTAAATTGAATCAAAAGTGTTTACTCACTCTTTGTTAGCAATCACACCAGCGGTTAAAGTTGATCCATTGTTTCCTCCCCAACCAACAAGCATAACCCTAATCACCAAAAAGGTCAAAATCGAAAATGTACACCGACCCCAGATGAATTCGAGTCGAGAAATTAAACAAAACAAGCTAAAAATTCAATCTTTACCCTAATTTGGGGACACGAGTGTCGGTTTTGAAATCGTATTTGACAGTTTTGGGCTTCACAATCCATTGATAAGAACCGTCGCGTTTCTCATGGACAACTTCTGTAGTTTCGTAATCGTACACCGAATGGATCTCATTCGCTGTGTACTTCACGTTCGGGCTCTCTACCTTAAAGCTCTCGATGAACATTTTATCCCTCTCTCTTTTATTTTTCTTTAAGCTCTGTGTTTTTTGGTTTGTGATCTCGAATCGACGAACAAGAGCGACGATATATAGAGGAGAGCGCAGAGAGGGAAGGACACGTGGCGCTTTGTCAGTGAATCGATGGTTGGTTCAGCTTAGCGACCGAGCCCATCACCCTTAAAGCCCAGAGAGCCTGTGAGCCGCTAAACCACACGTGTTTTTGGTTCACGTCGGAAGCTGGGTCCATACACGTGGCGTGATCTACGTGAAGACAAGACTTGTTTGTTTTTGGCTTTTCTCATTTTTGGGTCCCACATTATTTTTTCTGTGAAGGCAGTCGAAGGCTCCCGAGGTAGGTCTGTCAAGTGGATCGGATCCGTCCCGTCAGATCCGACTTGCCGTGGGTTTTTTTGTTTTTTTTGTTTTACCCGCTAGATCCGTGAATTCCCATATCGTAAACTTATATCTGTCCTGCATTAATTAAGTGGGTCTAACGGGTTATCCGACACAAAAAAAAAAAAAATCCATAAGAAATTCGCCGACTGAAGAAGAAAAATAAAATAAAATTAGGATTTAAAACACAAGTTACAATTGCATAAAAATAAAATAAAATCACATAAATGCGGGTATCCGCAAACCTGTATCTCCAAATATTAAGATCCGCATCCACTCCTTATTTTAAAACACTCGATCTACACCCATCCCACTTTTTATAATTTAAAACGACGTGGCTTTGCTCATTTTTTCTCATCAGGTGTGTGGATGCGCGACGGCGCCTAGTTGAGGTCGGGCCGACTATGGTTTCCGATGTGAGTTCTCTCTTTGTCTCTTGATTGCGTGAGGACGGCGATCAGTTTCGAGGAGATAGTCGGGTAACCTCGGCGGTGGTTCATGTGGACCGGCGGTTTGGTTCGGCTCGGCTAGGTTTGCGGTTCTGCTCCTCTTTTCCCTGCCGTTTGCTTGCTTTGCTCAATTGGAGTAAGTGTTCTGTTTTGTGTGTCTTGATTGAGATTGCATCTAGGTTGGTTTGCGTCTTGTTTATCTTGCTGTTGGAGGAGTTAGTAAGGCTAGTTGAGCTTGCTATCGCTTCGTTCTGCTCGCCTAGAGGCGCTCCTAGGGAGGATCTTGGCTTGAGCGAGTAGCGTTTCTAGGCTTTGCTAGTTAGTATAGTCCTTTTTAAGTGCTGGATCAAGGTTTAACGGTTGAGCGTCGAAGTTCTTGGTTGAGGATGTCAGGGTTCGGGCCTCTTCCGACTCCTGTGAGGAATAGTTCTCTATTGGGCTGCCGGATGAACCAGCTTCCATTCTGCATAATGGATGTTTCTTATGCCATTCTTCTTGCATTTCTCCTATCGTTCATATCTCAGTTTCATTTTATCTCGAGTTTTCAAGCTTTTTATCGCTACTGTGTTGACACCATTTGCTTCATTGCTACGGTGTCGATATTTGTACCGAATGAAATTTGCTTCTATGTTTTTTATTCTTTTTTGCCATGGGACCAATTTTTTAGGTCGAACAATTTGTTAACACATCTTGTAACACCGGATCGTTTTCATTTTCAATGAAATATTTACATTCATAGCAAAAAAAAAAAAAGTTTAAAGCATGACACCATATTGATGGTTAAATGAAAATGATTAAATTAATTTCACGTTTGAAATGAACCAATTTCTAACATACACTAACATGATAATTCCTCAGCAAATAGAAACCAATAACCCACTATAGCCATCACCACTTAATTAAATGCATATAAGTTAATTTACAAAGTAAATACCAAATTCTAATATCGAGGTTTTTAATTAGTAATTTTACATCATATAATCCTGAAAATGGAATCTGTTGTGTACATTGTAAACGAAAACGTTGAATCCTTTATTATAAAATCGTGTGTTGCAAGAGAAATAAAAATCATTTGTGGAGCCGTTTATTATAATTATATATGTTGCCAATAGTTAGATATATATGTTCATTGTTAGACTCACATTTCCAATGACCATGCATACATAAATTTATAACGTTTAGTTATAACGTTTATGCTTCGAACTACGTCTATGCTGTCCGGGACCTTGTGATATAGTGGTAAGGAGACGAGTTTTGGACGCAACCACGTTCCGAGTTCGATCCACCTGCTGCGATAAACAAAAACACATTGCTCTTGGACACCCACACGGATATGGTCTTTGTTTACGATCCATTTGAAAACCCGGGGAGGGGCCTATCCGTGGGTTACCTTCTCCACATAGATTAGTCTGGATCTTTCCATGGACCTGAGATTTACCCTGAATTACCAAAAAAAAAAAAACTACATCTATGCTGTTATATGTTTCTTATTTCATGGTAAATATTGTACTACCAACTTAGTTCAAAACAAAAAAAACTATTGTACTACCAAGATCAGTAGATCTCGAGAGTTAAAACGTTATTGTCAGATAGTCGTGAATAATTTTGTGGACCTGGCGAGTGAATGTAAATGACAAAAATAATGCAGCAGACGAAGCAGTGACCACAAACCAAAAGCATGATTTGTGGTTAAAGCAGAAGCCAAAAATTAAAGTGGGGTTTTTACTTAGTTTGAGTAAACATGAGTGGACCTATTACAATTTAGAAATGACGAAACCATTTTTTAGTTGAATGTTTTTATGTTTGAGTTCATACTATCACGGATCTGCTTGCATGCCAATTTTATGATGTAGTTAAACAATACTTATTTGTAGAAAATCCACCCCTTAACAGCAATTCAAATAATGGTTTTAACACACAAAAAAAGGTTCATATAATGGCACCAACCAACAAATATTACTGAGTACTTCACTCGGTTAATATGTTGCTCGGAAGTTTGTTACTAATCAATGATTCAATTACATTGTTTAGTAGCTAAACACTACTTTATATATAAGGGAGAATATAAATACTCTTTAAGGTAATAATTCAATTATATTGTTTACAATCAAGATTTCTGCAGTTAATTTTTTGAAACAACTTACAATCACAGGTCCAACCATATCCATTTCAGGCAACACACATACTTTGTCCCACTTTCATTTTCTTTTGTTTGTTATACTGATTTTTCTCACTTGTTGTAACGGTTAAACAACTAAGGGGTAGATAGGTAAAATCAAAAAAGAGGTCGGAGACTTTCGTTTGTATAAAGTAGGTCTGGGCACGGGACGGATATCCGTTTATTTTGGCCGACTTGCTATTTGACCCGCCCCGTACGGGTAATGAAAATATTGATCCATACTTGGACCCGCAAAAACGGGTATCCGCTGATTCAAGGTACCCGCCCAGATTTTTGATACTTGCGGGTACCTTGACCCGTACCCGTACTTGCAAGTACGGGTCCCCGCTCAACTTGTCTTGTTTTTTCCATTACTTGCCTTGTTTTTTCCATTACTTGTCTTGCTTTTTCCATTGATTGTCTTGGTTTCCATTACTTGCCTTGCTTTTTCCATTACTTGTCTTGTCTTGGGTACAAGTTGCAAACCGGGTAACGGGGAACAAACCGGGTAACGGGAACAAGCCGGGTAACGGGAACAAGCCGGGTAACGGGACAAGTAGTCAAAAAAAAATTTTACCTTGGACTTGTCCAGTTACTTGCAAGTAGTTGGTTAACTCGCCTTGATACTTGGCTTGGACGAGTCGGGTACCCGGTTTTACGGGCCGAGTACGGGACGGGTCGAGCGGGTCGGGCGGGTAACGAGTACTGATGCCCAGGGCTATAAAGCTTATCGATCGGCAATTGAAACGACGAAATAGATCGGTCTAAACGAATAGATCGGTATAGATGAATAGGTCGGTTTAAACGAGCTGTAAGAAGATCAGAGATTGGTTCTATTAAATGATACCAATTTCAGAGTGATTACAATAATTTCCCGGCCCCTTTTTCATAATTGAATGATGTAATATCAAAAATAGTGAATCAAATGTCTTCAATACATGAATTTATTCTAAAAATCTAATCCTCATAATTTCACAAAAGCAAATGATTCTCATTCAATGTCAAATGCTAAATTAGTGGCAAAAAGACCATTATTTGATTTAGCTAATTATTCTCCTTTTGATTAATTTTGAATTAATTATTTTAATTTATTTATTGTAAATAATATCTTGTAAGAGCTATAAAAAGCTCATTGTTCTCATTGTAAAGATAAGTAAGTTTTGAGAATTAATAAAAATCAGAGAAAATATTCTTTCTTTATTCAATATGTGTTCTTGAATATTTTTGGATCTATGTCTCATGTGTAGATTCCTTGAGACTAGGTTTGTGAACTCATCACAAGGACTTTCACACCCTTAATTGGCGTTCTTCGATCCACCTACTATCCTTCCATTTTACTGTCTAAAGATCTATATCCGAAGAGTTTGTGACAAAGTCGAGATTCTCCCTTGGATCTTATATCATCTAATATCAGAGCCGAAAGTCAATCAGGTTGTCATCTGATACATATAAGCATTATATATTGGATTTCTTGTGCTTATATCATTTGGAATCATTCCAATCTCTATCTTTTTGTTTTTGTTTCTTCTTTCATCTTTTTATCAAAAAAAAAAAAATCCAAAAATATATTTTGTTCTTTGATTTTAAAAAAATTTTAAAACAAAACCATAAAAACGGTTTTTTTAGTTTTCTTAAAGTTTTAGATTTTTTTCTCATTAAACCAAAAAAACAAAATTTATTTCCTTTTGTTTTTGATTTTTCTGTTTTAAAAAAAAACTTAGAAATATATTTATTTTTATAAAAAAAATTTGTCCATAAAAACCTTCACAAAAAAATTTTTATCATTTAATTCAATTTATTTTTTTAAAAACAAATTTTAAATATATCCAAAAATATTTTTCTTCGTTTTTTTTTTTGCATTCAAATAAAATTATGAGAAAAAAGAAAAAATATATTCTCAAGGTGAAACGGTTTTGAGGACAAAACCATTTGAAAAGGGAGAGAATGATGCAATATCAAAAATAGTGAATCAAAAGTCTTCAATACATATATTTATTATGAGAATCTCATCCTCATAATTTCACAAAATCAAATGATTCTCATTCAATATCAAATGCTAAATTGGTGACAAAAAATCATTATTTGATTTAACTAATTATTCTCCTTTTATTTAAATTTAAATTAATTATTTTAATGTATTTATTGTAAAGATTATCTTGTAAAAGCTATAAAAAGCTCATTGTTCTCATTGTAAAGATAAGTAAGTCTTGAGAATTAATAAAAATCAAAGAAATTCTTTCTTTATTCAAGATGTGTTTTTGAATATTTTTGGATCTATGTCTCATGTGTGAATTCTTTGAAATTAGGTTTGTGAACTCATCACAAGGGCTTTCACACCCTTAAGTGGCGTTCTTCGATCCACCTACTATCCTTCCATTTCACTGCCTAAATATCTATATCTAAAGAATTTGTGACAAAGTCGAGATTCTCCCTTAGATCTTATATCATAGAAGCATCACTATTTATAGGTAAGATTAAGACGGATTAGAAATATTTATGTCGTATGTCGTACGGTCGGTCAGGATAGATCGTACGACTTGATAGATCGAACAGACCGATCACTATTTATAGGTAAGAACAAGCCAAAAAAATCCGAAGATACTTGCACATCCATTAAAAACCAATCCCTAATTTTGATTAATTAGAATACGAAATCTTGGACTACAACATGAAATACAGAGAAGAGAGAGAACATAAAGCTCTGATTCCTCCATACTCTTTGATTTCACGAAGAAAGCGGATACAGAGAAGAGATCGATTTCCATCGGCGGCCGGAAGAGACATGCATAGCGACGGAGATATCGATGAGTCGGAGAAAAAAATTTTGCTCGAAGAAGAAAGAAGAAAAAACAAAATCTTTTTCTTCTCATTTCATTGCTCCAATAACGCAATGACATGTGCCCCGTAAGAACCGATTCTTACGGGTCTTTAATTAAGAATTGGTTTTTGCTTATTGTTTTAATTTTGATTTAATTTTTGGCTAAAAAATCTTAAGAACTCGCGTTAAAAAACCGCGTTGAGGATGGTCTTATAGATTTAGGGGGTCATTGAGCAAAAAAACCTTTTTGGGCTCTAAAATAAAAAATTAAAAAAAATTGGGCCCTTAAACAAAAAATCTGTTTTTTTAACATAAATTTAAAAAAAATCTAGTTATAGATATATAAAAAATATATTAATTTTTTTTTTGGTTAAAGTTGATCTTGTTTTATATATATGTCTATTTTTTAAAAAAAAATATATATATATATATATATATATGAAAACTAATTTATTTTAATGGGACCTTTATATCTGTGGACCCTGAAACGGTCGCACTGCTCGCACTTTATAGTTAAGCCGGGCCTGCATCGTACGGATTAATTAGAGGAGTGTCTAGAATGATTTAAATGTGGTCTTTTATTCTCTGTTTTGGCTCATATATATATATACTAGGTTTGTATGGATGGAGTCATGATTTTTGAAACAATGTTGTGATAACTAATTTTAACAAAACAATTTGTTGTAACAATTTATATGAAATATTATTTGTAGAATAATAGTATGAGTTACTCTAATATCGATATTATAATAAATTAATGATCATGGATATGATATATTTTACAAATAAATTTAGCTTTTGCGAGTATTTTTTTTTGTCCGATTCCTAGTTTGAATTCAAAAGATTACGTAAAGTAAAAAGTAAAAAAACATATTTTGGTCGCTAAACCTAAATTATACTTATTCAAAAACCAAGTGTGTATTGGGAATCTAATTAATGGTACCTATGTAGATGTGAAAACATTTGTTATATATATTTCTGGTAATTTCATGAGATTAAAACAAAAAACAAAAAAGGGAGAAAGATGAAGTTTCTTGGAATACCTTCTTTCCATTTGTTTCCAACAATTGCAATAGATCGTCACCTAAGATAAGCTAGTAATGTTTTCTTTTTGTTGAAAAATGGCGATGTACTTGGCTCGTTTTGATATCTGATGGGAGTCAATCTCGCAATGTTTCTCATCATATATCAAAACGAGCCAAGTACATCAACAAGACTCGTGATGGAAAGATCTACAATACCAACATAGCCAAATCGTAATGGAAAGATCTACAATACCAACATAGCCGAATTCAAAGAGATGGTTCGTAGACTCATGTCCGTCCTTTCTTTAAAGCATCAGATTTATAGTATTCACTATTCAGCCCACGTCCAACATCACTGTTTTTTTTTTTCTGTTTACTTTATGAATATGATAATCTCTAAGTGAATATGTGAGAAGTTTCTAGGTCAATTGGTATGTTTGTCGTATCAATTATCATTGGACATATATACATGTTTTATCAATATATAATTCCCATATAACAAATGGTAAAAAGTTTATATTTTTTCAATTAATTTCTAGTTCACAAATGGAGTTCCCAATTATTATTTGTTGTCCTAATAAAAAAATATATCATATACTAATTAAATTCCAAAATCTGAAGATACTTGCACATACATTAAAAACCGATCCCTAATTTTGATTAAGAATACGAAATCTTGGACTACAACATATTATTAATATTTACAATAAATGAATATGTGATCATCTAAGCAAAGAATGCGAGTGTTTAATAAAGGTCTGGAGAGGTTGGCTGCTTTGAGCTTTACATAACAAATTCTTCACATTCCAATCAGTCACAATCTGTATAAATTACATAAACAGCCATTTAATTAATTATTAATATATATAGAGAAAATAGAAAATCCTATAAGACCATTACTGTATTTTTCTTATAAATGATCAATTAATGCATTTCGAAGAAAAAAATTATTACTGTCTTAAAAATGTTGATTTTAAAATTTATAAAAACAATCTATATAATAATCTGGTGGTGATAATCATTTTCTGTAATTTAAGTTTTAACATTTTTTTAGTGCAAAAACAATTGTCAAATTGTGATATTGGAGAAAAATTACTCTAAAAATTATCTCAAATAATATGAACACATATGAACACATCAAAAAATATTATAATAAAGTAATTTAAATGTAAAATTGATTTTCTTGTATTTAAATATTATAATTATTATTTGTTTCAGTTATAATTACAAAGATATAAAAATTAAAGGACCATTCTATAAATAAAAAAGTTCAACTCTAAAATAGAGTGAGAAATAGAGTTGCTCTTAAAATACAGTAAAAAATAGAGTTACTCTATTTTAGAGTGGGGTTGGAGAGGATTTTACTCTAAAATAGAGTTTAGAGTGGGAAATAGAGTATAGTTAATTACTCCTAATTTTGATTAAGAATACGAAATCTTGGACTACAACATATTATTAATATTTACAATAAATGAATATGTGATCATCTAAGCAAAGAATGCGAGTGTTTAATAAAGGTCTGGAGAGGTTGGCTGCTTTGAGCTTTACATAACAAATTCTTCACATTCCGAGTCACAATCTGTATAAATTACATAAACAGCCATTTAATTATTAATATATAGAGAAAATCCTATATATATAATCGAATGTAAAGATTCATTATTGTCTGTATTTTGAATTGTTTACCTTTCCAAGACTACCTTTCATGTAAGGCATTGCCCTTTGGCTTCGGTAACTATGAAGACTAATTGGATTTGGAGTAGACATTTTAGTATTATATTGACTTCTACTTCTTGTCATGATCTTTGAAGGGCTTTGCCATTTTCCTTCCAATTGATTTGGAAGAGTAGATTCCTGTTTGTATATGTATATATAGTGATCATTAATATGATAATTATAATTTATAAGTAGTATTTTTAAAATTATACATTTGTCGAAGCGACGACTTACCAAGAAAAGCACTGTTGCACAATGCTTGAGCACCTCTAAGTTCATCCTAACATCATCAAGGCTTCTGCAAATTATTTATATGCGAATTTTTATATTTATAAGCCTCTAGCTTGTATACATAATATTGAACCCTAGCTAGCGTTTGTGATCAAATATATATATATATATAGCATACATATAATATGTATGTACGTGCGTACCTGTGCTTTTGCACTCCAAGACCAAAATACGAAGCCAAACTTGCCATCTAAAACATAATACAAACAAACTTGTTATAATACGTATATACTTTAATACGTCTAAATATTTCGTCACTTTTTGTTTTGATAACCGAGAGAATCAGAGATTAAAATATCTATAATATATGCGTTAATTAAGGTGTTACGTTGTTTATAAGTATGTATGTACAACATATATATACCTTCATGTTACCAGCTCGTTTGCCAAACTTTGCGCTTAAAATCCCAAGAGAATCAATGATCGCCGCAGGCTCAGGCGCAGGCTTTCCGATCTCAGCGAAAGCATCCTTGATTCTAACACAATCGAATCTCCTAATGTTATGTCCCGCCCATATCCGACCGTTCAGCACACCATATATCTTATCAGCCACGTCCTCGAAACATGGTGCGTCCGTCACTGCACCTCTTGTGATCCCATCTGACCTAGAAGACCTCAATGAGACAACGGCCAAGTCCTTGGGACGTATAAGCGTGGTGAAGCTCTCGAGTTCCACGAGTTTCCTCGGACATACAAGTATTGATCCGAACTCTAGGATGTGAAAACGTTGTCCCGGTTTGTTCGGTACTGTTGTTTCCAGATCGAAGAAGACGATTTCGCTCGCATATCCTTGGATTTCCATTTATTTATAAGAGGTTAGGATGTTTGGTGATTTTAAGAGTTTGTTCTTTCTCTTTGTGTATATAATGATAAATGGGGAAAGAGATGGTTTTGTTTGTGGTACAAGTCATTGTCTAGGTTTGTGTTGGACCGAGGGTACTTGAGTCTAAAGTTAACTTACTGGAGAAAAATTGATTACAAGGGTAAAGCAAGAATCTTGTATTTTTCTTTATACAAAACCCAAAAAGATTCTTGTTAAGAGTTCTTTGGTATGTTCATATGTCAGATCTTTGGGCCATCAAAAGAGAATTGATTCCATTGATTCTCGATCAAGCAAAAATAATATCCCTTATATATTAATTAAAAATGACTGGTAAAAAAAAACTTGGTTTGACATATGATTTACAATTGTGTCATTACCATAGAACATCTCATGATATTTTTTAAAAAAATGTGTCAATTATTAGAATAATTACTTTCATGTCATTCACATTAAATTTATGTTTCATTTGATTAATATGCATAATCATATATTCTCTCAATATATTTTTGTAAAAAAAGTTTTATTTACTAGAGTAATTGCATTTATGTCATTCACATTAAACTAATATTTTACTTGATTAATATGCATAAGCATATAAGTTTCATTATGAAATTTTATAAATACTGTTAAAATAATATGCTTTACTCCCTTCTTTTCATATTAGTTGTCGTTTTAGATTTTAAATTTTGTTTCATAATAGTTGTCGTTTTATAATTTCAATGTATGATAATATTTTCACTTTTATCCAATGTTCAAAATTGCACTAGGCGCTAGTCGGACGGTCAGGTTGGGTCTAGCGCCTAGCTCGAAAATCGAAGATTAATCGGGGATTAGTTTTTAACTATTTATTTATTTATTTAAAGATTTATATATTTTTCATGATTAAATTTGTTATATTTATATTTTAAAACTATTCTTAAGTAATTTGATTTATGAACACTTACAAGGATTTTCGACAGCTGAGTTGGTAGTGCACGCCTGGTGCAATTAAGATGGAACGAGTTCGATCCATAAGATCTCAATTTTGTGCTATTTTTCTCATTTTTATTAAGTAAGGGCAAAATCGTAATTTCTTGTTCATCTTCTTCATGCGACCAGTAACTTTTTAAACCCTAAAGTTATGGCCCCCAATCATTTTTTGGCTTTCTTTTCACCATTTTCATCTCATTTTCAACTCGGATTAACATGAAAATGACCGATCCGACACCTATCTTCCTATTTCGAACAAAAAATCAAAAAAAATCGAGATGTTTTTTTCTGATTTTTTTTCCCGATTTGGGTATAATCGGGGCAGGATCCCTCCGCCTCGCGATTAACCGGCGTCTAGGCGGCCTCTGCGGCCGCGTTTTCGAACAGGGCTTTTATCTATATTCTTTTAGGCTTTAGCTTATTAATTAGGATGATCATAATATATAATACATTGATGAGAAATAAAACAGAAAATTGAATTGTTATGAAACGGATAGAGTATATATTAATTGAGAAGGACTGGTAAAGATTTTTTTAGTTTGACATATGATTTACAATTGTATACATAATGATGTATCATTACCATAAAACATCTCATGATATTTTTGAAAAATAATTACATTGATGTCATTCATATTAAAGTTATGTTTCTTTTCAATGTATTTTTGTAAAAAAAATTCACAATTTTGGCTGGGCGATGAATTAAATCCGTTGACCAATTTTAACCGATTTTAACCAATTTTGACCGATTTATAAGAAAATCGGCCCAAAATTATAAGAAAATCGACCCAAAATCTTCCAAAATTCCAACTATTTGACAAACTTTGGGTTTGGAAGAAGCCCACTTACCAAAATTCAAACTATTTAACAAGTTTTGACCCAATATTAGGACCCAACAAGCTCGTTCATACATGTTCTAATATAACAAAGTTAATCTTGAAAAAATATATAAATATTAAAATAAAATAAAAAATAGTTAAAACTAATTCCGATTAATCTCTGATTTTTGGGCTAGGCGCTAGGCCCAATCCGACCACCCAACTAGCATCTAGCGCAATTTTGAACATTGATTAATATGCATAATCATATAAGTTTTATTATGAAATTTTATATACACTATTAAATCAAGATTATTTTATAAGTTATTTCATTTTTAAAATAAAATTTTGTTTTCATTTTTTTAATGTGAACATATTATTCTTAAAATTTTATATTTACCAAAACTATTTATTTATAATTGACAAAAAATTAACTAAAACTACGCATTCAATATTTCTATCGATTATTTTGTATTTTTTTATCCAAATCATTGTATTTTAACCATTTAAAAGAACTTTCATGACAACAAACAAAAATCTATATCAATATCGTTTAAATCATGTACCTATTTTATAATGCAAAAACTTATTTCCATTTCTTCATTTACCAATGAATATAAAAATAATTTTATATCATCACTCCAAAGAAACATTGCAATAAAAAAATAAACAAAACATATGTATGTGCTTTGAAATTGGAATTCATTTTAAGTTTTTTTCACTATAAATATCATCAAATAATCATTTAATTATATTTAAATTAGATGAAACTTACGTTAGAAAATGATCAGACAAAAATATCAGTTACACAAATTTGCAAATATAATGCAGATGGAATTTGGTTGTTACATAATATAGTTATCAAAAATATTGTGCATTTATTTCTGTTTATTATTGACTACTTAACAATTTTTCAAATTTTTTGAAAATCTATCTCTATAATATTATTTAAGAAGACTTTTTTGAAAATAAATGTTGTTTTATAAGTTATTACATGAAATACCATTAAAAATAAAAAGATAATTGAAATAGGAAATAATATAATTGTCTTTTAAAATTATTGATGAGAATATAGAAAGTATTTATTTTTCATTAAAAATATTATTTACTATTTATTTTCTTAGTTATTATGATATTATTAAATAATAATCAATCCATACATATTCAAAAAAATTATTCGAAATCTTGAAATATTTTTAACTATGATTATTATAAAATATTTTACTAATTTTATAAAGATTTAGACACGATAAAATTGATTTTTTAAGAGTTTGTGGACTGGCCACAAAAATTATAGTCATTAAGCGCTGCATATTAGAGTTATGTTTTCAAGATTGTAAATTTTTGCGGATTACTCCGAATAATATTTTAGTTTATTGCAAAACAGGTTAAGTAAACAAGTTAGTCCAAGTTGACAGTTCTATCTATAATCATTATTTAAACATATTTTAAAATTCAGATAAAAACAATTTTTCTTAAATTTCAAAACAATTTTTAAACAATAATTACCCTGCGCTATATAGCTAGCGCGGGTTGAATCCTAGTATAACATTATTTGGAAACCCTACGATTAGACTCTATATAAGATGAAATGTCTTCCATAAATATTTTACTCGTCATTTTTTTTAAAGTAGCATTTATGATCTAATTATAATCTTTGTTTCTCATGATTTTTTTTGTTTGAACTCAATCTCTGATTTGAAACTTTTGAAGAATATGTGAAAAATAAAAGTGAATATCATAAGACTTTGCAAAATAATATCATATTGTTGTTGGTACTAACGATCGAGATGGTTCTAATTGACTCAAAAGTTAGTTATTTGTTTTATTTAGCTTTATCATTCCTATTATTTATGCTAAATCTTAATCACAAGTAGTTTTTTTTTATAACTGTTAGAGTTAATTTATTATAATAGTGAAATGCACTATATATATAACATTATATTTTACAATTCCATCTCTACGCTATTATAAAAATGGTTTGATTTCTATATAACAATATATTTTACACTAATATAGTATCTTTGTTTGCATTAAGTCCAATTTTGGGATGTTTGATTCACAATTTTTGAAATTTTTTTTTTTTATTCCACTTTTTAGTGTGTAAAACACTTTCATAAGCTCTTAAAATCAACCGCATGTTAAGATACGATGTTAAAATTTGGAAAAATACTTCAAGGACGAAATATGATAAAGTTTATACTACCATTTTATTTTATGATTTTATTTATTTATAGAGTTTTCCGATTATCTTTTTCATATTATTTGATTTTGATACACAAATCCTATCAAATTTAAACAATAACTATTATATCATTGTGGTTTTAATGGTTTACAAAAGACCTCTTTATTAGACTCAGAATTTTAAATTCTTATGGTCAATATTTTCATTTTAAACTCTGATATTACAAAAAATCTATAGATATTTCACTTCGCACAAAACGCGGATTACTACCTAGTCATTATTCTATTTACTAACACTTTCAGAATCTTAAATACGAGATTCAACTTGATAAAGAATTTTACATAATCCAGATCTAAATCTATATCATGTAACAATAACACAAGCAATCTTTATTTCTTACAAATGATTTACAGTGAAGACAACGGTTTATTAGAAGCAAACAAAAATGTTCCTGAAGGAAATAACAAAGCTCAGACAAAGAGTTGTTATTGGATTGAGGCAAAGTGTATATATAGTTTACAACATCATAATGATCAATAACACATTTGTGTGTCCGAACCGTTACAGGGAGACAGTGGCACGGAGTGGCTCAAGGGCTTTCCTGATCTTCTCAACAGCAGCTCGTAGAACGTCGAGAGATGTGGCGTATGATATCCGAATACAACTGTCGTCCCCAAAAGCATCACCAGGAACCATTGCAACCTATAAAAACAAACACAGACCCAAAAACGTATGAACACTTTAATAAGAAGTTAAGAACTATGTAGATACCTCAATTGTTCCGAACGCTTGTTTAAATGTGGAAATGCTTTTGAAATAGTTTTTGACGGGGTTTACCTGAAACTTGTCAAGAAAGTATAATGCAAGAGACGATGAGTCATTGATCAAACCAAAACCTTCAGCTTCTGATCCAAAGTATGCACTGAAGTCAATGAAGAGATAAAAAGCTCCCTGCAAGTAAACAATGTCAACAATCAAGAACAACAAAACGAAGAAGAAACTAGCAAGTAATAGCTTCAAAGATAAGATAAGAAGCACCTGAGGTTCAGAGATCTTGACGCCTTCGATTTCACCGAGGCTTTTAACCAAAAAATCTCGCCTTTCTCTGTATGCTTTCACCATCTCAGCTACAGTTTCTCCTCCAGCTTTTCCTAAACCAAGTGCAGCAACACCTGCTTTCTGAGCAATGCTACTAGCTCCTGAAGTAACCTTTACAAGAAACCAAAACCGATTTCATCTCAATAATACGGCTTTTTTCGAAAAAGATTTAGAGAGACATATGTTTGTATATATATATATATATACCTGGCCTTGTAATTTACTGCAAGCTGCCACTATATGTTTAGGACCAGCAAGATATCCAAGCCTCCAACCCGTCATTGCGAAAGCCTTTACAAGTCATACGATGTCGATCAGCAAAGAATTTGATCTCTTAACATTGCACATCAATGATAAAACATTTACCTTTGAGAAACCGTTTATTGTCAATGTTCTTTCATACATGTCTGGCAAAGAAGCAAAGCTTGTGTGTGTTGCAGGCGCATAAATTATGTGTTCATAAATTTCATCTGATAGCACCTATAAAAGAAATGAAAGAAACAGAGTTTTCTTTTTAGCAGAAAACAAAAACAAAGTAACAAAGATCGAGTTGAGTGTTTACGCATTATACCAGAAGCCTTGGATGCTTAGCAACGATCCGTGCAATCTCTTCAAGCAAACTCTTGGGGTAAACAGATCCAGTAGGGTTGGAAGGAGAACAGAGAATAAGAAGTCTAGATTTTTCAGTCAATTTCGACTCGAGATCCTTTGGATCCAATAAGAATTTATCAGAAATCTTGGTGGGAATAATCACAGGTGTTGCATCCGCCAATCTAGCCTGTTCTGTGTAACTAACCCAATACGGTGCAGGAATTATAACCTAGCAAAGGAAAGCATCTGTACTGTTAGTTACAAACAAAATGATATCGAAAGAAAACAAAAAAGCTCGAAAGAAAGATTTGTTATAATTACTTCATCTCCAGGAGAACAAACTGCAAGGACTGCTTGTAAAATACTTTGTTTGGCTCCATTGCTAACCAAGATCTGATCCGGTGCATAAGACAGTCCATTTTCCTCTGGAAAACCAATTACAAACATCTTGACTCCATTTCGACTCCATAATCGAATTAGAAAGCAAAAGTGTTTATGTTTGTTTACCTTTTAACTTCCGACATATTGCTTCTCTGAGTTCAGTAATACCTGCATTTAGTGTATACCTAGTGAAACCTTCTCGAATCGCATTGATACCGGCCTATATGAAACAAATGATTCAGACCAAACCAGAAAAACAGAACATAAAGAAACCACTTGGAGAAATGTATTTATTAACCTCAGATACGGTTTTAGGTGTATCGAAATCGGGTTCTCCTGCAGCTAGTCTGATAACCGGAACACCGGATTGAACAAGAGTGGCAGCAAGATCGGTTATAACCATAGTCTTGGAAGGTTTTAAGGATTTTACTCGCGGGCTAAGTGAAGTATCTACTGATGATGATGATGGTGATAAGGTCTCTGCATCATTTGGTTTGGCCATGACACAGATTCTAGATGAAATCTTCCCTGACATACAGTACCTAAGCGTTCCATACCAAAGTTAATGGATATACAAATCTAAAAGCAACTACCTCGCAATCTAAGAAGCAGTAATCGAATTCAAAGTTCCAAATTTTGAGGAACGATTCAAATTTCTAAGAGAGAGAGAGAGAGTAGTGATGCATAAGACCAGCCAAATCAGTTGATCAAAAGTCACGAGATTTGGAAAATTAGAATAGAGGCGAAACTCACGAGAGGGAGAGAGGCAGGGGTTGGAAACGAATTGATCCGATTGGCTTCCTTGAATCTGGGCATGGTTCGCCTCTAGCGGCGGCGGCAGCGATGGCGGAGGAAATGACGGCGGCGGAGCTCTGAGACGACATTGGAGAAGGTGGGTTGGTGAGTGGGAGATGTACAGAGTCGAGCTTTCGGGGGGATTTGTAAACGAGAAATGCGGCATTAAATATATTGGAGGAGAGAGAGTTGGAAGAGTTGGTGACAAAGTTACAAAAAAATAAAGAAATTAAAAATATTTTAAATTATCTATATATATATATAATTAGGCTTTGGTGACAGCGGTTTGAGCGGTGCGGGACAAACGGTTTAAGCGGTGTGGGACAACCGGTTTAGGAGGTGCGGTGCGGTTTTAGAGCGGTGCTGTTAGAAGAAACGTATCATTCGGAACAAGTGCGATTACTGCAGAACAAGCGGTGCGGGACAATATATGAATGGTAAATCTCACAAGTGCGGAACGGGTATAATAATTATTAAACTTTGGTTATTTATTTTTTAACATTTCAATAAATCAAAATTGTTTTGTCCATATAATAATGTATAAGTCAATAAAATTTATCTATATAATTTTTTCATAATTTGTTTCTAATTTTGGAAGAAAACAAAAAATGGACAGCACCTAACCACAGCATATGTGTGGTAATTGAAATAAGTGCGGTTCAAAACTATAAAATGGAACGTCTTACCTTTTTTACTTTAAAAAAAAAAAAAAAATTAAAACACACATGTTTTTTAACATGTAAATGGTAACATATAATAAGGATCCGCCTTTCTCGCACCTCTCCCACTTCTCCCACTTCTCCCACTCAAGGCCTTAGAGAAAGACTTTTCTTTGATCCGTCTTGCGCGGATTAAAAAAAAATTCGACCTATTTTGACTTACTCCGATAACTCATTAACACAAATTTATAGACTTGTATCTGCCCCGTTTGAATTTGCGGGTATCCGCAGGTAATCCATAAATAAATAATAATAAAAAATTTATAATATTTTTAGTAAAATAAATATTTAATAAAATAAATTTCATATGAAAAACATAAAATCACAATTTTCTATAAAAAAATAAACAAAATAATTAATTAATTTTTATATATTACAAAATATTTCAACATTTTAATAGTATTTAGTAAATAAATATTAATTTTTTTTTTTAAATTGCGAATAACCCGCGGGAAAACAATTTCGACCCGCACCTGACCCGTATTTTAAAACACTCAACCCGCACCTGCCCCGTTTTTTTGCAATTTAAAATTTCTCAACCCATTCCTGATCCGCGGCGGATTAAAGGGAATGGAACCCGCGGATAATGACTCAAATTGACAGTCCTAGATGGAGTCATGATTTTTTAAAACAATTTTGTGATAACTAATTTTTAATAATAAAAAATTGTATAACAACTATGTAATTTATATGAAGTATTGTAACAAGAAGTATTATTATTATGGTACTTCCTGGTAACAAGATTTATATGAAGTATTATTTGTGGTATAAAAGTGAAAGCGGATTCAAAACAAAGATAGATCTTGTTTTATAGAGCTCTACCAAAATAGAAAATAAGACTGGAATTGAAATAGTTCATTAAACTTTATTGTAACAAGAAGGTAAAAAAGATTATAAAAAAAAGGATTTAGGTTATCACCAAAAACTAAACACAAATAATTTTTGATTAATGTCAATAAGATGAAATAGGAGAGTTGATTTGAAACAACTCTCAAAGTTACAGTAATTGTTCTCATATATATATATATATATATATATATATATATATATATATATATATATATATATATATATATTTGCTAATAACCATAATTACATGAGTTTGTATGGGTTTCCACAATATCATATATCTTGGACTTCTTATGTGCTTCAATAAAAAGTATGAATTACTCTAATATCGATATCATAATAATTATGCATATGATAGAATTCACAAATAATTCTAGCTTTTGTGAGTAATTTTTTTTTTTGCTTGTTTGATTTATAGTTTTAATTAAATTTATTACGTAAAGTAAAAGGAAAAAAATAATTTGGTTGCTAAACCTAAATCATATTCAAAAACCAAGTGTGTATTAGGAATCTAATTAAAACATTTGTTATATATATCTTTTATATATATCTTTGGTGATTTCATGAGATTTAAACAAAAAAAAAAGAAGGAGAAAGATGAAGTTTTTTGGAGGACCTTCTTTTCATTTGTTTCCAATTGTCGTTTTGGTGTTTGGGTCAAAAACACAATTGGGCCAACAAACAAAGGCCCAAAACAATTGTATTGAAGAAAAGCCCGAAAGCCAAAAACCGAAGACGATTACAAAAAGGGGAAGTCATCTTCTACAATGAGTTGTTACAGAGTTTTACAAAAGAGAGAGAGAGAGTCAGTTAGAAACAGAGCAAGAAGAGAGAGAAAGTGAAGAAGACGATCGGCGACTCGTTTCTTCAAGTTTCCGAGGCTCGTGCTTGCTCCGGCGAAGGTTTCAACGTGATCATCTCCCGTGGTCTATGTTTGCTCTTGATCTTGCACCTGAGAGACAGAGAGAAACATAGAGTAAGCTCGCGGTTTGTAATCACCACGATTGGGGTTGTTCTAATCAACAGCTCATAGTGAATTTCGCAAGGCAGAGCGTTACTCTCCCCCGGACGTAGCCATATCGGTGAACTGGGTTAAAACTCCGTGTGTCGTAGGATCAAGAAACTCACAGTAACCAAAACTTAAAGATTCAATTGTTCAAATCATCAACAATTGGTATCAGAGCTCCAGGCTCGGGGCAAAGGGATTGAAGCTTTTGAATCAAGATAAGAGTAAGGTGCAGTGACTTATCTTGGTATTGGCCAAGTGTGGGGGATCATCAAGGATCTGGAACCAGATTCTAAGGAGGGAGAATTTTAGCACTCTACGTACCTGAAAGAAAGATCTACACAAACAAAGTCAAAGATGGAACCGATGCATGGAAGATTTGACATGGATAAATTTGACGGGAAAGGTGATTTTGGTATGTGGAAGTATAAGATGCAAGGTCAGCTTGAAATTCAAGGTTTACTTACTGTAATTCAAGAAGGGTACTCGATCTATGCATCCACTGAGACTAAAGGAGAAGGAACTGAGCCTCCAACACAACCACAAATCGATAAAAAGATGGCTGACAAAGATCTCAGGGTAAGAAGTCTCATGGGAACCTGTTTAAGTGACTCTATACTAAGGAAGATAATGCATGAGCCCACGGCACTGGGACAGTGGAAAGCTCTGGAGAAGATATATCAAACAAAGTCATTACCAAATAGAATATACTTAAGGAAACAGTTCTCATGTTTCAAGATGGAGGAGAACAAGTCCATAGAAGAAAATGTGGACGTCTTTCTGAAGCTAATAGCAGATTTGGGTAGTCTAAAGATTACCATTTCTGATGAAGATCAAGCCATTCAATTGTTGTCAGGTCTGCCGCCAGCCTATGACCAGCTTGTCCATACTCTTCAGTATGGTTCAGGCAAGGAAACCTTAACAGTAGATGATGTAATAACATCGGCTTACTCAAAGGAAGCGGAGTTAAGGCAGAAGGGTATGCTATCAAAGGGAAAAGCTGCTGCTGAAGCTCTATATGTGGAAAATAGGGGGAGGTCAGAGAAAAGGACGGAATATGGAAAGGGCAAGAAATCAAAGAAGTTTGATAGATCAAAGAGCAGAGGAAAGTCCAAGTCAAAGAATGACTCAAGCAAAGGAGGATGCTTCATTTGCGGGAAATAAGGGCATTGGAAAAGAGAATGTCCACAAAGGGGAAAGAAGAAAGATGGTGAGTCATCTGCAAATGTTGTTGAAGAAATCAAACAACCATTTGTACTCACCGCAAGTCAGAAATGTTCTAAGGATGATTGGGTGTTGGATTCTGGATGCACTTTTCATATCACACACAACAAGAATCTCCTACATGATTTTGAAGCTTGTGACGGAGGAAAGGTGTTAATGGCAAACAACACAATGAGTAAGGTGAAGGGGATTGGTAAAGTAAAATTCACAAATCCTAATGGTACGGTGGTGATTCTCACAGGAGTGAGGTACATGCCTAAGATTGGCAAGAATCTAATCTTGTATGGAATGTTAGAGAAGGCAAGTTGCAAGTATGAAGGGGAATACTTTGTCATTAATTTCTATAATAATGGACAGAAGATCATTACAGGAAAATATAATGGAGGTCTATATCACCTTCATGCTAAGGTGACTAACGGAGAAGCAAATCTCGTTGAGTCAAAAGAAAAGCTAACTACCTTATGGCATTCAAGGTTAGGGCACATTGGTTCAAAGAACTTGGAATTTCTGGTGAGAGATGGTTATTTGCCACAAACTGAAGTTGGGAAAATATAATTCTGTGAGAGTTGTGTTTTGGGTAAATCCCATAAACAAAGTTTCCCTAAGGCCAAACACACCACTAAAGGGATATTAGAGTACGTTCACTCTGATTTGTGGGGTTCCCCTTCAACCCCAGAAAGCCTAGGAGGCTGCAAGTACTTCATAAGTTTCATTGATGATTTCTCTAAGAAAGTTTGGGTTTCTTTCCTGAAGACAAAAGATGAGGCATTTCACAGGTTTAAGGAGTGGAAATAAGCTGTTGAAAGCCACACGCAGAAGAAGATTAAGTGTCTGAGAACAGACAATTGACTGGAATTCTGCAACCAACAGTTTGATGAATTGTGCAGGAAAAGTGGGATCAAAAGGCATAAGACCTGCACCTATACACCACAACAAAATGGTGTAGCTGAGCGGATGAATAGAACCATCATGGACAGGGTAAGATGCATGCTTGCAGAAACAGGTTTGGGTCAAGAATTTTGGGCAGAGACTACTTATACTGCAGTGTATCTCATAAACATGACTCCAAGTTCCAGCATTGGTTTCAAGCTGCCTGAAGAGATATGGTCTGGTTACAAAACATATTTGAATCACCTAAGAAGGTTTGGCTGCTTAGCTTATGTTCACACAGTTCAGGAAAAGACAAGTCCAAGGGCACTGAAGGGCATTTTCGTAGGTTATCCATTTGGAGTAAAAGGCTACAGGGTATGGATTCCAGAAGATGCGAAGTGCACAAGTAGTAGGAATGTGGTGTTCAGGGAAGAAGAGGTATATAAGGACACTTTGAAAGAAGAGGATAAGAAACCAGAAGAAAAGACAAAAGGAAAAGAAAAACAAAAGGGTCGTAAGCAAGTTTCTTTCAATTCAGAATTGATTAAAGGACCTTCACCCTCTGGTTTTGAGCAAGGAGAGTCCTCTTCTCGAGGTGGAGAATCCACTTCACAGTCAGAATCAGAGAGTTCAGAGGATTCAGAAACTGAAGAGAGTTCAGAAGAATCAGAAAGCTCAGAGGATTCAGATAGGTTAATTTTCAGTGAGGAACCAGACTCAGAAGGAAATCAGTCATTAGACGAGTATCTCTTGGCAAGGGACAGAAGTATAAGAGTAAATGTAAGGCCTCCTTCAAGGTATGAGGACTCAGACTTCGTAGCATATGCATTGTCAGTTGCAGAGGAGCTGGAAACAGAAGAACCTAGATCTTTTGAAGAAGCTAAGAGAAGTAAGAAGTGGAAGTATTGGAATAATGCAGCTGATGAGGAAATGGATTCTCTGAAAAAGAATCACACTTGGGATCTGATTGATAAACCTGATAAGGCTAAACTAGTGGGATGCAAATGGATTTTTAAGTTGAAACCAGGAATTCCAGGAGTTGAGAAGCAGAGATACAATGCAAGGCTTGTAGCTAAGGGTTTTTCACAAAAGGAAGGAATATACTACAATGAAATCTTCTCACCAGTGGTAAAGCACACCTCAATCAGATTAATGTTGTCAGTTGTAGTCAACAAGGATTATGAACTGGAACAGCTAGATGTCAAGACAACGTTTCTTCATGGAAATTTAGATGAAAGGATTCTGATGTGTCAAACGGAGGGATACATTAAAAAAAGGGATGAGAACAAGGTGTGTCTTCTAAGAAAATCCTTATATGGACTGAAACAGTCACCTAGGCAGTGGAATCTAAGGTTTGACAGTTTTATGAAGAGTGAGAATTTTATGAGAAGCAATCTTGATCCGTGTGTCTACATGAGGAATACTCAGACAAGTCAGGAGATTTATCTGTTGCTGTATGTTGATGACATGTTGATAGCCTCAGGGAATAAGTCAGAAATAAGGAAGGTAAAAGAAAGTTTAAACAGAGAGTCTGAAATGAAGGATTTGGGACAAGCGTCAAGGATATTGGGGATGGACATTCATAGGGACAGAAAGAAAGGAATTCTGATCCTATCTCAGGAAAACTACATTGAGAAAGTATTGAAGAGTTTTGGTTTCTCAGAAGCTAAAGCAGTGTCGACCCCTCTAGATACTCATTTTAAACTAAAAAGTCTAAACAAGGCAGAAAGGAAAACATAAGCTAGTCATATGGAAACCATCCCATATGCCAGTGCTGTGGGAAGTCTAATGTACGCCATGATAGTCTCAAGACCAGACTTAGCTTATGCTATTGGGGTCATTAGCAGGTTTATGTCAAATCCTAGTAGAGAACATTGGGCTGCTGTGAAATGGGTGTTAAGATACCTAAGAGGAGCATCAAAATCATCTCTGACATTTACCAGGAATTTAGATTTCAGCATTTAAGGGTTTTGTGACTCTGACTATGCTACTGACCTTGACAGAAGAAGGTCAATTACAGGTTTTGTTTTCAAAGTTTGGGGCAACACAGTGTGTTGGAGATCAAATTTACAATCTGTTGTGGCATTATCAACGACTGAGGCAGAATACATGGCTATATCCTCAGCCGTGAAAGAGGCCATTTGGTTAAAAGCTTTATCAGATGAGTTGGGTTTTAACTCAGGAAGTGTTAAAATTCATTGTGATTCACAGAGTGCTTTGGCATTGGCAAAGAACTCGGTTCATCATGAGAGAACTAAACATGTTGCTACCAAATACCATTTTATCAGAGACATTGTGGCTGACGGAACAGTCACGCTACATAAGATACACACTAGCAAGAATCCAGCAGATTTCCTAACTAAAGCCTTACCTGGGCCTAAGTTTCAGCTCTGCTATGATCTTGTAAACGTCGCATGAGTGACGAGGAGACTCCAGGTAACTTCACTGTCAAAAGGGTCTCTCGCAACCAGAAACATAAAACAGGGTAAGTTTCAGAAATGGTTTTATTTTTTGACAGAATAAGATACAAAGGAAAATTATATATTAAAAGGAGTGGGTTACCTGAGAGTAAGTTTGAGCGGAGATGGTGAGTCTTCAGCTCAAGGTGGAGCATCTGAAGGGTTGAACACAGAAAAATAGAAGGTCATTTTCTTTGGGGTTTCAAGGGTCAGATCGAAGTCAAGAGTAGGGGTCAGAATTATACCTTCAGGGTAACAGGCGAAGGTAGAGGAGACTGAGGCGGTTCTTTTGATAGGATTGTATCAACAGAAAGGTCAGTGACGGTGGAGATATGGTGGAATCGCCACAGACTCAGCTCAGTCACGACAAGAGGTTTTTCCGGGTGGCTGTCTAAATACAGCTAGGGTTTCGACACAAACAAGGTGGAGTTTATCGTTTTGGTGTTTGGGTCAAAAACACAATTGGGCCAACAAACAAAGGCCCAAAACAATTGTATTGAAGAAAAGCCCGAAGGCCAAAAACCGAAGACGATTACAAAAAGGGGAAGTCGTCTTCTACAATGAGTTGTTACAGATTTTTACAGAAGAGAGAGAGAGTCAGTTAGAAACATAGCAAGAAGAGAGAGAAAGTGAAGAAGACGATCGGCGACTCGTTTCTTCAGGTTTCTGAGGCTCGTGCTTGCTCCGGCGAAGGTTTCAACGTGATCATCTCCTGTGGTCTATGTTTGCTCTTGATCTTGCACCTGAGAGACAGAGAGAAACATAGAGTAATCTCGCGGTTTGTAATCACCACGATTGGGGTTGTTCCAATCAACAGCTCATAGTGAATTTCGCAAGGCAGAGTGTTACTCTCCCCCGGACGTAGCCATATCGGTGAATCGGGTTAAAACTCCGTGTGTCGTAGGATCAAGAAACTCACAGTAACCAAAACTTAAAGATTCAATTGTTCAAATCATCAACACCAATGACAATAAATTATCACCTAATCCAAACTAACAATGTTTTTTTTTTATGTACTTGGCTCGTTTTGATATATGATGAGAGACAAACAACCAATGTTTCTCATCACATATCAAAATGAGCCAAATACATCAACAAGATTTGGGACAAAAAGATAAACAATACCAACATCGTCGAATTCAAGGAGATGGTTCTCAGACTCACCGATAATTTTACATTTGACATGCATAACTACTGCAAATAGTTTTACTTCCGACCTTAAAAATTTTCTATGAATTTGTTTTTATTAATCTGCATTAAATTGCATTAACTAGAAATCGAACTCCATAAATCATAATATAAAATTATTAATAAATCTTTTGGTCAACCAATGGACTGATAAAAACTTCACGATTCGATTTTATATTTGCATTCGGTTTGGTTTTAAAAAATAAAAATAATCAAACATTATTTAATTTCTCTTTATGGTTGTATTTGGTTAAATATGTATATTTAGTAAATTTTGCTTTGTTCGGGTTTTTGGATTCACTAAAATTGGTTTTATTGCCGGGTCGCTTCGGTTTCTCTGTATCTAATTAATTAAACCACTCGGGTTTATAAACAAATTAAAGTTTGGTTTTGGTTTTATACATTTCGGTCCCATACTCCCAACCCAAGTCCCAAGCGCTCTTCACAATCACAAGTATGGAGGAGAGAAACATGCCGGTGACGAATCCGCATAATTCCACCGCCGATCTTCTTTCGGCCTCTTCCTCCGCCGCTAATCGCTCTCACCAGGTGCGGCGAGTAATCATCGTTCCTGTGATTCGTTGTTTTTTTTTTACATTATTATTATGTTCTGAGAAGTGACGATTCCGTTATGATAAATCCATTCTCAGCCGTCTGATGAAACCAGCGAGGTACTTGGTGGCGGTCAAATCACCACCAACGAGGAAGATGAATCGCTTAATAAGAAGTAATGATTTCATCTCTTTCATGCCAATTGATTTCATCTTGATTTTACTGGCGAAATGTTTCTACTGAATTTCTCTTCTGTTCATCATACACTCGATTTTTTGTTTGGTTAATTGATATGTACACTATGATTAGGTTTAGTCTGCTTCTGAATGTGATTTTCTTCCACACTATGATTTCACGTTTCTCTTCACAAACAAGGTTTTTTTTTTTACAGGAAGAACTGTTATAATCACAAGCTGAAAGAATTGACTGGTTGTGAAATATTCTCTGACAATGATGATTCAAATTACAAGACAGGACTCCATTGCCATCAGGATCAGGTACTTGTTGTCTCATCCAATATAAAACCCTAATTTATAGGGAATGGCCACACACAACTTGTGCGTATACAATGAAGATAAGCTCAGTAAGATTCAGCTGGTTGGTAGTAGCCAAGCTCTCTTTCTCATTCACGTTTCCTTCTTTCTTCTCCACAAGCAACTCTCAAGCACCAAAACATTTATATTGTGTGGTTGCTGTGTAGCGGAGGATGAGTTTGACATCGATTGTGGCGGTGGATCCCCCTTTATCGTACAATGCTCCCACTAGGAGAACCATCGATCTCGGCCATGGAAGCGACCTCATCTACATTCAGAGGTTTCTTTCCTTTCAGCAATCTTGGACTTTCTTCGATTATCTCGACAAGCATATTCCTTGGACCAGGCCCACCATTCGTGTCTTCGGTCGATCTTGCATCCAGGTTTACCCACTTGCCCTCTCTCTCTCTCATTTTTTGGAGTTCATATGATCCATTGAAGCTTAACTGTGTCTCCTCGTGGGTTCAATTGAATATTGTGCAAAGTAAGAAACAAAGATTGCCATGGCCATTCCCATGCTTGGATTCATCTTGTGTCTGAGAAAATTAAGTCCTTTAAAATTTGTGGACTTTTGTAGCCCTCTAATCATATGCATTTGTCAGCTGTAGCCGAGAGATACTTGTTATGTTGCGAGTAGCGGATTGACTGCGCTCGTGTACAGTGGATATCGACCTCTTGCCTATTCGTGGGATGATTTTCCACCTCTCAAAGAGATTCTGGATGCTGTAAGATTAAAACCCCTGCGCTCTGTGTCCCCTGTGTTCTAGTGGTTGTTGGAACTAACGTTTCTCTTTTGTCTTGCCAGATTTACAAAGCGCTTCCTGGAAGCAGATTCAACAGCTTGCTGTTAAATAGGTACAAAGGCGCCAATGACTATGTTGGTTGGCATGCAGATGATGAAAAGCTTTATGGTCTAACTCCTGAAATTGCTTCAGTCTCGTTTGGATGCGAACGCGATTTTGTGTTGAAGAAAAAGAAACATGAAGAATCTTCCCATGGTATGGGGGACCTTCGAGTGATGCCATTAACTGAGTAATTTCGTGCAAAGCCATGAACGAACGTTATGTTTGGTGTGTGAACCATGCAGAGAAAACAGGAGATGGTGGACCAGCGAGTAAGAGGTTAAAGAGAAGCAGCAAAGAGGATCAACAAACTTTCACACTGAAGCACGGGTCGTTGCTGGTGATGAGGGGATACACTCAAAGGGACTGGATTCATTCTGTGCCAAAGCGTGCAAAGGCAGAGGGCACTCGTATCAACCTCACCTTCAGGCTTGTTTTGTAAACCAAGCAAGCATCATAGACAAGGTGTGATTGATCTTCATCTCCAGTCACATTGAATGGGCTTCTCATCTTTGTTCGTTGACACTGATTGGTGTAGACATTTGAAGAAGCTAATACGAAACTTGACGAGAAGACAACGTGACGCTTAGACATCCAAAGTAAACCATATCTGTCTGTCTTCATCTCTTTGTTATATTCTTCGGGGCAGTGCTAACAGGTTTTTGTGTTTGTGTTTGTGTTTGTGCAGAGACGTAACCAAGAGGTTTCCGAATTTGAGCTGAAAATGATCAGAGATGTGATTTTTGGATTTTGATGTGAGGAATGACCAAAAGCTTAAAAGCTTTCAAAAAATTGTGTTGTCCAAATCAAACCAAATCATAATTGTTTAACATACGTTTTTTTTGTTTTTTAACACTGATTTATTATTCTATTACAAATTATGAGAATTGTTAGCGACTATTATACGACGGACAATTATATCGATACGGTTTTATTTAGCTTCAGTTTTTATAAAATTCGAAATAAAACTGTTGGGTTGTCAATTCTCGCTTTTTTTTTTTCCGTCGACACAATTCTTTAATTTAAAGAGTAAAAATGTAAAGCATGATCCACTAAAATTAGAAAAAGAAAACTGTTGACAGAAAAAAACTTAGAAAAGCTTTCTTAGTGCTATTTACAGCAACAATTAGAATTTAGCAAATCATTTTGATCAAAGAGTGAGAAAAAAAGGGCGAAAGAGAAATCAAAAGAGTTATGGAGAGAAGAAACTTGCCGTTGAGCAATCCGCATCATTCCACCGCCGATCTTCTCTCTTGGTCTGAGATCTGTCTTCCCGACTCTTCCTCCGCCGCTAATCGCTCTAACCAGGTGCGTTTTCCGGCGAGAAATCATCGTTTATGTGATCCGGGTTTCGATTATGCGACGACGAGTGTAATTTCGTTCCGATTTTTTTTCGTTTTTCAGCCGTCCGATGATATCAGCGAGGTCCTTGGTGGCTGTCAAATCACCAACAAGGAAGCCGAATCGCTTAATAAGAAGTAACGATTTTCATCTTGATTTGCTGTTGAAATGTTTCTCTTTAGTGGATTTCAAATATCTTTAGACCCGATTTGCCTGATTTAGGGTTTTCGTCTGATTAGTTTATATCTACATCCAAAAAAAGAATAAGAAATTAGGTTTAATCTGCTTCTGAATGTGATTCTCTTCACGAAAATGGTTTTCCTTTTCAGTGTTTCTTATAGGAAGAACTGTTCTGGGCACAAGCTGAAAGAAATGACTGGTAGTGACTTATTCTCTGATAATGGTAAAGATGAACCAAGTCACAAGACGATAAACCACTACCATCATGAGCAGGTACTTATCCCATGATCCATTCTACTCTTTGTAGGTTTCACTGGATGATAATTGATAATGATATCTATGTAATGGTTACTGGTTTTTGCAGGATAGCCAGATATCTTTCAGCGGTGAAGAGAACGCGACCCCTAAGAAACCGGCCACTTTAACCGAGGCTGCAAAGCAAAAGGAGTTGAGCAGGTCCGTACAAACCGAAGCAGATTCGAAGTGCAAGAAGAAGCAGATATCGAACTCCAAGACCAAATCAATCAGTGGTCATGACATCTTTGCATCTCCTTCTCCTCCTGAAAGCCAACCTCGCCGCTTATTATCTGCAACAAAACAAGAAGTTAAAGGAAATAGGAGCACGGAGGAATCTGCGCCAAGGAACTTGTGTGCATCTGCTAAAGCCTCTAATGTAAGTAGTAGTGTCTTTACATTGTGATGATATTTGGGATGGCTAAGAAGCTGACAATTGTATATCTTTTCAACAGGGGCAAAGCGGTAACAGACTGTTTACCGAAGAACATGTTGTGAAGCCATCAAGGAAGATACACAACCCGAAGTGTCAGGAACTCACAAGCAATGGTATCTTCAAATCTGATAAAATCCCTCCTGGTTATTCAGAGAGGATGCATAGCTCATCTAAATTGCGGGAAATGAGCGGACACAATATATTTGCAGACGGGAAGTCGGAATATCGGGATTACTATGGTGGTGCGAGGAGACCTCCAGGTGGGGAGAGCAGTATTTCATTGGTCTAAAATGAGTCTTTTCGACTCAGCGTAAATCTCAGGCACGAAGATCTGTTCAAGTTTTAGGTTTCTTTCTTCTTAGGATCTAGTTTTTTCAAGTTGCGTTGCCGACCAAAGTGGTTTGTGTTCGTGTGGTCTTTTGTCTATCGTATCACTCATAATATAAAACTTCAACACTGACTCATCTGTTCTCTTCTCCCTCCGTTTTTTTTTCTTCAATTTTTTATAGATTGAGAAAACTCATGACCAAAAAACTGCAGTGGCTACATATCTGAAGGAAAACTCATGACCAACAATGACTCTTGAACGATTATATATTTAAAAGGAAAATTGATTTCTAGTTACACGAAGTATATTATAATGCATGGCTACATATCTGAAGTAAAACAATGTTTTAAAAACTATATGAAGTAACGATAATGCATGACTACACATACAAAGTAACGATAATGCATGACTACACATCCAAAGTAAAACAATGTTCTAAAAACTACATCAACAAGTGATATAGCATAGCCAGCTACACGAAAACCATCCGAACAAACATGAGTCATATGTGTAACACCATAACCATATATTTCTGGTAAATCATTCATCGAGCTTCAGCGTTGACTCGAATTTTAAACAATAAAACCCACCCAAATTTAAATCGGTATGAATATTACCACCGTGTTACGCACGGACACACACACACACACATATATATATATATATATATATATATATATATACATTTTATAAAATTATGAATATATTTACGAGGAACAATTATAAAAGTAGGTCAATCACATTTTTTCCTCTTCTTTGAAGACAACGAACATGGGCCTAAGAAGTTCGGGTGGTAGGGAAATGCGTGAATGATCTCATGTCTAGATCAAGACCATGTCTAGATCAAGACCATGTCTAGATATTATTTTTCTTTGGTTTCAGATCAATATATATATCTTGATTTTGTTGTTTTTAAACAATTTTACCAAATTTGTAGCCTCTCTCATAAATAAGTTTGTGGAAACAAGTATAGCCTGAAAAAAACTAACAATAGTACGAGAAAGAAAATAAAGTATACATAGCGAGGGATGATTGAAAAAACAAATTTTCTTCATTACGTAGTGTATAGAAGATGTGTCTAATCGTTTTTTTTTTTTATGTTGTGTTTTCAGTTATATTTTGCTGGTTTAAAATAGTCAAATCAATTTAACTAAATTTGATTTAATAAATCAAGGAGTTTCAATTAATATTTTTCAATTTTAAAAATTGTATATATATATATATATAGATATTGTGTCCGTCTGTAGCACGGGTGGTAACATTCGGGTCGGATTAAGTCAAGTCGGGTTAATTTTGGGTGGATTTTATTGTTTAAAATTCGAGTCAACGCCAGAGCTCGATGAATAGTTTACTGAAAATATATGGATATGGTGTTACACGTATGACTCATATTTGTTCGGATGGCTTTCGTGTAGCTGGCTATGCGATATCAATTGTTGATATAGTTTTTAGAACATATTTTTACTTTGGATGTGTAGCTATGCATTATCGTTACTTCGTGTAGCTGGCTATGCTATATCAATTGTTGATGTAGTTTTTAGAACATTGTTGTAGTTCGGATGTGTAGCTATGTATTATGGTATACTTCGTGTAGCTGGAAATCAATTTTCCTATTTAAAAAGTTAACGACTCCACTGGGGATCGAACCCAGAGTCTCTGGTTTCGTAGACCAGCGCCTTATCCATTGGGCCATGGAGTCAATTTTGGTGTACTTGATAAACTGAAAGTAAAGAATAGTATTAATAAATAAGTTCTGCGAGAATTGACTATTTTTGGGATGAGTGCCTAAAATCCCTCTACTCATAGAACCATAACTATTTTTCCCCAAACTATTTACCTCTTTATAAATCCTCTCAAACTTATAATATTCATCTCTAAACCACCTAATCTAAATCTAAAAGCTAATCAAACTCCCATCAGAAAACTGTACGCGATTACTCACCGGATCTGCGTTGCCTCTCCGGCGTTCGGCGCCCTTCACCGTCACCGGGGGAGGCTCTCTCCACCTGCTCTGTTTCTTTTGCGGCTGCCCTATCTTTTTCTCGTTTTTTTCCGGCGAACGGGCTCTCGGTTTAGATCTCGTCGGTGGTTCGTGGCGGTGTGGTCTCCGGTTAGCCTTTGCGGTGGCTCGATTTGGGCGAGGAGTGTGGGGTTTTTTGACGACTCGCTCGTTTGGGTTCTCGGTCTCGGCTATGGTTGTGGATCTCGTCGGCTTCGACGGGAATTCGGCGGCGGCGCTCAGGAATCTTTGGTTGCGACTGGTTCGGGCCGTCGGTGGGTACAGAAATCCTCGAGGACGGGATCTCGGCTCAAGCGAAGAAGAGCAGTCATCCGTCTTTCCCTGGTGTGACCGGAGGTGGCACGATCTTCTCTGACCGTCGGCGGTGAAGCTTTCCGTGATTGGGTTTTGTTCAGAGCTTCGTTCGGTCCGGTTCATTTCTCGGGTCATGACTTCCGTTGTGGCCTGGCTCGAGGTGGGCCGATCATCTCGGCAAATCCTCCGGCTCTGTAGCTGCGATTGATTTCACTCCAGGCGGAGAAATCTGTAGGACCAAAATTTACACTACAGACAGGAAAGATTTAATCACAATAATATGTAAATAAACAGTTTAAGGAACAGACGATTTATAAACGATAAAGCAATACAAGATCTGAGGAGGCGAGATAAATCTCTTTCCTTAACTCTAAGAATCTCCCGTAGTGTGACGGGGTTTTATAGATCCATGAGTCCCAGGATACAACCAAAGTTTAACTGAATCATCAACACCATGATTCATGTCTATCGACCATTATTCTACGATACTCTCGAAATTAAAACTTACCCTAATCAGTAGGGAATTGAAGAAACGATTGCTAGAACTTTTAGTAAGTGTTTTTTGTGTATCAGAGGATGATCTTTTAGGTGAAAATCGTGTTGTATATATAGGAGAGAGGCTAGGGTTTTTCCATGACAGAAAAGGAATATTTCTAGAATAACCTAGGCGGCTGCGTTTTTTAAGTCGGCCCGCTGGGTATCGATCGATACCAAGGGGTATCGATCGATACCTCAAAAAGTCCACGGGCCCAATCAAGGCCCAAGATGCGAACGTCGCACGTATGGCTTTTCTTCTCTCATGTTGTTCGTTTAAGACACAACCATTCCAACATATATACACGAGAAAACATTTCTCGGTTAATGAAAACATTTCATTAGAAAGAGCTTAACTCATTTCTTTTCACACTAACACAATTTTATCAAACCCTCAGGCTTTGACAAAAAATTAGTTCCAACAATCCCCCACATGAATAGAAATGACTCTAGAACATATGAAAATTGTACAGACTAGACTTTACTAGACATACTTGACTAGACTCATCTAGACGTAGACAGACTTTCGAGAGTATACGAAAATGTAACTGTATCTGAGAGGTAGCATTTTCCAGCTTTGAACCAAACATTTTTAATATCTGTCGAGTTTACTCGGCCAGGAGGTGAACATGATGTCTTGAACCGCCCGGATTTTTATGTAAACTTAGACAACATGTATCGCACAGAGACATCTTCTCGTAGAACTTTGTTCTCTATTGTGTTCATTTTGGCCTTGAACATTCCTGGTATTCGTGAGTGAATTTGGAGAATATAGCCTTCTCTTTCATTCTCCTAGAAACGGCCCCATTTCACACTTCACTAGGTGATCTTTTATTAGCTTGTTTTTCAGAAGTGTCCTGTCACACTCCACTATCTACATAGCTATGCAATCATTAAAAACCAACGCTTATCCTTACTATCCACAGGTAGCACTGTTATATCATCCTAGGAACTGGGCAGAGACATAGTCTCACAGTGCTCAATTCGAATCAGTTTAATTTTGTTTCCCTTTGAACCTAGATCTTGGGATCTCCAGTCACATAGGTAGGGTATCTGTCAAACATCATCTTTTTCTATAGGCTTTAAACCCATTCCTTTTGATGATTTTACAATTTGATCTCGCGGCAAACCTTTGGTAAACGGATCCGCTAGGTTATCAGCCGACTTGATGTAATCTATCGTTATTACACCAGTTGAGATCAATTGTCTAATGGTCTTATGTCGTCTTCTTATATGACGAGACTTGCCATTATATAGATTACTCAGTGCCCGAGAGATAGCCGACTGACTATCACAGTGTACACGTAATGCTGGCACTGGTTTCTCCCACATTGGGATATCTTCCAAAAAGTTTCGAAGCCATTCTGCTTCCTCAGCAGCTTTGTCTAAAGCGACAAACTCTGACTCCATGGTTGATCTGGCCAGGAGTGTTTGTTTGGAAGATTTCCAGGATATTGCTGCACCAGCAAGAGTAAAGACATATCCACTCGTGGATTTGGAGTTTCTTGAATCTGAAATCCAATTGGCATCACTGTACCCTTCCAGCACTGCTGGTTCTTTACCAAAGTGCAGCCCATAACTTTTGGTGTATCTTAGATAATTTAATACCCTAGTTATGGCTCTCCAATGGGTATGACCTGGATTGCTCGTGTAACGACTTAGTACGTTTACCGAGTGTGCTAAATCGGGTCTAGTACAATTCGTTAAGTACATTAGACTCCCGATGACTCTTGCATACTCCACTTGTAACACTGCTTCACCTGAATTCTTTGTCAAGTGAAGATGAGGATCAAGTGGAGTTTTTGCAGTCCCATTGGAGTAGGTCTTAAACCTCTCTAGGATTTTTGTAGCGTAATGATCTTGAGACATAATTATTCCTTTTGAATTTTGAATAATCTTAATCCCTAGAATTACATCAGCTAATCCCATGTCTTTCATATCAAACTTTCCACTTAGCATGTTCTTTGTTTGAATGATTATATCTTTGTTGCTTCCCATGATTAGCATGTCATCTACGTACAAACACAACAACACATAACCTTGTGAAGTACTTTTGATATAGATGCACTTATCACATTCATTGATGTGAAAGCCATTTGACATCATTACACTGTCGAATTTTTCATGCCATTGTTTCGGAGCTTGCTTGAGTCCATATAGCGATTTGACAAGTCTACAGACTTTCTTCTCTTGTCCGGGAGCAACATAACCCTCAGGTTGATTCATATAGATCTCTTCCTCTAAATCTCCGTTTAGAAAAGCAGTCTTAACATCCATCTGATGTATTTCAAGGTTTCTTAAAGCTGCGATTCCAATCAACATGCGAATCGAAGTAATTCTCGTCACTGGAGAATAAGTGTCAAAGAAGTCCAATCCTTCCTTTTGACGAAATCCTTGTACCACAAGCCTGGCCTTATATTTGTCTATAGAGCCATCGACTTTTAGCTTAGTGGTGAAGACCCATTTACAGCCCAGAGGTTTACAACCTTGAGGTAGGTCTACCAACTCATAAGTATGATTTTGCATAATTGAGTTGATTTCACTGTTAGATGCCTCCCTCCAGAAAGGTGCATCAGGTGTAGACATCGCTTCCATGAAAGTTCTTGGACCACTTTCCGCTAGGAATGCCATTATGAACTCAGAGCCAAATGTCTTCTCCTTACGAGCTCTCTTGCTTCGTCTCGGTTCAGCTTCTTCTACTTCTGTAGAAGTGCCTGAAGTGCTTGCCTCATTGCTAGCATCTCGTTCGTGACGAGTTCGTTTAGGATTTCCTCTATCCTTACATGGAAACACATTTTCGAAGAAGTATGCATTCCTTGACTCCATTATTGTGTTTACATGAATGTCTGGTATATCTGATTTATGTACCAAAAATCGATAGGCACTACTATTGTGCGCGTATCCGATGAAAATGCAATCTACCGTTTTAGGTCCGATGGTGACCTTTTTTGGAAGTGGTACTGCAACTTTTGCCAGGCACCCCCACACTTTCAGGTATACATACGAAGGTACATAACCTTTCCAAAGTTCATAAGGAGTTTTTCCTGTGACTTTGTGTGGAATTTTGTTCAGGATATAATTCGAGGTAAGCAGGGCTTCCCCCCACATGTTCTGGGCTAACCCAGATTCCTGCAACATTGCATTCATCATTTCCTTGAGAGTTCTGTTTTTTCTTTCAGCAACTCCATTGGATTCCGGTGAGTAGGGAGCAGTTGTTTGATGGATAATGCCATGTGCTCTACAGAATGCATCAAATGGTTCACTATATTCACCACCCCTATCACTTCTGACCTTTTTTATGGTCTTGCCGAGTTGGTTTTCAACTTCCAGCTTGTATTCTTTAAATTTGTCCAAGGCTTCATCTTTACTTCGCAGTAGGAAGATGTAACAATATCTCGTGCAATCATCTATGAAAGTCACGAAATATTTCTTGCCTCCTCTGGTTTGAATATATTTCAAATCACATAAATCTGTGTGAATTAAACCTAGAGGTTCTGTTGTTCTTTGAACGCTGGGTGATGGCGTTTTAGTGAGTTTGGCTTGGACACAAACCTCACATTTATCTTTGCTTAATTTGCATTTAGGAATCATGTTCATGTTCATTAATCTACTCATAGACTTGAAATTAACATGTCCTAGTCGTTCATGCCAAATATTAAAAGACTCAGCGAGATAAGCAATTGGTTTCTTATCATTAATCTTAGGGTTCTTCGAGGTGGAAGCCTCGGTTACATTATCCTTTCGGATTACTGTCTCAACAGACATCTTAAAAAGATTATCACAAACAAAACCCTTACCCAAATACATCCCATTCTTCGTTAGGATCAGCTTATCACCTTCCAGCTTCACAGAGAATCCATGCTTACTTATGAGCGATCCAGAGATCAGATTCTTGCGTATATCTGGTACATGGACGACGTTCGTGAGTACCAGTTCCTGTCCAGAGGTGAGCTTCAGAACAACCTTCCCGTGACCATCAATTGTCGACGAGGCTGAATTTCCCATTAGGAGTTTTTCACCATTCTTGGTCTTTGTGTATGTGGAGAACATCTCTCGATCCATACAAATGTGTCTGGTTGCACCAGTATCGAACCACCAAGTCTTTGGATGGCTTTCAGCACCATTGGCCTCAGTGACCACAGCACACATGTCAGCTTCTGTCAAGTTGGCTTGAGCCTTCTTGCTACGACAATCGACGGATTTGTGTCCTTGCTTCCCACAGAAGTTACACAGTCCTAAGAACCTTTGAGAAGTCTGACCATTCTGACCACTCTTGTTCTTGAACTTTTGGAAGTTCTTTGGTGGCATCTTCCCTTTGCCTTTGTTTAGGCGACCTTTGTTCTGCCACTTGCCTTGATTGGGGTTTTGGTGTTCAACCATGTTCGCATTGTGTTCGCGAATTTTCACACCTACATTGATCTGTTGTTCCCGATTCGTAGACTCTACGCGGAGCTTAACAATCAGATCTTCAAGGCTCATCTTCTTTTTCTTCAGCCTGAGGTAGTTCTTGAAGTCCGTCCAACCAGGAGGTAGCTTCTCAATGATGCAGCAACCTTGATAGGTTTCACACAACCGCATTCCCTCAGCAAAGATATCGTGTAGGAGCCTCTGCACCTCATCGACTTGTTCCATTAGTGGTCTTGAATCCACCATCTTGTACTGCTCGAACTTCGCCACAGTGAATTTCTGAGTACCAGAATCTTCAATGCGGTACTTCTTGTCTAAGGAATCCCACAGATCCTTAGATGTCTCAGCATTTTCGTACACCCCAAACAGAGAGTCCGAAAGGCTATTCAGAATATAGCCTTTGCACAAGAAGTCAGCATGTTCCCAGGCGTGGACACTCGCAAGCGCACGTGGATCAGTGTTATCTTCTGGGAGAACAGGTTTCACCTCACTGGTGTATTTCTGCAGATTCAATGTTGTCAGATAGAAGAACATCTTCCTTTTCCACATCTTGAATGCTGTCCCATCAAACTTGGTTGGAGGAGCGACATGGTTCCCAGATGGAACTTTGACCGTCTCGATCTGACTCGCAGTCGATTCAACCTTCTCACTGGTTTTCTCCACCAATCCAGAGTTGTTTTCCACATCAATTGTCATTCTGTTAAGACAAAGAAACAACTTTTAGTTAGTATCGATATATCAACTTAAAGAATCGTAATTCTAATATCGAACTGAATTTCATTGGTGTCGATCGATACTCCATGGTATCGATCGATACACATTCAATGTCTATTGATGCACCCGTATGGTGTCGATCGATGCACCGTAGGTGTCGATCGATGCTCGATGCACATACCGTGTTAATCGAAGCATCTTGGTGTCGATCGATACACATTGAGTATCGATCGATACACCCTGGGTTCCGATTGATGCTCGATGCACATACTGTGTCATTCGAAGCAACCTGGTATCGATCGATACACGCTCAGTGTCGATCGATATACCCTGGGTGTCGACCGATGCAAGTGAATTTCACAGGATCGATCATAGCACCAGTGTCGATCGATACCTGTGTCTTATACACAGTATCGATCGACATAGACCAACTTGGTCGATGCAAAGTATCGATCGATACACTGAGGTGCCGACCGATACACTGTTTGCATGGTATCGATCGATACACTTAAGTGTCGACCGATACAATTTAGTCCAATATCGACCGATACCATAGGGTGTCGATCGATACTCACAAGGCCTCGATCTGAATCGAACCTATCAAGAACAGATGTGTGTTCGTTGATTATACCGTTCTTTAATCGCAATTAAAGACGGGTTTTTAGAAGATGTTTAAGCAGATCTGCTTCTACTACACGTTTCAAGTTGCTAAATAGCTGTTTGATTAACGTTTGAGTATCACTAGCAGAAGAACATCTCCTTAAAAAATAGAGAGAGATGAAGATTGCCTCTACTACACGTTTCAATTTGCTAAAAGCTTTTTGACAACGTTTGAGTATCATCAGCAGTAGAAGAATCGTTTAAAAAACCGTTTGAAAACGTTTATTTACTCGTGATTAAAGATCCAATTGAAGTAATAAAACAGAAATTGGATCTTCTTAGAGTTAAGATTGTAGGACCAAAATTTACACTACAGACAGGAAAGATTTAATCACAATAATATGTAAATAAACAGTTTAAGGAACAGACGATTTATAAACGATAAAGCAATACAAGATCTGAGGAGGCGAGATAAATCTCTTTCCTTAACTCTAAGAATCTCCCGTAGTGTGACGGGGTTTTATAGATCCATGAGTCCCAGGATACAACCAAAGTTTAACTGAATCATCAACACCATGATTCATGTCTATCGACCATTATTCTACGATACTCTCGAAATTAAAACTTACCCTAATCAGTAGGGAATTGAAGAAACGATTGCTAGAACTTTTAGTAAGTGTTTTTTGTGTATCAGAGGATGATCTTTTAGGTGAAAATCGTGTTGTATATATAGGAGAGAGGCTAGGGTTTTTCCATGACAGAAAAGGAATATTTCTAGAATAACCTAGGCGGCTGCGTTTTTTAAGTCGGCCCGCTGGGTATCGATCGATACCAAGGGGTATCGATCGATACCTCAAAAAGTCCACGGGCCCAATCAAGGCCCAAGATGCGAACGTCGCACGTATGGCTTTTCTTCTCTCATGTTGTTCGTTTAAGACACAACCATTCCAACATATATACACGAGAAAACATTTCTCGGTTAATGAAAACATTTCATTAGAAAGAGCTTAACTCATTTCTTTTCACACTAACACAATTTTATCAAACCCTCAGGCTTTGACAAAAAATTAGTTCCAACAAAATCGACCCCCATTTCCCAGTTCTAGTTGTCGAGGACAGCTTCTCCGATGGGTAATAAGTCCGATTTCTCTCCCGATTCTGATTTTACTTGCAGCGGCGGCCGTGGTTCTTGTTTCCTTCGTTTATCGGGACAGCTCATGGAGTTTAGTGTCTTCTCGGCGGTCCGTGGCGGTGATTTTCTCTGGCGGGGTTGTAGATATGTGGGACGTCAGATCAAACCGTCCGTTGTAAAGGTGAAACCGGAGGACGGTGGATCTATGAAACAGAGGTTTTTTCAGGGTTCTGCTTCTATTTCGGCCTGCCTCTCTATCCGCTGTGTGACATTGTAGCGGGACGGTTTCAGGTTCCGGCGGAGTTAACCGTTCCGGCGGTGCCACTACCTGCAAGCCCGATCTAGTGTTTGTTGTTTATTTTCAGGTTTTTAGATGGCTCAGGGCGGCGTCTTTGCGTCCGGGCCCTCGTATCTTCGGAGACTTTCCGGGAAAGAGAAAGGTGACCATCCGTCCTTTGCTGCCATCCCAACAGCGTGGAGACTCGAATCTACCCTCCCTCGTGTTGGGCTTCTCCCTTCGCGATGGGCCCCTCAAGACAGTATCTCACCTTGGTAAGGTATTTTCTTATGTAAGGGATTGACTACTGGGTCGGCCTTTGTGACACAGTTACCATGTAAGTCAGACCTTGTTGGTGAGGCATTTTTACCTTATCGGCACTACTTGATTTAATGAAATGGATAGTTGAAAAAAAAAAAAAAACCACATAATCTATCTTCTTATGCTTAATTCCACCTTTTTAATCAAAATCATAAAATTGAGTTTAAGTAGCGTTTAAGAAACAGTGATTGCCCATAATAAAAAACCCGATCAGACTTGAAATAACCCGACCCGTTTTTGAAATAAAAAAATGTTAGGTTTAGTAAACATCGATTGTCCATAATCGGATCTGACCCAAAATTAAAAAAAAAAAACCAATCCAGAAACTCAAGTTTCGGATCAGGCCCGCCTTAAAAAATCCCGACTCGACATGAGTTAGGTTTCACTATAAAAATTGGTGAAAACAGAGTTTGAGTTTGACGACAATTTTCTGCAACTCACGACAATAACCTGCAACATCTAATGCATTTGATTTTGATCTTTAAGTTGTGTCTTATTTTGATTTGCGTTCTGTTTGTTGTGATTTCACGATTTGTTTGCTTTAGTTTTGTTCTGACTTTGATTGTTTTACTTATTTTTTATTTTTCAGGCTGCTTCTTCATCTCAAGGGCCGGATATGACCTTCATCACACAACCAGCTCAAACTAGCGAGTGAATATTGTTTCAATTTTCTAATTTGCATTTCACGATGATGTTCCAAAATTTATTGTTTCAGATTTTTTATTGTTGAAAAACCAAACATGTTTCTCTTAGGAGAAGATTCTCCCTGCAATTTTTATTTTTGACACTCTGCATTTTCTTCACTTCATATTCACCCTGCAATTTTCATCATTGTACATGTCATCATTGTAGCTTTTTTCGTCTAGTTCACTTCTATAACCAAAATCAAATTCTGTTATTTTGTCTTAAGCATATTGGTGTCATGCATCAATTCAGTGACACAACCAATTTGTCACCACCTGCAGAAAAATGTTAGTTTAATCAAAATGGTAGTAGTTCAACGTGATCTTGAAGAAACCAGAAAAGGAGTGAAAATGATAAACATAGGTACAACAAAACATCTTTAATCCAACTCTTGGTACAATACAACAAATGCTAATTATTAGATTCAACACACATTTTAACCATCTTGGCACACAATAAAACAGAGTACAACACAAATGCTAAAAAAAAAAATTTAAATCTGGGTCATATCCGATTATCGACAATATTCACCCTGCAATTTGTATCCTCCCTGCAATCACTTTTCCCCCTCTTAATTAAGACCAAAATACTCCACAAAAAACAAACAGCATCCTACAACTTGTTCCTCTTGCATAAGAAACAAACAATAATTAAGAAAAATAATCAGAAGCAAGTGAAGACGATCCTCGTGACGATTAGGAAGGGATTCAAAACAACCAGAAACAAACATTTTTTTTTTCAAAAACGGGTCGGGTTATTTCAAATCGGATCGGGTTTTTTATTATGGGCAATCAATGTTTCTTAAACGCTACTTAAACTCAATTTTATGATTTTGATTAAAGAGGTGAAATTAAGCATAAGAAGATAGATTAGGTGGTATAGAGATGAATATTATAAGTTTGGGGGATTTATAAAGAGGTAAATAGTTTGGGGGGGGAATAGTTAGGTTCTATGAGTAGAGGGGGTTTTAGGCAGTCATCCCACTATTTTTAACAGAATAAATAAATATATCTATAACGAACACTATAACGAAGACATTTTTGAAAATGAAATTTGTTTTGTAAATTATTACATATTATATCATTACAAATAAGAAAGGATAATTGAAATATGAAAGTATATAAGTGTCTTTTAAAATTATTGATGAGGATATGAAAAATATTTATTTCATTATAGAGATTATTTACTATTTAGTTTCTTAATTATTTTAATATTATATATTTTAAATAATAATCAATCCATATATATTCAAAGAAAAAAATCTATTTAAAATTTTTCTCTATTTTTACTATAATTTATTATATTTTATTTGAATAGATATCAAAATAAAAGTTGAAAAAATATTTTACTAATTTTATAAAAGTTAAACACAAGAAATTAATTTTTTAAGAGTTTGTGAACTAACCACAAAATTAGAGTCATTAAACGGTGTATATTAGAGTTATGTTTTCAAGATTATAGGTTTTGCGGGTTAGCCCGAATAATATTTTAGTCCATTACAAAACGGGTTAAATAGACAAATTATTTCGTTTGACAACTCTATCAGGCTATAATATTATTTAAGAAGATATTTTTGAAAATGAACTTGTTTTATAAGTTATTACATATTATGCCATTACAAATAAGAAAGAAAATTGAAATAGGAAATGATATAATTGTCTTTTAAAATTATCATATATAGTAAAAGCGAAGTAAATTTTGAGAATGAAGCTCTCTCATTCACCCTAAACCGTAAAACTCGGTTAATACCCTTAAAATCGGTTCAAATTAAGTTTTTTAAAAATTCATAATTTGTCGTACCGGTTATCGAAAATTGGGCTTTTAATTGGTTTTGTTTCGTAATAGTGGGCTTCTCAAAATAAGCTTCGAGCTAAATTTTTTTTTTTTTGCAAACCCTAGCTTGTCCTTTGGTTTATAAATACGGTATCTTTAGCCCTCATTCAGGTCATTCGGGTGTCGATTTCTATTAGCTTTGTACGTATTTACTGTTTTAGAGATCATGTTTTTGTTTTTAATTCTATTAAGTGTTTATATATGCTGAGATTTGTATATATAAACAAAGTTGTTCTTTCTATCATTCATATTCTTTGTGTCGAGAATCTATATTCTCTTCGGATTAGCAATTGTTTTTATTGCCTTTTTCGATTAAACAGATCGCCTGTTTTCGTCAATTTTCTTCTTAAAACTGATACTATTGATTTTTGGCTTATATTGATCCACAGATTTGCTTCTTCTTCACTGCGAAGCCGCTTGTGTGTCACTTTCAAGTTCAGGCGCCAGAAATGGAACAACGAAAGGAGGCAGAGGAAAGCCGAAAGCTACAAAGTCCGTCTCTAGATCGAGCAAAGCTGATCTTCAGTTTCCCGTTGGAAGGATCGCCAGATTCCTTAAGGCCGGAAAATACGCCGAGCATGTCGGTGCCGGAGCTCCAGTTTATCTGTCCGCCGTTCTTGAGTACCTTGCCGCTGAGGTACGATAATCAATCTTCTGATTTCTCTCGATCATGTCTTGGGTGCGATGTTTCAGTTGTATTTGATTTTGATTTCAAATACAATTATGGTTTTTGGTTTTAGTTAATTCTTTGGTTTCTCGATTTCCATATGTTTTGCGTTATCTTAGTTGCGTTGATTTTGATTTCAAACGTGAATCTGTCTTTCGTCTTTATTTCTGTGATAATTGCTCTTTTGATTTCTCGATCTCTACTTTTAGAAGCCAAAGCCAAATGAGATTGCGATATCTCAGTTGCATTGGTTTTTTATTTTAAATACAAATCATATTTTCTTAATTTATATATCTTTCTTTACTTCCTCTTTTAGATTTGATCGTCTTTGTTGTTTTATTTTATTTTTGTGACAGACCAAAAACCTAAACATCCCACGACTTAGTAGTGATTGTTACTCTGTTTCTTTTTTCTTATCTTGAATTTTTGTATTTTTTAGGTGTTCGTCTTCTGAAGGTTTGCGTTTGCGTTATAAGATGGTTGCGAGAGGTTGTTCATCTTTTAGGTGTTCGTCTTCGGGTTTTGCCGTTTCATCTTCCTCACTCGAGTGATTCGTCCTCGGGTGATTCGGAAGCTGTTACTCTCGATCAGAGTGATGTTTTTCGGGCTTGGATGGAATGTAATCATGTATTTCCCGAGGCTCGGATTCTTCAATATTCAGAATTCCTGTCTAAGTTTGTTTGGGATCGTAAGGATAAGAGATGGAGGCCCCGTGTCGTGGGCACCCCTCCGGTTTGTGTTGTGAAATCTTCTTCGGACTAGCTGACGAGTCTTATTGTTTGAGGCTTTTGCTTGATGTTGTTAGGGGGCCGTGTTCTTTTGAGGATATCCGGACAGTTTACGGTGTTGTTTATCCTACTTTCCGAGAAGCATGTCGTGCATTAGGTTTGGTTCCTCTTGCTGATTGAAGCAATTGGGATCATCAAATTTATTCTCAATCGATGTTTCTAATTTATTCCAAGGATTTAATTTCGTTCCTTATTTTTGATTTTTGTTTTTTAGTATTGGTTTTTTTGTTATGGCTAAAATTGTGTTGGATTCGTTTTGGATTCATATTAATAAAGATTTTTATGTTTTTTTTTGGTGTGTGCTGGTTTAGAGATTGTGTACTGGTCTTCTTGTAGCGGATATTCATCTAACTTAAATTTTGCGGAATCAAAGTGATGCTAAATCATACCGATTTAGCGTTTTGTTATGTGATTTCCAATTATATTGATGAAGATATTCCCTTTGTTGGCAGGAAGTCTGCCTCATGACAAGTCTGCCTTAAGTATTTTGGTTTGAACGTGTGATCTTCTAAAATTATTTGATTGCTCTGCATTTAAATATTGTGCTCTGTTTCTTTTCCAATTGAAGGTCCAAAACTCTGTACATAGTCCCTTTTGTTGATCAATTGATATAACGTTTCAACAAAAAAAAATTCACAATCATCAAAGAGACGATGTTGAGAGATTTTCTATTGTTCTCTCTATAAGACATGTCGAATCGATCGCTCTGCTTTTTCACTATAATCGGTGTGTTGCTAACGTGAAAGAGTAATGGTTTAGTGACGAAGCGAGCATGTCGTTGATTTTAATGACATAGAATTGAATATTGGATGTGGAATATCTTCAAAAAGAAATCTCAACAGTTTCTTGTGGTCATCCTTATTGAAAAAAGTATTTTAGAAATCGCAACAGTTTCTTGTGTTCATCCTTATTGAAAAAAAGTATTTTTTTTTCGAGAAACATATATAGACACAGGATTATGACACTTTAATAGTTTTGTTAGTCTATTTCAATAATCGGTGATTCTCCGTATCTTTCGTAATTTATTTATTTATATATATGCTGAGAAATTTCTATTTGTTATTTGTATTTTTTGTTGTCGATAATCATAGACTCAAGAAACAGAGCACAATATTCTCACCTCTTCCATAATCTTCAGCCCCCAAAATATTCCTTAACGCAAGGCTATAAAAAAAGAATCTAGTATACTTTACTTATCAAAATAATAATAATGGGAAAACGTAAACCTTGCTAATATTTAGATGCCTTACAAACAAATAATATGTTTACTAAATATTTTTAAATAAGATAATTATTTTTTTTCTTTTTAAAAAAAGAGTAAATGAGATAATTATTAGTTTCCGTATACATATCTTGGTTTTGTGTTGTTATTCATTTGTTTCTGTTTAGATTTTTTTGTGGAGCTGACCGAGATTTGCAAGTGAGGTTTATGTGTAATCTTGAGTTTCTTATCGATCGGATCTCGAATTGTTTAAGCTGCTCCGATCTCGATTTGGTTTCTGATTTAGTGTTTGGTTTATCCCAAAAATTATGGTTTGCTTTGGACTTGAGATTCCCAGAAAGAATGTTTCTGCAGTTGGATATGCTTTAATACATCTCATGAATACGTTTGCAGACCTGATGGCGAGGAAGTATGTTCTTATTTTGTTTGGATCTTCATGTTTAAGGCTTATTCATCTCAATTCAATTTTGTGCTGATATCGATGCTTATTAGTTTAATCCAGTCCTGAGATGTGAGAATACTTACACCTAGATCTCTTGATCACAACATGTCGTTTCCATTCCACTGTAAGGCTTTTGTATACTATCATCCCATAAGTGATTTTAAATTTTTGTTGTGACACTTTTTTTATTCAAAGTAATGTTGATGGATTGCAGAGCGGACATGCATGTATGAGTTGCGCTCGGTGATACCAAACTCTCATTATCACAAAAGGTGTTGTCATTAGTTTCAAAGACTCTATTTTCTTAAAAAGTTTGTCTCTTTTAAAACTATAAAACCTATTTGATATGTTTATGTGGATTGTAAAATACACATAGAAGAAAGATTTGACACCTCTCATTGTTGTTCATAAAAGACGCATATATTATGTGTATTTTCTAGCTTGAATTTTTTTATTCTTTAGTTTTTTCCGATCCAAACTCACGCTATGAGATTATCTTAAAGTCTCATCATTCAAGATCCGACACAAACTTTTATGTGGGCATTTAAGGATAAATTTCTCTTGTAATTTTCTTAAAATCTTACATTATTTTTTTACAAATCCTCTTGACAAGTTTGATATATATAGTGTCAAATGATAACTTTTTCGGGGGACTTGATAATTAAATCTCATGGGAATGTTGAAGTGAAAATAGCGGGAAGAAAACTGTATGGGTGACAAGGAACATAAATTTGTTAAAGATGATGTATACAAAGTAGAAAAAGTGAAAAAACTGAAGATATGAAGAAAGCGAAGTTAGAGAAGAAGAAGACAAGAGAGGAAGTTAGAGAAGAAAAAGAAAACCGGAAGAAGAGGAATAAGAAGAAAACCAGAAGATATGAAGAAAGCAAAGTAGAAGAAGAAGAAGATGATGTAGAAGAAGAAAACATAAAGAAGAGGAATTAGAAGTTGGAAACGTTAAAGAGTATTTGTGTATACTCTCAATGAACAAAGGATCTCAGCAAAAAGTAAGAACACTTATATTTTCACTCAATTTCAAAAGTTCAGCTAGATTTCTAATTAATTAGCAAAACGCAAATCTGATAAATAGGAGTTTGGGCTTTGATCATCACGCCCATATGAAAAATTGTTTTAGAACATAATTAAACTAAGAAGATATTCGACCAAATTACAGGATGCAAAAAAATTGCGAAGAGAAACACTTACCGCAGCACCGAAAAACGTTTTGTCGCAAATCTCTTTGATTGCCGCTTCCCAATCGAACTTCCCAAAGAAACGTGCCGCGAGGAGACAAAGATGAGACAAAAAAACATCGGAAGAATAAGATACCTGTAGAATATGAAGATGATGAAGAATGAGAGTGAACAAGAAGAGGACGAATAAAAACAAGAAGAAGAAAATGAAGACATACCTAAAGAAAAAAGAAGAAGAAGAAGAAGAAGACGAAGACAATAAAGAAGAAGAAGAAGTAGAAGACGAGACGAAGAAAAACCAAAATAATAATAAGCCAGAGAAGACGAAGATGATAAAGAAGGAAACCAATAGAGAAAGACGACGAGAAAATGACAACGACCCAAGGAACATATCTATGTATGATCAAAGAAAATTAATAGATATTGAATTTGACAATACTAAACTGGTTCCAAACCCTACTTGAAATGTTAGAGGAAATGTACGGAAGTTACGATGAAACGATGTAGATTTTTTTACGACAAGAAATATGTGATTAATATGAAGAAGAAGAAGGAGGAAAAAGGTGAAGACGAGATACGTAAGAATAATAGAAAGAAGAAAAATAAGAAGAAAGAAGACAAGAAAAAACTGAAAGAAAAACAAAAAGAAGAAGTCGAATAAGACAAGATGATAAAGAAGAAGAAGTAAAAGTCGAAGACGATAAAGAGGAAGAAGGAAAAGACGAGGAAGATGTAAAAAGGATGATGGGGAAGAAGAATAAGAAGAAGAAGAAGAAGAAGCTGGTGAAGAATAATTCAGAAAATACGAGGACCCATACGTTAAAGATGTGGAAGGAGACCGGAAGATGAAGATGACAAATTCTGAGAAGGTGAAGATGTGAAAGGAAGCTAAGAAAAAACATAAGAATAAGGAACCGTAGAAAACAAAGAAGACAAATGCAATGAATTAGGAGAAATTGAAGAACAAGAAGAAGAAGATCGACGAATAAAAACCAGAAGGAAAAAAGAGAGGAAGTCGAAGAAGACGAAGATTAAGAAAAAGAAGAACCCCAAGACGATGAAAAAAACAAGAAAATTATGAAAAAGAAGAAAAATCGAAAGATAAAGAAAAGGAAGAAGAAGATAAATCAGAAGAAGTAAAAGACGACGAAAAACCTGAATAATAGGATGTCGAGAAGGCAAAAATGATGAAAAAGGATAAGAACGAAGAAGACGAATAAAAACTTAAAGAAAGAAAAAAGAAAAAGAAGTCGGAGAAGATGGAGACGATGAAATTAAAACAAGTCAGAGAAGACGAAGACGATGAAAAAGAGAACGAAGAATACTAAGATGTTGAAGAAAAATAAGGAAAAGAGGAGGAAAACCATATTTTAGGATTTTGTTTTTTATAAATATTATTAATCGGAGGTAACACAAATAGGATAACATGTTATTTATATATGATACTATAATGTAGTTGATATGATAATTATATTGCAGCTGTAATTTTGTTTTCAAATTTAGATATACAATTTAAATAAGTGGTTTCATGCACGGAAGATACAAGTAAATAGTAGTTGAAATGATGAAGCTGTTTTGACGGCGAAAAAATGTGTGATTGATATGAAGAGAGAGAGAGAGAGAGAGAGAGAGAGAGAGAGAGAGAGAGAGAGAGAGAGAGAGAGAGAGAGAGAGAGAGAGAGAGAGAGAGAGAGAGAGAGAGAGAGAGAGAGAGAGAGAGAGAGAGAGAGAGAGAGAGAGAGAGAGAACATGTAAGTGTAGTTTTTTTGGTAATGGTAGTTTTACTTCTTTTTTATATATGTTCTATTTTTTTAATTCTAATGTAAGCCTCTTAATCATCCATAATTGAAAGACTCGCTATTAACCATATCTATGTATGAACAAAGAAATTTTAGAGATATTGAACACGATAATACTGAACCGGTTCCAAACCCTGTTTGAAATGCTTAAGGAAAAGTAGAAACTACAAGGAAACAATGGTTGAAACAATGAAGATGTTTTGGCGTCGAAGAAATGTGTATAAGTTATGAAGAAGGAGAAGGAAGAGATGGGGAAGATGTTTGAAGGTAAATTAAGAGAACAAAAGAGAGAAAGAGAAGTAGAATGAGACAAGACTAAACCCATCTATTGTGGAATTTATCTTTCATGGTGGAGAAGAAGAGGAAGAAGAACATTCTTGAGATTATCGATGAAGAACCAATGAAGATCTAAGTTAGGAATCTAAAGAGATAGAGAGAGAGAGAGTAATGGAAACCGAAAATGGAAGATTTTGATTCAAAGTTGATTATGGCGAGGAAGAAGACGAAGATGAGACGAAGAAACACGAAAGAATAAGAAGTCGGAGAATATGAAGCTGATGAAGAAGAGGGCGAAGAAAAGCTGGGCAAAAAAAAAGCCGGACCAAGAAGAGGACGAAAAAAAACCGGAAGAAGAAAATGAAGACAAACCTTAAGAAAAAGAGGAAGAAGAAGCCATGGAAGTTAAAAACAATAAGTATAACGCCCCGACCTCCCCTACCTGGGCCCCATGCCCTCTCTCGGCACGTGGGCCCCACCCTGGTCCGAAGGCCGGTGCGTTAGTCCGGGAGGCTTGTATGACTTGTTTACTGACCCTGCAATCACCACGTGACCTTTCCCCGTGTTTTGTCCTCACTCACACGCTACCGCGAATCACTTCCCGGAAGGTCACCCATCCTTAGACTACTCCAGCCCAAGCACCCTTAACTCTGGAGTTCTTTCGGGCAAGTGATCGGAAAAGGTAAGTGCACTTTGGTGACATAGGTAGCCAAATCAATTCTTATAAGCCTCTCCGCATATACAAGAAATCGGGATGTTACAATCACCCCCACTCATAGAGCGCAACGTCCTCGTTGCGCACCAGGATCGTCACCCTAGACGGTGTGGGCCCACCTGACTCCACACACGTGTTTGGGTTCGGCTCTGATACCACTTATAACGCCCCGACCGCCCCTACCTGGGCCCAATGCCCTCTCTCGGCACGTGGGCCCCACCCTGGTCCGAAGGCCGGTGCGTTAGTCCGGGAGGCTTGTATGACTTGTTTACTGACCCTGCAATCACCACGTGACCTTTCCCCGTGTTTTGTCCTCACTCACACGCTACCGCGAATCACTTCCCGGAAGGTCACCCATCCTTAGACTACTCCAGCCCAAGCACCCTTAACTCTGGAGTTCTTTCGGGCAAGTGATCGGAAAAGGTAAGTGCACTTTGGTGACATAGGTAGCCAAATCAATTCTTATAAGCCTCTCCGCATATACAAGAAATCGGGATGTTACAATAAGGAAGAGGGAAAATGATGTAGAAGAGAAAGAAGACGGCGAAAAAGAAAAATGATGTAGAAGAGGGAGAAGAAAATGACGAAAAAAACCGGAAGAGTGAGAGACTGACGAAAAATGGAATTCATAGAAGACAAAGATGATGAAAAATAAGAGGAAGAAGACGGCGAAAAAGAAAAATGATGTAGAAGAGGGAGAAGAAAATGACGAAGAAAAATCGAAAGAGTGATAAGTGTGAAAAAAATGGAATTCATAGAAGCCAAAGATGATGAAAAATAAGAGGAAGAAGATGAAGACGAAGACAATGATGATGAAGAAAATGTCGGAAAAGACGAGGAAGATGACAAAGACAAAGAAAAAGAAAAACCATAAGTAGAATAAGAAGCCGGATGAGACCAAGACGTTGAAGAAGAAGAAGAGGAGAAACTTAAGGATTTGGAGAAGAAGGAGCAGAAGAAGACGAAGGTGATGAAGAAGAAGAAGAAGCCAAAGACAATGAAAAAGAGAAAAGGAAAATATGAGGGAGAAGATAAACCGAAATATAAAGAATAAGAAGAAGAAGGCGAAGCAGAAGAATTTGAGGATGAAGACGAGACGAAGAAAAAACAAAAGAATAATAAGCCAGAGAACGAAGACGATGAAAAAGGAAAACCGGAAGAGATAGACGAAAACAAACCGAAAGAGAAAGAAGAAGAAGAATTGTTGGAGAAGACAAAGATGATAAAGAAAAAGAAGTAGAAGTCAAAGACGATTAAGAAGAAGAAGAAGAAGAAAAATATATCAAAGACGATAAAAAGAAGAAGGAAAAGACGAGGAATAACCAATTAGAGCGAGAGACACTTACGATAAAATGGAGAGAGAGTTCTAGCGATGGAGAGACAAGAAATAATTGTGTTTACATATTTTGTGTGAGTGAATGAAACATTATTCAATATGTTCTCGAGTTCTATGATTTTCATTGCTTTATTTCGTATTTTTTATAAATAATATTTGGTGTTATTTCTTCTATTTTATTTTTTTTATTGATCGTAAATCTAATATTGTTGTTATATTTGTGTTTGGTTTTTTATCGGTAACAAAGTAAATAATTGAATGATGTAATTAGTTTATGAAACCTATCTGCCCGCGCAAGGCGCGGTCTACCTACCTAGTTGATTAGGATATGGAAAATATTTATTTATCATTAAAGGTATTATTTAATATTTAGTTTTTTATTATTTTTAATATTATATATTTTTAAATAATAATCAATCCATATATATTCAAAAAAAAATCTATTTAAAATCTTGCTATATTTTCACTATAATTTATTATATTTTATTTGAATATATATCAAAATAAAAGTTAAACAAATATTTTATTAATTTTATAAAATATTAAACACAAAAATTGATTTTTTAAAGAGTTTGTGAATTAACCATAAAATTAGAATCATTAAACGTGCATATCTATATATATAAAAAAGAGAATGATTCAAAGTTAGTAACTCACAAGATCGCGACATGTGTCGAGTTAATCAATTAGATTTTGACACATGTCGAGTTAATATAAAAGTTTTTTTAGATTAAGGAAATTTAACTTAAAATTAAAAGGTACAGTTTAATTTAAGAAAAAGGGAAACAAAAGAGACTTAATTCTAAAAGTAAAGTTAGCAAAAAAAAAAATAGAACATAGACTTAATTCTAAATGTAAAGTTAACAGAAAAAAGGAAAATAAAAATTGTTTTTAGGTTACGGAAAATTATTTATTAAGGAAATTTAACTTAAAATTAAAAGCTAGAGTTTAATTTAAGAAAAAGGAAAAAAATGACTTAATCCTAAAAGTAAAGTTAGCAAAAAAACAAAAATAGAACATAGACTTAATCTTAAATGTAAAGTTACCAGAAAAAAGGAAAATAATAATTAATTTTGGATTAAAAAAAATTATCTTAAAATTAAAAGCTAGAGTTTAATTTAAGAAAAAAAAAATAGACTTAATCCTAAAAGTAAAGTTAGCAAAAAACGAATATATATATATATATATATATATATATATATATATATATATATATCTTTAGAAAAAAGGGAGTATCCTAAAAGTAAACTTAGCCCCAAAAAGAAAGGAAAAAAAAAATAGAACATAGACTTAATCTTAAATGTAAAATTATCAGAAAAACAAGGAAAATAAAAATTGCTTTTAGATTAAGGAAATTTATCTATAAAACCTAAATTTAAACAAAATGAGATAAGAATTTTTCTATTTTGATTAAGGAAATTAAAAAATGAATACAATCATATAAGGAAAAAGAATTATAATTTATTACCTCTATATAACCAATTTGATAGTTTCTCAATTTTACAACCCAAAAAATATTGAGAAGAGAGATACAGAAACCAAACGCAAAACAAATTACTAAGAGGTAATCTTTTGTGTAATTTTACAAGCCTCTCTATGTTAATAGCAACACACGGGTCCATATTATGTTGTACACCATATCTAGGCAAATATCTTAGAAGTGGTGTATAATATTAGTTTTTTTTTTTTTAGATTACTATGCTGAAAAATATGTTGTACGTTATTGTTTCTCAATCTTTTATAAGCTATATCTTAACATACCTACATATAGAGGGGGTGTATAAAACAAAAATAATGCGGGTACATTATTGGTGTATAAAAAAAAGAGAATTATATTGTACGTTAATGCAAACTTTTTATTTTTTTACAGAAATATCAAGAGAGAAACACTGAATGTTGAAATCCTAAATAACAATAGAGACTATTTAACATTAGATAGCTTAAACAGGAAGCGCTCTTATCGTCGTACCGTAGTTCGTCTAATCAGAAAGTGGAAGGCAAGGAATTTGAAAAAAAACAATGAGCTCATATGAATGAATTTACTCTTACTTGATGAGAATGTCAGTATATTTGTAATTTTTTTAACAAAAATATATTATCCTAATTTTATAAACCTATTATCTAACTTTAATCTAAACTATTTTTGAATACAGGAAAATACTATTATAATTCAATATAATTAACTCTTTTTGTTTGTCGGCATCTTCTGGAACTAAATTCTATATGAATCGTGATTTTGATTATGTTACTGCGTTTCTAGAAAGGTATTTTCTTAGCTTTTATTGATTTCAAATTTACTAATTCACTAAAAAAAATTAAAATAGATTAATAAAAAAACTTAAAAATTCTGAGAAGTCAAAGTTGAAAATTTTATCTTAAAAGATATAGTTACTAAAAAAATAAAATTAAAAAGTTAAAAATTAAATTTATCTTAAAATTTAAAATTAATATAAAAAAAAAAATATTTCTTAGTTTTTCCATTTAGATTAAGGAAATTAATTTTAAAAGGAAGATAAATATAATTTCTCAACTTCATATAAACCACAATTTGGTAGTGTGTAAATTACACACCAAAAAATTAAAAGTCCAATAATCTTATCCAAAACTATTTACTGCATCTTTTCACCAAATTTTTCTTTCAATGTATATATTTATTTTATCGAAACTTTATGCTAAATTTATGTATTATATATTTTCACGGGTAATCTAATTTTGATTTCTATATTTTTGTCTTTAATTTTGTTTTTAACGGGTTATAAAATATTAAATTACAAACAAGCATATATGCTGGTACTTATATAGCAAGATCACGACACGTGTCGAGTTAATCCATTAGATTTTGACAAGTGTAAAAAAATTGCTAAATAAATTTTGACACAAAATATTAACAATAAAAGAAAAAAATATATAATCTAGACTTAATCCTAAAAGTAAATTTAGCCAAAAAAAGGAAAATAAAATTTGCTTTGATAAATTTCCAATTAGATATTGACAAATAATATTAACAATAAAAAGAAAAATATAATATAGTAATTTGAAAAGTAAAGTTAGCAAAAAAAAAAAAAAAGTAATTCAAAAAGCCAAAGTTCAAAAAAATATAAAAAGAAATTGCGTATAGATTGACGAATTTTGTTAAAAAAATAATTAAGGAAAAAAAAGATAAATAACAAAATATTGTTATATTAAGGAAAAGGTTAAATACCGTTATCATTTTTAAACAAAATAGCTTTAAGATTTATAAAACTTTTCTAAAAGGCTAAAGTTTTTAAAAGTTAAAAAATTAGTATTTCTAATAAGAATAATGAAATAAAAAAATAGTATAAAGCTGCATGTTTCAAAGTTGTTAACTTACCTAATCGCGACACATGTCAAGTCATAGATAGAAAGTTTTAAAATCGATTAATAAAAAAGAATAAATTTTTTATTATTAAATAATCGATTCATAATTTTAAAAGGTAAATGTACTTAAGAAATAAATATATTTTAATAGGCAAAATTAATATAAAAAGGAAAAAACAATCTTTAGTTTTTCTATTTAAATTAAGGAAATTAATCCCAAAAGGAAAATAATTATAATTTATCACATCTATATAAACTATAATTTGGTAGTATGTCAATTACACACCAAAAAATTAAAAGTCTAATAATCATATCCAAAGTTATTTACTGCATATGCTTCACCAAAATTTTCATTTAAGATATATATTTATTTTATCGGAAACTTCGTTTATAAAGTTATGTATTATATATATTTTTACGGGTGATCTAATTTTGTTTTCTATTTTTTCGTTTTAAATTTTTTTAACGGGTTATAAAAAATTAAATTACAAACCTGCATATATGCGGGCATTTATCTAGTCTATATATATAAGAGAATGTTTCAAAGTCAGTAACTCGCAAGATCGCGACACGTGTCGAGTTAATCCATTAGATTTTGACACGTCTCGAATTAATATAAAAGTTGTTTTTAGATTAAAAAAATTAACTTAAAATTAAAAACTAGAGTTTAAGTTAAGAAAAAGGAAAAAAAAAAGACTTAATCGTAAAAGTAAATTTAGCAAAAAAAAAGAAAAAGTATCTTTATAAAAAAAATGGAGTATCCTAAAAGTAAAGTTGGCTCAAAAAAAAAAGAACAAAAATAGAACATAAACTTAATCATAAATGTAAAGTTAGCAGACAAAAGAGAAAAATAAAAAGCAAAGAGAATGATTCAAAGTTAGTAACTTGCAAGATTTTGACACGTGTCGAGTTAATATAAAAGTTATTTTTAGATTAAAGAAATTTAGCTTAAATTAAAAGCTACAGTTTAAGTTAAGAAAAACGAAAAAAAAAAATGACTTAATCCTAAAAGTAAATTTAGGAAAAAAAAAAGAGGAGTATCTTTATAAAAAAAAGGGAGTATCCTAAAAGTAAAGTTAGCCCAAAAAAAAAAAGGAAAAGAAAAAAATAGAACAGACTTAATCCTAAATGTAAAGTTAGCAGAAAAAAGAAAATAAAAATTGCTTTTAGATTAAGGAAATTTATCTATAAAGCTAAATTTTAAAAAAGAAGATAAACATTTTCTATTTTGATTAAGGAAATTTACTTTTATATTAAGGAAATTTATCTTAAAATTAAAAGCTAGAGTTTAATTTAAGAAAAAGAGGAAAAAGACTTAACCATAAAAGTAAAGTTAGCCAAAAAAATGAGAAAAGAAAAAAAAGATAACATATACTTAATCCTAAATGTAAAGTTAGCAGAAAAAAAAAGTTGCTTTTAGATTAAGTAAATTTATCTATAAAAACTAATTTTTTTAAAAAGGAGATAAACATTTTTCTATTTTGATTAAAAATGTTGCTTTTAGATTAAGGAAATTATCTTAAAATTAAAAGTTAGAGTTTAAGTTAAGAAAAAGAAAAAAGAAAAAAAAAGACTTCATCATAAAAGTAAAGTTAGCCCAAGAAAATTAATAGATATTGAATTTGACAATACTAAACTGGTTCCAAACCCTACTTGAAATGTTAGAGGAAATGTACGGAAGTTACGATGAAACGATGTAGATTTTTTTACGACAAGAAATATGTGATTAATATGAAGAAGAAGAAGGAGGAAAAAGGTGAAGACGAGATACGTAAGAATAATAGAAAGAAGAAAAATAAGAAGAAAGAAGACAAGGAAAAACTGAAAGAAAAACAAAAAGAAGAAGTCGAATAAGACAAGACGATAAAGAAGAAGAAGTAAAAGTCGAAGACGATAAAGAGGAAGAAGGAAAAGACGAGGAAGATGTAAAAAGGATGATGGGGAAGAAGAATAAGAAGAAGAAGAAGAAGAAGCTGGTGAAGAATAATTCAGAAAATACGAGGACCCATACGTTAAAGATGTGGAAGGAGACCGGAAGATGAAGATGACAAATTCTGAGAAGGTGAAGATGTGAAAGGAAGCTAAGAAAAAACATAAGAATAAGGAACCGTAGAAAACAAAGAAGACAAATGCAATGAATTAGGAGAAATTGAAGAACAAGAAGAAGAAGATCGACGAATAAAAACCAGAAGGAAAAAAGAGAGGAAGTCGAAGAAGACGAAGATTAAGAAAAAGAAGAACCCCAAGACGATGAAAAAAATAAGAAAATTATGAAAAAGAAGAAAAATCGAAAGATAAAGAAAAGGAAGAAGAAGATAAATCAGAAGAAGTAAAAGACGACGAAAAACCTGAATAATAGGATGTCGAGAAGGCAAAAATGATGAAAAAGGATAAGAACGAAGAAGACGAATAAAAACTTAAAGAAAGAAAAAAGAAAAAGAAGTCGGAGAAGATGGAGACGATGAAATTAAAACAAGTCAGAGAAGACGAAGACGATGAAAAAGAGAACGAAGAATACTAAGATGTTGAAGAAAAATAAGGAAAAGAGGAGGAAAACCATATTTTAGGATTTTGTTTTTTATAAATATTATTAATCGGAGGTAACACAAATATGATAACATGTTATTTATATATGATACTATAATGTAGTTGATATGATAATTATATTGCAGCTGTAATTTTGTTTTCAAATTTAGATATACAATTTAAATAAGTGGTTTCATGAACGGAAGATACAAGTAAATAGTAGTTGAAATGATGAAGCTGTTTTGACGGCGAAAAAATGTGTGATTGATATGAAGAGAGAGAGAGAGAGAGAGAGAGAGAGAGAACATGTAAGTGTAGTTTTTTTGGTAATGGTAGTTTTACTTCTTTTTTATATATGTTCTATTTTTTTAATTCTAATGTAAGCCTCTTAATCATCCATAATTGAAAGACTCGCTATTAACCATATCTATGTATGAACAAAGAAATTTTAGAGATATTGAACACGATAATACTGAACCGGTTCCAAACCCTGTTTGAAATGCTTAAGGAAAAGTAGAAACTACAAGGAAACAATGGTTGAAACAATGAAGATGTTTTGGCGTCGAAGAAATGTGTATAAGTTATGAAGAAGGAGAAGGAAGAGATGGGGAAGATGTTTGAAGGTAAATTAAGAGAACAAAAGAGAGAAAGAGAAGTAGAATGAGACAAGACTAAACCCATCTATTGTGGAATTTATCTTTCATGGTGGAGAAGAAGAGGAAGAAGAACATTCTTGAGATTATCGATGAAGAACCAATGAAGATCTAAGTTAGGAATCTAAAGAGATAGAGAGAGAGAGAGTAATGGAAACCGAAAATGGAAGATTTTGATTCAAAGTTGATTATGGCGAGGAAGAAGACGAAGATGAGACGAAGAAACACGAAAGAATAAGAAGTCGGAGAATATGAAGCTGATGAAGAAGAGGGCGAAGAAAAGCTGGGCAAAAAAAAAGCCGGACCAAGAAGAGGACGAAAAAAAACCGGAAGAAGAAAATGAAGACAAACCTTAAGAAAAAGAGGAAGAAGAAGCCATGGAAGTTAAAAACAATAAGGAAGAGGGAAAATGATGTAGAAGAGAAAGAAGACGGCGAAAAAGAAAAATGATGTAGAAGAGGGAGAAGAAAATGACGAAAAAAACCGGAAGAGTGAGAGACTGACGAAAAATGGAATTCATAGAAGCCAAAGATGATGAAAAATAAGAGGAAGAAGACGGCGAAAAAGAAAAATGATGTAGAAGAGGGAGAAGAAAATGACGAAGAAAAATCGAAAGAGTGATAAGTGTGAAAAAAATGGAATTCATAGAAGCCAAAGATGATGAAAAATAAGAGGAAGAAGATGAAGACGAAGACAATGATGATGAAGAAAATGTCGGAAAAGACGAGGAAGATGACAAAGACAAAGAAAAAGAAAAACCATAAGTAGAATAAGAAGCCGGATGAGACCAAGACGTTGAAGAAGAAGAAGAGGAGAAACTTAAGGATTTGGAGAAGAAGGAGCAGAAGAAGACGAAGGTGATGAAGAAGAAGAAGAAGCCAAAGACAATGAAAAAGAGAAAAGGAAAATATGAGGGAGAAGATAAACCGAAATATAAAGAATAAGAAGAAGAAGGCGAAGCAGAAGAATTTGAGGATGAAGACGAGACGAAGAAAAAACAAAAGAATAATAAGCCAGAGAACGAAGACGATGAAAAAGGAAAACCGGAAGAGATAGACGAAAACAAACCGAAAGAGAAAGAAGAAGAAGAATTGTTGGAGAAGACAAAGATGATAAAGAAAAAGAAGTAGAAGTCAAAGACGATTAAGAAGAAGAAGAAGAAGAAAAATATATCAAAGACGATAAAAAGAAGAAGGAAAAGACGAGGAATAACCAATTAGAGCGAGAGACACTTACGATAAAATGGAGAGAGAGTTCTAGCGATGGAGAGACAAGAAATAATTGTGTTTACATATTTTGTGTGAGTGAATGAAACATTATTCAATATGTTCTCGAGTTCTATGATTTTCATTGCTTTATTTCGTATTTTTTATAAATAATATTTGGTGTTATTTCTTCTATTTTATTTTTTTTATTGATCGTAAATCTAATATTGTTGTTATATTTGTGTTTGGTTTTTTATCGGTAACAAAGTAAATAATTGAATGATGTAATTAGTTTATGAAACCTATCTGCCCGCGCAAGGCGCGGTCTACCTACCTAGTTGATTAGGATATGGAAAATATTTATTTATCATTAAAGGTATTATTTAATATTTAGTTTTTTATTATTTTTAATATTATATATTTTTAAATAATAATCAATCCATATATATTCAAAAAAAAATCTATTTAAAATCTTGCTATATTTTCACTATAATTTATTATATTTTATTTGAATATATATCAAAATAAAAGTTAAACAAATATTTTATTAATTTTATAAAATATTAAACACAAAAATTGATTTTTTAAAGAGTTTGTGAATTAACCATAAAATTAGAATCATTAAACGTGCATATCTATATATATAAAAAAGAGAATGATTCAAAGTTAGTAACTCACAAGATCGCGAAATGTGTCAAGTTAATCAATTAGATTTTGACACATGTCGAGTTAATATAAAAGTTTTTTTAGATTAAGGAAATTTAACTTAAAATTAAAAGGTACAGTTTAATTTAAGAAAAAGGGAAACAAAAGAGACTTAATTCTAAAAGTAAAGTTAGCAAAAAAAAAAATAGAACATAGACTTAATTCTAAATGTAAAGTTAACAGAAAAAAGGAAAATAAAAATTGTTTTTAGGTTACGGAAAATTATTTATTAAGGAAATTTAACTTAAAATTAAAAGCTAGAGTTTAATTTAAGAAAAAGGAAAAAAATGACTTAATCCTAAAAGTAAAGTTAGCAAAAAAACAAAAATAGAACATAGACTTAATCTTAAATGTAAAGTTACTAGAAAAAAGGAAAATAATAATTAATTTTGGATTAAAAAAAATTATCTTAAAATTAAAAGCTAGAGTTTAATTTAAGAAAAAAAATAGACTTAATCCTAAAAGTAAAGTTAGCAAAAAACGAATATATATATATATATATATATATATATATATATATCTTTAGAAAAAAGGGAGTATCCTAAAAGTAAACTTAGCCCCAAAAAGAAAGGAAAAAAAAAATAGAACATAGACTTAATCTTAAATGTAAAATTATCAGAAAAACAAGGAAAATAAAAATTGCTTTTAGATTAAGGAAATTTATCTATAAAACCTAAATTTAAACAAAATGAGATAAGAATTTTTCTATTTTGATTAAGGAAATTAAAAAATGAATACAATCATATAAGGAAAAAGAATTATAATTTATTACCTCTATATAACCAATTTGATAGTTTCTCAATTTTACAACCCAAAAAATATTGAGAAGAGAGATACAGAAACCAAACGCAAAACAAATTACTAAGAGGTAATCTTTTGTGTAATTTTACAAGCCTCTCTATGTTAATAGCAACGCACGGGTCCATATTATGTTGTACACCATATCTAGGCAAATATCTTAGAAGTGGTGTATAATATTAGTTTTTTTTTTTTTTAGATTACTATGCTGAAAAATATGTTGTACGTTATTGTTTCTCAATCTTTTATAAGCTATATCTTAACATACCTACATATAGAGGGGGTGTATAAAACAAAAATAATGCGGGTACATTATTGGTGTATAAAAAAAAGAGAATTATATTGTACGTTAATGCAAACTTTTTATTTTTTTACAGAAATATCAAGAGAGAAACACTGAATGTTGAAATCCTAAATAACAATAGAGACTATTTAACATTAGATAGCTTAAACAGGAAGCGCTCTTATCGTCGTACCGTAGTTCGTCTAATCAGAAAGTGGAAGGCAAGGAATTTGAAAAAAAACAATGAGCTCATATGAATGAATTTACTCTTACTTGATGAGAATGTCAGTATATTTGTAATTTTTTTAACAAAAATATATTATCCTAATTTTATAAACCTATTATCTAACTTTAATCTAAACTATTTTTGAATACAGGAAAATACTATTATAATTCAATATAATTAACTCTTTTTGTTTGTCGGCATCTTCTGGAACTAAATTCTATATGAATCGTGATTTTGATTATGTTACTGCGTTTCTAGAAAGGTATTTTCTTAGCTTTTATTGATTTCAAATTTACTAATTCACTAAAAAAAATTAAAATCGATTAATAAAAAAACTTAAAAATTCTGAGAAGTCAAAGTTGAAAATTTTATCTTAAAAGATATAGTTATTAAAACAATAAAATTAAAAAGTTAAAAATTAAATTTATCTTAAAATTTAAAATTAATATAAAAAAGAAAAAATATTTCTTAGTTTTTCCATTTAGATTAAGGAAATTAATTTTAAAAGGAAAATAAATATAATTTCTCAACTTAATATAAACCACAATTTGGTAGTGTGTAAATTACACACCAAAAAATTAAAAGTCCAATAATCTTATCCAAAACTATTTACTGCATCTTTTCACCAAATTTTTCTTTCAATGTATATATTTATTTTATCGAAACTTTATGCTAAATTTATGTATTATATATTTTCACGGGTAATCTAATTTTGATTTCTATATTTTCGTCTTTAATTTTGTTTTTAACGGGTTATAAAATATTAAATTACAAACAAGCATATATGCTGGTACTTATATAGCAAGATCACGACACGTGTCGAGTTAATCCATTAGATTTTGACAAGTGTAAAAAAATTGCTAAATAAAATTTGACACAAAATATTAACAATAAAAGAAAAAAATATATAATCTAGACTTAATCCTAAAAGTAAATTTAGCCAAAAAAAGGAAAATAAAATTTGCTTTGATAAATTTCCAATTAGATATTGACAAATAATATTAACAATAAAAAGAAAAATATAATATAGTAATTTGAAAAGTAAAGTTAGCAAAAAAAAAAAAAAAGTAATTCAAAAAGCCAAAGTTCAAAAAAATATAAAAAGAAATTGCGTATAGATTGACGAATTTTGTTAAAAAAATAATTAAGGAAAAAAAAGATAAATAACAAAATATTGTTATATTAAGGAAAAGGTTAAATACCGTTATCATTTTTAAACAAAATAGCTTTAAGATTTATAAAACTTTTCTAAAAGGCTAAAGTTTTTAAAAGTTAAAAAATTAGTATTTCTAATAAGAATAATGAAATAAAAAAATAGTATAAAGCTGCATGTTTCAAAGTTGTTAACTTACCTAATCGCGACACATGTCAAGTCATAGATAGAAAGTTTTAAAATCGATTAATAAAAAAGAATAAATTTTTTATTATTAAATAATCGATTCATAATTTTAAAAGGTAAATGTACTTAAGAAATAAATATATTTTAATAGGCAAAATTAATATAAAAAGGAAAAAACAATCTTTAGTTTTTCTATTTAAATTAAGGAAATTAATCCCAAAAGGAAAATAATTATAATTTATCACATCTATATAAACTATAATTTGGTAGTATGTCAATTACACACCAAAAAATTAAAAGTCTAATAATCATATCCAAAGTTATTTACTGCATATGCTTCACCAAAATTTTCATTTAAGATATATATTTATTTCATCGGAAACTTCATTTATAAAGTTATGTATTATATATATTTTTACGGGTGATCTAATTTTGTTTTCTATTTTTTCGTTTTAAATTTTTTTAACGGGTTATAAAAAATTAAATTACAAACCTGCATATATGCGGGCATTTATCTAGTCTATATATATAAGAGAATGTTTCAAAGTCAGTAACTCGCAAGATCGCGACACGTGTCGAGTTAATCCATTAGATTTTGACACGTCTCAAATTAATATAAAAGTTGTTTTTAGATTAAAAAAATTAACTTAAAATTAAAAACTAGAGTTTAAGTTAAGAAAAAGGAAAAAAAAAGACTTAATCGTAAAAGTAAATTTAGCAAAAAAAAAGAAAAAGTATCTTTATAAAAAAAATGGAGTATCCTAAAAGTAAAGTTGGCTCAAAAAAAAAAGAACAAAAATAGAACATAAACTTAATCATAAATGTAAAGTTAGCAGACAAAAGAGAAAAATAAAAAGCAAAGAGAATGATTCAAAGTTAGTAACTTGCAAGATTTTGACACATGTCGAGTTAATATAAAAGTTATTTTTAGATTAAAGAAATTTAGCTTAAATTAAAAGCTACAGTTTAAGTTAAGAAAAACGAAAAAAAAAATGACTTAATCCTAAAAGTAAATTTAGGAAAAAAAAAGAGGAGTATCTTTATAAAAAAAAGGGAGTATCCTAAAAGTAAAGTTAGCCCAAAAAAAAAAGGAAAAGAAAAAAATAGAACAGACTTAATCCTAAATGTAAAGTTAGCAGAAAAAAGAAAATAAAAATTGCTTTTAGATTAAGGAAATTTATCTATAAAGCTAAATTTTAAAAAAGAAGATAAATATTTTCTATTTTGATTAAGGAAATTTACTTTTATATTAAGGAAATTTATCTTAAAATTAAAAGCTAGAGTTTAATTTAAGAAAAAGAGGAAAAAGACTTAACCATAAAAGTAAAGTTAGCCAAAAAAATGAGAAAAGAAAAAAAAGATAACATATACTTAATCCTAAATGTAAAGTTAGCAGGAAAAAAAAAGTTGCTTTTAGATTAAGTAAATTTATCTATAGCAACTAATTTTTTTAAAAAGGAGATAAACATTTTTCTATTTTGATTAAAAATGTTGCTTTTAGATTAAGAAAATTATCTTAAAATTAAAAGTTAGAGTTTAAGTTAAGAAAAAGAAAAAGAAAAAAAAGACTTCATCATAAAAGTAAAGTTAGCCCAAAAAAAAAGGAAAAGAAAAAAATTAGAACATAGACTTGATCCTAAATGTAAATTTAGCAGAAAAAGGATTTGATAGCTTCTCAATTTTGACATAGATTTTGAAAAAAAAATAGAACATAGATTTTGACATTTTTTCTATTTTGATTAAGGAAATTAAAAAAAGAAATACAATCATATAAGGAAAAAAAATTCTAATTCCTTACCTCTATATAAGCAATTTGATAGCTTCTCAATTTTACAACCCAAAAAATATTGAGAAGAGAGATACAGAAACCAAACGCAAAGCATATTACTAGAGGTAATATTTTGTGTAATTATAATTATGCTATACGTTATGAAATATGTATGTTATATACAACCGCTTATTATGATTACCCGTGAAAAATATGTTGTACGTTAATGCAAATATCTTAAGTTATGCGCTCCTATCGTCGTACCGTAGTTCGTCTAATCAGAAAGTGAGAGGCAATAAATTTGGAAAAAAACAATGAGCTCATAGGAATGAATTTCCTCTTACTTGATGAGAATGTCAGTATATTTGTAATTTGTTTTAACAAATATATTATCCTAATTTTATAAACTTATTATCTAACTTTAATCTAAATTATTTTTGAATACAGGAATATACTATTCAAGGTTTTGTTCACCATTCTCTTCTTAAAAAAATTGGAGCTCAATTATGTGAAGGAAATCTTATTGAAATTTGCTATTTCAATGTGCAAGAGTGCAATAAGAACTATAAAGTCTTTGATCATAAATGTATGATAGGATTAACTGAGAGAATAAAAATAGCCTATGCGGGACAACAATCGCGACAGAGTTAGTAACTCGATTAAGTTTATTTTTAGGATTAAGTTTGAAACAACCGCACCCATTTTTTTTTTTTTTTTTTTTTGCAATTAATTATTAAAATTCCCATAAATAATAATAACTGAACCTCACCAAATAATTTCCGGCTCAAGATTAAAAATCCGAATAATCAAGATCATAAATTATTAAATAAAATAATCAAATAAACGACAAGTCTAGATCACCCCCTCTTCCTCGCCCTGATCCCACGGTCACACTTTCTCTAATCCTGCATCAATTAAAATATAAGAGATGCATAAGTATTTCGATAAATACTTAGTGAGACAATCCTCCCATCTACAGGCTAACAAATAATTAAGATAATTAATATAGACTATCACGAAAAATACCGAATAAATCAAACATTTCATGAAACACTCGATCTAGACCCTCCGAGATCGTAAACGGCCTATTATCACGAAACCACATCAATTATCAAAATTATTAAATTACGCCTATGGTCCTGCACTCACCTTATTCCCGCACAGAAAGTTTCACGAGAAAATTCAGCAATTTTCTAGAACTCCCCGGGATGAATAACCTTCTATTAAACCACCTAAAATAAGAAAATAATAAAAAAATCAAAAGAAAAATCAACACACTCGATACTCGATCAATGATTATCAAACCGGTCTAAACCGGGAATCAACTTCATCGTCTTCATCGCCGGAGCAACGACGCCACCACCGGAGCTCACCACCGGAGTTCACCACGGCCCAACCCCGATCCACAATCCCGACTCCAAACCCACACCGGAGCTCACCACCGAAGCTCACCACGGCCTAAACCCGATCCACAATCCCGACTACAACCCACGCACCGTCGAGTCCTCTTCACCGTCAAGGCTTGACGACAACCCGACGATCTTCTCCTTGACACCACCCTCCTTCTCCACCCTCCGTCGACTCAGCCGCACGACCCCTGAGCAACCCGGCATCGCACGAAACAACTAAGGAGAGAGAGAGGAGTTTTCTTACCGTGGAGAAGACGAGATCGCGTCACGACCCGGCTCACGACGATCCACCCACTCGAGCTTTCTCTTGATCCCTCACCACGCAGCAGCACGACTTGACGGCTAGGTTAATCGCACAAGCTCGGAGAGGGAGATGCTTACGCGCATATAAACATATGTGTGTGGGACCAATTTTTTTGAATTCTCAATTGACCCCCAAACTCCCAAAATTATCAATTAAACCCACCCGGAAAAAATTGATTTACGCGAAATTAACCCCCAACTTCTAATTATTCAATTTCAACCTCAAAATTGAATTAGGGATGTTACAAAGTTTAAATTATATTTTTTTTTTTATTGTTAATATTATGTGTCAAAATCTAATTGGTAATTTTTTTTATTGTCAACAATCGTGAACAAAAATATCATATGATCATAAATTTATTCAAAGTTAGTAACTCGCAAGATCGCGGCATGTGTCGAGTTAATCCATTAGATTTTGACATATGTAAAAAAAATAATAATTAGATTTTGACACATAATATTAGCAATAAAAAAAAAAAAATGTAGACTTAATCCTAAAAGTAAAGTTAGCAACAAAAAAGGAAAATAAAAGTTGCTTTTAGATTAAGAAAATTTATCTTAATTTTTTTTTTTAAATGAAAAAACAATCATGTTTATAATAAATCAATTAAATAATAGATTGACATCGTAAAAAGAAAAGTAAACAAAGAAAAATTAAACCAACAAATATCCTAAAATCTAAAGTTAAAAAAAAGAGGATAAATGCTAAAGTTTTTTAAAAAAGAGATACAAATTTTTCTATGTTGATTAAGATAATGTTTCAAAGTTTCTAACTCGCAAGATCGTGACACGTGTCAAATTAATTGATTAGATTTTGACACGTGTAAAAAACTATTAATTATATTTTGACACATAATATTAACAATAAAAGTAAAATTTATAATTATTTCTTAATCCTATAAGGTAAAAGGAAAAAAAAGTTTTAGTTATGTTTAGATTAATGAAATTAAACAAAAACTATAAATAAAAACGAAAGTTTATAAAAAGAAGGAAAAACCATATTTCATATTAGAATAAGAAAATTAAATAATATATAACAATAATAAAAAGAAAATGAATAAAAGCCAAAAATTTATTAAAAAATGAAAAATCATATTTCAGTTTAGACTAAGAAAATCTTATTATATAAAATTGAATGTTTCAAAGTTGTTAATTAATATATCGCGAGACATGTCAAGTCAAAGTTAGAAAAAAATAAATCAATTAATAAAAAACTTAAAAATTCGAAAAATTTAAAAACCGATTCATAATCTTATAAAATAAAATTACTAAAAATAAAATTAAAAAGTTTAAAAATTCATATAAAAAGGAAAAAACATTCCTTATTTTTCCATTTAGATTAAGAAAATTAATCATAAGAAAAAAAGAATTATAAACTTTCACCTTTATATAAACCACAATTTGGTAGTATGTCAATTAGACACCAAATAATTAAAAGTCCAATAATTGTATCCAACGCCTATTTACTGCATCTCTTCACCAGATTATTATTTCAAGATATATATTTATTTTATCGTAAACTTTATTTCTAAATGTATGTATTATATATTTTAACGGGTGATCGATATTGTTTTTTATTTTTTGAATTTATTTTTTTTATCACAGGTTATAAGATATTAAATTACAAACCCGCATATATGCGGGTACTTAACTAGTTATAGTTATGTTTTAGAATCAAAATACTTAACTAGTTATAGTTATGTTTTAGAATCAAAATCAGGTTGTTTAATACTTTGTGATCGTAAATAGCCAATTAAACTACAAGTTATCTCTTCTGAACCATTTTCTCTCTCTGGCGATTTTGAAGAACCATCGCCTCCTTCACTTGATTTTCTTTGCGATCTGAAAATTGTGATCTGCGGGTGGTTCCTTTTTGTTCCAAGTTTTTTCTTTTTATTTCCTTTTCACTTGAATCTAGTCATGCCCCGGTCACTCGATTTATGAATCTAGTCATGCCCTGGTCACTCGATTCGTCACAATGTCACGAGATAAAGGTGTGTAGTTCTAGCCAGGGCCGGCTCAAATCCATAACAACATGGGCATTTGTCATGGGTCTAAATTTTTTTGTTAAAAAAATTTCAAAAAAGGGCCTAAAAAACAAAAACAAAAAAATTATATTAAAAAAGGCCCAATTTTTTTTTGCCTAAGGCTCATATAAAAGTAGAGACGGGCATGGTTCTCGTGAGATGTTGAAGTTGTCGACGTGGTGGGATCCGATGTGGTTCAGAATCGGTGTGGTTTACGACTGTCAAATAGCCATTCTCACCGTACTCGAAGCACGGACATATGTTGAACGTGCCGATGGTTTGGCCTACTTTATTTCCGGTGTCGTCTCTGCCATGCTCTCCGTCTTCTACTACACCAATTTCGTTGTGGAGATTTCCATCACATAAAAGATTGGTGTGGCAATGAAAAGACGTGAGACACCACATATGCAACGATTCTCGTTTTTTTCTTCTTCTTTGTGTTATTATGTTGGTTCATAGCAACCACCCTTCCTCTCCTCTTTGGAGCCTCCTTCCGATGTCCATCACGGTGGTATTGCCGGTGTAACATCCCGATTTCTTGTATATGCGGAGAGGTTTATAAGAATTGATTTGGCTACCTATGTCACCAAAGTGCACTTACCTTTTCCGATCACTTGCCCGAAAGAACTCCAGAATTAAGCGTGCTTGAGCTGGAGTAGTCTAAGGATGGGTGACCTTCCGGGAAGTGATTCGCGGTATCGTGTGAGTGAGGACAAAACACGGGGAAAGGTCACGTGGTGATTGCAGGGTCAGTAAACAAGTATTACAAGCCTCCCGGACTAACGCACCGGCCGTCGGACAAGGGTGGGGCCCACGGGCCGAGAGAGGGCATGGGGCCCACAGGTAGGGGCGGTCGGGGCGTTATAGCCGGTGTTATGTTTCTGAGATCGTTTGGATTAATTTTTTGAACCAAATTACTAGATTTGGTCCAAGATTGAAGCATCTTTCTCAGCGAATTTCATTATCCGATACCTTATGGTTAGTGTATGTAATTTGGATTTTCGATCCCGAAATCGGTGGCTATGGAGTTAACGAAGAGGGTCAAACACATGACGGAGGATTAATTTTCATTTGGAATCATATCGAGAGAAAACTAAAGTCAATGTTTTTTAGAATGACATTGGTACAAAATGATTGGTATCATATTGTTGATTGTTCAGAACTATCAACTAAAACATTGGGTTTTGTAATGCGATGTGCAAATTGGAGTTTTCTATAAGAAAAGATAGCCACACACAACTTTTGCATCAGAAGATCGATTAGAGAGGAGGAAAATAGCGGATTAATAATCCGTTAGCGAGTAAGGTTTCAAAAAAGCATCGTCAAATTCACTTCTTAGTTTATACCGTCTTCAGTATATGGCGCATATTTCTGCTTATGTAACAATTTTTTTTTGAAGTTTCTGTAACGACTTTGTAATCTTGTTTTGATATCAATGAAATTATTTTGTCGTAAAAAAAATAAAAAAAATTATAGTTATGTTTTCAAGATAATAGGTTTTACGGGTTAACCCGAATAATATTTTAGTCTATTACAAAATGGGTTAAATAGACAAATTATTCCGTTTGACAACTCTATCTACAATCATGAGTTAGACATATTATAAAATTAAAATAAAAGTAAATTTTCTTAAATTTCAAAACAATTTCTTAAAAAATAATTACTTAGCGCTATAATTATCGTGGGTTAAGTCGTAGTTGTGTACAATATACATGTTTGACCAAAAAAAAAGACAATTGTGTACAATATACACTAAATAAAAATAATGTCATTTTCGGTTAGAAGTGTTATTTTTGGTTCTAGTTCAGTCCAATCCAAAAATTCATAGTAGGTTTTTTTGTTCGTCTCGAATATTATTTAGAAGATTCTAATTTAATTTAATATCCTATTACAAATGATGATATCAAGACGAACAAATTTAATTTCACTTAATACTTAGAAACACAACGAATAGTTTTTCTACTAATGATTTCACAACAAACATTTCTATCCATATTATAAAGATTCATGATAGACGATTATACATATATGGCCGTCTCGATATAAAACTCTCATCCCTTGAAACAATTGTAGATTTTGGGGGCAGAGATCAATGAATGTATCTACATTTTGGAGCGACTGACGGGTGATACCGTTTTTCCGATCCTTTAAGGCAGAGAGGACTGAATCATCTTGTTTAACCAAAAATTTCAACTTTCCAAACACCTTCATTTTCTTAGACGATTATACATGTAAACTGTTTAAGTTTTCGATAAAGACCAATATAAGTCCTCTATACATTGCATTTTAAAATGTTGATATGATACATAGGTGCACCGTTTGTGCAAATTAAACTTAACCCATGCTGAAGTATATCGACATAGATAGATGCCATGTTCAAAAAATTATGAGATTGGATCGATTGAAACGCTTGAAAACGATGAGAATTGAAAGGTTTGAGAGGCTTGAAAAAGATGAACTGACCATTGCCCTTATTAGAAGGCTTGAACATGTTGGTCAAAGGATCAACAACTGTCATGCTGTGTATACTGAGCATAGGTGAGAATTGCTGCTGTCGGAAACTGAAAAGGCTATAGAAGATGCATATATGTTTGCACAGAGGTGTGTATACATTTTCTCATGTTTCCGATGTCGGACAATCGAAGGAAACTATTTGAAAAAAAAAATTCATGGGCTTTGATATATGGGCCTGAGATAAATTTGGCTTTAATACACAAATCCTTTGATTGTGTCACGTGAGCAATCACAAATTATATATATATATATATATATATATATATATATATATATATATATATATATAATTAATTTTCTTCCTTCTGCCACCTCGTCCACCTAAGCAATAACATATTAAAAAAAAAATTGAGAATTATTTTCAAATTAAATTATAATTAAAAAAAATTAAAGTAACCACAATTTCTAAATTTGTTAATATCAAATAATTAGTAACATATTCTATATGTGTTTAAAAAACTAATTTGAATTATAACAAAAACTGAAATAAACACATGTTCATATATCAATCGATAGAAAACACAAAACTAAACTTCGCCACAATCGATAGAATACAAGCTAACAAGAAATTGATATAAGATTGGAATCCACCAAATTTTATTGACCACAAGATGTCAAAGTTGACAAGCTTGAAGGTGGGTAGAGGATCGCCACAAAGGGTTGCGGAATTCCCTTTGATAAGATCACGAATCAAGCCTATGTGAATTCAAACATTATACTATGATCCACACTTGTATTCTAGAAATAACAAGCAACGAACAAAAAAATCTAAATGAATCCACCTAAAGATTCATTTGAACAAATCACAAAAGAAAGATTTTTTGTAAGAAAAAACTTTAAGTTTTTATTATCAAATTTCGTGGTGTCTTTACAATGAGCTTTTTATAGCTCTTACAAGATAATTTTTACAATAAATAAATTAAAAATTAAATCAAATTTAAACAAAAAGGAGAATAATTAGCTAAATAAAATAATGGTTTTTTTGCCACCAATTTAGCTTTTGACATTCAATGAGAATCCTTTGCTTTTGTAAAACTATGAGGATGTGATTCTCATAATAAATCCATGTATTGAAAACTTTTGATTCACTAGTTTTGATATTGCATCATATCTCTACAAAAAAAAAAAGTTAGTCTGTAAATCGAATAAATATTGTAGACATATATAATTAATATATAAAACTGATGTATATATATTTATATTTTGTCAAAGTATATATCATCATATCTGCTACTCAGTTCGCTGTCAGAATTGATTTAGTCGGTTTAAGAATCTCTATAATATTATTTAAGAATACATTTTTGAAAATGAACTTTGTTTTGTAAGTTATTACATGAAATATCATTACAAATAAAAAAATAATTGAAATAGAAAATGATATAATTGTCTTTTAAAATTATTGATGAGAATATGATAAGTATTTATATCCCATTAAAGATGTTATTTACTATTTAGTTTCTTAATTATTATGATATTATTAAATAATAATCAATACATTCATATTCAAAAATATATATTCGAGATCTTGCAATATTTTTTACTATGATTATTAATTTTTATTATAATTTAAATATATATCAAAACAAAAGTTAAAAAAAATATTTTACTAATTTTATAAAGAGTTAGACACGAGAAAATTGATTTTTAAAAAGTTTGTGGACTGGCCACAAAAACCATAGTCATTAAGCGGTGCATATTGGAGTTATTTTTTCAAAATTATAGGTTTTTGCTGGTTAACCCGAATAATATTTTAGTTCATTGCAAAACGGGTTAAGTAGACATATTAGTCCGGGTTGACAATTCTATATATAATCATTAGTTAGACATATTATAAAATTCAGATAAATTTATTTTTTTCTTAAATTTCAATACAATTTTTTTTAAAAAAATATCACGTGCTATATAGTTAGTGCGGCTTGAATCCTAGTTTGTAATAAATTATTCCTCAAAATCCACACCTTCTTCTAAAATTATATTCTCACCCCATAACATGGCAAGTATTGCCAAACATGCGACGATCCTTAGTTGAAATCCAGGAAAAAAAAATCTCAAATAACAACATCAAAATTCGTTTGGTTAAATACAAAATCAGAAAATCTGTTAAACTTAAAAGTTCAAACTAATCTAAAAAACTCAAACAAAACTCATTGACCATTTACACCCGCTAAACTAGGGATGGGCATTTCGGTTTAATTTCGGGTTCGGTTCGGTTCGGTTAATTCGGGTTGAATAAAACTCTAGCCGAACTCAACCGAAATAAGTTTGGTTCGGTTTGTGTTCGGTTTGGGTTTAGTTCGGTTTGGTTTAGTTCGGTTCGGTTGTACTTTAGTTTGGTTTTAGTTCGGTTTTAAAAAAATCAACTTATAAAAACAAGAATCCTAACGAAACGTAAACAAAACGAAGTCATAAAAAAAACCATTCCCTAAAATTTTAAAACCAAACTGAAAGTATTTCACTTAATCAAAATTAAAAAAAAAAAAAAAAATTTATGGTTTCGTCTTTCCATGCCACTAAAATGAATATACAACAAGTCAATAACTTAAATATAAGTTAATTATACAAGTTAATTATACAAGTTAATGTTTATTCATCTCTTATATGAGTCATTATAGACTTATATCATTAATATAAAACTTTCACCATATGTGTTATTATTTTTAGTATTATTAATTAACTAATTAACAAAAACACATTGGTTTATCGGTTCGGTTTGGTTTTAAACCGAACCAAACCGAACCTAAAACCGAACCGTTCGGATTGAGAAAAATTTAAACCAAATAGTTGGGTATTAACTATGGTTTGGTTTGGATAGGTTTGAGTTCGGTTTGGTTCGGTTAAAATGTCCACCCCTACGCTAAACCCATAATCTATTTATAACTTACAGCAAACCATTTTACTTGTCAGGCCCATGTATAGTTAAAGTTTGATACTTCACTATAAAGCCTATTCGCATGCTACGCAAGTTACACTCACGCGCCCTCAGAAAATGATGATTTTCTGTTCTGTTTCAGTGTTCTTAGATTTGGGCGCGTCACTTCTGTGTGTCTTTTTTCAACGTCGGACATAAATTAGAGAAGAAAGGATAAAATCGACTTTTCGGAAGCCATCTTCGTTGTCGCGCTTGGCTGTTTCTTTCACTTTCCAAAAATAGGCGCTTCTTCTCTCTTTCAATCGAATGCGTTTTGCATTTCTCCGAGAAACAAGAAGAACTTTGAAATCTGATTCCACATTTTTTTCTGAGTGTCGGAGATGGCCTCGGTGTCACCATTGGCGAAGTATAAACTGGTGTTCTTAGGAGATCAATCTGTCGGAAAAACCAGCATCATCACACGTTTCATGTATGATAAGTTCGACACAACCTACCAGGTAAATTAATCAAACTCCACCGATCATTGAATCATTGTGTTTCATCTGATTCATTTTTCGTTTTTGAGATGCTCGATTTTGTCTCATTATTACGTTAGGTTAGGTTAAAAGGATAATAAAACAAGGGAATCTGTTTTTTTTTTTTGTTAAAGAATCAATCTGTCTGTTTTGAGTCTAATTATCGCTCTCCGTGGTAATCTCTGTTTAAACAAGTGATTATTTTTTCTCAACCAAATTAATCTTACGTGTAGAAACAATGTTGAATGTAATTTTCACCACGAAATTTTACATAATTGGCATAAACTTTGTTGTTTTTGCAGGCTACTATTGGAATCGATTTCTTATCAAAAACAATGTACCTGGAAGATCGAACTGTTCGTCTGCAGCTATGGTAAGAAATACTCTTTTCTTCATCTTTACAAAGTTACAAGTATAGCTTCTTAATTAGCTTTAATCCATTGAAAATAAAAAGGCTAATATATTAATGCACACATCTTTGAATTTATCTTTTCTTGAATTCGCAGGGATACTGCAGGACAAGAAAGATTCAGGAGTTTAATCCCAAGTTACATAAGAGATTCTTCTGTTGCTGTAGTTGTTTATGATGTAGCAAATAGGCTTTCATTTCTCAACACATCAAAGTGGATCGAAGAAGTCCGCACAGAAAGAGCCGGTGATGTTATCATTGTTCTTGTCGGAAACAAGACAGATCTTGTCGAAAAAAGGTAAAACGTATAAAGCCAACTTACAAAATCTCTTCGTTTTTTTTCATTTCTGCATCTTAATATAATTGTGTGTGTCTTTGTGAAAATGGTCAGGCAAGTCTCGATTGAAGAAGGAGATAGCAAAGGTCGTGAATATGGAGTTATGTTCATTGAAACGAGCGCGAAAGCAGGATTCAACATTAAGCCTTTGTTTCGCAAAATCGCTGCGGCATTACCGGGAATGGAATCATATTCAAACACTAAAACTGAGGATATGGTTGATGTAAACCTGAAACCGACTTCGAATTCATCCCAAGGCGATCAACAAGGAGGAGGCTGTTCGTGTTGATGATCAAAAGAAAGAAAAGAGATAAATCTTTCCCACGAACATGAACCTTAGATCGTTTGGTTTAGATCTCAGTCCGGTTCCATCAATATCATTGTTTGTCCAAATGCTATAAAGAAAGCTGTGAAATGTTAGTTTCCACTTTTAATACTTTTTGTGAATCCTAGTTGTTACTTTGACTCTACATGTGAGTGTATTTTTATATTATTTTCTTGACAATGGTTGAAACAAATACGCAGTATATTAGCGAGGGTTAAGGCTTAGCGTTTCCATCCATTAAATTTACATTGTTATTTGTTATTTTTAGTTTTACTCTTGCATTAAACCACAAACAATTCTTATTAGTCTTAGTCGTAGTGTTTCACTTGGTCTCTGTGGATTCGATCCGTTTTATACAATTTCGTTTGATGTGCTCTTGTAATAGTTATTTATAGGATTAAAACTCTGTGTATCATTCCGCAATGGGGAAAATGTTCATTTAATTCCCCAAGTATTTGTAATTAACATATTTATTACTCAACTATTGAGTGCGCAATTTAAATCCTCAAGTTAATGTTGACTTATAAACTTAGGTATGAGAAAAATCAATGTTAACTAAAAAATGGAGACGTTAACGTTGACTTTTTATGAGTCCAATTTTGGGTAGTCAACGTAAATTTGAGGAATAAAGTTGCCAACTTAAAAGTTGGACAATTAATCTGCAAAATTACAAAACTTGAGGAATTAAATTATCATTTCCAAAATATAGTATACTTTTTTAATAAAAATTACTCTTCATTTTAATATCATACACATAAATGATTACGGTTTAATCATAATAATTTTCAAAATTGTCTTGTAACATTTAACACTATTTTATTTTATAAAAATTAAAACAACTATATAAGAAAGTTTTTATAGTTACGGAAAGTTTTTTTTGTTGTATTTTACGTTATTAATAAAGTAATCTTAATTGATTCTCCATTGTTCATACGTGAAGGCCTAAATTTATTGGACCTTATCACCATACATTTATAGATGTATATAGTCAAGCTCGGTTCGTAGGGAAGACGGGATAGGCCATCGCCTAGGACCACTGATTTTTTTAAAACAATTATGGGCCACATTTTTTTATTTTAGATTAATAGCTTTTACTCCACAAAATTTAAAATTCATGTTTTTCTTTAAAATATTATTTTCCAATAAAAAAATTTGTTTGTGTCACATAATGAGCTACAATTGTTTTAAAAAATATATATGTTTGTTAAATTAGTTTCTAAAACTCTACTTATCTTTTTTTGGGTCATGTAAAATTTTTCTTTTTCTTTTTTATCAATTGTTTTTAAAATAGATTGGAACTAAACTTTAACAATTATGTACATATTTTTAAAATTAAGATCATTTAATTCCTTAAGTTTTAAAATTTTGCAGATTAATTCTCCAACTTTTAGGTTGGCAAATTAATTCATCAAATTTATGTTGACTTCGCAAAATTGGACTCATAAAAAGTCAACGCTATCGTCTCCGTTTTCTTAGTTAACATTGACTTTTCTCATACATAAATTTACAAAATCAACATTAACTTGATGATTTAAATTACGTATTCAATAGTTAATGAATAAATATGCCAATTTCAAATACTTGGGGAATTAAATGACAATTTTCCCGAACTAAGTTGCATCTTTAATTCGTGGAGCACAAGTACACATGGGTTTGAGTTTAGTTTCTCAGCTTTTTACTTTTCCATTAATAAGAAAAGGGGATGATATACAAGAGCAAGCATCAGGTAATAATAATGTCTTGTTTCTGATTTTAAAGATATCAATAGTTTTGGAAAATTCCATAAAATACCCTAACTTTATTCCGATATGTTTTTTAATACCCAAACTATTTTTATACCCAGTAAAATACTCAACCTACTTTTTCCTGTTTTAAATCTCCAACTTGTGAACCGTGTGCTCATTTTACAACCCCTCGTTATCAGATGTATACATAACTATATACGGTTTGAAACAATGTTTATATTTAATAATAAAATATTAATAAATAAATTAAAAATTACATTAAATTTTTAAAAAATTCCCAAAAAATTCCAAAAAATTCTAAAAAATCGAAAAAACTCAGAAAAAATCTTAAGTTAAGAAACACTAATTTTAAATTTTAAATAAAATATAGATTATATTTTAACTTTTGAATTTTTGAATTAAAATTTTCTAATATCTCAAAAATACAAAAATCCAAATAAATTTTCAGAAATTTCTAAAAACTCAAAAAAATATAAACAAATCTATGGATAACACATCACGGTTAACAGAAAAAAAAACAAAATACAAGAACATAAATTTCTTAAGTGTTTTACCTACGCTATAAAGAAGTGTTTTAGAATAGGGTTTGTTGGAACCAAACAATTTCCAACCTTGAGAGGATAATCTTCAATCAAACCAATATTATTTAAACCTGTCTTTTGTCTTATTTTAATTATCTTTGTGGTTTTGATACAATTATTGGTCTTCGTTAGTTTCTACAAATAAATATTATTGGTTATTATTATTTTGGTTGATTATATGGTTTACATTGCTGTTATATTTGTGTTCGGATTATTATCGATAACAAATTTAATAATTTAACTAATATGATTATTTGATAAAATATATTGTGAGGACTAAACACCTAGTATATATATAACCGTGATGTGTTATTCATGGATTTTTGAACCGTGTTGTGTGATTCATGGATTTTGTGTGATTTGTTTTTTAACCGTGATGTGTTATTCATGGTTTTTTATTGTTTTTGAATTTTTTGAGATTTTTTTTTGTATTTTTGTATTTTTTGAGTTCTTAGAATTTTTTAGTTCAAAATTCAAAAGTTAAAATATAATATATTTTATTTAAAATTTAAAACTAGTGTTTCTTAACTTGAGATTTTTTTCGATTTTTTTGAAAATTTATTGTAATTTTATATTTATTTATTAATATTTTATTATTAAATATAAATATTGTTTCAAACCGTATATAGTTCTGTATACATCCGTTAACGAGGGGTTGTAAAATGAGCACACGGTTCACAATTGAAGATTTAAAATGGGCAAAAAAAAATAGTTTATATATTTTACGGCATAGAAAAATAATTTGGGTATTAAAAAACTTATCGGAATAAAGTTGCGATATTTTTATCGAATTTTCTATTATTTTATCAATTATTGACCTATCTCATCATTAGACTAGATTTTTCTTAAAGATATTCTGTTAAAATGCAAGGTAAAAATTATATGGCTATGACTTTGTGGATCTGAACTTAAGCTATTTTTTAAGAACGATAAAAGCTAAAGTGAACAGGGAAGAGCTAGATAAGAAATAAATCACTAGAGATTTCTAGTTGGATTGACCACGACCGCCACGACCACCACGACTCCTATGATCGTCTACTTTAATACAATGCAATTATTGCATCTTTGAAGTTGGTTTTAATGATCTTTCTCCTCGTGAGCTCTAAGCAAGTACATCAATCGATTCATACTGACACACCAAATATCTCATAACTTGATACATACTTAATTTGCAAAGCTCCAAAAAGATTGCTAAAAGGGACAACCCCATTATTCTCATTAACCAAAAATTAAGCCGACTGAGGGAGAGGTGTTGAGAAAACATTGTATGAATCAGAAGGGACAAGATAAGAAATTACAATATTTGTAATGGTGGGAGTATTCATGATCATGACATTAGAGAGTGGAAGTGTCTCATACGTTTTAGCCTCAATCGTGTGACTGTGAAAGATCCATAATTTATGTATATGTTTAAATGAATGCTTACAAAAGGAGACTACTCCTCTATATATAATGATTAATTTAAACCCTAAACTATACAAACAATAAGTCCAATAGACTCAATCATAATAATAGACTGAAGTTTTTGTCAATGGTACGTATAGCCTCATCATCCTTTGATTTTGCACTTTCAATATGTTCAATACTGGTGATTGGATTGATAACGCATGGTTAGATCTTAGTGATATAGAGACATTATGAGTATCAAATATTATCAGAACTACTATTTGTGAGCATCAGCTTTATAATTATAAATTTATGTTATCTCTATAAATGATACTTGCAATTAAAACTATTTTATGGTTCATGTATTATTTTAAATTTTTATTTAATAAAATCTTTTAGTATCAAATTTATTTAAATTGAGTTCTAATTTTAACTATTATATTCTAACTAAGTAAATACCCAAGCTACGCCGCGATATTTGTTTTAAATTGATTAATATTATGTTTAATTTAAAAAATATTATTTTTAGTGTTTAAATCACTATTATGTTAACACCTTAAAATCGTAATGTAGTAATAAAATATGTATTTTCTATATAAATAATGAACTTCTTTAGACCATAATTTCTAGAAGGTGTAATTTGCTATTAAGTACTATAAAGATTGTAAAGTAGACAAAATTTGAAGTAATTTATAGTACTATTATAATATTGCTGTAAAAAATTGTTTTTTATTTGTGACATATAATCAATACTTCATTTTTTAAGGTTAATGTTTCATTTAGTTCTGATATTGGTATTTTTACAAAAGTCACATGTTTTGTTTTTTGAAAAGCTTTAGGTGAAACTCCTTTCTCTTTTTTTCTACAGCCGAAAACTGTTTTTAAAATTTTGTGGTGTCCAATACGACAGTCTTCTTCTCTTTTGATTATTAATATTATTAATTTGTACAAAATATTGAATCAAATTCAAAATAAAGAGAAACAAAAGAGGAACGTAGAAAAAAAGAAACCAACTATAACAGTGTGCTTTGTCATCCCAAACTTTATCATACCTTCCGCTATAAATTTTTGCAGCTTATAAAAAGATGATAAATTCTATAACATGTGCTGAAGATTGTTTGCTAGACTTACTCTTTTGTTTCCATCAGATTCCCTTCTAATTCAAAAGAACTTCACATTTAAGTAAATTAACAGCCCTTTAAGGTCTCTTTTATAAAGCCTAACATAGGTAACCACACATAGCGCAAAGTATCCAATCATCTATATACCCTTGAAGAACACATAGGATCATTCAATATTTTGAAATAGCAAAGAGCATAACCTTGGATCTTCATAAATAATAACTTCAGTCAGATCATGGTGTCCATTTGTCAGTGTTTCAGTTTTGTCAAAGACGACAGTATCAACGGAGAAAATATTTTCAAGAATATCACCACCACCATGAAGAAATAATCCTCTTCTTTCTTCTAATGATGTACCACCTAAAAAATATATCATGTTCTTCAACATCTTACTATGTATGATTCATATATAACAGGAAAATCTGTACTCAGTAGAAAAATTACCAGCATTGCAGTTGGCTTAGCGTAGCCAACCCAATGGCACATGGACAAGCCACAACCTAATCCAAATAAAAGTCTATGAGACAACATGATTCTAAAAGAGAAGTTTTTTCATCTAATACTATCAACTTGTCCGCCCTCCCTATTTCCATCCCAACCATAACATGCTCCTAGGAAAGCCTCTAAGTAATGTAATATTTCTGATTCCTGATTGAGAGCGGTTTGTATATAACCGACATATGTTAGTATTTCATACCTCACATTCTTAATATTCAAATATCATGTTCAGCAACAACATGACAAAAATGGGATTTACATGAGTGACAGAAAATAATCTATGACGGTTTTAGCTTCACAATATGCATTTGGTCGGTCTTGAATCTCTCTCTTCTTAGTTAGTTTTTAGTGCTACCATAGTAAGACCATGCATGAATAAGATAAGGCCAAAATGTTATTTTTTTAAAATGGCATTTTATCACCTACCAAACAAAAGAAAACATCATTTCTACTCTACATCCGTCTATATCTCATTTTCGTTAAAGATCAATTCTAAAGAGCCATAAAAAAGGTGAGAACACTATGTGCAAAGCTATGATCAAAAATAGATTTTTCCATGAGAATATCATAGCAATACACTTCTCAACATACTTCACAGCATCTTTTGTTTTCCATTTCATATGTTCTTATACAAAATAGCCTTCATTGCCTCAATGTTCTAAATTCTCACTATTCTATTTCATTGGAATTTAATCAGATCTGAACATTCGAAGGACTGGTTCCAAAAACTGATAATTTGAATTTTCTCGTCGTGACCTCTTCCTTTTAAGAGCTGCAACCATGGAACATTAAAAAGTAAGCATGAATACGAGACTTAACAGATCGTCATAAACGGAGAGAACTCGAGATAAGTAACAATTCGCCAACACATTAGAAGAGTCATGAGAAATATGCAAAGTTGAAGATCGGCGAAGATAGTCTTGGCTTCACTTATACCATTGGTTTCACAGAAGGTGATTATCACCAATCCCACATGAATCATTCCCGGCGACTTATTATTTAAATGGTCCATGAGGCTGCCTCATCATTACGTTCAAAGATCGCAGAAGATAGATAGAGATGAACAAGAAAGCGAATTGAGTGAAACCTGAGAATGTGATTATCTTTTTCCGGACAGAAACGTTGGATGAAGATGGAGACGGAGGAGCTTAAAGTGACGGAGAAGCTAGCATGGGAATTGGACTTGCCCTAGTCGGAGACGTTGATATTTGTCGGGTATCGCCATCTTCCTCATTTTGCTCTGGGTTTTGGAGTACATCCATTTTTAAGTACTTTATAAACTTCTTTAAATCTCAATTGAAACCGTTTTAGTTTTGGAGGAGACGCTAGCTATTTTTCCGAATTGTTTTTTTTTAATTGAAGTAATTAAATGAGGGTTTTCAAGAGGTTAAATGAATTATTATATGTCATATTTTTATTGGTATGAGATAAAAAGAAGTGACATGTGTATTATTTATTTTGATCTGATTGGTTGAGATTTTAAATGGCGTGTCAATATCAAAATAAATGAAAATGCTCAGGTGTCATCTCTTGGAGAGACACAAAAGGTGAAGAAATCATTTATATGGATTTAATCAATTTATAAAAGTAAATGATATTATTACTTGGATATACTTTTGTAATCTCTGAGTCATAAAAGTTTTTAGTACATATAATAATACCTTATTGTTATTTTATTTATCTTATAAATAAATATTTAAATTACTTAAACTTGTTTGCCTTTTTAGGAAAAAAAATTCTATAAACTAACATAATATAATTTCATTGGATAAGTTTGAAAATGATATACTTCATAAGCTTTGTTCTATTATATATACAGATACAATTTCATGATTGAAACAAACATCTTTCTCCCTTTTTAACTTCAGTAAAAAAAAATTCAAGTATTCTTATGACTTATCCATCAGATCCACAACAAATCAGCTATTTCACAAATCAATGTGGCTACTGCAAGAAAAAAATATATCCAAAGATGGATGACATCTACATGTATAAGTGCGTAATATTCATTTTTAAAGTCATTTTCTTTAGTTGTTTTACCTTAATTTATTTATTGTATTATATTTTGGTCAAACCGTAATTTATTTACAAAATTATATTATTGTATATCACAAAAATACAGCGATACTCCCTTCTGTACTGAAGAATGTCGAGAAAAACAGGAGGAGGCTGATGCAAAGGAAAGAAACGAGTCAAGATGAAATGAAATAGAAGAAGAAAAAATAGACGAGAAATTTCAAAAGTGGATCAATAACAATGTTGGTGGGATTTTAAATATCAACATCTTCCTAATTATTATTATTATTATTATCCAATAATTAGAGATAAAGTTTTTTATATATGTTAATAATTAAGAATTTTCATTGTGAAAATTTAAAACCCATAATATAATTATTCTCTTCTATGTGTTATATAATATCAGTATAGTTTTAATTGCAACATGCTTACATGAAATGTATACCAGATTTTTTTTTAAAAAAGCTAATAAAACGCACAAACCATTAATCTATTTCGAATAGGGTTTATTTCGAGTACATGGTTGGCCAGTTGGGTAATAGAGGATAAATATTACGTATGGATAATTGGGATAAATATAATTAATATCTCTATATTGTGCCACTTCATATATAGGGTAATTCGTACATTTAAAATGATTGGGTAAGGGTCCAATTTGGATTAATGTACTTTTCTAATTATAGGTCATTTTAGATAATTATAGTCAATTTTGGATAAGTTTGAATAATTTTAAGAAATTAATTTTACCTATCCAAATAGGTAGTTCTGATATTCCAAATAATTGTTTGACTCATATTCATATACATTGATATAAATTACTGTAACCAAAATCCTTAAACCAATGTCAATAATTATAATAGGGATGTGAATTAGGGCTAAAGCCCGGAATCCGACCTGGTCCAGCTCTGAAAATTACTGGATTTATGTCTAGAAATATAAACCCAAAAATATTGGGCCTTCCGGGTTGAGCCCTTTTGGCTAGTGAATTTTACGAGCTTAGCTCGGCCGGATTTGGGCCGGCCCGGAAAGTCCGGAAATAAATATTTTGATTGAGTTAGAGGTTTTGTTTAAGAATTTAACTTTTAAAAATATGGAGTATTTTCTATATATTTTTCATTCATCGAAAACCCTAATTTTTTAGTTGTGTCTTACTATAAATCTCAAAGTCTACAGTTAGTATTGGTGCGCATGTTTTGAACAAATATAGATATCGTCTTTCTACCTAGACACATTGAAACATTGATTTGTACACCACGAGTTTACGTTTCATGATCCATATAACATTATCATTCATTTATATTTTTAAAACCATTATCTATAGATTTTCAGTGATATTTATATACGATTTATACATGTCAAAGAAAAGCACGAAATAACCCTGTTCGGGTCGGATCGGGCTTTAGAATATATGTCCGAATTTTTTTTTCGGTTGGACTGGGCTGGCTCAAATATATGCGGGTTTCGGGTCGGACAGGGCCAGTCCCGAAACTGAATTTAAAATTCTCAATAGAGAAAATGGGCCAGTCCGATTCATATCCGATTGACATCCCTAAATTATAATTCTAAATTTAATCTAGACCCAAACCAGTCAAACCATACCGGTTTAGAAAGTTAACATTTTGATTTTTGACTGGGTTTGACTTTGCAATTTCTTCAGATTTCTATAAATCCAAACCACAACAATTGAAGTTAGAATGTTGATTTAGGACTGAAAAGGAATCGAAAAATGGCTTGGCTCAACCACCGAAACTCAGCGAAAAAGTTAATTTAGGACGTGGTATTTTTAAATCGATTTTATCTTGATGGTATTTTTGAAAAAATAGTCTATCAAAAATCGACTTTCATGTATAAGAAAATGCTCCTTACAGAAAAAAACATATAATGAATGATAATTTGCAACTTACAAATACTTTTCTCTATGCAATTTTTTTTTTTTAAAAATGATTGAATAATAAAATTTTAAAATTCGTTCAAATTACTCATCCATAATTTGAGATAGCGAAGGGAAGAAGAAACAAAAAGGACACAAAGGTCACGGGTGAGCCAAATGATTGTGTCATCATATATATGTCTCTATCTGTCTTCAATAACTCCATATTCCACAGTTTCTTCAATTATTTTTTTTTCTTATGCAAGACTTTAATGTGGACAAAGAGAAACGAGGAGGAAGACTTGCCCATAATTTCCTTACAATGATGATCAGGTGAAGGTAAAAAACAAAAAAACATAGTGTATCACTAGCTGATTCGTTCTCTCGCAGGAGGGTTCTTCGAACTGTTTCAAGAATCAGATTAAGCGTGTTGATCTTGGAACTGGAGTCCGTTGACCTCATTCTACAATCAGATTAAGCTTGTTGATGTTCATAACCATGGAGCTTTCAGTCTCTTCCTAAGTAATGTTGATTCTAGCCTTAATATAATTAATTGCTTCGATGGATACGAGTTCAAGTTTTTGAGTAATGGTATATAATGTAGCATACTTGTGATATTGATGGTTTTTTTGTTTGTTTGTGTGTGATCATCTATTAACTCTGACCTTCATCATACGGATATTTTGATCAGAGTACTTATATGGTTAAACCCTGAACTCTAGAACCGTTTCACACGAAGGTGATGATATTCGCTGACACAAAACAAAAACATCGATTGTGGGTTTGATTTGCGTTGAGATCGTATAAATTAAAAGTTGGTCTTGTTCAGGCCATCTTCTTGTTCAGACCAACTTTAAACTATATACCGCAAATCAACCCCCACTTGGAGATGTTTTTGTTTTCTGTCCATTCCCATGAATCAAGATCCATATCAGTCACAAATCGACGATCAAACACGACCCGGCGCACTTCCACTTGGATTCTTGGCCCGCCGTATGGAATGCTTCATCAGCCAAGACCCAAACTCGCTCTACTTCTTCTTGCTTTCTCAAGAGTTGTAATTTTGGTTGAGAAGTTGATGCCTATTTACGTTAACTATTTTCTCAGATGGGCTTTAGTTTCTTATGTTCAGGCCCATTAACATTCTACGCTTTTTAATGGGCTCTAAATGGATTATTATATAAAGATTATAAAGTGGATTAGCAAACTTTAAATTATAATTGATTAATTTAGTACAAAGATTATTACTATATGATATACTCTTAAAATTATAGTAATAAAATGAATAAAAAAGGCAGAGTCCCGGAACTTGCGTCAGAAGAATTTGACTAGAAATTCAATTACGACGGCCATTTCTCTCACTACTCAGATGCTTCCTTCTTCACTTTTAATCCTTTCGATTCCTCTCTAATCTTATACTAAACCAAGAAGAAGAAAGAAGAAAGCTTTCAACTTTACTCTAAAAGTTCCAATTTTTGTTTTTTATTGTTAGTGTTCATGTCTGCTTTGAGGCTCTGAGATCGCAAAAAGTAATCTATGGCGGAAGCAAGACGATTCAGCCCCAATAATGAATTAGGTGAAGTGAGAGTTTTTTTTTTTTTTTTTTTATTATATAAAAAATATCTATTTAGGAAATTTTTTTTTTTTCTGGGTCAAATCTTTATCCGATAAAATATTTTTCTTTCCTTTTTTCAATCTATATGAAACTTTGAGATTTCTGAGGAAGAACTTTCCACTTCCATCAATGGAATCAAAAGGGCGTTTTACCCGTGAGGAATATTGGTTGGTCTTGAAAGTGATGACTTGATTTGTTCTTGAAAGCATATTTTTATCTGAATATTCATTTTTCTCTTTCTTGATTTGGTTTTAAGCTCATCATTTGTACTTAGTCTGCTTATAACTAAGTTGAGAACGAATCAAATATAAATCTTGTTTTAGTCTTCTTGATCATCATTTAAGTGGGTGTACTTGTATTTCTCTACTCTTATTGACTCTGTACAATTTATGGTTGAAACAAAAAAATCTATCTTGTATTATAGAACAAACCAAAATCAAGAAATGGTCTTTGCAACTTTAGCCATCTCTGTTATCTTGAGTTTGTTTTACTTTAATTAGCTGTTTATCTTGATAAAAAGTTGACCTTTTAGCTTATGTAGATCTGCAGCTACTAACCGAATGTACCATAGAGTGCTTTCTTGATGAATAATAATAAATATACTTGTTTTGGGATGATGTCGTACGTATACTCATTTTGTGTCTTTTGTCCACAGATGTTGGCCAAATACTCTCAGAAGCACGGAACCGATGGCTTCGTCCTCCTGAAATCTGTGAAATTTTACAGAATTACCAAAATTTTCAAATTTCTACCGAGCCACCTACTACACCATCAAGTAAAGATTTTATCACTCCTGCTCGTGTACACCCAAATTTTGTTTCCTCGATAACTCATCAGTTTCAAGAATGATGTTGATGCTGAATCCCTGTCTCATTTCAGGTGGATCTGTTTTTCTATTTGATCGAAAGGTGCTCAGATACTTCAGGAAAGATGGTCACAACTGGAGGAAGAAAAGAGATGGAAAGACAGTGAAAGAAGCTCATGAGAGGCTGAAGGTAGTAAATAAAACATATTTCTTTTACTTCATAATTATTTGACAAGTATGGTCAAAAGAAAAGCACCTTGTGATTCTTTGATCCGATATGATTAGATATATTAGTGGTAGGTTCCTATTAGTGATTTCTCTTGCTCATGAATATCCCTGCAGGCGGGAAGTGTTGATGTTCTACATTGTTACTATGCGCACGGACAAGACAATGAAAATTTTCAAAGACGCAGTTATTGGATGCTTCAGGAGTAAGCTTTTTATAACATTATAACTTTAACAACATTATAACTTTTTCTTAAAACAATTTCCTTTGCTAAATCTCTTGTGTTATTTTTTTGGTTGGTTACTAACGCAGAGAGCTTTCCCACATAGTTTTTGTCCATTATCTCGAAGTTAAGGTTTGACCCCATCCTATTATTTGCTAGTAACTCTACCCCATATTATTCTTTTCACTGAAGTTGACGCTTTGAGAGGGAAATTTGTAAATGAATCAGGGTAGTAGGGTTTCTACTTCTTATAACCGGATGCAAAGGTCTGAAGATGCTGCTCGGTCTCCTCAAGAAACTGGGGAAGCCTTGACCAGTGAACGTGATGGTTATGCTTCTTGCAGCATTAATCAATATGATCACAGCAATCATTCACAAGCTACTGACTCAGCAAGTGTCAATGGTGTTCACACTCCAGAACTTGAAGATGCTGAATCAGGTGCTTCCTCTTTCATACGTAATAGTCACATCTGACATTGGAATACCTTACTTTTATAGTCTCTTATGCATATTACTGACATCCGTTCTGCAGCATACAATCAGCCGGCGAGTTCCATAATTTACTCACATCAAGAACGTCAGCAGCCTGCAACTGAAAGAGCCTATACTGGTTTTGATCCTTACTATCAAATGTCTCTGACGCGTAAGTTCTTGGTGATCTGATTTTACGTTCTTTTTTTCTGTCCAAGTCCCAGTAATTACCATCTGATACTTACAAGCGGCATATGGTATCTGCTTTTTTTAGCAGCCAGGGATAGTTATCAGAAAGAGCTTTGCACAATCCCCGTAACAGACTCTTCCATTATGGTAGACAAAAGCAGAACTATCAATGGTCCTGGAGTAACAAAAAATGGGTTAAGAAACAAAAAATCCATTGATTCCCAAACCTGGGAAGAGATTCTGGGAAATTGTGGTTCTGGAGCTGAAGGTCTACCGATGCAGCCTAACAGTGAGCATGAAGTGCTGGACCAAATACTCCAAAGCGGCTCATTTACTATGCAAGATTTTGCCAGTCTACAAGACTCCATGGTGAAAAGCCAGGTATAAACAGTTCTAAGTGTACCTTTCTCAATTTCTGCATTCCTATTGCTCAATTGTACTGCTGAATATTTTCTTTGCTCCTTATTTCTAATTGATAGGCTATGTATTCATTGAGTATCTGATTTTCCTTTCCAAATGTCCACAGAATCAGGAGTTAAATTCAGGAATTACATCTGATCGTACCATGTGGTTCCAAGGACAAGGTTTACACTGGACTCATCTTGTTTCATTAAAAGGTTGAAATTTACTTGTTCTTTAAAGCTAACCTTCAATTTGTTTGTATCAACTGCAGATATAGAGCCAAATACTATAAGCAATTTAGCTTCAAACGAAAAAGCTCCATATCTATCTACGATGAAACAGCATCTGTTAGATGGTGCACTGGGCGAAGAAGGTTTGAAAAAGATGGACAGTTTCAATCGCTGGATGAGCAAAGAACTTGGAGATGTTGGTGTTATCGCTAATGCAAACGAGTCTTTTACTCATTCGAGTTCAACAGCTTACTGGGAAGAAGTTGAGAGTGAGGATGGCTCCAATGGTCACAACTCGAGGAGGGACTTGGATGGATATGTCATGAGTCCTTCCCTCGCAAAGGAACAGCTCTTTAGCATCATTGACTTTGCTCCAAGCTGGACTTATGTGGGTTGTGAAGTGAAGGTAACGCTACTGATTTATTTAATCTTTTGGGGAATCAAAAGATAGGTTTGTGCTGATTTTCTTTTGCAAAATAATTAGGTTCTTGTCACTGGGAAATTCTTAAAGACTCGAGAGGAGGTGGAAATCGGCGAGTGGTCTTGCATGTTTGGGCAAACAGAAGTTCCAGCAGAGGTTATAGCTAATGGTGTTCTCCAATGTGTTGCTCCTATGCATGAGGCTGGAAGAGTTCCCTTTTACGTATCATGTTCCAACAGATTAGCATGCAGTGAAGTGCGTGAATTCGAGTATAAGGTTGTGGAGACTCAAGTTTTTGATGGAGAAACAGACGAATCTACTACTTGCAACTCTATTGAAAGTCTTGAGGCAAGATTTATCAAACTGTTGTGCTCGAAATCTGATTGCCTGAGCTCTTCTCTTTCCGGGAATGACAGTGATTTGTCCCAAGTGAGCGAGAAGATAAGTTTACTGCTTTTCGAGAATGACGACCAGTTGGATCAGATGCTAATGAATGAAATCTCCCAAGAAAATATGAAAAACAACCTTTTGCAGGAAGCTCTGAAAGAAAGCTTACACTCATGGCTTTTACAAAAGATAGCAGAAGGTGGAAAAGGTCCGAACGTGTTGGACGAAGGTGGCCAAGGTATATTACACTTTGCAGCTGCTCTTGGTTACAACTGGGCCTTAGAACCGACGATAGTCGCCGGTGTGAGCGTTGATTTCCGCGATGTAAATGGTTGGACTGCACTTCATTGGGCAGCTTTCTTTGGCAGGTGAGTCACTTCTAGAAAGAGTTCATCTTATTTTTTTTCCGTATGATTTTGGTATCTGAAACAAACGGTATTTGCATATTCAGGGAGTTGATAATTGGTTCTCTCATAGCTCTCGGTGCTGCTCCTGGAACTTTGACCGACCCGAATCCAGATTTCCCATCAGGAAGCACACCTTCTGATCTAGCCTATGCTAATGGTTACAAAGGAATTGCTGGTTATCTCTCAGAATATGCCTTAAGGGCCCATGTTTCTTTGCTCAGTCTAAATGAGAATAACGCAGAAACATCATCTCTAGCAGCTGTTGAGACTGCTCCTAGCCAGTCCAGCTCATCATTATCAGACTCTCTGACAGCTGTACGTAACGCTACTCAAGCAGCAGCTCGGATTCATCAGGTTTTCAGGGCTCAGTCTTTCCAGAAGAAGCAAATAAAAGAGTTTGGAGATAGAAAGTTTGGAATGTCGGAAGAGCGTGCTCTTTCAATGCTTGCTCCTAAAACACATAAACCAGGACGGGCGCATAGTGATGATTCCGTGCAAGCTGCTGCTATCCGGATTCAAAACAAGTTCCGCGGTTACAAGGGAAGAAAAGAATATCTGATTACTAGACAAAGAATCATCAAGATACAGGTACGTAATGTTTGATAAACCAAACCAAACGATATTGATTCGTTTTAGTTATATTGAAATTCTTAATGGTTTTAACTGGCAACGTGCAGGCTCATGTGAGAGGTTATCAAGTTAGAAAAAACTACAGGAAGATAATTTGGTCAGTTGGGATATTAGAGAAGGTGATATTGCGTTGGAGACGGAAAGGAGCTGGTTTGCGCGGGTTTAAGTCAGACGCACTTGTTGATAAAATGCAAGATGGAACAGAGAAAGAAGAAGATGATGATTTCTTCAAACAAGGTCGAAAGCAAACAGAGGAAAGACTACAAAAGGCTCTTGCAAGAGTAAAATCAATGGTTCAATATCCTGAAGCTAGAGATCAATACCGTAGATTACTAAATGTGGTCAACGACATCCAAGAAAGCAAGGTATATATAATCTATATAAACTAACTTCATTCTTTTCGAAATCAACAAAAAACTGAACAAATTTTTATTTTTAATCTTTGTTTTAGGTTGAAAAAGCTCTTGAAAATTCAGAAGCAACATGTTTTGATGATGATCTAATAGATATTGAAGCATTGTTGGGAGATGATGACACATTGATGTTGCCCATGTCCTCAACTTTATGGAACACGTGAAACCACTCTCAAGCCTATGTGAGATATTGTCACATGCATTGACTCATTAAACTTGTATATTCTTGTGTAATCACTCTTCTTCTCAGATTTCTGTAACTGCATTCATCATCACTCTAATTTAAATTATATATTTGAACATAAATTAACTTATAACCAAATAGTAACCTTCCTTGTCAATAAACTGAACATGGCTGGTTTCCATTAGTATACAAATTTTCAGTTTTTAGAGTTAAAAGAAAATGACTTTTTGATTTCAAGTCACAAAGTAGCTTGGAAGAGAGAGATTATGTTGTTGTCAACTCAATAAAAAAAAAACCTTTTTCTCTATCTTGTTCCGAGGCTCTCATAGAACAAGATGTAGCCATGATCAGTATTGCTCGAGTACTCTTGTGATGAACCGAAGAATGTCTGAACAGCAGATTCTTCGATAATTTCAACATTCTCATCATCAAAGAAGAGCCAATGGTTATGTGATTTCACGAGGCTAACATAGTGACCATGATTGGGTCCGCTTCCGACATGAACCACGACCGCAAAGAGAGAGTACTCAATGTCCACATATTCTTCCACTGTGTTGCTGAGTTTCAGTTCCAGCGGGAAGACGACTCTGTAAGATAGCTTCTTGTAGCGGCCCAACTGTTCAATGTATTTAAACCGTTTCAGATGTATAACTAAGATGTGTGGCGGTTTCTTGATCTTCATCCTCTTCTGTGCTTCTTGTAAACTGCACAAAATAGCAATAAACAGCCTCAGTCAAACTTTAAGGCAGCCTTGAAGGGTGAAGAACTAAATAAAAGGACTCGAGATGACACCTAGATGCGTCTAGGAAAGCTCTTTCAACCGTCAGATATAGGCTTTTGCTAGATAATATCATATTATATTTGAGTGTGAAACCGAAAAAAATAAAAGGAAAGGTGAAGAACTAATTGTAAGGAAAGCTCTTTATATCAATTACATTTAGGCTTTTCTGTATAATATGATCCAGATTATGGTAAATGAGAGCTCAAGTATCAACGAAAGTGAGGAATATAAAATTGAAAAGCATAGGGTGTGGATTAAGGAACTTACCTGCAGCATTTGTCACAGAAAAATTTGTCTTCTGCGTGCAGAGTCTCTGTGGAGCTGAAGTTTTTCAAACAGCTAGTTATTGAACTGTTTTGTTCAATATCAAGGCTTAGGTCTAGGAATGTTTCGGGTCTTGCTGTTACTGTCTCACACGGCAGACACCTAGTCTCGTTGGTAAGTATACCCTGTATTGAGTTGCCCATGCTATCACTTGAGATAAATGATAAAAAAAACTATATAATATGTGATGTTCACTTTTGTGATCATGTTCGGTTTCGAGACTAGAAAATGGAGTAAGTAAAGCTTTATGATGGAATGTTATTGATGGTTACTGCATCTACCACTGAAGGCAGCTATACGTCTATGACCAAATATATTTTTCGCATCTATATCTGGTATCTAAATGAAGCCAAAAATGCACTGATTCTTACCTGAAAAATCTTGTGCACCCATGTAACAATAGGCTCGTCATCTGCCAGAGGAACTTTCGGTCCATTTTTGTAGCTTTTGCCTCTTTCTCTAAGATGTCAACAAGTTCATTTAGCAAATAATTCAGGAACTCATGTGCATCCTGCATGAGAAAAGCAACACAATTTAATAAAATGCTTTGTTTACAGAGATATATCTTCTCTCACAATTTCATTATCCTCGTATAAAAGGGACTTTGAGAAGATAGGCAGTTAAGCAGAATACCTGATGCATATAACTCCGGAAAAGCTCGAATACCCAAGTCCCATTCGACAGAGCTAATCACTAACTAAGCATTTTTCAATACAAGAATGTGAATTTTTTGCGTACTCAGAAATCTCACTGTACGCAAATCAACTAAATTTCTCATAGATGGTCAAATCCGATAGTAATTCGCAGGTGAAACATTCATCCATTTTTGGATTAGCAGAAATTTCGAAATCCTAGAAGCAAAAATCACCACAAGCAAAATGAGTCGTGCATAGAGACGGAGAATCCAGAAGCAATTGGATTCGAGAAAAATACCTGCAAAACACTGTTACAGTAACAAGTGTTGCCGAAATTTTCGAATCCGAAGTAGCGTTCTCCCTCCGGGAACTGGTCGCCGAGAGCTTTCTCGAGTTTGGAGCCCGCGGCGCCCATCTGCCCTAGAACTAGCCTCCGTAACACCGTGATTTCGTCCCTGACTCGGTCCGATTCGACTCGGAGAATCTAGAAGGAATGAGTCAATCGATGAAGGATTCGCTCTGGAGATTTCAGATTTCCAAGGTGTTGAAACTTGAAACTGCGAATGTCTTTCTCTGTATTTCTCAACTCATATGCATCACTTACTATGGCATCTTGGGGATCTAGACTATTGTCTGTTCTCTGTGGTGAAATCTAAGTTGGAGATTATTTACTTTGTCAATTGATGTGTTTGCAAATCTAAGTTGGAAATTAATATTTTGCTTCATATTCATATCACTGGATTCTTTTTTGTTTTCTGTGTGTTTCCTCTTATGATATGCTTTAATGTGGTTCTTGTTTTCTGTGTGTTTCCTCCTTGCTCTTATGTACTTGCATTTTGAATCAATTTGTATATTACTTGATTCTCTTTTACCCCAAATTTGTAGGAGCTGTGATCGAGGCTTTTGTGAAGCTTCATGACAAGGGGTTGATATATCAAGGTAAGCTATTAGATATTTTGGTTTCTGTTGTCGTGGCTGTAAGTAGTGATATGGTGCACTCATACGAAGTGCTGTGATTTCTATTAGATATGTGTTTCTTGCAGACATGTCTGAGCAAAGGAGATGGCTTTCAGTATCCGCCTTGTCATATGCAGACATGTGGGTTTTGAAGCTTCTGAATATTCATCTGATGTGCCTAGGGATGTTGTGAAGGGCTCAAGATTCTAGGGTTAGCCTTGGCCCTGTTAATATATTAAAGCCATGGCCCTGTTTTTTTGTATTTAAAATTTAAGAGCTCATAAAGGGTCGGGTTAGTAAATTACAGGGTTATAACAATTGGCTCTGATATTATGCAAGTTTTGTTTTCCTTCTCATTTAAACAATTAGTCAAAAAGTAAAAATCTCGTTTTCCCGCCAAAAACGTAAAATCATGTTTTCTCGCCAAATATGTAAAATCTCGTTTTCCTGCTAAATATGTAAAATCTCGTATTTCCGTCATAAACGTAAAATAATGTTTTCCGTCAAAAAGTTAAAATTCCATTTTCCCGCCAAAAAGTTAAAATAATGTTTTCCCGCCAAAACGCAAAATCTCGTTTTTCCGCCAAAAACGTGAAATCTCATTTTCCCGCAAAAAGTTAAAATCCAGCCAAATACGTAAAATTTCGTTTTTCCACCAAATACGTAAAATCTCGTTTTCCCGCCAAAAATGTAAAATCATGTTTTCCTGCCAAAAAGTTAAAATCATGTTTTCCCGCCCAAAACGTAAAATTCCGTTTTCCCGCCAAATACGTAAAATCTCGTTTTCCCACAAAAAAATGTAAAATCATGTTTTCCCGCCAAAAAGTTAAAATCATGTTTTCCCGCCAAAAACGTAAAATTCCGCTTTCCCGCCAAATACGTAAAATCTCGTTTTCCCACCAAAAATGTAAAATCATGTTTTTCTGCCAAAATGTTAAAATCATGTTTTCCAACCAAAAACATAAAATTCTGTTTTCCCGCCAAATACGTAAAATCTCGTTTTCCCGCCAAAAACGTAAAATCATGTTTTCCCGCCAAAAACGTAAAATTCTGTTTTCCCGCCAAAAACGTAAAATCCCGTTTTCTGTCAAAAAAGTGAAATCCCATTTTCTCGCCAAAAAGTTAAAATCTTGTTTCCCGATAATTTGAATGATGCAAAGATGAAAATGACATTAAAAATAAATGTAATTTTTTGTTCTAATTATAAAGAAAAAAGACTAATTTTACCCAAAAGAAAAAAAAAGAATAATACAGTTTACAGGGCTAATGCACGGTTCGGGGCCCTGTTTAAAAAAAAAATTAAAATTAGTTGTGTGGTTCGTGTCTTACTCTCAAAACTTTATTATAAAGGTTGTTTCTTAAGTAAAAAAAATATGACCACTTCAAAAAAGTCTCAAAAGGGTTTAACCCTATATTACAAATTTTATAGGGCTTAAAAAGGGTTATGGTTTATTTAGGACTGGACTTTAAATAAGCAGGGCTGGGTTGGGTTTAAAAACCCTTATTAACATCCCTAGATGTGCCTCTGGATGCTCAGAGTCCAATTCAAAAGAAGCAAAAACTGGAGAGACAGATGACTCCTGATGATTTGGTGTGCGCAGAACCCTGGTACAAAACTGTGAAGGCCTTGCATTTGTGGGAGGTTTCTTTAATTGACATTGTTCTGGAAGAAATTAATTTTGTGCCAAGGTAACGTTTGAAAGACCTTTAGTTTTGAGTTTCCTGAATAAACTTGTTTGCTTGGGGGTGTGTGGTGTGCTGACTTCTTACTTCTAAGATGTAGATATACATTACTGAAACAACATCAAAGAGTGGACAGCTCATGATGGAAGATCTTGTCTCGATGCACATGGAATTCAGACGCTTCCATGGACCTGAGGACTCCAGTTTTCCGTGGTGGACAAATAATTTAGATGGTGAAGAAGTACCAGCCTTGCTTAAGAAAGTTGTCTTTGGCGAGAATGGTGATGATCTGGGTAGCTGTTATTGGCTTGTCAAACTCTATGTAGCCCCATAATCAAGTTCCCACGTCTTCAAGTTGATAGAGTGTTGATTGCTTCGTTAATTCATTCTTTTCTTCAGTTTAGATGACATAAAGAGTTGCATGCTTTTATGTCATGTATGTTTAAAATTTTATGAAATACAATAATATTTAGTTATAAAATGTTTATAAATTTAAACAAAATAAATTCTACTTCAAATATTATAATTAAAAAAAAATCTTTATTTATTTTTAGCTACCATTTGGAAAAGCATAAAATTATAAACATGGAATGAGGTTCTTAATTTAATTGTTTTCAAAATTATTATTAAAAATTGTCAAATATAATAGAATGGAATATATTATTGAGTTGTCTTGATACAAGATCATAAGACACATATATAGTGTTTAACATTGACATATTGGTAACACCAAATAATGTAAATCTTCCTAATCCTTATCAATAGGATATCTATGAGAATATTCTCCGGTTGGGTTCACGGGCTTCACTTCATAACCGGACTCTTATGGCCCACAACACTTGGTTCGCATCTTGTTCCCCAAGATATCTCCAATACTCCCCCGCACGACAAAGGTGGGATGCGAAACACGAAATCCGCAATCACAAAGCAAAACACCTTTGTTGTGGATACTTGTCGAGGACGGACAAAACAAACATGTCAACTGACTCCTCCGGATTAAACGTCAATCTTCAAAAAAATAGGGATGGAACTTTAGCTCGTCTTCGGTCTTGAAAAAGGGAATAATAACATCCCGTGGGTGCAAATCCTGCAACTCCACAAATAATCGTCCTTGTCTCGGACAGTCCATAAATCGGACTAGAAAATGACCTAAAAAACATGAGCGTTCCAAAAAAAATCCCTAAAACCATAACTAACTCCCCCGTAATAGAAGAAGCCAAAAGATATAGAAAATTCTGAGAAATTGTAAACTAAAGAATAAATCTCAGAAAATAAAAAAACAACCCATGAAAAACCCAAACCTTAAAAAATCTTTAGAAACCCTCCGATAAATTCTTAGGCTTCAAAAACATAAACCCAAATTATATCTAAGAACTTAATTTGAAAAACACATAACATTGACTTAGACTAAAGACACATAGCCTAAAACAAAACCGAAAAAAATAAATAAACCAAAGCTTTTTTTCATTAATTGAAAAAACCAAACCCTAAGAACTAAACCCCACGTGAACTAAATCCACACTTCACGTGAACGTCATCTTCATTGTCTTCGGCATCGGCTTCACCGATGGTCACGGTCTCCATGATCTCTTCTACAGGTAAGATCACAAGACTTTTAAAGCAGAAATTTTTAACTTCGATCCACAAGGATCGCCCTCTCTGATACCATGTCAAATATAATAGAATGAAATATATTATTGAGTTGTCTTGATACAAGATCATAAGACACATATATAGTGTTTAACATTGACATATTGGTAACACCAAATAATGTAAATCTTCCTAATCCTTATCAATAGGATATCTATGAGAATATTCTCCGGTTGGGTTCAAGGGCTTCACTTCATAACCGGACTCTTATGTCCCACAACACTTGGTTCGCATCTTGTTCCCCAAAATATCTCCAATAAAAATAATGGTAAGAACTCCATTTGGGGTTTTACCTTTGGAGATGGTCTTCAGGGTGGACGTGAGCCTATTTCATATTATTCAGGACAGCATTGCAATTTTATACTTTTTCTTTGATAATAAAACGCAACCGTTTTAACCGATCTTAAACTATCCCGTCGTCGCCGTAACGACAGCGAGACAGACCCTAGATCCGGGCTTGCAGAAGAAGCAATGACAGCTACAGAAGATAAGTATTCATTCTACTTTCAATCTGCAAATGGTCTTTACAACTTTTTTGAGAGAATCACGAGAATGATGTTCTTTTTTTTTGTGTTCATATTGTTTTCGTTCAAAGTATTTGACATTTTAGATATTCAAACTCAACTAAATTCAACGGTTTGATTTGTAAACATTTTACGTGACTTTTGGAATTTAATTCAGGGGAGAAACCGCACGTCCATACATGCCTATATAAGTAAGGTCATTAGCCACATGTACGTACTCATCAAAGAAGAAGAAGAAGAAGAAAAAAAATCAAAAGAGTCCAAGAAAACTACATCTTCTAAAATCACTTTCTTCTAAATTCATGATGGTTTCCATGGAGGCCTTAGCGATGGCGGGAGCGGATTATCAAGAATGGGGACTTAGTATTGAGGAATGGGAGCTTCAAGAATCCATCGTTCCGTCCCATTTGCTTGCGGATGATTCTGATGAAGAAGTACAAGAAGAAGATTCTGATGAAGAAGTACAAGAAGAAGATTCTGAAGATCATCAAGATTATGATGATGATGATGATGATGATGATGATAGAGTTTTCGTTGGCCTAGCAGTTAACCCGGCTGTTACTTGTGACATTAGAGCTTCGGTTGTGAGATTGATTGAACAATCTATCTCACATATCATTGTTCACCTTAAGCAACTTAAGTTTTTAAGATTTCTTCTTGAAAACTTTTTGAAGAGTGTATTGAATTGGATCATTTGGAGTGATTTGAATTAAAATGACAAATCATATGTTATTCAAAAATGGATTTTAAAAAGTCTTTTAAAATTTAGTGTTATTGGATATATGATTTGTAAATATCTCTTAAAATCCATTGTTATTAGAAACGTTTTAAGTATTTGGATTTTAATGATATCAAATGATTTTAGAGGATTGTTTTTTGTTAAAAAAATACAAATACCCAAATCTCATGGGTTTATGTGGGATTACAGATAATTTTAAACCAAATCATAACAATTTTCTTAAATTCACCAAAAATCATCAAAATGTTCGGTTCAATACATCACACTATGTTCAGCCATGTTTTTGAGTTTCTTTTGTAATCGCTTTTTTTGAGGTTTTTTTGTTTTCATAAAATTTGAATTAATTGTAATGTAAGTATTTGTATTCAATTTTGATAAATTGAAACCAAACATATGATATTTAATTCGGTTTATATGGTCGCATTTTTCTTATAAGAAGCTAGGGGTGAGAAAAAATACCGAACTAAACCAAAAATCCATCAACCCAAAATCAAACTGGATTAAAAAAAAAACTAATACGTAAGGAAATATTTATACTATACAGAACAAAAAATTGAACCAAATCCAAAAATGAAACAAAATATTGTGCAATCGAACCGCATAAACTAAAATTCATTACAATTTATAATTTTATTTAATATATAAAAAATACATTTAATAATACTAAAATCATATAATTAATATTAATTAAAATTAAAAATAATTATTGTTTTATTGTTTTATTATTTTGCTATAACTGTTTACCAAACCCGAACCAAAACCAGAACCACTTCACAAAATCTGAAAAAAAATCTGATACAAACCAAACCGAAAAATCGGATGCCTGGAACTATATGAAATATCAAATTCAAAATTGATCCGAACAAAAAAAAATGGAAATGAAACTGAAATCTCTTTCAATAATTGTAATAGCTATTTGAGTGGAATATGACCCTAAACTTTTTCTTTTTTTTGGTAAATGCGGACCCTAAACTTCCGAAGCATACATATGTAATATGTTTGGTATAACTTATATTCATTCACGTTTTATTCTTTCTCTAAGAGCTCAAAAAGGGACAAGTCTCGTTTTCATATTCTCTCTTTCAAAAAAAGAAAGAAAGAAAGAAAAAAACGTGTTGTATCGTATAAATACACGAGAATCTCAACTCTGGTAGTCTGGTGTTACATCACACACCATGACGTTTGCATCAATACGTAATATCTGCGTGTGAATTACTGGCATTAAATATTTTCAAAAATATCTAAATCGAAGATCAATATATCTCTGATTTCAAGTTTTCAACCAAGTTGAAATCCACGTAATATATATAGGGATGTCAATCGGACTAATCCGATCCGAAACTCATAAAATCCATATATACTTGAGTACGGCCCAAAACAAAATCGGCCTATATTCCAAAGTCCGATCCGGTCCAGACAGGGTTCTAGGGCTTTTCAGACTTTTCTTTACAAACACAAAAATTCACAATTCTCAAATAAATAATTAAAACAAAATATTTATCATACTAAATCTAAATTGAAATGTATTATATCAAATCCAAATAAATTTAAAAGCAAAAGTTTGACAAAAAATACAAATAAAATTTAAGTAAATTGTATTACCAAATAAAACATAAAATCAAAATACTACAAATCTAGGTAGTAGAGTTTAGATTAGAATCTTCTTCATCGTCTTCTAAATCTTCATCACCATCAAGAGGTACAAATAAAAAAAAAGTAAAATAATAATAAGTTTTGACATATATAAATCATATAGAAATATCATTGAAAGTCTATAGATAATGATTTTAAAAATATAAAATAAATATGGATGAATGATAATGGTACTTGGATCACGAAATATATAGAAAATATGTCAAATTATTATTTTTAGAAAGATAAACTTTTAAATAAAATCTCTAACTACTTAAAATGTAAAGTTCTGGGATTTTCGGGCTAGCCCGAGCCCGGTCGAGTTAAGCCCGAAAAACACACTAGCCCGAGTGGGTTTAACCCGAAATGCCCAATTTTTTTAGGCTTATATTTCTAGGCCCGAATCAGGGCCGAGCCGGACCGGCCATCTGGCTTTTGTCCTAATTAACACCCTATATATATCTTATTATATAAATCTGAATATTTCGGCGTGAGCTTGACACGTAGGATAATTATAATTCACGAGATTGTGACATTTGTCACGGTTGTTAGTTTAAATCTTGACATGTGTCAATTTAATTAACAAAGTAAAAAAAGAAATAAAGTAAATATTAAAAAATGTTTAACTTAAAAAAGACAATCTTAGTAAAAATGAATTAAAGTAAATATTAAAAAATGTTAAATTAAAAAAAAGAAAAAAAAATCTATATAAAAAAGGAAACTTAAAATAATAATAAAGGAAAAATAAAAAAATGTAAATTGATCCTAAAAGCTAAAGTTAATAAAAAGAGGAAAAATCAAAAAATTATGATGGAAAATTTTAAAATCGATTAATAATCAATTAATTAAAAACCATAAAAATTTGGAAAGATTAATAATTGATCCATAATCCTAAATGGTAAGTTAATTAATAATAAAAAAAATATAAAAAGGAAAACATAAAATTTGAAAAAATTAATAATCAATTAATAATCTTAAAAGCTAAAGTTACTTAAAAAAAAGAAAAAAACATACAAAATCTACATTTATCCTAAAAGGAAAAGTTAATAAAAAAGGGGAAAATTCTTAGTTTTTCTATTTAGATTAAGGAAATAAAACAATAATCCTAAAAAAAAAAAATATAATTTCTCACCTCTACATAAATAATTTGGTAGTATATGTCAATTACATACCAGAAATTAAAATAAAAAGTCCAATAATCGTTTCCAAAGGTATTTAACTGTATCTGCTCCACCAAATTCTTTTTTCATAGTATATATTTAATTCATCGGAAACTTTGATTTTAAATTTTTATGTTATTTATTTTTACGGGTGATTTAATTTTGCTTTTTATTTTTTATTTTTTTCAGAGGTTATAAAATATCTTATAATATAAAATAAAATGTTTCAAAGTTAGTAATATGCATGATCGCGACATGTGTTAAGTTAATCGATTAGACTTCGATATGTGTTTAATAAATTTTCAATTATATTTTAACACGTAAAATTAATAATAAAATTAAAATGTATAATCGATTCCTAATCTTAAAAGGTAAAATGAAAAACAATAGTAGTAATATTTAGATTAATGAAATTAAACAAAAACTATAAATAAAAATCAAAGTTTTTTAAAATATGAAAAACCATATTTCAGGTTATAATAATAAAATTAAAAGCCAAAAAAATAATAAAAAAGGAAAACCCATATTTCAGTATAGAATAAGGAAATCTTCTTATTATATAAAACTGAATGTTTCAAAGGTGTTAATTCACTTGATCGCGGCACATGTCAAATCAAAGTTGGAAAATTTTAAAATCGATTAATAAAAAAAACTTATAAATTCTGAAAATTTAATAACCAATTTATAATCATAAAAGATAAAGTTACTAAAAAATTAAATTTTTTAAAAATTAATAGAAAAAGAAGAAAAAAAACATTCCTTAGTTTTCTATTTAGGTTAAGAAAATTAATCATAAAAGGAAAAGAATTTTAATTTCTCACTTCTATATAAACCATAATTTAGTAATATGCCAATTATACACCAAAAAATTAAAATTCTAATAATCATATCCAAAACTTTTTATTGCATCTTTTCACCAAATTGTTTTTTCAAGGTATATATTTATTTTATCTTAAACTTTGTTTCTAAATTTATGTATTATATTATTTTTTGTCATCATTTTGGGCCACAACAGGTCGGCCCAATAGCCAAATACCCCCCATACATGGAGGTCAGATGGAGTCGAACTCGACACCGGTAAGATGACAGCAGAGGTGTGGCAACCACTGGCCCACTTGCTCATTCTTCAATTTATTTATTATATATATTCACGGGTGATCTAATTTTGTTTTATATTTTTCATGTTTAATTTTTGTTTCACGGGTTATAAAATATTAATTTACAACTCCGCATTTATGCGGGTACTTATCTAGTGTATATATAATGACAAATCGAGTTTTTTTAGGGTCACCTGATGTCATTTTTTATAGGAAAAAATATTACATCCAACGGTGGAGATAGCTTTTGTTTTAAGATTGGAATGGGCATGATTAGATTTTGAGGTTTTGAGTTTGCGGAAAATATTTCACTTCTAACCCAAACGTTTGCATCCAAAACTTCTATTTTTATAGATAAATAAGCCAACCATAATATTTAAAATAAAATAAACAAAATAAACAAAATCATGGTTCTAATACCACGGAAAAATGATCAAAATAAACCTCATATAAATTTAATGTGCCGAACAAATATGAATTAAAATACGGTGTAATTTTCTACATTTCGTACATAAAAATTCAAATTTTTTATCCAAACTATTGAATCTAAGCCAAATCCAACATTAACCACAAATTTGTTACTCAAACCGTTAATAGCGCTGACTCAGAAATCTGAGTCAGCTGTCACGTCAGCTAAAACGTTCACAATTGCTGAGTCAGTTGCCATGTCAGCTGCCATGTCAGTTGTTATATTTTTTTCATTTTTTAGGAATGATATTATTTTCTATATATATTTTTTATCTAAATTTTTAATATTTCATTAATCATAATTACATAAAAATGATTCTATTTAAATATATAATTAATTATTCTTTGTGGAACTATATTTTACAGTAATATAAATTTCATATTTATGGATAGATAAAAAAATCAAATCGAACATAACCAATTATATCATTAAAAGAAGTTTATTTATATATTTGATAACATATATTGCTAATATGGTTTTCTCAAGCTGGGTTCTTTCTGCACAAACGTTTCATCATTTTTTATGTAATTTTATCATTCATTCTAATATTTAAGTATATGGTCGGTTCTTTCAAATTTTATTTTTGTTTGGTTTGAATTCACAAGTTTTGGTTAAGATAATTTAGTGTTTCGGATTTTTTCGTTATTTTGGGAAAGAAATCCACCTACTTAAGATTAATAAAATATTACACTAAAATTCCCAATTGGAAAATTTGAAATCCCTAAATCAATATTGTTCATCGTCGCCTCCATCAAATACATCAAAAAATCGATCTAGGGATTTTAGAGATTTTAAATGTTTCAATATTGATTTTGAACACGAGCTTCCCCAAAAGAACGAAAAAACCCGAAACACTAAATTGTTTTAACCAAAACTTGTGAATTCGAACCAAACCAAAATAAAATTTGGAATCGAACCGATCATATACCTAAATATTATAATGAATGATAAAAACTATAGAAAGAAAATACTAAGACGTATGTGGGGAAGGAAACCAGTTTGAGGAAACCATATTAACAATATATGTTATCAAAAATATAACTTGGCTTCTTTTAATGATATAATTGGTTATGTTTGATTTTATTTTTTTTATCTATCCATAAATATGAAATTTATATTCATTTAAAATAAATTTTTACAAAGAATAATTAATTATATATTTTTAGCTCGTGTGATTAAAAGAAAATTTACAACATAAAAATTGAGATTCAAATAGAATCATTTTTAGATAATTAAGATTAATGAAATATTAAAAATTTAGACAAAATAATATATATAGAAAATAATATCATTCTTTTTTTATTATTAAATGACGACTAGCGTGGCAGCTGGCTCAGCAACTGTGAACGATTTAGCTAACTCATACTGCTGAGTCATCGCTGTTAATGGTTTGACTAACAGATTTGCGATCAATGCTGAATTTGCCTTAAATTCAATAGTTTGGGTAGGAAATTTAAATTTTTATGTTCAGAATGTAGGAAATTACACCGTATATTAGTTAATATTTTTTTGCCACATCAAATTTAGTTAAACTTGATTTTGACCTTTTTTGAAATTCAAAAATGAAATAGTCGTATTGTCAAAAGAAAATTAATTTTATATTGTATCTCGTTCTAAACACAAATCTTGCAAAACAAATATATTCAAATAAACTTAAACTGATTTTTGAAATATTTTATCAAACGGTGGAAAATAATTTACTGAATCAAATTCAAATTTCCATTACCAACTAATTATAGAGATCAACTTAAAAATACTTACTCCTCAAAACTTAAAAATGATAATATATTCCTTCTAAAAAATTAACTAATTTGAAAAATTGACCACTAAAGAGAAAAAAAAGTGTATCATCAACTAAACAAACACATAGATGAACATAGATTTAAGAAAGACGACCATTAATTACATAGATTTTAAACTAATAGAAATAATTCCATTAATTACGAGACCAAAAAAAAGAAATAATATTACACAATAAAAAAAATTAGAAAAATATTTATTACCTCCGCGCATAGCGCGAATCACACCATAATATATATATGAAACTAAATTTGCTTAAAACTCTATAATACATAGAGTACTGAATTTAACATAAGACATAAGTTTGGACTTATCTATTTGCTCTAATACCTCCCTCAATTAATTTAGCAGACAAACAAGAAATGAGACTTCCACATTTCATGAATTTTTATCACTTCAATTAATTTATCTAAACAAACTTTTTTCTTGGTCAAAACATTTAACCAAAAAAAAACATTTAACAATAAACCGACATGTAAATTAATATCTCATGAGGCGAACAAAACATGTCCTTGTCCAGATTTGTATTTATTTTTTATGCATGGTCCATGTCCACGAAGCCATACTCTAATGCTTCAAGTACGTCATTCGATACATTCAATGTATGCTAGGGAAAAATAAAAATTATTGTGCATTTTTTCGATGATTTTACAAAATAAATAACAATTCAAGAATAACAAGAGGAATAATGGCTATGAAAAAACCGGTCGTGTGGATCTAGCTTCTTGGAGGGCAAATCTCGCGCAATTTTTTTTAAAAAACACGTGGAGTCTTTGGAAAACATCAAGAGTTTTTCAAGAACTCTCCAACTCAAATCAATAAAACAAAACACATTTTTTTTGGAAACAAGAAGAGTTTTTCAAGAACTCTCTAACTCAAATCAATAAAACAAACCACTTTTTTTTTTGGAAACAAGAAAAGTACGTATCAGAAAATACACAAGGAAAATGAGTTATGTTATACCGAGTCTAAAGAAAAATCAATCCAATGTGTATTCTGTCATTTTGACTAGTTACTTGTGGTGAAAGAAAGAGAGAGTCGGGGAAAGAAAGGAACAATTCATTGCATATAGAAAGAAATTGGAACGCGTGACGTTATGGTGAAGCTCATTCAACTCCTTTGCGACTCATTTGATTCTTCGACAAGCATGTCCACAATCGATTATCGTCGATTAGAAAATTGGAAGATCATAAGTACTAGGAAAATCTCAAATTTTGGTTCGCCACAAGAAGCTATTGCACACTATATCTTTAAATTTTCTCAAAACTCTTTCTAATTTCAAAACAATGAAGTATTAGTTATAAAAACAATTAATTTTTTTTTAATTTTAAATAAATTTTACATTCAATATATAAAAATATTCATAATTTGATAAAGTGAATTCACGAAGTCAAGGAGAAATCAAGTTTGTCTGTATTGTTTTAGAATTGTATTATAATTATTACATTAAACTACATAAATAAGGTCTTTTTCTATTTTGCCATGGGCCCTAGGATCCTAGGCATGACCATGCATATAGTGAAATTGAAGCAAATTGCATAATACTTTAGTGGGAACAGTGAAATTTGACAGGTGGGCTTTGGTAGTTAGAGCACGTTTACTACATGCTTACGTAGTATATGAAAACAACTCATGTATTATCTACTTTTTTTTTTTTTGAACCTTGCATCTACTTAATTTGATTGTTACCTTCATTGTCATGCCATCAATGTAACCCATATATTTAAAGAATTCAATCTATGCACTTTCTATCAAAACTCTAATACGAGATTTATCGAGTTCAAGTCTCAATATTAGAACCTTAATCTCGGTTAGACGGTTTTCCCTAGCAAATCAGAATCGATATCCTCTTAAGCAGAAGAAAAAATATTTCTCTCCTATTTGATCACGTGTCGCACTTGTATTCATTTATATATCTTTTTTATCGTCTAAAATATTAGTTAGAAAATGCTAATTTAATTTAATATTATATTATAAATGATGAATTCTTTGCAGCATTTGGAACCACGAACGGTTTTATAACACACAATTCTATCTATATCATAAGAATTCATGATAGACAGTTTTGCATGTACTATATTTAAAATGGACAGATGTATACTTAACATATGAGACCACAAAAAACGGCTCCTATTGCATAATTTTGACATTTATTAGAAATAAAACTCTAGATTTCGTATAAAAGAATTAATAAAAAAAAAGAGTTTCCACAAATATTCATTTATTCTTAAGAAAAAAAACCAACTCCAACGAAAAAAAGAAAGTATTTGAACAATTGGTTTAGAGACATGGATAGATGGAAAAGTGGAAAACGGTGATGAAAAACAAATATGGATTACTTAATAGACATCAAATGATGGAAAATAATTAACATAGAGACGAGACTGAGAAAAAGGTAGAAAAATACAATAATGAGGACAGACATGGATACACATACAACATGCATGAAACTATTTGTCATTGGCTTTAAATTATCAGCATGTTCTAGTTAATAAATCGTCTATCGTATGAGACGATCAGAAACTCCCAGTGTAGCACTTTGACATTCTCCATATACACTAAAAAAGAAGAGAGAGGATTTCTCGATTTTCTCTCTCCAAAATCGCGAAAAAGTGAGTTCCTTCTCCTTTGTCCGCCGGCGTCTTTCTAAACGTCGGAACCCCCTTCCGGTTTCTTTTCCAGGCCCTCTCCACCTCATGGGGAATAAAAAACCACCTAAAGAACCTCCGCCACCCAAAAAATCCAAAACCCCAGGCTCCATCTCGCCCTTGCAGCTCCCCGCGTCTTCGCCGGAGTGCTTTCCTGGGCCCGTTGTCCCGAACCTTGGCTCCATCTCGGAGGCGAAGGTTTCGCCGGTCTCAGGCGCCCAAATCGTGGTCTCCGTGACTGATTTGGCCGCAAATGTTTTTTCAGATCAGCCAGCTGTGGTTCCTAGATCTGATAAAATCAGCATCGCCTCTGAGAATGTTGTAGTATCTTCAGACCCAGAACCGATGGATAAAAAGGTTGAGCCAGCTAATGTCTCCATAGAAGCTGTCCCACCAGTGATTGATGCGAATGTCCCGAGAGAGGCAGACCCAGATGCATCAGGAAAAGCAAAAGCCACAATGGCTGATTCATGGTGCTCCCTCGTCAAAGGGACTACTAAACAGCTGCAGAAAAAGGGTGAAGCTTTCACATTGCCTTCAGGAGAGGTATGAGTGAAGATCCCAAACACTGTAATAGAAAGAAACAGAAAATCTTGGGATTGCTTCGTGCTTGGTCAATTCTACTCGGATCCCCCGGCTCAAGGTACGATTCACAACATTGTGAATGGCATTTGGAGCAAGCAATTCAGAGATATATCAGTGTCAAAGATGGAGGGTTTCGCCTTCCACTTTAGGATCCCAAATGCGTTCACTCGTAATCGTGTTATCAACCAACGGCTGTGGCAGATAGTAGGCCAAACCATGTTCGTTGCAAAATGGGAACCAGGTGTGATTCCAGCTAAACCCGAGCTCACGTCAGCTCCGATTTGGTTGGAGTTGAGAAATGTGCCGCTTCAGTTCTTCAATGAAGAGGGGTTGGGGGAAATTGCGGGGTTGGTGGGGGACCCGAAATATCTGCATCCTTCAACCACAAACAAAACAAACCTCGAGGTTGCGAAGGTTTTTACCATCATTGATCCAAGAAAGCCTCTCCCCGAGGCTGTGAATGTTCAGTTTCAATCTGGAGAAATCAGAAGAGTGCTTGTCTCGAGTCCCTGGATGCCGCCGGTCTGTGATTTCTGCAAAGAAATAGGTCATCATGTGAAGAGGTGTAAGGCTGCTCCTATTACTTGTAAAGCTTGCAACTCCTCAGCTCACGGTCCAGATAACTGCACTCGAAATAAATCAGCTCATTCGCAGAAGAAGAAAGTCAAAGCTAAAGCTCATGTCCAGGTAGAGAGTAAAACACAATGGAGAGAGCTGCCAGCAAAGCCGAGCATTGTAGTGGCTGAGACGAAGGGTTCGCTGTTGGGTTCTGCGATGGACTTTGCAAAAGGAGAAACAAGTGTTGCAGGTAAACCACCTACCTCCGGAAATAAATCTTCGGAAGCAGAAGAGGATTCCTCGGACATCTCTTCTGGCAGCTCGGAGGAGGGAGCAGGGCCGGTAGATGAGCAGAAAAGTTTCACAAAGGTGCTGCCTAAGAGGCAGCAGAAGGGTGCCAGAGGCACTAGGGGCAGGAGCTCCAAAACCCTCTAACTATGTGTATAGACATATTTTGTTGGAATGTCCGCGGCTTCAATATATATAGCCATCGTAGCGGCTTCAAGAAATGGTTTAAAGTCAATAAACCTATTTTTGGCGGTATAATAGAGACACATGTTAAGCGGCCGAAGAATCAGAAGTTCATCAATGAGTTACTTCCCGGCTGGTCTCACGAGGAGAATTATAGCTTCTCTGTTTTAGGCAAAATATGGGTGGTTTGGCACCCGAGCGTTCGTGTGGTGGTTATTTCAAAGTCATTGCAAATGGTGTCTTGTGAAGTGACTTTTCCAAATTCTAAGATTGCGGTTGTTGTTTCTGTGGTCTATGCTTCAACTGAGGTTGCCCTGAGAAAGGAATTATGGGCTGAGCTAGTGGAGCTTTCGGTTAATCAAACCGTAAGTGGAAAACCGTGGATGGTCATTGGGGACTTAAACCAGGTCTTGCACCCAAGTGAGCACTCAAGAAACGTAAATCAAAGTGTTGACAGGAAAACTAGAGACTTCAGACAATGTTTGCTTGAAGCTGAGCTGGCTGATTTGAACTTCAGAGGGAGTACTTTCACATGGTGGAACAAAAGGAAGAATGATCCAGTCGCAAAGAAATTGGATCGTGTGTTAGTAAATGACCTATGGAATGTGAATTTTTCAGACGCTGTTGCTGTCTTCGGAAGTCCAGACTTCTCTGACCACGCTTCCACAGGAGTAATTCTTAACCCATTGGCCCAAAAGAAAAGGACCCCTTTTAGGTTTTTTAACTTCCTTCTTCAAAACGAGGAGTTCATATCCTTGATTGGCAATCAATGGTACACTTTCAATGTATTGGGATCAGCAATGTTCAGGGTTTCGAGAAAACTGAAACTGCTGAAGCAAGTGATACGGAAGTTCGCCAAAGGAAACTACTCCGAGCTGGAAAAGAGAGTCCAAGAGTCCCACTCTGCTTTACTGTTGGCGCAGAACCAGATGCTAGCTAACCCAACCATAGTTCTTGCAGAAGCTGAAATGGAGGCACAAAGGAAGTGGCAAATCCTTGTCCAGGCTGAAGAAACTTTCTTCATGCAAAGGTCAAGAGTGACTTGGTTAAAGGAAGGAGACAGTTGCACAGCCTACTACCATAGAATGACGGCAACAAGGAAATCAATTAATCACATCCATTTCTTGGAGGACGCAGATGGTTCAAGGATTGAATCGCAAATAGAGATTCAGGAACACTGCATAGACTACTTCTCTAATCTCCTTGGTAGTGAAGTTGATCCCCCTATGTTTGTTCAAGAAGATGTGAACTTGTTGCTCCCATTTCGTTGTTCTCCTGAGCAAAGATCTTCCCTTGAAAGGCAGTTTACTAAGGAGGAGATAAAGGCTGTTTTCTTTACGCTCCCGAGGAATAAAACAAGTGGTCCTGATGGATACTCAGCTGAATTTTTCTCAGGCTGTTGGACGGTGATAGGGGAGGAGGTGGTTGAGGCTGTAGAGGAGTTCTTTGCTTCAGGTCAGTTGCTCAAGCAATGGAATGCTTCTTCCTTGGTCCTTATCCCTAAAACCCCTAATGCCTCTTGCACTTCGGATTTTAGACCTATATCCTGTCTAAACACATTGTATAAGGTCATCTCAAAGCTGTTGGCAAAGAGGTTACAAGAGATTCTCCCAAATGTAATTTCTCAGCCGCAATCTGCTTTCTTGCCTGGCCGTCTCCTTGCCGAGAATGTCCTGCTGGCAACAGAATTGGTTCATGGATACAACAGGAAAAGACAGGCCCTGAGAGGGATGTTGAAGGTTGATTTACGCAAAGCGTTTGATTCAGTTAGATGGGACTTCGTGTTGGCAACACTGAGAGCCCTAAACATGCCTGAAAAATTCATTTCCTGGATTTCCCAATGTATCTCAACAGCTTCCTTCTCCATTGTAGTGAATGGCTCTTCTGGTGGAAACTTCAGAAGCACGAAAGGCTTAAGACAAGGTGATCCTATTTCCCCTTACTTATTTGTCTTAGTCATGGAGGTCTTCTCGCAACTGCTGCATTCCAGATTTGGCTCAGGTTGTATTGCTTACCATCCAACGTCGACAGAACTTAAGGTAACACACTTAATGTTCGCTGATGATGTTATGGCCTTTTTTGATGGAAGTTGTTCTTCTCTTCATGGTATAAACGAAGCCTTGGATGATTTTGCTAGCTGGTCTGGTCTTCATATGAACTTGAACAAAACGCAACTTTTCCACGCAGGTCTGAATCCTAGTGAATCCTCATCTATTGCTAGATATGGATTCCCGGTTGGTACACTCCCAATTAGATACCTTGGATTGCCGCTTATGTCCCGTAAACTGAAAATAGCGGAATATGAGCCGCTTTTGGAGAAGATAAGGGCTAGATTTAGATCCTGGGCAGTGAAGATGCTATCTTTTGCGGGTAGGGTTCAATTATTATCTTCAGTGATCTCTGGGAATGTCAACTTTTGGATCTCTACTTTCATTCTGCCTAAGGGTTGCATAAAGAAGATTGAAGCGTTGTGCTCTAGATTCCTATGGTCTGGTAACATTGATCTTTTAAAATCATCAAAGGTATCTTGGGCTACTGTTTTCTTACCAAAACAGGAAGGAGGTCTGGGTCTTCGAAGTTTCACGGTCTGGAACAGGGCGCTGTGTCTCAGGTTCATCTGGCTTCTGTTTTCCGAAAGTGATTCCCTTTGGGTGACATGGCATAGAGAGCATCACCTGAGGAAGACTAGTTTCTGGGCAGTAAAAGAGTCTGTCCGAGACTCATGGACCTGGAGAGCATTACTAAGACTGAGACAGTACGCACAAAGATTCATCAAAGGCTCGCTGGGAAATGGTGAGAAAATCAGTTTTTGGTTCGACTCATGGACGCCTCTGGGGCAGCTTCTCACGGCCTTAGGCCCATCAGGTCCAAGAAGTCTTAGAGTGCCTCTGTCTTCTCGGGTAGCTGAGGCGTGCACTAGTGAAGGGTGGCGGCTCCCAGCTCCGAGATCTGATGCTGCTCTGAACCTGCACTCTTACCTCACCACCATTGATTTGCATGCGCAGAGCTCGCAGGTAGATGAATACCTTTGGATTGTTGATGACAGAAACTGTAATGGGTTCTCTTCTTCAAAAACTTGGGAGGCTATTAGGCCTAGAGCAGAGGTGAAGAACTGGGCAGAAAGTGTGTGGTTCAAAGGGGCTGTCCCGAGAAATGCGTTTACAATGTGGATTGCTCAGCTTAACCGGCTCCCAACAAGGTCTCGCTTAGCTTCATGGGGGTTAAATGTACCTACAATGTGTTGCTTCTGCTCAAGGATTGATGAAACAAGAGACCATCTGCTCTTGACTTGCGACTTCAGCTGCGAGGTGTGGAGACTTACCATCACCAGACTTCGGCCATCAAATCATTTGTTCAGCAATTGGGCTGAATTGATGTCCTGGATCCGACACAGCTCACTGGGCGCACCATCAAATTTGAGGAAACTAGTTGTTCAGGCAACCATTTTCCATCTGTGGAAGCAGAGAAACAACGTCCTCCACAACCTCATCTCGGTACCTCCTTTAATCATTCACATGCTCATAGATCGAGAGATCCGCAATACGATTACCGCAAGAAAACATAGAAGACTGTACTCCAACCTAATGTCTCTATGGCTTAGATGAAGCGATCGCTTTGGTGTTTTCATTTGTATTTGCTCCTTTGTTTTTTTATTTCTTTTTGCCAAGGGAGTATGTCTTTAGATTTTGCCTCTGTAAGATCTAACTCTTCATTTTATATGATATTAACATTCATAGCAAAAAAAAAGAATTCAGTTTTGAGTAGCTCATTTTTTGAAATATGTGTGTGATTTTGATTACTGTCGGGGATAAATATTTTTATTTATAATTAGGTGAATCTTTTAGCGTCACGTGTAATTAAAATAGTAAAACTTATTAGTTCCAAAATCTACTATTCGTGACATGACATTTGGAGAGAGTGTTATTAAGGACTGAATGGTTACATTAGATTGAATAATGCCACCTTTTTTTTAAACCACCAACTCGTGTCAAATGATCTGAAAAATGTGCAATTAGGAGAATGATTGGTGTGGGAGTGATCATGCCACATTTTCTGAAACCAACAACTAGTGTCAAGTCATATATATAAAGAGTGGAATTAAGGGATGAATGGTCCAGCAAGGACAGCCAGACAGTCAAGCAGCCATATAGCCAGGCAGCCATCACAACTCGGCATATTCAACTAGACAAGTAAGTCACAATCCAATGCCTCCTTAACATGAATATCGGGCAAGGCACGTTAAAACCATATATAAGCGGGAAAACACTTAATTATATGTATTCTAAGATTCAATCCATTTTTTGTATATTCCACTTGGTTTGTACAAGAAAATTGACTATTAAGTCAAGTTCGCCAAACCGACTAAAGCTATTGATCAGAGTTTAGATGATCACTGATAAGTCTCTATAAATGCAGATGTACCTCTAAAGTTTGAAACAAAAGCCCGACTTCAGTCTGGAGAAGTGGTTAAAGTCGAACTAAAGTATGAGAAGCTTGACAGATGGTGTCTCACTTGTAAACATATCTCACACGATGAGAGAACATGTCCACTTTTATCAGAAGAACAAAGAAAAGAGAAGATTTTAGAAAGGGATGCAACAAGGAACCTAGCTCAAGCAATTCGAGATGATCAAAACAGAGACAGGGATATCCATCAAATCCGTAGACAAGCTGGTCAGATCTCTGCACTGTTTCGGGAAAGGAATCAGGGAATAAATCTTCCAGAAGAACCCAAGTTTCGTAATGCTAGGGAGGAGGGAAGTCTAGTACCTCAAAGAGCAAGAAATAACCATAGGGAGGCAGAAGAAAAGAGTTCTGAAAGCGTATGGAACAGGATTAAACAAAAAACAGATTATCGTTTTGAAGCTCGCTATTTCGAAAAACGTTACGTACCTCGCGAGGAGACTGATAGGTCCCAGTTATAGGATATCAACGTTGATCGAACAAGAACAATAGACACAAGTGTTTACTTAACCAATTTTCTTCTTCTCTTTGTTTCACGTTTTACATTGATATATATAGAAGAAGTAAAAGAAACAAATACATAAAAGCAAACGTAAATCACGGCCACGATTGAAACATGGACCCTTGAAATATGGAAAAGCTAAGATAATAAAAGTAAGACACGATAAGATAATAAACGTGGGATCTCATTGGTCTTCTATAAGGTGGCCACATCATCTTCTTCTTCACGCTGTCTCATAAATACTCCCATCCCTAAAATGAACCTTGTCCTCAAGGTTCTAGAACGAAAACTCGTGCACGATCAAACGGTTGTTTGACATTGATGCCAATTCTACCCGCTACAGATGAAACATCCTCGACAAAAGTAGACAACACATGGAACGACATTCGGAACCTCCACCGTGAGGGAGATCGAAGTAGCTTACCATGTTTTCGAGGTTGTGTAGAGCCAACTCCAGAACTTAACTTAGATGAGATAGATTGGCTACGATTTCCTGGTTTTCTAGTCCGAGCAGTGTGATGTCGATTCTTAATCGAAACCATTCGAGGTTGCCTGCGTTTTGGTGGTGCAGATCGTTTGAGTGATGATTTGACCATATAGACTCTCATGTTTAGGTTGGTGTGATGACTTCTTGTACTACGTCGTACAGATCGTTGAACACTGTCACCACCGACTCTTCTACAACCGTCTCTGAAATATCTTATTGTCTCCCCCAGACGATTCATGGTCTCCAGGAGACATATAAATTCTGTCGTCATACTGACCTTCATCTTCTGGAACTCATCATGCACTTCACGGAGGAGGTTGGCCTTCAAATCTTCAATGCTCTTCGTGTTGTTTCCCATACTCTCACGTTTTTTTTTTTTTTTGAATGATGTCGATTGGGGATAAGGATAGAATTGCCTTGATACCAAATGTTAGCAACAAAGCTAATTTTGGTCACTCTTCAAAGCAAGAGATTCAAGCTCTGATACCAGTGATAGGTCCCAATTATAGGATATCAATGTTGATCGAACAAGAACAATAGACACAAGTGTTTACTTAACCAATTTTCTTCTTCTCTTTGTTTCACGTTTTACATTCATATATATAGAAGAAGTACAAGAAACAAATACATAAAAGCAAACGTAAATCACGGCCATGATTGAAACATGGACCCTTGAAATATGGAAAAGCTAAGATAATAAAGTAAGACACGATAAGATAATAAACGTGGGATCTCATTGGTCTTCTAGAAGGTGGCCACATCATCTTCTTCCTCACGCTGTCTCATCAGAGACCCAAACTCGTCTTAGAGAAGAGCCCCAAAAAGCTGGAAATGTCTATCGCAAGAGACGATACGAGGAATCCTTTGTGACCAGCAAACCATAACGCAGAAAGAAATCTGGAAAAGATGATCTCAGCCAAAAAGGATTCGCGGGCTGGAAAACTACCTGTGAAACCACCGTTAGAAAAGATAGCTCCATCCCTTAAGCCTCTTTCTGATTCACAAAGAACCGTCACGGAACCCAGTCGAGATTTGTTCAAAGCAAAGCAAAGCAATGTATCTCCAGAGCATCAGAGAAGTCGTCCTTTCCACCTAAATCTTCTCCGAAAGTCGACCGAGATGGATAATGGTAATTCCGTAGAGCTTGGAGAATCCTCGGAAGCCGGAAGCTCGGCAAAAAAGAGCTTAAATTTCGAGACCATCGTCCCTGGAAATATCGGAAACCATCAATCGCCAGAACAAATCGAGAGAAAAAAGGAGAATGACTTTTTCAATCCAAAAAGTTGGTATGAACAAACTATTGAGGAAGAAGAAGAAACGGCAGATCCTATGATGGAAGATCCTGTTCCGGCAATCACGTTTGCAGGTTCTATTGAAGGAGTTGAAGCAGCGAAAGCAGTACTCGCAGAAGTCCCGTTGAGTAATGAGGATGAGCCTATGGAAGAGGAGTACTTGGCTGGGACGGAAAACTTCGAACCGTCGGAAAAGATTGAAGGTCTTGCTGAGGATGATGAGTGGATGGACGATGCAGAATTTTATGAGGAGGGATACGAGGAAGACTTCCTCAATAATGATGACTTACTGGTTGAAGAATTATTGCGTGAAGAGTAGCAAAGATTCGAAATGGAGCAAACAGAGCAAACAAAGCCGATAGAGGAGGATCTAAAACTCTCAGATTCAGAAATGAAAGGAACCCTAAAGGAAGAAGAGGCGGAATCAGATGGGATTAAAAAGAAGAAAGAAAGGGGAAAAGACATCTCGGTGAAGAAGAAGAAGCATATACCGAAACGTCATGTTGCCATACGGACCTCGTTGAAGATGAGAAACTTTGTCAAAGGGCGAGTCTCGCCAAAAACTAAGGGGAAAGGGAAAAATTATGGGCCTGATCCAGGCCCAAGTGATGATAACAAGATTGGGCCTAAAGAAGAAAAGCCCTCAAAGGCCAAAAGCTGGTTCGTCATCTGGTTTGGGAGGAGCCCAAAAACCAATCCACCGCGCGAAATGAACGTGATCGGATGGAGTTGTCAGGGGGGGGGAGCCGACTTGACAAAGGAGCATCTCGAAGAACTTCATCGCTGCTTTCTACCTCGCTTTTTATTTTTATCGGAAACAAAGAACAATCGTTTTTTCTGCAAGATATGCAAGTGTATTTTGGCTATGATCATGTTTTTATCGTAGAGACGAGAGGCTGAAGCGGTGGTCTAGCCCTTTTTTATATGGATGATCCTATGGTTTCTATTTCTTATTCGGATGATCGTATGATTGATGTAGAAACTACCTTAGAGGGACACAAAATCTTGATGACGTTCATTTACGGTGATCCGGTTAGAAGTAACCGAGAAGTTGTCTGAGAAATACTCACTCGGATGAGCCTTACCAGAAGTAATGCTTGGTTAATGATCTGAGACTTTAATGAAATTACAGGTAACCACGAGAAACGTGGAGGACACAGAAGATCGGAAAACTCATTCATCCCCTTTCGTGTCATGCTCGAAAATTGTGGGATGTTGGACTTCCCCTACAAAGGAAACTCTTTCTCATGGGTGGGAAGACGATGGTTTGACAAAGTAAAATGCCGTCTGGATAGGGCGGTAGCAAATGAAGAGTGGCAATCCTTATTCTCCCACACTTCTGTGGAGTATCTAAAACTTTGGGGTTCGGACCACCGTCCGGTCTTGGCTATGATACAAGCCAATCCTCAAAGAGGGAAAAAATCATTTAGATTCGATAAAATATGGGTGGGAAAACCCGGTTTTAAAGAGACAATAGCCTTGGGGTGGGGCTCTTTTGATGATATTCCACGTCAGAATTTTTATCAAAAAATAGCAGCATGTCGCAGAAATATATCGTCTTGGAAGAAGACTTTGCCCACTAATACGGCGAGACTAATTGAAGATCTTAAGAACCAACTATACCTAGCGCAAGACGATGATAATACGACCCTAGAGGAGATTGAGGATATCAGGAGACAACTTTGCACAGCGTTTCGGGAGGAGGAAATTTTTTGGCAACAAAAAAGTCGCAATCAATGGTATAAAGAGGGGGATAACAATACAAAGTTCCACCATGCCATTACCAAACAAAGACGGGCTCGAAATCGTATTACTGCTTTGAAAGACCACGATGGGAATTGGGTAGAAAATGCGAGTGGGATAGAACGAGTAGCAACTCAGTATTTTAAAAAATTATTTACAGCCTCGCAGCCTAATGATCCAGGAGATTCACTCCGGTATATTACCGAGAAAGTCTCAGAAAATATAAATCGTCTACTAGTCATGGAACCGTCTGAGGAAGAAATCAAAACGGCTCTTTTTGATATCAACCCAGATAAGGCTCCAGGCCCAGATGGAATGACAAGTAGATTTTATCAGAAATTCTGGCAATTTATACGCAAAGACATAATTAAAATAGTAAGGGATTTTTTTATGTCAAGACATTTTGACCCGAGACTGAATCAAACCAATATTTGCCTTATCCCTTAAAAGGAAAAGCCGAGAGCGATGGGGGAATTTCGACCGATTAGTCTTTGCAATGTGAGCTATAAAATTATCTCAAAGCTCATGTGCAAAAGGCTTAAGAAAGCATTACCGAACTTAATCTCTGAAACCCAATTGGCTTTCATGGCTAGACGTTTGATAACAGATAACATCCTGCTTGCACAAGAAAATTTTCATGCCCTTCGCACAAACCCAATGTGTAGAGAGAACTTTATGGCCATAAAGATAGATATGAGCAAAGCCTACGACCGGGTGGAATGTGATTTCCTTAAAGCCCTCATGTTAAGACTAGGATTTGCGGAGAGATGGGTCAAGCTACTAATGTATTGCATTTCCTCGATCTCTTACCAAGTCCTCTTAAATGGGGGAAGCAAAAGGAAGGATTAAACCGTCTAGGGGACTCCGACAAGGAGACCCTTTATCCCCGTTTCTTTTTATTTTGTGCACATAAGCGCTTATCTCCCTTCTCAAAGGAGCGGAAGAAGAAAAACGGATTACAGGTCTGAGGATAGCAAGAGCGAGTCCCACGGTTTCACACCTATTATTTGCATATGATAGCCTCTTTTTTTTGCAAAGCGGACATCCTGCAAACCGCAGAGATCTTGAAGATTATTAATACATATGGATCCGCCTCAGGTCAACAACTAAACCTAGGAAAATCGTCCATTATGTTTGGGAACAGAGTCAATCAAAACGTAAGAAGAGGGATAAAAAATGCTATCGGAATAACGACTGAATGAGGCATGGTTTATATCTGGGATTACCAGAACAAATTTGTGGCTCAAAGAAGAAAGTTTTTTCTTTTGTTCATGATCGACTTAATAATCAGGTTAACAATTGGTCTGCAAGTCTTCTTTCCAAGGGTGGAAAAGAAATTCAGATCAAATCGGTGGCCCAAGCTCTACCAACCTACGCAATGTCATGCTATCTACTTCCGCAATGTATTACAGATAAGTTGAGGAGTGCCATTGCTAATTTTTGGTGGAGCTCCAAACAAAATAGTGGAGGGATTCATTGGATTGCTTGAGATAAGATTTGCATTCCCCAAGATTTGGGGGGCTTGGGTTTCCGAGATCTACATGACTTTAACCTTGCTATTCTAGCAAAACAGTTGTGGCGCCTCATTCAATACCCTTCATCATTATTGGCATGACTCCTTCGAGGAAGATACTATCGACAATCTTGTCCATTGGAAGATCGGAATGTGTATTCACCATCTTACGGATGGCGTAGTATCCTAGCCGCGAAGCCACTTCTGAAGATGGGTCTAAGAAAAACCATCGGGTCGGGGCTTAATACTAGAGTCTGGAGCGAGCCCTGGATCCCGGACATCCCGGCAAGGCCGGCAATAGCTTCCGCACGGGTTGGATATAGGAATCCCCAGCTCCTAGTTCACTCTTTCATTCGACAAGATACGAAAGAGTGGAACGTCCAACTATTGCGAGATCATTTCCAACCCGAGGATATTCCTCTTATTCTGGGGTTGAGACCTAGCCGTAATCGAACCTTAGATGGATATGCATATAATCATACAAAATTAGGCGTATACTCAGTAAAATCTGGATACGATCTACTTAGGCGAGGAAATATCCTCCGAGATGATCTTGAGGTGAGAGAACCGAGCATCACCGCTCTTCAAAGCCAGGTGTGGAAAGTCCGTTCAGCTAGAAAGATCAAACATTTTATGTGGCAAGCGCTATCTGGATGTGTTCCGACTTGTCAAAACCTTACTTATAGACATATGGGTAATGACAGGCGCTGTCCTAGGTGTGGTGCCCAAGAGGAATCGATTAATCATCTCTTATTTAGATGTCCCCCGGCTCAACAAGTCTGGGCGTTATCGGACTTTCCGTCCCTTCCGGGCTTCTTCCCGAGTGCTTCTATTTACCAAAATATGAGCTTCCTATTTTGGAAAGCAGAAAAGTTAGGTCTACCCGACCCACAAAAAGATGTTTATCCTTGGATTTTATGGTACATTTGGAAAGAAAGAAATGATAAAGTCTTCAACGGGAAAGAGATTTCTCCGGAAGACACCCTCCAACACGCGACATTAGAAGCGAAAAGTTGGAGGATCGCGAATCAAAAGGAAGATGAAGAGGAAGTAGTAGCACCACAAGACACTTTTGACATAAGGGCCCATCCTGTGGAACTTTGTATCCCGACCTGCCAGATAGATGCCTCTTGGATCGATCATGGACCGGTTAGTAGTGTAAGATGGTGCTTTAAGGACAACAAGGGTGTCGAATTTTTCGGACAGTAGGGATGTCGTAGAAGCCTCTCGGCCCTACATGCTGAGATGGATGGTCTTCTCTGGGATATGGCATGTCTAAGAGGACGACAGTCTCTCTCGATGCATTTTGAGACAGATTGCTCGGATTTGGTTAGCATGATCGAGAGTCCCGCAGATTGGCCGGCGTTTATGTCAGAACTAGATTCTTTCCATCTTCTTAGAGAATCCTTCGAAGACTTTAGTTTATCTCTTATCCCTCGTGCTTTAAACGTCCGCGCCGATACTCTTGCAAAAAGTGCTCGTGCACGAAGTTTTTTATTTTTCCATTTAGGTCATAACAAGCCAGTTGTAGATGCTCTACGAAACATTTATTCTAACCACATGTAATATAATAGTTGGGTAGTTGACAAAAAAAAAAGATGATCACTGATAAAAATCATATATAAATTGTTGCATAGTACACTATATCAATAAATAAATTTACAAAGAACGAAACCAATTGTATACAGTAATCTTCTCTTACATCTTTTCATGTAATTACTTATATATATATATATATATATATATATATATATATATATATATATATTATTTTTTAAAGGTTTCTTTGGGATAAAAATCTAGTTATAAAAAAAATATTACTAATATTTGCATAGATACATTAGCTAAAAAGGCAATCAATGATTTGTTTCAAGCGTTTGTTTCATTATTATCTTAGATTCTTTCAAATTCATGTAAACAGTAACTGTAACTTTGAAAATCAAAAAAAAATTTGGCGGGTAACAGAAAAAAAAAAAAACTAAATTTGTATACAACAAAGAAAATTCTTTATTAGCTTTACAGCACGTGCCGTGTCTTTGAACCTTGGTAGGTTGGTAGGTATAAAGATCATATTATTTAATTTCCATAAGTTAATTAATTTACTATTAAATGCATTCTGTTTGGTCTTAAACATCGCTTTGCTGATCTGGCCGGTCAGTACAATAATCTATAGTTTGCGGCTCAAAAGGCCAAACGAAATTGGTGAAAAACAAATATATCAGACTAAATATTTGTATGTGTTCAGCTGATTAAAGACCCACGTAATAGTTTTAAAACAATACTAATTTGATGAAAATGAGGTACAGTACCACACTCTTAATTCCACTCTAGCGATAAAGAAAATACTAATTTCATATGCGTTTGTCAATAATCCTTTAAGACTAATTTAAATTCATATATCATACTCATTGCAAATATACAATGCAACAACTCACTGCTGATGGTGGTTACCACCACTACAATCTTTGCCAAATTTTCTGCCACCAATTATTACTGAATCTCTGATTTATTCCATAGTTGAAATCTGTTTTTTTCATCTTTTTCATTGTTTTTCAAGCTAATTGTTATTGTAGAATCGTAAAAATATTGTTGTTAGATCAAACAAAATTGGTAGTTATATATAAAATAAAGATAAATTATGATTAATTTTCCAACTGCAATCTTGTAAGTGTAAGACCCTAAGAATGTAGTGATTTGAAACCATAACTAAATATTTATAAAAACAAATAATTTGAGTTATATTTGCTTCAACATTTAAATAATTAATCTCCATTTTTTTTCAAAAAAAAAGTATTGATTTCTATTATTATATTGACACATATTAAGATCAAAATTAATTTTTACACGTATCAAAATTTTATGAGTTATAATTATCTTACGTGTCACAATTACGTTAAACATGTCATGTTTTATATAATAAAATGGTATGAATCTTGAAAAGCAATTATAAATAAGAAAAATCAAAAAGTTTTTTTTTTTTTTTTGATACCTTTCGGCCCCTGGGAGTAATCCTAAGCCCAAAGGTCCAGACTAATCTCCCGGGTGGGAGTGACACAGCCCACTTATAATGCCCCACTTGGCCAAGTGCTTGTCCTGGTAATTTCGCTCCCGCGGGGAATCGATCCCTGGCCTAGACCAACAGGACCGACACTCACCGCAGGAAGAGAACCACCCGACCACCAACAACTTGGTTTCAAAAAGTTACACACGGATTTCACTATATTTAATATGAGAGTTACATTTACTTTCTGGTGCAGCGGATTTCACTAAAATTTTCAACTTTTTTTTTCTTTTTTATGCTCTACACCAACAAATAGCGATAAAAAGTAAATAAAATAAAAGTCTAAAACAAACGAACATAACCCAATAATACCCATATTCGAAATATTTTTAATGAGTTAGGTTATATCTATCGTTTGATTATATGGTATATTTGAAAAGCATGAATTCGAAATGATAAACTTTTTGATGATATTGATCGTTTATCTTTAAAGATACTCGATATTGCCTGGAATGAAGCGGAGGCGTGGTCTTTGGCCAATAGTCTGGATGACATGGCTATAAAGTGAACCAACAAACAAACTAGTGGTGTGGGTTGAGTTTTGGAACTGCATGGGATATGACGACAGACCTCTTAAGGATTTAGGGTAGTTACATATGGAATTGCTTAGCATATTATGGGCCATGACCAGTCTAAAGAATAAGAATCGATTTTTATTTTTTTTTGACCAAAAATAAGAATCGATTTTTCCCAATGTTTATGACTGATTCTAAGAATCCGTCCCTCATGGTGTCAAATCCTAATGTGTGACCATCTTTTTCATCAGAGTTAGCAATTTTACGATATTTTTTTCCCCGGGAATTTTTCATATGTCATTGACCTCGAAACAAGAATATGAAGGTTGATTTGTTAGCAAAGAATGTGCGTGTTCGAAAAACAATTTTTCTTTTATACACATTTTTGTTTTTTTATTGATTTATTGATACAGAAAAAATATTTATTTAATCGATAAATGAAGTGCATTGATGTAAAAAAGAAACACATACACACATTAAATTATACAATTTGTCTCCAAGCTCGATCTTTTACAACCCTTGAACTATAGAACTCTAAATTCTAGTATTTGTGATTTAATTTATTTTGCATCTAACGGATATTAATTTTAATATTCACCTTAATTCATAGCAAAAAATTAAAATTAATCAGATGGAAAAAAATAGCGGATTGAAACGAATTTTACGTATATTTTGTCCAATAAGTTACTAGGTAGATCTTCTAAGCCAATTCATAACATCCCTACTTCCAAACCAATTTTTTTTTAAGTATTGGTTTGGATATTTATTAATTTTTAATAAATATATATATAAAATGCGATCAATTTTACAGCCAAAAGAATTCAGATATATATATATATATTTCAATTTTCATGACCAAATTTCTAAAAACCTCATATAAAATAGTTAAAAAAATTATATGCTTTAAAAAAAATTAAAAATCTTTTTTTTTAATGTAAATAGCCTAAATTTTTTTTATTGCCCAGGCCCCCCGAAAAGTATAGACAAGCATGCATCCATGAAGTTAGGTTTTTATAAAGTTCAAAAAAAAAATTAGGTTTTAATAAATGCTACGGTTTGGTCGACGATATATGCTACCGGTTAAATACTTTCACAAATTATATATGGGCCAATTGACTAAATTAACACATTTTAAAACTTTTGTTCCAAACTTAGCATCACTAGTTAAAAATGACAATAATACCACAAATTTTGACAATAATAACAAAAAATTAATATTAAAATAAACTAAAATCATTTTCTAATGGGAAAACATTAGGGGTGTCAATTAGGGCCAAAGCCCGAGGACCGGCCCAGCCCAGTCCTGAAAAATAGTGAGCTCGGACCTATAAATAAAAGCCCATAAAAATCGGGCATTTCAGGCTAATGTGTTTTTTGGGCTTAGTCCGATCGGACTCGGGCTAGCCCGAAAAGTCCGGAACTATTTGATTACGTATGTCTTATTAAATTTGGGTTCGCTTATCATATGATTTCAAAGCGTATGAAAAACGTCCCATTATAGAAGAAGGAAAGTCTAAATTGACTCTATACTTAGAAAACGATATGTTGGAACTGGCTTTATATGAAGACATGAATGTTTTAGAATGGTGGAAGTGTCAGTCACAACGTTATGGTGAGCTAGCTCGTATGGCATGTGATATTTTAAGCATTCCGATAACTACAGTGGCATTAGAGTCTACATTAAGTATTGGTGCGCATGATTTGGATAAATGTAGAAATTGTCTTTTACCAAGAAACGTTGAAGCACTGATTTGTACATGCACTTTATTGGATGGGTTTACATTTCGTGATCCATGTATCATTATTATTCATCCATATTTACTTCATATTTTTAAAAATTTTATCTATAAACTTTCAATGACATTTCTATATGATTTATACCTCTCAAATCTTAATATTATTTTACTTTATTTTTTTTCTAGTAGCTCTTGATGATGATGAGGATTTAGAAGACGATGAAGGAGATTATAATCTAAACTCTACTACCTAGATTTGAAGTATTTTGATTTTATGTTTTATTTGGTAATACAATTTATTTGAATTTTATTTGTTTTTTTGTCAAAATTTTGCTTTTAAATTTAATTGGATTTGATATCATACATTTCAATTTAGATTTATTTTGGTAAATATTTTGTTTTAATTATTTTTCATTTGAGAATTGAGAATTTTTGTGTTTGTAAAGAAAAGCCCAAAAAAGCCCGAAAAGCCCTAGAGCCCTGTCAGGGTCGGGCCGGGCTTTAGAATATAGGCCCAATTTTTTTTTCGGGCCGGGCTCAAATATATGTGGGCTTTACGGGTTTCGGGCCGGGCCAGCCCGATTGATATACCTAGGAAAAACTAAACCTTAAATTGGAAATATTGAATCCAAATATAATGTTTAATTTTATTTTAAATTTATTCTGGGTAAACAAGTATTTTTTACATAATTATGTGTGTTATTTTTGGAATTTTAAATTTAAGGTGCTAGTTTAGAACAAAAAAATTGTGCTATTTTAGGGTATTTCTCTTATATATGGCAAAACTTAAATAATATTGCCTCCGTTTCACAAAGAGTGTTGTTTTTAGGTTTTGTTTTTGTTTTACAAAGAGTGTCGTTTTATGTTTTCAATGCATAATTTTGAACAAATATTCAGTTTTAACCTTATTGTTTTAATGTATTAATTAGAGAGAGATAAATTGTTTAGTGTATTAATAAGGAGTAATATGGAATTTTTAATCATTTTCTTAATATGTGTGAAATGTGTCAAAATAACACTCTTTGTGAAACATAGAGAGTATATTATGATGTGGAATGGTCCTATTATTATTATTATTATTTTTTTTTGAAAGAAGGGTTAATGGTCCTATTATTCTTTCTTTTTTTTACCAAATTAATGGTCATATTATTCATTCGTTTGATATTAGCTATATATGTCAATAAAATTATATAATCTAATTAAAATCCATATGTTATATGATTATAATCGGTTGGTGTTTCATTCATTTTTTTAACATCATACTTTACCTTATTGACTTGAATCAGAAATCATATAGTTATGTATGAGACATAGAAATACAATCAATGCATTATCAATGTTTAAAAAAGAATGATATAACCAAATAAGTGAAATTACAGTATTCTTTTTTTTGTTGCAAGTAAACTTTACCCGCTAAATATCAAATATGTTATTCCTTCTGTTTCATAAAAAGTGTCATTTTAACACTTTTCACACAAATTAAGAAATTTTGAAATTATACTAATATGCCCCTATAATTAATTCAAAATGATATAAATACAAAGATTTTTAGCTTTGGATAAAGGATAATTATGAGAATTAGTTTGAAAAGTTGCATTGAAAATATAAAATGACAATCTTTTTGAAACAAAAAAATTTACTCTAAAATGACACTTTTTGTGAAACGTGAAATGGAACAATATTTTTTTATTCATCTTTGTTCCTCAACCTAGCATGATCGTCTTGTTTGGCAAACTTCTTTTTCATAAAGTGCCAATCAATTTTTAGAAGATCATTACTTACGCAAAAGCCATATTATGTAATCGGACTGGTATGGTTATTAAAAGGAAATCGGACTCAAGACTCGATCCCTCCACCACGTGAAGGTGAAGCTCGTGTTTTTTTTTTAGTAGGTTATATTGACATAATTGCACCCATAATCACTTTTTAAAAGTTTATTTATGTTTTTGGCATTTTCTATTTATTTTTTGTTTTTTTATGTTAAATGATGATTTTGCTCTTACTTTCTATTAGTAAATGTACTGTATATTGTTAATTCGCGTAATCAGGGGCGGAGGCAGGTGATGGAGGTCAGGGGCAGTTGCCCAACATGAATTTTTTTTTTTTGATGTAATTGCTTAAAGATTTTTTTTTTTGCCCTTCTTGGTATATTATTTTATGTACCATTGCCCCGGGTGAAAATAGATTCTAGATTCGCCACTGCGCATAATAATATACATAGATACGAATAAAAAGTCAACGCGTGTACAATATAAAAAATGATAGTTTCCCAATTATATTTCCAATCTTCACTTTTAAAAATATTTTAGTTACACGTTTATTTTGTTGAAATCGTCTCTGTCGCGAAAAATCACTGTGACTCGTAAACGGCGTCGTAACCAATATGCATGTGTAAAGCCCACCAGCATAATTGACATTGACATAATTATCAGTAAGTAACTTCCTCCTCCAACGACCAACATCAATCCCACGAGGCATTTTGGTTGGTGAACTGTACCAATATTTCTCATTAGTAACCAATTCACTTTTTTTGTTTGTTTCTTTCTTAAACGTATATTTCTTCACTCGACCAAAAAATATCCGACATATTTTTCATATATATATTTCGAATTCACACACGTGTTGTACTGTTGAATTTACTACTTGAAGATAATATAATTTCATAATTTTCTTTTCCATTCTAAGAGTTCACACAACGGAAATTTTGAAGGAGACATTCACTGTCGTTCCCAAAAAAAGAAGACATATATCATGTTGAAATTGAATGTGACATGCATATCTATATATAGACGAATCGTTTATTGAGAGACATATATATATATATATCAATCGACCTACCAAAAATGATATGTACTCAATGTTGGAACTATTTTTTTGTCAAAACTCGAGGGCTTGATAAAATTGTGTTAGTGTGAAAAGAAATGAGTTAAGTTCATTCTAATGAAATGTTTTCATTGACCAAGAAATATTTTCTCGTGTATATATTTTGGAATAGTTGTGTCATTAATTTAAATGATGAACAATAAGAGAGAAGAAAAGACCACACGTGCGTCGATCGCACATTGGGCCTTGTTGGGCTCGTGGACTTTTAGAGGTATCGATCGATACCCCTTGGTATCGATCGATACTCGACGGGCCGACTTAAAAATCGCAGCCTCCTAGAATATTCTGAGGAATATTCTGTTTCTGTCAGGGAAAAACCCTAGTCTCTCTCCTATATATACTGGCCGATTTTCACAGGAAAAATCATCAGCAAAAACACTAAAAAACACAACCTAAAAGTTCTAACAGAAGTTCTGTCAATTCCCTACCGCTTAGAGTAAGTTGCTATTCGAGAGTATCGTAGTATAATGTTCGACAGATCTGATATCAAGTGTAGATAATACAGATTACTTTGGTTGTATCCTGGGACTCATGGATCTATTAAAACCTGTCGCACTACGGGAGATTCTTTGAGTTAAGGAAAGAGATTCATCTCGTCTCCTCAGATTTATTTATGCTTTAATCGTTTTATGAACCGTCTGTTCCTTATTGTTTATTTATACAATCGTGATTAAATCTTATCCTGTCTATTGTGCGAAATTTTGGTCCTACAATCTTAACTCATAGAAGATCCGATTTTGTTTTATTACTTCAATCGGATCTTTAATCACGAGTAAATAAACGTTTTCAAACGGTTTTTATAACGATTCTTCTACTGCTGATGATACTCAAACGTTATCAAAAAGCTTCTTAGCAACTTGAAACGTGTAGTAGAGGCAATCTCCATCTATTCTATTTTTAAGAAGATGTTAATCTGCTTGTGATACTCAAACGTTATCAAAAAGCTGTTTAGCAACTTGAAACGTGTAGTAGAAGTAGTATTGCTTTAAACATCTTCTACAACCGTCTTTAGTTGCGATTAATGAACAGTATAATCAACGAACGCACCTTGTTGTTCTTGATAGGTTCGATTGCGATCGAAACCTTGTGAGTATCGATCGACACTGAGGTGTATCGATCGATACTATGCAAAAAGTTGTATCGATCGACACTGAGGTGTATCGATCGATACTATGCAAAAAGTTGTATCGATCGACATTGAGGTGTATCGATCGATACTATGCAAAAAGTTGTATCGATCGATACTGAGGTGTATCGATCGATACTATGCAAAAGTTTGTATCGATCGACACTGAGGTGCATCGATCGATATTATGCATCGACCAAGTTGGGTCTACGTCGATCAATACAAGTGATGCATCGACTGACACAGTATGTGCATCGAGCATCGATCGACACAATGGTGCATCGATCGATCCTGTGAAATTCACTTGTATCGATCGACACCTAGGGTGTATCGATCGACACTAAGTGTGCATCGATCGACACCTAGGGTGTATCGATCGACACTAAGTGTGCATCGATCGACACCAGTGATGCATCGATTGATACTGTATGTGCATCGAGCATCGATCGACACTGAGTGTGCATTGATCGACACTGTGCAAAATTACTTTGCATCGACCATTTTAGGGTCTGTATCGATTGACACTGTAATGAGCATCGATCGACACTGGTAGAGCATTGATCGAACCCGTGTGTGTTTCGATAGACACCTACAGTCGCATCGATCGAGCCTGTGCAAAACTCTATTGCATCGATCGATACTGTGTATGCATCGATCGACACCATAGGTGTGTATCGATCGACACTGTGTGCATCGATCGATACCAAGGAGTATCGATCGACACCAATGCGATTTGGTTCGATATTTAGAATTGCGATTCTTAACTATATATCGGTACAAATGTAAAGCTTGCGTACAAGCGAATGGAACGTTTTAAAACGCTTCCCGGGTTAGGGTTTGCGAACACCTAACATCAAACACGTTTAGAACGGTTTGACGAACACTCTGAGGAGGTTCCAACTTGAACGCACGTTTGCGGTTAAAAACTTTAGAACGCGCACATGCGGTTCTAGTTGTTTCGATAAGCGGATCTTAAATTAAAATTTAATTCCGTATCGATAAATATCATCAATAAAAGGGTGATGGTCTATTAGTCACAGATAACAATCGTCTCATTATTATATGAGTTTGCGGACGTTTATAAACGGTTCGATAAGTGACAACTTTGTGGTATTAATCCCGCGTCGTTTAGCGTTTATGAACATGTCATAGCGTTTCTCGTAGAACCGGCTAAAACAGTTATCAAATGCGATCCACGAAACGAATCAGCGAACGCTCTCCGGAGGTTCAGATTAGAACACATGATAGCGATTCTAAAACGATTTCATAATCCGTTATAATTGGTTTTAAAACTGCGGTTTCAAAATCAAAAAGAAAGAGTTTCAGATTCTCATCGAATACTCTTAATGTTTAATTATTTAATAATTAGATTGATGCAACGTTGAAATCGTTAAACACTCTTTAGTTTAAAGACGTGTTAAGATGCAGTATGTTGAAAATAGCTCAATACTATGTTTCAAAAAATTTGCTATTTTGGAATAATTAATTGATGTTCAATTAAGTATTGGAGGCTGATTTAATCGAATAATTAAATCATTGGGCTAAGTGAGCAGGCCTCTTGAGATTCTTGATATGAGTTCAAGAATACTAATACAATTCAATATTGTATTAAGTTTATTAAATTCTAGAAATTGAATTTAATTTTACCCTTTAACTTGAGAGTTGGGTATTGGTTAGTATATTGATTTGGTTTGATTCTCTTGAACAAAATCAAATTTCAATATGACTAACAACACCGATGTGATCATTGTTAGATCCGGTGGTGTAAAAGACAATGGAATGGCTGAAGCCAATTTAGTCGAGATAGACATGTGTAATGTCATCCTCGGAGTCAATATGGTTGAGCATAACCCACATGAGTGGTGGTATTATACCAATATATGCGTTGAGATGAGAATGTTTTTCTCCTACCATAAATAATGACAAGAATTTAATCATAGTGCTAAAGTTGACTTCTCAAAGAAGCTCACTCTCACTAATGTAAAGCATGTGCTAGAGATGCATAAAAATCTTATTTAGGGCACAATGCTAATTAGGCACGAATTCATCGTCAATGACAAGGCTGATTAGCGTGTATTGACAAAGAATGTTGTCTATATTAAGGACGGACTGGTCCAAATTAACGTTGAGACAGTCGGACTTAAAATTAATGTAACCAATGTTGTTGACATCAATGAGAAAGAATCATTTGCTTATGGTACAAAATCTCTTAGTATTTAATCTGAATGTTTCAGTCACATTATATTCGAATCTATGCGTATATTGAATGAGATTCCGAAATACAAAATAATCAAAGATAAGTGTGAGGTTTGCGTTCCAACCAAACTCACTAAAACACCATCGTCGAGCGAACCTCTTGGTTTGATTCATACAAAAGGTTGTGAGAAATATTTCGTGACTTTCATTGAGGATTGTACGAAATATAGTTATGTCTAATTGCTAAGAAGCAAATACAAGACCTTGGAAAACTCTCAAGGAGTATAAACTCGAGGTTGAAAAATCAACTCGAGAGAACTATCAACATAGTTTGAAGTGATAGAGGACATGAACATGGTATTATCCATTAAACGATTGATCCCTATTCACTGGAATCTAATGGAGTTTCATAACAAATTACCGAATTATTTGATGAACTCATTATTCCTAAAAAATCTGGGTTAGTCCAGAAATGTGGGGGAAGCATTGCTTACCGCAAGTTATACGCTGAACTAAATACCACACAAAGTCACTGGAAATAATTCATGTGGACTTTGGAAAAGTAATGTGTTTTTATACAAATACATGAAAGTGTGGGGGTGTCTAGCAACCACCTAAGAAGGTGACAATCGGACCAAAAACGGTGGATTGTATCTTCATTGCATATGCACACAATGTAGTGTTGATTGCTTTATGGTGTATAAAGTATATATACCAGACATCCAAGTAATCACGGTAACCAAGGAATGTGTCTTCCTTTGAACAAGAGTTTCCGTGTAAAGGATAAGCTCTAGTACCTCACGAATTGAGGCGAGCAATTGATCTCTTGGGCTCTTACGCTTTTAGAGGTATCGATCGATACACCTCGGTATCGATCGATGCTTGACGGGCATTGGGCCTTAGATCGAGCAATTTTGGTACTTCTGTAAAGAAGCAGAAGAGACTAAAGTTGAAATTAGTCGTATGCTGATTGGAATCACAGCAATATGAGATCTTGTAATACATCAAATGGATGTAAAATCTGCCTTTCTAAACGACCATTTAGAAGAGGTGATTTACATGAAACAACCCGAGGGTTATGTCACTCCTGAACAAGGAAAGAAGATAAGTAGACTTGCAAAGTCCTTATACGAGCTTAAGTTAGCTCCTAAGCAATAGTTTGGAAAGTTTGACAACAAAGTGATGTCAAATAACTTCCAAATCACTTAAGGTGATATACATCAAAAGTACTCCACATGGATACGTTTTGTTATGTTTATATGATGACACGGTCATCATAGAAGCAAGAAGGACATAATCCAACACACTAAGAATGTGTTTAATGGGAAGTTTGATAGACATAAGATTAGTGGATAATCTTGTCTCAAGATCCTAGAATGTTTTGAGAACTACTCAAACAAGATTGCAATAACTCCAATTGTGATAAAGTTGTATATCACAAGTGATCGGAAGTCTAACGTACTTGATAAATCGTACTAGATCCGATTTAGCGCATTCAGTAAATAAGTTGCTACACGTGTGGAAAGCAATAATTTGAATTTTGAATTATCCAGCGTTAAATGTCGTCTCTATTTACATCAAAGTCTGGGGGGTTCAAGACTTTATGTTCACCTCTTGGTCTTGTAAATCTGACATATATTATAAGTGGATAATACTTTTTTCTTGGGGGTGCAGCAGTATCCTGGAAATCTTCCAAACAAGCACTCTTGGCCTAATTAACCAAGGAGTCAGAGTTTATAGCTTTAGATAAAGCTACAGAGGAAGCAGAATGGTTTCGAAACTTTGTGGAAAATATCCCGATGTGGGAAAAACCAGTGCCAACTTTATGTGTACACTCTGAGAGTTAGTGAGCTATCTCTCAGACACTGAGTAAGTTATAAAATGGCAAATCTCGAGAATGATATAAGACCATTTAGACAACTGATCTCACAACGGCTGATAACTTAGCGGATCTGTTTCCCAAAAAGTTAGCCTCGAGATCAAGTTAGTTAAATCATCAAAAGTAATGGGTTTAAAGCCTATAGAAAAAGATGACGTTTGACAGATACCCCACCTATGTGACTGGAGATCCCAAGATCTAGGTTCAAAGGGAAACAAAATTAAACTGATTCGAATTTGAGCAATGTGAGACTATGTCTCTGCCCAGTTCCTAGGATGATAAAACAGTGCTACCTGTGGATAATGAGGATAAGCGTTGGCTTTTAATGATTGCATAGCTGTGTAGATAGTGCAGTGTGACAGGACACTTCTGAAAACAAGCTAATAAAAGATCACCTTGTGAAGTGTGAAATGGGGCCGTTTCTAGGAGAATGAAGGATAAGGCTATTTTCTCCAAATTCACTCACGAATACCAGGAATGTTCAAGGCCAAAATGAACCCAATAGAGAACAATGTTCTACGAGAAAATGTCGCTGTGCGATATCTGTTGTATCAGTTTACATCAAAATCCGGGTGGTTCAAGACATCATGTTCACCTCCTGGCCGAGTAAACGCAACGGATATTAAAATTGTTTGGTTCAAAGCTGAAAAACGCTACCATTCAGTGACAGTTACATTTTCGTATACTCTCGAAAGTCTGTCTACGTCTAGATGAGTCTAGTCGAGTATGTCTAGTAAAAGTCTAGTCTGTACAATTTTCAATTGTTTAGAGTCATTTCTATTCATGTGGGGGATTGTTGGAACTAATTTTTTGTCAAAGCTCGAGGGCTTGATAAAATTGTGTTAGTGTGAAAAGAAATGAGTTAAGCTCATTCTAATGAAATGTTTTCATTGACCGAGAAATGTTTCTCGTGTATATATTTTGGAATAGTTGTGTCATTAATTTAAATGATGAACAACAAGAGAGAAGAAAAGACCACACATGCGTCGATCGCACATTGGGCCTTGTTGGGCTCGTGGACTTTTAGAGGTATCGATCGATACACCTTGGTATCGATCGATACTCGACGGGCCGACTTAAAAATCGCAGCCTCTTAGAATATTCTGTTTCTGTCAGGAAAAAACCCTAGCCTCTCTCCTATATATACTGGCCGGTTTTCACAGGAAAAATCATCAGCAAAAACACTAAAAAACACAGCATAAAAGTTCTAACAGAAGTTCTGTCAACTCCCTACCGCTTAGAGTAAGTTGTTATTCGAGAGTATCGTAGTATAATGTTCGACAGATCTGATATCAAGTGTAGATGATACAGATTAGTTTGGTTGTATCCTGAGACTCATGGATCTATTAAAACCCGTCGCACTACGGGAGATTCTTTGAGTTAAGGAAAGTGATTCATCTCGCCTCCTCAGATTTATTTATGGTTTAATCGTTTTATGAATCGTCTGTTGCTTACTGTTTATTTATACAATCGTGATTAAATCTTATCCTGTCTATTGTGCGAAATTTTGGTCCTACACTCAAGGGTTTATAACGTAATCTAAATGTGGTTAGCACGTACGTACAATAAGGTAAAAACTGGAACAAAACTAAGGAGATTAGCAGATGATATCCCTCGCAAAAAGTATGCGCATGCAAGGTCCAAATTTTTTACGTATAAGAAAACCAATCATGTAAAAAGTTGTTACTTTGGTTATATATATTCTTGTTTTAAAATGCACTAAAACTGGAGGTTTATCCAAGACCGGCTCCGTGTAGATACATAGAAATAGAATATACTGTTTTGCAGGTTTTTAATTAGTGCATTTATAACACGAGGATTTTTGGCAGGTCACCAACAAAATGATTTTAAAAAGTATAGATCAATATAATAATAATCTTCTAATTACATTTTCTTTTGGGTGTTGGCCCTACAGAATTCAATATGGTGACATTCATCACTAGCTAGAGAGACCAATTAGTCCGTCCAGCTCAATACCTTCCACACTGCTTCCTCCTCGCCACATAAGGGGGTGTATTATCGTCATTTCACAGCTACCTAGCTACCTATGTTAATGAGGCATTATAAATAGCAAGGTGAAAGAAAGATCCATGCAGAAACAATTAGAATATAGTTAATAATTACAACACATATTGTTTCTTCTTTCTTCTATCCTTAAAATGGATACTTTAGCTTCAAACAACTCTTCGGATCTTACGACCAAGTCTAGTCCCGGAACGTCGCCGTTTAGCAACATGTATCTCTTCACATCACTTCAAGCTCTTTTCGTCATTTCCCTCTTGATCATATTCAAGAAAATAAAGTCATCTTCACAAAACAAGAAGATGCATCCTCTCCCGCCGGGTCCCACAGGTTTTCCGATTGTCGGAATGGTTCCGGCGATGCTTAAAAACCGTCCGGTTTTCCGGTGGCTTCACAGCCTCATGAAAGAGCTTAACACGGATATAGCCTGTGTTCGTCTAGGAAACACTCACGTGATCCCCGTCACGTGTCCTAAGATCGCACGTGAGATTTTCAAGCAACAAGACGCACTCTTCGCGTCAAGACCACTCACTTATGCTCAAAAGATCCTTTCCAACGGCTACAAAACATGCGTGATCACACCGTTCGGAGAACAATTCAAGAAGATGAGGAAAGTGATCATGACGGAGATTGTTTGTCCGGCAAGACACCGATGGCTACACGACAATAGAGCGGAGGAAACCGATCATTTAACCGCTTGGCTTTACAACATAGTTAAAAACTCCGAACCGGTCGATCTCCGGTTTGTTACAAGGCACTACTGTGGAAATGCGATTAAGAGGCTTATGTTCGGAACGAGGACGTTCTCGGCGAAAACCGAAACCGACGGTGGGCCAACTGTGGAAGATATCGAGCATATGGATGCTATGTTTGAAGGTTTAGGGTTTACGTTTGCGTTTTGTGTATCGGATTATCTACCGATGCTTACGGGATTGGATCTAAACGGACATGAGAAGATCATGAGAGAAGCTAGTGCGATTATGGATAAATATCACGATCCTATTATTGATGAGAGGATTAAGATGTGGAGAGAAGGAAAGAGAACTCAGATTGAAGATTTTCTAGACATTTTCATCTCTATCAAGGACGAAGATGGCCAGCCTTTGCTTACCGCTGATGAAATCAAACCAACCATTAAGGTAATTATTTAGATTTATTATATTTATATTTTTCTGTCAACTAATGACACATATATATATATATATATATATATTAATAAAATGATACATATATTACTTTCTATATCTATATATTGTTAAATGTTATGGTTGATAATAGTTAAAATGGCAGAATTAAATTTATTATTAGTTTTAGCAAAATTTAAGTTTAAGTGGTGAAAAAAGTTGAGAAATAATTTGTTTTTTCTGGTTCTAGCAACAACCCAAGATTTTAACTAATTTTGTTGTCCTTAAAACTAACAAAAAAATGGTAAAACGCCAAAAATCCGTAAAAGTTTTTTTTTTTTTTTGATAAAAGGTTATGTTTTGCATAAAGTTAATAGTCATGTTGACCCGTGAGTCCGTGCATTAGAATAGTAAAACAATAATTAATAATTTATATATTTGATTTAATAGGAACTTGTAATGGCGGCACCGGACAACCCATCAAACGCCGTGGAATGGGCCATGGCGGAGATGATAAACAAACCTGAGATTCTCAACAAAGCAATGGAAGAGATCGAAAGAGTCGTCGGAAAACAAAGACTCGTCCAAGAATCCGACATCCCAAAACTTAACTATCTCAAAGCTATTCTCCGAGAAGCTTTCCGTCTTCATCCCGTCGCCGCCTTTAACCTCCCACACGTGGCACTTTCCGACACAACCGTCGCTGGTTATCATATCCCTAAAGGAAGCCAAGTTTTACTTAGCCGTTACGGTCTTGGTCGTAACCCTAAGGTTTGGTCTGATCCACTTAGCTTTAAACCGGAGAGACATCTCAATGAGTGTTTGGAGGTGACTTTGACGGAGAATGATCTCCGGTTTATCTCGTTTAGTACCGGAAAAAGAGGATGTGCTGCTCCGGCGTTAGGTACGGCGATAACCGTCATGATGCTCGCGAGGCTTTTGCAAGGGTTTAAATGGAAACTAGCCGGAGGTGAGACACGTGTCGAGTTGATGGAATCGAGTCATGATATGTTTCTTGCGAAGCCTTTGGTTATGGTCGGAGAATTAAGGTTGTCGGAGGAGCTTTACCCAGCGGTAAACTGAGGCGGCGGTGACGTACGGCGAGAATATTTGTGTGTATTATGAATAATTTATATTTATCTAAGCGTATAACCCAAAGTTTGGTCAATAATGAACCAAACTTTGTTCGGTTTTGGTCCTTTTTGGAAACACTTGAAGTGTGTTTCCTTTTGCTTTTCTTTATGAATTTTGGTTTTGCGTTCATAAAATTAATAAGATGGTGTTCACATCGAGTATATATATGTTTGTTTCTGTTGTTTTTTTGGGGGGCAAACTCTTTGTTTTTTATTTTCATCTTCATTATTATTTTTTATAAAATATGTCCATTGTAAAATTATCCATATAAATGTTTTCATAATTTATTATTAGAATTATTCGTCATAAAATTATCCATATAATTGGTTTCATAATTTTTTTAGTTTTTCTTTAACGGAAAATAAATTATGAGAATAATTATATGAATAATTTTTCAATGGTCAATTCTATCTATCTACAAAGATCACGACAGATGATTCTACATATATCATATATACGATAAATAGTTTTATTTTTGATATGTAAGATCACGACGAATAGTTCTATTTATATCATGCTTGAAATCTTTTCTAAAATTGCCAGCATTAATATGCTGCATTAAATCATATTTTCTGAGATTCAAATTTCATACCTCTAGGTATAAAAGTATATATTAATGAATCTTTTGTTTCTGTTTTTAAGAAATAAATATTCTCAGAAATTTTGTCCATATATCCGGCATGCCAAATGTACTATGTAGTACTCCATATGTTTCACAAAAATGTCTTTTTGACACATTTCATCACACATATTTAAAAAATTATTAATTAAAATTTCCATATTACTCTTTATTAATACACTAAACAATTTTTTTCTCTCTAATTAATACACTAAAATAATAAGGTTAAAATTATATTTTTATTCAAAATTATGCATTGAAAAGATAAAACGACATTCTTTGTGAAACAGAGGAGTATATTTTTTTTATTTTATGGGGAATTTCGAAACTTATTTTTAATCACACAAAGAGAATGGGGTCAAAACCGAATCACGTGACATAGTCAAATATTAATTTTTTTTGTAATTAAATAATTACTTTTTTAAAAAAAATTAGACCAATCACAACGTGACACATCATCTCGGGGTGTCTCAACTTTTTATTTTTAATGTCTCATTTGAGACACCCATATCTCTCTCTCTTTTTTTATTTTATTTTTATTTTTATTTTGTTTAATGGAGGGTGTCTCGAGACATCTCAATGTGGATGCTCTAAGACCATTGGCCCACAAATCATCGAAAACAATGTTGACAAAAAAGAATTATTAAGAGAATACCGAATGTCTAAAATCTTTACATGTATTTAGGGCAAAAATTATTTATGAAAACTTATACACTCAAGGTAATAAAATTTTACTTGACATTTAGCATGATTATTGCAAGAACCCCTACCTCTTATGAATATTTAATCATAAATTTTAAGTTAAGAACCTTTTCTAAGAACCTTTAATTTTGTATGCTCCAATGGTAGAACCCTTAATGGGATTTTTTTTTTAAAAAATTATAATTTTGTGAATAACATGGCTCTTCTATTCTATAAATTCTACAAGAAACCATTACATTTAAACATAAGCATATATTCTATAAATTTTACATGGCTCTTCTATTCTATAAATTCTACATGGCTCTTCTATTCTTCCACTCACCGATTGCTCGATGTGTAACCGAAATCAGTCCACTTGTCTCTATCCCAGAGTGCTTTGACCCTTGTTCCCATGCATAGCATCGCAGACATCGCCGAATCGGCCCGGAACAGTCGACGAAGGCGACAGACCAACCGAGGAGTCGTCGAAGGCGACAGAGAAAACAAGGAGAAGTCGAGAGAAGAATTTGGTCAGGGAAAAACAAAGAAGAGAGAAAGAAAAAAAAAATTCCCCCAATTGTTGAATCCAATCACCTAATGCCACGTGGACCGTAAAAAACGGTTCTTAAGGTTCTAAATTAAGATACGACTCTTAGCTAATTGAATACTATACATTAATTTTAATCATAAAAAATCCTAAGAACTCCCCTAAGAGACTGCGTTAAAAATGCTCTAACTTCATATTTAGGGCAAAAATTACACCATTTCACACTTAGACACCCAAGGTAATAAAAAAATTACACCTTTGAAATTTTATGAAAACCGAATAAAAATTTAAAATAAATATCTAAAAACGGGATTAAAAAGATATAAAAACGGGTTACATCAATAACCAAGAAAGGTAATATCATGGTTATCCAGGTTTTAATGGAGAGAAGACACGGGATACCTTGGAAGATCTCTTTTACTTGACATTTCACACTTAGGTTCTTCATCTTTGTTGGCAATTTTAATGTAAACGATGAACATGTTTGTTATCACATCAAAACATTTTATTAGTCTTGCAAAGTCGCTCTTTTTGATACTACAGATTTTGAGTAATTGATGATGTTAACATCAATTATGGGAAAGAAAAAAAAGACGAGTATACATCCAATAGGGATTTTAACTTATTTCTCCATGAATTATTCGTCTCTTGATTATTCATACACGAGCTATCGAACGATGCCAAAATCATCATGAACTACCTATAATTTTGAATTTACTACATGAAATTATGAAAATTAGTCAATTTCACCAAAACCGTAAACAAAGTTTATTTTCCGTTAACGGGATCTGACGTGGCTGACAGGTGGCTCAATGATTTAATCTGGTTTGCGATTAAACCAATTTGTTTTTTTTTAATTGCAAAAACCAAAACGACGTTTGTGTTAAAATAATTGATGATGTTAACATCAATTATGGGAAAGAAAAAAAAAGACGAGTATACATCCAATAGGAATTTTAGCTTATTTTTCCGTGAATTATTCGTCTCCTGATTATTCATACACTAGCTATCGAACAATGCCAAAATCATCATGAACTATCTATAATTTTGAATTTACTACATGAAATTATGAAAATCAGTCAATTTCACCAAAACCATAAACAGAGTTTGTTTTCCGTTAACGGGATCTGACGCGGCTGACAGGTGGTTCAATGGTTTGATCTGGTTTGCGATTAAACCAAATTTTTTTTAATTGCATAGACCAAAACGACGTTTGTGTTTAAATAATTTTTTGCACCCGCCGAGAATCGAACCTTGATCTGTAAGGTGACAGAATAAAATTCTACCACTAGACCGCTGGTATTTCATTGTACATTCAAACACATAACTATATATATATATACGAAATCAAATTCCTCAAATCAATTTCTTCTTCTTCCTCGATTTGAAGGTGTGATGCTCAGACAATTTAGCTTCAGATCCTCTCTTCTCCCACTTTCTTCTCATTGCCGAGGGAAGCTCTGTGAAATCAGCAGCCTCAACCCACCTTCAAATCGGAGCCATCATGGCCACAATTTCGACCCAGAACGAGTCGACTCAGCAAACAAAAAAACCTGTGGGGTCTATGTGAGGGATGCAAGCTCTGTGTATGTGAGGGCTGAAATTTCGACCCAGAACGAGTCGCATTCTCTTGGTCTGTGATCAAGGATACGATCACGCCGATGAATCTGTTCGTTTACGGGCTTGCGTTTTTGGGTGTTGGGTATTACAACCATTGCAAGCTTCAGGCTTTGAAGGCCAAAGATGCACAGAAGAAGGTTTAAGAAAGTGATGAGGAAGCTGTGAAGCTTTTGGTGGAGGAGAGGGAAAGTGAAGTTGCAGGGAAATGAAACGAAACTCAAGATTTTGAGATCTGATTCTTGATCTGGTTCAAGAATGCGATTTCAGAGAATAAGAGCTAAAGGGTAAAAGGATGATTTTTGGGAAGAGATTGTTTTGTTTGGGTGGATTTTGCTTCTTCATAGGTATGCCTACGTTTAAGTTATGATTACATAGTGATTGATAGGTACAAAGGGATTTTTAGAGGTTTCTTGAATCTTTTTGAAACTCCATTGTATCTTCTTTTGAGTTTGTCTTTGTTTTCTTACCTTTTCTTCTTTATGAATCTATTATTATCTTTGTGGGTAAACAAATTATTGTAGTAGTAACTTCTTCATATTTTGCTCATTGAGATTGTTACAATGCAATACTGAAATTCCTTTCTTGCTCTCTTTCTTCAATGAAACGAAGCTTGGATGCTTGAGGATCGCTAGAAGAAGAAATTGATTTGAGGAATTTGATTTCGTATATATATATATATATATATATATATATATATATATATATATATATATATATATATATATATATATATATATAGCTATATGTTAAATGTACAATGAAGCACCAACGGTCTAATGGTAGAGTTTTACTTAGTCATGGTACATACACATGTTTGATTCTCGGCGGGTGCAAAACATTATTTTAACATAGAAAAACCAAAACGACGTCGTTTTGGTCTTTGCAATTAAAAAAAATAATTGGTTTAATCGCAAACCAGATTAAACCATTGAACCACGTCAGATTCCGTTAACGGAAAACAAACTCTGTTTACGGTTTTGGTGAAATTGACTGATTTTTATAATTTCATGTAGTAAATTCAAAATTATATATAGGTAGTTCATGATAGTTTTGGTATTGTTCGATACCTCGTGTATGAATAATCAGGAAACGAATAGTTCATGGGGGAATAAACTAAAATCCCACATCCAATATGAACAAAAAAATTTGCTGATAGTATTGCATCTTCATTGTTGATGGTAAAGAGTGATGACATTGTAGAGGAATATTAATCTTTAAAAAATACTAAAGGAAATGAAACTGTTTTAAGAAGAATGCTCATAAAAACTTATCAAATAAATTATGTCGTATCAATTTTTTAGTATAAATAATGTATTTATTATTCTTGATATTGTTGTACCTCAAATTGATTGTATCAATTGATACTCTCTCTTATATATGAAGACCATTTTCATGACCTTTAAATCTGGATTTGTAATTTTTTCAACTGAGTAAAAACTTCTTCTTCCTCTAGGCAGGCTATCGTTCAGGACTCAATTATGCATTGGAGTTGCATATGATACCAAAATTAGCGAGTACAAAGTTTTCCACATATTTGCAAGATATCTTATATCGATGGGACGACATTGACACAAACGAGCACGACTATGGTGATGGCGAAAAAGGGAGTTTTGGTATTGAACAAAAGTTATAATGAGAGGAAATCAGTTTGGTGAGAGTGCAAGTGGAGATACCTAAGAGATTGAGCAAAAGAGGAGAAGAAGCTTCGTTGTAGTTACTCTGAGATTGGTAAATCAATCTTTCTCTTACAAAAGTGTATTTTCAGAAGGTCGTTGGTTTATAAGTTGTAACTTTTTGTGATGATTCCAAAATCTGTTTTAGTAGTTGGCATATCTCTCCATCATGATTCCAAGATCTTTTTTTTCGATTTCTTGTATGTTTATAGAAATGTCAATCATGTGGCTGATGCATTAGCAAAACAGGTAAGAGTCCAATTTTCTAAGTATGTAGTGGTGGCTATGAAAAATTAGGATGTAGTATTTTAATTTGTAATTTTCTACTAGTGAAAAAGGGTAATTATGACAAAAAGGTTCTTTTAATTTGTTAAGTTTTAATAAGTTCTAAATTTGTCTATGAGAAATAGTATCATATTATGAAAATAATATGTTATTAAAATAAGACGGATATCTACCTTATAAAGAGAGAATGGGGCTCTCCAGCGTAGACACTTGGCCCCCCTTTATTGGTCCATTTTTTATTATTTTTTTTAATTTCAATCAACCTCTTCAATTTTTGTTTTTTTTAATTAATACTAATTCATTAATATTTACTTGTAAAATCTTTTATTTTGTTAAATATCTAAATGTGTGTTACCATAACGATTTGTATCAATGTGATAGAGTGATAGATAAAAAGTATGAAAATGTAACATTGTCAGGCCGACTCGTCAGCCCCTCTTATTAATTCTAAAAAAAAAATTCATTTATTAAATTAATTAATTACACAAAATATATAAAAAGAAAATAAATGACTAAAAGCGTGTTTCGTAGTATCTCCGCGACGTCGCCGCCGGAAAACCCATCCGAATTGGCGGTGAGCACGGATCGGCGAGGACGGTGAGCACAGAACCGCCGGTGAGCATCAGAGCGGAGAGGCGGGACGGAGCGATGAGCACAGAACCGGCGGTGAGCATCATAACTGGATCTGAAAAAAAAGAGTTAGATCTGAAGAAGATGATGAGGAGGAGGAGAAGAAGAGAAGGAAGGAGACGACGTGGAGAAGAAGAAGTGGAGGAAGGAGCGGTGAGCGGTGAGCACAGAACTCACTGCGACGCGTCGATTCAACCACTCCTCTTGCGTCGTCGAGTGCGGAGGAATGCCATGGAGCAGAGGAGAGGATGTTGTTGACGGCGGCGATATCTGAAAATAAGGGGATTAGATCTGAAGAAGAAGAAGAGGGAGAAGAGATAAGCAAATTGTTTGAGTGAAAAAAGAATATTTGTGTCAGTTAGATTTAATCTTATCAACGGTGGAGGATAAAAGAAATTGTGATCCTCGTGTTAATGTGGTAACCAATGAGAAGCCAGTCTCTTTTTAAACGGTTATTTGTAAGTGTTGGATTTTTTTTTTGATGTTTATGTGTAAAAGTTTACAATTGAAGATACAGAGTTTATGATTAAGGGTTAGAGGTATATGGTTTAGGGTTTAGAGTTAAGAGTTTGTGTTTGGGGTTTAAAATTTAGGATTTATAAAATGATTATATTTAATAATATATAATATATGATATTTAAAGAGAGAAGTATCTACTATATAAATTTTGGTTTAGTTGACAATTTTTTGAAGAATTCATTCAATGGTTAGTCTCATGCTTTTGAAAATCGAAGAGATACTCATCGTTGACCAAAACATTTGAGAAAAAACAAAGGAAGCTATCAAAGGTAAGTCATAAAATATATACGATTTTTTTAAAAAAATAAACATGGGTTCAATAGACTAAATACTCACAATTAAAGAAATTGAAGACTATTCATAAGCAATAAGATGAAGTATAAACTTTCAACATGGGCAGAAACTGCAATGGAAACACACTTTCAACTATTTTTTTAATAATAATCAATCCAAACGATATTTCTTTTAGTTGGGACTTGAGATCATAAGATTTACTGCGAGACAAATATATTACATAGTCGAAAATAAATAATTGGATCTAGCAACCCGACTTAATTGAATATTATAAAGTAAAATTTCTAACACCCGAACAAAGTCAAAGAAAAAAAAATATGTCATAAAACAAAACAAGCAAATAAAAATACACAATTAAAAAAATATATAACTACAAAATAGTTTAAAATTAAAATAGCCACGCATTAGCGTGGGTTCTCACCTAGTAATAATAATAATAATACCAACAAAGTGGAGATATCACTAACATTTTTTTTTCACGAGAAACAATTTCATTGATTTCAAATTGAGATTATAAAGTCATACAGAACTTTAAAAAAATAAGTTATTACATAAACATATATATACGCTATATAGTGAAAAAAATACGACAAAAAAGTAAATTTGACGATGATTTCCGTAGATATGTCTTACTCACTAAAGAAAATATTTGCTACATTATTGATAATTTGTTAAGTTTTAAAAAGTTCTAAATTTGTATATGAGAAATAGTATCATATTACGAAAATAATATTGTATTAAATATAAAAGGATATAATAATAATACCAACAAAGTGGAGATATCAATATTTACTCCACTTTCCTTGGATATAAAAAGTCCTCTTCATCTATCTTTCTCTTATTCACTCCACTTTCCTTAGATTTCCTCTTCCTTTTCTTATCAGGATTCGCAACACTCTCCACAGATTTTACCGAAACCCTAAGATCCAAACACACAGCGACAAACAAAGATTAGCTTTGATTTCAAAGGAGAGAAAAATTTTAAAAAATTCTTGCTACTACATTTTTCACAAAATATCTCAGAAAACCTAACAGAAATAACAAAAATGTGGGAAGCATTTTAGTTTACAAGTCCTCGTCGTCCTCGGCAAAAGCATCGTCGTCTTCTTTCGAACTCCTCTTCCTTTTTTTCTTCTTCGGGGGAGGATCGAGCTTCCGACGATCCATGTAGTATCCACTACAGATTTACCCTCAGTCTTACCCAGGGACACTTGTTCGGAAGTTTGAAAGAAATAAAAGCTTGCTTTCTCGGCGACTTCTCCCTCAAGTCTAGATATTTCACTTTTCACTAGCTTTTTATTTTTCACTAGATGATTATCCGCTCTACCCGCGTGTCATATTAATATACGTTTTTAGTATTACCTTTCATCCAATATTCTTTCGTGCAAAGTTTGAGCATGATATTTTTAACATATTTTTCTTCCATGATCAATTTCAAACATGTGATGTAGGTTTATGCAATTTCTTACTCAATCTAGAAACTCTTTAAACAAACTGAAAAATCTCCAAATGAGGAGTTGATGAAAAATATTCAATAGCTTCTTAATACGCGCATGTTTTTTTATATTTTGTTATGGAAAAAATATATTTCTATATGAATTTCATAAATACAAAACATTTCATACATAGTGTATTACTTAGTAAATATAACAATTAAGTATTTTTCTATCATAAATACTTTGTATAAATTATATCAAAATTTAGTTTATGTTGTAAATTAATTTCTAATACTACGTTGCTTTTGGGAAGATCATATCACCTTATAGACATTAATATTTGAAATTGTGAAGAAGAAAGTCAGATAGATTGAACATGATCCTCTAATTTTCTCTTCCAATTTCCACTTTTCTTAATTTTTTTCTTTAACCTATAACGTCATCAAAAATAAACATCACAACATATCACACAAACAAATATTTATTTTTCTCCTTTATTTTTCCTTATACTCGTCTATGTTGTCTCCACCGCCGAACTACACCTCTCTCCTTTTTACCAAACAAACCATTTCTATGCAATGTCGCCGACTCATTCATCCAGAGCTCCATATACAGAACACGAAGAAGTTGCTCTCTACGCCTCCACAACCATCGTTGTCAAATTCTATATTCGCTAAACGAATTCATTTTTGTCTTTCACGCTGAAAGCAGCTTTCTCTAGTTCCCTTGTATCTCGAAGTATCTTTACTCCAAATGCAATTTCTCCAATGTCGATTTGATAATTTGATAAGGGATAAATAAAAAGATTGATTAGGTCTTGCTATCTTAATATATAAGTTAAATGGACTCTTCATATTCTCCAAATATTTAAACCCATTATAATTTAATGTTGTAGACACATGTCACCTCCAAATTTATTGATATTGCTGATGTGGCAAAATGTTGGAGAGATTTCACCTCCTTTCATATATATGATTTAAACCTTCATAGAGACAATAAGAAATTAACCCACTGCTCCTCCATACACATCAAAGTCAGCAAACACCTACAAAAAAAATCATACACATCAAAGTCAGCAAACACCTACAAAGAAAAACATACCATCAAAAGGAATTGTTCTAATTGTTTTTTACATCCTCAAATTTTTAATATGCTTGGCCAATTATCAGGTGTCCTACCATATCCATTCTTCCTTTTAGTTTTTGCAGATCTATTGGTCAATGATTCCAATATAGGTAACACGAAAGCCCGTGTTTTACCTTGCACCAAACCATATGTGATCAACAAAACACCCTAAATTTGGAGAAAATAAGCATTCCAAAGAATCAAGAGATTCACGACTCTCGCAAAATTCTAGTAAATCTATTAACAAATGGTCACATGAATATATAAGTATTGTAGACACTCTTAATGATAAAAATTTATCAGAGATATCCAAACGAACATTAAATCGACTAAACCATTCAATACAAAGACTGATGCATCAAAAAAAAAACTAACGACAAAAGTAAGGTTTAGAGGATAACGCAGAGAGAGGCAAAGCAGTGTTGTTGTAGAGAAAAGGTTGTCACCTTAGGTCTCCTGCAATCACCTCGTGATCGCCTGAGTTCATACGCTCTCAAATCTCCTTGAATCCATCCTCTTGCGACTCTTCAATCAAAACTTTTGATATCATTTGCAAAACCAAATATCTAAAAAGGTCACCTGAAATGGAATTGATCAATCAAATTACTCTCCAATAAACACCATGAGGCTTGAAGCCAGCTTTTCTTTCTCACAAAGTTAGATCAATGGCTAGTAGAGAGAGGCTGCAGTCAGATGATAGTCTTCGATTATAGGTTTCGGCCATTAGAATTTTTAAATTTTTATACTCCATATTTTTTGTTGTTAAGATCGAACATTGAATAAAGAAAAATATAAATTAATCTTCAATAGCGTATTGGAATTGTAGTTGTAAGTGTGAAATATTGACTAAATTCAATATTGAAGAGAGGAGACCAAGAGTTCCAGAGGAGCTTTGTACCTAAATCATCTTCTCAATTACTTTTTGTTTTTAGAAACATTTTTCAAGACTTTCGAGAAAAATAAGATGAGTGATGATGTGTCAAACTCTTGTGAGACACACTCACTCTTTATATAATAGATATCCATTTTATATTAATGGAAATTTTATACGAAATACAATTTCACCGATTTTAAATTGAGATTACAAAGTGATATAAAACTTTCGAAAAACAACTTATTACACAAGTATATATATGCACTATATAAGTGATTTTTTTTTTTTAATTTTTTAAATTACTATATAAATGAATTTGACGATGATTTCCATATATATGCCTTAGACCATCAGTATCTGAGACTTGTGTCTCGCCGAAGACATATGTCTTCCAAAAAAGTTGATGACGTGTCGTGACGTGATTCGTCGCGACATAAAAAAAAATCAATTTAAAAAAAAAAAAAAAAGTTATAATTCACACCCAAGTTGGGTCTCCAATATGGTGCTCTTAGTAGCTAACGAAAATGTAGCAATATGATTCCATTTATATTGCTAATTTGCTACATTATATGATTCCTTTTTTTCCCACCTAATAAATTTCTTTTCTATAGAAATTGTAAATAAATAAATAAAGAAGAAAAGGGCTACGTTCTTCTAGCAACCTCTCCTTTCATTCGTTTCTCTCTACTCAGTTTGGGCCAAATTCACACCTGTCCTTCCAGGTGTAGAGTTATTCACCTCTACCCCATGTTATTCAGCCATACCCCTTCCCTTTTAATAAAATATGATATCTCTATCATGCCCTTCTAATTTCGAAAGTAGGACATTAAAAAAAAGAAATACTGACCAATGAGAATTAAGGGAATTTCATCCAATCAGAAGGTAGGTTTACAAATTTCGACCAATTAGAACAAAACAAATGTGGGCCAATCGGAAAGGAGGATTACAAATTTCGACCAATTAAAACAAAACAAATTTCGTCCAATAAAAAGATGGAAAAAAAGAAAAAAGAAAAAAACAATCAGACGCCAAAAATTCCAGCCAATCAGGCGCCAGGGAAAAAAAACTTTTCTCTCAAAAACGGGAGATTCGCAGAATTCATCGCCCATCGTGAGAGCTCTTCTTCTGGGAAACGACAACTCTTCTTCTACTTCTTCATCTGCCATTGAAGCTTAAAAACGAGGTTAGTTCTTCTATAATGTTAGTAGATTATGCCCTAGAAACCTATGGGTTAGGGGGATTTGAATTGAATTTACAAATTCGGGGGATTTTAATTGAAATTACAAATTCGGGGGATTTCAATTGAAATTACAAATTCTTAATTGAATTTATAGAATTATCGTAGGTAGAAAATAGTTTTTGCCCCGATTTCACCTAATTTGCTGTGATACAGGAAAAGTGGAAACAATTGGTATTACTGAGGCAAGTGTACAACTGGGAGCTATTGGTATTACTGGATTGTAATGTAGTTTTTAAATTTATATTCAGGAGACAATGATCACAAACATGCTTTTTGATTATGGAGGATATTATTCAAATTGTGGAGAAGAGGACAAATGGATTTCAAAAGAAGGTTGCATGTACGCTGTAATGTTTAAAACATCAAGTTTGGAAGAGATAACTTACTCAGTGATAGTGGATAGGATATCCAAGAAGGTTAGGGTAGCTGAATCTACGACGAAGCTGAAACTGAGTTACATTCCAATAGTAGTGAAAACTCAGAGACGATTGTATATATTGGATGATGAGGATGTCTCTGTCTATTTGACTTCCTTGGATAAAGAGCAACGCATAAGTGTTTTGAATGTAGAGGTTGTAGAGGTCAGCAAAGATGTTGAATTAAATGAGTTGGGCGAGCAATTTTCGAGAGTAGAGCATGTAAGTTCATTTGGTGTGAATTACGGCGATAATGGTAGAGCTATTGTTGGCGTAAATGATGGTAATGTTGTAGTTAATGATGGTGTCATTGCTATTTACACAGGGAACTGTTCAACAGAACAACATCATGAGCCGATAGAGAATGCAAATTGTGAGAATGTAGATGGAGAGAACGTAGATGGTGAGAATGCATCACGTGAAGATGGGGATAACGATGAAGATAACGGTCTGGAAAGTTCCCGAAGGCTTGAAATTGTTGAGTTTCCACATTCTTGAGAAGAACAACAGGTTGTAGATGCATGGGAAGATGGTATGGGTCTTAAAGTAGACCAAGAATTTGTAAGTAAGCAGGAATTGATATATGTCATTGATAGAGCTTCACATCAGAATTGTTTTGGGATCACTTTAAGTAAGTCGGATAAGAGTATATACGTGGTAAAATGCGGTGAAGACGGTTGTAATTGGTATCTACGAGCTACGAAGGCTACGAATGCAACTTTGTTCACGGTTAGAGTATACAAGAATATGCATACATGCTCTCGAGCTATTTCGAGTACAAGCAGCAAACAAAGGAAAGGCACACCAGGATTAGTTGCTGGTATTGTCTCTGAGTTGTATCCAGGTCAATTGGAACTCCCAGCTCCTAAAAGTCTCGTCGTTTTTGTTCAAGGAAACGCTAGTGTGAATGTGTCATACTCTACCGCATGGAGAGGGAAACAAAAAAGCTCTGAGCATGGTGAGTGGTAGTCCAGAAAGAAAGTTATAATGATTTGTATTCATATTTGTACATGTTAGAGCAGGTGAATCCCGATACAAGAACAAGTGTTTTATTGGATGAACAAAAAAGGTTCAAGTACGTATTCGTCGCTTTGGGAGATTGCATTGAAGGGTTTCGAGCAATGAGGAAAGTGATCATTGTGGATGCAACTTTTCTGAAGAACCAACATGGGGGTGTGCTCATTTTTGCAACAGCTCAGGATCCTAATCATCACCATTATCCCATTGCTTTTGCTGTAGTTGATGTTGAAAACAACGCTTCGTGGAACTGGTTTTTCAACACGCTGAAAACAGTGATACCTGATAGTCCTGAATTAGTGTTTGTTTCAGACAGAAATGCAAACATCATCAAATCAATAGGTGAGGTGTACCCGAGCTCTAAACATGTGTATTGCATCTTTCATTTGTCCCAGAATGTGAGATTGCACGTTCTAAGGGACAAAGATGTTGTTGCTGAAAAATTCAGGGATTGCGCAAGGCTGTACACAGAGGCTGAGTTTCTAGAAGCATACAGTGAATTGCGGAAGAGTTATCCTAATGTAGGAAAGTATCTGGATGGTAGTGTAGATGAGGCGAAATGGGCAAGGTGTTATTTTCCAGGAGAAAGGTTCAACATAGACACCAGTAATTGCGTAGAGTCCATGAACAGTACCTTTCTTGATGCGAGAAAGTATTCGTTGTTACCTATGATTGATGCAATTGTTGCAAAATTGGCCGGGTGGTTTAACAAACATAGGAACGAATCTGTTGCTTCATCGGACGCACATAAACTGGTCCTTTTGTGGAGAACATAGTGCACGGTAGGGTAGCCATTGCGAGGAAGCTATCGGTGAGTGAGCTAAACTACTTTCACCTTGAATACAGTGTCATTGGACGCGATGGGAAGACTTATTTTGTGAACTTGAGAAGGAAAACTTGTGATTGCAAGTGTTTTGATATAGACAAGTATCCTTGTGTCCATGCAATAGCCGCTACAATTGTTTTCATGAAACGGCCAGGAAGAACAGAGGATATTCATGTAGAGGAATTGTGCTCGAAGTATTATTTGATGGAGACATGGGCATTGGCGTATTATAGGACGATATATCTGGTTCCGCATAAGTCCCAGTGGATTATTCCGGATCATATACAACAATTGTATGCCTTACCCCCGGATTACAAAAAAAAAGGGATAGAAGGCAAATAACCAGGCATCCATCGGTTGGAGAACGTCGCTGAATGACGAGTAATAGGCCTGTGCGTGGCCAAGGTGAAGGATTATTTAACTATTTTAACTGCAGTAGGGATAGTATGGATAGTAGCGAAGTTTAATTTGTTTACCAGACAATTTTGTAATATTAAAAAAATCGAAAATTTTCAGTTTCTTGTCGTATTTTGTTATTTTTACTTGAATATTAAAATACAGTAATTATTAATCATATGTACTTAACGATACAAAAATTATAATTTCCCATTCCCATATTTAATAAATGTTTTTGTTTAAGATTTTGGAAAATAAATGTTTACAGCATCGGATCAAATTGTATTATACTTCTATAGTGACTTTGTTAATCTAACCCTCTTTTGAAGCGAAAGTTATTAAATAAGCGATTTATGAAATGTTTTTTGATAAGAACGTTGTAAATTCACTTTAATTACAACAAATCTAGTGTACAACCAAAACTAATTACTTTTACATAGGGTATTACTAATTATAATTTATAATCCGAAAAGTACAACTACATGTTGTCGAGTAAAACCGCAACAATAGGTACTACTATGTGTAAATTCCTAGAATTTTTTATTCATGTAATTGCCAAGTGTCCATGTGTTATTGGAAGATAAGATTATGACGGCGGCACGTGAGAAACGACTGCGCGTGAGAAACGAATGTGTTATTGTAAAGTCTCAATTTTCCCCCCAAAATGCAAAATTCTCAAATTCCGAATTTTCCCCCCGAAACCCAAAAGTCACAAAATCCCAGAAAATACTTGATTTCTCATTTTTCCCCGAAAAACACAAAATCCCCCCAGAATCACAGAAGACGAAGAATGCCGAGTATCAGCTCTTCCGAGAGATCAAGTCTGAGCCCTCCTCCTGAACGCAGTAAGAATTTTGGAATTCCGACAGCTTGTCTTTGCCGCACGGCACCAACCATTGAAACTTCTTACACGAATCTGGATCCAGGAAGGAGATACTACAGCTACGCCCTCAAATATGTAAGCAAAATTATAATTTCCAGTTTATTTTTGGGTAATGAATGGTTATGGGCATCATTTCGTGCAGACTCCATCCGGAGGATGCCATTTTTACAAATGGTTGGATGATGCAATAACAGAGGAGATCGGTGACATTCGGAGGGCCATTCAGAACGAGATGGCAGACCAAGAAGATTCCATTCGATACGATCTTATGAGGGCTTGGACATGCCTTCAGCATGAAGCGGCCGAAAATAGAGACCTCCGAGAATCTATTAAAGAGCTGAAAGAATCTTCTCACAGCCTTAGCAGCATCGTGTGTGACTCAATTGTGAATGAAATTAATCTGGCTTCAGATGCCTTTCATCAAAACGAGTTTTACAAGGAAATGAAGGTGATGGTTACTCTCTCTGTTCTTGCCATTGTCTCGGTATCTTCAACTATCTACTTGTTTAAGTAGATAATATAAAGCTATTTTATGTTCTTATGTTGTTCATAGCTTTAGTGAATCTTAATTTTCTGGATTTTTGATATTTTGAATTTGCGAGTAGTTAAACCTAGTATTACCGAGAATTACCCAATTTTGGAAATTTTGAATTTGCGAGTAGTTAAACCTAGTATTACCGAGAATTACCCAATTTTGGGAATTTTGAATTTGCGAGTAGTTAAACATAGTATTACCGAGTATTACCCAATTTTGGGAATTTTGAATTTGCGAGTAGTTAAACCTAGTATATCGAGTATTACCCAATTTTGGGAATTTTGAATTTGCGAGTAGTTAAACCGAGATATACCGAGAATTACCCAATTTTGGGAATTATGAATTTGCGAGTAGTTAAACCGAGATATACCGAGAATTACCCAATTTTGGGAATTATGAATTTGCGAGTAGTTAAACCGAGATATACCGAGTATTACCCAATTTTGGGAATTATGAATTTGCAAGTAGTTAAACCGAGATATACCGAGAATTACCCAATTTTGGGAATTATGAATTTGCGAGTAGTTAAACCGAGATATACCGAGTATTACCCAATTTTGGGAATTATGAATTTGCGAGTAGTTAAACCGAGATATACCGAGTATTACCCAATTTTGGGAATTATGAATTTGCGAGTAGTCTGATACGAGTATGCAAATGAGAATTACTAAATATTTATATATTAAAAAAAATACTTACAAAATATAAAAAAAACATAAAAAACATAAAAATACTAAACAAAATAAAACAAACTAAAAAAATACTACATAAATATAAAAAAACATAAAAACAAAACATAAAAATACTAAACAAAATAAAACAAACTAAAAACATACTACATAAATATAAAAAAAAAAGAAAAAAAAAAGATAATTAAACCATGGATTAAAAATCCATGGCGTAATCTTGTGTCCAAATACGTGCCTCCGCATCGTATTTGGACCGATCCCCAACATACATTAGGGCGATGTGCTCAATAAACACATCGCCCACATTCACCAGAGGGTGAATAAGCATGTCCGCTATCGCCGCCAGCACTTCCCTCACCGTCGTCCCCGTTGCCTATGAAGAGGGCATCAGCATCGGGTGGAAGATGCAACCCCAAACAGTGATGTTAGGGTGGAAGATCTGGGTGTTGAAGGCCACTTTGGGGGGCCTGAATGGGTACTCCGGGGGGAACCAGAGGGAGAGCTTGAACAGACCCCCTTCATAGGGACTGTTGGGGGGCCGGCAATGAAAGCCTCCCAGCGGAAGATGTCTAAATCCACCGGCCCGGCTGCTAACCCTCTCTGAGGGTTTTCGACGATGTCGCGCAACTGACTGAGAATCCAGGTACGAGCCGCCATGGAAGTATAAGAAGATGAAAGATATAGATGAAAGATAGAGATGAAAGATGAAAGATGAAAGATGAAAGAAACATGAAAGATAATGTGTATTTATAGAAGGGAAGGGAAATGGCAAAGGTCGCCACGAAAGAGGTGTAGTTATGGAATGGTATTACTGCTTCGAAGCGGTACAACTACCGCCATTACCTTCATTTATTATTTCTACTGCATGCAGATTTGACAATTTGACGCCACGTAACTCGAGTGGACGTAATTAATTGAATTTATGTAATTCCTTTAATTGATGATTTGGTTTTCAACCTCTTCCAATTTACTAACCCGAATTGAATGCAGAGTTGACAGTGTATTACTGGTAAAACTACCACCGCTTTCTTTTTTATATATCTTTAATTATCATGATTTGACCGCCACTAGATCATTGATTGCTGCCACTACCCATCGATTACATACAATACAAGTTCCGCATTTACTGTTTCTTGATTACCCAATTTCACACGCTTAATTACTTAGATTATCCAAAAACATAATAAAGAGTCATGTCCAAAAACAAATGGACAAACCATGATTAAAATGAGAGAGAAGATAGAGGGAAAAACAGTTCAACGCTTCCTCTGCCGAGTGATTGGCCCTGTCGTCCTCGAAGCCTCCTGTTTCCGTTTCCCAACACCCTCTTCTTGCTCAACAGGAGCAACAGTAGCCTCGGCCTCTTTTGGTTGTCCCTACAAATAAATCATAGTGTTACCGAACAATACCAAGTAATAAATCATAGTGTTACCGAAAAATACCAAGTAATACCGAAACCGGATTTCAAAGTTAAATACCTCTTCTCTTCTCGTATGTCTAGTCATATACTTCCTACCAATCATCTTCTCCTTCTCCTTCTCCTTATCCATCTCAGTTGCCACATGACGTCTCCCTTCTTCTCCTTCTTCTTCTCCTACCTGCTTTCCTTGTCCTTCTTTTCTTGCCTCTTTCACGTATTCTTCAACGGAGTTGAGTCTTCTATCAATGCCATCCATGCGGTCCCTGATTTGGAGTAACTGATCGTCCATACTTTTCTTCAAGCACTGTAGCTGTTCCACAAATCCAACCGGACCGACATTGACATTCTCCCTAGCCACAGCACGATTATGGACCCTCTCCTTATCATCTCCTCGGGCAGCAACATCAATTCTGAATAGGTCTTTCCAGAATATCGGCTTCCCTTTCTCTATTAGACGCTTCGACCAACTGTCAGGAACTACATAAGAGAAATCTGGCTCCTCATACTCCCCACCCACGATTCGAGCCATCATAATTTCCTCATACAAGGATGGTTGCAAGATACTGTGAATGTCCTGTGAATATAAAAATTTGCAATTTAAAACAAGTACATGCTACGTAAATAATGGAAAACCTATAAGATGATTTTCAACATTAGTATCACCAAGTGCTTCATATAATTCCGATAAAGGAAAACCTTTGAGTGCGAATGGTCGCCACTTTTGTTTGCACATCCTAGGACAATCCATCTCTGCTCTTCTAACATCTTCTCTGTATTTGATCTTCAGATTTGGGATTGCCTCAAAAGCTAAAATCTATAAATAACACACCAAATTACACATAAAATCATAAGATCATAAAAACAAGAAAATGATTACTTACCTCCAACGGAGTAACAAAGCTTGGAAAGGTCCATGAATCTGTTTCGATGACCCCATTGAAATTCTTCATTGTATGATCAATTGCCTTCATATTCACTTCGAAGGAAAACCGCCCCCATGGAAATGTCCGACATGCTTCAAGATCGTTCACAATCCTAAGAAAAAACGGCTCCAAAGATGGTGCTTTTGGGCCGGTCTTCGACTTTCCACTTATTATGCTAGCTAAGAAGTAGATGACACACATTTTCAAACGATCTGGACAAGCTCGCATCTTCCCGAGCTTTTCTTCTACAACAGCAATTGAGGGGACGGTTCCTTTCTTAAAATGCCTCGACTTGAACTCATCATTTCCCATTCTCTCAAAGTCATCTTCTGGATACGGACGACAGTCTAATCCAGATAGGAGTGCACGTTCTCTGAGAGAATAGCGGATGGGAACACCATTAACAACAAACCAACATTCCTTCCTCTTATTTGTACTTGCCGTCTGAAGAAGAAGCAACCACATACCCATCACCTTATGATATGGGTCCCTATGCATATGCCAAAAATGCTTGAACTGCGGATGCTCTGTAAACCACCTCAGCTCGTCGGGTTGAAGTCCTATAGACTCCAATTTCTCCACTGCTTTGTGGATAAAGCACCTTGTTGCCAACTTGATTACCTTGTTATACTCACTTGTATCGAAGAACATCCTCTCAGGTTGCAATGGATGGTCTTCCTCCTCGATATACGTTCGCTTCCGCCACAGTGTTAACTGACTACCCTCACCATTCACTCCCGACGGTTCTGGGGGCGAGTTTGTATACATTTCCGGTGCCGGATGAGTTTCAATTTCTTCGATAATAGCCATAACAGAAGTTCTACGAAGTTATAACACAACCATTAGCATCTGAAATCCAACTCTACACAAAATTCGAATTCCTTTGTTTCCACACACCACTCGAATTCCCAAATTTTATATTCCATTCTACTTAATCTCGAATCCAGTTGAACGAAACACAGAAGAATAAGAGGAAGGACGAACCTGATTTAGAGACGGGAATTCGATTCTCCAGTAATCACTACCACTGTCTTAGTTGTACGTTTTAGTACCAAATAGGAGGGAAGAACTTTCGAATCGATACAAGTATTTGGGAAAGATGTTGCTCAGGATTCGACAATTGTAGGTTTTAATTTTGGGTGTTACCTGATTTCAGCGATTTCAACCCGATTATCGCGGGTCTGGTGTATAATTCGATCCGATTTCACGGATCTAGAATGGTGTCCCGGGTGGAGGGTGGATATCACGGGTTTAAACGTGAATATAGCTGGTTGAATTCATAATTACCAAAGTTTTAAATGTGAGTAGTATTTTTTTGCTGTTTCGATTTAAAAATAAATCAAAATTAAATTAGTTTTTATAAAAAGGGCATATGTGAATAATGGTGTCGTGAAAAGGGCATCTCAACATTTCCCCCACTCAGTTTTCTTATCTCTCTCTCTCGCACAGCTCTACCTTCTCTCGTCCACCATTTGATTACGGTACGATTCACCTTCTTCAACCTCTTCTCTATCTCTCCTCTCCTTTAGCCTTTTTTCTCTTCGATTGAAACCATCCAAGAAACCACGTTTTCGAGGTTTTACACATTTTTTTCTTCTTCCCGGAGAGGGAAAAATTGCGGCGCCTATAAACTTTCCGCCGCTTAATTTCCCGCCCAGCTTGGATTTCTATAGAAATGATTTGCCTTTTTTTCTTGGTTTAGTCGATGAAGAAATCGTAATTCTTGTGATGGGCACTGCTTATTTTCCGGTGAAATCGAAATTCTGATTCTGCTTGGGATTTAAAGTATGTGTTAAATCCCAAGTTCGTTGTTTTTGCTTTTTGACGATGCACAATGTTTGTTTTGTTCAAGTATTGAGTAAGAAAGCCAGATTTTTGAGGTTACTTAATGGTGTTGCAGGGAGTGTATTGAGCTAAAATGGCTCTAATACAATTTGGAAGCACTTGCGTTGCTCAATTTGCACTGAGAGCTTATTATCCGAGCAGAGTCGAATCAACCCGCCATCAAAAGTATGATTTTCTGTTTAAAGTTCTTGACATAGTGATATCGAAACTAGTTTGATTTGTTGACATTGCGCATCCTAAGATCAGTCTTTGTAGAATTGCTATTGGAGTTATTATTATGTTGTTTCTAGACTAAGAGTTTTGAAGAGTATTCCTTGGACCATGAAACAAGAAAAAAATAAGTTTTTGGAAGAGTTATATATCTGAAATATCATTAAAGGTTTCTCTTTTCACAACCTTGCAGTTCCATGAGACCAATAAATTGTTTAGCAGCTACAAGGTCGAGTATGTTTTCAAATGGTTCCTTGCCCTTCTTGTCGATGATGGGAACGTCCAGAAATATGCATCCTCGCAGAGGATCTCGCCTCACTGTTAGAGCTGATGCAGTGCGTGCTCCTATTCTCTAGCCTTTGCAGAATGTGTATATCTGGCTTGCTTAGATCAATTACTTTGTGATCTTGATTGTTGATGGGTGATTGTGTGCAATTCTAGGATTACTATTCGGTCCTCGGAGTTTCGAAAAATGCAACCAAATCTGAGATTAAAAGCGGTATGTTTCCGTTCTTCTGAGTGTTAGAGATTCCCTTGTATATAAACTGGTTTGCATGTGTTTCTGAGTTCTTCTCTTCGTGTTTCTTGTGTTTTGTTTTTACTTGGTACTTTTTGGTATATGACATTGATTCACTCTTCCTTGCTCTTGTTTCAGCTTATCGGAAGCTGGCTAGGAATTACCATCCGGATGTGAACAAGTAAGTGAAAAACTGCATTCAATAAGATTGGTGCTGTATATCTTGAGAACAAGAAGATAGGATCGACACTCAAGTACAACATAAGAACCTTAATCTATGTAGCCAAATGTAAGATATGCCAGATTGGGAAAACCAGCAACCTTCAAAACTCAATAGGCATTAGCGAAATACAGACCAGAAATATGAAATGCTCAGAAACTGCTTGTTTTTTCGTTCAAGGCTGATGCTTCTAAATTAGAAAATTGTCACCGTCTTGTTTACAAGTTTGGTATGTGCTTACAGGGATCCTGGTGCAGAAGAGAAATTCAAAGAAATAAGTAATGCTTATGAGGTGAAATGAAAACTAACTTCCCCTTTGTTTCTGTAAAGTTCAAACTTCTACAGCTGCCTTTTTAGCCTTTTGAGGTTTCTGTCAACTAAAAGAATAAATTTTTGTTTTGCAGGTCTTATCAGATGATGAAAAGAAATCTCTTTACGATAGGTACGGTGAGGCCGGACTTAAAGGTGCTGCTGGAATGGGAGGCATGGGGGTACGTTGTTCGAAACAAAGATTCACAGATTTATTCTTTATAGACACTCGAAGCCAACTCTCTGATCACTTCTTGGTTTGGTTTTTTTATATTAATTTCTTATAGGATTTTAGTAATCCGTTCGATCTATTCGAGTCATTATTCGAAGGCATGGGCGGGATGGGAGGAGGTGGAATGGGTAGAGGTTCAAGAAGCAGAGCCGTGGATGGTCAAGACGAGTATTACACACTAATCTTGAACTTCAAAGAAGCGGTTTTTGGGATGGAGAAAGAGATAGAAATATCTCGGCTCGAGAGTTGCGGGACTTGCGAAGGTTCAGGTGCAAAACCGGGAACCAAACCGACCAAATGCAGCACGTGCGGCGGACAAGGTCAAGTGGTTTCATCAGCAAGAACTCCTCTCGGCGTGTTCCAACAAGTCATGACTTGCTCTTCCTGTAACGGCACTGGAGAGATCTCGACGCCGTGTGGGACTTGCTCAGGAGACGGACGCGTGAGGAAGACAAAACGGATAAGTCTCAAAGTACCGGCTGGGGTTGATTCCGGTAGCCGGTTAAGAGTGAGGGGAGAAGGCAATGCCGGGAAGAGAGGCGGGTCACCGGGCGATCTGTTTGTTGTTATAGAGGTTATACCAGACCCGGTTTTGAAACGGGATGATACTAATATTCTCTACACCTGCAAGATATCGTATATCGATGCTATTTTAGGGACGACATTGAAAGTACCGACGGTGGATGGGACAGTGGATTTGAAAGTACCGGCGGGAACACAACCGAGCACGACGCTGGTGATGGCGAAAAAGGGAGTTCCGGTATTGAACAAGAGTAATATGAGAGGGGATCAGTTGGTGAGAGTGCAAGTGGAGATACCAAAGAGATTGAGCAAAGAGGAGAAGAAGCTTATTGAGGAGCTTGCTGATATGAGCAAGAACAAGACTGCTAATAGTAGCAGCAGTAGATGATTAGAAAGAAAGAAGTTTTGACATTGGAAATGTGAATCTAATATATATACACATTGTTCTGCTCTATTAGCTTTTGATATTGGGAAAGAGGAAGCTTTAAAGAAGCAAAGGGAAGGAAGATGATAATTTGTTGTTGTGGTGAAGAAAATTGGAAGAGCTCTTTGATTTTGTTCGAATTTTTAATTTTGATGTATAAAATCTGTTAGGGTTTAGTGGGCATTTTTCTATTTGGAATTTAATTGTGATAAATGCATACGAATATTGGACCAATAAAGTTTTTTTTTAACAATAAAATTTTGTATATTCTATACTTTTAAAACTCTGGACATAAAGCTCTGAAATCAAAAGCTTCAAAATCTCTCAATCTACTACTGACAAATTTGAAACACCATTTATTACCAAGAGGTTGAGTGAACACAATAATGTAATGCAAGTTGTGAATTTTGAAGAGATACCTAACTGATCGCATTATATTCAACTCTGGTGATTCACAAGTTCCCACAGCCATTGAACAATTCACTACATTCCACCAAAAGAGATCGAACATGAGACAGGACACTTGTTTTTACTTCCAACTGCTTATAATGTAGTACCTCCTCCATCCGACATAAGAGATGCAGCAGCCGCAGCAGCGGTTGGCACAACTCCCGTGGAAATAAACGGTTTCGACAAGTGAACAAGCCTGAAAATATATAGCAATGTATCAATGATGAATTCAATCAAAGACACACTATCACTGAGTAACAAAAAATAATCTTACGGGGCGAGAAATTCACAGAAAGATGAAACCGCAGCTGCAACTTCACTGTAATTCTCAGGTGTTGCTGGAGCTGTTACATCTACTATCTGCATCCCCGGTGTTACAGGAACGGCCTCATCTATGGCATGAATCTTGGGCATTTTATTGATTGAAGATACAGAGACACTTATGTGCGCGGTCCGTTGGAAATGAAAGGCGAATCCGACTTTGAGAAGCTCGTGGTCTAGTTTGTAACCGAGTGCGTAGAACATACGCAAAGCGTTCTTGCTTACTTTACTTTCAATCATACTTCTTACCATAACAGAGATTTGATCAGCTCCTGCACCTCTCATCGCACCTCCAACATGTTTAACAGTCCTATGATCAACATTTTTGAATTTTTTAAGATTCCTTTGATGAAGCAAGAACACAAGTAACAACATTATACAACAACAAGACAAACCGTACCATGTGGGCTCTGGTTGATCAAGATCACATAAAAGCCTAACTTCTGATGACCCAGCTCCTGAATGTGGATCAGGATGATACACATAAGAATGCAGATTTATTTTTCGAATTTCAGTCCTGAAACTCGGAGAAAAATTCGTATGGCTTACCAAGATTTGGGCCGTTTTTCAAGCATAACTCATGAACTCTCAAGCGTTCGCGTTGAACACCACAAAGACCTTGAAGAAGGATCTCAAGCGCTTCAACATGCAAAAAATTGAGAAGAAACTCATCAAATTGTTTAAAAATCTAATTACCCAAAAAAAAGGAACAAAACATCCTGGTTCAGCCTTAGGTTTTGTCAATTTGGCACTTCTTACATGAATTCGAACAATCAGAATTGAACAAACGAACATGTGTCTCAATGATTCCTTGAATGACACACTCCATTGAATTGAACTGTTTTCTTCAGTTCATACAAAACAAACACATTAACTCTGATCTATCTCAGGGAAAGAAAAAAAAAACTTCAATTTCGGAAACCAAAAAGAAGAGTAAAAACTCCAATTTGCGATTTTGAAACCTAAGCATCCCATTGAAGGCGAAATCTGCATACTTTAGGTTTTACGATTTTGGCTAATTCGTAAACTGTCAGATATATATTTGACTAAAACTATTAAAACAACAAGGCCTATTAGCTCAGTTGGTTAGAGCGTCGTGCTAATAACGCGAAGGTCACAGGTTCGAAACCTGTATAGGCCATATTCTTTTTATTGTGATTATTTTTCTTCTAATGACGTAGCTGCTTCGATCAGTGACGTTCTTGGTCTTTTGCTCTGAGCAGATACAGAGCTGTTACAAGGGCGTACTACAGAGGTGCTGTTGGTGCAATGCTGGTTTACGACATGACAAAACGCGAGTCCTTTGAGCACATTCCTCGATGGCTAGAAGAACTACGACGAGCACACGCCGATAAGAACATTGTCATCATCCTCATCGGTTCCCATGGAGGACGCCAAAGAATTTGCAGAGAAAGAAGGGTTCTTTTTCCTAGAGACTTCAGCTTTAAACTCTACCAATGTAGACAACTCTTTCAACACTCTCTTGACTGAGATCTTCAACACTCTCTTGACTGAGATCTTCAACACAGTGAACAAGAAGAATCTCGCATCTAGCGAAAATCAAGGCCATTCAAACAATCCCGGATCAATGCCTGGAAAGAAGATTGTTATTCCGGGTCCTGCACAGGAGATCCCCACTAAGAGCATCATGTGTTTGTAACTCGCAAGTCCCCTTGATTTGTTCCATTACCGTTGAATTGGGTGTTAGGTAGGGAGAGCTTTTTCATTGTATATTCTTCATCCATTTGATTGAAAACTTAGTTATCAGAAGATTTTGGTTACAGGCTCTGGAATTATAAAGAGGTTTAGAGAACAGAAGCTTTCAATTTTTTTGTCCATCCATTCATCAAAAGTCATCATGCATGATGCTCATATGAAAAAGAGGAATTTGGAGGAAGTGAATGGCCAAAAAGGCACAACAGAGAAGTACAATATGAAGTTATAATGAGAGAAAGGGCTTCAAGTTGTCTCCATAGCTTGAGGACCGCCCAAATCGCCATTGCTTCCATTTACCGAACCACCTTCGGTTTTTGGAGTTCTCTCGGCAAGTCTCTCTAGCAGCTCCTGGCAATCCGCAGCAGTGACCATAACACCCAAACTATTCTTCCCTCTCCAGCAACTGATGGCTATTGTCGATGCATCCACTTTCGCCGGTTCTTCACCTGAAATACCAGCAAAACTGTAAAAACCACATCCTACATGACCAAAGCATCTACAATTACCAGACAGTACTCACCGTTGCTGAGAATCACCACGCAACATCCCAAGACAAGGTCAATTGCTTTCTGGCCCAGCTGTGGATTTACAAAATCTGGAAACTTGATCGATTTGTATTGCAGAAGATGTTTGAAGTCCGCCAATGGAGTATAAAGTATTTGTTTGGTGATGTATGGAAGGATCACAGGTAGTCCCTCGGATGATACACGGAAAGAGCATGGCTTGCTTGAGCCTTCTTTTGCCGATTGTCTCTCCTACATTTCGATTGGTACAAATAATTTTAAGTTTCAACCCTTCATCCTGCGATTAATCAACCAAAATGAGAGAGTATAAATTTTGTACTTACAAACATCTTGAGGCCAACAGAGGCGATCTTAAGCTGCTGCCCGACTGCGAAATTCAGCTGAAGAACATCCTTAACCGATTTTGAAACATAGTAAATCCTTTTCACGCTGCTCGTGTCGGTGTTTCTTGCCACAAGATGACCATACAATGGAAATGATTCATCTTTGATACCGTAAAATTCCTTGATGCTGTTGATTAGTGCTTCGTCTTTCAGGAAAACAACTGGGTCAAAGCCTTTCCACTTCCCTTGCATCGGTACTTTTCTCTTGCCTCCCACGTTACTAGAATTGGCTTCTTTCTCTTCCGTGATGCTCTCTCCCTCTGTGTTTTTCTTCTCAGGCTCTAAGCTTTCATCTTTCTCATTGTTTGAATCTGCTTCTATAACTTTTTCCACTGCACTCTCTGATAGTTCAACATCAACAGTAACAACCGCTTCTTCAGCCGGAGACTTTTCTTTTGATTCAGCATTTTTAGTAGACGAGTGCTTTCTCGGATTTGGTTTCTCCTGAAATTCTGTGAGAAAACTACCCATAAGTTCTACAGAACCATAGGTGATTATCATCAATTCATGAGACATGTTCTTCAAAAAAAAAAAAATCACCTGGCAAGGGCGAAACTTTGTGAAGGACGGCGATGAAAAAGGCTCCGGTGTTCTGATCATGAGGCACTATCCTCATGCAACGTTCAAGTGGAAGATCAGAGACTTCAACAACTGGTTCATCAGGAATACCATCCACCACAGAATTATCTGTTTCTTTGCATCCATCTTCACAGCCGTTAACACCACCATTCTCATTTTCCTGCGTTGTTTCGGTTGACTCCTTGAGGTGTTTCCCAGAAGGAAACATACTCACAAGAACTCCGCCTCTCTGATTTTGAGGAACGTCTTTGTAAGAAGTAAACCACCCACCTTTATCACGCACCTGGATCCAACAGAGACAAGGCAAATTACATGAGTAATCCCATTAGAGTTTGGAGAAGAGGGTTTGTTCAATAGGTTGAATTGTAGTAGAAACTGACCTTCCATGTCTTAAGACCTGGTCTTCGTATAAGTTCAGGAAGCTTATCGGAAACATCTACAAGTTCAACAGAGTCTCCACACCTCCTTAGAATCTGAATTCAAGCAAGGGATTTTATGTGATTACAGCTATAACGGGATTATTATGAAAGGTGAAGAAGTTACTTGTAAATTACCTCAGCAACAACAGCTTCATCCTCAACTGGGTTCATTGAGCAGGTTGAGTATATCATTTTCCCACCAACTTTCAACAGAGATAAACCTAAAAAGACCAAGCAGAGATGTTTAAGATTAAGGTGTGTCACTCTAACAAGATATTTCATGGAACTTTAGTTTGGACATGTAAGAAAAGCGTACCCCTCATAGCAAGAATAACTTGTAGGCTATGAAGTCCATTGCCCATTCCAGAATTCCTGTACAGAAACCAAAAGGAATAAGAATTTTTCAAGAACAAATGCCTCATAACATGGCAGATAGGAAAAAAGGCAAAGGTGAAAAACACCATTTCCGCCAGATGTCTGGAGCCTTGCGCAGTGTACCATCACCACTGCACGGAACATCGCATAGAACACGGTCAAAGGAAAGCTGATTGATGGGCATATCTTCACTTAATCCTTTCTCGGAAGCTCGGGATTTGTTCAAGCGGCAACCAGGAAACTGTTGCCCTTCATGATTAGTCACTATCAAGTTGGCTGTGCACATTCTCTTTGTTTGGTGAATAAGAAGGTTAGATCTTTGGAAATCAACATCATTCGCCACCACCTGATTATTAAGGGAAAAACAATCAAATTATCCATCTACCTAAAACCAGAGTTTGTAAATTAAAAAATATGAAGTTGAACACAAACCATTCCATTAGGTAGAGTTCCTGGTTCTGATGCTCCTCCATGTATAATCTCAAGCAGCTGAAATGTTTTGGAACCCGGAGCAGCACACACTACTCAGACACAAATAGAAGATAAGTGATCAGTAACCATTGACCCCTAAATTTCCCGGAAAGTGGATATAGTCATATGGTCAATGACATTTCTTCCTTTTGCAAGACGGATACTTCTTTGAGCCCTTTGAAGACTTTTAGGTCTCAAAACAATATCAAATGAAAATTCACTCACTGTCAAGTACAAAATGATCTGGATGTACGTCGAGGAAGAGAGGAGGTACCTGGATGATTAAATTCAACAACGGTTTTATAAATGTAAGTAACGACAAAACAACGTTAATGGCAGAAGAGAGTATTATTAAGCTAGCTTACCATACTAACAGCTTCCTGCCTGGTCATGTTTCCAACTTCATTTTCTAATTTCAGAAATTCATGAAACCTATAATAAAAAAAAACACAATCTGTAACACAGCTAACATACAATCTCTTTTAACCATACACAAAATTACCAGAGTAACAAGAAATTCAAATGTTAGTGAAAAGGTACCTCTCGAGTGTCTGATTTTTCCTAATCTGTTTTCGAGAAAAATTAGAATGCCAAGCGAGATTCTTCGGATACCAAGGCAATGGCTTAATAGCCTCCAATTCACCACCTTCTATAGCCTAAAAAGGCAAAAAATGTGAGATCAGATAGATTTTCGGGTCTAGGAAGGCCTTACAAAATGCCAATTACCTGTGCCTGAAGAGATTTCACGAAGTCATTCTCCAAGATCGATATAATATCATCGCAAAATTGGCTACTGCAAATCATAAAAGAAGTAAAAGGCAGCATCTAGTTAGTAATCGCAATCTTGAACCAATCCCAAGTTGTAGTCATAAACTTTACTTTATGGTTTTGTTACATTAAAACTCATCCTTAAACCCTAAACCTCATTGAGACTATCAACAAATTACATAATGAATAGAAGAAAAAAAAAGCATTACTTGGAGTTAACCCTAAACGCAGCAGGCAAAGGCTTACGAAGAATCTCCATGAACAAATCCCACTCTTCTGCTTTCACTACCCCTTGTTCCTACACACAAACACAAGAGTTAGAATCACTAAATTCAGATCCATTAATCAAAAGGCAAATCCATTAAAATCAAAACCCTAAACCCTCAATAGCTCACAACCTGAAGTTAACGAGTAGAAAAATGAAAACGCGAAAAAAAGACATATAAACATCGAGAATCACGAATATCTTACCTTGTAATATTCCTCGAAATTAGGGTTATCAGTCAAAATAGGTTCCCAACTGGGTTTTTCCGGGACGGCGTTATCGGAAGCGTCGACGGTGTCATCGGATTTGGGGCGTTTCCAGACATTCTCTCTGCTTTCTTTGAAATGCTTCCTCTGAGAACGACCCCTGTGTCTTCCTCTTCCCATTTTCGAAGCTTCCGTCGGAAAAAACAAAAAGTGGAGTTGGATTTTCCGCCGCCGGATTCGAAAAATCTCTGGGAAAATCTACGGGAACTGAAAGATGGAAGTGTTGTTTCTTCTTCGTTTTCTTCTTAAAATTATCAGGGCTTTCTTGATGGGCTTTAGGGTTTTGGTTTTGGTTTTGTATATGTAGGCCCAATCCTCTTAGACTGATAGTTTGTTAACTACATTTGTTGGAACTAATTTTTTTGTCAAAGCTCGAGAGCTTGATAAAATTGTGTTAGTGTGAAAAAAAAATGAGTTAAGCTCTTTCTAATGAAATGTTTTCATTGACCGAGAAATGTTTTCTCGTGTATATATGTTGGAATGGTTGTGTCATTAATTTAAATAATGAACAACATGAGAGAAGAAAAGACCACACGTGCTACGATTGCACATTTGGGCCTTGTTGGGCTCGTGGACTTTTTAGGAGTATCGATCGATACTCCTAGGTATCGATCGATACTTAACAGGCCGACTTAAAAATTGCAGCCGCTAGAATATTCTGAGGAATATTCATTTTCTGTCTGGAAAAAACCCTAGCCTTTCTTCTATATATACAGTCCGATTTTCACCTTAAAAATTATCCTATGATACACTAAAAACACATCCTAAAAGTTCTAGCAAGAGTTCTCTCAATTCTCTACTGTTTAGAGTAAGTTTCTTTTCGAGAGTATCGTAGAATAATGGTCGAAAGATCTGATATCAAGTGTAGATGATACAGATTACTTTGGTTGTATCCTGGGACTCATGGATCGATTAAAACCTGTCGCACTACGGGAGATTCTTAGAGTTAAGGAAAGAGATTCATCTCGCCTCCTTAGATTTATTTTATTGCTTTATCGTTTTATGAATCGTCTGTTCCTTACTGTTTATTTATATAATCGTGATTAAATCTTTCCTGTCTATTGTGCGATATTTTTGGTCCTACAATCTTAACTCTAAGAAGATCCAATTTCTGTTTTATTACTTAAATTGGATCTTTAATCACGAGTAAATAAACGTTTTCAAACGGTTTTCTAAAACGATTCTTCTACTGCTGATGATACTCAAACGTTATCAAAAAGCTTCTTAGCAACTTGAAACGTGTAGTAGAGGAAATCTCCATCTATTCTATTTTTAAGAAGATGTTAATCTGCTAGTGATACTCAAACGTTATCAAAAAGCTGTTTAGCAACTTGAAATGTGTAGTAGAAGCAGTACTGCTTTAAACATCTTCTAAATACTGTCGTTAATTGCGATTAATGGACGGTAGAATCAACGAACACAAATCATGTTCTTGATAGGTTCGATTGCGATCGAAGCCTTGTGAGTATCGATCGACATCCTATGGTATCGATCGATACTAGACAAAATTGTATCGGTCGACACTGAGGTGTATCGATCGATACCATGCAAACAGTTGTATCAGATGACACTAAGGTGCATCTATTGATACTTTGCATCGAGTTGTATCGATCGACACTGAGGTGTATCGATCGATACTGTGCATCGACCTAGTTGGGGCTATGTTGATCGATACTGTGTAATATTAACATGTATCGATCGACACTGTGGTTTATCGATCGATCCTGTGTAAAAAATTCACTTGCATCGATCGACACACAGGGTGCATCGATCGACACAAGTTGAGCATCTATCGACACCGAGGTGTATCAATCGATACAAGCTGATCATCGATCGACACCGAGGTGTATCGATAGATCTTATGCAAAACTCACGTGCATCGATCATCACCAAGGGTGTATCGATCGACACTGGGTGCATCGATCGACACCATATGAGTGTATCGATAGACATTGTGTGTGTATCGATCGATACCAAGGAGTATCGATCGACACCAATGCGATTTAGTTCGATATTAGAATTGCAATTCTTAAAGTTTATATATCGATACTAATTGAAAGTTGTTTCTTTTGTCTTAACAGAATGACAATTGATGTGGAAAACAACTCTGGATTGGTGGAGAAAACCGGTGAGAAGGTTGAATCGACTGCGAGTCAGATCGAGACGGTCAAAGTTCCATCTGGGAACCATGTCGCTCCTACAACCAAGTTTGATGGGACAGCATTCAAGATGTGGAAAAGGAAGATGTTCTTCTATCTGACAACATTGAATCTGCAGAAATACACCAGTGAGGTGAAACCTGTTCTCACAGAAGATAACACTGATCCACGTACGCTTGCGAGTGTCCACGCCTGGGAACATGCTGACTTCTTCTGCAAGGGCTATATTCAGAATAGCCTTTCGGACTCTCTGTTTGGGGTGTACGAAAATGCTGAGACTTCTAAGGATCTGTGGGATTCCTTAGACAAGAAGTACCGCATTGAAGATTATGGTACTCAGAAATTCACTGTGGCGAAGTTCGAGCAGTACAAGATGGTGGATTCAAGATCACTAATGGAACAAGTCGATGAGGTGCGGAGGCTCCTACACGACATTCATGCTGAGGGAATGCGGCTGTGTGAAACCTATCAAGGTTGTTGCATCATTGAGAAGCTACCTCCTGGTTGGACGGACTTCAAGAACTACCTCAGGCTGAAGAAAAAAAAGATGAGTCTTGAAGATCTGATTGTTAAGCTCCGTGTAGAGTCTACGAATCGGGAACAACAGATCAATGTAGGTGTGAAAATTCGCGAACACAATGCGAACATGGTTGAACACCAAAACCCCAATCAAGGCAAGTGGCAGAACAAAGGTCGCCTTAACAAAGGCAAAGGGAAGATGCCACCAAAGAACTTCCAAAAGTTCAAGAACAAGAGTGGTCAAAATGGTCAGACTTCTTAAAGGTTCTTAGGATTGTGTAACTTCTGTGGGAAGCAAGGACACAAATCCGTCGATTGTCGTTGTAAGAAGGCTCAAGCCAACTTGATAGAAGCTGACATGTGTGATGTGGTCACTGAGGCCAATGTTGCTGAAAGCCATCCAAAGACTTGGTGGTTCGATACTGGTGCAACCAGACACATCTGTATGGATCGAGATATGTTCTCCACATACACAAAGACCAAGAATGGTGAAAAACTCTTAATGGGTAATTCTGCCTCGTCGACAATTGATGGTCACGGGAAGGTTGTTCTTAAGCTCACCTCTGGACAGGAACTGGTTCTCACGAACGTCGTCCATGTACCAGATATGCGCAAGAATCTGATCTCTGGATCGCTCATAAGTAAGCATGGATTCTCTGTGAAGCTGGGAGGTGATAAGCTAATCCTAACGAAGAATGGGATGTATTTGGGTAAGGGTTTTGTTTGTGATAATCTGTTTAAGATGTCTGTTGAGGCAGTAATCCGAAAGGATAATGTAACCGAGGCTTCCACCTCGAAGAACCCTAAGATTAATGATAAGAAACCAATTGCTTATCTCGCTGAGTCTTTTAATATTTGGCATGAACGATTAGGACATGTTAACTTCAAGTCTATGAGTAGATTAATGAACATGAACATGATTCCTAAATGCAAATTAAGCAAAGACAAATGTGAGGTTTGTGTCCAAGCCAAACTCACTAAAACGCCATCACCCAGCGTTCAAAGAACAACAGAACCTCTAGGTTTAATTCACACAGACTTATGTGATTTGAAATATATTAAAAACCAGAGGAGGCAAGAAATATTTCGTGACTTTCATAGATGATTGCACGAGATATTGTTACATCTTTTTACTGCGGAGTAAAGATGAAGCCTTGGACAAATTTAAAGAATACAAGCTGGAAGTTGAAAACCAACTCGGCAAGACCATAAAAAAGGTCAGAAGTGATAGGGGTGGTGAATATAGTGAACCATTTGATGCATTCTGTAGAGCACATGACATTATTCATCAAAAAACTGCTCCCTACTCACCTGAATCCAATGGAGTTGCTGAAAGAAAAAACAGAACTCTCAAGGAAATGATGAATGCAATGTTGCAGGAATCTGGGTTAGCCCAGAACATGTGGGGGAAAGCTATGCTTACCTCTAATTATATCCTGAACAAAATTCCACACAAAGTCACATGAAAAACTCCTGATGAACTTTGGAATGGTAATGTACCTTCGTATATATACCTGAAATTGTGGGAGTGCCTGGTAAAAGTTGAAGTACCACTTCCAAAAAAGGTCACCATTGGACCTAAAACGGTAGATTGCATTTTCATCGGATATGCGCACAACAGTAGTACCTATAGATTTCTGGTACATAAATCAGACATTCATGTAAACACAATTATGGAGTCAAGGAATGCATACTTCTTCGAAAATGTGTTTCCATGTAAGGATATAGGAAATCCTAAACGAACTCGTGACGAACGAGATGCTAGCAATGAGGCAAGCACATCAGGCACTTCTGCAGAAGAAGAAGAAGCTGAACCTAGATGAAGCAAGAGAGCTCGTAAGGAGAAGACATTTGGCTCTGAGTTCATAATGGCATTCCTAGCGGAAAGTGGTCCAAGAACCTTCATGGAAGCAATGTCTACACCTGATGCACCTTTCTGGAGGGAGGCATCTAACAGTGAAATCAACTCAATTATGCAAAATCATACTTATGAGTTGGTAGACCTACCTCAAGGTTGCAAACCTCTAGGTTGTAAATGGGTCTTCATCACTAAGCTAAAAATCGATGGCTCTATAGACAAATATAAGGCCAGGCTTGTGGTACAAGGATTTCGTCAAAAGGAAGGATTGGACTTCTTTGACACTTATTCTCCAGTGACGAGAATTACTTCGATTCGCATGTTGATTGGAATCGCAGCTTTAAGAAACCTTGAAATACATCAGATGGATGTTAAGACGGCTTTCCTAAACGGAGATTTAGAGGAAGAGACCTATATGAATCAACCTGAGGGTTATGTTGCTCCCGGACAAGAGAAGAAAGTCTGTAAACTTGTCAAATCGCTATACGGACTCAAGCAAGCTCTGAAGCAATGGCATGAAAAGTTTGACAGTGTAATGATGTCAAATGGCTTTCACATCAATGAATGTGATAAGTGCATCTATATTAAAAGTACTTCACAAGGTTATGTATTGTTGTGTTTGTACGTAGATGACATGTTAATCATGGGAAGTAACAAAGATATAATCATTCAAACAAAGAACATGTTAAGTGGAAAGTTTGATATGAAATACTTGGGATTAGCAGATGTAATTCTAGGGATTAAGATTATTCGAAATTCAAAATGAATAATTCTGTCTCAAGATCATTACGCTACAAAAATCCTAGAGAGGTTTAAGACCTACTCCAATGGGACTGCAAAAACTCCACTTGATCCTCATCTTCACTTGACAAAGAATTCAGGTGAACCAGTGTTACAAGAGGAGTATACAAGAGTCATCGGGAGTCTAATGTACTTAATGAACTGTATTAGACCCGATTTAGCACACCCGGTAAACGTACTAAGTCGTTACACGAGTAATCCAGGTCATACCCATTGGAGAGCCATAACTAGGGTATTAAATTATCTAAGATACACCAAAAGTTATGGGCTGCACTTCGGTAAAGAACCAGCAGTGCTGGAAGGGTACAGTGATGCCAATTGGATTTCAGATTCAAGAAACTTCAAATCCACGAGTGGATATGTCTTTACTCTTGCTGGTGCAGCAATATCCTGGAAATCTTCCAAACAAACACTCCTGGCCAGATCAACCATGGAGTCAGAGTTTGTAGTATTAGACAAAGCTGCTGAGGAAGCAGAATGGCTTCGAAACTTTTTGGAAGATATCCCGATGTGGGAGAACCCAGTGCCAGCTTTACGAGTACACTGTGATAGTCAGTCAGCTATCTCTCGGGCACTGAATAATCTATATAATGGCAAGTCGCGTCACATAATAAGACGACATAAGACCATTAGACAATTGATCTCAACTGGTGTAATAACGATAGATTACATCAAGTTGGCCGATAACCTAGCGGATCTGTTTACCAAAGGTTTGTCGCGAGATCAAATTGAAAAATCATCAAAAGGAATGGGTTTAAAGCCTATAGAAAAAGATGACGTTTGACAGATACCCCACCTATGTGACTGAAGATCCCAAAATCTAGGTTCAAAGGGAAACAAAATTAAATTGATTCGAGTTGAGCACTGTGAGACTATGTCTCTTCCCAGCTCCTAGGATGATATAACAGTGCTACATGTGGATAGTAAGGATAAGCGTTGGCTTTTAATGATTGCATAGCTATGTAGATAGTGGAGTGTGACAGGACACTTCTGAAAAACAAGCTAATAAAAGATCACCTAGTGAAGTGTGAAATGGGGCCGTTTCTAGGAGAATGAAAGAGAAGGCTATATTCTCCAAATTCACTCACGAATACCAGGAATGTTCAAGGCCAAAATGAACACAATAGAGAACAAAGTTCTACGAGAAGATGTCTCTGTGCGATACATGTTGTCTAAGTTTACATAAAAATCCAGGCGGTTCAAAACATCATGTTCACCTCCTGGCCGAGTAAACTCGACAGATATTAAAAATGTTTGGTTCAAAGCTGGAAAATGCTACCTCTCAGATACAGTTACATTTTCGTATACTCTCGAAAGTCTGTCTACGTCTAGATGAGTCTAGTCAAGTATGTCTAGTAAAGTCTAGTGTGCACAATTTTCATTTGTTTAGAGTCATTTCTATTCATGTGGGGGATTGTTGGAACTAATTTTTTGTCAAAGCTCGAAGGCTTGATAAAATTGTGTTAGTGTGAAAAGAAATGAGTTAAGCTCTTTCTAATGAAATGTTTTCATTGACCGAGAAATGTTTTATCGTGTATATATGTTGGAATGGTTGTGTCATTAATTTAAATAATGAACAACATGAGAGAAGAAAAGAGCACACGTGCGACGATCGCACATTTGGGCCTTGTTGGGCTCGTGGACTTTTTAGGAGTATCGATCGATACTCCTAGGTATCGATCGATACTCAACAGGCCGACTTAAAAATCGCATCCGCTAGAATATTCTGAGGAATATTCCTTTTCTGTCTGGAAAAAACCCTAACCTCTCTCCTATATATACAGTCCGATTTTCACCTTAAAAATCATCATCTGATACACTAAAAACACATCCTAAAAGTTCTAGCAAGAGTTCTCTCAATTCCCTACTGTTTAGAGTAAGTTTCTTTTCGAGAGTATCGTAGAATAATGGTCAACAGATCTGATATCAAGTGTAGATGATACAGATTACTTTGGTTGTATCATGGGACTCATGGATCTATTAAAACCCGTCGCACTACGGGAGATTCTTAGAGTTAAGGAAAGAGATTCATCTCGCCTCCTTAGATTTATTTTATTGCTTTATCATTTTATGAATCGTTTGTTCCTTACTGTTTATTTATATAATCGTGATTAAATCTTTCCTGTCTATTGTGCGATATTTTTGGTCCTACAACATTTTCAACACCAAATTCTTTTTATAAATGACATTCCTCTCGACCAAAAAAAAGAGAGAAGTAAATGACATTCCTTGCGTTCGGTTTGGGAATGTCCGCGTGTATGAGTTGGTAATCTTCTTTGGCGTTTTTCCCAGTCGGAAGTTAAGTTTTGTGTACATTGACCCTAGGTCTTCTTGAGTGCTCAGTTTTTTGGAGTGGTAATGATAGTATAGTTCCATTGCGTTTATCTGGATGGTTTCTTCGTTCTTTCTATCCGGAGTAGTTGCTGGTGGTGCATTTTTGAAGTGTCACAAACTTCGAACACAAACGAGAGTGACTGAGAGAAAGAGAGTCGATTTAAGAGATGGAAACAACAATCTTTATCATCTAAATCCTCACACACTAGTATTTATTAATCAGTTAGTGCAAAACTACTGATTAATTCAATATCTTCCAAAATATTCAAAAAATTAAATTATTAGATACCAAATTCAGTGAAAGTTCTCCAAGTTTGGTAGGAGTTTTGAAAAGAGAGAAAACTTTTTCGTAGATCATAATGACAAATACAATATAGAAATTCAACGACATTAGTTTCGGATATGTGTTTTTTTATTAGGGCTTTTTGTTGTTCTAGTTTGAGATGGTTCCATATAATAATTTTTGTTTAATTTCAGAATTAATTTTGTTTAGTGAAAGATATTCGTATATTAGATTTTTACATAATTTTAGTTTATGATTCGATTTTGATTTCTTAAAAATAGAAATAATGAATTCATCTTTAATGAAAATTTAATCGTTCTTCAATAGTTATTGATATATACTCCAGACTAATATCGAACCCCATACCTGGTGTAAAAGTATTAAACTATTAATCATTAGGCTATTAGGCTTTTACACATAATTTTAGTTTATGATTCGATTTTGATTTCTTAAGAATAGAAATAATTTCTCATTTGGTCATTCGGGGTGTCTAGGATAATACTAGATAAAAGAAAAAAAATGGATACATGCCCAGGATTCGTGGAGATTAGTCTGGATTCTGGCATGGACTCTTTCCGGTTATCAAAAAAAAAAAAAAAATGAATTCATCAATCGTTGTTCAATAGTTATTGATATTTTTGGGTATGGATTGGTTAGGCAAAGTTTCAATTTCAGTGGCATGCATGTGCGTTCCATTTCCTGATTTCGAATTCTATAGAGATTTTTTAGGAAACTAGATACATCCGAGTTATGTATTAATTATGATTGTTTTGTTCGAAGTGAATATAAAATAAAAAATTGTTAACTAATGATGGGGACAGCATAATATCTCGAAACGGCAACGTATCAGAACCCACGAACGCGAAGTCATGATGACGATGACTTACTTTAGTGTCAGTCACTTTTAAAGTTTCAGATAAATAAAATACTAGTAGGCAATTTGTTCGGTTGCAAAAAATATGAACCAATGGTTCAAATTGTTGCCTCCTCTTGTCACAACAATCCTCTTATCTCTCGACACCAAATCACTCACCTCTTCAACTAGTATTATTTTAGACTTTGTGAAGAGAAAAAAAAGATATTATTTTCTTATTTTTTGTTATTTTTTCCTTTCCAAATTTCGTTCTTTTGTATTGTCTATGAACAATAGTTGGTCATGATTAATAGTTGTAATAGATTTTTTTTTCTTAAATAGAGACAGATTTATATGTTAAATATTTTTAGTATATGTGAAATATGGTAAAACGATTTTCTTTGCGAAATAAAAGATTTTTAGGATTGTAGAGGTTGGAGAAATGACTTGGGAACGGACCTAAAAACTTGGTATTCTAAAATATTGTTTCTTTTCTAGTGATTTCGGGTTATTAAGGGTGTTGGTGTTATGTATATAGTTTTTCGAAGCAGGTATTTAACTTTTATGGATTAAGATAACATTATTACCCAAAAAGCATCGAATAATCCATAATGGAAACAAAGAATCTACGAAAAATTATATCTCTTTTACACGTTGAATTATAAACACTCATATGAGTTATGTATTGTATGATCGCAAACCAAAAGACAGTAATAACTTTCGTCACATACTGTTTCGAGTTGGTGAATATGATGTCTACACCAGATGAGTGTCATATATTTTTATTATATTTTGAGAAATTCGTAAAAAGTAAATAAATGTTTACTTTTTTCTCTATTTTGCAAATTTTACGCTGAAAAAAACACAAAGCGAACAAGTTAGCACATAATGCTCTTATCTACTTGTATGATGTTGCTTATATAAACTATGTATTTTGATTTGAATTTCTGAACCGTTCTAAATATTTATGTTGTTTATAAAGTTACATATGTTTTTTGTGCCATTGGATTTTCAATTGAACTAAATAAAGCTACGAGATCCACAACAACATCCTCTAGCCCGAATAGAATCGGTTACATATACTCACAAACCACAACCACCCATTTGTTAGCCATAATTCTGTTCACATCAGCAGAACAGTACCTCCAAACTTTATTTGTTTCAACACATGTTTTTTACATTAATAAGATCTTTAACCATGAGATTAACAAAAAAAAGTGTTCTTGATTTATGGGGCACGTTTTTCATCATCTTCCACCCAACCCAAGCAAAAGAGTCTATCGAAATTCTTATAGATTTCTCATTCTCTACTCTTTGATGATAATTCATGAAGCTACAAAGTCAAAGATGTTATAGTGAGAAATTATTAAAGCACTAATTGAATAATTCTTATCTTGTTTATGGTGATAAACTTATCAACCATTTAATATGTTAGCTGTACAGTAACGATAGCATTGATCACCACAACTATACTGATCACTTTAAACAATAAAAGATGCATTGCTTTTTCGTATAAATGTGAGTTATTTTACCAACCCAACGTACCTGTGAAGATAAGGTTTATTCCCTTTTACAAAGTCAAAAGTTGCATTGACTGTTTAAAAGTTGAAATCAACTCAATTTCTTCATGACCTTAAAAAGCTTATCACACTATTTGATTACGAACCTCCTATCTTTAATGTTGGATTCTAGATCATTCGTATTTCATAAATTCTTATAAGTAAAAAATTTAAGATTTTTGTAGCTTACCATTGGTTTTAATAGCATTAACTGTAGCATTTGTTTTCATCTATACGTTACATAAAAAAGTCTTTAATGGGTAATGAATGCAAATGGTAATGTATTCGGGTAATCAATTGCATGAAGTGTATTTATGCCAAATAACAAAATATACGTTATAAGAAGTTAAAAACCAATTCCATAGTTTTTGTTAATTTGGTAGATGCTCTTTTTAGCAGAAATAGGGTAGGAAAAAAACAACTCTAGGTTTTGTTGAAAACCAACCAATAAAAAATAAAATAGACAAAATAAATATTTAAATCTCTCAAATCCTCTAAAGTGGACTACAGATAAAATTAAAAAAAAATTATACTCTTTTGCTCTACTTTTACTTTTACTTTTTTTTTTTTTTTTTTTAATACTTAAAAAATTATGAAAACTATTACAAAGACAATTCTACAACGGATAAAGCTATCCGCTCCACAACGATCTGCAATCACGATAAACGGTTCTACTTGCACCACGCTAAAGATTTTATAATAAAATTATCTCCATTAATCTACAGAAATTGCATCATTTGGAAATAGATCTCTTGATGTAAAAACATTAATGAATTCTTGTTCATCCACTTGAATCAAAAGCTTCCACATTTCCTTATTTTTTTTCATTTTAAAATTTCAAACGGAATAACAAATTTTCCAAGTTTTTTTCAACTTTCCTTTAAAAGTAAACCAGTCAAACCCAGAGTAATTTACTCTGTTGGCTATAGACTAATTAAAATCCATTACTCAGTTTCTTACAATATTTGACCAAATAAATTTGGAAGCTCACCACCACACTTACCCAAAATCCATTTAAAGAAAAGCCTTAGAAATCATTCTCGAAAGCCACCAAAAAAATTCTTTATATAACCAACAAAGTCTCTTCTTCTTCTTCCATCACTGAAAACCAAACAAAAAAAAAGAAATATTATTTTTTAAAAAATTAGAAAAAGTATGTCTCTTATTCCTCCCCATCTCATCCTCTACCTACTTCTCTTGACGGTGGTTACCGGAGAAATTCTCCGACCAAGATTCTACAGCGAGACATGCCCTGAAGCTGAATCCATAGTAAGAAGAGAAATGAAGAAAGCCATGATCAAAGAAGCAAGAAGCGTCGCTTCCGTTATGCGTCTCCAATTTCACGACTGTTTCGTCAATGTAAAATCATACAAATCTTTGTATCTCTCTCTCTCTCTCTCTTCTTGATTACTTTTTCTGATTTTTCTGTTTTCTCCCGATGATGAATCAAATCAGGGATGTGACGCATCTGTGTTGCTTGACGACACACCGAACATGCTTGGTGAAAAACTATCACTTTCCAACATCAATTCACTGAGATCTTTCGAAGTTGTAGACGACATTAAAGAAGCTTTAGAGAAAGCTTGTCCTGCTACTGTTTCTTGCGCCGACATCGTTATCATGGCTTCTCGTGACGCCGTTGCTCTAGTAAAAAATCTCATCTATTCTCCTATTTCCCCGGTTTAATTAGTGATTTTTTTCGGGTTTTGTAATTCTTAGTTCTTGAAAACCAGACAGGAGGACCGGATTGGGAAGTGAAGCTAGGGAGGAAAGACAGTTTAACAGCGAGTCAGGAAGATTCAGACGATGTAATGCCGAGTCCAAGAGCAAACGCAACTTTCTTGATTGATCTCTTCAAAAGATTTGATCTTTCTGTTAAAGACATGGTGGCTTTATCTGGGTCACACTCAATCGGTCAAGGCCGGTGTTTTTCGATCATGTTTAGGCTTTATAACCAATCCGGGTCTGGTAAACCGGATCCAGCTCTCGAACCGGTTTACAGGAAGAAGCTTAACAAGCTTTGTCCTTTGGGTGGAGACGGGAACGTGACCGGAGATCTAGACGCAACGCCACGGGTTTTTGATAATCAGTACTTCAAAGACTTGGTTTCAGGGAGAGGGTTTCTAAACTCGGACCAGACTTTGTACACGAACAGAGAGACGAGAGAGTTTGTGAAGATGTTTAGTGAGGATCAAGGAGAGTTCTTCAGAGCTTTCCAAGAAGGGATGGTGAAGATGGGTGATTTGCAATCTGGGAGACCTGGTGAGGTTAGGTTTAATTGTAGAGTTGTTAATAGAAGGCCTATTGATGTATTGCTTGAGTCTTGAAATTATTGCAAATCTTTTAAAATACTTAACATGCCATTATTTGGTTCTCCAAAAGTGGATTTTGAATAATGGTCACACCACTTCAACGTTGAGATTTGAAACCTTTAAATGAAATCTATAAACTTGAGATTTTGTGTACAAATGCTGGAGAATCAAATGTTGAGATTTTGAAACCTCAATTAAAACCTATAAACTTGAGATTTGATCAATTCTCTGTTTCTGAAATGAAATAAATTTCAAAAATGAAATGAATTTCAACATATTCTAGAGACACACTACGCTAATCAAATGGCAATGAACATATCATCTCACATAAGATTTCAATATGTAAAACATATGAAAATCAATCGAATACGGATGAGTTCACTGAAACTTTATTCGGTTCTCTTTCCATTTTTTTTTTTAATAACAGTTCTCTATTGTTGAAAATCAGGTTGCAAAATTCAGTGAGAAAAAGGGTTTAATAAATTCAGTGAGAGCGTAAGACGAACCAGATCCTTCTAGTGTGTGGTATTATAATTTTTTTTTATTCAGTATGAAATGTTTCATACCATCAAAATTCTCATTCGCCGAGTTTTATAAACAGGGTAAACCGTAAACTCAAAAATAGTTACTTTTTTGTTTGTTTAAATGTTAATTTTTATACCACAGTTTTAAATTTTTTTACAGAATACAAGAATACAAAAAAAAAAAGTAGAAGACCTAAATCTACCAACAAACTAAAAAAATAACAGAAACACAAAGAAAAACTAAGAAACTCAAAAATAGTTACTTGAATTGTTATATTTATAATTTACTCATTACACACATAAGTTTGGTTTCGTACATGCCAATAATAAAGAACATAACAAATAAAAATAATAATAAAACAAATGATTGTTTTTTTTGTTGAACATAATAACAAATTATTTTGATACCAGCTTTGATGCAGATCTGTTAATAAAGAAGTTTTCATAGTTAACGCCTCAAAATTCCGTATAAGTGTGGATGTTCTGAGGTTTCTTAATATATTATAGGACCAAAATTTTGCACAATAGACAGGATAATATTTATTCACGATTATATAAATAAACAGTAAGGAATAGACGATTCATAAAAACGATAAAGCAATAAAATAAATCTAAGAAGTCGAGATGAATCTCTTTCCTTAACTCTAAAAATCTCCGGTAGTGCGACGGGTTTTAATAGATCCATGAGTCCCAGGATACAACCAAAGTAATATGTATCATCTACAGTTGATATCAGATCTGTCGAACATTATACTACGATATTCTCGAATAGAAACTTACTCTAAGCAGTAGGGAATTGAGAGAACTCTTGCTAGAACTTTTAGGATGTGTTTTTAGTGTATCAGAGAATGATTTTTAAGGTGAAAATCGGACTGTATATATAAGAGAGAGGTTAGGGTTTTTCCCAGACAGAAAAGGAATATTCCTCAGAATATTCTAGCGGCTGCGATTTTTAAGTCGGCCTGTTGAGTATCGATCGATACCAAGGGGTATCGATCGATACCTCAAAAAGTCTACGAGCCCAACAAGGCCCAATGTGCGATCGACGCACGTGTGGTCTTTTCTTCTCTCTTGTTGTTCATTATTTAAATTAATGACACAACTATTCCAAAATATATACACGAGAAAACGTTTCTCGGTCAATGAAAATATTTCATTAGAATGAACTTAACTCATTTCTTTTCACACTAACACAATTTTATCAAGCCCTCAAGCTTTGACAAAAAATTAGTTCCAACAATTCCCCACATGAATAGAAATGACTCTAAACATATGAAAATTGAACAGACTAGACTTTACTAGACATACTTGACTAGACTCATCTAGACGTAGACAGACTTTTGAGAGTATAGGAAAATGTAACTGTATCTGAGATGTAGCATTTTCTAGCTTTGAACCAAATTTTTTTAATATCTGTCGAGTTTACTCGGCCAGGAGGTGAACATGATGTCTTGAACCGCCCGGATTTTGATGTAAACTTAGACAACATGTATCGCACAAAGACACCTTCTCGTAGAACTTTGTTCTCTATTGTGTTCATTTTGGCCTTGAACATTCATGGTATTCGTGAGTGAATTTGGAGAATATAACCTTCTATTTCATTCTCCTAGAAACGGTCCCATTTCACACTTCACTAGGTGATCTATTTATTAGCTTGTTTTCAGAAGTGTCATGTCACACTCCACTATCTACACAGCTATGCAATCATTAAAAGCCAACGCTTATCCTTACTATCCACATGTAGCACTGTTTTATCATCCTAGAAATTGGGCAGAGACATAGTCTCACAGTGCTCAAATTCGAATCAGTTTAATTTTGTTTCCCTTTGAACCTAGATCTTGGGATCTCCAGTCACATAGGTGGGGTATCTGTCAAACGTCATCTTTTTCTATAGGCTTTAAACCCATTCCTTTTGATGATTTTACAATTTGATCTTGCGGCAAACCTTTGGTAAACGGATCCGCTAGGTTATCAGCCGACTTGATGTAATCTATCGTTATTACACCAGTTGAGATCAATTGTCTAATGGTCTTATGTCGTCTTCTTATATGACGAGACTTGCCATTATATAGATTACTCAGTGCCCGAGAGATAGCCGACTGACTATAACAGTGTACACGTAATGCTGGCACTGGTTTCTCCCACATCGGGATATCTTCCAAAAAGTTTCGAAGCCATTCTGCTTCCTCAGCAGCTTTATCTAAAGCTATAAACTCTGACTCCATGGTTGATCTGGCCAGGAGTGTTTGTTTGGAAGATTTCCAGGATATTGCTGCACCAGCAAGAGTAAAGACATATCCACTCGTGGATTTGGAGTTTCTTGAATCTGAAATCCAATTGGCATCACTGTACCCTTACAGCAATGCTGGTTCTTTACCAAAGTGCAGCCCATATATAACTTTTGGTGTATCTTAGATAATTTAATACCCTAGTTATGGCTCTCCAATGGGTATGACCTGGATTACTCGTGTAACGACTTCGTACGTTTACCGAGTGTGCTAAATCGGGTCTAGTACAATTCTTTAAGTACATTAGACTCCTGATGACTTTTGCATACTCCACTTGTAACACGGCTTCACCTGAATTCTTTGTCAAGTGAAATTAAGGATCAAGCGGAGTTTTTGCAGTCCCATTGGAGTAGGTCTTAAACCTCTCTAGGATTTTTGTAGCGTAATGATCTTGAGACAGAATTATTCCTTTTGAATTTCGAATAATCTTAATCCCTAGAATTACATCTGCTAATCCCATATCTTTCATATCAAACTTTCCACTTAGCATGTTCTTTGTTTAAATGATTATATCTTTGTTGCTTCCCATGATTAGCATGTCATCTACGTACAAACACAACAACACATAACCTTGTGAAGTACTTTTGATATAGATGCACTTATCACATTCATTGATGTGAAAGCCATTTGACATCATTACACTGTCAAACTTTTCATTCCATTGCTTTGGAGCTTGCTTGAGTCCATATAGCGATTTGACAAGTCTACAGACTTTTTTCTCTTGTCCGGGAGCAACATAACCCTCAGGTTGATTCATATAGATCTCTTCCTCTAAATCTCCGTTTAGGAAAGCAGTCTTAACATCCATCTGATGTATTTCAAGGTTTCTTAAAGCTGCGATTCCAATCAACATGCGAATCGAAGTAATTCTCGTCACTGGAGAATAAGTGTCAAAGAAGTCCAATCCTTCCTTTTGACGAAATCCTTGTACCACAAGCCTGACCTTATATTTGTCTATAGAGCCATCGATTTTTAGCTTAGTGGTGAAGACCCATTTACAACCAAGAGGTTTGCAACCTTAAGGTAGGTCTACCAACTCATAAGTATGATTTTGCATAATTGAGTTGATTTCACTGTTGGATGCCTCCCTCCAGAAAGGTGCATCAGGTGTAGACATTGCTTCCATGAAAGTTCTTGGACCACTTTCCACTAGGAATGCCATTATGAACTCAGAGCCAAATGTCTTTTCCTTACGAGCTCTCTTGCTTCGTCTAGGTTCAGCTTCTTCTTCTTCAGCAGAAGTGCCTGAAGTGCTTGCCTCATTGCTAGCATCTCGTTCATCACGAGTTCGTTTAGGATTTCCTCTATCCTTACATGGAAACACATTTTCGAAGAAGTATGCATTCCTTGACTCCATTATTGTGTTTACATGAATGCATGGTATATCTGATTTATGTACCAGAAATCGATAGGCACTACTATTGTGCGCGTATCCGATGAAAATGCAATCTACCGTTTTAGGTCCGATGGTGACCTTTTTCGGAAGTGGTACTGCAACTTTTGCCAGAAACCCCCACACTTTCAGGTATATATACGAAGGTACATTACCTTTCCAAAGTTCGTAAGGAGTTTTTCCTGTGACTTTTTGTGGAATTTTGTTCAGAATATAATTAGAGGTAAGCAGAGCTTCCCCCCCACATGTTCTGGGCTAACCCAGATTCCTGCAACATTGCATTCATCATTTCCTTGAGAGTTCTGTTTTTTCTTTCAGCAACTCCATTGGATTCAGGTGAATAGGGAGCAGTTGTTTGATGAATAATGCCATGTGCTCTACAGAATGCATCAAATGGTTCACTGTATTCACCACCCCTATCACTTCTGACCTTTTTTATGGTCTTGCCGAGTTGGTTTTCAACTTCCAGCTTGTATTCTTTAAATTTGTCCAAGGCTTCATCTTTACTTCGCAGTAGAAAGATATAACAATATCTCGTGCAATCATCTATGAAAGTCACGAAATATTTCTTGCCTCCTCTGGTTTGAATATATTTCAAATCACATAAATCTGTGTGAATTAAATCTAGAGGTTCTGTTGTTCTTTGAACGCTAGGTGATGGCGTTTTAGTGAGTTTGGCTTGGACACAAACTTCACATTTGTCTTTGCTTAATTTGCATTTAGGAATCATATTCATGTTCATCAATTTACTCATAGACTTGAAATTAACATGTCCTAGTCGTTCATGCCAAATATTAAAAGACTCAGCGAGATAAGCAAATGGTTTCTTATCATTAATCTTAGGGTTCTTCGATGTGGATACCTCGGTTACATTATCCTTTCGGAATACTGCCTCAACAGACATCTTAAACAGATTATCACAAACAAAACCCTTACCCAAATACATCCCATTCTTAGTTAGGTTAGCTTATCACCTTCCAGCTTCACAGAGAATCCATGCTTGCTTATGAGCGATCCATAGATCAGATTCTTGCGCATATCTGGTACATGGACGACGTTCGTGAGAACCAGTTCCTGTTCAGAGGTGAGCTTCAGAACAACCTTCCCGTGACCATCAATTGTCGACGAGGCAGAATTACCCATTAAGAGTTTTTCACCATTCTTGGTCTTTGTGTATATGGAGAACATCTCTCGATCCATACAGATGTGTCTGGTTGCACCAGTATCGAACCACCAAGTCTTTGGATGGCTTTCAGCAACATTGGCCTCAGTGACCACAGCACACATGTCAGCTTCTGTCAATTTGGCTTGAGCCTTCTTGTTGCGACACTCGAAGGATTTGTGTCCTTGCTTTCCACAGAAGTTACACACTCCTGAGAACCCTTGAGAAGTCTGACCATACTGACTTCTCTTGTTCTTGAACTTCTGGAAGTTATTTGGTGGCATTTTCCCTTTGCCTTTGTTTAGGCGTCCTTTGTTCTGCCACTTGCCTTGATTGGGGTTTTGGTGTTCAACCATGTTCGCATTGTGTTCACGAATTTTCACACCTACGCCCATATGTTGTTCTAGATTCGTAGACTCTACGCGGAGCTTAACTATCAGATCTTCAAGGCTCATCTTCTTTTTCTTCAGCCTGAGGTAGTTTTTGAAGTCTGTCCAACCAGAAGGTAGCTTCTCAATGATGCAGCGACCTTGATAGGTTTCACACAGCCGCATTCCCTCAGCAAAGATGTCGTGTAGGAGCCTCTGCACCTCATCGACTTGTTCCATCAGTGGTCTTGAATCCACCATCTTGTACTACTCGTATTTTGCCACAGTGAATTTCTGAGTACCAGAATCTTCAATGCGGTACTTCTTGTCTAATGAATCCCACAGATCCTTAGAAGTTTCAGCATTTTCGTACACCCCAAACAGAGAGTCCGAAAGGCTATTTTGAATATAGCCCTTGCACAAGAAATCAACATGTTCCCAAGTGTGGACACTCGCAAGCGCACGTGGGTCAGAGTTATCTTCTGGGAGAACATGTTTCACCTCACTAGTGTACTTCTGCAGATTCAATGTAGTCAGATAGAAGAACATCTTCCTTTTCCACATCTTGAATGTTGTCCCATCAAACTTGGTCGGAGGAGCGACATGGTTCCCAGATGGAACTTTAACTTGTCTCGATCTGACTCGCAGTCGTCTCAACCTTGTCACCGGTTTTTTCCACCAATCCAGAGTTGTTTTCCACATCAATTGTCATTCTGTTAAGACAAAGAGAACACAACTTTCAGTTAGTACCGATATATAAACTTAAGAATCGCAATTCTAAGACTGATATCGAACTGAATCGCATTGGTGTCGATCGATACTCCTTGGTATCGATCGATACACACAATGTCTATCGATACACCCATATGGTGTCGATCGATGCACTCAGTGTCGATCGATACACCTTTGGTGATGATCGGTGCACGTGAGTTTTGCATAAGATCGATCGATACACCTCGGTGTCGATCGATGATCAGCTTGTATCGATCGATACACCTCGGTGTCGATCGATGATCAGCTTGTATCGATCGATACACCTCGGTGTCGATCGATGCTTAGCTTGTGTTGATCGATACACATATAGTGTCGATCGATGCACCCTGGGTGTCGATCGATGCAAGTGAAGTTTTGCACATGATCGATCGATATACCACAGTGTCGATCGATACATGTTAATATTACACAGTATCGATCAACATAGACCCAACTAGGTCGATGCACAGTATCGATCGATACACCTCAGTGTCGATCGATACAAAGTATCGGTATATGCACCTTAGTGTCATCTGATACAACTGTTTGCATAATATCGATCGATGCACCTCAGTGTCGACCGATACAATTTTTGTCTAGTATCGATCGATACCATAGGGTGTCGATCGATACTCACAAGGCTTCGATCGCAATCGAACCTATCAAGAACATAATTTGTGTTCGTTGATTCTACCGTTCATTAATCGCAATTAAATACGGTTTTTTAGAAGATGTTTAAAGTAGTACTGCTTCTACTACACGTTTCAAGTTGCTAAACAGCTTTTTGATAACGTTTGAGTATCACTAGCAGATGAACATCTTCTTAAAAAAATAGAAAGAGAGATTGCCTCTACTACACGTTTCAAGTTGCTAAACAGCTTTTTGATAACGTTTGAGTATCATCAGCAGTAGAAGAATCGTTTTAAAAAACCGTTTGAAAACGTTTATTTACTCGTGATTAAAGATCCAATTGAAGTAATAAAACAAAATTGGATCTTCTTAGAGTTAAGATTGTAGGACCAAAATTTCGCACAATAGACAGGATAAGATTTAATCACGATTATATAAATAAACAGTAAGGAATAGACGATTCATAAAAATGATAAAGCAATAAAATAAATCTAAGGAGGCGAGATGAATCTCTTTCCTTAACTGTAAGAATCTCCCGTAGTGCGACGGGTTTTAATAGATCCATGAGTCCCAGGATACAACCAAAGTAATCTGTATCATCTACACTTGATATCAGATCTGTCGAACATTATACTACGATACTCTCGAATAGAAACTTACTCTAAGCAGTAGGGAATTGAGAGAACTCTTGGTAGAACTTTTAGGATGTGTTTTTAGTGTATCAGAGGATGATTTTTAAGGTGAAAATCGGAATGTATATATAGGAGAGAGGCTAGGGTTTTTCCCAGACAGAAAATGAATATTCCTCAGAATATTCTAGCGGCTGCGATTTTTAAGTCGGCATGTTGAGTATCGATCGATACCTCAAAAAGTCCACGAGCCCAACAAGGCCCAATGTACGATCGACGCACGTGTGGTCTTTTATTCTCTCATGTTGTTCATTATTTAAATTAATGACACAACTATTCCAAAATATATACACGAGAAAATGTTTCTCGGTCAATGAAAACATTTCATTAGAATGAGTTTAACTCATTTCTTTTCACACTAACACAATTTTATCAAGTCCTCAAACTTTAACAAAAAATTAGTTCCAACATATATATATATATATATACTCGCCTCTTAACTTTTAGGTAATAGCATTCAAAAGAACATACCGTGCCTACACGTGTTTCGAACCTAATTTTGTATGGACACAATCTGGTACAGAAGTTGCATATAGGCCGAGTTAAACCAGTGTTGGGAAGCACATGGATATTCATTCCTCTATGACAGCTTTGTTCAGGATTAATATATGGATCTCTTCCTAGTAAACATTCGATATGGAGTGTAATTCCACATTCATTGCATCCATAATACCCTCTTTGTGGATTTATATCTTTCTCACATATTTCACACCAATAAACCTCACCATTTATAAGTACTTCAAAGGAAAAAGTGAGTAAATGCTCAAAATGCTCGTACCTCGTCTTGTGTGGAACCGTGGCGCAATGAAAACACAAACAAAAATTGCATTTAACACAATCTAAAGGTTGTTGCTACTCCGATTGACATATGGAACATCGTTTGAATTTACTTTGTTTAGAAGTCACGAACAAAGGATGTGGGTGAGTGTGGTGGTTAAACGGCTCACTTATAGAAGCACAAAGTGGGTCTAACTCATAAAGTATGTCTAACTCATAAAGTGTGTTTAACTTATGCCATGTGTCTAACCTATAAAGTGTGTTCCAATCACACGTTCGGATACTGCACACATATCTGAAACCGATTGAAGTACGACGACATTGTCTGCATAAGAACCATCTTGAATCCCATTTTAGAATCAATGGATGAAAAAGTAGCATGGATTGTTTCACACGGGGACTATGTGCACATAATTCATGGAGAATAAAATCACATTTCATGCACTGATAAACATTACCATCAACATATAAAGGATATCTGCACGTTTGACAATGCTTGGTTTCACCATACACTCTTTGGATCTTCTTCTCAAGTCGCATTTGATGATGTGGATGACTATGATGTCGTATAATCCCATTACCTTCCTCCTCAAACATTTTCATATTTTCATATGCTTCCTCAGGTTCTCCTTCATATTCTTTTCCATCACAGACATCACTCCGCATCGCACATTTAAAATGAATTGCATAAGTGCATCTTTTTATGCAAGAGTATTCCCCATAATTTTTATCTATCTTCGCATGACAAACTCCACAATCAATGCACTCATTGTAAGGAAGAATTGGAGTAAAAGTGAAACGATGAATGTGACGAGATACTCTTATAACATACGGTAAGTAGACACACCGCTTGTGGACAATGAAATCACATAGAAGACATACGTATAAACAATCGGTATTGTCTTCCAGCCCACAAACATCGCAAACCAAAGCGGATCTCTTTGGAAAGTAATGGAGAGTATGCTCATGCCTTTTCCGATTGTCTATGGTACGGGGTGTTGGGTTTTTCGCACAGACATGATGGATCATAAAATCACAAATAGAACAATAATACATTGAAAATCCCATATTATCTCCACAAGAATTACATTGTGTTTCATCAATGTAGTTGAATTGGTAAAAGAGAAGCTGAAGAGAATGTTTTGGATGATCAGAGGAATGGAACATGGGGGGAGACTCAACACATTCTTTGTGGTAGTCGGATTTGCAATGGCTACAATTGAAGTAATAGGGGTTACCTATTATTAGCGTTTTCCGACAGGAGCCACAATAAGGGTTATGATCACGTTTTTTTCGTTGCGACGGAACAAGGAATGAAGGTGATTGGGCTTTTTGTCTTCAGCATCAGCAATTAAATAGGAGCTGCCGATTATGTGACAGCTTACCCCACGAACTGTTATCACTTTGGGATTTTTATCTTTTACATATTGTTCTCGTGGGCATAAAAGATTACGGGAAGGAATGTGGTCGAGAGGATCCATGGATTATTCAAGGCTTAATTTGTTTTTGGAAAATTGTAAGGTTTAGTTGTGATAGAAAATTGGTCAAGTTACTAGAGTAGAGATATATATATATATATAATGGCAAGTAATTTAATTGTTTACGAAGAAACATATCTCACGCCAGGTATTGTTCATTTCAAACTTTCACACGCAAATAAAGAATTCGATTCTTTTAGAAATGTTTAGTCTTTAAGTTTTGAATACTTCTTTTCTCAATTCCTAAGTTTGATAGAGAAAGTAAGTTTTTGTTCAAAAGCATTCTATATTCTTTTTTTGACTAATTTGGTAACTAATTTTTATATTATTTTCTTGACTAATTGGTTATTAATTTCCTCCTTATACTTCTATTGGCTATGAATAGAAGTTCTAATTACACCAGCAAAAAAGGTTTTAGCATAAACAATTCGATCAAATAGTCGTTGCAGAAACGAGTGCATGCTCTTTTCCATCGCAATTACCACTAATGATCATTACATGTCATTTGCATATACTCAATTTACCTTTTACAACAATGATGCTCACTAGTGTACAAGGTGAGATAGATTACTAAAATGTTTGAGATTTTGATCAATTCTGTTTCTGAAATGATTTTCAACATATTCTAGAGATAAACTTACGCTGATCAGAAACTTTAGTGTCAATTGTGAGTTGAACACAAAAGCAAAAAGGAGGAGATCGGGAGAAGAACATTCATTGCATGAGAAAGTCTTTGAAGAAATTAAATGTGAAAAGAAAATAACTTCCAAGTGGAGAAGCTCGAAAGAGATCCAAAAGATTTTATTATACCACCGTGGGATCTAGTTTTCACGCACATCCTCGTACGGAGCATTGAGGACGGTTCCGTACATTTACCAAATCACGATCTCAAAAGCAATAAAGTGACCAACTTTTCTTCCGTCGTCCGGCGTCTTCAACGGCGTCGGACTCCCCTTCCTTCCTCGTCTCTAGGTCCTCCCTTCCTTATGGGGAATAAAAAGAACCGCAAGCACCGTTCGCCGGCGAACAAATCAGCAAGTGGCTCCCCCGTGTCGTCGGCTTCGTCCGCCTCTTCCGTTGGAAAGCTTCCGGTGTCTCCCAAGCCATCGGACAGCCCCTCTCCGGCCTCGATTGAACTCGTTCTCACATCGATGGCCAGTGAGGTCAAAACTCCTTCTTTCGATTTAGTTCTTGTGAATAAATCGAAAGACACAAGTGTAGATCTAACTCTTATGTCTTCAAATTCTACCGAGCTGGAGTCTTCTGGTCCGGTAATTGTTTCTGCGAAGGCTGTTGTTGCAGCTAACCCAGGTTGCTCTGTTCAGACAGAGAGTGGAGTTGAGAAGACTAAAGCTCTACCAGATAATACTTCTGCGAAGGTCGAACTTTCGACCAACCCAGTGAAAAATTCAATTGATGAGGCTTCATCGTCAGACCCGTGGATTAGTCTATTCAAGGGTGGTGGGAGAAAGTTGAAGAAGACCGGGAAGGCTTTCACCCTCCCATCAGGTGAAGCCTGTGTTGAAATACCAAACTCAGTGATAGAGAAGAATATGAGTTCATGGGTTAGCTTCATTTTGGGGCAGTTCTACTTTGAGCCTCCTTCTCAAGGGATTGTGCATTCCATTGTCAATGGTATTTGGAGTAAGCAATTTCGTGACATCTCGGTTACCAAATTAGAGGGTAACGCTTTTCTGTTCTGGATTCCGAACGCAGCCATGAGGGCGCGTGTTCTGAACCAGCGCCTTTGGAATATAGACGGACATACAATGTTTGTTGCAAACTGGGAGCCAGGCCTGATTCCTACGGTACCAGAGCTTTCTTCGGCACCAATTTGGTTAGAACTGAGGAACGTTCCTTTCCAATTTTTTAACGAAGAGGGTCTTGAACGTATTGCTGGGCTAGTAGGGGATCCGAAATACTTGCATCCCACTACGGCTAACAAAACCAATCTGGATGTGGCGAAAGTTTTCACCATTATTGATCCAAGGATGCCACTCCCGGAGGTTGTTAACGTTAAATTCGATTCTGGCGAAGTCCGTAGAGTGGGTGTCTCCAGCCCATGGATGCCTCCGGTTTGCTCCCACTGCAAAGAGATTGAGCATACTATTAAAAAATGTAAGAAAGCTCCGATTATTTGTTCTGTTTGCAAAGCTACAGGTCATATCTCCTCTAAGTGTACTCGGCAAATCACCAAAGTCAAGCAATCTAAAGGGAAAGAGAAGGTCGGTGTTTCTAAGGGTTATTATGTAGTTGTGGGAAAGGAGATTGATAAGGCAGCAACAGTTACATCTCATCAGACAGTAAAGGTCAATGGGAAGGTAGTTGAGCAGATTTCTCTGAATCAGTCTTTGCCAGGGGAAACAAGTGCTACTGTCCACACTGCTTCATCTCCTCAACTCGGTATTCAAAATGGGAAGGAGGGTTTTCTGCCATGTTCTGAAGCGGATCCTGATTCGTCTGATGTGGAATCTAGTGATTCAGAAGAGGAAGGTGAATTGAGAGAGAAAGAGGCAGGCTTCATTGAAGTGGTGTCTAGAAGGAAGAATAGAAATACCCGGGACAAGGGTCCCAAAAACCCCAAGTTTTTGTTATGTGTATAGACCTTTTTGGATGGAATGTGCGAGGTTTTAATAAAATAAGTCACCGCACCGGCTTTAAGAAATGGTTTCAGCAGTAGAAACCGCTTTTTGGGAGTCTTCTTGAGATTCACGTCAAGCAGCCTAAGCAGAGGAAGTTCATCAATTTTATTCTTCCTGGCTGGCAGTTTGAGGATAACTATTGCTTTTCGGAATTAGGAAAGATTAGATTTCTATGGCACCCAAGTGTTCAAGTTACTATTTTATCTAAGTCTTTACAAATGGTGGCTTGCGAGGTGAAGTTTCCAGACTATCAGAACGCGTTTGTGGTGAGTTTTGTTTATGCTTCTAATGAGGAGGAGCAGAGAAAAGTTTTGTGGCAAGAGATTGTTTCGCTCTCTTTAAACCAGACTGTAGTTGGCAAAGCTTGGGTAGTGTTGGGTGATTTTAATCAGTTGTTAAACCCGGATGAGCACTCCTCAGCAGCTGGCTCAAATATTGACAGGCCAACTAGAGAGTTTAGACAAACCCTTTTGGAAGCTAGCCTGGCATATTTGACGTTCAGGCGTTGTTCTTACACTTGGTGGAATAAAAAGAGTTTAAGCCCAGTGGCGAAAAAGCTTGACAGGATCTTAGTGAATGATTTGTGGCAGGTTCAATTCCCTTCGGCTCATGGAATATTTGGGGAGCCTGATTTCTCAGACCATGCCTCTTGTGGAATTGTTTTGAATCACACAAAGCAAAGACAGAGAAAACCTTTTAAATTCTTCAATTTTCTGCTGCATAACCAGGAGTTTCTTGCTCTTGTGGGGATTCAATGGTATTCTCTTAACTTTGTAGGCTCAGCCATGTTTCATGTTTCCCAGAAGTTGAAGGCGCTAAAAAATCCGATAAGAACCTTTAGCAAAGATAACTACTCGAATCTGGAGAAGAGAACGGAGGAAGCGCATGAGATAGTAATGGCTCGTCAAAGTGTTATGCTCAATGACCCGTCTATTTTGAATGCAGAGTTAGAAATTGAGGCCACTAGGAAATGGCAGATTCTTGTTAGAGCGGATGAGGCTTTCCTGTTACAAAAATCGAGAGTAACTTGGATCATCGAAGGAGATTGTGGATCTGCTTATTTCCACAGATTGATGGTTGCGAGATTAGTCATGAATCACATTCACTTTCTTGAAGGGCCCGATGGTTCTAGAATCGACTCGCAGCAAGACATCCAAAACCATTGTGTTAGCTATTTTGCAGATCTTTTGGGGGGTGAGGTGAGTCCTGCTTTGTTCCTACAAGGTGACATAACTAATCTTCTGGATTTTCAATGCTCTATGTCTCAGAGAAACATGTTGGAGAAAGATTTCTCAGACTTGGAAATTAAGAACGCTTTTTTCTCGTTGCCTAGAAACAAGACTTGTGGTCCAGATGGTTTTTCTGCAGAATTTTTCACCGGTTGCTGGAATATCGTGGGCCCATAAGTGATTGAAGCAATTGGGGAGTTCTTCAGATCTGGGAAATTGCTAAAGCAATGGAACTCGACTTCTTTGGTTCTCATTCCAAAGATTCATAATGCGGCCAGAACGTCTGATTTCAGGCCGATTTCATGCTTAAACACGCTTTATAAGGTAATTTCTAAACTCCTAACAGCGAGATTGCAAAGATTGTTGGACTCGGTTATATCCCATATCCAATCTGCTCTTTTGCCTGGTAGGCTACTAGCTGAGAATGTCTTACTGGCCACCGAGATCATCAACGGTTATAGTTGGGCTAATATTGAGCCGAGAGCAATGCTCAAGGTGGATCTGCGCAAAACTTTCGATTATGTACGGTGGGACTTCGTACTGGCAACCTTGAGAGGTCTGAACGTACCAAAGAAATTTGTTATCTGGATCTCATAATGCATCTCCTCGCCATCTTTTTCAGTCTCAGTAAATGGGAAATCCATCGGCTATTTTCGAAGTACAAGAGGCTTAAGGCAAGGCGATCCTTTCTCTCCATACCTCTTTGTCCTCGGAATGGAAGTTTTCTCTAAGCTACTCAATTCTCGATTTGCCTCAGGTTATATTCACTTTCATCCTAACACCGAAATCTTAAATATTTCTCATCTGATGTTCGCTGATGATGTTATGATATTTTTCAATGGTAGTAGCTCCTCCTTGCATGGCATAAGTGAAACTCTTGATGATTTTGCTAGTTGGTCTGGCTTGCGAATGAATCATGAAAAAACTCAGTTGTTTCACGCGGGCTTAAATCAGACCGAATCTAATGATATTGCTAGTTACGGTTTCCCGTCGGGTACTTTCCCGATTAGATACTTGGGACTGCCGCTAATGTCTACAAAGCTGAGAGTTGCAGAGTATGCTCCTTTGATCGATAAAATTGCTTCAAAATTCAGAGCTTGGGCAGTGCGTTTCGTCTCCTTTGCGCGAAGGCTTCAGCTGATCTCGTCGGTAATCAATGGGACATTGATATTTTGGGCTTCAACGTTTGTTCTCCCTAAAGGTTGTATAAAAAGATTGAATCAATGTGTAAACGATTCCTTTGGGCATGTACAATAGAGGGGTAATTTATGGCAAAAGTATCTTGGAGCTCGGTTTGCCTACTGAAAAAGAGGGGGGTCTAGGTCTGAGGCGGTTTTCTTCTTGGAACATTGCTCTTTGCCTTAGACTAATCTGGCTTCTATTCTCCGAGAGCAAGTCCTTGTGGGTGGCTTGGCATAAGCACCACCATTTGCGCAGCGCAAGTTTCTGGGCCATCAGGGAGCATATTAGAGACTCAGGGAGTTGGAAATCGTTGTTGAAGCTTAGAACTCTAGCCGCGAAGTTCATCAAATGCAATGTGGGTAATGGACTAGTCGCAAAGTTCTGGTTTGACAATTAGACTCCGCTTGGTCCGTTAATAAGCAGGTTGGGAGAAGCTGGCCCGAGAAGTGTCAGGATCCCGCTAAATGCTGTGGTGGCAGATGCTTGTGATGATGTTGGGTGGAAGCTTGCACCTCCTCGCTCAGATGAGTCCGTGTTGCTGCATTCCCATCTTACAACAATACATCTCCCGAGCTTGTCTTTGGCAGAAGACTCTTTCATGTGGTCTGTTGACGGGGTATGTTTCACGATGTTCTCCTCTAAGCTTACTTGGAACGCTTTAAGACATAGGGAGGAAGAGAAGGATTGGTCAGATTTTATCTGGTTCAAAGGAGCAACGCCAAAGCATGCATTCTTTATGTGGACTGCCCAGCTCAACAGGCTACCAACGAAAAGGAGGCTTGCATTGTGGGGTGTAACAACTCAAACTTCTTGTTGTCTTTGCGGAAATTTCGATGAAATAAGAGATCATCTGTTGTTGGAGTCTGCTTTTAGTGGGGAGATTTGGTTTGTGTTAATGCAGAGAATTGGCGTCACTCCGTTCTTTTTACGATCTTGGACAGCGTTACTTGCTTGGGTCAAATTGAGAACTGATCCAGCTCCTCCGCTCCTTCGAAAACTGGTTGCACATACGACCATGTACTTCATTTGGATTGAGGGCAACAACAAGATATTTAATTCTATATCCAAAACTGCAACTCAAATTATCAGGGATATTGACAGGCAAATTAGAAACACGATCACAGCAAGACGTCACCGTAAGGATTTTGCCAACTTAATGCAACTATGGCTTGAGTGAACGAAAGATTTGTCGCGCATAGCACCTTTGTTACCATGTTTTTTACATCTTTTTTTTGCCATGCTAACAAATACCTGAGTTTTGCTCTTTTGTAAAACTCTTGTTTTCATTAATTTGAATATTTACAGTTTCTCAAAAAAAAAAAAAAAAAAAAACTTACGCTAATCAAATGGCAACGAACATATCTCACAGAAATTTTCAAAATGAAGAACATATCTTTACTCGAAAATGAATCGAAATAGGAATGAGATCACTGAAACATAAGGAACTCCACGATTCGATGAACTAGTAGTAGCATCCATAGATATTACATAGGTTCTACACAATTAACAGAATTCCTTCTAAGATTATGAAAATGGAGGTTATACCTCAAATGATAACCAACCAACGACGAAGCCTCCCAACTACCGGAGACAACCGATGCACTTCCGTGATCCCGCGGTGTGACTCGCTAGGATTCACCGGAGAACTCATTGTGCACAGTTCTCACTTTGGATTTATAATGGGCTGAGTAAAGACCCATTTTAACTGATCTCATGCCGGTTGAACTGGTATTTGATCGTCAAATCTTCTGGTTTACTATTAAACCGATTTCGAGGTCTTAATTTTTGAAAGAGTACATTTCCATTGTTTTTTATATATACTAAGTGAGTATCCGCGCTACGCCCGGGTTTTATTTTTTTTTAAATAGCCAGTTTAAATGTAATAATCTTATATTCTTTATATTTTATAAAAATTATATATGAATTTCAAAATACATTCATTCTTCGATCAAAACAATTATTTTCGTTTGATATTTCTACCAATTTAAATCGTTGATATTTGCAAGTTCTCTTTAAACATTAATACATTGTTTTGATAAATTCTAGTTTAAACGGTTTTTTAAAAATAAATTTCTTTACAACAACTTGTAATGTAATTTGAAATGACTAAAGGAAAGTAGAAAACTATACAATCTCACCAGTGGGATCACACATTTTGTTTGAACATGTCACTTTTTAGAAACCTTTAAAAGTTAGAAATATACAAACCAACCATAACTAAAAATGTACGTGAACAAAATTGAAAAATAAACATCGTCTTAGCTATCATTCATATGTTATGCTTCATCTTTTACAAATAGTTATGTTTCCTTGGTACTACAAAGATAATTAATACTCCCTCCGTTCTTAGATAAGTGATGTTTTAAGAGTTTTGTTTTTCTTCTCAAATAAGTGATGTTTTCAGTTTTCAATACAAAATTAAATAATTTTTTTATTGTTTTTGACCATTTATATTCTATATATTGTTTTTTATTGATTGAATTGTGTTTAAATAGATAATAAATGATGTTTTTAGTATGAAAAAAATAAAAAATTAAATGAATCATTAATCTGTTTGCAAAAACCTTAAACATCATTTATATTAGAACAGAAGGAGTATTAAATTTGAATAATGATATAATTGCTTGTTTTTTTTTTTTCTATAAAATGTTCACCAGTTCTTCAATTTATATATTTTTTTTGCATCTTCCTTCTTCTGGTTTTCTTGTTTACATTTGGTCTGTTTCATAATTACTTTTTCTACATATAATGAATGGTTAGAAAAGTTCTAATATTTGATATTTTGTAGATATTAGTTTTTTAAATAAACTATATAATACCTTCTGGTTCAGATCGTATATTATTGAATATCTCCTTGTAAACTATGTTTGTGATACCTTTTCTCGGTCCTCGTTGCTAATTCCATTATAGATTCTCAAATTTTCCATCAATGTAACTCTTGAACAAGCGACATACAATTGTCTGTGACTAAATACCGGCTTAAATAGATACAAACCGATATTTTTCAAACTTTGTCCTTAATTTTTGTTAATTGTCGACAATAAAAAACTCGTACTTGGAACTACCGTCTTCTCATTTTAGGCGAAAATTTGGTGTCGACTTAGTAAGGATGTTCTCCCCTACATTTGACCTATATAATACCTTCTGGTTCAGATCGTATATTATTGAATATCTCCTTGTAAACTATGTTTGTGATACCTTTTCTCGGTCCTCGTTGCTAATTCCATTATAGATTCTCAAATTTTCCATCAATGTAACTCTTGAACAAGCGACATACAATTGTCTGTGACTAAATACCGGCTTAAATAGATACAAACCGATATTTTTCAAACTTTGTCCTTAATTTTTGTTAATTGTCGACAATAAAAAACTCGTACTTGGAACTACCGTCTTCTCATTTTAGGCGAAAATTTGGTGTCGACTTAGTAAGGATGTTCTCCCCTACATTTGACCTAGTAAGTATCTCAGCTTCTAAAACTCTTTCTCTTAATCGCGTTATCAATAACCTAGTTCTATTGCATAAACCTTTTTTTGGTTGATGTTTCAAAATAGAATTATTGGCGCTTTGTGCTTTAGTTGCAGGCGATGATTTGGTAAATCAGAGCATTTAAGACTGTTTAGATACTTTGTTCTTTAGAACGTGTTTGTATCTTCCACATTTGTATCATCATTTGCTATACTGTTTGAGATTAGATATTCTTTAATGTCATCTTCTAATTTTGAGAGAATAAAATCATTTATCTCATCAACAGATTCATTTTTTAGGGTCATAATTGCGTTTCTTCTTATTTATAATTATGAACAGCCTTGATACTAAATTTTCTTGGCCATTTGACATGCATTCATGGCTGATATATCTTAATTAATCGTTAGAACAAATATTATAAGTTATAATAATAAAACATTTGCATGTATTATTTGTAGTCTTTATCATTTACTACCAAAGCAAATGGACTATATATCTACGCCCTCGAATATACTTGAAAGTTGAAACTTAAAACTAATGCAAAGAACATATTTAAAAAAAACTATCAATCTATACATCAAAGGATGCTCAAGTCTGCTTTTGTATCTATATATACGGCTGGAAACACAAGTATAGATACACCATTTTTAGTAAAATGACGAGAGAAAATTGAAATTACATAACAAATACAAAATTTTACCTATACAAAGTTGTGAATATCCTAACTCCGAATGGAAAGCAACATCAACCTTTTGGTTTGTTCTAGATGTGAGTGAAAAAAGCTCCACATTCAAGCTGTAGAGTGCTAAGAAACAAAAGGAGACACGTTAACAAAGCGCATGAAAGGAAGATAAAAGTATAGATTTAGGTGGCTGATATACCTATTGGGTTTATGAGAGAAAGTAAATGTTTTTGCCGAAATTCTCGCTATGTTATTGACCAAAAAATAATAATGAAATTATCTCTATGTTCTGGTGGAGGTTTTGTGAGAGAAATCCAGTGGTAGGTGTTGTATCTCTTTAATTAATCCAGTTGCTCTGAAATGAAACACTCCTGCGATTTTTATGAACGTTCAGATTTGCATTCATATTATATGCATAAGCAATCAAATAGATAGATGAGAGTAATTTTTGTTAGTAAGTAACTCACCAACTCTAGTGTTGGACTGTTTTACAACGATCCTTATGTAGATGCTTGTCCAGTTTGGCTCGGTATGACTTACATGGAAAAATAAAAAACCTCGTGCTCGAGCCCCTTTTGCAAGAGTATCGGCGCAGACATTTAAAACTTGAGGGATAAGAGATAAACTAAAATCTTCAAATGACTCTCTAAGAACATGGAAAGAGTCTAGTTCTGACATAAACGCTGGCCAATCCGCTGAATTCTCGATCATGCTTACCAAATCCGAGCAATCAGTCTCAAAGTGCATCGAAAAGGACTGTCTTTCTCTTAGGCATGCCATAGCCCATAGAAGACCATCCATCTCAGCATGTAAGGCCGAGAGGCTTCTGCGACATCCCCGCTGTCCGAAAAACTCGTAACCCCTGTTGTCCTTAAAGCACCATCCTACTCCACTAACCGGTCCATGATCGATCCATGAGAAAATTCTATTTGTTTTAATTTGTTTTTTATTTGTTTTTGTTTTAATATTTTCTATTTTGTATGGAAAAATATATTTTTGGTATGACATGTATGATTCAAAATTAGTGATTTTAACTACCTCAATTCTATGATCCGTTTTGTTATATATATATATTTTCAGCTCATATGAATTTATAAACAATAGTTCTACGTGTTACGTTCGTTTAGGTTTTGAATTAAATAATTTTTTATAAAGTACTATGTTCACTAATATTATAGGTAATGAAATTAAGAAACCTTTTAAAATATATGATTAATAAATTGGTTTTTAAATTATTAAAATTTGGTAAATTCAATGTTCACATCTTCTTAAATTGTGTTTGGCAATATAAATAAACAAATAAATGTGGTCTACAAATAACAAATCCAATCATTAACGAAGTAAATCTAATCATTAAATAAACTTTACCCATCATACGAATCTAATTAATTAATGTTTCCTTCCTTTTATATTTAAAAATTTGTGGTAGAATTCTTAATTTTGAATTCGATGAATTGTTTTTTTTATTCAAAACGAACCTTGTGAATTCGTGTAATGAGGGAATTAAGAATTATGTAGTCAATGAAATGGAAATTATTATTTTTGTTTCCTTATAAATACACAACAGCTTTTTCATAAATCGAATTAGGTTCGCTAACGTTATACTTAGGTCTCGGCATTCGGGTTTACGGGTCGGGTTTGGGTCGGGTTCTCGGGTACCCGAAGTCGGAGAAGATAGGAACTGAATAGGACCCGACAAAAATTCGGTTTGGTTCGGGTATTGTCGGGTTCGGTCGGTTTTAAAATTTTAAATGAAACCCGATATGGATTTGTTATCTGGATCTCATAATGCATCTCCTCGCCATCTTTCTCAGTCTCAGTAAATAGGAAATCCAGCTGCTATTTTCGAAGTACAAGAGGCTTAAGGCAAGGCGATCCTCTCTCTCCATACCTCTTTGTCCTCGCAATGGAAGTTTTCTCTAAGCTACTCAATTCTCGATTTGCCTCAGGTTATATTCACTTTCATCCTAACACCGAAATCTTAAATATTTCTCATCTGATGTTCGCTGATGATGTTATGATATTTTTCAATGGTAGTAGCTCCTCCTTGCATGGCATAAGTGAAACTCTTGATGATTTTGCTAGTTGGTATGGCTTGCGAATGAATCATGAAAAAACTCAGTTGTTTCACGCGGGCTTAAATCAGACCGAATCTAATGATATTGCTAGTTACGGTTTCCCGTCGGGTACTTTCCGGATTAGATACTTGGGACTGCCGCTAATGTCTATAAAGCTGAGAGTTGCAGAGTATGCTCCTTTGATCGATAAAATTGCTTCAAAATTCAGAGCTTGGGCAGTGCGTTATGGTGAATACACTCTTACTCACTCTTATGATCATAAGCCATATTTTTTACTTCACCATGGATTTTCTAATGAAATATGGGCAAATAAAACATTAATCTTCAAGGAAAACAATAATAACAACAAAAATGATCCTTGCTAACATATAGTTAGCCATTTTGGGTTTCAAACTTGAGAAATTTTTGGTTTTTCCTTTTGCAACGGAATAGCAACGGTTTTGCAACGGATTTTTTGATTTTGCAACGGATTTCTTGGTTTTGCAATGGATTTCTTGAGTTTCCTTGTAAATCGTTGCTAAATGTCTCATTCCAAAAAAATAAAGTGTTAATCGTCTTACTCATATAACTACTACCTAAGTGGTGCAATCTATGTTCTACAATGTAAATTTAATATGTTAAGTGAAAAAAAAACACCACAAGAAAAAGCATTCTATCAAAAATGTGTAAGAGTAGAACATTCATCGTAAGGATGAGTTATATGGTGAATACGTGTACTCACTCTTATGATCATAAGCAATATTTTTGACATACCATGGATTTTCTAATGAAATATGGGCAAAGAAAACATTAATCTTCAAAGAAAACAATTATAACATCTAAAATGATCATTATTAACATATAGTTAGCCATTTTGGGTTTCATACTTGAGAAATTTTTGGTTTTTCCTTTTGCAACGGAATTGCAACGGTTTTGCAACGGATTTCTTGATTTTGCAACGGATGTCTTGAGTTTTGCAACAGATTTCTTGGGTTTGCAACGGATTTCTTGAGTTTCCTTGCAAATCCGTTGCTAAATGTCTCATTCCAAAAAATAAAGTCTGAATCGTCTTACTCATATAACCACTACCTAAGTGGTGCAATCTATGTTCTACAATGTAAATTTAATATGTTCAGTGAAAGAAAACAACACAAGAATAAGCATTCATATCAAAAATGCGTAAGAGTAGAACATTCATCGTCAAGATAAGTTATAGTGAATACACTCTTACTCACTCTTATGATCGTAAGCCATATTTTTGACTTCACCATGAATTTTCTAATGAAATATGGGCAAATAAAACATTAATCTTCAAGGAAAACAATAATAACAACAAAAATGATCATTGCTAACATATAGTTAGCCATTTTGAGTTTCATACTTGGGAAATTTTTGGTTTTTCCTTTTGCAACGGAATAGTAACGGTTTTGCAATGGATTTCTTGATTTTGCAACGGATTTCTTGGTTTTGCAACGGATTTTTTGGTTTTGCAACGGATTTCTTGAGTTTCCTTGCAAATCCGTTGCTAAATGTCTCATTCCAAAAAATAAAGTATGAATCGTCTTACTCATATAACTACTACCTAAGTGGTGCAAGATATGTTCTACAATGTAAATTTAATATCTTCAGTGAAAGAAAACACCACAAGAATATGCATTAATATCAAAAATGTGTAAGAGTAGAACATTCATCTTAAGGATGAGTTATGATGAATACACACTTACTCACTCTTATGATCACAAGCTATATTTTTTTGACATACCATGGATTTTCTAATGAAATATGGGCAAAGAAAACATTAATCTTCAAGGAAAACAATAATAACAACTAAAATGATTATTGTTAACAAATAGTTAGCCATTTTCGTTTTCATACTTGGAAATTTTTTGGTTTTTCCTTTTGCAACGGAATAGCAATTGTTTTGCAACGCATTTCTGGGTTTTGCAACGGATTTCTTGGTTTTGCAACAGATTTCTTGAGTTTCCTTGAAAATCCATTGCTAAATAGATTATTTCGAAATAAACAAATTTCAATCCATTTACTAACATAACTATTACACAATTTGCTAAATGACTCATAAAAAGCTAATTGGCCATCATTTTACTCATATATTCATATGTTTAATTCTAAGACGATGTATTTTGAAAATTATATCTAATATATGTTTAATACTTTACTCATATATTCATGTATTTTGAAATATGGGCAAAGAAAACAATAAGCACAACAAAAATGATCATTATTAACAAATAGTTAGCCATTTTCGGATTCAAATTTCGAAAATGTTTGGTTTTTCCTTTTGCAACGGAATAACAACGGTTTTGCAACGGATTTCTTAGTTTTGCAACGGATTTCTTGGGTTTCCTTGCAAATCCGTTGCTAAATGTCTCATTCCAAAAAAAATAAAGTGTGAATTGTTTTACACATATAACTACTCTCTAAGTGGTGCAAGCTATATTCTATAATTTAAATTTAATATGTCCAGTGAAATAAAACACCACAATAATATGCATTAATATCAAAAATGTGTAAGAGTAGAACATTCATCTTAAGGATGAGTTATGATGAATACACACTTACTCACTCTTATGATCACAAGCTATATTTTTTGACATACCATGAATTTTCTAATGAAATATGGGCAAAGAAAACATTAATCTTCAAGGAAAACAATAATAACAACTAAAATGATTATTGTTAACAAATAGTTAGCCATTTTCGTTTTCATACTTTGAAATTTTTTGGTTTTTCCTTTTGCAACGGAATAGCAACGGTTTTGCAACGCATTTCTGGGTTTTGCAACGGATTTCTTGGTTTTGCAACAGATTTCTTGAGTTTCTTTGCAAATCCATTGCTAAATAGATTATTTCGAAATAAACAAATTTCAATCCATTTACTCACATAACTGTTGATCCGTAAATCACACAAAAAGGGTAAAACAGTACTTTTAATCGGAATCTCGTTTATTGATCTAAGTCGGCGGTTACAACAGAGTTTAAGTAAGAAAGCAAAGACAAAAGACTTGAGATCGGTAATGAGCTCTCTCTTGTATTCTCTGTCTCTGCGGAAGTTGTGGATCCTTTCAATGAGGTGATGGCCTCTTTATTTATAGTGTTTCTGAGGCGGCTGGCAGGAGGATTTCTCCTTTTCCGAGTTCGATTTGGAAAGGGAAATCTTCCGGTTTTCTCGCCGAGATAAGGGTAAGTTTCCTGATATCGCGAGGAATCGGTCAAAGAGAATATTTCCTTTTCCGAGATCGGTGGAGAAGGGAAATATTCCGGCTTTATCTGTTGTAACGGACCGGGCCCGTGATGGGCCTAGATCGGTAGCCGAGACGGGCTTTCAACGAGGTTCCGAGCTCGGCCCAGTGTTTTTGGGCCGACTTACCCTCGATCCGAACTATCGTAAACCGGTCTTGATCGAACCGATCTCGGTTCGAACCGAGTTAAACCAAGGGGGTGCTAATCCCCCCTCTAACAATTAGTCCCCCCCTCAGTTCGGCGAGGGATTTTATGAGTTCGGCGAATTTTTAGGAAGTATTTTTTAGCTCGGTTAAAACTGAGATCGGTACGATCTGATCAGATTCTGTTTCGAACTGCACGAGTTCGGCGAACTGCTTAAGTTCGGCTGGATGATACGAACTATTCGAGTTCGGCGAACTGCTTAAGTTCGGCTTGATGTTTCGAACTGTTCGAGTTCGGCGAACTGCTTAAGTTCGGCTTGATGTTTCGAACTGTATGAGTTTGGCGAACTGCTTAGAGTTCGGCTTGATGTTTCGAACTGTACGAGTTCGGCGAACTGCTTAGAGTTCGGCTTGATGTTTCGAACTGTACGAGTTCGGCGAACTGCTTAGAGTTCGGCTTGAGAGGACGGATCCTTTTTAGATTAAGTTCTCACGGTTGAATCGATTTTACGAACTTTCGAATTCGGTAATGATTTTTTTTTTTGATATCGATCCCGAACATTCGAGTTCGGTATTTTTTCTTGAGAAGGGGGCGTCGTTTCGTCTTCTCTCGCCGCAGATTTCGAAGAGGCGTGCGTCGATTCGTTATCTCTTGCCGCGGAATTCGAAGAGGCGCGTGTCGATTTGTCTTCTCTGGATGCGCGTTTCGAGGAACTGTCATCATTGCCTTTTTCTTTATAAATATCGCTCGGAGTCCCTTTCGTTTCTCACTTCTGCTCATTTTCTTCGAAAAGGTATTTTCTCTCTCTAAACGCTCTCCCTTCTCTCTAGGATTCTCTCTTATCTTTCCCTCCGACCATCTGCTCCGCCGTGATTTCTCCGATCTGTTTGAAGATCTTCAAACTTTCCGGGCGATCTTCAAGCTGTTCTTCATCAACTTCTTTCGTTTGATCGGCATGGTTTCAAGGACTTCTTCCCCTTCTGCAGAAAACCGAGCTCCTTCATCTGAGCTTCCAGATATTGGACTGTTCGTCAACAGTTCTGATTCCAGTTCGGACGGACTGAGTGACGTTGAACGAGAGATGTTTAGGCGCAACTCTCAGCATGCCGCGGCCGGACCGAGCAGCTCAAGAGTTTCGGTCGAAGTCCCGCATCTCATCGATGAGGACCTGTCCGAAGAAGAGACTGCTGATTTAAACGAACAAGTTCGGGCAGATGCCGAGTTCGCTGCTCGGCTTGCCGAGGACGAAGATGCAGCCGAGCTGGACAACCGCGCTGTTCCTCCAGCGTGCCATCCCGATGAGGGGGACGATGGCCCCATTTTGGCTGCTAGGCGGATGACTGAAAGACCAGCCAGCATCGGACCATCTCGGTCTACCGCAGAGACAATTCAGATCACCTTGGAGCGGTGCGGTGCTCCGAATGATTTGTTGTTCAAGATCCCGAAGGCCGCTGATCGCCCGTGGGATGCTCCGGATGGCTACATTTGCGTCTACGAGGAGCATCTCAGAAGTTGTGGGCTTCGGTTTCCCATCCCGGAGCTCGTCTACAAATACTGTAAGAGGCGGCACGTCGCGATCTCCCAGTTGATGCCGGCCACAGTGATCAACCTTGTGGGTCTTCTTTCGCTCGGGGAAGAATGCGGTATTCCCATTACGGCGAAGGTCTTCGAAAAATTGTTCCGAGTGAACCTATCGAAGGCAAAGCCGTGGTTTCTATCGGCAATGGCGAAGCCGGAAGCCGACCTTATTACTGGGAATAAACCGAGCAAGGTCAACTATTGGAGCGCCAGATACTTCTTCGTGAAGATCAACGAATCCTCCGTTGAGTGTCCGGGAGGAAGTTACCGAACTCAATGGAGAACTCCTATTGGTAGAGACTTGTTCTTTGTTTCATTTTAGTACCTTATTTTGCCTAACTTATATCTTTCTCTCCTATTCCCAGCTCGTCATCCCCCAAGCTTTCTTATCACCACACCGAGATTCACTTTCGCGCACGCGAAACAACTGAGTGCTGCGGGGAAAGCTCGGTGGCCTGAAGCTTACCAGGAGAAGCTCGATTTAAAGGCAAAAAGGGTTCTTAAAGGTAAATCGGCAAACTCTTTTGCTGTTTGTTTATACCGAACTTCTTCTTATTTACCCGCTGCTTCTTCTCAGCAAAACCGTCTCGTCAAAGAAAGATGAAGTTCGAGGACATCCCCAATCTCTCAGCCGAGATGGATGATGACGAGGTGGACGCGGGTATCCCTTCGTCTGATGTCCGGGCGAGTCCCGAGGCTACGGCCGTTAATGAAGAAGTCGGTCAAGACGAAGTTCCTTCTGGGGATCGCGCTCCCTCGTCGACCGCGCAGGCAGATCCGGAGGCCTCGGACGTTAACAAAGAGGTTCCCGCTGGGGAACACATTTCTCATCCGGCCGAGAAGAAGAGAAAGAAGAAGACCAAAAGGGGGTCTCGGCGGGCTGCTGATTCGGCTGCCGGAGTTAGTGCCGAACACGCCGAAGATGGCGTAGGCGACGAGGGGGTTACCGGGCCCCAGCAAACTGATGCGGAAACAATTGTCCTATCGGACAGCTCTCCGGTGCAGAAGAGGCGTCGGGTGTCGGATCCCGCGGAAGATTCCTGGGATTACGTTGAGTCCTACCGGCGCTTGGGTTTCGGCCCAAACTTCCTTCCGCCGGTCGGTTCCCTCCGCCAGTCTGAGGCTTACAAGAAATTGGCCCAGACTACTGCCGAGGTATCCCTTCTTCCTCCCTCTTTTTTTTTGTTATCCTTTTTCTTTCGATTTCTTACTTTTAAAGCTCGTTATTCCCGCAGATGATTGCTCAGACGAACGAGATCGTCGGGTCTTACGACCGCGAGCTCGGTGAATCACGCCGAAAAGCCCTTGAGGCGAGGGTTCAAGTAGCGGAGCTTCGCAAGGAGCTGCGTATATCCGAGGATCGAGTTGAGGCGGGCGATCGTGCGGTGGATCAACTGAACCGTGAGATCGCTGCCCTGAAGAGGTCCAACGCCGAGCTGATGTTGGAAAGGGACGCTGTATCGGTAAAGCTTTTCGCTGAAACTTCGCGACTGAGGGCTGGCCGCACCCAGCAGATTTCCAGGAGGAAGGCGGTCACTGAAAAGTGCGAAGTCCGGCTTCAGAAGGTGAGGGACCACTTATCGGCCGTCGAACGGGCAAAGAAACCGTTCCTCGTTATCAACCAGGTTCAGGGAATACTTGATTTCTGCGAGGGCCTCAAGAAGAAACACGGTATCGATATCCCCACGTCTCGTATTGATCGGCTCGAAAAGCTCAAGGCCGAGAAGATGAAGGAGCATGCCGCGGTCGACCTCTGTGAGCTGGATGAGGCGGACTTGGTCGTCACGCCTTTCAGCGATCCGGTGCATCCAGAGGTCTCGACGTCGATGGGTAATGAAGTGCCAGCGGGCCTTGACGAGTTCGGATCAAACCGGGCTTCCATGTCGGCTGATCGCGCTGATGCGATGCGGAAGCAGAACGTCTGAGCTCCCCCTCCCTTCTTTTGTAATATTTTTAATTTTCTTCTGCCCGAATGGGTTTATAACTCGACCTTTTGGACCGGAGGGTTTTTAAAATCCGGTATCCGTCTTGTAACTTTGCCCGAGGGGCTTTTGAACGAATTCGATTTTTATCGATCTTCTTTTTTGAATGTTTAAGTTTTATTATTTCTCGAGTTATTCTTATGACGAATTTTGGTATATTTGAAGTCGTACTTAATACGAACTTCTCAAACTTATCGTACACAGTGGTGCCGTAAATAGTACGGTCTTAGCCGGGTGAAGAGGACAAGTTCGACTGAACCCGTTCGAGGTCGGCAATCCTTATCGTAGATCGGCTTACTGATTTTGCGGTTGTTGAGAAACCGGCTTACTGGTATTTGCGATTGTTGAGAAATCGGCTTACTAAATTTTGCGACTGTTGAGAAGTCGGCTTAGATTTGCGAGGAAGGACGTTCGGCTTGACCCTAGAGTTTAGTTTAAGAGTACGTGAACAGCTCATCTTAATATGCTCTAGGTTTTCCCAGATTGAATCCGAGTATGCGAAACGGGCTCGGCTTATTTGGCTCGGATAACCTGAGAAGTTGGTGCGAGACTGATCTCGGCTTTGAATGTGGAAAGTGTGTTATCCATTGCACCGTGAGGATGCGTGCGAGCTAAGCTCGGCTTTATCAGGTCGTCTGGCCAGGACGTTGATATGGGAACCGTTGATGGTCCAAAATGCGAACTGTTGTAGTTCGGCAAACGTAAAGTTTGGCTTAATGATACGAACTGTTTGGAGTTCGGCAAACTCAGAGTTTGGCTTTGGAAAATACGAACTGTTTGAGTTCGGCAAACATAAAGTTTGGCTTAGGAAAATACGAACTGTACGAGTTCGGTAAACATAAAGTTTGGCTTAGGAAAATACGAACTGTACGAGTTCGGTAGAATGCCTTGGTAATATATTTTTATTAATGTTATAGCTGCGCCTTGTGAGGGCTGCCTACGTACCTTCGAAAGAAGGATCAAGCCATTCGTAGTTCATGTTACATTTTAGAATCGAGCGTATGTGTAGTAGCTCGGTGATCCTTTTTTTTTTTTTTTTTTTTTTTTTTTTTTTTTTTTTTTTTTTTTTTTTGCGCTTGAAGGTTGGCCTAGATGTAATACCGCTTGAGGTTCATGGAATTCCACGAACGGGGAATGGGGGTTCCGTCTAGCTTCATGAGTTCGTAGACGCCAGGTTTGACTACCCTCATGACCTGATACGGTCCTTCCCAATTTGTGCCGAGCTTGCCGGCATTCTTTTCTTCGGTGCCTTCGAAGACTTTTCTTAAGACGAGGTCGCCGTCGGTGAAGTGACGTCCGCGGACCTTTTTGTTGTAGTAGCGTGCTGCCAAGTTCTGATAATTCTGAATCCGAAGTAAGGCTTGATCGCGTTGTTCCTCGAGATTGTCGAGGTTATCGAGCATGATTTCGTCGTTAAGATCAGGATTTTGTACGAGCATCGTCCGACGGATAGTCGGGATGGTGAGTTCGGCGGGGCATAGGGCTTCCACGCCATAGGCCATGTAGAAGGGGGATTGCCCCGTTGACGACCTTGGGGTCGTTCGGTAAGACCATAAGACGCCGTCGAGTTTATCTGACCATGTCCCCTTACGAGTATCCAATCGTTTCTTGAGGCCGGCTATGATCGTTTTGTTCGTTGCCTCGGCCTGACCGTTGCTCGGCGGGTATCTTGGTGTGGAAAAGCTTAGTCGAATTTTCCACTTGGCGCAGAAGTCGTTGAATAGTGTTGATATGAATTGGGGACCGTTATCGGTGATAATCTCGTACGGAATTCCGTGTCGGCAGATAATGAATTTCCAGACGAATTTCTGGACGTCAGAGGCGAGGATGACGGGATATGCCTCGGCTTCTACCCATTTGGTAAAGTAATCCGTCATGACGAGGATGAATTTTTTCTGCGAAGTGGATCGTCTGAAAGGACCGATGATGTCCATCCCCCATCGCATGAATGGATACGGAGCTGTCGAAGTGGTTAGCAGCTCGGTAGGAAGGTGTATCATTGGGCCATGCCTTTGGCATTTGTCGCACTTTGCGACGAACCTTTCGCAGTCTGCTTGCATACTTGGCCAGTAATAGCTTGCTCTCTTGATTTTCAGGGCTAGAGATCGGCCGCCGGAGTGATTGCCGCCGTCGCCTTCGTGTATTTTTGTTATGACTTCCTGAATTTCATCGCCTGAGATGCATGTGAGGAGGATTCCTGCTGCGCTCCAACGAAACAGTCCGTCTTTGATAAGTATGTAGCGGGCGGCGCGCATTTTGAGTCGTCGAGCGGCCCATCTATCGGCCGGAATTTCGCCATCGATGATGTACATTTTTATTTCCAATGTCCAATCGGCAGGAGTCTGCTCGTCGGACTGTTCGAGGTCTATTGGTTCATGAAGTCCGTCTGTCTGTTCCTCCGTTTCATCATCTGATCGGGCCGTGTCACCGTCTTGCAACGTGTCGCTGTTGCCTTCGGCGGTGTTAGAGTGATCGGGCTCGGTGCCCTGATCGGGTTCGACGGTTGGAGTCCGTCTTTGTCGACGTGAGACAAGTTCAGTCGCGGGATTTTCCTCGTAATCCCGTCTGCGAGTTGTGACAATGCATTGTTCTGTGCTGCCGATACTAGGTTCTGATATACTTTCCACCGGGATCGTCCGTTTGAGGTGAGGGTCGGAGCTTGACGCCAAGGCAGCGAGTGCGTCGGCTGGAGCGTTTTCGCCCCGCGGAATCTTGGTAAGTTCGAACGAATCGAATTCGGAAGCAAGTTGTTTTACGAGCTTGAGGTATGCGTCCATTCGATCATTCTTGGCGTCATACTCCCCGCTGAACTGACTTGCGACGAGCTGTGAATCGCAGTAGGCGTGAATGCGTGTGACGCCGATGGCTTTGGCCAAACGTAGTCCGGCAATTAGCGCTTCGTATTCTGCCTCGTTGTTAGACGCGTTGAACGTTAGGCGGAAAGATTGCTCCAAGATTTCTCCCGTCGGAGATTTGAGGCGAACGCCTATTCCAGAGCCTCGGTGAGACGACGACCCGTCGACGTGAAGGATCCATCGTTCGGCGGTTATGACATCAGTGTTGATGTATTCCGGAGATAATTCAACGAGGAAGTCGGCGAGGACCTGTGATTTGATGCTTGTCCGGCTTTTGTAATCGATATCGTATTCGCTGAGTTCGATAGCCCATTTAGCCAACCGACCGGACTGGCTTGGGCTATGTAGGATTGTCCGGAGTGGTTGATCGGTTAGCACGGTGACCGAGTGTGATTGGAAATAAGGGCGCAATTTCCGAGCTGAGACGACAACGGCGAGGGCCAGCTTTTCAAGAGTCGGATACCGTCCTTCAGCTCCATCTAGTGACTTGCTGATATAGAAGATCGGTTTTTGTTCGCCCCGGTCTTCCCGAACGAGGACCCCGCTGATCGCTGAGGTTGAGATTGCGATGTAGAGATAGAGGGTCTCGCCGTCTTCGGGTTTTGCCAAAACTGGTGGTGTTGACAAGTAATCTTTGAGCTGCTTGAATGCTTCCTCGCACTTATCATCCCACTCAAGATTTTTGTTTCCGCGCAGTAATTGGTAGAAGGGGAGACACTTATCGGTGGACCGGGAGATAAACCGGTTGAGTGCGGCGATGCGTCCCGTGAATCTTTGCACTTCCCTTCTCGTTGTTGGCGATGGTAGGTCAAGGATTGCCGAGATCTGTTTTGGATTGGCTTCGATTCCCCTTTGAGTCACGATATACCCGAGAAATTCTCCGGAGGTGACACCGAATGTGCACTTGGTCGGGTTTAGCTTCATGCCGTACTCGTTCAGGATATCGAAACAGGTGTTGAGATGTCCGGCGTGATCCTTCGCAACCAAAGATTTGACGAGCATGTCGTCGATGTAAACCTCCATCGTTTTGCCGAGCTGGCTAGCGAACATCCGATTAACGAGGCGTTGGTAGGTAGCACCGGCGTTTTTTAGGCCGAAGGGCATCACCTTGTAGCAGTAGATACCGCGGTCCGTGATGAATGAAGTTTTCTCACGATCATCCGAATGCATGAGTATCTGATTATAACCTGAAAAAGCGTCCATGAACGAGAGGAGTTCGTTCCCGGCGGTGGCTTCGACGAGTCTGTCGATATGTGGGAGCGGGAAACTATCCTTTGGGCAGGCTTTGTTCAGGTCGGTAAAGTCGACGCATATCCTCCATTTTCCGTTTTTCTTTTTTACGACGACCGGGTTTGCCAACCAATCGGGATACCGAACCTCTGTTATCGACCCTGCGCTGAGTAATCTTTCGACCTCGTCGTTCACAGCTCGGGCCTTCTCGGGACCGAGCTTGCGTCGTTTTTGCTTGATCGGTTTGAAGGTGGAATCAACGTTGAGCTCGTGACTTGCTATCTTCGGATCGATTCCGGGCATGTCTGTGATTGACCAGGCGAAAGTTGAAACGTTCCTTTTAAGGAGTCGGATTAAATCCCTTTTGATGTCATCATCGAGTTCGGCCCCGATTCCTACACATCTCTCCGGATTGAAATCGTCGATATTGACTTGGACGATTGTTTCGCGTCGCGGTAAATCGGGATCGTTTGAATTTTTCTTGTTGATCACGCAGGTGCGGGGAGCGGTCCTCAGTTTGCATTCGTTAATGAAACACGTTCGGGACATCACTTGGTCGCCTCTAAGGGTGAAGATTCCAGAAGGTGTTGGGAACTTGACGCATTGGTGATATGTTGACACGACTGCTTTCATCGAGAATATCCATGGAGTGCCGAGTATCACATTGTAGATTGCGGGCTTGTCCTGTACCAAGAACTTGACCATTCGACAAGTGCCTCCGGTATATATGGGAAGTTTGACCGTTCCGGCTGTCATGGTTTGCTCGCTCGAGAATCCGGTGAGTGGTTCGATGTTCGGTCTGATTTGATTGTCGGGAAAGTCCATGTTCTTCAGTGTTTCCCTAAAAATCACGTTAACCGAGCTTCCAGTGTCGATTAAAATTCGTCCGACTACGACATCTCCGATGAGTGCCTCGACGACTAGCGGGTCGTTATGCGGCATATGAAGTCCTTCCGTGTCGGCCTCGGAGAAGGTGATTGGCGTTCCGCAGGGTATAGTCTGATGTGACTGTTTTGCGGCCAATGCTTCCTTGCTGTATGTCTTTAGAGCTCGGACAGAGTAGTTGCACGTTTCCAATGCACCCATAATCATGTTGACGCGTTTCCGAACCTGTGGAGGGTGTTGATTTTCCACGTTGTCCTCCCGATCCCGTTTCGGTTGTTCGTCGTTGGTTTTGTCTTTCTTTTGCTCGGCAGGTTTGTTTGGTCTAAAGGTATGTCTCCTACCGTTATCGTTACGGTACGGTCTGTTTGAGGGTTGGAAGGCTCCTTCGACTGGAACTTCCCCCTTTTTATACTTCATCATTAAAAACTCCTGTAGGTGTCGGCACTCCTCGGTCGAATGATTTCCATACCGGTTATGGAAATTGCAATACGATGCGGATTCAGTGGTGTCGGACTCTTTTGACTCTTTCGGCTCATCCGACCGAACCCAAGTGTTTGACCAGGATTGCTGAGTTTGGACCGTATTGACGGGTTGTTTCGGGGGAAGGTACAGTCTTTCTTTAGTGGCGGGCTGTTTCGTGACTGCGTGTCGCCTATCTTTCTCGGATCTTTCCTCCTCCTCCATGATGAAGACATGCGCCCTGTGCAGGATGTCCTCCAATGTCTTTGGATTATTGCGTTTGATTTCCCTGTGAAAGTCCGATTCGTACCAGGTGGCTTTGTAAAGAGCCTCGATTGCGGCTTCGTCATCGATCGTGCAATGGGATACAACTGCTTTGAAACGTTCCATGAAGTTGCGTAAGGGCTCGTCCTGCTTCTGCTCGAGGGCCCAGAGTTCGGCGTTCTTGGTTTTCTGCTTGACAAACATGGTGAAGCGTTTGAGGAATTTGGTAGTGAGCTCGTTATAGCTGTTTACCGAACTTGGCTCGAGTGTCGAGAACCAATCGAGCGCGGCTCCGGATAAGTTCTCCACGAACAGTTGGCACATGGCTGCGTCCTTCTCAGTTTCCGAGCCGAAACGAAATCGGTTCATTGAGATGGCAAACGAGGTCAAGAAGCGTTTAGGATAGGTAAACCCTTCGTATGATGTGATCTTGACTCTCTCCAATCGCCGAACGGGAGTGTTGATGATCGTATCGGTAAATGGTGTCCTCTGCGACTCCTGAATTACCCGGTCGATTTCTGGTGCCGAACTTGTAGCCTGGTGAACTTTGGTCCGCATCTCTTGCAGTTGGGCCTGTACCTTGGCGAATTCCAGATTTATGGCAGCTTGATCTGCGATGTTAATTTCCGAACCGGACGCGGATCTTCTTGTCGGCAGGTCAACTGTGCCCGGGGGTCGAGCGTCGGTTAAGTCAGATAAGAGATTTCGGCGCAATGCGTTTTCGTTGGTGGGGGTGATCGGGTTTGGTTCGAGGATACCGATCTGATTTCGGCGTTCGAAGTGGGATGCTATCAGTGAGGCGATCCGTTCTTCGTTCCTTTTATTGATCTCGGCGAACTGCGTCGCCATGGCTTCCATGAAGGCGGTCGGATCCGTGAATATCGAAGCAGCCGGAGGCGGCGGAAGGGTTGTCGGGAGGTTGGTTCGATTATCCCCTTCAATAAGTGAGTTCGGAGGAAGCCCTCCTTCGTCTGTTGGTAGCTCGGTATTGACTGGATTGGGTTCGTCAATGGGCGGGTTTCGACCGTTGTTGTCCGAGCTGTCGATGAGGGCTGCGGTGGTATCAGCTGGAAGAACCATTGTCGAACTTCAATCAAACGATATCCGAAAGTACTGTTCTATTTCTCCCCACAGACGGCGCCAATTGTTGATCCGTAAATCACACAAAAAGGGTAAAACAGTACTTTTAATCGGAATCTCGTTTATTGATCTAAGTCGGCGGTTACAACAGAGTTTAAGTAAGAAAGCAAAGACAAAAGACTTGAGATCGGTAATGAGCTCTCTCTTGTATTCTCTGTCTCTGCGGAAGTTGTGGATCCTTTCAATGAGGTGATGGCCTCTTTATTTATAGTGTTTCTGAGGCGGCTGGCAGGAGGATTTCTCCTTTTCCGAGTTCGATTTGGAAAGGGAAATCTTCCGGTTTTCTCGCCGAGATAAGGGTAAGTTTCCTGATATCGCGAGGAATCGGTCAAAGAGAATATTTCCTTTTCCGAGATCGGTGGAGAAGGGAAATATTCCGGCTTTATCTGTTGTAACGGACCGGGCCCGTGATGGGCCTAGATCGGTAGCCGAGACGGGCTTTCAACGAGGTTCCGAGCTCGGCCCAGTGTTTTTGGGCCGACTTACCCTCGATCCGAACTATCGTAAACCGGTCTTGATCGAACCGATCTCGGTTCGAACCGAGTTAAACCAAGGGGGTGCTAATCCCCCCTCTAACAATAACTATTACACAAGTTTCTAAATGTCTCATAAAAAACTAATTGGCCATCATTTTACTCATATATTCATATATTTAATACTAAGACGATGTATTTTGAAAATTATATCTAATATATGTTTAATACTTTACTCATATATTCATGTATTTTGAAATATGGGCAAAGAAAACAATAAGCACAACAAAAATGATCATTATTAACAAATAGTTAGCCATTTTCGGTTTCAAACTTCGAAAATGTTTGGTTTTTCTTTTTGCAACGGATTTTTTGAGTTTCCTTGCAAATCCATTGCTAAATAGATTATTTCGAAATAAACAAAATTCAATCCATTTACTCACATAACTATTACAAAAGTTACTAAATGACTCATAAAAAACTAATTGGCCATCATTTTACTCATATATTCATATGTTTAATACTAAGACGATGTATTTTGAAAATTATATCTAATATATGTTTAATACTTTACTCATATATTCATGTATTTTGAAATATGGGCAAAGAAAACAATAAGCACAACAAAAATGATCATTATTAACAAATAGTTAGCCATTTTCGGTTTCAAACTTCGAAAATTTTTGGTTTTTCCTTTTGCAACGGAATAGCAACGGTTTTGCAACGGATTTTTTGGTTTTGCAACAGATTTCTTGGTTTTGCAACGGATTTCTTGAGTTTCCTTGCAAATCCGTTGCTAAATGTCTCATTCCAAACAAATAAAGTGTGAATCCTCTTACTCATATAAATACCGAAGCGGTGCAAGCTATGTTCTACAATGTAAATTTAATATGTGAAGTGAAAGAAAACACCACAAGAATAAGCATTCATATCAAAAATGTACAAGAGTAGAACATTCATCGTAAGGATGAATTATGATGAATACACACTTACTCACTTTTCCGATCATAAACTTTTTTTTGACATACCGTGGATTTTCTAATTAAATATGGGGAAAAAAATATTAATCTTCAAAGAAAACAATAATAACAACTAAAATGATCATTGCTAACATATAGTTAGCCATTTTCGGCTTCATACATCGGGAATTTTTGTTTTTTCGTTTTGCAACGGAATAGCAACGGATTTGCAACGGATTTCTTGGTTTTGCAACAGATTTCTTGAGTTTCCTTGCAAATCTGTTGCTAAATGTCACATTCCAAACAAAAAAAACAAGTGGCAAAAAATTATCAAATAATATTAAATCTGTTGCTAAATGTCATCAAAATGAAAAAAGGGTTTCCTTAATCATAAACTCTACATCTCAAATTGTAAACTAGATCTTACACATAAATATCAAATAATATACAAAAAATAAACATTTACAATTTTTTTAAAAATATAATCATTTTATAAAACCTAAATTCTAAACCCCAAACACAAACTCTTAACCCTTAACCCTTAAACCTTAACCCTTAACTCTTAACCCTAAACCTCCAACCTTTAACCCTAAACCTCTAACCCTTAATCATCAAATAATATACAAAACATTAAACAATTACAAATAATATACAAATAAAACTCTTACACTATCCATTGAACCTAAATCTCCACTGCATTTTCTTATACCTTCCAAAAATCTGTTTTGTTCGATCTTGTAGTTTTCAATTTCTTGTAATCTTCTTAATCAATTTAACAAAAAAAAAGTATTCTTTTTAATCTTTTTTTCTTCCTTGCTCTTTGAGTGTTTGTAAATATTCCTATTTTGTTCGTGGAAATTAATTTGACCTTTCATCGAAAAAAAAAATACAAATTAAAAATTCAAAATGCAAGAAAACATAGATTGGTTTCTCATTGGTTACTCAATAAATACTAGGATCATGCTTTTCCACCGTTGATAAGATATCAATCCAACGCACCCAAATCTCGTCGGTGGGAGCCAGGGACTGCCGGAACGGGAGGTTGGAGAGTGTAGCTTCTCAAGATCTCGTCGCCGGCGAGGGCCGAGGGTAGAGACGAGCTGATCGGCGGAGAAGGAGAAGCACCGGCGGAGGAGAGTCACCGGAGAGGGCAGAGACTCAGATCTGGGAAATTTTTAATATTTTTTAATTTTTTTTTTCTAAAATTAATTTTTGTAAAAAAGCTTCTACGGCCCATTGCTCTAAAATTAATTTCTGTAAAAATTTGATCTGGGAAATTTTTTTAATTTCACCATTGCTCTGCGTAAAAAAAAAAAATTCTGTAAACCAACTCCAATTTTGCTTCGGTTATCTTTTTTGTAAACCCACTCCAATTCCCGGTTTTCGATAAAATTAATAGTAATATTTTTGCTAATATTCTGTTGCTAATATACGTTGCTAATATTCCGTTACAAACTTGTTACAGAATGGCAACAAATTAGCAACGGATTATTTTAGCAACAATAAATTTGCAACGGGTTTTTGTGTGTTACAAGTTCGTTGCAAAGACTTCTTTGCAACAGATTATAATGTATTTGCAAGGAAACTTTTCATTACGAATATTAGCAACACCTTCGTTGCAATACTCTGTTGCTAATATTCCGTTGCAAACCTGTTACAGAATGGCAATGAATTAACAACAAATTATTTTAGCAACAATGAATTTGCAACGAGTTTTTGTGTGTTACAAGTTCGTTGCAAAAACTTCTTTGCAACAGATTATAATGTATTTGCAAGGGAACTTTTCATTGCGAATATTAGCAACACTGTCGTTGTAATACTCCGTTGCTAATATTCCGTTGCAAACCTGTTACAGAATGGCAACGAATTAGCAACGGATTATTTTAGCAACAATGAATTTGCAACAGATTTTTGTGTGTTACAAGTTCGTTGCAAAGACTTCTTTGCAACGAATTATAATGTATTTGGAAGGGAACTTTTCATTGCGAATTAGCTCATTTCTTGTAGTGCCGAGAACCGAAAATAATTTAGGACAGACCCGTTCGGATTTTTGGGGAAACCGAAACCGACCCGAACCCGATTTTTCGGGTCGGTTCGGTTCGGGTTTTTCGGATCCGGGTTATTTGCCCTTGCATATTTATACTTTCACTGCTGACTGAATTCAAACGGCAATGGCGGTTATCTTCGAAATTTCCGACGAATCCAACGGCGGCGATCCAAGCAAGCTGCAAGAAACCGGAAGAAGAAGAGAATGAACATGAAGAAGAAGAAGCTATACAAAATCAAAACAAGAAACCCGAAGAACATAATCAAAAAAAGAAACCAACAAGTTTTGAGTCTTTACCTTCCGATGTCGCCGCACACTTGTAAGAATCAGAAGAACTCTATGAAATTCTGTATATTTTCTGATTAGGGTTTTACAAAGGAGACAATTCTCTATATATACAGAGGTAAAATAATCCTAACTATATAAGGCCCAATACATATATACCCAATAAGCCTATATCTCTTAATACCCCTCCTCAAGTTGGAGCATGGAGATCTCGAATGCCCAACTTGCACAAAATATCTTGAAAATGACGACCTCCAAGTGCTTTAGTGAAGACATCCGCCAATTGTTGAGTAGTAGAAACATGCTGTGTCTGAATGATTCCAGCTACGATATCATCTCTAATGAAGTGGCAATCAAGCTCCACATGTTTCGTCCTCTCATGAAACACAGGATTCGCTGCAATATGAAGCGCAGACTGACTATCACAATACAAATCCATTGGACCAGAATGTGCAATACCCATCGTGGTCAATACACTCTTGATCCACTTCAATTCTTTCACCGCCACAACCATAGCTCGGTACTCTGCTTCTGCCGAAGAGAGAGATACTACATCCTGCTTCTTTGACTTCCACGATACAGGTGAATTCCCCAACTGTATCAACCATCCACTTAAAGATCTCCTCGTGATTGGACATCCCGCCCAATCCGAATCACACCAAGCTGTAAGATGAAAATTACAGTCCGCTTTCAACAAAATTCCCATTCCAGGACACCCCTTCAAGTAACGAACTACTCGTAAAGCAGCCCGCCAATGATCCTCTCTTGGCTCACGCATAAACTGAGACAAGATGTGAACAGAATACGCAAGATCTGGTCTTGTCGCAGCCAAATAAATCAACCTTCCAACGATTTTGCGATACTTCTCCGGGTCAGTGAGTATCTCTGACGTCGACCTTCCCAACTGATGATTCTGCTCCATCGGAAACTCTACCGGCCTACCACCAAGCAAACCAACATCAGCAATAATATTCAGAGCGTACTTCCTCTGTGATAAATATATCCCCTCTGCGTTTCGCGCAACTTCCAATCCAAGAAAATACTTCAATTTTCCCAAATCCTTCATATGAAAGCAATTACTCAGATATGTTTTGAACTTCTGTATCACCCCTGGAGAGCTCCCTGTTATCACAAGATCATCCACATATACGAGAACATGCAAGTGAACTTTACCACGAACTAACGAGAAAAGAGAGTAATCTGCCTTACTCTGTGTAAAACCATAGCTCAACAGTGCCGTCGAAAGTTTCGCGAACCAGCATCTCGGAGCTTGTTTCAAACCATACAATGACTTGCGCAATCGACATACCATTCCCTTCTTCGAGCTACCAAAACCCTGAGGTACTCTCATAAACACCTCTTCTTCCAAATCTCCATGAAGAAACGCATTGTGCACATCCATCTGATGCAACTCCCAATTTTTCCCAGCTGCAACTTGCAGAACCAATCGAACTGTGCTCATCTTTGCCACAGGAGCAAATGTATCAGAATAATCAATCCCTTCTTTCTGACGATTTCCACAAGCTACAAGCCTCGCTTTATACCTTTCAATCGAGCCATCAGCATTATACTTGATCGTGTAAACCCATTTACACTCAATGACATGCTTACCTGGTGGTAATTGTTCAATCAACCAGGTTTGATTTCGTTCCTGAGCCTCAATCTCCAGTCTCATAGCTTTTCTCCATCGCGGATCTTCCATAGCCTCAGCAAATGTTTTCGGCACAACTCCTTCTGTTATACTACACATGAACGCTCTGTGTGACATAGAGAACCTCTCACAGCTCACAAAATTCTCAATCCCATAATCATTAATCAATTCCTGACTCACAGCAGACGCATTCATTGCAAATGTCGTATTGCACACAAAATCTTGTAACTTGGCTGGAGCTTGTTTCTGTCGCATTCCGCGTCCCAAAATTTCTGTTGCTGCAGGTTGATCCACCAGGTGTCGATCGATACTGGCTGGTATCGGTCGACACTCATCGACATTCTCAGACTGTGTAACTGATTCAGGGTCAGTCTGTGGCCCTGTAATTCCCAACATATCACGTATTCCTGCTGATATAGCTTGCATATCTTCTTCTCCAACCTTGTCTGACACAACTGGAGTCTGTGTCACTGTATCTCTTGTCAAAACATGACTTATATCATCAAATCCAACACTATCATCCACAAATAACGTCCTTAGATCAGAATTAGGTGGCTCATCCACCTGATCTTTTTGCTCCAAATATGGGAATCGTTCCTCAATGAAGGTGAAATCCCGTGAGACAAAGACTTCACGTGTCTCCAAATCAAAAAGATTCCACCCCTTCTTCGCATAAGGGTACCCCAGGAATACACATTTCCTGCTCTACTCGCAAACTTATCTCCATGCCGTTTCTGATTATGAGCATATGCTAAACATCCAAACACTCGTATCTCACTATAAGCAGGGACTTTTCCAAATATAATCTCGTACGGGCTCTTACCATTGTGTAACATAGACGGCGTACGATTGATTAGATATGCAGCACTCGAAGCACAATAACCCCAAAGTTCTATTGGTAGATTTGCCTGAAATCTCAACGCTCTTGCCACATTCAATATATGACGGTGTTTTCGCTCCACTCGCCCATTTTGTTGAGGAGTTCCTACACATGAAGTTTGATGAATTATCCCAGATGCGCGAAAATACTCCTTCATCACTATGAATTCACTCCCATTATCGCTTCGCACGATTTTCACCTGCTTCTCAAACTGTCGCTGGATAAGAGCAAAGAAATCGATCATTGTTTTCTGAACTTGTGTTTTATCACGAAGAAGAAAGACCCACACAGCTCTGGAATAATCATCCACAATAGTTAAGAAATACGAAGATCCACACAAACTCTGTGTTCGATATGGCCCCCTGAGATCGCAATGAACCATCTCGAAACACTCCTTACTCTTCTCCGTACTCTCAGGAAAGACATTACGACATTGCTTTGCTCGGAAGCAAACATCGCAATCAGAGACACCACCACTCTTTTGATCCACTTCTGGCAATTTCTTAATCACCTTTTCAGAAGCATGTCCCATTCTTCGATGCCAAAGTTCCAGAGACCCCACCTTACTAACCTTCGCCACATTCACACTTTTATGAGTACCTTGAAGAAAATACAACCCATCTTTCCTTTCACCCATTGCGATCGGAATCTGCAAAGCAATATCTTTCAACACACACAACTGCTTCGAGAACCACACAATGCAATTCATCTCATCAATAACTTGTGACACAGAGATGAGATTGCACTTAAGTTCCTTGACGAAGAGCACATGTGTCAAAGTACACTTCTCTGTCAATACCACACTTCCTACTCTATCAGCAGCAACCACATTTCCATTAGGCAGACCCACCCAACATGGTGAGATCGGATGCACATCGAACATGTCCCTCAATGTGCCTGTCATATGGTGCGATGCACCACTATCAATAATCCACTCATCTATATATCTCGTACCAATAACACTGTTTGAAGATTCTGTATTTGGCTCTATCATACTCAATAGCCGATCCCACTGTTCTTTCTTCAGTCATGTCATAGCATGAGTCGACACAACATGTGTGTGTGCAACCCTAGTATTGTGTCTACATGAAGCGCCTTCCGCAGCCTCGTCTTTCATCATATCCAAAGGGCCTTCCGCACCTACATTCTGCTCAAAACCAAACTTTTTCAAAGAAACGCATTCCGCATATCCTGTTTTCTCAACTCCCATCTTCTCCATTATCACAAATAAACAACTCAATTGAATATTAATGTGTCACCAAACCCTAACCTCGACGACGACCGTGCAAAATTCGTGCAAAATTCGTGCAAAATCGCGTGTCTGATTTTCGTGCAAAAACCGTGCAGAAAATTGATCTCGTGCAAAAACTGTGCAGAAATCGATCCCGTGCAAAAACCGTTCAAAAATCAATCTTGTGCAAAAACTGTGCAGAAATCGATCCCGTACAAAAATCGATCCCGTGCAAAATCCGTGCAGAATAACTTGTCTCTGATACCATGTAAGAATCAGAAGAACTCTATGAAATTCTGTATATTTTCTGATTAGGGTTTTACAAAGGAGACAATTCTCTATATATACAGAGGTAAAATAATCCTAACTATATAAGGCCCAATACATATATACCCAATAAGCCTATATCTCTTAATAACACTGCGTGGCACGACTTACCAGATTCAACAACTTCCCAGTCATAGCACTTACTTCGACCGCCTTTCATCGGCTCATTACTTCGTCGGAAATTTACCGCACTAGGTCGCACCTAGGAATCGCCGAGTACTTTCTGTATGTCTTGATCAGATTCCCCCTAGCATGCCCAAGCTGGTACATCCTCCATCAAAGACGATTACGCACAATCCATTCGCTCCATTCAATGCCCATTGGATCTGCGGTCGTGACCATAAGACAAGAGATCTACTTACTCGGTGGATCTGTCAGCGCCCAAGAACGCACATCCGATGTGATCGTCATCAATTGCAGGTTGCACAGGAGTCATCTCTCGCTACCGATGATGAAGGTTGCTCGCTTCGGTGCAGCCGCTAGAGTAGGTGGAAAGATCTTCGTAATGGGAGGTTGCGAGAGCCCTTCTTTGGATTGGTTCGAAATATTCGATCTAAAGTTACTTAACAAGACCCATTGGGCTTTTAGTATATGAAATTTTTGTCCAGAATTTTGAGTCGTTCCACTGCAGTTTTTTGTACAAACAGTACACCTATGTGTCATATCAACATTTCAAAATGCAATGTGTAGAGGACTCGTCTTGGTCTTTATCGAAAACTTGAACATTGTACATGTATAATCGTCTATCATGAATCTTTATAATATGGATAGATATATCTATTGTGAAATCATTCGTAAAAAAACTATTCGTTGTGTTTCTAAGTACTAAGTGAAATTAAATTCATTCGTCTTGATATCATCATATGTAATAGCATATTAAATTAAATTAGAATCTTCTAAATAATATTTTGAGACGAACAAAAAAAACTTACTATGAATTTTGGATTGGACTGAACTATAACCAAAAATAACATTTCTAACCGAAAGTGACATTATTTTTTCTGTTAAAAATAGTCAAATCTCGCAAAACTTATTTATGATTACTATTTTATACTTTGAGTTTATCAAGTAAACCAAAAGTGACTCCATGGCCCAATGGATAAGGCGCTGGTCTACGAAATCAGAGACTCTGGGTTCGATCCCCAGTGGACTTTTTAAATATATAATCGTTCAAGAGTCATTCCACTGCATTTTTTGGTCATGAGTTTTCTCAATCTATAAAAAATTGAAGAAAAAAAAAACGGAGAGAGAAGAGAACATATGAGTCCGTGTTGAAGTTTAATATTATGAGTGATACGATAGACAAGACCACACGAACACAAACCACTTTGGTCGGCAACATTAAAAAAAAAAAAACTAGATCCTAAGAGCATGTTCAACAAGGAGATCTAAATAGAAGAGTTCTAAAAAATTATAATGATATATAATTGATAAATATTGGAGAGGTTCTAAAAAAAGAGAGAGGGGTTCTAAAATTAGAACTTTTAGATACAGATTCTAAAAATTAACACACAAAATGTTGGGGTTTTAAAAGGTGAGGTTCTAAAAATTTTAGATACCCATTTTTAGAACCTCACCAATGGACATGCTCTAAGAAGTAACCTAAACCTTGAACAGATCTTCGTAATTGAGATTTACGCTGAGTCGAAAAAACTAGATCCTAAGGAAGCGCTTTGTAAATCTGGCAATACAAAAGAGAAACGTTAGTTCCAACAACCACTAGAAGACAGGGGACACGTTAGTTTTAAGGGAGAATTGGGAATTTAGAGCAAAAAATGGGAACTATTGTCCCTTTAGTATTTATTGGGAGATTATTGTTCCCTTAGTATTTATATTAAGGGTAATCCAATTTTACCCCTTAAAATAATAATAATCAATATTTTTAAAAAAAAAAATTAAAATAATTAGGCATTGATAAGAAAAAAAAGATTACACGACAAAAGAAATATTTTCGAGTTAAGTAAAAAGAAAAAAGATTACACGACAAAGGAAAAAAAGTTTTAAGAAAGGAAATATTTGATCTTGTTAAGGAAATATTTTTAAAAAGGAAATATTTGATCCTGTTAAGGAAAAGAAAAAAAGATTACACGACAAAAGAAATATTTTTTGAATATTTTTTTAGGAAAAAACATTTTCAAAATGATTTAAAAAAGGAAAAAATTTTTTTTTTTAAGATTTTCAGTTGTTCCTAGATTTTCTCTCAGATTTTGTTAACCGCTTGGTAGAATATGTATTCTAAATTCAGTAGAATCAAGACAAAATAGTAGAACTTATATTCTACAACAAAGTAGAATATAGAGAAAATTGTAGAACTTCTACATAAATTTTTTAAAAATTTGTTTTTCCTAAGATAAATTACATAATATATATTACTTACTTAATATGAATTTTTCGAATTTCTAAAGTAAGTATAAATATTTATTTTGAAATTTTTTATATTTAATAAAAGATATTTTAGTCTAAAAATGGCATATCTCAAATAAGTATTAAGAGGACAATAGTTCCTATTTTTTGCTCTAAATTCCCAATTCTCCCTAGTTTTAATCTTACAGCATCCAGAATCTCTTTGAGAGGTGGAAAATCATCCCACGAATAGGCATGAGGTCGATATCCACTGTACACGAGCGCAGTCAATCCGCTACTCGCAATATAACAAGTATCTCTCGGCTACAGGTGGCAAATGCATATGATTAGAGGGCTACAAAACACAAATAAAGGACTTAATTTTCAGTGTATACGCACAAGTTGCGTGTGGCCATTCCCTATAAATTAGGGTTTTCTATTGGATGAGACAACAAGTACCTGATCCTGATGGCAATGGAGTCATGTCTTGTAATTTGAATCATCTTTACCATTGTCAGAGAATATTTCACAACCACTCATTTCTTTCAGCTTGTGCTTAGGGGCAGCTCGATAGATACGGAGTCTTTGTGCGATTCGTACAAATTGGGCCCTTTAGTAATCATACTTACATTTCTTAATAGCCAATATCTCGAATTATTGTAATAACCACTACGTCTAATTATTCAACTAAACAACATTGCCCTCCTAACATGTTTAGAAGCAAAATCATCAATTAAGCTTTCCACATCTATTCCTTCTATAAGATCATTCTCGATTGCCATCAAAGCTAACCCATTGAATCTCTCTTGTGTCATAGTTGTCCGCAAGTACAACTTCAACAATTTTAACTTTGAAAAACTTCGTTCTGCAGAAGCAACAGTTATTGGAATAGTTAGTAAGATTCTATAAGCAATAACCGCATTTGGAAAAAAATTGAACTTTTTAAAAAAATTCAATAGATCAATTGCTCCCATCTTCTCTTTTGGAAGTAACCCCTGCGATAATTTTAACTCCACAAAAAGATCATATCCATTGACATCTAACACTTCATCTTTTCTTAAAACACTTTCAAAATTAGAACAACAAGATTTCAAATGAGAATCGTCTAGTGATTGTAACCTAATTGAATTGAACAAAAAGCCAAAAACACTTTCATATGATTGATATTGCTCAAACCTATTATCCAATGAAACAATAGCTTTATCAACTATAATTAGAAAATATTGAGTTATAAACTCTTCTTCACTGGATAAGGATATCTCATGGCCATTAATCTCATCAAAGTGTTTTTTTCTATGAATTACTCGTTTTTTTTAGAAAAAAACAGGATCAATATCATTCTCGGCAGCTATTTTCTTAGCAGTTATCATAGCATTTCCAAACCCATCATCTCTATACTTCCAAAAATAAGAAACTAAACCTTTTACTCCTTCCATAGAAACATCAATTAGCATGTCTTTACACTGAAACTGTTTGCTAACCAAATTCACAACATGCAATATATCATACCAAATAACAGTTGATAACACAAATTCAAAACTACCAAGTTCATTGTTTGTTGTTTGATGCTTTTGATCTCGTGTTGAAATCAATGATGAACCATATTTCGATCTTGCGTTTCATTACTAGGGTCTTAGCTAAAGCAAGTCTTGATTTGATTTCAATCCTACCTAAGTGAAAACCATAATTTTGACATTGAAATTATCATGTTTGTGCATTGCATAGTGAATTCATGGTTACCATATACATACCTGGGCTCTCTTATCCTTTTCACCACTCTTTTGCTAGTTCAAGTAGCCGATTCCCATCATTGGAACGGTTTACCATACCTTTAACTTACTCTCCTTTCAAGCCAAAATCTTTAATGTGCGTATGTGAGGCCTAATTTTTCGAGTAAGCTTGGCAAAAAGTGTTGAGTTTAGGATGACAAGGATATGATTGCATGTAGATCTAGCCGAACATCAAAGGCAGAGAGAGAACACAAATGCTCTGGTTTTAAAAGAGTTTGCACCGTCGATCCCGGAAGAAAACATCACTTGCTTGACACGGCTCGATCATAATCGAGCTCAAGCTAGGCTTGCGGATAAGCTAAGTGTCCCCGTGAGCAGTGTGTGCAATCCAATATAACAGAAAAATACTTTGCATTTTTTATCTTTGAAATAATCTGTGATTTAATCTTAGAAGCAAATAAAAGTATTAACTCATTTTGAATACTATGGCTGAGATAATGATGCTGACTATTACCTCTATTAATACGTTCAACATGTTCTATCATAATTGGATCAAACTCCGCTAACGTTTCTATTAATCCTAAGAAATTCCCATTGCTTTCATGATATAATTTTTCATGCTTCCCACGATATGCCAAGTTATGTTTAGCAAGATATTTCACAATAGCAAGAATTCTAAGAAGCACTTTCTTCCAAAATTCTTTTTCTTTTTTAAATTGTTCTTGAGATACTCTATCAATTGTTTCATTTTTTTTATTAATCTCTGTTTTAATTCAACCCAAGCTGCCATATTAGATAAATGCTCAACACTAGTTTCATGCTCTTTTAGCCTAGGATTAAAATGAGCCCAACCATTAAAACCATCCTCTCGTAGCAAACTTTTTTTAAGACCTTTTTAAAACAGTTTGCAACAGAAACAGAAACCAGAGAAAGCACCTGTAGAACAAGAGAACAATAAACTAATTAGGAATAAAATTCGTAAGCAAAACTAATTAGGCTTTTGATTTGGAGAGAAAAAGAAGATGAAAAAATTAGGTCGGACTTAGAGTGAGAGAGGGGAAACGAAATCGTTGTTCTAAGTAAAATTGTATATTCTAGAACGAAACGAAATCGGTGTTCTAAGTAAAAGAAATCAATTAAGATAAGATATTTTGTTTAATGGTAGAATAGTGAACATTCTAGAATGAATTTACTTGATTAAATAAATAATAATGACAAATATAGGTACTAATAAAAAAATGAAACAAATAAATTAGGGTTTTCTATTGGATGAGACAACAAGTACCTGATCCTGATGGCAATGGAGTCCTGTCTTGTAATTTGAGTCATCTTTACCATTGTCAGAGAATATTTCACAACCAGTCAATTCTTTCAGCTTGTGCTTAGAACAGTTCTTCCTGTAAGAAAAAAAAAAACCTTATTTGTGAAGAGAAACGTGAAATTATAGTGTGGAAGTATTGGAAGATCGACCATATCGAGAAGAATGGAAAACATGAAGAATGGAAAACATGAAGAATATAGATATTTACTAATATCTTAATTTAGGAAATTCACCTTTATCTCTAAATATATTATTTACATTTATGTTTATCTTAATTTAGGAAATATAGATTACTTCTATCTCTATATAAGTTTATGCATCTTGTAACATTATTCTTATGAATAATAATTCTTCTAAACACTTTTGTGTTCTTACTTTCATCAATTTGTCATGGTATCAGAGACTTGATCCAATTCCTATGGGTTAAGATTTCGTCTGCTTCCGCGATTATGAAAAAAAAAAAAAAAAAAAAAGTGGGACGTATTTTGTTTTGATTAATCGTGTCATTGATTTGGTCTGTAGTTGGCCACTTTGATTTCTATTACTAAGCATGATTGCTAGTGTCTTGGAGAACAAGTTACCAAGATGTTGTTTCTCTGTATGATTTCATGATCCCATATGTTATACGTATGGCGATGATTTATGAGCATGAACCTTTGATTTTGGTTCGTTCATGTTGAATGGTTTTGATGATGTTTTTCTCACCCTCGCGGAATTTAACATCTTCTTTTGACTTGACTTCTCGCCCTCGCGAGTTGTTTTTCGATCTCGCAATCGCGAGCTACTACGGTGTTCATGATGGATTTTCCATCGACCCAATTTGACCCTACGACAGGGTATAAATGTCGTTGCCCAACGGCTGGGTGTTGTAGCCGATTTGACCCTTCGACCGGGTATAAACGTCGTTGCCCAACGGCTGGGTGTTATAGCCGATTTGACCCGACGGCCGGGTATAACGCCGATATTTTGAAGATTTGTCCAATCTCATACGTGTTACCACGTTTGAGATTGCGGGAGGGTATTGGAAGATCGACCATATCGAGAAGAATGGAAAACATGAAGAATATGAATATTTACTAATATCTTAGTTTAGGAAATTTACCTTTATCTCTAAATATATTATTTACATTTATGTTTATCTTAATTTAAGAAATATAGATTACTTCTATCTCTATATAAGTTTATGCATCTTGTAACATTATTCTTATGAGATTCTAATAATAATTCTTCTAAACACTTTTGTGTTCTTACTTTCATCAATTATTGAAGATATCTTGGGGAGCAAGATGCGAACAAAGTGTTGTGGGCCATAAGAGCCTGGTTATGAAGTGAAGCCCGTGAACCCAACCGGAGAATATTCTCATAGATATCATATTGTGATAAGGATTAGGAAGATTTACATTATTTGGTGTTATCAATATGGCAATGTTAAACACTATATATGCGTGTCTTATAATCTTGTATCAGAACAACTAAATAATATATTCCATTGTATTATATTTGACATGGTATCAGAGCGGGCGATCCTTGTGGATCGAAGTTAAAAATTTATGCTTTAAAAGTCTTGTGATCTTACCTGTAGAAGAGTTCATGGAGACCGTGACCATCGGTGAAGCCGATGCCGAAGACGATGAAGATGACGTTCACGTGAAGTGTGGATTTAGTTCACGTGGGGTTTAGTTCTTAGGGTTTGGTTTTTTCAATTAATGAAAAAAAGCTTTGGTTTATTTTTTTTCGGTTTTGTTTTAGGCTACGTGTCTTTAGTCTAAGTCAATGTTATGTGTTTTTCAAATTAAGTTCTTAGATATAATTTGGGTTTATGTTTTTGAAGTCTAAGAATTTATCGGAGGGTTTCTAAAGATTTTTTAAGGTTTAGGTTTTTCATGGGTTGTTTTTTTATTTTCTGAGATTTATTCTTTAGTTTACAATTTCTCAGAATTTTCTATATCTTTTGGCTTCTTCTATTACGGGGGGAGTTGGTTATGGTTTTAGAGATTTTTTTTGGAACGCTCATGTTTTTTAGGTCATTTTCTAGTCCGATTTATGGACTGTCCGAGACAAAGATGATTATTTGTGGAGTTGCAGGATTTGCACCCACGAGATGTTATTATTCCCTTTTTCAAGACCGAAGACGAGCTAAAGTTCCATCCCTATTTTTTTGAAGATTGAAGTTTAATCCGGAGGAGTCAGTTGACATGTTTTGTCCGTCCTCGACAAGTGTCCACAACAAAGGTGTTTTGCTTTGTGATTGCGGATTTCGTGTTTCGTATTCCACCTTTGTCGTGCGGGGGAGTATTGGAGATATTTTGGGGAGCAAGATGCGAACCAAGTGTTGTGGGCCATAAGAGCCCGGTTATGAAGTGAAGCCCGTGAACCCAACCGGAGAATATTCTCATAGATATCCTATTGTGATAAGAATTAGGAAGATTTATATTATTTGGTGTTATCAATATGACAATGTTAAACACTATATATGTGTGTCTTATAATTTTGTATCAGAACAACTCAATAATATATTCCATTCTATTATATTTGACAGGAAGAAAATAACATTCAGAAGCAGACTAAACCTAATCATAGTGTACATATCAATTAACCGAACAAAAAGTCGAGTGTAAGATGAGCACAAGAGAAATTCAGTAGAAACATTTCGCCAGTAAAATCAATTGGCATGAAAGAGATGAAATCATTACTTCTTATTAAGCGATTCATCTTCCTCGCTGATTTCATCAGACGGCTGAGAATGGATTTGTCAGAACGGAATCGTCACTCCTCAGAACATAATAATAATGTAAGAAAAACAACGAATCACAGGAACGATGATTACTCGCCGGAAAACGCACCTGGTGAGAGCGATTTGCGGCGGAGGAAGAGGCCGAAAGAAGATCGGCGGTGGAATTATGCGGATTAGTCACCGGCATGTTTCTCTCCTCCATACTTGTGAAGAGCGCTTGGGACTTGGGTTGGGAGTATGGGACCGAAATGTATAAAACCAAAACCAAACTTTAATTTGTTTACAGACCCGAGTGGTTTGATTAATTATACACAGAGAAATCGAAGCGACCCGGCAATAAAACCAATTCATATTTAACCAAACACAACCATAAAGAGAAATTAAATAATGTTTGATTATTTTTATTTTTTTTTAAACTAAACCGAATGCAAATTTAAAATCGAATCGTGAAATTTTTTTCAGTCCAATGGGATTCATTAATGATTACGATTTATGGAGTTCGACTTCTAGTTAATGTGATTTAATGCAGGTTAATAAAAACAAATTTACAGAACAATTCTAAGATCAGAAGTAGAGCTTTTTTGTCGTAGTTCTGCATGTTGCGGGTAAAATTATCGGTGAGTATGAGAACCATCTCCTTGAATTCGGCTATGTTGGTATTGTAGATCTTTCTGTCATGAGTCTTGTTGATGTACTTGGCTTCTTTGATATCTGATGGAAAATATTGGTAGCTTATCTCCCATCAGATATCAAAACGAGCCAAGTACATTAAAAAACATTGTTAGCTTGTCTCATGTGACAATCTATTAACATTGGAAACAAATGGGAAGAAGGTGCTCCAAAAAAACTTCATATTTCTCCTGTTTTTTGTTTTTTTAATCTCATGAAATCACCAAAGATATATATAACAAATGTTTTCACAGCTACACAGGGTACCATTAATTAGATTCCCAATACACACTTGGTTTTTGAATATGATTTAGGTTTAGCAACTAAATTATGTTTTTCTATTTTTTTTCATTTACTTTACGTAATAAATTTAATTCAAACTAGGAATCGGACAAGCAAAAAAAATACTTGTAAAAGCTAGAATTATTTGTAAAGTCTATCATATGCATGATTATTATGATATCGATATTAGAGTAACTCATACTTTTTATTGAAGAACAGAAAAAGCGCAAAATATCAATACTATTAAAACATGGTAATATTTGTGTCCAAATTAGGAAAAATACAATTTAGTCTATTTCTATTCTGGATAACTACTATTCTTTTTTTTTATTCATGTTGCCAAACATATATTTTTGGTTAAATTACAAAATAAATTATATTTAGTTCAATTAAAGAGTAGTTTAATTAATTAATCCGATTATATATATATATATATTAATTTTAATTCATAATTAGAAAATCTAGATTATGCCAAAAAATAAATTAAATATTTAAAATTATAAACAAAATCGATTAATATAAATTAAATATTACAAAAATAATTTAAATTTTTATTATTATTTTGTGACGAAAATAATATTACTTATTTTGAATTTTAGAATTTAGATTATGCCAAATACTTTAATAATTATTTTTAAAAAATGATACATATTCAAAATTAACAATTTGCATTGAAAGATAATCTTAAATTTTGAATTTAATGTAGATTTTATGAGATTTCATCAACATTTACAAAAAAATATTCGAAATTAATAACAAAATATGTTTACTTCTAAATTCAAATCTTATTAATACACTCAGATTTATAATTGAATATTTTTCAAACAGAAAAGGAATATATTATTAATTAGATTTGCACAACCATAAATTTGATGCTGCAAATGAACAACATTAAGTTACTAATACAGATTCAATATTTTTTATTTACATATATAAAATGATTAATATTTTACGAATCACATAATTTTAAGAATTTTTAATTTAAAATTAAATTCGAAATGTAAATATTATCAAATCATGCCACCATGGTAATTAGCACCAAAAGAACGACATCACTATACTAATAATATCAAATATTTTCAAATCCTATTAGGCTATTAAAAATCATAATAATTTCCTATTCTAAATATAAATCCCTGATAAATAGCACTTACCAACGGCAAATCTTTACTTGCATAAACGTAATTGATGTATGAGAATAAATCATTAACTCACATAATCATTTTTTGGGAAAGTAGTTAATTAATAACGTCAGTTAGTATCATATAATTCGGAAAGTATTTGAATAGCTGCTTCCCGAAAACATTTCCAACCATATCTTATTTTTTTATTGTGCACCTAATAAATTGACATATTAATCCACAATTTCAAAATTAACATAGTAAACAAACTTTCCAAGATATAATTTATAAATTATAGAAACTTTGTACTGGCGTACAGATTCTTTTTATTCCTGTTGCTAAACAGAATTTTCTAAAAAAATTTAAAAATTAATTATATTTGGTTCTTCATATTTCTTTACAATTTTTCCTCTTCAACAATTTCTATCCTATCGTATATGATGCATTCAATATCATCTAATCCATTGTTTCCTAATTTTTAGCCTAAAACAACTCCTTAATAGATATAGTTATCATTTAAAATTATACATAGCAATTAACATTTAGTTCACCAAATAAGGAATTTGAATATATAATTATTTTTTTTGCCTAATATTTTGGAATACACAAAAAAGTAACTTGTCTTGGTGACAATCTAAATCTTTTTCATTTTCTTTACCTTCTTGTTACAATAAAGCTTAATGAGCTATTTCAATTTCAGTCTTATTTTATATCTTGTTAGAGCTCTATAGAGCAAAATCTATCTTTGTTTTGAATCTGCTTTTACTTTTATCCTATAAATAATACTTCATATAAATCATATAGTTGTTACACATTTTTTTAATTAAAAATTAGTTATCACAAAATTGTTTATAAAAATCCTGACTCCATCCATACAAACCTAGTTAACATTTATTTAAATATTTGTATGTATCGTAGAATATCAAGGAAAATACACGAAGTTTTTCAAAACCCAAAACAATACACGAACAAATTTTATTTTCCTTGAGCACAATACAAAAACAGGGGAGAACTCTAGTATATATATATATAACTGAAGAGTTATTGTTCGTTCCATGCATCAGTCTAACCGTCTGTTAAGACCAAAAAATGTTTATATTCCCAGCGACATTACCAGCCGCCGGCGATTTACAGAAGGTTGGTGGCTAATTTGGAGATATATATATATATATATATATATATATATATATATATATATATATCAGAGTGTGATTCGCACTAACAAAGTTAACATAAACATATTATGTTTTTTTATGGTTAATTTCATGCAATTAGTTAGTTTTTATAGGAGATCGAGTGTTTCATGGACGATTTCTAATTCTATTTATTGTGTCAAATAAGTTTGTGATTCTTAATTCTATTGCTTTAAAAAAAAAAAAAAAATTGAAAACGACTTCCATATTTAACTGTAAAGAAATATGTTTGTGAGTTGTTTCACAAACCTTATTTGGAGGCATCGTTTGATAAAAGTTGGGCTATGGATATTTCTAAACTTCTTAAATATAATTAAATTTAAAGATACGGTGAATATTTAAGAATAAACGATTAAATATAAAATTTGGGTTAGAGGTATTTCTAAACTTTTTAAATATAATTAAATTATATATAAATATTTTGTGTTAATTAATATGTCAAATGTTTAGGTGGACGTTGACCGGACGAAAAGAGAAGTCTTTCTCTAATTATATATACTAGATGAGTCACCGCGCTAACGCGCGGATATTTTTATGTAAATTTTTTTTGTGCTTTTAAAAAAAAAAAATTCGTAACAAATGCAGATCTAGAGAGACATCATGCCAGCTGAATAGCTGATATTTCAATTACTAATTGGGACTGGTTTGTTAGACATCTCTCTGCTGATTTGGGTTTTCATGATGGCAGAAATGTAGCAATCATATCAGATAAACAGAAGGTAAGTAATGTGTTTCTCATCTCGGATTTGTTAATTTGTTTCTCATATTGGATTTTATTTGATTGTTTCAATCACTCATCTGATGTTATTCTTTTGCAGGGTTTAGTGAAGGCTGTCCAAACCATTCTTCCAGAAGCTGAACATCGACAATGTGCTAGACACATAATGGATAATTGGAAGAGAGAGAGCCATGATCAAGAACTTCAACGCATGTTTTGGAGGATAGCTCGCAGCTACACCACATGAGAGTATGCGGCCAATTTGGAAGCATTACAGAGGTATAATCCTCATGCTTTCACTTCTCTTCAAAGCACCAATCCTCCATCATGGTCTAGAGCTTACTTTAGGATTGGAACTTGCTGCAATGACAACCTCAACAATCTCAGTGAGTCTTTTAATAGAACCATTCGACAAGCAAGGAAAAAACCTTTACTTGATTTGCTTGAGGATATTAGAAGACAGTGTATGGTCCGTAATGCAAAGAGATCTATTATTGCGGAAAGGCTGAAGACAAAATTCACAAAGAGAGCACATGCAGAGATAGAGAGGATGATAGATGGGTCACGGCATTGCATAAGATACATGGCCAGGAATAATATGCATGAGGTTGAACATTTTGGTGTTTCATATGTGGTTAATATGAATGACAAGACTTGTGGTTGCAGGAAGTGGCAGATGGTTGGAATCCCATGTGTTCATGCTGCATCAGTTATAATAGGGAAAAAAGAAAAAGTTGAAGCTTATGTGGATGACTGTTACACAACACAAAGATGGCGAGAAACATATAAGGATGGTATTAAACCTGTCCAAGGGATGCCGTTGTGGCCTAGAACGAATAGGTTAGCAGTTTTGCCACCACCATGGAGAAGAGGCAATCCCGGAAGGCCAAGTAATTATGCTAGGAAGAAAGGAAGAAATGAGACTACCTCTGCCTCAAGTAAAACTAAGTTGACACGGGAGAAGAGAGTTATGACCTGCTCAAACTGCAAACAAGATGGACACAATAAGCTAGATTGTAAGAATCCAACTGTTGATAGTCAACCAAAGAGACCAAGAGGTCGGCCAAGAAAAGATCAGGTTTGCTTGTTTCTTTGAAAGATTTTAAATAATAGTTACATACAACTGTTAATAATAAATGTTTATTTCATTTGAATTAGGGAGTTATTTCATTTGAACATGGACAAGGATCACAACAAGGATCACAAGCACAAGGTCAAGGATCACAAACACAAGGATCACAAAGACAAGGTCAAGGATCACAAGCACAAGGATCACAAGGATCACAAGCACACGGTCAAGGATCACTAGGATGGAGATCATGGTTTGAATGAGCAAGTCAGAGTCTGGTTTTTGAACTCTTTCTCGGAACATGGTTTGAATGTTTTATGAGTGACAGTTTGTTTTATGACACTCTCGGATGATGTTGTTTTTGAACTCTTTTTCGGATCATGTTGTTTAATGACTCTCATTTTGTTTCTCGGATGATGTTAGTTTTGAATGTTTGATTTTGAATTCGGATCAGTTTGTTTTGAATGTTTTATGAGTCTCAGTCTCAGTTTTTTCCTACTCTCGGAACAGGTTATTACCAAATAAGAGAAGTTGCATTGCATAAACAAGGTTTCATTACAAAAGATACCAAATACAAACTGTTGACAAACCAGAGACAACAAATACAAAAACAAAGACATGAAACAGACACGAAACAATCACACAAAAAGACCCACACTAGTAACCAAGAACAATTTTTTGTTCCTTTGCATTACCAAACATCAAGTAGACAATAACAATCAACATCAAACAAAGACACACAAAACACGATTTGATCATCACTTTGCAATTCCGGATTTCCCTTTTGCTACACATCACATCTTCCTCCAATTCTTTGATTTTATCCTTTAGCTCTTCAACCACCGATTTCACATTGGTAATCTCACTCTCAATGACTCCTAATTTTGGTAAAGCATCTTCCACCTCCTCATACACGGCATCCTCCACCCATTTGAACAAATGATCCTAGTGTATAAAGAAAGAAAATGTTGTTAGTTCTCTCGGTTCGAAAGCACATTATCAACTTAAGCTAAATCACAACTTACATCTCGTTTGGTTATGCAACGAAAGAAAGGTCTTCCTGGATTCTCTTGCGTTTTAGATGTGTAGATCGTTACAGCCAATCCACACATACACTTGGATGGAAACCCACGCTCGACACAAGCCACACATTGCTCAGATTTCGGACTCATCTCTCGTAAATAAGAAGAAGAAATCGGAATTTTGGTGTTGAGAGAGTGGGGAAATCGAATTGAGGATTTAGGGTAGAGGGAAATTGGGGAAAATTCGTTTTTGATAAGAAGAAAAAGAAATCGATATGAGCAGGAGGAAGAAATCGATATGAGCAGGAGAAGAAGAAGAAGAAGAATTGGGGATTTAGGGTTACAGGGAAATTGGGCAAAAATCGATTTTGAAATCGCAGATCTATTCACAAAACGACGTAGTTTCATTTAACCGTTGATTTAAACGGGATTGTAACCCCGTTTATGAGGTCCGTTATCGGATTTAACGTCGTGTCTTTTATGGCTCGTCAACAAAAGTTCATGGTTTAAATTTGAAGTCAATAAAATCATATGATTTAAACTTCCTTCGTCATAATTCGTGTTTTTAATGGCGATAATTTGTAAATTGATGTTTTTTTAGACATTTTTTCCAATTTAAAATATTTTTAATTCCTTTTTTTTTTTTTGTAACTTTGTCACCGAAAGATTCGGATAATTTCCTCCGCCATAATTTCCTCCGCCATCGCTGCCACCGCCGCTAGAGGCGAACCATGCCCAGATTCGTTTCCTCTCGTGAGTTTCGCATCACTACTCTCGTGACTTTTGATCAACTGTTTCAGTCAAGTTGATTTGGCTGGTCTTATGCATCACTATTCTCTCTCTCTTAGAAATCTGAATCGTTCCTCAAAATTTGGAACTTTGAATTCGATTCCTGCTTCTTAGGTTGCTTTTAGATTTGTATATCCATTAACTTTGGTATGAAACGCTTAGGTACTGTAAGTCAGGGAAGATTTCATCTAGAATTTGTGCCATAGCCAAACCAAATGATGCAGAGACCTTATCACCATCATCATCATCATCAGTAGATACTTCACTTAGCCCGCGAGTGAAGGTTTGGTCTGAATCAATTGTTTCATATAGGCCGGTATCAATGCGATTCGAGAAGGTTTCACTAGGTATACGCTAAATGTAGGTATTACGGAACTCAGAGAAGCAATATGTCGGAAGTTAAAAGGTAAACAAACATAAACACTTTTGCTTTGTAATTCGATTATGTGAGTCGAAATGGAGTCAAAATGTTTGTATTTGGTTTTCCAGAGGAAAATGGACTGTCTTATGCACCGGATCAGATCTTGGTAAGCAATGGAGCTAAACAAAGTATTTTACAAGCAGTCCTTGCAGTTTGTTCTCCTGGAGATGAAGTAATTATAACAAATCTTTCTTTCGAGCTTTTTTGTTTTCTTTCGATATCATTTTGTTTGTAACTAACAGTACAGATGCTTTCCTTTGCTAGGTTATAATTCCTGCACCGTATTGGGTTAGTTACACAGAACAGGCTAGATTGGCGGATGCAACACCTGTGATTATTCCCACCAAGATTTCGGATAATTTCTTATTGGATCCAAAGGATCTCGAGTCGAAATTGACTGAAAAATCTAAACTTCTTATTCTCTGTTCTCATTCCAACCCTACTGGATCTGTTTACCCCAAGAGTTTGCTTGAAGAGATTGCACGGATCATTGCTAAGCATCCAAGGCTTCTGGTATAATGCGTAAAACTCAACTCGGCCTCTGTTACTTTGTTTTTGTTTTCTGCTAAAAAGAAAACTCTGTTTCTTTCATTTCTTTTATAGGTGCTATCAGATGAAATTTATGAACACATAATTTATGCGCCTGCAACACACACAAGCTTTGCTTCTTTGCCAAACATGTATGAAAGAACATTGACAATAAACGGTTTCTCAAAAGTAAATGTTTTATCATTGACTTGTAATGTTAAGAGATCAAATTCTTTGCTGATCGACATCGTATGACTTGTAAAGGCTTTCGCAATGACGGGTTGGAGGCTTGGATATCTTGCTGGTCCTAAACATATAGTGGCAGCTTGCAGTAAATTACAAGGCCAGGTATATATATATATACAAACATATGTCTCTCTAAATCTTTATCGAAAAAAAAGCCGTATTATTGAGATGAAATCGGTTTTGGTTTCTTGTAAAGGTTACTTCAGGAGCTAGTAGCATTGCTCAGAAAGCAGGTGTTGCTGCACTTGGTTTAGGAAAAGCTGGAGGAGAAACTGTAGCTGAGATGGTGAAAGCATACAGAGAAAGGCGAGATTTTTTGGTTAAAAGCCTCGGTGAAATCGAAGGCGTCAAGATCTCTGAACCTCAGGTGCTTCTTCTCTTATCTTTGAAGCTATTACTTGCTAATTTCTTCTTTGTTTTGTTGTTCTTGATTGTTGACATTGTTTACTTGCAGGGAGCTTTTTATCTCTTCATTGACTTCAGTGCATACTATGGATCAGAAGCTGAAGGTTTTGGTTTGATCAATGACTCATCGTCTCTTGCATTATACTTTCTTGACAAGATTCAGGTAAACTCCGTCAAAAACTATTTCAAAAGCATTTCCACATTTAGGTATCTACAGAGTTCTTATTAAAGTGTTCATACGTTTTTGGGTCTGTGTTTGTTTTTATAGGTTGCAATGGTTCCTGGTGATGCTTTTGGGGACGACAGTTGTATTCGGATATCATACGCCACGTCTCTCGACGTTCTACGAGCTGCTGTTGAGAAGATCAGGAAAGCCCTTGAGCCACTCCGTGCCACTGTCTCCCTGTAATGGCTCGGACACACAAATGTGTTATTGATCATTATGATGTTGTAAACTATATATATATACTTTGTCTCCAATCCAATAACAACTCTTTGTCTGAGCTTTGTTATTTCCTTCAGGAACATTTTTGTTTGCTTCTAATAAACCGTTGTCTTCACTGTAAATCATTTGTAAGAAATAAAGATTGCTTGTGTTATTGTTACATGATTATAGATTTAGATTTGGATTATGTAAAATTCTTTAGCCATAAACCAAGGCTCTGATACCAATATGTTACGATTCGCCTCTATATCAAACGAATTCTGACCTCAAATACTCACAATGTCTCACACAATCTAACCTCAGTTTTAACAATTTCTGAAATCGAAAGCAAGAACGAAAGAAATAACACGAACACAATGTTCACCCAGTTCAACTTAATCGATGTGATTAAGCCTACGTCTGGGGCCGATTCAATCAGGCAATCCACTATCAGAGAAGTGTATCAGCTCAACGAACTCAGAGCTTTTACAACAATGGTGATAATCCAAGATTATCCCGTTTCTTCTGTTATGACGAAGAAGAAGAACAGACTAAACAATATTTGCATTTAGGTCCTTCTTTGAAAGTAAATTCTTTTTTCTACTTCCGGTTTAACCAAACCAACGCAATACTCTGGTCTTCATCAATTTCTCCGGTTCAAGCCTGAAAATTGAATCAGCACCACACATATCACAACACAAGGGCTTGGCCGTTGTCTCATTGAGGTCTTCTAGGTCAGACACTAGTAAAAAAATAGCGTATAGCCACGGAAATTTTCGTGGCTATATCATCATATAGCCACGGTAAGTCACGAAAAAATACAGTGTCTATAGCATCGTGACTAAATTTTTCTGTGGCTTTTCGTGGCTAGATAGTCACGTTTTAAACACGCTTTTTTCGTGGCTAGTTAGTCACGGTTTAGACACACATATTTCGTGGCTAGTTAGTCACGGTTTAGACACACTTATTCGTGGCTAGTTAGTCACGGTTTAGACACACTTATTTCGTGGCTAGTTAGTCACGGTTTAGACACACTTATTTCGTGGCTAGTTAGTCACGGTTTAGACACAATTATTTCGTAGCTAACTAGTCACGAGTCATTTTCGTGACTGTCTAAATTTGTGAAACTGTTATGCCAAAAAAACAATTAATCGAAATTCTAAAAAAATTAAAACCTGATAAGTTGAATTTTAAATTCCAATATCATACCAAAAGTTTTACAAAAGACCTAAGAAGAGAATTCTAACTTAGATACATTACATTCTCTGCTTGGCTAAACCTTCATATGTGCCTTCTGTTTCAACGGACAGTTAAAGATCTAATGATACATTACCAAAAGACTAATAAAGTCTAAACATTCTAACAAAAGATGGAAATTGTAATCTCCTAAAATATTAGCACACCACTTATCTAAGTTAGATTGTTGTGGTTTTTGCTTCACCAGAGGAGTACGGGCAGTAGCCGGCACTGTCGTAGTCGGGTTAGTGATCGTGGCAGCAGGAACCGAAGGCTGGAGAGTACCCCGAGAATCTGTAGGATCGCATTTAGCGCGGTTCGTTGTGCAACCATCTCTGCCTTAAACTCATTCTTCAATTCCACCATGTCTCCTTTGAGTGTTGTAATGTCAGTCTTGAGCTCTTCAACATTGTTGTTGACAGCTTCAGAATGAGACTCCAAACCAGAGATACGTATGTCTGTGTCGAGGTTGCGTTTAAGAGAAGCATGGACTGACTCGGGTGGAGTGATATCCTGGTATTGAACGCTGCCAATTCCATAAATACGCCCTCTGCTAGACTGACCGCGCTGTGAAAAAAACAAACCAAATGAGCGCGAAAAAAACAAACCCAATGAGCTTCAACAATCATAGAAAAACAAACAAAGAAAAATGTCTTAGTCTAGCAATAATGTGAAAATATGTGTTGTCAATATAGAAAGCTAATAAAAATTTAAACGAGTGTGAAACCCATCCATCAAAGTCTTCATCTTTAAGGATGGCACCAAAGATTCTATACTGAGACGAGTTTGGTTTTAAGATGATCACAATTCTACTAGGGCAAAACTCAAAATCCAATTTTTCTACAAAATTAAGTTAGCGAATCGATTCATCAATTTTCCCAATTTCGCAATAACAAACAGAAGTCAAGGGCACCAAAACTTGCGGGGAATGAAGAAGAAGAAAAAAACTGACCACCATGAATGAGAAAAGACATCATCAACAACATAATCAAACAAGACTTAGTGAATACCTTGAGATATTCTTGGTTGAGCAGAATGCGATTATTAGCAGCATTTGAGGCATTGGGAGATCCTTCATCAGCTATCATTTGTGCAACAGCTTCCTCTACTTCAAGTACAATGGCTTGAGCTCGAGCGTCGATGAAAGTTCCATCTTTGCGCGTGTGTGTCCTTCGCACAAGCTCTGTGTAAGGTGATGGTTCATTAGAACCAGACTCAATCATCTGCAAAAACAAAGAGAAAAAAAGCTAAGTACAAATATGACAAATTAAAAACTAAAATAGAACAAGTAAAACCATTACCATATCATAATCAATCTTTCCAAAATGGTTCGGACCTGCACAATGCTTGTGCATCCCTTTGCCAGTAGGGTTAGATGTGCGGGATTTAACAGCAGATCTGCTCCTCTTGCAGGGCATTACTAGTAATTTCCGGGATACGCTTTGTCATATAATCTTCAAACATCATGTGTAAGTTATGAAATTAAATACGCACATAAGTATAAACAAGAGACATCAAACTTATCAAAATAAGTTTGTCTAGAAATTGAAAATAATACCTTTCATAGGGCACAAATGTTTCACAATTAAGCAGCATAAACGCCTGGAGAACATTGTAGTCATCATCTGTGAACCATCCATTAGTGGGTTTCCCACTAACTCGACCTTCATCGTAGAACAAGCTCGGCACATTTGGATAAAAATATATAAATAGAATATCTCCAAGTACTGCAGCTTCATCTATAACTTCTGGATTTCCAAAATAATTTGCAGATGCATTTGAAATCTCCTCATTCAAACACTGTGCAACAATCGAACCCGCAATACGTGCCTTGTTTTTAACTTTCTTCTTTAGATGATACATGTATCTCTCGAACGGATACATCCACCTATATTGGACATGACCACCTAAAGCAGCTTCATCAGGCAAGTGGACAGGAAGATGTTCCATACCATCAAAGAACGATGGAGGAAATATCTTCTCCAAATTACAAAGCTTCACCGCGATATTTTCTTTCAAAAGAGCAACATCTTCGTTTCGTAAGGTCTTCGCTGAGATATCCCGAAAGAAGAGTGCAATTTCTACGCACATATAGAATAACACTTATTATCATTTATCAATGAAAGTATAAATATCATGAAAATAAATAATAAACTATAAACTACCTGAAATTGCCATGTGTACATTTCTTTGAAGGAGTTCCGAAAATGCAAATGGGAGAAGTCATTGCATGATGACGTGACAATCATTACTTTTCAGCCCTGATAGCTTCAAATTGTTTTCGTCTATACAACGACTAAACTTTGACGCATATCCATCTGGGAATTTTATATCATTTTTCATCCATAGCAGGAAATGTCTTTTTCCTTCGTTCAACAACCTAAATATTGGCACAGGCATTGTTCCATCTCGGTTAATATGTAACTCTTGTCTTCTACATAGTGCTGGGAGATCCATCCTCGATTTAAGGTTATCTTTCGTCTTTCCTGGAACATTCAACACCGTGTTGATGAGATTATCGAAGAAACTTTTCTCAACGTGCATGAAATCAAGGTTGTGTCGAAGAAGAAGGTTTTCCCAGTACGGTAACTCCCAAAAGATACTCTTTTTCACCCAATTATGAGCATCTCCGTAACCAGATATAGTTCGAGCCGGCTTCTCGTGACCGTTTCCACCACAATCGACTGTTCTGGACAACCCCATAATGTTGTTTATTCTTTCTCGAAAAATTTCCTCTCCATTCAACCATGGTGGGGGATCATCTGTTATTGTTTTGCCCTGTGTAAACGCTTGAACATTTCGCCTGTAAGGATGATCTTGAGGCAAAAACATTATGTGGCAATCAAACCAACTATGTTTCCTTCCATTTGGTAACCAAAACGATTTTGTCTCATCTAGACAATAAGGAAAAGCTAAACGGCCATGCATCATCCAACCAGACAACATGCCATATTCCAGAAAGTCACTGATTGTCCACATCAACGCAGCTCGCATTGTGAATTGGTTTTTCCTCGAAATATCATAGGTTTCCACACCGTCACTCCACAGGCTCCGCAATTCTTCAATCAACGGTTGAAGGTAAATATCTAGACTTTTCTTTGGATGTTTTGGCCGAGGAACTAGTACCGACAGATAGAAAAATTCCCTTTTCATGCACATGCCGGGGGGTAAATTATAAGGGGTTACAATCACTGGCCAAACCGAGTGTGCCTCACCATTCATACCAATAGGATTAAATCCATCTGTTGATAAGCCTAGATAAATATTGCGACTTTCAGCAGCAAAATTAGGATATACCTCATTAAAATGCTTCCATGCGGCTCCAACAGACGGGTGATGCATTTCTCCTTCAGGAGACTTATGTTCAGCGTGCCATCGCATATGAGATGCAGTCGTCTCTAATTGGTATAGTCGCTTCAACCGCTCCGTAATCGGCATATAAAACATTCTTTGCTTAGGTCGATTTTTACCTTTTCCATTGTTCGGGTGGTATCTATCTTTACCACAAAACCGACAACACAACAACTCTCGATATTCCCCCTTCCAAAAGAGCATGCAATTATCCTCGCAAACATCAATCTTATATACAGGTAGTCCAAGTGCTCGTGTCAACTTCTTCGTCTCGTAGTATGATGCTGGAGCTTTATTTGGCTTGGGCAGAACATCTTTGAAAGTCTGCGATATCTCATCCACGCATGCCTCTGCCAAATTATAATCGGTTTTTGCTTTCATCATACGCGAAGCCACATATAATTGAGAAATTTCTTTAGCACATCCGTCGTAAAGGGGTTGGTTAGCGGCCTCAAAAGCTCGAAAAACGCTATCATGATATGGCTCTTCATTGGTTGTTTCCATCATATTCTCCAATGCATGAGGCGACGCTGCGTCTTGTCCCTCGTTAACATTTGCATATGGAAAATACTCGTAAGTATCTACCGGAACTTGAAAATTTGTAGCTTGCTCATTCCACGTTGCTTCTTCACCGGTACAATGCCTTGTCCTCGAGGATTCGCCAACATCATAACAACTTTCTCCATGGCTCGACCAAACATAGTAATTTCCCTTAAATCCCACTCGAAAAAGATGACTAGATACAATTCTTGCATCACGCTGCTTCCGATTCTTACACCGCGCACAAGGACACAATAAAGTGTGTCTTTCTTGGTAAGATGCTTGATTACAAGCAAATGCAAGAAATACGTTAATCCCCTCTATAAACTCTTCTGATACACAATTTCGTATTAGATCAATATGTCGATCCATCCACTCTCTTGATTGAAAAAAATGAGACATTTAGGAGAATTGAAGACTTGATCAGCTTGTTAAAAAAAAAGGGCTTGAGAAGCGAATACAATCGAAGAGAAAATGAGATATGTTAGTAGAGAACGTTGGTTTTATAAAAGATGAAAAAATAGCCACGGTTTAGCCACGTTCCGTTTTAGTGGCTACAATAAATATAGTCACGAAATATAATAAAGATGATAAGATTGAATGACATACGTGATGTTTGTTTTCTTGTGCTAAAATATAGTCACGAATTAGTCACGTTTTAATTTCCATGACTAAAATATAGTCACAAATTAGTAACGTTTTAATTTCCATGACTAAAACATAGTCACGAATTAGTCACTTTTTTGTTTTCGTGACTACGAAAAAGCCACGAAATATCCACATTTAGATTTCGTGGCTAGCTTTGGAATATATTTCTACTGCATTTTGATAGATGTGATGTTTTCTGTCGGTGACGGCTAGCCACGGAATATATGTGGCTAAATCATGGCATAACTAGCCACGGTTTAGTAACAAACACATTTCGTGGCACTATAGTTACATATATATTGTGGCAAAACCGGGGAGATTGCTCATTTAATTTCTGAACTATTTCCATCTGCTCAATTTATTCCTCAACTATCGCTTGCTCCTCAAAATAATTTCTCAAGTTGTAGTTGACTGCGCAAAATCGGGATTAACAAAGTCAAACGCTAATTACTAAATGGATATAAGTCCACTAAATCAGTTGTAACTTCTTCAATACAACTCCGAATGCGTTGAAATCACTTCCATTGGAAAACTAACTCAATTTCCTATAACTCTCATGAAGAGTGTCATATCTAAATGCAAAGGGACGACTTTAATACGAGTCGATCTTCTAGACACATATTCTTGATATAAGATCGACTCGGATGGAAGCCTTCCCTTTGGATTTTGGTATAGAACTCTTCATAAAAGTTATAGGCAATTGAGTTAGCTTTCTAATGGAAATGGTTTCAACTCATTCGGAGTTGTATTGAAGAAGTTACAACCACTAAATGGACACATGTCCACTAAATCGGCTCTAACTCCTTCAATACAACCTCGAATGAGTTGAAACTAATCCCATTGGAAAGCTCACTCAATTTTCTATAACTTTGATGAAGAGCTCCAAAGGTAAATCCAAAGGGAAGGGTTCTATCCGAGTAAATCTTGCATCAATAATATGTGTCTATAAGATCGACTCGAATGGAAGTCTTTCCTTTGAATTTAGATATAGCTCTCTTCATGAAAGTTATAGGAAATTGAGTTAGATTTCCAATTAAAGTGGCTTTAACTCATTCGGGATTGTATTGAAGGAATTACAGCCGATTTAGTGGACTTGTATCCATTTAGTAATTAGCATTTGACTTTGTTAATCCCGATTTTGCGCAGTCAACTACAACTTGATGAATTATTTTGATCAAGCGATAGTTGAAGAATAAATTGAGCAGATGAAAATAGTTCAGGAATTAAACGAGCAATTTCCCGACAAAACCCTGGCAAATCTAGCCACGAAAAATGCATGACTAATTCGTGGCTATTTTAGCCACGAAAAAGCCACGAAAGAGCCACGCTTTTGTTTTTTCTGATTTCGTGGCTTTTTTATGTCTTTTTCGTGGTTAAATTATAAAAAGCCACGAATTGACCGTGGCTCTTTCGTGGCTATACGGAAAATTTCTACTAGTGAGATAGGATCACGAGAGGTGCAGTGACGGACGCACCATGTTTCGAGGACGTGGCTGATAAGATATATGGTGTGTTGAACGGTCGGATATGGGCGGGACATAACATTAGGAGATTCGATTGTGTTAGAATCAAAGATGCTTTCGCTGAGATCGGAAAGCCTGCGCCTGAGCCTACGGCGATCATTGATTCTCTTGGGATTTTAAGCGCAAAGTTTGGCAAACGAGCTGGTAACATGAAGGTATATATATGTTGTACATACATATAAACAACGTAACACCTTAATTATTAACGCATATATTATAGATATTTTATTCTCTGATTCTCTCGGTTATCAAAACAAAAAGTGATGAAATATTTAGACGTATTATAACAAGTTTGTTTGTATTATGTTTTAGATGGCAAGTTTGGCTTCGTATTTTGGTCTTGGAGTGCAAAAGCACAGGTACGCACGTACATACATATTATATGTATGCTATATACATATTATATGTATATTAGAGGCTTGTAAAATTAAAAATGCGCATATAAATAATTTGCAGAAGCCTTGATGATGTTAGGATGAACTTAGAGGTGCTCAAGCATTGTGCAATTTGTACGTCGTCGTTTCGAAACATGCATACTACTTATAATTATCATATTAATGATCACTATATACATTAATTACAGGAATCTACTCTTCCAAATCAATTGGAAGGAAAATGGCAAAGCCCTTCAAAGATCATGACAAGAAGTAAAAGTCAATATAATACTAAAATGTCTACTCCAAATCCAAGTAGTCTTCAAAGTTACCGAAGCCAAAGGGCAATGCCTTACATGAAAGGTAGTCTTGGAAAGGTAAACAATTCAAAATACAGACAATAATGAATCTTTACATTCGATTATATATATAGGATTTTCTCTATATATTAATAATTAAATGGCTGTTTATGTAATTTATACAGATTGTGACTCGGAATGTGAAGAATTTGTTATGTAAAGCTCAAAGCAGCCAACCTCTCCAGACCTTTATTAAACACTCGCATTCTTTGCTTAGATGATCACATATTCATTTATTGTAAATATTAATAATATGTTGTAGTCCAAGATTTCGTATTCTTAATCAAAATTAGGGATCGGTTTTTAATGTATGTGCAAGTATCTTCAGATTTTGGAATTTAATTAGTATATGATATATTTTTTTATTAGGACAACAAATAATAATTGGGAACTCCATTTGTGAACTAGAAATTAATTGAAAAAATATAAACTTTTTACCATTTGTTATATGGGAATTATATATTGATAAAACATGTATATATGTCCAATGATAATTGATACGACAAACATACCAATTGACCTAGAAACTTCTCACATATTCACTTAGAGATTATCATATTCATAAAGTAAACAGAAAAAAAAAAAACAGTGATGTTGGACGTGGGCTGAATAGTGAATACTATAAATCTGATGCTTTAAAGAAAGGACGGACATGAGTCTACGAACCATCTCTTTGAATTCGGCTATGTTGGTATTGTAGATCTTTCCATTACGATTTGGCTATGTTGGTATTGTAGATCTTTCCATCACGAGTCTTGTTGATGTACTTGGCTCGTTTTGATATATGATGAGAAACATTGCGAGATTGACTCCCATCAGATATCAAAACGAGCCAAGTACATCGCCATTTTTCAACAAAAAGAAAACATTACTAGCTTATCTTAGGTGACGATCTATTGCAATTGTTGGAAACAAATGGAAAGAAGGTATTCCAAGAAACTTCATCTTTCTCCCTTTTTTGTTTTTTGTTTTAATCTCATGAAATTACCAGAAATATATATAACAAATGTTTTCACATCTACATAGGTACCATTAATTAGATTCCCAATACACACTTGGTTTTTGAATAAGTATAATTTAGGTTTAGCGACCAAAATATGTTTTTTTACTTTTTACTTTACGTAATCTTTTGAATTCAAACTAGGAATCGGACAAAAAAAAATACTCGCAAAAGCTAAATTTATTTGTAAAATATATCATATCCATGATCATTAATTTATTATAATATCGATATTAGAGTAACTCATACTATTATTCTACAAATAATATTTCATATAAATTGTTACAACAAATTGTTTTGTTAAAATTAGTTATCACAACATTGTTTCAAAAATCATGACTCCATCCATACAAACCTAGTATATATATATATATGAGCCAAAACAGAGAATAAAAGACCACATTTAAATCATTCTAGACACTCCTCTAATTAATCCGTACGATGCAGGCCCGGCTTAACTATAAAGTGCGAGCAGTGCGACCGTTTCAGGGTCCACAGATATAAAGGTCCCATTAAAATAAATTAGTTTTCATATATATATATATATATATATATATATATATTTTTTTAAAAATAGACATATATATAAAACAAGATCAACTTTAACCAAAAAAAAAAATTAATATATTTTTTATATATCTATAACTAGATTTTTTTTAAATTTATGTTAAAAAAACAGATTTTTTGTTTAAGGGCCCAATTTTTTTTAATTTTTTATTTTAGAGCCCAAAAAGGTTTTTTTGCTCAATGACCCCCTAAATCTATAAGACCATCCTCAACGCGGTTTTTTAACGCGAGTTCTTAAGATTTTTTAGCCAAAAATTAAATCAAAATTAAAACAATAAGCAAAAACCAATTCTTAATTAAAGACCCGTAAGAATCGGTTCTTACGGGGCACATGTCATTGCGTTATTGGAGCAATGAAATGAGAAGAAAAAGATTTTGTTTTTTCTTCTTTCTTCTTCGAGCAAAATTTTTTTCTCCGACTCATCGATATCTCCGTCGCTATGCATGTCTCTTCCGGCCGCCGATGGAAATCGATCTCTTCTCTGTATCCGCTTTCTTCGTGAAATCAAAGAGTATGGAGGAATCAGAGCTTTATGTTCTCTCTCTTCTCTGTATTTCTTTCTTTGTTTGTTTTGGTTGATTCGCTTTATTTGGTACAAGTCGAACGTAATCGCAATCGAAATTTATCCGCCTGCGTTGTGAATTTGTATTCTTTGCTATTTCCATGGTCTCTCTTCGATTTTGATCTGATGGTTTTGAATTTTAGGGTTTAGTTCCATTTTCACTGCTGATTTTGTTTAGGGATCGGCTAGCATGATTGATATATTTAAAGGATAGTGCTTATGTAGAAGAGAAGTTTATCTAGTGAACACGAAGGCGCTGAATTGATATGTTATTTGTTTTACGGTTGAGGAATTGTGTTGCTTGTTATCTTTCAATTGTTTGCTTGAATTTCCAAGTTTCCTTACTTGTTGAATGTCATAGGATTCTTTGCTAATTTTCTGTGTTTTTTCTATGCAAATTCTGAGCTGAGAGTGGGGTGTTTTCGTGTTACAAAGCTACGAATCCAGCAAAAGGCAACGAACATCAATAGCTACAAGCATTTCCTCTTCGCTTTGCAAGCTGTTCAGGTATGTTTTCACATTTTTTCGATGGTAATAAATGCATCTTAGTGTTAGATAATATTTGTGTTAGGTAGTAAATGGATTTATTAGATAGGTGATGAATGGTTAGATAGGTGATTAATTCTATATCTACTTGTTAGATATATGTCAAGTCGATGTGGTTGATAGGTGATGAATGCTCTAAAGTTTTTTTCCTTTGCTTCTTCTCTTCCTCTGTTTTCTATAAAAACAGGTGCTTCTTCTCTTTCTTTTCATCTTCTAAACAGATTCATTCTTCTCTTCCTCTGTTTTCTTTCTCTCTTCTTGACCTTTATGGATTTCTCTTCTACGAATCCATATACTCAGTCCTCCAATTTCGTTGAACTGTTGAACAATCAACAAGAACATACCCTTCATGATCCCTTTCCTGCTCTCGACCAAGTCCCTCTCTTTAGTAGTCAATGCACAGAAGCTTCAAGCTACGGTGAAGACACGCCTGCAGAACGTAGAGAAAGAAGGAAGTGAACCCCTACAGATGATGTCTTGCTCATCAGCTCATGGTTAAACACGAGCAAGGACCATGTTGTAGCCAATGAGCAAAAGTCAGGTGCGTTCTGGAAACGCATTGCAGCATACTTTGCCGCAAGTCCCAAGGCTGCAGAAAGAGAAACCCATGAGGCAAGTCACTGTAAGCAACAGTGGCAGAAGATTAATGACCTGGTTTGCAAGTTTTGTGGATCCTACGAGGCTGGAACAAGAGAGAAAGCTAGTGGACAGAATGAGAATGATGTCCTTAAACTCGCACATGAAATCTTCTACAATGACCATAAGAAGAAATTCACCCTTGACCATGCTTGGAAGGAGCTGCGCAATGACCAGAAGTGGTGTGACCTTTCTACTAATAAAACTGAAGGAAGCTCTAAAAGGAGAATGTGTGAGGATGGTGCACAATCATCAAGCTCTCACGCAGAGGAAAGGAACACTGTCGAAGATGATCAAGGAACCAACCGTCCTCCTGGTGTTAAGGCAGCAAAAGGCAGAGGTAAGAGGACAACGGTAGAGGGCAAGGCTTTGTCGGAGTTTCAGAGCATGTGGTTGATTAAAGAGAAGGACTTGGCGATGAAAGAAAGACTGTCAAAGATGTGACTAATTGACAACCTCATTGCAAAAAAGAACAATTATCTGAGTATGAAGAAGCTCTAAAGAAGAAGCTCATTACAAACATGTTGTCTAATTAGTGATCAACTCTCTTTTATTTGAATCTTTGAATTTGTGTTATAGCTTAAGTTGTCTAATTAGTGATCTCATCTCTTTAGTGATCTCATCTTAAGTTGTTGTTTGTTTTATTTTAATTGTTTGTGCTATAGTGTATGTTTCATGTTATGTTTTAATGTAATGAAACGCTTTGGTTAAGGGCAATGTCTTATATTTGTTGTATCAACTCTCTCTTTTAGCAGATATCATTCGGTTTGTATAACATTTGGAGTGATAGAAAATTTGTGTTTGTGTTTGTGGTACAGCTTTGAGTTCTCGGATGGAGGCAAAGCCAGAAGATTCTCGGATGGGGCAAAGCCAGAAGATTCTTGGATGTAAACGAGAGGTACTATCTTTGGTTCTTTGATGCTTTTAGTTCTCGGATGGGGCCTTAAGTTGTTTTTTTAGTTTGTGTGTGTTTGATTGGATGTCGGCACAAAAGAACAAGAGAAGTCACAAGGCTTTGCTATATTTGTCGTTTTTATTTAGGTCCTATGATTGTCGTTTTTTTGTTGGACTATGGTTTGGGTTTTGTTCATTTGCTATGTAAAATTTGAGACCACAAATGTTATGTTTATTTTGACACCACAAATTTTATTCATTGTATCATGCCTCCTCTATTTATATATTTTGTAAACATATTTTTTACTTCAAATATTCAAACAATAAGTAAGAACCGATTCCTCTTCTCTCATTCTCCTTCTTGTATCCTTCATCAAATCCTCTTCTTTCATAACAAATCAGAAACAATTATTGATCCAATCTCTCATCTTCTTTCATGTTTAAAATGTTTCAAAATCTATGTTTAAAATGTTTTTATGTCATCTATGTTTAAAGTTTTTATGTCATCTATGTTTTATTCAAAAAATAAACTTAACTTACAATAAAACAAAATTATAAAAAAAAAATTTATAAAAAAAAACCTCTAATGGGGATCTACCATTGGAGCATACAAAATTAAAGTTTCTTAAGAAAGGTTCTAAGCTTAACATTTATAATTAAATATTCATTAAGAACCCCATTAGGGGTTCTACCATTGAACATGCTCTAATTATTTAAAAAAAAATATATATATAAACAATAAATATAAAAAAATAAAACTTAAACCCAAATTTTTTTTGTTTTTTTTTGTTTAAGGACCCAAATTTTTTTTTGCCCAGAATCCCCAATAGTCTTAAGCCGGGTGTCGTACGATGTAAACAGTGCTTAATAGCCACTAGGGACAGTAAGTACGTGATCATTCCAATCAACCTTCCCCATAATCTCGACTCCACTTCTATCCAACGCGATCATTGCATACCAAATCTCCTTGTTCTTCTTCTCCTTTTCTCCCCAACGTTCCCGCAAAAACGCCAACTTTCCATAGTATTCGGCCATTGCGACTTTGTTCACAGAATCCTCGCTGAGTTTCAAACCATGAACCAGTACTCTCCATTCCTTCTCCTTAGAGTCATACCACATTAACCCCAATTTGGACTTGTAAATGTAGAGTACATCGTGTATCACACACACATCTGCCATGTCGTAATCGCCTGGTGAAACAATTATGTCACATTTACCATCTCTAGGATCATAAGCTATGATCCTTGAACCACAGTATGTTGCATAAACTTTTCTGCCTGGTGACGGGCTTACCACCGACATACACTTGTGTGAACGTTTCATATTGGGATTTGGAGCTACTTCCCAGTTTGGGTCTTTGGATCAAACACTTCCGCTTGGATCTCTTCGTCTTTGTCTTCGTCTTCGTCTTTGTATTCGTTTTCGTTCCCTCCAAAAGCGTAAATCTTTTCCTCAACAAGTCCCACTGGTGCTAAAAAGCGGCCCACTTGCATACTTGGACCCTGAAGCATCTTTCCAGACCGAGAATCGAGGATCCACATGCTCCTGGAAGCAGAAGCATGATTGTAATGACCCCCGAGGAAGTATATCTCGGGACCAACCATGAGAGCAGAAGACCATAGCTGAGGCGGAGAAGGGAACGGGATCGAGACTAAACGCTTCTTATCAGTCGTCGTCGTATCCTGGCTGAGAGTAAACCAATGATAGGTTATGGAAGGAGCATCATCAAGGTCTCTAAAGCAGACGTAAAAGGAGTCATCCTTGCCCACGAGAGATCGCGTCTTGCGAAGCTCGGAGGAGTTTATGAGAGACGTAAGCTCTTGGATACACAAGAGAGAGTTGGATGATACCGTCTCGGGACTCGGGCTAAGACGTTCAAAACGAGGTCGTTCGGCAATGACGGTGGCTCGTTGGTGGTAGTGATCATCTTGGAATTTCCGGGTTTTTGGCGTGGCGAAGATTAGTAACTTCTTCTCGTTTCACAAACAAAAGTCTCCGTACGTAATATTAATATATTTTTTGTTTCGGCAAAAGAAACTTGTTTCTTCCTTCGTAAGAAAGGAATCTGTGTGTGTTTCTATTAGGGTTTTTGTGGCTTACTTAGACCATGAACCCCATCATGGCTATTCTTACCAATTTTTTAATCATAAATTTTGATTATTTAAATATTTAGAACCCCTTAAATTTTTTCATCTCCAATGGTGAATTTCATTAGGGGTTCTTAAAAAAAAAAAATTATAATTAATTTTCTTAAGTTTAATTTATTTTGTAAAAAATTATAAACATACTATATTTAATAAAACCAAAATTATATTGCATTTCATGAATTTTAAAACATACAAAATATTGCCAAAACTTCAGGAAGAAAAAGTTTAAAATATTAGAATCTTAAAAAAAAGTTTAATATGTAAAGATTCCAATTCATTAATATGTAAAAAAAAGTTTAGAATTTTAAAGTTGAAGTTATGAAATTTTTTTTTTATAAAAAAGTTAAGAATCTTTTTTATTAAGTTAAAGTTAAGAAAAAGTAAAAAAACAAATTCTGGCAAAAAAAAAAATTCTAGCAAAACAAAAAATCCGGCGAATTAGGGGTTGACACGTGACTAAAAACAGTGTAAGAACCTCTTTAAGAACCGGTTCTTAAAACTCTTTGTTATATCATCTGCTCATTTAAAAAGGACAAAAACACAAAAGCAGTATTTAATTGCTAGGTCAGAAAACCTAATATTATTAATTTGTATTATTTCTCTCCACATCCAACATTGGGCAATAGGCATTACGCATAGAAAGAGATCATAATTTTTCATGCATGCAATAAACAAAAACAATTTATGGTTTATTCAATATTTTGAGAACAACGAACAATGTATAAGACTCTAAACTAATATGGAAACAAAAAATAATTCTTTTCATAGCTCATAGAGTTTTTTTTATAACACACATTAAATAGGAATATCCATATATATATATATATATAATATATATATTTGTGTGTGTTGTATATGTGTATATGTATATATAGCTCATAGAGTTTATTTATATATATGTGTGTGTGTAATTACGTAGAGCTTGTTTCTGGCTCTCTTTCTATGAGGGAAGAGTTGGTTATCATTGCCTCCTCGTAGAGTGATTACATCCATGTATTTGATTGTCTTTCTCATCTGAAACATCAAAAGCCACTATCACTAAAAAAAAAGCAACAAAAGAATCAAGACCTCTGCATTTTGGATATGCATCCATTTCCAATGTTGGTTATATATGAACGTGACTGCGGTAGCGCTAGATCCAATTTCTGGAGCACTTTGGGCGTGTAAGAGGGAGGTCAAAGATAGGTGGAGTGACGCTCCATTTTATAAGATCATATAATTATGTCTCTTGATTCTTCGAATTCATTTCAGAGTCGTTCAATTTTTCTCTTGTGTCCTTCAACGAAGCGGTAACATGACAAGTTCAATGAAAAACATCCCCTTTACATTAGTGTTAAGAGAATGACTCTTCGAGATAAAAACTACTTGTTTATGTGTCACTTGACACAAAATATTAATTGTCTACGTTGATGAATTAGAATTTATGATTAAGATTTTTGGGATTTAAAAAAATATTTATGATTAAAATTTTTGGGATTTAGGAAAATAAGTTTTTTTTTTAAACTGATATGTCATGAAATAGGGTGCTGATGTGTCACATCCTTGTGAGACTTACTCACTCTTTATATAATAGATCATACTAATCATATTAGGAGTAGCTACGGCCATCACGTCAATCCCGCATGTACTTATCCACAATATTAAACACTCTTTTAATTCAATTAAGATTAATTCTAAATTTTGTCACAATTTCTAAATATTTTGATTTTTCCTTTTTCTTATTTAAATTATATTTATTTTATTATTTGACTTATATCTCTATTTTCTAAAAAAAAATATTGACGAATTAGTTTTCATATTTCTATTTGAATTTGGAGCAGATACTACCTTTCGAACAAAATTATTGGACTTTTTTTTTGTGAAATTGAGAGACCACCAAAATATCTAAGAGAAGAGTAATTAGAATTTTTTTTTTCCTCTTTTAGGATTAGTAGTTCACAGTTTAATTTTTAATCTAATTGGAAAAACTAAGTTAATTAATAAATTTGCCTTTTAGGATTAGTAATGCAATGTTTATTTCTAAATTTTGTCATAAGTTTCTAAAATTTTGAACTGTGTATGACTTGGATCTAGAACAAATGGTGTTCGTATGGTGTAAATAAAAGAACTATCAACTTTTAGCTAAGTTCTTTTTAATTTTTAAATTGATAAAAATAATAATTTACATTTGAATGGAGAACATGACAAATGCTATGCTTATCAATGAACCACATTTGCTCTGTCTTTCCATTCAATGCCAAACCCTTTAAAATACTTACATGCCACGATTCTTTGATTTCTCCAAATTTGATTTTGAATAATGGTCACAGTTGTTGTAACTTTAGATCTGTAAAACTGGAGACAATGTCTAATTAGTGGAAACATTTAAAACATCCAAAACCACATAGAAATGTGAATATTGGTCGGTCAATCTGAAGAATGATATGAGGAAAAATACCAACAATTATCATGAATGATCATTAATGTCATTGCATATATATGCAAATACTCAATGTACCATTCGGCCATTCCCCATGACATGAACCATTTACAACGATGAGGCTCACTAGTGTTGGTGAATCAAATGTTAAGATTTAAGATTTCAACTGAATCCAAAAACTTGAGATCTTGAAAATTCTGTTTCTGAAATGAATTATTCAACATCATCGACTTGAGATAAGCTCACACGCTAATCAAATGGCAATGAACATATCTGTTGGGATATCAATCCAAGTCTCACATCGGAAGTTTAGACAAATATTGTCTAGTATATATAAGTAATGTCCAACTCCAATTAGTATGAGCCATTTTGGGAAGGAGCCCAAAAATAAATATGTGCTGGCTTTGCCACTTGAGCCCAAAGCGGATAATATCATACTAATGGGTAGTTGGACATGAGTTTGGAAAGCCTTACAATATCTCACAGAAACTTTCAAAATGAATAACATATCGTTTCACGAAAAATGAATCGAAAGAGGAATAAGATCACTGAAATATAAAGAACTCCACTTTTTAAACAAAAGTTTTGGCTTATCGTCGACCCCGAGCTTCTAATGGGCATAAACGTTTTGATGAACTAGCACCCGTAGATTTTAATAATTCAGTCTAAAATTCCGAAAACGGTTTATTATACCTCCAAGATGACAGACGTCGCAACCTCCGGACACAACCGGAGAACTCATCATTGTGACGTCGCAACCTCCGGACACAACCGGAGAACTCATCATTGCGCAAAAAACTCACTTTGGGTTAATAATGGGCTGAGAAATACTGTAAGGCCCATTATATGCCGGTTATACCGGTTCAAGATTACACCGAATCGTCCGTCAATTCTGACCGGTTAAATGTTAAGGAGAAATTTATCCAGCTGCAGATACTGTGGACAAAATTAAGGATGAAGTGCAACAATGGTTTATGGCTCAAGAAGTGGAAAGAGAAACAGAGAGATTGCTCTAAGAGTAGAAGTGAAAAAGGTATGGAATCCACCGCCTAAAGAATGGCTCAAGTGTAATATTGTTGGGATCTCTTGGTCTAAGAAAAAGAAAAATTTGATAGGTTGTGCTTGGGTTTTGCGTGATGATAAAGGAAATGTCTTGCTACATAGTAGAAGAGCATTTGGTCCTTCTTCAAGTTTGAAGTCTTTACCTGACTGGAGAGTTGAAAGTGAATAGAGGAGCTTCTCTCATTGCTCAAAGCGTGACTAGAGATATTGATCGGTATCAATCGTATGTCGCTGCCGGATCTCCGTTTTGGTTCGTAGCTGAGAGAGTGGTATCCTCTTCTTGATTCCCTTTAACTTTTTCTTTTGACTAGAGTTTTAACTCATATTTTTTGGAGATAGGTGATATTTTATGTAAATCCCTATCGGTGCATCTCTGTTTTGATAACAGATGTTGATGCTTGTAATGTTTAACTTTATAATCCAATATAAACAACAGGTGACACAAAAAACAAATATTCAAATAAATGTAAACTAAGGTTGGTATGGATGGAGTCATGATTTTTGAAACAATTTTGTGATAACTAATTTTAATAAAACAATTTGTTGTAACGATTTATATGAATTACTTTAATATCGATATTATAATATATTAATGATCATGCATATGATATAATTTACAAAGAAATCTAGCTTTTGCGAGTTGCAATCTAGTTTTTTGGAACACCTTCTTCCCGTTTGTTTCCAACGTTGCAATAGATCGTCACCTGAGATAAAGCTAGTAAATGTTTTTTTTTTTTTTTGGAACAATGGCGACAGTGCCGTCCCGTATATTGAAGTGGCTTAAAGCATAAAAAAAATTATCTTTATAAAAACTGAAAACTCTATTAAAAATTTGGAAAATTCTCTTTTGAGAAAAAAAATATATGAAATATAGCATATATAGTCATTGGAACTTGAGATATAGGGCCACTTTCATATGTTTAACCATCTCAGCTACAAACAATTTACTATAATGTGGCCCATATTTTATTACTATAATATGTGGCATAAAACTAATACTTGATGTGTTTTAATAAAGGGACGAGCCTGAATGGCGAGCAATGTTTCCCATCATATATCAAAACGAGTCAAGTACGTCAACAAAACTCGTGACGGCGGGAAGATCTATAATACCAACATAGCCGAATTTAATGATATGGTTCTTAAACTCACCGAAAATTTTACCTATGACATGCGGAACTGTTGGAGGTGGGCCTAGCACCCCCAATTAGTTAGGCCCATCTTAGGAAAGGCCCCTCTTTAGCTCGGTAGCCGGCCTAAAAGCACCGACCTGCAAGGCTCCTCTTCGGCTCGGTCGCCGACCTGAAAGCGACACACCTCGGGCCCGGGCTGACACTTCACCGAGGCAGGAATGTCAGAAGAGCAGAAGGCAAGTGGGAGTTGGTCAAACAGTGTATTGTCTGAGCAGGAGTATGGGCCGATCTCGACATCTCACCAACCTTGCAGACTTGACGAAGGAGAGGGAGACACGTGGAGGAGAGTTGATTAAACAGTGCACTGCTCTGCAACACGCCACGCCGAGTTCATCATGACCTCTCTCCCCGAAAGCCGGAACACGCCTCCTAGGCCACTTTACCCGCGAAAGAGGCCGAAGACGCCACGTGGCCCCGAGATCCCGGGGAGCAGGAAGCCAACCCCGACTATATATACCCCTCAATGTCATTAATGAAGAGGACTTTTGATTTTGGCCATTTTGACCTACGACTAGCTACCCGACCTCTCTCTTTCTCTCTTTGTAACAAGGCAGCAGTTTAGAACGCCGAACTGGACGTCCTTCGGAACCAGTTCGTAACTCTAAATTGTTCATTTCTCTCACCATCAATAAAAAGACACACGGCCTCCGGCCTACTCATCTTCCTCCCGGCCTGCTTTAATAGTGGTTAAATTGCTCTAATTAACGAAAATCTCACCTCTCATTCCGTAATCAATCTCTTAAACATCCTTAGTGATCCCCGGGATCAACAATTCCGCGGGTAGGGATTTACAAAAAAAAAAAAGACTGATGAGGCCGGCACCGACGCGCCATCCGGTGAGACCGGTACCGACGCGCCATCCGGTGAGGCCCTGGTTGAGGAAGAGAGGTCCGAGCAGCCCTTCCTTGGTGAGCATGGCACCAATGAGAGGATGGTGGACCCGGGTGATTTAGATGGTACCCGTGCTGACGGGGGTGATGACCGACCGGCCGGTGCGGCCTTGTAAAAACTTTTTTTTTTTTTTTTTTGTAGTTTTTCCTTTTTGTTTTCTTCTCTCTTTTGTAAAGACCGGGCCGTAGGCCGTTTATGTAAGGACCAGGCCGCTGGCCCATCTTTTTATGACAACAAGGCCGTTGACCCTTTCTCTCTTCTTCTCTCTTTTTTTTTTTTTTTTTTTTTTTTTTTTTAAGTGCCGTTTCGAGGCTTTTGTAATGACTAGGCCGGGGGCCCTTTTTTTAATAACGAGGCCGTTGGCCCTTTTGTGATAATCGAGGCCGTTGGCCTTTTTTTTTTTTTTTTTGTAAGTGCCGTTTCGAGGCTTTTGTAATGACTAGGCCGTGGGCCCTTTTTATAATAACGAGGCCGTTGGCCCTTTTGTGATAATCGAAGCCGTTGGCCTTCTTTTTTTTTTTTGTAAATCCCTACCCGCGGAATTTTTGATCCCGGGGATCACTAAGGATGTTTAAGAGATTGATTACGGAATGAGATGTGAGATTTTCGTTAATTAGAGCAATTTAACCACTATTAAAGCAGGCCGGGAGGAAGATGAGTAGGCCGGGGGCCGTGTGTCTTTTTATTGATGGTGAGAGAAATGAACAATTTAGAGTTACGAACTGGTTCCGAAGGACGTCCAGTTCGGCGTTCTAAACTGATGCCTTGTTACAAAGAGAGAAAGAGAGAGGTCGGGTAGCTAGTCGTAGGTCAAAATGGCCAAAATCAAAAGTCCTCTTCATTAATGACATTGAGGGGTATATATAGTCGGGGTTGGCTTCCTGCTCCCCGTGATCTCGGGGCCACGTGGCGTCTTCGGCCACTTTCGCGGGTAAGGTGGCCTAGGAGGCGTGTTCCGGCTTTCGGGGAGAGAGGTCATGATGAGCTCGGCGTGGCGTGTTGCAGAGCAGTGCACTGTTTAACCAACTCTCCTCCACGTGTCTCCCTCTCCTTCGTCAAGTCTGCAAGGTTGGTGAGATGTCGAGATCGGCCCATACTCCTGCTCAGACAATACACTGTTTGACCAACTCCCACTTGCCTTCTGCTCTTCTGACATTCCTGCCTCGGTGAAGTGTCAGCCCGGGCCCGAGGTGCGTCGCTTTCAGGTCGGCGACCGAGCCGAAGAGGAGCCTTGCAGGTCGGTGCTTTTAGGCCGGCTACCGAGCTGAAGAGGGGCCTTTCCTAAGATGGGCCTAACTAATTGGGGGTGCTAGGCCCACCTCCAACAATAGGCCCTCCCCCAGTTCGGTATCGCGAGGCGAAGCGAGCATGCCGAAGTTGATCTGATGCTAGTTCGGCGCATCTTAGGACGGTCTCTCCGTGCTCGCACGTGTTGATCTTCCCGAAAATCCGTAGATGGTTGGCGCGTACCCATCACGTGAGAGAGCGAAAGGTCGCCACTTTTTCGCGTGGGACGCCCACGCGCGGCGTGTGACAGACGCTTCGCGGTTATCGAGGCGTCACCTGCTTTTTGGCGTGGGAGCACGAGGAGTCATCATCATTAGGTTTCTGGGCGGCCGTGCTTCTTTTGACACGTGTCCAGGCGTCGCTTCACTGTCTCCCTTCTTCTATTTAACCCCCCTTTCTTCCTCCTGTTAAAACCTTCTGCGCATAACCCTAAGGTAACCTCTTCTCTCCGATTTCCTCCTTTCCCTTCTTGCTTTCTTTCTGTATTTTCGATTTCCTCCTCTCCGTGCAATGGCGCCGATGTTAGACGGTATTAGGGCTGAGTCGAGCGAAGAATCGCCGTCCCGTGGTGGCGGTAGCGATTCTCCGAGTTCATCCTCCGATAGTTCCGGACGTGCCTCCTCTCCGTGTCGAGGCGCAGACAGTGGGGAACAGTCTGCTCCTTCGACTTCGGGGGCCGCCCCGCTGCTCCCGGGGACCCATCTCCGGAAGAAGACGGTGGTTAGATCTTCCTCTGGCGGTCGCGGCGCTGGCCAAGCTGGGGGTAGAACCGGGCATCTGGGCGACTGCGGTGGTCGTCAGGGTGGCCGCGGAGGCGGAGTTCGAGTGGCCAGGGTGAGGTCTCCCCTGGTTCCTTACGAGCAGGGAGGGTCACCGACCTGGAGCACAGCGGAATCGGTGACTCTCCTGAGGGATTTGTGCGACTTTCCTGCTGGCGTCGAGCTCAGGCTACCCAGGGCGGAGGAGCGCCCGTGGACTCCTCAGCCGGGCTTCGTCTGCCTGTATGAGTCGTTCTTCCAGAAGTGCGGCTTGCGCCTTCCTCTCCCCGAGCTGTTCGTCCAGTATTGCCGGGCGCGGGGCTTGGCCTTCTCGCAGGCCTGCCCGTCCACGATCCAGGGGATAATCGTGCTGCTGACCTTGGGGCACGAATGCGACGTGGAGGTGACGGTGCCTATGTTCGAGGCACTCACCCAGTAGAAGGCAAACCCTGGGATTCCTGGGACCTTCTATGCCGCTTTCAAGCCCGCGGCGAACGTCCTGGAGGCACCCAGCTCGGGGTCTAAGGCGAGCAAGCTGTCGAAGGTCGAGGACTGGTCTCGCAGCTACTTCTTCATCCGGGCTACTGACGTGGTTAGGCTCGAGCCGTCGGCGAGATACATCCGGGATTGGAACTTTTCCCCGGGTAGGGATTTGCAAGTCCAGCTAAAAACAGTTAGATCAGAACAAAGGCTTACCCGCGCTGCGGATCGCGCCACCTGATGAAAGGTATCCGACTCCGCCATCTCCAGTGGGACGAAGTGCGGATGCTTCTGCCCGAACATCATGGCCTGCGCCAGCTCGGCGCACTCGTCCGGGTCCACGATGATCTGGGTATTGCCATCTTCGTGGCAAAAATAGAAGCTATAGTCCCGAGGCCCGTCCTCGGAACCCTCCGAAGCCCCACCACTTCGGTCACCGGCGGCCTCCCGCCCTTCTTCCACAACGACGGCTGCATCGCCGCCCTCCGTCGCCCGACCAGCGACCTCTTCAATCGCCAGGGTCCGGGCCCCTTCGACCTCCCCCGCAGGCGCCTCGGCCACAGGTGCCTCGGCCTCCCCGATAAGAGCGCCTCGGGAGCCCTTGGGCTCGCAACCAGCCTCTTCAGGCCGGCCAGACTCCCGACCTGAAGTCGAAGACCCTCCAACCTCGGCCCTCTTCTTCTTCTTGCCGGCCTTACCACTGGCAACCTCAGCCGCCCTCTTCTTCGAAGGAGCCGCCTCGGAGGACTCCCCCCCCCAACCCGTGGTGCCGGGTCTCGCCGGACCGGCACCTCGGGTATCGGCGGCGGCGGCGCCACAAACGAGTCCGCATACAGCGGACTGGCAAACCTTGCCCTACCTGCAAAGGAAGAACCGTCAGTTCGGCAAAAGAAAAAAAAAAAAAAAAATTAGTGACCTCCGGCCATTGCTGCTGCTATTCTCGCCGAAGTGAATGACCTCCACTCTCTTCTACGCACTGACCTGAGCACGGCAACGATACCCGCGTAGTCCGGCAGCTTGAACCTAGAAGAGTGAGGACCTGAAAGCAAAGCAAACAGCATCAGTCAGACAAAACCGAAGAAGAGAAGTCAGCTCGACCTGCAAATCCCTACCCGGGGAAAAGTTCCAATCCCGGATGTATCTCGCCGGCGGGTCGAGCCCAACCACGTCAGTAGCCCGGATGAAGAAGTAGCTGCGAGACCAGTCCTCGACCTTCGACAGCTTGCTCGCCTTAGACCCCGAGCTGGGTGCCTCCAGGACGTTCGCCGCGGGCTTGAAAGCGGCATAGAAGGTCCCATGAATCCCAGGGTTTGCCTTCTGCTGGGTGAGTGCCTCGAACATAGGCACCGTCACCTCCACGTCGCATTCGTGCCCCAAGGTCAGCAGCACGATCATCCCCTGGATCGTGGACGGGCAGACCTGCGAGAAGGCCAAGCCCCGCGCCCGGCAATACTGGACGAACAGCTCGGGGAGAGGAAGGCGCAAGCCGCACTTCTGGAAGAACGACTCATACAGGCAGACGAAGCCTGGTCGAGGAGTCCACGGGCGCTCCTCCGCCCTGGGTAGCCTGAGCTCGACGCCAGCAGGAAAGTCGCACAAATCCCTCAGGAGAGTCACCGATTCCGCTGTGCTCCAGGTCGGTGACCCTCCCTGCTCGTAAGGAACCAGGGGAGACCTCACCCTGGCCACTCGAACTCCGCCTCCGCGGCCACCCTGACGACCACCGCGGTCGCCCAGATGCCCGGTTCTACCCCCAGCTTGGCCAACGCCGCGACCGCCAAAGGAAGATCTAACCACCGTCTTCTTCTGGAGATGGGTCCCCGGGAGCAGCGGGGCGGCCCCCGAAGTCGAAGGAGCAGACTGTTCCCCACTGTCTGCGCCTCGACACGGAGAGTAGGCACGTCCGGAACTATCGGAGGATGAACTCGGAGAATCGCTACCGCCACCACGGGACGCCGATTCTTCGCTCGACTCAGCCCTAATACCGTCTAACATCGGCGCCATTGCACGGAGAGGAGGAAATCGAAAAATACAGAAAGAAAGCAAGAAGGGAAAGGAGGAAATCGGAGAGAAGAGGTTACCTTAGGGTTATGCGCAGAAGGTTTTAACAGGAGGAAGAAAGGGGGGTTAAATAGAAGAAGGGAGACAGTGAAGCGACGCCTGGACACGTGTCAAAAGAAGCACGGCCGCCCAGAAACCTAATGATGACGACTCCTCGTGCTCCCACGCCAAAAAGCAGGCGACGCCTCGATAACCGCGAAGCGTCTGTCACACGCCGCACGTGGGCGTCCCACGCGAAAAAAGAGGCGACCTTTCGCTCTCTCACGTGATGGGTACGCGCCAACCATCTACGGATTTTCGGGAAGATCAACACGTGCGAGCACGGAGAGACCGTCCTAAGATGCGCCGAACTAGCATCAGATCAACGTCGGCATGCTCGCTTCGCCTCGCGATACCGAACTGGGGGAGGGCCTATTGTTGGAGGTGGGCCTAGCACCCCCAATTAGTTAGGCCCATCTTAGGAAAGGCCCCTCTTCAGCTCGGTAGCCGGCCTAAAAGCACCGACCTGCAAGGCTCCTCTTCGGCTCGGTCGCCGACCTGAAAGCGACGCACCTCGGGCCCGGGCTGACACTTCACCGAGGCAGGAATGTCAGAAGAGCAGAAGGCAAGTGGGAGTTGGTCAAACAGTGTATTGTCTGAGCAGGAGTATGGGCCGATCTCGACATCTCACCAACCTTGCAGACTTGACGAAGGAGAGGGAGACACGTGGAGGAGAGTTGGTTAAACAGTGCACTGCTCTGCAACACGCCACGCCGAGCTCATCATGACCTCTCTCCCCGAAAGTCGGAACACGCCTCCTAGGCCACCTTACCCGCGAAAGAGGCCGAAGACGCCATGTGGCCCCGAGATCCCGGGGAGCAGGAAGCCAACCCCGACTATATATACCCCTCAATGTCATTAATGAAGAGGACTTTTGATTTTGGCCATTTTGACCTACGACTAGCTACCCAACCTCTCTCTTTCTCTCTTTGTAACAAGGCAGCAGTTTAGAACGCCGAACTGGACGTCCTTCGGAACCAGTTCGTAACTCTAAATTGTTCATTTCTCTCACCATCAATAAAAAGACACACGGCCCCCGGCCTACTCATCTTCCTCCCGGCCTGCTTTAATAGTGGTTAAATTGCTCTAATTAACGAAAATCTCACCTCTCATTCCGTAATCAATCTCTTAAACATCCTTAGTGATCCCCGGGATCAACAGGAACTACGAAGAATAGCTCTATTTGCAACGTTTGAAATCTCATATAAATTTGTTTTTATTAATTTGCATTAAATCACATTATCTCCATATTTCCTTATATAGAAACATTAATAAATTTTGGTCAACCACTGAATCGAAAAGATTTCCACAATTTGAGTTGATTTTGAATTTGCATTCAGTTTGGTTTAAGAAAATAAATTTCGATTTAATTTCTTTTATATTATATGGTTGTATTTGGTTAAATATGTATATAAATATTAAATTTAGCATTGTTCGGGTTTTGGATACAATAAATTGGTTTTTATTACCGGCTCGCTTCGGTTTTTCACCATTCGGGTTTATAAACAAATTTGACTTTGGTTTTGGTTTTGGTTTTATACATTTCGGTTTATCACCACCCTTACTCCCAAAAGTCCAAAGCGCGTATGGTGGAGAGAAACATGCCGATGACAAATCCGCATAATTCCACCGCCGATCTTCTTTCGGGCTCTTCCTCCGCCATTCTCAGCCGTCTGATGAAATCAGCGAGGTACTTGTTGGCGGTCAAATCACCACCAATGAGGAAGATGAATCGCTTTATAAGAAGTAATGATATCATCTCTTTCATGCCAATTGATTTCAATACTTCATCTTGATTTTACTCATTACTGGCGAAATGTTTCTCTACTTTTCTACTGAATTGTTTCGATTTTTAGGTGTCAAATATTGTTTGATTATTTAATATCTACAGCAAAAAAAAGAATAAGAAATTAGGTTTAATCTTCCACACTATGGTAAGAAGTGTTCTAAGCACAAGCTGAACGAAATGACTTGTTCAAATTACAAGACAGGACTCTGTGGGTGTGGTGATGAGCACAACCCATTTTTTAGCTCATTCCAAAGCAAAATGCCTAACACCAAAAGCCCAGCATACACTATGCAGATACGGTACTGTTCACGACATGCCGGTTACTGTTCCCGACATGCTCCGCACTGTTCACGACGTGTCGGGTACTGTTCACGACATGCTGGTTACTGTTCACGACCTGCTCCGGACTGTTCACGACGTGCCGGTTACTGTTCCCGACCTGCTCGGTACTGTTCACGACGTGCCGGGTACTGTACACAACGAGTCGGTTACTGTTCCCGACCTGCTCCGCACTGTTCACGACGTGCCGGGTACTGTTCATGACGTGTCGGTAACTGTTCCTGACCTGCTCCACACTGTTCATTACGTGCCGGTACTGTTCACGACCTGCCGGTTCCTGTTCCCGACCTGCTCGGCACTGTTCACGACCTGCCGTGTACTGTTCACGACGTGACGAGTACTGTTCACGACGAGTCGGTTACTGTTCCCGACCTGCTCCGCACTGTTCACGATGTGCAGCGTACTGTTCATGACGTGCCGGTTACTGTTCCCGACCTGCTCCACACAGTTCACGACGTGCCAGTACTGTTCACGACCTGCCGGTTACTGTTCTCGACCTGCTCTGCACTGTTCACGACGTGTCGGGTACTGTTCATGACGAACCGGTTACTGTTCCCGACCTGCTCCACACTGTTCACGACGTGCCGGGTACTGTTCACGACATGCCGGTTACTGTTCCCGACCTGCTCGGCACTGTTCACGCCGTGCCGGTACTGTTCACGACGAGCCGGTTACTGTTCCCGACCTGCTCCGCACTGTTCACTACGTGCCGCATACTGTTCATGACGTGCCGCGTACTGTTCAGGACGTGCCGCGTACTGTTCCCGACCTGCTCCACACTGTTCACGACGTGCCTGTACTGTTCACGACCTGCCGGTTACTGTTCCCGACCTGCTCGGCACTGTTCACGACGTGTCGTGCACTGTTCACGACGTGACGGGTACTGTTCACAACGTGCCGGGTACTGTTCACGAACCATCACGTCGTCCCCAAAAACCGGAGAGCTGTCTCCTCAACTCCCACTATAAATACCCCCTTTGGTATTCATTATCAACACACAAGAAAAACTCTCATTCTCTCTCTCTAAATAACTTTCCCTCTCTAAAAAATGAGCTATCTCCAAGCTCTCCCCAGCTCTCCGCAGCTCTAAGGACCTCCCAGCTCTCCCGACGACCTGACGGCCGACCGACGACCCGACCTGACGACCGACCTGACAGTCGACCGACGACCGACGACCCGACCTGACGGTCGACCGTCGACCGACGACCCGACCTGACAGTCGACCTGACTAGCTCTCAGCTCTCCAGTTCTTTCCTACCCGCCTCAGCAACGAACTACGAATGGCTTGATCCCCAATCCGGAGTACGTAGGCAGCCCTCCGGACACAGCTATAAATCACCTCCTCCTCCTCATTTGCCGATCGGAACGCAACCGGCTCTATCTTAACAGAAAATCCCCGAACCTCCCCGATACAAATTGATTTGTAGGAGACGTGCTCATACCCGTTCCAACAGACTCCACTGCCATCCAATAGGAAACCTGATTTATAGGGAATGGCCACACACAACTTGTGCATATACAATGAGGATAAGCTCAGTAAGATTCAGCCAAACTCTTTTTCTCCTTTACGTTTCCTTCTTTCTTCTCCACAAGCACCAAAGCAATTATATTGTGTGTAGCAGAGGAAGAGTTTGACATCGATTGTGGCGGTGGATCCTCCTTCATCTTACAACGCTCCAGCTAGGCAAGAGACGTCATCTACATTCAGAGGTTTTTCCCTTTCAACAATTATCTCGACAAGCATATTCCTTGGACCAGGCGGAAGCAGATTTAACAGCTTGCTGTTAAATAGGTACAAAGGCGCCAATGACTATGTTGGTTGGCATGCAGATGATGAAAAGCTTTATGGTCCAACTCCTGAAATTGCTTCGGTCTCGCAAACATGATTTTATGTTGAAGAAAAAGAAACACGAAGAATCTTCCCATGGTACGGGGGACCTTCGAGTCATGCCATTAACTGAGTAATTTCCTGCAAAGCCATGAACGAACGTTATGTTTGGTATGTGAACCTGCAGAGAAAACAGGAGAGGATGCATAGCTCAGCCCCAAGTTTCAGGAACTCACAAGCAATGGTATCTTCAAATCTGATAAAATCAGAGAAGGTGCATAGCTCAGCTAAATTGCGGGAGATGAGCGGACACAATATATTTGCAGACGGGAAGTCGGAATATCGGGATTACTATGGTGGTACGAGGAGACCTCCCGGTGGTGAGAGCAGCATTTCATTGGATTACCGACATTCTGGATCGGCATCTTTTATTATGAATTGAATTCTCGTGTTAATAGACTCAACAAGTTTATATTGTGCTAAGTCTACAAGAATGGCCTACTCTTTTTTCTACCGTTTAAGAAAATTTAACAAAGGACAAGTGACTTCGAGGCATCAGATAACACCACTTCTGCTTCACACAATGCTGCTTAACCTGCAAGTTCATGAAAAGCAACTATAAATTGAGTAACCAAAAGTCTAAACAAGCCAAATCTCTCTGTTTACTTATAATTTGTCTTGTATCTCTCTTTCAAATGTTGACATAATCATCACATACCTTCAAGTAACCATGTGGTAATAATCAGAACTTCAGACTTCGACAGAGCTCAATGTAAGGCTCCTGGCTAGTTGCTAGAACATTTTCTACTAATTCGATCGTTCCCCGAATTTCACCGTTCCAATGCGATCGTGATGCAGGAGATATACCCTTCACCGTCAGGATTCGACCGACCGCTCCGATGAGTGGACAGAACCACCAAGAGTGGCCATTAAACAAAAAAACTTCTCTTTGCATTTCTGAAAAAATACAGCAAATCGAAAAAAAAAAATATATATATATATTATCTCTGAAAAATAATCCTCTTTACATTTTTTTGTAAATCATTCAATTTTTTTTGGTGGTCTTTAGATAGATAATTATGTGACAACCCAATTGTTTTTTAGTTACAAAATAATATTTTAAATAAAAACATGGAGTTCAAATTTTGTGCATTATATACTATTAATCTAAAACTAAATATATGACACATAAAAACATAAAAAAAATATGGTGGTCCTAGGTCATCGCCTAGTTCGCCTGCCCTACGGGCCAGGCCTAATTACAGGCTCGTGATGGATGAGATCAGGCAAACGATCAACACCATTCATATGTGTCCAAGCCTTTGACTTGGGATTATACGCGACCATAGGCTTCCCATGATAAGAGGGAGGATCAGGATCAATTGTAAACATCAGTTCATCAATAACGCACGAGGCCCCTTCCCACATATACAAGTTACTCAGTTCATTGCCACGGCCGGAAGTTAAACAACGACCAGTTATGGGATCAAAAATGCCAAAATGTTTACCATCGGATAAGTAAATCTTGCCTTCCATAACTGCGAATTTCAACAATCTATCACCCAAAGAAATCGGAGGAGGAATCTGGTGAATTGACCTCCAGATCTTCTTCGTTAAGTCCAACACTTACACCCAATCCGACGATGGCACGCAGCCTCCGATAACGTAGATCTTGCCGTCGATTACTCCGGCGGCTGCACCGACGCGAGTTGTCTTCATCTTTGGTAGGTTGCGATGGCACAGACGAGCCCTGCAATCGATCACCAGCACATCGGATGTGCGTTCTTGGCCGGCGATAGAACCACCCAGTATGAACATAATATACCATTGTCGAAGGATCTCTCAAGAAGAAGCGGTAATGATGGATAATCCTTGAATCGAAATTCAAGGCGATGGAATCGTAACCCCGGGAACGTGGAGCAGGCTCGAAGGCGTGGGAATCTACCCGAAAATCCTTCCAACACTCAGCTCGCTATTGACGCTCTCGACACGACGATTGGTAGAGTGGCTGCCCACAAAGAGAGATGGAAATCTCTTTGATAAACCAATTTCGAAACCCTTAGAAATCCACTAAGAAAATCGAAAAGAAAGAAAATTTGTTATTGCTTAATTGTTGAGATCAACAATGATCTACAAGAGTTTAAATAGGCAAGGGGAGTTCAAGGGACAAAGCCCATCTTGAAAATACAAGGAATAAAATCGTAAATGACAAAAGAAATATATAAAAGAAGGTTTGACTTGGACTTTGACTTTGAATGGCGAAATGACCCTTGATCTTCTTGAGGGATTTTCGTGGGGAGATTGTTGAGGGATTTGCTGCGGAATGGGTTTGAGGGAAAAAGTGTTCCAAGGCCTCGTTAAAAACCTTGTCACGTAAAACCCGTTGGGTAAAAAACCGTGACTAAGGAAAAGAGCACACTTGGACTTGTATCGAAACCAATGCGGTTCGAGCCACTTCTTCCTTCAAACCCATGGCTTCGTGAACATGTCGAACGAGTCCTCCTAGTGCGTCCTTAAGCTTCTTCGCCTTAGCCCTCGTCATTGGTCCTTCCGGAACGTACAAAGCTTCTTGGGCTTCAAGCTCCTTCTCGGCAAAAGTCTCCTCGGCAAGCTCCTCCTCGGCTAAGTGATTAACCTCCATTGAACCGTCTAGGATCATATCATGCCCCTCCTCTTCAAAAGGATTTGTCCTCAAATCTGGACTATCTGCAACAAAAGGGATCAAGTCAGAAACATTGAAACTCGAACTAATAGCGTACTTACCTTGCAAATCGATGACGTAGGCATTGTTGTTGATCCGTTTGATTACACGGAATGGACCATCCGTCCTTGGCATGAGTTTAGATTTCCGTTCGCCCGGAAAACGTTCTTTCCGTAAATGAACCCAAACAAGATCTCCCGGTTCGAAAATTTGCTCACGCCGGCCTTTGTTAACTTGTTTACGGTATTGTTAGGTCCTCTTCTCGATGTTCAACCGCGCTTGTTCATGCAATTGTTTTACGAGCTCAGCAATTCTTTTTCCCATCAAAACTCAAACGCTCATTGGAAGGTAACTCGGTTAGATCCAAAGGAGTAATAGGATTAAAGCCATAAACTAATTGAAACGGTGAAAATTTAGTGGCGGAGTGAACAGCATGATTATAAGCGAATTCAACATGCGGTAAACAATCTTCCCATGTCCTAATATTCTTTTTAATAACAGCATGCAAAAGAGTAGACAAAGTTATATTCACTACTTCCGTTTTCCCGTCAGTTTGCGGGTGACAAGTAGTCGAAAACAAGAGTTTAGTACCTAACTTAGACCACAACGTTTTCCAAAAATAGCTTAAAAACTTAGTGTCACGGTCGGAAACTATCGTTCTAGGCATGCCATGCAAACGTATTACTTCCCTAAAGAACAATTCCGCAACTAGTGATGCATCATCCGTTTTATTACAAGGGATAAAGTGAGCCATCTTAGAAAATCTATCAACTACCACAAAGATGGAATCTCGACCTTTCCTAGTTCTAGGCAATCCAATAACGAAATTCATAGACACATCAACCCACGGAACAGTAGGGATAGGTAAAGGGGAGTACAAACCTTGCGGACTTACCATGGATTTGGCTTGCTTGCAAGTGACACAACGTCCGCAAATTCGTTCCACGTCTTTTCGCATATGTGGCCAATAGAAATGTGCTTGCAATGTATTCAACGTTTTGGCGACTCCAAAGTGTCCCATAAGTCCTCCTGCATGTCATTCCCTAACAAACAACTCTCGCAAAGAACATTGAGGCACGCAAAGTCGATTTTCAAAGAAAAGAAATCCATCGTTTCGAAAAAAAATTCCAAAGGCAAATTTTTCGGTTGCGTGATAAGCCTCTTTAAAATCGGAATCAGTTGCATAATAATCCTTAATTTGTTCAAAACCCAGCAACTTAGTTTCAAGAGTGGAAAGTAGAACATACCTCCTTGACAATGCATCGGCAACTACATTGTCCTTACCTTGTTTATACCGAATGACGTATGGAAAGGTTTCGATGAATTCGACCCACCGTGCATGACGTTTGTTCAACTTTTGTTGACCTTTGATATGTTTGAGAGACTCATGATCAGTATGGATCACGAACTCTTTAGGCCAGAGGTAGTGTTGCCACGTTTGTAAAGCTCGCACCAACGCGTAGAGCTCCTTATCGTACGTCGGGTAATTCAAGGTGGCTCCTCCAAGCTTTTCGCTAAAGTAAGCGATAGGTCTCTTTTCCTGCATAAGAACAGCACCGATACCTATACCAGAGGCATCACATTCAATTTCAAAAGTTTTCGAAAAATCAGGTAAGGAAAGAAGTGGTGCGCTTGTGAGATTGTCTTTCAACGCTTGGAAAGCGGTTTCTTGTGCTTCGTCCCACTTGAAGCCAACGTCCTTTTTGATAACTTCGGTTAGAGGTGCGGCCAAGGTACTGAAATCCTTCACAAAGCGTCGGTAAAAACCCGCAAGTCCATGGAAACTCCTCACTTCGCCAACGGTCTTCGGACTAGGCCAATCGCGAATGGCTTTCACCTTTTCTTCGTCGACCTTGATTCCCTGGGCACTAACAAAAAAGCCTAGAAAAACCAAGTTATCCGTACAAAACGTACACTTCTTCAAGTTCGCATAAAGTTTTTCTGTCCTAAGAATATCCAAAACGGCCCTAACATGCGTAACATGCTCGTCTATGTTCTTGCTATACACTAAGATATCATCAAAGTATACAACCACAAAGACTCCTATAAATGATCGCAAAATATGGTTCATTAGTCTCATGAATGTACTAGGTGCATTAGTTAACCCAAAAGGCATCACTAACCATTCATACAACCCATGCTTAGTTTTAAACGCCGTTTTCCACTCATCCCCCTCTTTCATCCTAATTTGATGATATCCACTTTTAAGATCGATTTTAGAGAAAATGCAAGACCCATAAAGTTCATCTAGCATGTCATCTAAATGAGGAATAGGATGGCGATACTTTACAGTGATATTATTGATGGCGCGACAGTCGACGCACATACGCCACGTTCCGTCCTTCTTCGGAATAAGCAAAACCGGTACCGCACAAGGACTCATGCTTTCGCGGATATGCCCTTTCTCCATAAGTTCTGTGACCTGTCTTTGAAGCTCTTTAGTTTCCACGGAATTAGTCCTATATGCTGGTCGGTTTGGAAGAGCGGCCCCGGGTACAAAATCGATTTGGTGTTCAATTCCCCGGACAGGCGGTAAACCGTGCGGATTGTCATCGGGAAAAACGTCTTCAAAATCCTGTAAAACAGAAATCATCTTGCTCGGGAGCTCCGACTCAAGGTCAGTATAACTCATAAGAGTTTCTTTAAACATAAGAACAATGAAAGATCTTTTTGTGAACAAAGCTTGTTTTACCTCACTAGATTTCGCAAAAAGAGTAGAATTCCTTACGGGTTTTGTCTCGGCGGTTTTCTTTGGAGTGGTGCTCAAACTCATACCTGCGTTGGCTTGGGATTGGTCGGTCTTAATGTCACTCTTAGCCTCAGCCTCCTTCTTCTTATCACGGACTTTCTGGTCTTGGTAAATCTCGAGAGGAGTCATGGGAACTAATACCATGTTTCTCCCATTATACGTGAAAGAGTGCTTATTTGTGAGACCGTCGTGAGTAACCTTGCGGTCAAATTGCCAAGGTCGTCCCAGCAATATATGCCCAGCCTCCATAGGTAGCACGTCGCAAAGAACTTCATCCACATAGCTTCCTATAGACAAAGGAACCAAAACTTGTTTCGTTACCTTTAAGTGTCCCTCATTGTTTAACCATTGAAGGTAATATGGTCGGGGATGCTTCATCTCTTCTAGACCCAGCTTCTCCACAAGTGTAGTGCTTGCCACATTCGTACAGCTTCCCCCATCGATGATAAGGCTACACACTTTCCCTTTAACTCGGCATCTAGTGTGAAACAAATTTTCCCGTTGCTCTTCCTCTTTAGGACGATCTTGTATAAGCAACGTTCTCCTTGCCACTAGTAAATCTCCATAACTAGCTTCCTCTGCGGTTTCCTCGAATGCTTGTGAGACCTCACAATTGTTTTCCGCTTCCGATTCTATCTCCCCATTCCCTCGGAGAACCATAGTTCTTTTATTCGGACATTCTTTGGCCATATGCCCGCGGCCTTGTCATTTGAAGCATCGAAGATCGGTGTTCTTGGCTTGAGAAGTCTCGGCTTTCTCATTAGAATTCCGAACATATGTTGGAGTGAAAGGTTTTGAATCTGTTCCCGGCCTCACATCCATTTTTGGCCGAAAACCGGAACTATTAGTGACCGGATTAGGTCGCATGCTAGAACCGTAAGAAGGTTTTGTGGCATTCCTTCTCTTGAGTTGTCTTTCGATGATGTTTGCTTTTTATAGCATTTCCTCGAGATCCCCATAGTACTGAAGTTCTAGCAAGTCTTGAATCTCACGGTTAAGACCTCCCAAAAACCGTGACATAGTAACATCGCTATCTTCCTCGAGACGAGCACGTGTCATGAGTATTTCCAACTCTTGGTAATATTACTCGACACTCCGTGCTCCTTGAACAAGTCTTCGTAACCTGTTGTGAAGGTCACGTTGGTGATGACTAGGAACGAATCGTTTGCGCATAACAGTTTTCAATTGCCTCCAAGTCACGATTGCATCCTCGTCATTACGTCTTCGCGAAGTTACCAATTGTTCCCACCAACTGAGTGCGTAATCGTAGAATTCCGTCACAACAGCACGCACTTTTTGAACTTCCGTAGCTTCACTGCAATCAAATACTAGCTCAACCTTAATTTCACACGCCAAATACGTATCCGGATCATTCTTCCCGTGGAAAGGAGGAATTTTTGCCATAACACCTCTCGTGTTTACTCGTCTTGGCCTCCTTGGATAATTACCGGATGAATGACCTTCGGAATCGTGCTGTCTAATTTGCCGTGGTCGGCCTAGATCCTCATGATTGGAAAAATCCTCGTAATACTCATTTCCATTCAACGGTCTATTGGCGGGATCGTTGTTAGGACCATTTGTCGGGTTGTTTCGCGGGATTGCGGGATTCGTTGGTGCAGGGGCTGCCTCGGAAACTCTTAATATTTCTCTTTGCATGAGATCCATACGTGTTGTCATCTCACCAAGCAGCCTTGTGATCTCGTTAGTAGCGGCTTCATGGACCGGTTTGCCATCGGGCAAAAGCTTTGCGCCTAAATCGGTAATCAAGCGAGTCACTTCTTCCATTACGGCCTGATTATTCGGTGAACTTGACTCGGAAGTGTCTTCGGACATATTGGTATCTGAAATCAAGACGCACACAAGTGAATAAAAAAAAAATTAAAACGAAGAATTTAACAACGCAAAGAATCGATTGGAGTCGAGAGATAGTGGCGATGGTCGAGAGAAAGCGACGATGGTCGAGAGAAAGCGACGATGGTCGAGAGAAAACGACGATGGTCGGCTATGGTCACTTGGGTCAGACCCCTCGGATTTATGCTATCCGGAAAACTCCTCGGCTACTCGAATCGAATCTCCAAAACTTTTCCCGAAAATTGTTGATCCTTAATTCCTTGCAAAAAAATTAAATTCCACACAAGCAAGCAACTTAGGTAGTTCCAGTAATTAAACTCAATCAACCCAAAATTTCTTTTTTTTTTGAATTTAGAAGATGAACGATTTTTTTTTTTTTGATTTACGATGAAACTAAACAACCTAACAATTATCTAAATGCAATAATTAAATTAAATCCAAACTAGAATTAACCCAGAAAATTATGAACAATTCGATGAACACAATAGAAGATGAACGGTCAAAATGAAAATTATGCAATAGAAATGAAACAAAACAAAACGAAAATGATAAGATGATAGATGAAACGATATTACCGGATCCTTGAGTTCGCTCTGATACCACTTAATATACCCTTGTTGAAGGATCTCTCAAGAAGAAGCGGTAATGATGGATAATCCTTGAATCGAAATTCAAGGCGATGGAATCGTAACCCCGGGAACGTGGAGCAGGCTCGAAGGCGTGGGAATCCACCCGAAAATCCTTCCAACACTCAGCTCGCTATTGACGCTCTCGACACGACGATTGGTAGAGTGGCTGCCCACAAAGAGAGATGGAAATCTCTTTGATAAACCAATTTCGAAACCCTTAGAAATCCACTAAGAAAATCGAAAAGAAAGAAAATTTGTTATTGCTTAATTGTTGAGATCAACAATGATCTACAAGAGTTTAAATAGGCAAGGGGAGCTCAAGGGACAAAGCCCATCTCGAAAATACAAGGAATAAAATCGTAAATGACAAAAGAAATAAAAGAAGGTTGGACTTGGATTTTGACTTTGAATGGCGAAATGACCCTTGATCTTCTTGAGGGATTTTCGTGGGGAGATTGTTGAGGGATTTGCTGTGGAATGGGCTTGAGGGAAAAAGTGTTCCAAGGCCTCGTTAAAAACCTTGTCACGTAAAACCCGTTGGGTAAAAAACCGTGACTAAGGAAAAGAGCACACTTGGACTTGTATCGAAACCAATGCGGTTCGAGACACTTCTTCCTTCAAACCCACGGCTTCGTGAACATGTCGAACGAGTCCTCCTAGTGCGTCCTTAAGCTTCTTCGCCTTAGCCCTCGTCATTGGTCCTTCCGGAACGTACAAAGCTTCCTCGGTTTCAAGCTCCTTCTCGGCAAAAGTCTCCTCGGCAAGCTCCTCCTCGGCTAAGTGATTAACCTCCATTGAACCGTCTAGGATCATATCAGAACATCTCCGGTCCAATTGTTACGACCGCAGATCTGATGGGCATTAGAGGGAGTGAGACGATTTTGCACAATTGTCGCTGATTGAGGATGTACCAGCTTGAGCCGATCAAAGCAAAAAGAAAATCCTCGGCGACTCCCAATCGCAACTGCATGATGTAGAACTCCGGCGAGTTGATCCGCCGACGAAAGGCGCGGGAAGTTTCTAATACCATCGAGAAAACATTCATCGCATCATTAATCATGAGGCATGCCATACAGACGTTGATGAGATCGCCGGGCAAAGATTCAAAAGGAAACTTGCGCTCCTCTACTTTGTTGGCTTTCTTAACAAGTTCTTGCGGTTTCTTGCCGTTAGACTCACCGTCGGAAATCTCAGAGATAACAACCATCACCGGTGTGAAGTCAAATAAGTCAGCAGCGAATTATAAAGGAGAGCCTAAATTCGATTTTTTGTATATTTATAAGGAACTAAGGAAGCCATAATTTTACTTTTAATTTCACCGATTAAATTATTCTATCTCAGTTCACAAATTCCATTAAAAATAATTATAAAGTTAACCGTTTTTTTGTTGGCAAAAGGCAAGGTTTAGGTGTGACGAAAAATGGTCAGGTTATACTGGCCAGTAATCTTATTGTTTACGAAGACAACATTTCTCGCTAAATTGCAATTGATGTTCATTTCAAGCTTTCACACGCAAAGAAAGAATTCGATTCTTTTAAAAATTATTAACATGAATATAGCACTATTAACATTATTAGAGACAGAAAGTAATCGAACCCAGAATTTTTTATTAATGAAGAAATAGTTTGTTACAAACTATATACACAACAGACTCAATTACATCAGAAATAACCAAATTGGTTTAGCATAATTAAGCCTATAAATCGGACATTCCAGAGTCCTTAAACCAATATATACATTTGCTATATTCATGTTAATATTGATATATTCATGTTAATACCCCCCCCCCCCCCCTTCAAAATGGAGGTGCAAAGATGTTGCTAACTTCCATCTAGCATATTAATTCTCGGAATGGAGCTGGATGCAGAGCTTTGGTTAAAGCATCAGCCGATTGATTACATGTCTTCACATACATGGTCTTCAAGAATCCAGAATCAATGGCTTCACGAGTCTTCTAACAATCGAGTTCCACATGCTTAGTCCTCTCGTGAAACACTGAATTGTTAGCAATGTGAAGTGCTGCAGTGTTGTCACGAATAAAGATAAGCAGGTGGAGTGAAAGGTACCTTCAGATCAACCAACAACCTAGAAAGCCAAATCATTTCCTTCGTGGCCAAGGTCATTGCTCTGAATTCTGCTTCAGCTGTACTACAAGAGATCGTATCCTGCTTCTTTGATTTCCAGGAAACCAATGAATCACCAATAAACATCCAGTATCCTGTAACTAATCTTCTTGTATCAACACAGGCAGCCCAATCAGAATCTGAAAACCCTCTCAAATCGAACTTAGCATCTGCACGAAAGAACATGCCAGTTCAAAAATGCATTTGAGATATCAAGTTGACTCACAGACCAGTTCATCTTGGCTGCAAGTAATAAAAGCATACGAAGTGAAGATTGTTTAGCAACAAGAGAAAAGGTTTCTTCATAATCCAAACTAGTGTTGGGCATAATAACCGAACCGAATGAAACCGAACCGAACCGAAATTAATGGTTCGGTTTGGTTATGGTTACTTCACAATAACCGAATGGTTATTTTTTTTGATATCCATTGGTTATGATAACCGAATGGTTATGATAACCGAATGGTTATTAACCGATAACCAATGGGTATCCATGGATATCAAAAAAAAAAAATTATGTGTATTTCCCATAATTAACCGAAACTAACTGAAATTTAACCGAAATAACCGAAAGTAACCGAAATTTAACCGAAACATTTCTAAATATAACCGAAATAACCAAAATATTTTTAAATTTAACCGAAACTTAACCGAAATAACCGAAACTAACCGAAAATATTTGAAATTTAACCGAAAATAACCGAAAGATTTCGGTTACCAAGCGGTTATTAATTTTGATAACCATACCGAACCGAACTGAATGGTAACCGAACCGAAACCGAACCGAAAACTATTACTAACCGAATGGATAGTAAAAGACATAACTGAACGTAACCTAAAACCGAAATAACCGAACCGAACCGAACCGAATAACCATATGCCCATCCCTAATCCAAACCCTCTTGTTGCGTATAACCTTTTGCAACCAGACATGCCTTATATCTCTCAATGCTTCCATCTGCATTATACTTGATTGTAAAGACTCATTTACAACCAATTGCCTTCTTGTTTGGTGGCAAAACAGTAACACTCCATGTATGAGTTTTTGTCTTTGCACCAAGTTCAACCTTCATCGAGTCACACCACACCTCAAAATCCTTGGCTTCTTAATACTTTTGTGGGATAAAGGTGTTGGTGATAGTATTAAACTATTAATGAAAGCACGGAAATGCTCAGATAGATATGAATAAGAGATATAATTGGCAATGAGATATAGTATAGTACTAGTAGTATTATAACAATGAAAATCCTGCAAGTGTTTAGGTGGTTTCTTTTGTCTGTGAGACTTAGATTCAAAAGGAACCAAAGTCTCGGAAGATGACACATCACGATGAGAATGTGCATCAGAAGATGTTTGCGCAAGAGGCAAGTGACCATCATTGGAAGCAGGAGAATAAAAATGAGGAAATAAATCTTTGTAACATATGTGATGTTAGCTGATACCAAAGGAAAAACATCCTCATGAAAAATTACATGTCTTGAGACAGAAACGGCGTGTGTCTCTATATCTAGTAGCTTATACCCCTTGTAACCAACATGATAACCTAAGAAAATACAAGCTCTAGCTTTATGTTCAAACTTATGTCTATGCTTAGGAGATGTAGAACTATAACACAAACAACCAAAACTTTTCAATGATTGATAATCTGGTGTTTTGCTAGTTAGTTTCTCATAAGGAGACTTGTTTTCTAGAACTGGAGTTGGTAACCTATTGATTAAAAACACTGCTGTCAATACGCAATCCCCCCAATATTCTAGAGGAACATTAGACTGGAATAATAGGGCTCTAGCTACATTCATGTTAATATTGCTATATTCATGTTAATAAAAATGTTGCTTAGTTTTTAGTTTTGATACTTCTTTTCTCAATGTCCTATATAATTTGATAGAAAAATATGTTTTTGAGGGAATCAAAAACATTCTATATTGGTTTCTTGACTTAGACTAATTGATAACTAATTTTCCTTCTCTTATGTTATGTTATACTACAATGAGTAATAGTAACTTTTTTCGGCGACTCATAAAATTCGATTGATCATATTAGAGAAAAATAGATTAGTATAAACCGAAAGGAAGTGTAATGGAGGGACTAGGCTTGTATTGAGGAATTGTGAGGAGAATCAGCTCAAACTGTTTTACTTCCACAGATCTGTAAATTTCACTAAGAGCTGTGGAATTCCACTTAGCCAGAATCTTCTCGTCCTTAGTCCATTCTGCTTTAGGTTTTTAGACAACTTTCCCCTCTTTGTCTGTCTTAGTTGGTGATTCCCAACAATCTTAGTTGGTGGTTCCCAACCATCTTCAACAGCAGTCCACGCGTCTTCATCAATATTCTTTATTGTTGCGGTCATCTTTGATTTCCACCAACCATAAGTAGTCTTGTTCAGAACAGTAGGATTCACGACCATAAGTGTCATATAGCTCGCCATCTTTTCTGCAAGATCACACCTGTGTTCGAGGAAAATTTGCTCGACTAGGTGTCTTGCTCTGATACCAATTGAAAAAGCAAGAGCTATAGAGACATATGCAATATGTAAAGAACACAGGTTTTTCTCAAAAAAATTCCACTATATTATCCTTTTTAATGGTAACTTACAAGTCTACCAGAAAGCAAGAACTTACAAGTATCTCTAAGAAAATCTAGCACTCCTTAAACTTGAAAAAGACAGACAATGCTTGCAAGGTTAGATCGAATCTCTCTCTCAAAGAAACTCTAAAAACCTTTATAACCATAGAAACTTCAAACTCTTTATTGCACAAAGTTTCTAAGCCAATAACATAAGGTCTTTTCCTAATCCTTTTTAAACTAGGAAAAGCTTAATTGCCTCTTTGACTTAGGATTTCTTCAAGTAATAACTTTGTAAACTTGGGCTTGGTAATCTTGAATCCACGTAAGCTTCCTTCCTTAAGTCAGCTTCCGAGTATTCGATCTTCTTCTCATACTGTAATTTACTCATGTGATTAAACATGTGATATATGCATCTTCAATGATCTCTTTGGATAGAAGTGGAGTAGAAATTATGGAGAAGGTTGAGTGGAATGATCACGTACTTTCTGTCACTAGTGCCTATACGATAAGCACTGTTTACATCGTACGTATTAGAGAGGAGTGTCCAGAATGGTTTAAAGGTCATTTTTATGCTCTCTTTTATATATATATATATATATATATATATATATATATATATATATATATATATATATATATATATATTATTTTTAGATTGATTAGGCTCACATTTCAACATAATCTTTAACATTATTTTTTTGCAACCGACACAAATTAACATTGATTACAATAATCGATGCAAATATTTATATCAATTGTTTAAACTGATGCAAATATTTATATCAATTGTTTAAACTGATGTAAAATATTTTCAACACCACTTTCAGAGTCAGTTATTTAAGTGATGTAAAATTCTTTTAAATCATTTATAACTAATGCAAATATATAAAATAAATGATATGAAACACTTTTTTTTTGTAGTGTCTTATTTTCTTTTATACTAGACTGAGTAATAATAACTTGCTATAAGTTTTTATAACATTTTAACCTTAACTTTGACAGAAAAAGCAAATCAATAAGCTGCAAGGGCCCCAAAAGAAAAAAAAAACATGACAGTAGCTAGTTTTTAACGTATTCTTCATGAGTTTCGGAGGTTGGTTTCTCTAAAAGCTCAAAATGTACACCAAGTTTTATATTCCTTGTTAAGGTTTCAGAATTTGCAATGGCTTATATCTAATCTATTAAAACAAAGTGCTATTTTATGACCAAATAAGAAAAAATACATTTAATACTATTCATATTATGGATAACTTTTAAACTTTCAATTTTTATTGATAACTATTTAAAATAAACTTTCAATTTTTATAAATAAGAATAATTTTGTTTACAAGATATGAATAGTTTTGTGGATAACTTTTAATTTTGGTTATATTTTGTTTTTAATTTAATTCCAAAAATTAAAAATTTATTTTAAATTATTTTAGATTTTCTTAATGAGTTTTTAACGTATTCTTCATGAGTTTCGGAGGTTGGTTTCTCTAAAAGCTCAAAATGTACACCAAGTTTTATATTCCTTGTTAAGGTTTCAGAATTTGCAATGGCTTATATCTAATTTATTAAAACAAAGTGCTATTTTGTGACCAAATAAGAAAAAATACATTTAATACTATTCATATTATGGATAACTTTTAAACTTTCAATTTTTATTGATAACTATTTAAAATAAACTTTCAATTTTTATAAATAAGAATAATTTTGTTTACAAGATATGAATAGTTTTGTGGATAATTTTTAATTTTGGTTATATTTTGTTTTTAATTTAATTCCAAAAATTAAAAATTTATTTTAAATTATTTTAGATTTACTTAAATATAAGTTATATTATTTACAAAAAAATCAGAAATTAGTTATTATCTACAAAAGTAATCAATCATATATTAATTTAGATTTAATCTAAATATTTGAATTTAAATAATATTTTCAAACAAGAAAAAATACATTTAATACTATTCATATCATGGATAACTTTTGAACTTTCAATTTTTGTGGATAACTATCCTATTTCCAAACAGAATAATTTTATTTACATGATATGAATAGTTTTGTGGATAACTTTTAAGTTTGGTTATATTTTATTTTTTAATTTAATTCCAAAAATTAAAAATTTATTATAGATTATTTTATATTTTCTTATATATAGGTTAGTTTATTTACCAAAAATCAAAAAATTAGTTATTATCTTCAAAAATAATCAATCATATATTAATTTAGATTTAATATAAATATTCGAATTTAAATAATATTCTCATAATAACACAGATGATAAACAAATATGTCATTATAATTTTTTATCATAATCAATTGGTGTGATCCTCCCTAGAATCGACACTCTAGAGCTGGGCAGAAGGGAGATAAACCTTGCAAGCACAAGTGCTTCAATGGCTGTGGATCGATGGGTCACACAAAGGAGGCGGAAGATCCTTTGATTCACCTTTGTTCTCTCGAAATATTACACACTAAAGAAGAACAATCACTGGATATTACACATCAGCAAAGGAAGAAGAGATGAACTCGAGTTCCTTGAAAGAAAAGAGGTTGCGCCTTTGATTAAAAAGTAGGTTAATGTTTCTGTCGACATTACAAGGGTTTATAAAGCCAAAAAGTCGACCAAAGAAAGGATAAACTAAAAGAAAGGCAAAAATAAAATGAAAAATGAAAACTTGATCAGTTGGACGCGCATCCACTGTTGGGCCTTTTCTGAGCGATTCACTGGGCCGATTGGCGAGATCTTGATTGTTTTGGAAACTAGACCCACGGGGCTTTGGATCCATATATTTGAAGTTTTCTGGGGCGCTGTGAGTTAACAGCGACACTTGATTGAAAAAGCCATAGTAGTAAATCGCTGGGCTTGGATTATGATCAACAAATGTGCTAAGGGGATGTGATCCACTTGCCTCATTAAAACCCTTACTTTGGAAAACTCATTGGGACAAAACCAAATCAAGGGAAAAAGAATACAAATGAGTCACATACCCATTTGTTGATCCATTTGATATTCCCGGATCAAATGTTGTTGTTAAGCTAAGCTGTTTCTTCATCTTCAAACTTGTTTCATAACCAGAATGGTTTGAAACACTTCTTCTCCTTATGGTTTTGTTGAGCTTCTTAGAGTCTTGATGAATGGATCCAGCTGGTTCATGCTTAGTTTCCTCGGCTACAAGCTCAAGCTCCATCTCCTTAGTGCTAGCCATGATCCTATCATCTTTAAGCTGCTCCTTCTTGATGCTTGCCATGATCACATCATCAATCATCTTAAAAATTCAAATATGCGAAATTAGTAAATATTTGTATTATACGGTAATATTTAATCTATTAAAACAGAGTGACTTTTTGTGTCCAAACAGAAAAAGATGCAGATAATTAAAAATTTTAATACATAAAGCGTAAAATGAGAAATCTGGAAACGAGGTCATAGTGTGGGAGACATCTGAAAAGATGATTACTTTTTTGGGGGAAATAGATCGTATTCCCATACTATTTTATTTGAAAAAAAAATCAATATATAAAAAATAATGGTCATATTTTAAATATAAAATATTTATGATGAATTATATGTGAAAATGATATATTATAGGTGAAAATGATATAATATTTATGTTGATTATATAAAATATTTATGATTATGCTTTATTTGCAAATTAATAACAAAAAAATGGATAAGAATCCGAATGGATAATTCAGGTATTAAAAATATATTTAAAATAAAATATATAACTGAAAATATATATAACAAAACGTATCCAAAAATTTGGATAGCTAAAATCACTAATAATGAATCATACATGTCATACCAAAAATATATTTTCTATACAAAATAGAAAACATAAAAAAAAAAACTAAACAAAAATTGTCGCATGCCCTCATTGTGGATTAAAATTTTAGAAAACTATATAATATATTCTATAGCCAAAAATAAAACTGTTAACATATCTCAAATTTTTACATCCACAAAATACATTTTGTCCAAAAAAGTAGAACTAAATATCATAAAACAAAAATTAAAACTTAACCCCGTTCTAGGGTGGATTAGAAAACGATTATATCAATATAATGAACTCCCGTTACTTTTCATATTAAACTCTCTAACTAGGGTGGATTAGCAAAAACAAATTATATCTAAACACGAAAACAATTATGTGTCTCATATGACAAAAATTAAATATACAAAAAATTATATCTAAACACTAAAATAAACGCAAATTCTATTACAAATTTTGATTTAAATAAAAAAAATAAAAAATTTCCGTGCGGACGCATGGATGTAGAATTTAGTTGAGATTAAAATGAATTTACATAATCAGAGTGAGAAATTACATTAGGGACATAAAAACGAAAAAGGAAAGCGGAATCTTCTGGGATAATTCGTTTTGCAAGGATATCGAGTGGCTTATTTCCTTCTCGGTTGATCCAAGTGTAATGTTGCACTTTGGTTTCATAATGGGCTGAGAAATACTGTAAGGCCCATGATAACAAATATTGTAAACCGATATAGAGGTCATAAATAAATGATTGACCTTTCCTTCTTCTCCATTGTTAAAAATTCAGTGAGATCAGATCCTTGTGGTGTGGAAGTGGAATTAGGGTATTCTCGATTCGGTAACCAAAGGTTTGACAATGATGAAATTCTCGTTTGATTTGGATTCAGATCTAAGGTTTTTGATTTCCGGATTTCTCTATCTCTCTCTTTGTGTGTAGAAATGGATTGGCAAGGGCAGAAACTGGTGGAGCAGCTGATGCAGATCTTACTGGTGATCTCCGGCGTCGTCGCGGTGGTTGTTGGCTACGCAACGGAGTCATTCAGGACGATGATGCTGATCTACGCCGGTGGTGTCGTTCTCACGACGCTCGTCACCGTACCGAATTGGCCTTTTTACAATGTTCATCCTCTCAAATGGTTAGATCCGAGCGAAGCCGAGAAGCATCCGAAACCACAAGGTGTTGTTGCTGCTTCGAAGAAGAAATTCTCTAAGAAATAGGTCTCTCGAGTTATTTTGTTTCTGAATCTGAGGTCATTTAGGCTCGTTCATCTGATAAATCATCAGAGATGAAATTCTCGTGTTAAGAGACTCAATTGCTTGATAAGAATCATCAAAATTGTATTAGACTTCATTTCTTTTTTATGCAATAAGATTGAATTCTCTATTGGGATGTCTTCCTCTTTGATTTGTTCAATTCACATTCTCTTCTTAATCACTTTGGTTTCAATTAACTCTCTCTCTCTATTCTCCTTCATATCCCATCATAACTTTCATCTTAAGTTTTTTTTAGTACAAATTCTTTCATTCATCAAGTTGTTAAGAACTAGTTTTAAACCAGAGTCTCTGCTAATATATGAATCGAGTTGAGAATTATAACATGGACATTCTTCTGCATCACAATGAGGGTCTGGCGAAGCTCTCTCCATCTGACGCCTTCTGTTTCTTGGAGATAGGTCCCTCAATTTGGTTCATAATCTGCGGGTCTCGCCGTGGTGAGGGTGTGGGTTAAGAAAATTTCATTTGCAAACAAAAAAAAACCGATTTTGCGGAGCATGTTATTTTTAAGGGAAACTAGGTGACATATCATGTTTTTATCTACTTCGACAAACACGATTTGTTGTCACTACAATGTTTATTTTGTGGATTTTGGAGAACATTATTGACTTGGTTTATTTCGTTGATCAGTGTGAAGACTGGGACTGTTCCTGCAATCCTCGAAACGGATGACGTTGAAGCTGATGTTGCGAAAGCCGTTGCCGCCAGACCTGCTAATTGAAATCTAAAGCTTCACACTTTTTCTTTTTCTTGATCTGATTTGGAGCTGATTTGAGTTTAAAAAAAAAAAAAATTATATGACTTTTTGGTTAGATCAATCATGGCGTTGAAGTCTAGTTCTGCTGATGGTAAAACCAGAAGCTCTGTTCAGATCTTCATTGTGTTCTACCCAAATTAGTTGACTATTCTATTTTAATAACATATCTGTTTCTCATATATATAGTTGACTATTCTATTTTATTTATAGTTGTGTTTGAGTAATGGAGTATCCTAGTGTCATGGGTTCAATCTGGTGTTGTTTAGAATAGTTGAATATTTTCTAACACAAGTTGTCTGTCTACGATGTTTACATTTTGTTTGCTACAAATTTATGCATATAGTTGACTATGATAGTTAGTTTTTTGTAATGGACTATTTTATTATCATAGTTTGAATCTCAGTGTATTTAGAATAGTTGTTTATTTATATAGTTTTTATCTTTTATGTATAATTGACTATATTATTACCATAGTTTCAAACTAGTCAAATATAAATACAGTAGTCAAATACATTCGTTGTGTAGTCACATTATTCTAATTGACTATATATGTGACTATCTAATTCTGTAGCAACATGGACAATGATTGACGGTATGCCACCCCAGCCAAATATTGTTGTTATGAGGTTGGCGAACACAAATAGACAACTATTTTCACATGGACAAAACACAATACTACATAAACAAGATACATAATCAAATATCAAGAGTTGTCTATACGCACTAAGTAGTTAATTATACAAAACATGTGAGAAGTCAATATGCTCAACTGCTTTCACTATTAACCCCCAAAAACATAGACGAATACATTAACTATAGTCAGTCAAATAAATAGGTGACTATTCCATACGGTTATACCCCCAAACGCAGCAAACTAAAGATAAGGGCTCATACATAAATAATTAAATAACCAACTATTTAACTAAAATAAACGATTCAACTATAAGTAAGAGTAGTCAAAACTAATTACTCACACAAATATACGACTATTTTCACGTGGACAAAACCTAATACTACAGAAACAAGATACATATTCAAATATCAAGAGTTGTCTATCTGCACTTAGTAGTTAATTATACAAAACATGTGAGAAGTCAATATACTCAACTACTTTCACTATTAACCCCATCTCCCCCCAAATTTATAGATGAATACTTTTAATATAGTCAGTCAAATAAATAGGTGACTACTACATACGGTTATACCCCCAACGCATCAAACTAAAGATAAGGACTCATACATAAATAATTAAATAACCAACTATTTAGCAAAAATAAACGATTCAACTACAAGTAATAGTAGTCAAAACTAATTACTCACACAAATAGACGACTATTTTCACGTGGACAAAAATCAATACTACAGAAACAAGATACATATTCAAATATCAACAGTTGTCTACCCCCACTTAGTAGTTAATTATACGAGAAGCCAATATACTCAACTACTTTCACTATTAACCCCCCCCCCCCCCAAATTTTTTTTATAGATGAATGTTTTCAATATAGTCAGTCCAATAAATAGGTGACTACAATGGAAAGAGAAAGAGAAACGTAAGCAAAAATAAACGAGAAGAGAAAAAATAAACGAGAAGAGAAACGTTAGTTTCTTCAACAACAATGGAAAGAGAAGAGAAAGAGAAGGAAAAGATGAAGAGAAAAGAGAAAAGAAAAAAGACACTAGCATCTACTACTTTTACACAGGAGATGTCGCTTTCAAGTCTAGGAAAAAACAATGTCAAGAATAAGGGACCAAAGGCTTTTTCGACAATGTTCTTTATTTTGGACAGTTGACTACTGCTATAAACTTAATTGACTGCATTGCTATGTTAGTCACCTAAATAACAGTTGCAAACATAATATTCTTGCAATTCACCCTATTTTTAAATTGCGGGAGTGTGCGGGTCAAAAATTTTATTCCGTGGGTTACCCGCAATTTTTTTTTTAATTTTAATAATTAATATTTATTTACTAAATACTATTGAAATATTTTATAACATATATAAAATAATTAATTAATTTGTTTATATTTTTCAGAAATTATGTATTTATGTTTTATCATATGAAATTTATTTTATTAAATATATTTTTTTTGCTAAAAAAACATTAGAAATTATTTTTTATTATTATTTAAATATTTGCAAACTACCCGTTGGTTCTCGCGAATTCAAGCGGGGCGGATGCAGGTCTAGTGTAAATACGATTCGTTGCCATGATTGTTACCTGATATCACGGTACAAATACGTTGATAGCTCTGGTAAATAGGGCTGTCAATTTGAGTGTTTACCCGCGGGTCCTGCGATTTTGATCCGCCGTGGGGCGGGTACGAGTTGGTATTTTTTTTCGCGGGTCTCGCGGGTTACCCGCAATTAAAAAAAAAATTATTTTTTAAATACTATTAAAATGTTGAAATATTTTGTAATACATATATATATATATATATGTTTTTTGTTAACTGGTTTTTTTTGTAATATATATAAATTAAATAATTATTTTGTTTTTTTTTTAGAAAATTGTATATTTATGTTTTTTCATGTGAAATTTATTTTATTAAATATATATATATATATATATTTTTTTAATATTTGCGGGTTACCCGCGGGTTCAAGCAGGACGGGTGCGGGTCGAGTAATTTTTGTTAATGAGTCAAACGGGGCGGGTCGATGCGGATCAAAAAAAACATGTAACCCGCGTGGGGCGGATCTAGCGGGGCGGGTTGGACCCGCTTGACAACTCTACTGGTAAAGTAGCATAAAACTCAATATTCGTTGATTCAAAGGAATACGAAATAGAGAGATAATTATATGAATGTTGATTCAGATAATGGTCGTTTGTTGAGAGTTATTGATAATCGTTGATTCACAAAATATACCGATAACAAGGATGAGTTACCAAAGGTGTGTTGGTCTGGTGGTAAAGGAATGAGTATGTGCCCATCCAGCCCCGGGTTCGAACGCACTTGGGAAGGACTATTTACATTGCCTGGATTCCCGATAAAGACGTTAAAAATAACATTTTATTTATCAAAAAAAAAACAAGGATGAGTTGAACTGAAAAGTGTTAAAATTTTAAGAAGCATCTAATTGTTAGAAATAAATAGAGAAGTATATATAAAAATTAAAAAAAAAACCTAACATAACTAAGAAGCAAATCCGATGATTACGCATTAAAGCCCATAAAAACAAATCCAAAACGAGAAGCGTGATCGAAGCAAAGATGCGTTGCATCAGGAGGGAAGCCTTCTGTGACGTCTAGCATTTTGTTCTTTTCAAATATGGTAGAGGGAGTTCTGAAAAGCAAGACGAAAAAGGCGTCAAGTTTGTGCTATTCCATATATCATCAAGAGTATTTTATACATACATAGACATAGGTTAAGTATTAGAACCAAGACAACATTAAGCTAAGAGCCCAACTACAATATAATAGCCCACTAAAAGAAACAGCACTTAACCAAATGCTTTTTGTTTGTCACATACAATATAAACTGATTTTTACAAGACTGATTAATTCATTAGATAAGATATGATATATATTTACAAGGTAGAAGACACGTTTAATTTATCCGACTTTAACGTAGAACCTAGATTTTTTGTTTTGTTTTGTTGTTGTGCAAATACGTCGAACCTTGAATAATAATCATTTTCTATTCCGCTTTGTTGAGACATTGCACCATCGAAGCATTTTTTGGGATTGGCGAATATATTTATCCGATAATCGTAACTTCCATGAGAAAATTGTTGTATGAAAAATGTAAGCAGGAAAAAAAGAGATCACTTCAATGTAGTGGAAAAAAAGCATTATAACACATGATACGTATTCAAACGAAATACATATCTATATACTAGGCCTGTGAATTCGGTTAGTTCAGTTTTTTTGGTAATTCGGGTTATAGATTTTCCACCAAAAATAACCGAATAAAATATCAATTTGGGAGAAATTCGATTTTTTGTTGATTATAACTGAAATTGTTGGCAAATTCAGTTTTATTCGGATAATTTCGGTTATTTTCGGTTATTTTGGATTACTTTTGGTTATTTTCGGTTATTTTCAAATTCAGATTTAGGTTTTTTATATAAAAACCGGTTAACCGTTCGGTTCGGCTGTACCGAACCAAACCAAACCAAGAACTGAATAAAATTAGAAATATTGCCGATCGGTTTTCTGTACATAACAGAATCATAACCGAATTGACTGAAACTCGGTTTGGTTCGGGTAACTCGGCTCGATTCGGTTCAGTTTTATGTGAATTTTTTTATAATTCACATATGATACTATATACCAACTCAAACCCAAAAAAAAATGGATCGAATTTAAAGAGCAATTTCTAATTATTTTATAGTTTTATGTACTTATCTTCCGGCAAGCTGTTTATACAAAATCTCTCTTAAGTTTTTTTCTATAAAAAAAATGAATAAATGAGGTCGATAAGTCAAAACTAAAAACTAATCGACGGCTAGAAAAGAGCGATCTTGGCGTGGCGTGTGGGAAGCGGACACTGTTGATAGAGACTGCAACTAGCATTAGCAAGCACGAGACGTCGCCGTTTAGGGACAAATCCTCACCGGAGCGAGAGCGACTCTCCTTTCGATCTTTTTCTTTTTAGTTTGTCAACAACACGTATTTTTTTTAAAACAATACGTATTTTTTAAAGTTTTACAAATTGTCTTTTTTAATATTTGTATCATTCCATTTCTAAAAGTATATATGCTAGCATTGCTAATTACGCTATCAACTTCTTCTTCTTCTTTGCTAAAAACTACGCTATAAACTTAACCTCAATATACTAAAAAAATTGGATTAAAAAACTGTTTTTAAATAATTAATTATCTCTAACTCTAACTCCAAAAATACCACATTTCACATTCTTCTGTAATTTATCATTAATGTATCTTTATTTGTATCGTTTTTTTATAAAAAAAAAACTCTAGTAACCATAACATGTATCATTTAGTTTGTGTTCGTTTATCGTGCTATATGATCTGTTGATTAAAATGTTCAAAAAAAAAAAAAAAAGATTTGTTGATTAAGAAATGATAACAAAATCAGTTCCAAGCCACTAATATTTTTGTTAGAGCCATATTTTTAAAAATAATGTTTGGTTATATTCTTAGGGCTACTAAATCTATTATAATTGTTTATAAAATATTTTATATAATTTTATACAAATTTCTAAGCTGATAATATTTTTAAATTTGATAAAATTTTAAAAAATAGTCACATTTTTCTTTTGATTCGAACCGCCATTTTTTTTTGAAACCGACTTTAAATAAAATATAATATAATAATTTGAAATTTGTGATTACAAAAATATATCGTGATGCTAGTTTCTTTTAATATATATACAATTAATTCGAATTTTTTTTTTCTAATTGGATTTAAAGTCTACATAATAAAGTAACTCCTTGTGTGCATATGTGAAGACACACGCATATGATAAAGTTTTTTCTTTTTTCAGCCAGCAATAAAGTTTTCTTTTTGGTGAAAAATGTTTTTTTATTAAAAGGCCGAATTTTTTGACTTTGAATATCTGCAACAAAAAAAAAAGATAGGTCCCAGCAATTGCTGACTCGAACTATTCCTCGGGACCACTTGTGAAAACCGACACGTGTCTTATCGTTTCGAGACAAGACAATATATACCGTAGCTATCTTTTAAGCCGATACGAGCCGTATAAGCTGTCTCCTTCAACGGGTATTAGACTATTAGGGATCGTATAATCGTATTCGAGTTTTTATTCTTAATAAAGAAGGCCAAAGGAAGCAATGCTCATTTGTTTCTCTATCTCTCGTAGTAAGACTTTGCGCTTTTAAGACACATTAAATAAGGTAAGCTTTCACAACCGTTTTTTCTCTCCCAAAAGTGATTTTCACAATCTTCATCTTTTGTGGTTTCTCCTACCGATTTCGGCTCTGGCATCGGTCATATTTTTTCTTTTGTTTTCTTCAATTTTTAAATCTTCTAAAATAAACGGATGCAAGAAAGATACGGGAGTCCATATGCAACTCATCGTCATCAATTGTGGTTCTTCTTCGACGATGATGTCTTCGCCGTAGTTTGACGGTAACAGTAACTCTTTGTCATTATCTTTTGGTGAAAACTTCATTCGCATCCATCCGGTGGCAACTTTCTCTTTTAGCCTTCATCGGTCATAACCGAAGTGTAAATTCCGGCGAATATGCCGGTGGTGGTCTGGTGTTTTTCATCGGTTTTTTATCCATCCTAACTTCTATAGTTAGTGTTGGGGTAGTTTCCAGTGGTCATCGTGATCGTATGGTGGCTTACCGTTGCTTTGTACAAATCTTAACGGATTTGTTGTTGAAACGACGACTCTAATGGAAACCGTCATGGAATCAATACGCTGAGGATGGCTTCATTACTAAGGATGTGATAAGTTTATCTCAAATAGGAGAAAGTCAAAATATTTCAAAATGACTTTGATACGGAAACGTTGGTATCAGATTGTCGGAGTTCCAAATCTACTGTCGGAAGCATCAGGTTTTATTATGCGGTGTGCAATTCAAAGGTTTAGCCAAGAGATGCTACCTACGCACATAGCTCGCATCAGATTAAGATCAAATACAGAGAGGGAAAATAACGGATTTCGTGATCCGTTAATTAACGAGTACGGCTTGTCTACGGAAAGCATCTTCAAACTCATTTCTTTTGTTGTATCTTTTTTACTATATGACACATATATTTGCTTATGTAATAACTTATTTTCTGAAAGTTCTGTATAACTTTGTAATCCCAATTTAAAATCAATGAAATTGTTTGTCGTAAAAAAAAAGATATCTAATTTTATAATTAATTATAAAAAAAATTTGGACTTGGTTTGAACCGTTTCAAAAACAATTATCAAATGTTAAAATAAACATGTACAAAATATATTTGTATTTATAATAATATATCTTTGTCATTTTTTCCCTAAGGATCGATGTGGGACAAAAAATGATGTTTCTTTTTTTAATCCATTTTTACTTTTGTATCATTTTCTAGTGAGACAAAATTTAAATATTCTTTTTAAATTAATGTTAAAAATGAAATATTAAATATATAACTTATTTATTGATGCTAATTAAACAATTTGTATCAAATTTTTGTAAGTAGTGCAATTTACTATTAAATGCCGTCGGTATTATTTAATTGATGATATACATGTGATTAATATCATCATTGAGTTGGTCTAGGGTTAAGGAGGAGTGGGTATGTTCCTCTCCTATCGGATCTGGGTTCGATTCCCGTTGAGAGGGGTCTCCTCCAAATGAGTGACTTTAACATAGTTTGGGCCCCGCTCTGGAGATGTACGGATCTACAGACCCCAAACCTCGGCGATTCAAAAATAAAATAAAAAAATACCATCATTTATCATAATTGATATAAAATTACATAATTAGTATCATTTGTCAATAAATAATTTAAATTAACATCAATTATTTTTCTGACCCTTTATAATCGACACTAGATTTTCTTTTTCTTGTAGTGCCAACTCAATCCCTAGTTTATGCAGACATGAACAAAGTGTTGATTTTGTTTCCATATGTAACGGGTTACCCGCCAGACCCATTTGACTAATGCGGGGCGGTGCGGATATCCAATCTACAACTCGCGGGTCTAGAGGATTATTTTTCCAAAGATAAATATAACCCGAACCCGCGGCAGGGCGGGTCATGTAGGGCGAATCCGACCCGTTCGACATGTCTAGTCCCAACTCCCACTCAATTATGTGACCTCTTGGATTACCATAGAAAAATTTTCTAGTCGATCCATCAACCTGGTATAATTTTTTTTTCTTGTATCTAATCCAAATTGTTTTTTATATCTAATTCAAATCGGGTTGTGATCACTCAGTTTACTGTTCGATCAAAACTGACTGATCTAAACTATTTAGAGACAATTTGCAACAACTCTAAATCTCCTAGATTAGAATATTAAAAACTTCCAGAACTAAAGCTTCGAAAGGGACCATTCTTAACGATCACATCGCATATTTTCTTATTGACAAATTAATGTGACTTCAAGGCTTTATATGTTTATCTTTAAATAAAATGGACAATCATCTTTGAATTTTGGACAATGCTTGAAAATATTAGTAGATAGATACTATATTGAAATGAAAACATTTCCCCATCAATGCAATTGTTACATTTCTTTAAACGTTTAGCCTTTAAAACATCACGACTTCGCTTATCATTTATGGCATAAAAAAATCATATTTTATATGAGTTGTATTTCGTTTATATACCAATTTCAAATTTTCAAAAAACAGACTTTTTGGCAAAGAATTCTGGATTTCCTGGTGTTGTAATAGCTCGCTAGTATGATGTTGCACAAAAAAAAAGGGGGAGTGAGCATTTGATTTTCTACAAGCGGGGCCCCGAAAACACGGGTGTTTAAAAAAATTGGAAAACAAAAATATATCATTGTAAATAATTATATTGAAACTGTCAAATTTAAAATTCAACTAGAACATAGCAAAATGGGAGATTTGTAATGGTTTGGACAAAAATATTCTCCATATTGTAATGATGATTATTTTTTTTCAGCTTTTTCTATTTTCATTTTGTCGGACGAGGTATCAATTAAGGCGAGAAAGTTGCCACTAGTTGTGCGACTTGTGTCCAAATATGCTACAATGAGATTTGAGAAGACAAAAACTTCAGTTTAGTTGAACTGTTTTGAAGAATTAACTGACAAACTTAGAAGTGGATGGTGGCAAAAAACTACTAAACCTCTCTCGAAGGAGATTGGATTTGTTCAGAAGGTTAATTAGAGAACGTTGACCACTTATCAAGAAATTGCGTTATCAAATGGCCTATGGACGAATCGCTAGCGGTTAGATTTCTCGGCAACATAAAAATCCACGCGAGAAAACACGAGATCATACATCTTTATTTATAACACGCTGAAATTTCTTACAATCTTGCATCAATAATCTACAACAAATTGCATTGTTTGGGATTTGAACTTCAGATTTGGTGTAAAAACAATGAACTTTTAAACAATTACTAGACAAAAATAATTGTAAGCCTAAATTTTATGAAGAAAATACAAAAAAAAAATTAAAAAAAATACTGATTTCTAAATGATAGTTGTTGTGAAATATTGGTTCACAAGAAAATTGCAACAATAAAAATAGCACAACTAAATAATTGTTTAGGCGTGGAAGTTTCTTGGTCCAGTTGGTCAAAGGTTTAATGGCTTCTACATCATGTATGAGTACGATTTCCATAAAACGTATTAATGTAGTTTTTGCAATTAATGAATGCAAAAATTATCGGAGGCATCACAATGCTGCATGTAAAGTTGTTTATCGCGGTTTCGAGTTTGCGAAAAGTTGTCCATTATGGATGTGGTGCAGGTAGAATTGTTCGTCGTAGAGTTACAGGAAGAGTTGCATCGTGGAATTGTTGGTCGTGGAGTTGTTTATCATAATCGCTTATCTTGCAAGTAGTTAATTTCGATCGATTGATCATTATTTATAATATTATTAGATAAAAATCTAAGATGATGATGTAACAGATGAAAAAAAAAAAATTTGTTTAGGTCTAAATAGTCTCCATACCCACACAAGAAAAAAAAAACACTGAGTATAATAAAACAGACCCTGGAAGTCTATTTAACAACTTATCCTCTTGCTGCGATTTTCCTTTTCTTTAAATTAAGCTTGGTTACATGTAATTTAAGCTTTAGGGTTTTTTTATTTTTTTAATTTGATTTCACGGGTTATGATTTGTGATAATGTTAGTTTAGAAATTATTTGTTTTGTCTTGGTCACATTGACATGACTTATTGGCCATTAACCATGTTGGGGAAGCTCGGCTAAGGTGATAACCATCGTTTAGATTTGAAGTTTAAGTTTCAGATTTGAAATGATTTGGTAAGTAATTTGGCATAATGCGTAAATACGTTTCTAAGTTCGATTTTTTCTTAGAAACAATTTTCATTATTGTTGGAATTCTTGTCTTAGAAATTCTTGCTTAAGGGCTTCTTCACCAGGTGTTGGGCTCTTTTGGTCGGAAATTTCAACGAAAGGAATAAAATCAAAAAACAATTACATAGAAACACACTTTGTCATTTACCAATTACAAGAAAATGCACATTTGACTCTTAAGTTATTTTTTCTACTTAAATTGACAATTTTATCATGTGTAACTCACATCTCTCTCTCTTTTACTATCGGCTTAAACCACTTATTTATTTTATATATATATATATATATATATATATTTATTTTTACCTAATCTCTCTCTTTTACCCCACCTGATTTATTTTCTATTTTTTTATAATATGAAAGATATAAAACAATTTATTTGGTAACAATGAATGATAATTTTTTTATTCTACATTTTAAGATCTATTTTGCTATAGTTTTGATTCGAAAAAAAAAACAAGAAATCTAAACATATGAAATTGAGATCGACGTGGACATGAAAACGTGGACAATTGTGTGTAGACAGATAAAAATCTCGTATTGTTAGTGTGGATGGTCATGTGTGGATAATACTTTACTGATGGTCATGTGTGGATGGTCTTGTGTAGATATAGTTCTTGATATTTACAAGTAAATTTCTTGTTTCACATCAAAACTATAGCAAAATAGATCTTAAAATATTGGAAAAATAGAATTATCATATATTGTTTCCAGAAAATTGTTTAATGTCTTTCACATTATAAAAAAAATAGAAAACAAATCAAGTGAGGTAATAATTATTATACTCTAATTTTTGATTTTCTAATATGGATGGTCATGTGTGGATAATACCTTACTGATGGTCATGTGTGGATGGTCATGTGTATATGTAGTTCTTGATATTTACAAGCAGATTTCTTGTTTCACATCAAAACTATAGCAAAATGGATTTTAAAATGTTGAAAAAATAGAATTATCATATATTGTTTCCAGAAAATTGTTTTATGTCTTTTACATTATAAAAAAAAATAGAAAACAAATCAAGTGGGGTAATATTTATTTTACTCTAATTTTTGATTTTCTAGTGTGGATGGTCATGTGTGGATAATACTTTACTGATGGTCATGTGTGGATGATCACGTGTGGATGGTCATGTGTAGATGTAGTTCTTGATATTTACAAGTAGATTTCTTGTTTCACATCAAAAATATAGCAAAATGGATCTTAAAATGTTGGAAAAATAGAATTATCATATATTGTTTCCAGAAAATTGTTTTATGTCTTTCACATTATAAAAAAAAATAGAAAACAAATCAAGTGGGGTAAAAGAGAGAGATGTGAGAGATATGATTTATTGGTTTAAAGTGAGATGTAAAAAAGAGAGATGTGAGAGAAAAAGATAGAGAGATGCGTAAGAGAAAAATAGAAATGAAGAAAAAAGAAAATTAACAGAAAGACAAAATTGGGTTTTCATACCCATGAACATGATAAAAAGTACCTTAAGAATCAAATGTGCCTTTTTATAAAAAAAATGGCAAATATGCTTTTCAGTGTAATTCACCCTAAAATCAAAGTATGAGTATATATATATTTTCTTAGCATCTATTATTTCATATTTTCCACAATTTTGTTAAGATGCGAATTAATTTAAACCATGCAAAAGCATGAATCATGTAGAAATGGTAGATGTGCGGTGCATCGAAATTCTATACACTTTATTGGTTCTTTTCGGTACAAATTAACTATATAGTTTTATTTAGGCATGAAAACCTACATAATGTGATCATTATAGCTTTTAGTTATATAATTAAATCCAAGATGCTTTGCTATTTAAATACAAAAAAAAGATTATCATAGAGATCCTACGATCCTCAGTGTTATTTGCCGAGAGAAAGTGAAACACAGAACGCAAGTGTTCGCCACCTAAAAATTAAAGCGAATTAAAAAAAAATAACTTTACGCAACAAAATATATCAATAAGAATGTAACTAAAGCATATCAAAAACCAAGGCACAATCAAGAAATTAACACATATTAGCAATGACATTTTTTTATGCATATCGAGAGAGAATACGCATCTTCTATATATTATTTGAGGAGTCACTTTAGAAGTTTATATTAAATTTATAGTTTATTACATATTATATCAGTATAAATAAGAAAATATAATTGAATTAGAAAATGATATAACTGTTTTTTTAATTATTGTAAAAAATATGGAAAAAAATTTCCATTCAAGAGTGTATTTAATTTCTTAATTATTACAATATTATAAAATATTATTTTATTTTAAATAATAATCAATTCATATACATTTTTTTGACCAAAACAAAAATCAATTCATATGTATTCAAAGAAAAAAATATTTGTAGTTCTTTGCTGGTTAACCAGAAAAATATTTTAGTTCACTGCAAAACGGATTAAATAGACATATTAACCCGCCACGGAACATGTTAAGACTCTAATTTTCAAGTGCCCACAAAAACGGATATCTCAAGTCAAAATAATAGTTTTTGGTTTTATAAAGATAGATGTTGTTATACTCAATTTACTAAATAATATGAATTTTTATTTAAAAATTAACTATATTTTCTTATATTTTTTTATCTTTGTATATGTTACTACTTTTATAAAGAGTTATACACGAGAAAATTGTTTTTTTGTAAAGTTCTTGGACCGAGTACAAAACTAACAGTCATTAAACGGTGAAATTGGTGCTTACAATATTGTAATTCTTTGCAGGTTAGCCCGAATAATATTTTAATTCACTGCAAAATGGGTTAAGTAGGGAGATTAGCCCATTTTGACATATCTATTTATAATCTCATTAGTTAGACATATTATATAATTCATTAACCAAAAATAATCATCTATTTTTAAATAAATAAAAACTTGACAACCAAATTCATATTCTCAAGATATACATATATATGCTATAATATGCAAAAAAAAATACTATATACTATAATCATTTAACTTTTATAACAAATTGAGGAATTTTTTTTTTAAAATATCATTTTATTCAAAATAAGAAAACTTTGTCACGTTATAGCCAGAGTTAAATCCTAATTAATTACTTATTAGTGATGGATAATCTAGTTTGTGACTTGATTTCCGTTTCAATTTTTGGTTTTTGTTTTATTAGTTTTAATTAGGTTTGCCCACAACAACGCATCCCGCGAAGCCCCTAGAATTATAAAATCAAGCTCACGAATTTCACCAAAAAGCTTGGGCTTTTGTGATAAAAATAACATTAACAAAACTCAAAAACAAGCTCATCACTTCCATATTTGGCGTGCGAGGAATGCTCGACGATGTGATGAACCCCTTTCAACCTCTTTCTGCATTATCAAGCTGATCGTCAAAATGTCCGAAATCGATTAAGCTGCATCAGCTTTGGACTCTCGGTTTTTGAATTATTTTATCTAAAATAACAAAAATTGGTTTATCAACTCAAAAATTGAGAAGATAAGAGGTTTCAAAAGCTTACCTAAGGAGAAGATTCAGTTAAACTCTGAAATGCTAAGAGGACTGTGGTTCGCGTTGGACAAATTTCAATTAGTCTCGGTTTAAAAATCTCGATTTGATTCGGTTTAATTTTTGTAGTTACAATGTTTCTGTACAGTACCCCTACTTTAATGTTTGCTTGTAATTATATCCTAGTGTAAGATAGTTTTTTTTTTTGTAAAGGGCTTTCAAATAGTTTTTTTTTTTGTCGTTAAAAGGATTCTCGCGTATACGGTCACTTTATGAAAATATTGTTTGTGTACTATCACTTTACAAAAATTGGAAAACTTTATGAAAATATTGTTTGTGTACTATCACTTTACAAAAATTGGAAAATATGTAACACTTTGTATACTGTTCACGCGTTGACTTTTCAGTCGTATGTATGTACAGTATTATGCGAATCAACCGTGCACAATATAAAATCAGTAACAAACAGGGGCAAAATCGTTTTTTTACAAAAGAAAATTATAGTTAGTTTTCAGAATTTAAAAAGTGTTAAAATACAAATTATATTTTGATTAAGTGACACTGTATGTAAATATTCCGTTATTAAAACTAATTTAAAACACTTTATAATTCTTGGCCGGGAAATTGACCAAATTTTGTTAATGTTACAGAAGAAATATATTTCCAGGATAAAAATGTATACAAAGAATCGCATGAAACACAAATTTTGCGAAAGAACAGCCTAGACTATAACACGAAAGAAAGGTCATATATATCAATAAGCTTCATATAAAGATAAATTCACAATGTGACATACGATAATCATTTTGTTAGCTAGCTGGATTTTACGAAGGGATCATTTCGTTTTGATCTGAGTTCAAATACAACATTACAATTGCAGAAAGAATACTTAAAATGGATCTATATGGTATCCAAATGATTAATAAGTGTGCTCGTGTTTTAGGAAGTACGTACTCCTTCTACGGTTTAAGCTTCATATTCGTGACATGAAATATAAAGTGTATTAACGTAATATATCAAGGTTTACCTTGAGAGTTGGCATTAGTTTTTCAAGATTTATTTTGGTCGGATTTGGCCATGGGAACTTGTAATATATATTATGCGTCGACTCTTTTTTATTATGTTTCCTGCAAACACAAACAAAACAGAGCATTAACAAAGGTGAAGCAATTAGGCATGGGCATAAAATCTGGACCTGATAGACCCGACCTGAACCGACCCGAAAAATCGGGTTCGGGTCGGTTTCGGTTTTGTCCGAAAACCCAAACGGTTTTTGCCTAAATTTCTTTTGGTTCTCGGGTCGGTTCAGGTAAAACCCAAGAAAAATATAATATATATTCGGGTATTCAAGTACATTTATTTTGGGTTATTTCGGATAATTCTGGTTATTTCAGGTAATTCAGGTTCAAAACAGACCCAAACCTGAAAAAATCTGAACCAGATTTTTATCGTGTCCTATTCGGTTCATATTTTCTCTGACTTCAGATACCCAAGAACCGAGAACCTGACCCAAACCCGATCCGTGGACTTGAATACCCATAAGTAACCTTTTACTAATTTTAACTTTCTTATTATTAGAGTCAATTGTGATGTTTCGTTATAAATATTAAATAATAATCATATTTTTAACATGCAGAATAATAATAATAATATGCTATAATAAAAACCTCATTTTAGACTTTTCTTATACAAAGTATCGATCATATGTATATATATATATATATCTACGTCAACAGTGGTAGTCTGTTTCCTCCATCTTTCCTTTGTGTGACGTGTCGAGCGATGGTTGGATATATAAAGTGGTGAAATGGACGGCTGTGAATAGTTGTATTGGTTAAGCTGTCGACGATCGGAGAGGTGACAAGAGGGGACCGTACACGTGCCTATCATCCTGCGAGGTTTATTTATTATTAATTATTTTTGTAATAAAAATATTAAATATACAAAGTGATAGTGACAAATGGCTACGAAGAAAACGACATCTTCTTGATGCGTTTAAGGTCCCACGTCACATGGGTAGGTGGGCCCCCTAATTTTCTCATTAGTTTTCGTATAAAGAAAGAAGCTACAGTGTGGGCCCATTTTTGGCAATTTGTCAGTACACGAGAATAAGGAAATTAATATTTTTATATTTCTTAAACAGAAAAATCACAAAAATTGGAATCACATCTCTTTTTTTGTTTTATAATAATTTTTTTATTCTTTTAGTTTAAAAATTAACAACGTAAACCCACTTTAATTTGAAAACATTATCATATACTACTCTTTAGTCTTTACGTTCCAAATTAAACATTATTTTATAGTTATCTTCTATTCCTAGTCGTTCTAAATTGAGTGATTTGAATACATATTTTAGTAAAAAACATAGACTTAATTTTGAAGAGTTTATAAGAATTTTATATGTATTTTCTTAATTTACGAGAACAATTGTTAAAATGTTATTTATTGTGAAACCGAAAGAATATAAATTATAAGCGAAATCTTAAACCATCGTGGCTTATTATCATAAACAGCTTAAATATAAATAGTAAGTAAATTATAGAAGAAAAACGTATGATATCATTTATCCAATAATGATTGATGCATGCGTCGATTTTCTCTAACTTAAATTATTAAAATTACGTATGTATAATCTTATCGAATGCTTACCAAACAAACAAACAAAGTTTATCCAATTATTTCAGGATGCAAAATATCAATACAACATATAAACTCAAGTTCTCCTCTTAATTGCAACTAACATGATGCAACTACATGATAGTTTTTGTTACAAAAAAAAAAAACTACATGATAGTACAATTAATCCAAAAATTATAGTTATAAGAAGGTTTAAAAAATATTACAACAATAAATGAGTGTATGTAAGCTTTTGAATGGACTGAGTTTCTCAAATTCACAAAAAAACACTTTAATTTTGTTACCGGAGCCGACCCTGAAATTTAAAAAATTATAATCTAGAGAAAAAAATGGATCATTTTATAATAATTTTTTTAACTTATGAACATGATTTAGGAATTTTTTTGTTATATTAATTGTTTAGTTGTATTGCTTTGTTTGATAATTATATTAGTTTTCGGTTTTAGTTGGTTTATTGAAGAAAAAAAACAATTTCATAAAAATTGAATTCATGACGTATAGTGTTAAAGACTTACACTTTAATATTAGCCTAAAAAGATATTTAAAATTTTAAATACCGAAATTTTTATATAAAAACGAGGACTGCAATCCTATATTTAATTTGCTTGGACTGAAGACCGGCCGTGTGTGTTACCATTCATTTAGTTAGAGGTGCTTGAATAGAAAAGTTAGTTGGCGAACATTTCCAATTCTTTTTATTAATGACCACACGAGTGAAGTCAACTAAGTACTTCAAATGCTTTTAGTTGCTACATATTAATCAAAATTGGATAATGATTTCTGTTGGAGGTGGGCTTAACACCCCCAATTAGTTAGGCTCATCTTAACTGATAGTGAACTTTTTACGGTTCGCACAATTACCCACTGTGCACAATGCCTCAATCTAATGGCATGTCATTGTAGCACTTTGGGATCGAATCCACAGGGAAATAAGAACGACGCACTAAGAATACAGGACGCTATCTAATCTAAGCAAATATCGGGTTTTGGTTTTTATCGGACAATTTGAAACGTGCAAAATAGAGAAATAAACGAGTAGCAAAGCAAACAAGAAAACGATTAATATCAAATTTAAACAAACGAATTCTCGGGTAAAGCAATCGACTCGGGTGATTCTTTAATCTACTCAAGATGCTCAAACATTCGACTAAATATCTCCCTAGGCCTTAGAACACTACTAAAGATTAATCCACTTCCATGGTATTAACCCATTTCTTAGTCATCAATCGTCATAAACTTCCGTTCGCGATTCTATGACTAACAAGCATTAATAACAAGTCTAAATAGCCATTAAACACCCTAGACATCTATTTCCATAGGCTAGGAATGTAAAACACTCATTGAATTGGTTGGGGAATTTCATCGAACACCTTCCGGGCGAGAAATTCCCTATGATCTAAATCAACTTTGTCAAGGCCAATCCAGCATTAATAACACTCAATGAGAAAGGATATCAACTAATCTAGTTCTTAAACATCAAGAACAAACCTAGAATCACCCTAATCTACTTCACCCAAGAACCCTAAAAGAACTACTCACACATAGCTAAATCACAAATATCAACCATACAAATGAAAGCCATAAGCAAAATAAAAAGATTGGTAAAAAGAGTTTAAGAAAATCCTCACTAAAATGGTTTGGATCTTGAATCCTTCATACAAAACAAAAACAAGAAAAGAAGAAAGAAATAAGTGGCTTAGAACCCTAAAAAGAAGCAGCCAAAAAAACTCTCAAAAAAAAAAAAGAACCTTGTCTAATTAGGCTTAATTTGCTTAAGTAGATACAGATCGGGTCGGGTCAACCCGGGACAAACCGGGTTTGACCCGACAACTTTTTTGTCCGAGAGGGTTCACAGCGGTCAGCTCAGACCGCTGCATGACCGCTGTGAACTGCCTGCTGTTTGCTTCGGATGGATCCGCAGCGGTCTGCTCGTACCGCTGCACCTGACCGCTGCGGACTTGAAAGTGCAGCGGTCTGGTTTGACCGCTGTATGACCGCTGCGAGACTTCTGGTTTTTGCTCCGGCTGGATCCGCAGCGGTCTGCTCGTACCGCTGCACCTGACCGCTGCGGACTTGAAAGTGCAGCGGTCTGGTTTGACCGCTGTATGACCGCTGCGAGACTTCTGGTTTTTGCTCCGGCTGGATCCGCAGCGGTCTGCTCGTACCGCTGCACCTGACCGCTGCGGACTTGAAAGTGCAGCGGTCTGGTTTGACCGCTGTATGACCGCTGCGAGACTTCTGGTTTTTGCTCCGGCTGGATCCGCAGCGGTCTGCTCGTACCGCTGCACCTGACCGCTGCGGACTTGAAAGTGCAGCGGTCTCCCTAGACCGCTGCATGCTGGCCGCTGCGCTTCCTGATTTCCTCCTCCATCACTCGATCATCTCTGTTCGCTGCGGGTACGTTCCTCCTAGTCCATGATCTTCCCCAAGCTCCAAAAAGCACCTAAAAGACTCCATAGCACACAAACATATGCAAAAACTAACCTAAGACTCACTAATTCTAAAATGGATGCAAACTATACCAAAAACAAAGAAATGAATGCAATAAGTCACAAAATACTAACTAAAATGTATGCTAAAATGGGCTAAATTATGCAACTATCAACTCCCCCGAACTTGCCTTTTGCTTGTCCTCAAGCAAACAAACATAAACAAGTTGGAGAAAATGATTGAAAGCGGGAGCTCAAATCAAAAGAAGCTAGCAAAGCATTCACCATGATGTCCTTAGAAAATTATAACATGTTGCAAGAACAAACTTCTTAATCCACTCTAGCTTCTCTAGGCTTATCGCAACTCCAAATATTTTTCTCTACACTCAAAGTCAAGCATCCGACTACCGTCATATCGACCAACTCTCACATTCAATTAATCGTTTCAAGGTGCGGTCTCACAAATGGGCAGGTGATCTATATACCAATCGGTTGAACAAGAGAAAGATTTATCAATATAAACAAGAGATCAATTTAGTGGTTAACTCTATGAAAAACGGAGTACAAACACTTCGCAAAAGCAAGGAAGATCGGAACAATTTACGCATACAAAGTATTCACTTCCATTGTTCTACCCTTCCCTAAGCTTTGAGTATCCAATTCACTATTTCTACCCAAGTGTTTTTCTTTTTGCTCTTTGCCAAACTAAATCTCTACCCTTTTGGTCATTTCTCTTTTCAAATCGTTCCTTGAAAATTTCCATTCGCTCTTTCGATTCCTTTTCTTATCTTTCATCACTACTCCTTTCCCTTTCTTTTTCACACGTCTTTTCTTTTCTTTCATCTCTAGGGGGAGTCTCTCTTTTTCTTTTCTTTTTTTTTTTTTTTTTTTTTTTTTTTTTTTTTTTTTTTTTTTTTTTTTACTATTCCCCAAACATTGGCAACTCTTAACACCATTCTCAATCTCCTTTCTAATCACTAGCCAATTTCCCAAGAACAACAAACCTAGCTAATGGAAGCTATCCCTTGTCGTCCTCGATACTTACAAGATTTTACAAGTGTAGTACTATCAAGAAACGAGGCCTCACTCACAAAATTATCAAGGGTGGAAGGAAATGGTTGGGTTTAAAGGTGGGGAAACCATTTATAAATGGAAATGGCCACCCAAGTCAACAAGAGTGGTAAAAATTAATGCAAAGATGACTTGGATGTTTTTAGGTGACCATGGTTAAGCATACACAAGCCCATAAGTGAGAAAATTAAATTCAATTAAGTCCAATAGTTAAGGAGTTGGTTTCAATTCAAGCAAACATCAACAAGACGACAAGTTTCAAGTGGAGAGATCAAAGCACGAAGTTTGCGAGTTTTTTCAAGAGATGTTCAAGCAACATGGTATGATTAACAAGGGCATCACATTGAATGAAATGCTAAGCTTTAGTTACTATCATTGCTCCCTATGCATATGCAATGCACTCCTAAATGCTTCTAGACTCAATCCTAAAAAGAAAAGAATGCAATGCAAAACTATATGATCAATTTTTTTATGGTTTTTATATGCACTTATATGAATGAATGAGACTCAAAGATGGAAAAATAAAAATAAGATCACAAAACACAAGATCAAAAGACACAAATCCTTCCCCCGAACTTGAATTGCAACGTCTCGGTGCAACACAAATCAAAGAGAAGGTAAAAATATGCAAAAATATGTACAATGAAATGGAGTTTGGATCATACCTTTGGATTGGAGAGGAGTGTGACGTGCTGTAGCTCTACCCATTCATGCATTAAGCACCACGACCTTGGACCCAAGAAAACTATAAACATTAAACAAAAACATCAAAAGGAACAAGAAAGAACGAAAATATATACAAAGATAGTCATGGGAATGCCTCCCAAGAGCGCTTGTTTTACGTCGCTAAGCTTGACGTTTCAACTGTTAATCATGAGAATCAAAAGGTTGAGCCAATGCACCTTTGGTCCTTCTCTTGTCAAGACAAGAAACAAAATATGCAACATGGCACACGACTATCCATGGCAAAGAGGCATAACTCACATCAAGAAAGGTTACTAAAAATATAGCATACATCTTGGAATTTTCCTTGATGATGAGATGTTCACGAGGACCAAATGCATTTGATGGAAAAATGAAGTCGATTTCATGTTTAAACGAGTTAATCACAAAATAGTCAACTTCATCTCCATCAATCATGTAAAACACATCCTCTTTCCTAGATTTCATCTCAACCTTAGGGTCATCTATCTCATTCAAGATCTTATCTACATCAAGCACATCCCCTAGGTAAGATTTTTCAAGAAGAGAACTAGATTCCTCAGGCATTGAAAGCTTAAACTCGATATCATGATCATTCAAAGCACATAGATAATTAATATCAAAACATACTTCATGATAATCACTAGCAAGCTTTTCTACTCTTAAGGTTTCTAGTATTTGAGACTCATATATTAAATCACAGCATTCATTAATGAGCTTGAGAGCATGTGAACTAGAAGCTACATCTTCAATGCAAGGCAAGTGACTATCCTCATAATCAACGATTTCAAAGGTTGTGTCAAAAATACCTTCTAGTTGGCATGGTGGAACCCAATAAATTACCTCTTCGAGTGCATGAGCTATCTTTATCTCAATATATGTGAGCTCCCTTCCCTCAAGCGCTGCCCGACGTGACATGAGGTTCAAACGGATCATAATCGCGAGATTACTCCTTGTCAATGCTGGGTTTTCTTTGCAAAGCTCATCCAACTCTACTTTTTGTTCTGATGTGACTACACTTTCATCAAATGGTGGCTCCACATATGGCTCATCATCAATGCTTTCATCAAATGTGGCATCCTCTTCTTGTGGCCAATCATTGTAATCCATGGCCATCGACTCTAAGAAGCAAAAAAGAAGAAAATAAAATGTTAGTAGAAGTCAAGAACTTAGTCTCAAATAGTATCCAAATCCTAATGGCTATTGCTAATCTCCCCGGCAACGGCGCCAAATTGATAGTTGAACTTTTTCGTGTCAATTATCCCAAGTGTACTCATGTCATTGTAGTACTTGAGATGTCAATCCATAAGGGGTTAAGATTGAGGCACTAAGAATGCAAGAAACTTCTTAAGCTAGAGCAAACATTGTTTTTTGTTTTTATAAGTTTATGGAAAAAGAAAACAAATGCAAGAAAGAAAACAAAACACAAGACTAAAATGTTGGATCATGAACTAAGCTATCAATGAGATGGGTAACAATCAAACAATGAATCATTTGGAAGCATTAATCACTATCTTAGAACATGGAATTCACAAATATGACTAATCCATTTCCATGGCACTAATCACCTTGTTAATTATCTAATCAAGAACAAATTTCCATTTGTGATTAAATAATCAACAAGCATTAAGAAACAATTCCAATTAGTTCACTAAACACCCTAAACATCAACTTCCGTTGGCTAGGATATGCTTAGCTCACAAAAGGTTCGGGTCAAGCAACTGAACTCGGGTCATGAGTGAAATGCCTAAGATCTAGAAATGAATGAACAATCCTAATCTAGTACTAACACCGCTTACTCGAATCTATCCCTAATGCATGGGATGAGACCAAAAATCTAACTAATCTAAGGTGTAGCACTAGGTTTCGGTTTATCATGACAACTCTAGCATTACGAACCAACCTAAGTGAAAGACTCATCCAAGATCATCCTAAATAACCATTATCTAACCATCAAGACAATTGACTAATGATGCCTAAACATTCAATGCACATTCATTCTTATGACATGGATCACACAAGTAGATTAGTTCACTCACATGATACTAATCCATTTACAAATCATCTAGTTATCAAGAACTTCCGTTCAAAACTAAATGATACATAATCATTAAGCATTAGTCCATACAAGTCAACAATTCACCTTAATCATCAATTTCCTGGCTCCGTTGCCGAGCTTTATCCCCTAGAGAGAAAGGGAATAACCGCAGCTTAAATGCATCTTCAGAGATGCCATTGATCTTCACCAAACCACACACTTGGTCGAATTGATCCAGGTGATCCAGTGGGTCCTCCATGGCCAGCCCATGAAACTTGTTGTTCTGCACCATAGAGATAATACCAGATTTGATCTCAAAGTTGTTGTGGTCAACTGCTGGTGGTGCAATTCCTTGACGGTTAGCGTGTGTGTTTGGTGCATCACCGGCTCCAATTAGTCGTGCAGGTCGTGGTGGATGATTTGGTATTCGGTTCACACCATTTCCTTGGTGACCAACACCTTGGTGACCAGCACCTTGCACGGGTGCATTTTGGTGCGCAACCGGAGGAATTTGTTCACCTTCCATTTCTAACTGTTGAAGGTGTCTCGCGCTTTCTTGTCTTGCCCTTGTATTTGCTCGTTCTAGAGCACGGATGTTGTCAACACGGTGTATAAGATTTGATGTGCCTTGTGATCTCGTGTTCATACACCTATGAGAAGGGGAAAAACAAGTGAAAGAGATTAGTAACAAATTAAAAATAAAACTTAGGCTCAAGAAGATTTAAAATCCTAATGATTAATGCAAAACCCAAATGGCAACGGCGCCAAATTGATACATGATATTTTCGTGTCAATTATCCCAAGTGTACTCATGTCATTGTAGTACTTGAGATGTCAATCCATAAGGGGTTAAGATTGAGGCACTAAGAATGCAAGAAACTTCTTAAGCTAGAGCAAACATTGTTTTTTGTTTTTATAAGTTTATGGAAAAAGAAAACAAATGCAAGAAAGAAAACAAAACACAAGACTAAAATGTTGGATCATGAACTAAGCTATCAATGAGATGGGTAACAATCAAACAATGAATCATTTGGAAGCATTAATCACTATCTTAGAACATGGAATTCACAAATATGACTAATCCATTTCCATGGCACTAATCACCTTGTTAATTATCTAATCAAGAACAAATTTCCATTTGTGATTAAATAATCAACAAGCATTAAGAAACAATTCCAATTAGTTCACTAAACACCCTAAACATCAACTTCCGTTGGCTAGGATATGCTTAGCTCACAAAAGGTTCGGGTCAAGCAACTGAACTCGGGTCATGAGTGAAATGCCTAAGATCTAGAAATGAATGAACAATCCTAATCTAGTACTAACACCGCTTACTCGAATCTATCCCTAATGCATGGGATGAGACCAAAAATCTAACTAATCTAAGGTGTAGCACTAGGTTTCGGTTTATCATGACAACTCTAGCATTACGAACCAACCTAAGTGAAAGACTCATCCAAGATCATCCTAAATAACCATTATCTAACCATCAAGACAATTGACTAATGATGCCTAAACATTCAATGCACATTCATTCTTATGACATGGATCACACAAGTAGATTAGTTCACTCACATGATACTAATCCATTTACAAATCATCTAGTTATCAAGAACTTCCGTTCAAAACTAAATGATACATAATCATTAAGCATTAGTCCATACAAGTCAACAATTCACCTTAATCATCAATTTCCATTGGCTAAGAATTGAATTGCATGCTTAGAAGTTTTCTAGACATTTCATCGAACACCTTCCGGGCGAGAAATGTCTTAAGTTCTAGAAATGAGTTGTCAATTCGATTCTAGCATTAAGATCCCTCCTAATATGAGAACAAATGATTATCTAAGCCTAAACATCAACAATCAACCATCAACCATCCAAATCAAACATTATCTAAAATCCAACAAAAAGTCAACTCACAAGAACATGAAGAACACAAGAGAAAAAGACATAGAAATGAAGAACAAGAATCAAATAAGCATAATATAAAGATAGAGTGAAGAAATCTTCTCTAGAATGGCATTTGTATGAAGAACAATCCCAAAACATCAAGAAGAGAGAGTTGGGGACGAGCCCCACTCTTAGAAGAAGAAAACTTTTTTATAAAATTAGGTTTTTTGGCTTTTAATAGAGTTTGGGTCGAATTTTTGAGTTTCAGATGATCCACAGCGGTCAGCTCATACCGCTGCATGACCGCTGTGATTCTCTGTTTTTTTTCGACGGATGAACCCGCAGCGGTCACTGTAGACCGCTGCGGTACACCGCTGCGAGCTCCACTGAGTTCCTTCGCGCGCCAGACTGGACCGTCGTCATGGAAATTGGCATAACTTCTGATCGCACCGTTGGAATTGCCTCAAACCACTTCCAAATGAAAGCTAATCCATTGATATATCTCGTGTTAAAATTTGAGCTCAATCCATCGGTGGAAAGTCCTTCATCCAATGCCAAACTTATGACGTCTCAACCTGATCCTGCATCTTTGTATTCCGAAATGAACTTTTTGATGGCTATCTTCACTCCTCCAACTCCTATGACTCCAAGAACACCTGAAAATGGCTCAAGCAAGCCAAAAAGAATGCAAAGACAACCTAGGACATCTAAAATGCAATGAGACTCAAGTTGGACCTAAATGCATGAAAATATCCAAAAACTATACAAATTGGAACTAAAAACCTATGAAACTAAACCTTAAAAACATGTAAAATATGGTGTTATCAACTCCCCCGGACTTGCCTTTTGCTTGTCCGCAAGCAAACAAGAAAAGACAAACCGAAAGAGAGGTTTTAAAGAGTGGGAATTCATAACTAAAGGACATGTCAAAGCATTCAAAGTGGGAATTCTATGCCCAAGATAATACCAAGACATTGCAAAAACGTATCTCAATTATGACTCTAACTTAAGTTTTGTTTTTCTTTGAGATTTAAGCAAAAAACCTTTTTTGAGAGCTTTGAAGGAGATTGTAAGAGATTATTGAGTGATTTATACAAGTTCTTATTGGATCAAAAAAAAAAAAAAAAAAAAAAAAAAAAAAAAAAAAAAAAAAAAAAAAAAAAAAAAAAAAAAAAAAAAAAAAAAAGAACCTTGTCTAATTAGGCTTAATTTGCTTAAGTAGATACAGATCGGGTCGGGTCAACCCGGGACAAACCGGGTTTGACCCGACAACTTTTTTGTCCGAGAGGGTTCACAGCGGTCAGCTCAGACCGCTGCATGACCGCTGTGAACTGCCTGCTGTTTGCTTCGGATGGATCCGCAGCGGTCTGCTCGTACCGCTGCACCTGACCGCTGCGGACTTGAAAGTGCAGCGGTCTGGTTTGACCGCTGTATGACCGCTGCGAGACTTCTGGTTTTTGCTCCGGCTGGATCCGCAGCGGTCTGCTCGTACCGCTGCACCTGACCGCTGCGGACTTGAAAGTGCAGCGGTCTGGTTTGACCGCTGTATGACCGCTGCGAGACTTCTGGTTTTTGCTCCGGCTGGATCCGCAGCGGTCTGCTCGTACCGCTGCACCTGACCGCTGCGGACTTGAAAGTGCAGCGGTCTGGTTTGACCGCTGTATGACCGCTGCGAGACTTCTGGTTTTTGCTCCGGCTGGATCCGCAGCGGTCTGCTCGTACCGCTGCACCTGACCGCTGCGGACTTGAAAGTGCAGCGGTCTGGTTTGACCGCTGTATGACCGCTGCGAGACTTCTGGTTTTTGCTCCGGCTGGATCCGCAGCGGTCTGCTCGTACCGCTGCACCTGACCGCTGCGGACTTGAAAGTGCAGCGGTCTCCCTAGACCGCTGCATGCTGGCCGCTGCGCTTCCTGATTTCCTCCTCCATCACTCGATCATCTCTGTTCGCTGCGGGTACGTTCCTCCTAGTCCATGATCTTCCCCAAGCTCCAAAAAGCACCTAAAAGACTCCATAGCACACAAACATATGCAAAAACTAACCTAAGACTCACTAATTCTAAAATGGATGCAAACTATACCAAAAACAAAGAAATGAATGCAATAAGTCACAAAATACTAACTAAAATGTATGCTAAAATGGGCTAAATTATGCAACTATCATTAACAAATAAGGTCCGTCTGGTCAAAATCAGCCAAAAGTCAGCGTTTGACCAAGGACGGCACAGAGCTTGCGCCCCGAGCTTCCATCCCGAGCCCGCACCCCGAGCTTCCATCCCGAGCCCGCACCCCGAGCTTCCATCCCGAGCTCGCACCCCGAGCTAACGTTAACGCCGCACGAAGATGCACTGTTCACGACATGTTTTGCACTGTTCACGGGCACTGTTCACGACATGCTTTGCTCTGTTCACGGGCACTGTTCATAGGGGTTGTTCACGACATGCCTTGCACTGTTCAGCGGTACTGTTCATGACCTGACCGTTACTGTTCATGACCCGTCTCGTCAACATCACGTCATCCCCGAATCGCGGAGAACCGCCTACGCGGTCCTTGCTATATATACCCCCTCACACGCACTCGTTTAGAGATATCTGGACCGGGACTCACCGACCTAAAAAAAAAAAAATAGCTCGACGCCATCTCTGTTCCTCGGAAGATATCTCCATCCTCCGAACTCACCAATCCACACCGTTCAAAATTTCCGGAGCTCCGTCACCATCGCCGCACCTGCAACAAATCAAGCCGACGATGGTCCAGATTCAGACCCAACGTGATGCAAAAATCGAAGCCCAATCTCCTCCTTCCCCACGACCATCTCTTGGGGGTGAATCCGAGCAGATCCGATCTACTCAAATCCAGCGAACCACCGGCGAAGACCTGCATCTTCCGCTGCAACACCGCATCTCCGACCATAGTCGTCTCCACCTTCGGCGCCGAAGCCCACACCTTCTCCACACCTTCTCCTCTCTCTCCATTCTCTGACTTCGCAGCCCATGTTCGCTGTTCAACTTCTCCGTCACAAAGACCGTTCAATCGAGACTCAAATCACGAATCCGCCGACTCACCGTCACCAGCCTCGACAACCAATCATCTCACGGATTTAATACGAGCTCGTCTAGCTCAGCCTTCGCTGCCACCGAGCCACCTCCGTCCGCGACATCCTTCGCCGACCACCATCTCAGATCTATTCCCTTGTTCTGATCTCGACATCACTCATCATCACACGTCGGATATCCGCCATCGCTCAAACTTCCCGGAGCTCCGCCATGGCCGCCGCTGCTTATCTCCGCCATCACCAATCTGCAACAACACCGACCTACGCGACGTGAAGGAGGAAATCAGTTTCCAAAATTGGGCTAGAGCACATATTTGGCCCAATAGATAATCGTGCAAAATAAAGAAGAGAGGTGATGGGCCTAAAGCCCATTAGGAAGAAAAACGTAGAAGAAGGAAGGAAATTGGTTGGTTTAATCCAAAAACCAAGCGAGACGGAGTTCAATTGATTCGCTAACCAATACCAATATCACAATTCGTCAACCGAACTTTCTAAAATCAGGTATCACCTATTAAAGAATTCAATTCATTATTCGAACTTATTTTCTATTCAGATTTATTCACAAGGTCCGTCCCTCTAAGCCGAACTCCGAGGAATGCAGTTTGCGGTCGTAGCTCGTCGATCTGACAGTGAGGCAGTTCGGAGTCGCAGCTCGTCGGTCTAACAGTTAGGCAGCTCGGTCGCAATTCGCTCATCACGCAGTCGCAATTCGCAAACCTAAACAGCTCCGCCTAACTCATGACAACAGCTCGCCGACTTCCTACTCGCCAGGCTCATGATCACAGGTCTCCGACCGCGCGACTCGCTGACCTCGTAGTACGCTAAATAACTAACCGATTTTAGAAATTGAACGACTCGGAATCATAGCTCACCGGCCTCGCGCCTAACTAACAAACGCCGAGCTCAGCCTCAAGCGCAATCTCGTATCTTTAGCCATTTGTTTTGCAGGTCGTAGCTCGTCGATCTGACAGTGAGGCAGTTCGGAGTCGCAGCTCGTCGGTCTAACAGTTAGGCAGCTCGGTCGCAGCTTACTCATCGCGTAGTCACAGCTCGCCGATCCCGCAGCTCCGCCTAACTAACGACCACAGCTCGCCGACCTCCTACTCGCCAAGCTCACGATCACAGCCCTCTAACTGCACAACCCGCAGCTCACCGACCACGCAGCTCGCTAACTTCGCGGTCTAGCATTTCACACACATCCGTCTATTGCTCCCGCCTAACGAGTCCCAGCAGTCAATCCTAAGACCTTGGAGGTGGGCTTAGCACCCCCAATTAGCTAGGCTCATCTCAGCAAATAAGGCCCGCCTGGTCAAAATCAGCCAAAAGTCAGCGTTTGACAAAGGACGGCACCGAGCTTGCACCCCGAGCTTCCATCCCGAGCCCGCACCCCGAGCTTCCATCCCGAGCCCGCACCCCGAGCTTCCATCCCGAGCTCGCACTCCGAGCTAACGTTAACGCCGCACGAAGACGCACTTTTCACGACATGTTTTGCACTGTTCACGGGCACTGTTCACGGACACTGTTCACGAAATGACTTGCACTGTTCACCGGTACTGTTCACGACCTGCCTGTTACTGTTCACGACCCGTCTCGTCAACATCACGTCATCCCCGAATCGCGGAGAACCGCCTACGCGGTCCTTGCTATATATACCCCCTCACACGCACTCGCTTAGAGATATCTGGACTGGGACCCCCGACCGCGGAAGGATCTCGCATTTATTACTCTCTCACTAGAGGGAGTCTGAGATTTTTTTGTACTTCTGGATTTTGGATCTTACCTACCACAAATAGACCCGATCTCTCTCTCTCGTTTGTAACAAAGCAGCACATTTAGAACGCCGAACTGGACATCCGTCAGAACCAGTTCGTAAATCTAAATTGCTCGCTTCCTTCCCTCATCAATAAAAGCAATACGGCCCACGGCATGTTTATCATTCATCCGACCTGCTCTAAACTGTGGTTGACTCGCTCTAATTAACGAAAATCTCACCTCTCTCTCTCTGTAATCAACTCTTAAAAATCATTAGTGATCCTCGGGATCAACAATTTCAATATATGAATTCATCATTAAATACTTTTGCTCCATTGCGGATGGGTTATAGTAACAATCGTAGGTGACCACTTCAACTATATTTATTCCAAAACGACCGAAGTGTTTCAAATTTCATCCACAATATTTATAATTGCGTTATAAGAGGAGTTAATTACTATCCACATATTTAAACATATTCGACAAAATTAACAATCGATAAGCTTCTTTTTTTTGGTTTAAAAACAATGGATAAGCTAGTTAATCACATTCCTTAAGATTTTGCCATTATATTATTTATTTGAATGAGTTGTTCAGTAGTTTTTTTAAATTTTATCGTTTTTTATTCACACGTACATGATTTTTTATATTTGAACTCGGATTATGACAAAGTGATTATATTAGTAAAAACCCACTAAACTAATCTATATCCTTATAGTTACTCTTAAAAAAAAGTACGTATGAAAATAATCCAAGCAATAAAATATCGGAAGATAACAGAAAAATAATGGAGTATATAGTATAAAAGAAGTAATACAGATACTGTGTATTTGTAAGATCTGGTTGCCTCAATTTCAGATGCTATTCATGACATGAGTAAAGCTTCTGAATGTGTCAGAAGGTTTCATCATCTTTTTGATTTAATACTATTTCTTCGATAGATTCACTAAAAATGATGCCTCATGCTTCCACTTCACGTACGCGCACAATCACACGACTGACGACCTTTTTCTAAAAAAGCATTTTCATGATTTATTCTTCACATCCAATTATATTTTATTCCCTGATTTTAATCCATTGATAAATATAATTTTCTTTAAAAACATATCACGTTTTTTCTTAGAGTTCTTTTTAATTTGTTTTCGACATCTTTTCTTGTAGTTTTTAATAGGCGTGGACATTCGGGTACCCGTTCGGGTTTGGATCGGTTTTTTTGGATATCGGGTCTTTCGGGTATAGGGTTGAAGGACACATTCGGATATTTATAAAATTCGATTCGGATTCGGTTCGGATCTTTTCAGGTTCGGGTCGGTTCTGGATACCCAAAATATAGGAAAAAACTAAAAAAAATGCTAAATTTGAATAAAATTTGGTTAAATTTTGACAAATATAACTAAGAATTTTCAGATTTTTTATTATTTTAGATATTTCGGTTATTTCGGTCTAACAATAATTGATATCTTCGGATTTTATAATTATAATTTTGGGTAATTGGGTTATATCAAGTCTAAATATAATTAATATTTTGGATGTATAATTATATTTCGGGTATTTTGGGTACCCATTCGATTCTCGGTTTGGTTCGGGTTCGGTTTCGGTTCTTCGGGTATAGGAGTCTAGGATCCGTTCGGGTATTTTGTCAGTTCCGGGTTCGGTTCGATTCCCTTTTTTCGAGTCGGATTCGGTTCGGTTCTTCAGTTCCAGATATTTTGTCCAGCCCTAGTTCTTAACTTCATAACACCTTTTTTTTTACTAAATTAAAGATTTATCTTTTAGAGCATCTTCTACCTTGTTGTAAAACATTTTTCTTAAAATAACAAACTCTGAATTTTAAGGATTTTATCTCAAAGTTTAAGGATTTCGTATCTTGAATTTTTTTTTTTTTTTTGGTCAATAACATGCATTCTTGTTTTTAACAAAAAAACGTGCATTCTTGTTTGTATTATTTTAATATTTAAAAAGTAATTAACAATGATTGGAGTAATTTACAAATCTTATCAATTTTCATTATATCGATCTATTTGGTATGTTATTACCCATATCTTCTTGGAAATTATATATTTTTGGTTTTTATCGATCTTAATCGAAGATGTTCCTAGTATATCCTTCCTAATTATATTTTTATTGGGTAAAAACCTTATGTTGGTAAGTGGGAAGATTACAAAAGAACTCTAAACAATGGTTAAGGATAATATATTTCATTAATATGCAAATGCTATTTTTCTTGATCGTACGTTATTTATCTTATGACATGTTCTTTAATAATATAGTACAATTATGCAAATGACATTTTGGTCAAACTGAACAAATAATTTACCATTATTTACGACTTAACCACCTAAATTTAGTCCATAGTTTGGCTCTATTGCAAATAAACCCAAAACTAATAGTAGCATGCAAAACAACTGAATGACAACAGCTCTTTAATTCATGTTTAATTCAAATCTAATAACGACGGAATAACTCTAGTACTATATGTACATTTTGTTGGACTATAATTGCAACAACTCTTTATATCATGTTTGTCATTAAAAATAGTGAAACGAAGAAACATATATTTCGATTCGGAAAAATTATGTGAATGATAAAAAAAATGAAAACATCATCCATATAAATCATGTTTTAATGGCCTATCTGATAATATATTCTATCTACAATTAATTTTAGATCGAGTCTTGAATATAGATCGTTGTTGTCCTTCATTATTTATTTTTTGACTTCTTCATATTTGTCTAAAAATGGAAAATATTACTTTTAAGAAAACAAAAAATTGAAGAGACATGTCGTGGTCGTGGGATTAGGAAAGAAAAGATGTCTTTGAAGTCCAATCACGTGTTCCCTTTCTCTTCTTCCTTCTTTTGTCTTATTACTTTTATCCCCCATGTTTTCTGAAACCCCTAGATTCTACCCCTAGTTTAACAATTTTCACTTTTTAGCCGCAAAACCTAGGCTATATATCATAATCTAACATTGTATAAAGTCATTTTATTTGGACCATCGTTTGCCAAACACAAAAATGTACATCGCTTGTATTAGTCTTGCTTGAATGCGTTAGGATTAGGCAAAAATAATTGGTATACGTTATGTATACTTGCTAATTTTATTACAAGCAAGATTAGGTCGATAACATGTATCGTATTTTTAATTGTCCGATTTGTTAAGGAATGTGAATCCATTAGATCATTATTTTCATCGCATGCTAGACTTACATTGACTTGTAGATTCGAATTAAAATTAGGTATGTTCGTGGTTAAATCTTATGGAACGTGTAAAATATCCAAATCACATATAAGTCTTTAATATATGAAATATTTTAATGCTGAGTGCCTGACTTATCTTATAAAAAAATCTAAACATTCAAGATTTAAATAGTTATATACCTAAATATTAAATTCAAAGCAAACATCTCGATATACAGTATAACTCTATAAATTAATAATGTGGAAACTTTGAAAATTTATTATTTTATAGAGATATTAATTAATCGAGAAATTAATAATTATTAATTTATAGAGATAACTTTTTTTAGTCAATAATCTTTTAAATTTTTATTTTATTCGAAATTCCTTATAATTTATCGATACTGCAATATTCGTTTAAGAGGTGTTGTATCAAGAAATTTAGAAGATGAATCAAACGATACTCGTGAACTTAAAATTTTGATTAATAATCTCGGTTATCGGAATAAAATGGATGCCAATAGCATAATCGACTATCAATGTGAAAACAATGAATGTCAATAGCATACTCGACTATCAAGGTACTTCAATAACAGTTGTAAAACTATGTCTATAGTAAAATAATCGAGGTTCGTGTACTCGTTGAGACGTAATCAATATCAAAATTTAGAAGATGAATCAAACGATACTCGTAAACTTGAAATTTTGATTAATAATCTCGGTTATTGGAATATAATGGATGTTAATATCATACTCGACTATCAAGATGAATATAATGGATGTCAATAGCAAACTCGACTATCAAAATGAAAACTTCAATAACATTTGTAAAACTAAGTCTGTAGTGAAATAATCGAGGTTCGTGTATTCGCTGAGCCGCTGAAAATACTCGCTGAAAATACTCGCTGAAAATATTGTAACCAAGTGTATTATTACAATATCGAAACTGATATACTCGCTGAAAATATTGTAACCAAGTGTATTATTATTACAATATCGAAACTGATATTCTTCTACTTCGTTTTAAATTTATTATTTTAGCGAATCTAATGAAATTTTGATTTTGAAATTCTACAACTAGACAATTAAAATTTTCAGAATAGTTGCTCCGTATTAAATTATTGTCTAAATTGATAATAGTGAAAATATATATAGGGTTTGTAAATGAAACGATGCTACAACACAATTTGTCCTTAACCTGATAATCTTAAGAAATTAGCCATCCGTGGTAACCTAGGGCTCGATTATATTCTCTCATGATGGAGACGTCTAACGACTTTGTAATTGGAATAGAACAAATTAACACTAAGCCAACAATTTACCTTAAGTTTAAATTTCAAATATTTGCAATAAAAATGTAGAAATATATATACCGAATAGTGAATATACAACACATAAGAAATTGTCTGTTGACGTCAAAAAAAAAAAAATTGTCGTTACGTAGTGATAAATTTAACACAGTGTAGTAAGGTGTGATCATCGATATGTTTTACTTAATCTAACAGTAAACATACTTAGTTTTTCTTATATTGTAATAATACACTTGGTTACAGAAACCGAGACAACTCGAATTCGAATCGAATCAAATCTGAACAGCAAACCTAATGTTAATGTTTTTTTTTTGTTTTTGACGGCAAAAACACCATATATTATTACAATTATACGAGTAGAGTAATTTTGGAGGCCATTTAGGTCAGAATCAAATAGTCTACATGGGAAAAGATAATACCTCGGGCTCGAGCCCCTTTTACAAGGGAATCGTCACAGACATTGAAAATACGAAGAATAAAAAAAATATCAAAATAAACAAAAGTAAAACGTAAATGATTGATCTCATCAATTTCCGAGGCTAGGGCATACCATTCTTCCTCTTCATTGATCACCATAACCAGCTGAACGCAATCTGATTCAAAATTCATCGCTAGTTCTCCTAGCAGCAAGACGGTCTTCATGGCCCATAATAAGGTATTAAATTCAGCATGAAAGGGGGGGGGGAGAGATAAAGTTCTTTCCTTCGCAAAGGCGCCAAAGTTTTTCGTCTTTTCGCTAGCTCGATTACACAAACACCCCCAAACAGGTCATCTTCAGATGCCCATGAGGCATATATTTGACAGCGAGGTCTTGGTCCGCTTCTCTCACCACCTTGGGGCGAGCCATGTGGGTTGACGCTTTCTTCACCTATTTGCGATACCACTTGTGCAACTTTCCAATTTTCTGCTTCATGGATGGCGAATTGAAGGGTATCAACGGGAGAGACATCCTTGCCATTAAAGGCTGTATCATTCATGGCCTTCCAAATATACCAAATTATCTACGGGAAAGCCTCTAGATGTTTTTCCATTACACCTCCTTCTTTTGCACGCCAAAGGAGATAATCGAAATTCTTGTATAGAGAATCACTCAGAAAAAAAATATGGACTGGATGGAATCCCTGAAAGTGCCTAGGTCTGGATTGCTGGGGGACACTCGAAGAGAAGGTGATTTATGAATTCCACCTCCGCTCCACATCTCGGACAGAACCGCTCCGTGCCGCAGTGACGATATGCCAGGTTGTTACATACGGGAACACACCCCGAGACTGTCTGTCACATGAAATGTTGGATCTTCCTTGGTGTTTTCAAAGTCCAGAATTTTCTTTTTAGAGGTGTGATATTGGGCTCGAGGATCAGTTGCGGGCCTTCTTCCTCCTTCAGCTGATTTGCGAGTGCATAACCTGATTTTACCGGATAGATGCCAGACTTCGTATGATTCCAGCAGAAAACAGCCGCCTTGTAGCTTATGCTTGGTTTCATACTCCGTATTAACGGGATGTCTTCATGGGTGATTAGGTTCTGCAATGTCTCCAATTTCCATTCCTTAGTATTATGATTAATCATGTGTCCAACATAGAGAAGCGGTCTCGGTAGACGCCATTGTCTAAGGGTGGTCTAGAAAGAATTATTGGTATCCAATTGTCGTGCGATACTTTTGTATTAAAACCTGATCCTATCGATTTCTTTAGACCGTCTTGACAAACTTAAGCTCGACACTGTATAAGATTAAAATGTTAAGAATTTAAAAGATGGGTATTAAGTGAAAAAGTTTTGCCTTTTTCCATAATTTTTATTTTGTTAATTAAATTTTGACCATGTATGTTTAAAGCGATGGTTTCATTCACCTATGTTTTGGACTGGATCTAAACGTCTTTCACCAAACAATATAACAAATTTATACTATTAAAAAATATATATTTTTTTGTGTCTAAACAATAATAAATACATATAAATTATAAATTTATGTGGATAACTATACATGTTACCAAACATATCTTTTAAAAAAAAATTAATTGATTAAATTATTTAAAATATAATAACATTAATCCATGATTGCAGAGATTAAATGTATATTTCATGTTTGTATGTGGTTGCTTTGGTACCTAAAAGCTAAAAAAAGTGATTTTAATCCGAATTTGAAATTTTAAGTGACGTCCAAATTTAAAAATTTATGTTTTGTTTAATCTATTTATTTAATTGAACCATAATTAGACCAAATGATATAAATTTTATTATTAAAAATATTTTTATTTGATAAAAAATTAAATATTCAAAATTAGTAAATATTTATATTATATGAAAATATGGTGGGACGGGTGAGGGTTATGTTTTTACAATTGCAGTTATTTGTGGGTTGGTTTGTCAAAACATACAAGATAACATGCTAATTCGAGACAGATTAAAAAGATGGGTTAACCCATTTTAACACTCATAAATATATAATTTTTGAAATTTGATTTTAATAAAACAATAATATAATTAGTTGTGCAGTAATTTAAATTCACATAATAACAAAGTTTACAGTTAAAATTACATCGATATATACTTAACTAACTTAAAATTACATTAATTTAGAAATATGGTATAAACATCAAAATACATATTGTATAACAAATCAACAAAATATTATCCTCTCACTAAAAACCTAAGAATTACAAATTCAACATATTTGAATCAATAATACTTAAATTAGATTTTATTTCTAATTTCATCTTTTATATATTTCAAAATTTAATCTACAACAAATTTTATCCCTCGCGGATTATAATCTAGATTAGCAATTACTTTAGCGATACAAAATAACGTTTGAAATCCAAGTGGTACAAATCATAAAAATTGACAGTACCAAGTTTTGTATCGTCATTTTGAGACGATCAAAAAGTAATAATAATATTTTCTTTTATTTTTAATTATTTAATAAAATACGAATAATAAAAAAAAATTAAATGTTTTTTCTATTTTCTTAAATTGTATTCCAATACTTTTAGTTTCAATCTTGTACGTATAATCATATCCTACCACTAGGCGTGGGCATTCGGGTACCCGTTCGGGTTCGGGTCGGTTCTTTCGGGTATCGGGTCTTTCATGTATTGGGTTGAAGGACCCATTCGGGTATTTATAAAATTTGGTTCGGGTTCGGGTTCGGTTCGGGTATTTTCGGGTCGGTTCCGGATACCCGAAATATAGGAAAAAACTAAAAAAATACTAAATTTGATTAAAATTTGGTTAAATTTTGACAAATATAATTAAAAATTTTCAAATTTTTATTATTTTAGATATTTCGGTTATTTCGGTCTAACAATAATTGATATTTTTGGGTTTTATAATTATAATTTTGGGTAATTGGGTTATATCAAGTCTAAATATAATTAATATTTTGGGTATATAATTATATTTCGGGTATTTCGGGTACCCATTCGGTTCTCGGTTCGGTTCGGGTTCGGTTTCGGTTCTTCAGGTATCCGAGTCTAAGATCCGTTCGGGTATTTTGTCGGTTCCGAGTTCGGTTCGGTTCCCTTTTTTCGGGTCGGGTTCGGTTCGGTTCTTCGGTTCCGGGTATTTTGCCCAGCCCTACCTACCACCATCTTAATATGACTGTTCCTAATTCTATTATCGTCTTTTACTGTTATAAATTTCTTCCACCATTTTTTTGTCATTGCTCGAATCTTATACTACAAATTATACATTGATGGTGAATGATGACACATTTTTATGCTACATAGGAGGTGGAAAGATAAAAAAAAACAAATTGTTAAAATATTTGATATAGTCAATTTTAGTTCGATTTGTTTTGTGTGATTCTTTTCTTTCATTTTTAGTACATACCGAATTTTAATCACAACGATTATACAACAGTAACACTAACACAAATTACTAAAATATTTGATATAGTCAATTTATTTTGAGATTTAAAGTGAAAATATATTAAATGTTAACAACTTAATACTGTTAAAGAAACAAAATCTGCTGGGTGGCCTGAAAAAACTTATGCAAATCGAAGGAGAATTGTGGTATGGGCTTTCGGGATATTGAAGATTTTTATCAGGTATTGTTAGCAAAACAAGCATGGCGATTGCTCAATGAGCCGGAATCACTGATTGCGAAAGTTTACAAAGGGAGATATTTTGCTTCAACAGACTTTCTAAAATGTGGAAAGTGTTACCGTCCTTCATATGCATGGCGAAACATAATACATGGGCGAACTTTTCTCCAGCGAGGTTTTTTTAAATCCATAGGTCAGAGCAGAACAACTAAGGTATGGACTGAAAATTGGATACTGGATATTCACCCAAGGAGACCACATAACAAACAAACGCTAATGGACTTGGATTTAAAAGTGGAATAACTTATTTCTAATGATGCACAGTGGAGACTTGACAAGCACATTGCTTTGTTCCCTGCGGATGATGTGAAGAGAATATTAGCACTGGACGTCGGTGCTTTCGAGGATCGTTTCATCTGAGCACATTCAAATAATGGTTCGTATTCAGTTAAAAGCGGTTACTGGCTTGTCGCAAACAATCCTCTCACACATGAACCGCTTCAGACACCACTAAAACAAACACAAATAGCCCTAAAACGGAGAATCTGGAAATTGAAAACAGTGCCTAAGATCAGAGTGTTCATGTGGAGAGTACTTTCTGGTGCTTTGGCGGTTGCAGATAGGTTACAGACCCATGGCATGATTGTCGCCACCACGTGCAGGTTGTGTCAACAAGGTATGGATACAATAAATCATGTTTTGTTCCGATGTGTAGGACCAAAATTTAGAACTATAGACATGATAAGATTTAATCACGATTATATAAATAAACAGTTTGGAACAGACGATTCATAAAACGATAAAGCAATAAAATAAATCTAAGGAGGCGAGATGAATCTCTTTCCTTAACTCTAAGAATCTCCCGTAGTGCGACGGGTTTTAATAGATCCATGAGTCCCAGGATACAACCAAAGTAATATGTATCATCTACACTTGATATCAGATCTGTCGAACATTATACTACAATACTCTCGAATAGAAACTTACTCTAAACAGTAGGGAATTGAAGAAACTTTTGCTAGAACTTTTAGGATGTGTTTTTGTGTATCAGAGGATGATTTTTAAGGTGAAAATCGGACTGTATATATAGGAGAGAGGCTAGGGTTTTTCCCAGACAGAAAAGGAATATTCCTCAGAATATTCTATCGGCTGCGATTTTTAAGTCGGCCAGTTGAGTATCGATCGATACCCCTTGGTATCGATCGATACCTCTAAAAGTCCACGAGCCCAACAAGGCCCAATGTGCGATCGACGCACGTGTGGTCTTTTCTTCTCTCATGTTGTTCATCATTTAAATTAATGACACAACCATTCCAAAATATATACACGAGAAAACATTTCTCGGTCAATGAAAACATTTCATTTGAAAGAGCTTAACTCATTTCTTTTCACACTAACACAATTTTATCAAGCTCTCAAGCTTTGACAAAAAAATAGTTCCAACAATCCCCCACATGAATAGAAATAACTCTAAACATAAGAAAAATTGTACAGACTAGACTTTACTAGACATACTTGACTAGACTCATCTAGACGTAGACAGACTTTCGAGAGTATACGAAAATGTAACTGTATCTGAGAGGTAGCATTTTCCAGCTTTGAACCAATCATTTTTAATATCTGTCAAGTTTACTCGGCCAGGAGGTGAACATGATGTCTTGAACCGCCCGGATTTTGATGTAAACTTAGACAACATGTATCGCACAGAGACATCTCGTAGAACTTTGTTCTCTATTGTTTTCATTTTGGCCTTGAACATTCCTGGTATTCGTGAGTGAATTTGGAGAATATAGCCTTCTCTTTCATTCTCCTAGAAACGGCCCCATTTCACACTTCACTAGGTGATCTATTTATTAGCTTGTTTTCAGAAGTGTCCTGTCACACTCCACTATCTACACAACTATGCAATCATTAAAAGCCAACGCTTATCCTTACTATCCACAGGTAGCACTGTTTTATCATCCTAGGAACTAGGCAGAGACATAGTCTCACAGTGCTCAATTCGAATCAGTTCAATTTTGTTTCCCTTTGAACCTAGATCTTGGGATCTCCAGTCACATAGGTGGGGTATCTGTCAAACGTCATCATTTTCTATAGGCTTTAAACCCATTCCTTTTGATGATTTTACAATTTGATCTCGCGGCAAACCTTTGGTAAACGGATCCGCTAGGTTATCAGCCGACTTGATGTAATCTATCGTTATTACACCAGTTGAGATCAATTGTCTAATGGTCTTACGTCGTCTTCTTATATGACGAGACTTGCCATTATATAGATTACTCAGTGCCCGAGAGATAGCCGACTGACTATCACAGTGTACACGTAATGCTGGCACTGGTTTCTCCCACATCGGGATATCTTCCAAAAAGTTTCGAAGCCATTCTGCTTCCTCAACAGCTTTATCTAAAGCTATAAACTCTGACTCCATGGTTGATCTGGCCAGGAGTGTTTGTTTGGAAGATTTCCAGGATATTGCTGTACCAGCAAGAGTAAAGACATATCCACTCGTGGATTTGGAGTTTCTTGAATCTGAAATCCAATTGGCATCACTGTACCCTTCCAGCACTGCTGGTTCTTTACCGAACTGCAGCCCATAACTTTTGGTGTATCTTAGATAATTTAATACCTTAGTTATGGCTCTCCAATGGGTATGACCTGGATTACTCGTGTAACGACTTAGTACGTTTACCGAGTGTGCTAAATCGGGTCTAGTACAATTCGTTAAGTACATTAGACTCCCGATGACTCTTGCATACTCCACTTGTAACACTGCTTCACTTGAATTCTTTGTCAAGTGAAGTTGATGATCAAGTGGAGTTTTCGCAGTCCCATTGGAGTAGGTCTTAAACCTCTCTAGGATTTTTGTAGCGTAATGATTTTGAGACAGAATTATTCCTTTTGAATTTCGAATAATCTTAATCCCTAGAATTACATCTGATAATCCCATGTCTTTCATGTCAAACCTTCCAATCAGCATGTTCTTTGTTTGAATGATTATATCTTTGTTTTTTCCCATGATTAGCATGTCATGTACGTACAAACACAACAACACATAACCTTGTAGAGTACTTTTGATATAGATGCACTAATCACATTCATTGATGTGAAAGCCATTTGAAATCATTACACTGTCAAACTTTCCATGCCATTGCTTCGGAGCTTGCTTGAGTCCATATAGCGATTTGACAAGTCTACAGGCTTTCTTCTCTTGTCCGGGTGCAACATAACCCTCAGGTTGATTCATATAGATCTTTTCCTCTAAATCTCCGTTTAGGAAAGCAGTCTTAACATCCATATGATGTATTTCAAGGTTTCTTAAAGCTGCGATTCCAATCAACATGCGAATCGAAGTAATTCTCGTCACTGGAGAATAAGTGTCAAAGAAGTCCAATCCTTCCTTTTGACGAAATCCTTGTACCACAAGCTTGGCCTTATATTTGTCTATAGAGCCATCGATTTTTAGCTTAGTGGTGAAGACCCATTTACAACCAAGAGGTTTGCAACCTTGAGGTAGGTCTACCAACTCATAAGTATGATTTTGCATAATTGAGTTGATTTCACTGTTGGATGCCTCCCTCCAGAAAGGTGTATAAGGTGTAGACATTGCTTCCATGAAGGTTCTTGGACCACTTTCCGCTAGGAATGTCATTATGAACTCAGAGCCAAATGTCTTCTCCTTACGAGCTCTCTTGCTTCGTCTAGGTTCAGCTTCTTCTTCTTCTGCAGAAGTGCCTGAAGTGCTTGCCTCATTGCTTGCATCTCGTTCGTCACGAGTTCGTTTAGGATTTCCTCTATCCTTACATGGAAACACATTTTCGAAGAAGGATGCATTCCTTGACTCCATTATTGTGTTTACATGAATGTCTGGTATATCTGATTTATGTACCAGAAATCGATAGGCACTACTATTGTGCGCGTATCCGATGAAAATGAAATCTACCGTTTTAGGTCCGATGGTGACCTTTTTCGGAAGTGGTACTGCAACTTTTGCCAGACATCCCCACACTTTCAGGTATACATACGAAGGTACATTACCTTTCCATAGTTCATAAGGAGTTTTTCCTATAACTTTGTGTGGAATTTTGTTCAGGATATAATTTGAGGTAAGCAGAGCTTCCCCCCACAGGTTCTGGGCTAACCCAGATTCCTGCAACTTTGCATTCATCATTTCCTTGAGAGTTCTGTTTTTCTTTCAGCAACTTCATTGTATTCAGGTGAGTAGGGAGCAATTGTTTGATGATTAATGCCATGTGCTCTACAGAATGCATCAAATGGTTCACTATATTCACCACCCCTATCACTTCTGACCTTTTTTATGGTCTTGCCGAGTTGGTTTTCAACTTCCAGCTTGTATTCTTTAAATTTGTCCAAGGCTTCATCTTTACTTCGCAGTAGAAAGATGTAACAATATCTTGTGCAATCATCTATGAAAGTCACGAAATATTTCTTGCCTCCTCTGGTTTGAATATATTTCAAATCACATAAGTCTGTGTGAATTAAACCTAGAGGTTCTGTTGTTCTTTGAACGCTGGGTGATGGCGTTTTAGTGAGTTTGGCTTGGACACAAACTTCACATTTGTCTTTGCTTAATTTGCATTTAGGAATCATGTTCATGTTCATTAATCTACTCATAGACTTGAAATTAACATGTCCTAATCGTTCATGCCAAATATTAAAAGACTCAGCGAGATAAACAATTGGTTTCTTATCATTAATCTTAGGGTTCTTCGAGGTGAAAGCCTCGGTTACATTATCCTTTCGGATTACTGCCTCAACAGACATCTTAAACAGATTATCACAAAAAAACCCTTACCCAAATACATCCCATTCTTCGTTAGGATTAGCTTATCACCTTCCAGCTTCACAGAGAATCCATGCTTACTTATGAGCGATCCAGAGATCAGATTATTGCGTATGTCTGGTACATGGACGACGTTCGTGAGAACCAGTTCCTGTCCAGAGGTGAGCTTCAGAACAACCTTGCCGTGAACATCAATTGTCGACGAGGCAGAATTACCCATTAAGAGCTTTTCACCATTCTTGGTCTTTGTGTATGTGGAGAACATCTCTCGATCCATACAGATGTGTCTGGTTGCACCAGTATCGAACCACAAAGTCTTTGGATTGCTTTCTGCAACGTTGGCCTTAGTGACCACAGCACACATGTCAGCTTCAGTCAAGTTGGCTTGAGCCTTCTTGCTGCGACACTCGAAGGATTTGTGTCCTTGCTTTCCACAGAAGTTACACATTCCAGAGAACCCTTGAGAAGTCTGACCATACTGACTTTTCTTGTTCTTGAACTTCTGGAAGTTCTTTGGTGGCATTTTCCCTTTGCCTTTGTTTAGGCGTCCTTTGTTCTGCCCCTTGCCTTGATTGGGGTTTTGGTGTTCAACCATGTTCGCATTGTGTTCGCGAATTTTTAAACCTACATTGATCTGTTGCTCCCGATTCGTAGACTCTACGCGGAGCTTAACAATCAGATATTCAAGACTCATTTTCTTTTTCTTCAGCCTGAGGTAGTTCTTGAAGTCCGTCCAACCAGGAGGTAGCTTCTCGATGATGCAGCAACCTTGATAGGTTTCACACAGCCGCATTCCCTCAGCATGGATGTCGTGTAGGAGCCTCTGTACCTCATCGACTTGTTCCATTAGTGGTCTTGAATCCACCATCTTGTACTGCTCGAATTTCGCCACAGTGAATTTCTGAGTACCATAATCTTCAATGCGGTACTTCTTGTCTAAAGAATCCCACAGATCCTTAGAAGTCTCAGCATTTTCGTACACCCCAAATAGAGAGTCTGAAAGACTATTCTGAATATAACCCTTGCACAAGAAGTCAGCATGTTCCCAGGCGTGGACACTCGCAAGCGCACGTGGATCAATGTTATCCTCAGGGAGAACATGTTTCACCTCACTGGTGTATTTCTGCAGATTCAATGCTGTCAGATAGAAGAACATCTTCCTTTTCCATATCTTGAATGCTGTCCCATCAAACTTGGTTGGAGGAGCGACATGGTTCCCAGAAGGAACTTTGACCGTCTCAATCTGACTCGCAGTCGATTCAACCTTTTCATTGGTTTTCTCCACCAATCCAGAGTTGTTTTCAGCGTCGATTGTCATTCTGTTAAGATAAAAGAAACAACTTTCAATTAGTATCGATATATAAACTTAAGAATCGCAATTCTAATATCGAACTAAATCGCATTGGTGTCGATCGATACTCCTTGGTATCGATCGATACACACACAATGTCTATCGATATACCCAGATGGTGTCGATCGATACAACCTTGGTGATGATCGATGCACGTGAGTTTTGTATAAGATCGATCGATACACCTCGGTGTCGATCGATGATCAGCTTGTATCGATCGATACACCTCGGTGTCGATCGATGCTTAGCTTGTGTCGATCGATACACATATAGTGTCGATCGATGCAAGTGAATTTTTACACAGGATCGATCGATATACCACAGTGTCGATCAATTCATGTTAATATTACACAATATCGATAAACATAGACCCAACTAGGTCGATGCACAGTATCGATCGATACACCTCAGTGTCGATCGATACAACTCGATGCAAAGTATCGATAGATGCACCTTAATGTCATCTGATACAACTGTTTGCATAGTATCGATCGATGCACCTCAGTGTCGATCGATACAATTTTTGTCTAGTATCGATCGATACCATAGGGTGTCGATCGATACTCACAACGCTTCTATCGCAATCGAACCTATCAAGAACATGATTTGTGTTCGTTGATTCTACCGTTCATTAATCGCAATTAAAGACGGTTTTCAGAAGATGTTTAAAGCAGTACTGCTTCTACTACACGTTTCAAATTGCTAAACAGGTTTTTGATAACGTTTGAGTATCACTAGCATATTAACATCTTCTTAAAAATAGAATAGATGGAGATTGCCTCTACTACACGTTTCAAGTTGCTAAGAAGCTTTTTGATAACGTTTGAGTATCATCAGCAGTAGAAGAATCGTTTTAGAAAACCGTTTGAAAACGTTTATTTACTCGTGATTAAAGATCCAATTGAAGTAATAAAACAAAATTGGATCTTCTTAGAGTTAAGATTGTATGACCAAAATTTAGCACTATAGACAAGATAAGATTTAATCACGATTATATAAATAAACAGTAAGGAACAGACGATTCATAAAACGATAAAGCAATAAAATAAATCTAAGGAGGCAAGATGAATCTCTTTCCTTAACTCTAAGAATCTCCCGTAGTGCGACGAGTTTTAATAGATCCATGAGTCTCAGGATACAACCAAAGTAATCTGTATCATCTACACTTGATATCAGATCTGTCGAACATTATACTACGATACTCTCGAATAGAAACTTACTCTAAATAGTAGGGAATTGAAGAAACTTTTGCTAGAACTTTTAGGATGTGTTTTTTGTGTATCAGAGGATGATTTTTAAGGTGAAAATCGGACTGTATATATAGGAGAGAGGCTAGGATTTTTTCCAGACAGATTTTTAAGTCGGCATGTTGAGTATCGATCGATACCCCTTGGTATCGATCGATACCTCTAAAAGTCCACGAGCCCAACAAGGCCCAATGTGCGATCGACGCACGTGTGGTCTTTTCTTCTCTCATGTTGTTCATAATTTAAATTAATGACACAACCATTCCAAAATATATACATGAGAAAATATTTTTCGGTCAATGAAAACATTTCATTTGAAAGAGGTTAACTCATTTCTTTTCACACTAACACAATTTTATCAAGCTCTCAAGCTTTGACAAAAAATTAGTTCCAACACGATGTTCTGTGGCAACAGAAATCTTTGCGAGAGCTGGTATTACACCTCCAATCAATGGGTTTGGCAATTCGTTGGAGGAGAATGTCTCGTATATGCTAGACCTCACGAAGAAGACGATGTTGATCAAAGAAACCATGATATCAATCCCTTGGGTATTGTGGAATATATGGAAAAATCGGAACTCTGTTTTATACGCAAATACACAGGAATCCGCTGGCGTCATAGCGCAAAGATTCGTGGAGGAGGGGAAACAGTGGTCAGCCGTCAATGAACCGGAACAAACACAAGAGATTGCCGCGATGGCTGACATTGGGCTCGACAACAGATGGTTTTCACCATCGAACGGGAGAGTAAAATGCAACATCAATGCTAATTGGAGGAACTCATCCCTACAGTGGTGTGTCTTGGATCTCGCGAGATCACATGGGCAACGTAACTCATCACGCAAGAGAGGCACTTACAAGTTCGCCGAACAGAATCGTGGCAGAATTGAGATGTGTTATCTGGTCAATGCAAAGCCTACGAGATTTACGTATGTCGGACATTATAATCGCATCAGACTGCTCCCCTGCAATAGAGGCGATATCTAACCATTCCCATTGGCCAGCCACTATACCATTTCTTTCTTGAGCACATCACACGTCTTCGGACATGTTTCATGAATTGCACCTTTGAAGTGGAACGGATGAGCTCCAACTCGATTGTAAGAGATATAGCGAAGAGTGTGACTAGAGACGGGCGATTCCAATCATACCTCGCATTAGGAGGGCATGCATGGTTACATGATCGAATTTTACGAGAAACACATTGAGTATATGGAGATCCTTCCCTTCGTTTTCTGTCTTCTCTTACCTGGCCTTTGTATTTCCTGAACTTTCCTTCGTTTATCAATTGAATTCATACGTTAAAAAAACAACAACTTAACACTGTTATGGTTTTCGTTTGAGTTTGATTAATTTCAGTATTTTTTTAGTTCATTTATTTTTTATCTTTCCATCTATTAAAACTATTCCAATCAAATAAATCGAATCAAATAAAAATAGCTTGAAACTAATTAAAGTTTAATTTGATTGGAATAGTTCTAACAGATGGAAAGATAAAAAAAAACGAACTAAAAAAATACTGAAATTAATCAAACTCAAACAAAAGCCATAACAGTATTAAGTTGTTAACATTTAAAATATTTTCACTTTAAATCTCAAAACAAATTGACTATATCAAATATTTTAGTAATTTGTGTTAGTGTTACTGTTGTATAATCGTTCTGATTAAAATTCGGTATGTACTAAAAATGAAAGAAAAGAATCACACAAAACAAATCGAACTAAAAACGGAATCAACAAATATAGGAGGGTGTATTCAATTTTAGTATTTGAAGTGATTTGTATTAAAATTACAAATTCTATTTTTTTCAAACATGAATTTTAAAAAATATTTAAAAAACTCATGTTGTTGAACTAGTGATTTGTAAATGAAACTTCAAATCCACTCTATTGGAAATATTTTAATTAGTGAATTTTAAGAGACTTTTACTGATTTGAAAATGTTTTGGTAAATTTTATTAGTTAAAAATATAAAAATCCAAATCTCATGGTTTTAGACGAGATTTCATAAATTTTTAAAAACAAATCATAACAAATTACTTAATTCACTCAAATCGTTTTAAAACTCATTAAAATTCAAATCTTTTCAAATCCTCTAAAATATTAGATTGAATAAACCCAATATTGTAATGCTTTCATGATTTTTATTTAAGGTTCAAAATTGTATAATTTAGATTTAAAAGGGGAAAATCGTATTTTAAATCCTCAAGATTGAAAAAGGTAGCACTTTAAACTTTCAGAATTTTGCACCAACACTTTAAACCATCAAAGTAAGGAAACTAACACATTAAACATTCAATGTGACAACTTTATTCGCGCTGCCAAAAATGTGACTGGAATTGTTCAGTTTCCGGTAAAAAGATGGTGATGTGTCATTTTTTTGTTTTTAATTAACAACTTAAATACCTAGAACGGTTCAGAAGTCCAATGTTTATAAATAATAAATAATAAATAATAAATAACTTAAAACGTAAAATACTGTTTTTCTGTCAAAAACGTAAAATCCCGTTTTCCTATAAAAAGACGTAAAATCTCATTTTCCCGCCGAAAACATAAAATCTCGTTTTGCCGTCAAAAACGTAAAATCCCATTTTTCCGCCAAAAACGTAAAATCATGTTTTCCCGTAAAAAAACGTAAAATCATGTTTTCCTGTCAAAAACGTAAAATCACGTTTTCCCGCCAAAAATGACAAATCCCATTTTTCCTTAAAAAACAGGATTTTACGTTTTGACGGGAAAACAAGATTTTACGTTCTTTACTGAAAAAACGAGGTTTTTCGTTTTGGCGGAAAAACGTGATTTTACGTTTTTGGCGGAAAACAATATTTTACGTTTTTTACGGAAAAACTGAATTTTATGTTTTTTTACGAAAAAACAAGATTTGTCGTTTTTGGCGGGAAAACGTGATTTTATGTTTTTGACGAGAAAACAGGATTTTACGTTTTTACGGGAAAACATGATTTTACGTTTTTTACGGAAAAACGTGATGTGTAGTTTTTGGTGAGAAACTGGGATTTTACATTTTTGACAGAAAAACGGGATTTTACTTTTTAAGTTATTTATTATTTATAAACGTTGGATTTCTGAATCGTTCTAGGTATTTAAGCTGTTAAAAAAAAAAAATTACACGTCACCATCTTTTTACCGGAAACTAAACAGTTCCAGTCACATTTTTGGCGGCGCGAACAAAATTGCCACATTGAAGGTTTAATATGTTAATTTTCTTACTTTGATGGTTTAAAGTGATAGTACAAAATTCTGAAAGTTTAAAGTGCTACTTTTTTTAACCTTGAGAGTTTAAAATGCGATTTTCCCGATTTAAAATGGAACGATTTTAATTAAAGATTCCATGTTGAATTTTTCCCTTTGAAATGGTTACCCCTTTCTCAATTCTCATGATCCTTAATTACAAGAAGTGCACGAAACGCCAGAGAACGCATAATTACAAATTCACCCTAATTAATTATTTCCCGCCCAGATTTAACCCTCCTTATTTTCCCATTCACCCTTCAAGTTTGACCGTTATTCCCATTTCGCCCTCCTCTGTTTCCATCTTCCCCATCGAATCCACAGAGAAGAAACAGAGCATTTAATCCAATCCAAAATCTCTTCCAGTGTTTAACGATTCAAGTCCAGTGATCAACGGTGGAGTACCAGTGTAGAGACGGCGGCTGTTCATCGGAGAAAAATCCGCAAGCTTCTTCTCCACTCAGAAAGTCGTCGTGATCCTCCGTCTGCTCCATTTTCACAAACTGGAAGAAATTACCGCCGGTAACCGTCACCGGAGCCACCGTAACGTTAGAGCTACTTTCCTCGTTTAATACGGCGCTCGAATCACTGCTGTCTGAAGATCCAGCGGCGGCGAAGTAAGAAGCAGCAGCCTTTAATGGAAGGAGATCACGGAGATCGGTGAAACTCCGGTAATTGAAACTATCGGAATGTTCTAGAAGCTGCGGAGGAGATGACGGCGGTTCTGTAATCTTCTCCGGCAACGAAACTTCTTCCTCCTTTACGGAAATATCACTCTCCATCGTCGCAGCGTTGTTCTCTTCCTCTTCTTCTTCTTCTGCTCCTCCGTTAAGCTTAGATTTCAGTTTACTAATCTGCATCAAAACAAAACAAAAACAAAGTCTCAATTTTTTTAACCGGGATCTCATACCGAAATCAAGAACATCTAAAATGGCTAACGAAGTGGGAGGAAAAAGCTTCAATTTTTAGTTTGGATAAAAAAAAAGTGTAAATCTTTTAGCAACAAAATTGAAATATTGACCAATCCTTTAAAACATTTAAAACATCTACGCAATGGGAAGAAAAAAGTTTCAATTTTTTTTTTTTTAATTTGGGATCAACAAAAAAAGTTTCAATCATTTAGCAAAAAGTTGTGTGTTTTTATATACCTCTTGGAGGAGGGATTCATTGTCACGGCGGAGGGAATCGAAATTATGGCGGAGAGAATCAAATTGGGTTTTAAGAACACCGTAATCTTTCTCAAGCTGTTTTGTCTTCCACCGTGCACGGCGGTTCTGAAACCAAACAGCTACTTGACGAGGTTGAAGACCAAGTTCTTGAGCTAACTTGACTTTCCTCTCAGGCTCAAGCTTGTTCTCTAACTCGAAATTCTTCTCCAAGGCTTTAACTTGGTTAATGCTTAACCGTCTCTTCTTCTCAGATAAACCGGTTTGTCCTCTTTCCTCAATTATGGCTTCTTCTTCCTCCTCGTAACCTTCAAGCATCGACTGGAACTCTCTTCCGTATCTTCTCGGACTCTGCTCATCTGTCGACCAAATTAAGAAAATTAATTAAAAATTTTTGAAAACGAAGGGGCTTGATTGAAAATTAGCCAAAGATTAAGAACCTGTAGAAGTAGTGGGACATAAAGAGATGAGACCACCACAAACTGAATCTGAGCTGCTTAATCTCTTCATCATCAAACAACACTAAGGAAAAAAGGGTCTTATGCATCTAGTACTTGATGATCTCGTTTCTCTTATAAACCCATCAACAAAAGAGCAAAATTTTGAAGAATGAGAGAGAAGAAAAACTAGAAATGCACAAGAATTAAGACAGTGGGAGATTCTATTTACAGAGCGAGGAGGGAGAGAGAGGTTGGGGCTCCTGCGTTTTCCATATGAACAAGCTTGGTTTCACACTTTCTCTCACTTTAAATAAACTCAGCTTGGGTTAGAATGTAACCATGGTTAAGTAGATATTGTTGGGTGTTCTTTTGGTAAATGAAAAATGTTCATAAAACCATAAAATTGAATGTCCTCGATTGCAATTTTGAGGGGTCCACCGGCTATACCCAGTTACCTCCAGGCTTCTTCCGGTATCACTGGAACTCGAGTGATGAAAAAGAAAACAAAAACAAAAATAAAAAAATTGATGACTCGGCTAACTATAATCGGCTCAGCTCGGCTCAAATTCTACGTGGAAACGAATTTTCAACTTAGATTTTATTTTTCTTTCTTTTTTTTTTTGGTTGATAAACCGTAGGAGTTTTGAACCTTCGACTTATAATCTCCCATAATATTTATAATTAATATTTAGATATTCCAATTTTTTTAAAAATAACTTCCATCCCAAAAGAATTTAAATCTGGAATACAAGAGAACCAATCCCCTTGTGTTACCACTAACCCATTACCTTTTTAATTACACATCCAATTTAGATAAGAACATCACATTATTTTACAAATATTAATCCAATCAGAACCGATTTTGAGGCCAAGCAAACTAAGCATAGATTTACGGTCCTCATTTTTATATAAAAAATTACGGCCTTAAAATTTTTAAAAAATCTTCTTATACTAGTATTGAAGTGTATATGTTTAACGCTAGATATCATGAATTTGATTCTCATCAAATGATTTTTTTTTAATAAACCAATTAAAACAAAAAAACTAATATAATTATAAAATAGCCCAATTTTTTATGTAGCTTGCGACCTCTTCAAATTTTAGGACCGACTCTTAATCCAATATATAATACGTAGACGCATGCATGGTTTAATTATCTTATAAATAAAATGTAGAACTTTGATATACTGTAAAAAAGTTGGTATCAGGATTCTTAATATTATGTTTTTTTTGTTAATTGCTAAAACCAAGAATGCTTTATATTTTACACAATCTTTTTGTAATCTACTCATCCCCTTTTTTAAAGCTGTAATAGTTGATTATGTGTTTTTTTTTTTTTGAAAATGTTTCTCTAATACATTTTTAAAATTATTATATTAAGTTACGGGGTGATGACTTTCGTGACAATGCAAAAGGAGACAAGAGCTGTTGGCCCTCGGTGACAGCAACAAGAGTGAGTTTTTCTCTTTACTTTACTTTTTAATTTTTTTTAATGAGGTTTGGTTCTTTTTTTTTGGAATAAGCTGGTTCTTTGATTCGTTCACCTTATAAATTTCTATAGGCCATTACTATTAAGATATATATAAATCATGTTTTTTAGAGGGAACCGTTACAGTCTATTACATATAATCAAATTAATTTCCTCTAAATTGATTGAACTAACCACATTATTTAATATTTTTCAAACCTACAACAACAATAAATCAATAATCCACATCTCACATATCATATTTCAATTTAATCTTGGTGCGAGTAAAATCACTATTAATCAATAATTATAAAAATAATTTGATATTTAATTTTAAGTATTCAGATTTGGATTAGGAAACCTCAAATATCATATTCTTCGGATCGGATCACATATCTCAAATATATTATCTAATCCTCATTATAAAGTTTATAATTTTTTTAAAAATATATCAATTTTTTTTTATGCTCCTCATTAACAAGATGAATTTTTTTTATAATACTAAAAAATCATTGAAAATAAAAATTTAGAATGAAACGAATGTAGTATATAGGAATATCAACAATTTCTAAGATAGAAAAAGTGCATAAATTTAAATAATTTAATAAAGAACAAAAAAATTTAAAAACAACAAAAGTGACTCAATGTTATTTTGATACCACGATTCTTATTAAAAAAAAACACACTCAAATAAGATTCAGATTTGGTGAATTAAATCATTATGCAATCAAAATCGTTTGTGCAATGAAACTTAAAAAAGACGTAATCACTCAAGGTCACTTGTGTTCACCGACAAATAATGATATCAAAGGGGGATTTTGTGTTTCCACCTAATACGACATCGTATTAATTCAAAAACGACGCCGTCACCGAGGAGAAGAGTCCTCGTGCTTATCCATAAAAAGAAAATAAAAAATATCTTCAAAACTGCCACGTCAGCAGATAGCGATCACCGGCAAAAACACAGTGAATTGAATTCTATGGCGGTGCTTCGAAACTCGCCGTCTGTCTCATGAGAATGGCGTCGCTTAATCTGCGAACGCATCTTCTTCCTTGGCTGTAATCAATCCAATTTCTCTCTGCTTCTCCGGCTTTTGTTCAATATCTACTTCGAAATTTCGATGCCTGCTTGTGTGTTCGAATCGATCAGATCTGTTTATCATTAGGAATTTCGAAATTACGTCTAGCGATAAGTTGAATCGCTGTTTCTTTTAGGTTTTTGGCTTTAGTTTTCGATTGATTGTGTATGTCTCCATGATTTTGCAGTGATGTTAAGAGAACAAAACCATTTAGAAAGACTTGGATGTGTCCTAGGATCATATCAAAGAGATTCAATGTTAGAATGGGAGTGATGTCTGAGGAAGGAGATGTCTTATCTTCCTCTAAGAGCAATGGATCAATGGGGATCGAGGTGCAGCCAGATTTGGTTTCGTTTGGAACATTAGCAGCAGAAATGATTCCCACAACAATGGTTTCATCTGAAGAGTTTGATCTAGATCGACCTACTGATGGATTTGCCTCTATTCCTCAAGCTATCGAGGATATTCGACAGGGCAAGGTTTGTATTAGTAGCAACAATGTTGGCTTTGCTGTCTTAGAAGGAGAGGATTTTAAGTGAAAGCTTTGTTTTTTTTTTTTTGTGTGCAGTTGGTAATTGTTGTAGATGATGAAGACAGAGAAAACGAAGGAGATTTGATCATGGCGGCATCGTTGGTAACACCTGAAGCTATGGCTTTTGTAGTAAAGCATGGGACTGGAATCGTGTGTGTGAGCATGAAAGGCCAAGACTTGGAGAGGTTAGAGCTTCCACTAATGGTGACGCGAAAAGAGAACGAGGAAAAACTCCGCACGGCCTTCACGGTTTCAGTGGTAAGTTAAAATACGTGTTTTTTTTTCATCCTTTTAAACCACAAGACTCTTGGTGTTGTGTGATGAAAAGAATGTTGAGAATCTTTGCCAGGACGCGAAAACAGGAACATCGACTGGTGTCTCAGCTCGTGATAGGGCACAAACAATATTAGCCCTTGCATCCAAAGATTCAAAGCCTCAAGATTTCAATCGTCCTGGTCATATCTTTCCTTTGAGATACAGAGAAGGTGGTGTTCTTAAAAGAGCAGGGCATACAGAAGCCTCTGTTGATCTAACTGTGTTAGCCGGTTTAGAAGCAGTATCGGTTTTATGTGAGATTGTAGATGATGATGGCTCCATGGCTAGATTACCAAGACTCCGCCAATTTGCTGAACAGAACAACCTGAAAATAATATCAATCGCCGATTTAATCAGGTCACTTCAAGATCGGCTACTGATTTGCAGATTAGAAACTCTCAACTTTCTCAGTTACTGATGTTTTCCTCTTGATTTCGATTGCAAACTTTGTCTGGCAGATACCGAAGGAAAAGAGAGAGACTGGTCGAGTTTACTGCGGTTGCGCCTATACCAACAATGTGGGGACCATTCAAAGCATATTGCTTCAAGTCATTACTTGATGGAGTTGAGCACATTGCAATGGTCAAAGTAATTATATAAACCTCTGTTTCTTCAAACCTTTCTTTCTTATACCCCAAAATTTGATTAAAAAAAACACAGGGAGAAATCGGAGATGGGAAGGATATTCTGGTGAGAGTACACGCGGAGTGTATCACGGATGATATATTCGGAAATGGCTCTGGTGGAAAACAATTAGCGATTGCGATAAGACAGATTGAAGAAACTGGGAGAGGTGTTTTTGTCTACTTACGTGGTCCTGAAGCCAAAGGCATTGACCTAACCCACAAGCCTCGTACGTACGACAACAATTCAGATCACACCCAGGGTGTTTCATCTCCTGTTGCTTCAAGAGAATACGGCATTGGAGCACAAGTAAAAATCGAATCTTTTTTACTGTTTTTTTTGGATAACTGCAAAGATTAAATTTGAAATGTTGATGATGCAGATTCTGAGGGATCTTGGAGTTAGAACAATGAAGGTGATGACGAATAATCCAGCAAATTACGTTGGTCTTAAAGGCTATGGTTTATCAATCTCTGGTAAGGTTCCACTCATTAGTCCTAACTCTTAGGAAAAATGGAGCCGTACTGTGTCATCCGATTTTGTAGCTTTAAATGGTATTTTCTCTGCGAATTCTTCTCGAGAATCGTTTTTTTTTTTGAGTTTACATATATGTTTTTTTTAATTAGAATTCTGGTTTTCATAATGAAGTAAAAACAGTCCTGAAATCATTGCCGCAAATTTGGTCGAGATCTGGTACCAACATTTGGGATGATTTATTTTCTAAGTACTACTTTATAATGTTTATCCTAATTAAAATATACATTATTCTGAACTTTTGTATCCATATTTTTGCCGAGTTCCTTTCCTTACATATATATGTTGTTATGGGTAGGGGTGGGCGTTCGGATCCTCGGATCGGGTTCGGTCGGGTATTTCGGGTTTCAGATATTTTGGGTTTAGGGATTTAGGTACTGATCGGATATTTTAAAAATCCGGATCGGGTTCGGATTGGATCGGGTATTTTTTTTTAAGATCCAAATTTTTTTCGGATATGTTCGGATCTAAATCCAAAAGTATCCACAATACCCGAAGAACCCGAAATCCGAGACAAAACACAAAAACATGAATATTCATTACAATAAAACCAATATATTTTCAAATCAAAAGAAATACTTGAAAAATCCAGAAAAAAACAAAATAGATGTATTCGATATACCCATAATATCAAAAATATATCTAAAATACCCAAAAAATAATTAATATATTCTGGTTTATAGTTGTAATTTTGGGTATTTGGATTATATCAAGTCTAAATATAATTAATACATTTAGGTATATAATTACATTTCGGGTTCGGTTCCTCGGTACTGATTCGGATTGGGTTCTTCGGGTATAAGAATTTAGTATTCGATCGGATATTTTAAAAATTCGGATCGGATTTGGTTCGGATATTTTTGGATCCAGATTTTTTGCTCAGCCCTAATTATGGGCTTGAGAGATTGCTCATTAACCTTGGTCGTCGAGAAGAAAACAAATAATAACAAGTCTACGTAAGAAACAGAACACACTGTACTCTCTTTTGGAATTTTTCTCCTGAACAATTCAGTAAAGCTCGAGCACCGAGTAGCACGCTCCTCCCCACTTAACTCTAGTTTCTCTACAGCTTTCGAGGTGACTCGAGATGATAAACGATCCACATCCACTTGTGTATAAACGATTCCTACCCAAGAATAATTCTTTGGAGTATTGTGGCGTTTGCGAGACAATGGTATACACAAAACATTATGTATATTCATGCCAAGAATGTGATTTTGGTGAATGCTTTCTTTGTACAACATTTTGCGTTTTCTTTGTACAACATTTTGTCACTTTTTTTTCCTTGCTGATGATGATGATTATGATGACCTACTCTTACTCATAATCAACAGAAAGCGTCTTCCCCATTGTACTTGAAACATCTGTATTCTTGTGGCGGCGACCACATCAAGAGATCGAGAAGATTGTGAAACCAAGAATTTAGAAAACAGACTACTCTTAATTGGTATAAATCTATAACTCTTAATTGGTATAAATCTATAATATAAACCACAATATGGTTGGAAGAATTTTGAAATGTTTTTTTTTTTTTGCTTGTTTAGACCAAACCTTCTCTCAATTGTTTTATGTGTATGTTGCAGCTTAATGATATGATGCATACTCATGTGCTGACACTAAGAGCATCATTATTGGGAGAAACCCATTTGAGTTTCTTAAGTAAATTTTTTAAGTAAATTTTAATTATAAATTTGAAGTTAAGAAACTTTTGTTTTTGCTGCTTTATTGGTAAAACCCTATTAGGGGTTCTTAAAAAAAAAAAATTTAAAAATTATAAAAAAACATATTTGACATAAAAACATAACATTTTAAACATAGATTTTGAAATGAGATCCACATGTGCACTTCCGTTTCCAAAATTATAAACATACTATATTTTATAAAACCAAAATTATATTGCATTTCATGAATTTTAAAACATACAAAATATTGCCGAAGCTTCAGGAAATTTTTTTTTAAAATTTTAGAATCTTAAAAAAAAAATTAATATGTAAAGATTCTAATTCATTAATATGTAAAAAAAAGTTTAGAATTTTAAAGTTGAAGTTAAGAAAAAGTTAAAAAAACAAAAAAGGTAAGAATTTTTTTTTAAGTTAAAGTTAAGAAAAAGTAAAAAAAAAATCCGGCGAATGAAGGGTTGACACGTGGCTAAAAACAGTGTAAGAACCCCCTTAAGAATCAGTTCTTAAAACTCTTATTTAAGAATCAGTTCTTAAAACTCTTATTTAAGAATCGGTTCTTACACTGTTTATAATTTTTTTTTTTTGGGTTAAGAACACCATCAAGAACCCCCGATAATGATGCTCTAAGAGCATCTCCAATGGGGGTTCTTAGAGGAGAGGTTCTTAAAATTTTATAATGACAAATAATGATAAATATTAGAGAGGTTCTTAACTTTGAAAAAAAAGGTTCTTAAAGTTCTTATTTAAGAACTTTTTTTGGGGTTCTTAGAAAGAGGTTCTTAAAATTTATAATTAAAATATTGGTAAGAACCCCATGAGGGGTTCTACCATTGGAGATGGTCTAAGAAGTCTCGTGTTACTGCAAAATGAAGATAGAAGATTACAATCTGTTGTGTCGCATATGCAGCTTTACCATCTGTAACCACGTGCATGGTAAGCGCTTGCTAAACTATTTCATGGAGGATTACAAAGGGGCCAGAAATTCATTGGAACCGTAGACAGAATATGCTTCAGAAAGAGGCATCACTTGGTTAAAGCTATGGTATCGATCGAGGTCATATCCGATGGCTTGCACTGTTTGTGATAAGAGGCTGTGTGGAAAAGTTTTTTTCTTGTGTGACATGTGAAGAGATATATCATCCTTGGTGTACTGAACGTGGAATTCGAAAGCGAATCAGTCATCCCTTTCATTCTGATCACATACTAAAAGTGAAACTAACGAGTGGATCCAAGTGCATTGTTTGTAAACAGAAGATCAAAAAGTATGGTTATGCCTGTTCCACTTGCGAAGTCAGTTTCCATATTGAATACAACTTCTGGATGGATGACTCGCGGATGAACAGAGCATGCAGTGTTTGTGATAAAATTCACTAGTACCCATGCAATCACTGCAAAGATTTGTTTCATATGAAATGCATAGTGTCCACGGTAAACGACTGAATCGATCGATCACCTTTTTAGAAATATATATGCTATTGTTTTTTTTTTTTTTTTTGTAAGTATTTGAATATTCATTAATATGAAGATAATTGTAACATACTTACAAAACAGAGCTTAACCAGCTAAGGAGTTTTCCTTGCCCAAAAAAAAATAAAAAGCAAGAGAAGAACTAAACAAACCAAATCAAGTTCTAGCTAGCAAAAGAGGCATTTGAATTGTTTCCTTGTCCTGCGGGACAAGATCGAGTCACGCACTAGGCGGTCTATTTGCCGGAATGCCGCTTCCGGAGATGAGATCCTCTGAGAGAAGAGTCTACTATTACGCTCTATCCATATCGCGTAAAGGATCGAGTGAGCTGCTAGTAACCGGAGGGTCGTAGGAGCTGATGGAGAGGTTGAAGTGCACCAGCTTTCCATAGTATCACATGTCCTGAAGGTGAATATAGTTGTGGTAAGTCTCGAGATTATCTTTTCCCAAACCTCTTCACTAAAGGAGCAATTGAACAAGAGATGATCCCTTGTCTCTGCGTATGTATCACACAAACAGCAGTTAGGTGACATATTCAGCCCCCAATTTGCAAGCCTGGCCCGTAAAGGAAGACGATCAAGCTGCATTGTCCAGATTATAAAAGCTTGCTTAGGGATGAATCCCTTGTACCAGACAAATTTCACCCAAGACTTGAGAGAATCCGATGCTCTAAGACTGTTCCAAGTATGCTTAGAAGAGAACATACCAGAATTAGAGCCTTCAAGCTGCCACATGTATTGATCATCGACTGAATCAATTGGAAGGTTGATAGTAGTGAGATGACACTGCAGAGTCTCTGCTGCCGGAGATCTAGCTGCCCGTAGAGTCCAACCATCTCGGCGGATTGCATGAGCTACCTTGGCTTTAAGCCCTATGCCTAGTTCTCTGGGACCTATAGCCCCGAAGTAGTTGATTAGGGGGCCTAAAGGTGTCCATTTGTCAAACCAGAAGCTGGTGGAGAGACCATTGCCCAGATTGACTCGAATGAACCTTTGAGCAAGATGTCTTAGCTTTAACATCGTCCTCCAATATATGTTATTGTTGTTTTATTCCATTTCAACATTTTGTTCTACCTGATGAACGTGAGGCAGCAACAGAAGAGGAACAGGCTAAAGACATTTATCCTTTGTATATGCATCAAATACAACAAAAGAGGACTTGTCCGTAGACACGAGCAGCGATGAAGAAGACATCGATACTCCTTAGTTAGGTTCTGCCTCCGTCTCTGAAACTAAGCAATGCAACACTTCCTTATAAGTTTCTGCCTCCTCTTCTGAAACTATAAATCGTACTGATTAACTTCTCCAGTTATGAAGAGATGAGACCACTATTTATGTAATGATAGCAACACGGTGAACACTTAAAACTCGAATCAATGGAGTATCGAATTGTTATCTAGATTACATACAAAGCCAGAGCTAAAGCCAAAAGCTTCAAGCACGACTCAAAAACAAGTTCTTTTCCTCTCGACCAAAGAAAAAAAAGGCAAAGAAACTAAAAAACAGAGCAGTTATGTACGATCATCTTCAGACCGATGATGGAACGAAGAAGATACTGAGTTCTTGTCCAATATTCCCAGCTGGATCAATCAAATGGAAAGATTCAGACTCTTTAGAACCACAAACTCTTCTGAAACTAGCTCTCAAATACATCAACTCATCATCCAACCTGCCAAGTTCTTTCCCGGTCACAACTCCGGCTCCGACCACCACCTTACTCAGAGCGGTCAACGCCGCCACGTCATCCTTCGACGGAGGGCGTTTTCTCGCATACCCAACTCTTTTCCCGTTACAATACATATTCCAAAACGGAACAGAGTCTTCCTCTTCTTCTTCGTTGTTGCGTTCTAACACTATACGCAACGCTCCTCCTCTCATTTCTCGAGCTAAGACCGTCGCTGGAACGGCTAGCTCGAGAAGAAGATCGAGGTTTGTCGATTTTCTTGGTGTTTGGATACAGAAATTGATTTTTCCTTTACGGTATCCGAATATTGTTCCTGTGACTGTGGATGAAGAGAGGGAAGAAGAGGAACGGAACGAGGAAGTGCGTGATTTGATGTCGTTGTAGAGTTTCTTGCCTCTCAGGTTAGGTTTTTCTTGTTCGAGTTCTTGGACTAATGTGGAGTTGCAAGTTGGGATTAGAAGCTTAATGACTGAACGGAGGAGACGCCATGATTGGACTTGTTTCTGGCAGTCCACGGTGGCTACCACCGTCGATTGAAACTCCATTGAACCTATGACTTTGGTCTTTGACATTGTTAATGCTTGTGAAAAAAACAAAATGGAAAAAGAAGAAGAAGAAGAAGAAGCTTGATGATTTGGTGTGAAGTGTTATAAGGGTTTAAATAGGGAGACAAAGGAGGGGGTTTACGTACGAATACCTTTCTAAATATTCCACAATAGTATTATTTTACTTGTTTAAAATTCGATTTTGGTTTTATATTTTTGGAAAAAAGTATATTTATGTTTGGGTTATGAGAGACAATTTTTGAGCTCCGATTTGTAAAGTGTGATTCGTGTTGGGTTTTTGTCATTCACCCAAAAGATTCTTTCAGAATAGGTGGAACTACTATTTATTGCGTACTATTTTGTGTATTTATTATTGCAAAAACGAGTATAAAACTTGGATGTTAAATAATTGGGTTTTGTTCTTGAATAATTGTTTGACATCTTCTTTTTTTTTTGCAGGACTTGTTAGTATACTGTTTCAGGAGGAATTTTACATAAAAATAATGAGACCTAAATCAAGTATACAAAGATTATTCGTCTTAGAATCAATTGCATGCGTTTATGATGAAATTTCACCAATTTTAAAATAGTAATAGATTACATTAAATTTAAACAAGAATTTAATAGAAGAAAACAGATGATCCCATATGTCGACGAATCTCACATCAACAAAAATGATGAGACATGAATCATTATCGAGTATATAAGGCCATATGCATCGGTGACCAATAAAATACTATTTTTTAAAAACAAATTAAACAATTAATTTTTTTAATAAAAAAAAGTTGGATCAATCCAAACAAGACACCTCAGCAAGAGGGTGTCTCAACTTTTTTTTGGAGTGTCTCAAATAAGGATGTCAATCGGGTTGGCCCGGCCCGGTTCGAAAACCATAAATTCCGTATATATTTGAGCCCGGTCTGGTCCGGTCCGAAAAAAAATCGGGTCTATATTCTAAAGCTCAGCCCAGCCCGGACAGGGCTCTAGGGCTTTTTGGGCATTTTCAGATTTTTTTTACAAACACAAAAATTCACAATTCTCAAATAAAAAATAATTAAAATAATATATTTATCAAAATAAATTTAAATTGAAATGTATTATATCAAATCCAATAAAATTTAAAAGCAAGAGTTTGACAAAAAAAAAAAATCAAATCAAATAAATTGTATTACCAAATAAAACATAAAATCAAAACACTTCAAATCTAGGTAGTAGAGTTTAGATTAGAATCTCCTTCATCGTTTTCAAAATCTTCATCACCATCAAGAGCTACATATAAAAAAAAGTAAAATAATATTAAACTTTTAGAGGTATAAATCATATAGAAATGTCATTGAAAATCTATAGATAAAGATTTTAAAAATATGAAGTAAATATGAATGAATGATAATGGTACATGGATCACGAAATGTAAACTCATCCAACCAAGTGCATGTACAAATCAGTGCTTCAACGTTTCTTGGTAAAAGACGATTTCTATATTTATCCAAGACATGCGCACCAATACTAAATGTAGAATATGATGTCATTATAGTTATCAGAATGCTTAGAACATCACATGTCATACGAGCTAACTCACCATAACATTGTGACTGACACTTCCACCATTATAAAACATACATGTCTTCATAAAAAGTCAGTTCCAACATATCGTCTAAATATAGTCAATTTAGACTTTTCTTCTTCTATAATGGTACGTTTTTCATACGCTTTGAAATCATATGATAAGTGAACCCAAATTTAATAAGACATACATAACCAAATAGTTTCGGGCTAGCCCGAAAGACCCAATTTTTTTGGATTTTTATTTAAAGGCCCAAACCCGCTGTTTTCAGGGCCGGACCGGACCGGTCCTCGGACTTTGGTCCTAACTGACACCCCTAGTCTCAAATGAGTCACTTTTCCTTTCTTTTTCCTTACTTTTTCTTTTTCTCTTTCATTTTTTCATTAAAACACCCCTAATGCTCTTGCCATAAGGGATCGTGACTTAACTTTAGTCATTGTTACAAGGTACGGTGAGTTAAAATCCAACTTTGAGTATTCAGCAAAAGTTACAGGAAATAATATATTCTAAATTTCTAATGTGTGTTAACATTTTTAATTCGAATTATACGATCATGATCTGGAATATTCCCAATATAGATTTAGTAGAATGTAACCCATAGCAAATCAGTAGAATGAAGGAAATGAAAACTCTGCATTTGGTTCGACTCATTTAAACGTACTGGATGTGGTTGTGAGTGTGAAAGTGTGAAAACAACCAACTCTTCCACCACCACAACTTGAATGTTCTAGACTAGTTAGTTAGATGATCTGGAATATTTCCATTTGTAGAAGAGTTGCCATGTTAGTCTAGGTCAAGGATCGATTCTCCGCAAGCACGGAATTATCAAACCATTTTTCATTTTGCCATCCAGGGTGCGTAAGACAATAAAAAAATGGATGTCTGTCTGGGCCTCGGGGAGATTAGTTTGTGCTATATATGGCATGGGACCCTCCCCAGTTAAAAAAAAAAATTACCAAATGGTGGTAGTGGGGTGATTCCCACTTGTGGAGGAGTCGCTCTGTTGGTTTAGGCCAGTAGTCGACTCCCCGCAAGCGCGGAATTATCAAACCATTTCTCATTGATCCACCCGGGATGCCTAGGACAATATTAGATAGAAAAAAAATAGATGCATGTCCGGGCCTCGGAAAAATTAGTATGGACTATGGCCTGGGACCCTTCCCGGTTATAAAAAAAAATAATGTTTGTGAAAACGGATGGTTACGGATTCAAGCGTTATCAAATGTTTTATACAATTGTTATGTATTGGGTGGAAGCTGATCGATACCCTTAATACAAAAACACGTTTAATTTAAATTGTTATGAAACGATTAGTATCAAACGATATAATTGGTTTCTTTGTTTCCCAAGTTCAATCTCTTTTTGGGATGAAATATTATTTTTTAAATCAGAATATTTTCTTCATTTTTTAGGCAAATCAAATATATTGATATCATAAGAAGAGTACAAGACATAGAAACATTGTCAATACAACCGTTAACGCAAATAAAAGAAATTGAAACAATTTTGATGAAGGAGTGGAAAGTAAACATGCTTTCCTTTCGGAAGTCTTATAGGTTAACAGATAAAATCTGTTATGTCTCCCCTTCATAAACTTTTTGTTGGCTATCATCTCTTAGATGAAACTCCAAAATGCACTTGGCATTACCTTGATAAATAAGACTAAACTAAATGTTGTTGGTGATGAATCTGAAACTTGTCTTCTCGTTGAAATCAAAATACTTAATGATTCCGGTAAAGTCTCTTTGTGTTTATGTTGGACAATACGTTGATCTTGTATCGAGAGAAGAAACATAAAATACCGGTAGTAATAAAAACAATGAAGCATCTTCTCTCCTCTCTTTGGCCATACCCGTTTTCTTCTCATCGAACAATCCTTAACACCAGAAATATTTGCCTCTGGATCCCAGATCCGTGCTTGAAATCCTCTTCTCAATTTGGAGAGATTCAAATCAAAGTCACATATTCTTCGATAAAGGAATTGAAACGTTTCAAAGATGAACTGACGGAAGCCAATAGGAAAATTCCTGAATGGAATGAAACCAACATAAATACTCATGGGCCGTTTCCGGATTATGGTCGGAAAGAGACTCTCCCGGAAAGAGAGAAAGAGAACGAGACTTTGAAATTGAAACTTCAAAATCATCGATCTAGTTTTATTTGAGAAATAAAAACCCAACTACAAACAAACAAAAGAAAAAAAGAGTACGACCAACGCTGGAGCCGACGTCGGTCGGTGGTTGTGTCAAAGAGAAGAAAACGGTTTGTCTTCTGATAACCGTGTATTTTACCACTTTAAGTCTCATATTTTCTTTCGTTTTCCTTGTGTTTCGTATAGTTTCTAATATGTATATGTTGCATTTAGGTCCAAATCGAGTCGCATTGCATTTAGGACGTCCTAGGTCGTTTTTGTGTTCTTTTTGGCTTGTTAAAGCCTTTCTCAGGTGTTCGGGACTGATTTGGATGAGCGCGGACGGAAGGAAACCGCAAAGATTGAAGAAAGAACGTGAGGACCGGAAAATACACAGTCGATCGATCATAATCGATCGTTGAAAGCGATCCCACGACAAAAGCATGCTCGATCGGTTACTAACCGATCGCTGAAACCGATCAACATTGCCACAGTCGATCGGTCATAACCGATCGCCATAACCGATCGACAGTGCCTCCGGATTTTCAGCTTGACTTTGGAAACCAACCACTTTTGTAATATATTTTTCAACACTTCTTCTCTTTCTTATTAACTCTAGGCACGAAAATATGATGACAGAGAGCTTTTTTTTACTGTTCTAAGCCAACTACTTCTTCCTTCTTCTCCCTTGTTTTTGTATGAAAGATTCAAGATCTACAACAATCTAGTGAAGATTTTCTTAAACTCTTTCCACCAATCTTCTTATTTTTGCTATGTCTTGCTTTTGTTCGGTTTTGTTTTCTGTTTTGACTATGTGTGAGTAGTTTGTTTATGGATTGTGGGAATGGTTGATTTAGAGGAATAGATGATGATCTTTTGATGTTTAGGACAAGATTACAAAGGTTCTCATGTTTAGAAGTGGTCTTAAAGCTAGGATTGGACTAGCTACTCAATTTCTAGAACATGGACAGATTACACTTGAGAGAGGTTTGGTAACTGTCTAGAAGATTTCTATTCATTTTTTTGATGCTTAGCAAGACGAGAGTCGTGACTAAGAATCATTAATTGGCTTAAAAGGACTTACGTTTTATGCTTATTGATATTTTGGTAGCAATTGAGAGATTAGCTAATTTGAATTATCAATGAAGGGTTTAGCATCATGAGAGTGAGTTAAGCCATTTGTGTGTGTTCCTTGCCATAGAACAAGCTCAATGAGTGATTGGGAACATCATAAGAAAGTCATCGAATACTCGAAATCGCATACCATATCCTACGATCCATATCTTCGCCTTCTTGAGTAAATCGAGTTTAGTATCCTGCTGTCTTTTGAATTTGTGTCTTTAAATCTAGCTTTTATCAATTCAAGTGTCCTGTACTTTTCTTATTCTCTGTTTCTCTTCTTTACTTTTAGTCTTACCGTAATTAGCTCTTTAGACAAAAACCAAAAAAAAAACGTTTAGCTTAGCTTGATTAGTTTCTTGTATTCTTATTGTGTTGTTCTTATTTCCCTGTGGATTCGATCCCAAAGTGCTGCAATGACATGCCATTAGATTGAGGCATTGTGCACAGTGGGTAATTGTGTGGACCGTTAAAAGTCCAACTATCAATTTGGCGCCGTTGCCGGGGAGATTAGCAATAGCCATTAGGATTTGGAATCTACCAAGTCTAAGTGTTTTTCTTTACTTGTTACTAAACCGCCCTGTTTTATTTGCTCCGTTTTTGAAGGTTTATGCACACGAGAAGTCAAGGGCAAGAGAACTTACAACCACTTGTGCAAGACATTCGAAGATTCGAAAGAGATAATCAAAGAGCAACAGAGACGTCAAGCAATGGGAGTTTTGCTAGCCAACTCGGAATCCTACACCGAGGTGTTCTAGAAAAATACCAACTGGCCTTGAACACGGCAAACAATGGGAGTTTTGCTAGCCAAGACGTCGTTAATGGAGAGATACTAGTTAAGAATCTAGCTCAAAGTGACCAAGGCTATGGAGATGACTATGACCGAGCGGTGAGAGATGCAAGGTATGACGATCAAAGGTTCAAAGACTTGAGTGATAAGTTGGACAAGGTTCTGCTTGTGAGCCAAAGATCAGTTAACTATGTGGGAGAGTATGGAGGCCAAGGAGGATACCAAGACGTAGGACAAGAAGGGAATGAAGAACTCCAAGACGAAGTGAACTACATTGGGAACCAAGGAGGTTACCAAGGGAACCAAGGAGTTTACCAAGGGAACCGAGGAGGGTTCAATCAAAATTATCGGAATCATCCCAACTTGTCTTATCGAAGCAACAACGTGGAGAACCCCCAAGACCAGATATACCCTCCACAGAACCAGCAAGGATTCCAATCCAAAACATTCAATCAAGGATGCTTCAAATCTAGCCAAGGCGGTTTTCAAGGAAACCAAGGAAATTTTTAAGCAAATCAAGGAAACCAAAGAAACTACAACTCGAACTACCAGCAAGGCTATCAACCGAAGCCAAGCAACTTCCTCAACCAAGAGAATTCACCAAACAAGGAAACACAACTCAAGACGGATTTGAAGAAGTAGCTGAAAATCCGCAAGAACAGAGCCCTGGATCGGTTACACCGATCGGTTATAACCGATCAGAATGTGATGAAATCGGTTACTCCGATCTGTTACCAAAATGCGATATGTTACGAGACGAAAATGGCCAGTCCAGATCGGTTATGCCGATCGGTTACAAACCGATCGCGAAGACCGATCCCAGGCCAGAATGACGGAAACGATGTTTCGAACGATCCGATCTCTGAGGATCCGAAGAAGAAGAATGAAGGAGAATCATCTGGAGTCATTAAAAAGAAAGTAGATTTCATTCTTCCACCATACGAGCCAAAAATCCCATTTCCCGGAAGATTCAAGAGGCAAATCATGGACAAACAATTCGAGAAATTCAAGAAGATCATGAAAACGGTTCAAGTTACTATACCATTTGTTGATCTTATGCTCGAGTGCCCAACATACAGCAAGCTACTCAAGGACGTTATGACCAAAAGAAGGCAGCTTGAAGAGGCCATGGTAGTGATTAACCATGAATGTAGCGCCATAATCCAAAACAATTTGCCTAAGAAGCTTAAAGATCCGGGCAGCTTCACGCTACCTTGCACACTAGGACCTTTGTCCTTTGGGAAATGCTTGGTTGATCTTGGTGCAAGCGTGAGCCTCATGCCATTGACGGTTTCTAAGAGGCTAGGATACACAAACTTCAAGAAGACCAGAATTTCGCTAGTCTTAGCGGATAGAACAATTCGATTTCCAATCGGGATTCTTGAAGATTTGCCATTGAAATTTGGGGACAGTATTATCCCTACAGATTTCGTGGTGCTAGAGATGGATGAAGAACCATCGGATCCCATAATCTTGGGAAGACCTTTCTTAGCAACCGCGGGTGCCATTATTGACGTTAAGAAGGGAATGATCGATCTGCACTTGGGAGATCTCGTTCTGAAATTCAACATAATGGAAGTGATGAAGAAACCAACCATAGAAGGAAGGGTTTTCTACATAGAGACCTTAGAGGACATGGTTTATGAGTACTTGGCGGAGTTGAGCATGGAAGACGCCCTAGAAGTAGCCCTCACACAAAACAGCGAGGAGTGTAAGCTTGTGAACGAAGAGGCGATCGAATTTGAGAGAATTCTAGACTCTCATCTGGCATGGAATAAAGAAGCATACTTCTCGGAGATAGGCGAAAATGTAGAAGCCAAGGAAAAAGAAGACACTAGCAATGGTAAGTCTAGTGTGGAGGATGATTGGAGCGAACTTGACGCTCCACAACTTCAGCTCAAACCGCTGCCCAACGGTCTAAGGTACGCGTTTCTTGGACCGAACTCTTCTTATCCTGTAATCATAAATGATGCATTGAATGATGAAGAAACATCTATGCTTTTGACTGAATTGAAAAAATATAGAAGGGCTATAGGATATTCTCTGAAAGATATAAAAGGAATTTCTCCGTCATTGTGCATGCATAGAATTCATTTGAGGATGAATCTAAGGTTTCAATTGAACACCAAAGACGGTTGAACCCAAACTTGAAAGAAGTAGTAAAAAAGGAAATTTTGAAACTACTTGAAGCGGGAGTGATATATCCAATCTCGGATAGTACTTGGATCTCCCCGATTCATGTAGTTCCAAAGAAAGGAGGAATGACCGTAATAAAAAATAAAAAGACCAATTGATCCCAACTAGAACCATCACAGGCCATAGAGTATGAATTGACTATAGGAAATTGAATTCCTCAACTAGGAAATATCATTTTCTTTTGCCATTCATTGATCAAATGCTTGAAAGACTTGCAAATCATTCATATTATTGCTTCCTCGATGGTTACTCGGGTTTCTTTCAAATACCAATACACCCGAGTGATCAAGAGAAGACGACTTTCACTTGCCCATACGGTACCTTTGCTTATCGAAGGATGCCCTTTGGTTTGTGTAATGCACCCGCGACTTTTCAAAGGTGTATGATGACTATCTTCTCAGATTACATTGAGGATATAATGGAAGTGTTTATGGATGATTTCTCTGTATATGGCTCTTCGTTTGGTGGTTGTCTTTCTAATTTGTGCAGGGTGCTCAAAAGATGTGAAGACACAAATCTCGTTCTAAATTGGGAAAAATGCCATTTCATGGTGAAGAACGGAATTGTTCTCGGGCATCGCATTTCTGAAAGTGGGATCGAAGTCGACAAAGCAAAGATTGAGGTTATGATGACTTTAGAACCTCCATCAACGGTCAAGGGAATCCGAAGTTTCTTGGGACATGCTGGGTTCTACAGGAGATTCATAAAAGATTTCTCAAAAATCGCAAGACCGCTCACAAGGCTCTTATGCAAAGATGCTGACTTTGTCTTTGACGAGGAATGCCATGAAGCTTTTGTGAAGCTGAAAAATGCTTTGGTGAGTGCACCAATTGTACAGCCACCGGATTGGAGCTTGCCGTTTGAAGTGATGTGTGATGCAAGTGACTACGCTGTCGGGACTGTATTGGGACAAAAGAAGGATAAAAAGCTCCATGTCATCTATTACGCTAGTCGGACTCTAGACGATGCTCAAGTAAAATATGCCACAACGGAGAAGGAACTCTTGGCAATTGTCTATTCGTTCGAGAAATTTCGATCTTATTTGGTGGGTTCGATAGTCATTGTGCACACTGACCATGCTGCATTAAGATATATGCTGGCTAAAAAAGATGCCAAACCGAGATTGTTGAGGTGGATTCTTCTCCTACAGGAGTTCGACCTTGAGATCAAAGACAAAAAAGGGAATTGAGAATGGAGTAGCTGATCATTTGTCGAGAATGAGAAACGAGGAAACAATTCCCATCGATGACTCATTACCCGAAGAACAAGTGAACCTGATTCGAGTTTTGCACGTGGCGGATTCTCTAATGAAAGAAATTCTGTCGACAAACACCATGTAGGATAGCTCGCCTTGGTATGCAGATTTCGTCAACTTCTTGACAATCGAGAAAGAACCGCCAAATCTCCAAGGGTACTCAAAGAAAAAGTTTTACAAAGATGTCCGACATTACTTTTGGGACGAGCCATATCTCTATAGGCGCTGCAACGATGGGCTCTATAGGAGGTGCATTTCAGAAGAGGAGACTTCCAGAGTTCTGTTCAGTTGTCACGGATCGGATTATGGAGGACACTTTGCAACATTCAAGACGGTCCAAAAAGCTCTACAAGCGGGATTCTGGTGGCCCACAATGTTCAAGGACGCTTATGATTTTATATCTAAATGCGATGCATGCCAGAGGAAGGGCAACATAAGCAAGAGGAACGAGATGCCTCAAAACCCGATCCTCGAAGTGGAAGTGTTTGACGTATGGGGCATAGATTTCATGGGACCATTCCCGTCTTCATATGGCAACCAATACATCCTTGTAGCGGTTGACTATGTATCGAAATGGGTGGAAGCCATAGCGAGTCCATCAAATGATGCTAAAGTCGTGGTGAAGCTGTTTAAAAGCATCATATTTCTAAGATTCGGAGTTCCACGTGTGGTCATAAGCGATGGCGGAAGCCACTTCATCAACAAAGTATTCAAAGGACTCTTGAAAAGACATGGTGTTAAGCATAAGGTAGCTACACCTTATCATCCTCAAACATCTGGTCAAGTAGAAGTATCAAACCGTCAAATCAAGGCAATTCTGGAGAAGACAGTTGGAAAAACGAGGAAAGATTGGTCCACCAAGCTAGACGACGCTCTATGGGCATATCGAACGGCTTATAAAACTCCGATTGGAACAACTCCGTTCAATTTGATTTACAGAAAATCTTGCCACCTTCCTATGGAGATGGAATATAAGGCGTTGTGGGCAACCAAACTACTCAACTTTGACATCAAAACTGCCTCCGAGAAGCGTTTGGTACAGTTGGAGGAGCTTGAGGAAATCCGACAAGGAGCTTATGAGAGCTCGAGGATTTATAAGGAACGGACGAAGATCTTCCACGACAAAAAGATCCTGAAGAGAGAATTCAAAACCGGAGACCAAGTCCTGCTGTTCAATTCAAGGCTGAGGTTGTTTCCCGGGAAGCTGAAATCGAGATGGTCGGGACCGTTTACAATCAAAGAAGTCCACCCCTACGGAACGGTAGAACTGTGCAACAATTCCGGGGAAGACTTTACAGTGAATGGACAGCGTTGCAAGCCGTACTTGGCAGACATTAAGATCGAGGAACAAGCCACGATTCCTCTTTCCGAACCCCAAAACGCATAAGACGTTAACAATGTCAAGCTTAGCGACTTAAAACAAGCGCACTTGGGAGGCAATCCCATGTTATCCTTTGTTAATATGTTCATATGTGTGATTTAGATTTGAATTTATCTTTGTTTTTGTGTGTTTTCAGTGTTACAACATGTCGGGATTAGCAGGAGAACGTCCGGGATCAAAGCAGAAAAATGACAAAAAAAGACATGCTGGATCGGTCTTGACGATCGGTTATAACCGATCGAAATTTGCCTCGATCGGTTATGCCGATCGGTCACAAAAATGCGACCAGTTACGACGAAAAAACAGGTCGCATCGATCGGTTATAACCGATCAAAATGTGCCTCGATCGGTTTCAGCGATCGGTTATAACCGATCGCGACACCAGGTAAGTGGTCTCTTCTTCTTCTCACGCGACCTTCTCTCTCTCCCTCACTTCTTCTTCTTGCAAATCATAAAAAAAAAGGAGTTTTGAGAGAATTCTCTCAATTTTGAACCGATTTTGCTCAAATCTTCGCACATCTCACTCATTTTTCGAACCCAATCCCATTCCAAGAGGATTTCAATCAACCACCATAAATTTTTCAAGGTAAACAACCTCAAATCCCTAATCTCCATGGATTTTACAAAGGTTTGAAAATTTTCAATTTCTCATGAACTAGACCAAATTTGCTATGGATTCTACTGTCAAATGCTAGTTCTAGGATGTTTAGACATTGGGGAACCTCGATTAGAGAACGAATCATGGATTTTGAGTATAATTTTTTTGTGTTCTTGAGCTTGAATAGTAAATTTTGGGATTTGTTGAAATTTTGGGGTTTTTGATTGAAATTGGTTCATTTGGACAGCATAAATAATTACAATAATTTTGATTCACCATGGACTCACAATTACCGGACTATTGGATTTTTATTGGTATATTTGTGGATTTTTGAAATTGGTGAATTCTAAATATTTGTGAGTAAATACTCTACGTTCTTGTTGATTGGGATTGTTTGCTTGATTGAAATTTGCCGTGTTCTTAATCTCCGAATATATTTTGTAGGAAATGGCGACTAAAGCGAAAAAGCCAATAAGCAAAAGATCGAAGAAAGCAAGTGCTAGCGACCCAACGGAACGACAAGCTGTCGTATGGACGGAATCGGAAAAGAAAGCACTGAAGGGGTTTGAGAAATTCAAGATGAACTCGACGCGGTTTCCGGATCAAAGGGTGTTGGAGAATTTGGGGCTAATAGATTACGTGAGCACCTTCCTAGACTCGATCGGCATGGGCGTCTTGACGAGAATGGACGCGCCAACATTTGAGATTCCAGTCCGCCACTTATTGGCAACCGTAACGGTTGAATACAAGGACCCCAAGGAGAAAATAGCGCAAGACGGGATGCTTAAGTTCAAGGTGGATGACAAGGAATATGCGTTGTCCATCTTTGATGTGTGTGAGGCATACGGGTTTCCGAAGAAGACCCAAGTCCAGTTCCCGGTCTTGCATGCTGCAAATTCAGTATGGAACACCGTTGCGGAAGGGTATTATTGGAGTCACAGCGCAAAGGTGACATGTATACGGAATCCGGTCATCCGATACGTTTGCAAGCTGCTTGCAAACATTTTCTATGCGAGACAAGGCACCGGAGCAGTTCTATTAGAGGAGTTGTGCTTGGTCCACCAAGGGATCAAGGGGATGTTGAGGTACAGCGACGGAGATCCCATTGAAGACGAGTTGGGTGACAATGTGAACTACGGGAGTCTCCTAGCGGCACGACTCGTAAGTTTCAGGAGCTGGTCTAAGAGAGCGAAGATCCATCACCTATGGCTAGGAGGGTTCCTTACACCGCTCCTAGAAAAGGCAGGAGTAGACCTACGTCGCTACGCACCGAACCAAGAACGCAACTACCTCGACCGCAACTACCTCATCAAGAACAGATTCTTAAAGGCAGGAAGTGACAACGCGTACAAGCTGTACGATGCAAACAAGAAGACGCGAACCTTCAGGCTTCCCAACACCGCACGGACTACCTTGTTGGGACTAGATAACGTTGCGTTCCGGTTGCGAGAAGACGAATATCTCGATGCCATCGTCCAAGACGAGGAGGAGCAGCAACAACCCGAGCAGCAACAACCCGCCGAACAAGAAGACAACCCGATGGACGATGAGACGGGCGACGATCTATACGGGGAAATCAACGACGAACTTCCTGAGATCGACTTCAACCCAAGGACCAAGAGAGAAAATATTGTCCACCAGGCCTACAAGATGCAAAGGCGGATCAACGTAATGCAGCGGAATATCAACGAGGCGCACAAGAAGCTATTAGCCAATCTCTTCCGCAAGGTCAAGAAGCTCCAACCGCCCAACTACGTCTCCTCGGACGATGATGACGACGAAGAGATGGACGATGACCCTACCGAGCGCGCCACGGACCATGATGCAGGCCCGAGCACATCAACTCACACCTGAAGAGAAAGCAAAACAAGATCAAAAATTAGTGAGTTTTCCAATTTTTGAACATTTTTATTATTGCGTTTTTATTTATGAACTTTTGTTATCTCTCGAACTCGTAATACACCGAGACGGTGTAAATCAAGTCCGGGGGGAGTACTAATTTGAGTTTTATTTGTTTCTTTTTATTTTCGTTTTTGCATTTTGCATTTGTATATATATATATATATATATATATATATATATATATATATATATATATATATATATATATATATATATATATAAACGAAAATCATTTTGATCATTTAGGATTTGATTTTTCTTTCTTCATTTTTAATAGGATTGTGTCTAGAAGCATATAGGATGAATTCATATGCATAGGGGACAATGATTAAGCACTTGAACTTTGAAAACATTGCCCTCGTTAATCATGTTATGATGCTTGAACCGCTTTGAAAATTTGGAAAATCCATGCTTTGATCTCTTGGCTTGAATGTCTTTGATTAGGATGAAGCTCGTTGTGACTTGATTTCAACTCTATTTATTTGAACCTAATTTGAACATTAATTGTCTCGCCTGAGGGTTCGAAATGCATTCTCATGGTCTTAATCTATATACTCAAATTTTCTTATCCACTTTACCACTCTTGTGCTAATTCGAGTAGCTATCTTCATCTTTAGGATAGTTCCCCACCTCATCACCTAAGCCAATTGTTTCAAACCCATGTTATTTGTGAGTGAGGCCTTTTTCTTGAAAGTGCATACAATTAAAAAATCTTGTAAGAGAAAGGAACGACAAGGCTTATCTTCCTTAGATAAATGACTTGGGAATTGGTAGATAGAATGGTTAAGATAAGTTGGAATGAATGGTGAGTGAAATTAGGGAGATAGTGAGAGAAAATTGGGTGTAGGCTCAAGAAAGAGCCTAAGGTGCGAAAAGGAAAGAGAAAAGAAAGCGAGAAACTCTAAGAAAAGATCGTGTAATCAAATTCGTCTAAGGTCTTAATCTCTATATATATATAAAAAAAAAAAGAGAAGGAGAGAATAAGAGCTTAGACTAAGAGAAGAAATTCCCCTAGAGTGTTAACAAAAGAAAAGAAATGAGGCTGTGAACAATGTGTATATCTAGCCAAAAAGGGCTACGGGTTTTATTTACGGGAAAAGAGATTGCGAAGCAATGAGCTTAAGACGAGAGATTAGAAAGTTAGGATAGGATGGAAGATAATCTTTGATACATCATTGTTCTATTCCTTCCTTGCTTTTTCAAATTGCCATGCATTACGTTTTTGTGAGAGAAAGTCACCCGGAAAATTTGAACCTCCTCGTACATTGCTTTCTAGCCTTTCCACCAAAACCGATTGAGAATGTATTAGATTCCCTTATGTGAGGCCGCACTTGAAAAGATTTAATTGAATGTTAAAGAGTTGGTTGATATGAATGCTTGTGGATTCTAAAGTCTTAGGCACTAAAGCAAAAGATTCAAGTTGCGATAGGTATGGAGAAGTTCGTGAGAGTAGAAGCGATTTTGGCATTATGACGTTTTTACCTAAGGACATTGAGTTGAAAGTTTCATGTGTTTCCTTTTGGATATGAGTCCCCATCTTCAAACCTCTCTTCTTGGCTTACTTTGCTTTATTGGCTTGAAGACAAGCAAAAGGCAAGTCCGGGGGAGTTGATAACCGTGTATTTTACCACTTTAAGTCTCATATTTTCTTTCGTTTTCCTTGTGTTTCGTATAGTTTCTAATATGTATATGTTGCATTTAGGTCCAAATCGAGTCGCATTGCATTTAGGACATCCTAGATCGTTTTTGTGTTCTTTTTGGCTTGTTAAAGCCTTTCTCAGGTGTTCGGGACTGATTTGGATGAGCGCGGACGGAAGGAAACCGCAAAGATTGAAGAAGGAACGTGAGGACCGGAAAATACACAGTCGATCGATCATAACCGATCGTTGAAAGCGATCCCACGACAAAAGCATGCTCGATCGGTTACTAACCGATCGCTGAAACCGATCAACATTGCCACAGTCGATCGGTCATAACCGATCGCCATAACCGATCGACAGTGCCTCCGGATTTTCAGCTTGACTTTGGAAACCAACCACTTTTGTAATATATTTTTCAACACTTCTTCTCTTTCTTATTAACTCTAGGCACGAAAATATGATGACAGAGAGCTTCTTTTTACTGTTCTAAGCCAACTACTTCTTCCTTCTTCTCCCTTGTTTTTGTATGAAAGATTCAAGATCTACAACAATCTAGTGAATATTTTCTTAAACTCTTTCCATCAATCTTCTTATTTTTGCTATGTCTTGCTTTTGTTCGGTTTTGTTTTCTGTTTTGACTATGTGTGAGTAGTTTGTTTATGGATTGTGGGAATGGTTGATTTAGAGGAATAGATGATGATCTTTTGATGTTTAGGACAAGATTACAAAGGTTCTCATGTTTAGAAGTGGTCTTAAAGCTAGGATTGGACTAGCTACTCAATTTCTAGAACATGGACAGATTACACTTGATAGAGGTTTGGTAACTGTCTAGAAGATTTCTATTCATGTTTTTGATGCTTAGCAAGACGAGAGTCGTGACTAAGAATCATTAATTGGCTTAAAAGGACTTACGTTTTATGCTTATTGATATTTCGGTAGCAATTGATAGATTAGCTAATTTGAATTATCAATGAAGGGTTTAGCATCATGAGAGTGAGTTAAGCCATTTGTGTGTGTTCCTTGCCATAGAACAAGCTCAATGAGTGATTAGGAACATCATAAGAAAGTCATCGAATACTCGAAATCGCATACCATATCCTACGATCCATATCTTCGTCTTCTTGAGTAAATCGAGTTTAGTATCCTGCTGTCTTTTGAATCTGTGTCTTTAAATCTAGCTTTGATCAATTCAAGTGTCCTGTACTTTTCTTATTCTCTGTTTCTCTTCTTTACTTTTAGTCTTACCGTAATTAGCTCTTTAGACAAAAACCAAAAAAAAACGTTTAGCTTAGCTTGATTAGTTTCTTGTATTCTTATTGTGTTGTTCTTATTTCCCTGTGGATTCGATCCCAAAGTGCTGCAATGACATGCCGTTAGATTGAGGCATTGTGCACAGTGGGTAATTGTGTGGACCGTTAAAAGTCCAACTATCATCTTCGTAAGAGAATCGCCTTGTGGGAGAGAAGAGAGAAGACGGTTTTTTACTGTTTTTTAAATCAGAATATCTAAAAACTAATTCTGGATACTGAAAAAAAATTAGATCGAAAGTCTAAAACTTCCACGGTTTATCCAAAAAAAAACCCGATTAGTATCAAAAGCGTGTCCACAAACATTTATGGGACAAACCAATCATACCCCTTATTCCTTACTCCCTCTGTTTTTTTATATAAGGGGTTTTAGACATTTTTTTTTATAAGGGGTTTTCTCATTTTTTGTCTCTGTACTATCATGAAACATCTATATATATAAAGGAGAATATCCTCTCTTCTCATGATGCCACATCATTTTTTCATTCTCTAAAATTGTGACACATCATCAACTTTTTGTTTATTTAGAAAAAAATCTATATATACAAAGGAGAATTCCTTCTCTTGTTAGGCTACCACCTCATTCTCACATACTCTATAATCTTGACACCTCAGCATTCACTTATTCTCTATTACATCCCCTAATCACATAATCACTTAATTCCATAATTCTCATAATAATTGTGTTATCATACATTCATTCTCATAATAATTGTCATCCAATAATATAAGAGTTTTTCTTAGAATATGAAAAGACATTTTGATGAATTTCAATTGATGAATTATTAATAAGATATCTTATATATTATTGATCTAAAAAAATTTCAATTGATGAATTTCAGTTTTATGAGATTTATTAATAGAGTTTAGAAAAATATTTATTTTTAGATGAATACATGAAAATATTAATAATAATTTCACTACATTATAAACTTAGCTTCATATAAAGTAAAAAAGTTATGATTCTATGATAAATAGATTATATAAATTGATAAAGTAATGTATAATTATAATAAGATATAAGATTAGATAGAAACGGGTAGGATAACCGGATTCATATATAATTTTCCTAAATCAAAAAAAACAAATTCGGAATCGGAATTTTCTAATATCCGCAAATATCCAAATCCATTAAAATACAAAAATATTATAATAATATAAATTCTACAAAATTTAAAACATTAAATCATAAAATAAAATTTAACATAAATATTGTATACACTTAATATTATTTTATAATTTTATTTGGATATAAAAATATTTAACTGGTTTCTCATGGCTTCTTAGTCTTATTGGACAAGACTCGAATTGTAGAATTTAGTGTTTATAATTTATGTATTTATTTATTTTATAAATAAAATCAAGAATGTTGTGTAGTCGTTGTTTTGGACAAGCTATTGGAATTTGTTAGTTAATTTCAAGTAGGTTATAGGGGGAAAAACAATGTGTTTTGATGGTTAGATATCATTGTTTAAGCATGCGAACAAAGATTCGTTCAACAAAAGATACTCGCAAGAGCTTCCACAAGCTCGAATTGCAACTCCAATCTTTTGATGGGTATGCAAGAATGCATGTTATGAGAGGCAAATTGTAGTATCCCAAAATGATCATGTGTTCAAACCAATCATTGAGAGGACGAATGGGTGAAGTCTTCCCAAAGCTCTCCAACACTGAAGTCAGGAAGTAGACACCAAAATTGGCCAAAAAATCAAAAATATGAAGAAGACAGTGAAAGTTAGGTTAAATCATACCAAAATGTGGTATGTAATTCAGTTTATCGCGTTGATAAGTGAGAGATGGAGAGTATGATTCTTATAAAAAAAGAGATAGAGAGTGAGATAAAGTGAGAGAGAGATTATGAGTGTATTTTGGAAACATATTAGATGATTTCAGAATGAGATTGATGTAGATGAATGGAAATTATTAGGTTAATCATACTAAAATGTGGTATGCAGTTTTATCGCATTCATAAGTGAGAGATAGAGAGTGATATTCTAATAAATAAATAAAAAGATCGAGAGTGAGATAAAATGAGAGAAATATTACGAGTGCATCTTGAAAATATGTTATATGATTTTATAATGAGATTGTGTAGATGAATGGAAATTTGATCCATATTTCAAAAGAAAAAGTATATATAACAAGTATTCTTTAACGCATGTTTTAAATTTTATTTATTATATGTTTTAAACCCATCAAATACTAGATATACTAAATTATTATTATAAATTCTTTCTGCAAAATACTAAGTCTAATTAAAAGTTTTGTTATTACCATATATTTTTTTAACTACATCAATAAATAAATATATAATATACCGCGCGAAACGCGGATAACCCACTAGTTAATAATGAACCAAAATAATGTAAACAGTCCAATAGACAATTCTTTTTTAACCGCAGCATTTAATGTTTTAAACAACAACAACAAAAAATTTTAATTGGTGTGCTTTTAGGAAAACCTCTTATAAAAAAAACAGAGGGAGTAATAAACATCTATTGAATCATCTTACTAACTGAAATGATGATATCCATACAATTTTCAGTGACAAATGACTATCCAATAAAATCAAATTAGTCTTGAACCTCCTATGATATCCATACAATTTTCAGTGACAAATGTCATATTCTAGTATTACACTAATTAACATATAATCATTGTTGTTAACATGATGACTGATGCACACGCGTATACTTAATGGGGGTAACCAATACATATAATCATTGTTGTTAACATGATGCACACGCATAAATAATCACTCTAACTTTATGATATAGTCATATAGTTTAGACTTTAGAGTGAAATAACGATCTTGCACAAAACAAAACAAAAAGTGAAATAACGATAATAATGTATACAATAAATTATTATTTTGATCAAATGTATATTTCGACCACAGGTATCGAACTACGTGTACGTTAGAAATACAAATTTTAATATTGGCATACATATCATCAATTAAAAATAAAAAGAGAGAACAAATGGAATAATCCAAAAAAATACAGATTGGATGAAATTATTCTCTAATAATACAACATTTCGCCTTTTGCCTTTTCACCTACTAAACATTATTTATACAATAACAAAAAGAAAGAAAATATAATTATATTTATCCGCACGACAGGAAAAGTTGTATAATTGCGTAATGATTAGGCCATTAGATCTCTACCACTTTCATTACAATCCAAACATTTAAATAGGGACCCCATTTAAATACTTCATCAGTTTTTTGTTATAAGTAGTTTTGGCTAAAAACACAAACTATTAAAAAATTCATATTTTACCAAAAAATATCATTTAATATATATATTAAAAATAATTTAGTCAATCATAAAAAAAACTATATAATATTATTGGCCACACAATATTCGATAAAGGTAAATGTTGCATAGAAACATGAAAACAACTTATATTGTGAAACAAAACAAAATTTCTAAAACTACTTAGAAAAAGAAACAGAGGGAGTATTACTTAAATCTTATTATGTCTATTGGAAGATTAATCAGTTAGCAATTCCGAAGAATTTTTTTTAGATATATTCTTCATTAATTTAATTACGAGATTCCTTATTACAGCTCGTTAATGTTATTTCACTTAACTTTTTTTTCAAATATTTAAAGATTGTATGTTTAACAAAAAAAAGTAAATGATATCATCTCATGTACAATAATAACCAATATCAAATTTAACAGTTCAAATAGAAAATAATTTTACCCAAAAAAAAAAACGTTTTCATCGTTTTACGTTTGTAGGTTTTCACGTCTTATAAATTATAATTATCGGTCCATGTGTCCACATTTATATGATAGCTTCGCAACAAAAATTCAAAAAATTGTCGACTAATTCTACAAATCACCATAATTGTTTTTCTTTGATGTCTTGTTCTCTATCGATATTAGTAATAAAATCAAGTAGTTTTGTTTTGTTATTGTTAAAGATAATTTTGAACCTCCAAATAATTAAATGACATGTAGATATATGATGAACCACGTTCGTGTTAAGGTGAGGTCTCTATGCTTCTCGGATGCACTTTCCATTGATCCATACGACATTCCAGCGTCAAATCAACATTCGAATATCTTAGAGTGGATTTTAAACGACACCACCCGTCAAACCCTGGCTTGTGCCGGGAGGGGGGATTCTTCTTTACCTTAGACTCCAAAGATCCCTCATGATCTTGCCTATTCGACAGGAAGATCCAATTCTATCTTGTTGAATGGTTCCTCTCTTTGAATCCTTCCACCAAACATTAGATTAGACCTTGGACCATCAGCTAAAGTCTAGAACTAAAACCTTACCTCTCCTTTCAGAAAGCAGACTCTTCCTCTAGCCACGTTGTCCATTCTGACTATAGCGTCTGAGAGTCTTCGAGGGGATATATCATTCCAGTACTTCCAGAGATTGTCTTGACCATGTTAATGATGCATGATAAGTTTGGCATGCCAAGGCCCACGCAGAAGGTCCCAAACAGAGCATTCGCCAAAGTCGTAGCAAATGTTCGACCCCAATGGACGAGTCTCTCACCCTATATATTCTCATGTTGTTTCAAACAATCGAGGTTCTCCCATTAAACAAATTCAACCATCCGAAACACCATGAATCCTATCCGAACAGTTACATACATCATTATTTGTTATAATTCAACATCTGTATTCTTTGAAAGTAATGTATTTTTCGATTATTCTTTGTATTTTTTCAATTATTATTTTGTATATCTTCTGTTTATGTTCAGAACTCTCACATATATCAGTTTATTATTAAACAAAAAACAATTATATATAAATGCATTTGAAAATCATATAAGTTTACAAAACATCAATATGTATAAGGTATACAACAACAATATATGTGAAGAAACTAATATTATATATTCATTGATTTAAAGATCTTTCGGCTCTAAAACAAAAAGAAGAGAGAAGAAACAAAACAAAACAAAGAATGAGCTATGACCCTATATTTTTCCTTTGGCCCTCTTCGTTCTCTTTTTATGTTTATAAATTTATAGTAGTTACAAAAACAAAAGAAGAAAAGCAAGCAATGAGCTTTTATATGAAATTTACAACAACAATCGTAAAAAGTGCATTTGGGTCCAAAATCTAACAAAAGTGTCTAGCCTGGTTTCTCCACTCATGTCTTTTTGGCAGTTTTCTTTCACATTTATTTTGTTCCACTTTGCATATATGTGCTCCATATTATGCAAAAACTTTTTTACTTAATTATATATAAGTTTAAATAATATTGGTAGCATTTTAGAAATATCCTAACAATTCACCACAAGAGAACTATATATGGTCTATATAAAAACATTTGGAAAGCGACGAATTTCAAAACACCAAATTCCACTCGACTTCATATTTTCCAAACCGCATAAGTAACATTCTTTTTTCATCCTCATTTCGTGTGTATCAAACACCAAACCTAACCACATACAGAGATTAATGTAAAACACTTACTAAAGGAGGTATGTAAATTCAAAGGTACATAAAGAGTTAGATATCTTAATTCGTTTGAGAAACTTTGGATTTATATTCGTTCTTTGGTTTTATGAGTTGTTTCTTTTCTTTTTGTCTATAATTCCTAAGAGAAAGAGAGAGAGAAAAGGAAAATGTGACATCCCATTGTCTGAACTTTTGGTTGGTAATTCTAAGGGCAAACTTAGCTGTTCCTTGTTCCTTGCCTTTTTACCCATCAATCATCAAAGGCTTTTGTTACAATTATATTCCCTTTTTACATAAATATTAATATTATATATGATTCATATTTGTGGAAACTTTTATCAGTGAAGCAAGATTTTCCATACTCGTAAAAAAAAAAAGCACGAAATTAGCTTGAAAAAGACATCAAATTACATAAATTTCATATAATATATATCCAGCTAAAAACGGCATTATTTGAAAGCTTGATTTTTAGTCAAAAATTTTAACATATTTTTTAAACTAAAGAAATTAATTTTTTATCGACAAACAGTGTCTCTATAATATATCTAGTGATGTGGATGTTGAGAGGTACTAAATTGAAATGTGTGTCGCTTTTTTATGACTCAAATATCTCAGGAATGTACCCCAAATCATTTGGAAGAACTTAAGATCCAAGGGTGTAAGTGGAAGAAAGGAAAATCAAATTTAGTGAAAGATCAAAGATGTATGACTGCTCTTTTCAAGCCTTTTGAGAAACCACATCCGATTCACCTTAATCACCGATCAATCTCTAGTTAGAAACACAAGCAGTTTAACGGGTTCCCCGAATGAATACGGGTACATCTAGTGAGGGAATGATATCCTCTAAGACTGGGCAAATTATCTATTAGATTTGCTTTGATTTGGTATTCATCTCTATTCGATCCGAAAAATGTGGATATCTATATAATGATTTAACACAAAGCATATACGAAAATATGATATTCGTTTAATACAAATCAATTCACAAATACTAATTTTATAAAGGCTGATTTGTAGATTACATATATACATGTTATTAATTAATTAATAATGTTTATTTACAATTTTTTATTTTTATTATAGATATAAAAGGTTTAAATTGCATGATAAAAATACATATAAAAACTCTCCTTCCGGGTCACTTCCCGAGTGCTTCTATTTACCAAAATATGAGCTTCCTTTTTTGGGAAGCAAAAAAACTAGGTCTACCTGACCTAAAAAGGATATATATCTTTGGCTACTTTGGTATATTTGGAAAGCAATAAATGACAAAATCTTCAACGGGAAAGAAATTTCCCCAAAAGACACTCTCCAACACGCGACCCTGGAAGCGGAAAGCTGGAGGATGGCAAATCAAAAGGAGGAAGAAGAAGACGAGGTTTTGCCTATGCAAGACCCTCTCGTCATCAGGGTACCCTCGTTTGACTCCCGGCCCCCGACCTGCCAAGTAGATGCCTCTTGGATCGACCATGGTCTGGTTAGTGGGATTGGCTGGAGTTTTAAATACAGGAGCGGCGAGCTCCTCGGACAACAGGGATGTCGCAGAAGCCTCTCAGCCCTTCATGCTGAGATGGATGGACTCCTCTGGGCTATGAAATGCCTAAGAGAAAGACAGTTCCTCTCAATGCATTTTGAGACCGATTGTTCCGACTTGGTCAATATGATAGATAATCCGGCGGAGTGGCCCGCCTTTTTATCAGAACTCGGCTCTTTCCTTATCCTTAGAGAATCTTTTGATGCCTTTAGTTTATCTCTTATTCCTCGAATTTTAAATGTATGTGCTGATACTCTTGCAAAAGGGGCTCGAGCACGAGATTACTTATTTTCCCATGTATGTCATAACGAGCTAGCTGCGGATGGCCTACGGACCATCCCTCCTAACCAACTGTGATGTAATAAATGGATAGTTGACAAAAAAAAATACACATAAAAACTCTATACTAATTAATGGAAGAAGAAGAACTTTCAAGAACATGGAAGAAGAAGAACTTTCAAGACTCCACTTCACCTCCTTAATACTTATAACTTTATGTCATGGCTATAGTGTTTGATATACTTCAGCCAGTCAAAACTTGTCTTTCTTCTTCTCCAACTCTTCTTTCTTCAAACTGCTCCAAGCTTCACTTTCAAATTGGATCATAAAGCAACAAAGCCCACTCTAAGATAATGAGCTATTGCTATTGGGCTTCCGTTGGCTGACGAAGAGAAGTTTTCTTAATGGCTATCACAAAAACAATGTTTTTCTCGATGTTTAATTAGTTAATACCATTTGATTCATTGTTCGACGTTTAGATTCACCATTCCAGAGTTATTAAGATATATTCATTCATACTCTATGATTTAGGTTTAATGTAGGACTAAAAAATCGATAGAACATCAATCACTGAATTAATGGTTGAAATTAAAGATTGATATCGTGGTCGCTATAAAAGTAACAGTTTCGCAGGTAAAAAAGCAGATTATTTAATTGGAGAAAACGATGACAAACTACACAAATTTCAAAAATATGCAAATGAAAGTATGCAATGCAACGGCATCGTTCCGCGTTTTAATTCATCATTCTTAAATATTAAGACATATATTTAAACTCTATAATTTAAGTTTAATTTAGAGATATACTTCATAGTTAATTTATAAATCGTTTACAAATTGACAATTTCACTAATGAAATAGTACTAATTTTAAGATTGAATCATAAGAATCAACGCGTGACATATCAAATAGGCTTGGTATCATGCGGAATAGGCTCATTGTCACAATAACATTCGACCCATAATTAATATCTTACGATCCCATTTATATATACGTTTTCAACATTTATCCGCTTTCTTCTTAAAAACAAAATTATTCCGGGCTTTCAAACATTTCCCTTCCACAAATCTGTTTCTGATTCCATGCAACCTAAATTCTAAAACAATAAAACAAATAGTTTATAAATAAATTTTGTTTGGTTTTGATTTAACTTTTTTGTTTTGGATTACCAGGAGGTTTTGGACCGAAACCCGTAATTCTCCAGACCCGGAATCACAACATATAATATTAGTTCAGTACCAAACATCACTCGATAACCTATCTCGGTTTGATTCAATTCAATTTTTTGAATCTGGTTTAATTTCACACCCCTATTATCAAATATCCATCTTCTCTTAAAATTTTGTTATTAAAAGCATAAATGGAAAGTGATTTTAAAGAATTATTTTAATTTATAAACAATGATATATTTTTCAAAATGATAGATATTACACCATAATATCGTCTCTACGTTCATCCTCACCTCATCACAACAAGAATTATACAAATAATAGTTAAAAAAAAAAAACAAATACGAACGAAAAGAAGTAATTAATAAAAAAGGTAATCGAAAGCAGAGGATCAAAGCATCCGGCAAAAGCTCTCTAAGCCAAAACGACGGCGTATAGTGCTCCGGCAACAGCTGTTCCCACAAGGAAAGCTTTGTTAGCCCACGCGGCGCTTCCTGGCGCATCAGCGGCGGAATCTGGTCCGGGAGCCGGAGCCGGAGTTGGGGTTAATCCAGCTGAGGGACCAGGAGCTGGAGCATCGGTTTGAGGAGGAGAAGCAACAGGAGATGTTGTCGGAGAATTTGTTGGAGCCGGAGTTGGCACGTTAACTGGAACCGGTGGTGAAGCAACCGGAGAAGGTGTTTCTGCTGTCACCGGAGGAAACACCGTCGGTGGAGAAACGGTGGTTGGTGCCGGCGCAGGAGCTTGAGAGAGACATGAAGTGGCCAAGAAACCAAGAAAGATCACAACTTGTAATGCCTTAAGACTCATCTTTAGATTGATTCTCTGTTTTTTTTTTCTTTCTTTCTTTCTGAAACTTGAAACTCTGTTTAATGTTTAAGCTCTTGTTCTTTGTGTATTTGATGGTGTGGAATAATGAGAGAATAGAGGTTATATATATACGCGATGGTTGAGATTAATTAATTAGTGTTGTGACTTGTGACACTAATCATGCAAGCCACATACGTTAATACAACAACATGGCTTAGCTTGACAATGGCGGTTTGAAAATCATTTTTTGACTTGCCGTGTTTGGGTTTTTGAAGTTTCTTTGAAGAATCGTCTACATGGAGGAGCACCAAACGGATGCACAGTGCTCTGCCACGTGTATATATCTTTGCCGAGAAGTCAGATATCTACTAATATTGACACGTGTTATGTTTAAATTGGTTATTAGGCTTCGTTAATTTGCTTTTTTTTGCTTACCGCGTTATATAATGCCAGCTTAAAAGTAGAACGATTTTTTACTAACTCTATATCATCTGAAAAATGGGTATTTGTTTTGATTCAGATTCATTGTATGTGTTGTCTCGTCGATTTAAATATATAAAATTTTCAACTCTTAGCTATTTTTTTATTATGTAAAGTAATTAATTATAGTCGTTTATGTTGAAAAATGTTATGACAGATATTCGTTGTAATATGATATCTGGCAGAAGCTGTCATATAATAATGTTAATTCAACTAATACATTACAAAAATAATATTTTTTACTATATTTAATCATTTATCTTTGCATTTTTATTTATTTTTTCCCCCAATATTCTAATGATAGATTATTTGGTTACAAACCTTTTTTTTTTTTTGGTTAAATGTTAAATTTTATACCATTTTAATTTGTGACAGCGTTACAGAGATACAACGAAGATAACAGAATAACTGAAAACTACAGACAGACTAAAACGACAAAAAAAACAACAGAAACACAAAAAAAGCTAAGAAGACGGCAAGTGAGACCAATAAGCTAAAAACGAAGCAAAACTAGACGAAAAAGCAGCAATCACGTGCCAAAGCACGGATCATCTCATTTTTGTCACAGCTGGAGTTCTCATCCCGTTACTTGGTTACAAACTTGCAACTAAACGGTCAACCAACGCGCCTTCTCGTACTCTAATGCTATTAGTATTACTGTGTGAAATCCTTAATTACTTTTTAATAATTAGAACATGCCTAACAATTATTTCCCTTAAATTACAAAATTGTTAGACCCTTGCTTTGACCTTTTATATGCATTGTATCTTCATAAGAAATCTATAATTTGAATATCTTCATAAAACAATTATTTTAATTAATTCGATTCATAGAACTAGTTTGGACCAAGGCCTTGGTAGGCCTCTCTTTCTAGCTTTCCGTGGAGGTGGCCTAAGCTCACAACTAATTTGCTAAAGCCCAAAAAATAGCTTTGTTTATTTATTTTTCTACACACAAATTGTTTAAGATTAAGAGAGAAAGTAAATAAATTAAATAATCACATTTTCGTGAAACCATCTAGAAAGTTCGTTAAAAACCAAGCGTTACATTTTCGTGAAGCCATCTCTAAAGAAGATTTGGGAGATTAGATAAAGTCTTTGTTCCTATCTTTTTCAGAGACTTTCCACAAAATGTACAAGTTTGTATCCTTGTAGAGATTTTTTTTTGAGTAACCAACATATGAAACCAATGGATTGGCCGAGAACACCCGACATTATAATGCTGGTGATCATGAAAAAGAGAGGTATATACACTGCTAGATTATGATCCGCATCTATGCTAATTTATAATTTAATATTTTATAATCTGTGAAAAAACCTAAAAACGAAAAAATTGAAAAATAAAATTAAATCACCGTGAAATAAGTAATATATAAATTTAGAAACAAAATTTTAGATAAAATAAATATATACCTTGAAGAAAAAATTTGGTGGAACAAATGCAATAAATAGTTTTAAAAACTATTATTGAACTTTTGAATTATTTTTCTATATATAATTGACATACTACAACCATGTTTATATAGAGGTGATACATTAGATTTTTTTTTCTTTATTGATTAGTATTCCATTGTTTAATTTCTTTAATATAAATAAAAAAACTAAAGAGTTTTTTTTTCCTTTTTTATTAACTTTGCATTTTATGATAAATTTAAATTTTGTGTTTTTTTTAGTAGCTTTATCTTTTAGGATTTTGAATTGGTTATTAATTTTTCCGAGTTTTTAAGTTTTCCTTTTTTTATTAATCGGTTATTAATCGATTTTAATTGTTTTCCATTATTAAATTTTGTTTTTTCCTTGTTTTATTAACTCGGACTTTTACGATAAATTTATATATATATATATTTTGTTTAGTAACTTTATCTTTTAAGATTATGAATCAATTATAAATTTAATTAAAAAAATTATACATATTAGAAACTGATCGATTAACTTGACATATGTATCATAATCATGTGAATTAGCATCTTTCAAACATTCAGTTTTATATAATAATATATGTTTCACTCATTGGTACAACACTAGAGAGTACAAGACATAGCTAATCTTCTTCAACGTTTTAACGTTCCATTCATAGTCATTTAACCAAGTTTAAAGATTGGTTGCATTAAGAATTTTTCTTTTCATCCAAATTTGTTCGGACTTCGGACTATCCAATACCCCCGATTTGAGAGAGCACCATCTGGTTTTCGATTTTTTTTATAACAATATTCATCTTTAATCAAGTGATAGTAAATTAGTGGTTCCGACTTGTCGAGAAGTTTTCATATAGGTCTAGTACGAATCAATTTTCTTAGCGTGAAATTATCTAATCACTCTCATTTAACCAGTCGAGATAGTGTGATGATTATTTGACGACTATATTCACCCTCGATGATTAGTTTTATAGTAAAAACCAATATCATTTTTTTTTATCAAAAACAATATAAAAAAAATTTAAATTCTTCTAAAACATCACTTTGTGATACAGAGGAGTATTTTTAATCATTTGTTTTTTACAATATTGCATACCACCGGTTTATGCCGGACGGAAATCTCTCTCATTGTCGCTTAAACAATGGCAGTCACTTCATCCGGTTCGTCACCTATCTTCCGGTAATCCCGTAATTTTTTTTATTTTATTATATTTTTCACCGAGAGAAACAAAAAAAAAAAAAGCGAAGCGGCCAACGATACCATCCTTCCAAAATTCAAACTCCGTCTCAGAGCCGATTATCTCACGCGCCGCCGTACGCGCCACGATCCGTCTGCGGAGTGCCATATCTGAACGATGGAGCAGCCGAAGGCAGAGACAGGTATTCCGGTCAAGGATCAGAATCCAAATCCGTCGATGAGCGTCGATCCGAAAGCCAAGGATCAGGGAGCGAAGGGAGGTGAGGACGCGAGCACCGAGATATCCTTGTCTGATGAAAGTTTATCCCAGGTTGAAATCGAGACGAAAGTGAGCGAACCAGCAGCGGGGAAAGCGCAACCGCCGATTCGAACGGCGTCTGGATCGAAAAAATCCGTTCATTGGAGCCCCGAATTGGTTTCCGGGTCTCAGGAACCGGATCAGAAAGCTGATTCGTCTTCCCCGGCCGGATCTAATCCGTATATTGCTCGTTCTCCGGCTGAGACGTCGGATGCTTCGTTGAAAGGTAATAGTGTAAATGGTGTACGTTATGATTTTTACCTTTTTGTGATATCTCTCTGTCTCTCAATTGGATCAGATACGATGGAGTCTGTGAAAGGAGCGCTTGGTCGATGGGGAAGGAAGGTTGCAGAAGCAGCGAAGAAGACGGAAAGCCTTGCCGGGAACACATGGCAGCACCGTGAGTTTTTGATTTCGTATCACGTTTGAATTGGATCTTCTCTGTTTGATATTAGATGCTCCGGATTAGATATCATCGCAATGTTGATTCTTTCAAACTTGGAATTATAATGTGAACATTAACAAACAAACAAAAACACCCTTTGGTGAATTATGAACTAAATATTGTGGATATCAGTTTGATCTTGTGGCATGGCCATTCGTGATGTCGTGTAATTGATAGGGAACTAGCTCGTAGTTGCGAAATCATAAAGGCTTTCGGCGTATTGAAGAATTACCACTTTAATCGAGCAAAGATCACGGTGGTTTTAGCAAATGGAGGTTGAGGGGAAATGTCTGATGACTAGCTAAAAGATCTGAATTTTTGGGATTGAGAAACTTTACATGCGTTAATTTACGTGTAAACTGTTTATGTGTGAACTCTCTAACTCATGTCTTCCTTTATTGGATGTGCTTTACTTTAGTGATCGCTCTTATCATCTTCTATTTCAATCATTCGCATAAAGTCGTTTCACTCTAATCAAGTGAAGCTCTTAATGAGTTAGGATAATGTTTGAGCAATGGAGTTTGAGGGGAAATGTCTAATGCCTGCATATACTTAGGATTGGCATAAAATTTGGATTTGGGGGGTTTAGAAAACTTGCACGATTTTAATTTACGTTTAGAATGTTTATGTGTGAACTCATGTCTTCTTTGATTGGATGTGGTTTACTTGTTCATTTCTCTAGCATGTTTTCATTCAGGATTTATTTGAGTGGTCTCTCTTATATTCTTCTATTTCAATCAGTGAGAACTTCTCCGAGTTTTGCTGAGGCTGCTATGGGAAGAATCGCACAGAGTACTAAGGTCCTTGCAGAAGGAGGATATGAGAAGATTTTCCGACAAACCTTTGAGACCGTTCCCGAAGAACAGCTGCTAAATTCTTTTGCATGTTACTTGTCAACATCAGCTGGCCCAGTCATGGGAGTTCTATACATATCCACAGCCAAACTTTCTTACTGTAGTGACAATCCTCTCTCATACAAAAATGGTGGTCAAACCGAATGGAGCTATTACAAGGTAATAATGCCATGTATCTTGTATTTCAGAGTTATAGCCATTTTGAAGACAACATATTACCGCTGTGATCACTAACTATGCGACATCTTTTAGCTGTTAATCTAGTCAATGGTTAAGACAATGCCTTGTTGTGACTTGTTCTGAAGGAGGAGCTGTCTTATAGTCATAAAGCCATGGACTTTAGATTCAGTGCAATAAACTTGCTACATTGATTACACTTTGTGTCTTATTTGTTAGATGCTTAAGACAATGTCTCGTTGTGATTTGTTAGTAGCATTGCCATTAAACTAAGGAGCTGGCTTATAGTATCTTGAATTGTTCTGACTTCATTACATTCCGTTTTATACATCCGTAGCCATAAATCCATGGACCTTTTTTGTGTAGAGGATCTGTCAGAATTGTAATACGATAACTTTTGTCTCTTGTTGCCTTCGCAGCCATCTGATTCAGTGCAATAAACTTGCTACATTGATCATTAATTCAATACTTCTTTGTTAAACAGGTAGTTATACCATTACATCAACTTAAAGCAGTGAATCCATCAACAAGCATAGTCAATCCTGCAGAAAAGTACATACAGGTAATCTCTGTAGACAATCATGAATTCTGGTTCATGGGTTTCCTAAACTACGAAGGCGCTGTCGCGTCGCTGCAAGATTCTTTGCAAGCCGGTGGTATACGGTCAGTATGATGGTGAATTCTTTGATGACCATATAAGCCTTTTTTATGATGAAATTCTGAATTATTTTGATCTGAACTCTTTTTTTTTTTTTGCTTTAGTTATTATCATTTCAGAAGGCTCCATTAACATTATTTGCATGAATGAATATAATCTCTAAAAACCTTATTTGCTATAGAAACTAGCTGAATTTTTACAGATTGAATCTTTGAATCATTTTATGAGAGAACAGCTTAATTGCAATTCATTTTCATCCTATCTCTCTCTATCTCTATCTCTATGCTGTTGTAAGAGAAGATTTTGTGCTTCTCCTACCATCTCATTGCATGATGTGTATAATCATTAGCAACCGCTTTTGATTTCTCTCAAGAACTCTGACAAAAGACCATGACTGTGTGTGATGCAATCTTATTATAATAGTCAAGATGTACGAACTCCTAACTCCTTTGACTTCTTGAAACTATCACGATCAGATTCAAATCTAAGGCATCGGATTAGGGTTTATTCCCGAGATCACTAGTTAAAGTTCTGAAAAAGAAAAAAAAACTCATTTTTTCTAATAATTTAAGGGAATATTGTCAACAAAAAAAGCACGAACTTTCGTTATTGAAAACATGAACTATCACTTGGACGCTTTAAATCATCAAAATAATTTAAGTTGGTTAACAGAACGATTATATGAAGTTAAAAAATCGTTGTAAATCTCGGTTAACTGAAACAATGTCGTTCCATCTTTCTCCTAAACTGTTACGAGAAGAGAATCATCACATGTTTGAATTGAGGATTTAAGAAGAAAGACAGCACAACGTCGTTTTAATTACATGTGATTTACAACAGTTTTTTAACTCCGTTTAATTGTTTTATTAAGCAACTTAACGATGTATTTAATTTGGTTCAGTCAACAAAAGTTCATGAGTTAAATTAAAAATCAACAGACTTTGATGATTTAAACTATCAACGGAATAGTTCATGATTTGAATGACCAAATTTTGAAAGTTGATGTTTTTGTTTTACAATTTTCCTAATAATTTAAACAAAATCGTAGCGTTTCAATTTATTCTCGATCAAATATCTCTATAATATCATTTACTCCTACGGAATCAATTTTCTTAAATTTCAAAACAATTTCTTTAAAAAAAATTAAATCATAGTTTAAATTAGTTGATGATCCAATAAACTACAAATATTTCCTTCTATAATGGTGATATAAAGATCCAATCTTTTTAAATATACTCTTTTTTTGTTTTTTAATGGAAAGTCGAAACAAATACAGATTCATAAGGAACAAAAAAAAAAATTACAGACAAAACTTGGATCTGTTTCGTACTTCTTCGTTAGTCTCAAAGTCAGAAAAAAAAAAAGCTACGAGAATCGCACGGCCAGAATCTAAACGATTTTTTTTGTTTGTAATTGTTAAATTCCCTCCAAAAAAAAACAAAAAAACACAAGTTGACTGAGAAAATAGCAAAGATCCTCAGTTTCGTCGCCATGGATTCTCTTTCTCAAGCGATCAGTTCCGGCGTGTCCGTTCCTTACAAGAAGAGTTCTGCTCTAATCCAGTCTCATGGACTCATCAGCTCATTAATCCTCCGGAAAGCGAGATCTCCGGCGATTTCTTCTCGCAGCTCGTTGATCCTCCGAGCTTCAGCGATTCAGCATAGCAAAAGCTCTGCATCGATCGATCTCAGCGATCCCAATTGGAAATCAAAGTACGAGAGAGATTTCGAGCAAAGATTCAGCATCCCTCACATCACTGATGTCTTTCCAGATGCAGAAGCGATTCCTTCGACGTTTTGTCTCAAGATGAGGTCATTTTTTGATTAAACTCGAAAATTTCTTGTTTTTTTTTAGAAGTTGGAATGAATAATCATCTAATGGAGTTTTTTTAATTTGATTTTAGGTCTCCGACGGAAGATTTTGTTGGTGGTTACCCTTCTGATGAAGAATGGCATGGATACATTAATAACAATGATAGAGTTCTTCTCAAGGTTGATTATTTCGATTGATGTTAGTAAATTTTATTTTATTTTGGGTCATTTGGATTTGAATTTGTTTTATTTTTTGGAATTAGGTTATTAGTTACTCTTCACCAACTTCTGCTGGAGCAGAGTGTATTGATCCTGACTGTTCTTGGGTTGAGCAATGGTAAAAAAAAATTGAGTTTGTTGAGTTGTGTTTTTTTTGTTTTTGGTTTTATAAATTGTGATTGTGATCATCAGGATTCACCGTGCTGGGCCGAGGGAGAAGATATACTTTAGACCGGAACAAGTGAAGGCTGCGATTATCACTTGTGGTGGGCTTTGTCCTGGTCTCAATGATGTCATTAGACATGTGAGTTTGTGTCTCCAAACTTTGGCATTATAGAGATAAAGAGAGTTTGATTTTTTTTTTCTTTTTGTTTATGTTATTAAAAGTCTTTTGATTGTTGTCTGGATACATTGCAGATCGTGATCACTCTTGAGATTTATGGTGTTAAGAACATTGTTGGGATTCCGTTTGGTTATCGAGGCTTCTCTGATAAAGATTTAACCGAAATGCCGGTATAGTTTGATATTGTCCTCTTTGAACTTGGAAAGAAGTCTTTTTTTTGTTTGTTTGTTTAAGTTATCTTTTGATCTTGATCCTTCAGTTATCAAGGAAAGTTGTTCAAAATATTCATCTATCTGGAGGAAGTTTGCTCGGAGTTTCACGTGGAGGTCCGAGTGTGAGCGAAATTGTTGACAGTATGGAGGTATCATTTGGTTTCCAAGTCCTTAAGGAACTTTCTAAGATCACAGATATTCTGAGTTCCCGAGAACTGACTTTACTTAGGAGAGAGGAATCAACATGCTTTTCGTGCTGGGTGGAAACGGAACTCATGCTGGCGCCAACGCTATACACAATGAGGTTGTTACTTAACACTTGAAACTAAATGTTGTTCTTGTGAAGATATTGCTTTTGCTCCTTCTTTGTGAGTAGAGTATAGTATCTTTCTTCTTTTTTTTTAACGAAATAGTTTGTCCATTTTGATTTACCATTCTCTCTTGCATTCGATTCTAGTGCCGCAAAAGAAAGTTGAAGGTAGCTGTAGTTGGTGTGCCAAAAACCATTGACAATGATATTTTGCATATGGATAAAACTTTTGGGTTTGATACTGCCGTTGAAGAAGCACAACGAGCTATAAACTCTGCCTACATTGAGGTAACTTTCATGTACTCGTACTTTAGCTTTCTATGGAATATTCACTAATATGTCTCTTTGCTTTAAGTACTTAAACCATTCTCTATTTGGGGTTTTATTCGTATTAGGCACATAGTGCTTATCATGGCATCGGTGTTGTAAAACTGATGGGTCGTAACAGTGGTTTCATTGCGATGCAAGCCTCTCTAGCAAGCGGACAAGTCGACATCTGTTTGATTCCTGAGGTACTTGTTAATTTTTTTGTTATTATTTCCATTTTCCAAAATATGATTGATGTGAGCTTGCTCTTAAGAGATTTGTATGCATCTCTTTCATTCAAGGTTCCCTTCAATCTTCATGGGCCTCATGGTGTAGTGAAGCATTTGAAGTACCTAATCGAAACAAAAGGCTCCGCTGTGATCTGTGTAGCAGAAGGAGCTGGACAGGTAAGTTTTCTTTTTTCTCCACTTAAGCTCTCTTTCAAGAAGTTATATCTCAGTATACGTATCTTGGCATTTTGCTGCAGAATCTACTCGAGAAAACTAATGCCAAAGATGCATCTGGAAACACAGTACTTGGTGATTTCGGTGTGCACATTCAACAAGAGGTTAGATATAAGTAAAGATTGATTAAGATATCTCACAAAGAGTTCTGTTTTGGGTTCTTTTCTGATGATTAGTAGTTGCTAAATAATTCTCACAAGTTTCTTGCTTCTTTATTTATGTTGTTACATGTGTAGACAAAAAAGTATTTCAAAGAAGTAAGTATCCCAATAGATGTAAAATACATTGATCCAACATACATGATTCGCGCTGTCCGTGCAAATGCCTCAGATGGTATCCTCTGCACCGTTCTTGGACAAAACGCTGTAAGTCACTCACACACACACACACACACACACATCTTCAAGTCACTCTCTCATCGCTTTCGATAAAAGATTAGAAATGCTCCAATGTCTAAAAGTCCATTGAACTTTTGATCTTATAAAAACAGGTTCATGGTGCGTTTGCTGGATACAGCGGAATCACGGTAGGCATAATCAACACTCACTACGCGTATTTGCCAATCACTGAGGTAATTGCATATCCAAAATCAGTCGATCCCAATAGTCGAATGTGGCATCGTTGCTTGACATCAACGGGTCAGCCCGATTTCATCTGAAAATGCTTCTTGAATCTGAAACGTACCAATAAAAAAAGCCTTGAAATGTATGTACAGAATTCTTGGTTCCTTGATCAATTTAATGTATCAAAATCATAAACAGTATTTGTTTAGTTTAGTAGGAAAGATTTTGAATCAGTGAAGTTAAGTTAAAAGCATTGGTTTCACTCAATCATTTACCAAACTTGTAGAGTTAAATAAAATGTGTTTCATCATCACTTGAGGACCACTATTTGTTTTATTTAAGTATTTGTTCTTTGTCTCTTCCTTCAACTTCCTCTCCTGAATCTCTCTGTTCACGTTTCTCTACTTCAGATTGAAATTATTCAAAGTTCTGTAGTATTATAATGTGGTCCTTACCTTCTATGAACTATCAGTTTCCACCTGAATTTCGGTAATAGGTCCCTTCTCCCTTGTTTGTTTTTGTTTCCGGTGTCATTTTGTTTTTAAATTAAAAATCTTCATTTGTTGAGCTGTGAATGCTATAGCACCCATTGAAACGGTGACGATTTTCTGCCATATCTATATAGCAAATTCAACCTAATTTATACCATATCTATATAGCAAATTCAACCTAATTTATAATTTCTACCACCGGACTAAAAGGGCTTCTACAATTTCTACTATATCTATATAGCAAATTCAACATAACTTATAATTGTTTCCCCCTTAATATTGTGTTTTTTTTGGTCAAACGGATCCAAACATGTTTAGTAGTTTGTACTAGGGCTGGGCACTGAAACCTGTTACCCGTCTTCGACTCGTTACCCGACTCGTACCCGTCTCCAAAAAAAGGGTACCCGTAACTTGCAAGTCGGGTAAAGGGTATCATAATTTTATTACCCGCGGGTAAGGGTCGGGTATCGGGTATCAATTTTTTTTTCAATACCCGTTACTCGATTTATTACCCGACCCGTAAAACCCGCTTTATTAATAATTTATAATATTACCAATTAGTACTAGTTAACAATAATATTGGTGAAATTTATTAAATGTCCAATTTTATTTTCTAGTGAATCCAATTAAGTTAAAGCCCATTCTTTTGTAATTAAGCAATCCTATGGAAGAATGACATTGCAACACAGAATTTTTTGCATTTCTGAATTGCCGTTGGTAATTCATGAATGAATTACAAACTTTAAGCTTTGCAGTTTGTAATTTTATATTTTATGGAACTATATGTTGCATATATATATATATGAATTCTTCCTCGTTTGTAAACGATTACTTCTGTTTTTGGAATCTAAAATTATTATGCAGGTAAAACTAACAGGTTTATTATACATGTAATTATGCGGGTAAGTTAAAGGTAACGGGTCAAGTATTTAGCGGATCATCTAATTTTTACAGGATACCCGTTTTCTCGGGTACTCGTTATTTGCGGATCGGGTAAGGGTAATGATATTTCATTACCCGCAAGGGTCGGGTCGGGTAAAGGGTATCCCAAAATTCAAAGGTGCCGACCCGTGCCCAGCCCTAGTTTGTACAGGTGTTGTTGATGTGTCATTATCGAATTCAAATATGCATAATATATGGTGTTGACAAAAAAAAAAAATTTCCCAGAAACAAAAAAAATACTTCATTCGTTTCATAATAAGTGTTGTTTAAGGATTTTTTGTGTTTCATAATAAGTCACTTTAGATTTTCAATGCAAATTTTAACACAAAATATCTAATTTAACCTCAATTCAAATGAAAAAAAAATCCAAAAGTTATTATATATTTTAAAGGTAAAATTGAATTTTTAATATATTTTATTAATTTATGTTTAAAGTGTCCAAATAATACTTATTATGAAACGGATGGAGTCTAATAAAAATTGAGTGAGACAAAGGGAGAGAAGCAAGAAAGTGAGGGTTAAAGAGTAAAGAGAAGCTAAAAATCTGTGAAGCCAGTAAGTTTGAAAGGTCCCACCACACTTATCACTTCCTCAACATGCACTCTCCCCCACAGTTTTTCACTTTTTATAAATTGACCCTTGTTATTTTCTTTTCACCTTTATCCCCCCCCCCCCCCCATTTTACCCTTTTCTCTCTTTTGAGCTTTTTTCTTGTTTTGTAAATTTAAAGTTTAAGAATAGTATAATATAAAATTTAAAATTTAAAGTTTAAGGTTGGTGAGGTTACAGAAGAATAAAATTTTATACTAAGAATTAATTACCGTTAGGTGTCTATGTAATGTTCACGAGAACCAAAATCCTTCTTGTTGACATTAGAGATCTAATCTAATCTAGTGGTAAGTTACTATGTAATTTTTGAACTAATATGTCTCTAAAATAAAACCAAAAAAAACTTATGGTTTAAACTTGTAGTATTAAATATTATCATGTATTCAAAAACAAAACAAAAATCAAAGCATAATAAGTTATCATTTATTCCATTTCCATAATATAAGCTGCGGAAAAATCAATATTAGATAATGATTAGACAAAATCTGAATTCACTAAATACTTAGTTAATTTTATATTAAAAAAAGAACAAGCCATGCCGCATGCACCAACTTACATACATTATAAGTGCTTATATGGCATGTAGTTTATAGATATTACCGAAATGTATAATTATTCCGAACACTAAAGTTAAAAAGTTCTGTCTGAAATCACGATGTCAAAAAACTAGATTCGATTCCGTTATTGGAATTAACCCCAAAAAATAATGCCCACATTTTATTTAAAATTCTAATTCAAGATATATTATATGTATGTATCTCAGACTTTTAGTACTCACTAACACTACAATTTAACAAGTTAGATAAATGACATGTATATAATAGTATTCATTTGCTTTAGCCACTATAATTTTGTAACTGGTATTATCACTAGTCGGATCAGTTTCTGTCACCCAGTTCAATAATTTTTAACATGATTTGATTTTATTTAAAATAAAAAATTATTAAAATATTTTTTCAAACTTTTTAAAAAAAGAACACCTATAGAAAATATGTATAGGTCCATAAACTTCAAAAAAAATATTCTTAGATTATTGTTTAGACCATTTAAATTTGAGGAAAGTTATATATCAATATACAAGTATATTTTAAATTTTATCCTTGTCAATAACAATTGAAAATTATTGATGTATTGACCCACCGTGACCAATTTCAAAAAACATTATACCCTTTAACAAAAAATAAAATATTAATATGTATAAATAAATATTTCAAAACGACATTTTAATAGAGCGGAAACGTCGATAATATGTACTAACTTTGCTGGTGATTCTTCAAATATCCAGAAAAATAGTTTTCTTAAATAACATTGTTGAATCATCAAAACAAATATCGATATCAAGAGAGATAAAGAGAGAACTCTCAATTTTATATCACTGAAGCTAAAATTTGTTTACATATAAATTTATATAAAAAATCATTAGATTCGACTGATCTAATATTTTAGGTTTTAATATTAATACATATGTGGTTTTAGTCGAAAATGTTTTTTTTTTAGTTATAAGAAATAGAAAAAAAAATAAGTTTTTTTGTTGTGGTGTTAGTCGAAAATGTTGTTGTTTAGACGTAGATATGTTGAATTTTCTCAATAACATGTATTCTACCGAATTTGCACTCGGGTGGTGAAGCAAAGATGATAATAATACAAACCACTATATACTACATATGTCTTGTTGATATCATTTAGAAATGTCACTATATATGGAAAAGAAAGAGACACATTTATGTAAATAATACTACACTATAAACGACTATACATTGGAAGAATTTGAATTATAAATTTTAAAACTGAAGTCAATGTAAAGATAAATATCAATGAGAAGTCATGAATATAGGAAAAACTAGAATTAATGGTCAGTACTATCTATAGATATTGCTCATATATATAAAGATGTTGTCGCCAATTATAGTGTATCTATTAATACTCTCATCAACAGAATCTTATAAACCTTTTTTGTGTGGACATTTAAATCAACAATGATTTTTTTTTTTTGCAAACCAACATGAAAATTATGATCCTATTCGTTTTGTAATCTTTAACAATAGTAATGGTGATTAACGATTAAATCATGTTTGTTTCGTAATCGCTATTGACAACGATAAATATTAGCAATTGTAATAAATTTCAGCGATAAAATTTGGTTTGTTTGTGGTCGCTACGATAATGACATATTTCAGCAACAAATCACTAATTAAAATTTTTAACGTTAGAATATTTAATAATTAGAATTTTTAGTCATTAGTCGTTAAAACAGGTCACAGAAATCTATTGTTGGTTCAACAACTACAAAAGAAACAAGACTACGAAATGAAAAATAAATATAATGTCAAATGCTATCGCTGATCGTTTACACTAGTCATCGTCAACGTCGGTAATCGTTAACGCTAGTCATTATGGCTAAATGTATATAGTGTCATTTTGATGGTGTTAAAGTTTGTTTGATCACATTCTTTGATCTTGACTTTTAAGACATAAAAACTGACTCACAAATTATATATGGTCTAAAAGCCATGTTCATATAAAAACATTTAGCTAAAAAATAAACAATCAAGTCGATGGAGTAGATTTTTTACTAATCTCGAAACTTATTACTAGTTTTTTTTTTTAATAACATCAAACTTATTACTAGTTTATTAATTTCATTAGCTAGATACACCCATATGGTAAGAATCGACCTCTAGAGTACGATCAACAAGTGGAAGAAATGTAGCAACTAACATGATATAAAATCATAAAACTAACAAACTAAATCAATTTAACAAAATAAAAAATTTGTACAGAAAATAAAATAATTAACATTCGAATACAGTAGTATAATAGCCACAAAGTTATCATAATTGTAGTAAGTGAAGAAATTATATTTTACACACAAACATGCATCAATATGCTTTGAAACCCCCAAGAAGATGCTCATCTCGTTTTACACCCATCTCGATCTAAGATTCAAAATGTTAATCAAAAATAAATCATAAGTATTTGTTTTCATTTGTTAAAATCACACTATGATAATTACCAGTTTAAATAAAGCAAATCGCACTAATTAAATCAGAAAATCGGAAATTATTTGTTGATTATTAGAATTTACAACGTAGTACACATTTCGTTATGTATGTACTTGGAAGATGTACGTACGTAATGGGTGGTCATCACGTTAACCTATTTTAATACTATTAAGCTGCAAAGAATATATATATACATAATTACATATATATTCAAAGATCAATAATAGATTCCCAAGGTTTCTTTTATGCTCAGAGATGATTATTATTCTGAGTTTATGAACACGAGGAGAGAGAGAGAGAGAGAGATGTTGACCGGTCGCATAGTCAAAACAAAAAGAAGTGGGCCCTCTAAGACCTCTTTTCAGGGCCCATTATGGCTTCCCCATCTCCAATCCCCAAAACATGCATTTCTCCTTCAAACCAATTATATTATTTCTTCAAACCAGAAAAATAAAACATTAAAAATTAATACTTCACTTTGATTTTTTTGGGGGGTTCTATGTGAATATTAGCTAGTTTGAGTATTAACCAGGTAAATATTACAATTTCTTTCAAGGAAAAAGTATACACTTACTTGTTGTTTTTGAAGTGGTATTTTTTTTGTTAATGCAAATTAAAAAAATAATCTATATTGCATTGTTTGTATTTATAATTTTCACTCTGAAAAGATAAAATACTTTATAATATATTCTAATTTAGTGATTGTTATTAATCAATCTACTGTTACAAATAAATATTATATATATATATATATATCTTATTATATAAAATTGAATTGCTCAACGTGAATGTGACACGTACGATAATTTTTACTTACGAGATTATGATATGTATCATTGTTAATTAAGATCACGACATGTGTCAAAGTAATAATCTGAATTAAAAAATGAAAATTAAAATTCTAACTCACGAGATTGTGACTTGTAAAAAAAAAACAGTGTAATAATATAAAGTTTCTTATAAAACAAAATAACAAAAAAAAAATTGTATTTTATTTAAATAAAAACTAATCAAATAAAAATTAAATATTATTATTAAGTAAAAAATTATTTTGGGCAAATTGAATATTTCGTTAGACGAATAAGCCGACATATAAGATTTGTAACAGAAAATTTTAAATTTAGGGTCACATTTGAATACCAAAAAAATCACAAAAATTGGATTCTCTTTCTTATTTTTTTATTTCTTATTTCTTATTTCTTATATCTCTGATCTTATGTAGCAAAAAAAAAAAGTCCCTTGGAGCAAGAACATGAACCTAGGGATGTCTCTCATCATCTTCAATAATGACTTATTCATTTTGCTGCCTTCAAAAGACCCCTCTTTATTTTTCTTTTTTCTCTCTCACAAAACTCTCATTTTCAATCCAATTTTCTGATTGAAGATGAGAAATTAAAGAAAGAAAAAGAAAGTTTATGTTAAAAAAAAGGGAATAAACCAAAAATAAAAAGAACCTCAAATGTTCATGACCCTTATGGATTGAAGTTGAAAAAGCAATGTATGACTCTTTTTTTTCTCTCTCATTGTTTTCTCCTCCTCTTGTTGCTATTGTTGTTGTTGTCGTCTGGACTACTCTGTGAGGAATTTGTACATGACTCAACTGTTCTCTCTTCACTCTTATAGCTCAAACATGTTGCTTCCAACACTCCAACTGGACTCTCCGGTACCACTCTCGCCGCTAATCGCGGCTGCTGCGGTGATAATCTAGTTCCCGGCACACTCTCCTCTGTGAGATTTCTCATCAGATTCAAACATCTCTCCACTCTCTCCTGCTAAAAGAAGGACAATGATCCACTGATCAAATTCCAATGCTCGATGAAATGTGTGTTCTTGAAACAGTAAAAGTTTCGTTTTTCTTTTCTTTTACCGCGAATAGGTCTGGTTAAGCTTTCATACCAAATGTTAAAATAGCTGAAGCTACAAAATTTGCTTCTTTGCTAATATATTAGATGGGTTTTACCTGTTTAACATAAGTGAGATTAGACATCGCCTTTTCGTCATCAATGCACTTTATTTCTCCTGAAATGGAAACAGACACTGCCGCTGCTGCAGCTACCTCAGAAGGCCTGAAGTCTAAGAATTCAATTGCTGCATTCAATTTTTCAAACGGAAAACCCATCAAGCCTTCCTCTAAACAGAGCAAGTTAGTTGCAAACAAGGAAAGAACATTATAGGCTTGCTTCCGATCAATAAAAGACGCACCTTTAGTGGTGTTCAAGATGAATTGTGACGATCTATAGATCGAATTCTCTGACACGTGACCGCTGATCTTGTAAATGAAATAATCAATGAAGGAGAACGGAGTTAGAGCTAGCAACCTCCAATTCAATGTGTTGAGTATCAAAAGCTCCATCCTTTTTATTGTTTTGGCCTCGAAAACAAACTTGGGATCTCCCACCTGCTCATCAAAACCATTAGAAAATCCGCGGTTTTCGATTGTTCGTAAGACTGAGCTATTAAGGACTAAATGTGTGTTGCACCTGTAAATCAACAGTTTGAGGCACATCTGATTCTTCCATCTTGGCTGCTAATGATAAGCAAGAGACAGCTAGCAACTGCACAGCCCACGCCTTGTCTTTCTATGCAATCGAAACACACACACGATTAGCGAATTGTCTCGAATATTCGAATAACCCAACCCGAAGAAGATGAATCAAACTTACTGGCAATTCATAGGATGATAGGAACCGATCCAAGTAGTTCATGGATAGACATATGCACAGAGGTCCAAAATTGTAATGAGCACAAACCTGTTTCAGACAATAACAATTGGCATTAAAGACAGAACCCCAGTTACTCAAACAGATCAAAACCTCAATCTATTAAGAAGATCCAACTGATCTCAAAAGTGAGTTTTTCCCATTTTAATACATCTAAGGAGAATAATAATCAGAAGCCTCTTTTAAACCCCTCCCAATATGAATGATCTATCAACTGGTCGGAGAAGAAACTCAAAATCAATCAAAAACAAACAAAAAGAGACCAAACCAGATTTGAGATTTTGACATAGATCAAAGAAGAAAATCTCAAACCTTCAAAATCCAATCCAGAGCTTGATTTCTAACACGCAGTTCCGAATCCCCAGAACGCAATCTCTTAAGATAACCAGTTCCGGGCAAAAACTCAATCTCTCTCTCCAACATCTCTCTGATTCTGTCTTCTCTCGACGACGATGGAGAACCCATCACCGGAATTGATCCGTTGCCGTCAAAGTTATCGTCTTTACTAAAAAGTTCATGGTTATAATCAATCTCACTCATAAACCCGCCGACACAGTTGATTTCATCGTCGTCGTCAATGATCCATGAATCGCTGGTTTCTCCACAAGCGAGATTCTCCGCCATGGTTTTTTTTTTGTTTCTGTGTGTTTTTAGTAGTCTCTTTATCGTTATTGAGGGCTCAAAGTTTCAGAGCGTTCGGACAATAAAGTGAAAACTCAGGACGCAAAAGTCAACAAGATGAGAGGTTTCTAAGGAGTTTATGTCTCCATGAGCTGCGATTTTCATGGCAGTGGAGAGAGAGAAAAGGAGAGAGGGAGAGAGGTTTATGCAGAGGAAGTGGGTGAATGTGTTTTAGGGTAGTGTCCACTTCACAGAGTCGAAATTGGGATACACAGAATATACATTAAGAGAAATTTGGAAAATAAATATCATAATGTATAATTTTATTTCTGAAAAAATAATGTAATGTTTGTGTCATGTGTAATTATTCAAGTTAAGCTTATTAATAGCATCACATAATTTAATTTAGGTGAATCTTGTAGCATCAAACATTTGTTTTGATTTTGATGGGTTACAAGCTTTTGAATTCTTGTTAGTGATTATTATTATTAATCAATCTAGTGATGATGATCCTAGACGATTCGTTAGTACAAGCTTTTGAATTCTCGTTCTATACAAAAAATGCATTTTCATATACTACAGTTACAACTAAATTTTTTAGTGTCGTCTGATACATTATTAGAAGATACTATTTTTAACCTATTACAATTGATGATTTTACATTCACAAATAGCAAATTTGATCATAACTACATTAAAAGATTTTACAAATCACTTTAAAACAAACAATTTTATCGGCACTACAAAAATCTATAATGGACATTTCTCTTTACACCACATTTATAGTGGACAGTTTCACATTTGATACACAAGATCGCAAACGGTTTTAACTGTATCACATTGCACCACGACACAACGAATGAATTTCTGATAAACTTATCTCTATAAATCTGTAATAATTCAAGTTCTCTATGATTAAAACTCCAAATTTGTAGAAACGTTAATTAACACTTTATCAATCAATAAACCAACGGGATTCCACTAATTGCAAAGAATTAATTTTTAAAATTAGAGGTTAGAGTAAATTATTAATTTATCTTGTTATTTTATATCTTATACCACACCATGAATTGCAAGTTTGAACCATGGTAATCTGTAAAATAGAGATGTGCTTGACCTTTGCCCCCTCCACTACAAAATGGATGACGTTACCCTTTGGGTAAGAATCACACTAATTCCAAATAACCCGTGAGGGAAATAGTTTTTGGTTATGGAGTTTACTTATAAACACACAAAAAAGCCAAACTTTTTAATTATTTTTTTGGGGCACATTTTGGTATATATTTATACTATTAAAACAGAAATATTTTTTTGTAACCAAACATGTAAAGAAAATCTTATCAAATCAACGAAAATGTAAATTAGATCTTATTTTTTATTTTACACTTTATATCTAACAAAAATTAATTTATAAAAATTATTATCCCATGCGAAACGCACAGATTAAAATCTAATATGGTTTGAAATTTGTAAATATTCCACATTGGGCGTAAACCTTTGGATTTTTGTGATCCAAGCATATACGATTTATTTAGCAATGATGATTACTTGCCAATACTAATCTCTTAGCTGGCTTTTACCTATACTACCCAAAATGCCTCTTTTTACTGCCATTCTACTTGCATTTTCCATCTAGCCACCTGTCAAAGACCTAATTTTTTTTTTTTGAAACTCAGTAACCACATTTATGTATTATACTTTTGATTTTATACCAAAATTTGTAGCGTAATGATTTGTTATTAGTGTTATCATTGTCTCATAGTTGCAGATAAACAAAAAAAAAATCATTAATAAAATAGTTTTTGTTCTTATGATAGTTTTTTTTAATTATATCATATACTTAACTAGTGCAAACAATTATATTAAAAATATTTTGACAACTTATAGTTTTATAAATATTTAATAAAAAATCAGGAAGAATTCGACCATTTCAACTAATCTTTGAATATCTCTATAATATTATTTAAGAAGATATTTTTAAAAATGAACTTTGTTTTGTAAGTTATTACATAAAATGTCATTACAAATAATAAAGAATAATTGAAATAGGAAAAGATATAATAGTCTTTTAAAATGATTGATTAGAATATGTAAAGTATATATTTTGCATTAAAAATGTTATTTATTATTTAATTTTTAAATTATTTTTAATACTATATATTTTAAAATAATAATCAATTCATATTCAGAATCTTGCTATTACAAATGAATTCATTTAAAAAATATATATTTAAAATCTTGCTAAATTTTTTACTATAATTTATTATATTTTATTTGAAAATATATCAAAACAAAAGCTCAAAAATATTTTACTAATTTTATAAAAAATTAGACACATGCATACTATATTTTATTTAAGAGTTCGTAAGCTAATCACAAAAACTAGAGTCATTATGATGCATATTAGAGTTATGTTTTCAAGATTATAAGTTTTTTGTTGGTTAACCCGAATAATATTTTATTTCACTGCAAAACAGGTTAAATAGACAAATTATTACAAATTGACATATTTATCTATAATAATTAATTAGCTATATTTTAAATTTCAGATAAAAGTAATTTTATTAAATTTCAAAACAATTTTTTTTTTTAAAACTACTCCGCGTTATAATTAACGTGGGTTAAATCCTAGTTATGATAGCATTTACCACACTAATCATTCCAACCACATTTATACTTTATGCATTTGCATCGAAATGGTACACTTATATCACAATAAATTAGGTGTTGTATTGATTTGAAAAATCTGTGCCCCACCATTTTCGACATGATTGATCAATAAGGTTCAACCCAATCACAGCCCACGAATTATATCAGGGCCTAAGAAAGCCCAATACGTAACTAGATAAAAGCCCATTAGCTAAAACCCTAGTGTCTTCCTCTATATAAATATTTCATCTTATAGGATGAGAAGGAGAATCATACTGAGATCCGGCGAGAATTGAAAAACCCTAATTATCTCTCTGATTCTTGATTTATAATTTTCTCGTTTTCTTTCATCGTGTTCTGGTTGAAACCCTAGTTTCGCATTCGAGTTTTCTTTAAAACAAACATAAAGGTAATCTTTAGATGTTTCAGTTTATGTCTTTATCTTTAGGGAATGTTAAATTGCTCCTAGTTTTGCTTGTTCTCTTGTTTTGTGGAAATTTTCTCACAAATGGTTGCAATGATGATACCTTTATGAGTAATTGAAAGTGTTCAAAAACGCTTAATGAACGGGCGACAAAATGTCGAACCTGAGCGGTTAGCTGAGCAACCATTTTATTTTTCTATTTCATTAATCTATCAAATCTGCTTTGAGATTTTTTTTTCTTGATTCTCTATTTATTTTCGTTTTTTGTTGCCATGATAAAAAAATGATATTTTGAAAGTATTGTTATGTACTTTAATGCTTGTTTACCAAACACAAAACCTTACATGAACCACTTCTCTACTCAACCAGATAGTGGTAGTCAATTGGTTGTCGATTTTGGAATATCCGAACAGCCGTTTTTCTGAGTTTGATTCCCATTATATCTAAATGGGATATGGGCTTAATGTCTATACTTATTTGCAATGCACGTTTATCTCGTTGATAGTACAGTCCCATAGATTAATTTGATTCTCCTCATGGGCCTTAAACAATCATGAAGTGTGAACAGTGTGGCATCCTGTAAAAATGATTTTGTTTTTCCACCTTTTAAATTGAGATCAACGCAAAGAGAATGTTATGTAATTAATTCGAATTGTTTAGTTTTCTCTTCAAACAAGATTGAGATATTCAATATTTGGTGCACCAATATGATGTAAACGGACCTAAACGAAGTCTAGAAGGGTTAATGTAAGCCGTTTAAATGGGTTCAGAAGTCCAAGCTGGTTTGTTGTTAATTGGATTGGGCCGGCCCATATTGACACCTAATTCCAGATATTAATAGTGTTCACATGTTTGTAAGGGATGCATCGGAAGCAAAAGTTATGAGCAAACGAATTGTGTTAATGTCATTCTGTAACTTCACATCTGTTGGTAGTATGAAGTATTGACTGACGATTTTTGAAATTTTAAAGTGTCGTTTTTTTAATTTGTTTTTTTAACAATGAAATATTAGTTTGTAGAGAAGAGGTTAGCTGAAAATATAAGCGAAATTAAAAAAAAAAACAGCAGATTGTTGAAAGAATCTGTTTTGTCCGTAAATAGAGAACAATCCATATCAACGCAACAAACGTTGATGGAATCTGATGCTGTGATGGCTTAAAAAGAGAATTAGGTTTGAGTCGTGTGGCAACTGCGTTCTCGTAGACGCGGTTTAATAAATGATGTTGTTGAATAGATTCGACATCTTTACGTATGTGTAAAACTAAAGCATCAGAAAACACGTGGAAAGATTGCACCGATTCTCGTTTTGTTAGACTTTTTGGTTGACTTTTTATAATGTTCACGTTTTTTAAGATTTCATTGTCTACAACTTGATCAAAGATCAATTATTGATCTCTGATGTATTTAGGAAAAGTTCTTCAAAATTAAAACTATTGAATTATTTGAACATTGACAGAGTTTTTCTACTCATATCATAATAACTGGTAAATAGATCATTGATATTGTCGTCTATATAATTATTACAACTAGCAAGTAACACTATACTTTTCAATCTCTGTAAATACTTCGTTTTCTTGAATAGTTATCAAAAACAATGTCATATTGTCATTCACTAATACTTGGTTTTCAATATTGTCAAGGTTCGTCTTTTAATGGTAAAAAGTTTGTTGAAAGAAGAATTGTAAAAACCTCAAAATGAACATAAATAGATTTAATTTTTAAAATATGAGTATGCATATATATATATATATATATATATATATATATATATATATATATTTTTTTTTTTTTTTTTTGTTTGGTCAAAATAGGAATTTATTAAAACTCCAAACAAATGTTATCAGAGCCGAGAAGGCTCTTTTGGCCAGAGAATCAACAACAATATTCTCAGAACGAGAGATAAATGAACAAGTAACGCGACATAGCAAACTCGCCAACACACGGATAACAAAGAGTAATTTGGAGAGCTCATTGTGGTAATCTCCTTTCGTAAGTAGATTGACTAAAACTTGAAAATCTGAAACCACATGAAACTCTTCAAAATTTCTCTCATGTTCCTCGATCACGCCATTTTAATCGCCTAAGCTTTTGCTTATAATGTTGAAGGTACATGCCTTATTGTATCAGTATAATCACCGAGATGAGAATCCGTATACGAATGGAAAGCCCACCCTAAACCGCAATCCAAAGAAACCGCATCCCATGCTGCATCCGTGAAACAAAGAGTAACTGAGGCGAGTTGAGAATCCGTATGAGAATGGAAAGCCCACCCTAAACCGTAGTCAGGGGCGAATCTAGAACATTTCATCAGCGGATGCACATTTTGGTAAATATAAAAACAATAAAGAGAAAATTATAAACTTATGAAACTAAAGGGGCAAACTAAAAAACATTGATAAATTTTAGTTGAATTTTGGTCAAAATTTAAATAGTTTTCTTTGTAAAACAAAACATCTGAAAAAAATAGTGGGTGCACTTGCACCCATAGTGTATAATGTAGGGGCGAATAGTGGGTGCACTTGCACCCATAGTGTATAATGTAGATTCGCCCCTGACACCGCAATCCAAAGAAACCGCATTCCATACTGCATCCGTGAAACATAGAGTACATGAGGCGAGTTGTAAATCTGTTTTTAGTGGGTTCTCTTGGTTTCGGTAGGAGGAGTTGAGCTTAGGGATGTCAATCGGGCTAGCCCGGTCCGGCCCGGTCCGAAACCCGTAAAACCCGCATATATTTGAGCCCGGCCCGGTCTGACCCGAAAAAAATCGGGCCTATATTACAAAGCTCGGTCCGGCCTGGACAGGGCTCTAGGGCTTTTTAGGCTTTTCAGGCTTTTTCGTTCTTTTTTTAAAAACACAAAAATTCACAATTCTCAGATGAATAATTAAAACAAAATATTTATCAAAATAAATCTAAATTGAAATGTATTATATCAAATCTAATTAAATTTAAAAGTAAAAGTTTGACAAAAAAACAAATAAAATTCAAATAAATTGTATTAACGAATAAAACATAAAATCAAAACACTTCAAATATATGTAGTAGAGTTTAGATTAGAATCTCCTTCATCGTCTTCTAAATCGTCATCACCATCAAGAGGTGCATATAAAAAAAGTAAAATAATATTAAGTTTTGACATGTATAAATCATATAGAAATGTCATTGAAAGTCTATAGATAATGATTTTTAAAATATGAAGTAAATATGAATGAATGATAATGGTACATGGATCACGAAATATATAGAAAATATGTCAAATTATTATTTTTAGAAAGATAAATGTTTAAATAAAATCTCTAACTAATTAAAATGTAAAATTCCGGGTTTTTCGGGCTAGTTCGAGTCCGGTCGGGTTAAGCCCGAAAAATACACTAGTTCGAAAGATCCGATTTTTTTGGGTTTATATTTCTAGAGCTAAATCCGCTGTTTTTCAGGGCCGAACCGAACCGGCCCTCAGACATTAGCCCTAATTGACAGCCCTATTTGAACTCTCTCCCACGCTTGAGCTTCCCCCATCGATTTGTTGATGATTTCTTCTTCCGAGAAAAGTGCAGCAAAGCATTGATTGGAATAATTTAGAATTGAAAATTTTATGGTGCATAAAAGATTTTCTGGGAAAAAAGAAGAATATTACATAGTTCAAAACTAACATAAATGGATCTAGCAAATATATTTGATTGAGTAAAAATCCTTCCCTTGAAATCGAATCAAATAAACTGTTCTTCTCATGACAGCCAATTTCATACATTCAATAAATGAAAAACAAAAAAAAAAACTTTTAAAGTAAAACTACTCGATTAATCAAATGAAAATAGAACAAACCAAACACACAAAAAAAAAACTTATTTTGTTTAATCCAATTATCGCCACCATCATCATCTTCAACTTTTTTCCCTCAAAAGTCAAAGTCCTTAAACAACTTTTTAACTTGTTCAAGCGTCACAAACAAAATCACCGTGAACGGTGCTTGTCTCGTAACCGTCGGCACAAATCCTTTGTATAAAGCAAATATCCCCTCCGCTTTCACCGTCTTCAACGCACAATCTAACGCTCCTTTATACGGCGGCGTCTTTCCCGCCTCCACCTTCATATTCATCACTCTAGTCTTAATCACATCCACCGGATTCGACGCAACCGACGCCACAAACCCCGCCGCGAAACTCGACGCCACGTGAGTCACAAGCCCGTCCTTCATCAACCCTTTCTCCAAAATCGTCTCTTTCACCGAATCGTACGTTGCTAACTGCGACGCCGTCACGAGCATTGCTCTGTTTATCGTCATAGACGATCCTCTCCACAGTGACGTAACGCCTTCGCCGCGAACCATCTGCGCGATCGCGTCCAAAACGCTTTTGTAGTTTCTCCGATCGATCAACGGTAGACGACCGTCGGCTTGCATTCGCACCATCGCTACATCCGCAGGGTTTCCCACGGCGGCTCCGATCCCTCCGGCGATGAATCCGGCAGCGAGTTTTCGGGTTAAAGGTATCGTTTTTGTTTCCGGGTCGGTCCATTTGGTTTTCAAAATGTCGTATAAACCCATACGAGTCGTCGAATAGAGAGTTTGACGGAGAACGGTGGCGGAGACGCCGGAGAACAGAGCACGCGTGCCTTCTTTTCGGATGATAAGAGATCCGACGCCGATTATACCCACGCGCGGCGGGGGTGGAGGCGCGTGGACCGCGGAGGAAGTCTGGAAAGCAAGCGCCGGTCGGAGATTTGTCTGAATTGGGGCTGATTCGCCTTGGAGTTGCATCCGGACCTTGATTAGATCGAGCGGGTGGGTCGAACAACCCGCTACGATTGATGCGATTCCTCCTTCAGCGAAACCCTTGAGACCCATTTTTGTTTTTTCAAATCGAAAATCAGAAAGATCTTTGTTTTGGGGTTTCCGGGAAAATCTGACGAGAGAGAGAACTAAAAAAGGTTAGATTTTTTTTTTAGAAATCTTAAAGAGACCAATTGGAATTAGAGCTAATCTCAGTGGAGATTAGAAGATGAGAATGGAGACCGAAAGCAATAGAAGAAGAATGAGGAACTTGAGGTCTTTGAGACATATGCTGTTCAGACAAAGCTTTTTTAGGTTTGGTAATTAATTAATGTCTTTTAGAGAGAGAGAGAGAAGTGGTGAGAGATTTGTTTGAGGTTGAAGATGAAGAAGAGAGGAGAAATGTGTTAAATAAAGGGATGAAAAAAGGATACGCGGAGACTTGTTTGCTATTTTGCGCCGAATAAATAAAAAAACTCGTTTTCCTTTTGAATTTGGTAGTATCTTGAGACTTTCCTTAGTTTTGATTTTTGAAATATTTACTTAAAATCTTTCTTGACTAAACAAATGGAAACTCGCTTTTAATACGTAATTATTCACTGGTATTTTTATTATTAACTAAAGTGGTCAAGTCTATTGTTAAAAAAAAAGGCTGTAAAAGTCTATTGAATCGCTAAATTCCTTATTTGTGTTCACACAATCACGGCTTCATAAAAAGTTAAAACAATGATTTGACCCCCCAAAAAAAAGAGTTAAAACAATGATTCTTATGATTAAATTTATAACAAATTATATATAATTTAGTATACATGTATTTTTTTGTTTAACTTAATATCATAATTTTATGAATATTATATATTGAATTAAAATTAAAATAAAGTGAAGGGCAAAATTAAAATGATCAAACATAATTCTGAATTTTGATTTTACCTACGTTTTCTATAAAATGTAGGCAGTGAGTGGGAAAACGGATGAAACACATTTCTTTGATGGAACGGATGTACCGCATTTTTTTTTTCCAACGTCAATTATTCTATATATTATTACGATAATTCTATAATGGTAGTTTCAGAAGTCATCCAAATCGGAACCAAATAGTTTATATGGGGAAAATGTAATATTGTGTGTTCGGACCCCTTTCGCAAAAGAATCGCTACGAACATTTAAAATACGAGGAATATAAAAAATATTAAAATATACAAAAGTGGGACGTAAGTGATTGAACTCATCAATTTATGAAGCCAAAGCATGTCATTCTTCCTCTTCCTCAATCAGTTTGACCATCTGTAGGCAATCTGATTCGAAAGATATACATAGTTCTGCCATCGTTCGAACGGTCGTCATGTCCCATAATAACGTGGTAAATTTAGCGTGTAGAGGGGATAATGTTATTTCTTTCGCAAAGGCGCCGAACATGCGCCTTCTGTTCGCAAGTTCTATGACGCAACCGCCGCCAAAAATCGCATCAACTCTGACCCAAGAGGCGTCTATCTGGCAGCGAGGCCTTGTTCCGCTACTTTCTCAACATTGGGGTGGGTCCGGTTGGTTAACGATATCTTCTCCTATTAGCGAGACCAATTATGCTACTTTCCAGTTTTCTGCCTCTTTAGTGGCGATATGAAACGTGTCAATGGGGGAGATCTCCTTACCATTAAAATTTTATCATTTCTAACCTTCCATATATACCAGATTATACATGGAAAGACCTATAGGGATTTTTCCAATGCTTCTACTTCCTTTGCACGCCAAAGAAAGTAATCAAAATTCGCGAATACAGACTCACTCGGAAAAGATCCCACATTTTATGGTATCCCTGAAATTGCCCAGGTCTGGATTGTAGGAGGGCACTCGAAAAGTAAATGCTTGATTGTTTCAAACTCCGCTCCGCACCTTGGGCAAAAACGGTCCGTCCCACAGTGACGGGCTGCGAGGTTATTACTCACTGGAACGCATCCGGAAACTGCATGCCATAGAAAGTGTTTGATCTTCCTTGCTGTTTTCAAAGTCCATACTTTATTTTTTAACAGGGTGGACATGGATTCAAGGATATATTGATGACCCTCTTCTTCTTTCATTTGGTTTGCAAGTTCATAGCCTGATTTTACCGAGTAAATGCTTGACTTTGTGTGATTCCAGTAAAAGACGTCTGCCTTATAGCCTCGACTCAGCTTAATACTCCAGATTAGCGGGATGTTCTCAGGGGCTATTATGTTCTGCAAGGTCTCCATTTTCTATTCTTTGGTATATTGGTCGATCAAGTATCCAACATAAAGATAAGGATCTCGGAAGACGCCGTTATCTAAAGTTGGTCTCGACGTAACAACTGGGATCCAGTTATCATGCCAAACTCTTGTATTAAAGCCTGAGCCTATGGATTTCTTTAACCCATTCTGGAGGAGACTTCTAGCCGCGATTATACTTTGTTACTCATAATATGGGGAGTTCGCTTTACCCATTTACATATGAGTAAAGTATTGGAAATACTTTTCTTTAAGAACTTGGGAAATGAGTGATAAAGGAAATTATATTAGGCGCCATAATTGTTTCGCATGAAGTGTGTGGTTTATTATGGATCTCCTGGTTACTTGGGCTAATTGGTTCTTGGATTGAAAGAGTCCCATTTCGTTTGTTCCCCGAGTATATACAGCCAGGCTATGATTTTCCTTCAGAGTTATGGGATTATGTCATATGAGCCTTTCCTTTGATTCTCCTCATTCTCGCTTCCTCGGATTCATGTTGATATACCATTAGTCGACATGAAGCAGGGCGATCCAAATTTTCGGAGTCAAGACGTACCTCCGACATTGTGCACTGGCAATCCAAAGGTGATCTTCGATCTCTTTAGAAATTTGCTTGCTCTGATCCTGTCTCCGCCTCTCTACTGGATCTTTTCTCGTAAACACGTGAGTTACGGGGTCCTAAAATTTGTTGGGAATGATACTTCACATATTTCACATTTCTCTGGGAGTTGGAAATTTTGCTTGAAGATTTTTCGTACGGTTCGTATATCTCCCAATTATGAGGAACTCTCTCGATGGGGGATTTTCCCAACTGCTGCCAGATTTCTTTTGACCTTGAGTCACACTTTCCTTGTTGGATCCCTTGATATTTTCGGTTGTCGGGATATCGAAAATCAGAAACATCTTTGGAAATTTTGCCATTGAAAAAATCTCTTCCCGCAACGAAATCTCTGCACGAGACATCTTAATGCCAAGTCATATTTAGTCCTGGACCGTTGATCCCTCGATTTCTTCCTTCAAATTGTTGAAAAGCATTGATAGAGTTGTTCCCATTATTGTTTAGATGATTTCCATCTCTTGGGTTAGCAGTCATCCTCTCATTAGATTCTCTTGTTTGCGGCTGCTTCAACGTACGTTCCTCCTCTGTTAAAACATGGCATGACTTCTCTTCATGGAAAATCTGTCTGCACGTGAAACAGTGACGATGCAGATCTTCATAGGACATAGTCACCACCCCCAATATCTCCATTCATAAAACCAATCGCTCAAATTGCAGAGGATTGTCAGCGTTCACCGTTACTTGAATTCGCGCATTTGGTGCATCGATCTTAGCAATCAAGCCAAAGGCTTTTCCAATCTCTGTGAAAGTCTTGTCATTCCAGAAAAAGTCAGAACACTTGTCACTTTTACCCATAATGTCATTGTGTTAGGGAAATTTACTCGAGTTGTTGGTCCCATCTTTCCAGTGAGAAACTCCATTTGTTGAAATGACATGGGAGTCTAGTCAGGACCTTCCGAAGGTCTTCTTCATCTTCGAAGTCGAACTGGAATTTTCGATTTCCGAGATTCAAACCACAAACCATGCTAATATGCTCAAATTAATACCATAAAAGTACTAAAACAGTAGTTGTAGTAAATAGGGGTCGAACACAAAGACTCAAGAAAATCACACAATATATTGAATAGTATCGAATCAAGCCAAGCAATTCAGATGAAACAAAAGGCAATACGCAGTAAAAGAGTTGTAAAATCGATGGAGAGAATATATGCCTATGGTATTTCTCAGGAAATCAATGAATGCAGATAAACTAACTAATCGGGGCTCAGGTTACGCACGGCTCTTGAACTCAAATCACTAAAGTATAATTAACCAACTCTCGTTGCGAGAATTATCTAAGTCTAAACTTCAGAATCCCAAATCTCTTTGCAAATTCCTAAGAATAAATCAGCTTTAATACCGAGTTTGATATGTTCACAAATCAATTAAACCAAATCTCTTTGCGAATAATCAATTTGCTCACCCTAGGGTATGTCAGATTTCTCAATTGCACTGTTGTGCCTAATTGATTAACCTAAGATCTAAGTTCTAGGTGATCAATCTAGAATTAGCTTTGAGAACAACCTATGGTGAAGAACTAATTCAGATGTGAATCCTAACTTATCAATTACCAGCAATCAAATAAATCCCTATGAGAAAATCCTAAACCTAAGATGGATATATTCAGACATGGAGAATGAAACAATCAACATAACTGAATAGATCATAAAATTAAACAATAAGAAAAGAGTAACAAGAGGGTTCGAAATCTTCTCTCGGACGAACAGAGTTTCAAACTTGTCTCCCTCACAAAGCTCTCTCTCCAAAACCAAAGTAAAATAAAGTATAGCCAACAAAAGTGGCTGAAAAACCTAATTAATACTGCTAAACACGTTCTGGGGCTAATTGTAAATAATAAAGTCTTTTGGGGTAATTTTGCAATTCTTCAACTCTTCATAAAAGTTGCGACTCGTGTCTTGCTGCAGTGAGTATCGACCGATACTAGTCAGTATCGATCGATACTGAGGCTTCAAATCGGGTACTCAGCTACACGACTTATGTTTCTCTCCGAAATGCTCAAGAATGCTCCAATATCTTCAATTATGCTACAAACGTGCTAAAACATGTAAAAGACTCTAAAACACTACAAAATAGTAAAAAGACTCTATAAAACGGATTTATATCATGGCTTAAACGGGGTAAAAACCATGATATATCACATGCCTTCCACATCCCATATTCTCGATCTAGGCATGAAGGTGATTAAAGCATCGATGCTTCTTCCTTCTTTATGGAACATCTTTCCAATTAAGGCCTGCTTGAATTTATCCATCACAGCCGTGAGATCGCATTCAGGAATTCTTATGATCTCCTCTTCATCAATCCGTCTTCAACGAGTCTGAATCAAACTCTCACCCCGTCAAAAATTTCCATAAGCATTACTCATGGTTGAAACAAAGGGGAAAGCTACACTTCGAAATCCACTAAATGAAGGGTGTCAAACCGTAGATGAAGGCGCACAGATCTGAACCAAAACACCACTTAGCGCAGGTGATAGAGAAGAAAAGATCGAAACCGTAGCCAGAAGCTGAAGGAAAAAACACAGCACACAAGCTGACGATAGCAGATTACACACTTCTCACCGAAACAAGACGCAAAGAGATTGAGGGAAGAAGATTCTTGTTGAGCGTACTGATTCATCAGAGGGGAAGGGAATACTTGCGCCGTTCTATGCGTGTTAATACTCGTGAGATCTAGGAATCGCCCTAGCCGCCAAAACCCTAGAGTCGCTCATCGCTTGTCAAGCTTCTTTGAATGGCTGCTTTAAATGCATATATAGAGATTTAACTATACAAATAACTCTAAATAAAAAATAAAGCAAAACATAAGAAAAAATAAATAAAATATAAGCAAAAAAAATAAAAATTATAAATTTAAATTTGGAATATTAAAAAAGAATATATTTAACTACTAACGACACCAAAAAATAATACTCCCTCCGTTTCTTTTTATAAGTAGTTTTGGCTAAAAGCACAACTATTAAGAAACTCATCTTTTACTAAAAAATATTATTTAATATATAAATTAAAAATAATCCAGCCAATCATAAAAAAAACTACAGAATATTATTGGCCACACAATATTCGATAAAGATAAAAGTTGCATAAAAACATGAAAACAACTTATATTGTGAAACAAAACAAAATCTCTAAAACTACTTATAAAAAGAAACGGAGGGAGTATTATTATATATAGTTTCTGATTTTAACTGATATAAACTGATATAAGAAAAAAAACAATTTATAGTTACGAAACTATAAATTCAGAGGTTGCGGATAAAGTCACCAGAGGACACAAGGTAAGTATCCAAAATCCATTTTTTTTCTTACAAAATAATTATCAAATGTGAACCAAACCGAAATGAATCAAAATTCATTAGTCCAAATTTAAACCAAATTTTAACCTGACTTTAAAGGTACAAAAAAGCTATACTGAACTATTCGAACTAAACCCGAATTTGTTCAACCGTATCATAATAACCAGAATCGATTCATAATTAATATTACTGATTAAATATATAGATATAAAATACTGTTCATTTCTACATATCATAGCCAAAAATGGTAAAGAGGCTCAAAGTAAATTTGAATTAATCACAAACTAAACCATGACAGTTGTATGTAAGTTTTATTTGAATTGCCCAAAAACGATAGGTCTAAGTGCCAAACATGAGGAATATCAAGATGAACACATTGGTAACGACTAACGAGGAAGAGGAATATCAAAATTCATCGCCTGATGAGTAACACAAAAAATAATTTTGAAACCAACTTTTGATATTACCATTTGATTATTTCGATGACAAAACTAAAATAAGATATCAATTATTTTGATGACAAAACTAAAAATAACGGGTTTAATGTTTTTGGTATAGTATGCTGTTGGATTTATGAACAGTCCACCACCAAAGATTTACGGAACAAAAGCCACAATGAGTGTGTGGCACCCGAAGATAGAAGAAAATGCTGGCGAGTTCAGTCTAGGCCAGATTTGGCTTGGATCGGGTTCTTACAACACCAGTGATCTCAACACCATCGAAGTCGGCTGGCAAGTAAGTTTTTAATCAAACCATTTAAAAAAAATTATAATTTTTTTATGGGCTAACTACAAAATATAAATTTTTATTTTGAAATAAATAAATTATGTATGCAAAATAAGTAATAACTATAGATTTTGATATTTTGCTATGTAGGGGTTTCCCATATATATATTTGGACAATCAACCGAGATTTTTCATTTTCTGGACGGTATGTGTATAATTTGTTTTTTCACTTTAAATTTGATCTCTTTGATTCGTAAATTGCCAGCCACAAAATTTACTTTGCTATGTATAATTCGTATATTTTGCTATGTATGTGTATGATTCGTATAACTACAGCTTTGTCCTAACCAGCCACAAAATCGCAATTGAAGGTGCGATTTCCCCCCACATCAACATTTAGGGTCGCTCAAACAGATCTAACTATACAAAACCAAATTTAAATTTGGTTTAAGTTTTCAGTTTAACTATCAATTTGCTGTAGTTATTGATAGTTAAACTGAAAACTTAAACCAATTTTAATTTGATGGTTTAACATTGAAGTTCATATATTTTGTTTGTGTTCTCTAAATTTCCAAAAATAATAGAATTAGATTAGCTCCAGAACTATTATCTAGTTTTGATTTTGATGTGAATGTCTGAATGGCTGCTTTAAATGCATATATAGACATTTAACTATACAAATAACTCTAAATAAAAAACAAAGCAAAACATAAGCAAAAAATAAGCAAAATATAAGCAAAAAATAAGCAAAAAAAAAAGAATTTGTAAATTTAAATTTGGAATACTAAAAAGAACATATTTAACTACTAACGACACCAAAAAATAATATTATTATATATATTTTCTGATTTTAACTGATATTGTAAAAACAAGTAACTTTTTGTTAAAACAAGTAACATACCGCACTTAGGGTGTCATTCACGTGTTTTTTTTAAAACAAGTAAATTTTTAAGAAATTGAATAAAATAATATATTATTATTAATAAAAAATTGATGTAATAGGTTTTTAAGGTTGTTTACATAGGATTTTAAACAACTAATTAAAATATCCCAAAAAACATTTTAATTAAATCTTAAATAATGTTAAGAATTCCAAAAAAAATTGTATATCTCAAATTAAAATGAAAATCAATATTAAAAGAGCTATATTAACAAAGGAAAAAAATCATCTAAAAATAAATTAATTTGATATGTAGGTTAAGTCTATGGAAAATCAATATAAAAAAATCTTAACTAACAAAAAAGAAAAATGAAATTATGTCTTAAAGAATGTCAATACCTCCATAGAATTGTATATGTCAAAATATAATGGAAATATATATAAAAAAACCAACAAAGGAAAAAATTATATAAAAATGAAATTAACTTCATATCCAGGCTAGCTCTATAGAAAATCAATAAAAAAAGAGCTCAACTAACAACAAAAATGATGTCCTCAAGTATATCAAAACATACAAAGAATCGTATATGTCAAAATAAATATCAAAAATATTATTTTTTATTTCTAAAATATCGATATCGACTATAAATAACCATCTAAAGTTTTAATAGGTTACATAAGTTTCTAAACCAAACATATTCAAAAGATACAAATAGTTTACTAAAACAATGGATGCTTTTGATACAAAGAGTTTACTTATGGATTTTGAACTGTTTCTTATCGATCAAAAAGTACTAACAAATCTATTTACTCATCACCAATTGAAAATAATCAGCACTATTGTATTCTGTTTTAACACAATTTTATTTAGTAAACTATAATCCAAACTTTCATAGCGGCTAATTGAAATAGGCAATTATGAGGCAAACCTAAAGGTCGGTGTAGTCTATAAGAATAAAAATTTCTTGGTCATTAACAATAAGGCAAACTACAATGTGATTTCTCACAAGTTTCTAATTCAATTCACTTAAAAAACAACATTAGTTCATGCCGATCATACTGGTCATACTATTGACAAAAGTTTAGGATCCGTAGCAATCGACATAACATATAAAGCTAAAGGTGATCTTAGACAAGTTGTATCAAAATAAGATATTGAGACAACCATGTTTACAACATGGATGAAAAAAAAATAGAGATTTGAAAATACTTGCCAACTAAGTTATTTGGAGTTTTCAATTTCTAATATTATTGTTAATAAACAAAATATAAAAGATAAGGAAATTATGTATAAAATTTCCATTAATAACAAAAAATCAACATGATATTAAATTAGGAAAATTTATTAATTTAAAATAATAGTCTCAATTATATAAGTAACTAAGAATAAATAAAATAGTAAAATCTCTTAACATGTGTGTATACGCACACTTTTAGAGAGCACTTTGTTTGTTATGATGAAATAATTTTACCACCATTTTTGTTACAAAAATTATTTATTATCTATAAAAATATATATATTACTTATAAAAGTTGAAATTATTTGATTCTAATGCGTTCCTCATAGGATTTTAATTAACCAATAATTATAATCTACATTAACATATAATTTTTTACCACATATCCATAAAAAATTTCCACACGATTGCATGGAATAGATAGTGCATAAATAATCGAAGAAATTACATGTTTATATTCGGATTGGGATTGCCATAGATCAATGTAGGAGTTTTTTTGTTTTGAGTTGTACTATTTGTTATTCATTTTTCTGAATTTTTATGTTAGTTGTATTGATTTTGCCTACTTAATTGTCTTCTTGATCAAAGCTATGCTCTGATGAAAACAAAAACGGCATGAGAAAGATTTCACCCATGGATTGAGAAAGATGACTCTGATGAAAGAAAAATGACCATGTGTAAACCAATTTTCTCAGATATAAAATAATGTTTGTTACTTCAATATTCTTTGCAATGACCCATAAATATGATAATTAAATCCTCATCGCTTAGGTTTATGATCTCATCGAAGAACCATTGAAAATTTACCACATCCAATATGTTACCAGACAAAATTCCGGCTTCTATCTCTTCAAGTTAAAACTTGCAAAAAATATATTTACATTGTCGGGTTTTTGTTATTATAAATTTATTTCAAAGTTCATTCCATATTCATATATTGTCTTAGTTTTAAAATTACTTTTTTCATAGATACGAGAGAAAGAGTTGTGCTTATTAATTTACTTTTTGATTTGTATATTAAATTGGTAATTTGTATTGATTAAAGTAACTAAGGAAGGAGAATAATTTTTGGCTTTCTTGTTTTTTTTTTTCCATAGAAAACAGATATAACAAAAATGAATATGATTAAAAACTTATTCACTCTGATTGGAAAGAGTGAGATACAATCATTGAAAAAATTATTTAAAAGTTACCACAACCAATATGCTACCAGACAAAAGTCTGGTCTTTGCCTCTTCAAGATAAAACTAACAACAAATTTATTTAATTCGTTGATCTTTTGATATTTTAAATTAGTTTCAAAATTCATTTCATATTCATCTATTGTATTGATTTCAAAATTAATTTTTTTATGAATGTGAAAGCAAGAGTTGTGTTTATTAGTTTTTTAAAAAATTTAGTAGATTAAATCAGAAATTGTGTTGGTTAAACTAGGTGAGGAAAGAGAATAACTTCATTACTTTTTGTAGTTTAGAAAACATAAATAACGAGGATGAAACTTAAAATGATGAAAATAACTTATTTTCTTGATTTGAAGAAATTATGTATAATATTTTATCTTTGTGTCAATACTATGGTTATTAAATACCATTTGATTACTTTGTTACATTTTTAGTTGACTTTGTTATAATAACTTATAAGTGTTCGATCATATAATATATTTTTCAAAATGGACATATATAGATTTAAAATAAGATAGTTGAAACTTCACAAACTATATATAATTTCTGTGATTAAAACATCATTATTTTATATATATATTATTACAATCACCAATATACATAAAATAATATCTAAAAATATATAATTGGTCTCATGTGGTTTTTATCAAAATAATATTAAAAATAATACCCACACGTAGCGTGGATGGAAAACCTAGTAATAAATAAAAACGGTACAGTATTTGCGAGGGAATTGTATGAACAAATTCTTTGATCTGCATGGTATAGTAGTGGAGTGTTTGTGTCATTGAAGTGTTTTTTTTTTACCGACTAACAATTTCATTGATATCAAATCAAGATTACAAAGTCAGTATACAAAACTTTCAAAAAGTAAATTATTATATAAGCAGATATATGAGCCATATAATGAGAAATATACATTAGAAAAAGTGAATTTGACGATGCTTTCCATAGATAAGCCTTACTCGCTAACAAATAATTAAATCCATTATTTTTCTTCCTCGTTTTCGATTCTGCTCTCATACGAATTGTGTGTGTGGGTAGCATCTCTTTGCTGAACCTCCAAATTGCACACCGTATAACAAAACTCGATGCTTCCAACAACAGTTCTGAAATATCGACATTATGATACCGAAGTTTCCGTATCATGGTCATTATGAATGATTTTGACTTTTTTTTCCCGATTCGATTCCAAGAAGGTCTTATACCAATGCTGTAAACGGGCGCTCTCGGATTCTGAATTTCCTTCACCAATGCTGTAAACGGGCGCCCGTTAAATGACTCAATCGATGTAATCTCGATCACAACCCCACCATCATTATGAGGGTACAAATAGATCGGTACAGAAACTGCCATAGAGTCGACAAACTCATCACCAAACCAATCACCTGTGACATCTAATTAAAGGCCGACGCTTATTAGTCACAACAATGGAGATCAAGTGGAGATTCCTCCAGAGAAGAAGAAGAAACCGTTAAGCAACACTTCGTGTCTCTTCAATCCACTATCTCTACGATATTGAAATTTTATTTGAAAAAAACGAAATTAAAGCAATGGAAAATTAAAACGAGTACGGCCGACGCCGGAGTCGACGTCGGCCGGCGAAAATTTGCAGAAAACAGAGGTTTACAAATATTGGAAGAAGAAATCGCCTTTGGAGAGAGAAGTGACGGTTCTTTGTTAAAGCCTTTTTATTTTTCTTTTGGCAAATTCAAAAAAAAAAAAAAAAAAAAACTGGAATCTCACAAGTTATTATTCCACAAGAACAAGAGAGTAAATGAATCTCACACAATACTCTAATGATCAAAACACTTGTATTTCATGATGAAATACATAAACTAAAATAGACAAGCAAAAACAAAGCCTAGACTTTAGAGAGAAAACTCTTTCTTTCTATTTTCCAAAAATCTGTATATATATTTACAATATAACAATTGAGTTTTTTTATAACTCTTACAAGGTGATCTTTACAATAAATTACATCAAACAAAAATTATTTACATTTAAACAAAGGAGGAAAATTAGCTAAATCAAATAATAGTCTTTATGCCACCAATTTAGCATTTGACATTGAATATGAATCTTTTGATTTTTTTTTGTGAAGTTATGAGGATAAGATTCTCATAATAAACCCATATTGAATACCTTAATTCACTCTTTATGATATTGCATCACGAAAGTGTTTGTCATTGAGATTTTTTGGTTTGTGTAAGAATCTATTAAATATGAGAGCTTTGGTAAAAAATGTAGAAATGTAAATCACATGCTTGAAATTGATTTTAGAATAAAAATATATACAAAAAATGCACGAATAAATGTTTCTCAAGAGAAAACAAGCAGTTGATTGTTTCCGTTTGGTTACCAAGAATAATCATAGCACTCAAGAAAGAATTATGAGAAAGACGGATGTAGCTGACTTGTATACGGTGAAGGAGATGTATATGAAAGCTTTTGAGCAGAAGAAGAACATGTTGATCATAACCGGAGATGCTGATTTCTTAGGTGTGATTGAGAATTTGGTTGAATAAGGTATAAATATAATGTTAGCGTTACATGATGTGTCGAGTGCACTCTATAAGAAAGCATATCCATATCCAACATGGCTTTAGATGACTCTGATTGATGGAGGTGCACACATCCCTAGAAAAGGGTGGTGACTACAAATATGTATATTGCTTTGCTTGATAAAGATGTGGGAGACTCTGAATAGCCAAAAATGTGTGTCGATTTCAGTTTACCTACTTCTGTTCTCCTATTGGTATCTGCTTAGTCAAGCTAATATGTTTTCAAGTGTTTTATATGAGTTTCTCTATAGACTTTTATATTTTCCCTTTTTATGTGTTGTGGTGTGCAACAAATAAAAGAAATCCTTAACTGTGATCGATTTCTCCATCTTGTAATTTTGGTTTGGTAATCCAATGATGGACATGGGGACATCCCTGGTTTTCGTTATTGAATCCAAGCTGATTTATTATGAAAATGTCAATATTTCATATTTTGTCTAAGGTCATCAATATTATTAAGACGGACTTGATTTGCGAAACTGCCAAAGCACAGTTTGGCTCTTTGTTTCGGATTTTTCATAGCTGCTCTGATTGTGAATCTTCTCAGAGACATCACACCAACAAAAATCTGTAAGTTCATACCACTTCAAATGACTATGGCTAGTCCATTCTACATTGAAGTGTGTTTCATACAGTTTTTTGTATTGTTATTATTACTCCTTATATTATTTCATTATTTAATTTCTACTGTTTTAATTTCATTTCTTATGTACATATTTCAACATTTAATTTAAGAGATTGTATATAAGAAAGATGAAAAATAAAGCAATTTAAATTTTATATAATTTATTATAAATATATAGTACTATTTAATAAAATATTTTATCTAAAATTTATGCTTTGAAATATTTTATGCACTTTTATTATTCAAATATATGTTTCGTTCTATTTATTATCCGCTTTTACCGTTTAAACATATGTTTTGAACCGTATAATCCGCTTGATCTACACTTGTACCGTCAAATCCGCTAAATTCGCAGTCGTTTCGCTTGATTTCCAACTTCGGATCATTAGGTGTATTCCTATCAATAAATGAATTTTTGGTGGGTGGAAATTGGATAACTATTAAATACTTTGGTTGATTGATTCAATCAATTTGATTGCTACATATTTGAAAGAAGAGCGATCACTATTTCAAATTTTCAATACATAGCTGATATCTTTTTTTCATTTAAAGTTTATTATAATATCCAAACATGATACAAAACTGAATAAATCAATGATTTAACCCGTAAATATAATGGAAAACAAAACCGGCGAAAAAGTATTCTATCCTCGAAGACAGATGCCCAAACAAAGAAATACTATATACCAAACCATACTCGACCAAAAAAAAACCAAAAACTGATAAAAATGAAGACGAAAGCCAAAACCGATAGCTCTTCTTTCTTCGTTATAATTTTTTGGATTTTTTGTACCAACAATTTATTTCTCTAAAGATTTAGTCCTTACTGGGAAAACCCCACTTTCATCTATATAACTTTAGTAATCAAATATTACAAAAATGAAAAATCAATTTTGACGCCAAAAAACAAATATTTCATTTTCGCACCGAGTTGGTATTAGTTATAGAATAATTCAATGGATATTTTTCCCCACATGAATTATTTTTCACCCCACACTCACATGGGATGCTTCCTTTTTATTAATGAGATGCTTCCTTAGTTCTTCTGTCCATGTTTGATTATTCCTTGAAGAAGAATATATTCCCTTTCTCATAAACTGTTTGAAATTTATTTCATAAATCTAAACCTATCAATGGAATGCGATGAATTTATTAGGGCTATATACTATGGTTTTAGAATTGGTCTTGATTAAGATTTGTTAGTATTATTTTTGCTATAAAATAATCAAAGCTAAACTTGGTTTGATTTTTTTTTTTTAAACAATGTTTGGTTTAGTTTAACAACTATAGTTCTCTTTTAAAATCTGTTTTTTTTTTTAAATCTTTTCTTTTCGGAATATTTTTTCTTCATAAGACTTAAATGAATAAACTAATAGTAAAAAAATTGAGTCTTCTCTAAAAGCGATAAAAACGATATTTTAATAACCGCTCAACGGTGATGAGCGATCGTAACGGCGAGGACTTTCGTCACCGAACGTGAAACAGTATTTCCAATCCCTTTCTGATGATCAGAATCATGATCTTCATGGTGGTGTTATTCATCGGAGGGCATCCAAATCACATTTATTGTACTTTTGGGTGATTTTCTATCGGTTACTAATTTGATTTCTTCAACTCTTTTCGATGGAGGTTTTCTTACATGGTGGTGTAGAACAGTTACTTTCTACTGACCACTATGCATGCATCTCTGTCGTGGGTTTCCTCCCACTGCACGATGACACTCCATCTTCATCCAGATCTCCACTTCCATTCAGATCGTGGGATGGAGAATATATGTATATATGCTTTGAGACGATTCTGTCTCATCGCCACCTTATACAAAACCCAACCTTTTAGTTTAAACTAAAAGTATATTCTAGTCAACTTTTTAGTTTAATTTTGGGAAAATTATAAGAAAAACATAAACTTTCAAATTTTAATCATTCAAAGCATGAGCTATCGCATGAACAGTTTAAATCATTAATTTTTTTGTTGATTTTAAATTTAAATCACAAATTTATGTTGACTGAACTAAATTAAATACGACATTAAATCGATAAATAGAGCGGATAAACGATGTTAAAAAACCCATTGTAAATCTCGGTTAGTTGATACGACGTCGTTTTCTATTTCTTTTTAAAATTTCAAATCACGAAAAATTTCAACCATCTGTATTAAAATTTGGTTTTTCGGTTATAAGTTTCTTTTGTTTGATTTTTATTTTTCCTTTTGTGGGCTAATGGTTCCGATGTTGTACATGTTGACAGCCGACTTATGTAATTCACCTCAATCTTAATATTAACTCAAATAACAAAAGAAAAACATTACTAAATGTGCAATAGGTCTCGAAATGCATTGTTCCTCTATTTTATATCTATTTTTTTTGTCAGCATGCATTGCTCCTTTATTTAATCTATTAAAAAAAGTAAAAGTATATAGAATATGGTATCAGAAACCATATGGTAAAATTTGAGTGTCAGAGCCTTAGAGGTATGAGAGCCATCCAATGGTGATCTCAAATATTCTTCTTACAGCCTCTCACTCAGTAGGCCATTGATGGCTCTTATTGCATCTCATGAAAATATATTTCACGTTTGTTTATTTAATTATTTTGTGTACTCATGTAAATTGATATGAAATATTTTTAGAAATATTAAATTTATTAACTAACAGAATGAACGTTTATGTACAAAACGCAATATATATATATAAAGTAGAATATTCTCTTTTTTAGACGGCTACATGATCCTATCATTTTCTAAATTTGTAATACATCATCAACTTAGTTATATCCATGACATTCTTTAATCCCATAGAATACTATCACTTAATTTCATAATTCTCATAATAATTATGTTTTTATACCTTAATTCTCATAATAATTATCATCCCTTAATATAATAGTTTTCTTTAGAATTTGAAAAAACATTTTGTTATAAAAGAATAGATGATATACTATTGATCTAAAGAAATTTCAATTTGATAAATTTAGTTTTATGAGATTTACTTATAGAGTTTAGAAAAATATTTATTTTTAGATGTATATATGATAATCTCACTGATAATTTCACTAATTTATAAACTTAGCTTCATATAATTATTATAAATATTGTACGTATTTTTTTAATCTATGTAAAAGTAAAAAGTTATGATTTTATGACAAAATAAATTATATTTATTTATTTAAATGATAAAGTAATGTATAATTAAAATAAGATATAAGATTAGCTAAATAGAAATGGGTAGGATTAGAGCATGTCCAATGGTGAGGTTCTAAAAATGGGTATCTAAAATTTTTAGAACCTCACCTTTTAGAACCCCAACATTTTGTATGTTAATTTTTAGAATCTGTATCTAAAAGTTCTAACTTTAGAACCCTTCTCTCTTCTTTTTAGAACCTCTCCAATATTTATCAATTATATATCATTATAATTTTTTAGAACTATTCTATTTAGAACCCCCATTGAACATGCTCTTAGGGCTGAGATTATTAATCGAACCAAGTTAACCGAACCGAACCGAATCAAAGTTATAGTTCGGTTATCTTTCAGTTTATTTTCAGCAATATTTAAAATTAATTTCGGTTCTCTGTTCAGTTCGGCCGAACCGATCGGTTGACCAAATTTTTAAAAAACCGAAAATAACCAAAAGTATCCTAATTAAACTGAATTTGCCAACATTTCGGTTATAAAAAAAATAACTGAACTATCCGATCACCGAATCGAATCGAACTAATATTTTATTCAGTTATTTTTGATATAATTTTTAAAAATCAAACTAACCGAAAAACCGAACTAACTGAACCGAATTACCCGAAGTTGCTTAAGTACCAAGAAATTGCGAACTCGTTTGTTAAAATAGACGTTCATAGTGGAGAGATGATATCATTTTGGTATGACTCGTAGACACCTTTGGAGAGTTTAATCGATTTTAACAAACAATATACACACTCACATTTATGATTGTTAGGCTTTTTTAAGCCTATGTCCAACTCTCCATTAGTATGATATTGTTCGCTTTGGGCACAAGTGGCAAAGCCCGCACGAATTTGTTCGTGGGCTCCTTCCCAAAAGGCCTCATACTAATTGGAGTTGGACATTACTTATATACTAGACAATATTTGTCTAAACTTCCGATGTGAGATTTGGATTGATATCCCAACAATGATGTGTATATAGCTATATATACATTTGCCAACAAAAAAAAGGCAAAGGCATATAAGATTAAAAAATTATTTATAAGAGCATGTGCATTGAGGGTGTCTCAATAAGACACCTTCCATTAAACAAATAAAAAAAAAAGTAAAAGAGAAAAGGTTTAGAGTATCTCAAATAAGACGGACACACCCAAAATATATGATGTGGCAATTTTTTATTGGTTCAATCATTTTTATAATTATTTTAATTATTAAACTAAAAAAAAATATATATATATATATATATATATTTTATTGGTGAGACTCAATGATGAACATGCTCTACGACACTTAACCAGATGGCGTGCGCAGGCCAAGCGCTGGGGTCTTAACCAGATGGACCAATTGTAATCTGATTACCTTTATTACGGTGACTTTCAAACTAATATTTCAACTGCTGTGGATAGATTGGTGCAAGACTACGAACCATAGATCCAACGCGGGTAATTAATTTGGTTGACCAATATTTTTTTATATATTTAACATCTGATTATATTAATTTGGATAGACCAATAGTTTATCTACAAAAGAAAATGATTTGATCCGACAAATTTTTTTTTTTTTTTGGGAACAAATATTTGATCTATTTTTTGACTTCCAAATTTCCAATTGGAGAACTACTACTCAAAAAGGGTCTTTATTTTGATCCCAATTTCGGTCTACAACTTTGGTTTAAAGAATAGGCTAAATGAGTACTTCAATCTCTTACTTCTGAAATTAATGAAATATATTTTTTATGCGCGTTCAACTTGTTAACCGAAAGAAGAAAAACATAAATGGATTCAGGTGAATAAAAATGTACATTAATCGCCAAAATAATATTTGTTTGTACTAGGGCACGAAATCAATTATACCATCATTGACTTTTTATTAGAAAAAAAACAATTACGCAACCAAGAATAGAATATAATTAAACTAACCACGATTAAAATATGGTTTAATGAAACTCCGTGTGGCCCGAAGAGGACATTTGGGCCAAGACTAATGACTTGTACACCTCTCCCGCCAAGTAAAAGCCGTTTTATAATCTTTCTTACAAACTCGCACGTGTCTCCGAGGATGTCGGAGTGGCTCACAAAGTTGACTTTTTGAAATTTCCATTTTTAATATGAAGTCTTTCTCGAGCGGAAAAAAGTTTCTATTATAATTTTCCAAAACGCAGAAAACGCACAAATCAAAAAACAGAACGGGTGTAAGATATTAATAAACGGTTTATCGAGATGTTCTAATGGACCTATATATCATCTTTTCATATTGGGCCTTAACATATGCATAGGCCTTTATAAGAAACACAAATCAAAGGAAACATATGATGTGAACACGTAGTTAGTCTGTGTAGAGTTTACTCTCTCTGGAGTATACAACTTTAGATTTTTATATACACTTTAGATTTTTCAACTCTTTTTTTTTTACAAACTCTGATTTTTCTATACACTTCTATATACAAATTTATTCTTTACTAAACATCACGAATTTAAATTTTTTTTTATAATTGCAACATAACGATTGAAAATTATAATTAAGTTTAATAAACTGGTAATCGCGTTTAAAAAACCACTATTAAAATAATTTGGCTCGTTTAACCCCAACCCGATTCCCTTACCAGACTCGAAACCAAACTTAATGAAAAATCAAAATCGATTTTGGAACAGAATTAGGATTCTAAATAAGAGAGAAAAAAGAATAAAAAGAGAGAATTCATCAATATTTTTTCCGAGCTAAATCTCAAAATTTGTTTACCTTTTTGCTTTGTTTTTGTGTTTGGATTTAGAGTTAATTGAGGATTTTCCTCTCTCAAATTGATACTTTGTAAAAGTCAAGAAGATAGCAGAAACGGTTATTCCAAACATTGGCTAGACTAAATTTGTTGTTCTAGTAAAACTCAATAAAATGATTTCTTTTTTCCTTATTCCCACGTGTATCGAAAAATCTCAGAAAATTCATCAATATAAGAGAATGTTAAATTCGTGATGTTTAGTAAAATATAAATTTGTTCGGGGTCTGTAGAAAAGAGGCAAAAAGTTTATGGTTTATATCGAAACAACTGTATACTAGAGATAGTATACCAAAATCAATTCTCTTCGTAGCGATTTTATTATGTTATTTTCAACAATCACAATCTTAAAAAATTTTGATTTCGATAAATTTTACATTCAATTCAAAAAAAAGAATTTGAAAAACTCACGAATGCATAGCCGAAGACATCAAGGACTATATCTATATGCTACTGGAAAAGATGATTTCCTTTATGGATTAGAGGATTGCTAATCATGGATTAGAGGATTGCTAATCGTTGCTTAAGAATTTATGATCAATTGTACCAAACGTAACACTGTCATTTCTCTGGTTAATTTGCTTATAAATCATCATTTTACACAAGACTTAGAAGCAACACGCACTTCTTCCCAAGTTTTTAATTTATTTATTGAGAATGTCTCATGGAATATTCGTTGTTTATCACTACTGTTTATAGGCTAAACATTTCAGGAACTTTATGCACTTCTTCCCCATTTTTATTGAGAATGTCCCAATTTTTACTGTTTATGCAAACATTTCAGGGAACTTTATGGATGATATATAATCGTCTATTACTGTTTGGTTACGAAGATCAAGCAAAACAAGCCCAAATTAAGAAGAAGAAGAAGAAAGCAAGTAGTCATTAGAAGAATAATAAGCGGAACATTACACAAAAGCAACTAAATGATAGCAAGAAACAACAACAACAACGTTTACCAAAAAAAAAAAAAAAAAAAACAACAACAACAACAACAACAAGAAATACAACATCAAACAATAGCAAAAGAATAAGAAACATTACAAACATGTGCAAAGCGTATGAGACAAAGATGGTGATGTGCTAAAGAGCTTAGCTTCTCATTTGGAAGGTGGTGGAGTAAAGAACGGGATGTTAGGAATGCTGGTGGGAATATTGAATGGGAAGTTTGGAAAGTTAATTGGGAAATTAGGGATGTTGATTTGTGGGAAGTTTGGGATATTAATGGGTTGTGTTGGGTTAGGCAAAGTAGGTATCTGTGTGCTCGGTAATGGTGGAAATGCCGTGGGTTGAGGAAGAGTTGGCTGAGGAAGAGAAGGAGGCAATGGTGGCATTGTGGTTTTGGGAAGTGGTGGGAACGTTGTTGTAACTGGTGGCTGAGTCGCTGGTGTTGATTGGAGAAGATGGCGATGCGCAGAGAGACCGGTGAAAAAGCTTGTGAATGTTAGTGCAATGACCAGAGATGATAACCAGTGAGGCATTTTGGGGATTTAGGGTTTGAGTTATTACTAGAGAGAGAGGTGTGTTTTATTTTTGGGTTTGATTGTGAGTGATTGTGAAGAAGTTTGTGTGTGTATTTATAAAAGAATTAGGGTTTGATATGTTTGTTGATGTTTGATGAGAAGTAGGTGGAAGAAAGTTTGAAGAGGTTTATTGTTGGTGCAACTTATTAATAGTTACTTGTCCCACAAGAAATTTGAGTCACTAGAAAGCTATCAACCATATGACACATGAGCACTTTGCCTCTGCTCACCAACCCCAGCCTGCAAATCAACGTTTCTTATTTCGGTTCGATAGGAAATTCTGTTTTAGGTAACCGATTTTAGTACATTTTATTCTCATTAAAATATTATGAAATTTTTTATATATGGTAAAGAAAGTTTCACAAAAAAAAGAACTATTAGAAATAATTAAAGCTTTAAATTTAAAGAGTTCTTCACATGAAAAATTTCATAATAATATACACCAACTAGATTTCTATTACCAATTTAATACACCAACTCTTTACGTACCCAGAACAATACAACAATTAATAGAGGAATTAGGGTTTGAGGTCCGATGAGAAGTAGCTGAGGGGAAGTTTGTAGATATTGATTGTTGTTGGTGCAACTCATTAACAGTTACTTGTTTCACACGAAAGTGATAGAAGCAGTGACTTTGAGGGTTAAAAGGTTTATTACTATTTACTAAGGTTGCAAAATAACCAAGGTTTTGTTGGAACTAATTTTTTGTCAAAGCCTGAGGGTTTGATAAAATTGTGTTAGTGTGAAAAGAAATGAGTTAAGCTCTTTCTAATGAAATGTTTTCATTAACCGAGAAATGTTTTCTCGTGTATATATGTTGGAATGGTTGTGTCTTAAATGAACAACATGAGAGAAGAAAAGCCATACGTGCGACGTTCGCATCTTGGGCCTTGATTGGGCCCGTGGACTTTTTGAGGTATCGATCGATACCCCTTGGTATCGATCGATACCCAGCGGGCCGACTTAAAAATCGCAGCCGCCTAGGTTATTCTAGAAATATTCCTTTTCTGTCATGGAAAAACCCTAGCCTCTTTCCTATATATACAACACGATTTTCACCTAAAAAATCATCCTCTGATACACAAAAAACACTTACTAAAAGTTCTAGCAATCGTTTCTTCAATTCCCTACTGCTTAGAGTAAGTTTTAATTTCGAGAGTATCGTAGAATAATGGTCGATAGACATGAATCATGGTGTTGATGATTCAGTTAAACTTTGGTTGTATCCTGGGACTCATGGATCTATAAAACCCCGTCACACTACGGGAGATTCTTAGAGTTAAGGAAAGAGATTTATCTCGCCTCCTCAGATCTTGTATTGCTTTATCGTTTATAAATCGTCTGTTCCTTAAACTGTTTATTTACATATTACTGTGATTAAATCTTTCCTGTCTGTAGTGTAAATTTTGGTCCTACAATCTTAACTCTAAGAAGATCCAATTTCTGTTTTATTACTTCAATTGGATCTTTAATCACGAGTAAATAAACGTTTTCAAACGGTTTTTAAAACGATTCTTCTACTGCTGATGATACTCAAACGTTGTCAAAAAGCTTTTAGCAAATTGAAACGTGTAGTAGAGGCAATCTTCATCTCTCTCTATTTTTCAAGAAGATGTTCTTCTGCTAGTGATACTCAAACGTTAATCAAACAGCTGTTTAGCAACTTGAAACGTGTAGTAGAAGCAGATCTGCTTAAACATCTTCTAAAAAACCGTCTTTAATTGCGATTAAAGAACGGTATAATCAACGAACACACATCTGTTCTTGATAGGTTCGATTCAGATCGAGGCCTTGTGAGTATCGATCGACACCTTATGGTATCGGTCGATACTGGACTAAATTGTATCGGTCGACACTTAAGTGTATCGATCGATACCATGCAAACAGTGTATCGGTCGGCACCTCAGTGTATCGATCGATACTTTGCATCGACCAAGTTGGTCTATGTCGATCGATACTGTGTATAAGACACAGGTATCGATCGACACTGGTGCTATGATCGATCCTGTGAATTTCACTTGTATCGATCGACACCCAGGGTATATCGATCGACACTAAGCGTGTATCGATCGATACCAGGTTGCTTCGAATGACACAGTGTGCATCGAGCATCAATAGGAACCCAGGGTGTATCGATCGACACTCAATGTGTATCGATCGACACCAAGATGCTTTGATTAACACAGTATGTGCATCGAGCATCGATCGACACCTACGGTGCATCGATCGACACCATACGGGTGCATCAATAGACATTGAGTGTGCATCGATCGATACCAAGGAGTATCGATCGACACCAATGCGATTTAGTTCGATATTAGAATTGCGATTCTTAAAGTTTATATATCGATACTAATTAAAAGTTGTTTCTTTTGTCTTAACAGAATGACAATTGATGTGGAAAACAACTCTGGATTGGTGGAGAAAACCAGTGAGAAGGTTGAATCGACTGCGAGTCAGATCGAGACGGTCAAAGTTCCATCTGGGAACCATGTCGCTCCTCCAACCAAGTTTGATGGGACAGCATTCAAGATGTGGAAAAGGAAGATGTTCTTCTATCTGACAACATTGAATCTGCAGAAATACACCAGTGAGGTGAAACCTGTTCTCCCAGAAGATAACACTGATCCACGTGCACTTGCGAGTGTCCACGCCTGGGAACATGCTGACTTCTTGTGCAAAGGCTATATTCTGAATAGCCTTTCGGACTCTCTGTTTGGGGTGTACGAAAATGCTGAGACATCTAAGGATCTGTGGGATTCCTTAGACAAGAAGTACCGCATTGAAGATTCTGGTACTCAGAAATTCACTGTGGCGAAGTTCGAGCAGTACAAGATGGTGGATTCAAGACCACTAATGGAACAAGTCGATGAGGTGCAGAGGCTCCTACACGATATCTTTGCTGAGGGAATGCGGTTGTGTGAAACCTATCAAGGTTGCTGCATCATTGAGAAGCTACCTCCTGGTTGGACGGACTTCAAGAACTACCTCAGGCTGAAGAAAAAGAAGATGAGCCTTGAAGATCTGATTGTTAAGCTCCGCGTAGAGTCTACGAATCGGGAACAACAGATCAATGTAGGTGTGAAAATTCGCGAACACAATGCGAACATGGTTGAACACCAAAACCCCAATCAAGGCAAGTGGCAGAACAAAGGTCGCCTAAACAAAGGCAAAGGGAAGATGCCACCAAAGAATTTCCAAAAGTTCAAGAACAAGAGTGGTCAGAATGGTCAGACTTCTCAAAGGTTCTTAGGACTGTGTAACTTCTGTGGGAAGCAAGGACACAAATCCGTCGATTGTCGTAGCAAGAAGGCTCAAGCCAACTTGACAGAAGCTGACATGTGTGCTGTGGTCACTGAGGCCAATGTTGCTGAAAGCCATCCAAAGACTTGGTGGTTCGATACTGGTGCAACCAGACACATTTGTATGGATCGAGAGATGTTCTCCACATACACAAAGACCAAGAATGGTGAAAAACTCCTAATGGGTAATTCAGCCTCGTCGACAATTGATGGTCACGGGAAGGTTGTTCTGAAGCTCACCTCTGGACAGGAACTGGTACTCACGAACGTCGTCCATGTACCAGATATACGCAAGAATCTGATCTCTGGATCGCTCATAAGTAAGCATGGATTCTCTGTGAAGCTGGAAGGTGATAAGCTGATCCTAACGAAGAATGGGATGTATTTGGGTAAGGGTTTTGTTTGTGATAATCTTTTTAAGATGTCTGTTGAGACAGTAATCCGACAGGATAATGTAACCGAGGCTTCCACCTCGAAGAACCCTAAGATTAATGATAAGAAACCAATTGCTTATCTCGCTGAGTCTTTTAATATTTGGCATGAACGACTAGGACATGTTAATTTCAAGTCTATGAGTAGATTAATGAACATGAACATGATTCCTAAATGCAAATTAAGCAAAGACAAATGTGAGGTTTGTGTCCAAGCCAAACTCACTAAAACGCCATCACCCAGCGTTCAAAGAACAACAGAACCTCTAGGTTTAATTCACACAGATTTATGTGATTTGAAATATATTCAAACCAGAGGAGGCAAGAAATATTTCGTGACTTTCATAGATGATTGCACGAGATATTGTTACATCTTTCTACTGCGAAGTAAAGATGAAGCCTTGGCCAAATTTAAAGAATACAAGCTGGAAGTTGAAAACCAACTCGGCAAGACCATAAAAAAGGTCAGAAGTGATAGGGGTGGTGAATATAGTGAACCATTTGATGCATTCTGTAGAGCACATGGCATTATCCATCAAACAACTGCTCCCTACTCACCGGAATCCAATGGAGTTGCTGAAAGAAAAAACAGAACTCTCAAGGAAATGATGAATGCAATGTTGCAGGAATCTGGGTTAGCCCAGAACATGTGGGGGGAAGCCCTGCTTACCTCGAATTATATCCTGAACAAAATTCCACACAAAGTCACAGGGAAAACTCCTTATGAACTTTGGAAAGGTTATGTACCTTCGTATGTATACCTGAAAGTGTGGGGGTGCCTGGCAAAAGTTGCAGTACCACTTCCAAAAAAGGTCACCATCGGACCTAAAACGGTAGATTGCATTTTCATCGGATACGCGCACAATAGTAGTGCCTATCGATTTTTGGTACATAAATCAGATATACCAGACATTCATGTAAACACAATAATGGAGTCAAGGAATGCATACTTCTTCGAAAATGTGTTTCCATGTAAGGATAGAGGAAATCCTAAACGAACTCGTCACGAACGAGATGCTAGCAATGAGGCAAGCACTTCAGGCACTTCTACAGAAGTAGAAGAAGCTGAACCGAGACGAAGCAAGAGAGCTCGTAAGGAGAAGACATTTGGCTCTGAGTTCATAATGGCATTCCTAGCGGAAAGTGGTCCAAGAACTTTCATGGAAGCGATGTCTACACCTGATGCACCTTTCTGGAGGGAGGCATCTAACAGTGAAATCAACTCAATTATGCAAAATCATACTTATGAGTTAGTAGACCTACCTCAAGGTTGTAAACCTCTGGGCTGTAAATGGGTCTTCACCACTAAGCTAAAAGTCGATGGCTCTATAGACAAATATAAGGCCAGGCTTGTGGTACAAGGATTTCGTCAAAAGGAAGGATTGGACTTTTTTGACACTTATTCTCCAGTGACGAGAATTACTTCGATTCGCATGTTGATTGGAATCGCAGCTTTAAGAAACCTTGAAATACATCAGATGGATGTTAAGACTGCTTTTCTAAACGGAGATTTAGAGGAAGAGATCTATATGAATCAACCTGAGGGTTATGTTGCTCCCGGACAAGAGAAGAAAGTCTGTAGACTTGTCAAATCGCTATATGGACTCAAGCAAGCTCCGAAGCAATGGCATGAAAAATTCGACAGTGTAATGATGTCAAATGGCTTTCACATCAATGAATGTGATAAGTGCATCTATATCAAAAGTACTTCACAAGGTTATGTGTTGTTGTGTTTGTACGTAGATGACATGCTAATCATGGGAAGCAACAAAGATATAATCATTCAAACAAAGAACATGCTAAGTGGAAAGTTTGATATGAAAGACATGGGATTAGCTGATGTAATTCTAGGGATTAAGATTATTCGAAATTCAAAAGGAATAATTATGTCTCAAGATCATTACGCTACAAAAATCCTAGAGAGGTTTCAGACCTACTCCAATGGGACTGCAAAAACTCCACTTGATCCTCATCTTCACTTGACAAAGAATTCAGGTGAAGCAGTGTTACAAGTGGAGTATGCAAGAGTCATCGGGAGTCTAATGTACTTAACGAATTGTACTAGACCAGATTTAGCACACTCGGTAAACGTACTAAGTCGTTACACGAGCAATCCAGGTCATACCCATTGGAGAGCCATAACTAGGGTATTAAATTATCTAAAATACACCAAAAGTTATGGGCTGCACTTTGGTAAAGAACCAGCAGTGCTGGAAGGGTACAGTGATGCCAATTGGATTTCAGATTCAAGAAACTCCAAATCCACGAGTGGATATGTCTTTACTCTTGCTGGTGCAGCAATATCCTGGAAATCTTCCAAACAAACACTCCTGGCCAGATCAACCATGGAGTCAGAGTTTGTAGCTTTAGACAAAGCTGCTGAGGAAGCAGAATGGCTTCGAAACTTTTTGGAAGATATCCCAATGTGGGAGAAACCAGTGCCAGCATTACGTGTACACTGTGATAGTCAGTCGGCTATCTCTCGGGCACTGAGTAATCTATATAATGGCAAGTCTCGTCATATAAGAAGACGACATAAGACCATTAGACAATTGATCTCAACTGGTGTAATAACGATAGATTACATTAAGTCGGCTGATAACCTAGCGGATCCGTTTACCAAAGGTTTGCCGCGAGATCAAATTGTAAAATCATCAAAAGGAATGGGTTTAAAGCCTATAGAAAAAGATGATGTTTGACAGATACCCCACCTATGTGACTGGAGATCCCAAGATCTAGGTTCAAAGGGAAACAAAATTAAACTGATTCGAATTGAGCACTGTGAGACTATGTCTCTGCCCAGTTCCTAGGATGATATAACAGTGCTACCTGTGGATAGTAAGGATAAGCGTTGGCTTTTAATGATTGCATAGCTATGTAGATAGTGGAGTGTGACAGGACACTTCTGAAAAACAAGCTAATAAAAGATCACCTAGTGAAGTGTGAAATGGGGCCGTTTCTAGGAGAATGAAAGAGAAGGCTATATTCTCCAAATTCACTCACGAATACCAGGAATGTTCAAGGCCAAAATGAACACAATAGAGAACAAAGTTCTACGAGAAGATGTCTCTGTGCGATACCTGTTGTCTAAGTTTACATAAAAATCCGGGCGGTTCAAGACATCATGTTCACCTCCTGGCCGAGTAAACTCGACAGATATTAAAAATGTTTGGTTCAAAGCTGGAAAATGCTACCTCTCAGATACAGTTACATTTTCGTATACTCTCGAAAGTCTGTCTACGTCTAGATGAGTCTAGTCAAGTATGTCTAGTAAAGTCTAGTCTGTACAATTTTCATATGTTCTAGAGTCATTTCTATTCATGTGGGGGATTGTTGGAACTAATTTTTTGTCAAAGCCTGAGGGTTTGATAAAATTGTGTTAGTGTGAAAAGAAATGAGTTAAGCTCTTTCTAATGAAATGTTTTCATTAACCGAGAAATGTTTTCTCGTGTATATATGTTGGAATGGTTGTGTCTTAAATGAACAACATGAGAGAAGAAAAGCCATACGTGCGACGTTCGCATCTTGGGCCTTGATTGGGCCCGTGGACTTTTTGAGGTATCGATCGATACCCCTTGGTATCGATCGATACCCAGCGGGCCGACTTAAAAATCGCAGCCGCCTAGGTTATTCTAGAAATATTCCTTTTCTGTCATGGAAAAACCCTAGCCTCTTTCCTATATATACAACACGATTTTCACCTAAAAAATCATCCTCTGATACACAAAAAACACTTACTAAAAGTTCTAGCAATCGTTTCTTCAATTCCCTACTGCTTAGAGTAAGTTTTAATTTCGAGAGTATCGTAGAATAATGGTCGATAGACATGAATCATGGTGTTGATGATTCAGTTAAACTTTGGTTGTATCCTGGGACTCATGGATCTATAAAACCCCGTCACACTACGGGAGATTCTTAGAGTTAAGGAAAGAGATTTATCTCGCCTCCTCAGATCTTGTATTGCTTTATCGTTTATAAATCGTCTGTTCCTTAAACTGTTTATTTACATATTACTGTGATTAAATCTTTCCTGTCTGTAGTGTAAATTTTGGTCCTACAGGTTTATGGTAAGAGTAAACCATGGTTTGTTTAGGTTATATATTTCCTTAGTCTATGTCTACATATAATGTCTCAGAGAGTTGGAGAGGATCATCGAGTATTTGGTGAGGTGTTTTAGAGGGAGTGGGAGGAGCTCCATTGTCAAAATCCTCAAGGTCCTTTGTAATCCATAAATATTATCTATAAAATCCAGTTTCTATATTCTGTTCGTATCAGAAAAATGGGTCCATGACACATGAGCACTCTGTCTTTGCCAGTCTGCCGAGTGCCGACTAACCCCAGCCTACAAATACTGTGTTTTTAAATCCGATAGGGAACCCTGTTTAGTTTACCGGTTGCATACAAATTAAACAAGTTTTCAAAATGCCCTGTCTTCGATCAGCCTAACAACATCTGACGACATGTACATGTAAAGAAAAATGGGGCAATGTAGTTGCCCGATTGCTCAAAGATTCGCCTAGACTACGAGTTCTTGAAAATGTTTCGTTTTTTTGGGGTCTAATTATGCAACCATGAGGTTCTTTCTTTTCTCTCCGGTTTGATTCTCAAGGGAATGTGGAATCGGGTGAGATATGTCTTGTCAAACGCTTGTTGCTTGAAGACTGCAACAAAACAATCGTGGCTAACCAACGTTGAGTTGGCCTAATGGTTAAGGAGGAGTGGATATGTGCCTCTCCTATCGGCCATGGGTTCGACTCCCGTTGGAAAGGGGTCTCCTCCGAAGAAATGACTTTAACAGGGCCCCGCTCCGGGGATTTACGGGCCAAAAAAAAAAAAAACAATCGTGGCCGATTCACAAGAAGAAGTTCAGATGATGACTGATGTGTAACATGTTGTCACTTCTTTCTCCAGTTTCAGCAAACATGCAAACTCGCATTATATGCTGAAGATATTTGGATTTGAGAAAGAAAAATCAAACCGAAAATCAAACCGAAAATGGAAACGAAGTAATAGATTATTATTAGGTCATGACCAAAACAAGTCACCGCAAACGATAAATCTAATAGTTTGTAATGTTAAAAAAAAGATTGGAGAAGTTTAAAAATAAAATACATTATAAGGTCGCAAAAAGTACGTTCCACAACTGTTTATGCGTACGGGATATTACAACCACAAAAGAGAGAGAGAGAGAGAGAGTTATTGTAATAAGGAGGACTGGTTTGTAAAAGGACTATTTACACAGTCGCAGTGGGTGCTGCTGCTGCTGTGTCCAGTTTCATCTTTTTAGTTGGTGGCTCATCGACTTCAATCTGAGTTTCTTCTTCTTCTTCTTCACCCTCTTCAGATTCTGTGCTTCCTCCTCCAGAGTTTTCTTCACTTTCTTCCTTTTCTCCTACAGGCTCCTCCTCCTCTTTCTCCTTCAAATTCTCTATCACACTCATCAATTCTCTGTTCACCTGTTTATCACACAGATTACATGTTACCACATTGGCAAATTAGGGCAAATTAGTAGAAACAATGGAAGAAGAAGAGATTATGTATGTTATTGACCTGTGGGTTCTGGAGAAAGTCGGAAATGTCGGTTGGGCAACAAGGGCAATGCATGACGTTCTTCTGTGCACGGAGTGTGCGCCCACCTCTGCTCCTCTCCCTCATTTGAGTTATCCCAGCAAATTTAGCGCTTAAGCACGCCTTGCAGAAGTTATGAGCACAAGGCGTTGTCACAGGAAGATTCATCACTTTCCGACATATTTGACAACTGAATTCTGTGTCAACAAAATAAACAAAATGACAATTCAGATGTGCCATACAGATTGAGCTACATAAGTTCTATCCAGAAAGACTTGAGTTTGAAATGGGGATCTTTTTAAAACAAAATCTAACAAGCAGCAGCATAGAAATCCGACCTTTCAGAAGTTTGTCCCTCGTAGTATTGTTTCGTGCCGCCTTTATGGCTTTCTTCATGAGCTTCCTCTCTGCAGGATCCAAAGTATTAACTGCCTTTCTGCTAGCAGGCGGAGACTTCATCCACTTCCAAAGACCATCAGCTTCCTGATCAAGTAAATGTATCACAAGGCACAGGGGAAAGTGTTATAGATAAGGAACCAGAAGAAGAAGAAAATCTGATATCTGCTCAAACACACCAACTGTTATCATTGGGAAATTGATCTAGGTGTTCTGTAACTAAGCTATGCAATATGTTAACTTTCTTATGTGTCAAGTAATGTAACATGACATGAGGAAAAGAAGCGCTTACATCAAAATCCCATGATGGGCTTTCCTTTCTCTCGAAAAGGTCAGCGGCTTTCTTAAGCTCTGGAATACAAGGCAAAGGTCTTGGACGATCACCATGCTCATCACTGCAATATAATTCAACGTTGAGCATAACTAGAAAATACAGAAAATGGCGGTTTTGTAAGAAGAAAAAAAGTAGATCAAACCTCGTCCATGGAGCTGGTTGGTTATCGCATCTCACAAATAGGTAACGACAGACCTTAAAAGAGCCCTATCAAAAACAGGAGAGTAGGTCAGAAAACAAAAAAAGTCGAGCTCTGCATAAGTGAACTAATTAGGATTGTTAGCCATATCCAAACCTGTATTCCAACTTTTCGCCAGCACTTCTCAATCCTGTAAACCCCATCATATCTAACACCTTTTTCAGCAGGGGCATATGCAGAACTCTTCTCCTTGCTAGACCTGACGACTCGTACAGGATAGCCCATTTTGCAACTAATTCTTAGAGCTTCATTAGACTTAGCAAACTTCTGGTCAAAAGACTGATCCTTGTTGGTTCTTTTGTTCCCACTCAGATCTCTTCCTCCACTGCAAGAGACACATTCGCACATATTCAAGGCAAAAAAAAGAAAGATAAAAGGATTAATCAAATGCATCAATGGCTAGTAGTAATGTAAAGCATACCTTCCTGTGTAGAGAAACCATTCTCCATGATCCTCGTCATCCTTATAACCTCCAGAGAGTGCCACTGACTGAGCTCCATAATCTGATTGCCCAGCAATGCCAGAAACATGTGGGGAGTGAGCCCCCCACTGCTTGCAATCCATTCTGTCCGCCCAAGATTCTCCAACCAGAACACCTTGGTTTCTGATAGGATCATTCTCAGCTAGTATCGGACCAAAGTGGTCAGGTGGTATTGTCACGTATATCCTGCCACTACAAGCATTAGCCTTGCCAGTTTTTTTGGCCCGCTCGGTCGTAAATGCTTTCTCAGGCCGGTCTTGGTTGCTTATGTAATGATAAACCCTTGTGCTAGACGCAGAAGTACAGTTGGGAACCTTGGCCAAACGAATGGCCGTCACAAGAGCAGAGTTGATCCTGGGATTAGCTGCTGTCTTTTTAGTGATCGGGCTACGGCATGTCGCACAAGAAAGCTTCCCTGGACCACCCACCCATTTCTGGAAACACTTTAGGCAGAAATTATGCCCACAAGGTGTCTGCATGTACAAGAAAGCCATTTAGCAGTAGTTCATCCTCGCCAAGAATACATAACAATCTTAATCAACACAAATAAACTAGTCATCTATCAATAAATGCACAAGGATAATGACAAAATCGCCATAAATGGTAAGCAAAGTAAGAGCAAGGTTCTTGGAGCAAAAAGTGGATTTCTTAACCCAAAAAAAAAATTAAAAAAAAATAATAATTGTACACAGTGTAAAAACCAGTTCTTACACTGTTCTTAGTCACGTGTCAATATCTAATTCGGCGGATTTTTTTTTTGCTAGATTTTTTTTTGTGAGATTTTATTTTTACTTTTTCTTAACTTTAACTTAAAAAAAAAAAAATTTAAAATTTTTTTTTTAAAATTTTTTCATAACTTCAACTTTAAAATTCTAAACTTGTTAAAATATTATATTTTTATGTCAACTATATTTAATTAAAAAAACAGACTCTATTTAAAATAAAATAAAATAATTAATTTTTTTTTTTAAAAAAAAACCCTAATAAGATTTTAACAATAAAACAACAAAAACAAAAATTTCTTAACAGAGTTTCATAATTACAAATTTATAATTAAATAATAATTAAGAAACCCAAATGAGTTTCTCCCAATAATGATGCTATAAAGCTGCGTAATTGTACGAGTTTAAGATCGGAAAATGACTTAATGAAGTGCATGAAAACATAAACAACAGCGAGATTTCAACAATCTAAGAGAAAAGAAACAGATCAACATCAACATGATAAATCACAAGCATTTGATAAATGAATCGAAGAGAGAACGAACCGTGACAGGCCTTTCAAGCAACTGGAGGCAGATATTACAATTGAAATTTCTGCGAATCGCGGCCAAAACATCACCATCGAGCTCCGCTTTAGTGTTTTTCTCGTCATCGTCCTCCTCATCGGCTTTGCCGCTCATCAGCTTCTGCCTCTTCTTAGCTTTCTGCGCCTCGGTCAGAGACCCATCGGCCTCGATCGCGCGGATCGCTGCAACCAGGGATGAGCCATCGCCGGGTTTTATACCGGACACCGGAGCAGCGGGATCGACAACGCCGGAGCAATCGGGACACTCCCACGCCTGAGTTGAAGCTAGGGTTTCGGGAGGGGACCAGAGACATGCCATGTGCCACGGCGTAACGCACGTGCTGCACGTGAGACACTCTTCCGACGGAATCTGCGACTTGCATCGCATGCACACATCATCGGCGTCGCACGGAACCTGGATTTCACGAGCCATTCTCACAGATCAATGGACAGAGAGAGAGTTTTAGAGAGAGAGAGAGAGTGGTGTTTCTGAGAGATCTGTTGAGAGAGAGAGAGTGGTATATCCGAGATTTATAAGATGTGTGAGAGAGAGAGAGAGAGATTTGGGGAAATAAGAAGAGAGAGGGAGACGAAAAGTGGAGAGGCGGGTTTTCGAAATATTTGCGTCTTTAAAATTTTCAAACGAATTAAAAAAAACCCTATAAAAAATACAAAGAACAATAAATTCGATAATATGAAAACTATATATTTCATTTTTATTTATTTGGAAACTATGAAATCTTTTTTTTTTAACTGGTCAACATAAGATTTCTACTTTCTTAAATAAATTTAGGTATATATATTATATTTCCCATCTTAGTCATATTTTATGAAACTTATTAATACAATGTATATGATAAAGATGTACTTTTTAATTATAACCTAAAGATTTATTAGTAATTAGAGGTGGTAGTTTTTAGTGAAATTAACTATTGAAAAATATTTTTAAATTAAATTTGAATTACATTTATATGTAATTAATTTGTTAAAATTTGTACTTGAAATTTTTCAAATTTACATTTATATAAAATCTACTAAAAATAAACAATTCATATTAGGGGTTGCAAATTTGCAATAATTTTTAATAATTTTTAATAGATTGTGTTTAGGGGATTTTTCGTCTTCTCGGGGACAAGTCTCTTACAAAACAAGTAGAACCGTCAAGGCCCGTAAAACACGATGTTGGTGTGTTTTCCGAAGACTCTCTGTCGCCCAAGTAAAAAAAACGATAAATGAATACCACAAAATGGTTGGTAGGAGAACGGAAAGAGTGTTCAGAATACGGGGAGAAGAAAGTTGTCGATTGGGCTCGAAAGAAAGGATGGATCCACAATGAGCTTTCAATAGTGGGCTTTTGTGGTAAAAGAGAAGAAATCAAGAGTTTGGTAGTATAAAATCTCGGCCAAGTAATGACCGGAAAGTTGACCGGAGCACGGTCGAAAAGGAGACTTAGAATTTCGGAAGTGAACTGAAATCTAAGTGTTTAGAAGTATCAAGCACAAAATATTTCTATGTTGTGAGAATATCATAAATTCGTGAAACCCTTATAAATTCGGGTTAGCATATCGGGTCGGATCCATAGTCGTCAGGTTGTTGGGTCAGGTTTTGGATCCGTTGAATGGGTCTCGTACCCATCACTCATTTGACTTTTCACCTAATTTCCTTGGTCGCATCCACCAGCTGCTCGACAAAACCTTCCTATGTCCCTAGGCATGACCAAAATGGAACCGTACCCGTATTTCGGATCGTAACCGTACCGTTTTTAAACCGTAGCCAGACAGTAACCGTTCCAGACCGTAACCGTTCCAGACGGTTAAAAACCGTAACCGTTAACCATAAAAGTATATTAGTTATGGTTAAAAAAATTATTAACCGTAACCGTTAATTAACCGTAATCGTATCAAAACCGTTGGTTAACCGCACAGTTAAAACCGTAAATTTTAACCGTAACTGTTTTAAAAATAAAATTAGTTCAGTAAAATTAAAAATTCAAAAAACTTTTATGTATAATCAATTTACCAATAGCAAATGCAAATCTAAATAACAAAAAATATTAATTAAAATTTAAACATGCTAAACTAATTAATATTTTTCTAACAAATATAAAAAATATTTTAACAAAACAGTTTTATAGTAAAATATATAAAATTAAAAGAAAAAACCAAATCGTGGAGTCATGGACAAGCTGGAATGAAATCTAGTATATAAAATTTATAATTATTTAATTATATCTCGTTATATTAACCGTTTATAGTCAACAAGTAACCGTAACCGTGTCTAATCGTAACCGTATTAACCGGACCGTATTTAACCGTAACCGTTTTAACCGTATATTAAATGGTTAAAGTTAAGTTTAAAAAAAAAATTTAACCGTAACCGGTGGTTAAAAAATCTTAACCGCATTAACCGTAACCGTGGTCATGCCTATATGTCCCTATCTCTCTGTGTATAGCTCGAAAGTAGTGGATCAGACGTGGTATGGTCGTCTCCCATAACGTTGTTCTTCCTTATGCTTCGTGTGTTGTCAACTCCCATAATATCTATAATTCTCTACAATTTTGGATTTAGTTTTTCCAATTTAGTATTAAATTTTAGGGATTAAGATTCAAAATTTAGGATTTAGAGTTTTTAAATTATTTGGTTAAGATACAAAATTTATCTTGGTAAATTAGCATTCTAATTTATGGGAGTTACAAAAGAAACAAGAAGAAGAAAACTGAGGAAATATAATAGAAGAAGGGTAGTTTTAGGCAAAAAATGCAAAAACAAAACCAAAAGAACCTTATAATTTGTCTATCTATTATGATACATTATCGTTAGAGGTGATTTTCTGCGTACCAATATGGTTGCACAAAATTCTCGACCTCAAAATTCTCGACCTCTTAAATAAACAATATGGTGCCAACCCTTCCTGTTAACCCCGCATCATAACGTCATCTCTAGCCGAAAAAATACTTCAATCAAATCAACAATAGAAAAGGAAATTGGTTTGGCTCGATAAAATTTAGTAATGATTAGACCATATGTGATCGGAGCATAAAAAAACTAAATGGAAACAATATTATATATAAATTTTATTCGTGTCAGATTTTTGATAGATCCTAATTATATTTCTTCTTCTATATAATTTTAAAATTTTCAAAGTTTTTTATACTTATTGGTTTGTGTATTTAGAATGAGTTATAAGGATTTGGATTTTGTAAAGATTCTAGTGTTATTCAATTCAGATTTTTTAAAAGAGTAATTACAATTCATGATAACTAATAATATGAAAATTAACTGACACAAAAGCACAACTGTTGATGTACCAATGTTCATAGTTAAAAAAACTTTTGGACTCTTACAATTTCTAATTAACATAAATAGACATGATAACTGGAAAGAGATAACTTGTGTAAGAGTTATGAAGAATTTTTAGATTGATTTTTTTGAATATTGCAGATTTTAGAGAATTTTTTTTTTATAATAATAAGATAGCGAAAGGTCGTGTGGTTAAGCAGATAAGTGTTATCGTGATAACAGCGGTAAAGCATATCTGATAATCACATTTACCACAAACATTTCCAGCGGCATTTGCTCATATATTTGCAAACATATGAAAAGGGTCTCTTAGTTGGGTGATAAGTGTCGATGTCATTGATATATGTTTGGTAAGTAGTTAAGTGTTCAGTTATCGGTCAACTAAGTTATCTATGCTAACTACTTTTGTTCAAGGCTCTCATTGATGCTATATGCATAGGGTTTCATATTAACTAGAATTTAATTCGCGCTAATTATAGCGCGGAGTAATTTTTTTTAGAGAAATTATTTTCAAATTTAATAAAATTGTTTTTATCTAAATTTTAAAATATAGCTAACTAATGATTATAGATAAATATGTTAATTTGTAATAATTTGTCTATTTAACCTGTTTTGCAGTGAACTAAAATATTATTCGGGTTAACCCGCAAAAAACTTATAATCTTGAAACCATAACTCTAATATGCACCGTTAATGTCTCTAGTTTTTGTGGTTAGTCTACAAACTCTTAAAAAAATTATAGTTTTCTTGTGTATAATTTTTTATAAAATTAGTAAAATATTTTTCAACTTTTGTTTTGATATATATTCAAATAAAATATAATAAATTATAGTGAAAAATTTTGCAAAATTTTGAATAGATTTTTTCTGTAAATTCATTTGTAATAGTAAGATTTTGAATAAAAATTGATTATTATTTTAAAATATATAGTATTAAAATAATTAAGAAATTAAATAATAAATAACTTCTTTAATGCAAAATATATATTTTCCATATTTTAATCAATAATTTTAAAAAACTATTATATGATTTCCTATTTTAATTATTTTTTGTTATTTGTAATAGCATTTCATGTAATAACTTACAAAATAAAGTTCATTTTTTAAAAATATTTTCTTAAATAATATTATAGAGATATGTTATCGTAATCATTAACATTTAAGTTAGCTGCCATTTAAGTTAACGAATATATTAGTTTGCTCTATAAAATAACCTGGACAAAGAACTCCAATAATTTTTTTTATCGGATAAGCAAGTTATCGTTAAAGTCGCTCATCTAAACTTTAAAGTGTTTTTACTTATTGGTAGTTATACTTCGGGGGGGAAAATAAAACTCGAGTAAGTTAACATATATACTAGTTTGTTCTATATTTCAGTTATCGACCAACTAAGTTATCTGTGCTAACTACTTTCATTTCAAAGTTCTCATTGATGCTATATGCAAAGGACTTTGCATTAATACGTTATTGTAGTCGTTAACATGTAAGTTAGCTCCCATTTAAGTTAACGGATATACTAGTTTGCTCTATAAAACAACGTGGACAAACAACTCCAGTAAATTTTTTATCGAATAAACAAGTTATCAACTAATTAAAGTTGTTCATCTAAACTTCAAAGTGTTCTTACTTTTTGGAAGTTATATTTCGGGCAAACAAATAAAACTCAAGTAAGTTAACGGATTTACTAGTTTGCTCTATATTGCAATTATCAGCCAAGCCAACTAAGTTATTTGTGCTAACTACTTTCATTTCAAGGTTCACTACAAGAAAACAGGTGGAAATCCGACGGAAATTCCGACGGCAATAATTCCGTCGGAAATTTCCGACGACTTTCCGACGGATTTCCGACTAACTTCTCATCCGTCGGAATTCCGTCGGAAATATTAACCCGTCGGAAATCCGCCGGAAATTCCGACGGATTTCCGACGACAATAATCCGTCGGACACTTTTCGACAGATTTCCGACAACTTTTTGACGCATTCTGATGTTGCCGACATACTGCCGACGGATTTCCGACGGATTGCCGACGAATTTCCGACGGATTTCCGACGGATATCCGACAGATGCCGACAGATGCCGACATGGTTGCCGACATGGTTGCCGACATCGATAATATCTACTTTATATCCGTCGGAAATCCGTCGGAAAATGGACAAAATTTTCCTTATAAAAACGTTTCCACCCTTCATTTATAATCACAACAAAAAAAAATCTCTGTTATCTAATTCCTTACGAAAATGTCTTCTTCAAATCCTTATAATTATTTTCGATCATGGATGGACAAGCCTCATCAAATTCCGGACACGGGCCTAGTTACGGAGGAATTCAAAAAAGGTCTAAAGGAATTCATGGCATTTGCGGGTATGCAGAAGAAAGCAAAAAAAACCGGTAAAATCTATTGCCCTTGTACCAATTGTGGGAATCGTAGATTTATCGTGATAGATGAAGTATGGTCACATTTGTATTGTCATGGGTTTATGTCGGGTTACAAGATTTGGTATTATCATGGAGAAAATGATACAATGGTGGATAATTATGCTAGTACTAGTGAACATTATATTGGGGATAACACTAGCTTAGAAGAACCCGCAATGGAAGAACAAAGTACTGTAGGTCATGTTCAGATGGTGAACGATGCATTTCGTGAAAATATACCATCGGTTGCTGAGTATGGAGATAGGGGAGAAGAACCTAATTTAGAAGCTCGGAGATTCTTTGATATGTTAGACGCTGCTAAACATCCGTTATATGATGGGTGTAGAGGTGAACATTCCCCTTTATCAACTGCAACAAGGATGATGGGTATAAAGACGGATTTCAATTTGAGTGAGGAGTGCGTGGATGCAATCGCTGATTTTGTGAAAGAAATTTTGCCAGAAGATAATCTTGCACCGGCATCATACTATGAGATACAGAAACTTGTTCAAGGTCTAGGATTGTCGTATCAGATGATAGATGTATGCATAGACAACTGTATGCTCTACTGGAGAGAGGACGCAGATCGTACGACATGTCGTTTTTGTTGCAAACCTCGGTATAAGGAAACAGGTGGAAGAGTGCCAGTGCCATATAAACGGATGTGGTATTTACCGTTAATAGAGAGATTGAAGAGGTTATATCAGTCAGAGCGCACAGCAGGAGCAATGAGATGGCATGCAGAGCATACAACAGATGGACAAATCGCCCATCCGTCAGATGCAGGAGCATGGAAACATTTTCAATCCATTTATCTCAGCTTTGCGTTTGAGGCAAGGAACGTATACCTTGGATTATGTACCGATGGTTTCAGCCCTTTTGGGAAGCACGGCAGAAAATATTCTTTGTGGCCAGTAATTGTAACACCTTACAATTTGCCGCCATCTTTGTGCATGCGAAGGGAGTTCTTGTTCCTTAGCATTCTCGTTCCTGGACCAGAGCATCCGAAGAGATCACTTGATGTGTTTTTGCAACCATTGATTTATGAGCTGCGAATGTTATGGGACCAAGGTATTGAAGCGTTTGATGTTTCTTGTCACCAAAATTTCATCATGCGGTCGGTACTTTTGTGGACTATTAGCGATTTTCCAGCATATGGCATGTTATCAGGATGGACAACGCACGGAAGGTTATCGTGCCCGTACTGTCAAGATAACACTGATGCGTTCCAATTGAAGCACGGACGGAAAACGTCTTGGTTTGATTGTCATAGGCGATACCTACCTAGCGATCATCCTTATCGTCGGAGCACCACATTGTTTAGGAAGAACCGGAAAGTATTTGACGGTCCTCCTCCTGAGTTAGATGGTGAGTATTTGTTGACTCAGTTTAGAGATTTTGGTGCAGAGAGGACCGTTGATTGTGGTGGTAACGGACATCATCATGTTGATGGTTGTGGCAACGTTCATAATTGGCACAAGAGGAGCATTTTCTGGGATTTGCCTTATTGGAAGAACCATCTTTTGAGGCATAATCTGGATGTGATGCACATTGAGAAGAATGTTTTCGACAACATTATGAACACCGTTCTCAATGTCAAAGGGAAGACGAAGGACAATCTGAAGTCTAGATTGGACTTGCCAGACATTTGTTCTCGTAGAGCACTACATGTGACAGAGAACGGGAAGCCTCCGGTCCCGGCTTTTCGTTTCGATGAACCTTCAAAGGCCGAGTTTTTTTACTGGATTACCGAAAGTGTTAGATTCCCGGACGGATACGCATCTAACCTTCGGAACTGCGTTGATCATGGAGAAGGGAAGTTTACTGGGATGAAGAGTCATGATTGTCATGTGGTGATGCAGCGCCTCCTTCCATTTGCCTTTGCATGTCTTCTACCACGTAATGTCCACGAAGCAATTGCAGGTACAATCATGAAATTATTTATTTACTACTTTATACAATATATACTTCATTATTTAATTATTCATTTGTTATCCATATATTGCAGGGATTGGTGCCTTTTTCCGAGATATATGTTCTCGCTCTCTTACATCAGACGGTATCCGAAATCTTGGGGCTAATATACCTGTAATCCTTTGCAATTTGGAGAAGATATTTCCTCCTTCATTCTTTGATGTTATGGAACATTTAACAATTCATCTCCCTCGAGAAGCAGAGCTTGGGGGCCCGGTTCAGTACCGTTGGATGTATCCTTTCGAACGGTATATGTTACATCTAAAGAAGAAGGTGAAAAATTTGAGTAGAGTGGAGGGTTCTATCGTCGCACAGACCATCAATGAAGAAACCTCACATTTTGCCGAGTCCTACTTTCCATCACAAGTCAAAACAAAGAGTCGTAGAGCAGCTCGACATGATGACGGAGGCGTCCTACCTTTCTATCCGGTCGATGTACCTCATATATTTTTACAGATTGGACGACTTAGTGGAAAAGGCAAGAAGAGGAGACTTTCACCACAAGAGCGAGAGCATTTGCATATGTATATTCTCACAAACTGCGACGGAGTTGATGAATATGAGAGGTATTATATATTGAACATAATTATTAATTACGTATTGGGTTTTTGATTATATATATATATGTACTAACGTGATAATTGTTTCAATCTCACAGGATGTATATGGCTTATCAACGTTTTGCATTTCCTGACAAAACAGAGGACGAGCTAATCGAGCTCAAACAGGAAGAGTTCAGACGTTGGTTAAGAGATTATGTAAGTATTTTAATTGCCTTGTTTTTAGCAATCATCATATGTAATGAAAGATTTAATTATTTGAAGTATTTTTATTTTAATTGTGCAGGTGACGACAGAGAAGGCTAACGGACAAACATTTCCCACGTGGTTAGAAGAAATTGTGAGATTTCCACTAGCAACCGTGCAGTCACATGTGATGTATAGCACACGGGGGTACGCTTTTAAGATTCTTCGGGATGATAGGAGTGCGACAACTTCAGATTACGGTGTATCAACTCAGTCAGGTGATCTTGTATACTATGGTGTCGTACGTGAGATTTTCGATGTTCAGTACCCGGGAATGCTCGGTCTAAGATGTGTTGCATTTTTATGCGACTGGAACGACCCATTAGTAGGAAGCGGTGTGCGACACGACCAATTTGGTGTTACATCATTACATAGCAGAAGAAAACTCCAGAGATACGAGCCATTTGTACTTGCATCACAAGCAGACCAGGTTTGTATTTCTTTTACGTTAATTTTTAATTAAGTTTTGTTGCATTCCCGTGGTTAAATTTGTACATGGTGTAGGTATGCTACATTCCCTATCCGCGGATGACAAACAAGCAAGACCCGTGGGTTACAGTCACATCGATAAACCCGAGAGGTAGAGTTTATGGGATGTCTGATCATGAACCCCTCCAACAAAGCTCCGTAGGTTTGGGTTCAATCGAGCATTCCCTTGAGGTCGACCTTGTCGTTGATTTCACCATACAGTCAGACGATCGAGTATTTGAGGATTCAGAAGAAGAATTTGACGAATTTGGGGAACCTTCCGATTCAGGAGAATCAGATTACTCATCATCGGATTGACAGTAGTTTTAATTATAAAATTTGCACCGTAAAATATGTACATATATTTGAACTAGAATTGTAATGTGTAATATATCAGTTATGTCGAAGTTTTATAAAGTTAGACATTTGATTAAGTGTAACAAAATCGGAATTTTGCAACAAAAAAAATATTATAACTTCTATATAAATTCTATATAACCTATTTTATATACATCATACAAGTGTTTGAAAACTTTTGCCACAAAAAAAAAACATATACCCTATACCCTAAACAAGATTTTTAAATATCCGTCGGAAATCCGTCGGAGATTAAGTTGCCTCGGATAAAACCTGGGTTATATCCGAGGGATTGATTTTTCAGCCGATGCAACTGAATCCGTCGGAAATTTCCGACGGATTTCCGACGGATTCAGTTGCATCGGCTGAAAAATCAATCCCTCGGATATAACCCAGATTCAACTCAATCCATCGGAAATCCGTCGGAAATTTCCGACGGATTTCCGACGGATATTTAAAAATCTTGTTTAGGGTATAGGTTTTTTTTGTGGCAAAAGTTTACAAACACTTGTATGATGTATATAAAATAGGTTAACCTTGTATATACATCAAGAAAATGTGTTATATAGATTTTAAAAATTTTGATGGAAGTGTTTGTATAAGTTATAGTATAAGATATTGTTGATTTATGTGAAACGATATGTTTTGATGTTGTATAATTTTTAAACTAATGCAAACCCTGTAATATTGATGAACTTAATATATTTATTGAATGAAACATGTAAATAACATGTCCCTAAATCATATAAAGAAACCCTAAACCCTAAACCCCAAATATACCCTAAATCCGTCGGTAATCCGTCGGAAATTTCCGACGGATTTCCGACGGATATGAAAAAATAGACACGTGCTTGTTGACTGACCAATCGACAAACATGCAAGGAATATACCTTATCCGTCGGAAATCCGTCGGAAATTTCAGACGGATTTCCGACGGATATGAAAAATTAGACACGTGCTTGTTGACTGACTAATCGAGAATCCTTATCTTCTCCAATCCGTCGGAAATTTCCAACGGATTTCCGACGGACATTGATATTTTCGAGGAGACCGCGGGAATATCAACCGCGTAAATGAAATTATTTTTCAAAATCCGACGGATTTCCGACGGCCATCGAATTATATCGACGAAACGTAAGTTTTTTTCCTTATTTCTCTCATCTTCCTCTCTCTCTTCCGTCGCTTCTTCTTCCTCTTCTCTCAAAATTTCCCTAAACGAAAATCTCTTCTTCTCCCTCTTTTCTTCTTCTTCTTCACAATTTCAGTTTTTATCTTCAATTCATCAACTCCTCATCTTCAATTCCTCAATTCCTCAATTCTTCTCCAACAAAACCATGTAAGTTTAATTAATTCCTTTAATTTTGTTTTATATCATTTTAGTTTTAGGGAATATATTAGTTAGGTTGTTAGAATTTTGTTTATGTGAATTGTTAAGTGGTTATAATAGAATTTGTTATTTAGAATAATATTAGTGTTATGGTTTATGTGTTTAGATTGTTGATTTAGAATTGTTAGATCTAGATATTGTTTGAATTTTTAAAAATATTTGTATATATTAAAATCGTTTTTAAAATATTGTTTAAGTAATAAAAACGTTTAGAATATTGTTTAAGTAATAAAAATCGTTTTTAAAATATTTTTATATATTAAAAACGTTTTTAATATATTTGTTAAGTAATAAAAACGTTTTCATAATATTTGTATATATTAAAATTTTTTTTAGTAATAAAAACGTTTTTATAATATGTGTATATATTAAAATCATTTATAATATTTAAGTTGATGTTAAAATATTTTTTTAATTTGAAAAACGTTTTTATAATATGTGTATATATTAAAATCTTTTATAATATTTTATAACTAATAAAAACGTTTTTAAAATATTTCTATATATTTAAGTTGATGTTAAAATATTTTTTTAATAATAAAAACCTTTTTCAAATATTATTTTAGAAATAAAATTGTTTTAAATATTTTTTATAGTAATAAAACGTTTTCTAAATATTTTTATATATTAAAACTGATTTTAAAATATTTTAGCAAATTTTGAAATTTTTTGAAATATTTGAATTTTTAGTAAACTTTGAATTTTTCGGAAAATTTGAATTTCCAGAAAATTTGAATTTTTCCTAAATTGTTTTCCGGAAATTTCAAAAATGTTGGTAACTTTTGAATTTTTTGTTAATTTACTAACAATTTTACCGTTTTCCGCAGGGATCACGACGATGTTCTTCATTTGGGAGGCGGCAACCAAGGACGCCGTTCTCGGAGTTCTCGGTGTACGCCTCCTCCGGGACCAACGAGCTCGGGAACTCACATCCCTGATTCCCAGCAATCCGCTGCTCGGAGCCACCTTGAGATCGAGGAGCTAGTCCGGCAGCCTAACCGGGGCCATTGCATTCGACTCGACCCGAAGTTTGAGGACGGCACTTGGTAAGAAAATTTGTGTACATTATTTCAATTTATTTAGATTTTTAAACTTAACATATTTATATATTTTCATAATGTTTTCAGGTTTAAGCTGTCGACTCAGATCACCAAGTCGATATTACGGATGCTCCACAACATGTTGGACAAACCGTACAAGAAGTATTCGGACATGCCTGCCGAGGAGAAAGACGTGTGGCACCGGACTTTCGCGGTACGTTCTTTATTGATATATTATTTATTTTGAATTTCATTTTGTCAATTTTTCTTTTTGATATGTAACAAATTTTTAAAAAAAATTGTAGCAAGAGTTCACGTGGGACTCTCATCATACGCGCGAAGTCATTGACACATTCGACAAGTATGCCGCAAACTCGTACTCGAAGCACATGTACGAGTGGAACAGAAGTGGAAGCAGAACAAAGACAAGCCGAAGGACCTTGACGACGACGTCTGGAAAGGCTTCTGTGAGTACTGGAGTAGGTCTGCGACAAAAAAGACCTCCGAGCAACAGTCGAAGAACCGAAATAGCCAACGAGGCGGGAAAGGGGTCTACATCCACAACGCGGGCGCAAAGACCATCGAACGGGAAGCGATGGAAATGGTAAGTTTAATTTAAATTTTTTATTGTTAATTCTGTTTTTTATATTTATTTAACTTAACAAATTTTCGCAGGCGAGAGCATCTGGTTCCGAACCCGATTATCTTCAACTCATCGAGAATAGACACACCAACAAGAAAACCGGTCAGATACAGGACTTGGGGATGCGGGATGTTGTCGAGAAGAGCAAGAAGACGAAGCTGGACCGTGAACTATCATCGCAGCTCACTATCGAAGGATCGTCGTCCTCGAACTCTTTGTCCCGGGAAGAGATAAACCAGATTGTACTTGAGGTAAGTTTTAATTTCATTTCGTTTTTTTTTTTTTCGTTATTTATTTATTATCGGTTTTAATTATTCGCAGCAAACCCGGCAAGTGAAAGGTCGATTCGCTGGGTTAGGCACCCTTCCGACCCAGGAATCTTCTTCCTCGTTTCCTCGTTATCCTTTGGAGTACCGGGTAGAAATCGAGAGGCTCACCCAAACGGTGAAAGACTGTGACCAGCAGGTTGAAGAGCTACGGACGGAGCAACAGACTACCACCAAGAAGCTCTCCTGCTTGGAGAAGATGATGGAAAAATGCTTCCCGCATATGTTTCGGGATAATAATCCCGACGACGGAGATTCTCCAACCGTCTAAATATTTGCTTTTAATGCTTTTTTTTTGAACAATTTATTTTAATGTGTAATGACTTTTTTTAATTTTGTTTAATGAATTTATATATTTATTATTTCTATTTTTAATTTCTATTTCAAATTTCTATAATTTTAATATATAAATTTCCAAAAAATAAATAATTAAATAAAATTCAAAATACCAATTCCGTCGGAAAACCGTCGGAATAAGTTCCTGTAACATCCCGATTTCTTGTATATGCGGAGAGGCTTATAAGAATTGATTTGGCTACCTATGACACCAAAGTGCACTTAGCTTTTCCGATCACTTGCCCGAAAGAACTCCAGAATTAAGCGTGCTTGAGCTGGAGTAGTTTAAGGATGGGTGACATTCCGGGAAGTTATTCGCGGTATCGTGTGAGTGAGGACAAAACACGGGGAAAGATCACGTGGTGATTGCAGGGTCAGTAAACAAGTATTACAAGCCTCACGGATTAACGCACCGGCCGTCGGACAAGGGTGGGGCCCACGGGCCGAGATAAGGCATGGGGCCCACGGGCCGAGAGAAGGCATGGGGCCCACGGGCCGAGAGAAGGCATAGGGCCCACAGGCATGGGTGGTCGGGGCGTTATAGTTACCGTCGTAAATCCTTCGGAACCTATTTCCGACGAAGAACCGACGGACTTCCGAGACAACTTCCGATCAAATTATCCGTCGTAACTCCGTCGAAAATAGTTACCGTCGGAAATCCGTCAGAAATATCTTCCGACGGATTTACGACGGACTTCCGACAAATTCATTCGATAATCATCCGTCGGAAATTCTGTCGGTAATATATCCGTCGGAAATCCGTCGGAAATTTCTGACGGATTTCCGACGGCATTTACGACTGAAAACCCGTCGGAGTATCCGTCGGAAATCCGTCGGAAATATATCCGTCGGAAATCCGTCGGAAATTTTCGACGGATTTCCGACGGCATTTACGACTGAATATCCGTCGGAGTATCCGTCGGAAGTCTGTCGAATATCCGTCGGAATGGACGCGGTCGGAAATCCGTCGGAAATGTCTGACGGCTTTCCGACGGCAACAATCCGTCGGAAATTTCCGACGGATTCCGACGGATACCATATTTCCGACGAACTGTAACCGACAGCTTAAATCCGTCGGAAATCCGTCGGAAAAGGCCCTTTCCGACGGATTTCCGACGACTTTGGCCGTCGGAAATACCCCTGTTTTCTTGTAGTGGTTCTCATTGATGCTATATGCAAAAGGCTTCACATTAATACATTATTGTAGTCGTTAACATTTAAGTTAGCTGCCATTTAAGTTAACGGATATACTGGTTTGCTCTATAAAATAACTTTGATAAACAACTCAATTAATTTTTGTTAACGGAGAAGCAAATTATTTATTAGTTAAAGTCGCTCATCTTGACTTCAAATCATTTTTGATCACGATTCATCTTTCTTTCTCAAATCTTTAAAATTTCTCGATGCCATGATCACCTTAAATGGGTCCATTTCCCTTTCCACTATAGTCATGAATCTTCCTATCTATTTTCCATGATCATCTTGAATTGATCTCTTCCCTTCTCCAAAATGGTTCTGAAGCTTCCAATTTAATCTCTCATTCTCCACAACTATTCTGAAGTTTCCAATCTGATTCGGTGTCTCTTCTTTTCCAAATGGTTCATAAAATTTTGCATCTAATTTGACGTTACTATTCCATCATGGTTCTTTTTTTATCTAGAGAATTTTGATTGGTTTGAATATAGTATCTCATTTGACGTTACTATTCCATCATGGTCCTTTTTTAAGGGTTTCCCCATTGGTAATTTGTAACATCAAATGGAATTTGTAACGGTACTATTCCATCATGGTCACTTAATTTGTGAGTTTGCAGAACTAACAATTTAAAGATTTTACACCACGAATTCTCCCAGTATTGTCCATGAGGTTTTTGGACGTGTGTCATATGTCAAAAGAGGTATGTCAGTATCAGAAGAGAGAATAACCGGTTGAAACCAAGTAGAAGTGTGATTTTTTTTATTTTTATTTTTATTTTGTTTTCCAATTATTTTAATTATTATTCTCTCTAATCATTTTTATTATTTTTACCTTTTATTTTCATATTAAAAATTTATTTTATTTTATTATTCATTATAATTTTTTTTCTCTATCTTATGATATCCATTTTAATATATTTTACATACTTACAAATAATGATGATAAAACAATTTTTTATGTTTGTAGATATATATGTTGACATCCATATCCGTTATAATAAGTAATGTGGACATCCACACAATTATAGCGAAATTCGGAAAAATTATACCCTAAACTTTAAACATCAAAAAGATAATAAATTATAAATATTAAAAACCTTAAATTCAAATAGAGGAATACAAAATCCATAGGGATACAAAACCCTAAGGGATACTATTTACTAAAGGGGATACTAACCTCTATAGAAAATATTGAACCCTAAACTCTAATCCTTAAAGAAAAAACTAAACCCTTAAAGATAGTAAACCCTAAGGAATACTATATACCAATGGGAAAAATTAAACCCACAAAAATGATAGTACGCCATAAGGAGAAATACTAAACTCTAAACCCTAAGGGGATACTATATATTACCCAAAACCCAAAACCTTAAAGAGAAATATTAAATCATTCGGATACTAAACCTCAAACTCTAAATCCTAAACCCTTCAGAGATACCAAACCCTAAGGAAGACAACATACCAATGGGGATACAAAACCACAAAAAGATACTAAACCGTAAGGAAAATACTAAACCATTCAAGATATTAAAAAATTCAAGATATTAAACCTTAAGGCATATACTATATAGAAAAGGGGATACTAAACCCAAAAAAAAAGTAAATCCAAATGGGACATCAAAAATTAAACCCTATGAGGATACTAAATCGAAAGGGGAAATACAAAATCTGTAAAATTTATTGGGATATTAAACCCTAACCCTAGTTAATAACCTGTAAACCTAAACTCTAATGAGACCCTTAAACGTAAACTATAAGGAAAATTTAAAACCCTAAAGTGTATAATACACCGTAAACGTAAATATTATGTTTGTAAATATACAAGTGTGGACATCCATAGTCGTTATAAGATAAATGTGGACATAATAAATTGTGGAAATCTAATTTTATGTATTATAAATACTTAATTTAAAAAAAGTATAGAACAAATAAAGAGGAAACATATATGAATATATTTTTTGAAAAAATGAAAGAGAATTAAAAAGAAAAACCTGCCTAACAAGAGAAAACATGAAAAGTAGCAAGACAAAAAGTGAAAAGTTGTGAGACAGAACAATGTGTGTATTGTTCGTGATCAGACAAAGCAAATGATGGATAGAAGGTAATAACGTCAATATACATTACAAAAGTGACAAATTCTTATTGTAGTTTGTGTAAGTGCTACATCACAAAGATAAGTTACAATATGTATTAATTTATGAAAATATGTCTTTTATCTATGTTATTTTTTTCTCTCTTTTTATTTTTATTTTAACGGTGTAGATTGTAGAATAATAACACATACGAACCAATGATCCTTGAGACAATTTATAGAAGATGTAAAGTCAACAGAAAAGTAGTAGAAAAACCAAACAAAATAAAAAAAATATTATGTAATACTTGACGATAAACTCTACAAAAGTTTTTAATTATCTTCTAGTTAAATAATCTAATAATCTACTAAACTTAATGATTTTTTTAACAAAAAACTGAAATTCTTTTTAAAATTTAGTAAATTCTTTAAAGATCATTTTGTTCAATATGGTAAGTTGACCAATATAGTAAGTCTATACCAACATATAACTCAAAATTAGGTGTTGCATGACACGTCTGCAATTTCTGATATTTTTACCCCTACTCCTGCTGATGTCACCCAATTAATATTCCAGGAAGTTAATTTAATTTTCCGACAAGAGCATTTAATGCAAGGGAAGCTAAATATTTTTTGTTAGATAATATTGTCGCTCCCACATTTGAGAATAGATTTTTGCAAATCAGATTTTGTGGTTGATAATTATAAAGTTGCAGCTCGGTAAACTAAATAATAATAAAGAATTGTTGGACCACATATTTATGAGTTGGAGATGATGTTAACAAGTTGGCGTCGATGTTAAACAATGTTAACATGCAATAAAGTTTTCCCCAATCAACTTATATCATAAAGTTATTCCAATTAACTGGATAGTTAACAAGTAAGTTGATTATGGTAACAAAGTTAACAATTTGATGTTTTCGTAACTAACTGATGAGTATATGGGGCAAGTTAACAAATATATTGTATGGTTAACATTAAATGCGTAGATAGTAACACAAATAAAACTAATCAACAATCCGAGAATAATAAACATCAAACTCTGCATTCCTCTACCCCCTCCCAACTGTGTGACTTTGCATAACGAATATCGCGGTTTGTCCCGCGTCGTGGTTGGATGTGATATGCAGAATACCAAAAATTCGTAGAAGTTAGCGGATGTTTATTATGTTAACATGACATCAGTTAACACTCCATTATGGATAATATTATTGTTAACGCTAACAATGATATCAAATGGGAGATCAAGTTAATAGATATATAGTATAGTTAATATATATAGTTAGCGGATAATTATTTTGTTACATTGTTAACGCAATTATCATATAGAATGTTAACGTGCTAACAATAATATATGATACTTATAACGTGCTAACAATAATATCCGATACTTTACATATATGTGTTAAACCTATAGTTATCGGATTAAATCAATTATTATATCAAACAACCAAAGAAATATCATAAAATGTTTTTTTCCAGCATTAGGACACCACCAACATTGTTACTATGATCTTTTACACTGTTCAAACATGGACACCGATGTTGTTCACCATATGGTTAACTATTTTTTTTTAACATGATAACTAACATGATGTCGCGATATGTTTACGTGTTAACCACCGATAAGTTTACATTTATCATGTTAATCCAATTATCATATAGAATATTAGTGTGCTAGCAATAATATTTGATATTTAACGTATATGTGTTATACCAATAGTTATCGGATAAATAAATTATTCTATCTAACAAACCAATAAATATCAATTTAAAAATACAACGATAACAATAATGAGTTACACCAACTTTTAACGTGCTAACAAGTTACACCAACTTTTAACAATAACGAGTTACACCTACTTTTAATGTTATCATATAAAGTTATCTCGTAATAATACCAATAACTATATTACTATTTAATTTAAACAGATAACAATAGCAATAATTATATTAACATCGTTCAATCAAAAACTATATTAACATTTAATATTGATTCCATCTAAAAAGCTCAGACGACCACTGCTATAATTCGTTTAATCAAACAGAGTGATGTAAACGAATATGCAGAGGTAGAGCATCGACGCAGAGAAGCTCAAATACGAGATTTTTTTGATTCTCGAAAGCAAGCTTCTTTCCGGGTTTGCAACATTTTCATGTCCATCATGTGCGATAACATTAGCGTTAACAAATATTTTGAAATGTTAGCAAATAACTTCCCTTGTGAACGAAAACTTACTGCTGTTTTTTCCCCATCACATCCACCCACTTCACCCAGCGGTCGGTTTCCCTTGTTGACCTAAAATAGAACAATCGGTTTAATGTCTCACTGGTTTGTTTGTTTACTTTGTAAGGATACCCTTATATTTTCTTCTTCGGCGAGGTTGTCGGTGTTTGGTTGTTTGATTCCTTGGAACTGATAACTTTAAAGTTAGTGTCCTAACGATTTTGTTATCCGATAACTACCTTAAAAACAAGCAATGAGTATTCGTGGATAATTACCTTAACGTCCAACAGTGATTATCTAGATCTAAAATCACAATAAAATTATATATAGACAGAGAATCAATCGTCGCCGCCAAACCACAAAAAAAGAGATCTTGATAGTTAAAGCAAGAACCACTGGCGTCTCAATCTAACCTTTAATAAACCACCATCCAAAGATGAACAATGGCTGGTAAAAGGGATACCTCTGAAATTTCACTAGAACAATGGTTGGATCTTAAAGAGTCGCCGAAATGAAAATAAAAAATTAGAAGCAAATTTGTCCGGCTACGATTGTGGTTGTTCTCCGGTTGCGTTATGTGTGGGTTAAGAGCTGATTACTTTTTCACTCTTGTATTCTTTTATTGGTTTCTAATGCTTGACTAGATTCTTCACTTTCTTCTTGGCGATGAAAGGTTGGGAAACTATACCGTCTTTTAGTTTTTTTTACGGATGGATATATTAACCTCTTTTACGAATGTAAATCATAAAGAGAATTTTTGGTTTTTCTCTCCTTAGAGCACTTCCATGGGGAGGTTTTCAACATGAACATCTCAATTTTTTTTAAAAAATTATTATTATTTAATTGTGTGAATATCTCAAAAAGTTGAAATACCCATATTTTTTATATAAAAAAAGTTGAGATAATCATGTTGAGAACTTCGATTGTATATGCAAAAACAATTTCATTATGATGCATGGCCCACTTTCACACTACAATGTTTTTAGTTTATTGAAAATGATAATATGAGCTTTTTCGTCAAATCATACGAGTGAATAGTGTTGTAATAATATCATTTTCAGAAAACTAATTTCGATAATATTTAATCGTAGTTAGTGCCTTTGTTCTAAAAAGCGGTCGTCTAGCTGGCTGCCTAGGCGCTAGGCGGTCAACGATTTTTTCAAAAAGTCAACAATTTTTAACGATTTTTTTCGAAAAAATCGTTGACTTTCTTCAAAAAGTCAATTTTTTTTTTTTGGTGACGGACATATGGTCTGTTACAAAGTTTTGGAAATACATCTAGACGTACAACACACATGCTAATTTGATCATTGAAGAAGATGATGAAGATTTTTATCTCCTTATACCTTTTTTTGTCTCTCAATAATAAGACAAATCTATTTTTTGCATCATATGTTTGTACTTCTTTTTTATTTTTGGAATTTAGATGTGAATTTGAACTTAATTTCCTAATGTTTTGTTACTTTGATAATAAAAAACAACTTATTTTATACTTGTTTTGATTCATACATTCATAACTTATAACTTATATACATATAAGCTTTAAAATTTTTTAAAAAATGTTCAAAATTAATCGCTGATTAATCGGTGATTAATCACCGCTTTTTTGCCTAGGCAAATCGGTGCCCGACCACCCGCCTAGCGCCTAACGCATTTTCGAACATTGGTTAGTGCTATTACCCATTTTTTTAATTTTTAAAATAATCAAAACTCCTAAATACACAATTAATAACAGCCCCTCATTACGCATGAGATTCTACACTATTTGCGTATTGCAATGCATATATACCGACTAATTTCATAAAGAAAATGACTAATTTTCAAGAGTGTGTCACTCTTAAAGAAGAAAATTAGTATTCAGTGGATGACACATTTATCAGGGGATTTAGAATGATACTGAGAAGGAATAAAGTGGCGTCTACACTACACATAAAGTTCAATGATAGTTAAAACATATGGTTCGCACAATCAAATTCCGTATTATTTAGTGATGTTTTATAAAACTCTAGTCTTATGTACCTATGTTAGGTAAGTGTTTGTTCTCATATTGTATGTTTTTGTTTTTGTTTTTTTGAACCTGGTTTAAAACAACTTTTCCAAATTTCTCATGTATATTAGCACCATAATATTTGAACCTCTAAAAAAATATAATGTGAAATCAAAGTGTTTGAAGTTGCTGGAAATTGCAGGTCAGCTTCATCTTCTCTTGTTCTTCTTGTCTAGCTCTTCTTCAAAGAAAAAAAAACAGAAAAACGTTTTTGTAGAGACTTTTAGAAAGAGAGAATGATATGAACTGAGAATAGATAGAGAAAGATGAGATTTTTTTTAACATAATTATTTTACACAACTCTTCATACATATTTGTAGAAGAAATCAGAGAAGTAGTCTATGTTTTCTCTACTCCTTACGACATTGAGACATTATTAGCTCTAAATTTTACCCAAGGAAACAAGCAACTTCAAAGACTAAAACATACCAAAAATACACAGTGGATAAATGATGGATCTTCAACAACTTATTTGACTTATTGTACCTTGTCTCCTTTTTTGGGTTTGAGAACAACACTCCACACAAACACATAAATATTTCTCACACAATCAAAAACCTACAAAAGTTCACTTTTTTATGTTCATGTCTAAGCTTTTTAAATCCTAAAATTGAAATTATGTGGTTCTACAATTATGTTATCTTTGTTTAAAAATCCACTCTATTTATGTTCATTTTCACTTTGGTTATGTTCATTACTTGCAAGAATTACACATTAGATTGTGTAAATCGCAAGACAGCTTCATCAGATAAATTATATTTGCAATGTTTCTTGCTTATATTTGTGAAAAATCTATGCTTTATAACAGATTCAGTACATACATAACTCCAACGTAAGCCCAATATGTATGATTCTCAAAACAAAATCTTCTTCTTCCATGTCAGTCATCTGTAATAAACGAGTCTTATCAACACTACGCTAGTTCAGTGGATGAAATCTAATCTTAAAAGAGTGTAAAAGTGATGGATCTCTTTGGTGAGAGAAAAAAACAAAATTTTGAATTCTATCTTAAATCTGATTCTGGTCAAGGAACTCTTCATAAGCAGAAGATCCACTGGAAGAATCGCTTTCGTATCGATCTTCTTCCTTAGGAGACAGAGTAGGCGAGAGTTGGGTCTTCTTAGAACCTGTAACACAACAAAACATAGAGAGAGTTGTTTCTCTTTTCTTGGTTATTCAACGTCAACAAGAAATGATTTTTATACCTTTAGTAGTGTTTTGATTTTGGAACTTCTTAGAGTGACGCCTGATGAGTTTCTTAGCTTTAGTAATCGTCAACTGTCTTGCAAAAGGAGAGAAGTCTGATTCATTGTCACTCCACTCCCCTGGGAAGCTCTCTTCTGTTTCCCCTCTCATTGTTCGAAGCACGAATTTCTTCGCCTTTCGCCTTTGAGTATTGAAAATACCTCTAATCGATGTGACAAATCCATCACCTGCATTGTCACCAGGACGCTTCACCCACGCCTCTGAATCTTGATCTGATCTCCCCGGCTCGTCTTTGTCTCTCAAACCAATCTCATTTTTTGGAACATGAGTTTTGTCTTTGAATTTCTTCATCTACAAATGAAATAATAGTCAGTGTCACATCAACCCATATATGCATTATTATTGCTGGTGTGGTGTAAATGGTCTTACTTGCATTCCAGTTACCGACTTGAGGACTCCCCATATTATGTGCTTCTTAACTCGAGAGAAGAGTCGCCTCCACGTGCCGCTGAATTCGACCCGATGAAATGTGTCCATCAACAGCTTCATATCGTTCACAACAAATCTTGAGCCTTCGTAAGTGATCAACAATTCCACCTAGGCTCAAAACCAATATTACGACGATTTAGTTTATGTAAATACTATCTTAGATGAGTGGTAGTCAAGTGACATACCTGACTTATCTTGATGGTCTGGAATTGCACAATCTTTTGAGGCCTCGATTTCTTGTCTTCCAATGACTTTTCCACCTTCTTCTCTTCGTGAACCGAACGGCCAGCCTTGGTAGTTTTTGAATCTTTCAGCTTGTTTTTTGAGGATTCACTCTGATGCTCCATGGAAGACAGAACAAGCTCATTAGCTACAGATTCCGCCACCGTCTCCTCCCATGTTCTGTCAAAAGAAGATGTTCTCCTCAGTTCTGTCCCTGAACTACGGATCGATCTTGACTTTGGGTTTTGATTCCTCGAACCCTGAAAAACATTTCAAGAAAAAGACGTATGAAGATTACAAGAGATGATAGGAAGGCCAGAAGCTGTTGAGAAAAACTCACCTGGCCTAGATCAGTTGTAGAGAGCAACGCTGCGGCTTCTTGAGCGAATGAGCCTTTCTTGACTCGCCTTGATCCCGCGGTTGTTGACACCTTCCAAACTTCCTGGGAGACAATAAATACGAGCACAAGTCGTAAATGCTTAGCAGACAAGCTATATCCCATTAGCTAAGCTGATTAATAAAGAAGTAACAATGGATAAACAACAAACCTCTCTTCTCTGGGAATGTTGCTCCTCTCCTGGGAAGATATACTCCCACATCATTGTGTACATTGTCTCTGTCAAATGAATTTTTAGAGGATAAATTTCAACCTGTCAAGCAAACACAAGAGAACTCCATTTAAGCAATAGGATATATGAAAGATGGTGATGATGGATTGCAATGACAGAAAACTCGAAGAACCCTGGTTCGAATCTCCCGTATAGGGACAGTTTTGCTGAGCCAGTAACTCGAAAACAACACCATGTCAATAGCAGTAGAAGATAGCCAGAAAATCTAACCCACAAAGGTGCTTACTAAACTTGCTGGACAACTTTTCTAAACACAAGCTTCTTGACTCTTCTAGTCTAATATTATTAGTTTCCATTAGCTCATATAAGACAAAGAAGGAACTTGCCTGGAAAAGTTCATAAGGAGCTTGTCCGTCTTTTGGGATTCCTTGTCTTGCATCTACCTGTAACATCACTTTCCTGTATCCAATAAATATCACACTCAGTTTTTACAGCCGTGATGTGGTAAACCTTTTGGTTCTACACATAGTAGTGTGCCAAAGAGCATACAACCATTAACGAATTATAATTAGCTGAATGTGCAAAAGAAAGGAACTCACTTGCCCCATTCCGGAGGAGGATTCCATGCTGAAAGAACAGTATCAGACTTGGCATTAGGCAAACAGTTCCGCAGGACAAAGTATCTTGTTGTGAATTGGGAAATTCCAATATCTCTCAGGTCCCGGTTAAAATCATAAATCTGCAAGCAATGTGAAACATTTTAGAGACTTTCTTGCCAACAAAGATTTGAGAAAAAGATCATCACATTCTATAACCATCAAGGACCTTACCATATTGTCTATTTCAACCTCAGCGAATGTTTTGCCATCTAAAAGCATAGACCAAACGACTTTGTTGATTTGTAAAGAAATGCGCATAGCCGAGGACGGTCTTTTGTTCTTATCTTTTTCCAACAATCTTAGCTCTGCGGCATTCTTCACAGAAATCCGCAGTGCCGTATATGCTGTCTTCCTAGATTGTCGCACATTGAGATACGCTTTCCTCAATTCCTCCACCTACAAATGAGATACTTAGCTTACAAGTTATCATTTAATCATCTACTTTTCTTGTAGAACTCTTTTCTCACCAATATTGACCTCCCACAAGTGATCATCCAGTCGCTTTTCTTTTCGAGGTTTATGTTTCCCGAGTTACTTTCGTTCTGCGTCAATTTTCTGATATCATCAATAAGCAACATCCTATCCCTCTCTTTCTGTTCAAGTTCGATTTTCGCAAGTTCCACTTCCTCAACGCCATCAGGAACCACCTCATCAATCTCCTCTTCAACTTCATCGTCTTCTTCACCAGAAAGTTTCATACTGTCGTTCTGAGGCCTGCATGTAGTAATAAGATATAGTCATGGGGGGCTACATTAAAAAAAAAAGTTAATAACTTGAACGCAGCTACACTTACTTTGGTAACCTTGCAAACAAAAGATTGGACAAAACATCCAACATAACTTGAAACTGACGTGATGTCATCGATGCTGTAATATTACGAGAATTGAAAGTAAGCTCTTTCAATGGCTTCACCTGTTGTTAGCATTCAAACATTGTTACAACAGGAAAAACGAAAATTTTGCTGCAAAGATCTAATCTTTCCACTGAAAAAAAGGTTTTACCTTTAGGTCGGGAGCCACACCTTTATGTCTGGTGTATTGAAAGTACATGTCACACGGCATGAAAACCCTTTCAAGAAGTGCGCCAGTACGCTTTGCCTTTGGAGAGCTTCTTCTAATCTTTGGGAGCCATTGCACACCAGCTCCTGGATCAACATCTGTTGGTGCCACATGAGCTTGTACATGCTCCAACATCATCGACACTTCCATGCGTGTCCACGTCATGTCAGTGCCGTCATCTTCCGGATTATGATCATTCTCGCTTTGAACCGCCTTCTCAATCATGTCATACCCAACATGAACAACCGAATGAAATGATCGTGCCAAAACACGGCCACTAGCAGCAGCTAGCAAAAACCTACCCTGATAGATGAATGAATATAATCTTTATCAGAACCATATGAAAAAAAAAGTTTGCATTTTTCAAGATATGGAATAAACTGTTCACGAATTGAAAGAATCGTACATAATAACATTGAGAGTAATAGTATGTTACTCCAAGTTTGATCTATACTTACATTTACGTCTTCTGAATGGAGATTGAACTGTGGCTCAATAACGTTCACCATAAAATGCCGAGTTCCTTCTTCCTCTGAACCGGTCTTTGTGGCTCCTGCATCGAACCCGATAAATAGGAATGAATAAGAAGTGTAGGGGAAGTAAATTTGCATGCTAAACACAAATAATAGGAAAAGAGGGTCATCAAGAATTACCAAGTGGGAAAGATGCAAAGTTCTCTGTTTTGATTTGTTCTGATGAAGGTGAAAGAGCTTCCACAGGCTCCTTAGATTGGGAAGTGAGATTTTCATCTTGAGGAACTTCTATTTCAGAATGCTTCTGGTTGCCTTCAAGTAACTTTCTCTGAGCATACTGACGTGATGGAGAAGGCTTAGGAGGTTGAAATGCTTTAGACATCCCACCAACAAAAGACAAAACAGCATCTCTGTTTTCAATGTTCCACAATAGTTTGAGCCCGTAAACAAAGATACGCTGACAATTGTCCGCTATCACGACATTGTATCCATCATCATCGCTCGGGTCCGAATGCGAATTCTCCTCAGTTTCACTCTCTCTCTCGTTTGTAGACCTTGCATCGACTTTTTCGCGGTATATTTTGCCTTCTTCTTTCCAGACCAACAATCTTTCAGGGTCAGCCTTAGGGGCCTGCCTCCTGATTGTGAAATAATCAGACGAAAACAGAAAGCCGTCGTCAGGATGCTTCTCCGTGCAATCGCAGATAGAACTACCATTTTCAGGAGTGACTCTATCAGTTGAACCGGATTGTGAGCTTGTCCGCGACATCTGAGCTGGCTTCGAGCAATGCTGATGATCCCTTTTCAAAAAGGCTTTAGGCACATGGAGGTCTATTCCTTGGTAAACTGGATCAAGAGTGTCACGCTTGCAATCAAAAGTGAAATCTTGGTTGCCACGGCTGAAGAACATTTCATATTTCAGCCTGGTCATATTAAATGTCAAGCCTCTTGCAGGATTGTCAGAATCAAGTGGCATATGTTTTATACAGATGGGCGCAACATCTAAGCGGAGCATATACTCTGTCATCACTCTGTCTAGTGATAGATTCCCTGATCTTGGGATTCTTGGAACTCCGAACCGAGGCCACCGGGAAAAAGTCCGGAGCTTGTAAGGAGGAAGATAATTCATGTTCCAGAATCTGATCAACCATGCCAAATCATGAGCACCAATGTTTATTGTAGGTGGGGAAACAGACGATTTCTTAGGCTTGCACTCTGTTTGATCAGGTCTTAAGGAGAAATCAAAGCGTAGTGAGAGAGAAGTAGACCTGAAAGGATCGTAAATAAAATCACGAGCCTTTCCTTCGATAGGTAAAGCAAACAGATAATGATTGAACGGACTCCCGGACTCGCACTCCCAATCCATCCGGACTTCGAGACTGAAACGTGGAACCGCAAGGAAAGGGTAGCTTGACGGACAAGCTGGAGAGTTTGGATAATGTCTAGTCAGGTTTTCAAAACTGCTCATGAAGATCTTTATGTTCTCGGCAGAGAAGTGCAGGCGGCCATCTGATTGCTGGATTTCCACGGAGGCAGAGGTCATCTGAAGCTTGTCAAGCTTTTCATAAGGGTCCGGAGTAGCAAGAACATTCCACTTTGTCTCAGAAAATGACAATGTTATGTTCCCATGGATGTAATTTCTCATTTCATCCCACCATGGTAAACTTTTCTCCTTTTTAGGAGGCTGAATAAGGCCAGGACCCTTGAGACTGAGATTAGCTCTACGAAGAGCCACGGTGAAGGCATAGCTTATATCAGCAAGCACTGGTTCATATCCAACTCCAAAGGAGACCTCTCCTTTCTGGAAACTTATCGGTAACTCCATGTATGTTTTCATTGCAGGTGTTGTTCCACTCGCTGAACGAAGCATCTGCACCTTCCTCCATCTTCCTACGTACACATCATGGACTATTTGGGGCTGAAAAGCTGTTGCCTATGTCAAAAGAAGAAAGAAAAGGTTAGGAGTAAATAATCAAGAACCTAAAAGGGAAATGATATTTGAGTAGGACTAATGTTACCTGCTGAGCCAACACAAGACGGCCTTCGGATTTACCCAAAGTTGTTGAGAGAAGAGGAAATGTGTAATCTCTTATTTGAACAGCAAGAGTTCCAGTGTTTAACCGAAGATTGCATCCATAAACTCGCGAAAAAGGTATGTCTTTTTCTTGACATACAGGATCAAGATTCTTAACCATTTCAATCATCCCAACTTCACCTCCACCAATAGCTGTAAAACTTAGATCCAGATCAGTAACAGATACAGAAAGAAGAGATTTCCTAGAAGTGCTCATCTTAAAACCAGCCTGAAATCCTTCTTTACATGCACCTGAACCATCCCAAGCTCTTAAACTTTGACAAGACCTGTAATACGAATCGAACGATTGTTTATGTAATTTTTCATTCATCGTTCGGATGATTTCAGGATCTTGCATGTCGATTTCTTCCCCTTCGAAAGAAATCTTCTTCTCGCACCCATCTGACTCATCTCCCCCGGTTTTAGGAGCCTGGTTTCCACTTGAGACCAATTCATCAAGAAACTTGGACCTTACGGCTAACTCATACGCTTCTTTCCTCATAAGATGATAATGCTCATCAAGCCAGCCTTGGAGTGGTTCTTCCTCAATATCAAATATTAACTTCCGGACGCAGAACCTTACGCGTCCAAACTTTTTCGACCCGGGTTTCTTGTTGGGTGTTGATGAGCTTTCCTTTTTGATAGGCAGAATCAGTCTGGTTTTGGCGTTGGTTACAAGCTTTAAAGCCCTAAGCATTTCTTCGACAGCATCATCGATAGCACGGAGTTGTAGCCTGAAAGGCATACATATATGTATATCAAGTCCTTGAACTACCCAATCCCATGGCGTTCCTGCTGCTGTTGTCGAGTTTGAAGAGGTCGAAGACATGCTTGGTATTCGTGATATCTGTACCCGGCTACTTTTGAATATCCTACATCCAAAAAAACCAAGCATAAACCCTTCCAAGAGTACACCAATTCGCACATTCTCCGAGAAAATCGACTGAATCTGCACCTCAGCCTCCACACCATCCCCTGCTTCCGCGGATATGCTTAACATCTCTACATCAACAGCAAATATAGATTCCTTCTTCTTTGTCTTATCAACAGAAGCCGAAGTAGCGGTTTTTTCTTCAGCAACTTCTTGGTTTCTGTTACCATGTTGCTTAACTTTCTGAGTTAAGACCAGTGCCTTCAAACGCAGGCCAAGCTCAACCATTGATATATGCACATCAGGCTCCCATCTAACGACAATATTAGAGGCACTGAAGAGAGTACAGATTGCAACTTCCTTACCATTACGGCGTACAAACTTAGCGTTTTGTATGTCGCAAAGTGTCACTCTTGAAACCGGGTGAGGCTCCTCCAAGAACTCCTGGTAAACCGATTTTGCGTTTTCGAGCTCAACCTGTGTAGACTGAATCTCCTTGTTTAGAGTAAAGCTGAACTTGAGTAATTCAAACGAGACTATGTACTTCAACTTCTCGTGTTCCTTGGACAAATCAGAGATAATGCTAGCGGTTCGAGGCGAGCCATCAGCCGAGACACTAATTAGAACTCTTCCACCTTGTGATCCGTAATTGACACGTTTAGGATCTTCAATGACTGTATTGTCTAGGCTTGAATCTCCAGAGAAATTCAAAGAGAAGCGTTCAACATTGAGTTTTAAGAGCTGAGTCCCTCTGCCCGACGATGGCTTCTTCGGTCTATGTGCACCTTTGTCCTGCGAGTTCTTGTTACTAGCACCGGTTAAACTTTTGACGAAAGCTTGCATCGACATTGCGTTTACGACGAGCGCTTCAAAGCTCTTGAAAGAAAACAAAAGACCGATTTCCGATACGTCAACCACCATTGTTTGTTTACCTTTAGAACCATCATCCTCATCTTTATTGCCACATTCCAATCTGACTTTTCTTATATTGATCAATGAGCCTGAAGTTGACTCTAAACCAAAGAGACTTTCTTTCAAACATCCACGATGTTCATCAACCATGCATAAACTCAGCTCATTAAGCTCCATTTGCACACACGTTCCCTTACTTGACATATTATTTGCAGTGACCAGTAATGAATCTGAGCAGCACTGCAAAACAGATGCAGTTAAAATCAGTTTTGAAGGTTGAGTAGTAAAGATTCTTGCTAAACCTTGTTAATGCTAATATCAGAACTTTCTTGAATTTCTATATCAAACAAGATAGCAAGCAAACAAGGCCTCTTGTACTTACTTGGTATATAGGAGAATTGTCTGGATTGTATAGCACAACCGTCACGTCGGGGATTGAGGTAACACATTTCCATAAAACAGCCTTAAAACCACTAGATTCTGATTTTGCAATGTTAGGTTTCTCCTCTTTGAGAGCCATTTTTTTCTTTCTAGAGAAGTGCAAACGCAACAACGGCTCAAATCTTGTGATTACAATGTTGCACATTATACCTCCCAGCTTAATCTCAACCTCAGCTCTAACAGGGAAAGATTCCTAAGAGCAACACCAAGATCAGGTAAATACATCAAAATCATGACAAAACTGAACTATCATAACAAAAGTAGGATACAAACATTGTATGTAATTCAGAGGACTCACTTGCACTGGACAATAGACCTTGGAGAAAACTTCAATTTTTGTCATCTCCAAGACAGAGATTTCAGATTCTCTAATAAGCTGAAATGAATATGAGATTTAAAGGCAGCATTAGAAGATGGTACATAGAAGAAAAAAACGAAAATTTATCATTTAACATTACATGTATCTCCCGGAGTTCCATGACAACATCAAGACATGGTTCTTCCTTGCCAACTTCACCGGATTGAGATTTGGCACTTGTCAAATGTAACCCTGTCATGCTATTCGCGATAGAAAAATCATGTTCTTGATGCACAAATCTGATATCAAGCTTTGACAAATCAAATGATACCTACCACATAAAGTCAAAGGCAAGGGTAAGAACTTTAGCTAATGAACATTGACTATACACCATATGCACGAACACCTTTCTTGTAGAAGCATATATTAATCTTACCTGGTTGCTAATTGTAGCTTCAAGAAATTTAATTTTTTTTAGTAACAAACGATACTTTCATATGCGTGTATAGATATAATCAATGTAAAAACACGAAAAAGAATTTACTCGAAAAGATACTTGCGGTTATCTCAACTCAAGCTTAAGAAATAAATTACTCACTTTCTCAGGGATTTTTGAAGCATGCTTTGCAACCAAAACATTCATTGGTTGCTTTTGAGGTTTTTCTGAAGCTGTGTAACTAGAACTTGATCCAATCACTTCACCAGTGGAAGTAGCACTCGTTGGCGCTTTTCTTTTCAACAACATCTTCTCATTGAGGTTAAAAACAGTATCAGCTAGATCTACTTCGACGTTCTTTATACTTGAACTTGATTCTCTGCTCCAAGAACATCACAAAATATACATGTAAATGGGGCTTACTATAGGTAAGAAAAGAACACGTTAGTACGTATGCTAATTGTCGGAAGTATGTTGAGCAAAAAGTACCTATTATGACCAAATTCGCAGGAGAAGGAAACTTTTTCGCAATGAAAAGAAGAAGAAGAAGAGGAGCCTTCCGCGATTTCGGAAGATGTTTGCTTAGCAAGCAAAATGTCACTGTTCATGTCAGGTGAATGAGTGGAAATAACATGTGGTTCACCAATCTGTACAAATATGGGCAAGAGGTACAGTTTGATGAAAAAATTTGCTGATCCTCTGTCCTTAGATAAATCAAGCTCAAGCTCCTTGATTTCTGCTCTAGCTTTAGGTGTCTTGCAAGAGGAAATAAGAACAACCAGTACAAGACAGATGGTTAGTATTAATATAGAAAGGCCTAATTTTGTTTCACCTAGTCACACTAGTCTCTGAGTTTAACAAGTATATCTTCTATAAAGACTATGTTAACATAAGCACAAAATGCTCAATATATGTTGGCTTATGATCAATATGTTCTAATAGCAAGTGAAGATTACATCAAAATTAACTAAGATCATTGCTAGTGAATCTTTAACTATAAGCTAGTAGCATCACTATGATTCATGATGATGCAACTAGTTCAACAAGACAGAATGAAACAGAAAAACAGAGCTGGCTGCATCAATTACCTGGACAACCATATTTGTCATAGAAACCGAAAAGAATCTACCAATGTTAGCGAGTAGCATCAACTTCCCATTGCCACCAGAGCGCGGTTTGCGAGTTTTGGATTTGTGAGGATTTTTTTTACTCGAGTTGGAGGGCGGTCTAGTTACAATTTTCAGGTCACATATAGAGAATATCACTTTAGGATCCTGGATAAAAGCCTTTGCACAAAGCTCAACCAGAGATTGGCTTAGATTGGCTTTAAATTCTCCAACGAATATAGATTCAATAGAACCCTGTAAATATAACAAGAAACATAGACTCGAATAGTTATAAAACCCAAAGAGATAAAGAAACCAAACTGATTTTGAACTTCCAAGTTACAAAAACAAACCTTGTTGAAATGTAATGCAACATCTTTCAAGCAGTTCCATCCATCAAACTGAAAACCGAGAGTTATTCCGGCGAAACGCCGGAGAATCCAAGGCAGTGACCTATTAGAAGTTGATGTTCCCAAAAGGTCAAATGATTGGAGAAATCAACTGAGTGTAATAAAGATTCAAAATAGCTGATCATATGCAAACTTGTTATTTCAAAATCTGGCAACTTTGGCACCTAATCTTCATTGTTCTACCACTTCTATGTTCCAAGTTTCACAAATCAGAAAGGTGACAAAACGGTGAAAACGATCATTGTGAAATATAAAGAACATACTTGAAGAAAACCCAAACGACGGCGACGATCACAGCGATCACGGTGGCCAAGATAAGCATGATGACTTTTTTTTTGTTTTTCAGCTTCGTTCTTGTCCTAAAATATTATAAGCCTAACCATAAGACCAAATCGGTCAGAAATGTCAACCCCAAATTCTCTAACTCAGAATTCACAACAGATCTGCAATTAACCCAAAAATAAGACACATCATTTTAAAAATCATATATAAAAGCTTCTCGATATTGAGATTCCGACCATTGAAATTCTCTACTGTTACACCATCATAGAATCTAATCCAAAACCAGAAAATCATCAGCCCTGTGAAAGAAAATGAAATGAATCTCCAATCTCCAGAGAGAGAGAGAAGAAGAAGAAAGAGTCAAAACGTAAATTTGAGGTTACAAAATTCACAATTCTCCAAAAAAATAAAAAATAATATTACAATCATCCAACGACACTGCACGTCGTACTCTTTAGATCTTCTTACAAACGCGCACGTGTGACGTGTCACCGAGGATGTTGGAGACTGTTGACTTTTTCCAAATTTCCCCACCACTTTGTTTTTTCCGTTTCATAATTGATAATCTTACCTAGGGATAAGATGCGCATATGCTTATTCGGTTAGGTTCGGTTATTTCAATTTTCGGTTACGTTCAATTATGTTTTTTATTATTCATTCGGTTAGTAACAATTTTTGGTTCGGTTCGGTTACTATTCGGTTTGGTTCGGTATGGTTATCAAAATTAATAACTGTTTGGTAACCGAAATCTTTCGGTTATTTTTGGTTAATCGAATAGTTTCGGTTATTTTCGGTTATTTTCGGTTAAATTTTAAATATTTTCGGTTAGTTTCAGTTATTTCGGTTAAGTCTCGGTTAAATTTCAAAATATTTCGGTTATTTCGGTTAAATTTCGGTTAGTTTCAGTTATTTCGGTTCGGTTATTTTGGTTAATTAGGGGAAATAAACATTTTTTTATATCCATGGATACCCATTGGTTATCGGTTAATAACCATTCGGTTATCATAACCAATAGATATCAAAAAAATAATCATTCGGTTATTGTGAAATAACCATAACCAAACCGAACCATTAATTTTAGTTCGGTTCGGTTATTATGCCGAGCACTAATCTTAACTTAAGATTTGAGAATATTAAATTCGTAAAAGTTTAAAACTAAAATACTTTGAGAAAAAACACTTTGAGAATATTATATAGGGTATATATATATTATTATTGTTTTTTTTTTGCTAAAAGAATATAATATTTTTTAATTGATTTATTTAGTGATGATTCAATAATCTGAGTTGTAAGAAAATGTATAGGCCATCTATACAATTGTGCAAAAAAGTGCTCTTTTGCAATACGTTTACACATGTTATTTCATATTTGTGTATAATTGATATTCTTAAGGTTATTTGTAAAATTAAAATGTTTTATTATTGCATGCATGGTTCAATAATTTGCGCATAGAGCTCCCTCAAATTTCAACTAATTTGTGAAGGTGGTGTTGGTTATTGTAAGTTTTCGTTTGTTCATATGGAACTATTAAGGCATTATTTTAGCCACAAAAAAAAAAAAATCATGGTTTTTGAGTTTTAAGATTTCGTATTTAAAAGAGAATTTTAAAATCTGAAATAAGAAATATTAAGATGATTTCTATTTTATTCAATTTTTGTTTTAAAATTAGATAATTTGCCAAATCAAATGAACATAAAAGGAGTAGAAGTGGACAATCGGTTCTTTGGTTTGGTTTAGTCTAAATAAATTTACATTGATTGCAATTTTTTACATTTTTAACCCCCGAATTTTTTTTTTTTTCATGCACCCACATATTGTTAACCATTTGGATCAAAACATGTGAAAATAAAATTAACGGAAACTTTCATGGGCTAATTTTTGGGCCTGGCCCTTTACAAGAAACACTAATCAAAGAAAACACATGAAAAGAAGAGTAGACACCAATCATATGTTTAACATTGTTATTTTTTTTTAGCATTTGCAATGTTTTTCCGATTCATTTTTCTACGATTCTCTCGATTGAATCGGAAAAACACACAAATCTTCTGTATTAAACCGTTGATTAGTGTCATTGAATCCCAATAGTTACGAGGCCCAACAAAAACCCACAGGCAAGTTCGATTCTCTAATGTGTGTAATTTGACGACTGTTAATTGTCATTTCAATTTTTGATAGTAGAAACGTTTGTCGTTTTACTCCTCAGACACATCACTCTTTTCTCATCTAAAATTTTAAAAACGACAGCATGTTTAACCACCACTTCAATATATAGAATCTGAAGCGTTTGATAACGCAAACGCGGCTAAATCTCTTCTTCTCCCCTTTGTGTGCAACAAAGAAAGAAGTTTCTACTGTGATTCCAAGAATCGATCTCTTCCTCTCCGCCATGGAAAGAAAAAGAGCGAAGCTTGCACATGACGCAATCGTCGAAGCAATCATCGAAACAACATCACCGTCGCCGTTTAGGGTTGCGAAACGGAACAAGAAGATTTCAGATGACCGGAGAACATACTCAGATCTTGTTACGATCGATCTCGTAATGGAGATACTGAAACGATCACCGGTCAAAACCCTAGCGAGGTTCCTGTGCGTGTCGAAGCTCTGGAAATCCATCATCCGCAGCCGATATTTCAAGAAGTTGTACGTCGCCGAGTCGTCTTCTTCGAATCGACCGGGTACTCTCATGTTTGCCTTAAGGCGTGACTGTGAACATTGCTTCTATTTCTCGTCGCTTCAAACCAAGAATCCAAGAGGTGAAGCTACTTACCATGTGAGTCATCCTACAAATAAGTTCACAATCAATTCTTCATCTGTTCACGGTTTTATTTGCAATGGACGTCCTTCTAAAGTCATGGTATACAACCCTAGTGTGAGACGATCGTTGTATTTGCCCAAGATTGATTCTAAGAAGAAACTCTTGCACCACTTCTTGGGTTATGATCCCATCGATGATGTTTACAAATCGTTGTGTATGACCACCGGAAAGTTTGGTGTAGCCAAAGAGCTTCAGGTTTTTACATTCGTAAAGGGGAGTTCTTGGAGAAAGATTGAGAATTCTCTTCCTCCTACTCACTCTCCTGATTCTCCTCAGATATGTATAGATGGGGTTTTATACTATGGAGCTTATTTGGAAGGTCGTAAAGATCGTGGAGTCATTAGTTTCGATGTTCGGTCCGAGAAATTCGATCTTATCAAAGTACCAACAGGGATAGGAATGAAGTTTACAAGGATGACAAGATTCAATGGGAAGCTTGCCCTCATGTACACCGCGTTTCGTAGAATCGAATTGTGGGTTTTAGAGGATGCTGCCAAACATGAATGGTGCAATGAGAGTTTCCCTTTTCCTAGACGTACCGGCTATAGGGGTTCGCTTGAAGCATTTTGTGCCATTGATGAGACAGGCGAGTTTGTTTTGGCACCACGGGAATTTCAGGCATCGCCGTTTTATGTTGTGTATTATGATCCCAAGAAGCAAAGCGTGAGAAAAGTCGACATTGAAGGATTCACAGAACAGTTGGTTGGAATTTGGGCTAAATGGAATTGGCGTACAATGTCTATCTTCCCTGGTCAGGTTGAGAATCTCATGTTTCTCTAATTAAGAGTGCTTCTTTTCACTGCAATATATGTTTGTCTATATTGATTGTAGTTGAGTTTCATCTAGTTACGTTGGGAGGTTTCATGATCAGTTTGTTATATCTTCAGTCTTGGTTTTTAGTGTTCTCTTTGTTTTTGAACTTGTGGCATTACTGGTCTCATCTTCCTTATATTTAGAGGTCTACAGTAATTCTCTTTGTCATGATTCGCAATCTCTTAAATGTCCCATTTGATAGAGATTAAGATTTGGAGCCATTTAGGGTTTTGATTGTTACCACTAGTATAGAGAGTAGTGATTATGAAGGAGTTTTTTGTGTGTATTTTATAGAGGAGTTAACTATGGTTTGAGGTTTAATGAGAAGTATAGGTGAGGGGAAGTTTTTTTTTTTTTTTTTGCTAAATGAAGTGAGGGGAAGTTTGCATTGAGTTTCATTTATTGTTAGTGCAACTTACGAACAGTTACTTGTTTCACAAGTAAGAAAAGATTGGTCACTAGATGATGAGAAGCAACGGTAAAAAAACTGCGAAAAAGGAAACATCACTCGAACATATATAGAGATTTCCTTTTTAATTTGGTTTTGGTATCGACTCGAAGAAGAATAACTGAAACCTTATAAATAAAACCTTTAACCCTCTCCACAATATTTCTCACAATCACTTGATTATATTAGCAAAAGCAGAAAACAAACAACAAATCGAAGAGACTATTATTCTCCCATCAAAGCTATGTCGATAATATTAAGACACCGTTACCTTGTCAGAGACGTTTTTGCCGTTCCGTTTCACACAAAACAAGGAATCGGATTTCACTACTTCTCTCGTAACTCTGTTTTACAAGTTCATCAAAAGGTTCCAATCGCCGGTTTGAAACGTTTTCGTTACCCACAAAAATGTCCTTTTAAACCTTCAAACTCGTCGCAAACTAAACCGGACTTGGTTCATGTGAAGCCGTTTCAAACTCCGAGCACGATCAAGATTGTGCCGCGGCAGAATCCAGAGCGAGAACTGTTTGCTGGTTCGGTCACAATGGGTGCTGCTCCATCGCCGAGACACGTGCCGGTTCCGATGTTTTGCCTTAGAGAGAAGATTAATTAAGGCAAACGACTACTTGAACGAGAATTAAGAAGAAAGACGAATCTTTCAAGAGTTTTTGCTTAGTATTGTCAAGGAATTTTGATGTTTGTTTGTGGCTAAAATCTTTTTACGTTAGTGTTGTCATGTGTACTCAATAGCTACTATTGTAATTGTAAAAGATCCACAAATAATAAACACTAATTTCTTATTTTCCATTTTTTTGTTTTTTTCCTCGATGTTTTATACAGTACTAGATAAGTATCCGCATATATGCGGATTTATAATTTAATTTTTTATAACCCGTGAAAAAAATGAAAGACAATAAAATGGAAAACAAAATTAGATCACCCGTGAAAATATCTTATACATAAATTTAGAAACAAAGTTTACGATAAAATAAATATATACATTGAAAGAAAAATTTGGTGAATAGATGCAGTAAATAGTTGTGGATACGATTATTGGACTTTTATTTTTATTTTTGGTGTAATTGATATACTACCAAATTGTGGTTTATATAGAAGTGAGAAATTAGATTTTTTTTTTCTTTTATGATTAATTTTCTTAATCTAAATGGAAAACTACGAAATATTTTTTCTTTACTATATTAATCTTGCCTTTTATGATAAATTATAAATTAAAACTAATTTGATTAATATTTGCTTAAATTACACATGTCAAGATCTATATTAACCGTGACAAATGTCACGATCTCGTGAGTTATAATTATCCTACGTGTCGCGCTCACGTTGAGGGATCCTGCTTTATGTAATAAGATATATATATATATATATATTAGTAACTTTATATTTTCGAATTATGAATGTGAAATTGAGAAGCTATCAATTTGGTTATCTAGAGGTGAATAATGAGAATTTTTTTTCTATTTAGGATTGTATTCCATTTTAAGTTTGTGTTTTTTTTAAGAATTACTAATTGTTCTTTCCTTTTTTAAAACTTTAGTTTTTATGATTGCACTCTATTGTTTAATTTCCTTATTCTAAACTGAAATATGTTTTTTTTAAATAAAATTTGGCTTTTATTCCTTTTCTTTTTTGGATTGTTATCTATTGTTTAATTTATTTATTCTAATTTAATATATGGTTTTTTTAAGTTTGACTTTTATTTATAATTTTTGTTTATTTCTTCTTAATCTAAATATAACTACTTTTTCATTTACTTTTTACGATTAGGAATCGATTTAAAATCGTATATTAATAATTTTCTTTTTAAGTTTAGAGTATATTTATAATTTTCCTTTTTTAAGTTTGATCGTGGTTGTAGATTATAAACTTTTAAGTTTTCTTTTTTCACTTTCCTTTATTATACTTGCTTTTTTTTTGTAAGATTGCCTTTTTTAGTTTAAACTTCTTTAATATTTACTTTAATTCATTTTTACTAAATTTGCCTTTTTTATTTTAACATTTTTTAATATTTAATTTAATTCATTTTTATTTTTTTAATTAAATTGACACATGTCAAGATCTAAATTAACAATCGTGACAAATGTCACAATCTCGTGATTGAAAAATATCATACGTGTCACACTCATGTCGAGGGATCCAACTTTATATAATAAGATAAGAGAACTAAAAGATGGAAGTATTTAAAAATTAGAAAGGTGTAGATCTTATTATATAGAGTTTCATTATGGTTGTATATTAATAATTTTCCTTTTTATATAGAGTTTAAGATTGCCTTTTTTAAGTTAAACATTTTTAATATTTACTTTAATTCTAATTTTTCTTTTTCATTATAAGTTTTCCTTTCCCTTTAACATTTTTATTATAATTTTAAACTTATTATTGTTTTTGGTCGTGTTTCCTTTTAACATTTTTATTATAATTTTAAACTTATTATTGTTATGGTCGTGTTTTATTCTTTTGGTCGTGATTATTATTCTTTTGGTGGTGGATGTTTTTTTAAGTGGTTGTTTTATAAGTTTTCTTTTTTTAAGGTGTAGATCTTATTATTTGTTTTGGTCGTGTTTTATTCTTTTGGTTGTGATTATTATTGTTTTGGCCATGGTTGTTTTTTTAAGTGGTTATTTTATAAGTTTCTTTTTTTAAGGTGTATATCCTTTTTTTCTTCCTTTTTTTAAGATTGCTTTTTTTAAATTAAACATTTTTAATATTTATTTTAATTCTAAGTTTTCTTTATTTATTCTTGTTTTTCTTTTTTTAAGATTGCCTTTTTTAAGTTAAATATTTTTTAATATTTACTTTATTTCTTTTTTTAATTTGTTAATTAAATTGACACATATCAATATCTAAACTAACAACCGTGACAAATGTTACGATCTCGTAAGTTATAATTATCCTACGTGTCGCGCTCACGTTGAGGGATCCTGCTTTATATAATAAGATATATGTAGTAACTCCGTCGTTGAGATCATCAATATGTGTTCGTATTTATCAAAAGAAGAAACGAATTTGAAGGTCGAATCAATGACAATGTTCAACTCTTTTTGAATCCAAGTTCCAAAATGTGAAAATGTGGAAACACTTTTTTTTTTTGGGAAAACGTTGAAACAATTTGGCTAGAAAACTTGAAATTAGCGGAAATTAATATAAATGAATAATCAAATAAGGATGTATAAATACCAATTTGGATATAAATTTTCTTTTTTAACATTGTGTTTTTGGCGGGAATGGGTTTATAACATTGTGAAATGGTTTCTTTTTTAAACCAGGGTTAGTCCAACCAAGCTGGATTAAATCTTCTCAATGATTTTCCTATCATTTTTTCGGAAAATTATGACTATAAGGTTTACAATGACTTTTAGCTAGATACTTGCGTCTTACCTCATCTCTTTGATTTGGATGATATTCCAAAATCTTTTGAATTAGTGACAATGTTCAACTCCTTTTGAATAGAAGTTCCAAACTGTGAAAATGTGGAAACACTTTTTTTTTTTGGAAAACGTTGAAACAAGGTTTTGACTAGAAAACTTAAAATTAGCGGAAAAATATTGAAAATGAGTATTTGGTGGGAAAACAGTAAAACACATTTTTGGCAAGAAAACGCGAAAACATGTCTTTGTTGGGAAAACGTTGAAACATGTTTATGACGGGAAATCTTGAAAACAAGTTTTTGGCAGGAGAACGGTAAAATAGGCTTTTGGTTGAAAACGGTGAAACATGTTTTTTAGCGGGGCAACTTGAAAATGTATTTTTGGGGGAAAAAATATGGAAACGCGTGTTTTGGATTATTATTATTTTTTTGCGAAAAATATATAAAGCATTATATTTTTACGGAAATTAATATAAATGAATAATAAAATAAGAATGTATAAATACCAATTTGGATATATATTTTCATAATAAAGGAAAACATAATTCAGGTAGATTAAGAAAGAAACCAATTAGTGAAAGACTTAATTGTGTTAGTTTTAAATCGCTAAATCAGAAACAAAAAGGAAATATCACAAACGCGCATACACATTTTCCTTATTCTCCATTAATACCTTAATTGGGCACCAAGCAACTGAAACCTTATAAATAACCTTGAACCCCTCGTTATTCCTCACAAGCGAAAAAACTAAGAACACATCCAAGTCTATCCGATCAATATAACCAAATCTCTCATCAAACTATGTTAACACACACTTACCTCGAGAGAAACGTTTTCGCCGTTCCGTTTCATACGAAACACGGAATCGTTTTCCATTACTTCTCTCGTGTCTCCATCTTACATGTTCCTCAAAAGGTTCCGATGAAGCGTTTCTATAAACCACAAGAAGTTCCTTTTAAACCTTCAAAACCGTCGCAATCTACACCGGATCTGGTTAATGAGAAGCCACTTCAAGCTCCGAGCACGATCAAGACTGTGCCGCCGCAGAATCAAGAGCGAGGATTGTCTGATGGTTCGATCACAAAGGGTCCTGCTGCTCCATCGCCCAGGCGCTTGCCGATTCCGATGTTTTACGTTAGAGAGAAGATCAAGGAGTCTTTAGAGAGAAGATCAAGGAGTCTTTAAAGAAGAAGAAGAAGAAGAAATGGCTTTTGGTTTACTTTTGTTAGGCAATTATATGATAATTGTTTGTGGCAAATCTTTGTTTTGTGCTACTATCGTTCTGTATTTCTTAGAGCATCCTCAATGGTGAACTTTTAATGGGGTTCTTAAGTCATTATTTAAATAATAATTTGAAATTAAGAACCCTTATTAAAAACATTTTGTTTTCTTTGCTCCAATGGAGAACTCCATTAGGGGTTCTAAATTTGTTTTTAATAATTTATGTTCATTACATCACGGAAAAACCAACATGTGAATGCATCACAACAAAAACAAAAATCAGGGCTTGAGAGAAGATATTCTACCACCACAAACTGGCCTTGCTTGTCCTTGCTTGTCCTGATCTGGCCTTGCTTGTCCTGATCTGCATCTGAAAAGTAATAATGAGACAGTGAATAAGAAACAATCAAGAACAGCAAAAGATATTCTACCACCACAAGCTAATTGAGAGAAGAAAACAGAACATGCAAAGTATAAAGAAGCAAAGTACATGAAATATATTAGTGTAATGCGAAAAATAAGTCATTTGCACATTTCATGAGAACAATTTCAATGCTTATTTGCAAGACTATCAGTTGAAACCAAACAATATATAAAGTAAAGAATCAGCTTTAACACATTTCATGACCATCTTAATGGCCCTTGAAGCCTTTTCAATATCAAAGACATAAAAGTATCAACCAATATCAAAGGTAAACCTAAACCATGTTCAGCTTTTTTTGTCCAAGATTTAGATAACAAAATGTGTTCATTTACAGTGTCAAAGCTAATTCCCCAAAACACTAGTTGTATAGATCAGAAAACCATATTCCCCCAATTTATCCAACACACCAAGACATCTGTAAAATCATGAGAACAAAATCAAGCCCAAATCTTAATTAACTCCGACTTCCAAACCATATTCCCCCAATTTATCCAGGCAAATTACACCAGATCAACACTACATTTCTCAAAAATCAATCGTCATAGGCCACCGACATTATCAAACCAAAAGCCCTCAAAATCAATCGTCCTCTTGACAATGCACACAGTGAAGACATCCACCACATGCAGAAGCAAAACAATCCAATATACATATGTGATAAATACCTCTTCGATACGAGAGAGATTGAGATGAAGCCTGTCATTGATCCAACCCAGAATCTCGTTTCTTCCAACAAAGTAAGCACTGTCCATCATCCCAATGTTCGTCGCCATTTGAGTCCGAAAGAAAGAATGGATTCGATCCGTTTTGGGTTCGATCCGTTTTGGGTTTTGCTTGCTTAGGAAGAGAAACTGAAGCAGAGAAAAGGATAGAGAGCGAAGGAAATAGAGAGATAGAGAGAGAGAAAGGGGAAAAGGACGGAGAGGACTTTCTCTCCCCCAAATCGCTTTTGATATCGCGGCGACACAAACGAAAAACCAGAGAATAGGTCGACGAGAGAGAGAAGAAAAAACGGTGTCGTCTCGTAAGAGAGAAAACGCTGCCGTTTCGATGGAGCATTAAAGCCAATCACCAGCTGCCACGTGCTTCTAAGAACCGCTCCTTAGAGCATGTTCAATGGAGTTTCTAAATAGAAGAGTTCTAAAAAAATTATAATGATATATAATTGATAAATATTGGAGAGGTTCTAAAAAGAAGAGAGAAGGGTTCTAAAGTTAGAACTTTTAGATACAGATTCTAAAAATTAACATACAAAATGTTGGGTTCTAAAAGGTGAGGTTCTAAAAATTTTAGATACCCATTTTTAGAACCTCACCATTGGACATGCTCTTAAACTCCTTAGTTAATGATCGGTTCTAACCTTTTTTCACTTTTTCTCATTTATTAGAATATAAAAATTCCTAAGAATTCCTTCTGAACCCACCGTTGGAGATGGTCTTAGTAGCCAAATAGTCACAAGAAGTAGTAAATAATTGATTTTCTTTTATCTGATATTTGTTTCATAAACTTTGAGACTATCACGATCTGTTCATTAAAATAAAATAAAAAATTCATTGACCAAAAAATAATTTAGACATTACACAATTATACTTTCAAAAGTTAAATATAGTAAACTTAACTAACAACTGTAAATTCAAGATATGGAGTTAACAAAAATCAAATCTACATCAAAACATAATCAACTACGAGTCTACGAGTTGTGTTGTATTGCTTCTAAGGAAGGTAGTGACAGAGAGAGTGTAGGCCACAGTAGCAGCTACGATACAAACTCCAATGTATGTACAAAGAGTGGTTGCACACACATACAGATACCTGTTCCCATTGTTTACCAACACAATCAACAAACAAAACAAATTATCGGTCTAATGAGATCCGGCTAAGGGTATTCAATCTAGATAAACCAAACCGGACAAAAATCTGATTCCAGATATATCCAATCAAAAACAGAATCCAAACCAAATCCATGTAACGTGTAAACCGATCCATAGCAGATTTGGTTTTACATTGGTTACTAGTTTTGAAAAACCATAAAACTTGAGAATATCTGGATTGAACACCCCTAGAACCAGTTACCCGAAACCGAAAGCATGATGAGTTTTAAGACAGAATCAAAGACTTACTTGGGAGAGAAGACGCTCCACACGAAAAGGTGATTCCTCATGAGTAGGAGGACCACAGTGTATGCCGTCAAGAGTATTGAATTGATGCAGAGCGGAACAAGGCAAGGGAACCCGAGCTTTAGCTTCAAGAGTTGTCCTAGATCCGTGGCGCGGTGAGCCATTATTGTTGAGTGTGAGTGGTTTCTTAGCTTTGCACCAATGTACATCACCAAGGATAAAAGGAACAACAGGGGAGATGCATAGGTGATCATGAACATCAAGATCCCAGAAAGTATTGTAGAATGACTAGAGATTCCCTAATAAAAAGGGTTTGGTTGAATGTGTCAGTGTTTTTGGGTAAGAGTACACACGGAAAGCAAATTAGATAGATAAAAAATTAAGAAAAGGGGAAGCACGGGGCTCACAATAAAAGCACCAGCAACATCGATGGTTGCTAAAGTATTGCTGTTTCCAAGAGCAAAGTGACCTGCCATTCCCATGTAGTAGAGCGCAGCAATCTACAAAAAGAAGAAAGCCCAAACCTTAAAGCTTAAATTGATGAGCTTGTTGCGGTATGAATCACAGACAACTAACCTCAACCCATTCTTTGACCTGCAAATCTTTAGGAATAAGACCTATAATTGCTAGGATTTGAATGAGCAGCAAAAGTATGGGCCCCGAGTTGATTGGTTGTTGTAGAAGTAGCTGCAGAAGACACCAGCATAGTATGTATCCAGAGCCAATCATATACAAGCAATCACCTGCTTCAGCTAGAAAGGACTTGTCTTTGTTTAGCATACACCATGGCAAAACTATAGCAGCTCCAATGGCAGATAGAGAAAGAATCAAATAGATAAGTTTTGCTGTGACAGTGGCTCCATAATCGGCTGACACTTCAAACATATCATCCTCATATCTCCCGGCATGCAGCGAGACTAGGAACCCACAAGTTGAGAAACCAAATGCTAAGATGCGGACACTTTTTCTCTTTGATCCTGTTCGAAAGAGAGTAAACAGTCCTAGGCCAATAACAAGGAGGTTTGAGATTAGCTGAATCCATTTGACATAACCATTACCAACTTGCTCTAGCCATTTAGAAATATCAGGAAGGTAAGTCCAGTTCACCCCCCCTTGATGCCAACCTCTCAGTAGTCTACCAGAAATAAGAAGCGAGAAGATAGAACCGACTTTATAGCCTCCGAGTATGTTCAGCCCCTTGGAAAAACTGAATGACTTGGCTGTCTTGAGAAGTAGCAGAAAATAGAATGTTGATACCATGAAATGCCATATATAATGCTCTTCTTCCACCATTGAACTAGATCCCATACTTATAACGAGGATCAAAAGAACAGCCAAAATAAACCTCTCTTCCAAATTCAATAGATTACTCAAACTGCAGATTAGATCCTTGGACTCATTATAAACCTCTCTGAATAAGGATAGAAAGACAGTGACACAGACGAAGCATGAAATAAGCATGGCACTCACTCCAAGACCGAGTAAGAAAACTGGTTTCTGCAAACATAGAAGAGTTTTGTTATAATTAGAGAATACTATAGATTTCTACTAGATTTGGAAACTAGTGACGATTAAGAATCTGTCATTTTTTATAGAAGTCTAAGAAAATATGTCAAACATACTTCAGTGGTTTTGCTTGCTAACCACTCACTTGCAGGTTTCAAGAAGGCGTTATATGCATTTAAAGCTCTGCTGAAGTCTTCCGCGGCACTAGACCTATTATCATGAAAGCCATCCATGGAGTTAGTTTTAAGGATTTCAAAGTCAGGAGGAGCACCGCAAGTAGAACTATCATACAAATCACGCACTCTGTCAATTTCTTGGACTTCCAAATGCCATGGAGAACAGCAGCGTTCCTAAACAAGCAAATAAGTTGTTTCTCTTTATCCCCAGAGCACTCACTAATATCCGAACCAAGACCCTCATAAGTTCCATCAAGGAGGTAATTGCAGGAAAAGCCTTCAAACAAGGAACTTGGTATCTGTGCTTGCATTAGTCTAAGTAACTGCCAGGAATTCAGTTCTAGTGCCCGTAGTTGCTCATAATCTGAAATGTTCAGACATAGAGAGGAAACAAAAGTCAAATGCATCCCCACGGGTTCGAACTGAAAAATGCAGGAGGTCAAAAGTGGTTAAACCTCTTAAAGAATTAAGTGTTCCTGGGACAAGGACTCCAACGTTATTCTTTGGGATCGGCACACCAAATAGAAGAGCTAAAGTTGGCGCCAAATCTACCTACATCACAAATATTCCGTTGGTTTCATATCATGCATAACTCATTATCATCAATACTCTTTCCAAAAGAGGAAGATGCTTGACTGAAATGAAAGGTGATGAAAGATATCACGAAAGTTGCAATGATTGTTCTACCTGGAAAGCTAAATTATTGGTAGCTGCAGCATAGTCAGAAATATTGCTACTCAAGCCAATAAAGAGCATTAAGGAGTCAGTTTCTTCATATGACGATCCTCCGTGATTTCCATTCTCTGTCATGCCATGATCACTGACTACTATCTGTATATGAAACCCAAATAAGATAACTCCAACATACGGAAGCCAAATGGACCATCAAACACGAAAATTACTCACCAAAAGGGTCTGTCCTTGATCATGGCTACGATCCTCAATGGCTCTTAAATGCATTGTTCTAACTATATCATCCATTTCTTTAAGTTTTGAAGCCATCAAGGGGCTACAATAGAGAAAAAAATAATAAAATGCTCCGGCCATACACCTAGTAACCTTTCTACCACAATTGGGTTATGAGACTAGCAAAGACCTGTTACGACCGCCAGTATGTCCAACATGATCCAAGCCAAGGTAATGAAGGATCTGATAAGGGGTAGATCTAGTAAGAATAAAGCACAGAAAAACTCAAGTGATATCAAAGAGGGATTTGTTATTAAGTCACTATATACCTTAAGGAAATTGAGAACAATCAATTTCAAGGGACAATACACATATCCTGGGGAATAAGAGAAAACAGAAACTAACCAGGAGATTCCAGTCATCACGCTTAAGCTCATTTGGCAAGTGTCTTGACACATTTCTGTCTACCTGGACTGTATCTTTGACCTGTCAGAAAAGCATCGTTTGTTTATATGACCCTGATATAGATACGAAAAACAATCAACTTGAAAAACAACAAACTATCACACACAAAAAAAACTCACAAAAAAACTGCTAACACCGTCATTTCTCATAAATATCCCCGGGAATAACTTGAGCCATGTCTCGTCACCGAGCATCACCATTTTCCAACCAATCCTAAGAAATTGACCTGGTAGAATTGGAGCACATTTACATAGCTTTGCTTTCAAATTGCATATGTTTGCAAGCATGAATCATTAACAAAACTAATAGTTACCAAGAAGGTTGTCATCTAAGAGGGCTTGTGTGTTAAAATTGAAAGCAACATCCAAGAAACCACCAATTGCCCCAGAGACCATCGCCTGAAAACAATAAAACTAATAACTCAAGCAAGAAACATCTTAAATCGTGATCATCCACTTAAACACCCTTAGCAACGAATACACACACACACACACACACCTTCAACCTCGGCATTGTAACGGTTGGAGGAGCTGCTTTAGCATGGTAACCAATTGCATCTCCATTAGCCAACAGTGACTGTGTATAAGGCATAGACTCTTTCCATACCTTCCATGGAGGTTGCCCATCCTTCCCTAGAACGAACTCCGCGGGAAGCCCATCAATAACCTAAACTAAGAATTCTTAAAACATTCTCTCACAAACTAAACAAGCAATCATCCAAATCTTAAACAAGTTCATACCATCAAAATCAGTCGATCATATTTAGAAGAGATGCCAGATAACTCCTACAATACAAAAAAATTCAACACTATCAAGCCTGAAAATAGCCAAAAAAAATACTCAAAATAAACAAAAACGAAGCTATACATTTGTGTTTGGATTCACAAAAAAACCTGATAGAGCAATCTCAGTTTCTCAGGATGAAGCTCTGAATCATTCGAATTCGGAGCAGAATCACAGAACGGATCACGATAGCTCTCCGAACCACTGCCATTTTACATAAACAACGGAACAAAAAAAAAAAAGAGTAAGAAAATCAAAAGAGTAGATTCAAATGTTAAGAAATTGTACCTGACGCCGGAGAGAGTCGGCTTGACGGGGAAGAAACCGAAGACAAAAATCGATAGCCCGATGATCTGAATGACTATTCCGGCGACCGTAAAGATCGTCAGTCGCGCACAAGTCATCTCCGTCGTCATTTCAAGATCCGGCGAGAACTGGAAGGAAAAAAACAAAATAACTAAAAGGTGCAAAATGAAAATGATCATAAGAAGAAACAAAAAAATGGGCTTTTAAAATCGGCCCAGTAAAGAGCCCATTAGGATTTGTTTATTTTTAGTAATTGTTGTCACTGTTGTTTGATTCATGGAAAGTGTCAGTGGAGCACTGAGTAGGGGACTGTTGAAGCCTAAATTGGCTAAAAGGTTAGGGGCAATGTTACTGAGAGTCCAGTCAAAAAGTCTTGACACTTTGACCAATCAGAATCCAAAGACACACAGTATTGTCACGTGCGGCTCTTACTTTTCAGTTTTCAAAATATAAATGATTCAGGCTTTTTAAACGCAGTAAAACGTAGCTACTAGCGTTTCAATTTTTTTTTTTAAATGGAAAGAAGTTAAGTGTTCCGTTAAGGGAGTTAATTGTGTCGTTTAGATTTGTGTGGTTGCGAAATTGAGAGCTACGTCGAGGGTTTGAAGTGGAAAAGTTGCCAATGGATTATAGTGGGAGTTAAAAACACTTAGCTTCCTGAATGATAGCGTGTTCTCTGTTCATGGCGGTTCTTCTGTATTGGAGTTATACTTGCATGACTCCCTTCTTCTAATGCCAAAAAGTTATCGCTGGAATTACAACGATTAATTTTTTTTAATAAAAATAAACAAAGGACTTTGACTTATCTTTAATAACAAAATATATGAAAGACATGAAAATACGGAGTAAATTGGGATTAGTATTCGTTCTCAAAAGTGGTTTTACATAAAATAATAACAAAGAATTGCTAAGTGTTTAAGTGTAGAGCTAGTTGCAGTTGGAGGAAGTTGTGTTGCTATTTGCTGTTATCCTTGCTTTATACTATGAGTCTGTGTTTAACGTTACCATTTACTCTGCTTGATTTGTCATGAATGGTCTTTAATTCAGAGGTTACGACTGTTACGTTCAAACGCTTTAATTCACTAGTTTGAATGAGTCTTTGGTCTCGCCGGAATTGACTAACGAATTTGTATTTATTCCTCTTTGACCATAGACTTCACTTCGGTGAGCCTTTTTGTCTGGCTCATCACATTGTCTTTGTCTTTAACTTCACTAGCATTTTTACCATTAGCTCATTGGACATGTTTTACTAAACCGAAATTTTCACCCCACAATTATAATTAAAATCACAGTTAAAAAAAAAAATATATATATATATATATGGTCTTTCAATCTTATGGTGTTCAACCACCAAATACTATAATTGTTTTTGTTGTCGGCAAAATTTGTAAAATTAATTATCAACTCCAAGTGGGTAATTTTGTATTCTTTGGAGTAATAAATAAGAAATGCGGTTTGATTTTGAGTAGTTCTGGATTCTTTTATTCTCAACTTTTTAATACAGATAAAATCTGTACGGACAATTGATCGTGTCCCAATCAGATTTCTTGTGGATGCCTTCGCGTCTGGAGTATCTATTAAAACAGATAAAATCTGTACGGACAATGGATCGTGTCCCAATCAGATTTCTCCTCGCGTGTGGTTTGGGTCCCCTCCCAATTTTCTAGTGGTCGACAGTCGAGACTGCTTATTACTCTTGCTCGAAGGTCCCTCTATTCACTATGTCTTCGCATTAAAGGTATCCTAAAATAAATTTTCGCTTTAAACCCTTTAATATTTTTTTCTTTTATCACGGTTTTTTTCTTTTTTCGCTTTTATACCGTATTAAATTAGGATCTGCCTGTCATGTATTAAATATATTTATACAAATATTTTATACATATATCACAATCTAAATTAATGACAACACATCTTTCATAATAATTATCTTACGTGTCATGCTTATGTTGAATGTGTTCAATTTTATATAATAAAATATATATTGAATGATTGTGGCGATTAAATATAATGGTGGATCCTGGTAATGAAGATATTGCGGTATATAAAAAAAATCAAAATGTTGAAGCTTTGTAATAAAATAGGTATGGACATTCGATTTAATTGGGTTAAATCGAATCGGTTATTCGGTTTGGATTAGTTTTTGCCGAAATAAACCCAACAAAAATTCAATTTGATTTGGTGCATTAGTTTCTCTCTTGAATTGACTGAATTATTCAAAACATGTAGTTCGCTTTTCAATTTAAAGAAATTTCAGTTTCTTTGGTGCATTTCTATTGAATACATTTTTGATTTAATTATGAAAAACAAAATAAATATTTATTAGTTTGGATCATCCGAACCGAACCAAAAACCAAAATAATTTTTCAAAACCACTGATCGGTTTTCATGCAAAAACTGAATCCAAGCTTCGATTTGGTTCAATCAATTCAATTCATATTTTGATGCCAAGTCTATAATAAAATGTTAAATGATGAAAACTACCCGTGAAAATCACATTCTAATCACCACCCACCACCCCCGAAAAGTTTAAAATTTTACATTGTGACCAAAAATGATATATTACTGTATTAAACCTTACTATAGTTTTTGTTTCTGAATTTTATTTATATATATTTAAGAGCTACTACCATATTTCCATTTATCAACTTTACAAATATGAAATTACATTCGAACCCCTGAAATTCTACAGATTTTTTAACTCTTCTCCAGCAAATACGGACCAAATTCGTTACCAAGAGTGTAAGTGACAAAGTGAGACAACTCATTTTATGCTTCCCTATAAAAAGAAATTCCCCACTGAACCAAACAAACACTTCTCTTCTCTCTCTCATCTCATTGGAGACTTTTCCTCACCATATCCAAAACCCCCACACAGAAACCAATATCGAAAAGAAAAAAAATTATGTTGCCTTCCAAAAGTAAGCATTTAAGAAACTCCATCATGTTGATAAAAAAAAAAAATTATTACAAGCTACCCAAATTATATGCCATCACATAGCCACATATACAAAGTAAATGAATGCATCTTTAATTACCCGAACTATATAATCTACATGATGACATATATCAATTAACCGTAAATTATGTGATTAACATCATAAACATCACATGAGTAAGCAAAAAAATATACTAGTAGAAGGAATCTGGCACAGTATAATTAATATATCAAGAGCTACATGATTATATAATTATGTATTATGACAAAAAAAAAAATCATAATTAACCTTATAACTATAGTAAAACTTTGGCTAGAATATAGTGTGCATAAGTTACAATTAATATTCAAAATTTTGTTAGCCGCTAATCGGGTAACACCTAGCGCCTAGTCAGTTAATCGGAGATTAATTGGAGATTATTCGAAGATTTGTTTTAAGGGTTTTTTTGTTTTTGACGTCAGATTTGTTTTAGGAGTTTTATCTGATTTTATTGTATATATATTACATATCTTAACTAAATTCTCAAAAAGACAGGTTGGTGTAGTGGTTGTGGTGTTTTAATTGTACCTAACATCTTAAGATCAAACCCTAGTAGAAAAGTAAAATAGTAATTTCTCCTTCATCTTCGGTCGTTTCATGCAACCCTAGCACGGCGGTTGGTCGATTTTTTTCACCTTTGATCAATTTTCTTTCATTTTCGTTCATGTTTGTGCCAAAAATTAATAGATCCACCGTAGAATATTCGATTTTAAGTTTAAACGAACACAAAATTGAGGTTTTTTCAGAGTTTTCGAATTTTTTTCCGATTACTATGAAATCCCGGCAGTTCCCGGCCGTCGAACGCTTACTCGCCGTCTAGGTGGCCGCGGAGGCCGCGTTTTCGAACACATGTTACAATATATACTAGTATGCCCTTTTGATGTGGACATCGATCCAATCAGTTAACCCGAGGATATCTCAAAACACAAACTCATCCCGCCCATCTGAAGCCGAGGGAAATCTTACTGTAGTTGAACCGGTAAAACCATACAAGAAAACCACTTAGGGGTCACACATTTGTCGACCAACTGACCTCAATGAAGACTTTGGTCTAGCCAAATTACTCTTGACTCGACCCAGATTGCAAGATACCCTAGATACTCCACATGATGGTCGATGAGCGACCAAACCACCATCATCTCCAAAATCGACCAACCAAGCCCGAGAAGATGAGATTCACTGACCAACATACCCATGAGAACAACTTGGTTGAGCCACATTGTCTTTGACTCGGCCCAAAACCAAAGTTACCCAAGACATGTTCTTTGGCCCACCCGATAAAGCTTATGGACCGGATTATGTGACTTTCAGCCCAATTCCGCCAAGCTCTGATCCGTTCACGACCCGACCCATCTGCTTGAGTCTTTCAAGTAGTCAACCAGCTGAAAACCCGATATGGATCCACCCGGATTCACCCATGACCTCCAAATACTAACTGCGAGTCCTTTTGAGTCCAAATAAGGAAACTGCGAGATCTCTTCATATCAACGCATCACTGTCACTTCCTTTGGAATCCACTAAAGCTACCAAGAGTCTAGAACCACCAGATCACACCAACACATGCCTCATATCACACCAGAATAGCAACAACATCGCATTGAATAAACTTTCATTTTTTAGACAAGTTCACTTTTCTCCCATGGGACCTCCATCTTCCTTAGAAGATCTTAGACGTTCAATCACCAGAGAAGACCTAAAGACCATCATAGTTCCTTCAGCGGTCACAAAAAAATCGTCCCCTTTAATGCCTAACGGCTAGTTTATCAATTGGGACCAAGAAGATCAAGTTTCTCCATTTATTTTTATTGATTCTTTCTTGTTTTAAAATTTTATAACCGTTATGTTTTTGTGTGAGTCGAGAACTATATAACCTCTTCTCATCTATCATTTGTACTTACGCTTTTACAATTGAAATTCGGTTTATTTTTGCTTCAATACTTATTGTCTTGAATTAAATATGTTCTTACGAGTTCTTAGTAGTTTGTGGAATCAAACCACTCATGAATCGTGTAGAGACTTGTCTCCCTTGCGAGGAATAATCCTTGGAATTCAGCCTCTTGTTCTCGTTGGTTGTGGAATCAATCAACAAACCGGTTAATTACAACACCATCTCATCGCATCCATCATTAGTCTGAAGTCTTGTTATCGTAAAATAAAACTTGGTGGAATCCGAGTCTTACATCATTACATAACTAGTGTTATGACAATAAAAAATCATAATTAACCTTATAACTATAGTAAAACTTTGGCTAGTACATAAGTTACAATATATACTAGTATGCCCTTTTTCTCTCCTCTCTTTCTCACTTTTTGTTTTCCCTTCTCCTTCTTCTTCACTCTTTCTCTCCTTTCCATGATCCTTCTTCTCTTTTGTTTTTCTTCTTCTTTTTTTTTCTTTCATTTTTTCTTCCTCACTTGTCTCTGTTTAATAAGCAATGCAAACACCACATCTCAACAAACTTAAATAGTATATAGTACATGATCATTTTTTTCAGAAACTTAAATAGTATAATACAAGGACATTTTCGTTTATTTTTTTTATTTGTTAGTCACCTAAATACTATTTTTTTATGACTATATTCTTAATTTTTTCCCAATATTTGTTACTAAATTAATCACCCTAAAAATAATAATAAACCCTTCCGTGAAAATATCTCATCTTCACCAATTAAAACCCTCTCATGTCACGACAAAAAAAGAAAATATCTCAACTTCACCAATCAAAACCCTCTCATAAAAAAAACAATTAAAAAAAACCCCTCTCATGTCTACTTCTCTCCTTGACGTTTGAGGTGGAAAATTAAATTTTTTATATATATGTTCCATTCGACCAAAAAAATATATATATGTTCCATTAGCTTTTTCTCCTTTCTTTTTTTGTTTCTTTCCTCTTTCTGAGGTTTTCTTTGATCCTCTTAACTCTTAATGCTCATTATGGATTGATCATCCTAATTCTCACAAAGATTTTCGTTTCCTTTCTTTCAAAAATCTTCAAAAACTAGGGTTCTTACTGTCTTGAAAATCATATTATTCTTCTAAATTTAGCAAAAAGAACACGATTTGCTTTCCATTTCAGTAGTCTTGTCACTCTCTCTCTCTCATCTTTAAAGTCTCCCTTTTTAGCAAAATTTCTCTCTCTCCTTCCTCTCACAATTTTATTTTTCCTTCTGGGTACTTCCTCTTCTTCCTTTCTCTCTTTACTTTCTCTTTAACCATCACTGCTCATTCTTGAATCTTGATTCAAGATCTTGCTCCTGCTCATCAAAAATTTCCAGATCAAATTTAACTTCTTTATCTAGAGTTTTTCTTACCCTTTTTTTTTTACTATGGCGAGAGAGAAGATTCAGATCAGGAAAATCGACAACGCGACGGCGAGACAAGTGACGTTTTCGAAACGAAGGAGAGGACTTTTCAAAAAAGCAGAAGAGCTCTCCGTTCTCTGCGACGCCGATGTTGCTCTCATCATCTTCTCTTCCACCGGAAAGCTCTTCGAGTTTTGCAGCTCCAGGTCTCTCTCTCTCTCTCTCTCTAACTTCTCTATATCTATCTCATGAGATTTCTTATAAATCTTGAAGGAATCTTCTCTAGATCCAGACAAAAGCTTAGAGTTTTTAGATGTATATGTCACATCCAGAAGAAGTTTACTGTGTAAAACCTTACTGGACCACTAACTTTTAATATAAGATATATTAATAACCAAAAATGATGTAGATACAACTACAGTAAACTCTTGATTTGGGCCAAAATAAGGCATCCAAGTACAGTGATAAATTGAAATAATGTAAACCTTAATTATATGCATAAATATGCTTTACTTTTTTTTTGTTGCCTAAATCTGTGTATATTCATATTATGGATGATATGTGGAAGCCATCATTGTCATAATTATTTAGAAATTTTTGGAGATTAATTATAGCATTAGGAATTTAGGAAGGTATCTATATCTAATATATGTGTGGATGTACATTTTCTTGAAGAAGTGATTAATTAAAGGTGATAAACAGCTTGGAATCTTTATTAGTTTTGGGAAAAGTCATATAGAGGGATTTTTGGATATGTTATGGATATTGGGAATCTAAAATGACTAATCATATCATAAAGATACGATTTTGGACTGACCCACGACTTATCAGTTCAGTTCAGTTCCTATCGTCGGGAACATCTCTCTACACACACACAGTCACAGATAAGTATATATACTACAACGACAGTGTTTAACATGCAATAGTGTATTTTTTGGGAATTAAATTGTGTTTTGTGGATTAGGGTTTCTATCTTTTGATTTTACATTTTGGAAACATTGTCCATGTTTTTATCTGATGCACAGGGATATATCAATAAAATGCAGCTGTTTATAACATTATATATAGTAGATTATTTACAGTCGTCATATATATAAGGTATTTATTGGATTGTGTTTGCATTATATAATGAAGCATGAAGGACGTATTAGAGAGGCATAACTTGCAGTCAAAGAACTTGGAGAAGCTTGATCAGCCATCTCTTGAGTTACAGGTTATAGTTTTCACGATTCTGTAACTTATAAAATCTATATTGCTACGTTAAATTACCATTTTCTTAGATTAATGTATCCTCATGTACATAGTTTGATCAAGAAACTCTAAAACATTATATTTAATAACAGTCCCAAAGCATTATACTTATTGCATACGATTAGACTACATTTAGATTTGTGATTCTAAAGCTAGTCATGTGTGGAGATTTGAGCTTAGAAGCTTAACTCAATGGTTATCTTTGTTAGCTGGTGGAGAACAGCGATCACGCCCGTATGAGCAAGGAAATTGCGGACAAGAGTAACCGACTAAGGTACACAATATACATATGCTTTAAATTTTGAAATAACTATCATTTTCATACTATATGTGTTTATATGATCATATATACATAGGCAAATGAGAGGAGAGGAACTTCAAGGACTTAACATTGAAGAACTGCAACATCTGGAGAAGGCCCTTGAAGCCGGTTTGACTCGCGTGATTGACACAAAGGTTGTTAAAATATGTAGCCATATGATCATACCATGAATAAGATTCTCTTTAAGGTTGCGAATATGCTACTTAATTAACTACTATGAGATGTTGTTGCAGAGTGACAAGATTATGACTGAGATCAGTGACCTTCAAAGAAAGGTAAGAATCAGAACAAAGTTTAATCTATAGTTCGTTGATTCAAATAATATTGGTAATGACAAAGTTTAATCTATAAAAATTTATATTTTCCTAGGGAATGCAATTGATGGATGAGAACAATCGGCTAAGGCAGCAAGTACGCATCTTACTCTTTGTCTTTAACACATATCTTTGATCATACTTTGAGATAAAAGGTTAAACCCAGTGATTAACGTGGTTAAAAAGTGTCTATACATCTAATGGAAAATTAATATTTAGCTAATTAGTCCCTATATAGGGTAAACACATAGGACACTTGGTCCTAGCTAGATGTAAGAATGTGCATGTTTTTGGTTCCTTTTTTCTATGTTTTCAGATTGTTTTATGAATCTAAATCTCGTTTGATTTGGTTTGATATGTTTTCAGATTCTTAGTAAGTATTTATATGTTATTCCTTCTGTTTCATTTTATAAGATGTTATGGACATCTACTTTTGTTCAATTTTTGTTTTTTTTCAGTTTCAGTTTATGTTAATTAATTAACCTATATTATTAAACTAGTATTGAATAAAAGGGTTTGGAAACAAAATCAGTATTAGTCTTAGCGTATTCACCCAAAATATATTATAAGACAACAGAAAAAGAATTTTGAAAGATTTAGAAAATTTTAATCAGCAATTTTCTTTCTTAATTTTAGTTTTGTTAGGTTGGATATGGTTTCATGGTTTAGTTTGGTTTGAGTTTGCTAGAGCATAGAGTGACTTCATGTCAAAACTTGCTCATCCCTCAATTAGTCGATCTCTAGAGAAAACCAAAACACTTGGTGACAATAAAAACTCAAAAATACAAATAACTAGAGAACTTAATGGAATCGTATTGTCTTTTTTTTATTTCCGAATCTTGATTTTGCAGGGAACACAACTAACGGAAGAGAACGAGCGACTAGGCAACCAAGTACGTCGGTATCATTTCGAATTTTGTATCTTTTTGTTTTTTTTTAGGTTTAATGTTTAAATTTGGAGTTTTTGTTTGGTTACGGTGTAGATATATAATAATATGCATGAAAGATACGTTGGTGTTGAATCGGAGAACACTGCCGTGGTCGAGGAAGGACACTCGTCGGAGTCCATTACTAACGCCGGAAACTCCACCGGCGCACCTGTTGACTCCGAGAGCTCCGATACTTCCCTTAGGCTCGGGTAATAAATTCATTATTCACTTTTATTAGTGTATACATATATGCTAGTTCTGGTTAAGGACTCCGGAAATAACCAGATCAATTACATTTTAAATAGCATAATAAATTGGACAATTCCAAAACCCTTAACTATAACTAATATATGCAAGTATGTATACTATATACATGTCAATAACTTTTTTTTTTTTTTAACATGTACATGTTAAAAACTTTTTTTTTTTTACATGTACATGTTAATAACTTTTTTTTTTTTACATATACATGTTAATAACTTTTTTTTTTATGCACTAAAGTAAGTGGTCATATGTTGATAATTTATTTCTAAAAACCATGAAAGGTAAATTCGTGCATAAGTTTGATTTATTTATCGCATTGCTAAAAAAGCATAAATTTGCTCATGCTTTAACAATTAGCTGTTGTTTTATCTTATGACATGTTCCTTATTTTATATGATATCAAATTATTTATTTAAATCACGCCTGTAAACATATGTACATATTACCAATTTACAGTTTTACCAGAATCACCCTAAAAAGAACTAAATGATTTAATGTTTGGTTTTGTGCAGCTTACCGTATGGTGGTTAGAGATGGAACAATACAAAGAAGATGATGGAGTGAGGAGATCAATGTAAAACTTTTTAACTATGTAATAACAAGAGACAATGTAGTAACTCCTCATATGTTTGTTGTAATTTTCTGTCTGAGGAAGAGGTTCTCTTTTTTATGATTTTCACTAGCTCTATATATTACGTATCTTCAATGCATTTCTGTTTTAAATAAGAATAATATTTCTGTTTTGTCATCAACAAACTTGTATGGACATGGTAAATGAGAAATATTTTGGAGTTTAGATCAATATTTATGGGATATTAACCAATCAAATCGTGATACATGGGTATCGAACCCATATATATATCCTGGTGAGTGTCAATCTCATATGGGAAGGCTTCTAGGCTTCTAAGCCAACAAGTACGAGAGTAGCAAAAGTTCCACACATTTAGAGCAAGTGTATTGGGGCGTCTTAATGAGATACACACCAATAAAATAAAGAATAAAGAAGAAAGAAAAGAAGAAAATTGTCTCAAATGAGATACTTCACACAAAAGTTGAGACATCCTCAAACTGATGTGTCAGAATTTGATTGGTCCAATTTTTTTTTTTAATTTAATTAGATAACTAAAAAAAAAAGTAGTATTTTTTATTTTGAAACATCCACATATTTTTTTTTTTATTTAATTAGATAACTAAAAAAAAATTTAGTAGGTGTCTCATGAATGCATATGCCGTTAATGCTAGGGGATGAAAACTTGGAAATTGACATCCACACCTCTCTACTCTATAGCAGTACTATCACAATTCTCTTGACTTATTCTTGTGATAGCGTGTCTTTCGAATGTTAGTCGCCGTAAACCTATGAGCCATGTGACTCATGCAAAGGTCGACAAGTAGCACCTAAACAAAAGTTGAATCAACCCATCTAGTTGCCTCAAGCTCTAATAACTACATTATGACCAAAGGTTGGAAGGTTCTAGGTAAGACAACAAGTGACCTCAATAATCTCTTCTGTATTGCAGAGAGATCTCCAACGATCTCTTGAGCAAGCACATAATGAGGATATCGAAAACTCTGCACATATATATATGCACAATCTATATTTATTTAGAAAAAAATAAAAATATTAAAATCATCAGTTTGAACTTTGAACTTAAAATAAATAAAAATAAAAATTTCATATTCTAATAATATTTTTTCTGATTCGAACTCGAAGTCATTATTTTTTTTTGTTCACTCTAATCATGATTCTAAAATCTGATCAAGCGTCAGCAAAATTGACATGTATGGTTTTTGTTTCGTCACAAGTTATTATTTTTTGTTTTTGTAACAAAAAGATTCGGGATATATGGCATCAACTCATTCTCTTTTTGAGTTTGATTAGCATTTGAAACTTTTTCACCTTTTTCATTTGGTCAATCAAAATGATGTTAAGTTTTAGACTCGTTAAATACTTGAGTGGGTTATGGCTACACTTAGTCGGCTACACTTGCCGGCCCCTTGTTTTAAAAATAAAGTTTCAGAGATACTTTGGAGCTGATTATGAAATAAATAAATACTAGGATTTAATCCGCGAAAGTTTTTATTTATTTTGAATGAACTAATATTTTTAAAAACGTTTCTTTAATTTGTTATAAATGTTACATGATTATAGTATATTGCATTTTTTGCAAAATAAAAATATGATTTGGGCAGTTATAGATTTTATTGGTTTTATATTAATTGAAAATAAATTGTTATTAATTTATTATGTGAATTTGATTATATTAAACTAAAAGTTATGAAAGTGAAATGTTGTTAAAATATATCTCCATTAATATATATATGAATATGTTATTTTTTTTTAAATTAGAAGTTATAAAAATGAAATGTTGTTATGATTTTATTAACATCTCTAAAGATGGTAGCAAGACTTTAGAGATCATGTGTTCATTTTTTTCTCGTAAAAGTTCACCAAATGTTTCTAATGGACCTTATATTAGCTTTGCACATATCTTCTTTTTTATAATACATATCTTAATTTTACAAAGCAAAATAAAAGATAAGAAGAAAAACAAATATTATCGATAATTTTTAAAAAAAGATACACATAAAATTTGAGATGGCAGAGGTGATGCGTTATGAAGGAGATGTAATGCTCTTTTTTTTTATGTTTGGCGAGCCTTTGTGCTCTGGTATTTAGATTTGTGTTTTCGCTCATTTATTGGGTGCATGTGGATGTTTCGGCCTTAGGGCATGTATTTCCTTTGCTTTTTTGAGCTTTTAATAGTAATCTATTCAATGAAAAAAAAATTTGAGAAAAGGAAAATGTCCTAACCTGGAAAACATATTTGTTTTTCAAATCTTATAGTTTTATAAGTAGGTTTTTGAATCTATTAAATTTTGATTACAAATTTCTTTGATTTTCAATATTATTTTGCTTATGAAAAGAAAATGGGTATATTTTTTTCTTTCGGAACCAGATCTTATCAATTAGGGGCTCATATTTGATGAAATAGTCTGTACAATGAACATTTCTAAACATCAACTTAATAATATTATATTCAAAATTACAAAGTTCATTTAATCCGCGCTAGCTATATAGCGCATAATAATTTTTTCTTAAAAATTGTTTTGAAATTTAAGAAAAAAACAAATTATTTGAATTTTATAATATGTCTAACTAATTATTATATATAGAATTGTCAACCCGGACTAACCTGTCTACTTAACCCGTTTTGCAATGAACTAAAATATTATTGGGACTAACCCGCAAAAATCTATAATCTTGAAAATATAACTCTAATATGCACTGCTTAATGACTATGGATTTTGTGCTCACTCCACAAACTTTTAAGAAAACAATTTTCTCGTGTCTAACAATTTATAAAATTAGTAATATATTTTTCAAACTTCTGTTTTGATATATATTAAAATAAAATATAATAATCATACTGAAAAATATTGCAAGATCTCGAATATATTTTTTTTAATATGTAAAGATTGATTATTATTTAATAATATCATAATAATTAAAAAACTAAATAGTAAATAACCTCTTTAATGAGAAATAAATATTTTTCATATTCTCATCAATAATTTAAAAAAATAATTATATACTTTCCTATTTCAATTATCTTTTCTTATTTGTAATGGAATAATATGTAATAACTTACAAAACAAAGTTTATTTTCAAAAATGTCTTCTTAAATAATATTATATATATATCTAGAAATTATGTCTGGTTAAAAGAAAGGATACAAGTTCGCCTTAATTTTATTTTCTCTCTAAACCGCCGTCGCCAAGCTTTCGTGTTCAAGCTTTTTGTCGTTGCCACCCCGGTGACCGGCGCTCTTCGTCGTCGCCGAGAGAGGCTCTCTCGTCATGCTTTATTTTTATTTGCGGCTTCCCTCGCTCTCTTACTCGTTTTTACGGCGAAGGGGTTCTCGGTTTAGATCTCGTCGGTGGTTTGTGGCGGTGTGTTCTCCGGTTAGCCTTCACGGTGGTTCGATCTGGACGAGGAGTGTGGCGCTTCGACGACTTGCTCGTTTGGGATCTCAGTTTTGGCTTTTGTCGTGGATTTCGTCGGTGGCGCTCGGAAAGCTCTGGTTGCGGCTGGATCTGGTCGCCGATGGGTTCAGGGATCCTTGAGGACGGGATCTCGGCTTTGGCGAAGAAGAGTAGTCATCCGTCTTTCCCTTGTGTGCCCGGAGGTGTGGCGAGATCCGTCATGGCTCTCGGTTAGATCCGTTGGCGGTGTCATGTGGTCGGTTGGCTCATTCCAGTGTCTTGGACTGAGGTGAGTTTCGCTCGATGGCTGAGCACAGTCTTCTCTGATCGTCGGCGGTGAAGTTTTCCGTAATTGGGTGTTGTTCAGAGGTTCGTCCGGTCCGATTCATTTTTCCGGGTCATGGTTTCCGTTGTGGCTCCACATATCATCCTCCGATGTGTATTTTTATTTTTTTCGCTTCATTTGACGGTTCTAGGAGCGGTTCAAAGTTGCGATAAGGGAGTGCTCCGTTAACGGCTCTGGTGGTGACTTGGTGACGAATAGAGGCGGCATATATGTTTTGACGACTATCTTCATTTATGTGGGAGATGATTCATGTAGCTTTCGCAAGCTCGGGAATGGCAGCAGGAGGCGGCTTCTTTGGCTGCTCGAAGAGGCTCTCGTGCCGCCAGTGTGGAGTGGTTCGTTGAAGCGGTTATGTTTTTGTGTTTGTGCTCGGAAAAACTATAGGCGCTCCTACTTGCGGGATTTGAGGGCTTGCCTCAGGTGGAAGTTGCTCGTGGCAATGACGATGAGGACTCGAGTTCCTTAGAAATGCGACAACAACGCAAATGTCCGAGTTTAGGTGTTCGGAATCAGTGTTTCTTCGTCGAGGATCACCTGGGTATCCTGAGACGTTTGCATAGCTTACTCGTTTATTTATTTCATGTTGTTCTTTACCTTTATTTGTAGTTTTTGGTTTTCTGCTTTTTTGTTTCTTTCTAACCGTTATCAAAAATCATAAAATTGATATGAAATTTAACATTTAAAAAAAAAAAAAATTGGAGTTTGGACAAGAAAGAAGGTTATGGTCGGATTTTGACACGTGTCCGGTTTTATGGTTAAACCGTCAAAAAAAAAAAGAGAGGCTTTGCTTGCTTGAATATCTTTTGTTTTAAAAAACCGACAATGTCACTAAAGAAGACATTTTCACATTCCTTTTTTTTCCCAATTATTTTAATATATTCATTCGCTGAGATTCTTTCTTTCTTCCTCAGATAATAGATTAATTTATATTTTCTGGTTCTGACATTTTTTTTTTTTTTTTTTAGATTTTTTTTAGATTTTTTTTTTTTTTTTTAATATTACTAACCAAATTACAATCAGACCGGACCAAAAACCCAAATGCCTGGTTCGGAAACTAAACCGATTACACTTGGAATTGAAATTGAGCAAACCTAAACCGAAAGCAACCGTAATAAACCGGGATTCGGGGAAAGAAACCCTAACGCCGCGGGCGAGCAGCCTCGGGTAAACCTAGCGCCGTGAGGGAGCAAACACAGCCTCGGGATCCGCCTCCTCCACAGCCAAAACTCGCCGGAACAGGACCACCGGCTCTTCACAGAAAACCTCTGCGTTGAAAGCTGCCTCTCGATTATAGCTCCGCACGACTCAGGACCGTCGTCACTCCGGCAGGCAGAAGCCGCACAACTCACCTAAGCCACAGATGGAAGAAACCTTGTCGGAGAATCTGGTACCTCGCCTCGCCACCGTCCTCTAGCTGGCTCGGCTTGCCCCAACATCTGCCTGCGAAGAGAGCCAAGGCCTTTGGAAAGAAAACTTGCCGGAGAAACTGGAACATTGCCTCGCTGCCATCCACTAGCTGGCTCCGCTTGCCCCAACAACTGCCAGCAAAGCTCCTCCCTCAGACCCAATCGCCAACCACCGACCCAAGGCTTACGCTACGCCACGCCGTCACGAACCCGCCATCGCCGAGCTCTTATCGCCTCCAATTCTCACCGGAGAAGCCGCTTCCCCATGGAGAGAACCGCCAAAAAACGATGGATGAGAAAGGGAACGAGAAAAAAGAAAATCGCCTTTGAGTCGCCGCGCGTGTCAGATCCACGCGCTCGACCCCCCCTTTTACACCGATCGCCTTTGAGACGCTGGTTCTGACATGTTCTCTAAACGTTTGATACATTCGAATAATCTGGAAAGAATGCTTCTGACTTCTCCGACCACGACGCTGGCACTATAACATTGGTTGTAATAAAGACATTCCTATAGTAACTAATCAATACTTTAAAATTTTGTTTCAAAATATATAAATTAAAATCTTGAAAAGAAAATTAAAATCATTTTTACCAAAATTAATATTATTAGGTGGAGAGAGAAAGAAAGAAGAGCGAGGTTTGCTCCCACCCATGATCATCAAATCAAACAGCTCAGCTCAGCTCAGCTCAAAGGAGAGATTAATAAAAAGTCCCTACCGATAAAAAAGCAGAGAAAATTATCGAAAGAAAGCAGATTCATTTCTTAATTAGCTGCACGTTCTTTCCTCAATCCCAACTTTTTTTTGATCAAAAAAACTTAACTTTCATTGTGGGTCTAAATTTCTTCTTTCTTTCTCGAGAAAATTTCCTTTTTTTTTCTTTCTTATTGAGATCTAGAGAGAGTGAGAAAAAAAAACTGCAAAAAAGGGTCTCACACAGATAAAAGTCACAAGCTTTTTTCTCTCTGTCTCTGTTTTCTGGGAATTTGAATGAGAAAGATAAAAGAGAGTTGAAAAAAAAGAAAAACATTTTGTGTGATCATCTTCGTAGAGGAAGACGATGCTGCAGAGAGCTGCGAGTAATGCGTATTCATGGTGGTGGGCGAGTCATATTCGAACCAAACAATCTAAATGGCTCGAACAAAACCTTCAAGGTCTCTCCTTTTTCATCCATCCCTCTCTCTATATCTATCTCCATATGTGCGTATGTATCTGTTTGATTGTTTGGGTAAATGTATGATTCTTTTTTTTTGCTGGAAAGAGACCCTTTTCTCTTTTAAGAACAAAAGTTGAGATCTTTCTGATCTTTGATGTTGTTGTCTAAATCAGAAACTTACGATCTAAAATGATCTTTTTTCCTTGTTGTAATTTGAATTTACAGATATTGAAGAGAAGGTGCAATATGTGTTGAAGCTTTTACAAGAAGATGGAGATTCGTTTGCGAAGCGAGCAGAGATGTATTACAAGAAGAGACCAGAGCTCATAAGCTTCGTTGAAGAATCTTACAGAGCTTATAGAGCTTTAGCTGAGCGTTACGATCACATTTCAACTGAGCTTCAAAACGCTAACACGACGATTGCCTCTGTTTTTCCTGACCAAGTCCCAAACTTTGCAATGGATGATGATGACGATGGCGGCGATTCTACTTCTAAATTCGCCAAGAGGCCGAATCTTCCGGGCGCTAATGTCCCTAATGTGCCGAAATTGCCTGTTAAAGACTTGAAGAGCGCGGTAAAATTTGCTACGAAGAAGCTTCAGCCGAGGAAATCTATGAAGTACACGGGAGGTTCTGCGAACGTGGCTGTTAAGAGCTCGGGTTTGAGCAAGCCCGAGGCGATGGGGGAGATTGATAAGTTGCAGAAAGAGATTTTGTCTTTGCAGACGGAGAAGGAGTTTGTCAAGAGCTCTTACGAGCGAGGTTTGTCCAAGTACTGGGAGTTTGATAAGGGTATCAAGGAGAAACAAGAGAGAATCTGTGGTTTTCAGGATGAGTTTGGTGAGAGTATTGTAATTGAAGACGATGAAGCTCGGAGATTGATGACCGAGACTGCGATAAAGTCGTGTCAGGAGAAGCTAGTGGAGTTACAGGAGAGGCAAGAGAAGTCTTATGAAGAAGCTAGAGAAGAGCATATGAAGATTAAGGAGTCTAAAGAGAAGCTAAGATCAATGGCTAGCCAGTTTCTAGGGGATGAAAGTGTCTTTGCGAAAGACGAGGGCGATGAAGTTAGAAGAACAGAAGAGTTGGAGCATGAGATGAAAGAGATGTCTAGGAAGAAGAAAGAGTTGGAATCTGTAAAGGATAAGATTAGAGAACATTTCGAGTCTGGTGTGTATTCTTCTCTCACCGCGACAGAGATGGCTGAGAAAGTCGATGAGCTCGTGAACAAAGTGATTAGCTTGGAGAGTGCGGTTTCCTCACAGACTGCTTTGATACAGAGATTAAGAAACGAGACCAATGGTCTTCAGACACTGATCAGTACTCTTGAAACCGATAAGGCGATGTTAGCAGATGACAAGAGTGATCTGAGGAAGAAGCTGAAGGAAATGGAGGAAAAACTGAAGGCATTGCAGGATTTGGACAGAAACGTTATGGATAAGAGTAGCAATCTGCATACAGATTTTGATGAAGCATGTAATAATCTCGATAACCTCTCTGGTGGGAAGTTGCATGAGGTGAAGCCAGAGAGCGAGTCTGATAACTTGGCGATGAAAATGGAACCGGAGAAAGATCTGGAAGGTGAGAAGAGGAGTTTAGATGTTTCACAAGAGACTAAGGAACATCGAAAGGAACTGGCCGTGGAGAAGAAAGAGGAAGCCGAGAAGAGTGAAAGCTCTGAACAGACCCGCGACCTGACAACAGTTGCAGGAGATATCATCATCCCAAGTAAAACTCCAGAGACTGCTTTCGAATCTACTGAAAAGGTAGATTTTGATTCAGAGAAGCAAACTCCATCTGACAAGACAGAGTCTGTTCTTGATAATGGTTTAGAGAAGCAGGCTGCATCTGACAAGACAGAGTCTGTTGTTGATAATGTTTTAGAGAAGCAGGCTGCATCTGACAAGACAGATTCTGTTCCGGATAATGTTTTAGAGAAGCAAGCTGCATCTGACAAGACAGATTCTGTTCCGAATAATGTTTTAGAGAAGCAGATATCTTCTAAAGAATCTGACATCGCTTTCAATGGCGAACAACAAGAGGATCAAAAGGAGAAAGAAAGTGAACCAGATTGGAAAGAGATGTTCATGCAGGGAATGGAAAACAGAGAAAAGCATTTGCTTACGGAGTACACGACTATTCTCAGGAGCTACAAGGATATGAAGAAAACTTTGGATGAAACAAAAACAAAGATGAAGACAGAAAATGCGACAAAAGATGATGAGATCAAGCTACTAAGAGAGAAAATGAGCCTCCTACAGAAGGGTCTTGCGGACAGTAATGACTTGATGGAAAACCAGTTTTCAAACGACGACTATTCCCTCGGATTCATGGCTGCAGAAAACGAGAACATGTCCCTGGTCGAGGAACAGTTCAGGTTGAATATTGATGAGCTTCTAGAGGAGAATTTGGATTTCTGGTTAAGGTTCAGCACAGCATTTGGACAGATACAGAGCTACGACACATCAATCGAGGATCTACAAGCCGAGATATCAAAGCTCGAGCAAAGAAGAAAGCAAGATGGAAGCAGCACAGCTAAATATGCCCTGAGATCAGATGTTCGACCACTTTATCTACACTTGAGGGAAATAAACACAGACCTCGGTGTCTGGCTGGAGAAAGGTGCATCATTGAAAGAGGAACTGAAATCTAGATTCGAGTCGCTGTGTAACATACAGGATGAGATAACAAAAGCCCTGAAATCAAGTGCTGAAGACGATGATTTCAGATTCACGAGCTATCAAGCTGCTAAATTTCAAGGTGAAGTGCTGAACATGAAGCAGGAGAACAACAAAGTGGCAGACGAGTTACAGGCTGGGTTAGATCACATTACCACGCTTCAACTCGAGGTTGACAAGACTCTAGGAAAGCTAAGCGATGAGTTTTCTCTTTCGGGTTCGAAAAACAGAACCGATCCTGATCTCCAGCATTCGGATAGTCGCTCAAGAGTTCCCTTAAGGTCATTCATCTTTGGCTCCAAACAGAAGAGAGCAAAGCCTTCCATATTCTCCTGCATGCATCCCTCACTATATAGAAAGATGAAGACTTCTACATAGGTAACATTTTACATATTATATAATACATACCACTCAGAGAGTTAATTGAATCATATACTGTAACTTATCAGATTCATGGAGGATTTTATTTATTCGTCTTTTGTACCTGTATTTCCCTGGGGAGACTGAGCATTTTTATCCCCCATCTCCTTTCTTTTTTTTGGTTTGCGAGATTGAAACAATAGTTTTGTGTTTTGGTTATCCTTTTTGAGTATTGTAGATTGTTCACAGCTTGTAACTGGTGAAGCAAGAGGAATGTCTCCCACTTTTTTCATTTTATTCTTCAAAAGTTCTATGTCCAGAACCATTACAAGAAACAGAGTTTGTGATTTTATTTGTTCATTTGTGTTTTCATGATGGCATAAAAACAGATGAGATATCAAATTATTTGTCATTCAGAAACAGTATACACAAAAGTTGATCATCAGCAAACAAGCTTCATGAACAATTTACATGAAAAAAGGCAAACTCAACAATTTACTGAAATAATCGAAATCAAGAATGATAAATTTTCTTTCGAGATAGTCTTTCAAGGATCAAAAGAAATTTCAGAGACTACCTTAGCTCCTCTTCCTTTCGCCATGTACAGACCTACATGGTGCATCAAATCCTGGTACAAAGAATCACAACAGAAGAATAAGAAGATGTGCCGATTCAAAGGTAGTAAAGTCACCGGAAAAGAAAAACAATTGTACAAGCTAATAAAGCTAATTTCAGAAACATCATCAATTTATCAGGCTTCACAAGAGGGAATCTAATACCTGAGGATGAGCCTGAGCGCCTTTGATGTCTCTTACAACATGAAGAGGAAGGTCAAAAGTGGCGCAGCCATGAGAGTACACTACCACATCTTCTAAAGGAGGAAGAACACCGTGGTTTCGGGCAGAGATTACAGTGGCCACAAAATCAAACACACATATGTCTGTGCAGATACCAACAACCACAATCTGTAGATCCCCAAACACACAGGGATGTTCAAGTAAGTTGAAGATAAGCCTAAAAAGTATTGAACTTGTTTACCATAACTCATCATATTATCAACAAAACTTACGACTTTGATCTGTTTTTCCTTAACCCAATCCACAAAAACATTAGAACCATCTTTCTCCATCGAACCCACAAACCCATTAATGCAATCTTTTCGCCTAAGAGTGACACAGTTCTCACACTCAAGCCACTGCAGAGCTGATAGATTATCAGAAGAACAAGAAGTCAAGAGGCTATCTCACTGGTTTTAGAATCTAACAAGACATTGACAGAGCAAAAATACCAGGAACAAGTTTTGATTCATCAGTTCCAATAATACAATGAGGAGGATACGGGATCTCCGGGATATCAGGGTGATGGGAGTCGAGAAACGCAAAAACCGGCCATTTACGATTGCAGAATTCTCTTGCAAGCTTTGCAGATTCCTCCACCATCTTCGATATCTGTTCGTTGTGCTTTGTTGGAGCCTGCAGAATCACAAGGCATCAAACTCGCTATAAAAAAACGTATCACTGAAGCAATATCACAAACACTTGGTAGGCATTACGAAACTGAACAAAAAGAGACAAAATTTTCCGATTTCTTGGAGAAATTAGAACAAACAAAACAGCATTCTAATGAAACTGAGAAAGAGTGTAAACCATATTGCCGGAGCCAACGGTGCAGAACCCATTAACAACGTCAACGATGACGAGACCGACGCTAGAGTCTCGATTCAAAACCAGAGATTCTTCATCCACTGGAATCTCCTTCTTCAACTGATCGAGTATCGTTTCATCAGTCTCCATCATCGATACGAGTCTAGAAAAAATTTCGAAAATCCCTTAAAAAGCAGAATCAACAAGAAGATGGTCGGAAGAATTCAGAAAAAATTGGAATTTGGGTTTTGGATTTTGTCTTGTGTCTTTCGATCAAAAGATTCCAATTTGTGTTATACAAAGTTCTTGACTTTTACTTTTGATGGATGATTTAAAACTATACTTTTGATATATAAAACAAAGTTGATATTGTAGCAATTGTGGGTATAGCTCATATGGTGGAGCGCTCGCTTCGCATGCGAGAGGCACGGGGTTCGATTCCCCGCACCTCCAAATTTCGGTTTTATTTTTGCCGCTTGGGCATACGAAAACCAGATTATGGGCCTAACCAAACAAGCCCACTACGATATTTTAAAACACTTTTCAATATCACATAAGGCCATTTAGAAAAACAACTTGTTTACAAAGATAAGATCGGTTAAGAAAACCCGTTAACAATCTCAATAATATTATTTAAGAAAATATTTTATAAATTTAATTTTGTTTTGTAAGTTATTATGTATTATATCATTACAAAGAAAAGATAATTGAAATAGAAAATGATAAAATTATTCATGAGAATATGAAAAATATTTATTTCTCGTAAAAAAGATTATTTACTATTTAGTTTTTTTTTAATTATTATGATATTATTAAATAACAATAAATTAATACATATTTAAAGATAATATATTAGAGATCTTACAATATTTTTTACTATGATTATTATATTTTTTCTTTGAATATATATCAAAACAAAAGTTTGAAAAATATTTTAGTAATTTTATAAAGAGTTAGAAACGAGAAAATTGATTTTTAAACAATTTGTGGGCTGACCACAAAATCCGTAGTCATTAAACGTGCATATTAGAGTTATGTTTTTAAGATTATAGGTTTTTGCGGGTTAGTCCGAATAATATTTATTTTATTTCAAAACGGGTTAAATACATAAGTTAGTCTGGGTTGACAATTCTATATATAATAATTAGTAAGACATATAATAAAATTCAGATAATTTTTTTTTTTTAAATTTCAAAACAATTTTTAAGATAAAATTATGGGGAAATTGGAAAAAAATAGACAAAAAACTCATCTATTGTCTTAATAATACTTTCTCACTAAGTATTGTCCCATTAAGATTTATAATATTAAAAATCCACTATTGCCCTTAGACCATCTCCAGTAGGAAGATAAATTCTCATCCTATATTAACTCCACATCATTTTATTATCCTTCCACATCATCTCAAATTTTTAATTCACACTCAACTCCCCAATAGGAAAGCAAATCATTTTCTCTTTCCTCCAATTCATTTTTTCTTTGGGAAAAATACCAAAAAAACCTTGAACTTACCACTTTCAACCAAAAAAAACCCGAACTATTCAATGGACAATTTTAATCTTCGACTTTCATTGACTTTATATTTTAATCTCATATTTTTGTTGACCACACCAATTTAGGCTCGTCGTTAACCTGATTAACAGAATTTTTAGATAAGGTTAAATCCCAGTTACAATTGTCGTTAATCAAAACTGTGTCGTTTTGATTGAAACAAAAAATGTCCCAAACCCAACACTAATCCAAAATCGATTTATTCCCAGCTCAATCTTCCCCGAATCATTTACCCAAAATCGATTTTTTCCCAGCTCAATTTTCTCTCCCTCAAATCGATTTTCTCTCACTGTTATCTCTCGTTCATCTTCACAATTTTCCAAATCGATCACAACCCTAAATCGCAAATCGATTTTGCCCAAATAAATCTTTAACAAAAACAGAAAAACCTCTTTTGAGTCGGTCGTGAAACCCCCTAATGAAGCCATAAACTAAAAGAAGCCCCACGGTCAGACGGCGGAGCAACGACGACAATGGTGGTCATTCTCTTTTCAATTTCAGCACTCTGAAGCATGCGATCGACTCCATAGAAGCTGCTAAGGAGAAGACAATCGATCTGTCGTCGTTGTCTGCGGCGTTATCCGATGCGAGCCGTAAAATGAAGCCAACTAAGAAATCTCAGCGAAAGCGAGTAAGAGAGACGAGGAAGACGAAGAAGCTGATGATCGGAATGAAGCCGGAGACGAACGCAGAACTGTAGAACGCAGAACTGCAACTAGGGATATTAAGATGGGCCAGAATTTTGCGGGCTTACACGGGCCTGTTTATAAAAATTAGTTCGTTTAAGTCCATTTATCATATAAATTTAAACGGGTTTAAACGGGCCAATCCGTTTAGTTCCGTTTATTAAACGAGTTTTGACATAGTTAAACGGACAGTCCGTTTAGCTCGTTTAAGTTTTTTTTTTTTAACATAATACAAATATTGTATAAATTAGTTATTAAAAAAACTAATTTGTATATTAATTTTTTTTCAAAACGAATATTCATATCATGATAAAGTATATGCAAAAAATTTCTAATTGGTTATTAAAAAAACTAATTTGTAATTCGGTTTAACTTGAATAAAAACTTGGATCATACGATTTCTATCCAAAAATTGATTTGTATTGACATAAAATATTTTTAAAATATTATTTTAATCGACAAAATCCACAAATTATGGTATATACATATATTTTTGTTTTATTTATTATTTTTATGCAAATATATATTTTTATGCAAGTATATATATATATATATATATATATATATATATATTTGATTCTGAACTTTAACAAAAAGTTAGTTTTTTATATTTAGTTTTTTTTTTCGATTTTTAAATTTAGTTATATTATAGTAAAAATATATCTAAAATTTAAAAACCATATATAAAGTATATATTATTTATAACATAATAATTAGATTTATATCATTATTTTTAAAAAATATTCCAAATTTTAAACGGGCCTAAACGGGTATAAACGGGCCACAATAATTTTAACGGAATTAAACGGGCGGACCTAAACGGGCCAAAAAATAAACGGACTAAAAAGTAAACGGACTTAAACGGACCGGACCTAAACGGGTCGGGCCCGCCCGTTTTAACATCCCTAACTGCAACGATGGTTTTCAATTTTAATACAAATTATTTTTTGGTCGAAGATTAGAGTAATTTTATTTACCTTTTTTCTGTGTTAGACAATTGTCCAAGGCTCTGTTTCACAAAACCTTGATCGAATATTTATTTATTTATTTTTAGTGTGGTCTACTTTGAGCTTAGAGCTTCTCTACCCATTTTCTGTGTTGTTGCTATTGTTGCATTGCATTGCTCAAGTTTGAACAATATCACCTTCAATTAGACTTGGCAATAATAATAATATGTTTTTATTTGTTTCTTTTCCGAAACAGACTGAAACGTTTATCATTATGCTATATCACAGAATCTAAACAAAGTATTAAGACAAAATCTAACACATAGAGTATTAAGACAGACACAATACCAAACTATGGAACACATCCGTACAGGAAACTAGTTTTCTCCTTTCTCAGCCCGTCTTAGATTTCAGATGCGATGGCAATAACTGCACGAGCGAGAGATCGATGGCTTTAGTCATTGAATTTGTCCACAAAGCAATATGTTTTCTTGAAAAGATCCGGAAATTACCTGATAACAAGAGATAAGAGAGGAGGCGAATCCAAAAGCGCATGTGACTCGGGGAATGACTTTCTTTGGAGCCAGTTTAGCACGGTATTGCTCGTTCTGCAAAATGTTATATCATAATCAGCAAAGTTTCTTCTTCACTACTCCATAAAGAAAGAATCATGGTTTAAGGAAAGCTTACTTGGTGTTTATCCTTGATCCCGATCTCTTTTTCTAACTTCTTAATTGATGCTGAGAGCCTACCAAGCTCCCCAATCTAAACATTGACATCGAAAAGTTACTAGCCATTACACACTGCGGTATTTTGCGTTTGAACCACACATAACAAAACAATTCAATGACAGTTAACAAACCTCGACCAAGGATGTACCTGCAGATTCCCTTTCCAAAATCCGACGATTTGGGCAAAATCGATTTGCGATTTAGGGTTGTGATCGATTTGAGAAATTGTGAAGATGAACGAGAGATAACAGTGAAAGAAAATCGATTTGAGGGAGAGAAAATTGTTCTGGGAAAAAATCGATTTTGGGTAAATGATTCGGGGAAGAACTCGCAATTTAGTGTTGGGTTTGGGGCATTTTTTTTTTAAATCAAAATGACACAGTTTTGATTAACGATAATTGTAACTAGGATTTAACCCTGTCTAAAAGTTCTGTTAATCTAGCTAAAGACTAGCCTAAATTGGCGTGGTCAATAAAAATATGAGATTAAAACATGAAGTCAACGAAAGTCGAAGATTAAAATTGTCCATCGAGTAGTTCGGGTTTTTTTTGGCTGAAAATGGTAAGATCAGGGTTTTTTTAGCATTTTTCCCTTTTTTCTTTCCTCCACATCACTTCATCATATATAATTCATTTTATTTTTATTCATTTTATTATTTTATATATGTTATTCATTTTATAAATACTATTACTATTAATATATTTAGAATCACACAAATAATTTTTATAATGTTAAAAAATAATGTAAGAGAAAAAATGAAAAGAGAGTGTTAAAACTTTACATTTTTTTTTGGTGTCCAAATGATATAAACCGAGTCTCTATTTATAGATGTTAATAAATAAAAAATAATGGTGTAAATTTTTATTTTTATTTTTGATCAATTATTGGACAAAAATAGTATTTAAAAAGAATGAAAAAAAACAGAGAGCCAATAACAAACTGCCACATGAGAATTGATGTGGGACATACAAAAATTTGAAGGAAGACAAAATTTGCTTTTGTCGATGGAATTGGCATTTTGCCTTTTGCTATAAAACATCCTCATTTACCTTCCTATTGCATTTGGTCTTATATAATAATAAAAAAAAATTCATAGTTACATAATAAAAACAAATAATAAAAACAAAACATGGTTACATAATAAAAAAGATTCATTTGATTTCTCAATTTCCGTCGTCTCGTTTTTCGAAGTTTATGTGTCGTCTATCTTGTCATCATCAGACTGTGTCTGGCTTGACACTTGAGAATCTAATGTCTGGGTATGGCTCGTCGGTGCTGGAGGAAGAGTTGTCGTCTGCTTTTACTAAGTCGTCAAGGTATCCCTTCATTCGTTTTATCTCTCTCTAATCTAATGTGTATATCCATCGATCGGCTTTGAATGAAATTTCATTTGGCTTATTAAGGCTTAGTATGTTGTTGTTTTAGCTATGGATTGTCATGGTTGTTGTTGTTCATAAGTGTTAATGTTTTTCACCTGACTCAGCATACCTAAGCACTTTCAAGCAAGTTCAAAGATGATGCGACTCTCTGTGATCAAGCGCAAAGCTTTTAAAGAGAATAAGATGCTCGTGATCAAGCGCAAAGCCACCACCACCTAAGGTGGCTATTGCCCCTTTCTCTTTGTTGTATTTCCCAATGTTGTAAAACTTAAACCTGCAATGCTTTATTATGACTTGAACCTTTTTATGTTATGATATTTTTCCAAGTGTCTTTGTCTCCATGTATAATAGTAGCTTGGTCATTTCACTAATTCTTTTTGCAAAAGCTTTAGGTTTCTGCTAGTTGTCATTCTCTCTGTTTTCTTTTCAGAACATTATCCTCTTTTGATTCACCCAGCCAATGAACAAACTTGAATTGAAATGGTAAAATGTACAAAGGAGAAAAGCACCTTTCGTATTCTGTGTTCTTCAATATTCCGAAACAATTCATATCTCTTCTTCTGAACATTATAAATCGAAATCCGATTCTTAAAACGAAGATAGGCAAAAGTAACACCCTTTCAACAACTTCCATTGGTTTGCTTCCTCTATCGATGGCTAAGATCATCAAAGAGGATATAGACGAAAACGCAAAAGAAAGCATTTAACAACAATTATTTAAAATCCCTCTGAATCGAATCTACACTAACAATGGCAGCTCTGAATCTAAACCAGTAATAAAAAAATGCCAGCTTGAAATTCATGGAATGCCGCAAAGTAATCATCTGAGACCGTATCAATAGCAAACTCGCTTGTGATTCTTCGTGCAGCTATAATTCCTTTGGTGGCCTCGATGACTTTTTGGTCAAACAACACTTGCTATTCATACATATGAATGAAAGGTGTTCCCAAACAATGCAATTTTGGACAATCGATCCATTCTCCAGTTTGCTTGCAATAGGTTCTTGTACAGATTGGCCTCACAGTGTGACATGAAGAAAACGTAGAAGCAGACTGAGTTTTTGAATATGTTCTTCTCTTCGAAGTCCAAATCATTACGAGTATAATCCATCATAGGAAGTTACACTCGCTCTTCTTCCTCTATAGGAGATTCATTCCTAGATTTGGACTTCAAAGATGTTTAGTTTTTGTCTATATTTTTGGTAATTAACCTAGATATATCCTAGATTTTTTTAGATATTGTTAACTACTTTGGCAGAATACAAAACCTACAGTCCGTAGAACAATGAAATAATCGTGGAATTTATATTCTACTGATTGTAGAATATAGAGAAAGAGTTATAATATGTATTCTAACACTATGTAGAACATAAAGCAAATGGTAGAATATATATTCTATGTTTGGTAGAACATAGAGCAAATGGTAGAATATATATTCTAGGTTTGGTAGACATAGAGCAAATAGTAGAATATATATTCTAGGTTTGGTAGACATAGAGCAAATGGTAGAATATATAATCTACCAAAATCGTGGATCTAGAATACGTATTCTGGATTTCGTAGAACAAGTATAAAAATATTTTTAAATCTTGATTTTTCCAAAAACAATTTTTCAAAATATATTTCTTTCCCTATGTGTATTTATTTGTATTTTTCGAAAATGTTAAAGAGTTTTTTAAAGAATTTATTACATTTAATTTATGGGTAGTTTAGTTAAAAAGTGGTAAAAGTGAAGAAAGTCTTATTGGGACAATATGTGAGTTTTTTTGTCCATTTTTTCCAATTTCCCCTAAAATTCTCCCGCACTATATAGCTAGCACGGGTTAAATGAAATTTGTTTTGAATATAATATTATTAATTCGATGTTTATATATGTTCATTGTAGAGACTATTTCATTGAATACTATGATTTAATCCGCGCTAATTACAGCGCGGAGTAGTTTTTAGAAAAATTTGCTTTTATCTGAATTTTACAATATAGATAAATAATGATTATAGATAAAGCTGTCAATTTGTAATATTTTGTTTATTTAACCCGTTTTGCTGTGAACTAAAATATTATTCAGGTTAACCCGCAAAAACTTATAATCTTGAAAATATAACTTTAATATGCACCGTTAAATGACTCTAATTTTTGTGATTAGTCTACGAACTCTTAAAAAAAAATAGTTTTTTTGTGTTTAACTTTTTATAAAATTAGTAAAATATTTTCAAATTTTGTTTTGATATATATTCAAATAAAATATAATAAATTATAGTGAAAAATATAGCAAGATTTCGAATAGATTTTTTTTCTTTGAATATATATGAATTGATTATTATTTTAAAATACATAGTATTAAAAATAATTAAGAAATTAAATAATAAATAATATCTTTAATGCAAAATATAAACTTTCCATATTCTAATCAATAATTTTAAAAAACTATTATATATTTTCCTATTTCAATTATTATTTGTTATTTGTAATGGCATTTCATGTAATAACTTACAAAACAAAGTTCATTTTCAAAAATGTCTTCTTAAATAATATTATAGAGATGACCCCCTAATTGATAGGATCCGGCTCCGAAAGAAAAATATACACATTTTCTTCTCAATAAACAAAATAATATTGAGAATCAAAGAAATATGTAATCAAAATTTAATAGATTTCGAAATCTACTTATAAAGCTATAGAATTTGGAAAAAAATTGTTTTCTCAAGTTAGGGCAGTTTCGCTTTCTCAAAAAAAAGTTTTTTTGAATAAATTACTATTAAAAGCTTAAAAAAAGGCAAAGGAAAGACATGTCTTAAGGCTGAAACATCCACATGGACCCAATAAACAGGCAAAAACACAAATCTAAAGACTAGAATACAAATGCTCAACAAACATAAAAAAGAAAGCAGAGCATTACATCTCCTTCATAACGCAACACTTATGCCATCTTAAATTTTATGGGTACTAGTTTTTTTTAATTATCGATAATATTTATTTTTCCCCTTATCTCTTATTTTGCGAGGTAAAATTAATATCTACATTATATAAAAAAAGATATGTGCAAAGCTAATATAAGGTTCATTAAAGACTTTGGTGAACTTTTACGAGAAAAGAATGGACACATGATCTCTAAGGTCTCACTACCATCTTTAGAGATATTAAAAAAATTGGAACAACATTTTATTTTCATAACTTCTAATTTAAAACAAACTAAGATTTAACCCGCGCTAACATTTCATTTTCATAACTTCTAGATTTTCATAACTTGTTAAAGAAAATTATTTTGAAATTTAATAAAATTGCTTTATCTGAATTTTAAAATATAGGTAATTAATTATTATAGATAAATATGTCAATTATAATAATTTATCTATTTAAACCGTTTTGCAGTGAATTAAAATATTATTCGGGTTAACCCGCAAAAAACTTATAATCTTGAAAACATAACTCTAATATGCACCGTTAATAACTCTAGTTTTTTTATGACTAACTTTTTTATAAAATTAGTAAAATATTTTTGAGCCTTTGTTTTGATATATATTCAAATAAAATATAATAAATTATAGTGAAAAATTTAGTAAGATTTTGAATAGATTTTTTCTTTTTTGAATTCATTTGTAATAGAAAGATTTTGAATATGAATTTATTATTATTTTAAAATATATAGTATTAAATATAATAAAGAATTTAAATAAGAAATAACATCTTTAATGCAAAATATATACTTTCCATATTCTAATCAATAATTTTAAAAGACTATTATATTCTTTCCTATTTCAATTATTCTTTGTTATTCGTAATGGCATTTCATGTAATAACTTACAAAAAAGTTTATTTTTAAAAATGTCTTCTTGAGATAACACATTTATATAAAAATTAATGTAGAGATATTTTAACAACATTTCACTTTCACAACTTTTAACTTAAAATAATCAAATTCACATAATAAACTAATAAAAATTTATTTTAAATTAATATAAAGGGACATTTAGTTTAATATTCCTAAAAATTTATATATTTTGAAAACTTATCCATGCTTTAAAAAATTTGAAAATTAACTTTTCGCATTTAAAATTTCCAAAATATCCTAGATAAATCAAACATAAATATTATTTTTAAATCCAAATTTTATTTTTGATTAATTTATAAATAAAAGAAAACATATTATTTCAAATTTATTAATTAAAATAAGAATAAAAATTCTAATTATGTTGTTTAATTTTACAATATACAAATTCAAATATATTCGTTCGTCACTATATAGATCTCTTGAAGTGATCTTGCAACAAATATTATATAAAGATATTTTCAAATATGTAATTATTCAAACGTACATATAATCCAAAAAATATTTCAAATACAACTTACCTTAAATTTTCAAATATTGATTATTAACAAAATGTGTTCCTTGTAGAAGTGTGATATACATAATTAGGGTGATGTATATTTTTTTTGTCTACATCATAGTATCTAGAACGGTTCGGAAATCTAAACTGGGGTTACTGTGTTTACATAAACAGTGTCATGCGAGTAGATTCGAGCACTTCATGCTAGCTTGTACGCCTTAAAGCCTTTTGTGTTGTTTGCGTTAAAAATATGCGAGATTGAGAAAAAAATAAACGTCTAATTACTCTTCATGAATTCTTCACTCTTCTCATATATCTAAATTTTATTTTGTTCTATAATTAAAATAAATTTATTTTTGTTCTATAAAATATATCTAAAATTAAAATATATATCAAATTTTTATTTTACAAGAAATCATTTATTTTGAAAATTAAAAAAACCAAGATAAATATTTTTTGTAATTGTAAATTCTAAAATTCATGATGGTATTATTGTTTTTGTACCTAATAAAAATGTTATTTTTCAAAGTTTTTAAATCAAGGGTTAGTTTTCAAAATATGTAAAATTTTTAGAATATTAAATCAAATTTCCTCTAATATAAAACCAATAAAATCTATAACTGCCCAAATCATATTTTAATTATGCAAAAATACAATATACTATAATCATGTATCGTTTATAAGAAACTGAGGACTTTTTTTAAAAAATATCACTTAATTCAAAATAAAAAAAAACTTCGCCACGCGCTGTAGTGTGGTTTAAATCCTAGCGAGAATACAATTTACCCCCGAAAAAATTAAACCAACCCCTTGATTGAACCAACTTCCTAGACAAACAAAAAAACATAACCAGTCAGGTTTAAACTTTAATGAGATTGATTTCCATCACCAGGCCCGGTCCGTAGGGTAAGCGGGCCATGGCCTAGGGCCACCACATTTGTTTTTATGGACCATATATTTAGTTTTAGTTTAATAGTTTGTAAGACACTCATCATGAACCTTCCAATAAACATCATCAGGGGCAGGATAAAGGGAAAGGCAAGGTCCACGAATCGAGAGAGGCATCGGTCTATACTCATAGCGGCAAGGAGCTTCGTTATGGTCCTTGGAAGGGTGATAGAAGATATAGAGAAAGAGGTACAAGACCCTCTTTGGCATCAGACTATTTGCCATCTAAGGATATGACTAAGAGGACTGCGATGTCTACTTCCGGGTTAAATGAGATGAGATCCTCAGAGGTGGGGAAACACTTATCGAATCAGGAGAGGCTGATACTGCAAGCTTTCCACAGCAGCAACTCAGGTCAAAATCAGGTTCCCAATGAAGGTGTAGTCCTTGAGTCAAATGGTGGGGCAGCACCGGTTACGGGAAAAACTGTTCGTAGGGGCCTTCTTTTCGAGAATGATGTCAATGATTTAACCACGGTGGAGAGTACTAAAGGTAATCCTTCTGAATTTTCAATCCCATCGGACACGATTATTAAGACCAATGAGTTTTTAGATGAGTCAAAGGAACATTTGTTTGGATTTGAGGATGTAATGGAACATGGTTTTAATGTTGATGGTTTCTTAGAGTTAGATGAAGTTGATTTGATGCTGGTAGAGGATGTTGATAACGGATTGTTGTTAGAGACGGAACCTTCTACGGACTCGACGATAGTTGAAGAGAACTCAGGACAGGTTAGGGAGGAAAAAACAGGTGATGGGGAGGAGATCACAAAGGCCAAGCGGAAACAGGGAGTTAAAATCAAGAATAATCTGATTGGTGCGGGTTCAAAAAAGAGGATTGTGCAGGGCATTATTTCCCTAAGTAAAAGGGTGATACCAAAGACCTCGGGTCGTTTCGGTGAGGTTCACCACGCAGCTGGTAAGGTCTCTTCAAACCCGAGAGCAGATTCATATACTTCGAAATCGGAAAATCAGGGATGAGAGTTGTGTTGTGGAATGCTCAACGCAGTGGCACTAAGGGGATAATAAGCTATTTTCGGGATTTATGGAAGAAACACATGCGGGTTTTGTCGTCTCGTTTGATATCAAAACAAAAGTTTCTATTTATGTTTTTTTTTCAGTTTCATTTGGGATCTAATAAGTTGTATACGGTTGAACCGTAAGGCAGGAGTGGCGGTCTTGCCCCTTTTTATAATAATAATATCAAGGTCACCATTTTATTTACAAGAAATCGAGTAATCGAGTTATTGACATTGAAACTGGGTTCTCAGGGAAAAATTTGCTTATCTGTTATTTTTGGAGAACCGGTGACAAAATTGAGAGTTCAAGTATGGGAGCGGTTAACTAGAATCTCTTTGACTCGGAATGGTTCATGGTTTAGTATAAGCGATCTAAATGAGATAACCGGAAATCAAAACAAATTTGGAGGAAATTTGCGTCACGCCTCTTCTCTTGTGTCTTTGATGTTCAGCAATGGAGTTATACTCGGTGAAGTCATGATTTGCTTACGGGATTGTTTTGATTATGGGATCAGTTTGGTTTCAAATGTTGTGGGGTTAGGGAATCATATTATGATCAACAATGGGGTTACACTCGGAGAAGTCATGCTTTGGTTACGGGATTGTTTCGCCTGTTGGACCAGATCCGCTTCAATTTTTGAAAGCATGATTCAACGATTCTGGCTTCATGTGATTTTGGCGACGGTAACGATGGAAATGCTGACGGGTGGTCCCGAAGGTTCCATGATTTATGGCGGTGTATCAAAGAAGAGGATGGTCCAAGCGATGATTTTTCCGCGGGAGACGATGACGGCGAAGGTTTTGGTTCGTATTGGGGAGGAGGCAAAAGGGGTTAGGTTCGAAGGTTGCATCAGATCCGAAGACCGGTTCAGCAAAAACAAATTAGTCAATTTATGAGAATTATGAGTTGGAATTGTCAGAGTCTCGGGAATAAGTACACAATAGGTTATTTATGGGAGATTTGGAAAAAACATAAACCAGAGTTTCTATTTCTTTCAGAAACCAAGCAAGAATTTTCTTTTATGCAAAAATTCCAATTTCATTTCGGATATAATAAATTGTACACAGTCGAACCGCGTGGTGCGAGTGGTTGACTCGCTCTATTTTATGATGATTCATTGGATGTTAATGTTTTATTCTCAAGTAATCGGATAATTGATATTGAGGCGAAAATACAAGGAAAAACGGTTTTCTTATCGTTTATTTATGGTGACCCGGTACCAAAATCTCGAGATCATGTTTGGGAACGGTTAACACAGACAAGTTTATCCCGATTGGAACAGTGGTTTATAATTGGTGACTTAATTGAAATCACGGGAAATAATGAAAAGCAATGAGGCAATTTAAGGCCCGTATCCTCTTTTATATCTTTTAATCTCATGATACAACATTGCGGTTTTTTGGAATTTCAGTGTTACGGTAATACCATGTCCTGGAGGGGAAAACGAAACTCAAAAATTGTTCGGTGTCGTCTGGACAGGGCCTTGGCAAATGAAGATTGGCATGATATTTTTTCACATTCATATGTAGAATATTTAGCAATGACTGGGTCGGACCATAGAACAATTGTTGCTACTATAGAGGATAAAATCCCCCGGAAACGGGGCCAGTTTCGGTTCGATAAACGATGGATTGGACGGGACGGTTTAATGGAAACAATTTCAAAGGGCTGGGAAATTAATCCAGGCGGAGGAAAAATAACTTACCTTACGGCAGGGAAAAAATCAGGGATTTACAACAAGCTTTAGAGGAGGTCCAGAATGATGATAATAGCACCCACGAGGAATTGATGGATATTACACGAAAACTGAAAGAGGCTTATTTAGATGAGGAAACATTTTGGCAACAGAAAAGTCGTACTTTATGGGCAACGGCGGGGGACAGAAATACAAAGTTCTATCATGCGCAAGTTAAGCAAAGACGGGCGATAAATCGGATTACTGGCCTACATAATGCATCAGGATCTTGGGTCACCTCGGATAAAGAGGTGGAACAAGTGGCGGTTAACTACTTCGACGAATTATTCACCTCAACTTCTCCGACGGAATTTGAGAACACACTAAGCGATATACCGGCTCTAGTTTCGGAACAGAATAATGCTATGCTCACGGCAATGATCACGGAAGAGGAAGTTCGTAGAGCTCTTTTTATGATGCACCCAGAAAAGGCTTCGGGCCCGGATGGAATGACAGCACTCTTTTTCCAACGTTCATGGCAAATTATAAAGGCAGATGTAGTAGAATTGGTTAACGGTTTCCTGGAAAGGGTTTTTTTTTATCAACGGCTGAATATGACAAATATTTGCCTAATCCCGAAGACAGGACGGCCCACTCGTATGACGGAATTAAGACCTATAAGTCTGTGTAATGTTGGTTATAAGATTATTTCAAAGGTTTTATGTCAGCGGTTAAAGGGACTGCTACCAGACCTGATTTCAGAGACTCAATCAGCCTTTGTATCAGGGAGACTGATCTCCGATAATATTCTGATCGCCCAGGAGATGTTTCACGGCTTACGAACCAATAAATATTGCAAAAGTAAATTTATGGCAATCAAGACGGATATGAGCAAAGCATATGACCGGGTAGAATGACCATTTATTGAACATCTCTTCAGAAAATTTGGTTTCGTGGAAAAATGGATATCATGGATGATGTGGTGCATCCAATCGATACAATACAAGGTACTTATTAATGGTCAGACCAAAGGCCAAATAACTCCACACAGAGGGCTGCGGCAAGGCGACCCATTATCACCCTACTTATTCATACTTTGTACGGAGGTCTTGATAGCCAATATACGGAGAACAGAGAGGGAGAAATCACTTACGGGGTTAAAAGTGGCGAGGGCAGGCCCAACAGTCTCCCACTTACTCTTTGCGGATGATAGCCTGTTTTTCTGCAAGGCTATGGTTCAAGAGTGTCAAACAATCTTACATATACTTAAACAGTACGAGTCAGTCTCAGGGAAACAAATCAATTTTTCAAAATCATTCCTAAATTTCGGACATACTGTGGTACAAGACGAGATCAAACAATTGTTAGGGATCCCAAATATGGGAGGGATGGGTTCTTATCTGGGTCTCTCGGAAAGTCTCGGAGGAGCAAAGAGTAAGATTTTTAATTTTAACGTTGAGAGACACAATGATAGAATTAATGGATGGACATCAAGGTTACAGACCAAAGGGGGTAAAGAGGTCCTTATTAAATCGGTATCATCAGCTATGCCCACTTTCTTTATGTCATGTTTTTGTTTGCCCAAGTCCATAACCGCAAAACTAACTAGTACGGCAGCATGGTTCAGGTGAAGCTCCGACGGACAACAGAAAGGAATGCACTGGATAGCATGGAGGAAGATGTGTCGGAGTAAATCAGACGATGGAATTGGGTTTCGAACAGTAGAGGATTTTAACACAGCACTTCTGGCAAAACAACTATGGCGGCTAATGGATAAACCGGAATCCCTATTTGCTCGGGTTTTTAAGGGTCGTTACTTTCGGAACACAGACCCATTAGATCCTATAAGATCATACTCCCCGTCTTTTGGATGGAGGATCATTATTTCGGCTAGACCTCTGGTTACAAAATGGCTCATTAAAAGAGTTGGTTCAGGTGGTTCTATCTCAGTATGGAACGACCCATGGATATCATCTTCTTCCCCGATGTCAGCCACATGTAAGGGGTATAATTACTACCCAAATCTCAGGGTCAATCATTTGGTTGATCCAGCGACACAAACGTGGAACATGGAGTTGATAAATGCAATTATCGACCCGACCGATGTGAAAATTATTCGCAGTATACCCATCAGTATCACTTACCGACCAGATACCCTCGGTTGGCATTATACAAAAACAGGAAAATATACGGTTAGGTCGGGATACCAGATCGAGCAACAAAAACCATACAACGGGGGGAATCACACCTTCGGTCCGGATGTGAAGAAATTATAGGCACATACATGGAAATTAGCATGCCCACCGAAACTGCAACATTTTATTTGGCATGCCATTTCGGGATGCCTCTCGGTTTCAGCGAATTTACGCGCTAGAGGAATAAATTGTGATACACAATGTGCACGGTGTGGAGCGGAAGAGGAAACGATTAATCATGTTATTTTTGTATGCCCACCAGCGCTACAAACATGGGCACTCTCCCATATTCCATCGGCCCCGGGAGTTTTTTCGATGACATCGGTTTTCTCAAATTTCGATTATCTTTTCTGGAGACTTCCAAAAGAGGAAAAGAACGCAACTTTCCCGTGGATTGTGTGGAATATTTGGAAAGCAAGGAATGATAAGGTCTTCTCAAATGAGGATAGAAACCCACAAGAGATAATAAGGATAGCGGAAACGAAGGCCATAACTTGGGAAACGGCACAAATTAGTGAACCGGACATAATTTCTCAACAAATCGGTCATAATACGGCGATGGCTCATTACGAGGAATATGATGGACTGAAATGCTATATTGATGCCTCTTGGAAGTAAACGGATAATTATTCTGGCTTAGGATGGCACTGTTTTCAGGAAGGAGTCGAAGGAGCCAATGGAGCCATAATGGGATCACGAAATTTGCGAAGAAGTCTGGGCGATGCATTGCATGATTGCAAATCAGAAGACGGCGATAATTTTTGCAATAGACTGCTCAGAGCTGGTGAAGATGGTGTCTACACCCAAGGAGTGGCCGACTTTTACACTACATTTGGAGGAGTTCGCGAGGAGAAAGGAGGAATTCACCTTCTTCTCTATCACTCATATCCCACGCGCAACTAACGGAGTGGCAGACGAGTTAGCACGAGGTGCTCGAGTCTACCCATCAGATTTCATTTATGTAAACTCGATACCCCCGGTTTGGTTTACTGAACCGGTTTAGGTATTTAGGTTGTTGACAAAAAAAAAAAAAAAGTTTGTAAGACACAAAATTTGAAACCCGTGTTTTTATTTAAAATATTATTGTCTAACTAAAAAACAATTGGTTTGTGTCACATAATTCTCTTTTTTACTAAGAATGAGTAAGTGGACCAGTAGTTACCACACCTCTGCTGCCATCTTACCGGTAGAGCTGTGAAGCGGGTTAAACCCGCCCCGCGCATGTTACACTTTTTTTTCGACCGCTTCGACCCGGCCCGCTTGACTCATTAACAAAAATTTCTCGACTGCACCCGCCCCGCTTGAACATGTATGTACTCGTGAGTAACCCGTAAATATTTAAATAATAAAAATAAATTTAGTAAAAAATAAATTTAATAAAATAAATTTCATATGAAAAACATATATAAATACATAATGTTTTGAAAAAATAAATAAAATAATTAATTAATTTATATATTTTACAAAATATTTCAACATTTTAATAGTATTTAGTAAATAAATATTATTTATCTTATTTTTAAAAAAATTGCGGGTAACCCGCGGGAAAAAATGCCAATCCGCACCCGCCCCGCATTTGAAAACACTCGACCTTCATCCGCCACGCTTTTTGGCAATTTAAAAATTCTCGACCCGCATCCACCTACGACAGGTCAAAACCCGCGAGTCCCGCGAATAAACACTCAAATTGACAGCCCTAAGTAATAGCTACTTGTTGTAGCGTCAATTTGTTTATTTACAAAAGAAAATGATTATGTGTGTAAGCTTTGTTAAAAAATTGTGCTAATGTGATGTTTTACTGCTTCCATATGTGGCATCTACCCAAACATGCATAACAATAAGAACATGCTAAGAAATCCCACAATCGATGTTAGGGGTAAACGGCCAATTTCTACCCGGACTATTTCAAATGGTGCGAATTTGTACTTGACAAATTCAAGTGTTCAATTTCATACTCAGACTCTTCAAAATTTGAATATTCATATCTGGACTCTTTTTTTTGGCAAAAATAAACATTGACCAACACCCCGTCAACCCCGTAACACCATTAACGGTGAGAACTCTCGTGCCACGTATGATGCCCCGTAGTCACGGAATGGTAAACGACGTCGTTTTGAGTAAAAAAAAAATTGAAAAAATGTTTTCAAAACGACGACGTTTTGAAAATTTGGGGTTAAAAAAAATACTAAATGAATCTTCTTCTTCCTTCGATCCGTTTTCAAGGAAATGACATTACAGAATCTGCAAAGTTCTAAGAACCTAAAGTCATCCAATGTCTATATACTAAATGAAAAAATGTTTTCATAACAACAATTATATGAAAGTGGAGAAGAAAATCCGCAAAGTCGTCAAATTTCACAGCCTCATTCTCTCTCAGCCCAACAACACCATCCCAATCTCCCTCCTAGACACGCTCGCTTGCCGTCTAGGCCTCAGGCTTCAAGCAGCACGAGCCATGCGCTTTCCTCCTCAAATTCCTACACGTATTCGAGATTTACGAGCACCCAGTTCAGAGAATCATCTGTTGGAGGTGGGTTTAGCACCCCCAATTAGCTAGGCTCATCTCAGCAAATAAGGCACCGAGCTTGCACCCCGAGCTTCCATCCCGAGCTCGCGCCCCGAGCTTCCATCCCGAACTCGCGCCCCGAGCTACCATCCCGAGCTTGCACCCCGAGCTTCCATCCCGAGCTCGCGCCCCGAGCTTCCATCCCGAACTCGCGCCCCGAGCTTCCATCCCGAGCCCGCACCCCGAGCTTCCATCCCGAGCTCGCACCCCGAACTAACGCTAACGCCGCACGAAGATGCACTGGTCACGGCATGCCTTGCACTGTTCACAGGCGCTGTTCACGGGCACTATTCACGACATGTCTTGCACTGTTCACGGGTACTGTTCACCGGCGCTGTTCACGGGCACTGTTCACGACATGCCTTGCACTGTTCACGGGGTACTGTTCACCGGCGCTGTTCACGGGCACTGTTCACGACATACACTGCACTGTTCACGGGCGCTGTTCACCTTGCACTGTTCACCGATACTGTTCACGACCCGTCTCGTCAACATCACGTCATCCCCGAATCACGGAGAACCGCCTATGCGGCCTTTGCTATATATATACCCCTCGCACGCACTCGCTTAGAGATATCCGGGACAGGGACTCACGGCCTAAAAAAAAAAAAAAAAAAAAAAAAAATATTAAAAAAAAAAGAGAGCTCCACGCCATGTCTGCTTCTCTGAAGTTATCTCCATACTCCAAAATCAGATCCGGTGAACCGCCTCGCTCCGACCAAGCCTGCATCTTACGGTAAACCGCCTCGCTCCCGACCAGAGTCGCCTCCACCTTTAGCTCCGACACCGACGACGGCGACCTCCATGGTTTCGCGTTATTCCTCTGAAGGCATGTGAAGCAAAATCTCTTCTCCTTGTCCGACCGGATGCGGATCTACGACGATTTGTTCCGTGTTCTCCTCGGCTCCGAAAACTCCAGCTCCACCGGAACCAGGATCGATGCTCCGCGACAGGTCATGCCCGAATTCAACACCACCAATCTTCATCTTCGTCGCCGCGAACGCCGAACGTGAGTGAAGGGAGAAGCCGTGAGCGGCACCACCTCCGTCTGTGACCTCCTTCACCGACCACGTCAGCAATTCGCCGCCGCTCAAGCTTCCCGGAGCTCCGCCATGACCGCCGCTGCTTATCGCCGCCTCTACAACCAAGCAAGCCGGCGAGTGAAGAAAAATCAGATTCCCTTTTGTATTGGGCTCAAACATACTCGTGGCCCATGAGTATCATGGTATAGCAGGCCCAGACTTTGGCCCAATAGACATCAACCGAGCTTCTCACACTAGTTTCCAAAACCCAAGAAGCTGCGTTCTCTTTCCAAAAACGAAAAGGAAGAAAAAAAAAAAAAAAAAAAAAAAAAAAAAAAAAAATTCGAGTCTCATTCCAACAAAAAAAAAAGGGGAACAACTCCCGATCTCGTTCCAGCTCGTTACTTGTCGATCATAGCTCATCAATCGAGCTCCCTAAAATCAAGGTACCCTTTATCAAAAATTTACTTTATTATTCAAACTCAGATTTAATCACAGGGTTCATCCCTCCAAACCGGACTCCGAGGAAAGCAGTTTGCGGTCGTAGCTCGTCGATCTGACAGTGCGGCAGTTCGGAGTCGCAGCTCGTCGGTCTAACAGTTAGGTAGCTCGGTCGCAGCTCGCTCATCGCGCAGTCGCAGTTTGCCGACCTCAACAGCTCCGCCTAACTAACGACCTCAACAGCTCGCCGACCTCCTACTCGCCAAGCTCATGATCGCAGTTCTCCGACCGTGCGACTCGCTGACCTCGTAGTACGCTAAACAACTAACCGATTTTAGAAATTAAACGACTCGGAATCATAGCTCACCGGCCTCGCGCCTAACTAACAAACGCCGAGCTCAGCCTCAAGCGCAATCTCGTATCTTTAGCCATTTTTTTTGCAGATCGTAGCTCGTCGATCTGACAGTGAGGCAGTTCGGAGTCGCAGCTCGGTCTAACAGTTAGGTAGCTCGGTCGCAGCTCGCTCATCGCGCAGTCGCAGTTCGCCGACCTCAACAGCTCCGCCTAACTAACGACCACAGCTCGCCGACCTCCTACTCGCCGAGCTCACGATCAGTCCTCTGACTGCACAACCCGCGGCCCACCGACCACGCAGCTCGCTAACTTCGCGGTCTAGCAATTCACACACGTCCGTCTATTGCTCCCGCCTAATGAGACCCAGCAGTCAATCCCAAGATCTTGGAGACCGACCTGAGATGCGCCGAGCTAACAAGAATCAACTTCGATGCATTCGCTACACCTCATGACACCGAACTGGGGGGGGGCTTATTGTTGGAGGTGGGTTTAGCACCCCCAATTAGCTAGGCTCATCTCAGCAAATAAGGCACCGAGCTTGCACCCCGAGCTTCCATCCCGAGCTCGCGCCCCGAGCTTCCATCCCGAACTCGCGCCCCGAGCTACCATCCCGAGCTTGCACCCCGAGCTTCCATCCCGAGCTCGCGCCCCGAGCTTCCATCCCGAACTCGCGCCCCGAGCTTCCATCCCGAGCCCGCACCCCGAGCTTCCATCCCGAGCTCGCACCCCGAACTAACGCTAACGCCGCACGAAGATGCACTGGTCACGGCATGCCTTGCACTGTTCACAGGCGCTGTTCACGGGCACTATTCACGACATGTCTTGCACTGTTCACCGGCGCTGTTCACGGGCACTGTTCACGACATGCCTTGCACTGTTCACGGGGTACTGTTCACCGGCGCTGTTCACGGGCACTGTTCACGACATACCCTGCACTGTTCACGGGCACTGTTCACCTTGCACTGTTCACCGATACTGTTCACGACCCGTCTCGTCAACATCACGTCATCCCCGAATCACGGAGAACCGCCTATGCGGCCTTTGCTATATATATACCCCTCGCACGCACTCGCTTAGAGATATCCGGGCTGGGACCCCCGGCTGCGGAAGAATCTTGTATGGACTCTGATTTTGACTCTCTCACCTACCACAAGTTGCCCGACCTCTCTATCTTTGTAACGAGACAACACTTTAGAACGCCGAACTGGACGTCCTTCGGAACCAGTTCGTAATTCAAAAGCGTTTACTTCTCTTTCATCAATAACACGAAACACGGCCCCCGGCCTGCTCATATTTCTCCCGACCTGCCTTAATTGTGGGTAAATTGCTCTATTAACGAAATTCTCACCTCCCGTCTCCTAATCATTCTTTAAACACACTTAGTGATCCGTGGGATCAACATCATCTATTGTCGATTAATCCGAAAGGCTTCGGATCAAATCCGCCGCGAGCACGAAGCTGTTCTCGCCCAGATACCCAACGCCGAGATCCGCCTGCGGAAACTCGTTATGATGTCGAATACGGGTCGGATCCATCTGGAACATGTCCGGATTTCTCGCAGGGAGTTCGGGCTCCCTGAAGATTTTGAGTACTCGGAGGTTTTAAAACACCCACAGTTCTTCAGGCTCATTGATGCCGAAGAGACTCAAGATAAGTACATCGAGATTGTGGATAGAGAACTTTGTTTATCGATTTGCGCGATTGAGAGAGTTAGAGAGATTGAGTATAGGTCAAAAGGAATCGATGCAGAGGATGTTCGATTCTCCTTCGTCGTGAATTTTCTCGTGGGTTTAAGATCGGAAATGGATTGGACAATGAAGATGAAATCAAATGAAATAACCGGATTTGAGTTGATAATTACGTTCGATTTTTTATTCTATGGCGGAAAACCGAAGCAATATTGGTTTAGCTTTTTTTGCTTAACCCAAATTTTCAAAACGACGACGTTTTGAACCTATTTTTTAAAAAATTGTTTTACTCAAAACAAGGTCATTTTATCATTCCGTGACAATGGGCCAGCATACGTGGCACGGGAGTTTTTTTCGTTAACAGTGTTACGGGGTTGAGTAACGGGATGTTGGTCAACATTTGTTTTCGCCAAAAAAAAATAGTCCAAATATGAATTTTCAAATTTTGAAGAGTCTGGATATGAAATTGGACACTTGAATTTGTCAGGTACAAATCCGCACCATTTGAAATAGTCCGGGTAGGAATTGGCCGTTTAGCCGATAGTGAGCAAGGGGGTTGAGATTAACAGTCAGTCATGTAGGTGTGGGAATGAGCACACCCCCCCCTCCCTCCCTCCCCTTTTTTACTGTTCACGGCCTGCCCGGTACTGTTCCCGACCTGCCTGATACAGTTCATGACTATCTGGTACTGTTCACGACTTGTTAGGCACTGTTCATGACTGTCAGGCACTGTTCACGACATGTCCAGTACTGTTCACGACCTACACAGCACTGTTCACGACCTACACGGCACTGTTCACGTACAGTCAGACACTGTTCACATCTTGCTCGGTACTGTTCACGACCTGCCCGATATTGTTCACGTCCTGCCTTGTAAACGTCACGTCATCCCGAGAAAGACGATGAGGCCGCCACGTCATCCCCAAAAAGCGGAGAGTTGTCCGCTCAACTCCCACTATAAATACCCCTTTGGAGTTCATTGTCAAAGGATCCCAGACGGCAGCTCTCCCACTCTCTCTCTAAATACTTTTCTCTCTCTAAATAATTCTCTTGCCGAGCTCTCCGACCTGACGGCAGACGACTGACGACCCGACGTGACGGTCGACGGCTGACGACCTGACGGCTGACGACCGACCTGACGGCTGACGACCCGACCTGACGGCTGACAGTCTGCCGACCTGACGGCCTGACGGTTGACGTCCTGCCGACCTGACGGCTGACGGCCCGCCGATCTGACGGCTGAGGGCTTGCTGACCTGTCGACCTGACGGCTGACGGCCTGACGACCTGACCTGACAGCCGACGATCTGATGACCTGACCTGACGGCTGACGACCTGACCTGATGGTTGACGACCTGACCTGACGGTTGGCGACCAGATGGCTGACGACTGACGACCGGACCTGACGGCTGACGATCTGATGACTTGACCTGACGGCTAACGATCTGACGACCTGACCTGACGGCTGACGACCTGACCTGACGGCTTCCGCAGCTCTCCCAGCTCCTCCAGCTTTCCGCAGCTCTCCGCAGCTCTCCGCAGCTCTCCGCAGCTCTCCCGAGCTCCCTAGTTCCTCACATACACTCCTCAACAACGAACTACGAATGGCTTGATCCCCAACCTGGGGTATGTAGGCAGCCTTCGAGCACAGCTATAAATCATTTCTTCCTCCTCATTTGCCGACCGGGGATCTTAATAGAAAATCCCCGAAGCTCCCCGATACAAATTGATTTGTGGGAGACGTGCTCAAACACGCTCCAACAATTGGCGCTAGAGGGAGGGGATTTGAGGATTTTTCTACACGCAAAGAGTAGCTCGGCAAATGTCGAGAACATATCCCTCATCTCCGAACAACTCCATACAGATAAGTGCCAAGCTTATGTCATTTTTTTTTTACTATTTTCTTTCTCTTTGAACCAATCTCATCTCGCCATACACTCGACAAGATAAGTACCGAGCCTAGCCTTATACATAAGCTTAAGAGTCAGTAAAGCCGAGCTCACACTCGACAAGATAAGTACCGAGCCTAGCCTCGTACTTAAGCTTAAGAGTCAGCAAAGCCGAGATCATCTCGCATCAAACTAGACAAGATAAGTGCCGAGCCTAGCCTCGTACTTAAGCTTAAGAGTCATCAAAAGCCGAGCTCATCTCGCAATGCATACGATCAACAAGTGCCGAGCCTAGTCTCGCACTTACACATAAGATTTTAAACTCTAATCAAGTTCACCCTTACTTGCACGTATACCGAGCTGAGACTTGTTTCGTCCGCCGACTTCGACACTCGTTCATCGAACTTGAGGGAGGGCTATTGTAGGTGTGGGGATTAGCACACCCCCCCACCCCTTTTTACTGTTCACGACCTGCCCGATACTGTTTCCGACCTGCTCGGTCCTGTTCCCGACCTGCCCGATTCTGTTCACGACCTGTCTGGCACTGTTCATGATTGTTCATGACTGTTCACGATATGTCTGGTACTGTTCATGTCTTGCCTGGTACTATTCACCACCTGCTCGGTACTGTTCACTATCTGCCCGGTACTGTTTACGTCATGCCTTGTCAACGTCACGTTATCCCGCGAAAGACGATGAGGCCGCCACGTCATCCCCAAAAAGCGGAGAGTTGTCTGCTCAACTCTCACTATAAATACCCCCTTGGAGTTCATTGTCAAAGGATCCCGGACGACAGCTCTCCCACTCTCTCTCTAAATACCTTTCTCTCTCTAAATAATTCTCTCGCCGAGCACTCCGACCTGACGGCTGATGACTGACTATCCGACCTAACGACCGACGGCTGACAACCTGACGGCTGACTTTCTGCCGACCTGACGGCCTGACGGTTGACAGCCTGCCGACCTGACGGCTGACGACTGACGGCTGACGACTGATGGCTTGCCGACCTGACGACCTGACGGCTGACAGCCTGACGACCTGACCTGACGGCCGACGATATGATGACCTGACCTGACGGCTGACGGCCTGTCCTGACGGTTGACGACCTGACGCGCCGACCTGACGGCTGACGACTGACGACCCGACCTGACGGCTGACGACTGACGACCCGACCTGACGGCTGACGATCTGAAGACCTGACCTGACGGCTTCCGCAGCTCTCCCAGCTCCTCCAGCTCACCGCAGCTCTCTGCAGCTCTCCCGAGCTCCCTTGTTCCTCACATACACTCCTCAACAACGAACTACGAATGGCTTGATCCCCAACCTGGGGTACGTAGGCAGCCCTCCGGGCACAGCTATAAATCATTTCTTCCTCCTCATTTGCCGACCGGAGCGTAACCGGCTCTATCTTTACAGAAAATCCCCGAACCTCCCCGATACAAATTTATTTGTGGGATACGTGCTCAAACACGTTCCAACAGGTCACAACTACTGGCAATAGGTAACAAAAGTTGAAATAACAGTATGTAACAGCTACCGGTTGTAGCTAGAGCTGTCAAGTGGGTCAAACCCTCCCCGCTAGATCCGTCCGCGCGGGTTACACTTTTTTCGACCCGTTTCGACCCTCCCCGCTTGACATATTAACAAAAATTTCTCGATCCGCACTCGCCCTGTTTAAACCCGCGGATACCCGCAGTTAATCCGTAAATATTTAAATAATAAAAAAATTAGTAAAAAATATATTTAATAAAATAAATATATGAAAAAATTTCACAATTTTCTGAAAAAATAAACAAAATAATTAATTAATTTATATATATTACAAAATATTTTAATAGTATTTAGTAAATAAATATGATTTATTTAATTTTATTTTAAAATTGCGGGTAACCCGCGAGACTCGCAGGAAAATAATGCAGACCCGCACCCGCTCCGCATTTGAAAACACTCGACCCGCATCCGTCCCGCTTTTTGCCAATTTAAAAATTCTCGATCCGCACCCGCCTCGCGACGGATCAAAACTCGCGGGTCCCGCGGTTAAACACTCAAATTGACAGCCCTACATAGCGGTGTCGAGTTCGACTCCACTTACCCTCCATATGTTGGGGTATTTGACTATTGGACCGGCCTATTGTGGTTCAAAATGATGACAACAAATTTTATCTCTTTTTACTTATATTTTATTTATGTTTTACTTCTATTTTGCTTAATTTATATTTTCATTTATGTTTCTTTATATATATTTTTTTTGCTTATATTTTGTTTAACATTTTTCTAATATGAAATGATATTAAGTAAGCGGTTTAAAATCATACTAATATGGTTATTTATCTTTAACATGCTTTATATATATATATATATATATATATATCAGTTTTAACGATTTCGTAAGAAAAAATATAAAATGGGTTATTTTTTAGAAATCGTATTTTGGTTTTTTTTTTTTTGCTGAATTTTTTTTTTTTTTGGATTTGTTGTATTTTTTAGAAATGCAAAGAAAGTGATTTTTTTACTGTAAATTTTGTAATTTACCAAATACCACAATTTTTTTTTTGCATCGAACTACCATTTTTATTGGACCGGAGCTGTCCATCACCAAATGCAACAATTGTACAAAGAAAAATTAGTTTACAATCATAATTTCTTATTCTCTTAATTTCGACAAATTTAATTATCATGCAATCCTGGTTAGAAAAGAAAGTTAGGTCCAAAATATCCATAACTAATTAGACAATGCAATAACTCGAACAATACAAAAAAGGGACAAACGTCAGAGTCTGTTGCAGATGTATTTTCACCACAACCACACATCTTACCATCTTACCTTAATCCCACCCGTTCATCTTACTTACAACATCTGTTGAACATGCAGAAGCAGACAGATATTTCACAATCAAATATATAAAAATTAAAAATTTGTTGTTGTTTTTTTTTCCTCTATAAAAGAACACTAGAGTCAATCAATCGTCTATAGTCTGATATTAAACAATGACAAACGACAACAATGGAGATGGAGCCAAGCTCCACGTCGCAATGTTCCCATGGCTAGCTTTTGGCCATATGGTTCCATACTTGGAGCTCTCCAAGCTTATAGCTCAAAAGGGTCACACCGTCTCTTTCATCTCCACTCCTCGTAACATCGACCGCCTCCTTCCACGGTTGCCGGAGAATCTCTCCTCCTCCATCAATTTCGTCAAGCTCCCTCTTTCCGCCGTCGTCGTCGACAACAACAACAAACTCCCGGAGGACGGCGAAGCCACCACCGACGTGCCTTTCGATCTCATACCTTACTTGAAAATAGCTTTCGACAGACTGCGAACTCCGGTGACGGAGTTTCTGGAATCTTCGAAACCCGATTGGATTCTACAGGATTTCGCGGCGTATTGGCTTCCTCCGATCTCTCGCCGCCTCGGGATCAAAACCGGATTCTTCAGCGCTTTTAACGGCGCGACTCTCGGAATTCTGAAACCGCCGGGATTCGAAGAATACCGAACTTCTCCGGCGGATTTTATGACGCCGCCTAAGTGGGTCCCGTTCGAAACTCCGGTAGCTTTTAAGCTATTCGAGTGCCCGTACATTTTCAAAGGATTTATGGCGGAGACAACGGAAGGGAATATCCCCGACATCCACCGTGCCGCCGGCGTAATCGACGGTTGTGACGTCATCGCTGTGCGGAGCTGTTACGAGTACGAAGCCGAGTGGTTGGGACTTATACAGGATATTCACCGGAAACCGGTTATTCCGGTGGGAGTTTTACCTCCGAAACCGGAAGAAAAATACGATGATACCGACACGTGGCTGTCTATCAAATCGTGGTTGGACTCGCGGAAAAGCAAATCCGTAGTGTACGTAGCTTTCGGTTCAGAAGCTAAACCGAGTCAGACGGAGCTAAACGCGATCGCTCTCGGTTTAGAACTTTCCGGTTCACCTTTCTTCTGGGTGTTAAAGACTCGACGCGGTCCGTGGGATACAGAACCGGTCGAGCTTCCGGAAGGTTTCGAAGAGCGGACGAAGGAGAGAGGGATGGTGTGGAGAGGTTGGGTTGAGCAATTGAGAACACTGAGCCACGATTCGATCGGTTTGGTTCTGACTCATCCCGGTTGGGGAACGATAATTGAAGCTGTCCGGTTTGCTAAACCGATGGCGATGCTGGTTTTTGTGTACGACCAAGGATTGAATGCGAGAGTTATAGAGGAGAAGAAAATTGGGTATATGATCCCTCGGGATGAGACAGAAGGTTTCTTTACTAAAGAAAGTGTTGCCAAGTCGTTGAGATTGGTAATGGAGGAAGAAGAAGGGAAGGTTTACAGAGAGAATGTGAAGGATATGAAAGGAGTGTTTGGAGACATGGATAGGCAAGATCGTTATGTCGATTCTTTCTTGGATCATCTCCTTGCTAATCGTTAACTTTATGCAATGGCGGATCGATTGAATAACTGAAAATTTATCAATTGTTGCAACGATGATCAATGAATAATAATGTATGTTAGTATTGAAATAGTTAAATTTTGCTGTGACAAAAAAAAAAAAAAAACACTAAGCGTTGAATGTGATTTAGTTGTGTTATAAGAGCATGCTCAACAAGGAGATTTAAATAGAAGAGTTCTAAAAAATTATAATGATATATAATTGATAAATATTGGAGAGGTTCTAAAAGAAGAGAGAGGGGTTCTAAAATTAGAACTTTTAGATACAGATTCTAAAAATTAACACACAAAATGTTGGGGTTCTAAAAGGTGAGGTTCTAAAAATTTTAGATACCCATTTTTTTTTAGAACCTCACCAATGGACATGCTCTAATGGAAGGAGACTCTCAACAACTTGTGGACTTAATATTCGGTCAGAGCTGTCAAGCGGGTCCAATCCGGCCCACTAGATCTGTCCCGCGCGGATTACATATTTTTCGGATCCTCATCAACTCGTCTTATTTGATTCATTAACAAAAACTGCTCAACCCGCATTCCCTTCGCTTGAATCCGTGGGTACACGCATATAACCAGCAAATATTTTTTTTAAAAAATAAATTTTATAAAATAAATTTCACATAAAAAACATAAATACACAATCTGGAAAAATAAACAAAATAATTAATATATATATATATAAAAAAAACAAATCAGTTAACCAAAAAATATATATATATATTACAAAATATTTCAACATTTTAATAGTATTTATAGTAAATATTTTTTTTTTAATTGCGGGTAATCCGTGAGACAGGCGGGAAAAAAATACTGATCCGCACCTGCTCCGCATTTAAAAACACACGACCCGCATCCGCCCCACCTTTTGGCATTTTGAAAATTCTCGACCCGCACCCGTTTCACACCCACCCCGTGGCAGGCCAAAACCTGCTAGATCGGCAGGATAAACACTCAAATTGACAACCCTACGCATAGCAATGACTAATTTGATCCTTGATATTGATTTCCATCACCAATTTGATCCTTGATATTGATTTCCATCACCAAATGCAACAATTACAAAGACAATTAATTTCGACAAATTTAATTATCATGCAATGTTGGTTAGAAAAGAAAGTTAGGTCCAACGCATCCATAACCTAACAAATGCGTTTTACGATTGTGTATTTTCATTTTAGCATCTTTCAGCTTATAACCGTTTATAGAATTATGCATTTTTGTTATTCGATATATACATTTCTGCTTATAACTATTTATTTCATTAAATGTTGCCTCTTTTAATACACCCGTATTTTCAACTATATTGTATTTTATTTCATACAACATCTTTTCATTCATGAATATTAATTTCAGAAAGACTCAAATAATAATTTAACAAAATATACTATTATCGTTATTTTTCATCTTCCTTCTTATCTAAATTTACATCGATTTTGTTCTCTTAATTTTTACTTCGTGACTTTGAGGGCTTCGAACTTCACTTTTCAGTAGAAAAGTATTACGTTACGTTCTTTTCGAACGAATTTGTCTCTCTGATTACTTTTGTGTGATTATTTCTCTAATTTATTTGTTCAGCTGAAAATTTTCTAATTTTTTTTATATATATATGGTTTTGTTTGGAGAACCTAGTTTTTGGAATTACGATTCTGAAAATTGAAAATTGAACATTAACATTATTGTTTTTGAACCTTGTAGGATAGCACAATTTAAGTATTCAAAGAAATATGTTGTTATTTTACTCCTCTCATATACTTTGATATGTTGCTTCCATAAACATAGGCTTAAAAGTTGAAAACTTTGTGATAATTAAGTAAACAAAACATGGGCCTACAAAATAAAAAACAATGAGCTTCTAATTATTAGATAACTATAAAAAATACCTAACAATGATCTCTTATAAAAATATAAAAACAAATTTAATTTGTTTTTTTTTAGAATTAGAGTAGAGTAAACCAAAATTCGGTTATGTGACATAAAAGATTAAGTGACTTGGTTATTTTATCTTTGTTTGAGTATATCACATTCACATAAAAGATTGAATGACTTGGTTATCTTTAAAGCAAAAAAAAAACTTGGCTATTTTATATATGGAAAGAAAATTAGTTCCAAACTTTGATTTTGAAAATTTGGTTAACGATTTTGTTGACAAAAAAAAAAAATGTTATAGAACTAATATTTTGTTTGCTAGTTTAACATTTTATTTGTTTTTGCTATATAACAATAAATTGAAGTATTTTATTTCTAATCACTATTGACGGTCGTTAGCGTTGGCACGGTTCTGATACTATGCATTTATGCATATTATATGGATTTGAATCCCGATTGTGATACAACAATCACTGTTGGAACGTGTTTGAGCACGTCTCCTACAAATCAATTTGTATTGGGGAGGTTCGGGGATTTTCTGTTAAGATAGAGCCGGTTGCGTTTCGGTCGGCAAATGAGGAGGGAGAGGTGATTTATAGCTGTGCCTGGAGGGATGTCTACGTACCCCGAGTTGGGGATCAAGCCATTCGTAGTTCGTTGTTGAGGCGGGTAGGAGAGAACTGGAGAGCTGGGAGCTCGGGAGAGCTGCGCCGAGCTGGGAGCTCGGGAGAGCTGCGGAGAGCTGGGAGAGCTGGGAGAGCTGCGGAGAGCTGGGAGAGCTGGGAGAGCTGCGGAGAGCTGGGAGAGCTGGGAGAGCTGCGGAGAGCTGGGAGAGCTGGGAGAGCTGCAGAGAGCGGGGAGAGCTGGGAGAGCTGCAGAGAGCGGGGAGAGCTGGGAGAGCTGAGAGAGCTGGGAGAGCTGGGAGAGCTGGGGAGCTGGGAGAGCTGGGAGAGCTAGGGAGCTGGGAGAGCTGCCGAGCTAGGAGAGCTGCCGAGCTGGGAGAGCTGCCGAGCTGGGAGAGCTGCCGAGCTGAGAGAGCTGTCGAGCTGGGAGAGCTGCCGAGCTGGGAGAGCTACCGAGCTGGGAGAGCTGGGAGAGCTGCAGAGAGCTGGGAGAGCTGCACCGAGCTGGGAGAGCTGCCGAGCTGGGAGAGCTGCCGAGAGCTCCTTTTAGAGAGGGAAAGTTATTTAGAGAGAGAGGATGAGAGTTTTTTTGTGTGTCGATAATGAATACCAAATGGGGTATTTATAGTGGGAGTTGAGCAGACAGCTCTCCGGTTTTTGGGGATGACATGACGGTTCGTGAACAGTACCCGGCACGTAGTGAACAGTGCCGAGAATGTCGGGAACAGTAACCAGCAGGTCGTGAACAGTACCCAGCACGTCGTGAACAGTACCCGGTACGTCGTGAACAGTGCGGGCAGGTCGGGAACAGTAACCAGCAGGTCGTGAACAGTACCCGGCACGTCGTGAACAGTGCCCAACATGTCATGAACAGTGCCCCAGGTCGTGAACAATACCCATCACGTCGTGAACAGTGCCGAGCAGGTCGTGAACAGTGCCCAGCATGTCGTGAACAGTACACGGCACGTCGTGAACAGTACCGTATCTGCATAGTAGATGTTGGGTTTTTGGTGCTAGGCCTTTTGCTTTGGAATTGGCTAAAAAATGGGGTGTGCTCATCACCACACCCACAATAGCCCTCCCCCAAGTTCGGCGAACGAGTGTCGAAGTCGGCGGACGAAACAAGTCTTAGCTCGGTATATGTTAACCTGCAAGTAAGGGTGAACTTGATTAGAGTTAAAAAATTTATGTGCAAGTGCGAGACTAGGCTCGGCACTTGTTGATCGTGTTGTTCGCGAGATGAGCTCGGCTTTTGGGTTCGACCCGAGGTGCGAGGCGAGAGCTCGGCTTATCCTTTGCGAGCCGGAGCTCGGCTTTTGGGTTCGACCCGAGGTGCGAGGCGAGAGCTCGGCTTATCCTTTGCGAGCCGGAGCTCGGCTTTTGGGTTAGACCCGAGGTGCGAGGCGAGAGCTCGGCTTATCCTTTGCGAGCCGGAGCTCGGCTTTTGGGTTCGATCCGAGGTGCGAGGCGAGAGCTCGGCTTATCCTTTGCGAGCCGGAGCTCGGCTTTTGGGTTCGACCCGAGGTGCGAGGCGAGAGCTCGGCTTATCCTTTGCGAGCCGGAGCTCGGCTTTTGGGTTAGACCCGAGGTGCGAGGCGAGAGCTCGGCTTATCCTTTGCGAGCCGGTGCTCGGCTTTTGGGTTCGATCCGAGGTGCGAGGCGAGAGCTCGGCTTATCCTTTGCTAGCCGGAGCTCGGCTTTTGGGTTAGACCCGAGGTGCGAGGCGAGAGCTCGGCTTATCCTTTGCGAGCCGGAGCTCGGCTTTTTGGTTCGACCCGAGGTGCGAGGCGAGAGCTCGGCTTATCCTTTGCGAGCCGGAGCTCGGCTTTTAAGGAGAAAGAAAAGAGTAAAAAACGAAATAAGCTTGGCACTTATCTGTATGGAGTTGTTCGGAGATGAGGGCGATGTTCCCGACATTTGCCGAGCTACTCTTTGCGTGTAGAAAAATCCTCAAACCCCCTCTCTGAAGCGCCAATTGTTGATCCCGGGGATCACAAACTATGTTTAAGAGATTGATTAGGGAAAGAGATGCGAGATTTTCGTTAATTAGAGCGAGTTAACCAAGGTTTAAGATAGGTCGGGTATATCGGTGAACAGGTCGTGGACCGTATTCTTTTATATATGATCGAAGGACGTGAGCAATTTAGAGTTACGAACTGGTTCCGATGGGAGTCCAGTTCGGGGATCTAAATTGCTGCTTTGTTACAAACGAGAGAGAGAGAGAGAGAGAGGTCGGGTCTATTTGTGGTAGGTGAGATGCCCAAATTCCAGTCGTCCCTTTCTTAATGAATGCTAAGGGGTATATATACTGGGAGTCGACTTCCTGCTCCCCGGGATTCCGGGGCCACGTGGCGTCTTCAGCCTGTTTTGCGGGTAAGGTGGCCTAGGAGACGTGTTCCGGCTTTCGAGGCGAGAGGTCATGATGAGCTCGGCGCCATACCTTTGCAGAGCAGCGCACTGTTTTGCCAACTCTCCTCCACGTGTCCTTTTCTCCTTCGTCAGTTCCGCAGGGTTGGTGGGGCGTCCAGTCGAGGCCGTATCTCTACGCGGGTAGCGCACTGTTCTACCAGCTCCCACGTGCCTTCTGCTCTTATGACATTTCTGCTTTGGCGAAGTGCCAGCGCGGACCCGAGGTGCGTTCTCGGGAGCTCGGTGCTTTCAGGTCGGCGACCGAACTGAATAGGCGTTTTTTCTAAGATGAGCCTAACTAATTGGGGGTGCTAGGTCCACCTCCAACAATCACGACATTAATATAAACCACTACTAATAAATTCTTAATCATACATAAACATTTTTGGACAGATTTCCCTAAACCCGGCTGTCTTAATCAGCAAATTTATTAGTAATACATAAACTCGCTGATTTCCCTAAACATTGTAGCGTTGGCGTTTGTAAAGATTGTCATTTTTCCGTTTGTAAAAACTTTCCTGTAAACGCACTGATATAACAATATCTATGCGAAAATCGAGAGATTTACGCGTTTTTAAGTCTTCCTATAAACAAAACTGGTCCTTAGCGTTTGCCGTTCCCGCTTCTTCACCTTGACTTGTGGGAAAGCGAAGAAGCGTTCTGCCAAATCCCGCCGCCATGAATAACCGCCGTGGAGTAGCCGCCGTGAAGAATCAGAATCGACGATTGCAGCGGCGTCAGGTGATTCACGTGTTACCGAAAGAGATGGCGTTACGGGTTGTCTGCCACGCGTCAGTCATCGGCGGCATAATCGGATCAAACGGTTGTGTTGTATCCAAGCTCCGGCGTGAGACCGGTACTAAAATCCACTGCGAGCCTCAGGTGAACGGCTCCGATCACGGTGTCGTATTCATCGTCGGCTCAACCACGGTTGACAAAAGGATTTTATTGACTGATAGAGTCGGAGATTTCTCCGGCGGTCAACACGAAGATTGGGTGACTTGTGAGGTTTCCGCAGCTCAGAGGGCGCTGATTAGGGTTTTGGAGAGATCGTGGGCGGTTTTGGCGGCGAAGGATAGCGGCGGAATCGTCGTCGGCGATGATAAAGAAGCTTATTGCGGGATTCTCGCTGATCGGAATCAGATTGGAGCCGTGTTGGGGTTGGGAGGGAAGAATGTGGAATGGATGCGGAGAAACTGTGGTGCGATGATTAGGGTTTTGCCTCCGCCGATTTGTGGCACTAACAGTGATGAGCTGATTCAGGTAAAGTTTTTATCTTTTGTAATACCCAATTGTTTTGAGACAAAAACCAAAACTTTAAAGTCTTTGGTGTTTCTCCATTTCAGTCAACTGTTCTTCCATGTTTGGATTTTTGATTTTTTTCTGCGTTTTTAAGTAATAATTATTCACCTAAAGTTGCTAAATTTGTGTTGGTTTTGATTTGTGAATGACTCTTGTTTCTGTACAAAGATTACCGGCGATGTCTTGGCTGTGAAGAAGGCACTGGTTATGGTATCAACTTTTCTTCAAAGTTGCCCACCTCTCAATGGCTATCCACCGCCACTTTGCAGCAAAGCTGATGAGTCATCTACCAAAGGAAACTCAGAGGATCCTCATTCCGAGTTCTTCCCTAACCTTAGTTCTTCGTTGCCTAATGCTTCAGAAGCCGCTGCATCCAATAGTCATTACTTACCATCACGATATGAAGAAGGGAACAGTTTTCAGGATTCAAAAGATACAGAAGGGAAGGTTGTGTTCAAACTAATCTGCACAAATTTAGCAGCTGGAGGCATAATTGGGAAACAAGGAACTATTATCAGATCTCTGCAGAATGAAACAAGTGCTTCTATTTCGATTGGAGCTCCATTCAAAGTATCCGGTGAACGAATTGCTACCATTTCTGCACGTGAGGTAGGTTTTATTCTCTTCCCCGATGCTTGCATTTTTTTGTTTGCATCCGAGTTTCTTTGTTGATCTAATCACATTTGCTTTGTTTTGTTTCCCTTTTTAGAACCTAGAGTCACGGTACTCTCATGCACAAAAAGCTCTGGCTCTTGTATATGCAAAATCTGTTGAGATTGATGTTGGGAAAGGTCTGCATCAGGGATTGCATTGTGCTTTAGTGAAAGCTAAGCTAGTGGTACAATCACAGTTTGCTAATGACTTAATTGGAAACAGAGAAGCAATCATAGCAACTGTTGCTGATGTACACATTTCAGTAGTTGACCAGATTCTGGACTGTATTTCAGAAAATGAAACGGTGATAGAGGTAAAGCGCGTGTTTTCTTGTAATCTGTATATGCTTTTGTCCTTAGAGATGAGAAAATTGTAACCAAGATTTGCTCCTTTTGACTCTCTTGATTGTTTTTTTAGATTATGGGAGAGTATAGGCATGTACAGAAGGCGTTGTCTCATGTGTCTTCTAAATTACGGGAGAACGTATTGCCAAAGAAGGTCTTAGAAGAAATGAGAGCTAGAGTTAGTAATCCATATGAAAGTGAAGCAGCAAATTATAATCCGCAACCATCACAACAAGTAAGTGTGTTTCTTTCCCCTAAGCCAGAGTATTCTTTATCGTCTCTTCTTCCACTTTTGGAGAGGTTGATTGCTTCCATCTAAGAACCATCGTGGCTCAACAAAACCGCAGAACCCAGGCAGAGGTGATTCTCACTCGGTATCAGATGGTGAACAAGAAGTAATGAAGTCAATCGATTATTTAACGCACACCGAGGTACTTAAAGACGTGAACGAACTCAATGGCTTTACACAGGGAATGAAACAGCTTCAACTTTCTGGCAATGGAGATGTCTCTTCTTTACCACCACGGTCCGTTCTTCCCAACGACAATATAATCCATTCTGCTAACAATCTCGTGGCGTAAAACAGTGTATTTCTTTGTGGTTTCTATTTCTTTTGTGAAGCAGAAGTAAAGGTGTATCTTTGAGAAACGTTACCTTGGATCTAGCTATCGAGAAAGATGCTATTGCTGCACTCTATGGCAGAGATGGCGCGGGTCTAGACAATCTACAACAGGTAATACTTCTGTGTACTTGAATCATTTTAGTTGCTAGACCCAAAAAAAAAAAGCAAGTGTAGCTGATAGGTTGTAACTACAGATTTCAGGAGCCAAAGTGGATGTCAAGGATCCTACAGGAGATGAAGCTACTACGGTCTTACTCTTCGGGACTCCTGAACAAATCCGCACAGCGATGTCTTTGATCGTGTCCATCCTTGCTGATCAATGATACAAAAGAACAGATCATCTCCAAAACTTTTTTGTTTTTCTTGTTTTGGAAACTAGCAGCTGTGAGAATTGAGTGCAGTTTTTTTTTGTTTGATCTCATCTGCTTCAAGCTGTATCTAGAAGAATACAACACTGCACTGGGCAAAGCAGTTTTCACGATGCTTATGAATGGCTTATAAAATGCTAACGTCACTCTCTGCGGTCCACGTCATACCAATACCGGTTAATGTTATCTATCATCAACCGGTCTGAGTTTTTCGGTTTTGTTTTAATTTTAATAGCCCATACTTATTTGCAAGAAAGCCCATTATAAAAAGTATAGGCCCACATTAACGGTACACTCTAAATTCTTAACGGTCGTCTCAGATAGATTCAAATTTTAAAACACCAAACGCAGAAAAGGAAAAGAAATTATCCTCTCCGGTCACGCCTTTCCTCTTTTATCTCTCTATCTTTATTTGCATTTTTTCTTGATCTTCGAAGAGAGAGAGAGAGAGAACGAAAACGAGAGAAACAATTTGCTTTTCGGATTTTTTTGTTCAATGGAAGATGTTCAGATCGAAGTTACTGTTCCTGTGGATTCAAAAGTGACCTCATCTGATTCACCGGAGATTTCTAATTCCCGATTCGTTAGTGATGCAAAAGAGAAATTAGAGATTGGAGATACCACTGTGGATGAGTGTGGCGACTCTTTGGCGGATTCCATGTTGTGTGATCCGAGTTCAAGACTCGTGCCCACTGGTTTCACAAGAGCTAATCGCGCAGGTTCGATCCTCTCTCACTTTCGATTTCAATTTTTACATACTCGAGTTTTTTTTTTTTGCCCCTTGATCTTGGGTTTTCTGCTGCATTTCCTTTTCGATTAGTAGGATTTCAGGTTTTGGATCTGAGTATTTTGCCCGATTACTTGTTAAATCCCTAGGGTTTGGGTTTTTGTTGTGCGTTTTGCCTAATTTCCACAGGATCGAGCCTTATACGTCTGGAAATCACTCAATATGTGTTGGAAATTTTCTGTTTATGTTCGATTTTACACTATTCGCTCTCAGCAACACCTAGAGAGAAGATGAGCATTTGATCTGAGTGTAGCGAATAGAAATAGTGAAGCCAAAATCTTTAATTTAGCTTATGTATTGAGGCACTCTTTTGTTGTTTGTGTTAGCAGATGAGACCATCATGTTCATAAATGCTGGAGGAGTTGATTCAAAGGAATTAGATTCTGAATTGAATATCCTCAGAGACACCTATTTCGAAGGAGGGGATGTGCTGAGAACAGATGAGTCTATAGTTGAAGCAGGAGACTACCCATTCATTTACCAGTCAGCTCGTGTAGGGAACTTTTGCTACCGGTTAAACAATCTTCCTACAGGAGAATACTTCATCGATTTTCATTTCGCAGAGATTATTAATACCAATGGACCTAAAGGGATAAGGGTGTTCAATGTCTATGTTCAAGATGAGAAGGCAAGTAGACCAACTGAATATGGTGTTTTCATGTAGTGATGAATAAGAGTTTGCGTAATGCTGACAGAAGTGCTTATGTTATGTTCAGGTCTTGTCTGAATTCGATATCTTCTCGGTGGTTGGCGCAAACAGGCCACTCTTGTTGGTTGACGTAAGGGTCATGGTAATGGATGATGGATTGATTAGGGTAATGTTCGAAGGAATAAATGGAAGTCCAGTGGTTTGTGGGATTTGTCTGAGGAAAGCACCACATGTTTCAGGTAATGCTCTTCTCTTGTGCTTTGGTTTTATTTAAGATTTTAGGCTATTAAGGGAATCCCAGAGTTTTCATTCTATAAATCATTCATTGCATTACTGTACAGTTGTGAGGACATCACAAGATTATATTAAGTGTGAGAACTGTGCTGCCGAAATAGAGATATCTCCCAATCAGGTATTGTTTTTAACTAGCCTGCTGGCTCTTATCTCCTACAAATATAAGCGGTAATGGATTACCTGAGTTTCTTCTTTTTCTATTGATATTTGTGAGCAGAAGAGGCTTATGCGAGCCAAAGCTCATGACAAATATGAGAAGAAGATAGCAGAACTTTCTGAACGATGCCAACATAAGACAAACGAGTGCCACGAAGCATGGATGTCACTGACCTCTGCTAATGAGCAACTAGAGAAAGTGATGATGGAACTCGACAATAAGATGTTCGAGGCACGCTCTCTAGGTAATTTCGAACTTAACATATCTGATATATGGGTGAAAGAGGGAGAGTTCCCATCATTGTTAATCCAAATTTGTTACTTTTATATATTTTTTGGTGGAGTTTTTCGTGCTTTTGATTCGGTGCTTACTTGAAACAGACCAAACTGTGGTAGCGCAAGCTGATTCTTTGAAGAGTGTCACTAGCAAATATGAGAATGATAAGAGACAGTGGGCATCTGCAATTGCTATTCTACAGGGGAAAATAGAGGTAGCTGGATCATGGATGTTTCTTGTACTGTTATATCATAGCCTATCTGCATCATACATTTTTAAAAAATCTTTTTATTGTATTTGTGAAACTGTTGTTATGCAGATAATGAAAACGGAACAATCTCAGCTATCTCGGGAAGCACACGAATGCGTCGAATCAATTCCAGAATTGTACAAAATGGTTGATGGAGTTCAGGCACTTGGTGAGTAGTTTACTTCTTTTAGTTAAGAAGAAGGCAATTTCGTGAACTAATACTATTGTCAACTCGTAAAACAGTTTCACAGTGCGAGGATCTCAAGCAGAAGTACAGTGAAGAGCAAGCGAAGCGGAAGGAGCTATATAACTATATTCAGGAGACTAAAGGTAATGAACTTTTTTAAGCTTTTCCTGATGTCTGCCTTAGCTTCTTGACATCTCACTTAAAACCTATACAGATACTGACAGCATCCCTTATATCAGGCAATATTAGGGTCTTTTGTCGTTGCCGCCCTTTGAATAAGGAGGAGACGTCAACTAGGTGTGCCACAATTGTTGACTTCGATGGAGCAAAAGATGGAGAGCTTGGTGTCATTACAGGAAATACTTCTAAGAAAGGTTTCAAGTTTGACAGAGTTTATACACCAAAAGATGGTCAAGGTAGTGTGATATGTCATGGTGAAGTTAGATCATCAGGTATACATAACAACTTATTACTAACGGAGTTTCTTCTTGGTCCTGCAGTTGATGTATTTGCGGATGCTTCTCCGATGGTTGTTTCAGTCCTAGATGGCTACAATGTGTGTATCTTTGCATACGGGCAAACAGGAACAGGAAAGACGTTTACAATGGAAGGTACTCCACAGAACAGGGGTGTCAACTATAGAACTGTCGAGCAATTATTTGAAGTTGCTAGAGAAAGGAGAGAGACAATTTCATATAATATATCGGTTAGTGTCCTTGAGGTATACAATGAACAGATAAGAGACTTGTTGGCAACCTCACCAGCGTCAAAGAAGTAAGAAACTCACTTTAATCACATCTTAAACACACATGGCATTGAAACAGAATTTTTTCACAGAACTTGATCTCAATCTTTATGGATTTTGCTACTAAGGTTGGAGATTAAACAATCATCTGAGGGATATCATCATGTTCCTGGATTAGTAGAAGCAAATGTGGAAAATATAAATGAAGTGTGGAATGTGCTTCAAGCTGGGAGCAATGCAAGAGCTGTTGGATCCAATAATGTGAATGAACATAGTAGCCGCTCTCACTGGTATCTCGGGACATCTCTCTCACTATGATGTTTGAATGTTTGATTTTCCCTCATTTTATATTACATTATCAGAATTGTTAAATATATTAAATTCTCTTTGCAGCATGCTCTCTATAATGGTGAAAGCAAAGAACTTGATGAATGGTGATTGCACAAAAAGCAAGCTTTGGCTTGTAGATTTAGCGGGAAGTGAGAGGTTGGCAAAGACTGACGTGCAAGGTGAGCGTCTGAAGGAAGCACAAAACATCAATAGATCGCTTTCAGCTCTTGGGGATGTGATTTATGCTTTGGCAACAAAGAGTAGTCACATTCCATACAGGTTATTCTAATCCTCTAATCCTTTACCTAATTCTCTGTTCTCCATCTCTGTGAAGAGCTTTATATCTCGACAACTGCTTTAACACTTTTCCAATTATTAACTATCAGGAACTCAAAATTAACACACTTGCTTCAAGATTCACTGGGTAAGAATATTCATGAACTTTTTCTTAAGGATCAATCTCTGGGTATAGCGTGTTTTTGGTAAACTGATGTGTTTGTGCAAATGATGCAGGAGGTGACTCAAAGACTCTGATGTTTGTGCAAATCAGTCCTTCTGAGCATGATGTGAGTGAGACTCTAAGTTCACTTAACTTTGCAACTCGTGTCAGAGGGGTTGAGTTGGGTCCTGCGAGGAAGCAAGTCGATACCGGTGAGATTCAGAAGATGAAAGCAATGGTATGACTTCTGCAAGCTTTTTTTTGTCTTCCGGATTTGTCTTTTTGGACTGTCACAGCTTTACCTTATTGCTTCACGTACAACTTTTAAAGGTGGAGAAAGCAAGGCAAGAAAGCCGATATAAAGATGAATTGATAAAGAAACTGGAAGAGAACATACAGAATCTGGAGGGTAAGAACAAAGGAAGAGACAACTCGTACAAAAGTCTCCAGGAAAAGAACAAAGAACTTGAAAGCCAGCTTGAGTCACTGCAAAACCAATCGGAAAAGCAAAACGCACAGCTTCTAGAAAGACTAAGGAGCAGAGATGAGACTTGTACCAATCTCCAGCAGAAGGTTCTTTCTCCTTTTATTCTTCTACTTAATTTTTACTCTGTTACCATTTTATGACTAACAGAAACCATTGTTCAATTATTGAAGGTCAAGGAGCTAGAGTGTAAGCTCAGGGAGAGACACCAATCAGACTCTGCAGCTTATAACCAGAAGGTTTCTTGAGATCAATATTGATTGATTTATATATTGTTTTGTTGAAAGTAAGAACAATCGAGAGTTACCAAAATTCTTAAAATATGGTGGCTGCAGGTTAAGGAACTTGAGAATAAGTTGAAAGAATCTGAAGGCAACTCCCTTGTGTTGCAACAGACGGCTAAAGATTTTGAGAATAAGTTGAAAGAGTCTGAAGGGAACTCTCTTGTGTGGCAACAGAAGGTTAGGAGATTCAGTCTCAAACTTACATCTTTTTATTTGTAAATAATCTTACCATCTCAGCTTGTGTGTTTGATATGGTTTCTCAGATGAAAGAGTTGGAGAGGAAGCAAAAAGAGGAGCAAAGCCAAGAAGCAGTGTTACTACGACAGAAGGTTAGTTTCATTGGATTGTCTCAGGAATTTTTGAGCTTATTATCACTAGATGCGTGAAAAGATTTTGGTTTCTTTTGCAGATTAAAGAACTTGAAGTGAGGCTAAAGGAGCAAGAGCTGCATATACAACAAATGGCGGCAACTAGAGAATTCCCGGATGTTGCGAATGCTACTCCTAACGAAGTGAAAACTTGCTTTAAAGACGATAACTTTGGCAATGAGAACGTGGAATCCAACAACAACATCCTAAGAACATCAAACCGTCTCAAGACAGGTACTCGGAGAAACGATTCTTTAAATCTCAATGAGATGACTAGAAAGAAGAGGGTCTCGAGAAGCGGCGAAACAGAGAACAATAGTGATGATCCACATATGAAGGAGAAACGGATCAGGAAATCAGACCCACCAAAAGTTGTTGCCAGGTTAATCAGACCAACAAGACCAGCCTCTGGTTCATCGAACCAAGTACCTGTGCCTCAGAAGAAGGTTATTAACAGAGAACAACAGGCTCCGGTTGGTAAAGAGAGAGACTCCAAGAAGAAGATTTGGTCAAGATACTTAAAATAGCTAAATAGCATAGAGAAACTCTAAATCTCTTGTGATTCTCTATATGGTTTACATTGATGGTAATGGTACTGTAACAATAACATCCTAAGCTTGATTAAGAAAATGCACAAGTTTGAGTTTAAGAAAAAGAAAAAAAGCTAAAATGCATAAATCATATATACATTAATACATTCGATTTTATTATATTCACACCCCCTTGATATTACATTCAAATGAATAAAAAAACCATCTCTAGCTTTGATAAAAAACCAAAATTTCATCGGTTCTCTCTGCTTTGATTATGATCATAAGAAAGAGTTTTTTTTGTTGCTTCTACCAAATCTAGTAAAATGATTCTTGTGTTCCCTTTTTCTAGTCTCTTCCTTTGAATATTATTAATCTAGTAAAGAAAACATGGTCTCTGATAGAGTAAAAAACAAGATAAATTTTTATTAAGAAATTTCAAGAACAGAACTTTCCACACATGAGATAATATTGTCTCTCTGTTACAACCGAAAACAATGAAACTAAGAACATGACTCTAATGTCTCTCACGAGAGAGAGACTTATTTAAGAAGAACAGAAAATAAAAGAAATAGAAAACTCCAACAATCACTCAATTTATTATTAAATCCCTTGTTTATCTCCCTTTGATTGATTCGACCTTCTTTTTCAAACACGGTAGAGAACATAATGTAGCTCCACCAAAGTTCATGATGGTTGGGAGTTGACAGCGAGAATTACACATGTCACAAACCGATCGATTCATACGATTATTAGTAATCATTTAAATATTACGACCACTAGTAAAAATATCTCGTATAACCACGGTACATTTCGTGATTAAATTGTGGTTATAGCATTGTGACTAATTTTTTTCGTGGCTAAATCGTGACTATACGAGAAAAAAACCACGATTTAACCACACAAAAAAAATTGGTCATGATGCTATAGCCACGACATTTTCGTGGCTAAATCGTGACTATACAAGATATTTCTACTAGTGCACCTCTCGGTTTGATCCCTATGAAGTCTCCGAGCGTGCATCTGACATGAAAAGTGATGCCACAATGATTACATGAATAAAACCATTTCTCTGCAGGTTTTAGTACTTCCTCGCAGATTTCGCACCAATACTGCTCACTCGTTTGTTCTCCATAACATAGAAACAGAAAATGATCTTTATCATTTTTGTGTTTAACCATCTTTGGCAAAATAGAACATTTAATGTCTAGAACAAATCCACACTCCTCACAACTCAGAACCATAGTTGCCTTATCTCCACAAGCACTACAAATCCTGTCTCTCGTTGAATAGTTGATGTATAATGAATGAAGAGGATGACTTTCATGGACAAAAGGCTCAGAAATAGAACCACATTGCACATCCAGTAAAATCCTGTCCTCATTATCAATCAAGTAGAAAAAACCCTGGAAAAGGTTTAGACAAGCATCGCATGACCATGTACTGCGGTCACCATGTGGAGGTGGGTATAGAGTCATCATCATCTTGTAGAAGGGATCTATTTTCTTTTTTGAAAGATAAGCACATTTCTCATGAACAATGAAATCATCACATTTCATGCAACAGTAGAATGGGCTAGAAAATATGGGATAGGAGCATATTGTACACCACATGCATTCATCATTATCATCACTTACTTCTTTCAGCTTTAAAGTATGCTTCTTGTGACTGAAATTATAGCGCCCCGACCGCCCCTACCAGTGGGCCCCACGCCCTCTCTCGGCCCGTGGGCCCCACCCTTGTCCGACGGCCGGTGCGCTAGTCCAGGAGGCTAGCAAGTCTTGTTTACTGACCCTACAAATCACCACGTGATCTTTCTCCATGTTTTGTCCTCACTCGCACAGTACCGCGAATCACTTCCCGACAGGTCACCTATTCTTAAATTTTTCCAGCTCAAGCACGCTTAACTCTGGAGTTCTCTCTGGACAAGTGACCGAAAAGATAAGAGCACTTTTGTGACATAGGTAGCCAAATCAATTCTTATAAGCCTCTCCGCATATAGCAGAAACTGGGATGTTACATAAGTATGCTTCTTGTGACTGAAATGCTTTATTACTCCTTCTTCAATCACCTCGTATGATTTAACCTCTATAGTATCTTCAGTTGTGTCTTTAAGTTTAATCCCATCCCAAATCCCACGCTTTGTGGCACATCTCAAATGAATGGCAAAATCAGAACATTCCAAACAAGAATAAGCCCCACATGTCCAGTTTATCTCTTTACGACACACTCCACATTTCCAATCTTCGGCGTCAAGGCAATGCTTTTAATAGATACGGTGAACATGACGGCTTGTTTTTATGATGCCTGGTATGTCTATACAATTTCTATGGATCATGAAATTGCATTCACGACATACATAAGGATTTGGGTCGTCATCCATTCCACAAGCATTGCAGACAAAACTTCGCTGCGGCATAAGAATGAGTTGATGCTCATGAGCTTTAGGATGGTCTAGAGTGAAATGGGGTGGATTATTTGCACAATCAACATCCACGCTGAAATTACAAATAGAACAATGATAAAACAAATTATGAAGCTTGCTTCCACACAAGCAACATTTTCTATCGGTGTAGCTTGGAACGCGTGTGAGACGCTTGAGAGGGTGTTTAGGAATGACAAGAGTAGTTGAGCTCTTGTGTAGATTCGGCGCAATCTTTGTGAAAACTCAAATCACATATGTTGCATGCATAAGGAAACCGATCATCAAGCAGTTCACATATATGACAAGTAAACATAATCATATTTGGAACAAGCGATAAACGATGTTCGTGGCTCTTTGGATCTTCAATCGTTATCATAACTTCTTTTATTGCACATAGCAAATCGATTGCAAAATCACATATAGAACAATGATAATACATTTTTAGCAATTTACCTCTACAAATCTTGCATTCACCATGGACATCTTCATTTGCTGCAACGATCTTGATGTGTAAAGCATGTTGTGGATGGTAGAGGTTGCGAATCTCTAGACTGGATTCGGCGCACTCTTTGTGAAAGATGAGTTCAGAGGAAAAGCAACGATAACCATCAATGTAGTAATCCTTAACCAGATTGCAACTGTCACATCTTAGCACACGTGTTGGCAGTGGTATATAATATTTGCTTAGTATTTCCATAGATGAAATAAATATATACTTTTAGTTCTAATATTTTCTATGATGTTTTTATGTTTTGGTTTCAGGTAATGATGAGGGCTTTCCTTTCATATATATATATATATATATATATTTTTTATGTAGAATACGATATAGGTTACCATATTAAGTTATTCTTTATTTGCTTACGATATAAGTTATTCTTCATTTGTTTAATATTGAATATAATTTATTCGTTGAGTATTCAATATTATATTTGTCTTAGTCTTACATCGTATTCAATATTAAGACAAGCATGATTCTTTGAGTATCTTTTATATGTAAAAGAATAACTTAATATAGTAATCTATATCGTATTCTACATAAAATATATATATATATATATATATATATATATATATATATATATATATGACGTAAGACTCAAAGAATAAATTTGTCAAAGAAAACAAAAAAAACTCAAAACGAATAGAGTCTTGTAACTTAACTATTTCTTTCTTAACCATTTTTGCACAATAAAGAAAGAAAGTGCATCATACTTTTCGTAAAAATATCAAGCCCAACTTACTAAATTGATGGGCCATGTGCAATTTATCAAGGCACAATAGATTCGCACATAAAGATCAGCTTCAAGGGACTGAAGTGTGAAAAGACTTGTGTTGGAGGATCTGATGTTTGGTTCATTCTTGTGGGATGTGGAGAGTCATGTAGATTCAAACTATCACTTCGTACTTAACTGAAATGGTTTCTGTGTTTGGTGATGATATACTTTCTTTGGAAGGATTTGGGGTTTTGTTTTTGTAATATATGCAACTAACTAATATTTGTTCGTCCGAAAATTGAGATTTAATTATCAATATCCATTTTAAGGTCATATTACGTTCGCGATGAGTTGCGTGATTTCCTCTCTTTTGCCTTGCATTTTGCAAATTGAAGTTTAGAAAAATGATTATTAGCATTGTTTTTTTCCCCCGTTAAATCGATTATGAACACTTGAAACATATGAATTAGGAAGTTTCTTAGAAGATGATGCTTCCAATTATTTAAAAGTAAACATTTTATTAATTTAGTTGATGTGTTACAAAATAAATACATACCAAATCAAGATCAAACGATTTCAGGTTTGGATAAGCCAACTCAACATACAATTTACATTGCAATAATATTTATCGATCCATTTTAATACCAAGCTTTCTCCGCAATCTATAGCAAAATGGTCGAGAGTTATACCATTATTGCGAAAACAATTTCAAACTCGTAGCCGGATACTCTGATGCGATGGTGTGGCTTGAAGTAGACCACGGTTCCCGATAGATATCTAAAAGGAAGAGTGGCCTGCAATAGTTGCATGTATATCGGTCCCCAATAAATCTGCTTGCCACGTATTTGGCAAAGATTTCACAGTAGTGGTTCAGTCTTTTTTCATTAAGGGTTTTGTTAGAACCTTGAAAGGAAGGAGGCGCAGAGTTTATGAAAAGATTTTATGTATGTTCATTAGAAGAAATGAGGTACAATATATATGACGAGATGAGAACTTAATTGCCTTAATTACAAGAATTATGTAATATATTATTGACTAAATAAATGGAAATATAATATCGAGAGATATTCGCAATACCCTCCCTCAAGTTGGAGCATGTGCATCGTAAATTCCCAACTTGCGTAGAAAGGAATGAACCTCCTTCTTGCCTAAATCTTGCCTAAAGCCTTGGTGAGAATGTTCGCTAGTTGGTCGTGTGTCTTGACATGTGTTGTTGAATGATTTCAGCCACTATTGTATATCTGATATAGTGACGATCTACTTCGATATGTTTCGTTCTCTCATGTTGCACGGGATTCACACTTAGAGCTATCGCCGATTTGATGTCCGAATACACTTGCATGTTCTCAAAGGTCGATAATTGTTAACGTTATCCCAAATCTTATTGAGCTTCCCATAATATGATTCGGTCGTCATACCTTGTTGTTTGCAAACCGTAAGATTCGCTTTCATCTTCTGGTTTCTCCGACCATTAGACACAGAGAAACGCTTCCGTATCTGATCTCATGAATCTTTTGCCACATCTCGTTGCGAATTGTTCGTCAACAATTCTGGATCAATCGTCATTTGCATCCAAGATACGAGCAATGCATTAATAGTCAACCAATCATCCAATTTTGGTGACGTTTCATTCGGTTGAGGAAAGGTTCTTTCAAGGAACCCGAACTTCTTTCTTGAGCGAAGCGCTGTTTTGAAACCACACGCCCATTCGTCGTAATTGTTTGTTTTCAGAATCAGATGGGAGATCACAGCTCCCGAGTTATTTGCTGCCGTCAAATCATACGAGAATTTTTTTTTTCAGCCACGATTTGAGTTGTTTGTGGCTCAGTCATCTCTCTGTTTTGGGTTTGTCGATTTTGGTTTTAATTGAAAAATGTGAGATCAAGCTCTGATACCATGTTAGAACATTGAGAGGAAGGAGGTGCAGAGTTTATGAAAGGGTTTTATGTATGTTCATTAGAAAAAATGAGGTACAATATATATAACGAGATGAGAACCTAATTGCCTTAATTACAAGAATTATGTAATATACTATTGACTAAATAAATGGAAAGATAATATCGAGAAATATCCGCAACAGATTTCCTCCCAAAAAGAATAAACTCTACCATTCTAGTTCTTATACCGAAGAAATAAGAAGTGAGGGTGATGAAAGATTACCGGTCAATTTCGTGTTGCAACGTGATTTATAAGGTTATCTCTAAGATCCTTGCAAACCATTTAAAAGGTATTCTCCCGAATTTCATATCTCAGAACCAATAAGCTTTTGTTAAAGACCTTTTGTTAAAGGAGTAAAGACTCAATCTCGCCTCAATGTGCTATGAAGATTGATATTTCAAAAGTTTGTGATTCGGTTCAATGGAGTTTTCTGCAAAACACTCCCTTGAATCGAAAAGAAGCAGTCATTATGCAGAGCATAATTCAATGAATAAACCGCTCAGGTAACAAGACTAACAAGGTCTTCTGCAAAGAGACCAACAAGACCAGCCTCTGGTTCATCGAACCAAGTAAATGTGTCTCAGAAGAAGGTTATTAACAGAGAACAACAGGCTCCGGTTGGTAAAGAGAAAGACTCCAAGAAGAAGATTTGGTCAAGATAGCTAAATAGCATAGAGAAACTCTAAATCTCTTGTTATTCTCTATCACTACTAAAAATTATGCGTATAGTCACAAATTAGTCACGAAAAATCCGTAACTTTTTGAAAAATCATAAAAAAAACCACGGAAAAACCACAAAAAATCACCAATTAACTACGAAGCTATAGCTACGAAAGCTATAGCCACGGATTTTTTAGTTGCTTTTTCGTAGTTATAGCTTTATAGCTAATTTTTCGTAGCTAATTGGTCACTATCCATGGTTTTTCTGTGCTTTTTCTATACGCATAATTTTTAGTAGTGTGTATGGTTTACATTGATGGTAATGGTACTGTTACAATAACATCTTAAGCTTGATTAAGAAAAAAGAAAAAAAAGAAGCTAAAATGCATAAATCATATATCTCTATAATACATTCGATTTTATTAAATTCACAGCCCCTTGATATTACATTCAAATGAATAAAAAAAACCAACTCTAGCTAGAAAATAAATAAAAAAAACAAATTTAAATTTCCCTCTACATTAAATTTATTGTATCAAGTTCTGGAAGGACCTTCAAGACGAATATAATCATACATAACACCTTGAAATTGTGTTTTACTTCTCGTTTGAGTTAAATATATCGTATTATCACCAACACTTAGTAAATTTCCACCAACATCGATGCTATACAATCTATATAACCCATGAATCCCAAGTCTTGCAATCGCATTGTCTTTTCCGATTAATCCGGTCGTGAAAATATGATCGGATTTCGGATTGTTGATCCGAATTTGTAGCTCGGAATCAGCAGCTGAGGCTAGAGCTATTCGGAGCGTGTAGAGTCCGAGCCGGTTCACGTTTTTCAGGTTAAATATGATTTGCCATGTCGTCGCTTGGTATGTATTGTTTCCAACGTTTCTATATTAGTTGTTACAAGTAAAGTTAATTAGATAGAGAGTTTGTAATATATATAAGCATTAAAATAGAAAAGATAGTGTTATGTATATACCTTGTGACATGTGCAAAGAACCAATCTCTTGTGTAATCACTTACACCGATTGTGTAGACAAGATCGTTTTGAGGGTATAAATCTGCATAACGATCCCATAATCCATATTGCCTGAATCTGCAATAGATTAAATTTTAGTGATTAATTTGGATGTACTTATAATTAGGAGTGATGAATTATATTGATTGAAAAACGTGACAAAAAATAAAACCAAACCATAACCAAGATCAAAACTAAATATGGAATCAGCCAATATTCAGTCTCAATTTATGTTCTTTATATTCATTAACCATAAAAAAAAATTGGAATGAGACTTTCTACTAATTATTGGTAAATCTACTAAAAGTACTTATAGATAAGAAGATTATTATTATACTAACCTGTCTTGAAGTGGGTTAACATAGAGCTTATTCATAAGTGTAGGGTAAGGATCCGGTATATAGAATTCTCCGGCGGTTCGATCCGGTACACCAATATCCCACAACGTTGGACCGTTTCTCGGCGGCTCATACACTATGGGCCCTACGTTCATCTCGCTACCTGCGTTTACGTTTGCGTTTATGTATATATGGTAATTTTAGAATACGATGTTTGATATAGAAACATAAACGCAAACAAACAAACATATTTAAACGGGCATGTAATGTGTCCACACAAAATGTATGTACGTAGTTGTATACATGTATCAAAACTGAAACCATACCTAATACATTGATTCGATCGATGTCATCACTTATTTTACATATATCCAAACAAAATGCGTGATATTATTAAAAAATCCTTTTGAATTGAAGGTATAATGAAGCATGCTTCTCTAAGCTATGATGATCAAATTGGGTTTATAATGGATAATTATACGTATATATTATGTACCTGGCGTGATGGTGATGTTTTGCTCATATTTATAGTCACCGATAAAACCAAAACCCCATGCGTAGAGACTATAATTGCCTGCCCTCACATTCTCTATTATGAATCTCCCTTTTCTGTCAGTTTTCGTCCAAAATTGATACCCCTTTTTGTCCAAAATAAAAATTCAAATATTTCAAATTAATAACACTATATATTATAATAAATTAAAACCATAAAAAGTATAAAGTATGACTATTATTAATTTTACTATACCTTGAATTCGGTTTGCCACGAACCAGCTTCACCAATTGGTGCCAAACCAACAAAAGCAAATTTTCCATATAGTCTTAACCTTGAGACATAACTATAATCCAAGGAAAAAGAAGATTAAAACATTGGTAAAAAGTAATTATCTAAAAATTATATGTTTTAAAGAGAAAAATTAACAGGAATATTTTTTATTCACCTGTCTTTGATATAGAATTGGCCTTGGATTGTTCCTCTTTGATGAGAAAGAGGATAATCTTCTGATTTTACAAAATCATAAGGCCAGCTTTTGACCTCTGCAGCCATCTGCAACAAAAAGTGTTTAGAAGAAGCTAATTAATATTAGCTAGGAACAACATAATCTATTTATTTTATTTATAAATGACAATAATGATACGACAAAAGAACCTGTCGTTTAGCATCTCTCCAGAGACGAAGAGTGGAATCTTTGGGAGAGACAGAGTTGAGATAAGCGAAGACAGGTCCAAAAACCTTCTTCCATGGTTCTCCATTTCGATAATCCATTCTCATCTCTTTCCCCGCGTAATGCCTGCTTGTAAACATCTACAAAATGTTTACAATTTCAAGTATATAGATTCAGATGTATTATGTTAAAATGTATTAAAAAAAAAACAATAATTCAATCAAACTATAAAAGCAATAACCTTAAACAAAAAAATTGTTAAGGTTTTGACAGATAGGAAATATAGCAGAATCGTAGAAAATGAAAATAATTTACGTGATAATTTTTAAAGCTATTTAAAAAAAAAAGATTCACATGCTTTTTCCTAAAGATTTTTCTTATAATGATAATGTAGCAAAATGAAAAAAAAAAAAATTATAATTATAATTTTGTAATATTGCATGGTTGCCAAACAGTAAAATTGAGTAGTCCAAAAGGTAAATAACATAAGTGTCGCCTGATTAACGAAATTAGCAATCAAAAGCTAATTACACTTAATCAATGATGATTTTGTAGTTAAAAATGGAGTTAAGAAAAAAAGAATAAATGGGACTCACGGAGAGGGTGATGGGTCCGGCGTGAGAAGTAAGGTCTTGCTTGATGGGCCCACCAAGACGGAACTCATCGCTCGGAGTTATCATCCAAAACCCAACCGGTGGGTCCGACGAGATCCAACCATGAACGTTGTTGTCTTTGTCTTCCATTGAGTACATATACTTATCGTCTACCTGCGTCACACCATATCATTTTCTCTACCGTTTTATAAAAAGTGTCGTTTTATATATTTAATTCGGAATGTACATATCTATACCTCTCCTTTGAACATAGGGTTGCTTGGATTTGTCAAAAGAACAGCTTCTTTGTAAGCTAATATCTTAGCATTGTCCCGATCTGCCATCGATGGCATGCTTCTCTGCCGATCATCAGATATCGCCATGAAATCAAATCTGAAATTTGTGATCCCAACAAATTCATTTTTTTTAAAATTCAAATCACAAACAATTACACTTTGAAAGTTGGAATTTAAGGAAACGTATGATTACTTTTTGGGGTTAAGCTTGAAGACGATCCTAATTTGGTCCATGTCCACGTCTGGCCAACCTTCTAACCTCTCCAATATACCGTACATGTATATTCCGGAGACACCACTTCGAATAATGTACCTTTTATATTACAAATGATATATTAGCATTTGACATCAGTTATTATAACTGTAACAAATATTAGCATCAATTATATTAATTGATGTAAATTTTAACATCATTTTTTGCAACTGAGACATATTAACATCTATTCTTAAGAATCGATGTAACAATTTCTATAACCGATGTAAATTATTTGCGTCATCATTTTCAGAATCACTTATTTAAGTAATACAAAATTCTTTTATATGATATATAACTAATGCATATATAAAAAATAAGTTATGTTAAACACACTTTTTGTAGTGGTAATATTCTATTTTGGAGGTCAAAATTACATAAAAGTCTTAACAATAGGCAATACGTACCTTTTATCTACGTTTAGGGGGACCAAGGAGCCACGTTTGGAGATCGTCCACGTCCGGGTAAATGAAATTTCAACTTGTTCTTCGTTCTGAGTTATGATTTCAAATTTACTTCCTTCTAATCTACGAAATACACACAAAAAGGACAAATTAAAAATGTTATTTTACCCAACTATTATCGCAGTAGTTGTCACTACAATATATGTTATATCAAATCTATCATATATCGAATAAGAATATTCTTTGGACATCAAAACATTATTACTAAATATGGCTGCAATAAACTCACTTGTCAATTTCCAATCCCTTTTCCGGCTCATGCCAAGTTACGTCCCAATACCTATTTCGATAAGAATTAATCCAATAAATGCAATAAGACTTTTGTTTTTCAATATAACATGTTCCAAACATATACTAAAAAAGTTGTGTGTTAAAAAAATCTTACCCACGATCGTCAATTTCGTCGTCCAACACGTGATCGATGCCATTGTATTTTATTCCAGTTATCAAACCTTGTGGGCTCGAGAAAGTTACTTGAATAATACCATTATCAACTACCACCTGAAAACCAACAAAGTAAATTCTAGTTACAAAAAAAAACAAACAAAATTCTTATTATATTATAAAAATAAAAAGAATTTAAAATAATAATAAGATTTGAATATTTCTTATACCTTGTCATGACTAACTCTCCTTAGCTGAACTGTTAGGGCTGGTATGTTTTGTCCAGGCTTTGTGATGTTAAGTTTGTTTCTGTAGTTAAGAAAATTATACCAAAAAGGTAAATTATATTTAGTTACAAAAAAAAAGATAAATAAATATTTTTCAAATCCTCTTAGAGGTTGTTATTCGTTTATGTATTTTAATTGATTTGAAAATAAAATCTACTGATTTTCTAATTTAGCATGTGGATTTTAATTAAGATTTGTAAATCCGTAGGTTTTCCCTCAGATTTGAGTCTTTGTATTGTTAACATGGAAATCCTTTCAAATCTAATAAAATCTATTGTAAAATTAAATTCATAAGTAAATCCCTAAAATTGAATAACACATGATTTGAATTAGTATTTATAAATCATAAAATCACTAACAGAGGATTTGAACTTGAATTTTAAAAAATTATATAACTAATAACACTGAATCTGAACATAATTTTTAAAATTATAGAACCAATAACACTGAATTTGGTTTGGATTTACAAATCCATTAAAATTCATAAACCAATAATCCCCCTAAGTATTTTTAGATTCGTATATTATGCGTTTGATTCATTATTTTATTTAAGAAAAAACAATATACCTCTTATTGTTAAACGTATTTTAAGTAGTTAAAAGAACTCAAGTATTTTTTTCAATATTAAAAATTACAAATTTATCTGTCCAAAAGTTCTTGGGTCTACTAATTAGAATCGATGATCTAAAACAAAAAAATGATATATTTTTGTTCGATATTAAAAACTTCAGTTGTGTTAGTTATAGTATGGTACGAACTCCACTTGAATATGAACGGTCAACATTAGTTGACGAGTGTTTGAAGAAAGAATAATTTCAATGCAGGGAACAAAAAATATACATCATGATTTGAAAAGGCAAAAAGAACATAAATTATTATTGTCATAAAAATAAATACGTATATGACGTCAAAAAAAAAACTTATATTTAGTTTAAGAAGAAAAACATATTTAGTTTGTGTAAGAACTGAGAAGAAGACTAGTAGTTAATATAAGTATGTTTGAGTTTTTTTAAAAAAAGACTAGTAGTTAAGAAAAAAAGACATGTAGGTTTAGAGCCGAAAGGGAAAAGCAATCCAATACTATTTTCTAATGTTTTTGTAATTAAAATAAAAAGAAACAAAAGTTGAAATAATAAATTTTGTTCTAATTTCTTTGGTCAAAAGGCATTCTATTTAATTATTGCATGTTAAAGAAAAAAACATATTCCAACTTTGAAAGATTAATGAGACCAATTCCTTAAAACAAATATTCTTTGTTTCTTTTTTTTTTGTCGTTTAACGTTAATCGTAACACACGTCTCGTGACCTTCTCGGTTTCGAGATTCTCGACTTTATATATTTTACGTTATATATTTTTTTAATATGAGTATATTTTACGTTATAAAACTTGTACATGTAGATATAAACGCAAACTAAAGAAAGTAGTTAAGAATTGTCATTACCAACGAAACTTCAACTATGTTTTTCTAAACCATTTGTACAATCAAGGAAACCAATACCGGAGTAAATTTGAAGAAAACACCAAATAAATTAACAAAAATATAATTACTATAATAACCTAATAAGTTACTATGAAGATAGAATCAAATAAAAAATTTTCATTTCAGACTTGCCAGTTTAAAATTATATAATTTCTTCATGAACTAAAATAAAATAAAAACAATAGACAGGTGAAAAATTACAAAATAGTGGCGACAAAAAAATAAGAATTACAGAATAGTAAACATCAGTTTCTGATGAAAAAAGTTAAGAACCTCTGTTTCAGTAAGTTCAACATGTGAACATGAAAATTAAAAGCTTGTGAAACCAATTTTCGCATTTAAGAAGAATATAAAAAGGTTTTAAAAAAGGAGACGGATACAAAAAAAAACCGACCCGACCCGGTTTGAATAAAAACACAGAGTTTGGGTTTAGAGAAAACATACTGTGATTTCTGAGAATGAACACTTTGAAGAAGAAGAAAATGCAGAAGAAGAATTTGGACGATGACCCGACCCGGCTTATTTTCCGGAGCTCCGACTTTCATCTCCGCCACAATTCACTAAACTTCCGACATAGAAACCAACCGTTAAGGCAGAGATACGTATATAAACACACAAATACGGGTTTGTGTATATATAGACAAGAATTCAGAAACTCCTTTTTCAAGGATTAACTAAAAATGGGTAAAATATAAATAATTTGAGGACAATAAAAAGTAATGTAAGTACCTTTTTGATTTTCTTCTGTGTTGGGTTTCTTGAGAAGATAAAATTTGAGGAATGCAGAAGAAGAAAGAAAGGCTTTCCTATGAAGAAGGTAATCTCTTTCTCTCTCTCTCTCTCTCTCTCTCTCTCTCTCTCTTCTCTCTTTCTCTAAAATTCACTGATTATTCTTTTTTAGTTCTCACAATAATCATAGGATTAGAATCTTAAGTAGCTTTATAAATCTTCAGAATCTACATTCAGAGGTTAGGGAGGTGTACATATATATATATACGTTGCATATCTAAATGTGTCTGCGTACGTAATTGATCTATAGACCATCTTAATGTTGCAGGTGTGACTTTTTGTTGCCTAACCTTTTCATCTTTCTTAAAAAAAAAACAAATTAAGAAGAAAAATAAAAGAAAATAAAATTCCAAAAAAAGAGAGAAAAATATCATATTCTTTGACTTAAAAAATATTATATGTACTCCAACTAATACATTCATGACATTTTATTCTATAAAGATTTGTGTTTCAAAGTTAGTAATTCACCTGATCGTGATATGTTTTAAGCCAATCGATAAGATTTTAATATGTGTAAAAAGATTATTCAATTAAATTTTGCCACATAATATTAATAATAATATAAAAATATATAATCATAAAAGGTAAAATTACAAAAGAAAAAAGAAAAAATGTAAATTTATTCTAAATCCAAAGTTAATAGAAAAAAGAAAAGCTAAAAATTCAGAAAAATATAAATGATTCATGATCCTAAAAGATAAAGTTATTAAACAAAAAAAAATTATCATAAAAGATAGAGTTAATAACAATAAAAAAAATAATAAATATAATTCAAATAGGAATAGGAAAAAACTAAATATTTGGAAACATGTGAAAAAAAATTAATTGGAAACCATAGAATAGACAAAAAAATATTCAAAATATATAAATAATTGTTAGTCTTCTATAAATAATTGTTAGTCTTCTAGGATTTTTTACCGGTGAATGATTTCGTATTGACGTTCTCAATCTTATTTTGTTTATTTTCACGGGTGATTTCACTTTTCCGTTTTTTTTGTTTTTTTTCATGAGTTATAAAATTAAAATTATTATACGCGGACCCTAATCTAGTAAATAATAAAGGAATAATGACACTTATTGTCATTTATTTTCAGATTTCTTAATTTTTTAACGCTTTCTAAAAACTATTAATTTTTTTTTGTACTTTTGTCTGACAAATTACTATTTTAACTCTCTCCTTATTTCACCGTGTATCGTACACAAACGGACGTGATGTACTGTAGCAGGGGCAAACTAAAAAAAATTGAGCATGTACAGTTACTAAAATGCTACTTCTCTACATACTTTTTCAAAAGTGTCTAATAAATCCTAGTGGAAATACAAATAAATGACAGAAATGTATCTTCTAGGTTTATCAACATTACGTAACTTTAGTGTAGACAAACAGAAATTAGAAACACTTACGGAAGAAAAAAAAACAGAAATTCGAAAGACGACTATGTGGTAATGAGACGGAAACATGTCTAAACTATGATTTTAAAGGAAATAATATATAAAAAAATAATGAATATATATCTACTTGTAACAATTTTAAAGCATTTTTATGATATTTTATTATTAATTATTAAGGTTGTATTTGTTAGCTACTAATTAATATTCCTCATTACTAATGAAAAACTCAGGAATATTCCTTCAAAAAATAATTTAAAACTTTGTCTCAATTGGAAAATGGAAACACATTCCTATATGAGACAGCAGAACTTTTGGGATATTAACATGTACCACTCGAAAATATTTCCATTCATATAAGTCCATGTCGAAATTGTAATACAAAGAAGAAGAAAAACTTTAGCCTTACCTCATTGTTCCATAAGGGTGGGACGGATCGGATATCCGAGAAATTTTAAGAAATTTTGGGATATTCGGATCCATATCCGGAGCTTCCGGATATACGTCTAGATAGTATTAAAATATCCGCCTAGATATTAAGATATCTGCGGATATCCGGATCTGGATCAGTAAAAAATAAAAATAAAATATTAAAAATGATGATAAAATTAAACTTGTATATAATATTTTGTATAAAAAATCTGTTATTATAAAAATATTTAAATTTTATTTAAATTATTTATATTGATATATAAATCTCAATAAAATATAAACTTTTAATATATTTAAAGGATACGGATCCGGATATCCGGACCTTATAATTTAACTATCTGAATATGGATCTGACCCCCTCGGATATCCGAATTTCCGGAGTGGATCGAAGCGGATATCGGATCAGATTTCAGATCCCGGATAATAATTTCACCCCTATTGTCCCATGCACAAAAAGTTTCTGCTACTTTTGGTAAAATAAAATATACTATCTTCGTTTTATGATGTAATTAACTTATTGAAACAAGTTTCACATAAATAATTGAGCTTTTGCATGGGTGGTCACTTATTTTAACTTTTATTAATATATTAGTATTTTTTTGAAATTATAATAGAAAGTAGCACTTTTTGCTATCGTTCAACCCAAAAGTGCTATTGAATAGTACGGCGTGCACGATTATTGACGGTACATGATGTAGCAATAAGAGGTGTGTATCATAATGGACAGAACATGATTTTTTAAAAAGTGCTATTTTCTAACACACTTTCAAAAAGTGCTAATATGCTAATAAAAATTAGAATAAGTGATATCCAATGCAAATATTTCTAAATAATTTGGCATTTTTTTATCAATTCACAATAATTATAACATATAAATTTAAATTTTTGTGACAAACTCTATGAATTTGAAAGGAGAGACTTTTTACCCATAAAAAGGAGAAAATATAGTATTTACATACAATCAATATTGAAAATTGCACTATACGCTAGTTGGGTGGTCATGTTTGAAGGTTTTGAGAGATCTAATTTTGGGTAAAGTTTTTCTTACGACACCCTCTTTTTTACTTTTTTCCTTAAACTCTTTCACACCACACACACTTACCTATTTATATTCTTATCCTAACTACTTAAACCTAATGTATTACACAAAACATTTCCATCACATTTGGGCTTAGTTTATAACCCACTAAGCCCACGTTCATTTCTCTTCTTTACTTTCTTCTTCTTTTCCTCGTTGACTTTTCTTCTTCCTTTTGTCTTTAATTCTTCTTCTTCCACTTTCTGTTTATTTCTTGTGCAGGATTAAGCATAGGATCAAACTCCAACACTCCCTCTTGAATTCTTTGCTTAATCCCCAAATTTCGATCTAGGGCTCGATCCTCTTTTCTCCTTGGTTCTTCTCCGATTACTCTTCGATCTCCTGGATGAATCCCTTTCACAACATCAGCAATACTCACTGGTAATTTTACTTTCTCAGTCTCCTTCTTGTTCTGATTCTCCACGAATCGAGCTTCTCCCCTCTTGAATTTCTCTGTCATATCTTGGGTGTTTATCTTCTCAGCCTCATTCTGATTTTCTTTGATTTCAGTTACATGATCTCTTATGATTGGATTTCTCATCACTCCAAGTTTGAATCGCAGTTCCTCAAATCGTCTTGTTCCTAGTGGTTTTGTGAGGATGTCAGCGATTTGTTCTTCGCCGCTGCAAAATCGTAAGTTAATTACTCCCTCTTTCTCTGCTTCACGAACAACATGAAAACGTATATGGATATGCTTTGCTCTCTTGTGTTGAACTGGATTTCTTCCAATTGCTATAGCTGATGTGTTGTCACAATAGATTGGAACGCTTCCGTGAACTTCAACTTTTAGTTCTTCCAACATTCGTTTCAGCCAAACAACATGGTTGGTTGCTGAACTAAGTGCCATATACTCTGCTTCTGCTGTAGATTGAGCAATTGTATATTGTTTGTGCGTTTGCCATGTAAACATTTCGCTTCCCAAAGTAAAACACATTCCTGTGGTACTTCGCATATCCTCCTTACACCCTGCCCAATCTGAATCAGAAAATCCAATTAGCTGAGCTTGTTCTGTCCTTTTAAAGTTTAGACCATAATTTATTGTTCCTTGTATGTATCTCAATACTCTCTTTGCTTGTTGCATGCTTTGTTCAGTTGGTTTAGATAGGCTTCTAGACAAGTAGGAGGCAGCAAAATCAAGGTCGGGTCGAGTTGCTGCCAAATACAAAAGTGTTACGATTCGACTAAGGACCGGCTTGCTTATCTAAAGGTGATGATCGGATAATCCTTGACTTCGAAGGATTCGAGTCGAGAGATGCTAAGGCGTGGCTTTTACGCCGAAAATCCTTAGGCCCAATCGATCGGGAATGCTAGGAAACGAGGCGGTGGCTACGCCGAAGGGAGAGTTCCGGAAATTGGATGATAAGGCGTGACGAAACGTCGAAGATCCTTATGCCCCAGCCTCGCGAAGAACAAACGCATTCAACGGATCGAAGATCACGTCGGGAAGTCGCGGAACACTTCGCCGGTTTGATCGATTGTTTCGAAGAAATAAATCCTTTCTAAGAAACGAAATTGAAGAGAGAATTCTCGACAAAGAAGAGAGAAAAATGATTGATAAAATTGCTTGATTCTTTTCGATTACAAGGGGGGAGTTTATATAGAAAACAAGAGAAGGGGAAGGGGTGAGTCAAAGTGCATTAGCACTTGTCTCGAAAATGTGGAAAAACAAATTACAAGAATTTGACTAAAGACTGAAATTAAATGAAGGTTGAATTTCGAAAATGACTCATGGAATTCCACCGAAAATTCCACCAAGTATTTCCACCGAGAATTTCCGCGGAGAATTTCCCCGGGAAAAGTTCCGCGGAGTTTTTCTTTCAGAAACGAACCGTTAGCGGAGTAAGCCGGTTGCCTCGTTAAAACCTCTTACGGAAAACCCAATGGGATAAAACCGTAACAGGAAAAAGAGTACAACGCAACTTACTCAACGGAACGAACCTCAAGAAGAACTCGTTGATACGGAGTTGAGGATTGGATGCGTAAGTTGATCCGACTTGATCCGGATTTCGCCAAGTAAGCCCCGAACTGCTTCCTCCAATTTCCGTGCCTTTGCGCGGGTGATTGCTCCTTCCGGTACATGCAATGCCTCGGGTTGAACCTCCGTGTCCGGAATCATATCATCCTCCCTCTCTTGAAAAGGATTTGACCCCAAATCTATTTCATCTGCAAAATAAGGAATGATATCAGTAATATTGAAGCTTGAACTAATGGCGTACTTACCTTGGAGATCAAGTTTGTAGGAGTTGTCGTTGATCTTTTCCAAAACGGTGAACGGTCCATCGACTCGCGGCTTGAGTTTGGAATCCCTTTCGTTCGGGAACCGTTCCTTTCGAAGATAAATCCACACAAGATCGCCGGGTTCGAACGTCTTTTTCTTCCGTCCCTTGTTGGCGTGTTTGCGGTATTGTTCCGTCTTGTGTTCGATGTTCGCCTTCGCCTTTTCGTGCATCTGCTTAACTTTTTCAGCTCGTTTCTTTCCGTCCAAACTCACAAATTCACTCAAAGGAAGAGGAGTTAAATCAAGTGGAGTAAGCGGATTAAAACCGTAAACAATTTCGAATGGCGAAAACAAGGTAGTAGCATGTTGCGCATGATTGTATGCAAATTCTAAATGCGGCAAACATTCTTCCCATGCTCTAAGATTCTTTTTAACAACAGTTCGCAAGAGAGTGCCTAAAGTCCTATTGACTACCTCAGTTTGCCCATCGGTTTCGGGATGACAAGTAGTAGAAAAACAAAGTTTAGTACCTAATTTCGACCATAAGGTCTTCCAAAAATAACTTAGAAACTTTGTGTCCCTATCCGAAACAATGGTTCTAGGCATGCCATGCAATCGAATTATTTCCCTAAAGAATAAATTAGCTATGTTCGATGCATCATCAGTTTTATGACATGGTATGAAATGTGCCATTTTCGAGAATCTATCAACAACCACGAAAATAGAATCACTACCTTTCCTAGTCTTAGGCAATCCTAAAACGAAATCCATAGAAATGTCCGTCCATGGTGCACTAGGAATGGGTAATGGAGTATACAGACCTTGGTTTTGGCGTTTTGACTTAGCGTACTTACAAGTCGTGCATCGGCTACAAATGCGTTCCACATCACGTTTGATATGTGGCCAATAAAAGTGATCTTGCACAATGTGAAGTGTTTTAGCTATTCCGAAGTGACCCATGAGTCCACCGCCGTGAGCTTCCCTAACAAGTAAATCTCGCAAAGAGGAATTAGGAATACAAAGACGGTTCTCGTAAAACAAGAAACCGTCGCTTTGAAAGTATTTTCCACAAGCGAATTTAGAAGAGGAAAGAAAGACTTCCTGAAAGTCGGAGTCGGTTGCATAAGCGTCTTTGATCATTTCAAACCCGAGAACCTTAGCGTCGAGCGTAGAGATTAGCGTGTATCTCCGGGACAAGGCATCGGCGACCACGTTCTCTTTACCTTGTTTATATTGAATAACGTACGGAAACGTTTCAATAAACTCAACCCAACGTGCGTGCCTTTTGTTAAGCTTTTGCTGGCTCTTCAAATGTTTGAGGTATTGATGATCGGTGTGAATGATGAATTCTTTCGGCCATAGGTAATGCTGCCATGTTTGGAGTGCGCGGACTAAGGCGTAAAGCTCTTTGTCGTAAGTCGGGTAATTAAGTGTTGCACCTCCAAGTTTCTCGCTAAAGAATGCCACGGGCTTCTTATCCTGCATTAGAACAGCACCTACACCAACACCGGATGCATCACATTCAATTTCAAATGCCTTAGTAAAATCGGGTAAAACAAGTAAAGGGGCGTGAGTAAGTCGATTTTTGAGAAGTTGGAATGCGTCCTCTTGAGCTTGCTCCCAACGGAATCCCACGTCTTTCTTGATGACCTCGGTTAAAGGCGCGGCAATTGTACTGAAGTCACGGACGAATCGTCGATAAAATCCGGCTAAGCCGTGAAAGCTTCGCACATCGCCAACGGTTTTTGGAGTCGGCCAATCGCGGATGGCCTTGATCTTGTTCTCGTCAACCTGTATGCCCTGAGAACTCACAACAAAACCTAAAAAGACCACGTTATCTGAACAAAAAGAACATTTCTTAAGATTGCCAAATAAACGTTCTTTCCTAAGCACTTCTAGAACTAATCGCAAATGTTCAACATGTTCATCTAGGTTCTTGCTATAAATTAAAATATCGTCAAAGTAAACGACCACAAAGAGACCTATGAACGACCTAAGAACATGGTTCATTAACCGCATAAAAGTACTAGGTGCGTTAGTTAGACCAAACGGCATTACAAGCCATTCATACAAGCCGTGTTTAGTTTTAAAAGCAGTTTTCCATTCATCACCTTCATTCATGCGAATTTGGTGGTAACCACTTTTAAGATCTATTTTAGTGAACACGCTTGAACCATAAAGCTCGTCTAACATGTCGTCTAACCTGGGGATCGGATGGCGGTACTTTACCGTAATGTTATTGATTGCTCGGCAATCCACGCACATTCGCCATGTTCCGTCCTTCTTTGGTACGAGTAAAACGGGTACGGCACACGGGCTCATACTTTCCCGTATATGTCCCTTGGCCATCAGCTCGTCAACTTGACGCTGAAGTTCCTTTGTCTCAACAGGATTGGTTCGGTAGGCCGGACGGTTTGGAAGTGTCGCGCCGGGTACGAAATCGATTTGGTGTTCGATTCCGCGAATCGGGGGCAATCCAATCGGACCGTCTTCCGGGAAAACATCGGAAAAATCCTGCAAAAGAGATGAAATGCTGCTCGGGATTTCCGGCTCGGGATTAGTCATACTCGAAAGAGTTTCCCTAAAGACTAACAAAACAAACGGTTGCCTAGAAATAAGAGCATGTTTAAGTTCACTCGGTTTAATTAGCAATGATTCATTCACGAGTGGTTTATCAAATTTCTTGGATCCATCACTTTTGATTTTAAGAGAAGAAGTGGGTGAGGAATCACTTACAATGCCTTTACCATGATTTTGTTCGAGTTTGAGCTGGTCGAGAAATACCTCACGGGGAGATAAAGGTGCCAAAACGATTTTTCGACCTTTATGCTCGAACGAGTGTTTGTTGGTAAATCCGTCATGAACGGCTTTGCGGTCATACTGCCACGGACGTCCAAGTAAAATATGTCCTGCCTCCATAGGCAAGACGTCACACACGACCTCGTCCTCGTATCTTCCTATCGCCAACGGAACCGAAACTTGTCGGGTAACTTTGAGTTGGCGTTGGTTGTTCAACCACCGAAGATGATATGGTCGGGGATGTTTCTTCGTCTCCATACCTAACTTTTCTACCAGGGTAATACTTGCCACGTTAGTGCAACTACCACCATCAATGATAAGAGAACATACCTTGTTTTGAATTTTGCATCGGGTATGAAACAAGTTCTCTCGTTGTTCGTTCTCAACGACCGGTTCTTGGGCAAGGAGGACTCGCCTTGCGACCAATAACTCGCCATCAACCGCATGCTCCTCGTATTCATCATAAATCAAGGCGGTTTCGGTTTCTTCCTCGTCGTCGGTAACGATGTCGCCATTGGCTAGGATCATCATTGCTCGCGAATTTGGGCACTTGTTCGCAAAATGACCTTTGCCTCTGCATTTAAAACATTCAATGTCACGGTTTCGAACAACATTGGATTCAACCTTACCTCGATAGTCGTTTCCGGATGAGCTCGGTTTAAGATCGGCCTTTGGCTTTGATTCGATCCGGGGAGGATACGTCGGTTTTTCTCCTCTCGGGTAACTCGGTTTAGAGTTGAATGCTGGGCGTGTGATGCCTTTGCGTTTGAGCTGCTGTTCGAACAAGATTGCTTTGTGTAACATCTCTTCGATGTTTCCGTAAGTTTCCATCTCGACACGGTCTTGTAGGTCGCGATTCATGCCGGCGAGGAACCTTGCCATTGTAGCATCTCTTTGCTCCTCAATATCGGCCTTTAGCATCAACCGTTCCATTTCTTGGAAATAATCTTCGACGCTCCTACTGCCTTGTGTCAATCGTCTCAACCTTTGATGAAGATCGCGGAAGTAGTGATTCGGTACGAATCGCCTATGCATCAAATGCTTCATTTCGTTCCACGTTTCCACCGGGTTTTCTCTATTTCTCCGACGGTTGGTCACGATTTGGTCCCACCAATCTATGGCGTAGTCGTGAAACTCCGTCGCGGCCAAACTTACCTTTTTTCTCTCGGAGAAACTTTGACAATCGAAAACGAGTTCGATTTTCTTTTCCCATTCTAGGAAGGTGTCCGGGTCGTTCTTTCCATGAAACGCCGGGATCCGAAGTTTCATTCCACCTAAGTCATCGTTTTGCCTTCGGTTCGGTAGACGTTGTCGCGGGTTTTCATCGGACGATCCACTAGAGCCGTAGTACGGATTTTCCACCGGTTCGGGCCGTCGGGGTCGATCGCGTCTAGTTCTTGCCGGTTCTCGGCCAATGCTACGATCGGACTGATTTCCTCCGACTTGATTTCCGGGATTTTGTGCGGGGGTATGCACTTCTAAAGCTGCCATGCGATCACGCATTTCTCGGAGTAGTTGGGCGATGCCGTCGACCTTATGATCCATTCCCTCGACCTTTCGGTCCATACCTTCGACCTTTCGGTTTATAGCTTCTTCCCGTGTTCTCCTCGACCGTGATGTCGCGGATTCAATTTCCTCGTCCATGGTACCTCGTAAGACAATAAACAAGGAGGTGAATGACAAATTTTAAGAAAAATCAGAGAACCAAAATATGACCTTTAAAATTCTGATTTTTCGAAAACAATGGTGAACAATTATAAATATATATATATATTTTTTTTTTTTTTGAATTGTAAATTTAAATTGCGGAAATTAAATAGACTAGGATCTAGATATATATTTTTTTTTTTTTTTTTTTTTTGACTATGAATTAATTAAAACGAAATTGCAGAAAATAAAATAAAAAGAAGATGAAGAGATAGAAATGATATCACCGATTTTTGAAGCAAGTGTCTCTGATACCACTTGTTACGATTCGACTAAGGACCGGCTTGCTTATCTAAAGGTGATGATCGGATAATCCTTGACTTCGAAGGATTCGAGTCGAGAGATGCTAAGGCGTGGCTTTTACGCCGAAAATCCTTAGGCCCAATCGATCGGGAATGCTAGGAAACGAGGCGGTGGCTACGCCGAAGGGAGAGTTCCGGAAATTGGATGATAAGGCGTGACGAAACGTCGAAGATCCTTATGCCCCAGCCTCGCGAAGAACAAACGCATTCAACGGATCGAAGATCACGTCGGGAAGTCGCGGAACACTTCGCCGGTTTGATCGATTGTTTCGAAGAAATAAATCCTTTCTAAGAAACGAAATTGAAGAGAGAATTCTCGACAAAGAAGAGAGAAAAATGATTGATAAAATTGCTTGATTCTTTTCGATTACAAGGGGGGAGTTTATATAGAAAACAAGAGAAGGGGAAGGGGTGAGTCAAAGTGCATTAGCACTTGTCTCGAAAATGTGGAAAAACAAATTACAAGAATTTGACTAAAGACTGAAATTAAATGAAGGTTGAATTTCGAAAATGACTCATGGAATTCCACCGAAAATTCCACCAAGTATTTCCACCGAGAATTTCCGCGGAGAATTTCCCCGGGAAAAGTTCCGCGGAGTTTTTCTTTCAGAAACGAACCGTTAGCGGAGTAAGCCGGTTGCCTCGTTAAAACCTCTTACGGAAAACCCAATGGGATAAAACCGTAACAGGAAAAAGAGTACAACGCAACTTACTCAACGGAACGAACCTCAAGAAGAACTCGTTGATACGGAGTTGAGGATCGGATGCGTAAGTTGATCCGACTTGATCCGGATTTCGCCAAGTAAGCCCCGAACTGCTTCCTCCAATTTCCGTGCCTTTGCGCGGGTGATTGCTCCTTCCGGTACATGCAATGCCTCGGGTTGAACCTCCGTGTCCGGAATCATATCAAAAAGTCCTCCCACTATACTGCGATATAGCTTGGGATCTGTAAGTTATGCTCCTTCATCTTGATTTTTCCCGTAAGGTGTTAGTGGTGTATCAACACTCCTACAATTCTTCATTCCAAACTTGTCTAACAATTGTTGTGCATACTTCTTTTGACTTAGAAACAGTCCTTCTGTTGTGCACGTAATTTCAAAACCCAAGAAGTATCTCAGTCTTCCCAAGTCAGTCATCTCGAAGGTCTCTTTCAACTTCTGTTTAAATTGTTCAATCATGCTTTCATTGCTTCCTGTGATGATAAGATCATCTACATATAGGCTGATCACCATGATCTCTCCTTTGCATTCTTGAATATACAGTGCTGCATCACAATCACTTCTCCTGCATCCTTGTGAAGTGAAAAATGAATCAATTTTGCTATACCAAGCTCTCGGTGCTTGCTTTAATCCATAGAGGGCCTTTTTCAATCTGAACACCATGTTCTCTGCTCCCTCTATTTCATAACCTGGTGGTTGTTCCACATACACTTCTTCTGTGATTTCTCCATTCAAAAAGGCTGATTTGACATCCATTTGATGCATGTTCCAATTTCTTTGTGCAGCAAGAGCTATTAGCATTCTGATTGTATCATGTCTGGAAACTAGAGCAAAAGTTCCCCATAATCCACTCCATAAGTCTGAGTGAAACCCCGAGCTACTAGTCTTGCTTTCAATTTCTGAATATCTCCATTCTCATCTGTTTTTACCGTGTATATCCATTTGACTGAAATCACTTTCTTGTCTGCAGGTCTTTTTGTTAGTTCCCAAGTTTCATTCTTGTTTATCACGATGATTTCAGCATCCATTGCCTCTCTCCACTTTTTATATTTCACAGCTTCTTCAAAAATATCAGGTTCCTCACAGGTAACATAACAAGCCTCGTGAACTTGAATTGTTTCATTACCTTGTCCTTCTTCTTCTTGATATATGTCACTTAACATTCTCATATTAGGCCCATACCGTGATGAACTGCTACTTCCTGATCCATCTCCACTTAGCTGAAATGGTATAGGACTAACATTTGGTCTCCTATATCCTGTATTTGCCCTAGTTGTTGGACTTAAAACATTTTCTTGTATTTCAGTACTTCTCTTTTGAGGCATTTTGCTGCTGTCAACTGGAACCTCTCCCTGCTCTTTAGTTTTTTCACATGTTTCCCAATTCTAGCTTTTGTTCTCTTCAAAAACAACATCTCTTGATACTTCAATCTTCTTTGTGCTAAAAACATACACTATGTACCCTTTACTCACCGTGCTATATCCCATAAACACAGCTTTTTCAGATTTGTCATCAAGTTTCTTTCTCCTTGCAGCAGGAATCAGAACATGGCATATACATCCAAATACTCGTAGATGACCAATTGAAGGCTTGTGACCACTCCAAGCTTCAATAGGAGTTTTTTGGTTTAGTGCTTTGGTAGGAAGCCTATTTTGAAGGTAAGCTGCTGTAAATGTTGCTTCAGCCCAAAATTTATTTGGCATCCCCTGGTCTTTTAACATGCTTCTTGCCATGTCCATCAGGGTTCTATTCCTTCGTTCAGCCACTCCATTTTGCTGTGGTGAGTATGTCACGGTAAATTGTCTTTGGATTCCATTCTCTTCTAGGAATCTTGCAAACTGTTCTGATTTGAACTCACCTCCTCTGTCTGATCTGATTTTCTTAATTTTCTTGCTTGTTTGTGTCTCAACTAGGGTCTTGAACTTCTTAAAAGTAGCAAATGTATCGGATTTCAGTCTCAAGAAGTACACCCACACCATGTGTGAATAATCATCCGTGAAGGTAAGTATGTATAAGCTACCACTGCACGATGGAGTCTGCATTGGTCCACACAAGTCTGTGTGAATCAAATCCAATATCCTTGAGCTCTTGGTTTATGACATTTTGGGAAATTGTTCTCTACACTGTTTCCCTTTGACACACGCCTCACAAACATCTTGTATGACCTGAAATCTAGGGAGTCCTTTAACCATCTGACTTGTTTGAAACTTCTGCAGGTTTTGAAAACCAGAGTGTCCAAGTCTTTTGTGCCATAACTCAGATAAGTTTTCTTCACTTGCTGATCTCACACTCTCTTCAATTACTTGCATTCGTAGAACATATACATTCCTTACACGCCCTACTTCAGCAATCTTGTCTCCACTATGATTGTGTATTATGCATTTATTACCTTTGAAGATTATCTGATATCCATTCCTTGTCATTTGTGGTACACTTAGAAGATTTTTGTCCATTCCAGGAACTAAGAAGACATCTCTGATAACCCTTTTCCCTTTCTTGGTCATCACTTGAATGTTTCCTTTCCCTGTAGTCATCAGTATAGCACCATTTCCTGTCCTAATAGGAACATGATATGACCTGTCCAAGGTTGTGAAGAACCTCTCCTCTTTAGTCATATGGTTTGTAGCACAACTGTCAATTAACCATACTTCATCACCACTTGATTGCTCTATATTATAGACTGCATTAAACAATCCATCGGGCTCTTCTTGTTGTTGTATTTGTACTCGATCAACTTGAATTCTTGAACTTTTGCACTCTTTTGCAAAATGGCCAGGTTTTCCACACGCAAAACAAAAATTCCGCATCTCCAATCTTCTGAGTTTCTCCTTAACTTCTTGTCTTCGATGTGCAGATCCGCTTCAATTTTCTAGGCCTCCAGAACCTAGAAGCTCTGATACCATGAAGGTTTTGAGAGATATAATTTTGGGTAAAGTTTTTCTTACGACACCCTTTTTTTTTACCTTTTTCCTTAAACTCTTTCACACCACACACACTTACCTATTTATATTCTTATCCTAACTTCATAAACCTAATGTATTACACAAAACATTTCCATCACATTTGGGCTTAGTTTATAACCCACTAAGCCCACGTTCATTTCTCTTCTTTACTTTCTTCTTCTTTTCCTCGTTGACTTTTCTTCTTCCTTTTGTCTTTAATTCTTCTTCTTCCACTTTCTGTTTATTTCTTGTGCACGATTAAGCATAGGATAAAACTCCAACAATGTTAGGCATATCACATTGGTATGCATTGTCATTTCTAATTATGAGGTCGCGGGTTCGACCCATCAATTTTGGGTTTTTGTTAATTTTCTTGTTTTTTACTTTAATTAATGTGAAATGATAAAACTACCATCATTTTCTTCCTCGCCTCAACGCGAATAAAACTCTAATTTCTGCCAAATTTGTTTTTTTTTCACCACAATTGACGGGTTTACTCATTTTCTTATAGCTTTTCCTTAGATATATCAGATCTATCACTCAATAAATGATTGGGTCGATTTTTTTCATTCAATTTTATCAAAAAAACTAAACCGATTTTTTCAGATTTACCACCCAGTCAGCGATTAATCGCTGCAAATCGGGAAATCACCTAATCCGGACGACCAGGACAAAATCACGGTGGCTTTCCTCCGCCCACCGCCTAGACGTCCGATTAGTCGGCAAATCCTTCGATTTTTCGAACATGGCATACAACACGTATGTAAAATTATATTATATAGTTGTTTTTTATTGACACATCCTATGCAATAATGCAAATATCCATGAAATAACTGCCAAAATTACGTCAAAAAAGGACAATCGGTCAGAGTAGGGTCAACGTTACGTACCTTAGGCGAAATACCAAAATTGTAAACATAAAATAATATTCAATTTCTCTAGGGACGACATTCACACGTGTTTATCGATATTAATTAATATACATACTTCGACCAAAATAAAATAAAAAATTAAAATACATACAACAAAAAATATAACTAAAAGGACGACTTATGTGCTGAAGAAACACTCATTTTTTAAAAAACGGTCAAAACTCAACAAATATCCATATTAATAAAGAATTTTCTCGGGTCGTTTATTGCCTAAATCGTTGGAAAATGGAAGATAAACTCTTACAACTTTCATTCTTCTTCAAGTACAAACATGTTTTTTAGAACTGTCAATCCTTAATTTGTAGGATTATTCTTCTTCAAATACAAACATTTATCAACGTTGAGTTGATCTAGTGGTTAAGAAGGAGTAGGTATGTGCCTCTCCTACCGGCTCTGGGTTTGATTCCCGTTGGGAGGAATCTCCTCCGAAAGAATGACTTTAACATAGTTTGGGCTCCGCTCTAGAGATGTACGGACCTACGGACCCAAAACCTCGGCAATTAAAAAAAAACAAAAAAATACAAACATTTTCTGAGAACTGTCAATCCTTTGTAGGATTATAATACTAAAAGAAAACAACTCAAATTTTCTCCCAAACAAAAAAACCAACTCGATTTTTTTACTACAATATGCAGCGACATATTATGATGCTTTAGCGACAAATAGTAATCATTTTAAGTTTATAAATATCAGGATTTGCGACAAAACATATAATGTTAGGATTAATTTTGATTTATAGTTTTAATAAATCTATAAATTTATAGGAGTACAAGATTTTATTACGAAAGAAAACTAACAAAATATTTCGAGTTTTTTCTTTATTTATAATTTCTATATATTGAGTTATTTCATACTTCATATGTAATCAAATTTGGCCTAACAAAATAGAATATGCTTAAGTGGAAGTATGATGACATTATACCGAAATAACGGTTTCAATTTGACTTCCACATTTGTGTCTACCCATCCCAAAAGAACATAGTTTAATACTGTATATAATAAGATATATAGAAATCGCACAATACTATATGTTGACAATTGTTTTTAATTATGGTAATTAGGTAATAATGAGATGTTATTTAGAGACGTTAGCGAATCTAAATTTCTTTGCGAACAACTTTTCTTACACAAAATAAAATTCTCGATACAGGTAGCATTATATATAGAGAAATTGATCAAAATAGCACTAAATGAAAACATTTTCATTAAACTAGCACCTATATTAAAATGTCCTGTTTATAGCATTCATTTAAGACCAAAAGACCATTTTAGCCCAAAGTTTATTTTCGCATTAATTAAAAAAATTACGCAGAGATCGTCTTCTTCAATGGCTGTTCCATTGTTCAAAATTGATCAACATAAATCAACATCGTCAAATCAATCAACTAAAATTGGGTGATTTTCAATAATTGGAAACAAAACTGAATCACCAGAAATCAAAAAACAAAACTGAATTACTTGATCTGGATCATCGACTAAGAACTCTGTCGTCATGGTCTCTGTGGCCAATTAGGTAGGGTTCTGCAGCAGCGAGTCACTGAAGCCATGCGCCTGCATCCGCGATTTCCGGCCTAAGAACGCCGGCGCTTGGAGATCTGAGGATTACAGCGACGGCTGCCACCGTGAATCTGGGGACTCTTGCGACATGAGAGATACGTTTGAGGCGGTGGGAGATTTGCGGTACGACGGCGATCTGGAGCTGCTTGAGAAACTGTTGTGTGGGTTTTATCACAATGACAAGTCGAATCTCTGGAAAATTTTACTCTAATCGCCGATAAATCTCAAGAATTCGAGCTCGTGGACTGGAATCACCGACGATATATCAGAGAAAAGGGAATTCAAAGGGAAACATTTCTAAATCCATGATCATATTGTGCAGCGTTGTTGGGTCAATCTCTATTCTAGGAATTACCTTGTTTGTGCCATTGATTCTGTTGAGGAGGAATCGTACGAGGAAGATGGAGATGAGTTCTTTTTTGTTGTTTGCTCAGATTTGGTAACAGTTCATATTAAGATGTATTTTAATGGGCAATTCTATAAAATAGCACCAAAAATTTTTCATTATTGTTGTAATTAAATTCATAATTAATTTCATAATTTTATCAAAATACATAATCTAACACATTGTCTTGAATAAGCAAATTATAAAACGGTTAAATTTGAATTTGTGTGACATAGAATACATGAATAGATTTAAAATCAACAAAAGTTGATCAATTGTTAATTCTATTATTTCTGTAATGAGCTTACCCCTTATCAATATTTAATGGGCAATTCTAACAGCTCCAGCCGGACTAAGATGATCAATTCACCAGAAGAAATAAAAAGTTTAAATCTCAATTTCCCTAGTCACTCTGGAATATGTAGCTGCTACAATCTATAAGCAAACAAATGTAGTATTAACATACAAAAGTGTTGGCAAAAAGAAGATATTTCTTTATTTCTTTGTGTAGACAAAACAACAACACAACAACACATTTGTTCTGATGTTACAATCTATCAGCTTTCATCATTTGAATATTTCTTTATTTCTTTTTGTAGACAAACCAACAACACATTTGTTCTGACGCTTCATTTAAGCATGGAAATCTACAGGAAATATCGTTTTCTGTTTTTGTTAATTTCAGAAGACTTTCCGAAATACGTTATATATGTTCCTAAATACGTTTCATTTTCAAGAAATGATCAGTTTTCATCATTTTTTTATTTAGGAAGTCTTTCCGGAATACGTTATATATATTCCTAAATACGTTTCATTTTCAAGAAAAGATCAATTTTAATCATTAATTCATTTAGAAAGTCTTTCCGAAATACGTTATATATGTTCCTAAATACGATTCATTTTCAAGAAAATATCATTTTTCATCATTTGTTCATTTAGGAAGTCTTTCCGATATACGTTATATATGTTCCTAAATACGTTTCATTTTCAAAAAAAGATCAGTTTTAATCATTTGTTCATTTAGGAAGTCTTTCCGAAATACGTTATATATCTTCCTAAATACGATTCATTTTCAAGAAAAGATCATTTTTCATCATTTAGGAAAGCTTTCCTAAATACGTTATATATGTTCCTAAATACGTTTCATTTCCAGAAAGGATCATTTTTCATCATTTAGGAAGACTTTCCTAAATACGTTATAAATGTTCCTAAATGGTTCCTAAATACGGTTCATTTCCAGAAAAGATCATTTTTCATCATTTAGGAAAGCTTTCCTAAATACGTTATATATGTTCCTAAATACGATTCATTTTCAAGAAATGATCATTTTTCATCATTTGTTCATTTCGGAAGACTTTCCGATATACGTTATATATGTTCCTAAATACGTTTCATTTTCAAAAAAGGATCATTTTTCATCATTTGTTCATTTCGGAAGTCTTTCAGAAATACGTTATATATGTTCCTAAATACATTTCATTTTCAAGAAAGGACCAGTTTTCATCATTTGTTCATTTAGGAAGTCTTTCCGAAATACGTTATATATGTTCCTAAATACGATTCATTTTCAAGAAAGGATCAATTTTCATCATTTGTTCATTTCGGAAGACTTTCTGAAATACGTTATATATGTTCCTAAATACGTTTCATTTTCAAAAAAGGATCATTTTTCATCATTTGTTCATTTCGGAAGTCTTTCAGAAATACGTTATATATGTTCCTAAATACATTTCATTTTCAAGAAATGATCATTTTTCATCATTTGTTCATTTAGGAAGTCTTTCCGAAATACGTTATATATGTTCCTAAATACGTTTCATTTTCAAAAAAAGATCAGTTTTAATCATTTGTTCATTTAGGAAATCTTTCCGAAATACGTTATATATCTTCCTAAATACGATTCATTTTCAAGAAAAGATCATTTTTCATCATTTAGGAAAGCTTTCCTAAATACGTTATATATGTTCCTAAATACGTTTCATTTCCAGAAAGGATCATTTTTCATCATTTAGGAAGACTTTCCTAAATACGTTATAAATGTTCCTAAATGGTTCCTAAATACGTTTCATTTCCAGAAAGGATCATTTTTCATCATTTAGGAAAGCTTTCCTAAATACGTTATATATGTTCCTAAATACGATTCATTTTCAAGAAATGATCATTTTTCATCATTTGTTCATTTCGGAAGACTTTCCGAAATACGTTATATATGTTCCTAAATACGTTTCATTTTCAAAAAAGGATCATTTTTCATCATTTGTTCATTTCGGAAGTCTTTCAGAAATACGTTATATATGTTCCTAAATACATTTCATTTTCAAGAAAGGACCAGTTTTCATCATTTGTTCATTTAGGAAGTCTTTCCGAAATACGTTATATATGTTCCTAAATACGATTCATTTTCAAGAAAGGATCAATTTTCATCATTTGTTCATTTCGGAAGACTTTCTGAAATACGTTATATATGTTCCTAAATACGTTTCATTTTCAAAAAAGGATCATTTTTCATCATTTGTTCATTTCGGAAGTCTTTCAGAAATACGTTATATATGTTCCTAAATACATTTCATTTTCAAGAAATGATCATTTTTCATCATTTGTTCATTTAGGAAGTCTTTCCGAAATACGTTATATATGTTCCTAAATACGTTTCATTTTCAAAAAAAGATCAGTTTTAATCATTTGTTCATTTAGGAAATCTTTCCGAAATACGTTATATATCTTCCTAAATACGATTCATTTTCAAGAAAAGATCATTTTTCATCATTTAGGAAAGCTTTCCTAAATACGTTATATATGTTCCTAAATACGTTTCATTTCCAGAAAGGATCATTTTTCATCATTTAGGAAGACTTTCCTAAATACGTTATAAATGTTCCTAAATGGTTCCTAAATACGTTTCATTTCCAGAAAGGATCATTTTTCATCATTTAGGAAAGCTTTCCTAAATACGTTATATATGTTCCTAAATACGATTCATTTTCAAGAAATGATCATTTTTCATCATTTGTTCATTTCGGAAGACTTTCCGAAATACGTTATATATGTTCCTAAATACGTTTCATTTTCAAAAAAGGATCATTTTTCATCATTTGTTCATTTCGGAAGTCTTTCAGAAATACGTTATATATGTTCCTAAATACATTTCATTTTCAAGAAATGACCAGTTTTCATCATTTGTTCATTTAGGAAGTCTTTCCGAAATACGTTATATATGTTCCTAAATACGATTCATTTTCAAGAAATGATCATTTTTCATCATTTGTTCATTTCGGAAGACTTTCTGAAATACGTTATATATGTTCCTAAATACGTTTCATTTTCAAAAAAAGATCATTTTTCATCATTTGTTCATTTCGGAAGTCTTTCAGAAATACGTTATATATGTTCCTAAATACATTTCATTTTCAAAAAATGATCATTTTTCATCATTTGTTCATTTAGGAAGTCTTTCCGAAATACGTTATATATGTTCCTAAATACGTTTCATTTTCAAAAAAAGATCAGTTTTAATCATTTGTTCATTTAGGAAGTCTTTCCGAAATACGTTATATATGTTCCTAAATACATTTCATTTTCAAAAAATGATCATTTTTCATCATTTAGGAAAGCTTTCCTAAATACGTTATATATGTTCCTAAATACGTTTCATTTCCAGAAAGGATCATTTTTCATCATTTAGGAAGACTTTCCTAAATACGTTATAAATGTTCCTAAATGGTTCCTAAATACGTTTCATTTCCAGAAAGGATCATTTTTCATCATTTAGGAAAGCTTTCCTAAATACGTTATATATGTTCCTAAATACGATTCATTTTCAAGAAAGGATCATTTTTCATCATTTGTTCATTTCTAGAAGACTTTCCGAAATACGCTATATATGTTCTTAAATACGTTTCATTTTCAAGAAATGATCAGTTTTCATCATTTGAATCTTTCTTTATTTCTTTGTGTAGACAAAACAACAACACATTTATTTTGATGCTTCATTTACACATGGAAATCAACATGAAATATCGTTTTCTGTTTTTGTTCATTTCGGAAGACTTTCCGAAATACATTATATATGTTCCTAAATATGTTTCATTTTCAAGAAATGATCAGTTTTCATCATTTGAATCTTTCTTTATTTCTTTGTGTAGACGAAACAACAACACATTTGTTATGATGCTTCATTTACGCATGGAAATCAACAGGATATATCGTTTTATGTTTTTGTTCATTTCGGAAGACTTTCCGAAATACGTTATATATGTTCCTAAATACGTTTCATTTTCAAGAAAGGATCATTTTTCATCATTTGAATCTTTCTTTATTTCTTTGTGTAGACAAAACAACAACACATTTGTTCTGATGCTTCATTTACGCATGGAAATCAACATGAAATATCGTTTTCTGTTTTTGTTCATTTCAGAAGACTTTCCGAAATACGTTATATATGTTCCTAAATACGTTTCATTTTCAAGAAAGGATCAGTTTTCATCATTTGTTCATTTAGGAAATATTTCCGAAATACGTTATATATGTTCCTAAATACGATTCATTTTCAAGAAATGATCATTTTTCATCATTTGTTCATTTAGGAAGTCTTTCCGAAATACGTTATATATGATCCAAAATATGATTCATTTTAAGAAAAAACTATAAATGTAGAAGAAACAAGAACACGTTATATATGTTCTTAAATACGTTTCATTTTCAAGAAATGATCAGTTTTCATTATTTGAATCTTTATTTCTTTCTTTGTGTAGACAAAACAACAACACATTTGTTCTGATGCTTCATTTACGCATGGAAATCAACAGAAAATATTGTTTTATATTTTTGTTCATTTCGGAAGACTTTCTGAAATACGTTATATATATTCCTAAATACGTTTCATTTTCAAGAAAGGATCAGTTTTCATCATTTGAATCTTTCTTTATTTCTTTGTGTAGACAAAACAACAACACATTTGTTATGATGCTTCATTTACGCATGGAAATCAACAGAAAACGTATTTAGGAAGACTTTCCTAAATACATTATATATGTTCCTAAATGTGTATTATGACTTCTTAAATTTGAGTTTTGTATAGATGGACACAAAAGTTCTCATTTACACATGTTTAGAAATGTTTTCCTAAATGTGTAGGACAACTTCCTAAATTTGAGAAGTTATATAAATGAACACAAAAATTCTCATTTATACGTTATATAAATTGTCTTTTATATGGAAAATTCAAGACAAAGAGATCGATCATTTGTGCATTACAACAATTATTCTTTGCCTAAACTCTCTTAAACCTTCTCTCGGATTCGCATTGGGTACTTGTAGACATCATCAAAAGTCCTCTTTGCAAGCTGATAAATTATACCAAACATCAGTCACTCGTCTAATCAATACAACAGGTCTTAATAGGCTTAAACAAACACAATCTCTCCAAGAAACTCACAATCTCTCTATAAAACTTGCCATATTCTAGATATCTAATTCATGCTAGTGACTGGCTAAGAGTTCAAATTGGAATCTAAAACCTACTTTTTAGGTGTGCACTAGCTATAAACCCACTAATCATAACGTTGGGGTTTAGAGAAGTATAGTTTCTACTTACATAAATTCAGCGGAAACATTATCCTTGTTCACATTGCTGGGGAGTGGCCATGAAACTTTGAATGGTCCTTGTAGTATTTCTTGCTTGTGATATCCAAAGATTGAATCTTTGGTGCCTGCATCAACTTTTTGACAGATAGATGTGCGCCTCCCTGTCACAGACAAGCTGCAGCAGCACGGGTAAGTACCTTTGTTACACAATGCGTATTAAGTAAAGTAAACATGTGTCAAGATGCGTAATAATTACTTTGTGTTGTCAACCTCCACTCTTATATCATTGATACTGACCCCTGGTAGCTCTACCGCCACAACATAGTTGTGTTCAAGTTCTGCAACATTCGATCTTGGAGACCAAACAGTCCCTGCAAAAAAAACAAGCTTCTATAAGTTCTCATGTTTGAAGTACGGTTGCTAGCTCCTGCAGATTCAGGTCGATGACAACTATGTGTTTGCAGTATCAAATTTCAGAAACCATTAAGATTTTATTATAAATAAATAAAAAGGGTATCAGATTATAGGATGTATCAGTATCCTGTATTTGTCTTTTTCCAGTTTTTCCATATAAGGTCGGCCTTATATGGCTTTTTCCAGTTTTCCTCTTGTTGATATAGTGAAGAATCAGAGTTTTCCTTCTCCTTAATCTCCCGTGGAAGTACTCGATCGGCTCTGCGAATCGAAGACAATGGAAAACCCATAAAGTCATTGCCGTCGCGAGTAGCTTTAGCAGCTATTCTGTTCTCATCAATTTCTTCGTCGCCGCGAGGAGCTTTAGCTTTGGACGAACCGGTTAGCGCTACACAAACTGTCGTTGCTGAAGCTCAAGCAGTGAAGCCGTCGACGTCGCCGTCGCCGTTCAGTGAGACCCAGACGATTACGACGCCTAATCCGAAAGCCCAATCATCATCGGATCTTCCGGAGGGATCGCAATGGCGGTACATCGAGTTTCTAAACGCGGTGAAGAAAGGTAAAGTAGAGAGAGTCAGGTTTAGCAAAGACGGTTCCGTTCTTCAGCTTACCGCCGGTGATGAAGAAGAAGACGTGACTTGATGGGGATTCGGATGGGACGAGGGCGTACGTACGATTAAAGCCAAGATAACGAAAAGCGAGAGTGGGACAAGGGGAATGACGAAGAGAAGGAAGAAAGTAGAAATCGCCGCCATGGATCTCGTCACAAGCTCCGTTTGGGATGATTGATTTTACAGTATAATAGAGGATAATTTAGTATTTTTTTCCTTTTAATGAATGCTAGTTTTAGGATTTTCACCCTTCTGTGCTAAATTATTGAACTTTATGTTTTTTGGTGCTATTTTGTAGAATTGCCCTTATATATAACCTTGAACCATTATAAAAGTACTTATTATTATTATTATTATTATTATTATTATTATTATTATTATTATTATTATTATTATTATTATTATTATATCATAAGTAGATAAATTAAATAAAAATATGTAACGCTAGTCGCTAGCTGTATCGAGAATTGTATTTGTGTATGTATTTAAAATAGATTATTCAGCACACACAAAAAACAAATTATAAAGAGATGAAATACATACACCATTGATAAAACAAATTATGGTGCATCAAACCGACCCACTATATATATATATATACACACAACGACACAACATTGTTTTTTTTTTTACGGAACGACACAACATTAATTGTTAAATAATAATACACACAGAAAAAATTAGACTTATGTGGCTGTAAGCAAAATAGAGGTTTAGTTTAGCACAAATATAGCAATAATAAAATATGTTCTCTTATATATATATATATATATATTATTTTTTTGCTCGAATAATTCGTTCATATTGTTACACGATAAAAGATTATAAAACAAAATGAAGATAAGCTTTTAGCAAAACAAACAACAAAAAAACAAAATGAATATAAAAATACAAAGCGAAAAAGATACATATATATATATATATATTTTTTTTAATAATTTTATTTTTTTGATATGTATACACATTATGGATTTACGGGTATTCTTTTTTTTTGTTAAAGAAAATAAAAAGATTTATGGGTATTAATATATTAATGACGGCGAAAATGCGCTACAGCTTCGTGGTTTCGTTAGTGCAAGACAAAAATTTCAAAGTAGGTTGGTTAGAATGGTGGAGACTATTTAATTTTATTTTTTCCTCTTTTGAAAAAGAACAAATTTACATTTAATTTCCTATGCAAAAGTCAAAGTAACCGTAAGTCATTAATTCTCTATGAGAAATATATATATATATATATATATATATATGTTTTAATAATTAAAAATTAATGTAGACCATAGAGTTGGTTTAATATTTTTGAACTAAGATTTTGATATTTATGGCTCTTTAAATGATTAAATATATTTTTAAGTAAAGTTGGTAATTCATTTTCATCTTCTTAACTTTCACAAATTGTAATTTAGGGAAAATTTACCATGATAAAAATGTAACATTTCTAGTTTTAAAAAGAAAGTATAAAAGATAAGAATTAAAAAAAAGGTATAAAAGATAAGATTCCTTCTCTTATGTTCTTGTTCTGTTTGGGAAGTTGGTGAAACTTCCAAGAACGACTTTGTTTTCTCCTTTAATTTCAAGAACCATGAATTTATGGTCTTACAATTTTTTTTTTTGTAATTTATCAAGGGTATCTAGATTTTTTACGAAACATATGGCAAGAACTTTTCCACAAGTTCACTACGTGTAAAACATCCGAGTTGAAAATTGAAATTCAGATTTTATTTGCATACGATGAAATAAAAAACCAAGAGCTATGGTAAAATTTCCTTAGATAAATTTGTGTGCAAGATACTTAAGAATCAAGTGTGTGTGTGTATAATTATTTTTGTTATTCCTCGACACTTATTCGTAAAATTGCACAAAATCAAAAAAAAATTCATATCAAACCTTATTATTAATATCGAAATAACGGATGTGTCTTATAAAAAATGATCATAAATTTGGAACCATCAATTCATCTATACGTAAATAATTTATAGGGTTATCCAACATTGATAGAGCAGAAATAACGATATTACAAAAGTAAACTTGTTTCTAAAATATCTATTAGCCAAAATTTTATAAATCCGTTGAATTTTTTTAAAAATGCCGGAAATTATGGAAAATTAGAATCTCTGTTTTTTTTTTTCTCATTGATTCTCAAGATCCTTTAACAAAGAAGTTTTTAAAGCTCCTTACAAGCCGGTTCCTTAGGCATTTTTTTGTGTTTATGTTGCTTCTTTGTCGTTTTTATTGTCTTCCCTTTTTATTTTCATGAATTTATTCTCGAAAGTTCGCTGTAATGGTTTTTTTATAATTTTTTTCCATCTATTGTATCCTTCCCTTAAATGAAATACAACCAGAAATTTTAGAAGAAAAAAAAACCTTTTCTTTATTTTTCAGATTTTTACATATAGAGATTTCCACTGAAGCATGCAAGGATGAATTCGCAATTATACTAATACCTAGCATTACAAAATCTGACAAAAGAATAGCTTCGAGACAAGACGACAAGTAAGAAGATTTAATCATGGTTTTGGTGAGCAAACTTATAAATGATATCTCTTCGTCTAGTGTTGTTTTAGTTAGCTTTTATTCTACTAATTTCTACAACAATAATTGTGCTATTTTTTTTGTATTGAGCTTCCTCTATATTCACTTGCGACTACCTTTTGTTAAGGATAAAAATAGATTGTGCTTCAAGAAAAATAATAAACGATTTTATAAATTATAAAAGTGGAGAAGAAAAAGGACAAAGATTAGTCACGTGGACATCACTATTGAGGATTCACAAGACTTTTTGGCCCCTTTTACTCTTTACCAAATTGTTTCTGTCACACTTATAGATTCTCCACATAAATGATAACATGTGGTATCTTGTTTCTTCTATATTCTTAATCTCTTAATATTTTTTTCTCAATGTTTATTATTAAGCTAATAAATTTCAGCATGGCAAAAAAGCTACTTATTTGAAAATTTGTTGGATTCAGTTTCAGTCTAACCGTCAGATTTTGTATTAAACTCAAGTTAACATCGAATGCGCATGTGTATTATAAAAAGGCGGGTTTTGCACATGATATCACTTAATTAAAGTTTTATTAATTAATATATTGACATATTTTAAAACTTTAATAAAATATAACACTTATTTTATTGTTCAACCCAATTTCATCTATGTACAGTATGGCGTGTACGCTAATGTACGATACACGATATAGCAATAAGAGAGGTAAAATCATATTTTTACACAAAAAGTGACAACTATTTTAAACACTTAATTTACTAATGAAAATTTAAATAAGTGACATCATGTGTAATTATGTCTAAAAAAAAGTCGAATGCACATAAAAAAATAAATATGGACAATATTTTACACACAAACTTTTATAAGTGATTTGTGTCTCTTTGATCTTCAGTGGATCAATGTATCTGAAACATTGGCCAAATGAGAGATGTAAATTTTCAATAAGTTATTATCTTTACTGCTACATTTACTTTATATAATAAAAAGTAAGTTATTTCATGAACTATGCAAAATAAAATATATTTCTAAAGATATTTTCTCCAACCTTAAAAATCAGAGTTTTTTTTTTTTTTTAACGCTTATGGATTTCAAAACTGAAACAGAGCCAAGAGTTTACAAAATTAATGACACCAAAAGGTAACCTTAAAAACCAGAGAGTTGATATGGTATATTGGATTGGAAAACATGTTTGGCATTTTCTTTTCCAAACTATTAATATGGTAACGCCTCATATACATCTTCTTTCATAATGGGCTTTTGGTCGGCCTGTAATTTCAATGAGAGAAATGTCTCAATTTTTTAAATTCCCAAGTCTCCCTTATGGAACTACCATATATTAGAAAAAAAATTATTCTAGAACTGGCCGAAAATTAAAGATTAGTTGTCAAACTTGGTTGCTTGTGTGTCCTTGTTTCCTACGATTTATAACGATTAATGATTTTGTTGGAAAGTTATGGGTCCTAAGATTTAGTATTATCTCTATGATCGATAAATTCAAATTGTTACTTTATGTATGTTAAACATAACAACGATAAATCAAATATCAATGATTCAGAACTCGTTACAATTCTAAAGTGGATTCTTTGTGATGAAATTCGTTTCATTTACAGGCTTACTTTTCTTCGATGAGCATTGAATTTTAGTCTTAAACTCGAAACCAAGAAAATTTAAGAATAACATCTCTATACAATTGTGAATAATCTGACTTGTCATCAAAAGTATCTATTAGTTTGGTTTCTACAACTTTTAATAAGATACTCTGACTTGTCACCAAAAGTATCTATAAGATGTTATTCTTTGTGATGAAATATTTGCTTTATATAATAAGATAATTAAGTGATTTGAAAGTGATAAGATTTCCATTCTTTTTTTAGTTTCATTTACTTACTAGGTAGGTAGCCCGCGCAAGCGCGGGCTGAGGGGTCTCAAAAACGTAATACAAAACTTTATGTTATAAACCGAAGAAATTTAGAACTACCACTTGAGATATACATGATCAAAATAAAGTTAATCCAAAAAAGTAAACACTATACAAAACTAAAAACTCACAAACCAATATTAAATAAGTGTATGAAACCCACAAACCAATTGAATTAAGACAAACGCGAGTTATTCGTCTTCACATAATCGTTCTTCGTCATTTGTTTCCCTCTTATTTATCCTTTGGTTTTTCTTCTTTATCATCTTTTTTTAATATTCTTCATCATCGTCTTCCACCTTTATCTCTCTTTCTTCTCTCACGTCTTTTTCTTCGTTTTCTTTCATTTTGTTTTTGTTTTCTTCTTCCGTTTTTTCTTTGTCACTCATGTTTTCCACATCTTTTCCTTGTTCTTCCTCATTGTCTTCGACTTCTACTTCTTCTTCCTCTTATACATCTTTCGATTTTCTTATTCCTCACCATTTTCTTTCATCTTCATCATCGTCTTCGACTTCAATTTCTTGTTCCTCTTCTATTATGTCTTCATCTTCTTCTTCTTCCGGGTTATATTATTCTCTTTCTTCTTCTTCTTCTTTTTCTCCTTCTTCATCACCTTCGTCTTCTTTGTTCTCTTCGACTTCCTATTCGTCTACTATGTATTGGTTTTCTTCTCCGGCTTTTCTGACTTCTTCTTCTGATTACTTTTCTCCCTTCTCCAAATTCGTCATTTCATTCTTCTTTGTTCACCATCTTCGTCTTCTCCGACTATTTTTCTTTTCTTCATTGTCTTCATTGACTTCGTCTTTTTCTTCTCCCTCTTCTTTATCTTTTAGTTTTTCATAATATTCGTCTTTTCCTTCTTATCCTCCATCGTTTTCAACTGCTACTTCTTCTTCTTTATCGTCTTCGTCTTAGTTGTCTTCTCTTTTTTTTCGGTTTTCTTCATTTTCTTCGTTTTATTCTTTTGATTTTTTTTATGCCTCATCTTCTCCATTTTCTTCTATCGTCTTTGTATTCTCCTGCTTCTTATTCTTCTACATCTTCTACTTCTTCTTCCTTTTATTTGACTTTCAATTTTTCGTCTTCCTCGTATTTTCCTTCTTCTAATTATTTTTTTGGAATTTTTTTGGTATATATTTTCACATTCTTTATGGGCTTGGCTAACATGGACACATATTATCCGACCGTTCTAACCTGAACCCTCCTCTTGAAACTAAGGGGAAATATAGGTTGAAATCTGAATCAAAGTCACAATGTCTAATTGAAACACAATACACAATGATCGTAGGATTCAAATTTCTTCATTACAACCGTTTGTACCAAGTATATGCCACAACCGCTGAAGCAGCAACGCATACAACATGAAGAGCGGCATATATATGTATCTTATCGCTCCCAGCTCTCTAACCATGTTGGTATTCCGCAGATCTTAAGTGTCACTATTTATTCAAAATAAAGTCTTTTCCGCAATTTATCTTCTAGAATTTCGGTGTAAGCTTTTTAATGTTGTTATCACTTTTAAGTTGATAATCTTCCGAGGTGTCCAAAGATAATATCTAATTAATATCACCATAAGATTGTCAATGTGACTTATTCTCAAAGATTATATATGGTTTTTCTTCTCCAAATTCATCATCCTCTTCCCCTTCTTATTCTTCAACATTTTTGTCTTGTCCTAATTTTTCATATTCTGATTTTTATTTTTCTTTTCTTCGGTCTTCTCGCTCTCGTCTTTTCCTTCTTCTTCTTCACGACTTCGTCCTTCTCTTCTCCCTCCTATTCAACTTTCGGATTTTCTTCTTCCTCGTCCTTTCCTTCTTCTTTTGCACTGTCTTCGGCTTCTTCTTCTTCATTGTCTTCTTCTTCCTCTTATTTGTCTTTCGATTTTCTTATTCCTCTTCTTCATCGTCTTCAACTTCTATTTCTTCTCCATCTAATGATTTGTCTTCTTTTTCTTCCTCTTCAGCTTTGTTCTACTCTTCTTCCTATTCCTTATCTTTTGGTTTTGTTCTTCTTCGTATTTTCCTTATTCTTTTTTTTCGGTTATTATTCGTCTTCCTCTTCATTCTCCAATTTTAAAGCTTTTGTCATTTTCTCATCTTTTTCTTATTCTTCTTCATCGTCTTTGACTTCTACTTCTTCTTCTTCCTCTTATATATCTTTTGATTTTCTTATTCCTCACCCTTTTCTTTCAACTTCATCATCGTCTTCGACTTCTACTTCTTCTTACTATTCTATTGTGTCTTCTTTTTCTTCCTCTTTTGGTTTTTTTCTTCCTCATATTTTCCTACTTCTTTGACTTCTTCTTCATCATCTTTGTATTCTCTCAGTTCTTCTTCTTCTTTTTCGATTTTTATTAGCCTTCTTCATTCTCTGCTTCTTATTCCTCCTTGGTCTTCTTTGTCTTATCAAAACTCTTCTTCTTATGATTTTTCTTCGTCTCTTTCTCATCTTTACATTCGTCTACTTTGTATTATTCATCTTCTGGTTTTCTTCTCTTTCTTTATTCTTTTTTTTCTTCCACGTATTTTTATTTATTATTTTTTTTTCTTCTCCAAATTCGTCATTTCATTCTTCTTTGTTCACCATCTTCGTCTTCTCCGACTATTTTTCTTTTCTTCATTGTCTTCATTGGCTTCGTCTTTTCTTCTACCTCTTCTTTATCTTTTAGTTTTTCATATTCTTCGTTTTTTTCTTCTTATCCTCCATCGTATTCAACTCCTACTTCTTCTTCTTTATCGTCTTCGTCTTCTTTGACTTTTTTTTTCATTCGGTTTTTCTTCGTTTTCTTCTTCTGGATTTTTTGTTTTATTCTTCTGATTTTTCTTATGCCTCATCTTCTCCGTTTTCTTCTATCGTCTTTGTATTCTGTAGCTTCTTATTCTTCCACATCTTCTACTTCTTCTTCTTTCTTTTATTTGACTTTCGATTTTTCGTCTTCCTCGTATTTTTCTTCTTCTAATTATTTTTTTGGAATTTTTGTATTTTTTGGACGTATATTTTCACATACTTTATGGGCTTGGCTATCTTTACACAAACGATCAGTTTCAAAAAATCTTATGAAGTAAAACCACATAGATAACACGGACACATATTATCCGACCGTTCTAACATGAACCCTCCTCTTGAAACGAAGGGAAAATATAATAAAAAAAGGAAGATGTAATAACGTAACAATCATCAGTCATGAAAAGTGAAATCCAAAGACATTCCATGAAAATTATTTTGTTTGTCGAATGATAAGAACCCAAAATGCTAACAAAAACCTCTACGGACAAAAAGACGGAAATACTCTGTTATATAAGTAGTGTCATAGAGAATCCTTTCATCCTTTGAGAGAAAATTTAACAATGGCCTCTTCCCATGTAAATCAAAAGTCCTTTTAAGTTTAGTATAGTAACAATCGATTTGCTCCATTTATCAATTTGGAAGTTAATATTTAAACTCGTGCAAAATCGAATATATCATACGATTGAGACAATAGGACAAATGTATTCAGGGGTTCGAAGACTCATTTCTCTCATGATATCCTTATCGATTCGAAATGAAGTGTTTTCTGCAACGTCATTAATAAGACTCGAAAATGTTCATGCAACATCAATGAAATTCTCGCTTATCTAAAACCTTTTTTTTCACACACACTCAATCCTTGTCCTCCTTTATATATAATTGTGTAGTGTTTCTCATAAGTGGTCGAAAAACCGAGGAAACGAAATTCACAAAGCTCGATAATATAATGAATAATGTTTCTTTGACACACACATTGTAATTACGAACGATTTTCTTCCTCCCTCGTTGGAACTCTTCCTAAACTATGTTTCTTCATCATCTTTGTGTTCTTCTTTTTCATCATCTCAGTCTTCTTCTTCTGCTTATCGTCTTCATCTTCTCGGCATCCTATTACTCCGGTTTTTCTTTGTCTTCTACTTCTTCAGCTTTATTTTCTTCTTCTTTATATTATGGTTTTTCTTCTTCCTGACATTTTCCTTATTTTTTAATCATTTTGGGCTTCTTCTTTTTCATAATCTTTGACTTCTTCTTATTCTTTTTCTTCCGTTTTTTATTCGCATTCCTCTTCTTCTTCCTTCTCCTAATTCATCGCATTTGTCTTCTTTGGTTTCTTATTCCTCAAAGTTTTCTTAGCCTCCTTCCCCATCTTCAGCTTCTTATACTTTGTCATCTTCCAGTCATTCCTTATCTTAAACATATGTGTCTTTGTATTTTCTGAGTTCTTCTTAATCAGCTTCGTCTTTTTCTTCCTCCTCTTCTTCTTCTTTCATCTTCCTCATCTTTTCCTTCTACATCTTGTCTTCGACTTCTACTTCTACTCCTTTATCGACTTTGTCTTCTCCGAAATCTGCTTCTTCTTTTTCTTTTGGTTTTTCTTCGTCTTATTTCTTCTATTTTTTCATTTTTTCTATTATTCTTACTTATCTCGTATGCTTCCTCTTCTTATCTTCCTCCTCATATTTCTCTTCTTCTTTTTTATCGTCTTTAACTTCTTTTTCACCATATTCGTATTCTCCGACTTCTTTTCCACTTTTTTTAACTCCTCCTCTTCTTCCTCTTGTTCTTCATATTCTTTGTCTTATTTGAATTCTTATTATTTTTGTTTTTCTTCATCGCTTTCATCATCTTCACCTTTTTCAACTTCTTCTACATAATCTTCGGGTTTTCCTCCTTTACTACTTCGTTTTCTTCATCTTCCGGTTTTCTTCTTTTTCGTCTTCTCTAACTTTTCCGATGACTTATTCATGTTCTTCCGGTTTCGTTCTTCTTCTTCAACTTTTTCATCTTCTTATCCTTATGCTTCTTCATTATTTTGTGTTATCCATGTCTTTATTTTTCTTCCAGATTTAATTGATATCAATTTGTCTTCGTCTTCTTCCTCATCTTTTTCGATTTATTTTTGGATTTTTTTTTGTCATTTTCAATCAAAATCAAAAGCTGATGAAACACATTTACAATATACACATTTTCAAATACGACACCTCGTTGCTCCCATTTGCCATTACACAATTACAAATGCGATGAAATGATCAAAACAAAGTCGGGCAACTTTAAATGTTATGAGTACGAACATAACTTAAGTTAAGTTTTTGTGCTTATGGATTTATTATCATCTTTATCAAGTCTATAAAATAGTAAGTAGGATCTTCATCTCAATAACTACTAATCTACAACTATAACTAAGACCTGGCTCAACTCTGAGACTATAATTACACAGTTACACTGTAAGAAAAATACAATATATACCCAATGGCAATACATAGACGATAAAAACAGAATATGTACCTCCAAGTTCTTCGTCATCCTCCATTTCTTCATACGCTTTCTTTGTCTGCTTGCGAAATCTAAGCATTCCTCGCCAGTCGCCATCTCTAGTTTGTTGGTGTCTAACGATTCTACAAAAAAAAAAATCATGATCTAGACGCATTGTCCAGCCTTTTCGAAGCATTAAAAAAACTGGTGGAAAACTTAACAAATCTTATTAGTGGTGTTCCTGTCTTTTAAATAACAAAGACATGGTAGCAAAGAGACATAAGACAGTGAATGTTCTGACCAGAAGAACTCGTTCAGGTCATCATAGTTTCTCCACATAGAATGATCTGCATTTCCATTCTTGTTCTTCTCAAATTAAACTTTTTTCACGTGAAAATGATGACAAATTCGCAACGTAACCAAAAGCTAACGGTTCCATTCACAACCAGAATCAGTCTCACTATTATCTCCACCTTCACTGATAATGCTCAACATCCTTATGGCTATATCAACCGCCGTTTCCTCCGCCTCTTTGACTTTCATGCACCTCTTTGACTTTCATGCCCTTACGAACCTGAAGCCAATCAACGCCGTCTCTTCCTCCGCTTTTGTCGTAGATCCTTCTCGTGATCTCTAGCTCCGATTGTTCACTCCACACGTATCCAGTGACCATGTTCCATAGAAAAAGATTATAGACAGGGTCACACGCAATAGGGGTGTCGACGAAAGAATGGATCAATCATAATTGTTTACAGAACTGTAAGAAAGAGGATTATTGATAAATGATAGAATCAACAAAAAGTCATCGGTAAAAAATTACACTCAAAGTCGTTTATATTTTTTTCTTCTGGTTGTCGATTTAGGATAAAAGGTTATAGGATATGTAGTATTCAGTGTAAAATTGACTATGATTTTTAATTAAAAATCTTAAACAATTTTGACTATGATTTTCAGTTTTATTAAACATAATGGTAAGTAAATAACTAATTTAAAGTTAGTTAACAATCAATTTAGAATCACTTTTATAAAATAGCAATTATGTAGTATTAAAAATATTATGATAAAAATATTTTATTTAATTAATAAAATTTAAGAAAAGTTATATTAATTATTTTTCAATATTTTCGGTTATGATAGGTAATTTTCTCTTCTTCTTTTTTTTTATCTTTTAAATTTCATTGTATTCGCTAGTAGGTTGCTCATCTTTGTTTTAACTCCTAAAAATTAATGGATGAAGCTATTTGTCCTTTGGAATAATTTTCTTTGCTTACGGTTGCAACTTGATATGAGCAAAATCTTTAAAATTATTTGTAATTTTTTTTTTGTCGGATCCTTAAAACATTATAAACATTGGATCAAACCCAGCACTGAACCACTACCGCGAAGATTCTGGAGCTATCAATGATTTGCAGATTTTGAACAATAGAGTCAACAACATCTTATTAACTGTTACAATGTTTTAACACAAGGTTTGGAATCAATTTAGTATTGTCTAATTCAATATCTCTAAATACATCAATATGTTTTGTGGTCCGTTGCCATTTTTTTCCTCGAGCAATGTTTGTTTTTCTAAATATTCTGTTATTTCAAGTACTTTCCTTATTAACACAAAACATAATAGTTAATATTACAAACCCAAGCAAATAAAATAGATATGTTATGAAGTCATGATCGATGATGTGCCAAACCGCATAATAGTGAGTCTACCGATTAAAGAATAAAATAGAAATACATACAGACGTAAGAAGTTTACATTAGAATAAAATAAAGAAAAATGGAAATACATACAAAGGTAAAAAGTAAGACCATCTTTATCAAAAAAAAAACTACATCGCTGAAGGCTTTAACTTCTTTATTTACCAGATTAAGAAAAAAATTTAAGAACACAGAAGACACGAACTAACGGGGATAGAATATCGATCAATTACATATCCATAAAAGCCTTACGTTATCTCTCTCTCTATCTCTCTCTCTCTCTCTCTCTCTCTCTCTCTATCTATCTATCTCTCTCTCGATTCTTAAGTTAGATCTCGTTTAGTTCTTTCTCGAGAATCTCCAGTATGTTTTTTTTTGTATCCTTCATGAAAGATAAATTCTACAATAGATATGTTTAGTCTTGTCTCCTTCAGCTAAACATTTAATTTGGGTTTATAAAAATCATGAGCCATTTACACTCAATAACCGTTTTTAGATTAATAGACTGGAGTGATGCTATAGAATCTATATACATTTAAATAGAACAATCATATGGTCTCTTTGCTTTGTGTTTCCTTGTTATAATATTTGGCACGTGCTTACATAAAACCAAATAAATCTAACTTTCTTTCCTAAATTTTGTGTGTTTATAGGTCCAAAGATGTGTGTCTTTCCTAAATTTTGTATGTTTATAGATCTAAAGATGTGTAGAAGACACGTCCTTACTAATCACATCCTATGAAGGAACACAACCATCCTCTTACACTTCAGTTGCGGCCTACATGGTCCTCTCCGGCTCCTTCTCATGATGACCTAGATTTTTAAAGAAAGTATAGATTTGATTAATCCTAATACATGATCATAAAACCTTAAAACTCCCAAAACCAAAACACGGTACTAACACAAGTCTAACTATATAAATCAACTCGCACTCGACTGCCAATACAACTGATGCGGTGGGAAACATCATTGACACCATTAATTCTTGAACAACTCTTTTCTCATAAAGAAAGAGGAAAAAGGTTGACCTATTTACATTGAATAAACTGTATCTCTAACTTGGGCTAACTAATATTAATTCTTTCTTCTTTTTAGATCATCTTTCCTTAGCACATAAGTCACATTGATGAAGGTATCTTCAGGACAAGGGATCGTTTTGCCAGCTACCCATCAGACGATAGAACCCAAACTCTTCTTTCCGGATTTACTGAGCAGAGCTTGAAACGAAGGCTAGCTCTAATTTGAGACATGAACTATATATATATATCTTCTTCCGGATCTGGTCATCACCAACATACACTGCAAAGAAACCCTTTATGCGTTGTACAGAACGGCTAAAGAATCTTCTTTGCACCCAATAAACCCTCCCACTTCAACTTTCTTGTTATTCGAACAGAATCAGTAGAGCAGATATTTGGCCAAGCCCCTAAATTATGATACAAAAGGATTAAAACTTCTATAAAGAAGGAAGATTTAGTCCATAAGGACTTAATTACCACCATCGTGTCCCATATAAGGTGCACCCCTCCTCAAGTCCTAAGCATATGGACATATTTTAAGTATTACATGAATAAATCAAGAAAGAGAAGCAATGATAACAAAAAGTAAGAACCAGTCAAGCCAGCTATTACCGTCAACACCATTAGAATTTTTGCGGAAATCATCAAGCCCTGAAACCGAAAGTCCAATGATCAGTTCCTAGGATCTGCAGAGAAATACCAAGAAAAAGAGGAAAAAAATGTTCAAAAGATATCAACATTTCTATCCTATGTAGCTGCTATCATATCAAAATCATCAATAATTATAAAACCCCATCATCATTCATTGGCAGCAAAATTAGAATCAGAACTAAAAAGCAAGAAAATCAGTCTTTGATTAAGAGGAAAAATTAACGAAATTGGAGACTTAGTGAATCAAAATACGGATAGTAAAATTGATGATTCTTACTGTATTTGGTTCCATTGAATTCTACAAAGAACTCTTGCATACCATCCTTGATCGAGTCTACTTTATATTCACTCATCAGCCTGAAAAATATCAAATTAGTCAAAAAAAAAAAAACTCAAAATCAAGATTAACTTTTTGCAAACAAGAAGAAACCGAAAGAAACGACGAACCAAGAATAGCGAGAAAGTAATAAGAAATTGACATAGAAACAAATACCTTCGTGTGCTTCGATAAAAAGAAAAACAAATACCTCCATGTGCTGCTCTTCATCTTCCATCTAGTCATATCCCTGCGAACCTATGTTTAAGTAGTATTTAAGCAGTAAAGAAATTCAGAGCAAATTAAATAATACAGATCAAACAAAAACGTAATACAACCTAAGAAAATATTATGTTAGTGTGTTGTTTATATTCTTCGATCGAGTTATTACCTTTTTCTTCCACCTTCTCTTGAGTTCGTGATTTTAAATAATACAAAACAGAGAATGATTGAATTAAAGACACAGGTGTTTCACGTACTAACAGAAAAATCTAGTCGGATCAAAGACACGATGGCAATGAATGAGTTTCACAAAAATTATAAACGTGGGATATATATCAAGTAAAAAAATTAGGGTTTTCCGAAAATCGCAAAAGAAAATCGCAACCCAATTTCCGAAAATCGCAAAAGAGGATCGCAAGAAAATCACAAAAAGAAATCGCAACCCAACTAAATAAATAAAAAAACGGCCAGAGAATATCTATTCCGATATTACGTAGGGTTATCCGAAAACTGAAACCCCAAAATTGATAATCGGTACGACAAAAAACTTAAATCAAACCGATATAAAAAGGATTAACCGATTTTTACGGTTTAGAGTGAATGAGAGAGCTCCATTTCGAATGTAAAAAGGATGTACCGGTAGACAAATCGGTAGAATGTAATTATTTTATAAACTTAATTTAGACCGAAAACTTAATTTAGACCGATCAAAAGGGTATTGAAGTCTTTTTGGTGAGGGATAAGAGGATAATCTCCATTTCGAATGTAAAAATGATGTACCGGTAGACAAATCGGTAGAATGTAATTATTTTATAAACTTAATTTAGACCGGTAGACAAATCGGTAGAATGTAATTATTTTATAAACTTAATTTAGACCGAAAACTTAATTTAGACCGATCAAAAGGGTATTGAAGTCTTTTTGGTGAGGGATAAGAGGATAATTAACCACCCCTAGAATGAATGAGAGAGCTCGAAAGCTAAAACTCACTTTGCTTATATTATATATGATTTTTTTTTTCCTATAGAGATGTTAAAGTTGTAGAAACCAAATACACAAGACACTATAGAAAAAGAAAATAAGTAAATGAAATTAAAAAAAGAATGGAAATCTTATCACTTTCAAATCACTTATCTTATTATATAGAATATAATGTTTCAAAGTTGGTAACTCAGATGTTTGCGATATGTGTCAAGTTAATTATCGATCAGACTCTAACATGTGTAAAAAAAATATTCCAAAAAAATATTTACTAAATTTATTATCGAATCCTAATCCTAAAAACTAAAATTACTAAAAAAAGGAAAAATAGAAAATGTAAATTTATCCTAAAACCAAAGTTAATAAAAAAGAAAAAAAATAATTTTGTTTTTCATTTAAAACTAACACATATCAAGGGGCAATATAAATCTTCCAAAAATATTTAGAGAATAAAGTTTTGGTGGTAGAATTTGTTTTGTACAGCTGGCGGTAAATCATAACTTCACTTAATTGGTTAGTAATTGTATTTAGGGATTTAAATAAATTGATAATGAAATCGATAAAGGCATTGGTCGTAAATCAGTGTGTTGAGCATGGTGTTTGTCAATGTCTTCGTGAGGTTGGTTGTTAGCGCAACACATAAGCAAATGACTTCTCATATAATGTCTAACTAGAATTTATACCGCTATGCAGCGTGGAGTAATTTTTTTGAAAAAATTATTTTAAAATTTAAGAAAAATTGTTTTGATATGTTCTGAATTTTATAATATCTCTAACTAATTATTATATATAGCATTGTCAAGCCGAACTAATTAGTTTACTTAACCCGTTTTGTAGTTGACTAAAATATAATCTTAAACTTACACATACTCAAATAAAAATATAACAAACTATAGTTAACTAAAAAAAATCATATTATTTAGTAAATTAAGAATACCATCTATCTTTGAAACTAAAAACTAATATTTTGACTTGCGAGATCCGCTTTTATGAGCATTTGAAATTAGAATCATAACTCGTCCATGACGGGCTAACCCGCTTACTTAACTCATTTTGCAGTGGACTATAATATTATTCGGGATAACATGCAAAGAACTACAATCTTGAAACTGCACCAACTCTAATATGCATTGCTTAATGACTCTAAGTTTTGTGGTCATTCCACGAACTCTTTCAAATCATTATATTATGCCTACTTTATAAAATAGTAATAATTTGTCAATTTTTGTTTTGATATATATTCAAAATAATATAAATTATAGTGAAAAATAAAATAAGATCTCAAAAAAATATTTTTCAACTTTTGTTTTGATATATTTTCAAATAAAACAATATAAATTATAACGAAAAATACTACAAGATTTCAAATAGATTTTTTTTCTTTGAATGTGGATTAATTATTATTTAAAAAAAATATAATATTTTTAATATCATAATAATTAAAAAACTAAATAATAGATACCATTATTAATAGAAAACAAACATTTTCCATATTTTATTCAATCATTTTAAAAGACAATTATATACTTTCCTATTTCAATTATATTTTCTTATTTATAATGGCATAGTATGTAATAATTTACAAAACAAAATTCGTTTTCCTAAATATTTTTTTAAATAATATTATAGAAATTGGATATAATGATATACTCAATCTTAGGTAGATCGCACTTTCTAAAATTGTTTTGTCTTAGCTAAGTATGGTCAATTTATTTGTTTCCTAAGAGAAATTTAAGCAAAATATGTATTAAACTACAATGATAATTATATATATATATATATATATATAATATATATGAACCTTTATCCTTATCATATAATATGATATATTGAAATTCAAGAAAGTACGTAAGGTTTTGGAACAAGCAAACGTTTGTGGGAACATTTGTTGAATTAAAAGTTTGTTTGGCACAAAGAACTGAGTTGAACATACATGAGATAAATCAGCAAAAATGTGGAGACAAATATATACTATACGGAAGATTCATTCGTTTATAAATTTAGGGAAAACCGAAAATAACAAAAAGCTAAGATTGTCTTTGGTTTTGAGGTGAGTGTGCGTTTATTCAGTAGTAAGGAGAATCCGTGTGAAGGTTAATGTGGTAACATTAGACTTTGTGTTAAGTTAGAATTGGTCGGTATAGCATGATAAGAGACGTCTTAGCTCTGTGAAACAACAACTTATAGATTTCTAGTATATTATTGTTTTGAAGCTTGGTGAATCAAGTCTCAATATATCTGTGTATTCTATATATTTTTCAATTCTGTATAGACTAAACGTATAGAATCGATTATAAACCGTTAGTCGTATGAATTTATGGCTACTCTTGACATTAGTTGGAAGACATTCTAAATTCGGAACATACGGAGTGGTGGCCCATTAAATCTCATGGCCTGTTGATCCGAGCCCAGTTCGGAGCTCATGGCCCGTTGACCCGAGCCCAACTCGGAGTTTATGGTGTCTGTTGAATCTTGGGAGAAGTCCATTTTGTACTACCTCGATGCGTTCCTACCGAAGCTGACTGGAGCTGACCGGATCAGCCGATAGGGTTTATCGGAAAAAAAAAATTTATGATGAAATCTTAAATTAGTGACATAGTTTTATTCAATGTTTATTATTCTAGTATACACATAAAGTAGTATTATAAAATTACTGATACATCATTAACTCTTATAAATGGAAATAAAATTAGTTTCAAGTCCTTATATGTTGAAAAATTTAATATATTAGTTAACTGTTAATGAATTCAAATAATGAGCTCATGGCCAACAACCTTGGAACATATAGTGCAATTACAACCAGTGTTCAAGTTCCAAGGACTGAGATTTCAAGTTTCAATTAAGTAACTCGACCTCAGAAAGTAATTTTAATTATATATATGGAGTATTTGGATTCAAAAGCATAGGGAATAATGATGTAGATGAGGTCGTAGTGAATTACTTTTTATTATCATCGGCACTAATCACCATTTCTGTATGTTCTCTTTCACGTGAACTTCATAAATCTCGAATGTATTAGGTATCTACGGTTCTAAGTAGATCAATGATTGAGATCATGTTAATGCAATTTTCGAACTATCTATGTATATAATGACTATTTATTGTTGTACATATTTTAATTTGTTTTAGAAATAAATATCCAACGAAGCATTTTAAAATCTTTTGTATTGTAGATTTATATACATAATACATTGGTGATTGGTAATCATTATTTCTGAAGAAACCTAACATCTATCATATATGAGGCTTATAAATATGTTTCCTACAGGTAAAAAACTAAAGCAATTTTGATCCTTTCTCTACCTAATGTCGATTGTTGCTGGTCCCTTTTTTTCTTAATGGTTCTTGGTTCTAATTTCGTTCCTTGCAACTCTTTTTTTTTTTTTTTTTCAATTTACGAAACCCTTAGAATTTTTTTTTTGGAAAACCAAAAAATAGAAAAAAAAAAATCAAAATGGTACACTGATGGCTGATGGTTGACATCTGGCAAGTAGTCTTTTTGTTTTGTTTTAAGTTTCATTTAAAAGATAAACATAAAAGAGAAAATGCTCTGGTTTCAGATATGGGGATGTACGAATTTCGGCTCAGAACCTCAAGATTAAAAGAAAAAAAAGGAAAATTAAAGACATCTGATATGATGTGTGCTGGAGACTCGAGATTTGATTGGTTGAAAACAAAAACAGTGATGACCACGTGGTCACTTGTTCTTCACCATGTTGTCCCTTTTGGGTGCCACTTAAACTCTTCAAAAGCTTGTTGAGTTTTTGACAGTAGTGAATCTAGTGATACTGGTACTTTACTAAAGGAAAAGGCTAAAGACAATATAATATATTATCTGAAATCTATAATATATATATATATATATATATATATGTATATAGATTGAATTATGTGCCCCTACTCAAATCTGAGAAATAATGATATTTTTTTTTTCACATGTATGATCAAAGAATGGTCATATATTTGGTAAAAATGATGATCGAAAGCACAAAATATAATAACTAAACAGATTATAGGGATGAACCATGGACTTTTTTATTTTTGGAAAATTGTTTATTAACTACACGAACTATACAAGAACGCATTACTATGAATGCTCTGGTTGTAGCCCCATCGAAACTTTGATTTTTTGGGGAAACTACATGGAACTTGTAACTCATGATTTTTCCCCATCTGAAGAGTTTTTATGGTCATTTCCGCATTTAAAGTTTCAATCATGATTTTTACCCCATTAACGTTAAATCCTAACGATTACCGTCTAATCGACAACTAAACTGGTTTACGATTAAGTTAAACCGTTTACCCAAATTAAATCTGTAACTATTTTTTGTTTCAAAAAATAGGAAAAAAAAATCACAAAGGAACATAAACCCTAAGTCAGAATTCACGATTGTTCTCTAATTCTCCAAAGAAAAACATAAACATAAACCCTTATTCTCCAAATTCAGGAACGTTGAAGAGAAAATCACAAAGGATGAGGTATGGGTTTTGGATTTCGATTTATTTGGATTGGGTTTTCGAATTCTGTTTGAATTTGGGATGATGATAAGATGATAACGATGGCTTCTCCTTTTCTGTTGTTGTCTTAGTGACGAAATTCCCTTCAGTGAGATGCTTCAGAAAATGATGGGCGAAGAGAGTGATCCTAGTGATCCAGATTTTGACGATCAGTGTGTAGAAGAAAGTGAGAGCACAAATAGTGAATATGTGGGTGAATTTGAAGAAGAAATTATGGATAAATTCCAGCTAGAAATCGAAGACGATGTATCACAGTTTAGGGATGAAGTTGTGATCCCGCACCACGTGATTCCTGAAAGCGAAGATGAAGCTGTTCCTGTGAAAAGATCGAACCGGTATATAAGAAGGATAGGAGAAGGAACCTTCCACCGTGAGCAATTCTTTGCTAGTAGCGTAGCTGTAAAAAGAGGCGGTGCTCGATCATGCTCTCAAAGAAGGCACAAACATCAAACAATATAGGTGGAATAATGATAAAATAGCTTTCAAATGTGTTGATTCTTCTTGTGCGTGGCGAGTGTTTGCTTCAGTTAACAAGAAAAAGGGTGCTTGGGAAATTACAGTGTATGATGGTAGTGATGGGATTTCTGGTAAGCATTCTTGCAAGCCAAATGGAAAATGTAAGATTTTGAAAGATCCTGTTATTGCACGATTGATTTAAGACAAGGTGAGAAGATCCAGATGCTTGGATTCCAAAGAAGATTCGAACTCAGATCATTGACCAATGGAGCCTTTTCCCGACACCGAATCAGTGCTCTGAAGCTAGGAGGAAATGTATGAAGTGGATAAAGGCAGAGTATGAAGATCAGTTTGCACACATCAGAGGTTATTGTGACGAAATCTTAGAAACAAACTCGGGATATGTTTTCTTCTTTCACTATCTCATCAAAACAAAAAAACAGATGCCACAAAATTTCAAATTTAAATTTACCATTGCATTACAAAATCTTACTTGCCGCAAAACAAATTCAAACAAAAGAAAACACAAGACGACACATTGTCTAGAGCATTGTCTAAAGCCTTACCTACCTACAATATATTTCCATAGAATGTTACCCAAACAGTTTGCTAGCACCAATGATGATGATGAAACCAATGACAACAAGAACACACATTGTCTTCCAAAGACTACACTTCACATCAGAGACTACCAACTCAATCCTCTCACTGATCCTCCCTTCTAAATCCATTTCCATTTTGTCAAACATCTTCTTCTCAAGCTCAATGCTCTCCTCCATGATTATCTTAATCTCCTTAACCTCCTCTTTGACTTTCTTAGCTTTAACATCCACCAACCTTATCTCGTTTAGCAAAGTCTCGTCCACCCATTGAAACACATGGTCGTCTCCCTTCAACTACAAGACGCAAAGCATGGTTATATCGGGTCAGAGGATTTCAAATTCTCTATTGAAAAAATCAAAGGATAAAAAATCAGTTTACCCTCTTTTTCGCAGCATATGCACACCTGTAGAGCCTTCTAAATGGGTTTGTATCCTTTCTCGAAACCAATTCGCGGATAGACTGCCCACACCAACAGTTCGTCGGAACCCCGCCATTACCTCCTCGTAACCTTCTACAAGATGAGCTGCTCGAACCTGACGACAAGTTGGTCATGTCTGGAGCTTGAAGAAACGTCGATAACCTTCAATTGACACAAAACTCGAAGGATTCCTCAATTTCGAAACCCTAAATCGACACAGATTTAGAGAAGAATCGTTTGTTTTTTTCTTTTGTTTAAATCGACACAGGGTTTCAATTTCTTTTGTTTTTTTGTCGATTACAGATTTAATTTGGGTAAACGGTTTAACTTAATCGTAAACCGGTTTAGTTGTCGATTAGACGGTAATCGTTAGGATTTAACGTCAATGGGGTAAAAAACATGATTGAAACTTTAAATGGGGAAATGACCATAAAAACTCTTTAGATGGGGAAAAATCATGAGTTGCAAGTTCCATGTGGTTTCCCCCAAAAATCAAAGTTTCGATGGGGCTACAACCAGAGCACCCGCATTACTATACATATGAACTAAAACAATGTGTTGATAACTACATCATCTATTGATATAGTATAGACACATATCCGAACTATCATGAGTCATGTGCCCAACACCACATGGCCATCACTTTCTTTATTTTTCCGGTGTACTGGTCGACTGACTCCGGCGTTGACCCGCGTTGACTCATTATTTTTTTTCCTTCAACGAAAATTCCTACTTCTCAAGTCAAATCTCAAATTCCTTCAAAACCATAGATTCTCTTCAAGAACTTGATCTTAGCAACAACAAATTCTCCGACTCTTTCTCTCTAGTCACAATCAACATCCTATATCTCGTTTACCTCGTTCTTCGGGTCAACAATTTCACAAACTCGATTCCAAAAATCTTGATTGAAATCAAAATACACATCCACCACTAGAGCTTGCCTTGGAGATCGAGATCCTTTAGATCTACATGGACATGTTCTCTGCTTCATCTTCTCCGGCGAAGAAGACCACCATCGATTTCAAGAGGGGCAAACGAAATGTTCCTCTTTCGATGAGGGTCTAAAGCGAAAGTTTTGAGAAAGCTACGATCAATTCTCACCGGAAATTTCATCAAGCTCCGATCAATTCTCACCGGAAACAGCTACCCCATCAGCAGCAGCACCACCAGTTCAACAATACATCTCAAACGGTTTCTCAAAGATCAGATCATTACTTATAAGCAAAAGAAAAAAATGTTCAGTGGTTTGCTCTCTAGACCCAAGCTCCGACTATGTCGTCTAAATTGAGCACGCTTTCTGTGAAACACACCGACGCTGTAGGAGTTACGGCGAATCATGAATGTATATGCGGTGGGTATGGTGGTTGTTAAGAGATGTATCGCCGATGGAAATCAAAGAAACTTGGAAGAAGAGGAGGACGAGTACATCTTTAGTTAAGAGATTTCAGATTGATTCGTCCAAGAAATTCGTGTAGATTTTAGGAAAATTTAAACCATAAAGTTTATAGGACGGAGAGAAAGAGAAAAAGAGAGTTCGAGAGATGATTGTGAGTGACGGGAAGGGCTCATGGCGGTTCGCTTGGATTGGATTTTCTTAATTCGCCTATCACCCAAATTAGCAAACGATTTTGGAAATTTCGTAAACCCTAACCACCCACTATTTTTATGTTCATCAATATTCAGAAATTAAATGAACGGAAGAATCGAATTCAATGAAATTGAGAGAACCTACCAAATCAAAATCCTATATGAAAATCAGAATTTACAAGGAAGATGAAGTTGAGGAGGTCATTTTTTATGTTTTTATTTAATTTGTGTCGGATTTAATGAGTTAATGCGGGTCAGCGCCGGAGTCCGTCGACCAGTACACCGGAAAAGCAAAGAAAGTGATGGTCATGGTGTTGGGCACATGACTCATGTTAGTTCATATGTGTATTTATGCTATATCAATAGATGATTTAGTTATCAACACATTATTTTAGTTCGGATGTGTAGTCATGCATTTTCGTATAGTTCGTGTAGCTAACGAACAATTTTCCTTTATTTTTGCATATCTCTGATATTTTTTATTGATTAAGGCCTAGATCATGACAACGTTGTTTTCGTTACAAAGGATCCCAAAAGAAAGAATTATGTCGTCAAGAAACCTTAGATGTTGTAAAAGATTTTTCATTCAATACAATACGAAGACGTTGCCTTATATACAAAAATAGAATTCAAGTATTAGGTTATTCTACATCTAGCATTAACAACTTAGTCGAGGCCCAAATATGACCCAATAAATTTTCACTATTGAAATTCAAATAGAAAAAGCAAATCAAACTAAGATTTTATGGTATGAGTTAGTAGTCTACCGATAGCTTAAACGACAATAGGCCGGTCACATCCCTCGACTTGAACTTCAGGTTATTGTACGAAAATGTTAGCTATGCAGTTCTATATTATCGATAAGGATCAATTTATGTACTTTATGATATCATGAATAAAAGAAGTTGAATGTCAAAACAAAAAAACTAAGATTGTATGGTATGTATGGCGCATGTTGGACTTGGGATGGTGGGTACGTACTGTTAAGTTTCTTGGGCTTCCAACTCAAAATCAATTGGCAATGAGTGGATTGGTCTAAGTCCCTTATATATTACTCAATGTCTCTTCCCACTTCCGATGTGGGACAATTTTCACACTCCCTAAAGATTAACACTACAAGAAAACAGGCAATTTGCAACGATTTTTTGCGACGATTTTATTTCGTTGCAAATTGCCAACGTTTTTGCGACGAATTTACGATGATTATAAAAGACGTCGTAAAGTCGTCGCAAACCTGGGACGAAAATATTCGTTGGAAAATCGTCGCGAATTAGCGACGATTAGACATCGATTACCGACGACATTACTAAGATAATCAAAATCGTCGTAAAATCGTTGTAACTTAGCGACGATTTAACGAGGTTTGTATAAAACGTTGCAATATCGTCGTAAAATTACCCACGAATTAGCAATGATTATTATAAGTTGAACTTTACATCGATTTCCCAACGATTAATAAGTTAGGTGAGCACGTTTTAAACTCACGGTGTTCGGTTAGGTAAACAAGTTTAATATCGTTGTAAAGTCGATGTAAACATTTTTAAATTCGTTGTAAAATCGATGTGAAATCGATGTAAAATCGTAGGTAATTCGATTGTAATGAAAATAAAAATCTATATATAGTGGCCAACTTCATAATAAAAATTTCATATTCAAAAACATTTACTTCTTTCTGACCAACAAAAAATGTCAATATACGAAATTAGAAGATGGATGTATAATCGTCTTGATTCAGAGGGATCGCTAACAAAGGAGTTCAGTGATGGGGTGGAGGGATTCATGCATCAGGCAGGAAGTATACATAATACGATTATCAGTGGTAAGATGTACTGTCCTTGTGCCAGATGCTTGAATAGGAAATTTATCATTATCTCGAAGGTTTGGTCGCATATATTAAATAGAGGGTTTATGCCGCATTACTATATATGGTATTATCATGGAGAGGGTCATGGGGGAAATGCAGCTAGTAGTAGTAGCAATTATCAAGCATCGAATTTTGATGAGTCAAATAATTTTAATCAATTTGATGATCATGCGGAGCAGCATGGTGAAGATAATGATAGGATTCATGACATGGTTACGGATGCATTTCATGAAACCGTAAGTACATTTGCACATGATCATCATGATGAGGAACCCAATCTAGATGCAAAAAAATTTTATGATATGCTAGATGCTGCAAATCAGCCACTCTACGATGGATGTAGAGAAGGACATTCTAAATTGTCGTTGGCGGCTAGGATGATGACTATTAAAACTGATCATAACTTAGCTGAGGTTTGCATGGATGATTGGGCTGATTTGATTAAAGAGTATTTGCCAGAGGACAATTTAGCTGCTGAAACTTACTATGAGATACAGAAGCTGGTTTATAGTCTTGGGTTTCCTTCTGAGATGATAGATGTCTGTGTTGACAATTGCATGCTTTTTTGGAAAGATGATGATAAGTTGCTGGAATGTCGATTTTGCCATAAGCCAAGATATAAGCCGCAAGGTACTGGTCTGAGTAAGGTACCGTTCCAGCGGATGTGGTACCTTCCTATAACTGATAGATTAAAAAGAATGTATCAGTCTGAGAGGACAGCTGCATCGATGAGATGGCATGCAGATCATTTGCAAACAGATGAGGAGGTTACTCATCCTTCAGATGCAAAAGCGTGGAAACACTTTAAGACGGTACATCCAGACTTTGCTAGAGAGAAACGTAATGTGTATCTTGGTCTTTGCACAGATGGATTTAGTCTGTTTGGTATGTCTGGTAGACAATATTCTTTATGGCCAATAATCCTAACGCCTTACAACCTACCCCCAGATATGTGCATGCAAAGGGAATTTTTATTCATGATTATTTTAATACCAGGTCCGAAGCATCCGAAGCGTTCCCTTGATGTGTTTTTGCAGCCTCTGATACAGGAATTGGAGCAGTTGTGGTATACCGGGGTTCGGACATATGATTTTGCAAGGAAAAAAAATTTTACAATGCGTGCGGTGCTTATGTGGACAATAAGCGACTTCCCTGCGTACGGGATGTTATCAGGTTGGACTACGCATGGGCGATTGTCTTGTCCATATTGTCTCAATCGGACAGATGCGTTTCAATTAAAACATGGTCGGAAAACAAGTTGGTTTGATTGTCACCGCCGATTTCTACCGATTCATCATGCATATCGAAGAAATAAGCGGTTGTTTAGAAAGAACAAAACTGTTCGTGTTCTTCCTCCTGTTTATATTTCCGGGGAAGATCTAGAAGCAGAAATTGATCATTATGGTGCATTGGAAACAGTCAATCGTGGTGGAAATTGGCACACTCCAGCTAATATGCCGGATGGATATGGGGAGCATCACAATTGGCATAAGAAAAGCATATTCTGGAAGCTTCCGTATTGGAAGGATCATTTGCTTAGACACAATTTGGATGTCATGCACATTGAGAAAAACTTGTTTGATAACATCATGCATACATTGTTAAACGTGCGTGGAATAACTAAAGACAGCGGTAAGTCAAGGTTAGACTTGCCTGATCTTTGTTGTCGGAATGAGTTACATATTACAAGCAATGGGAAAGCACCTGTCCCCATATTTCGAGTGGGTGCGGAAGAAAAGTCAGCTTTGTTCAAATGGGCGACATCTGATGTGAAGTTCCCGGACGGGTACGTATCTAATTTAGCTAAATGTGTTGAGAATGGCCAAAAGTTTTCCGGGATGAAGAGTCATGACTGTCACGTCTTTATGCAACGACTACTTCCTTTTGCATTTGCTGAACTTCTACCAGGAAATGTACACGAAGCAATTGCAGGCATTGGAGGGTTTTTTCGGGATCTTTGTACCCGTACTTTGTCAGAAGATGTTATTGCACAACTTGATGCTAGTATTCCTATTTTGTTGTGCAACATGGAGAAAATATTTCCCCCAGCCTTTTTTGATGTTATGGAACATCTACCTATTCATCTACCTCACGAAGCAGAACTTGGGGGACCTGTGCAGTATCGATGGATGTACCCATTCGAGCGATTCATGGGACATTTGAAGCGGAAGGCTAAAAATCTAGCCAAAGTTGAAGGCTCAATAGTAGCAGGAAGTTTAACAGAAGAAACTTCTCACTTCACGGGGTACTATTTTGGCTCGAAGGTTCGCACACGGAAAAGGGCAGCACGGCGATATAATGATGGAGGTGTAGGCCGAACATATGCTAATGAAGGTGTCCCATATATCTTTTCTTCAATCGGTCGATTATGTGGAAGAGTGAAGTCAGTTTGGTTTGCCAATGAAAAAGACCATCATAGTGCACAAACGTATATCCTCTTAAATTGCGAAGAAGTTAGTCAATTTGAGACGTAAGTGTATAAACATACGTCTTATATATATGGCTAAATTATATATATGCTAGCTTTATACCAATTACAAATACTTTTGTATGCAGTGAATTTGTTAGACAAGTCCGAGAAGTCATTGAAGGAATCTCAGACGATGAAATCAACAAGCGTAAAGATCAACATTTTGCCCCGTGATTAATTACTAACTTGGACAATTAACCTAATACATATTTGATTACTTTTTTAATTAAATTAATTAATGAAATATAGGTCGAGTATGGGGATACCGCATATCCACTCTGGTTCCATGAGTTAATAAAAGGCCCCATATCGAAGATAACGAGTGCACCTATGTATTGCACACGCGGATATATATTTCATACATTCAAATACGGCAATCAAAGAGCTACTGCCAACTACGGGGTATGTGTGCGGGGCGAAATAGATTTTTATGGAGTGTTGCAAGACATAATTGAAGTTGAGTACCCTGGTTGCTTAGGTTTGAAATGCGTTCTGTTCAAATGCGACTGGTTCGATCCAACAGTTGATCGAGGCGTCCGTAAAAACAAATTTGGGGCAGTAGATGTCAACCAATCACGACGTTACAATAAGTATGAGCCATTTATCCTAGCATCACAAGCAGAACAAGTCAGCTTTGTTCCATATCCGCGAGTTCGCACCACCCGTATCTCATGGTTATCAGTTATAAAAGTTTCTCCGAGGGGTCGAATTGTGGGGGTTGATGAGGAACTACCAATGCAGCAAGATCATTGCTCTGATATACCAGAACTAAATGAGAGCAATGAAGACATCCTTTTGATAGATCCTCAAAACAGGCAAGTTGAATATCTCCCAGACGATACAGAGGAAGAAGATGAGGAAGATGAGTTCGAAGAAAGTGATGAACCAGATGATCAAGCAACGGATGTGTACTACTCTTCGTCCGAAAATGAATCAGAGTGACCGCGCTAGCTAGTAATTATTGTGAATTTAATGTATTAATATAATATTGTGATCGAGTAGTTATTGTGAAATTTAAGTGATATGATTTCTATGAAATCTCCTAAACCCCAAACTAAATTCCATCTCCGATCTCCATTCATTTTCCGCCGTAGGTGCGGCAATTAATAAATTACGAGACATATGTGTCTATGTGTCATGTAATTTATTAATTGCCCCAACAACGGTGGGAAATGAGTGGTGATCGGAAATGGGATTTAGTTTGGGGTTTAAGGGATTTCAAAGAAATCGTCGCTAAATCGTCGCTAAATGTGATAGTCACAAAATCGATGCAACTTAGCGACGATTTGGCAACGAATTGAAATAATCGTGGCTAAATCGTCGCAAACACTGAAGGTTGCAAATTCGATGCCAATTCGCGACGATTTAGCGACGATTTGTCATAAACCCTAAACCCTTTGCCCTAAACCCTAAACCCTAACGTATTACCATCTCATTGTATTAGGCATCTTTCAATGAAATTGATCGTGACTTCAGAGAATTGGCCGAAAATGAAAACTCAGTAATATCCACAAACTGAATCATTGTATTAACAATCTCTAAAGTATATGCAAACTATATGTTTTACTTATTTTTCAATATCGATTAACTTATTGATAATTTCATGAATTTGGATTTACAGTAAACATGTCAAGTTGTTTATGGAACGTTGTAATCAACGGTACAATTTTGTACCTAAACCCTAAACCCTAAAACCGATTTTACAAATATCTTCACAAAATCGATGCAACTTAGCGACGATTTGGCAACGAATTGAAATAATCGTGGCTAAATCGTCGCAAACACTGAAGGTTGCAAATTCGATGCCAATTCGCGACGATTTAGCGACGATTTGTCATAAACCCTAAACCCTAAACCCTTTGCCCAAAACCCTAAACCCTAACGTATTACCATCTCATTGTATTATGCATCTTTCAATGAAATTGATCGTGACTTCAGAGAATTGGCCGAAAATGAAAACTCAGTAATATCCACAAACTGAATCATTGTATTAACAATCTCTAACGTATACGCAAACTATATGTTTTACTTATTTTTCAATATCGATGAACTTATTGATAATTTCATGAATTTGGATTTACAGTAAACATGTCAAGCTGTTTATGGAACGTTGTAATCGACGGTACAATTTTGTACCTAAACCCTAAACCCTAAAACCGATTTTACAAATATCCTCACAAAATCGATGCAACTTAGCGACGATTTGGCAACGAATTGAAATAATCGTGGCTAAATCGTCGCAAACACTGAAGGTTGCAAATTCGATGCCAATTCGCGACGATTTAGCAACGATTTGTCATAAACCCTAAACCCTAAACCCTTTGCCCTAAACCCTAAACCCTAACGTATTACCATCTCATTGTATTATGCATCTTTCAATGAAATTGATCGTGACTTCAGAGAATTGGCCAAAAATGAAAACTCAGTAATATCCACAAACTGAATCATTGTATTAATAATCTCTAACGTATACGCAAACTATATGTTTTACTTATTTTTCAATATCTATGAACTTATTGATAATTTCATGAATTTGGATTTACAGTAAACATGTCAAGTTGTTTATGGAACGTTGTATTCGACGGTACAATTTTGTACCTATACCCTAAACCCTAAAACCGATTTTACAAATATCCTCACAAAATCGATGCAAATTGGCGACGATTTGGCAACGACTTGAAATAATCGTGGCTAAATCGTCGCAAACACTGAATGTTGCAAATTCGATGCCAATTTGCGACGATTTAGCAACGATTTGTCCTAAAATATACCGCGTGTCGGTCAATTAACCTCCCGCGTGTATGAATGTCACAAAATCGTTGCAAAGTAAGCGACGAATTAGCTACGGTTGATTGATTCGATATAGCGACGATTCGTCGCGAAATCGTCGCTAAGTAGCGACGATTTAGCGACGACAAGTAATCTTATATATACACACGCGAGTTCCTTGCCAATTCATTTACAAACACCTCAAAAAAAAACTGATCATAACATCCTTGCGATTTCTTTCCGAAAAAAGGTAAATTTTTTTTTAATGTTTTTAATTAATTAGTATAGATAAAAATGAAACAATTTAGGTCGGTAGAAACGGAATCAAATTAGAAAAAATAGCAGACTGCCCGGATGTTTATAGATAGTAATTTTTTTTCATTTTTATGCAGATGGCCCAGCGTCGTGCACATTACGCTCAGTTTTTGAGAGATATTGGTGATGCTTCGGGTACCGGGTTGCCTCCGTCCTCTGAGGCTACAGAGACGGATTTCGTCCCGGTGACGCAACCTCCGCCGCCTCCACTACCACCTCAGATTCCGCAATCTGGAGGCCATGCTCCGGCCCCATATGCACACATGACGGTTCATGATTTGCTTGCGCAGCCGGGCCGTCATAGGCTTAAAAGATTAGATCCGGATCATACTGACGGGTCGGAATGGTAATATATATAAATATATATTTTTTACATTTATTATTACATATTTATATTTATTTCTAACAATTCAAAATTTTACAATTTTTTGTTTCAGGTTTGGAGTTGAATCCAAAGTTGGACGCACCGTTTCCGACATCATCAAGTCTTATTTTATCGAGCCGCATACCAATTTTACCCAGCTTCCTCTACACGTCAAGGAGACATAGTTCAAGATGTTTGCGGTACGTATGGGAAACATATTTTTTTCTCCCTTAATTATTTTAATTATATTTAAATATATATTTAATTTAATTTTATAAAATATGTAATTATATTTGTTTCTCATGTAGCAAAAATATCACTGGGATCTTTCGATTCATGGCGAGGTTGAAACTTTATTTCTCGAGAGGGTGAAGTTTCGTATCTAAGGCGTGGTTGGTGAGTGGAAGAAAGCATGGAAGAAGGATGGCGATGCAGCAAAGCCCCTGCACATGGATAAAGCCGTTTGGGACGGCTTGGTGCGGTATTGGATGGATCCGAAATCCATCGTAACTGCTGAGAAGTGTTCGGCTTCCCGCAACACCGTTGATTCGGACGGGAGACTCAAGGCTCTGCCTCATACAGCCGGGCAAACACCTTTTGCGGGTGTTCGTCTACAGATGGTAATTAAAATTATTTAAATTAATTAATTTATTTAATTTACTTCGTCAATAACATAGTTTTTTTCTTTAGGCCGCCGAAGACGGAGGTGTACTCCCTCCGATGACCAGGATTTTTGAGCGGACGCACCGGAAGAAGGATGGTTCCTTTGTTTCCGAGACGGCCGAGCACATCTTCAATGAGGTGACTTCCAAAGTCACCGAACGAGAGACACAGCTCTCTCAACAGCTATCTCCCGGTGGTTCATCGGTCATGTCTGGAGGGTTGACCACACCCGATATTGACCGGATCTTCGAGCAGGTATATAGAATAGTTAGTCCTTATTAATTTTTAGTTTTTGATTTATTAAAAATTTCTAAATGCAAAATTTAAATATAGGTTGCCCCTAAGAGGAAGGGGAAGGTTGTCGGGATGGGATCTATTCGAGATGTCTCGGCTGCTTCTTCATATGCTCCGCGACGCCGATCGCCAGAAGATGATCCAGTCGTGTTACGTGCCACGATTACGAGTCTTCAGGAGCGGGTTGAGACCGAGGCTACTCGGTCTCAGGCATATCAGGCGAAGATTGCGAGTCTTCAGCAGCGGGTTGAACTGGATGCTACGCAGAATGACGAACTCTTCGACATCTTGGCAACAGGGAACCCGACAATGCAGGCCATGCTACGGGAAAAGCGAAGACTCCGAGCAGAGGCAGATGCAGCGGCAGCGGCAGAGGCAGCGGCAGAGGCAGCGGCTTGCACATCCGGTTCGTCGAGACGTCCCGTAGACGATGTGAATCTCGACGATTACGATATAGTTATTTAGATTTAGGATTTCGACTTCTAATTTTGGTTTTTTTTTTGTAACAGATTATAATATTTTTTTTTTTAATAAAATATTATTATATATTATTTTTAAATTTTTTATTTTATAATTTCGAAATTAATAAAATTTTAAAAATAATAATAAAAATCATATATAGAATTGTCGGTGATTCGATGGTAATTCGTTGCTAATCAATCGTCATAAAATCGTGGCTAATTTACAACGATTATACGACGATTTATTAGCAACGATTTTAGGACGATTTATTAGCAACGATTTTGCGACGATTATTTAGCCACGATTTTACGACGATTTCTTTGCAACGAATTAACGACGATAATTTTTTGCCATCGATTTTACAATGAAAGATTTCCCTTCGAATTAGCAACGATGTTACGACGTATTCATATTCGTCGTAATTTCAATGTAATATTTACGACGAATTTACAACGGAAATTTAGCGACGATTTAGCGACGAATTTTTTTCCCTCGTAACTTTCCCGACGAATTTACGACGATTTGTGGTTTGCGACGATCAGTTAGCAACGATCTCATTTTCGTCGCAAATTCGATGCAAACCCTCTTTTGCAACGATTTTACAACGATATCGTTCGTTGCAAAATGGGTGTTTTCTTGTAGTGTAAAGTCTCATAGCACATTAATCTGTACATAATCCCAATACGTACAACCTATGAAACAAGAGATGTAATCGACTGCTGACATGATTTAGATTGTCCTGGCAACCAATCGGGTTACATATGATTTGAGTCGAGAAATATCCATTGTCATGAAGTCTTTTATAGCGAATTTAAAAACGTGGCATCGCGTAAGTTTGTAGCAAACCAGTGATTCTATGGCCAATCAAGAACATAGTCTCACACAAAAGAAAATGATAAATATGTTAGCCGTGACATAGCAACCAGGCCCGTGGCTATGCCAATTTTTTAGAAACATTGGTCTAGGGGTCCATTTTTAAAAAAATAATCGGAATGACCAATTTAAAAAAAAAATATCGGAAGGGCCCATTAGTTGTAGTAGCTTATGTTAAACGAAAAGGGTCCATTAGTATTAAAAAATAGAAACTAACTTAAAAATAATTTAACAAAAAAAAAATTATGGTAATAGTTACCGCTTAAATAAATACACGATACCTCTTCAACTTCCCTTCTTCATCGTTGAAGTTTTGAAGCTTTGAGTTTTCTTCTTTTCACAACAATAACATAATCATCAAACAGTATTTGATAATTTCTCGTTTAACATTCCTCCCTTTTTTCTCTAATATTTTTTATCTTCAAATTAATCAATTTTATTAATCATCAAACTCATGGATCGCTTATCGAATATTATTGACGATTCCAGTTTCAGTTGCATCTGTTGAAAGAAGTTTTTCAAAGTTGAAGTTGATAAAGTCTTATCTTCGTTCGAGTATGTCACAAGAGAGATTGGGTGACTTGACTATCGAAAACAGATGGTTAAAAATGTTGACTTTGAAAGTTTGGTTAGTGATTTTGTTGGAAAGAAAAATTATGGTTTTAAAATTTGTTAATCTGGTTTTTATTTATTTATTTAGGATGATGATTGTTATTATTAGTTTTATATGAATTTGAGATGATGATGGTCATTATCTGTTTTATATGATTTGGATTGGTTTTATATAGATTTGGGACGATAAGAGCCTTTTTTAAACTCCGCTTACGGATTCCGTATGTCTAGCCACGGCTATGATAGCAACATATCAGATTGTCCTAGCAACCAATCCCGATTGAAGCGCAAAAAAACATGTTATTACTGCAGTTACATCCCAAAAATCCATGTGTTGACGACATATTGAGTTGATCTATCAAATGTGAATAGCCAAGTTGTGACATTGTGTTTTGAGATTGTAGTTTTGTGACAGACTATTTTGAATCATAATTGATGCGGTAACGAGGGTCTAAAAGAATTCCAAATGCGTTTACTTCGAAACTCTTGTCTTTAACATCCATCAATATTCTATATTGTTTTTTTGTTTCTCTCTTCGTGAAACTTTATACTTTACCTTTCTTTAACCTATTTTTGTTTGCCTTTAATGTTTAATCTGACTTTTGGTCTTTTGAAAAAAAATTATTTGTAAGACTAAACATATATATACAAAAGAAATGGATCAGGTGTACGGAATCAATTGCCGAGGAGGAGGAGGAGCGTGCGAAAGCATCTCCCAATTGGTAATCTCATGAGCTGTTTCTGCTACTCCTACGTGTACGACTGTCACACATTTGTATATTCTACCTTATCATATTTACTTACACAAGTTCGTAATATATATATATATCACTTGTTGTTTGAACAAAACAAAAAAAATATATCACTTGTTGATGTTTGTTGGGATTAATTCATGGTAAATACATGAAAGGAGAAGCATAAATCCATTTTTAGTTAGTTTATTCGAAGAAAATGTAAAAGATTTTTGGTTTATATGTTGTAGATTACCTACGGTAATTAACCGGGTTATATTATTAAGATTAATTTGTCACCAGCTCACCATAGTGTGACGTACGTCTTTTCTTATATTAGATATTATGCTCATTCTCTGATATAAGTAGTTTAATTAAGTACAGTTAAGTTCTATTTAATTCGTAATTTTGTTTGATAAGTAAATCAGTAAACTAATTTAGAAATTTGCTCATTCTCTGATATATTTTGCCTTATTTGGAAACTTGCAAAAGATCTAAATATGTAAATAGAACAGCATGTCCGTAATTTCAAGTTCCTGTCTGACACGTGCCAAAACAAAAGTACTTTTGTGTTTTATTTTAGAGAAATGGCAGTAAATGGTATCCAATAATATCAAAATTAAAACATCCTTTTTTGACATTTTGTAGTCGCTCCTATTCATATCAAAATGATCAAAAAATCCATACTCGCTCCAACTCATCAGGCCCGGCTCAATATTATTAGGGGTTTTAGGGCAAAAAAAAATTTTGGACCCTTATTTTTTTTTTTTGCGTGTTATACTAAAATTTTTAAAAAAAAAAATTTGTGTAATGTTTTTGTAAAATTGTTTTATAAAAAATACATATAAAATAATTTTATGGATCTTTTTCGATCTAAATTTTATTATTTTATATGTTTTTCTAATAAAAAAATATAAAAAAAAAATCGGAACCCTTAATTATTAGGACACGGGGTTAGACCCTGGGGCGGTCGCACCCCTTGTCCCCTATGTTAAGCCGGGCCTGCAACTCATCTGCTAAGGCAATATTGTTAGCAAGATAATAGTAATTGTTAAAATCATAATTATTTGCAAATACATACCTTCATCCAGTGGCGGATCTAGAAAATATAATTAGTGGGAACAAAAATATAACATAATAATAATAAAATTACAATGTAGAATTTTGGGCTTATTTGTGCTTAAACTAGAAAAAAAATTGTGTAGGAGCATTTTTTGGGGTTTTAATGGTGGCATAATTTACTTTTTTAAAATAAGTACTAATAATTTTTTTTTTAGTGGTGGCAACTGCCCCCACCCTTCTTAATCTAGATCCGCCCCTGCCTTCACCGATTGGGTTATCAAAATAAGAAGGGGCATTGCGTTCTTGCATTACTGGATTCACCCGTGCCTCAGAAACCAGGATTTGATGGGCATTGCGTTCGTGCATTACTGGATTAATCCAGGAAACCAGGATTTGATGATCGTCCAAACGAATTAGAGGCCTAACGGAAGATCCAATCACAAGAACTCGTTGAGGAAAAGCACCCATGATTACATTCCCACTATCAAAAATCCTTTCAACCTGTCTTGCCACAACCGTTCGCACTGCCGGTAAGTTACCAACACCATCCGCGTTGCCAACCCCAGAAGTACATGCGGTTCCATATTGTCCTCTGCCACCCATTCGCAACCTAATTAGTTAGATATACAACCACAACCAAATTTCAGATAAACGAATATGATGTTCGCCTTCACTTATCAACAAAATGGCGGTGTTGTTTGGGTTTTCACATTCTACCATTAGATCATCAGATGAAAAATTGTAACCGCTAGTTAGGCTGTTAACCGTCCGGTAGAGGATGCAGACGAGTTAACAGCTAATCCAGGTTGTTGGGGCGATAACAAATTTTCATTGACAAAAACACCGGCGAGCGTCAGCTGCAGAGCGTCTTCAATATTTGATGGAGGTTCAAAGGGGGAACGACGGGAGTCGTCATCCACAACCACCTTATCGATGGCCTCTACATCACGCACCATTGAATATGTTTGCGACATAAAATTTGCCCTTGGTCCCCGTTGAACAGATACATTATCCTCTTTCACATGCAACAAATATATAAATTAATACAAAAATACCAACAACATAATATCACACACTTAGCTACAAGACTCCATACATACGTAATACTGTTGTTGGAGACGGGATAACACTTCTTGTTGTCTCAATATCCGAGTTAACTGGACAACAATACAAATAGTTGTTTACTTCGCATTAACCATTAATTCTGTAAACACTTCTCAATATTTCAAAATATTGAGAATATAAACTAACCCAAACACGTGGTTGGTTGGATAACACTTCGGGTTGTCTCGTTATCCAAGTTAACTGTGCAACAATACAACTAGTTGTTAATTTCGCCTTAACCAGTAACCATGTAAACACTTCTCAATATTTGAAACTAACTCAAATCCGTGATTGGCGGGAGGCTTAAAACCGGAAAAGACAACAAGCTAGGTCTATCATCGTCGTGTAGTTGGGGTAATCAGAAAACCTTCTCCCCTACCACATATATATATATATATATATATATATCAAATATCATTATTAACAACCATATCTCGGCCAGATTTGTTTCTTCCATTTAATTACTGTAGAATAGTTTTCGACACCCACCTATATATGGGTTGTTTTGCCATATTACAATTGGAGTTCTCACGATATCAATTTTACATGATCAACCAAAAAAGTTAACAGTTAACAATTAACAAAAACAAATTACTCTCTGCATGATCTCTCTCATATAGGGTTAGTTTTGCCTACAATAACACATCAAAATTGTATTTATCTAATTTCAAAATATCTCTTACCACTCTCTCTATTATTTCATCATTTGCAAATATTAACTCATTTAACTCAATATTGACATAGAAGAAAATAGTGTCATATTTTAAATATTTGTTTAGATGTGCCATATGAGTTAGGGGTGACACATATCGGATATCCAAAAATTTCAGTGTATCTAGATCTGGATTCAAAAAATTATTATCCAGATTCATCAATATATGTGGTATCCGGACCTGATCCAGATCCGGTCAGGATCCACCAAAAATGGGTAATAATCATTAAAATAATATAATATAATTATTAAAAATTAAAATGTTAAATAAAAAAAAATTAAATAGAAAATATAAAATAAAATACATATATATTAAAAATTATATATTAAAGCAGATCCATATCAGATCCGAATATCCTAGTCTTACAATTTAATTATCCGGATCCGGATCCGAAAACTCCAAATATCCTATTTTCGGATTGGATTGGATCTCGGATCCCGAATATTTTGCCCACCCCTAATATGAGCTATAGCATATTGATTCTAAATCCATTTACCTTTTTTATTTATTTAAGATTATTATGTTGTTGAATGTTATTTTTTAGGTAAATTCACAATAGAGATAACCAATCCAATTTTTCCGACAAAAACCTGTAGTTTAGTAGTTTGTATTGATGTCATTGTTGTATTACTATCCAAATTCAAATTTGCAGAATGCCTATTTTTTTAAAAAAAAAATTTCAGTTCTTGTTTCAGTAGTTTTTGAATTTTATCGCTTTATGAATATATATACAAACCAAATATCATTTGGTAAAGTTTGATACGATTTGGGTTTCATTTCAGATTTAAGTTTTTTTTTTAGTATACTTTTGAGTTTGGATTCAGAAAATCACATAAACCCCAAAGTTTTTTTTTTTTTTGGTTTTAATAAACCCCAAAGTTTTAACCATTTTTTTTTTCCAGATTTCGTACGGTGTTTGGATAAAAATAAAGAAGTTTAATTCATTTTCAGAATGGTTTTTAGACAGTTTTCTCAGCACGTATAGATTTATCCAGATTAAATATTCCTAGAACAAACAGTGCCCATTATATATATAATATGTACATGAAAACTGACATAATATGTACGTTATATATTCAACGTTGAGTTGATCTAGTGGTTAAGGAGGAGTGGGTATGTAACTCTCCTACGGCCTCTGGGTTCGATTCTCGTTGGGAAGGATCTCCTCCGAAATAGTGATTTTAAATTAGTTTGAGCCCCGCTCCGGAGATATACAGGCCTACGGACCCAGAACCTAGTCAATTGAAAAAAAAAAAAATGTACATAAAACTGCGTAAATTTGCTTAACCTGCAAGTTTACGAGGTTTTTCGCCTGTCTCATGTGTTCTACGAGACTATACATATCTTTAATTAGGTTATAACTTGGTACTTAATTTACTAAATTGCCCTCAAGTTGTATCTACCAATACAACGACTCAAATAGACTAAACATATTTGTTTATTCCTCGAAGAGATTGTTGACTCGTACTTCTTCTTATCTTTTTCTTTTTTCCCTTTTCTTTTTCTCTTCTCTTTCTCCTGATTCGTTCTTCTTCATCTTCCCTTGGTTGCAAGATCTAGAAAAACCCTAGAACGGGGAAGATCACCAAGATCGAGAGGAAGATCAAAATAGGGTTAAAATTGATGGGGAGAGGGAAGATTGTGATCCAGAGGATCAATGATTCGACGAGTAGGCAAGTCACTTTCTCCAAAAGAAGAAAGGGTCTCATCAAGAAAGCTGAAGAACTCGCTATTCTCTGCGACGCTGAGATCGGTCTCATCATTTTCTCCAATACCGACAAGCTCTATGACTTTGCCAGCTCCAGGTTTCTCTCTTCCTTATTCAATCCCTAGATCTTTATCAGCTATATACTTACATATTCATGTATATATGTATGCGTATATCTATTAATACTTGGAAGCATATATATCATGTATGGGTTTTCTTAGAAGGGTTGGATTAATTCAATGGGATGTGTTTAGTTGCGTGATCTGCTCATTTGTTGTGAACAGTTTTGTGCATCTTGCTCATTTCAATATATATACATACGAGGTGGTGTATATATAGCTCCTAAAATTATTCTTTGTCAAGGAAACTTAGTTCGAAAGGAGCAAAAAAAAAAAACTAACTAAAGAAGTTTACTAGCTTTAAAGATGAAGAAACTAATCTGAATGATGATCATGGCTTTTTGTGTGTATGGACATGTGTGTCATTGTGTCTACCTATATCATATTATGTATATATATGTGTGTGTGTGTGTTTACATTGGTTGTAAATTTTGTATATGGAGTGGCAGTATATATGACTTTGCCAAATTTAGAAACATTTGGGAAGTAGAGGATAAAAACTAAAACAAAGTACATCGTTGGAAAACTAAAAGAGTGATAAAAATGAGTGTACATGATCACCATAAATACATTTGGAGATGATATATAAAATGTTTGTTTTCACCCACAAACTTGTAGACATAAATATAAATCTCAGTATCTTGTTTGTATCTAATAGAATGACACAACGATCAAATGAGTCTGTATTTGTATCGATATATCAATGTATAAATTTATTTCAGCAGAAATATTTATTTAATTTTTTTTTAATTGAATTCTGTATTAGGTTCTAAAGTTTAAATTGTAAGAGCTATAATATATATATATATATATATATCCTGGAAAATATCTTTACCAATGGATTTTGAGTAATATTATAAAATATAACTTCAAAAACAATTATAGTATGATTTTGCCTATATGTGAACTTCGACCTAGAAACTAGAGAACAAAGTTTTGAAACTATATGACTTTCAAATTCATATTTATTTAAAAGACCAATGTTTCTCATATGTTTTTAAGAAAAAAATCTTATTTTTTAAAATAGATACATATGACACTTATAAAATCATGGTGAATACCATTTATTCTGTTTTGTTTCTTATGTAATAACAATCTTAAAGCTTTTTTAATATGATAATTGTGAAGAATGTGAAAATTTTCCTAAGTGAAGTTTTTTTTTTTTCATTAGCAATGGAAATAGAAATATTAGCTCGCTACAAGGTAATATACACTATAAACTAAATTTCAAAATGTTGAAATGAACAGTGTGAAATCGGCTATTGAACGATTTAACAAGACCAAGATGGAGCAGCAACAACTATTGAACCCTGCATCAGAAGTTAAGGTACGTACGTATAACTATGCAAAAGTCCCACAACGCGCAAGAGGAGAGGCAATTATACTTATAATATCTTAATCATGTTTGTTCTATTACACTTGAGTTTGAGAGTTGATGAGGTAGCTTCTGTTGCATGTTGTAGTTTTGGCAGAGAGAGGCCACAACTCTAAGGCAAGAACTGCACTCATTGCAGGAAAATCATGGGTACGTATAGTTGCTTAAAATTGTGAATGATCACAAGTTTCCAACTAAAACACCGGTAGTTTGTGGATTTGTTCATGCCTTTTATATATCAATATTGATCTTCTCTCATTTGCATCTGTGATTCTCAACAAAACAAAAATTCTCTTTATTTTTCTTTATCAAAATTTTGCGTATTTAGCATTTTGTCTACTTCTTGTAGCCACCTTCATTTTTGGTGATAATATTTGTACATTTAAAAAATAATATCAACTACATATACATATAGTTTACAAAATGGATCTAATGTCCCTAATAAATTCCTTTTAGATGTATATATATCAATGTTCAAAAAATCGCTAGGCGGTAGCTAGGCGTGTGATGGGGACTAGAGCCTAGGCAGATTAATCGGGGCCTAGGCGTTAACGAATTTTATATTAATATATTAATATATTATATATTTTATATTTATATAATATATATTTTTAAAACTTTTAGTGTTTTATTTGAAAATTACATTGGTAAATTTTCAGCTTTTTTTTTGGGTGGTTTTCACTTCTTTAAACGACATCACATTGTAAAACCAAAAAAAAAATAATTGAAAATAACTAAACCAAGTACTAAACCGATATGAACGACTAAACCGATTTAACCGATTTGGTCCGATTTGGTCCGACTAGAACCGACTAAACCGAAATACCGATTTTTCTCAGCGATTTTACTAAAATCGGGTCGGTCATATCCGAACCGACGCCTAGCCGTGCGCCTAGGCGCTTTTTTGAACAGTGATATATATAGATATATATAAGCTCCAACTACATATGTTACCAAAATGGACTTATGTCCCTAATAAATTTATATTGTATATATAGTCATGTCTATGTTTGTCTTTGTGACTTTGTGTAAACATGTTATTAAGGGTAACAAAATTCTGTATATGTACAATAAATTTTTTGTTATGAAGCAGACAACTAATGGGAGAGCAATTAAATGGTTTGAGCGTTAAGGAGTTGATCAGTATAGAAAGACAACTTGAAATGAGTTTACGTGGAATTCGTATGAAAAAAGTAAATTTTCATCTCTATATATATGAATACTTTAGCTCGTTTTTCTTGGAGCATGATGTTTAAAGATTGATCATAGAGCAATGATATTCAAACTAATCAATTTTTGTTTTCCGAACCTTTCAGGAGCAAATTTTGACCAGTGAAATAACAGAACTAACCAGAAAGGTCAGTACTATATGATATATATATATATATATATATATATCGATTACGAAACAAGATTTTTTTTTTTCGTACACTACAAAGAAAACACAATCGATATATAAAACTTAAAACGTTTGTGTTTACGAAACAATATATTATTTTTTTTCCAATAGTAAAATATTTGCAAATTGTAAACAAAATATGATTTTAGCAAAATATATATATGAAATGCAAACAATATTTCTTCTTTCTTTTTTTCGGTGATTTTTTTCCAGTGGTATATATAAGTCCAAAAAAATTTCCAATGCAAACAATATTTCTTCTTTTTCTTTCGGTTTGCTTTTGCGTTTACAATTTACAGAAAATATTTTCTTGATAGAAAAAGAAACTAAATATGTTGTGTTAACTATTACTACAAGAAAACAAGCTATTTTAGACGGCCGAAACCGTCGGGAATCCGTTAGAAATAACTTTTCTCAAGAGTTTTCTGATGGATTTGGGTCGTCATGACTATCTTGTCGGGAATTAAAATCCGTCGAAAATTTTTCGAAAATTTTCGACGGATTCCCGAATGGGGGAAATGCTGACGATTCCAGTGGGTTGTGTATTGGTCGGGAGATTCCCTTGGGAAACCATCGGCACATCTTTCCGACGAGTTTCCGAAGGAAATTGTCGCCGGGAAACAACCCGATAGATTCCCGTAAGATATTTTTCCCGAAAGATATTTTCCTGAGGGAAATCAGAGGGAAGAAATTCCGAGGGATTTCTAAAGGAGCTATTCCCAATGGGATAGTTCCCGAGGATTTCCGATGAACTTTTTCCGTGGGAAAATATCCGTCTGGAATTTTCGATGGATCTCTGGTCGTCGGAAATGTCGTCAGGGACGACTGTGTTTTTTTGTAGTGTATTAATGTAGATGAAATCTATTTACACATGCAATCATAGATAGAACGTAAACACATGATCGGTATATGTTGCCATTTCTAGTTTTTTTCAGGTTCTAATATTTGGTTCAACTTTTGCAGAGGAGTCTTATTCATCATGAGAACCTCGAATTGTCGAGAAAAGCACAAAGGATTCATCAAGAAAACGTCGAGCTACACAAGAAGGTAAAATAGGAATACAAACTTCATTAATTACTTTGCGTTGAAAATAATACATCCTTTCAAAATCTCCTAGACATATTTTTGAGAGTTACAAAAGTGGTAATTAATGGTCTTGCAGGCTTATGCAGCGTCAAGCACAAATGAATTGGGACTTCGTGAGCTAGAAGATGCAGCCGATGAATCCCATGCACAGGTTAGGCTGCAGCTAAGCCAGCCTGATCGAGCAGTCCCATTATAAGATCCCATCGCAGAGCTAAGATCATAAAACGTATAACAACTTGTTCGTTCTTGATTCTCATCAAACCCCTTCATAGTTCATAAATACATATATATTTAGACATATAGCTCGTTTATTTATACTTGTCTTCATGCAGGACAAAGTGTAAGTGTAATCATGTCGAAGAATAAACCAAAGGTTTGATTTTGTACGATATATATCGACTCAAGGGAAAGGGAAAGCAATGGTTTGTTTTTAAATAATAAGGGAAAGCAATATTGGAGCAGCCTGTCGATTGTATTCTTTTAAGCTTTCTCATTTGGTTTTAAGTATACAATTAAAACATATATGAAAATACACCTAAAATATTTTAAGTAGGGTGTTCGGTTTGATTGCAGATTAAATATTTTCGTTTTTAGGTTTTCAGTGAATAGCAACTAAAATATTAAAAGGGATTTTATATATTCACCTTGGTTTGCTTTGCTTTGATTTTTTTTTTTTTTTTAATACTGATTTGGTTTCTTGTATAGTTTGGTTTAGTCTTTGTATTTAACTTTTTGTTTTTGTAAGTTTAAGTCAATTGAGTGAGGAAACATTTCTCAAACACAGTAAAACTTTTCTATTGTGATGTCGCCTTTTGTCGTAATAGTAGTTTGTGGCGGAGTTGCGAAGGATACTTTCCCAAAAAGGAAATTAAAATTTTCATAATTTTAGTTGAAGTTATAATTTAAAATGAACCTATCGTAGCTAAGACACACTTTTCTGGCCTGAGATGTGTGACGGATGGCGGTGGATCTGAAGTCACGGGATGGTGCGGTGACGAGTGGACTGGCGAGAGGAAGAACTCCGGATGTCGCTGTCGGTAGAAGGGGACCTGCTCGGGGACGGCGGTCCTACGGAAGCGGTGGAGTTTTTCCGGTGGTCTCCTTCCCAAGATTCATTTCCCCCACGTCCGCCGTGTTTTCCGTGGAGTATGTAAAGTCGGTTTTTCGGCAGCTTCTTAATTTGTGCTAGGTTTCGGCTCATCGCCGTTTTGCTTGGGGGGCGGTAGATGTTCTGTTTCCACCGTCTTTTTTGCGGAGGTCCTGTTCCGCTCCGGTGTTATATCGATGGCGGGTCGCTCGCGCGCGACGGAGGTTTTCTGTTTGGTTGCGGTCTTCGTCGGAGGTGTTATGTTCCCTCAGAGACTTGCTTGGCGGGGTTAGGTAGTTGATGGCTCGCTCGCGGTGGAGGTTTTCTGTTCGGCCGCGGTCTTCATCGGAAGTGTTCTGTTCCTTTGGAGATTTGCATGGAGGCGTCTCTCGGGCGGCGGAGGTCCTGGTTCGTTGTTTTAGGGTTTCGTTGTCCACAGAGTTAATCCGGTTTAGTTATCGGTCCAAATTTCAGATTTTGTAACCAATTGTATTCTGGTTTAGATTTCTTAACCGGGTCCAATCGAGTTTAAGACTAGGTTTATTTCGGTTTGTTGTACTAAAAAAAACAAAAAAACACACACAAATAATTAATACAGTAAAAATTGGTAAAAAAAACCTGGAAATCAAACATGTTTCACTAAGAAAAATCGTAAACTGAAGCTACACTTTCGTTTGCTTTTTAATATTCGGCCAACTCTAGGCATATATTAGACTCACTCTATTGTATTTATACTTATGAAATTTTGTGTCTTTTCATTTAGCAAAACTAACAAAGTTCCTAATTGTGGCTTAGATAAAAGAAAAAAAAAAATTCACAAACAACGTAAAATTTCATATCTAATATATCTTCCACATATTTTCATGAGATGAACGTCTATTTATCGTAGTATCCGCGTTTCGTCAAAACATCCAATTAAATTTAGGAATGAACAATTTTTTTTTGGCAAAGAGTCTTTTGCAAGTCCGCGACGGTTAAAACATCCAAACTGAAGCCAAAGTGATCAAGTGACCCACACGCACAATTAGGCATGTCTATTTCGTGACAAGTTTCCCGTCTCGACCTATACCCGTTCCAAATTTTTTGTCTCATTTCCGATCTCGTTCAAATAACTTTCTATTATTTATTTTAATTTAGACATGTATTAGAAGGGGATGTGAATGAGATGGGTACCCGAATTACCCGTTTTATAATTAAAATTTTATAAATCAATACAAAAATATTTAAAAGTTAATCCAATTTTTAAAAAAAAATTTCCGAAACTATTCGAAATACATTTTAAGAAATTGAACTTTACCCAAATTATTGAGAGTTTGGAAAGTGATTTTAGCTAACCGAATTTCCCATCCCGTTATCCGAATTTTCCGTCCCGTTTCTTTATCGAGAACACTTTGAGTAATGTTTTTCAATATCCGTTCTCGTCCATTCCCTATGATTTCCCGTTCCGATTCCTGAAATGAATAGGCTTACGCACGATAGAATCAAAACCAGGTTATAGAGAGTGTTGGAGGTGGGCCTAGCACCCCCAATTAGTTAGGCCCATCTTAGGAAAAGTCCCTCTTCAGCTCGGCCGCCGACCTGAAGGCACCGCGCTCGTATCACCCGAGCTCCCGAGCTCCCAAGGACGCACCTCGGGTCCGCGCTGACACTGCCGTAACAAAGCAGGATTGTCAGAAGAGCAGAAGGCACGTGGGAGCTGGTAGAACAGTGCCCTACCCGCGTAGAGATACGGCCTCGACTGGACGCCTCACCAACCCTGCGAAGCTGACGAAGGAGGAAAGGACACGTGGAGGAGAGTTGGTAAAACAGTGCGCTGCTCTGCAACACCCCACGCCGAGCTCATCATGACCTCCCTCCTCGAAAGCCGGAACACGCCTCCTAGGCCACCTTACCCGCGAAACAGGCCGAAGACGCCACGTAGCCCCGAGATCCTGGGGAGCAGGAAGTCAACTGCCGGTATAAATACCCCTCGATGTCATTAATGATATGGATTGGAAGTTTCTGTATCTCACCTACCACAAGTGACCCGACCTCTCTCCCTCTCTCTCTTTGTAACAAGACAGCAATTTAGAACGCCGAACTGGACGTCCTTCGGAACCAGTTCGTAACTCTAAATTGTTCAATTCCCTCATCATAAATAAAAGAACACGGCCCACGGCCTGCCCAAAAAATATTCCCGACCTGCTTTGGATTGTGGTTAACTAGCTCTAATTAACGAAAATCTCACCTCTCATCTCCTAATCACCCCTTAATCTTCCTTAGTGATCCCCATGATCAACAATTGGCGCTAGAAGGAGGGGGAAGAGATTCTTCTACACGCAAGGAGCAGTTCAACCACCACCGCAACCGCAGCAACGATGGCAATTCCGCCCCCAAGAGTGTTGTCAGACCAGGAGACCCAGGCCCAGACAACGGCCCCGTCGACGACTCAAACAACAGCGACCGCCCCACCGTCAGCCCAGGCGGCTACCAACCAGCCGATTCCCCGAGAGCAGTTCTTCAGGGCTCCGCCCCCGGCTGCGACGCCCACCCCTTCCGACGGCTCCGCCGCCCACAACGCACCCCGAGCACCGGAAGACCAGCCCACGCTGTCTGCCGTAATGCAGACCCTGCTCGCCAGAATAGACGAGCTGACGCGAGCTACCGATCAACGGTTCGCCACGCTAGGAGCCTCCCATGACCGGTCGGACAACACCGGATCCCCCGACGTCCATCTCAGAGAGCCGGCCTCTCGGGAAGAAACCCCGCGCATCCGGATAAGCCGACCCGGCGACTCACCGTCAGGATCCGAAGGCCCAGGCGGACGTTTCGCCCCGGCCGTAGGAAGCCACCCGGGCGACGAAGCCCACCATCTCCGATCTAGCTCGGAGCGCTCCAGGGACGCCGAGTTCGAAGCTATGAAGGAGACAATCCGCGCTATGTCCTCCAAAATCCATCAGGCCACCAGCGCGGCCCCGGAAATAGATCGCGTCCTCAGAGAGACGCAAAACACGCCATTCACCCGCCGGATCGCCTCTGTCCCGCTCCAGCACCTCGGGAAGCTCAAGCTCTAGCCCTACGCGGGCACCACCGACCCGGCCCAGTATCTTACGGCGTTCACCATCGCCATGGGCCGCGCTCACTTCTCTCCAGATGAGCGCGAAGCTGCCCACTGCCAGCTCTTCGTCGAGAACCTCACCGGCTCGGCCCTCACATGGTTCTCTCGGCTGAAGACACACTCCATTGACAGCTTCAGAGACCTGTCAACTACCTTCCTCGAGCACTACTCCATCTACATCCGGCAGTCCGCATCCAGCGCGGACCTCTGGGCGATGAACCAAGGAGCAAAGGAGTCGCTCAGGTCCTTCATCGAGCGCTTCAAAGCCACGGCCTCCCAAAGCAACGTGACGGATGAATCAGCGCTCCCCGCTCTGAGAAAGGGTCTGCGGGCTGATTCGGCCTTCAAGGACGATATGAAGCTCAACAGGCCGCGCTCGCTGGAAGACGCCCTACACCGCGCTGGACTCTTCGTCGAGCTCGAGGAGGAAAAGGCGGCTGAGTCAAGAAACAGCGCCTCCCACAGGGCCCCGGTCCCGAAGGAGCGGCCCCAAGAAAGATGTCAGGAGCCTCGTCAAAACTAAGATGACGAGTATCAGCGCAGCAAAGGAAAGCAGGCCGCCGCATTCTTTGTCAACGGACCCCCCGCCGGCCTCCGTCTGCGCGATCCCGTGCTTCCCCCCAGCCCCGCGCCAGGGTTGCCTTGGAACAAGTATGTACGGGATCCCCACCAGCAGGATCGGCGTCCCGACGAGCCGAGCGATAGGGAGTCCCGACCAGATGAGCAGTACGACAGGTCGGCCTTCTGCGACTTTCACCAGCGGAAGGGGCACCCGACCTCGCACTGCCGTGCACTCCAAGAGGTCCTGCTGAACCAATTTCAACGGGGAGAAATCCGCGTGCCAGAGCGGCTGCGTCCGCATGCCCGGGACGGCGATCGAGTGCAGCCCCGCGATAACCGAGGTCGCGAGGACAACCGGGCTAGGCCTTACAACCGCGCCCAAAACGACGATCGTCGGCGACGATCCCCCTCGCGAGACCGGGAAACGGGCAGATCGCCTCCCCCGGCCCGGACTCTGATAGGGATAATCATGGGAGGCCTCCTCTCATGCAATGACTCAGTGCGGTCCATCAAGCGTCATGAGAGGAAGACCGACGCCTCCCTGAAGTGGCACTCCGGGCCGGAGATCGACGCTCAGGACACGAGCAAGAGGGGGATATGTTTCACCGAGGCCGACGCGATCGGGGTCACTAACCCCACAACGACCCCCTCGTCGTACAAGTCCGCGTAGCCGACTGCGACGTCAACCGAGTCCTCGTCGATACGGGCAGCTCGGTTGATCTCATCTTCAAGGATACCCTGGCCAGGATGAATCTAAACGGGGTCGCAATCAAGCCGCACTCAATCCCGCTAACCGGCTTCGCTGGAGACATCGTCAACGGAATCGGCACCATCGAATTGCCGGTCTACGTAGGTCGGGTCACGAAAATCGTCAAGTTCGTGGTCTTCGATACCACCCCGATCTACAACATCATCCTCGGGACCCCTTGGCTGCATTCGATGAAGGCGGTCACTTCGACGTACCATCAATGCCTTAAGTTCCCCAACCAGGCCGGGACGTATACTCTTAGGAGCAACCAGAGGGTCTCCCGCGCCTGCTTCGCCATTGAGCATAAGCTGCGCCGCGCCGCGCCGGCCTGCTTAGCCGTCCGCGCATATCAGCCCGGTGAGACGGTCGCTCGGGATCTCCCGGGTGAAGACCTCATCACCCAGGTCAACATCGATCCACGCGACCCCGCCCGCTGCGTTGGCATCGGCACCGAGCTCGACGAAAGCATCAAGCGAGAGCTGGTCGAGTTCCTGGGGCAGAACGTCTCCACCTTCGCCTGGTCCACCGGCGACATGCCCGGCATTGACCCGGCCACGTGCAGCCACGAGCTCAACGTGGACCCGATCTGCAGACCGATCAAGCAGAAGCGGCGAAAGCTGGGCCCCGAGCGCGCCCAGGCAGTCAATGACGAGGTGGAAAGGCTGACCGCAGCCGGCTCGATCACCGAGGTCAGATACCCGGACTGGTTGGCCAACCTGGTGGTAGTCAAGAAGAAGAGCGGGAAATGGAGTGTTTGCGTGGACTTCACCGACCTCAACAAGGCGTGCCCGAAAGACAGCTTTCCCCTCCCCCGAATCGACCAAGTCGTCGAAGCCACTGCGGGGAACGAGCTGCTCTCCTTCATGGATGCCTTCTCGGGGTACAACCAGATCCCCATGCACCCCGACGACCAGGAGAAGACCGCGTTCATCACGGACCGAGGCATTTATTGCTACAAAGTAATGCCTTTCGGACTCAAAAACGCCGGGGCCACCTACCAACGGCTCGTCAACCGGATGTTCGCCGATCAAATTGGCCGCACTATGGAGGTGTATATAGATGACATGCTGGTGAAATCCCTGGTGGCGACCGACCACGTCGCTCATCTCCGCTCCTGCTTACGGACATTGAACGACTACAACATGAAGCTGAACCCAGCCAAGTGTTCTTTCGGCGTCACGTCGGACGAGTTCCTCGGATATATCATCACCCAGCGCGGGATAGAAGCTAATCCCAAGCAGATCCGAGCTATCACCGAGCTCAAATCCCCGGAGAGCACGCGTCAAGTACAGCGACTCACCGGGAGAATCGCCGCGCTGAACCGGTTCATCTCCCGCTCTACCGACAGGTACCTCCCGTTCTACCAACTGCTCCGAGCTAACAAGCGGTTCGAATGGGACGACAAGTGCGAGGAAGCCCTCCGACAGCTCAAGGAGTACATATCCACTCCTCCCGTCCTGTCCAAACCAGAAGAAGGCGAAACCCTCTACCTCTACATCGCCATCTCGGCATCAGCAGTGAGCGGGGTGTTAGTGCGGGAAGATCGGGGCGACCAGAGGCCCATCTCTTACATCAGTAAGTCCCTTGACGACGCGGAGAGCAGGTACCCAACTTTGGAGAAGCTCGCCTTGGCGGTAGTCGTCGCAGCCAGAAAGCTCCGGCCTTACTTTCAATCCCACACGATCGCCGTCCAAAGCACCTACCCCCACAGGACCATCCTCCACAGCCCGAGTCGTTCTGACCGGATAATGAAGTGGGTTGTTGAGCTGAGCGAGTACGAAATCGAGTACCGAGGTTGGACCGCAATCAAATCTCAAGCTCTGGCCGATTTCCTGGTTGAGTTGGTACCCGAGCTATCAGTCGACGAAGTCCCCGAAGTGTGGAGCCTGCATGTCGACGGATCGGCCTCCAAACACGGGTCCGGCGTCGGTGTACGCCTCGAGTCCCCGACCAAGGAGATTCTCGAGCAGTCTTTCCATCTGGCCTTCCCGGCGTCAAATAACGAAGCCGAGTACGAAGCTCTGATTGCCGGTCTGCGCCTGGCCAAGGAGGTCGGCGCGAAGAAAATTCGAGCTTACTGCGACTCCCAGCTCGTCGCCAATCAATTCAGCGGGGAGTATGAGGCCAAGAATGATCGCATGGATGCTTACCTCAAGGTGACCCAAGGCCTGGCCGCAGACTTCTCCGAGTTCACCCTGACAAAGATCCCCCGAGGCGATAATACTTCCGCAGACGCCCTCGCCGCGCTGGCCTCCACCTCGGCCCCAGCCCAACGACGTGTGATCCTGGTCGAGAGTATCGACTTCCCTAGCATCGAACTGCCAAAAGGGGCCTACTTGATCAACCCCCAGGCCGCGGACCCTGACAAAGCCGTCCGACCTCCCGAAGACCTACCGCCACCGCCGGCCGAGCCCGAGCTACCAGACTGGCGAGTCGACCTACTTCTGTACATCGCAGACGGCGTCCATCCCGCAGACCGGTGGGCTGCTCGCCGACTAAGGAAGAAGTGCGCCCGATACACGATGCTGGACGGCAATCTGTTCCGGTGGAGCGCCTCGGGAACCTTGCTCGGCTGCCTCCACGGGCAAGAAACCGTCGACGTGATGAAAGAAATGCACGAAGGCGCCGGCGGAAACCACTCCAACGGCCGGGCTCTCGCCCTGAGAGTACGGAACCAAGGACACTACTGGCCAACAATGCTTCAAGACTGCGAAAAATTCGCAGTCCGGTGCGAGAAGTTCCAGCGTCACGGCCCGCTCATTCATTGTCCTACCGAGCTCCTTACAACTACGGTTGCGCCCTACCCCTTCATGCGATGGGCCATGGACATAGTCGGCCCCCTTACCCGATCTCGTCAAAAGCGCTTCATCCTAGTAATGACCGACTTCTTCACCAAGTGGGTCGAAGCCGAGGTTTACGCCAAGGTCACGGCGGAGGACGTCCGAAAATTCGTCTGGAAGTTCATCATTTGCCGGCACGGGCTGCCCTACGAGATCGTCACCGACAACGGTGCCCAGTTCACCTCGATCCTCTTCGAAGACTTCTGCGCAAAGTGGAAAATCAGGCTGAGTAAGTCCACCCCGAGGTATCCGCAAGGAAACGGACAAGCCGAGGCCACCAACAAGACAATCCTCGACGGCCTCAAAAAGCGACTAGACGACAAGAAGGGGTCCTGGGCCGACGAGCTCGATGGAGTCCTCTGGTCCCATCGCACAACGCCGAAGACGTCGACAGGCCGCACACCGTTCAGCCTCTCTCACGGGATGGAAGCAATGGCCCCATCGGAAGTCGGCCTCCCCACTCCTCGCCGCGCTATGCTCACCCAGCAACCCGCACTGAACGACGCCGTCCTACTCAGCGAGCTGGATTTCCTTGAGGAGCAGCGGGACCATTCCCTCCTCCGAATCCAGAACTACCAGCAGCTCGCCTCCAAGTACTATAACAAGAAGGTTCGAGGCAGGTCCTTTGCCGAGGGCGACCTGGCCCTCCGCAAAGTCTTCGAAAACACCGCCGAGCTAAACGCAGGCAAGCTCGGTGCCAATTGGGAAGGCCCTTACCTTATCTCCAAGGTCGTGAAGCCCGGCGTCTACGAGCTAGTCACGATGAACGGCGACGCAATCCCGCGCTCATGGAACTCGATCAACCTCAAACGCTTCTACTACTGATCACCCGGGCTCCGCCCCGCCATCTACCTCTATAAGCAAACGAACTACGATTGGCTTGATCCCTTCTACTAAAGGGTACGTAGGCAACCCCTAACCAGGGCTCAGCTATTAATCTAATAAAACCTTTTCAAAAAAAAAAAAAGAGAAGCCGAGCTCCAGTGCTCGCACCACAAAAAAAATCCGAGCTCCAACGCTCGCACATCGCAAAAAAAAAAAAAAAAAAAAAAAAAAAAAAAAAAAAACCGAGCTCCAGCGCTTGCACCACAAATAAAAAAGAAAGCCGAGCTCCAGCGCTCGCACCACAAAAAAAAGGGGACCGAGCTCCAATGCCCGCTCTCCCCGGCACACAAGTTATAAGTGCCAAAGTCGAGCTCCAATGCTCGCACTCACATAGTACACAAGCAATAAATACTAAAGCCGAGACCCAGGGCTCGCACCTCTACTAGACACACAAGCATTAAGTGTCTCTAAGCCGGGCTCGCTACCCGCACCAAAAAAAAAAGGTACACAAGCATTAAGTACCTTAAGCCGAGATCACCTCGCACCCACTAAAAATATTAAAGATACACAAGCATTAAGTATCTCAAGCCGAGTCGTACCTCGCACCCAATGCAAGAGCACGGTCCACGACCTGCATACATGACAGGGTACGGTCTACGACCTACTCTACCGTTCGCAAAAGCCTCGAAACAGCCTCGTTATTAAAAAAAGGGCCAACGGCCTCGTTATTACAAAAAAGGGACAACGGCCTCGTTATTACAAAAAGAAGGCCAACGGCCTAGTCCTTGAAAAAAAAAAAAAAAAAAAAAAACCGAGCTGCCTCGAAACAGCACTTACATAAACGGCCCACGGCCCGATCGTTACAGAAACAAAAAGAAGAGAGAGAAAAATACAACAAAATTTTTACAAGGCCACATCGGCCGGTAAATCTAAAACCCCGTCAGCACGGGTACCATCCAGATCAACGGGGCCCCCCGCCTCCACTTCCACGCCGCTCTTACCAAGGAAGGGCTGCTCGGACCTTTCTTCCTCAACCGCGGCCTCACCAGATTGCGCGTCGGGACCGGCCTCATTAGCACGCGGGGCCGAGTCTTGTGCTGGCAGGTCCGCCTGGACGACCTCAGCAGCCGAGGAGGGAGCGTCCGCAGTCAGATCCACGTAGGGCGCCTCCGAAGGAGCGACGGGCATGAGCCGCTCGAGCTGGACGCCATGAGTGCGGTCCAGAGGGATGTCAAGATCCTCCGGGGTCAAGTCCGGAAACTCCATCCCATCCAGCACGGCACCGAATGCCGCCTCATCCTCGTCCAGCTTCTGATACAGGTAGAACGGTACCGACACCCCGTCCTCGGCCTCCATCCTCTTGAGGCACGCCCTTACGCCGATAACCTGGTTGTACAGCAGGTGAGGCTCTAAGGCCCGGCTACGCCCGTCGAGATGGGCGCGGATCTTTTCCATCTTCGCGGACCACTTCCGGTTCCGCGCGTCCCACCGGGCCGTCACCCGGTCGCTCTCCGCGGCCACGGCAACCTTCGCCCGGCCTATGGCGGACTCCATCCCCTTCACCCTAGAGCGGAGCGTCTCCCTCTCCCCCTTCAGGAGCCCGACCTCCTCCTCCAAAGCAGCCGCCCGAGCCCGCTCAGCGGCAGATCGGGCCATCTCAGCCTCCAGCTCGGCCTGAAGACTGCCCACCTCTGCAGCCCGGGTACGTACCCGCGCCGCCTCCTGCTCCATCGCCGCAGACCGGGCCTTCTCAACCCTCAGCTCCTTCTCGAGCCCGCGGAGACAAAGGGCCTGGGCCTGCGTGCTGGACTCCCGGCACGCCTTCAAGAAGTCGAGCGACGCGTTCTTCTCGGCGAGCCGCTTCTCGTAGGCCTCCGCCAGGTAGGCGGTAAGGGCCATCGTCTGCGTCAAAACCAGCTGTTAGCAAAGACATACAACAAATCCTGATGAAACAGCAGTACACAAAATAAAACCTCACCCGAGCTGCGGACCGCGCTGCCTGACGAAAGGCATCAGACTCAGCCATCTCCAGCGGCACGAAGTGCGGGTGCTTCTGCCCGAACATCATTGCCTGCGCCAGTTCGGCGCACTCGTCCTGGTCCACCATGATCTGGCTGTTGCCGTCCTCATGGCAGAAGTAGAAGCTGTAGTCCCGCGGCTCAGCATCGGAACCCTCCGAAGCACCGCCCCCATCAGCGCTTCGGTCCTCCTCCCCCTCCGCATCGGCAGGGTCCCGTCCCTCCACCACGACGATCGCATCGCCGCCCTCGGTCGCCCGAACTGCGACCTCTTCGCCCCCCTGGGACCGGGTCTCCTCGACCCCCCCCCCTGCCGGCACCCCGGCCGCAGGCACCTCGGGCTCGTCCCCGGGCAGTTCCGGCCGGACTACATCCCGACCCGCGGCAGAGGACCCTCCCACCTCGGTCCTCTTCTTCTTCTTGCCGGCCTTACCACCGGCAACCTCAGCCGCCCTCTTCTTCGAAGGAGCCGCCCCGGACGACTCCCCCCCAGCCCGCGGTGCCGGGTCTTGCCGGACCGGCACCTCGACTATCGGCGGCGGCGGCGCCACTAACGAGTCAGCGTACAGCGGACTGGAAAACCTTGCTCTACCTGCAAGAGGCACCCATCTGTTCGGTAAAAAAAAAAAAAAAAAATATATATATATATATATATATATATATTGACCGACCTCCGGCCATTGCTTCTGCTATTCTCGCCGCAGTGAATGACTTCCACTCTCTTTTGCGCACCGTCCTGAGCACAGCAACGATACCCGCGTAGTCCGGCAGCTTAAACCTGGAAGAGTGATGACCTGAAAGCAGAGCAAACATCAGTCAGACCAAGTCTAAGGTAAAAGAAGGACAGTCCGATCTACAAACCCCTACCCAGGGAAAAATTCCAATCCCGGGTGTATCGCGCTAACGGGTCGAGCCCAACCACTTTGGTGGCTCGGACGTAGAAGTAGCTGCGAGACCAGTCCTCGACCTTCGACAGCTTGCTAGCCTTAGAGCCCGAGCTGGGTGCCTCCAGGATATTCGCCGCGGGCTTGAAGGCAGCATAGTAGGTTCCCGGGATGCCAGGATTCGCCTTCTGCTGGGTGAGAGCCTCGAACATAGGCACCGTCACCTCCACGTCGCATTCGTGCCCCAAGGTCAGCAGCACGATCATCCCTTGGATCGTGGACGGGCAGACCTGCGAGAAGGCCAAACCCCGCGCCCGGCAGTACTGAACGAATAGCTCGGGGAGAGGAAGGCGTAGCCCGCACTTCTGGAAGAACCCTTCGTACAGGTAGACGAAGCCCGCCGGAGGAGTCCACGGGCGCTCGTCCGCCCTAGGTAGCCTGAGCTCGACGCCAGCAGGGAAGTCGCATAACTCCTTCAGCAGGGTTACCGATTCCGCTGTACTCCAGGTCGGTGACCCGCCCTGCTCGTAAGGAACCAGGGGAGACTTCACTCTTGCCACTCGTACTCCGCCGCCGCGACCGCCCTGACGACCACCTCGGTTGCCCGGACGCCCGATTCCTCTCCCAACCTGGCCAGCACCGCGACCGCCGGAGGAGGACCGTATCACCGCCTTTTTTCGGAGATGGGTCCCAGGGAGCAGCGGGGCAGCCCTCGAAGTCGAAGGGGCAGACCGTTCTCCACTTTCGGCGCCTCGAAACGGAGAGAAGCCCTGCTCAGAACCACCGGAAGAAGAGCTCGGAGAGTCACCACGGTTATCGCGAGATGCCGACTCATCGCTCGACTCGGCCCTGATTCCATCTAGCATCGGTGCCATTGCAAAAAGGAGGAAGAAATCGAAAAACACAGAAAAAGGAAGGGAAGGAGAGAATCAGAGAGAAGGAGTTACCTTAGGGTTATGCGCAGAAGGTTTTAACAGGAGGAAGAAAGAGGGGTTAAATAGAGGAAGGGGACAGTGAAGCGACGCCTGGACACGTGTCGAAGGAAGCACAGCCGCCCAGAAACCTAATGATGACGCCTCTTCGCTATCCCCACGCCAAAAAGCAAAGGATGCCTCGATAAACGCGAAGCATCTTTCGCACGCCACGCGTGGGCAGTTCACGCGAAAAACGAGGCGCCTTTTCGTCCTCCCGCGTGACGGGTACGCGCCAACCATCTACGGATTTTCGGAAGGGACGACACGTATAAGCACGGGGGACCGTCCTAAGATGCGCCGAACTAACACCAGATCAACTTCGGATCACTCACCTCGCCTCATGACACCGAACTGGGGGAGGGCCTATTGTTGGAGGTGGGCCTAGCACCCCCAATTAGTTAGGCCCATCTTAGGAAAAGTCCCTCTTCAGCTCGGCCGCCGACCTGAAGGCACCGCGCTCGTATCACCCGAGCTCCCGAGCTCCCAAGGACGCACCTCGGGTCCGCGCTGACACTGCCGTAACAAAGCAGGATTGTCAGAAGAGCAGAAGGCACGTGGGAGCTGGTAGAACAGTGCCCTACCCGCGTAGAAATACGGCCTTGACTGGACGCCTCACCAACCCTGCGGAGCTGACGAAGGAGGAAAGGACACGTGGAGGAGAGTTGGTAAAACAGTGCGCTGCTCTGCAACACGCCACGCCGAGCTCATCATGACCTCCCTCCTCGAAAGCCGGAACACGCCTCCTAGGCCACCTTACCCGCGAAACAGGCCGAAGACGCCACGTAGCCCCGAGATCCCGGGGAGCAGGAAGTCAACTGCCGGTATGAATACCCCTCGATGTCATTAATGATCTGGATTGGAAGTTTCTGTATCTCACCTACCACAAGTGACCCGACCTCTCTTCCTCTCTCTCTTTGTAACAAGACAGCAATTTAGAATGCCGAACTGGACGTCCTTCGGAACCAGTTCGTAACTCTAAATTGTTCACTTCCCTCATCATAAATAAAAGAACACGGCCCACGGCCTGCCCAAAAAATATTCCCGACCTGCTTTTGATTGTGGTTAACTAGCTCTAATTAACGAAAATCTCACCTCTCATCTCCTAATCACCCCTTAATCTTCCTTAGTGATCTCCGGGATCAATAAAATCTAATATCACTGTATCACCAGATTTCCATTTGAGCTTGTTGATTCTCTTCTTTATGAGCATACCAAATAACACTTGACTTACGACTTATCTTGAATTCAAAGACTAAAGATTGGTTGTAATAGTATTTCTCTTCTTTTCTTTTATTTTGGTTGTACGAAGCACCAAGAATTTCTCAATCTTTTACTAATTGATAGTGACATTTGAATAGAACGAAAAAGATTGGACACTAACTACGCAATCTACGAAAATATTTAAAAAAATATCAAAACCGAACCGGCCCACCAAATGTAAAATTTTATCACATTCACTGATTCAGAAATTATAATTTAGCCCCTTTATTTTCTCTTTCTTCCATCTAATACCCATTTATTCTAAACTACTACTTCTTCTTCTTCTTCTTCTTCTTCTTCAATCATAAAACAACCTGCGAAGAAAAAAGGAAGTCAGAATCTTTTTTCTGAGAGAAAAAAGGAGGTGACCCTTGTTCTCTAATCGATTGCTCAATCATTATTCACAGCTGGATTGAATCGAAAAAGGGCGAACAAAAAGCTGCAGAATCTGAAATCTGTGAGTGATTGTGTTTGTGGAAGAAGAGGAAATTAAAGAGTTTGTGGTTAATAATGGCGAAAGCAGGCGGAATCACGAACGCAGTGAACGTAGGAATCGCTGTTCAAGCAGATTGGGAGAATCGAGAATTCATCTCACATATCTCTCTCAATGTTCGTCGTCTCTTCGAATTCCTCGTCCAATTCGGTAACTAAACATGATCTCTCTGTGCTGGTTTTCTTGAAATTTGGGAGTTTCTTGCTTCAAGTCCGTCAATTTCTCCTGTCTATGCTAAATTTAGAAACTTTTAGGGTTTTTTTCAAAGAAGGGTTCTCGATAATTGGGAGATTGGTTTTGGTGATGGGTTAGATGAAAAATTGCAGCTTTCTTATGTTGAGATTATTAGATTTCATTTTCATTTGGTTCGAATTCATGTTGATTGCTACTCCAGTTTGATACCAAATCGTTTGGGGCGTTATCTTCCTGTGATCCTTTGACTTTCATGTTCTTAGATCCATGTGGTGAGAGAGAGAAGAGAGAGAGAGATGCCAAGAGATCTTTGTGTTGTTGATGAACTTTCTCTTGAGCTTAACTGATTATCAAACCATGAAGCTTTCCATTAATGTCTGTGAGTTGCTGTGTGTGTGTGTGTGTGTGTTTTCAGAATCGACCACAAAGAGCAAATTGGCATCTTTGAATGAGAAGTTGGATCTTTTGGAACGTCGGTTGGAGATGCTCGAGGTCCAAGTCAGTACCGCGACAGCAAATCCATCTCTGTTCGCTACGTGAAACACGCATAGCCAGTATCTGTTGAAATATCGAAATCGAATTTGAGCCTGAACCATCCGAAGAACCATCTTCCTTTGAATGTATACCGTCGTCGAATCATTCTTTCTTTCTTCCATAGCGGTAGTAAACTATTATAGTCCATTATATGAATCCACTCATGAATTCTGTATCTTTGTCTGCCTCCATGTTGATGTAAGATCTTTTGAATGCCAATAAACAATTTTATTGTTGCCATAAAATCGCTGATTCATTTTCTTGAACAAGAATCTCTGTCTATTTGATGTTGTTTCAGAAAAGATTAGAAGATCTTTTCAGAAGAATCTCTGTCCACTGTCTATCAATAGATTCCTCATTGATAGACAGTGGTTTTGGCTGCTAAAGAGTCACAAAAGGTTTATTCACCAAAAGCTTTTTGATTGAATTGTAGGATCTGATCTTTAGCATTGTGACAGGCCAAATACAGAATGTATGATTTATACACAGTTTCATGTTTTATCTTAATCTTGGGCCCTTCTGATTCATGTAGAGAGTCTTCTCAGGGGCACAAATCTGAAGCTATATCCGGTTTAGGTCGGTTTTACATTGCACAAATAAATTCTGCATGATTCTTGCTCAAAAATCCAGTAATTTTATGTATCTCATAACTGAATTGTGAAGGTGAGATTGTTGATCTCCAAACCCATTTGAGACCGGTATCGTTCTGAGTCTTCTGACCGTTAAAGACATAAGATAACCGGTATGGTTTAAACCGGTTTCGTACATTGGATAAGGTTAAACGATGCGTGAGCTTCACGTGAAATCCGAATCAGTTACAACAGTTCTGTTTTCAGCTTTCATGTCAGAAGTCAGAACAAAGGCGTTTCATGATTGTTGTGTATTATACAAAGAAGGGGCATTTTGGTCATTTACTAACTCGCTGATGATCAGACACGTTGAAGCCTTTTCTCTCAGTCTCCGACAACAAATCACAGCCCTTTCATCGGCGGAGAAGTTAAATTTCCGGCGATCGGAGGTGAGATCTCCGTTCAACTACTTCTTATCTAATCAATTGCATGTAATAATAAGGGTTATGCAATTGATTAGATAAGGATCAAATCTATGGATTCTCTTTTGTTGATTTTGCTCAATTCGTTTGTAAATTTAATAGTTTTTTTTTTGTTTTATGCGTTTCGAAAGGCGATGGATGAAGAGAAGGATCATGAAGTTGAGTGGCTTGAAGCCCAGAAGATAGAGATAAGCGTTGACTTATTTGCTGCAGCCAAGCAACAGCTTCAATTCCTAGCAACTGTTGATAGGAACCGATGGCTCTACGAAGGCCCTGCACTTGAAAGAGCCATCTACAGGTTAAATCTCCTTCCTTTTTCTTGATTTGGTTCTTGTGATTGCATCTCATGAAGAACAACAATCTTAAACAACAGATTTGGTTATGTTAGAACTGTGTAGATTCTCTCTTTGTTTTAGATCAGTGAATCTTTCTAAAGTGATTATATGGTTTCGCATAGCTTGATGGGTTCTTAACTGTTCAAAGTTTTGAAATTTAAGTGATTTTGGTGGTTTCAGGTGCTTCAAAACGAAGTAGATTCTCTGTTTGTTTTAGATCACTGGGAAATTTAAGTGATTTTGGTGGTTTCAGGTACAACGCTTGTTGGCTTCCTTTGCTTGCCAAATACTCCGAATCATCGTTTAGTGAAGGGCCTTTGCTCCCTCCTCTTGACTGTGAATGGATTTGGCATTGTCACAGGCTTAATCCGGTATAGCTAAACACTCTTAGCCATACATTGATAGGGGAAAAAAACATATCTTTGTTGTTGGATGTTTGAGTAGTTTTATCTTAATGTTTAAATCCAGGTGAGGTATAAGTCTGACTGTGAGCAATTTTACGGGAGAGTCCTCGACAATTCTGGCGTTGTATCTTCCGTGAATGGAAACTGCAGATTAAAAACTGAAGATTTATGGAAAAAACTCTATCCTGAGGAACCTTATGACCTAGACTTGAGTAGGGTAGACGCAGAGCATATCTCTGAAAAAACCTCGGCTCTTGAGAAATGCACCAAATATGATCTAGTTTTAGCTGTAAAGAGGCAAAGCCCATTTTACCACCAGGTAACTTGGGAATGACTGGTCATTGATCTTGTTGATTTTGATTTTTTTCTTGATTCTGTTGATGCGTTACTTGCCACAGGTTTCGAGATCCCATGTAAACAATGACATTTTTCTGCAAGAAGCTGTTGCTAGATATAAGGGGTTTCTCTATCTGATTAAAACGAACAGAGAAAGGTCTTTAAAACGGTTTTGCGTTCCGACTTATGATGTTGACCTTATCTGGCACACGCATCAGCTCCACCCGGTATCTTACTGTAATGATTTGGAGAAGCTCATTGGTAAGGTCTTGGAGCATGATGACACAGATTCTGACCGAGGAAAAGGTAAGAAGCTCGATACCGGGTTTTCTAATACTACTGCCCAATGGGAGGAAACATTTGGTACGAGATACTGGAAAGCCGGTGCAATGTATAGGGGAAATACACCTGCACCTGTCACAACTTCTCCTTTTGCTTCTGATGTTTTGAGCAAAGAACCAACTGAAAAAGACAATTCCCAGAACTTAATCCAATTTCCAGAGGTGGAAGTTGTTGAGGTAGTTTCTTTATCCACAAAATTTGCTTTTTCCTCTTGTTTCTAATTGCAGTTTTGTGATCCTTTCAAAACCCTGCAGGTTCTCTTGGAGATTATTGGGGTTAGAAACTTACCGGATGGACATAAAGGAAAGCTCTCGGTTGTGTTCAGTAAAACCCAGCCTGATTCCCTTTTCGATGTTGAACGTAGACTGACCGTTTTATCCGAGGTTGGCGAAAAGCAAGTTGCTTTTTTCCAGTGTGAACCTACAGGGGAGCTTCGTTTCCAACTTATTTCCTCTGCGCCGTCTAAGATACCAGTTTCGAGGGAGCCTAAAAACTTGGGTTTTGCTTCTTTGTCACTAAAGGAGTTTCTGTTTCCAGTTATTACTCAACTCTCTGTTGAGAAGTGGTTGGGGTTAACAACACCCAGTAAGGGTAGTAAAGCTGATCCAAAACCCATAAGCCTGCGAGTCGCCGTCTCATTTACTCCACCGACACGCAGTCCATCTGTTTTACACATGGTTCAGTCGAGACCATCGTGCAAAGGCTCTTGCTTCTTTCCAATCATCAGAAAGTCCCGTCATGCTAAGAGTTCAACACACATTGTTGATGAAACCCAAGCAGAGGTGATCACACTCCAAATGAGGTATGGCTTTACAGACAACTCTCTCTCTCTCTCTCTTGCAAAATGAACGCATTCATCGATTCTCCAATGATAACACAACCCACTTTATATAGTGATGGAGCAACACTTAAAGGTGATCACACTGCTCAAAGACAAGTGATTGGTGTTCTTGACTCTGGTGAAACTCGTGTGCTTGCGGAATATAATGGCAGTTTCTGGTGTTTGTTGGATTCGAAATGGTCACTGAAGCAAACGAATGCCAATCCGCTCTTTGAGCTTTTGGGTACTCGAGTGGTATATTCTGCCATTCCACTCTAAATAAAAGAGATTAAACTTCTGGTTTCGTCAATTTCAATGATGAAATGTTTTTTTATTGGTTTATAGGTGAAAATTTTCTCTGGGAGGAAGCTGGATTATGAACCAAAACACTGCGCAAACCGTGGAAATGATCAAGATTTCATGACCCTTGTGGAATTCTCTAAGAAACATCCATATGGAGAAGCTGTGGGATTGTTGGATTTGAGATTCGGTTCCATTGAGGCAAGTGTGCAAGTTTGGTTTAACCCAGAATATAACCTTTTTTTTCTTTTGCCTTTGCCTTTGCCTTTGCCTTTGCCTTGCTCATTTGACTCTATTATTCGATATGCAGGCCAAGGAGAAATGGTTGGTTTTGCCCGGGATCGTATCTGCTTTCATACTCAATACTCTTTTGAAGAAAGGAGGATGCAATGGGTTTAATGCCATAACCAAAGTGGCGCAACACGAAAGCCTCAAAAGTAATGGACTAAAAAAGGAAAGCAAAGAGAGTAATCTTGTTTCTACGGTAGTAAATAAAGTGAAGGCAAACACTACAAATAGGGAGACTGCAGCTGCTATCATAGCTCCTGAAAAAGGCAGTGGTTGCGGCGGTGGTGGATGCAGCGGTGGATGTGGAAACATTGTGAAAGCAGCAATGGCTAGCGGTTGCGGTAGTGGTTGTAGTGGAGAATGCGGAGACATGATGAAAGCAGCAAACGCTAGCGGCTGCGGCGGTGGCTGTAGTGGGGAATGCGGAGACATGATGAAAGCAGCAAACGCTAGCGGCTGCGGCGGTGGCTGTAGTGGGGAATGCGGAGACATGATGAAAGCAGCAAAGGCTAGCGGCTGCGGCGGTGGCTGTAGCGGCGAATGTGGAGACATGGTGAAAGCAGAAAAGGCTAGCGGTTGCGGCGGTGGCTGTAGTGGCGAATGTGGAGACATGGTGAAAGCAGAAAAGGCTAGTGGTTGCGGCGGTGGCGGTGGCTGTAGCGGTGAATGTGGAAACATGGTGAAAGCAGCATAATCTGTTGTGGCCTTGTGGGGGCTTGAAAATCAATAGCAAACCGGTAAAGTGTGTGTGATATACTTACTAATGAAAGTGTAGTAGGCAAACGTCCTAAACGACACCGTTGTGAACTTGAAAATCAATAGCAAACTGGTAAAGTCCGTGTGTGTAATAAAGCTTTTGGTGGGAGAGTTACTTAAATAGCATAAAAATTAGATAAAATGACTAGATTAGTAAACAATTATTTTTTATTACTGAAATGTTTTGCATATCCATGATGTCTTTCTAAGTATTTGATAACAAAAACGTAATTACAAGAATACCATTAATTTTTTTTCCACATAAGCGAAAAAATAAGCGCGGCGCCTACGTGGCATAAAAACTGCCTACGTTTATTATGAAAAACTGCCGCAGAAATTTCTCGCTGTAGTGACGGCAAACTTACATGACGAGCGGCTGATTTAAAATAACGGCCGACTTATTATTTGGTCGGCTGATTTATATTCATAAGTCAGCCAAATGTCACGGCAGACTTATATGAATCTCGACCGATTTATGAATTTTCGGCTGACTTAGGAGTACACGACACGGCTGATTTATATTCTGACGACCGATTTATGAAAACTTTGGCTGACTTATTGCTATGACATGGCCGACTTATTGTTTCCCGCCTGATTTATCGTTAATCCGGCTGACTTATTTGGCTGATTTATTTTGCAACGGCATACCTATGCGGGTTAATTGTGGCTGACTTACGTTAAATCAGCCGTAATAAGACCGATTTACTTAAAAGTCGGCCTTATTACGGCTGACTAATTAGCGAAATATTAATTACTGTAATAGTATGCTAGTGACGACTGACTTATATGATGTAGCGGCTGACTTATGTTTTCTACCTGATTTATGTGTTTCAATGGCTGATTACAGGAAACTTTATTAATTACTTAAATAGTATTTTAGTGGTGACTGACTTATAATTTTGTTTGATGGCTGATTTTATATGGCTGATTTATAAGTTCGTTTGATGGCATGTTTCCATGTCAGCAAAATAAAGATTACATCAAGCTCTAAACACATTATTAGGTACACATTATTAGGTTTAGCCGCCGTCAGCCCTTTTATTCGTCGTTGTTTTTCATCTTCTCCATTCTTCATCTTTTCTTTGAGCATTATACCAAAACTAAATTTCGGAGAGGATGGATTCGATAATAATTGTTTGCGGTACATGGGTTCTCAAAAATCGATATGTATTCAACGCCGACAAGAGAGGGTGTAGAGTTCTACAAGTTAACGAAGAGACAACCTACAACAATCTTGTGGATATGATAATGGAGGATTATGGGTTGGAGTCGCAAAGTTGTAAGATTCAGCTGAGCTACATGTTCTCCAACAAGATTTTGAAAAAAATGTCGCATGATACTCCACCGGTTTATGTCTGTAATTCTCGACAATTTCTAGGTTTTCAAACGCTAAGGAAAAGAGATCAGCTACGTCTTTGTGTAGAAATTATAGAGAATGAGGATTGCGAAGTTATTCAGAAGGACAAAGCGGTGGACAAGATGAAACGGCCATTCAGTCATGTCTCAAAAGAGGAATTTACAGAGGAATTTAAAGAAGAATACATTGGGAGTTATGAAGATGATGGTGTTTACAAAGACAAAGTTGAAGATGAAGAAGATGTGTGTAATCGAGGAAAATCTATGGATATATGCGAGGACAAATACGAAGTTGAAGATGAAGAAGATGGCGAATTAGACAGCAGATTTGATATGATTGACAACCCGGATGGTGCATCATCCGATGATGATAACTTTAGTTTATATGGGAAGCCTCGAAATGAAGATGAAGATTCACCGACGTTGCCTCCTAAGAAGAGACCTTAGAATATTGCGATGAACGAATCAAAAGGAGCTGGTGAGTTTCTCAAGTTTGAGATGGAGTCTCTAAATATCGTTGTAGGCCAGCGATACGAGACAAAAAAGATCTGGAGATACGACTGAAACTTCTTACACTGAGGGAAAGATTTGATTTTGATGTACCAATATCGAATGTGGAAACGCTCATTGTTCGGTGTTGGGTAAATGGATGTAGGTAGAGAGTTCGTGCTTCTACAAAAGGAAAATCCCCAGAATTCTATGTTCGTATCTACGATTCAGAACACACATGTTCTGTAACTGAGCGTTCTAATCGATCCCGACAAGCAACACCAGATATTTTGGGACTCTTATACATGGATTTTCTCGGCGACATTGATCCGTCAGTTCTACCTAGACATGTCAGAGTAGCTATCAATAAGAATTTTGGTATCAAGGTAATACATTCAATTTCAGCTGATTTATTAGTACGAAGCGGCTGATTTATTAGTACGAAGCGGCTGACTTAAATGTACGATGCGGCTGACTTATATGTACGATGCGGCTGACTTATATGTACGATGCGGCTGACTTAAATGTACGATGCGGCTGACTTATATATACGATGCAGCCGACTTATAACTGAATTTTTTTTATGATTATAGATGGATTACTGGAAGAGCCATAGGACGTTAAGATGTGCAAGACAGATCGATTTGGGGACTCCTGAGAAGGGGTTTGAAGATTTACCTTCGTACATTCACATGATAAAAAGGGCAAATCCGGGTACAGTTACGCGTCTTCATATTGATGATTGCGGAAGATTCAAATATTTGTTCATTGCATTTGGTGCGACCTTGAATGTATTTGCTTTTATGCGTAAAGTAGTCGTTGTCGATGGTACATTTATCCATGGAAAATACAAAGGGACGCTACTTACAGCAACAACTCAGGATGGTAATTTTCAGATTTTCCCAATAGCGTTCGGTGTGGTTGACACTGAAAATGATGATTCTTGGCAATGGTTTTTTACGCAGCTTAAAATTGTTATTCTTGACGATAAGGGTCTTGCGATCATCTCGGATAGGCATAAGTCAATTGAGAATGTGTATCCGTTGGCGGCTCGTGGAATTTGCACGTACTATTTATATAAGAACATTTTTGTACGGTTCAAAGGTGGAAGTTTGTTCCGTATGGTGAAGAAAGCTGCAAAGTATTATAGAAGAGCTGAATTTGATGAGGTCTTCGATGAGATTGAAGCGTGTAATCCTGAACTTCATGGCTACCTCCAAAGAGCGGATGTTAAAATGTGGTCACGTGTTCATTTCTCGGGCGATAGATATAATTTGACGACAACAAATATAACGGAATCAATTAACAAAGTTCTTTCACATGCTAGAAGTTTCCCAATTGTTCGACTCTTAGAATCGATAAGGTCAATGATGATGAGATGGTTTGCTGAGCGGCGAGAAGATGCAAGGACAATGAAAACAACGCTTACACGTGGTGTTGAAAAATTGTTGGAGGTAATTACGTTACATAGATGATTGATTCTTATCATTTGTACCAGCCGAGATTTAATAAAAAAATTCTTGATAACAGGTCCGTGTGAGTGGTACCAAACTTGCGGCGGTACAAATGATTGATTCTTATCATGTACAAGTTACATGCGGATAATCGTTGCATGTTGTGAATTTGGATGCGAGAAGATGCACTTGCCGTCGTTTTGACATCGAGAAATTACCCTGTGTACATGCAATCGCAGCTGCCGAGATGAGGAATGTTTCTCGTATCTCACTGTGTAACCCATACTATTACCTGGATTATTTGGTTAACGCCTATGCTGGTTCAGTTATGCCTGTAGATTCGGCGCTCCGTATTCCAGAACATGTAGCTGAACAAGTGTGCATGCCCCCAGTTGTTCGTCAACAACTTGGAATACCTAAGAACTCAAGATTTAAATCATGTTTGGAAAAGGCAAGTGAGAAGAAACGCCCCAGAAAATAACACATGTGTTCTCGTTGTAATCAGGGTGGGCATAATGCGAAAACTTTTAAAACTTAACGGTGATTGGTAGATGGCAAATTGGCCATAAAGGACGGTGTAAACTTAACGGTGTGCAATATTATGTTTCTCTCGTAAATCAGCCACAACAGTGTCTGGTATGGTTTATAAATCAGCCATTACGGTGTTTAATAAGTAGGCCATAATAGATAATAAATCGGCCATGAAGTTGTATGAATGTGTTATGATATATCATGGTTTTTACCCTATTTAGGCCATGATATAAGTCCTTTTATAGAGTCTTTTCTTGTGTTTTGGAGTCTTTTAGAGTCTTTCACAGGTTATAGCACGTCTGGAGCTTAATTGGAATTATTGGAGCTTTTCTGGAGCATTCTGGAGCGAGACTGAAGTCTGATGACTAAGAGCCCGATCTGAGCACCGAGCATCGATCGATACCCCCTGGTATCGATCGACACTCATCAAGATTTCATGGGCCGCGACTAATTATGAAGTCTTGGAGAATTGCAAAAGCACCCAGAAGACTTTGATAATTACAAGAAGGCCCCAAATCGTGATTTAGGTTATAAATAGGATTTTACAGCCATTGTTTAGGCTAAGCCTTTCTAATGCCTTTTTATGCCTTTTTATGCTTTATTTTATAGTTTGATTTTACTTTGGTTTTAGAGAGACAAGTCTGAATCTCCCTTCGTCCGAGATCAGATCTCTAAACCCTTCTTCCTATTCTATTGATGATTTATTCAAACATGTCTTTTGATTCAATTGCCATGTCTGAGTAGATCCACTTTAGGTTTAGGGTTTTCTCATAAAGGATTTCTTTGAATGCTAGGTTAATTATCTGTTTAGGATTCACCATCTGAATTAGTTCTTCACCTTAGGTTGTGTTCATAGCTAATTCTAGGTTGACGAATCTGGAACTTAGATCTTAGGATAATTGATTAGGCACGAGAGTGCGATTAATTACCTGATAGAACCTAGGTGAGCAAATTGATTATTCGCAAAGAGATTTGGTTTAATTGATTTGTGAACATATCAAACCTGTTGTTAAAGCTGATTTAGACTTTAGGATTCGCAAAGAGATTTGGAATTCCTAGGATTTAGATTTAGATAGTTTTCGCAACGAGAGTTGGTTAGCTATATTTTAGTGATTTGAGTTCAAGAACTGCGCTAAATCTGAATCCTGTTAGTTAGTTAGTCTGCATTCATTGATTTCCTGAGAAAAACCCTGAGCCTATATTTCCCAATTGATTTACAACTCCTTTAATTTCTGCACTGCTTTTAATTACAACTGTTTGGCTTAGCGTAATTCGACACTATAGAATCTATTGTGCGTTTCTGTGAGTCTTCTGTGGTTCGACCCCTAGCTATACTATTACAACTGCTTTAGTACTTTAGGGTATTAAATTGAGCATATCAATTTTGGCGCCGTTGCCGGGGACTCAAATTCGCCATTAGATTTTAGTTTAGAATTTCGACTAAGTTCGTCGGTATCGATCGATACTCTGTAGTATCGGTCGATACGCGTCGTCTTCTTTTGTTGGTATCGGTCGACACCACTTGGTATCGATCGATACTCAACGTATTTTTCTGGTTACTTACGTGCTTTGCCTAGTGTTTTGTTTGCAGGTGTATGCCTGTTCGTGAAACCAGAAGCAACAAGAGCACACAACTAGTTGAACTGTCACTGGAACAGCTAGCGTTTGTGGAACGCACAAACAGAAAGACCAAGCAAACATCAGGGATGAACAACCCAGTGGTTTTAAGAGCTGATGAAGCTGGAATTCTGAGAGACCAAGAGGGTCACGTGTGTAATGAGAGAGGGCAGCGACTTGATGAAGCTGGTAACATCGTTGTCCCTGCTGCGGTTGTTGAGATTGTCGCGCCAGCTGGGCGCGCCAACGCAGGGAATGCTGTGGTTAATCGTGGAAGAACGATTGGTGAATGCAACAGGCCTGACCAGTTTTTCGCCAATCGTTCAGCAATTCGTCCTCCTGCGTTTGAGAGGAATGACTTTGAGCTGAAGCCTGCTTACTTCACTCTAGTGGGACAGCATCTCTTTCATGGTCTTCCTCATGAACATCCAATGGACCATGTAGAGAGGTTCGAGGACTTGGTCACTAGCATTAAGAGCAATGGAGTGTCCTACGACTATCTCTTCTGCAAGCTCTTCCCCTACTCTCTAGGTGGAGAAGCTACTTACTGGCTGAGGCAGCTATCTCCTGGATCGCTAACTAATTGGGAGGACACCAAGAGAGCCTTCCTTATTAACTTCTACGATGACGGGCGATCTGAAGATCTGAGAAATAAGATATCCACTTTTTCTCAAGGACCTACTGAGGCGTTCAAGGCTGCTTGGACAAGATTCAGATCGTACCAGAGAGATTGTCCACATCATGGATACTCTGATGTGCAGCTGCTGGGTATCTTCTTCAGAGGAGTAGATTGGAGATATCAGATGGGTCTGGACTCTTCGAGCAATGGTAATTTCAACACCAGATATCCTGAGGATGCTATTGTGTTGATTGAGAACTTTGCCTCTAGCAGTAGCACCAAGAGCGCAGATTTCGAGCGCAAGAGGCTGGCTGGTAACATGGATGGGTCACAGATTGCTGAAGTGAAAGCTCAGCTGGATTCTATGCACAGTCTTCTGCTGGGAAAGACAACAAAGGCCGTCCACTTCGCTGCTGAGAATGAAGTGGAAGATGTTAACTACATAGGTGGTTCTGGTTTTCAGGGTCAGCGATTTGGGTACAACACCAATCGAAACTATGGCCACCAAGGAGGGTACCAATCCCCAGCACCCAAAACTCCTGAGAGTAAGATTGAGGCTATGCTTGAACACCTGGTTCAAGGGCAGGAGAAGATGACGGTCACCTTCAATGGTAAGATGGATGATTTGTACACCGATTTGAGTGGAAGGATCGAAGCTCTAAAGACGAGCCACAGGATGCTGGAGACGCAAGTAGCTCAGACTGCAGCAAATTCCAAGGGAAAGGCGGTTCAATCACACAATGCACACGTCAATGCCATCAGCTTACGTGCAGAAAATCTCGAAGCCATTCCTGAAATCGCACAAGCATCGATCGATACTCCCCAGTATCGATCGATACCAGCCCAGACATCTGCTCGAATGGATTCGAAAACCCGTGTATCGATCGATACCCCATTGGTATCGGTCGATACCGGGGCGATTTCTGAGGAAACAGTTGAAACTTCGACTGTGGTGCCTAAGGTCGTTGCAGAACGAGTGTATGTAACCAGGATGCCTTATCCTATGGTTCCTAAGCTGACAAGGGAGGAATGGGAGATTGCTAGACTACAGTATATGCTGGATAACCCGAACGTGGAGCTTCTTTCTGATGAAGATGTACCTGTCAGAAACGATTCAAATCGCATGGCGTCGATCGATACCCTACCTGGTATCGATCGATACCCCTCGCAGAAAGAACCAGAAGCCAAGAAATCACGTGAGGTGATAGGAGAAAGAGTTCGCAATTCACTACAACCACGGAAATTGACACAGAGGGAAGACCCAGGGAAATTCGCAGTACCAAGCTCCATCTCAGGAGTTGATTTCAAAGAGTCTCTTGTCGACTCAGGGGCTAGTGTCAATGTCATCTCAAAGGCAATTGCAGAGCAGTTGGGGGCTACTATTCTATCTCCTAAGACATCTATCACGTTTGCAAACGATTCCACCTCACTTCCATATGGTGAAATCGCTGGTTTGCTAGTCCAAGTAGGAGACTGTCTGGTGCCTACTGATTTTCAGGTTGTGGAGATGGGTGCGATATCTCGTATGCCTATACTCCTGGGACGACCGTTCATGGCTACTGCAGGCGCGATCATAGACACACCTAATAAGAGACTATCTTTCTCTTACATTGACGGTGATGTCTACTATGATGTCATTCCACCTAGGAGTATTCCCACACGTGCCTCTAGCATCAAGGTTATCACAGGAGAGTCGCTAGCAATTGATCTTCTGGAAGAGCCTCCTGATGAGCCTACTGTCACAGACGTTCCAGCTGAACCGCCCAACATCCCCAAGAAGAAGACTAAGGCAACAAAGAAGAAGAAGGCCAAGAACAAAAAGGTCGAGAATCCCCATGTCACTCTGATTCCTCAGAAGTGTGATGGGAATTCGATTGATTACAAGGTCAAATGCAAGGGAGCCTTGAAGCCATTCTCCAAGGCCAGAGTCCTTCTTACTTCTGAGCTGAAAGAGAAAGGGCAGGAATTTGTGGACAGCATGCTAAGCAGAACTCTGAAGCTAGTAATGTCAAGTGATGGAGCCTGTTTTGGTGCAAGCTCTCACTCTTATCCAGCCTGAAGGGCGTTACAGTCAAGCTATTGACGTTAAACGAGCGCTTGGTGGGAGGCAACCCACTTGTGAGTATGTTTTTGATTCGTTTTTATTTTTATTTTCGTTTGTTTTGAGTCTGTGTCAGGATGAACAAGGAGCAACTCGAAATCGCCTAAGCATCGATCGATACCCCTATGGTATCGATCGACACCAATCGCGGATGAAAATTCACAAAGTCGATCTAAGCATGGTATCGATCGATACCATGCCGTGTGTCGATCGACACCGACTGTTCCAGAATGGTAATTTCTTGTTTCTCTTCGTTCTATCCTTTTTCTTTGTTTCTTTCACTGGCTCTAGGCTAGATAACACTGAGGACAGTGTTGTTCAAGTCTGGGGGAGGTGTCTGCTGACATTGTTTTCGTTTTTCTTAGAGTCAGTCGTTTTATAGAGTCAAAACTGTTTTATTGAGTCAAAATTTGTTGGAGATGATGATCCTGTGCTTGAACCTATTGATTTGATTTTGTTTTTGAGTGCACAGTGTTACAGGATCAGTTCTAGATCGACTAATGAAAAATCCAAAGGCTGACCAGTTGACTAGAAAACATCCATGTCTCCAGCAGAGTTCTTCTGAAGCCTGAGCCAAATTTTTGCACTTCATCAATGTGGTTAGTGTTCATAGAGCTTGATTCATCATTCATATCTGATAAAGGAACCCGTGTGTTTAGAATTATGGTATCTCTCTCCCCTGAAATAAGTTGATAGATTAAGAGCATAAAAGATTGAAATGATTTTCTTCTGAGTAGAGGGTTAGGAAAATTTCCAGCGATCCCATTATTCTACTTAAGAGGGGATGATCACACAAAGGATTGGAAGCGAGGCTAGGATTTTCCTATGATGCCATTATTCGCCTACATCCTTTGATACATAGAGAGGGAAGAACCGGGGATTTGGTGGCAAACACCATCAATACTCGCGTCTCCTACCTTGATATGTATATGCTAAGCTGAAAATAAAAAAATAATAAGGATATAATAAGAAATAAGTCTGGAGGAGAGAAATTGATACAAAAAAGTGTGAAAAAGGGTGGTTCCTTTGTCAAGATATTGTCTGGTAAAGAGTCTAGAAGGTTCTTAAATATTAGCTGCAGAGATGAAACTGGCGATGAGGGCTTTACTTGAACAATGCTGTGGGATTTTGTGTGGAGTCTGGAAAAGCTGCAAATGTCTACGGAGAAGTACATGGTGGTTAGATCGAAAGCTGATCAGGTGACATTTGGGTACTTGGGAAAAGGGTCTTTTCGATGGTTCAGGAACAGGTGAGTCTCTACGTTTTCAAACCTCTTTTTCTGGTTTAGTCTTTTATTTGCTTGAGGGCAAGCAAAAGGCTAAGTCTGGGGGAGTTGATATATCATGGTTTTTACCCTATTTAGGCCATGATATAAGTCCTTTTATAGAGTCTTTTCTTGTGTTTTGGAGTCTTTTAGAGTCTTTCACAGGTTATAGCACGTCTGGAGCTTAATTGGAATTATTGGAGCTTTTCTGGAGCATTCTGGAGCGAGACTGAAGTCTGATGACTAAGAGCCCGATCTGAGCACCGAGCATCGATCGATACCCCCTGGTATCGATCGATACCCCCTGGTATCGATCGACACTCATCAAGATTTCATGGGCCGCGACTAATTATGAAGTCTTGGAGAATTGCAAAAGCACCCAGAAGACTTTGATAATTACAAGAAGGCCCCAAATCGTGATTTAGGTTATAAATAGGATTTTACAGCCATTGTTTAGGCTAAGCCTTTCTAATGCCTTTTTATGCCTTTTTATGCTTTATTTTATAGTTTGATTTTACTTTGGTTTTAGAGAGACAAGTCTGAATCTCCCTTCGTCCGAGATCAGATCTCTAAACCCTTCTTCCTATTCTATTGATGATTTATTCAAACATGTCTTTTGATTCAATTGCCATGTCTGAGTAGATCCACTTTAGGTTTAGGGTTTTCTCATAAAGGATTTCTTTGAATGCTAGGTTAATTATCTGTTTAGGATTCACCATCTGAATTAGTTCTTCACCTTAGGTTGTGTTCATAGCTAATTCTAGGTTGACGAATCTGGAACTTAGATCTTAGGATAATTGATTAGGCACGAGAGTGCGATTAATTACCTGATAGAACCTAGGTGAGCAAATTGATTATTCGCAAAGAGATTTGGTTTAATTGATTTGTGAACATATCAAACCTGTTGTTAAAGCTGATTTAGACTTTAGGATTCGCAAAGAGATTTGGAATTCCTAGGATTTAGATTTAGATAGTTTTCGCAACGAGAGTTGGTTAGCTATATTTTAGTGATTTGAGTTCAAGAACTGCGCTAAATCTGAATCCTGTTAGTTAGTTAGTCTGCATTCATTGATTTCCTGAGAAAAACCCTGAGCCTATATTTCCCAATTGATTTACAACTCCTTTAATTTCTGCACTGCTTTTAATTACAACTGTTTGGCTTAGCGTAATTCGACACTATAGAATCTATTGTGCGTTTCTGTGAGTCTTCTGTGGTTCGACCCCTAGCTATACTATTACAACTGCTTTAGTACTTTAGGGTATTAAATTGAGCATATCAATTTTGGCGCCGTTGCCGGGGACTCAAATTCGCCATTAGATTTTAGTTTAGAATTTCGACTAAGTTCGTCGGTATCGATCGATACTCTGTAGTATCGGTCGATACGCGTCGTCTTCTTTTGTTGGTATCGGTCGACACCACTTGGTATCGATCGATACTCAACGTATTTTTCTGGTTACTTACGTGCTTTGCCTAGTGTTTTGTTTGCAGGTGTATGCCTGTTCGTGAAACCAGAAGCAACAAGAGCACACAACTAGTTGAACTGTCACTGGAACAGCTAGCGTTTGTGGAACGCACAAACAGAAAGACCAAGCAAACATCAGGGATGAACAACCCAGTGGTTTTAAGAGCTGATGAAGCTGGAATTCTGAGAGACCAAGAGGGTCACGTGTGTAATGAGAGAGGGCAGCGACTTGATGAAGCTGGTAACATCGTTGTCCCTGCTGCGGTTGTTGAGATTGTCGCGCCAGCTGGGCGCGCCAACGCAGGGAATGCTGTGGTTAATCGTGGAAGAACGATTGGTGAATGCAACAGGCCTGACCAGTTTTTCGCCAATCGTTCAGCAATTCGTCCTCCTGCGTTTGAGAGGAATGACTTTGAGCTGAAGCCTGCTTACTTCACTCTAGTGGGACAGCATCTCTTTCATGGTCTTCCTCATGAACATCCAATGGACCATGTAGAGAGGTTCGAGGACTTGGTCACTAGCATTAAGAGCAATGGAGTGTCCTACGACTATCTCTTCTGCAAGCTCTTCCCCTACTCTCTAGGTGGAGAAGCTACTTACTGGCTGAGGCAGCTATCTCCTGGATCGCTAACTAATTGGGAGGACACCAAGAGAGCCTTCCTTATTAACTTCTACGATGACGGGCGATCTGAAGATCTGAGAAATAAGATATCCACTTTTTCTCAAGGACCTACTGAGGCGTTCAAGGCTGCTTGGACAAGATTCAGATCGTACCAGAGAGATTGTCCACATCATGGATACTCTGATGTGCAGCTGCTGGGTATCTTCTTCAGAGGAGTAGATTGGAGATATCAGATGGGTCTGGACTCTTCGAGCAATGGTAATTTCAACACCAGATATCCTGAGGATGCTATTGTGTTGATTGAGAACTTTGCCTCTAGCAGTAGCACCAAGAGCGCAGATTTCGAGCGCAAGAGGCTGGCTGGTAACATGGATGGGTCACAGATTGCTGAAGTGAAAGCTCAGCTGGATTCTATGCACAGTCTTCTGCTGGGAAAGACAACAAAGGCCGTCCACTTCGCTGCTGAGAATGAAGTGGAAGATGTTAACTACATAGGTGGTTCTGGTTTTCAGGGTCAGCGATTTGGGTACAACACCAATCGAAACTATGGCCACCAAGGAGGGTACCAATCCCCAGCACCCAAAACTCCTGAGAGTAAGATTGAGGCTATGCTTGAACACCTGGTTCAAGGGCAGGAGAAGATGACGGTCACCTTCAATGGTAAGATGGATGATTTGTACACCGATTTGAGTGGAAGGATCGAAGCTCTAAAGACGAGCCACAGGATGCTGGAGACGCAAGTAGCTCAGACTGCAGCAAATTCCAAGGGAAAGGCGGTTCAATCACACAATGCACACGTCAATGCCATCAGCTTACGTGCAGAAAATCTCGAAGCCATTCCTGAAATCGCACAAGCATCGATCGATACTCCCCAGTATCGATCGATACCAGCCCAGACATCTGCTCGAATGGATTCGAAAACCCGTGTATCGATCGATACCCCATTGGTATCGGTCGATACCGGGGCGATTTCTGAGGAAACAGTTGAAACTTCGACTGTGGTGCCTAAGGTCGTTGCAGAACGAGTGTATGTAACCAGGATGCCTTATCCTATGGTTCCTAAGCTGACAAGGGAGGAATGGGAGATTGCTAGACTACAGTATATGCTGGATAACCCGAACGTGGAGCTTCTTTCTGATGAAGATGTACCTGTCAGAAACGATTCAAATCGCATGGCGTCGATCGATACCCTACCTGGTATCGATCGATACCCCTCGCAGAAAGAACCAGAAGCCAAGAAATCACGTGAGGTGATAGGAGAAAGAGTTCGCAATTCACTACAACCACGGAAATTGACACAGAGGGAAGACCCAGGGAAATTCGCAGTACCAAGCTCCATCTCAGGAGTTGATTTCAAAGAGTCTCTTGTCGACTCAGGGGCTAGTGTCAATGTCATCTCAAAGGCAATTGCAGAGCAGTTGGGGGCTACTATTCTATCTCCTAAGACATCTATCACGTTTGCAAACGATTCCACCTCACTTCCATATGGTGAAATCGCTGGTTTGCTAGTCCAAGTAGGAGACTGTCTGGTGCCTACTGATTTTCAGGTTGTGGAGATGGGTGCGATATCTCGTATGCCTATACTCCTGGGACGACCGTTCATGGCTACTGCAGGCGCGATCATAGACACACCTAATAAGAGACTATCTTTCTCTTACATTGACGGTGATGTCTACTATGATGTCATTCCACCTAGGAGTATTCCCACACGTGCCTCTAGCATCAAGGTTATCACAGGAGAGTCGCTAGCAATTGATCTTCTGGAAGAGCCTCCTGATGAGCCTACTGTCACAGACGTTCCAGCTGAACCGCCCAACATCCCCAAGAAGAAGACTAAGGCAACAAAGAAGAAGAAGGCCAAGAACAAAAAGGTCGAGAATCCCCATGTCACTCTGATTCCTCAGAAGTGTGATGGGAATTCGATTGATTACAAGGTCAAATGCAAGGGAGCCTTGAAGCCATTCTCCAAGGCCAGAGTCCTTCTTACTTCTGAGCTGAAAGAGAAAGGGCAGGAATTTGTGGACAGCATGCTAAGCAGAACTCTGAAGCTAGTAATGTCAAGTGATGGAGCCTGTTTTGGTGCAAGCTCTCACTCTTATCCAGCCTGAAGGGCGTTACAGTCAAGCTATTGACGTTAAACGAGCGCTTGGTGGGAGGCAACCCACTTGTGAGTATGTTTTTGATTCGTTTTTATTTTTATTTTCGTTTGTTTTGAGTCTGTGTCAGGATGAACAAGGAGCAACTCGAAATCGCCTAAGCATCGATCGATACCCCTATGGTATCGATCGACACCAATCGCGGATGAAAATTCACAAAGTCGATCTAAGCATGGTATCGATCGATACCATGCCGTGTGTCGATCGACACCGACTGTTCCAGAATGGTAATTTCTTGTTTCTCTTCGTTCTATCCTTTTTCTTTGTTTCTTTCACTGGCTCTAGGCTAGATAACACTGAGGACAGTGTTGTTCAAGTCTGGGGGAGGTGTCTGCTGACATTGTTTTCGTTTTTCTTAGAGTCAGTCGTTTTATAGAGTCAAAACTGTTTTATTGAGTCAAAATTTGTTGGAGATGATGATCCTGTGCTTGAACCTATTGATTTGATTTTGTTTTTGAGTGCACAGTGTTACAGGATCAGTTCTAGATCGACTAATGAAAAATCCAAAGGCTGACCAGTTGACTAGAAAACATCCATGTCTCCAGCAGAGTTCTTCTGAAGCCTGAGCCAAATTTTTGCACTTCATCAATGTGGTTAGTGTTCATAGAGCTTGATTCATCATTCATATCTGATAAAGGAACCCGTGTGTTTAGAATTATGGTATCTCTCTCCCCTGAAATAAGTTGATAGATTAAGAGCATAAAAGATTGAAATGATTTTCTTCTGAGTAGAGGGTTAGGAAAATTTCCAGCGATCCCATTATTCTACTTAAGAGGGGATGATCACACAAAGGATTGGAAGCGAGGCTAGGATTTTCCTATGATGCCATTATTCGCCTACATCCTTTGATACATAGAGAGGGAAGAACCGGGGATTTGGTGGCAAACACCATCAATACTCGCGTCTCCTACCTTGATATGTATATGCTAAGCTGAAAATAAAAAAATAATAAGGATATAATAAGAAATAAGTCTGGAGGAGAGAAATTGATACAAAAAAGTGTGAAAAAGGGTGGTTCCTTTGTCAAGATATTGTCTGGTAAAGAGTCTAGAAGGTTCTTAAATATTAGCTGCAGAGATGAAACTGGCGATGAGGGCTTTACTTGAACAATGCTGTGGGATTTTGTGTGGAGTCTGGAAAAGCTGCAAATGTCTACGGAGAAGTACATGGTGGTTAGATCGAAAGCTGATCAGGTGACATTTGGGTACTTGGGAAAAGGGTCTTTTCGATGGTTCAGGAACAGGTGAGTCTCTACGTTTTCAAACCTCTTTTTCTGGTTTAGTCTTTTATTTGCTTGAGGGCAAGCAAAAGGCTAAGTCTGGGGGAGTTGATATATCATGGTTTTTACCCTATTTAGGCCATGATATAAGTCCTTTTATAGAGTCTTTTCTTGTGTTTTGGAGTCTTTTAGAGTCTTTCACAGGTTATAGCACGTCTGGAGCTTAATTGGAATTATTGGAGCTTTTCTGGAGCATTCTGGAGCGAGACTGAAGTCTGATGACTAAGAGCCCGATCTGAGCACCGAGCATCGATCGATACCCCCTGGTATCGATCGATACCCCCTGGTATCGATCGACACTCATCAAGATTTCATGGGCCGCGACTAATTATGAAGTCTTGGAGAATTGCAAAAGCACCCAGAAGACTTTGATAATTACAAGAAGGCCCCAAATCGTGATTTAGGTTATAAATAGGATTTTACAGCCATTGTTTAGGCTAAGCCTTTCTAATGCCTTTTTATGCCTTTTTATGCTTTATTTTATAGTTTGATTTTACTTTGGTTTTAGAGAGACAAGTCTGAATCTCCCTTCGTCCGAGATCAGATCTCTAAACCCTTCTTCCTATTCTATTGATGATTTATTCAAACATGTCTTTTGATTCAATTGCCATGTCTGAGTAGATCCACTTTAGGTTTAGGGTTTTCTCATAAAGGATTTCTTTGAATGCTAGGTTAATTATCTGTTTAGGATTCACCATCTGAATTAGTTCTTCACCTTAGGTTGTGTTCATAGCTAATTCTAGGTTGACGAATCTGGAACTTAGATCTTAGGATAATTGATTAGGCACGAGAGTGCGATTAATTACCTGATAGAACCTAGGTGAGCAAATTGATTATTCGCAAAGAGATTTGGTTTAATTGATTTGTGAACATATCAAACCTGTTGTTAAAGCTGATTTAGACTTTAGGATTCGCAAAGAGATTTGGAATTCCTAGGATTTAGATTTAGATAGTTTTCGCAACGAGAGTTGGTTAGCTATATTTTAGTGATTTGAGTTCAAGAACTGCGCTAAATCTGAATCCTGTTAGTTAGTTAGTCTGCATTCATTGATTTCCTGAGAAAAACCCTGAGCCTATATTTCCCAATTGATTTACAACTCCTTTAATTTCTGCACTGCTTTTAATTACAACTGTTTGGCTTAGCGTAATTCGACACTATAGAATCTATTGTGCGTTTCTGTGAGTCTTCTGTGGTTCGACCCCTAGCTATACTATTACAACTGCTTTAGTACTTTAGGGTATTAAATTGAGCATATCAATTTTGGCGCCGTTGCCGGGGACTCAAATTCGCCATTAGATTTTAGTTTAGAATTTCGACTAAGTTCGTCGGTATCGATCGATACTCTGTAGTATCGGTCGATACGCGTCGTCTTCTTTTGTTGGTATCGGTCGACACCACTTGGTATCGATCGATACTCAACGTATTTTTCTGGTTACTTACGTGCTTTGCCTAGTGTTTTGTTTGCAGGTGTATGCCTGTTCGTGAAACCAGAAGCAACAAGAGCACACAACTAGTTGAACTGTCACTGGAACAGCTAGCGTTTGTGGAACGCACAAACAGAAAGACCAAGCAAACATCAGGGATGAACAACCCAGTGGTTTTAAGAGCTGATGAAGCTGGAATTCTGAGAGACCAAGAGGGTCACGTGTGTAATGAGAGAGGGCAGCGACTTGATGAAGCTGGTAACATCGTTGTCCCTGCTGCGGTTGTTGAGATTGTCGCGCCAGCTGGGCGCGCCAACGCAGGGAATGCTGTGGTTAATCGTGGAAGAACGATTGGTGAATGCAACAGGCCTGACCAGTTTTTCGCCAATCGTTCAGCAATTCGTCCTCCTGCGTTTGAGAGGAATGACTTTGAGCTGAAGCCTGCTTACTTCACTCTAGTGGGACAGCATCTCTTTCATGGTCTTCCTCATGAACATCCAATGGACCATGTAGAGAGGTTCGAGGACTTGGTCACTAGCATTAAGAGCAATGGAGTGTCCTACGACTATCTCTTCTGCAAGCTCTTCCCCTACTCTCTAGGTGGAGAAGCTACTTACTGGCTGAGGCAGCTATCTCCTGGATCGCTAACTAATTGGGAGGACACCAAGAGAGCCTTCCTTATTAACTTCTACGATGACGGGCGATCTGAAGATCTGAGAAATAAGATATCCACTTTTTCTCAAGGACCTACTGAGGCGTTCAAGGCTGCTTGGACAAGATTCAGATCGTACCAGAGAGATTGTCCACATCATGGATACTCTGATGTGCAGCTGCTGGGTATCTTCTTCAGAGGAGTAGATTGGAGATATCAGATGGGTCTGGACTCTTCGAGCAATGGTAATTTCAACACCAGATATCCTGAGGATGCTATTGTGTTGATTGAGAACTTTGCCTCTAGCAGTAGCACCAAGAGCGCAGATTTCGAGCGCAAGAGGCTGGCTGGTAACATGGATGGGTCACAGATTGCTGAAGTGAAAGCTCAGCTGGATTCTATGCACAGTCTTCTGCTGGGAAAGACAACAAAGGCCGTCCACTTCGCTGCTGAGAATGAAGTGGAAGATGTTAACTACATAGGTGGTTCTGGTTTTCAGGGTCAGCGATTTGGGTACAACACCAATCGAAACTATGGCCACCAAGGAGGGTACCAATCCCCAGCACCCAAAACTCCTGAGAGTAAGATTGAGGCTATGCTTGAACACCTGGTTCAAGGGCAGGAGAAGATGACGGTCACCTTCAATGGTAAGATGGATGATTTGTACACCGATTTGAGTGGAAGGATCGAAGCTCTAAAGACGAGCCACAGGATGCTGGAGACGCAAGTAGCTCAGACTGCAGCAAATTCCAAGGGAAAGGCGGTTCAATCACACAATGCACACGTCAATGCCATCAGCTTACGTGCAGAAAATCTCGAAGCCATTCCTGAAATCGCACAAGCATCGATCGATACTCCCCAGTATCGATCGATACCAGCCCAGACATCTGCTCGAATGGATTCGAAAACCCGTGTATCGATCGATACCCCATTGGTATCGGTCGATACCGGGGCGATTTCTGAGGAAACAGTTGAAACTTCGACTGTGGTGCCTAAGGTCGTTGCAGAACGAGTGTATGTAACCAGGATGCCTTATCCTATGGTTCCTAAGCTGACAAGGGAGGAATGGGAGATTGCTAGACTACAGTATATGCTGGATAACCCGAACGTGGAGCTTCTTTCTGATGAAGATGTACCTGTCAGAAACGATTCAAATCGCATGGCGTCGATCGATACCCTACCTGGTATCGATCGATACCCCTCGCAGAAAGAACCAGAAGCCAAGAAATCACGTGAGGTGATAGGAGAAAGAGTTCGCAATTCACTACAACCACGGAAATTGACACAGAGGGAAGACCCAGGGAAATTCGCAGTACCAAGCTCCATCTCAGGAGTTGATTTCAAAGAGTCTCTTGTCGACTCAGGGGCTAGTGTCAATGTCATCTCAAAGGCAATTGCAGAGCAGTTGGGGGCTACTATTCTATCTCCTAAGACATCTATCACGTTTGCAAACGATTCCACCTCACTTCCATATGGTGAAATCGCTGGTTTGCTAGTCCAAGTAGGAGACTGTCTGGTGCCTACTGATTTTCAGGTTGTGGAGATGGGTGCGATATCTCGTATGCCTATACTCCTGGGACGACCGTTCATGGCTACTGCAGGCGCGATCATAGACACACCTAATAAGAGACTATCTTTCTCTTACATTGACGGTGATGTCTACTATGATGTCAATCCACCTAGGAGTATTCCCACACGTGCCTCTAGCATCAAGGTTATCACAGGAGAGTCGCTAGCAATTGATCTTCTGGAAGAGCCTCCTGATGAGCCTACTGTCACAGACGTTCCAGCTGAACCGCCCAACATCCCCAAGAAGAAGACTAAGGCAACAAAGAAGAAGAAGGCCAAGAACAAAAAGGTCGAGAATCCCCATGTCACTCTGATTCCTCAGAAGTGTGATGGGAATTCGATTGATTACAAGGTCAAATGCAAGGGAGCCTTGAAGCCATTCTCCAAGGCCAGAGTCCTTCTTACTTCTGAGCTGAAAGAGAAAGGGCAGGAATTTGTGGACAGCATGCTAAGCAGAACTCTGAAGCTAGTAATGTCAAGTGATGGAGCCTGTTTTGGTGCAAGCTCTCACTCTTATCCAGCCTGAAGGGCGTTACAGTCAAGCTATTGACGTTAAACGAGCGCTTGGTGGGAGGCAACCCACTTGTGAGTATGTTTTTGATTCGTTTTTATTTTTATTTTCGTTTGTTTTGAGTCTGTGTCAGGATGAACAAGGAGCAACTCGAAATCGCCTAAGCATCGATCGATACCCCTATGGTATCGATCGACACCAATCGCGGATGAAAATTCACAAAGTCGATCTAAGCATGGTATCGATCGATACCATGCCGTGTGTCGATCGACACCGACTGTTCCAGAATGGTAATTTCTTGTTTCTCTTCGTTCTATCCTTTTTCTTTGTTTCTTTCACTGGCTCTAGGCTAGATAACACTGAGGACAGTGTTGTTCAAGTCTGGGGGAGGTGTCTGCTGACATTGTTTTCGTTTTTCTTAGAGTCAGTCGTTTTATAGAGTCAAAACTGTTTTATTGAGTCAAAATTTGTTGGAGATGATGATCCTGTGCTTGAACCTATTGATTTGATTTTGTTTTTGAGTGCACAGTGTTACAGGATCAGTTCTAGATCGACTAATGAAAAATCCAAAGGCTGACCAGTTGACTAGAAAACATCCATGTCTCCAGCAGAGTTCTTCTGAAGCCTGAGCCAAATTTTTGCACTTCATCAATGTGGTTAGTGTTCATAGAGCTTGATTCATCATTCATATCTGATAAAGGAACCCGTGTGTTTAGAATTATGGTATCTCTCTCCCCTGAAATAAGTTGATAGATTAAGAGCATAAAAGATTGAAATGATTTTCTTCTGAGTAGAGGGTTAGGAAAATTTCCAGCGATCCCATTATTCTACTTAAGAGGGGATGATCACACAAAGGATTGGAAGCGAGGCTAGGATTTTCCTATGATGCCATTATTCGCCTACATCCTTTGATACATAGAGAGGGAAGAACCGGGGATTTGGTGGCAAACACCATCAATACTCGCGTCTCCTACCTTGATATGTATATGCTAAGCTGAAAATAAAAAAATAATAAGGATATAATAAGAAATAAGTCTGGAGGAGAGAAATTGATACAAAAAAGTGTGAAAAAGGGTGGTTCCTTTGTCAAGATATTGTCTGGTAAAGAGTCTAGAAGGTTCTTAAATATTAGCTGCAGAGATGAAACTGGCGATGAGGGCTTTACTTGAACAATGCTGTGGGATTTTGTGTGGAGTCTGGAAAAGCTGCAAATGTCTACGGAGAAGTACATGGTGGTTAGATCGAAAGCTGATCAGGTGACATTTGGGTACTTGGGAAAAGGGTCTTTTCGATGGTTCAGGAACAGGTGAGTCTCTACGTTTTCAAACCTCTTTTTCTGGTTTAGTCTTTTATTTGCTTGAGGGCAAGCAAAAGGCTAAGTCTGGGGGAGTTGATATATCATGGTTTTTACCCTATTTAGGCCATGATATAAGTCCTTTTATAGAGTCTTTTCTTGTGTTTTGGAGTCTTTTAGAGTCTTTCACAGGTTATAGCACGTCTGGAGCTTAATTGGAATTATTGGAGCTTTTCTGGAGCATTCTGGAGCGAGACTGAAGTCTGATGACTAAGAGCCCGATCTGAGCACCGAGCATCGATCGATACCCCCTGGTATCGATCGATACCCCCTGGTATCGATCGACACTCATCAAGATTTCATGGGCCGCGACTAATTATGAAGTCTTGGAGAATTGCAAAAGCACCCAGAAGACTTTGATAATTACAAGAAGGCCCCAAATCGTGATTTAGGTTATAAATAGGATTTTACAGCCATTGTTTAGGCTAAGCCTTTCTAATGCCTTTTTATGCCTTTTTATGCTTTATTTTATAGTTTGATTTTACTTTGGTTTTAGAGAGACAAGTCTGAATCTCCCTTCGTCCGAGATCAGATCTCTAAACCCTTCTTCCTATTCTATTGATGATTTATTCAAACATGTCTTTTGATTCAATTGCCATGTCTGAGTAGATCCACTTTAGGTTTAGGGTTTTCTCATAAAGGATTTCTTTGAATGCTAGGTTAATTATCTGTTTAGGATTCACCATCTGAATTAGTTCTTCACCTTAGGTTGTGTTCATAGCTAATTCTAGGTTGACGAATCTGGAACTTAGATCTTAGGATAATTGATTAGGCACGAGAGTGCGATTAATTACCTGATAAAACCTAGGTGAGCAAATTGATTATTCGCAAAGAGATTTGGTTTAATTGATTTGTGAACATATCAAACCTGTTGTTAAAGCTGATTTAGACTTTAGGATTCGCAAAGAGATTTGGAATTCCTAGGATTTAGATTTAGATAGTTTTCGCAACGAGAGTTGGTTAGCTATATTTTAGTGATTTGAGTTCAAGAACTGCGCTAAATCTGAATCATGTTAGTTAGTTAGTCTGCATTCATTGATTTCCTGAGAAAAACCCTGAGCCTATATTTCCCAATTGATTTACAACTCCTTTAATTTCTGCACTGCTTTTAATTACAACTGTTTGGCTTAGCGTAATTCGACACTATAGAATCTATTGTGCGTTTCTGTGAGTCTTCTGTGGTTCGACCCCTAGCTATACTATTACAACTGCTTTAGTACTTTAGGGTATTAAATTGAGCATATCATGTTATAAAACAAAAAGATGAAAAATTTGAATTTTATAAAACGAACGACAAAAAAAAACAAAAAATTTTGAATTTTCAAACGATTTGAATTATAATCCAATTTGTGCGTTAATATCGACGAAATTGAGGTTCCCCACCTAAACTTTTTGTAATCTCAAGACAGCGCGTGCATCCCTATGTTTCCCACATAAATCAGCCACAATAGTGTCTGGTATGGTTTATAAATCAGACATTACGGTGTTTAATATGGTTCGTAAATCAGTCATACCTCAAATTGGTCAGTTGTAAATCAGCCACACCTCAAATCTGTGTTTCAAGGTTTAATTAAAAATTTTATTTCAATATTTAGTAATTTTAAGTCTTACATCAGCAATGGGTTATATATGTAAGATTTACACTTCTTGTATGTTTATTCTTATCATGTTCATCTCAAAACCTAAACCATGTCAAAATCTTTATATATATAGTAACAACATAATCCTTACCATGTCTTATCCATATGACTAACTATATTAGACTTAAACCCTAAACCCTACATTACTTGTTTTGTAGTAACTATGTTATCATAGATAACAAAAAAAATCCCCTAATTCAATGTAAAACTCGTAATCCCATAAATTAAAAAATATTTGTTTGATAAGTCGGCCATAATAGATAATAAATCGACCATGAAGTTGTATGAATGTGTTGGAAACCAAAAAGATGAAAATTTTGAATTTTATAAAACGAAAGACAAAAAAAACAAAAAAATTTGAATTTTCAAACGATTTGAATTATAATTCAATTTGGGTGTTAATATCGACAAAATTGAGGTTCCCCACCTAAACTTTTTGTGATCTCGAGACACCGCGTGCATCCCTATGTTTCTCTCGTAAATCAGCCACAACAGTGTCTGGTATGGTTTATAAATCAGCCATTACGGTGTTTAATATGGTTCGTAAATCAACCATACCTCAAATTTATCAGTTGTAAATCAGCCACACCTCAAATCTGTGTTTCAAGGTTTGATTAATAATTTTATTTCAATATTTAGTAATTTTAAGTCTTACATCAACAATGGGTTATATATGTAAGATTTACACTTTTTGTATGTTTATTCTTACCATGTTCATCTCAAAACCTAAACCATGTCAAAATCTTTATATATAGTAACAACATAATCCTTACCATGTCTTCAACAATGGGTTATATTTGTAAGATTTACAATTTTTGTATGTTTATTATTAGGGATATCATCTTCATTATATGTTTGAATTCGTAATCCTACATTACATATTTGAATTCGTAAACCCTAAATCATACATTATATGTTTTAATTCTTGAATTCGTAAACCCCAAAAATATTTGTATCATAAGTCGGCCATAATAGATGACAAATCGGCCATAAATTTGTATGAATGTGTTGGAAAGCGACGTCGTTTTGGTCATTTGGGGGAAAACTTATATTAGGGTTCTAGATCACTCTGACACCGGGTTTGAGAGTTTGGGGAATTTAGAGCGAGAAAAAGACGAGTCGATTCGAATTCAGAAATTGTGAGCATGGGTGATCAAGGAGGAGGGTTCCCGACGCACTGTAGATGTGGTGAACGTTGTAGATTGCTTACATCAAAAACGGTGATGAGCCCAGGAAGACTATTTCATACTTGTCGATTTGGAGATGAGGTAATGATGCAATTGGTTTCGATTTAGTGTTTATAATGATGCAATTGGTTTCGATTTAGTGTTTATATTATTGTTTGTATGGTGTAGAAGAATCGTTATCACTTGTTCAAATGGACAGACGAATCAATGGTTGAAGAGATTGAGGATATGAAATCGAAGATTGATGATCTTGAAAATGCTTCATTCACCTTCGAAAAGGGATTACAAGTCTGTAACTCTGAAATCGAGACTCTAAAAATGGAGACTCGGACTTGTGAAGCAGTGGTATGTGGTTTTGAGAAAGAGTTAAGAAGTTTTGAAAAGGAGATAGACGATTGCAAAATGGAGCTAAGGGGTTTGAAGAACATGGTTGTGTGTGTTGTGGTGATGGTTATTTTGTACAAGTTGTTTATGTAACATTATAAATCGGCCACTATTAGTTTCGACTTTATTTATAAATCGGCCATAACTAGTTTGTTCAAAATGAATAAGTCAGCCATCATGCGCATCACTTGCTAAAATAACGTACATAACTCGGCCATCACTAGTATGTTCAAAATAGATAAATCGGTCATCACTAGTTTGTTCAAAATACATAAGTCAGCCATAATGCTAAAATAACGTACATAAATCGGCAATCACTAGTTTGTTCAAAATACATAAGTCAGCCATAATGCTAAAATAACGTACATAAATCAGCAACCACTAGTTTGTTCTAATAATTAGTTAAATTGTGCATACATGTCAGGTGCCTCATCAAAAATCTCTGCAGCCATCTTTAACCGTAAGGGCTGCATATTTCTGTCACTGAGGCCTTCAAAAGAGACACCAAGCGCAAGACACTCGATATACTTCAACGCATACACACCACAATCACCAGGGTTTAGGTTTTGTGGGATGCCTTTCGTCCTTCTAAACGAGAACTGCTTAGAGCTTACCTTTCGAATTTCAGGAGGAATGACTTCGTTCAAAAGTGCAGGTATCATTCGCATGAACGGCCTAGCTGTTTCCATAATTTTCTTGTCTTGTGCGGGTGTTCCTTCTCCAATGATGCTATCATAAGCAACTATCTTCTCATTCACCAAATCAATGTGCAACGCTATCCAGTTATTGCCTCCAACTTGGTAAATTAAATACAAGTGATCAACATCGTATATCCACCTTTTATGTGTCGGCATGTCAGCAGGAAGCAAACCGTTTGCTAAATCAAGATACCCATCTTTGAATTTCCAATTCTTAGGATTGATGTTGTACTGCGCATACTCTTCCATCCATATACTGATGAACCATTGGTCGACAAAAGCAATTCGATCAGTGTGGAAAGGGCATGGAACTTGAAGGTACCTTTTCCAGAGGACTCTCATAAACGAAGACAAGTGCTGTAAAAACAATATAAATTAGTCAGCCATCAAGTATAAATAAGTCAGCCATCAAGTATAAATAAGTCAGCCATCAATTATCAATAATTCAGCCATCAATTATCAATAAGTCAGCCATCAAGTATCAATAAGTCAGCCATCATGTATCAATAAGTCAGCCATCATGTATCAATAAGTCAGCCATCAAGTATCAATAAGCCAGCCATCAAATATTTTTACTTACATAATCATACAACTATCCGTAATTAGTGCCGGAAGGCCAATCTTTTCGCGGAGTGATGAGAACCCTGTAGAACTCAATTTCTGGAGGCGTTTGTCCAAGTGGAGTAGACCTAATGAATAAACAAACAAACAATTATATTCAAATAGTGGTATATAACTCAATCAGAAATTAATCACTGTATTTACTCAAATGGATGGAGGTAATTTAAAAGTGTCTCCAGTTTAGTCCGATCAACTAGCTTCAGTGGATCGTTCAGTGGATCGTAGATTGTTGGTGAAGGAACCAGACCTTTCATCATACACGTCAATCCATCGTTTCCAATACACGGATACGGTGGTGGTGGCGGAAACTTTTTCTTCAGCGGGATACCACCTTCATCTAGTTTCGTAATAGCACCATGAATCGCGTCTATTGCATTTCCCAGTAATGAATGCCTAACCCTATCCTCTTCAGTATTAAATCCATCAGATTCAGACATCAACTGGTTCTCTTCTTCCCAAACTTGCTCTGTTATATCAACCACTTCACTATCAGCTTCCTTCCTCTCAATGGTTGGTTTCATCATCTTTTTATTCGCCTCTGTTTTATCCTACACTTCTTTCTCATTCTTCTCACCATTATTTTTCTTCCCTTTTGCCTCTTTCTTCCCATTAATTTTCTTCTTCTCTTCTCCTTCTTTCTTCTCATTGATTTTTTTCTTCTCTTCTCCTTCTTTCTTCTCATTGATTTTCTTCTTCTCTTCTCCTTCTTTCTTCTCATTGATTTTCTTCTTCTCTTCTCCTTCTTTCTTCTCATTGATTTTCTTCTTCTCTTCTCCTTCTTTCTTCTCATTGATTTTCTGCTTCTTCTCTTCTCCCTCTTTCTTCCCATTGATTTTCTTCTTCTTCTCCATTTCCTCAAACTCCTTACCCAAATTGCGGATCGGCTGTATAAAGTAAAGAAAATAAATTAAAGGATGCGTATTGATTTAAGAAATTACTATGCATTTTTTAACTTACCCGACTAGTGAACTCTTGATCTTTCCCAATCTTCGAGTTGCCATATTTAAACATGGATTGGTTTATTTCACCAATTACTATGCGCTCTTTCATCTCCCTAAATTCTTTCTCCAACGTCCCAACTCTGTCTTCAACAGAAGTTATTCTATGACCATACTTTTCGTTAACTTTTGTTTCAAGCCTACTTTCTATACCTCCAACCATTCCGCCAATGTTTTCTCCATATCATCAAACCTTGTGCATAGTTTCTCCACCATTTGCATAAGGTCAGTGACATACACATTATTATCGAAATCTGAGAGTCATCCTTCTCATCTGCTAGTTTTTCACTATCATCAGCCTTTTTCTTCTTTTCCTTCTTCTCCACTTCTTCTACAACATCTACATGACTTTCTTGCTTTTTGCGTTTCTTAGTCTCATTCACATCCCAATAAACTTCAACAAACTTATCTTCAAGTATGTCGACTATCAAGTTATGGAGTTCTACGTCATCATCTTTACCTTCCCACTTAGGATATATCTCATCCTCCGACTTCATAATCATCTTCCTAACACGGACCTACAAACATTAATAAGTCAGCCATCAAGTATCAATAAGTCAGCCATCAAGTATCAATAAGTCAGCCATCAAGTATCAATAAGTCAGCCATCAAGTATCAATAAGTCAGCCATCAAATATTAATAAGTCAGCCATCAAATATCATTAAGTGAGCCACCAAAATATCAATAAGTCAGCCATCAAATATCATTAAGTCAGCAAGAAAATACCTGGCCATGCTGTGCAATCTCCTGACTAATAACAGATTCTAAACTTGAGCGTGTACGGACTCCACCCTATCGAAGGAATAGTACTTCATTCAGATCTCTTATTCTCCCAAAACGCTCTCCAAACACCATAACTGATTCATATGCCCAAAACAGTAGCGCGTGCACGCAACCGTTAACGGAATATGAATTTCCTTCAAACTGAACAACCTTAACACCATCAATAAGGTATTGAAATGCAACTCGACCCCATGGATAATTCTGAATATATTCATCTTTGAAGACTCTTTTTGCACTTTCTAGAGGTAGTCTAGAATTATGATGTAACCCATGAATTCCCATGTGTAGAATACATAACAACCCCAACATTTTTCGTTTTTCAAGACTCCATGGACGACACGTAGCTAATACCAAAGCCAGTTCATCATACTTTGGTCCAAGCCCATTCGGAACACCCAACTCTGCCCAGAAATATGTGTACTGATCAGCTTCGCAACTTTCAGTTGGCAGCGGATCTGTGTTTAGCCCCGTAATCTCAGCAAATTCGTGCAAGCTAAACCTGATTGGTTGACCACTGACCACTGACCAAATCTCATTCTCCTTCTTTACTGCCAACTGACGGGTGAGTAGATAATGTACAGTCTTAGCAGACCACACGTAATCGCTATCAACTAGCTTAGAAATTAGTCCAACATATAACTTCTTAATTTCATCCCACGCATCTTTTCCTATTGATTCTCTAACGAGAGAAAAATTTCCCAGCTGACAATTGTGATTCATGCTTCTATTCTGCAAAGGAGATTTCCCTTCTTCGTTACGTTTAGGCGGGTACTCTTTGTTCCATTAGATGTATCCATCTGTTCATAAAAATATAATTAGATCAACCATCATATAAACATAAATCAGCCATCATGCAGAACATAAATCAGCCATCATGCAGAACATAAATCAGCCATTAATGTAAAATCAGCTTTCACGCAAACATAAATCAGCCATCAAATATGTAAATCAGCTGTCAAGTGTGCATAAATCAGCCATCAATGTAAAATCATCAGACTCGGGTTTTGAAATTAAAGGCCAGAATATGGTCGGAATATGGCCGGAAAATTGATTATGGGGCCATCGATTATGGAAAATTAACTGTATAACTTCCTAAAATCGTTGACTTACAGTAGTTAGCTTCTACCTTTGAAACGATGAAAATCTTTCAAACATTCGAAAAGGGTGCGTATGTGGTTTTGTTAATATAAGAAATGCGACTGCGGCGAGGCGGACGAGACGAGTCACAATCGGAAGAGACAAACAAGCAGCACCGGCGGTTCAGCAATCGCCCAGAGAGGTTTTCTTTTTCCTGTTAGCGATGAGAAGATATTGAATCGACACTTTTTCTCTATATTAGTAAATTATAAGAAACTGAACCGTCATATTAATTAATAAAAAAATCTCATAAAATACACAAATCAGCCATCATATTAACATAAATCAGTCTTCAGGCAAACATAAATCAGCCTTCACGCAAACATAAATCAGCCATCAATATAAAATCATCATACTCGGGTTTTGAAATTAAAGGCCGGAATATGGCCAGAAAATTGATTATGGGGACATCGGTTATGGAAAATTAAATGTATAACTTCATAAAATCGTTGACTTACAGTAGTTAGCTTCTACCTTTGAAACGATGAAAATCCTTCGAACCTTCGAAAAGGGTGCGTAGGTGGTTTTGTTAATATACGAAATGCGACTGCGGCGAGACGGACGAGACGAGTCGCAATCGAAAGAGACGAACAGGCAACACCGGCGGTTCGACAATCGCCCAGAGATTGTTAGTGATGAGAAGATAGTGAATCGACACTTTCTTTTTCTTGTTAGTGATGAGAAGATAGTGAATCGACACTTTCTTTCTCTATATTAGAAGAAACTGAATCGTCATAATTATTAATAAAAAAATCTCAATTAAAGACATAAATCAGCCATCATATTAACATAAATCAGCATTCACGTAAACATAAATCAGTCTTCACGCAACATAAATCAGCCATAAATATAAAATCAGCTGTCAAGTATGCATAAATCAATCATCAATGTAAAATCATTAGACTCGGATTTTGAAATTAAAGGCCGGAATATGACCGGAAAGTTAACTTACAGTAGTTAGCTTCCACTTTCAAACGATGAAAATCCTTCAAACTTTCGACATGAGACTGCGACGAGGCGGACGAGACGAGTCGCAACCAAAAGAGACGAATATGCAACACCGGCGGTTAGGGAATCATCGACATGAATCATTTTCTGTAATTTTTTCAAAATTAACCGTAAATCTCACTTAAAAAAATCTAAATGGCATTATCGTTAATTAAATTACTCATGCAGTCCTTAATGGATATTTCCTTTAAAAGTTGTATCATTTAAGTAATTTCAAAAAAGTATATATTACTCTAATCATATCACAACATTTTTGTGCTATTTGAATAATTATCTCTTCTTTCATTAAGTGCTAAAGTTTGGTCGTTTGTTTGTAAAAATGAAAAGTTTGGTCGTTTGTTTGTAGCCTCGCACACGTGCTATTACAACGATTTGTGTCTGACTCGCGAGAAACGCGTGTGAATTTCACACGTGTCCAGAAACCTTGGGCTAAAAATAAAGGATTATTTAAGTGAAGTTTAAGCCTGTTTCTGTTTGGGCCTAAACCAAAAAAGTTCAGATTTGTTTAGATTTGTTTCTTTGAACAAGTATGGAGCTGTCGGTTATCGACACGTGTCCTGAATACATAGGATACCCACACGTGATGTATCATATGATGGCATGCACTCGATCTTTGACTTATGTTCCTTTATCCGTAGACACGTGCTGTAGTCAAAGGACATTAGAACACGTGTCGATTGCTTGGTCGACTTGTTTAAACTGTGGTGATTTGTTTGTTAGTATTAATTAATTACTACATAAATTTTGTTTTTAAAAATTAATACTCCATACTACATATGCGGAAGCAGTGGGTCCCATTGTCTTCGCACTGTCCCACAAAAACTGTGGCTCAAAGGTCCCACAAGTGCATGATAAATACCGCCAAAGCCATACTATTAGAGTCTGGTCAAGAGAAAAAAATAATTCCATATCATTAGAATAGTAAATATCTGAAATATTTATCATAGGTTTTGCTATCTGTTCACTAAGATATCTATCTATCCACGTTTTTTTCTTTCATGAATAACTTTCTGAATCTTCATATCAAAGATTCAAAATTCTCTTGAATCTTGATCAACATTATATTTTAAGAAACTGAATCTCTCAACGTGAGATAAGATCATTCTTACTTACGAGATCGTAACATGTGTTGTTGTTGTTAATTAAGATCGCGACATGTGTTAAAGTAATAATATAATTTTTTTATTGATATTTATTTATTTTTAAAAAAAAAAAAAATTTATGTTTTCTATAATGGAAACTATTGAAAACGTAAAGTAAAAAAAAAACTACCAAATAAAAATAAATTGTATTTTAAATAATAGAAACTAATAATATTGAAAAAATAAGAGAAAAAATAAAAATTACATATTTTTTTCCAAAATAATGCATTGTATCTCTCCAAACTGATGTGTCTTATCTCTCATTGCATTGTTCGATATTTTTTTCCGGCTATCGTTCGATATTTCTTTTCTAGATAATAAAAAATGTTATGATCTCTTCCCAAAATCTTCTTGTGTTGTCAACAAAATGATTTTTTCCCCCCAAAGAGATCCATCGTATTTCTTATTTTTCCCAAAATCTTCATATTTGATCAGTGCCCTAAAAGCTATCCGCAAGTTAGAGGATGAATACATCCCACTGTGTGCGTGGTATCTCGGCTCACATATGGATCAAGAGATGCTTGGCAAAGATGAAGATGCAAATCAAAATCATGTGTGCTATTGCACCAGCACACATTGCAAAAGAAGGGATCCTGAAGGAACTCCCACAATACCGTGAGTTTGATTGCCGTAATCATCATCCAAGTGTTTGAGAAGAAAAGTTCAAAAATAGACTTTGTTCTCATTTTTGACAGGCTAAACAAGGCTTTAACGCACTTTCATGTTCAGCCTATTGGTACGAGCTTGATCGTTTTTTTAGAGTTGTACAAAAAAAAAGCAATTGAAAATATTGAAAAACATGATCTTTCATATGTTAGGGTAGGCGGAAAGAAAATTTCTCCAATTTGAATTAAATATTGAGCAATTTTTTGAACTTTAGATGATGGAACTTTTTGATTGTATTTATGGTTGCCCCAATAACTTCATTGATGGATGTGATAAATACATAAAAAAAACATAATTTAACATTTTCTATAAAGCAAATTGAACTATATATACTCACTAAAACTCAAATATCCTATTGATAAATCTACAATACAAGTAGTTCCAAGTTAACAATATTGGAGTGCACATATTGTGCAACACAATTGTTGGATAAAACGGACAAGCATTTGAGGATAGTTGGCTAAACGGATCAAAGATCACATGGTGATAAAATATAATGATAATTACGACACAAGATTTTTTTAATATGTTTCATATTTTATATGAACTAAGATTTTTTGGATTTTTAATGAAGACATCATTTGCATGGATGCTCAGCTGAATTCATAAGGCATTTGGCTAGTGAGATTTATGATGATTTTTACGCTCTATAATTTGCATTCTTAGAAGTAGAAAGAATTGTGAATCAACTTTACATCTTATTTTCATGAGAAATTACAAGGAAATGAACTTCCAGAGCATATATTACATACCAGAATCGGATTAGAATAACTTTTTTTCAATGTTGTTTTTTCCTTATACTTTAGATATTGTGAGACAGGCAAGATTATGCTATTCCATAAACATTATTTTGTGAAAACTTAGACATGCCTTCTAGATGGAGCCACAATCATAGAAACTTTCAAAATTTAAAGATGGGTATAGACTCCGTTTTGTAGTGAGACTCAAGTATTTAGATTTTGATCTCAGCATGCAAAAAGATGAGATTGAAAAAGCAAAAATATTGCAATTTATGATAAACTTATAAAAGCTTAATACAATGAAGATTAAATGTAAATATTGTGGATTATAGCAAGAGATCACATTGCATGTACGGCAACCACATGTCACATGTCGGTCAGACTATGTGGAGTGAAGCACCAATATATGATATGTTGGGTTATAGTTGTTGTTTCGGTTTACATCAAAATTTGAGTGGTTCAATATATTATATTTATTTTCTGACCAAGTAAACCCGATAATTATTAATAATGAGTGGTTCAAAGCTGAAAAATGCTACTTTCTCAGACACAGTGAATTTTTATTTATACTTTCGAAAAGTCTGTCTAGTCTAGTCGAGTCAAGTCTAGTCTAATCAAATCTGTCTAGTCTAGTCAAATCTGTCTAGTGAAGTCTAGTACATTCAGTCTTTATATGTTTAAAGTCAATTTTATTTATGTGGGGGATTGTTTGAACAATTATTTAAAAAGCTTATGTGTTTAAAAAAAATGTGTAAGCGTGAATTGAAATGAACTATTTGACTCATGGCTAAGCTTGCTAACCAATGCTAAACTTGGTGATCAATGCTAAACTTGATAAGCAAGGCTAAACTTGCTAAGCAAGGCTAAACTTGCTAAGCAAAGCTAAACCTGCTAAGCAAAACTAAACTTGCTAAGTAAAGTTAAGCTTAGCCATGAATCCAATTGCCCATTTTAATTCACAATTACACATTTTTTTATAAAACTCACAAACTTTTTAAATAATTGTTCCCAGATAGGATTTTCGTGACCAAACCATTTTCAGAGTTTATGTTAGACTTATTTTTCAGTCACAAACTTTTTGATAGTTTTATTTGACGAAGAGAATGACATAGCATTTTCACTTTCTTTTGTTTACTGTTATCTTTTAGTACATTTTCTAAAGGTATTTTCCGATTACAAAATGATAAGACTAAAATGATATTTGTTTTGTGAAAAAGACATATCTTGACTTACATTATATATATTTATTAAAATTGTATTATAAATTCAAAAAATGTTTATAAATTGCAACTAATCTACATATAAAAGTCGAATGAATGCACCCCCGAGTATAAATTTGATAACATCGTAAATAATTTAGGGCAATTCTACAAAATAGCACAAAAAACTTAAAATTCAATAATTTAGCATTCAAGGGTGAAAATCCTAAAATTAGCATTCATTATAAGGAAAAAAGACTCATTTAACTTTGAACAAAAAAAAAAATCAGAAAAATCAGAACGGGAAAAATGTTTGTCGAGACTCGAGAGTCATCGACGGTGATATTTCCTCTTTGAATCCCTCATCGGCGACACCACCGCCGCCGATCAATTAACCATCACTCGTTAACAGGCAGCTCTTCGGCGAACCGTATGTCTACGGATCAGACCTGCTTATGGATTCGCGACGGCGCCGAGTGGCACTACTTCGCCGGAGACTAAGTCGGATGTCGAGCGGCTCAGGTCGGACCAAGCCATTACTTCTCGCTCGCAAGATTTCGATGTGTGGTATGTGGATATTATCGCTAGCGTTGAACTCGCGGATTGTGGTTCGATTCGTGGTACTATGGTCATTCGTTCGTATGGTTACGAGATCTGGGAAGCGATTCATGTTTCTTTTTTAAATTTAGTTTGTTTTAATTTTCGACGTTTTTTAACTTTATTGCCAAATGTTTCTTTGTGTTGCTTCAATTTTTTCGTGCTTGTTAATTTGCAGGAGTATTTGAATGTGAAAGTCAAAGAGACTGCCCATATCAACATGTACTTCTCGCAGGTACAGTTTGAAGTAGGAATTTAGAAAACTAGTTTAACCTGGTTTAATTTGTTAATTCAGTTTGGATTTAGGATAGAGTTAGTATAATTACAGATTATTCACAAATAGAATAGGGTTTAAGCATATTTGTTCACAAAGCAGGAAACTTTTACTTTTAACGAAGTGAATGTATTGATGCCATATTTTACTTTTTGAATGGAATGATACATTCATGTTGCCATCATTGCTCTATTCTTATACTTTTATGTTACGTTGGAGTTTCAGTGATAGTTTGGCCTTTTTGTGCAGTTTATACCATACTCGTTTATTGAGAAAGAAGCTTCACACATTGAGGGATTTGCGACTGTTGGAGGAGGGAAATAACTTGAAGAGAAGCTTGTCATAGGCATTTTTCCGGCTTCGAATCAAGTTGGGTTCGACTCAGACTTTTTTAGTCGGATAGATTACCAAGATAGGGAGAAGCGTACAAAGGAGAAAAATCTTGAAGTTATCTGGCGAGGATCTAAGAGTCTTGATTCTTCTTTATGGTCTTAGCATCATAGATGCCTAATTGTTTTTCCAGTTTGATGATTATGTATGTCCTCTAAGCTGTAATGAAATCAACAAGAAATGATCCTTTATGGAAATGCAAGGTATTTAGGAACCATTTAGGAACATATATAACGTATTTAGGAAAGCCTTCCTAAATCAACAAAAAATGATCATTTATGGAAATGCAACGTATTTAGGAACATATATAACATATTTCGGAAAAACTTCCTAAATGAACAAATGATGAAAAATGATCATTTCTTGAAAACGAATCGTATTTAGGAACATATATAACATATTTCGGAAAGACTTCCTAAATGAACAAATGATGAAAAATTATCATTTCTTGAAAATGAATCGTATTTAGGAACATATATAACGTATTTCGGAAAGACTTCCTAAATGAACAAATGGTGAAAAATGTTCATTTTTTGAAAATGAATCGTATTTAGAACATATATAACGTATTTCGGAAAGACTTCCTAAATAAACAAATGATGAAAAATGATTCTTTCTTGAAAATGAATCTTATTTAGGAACATATATAACGTATTTCGGAAAGACTTCCTAAATGAACAAAACAGAAAACGATATTTCCTGTTGATTTCCATGCGTAAATGAAGCATCAGAACAAATGTGTTGTTGTTTTGTTTACACAAAGTAATAAAAAAAGATTCAAATGATGAAAACTGACCATTTCTTGAAAATGAAACGTATTTAGGAACATATATAACTTATTTCGGAAAGTCTTCTGAAATGAACAAAAACAGAAAATTATATAAAAAAACGATATTTCCTGTTGATTTCCATGCGTAAATGAAGTATCAGAACAAATGTGTTGTTGTTTTGGATACACAAAGAAATAAAGAAAGATACAAATGATGAAAAATGATAATTTCTTGAAAAGAAACGTATTTAGGAATATATATAACTTATTTCGGAAAGTCTTCCGAAATGAACAAAAACAGAAAACAATATAAAAAAAAAAGTCTTCCCAATGAACAAAAAAATAGTAATATTGGAGTTTTATGCAATCTGCATCTTTATTGTCTTGATTTCCATTTAAGAACATATATAACGTATTTCGGAAAGACTTCCTAAATGAACAAATGATGAAAATTATCATTTTTGAAAATGAATCGTATTTAGGAACATATATAACGTATTCGAAAAGACTTCCTAAATGAACAAAAACAGAAAACGATATTTTCTGTTGATTTCCATGCGTAAATGAAGCATCGGAACAAATGTGTTGTTGTTTTGTCTACATAAATAAATAAAGAAAGATTCAAATGATGAAAACTGATCCTTTCTTGAAAATGAAACGTATTTAGGAACATATATAACGTATTTCAGAAAGTTTTCCGAAATGAACAAAAACAGAAAACTATATAAAAAACGATATTTCCATGCGTAAATGAAACATCAGAACATATGTGTTGTTGTTTTGGATACACAAAGAAATAAGGAAAATTGTTCGTTAGCTACACGAACTATACGAGAATGCATGACTACACATCCGAACTAAAATAATGTGTTGATAACTACATCATCTATTGATATAGCATCGACACACATCTGAACTAACATGAGTCATGTGCCCAACACCATGACCATCACTTTCTTTGCTTTTCCGGTGTACTGGTCGACGGACTCCGGCGCTGATCCGCATTAACTCATTAAATCCGACTCAAATTAAATAAAAACTTAAAAATGAAAACATTAAAAAATGACCTATGGAGCTTCTTCTTCCTCGTCAATTCTGATTTACAGATAGTATTTTGATTCAGTAGGTTCTCTCAATTTCATAGAATTTGATTCTTCCGTTCTTTTAATTTATGAGTATTGATGAACATCAAAATAGTGGGTGGTTAGAGTTTACGAAATTCCCAAAATTGTTTGTTAATTTGGGTGATAGGCGAATTAAGAAAATCCAATCCAAGCGAACAGCCATGAGCCCTTTCCGTCACTCACAATCATCTCTTGAACTCTCCTCTTCTCTTTCTCTCCGTCCCATAAACTTTCTGGTTTAAACTTTCCTAAAATCTATACGAATTTCTTGGACAAATCGATCTGAAATCTCTTAACTAAAGGTGTACTCGTCCTCCTCTTCTTCCAATTTTCTTTGATTTCCATCGGCGAGGCATCTCTTAACAACCACCATACCCACCGCATCTACATTCATGCTTCGTCGTAGCTCCTACAGCGTTGTTGTGTTTCACAGGAAGCGTACTCGTTTTAGACGCCAGAGTCGGAGCTTGGGTCTCAAGAGCAAACCACTTAACTTTTTTTTTTCTTTTACGTATATGAACCAAAAAGTAATGATCTGATCTGTGGGAAACCGTTTGAGATGTATTGTGGAACTAGTGGTTGTGGTGCTGATGCAGTAGTTGTTTCCGGTGAAAATTGATCGGAGCTTTCTCAAAACTTTCGTTTTGGACCCTCATTGAAAGCGAAACATTCCGCTTGTCCCTCTTGAAATCAATGGTGGTCTTCTTCGCCGGAGATGATAAATTTAATGAGTCAACGCCGGAGTCAGTCGACCAGTATACCGGAAAAGTAAAAAAAGTGATGGTGATGGTGTTAGGCGCATGACTTATGTTAGTTCGGATGTGTTTCTATGCTATATCAATAGATGATGTAGTTATCAACACATTATTTTAGTTCGGATGTGTAGTCATGTATTCTCGTATAGTTCGTGTAGCTAACGAGCAATTTTCCAATAAAGAAAGATACAAATGATGAAAACTGATCCTTTCTTGAAAATGAAACGTATTTAGGAACATATATAACTTATTTCGGAAAGTTTTCCGAAATGAACAAAAACAGATTACTATATAAAAAAAAAGTCTTCCGAGCAAAACAAGAAAAATCACATTGTTAGAAACACTTTATCACAATCCGAGCAAACAAGAATAACTATTTCTATCAAATTTTCATGTTATAACTACAAACAAATCAACTGTGATAAAGAGCAATGACTAATACGCCTTATTTTCCCAAGTTCACAACATCTTATTAGATAAAAGCAATGACTAATTTCAGTGGCTGGAGTCCTGAGTTCCAGAGTATACAACTTGGTTCACTTCACTCTAAAAGCTGAAATTAGACAAAGAATCAAAAAGGGAAGAGAAAAAATAAAATACACCGAAGAACATGAGGAAGCCAAGCTATTTTACCAAACTGGAGGACCGCCATTCCAGGTGCTCCGATTGATTTCCTCAGCTCAACTACATCTTTAGTAATAACTCCTTGACTTATGAAAAAGTGTATCATCCATTAGAAAACACTAAGTATATGAATCTACACTCGTATGGTTGAGCATCATGAATTAATACCGGCTCAACATAATCATTCACATTCAAATTTTCACCCTATGTTTTGTCATGCTCCATATAAATTACCAGCAAGAGCAAGTTCATTTCAAACAAGATGCACATGTCAGATAAGTTAACTTTATTTAATTACTGAGTTTTGTATAGTTAAGTCAAATGAGCTTACCAAATCTCCAATTTTGATCTCCCCAACACCGCTGGAATTGGAATCAAATAAAGACATTATGGGTCCTACCTACATATTAATACAACTTTTGTTAAGTCTTTATATATACATCAACAAATTAAGCAAAGCACCTTCCATCTTCCAACCGTGGCAACTTTAGCATTTGCACAGTATCACATCATATCAAACCTATGAAATTACCAACCCAATATATACCCAACAAATATAATTAGCCACTCTTTTCTAGTTTGAAGATTAACTCACAAGAAACGACTGCCCAAAACCCTGAAAATCCTCTGAAATGGTTGATCCTGCTTTAGTCATACAATCTATGGTCACTACAAATATATAAACGTTGAATATACATAAAAACTGACATAGATAGTGATTATTGGTTAATGATTCCAGAGGAGGGGATGAAGAAATGTAGAAGAAGCTTATCAATTTCTTAAGAGCAGTCTCGTCGTCGATTCAGCCTTTGATATCCATCAAAAACAGAAACTTCAAAATCGAAATCACAAACAAACATTTTGAGATCGGAATCGCAAACGGAAACTTCGAGATTGGAATCGTAAACTAAAATTTCGAGATTTTAATTATGAACGGAAGGTTGGATAGCGAAATCGTGAAATCAACGAGAGAGTCGCTTTATTGTTTTAGATTCTTATTTAAACGCAGTGTTAATAAAAACTGTCAAAGAAAGAACCTACAATATTGAGGCGTGATGACGGCTGAGGATTACAGTAACACAACCTCCGACGATAACTATCGCTGGCGATGAAATCGAGATCTAAAATATTTTGGACAAAATTGTATTTTACATGTTTAATGAATACTAAAAATGAGGTTTTTTTATTAGGGTGCTAGTTTGGTCAGAAAGTTTTCAAAAAATGCTATTTTGATCAATTTCTTAATAATTTATTTAAAATAAACCATTACCAACTTTTTATTTTGTTTTTACCCTTTATATATGAATTTTTCGGATAACCAAAATGAGACATATATTTAAGAATATGACTCCATCAATTGGACAATGTTATGACTTATGACTTATGACTTATGACTTATGACTTATGACTTATGACTTATGACTTATGAGTAACTATTTCATCTTTCACAAGGACGAAAATGCTCTTTTATTAGAGACATATCATATTCACTTCGCTTCTTTATGTCTTGGTTTGCTCTAAAATACTAACCCAACTTATTAGTCTTTACCATTAGTGATTCTTATTAAGGTTCTGAATGGGGTTACGATTCAAACGCGGTTGGCATGTCTAATGGGGAGAACCGCATTTATTTCCCATTCATAATTGTAATTTAATTTTGTATTTCACAAATAAAAAATAATAATTAAATTATAGAACCGCAAATATGAATAAAAATGTGGTTCACCCACTTTTTTTTGTAACACCCCAAATATGAAACGTGCCATATACATTTTCTTCACAAAAAAAAAATATTATCTAAATCTACCATTACTTCAATTTCATATTCCACATATAATACTAAAATATTAGTGGTGTACTAAATAATGTTATTTTAATAATAATAAAGTAATTTTCATAAATAATAATATTTAAAAGTATATAAAATTATTCAAAATTTCTAAAATTTCATGAGCAGTTTTTTAAAAATGATAAATTGCCTCAGATTTACAACCATAAAAATTTTTTTTCCTAAAATAAAATATATTTTTTATTGTTAAATTACTTATAAATAATTACTTAATTTTTTTAGGCATGGACAAAATTTCATTAACAAAGCTTAAAAATATTAAACGATAAATATTATGCATGGACAAAATTTCCAAAACCGTAGAACCGAACCAGAACCGAATTGAATTAGGAGGTACCAAACCCAACCGAAACCGATAAAACACATGAACGAATCTCAAATTCCTATACCCGAAGAACTGAAACTAAATTCGTACCAAACCGAGAATCGAATGGGTACCCAAAATACCTAAAGTATAATTATATACCTAAAATATTAATTATATTTAGACTTTATATAATCCAAATACTCAAAATTATAATTATAAATCCGAATATTAGTTACTATTTTGGAATATAGTAGTCAGCAAAATTTATAATTGTTTGGCTAAATTATAATCTTTTTTGTGGCTAACTGGCTATTAATGCCAATTTCTCTTCGAATTTTTTTTTTTGTTAAAAGAATTGCTTTTATAAATTAAATTAGAAATGAAATTACAGAATAAACTAAACCGGAGACCAAATGATCATAGTTAGGGAACTAAACAGAGGAAACTGCTACACAAAAACCGGTTGAAAACCGAAAAAAACCAACATCGCTTTCAGAACAGTGATCTTCGGCATTTCCGATGCATCATCAACAAAATTTGATAAACAAAAAAACTCAATGAAAATGTAGTTTTATATTTTATATAAAAATGATTAAATGTATAAGTTTATTATCATGTTTTTATTTATTTAGGAAACAAAGAAACTCTCACATGATGATATGCATGTGTAATTGGCGACATTCATACAGTCTTTAAAAATTGGCAATTTTTATTATTTTTTTTATCAAAAAATCAATAAATTGGGATTTTTTCAAAAAATATTGTTAGTTCTTACTTAGATATGTGTCAATAATATACAAAATGAAAAAATATGGATCATAACAAAAAAAAAATCGTATCAAATAAAATACGATTATGAATAAAGAAAAGATAGACTTTTTTTTAGGGAAGAAAACTCGAAAAAATCATCAAAATTCAATCATATTGTTTTATTGCTTTGTATATTTATTTTTATGTATTGTTGTTTTATGTAAATTGATTTTTATATAAATAAAATTAGATGTTAAAAAAAAAAAATTCATGTGTAATAATAAAAAAAAAAACTAACAAAAGGGGGGGAGACAAGAGGATGATAAACAATATTGCTACGGGACGGTGACGTATGATGTGAAAGAAAGGAAGCGCGGGTATGATGAAGTAGGTGACAGGCATGTCAACTTCGTAGCTGCAAAGCTTGATTTGTTTGTTTCCTTCTCCCTAAGCGTGCTTCCAAGTGTCCCTTTGATCATGACCAAAAGAACATAACTTCTTTTACTTACAAATATTTTAAGAATATTATTCATTGCTCTCATTTTCACATTGATTGTGTTCTTAGAATTTTGTTCCTCGTGCAATCGCCTCACTAGCTTCCTAAATCAATTGGGTGATATATAATATGATACATCTTTTTTTTTTGGGAAGCATAGACAAATTTTGGATACTTACCGTTGGGAATTTCATAACTTCCTTATTATTCTTACATTTTAACAAAATAAATAAGATTGATAGCCTTGATCAGCATGGTGAATCGATAGACCACACATACTTAGGTTATGAAAATGGCATGTCTAACATAGAGGTGGTTATTCTATTCAGAATTATTCGGTTTGACTCATTTTTATATTTATGCTTGTCTTCATATTTTGGTATTTGGAAGTTTGGATACGGATACATTAGTTTGAATGACTTAAAATTTGATAATGTACATTTCAAGAGGTTATTTATAGTCAATAGAGAGAACAAATGGATTGGTGCAATGACATAAGAAAATGGGCGTAACAGCAAGAACTATGCTTGAGATTTTCTAGGTGAAACCAGGAGGATACAAAAAAAACAGTAAAATTTAAGATGGGATTAGTAGCAAATTGTTACTCACGGAGAAAAAGGGTAGTCTATGATGAGATTGTATCCCATGTGGCTGGGCATACTTCCAAGAGAGGAGAAGTTTGTGTATAGATTGAAGTCGACTCTTAGAAAATGGTACAAACTTTTTGACTCCTATATGTTAAAGATTGACGACTAGAAACATGAGATTGTTACGTCTATGTAAAGTTTTTTTATGGCCATTATCCTCTATTCCTCTTGCTAAACGTTGATGATATGCTCATTGTTGAGAGCAATATGGATGATATGCTTATTGTTAAGTTAAAAGGGTTATTCGAAAGAGAGTTTGAAATGATGGATCTTGGTTTTGCATAAAAAAAAAATCTTTGGAATTGAGATCTACATAAATAGAAACTCTAAATGATTATGGTTGTCCTGTAAGGGCTATATAGAGAATGTTATTAACATATTTGATATGGTAAATTCAAAAACAGTGTCTACACCGTTGGTGATTCACTCAGCGACTCAGTGTTCTAAGTGTGATGAAGGGATCATATATATGGTATAACTTTGTTCTTGATGGGGACATCCAAATCACCATTAACCATGAAGTGGTCCACCATGCATCCAAGAAGAATAATGTTGTTTCTCGCTAAGAATCAAAAGTATAATTGCATTGATGTAAGGTTTCATAAGAAGAATTATAGCTTCAAAAAATATCTTAGAAGGTGGATATTTCAGAATATAATACAACTGATGTGTTGACCAAGCCAATCGACGTGGAAAAATTCAAGCTTTGTTTAAATTTTTTCTTCTAACTTTGTATATACCAAAAGTTTTATAACGTTTATAATTTTTTTATAAATAAATAAAATATCAAATTTTAATAATCTTTTTAATTTATTAGTAAAAATATATTTTTTTAAAATGATTAATTGTCCCTCATGTCTCCTTTTATAATTTCCTATCCCATTACTTAATTAATAATAACTCTTCCCTTTTCGAAATTTTACCAATTTTACCCCTTGATTTATTGCTCTGTCTTACTTTTTTTTCCTTGGTAATTTTTATTGGAAATATGCATAATTTTAGACAGACAAATTTTCAACAGATATGTGGTCCCATAACTACTAAAACTCTGATTATATGGAAAAATATTATATTTAATATTGGATGGTCCCCTTTCTATTAAAGCCATTTTCTTAGGTCTAATTCAAATCACATACTAAATAATCTTATAATATATGCGTTAATTACATATCTTAATGAAACATTGTATATTATAGAGAAAATAATAAAAATTAAACATACGCATGTTATTTGTGAACTTTAAAAAAAAAAAAAAGCAGGGACAAAATGGTCATTGCAATATAAACTGTGCTTCGTTCCAAACCAGAAACCTGAAACCTGAAACCTGAAACCTGAAACCATGTTACCTGTAACAACGACATGTATTTATTATTATACTCCTCCACGGATCCGACGACTCAGACTCTTTCTGATCTACTCATTACCAACCGTCCGATCTTACTACGGTAGTCCCCACCATATTCAAACAAAACCTACTTTATCCTAAAAGCCCATGCTTTTGTAATTTATTACCAAAATTGCCACTCCTTCCATATTTTTGTTCTTCTCTCTTCTTGAATGTGGCGCTTTTTGTTTAAGCTTTCTGGTTCATTTTCCATGGAAGGACCTTGAGCTCTCTGCTTCTTTTCTCTCTCTCTCTCGACAAATCTCGTGCAAAGTTCTCTTTCACTGCTTCCTTTCTCTCTCTCTCGTTCGTTTGATCCTCTACTGTGTTCGTCTTCTCTCTCCAGGTACTAGTTTTTTTACTCTAGAAAAAAAACTTAGTTTCAATCTAAGCTTGTTTGCTTCGTTCTCGTAACTTCTGTCTATTCACTCACTACCCTTTGTTTATATTTTTCACTTGGGTTAAGGTTTGAGAAATTTCGGGTGTTTTAGTTTCGATTTTTAGCTGAATTTCTCAGGATTTTGTAGAAATGCAGAAGAAGTTAGGTTACGAAATCGTTGTTTCTCTGCTTCCTGTTTGTTGAGATTGAGAATTTTCTTCATGCATATATTGAAATTGTGTTTTGTTTGATTTGGGGTTTTTGTGATGTTTAAGCAGAGTCCTTGAAACTAAGATCTGATGTCTTATCGATTGCTAAGTGTGGACAAGGAAGATTTGTGTACAACACCTGGTTTGAAGGAACGAAACTACTTGGGTCTGTCTGATTGCTCCTCTGTTGATAGCTCAACAATTCTAAATGTTGTTGAGAAGAGCAATCTCAATTTCAAAGCTACAGAACTAAGGCTAGGCCTTCCCGAGAGAGAAACCGATTTCGGTCTGCTAAGCCCGAGAACGCCCGATGAGAAACTTCTCTTCCCTCTGCTCCCTTGTAAAGACCATGCTTCTGCTGCTACAGTGCACAAGAATGTCGTCTCTGGCAACAAAAGAGGATTCTCTGATACTTGGGACGAGTTTTCTTCGGCTGTGAAAGGATCTGTTAGACCTGGAGGAATCAACATGATGCTGTCCCCCAAAATTACAGCCAACTCCAAGAATGATGTCTCCAAATGCATTCAAGAAGAAAGATCGCATGCTAAGAGTGGCTCGAACAATGCACCCGCTGCCAAGTGTGTAAATAATGCTAACCGGTTTATAACTCGAAAAAGAATCTTGTGGTAATCAGCTATTTGTTATCTGTGGTTTGTAGGGCACAGGTTGTTGGTTGGCCTCCGATCAGATCCTACCGGAAGAATACAATGGCGTCTTCTACTTCGAAGAACACTGATGAGGTTGATGGGAAACCTGGTCTTTCTGCTCTGTTTGTGAAGGTGAGCATGGATGGTGCTCCGTATCTGAGGAAAGTCGACTTGAGAACTTACACTTCCTATCAACAGTTGTCTTCTGCACTTGAGAAAATGTTCAGCTGCTTCACTCTTGGTGAGAATTTTCTATGTATCAAAGTGAATCCTTGATTCCGTTTGTAGAAAGAAACGAAACGAAAAAAAAAAGTTGACTTGGCGTCTTGTTTGTGATCTCAGGTCAATGTGGACTTCATGGAGCTCAAGGTAGCGAGATCAAATTGAAGGATCTTCTTCATGGATCGGAATTTTTGCTTACTTATGAAGACAAAGACGGTGATTGGATGCTCGTTGGAGATGTCCCGTGGGGGTAAGCTTCTCTTGAACTCAACTCTTAATAACTTTGTGGGTTTTATGAGTTGTTACTTGAAAATTTCAAAGAATGGATCAAACATCAGATAAAAAAGATAAATACTTTGAAGTTGATTCATGTTCCATCTTTTGGTTTTGTTGCTCCGCAAAAGCTGAATCCTTGTTAAAACGTATTTGCAGGATATTTACTGAAACATGTCGGAAACTGAAGATCATGAAGGGCTCTGATTCTATTGGCTTAGGTAAGCCATTTATTTTGTTATGCATCGTCCCCTGAAATTCGAATACAAAATCAATGGCTTAATTCATTGTTGTTTTGCTTTGTTTCAGCTCCAAGGGCAATGGAGAAATCGAAGAACAAAGAGCGAATCCCTCTCAGGGTTTGAAACAAAGAGGCTCAAGACAAAAACTCTGTGCACAGTTCCAATGTTTCAGTCTTCTTTTACTGATGTGTTTGAAAACTCTTTATTTGGTATTTTGCTTGTTCAGAACAAATACACTTGCTCTTCTGTTTTATGTGCTTGTTCAGAACAAATACACTTGCTCTTCTGTGTGTTCTACTTTGATCTTCAACACTTGTTATTTCATATGTTTTAGGTTTTTCTGATTGAAGACCAACTTTTTTTTTCTCTCTAATTATATGCAAAACTTGATTTGTTTATTATTAGTACAAAAGTGTCTTTAAGTGATAATTACGATTAAAGTTGTGGTTATTGATGGGTAATCCTGTATATAAAGACTAAAGAGCCTTTTTCACACAAAGTGGAATCTCTCTAATCATGATTTTTTTTCTTCTAAAAACAAGAAAGTGTGTAACACTGGATTAGCTTTAGACTAATACCAATAATTTACCTTCTACAACTTTCTTACAAAGGTTGATAATAAAAAAAAAACGATGTTTGAATTAAATGTCTAGATTTTGTCTATGTATGGCCTTAGTACCCCAAAGTTTATCCATACCATTTTCTTTTTATAGCAAAGTTTTCTTAAACCGAAACTTATATTTATTTTTACATCTACACTTTGTGTTAATTCAGTAATAAGAGCTTAATTTGTTATTTAAAAAAAAATTAAACTAAATTTCGATCAACATGATACAGTTACAAAAACTAACGTGAGTACTACATGTTAATATCTCTATAATATTATTTAAGGGATATTTTTAAAAATAAACTTTGTTTTATAAGTTATTAAGAATAGATAATTGAAATAGGAAATGATATAATTGTGTTTTTTAAATTATTGATAAAATTATAAAAAATATTTATTTTCCATTAAATATATTATTTACTATTTAGATTCTTAATTATTATGATATTATTAAATAATAATCAATCCATTTCATATTTAAAGAAAATATATTCGAGATCTTGCAATATTTTACATTATGAATATTATATTATATTTTAATATATGTCAAAACAAAAATTTAAAAAATATTTTACTAATTTTATAAAAAGTTAAATACGAGAAAATTGATTTTTAAATAGTTTGTAAACTGACCACAAAAACCATAGTCATTAAGCGATGCATATTAGATTTATGTTTTCAATATTATAGGTTTTTGTGGGTTAGCCCAAATAATATGTAAGTTCATTGCAAAACGGGTTAAGTAGACAGGTTAGTCCGGATTGACAGTTCTATATATAATCATTAATTAAACATATTATAATATTCAGATAATTTTGTTTTTTTTTAAAATTTCAAAACAATTTTTGAAAAAATATTATCCCACGCTATATAACTTACAGTTTAATTATAGTTTAATATGTAAAACTTACATATTATGTCATTACAAATAACAAAAGATAATTGGAATAGGAAAGTATATCATTGTCTTTTAAAATTATGGAAGAGAATTTTGGCAAGAATTTGTTTTTCATCAAAGATGTTATTTATTATTTAGTTTCGTAATTATTTATTATATTAAAAATTATATATATTTTAAAATAATAGCAATTCATATATATTAAAAGAAAAAAAATATTCGAGATTTTGCAATATTTTTTTACTATAATTTATTATATTTTTTGAATATATATAAAAAAAATTGAAAAATATTTTACTAATTTCATAAAAAGTTAGATACGAGAAAATTAAAATTTCTAAGTGTTCGCGGACTGACCACAAAAACCAGAATCATTAAACAAGATTATAGTTTTTTGCAGGTTAACGAGAATAATATTTTAGTTCACTGCAAAACGAATTAAGTAAACATGTTAGTCCGATTTGACATCTCAAAATATAATCATTAGTTAAACATATTATAAAATTAAAATAACAAAATATTTTTTTTTTAAATTTCAAAACAATTAAAAAAAGAAAAAATAATTCGCGCTAACTATAGCGTTTGTTAAATCCTATTTATATATATATATTGTCGAGTTAGAGCTAAATTTAAATTCTCGCTTTTTATCAAGTTGATACTTGTACCAAAATGTTCCTATTCATATTCTAATTCTCCCCCCCCCCCCCCCACACACACAAAATAAATGGAAAAATATATATATATATATATATATATATTTTTTTTTTTTTTTTGATATATCGACATCAATGTCAATTAGTCTTATCAAATGGGGGAAAGTGGTTTGCACAACAAATACAGCACTTGTAAGTGAGTTTGTGGTTAGTGCACTTCATCATTGACTTTGTTTTCTAATTTGATTGTTTTGCTATTCGTAAGAACAATTATGTCAAGCACAGTTATATGTCTTGTCACTGTTTTCATACATACGAGAACTATTGTTTTTTCTTTTGGTTAATCGGACTAAGTTTAGAGATCCTCATGAAATTTGACTTTGGTCGAAAATCATATCTAGATCAATTAGACCCGATTATCACATGTTTTTTTGGGTAAAATGATTATATCAGGAGATCGATGAGATCGACCATATCGAGATTATGGAAAACATGAAGATCAAGAAGAATATGAATATTTACCAATATCTTAAATTGAAAAATTTAGTTTTATCTTAAATATAATATTTTCATATTAGTTTTGGAAATTAAATTGATTTCATCTCTATATAAGTTTATGCATTTTGTAACATTATTCTTATGAGAGTCTAATAATAATTCTTCTTAAACACTTTTGTGTTCTTACTCTCGTCAATTTATCAGGGTAGTAGAGCTTTCGATTTTAATCCTAGTGGATTATTATTTTCTATCGATTTCATTTTTTTTTTCCTTTGAACTTGTTTCCTTCGATTTTTTCTTTGTTGGAAATTTCTTAATATTTTGTACTTTCTTTTGAAGTTTTTGTTTTGATGGATGAAAAAAAAAAAAGGAAAACGTCTTTACGACTTCGTCTTCTTCAAACGAAAAGTCCAGGTCCATCTATGACTTTCACCGGATTTCTGCCATCGTCACTTCGATTCACCACGGACCGCTTCTCTGCATTCACCACCGACCGTCCGCTGCATCAACTTCCACCAGAGATCGACCGAGATAGCCCGTTCTCACTCCGCTACTTCTCGATGGTCACCGTCACGTCCTCGTCCACAGCTCATATTCAAGCCTTCGCCGCCTTACAGTTTCCAGATCTCTTGTTACCCTTGCTGCTTCAATTCAATCCGTTGTTTGTTAAGAGGTCTACTTGAATTTTAGGATTGATATCTCCTATAAGTTTACTACGAGATTTGATGACTTGTAAAAGTCGATTGATGGCCACAATGTCGTTATAGATTATGAACATGAACCGATCGATAGGTTCGTTCAGTTTTTTTGGTGATGTTTTTCGCCCCCGCGAATTTGACATCTTCTTTTGATTTGATTTCTCGCCCTCGCGAGTTGTTTTCCGATCTCGCAATCGCGAATTACTACGGTGTTCATGATGGATTTTCCATCGAACCAATTTGACCAAACGATCGGGTATAAACGTCGTTGATGACCCGACAACTGGGTATATATGCTGTTGAAGAACCCTACGATCGGGTATAAACGTCGATTATCCGACGGCCGGGTGTTGCAGCCGATTTGACCCTTACGACTGGGTATAAACGTCGTTTCCCAACGGCTTGGTGTTGTAGCCGATTTGACCCAACGGCCGGGTATAACGCCGATATTTTGAAGATTTGTACAATCTCACACGTGTTACCACATTTGAGCTTGCGGGAAGGTATTAGGAGATCGATGAGATCGACCATATCGAGATTATGGAAAATATGAAGATCAAGAAGAATATGGATATTTACCAATATCTTAGATTAGGAAATTTAACTTTATATCTAAATATATTATTTATATTTATGTTTATCTTAATTTATGAAATATAGATTACTTCTACCGCTATATAAGTTTATGCATCTTGTAACATTATTCTTATGAGAGTCTAATAATAATTCTTCCTAAACATTTTTGTGATCTTACTCTCATCAATTTATCATGGTATCAGAGCTTTCGATCTTAATCCTAGTGGGTTATTATTTTCTATCGATTTCATCTTTTTTTTTTACAAGAATAAGAACACAAAAGTGTTTATGAAGAATTATTATTAGACTCTCATAAGAATAATGTTACAAGATGCATAAACTTATATAGTGGTATAAGTAATCTATATTTTTTAAATTAAGATAAACATAAATGTAAATAATATATTTAGATATAAAGGTAAATTTCTTAATCTAAGATATTGGTAAATATTCATATTCTTCTTGATCTTCATGTTTTTCATAATCTCGATATGGTCGATCTCAGCGATCTCCTAATAGATTATCACATATGTTATGTTGTGTTACCGTCCAAATTCAAATTTGTACAATGCATAAGACACATTAGACTCTTACAACGTATTAAACCATGGATAAACTATCATATCTTGGTTTTCTATATATAACGACATTCTATTTTATAGATCCTTTATGATATTTTTTTTTTAGGGATCAAGTGAATATTTAGGGTATAAATGTAGGAGTGGTGTATATATCTCTAGTTTTATAGTTGGGAGAGATACTTAAATAGCATAAAAATTAGGTAAAATGACTAGATTAATCAACAACTTTTTTTATTACTGAAATGTTTTTCATACCCAGGATGCCTTTCTAAGCATTTGATAACAAAAACGTAATTACTGGAATGCCATTACTTTTTTTTCCACATCAGCGAAAAAATAGGCGCGGTGCCTACGTGGCACAAAACTGCCTACGTGTATTATGAAAGTCTACCGCATAAATTTCTCGCTGTAGTGACGGCAGACTTACAGGACGAGCGGCTGATTTAAAAGAACGGTCGACTTATGAGTTGGTCGGCTGATTTATATTCATAAGTCAGCCAGATGTCACGGTAGACTTATATGAACCTCGGCCGACTTATGAATTTTCGGCTGACTTAGGAGTACACGACACAGCTGATTTATATTCGGACGACCGATTTATGAAAAATTTGGCTGACTTATTGCTATGACATGGCCGACTTATTATTGCCCGGCTGATTTATCGTAAATCCGGCTGACTTATTTGGCTGATTTATTTTGCAACGGCATACTTATGCGGGTTAATTGTGGCTGGCTTATATTAAATCAGCCGTAATAAGACCGATTTACTTAAAAGTCGGCCTAATTAAGGCTGACTAATTAGCGAAAGATTAATTACTGTAATAGTATGCTATTGACGACTGACTTATATGATATAGCGGCTGACTTATGTTTTCCACCTGATTTATGTGTTTTGATGGTTGATTACAAGAAACTTTATTAATTACTTAAATAGTATTTTAGTGGCGACAGACTTATAGTTTTGTTTGATGGCTGATTTTACATGGCTGATTTATAAGTTCGTTTGATGGCATATTTCCATGTCAGCAAAATAAAGATTACACATCAGCTCTGAACACATACATTATTAGGTTTAGACTTCGTCTTCTTCGTCGTCGTATGTATCTTTCTTCTTCTTCATTGTTGTTCTTTATCTCCATTCTTCATCCTTCTTCATCCTATACCAGATCTAAACTTTTGAGTGGAATATTAATGGATCCGGTGATTATTGTTTGCGGGACATGGGTTCATAAAAATCGATATGTATTCAACGCCGACAAGAGAGGGTGTAAAGTTCTAGAAGTTAACGAACAAACAACCTACAACGATTTTGTACAGATGGTAATGGAGGATTATGGGTTGGATACACGATTCAGTAAAATTCAGCTGAGCTACATGTTCTCTAACAAGATTTTGAAAAAAATCTCGCACGATACTCCACCGGTTTATGTCTGTAATTCTCGCCAATTTCTAGGTTTTCAAACGGCTGACTTAACTGTACGATACGGCTGACTTATCTGTACAATACGGCTGACTTATTTGTACGATAGGGCTGACCTCAAATCAGCCAAACCTCAAATCCGGCAGTTGTAAATCAGCCAAACCTCAAATCTGTGTGTTTGCATTTTAAAATTTTTATTTAATTTGATAGGTTCTCTTAATAGTTTTATTTCAATATTAAGTAATTTTAAGTCTTACATCAACAATGAATTATATTTGTAAGATTTACACTTCTTGTATGTTTATTCTTATCATGTTCATCTCAAATCCTAAACTACATACAATATAATCATTGCCATGTATTTATAAGAATTTTAATAAATAAGCCTATAATATCATTATTTCCTTGAGATTACTAAGTTATAAACATGTCATATCTATATTACCATAAACCTTATATATAGTAACAACATAATCCTTACCATGTATTATCTATATGGCTAACTATATTAGACTTAAACCATAAATCCTACATTACATGTTTTGTAGTAACTATGTTATCATATATAACAGAAAAAATCCCCTAATTCAATGTAAAACTCGTAATCCCATAAATTCAAAAATATTTTATATGATCAGTCGGCCATAATATATGACAAATCGGCCATACTTCAAATCTGTGTTTCAAGGTTTAATTAATAATTGGTAATAATTTTATTTCAATATTAAGTAATTTTAAGTCTTACATCAACAATGAGTTATATTTGTAAGATTTACACTTCTTGTATGTTTATTCTTATCATATTCATCTCAAACCCTAAACCACATCATTCCCATGTAATCCTTACCATGTCTAAATATATTAGACTTAAACCCTAAATCCTTACCAAGTCTAACTATATTAGACTTAAACCCTAAATCCTACATTACATATTTTGTAGTAACTATGTTATAATAGATAACAAAAAATATCCTCTAATTCAATGTAAAACTCGTAATCCCATAAATTCAAAAATACTTATTTGATAAGTCGGCTATAATAGATGACAAATCGGCCATGAAGTTGTATGGATGTGTTGGAAACAAAAAAGATAAAAAATTGAATATTAAAACGAACGACAAAAAAAAAAAAAATTGAGTTTTCAAACGATTTGGAATTAGAATTCAATTTGGGCGTGAATATCGACGAAATTGAAGTTCCCCACGTACACTTTTTGTAATCTCGAGACACCGCGTGAATCTCTATGTTTCTCTCGTAAATCAGCTATAACAGTGTTTGGTATTGTTCGTAAATCAGCCATAACGATATTTGGTATGGTTCGTAAATCAACCATACCTCAAATCGGTCATTTGTAAATCAGCCATACCTCAAATCGGTCTGTCGTAAATTAGTCATAACGATGTTTGGTATGGTTAAGGTTTCGCTTCGGGAATCGCCCATATAGATTTTTTCGTTTTTTTCGCTTCGGAAAATTTATTTCTCTTATTAAGAATCTGGAACATTACAATTGATAGTAACGAGAAGAAACTGAATCGTTAATTTTTTTAATTAAGAATAAATCTCACTTAAAACAGTAACTCCTAAATGGCATTATCGTTTAAAGACATAAAGACATAAATCAGCCATCATATAAACATAAATCAGCCATCAAGTTTACATAAATCAGCTATCATATAAACATAAATCAGCCATCAAGTTTACATAAATCAGCCATCAAATATAAATAAGTCAAGTATATATAAATCACCCATCAAGTGTACATAAATCAGCCATCAAGTATCCATAAATCGACCATCAAGTTTACATAAATCAGCCATCAAATATACATAAATCAACCATCAATGTAGCGTGGATGATTCTGGCACTGGTTTTCATGGCAGGTTTTGACCAATTATAGGCGATTGAACCAGAGATACCACAAAGCCATAAACAACCTATGAAGAGTCAAATTGAGATAGTAATATCAGACAAACTCAAAAGCGTCAACAAAATTAAGAACACATATCAAAAAATTCGGATCTGAGGAACAATTAAGATAAATACGACATAACAAGATCTATAATAACGATGAACCAACACAAATATTTGACGAAACTAGATTCGGGTATTCTTATTAGATGAGGTTACCAACACAAAAAGATTATATCTGAAGAATATGAAGATGGAGAATAATAAGATGAGAAGAAGAGAAAGAAGGAGACAAAGAGGAGAAAAGAAGGCTTACCGTGGGTCGACGCGGCTGTAGAGGATGAAGGAGACGAAGAGAAAGAAGGAGAAAATAAGACTTATCGGTATCAACGACGTCGGAATCTGAGACGAGGAGGGAATCCGGGAACAAAACTGCGTCTTCGCCGGAGCCGGAGCCAGAGCGGAGGTGATTCGGCGAGTGAGAGATGCGGCTGGGGTTTTAGTTAGAAGAAAAAAAAGACAAGAGAAACAGAAAGAAATGAGAGATTAATGTTGTTTTTTCTTCTATATATCTCATTTAAAAAAATCTAAATGACATTATCATTAATTACAGTTTGCATGCAGCTCTTAATGGATATTTCCTTTAAATTTTTTATCATTTAAGTTATATCAAAAATGTATATATTATTTTAGTCATATCACAATATTTTTGTGCTATTTGAGTAATTGTGTCTTTATAGTTAGTGCATTTAGAAGAGCGTTGGTCCCAGTGTAATGGAAGCTAGTGGATAGTAATATATCCTTTGGTTCTGTAAGTGTAAAGAAAATTAAGATTCATAGTTGAGGTCCCATTCCCAATCTCTTCAAAATGACCTATCAAAATGGAATTAAACTATTTTTCTCAAAAAAATAATAAGAAAATGGAAAACTAAATTTGCTTCTCAAATATTTTTACTTGCAGTCAGATAAAAATCATACACCGTTTTAGAATAAACGATAAAAAAGTAATTTGTCATCCATCTAATATCTAAGGGAACGAATTTTTGCATTTTAGGATTGGTAAATGGTTGTTCATTTAAATTTAACAAACCTATGATACATATATAAACTGGTGCAAAGTAATAAATTTGAAAGTTTTGGTTTACGCAACAAAAATTTGGTTTCTTTAAGTAGCTTTGGTTTTGGTAGTTAGATGTGGTTTAGATTGGTATTTCCTATCAAAATATTTGGTTTATTTTTTCCAAAATATTGAGATCCATAAATTTCAAATTTCAAATTTTAAAACCAAACTAACATGAGATGAAAGTGTAAATAAGATGTTATAAGAAAATATTGAGTCCCAATAAGATGTTTTACACTTTTTGGTATAAATAAGATGTTATACATGTTTCTATTGTTTCTATATATATATATATATATAAACATCACTTTCATGTAACTTTTATTATTGAACTGTCATATTGTTTTAGTACCAAACTTTGAGATGAAAGTGTTTTTAGGCAACCTAAATACCAATCTTACCGATCAAAATCAGCAATTGATAATATTGGTTATATTGTATTAGGTAGACAGCAATATATGAAATTGTATTTAGGTAAATTAAATTAGCAATTGCAATTTTTTTAATTTTTTTTTGTAGCCGAGCAATTGCAAAATTTACTATTAGAAAATAGCAAAAACAAATCTCCACAGACAAATTAGATAAAATTTAACATGCTATTTTTTAGGTACCTTTAAAAATATCTATTTATTTGGTATTCATAAATAGATATACTAATATTTACGTGTTAATAATAAAAAAACCCTCAAAATAATAAATCCTACGTTAATATGAATTAAATATAAATTCATATTTAAAAAATGGTAAAAAAAATCACGCGTTTAAAACTTTAATTTAATAAATTGGATGTTTCATAAAAATCTATACTTTTAAAAAAGAATAGTATTTGTGTCCAAACATGTATTAATATAGATATTTATATTTATATGAATTATATAGATTAATTAAACATGTTGTCTAATAAGTCATTTTGGTGCAATATTCATTAAAAAGTGCATTTTATTTTACATATAAATCTAATTCTGAAAATTTAGATTACTTTGGATCTCCTTAAATATAGGTTAGATTACTTACAAAAAATCACAAAAATCAAATTTTATTGTATCAAACAAAAATATTAACCGATATTAATTTAGATTTAATTTAAATATTCAAATTTATATAATATTCTCATAATAACACAGATGATAAACGAATATTCTCTAAAATATTTTTTAATTATGTATACCAAAGTTTGTTTTTAAAAATATTTTTTATACACCAAAATACGAATAACTACACAATATTAAAGACTAAACTTATATTAGATTTCTAATCAGAAATAGAATAATCTAATTTTTGAAATGTGGTATAAACATATAAACATATATTGCACACAAAATCAACAAAATATTATCTTATAACTATAAGTTTAAGAATTACAAATTCAAAATATTTGAATCAATAATACTTAAATTAGGTCTTATTTCTCATATTATAAAAAATATTATCTTGCGCGGATGCAGGTTAGAATCTTTTAAAATAACAGAAAAACAGTTAAATGATAAAATCAAGCGTTCTGCAACACAATTAAGGTGGGGGTATTGGATGATTGAATTTAAAAGAATGCAAATGAATTCAAAATCAATTGATTTTGAGTAATTTAAAAGTTTTTGTTGGAATTTTAATGAATTCTATCAAAATGACAGTAAAAATGTTCGGAATTGACTCTTTACAATTTTTTTATTGAAATTCTATTAAATTCCTATCAAATGACACTATCATCAAGACTGCAGTAAAATTGAATAACACTAACATTTAATAGAATTAAGAAATCCAAAAATTGAATAACACTAGAATTTAAAGTAATATAAAAGAATGATTACAAATATCTAATCCAATAACACATGAATTTAAAAGAATTCATGAAATACATCATTGAATAACAATAGAATTTTATAGAAAGTCTAATTCCTTATAATTCAATTAAGTTCTTTAATTGAATACCACCCCCTAAATGATAAAGGTAAAATTGTTCAAAACGTGTTTGAACTCATTTTGTTCAATGAACAACAAAACTCTCTTGCAATCTCTTATATAATATGAGAGTTCTCTCTCAATCTAAGGTGTACACCTAATCACTACCAATTTTTTTTAACATTAACACATATTTAAAATATTCATTTAGTACATATCTATTTATATTTATCATTATTTTTATTGAATACAAATTACAAGAATACAAAACTTAGTGTAAATAAATAGAAAAGTGATAATTCAATATTAAGAATCAAAGAATATTGTAATACTAATTAGATAAAAAAATATTTTATTAAAAATAATATATTGTTAAATTTTCAACCAAAAACTTGAACTGGAGGTTTATCATATTTAAAATGTTAGAATGTGATTATGAAATTAAGGATGTAAAATAGATTTTACTACATATAGTGAAAAAATAATTTATTCAATTTTGGTCTGAGAATATATAATTTTTAATAACAAAATTTACATCATTTGAGAGTAACAAAAATACTATAAATATGTGGTAAATATAAGTTTTTACAATTAATTTTACAAAGCGAAAATAGGTACAATAGGACAAAGATAAGAACAAATAAATAAAATTACGGATAAACGATAGAAGATAAAATAGAAAAATAGATTAAAAAGTGACTAAATGATTATAAATAGTCAGAACTAAATAAATAATGAGTGTTATAAGATTAAATTCAAAAGAAAATAAAATATAATTCAGTTTTTCAAAAATTTCTCTACAAATTTGTTCTATAAAATGAGAAATTAAGTCAAGAATATCTTCTTTTTTTCTTTGCTTACATATACCATAGATGGATGACGAGTATTTACAAGTAAATTTCATTGGAACCATATAAGAAAAGCCTGAAATTTTTTAGATGGCTTGAAATTTTAAAGTATTATGATATTGTGTTTTTAAAAAATTTCAAAATTTAAATAGTAAAAAAATGATTGAGAATGTTCAAACCCTACCGCAACAAAGCATACATGTAAAGAGTGATATTTGTTATTTTGTACCATATCGCGAATGAAAATGCGATTCTACACCATATTTCAAGAGAAACACATGGTTGAGAATTCTTTCTTCATATCAAATTCTAATAGTTTAATGTATTCGAAAAAGCTAAATATTTAAAACATGCTATGTTTTGTGAAGAAAAAATCGTGTATGAAGTCCACAATTAAACATTTTTTATTGCATGTCGTTGGTGTTGTTGTATGTGCCAAATATTATGATGAATAACACTCCAACATTTTTTTCTTTTTAGAGTATCTAAGCGCACAAGCACATAAGATCATGCAATTTTTAAAAAGATAATTTTTAGCAAAAAATAATCAAATCAAAACCTATATCGAGCTATTTTGGTATTTAGTATGTTGAATTAGTTCATATTTCTTATTATCAATGTACTATTAACGTGTAATCAATATAAAAAAGGTAAAAACAAAAAAAGGTGAAAAACAATTGTGGCACAAAACAATATCGTCAAACAATTTTGACATCACATACACAAAGAAAGACGGTACATTTACTGTCTTAAACATGATGGCAAGTATAATGTATTGTTTAACCATAAATATAAGAAAAATAGTATGTAGGTTATGAAAAAAACAAATATATAAAAACCTAAAAAAATACAAATATTGAATTTATTTAATTAAATTATTAGTGACCAACCAAAACATTAAACGAGACTAAAAGCGTAAAAAGACAAATACTTAAAATAAAATTTAAAAATAACAAATTAGAATTTGATATAATTTTAATTCCGCGCAACGCGCGGATCACTTATCTAGTTTTCTTAATTAGCAGCTTGTTCTTTGTCATATGGTGCAAATGCTCTTATTAGTTACGCCTCTACTATTGTGATTCCTAATTTGTGACGAAATGTAATTAGATTTTTTGTGGTTATTGAATTTTTCATGATTTTAGATACGTGTAGGGTTAAAATTCCAGCCTAGTAAATTGATCTCAATAAATCTATGGTAAAATGATTCGGTGAAGTGAAAGAAACCAGACATAGTCAAATGAGTAATCGAGATCGTGGACCGGGCTGAAAGGCCTACTGGAGTGAAAGTCTACGGTAAAAGGAAATTAAATGTTGTACCGTTAGTCAACTCTGACAAGGCCAAAAATTTATTCAAACCGGTGAACTAAGGCTCCTAGATGTAACGGTCGGATCTTCGTATTTAAAGACTATTCATGGCGAATCAGGCAGAGTAAACGGAGTTAAGCATGATCTCGGAATATAAAACAAGAACAAAAGCAAGAAGCAAGAGGAGGAATCCAACTCTTTACACCACTTCTTATACAACTTAATTCTAGGCTCAAACATTTGTTTTTCTTTGTTTATGTTCTTATAAATTGCTTTTGATGAGAATCGAAATACTAAACTAGTTTACTCTGCAAAAATCTTGTCCAAATCACTCTAAGATCTTGTATGTTCCAATCGAGCAACAAACTTATTGTTTATTGCTCGATAGTCTATCAGTTCTTTTTTTTTAAAGATAAGCTAAAGTCTCCTGTTTATTCCTATTTACAAATTCTGATTGTTGTATTTCCAGCTACAACAATACGTTTAGATCAATTGAGGTCTATAATTAATGTTACAGAAAATTTTGATGGATATGTTTAAATGTAAATTATATATTATAATTGTTAAGATATATGGAAATGAAATTTTCTTAGAAAGTTTACAATACTCTGCCAAATTTAATTTTATTCTTTTGATAATTTCGTCCTTTATTTCATCATTTATCTTAATTATAATATTTTTTTTATAAAGTATAAATATATTATTTTGAAACCAATCAATACTTAATTGGAAAAATATCAATTTATGGTGATCTTGTAGTTTAGAAGATTCGTAATGTCGATCGATGTTAGGGGTCCAAATATTTTTCATTGCGATATTTGATTATGGACTCTTTCACATATTTAAAATTAGTTCGAACTTCGAAATTGATTTCAAAAAAAATGAAAAACAATTCATAACAACACAAATTGGCTCAACTGTTATCCGAGAGTGATTTGACTAAAGAACCGCAATGTCAAATTTAGAAGAAAGGTTTATTAAACTACTCGGGTAGACTCTCAAAGTGTCACGTTATTAACTCAAATTTTATTTTAATATTCTGATAATAATACTAAATTTATATTATTAATAAATTATTAATGGACCACAACAGAGATCATGGTGTGTCTCCCAAAACCTTTCTTCTAAATTTGTAGTCAAAGTATTCTTATTATATACACTCCAAAGAGCCACAATCTTCACAAATTCTTTGAAGTGTACCCATCAAAAGAAAAGCTCATAAGTTCAAAGTATTTCAATGTTATTTTTATTAGCGTAATTATTCCATAGGCTTAGAGGAGTAGTTTTATTCGAAATTGGAGCTATAATTAATTTTAAGTGTTATCAATATCATTATCTTTATTTAATGGATTAGTTGACGGTGTTTCACTGTATATTAAATTATCCTTCCATATATCTCTATATTATTATTTACAAAATCATTTAGGAAAATAAATTTCATTTTGTAAATTATTACATATTATACCATTACAAATAACAAAAAATAATTGAAATAGAAAATGATATAATTGTCTTTTAAAATTATTGAAGAGAATATGAAAAGTATTTATCGCCATTAAAAGTTATTTATTATTTAATTTCTTAATTATTTTTAATACTATATATTTTAAAATAATAATAAATCTATATATATCCAAAGAAAAAATATATTCGAAATCCTGACATATTTTTCATTATAATTTATTATATTTGATTTGAATATATATTAAAACAAAAATTAAAAAATATTTTACTAATTTTTTAAGAAGTTAGACACAGGATTTTTTTTTTTTTGGTTTTTGGTTTTTGTGGACTAACTACAAAAACCAGAGTTATTAAACGGTGCATATTAAAGTTATGTTTTCAAGATTATAGGTTTTTGCGGGTTACCCCGAATAATATTTTAGTCCACTACAAAACGGGTTAAATAGACAAATTATTACAAATTAACAACTTTATCTATAATCATTAATTAGTCATATTGTAAAATTTAGATAAAAACAATTTTTCTTAAATTTTATTTTAAAATAATTTCTTATAAAAAATTACTATACGTTAATTATAGTGTGGGTTAAGTCTTAATGTAATAATAATATAATAACCGTTGAAACTTTTGAATTACAAAAATGTTTCGCGTTTAGTGTTTCAAGGATTTATATACATACACAGAAAAAAAATAGTGTTGTTATAAAATGGTTAATTTCTAATAACTATAGGAACTGTATATTTTTTGGGCAAATAGGAAATGTATTTCAGTATTATAAAACAGAAGTTTGTAAGATTATGCTGTTTTTAACTTACTGTGGAATTGAAAACATTTTTTTTTGTTATTTAACTAACATAGTGGTCTAATTTCAGTTTGAAACACTGCCACAAAACTTTTGAAACGACCTGAATTTTTCTTATAAGTTTGTTTTTCTTTTTTCTTTTTTCGGTGAAGCACATGGAGCAGGAAAAAACAAACTCAATCTTCTGCCACATAATATGAGAATTATCATTCCCAACAATATATTTGGTTGTTATAAGAAAACATTATCTATTTGGTTATGTCTTTATATATCTCCAAATTCTTCTATATGATAGGTCCCAAACGCATTCGATTTCTTTTTGATAGATAAATCCTGCCTTTGTTCATTGCTTTTCTAGTGTTTAAATACAAAAGATAATAACGACAGTTGGAATCTTAATCCCTACCAATTATACTACAAGAAAATACTGTGATTCTAGACGGAATTTCCGATGACTTTATATTCGTCGGGAACGGATTCTTGATGAAAACTCAAAGAAATATGGGTCGTCGGAAATCTGTGACGAATTCTATATCGTCGGAAAAATGGTCAGAAAATCATGACAGATTTTCGACTGATATACGAATTTTTACCATCCGTCGGAAATTTTCGACGGAATCTCGAGGGCCACACATTCGTCAAAAAATTTCAACGATAATAGATCTGTTAATATACCCGTTGAACTAGCCGTTTGAAAATTTAAAACCCATTGGAAATTCGTCAGAAATCACCCCCCCCCCCCCCCCCGGACTAACAGAGAAGGAACAATGACATTTACATACTTATATTCTGACAAACTGCGATGACGTTTTGAAATATGATAAGTACATACGTAATTTTTTTTAAGAAGTTAAGATATTTTTTTGATAGTACGTATCTTGCTAATGTATTTGTTCATTAACAGGATATACATGATCCAAATACGCAAGTGGTTTCCAAATTACACAGATGATGAGCTTGTGGTCCATAAACAGAATGACTTTGTGGGCTGGTTGCAATGGCACGTAAGTGTTAAACGATGCTCAATTTTAACTAAATTTTACATGCTTATATAGATAAACATAATGTTGATGATTATCCACAATTGATACAGGTTGGTGAGATGACTATTAAATGGGTATCGTTTCCTATGTGTAGTTGGTTATGCTATATCAATTGTTGATGTAATTTTTAGAGCATTATTTTATTTCGGATGTATATCCATGAATTATTGTGTAGTTCGTGCAGCTGGAAATTAATTTTCCTATGTTTTCTAGATCGTCGAAAATAACATTACAAATTATATATTTGCCTCATCGATATTCAATAGACATTTAACATAAATTTAAGACCATGTTAGATATTTTGGTCTAAGTGGTTTCAAAAATATGAGAGTCTTTTCTAAAAAAAATTAAAAAACTAAATGAGAAACAAAATAAACTCTAGAAAATCCCAATAGAAAAGCACATGACATGACATGAGGAAGGGCCTTACATAAACCTTTTCAATTACGTCAAAAAAAAAAAAACTTTTCAATTACGATTTACAAGAAACTATTAATACAAAATTGGTGATTAGTAGTAAATCTACGAACAATCAAGTCGAGCACCAAATCATACACAATTCAACAAAATTCATAAAGGCCGCTGCCCTATAGTTGCCAAAGATTGATAAAATGAAGAAGGCCTCTCCTCCAATGAAATTTCATTTTCAAAATAAATGAATAAATAATGTTCCGTCATGTTTAAAAAAATATAATATTTTTTTATTAACAACTGAAAGCATTTAGTGAGAAAAAAAGAAGAGAGTAGCAAATATGCAAGATAAAATCATAACAAAATAGAGTATAAAGAAAAGAGAAGTAACTAGATTCTAAATTCGTGCGTTCACGCGGGATAATTTATTTTGTAATATATAACATGTGAAATGAAGAATATGAACTAATTTAGGTATTGTTGATTAAAATCTGTTTAATTTATAATTTTTAAATTTATAATAGATTAAATAAATGTTTGACAATATGTTTAATACTTGTTTGGCAACATGTTCGATTTATTTTAAAAAATAAAATAAGAGATGTTCAAAAACTGTTTCCAAATGTACTCATGTTTTAATAGTATAGATTACACATAAACAAGAAAACGATCGTAGAACTTTTTTTTTTTTTAAAGTCAATTACATTATAAAACAATTAATGCTGATATTAAAATTCTAAAAATAAAATAAGTTGGAAATGTTTATAAATCCGAAAATTAAAAGATATTACATAGATAACAAAAGACATAATAGACCGAAAGCTAAAAATTACAACTAACTACAGACATAGACTTAAACTGAAGAACAAAATTAAACTAAACAAAGGAGACAAGCAAAGACGGGACATACAACAAGCAACAAACCACAAACTTCGATGAAGGAACTTGATCGATCCGAAAGTCACAACAAACCAATAAGACTTGTAATCAGAGTTGCCGTGAGCGACCATGATACTAGGCCAGCCCTCAAATAGTTTTTTTTATTAGATCATCTCTAGTAAATTTCTCATCATATATTTCTTCCACATCACTTTATTATCTTTCCACATCATTTCAATTTTTTAATTCACAAACAACTCCACAATAGGAAGACAAATCATTTTTTCTTTCCTCCAACTCATTTTATCTTTTCTCCACATCACTCCATCGTATATAATTCATTTTATATATATTTATTTTATATATGTTATACATTTTATAAATACTATTACTAGTAATATATTTATAATCACACAAAATAATTTTTATAATGTTAAAAAAATTGAAAAAATGAAAAAAAAAAATACAAAAGAGAATGATAATGTAGGAGAAGAAATGAAAAGAGAGTTTTAAATCTTGAGATTTTTTTTGGTGTCCAAATGGTATGAACCTATGCTCTATTTATAGATGTTAAGAAATAAAAAATAATGGTGTAATTTTATTATTTTTGATCAATTATTGGGCAAAAATAACATTTAAGAAGAATGAAAAAAAGAAGAAAAAAAATAATGCAGCGAGCGAATCATAACCCGCCTCGTCAGAATTGATGTGAGACCCGACAAAATTTCATGGAAGGCAAATTTTGTCTTTCTCGAGTGACTTGGCAATTTGCCTTTTCAATTTCCTTTGCTATTGCACGAAAATACACTCAATTTCCCTTCCTATTGCACTTAGTCTTAGGGTGATATATGATTGTTGTTCATGCACCTTTTAAAATTTATTATTTGCATTTTAACTGCTGCACCTAAGTATGATAACTCGCATAAAATGCTTTTCTTATGAGAGTTAGGACAATAATATGTTTGGTATTTTCGAAACTAAAGTAACACTAAAAGTGTGGTTAGTTTATGCATGTACTTATCTTAAGAGTACAGTCTATAACTCTCTATATATATTATATACATATAAAATAGCCAAACACGTAGGTGGACATGCAATGTACGTTAAAAGCTGTAACAAAACAGACAAACAAAAATTAGGAGGAAAAAGTGATAAGTAGCAATAAATTCTTGTGATGGAGATAAATAAGAAATTGGACCGACCCATTAAAAAAAAAAAATAGGTACAGAATACACAGACTAAAACAGCAGCTATGGTTTTTTTTTGGCGTCTCTGTAATAAATTGTTCTGGGGATCTTCGTCATATATCCCCATGCCATTCACACTATCAACACACTCATTTATTGATGCTTCATTATCTTCTTTTGTTTTTATTTTGCCGATCGCCTTTTTTAATAGCATTGATTTTTTATAGTCGTAGGCAATGTTCTAAATTGCACTAGATGCTAGTCAGGCGATTGGGTTAGGCCTAGCGTCTAGCTTAAAAATCGAGTATAATCGATGATTAAGTTTTGAATGTTTGTTTGCTTTTTAACATATTAACTCATAAATTTATAAATTTATAATTTTTAATATTTTTTTGGATTTTTAATGATTTTTTAACATCATAGTAAAATCAAATTAGATTTTTTAAAGATTTTTGCTAAGCAATAATTTTTTTAAATAAACAAAAAAACTCGACGATCGCCTAGATCAATTAGGCGGATGAAGTGTATCTAACGACTAGATGGGAAATCAGAACTAGACGGAGATTTTAGAACAGGGGTCGTAGGTCGACTTTGTTTTAATAATTTGTTTTGTTTTGATAGTAACACTTATGTCCTTGGAATATATATGTATTAAAAAGTGCATTTTTTAATATAGGGAGAAAGAGGAGGAAAATGTGAGCTCCAATGATTTTTTTTTGTTTTCTTTGTAATTTTTTAAAAATAAAATAAAATAAAGAATTAAAACTAAAACAGCATAGAAGTTCATAAACTTATTTTATTCAAAATAGCGCGTTTTAAATTCTCCTACTTATATAATACTATTTGTTATATGATTAATTCCAAGAACTATATTGCAAGGTGAATGGTAGCTTTTTTGTTGTTGTTGCAAAAACTCTAAAATAATACTAGTAACAAAATCACGTTTTCACGTAAACAAAAAGAAGATAAATTACTTATCACGTTATTATCATTATAGAACCTCATGAATTTCAGCATTATGGCAAGCCATAAATATTTGAACAGATATGTAGATGGTATTATTACTGTGGCAACACGTTTATTTTCTATTGGGAGAATTGGAAATTTAGAGCAAAAAATGGGAATTATTGTCCCTTTAATACTTATTTGAGATATGTCACTTTTAGATTAAAATACATTTTATTAAATATAAAAAATCAAAATAAATATTTATACTTACTTTAGAAATTCGGAAAATTTATATTAATTAAGTAATATATATTGTGTAATTTATCTTAGGAAAAACAATTTTTTTTAAAAATATTTATTTTCATGTTCTACTAATTGTAGAATTTGGTTTCTAGTATTTGCTCTAAAATCTATCAAGTATAGAATAGGTATTCTACTATTTGTATAGCATTCTACTATCCCTATAGAATCCGTTATCTATAATGTTGTATATATTCTACTAATTGTAGAATTCGCATTCTATCATGTTCTTTATATTCTACTTTTTGTAGAATAGAAATTCTACAATTTTCTCTATATTCTACTTTGTTGTAGAATATAAGTTTTACTATTTTGTCTTGATTCTACTGAATGTAGAATACATATTCTACCAAGCAGTTAACAAAATCTGAGAGAAAATCTAGGAACAACTAAAAATCTTCAAAAAATATTTTTTTTTTCCTTTTTTAAATCGTTTTGAAAACTTTTTTTCCTAAAAAAATATTCAAAAAATATTTCATTTGTCGTGTAATCTATTTTTTTTTCCTTAACAGGATCAAATATTTCCTTTTTAAAAATATTTCCTTATCACGATCAAATATTTCCTTTTTTAAAACTTTTTTCCTTTGTCTTGTAATCTTTTTTCCTTTTATTTAACTCGAAAATATTTTCTTTGTCTTGTAATTTTTTTTTTCTTATCAATGCCTAATTATTTTAATTTGTTTAAAAAAAATATATTAATTATTATTATTTTAAGGGGTAAAATTGAATTATCCTTAATATAAATACTAATGAGACCATAATCTTCCAATAAATACTAAAGGGACAATAGTTCACAATTTTTTGCTCTAAATTCCCAATTCTCCCTTTTCTATTCATCAGGTGATGGCTTATCGGATCAAGTCTTGATTCGACATTAAATGTGTTACATGGATCACATCTATGCATGCATAATGCATTTATACTTACACTGAACTGTATTAACCCAATCATATTTTTCTCATCTACTACATTAAATTCTGTCAAAGATCCAATAGTGTTATACAAAGAACCAGGGGCGGATGTACGTATGCAGTTACTGGGCACGTGCCCCATGCTATTTTTTTTTAAATAACTTAAGGTATTATTTTAAATGTAAGTCAAGTGCCACATACTAAATTATATAAAAAAAAAAACTGCCTACGATAGTTTTTTTTTTTTTTAAGTAACTAAAATTAATTATTTTTTATTGTAAGCTCAATTAGTCCACATAAAAACAAGTAAAAAAAAGTAAAAAAAGGCCCATATCATAATCTATAGTAAAACAAAATTTGGACCTAAAAATTATATTAATTAACCTAGCCAGTTAAATCAAATTTTTTTTTCCCCTTTCACGTAACCACTAATCAGGCTAAACAAAACTTCTTCTCAGCAAGCAACAGTAAGTTGATTTTTTTAATTGATTTAGTTTTAACTTTACATGTTAGATTTTTGTTCAAGTTCAAGTTCAAGTTCAATTCGATTGATTATTCTTATTATTTCTTTGACTTCTTCTCAGCAAGCAACATTAAGTTGTTCTTCTCAGCAAGCAAGCAACAGTACGTTCGATTTCTTTTACAAATTTAGAAATTATTTCGATTTATTTTATTAGATTTTTGTAGTTGTTTGATCCAACTATTATAATTCTACAACATGTTTTGGAATCTGGAAAAAACTTTACCTTATAATTCTACAACTTGTTTTGCAGTCTGGAAAAAACCTTATAATTCTACAACTTGTTTTAGAATCTGGGATAAAAACTATGTTGAGTTTTGAGATGTTTCATTAACTTACGTATATTATGTCAAATCTACCAAAAAAACATACTAATGTCGTTTTTTTAATCAGGTATCAATGGAAAAATATTATAAAAGAAAATTTGCATCGACCACGTCTGAAAATGATTTGGATGATTTACCTTCAGATCCAGCAGATAGGAAAAGAATATTGGAATATCATCCTAATGAAAGAGATGAGGTAAGACGCAAATATCTGATGAAAGGTCCTTGCCGACCCCGTGGTCATGATTTTCCTAAAACTACGATAGGAAATAAATTAAGACGATTCAATCCATATTGGTTTGATGTCTATGGTCGTTGGTTGGAATATATTGTGAAAAAAGACAAAGCTTTTTGTTTGTTTTGCTACTTGTTTAGAGATTACACAGAAAACAAAAGTGAAAGTGATAAATTTGTGACAAAAGGCTTTGATACTTGGAAAAATCCAAAAAGATTACTATAACATGTGGGACCGGTGAATAGTTTTCACAATAATGCATTGAAGATGGCTGATAATCTGATGACACAATCGTTCATGCTTTTTATAAGCAGGATGATGCAGTCAAAAATGAATACAGGATCAGATTGAATGCTTCAATTGATTGTTGTAGATATTTGCTACGACAAGGATTAGCTTTTCGTGGTCATGATGAAAATGCGGGATCAGCTAATAGGGGAAATTTTGTAGAGCTTCTGAAATATACTGCAGAGCAACATGAGCTTGTAAGTAAGGTTGTGTTGGAGAATGCGCCGAAAAATAATCAAATGGTGTCTCACAAAATTCAGAAAGATATAGTGCATTGCTTTGCTGAGGAAGTTACTGCATCTATTATTCAAGAGCTTGATCATGATGTGTTTTGCTTGTTGGTGGATGAATCTGCAGATGTTTCTGATAAAGAGCAAATGGCTGTGGTTTTTCGCTTTGTTGATAAAACTGGGATAATCAAAGAAAGATTCATTGGTCTTATTCATGTTCAAGAAACATCCTATTCAACTCTGAAATGTGTTGTTGATTCATTGTTTGCTAAGCATGGGTTGAGTATGAAAAAGTTAAGAGGGCAGGGCTACGATGGAGCAAGTAACATGAAGGGTGAGTTCAATGGTTTGAGATCTCTGATTTTGAGAGAAAATAGTTCTGCCTATTATGTTCATTGCTTTGCTCATCAACTTCAGTTGGTTGTCGTGGCAGTTGCTAAAAAACATTTTGAAGTTGCAATTTTTTTTGATATGATTGTTGTCTTGTTAAATGTGGTTGTAGTTTCTTGCAAGAGAAAAGATATGCTTCGAGAAGACCACCGACAAATAATCGAGGAAGGAGTCAGTAAAGATGAAATTAAGACAGGAAAGGGATTGAATCAGGAGCTTTCATTTCAAAGACCTGGTAATACTCGTTGGGGTTCTCACTATAAAACATTACTACGGTTGGTTGATTTATTTGCTTCCATCATTAAAGTGCTTGAGTATGTCGAAAGCGAAGGGACTGATAGTATCAAAAGACGCCAAGCTAATGGTCTTTTCAAATACTTTCACACCTTTGACTTTGTGTTCTACTTACAGTTGAGATGTTGCTTCTTCTTGGCCTCACGAATAATTTATCAAAGGCTCTACAAAAAAAAGATCAAGACATTTTAAATGCTATGTCTTTAGTGAAATCCACCAAGCAGCAATTGTGCAAGCTCAGGGATAATGGTTGGGATTCTCTGATTAGTAAAGTTTCATCCTTTTGTGAGAATCATAAAACAGAGTTGCTCATTATGGAGAATGAATATGTCGATCCAAAGAAGCCAAGAAAAAGAAGCGGCATAACAAATATGCATCATTATCAAGTAGAGTGCTTTTACACTGTATTGGACATGCAAATTCAAGAGTTCAATGACCGTTTTGATGAGGTAAACACTGACTTACTTGGTTGCACTATGTCTTTGAGCCCTATTTATTTATTCCATGAGTTTGATCACTCAAAACTTGTGAGATTATCTGAGTTTTATCCGGAAGATTTTAGTTCCATGGAGCGGATATCTCTTGATCATCAACTTGGTATTTACATTGACAATATCCGAGAAGATGAAAGATTTGCGAAATTGGAAAATCTTGGAGATCTTGCACGTGTGATGATTGAGACAAAGAAACATCTTTTACATCCTCTAGTTTATCGGCTTTTGAAGCTTGCTTTGACTTTACCTGTAGCTACTGCTACAGTCGAGAGATGCTTCTCTGCGATGAATATTGTGAAGACTACCTTACGCAACCGAATGAATGACCAATTTTTAAACGATTGTCTAGTTTGTCTTATTGAAAAGGAGCATTTTGATAATGTGACAAATGAGGTAGTGATAAAAAGGTTCAAAGATATGGAAGATCGTAGAATAACTTTGTAGGTTTTTTTTTTATCATATAAGATTTTTTTATGTTTCTTTGTATTGGTCGTGATTTTTTTTTTATTAACACTATATTTTTTTGATAAATTATTTTATTAATTATAATAAAAAAATTTGTGCCCATACTAAATAAATTTCTGGAACCGCCCCTGCAAAGAACGGTCAATCAACAAAATGCTCTCCTAATTTTTTAATGTAGATGCATGAGACTTCTAATTTTTTAAAGATATATCCTCTATATACTCTCTTTTTTTGTCGGTAATGGTGGAAGCCCATTTAGTTCAGTGATTGATCAAATAATTAATTAACTAAGATTTAATCTGCGCTATAGTGCGGGTAATTTTTTTAAAGAAATTGTTTTGAAATTTAAGAAAATTGTTTTTATTTGAATTTTACAATATAACTAACTAATGATTATTGATAAAACTGTCAATTTATAATAATTTATCTATTTAACCCGTTTTGCAGTGAATTAAAATATTATTCAGCCTAATTCGGCAAAACTTATAATTTTGAAAACATAACTCTAATATGCACCGTTAAATGACTCTAATTTTTGTGGTTAGTGTACGAACTCTTAAAAAAAAATCGTGTCTAACTTTTTTATAAAATTAGTAAAATATTTTTCAACTTTTGTTTTGATATATATTCAAATAAAATATAATAAATTATAGTGAAAAATATAGCAAGATTTTGAATAGATTTTTTGAATATATATGAATTGATTATTATTTTAAAATATATAGTATTACAAATAATTAAGAAATTAAATAATAAATAACATGTTTAATGCAAAATATATACTTTCTATATTCTAATCAATAATCTTAAAAGACTATTATATCCTTTCTTATTTCAATTATTCTTTGTTATTTGTAATGACATTTCATGTAATAATTTACAAAACAAAGTTCATTTTTAAAAATGTCTTCTTAAATAATATTATAGAGATATTTTTACATCAAAAGGTACGATGTTTGATTCTCAAAAGATACGATTTATACATGTTAATGGATGGAAGTTTTAAAAAAATTTCAGCGTGATGTAAAGAAAATAGTTCATCGTAGTTTTAATCTGTGTAGATTCTTATGTACCGGATATATTATCAGTCGAAAAACTGATAATTGTTCTGCCGCTAACCAATTTTTTTTTTTTGGGTGTGACAGCAACCAATGTTTATTTCCTAAAAGATTAATATCAGTAGACAGTATAAGGCTATAATAGCCGCCCATAAGTATATGTTTATAAAGATTAGTACCAAAAGCAATCATTTTATCATAATTAACTATGGAGAAGAAAGTCACTTTTAGAAATGCAGTAACTTTATTTTCGACCAAAAAAGAAGAAATGCAGTAACTTTAAAAAATTCACAGCTTTAGGAAGTCATTTATTTCTTTAATCTCTATAAAATAAATAAATAAATTAGAATTATATAATCCCAATATCAAATCTTCCACTATTATCGAAAGAAAATAAAAAAAGGACTCCTTTTTAAATTCAACACATCTCTCTTTCTCTACATCTCCAAATTTTCCATTTCTTATAATCTTCAAAACTCTTTTCTCAGAGAACAAAAATCTCAGTCACTAACACAACGCACGAGTCACGAGGTAGAAGAAGAAGAAGAAGCAAAAATGATAAACGGCTGGAGAAGAGCCTTTTGCACTTCCATACCCAAAGAGAGAAACGAAAACGACGACGGAGTTGTTGATTCACCGGAGAATCAACGTTTCCGCCACAAATCCACCTCTAGGTTCGGATTTTTCTCTACTCCGTCAACGCCTCGTTCCGTTTCCGGCACCTACAGCCTCCGTTGTCGGACTTCTCTAGCCACCTCCGTCTCCACCGCTTCTCCATCCCCGTCTCTTCCCGGAACTCCGAAGCTAAAGTGCAGAACAACCACCGCAGAAACAACTCCAATCACAACGCCGACGAGAAACAGAAGCCTCGTTTCTTCTTCTCCCAAATCTCCGGCGAGTTTCTCCCTCTTCACGTCCAAACTCCGATTCAACAAAGTACAAAGTTTATCGATTTTGGAATTTTGTTTCGTAATCGTTTGATTTTTGTTTTTGTTTTTGGCTAAATGTTTGATTTGATCCTTTCTTGTCTTGAGCAGAGTAGCAACAAATGCGGAATCTGTTTGCAGAGTGTGAAATCCGGCCAAGGTACGGCGATTTTCACGGCGGCGTGTTCACACACGTTTCATTTTCCCTGCGTGACCTCACGCGCCGCCGCAGATCATAACCGGCTCGCCTCTTGTCCGGTTTGTGGTTCCTCGCTGTTTCCTGAGATTAGAAATTACAGTAAACCGGATTCTCAAACCGAGCTTGCGAACAAGTCGTTGAGAGTCTACAACGACGACGAGCCTTTGATTTCATCTCCGATTTCTCCCGCCGGTTTCCACACAATACTTGAGTCCGATGAAAACGAAGACGGCGATTTCAGTGGATTTTCCGTTAATACGCCGTCACCTCTAACGGCGAAACTGTTAACGGATCCTACCTCGAGAAACGTGGAGGTTAAGCTCTCGCCGGAATCGGCGATCGTTGCGGCGGTTAGAGGGTACGATACTTACTCTGTGGTCATGAAGGTGAAATCACCGCCGTTTCCGACGGCGCGTGGAGCGGCGCGTAGATCTCCGGTGGATTTGGTAATGGTTTTAGACGTGAGCGGGAGAGATTCCGGAGGGAAACTAGAATCGCTGAAGCGAACGATGAGGCTTGTGATTTCGAATCTAAGGGAGACGGATCGTTTATCGATGGTCGCGTTTTCGTCGAGCTCGAAACGGTTATTACCGTTACGGAGGATGACGGCGAACGGGAGGAGAACAGCCCGACGACTCGTGGATATCATCTCCGATCCCGGCTCCGTCTCCGGAATCGCTTGCTCCGGCCAAGTAATGAGCGCGAACGACGCGTTGAAGAAAGCAGTTAAGGTGTTAGAAGATCGCCGACAGAAAAACCCTTTCACCACCGTCTTCGTTTTAACGGCCCGTCATGCCCATAAGGCCCAATTGGCCCATTCTAGAATTCCTGTTGTATGGCTCGGCGCGTCGGATCACGCGCTTCCCGAAGACGCGTTTGCGAGAAGCATCAGCGGTTATTTGAGTTTGTCTATTCAGGATCTTACTATAAACCTCGGGTTAGTTTCCGGGTCGGGTCAGGGAGAGATTACTTCCGTCTACTCTCTTTCGGGTCGACCCGCTTGGCTTGGAACCGGTTCAATCCAGTTAGGTGATATGTACGCTAAGGAAGAGAGAGCATTGCTTGTGGAAATAAAAGCACCGGTTAGTTCTTCCTCCTCCACTAGTAGGTCCCACAGAATCATGACCGTTCGATCTCGTTACGTGGACCCCACAACACAAGAAATAAGAAACCCGGAAGATCGGGCGCTTCTGATTCCTTCACCTCTCACCGTTCGATCATCATCCAATCCAAACATCTCACGGCTCAGAAACCTCCATGTCAGCACTCGAGCCGTTGCGGAGTCCCGGCGGCTAATAGAGCGAAACGATTACTCCGGAGCTCAGAGATTGCTGACGTCAGCTCGAGCCTTGCTTGCACAGTACGGTTTGAGCTCGAGCGATACGTGCTTACGTGGCTTAGACGCAGAGCTCGCAGATCTTAACGGTGTGAGAGCAAGACACGTGGCGACATCGGAGAGTTTGGAGCCGCTTACTCCGACGTCGGCTTGGAAAGCGGCGGAGAGGTTGGCTAAAGTGGCGATGATGAGGAAACATATGAACAAAGTCAGCGACTTGCATGGGTTCGAAAACGCTAGATTTTAGTTTCCTTTATTTTTCTGTTTTATATAAAACATTTCCTTAATTAGGCTATAGAAACTTGTGTAATGATCTGATACAAACAAATAGACTGGTGCATAATGAAGTTATATTTGGTCAAATGATAAGATTGGAAAAATGAGTTATTTTATACCATTCATTCAACTATTATGTGATTCATTTGCCACTCAAAAGTCAAAAGTTGATAATTACCATCCAGTTGCATTCCTCCAACTCAAATAGTGACACATAAAAATTCAGCTACATTCCTCCATTTTCCACAATTCTTCACTAACCATTTAATTATAGCCTAAGCTTTTCTAGTCTTTTTATATGATGTTATAATAAGTTGAAAAAGATAGAAATAAAATGAATATATTGTAAGAGAAAAATTTATGCATAGATATTTCAATGTTGTGATATTCAAACGTATTTTAAACTCATTTGCGTTAAAGTGTATTTTAAAATCATATGCATTGAAGATATGCACTTCAAATAGGGTATTTGTAGGGGTGGAACAAATCGGATATCCATGAAATTTTGGGATATTCGGATTCATATCCGAGTCTTCTGGATATCTACCTAAATATTAAAATATCTGTTGATATTCGGATATGTACCTATAAAAAAAGTATTTTAATTCTATTTAAATTATATATATATATATATCTCTCAATACAATATAAAATTTTAATATATTTAAAGGATCAAGATCCGGATCTTATAATTTAACTATCCAAATTCGAATATTCGGAATTTTGGAACGGATCTCGGATCGGATCTCGGATCCCGAATAATAGTTCCACCCCTACTATTTGTTATTCATCTGAAGCATGGACGGCTCAAAAGAAGCCAATTTTTTTTAGGCTCCCTTCAATATTTGAAATATATGTTCTAATTACATGTATTTAAAAAAAAAACAAATTGGACCCTAAAATACACCATTTTTTTTTGCTAGTCTAGTATGGGTCATGAGCATTTTCACATCTCGCACACCCTCAAAACCTCCTTTTCATCTCTCACTGATGCAGCGCAGATTAAAGATTCGATGTCGAATCTTTCTTGGTCGGCGAAACCTGATGCAGCGAGATATTTGAAAATATTCTAAATATCTTTATTATATTCTTTTATTTAATTAATTAAGATTATTCTAGATTTAATAGGTTTTAGAGTTTTGGAATTTATTATAAATAGCCTCTTAGGCCTATGATTGTATTCATTTTTTGATTATTTAATAAGAAAGAGATTTCTAAAGAGATTTTGATAAAACACTGAGAATAGTATTCTCAAACCCTAATTTTTCGGGTATTCTTATAATCAACGGATCTCTAGTTCTATCCTTAGAAGCTTTCACTCTATCATTTAGTATCAAAGTTGCGTTCTTTGATTTCTTAATCAGAAACCGATTCTGGATGTCATGGTGAGTGACAACATCTATACTTTCGAGGACGAAAGTCATTTTGTCGAGAGAAAATACCATGAGATCTACAAAGAGATATATGGTGATCCGATTTACGACACCTATGAAGACGACAGGATCTACTAAGAGATCTACAGTGATCCAATATACGACATCTATGAAGATGATGTCATAGTTATCGATCATGTCGAATTCATATTCGAAAAAACACTTTTGCGATTCTGATTCGTGCAGATTCGATATGTGAAAGTTTCGTCCAAGATCCGGTTTGTGCACAAACAAGATATCATCAACAAGAAGAAACCAAATTGATATGGAAAAACTGATTGAAGATTCGAGGACGAATCTTTCTTAGCCGACAAGACCTGATGCAGCGAGATATTTGGAAATATTGCAAATATCTTTATTATTATATTTTATTTAATTAATTAAGATTATTTTAGATTTTATAGGTTTTAGGGTTTTAGAATTTATTATAAATAGTCTCTTAGGCTTATGCTTGTATTCATTTTTTGATTATTTAATAATAAAAAAGAGATTTTTAGTTTCTAAAACTCTAATTTTCCGGATATTTTTAGAATCAACAGTTGTATAGTTATATCCTTAGAAACTTCCACTCTATCACTCACACCGTCAAAACCTCCCTCACGGATATTAGATAGTTCAATTATCATATTTTTCAATATGTATTTAGTTGTTATTTTTAGATATTAGTATTTTTAAAGAAAATCATATAATGATGAAAAAACACCAAAATCAATCGACGGAATTCGAATGAAAACCTTAATTACTAGAGCTTAACATATATTAATCATAACCTGAAATGATTTTTTCATTGCTTTTCTTTTACTTAATTACTTTTTTAAATAAGAACTTTGATTTGCTTTATAATTATTTAAAGTGACTTTTTTAGCCAGAGCATATATTCTATGTGTACTTCTTCATAATGGGTGTTTCATTATGATTTATAAATACAAAACTGTACTGAACAATCGAATTGTAGCCTTTTTGCGGCTACAAAACTAATTAAATTCGTTGTATCCAATTATTCAAACTCGATGGTCAACAAAATATTTTCTTAATACGTAATACACTAAATCTGTATAAAGAAGCCGCATTTATATGATTGCGATGAGAATAACTGGGATTTGGGGATATCATTTTAGCGGCTGAATTTTGTATTTTGTATTTTCTTTTTGTCTTTTCGTTGGTGTCGTAGGCTTTTTACACTAATACTATGATTGTTACACCTCTCTTTTTCCCTAGGAAATACATTTTTGAGTGTCTTGTGTTACACACAAGATATATGCATCATATTTTTCGCAAGTATTTACAAATTAATCGCAATATATATATATATGTTTCAAAGAAATCAGTAGGTAGATCGATCAATCAGCCATCATTGTTAGAGGTGGGCTTAGCACCCCCAATTAGCTAGGCCCATCTCAGCAAATAAGGCCCCCGAGCTTCCATCCCGAGCTCGCACCCCGAGCTTCCATCCCGAGTTCGCGCCCCGAGTTTCCATCCCGAGCCCGCACCCCGAGTTTCCATCCCGAGCTCGCGCCCCGAGCTAATATTGATGCCGCACGAAGATGTACTGTTCCCGACCTGCTCTGCACTGTTCATGACGTGCCGGCACTGTTCACGACCTGCTCGGCACTGTTCACGACGTGACGGGTACTGTTCACGACGTGACGGGTACTGTTCACGACGTGACGGGTACTGTTCACGACATGACGGGTACTGTTCACGACATGACGGGTACTGTTCACGACGTGACGGGTACTGTTCACGACGTGACGGGTACTGTTCACGAACCATCACGTCGTCCCTAAAAACCGGAGAGCTGTCTGCTCAACTCCCACTATAAATACCCCCTTTGGTATTCATTATCAAGACACAAAAAACTCTCATCTTCTCTCTCTAAATAACTTTCCCTCTCTAAAAGGAGCTCTCGGCAGCTCTCCCAGCTCGGCAGCTCTCCCAGCTCGGCAGCTCTCCCAGCTCGGCAGCCCTCCCAGCTCGGCAGCTCTCCCAGCTCTCCGCTCTCTGCAGCTCTCCCAGATCTCCGCAGCTCTCCCGAGCTCCCAGCTCTCCCGACCAGACGACCTCCCAGCTCCCCAGATCTCTCCTACCCGCCTCAACAACGAACTACGAATGGCTTGATCCCCAACCCGGGGTACGTAGGCAGCCCTCCGGGCACAGCTATAAATCACCTCCTCCTCCTCATTTGCCGACCGGAACGCAACCGGCTCTATCTTAACAGAAAATCCCCGAACCTCACCGATACAAATTGATTTGTAGGAGACGTGCTAATACCCGTTCCAACAATTGGCGCTAGAAGGAGGGGTTTGAGGATTTTTCTACACGCAAAGAGTAGCTCGGCAAATGTCGGGAACATCGCCCTCACGCACCTTCACTTGGAGAGATCTGGAACCGGGACTCACCGACCTTTAAAAAAAAAAAAAAAAAAAAAGGCTCGACGCCACTCCGCACCGTTCGAAATTTTCGGAGCTCCGTCACCGTCGCCGCACCTGCAACAAATCAAGCCGACGATGGTCCAGATTCAGACCCAACGCGATGCACAAATCGAAGCCCAATCTCCTCCTTCCTCACGACCATCTCTTGGCGGTGAATCCGAGCAGATCCAATCTACTCAAATCCAGCGAACCACTGGCGAAGACCTGCATCTTCCGCTGCAAAACCGCATCTCCGACCAGAGTCGTCTCCACCTTCGGCGCCGAAGCCCACACCTTCTCCTCTCTATCCACTCTCCGACTTCGCAGCCCACGTTCGCTGCTCAACTTCTCCGTCACAAGGACCGTTCAATCGAGACTCAAATCACGAATCCGCCGACTCACCGTCACCAGCCTCGACAACCAATCAGCTAAGTATGTTTAAAACGAGCTCGTCAAGCTCAGCCTTCGCCGCCGTCAAGCCACCTCCGTCCGCGACATCCTTCGCCGACCACCATCTCGGATCTATTCCCTTGCTCTGATCTCGACATCACTCATCATCACACGTCGGATATCCGCCGTCGCTCAAGCTTCCCGGAGATCTGCCATGGCCGCCGCCGCTTTTCTCCGCCATCACCGACTTACGCGACGCGAAAGAGGAAGTTAGTTTCCAATTTCTTTTTCTAGTCAGATTTAATCACAAGATCCGTTTCTCTAAGCCGAACTCCAAGAAAAGCAGTGCGTGGTCGTAGTTCGTCGATCTGACAGTGAGGCAGTTCGGGGTCGCAGCTCGTCGGTCTAACATTTAGGTAGCTCGGTCGCAGCTCGCTCATCGCGCAGTCGCAGTTCGCCGACCTCAACAGCTCCGCCTAACTAACGACCTCAACAGCTCGCCGACCTCCTACTCGCCAAGCTCATGATTGCAGTTCTCCGACCGCGCGACTCGCTGACCTTGTGGTACGCTAAGTAACTAACCGATTTTAAAAATTAAACGACGCGGAATCATAGCTCACCGGCCTCGCGCCTAACTAACAAACGCCGAGCTCAGCCTCAAGCGCAATCTCGTATCTTTAGCCATTTTTTTTGCAGATCATAGCTCGTCGATCTGACAGTGAGGCAGTTCGGAGTCGCAGCTCGGTCTAACAGTTAGGTAGCTCGGTCGCAGCTCGCTCATCGCGCAGTCGCAGTTCGCCGACCTCAACAGCTCCGCCTAACTAACGACCACAGCTCGCCGACCTCCTACTCGCCGAGCTCACGATCAGTCCTCTGACTGCACAACCCGCCATCACCGACTTACGCGACGCGAAAGAGGAAGTCGTAGCCCGTCGATACGACAGTGAGGGAGTTCGGAGTCGCAGCTCGTCGGTCTAACAGTTAGGTAGCTCGGTCGCAGCTCGCTCATCGCGCAGTCGCAGTTCGCCGGCCTCAACAGCTCCGCCTAACTAACGACCTCAACAGCTCGCCGACCTCCTACTCGCCAAGCTCATGATCGCAGTTCTCCGACCGTGCGACTCGCTGACTTCCCGGTCTAGGGATTCACACACGTCCGTCCATTGCTCCCGCCTAACGAGACCCAGCAGTCAATCCTAAGATCTTGGAGACCGACCTGAGATGCGCCAAGCTAACAAGGATCAACTTCGATGCATTCGCCACACCTTATGGCACCGAACTGGGGGGGGCTTATTGTTGGAGGTGGGCTTAGCACCCCCAATTAGCTAGGCCCATCTCAGCAAATAAGGCCCCCGAGCTTCCATCCCGAGCTCGCACCCCGAGCTTCCATCCCGAGCTCGCGCCCCGAGTTTCCATCCCGAGCCCGCACCCCGAGTTTCCATCCCGAGCTCGCGCCCCGAGCTAACATTGATGCCGCACGAAGATGTACTGTTCCCGACCTGCTCCGCACTGTTCATGACGTGCCGGTACTGTTCACGACCTGCTCGGCACTGTTCACGACGTGACGGGTACTGTTCACGACGTGACGGGTACTGTTCACGAACCATCACGTCGTCCCTAAAAACCGGAGAGCTGTCTGCTCAACTCCCACTATAAATACCCCCTTTGGTATTCATTATCAAGACACAAAAAACTCTCATCTTCTCTCTCTAAATAACTTTCCCTCTCTAAAAGGAGTTCTCGGCAGCTCTCCCAGCTCGGCAGCTCTCCCAGCTCGGCAGCTCTCCCAGCTCGGCAGCCCTCCCAGCTCGGCAGCTCTCCCAGCTCTCCGCTCTCTGCAGCTCTCCCAGATCTCCGCAGCTCTCCCGAGCTCCCAGCTCTCCCGACCAGACGACCTCCCAGCTCCCCAGATCTCTCCTACCCGCCTCAACAACGAACTACGAATGGCTTGATCCCCAACCCGGGGTACGTAGGCAGCCCTCCGGGCACAGCTATAAATCACCTCCTCCTCCTCATTTGCCGACCGGAACGCAACCGGCTCTATCTTAACAGAAAATCCCCGAACCTCACCGATACAAATTGATTTGTAGGAGACGTGCTAATACCCGTTCCAACAATTGGCGCTAGAAGGAGGGGTTTGAGGATTTTTCTACACGCAAAGAGTAGCTCGGCAAATGTCGGGAACATCGCCCTCACGCACCTTCACTTGGAGAGATCTGGAACCGGGACTCACCGACCTTTAAAAAAAAAAAAAAAAAAAAAGGCTCGACGCCACTCCGCACCGTTCGAAATTTTCGGAGCTCCGTCACCGTCGCCGCACCTGCAACAAATCAAGCCGACGATGGTCCAGATTCAGACCCAACGCGATGCACAAATCGAAGCCCAATCTCCTCCTTCCTCACGACCATCTCTTGGCGGTGAATCCGAGCAGATCCAATCTACTCAAATCCAGCGAACCACTGGCGAAGACCTGCATCTTCCGCTGCAAAACCGCATCTCCGACCAGAGTCGTCTCCACCTTCGGCGCCGAAGCCCACACCTTCTCCTCTCTATCCACTCTCCGACTTCGCAGCCCACGTTCGCTGCTCAACTTCTCCGTCACAAGGACCGTTCAATCGAGACTCAAATCACGAATCCGCCGACTCACCGTCACCAGCCTCGACAACCAATCAGCTAAGTATGTTTAAAACGAGCTCGTCAAGCTCAGCCTTCGCCGCCGTCAAGCCACCTCCGTCCGCGACATCCTTCGCCGACCACCATCTCGGATCTATTCCCTTGCTCTGATCTCGACATCACTCATCATCACACGTCGGATATCCGCCGTCGCTCAAGCTTCCCGGAGATCTGCCATGGCCGCCGCCGCTTTTCTCCGCCATCACCGACTTACGCGACGCGAAAGAGGAAGTTAGTTTCCAATTTCTTTTTCTAGTCAGATTTAATCACAAGATCCGTTTCTCTAAGCCGAACTCCAAGAAAAGCAGTGCGTGGTCGTAGTTCGTCGATCTGACAGTGAGGCAGTTCGGGGTCGCAGCTCGTCGGTCTAACAGTTAGGTAGCTCGGTCGCAGCTCGCTCATCGCGCAGTCGCAGTTCGCCGACCTCAACAGCTCCGCCTAACTAACGACCTCAACAGCTCGCCGACCTCCTACTCGCCAAGCTCATGATTGCAGTTCTCCGACCGCGCGACTCGCTGACCTTGTGGTACGCTAAGTAACTAACCGATTTTAAAAATTAAACGACGCGGAATCATAGCTCACCGGCCTCGCGCCTAACTAACAAACGCCGAGCTCAGCCTCAAGCGCAATCTCGTATCTTTAGCCATTTTTTTTGCAGATCATAGCTCGTCGATCTGACAGTGAGGCAGTTCGGAGTCGCAGCTCGGTCTAACAGTTAGGTAGCTCGGTCGCAGCTCGCTCATCGCGCAGTCGCAGTTCGCCGACCTCAACAGCTCCGCCTAACTAACGACCACAGCTCGCCGACCTCCTACTCGCCGAACTCACGATCAGTCCTCTGACTGCACAACCCGCCATCACCGACTTACGCGACGCGAAAGAGGAAGTCGTAGCCCGTCGATACGACAGTGAGGGAGTTCGGAGTCGCAGCTCGTCGGTCTAACAGTTAGGTAGCTCGGTCGCAGCTCGCTCATCGCGCAGTCGCAGTTCGCCGGCCTCAACAGCTCCGCCTAACTAACGACCTCAACAGCTCGCCGACCTCCTACTCGCCAAGCTCATGATCGCAGTTCTCCGACCGTGCGACTCGCTGACTTCCCGGTCTAGGGATTCACACACGTCCGTCCATTGCTCCCGCCTAACGAGACCCAGCAGTCAATCCTAAGATCTTGGAGACCGACCTGAGATGCGCCAAGCTAACAAGGATCAACTTCGATGCATTCGCCACACCTCATGGCACCGAACTGGGGGGGGGCTTATTGTTGGAGGTGGGCTTAGCACCCCCAATTAGCTAGGCCCATCTCAGCAAATAAGGCCCCCGAGCTTCCATCCCGAGCTCGCACCCCGAGCTTCCATCCCGAGCTCGCGCCCCGAGTTTCCATCCCAAGCCCGCACCCCGAGTTTCCATCCCGAGCTCGCGCCCCGAGCTAACATTGATGCCGCACGAAGATGTACTGTTCCCGACCTGCTCCGCACTGTTCATGACGTGCCGGTACTGTTCACGACCTGCTCGGCACTGTTCACGACGTGACGGGTACTGTTCACGACGTGACGGGTACTGTTCACGACATGACGGGTACTGTTCACGACGTGACGGGTACTGTTCACGACGTGACGGGTACTGTTCACGAACCATCACGTCGTCCCTAAAAACCGGAGAGCTGTCTGCTCAACTCCCACTATAAATACCCCCTTTGGTATTCATTATCAAGACACAAAAAACTCTCATCTTCTCTCTCTAAATAACTTTTCCTCTCTAAAAGGAGCTCTCGGCAGCTCTCCGCAGCTCTCCCAGCTCGGCAGCTCTCCCAGCTCGGCAGCTCTCCCAGCTCGGCAGCTCTCCCAGCTCGGCAGCCCTCCCAGCTCGGCAGCTCTCCCAGCTCTCCGCTCTCTGCAGCTCTCCCAGATCTCCGCAGCTCTCCCGAGCTCCCAGCTCTCCCGACCAGACGACCTCCCAGCTCCCCAGATCTCTCCTACCCGCCTCAACAACGAACTACGAATGGCTTGATCCCCAACCCGGGGTACGTAGGCAGCCCTCCGGGCACAGCTATAAATCACCTCCTCCTCCTCATTTGCCGACCGGAACGCAACCGGCTCTATCTTAACAGAAAATCCCCGAACCTCACCGATACAAATTGATTTGTAGGAGACGTGCTAATACCCGTTCCAACAATCATCTATCTATTAACACATTTGGTTTTACCAAAATTAGATAGGAAAATCCTCGTTATGGAAGTTTGTTGGTTTAGGGGTTGATCATACATTTGTGGTTTTACATCAATTTTTTTTTTAATTATGGATATAAAAATTTGCTGGGGATTCTAACATAGAAGTGGTATATGTGTAAAAGTATTAAGCCAAATGCTAACAAGAGCATAACAACAACGGAAATTCCAAGGTATAAAATTGACAAGATTATGTCCATCCGTAACATATCTATTATTTGTTGATGATTATTTGTTTTTCTGTCGTGCAACACTTAATGACTGCGCCCAAATAGCAAATATATTACAAGACTATGAAATTATATCAGGACAAAAGGTAAATTTCAACAAATTTTTCATGATTTTTGGCATGAAAATCCCAGGAGCTAGGCGAATTTTTCTGCAAGGTATACTTGAAATCGATAAAATAGATGGTGGTGTTAAATATTTAGGTTTACCGGAAAAATTTGGCATGAACAAAACTGAAATGTTTGATTTTGTTATCAATAGAATAAGGGAAGAGTTAGGAGGTTTATAATCAGTTTTTATCTACGGCAGGCAAATAAGTTTTGTTAAAATCAGTCGCTCTTACAAAGCCAATATATTCCATGAACTGTTTCCTTCAAAAACAGTGTGTGATGAGATTAATAGTATGTTATCATCTTTTTGGTGGGGTAAAGATAATGGAAAAATAAAGATATCATGGATAGCTTGGAAGCGTCTATCTTTTCCTAAAAATGAAGGATGATTAGGCATTAGAGACCTTCACAAATTTAATATAGCTCTTCTGGCAAAACAAGTATGAAGAATTTTGAAAAATCCAAAGTCATTATAGGCTAGAATTTACAAAGGAAGATACCACAATTCATCGACATTCTTAGAGTCGTTGAGTGGAGGACAACCATCTTATGGATGAAGATCAATTCAAGCATGAAAGAATCTGTTACAAAGAGGTTTGCGATTCCAAATTGGTGATGGTCAAACAACAAATGTGTGGAAGGACGAATGGTCACCAACAATTCCGCCTCGAGCTGTAAGTGAAGGAGAGTTGGTATCTAATATGAGGAAATGTGACATGTGAAAGAATGGTTTTAGAGAATGAGATGAGAATAAACTGAACGTGATATTCAATGACGAGGAGATTAACCTTTCTCGATACGCTTCGATGGATACGTATATATGGCCCTATACTAAGGATGCAAAATATTCAGTAAAATCAGGATATTGGTTAGCAACTCACTTGTTCGATGATGAATATATGCATGAGCTTCCTCCTGGTTCAATTTCTCTAAAAAACAAAATCTGGAAATTGAAAATTCAACCGAAAATTCAGCATTTCTTGTGGAAAGAAATTTCTGGAGCACTGTCAGCAACTGAAAGGCTGATAACAAGAAATGTTCGAGTAGATCCAATATGTCAACGATGATGTAATGAGGTGGAAACTATCAACCATGTTTTGTTTGAATGCCCTTATGCGAGAGCGGTTTGGAGATGCACCACATTTCATCACTTTGATGCGTCTTCCACGAATTTGGAAATCAATATTCATGTTCTTTGGATATAAATAAAACAAGCTCTCTATCGAAAGATGTTCAATTTTTTTTCCTTTTTGGATAGTATGGTTTATACGGAAGTCTATGAATGAATTCATCTTTAATAAGAAAAATGTACATCCTAGTGAAGATGCTATTCGTAGTAGTCAAGTTGTTTCAGAATGGATCGCAACTAATAATGGTCTAATAACGAATACTGAACAAACTTTGATATATCACAATACAAAGAATAGTTGTTGCTTTGTTGGGAACCTCCTCCACATGGTTGGCTGAAATGTAACTTTGATAGTAATTATGGTCCTAATACTGAATTGACTGGTATTGGTTGGATGGCCAAAGATTCTAATGGGAATTATATGGTTTATGGTTTTGCGAAGTTAAAAGCGGTTAATTCAGCTCTTCAAGCCGAGGCTGCATGTTTTCTACAAGTTCTACAGTTAGTTTGGTCTTAAGGGTGGATATATAGTTGGTTTGAAGGTGACAACAAAGAACTTGTACATATTATAAAAGGAAGACAAAATAGCTTGGAAATTGGTAATATGTTGTACGACATACGACATTGGGTGGAAAAGTTATCTTACTGTTCTTTGGAACATGTAAACAGAGAAAAGAATCAAACAATTGATTTATTGTCAAAAAAAGTTTATGATTGTAATTCTTTATTTTTAACATTTGATGTTTTACTAGTTTAGTTGGTTAACTATTTGTATTCACCGTTTACCAATATAATTATAATAAAGCTAGATGTTAAAAAAAGAAGAAGAATTGATATATGTAAAAATATCCATCGTAAATATGTGGACAGTAAGAAAAATTATCCACTGTAGAATTATCCGTGGAACTATTCATCATTATTACATATACTCCATGTAGTTAGATTCAAATGATATATTATTTGTAATATGATCAATAGCAAATGTCTATGATGATGTAATTGATGACATTCATGGTTTACAAGCCAGTTTTATAAGTCAATTGTTCACATTTCTATCTGATAAATCAACTTCTTTAACTATCAAAAAACTAAATTGCTAAACTATATCACTATTTGTTAAAAGTACAATTAGAACTTACTAATGAATAATATAAATAATCGGCCTTAGTGTTATATACTTTTTTATTTTATTCACCGATTAACGTATACCAATTTTTAGAATGTCGTAAAAACATTTTATTTTTTTGTCGTCGAAAAAAAAATCTAACATCGGTCAAACACTGAGAACAAAATTTTTTTTTTTTTTTTTGGTCGACAAATTTATTTTTTTATTAATTAGACATTAGAAAGTCTGAATATAAAATTTCTGTTAACCACATCCAGATAAAAAAGGTGGATAAACACATCGTGAGAAAAAGAGTTATTATAACTTTTAATTTGGAGTTAAAAGGCAAAAGTTTTTAGAATGTTTTTTTTTTCAACGTCAAAAACTCCATATATTATTACGATGATTCGAGTAGGGTGACTTCGGAAGCCATCTAGATCGGAATCAAATAGTCTACATGTAAAAAGACAATACCTCGGGCTCGAACCCCTTTTGCAAGGGAATCGGCACAGACATTGAGAACACGAGGAATAAAAGAAATATAAAAAAAAAAGTAGAACGTAAATGATTGAACTCATCAATTTCCGAGGCTAGAGCAGGCCATTCTTCTTTTTCATTGACCACCTTAACCATCTGTAGGTAATTTGATTCAAAATTTATTGCTAGTAGTCCTAGCTGCAAGGCGGTCTTCATGGTCCATAATAAGGTATTAAATTCAGCATGAAAGGGGGATAAAGTTCTTTCCTTCGCAAAGGCGTCGAAAGTTTTTCGTCCGTTCACTAGCTCGATCCCATTAGGCATCTATTTGGCACCGAGGTTTTGGTCCGTTTCTCTCAACACCTTGGGGCGAGCTCGATAGGTTGACGCTTTTTTTCCCTATTTGCGAGACCACCTGAGCAACTTTCCAAATTTCTGTTTCATGGATGGTGAGTTGAAAGGTATCGACGGGAGAGACATCCTTACCATTAAATGTTTTGTCATTCCTAGCTTTCCAAATATATCAATTTTCTAATTTTAAAACGTTTAATTTGCTTTCCACTAAAGGGATGCAATAATGGTACGCACGGCTATATCTAAAAGTTCATATCATAAACAAACAAACAAGTCCACGATTTAGTTTCATCTTAAAGTATCAAGAGATCTTTAGTTTTATAGTATTTTATAGTTTTTTGATGTGGTATATATATAAATACACACGGACAGGTATAGATTAGGTAGACCAAAAGCCAAATTAAAGGAAAAAAGTTATTCACAAATTCAAGTTAGTGGATAGTTTTCAATGAACATGATCAATAAGTCTATATAATTTTCTTAATTAACAACTTTTTATAATATACATTTTTTAATCAAAATTTTCATACTATACTTTAATCATAAGAATATAAAAAAGCTGTCGACATAAGGAGTTTTGGGCCTTATTTTTATTTTTATTTTTTTTGTAATGAATATAAAAAAGCTGGGCGGAGCCGAAAAGGAAGTAGGAGGAGGTCAGCTCATTCCATCTAATTTTTTAAAATATATGTTTTTCTTTAAATAAAAATATATTGACCTCATTAAAAAATTGTTTTTGACCCTATAAAATTTTAACTAAATTCAAGACAAAGCTAAAATTTAGTTGTCTTAAAATAAAACTTGGGCTCATATTAAACTTACACCCAATACAAATTTAAATATTATAATAAATCATCCATAACTTTATAGATCTCAATTAATTAAAATTTGAATTTTTTTTTGTTTGTCTTGCTTTGCACTTACCAAGCAGCAATTTTAGATTGAATTTTAGGTTAGATTCTTTTTGTATTTTTTATATTTTACTACAATATGTTTAATTAGACTCTAAGTTTTTATTAGTTTAGAGATGGTTTAACTTGAATTCATAGAAATTTATATGTTTATAATCTGTGAATTGAATATCTTTAACTTTTTGTTTTTAATATAAAATAAACTAATTAATTTTAGTTTACAAGATAATTAATAGATCGATTTTTGAAAAGAAAATGTCCGCTAACATTTATATTGATAATGTAAAAAAAGATGAAATGTTTGCTAATTTGAGAAATTTTGGAGATTTAGCATATGTGATGATAAAAAACCAAGAAGAATCTTTCTCATCCTTTGGTTTATAAGATTTTGAAGTTATGTTTGACTTTGCATGTTGGTACTGCAACTGCAACCGTCATAGATGTTTCTCAATAATGATAATTGTCAAAACAGTATTACAGAATTCAAATTGTAATATAGGTTCGCTCTTCAGTGGACGGATGCCTCACCTTACGTTAGCCAATTATTCAAAACACACAAATTTTGCCTTAGAGAATAAATTTTTACCGTCTGGATGATCCGAAATCCCACCGAACAGAGTAAATGACATACAAAAACTTAACATTCACATAATATATATGATTTTGTTGTATTCTATTTTTGCACCATTAATCAGTAGTATTTTGTGTAGTATAAAAAATGATATTTAAAAAGTATATGTCGAAAACTCAAACGTTATAAATTTAAAAGTTTTTTTTTATAATCGTGATCATTCTAATCCGAAACTCACACTAATCTCCGATGTCCATAGAAATCCAGATTTTCTTGTCAGTATCTACGGGCGGCCAAGTAGAAATGGTTAAAAAATTTAACGATCGAAGAAACTTGATCTCTAACCTTGACTAACGGTAAAAATTCTCAATTTTGAGAACCACTAATTCACTACCACTTATCTAGAATAAAAATCTTTACTCATCCGTTTATAACACCAATATTTTTGTAATCCTTTTTTTTTGTTTGACAGACAAATACTTTTATAAATTATGAAAAAACCTTTTTTTGTGTGTGTTTTTGCAAAACATTAAGCGGATACATTATTTATTTTTTCCCAGCAACAACATATTAATATCAATAACTTCAACATCATATTATACAGTAAAGTCACTATAAATTAATATTAATAATTTTGAACACGTATCTACTACAATATACAATATATACATACATTACTACGATATACTAATAATTTTTTTTTTTTTTTGTAAAAAGGGATTTCATATTAAATTGCAGGAGAAATAAAAAAAAATATTACAAGCGCAACCCGGCTAGAGTTTAATGAGCAAAAGCCCAGTAGTAGCAAATAAACCAGTAAAAATACAGATCTTAATTGTGAACCAGATAGTAGGAGAGCCCAAGGCCCAAGATTTTAGTCAAGGATATGAAGAGACTCATCAGAATTTCGATATCACCGAGAGAGATCAGAGCCGAGAGATAAGCCAGTTACCATGAATTGCTTCTCTTTGGCTGCAGAATCCAGAAGTTGATCTTACAGATGCAGAACTTGGGAAGAACAAATGTGGAGATACCAGCAATGACGGTGTTGATGAGCTGTAAACGTCCTGCGAAAGACAGAGACTTCACAGACCATGTACTGATTCTCCCTTTCACTTGTTGCATAAGTGGTTCACAATTTGCAATACTCAGTTTCTTAGTACGAAGTGGTTCCGAAGGCGAAGGCTATGGGAAGCTTATAAAAGAAAGGCAGAAGCAAGTTATGAAATTCGTAAGCTGTTTTATACTACTTCCTTATTATGTTGGTTAAGTTAAACCGGAATTATTGTACTAATAAAACCAAATTATGGAAAGTTGTTGTATGATAATTTGTTTTTCGTTACACTTCCTTATTTATATTAGTACTAGATAAGTACCCGCATATATGCGGGTTTGTAATTTAATATTTTATAACCAGTTAAAAACTATTAAAGACGACAAAATGGAAATCAAAATTAGATCACCCGTGAAAATATATAATACATAAATTTAGCAACAAAGTTTACGATAAAATAAATATATACATTGAAAGAAAAATTTGGTGAAGAGATGCAGTAAATAGTTTTGGATAAGATTATTGGACTTTTAATTTTTTGGTGTGTAATTGACACAGTACCAAATTGTGGTTTATATAAAGTTGAGAAATTATAATTATTTTCCTTTTAAAATTAATTTCCTTAATCTAAATGGAAAAACTAAGAAATGTTTTTCTTTTTTATATTAATTTTACCTTGATAAATTTAATTTTTAATTTTTTAATTTTATTGTTTCAGTAACTATATCTTTTAAGATTAAATTTTCAACTTTGACTTCTCAGAATTTTTAAGTTTTTTTTATTAATCGATTTTAATTTTTTTAGTGAATTAGTAAATTTGAAACCAATAAAAGTTAAGAAAATACCTTTCTCGAAACACAGTAACATAATCAAAATCACGATTCATATATAATTTAGTTCTAGAAGATGCCGACAAACAAAAAGAGTTAATTATATTGAATTATAATAGTATTTTCCTGTATTCAAAAATAATTTAGATTAAAGTTAGATAATAAATTTATAAAATTAGGATAATATATTTGTTAAAAAAATTACAAATATACTGACATTCTCATCAAATAAGAGTAAATTCATTTCTATGAGCTCATTGTTTTTTTTCAAATTTCTTGCCTTCCACTTTTTGATTAGACGAACTACGGTACGACGATAAGAACGCTTCCTATTTAAGCTATCTAATGTTAAATAGTCTCTATTGTTATTTAGAATTTCAGCATTCATTTTTTCTCTCTTGATATTCTTGTAAAAAAAAAAAATTGCATTAACGTACAAAATAATTCTTTTTTTTTATATACACCAATAACGTACTCGAATTTTTTTTTATACACCACCTCTATATGTAGGTTTGTTAAGATATAAATTACAAAAGATTGATAAACTATAACGTACAACATATTTTTCAGCATAGTAATCTAAAAAATAATAAAAACTAATATTATACACCACCTCTAAGATATTTGCCTAGATATGGTGTCAGTCACAACATAATATGTCAGTCACATATATTTTCCTTTTTATTAAATTAAACTCTAACTTTTAATTTTAAGATAAATTTCCTTATAGATAAATTTCTATAATCTAAAATCAATTTTTATTTTCCTTTTTTTTTGGTAACTTTACATTTAGGATTAAGTCTATGTTCTATCTTTGTTTTTTGCTAACTTTACTTTTATGATTAAGTCTTTTTTTTCTTTTTTTAAAAATTAAACTCTAGCTTTTAATTTTAAGTTAAATTTCCTTAATAAATAAATTTTCTTAATCTAAAAACAATTTTTATTTTCCTTTTTTATGCCAACTTTACATTTAGGATTAAGTCTATGTTTTTTTTTGGCTAACTTTAATTTTAGAATTAAGTCTTTTTGTCTTTTTTCTAAAATTAAACTCTACTTTTTAATTTTAAGTTAACTTTCCTTAATCTAAAAAAACTTTTATATTAACTTGACACGTATCAAAATCTAATTGATTAACTCGACATGTGTCGCAAACTTGGGAGTAACTAACTTTGAATCATTCTCTTTTATATATATAGATATCTTTATGGAATCAATCCTTAAATCATTTGTTTTTCGTAATAATCGTTTGTTTTTGTTCTTTACTAACATTCGTTAACTATTTAAAAAAAAATTATAAACTAAATAAAATATTACTGTAGTTATAGGAAGTGTATTTCCACTGAAAAAACCGCTTTTTTGTGGTTTATAACTTGTCGATTTGACGCTTTTGTATGAAAATATCAAATGCATTTGATTTTATTTATTTATTTGATTTTATTTATTTTTAATAAATAATTAAATATTAGTACTCCACAAATTGAAAGTATCAAAAACAACAGAAATTTTTTTTAATTGTAAAGACATTTTTTAAATTTAAATACTAAATCATGATGCTGATGCCATGTATCATCTATATGAAATTTAAAATACTTTTTCAAACCACAAAGAATCATATGACAAAGATCTTCTCAATTCCAATGATTTATTTAACCTTTTTAATCTAAAACTCTCGCCGGTGAAACGGTCATCGGCGGCGGAGAGCAGATTCATTCATGCTATATAGAGAAGAAGTCTCAATTTCACTCATTCTTTTACCAAAAATAAAAAAAAGGAAAGCAAATCTTTTAATTTATTTTTATTACCATCAAAACAAAAAAAGAATCCTAATTTAAGGAAAAAAAAAGCATTAATTTATATATTTTCCCATTTAAGAGAGATGTATGCGAGTGAGAAGGATTTGGATGCATGAGAGGCGCAACATGGCGCATATTAGCAATAACCCTTTTTGTTTCTGGGTCCTTGGTTTTCCTCTTTATTCCTCCAAAAACCTAAGCCCACGAGAGTATCCTCTCTTCTTCTCCTTTTATCTCTTCGCAGCTTCCCTCTTCTCGCAGATCCACACAGATCTTCGTTTCGATTCAATCGCTTTTTTCCTCTCTACCAGATTCGTCAGATCTCATCGATTTTCTCGTTTTTTTCGCCGGTTTTCATCGATTCCAGGTAATTTTCGATCAGATATATCGTTTTTGTGTGTTTTTTTCGGTGGGTTTGTTGGTGTGATGTCAGATCTGTTGTTTGTTTTCTATTTTCTTGGTTGGATTCCTTGGATTTAGATGGTGTTCCAGAATGTTTTCTGGAAAATGAGGTTTTTTCAATCTAAATTTATGAGTTTTATGTGTTTGGACGATTAGTCCGATCTCGATTTCCATCGATCTTGATTTTTTTTGCTAGATCTGTTGGATTTAGATGATTCTTGAGAAGATTCTGGAAACGATTTTTGTGGGTTTCCTGTTTTTGGTCAAAATTCAGATTATTTATCATCGATTTCGATCGATTTTAGGACGAACTTTGTTCTTAACTTCGGATTCATCGTGTTTTTTTTCTTCTTCATCTCTTGAATTTGATCAAATATCAGCATTTTTCTCATTTTCTTTTATAAACTTCTGTTTTTTTGAACCTGAAAACTCGTTTTGTGGAGTTTCTGTGTTTGTTCAAAATCCGATCTCGATTTCTATCGATTTGTGATGAATCCCATTCATAACATCGATTTGTGGTATATGAAAAAACCAAACTTTGGCAATATTTTTATGTCAAAATCATGTTGAAATAAGCGTCTTTTATTTGCAGGAATTTGGGAATTGGTAGGCTAACTTCCAGCAAAGATGCAGGGCTATGAAGAAGTAAGTATTTTTCGGTGATTTTTTTTCGAATTCGCTTTGAGTTTACATCTTACACCGTTTAACAACATGATTCGCTATTTCAATTGCAGGACCTTGATGAGGAGGCTGGGTATGACGACTATTATAGTGAGCAGGAGTATGAGGATGAAGAGGAGGAAGAAGAAGAACTTCCCCCAAAGGAGGAATTGGAATATCTTGAGTTGCGCCAAAAGATAAAGGATTCAATAAGGAAGAACATGGGAAAAGGAAGTGCTAATGCTCAATCTTCACAAGAGAGAAGAAGAAAACTCCCTTATAACGAGTATGTGGTTAGCTATTAATCACCATTTTTTAGGTATTACAATATCATGGAATGTGTTTTGATTTAGGCAAATTGTGTGTTTTTTGCAGCTTTGGTTCCTTCTTTGGTCCTTCGCGGCCTGTTATTTCCTCGAGGGTTATACAAGAAAGCAAATCCTTGCTAGAAAACGAGCTACGGACAGGTGGAATGTCGAACTCGAACCAAACTGTATGTACCTTAAATCTCCCTTTTCTCTTCACATTTTATTGTTTGAAATGTTTTTGCTGATGGAAGTATTTGTGTTGTGTGCAGAAAAAAAGACCTGTTCCGGCAAGCGGTTCAGAGACTAAGAATGTGTCACATGAGAAGCGGCCTAAGGTTGTGAATCAGGTGAGGAGGAAAGTTGAGACTCTTAAGGACACAAGAGACTATTCGTTTTTGTTTTCCGATGATGCGGAGCTTCCTGTTCCAAAGAAGGAACCTCTGTCTCGAAGTGGCTCCTTTCTTAATTCTGGTATGTTGTGTCTACTAAAAAACTTTGTTTACCGTTTGTGATCTTTAAAGCATACCATTTTCATGGAGATAACTTATACAGGTTTTTTGCTGATGTTCAAGAGGCTCGATCTGCTCAATTATCAGCAAGGCCCAAACAATCATCAGGTATCAATGGTCGAACTGCTCACGTCCCCCCTCGTGAGGAGAAGAGACCTGTTTCAGCAAATGGGCATTCAAGACCGGCTTCCTCTGGCAGCCAAATGAATAATTCAAGACTTGCTTCTTCGGGCAGCCAACTGAATTCGAGATCCGTCTCGGGGAGACCGGCTTCCTCGGGTAGCCAACTGAATTCGAGATCTGTCTCAGGGAGACCGGCTTCCTCGGGCAGCCAAATGCAAAATTCAAGACCGGCTTCCTCTGGTAGCCAAATGCAGCAAAGGGCTGCGTCCTCGGGCAGTCAAAGATCAGGTTCCTCGACAAACCGTCAAGCACCCACAAGGCCAACTGGGTCCACAATGAATGGCCAATCAGCTAACCGGAATGGCCAACTGAATTCCCGATCAGATTCCCAGAGATCAGCTCCTGCGAAAGTGCCAGTGGATCAGAGGAAACAGATGGGCAGCAGCAATGGAGTTGGTCCTGGTCGGTCAGCACCTGCGTCTAGACCTTTACTATCTAAGATGTCATTGGAGAGAAAGCCCTCCATCTCGGCGGGAAAGAGTTCCCTTCAAAGTGCTCAGAGACCGTCCTCATCGAGACCAATGTCATGTGATCCCAGAGAACGGTTGGTAGAACAGAGAAAGGTTTCTCGTGACCCTACCTCATCCCGAATGATCCCGAAACAATCAGGGCCTACCTCGAAACACCAGGTATCATGATTTTTCACATCTTTATTTTATTTTTGCCAAAACAAAAACTAGCAAAGTCACTAATCTGTCGAGTAACTTGTACAGATGATGAGTAAACCGGCGCCCAAGAGACCTACATTGCGTGATGTAGATGATGATCGGAGGCCGCCAAAGAAGAAGAAGCCTGCAAGAATGTCAGAGGATGATATAGCAATGAACATGATTAGAACAATGTTTAAGTACTGCTTCGAACTTTCCTCCTACTCTGAAATCCAGTACTTTTTTAGAGCCTTTTCTCCTTACACTAATGGGTTTTGCGTTTCAATCTCAGGACCGATCGTTTTGCTGGGCGTGACGATGATGACCGAAACATGGAAGCAAACTTTGACGATATCATGAAGGAAGAGAGACGAAGGTACATCTATATTTTGATGATTACGAGTGTCATTTATTTGTTTATTAGATTTTTACTTAAACGGTTTATGTTGAACTGTTAAATGCAGTGCGAGAATCGCAAGGGAGGAAGATGAAAGAGAAGCTATGCTCGAAGAGGAAGAAGAAAGGAGAAAAAGAGAGAGAAAGAAGAAGCTGAGCCGTTAAAAGTTAGAAGAATCCTTTGCTCTTTTGTCTTCTTTTAGGATTCTTTTTAGGGTTCTCTCATTTACATTTCTCTCTTTGGCCGCTGGAGGCAAAAGAGTTTAACTTTTTTTTTTCTTCAAATTATGAGTCTTGTTTCTTGGAATTGTACAATTAGTAATAATATCTTTTATTTGGGTCACTTCAGGAATTTTCTTGGTAACCTTCAAAGTTGGTGAAAGTTGATTCTTTTTTTGTTTTTGGGGGTAATACCAGAGAGGATGATAAAGAAAAAGAAACAGAGAGAGAAAAAGAATATCTTTATTCACGTGATGTTGCTTTAGTTTAGATGAATTTCTCAAAACTTTTTATAAGTCCAATAAGATGATTTTGTGATCCTTTTGTCTCCTTTTCTTCTTTGAAAGATCTTTGCTTGAGAGATCAAATGGTGACCAAAGAAGAAGATTGTCTTCCTCCTGTAACGGAGCCGTCGAGATGTTATTCTTCTTCTACTCCTCTTGCGGAGTTGGACACTCTTCGGAGCTTAGAAATCGTTGAATCTTCTTTTCTGTCTCCCGTTTGGTATGTGATTCATTGCTTTACCTCTTCACTTTTCCTCTCTGTCCGCCATAAAACGGATTTCAAAATCTCCCTTCTCCTCAATATGAAGAAAACGATGCAAAGTTGAATGATTTTCCCATGATTTTGGATGACCTGATTTGTCTTTGTTCTTCTATCTAAGACTATGAATCTCATTTGTGATTTGTGTGTTTGATTTCTTTGCATTATCTTCTTCAAAACCCTTTTTCCAGGTTACTGGTGATCTTTTGCGTCATCAACTTGTTAAACTACATGGATCGAGGTGCGATAGCTAGCAATGGTGTGAATGGAAGTAGCAAGAGTTGTGATGATAAAGGCAAATGCACTCCTGCAACTGGAATTCAGTAAGATTTTATGATGCTGTATAGAATAATTAGGATAATTATTCAATATTTGCATTTTAATTATATTGCTTATCCTAATTTAATTCTGATTGTCTCCAATGCTATAAAGTCTTGGTGCTTCTTAAGATTGTTTATGCCTATGCTTTTCTTACTTTGTTAAATCTACAGATATTTCAACGAATCTAAAAGAAATGGTTTTAAAGAAGGAATTCTCATACTAAACGAATAATTTTGTGATTTGTGGATGCTTATTTTAGGGGACATTTCAATCTAAGTAATTTTGAAGATGGTGTATTGTCATCTTCATTTATGGTTGGACTTGTTATTGCATCACCAATCTTTGCTTCATTGGCAAAAAGGTTAGAAACACTTTCATTTTTGTATTTGTCTCCCTTTTCAAAATAAGCTTATTCATGTGGTTTATTGTTTTTAGTGCAGCTTCAATCCATTTAGACTTATTGGAGTAGGCTTAACTGTTTGGACTATTGCAGTTCTTGGTTGTGGCAGTTCCTTTTCCTTTTGGTTTATCGTCTTATGTCGTATGTAAGTTAGTTTTTGTTTTTGGTACAAGATATGATTGACTTTGCTTGCTCCAAATTTTTGATTTTTGGTACACCATTTGATTACTCCTAGGTTCGTTGGTGTTGGTGAAGCTTCTTTCATTAGTCTTGCAGCTCCATTTATAGATGATAATGCTCCTCACAAACAGGTTTCTGTTTTTTTTATGGAGTCAAATGCACCATTTCTATTAATTTCATATCTTCTTTCTGTTAACTGTTTTCTTCAGAAAGCTGTGTGGCTTGGTGTGTTTTACATGTGTATACCAAGTGGTGTTGCTCTGGGCTATGTCTATGGCGGATACGTATGTATAAAACGTCTATAAATTAATATTGTTGGGACTATGATACCGCATTTCGTGATTCATTCTTGTTGATTTTAGGTTGGAAAACATTTTAGTTGGCGCTATGCGTTTTGGGGAGAAGCAGTTTTAATGGCTCCATTTGCTGTTCTTGGTTTCTTGATGAAACCTTTGCAGTTAAAAGGTTAAGAACAAATTTTGTCTTCTGTTTCAAGCATGAACTGTTAAAAAGATATTGATCTAAGAAAATTGAAACAGGGTTTCCTTCTACTGATTCGATAAAGACGGTTAAATCAGTTGAAGTAATGGCTTCATCAGTAGGTAATTTTTTTCATCTCTCTTCTATGTCAATGAGAATGTGCTCTGATTATACAGTTGTGCAGTGAGACTTTGCCTTTTGCAGGCGCAGAGACATCGAAAAACAACAATCGTCTTCAAGCTGGTAATGAGATTGAGCATGATCAGTTTGAGGTCTCCATTGAAACTTACAAGTAAGTTGATTTCATAATCTTAATTTCTTAATTTCCTTCCATATGATTGTATAGCTCTCAAATCTTTTACTTCAACTTTGGCAGGTCAAGTTACGTGAGCGTAATTTGGAAATCATTTACTCAATTCGCGAAAGATATGAAAGTTTTATGTAAAGAAAAGGTCTTTGTTGTTAATGTATTAGGTAAAGATTTCCTCTTACTTTCACCAATCTCTTCTTCTTCTTATTTATCTTCTCTGTTGATTGATACACTTACCTTGACAGGTTATGTATCATACAATTTTGTTATTGGAGCATACTCATATTGGGGACCAAAGGCCGGTTATAATATTTATAAAATGGTGAAACAGTTATTCTATTAATCTTTTATCTTGAGGGTTCATGAAAGATTCAAACTTTGATCTGATAAGAACTGTATTTTGACAGAAAAACGCCGATATGATCTTTGGGGCAGTAACTATCATTTGCGGGATTGTTGGGACATTATCAGGAGGCTTTATACTTGATCGCGTCACTGCAACAATTCCAAATGCTTTTAAGGTGAGAAAAGCTTTTCTTCTTGTTTTCGGATTAATCAGGTTTGTATCAAACCATTTGATATTTGGATGCAGCTCTTATCCGGAGTAACTTTTCTCGGAGCGATATTTTGCTTCACTGCATTTACCTTAAAGAGTTTATACGGTTTCATCGCTCTCTTTGCCTTAGGAGAGCTTCTTGTGTTTGCTACACAGGTAATAAAAGCTTTTTCAAACTTTAAGCCTTTGTGTTGTTGTAATATTTGATATTGCACCATCAAGAACAGCTTCGTCTATCTTCTTCTTCAGGCTCCTGTGAATTATGTGTGTTTGCATTGTGTGAAACCAAGTTTAAGACCATTATCTATGGCTATCTCTACCGTTGCAATTCACATATTTGGCGATGTTCCTTCTTCGCCTCTTGTCGGTATTCTTCAGGTAAAAAAACTTTTCTTTTCCCATCTCCAATCCTGGAAAAAGAAGAAAAAAACAGAACTTTTGGGAACCAAAATGCTCCATTAATGTATGTGTATATGCAGGATCATATCGATAGTTGGAGAAAAACCGCGTTGATTCTTTCATCGATTCTGTTCATAGCTGCTGCAATATGGTTTACAGGTAAAACAAATCTCAATTCTTTAACCTGAATAATCGCAGAAGAAAGCTTTCTGGTCAAAATCAAGAACTTGTTTTTGTTGCGAATACTGTTTTTCCAGGGATATTCATAAACAGTGTAGATCGGTTTAACGAAGAAACTGAAAGTGAGAACCAGAGGAGGCACGAACAATCGATTCTGACTCCATAAATACTTACGCAAAAATTGGAATATGTTTGTTTTGTATTGTACAGTTCCAAAACACAATGGTGATGAATGGTATATCACTTTTACCAATTAGAACATTTTTCAAGTTTACACGTTTTCGAAAAATGATTCTGCTATATATTTCAAATTTGTTCAAAATATAATCTCCTAAAACTAGCTTTTTTAACTCTTTGTAAATATTTATGGGGTTTTTGCATATACGATCATTTTATGAAAACATAGTTTGTCTACTAACACTTCACAAAAACTGCATACTATATGTATTTTACAAAAATTGAACACGTTGACTTTCCAGTAGCACTGCACGAATCAACGGTGTAGTACACATACCAATAACATGCAGGGGCAAAATCATCATTAGATTATTAGTCATTAGATTATTCGTGTATTCATCTGACATACTAAAGAGACACTTGGTTTTAGACTAAATTCAAACTTCTTCAAATGTAACATAAACTGTTGATTCAGTGAAGATAAAAACAAGAAGAATCTGAAGAATAAAAGAGACTAAATGTAACATTAACAGTTGATTCAGTGAACATAAAACAAGAAGAATCTGAAAAAAAAACAGGGAAAAAAGCCTGAGGCGAATCGATCAATAGAGCCTACCGGTACATTCAGAAGAGCCACAGTAGCAAATTTTCTTCTTGATATTACCGTTAGAGTCGCGTACCTGATCGATATTGTAGTTGTAGTGGTAAGTGAGTTCTTGAAGCGGAGGTATATTGTCCATCGCGAAGAACATCACGTGAGGGATTCTCTTGTCTTCATGATCATACAATACGTTTTGTGCGTACAGATTCGGCGAGCAGCTATGGTTTAAAAACCTCCCGACATTCCCTTTCTTTGCAGCATCAATGGTGAATCCGCTCGTCTTATCATCATCTTCATCTTCTTCCATAGCCTGGCCTGCCTGTGTCTCGGGCATTAGCTTCGACATCCCTTCCGCTAAAGTGTTATCATATTTGTTTCCAATGTCAAAGAGATACTCGTCGTTCCCAATTCTTCTTTCCGCTTCTTTATCCTCTAAAAGCTCACCTACGTATTCACATATGAAGCTACCCGAAGGGATCGAGCTAAGCGATCTTACTCCCCAACCTCTTGACTCGGTTTTGAAGATCTCAAGCTTGAACTTGATCCCGCGTTGTGTGACTCTTAGGTAGCAAGAAGAAGGGCATTTGCAGAGCGGACCACACTCGTAGATTAAATTCTTTGCACTAACTATGGCTCCATCGTAGTTGTATGGTATCTCACCTCCGTTTTTCGCCACGCAGGCGCAGTTTCTCGATTCCGTGCAGCGTTTGCTGCAACCACATGCCTTTGGAGGAATTGGTCTGCACCAATCTGGGTAAATAATTTTAGTCGTGTAGATGAACGGAGGCGGTTTCTCGTCGTCAATTTCATTCACAGCGCAAATAGGTAATCTCTCATGCCCTTCTGAGATGTCAAGTCTGCACAGGCCTTCCCGGTTTTCCGACCTCTTTGATTTCTTCACCACTTTCCATGAAAGCTCGGGTTGTCCAGGCATGCGCCTAAGTTTAAACTTGAAGACGAGCTTGCCGTGTGATCCAGTTTCTTGCCAATACTCTTCGACAACATATAATCCGTCGTAAACATAATTGCCACCTTTTGCAGAACCTGATGATTCCAAAACAGCCTTTTTGTTGCCTCTTATGACACGCACAGGGTTTTTCATGTTTATGCTGTTTGCTAAAGCTAGGTTTCCCTTTTGCAGCTTTTGGTTTTCAGGCTGTTTTTCTTCCAGTCCTCTTTTGTTTACTTTAATCACATTTCCGCCTTGACCCGTGTACGTCAAGAACTCCGAGTTATCCAGCTGGTCATCGTACCCTCCAGAGGCTACAATACTCGTTGCATAGATTTCCCCATCGACCTTCATATAATCGATACCGCCTTGACTGGGTCTATGTATACCAAGGATGTTCAGCTCCATCCTATATTGAAACTCATCACCAACCTCAACCCCAGGAACAGTTCCCATAATCTGATTACCAGTGTTGAGAAATTTTCCTTTTAGTTTGAGAATTTTTGAAGCCTCGAAATCTACTCTGAAATTCCTTTTTTTCGTAGGCTTTGCTTCTTCCTCCTGCAAAAGTTTTCTACAAGCTCCATAGAAAAGACGTAGAGTTTCCTTGACTTTGTTCCGAATACTATCACCACTGCTTGAACCATTGGGACGCGAAGGAGGAATACTGACTTGTAATGTTCGAGGCTGTCGAGCTAGCTCCTGGTCCGGAGAATTCTCTGAATCTGGACTTACCCGGTCACGCAAATATAAGTTCCTCTTCTCACCGTTCTTCATCCTAGATCCTTCGCCATACTCTCGACTGGTCGTTTTGGTAAGCTTCAAGGGTGAATGAAATGCAACCCCTTTCTTTGCCTTTCTTTTGCTCACCGACTTCTTAAGAACCAATCTCTTCCGCATCGACCCCGTCGTTCTGCCGATGTTTTGCCCACCAACAACAGAACCCAGCGCCGCACTCTCATCTGGGAAACAGATGGTTATAGGCTGAACCTCCACCGGCTCAACCAAAGGTAGATCACTTGTGTTCTCCGGCAGATTCCCATCTTCTGAGGCAATCATCAATTCGTCAGATTCCTCTTTCATTGGCTCCTGTTCAGGTTCAGGCACGTTAACCACGACTTGCATGTCACTACAAGGCTGCACATCAATGGATTTCAACTGATCATGATCATCCCGCTGTCCCAGGTTTTCTTCCTCTTTAGCTGAAGGCTCATCAACCTTAGCTTCAGAAGACTGAGCATATCCGTCATCAGAAACATTCCCGTTCTGGCAAGTATTGGCTTCCATTCTCGATCCGAGCCTAATGGCATGTGTTCCACATCCAGGTGGGAAATCTCTAACCGCATAAACCTTCCGGCGCTTGAACTTTAGCCGGCACATAATATCGGAGACGCGGCTACCATTCTGCAAACCATTTCCATTGCTCGACGAACTAACTTTCGACGACTCCGTATGTACCATATTTTCCACTATCCCCATTCCAAAACTCATCAAAGACAACCAAAATCACCAGACTTGTACTGCAACAACATTGAACAAATTGAGGAAACGTCATCAAAATCTCTCACATACAAACAAACAGATTTAGATCTAGTACTAAGTTTACTATTCAAAATCCATCAATCAAAAGATAATTGTTTATCCGGATTCTAAGCAGAGATAGACAGATTCTTCAAATCCTATTAAGTTAGAGTAAAAAAAAACTCTTGTCGACTACAAAACTAAGTATGAACGAACGGATTCAAAATCCATGAGTTTTAGACATAATTTCGCAGAGATTTCACGAAACCCAGAATTCGAATCATCTCCATCAACAGAAACGCGATGGAAGAGATAAAAAAAAAGGAGATCAAATTCGGAGAAATTTTACCGATGAAGGAAGGATCGCAAATGGTGGAAGGAGAGGAGATGATGATGATGAATCGAATTCCCTCAAGTTTATAAATAAATCGAATTCAAATTCGAATTAGCTCAAATCGATTGAGAGCATTTGAAGGAAACAAATCGCAAATTATTTTTTCAGAAATTAACGTTGCGGAAAAAAAAGAGGACTCACTGTAAAAGTGCCACGATTTACTTACCATCTCCATCTCCATCTCCAATGTATTCTCTCAATCTCCAATCTATTCTCTCATTTTTATAAGTAATTCCAAAATGGAGTTGGATTGTATTCTCCCATTTTTTTATTTTAAAAAGAATATTGTTAGTGTTGGGCCTGTCTACATTAAAGCCCAAATACAAATTTGGTTTGACAAATAAACTTACGGCTTTATCAAGGCCCATTTCGAATCTGTCAACGTCTACAAAGAAGTCAACTTCGTCTTCTACATTGAGATCGCAAAAAAGAAAGAAACAGAAAAAGAAGAAAAACAGAGCAACGAGAGAAAAAGCTTTCTGCTTCCTTATCCATTGTATTTTTCTTCTTCTTCTAGGGTCGAGATCCAAATTGCTCTTCTGTGATAGTACCTGTAAACACAAGGAGCAATTCGGTGAGATACTTGTGAGATCCACGATTGGGGAGTTTCCAATCCGATAGTACAAGATTCGCGAGGCAGTGCGAAGACTCCCCCGGACGTAGCCTAACGGTGAACCGGGTCAAAAGTCTCAAGTGTAAAAGGCATTAGGTCCTAAATTCAAGATCATCAAATCAAGCTCAAAGTCTTACAAGTGGTATCAGAGCTATAAGGTTGCTCATTGCTTCCGCAATAATCTAGGAGTTTTCTCTATTTTTGAGACGAAAGAAGATTAAAGAATCTACAGCAAAGAAACGAAGCAGTTCCAGCAAGAAGAAAGATCAGGTCAAGGTTCGAAACTTATCTGGTTTATCTGTGGTTGCGAGGGATCAGCATCAGCTTTTTGGGTCGCGTGTTTGATTCTTGGTCTACGAAGAGTTTGGTTAAATCTGCAGTATGGAGCCAACTCAGGGACGTTTTGAGGTAGAGAAATTTGATGGCAAAGGGGACTTTGGGATCTGGAAACACAGAGTGTTGTGTGCACTGGAGATTCTTGGATTAGACACCATCTTAGAACCTGAAACTAAAGATGGATCTGATCAGAAACAAGAAGAGAAAGAAGGATCAAAGACAGATCCAAAATGGGCGGCTAAAGATAAAAGGGTAAGAAGTCTTATCAAGCAGTGCCTCAGTGACCAAATTCTCAGAAAAGTCATGAAGGAGAAGACTGCACTAGACATCTGGAAGGCCCTGGAAAAGGATTATCAAACAAAGTCACTACCAAATAGGATCTATCTTAAACAGAGATTTGCAAGCTACAGGATGGATGAAAACATAAGCATGGAACAAAACTTTGACACCTTTCTTAAACTGGTAAGTGACCTGGAGAGTCTGGACATAAAAATCTCAGATGAAGATCAGGCTATACAGATACTTACAGGTCTTCCACCCAAGTATGAAGCTCTAGTCCATACGCTGAAATACGGCAGTGGTAAAGATACTTTGACTGTGAGTGCTGTGACAGAATCAGCTTATGCTAAAGAGACAGAATTAAGGGAGAAAGGCTTCCTTAGCAAGTCAAAAGCAGAAGCTGAAGGCCTGTATGCTGGTGACAGAAGAAGATTTGAGAAAAAGAGTGACCAGTACTCGAAGAACAAGTCACAAGGCAAAGGAAAGAGTGATAAATTCAAGAAGAAGGATAAAGATGGCAAAGGCTGTTTCATCTGTGGGAAAGAAGGACACTGGAAAAGAGAATGTCCTGAAAAAGGCAAGAACAAGAGCTCTAGTTCTGCAAATGTAGCTTCAATCGTCAAGGAGCCACTAATCCTAACAGCCAGTATACAAGACACTAAAGATGAGTGGGTCATGGACTCTGGAAGCAGTTTTCACATTACTCCAAACAGAGAACTGTTATTTGACTTGCAAGAATCAAATGGTGGAAGGGTGTTAATGGGAAATAACACATTCAGTGAAATCAAGGGCATTGGAAAGATCAGAATTACCAAACCAGATGGTTCTGAGGTAATTCTAACTGGAGTCAAATATATGCCAACCATGGGAAGGAACTTAATTTCATACGGTTGTTTGGAGAGGTCTGGTTGTAAGTATGAAGGAGAAGGTTTCAAAGTTAAATTCTTCAAAGATGGAAAAGAAGTGATAACGAGAGTGTTCAAGGATGGGTTGTACTATCTAGAGGGAACAGTTTCAAAGGGTGAGTCAAACTCAGCTAGGGCCAGTGTTGACTCTACAAGGAAATGGCACTCTAGATTGGGTCACATGGGTCAGAAAGGCATGGATAAGCTAGTTAAGGAAGGCTACTTAACCAGCAAGGACATTCAGACCTTGGGATTCTGTGAAAGCTGTGTGTTAGGAAAAGCACATAAGCAGAGTTTTTCAAAAGGGAAACACACTTCAAAAGGAGTTCAGGAATACATTCATTCAGACCTATGGGGAGCACCTACTGTTACGCCAAGCTTAGCAGGAAATCAATACTTTGTTACTTTTATAGATGATTATTCAAGGAAGTGTTGGATTTTCTTCTTAAAGACCAAAGATGAAGTTTTTCAGAAATTCAAAGACTGGAAAATTCAAGTGGAGAACCAGACAGGAAGGAAAATTAAGTGCCTGAGGACAGACAATGGGCTGGAATACTGCAACAACCAGTTTGATACTCTTTGCAAGGAAGCTGGGATCAAAAGGCATAGAACATGCACTTACACTCCACAGCAAAATGGAGTCTCAGAACGGATGAATAGGACCATTATGGAGAAGGTAAGGTGTATGTTGTCTGAGAGTGGTATGGAAGAAAGTTTTTGGGCAGAAGCAGCTTCAACAGCAGTCTATTTGATAAACAGATCACCTAGTTCTGCTATTGACTTCAAGGTACTTGAAGAGTTATGGTCAGGATCTAAGCCAAGCCTAAGTCATCTCAGAAGGTTTGGTTGTGCGGCGTATGTTCATGTGGTGCAAACAAAGACTAGTCCGAGAGCAGTAAAGGGCTATTTTGTTGGATATCCGCAAGGTACTAAAGGCTTCAGGGTTTGGTTGCCGGATGAAGGAAAGTGCACTATCAGCAGAAATGTGGTATTTCATGAAGAAGAGGTTTTCAAGGATATGAAGCAAACATCAGAATCTGATATTGAGAAGGCAGAGTCTGTAAAGGAACAGGTCATGGAAAAGGGAAAGAAGAGGGTTATTTTTAACCCAAAGTTTCTTATTGGAGCATCAGGAAATGAAGGGTCTCAAAGAGCTTCAACATCAGGTAGTTCAGAAACTACAAGGTCTTCAGTTTCAGGTGGAGTAACCTCGGGAAATGATTCTTCAACATCAGGAGATGAGGGTTTAGAATCAGAGGCTGTTTCAGACAGTGAAGAAAGTGAAAGAAATGTTGAGGATCATGGAACCTTAGATGATTATATTTTGGCAAGAGATAGAAGTCGCAGAGAGTCAAGGATGCCTTCAAGGTATGATGATTTTGACGTGACAGCTTATGCTCTATCAGCAGCAGAAGACATCGAGATAGAAGAACCCAAGACATTCACAGAAGCAATGAAAAGCAAAGACAAAGAAGGATGGACTTCAGCAAGTCAAGATGAAATGGAGTCATTGCACAAGAATGAAACTTGGGACATTGTTGATAAACCAGAAAAGAAAAGGGTGATAGGCTGCAAGTGGATATTCAAGAGGAAACCAGGGATACCAGGAGTAGAAAAGCCTAGATTCAAGGCCATATTGGTTGCAAAAGGTTTTGCACAAATTGAAGGAGTAGACTATAATGAAGTTTTTGCCCCTGTAGTGAAACATGTCTCAATCAGACTTATGTTATCACTAGTGGTGAATGAGGATTTCGAACTAGAACAGTTGGATGTTAAGACAGCCTTCTTACATGGTAAGTTGGATGAAGAGATTTATATGGAGCAGCCAGAAGGCTTTAAGGTGAAAGGAAAAGAAGACAAAGTCTGCTTACTAAAGAAATCCTTATATGGACTTAAACAATCACCAAGGCAGTGGAACAAAAGATTTGATGGGTTTATGAAAGATCAAAAATTTCGTCAAAGTCTGTTTGATCCGTGTGTCTACATTAAAGGCTCTATCATTCAACAAATGGTGTATCTACTGATTTATGTGGATGATATGTTGGTAGCTTCAAGAGATTCAGTTGGGATTCAAAAGTTGAAAGAAAGTCTGAACAGAGAATTCGAGATGAAAGACTTAGGAGCTGCTACAAGGATATTGGGTATGGACATAATCAGAGATAGATCTAAAGGAATTCTAAAGTTGTCACAAGAAAAGTACTTAACACAAGTATTAAGGACATTCAACATGACTGGGAGTAAACCGGTAACTACACCACTTGGTTCACAGTTTAAACTAAAGAGTCTAGATGAGGAAGAGACAAAAACAGAATCCAGATTCATGACAGAGGTTCCATATGCAAGTGCTGTTGGTAGTCTTATGTATGCAATGGTGGGTTCACGTCCAGATTTGGCTCATGCAGTTGGTGTGGTGAGTAGGTTTATGGGAAATCCAGGAAGAGTTCATTGGCAAGCAGTAAAGTGGATTATGAGGTATCTACAAGGGACAGTGGGTCACAGTTTAACTTTTACTAAGAGTTCAGAATTTATAGTTAATGGTTTCTGTGATGCGGATTATGCAACTGATCTAGATAGAAGGAGGTCTATTACTGGATACATTTTTCAGGTGGGAGGCAACACAGTAAGCTGGAGATCTGGTCTCCAACCAATCGTTGCTCTCTCCACCACGGAGGCAGAGTACATGGCTTTAGCAGAGGCTACTAAAGAAGCATTGTGGTTAAAAGGCATCTGTGAAGATTTGGGTTTTAAGCAAGGTGTGGTTAAGGTTCAGTGCGACTCACAGAGTGCAATATGTCTAGCAAAAAATGGAGGTTTTCACGAAAGGACTAAACACATTCACACAAGGTTTCATTTCATTAGAGATGTTATAGCAGATGGAAGCGCATCAGTTGTGAAAATTCACACTACCCTAAACCCAGCAGATGTTCTAACAAAAAGCGTACCTGGAAAGACTTTTGAGAGAGGCTTGGAGTCTCTCAAAATTGTAGCCTGAAGCTGAGGAGCTTTGCTGTCGAGGTAGGTTTGTTGATTTGTTACCTCGCAGTCAGAAGAAAGGAAAATCAAAGGTTAGTTCCTTGTTTTTCCTTAAAGGAGAAATCAACAGGGACGAAAGAGGGTTATGTCCAGAGATGTTACCTGGGAAACTCCTATGGTTTTGAGGTTTGCTGGGTAAGTCATCATGATGAACAGGGAGCTTATCTGAAGGTGGAGCTCAAATTGGTTCAAAAGGGTTCTTCGGCAAGTTTCGGTCAGCCGCCGCACATGCAGAAGAAAGAGAGGCAAAAGGGTCAGATCGATATTCATATAAATGAGATCCGTTGAAAATTGAAAGGTCAGAAATGGGTCGGATTCATTTACCTGAAAGGAGAAAGACGGGTTGGGTTTCTCAGCTGGATCTTGAGTCGTCGGCACCTGAAAAGGGTTCGTCAGGGAAGTTCCGTCAAGAACAGTAAGCAGCTGAAAGGTTTGAAGCTATGCAAAGATTAGAGGATTCGTAAACTTACTGTGAGGGTGTGATCGAAGGAAGAGGAGGTTGAAACGGTTGGTTTGATCGGAGAAATTTTTCGATCAGACGAGTCTAGCCGGAGTTTCGGCGGAATCACCACAGAGAGTCACTTGAGTTCAAGTCGGCGGATTGGTTTGTGTCTGAAAGAGACTTAGGTCTCGCTTCAATGAAGACAAGGTGGAGATTTGTTGGGCCTGTCTACATTAAAGCCCAAATACAAATTTGGTTTGACAAATAAACTTAAGGCTTTATCAAGGCCCATTTCGAATCTATCAACGTCTACAAAGAAGTCAACTTCGTCTTCTACATTGAGATCGCGAAAAAGAAAGAAACAGAAAAAGAAGAAAAACAGAGCAACGAGAGAAAAAGCTTTCTGCTTCCTTATCCATTGTATTTTTCTTCTTCTTCTAGGGTCGAGATCCAAATTGCTCTTCTGTGATAGTACCTGTAAACACAAGGAGCAATTCGGTGAGATACTTGTGAGATCCACGATTGGGGAGTTTCCAATCCGATAGTACAAGATTCGCGAGGCAGTGCGAAGACTCCCCCGGACGTAGCCTAACGGTGAACCGGGTCAAAAGTCTCAAGTGTAAAAGGCATTAGGTCCTAAATTCAAGATCATCAAATCAAGCTCAAAGTCTTACACTTAGTATATCTTTATTTTCTATTTTATTATTAATTGCTAAAAATACACTTTATTTATAAAATTTACAAATTAATTCATTATTTTTTTTCTTTCAAAACTTGCACAAATTGTAATATTATTTAAATTTAACCATTACAATATCATAAAAAAATAACAAAACATTTTAATTTAAACATCACCATTTGAATATTCCCTCTATTTGATAAAACTAAATTGTGTAAATAAGATTCTTTGTTTGAATACTCTCTCTATTTTTTAACAATAGATGTTTTAGAAAAAAAATTGTTTAAAAAAATTAGATGTTTTATATTTCTTAAGTATAGTTATTGTACTTTATTAAAAAAATTTACCCTTATTATTTTAATTATTTAAAGTAAATAACTAAAGTATTAATTAATAAAAATAAGGATCTAACAATTAGAAACAACGAGTATTAAGTTCGTATAAACAAAAACTTAAGTGATGTGGACACGTGACCTAGCACTACTGGGCAAATTTGGGCTCACGATGTCGTTAACGTAAAAAATATAAAATATGAAGGACTAAATTATAAATAAAAAAGTTCAACTCCATTTTGGAGTTGAAAATGGAGTTACTCCATATTTGGAGGAAAAATGGCATTCCCCCATTTTGCAGTAAAAAATGGAGTAGGGTTGGAGATGATTTTATTGTAAAATAACATTTGGAATAAAAAATAGGGTAGGATTGGAGATGCTCTTAATAATAAGTGTTATGGGGAAAGGAACGTGTCTGCTCTATGTGATTAAATTCAGAATGACTTAATTAGATGATTAATAAACCTCAATTTTGATGCAAGGTTATAATTAGGCGTGGACAAAATATCCGGAACTAAAACATCGAACTGAATTAGAATGTATCGAACTGAACCAAATCGAATAGTTATAAATAACCGAATGGTTTTTTTTATAAAATATTTTGGGTATCCGAACCAAACGGGTACCCGTAATATTATTATTTTTGGTTGTACAATATTTTATAGATAGCTACTCTCCATCAAAAAAGTAATGGTTTACAAAAGATGATAACAAAGCCAACATGACTAACAAATCCACAGCAATAACAACCAAGCGAAGAACATAAAAGCATAAGATAGAAGCAGTCATTATACTTAAGCAACAAACATTGCCGAAAAGTCTTCGTATCTCAACAACATTAGACCTAAGCAGTGGAATGACGCGATTAGAAACAAAGAACACATACAATGAAGTAATATGTCCATGATTGAAAATGTAACTAGTGCAAGGTTATAAATCGAAAAACCGGCTATAAAAGCAGAGGCGATCTGGCACCGATTTGCTAAGCCTTTGAAAAGCGAAAGCGAAGTTTCTGTAGAGCACCCTTCCAATCCGAAGACTGATCGTGCATCACAAGAGCAACGATACAAAAGCCATGGAAACAAGGAAGTTGAAGTTGAAAATGGACCCAAAAGTGTCGAGATACAAGAAACCTGAAAGCAAATCCGTGAGAGAAATATGCATTCCAACAATAAATGTTCCATATAAGAGGAGATGAAATCATCCCAAACCCACAACCGTGTGGGAAAGCTGCATTCAAATAGTAAGAACTCCATGTCGGAGGAAAAGAACTCCATGACGGAGGAATTAAAGGGTAAAAAACACTCCATATCGGAGGAATTAGGTAAGTGATATTCCAAGGAGGAGAAAGGTGTTGATAACACAAGATGACTCAACAATCGCACACCTGACATACAAGAGGCGAGAGTTGGAAAAGAGTTATCGGAGCGAGGCAGATTTGGTGGCTCCAACAAAGGGAAGCCAGCAGCAACGTCGGTCTTGATCGTGGTTGGGCAGAGGCGAGCTTCAAGGATTTCTATACATCCACCTACAGAGAAAGCACCTTCGGGTGAGAAGACTCCGACGGTAAGCAACACTAATGCAAGGTGGATCGGGGGACTCGCTGTAAACGGGATTAGATCCGGCGGAATAGATCTGACATGAACAACTCTGGTGAAGGTCGATAGGAGGAGAGAGTCATGGTCTTCGTGACAGAAGGAAACAGCAAGGGACGGCAAGATCTTGTGGACGATGGCGAGGGACGGCAAAACAAAGGCAGGAGGCGACAGAGCAGCAACGAGATTCGGCGAGAAACGGAAAGGAGCGTCAAGGCGGAGGTGAAACCAAAGAGAGAGATGCATCGAAAAACGGACATCGAACATAAACGGTTAAAAGGGGCATGATTTCGTCGACCCTAATCTCACGGCCAGACCAGAGACATGTTCGACTCAAAGCCAAGAGAACGGCGGTGGTGGTCACTAGGTTGAGATTCGGAGAAGACGTCGTCACTGGAGGCGGAGGAGGTCGGAGGAAAAAGTGATGAGCTGCGCCTAGGAGAACGTGCATGGGAGAAGAGCTTTATGGCGAACTATGGGTATAATTCTTGGTAACCAAAATACAATTATATATATAAAATTAGAGAAAATTGCTCAGAATAACACTAATCTTTTATGTAATTACTAGATTAACACCCTCAGAACTGAGTTGGTTAGAATAACACAACTATTTTGTTAAAAGACAGAACACCCCTATTTGAGTTACTTATTTACACAAATGCCATTTTGATTTTTTTTTCAGAAAAAAATAAAAATAGAAAACTCAAAAAATCTCTCTTCTCTTCTCTTCCTTAAATCTATTCATCAAACGACGACCCTAAACCTCTCAACCCTAAATTTTTTCTTCACCGTCGTCTTCCATCGTCGCATCTTCGCCGTCGCAGTCCATCGTGGCATCTTCGTCGTCGCCGTCCATCGTGGCATCTTCGCCGTCGTCGTCACCGTTTTTCATAGATGTCGTCGTCGTTGTTCTTCAGCGTTGTTGTACCCTCGTCGTCGTCCTTCTTAACCAAACCTTTGTAGTTTCTCTCTTCCCTCTTTTCTTCAAAGTCCGTCGTCCTCGTCGTTCTCAACGTCCATAATTGTTCTCGTCGTCCTCGTTCATCACCGTCGTCGCTGTTATCGTCTATTTTCTCACTCTCTCTCTCCCTCGCGTCTCTTCATCTTCCTCACAGATGCAGACTTGTTTTCATGTGTTGCATACTTGTTTTCATGTGTTGCAGACTTGTTTTTAGATGCTTAAAATCGCCGCGCTGCCCTCGCGTCTCTTCATCTTCCTCACAGATGCAGACTTATTTTCATTTGTTGCAGACTTGTTTCATTTGTCGCAGACTTGTTTCATTTGTTGCAGATTTTGTTGTTATTGTTGCATATTTGTTTATCGCAGACTTGTTTCATTTGTTGCAGACTTGTTTTATTTGTTAGAGACTTGTTTCATTTGTCGCATAACGGAGAAAAATTCACCAATGGATTGAGAAATCCGACTATAATGAAAGAAAAATGAATATGTGTAAACCAATATTCTCAGATATAAAATAATATTTGTTACTTCAATATTATTTGCAATGACCCCAAAGTACGAGAATTAAATACTCATCGTTTAGGTTTATGACCTCATCAAAGAATCATTGAAAAGTTACCACAACCAATATGTCACTAGACAAAATTTCTGCTGCTATCTCTCCAATGTAAAATTTACAAAAAGTATATTTACTTTGTCAGTTTTTTGTTATTATAATTTTGTTTCAAAGTTCATATCATATTCATATATAGTTATGGTTTCAAAATTGCTTTTTTCATAGATATGAGAGCAATAGTTGTGTTTATTACATTACTTTTTAATTTGTAGATTAAATTAAAATTTTGTATTGATTAAAATAGTTAAGGAAGGAAAATAATTTTTGACTTTTTGGTTTTTTGTTTTTGGTTTTTTGTTTTGTTATAGAAAACAGATATAACGAGAATGAAAATGAATATGATCAAAAAACTTATTCACTCTGATTGGAAGAACTAAGGTACAATCATTGAAAAATCATTTAAAAGTTATCACAACCAATATGCTACCAGACAAAAGTCCGGTCTTTACATCTTCAAGATAAAACTGACAAAAAATTGTCGATTTTTTGTGATTTTAAATTAGTTTCAAAATTCATTTCATATTCATTTATTGTCTTAATTTCAAAATTAAAGTTGTCATGAATGTCAAAGCAAGAGTTATGTTTATTAGTTTTTTCAATTTAGTAGATTAAATCATAAATTTGTATTAGCTAAATTAGCTAAGAAAAGAGAATAACTTTATATTATTTTTTTGTTTGCATAGAAAACATATAAAACGAAAATGAAACTGAAAATGATTAAAAAAACATATTTTTTTATTTAAGGAAGTGATGTATAATATTTTATCTTCATGTCAATACTATGGTTATTAAAATAGCATTTGATTACTTTGTAACACTTTTAGTTGACTTTGATATACTAACTTATAAATGTTCGACCATATAAAACGATTTTCAAACGGGACATATATAGATTCAAAAGAATACTACACATATATTAGAAATCATTTAAAATCTACGCATATAAATAAAATATTTATATATTAGAAAAAATCAAAAATCAAAATTAATAATGCAAAAAATAAAATCGATTAATAACCGTTTAATATAAATGGAAAACTTTAAAATTCGGAAAAATTAATAACCGATTCATAATCCTAAAAAGTAAAGTTACTAACCAAAATAGAAAAAATAATCCTAAAAAGCAAAGTTAATTAAAAATGGCAAAAAAATCCTTAATTTTTCCATTTAGATTAAAGAAATTAAATAATGGATTACTAATCCTAAAAGAAAAAGAATTCTATTTTTTCATATGAGAAATACCCTAAAATATAACAAAATTTATTTTTTGTTCCAAACATAGCACCATAAATTTAATTATGTAAACATAGCACCCTAAATTTAAAATCCCTAAAATAGCAAAAATAATTATGTAAAAACACTTGTTTACTCAAAATAAATTTAAAATAAAATTAAACATTATGTGTGGATTCACTATTTCTAATTTACGGTTTAGTTTTTCTCCACTAAAAAAATATTTTAAAATTAAAAGTTTCGTAGTCTCTAATTCTCTAACATGTTCTATTAGAACATCTCCAATATTTTTCCTAGGGGTGGACATTTCAGTTTAATTTTAAGTTCGGTTCGGTTCGGTTGATTGATTTGGGTTCGTTTCAGTTCGGTTGATTCGGGTTGAATAAAACTCTAGCCGAACTCAAACGAAATAAGTTTGGTTCGGTTTGGGTTTAGTTCGGTTCGGTTGTAATTTGGTTTGGTTTGAGTTCGGTTTTTAAAAAATCAACTTATAAAAACAAGAATCATAATCAAACGTAAACAAAACGAAGTCATAAAAAAACTATTCCCTTAAAGTATAAAACAAAACTGAAATTATCCCACTTAATCAAAAAAAAAAATGAAAAAAATTCATGGTTTCGTCTCTCCCATGCCACTAAAATGAACTCGCAACAAGTCAATAATTTAAATATAAGTTAATTATACAAGTTAATGTTTATTCATCTTTTATATGAACCCACCATATGTGTTTATATTTTTAATATTATTAATTAACTAATTAACAAAAAAATACATTGGTTTATCGGTTCGGTTCGGTTCGGTTTAAAACCGAACCGTTCGGATTGAGAAAAATTTCAACCGATTGGATTATATATAGAATATGGTTTGGTTTGGGTCGGTTTAAGTTTGTTTGGTTCGGTTATTTTGCCCACCCCTAATTTTTCATTCCAAAATAGAATAACTCTGATGTATTACTTCATTTTTACTCCAAAAGTTATTTTTATTTATAATAATAGTTAATTGTTTAAAATATTTACGAATTTACCCCACATCTTTTATGTTACAAAACCTCCATAAATTATGATTATTTACGTCATTAGTATTTTTTGTGTAAAATTTATTTTGTGTTGCTTATATTTAATTTTTATATTTGTTACGTATCTTTAAATTTATGGTCATTTATGTCATTGAATTTTCTATTACGTACATATATGTTATTGTTGAACTTTTAATTTTTACTTAACTAGATAATTAGTTCTTTTATAAAATAATATTTGGTTAAAACTTTTTTTCATCTAATTTAATTAATTTGATAACTAAAATTATTTTAAAATATATTAAAGATGAAATGAAAGCTTTTAAAACTTAAATGATCATTTTATAAAAAAAAAATCAACTCCAAAATGGAATAATAAATAAGATTATGGTGGATGAAACCGTGATTAAAGCACTGGAAAATGTTCTGTGATTTTGCTCTCTAGAGTAAACTCGCTTTTGTGAGTTTATTTATTTATTTCGCAATCGCGAGTTATTTCCCGATCTTGCAATCGCAAGCTACTTTCGAACCTCACAATCGTGAATTGCCAAAGACGACCTAAAATCAAATGCCAACCATCCATATATTATTTTATTTTTTTGAATTATTATGAGGTTCTGGACCAAGGCCTGTACATCGCCATGTCCGAAATCAAAGCATTTTAAATGGTCCCGTCCCAAGCATCATCCGATCCTGTGACATATAGGCTTTGCTTTTTGATACCTTTCCAATTGAGTTAACGACACTTGGAGAAACATCCATATATTAGACCTCCCAATATTGATTCAATTGCAAATTTCACCAATTCTTGCTAAGAAATTTGAATTTTATCGATTAGATTTATCAATCCTAAGTATATGGATTAGGATGAGATTCAGTGCACAATGCTAACTTAGACACAGCTTCTTCAACTTAGCGCAGTAGCGCAACATCTGTTGAACCATAATCAAATCTCGTATAAGGTTTATAAATCAAAGTCACATTCGTATAAGTTAGTTACTTACTTAAGAGTCACGAATTGACATTCGTACAGTTGTGTCTCTTCATATAGTTGTATCTCTTTATACAGTCATGTTGTTTCAAACACAATGGTTCAGTTTGTATAAGTATAGATCGAGTCTGATCTTTGTAACATCAGCAAGAGTGTAATACAATCAAGTTAATAAAAGTTTTTTTTTATTAAATTCATACTCTGTTTTTTCTTCATAACCGTAAAACACCAAACACCAACATGGTATCAGAGCCCTATTGATTCAAGGGCCAATTGAAGCAAAATTTCTGCAAAAAGCTACAGCAAAAACAGAGACGATGGAAGCATCATCGCAACAAATGATTCCTATATTCGATGGGGATAAATACAATTTCTGGCGTATTAAGATGACAACCATCTTGAAGACCAGAAAATTGTGGGAAGTAGTGGAAGAAGGAGTTCCAGACAAGCCGACACAAATAGATCAATCACCGGCATCGCTCCAATTAAAAAGCCGGTCGGAGGAAGCATCAACAAAGGATTTAATGGCACTGCAAATTCTTCAAATGGCAGTTTCAGATAAGATCTTCTCTCGCATAGCACCGGCGGTTACTTCGAAAGAAGCGTGGGATGCTTTGAAATCTGAATTTCAAGGATCTCCACAAGTACGATTGATCAACCTGCAATCGTTGAGAAGGGAATATGAAAACTTAAAGATGAACGAAGGAGACAACATCAAAGTTTTCACCGACAAGTTTATTGATTTGGGAAATCAATTAAGAGTTCATGGAGAAGAGAAAACAGATTATCAAATTGTCCAAAAAATCCTAATTTCTCTTCCCGCAAGATTTGACAGCATAATGGCTGTGATGGAGCAAACGAAGGATCTGACTTCGTTGCTCGTAACAGAGTTGATAGGAACTCTGAAGGCACATGAGAAGCGTGTGTCGTCTCGCAGTGAAAGCATGACAGAAGGAGCGTTTCATGCTTTATCACGAGAAGGAAAAGCGGTTGTCAGACCAGAAAACAATTGGTGTGACAACAAAGGCAAAAAGTGGTGTGGTGTTTGTAAGAAGAACAATCACACGGAAGCCGACTGTTGGAAGATACATAGCACGGCTGATTGGCAAAAAGGTTCAAGGAACAAAAAAAAATGTTACAACTGTGGAGAAGTTGGACATTTATCGAGAGAGTGTCGTTCGAAGAAGTACGAACGAGCGCAGATGAGTCTTGAGGATGAAGATGATGGAGTTCACATGTTTTTTAGTGCAAGTGAAGAATCACCGAAAACCATAAAAGAAGATGAATGGTTGGTGGATAGTGGCTGCACAAATCACATGATGAAGGACGATAATCACTTCACAAGGCTAGACAGAAACATTAAAGTTCCAATCAAAGTTGGAAATGGAGAAATCGTAATGACTGCCGAGAAAGGAGATATCACTATCATGACAATTAGAGGAGGAAGAGTGATGAAGGATGTCTTTCTAGTTCCTGTATTGGCAAAGAATTTGCTAAGTGTTCCGCAAATGATATCTCATGGATATAGGGTTTTGTTTGAGAACAAGCTATGCATAATCTATGATCCTAAGGGGAAGAAGGTTATGGAGATACAAATGGTTCAGAAAAGTTTTCCAATCAAGTGGAACTCTTCTCAAGAAAGTGCAAAAATTGCCCATGAGGAAGAAGACGTGAAGAATGTGGATATTTCACAAAACGTAGCGTTGAAGAACTTAGAAGAAAGCTTGGAGTGAAGCCGAAATATGATTAAGGGGGAGTGTTGAACCATAATCAAATCTCGTATAAGGTTTATAAATCAAAGTCACATTCGTATAAGTTAGTTACTTACTTAAGAGTCACGACTTGACATTCGTACAGTTGTGTCTCTTCATATAGTTGTATCTCTTTATACAATTATGTTGTTTCAAACACAATAGTTCAGTTTGTATAAGTATAGATCGAGTCTGATCTTTGTAACATCAGCAAGAGTGTAATACAATCAAGTTAATAAAAGTTTCTTTTATTACATTCATACTCTGTTTTTTCTTCATAACCGTAAAACACCAAACACCAACATCATCCACCATCAATAAAAATCGATAATTTATTCATTAATCGTACACTTAGATTGAAAAATCGACAATTCTTGTTGTGGCTGTTTTTCAATTTAAAATTAGCTCGATAACTATCTTCTTGAAGCGTAATTGGTTCGAATTGGTTTACCATGGTTTCAGGTTTACACAAGAGGAATTGAAGAATAAGATAATACACCAAGAAGAGAAGATGAATAGAGGAAAACAGAAACGTACTGGATCAAGAACTCTCTCTCTCTCTCTCTCTGCCTCCAACAGAGATTTATCAGAAACGACCTTGTAAGCTGGCACAACTAATCCATGACAACCTGACACCTCGTAGAGCTTCTTGGAATCGACTTGATTTCGTCGATGATGTTACAAAAACTTGCACTTACTGTCAGTTTCTTGAGAGCTGCACCATTCTCAAGAAAGTACTTTGCTAAATTCATCCTACTTGATTCTCCGATGAGTGGTGTCCCTTCCTCTTGCATGCTTTGAACGAATGGCGTCTTAATGTGAACAAACTCAAGAGATGATTGGAAACATTGTGGCACATGTGAAAAATCAATCTGCTCTGTATCTCGAAGGCAATCAAATCCCTGATAATATATAACCGAGGGGGAAGTTTGAGTTTTCGGTATCATAAATCTCAGTGTGATAATTTTACATGAGAGCATGAGCAAATGAAACTCACCAGGACGAAAGAGTGTAGATTTGGGCAGCTCTCAAGGAAGGTTGGCAACATTTCCCAGAATTCTTCTCGGAAGTTAGCATGCAAACGAGACAAGTTAGAGAATTGAGGTAGCTGTTCCGTTTCGCAGTAATCACGAATAACCTGAAACAAAAGAAAACATGAGAAAATGTGATAAGGAGATTGTACAAGCTGAATGCTATTGAATCAACCTCTAGAGTGTCAGCAGAGATGACCATGTCGCCGACTGTAGATAACCCGGTGAGAAATTTACCGATCATAGTTATCTTGGAAGAATCATCTGGGTCCAGTGTATCACCATATTCCACATTAAAGATAACATCAATGACTACCTTTGCAGAGGGACCAATATTGTGTATTATGAAGCTGTCAGATCGGTGATCGCTGAGAGTCATACACTCAAGTCTTGGAGCATCGATTGCAACAACATGATCTTCACTTTCGTAACGCTCACAGTCAATTTTGAAGCTTTCTAGCGACTGGGAACGCACACACACAGCTTCTAGAGAATCATTGGGATCACGGACTATGGTTAACTCTTTGAGAACAGGACAGCTTGATATTAGGGTCTCCAGAGCCGAATCACCCTCGTACTTGACCATATCAAGACGCATATTCTTGACACAAGGTAACAAAACAGATACGGGACGATCCAAGAATACGCGGTAGAGAACTAAGTTCACCAATGTCTCACAAGAATAGAGAGATAGAGGCATCTTAACCAAAATATCATCATCCACATCATTATGAAGATCAAGATGGCAAACCCTACGCCTAATCACAGCATCGATCCAAGACTTGAAACGAGATGCATCGTGCTCATAAACACTATAAACCAGCTTGAATCTCTTCAAGTGTTGCTCATTGTCAGAACCAAGAAACCTATCTACGAAACTCACAAAGACATCATCCTCTGCGAATTCATTGGTTTCTATGTCCAATGCAGGAACATTTAACCAGAGGCTTCTCCATCGTTTCGATAAAATGCTGGAGCGAACTGATTCCTCCGTGGAGAGGTCAGAGAGTATCTGACATAACAACGAATCAGGTAAATTGCTTATCCTATCACAGATCATTCGCTTCTCTTTGACAGAGGTTTCATCATCCATGTCTTATGCCTAGAAACCAGAAAGTCAACTCAAGATTTAAATATATTAAGCAAAAAATCAACTCAAGATCTGAAGAAAAAGCAAAAACAGAAACGAGCTACCGGAGTTTTTTTTCCGGCGAGTGAGGAAAAATGTTTAAGACGAAACCACCGTAAGTTCGCCGGCGCTTGCTTCTTTTTTTTCTTAACTTCTTTGATACTTTCAAGATGCAGAGAGAAGGTTCCAAAATACTAGTAAGTTAGCAAAAACATTTCTAATTCAGATTTATTATTTACAGCTATTTATATATCTAGATGTCTTTTTTTTTTTTTTTTTTTTTTGTTGGTCGAAAGTAAAGATGAACAATAATCCGGTACAATAGGCTAATTAATGAATCTGGTTTAGTTTTATATATAGAACTAGAACAACTAAACATTACCATTTCTTGTTTTATTTCAACCCCTTAGTTTCACCATGATTCCAATACTGTATAAATTAGTGGAATCAGGCCTCGACGAGGACGGTTTCTCCATTAGCCTCGGCTTGCTTCTCCTGGTAGTCTTTAACCGCTGCTTCGATGGCGTCTTCTGCAAGCATACTACAATGTAACTTTACTGGTGGCAAACATAGATGCTTTGCGATTTGCCAAAACAAAAGCATCAAGTGGTGCAGATAGACAAATACTTGTGTGGTCACCAGGTTAAGGTGAATGAATCCATGGAAATCGAAATAGTGCAAGATACACGTTTTGGTGTCCAAGTTATCTCTTATATAAAACAAAAATTCACCAATATTATGATACTTGTTAAAGTAGCAATAATAGCATGGTACATTGAAAAAAAAAACAGTTACATATTTCCATGGTATAATGCTATGTAATTTACGACATGTTTTGTGTTTATGCTAAAACATCTTTAGTATATAATCTTGATGTCTTGTATGAAATGATTGATTTGTTTACAAGAAACAGCAACCAAAACCCACAATACAGTATTTACAGGTTCAATGCATGAAATTGGAGCAGAGATAACAAAATCTGTCATGTTACTACAGACACAAAATCATCACAGAACACGGCACCACAAGCGATTACTGGCCAAGTATATCCGCTACTGATTTCTTGACAATTTGGGATAGCTCCTCTCTGAAAAATTGAGCAGATAATAGTTTAGAGAAATCACATGCATTCGGTTTCATAACCGAGGATTTTAATTACCTGTCCGGTTTGAACAAGAGATATCGATATGTAAACCACTGCGAAAAAACAAGGATTAGGTTCCATGACTAGAGCTAGTAATCCATATATGTTCCTTGTTGATATGATCTCAAACTTTACTTACCGTAGAAAACAATATTCCAACTAGTTCGAATCCAGTCGATATAACAGGCAATTTGTCGATTGTCTAAATGAAGAAAAGAAAACAGAATTGTGAACATTCTCATAAATTTTAAACACAAATTAAGGTCCATAAAGGTTAAGTCTTTTATACTATACCGTGATTAGGTTAAGTGAAGCCCAAAGAGCTACAATAGCAGCAAAACTCAAACCAATAAGACCTAAACGATCTTCAGACTTATCCCACTGAAACAATTTACATGCCCAAATCAAAACTAAAGGCATATGTGTGTGTGTAAATGGAGTAGAGAGCAATGCAATTTATGGGTTTTTTCGAGACTTACAACATTCTGAATCGAACTAACGACGTTGAGATCAGTCGATGACTCTGAACTTTCTTTACTAGCTTTCACCATAAGAGCAATGCTAGGGTTTCGTTTCTCTACAAGGAAAGCTCACGATTGAAAAGCTTCGTCTCCAATTAAACAAGAAAAAAGGATCAAACTTTACCTTGAATTAGAGAAAATGGGAGTTTCTGAATTGATGTGAGATTGGATTTTCTCTTAGTGAGTAGTAATGTCGGTGGCAAAGTTGCAGAAATGGAAGCCATTTTGTAGCCTGAAAAGACGAACCAGAGCCAAAAAAAATTGAAAATTTAGAGATTTTCTCGTGAATCTGAGAACAATACCGTGCAAAGTAAGTAGCTTTGGCTCAATTGGAGACAGTGACGAACAAAAATTTGCTTCGATTTTGGTTATGAATTAGAGATAGCCTTATCTTGCTCTGATCCACGTGGCAACTGATAATGGAATCCGAAATCTCAAGATGAAAACCCATTTCGCCACGTGTCAGAACAAGATCCATCCACTCACTTACTTTGGCAACAACAGACAAAAGAAAAGTCTTTATTCTTTGATCGGAGAAGCATGGCGTCTCTTGCAAACTTCTACCGCCGTGAAAGGACTCGGAGGAATCTCTTTAGTCTTTATCAAACTCTCTCGCCAAAGCTTCAAACCCAAATCCACAAGGTAAATTAGAATGCTTTACAATTTAAAATCTTGGAATGGGAATTATGAGAAATGCAGTTAGTAAAAGGATGTTACTTTTGGGGTTTTGTATAGAGCTGGTGCTGTAGTGGCTAAGTTAAGTATGGTGGCAAAAGTGTATACTTTGATTTAGAAGATTTGGGACTTGCATTGATTGTTCAAGTATTCTGATTTGTAGCTGATGTTTTTGTGGAAAAGATAAAAAATAGTGTTTGCTAAAATGCTGACAAATGTTTGGGTGCAACATAGCTAGAAATAGGTACTTGAACATTTGTTCTATACAGACATAGACCATATATAGTTTGGTCTCACTTTAGATCATCCCAAGAATTTCAGAAAAAGAAGAAGAAAGTGATGTACGTACCTTTAGTTTCTACAAACACTTGTCTGTGTCAATCAATTTAAAGCAAGTCCATCTCATTAAGTCTTATACGTACCTTTACGGATAAGAAGTGTGTTTTCGTGTGTTCTCATGGTTGGGGACATTTCTCGTCCTTTATCCGAGTGTAAGTAGCTAGGTTATTTTTCCATGGAATATATTCTTGCAAACTATTTGAATGAGTTCCCCGGTCACTCAGTTTTCTCTCATATGATAGTTGATATCAACTTAGCGTGTTATTATTTGATATTGTCTAGGTATGGAAGACGAGTTTCTGAAACATATTTTTAGAGCGGAAGCCACAAGTGGAACGGATAACCAATAGTTGCAAAATGTCGCTTATGAGCAAAATAAAGGATGTCCTACTAGCAAAGTACAATAAAATGAAGAGAGAATCAGTCTTTGCATATATTTTGGCAATACATGATAATTGTCTATGATATTCAACTCGATTGATACCACCATCATGTGTAGGCAATTGGTTACTGAGAAAAAAATATGAGGTATGATGTGTGTTTGGAAGGAGATCATTAAGATTTTTACTGCAAGAACTTTATGCAGTTATGGGGCTCAACAACAAGAATGATAATGGGATCTACGATTTAGAAAAATGGAAAGATGATAATGGGTTTTGGAGTAACTTGCTAAAAAGAAAGGGAAAGACTAACATAAAGAGGTTGATTGATAAACACCTTGCAAATGCTAAGTAATGGAGTCATGTGGACAGAATCAGGTTTGTATATGTCAGTGTAGTAGCGGGGTTGACAATGGCGAGGGATGAAAGAAAAAAATCCCACACACAAACATCAAATTAGTAATGGTTATTGGTAAAGTTCATACTTATCCATGGGATTTTGAAGCTTTGGACCTTCTAATTAACTATATTATCAAAAAGCGAGATAATTTGAAGAACCTCAAGAAACATGTTTTGGTTGGCCTTTCTTAACAGGTTCGCACTTTGTAGTGCTATTAGTTCTGCAAGAAAGAATAAAACTGGAAAATGGGTCTACAAATTCACAGCTTTTGATCAGATTTGGCATAAAAATATAATTTTGTTTTTTAGGGAGAATTGTAAATATAGGAAAAATTTACTAACTTATTGTCCCATTAATACTTATTTAATTTTGACAACTTTTTAACTAAAATACCATTATTTAAATGTGACTAATATACACTTACCTCAGTATGAAGGAATTATAAAGAAGATCTTCACGAATTCCTTTCCTATGGATGATGCTTTGGTCTGGCTCTCAGGAAAATCGGGATATTACGCTACTAGATCCGGTTATGGTTTGGCAAAATTGAGCTTAGAAAATGGCAGCCAAGAGGGTTTAATTATTTACTCATCAAAAGTGTTGTAGATTGCTTGAAAGAACATAATCGTCCTTAGCCAACGAAAGTTGATGCTAAGGCGATTCATGAACATATCAAACCAATTCGTTAATTATCTAGAATTCTAAATTCAAACGATAGTTTAGAATCTTAGGTTGTTAAATTTAGTGATCAATACCACGACAGTGGATTACTTAAACATTTATGTTTGAGTTCGAGACTTGTGTTAATCATTCTCTGAATAATTGTCTAGTTCATGATATCTAGATTCATGCGAAAAACCCTTAGCCTAACGTTTTTTCGTATTGATTTTCTCATCGTTATTAGTTATTTCAGTTTTCTCTTGCAATTCAAAACCATACTATCGTCTTAGTTCTATTTTACTTTGTGAGATTTGTAGTGTAACATTGGTGCTTGTGGATTCGATCCCATCTATATTGATGCGATAGTCTTTTCTCTTCAGGCCCGGCTCAGACCCATGATAACATGGGCATTTGCCATGTGTCCAAAAAATTTCAAGAAAAAATGCCCAAAAACCTATTAAAACAAATTATTTGAAAAATGTCCCAAAATTATTATTATTTTTGTCTAAGACTCATATATAAGTAGAGACGGGTCTAATTCTCTTGCAGTGTTTTATTTGGGTTATTCCTGAAGTGTTTCATAGATCCAACTGATCACGATTGAAGTTTTGTGAGCATCATAAATTGGCTTTTGGTTTTCTTTTTAGCTGATTCAAGTTGAGTGCTAAGTAGTTTGAAATAAGAATAACTAGCAAATCAGTTTGCTATTGACTAATTCTGCTATATGAAAATGTTTGCTTCTATGTTCTTGATTTTTCAGAGGTATATAGAAGATGATGAGGTTTAATACGGATTTAATTACCGTATAAGGTTTCAGAAAGAGATGTAATTAGGGTATTAGGGCCTATGGGCTCATAATGAGAAATAGATGTTTTGGGCTTAGGTCATTGGTCTATTAGGGTAATTAAAACAAGGAATTTATTAATCCTCCTAACTAAAACCAAAAGCTTCTCACAAACCAAAAGCTCGGACCCTATGATCCACGTAAGACGTACTGAATTATTTTTATTAAGACTCTTTCATTAGGGCTACATGGGAGATCGCCGGTCAAGCCTGACCCTCCTAGCATGGTTTAGGAGATGGAATTAAGCGGAGGAGCTAGGGAAATATCGTCGGAGAGCTTGCATCTTTCTAACATTAGGTAGACGAAGTGGTTGAAGGGAGGCATCTTTCTAACATTAGGTAGACGAAGTTTCAAATAGTGTTTTACTGCAATATTAACGAATACATATGCACGGATAACAACTTAACGTAGATATTACAAACATTACAGCCAAATATTTTATATTACCATGAGTAAAGAACCAAATAAGCACATTCACAAGTACAAATAATACGGATATGTGTAATCCACCAAACAAAAAACACACCACATGTGATACTACTCAGTACAGTATACGAGATACAATAAAACCCATAAAGTGGTAAATTATTTAAGGACTCGATGTAGTTGTAGTAGGCGGAGGAGAAAAGAATGGAAATGATGGAAAATTAGTGGGAAGAGAAGGAATTGTTATCGGAAATGAAGGCATAGTTGGCATTGGAAATGGAGGGACTGAAGTGGGAATAGTGGGAAGAGTTGTCTGTGGCAATGTTGATGGCAATGGAGGAATTGAAGTGGGAATAGTGGGAAGAGTTTGTTGTGGCAATGTTGATGGAAATGGAGGAATGGAAGTGGGAATGGTGGGAAATGTTGGTTGTGGCAAGGTTGATGGCAATGGAGGTAGTCCCATTGTAGGTATAGGCAGATTTGGAATTTGAGGAAGAGGTTGTTGCTGGAGAAGGTGGCGCGAGGCCGAACAAGTTTTGATCATAATAGAGGAAGAGAGACTCGCTAAGAAAGCAATGAGAAAAAGCTTGTATAATGCCATTTTGGTTGTGTTGATGAATCTTTAATTATGCTTAAGCCAATCTTTAATTGCTTACTCGATATATTGCTTTGTGTTGATGAGAAATTCAGTGATACGCTATTGAATTTATATAGTGGGCAGAGTCTATATGGACGACAAAGACTTTTAATTTGTATAATACTTGAAAAACAAAAACAAATTGGTAGGTGTATTTTACGGTTTTGTATGGTTGGCTTGAACCATGTTAGTTCAACTTAATGTGTTTTGTAGATTAAATTGACAATTCAAGGATATTGAGTTAAGTTAGTTCAACAATCAAAACCCCCCAACTCTAATATATATATAAAAGAAAAAAATACAATACATATAGATATATTTACATGTTTATTAATTTATTAGGTGCCTACGATAAAGACAAATTATTTAACCAATATAAACACATAACTAAAAGAATTTGTACAGATGTAGCAAAATACTTACTTAGTATTGTTTTCAATCAGATTTCTAAAAATTAGATTTAGTTAGTCACCTATAATTTGCATTAGTTAGTAATGTTTTCAATCAGATTTTGTTAGTCACCTATAAGGCTTGAAAGTAGTTTTTGGATCGACAATTATAACTCCGAATCTACAAGTTCTATTGCGATAATTATTGGTTCGTCGGAAACTGAGTACTCATACAATTTACTTTTCATCTAGAATTTTGATTCATATTTGTTGTACATTTGGATAAATCAATCGAATGATCTAAAAGCGAAAACTAAAAAATAAATCGAACTGAGACAAATACCATTTTATCTAGGATTTCTTATTATTATCTTTGTGAATATATATTGAATACAAGTAGAAATAAGAAATAGCGAATAGAACATGGAGGTAATATCTCACTGAAAAAACCGACAACAAATGAATGGTCTATTTTACGTTCATTTGTTGTTGGTTTTTGTCTTCTTCTATAGCTGTGTTTTTAAAACCGGACCAGACCGGTTTCAACCATGAATCGAATACATAGCCAGGTTGGGTTGACAATAAACCCAAAAGATAGTTGGACTAGTTAAAACCCCGTAACAAACCAGGGCAAAAAACACGGCTCAACCGGGTTTTGATGTCAAAACCTTATGTTTATGTTAAAAAATAGTTTGTTCCTTTTTCCATTAACTTTGTGAAGAGATTTTAGAATCTGAGTAGATTGGTGAAGCTGAGTTTGATTCTTATTTCAGAAAACGCTTAACAACCCTTTTACAAGATGTAGACTATTTATATATTAGCTAGATTTTGGATACACAAAAACCCTAGTAACATTTGTCATAATCTGGCTGCATCTATCAGCTTTGGGATTCGTCTATAAGAGGTTCAAATCGGTTTTCATTCATTACTTGAAACGGGACTGTTTTCATCCTCGTACGGCTCTGCTTTGTCTCCTCTGCTTTTGCAGAGTGTTTGTCTTGTTCTGATCTTAGTGACCGTTGCTGCGATATGGGCTTCAATATATTGTGGCCCACTGGCTTTTGATTCATGAGCCCATTCACAGAGATAGATGGAATGACACCGTTTTGCTGAGTGACATTATTAGCCCCTCTCAAACTTGGCGTGGGAGGAAGATCAATGCCCAGTTTGAATCTTAGTGATGAGAAAGCTGCAGCTAGAAGAGATTTTGTGAAAATGTCAGCAATCTGATGATGAGAAGGGACATGCTTCACAACCAAACAACCAAGCGCCACTCTTTCCCGAACATAATGGTGATGTGTCTCAAAGTGCTTTGATCTCTTGTGATACATCGGATTCACTGTCAGGTGTACTGCAGAAAGGTTATCACAATATAACTCAGGAGTGGTGAGAAGGGGTATACCAAGTTCTCGCAGGATAGAGCTGAGCCAAGTCAATTCTGAAGCTGTTTCCGACAAGGATCTGTATTCAGCTTTTGTAGAGCTGTTGGCAACAGTCTGTTGTTTCTGAGAGCTCCATGAGATGAGGTTACTGCCTAAGAAAGTGCAGAAACCTCCAATTGACCTTCTCGTGACAGGACATCCAGCCCAGTCACTATCGCTGTAAGCTCGTAGAGTGAAGTCTGAATCCTTGTTGAATGAGACTCCCATGGTGATGGTACCCTTGATGTAACGAAGAACTCTCTTGAGAAGTTGAAAATCTGATTCAGTTGGAGCATGCATTTTTTGACAGACAAAGTTTACTGCAAACTGAATGTCTGGTCTAGTGAGGGTAAGATATTGTAGTTTACCCGCCAAGCCTCTGAAGTATGTTGGATTTGAGAAGAGCTTATTCTGATTTGATGTATTGTGTGGTTGTAGAGGCAAGGGTGTAGGCATTGGAGCATAATCACTAAGGCCTGCAATAGCTAAAAGGTCTTCTGCATATTTCTGTTGGGATAGGAATAGCCCCTCTGAGTGGAAAAGAGCTTGAATTCCCAAGAAATAATGCATTTGACCAAGATCTTTCATTCGAAAGTGTTTGTTTAGATCCTCAAGAAGTTTCTTTAGTGTTTCAAAGTTGTTTCCAGTGATGACCATGTCATCAACATAGAGCAGTAGCATGATAACATCGTTGTTGTGAGTGTAGACGAACAAAGAAGGATCTGGTTTGCTACATATAAAGCCAAACTCAAGAAGGTAAGTGCTGAACTTATCAAACCAAGCTCTTGGAGCTTGTTTAAGACCATACATGGCCTTGTGCAAAAGACAGACATGATTTGGTCTTGATTTGTCTATAAAACATGCTGGTTGCTTCATGTACACAGTTTCATTGAGTTCTCCATGTAAGAATGCATTCTTAACATCCATTTGCTTTATATCCCAGCCCATAACAGTTGCAGCATTAAGGACTGCTCTCACCGTTGCTGTTTTTACTACATGGTTGTATGTCTCTAGGTAGTCAATGCCTTCTTCTTGATCAAATTCCTGAGCAACAAGTCTGGCTTTAAGTCTGTTTAGTCTTCCATCATCATTCAATTTTGTTCGAAATACCCATTTGCTGCCAAGGACATGCATATCTGATGAGTAAGGAACTAGAGACCAGGTATTTGTCTCAGCACAGTTTCCATATTCTTCGTTCATTGCTCCAGTCCATCCTGGATCTTTTAGAGCACCAGAAACTGTCTTTGGTTCTGGATAAGCAGCCTTTTGAGTTAGAAGAGCATAGCGAGGATTTGGTTTGTGAATTCCTGCCTTAGACCGAGTGACCTTAGGATGTTGTGACAATTCAGACGGATGATCTGCAATAGCAGAGACTTCAGTTGCAGCAACAGATGGACTAACTGTCCTATCAGATAAGAGTAGAATGTTGTCGCCTATAGGAACATGATCCAAGCATGCCGTACGTTCAGAACATTCACCCTAATTGATAGTAGTTATTCCAGTTGCTGATGGTACATGAGTTGCAGGAACAGTAGGAGTTGCAGGAACAGTAGGAGTTACAAGTGACTCAGAAGGCAAAGTTGGAGGAGAGGGAAAAACTGATGGAGGAATGCCTCGGATATCATAATGTTTGGGAGCTGACTGTTCTGTATCTGATCCCAAACCACCTTTGATCCACGCAGTGTGTAGTGATGAACCATTTTGATTCTGAGAAGAGAAATATGTATTTTGAAAGGGGAATGTGTCTTCATCAAAGAAAACATGCCTACAAATATAGACTCTTCCAGTTGGTGGATACAGACATCTGTAGCCTTTATATTTGGCAGCGTAGCCAAGAAAAACGCACTTTAAAGACCTTGGATCAAACTTGTTTGCAGCGTATTCTTGAAGAGTAGGATAACACGCACATCCAAAAGTCCTTAGTGCTGAGTAATCAGGGACATTTTTCAGCAACCGCTGATAAGGTGACTCATTGAATTTTAAAGCCGAAGTAGGAAGGAGATTGACAAGAAATTTTGCAGTGAAAAGTGCCTCTACCCAATACTTTTGAGGCATTTTACTTTCAAACATCATTGATAAGCCTAACTCAACCAAATATCTGTGTTTTCTTTCGGCCAATCCATTCTGTTGCGGTGTGTGGGGGCATGAAATCAATTGTTGAATTCCACAGCTTGAAATATGAGAAAGAAACTGTTTACTTGTAAATTCTCCACCTCCATCACACTGAAAAGAACTTATCTTTGTATTAAACTGATTCTCAACCAGCTTCTGAAAGGTAATGAACACTGAAAAGAAATCGGACTTGTGCTTCAAAGGATAGAACCAGAAAAATCTTGACCAATTATCTATGAGAATTACATAGTACCGGAACCCTTGTACAGACATGACAGGAACAGGGCCCCAAAAATCACAATTAATTCTTTGGAGAGGTCGAGAAGCTACAAATTCAGAAGCATAAAACGGTAGTCTACTACTTTTCCCAAGTCGACATGACTCACACACCAGAATATGGATACTTTTATTGACAGAGATAGACTTTGAAGAAGATAGTTGCTGAAGAACTTGAGCATGTGGGTGACCAAGTCTTATGTGCCAGATGACAGCACTTGCAGATTGTTGCCTAGATGAGAAGAACACTTGAGCCTTTGAGTCCCCTGAATCTTTCAACATGTAGAGACCATCACTGTTTCTGCCCAGCAATATTCGTTTCTTGGTGACCTTGTCCTTAACAACAACCCCATCACAGTCAAACTCAAATGAACATGGATAGTCTTTTGTAACTTTAGACACTGAAAGAAGGGATTTAGCAATGTCAGGACACACAAGAACATCAGTTAAAGGTAACATACCTGAAGAGGAGCCTATCACCGCAGATCCAATATGAGTGATGGGTAAGAAGGAGCCATCTGCAACCATCACAGTGTCTGATCCAGCATAGGGTCTGGTTTGATGAAGATGGTGAGGTCTGTTAGTGATGTGAGCGCTGGCTCCTGTGTCAGGGAACCACTCATGACCAGACGGATCAGAGATATCAGTGATTCTGAAGGCTGCCATAGCTGCGGGCATGTGTTCTTCAAGCTGATATGAGTTGTAAAACCTGTGCCAGCAGCTCAGAGCTGGATGACCACGCTTGCCACAGATCTGACAAGTAGGCCTGTTTTCCACATCAGAAGAAGCAGAGGAACGTTGATAGGAGGAGATCTGCTGTGGGAAACCTCTACCTCGAGTTGAGAAGGATCCTCTGCCACATCCACCATGAAAAGAAGCTCTATTGTTGTAGAACTGACCCCGACCACCTCTATTATTGTAGTATCCAGAGGTAGTTTGAACCGTGTTGAATGCAAGATGTGGAGAAACCTCAGCTGAGGTGTTGTAGCTCTGAAGACGGTCGTCATATGCAGTAAGTCGAGGTCCAATATCATCAAAGGTGCGAGTGGGCTCAATGTCCATGGAACATTCAATACTTGTTTTGATAGGCTCATAGTCACGCCCTAAGCCATTGAGAGCAGCAAACACCTTCATTTTCTCTGTAACAGGACTTCCAATGGATGTAAGCTAATCACAGATGGACTTTATCTCCTTGAGGAAATCAGTCATTGACTTTCCCTGTTTAGAGACGGTCTGTAACTTTCTTTGGAGCTCAAAGAGTCTTGAGGATGTTACCCGGTTGTAGTGATGAGCCAGAGTCACCTAGATATCTCTAGATGTGCTGCAGTTGACCACCAAGCTTAAGATGCCTTCTGAAAAAGAACCGAGAAGTCAGGAGCGCACTATTTGATCTGACAAAGACCATTTTGAAACCTCTGGATTCCTGGCATGAGTATTGATTCCGTTGATGCCAGGAACAGTGATGAAGTCAGGTGGCCTTATAATAGAACCAGTAACAAAGCCGAGAAGCCGTTGTCCAGAGAGAAAGGTTTCAAACTGTGACTTCTATAGGATGTAGTTTTGCGGAGTGAGTTTGACAGTAACACAATTTGAGATATTTAGAGAAGGGGAAGCATAGAGATCCATGGTATTTTCGTCCATGGCTCTGATACCATGAAGAGATTTTAGAATCTGAGTAGATTGGTGAAGCTTAGTTTGATTCTTATTTCAGAAAACGCTTAACAACCCTTTTACAAGATGTAGATTATTTATATACTAGCTAGATTTTGGATACACAAAAACCCTAGTAACACTTGTCATAATCTGGTTGCATCTATCAGCTTTGGGATTCGTCTACAAGAGGTTCAAATCGGTTTTCAATCATTACTTGAAACGGGACTGTTTTCATCCTCGTACGGCTCTACTTTGTCTCTTCTGCTTTTGCAGAGTGTTTGTCTTGTTCTGATCTTAGTGACCGTTGTTGCGATATGGGCTTCAATATATTGTAGCCCATTGGTTGTTGATTCATGAACCCATTCACAGAGATAAATGGACTGACACCGTTTTGCTGAGTGACATTATTACTTTGTTCATTTTAATTTTGACCATTCGTTTATCTTTTGAGTTTATGCAACTTAACACAGTAAGTTATATTCAAAGCCAAGATATTGATTTCTAGTTTACATTCCATTTTATTTTGTATTTAATTTTATTTCATCATGATATACAATAATACAATGGAAACAACTTTATCTTCTATGAATCTCATTTCCCACTATTTGAAATAGGATTTTTTTGCCTTATCTTTCATGTACCTTTTAAATAATATTTCAAAAAGTATTTTTTTCTTAAATGTATGATTATATTCTTTAGTTGTTTAAGAACAATGTCATTATGATTATTTTGACATTCATCCTTAGTTATTATTGACCGGTTTTACCATTACTAAGGGATAAAGAAGAGAGTGCAAACCTTGTACACACACAAAAAAAAGAGAGAGTGCAAAAACCTAAGAGCTAATTTGTGACGTTTCAAAAAATTTTGAGGTTCTTGACATTGCTGATGTTTTTGATATTCAGTTAAAAATCAAGGCTATAGTAGCTTATAAAGACTCTTTTGTGCCAAAGGGTCTGGACAAGAAGATTAAAATCCATCATGTCAATGATTACAACAATAAATTGTTTGTGAGTTTTGTCTTTTTTTTTGTTTCAGGTAAAAAAACAAAAAGATCAGTGTGAGTAATGAATTATATATTATTATTTTTAAGACCAAAAAATTCAGCCAAAAACCAAGTTGCGGATGTTGGAATCTAATATAGTATAACGAGCTAGCTTGAAAAGGGTCGCAAGTCTCAAAATACGATGCTTATTACCGGAGATAATGGATTCAAAGACGTTCTCGGAGACTTGTCAAAGGCTGGGCATACAACTTTGCCCGCTTTTCGTAACATTAAAAATCAAGATGTTACTTCAACTCAAGTTAACAAGCTTGAATACTTTTTTGTCTCTTTCACATAACAACCTTAGTAAGAAGAGGAGGCCGATCTGCTGAGTTTGAGAAGAGGAAGGATGCTGAGTTGGAGAGACCGGAACCAGAGAAGAAGAGAAAGGCTGCTTGAGAGACCGGAACCAAATTGATGTGGGTAAATTGAGATTTATTATGAATTGGCTCAAGATCTAGGTAGATTTGGTTATATGTTTCTAGTGATTTATAGTTTCATACGAATCTAGAAACTTATTGTCTTTTTGATTCATCTAAATGAATATGCTAATTTATAAATGTATCTGAAAATGTGATTTGATTAAGTTATACGTCTTGCTATGTGTTTTTTGCTCATGATCTTTGTGCTTAATTGTTTGTTTTAATGTGTAAAAAAACAGAAGTGGAACAAGGGAAAGCAAAATGAGAAGGTGGTGTTGTTCGATCAGGCTACATGGGTTTTAAAATGCACAAAAAGTGCCATGAAGCGATAAGTGCCTTGCTTAGCGCTATGCACTATAGCGATCGCTATGGATCACCTTACGGATTCAACGCACAAATAGAAAACGTATGAAGATATATGTATGCTCTCATTATTATAAGTCTTAGAATAGTCCAATTTTTTTATAAAAAAATACCAAAACACCAATCCACATCATAAAAAAAGAAAGCACAGAAAAAAGCAAACACAATCATTTTAAAATATTGCTAAATAGCCTAAAACACTAAAAATCTAGATCATCATCATCACCAAGTTCATAAAAATCATCATAACCGTTAGGGATTTTCACGTGATTACACAATATTAACAAGTCAAATAATGCCACGTGAGCATAAATTGTAATTGACATGATTTTTCTTTTTCCAAATAAAACTGGAAATCACTATCAAATCCATAAAGTGACCGCTTCGTCGTTTTACGCTTCGTCGCTATAACGCAGAAAATTAAGAAAAACGAGCGTTTCTTGGATAATGCATCGCCACGACCTCCTAAGGCGATGACACATTTGCCTTGCATCGCTATGCGCTATAGCGACCATAACGATCGCTATTTTAAGCTAAGCAGGCTACTTATGACAAGCTTCTCTCTGAGGCACCCAAGGGCCGGCTTAATTAGGGGGCGATCGCCACAGGTCCCATGCCAATTTTTTTTTTTTTTTTTGGTTTAGATATTTAATAATTTTTAATAAATATATATAATATGAGATCAGTTTTACAGTTAAAAGATATATATTTTTCAAATTTCATAACCAAATTTCTAAAAATCTCATATAAAATAGTTTAAAAAAATATGTTTTTTTTAAAAAAAACCTTTTTTTAATGTAAATAGCCTAAATTTTTTTATTGCCCAAATGTTCATCAATTTTCATCTATCATGTGGTCTCAAAAAAAGTGGTTAAGGTATGTTCATCAATTTTCAAATTAGTAAAAAGATAAAACTTCCAAGTGTTTGTACCTCTGGCAAATCTAATTATGACATTTGAGATGATCACGAGTACCATTTTTAACGATAGGTTCATTTTTGAGACCACATGATAGATGAAAATTTAACAATCATATGTCTCTACAAAATTTATATGGTTGAGGTAGTATAACACCTGATTATAATGTCTTCGCGTTTAGAGTTTGAACCGTATCTTTTACTATGTTTCCTTGCTAAATTATGAATTTTCAAAAGTGGCCCAAATTTTCAACTCGCTAAAAATGGTTATACCATGCATGCGAAAACATATTGGATTTGTGGTTTTGTTTTAGAATAAAAAATAGGGAAAATAACTTCGACATCTTTAGGTATATATATGAGGTTCCGTTTCTCGGCCTATACATGCAAAATATTGGATGTGGTATTCTTAAATCGAACAACTAGTCAACATCGCTAGGTCAACCAATGTGTGAAACTCAGACATCTAGCTTATAACTCAATCGGGTTTACGTGTTATACTATTCAAAGAGTGTGGATAACCATTCCGTCGCCCTAATACCTTTTCATTCGAAACTTTAATAATATTAAATTGCCAATTGGTATATATATCGCATATTTAAGGGTACCTATCAAAACTAATATTTCAAAATATAATTACTCCAATTTTTTAGCGTCTTTTTATATATTATTTGATGTGTTGTATTTTCGATATAAGAATTTAAACTCATGTTCCAAATTTTAACATTGATTAAAAAATATGGATAGTCCAGAATCATGATAATAATAATAATAAAAATGCCATTTTTTATATTTCCTTAAAAAATTAATAGAGGTGGACACTGCGTGAGTCTTTTAGAGGGGAAAAAATGAAAAATGGATAAAATGCTTAGGACCGATCCTTAAATAAGGATTTTAAGGATCGGTCATTAATGCCACGTGTATGTTTCTTATTGGGGGAAGGGAAAAGACGGGTTAAATTTGTTTTCTTCGTTTTTTCGTCGATCTCGATATTTTCTCTCCTTATTCGATTGTATCGGTGACGGCGAAAGCGAAATCGATTTGGGGATTTTGTGTTGTGAGCGGAGTTAGTCATGATGATGCCCTCATCTTCAAGCATAACTCACCGGAGAATAATTGGTCATACCACCACTGCTGATTCATCGTCATCTCAATACAAAAAAACACAGTTTTTGCGACCACCAAAATAGTCTTAAAATGGTCGCAAATGACTCATTTGCGACCATTTTGGGACTAAAAAAAGTAGTCGCTAAATAAAGTGGTCACAAAACAGTCGCTCTTTTGCGACTAATATGTGACACCCATTATCAGTCTTAATTTAGAGACCGATTTGCGACTACTTGTAAATTTTTTTTTTTAAAAAAAACAAAAATCCAATTTTTTTTATTTATTTATTAAATTTAATTACAAAAAATTAAAAAAAAATTAAAAAAATTAAAAAAAATTAAAAAAAAATTAAAAAAAAGATCGAAGATCTTCTTCTTCTCCCTCGCCGGCGCTCAATCTTCTTCTCCCTCGCCGGCGCCGACATTCAATCTTCTTCTCCCTCCATGGCCAAGATCTGCTCCTTCGCATGCATCCCGAGCTCACCACGAACCACCCTCCACTCTAGGCACGAACCACCCTCGACGCGAGGCACAAACCACCACGAACCTCAGCTCGCAACGCACACCCACCGAACCCCTCGCCGACTTCCGCCACGAGCTCAGATCGACAATTCCTCTCCGCTCACTGCCTCCTCCTCCTCCGAGACGAATCTTCTCGTTGACAACATCCGATCTGGAAAAAAAAAAGTTAGCTAAACTCAAGGAAGAGAAGGAAGCAGAAGAAATCGTAGGGGAAGTGATGATAAGGAATTGTTGGCCTAGTCTTATTTGCATCCATTGCGATGGATGTAATATGGTGATTGACTATTTTATGAATGATTCTCTAAATGTTAAAGGTTTTCAATTAAAAAAAAAAATCATAGGAAGGAAGAAAAAGAATAATATCGAGAGAGAAAGACAAAACACAATAAAATAAAATAAAAAAGCAAATGAGATATCCACCGTTGGATTAAACCAATCAGCGGTGGAGGATCTCGATCCTCGTCACAAGGAACTAGCCAATGAGAAGCTTTCATTATTTTTGTTATTTGGTCGTAAATTAGTCATAGATTTGGGACTATTTTGTGACTACTATTAAAAAAAATCGACTGGGGTTGCTAAACGGTCGCAAATTTGAGACTATTTTGTGACAATCAAAATTTTTTACCCTAAACCATAAGCTTTAAGAACCTATAAAGTTTGAATGTGACTTTACAATGATTTGTTTATTTATTTGATGTTTTGTATATTATTTGATGGTTTATGGTTTAGAATTTAGGGTTTAGAATTTTTTTTGTATATTATTTGATGTTTATTTTAAAAAAATCGAGTGGAGTTGCTAAACCGAAGCAAACCAGTCACAAATTTGGAGCTACTTTTGCAAGTCCTTAAACAGTCGAAAATTTGAGACCCTTTTGTGATTCCTCTGTTTCGTCGTTAATTTGTGACTTTTTGCCACTGCATTGCGAGTAGTCGCAAAGTGGTCGCAAATTAGTCACACTTTCGTCCCACTTTTTTGCGACAAAAAAGAGAGTCACAAAAGTTGGTCACAAAAACTGTGTTTTCTTGTAGTGTCTTCTTCCTCATCGAACCTCCCTGTAATATTTCTACTAATTGAATATGTCTTCGTTTGATTGTATCAATTTGTCTCCAAAATCGTAATTTTTTTTGGTCCTGAATCTGAAAAAGTTTTCTTGTCCTTTAGATTGGGAGGAACCCTCTTGTTTGCGTTCTTGGGGTGCCGAACCATATGACATATGCAAATTTTTGCAAGTTCTGCCGGCCCGATAGAGCAACCCACTTGCCCAGTTTGTCTTGGTAACGTCTTAACCTGAATTATTCAAGTTTGATATTAAGATTGACAGTATCTCTGGTGTCATAGATACATTGACTACTTTTGGTTTCTAGCATGTTTCAGAGAGATTGGACCAAGAAACTGGTGGCATTCTCAACACCATGTGCAATTATTCAAGTTTGCTTCCTTCCATACAGGTTTGGTCTTCTTATGCCTTTTTTAGCTACGATGATGCAATGGCTTCCTTTAGTATAATAACTTGGTGTTCGTTTTTGTTTTACTTATCTCAAGGTTTAAGAGTTTTGAATTGTATTATTAATGGATTGAACAACCTCTACCTAAATGTGCAGTAGCTCATTATGACTTCGTGTGACTTTTTTTTAAGCCTTTGAAGAGGGTTGCATAAACATATATTTCCTCTGTCTGTTTGATAGTATAGAGGAGATTTAACAGCTGATATACTGTTTATCATTATATCATTAAATGCTTGTTAGGTGTTTATTAGGTAAAGAATTTAAACTAGTTGTGATCAATGCTTTTCATTGATTGCTAAGACCATCTCCAATGGTTTCATTCAAATTTTTCTTCAAAAATGAAGAAAAAAATGAAGAAGTGTTTTCTCCAATAGTTTGCTTCATTTTTGTCTTCAAAAAGAATATTCCAAGTATATTCTATCTTCATTTTATTAGTAATTGTTAATCAGACCATTTACTTTTAAATTTTACAAACTTTCACCTACTTGTTTTATTTATATCAATTGTTCAATAAAATTACTATTTTAGATCATTTAAACATTTATTATATCGATAAAATTACATTACATAATGAAAGAACAAACAACAATATAATTTTATGATGTACTAGTAGTCATATATTTTTTCCATAAATGATCAATTAACGCAAATGGAAGTGAAAAATGAGTTTTTATAGATGTGATTTACATTTTTACTTTATAATTTGATTGGATAAACACATAGTTTTAAAATTAATTGGGTAAAAAATACATATAATTTTGTTTGGGTATAAAACAAAAAAAATAAAAAAATTGAAGACACATTTTGTAAAAAAAAAAGTTCACCTTCAAAAAATGAAGAAATGAATAGTGTTCCTTCAAATATGAAGGAACTCTATTCATTTCTTCATTTTGAAGGTGAAATTGAAGCACCATTGGAGAATGATTTCTTCATTTTTATCTTCAAAATGAAGGAAAATGTGAAATTTGAAAGACCATTGGAGATGCTCTTAAAACACAACCATAACTCTTAAACCTAAACCATAATATTTTTTAGTATCCTTCTAAAAACCCAGCATAAAACTTTCATTATCCTTCTAAAACCCCAGCATAAACAACGATATGGATTCTACGAATCCATATAGTAACTCTCCAGGATTTGTAAACCTCTGAATTAGTCAAGAAGAAAACCACAGCCTTCACCCCAATCATTACGAGAGATTGTCGCCTACTATAGAACTTGGATCATCAGAAGTCCCTCCGTTTAGTAGCCAATGTGCTAATGATCCAAGCGTAGGTGTTGAGGAGCGTAAAGAGAGAAGGAAGTGGACACCCAAAGAAGATGTGGTGCTCATCATTGCGTGGTTGAACACCAGCAAGGATCCAGTTGTCGGGAATGAGCAAAAAACTGTGGCGTTTTGGAAACGCATTCAAGCTTATTTTAACTCAAGTCCACAGCTGGTTGGTGTGGAAAAAAGAGAGGCCAGTCACTGTAAGCAAAGGTGGGGGAGGTTACATGACCAAGTATGCAAGTTCGTTGGCTGCTATGAGGCTGCACTGAAAGAGAAATCAAGTGGGCAGAATGAGAATGATGTTATGAAAGCGGCTCATGATATCTTCTTCAACGATCACCAGGTGAAGTTCACCCTTCAACATGCATGGAGGGAGCTTCGCCATGACCAGAAATGGTGTTGTACTTATTCTGCTATAGATGATGGAAGGTCAAAAAAAAGAAAGGTTGAGGAGGGTTCTGCACAGTCTTCACGCTCCCAACCAGTTAGCCATGGAGAGGATGTATCAATGGCTCGTCCTCCTGGTGTTAAGGCATCAAAGGCTATCGGTAAAAGGGCTGCGAACAAGACAACCAGTGGTAACGATGAAGGCAATGCTCTGTTGGAGCTACAGAGCATGTGGGAGATAAAGCGAAAGGACTTGGAGATGAAGGAGAAGCTTTCTAAGAATAAATTGCTTGGCAATCTCCTTTCAAAAATAGAACCACTTTCTGATATAGAAATGGCTCTAAAGAACAAGCTAATTAGTGACATGTTGTCATAATTATTCGTTCCTTTCTATGAACTAGGCTGTGTAATAACTCATGATGTTTGATGTGCTTTTTGTATGAAATATTATGTGTTTTGTTGTATGAACTATTATGTGTTTTGTTGTATGAACTTTGATGTGTTATTGCTATAACTTTGATGTGTTCTTTGAGTGAATGCTCATGTGTTACTTGTTGTCCCTTAATCAAAACCATCTTTTTAACTCATATCTTTGTCACCAAGCTGTCGTGTGTTACCAAGCTGCTCTTCCTTTTCTCCAAGAAGCCGGTGTGACTTGTGAATTCAAGGTATAATCAAATCATACTCTCTTTCAATTTGGTTAAAATGGATAATCTTTTTATTTTTATAAAACGAAAGTTCCTCTTTGAAGACCATAATTAAGGGAAAGTCCAATGTAATAAACATCTGCTCTCTGTTGTAACAATGAGATTTGTGTGTATATACAAAACCTGTAAACAAGAGCTCTAAATTCCATATATACTTCTGTTACTAACTCTAATTGTTTATATACCTTTCCGAGAAGAAGTGTGACTAGAGAAAACAAAAAAAAATCATGAAAGAGGATCCAAGAAAGACGACAAACAATTAAGCAAATAGGAGAGGAGGATCTTTACACGGGTTTTGTCTCCCGTGTTGTGATGCTGATCATGGGAGGGTCCATTTTTCTTGAGTATGTAAACCACACATTGTTTTTTGAGTATGTAAACCATACATTTTTTATATCATATCTCCATCTATATATGTGTTGAAACCAAGGATCAAACTCCATATCTTCTTTTCTTTCTCCATCAAACAAAAACAATTCTTCATATCAAAGAAAAACAAAACTCCATATCTCCCTTTGTTTCTCCGAAGACCAAAATCAAACTCCATATCTTCTTTTCTTTCTCCATAAAACAAAGAAAAATTCCCAAAAATTTTCTTTTCTTTCTCCAACAAACAAAAACAAATTCACACAAATATGGCATCTTCTTCAAGCAATGCTTTCGACGGATCATTTGATGAAAGTTTTGATGAAGTCTTCGATCAAAAATTCGACAATATGTTCGACGCCGTTCTTGATCGTCATGCAGCAACAAAGCCAAAGAAGAAACGCGCCTATATTGAAAGAGAACGCGAACAAGGCCACAACCGCTTATGGAACGATTATTTCAGTGAAGATGCAACATACCCTCCTTATATATTTTGACGCACAACATACGCCGTTTTAGAATGAAGAAGTCCTTGTTCATGCATATTGTTGATCGAATCTCCAATGAAATTCCTTATTTTCAACAAAAAGAGATGTTACCTGAAGGTTCGGTTTGTCTGGACTACAAAAATGTACAGCAGCAATTCGTATGATGGCATATGGTTGTGCGGCTGACGCGGTTGACGAATACCTCCTGCTCGGTGAAAGTACTGCAATTTTATGCTTGGAAAATTTTGTATAAAGAATAATATGTTTGTTCAGAGATGAGTATAAGAATACCCACACCAGAAGATGTTCGACGACTACTCAATATTGGAGAGATACGCGAATTTTCCGGGATGATAGGAAGTATCGATTGTATGCATTGGGAGTGGAAGAATTGTCCCACCACTTGGAAAGGGCAATATACACGTGGATCAGGAAAATCGACAATCGTTTTAGAGGCTGTAGCGTCACAGGATTTTTGGATATGGCACGCGTTTTTTGGACCTCCAGGTACCTTAAACAATATCAATGTTCTTGATCGCTCACCAGTTTTTGATGATATATTACAAGGTAAACCTCCAAAAGTGAATTACTTTGTCAACGGACACGAGTATCATTTGCCGTATTATCTCACCGGTGAATTTTATCCTAAATGGGAAACATTTATCCAATCTATTCCAATTCCTCAAGGTCCGAAAGCATCTTTATTTGCAACATATCAAGAAGCTGTCCGCAAAGATGTCGAGCATGCTTTTGGAGTCTTGCAAGCTCGATTTGCCATTGTAAAAAACCCAGCTCTTGTTTGGGATAAGGTAAAAATAGGAAAGATTAGGAGAGCATGTATCATATTACACAATATGATAGTAGAAAACGAACGGGATGGATACACTCAGTTTGATATATCAGAATTCCAACAAGGAGAAGGAAGCAGAACTTCACAAGTGGATATGACGTTTTCTACAGATATGCCTACAAATCTCGGCAATATGATCGGCATTCGAAATCAAGTTCGTAATAGAAAAATACATCAACAATTAAAAGCTGATTTAGTTGAGCATATATGGCACAAATTTGGCACCACTCAAGATTACAACTAAACGTATTTCAATATCTATATTTTGTATGTTTTAAATTTTATGAAATGTAATATAATTTTAATTTTATAAAATATAGTATGTTTATAAATTGTTTAAAAAAATTAATTTTTTTTTTAGAATTCTTAATAAGGTTCAAACCATTGTAAGATAAAAAGGTTAAAAATTTCTTAAGAGATTCTAAACTTTAAATTAATAACAAATTAATTATAAAATATTTCTAGAGGTTCACTAATGGTAATGCTCTAAGGACTTTTTTAGTCATTGTTGTTTCGGAGTGGGAAGAATAAGCTCCATAGAATTTAGACTCACCGAAAACACGTGCTTATTTACACGTATCTCTTACTCTCTCTTTTTTTTGTCGATAACACGTAAAAGGAAGCCCAATAATTAGAACGTATAGGTAGAAAAGCAATTTATTTCTTTATATAAAGATGAGAAAGCAGTACGTAAAAGGAGTAAATGATGAAACGTGCAAGATAAATTGATAAATGTTTTAGTTCTAGCTACAGAAACAACAAAATACAATTATTTTTTTTTTAATCAAGAGGTGGTTGACAAATAAAAATTAATCAAGAGGTAATGCGAAATTTTACCACCATATTAATCCTCTAAAACCGAATATATGTAGCTACTGAATAATTCACTCACTGAGTTATGTATTCAAAACATGACAAGTCCAGACATCTGGATTATAACTTGTAAATTTAATGTCTTAATAACAATTTTGTATCCTTAGGACAAGTCCAGACATCTGGATTATAACTGATTAAAAATATATGTTTTCTTTTTTCTTACTTCAGATTCAAAATATCTACATTATAAAATAAAATAAAAATCACATGTTTCACGTCATGGACCACGTCTGTTATGCATGTGTTCATATTAATGAGCATGTGTTCTGATGCCGTTTTTTCTTTACCTGTTGACGCGGTAAACATTATGATCTCAGCCCTCTAGAAGCCAACAAATTATACTATCATCATAGACAATATTAAAGAAACTTGTAGACACGATCATAATAATATTACTATATACGAAAATATATATATTTTCGAAGATATACGTCACGTTTTATGCATTATTATATAAATAAAATCTGGTCAACGTGATTAAGGAGTGAAAGAAAAAAACTAAGCCGCGTCACGTTGTCAATATATAAAGAAAATACCTGAAAACACTTTCTTTTCATAAACCCTTTAGTCTTGTCTTAATTGTTAGGAAAAGTTTGATCTTTCTTCATCGGTTCTTGCTCAATTCGGACATGGATGAAGATTTCTTCTTAACCGATTTCTCACTAGAAGACATCGACTTTAATTTGAACGAAGTAAACAATCTATTACCTGATGAAGCGAGCATGCATACACAAAGAACTCAATGTTCATCAGATTTTGATAATCAAATGCGTCTTGGATTCTTCAAAGAGATGCCAAATCCTACGGTGAATGAGATCAATAACAAGCCACGAGTGATTTCTTTCGATTTTTCTAGTAATGTTTCTTCTTTCCCAGCTGTGGAAGATATGATTATGGATCAATTGGTTAGACGTGAAACCAAAAGAAAAGCATGTTCTCCTGCCACAAGATCTCCGGTTCTCGCCAAAGAACATGTTCTAGCCGAAAGAAAGCGTCGTGAGAAGCTTTCCGAAAAGTTCATTGCCCTCTCAGCTCTTCTTCCAGGTCTTAAGAAGGTACAATCGAATTTTGTGTTTATTAGAAAATTTCACGGTGAAAAGAAGATCATGAGTTAATTTTATCATTGTGTCGTTTTGAGAATACTCAACTATCTTATGTTTTTGTCTTTCAGGCAGACAAGATAACGGTTCTTGATAACGCGATTTCACGTATGAAACAACTCCTAGAACAAATAAGAAAACTCAATGAAGAGAAAGAAGCAACAAGAGAAATGGAATCCATGATTCTTGTGAAGAGATCTAAAGTTTTTCTAGACGAGGAACCTTACCTCTCCTCTTCTCTTTCGGATCATGATCATGCATTGCCAGAAATCGAAGCTAAAGTATCCCAAAACGAGGTTCTAATCCGAATCCATTGCGAGAAGACGAAAGGATGCATGATTAACATACTAAACACGATTGAGAATCTTCAATTGCACATCGTTAATAGTATCATATTGCCATTCGGAGACTCGACCCTTGACATTACAGTCCTTGCACAGGTGATTTTGATAACAATTCCCATGTGCAAATGCTGAAATGCTATATGTGTAATATTAAAGTGGATAACTTAATTCATCCAAATTAATTTTTGAATGGAATATTAAACTAACTATTATCTTCTGGAAATTATATTTGCAGATGGACAAAGATTTCTCGGTGAGTGTACTTAAGGATCTTGTAAGGAACCTGAGACTCGCAATGGTTTAGTCTTCTTTAAAATTTGAGTAACTGACTGTGTACATTGATGCAAATGGTTCAGCTGTGGAGAATGAAACGACGACATTTTCCTCGATTTGCTGTCGTTTTTTTGTTTATTTTTAACATTACACTGCTGCCTTTCCATTATAAGGTTTTTTTCACACGTGTTTGATTGATGTATTTTGTAGGCGAAGTTCTTGTCTTTAGTGGTTGAAACTAAAGGGGTTCTTTTCGACAACGACCGTTGACATTAATGCAAATTGATATGTTTCTTTTTCGTAAATAAATTGATACGTTGTTGAATTTTGCGTTTGTTTGTTTATTAAATAAAGCTAATCAAAAGTGGTAGTAAAAGTTTAGCAAATATAAAGTGGTCATATAAAATATTAATATACGTTGAAATTTAGTTTAGAAAGTATTGGGGATAAACATGAGTTTTTACGGATATTATCAAATTTAGTAAATAAGGATTGCATTTCTAATACGAATTGATTTTAAGTCTATCGCCAAGTCGACATATGTTTGTATAAATACATTTATTCGTAAGTAATAATAAATAAGTCAATTCAATAATCCTATAAAAAAATTTTTTTTTTACTTAAACGGTGTTCTTATGGCTGGAGACGATTCTTCACCTGTCATAACAAAAAGGGATGAGATTGTGCCGATCTCTTATTTCACGCTATATCCTTCTGACAATCCAGGAGCTATGATCACATCGGTTCGATTGAATGGAGAAAACTACAACGAGTGGTCTTCAGAGATGCTTAACGCACTCCAAGCTAAGCGTAAGATGGGATTCATCAATGGTACTTTAAATAAAACCAGCTATGGTAGTCCTGAACTTGAAAACTGGTTGTCAGTCAATTCAATGATTATTGGATGGATTCGTTCCTCTATTGAACCGAGAGTCAAGTGCATTGTAACTTACATCTCCGATGCACATCAATTGTGGGAAAATTTAAAGCAGCGTTTCTCGGTGGAAAATAATGTCCGAATTCATCAAATCAAAGCACATCTCGCGTCGTGTAGACAAGATGGGCAACCTATTCTCGATTATTATGGTCGTCTTTCTAAGTTGTGGGAAGAATTGCAGGTTTATCGGCCAATCCATGTATGTTCGTGTGGTGTGGCTTCAGCAATAGCGAAAGATCAAGTGGAAGAAAAGATTCATCAATTTGTTATGGGTCTTGATGACACGAGATTCGGAGGAATCTGTACAACAATTATTGGAATGGATTCTCTTCTTTCTCTTGGTGAAATTTATAATAAGATTGTGAGAGAAGAATAGAGGCTTGCTTCTGCGCGAGGTCGTGAACAGCAACAGGAGGCTGTGGGGTTTCTTGTTCGTCGCGACAATCAAGGATCTTCGCAATCTTCTCTTCAACAATCAGACGTGTCTTCTCAATCTGTAAAAAGTGAGAATCAAACCAGAACTGAGAATTCAATTCTTCGATCGCGGATGCTCTGTTCTCACTGTGGAAGAACATGACATGAGAAACGTGAGTGCTGGCAGATAGTTGGGTTTCCAGAGTGGTTCTCTGATCGCACAGGTGGTGCTGGTTGTGGTCAGAATGGTGGTGGTTGCGGCAAAGGCGGACGCAGTTCAAACAACAACATGGGTCGTGGTCGTGGTCAAGCTAATGTAGCTCATGCCATGAGCTCGAACTCATCGTCGTTTCCTGAGTTCACTCATGAGCAATGGAAGATTCTCACTCAAATGATTTAAGAGAAATCTGGTTCATCTAACGTTTCAGATAAATTGTCCGGTAAGATCGATCTTGGTGATGTCATTCTCGATACGGGTGCTTCTCACCACAAGACGGGAAATTTGTCTTTATTAACGGATGTTTGTATTATCTCGCCTTGTTCGGTGGGATTTGCTGATGGAAACAAAACCTTTGCGATTAGCATGGGATCTTTGTATCTCTCGGCTAAGATCATTTTGTCTAATGTTCTTTATGTTCCAGAATTAAACTGCACTCTTATATCTGTTGCTAAATTGTTAAAAAATAAAACTGTTTTGCAATGATTACTGATACGATTTGTGTTTTACAAGACCGTTCTTCGAGGACTCTGATTGGAGCCGGTGAAGAGCGTGATGGTGTGTATTACTTTACGGACATTGTCTCGGCAAAGAGTCATCAAGCAGTTGGTACTTCAAATCAAGCTTTGTGGCATCAACGTCTGAGGCATCCGTCTCTTTCTATGCTTTCGGATTCGTCTTTGTTTTCTAATTCTGCAAAATCAGCTAGCTCTAGTCCTTGTGACATTTGTTTTAGAGCTAAGCAAACCCGTGAATTGTTTTATGAAAGTTCGAATAAAACAACATAATGTTTTTCTCTTATTAATGTGGACGTATGGGGGCCTTATCGAGTACCTTCATCTTGTGGCGCAGTGTATTTTTTTACAATTGTTTACGACTTCTCTCGCGCAGTTTGGACATACCTCTTACTTGAAAAGTCTGAAGTTAAGGATGTTTTGAAACAGTTTATGTCATATACAGAGAGACGATTCGGAGCGACAATGGTATTGAGTTCATGGTCTTATCGACGTTCTTCAAAGATAATGGTATTGTCCATCAAACTTCCTGTTTTGGGACGCCACAGCAAAATGGACGGATCGAACTCAAGCACAGACACATCCTAAATGTTTCACGAGCAATCATGTTTCAAGCTAGTCTTCCAATCAAATTCTGGGGGAAGCTGTACTAACCGCTTCGTACTTGATCTACAGAACTCCTACTTCAATTCATCATGGGCGTTCTCCTTACGAGATACTAAATGGCGTCAAACCGGACTATAATCTTGGCCAACAAAGTCGTTTGTGTGTCTTTGTTTGTTACCCGTTTGACAAGAAAGGTTGGAAGGTTTACGATATTGAACGCAATGAGTTTTTGGTCTCACGTGATGTCGTATTTCGGGAAGACGTATTTTCGTTTGCGGAGCCAGAGATAGTGAAACTTGTTTCCTCTCCACAAGTTGTGGATTGTGATGATGATTGGTTCATCACTCCAGTCGTAAGGGGGAGCACTCAATCACCTTCACCGCATGTGACTCCTCCGGCTGCGGTTCCCATGGAAACAATGTTTTCCCCTGTTCCAGAAGCTACTCCGCTGCAAGATCAGAACTCATAACATGTATCTCCAGAAGTCGTTGATACAGTCGTAGAAGCTGTTGTCGAAGATGTTGTCGAAGCTTTGGTTCCTCAAAATATTCTTGGTAGGGGTTATCGAGAAAAGCAAAAATCAGTGATGTTGAAAGACTTTTTCGTATAATGTCACTAGTAATACACATCACGCTCTTCCCCACTCCACGTCCTCGTCCACTGTCCAAGGTAGCTCACTATATCCTCTATTTGATTTTGTAACGGATGCTCAGCTTTCTTCAGGTCATCGTGCCTACTTAGCTGCCATTGCTGTTGCGGTTGAACCCAAACATTTTAAAGAAGTTGTGCTCATTAAAGTGTAGAATGACGCGATGGATACTGAGGTTGTTGCTCTTGAGGGCCAACACACTTGGGATGTCTTTGAGCTTCCTCCAGGCAAAGAGGCAATTGGTAGTCAATGGGTTTTCAAGATCAAGTACAATGCAGATGGTACCGTAGAAAGTTACAAGGCGCGCCTCGTGGTTCAAGAAAACAATCAAATAGAAGGGAAATATTATAATGAAACGTTTGCTCCGATGGTTAAGATGACCACAGTTTGTACCTTATTGCGGCTTGATGCTGCCAATTAATGGGAAGTGTATCAAATGAATATCCATAATTCCTTCCTTCATGGGGATCTTGAAGAGGAAGTGTATATGAAGCTTCCTCCATGATTTCGTCATACTCATCCCGGAAAGGTTTGTAGTATTCGTAAGTCATTATATGGTCTTAAACAGGCTCCTCGCTGTTGGTTTAAAAAGCTATCTGACTCGTTTCTTCGTTTTGGTTTTGTTCAATCGTATGATGACTACTCACTTTTCTCATTTTCGCGAAAGAACATTGAGTTTCGGGTTTTGGTTTATGTTGATGACCTTTTCATTTGTGGAAATGACGCACATATGCTCAAGAAGTTCAAAGAATATTTGGGTCGTTGTTTTGCAATGAATGATTTGGGGAAGTTGAAATACTTCCTTGGTATTGAGGTTAGTCGTGGCCGTGAAGGATTTTTCTTGTCCCAGCGCAAGTATGCGTTAGATATTATTACTGAGACCGGTAACTTGGGTTCTAAACCAGCTCCAACACCGTTAGAGCAAAATCATGGACTCGCAAAGGCAAATGGTCCGGTTCTTGCGGATCCGACAAAGTATCGTCATCTTGTGGGGCGTTTAATTTATTTGTTGAACACTCGGCCTGAATTAAGTTATGCGGTCCATATATTGTCTCAGTTTATGCAAGATCCCAAAGAAGCTCTTTGGTTAGCTGCATTACGTGTTGTTCGGTTCTTGAAGGGCACGCCAGGGCAAGGGATTTTACTTAAATCAGATCATGATCTTACACTAACGATCTACTGTGACTCCGATTGGGCGTTGTGTCCATTAACACGTCGCTCTCTCAGTGTGTTTGTGGTCATATTTGGAGGTTCACCTATTTCTTGGAAGACGAAGAAGCAGAAAACGGTTTCTCAGTGTGTTTGAGATCTACGCTGATTCGTGAGATCTACGCTGAAGCCGAATACAGGCCATGGCAGCGACTCTTCGTGAGATCAAATGGATTCGTCGTCTGGTGCAAGGTTTGGGAGTCGACCAATCTACGCTGATTCGCTTCTTTTGTGACGGCAAGGTCGCCATTCAAATTGCCGTTAATCCGGTCTTCCATGAACGAACTAAACATATTGAAAATGATTGTCATGCGGTTCGTGATACAGTTCAAGAAGGTCTTATATCTACGGAACACATTCGTACAGACTCAAAAATCGCAGACATTTTGACAAAGGCTCTTGGACGTGATTCATTTCGTAACTTAGCGTCCAAGTTGGGCGTTCTCAATCCTCACGCTCCAACTTGAGGGGAAATATTGGGGATAAACATGATTTTATACGGATATTATCAAATTTAGTAGATAAAGATTGCATTCCTAATAGGAATTGGTTTTGAGTCTATAGCCAAGTCGACATATGTTTGTATAAATACCTTTGTACATAAGTCATAATAAACAAGTCAATTCAATATCTTATCCTACATAATGCAAAACTACTTCGAAGGTACTGATATGCTCAAATTAATACCCTAAAAGTACTAAAGCAATATATTGTTATAGTATATGTAGGGGTCGAACACAAGAACTCAGGATATCACACAATAGATTAAATAGATTCAAATTAAGCTAAACCAAAAGATGTAATTAAAAGCAATACGTAAATTAAACGGTTGTAAATTCGATTGGAGAAAGATAGGTTCAGGGTATTTCTCAGGAAATCAATGAATGCAGATAAACTAACTAGTCTGGATTCAGATTTAGTGCTGTTCTTGAACTAAAATCACTAAATTATAATTAACCAACTCTCGTTGCGAGAATTATCTAAGTCTAAATCCTAGAATTCCAAATCTCTTTGCGAATCCTAAAGTCTAAACCAACTTTTAGTTCAATTTTGATTTGTTCACAAAACAACTAAACCAAATCTCTTTGCGGATAGTTATTTTGCTCACCCTAAGTTCTATCAGGTAATTATTCGCACTCTCGTGGCTAATCAATTATCCTAAGATCTAAGTTCTAGATTCGTCAACCTAGAATTAGCTAGCTTTGAGAACAACCTATGGTGAAGAACTAATTCAGATGGTGAATCCTAATCAACTAATCAACCTAGCATTCAGAGAAAACCCTTATGAGAACCCTAAACCTAAAGTGGATCTACTCAGACATGGAGAATGAAAACAACATGATTGAATAGATCATCACAGAAATCAATAAGAAACATGAGTTCAGAGTTGTCTCTCCAAAAACCAAAGTAAAATCAAGCGTCGAATAAAAACTTCGCCATCAAAGTGGCTGTAAAACCTAATAAATAACCTAAGACACGTTTTGGGGATTTTTGTAAATAATAAAGTCTTCTGGGCAATTTTGCAATTCTTCAACTCTTGAAAAAGTCGCGATTCGTGTCTTGCTGCAGTGAATATCGACCGATACTAGTCAGTATCGGTCGATACTGAGGCTTTAAATCGGGTACTCAGCTACATGAACTTCAGTTTCGCTCCAAAATGCTCCAGAAAGCTCCAATATTTCCAATTATGCTCCAAACGTGCTAATATTTGTAAAAGACTCTAAAACATTACAAAATAGTATAAAGACTCTATAAAACGGACTTATATCATAGCTCAAAAAGGGTAAAAACCATGATATATCAGGTACTAATTGCAAAGTTATAAAAAAGCATTATGTTGTCAATTCAAAGTTATAATTAAACTTTGGAGTAATACACAAAAAATACCAACGATCAGTTGGGTTGGTGGTTAAGTCCACGAATTACCAAAAACGTAGAAATTTTAAAGGTTACGGATTCGATTCACGTTATGAGGGGTATGTTTTCCAAAAAAAAGTTACATGGTTTGGATTTCGCCGTAAGATGTACAAGCTTACAGACTATAAACTTGCTAGTCATTAAAAAAAAAACACACACACACACAAAATGGTGATGCATGATTAAAAGGATTTAGACTAATTAAATCATGAAAATTTATTTTTTGTTTTTAGAATATGAAATTTATTTATCAATTAAAAACGAAGTATGCACAAACAATGAGAGAACCCACCATTTAAATGGAAATAAATAAGAGTAAATTAAAAAATTTCATAGACTAAAAAATGTTTTTTTTTTAGTACTGACATACGATAACGAAACACTAGGAATCTAGGATAGTTCTTATGATGATATACAAAGTTTACTAAAAAGCTTTTTTTTCAGAGTAATGCATTGACCGTCCGACCAAGATAAAACCCACATATCGAAAGTGGATAAAGATCTACATCGAGTAATAATAATTAGGGTGTTATAATATATAAAAATGTCTATTTATAGATTAATAATATATATATCCCAATTTAAAATGACACTAAGTTAAAAGTTCGTATGAGGTAGTTTTTATTTACTTAACTAGGTGTTAATCGTTTAAATCCGAATTATTAAGTCTTTAAGCCATCATATGATTTTATTTTTAGTTTAACCGTACCATTTTTCCTGTAAGAGAAAAATGTCTAATAACATCCAATAAAAGTAGAGGAATTTTTAGGGTCCAATACGAAACTGAAAATGGGAGCTTTATAATACATCAAATTTCTTTAAAAAACTTAATTTTGTTGAATAAAAAAAAATATATCTATAATACTTTTTTTTTTGTCAACAGCATAGATACCTAAAACAGTTCAGGGATCCAAACCGGTGGTACCGAATTTACAATAGTAACATCCACCGGATAGACACGAGCACTTCTTGCTAGTTTGTCTGCATTCGTGTTGTTTGCGCGTGGGATGAGCGTGATTGAGAAAAAAGTAAAAGCCTCCTTACTCTTCATGAATTTTTCTAGGTGTAATGCAAAAGCAGGCCAATCCTCGGGTGTAGACACCATCTTCACCAACTCGGAACAGTCTGTTGCAAAAGCTATTGCCGTCTTCTGGTTTGCACTCAAACAATGCATGGCCCAGATGAGTGCTTCCAATTCTGCATGGAGGGGGGAGATACTTCTTCGTAGGTTTCTGGCTCTCATTATAGTCTCTTCGCCGCTTTCCTGAAAGCAGTACCAGCCTAATCCGGAAAACATATCCGTTTCCTTCCGGGCTCCATCAATGTTGCATCGCCAGTCTTCGTAAGTCGAAGTCACTATAAAAGGGGCATCATTTTTGATTATCGCGTCAGGGTCACTATTCTAGGCCGATTCCCAGGTCAGTACCTCCGTTTCTGCTTGCTGTAGTATTTCTTGTGGGCCTCTGTCCACATTTAAAAAAAACTTATCATTTCTCGCTTTCCAAATATACCATGCTATCCATGGAAAGCTGGTATCCGGATTATCCGGAGGAAGTCTCCAAAAGAGATGATCAAAATTAGCAAAAACCGATGCCAATGGAAATGATCCATGAGGCGTTGGTATCTTAGAGAGTACCCATGTTTGTAAAGCCGGAGGACATTCGAATAGTACATGATTAATAGTCTCAGTTTCCGATCCACACCTGGCACATTGTGTGTCACAGTCAATGCCTCTGCTTCGCAAATTTGTTAAGACCGCTAGGCAACCCGAAATAGCGTGCCATATAAAATGTCGTAGTTTCGGGGAGCACTCCAGCTTCCAAGTGTGAGCCTGTAGCCTCGTCATGTCCGGACCATAAGAATTTGTGTGACCGATATTTGTGTCTGATTGTTGAATTTGATATCCCGATTTCACCGTATATTTTCTGGATTTTGTGAAGTGTCATCCAGAAGAGTCTGGTTTGTAGGTACTACTAATGGGGAGTCCCCGTATGACTGTCACATCTTTCGGATCAATGATCGCGTTCAACAACGCCATATTCCACGTCCGAGTCACTGGGTCAATCAGATGATTGACCGTTAGATTCGGGTAATAATTATAACCCTTGCAAGTTGCTGACCTTGGCTTAGAGGAAGGTATCCATGGGTCGTTCCATACTGAGATAGAATAGCCTGATCCAACTCTTTTAATTAGCCCTTTGTTGACCATAGGTCTAGCTGAGACAATGCTCCTCCATCCGTAGGATGGGGAGTAAGATCGTATAGGGTCTAAAGGGTCTGCATTCCAAAAATATCGACTCTTAAAAACTCGGGAAAATAAGGAATCCGGTTTATCGATTAATCGCCATAGCTGTTTTGCTAATAGTGCTGTGTTAAAGTCCTCGATAGCCCGGAAACCCATACCCCATTCGCTTTGCGTCGACATAGTTTCTTCCATGCCATCTAATGCATTCCTTTTTGTTCTCCATTTGAACTCCACCAGAACCGCGTCGTCGCACTAGTTAGTTTTGTTGTTATAGATTTGGATAACCGAAAACACGACATAACGAAATTTGGTGTTGCTGATACCACTGATTTAATTAAAACCTCCTTGCCTCCTTTGGATAATCTTGAGGTTCATCCATTAATTCTATTTTGTTGTCTCTCCGCGACAAAACTAAAGATCTTACTTTTGGCTCCTCCGAGACTCTCCGGGAGGCCTAGGTATGAACCCATACCTCCGATGCTGTGAATTCCTAGTATATGTTTAGCCTCATTTTGTACCGTCTCATTTACTGTATGACCGAATTGTAAGGAGGATTTACCGAAATTTATTTTTTGTCCAGACACTAACCCGTACAGCTCAAGTATGTGCAAGATAGTTTCGCATTCCTGTCAGGTGGCCTTACAGAAGAAGAGGCTGTCATCAGCGAAGAGTAGATGTGATACCGATGGGCTTGCTCTTGCCACCTTTAATCCCGTAAGTAAATTCTCTCTTTCTGCCTTCCGGATATTCGCTATTAATACCTTCGTGCATAGTTTAAAAAGATAAGCTGACAAAGGGTCCCCCTGACGGAGCTCTCTCTTTGGAATTATCTTTCCTCTGGGTTGACCATTGATAAGAACTTTGTACTCTACTGTTGTAATACACCACATCATCTATGTAGTCCATTTTTTCGAGAAGCCGAACTTCCTCAAAAGATGTTCGACAAACGACCATTCCACCCGAAAATACGCTTTGCTCATGTCCGTTTTAATCGCCATGAATTTACCTTTACAAGACTTATTAGTGCGTAGGCCATGAAACATCTCTTGAGCAATCAGAATAATGTCCGAGATTAACCTGCCTGACACAAAGGCTGATTGAGTTTCAGAAATAAGGTTCGGTAGCAGTCGCTTTAATCTTTGACATATGACCTTTGAGATGATCTTATATCCCACATTACAAAGACTTATGGGTCTTAGATCTGTCATCCTACTTGGCCTTTCCGTCTTCGGTATTATACAAATATTTATCGTATTGAGTTGTCGGTCAAAAACACCAGTCTCAAGGAAACCATTTACGAGTCCTACTATATATGCCTTCACTATCTCCCAAGAACGTTGGAAGAAGAGTTATGTCATTCCGTCAGGACCCGGAGCTTTTTGTGGGTGCATAAAAAAAAGTGATGACCATACTTTCTCTTCGGTAGCCCTTGCCGTGAGGTCATCATTGTTCTGGTCCGAGACTAAGGGTGAAATTTCTCCCAGTGCCTCCTCGAATGCCGTCGGGGACGTGGAGGTAAATAGGTCGCCAAAATAATTAACCGCCACTTGTTCGACGTCTTTTTCTGATGTAACCCATACTCCTTATGCATTATGCAGACCAACGATCCGGTTTCTTGCCCTCCGTTGCATTACTTGAGCATGGTAAAATTTTGTATTTTTGTCCCCCACCGTTAGCCATAAAGTGAGACTTTTCTGTTGCCAGAAATATTCCTCATCCCGGTATGCTACTTTTAATTTTTTCGTTATATCTAACAATTCCTCTTGGGTCCTAGCATCATCATTTTGGATCTCTTCTAATGCACGTTGTAGCTCATTGATTTATTTATTTGCCGTAAGGTAAGTTAATTTTCCGCCATTTTGATATCTCCCGCCGACAATTCCTTATATTTTGGACAAAAGATTTTCTATGTCCCCCCGGATTTATATCCCATCTCTTGGCAATCGATTCCATCAGACCGTCTTGTCCAATCCACCGCTTATCAAATCTAAATTGAGCTCACTTTCGGGGGATCTTGTCCTCGAATGTGGCAACAATTGGTCTGTGATCCGACCCAATCATTGCCAGATATTCGACATATGAGTGTGAAAGGAATTCATGCCAGTCGCCATTAGCTAGAGCCCGATCTAGCCGACATCTAACAATTTTATTGTTTCGTTTTCCTCTCCAAGACATTGTGTTCCCCAAGTATGGAAATTCCAGAAACCCACACGTTTGAATCATGAGGTTAAAAGGGATGAATGTTGATGCATGCCTTAAATTTCTTCCTTGTTTCTCATCATTGCCGGTGATTTCATTTAAGTCACCAATGATCAACCACGGCTCCAAACGTGTTAAACTTATTCGTGTTAAACGTTTCCACACCTGGTCCCTCAACTTTGGTACCGGGTCCCCATAAATGAACGATAAATAAACATTTTTCTCTTTAATAATCGCTTCAATATCAATCATCCGGTTATTTGAAAAAATTATATCAACCTGATAAGAGTTATCATAAAATAAGGCCAGTCTGCCACTCGCTCCGCACGGTTCCACCGTGTGCATTTATCATAGCCGAAGTGTAGTTGAAACTTCTGCACAAAGGAGAAATCTTGTTTGGTTTCTGATAGAAACAAGAACTCTGGTTTATGTTTCTTCCAAACATCCCGCATGTAACTTATGGTATACTTGCTACCGAGCCCCTGACAATTCCAACTCAAAATCCGCATTATTTAAAAATTTGTTTGGGTTACATGATCCTCCCATCGGGGTATAGGCGCCCAGCATATCCCCAAATTAAATGTTTTCACTTTTTCGGGGTGTCGTATTGCGATACCGTTGATATCCCAAAAACCGAATAAGACTTGCACAACCACCAAAAATCCCATCTCCAAATCAGACACTGGCCGCAACCAGTAGAAAAAATCCCTTCGGACTAAAGAATCAGATACCGCCCCCATCACATCCCATATTTCTTTGTTTTTTTTTCTTTTCTTTTACATTTTTGACCCAACCTTTGAATTTCAGAAGACGCCGACATATCGATATCTAAAGCAAAGAGTAAATCGCTCTCAGCTTCGCCACCTGCGATCTCTCCAAAAACCCGGTGAAACCGTAAGGAAAATTTCCAATTCTGCTGATAGGAAACTCTTCTCCAAATCAGGGTATCATAATTCGCCATACTTGTTTCAAATGGGTTAATTATTAAGGAGAAAATTTTCCTTTTTCTTTACGCTATAATAACAAAAGATCGTTTGTTTCCTGATACGAAATGGGCCTCAACAATATTAATATAAGTAGGAAAAGCACCGCCAAACATAACACACGGTGCCACTGTATCAGAAACATGAAAATCAAAAGAAACTTGAGAAAAATTACATAAACCAAACAAATGACTTGAAAAACGAAAATGAACTGATGGTCGAGACCTCTTCCTTGACCCCTGAAAATTGCCTATGCCCCTCTTAATCCGCAAAGCAAGAAAAGAAAACCGAAACGTGGATCTCATTTCTGCGCTTCAGATTTTGAAGCCTTGGGCTCAGATTTTGGTTTCGGTGGAGGCTTACTACCGCCGTGTTGAGTATCCCCAAAACGTCCTGAAGCTTTTGGATTCACCTTCTTCTTTGGGGATATAATACCCTGCATCAGTCTCTTCTTTGAGCCTGCACCAATTAGAGTGTTCTTCGATTTTGAAACCTGATGCCGCTTGACAGGGGCACACTCATCCCCATCACTCAACAACTCCTCCTTATCTGATCTTGGCTCCTCCACCGCATTTATCGTATCATCCTCCGTTTCTAACCCAAAATTGCCAGCATCTCCCTCTGTCATAAGCATATCAGCCCCTACACTATTATCTTCCATTATTTCCATATTCTCACTAAAGATCTCCATAACCCCTTTATCAATTTCTAGAACCCCAACATCCTCTAACCCAACCGAATGATCTGTATTCTCTAAGTCATTATCAAATTTCACTGATGGGATCAAAATTTCCGAAGACTGACCTTTGGAACTTTCCATCGGAGACGAATCCGTTTCAGTATTCTCAAAGAGAAGTCCCCGTCAGACGACCTTACCCATGACTATTGCTGTCTCACCTCTAGTATCCGAGCCTACGCTTTTCCGTGGAACCTACATATCCCGAGAGTCACTTCCATGGAAAGCTTGTAGTATTTTTATTTTGTGATCCGATAAGCCTTTCCCCACCTCGGAGGATCTCAACTAGCTCAATCCTGAGGTATCTATCGCATACCTTTTGTTCACCTCCTTAAGTTGTGAAAAACTCGAAGAAGCAATACCCTTTGAGTCTCGATCATGGTGTTTTCTGTCTCCCTTCCAAGTACCAAAACGGTACTCTTTGTCGGTAAGATTATTCGCCCCCACATCTCTTTGATCCTGAACCTTTCCTTTTCCCTTATCTTGCCCGTAATGTTGTTTGCCGGAAATTGCTTTCTGATGTTGGCCCAAATGCTCTCTCGAACCGTGAGTTGCCGCAGCTTTATAGCTGACGATATTCAACCCTTGTTTAGAATCCTCCGAGAAGTTTTCATTGTCCTTTACCATTCCTGCCCGACGAGAGCACAGTGACTGATCGTGGCAGAGGCTAAAGCAACTCCTACAGTATCCGAACAGCCTCTCATACCTCAAAGTGATGGTTGTCTATTCCTCGCCGTGAAACTCAACCGAGGTCTCGAAACATAAAGGTTTGAAATCGTCCAATACCACTTGCATTATGCCGTTATTGAGATCCACTTCCTTCACTTCACCTAGGGCTTCGCCAATACTCTGGAATGTATGATATTCCCAGTAGTGAAGGGGAATTACCATGACTCGGATCCAAAACTTGATGGCTGAGAGATATTTGTTGTCCATAATAGGTTCCCAACGAACTAGTGAGACCATCCAATAGTCAAAATGGAATGGATCCATCTTCATGATATCCGCTATGTCTTCCTCTCATTCGAAATCAAATTGAAAACGACCCATTCCAAGATCCATCGCAGCTACTCGGTCTTCCACGTTCAGAATTCGAAGAAACATATGAAGCATAACCTTCATGCCCTGCTTCTTTGGATTCATGCATCTCCCAATCAGTGTTTTTGCATATCCCGCTATGAGCTCGAAATTATCGAATTTAGGCACCTTAATCTTCAATCTTTTCAGGCTCGTTTCAATTTTCATCTCTGAACCATCTCTCTTGATTAAGTGGCTTTGAGACATACTGTGTGGGTAGAGGCAGTGAGCAGACCCCGTAATGAAACAAAGAATAAGAGATGAGATGTTAAGAACTAGTCTATGTGACTCCCCTATATACCTGTTTGCCCGACAAATCCATTGTATCTCCTCCGCCAGCAGTATACGATTTTCTGCAATGAAGTATGTCCGAAAGTTTATCTCCAGGATCCGAGATTGATTCCCTGTAGTCGAGACATAATGTCTGAATACTGCATAACTCACCTTCCAATAACCCCTGTTGAGATACTGGACATGATTCCGTATACGGCGCAATACAGCTCAGTCTCTCCGTGAGCACCGTCGTTTCCTGAATCTAAAACCAAATCTCTGAATGCCGTTTTGATATCCCGTGAGATCTCGAACCAACACTATCCCATCTCACATCTGTGGCAAGTGAATCAAAGAGGGAATCCTGGGCCAGAAGAAGTCGCGCTGATCCTGCAATGATCTTTCTAATCTCTATATCAACCCTCCAAACCCGCCAAACCCTCATCTCCACCAGATCGGACCGTATCTTCTTGCCCACTGTCAAAAGAAGAAGCCGTATCTCCCAGATACGGGGAGTAACCGATCCGTAATCCCGTGAGTTAAGCCGAAGAGACCAAAGCCGAGCAAAATCGAGATCCAAACCGTAATCGACCGCTGATTGATACAAGGATTTTGCAATCCAAGGAGGTATCAATAACTCCAATACGTGTAGTATGAAGGTTATCAATCCATAAAGGGATTTATCCTAAACACTAAGAATGCAATGAACAATTGTAAGTTAAGCTAAACAAGTGGTTTGTTGTTAAGTATCCAATTTAGAATTAAGCAAAATCACTAAGCAAGATTGTAAATCAATAAGCAAAAGCGAATCTAGAGATAGGGTTATCGATATAAGAAGTCCCAAGTTCAATTCATGATGTTCATTTACTCAAACAAGCTAATCCCTAGGCACAAGATCCTAAACTTGACTAACTCTCTTTCAAGCAATTAATCACTAAGCTAATCACATAACCCATTAACAAACTCTCATTTGTGGATCATTTATTAGCAAGCATTTAGTTTAATTCAACAAGATCAACCAAAAATACACCCCAGACAACTATTGTCATAGGCTAGGAATGTAAATCTCTTGTTTAATTCATCAAGGCATTTCATCAAACACTTGGTGTGCATGAAATTCCTTATGATATAAACCTACTTTTTCAAGCTAGATTTAGCCTTAAGAACATCAAACAAGAAAAGATATAAGGAGATCTACCCCTAAACATCATGAACAAGCCTTGGAACATCCTAATCTACCCCATCTCTAAACCCTAAAAGACTACTCAAGATCCATGAAAAGCCCCTCAAAATCGATTTGGATAGGAGAGGTTTTCATGGATGAATCTTGAATAGATAAGATAGAGAGAAGATTAGATGGAAGGAATCAATATAAACAAAGACTTAATTGCATTAAAAGTAGAGGATCCTCTCTTACAAATCCAAGAACTCTCTCAAAGGGGAAAGGGTTTCTTAGAGAAATGAAAGCACAGATCTAAAAAAAATGGGTCTCAACAATATTTAAAAGTGTTTTCTTGAGCTGGGTCGGACCGGGTCAAACCGGGTATTGACCCGGCCGAAACTTGGACACGTCTTCAGTGAATCGGCCATAACTCATGCACCTGACATCCGAATGACCTGAATCCAAGTCTTGTAGACAGCTAACTCGTCCCTCTACAACTCTTATGAAGACCGTTTGAGTTGAATCATATTGGAAGGTCTTCGTTTTTCCGGTTATTTGGACGGTTTCATCTTTTCTCGGCCAAACGGATATAACTTCAGTAAATCCGTCTTATCTCCCTATCCATACGTCCAAATAACCCGATTCAAAGTCCTGTGTAAATCTGATTCACTCCTCTACAACTTTAGTGAAGACCACCGAGACTAATTCGGAGTGTAGACCCTTTAATACCGACGTCACTCCTCGGTACCACACGTCGGTGATAAGGAATTTTCCTTATGTTCCCACACCGAGCAGTTGCACCGACCAGTGACCTCGGTATTGAAGAAACCGTCTTGGCCAGGCGAAACTATCTCTGGTAAATCAGACATATCTCTCAAACCACACGTCTGAATGACTTTATTCCAACTCCTATGGTTAGAGGACTCACCGGGCTACAACTCTCATGAAGACTCCAAGAGCTGGATCAAATCGGATCGCCTTCGTCTGATCGGTTCTTTGAGACGTTCTGGATGGTTCCTCTCTAGTTTTTAAGCACCAAATCTCCAAACGCCACCAAGTGTCTCCAAACACCTAGAAAACTCCTCAAAGACATGCAAAAGACTCATTAGGACCTAATGCAGCTCCTAATACTCTAAATGGGACAAAACAAGTATGAAATGCCATGAAGATCCAAGTAAATGATCTAAAACCTACATGATGTGAATGCTTAAACTATGCAAATTATGGACACATCACTGATCCAAAACCGATCTGAAACTCCGTGATCCGAACATGATATTCTGATGTCTTCGAGGCCCAGGGGTCTGAGCTCATCCTCAAAACCAGGAAGTCGCCGCCGCCATCGCCTAGAGAGGAAGTCGAAGGGTACTTGTTGAAGAATATATATAATACATCTTCTCCACATTTCTATTTCTCTATGATAAGAAAACAAAATTTTAAAATAAAAAAAACTTATGCATAATTTTTTTTGTTTTAATAGGCTTCATAGAAAATCAGAGGTCCAATACATATGTGTCATATATATATATATATATATATATATATGTTCAAGGTCGGGCCTGATGAGATCATGTCCGGTTCTGGACATGGGCTGGGAATGCATTTGCACAAAGCACAAAGAAAAAAAAATTTACAGCTAAATTTTTTTTAAGGCTTTTTTTTTGCATGGAGTCCATTTTTTTATTGAGTCGGCATTGGATGAGATCATATTAGTGATTAAATAGTTTATTCTTTAATCACTGATAACTCTTTAATATTATTTAAAAATATATTTTTGAAAATAAATTTTGTTTTGTAAATTATTATATATTATATCATTGCAAATAAGAAAAAATAATTCAAATAGGAAAGGATATAATCGTTTTTTAAAATTATTGATGACAATATAAAAAGTATTTATTTATCATTAAAAATATTATTTACTATTTAGTTTCTTAATTATTTAAATATAATATATATTTAAATAATAATCAATCCATAAAGAAAACAATTTTTTCAAAATATTGCTATATTTTTCATTATAATTTATTATGTTTTATTTGAATATATATCAAAATAAAAATTGAAAAATATATTACTAATTTTATAAAAACAATAGACACAAAAATTAATTTTTTTAAGAGTTTGTGAACTAAACAAAAAAATTAGAGTCATTAAATGGTGTATATTAGAGTTATTTTTCAAAATTATAGATTTTGCGGATTAGTCCGAATAATATTTTAATTTACAGCAAAACGAGTTAAATAAATAAATTATTCTGTTTGATAACTCTATCTATAATCACGAGTTAAACATATTGTAAATCTAATTAAAAAAAAAATAAATTTCTAAATAGTTTTTTAAAAAAAAATATATCCACACTGTAATTAACGTGGATTAATTCCTAATTTTACGTTAAATGGAATCACATGAATCACTGATTAAATGGACTACAATAGTTTACGTCAAATGGAATCACATGAATCATGGGACAAACATGGCTGTTTGGATTATTAAAAGTCAATTCAAATTAGCATGGATGTAAGTAGGTAATAAAAAAAAAAAAGCCATTTATTGGGAAATATTGTCCTTCCACCAAGTCTGGGATATATAAGTATATATAATTATTGTTTTTTTTGTCGGTTTATTATTTTTTCTGTTTCATAAAATACATATTTTAGAATTTTATTTTTATAAGAAGTGTATTAATCTAGCTTTAATTCTATTATTTTAATGTATTGATTAGAAAGAAAAATTTATTTAGTGTTTTAATAAAAAATAAAGTATAATTTTAAATAATTTTCTTAATATGTGTAAAAATTTATAAACTGCTTTATAAATAAGAGAAAGTACAAATCTGGGATAAGTATACACAATTCTTTTTTTGTATACATAACTAGTGTATGATCCGCTTATAACTAGTTTGTATACATAACTAGTGTATAAAAAAAATTGGTATAATATTATTTTAGTTTTATTAGTATGATTGTTAATCGATTTGTCTCTATTAGCTAAAAAATGTAGATTGTTTATTTTTAAGTTTTTTTTTCGTTTCTTAATTTTATGTTTATTTATGTATTTGTTTAGTGGGTGATCTACAATTTTGATTTTTTTATTTTGTTGACTATTTATTCAATTAGTTGGTTTTAAAAAGTTAAGTTTTTTTCATTTTAAAGTTTGGGAAATTGTATATTTTTTAACCCAACTGAATACTAATAAAATAAATACTTTGAAATTGGGTTAGTTCTGTATAATCCGAAAGTTACTTCAAATATTAAAAAGTTAGTTTTGTGAATTTAAAATTCTCCGAACTTATTAAAAAAATACTTTGAAATAGGTCCTTGTATTAATATCTATTTTTACATAAAACCGAATACTAATAACACGTTCAGAATTTAATATTATTCATCTTCGATGATCTAGTGTTGGTGATTACAAAATGAATCTAATTTTCTTTGAAGAACAATTTAATTTATATCACTAATTTATCTATCAAATTCATCGTAGATGTATGGGTTAATGAGAACATTTGAGATAATACGGGCTGATTTGGAAAAGTATAATAAAAAAATATTACCCACTCCTCTAAAACTCTCGTCTTCTCCGATATATTCTCTCATCGCCGGTGAGATTTCACTTTCAATTTCAATCACAAAGGGTGTGATCCGCGCGGACGTGTTAAATATTTTTTTAATCTAATGGTATTTTATTTTATTTGGTCTCGTAGTTAATTTCATTATCTCTATTAGCTTAAGTTCTATGTATCTGTTTTTTTGTTTTTGATTTAATTTATGATCATCTGTGTGTTTATTTATTGGATTGTATGTATTTTTACCTCTTTTTTTTGGTGATCAATTTTATGCAATTAGTTGGATTTTTTAAAATGAACATATTTACATTTTCTAGTTGCATAATAATTTTTTTATTTTGTTTCATGTGAAGTTATTATTTGTGGAGTGTTTCATGTATGATTTTAACTCTATTTATGTGTGCAATATGTTTGTGATTCATAAGTTTTTTTTAAAACGCTTTCCATATATAACACGAGAGAAAGATGGAAATTTAGCCAACAGATAAGTGTATTGATAAAGGGTAAGCCCATTACAGCAATAATAGAATAAACAATTGATCAACTTTTGTTGATTTTGTATCTATTCATGGATTGCATGTCACACAAATTCAGATTTAACAGTTTTACAATTTGCTTATTCAAGACAATGTGTTAGATTATCTATTTTGATAAAATAATAAATTTAATTATGAATTTAATAACAACAATAATGAAAATTTTATTGATAAGGGGTGAGCCCGGTGAGATTCAACTTTATATAAGAAAAAAATGTTTGACCCGCGAGTTTTAGTTTTTTAAGTTTTATAATATGTTAATTTATTGATGAGAATTTTTTTTTCATTTTTAGTAAACCAAACCATTGCTTGTAGATTGTAATCATAATATTTTATTTGAAACTTAACTAATTGTTTCTCTTATTTCCACCTTCATTAAAATGAAAATGTAATTGATAATCAATCACTTCAATATATACGGTCAATCACTTCTATATTATTTACAAATAATCATTTTTAAAAAAAAAATCAATTTTCTTATATATAATTTATTTAAGAAAGTTAATATAATATGCATTATTAAACGATAATGAGCTTACATTTTATTTATTAGATATTCTGTTTTTCTAAAACAAATCTCTATATATTTGTCATATGTTAAATTAATATTTTATATATTGTATGCTATTAGTTTGTATCAAATAATATTCATTCACTAAACATATGTTCGATATAAAACTTTAACATTATAACTATAATAAAGTTTATAATATATTAGTAAAACTAAAATTTTAAATCTATTATTATTTCAATAAATTTTGTTGATTTTTTTAGGTTTTCATGATATTAATATGAAAATGCCATTTCAAATTCTTTGCATAATTTAATAAAATATATAGTTAATATGTATATCAAAATTTTAACTAATTAAGTTATGAAAATTAAATATCAAAAAGATGTTCCATACATGTCGATGATATATGTTACATCAATATTGTATATATTGTCTACAATTATTTTGGATCAAATAATATTCATTCACTAAATATCTTTTCGATATAAAATTTTAACTTTGTAACTATAATAAAGTGTGTAATCTATTAGTAAAAATCAAATTTTTAAATCTATTATTCTTTCAATAAATTTTGTTGATTTTTTTATTTTTATTGATATAAATATGAAAATGAAATTTCAAATTTCTTGCATAATTTAATAAAATGTATAGTTAATATGTATATCAAAATCTTAACTAATTAAATTATGAAATTAAATATTAAAATGATGTGGCATACATGTGGATGATATATGTTACATCAATATTGTATATATTGTCTACTATTAGTTTGGATCAAATAATTTTCATTCACTAAACATCTTTTCGATATAAAACTTTAATTTTGTAACTATAATAAAGTGTGTAATATATTAGTAAAACTCAAATTTTTAAATCTATTATTTTTTCAATAAATATTTTTGATTTTTTAATGCTTTCATGATATAAATATGAAAATGACCTTTCAAATTCCTTGCATAATTTATTAAAATATATAGTTAATATGTATATCAAAATTTTAACTAATTAAATTATGAAAATTAAATATCAAAATGATGTTGCATATATGTGGATGATATATGTTACATCAATATTGTATATATTGTCTACTATTAGTTTGGATCAAATAATATTCATTCACTAAACATCTTTTCGATATAAAAATTTAACTTTGTAACTATAATAAAGTGTGTAATATATTAGTAAAACTCAAAATTTTAAATGTATTATTATTTTAATAAATTGTTTTGATTTTTATAAGTTTTCATGATATAAATATTAAAATATATAGTTAATATGAATATCAAAATTTTAATTAATTAAATTATGAAAATTAAATATTAAAATGATGTAACATACATGTGGACGATGATGTGTCTTCATGAGAAGTGTTAATTTTTTTTCTTTATATATTTTGTTTTTGATAGTTTAATACTTTACATATATTATTTTCAATATTATTTTTTCTTATACAAATAGAAGGTGTTTGTATATTTTTTTATCTTTCACGTTTGTTGTCAATTTATGCAATTAATGTTTTTTAAATAAATTTATTATTTTGCGTTTTTAAAGTAGAAAACATTAAAAATCTCTAATAATGCAATTTTTATTTTAATTTATATCAATTAGAGTGTATTAATTATATGTTAATTGATATCGCAAAGTTCATCTTTGAAGTAGTTACATTAAAACGTAATGAATGCACCAAAGAGATAAAAATACACTAAAGTAGTTGTTTTGTTTTAGAGTTATTGCGGAAGGAGGTTGAGAGTTCGGTTATGAAGCATATGTGGTGGATGTTGGGTTTATCCTTACTTAGATTTAGATATTGTGCTTTGGGATGGAGCTAATTGCACCGAATTTTAGGTTCTTGACTCTTGTCTTCCTCGAGTAATATTGTGTTTTTTCGTTTTATATATATTTTTGTTTTAGTATTATTTCCAATAGTGTTGATGTACGATTATAATCCTCATTATTGTGTAAAATATGTTTCTAATTCTTAAGTCATTTTGTTTCCAATTTTTAAGTAATAAGTCTTCAAGTGTAGATAAATATGATAATATAACATACATATTCAAGTCTTGATTTATTATAATTTTCACATATTTTTCATTTGTATCTTGTGTCCAGGTCCGGCTCTAGACAAGTGTTGAATGTGTAAAAGCACAGTGACCACCTGATTTTTGCAAAATTTTGTCATGTTTGAATGTTTTATTTGTAAATATTTAAGGGTTCTTTATAAACAAAAATTGTTTATATGCCTAAAATTATAAAAAATTTTATAATATGGACAGGGTCCACTTTATTAGTGAGCCGGTCCTGCTTATGTCATGTATTAGCCGAGTAATTTTGCTGCATCTTCATAGAGAAGATTTCTATGATTTCATTCGGATTGCTGTTTTAGTGTGGATTTTTTTCCTCGATGTTTATTTAATAATTTATTAGATTCTAAGTTTTGTTTATGTGGTGTTTAATTTGTATTTCTATTTAGTTGTAATTTTGTTGTGTCTATCAAAATGTGAAAGTTGAAATAAATTATCATATTTTGATATTTAAGCTTATTTTGAGGATGTTTTTTATAAATTAAATATTAAAAATATGGTAGATAACAATATATTTTAATTTTTGTTGAAACTAATTATCAGTATGGTTTTTGTTTTATATATAAAGTTATCTTTTCTCTCTCTCTTGTCTTCCTCGAATAATATTGTGTTTTTTCGTTTTATATTTTTTGTTTTATTTTTAGTATTATTTCTAATATTGTTGATGTAAGATTCTAATCCTCATTATTGTGTAAAATATGTTTCTAATTCTTAAGTCTTTTTGTTTCCAATTTTTAACTAATAAGTCTTCAACTGTAGATAAATATGATAATATAACATATATATATATATATATATAAGTCTTGATTTATTATGATTTTTCACATATTTTTCATTTGTATCTTGTGTCCAGGCCCGACTATAGGCAAGTGCTGAAGGTGCAAATGGACAGTGATCACCTGATTTTTTGCAAAATTTTGTCATGTTTGAAAGTTTTATTTGTAAATATTTAAGGGTTTTTTATAAAAAAAAAAAATTTATATGCCTAAAATTAGATTTTTTTATATATTATGTACATGGTCTACTTTATTAGTGAGACGGTCCTGTTTGTGTCATGTAGTAGCTGAGTAATTTTGCTGCATCTTCATTGAGAATATTTTTATGATTTCATTCGGATTGCTGTTTTGGTGTGGATTTTTTTTCTTTGATGTTTATTTAATAATTTTATTAGATTCTAAGTTTTGTTTTATATGGTGTTTAATTTGTATTTGTATTTAGTTGTAATTTTGTTGTGTCTATCAAAATGTGAGAGTTTAAATAAATTATCATATTTTAATATTTAAACTTATTTTGAGGATATTTTTATAAATTAAATATTAAAAATGTTGTAGATATAAATAGATTTTAATTTTTGTTGAAACTAATTATCAGTATGCTTTTTGTTTTATATGTATAAATAAAATTTATTCATTAATGATCTTAGTTAGGTAATTAAAATTAATTGTTAAAAAAAAAATTAAAATGATGTTAAAGAATAACCAATTAAAATTTGACATATGGATAATGAGTTGATAGCGTGAGAAAAGAGAACATCTAATTTTATATATATAGATTTTCAAAATAAACACTTAACATTAATCAAGAATAAATCGTCAATCAATGAAAGCATATGTTACGATTTCTTGATTTCCTGTCTGATTTACATAGTTACAAAGTCAACTGAACAAATATATATCTAATATATAAAATAGGGTTAACTCTCTACAGTTTAGTGCCATGTTAACGTTGGAGGAGCACCACGTATTTATTTATTTTTCTCAACTAAAAAAATAATTAAAAATTGAATGTAAAAATCGATTATTTCTTCTTCAGTACAAGAGTGATAAATTGATTGTCTCAAAGACTTTAAAACTTTCTCTCATCATCTTCTCTTTCATCTCCTTCACACTCTCAAACTTTTTAGAACGACTGGTTATTGTTATGGCGTGCTCTTAAATCTCTCATATAATAATTTTACCTCATTAGCGAATATATGTATATTCTAAGAAATTATGTATATTCTAAAAAATTATAAAATTTATCAAAACATATTTTAGAAATGAATAAAGCTTAAGAAAATGATGTTGATTGATATATGAAAGTATCAAAATCATGATAATGCACTTTGCTAACATTTTCCAACAAACATATCATGTTTTCAAGCTATTTGAACATGTTCAATTCATTGTTTATTTTTTTGTGGGTAAAATTTGATTTTTAACCGTAACATATTTAAGATTTACATATAGAAATCACGATATATGTAATCAAATTTCAATTTATATATTTTTTTCTCAACATCGAAAATTAACTCTAATTACATTATGAAAATAATATTTTGTTAGAAAAACCTATTCACCTAATTTTAAATGATTATAGATCAGATTGTCCCTCAGATTGACACATGTCTTATCTCGGTTAACTATGACAAATCTATATTTCTTCTTAATATATTTTCGAATTAAACTCCTTTGATATCGACAAGGCGAGATCACAAGAATCACGTGTGTACGGTCTTATCTAAATAACATTCGATATATTATTATTTAATAAATTAATAAATTTTCTAGTTTTAAATTAGTTTATCAACTCAAAATACCTCGATCCATTAAAAAGAAATTTGTAACAATCTTCCAAAATATTTATGTTTTTAAAAGTTCAAAAACTAACCTTTTTCCGTTCGAATTTATTAAGATATCGTAAATAAATTAAACATATAAAATATTTTTGAATTAAATTGTAAATTTTGCGGCTACTTAAATGTGGTAGTTTGGGGGATATCTTGACCAGTAGTACTTGATAGTTTATCCAATCTATTTTAAAAATTTATATAATTGTTAATTTTTTAAATTTTATAGAAAATATTGTCTTTTTATTTAAAAATTTAGTTTTCAAAGTTTTGAAATCATGGATTAGTTTTCAAATTATAGAAATTTTTTAGATTATGAAACTAAAATTCTTAATTAATTTTCTATAAATTAATAAAATATTATAATCCCAATATTATTAATATATAATAAATTTTGAGTGAATGTAATACTACTATGTAAGTTTTTTGGTCTTCATTAGAACTAAACAACAACAGACTGGCTAAATAAATATAAAACACATAAAAATTTACAATAGTAGTAACACGTGAACTAAACAACAACATGCTGGCTAATATTGTGATTGAAATTTTTTATGTGTTTTATATTTATTTATGAAAGTTTTACCATCATAATTAATAATTGTGAATATTTAACACCATAATACAAAATACAAATTCTTTTTAAAATGAATTTGAAGTTTTATATTGGAGCATTGCACCCTTAAATCCTCATTTTAAAGATTTGTCACTCTTAAAATAAGGATTTTGGTTGGAAATGCTCTAAATGACAAAACTATTTCGACCCCCAAAAAACAAAATCACAAAACTATCTTTCTTTTTAATATTTTTTTCGAATAATTTTGATACCGACGAAAGTGAGATCACAAGAATCACGTGTGTCTATAAGTCTATAACACGTTTGTCATTGCTAATAAAATATATTGTGTGTAAAAATCTTTCAAAATAAAATAATTTTATAAAAAATATTGTTTTAGGATTTTTTCGTCTTTTTAAGGAAACCATCCACTTACAAAAGAATCAACACATTTAGTGCTCGGAAAACACAAATGAGGATGTTTTCCGAGGACGCTCCGACGTTCAGACATTCAAGTCAGTAAACAAGAGAGATAAAAACCACAATTTGGACATCGGGTCCGGAAAAAGTCGGAAAACAAGTTAGAACGGCTAAGTGACTTAGGATCCGGAAAAAGGGATGAATCAACTAAGTATATGGAATTTATAAAGAATTTTGAGGTGAAGGAAATGAAAAAGGTGAAAGATTTAGGATGATTCTGGCCGAAGACAGAGAGTTTGGACGGTTCTGGTAATTCTCGGAGAGGTCTCATGTTTTTGGAGAAAAGAGAGTCTTTCGAGAATAAAGAGGCAATTATATCAAAAGACTATGTGTGTGTAAATGTGTGATTATGGCCATCCCCTGCTCTCGGGGAGCACAAAAAACTTTTATAGAGTATAATTGCTCCATATCATATATCGGGTCGTATTTTCGTAGTTCGGGTTAAGTGGGTGGATCATCTGAGTTGGTTCCTTGTACGTTGCCTTAAAGTGATTTTTCTGCGCCTATACTTGTTTTCTAGCGGCTATATCGTGCGCAGAGTCGTCCTTGTTATGTGCCTCGCGGATTTGGCGCTGTGTGATCTGATCGTCCAATATTGCACGCTTCTCGAGAACCCGTGATACGTCGCTTTCGTTTGTCTCTGACTCTGAAACCGTGTAGCGTGAATCCTCTGCTATGCTTTTGAGCGGGAATAATTTGAGTTGTAAAACATTATTTATGGAGGGAAAATAGTAAAAGATTCGTGTGGACTAAGACTCTTTTACCTTCCCGATAACATGGTAAGGAGTATTGATTTCCTCTTTCCTTCCCAGGTATTGCTACCTCGTTATCTGAGAGCTTACCATCTCGGGCATTGATGGCCGGTTTGTGGTGATATAGACGGGAAGTCGACCTGTACATGTCCGGGTTACTCATCTTCCTACTACCGCACTCTCCAGGTAACATGGCATGAGTTGACAGGTTCAGGAAAAGGCAACCCCTTATCACTTCAGGACCACTCATCTCTTTATTTCCCGGTCCCACTAGTCGAGAACGGTTTTGGAAGAAGGTGGTGGTTCGTTTCCCTGTCCTAACTTGTCCTATAATTCGACCACCTTGCCTCGTAACCGTATCCCTTCTAAGTGGCACACTTTTAGGTCAAGTAGCCGTCTAATCTACGGTGACGCATCATACAACATGTCCTAACATGTGTTATGGTTTGGTCATCTAACCTCGTAACCGCACCATCTCAAAGTGGTGTGTTTTTAGGTTAAATGACCATCTCTAGCCTAGTATGATGTGTGTCACCTTATGATTCATCGATCCAAAAAGGAATTATTTATTCCTAACTATTTTTTTTACGTAAAAAAAAAATAATTGATGATATTAAAAACATAATAAGAAACTATTATTTTACAATTTTTCAATTTTGTACATATCTTTAGGCTTTAGCCTAGTATCATGCGTGTCACCTTCTGATTCATCGAACATAATAAGATACTATTATTTTATAATTTTACCATTTATTAATACATTAAATAGTTTTTTTTCTTTAATTGATACATAAAGCAATACTTCATGTGTTTCAAAAAAGTATAATTTTATAATTTCTTACACATATTTAAAATATAGTTAAAATTATATTTTATTCATTATTAATACATTAAATAAAATTTTCTTTCTTATTAATCCTAATATAAAACAATAATATTAAAAATTCATTGGAAATCTAAAACAATAATATTAAAACACCCAAATGTTTGATTGTCAATTTTAGCAGCTTTAAGTAATTGGTAAAGTATAGATAGTTAACGTTAAAAGTCAGAATTTCAAAATGAGTCATTTTGAAACGAAAAAAACAAATTACTCTAAACTTACACATTTTTTTTTGTGACGCGGAACAAATATATTTGTTGTTTCATTAAATAAGAAAAATACATTCAATGAGCTTAAATATAAGTTTATTCTTGCAAATAATACTAATATATTCTCTTTTTTGGTAGGGAAAAAAACTAGAATAATACTTATAAATTGGCTAAGGACTAGAATAACACATAATAATTGGGAAGGAAAAAGTCTATTTTTGGCCCATTTTACCCTTATTTTCGCTTGTTAGAAAAAACATAATTACGAAACTGCTATTACGAAATTATTTCTACGTAAGCAAAAGTTTGAGTTATTTACAAAAATGCCACCGCGTTTTTCAGATTAAGTCTGCACAGACTTGTTATGCAGACTTATTAAGTCTGCAAACATCTGCAGACTTGTTATGCAAACTTGTTATGTAGACTTGTTATGCAAACTTATTTTTCAATGTTGCAGACTTATTAAGTCTGCGCACATCTGCAGACTTATTATGCTTGTTGCAGACTTTTCGACGCAGACTTAATGTGCTTTGTTGCAGACTTGACTTGTTTTGATTGCAGACTTATTACGCAGATTTATTCCCTTTGTCGCAGACTTATGTTCATTTGCAGACTTGTTATGCAGACTTATAACAAATTTGCAACTGTTTGTTGCAGACTTAAATGCTTTGTTGCAGACTTTTGAAAAATCTGCGACAAGAAGACAAGTCTGCGACACATGAAATGTCTTACTGAAATAACATTGCTTGTCGCAGATTTATTTACAATGTCGCATATTTAATGCTTAATGTCGCAGACTTATTTGTAAATTGCTTACGTGGCATTAAAAACTGCAGACTTATTAGACTGTGTTGCAGACTTGTTTTCTGCCTAGAATAACACTTTGTTTGTCGCACATTTGTTATGTTATACAGACTTATTGAATGTGTTGCAGACTTATTCAATTTGTTGGTCGTTGCAGACTTATCCGATGTGTTGCAGACTTATTCAATGTGTTGCAGACTTAATATGCCCCTTATAAGTAACAAATTTACGAAAAATGCCACTGCACTTATTTTGGTCAGTCTTATTTTGGTCAGTTGTCGCTGACTTGTTTTGTTTATTGCAGACTTATTTTTTTATTGCAGACTTGTTTTGTTTATTACAGACTTGTTTGTTCATTGCAGACTTTTTTTTTTTGCGGACTTATTTTGGTCAGTTGTCGCAGACTTGTTTTATTTATTGCAGACTTGTTTTTTTTATTGCAGACTTGTTCGTTCATTGCAGACTTATTTTGGTCAGTTGTCGCATACTTGTTTTGTTTATTGCAGACTTGTTTTGTTTATTGCAGACTTGTTTGTTCATTGCAGACTTATTTTGTTCATTGCAACACTGTTAATATAACAAGTCTGCAGACTTATTTTGGTCAATTGTCGCAGAATTGTTTTGTTTATTGCAGACTTTTTTTGTTTATTGCAGACTTGTTTGTTCATTGCAGACTTATTTTGGTCAGTTGTAGCAGACTTGTTTTGTTTATTGCAGACTTGTTTTGTTTATTGCAGACTTATTTTGTTCATTGCAACACTGTCAATATAACAAGTCTGCAGACTTATTTTATTTTGTTGCAGACTTATTTTGGTCAGTTGTCGCAGACTTGTTTTGTTTATTGCAGACTTGTTTTGTTTTGTCGCAGACTTGTTTTGTTTTGTAGAAGTTTTGTATTCCCTTGTCGCATACTTATTGTTTTATGAATGTGACAGATGGAATACTGAAAAGCTTATCGAGCCTTAAAGCATGCACGGCTCTTGGCAATGGGTTCACCGGAGAGTGGATATGAGCAAATACCTTCGTACTTATACTTGATACGAAGAGCTGTCAATATAACAAGTCTGCAACACTGTCAATATAACAAGTTTGCAACACTGTCAATAAACATAGGTCTGCAACAAATGAAACAAGTCTGCAACACTGTCAATATAAGTCTGCAACATATGAAACAAGTCTGCAACACTGTCAATATAAGTCTGCAACATATGAAATAAGTCTGCAACACTGTCAATATAAGTCTGCAATATATGAAACAAGTCTGTAACAACAAGTCTGCAAGAAGGTTATAATAAGTCTGCAATACAGTTAACATAAGTTTACATACAAAATCTGTGACAAAAGGATCTAAGTACATAAACCAATATAAATAAGTCTGCAATACAGTTAACATAAGTCTACATATCTGGATCTAAGTACATAAACTACGATTGTACATAAACCATTGGTCAAGGAAGGCAATTCTTTCTGTCCAGAATAGGGTAGGTACTCGGAGAGACCTCTTCCGTAACAAATGCATGGAGGAGACCATATGCTGCAAAACAAAAGTAAGAAGATAAGTTTGCAACACAACAAATTAAACAAGTCTGCAACAAATTAAACAAGTCTGCAACAAATTAAACAAGTTTGCAACAAATAAAACAAGTCTGCAACACAACAATAAAACAAGTCTGCAACACAACAATAAAACAAGTCTGCAACAAATAAAACAAGTGTGCAACACAACAAATAAAACAAGTCTGCAACACAACAATAAAACAAGTCTACAACAAATAAAACAAGTCTGCAACAAATAAAACAAGTCTGCAACACAACAATAAATCAAGTCTGCAACACAACAATAAAACAAGTATGTAAGGAATAAAACAAGTTTGCAACACAAAAAAAAAAACAAGTCTGCAACACAACAATAAAACAAGTTTGTAAGGAATAAAACAAGTCTGCGGAATAAAACAAGTATGCAACACATGAAAACAAGTCTGCATCTAAGAGGAAGATGAAAAGACGCGAGAGAGAGAAAAAATAGAAAATGACGGCGACGACAATGATGAACGAGGACGACGAGGACAGTTATGGACGCTGAAAACAAGTCTGCAACACATGAAAACAAGTCTGCATCTAAGAGGAAGACGAAAAGTCGCGAGAGATAGAGAGAGAGAATAGACGATGACGGCGACGACAATGATGAACGAGAACGAGGTCGGCGAGTCGCTGGTTCTGGCAGCTAGGGCGAGGCGCGGCGCGGCGCGGGAGAGGTGAGGCGAGGCGAGGCGAGGCGAGGCAAGGAGAGGCGAGGCGCGGCGAGGGCGAGGCGAGGCGAGGCGTGGCGAGGCGCGGCGAGGGCGAGGCGTGGCGAGGCGCGTCGAGGCACATTTTTTTTTTTTTGGTCTGAATAGATTTAAAGGAGAGAAGGGGTTTTTTTAGTTTTATATTTTTATTTTTTTCTGTAAAAAATAAATCAAAATGGCAATTCTGTAAATAAAGAACTCAAATAGGGGGTTTCTGTCTTTTAACAAAAGAGTTGTGTTATTCTAGTCAACTCGGTTTCGGGGGTGTTATTCTAGTAATTACATTAAAGATTAGTGTTATTCTGGGTAATTTTCTCTTTTTGGTAACCAAGAGCATCTGAATTTTATTTTGGTAATCAAGAGGTTCTGAAAATAAAAATATTAATTTTTTTTAGTTAAATAAATAAATTTTTTTTTAAAGTTTGATCTATCAAAACCTGACACGTATGCAAGAGAGTGTCTCAATATTTTTTTCAGTGTCTCAAATAAGACACCATTCTTCCTCTCTCTCTTATCTTTTCATTCTTTTTTCATTGGTGGATGTCTCATTGAGAGTCTGAAACACTCCAATGCATATGCTCTTATGTCCAGTGGCGGATCTAGAATCTATTTTCACCCGGGGCAATGATACATAAAATAATATACCAAGAAGGACAAAAAAAAATCTTTAAGCAATTACACCCAAAAAAAAAAATTCATGGTGGGCAACTGCCCCTGACCTCCATCACCTGCCTCCACCCCTGCTTTTTCCGTAGTTCTTTCAAACTGAAAATTAGAATAAATTAGTAATTAGTTTCTAGCAATGAGATTTGAACCCGCAATCTTGGGGAACACAATTTTTAGAAAACCCATTATATACTAGTAAAACTACAATTTATTAATTCATCTTGTAACACCTAAACTTTTTCATTTTCAATGAAATATTTACCATTTAGCAAAAAAAAAACTATTAAAATGGGGTAAACAATATTTCTTATTTTAAATATTTTGGTTAAATGTTCGAATATTAAAAATTATATAAAGAGAAAAATATATAAATTAACAAAAGAGAGTATTTCTAAACCGTTCTAAATATCTTCTTTGCTGATAAAAAAATTAATAATAGATCTGATATTTGGTAACTCTCATGACAATTCAACCGAAGTTACCAATCAAAGCTAAGACAAAAAGATCACAGAAATCACGTGTTCACGTGGTCAACATTACCTTTTACTGTCATCGTCATTAATAACTTCGAAAATAATTTGCAGTCGGTTTAAAGCAAATGTACTACTATTATTTAAAGCAAATGCATGTGTCATTCATATTTTAAAGCGTTTGGGGGCAGTTACGTACGTAGTCTGAATCATTTTTTTAACTTTTTTGTTGAACCGAATAAATTACAGTTTAAAATTCTGACTAGTTTTTCCAATAATAACAGTTTTGTAATTATATTTTTTACCGATAAAAGATAAATAGATAATATAAATTGTTTTAGTAAATTTAAAAGATTTGTATCATTTTAAGAAAGGTTGTAGATGGTTTTAAAACCATCTCATATGTGTAATATTTTGTGATAGAAGTTATAGAATATTCTCTCAAACGATGTAAATACGGAATGAGAATATTTAGGTAGATACATCTAGACTTTGGGAGCAATCTTAGCTCATGTATATAAGCATTGTGAACGTACTCTAAGTTTACATGGTATCAGAGACTTGCTAAACGATCCAATTTCTGAAATTCTTTGTTCGTAAAAAACTATGAATGAGTCAAAGTCAACATCGGGGAACAGCGAGAACAACATGTTCTCGCCGTACTACCTTGCGTCTTCGGACAATCCAGGCGTGTCGATTTCACCGGTTTTGTTAACTGGTGAGAACTATGCCGAGTGCGCATCAGAGTTGGAGAACGCGCTTCGTGCTAAGCGCAAGACTGGATTCATCGATGGGAGTCTTCCGATGCCAGATGAAGAAAAAAACCGGTGATCTCGATGATCGTCGGGTGGATAAGGGTGTCGATCTCACCGGCGATTCGTTCTGCTGTTACTTTCACACCATATGCTCACAAGATGTGGAGCGATCTGAAGAGGCGTTTTTCAATCAAAAACGCTGTACGCGTTCATCAATTGAAGTCCGAGCTTGCTGCGTGTAGACAAGATGGAGGAAGTGTTATGGATTACTTTGGCAGGTTATCTCTGAAGTGGGAAGAGCTGCAGACTTACAAACCACTTCCAAAATGCACGTGTTGAGCCTCTGACAAGTTCGTGACGGAACACGAAGAAGAAATGGTACACCAATTTCTAATGGGATTGGATGATGCTCGTTTTGGGAACGTGTGCACAAATATCATAGGACTCGAACCACTTACAGGCCTTAATTCTGTGTACCAGCGTGTTGTGCGAGAAGAGAGGCGTCTCACCACTTCTCGATCTGAACCAAGGCAGGATGCGATTGGGTATGCGACAAAGTCAGAATCGCAGGTTGTTGATGGACCGACGATGAATGGGCTGATTGCTGCAGTTGCACGCACTCGCAACTCGACGGTATGTTCTAATTGTGGTCAGAGTGGGCACGAGAAGAAAGACTGGTGGCAAATCATTGGATTTTCCGAGTGGTATGTGGAGCGCAATAAAGGAAGTGGAGGACGTGGAGGTGCGATGAGAGGCAGAGGACGCGGCAGAGGCAATCAAGCTCGTTCCAATGTCGTTCAAGCCTCACCATCTGCATCATATGGAGTTCCAAACTTGAGCGCTGTAAGGTGCAAACGGGTGAAGTTATTCTTGACACGGGAGCTTCGCATCACATGATCGGTGATGTGAGATTGCTCACCGATTTGCAGGACATTGTGTCTCGTCCTGTGAGCTTTGCAGATGGAAGCCAAGTTATGGCGACACAAAGCGGACTTCTTCGACTTTCGGACAAACTCACGTTACAAAACGTGTTGTTTGTACCAAATTTGAATTGCACTCTCTTGTCCATCTCGAAGTTATTAAAGCAAACTGGTTGTTTTGCATTATTTACTGATACATTGTGTGTCTTACAGGACCGTTTCACGAGGACCCTGATTGGAGTCGGTGAAGAACGGGATGGAGTTTACTTTTATCGGGATGTGACAATAACGAGAGGACACAGAGTCAGGGCTGCAGAAGATCAGGCTTTGTGGCATCGTCGGTTGGGCCATCCTTCGTACTGTGTTTTAGGATTTTTACCATTTGTTTCTGGTGTTAAAAACATTTCCGACAAGTTTGGATTTGTGCAATCGTATTCCGACTACTCTCTCTTCACGTATATCAAAGGCGAGAAAAGTCTGCGTGTACTTATCTATGTTGACGATTTGGTCGTGGCTGGAAATGATTTGAGTATGATGATGAAGTTCAAAGCATATTTGAGTGAAAATTTTAAGATGAAAAATCTTGGAAAACTCAAATACTTCCTCAGTATTGAAATAGCTAGAGGACCAATGGGTATGTATCTTTCACAGAGGAAATACGCTTTGGGCATCATCGTTGAAGCGGGATTGCTGGGATGTAAGCTTGTTTCGACTCCGATGGAGCAAAACCATAAACGTTTATCTGATAATGGACTATTTTACAAAGATCCAGTGCGATTTCAAAGGTTTGTCGGTCGCCTAGTGTATCTCGCCATCACTCGTCATGACCTGAGCTATGCGGTTCATGTTCTCTCTCAAGTGATGCACAAACCAAGGGAAGCACATTAGAATGATGTGAACAGGGTGATTCGATACTTGAAAGGTTGTCCAGGTCAAGGAATTATGTTACGAGCGGACAGTGATCTCCGAATTCGAGCCTTTTGCGACTCTGATTAGGCGTCTTGTCCACTCACTCGGCGTTCATTGTCTGCCTACATTGTGTTGTTGGGACAATCACCAGTCTCATGGAAGACTAAGAAGCAAGAAACGGTGTCTCATTCGTCTGCCGAAGCAGAGTATAGGGCCATGGCTGCAACGTTGCGAGAGGTCAAATGGATGAAACGCTTGTTGAAAGATCTAGGAATTTTGCATGATGATCCGATGGAAATGTTCTGCGGTAGCAAGTCGGCGTTACACATTGCCTCAAATCCAGTATTTCATGAAAGAACGAAACACATAGAGGCCGACTGTCATAGTGTACGTGATGCAGTTCAAGACCGTTTGATTGTGACTAAACATGTACGCACGACAGAGCAGTTAGCTGATGTTATGACTAAGGCGTTGGGTAGCTTGGCATTTGACTATTTGTTGTCTAAGTTGGGCGTCTGCGATTTATACGCTCCAACTTGAAGGGGTGTGTTAAGGAAGGTTATAGATGATTCTAGAACCATCCGATATGTGTTATATTTTGTGATAGAAGTTAGAGAATAATATCTCCAACGATGTAATACGGAATGAGAATATTTAGGTAGACACACCTAAACTTGGGGAACAATCTTAGCTATGTATATACACCTAAACTTGGGGAACAATCTTAGCTATGTATATAAGCACTGTGAACGTATTCTTAATACATACTTTTTCCCAATCCTCTTTCTCTCTAAGTTTACATATCGTTTATATTCAAAAGATTTTTCAAAATTATTATAGACTTTATAGTAGCTAAAAAAATGAGACAAATAATTAATGTGGATATGATTTCTTGTATGCTCTTAAGTCTTTAATGCCTCAGGTACAGACTGGCGTTGGGTCGAAGATTCATAGTCTCATAGAGTGAGGCTGCTCATTTATAATTGAATTCGATCACTGTGTATTATTACTTCGAGGCGTATACGTACGTGTCTAATGTGTGAGTGGATTTTATTATTTTTCTTTTTAACGTGTCAAATCTGATTTTACAAAAATATAACTAACTAATACTCGATCTATTTCTGAAAGTTTGATTTTATAGGTTTTTATTTTGTTTCATAAATATTGATTTTCTATAATTTAAAAAAAAAAAAAAATTTAAGAGTTATTAATTGAGAATATTTGAATTTGATGTATTATTATTGGTTCATAGTCATTTGTGTAAAAAATGTTTAGTTAGAAAAAATAATGTATTTATGACTAAACATTGATTCTTTTTAATTTGTGTGAAAAATCTGAAAAAACCAAATTTTCTGAAACGGAGAAAGTAACATTTTTGTACGCTGAGAGGAACTGCCCTATAAATAAAGATAATTATATTATCAAAACAGAATCACTTTTATAATCCTAACTTCGCTTGGTTTGAATCAAAGAAGAATAGAAACCAACTCTAAACTTGAACTCTTGATTTCTCTGTACAATGTGTGCTCTTTCTCTGTATAATCCATTACAACCCTAATCAGATATCGACTAGAGCAAAAGAAGAACGAGATACGATTTTATATTTAATCGTATACATTATCGTCTCACACATGGATAAGAGGACACGCATGACACGATAGATTAGTTACAATTTTTTTTATTCTTTTATTTCACAAACAGTATCTTTATATAGAGTTTTTTACATATATTAAGAAACTATTAAAAAAGCTATTTACCCTTTTAGTACATGAAATATTTTTTTCCTTATAATTAATACACTAAAACTAACTATTTTTATTACTCGCGGGATTATTTTTTTTTGTAAATTAAAAATTTTAATATATAAAATGTGAAATAAGAAATAATTCAAGTGTTATACATAAATAAGAAATAATGAGAAATAAGATTATTTAAATGTTTAACAAAACAAGTTCAATTTATTAAAATAAATAAGGGATGATTGAAAACAGATTCTAAAAGTGCTTATGTTTTAATACTTCATTTGTTCTATATTAAGTGATTTTTAAGGTTTTTGCACACCAATTAAAGACTCATTTAATTTTTATTTTTTCTATACTAAAAACATCATTTATTGTATTTATTGTACATTTAAACACAATTCAACTAATAAGAAAACAATCTACAAAATACAAAGGGTAAAAAACTATTAAAAATTATTTAATTTTGCATTGATTTGTGAGAACATAACTTATTTGAAAACAAAAAAAAATCTCTAAAACATCAGTTATTACAAAACGGAGAGAGTAGTATATATTTTTTGTTCAAAATTTTACATTGTAAATACAAAACAACACTTTTTTTTTGGAACAAACAATTAATTTTCATTAAATTTATGATGCCTCAAACTCTATCGGAAGAGGAGGAATTACATCCAAAGCAAATGAATTATATTACAAGATAGCAATGCAACAAATGCCGAAGAATCCACCAAAAGATAGTTAAACAAATGACAAGTTGAAGATACATTTTATCAAAAGAAACCATAAGAGTTCGAAATACAAATTAATTCGGAGGCTTCTTAATAGACCAGCCGGGAAGAAAAACCTTAAATTACCGGTGAATCTTGAACATTCATACCACTAGAAATAAGAGAGAATTTTTAGAACTTTATCATTCAATATGCTTCCCTTTTTTATGCTTCTTCTTATCTGATTCTTTCGCTATGCCGTTGTATCGTACCAAAAGTCACATACACTAAAACAAAATGTCAAGTTGGATACATTTATTGGCATAATTAAAACTAATTTAAAATCATGATAGTTTTCCAAGGCCAGATCTCATCGCATCTGTAGCTATTCAAATCTCTACGCATTAATTCGAAGTTCATCCAAAACAATACCCACATTTAATTTTGAGTCAATTTGGTAAATGGAAAAAAGTGGAATATAAATTAAGTAAATAACGATTGATGGACTTCTAATTAGGTAAATAACCTAATAGAACAAAGTAAATATTTGTTACATACAATAGTTTTATTTTATTTTTAGCACTGTTACATACAATAGTATATTTCAATTAAGTTTTGCAGGACGGGTGATTTTTTTTATATGACATGTTATTATTTTTGTATATGAATGTCTAATTTCCTAAATGGATTCCGAACAAAATAAATCATAAAATCAAAATCTTTTAAGAGTTTTTTTTGTTTTCAAATAAACGATGTTTTCAGTTTTCAATACAAAATTAAATAATTGTTGCTCGATATTGAATACAATTTCTTCGAATACCACTCAATTTTTTTCCATTGAATACAATTTTTTTTTTAGTTTTCAAGATCTTTGGAAAGTTTTACAAAATAATAATGCAAAACCTAACAGATCGGGTAACCTGTTGCTCGATATTGTGGACTTCGTCAACCAAATGCATATAAAATTATAATTAAATTTTTTTAACGCACATGCTCTTTTCAGGCCGATATTATATATTACAAAATAATACTAATAAAAACGAAACATTAATAATACAAAAATCAATACCGTGCACGATCAATGTGAAGCCGCGTCGAGTCAAAACCCACTATAAAGAGTTCACTCGGCCACATTCACATAACAAAACAAAAGCATTCTTACTTACTCCAAAAAAATAGGATAAAAGAAACTCTAAATCTTGTCTACTACATAGGACTTTCTTCTAAGGTGTTCTTCTTTTGTTTTGCTTTTGTATCTTATCCAATTTTATTCTTTAAACAGTAATTTGCTTTTCTTGTTCTTGTTCTTGAAAAATGACTAATTAATAAACAAACGTTTTTGTGATATCCATAGGGAAATGGAAGATTCGAGCTTTATGGATTTGATGATTGACACAGACGAGTATCTGATTGATGATTGGGAATCAGATTTCCTCGGTGAAACTACTGATCATCAGAACACGAAACCGGGTTCTGGATCCGAATCAGGATCCGGATTCAAGTTGGTACCGGAGAGACCAACAAAGCAAATGAAAGTCAACTCAACATCTTCTTCTCCGTCTACTTCTTCTTCTTCCGGTTCGCTCACATCCCCGCGAGTGATATCGTTCGGGTCTCCAGACCCGAAGATGAACGTGGTCGAGACATCCTTGAACTTCTCCGACATAACAAACATGGATCAGAAAGTGGGGTCCAAGAGAAAAGATTGTGGTAATAATGGAGGAAAAAGAGAGCCACATCTATTGAAAGAACATGTTTTGGCTGAACGAAAACGTCGACAAAAGCTCAGTGAACGTTTGATTGCTCTCTCTGCTCTTCTTCCTGGCCTCAAAAAGGTCAGCATCAATAAACCATTTCTTTATTTATGTTTAGCCTTCAATTATTGCTTTGCTTTTCGTTCAACATTTAATGTATATATTTTACCAATAATTCTTAACTTTAAATATCTTAAGCATAGTTGATTGACTAATTGTAAATGTAAGTGCCGAACTTTAATACATAAGAAAAATATTTTATTTGCATTTGCACTTTACAAAAATATTTAATAAAAGTATATTTTTGAAATGATTTTCTCTTAAAAATCGTGATGGCGACACGATGTCCCTTAAACATGATCTTTTTTTTTTGCTACAACTGTAAATATCATTAAAAGAATGAATGTGAGGCTTTTACAAAAGAGTTAAACCTATTAACTTGTTGCCTTGGCAAAAAAAGAATAAAAAACAAGGGAACAAAATGCTTAGGAAGAGTGAAAATCCTTCAAATTAGCCAAAGAGGCATAAGGTCTTTGAACTTGCGTCTGTGCCTTCTTGCGGAAATGGAGTTGCGAACCGTGCGGTAGATATCCTTAAATACCGCTGATGGGGAAACGGCCTGCGAGTTGAAAAGGAAGTTGTTGCGCTGACGCCAAATGGAGTACACCGTCGCCTGGGCTGCTAGTCTTCTAAGAGTAAGAGGAGAGGTCGGTGTTGCTGAGTTCAACCAGGCCGAGAGCGAATCCCTTAAACATGATCTTTATAAATTTTTTTGACATATTTGCATATTTTCGCATATTTTTTAACTTTCATAAGTTTTCTAACACTTTTCTAAATTGTTTACAAAATTTGGCATTCATTTAAAGAAATGCGGAATTTACCCCTCCTCTCCTCCATGTTAATTCCCGTATACAAACGTACATGTCGTACTGTAATAAGGGCAAAATTGTTATGAGCAGTTGGAAAATGCTAAAAATTACTATACTTTAGAAAAGTGTTAGAAAACTTATGAAAGTTAAAAAAAAAGTGCCTATATATGCAAAGCTCTCAACAATTTTTTGTTTGTGTGTTTAGACGGACAAGGCAACGGTTCTTGAAGATGCGATCAAGCATTTGAAACAACTTCAAGAACGGGTAAAGAAGCTAGAGGAAGAGCGAGTCGGAACCAAGAAAATGGATCAATCGGTTATAATGGTGAAGAGATCTCAAGTATATATAGACGATGATTCTTCTACTTGCTCTGCCGCTTCTCCTCAGTCTTCTTCTTTAGACGAAGTTTCGATCTTGAAGCAGAAGATGCCGATGATCGAAGCCCGAGTTTCGGACAGAGATTTGCTGATTAGGATTCATTGTGACAAGAACAAAGGTTGTCTGATTAAGATCTTGAGTTCATTGGAGAAGTTTCGTCTTGAAGTAGTCAATAGTTTTACTTTACCATTTGGAAATTCAACTCTCGTTATCACCATTCTCTCTAAGGTAATATCTATGAATCTTATAATATTTTGATTTTATCATATTGATTTTTTTGCATATAAAAATGTAACTTTCTTTAATTTTTGATAATTTTTTTTGCAGATGGACAACAATTTTTCTCGACCTATTGAAGATGTCGTGAAGAACATAATACTTGCGTTAGCCGAATAATATGTTTTCATAACCGCTATGTGGATTTCGTAGTGGTTGAACGATCAAAGAGTTTTTTTAAAATCAGAACACTCGTTTTTATTTTATTTTAATTAGTGGTTGGATAATAAAATCAGAGGGAGGCATGAGATATGATGGGATTTGTTTAGTGGATTAAGCTGGATTAATTAGTGTGTGTACCTAATTATGGCTGTATCATCATTGCTTTGCTATTTTTTTTTTCCCAATATCAATAGTTTGATTTTAATAATGAAGATCAAAGAGTTTTTTTTTATTGCCTTCTGGGGAACAAGAAATCTCAGCTTGATTATGACTTTACAACTTGATCATCAATAAAATAACTAGATACTTGGTCCACGTATTTGCGCAGGGTATAGTTTGTTACGATAGAAAAATAAATATTATTGTCTTATGACTTTTTTTTGTACAAATGACATTAATGTGGTGAATTTATTGGATCGAATTTTTTTGATATTTTGGTTTTGTGACTTTATCAAAATAATGTGGTGTCATTAGTTTTGTAGTTTTGTAAATCCTTATTCAATTAATGACTTAGAGTTAAAAGTTACAAATTTTACCAAATACTAAGGTTTAACCCGCGTTAATTATACCGCGGAGTAATTGTTTTTAAAGAAATTGTTTTGAAATTTAAGAAAATTGTTTTTATCTTAATTTTACAATATAGCTAACTAATGATTATAGATAAAATGTTAATTTGTAATAATTTGTCTATTTAACCCGTTGTGCAGTGAAATAAAATATTATTCGGGTTAACCCGTAAAAACTTATAATCTTGAAAACATAACTCTAATATGCACCGTTAAATGACTCTAATTTTTGTGGTTAGTATACGAACTCTTAAAAAATAGTTTTTTTGTGTATAACTTTTTATAAAAGTAGTAAAATATTTTTAACTTTTGTTTTGATATATATTCAAATAAAATATAATAAATTATAGTGAAAAATACATCTAGATTTTGAATAGATTTTTTTTTGAATATATATGAATTGATTATTATTTAAAAATATATAGTATTAAAAATAATTAAAAAAATAAATAATAAATAACCTTTTTAATGTAAATTATATTCTTTCCATATTCTAATCAATAATTTTAAAATACTATTATATCCTTTCCTATTTCAATTATTATTTGTTATTTGTAATGGCATTTTATGTAATAACTTACAAAACAAAGTTCATTTTTAAAAACATCTTCTTAAATAATATTATAGAGATGAGAAGAATCTAAGAGAGGGTAAATATCTGGGATATGTGATCCGATTTGGTCTGGTCCAAAAAATAGAATATCCGAAGTTTTCAGATCAGGATCCCCAGATCCGATATGAATCCGTTTACATATAATATATATATATATATAATAAATAAAAAATACCTTAAAATATCACCAACACTAAATTTAGTTATAAAAATTAGAGTATTTTTTTAATATCCATTACAAATATGTTCCCCAATGTTCATAAATATTAATTATAAATTTTATTATTTTTTAATAATTTTGTGTTATTATTTTATCCAGATCCGGGCCCAATTAAGATGATTTCTCTAACAAAAAACCTTCCCCATCGTCAGGCCCAATTAAGATTCTTTCAAAATCACAAATAACATGGATAAAATTGTTATTACTACTCTCTAAGAAAGAAAATGAGGCCCGGTAAGATGATTGACTTCCCAATCAATTTGTTTATGAAATTTTCTTTTAGTCAAAAACATATGCATCAACTTACTTACTTATGCCTATGAATTTGCAATCAATGCTCAAGTTTGGTAGAATTATAAACATTGCACTTGAAGATTCTTAATTATAATACGAACTTGGTGCTCCTAAATTCCTCCTAAGATTCGTTTTTATTCTTACTTTACATCTATGATGAAACTAGGCATAGACATATGGTTATTCGGTTCGGTTTGGTTCGGTTATTTCAGTTTTTAGATACGTTCGGTTATATATTTTACTATCCATTCGGTTAGTAACAGTTTTCGGTTCGGTTTGGTATAGTTAACAAAATTAATAACCATTCGGTTACCAAAATCTTTCGGTTATTTTGGAAATATTTCGGTTATATTTCGGTTATTTCGGTTATATTTCAGTTATTTCGGTTAACCGAAACTTTTTTATTCCTTTATGTTAAATAAAATGTAATGAATTGTCAAGTTTCAAGATTGGTCTAGTTGGTTGGACACTAAATAAGAGATTTGGTGGTTTGTAGTTCGATACTTGAGGGAAGTAAATCTATTTTTATGTTTTTGAACTTAAGTATTTGATATCTATTGGTTATCCCATAACCATTAGTTATCAAAAATAAAAATCAAAAAATAAAAACCATTCGGTTATTTTGAAATATTCATAAACTAACCAAACCATCAATTTCGGATTGGTTCAGTTCGGCTTCATTCGGTTCTAGATGAAACAATAAAACACTTGAGAAAACAATACCAAGAAGATAAGAATTAAAAACAGTCGCAATATTATTTATTGCTCTGTCCTCGCTTTAATAACCCAATCATATTATATCAAACGTTCTCGTATCTAAGATCAGAGTGGTTGCGGTTTCTTGACGAATCTATAAGATCAGACTACACGCAAGAAAACCTACAAGAGCTTTTATTGTTCTTATTTCAATCTATTTGTAAATGAAACTTTGAGTGTTCATTGACAATCAAGTCTCCTTATTTCTTCACAAAGGTAACACCTTTCGTAATACTTCCCGCAAGCTCTTTCTTTGCCTTCTCCAATCCCATTCTGATCAAATAGAGAAAGATGGCGAAAAACCAATATGAACATAAGAGGTCGCAAGTAAATTCAAGTCCCAGCTAGGCTACTCAAGATTTCAACTTTTACCTCTCGTATTCGTTCAATGGTCCAAGACCATACACTTCATCGATCCCACATCGTCCCAAACGCACTTTTGATGCGAAGAAGGGAAGCTCAGTCACCTATTTGAGGAATAAGACAAAGTTTATATGTTAGTCGAATCAAATGTAAATAAGGCTAAGCAAGATAATAGATACATTGTACAGATGATTTCACAAGGACTGTACATGAGATGCCACAAATGCACACTCGACGATGTTTGCATCACCTCGTAGACCCCTGAGGCAAGCATCTGCAAACTTCACTGCTGCGTAAGCCTGTAATTCACATTCAATGAGTTGAGAGATTGAAAGGTAAAACAAAATCCGGGGTTTGTCTAAAACTGCACATGTTACAATAAAAACCTACCATAGATAGTGTTGCAGAACCTGTCCCAGCCTTAGCCTGCAGATTGAAAAAAACAAAAGCTAAATGCACCGCTTGATTCAAAGTTAATAGCAAAGAAAGCCGAAAGAACAGTTTATACCTCGACGACTTCAGTGCCACCGTTTTGGATGCGGTCGGTGAGGTACTCTATCTCTTTTTGAGTGAAAGAGCAAGGAGGTTTCACCTATCACAAACGTCAAACGTAATAGTTAGAACTTAGAATATCCATTTCCAGAGTCTACTTTGAACAAACAGAAAGATAATTTCCAAGAGAATCATTTCAAACCTGAGAAAGCAGCGGTAAAATTGTAACTCCTGCGTGTCCTCCAACAACGGGAACATCAACTTCCCTGGGATCAAGACTCATTACTTCTGCCTGTTTCAAACCATGAAGGCAAGAAAAAGAAGAGGATAACTGAGCTCTAATCGATAATGGCAACACGCGATTCCAAGCCATGACATTGACCAAGTTATCACTTGATTCCTATAAAGCTATAAAACATTGGCCATACCGAAGGAGAAATATTTATGAGTGCATACCACAAAAGTATTAGCTCTAACAACATCAAGCATAGTGACTCCCATGAGTTTCTTTGGATCAAAAGTGCCAGCTTTCTTAAAAACCTCAGCTGCGATTGGCACCGTGGAGTTCACGGGATTACTGATTATATTCACAATCGCCTTAGGACAACACTTAGCTATAGCTTCGGAGAGTGTCCTCACGATCCCAGCGTTAATGTTGAATAGATCATCCCTCGTCATCCCTGGTTTCCTCGGAACACCGGCAGGTATAACCACTAGATCCATACCCGTAAGTGCTTCTTCTAACTGCGGTTGCCCGAGAAATCCACGAACCTGGAACAAGTTCCAAAAAACAGTGATTGGGACTCAGCATCACTATATGATCTTAAGCTCATTTCTCTCAATTACACCATCATCTAAGTAATGATTTCGAATCATAGCCTCGAACACCATCATCTTGAGCTCAATTTTGTTAGCTCATCAACTATTTGTATCAGCAACTCCTCTATCAAACCAATCATCTAAGTACCAATTTAAGAATCGAAGCCTTGAAACACTAGAATTTAAAGAGTTGGAGATTCTAGAAAATGAAGAACTTACGATGGCACTAGTGTCCATGTGACTAATATCTGCAGTAACACCAGGAGCATTAGCAACATCGTAGAGATGAAGAACCGAAACCAAAGGATTCATCTTCATCAACATCGCAAGAGGCTGCCCGATCCCTCCGGCTGCTCCAAGTATCGCCACTTTGAATCCGGACGACCCGCCTTTGGCCCGACAATTCACCGATCGCAGACCCGACCCGTCACACATCTACAACCCAAATCGAAATCGGGTCAAAAGACTCGATCACCAAATAGAATCAGGAGAAAGCGAAGCGAACCTGATCAAGATTAGGAGGGTTGAGATGAGCAGAGATTCTCGCGATACGTTGGTTCGCATCCATAAGAGCTGATTGATTTTGCTTCGATTAAGGTTTGTATGATCAAAATGAAAACGAATCGGCAAAAAATGGTGTTTATATGGACAGAGTTTGAAGGTCAGAAATGGTTCGATGTATTGGGAAGCGTGGCGAGTACAGAGCTTATCTTCTTCCTTCTTTACGTCTTCTCGATCCAAACATGGAAAACAAATATTTGGATAATACAAAGTCTTTGGGTATCAGAAAATAAAAATAGATAATTTGATTCATTTCACTAAACTCAATTCAACGGTTATAAAAAAAAATCATTTTATTCAGAATATAAACGGATATTTCGTTCGTTATTCAGACTAAATAACGAAATTATAAAACAACAAAATCAGTAAAATAAAAATATTGATAAACTAAAACAATTTTTTTATCTATCTTTATTTATATAAAATTCAAGTTACATACAAAAATACATAAAATAATAAAATACAAAGAAAACAACTTAAATTAATCACAAATTTATAAAACAACTTAATAACAACAAAAAAAACTATTTAGTAGATGAATAAATTTTTATCTTATCTAATTATAAAATTAATCACCTCTTAATTTTCATCTTATGCATTTTGGTGTGAATAATATGTACTCGATAAAAGCTGTCCATTATAATGTAATGTCACTATAAACTGTCCCAAATTAAGCAGACCTTAATACAATATAATTCATTTATTATAAGAGATGAATATACTATTTTAAACACATTTGAAAAAACCATATAAATATAACTAATTAACTACACAATTTGAATTGTATAATGCAAAAAAATCATATATAATTAACAATGTGTTTTGGTTAGTTCTATATAAACTCTATCTTATATATATATATATATATATAGTTATTCTACATTTAATTTTTATTTAAAATGGTGAAAACATAGATTTATGTTTAAAATATCAGTTCTATATTATGTGAAAAGAAATATGATAAAATAAATTTTCTCTAACAAAATTGCAAGTGAAAAAGAAGAAGGAAATAGAGACCAGAAAATGTAGAATAAGGAAAAAATATAAAAAAAGGTAAAATATGGGTAAAATATTTCGAATAAAAATATTTATCCAAAAGGGATATGGAACCAAAATTATGCCACTGGTAAAAGTGTCAAAATCAATATGTAATAAATTCGGTATGCCGAAAAAAACTCAAACTAAAATATGGTGTAAATTTTTAATTTTCGGACAAAAAAAATTCAAATTTCTTACTCAAACTATCAATTTTAAACTAAATCATGCATTGACTATAAATCTATTAGTCAACCTTCACATAATACTGATAAAACAGTCTCATAGTATTTAAACGTGATCTAAAGCATAAGTTTTATATATCTTATGGAAGGGACGGCTCTGAATAGAGTGCATGAGAGATGTAATATTTTCTCCATTCACACTAATTACATAAAGAAATAATTTTTGTAATAAAAAACAAATGAACTGCGCGCAGATCAAAATTACCAAGGAAAATACTGATTTATCCCAGTCTAGTCATACACCCCAATAAGATTATCTCTAATGTATTTTTCTATTTTTGACTTTAAAAATAAATATTCTAAGTATATTTTATTTATATTTTATTACTAATACATTTTATTTATAAACATTTACAATTTAACCCCACTTATTTTATTCTTTGCAAAACTTCCATAAATTATGATATTATTTAAATTAAACATTTATTATATTAAAAAATTACATTACATCATATATAAATAACAAAACATAGTATATCTTGGTTAAATATCACCATTAGTGTATTTTCCCCATAAATGATCAATTAACGCATTTCGAAATGAGAAATAAGCTTCTTTGTCTTTGATTTCTCTAAATCAATAGTCTTTGTTGTTTAATTTTATTTTATGTTACTTATCTTTAATTTCAATATTTTCTATGTTGTTTATCTTTAATTCTAATATTTTTAAATCAAAATTGCTAAAAAAATTAAATCAAAATAAAAAGTTAGTCATAAATATAATGATTTAAAATTAAAAAGACCATTTTATAAATAAAAAAGTTCAACTCTAAAATAGAGTAAGAAATAGAGTTACTCCAAATATAGAGTAAGAAATAGAGTTACTCTATTTTAGAGTAAAAAAAGAGTGGGGTTGGAGAAGATTTTGCTCTAAAATAGAGTTTAGAGTAGAAAATAGAGGTGAGTTTCTCTCCAATGTATTCCTCTATTTTTGACTCTAAAAAAGTAATATTCTAAGTATATTCTATTTCTATTTTATTACTAATACTTTTGATTTATAAACATTTACAATTTAACTCCACTTATTTTATTCTTTGCAATTTTATTACTAATACATTCTATTTTATTCTATTTCTATTTTATTACTAATACCTTCTATTTTATTACTAATACCTTTGATTTATAAACATTTACAATTTCCATTTTTTCGCCTTTAATATTTTTTAACGGGTTATAAAATATTAAATTATAAACCCGCATATATGCAAAGTTAAAGTTATAAAATATTAAATTATAAACCCGCATATATGCAAAGTTATAAAATATTAAATTAAATATTCAAAGTTAGTAACTTGCAAGATCGCGACATGTGTCGAGTTAATCAATTAGATTTTGACATGTGTAAAAAATTATCAATTAGATTTTGACACATAATATCTATATATATAAAATAGAATGATTCAAAGTTAGTAACTCGCAAAATTGCGACATGTGTCGAGTTAATCCATTAGAAAGGAAAATGATTCAAAGTTAGTAATTCGCAAGATCAAGACACGTGTCGAGTTAATCTATTAGATTTTGACACGTGTACAAAAAATTACCAATTAGATTTTGATACATAATAGTAACAATAAAGGAAAAAATATAATCTAGACTTAATCATAAAAGTAGAGGTAGCAAATAAAGGAAAATAAAAGTTGTTTTTAGATTAAAAAAAATTATCTTAAAGTTTTGACACATAATATTAACAATAAAGGAAAAAATATAATTTAGACTTAATCCTAAAAATAAAGTTAGCAAAAAAAGGAAAATAAAAGTTGTTTTTAGATTAATAAAATTTATCTTAAAGTTTTTTTTAAAAAATGAAAAAAAAAATTATGTTTATAATATAGTAATAAAACAATAGATTGACATCATAAAAAGGAAAGTAAACAAAGAAAAATTAAACCAAAAGTTATCCTAAAAGCTAAATTTAAAAAAGAATAAAAGTTAAAGTTAAAAAAAATGTGATAAAAATTTTCTATTTTGATTAAAGAAATTTAAAAAAAGAATACAATCATGTAAGGAAAATGAATTCTAATTCCTCATCTCTATATAACCAATTCGATATTTGATTTTCAATTTTATAACCAAAAAAACTTGCATTCACATATTTCATCTATAAGTTACATCCTCTTCGTTATCTAATCTAGAGGTAATCTTCCGTGTAATCTAAATTATGATGTATTTTATGAAATATCTTCTTTATATACACCCGCTTCACATATCTTCGTTATCTACACCTGACATTATGTTGTACGTTATCTAAACTAAAAGCTAAATTATGTTTTACGTTATCGAAATTATGTTAGACATACATGTCAAGTGAATTGATCAGATTTTGAAACATGTTTAATAATTTTTCAATTATATTTTGATAGATTTTTAATAATTTTCTAATTATATTTTAACACATAATATTAACAATAAAAATAATATTTATAATCAATTCATAATCTTAAAAGGTAAAAGAAAAATTAGTAGTTATGTTTAGATTAAGAAAATTTAAAAAAATTATAAATAAAAGCCAAAATTTTTTAAATAAAGAAAAAACCATATTTCATATTAGAATAAGGAAATTAAACAGTATATAACAATACTAAAAAGAAAATGAATAAAAGCCAAAAAATTAAAAAAGGAAAAAACTATATTTGAGTTTAGAATAAAGAAATCTTATTATATAAAGCTGAATGTTTCAATGTTGTTAACTTACCTGATCGCGACACATGTCAAGTCAAATTGTAAAAAATAAAATTGATTAATAAAAAAAGTTAAAAATTCGGAAAAATTAATAACCGATTCATAATTATCTTAAGAGGCAAAATTATGAAATTTTTTTCCTTTATTGTTTATATTAATTTTGCCTCTTAAAAAATTATCTTAAGAGGCAAAATTAATATAAAAATGGAAAAAACAAATCTTAGTTTTTCCATTTAGATTAAAGAAATTAATCATAAAAAGAAAAAAAATTCAAATTTCTCACCTCTATATAAACCTCTAATTAGTTGACCAAAAAAATTAATATATATGATGGGTAAACTAAAATACTCTACATTAATTTTGATTTTTTTTTTTTAGTTTTTTCTATATGTTGTATTTAAAAATATTTTCGCTATAATAATTAAAAAATTAAACATTATAATTATAAGTAGAGAAATTAATCAAAATAGCAATTTTAAAAAAATTTCTGATCAAACTAGCATCTACATTAAAAAAAGTCTTGTATATAGCATTCATTAAAGGGTTAAAAGACAATTTTAGCCACACTATTAAAAATAAAAATATATATGCAGCTCTCTCTCTCTCGCGATGCATTCATCACAAAATCTCACCGGCGTAATTTTATTATCTTCTTCCTCCTCCTCCGATGATCTCCAATCCATCATTATGCTAATTTCCCAATCCATCATCTACATCAAACCGAGAAGAAGCAGCGCCGTTTTGTCCTGGAAATCGCGTTTTCAAATCGCTAAAGGAATCGCGTATGGGCTGTTGTATCTCCCACGAGGAATGGGAACAGATCGTGATTCACAGAGACGTGAAACCTAGCAACGTTCTAATTGATGATGATATGAACCTTAGATTGGGAGATTTCGGGCTCGCGAGGCTTTACGAATGCGGATCGCAATCGTACACCCGCAACGGAAACTCTTCGACGGCTTCCGAAGTTTTCGCATTTGGCATTTTGCTGTTAGAGATCCTCTCCGGAAGAAAACTACGGATTCTGGGAGCTTCTTCTTAGCCGATTGGGTTATGGAGCTACAAGCGAGCGGTGGGATCTTCTGTGCGGTCGATCCGAGACTCGGATGAGGCAAGACTTGCTCTCGCCGTCGGTTTGCTCTGTTTGATTCTCCAGGTTCCTAAAATGAATTAGAGAATGTTGATAAAAATACATTTAAGATGAACATTGGTATATATATGCCTAGACTGGTAGTTCCAAATTCCAAATTTACGCCTTCTACAGCAGCAACATACTTGGTGAAACCACATACTAGATTTCTGTGCAAGTGAAACCACAGAGTCTATTATTGCAGTAAGTATCAACCATCCACTCTCTTCTGTTATCTTCTGATTGTGTTTCTTCATTATTGCTTTCTTTGTACCAAATATCTGCATGCCTCAGAAATCTAAACTACAGCTTTTGTGATATTATAAAGGAAGCTGAAACTGCTTTGAAGTTCCATATAGAAGACCCGGTCTTCCACAAGGTTAGAGATTTTTTGGGAAGAGAGAAGAATCACGAACATCTGTTGGGACTTTTTTTTTCCATTTCGTTTTTGTCCATTTATACAATAACATAAATTATTGATTCAATGTATTTTTCGGTGGAATCCAGATTCACCAAATTCTCATCCAATCTATAGTTGTAGAAAATTTAGAACCACGACTGTTGATCCGTAAATCACACAAAAAGGGTAAAACAGTACTTTTAATCGGAATCTCGTTTATTGATCTAAGTCGGCGGTTACAACAGATTTTAAGTAAGAAAGCAAAGACAAAAGACTTGAGATCGGTAATGAGCTCTCTTGTATTCTCTGTCTCTGCGGAAGTTGTCCATCTTTTGAATGAGGCGATGGCCTCCTTATTTATAGTGTTTTTGAGGCGGTTGACAGGAGGACTTCTCCTTTTCCGAGTTCGATTAGGAAAAGGAAATCTTCCGGTTTTCTTGCCGAGATAAGGATAAATTCCTGATATCTCGATGAATCAACCGAAGAGAATATTTCCATTTCCGAGATCGGCGGGAAAGAGGAAATATTCCGGTTTCATCTGTTGTAACGGACTGGGCTTGTGCTGGGCCCAGATCGGTAGCCGAGGTGGGCTTTCAGCGAGATCCCGAGCTCGGCCCAATGTTTTCGGGCCGACTTATCCTCGATCCGAACCATCGTAAACCGGTCTTGATTGAACCGATCTCGGTTCGAACCGAGTTAAACCAGGGGGTGCTAATCCCCCCTCTAACAATTGGTCCCCCCCTCAGTTCGGCGAGGGAGTTTATGAGTTCGGCGAATTTTTGAGGAGTATTCTTTAGCTCGGTTAAAACTGAGATCGGTATGATCTGATCAGATTCTGTTTCGAGTTCGGCTTGATGATACGAACTGTACGAGTTCGGCGAACTGCTTAAGTTCGGCTTTGATGATACGAACCGTACGAGTTCGGCGAACTGCTTAAGTTCGGCTTGATGATACGAACTGTACGAGTTCGGCGAACTGCTTAAATTCGGCTTGATGATACGAACTGTACGAGTTCGGCGAACTGCTTAAATTCGGCTTTGATGATACGAACTGTATGAGTTCGGCGAACAGCTTAAGTTCGGCTTGAAAGGACGGATCCTCTTTCGAATTTAGTGAGTTTTTCTTGAGAAGAGGGCGTCGTTTCGTCTTCCCTTGTCGCAGAATTCGAAGAGGTGCGCGTCGATTCGTCTTTTCTTACTATGGAATTCGAAGAGTCGCGCGTCGATTTGTCTTCTTCGATCGCGGATTTCGAGGAATTGTCATCATTGCGTTTTCCCTTATAAATACTGTTCGGTCCTCCTTCATTTCTCACTTCTGCTTTGCTTCCGAAAAGAAAAAGGTACTTTCTCTCTCTAAACGCTCTCCCTTCTCTCTAGAATTTATTTTTCTTTCCGTTCGCCGATCATTCCTCCGCCGTGGTTTCTCCGATCTGCTTGAAGATCTTCAAACTTTCCGGGCGATCTTCAACTGTTCTTCGTTAGTTTTCAAGCTGTTCTTCACCGATTCCTTCCTTCGATCGAAATGATCTCTGAAGGTGATTCGATATCTGTTGGTGACCGATCTCCGAATCAAGACTTCCCGGACCTTAGACGTTTTATGGATGATTCTGTTTCGAGCTCGGATATGCGAGATCTACTCAGACGTAACTCGCGTCGTGGTGAAGCAAGCAGTTCCAGGGTCACGGTCGAGGTTCCTCAACTTGCTGATGAGGATGAACTTGAAGAAGTCGTTGAGCCAGATGAACAGATTCGGGCAGATCGGGAATTTGCAGTTCGGCTCGCGGAGGGCGGTGATGTTGCCTGTCCGGACGATCACGTTGTATCGCCAGCGGCTCGTCAGGATGATGTTTCCAGGTCGGCTACCGGACGGGTGGTTGAAAAGCCCGCGAGTATTGGGCCGTCTCGTTCCAAGGCCGAGACGGTCCAAGTTACTTTGGAAAGATGCAATGCTCCGGATGGCATCCTTGTCAAGATCCCGAAGAAGACCGACCGCCCGTGGGACGCTCCTGACGGTTATCTTTGTGTTTACGAGGAGTATTTTAGGAGCTGTGGTCTTAAGTTCCCCATCCCGGAGCTCTTTTACAAGTATTGCAAGAGGCGGCATATTGCGATCTCCCAGTTGATGCCGGCCACGGTAATAAACCTCATGGGTCTGCTTTCTCTTGGAGAGGAGTGCGGCATACCCATCTCGGCGAAGATCTTCGAAAAATTGTTCCGGGTGAATTTGTCGAAGGCGAAACCTTGGTATTTGTCAGCCATTGCGAAGCCAGAGTGTGACCTCGTCACCGGGAATAAACCGAGCAAAGTCAACAACTGGAATGCTCGGTATTTCTACGTGAAGATCGATGAATCTTCTGTCGAGTGTCCAAACGGGAGTTACCGAACTCAATGGAGGACGCCGATTGGTAGATATTCGTTTCTGATTTCTTCTAGTACCTTATTTTGCCTAAGTTATATTTCTTCGTTTCTTTTTCAGATCGTCACATACCGGGCTTCCTCATCACTACGCCGGGATTCACCTTTATCCACGCCAAGGAATTAAGTGCGGCGGGGAAAGCTCGGTGGCCAGAAGCTTACCAGGAGAAGCTTGATTTGAAGGTGAAGAGAGCCCTTAGAGGTATAAATGTCATTTTTGTAGTTCGATACCGATACCAATTTTTCAGGTGTTCATATCGCCTTTTCCTGTTACAGCAAAATCATCACGTCGTCCGAGGAAAATGAAGTTCGAGGACATACCCAATCTTTCAGCCGAGATGGAAGGCGATGATATGGATGTGGACGCTTCCATGCCCGACGACCGAACGGACCCCGAGATCACTGCTGCTGATGAACAGGTCGGTCAAGAGGAGGTTCCTGCTGGGGATCGGATTCCTTCGACCGAACGGGCAGACCCGGAGGTTTCGGCCGAAGAGACTGGCCAAAGGGACGCTTCTGCTGGGGAGCACGCTTCTCACCCGGCTGAGAAGAAGAGAAAAAGGAAGACAAAACGCGGGTCCCGGCGGGCTGCTGGTTCAACCGCTGGGGTCAGTACCGAGCACGCCGAAGGTGGCGAAGGCGACGGGGGAATTGCCGAGCCCCAACAAGCCGATGGAGATACGATTGTCCTATCGGACAGCTCTCCAGTGCCGAAGAGACGTCAGACGTCAGGTCCTGAAGTCGATTCCTGGGATTTCGTCGAATCGTATCGGCGTTTGAGCTTCGGTCCGGACTTCCTTCCACCGGTTGACTGCCTTCGCCAATCGGAGGCTTATAAGAAGCTGGCCCAGACTACCGCCGAGGTAACTTTTTCTTTTCAAGTTCGGTGTCAATTTCTTTCGATTGCTTTATTCTTAAAGTTCGTTACTTCTGCAGATGGTCGCTCAGACGAATGGGATCATCGGGCACTACGACCGTGAGCTCGGAGAATCGCGCCGCACAGCTTTCGAGGCGAGGGTTCACGCGACGGAGCTTCGCAAAGAGCTGCGCATATCCGAAGACCGAGTGGAGGCAGGTGACCGTGCGGTAGCCGAGCTGAACCGTGAAATTGCTGCCCTGAAGAGGTCCAATGCCGAGCTGGTGTTGGAAAGAGATGCTGTATCGGTGAAGCTGTTCGCGGAAACTTCGCGACTGAGGGCTGGTCGCACCCAGCAGATTTCTAGGAGGAAGGCGGTCACCGAAAAGTGCGAAGTCCGGCTCCAGAAGGTAAGGGACCACTTGTCGGCAGTTGAGCGGGCGAAGAAACCGTTCCTCGTTATCAATCAGGTTCAAGGGGTACTCGATTTCTGTGAAGGCCTCAAGAAGAAGCACGGTATTGATATCCCCTTGTCTCGTATCGATCGGCTCGAAAAGCTTAAGGCCGAAAAGATGAAGGAACATGCCGCGATTGACCTATGTGAGCTGGATGAGGCGGACTTGGTTGTCACGCCTTTCAGCGATCCGGTGCATCCAGAGGTCTCGACGTCGATGGGTAATGAAGTGCCACCGGGCCTCGACGAGTTTGGATCAAATCGGGCTTCCATGTCGGCTGATCGCGCTGATGCGATGCGGAAGCAAAACATCTGAGCCCCCCCTTTCTTTTGTAATATTTTTCTCCTGCCCGAATGGGCTTATAACTTGACCTCTTGGACCGGAGGGTTTTTAAAATCCGGTATCCGTCTTGTAACTTTGCCCGAGGGGCTTTTGAACGAATTCGATTTTTATCGATCTTCTTTTTTGAATGTTTAAGTTTTATTACTTCTCGAGTTATTCTTATGACGAATTTTGGTATATTTGAAGTCGTACTTAATACGAACTTCTCAAACTTATCGTACACAGTGGTGCCGTAAATAGTACGGTCTTAGCCGGGTGAAGAGGACAAGTTCGACTGAACCCGTTCGAGGTCGGCAATCCTTATCGTAGATCGGCTTACTGATTTTGCGGTTGTTGAGAAACCGGCTTACTGGTATTTGCGATTGTTGAGAAATCGGCTTACTAAATTTTGCGACTGTTGAGAAGTCGGCTTAGATTTGCGAGGAAGGACGTTCGGCTTGACCCTAGAGTTTAGTTTAAGAGTACGTGAACAGCTTATCTTAATATGCTCTAGGTTTTCTCAGATTGAATCCGAGTGTGCGAAACGGGCTCGGCTTATTTGGCTCGGATAACCTGAGAAGTTGGTGCGAGACTGATCTCGGCTTTGAATGTGGAAAGTGTGTTATCCATTGCACCGTGAGGATGCGTGCGAGCTAAGCTCGGCTTTATCAGGTCGTCTGGCCAGGACGTTGATATGGGAACCGTTGATGGTCCAAAATGCGAACTGTTGTAGTTCGGCAAACGTAAAGTTTGGCTTAATGATACGAACTGTTTGGAGTTCGGCAAACTCAGAGTTTGGCTTTGGAAAATACGAACTGTTTGAGTTCGGCAAACATAAAGTTTGGCTTAGGAAAATACGAACTGTACGAGTTCGGCGAACTTCTTAAGTTCGGTTTAAAAATACGAACTGTTGTAGTTCGGCAAACATAAGTTTGGCTTAGGAAGGTACGAACTGTACGAGTTCGGTAGAATGCCTTGGTAATATATTTTTATTAATGTTATAGCTGCGCCTTGTGAGGGCTGCCTACGTACCTTCGAAAGAAGGATCAAGCCATTCGTAGTTCATGTTACATTTTAGAATCGAGCGTATGTGTAGTAGCTCGGTGATCCTTTTTTTTTTTTTTTTTTTTTTTTTTTTTTTTTTTTTTTTTGGCGCTCGAAGGTTGGCCTATATGTAATACCGCTTGAGGTTCATGGAATTCCACGAACGGGGAATGGGGGTTCCGTCTAGCTTCATGAGTTCGTAGACGCCAGGTTTGACTACCCTCATGACCTGATACGGTCCTTCCCAATTTGTGCCGAGCTTGCCGGCATTCTTTTCTTCGGTGCCTTCGAAGACTTTTCTTAAGACGAGGTCGCCGTCGGTGAAGTGACGTCCGCGGACCTTTTTGTTGTAGTAGCGTGCTGCCAAGTTCTGATAATTCTGAATCCGAAGTAAGGCTTGATCGCGTTGTTCCTCGAGATTGTCGAGGTTATCGAGCATGATTTCGTCGTTAAGATCAGGATTTTGTACGAGCATCGTCCGACGGATAGTCGGGATGGTGAGTTCGGCGGGGCATAGGGCTTCCACGCCATAGGCCATGTAGAAGGGGGATTGCCCCGTTGACGACCTTGGGGTCGTTCGGTAAGACCATAAGACGCCGTCGAGTTTATCTGACCATGTCCCCTTACGAGTATCCAATCGTTTCTTGAGGCCGGCTATGATCGTTTTGTTCGTTGCCTCGGCCTGACCGTTGCTCGGCGGGTATCTTGGTGTGGAAAAGCTTAGTCGAATTTTCCACTTGGCGCAGAAGTCGTTGAATAGTGTTGATATGAATTGGGGACCGTTATCGGTGATAATCTCGTACGGAATTCCGTGTCGGCAGATAATGAATTTCCAGACGAATTTCTGGACGTCAGAGGCGAGGATGACGGGATATGCCTCGGCTTCTACCCATTTGGTAAAGTAATCCGTCATGACGAGGATGAATTTTTTCTGCGAAGTGGATCGTCTGAAAGGACCGATGATGTCCATCCCCCATCGCATGAATGGATACGGAGCTGTCGAAGTGGTTAGCAGCTCGGTAGGAAGGTGTATCATTGGGCCATGCCTTTGGCATTTGTCGCACTTTGCGACGAACCTTTCGCAGTCTGCTTGCATACTTGGCCAGTAATAGCTTGCTCTCTTGATTTTCAGGGCTAGAGATCGGCCGCCGGAGTGATTGCCGCCGTCGCCTTCGTGTATTTTTGTTATGACTTCCTGAATTTCATCGCCTGAGATGCATGTGAGGAGGATTCCTGCTGCGCTCCAACGAAACAGTCCGTCTTTGATAAGTATGTAGCGGGCGGCGCGCATTTTGAGTCGTCGAGCGGCCCATCTATCGGCCGGAATTTCGCCATCGATGATGTACATTTTTATTTCCAATGTCCAATCGGCAGGAGTCTGCTCGTCGGACTGTTCGAGGTCTATTGGTTCATGGAGTCCGTCTGTCTGTTCCTCCGTTTCATCGTCTGATCGGGCCGTGTCACCGTCTTGCAACGTGTCGCTGTTGCCTTCGGCGGTGTTAGAGTGTTCGGGCTCGGTGCCTTGATCGGGCTCGACGGTTGGAGTCCGTCTTTGTCGACGTGAGACAAGTTCAGTGGCGGGATTTTCCTCGTAATCCCGTCTGCGAGTCGTGACAATGCATTGTTCTGTGCTGCCGATACTAGGTTCTGATATACTTTCCACCGGGATCGTCCGTTTGAGGTGAGGGTCGGAGCTTGACGCCAAGGCAGCGAGTGCGTCGGCTGGAGCGTTTTCGCCCCGCGGAATCTTGGTAAGTTCGAACGAATCGAATTCGGAAGCGAGTCGTTTTACGAGCTTGAGGTATGCGTCCATTCGATCATTCTTGGCATCATACTCCCCGCTGAACTGACTTGCGACGAGCTGTGAGTCGCAGTAGGCGTGAATGCGTGTGACGCCGATGGCCTTGGCCAAACGTAGTCCGGCAATTAGCGCTTCGTATTCTGCCTCGTTGTTAGACGCGTTGAACGTTAGGCGGAAAGATTGCTCCAAGATTTCTCCCGTCGGAGATTTGAGGCGAACGCCTATTCCAGAGCCTCGGTGAGACGATGACCCGTCGACGTGAAGGATCCATCGTTCGGCGGTTATGACATCGGTGTTGATGTATTCCGGAGATAATTCAACGAGGAAGTCGGCGAGGACCTGTGATTTGATGCTTGTCCGGCTTTTGTAATCGATATCGTATTCGCTGAGTTCGATAGCCCATTTAGCCAACCGACCGGACTGGCTTGGGCTATGTAGGATTGTCCGGAGTGGTTGATCGGTTAGCACGGTGACCGAGTGTGATTGGAAATAAGGGCGCAATTTCCGAGCTGAGACGACAACGGCGAGGGCCAGCTTTTCAAGAGTCGGATACCGTCCTTCAGCTCCATCTAGTGATTTGCTGATATAGAAGATCGGTTTTTGTTCGCCCCGGTCTTCCCGAACGAGGACCCCGCTGATCGCTGAGGTTGAGATTGCGATGTAGAGATAGAGGGTCTCGCCGTCTTCGGGTTTTGCCAAAACTGGTGGTGTTGACAAGTAATCTTTGAGCTGCTTGAATGCTTCCTCGCACTTATCATCCCACTCAAGATTTTTGTTTCCGCGCAGTAATTGGTAGAAGGGGAGACACTTATCGGTGGACCGGGAGATAAACCGGTTGAGTGCGGCGATGCGTCCCGTGAATCTTTGCACTTCCCTTCTCGTTGTTGGCGATGGTAGGTCAAGGATTGCCGAGATCTGTTTTGGATTGGCTTCGATTCCCCTTTGAGTCATGATATACCCGAGAAATTCTCCGGAGGTTACACCGAATGTGCACTTGGTCGGGTTTAGCTTCATGCCGTACTCGTTCAGGATATCGAAACAGGTGTTGAGATGTCCGGCGTGATCCTTCGCAACCAAAGATTTGACGAGCATGTCGTCGATGTAAACCTCCATCGTTTTGCCGAGCTGGCTAGCGAACATCCGATTAACTAGGCGTTGGTAGGTAGCACCGGCGTTTTTTAGGCCGAAGGGCATCACCTTGTAGCAGTAGATACCGCGGTCCGTGATGAATGAAGTTTTCTCACGATCATCCGAATGCATGAGTATCTGATTATAACCTGAGAAAGCGTCCATGAACGAGAGGAGTTCGTTCCCGGCGGTGGCTTCGACGAGTCTGTCGATATGTGGGAGCGGGAAACTATCCTTTGGGCAGGCTTTGTTCAGGTCGGTAAAGTCGACGCATATCCTCCATTTTCCGTTTTTCTTTTTTACGACGACCGGGTTTGCCAACCAATCGGGATACCGAACCTCTGTTATCGACCCTGCGCTGAGTAATCTTTCGACCTCGTCGTTCACAGCTCGGGCCTTCTCGGGACCGAGCTTGCGTCGTTTTTGCTTGATCGGTTTGAAGGTGGAATCAACGTTGAGCTCGTGACTTGCTATCTTCGGATCGATTCCGGGCATGTCTGTGATTGACCAGGCGAAAGTTGAAACGTTCCTTTTAAGGAGTCGGATTAAATCCCTTTTGATGTCATCATCGAGTTCGGCCCCGATTCCTACACATCTCTCCGGATTGAAATCGTCGATATTGACTTGGACGATTGTTTCGCGTCGCGGTAAATCGGGATCGTTTGAATTTTTCTTGTTGATCACGCAGGTGCGGGGAGCGGTCCTCAGTTTACATTCGTTAATGAAACACGTTCGGGACATCACTTGGTCGCCTCTAAGGGTGAAGATTCCAGAAGGTGTTGGGAACTTGACGCATTGGTGATATGTTGACACGACTGCTTTCATCGAGAATATCCATGGAGTGCCGAGTATCACATTGTAGATTGCGGGCTTGTCCAGTACCAAGAACTTGACCATTCGACAAGTGCCTCCGGTATACATGGGAAGTTTGACCGTTCCGGCTGTCATGGTTTGCTCGCTCGAGAATCCGGTGAGTGGTTCGATGTTCGGTCTGATTTGATTGTCGGGAAAGTCCATGTTTTTCAGTGTTTCCCTAAAAATCACGTTAACCGAGCTTCCAGTGTCGATTAAAATTCGTCCGACTACGACATCTCCGATGAGTGCCTCGACGACTAGCGGGTCGTTATGCGGCATATGAAGTCCTTCCGTGTCGGCCTCGGAGAAGGTGATTGGCGTTCCGCAGGGTATAGTCTGATGTGACTGTTTTGCGGCCAATGCTTCCTTGCTGTATGTCTTTAGAGCTCGGACAGAGTAGTTGCACGTTTCCAATGCACCCATAATCATGTTGACGCGTTTCCGAACCTGTGGAGGGTGTTGATTTTCCACGTTATCCTCCCGATCCCGTTTCGGTTGTTCGTCGTTGGTGTTGTCTTTCCTTTGCTCGGCAGGTTTGTTTGGTCTAAAGGTACGTCTCCTACCGTTATCGTTACGGTACGGTCTGTTTGAGGGTTGGAAGGCTCCTTCGACTGGAACTTCCCCCTTTTTATACTTCATCATTAAAAATTCCTGTAGGTGTCGGCACTCCTCGGTCGAATGATTTCCATACCGGTTATGGAAATTGCAATACGATGCGGATTCAGTGGTGTCGGACTCTTTTGACTCTTTCGGCTCATCCGACCGAACCCAAGTGTTTGACCAGGATTGCTGAGTTTGGACCGTATTGACGGGTTGTTTCGGGGGAAGGTACAGTCTTTCTTTAGTGGCGGGCTGTTTCGTGACTGCGTGTCGCCTATCTTTCTCGGATCTTTCCTCCTCCTCCATGATGAAGACATGCGCCCTGTGCAGGATGTCCTCCAATGTCTTTGGATTATTGCGTTTGATTTCCCTGTGAAAGTCTGATTCGTACCAGGTGGCTTTGTAAAGAGCCTCAATTGCGGCTTCGTCATCGATCGTGCAATGGGATACAACTGCTTTGAAACGTTCCATGAAGTTGCGTAAGGGCTCGTCCTGCTTCTGCTCGAGGGCCCAGAGTTCGGCGTTCTTGGTTTTCTGCTTGACAAACATGGTGAAGCGTTTGAGGAATTTGGTAGTGAGCTCGTTATAGCTGTTTACCGAACTTGGCTCGAGTGTCGAGAACCAATCGAGCGCGGCTCCGGATAAGTTCTCCACGAACAGTTGGCACATGGCTGCGTCCTTCTCAGTTTCCGAGCCGAAACGAAATCGGTTCATTGAGATGGCAAACGAGGTCAAGAAGCGTTTAGGATCGGTAAACCCTTCGTATGATGTGATCTTGACTCTCTCCAATCGCCGAACGGGAGTGTTGATGATCGTATCGGTAAATGGTGTCCTCTGCGACTCCTGAATTACCCGGTCGATTTCTGGTGCCGAACTTGTAGCCTGGTGGACTTTGGTCCGCATCTCTTGCAGTTGGGCCTGTACCTTGGCGAATTCCAGATTTACGGCAGCTTGATCTGCGATGTTAATTTCCGAACCGGACGCGGATCTTCTTGTCGGCGGGTCAACTGTGCCCGGGGGTCGAGCGTCGGTTAAGTCGGATAAGAGATTTCGGCGCAATGTGTTTTCGTTGGTGGGGGTGATCGGGTTTGGTTCGAGGATACCGATCTGATTTCGGCGTTCGAAGTGGGATGCTATCAGTGAGGCGATCCGTTCTTCGTTCCTTTTATTGATCTCGGCGAACTGCGTCGCCATGGCTTCCATGAAGGCGGTCGGATCCGTGAATATCGAAGCAGCCGGAGGCGGCGGAAGGGTTGTCGGGAGGTTGGTTCGATTATCCCCTTCAATAAGTGAGTTCGGAGGAAGCCCTCCTTCGTCTGTTGGTAGCTCGGTATTGACTGGATTGGGTTCGTCAATGGGCGGGTTTCGACCGTTGTTGTCCGAGCTGTCGACGAGGGCTGCGGTGGTATTGACTGGAAGAACCATTGCCGAATTTCAATCAAACGATATCCGAAAGTACTGTTCTATTTGTCCCCACAGACGGCGCCAATTGTTGATCCGTAAATCACACAAAAAGGGTAAAACAGTACTTTTAATCGGAATCTCGTTTATTGATCTAAGTCGGCGGTTACAACAGATTTTAAGTAAGAAAGCAAAGACAAAAGACTTGAGATCGGTAATGAGCTCTCTTGTATTCTCTGTCTCTGCGGAAGTTGTCCATCTTTTGAATGAGGCGATGGCCTCCTTATTTATAGTGTTTTTGAGGCGGTTGACAGGAGGACTTCTCCTTTTCCGAGTTCGATTAGGAAAAGGAAATCTTCCGGTTTTCTTGCCGAGATAAGGATAAATTCCTGATATCTCGATGAATCAACCGAAGAGAATATTTCCATTTCCGAGATCGGCGGGAAAGAGGAAATATTCCGGTTTCATCTGTTGTAACGGACTGGGCTTGTGCTGGGCCCAGATCGGTAGCCGAGGTGGGCTTTCAGCGAGATCCCGAGCTCGGCCCAATGTTTTCGGGCCGACTTATCCTCGATCCGAACCATCGTAAACCGGTCTTGATTGAACCGATCTCGGTTCGAACCGAGTTAAACCAGGGGGTGCTAATCCCCCCTCTAACAACGACTAAAACTAAAAATACTCCTGTTCGACAAATTTCATAGAAATCTTGTAAGACCGTCCTAAAACTTTAAGATAACTAAAAATACTTATGTCGTATGCAATATCAGCAATCTTGGACATATCCTTAATTGGAATGAGATCCTTAGCATTAGCCTCTTTGTCGGCAACAACACACAAGGTTTAAGGGATTATATCTAGTTATGATTATGAGTTGTTATATAAATTAACACAAAAAATCTCATTTATACGTTTTAGGAAAGCATTCCTAAATGTGTATTATAGTTTTTAAAATTTGAGTTTTGTATAAATAGACACAAAAGTTCTACACATTCCTAAATGTATAGGACAACTTCTTAAATTTGAGAAGTTATATAAATGAACACAAAAGTTCAATCATTTTTACATATCACAAAATGTTCCAAACCTGACCAAAGCAAGAGAAAAAGAACTAAGAAAAACACATACCTTATATTTGTCCAAAAAAACTCTGCTTGCAAATATTTGAAAGGCTAAAACCCCATCAAAAATGAGAAATTTTGTGTTCATTTATACAACAACTCAAATTTAGGAAGCCGTCTTACACATTTAGGAAAACTTTCTTAAAACGTATAAATAGAAACTTTTGTGTCTATTTATACAACTCAAATTTAGGAAGTCGTCCTACACGTTTAGGAAGACCTTCCTAAAACATATAGATGAGATTTTTTTTGTTCATTTTTTATACAACTCAAATTTAGGAAGTCATCTTACATACTTAGGAAAACTTTCCTAAACTATTACGAATCCTTCCTGAAAATTAGGCAGGCCTTCCCGAATGCAAAATCCAGAAAGGCTTCTTAATGTTTTAGGAATGGCTTCTTGAAATCATCTAATAAAAAGAAAAATCACACTTACTCTCAAGTGAGACACTCAAATCCACTACTAACTTATGGAGAGAACATATGCTCACAGTAAATAAGTTAATTCATGTGATCCAAAACACAAAATACCTAACATGAGACAACTAGAAGTAGATAGAAAGAGCAATAAAATTGCTTTCCCTATGCAAAATAAAATCAATTATAGAAATAACATTTTATTTTCAAACTAAACACGAGATCATTACTGGAATTTTGAATGGAGTTTGAATAGTCTTTTATGGTTTGTCTCTGCATGACTTAAGTGAAATCATACTTTTCCGTTTCTTGTTGATTTAGGAATGCTTTCCTAAATACGTTATATATGTTCTTAAATGGTTCTTAAATGGTTCTTAAATGGTTCCTAAATACGTTGCATTTCCAGAAATGATTATTTCAACATTTGTATATTTCTTTCTTTGTGTAGGCTAACAACAACATATGTTCAGATGCTTCATTTACGCATAAAAAATCAACAAGTAATATAGTATTTTACAGTTTGTCTCTACATGACTTAAGTGAAATCATACTTTCCTGTTTCTTGTTGATTTAGGAAGAATTTCTTAAATACGTTATATATGTTCCTAAATGGTTCTTAAATACGTTCCATTTCCAGAAAGGATCATTTCAACATTTGTATTTTGTTTCTTTGTTTAGGCTAACTACAACACATGTTCGGATGATTCATTTATGCATGAAAATTAACAGATAATATAGTCTTTTATAGTCTTCTTTTATAGTCTTTTATAGTTTGTCTCTGCATGACTTAAGTGAAATCATACTTTTATGTTTCTTGTTGATTTAGGAAGGCTTTCCTAAATATGTTATATATGTTCCTAAATGGTTCATAAATACATTGCATTTCCAAAAAAGATCATTTTAACATTTATATCTTTATTTCTTTGTGTAGGCAAACAACAACACATGTCTGGATGCTTCATTTATACAACGTGAGAGGAAATATGTTCGGATGCTTGCAAATATTTGAAAAACTAAAACCACATCAAAGATGAAAACTTATGTGTTCATTTATACAAAAACTCAGATTTATAAAGAGAAATGACAGTCCTTTCCCTATGCAACGAAAATCAATTATAGGAGTACACTTTTAGTATCAAACTAAACACGAGCTCATTACTGGAATTTTAAATGGTGGAGTTTGAATAGTCTTTTATAGTTTGTCTGCATGACTTAAGTGAAATCATACATTTTATGTTTCTTGTTGATTTAGGAAAGCTTTTCTAAATACGTTATATATGTTCCTAAATGGTTTTTCGAACGTTTTAGGAAGCCTTTTGTGTCTATTTATACAACAACTCAAATTTTGCAAGATAATGCTTTTGTGCTCTAATTATTTTGTATTTTCCAATTCTTGAATTTGATTAATAAAAAATACCATAAAAACGCCATAAAACTATGTTTTCATTGATAGTGATTTGTATGTTAAAGTTTTTGGCTAGCTTTAAAGGTTTATATCTAGTTATGATTATGAGTTATTGTATAAATTAACACAAAAATCTCATTTGTACGTTTTAGGAAAACATTCATAAATGTGTATTATGGTTTCTTAAATTTGAGTTTTGTATAAATGGACACGAAAGTTCTCATTTACACATTTAGGAAGGCTTCTTAAATTTGAGTTTTGTATAAATGGACACAAAAGTTCTCATTTACACATTTAGGAAGGCTTTCCTAAATGTGTAGGACAACTTCCTAAATTCGAGAAGTTATATAAATGAACACAAAAGTTCTCATTTATACGTTTTAGGAAAGATTTCCTAAACTATGTTTTCATTGATAGTGATTTGTATATTAACGTTTTTGGCTAGCTTTAATGGTTTATATCTAGTTATGATTAGATGTTGTTGTATAAATTAACACAAAAAAATCTCATTCATATGTTTTAGGAAAGCCTTCCTAAATGTGCATTATGGCTTCTTAAATTTGAGTTTTGTAAAAATAGACACAAAAGTTCTCATTTACACATTTAGGAAATGTGCATTATGGCTTCTTAAATTTGAGTTTTGTATAAATGAACACAAAAGTTGGTTTCCTAAATGTGTAGGTCAACTTCCTAAATTCGAGAAGTTATATAAATGAACACAAAAGTTCTCACTTATAAGTTTTAGGAAGGCTTTCCTAAACTATGTTTTCATTGATAGTGATTTGTATGTTAAAGTTTTTGGCTAGCTTTAATGGTTTATATCTAGTTATGATTAGAAGTTGTTGTATAAATTAACACAAAAAATCTCATTCATATGTTTTAGGATAGCCTTCCTAAATGTGCATTATGGCTTCTTAAATTTGAGTTTTGTATAAATGGACACAAAAGTTCTCATTTACACATTTAGGAAATGTGCATTATGGCTTCTTAAATTTGAGTTTTGTCTAAATGGACACAAAAGTTCTCATTTACACATTTAGAAAAACCTTTCTAAATGTGTATGACAACTTCCTAAATTCGAGAAGTTATATAAATGAACACAAAAGTTCTCATTTATACGTTTTAGGAAGGCTTTCCTAAACTATGTTTTCATTGATAGTGATTTGTATGTTAAAGTTTTTGGCTAGCTTTAATGGTTTATATATAGTTATGATTGGAAGTTGTTGTATAAATTAACACAAAAAATCTCATTCATATATTCTAGAAAAGTCTTCCTAAATGTGCATTATGGCTTCTTAAATTTGAGTTTTGTATACATGGACACAAAAGTTCTCATTTACACATTTAGGAAATGTGTATTATGGCTTCTTAAATTTGAGTTTTGTATAAATGGACACAAAAATTCTCATTTACACATTTAGGAAATCCTTTCTCATCCCCAACCAAGCAAATCAGTGGTGAAAAGGAGAGAACTGAATTTGACAACTAAAAAAAGGACAGGATGTCTCACAAATTCAATAGAAAAGGAACTTCAAACGCAGAAAAACATAAACAACGAACGGAGCGGAAAATGAACTTACTAAGTTAATATTCACTAACTTAGTTGAGACTAAGCTGTCTCTCCATTCCACTATAATTGGTGATGGATTTGTTTACTCTTGAAAATTGACATTTTTTTAAACAAAAATTTTGCTTCATTTATTGGATTTGTTCATTTATTGGTGATGGATTTGTTCATTTATTGGATTCATTTTGCTAAATTGGAAACTTGTTCAATCGGATAAACGAGTTTTGAATCATGTTTTCTATCAATTTGATATTCACATTAGTCGATTTCCTGATGCATCACAACACATTCTTGTATGCTTCTTTTGGTGACAATTTCTTGATTTTTGCAACAAAAAGGCCGCTGGTTGCTGAGGTGGAAGGGTCGAAACGCACTGTTTTTGGAGTGCGGCCACTTGTACACGGCCAATCCTTGGCCATTTCAATCTCTTGTAGCTCTGCATCACCCCATTTTTCTGTTAGTTCTTTTTACCTCACACTAGTCCATAAGTAAAAGAACAACAAATCCAAGACTCAAAACAAAACTTTGACCCCAAAAAATTGGATTCTTATTGACGATAATACACACACACTAAATTGTTGTTATTTTTTTACTTTATATGTACATGCAGAGGAATTTTCAGCAAGGAACTGATCCACCACATCTTCGTTTTGGGCAAGCGTCAAACTGATAGTTACACCACTTAGATCCCTGGTTCATGTTAAAAGATAAAAAAAAAGTCTAAATAAAACACAGAGCTTATTGTATTATACCTGCAGGTGTTGTATACAAGAGTGCCCCCTTGTTTCAACAATCTAAATCCATTTCTCAGTAGATTCAACTGCAAACAAAGACCCTGGCAATGATCGCCACAGAGGTAATAGCAAGGAAAAATGCATGTGAGACACAAACGGCCTTATGGAATTTACCTGAAGAGCTGACAGGTTTCTATCCGTTCTCTCAGCGTCCAATTCACGGCGTTACAGCGTTGTCCAACCCCATTGCTCAAATTTCTGGATATGATTGATTGAACCATCATGTGTGCACTCTGATTCCACCGTGAAGCTGAGTTGCCGGCAATCGACCTCTCGTTTAACGTTCTCCGTCGCAGAGCGAATTGGAAGAGACAGTGTGAGGCGATCTTCCACAACATTTTTGGGGGAAACGATTGTAGATTCGATTACCGATTAGGGCTCAATAATTTTTTTTGTTCACGTACATTGATAGAGGCGATCCAGCGATGATATCTCGGATGAAAAACTTTTTCGGTGAGGTGAATAAACGCTTCAAGTATTTTTTAATCGGAGGAAGGGTTTTTGATCAAGGTTAAATGAGTCGTTTGTGATTTAATGAATGCTATTTTTTTGTACTTTTAAATGATGGTGCTAAATTTGTGAACTTTAAGTTTTTTTTGTGCTATTTTGTAGAATTGTCCTTATAAGTATATTTACTGCATTTGTATTATTATTTTTTTATATTTAAAACATTTGATTTGCACCGCTTTTACGTTTTTAACCTTTTAAACAAATATTCTAAACTGTTAAGTTCATTTGATCTGCATTTATTCTGCATGATCTACTTGATCTTTTGATATGCATCATCTGATTTGCGTTCATCATTTGAAGCCATATCATCGTTATAAAATCAAACATCAAAATCCAACATACAAAATTAAAAAAAAAGCATATCACTATATTGATTGGATTCTTGTGTTTATCTTCGTTACTTGATTTAGATTCGTCGTATACGCAGGTTAGGCACGGAAATAAAAACCGAAATCGAAATATCCGAATCAGGATCGACCCGAAATTATCGATTCGGTTCGATTTTGGTTATGGTCAAAATACCCATTGGATCCTACTCATTGATATCCGTGAGTATCGGATAATACCCGGAACCGAACCGAAAACATTTTGGGTATCCAAAAATATTATGGGTATATTTTCTTTAGCTTTTTTTAGAATTGACTGGTATCAAACTGGAACCGAACCAAAAACATTTCGATAAGGCAATTAACCAAAAATATTTCGATATGGATCATAAACCTCCTTACCCGAAATACTCTACCGAACACCTGAAACCGAACCGAATACCTGAATGCCATGTCTAGCGCAGGTAAGGTAATTATATCTCTATCTAATGGGCTAGGCTTCTTTCCGGAAAGGCCCAATAACTATAATCAATGTCAAACAGTGAAACAACTTGTTATTGTTACGACGCCGTTTTCGGCATGCTTGTGACTCTGCCTCTTTCTCAACTTTAACAAAAAAAAAAAGAACGGCCCTAATAAATAGACATTAAATAACAATAATAAAATACCTCCAAAACTGATAATCCGACGTCGTTTTACATTTTCCCCGGTTTCGAAATTCAAAAATCTAGGAGAATAACTTGAGATCGAGGCAAACTAACTAACCACGGTTAAATATAAATCGGTTGAATATTTAACCATAGTTAGTTATTAACTTGGGGTAGAGACACAGAGTGCTTCTTCTTCTTCGTCTTCGTCGTCTCTCACACAACTTCTATAAATAAACGAGACTTGCCCAGATTCGCTCGAAGGAGAGCATCGCGTCTTAATAAACGCTGCTTCAATTTTCGAAGTTTTCTCTCGTCGTTCTTCAGATTTTCTCGCCGCGAAAAAAAAAATGAGAGAGTGTATCTCGATCCACATTGGTCAAGCCGGAATCCAAGTCGGAAATTCTTGTTGGGAGCTTTACTGCCTCGAGCATGGCATTCAGGTATAAACGTAATTCGCGTCGCATTTCTACTTCATTCTTTGCAGATCCATAGGTTTTTTTGTGTGTTCGTATTCCGGATTCTAGATAATATGCTCCAGATCTGATTTCTTTCGTTTTCCATAGTCAGATCTCTGTAATTTCGTAGCTTAGTCTTGCTGTGTTGGTGTGATTTTGGCTTCTCAGATCGGAGACAAGTAGTGATGAATGATGATGCCAGATCTAGAGAAAACATTGAACATTTTGATTCTAGATTTTGTAAAAATTGGGTCTCCTTCACTAATCTTACTTGATGCAGCCTGATGGTCAAATGCCGAGTGACAAAACTGTAGGAGGAGGTGATGATGCATTCAACACTTTCTTCAGTGAGACTGGTGCTGGGAAACACGTTCCTCGAGCTGTGTTTGTCGATTTGGAACCGACCGTGATCGATGAAGTCAGGACCGGCACTTATCGCCAGCTCTTCCATCCAGAGCAACTCATCAGTGGCAAAGAAGATGCTGCCAACAACTTTGCCCGTGGCCATTACACCATTGGGAAAGAGATTGTTGATCTTTGCTTGGACCGAATCCGGAAGCTAGCTGATAACTGCACTGGTCTACAAGGCTTCCTTGTGTTCAATGCTGTTGGTGGTGGTACTGGTTCAGGTCTTGGATCTCTCTTGCTAGAGCGTCTATCTGTAGACTATGGCAAAAAATCCAAGCTTGGGTTCACAGTGTACCCATCACCTCAGGTTTCGACTTCTGTTGTTGAGCCTTACAACAGCGTCCTCTCGACTCATTCTCTTCTCGAACACACTGATGTATCTGTGTTGCTCGACAATGAAGCCATCTATGATATCTGTAGACGTTCCCTCGACATTGAGCGTCCTACTTACACCAACCTGAACCGTTTAGTCTCTCAGGTGATCTCATCTCTCACTACTTCCCTGAGATTTGACGGCGCCTTGAACGTGGATGTCACTGAGTTCCAAACCAACCTAGTCCCATACCCAAGAATCCACTTCATGCTCTCGTCCTACGCTCCTGTCATCTCAGCAGAGAAAGCGTACCATGAGCAGCTTTCAGTTGCAGAGATCACAAACACCGCGTTCGAGCCTTCCTCTATGATGGCCAAGTGTGACCCACGCCACGGAAAATACATGGCGTGTTGTTTAATGTACAGAGGAGATGTGGTTCCAAAGGATGTCAATGCTGCGGTTGCAACCATCAAGACAAAACGAACCATCCAGTTTGTGGATTGGTGCCCAACCGGGTTTAAGTGTGGAATCAATTACCAGCCTCCTACTGTTGTCCCGGGTGCTGATCTTGCTAAAGTGCAGAGAGCTGTGTGTATGATCTCAAACTCGACGAGTGTCGCTGAGGTTTTCTCGAGGATTGACCATAAGTTTGATCTGATGTACGCGAAGAGAGCCTTTGTTCATTGGTATGTAGGTGAAGGTATGGAGGAAGGTGAGTTCTCTGAGGCTCGTGAGGATCTCGCAGCACTTGAGAAGGATTATGAGGAGGTTGGTGCAGAAGGTGATGAAGGTGAGGAAGAAGAAGGAGAAGGAGAAGAGTATTAAAATTGATTCCTTTCTTTGCTCTCTCTCTCTCTCTCTCTCTCTCTCTCTTTATCGAACTGTTTCAATATCTGAAGCTTTCTCTTGTGTGTTTTGTGGTTTCCATTGTTCTCTCTGCTTTTGACTTCCTTTGTTGGTATGAATTATGAAATGTGGCTTTATCTTGTGTTAAAAATGCCCAACAACATGTGGATGATACACATTGTCATGTGAAATAGGAGAAAATGATAGCAAAAAAAGAAAAACGTCAAGATGCCTCGATGTGTTGGGAAGCCAATGCAGAAAAAGTGGTTAGTCCGACGAACAGATCAGGCAGTGCAAAACACACAAAAAGTGATAGCAATGGTTCAAAACATGCATATCACACAGAATAAGTGCGGTTAATGGGATCTAATTTGATGTAATAAGGGCTTAACAAAAAGTGTTATTTACATATGAATAAAAAGAATGAAATGAAACTAGAAACTTGGAAAACAAAAATTTCAAAATGGGAAGAAAGTTACAAAGTAGTTTCGTCTAGTTGAATCCTCGAGCCTGGAATCAAAGGTGGAGTAGATTCTGCAGCGAGAAGTTGGTTTGTAGACATGATTATGAAATGAGAAGTTGGTTTGTAGACATGATTATGAACGCTAGCTTGTCGCTCTTTCTAAATAAACTATAGCGATGTTTGGAAGGCTAACTTATGAACGCTAGCTTGTCGAACCTGTGCGTGACCGGTGAAGAGCTTCCTCCCAATCTGGATTTGCATTTACTCCTAACCAGTCGCCACATATATCTAACCAAACTATTTCGTTTTTCTAGTGAATATCGATGGCGACAGATGGATATTCACAAAAAAAAAAAATGGATTTGTTACTTCATTTCACCTTAAAAATGAAGTGAATGAAACCCATCCTTTTTGTAAGACCCAAACCCGAATTGTTGACCCGAAGACAAACTCAGACACTACAATTCTCTTCCGAGTTTATAAAAAGAAAAATGATACTCAGTTACACCAACTATTGAATTTTATATGGTCACACATTCCAACTAATAAATTGTATACGTAACTAAATCAAGTAAAATATAGGGTGAATTACACTAAAATGCACTTTTGCCACTTTTTGTTACAAAAAGGCACTTTCAACTCTTGAGGCATTTTTTGTACGGTTCATTGGTATGAAAATCCAATTTTGTTCTTCTTTTTTCTTCATCTCTCTTTTTCTCTTACCCACTCTTTTTCTCTCACATCTTTCTCTTTTACATCTCACCTTAAACCAATAAACCATCTCTCTCACATCTCTCTCTTTTACCCCACTTGATTTGTTTTCTATTTTTTTTTATAATGTGAAAGACATAAAATAATTTTCTTGAAACAATATATGATAATTCTATTTTTCCAACATTTTAAGATCCATTTTGTTATAGTTTTGATGTGAAACAAGAAATATACTTGTAAATATCAAGAACTACATCTACACATGACATCCACACGTCACCATCCACACATGGCCATCAGTAAAGTATTATCCACACATGACCATCCACACTAGAAAATCAAAAATTAGAGTAAAATAAATATTACCCCACTTGATTTGTTTTCTATTTTTTTTTTATAATGTGAAAGACATAAAACAATTTTCTAGAAACAATATATGATAATTCTATTTTTCCAACATTTTAAGATCCATTTTGCTATAGTTTTGATGTGAAACAAGAAATCTACTTGTAAATATCAAGAACTATATCTACACATGATCATCCACACATGACCATCTACACATGACCATCCACACTAGAAAATCAAAAATTAGAGTAAAATAAATATTACCCCACTTGATTTGTTTTCTATTTTTTATAATGTGAAAGACATAAAACAATTTTTTGGAAACAATATATGATAATTCTATTTTACCAACATTTTAAAATCCATTTTGCTATAGTTTTGATGTGAAACAAGAAATCTACTTGTAAATATCAAAAACTATATCTACACATGATCATCCACACATGACCATCCACACATGACAATCCACACTAACAATACATCTACGGTTTTGTCTACACATAATTGTCCACGGTTTTATGTCCATGTCGATCTCGATTTCATATGTATAGAATTCTTGTTTTTTTCGAATCAAAACTATAGCAAAATAGATCTTAAAATGTAGAGAAAAAAAAATTATCATTCATTGTTACCAAATAAATTGTTTTATGTCTTTCACAATATAAAAAAATAGAAAATAAATCAGATGGGGTAAAAGAGAGAGAGATGTGAAAGAGATGAGTAAAAAAAAAGAAATATAAGATAAATAAAGGTGGGTTAAAGCCAGAGAGTAAAAAAGAGAAAGAGAGAGAGAGAGAGAGAGAAAGAGAGAAAAACGTATGAGTGAAAAGGTGAAAGTTACAGAAGGGTAAGAAGGTAAAATCCAGCAACAAAAGTGTCTTAAGAGTTAAAAGTGCCTTATCCTGTAATAGAGAAGTCAGAAAGTGCCTTCTCAAGTAATTTTCTTTAAAATATAATACATGGTGACATGTATCATCTATCTAATTATGCATGATGACATGTATTTCTGTTAAATATGGATTAAATGTCTTAAAAATCGTATTTTATGGGATCAAAACACAATTTATACAAACTAATCTAACCCAATTATCCGAATTATAGATTTCGGCCAGATCTTTAATTAAACCAAATTGTCATTATCCTCAAAGTCAACACTCGTTCGATGGTTAACCTAATCAATTTAATTCAGATTTAACGGATATGAGTTTGATGGTTAACCTAATCAATTTAATTAAGATTTAATCAATTTAGTGTCTGAGTTTTATTTTATTTACTAAACTCTCGCCATTAGGATTTTCAGGCTTGTGTTTTGGTTATAAAATTTTATCTATCGCTATTAAATTTTTTGAATTTTGAAGTTTATGTTTTGGTTGTAAACTACTATCATCATTAGGATTTTCAGACTTGTGTTATTAAACAAGATTACTGTTTTTTGGTCATGTGTTATAATTAACGAGATTGTCTATATCTCTGTATAGAATTCATTGAAACCGTCAAATATGGTTTGGATTAATTACAGATCGGTCAATTTGGTTTAATTACATATTGGATCGGGTTCTAATTCGGATAATTGGATCATATTAGTTTGTATAAATTGTAGTTTGATCCTATATAATACAATTTTTAAGATATTTAATTCAGATTTAACGGATATGTATGTCACCATGCATAATTAGATAGATGGTGTATATCACTATGTATTTTATCTTTAGTGTAATTATATATACAATTTATTAATTGGGATGTGTTGATATGCAAAGTTCAATAGTTGGTGTACATGAGTATCATTTTTCCTTTATAAAATGATTTGTCATTTGTCCGGTTACTAATTTGGACGAGAAAATTCTGAAGACATCACATCGGTATTTCAAGATACGGACTTTAATAAAAAAAAAAAAAAAGATACGGAATGGTTCAAACAATTATTTCCCTACAAAAGATTTCATCAAATATACATGTTTTTACGTTCTATCTAATAAATCAAGGACTTTAAGCATATCCCCTCTTCTGCTACAAAAGCGATATCACATATATAAACATAAGACAAAACCAGGCTAACCAGCCCATGAGACTCAAAGCTGACGCATTTTGTCTTCAACGACAAATATTTTGGATACCAAAAGCTAAACAGATCGAATCTCTCAAAATAAAATAAACAAATAAAATCTAAAAAGGACGATTAAATGTTAATCATCTGTCTTGAAATCCTACCTAATCAGTATTTTCAAACTCAAAAGTTTTTTTTTTGGTTCCAATAAATTTCCATTGATTAACTTTGCAAGATTACAACTATGAGAATACGGTCGATCTCTATAAAAGCGATATGACACCTTAGATCTAAGGTTTGAAGGCTGGCCTTTACAAATCTTGTTTGTTTGATCAGGGTCGGCTCAAGAAATATCAGGACCCTCCTCTTTAAAAAAATTTTTTTGGTCGGACCCAAAAAAAAAAAAAATTACCTGGACCCCGGGCGGTCGCAACTATTGCCCTACCCTTTGAGCCGGCACTGTGTTTGATGCGTTTTTCGGATCGAGCGGGTTTTTTCTTCTAAGTTAGTAGTCTGTCCTAGGTCTAGGAAATATCCGAAACTGAAAAACCAAACCGGAATTGAACCAAATTAGAAGATACCGAACTTAACCAAATAGTTATAAATACCTGAATGGTTCCCAAACCAAACCGAAACCGAACTGAAATCCGAATAGGTATCCGAAATATACGAAATACAACTATATATCTAAAAATATTAAGTATTTTTAGTTTCGAAATAACCAAAATACTAAAAATTACAATTACAAACTGAATATATTAGTTATGTTTAGACCAAAATAACCAAAATATTCGAAATCTTGAGTTATATTTGTCAAAAATAAATAATTTTGCAAAATTTAACCAATTTTTTTTTGTTTTTTTTTAGAATTGTGATAAATTCCAGGTACCTGAAACCCGACCCGAATTCGGGCGAAACCGAACCGAACCCAATCCGAAAAAGAAAATATTCGAATGGTCTCAGACTTCTAAAATTTGGGTACCTGAAATCCGAAAGAACCGAACCGAATCCGAATGCCCAAGCCTAGTCTATCCTGTCAAAGCTTGTTTTCGATGATTAATTTCATTCATCGGTTTGCGTCTCTAATCGTAGTTTGTTGTAAATTTTAGTTTCAGTCTTTTTCAGTCTTGTTATTTTTATAATATTTGTCAAAAATTGAAAACCATAATAAATCTTAACATGTTTACAAAAAAAAACTATGAGAATAAGCATCTAAAAAAGGGCTTCAACAAAACCCGTGTAACCAAAAAGGGATACTACAATTAATAAAAAAGTAGAACAAGAAAATACCTTTTTGGCAGTTAGATCAGCAAAATAAGATTTTTAATACTCCATTATGAGATTTTAATTGACAAAAAGGGAATAAATTACCAAACAAAATGAATCCAAGATGCGTAATTGTCGACTCATTTCACTTTAATCTATACAGTATTATGTATCTTTAGCTTTAAAGATCATGGGTTATTTAAAGTTTTACTCGGCAGTTAGACAGCAAAATTAATGTATTGATTTGGTGCAAGATTTTCAAATTTTAAAGTCTTTTGAGTTTCCCTTCTGAAGTGATCATTTTCCATAATCATTACATTATCATTATAATTTTTTCTTTTCTTCCAAATATTCTTTTATTTTATTTTTATCAAATTTTTTACTAAATATTCAACTTATAGATATCTATACTATTAAAACATGAACACTTTTTGTAACCAAACATGTTTCATTAAAGATATTTCTATAATGTATCTATACTACTAAATACTAAATATGTTGCTAAACACCAATTATTTTGTAGACAATACAAAAAATCAGAAAATAAAAAATAATGATAATATCTAATAACCATATCGGCGTAAATCTAAAAACGACACTATCTCCACCATGGAACGAAATATATGTTACAAAAAATCACCGCCTTCATAAATAATTTTATGTTATAAAAATTTATTTTAATACATTACATCTATAAAAAAAATTATCCCACACGGGCGCGCATATTATAATATAGTTCTAAACGAAAAAACTGCTACATCCCTGATCTATAACATTTTACCCCCCAAAAAATTGGTTGTTGAAACAATAACAAATTGTTATAAATAATTAAAAGGAAGTTGGGAACAACAAAGTCGTTGTAGTATAGTGGTAAGTATTCCCGCCTGTCACGCGGGTGACCCGGGTTCGATCCCCGGCAACGGCGTTTATTTTTCTTTTTATTTTCAATGTTTTTCTTCAGTTTCTAATTTTTCAGGGTTTTCAGGGTTTAGTCAAGGCGTCAGGATGAGATGCCACTTTTTTTTCCCCGCAATTGAGATGCCATTTTCTGAGAAAAAAATGATCTCTTGTGCCACCAATTGATCTACATGCCATCTATAATGTGATATGTTCATTTTAACCTTAATGAAACTTATTCAAATAAATTAGTGTTTAAATAATTTCCATAACTATTAAATTAAAATGAAAATAATCAATTAGGCGGACGCTCGCCTCCGCCACCTCGTCCTCTGCAATCAGTTTCTTATTCTTAGCTCCTCTGCCATTGCTGAAGTTTCAAAACTGAGTGAGCTCTTCTTATTTCTCATTATTAAGGGGTTTCACAATTTAGGGATTGAATTTGCAAAAATTGCTTGTTTCGGTATGCAAATTGGTTTGGTAACCAAGTTTTATAGGACGATTAGGTATTTGCATTGGTATTTATCGATTGTAGTTGTTGAATCGTAGTGATTCTTAGGTAGATTAGAATTAGAACTCGAATTCACCAAATCTGCAGATATAGGATAACTGATACAAATGATATAACTGTGAATTATAGGACAACTGAGACAAATAGTATAATTAAGAGTTAGTGGACAACTGGGTTTTACTGCGATAACTTGTGTAATTTTTAATTGAGTAATTTTTATTCTATTTTCGGGAGACAATGAGCATTAGCCACACAAACATTTGAATGGATTTCAAGAAATTTCATCTTCTTTTTTAATGGATTTCAACGACTTTGTTGTTCCCAACTTCCTTTTTTGGGAGAGAATATCGGGCGCGTGAGATTCACGTATACGATTTTAACAGTCTATAACTCATCAATATTAGATGATTATTTAGTTTTAAAAAAGTTAAAAGATTTCTGATAATCTCTATAATATTATTTAAGAAGATATTTTTGAAAATGAACTTTGTTTTGTAAGTTATTACATGAAATGTCATTACAAATAACAAATAATAATTGAAATAGGAAATGATATAATAGTCTTTTTAAATTATTGATTAGAATATAGAAAATATTTATTTTGTATTAAAGAAGTTATTTATTATTTAAATTCTTAATTATTTTTAATAATATATATTTTAAAATAATAATCAATCCATATATATTCAAAAAAAAAATCTATTCAAAATCTTGCTATATTTTTCACTATAATTTATTTGAATATATATCAAAACAAAAGTTAAAAATATTTTACTAATTTTATAAAATGTTAGACACAAGAAAACTATTTTTTTAAAAGAGTTCGTAGACTAACCACAAAAACCAGAGTCATTTAACGGTGCATATTAGAGTTATGTTTTCAATATTATAAGTTTTTGCGGGTTAGCCCAAATAATATTTTAGTTCACTGCAAAACGGATTAAATAAATAAATTATTACAAATTAACAGCTTTATCTATAATCATTAGTGATCCATATTGTATAATTCAGATAAAAACAATTTTTTTTAAAATTTAAAACAATTTATTTAAAAAAATTACACCGGGTTAAGTCATAGTTTAATATAAATCATTAGCTAATATTTGCTGTAAGATTCAGACGTAGATATTATACATTTGGTAAATATAACACGATTCATTTTCCCTCTTATGCACTTTCATGTATATAGAAAAATCACAATGGTTCCAATTTACGTAACATTCTATAATCATTCATACAATTATATTTAATTTGTTTAAGAAATTAGATTTGATTCTCTCCCTTATAAATAATATCTCTTGACAAGTTTCAGCTTAAACCTATTATACAAAGATGAATTTTCGCCTTCCCGGAATAATTAGCCCACTTGCTCACATTACCACAGATCCTATTCGATCCTCCGTTAAGCCTCCGTCACCGGTTTACTGCGAAACCACAATTAACCATTTGAAATCTCTAACCGGTCTCGATGTTTCACCCGGACTCACCAGTCAAGAGATCTCAGCCGTTGAATCTTCCCTTGGTTTCTCCTTCCCTCTTGATCTCCGTTCGATTCTTCAAACGGGTCTTCCGGTGGGTACCCATTTCTCCAATTGGCGATCCGGGTCGACCCGGAATAATCTCCTTCTCTTATTCAATCTCCCTCTTCTTCATATATCGAAGATCGTCGTCAGAAACGGATTCTGGGTCGATTCCTGGGGAACCCGACCCGGATCCGACGCGGAGGCTTTATCGCTCGTTAAGAAATTGATGGAAATAGCTCCGGTTCTCGTTCCCGTCTACGGCGATTTCTACGTCCCTTCGACGACGCCGAATTTGGCGGGAAATCCTGTGTTTAAAATCGACGGCGACGGAGTTAGGGTTTTGAGTTGCGACGTCGCTGGGTTTCTCCAGGGACTCAATCTATCGGAAGCTCGTCGGAATTCCCGTGATTCGAGACGGCGTAGGGTTGAGTTTTGGACTGACGTGGCCGAGAAAGGGAGGTCGATGACGGTGGCGCGTCATCCCACGCGCGGTTGGTGGAGCGCGTTAGGTTGTGATAGGTTAAGGGCGTGTTTGGACGATGCGTATTGGAAGCTGAGAGAAGCAGGATGGAAGGAAGACGAGGTTCGCGATATGATGATGATGATGGACGGCGTAGATCGAGACACGTGTATGGAAACGTTTTCTTTGGAAGTGCATCAGACGCGATCGCGTGACGTGGTCTACGCGTTTGGCAACGGTGGGTGCGGTGATGGGATTGACGATGTAGATCGAGACACGTGTACGGAGGAAGAAGATCATCAGAAACGCGAAGAAGTAACGACGTTGAGGCATCTGCTGTTTTCTCAAGAGGCGTGAGTTTTATTGACCGTTGGATCAGCCAAAATTGATCGGTTGAGATATTATAGTTATGTAAATTGCTAATGTCTATGTTTTAGATTAACATTATTATAATTTTTTTTTTGGGGCATGACTTTATATGTTTAGTGGATTTTAGGAGAGAAGCAGAGTTTGATTTAGTAATTGGTTGTTGGCCGTGTAAATGTATCTTAAGTTTTTGAATTATTATTGTTACAAATTATGAAAATAATTACATAAGCGAGATAATTTTATTTGTTTATAAAGATTTACAAACGATTATTTTTACTGTATTACATTTATGATGGACAATTTTACTCTAATATACGAGATCACGATGAATAGTTTTACTTATGCACCGTTAGAATTCGGTTATAAGTTCATTTTTTTATTTTAATGTTACATTTTATACTAAAAAGTGAAAAAATCATATTTTATGATATATAAACATTAATGAACCACTATATCAAATAACCTTACAGAAATAGCTGATATATTTAGTTTGACCACTATATCAAATGACCTTTCACAGATAGCTGATATATTTTGCTAACATTATAATTTTGTTTTGAACACTTTGACCAAATTGTAATTTTTTCCTTGGTGGTAATTTTTTTTGGTAATATGATAAATTCTGTTGGAACTTCTTGACCAGAAATGTAATTGCCTTTCTGGTTGTAGAAATATTTTGGTAACATGATAATTTTGTTTTCAAACCTTTTAATCTTTGGTTGACTTAAGGGTTAATTAATATTTTTACACCAAGAGATTTGGGTTTCGATTCTCAGAAAATGTGATTTATGTTGGTTAAAAGAGACAATCTTAAAAAAAAGAAATCTTCAACGTGATGCCAGGAAAATCGTTTGCCGTGGTTCCAGTTTACGTGAATTCTTGTGGAACGAATAAATTGTCAGTTGAAAAATTGTCCTTGTAATTGTTCTCCTAATTTGTAATCAAAATTTCAGATGGCAAAAAAAAAAAAACTTTTTATCCCAAAAATTTAATATATATTAGTTCCAAAAAAAAAGTAATATATTGTCTTGCTGGTCGTAATCATTTAGGGTAATTAGCTAATTTCTGTTCCAATCTTGTGACCAGAAATGTAATTGACTAATTGTCTTCTTGGTCGTCGAATTATTTTGGTAATATGATAATTGGCTCTCAATTAAAGCATAATTTATGTCTAATCTATTATATAAAGAGCGAGTGAATCTCACAAGGGGATGACACATCATCACTCCTCTACATGACACATCAGTTTTCAAAATTGATAAAAATATAAACATTTTAATTTTGACACATTTTCCAAAAAATTAAAAATCTGAAGTTTTTTTTTTTTTGGTTAACAGAACTTAAATTTCCGCATAGTCACAATATCTTTGAACTCTTGTACAAATTCATTTTGTTGATCAATTAATATAACATTTCAACCAAAAAAAAAATTTAAATTAAATTTTTATAACATTTAAATTTAACTTACATAAACTTTGTTCAAAAAAAAAAATTACATAAACTATATAAAGGACAAAGTAGGATTTAATGATAATGACAAAGATAACATTTCAACCAAATATAACATTTGCTTATCTTGTACAAATTCATTTTGTTGATCAATTAATATAACATTTCAACCAAAAAAAAAATTAAATTAAATTTTCATAACATTTAAATTTAACTTACATAAACTTTGTTCAAAAAAAAAAATTACATAAACTATATAGACGACAAAGTAGGATATAATGATAATGACAAAGATAAGCAAGTTTAATGTGGCTGATAAATTAGATAGAGTGGATTGATCGGGTTATGATTGATGAATGTTTTTTGATAATATTTTTGTGAGACTTCGAAAACTTATTAAAATAGAGTGGATTGGTGGGATATTTTTTGTTCTAATTTGACCATAAAGCTAAAATTAAAGAAATGAAGACCAAAGACAGAAAAATTAAGAACCGAAGGCATAAGAATCAAATCGAAGAAAGATGAAGATGAAAAACAACTTTCTAATTGTCAAATGACATTAATATTTCTTATTTCCGATAAATCAGGTAGCTTTTCAATAGAATCCAGTTCAAAAAAAAAATTAATTGGTTTGAGAATTATTAGTTTAACTCAAAGAAATCTATCTGTTTTTCAAACCATTTTTCTAAATTCAAAACCGTAAATGGGACTGGTTGATTTGCGGTGCTACTTAGTTTACGAAAGTCTTAAACATATTTTGAAGAAAGGTTTGTTGTTCCAACTAGAGGGGTGAAAAGAGGTAGGATTGCGAGAATTGTAAACCTAAGATGGCAAAAGAATTTATATACAAATCAAAACATAACCGTTCTAATGAAAGAGCGAGAGTTACGTCTTAAAGTTACAAATAAATTTAACTTCTGCATACATGTATCAAAAATCAGTTTGCCCGAGAAACATATTAAAAATGTTACCATTTTGTTCATATACGAGTATTCACGACGAGAGTAACTAGAGTTTGACAAAAAGAAAGCACAATAATTTTGATAGATAAAATTTTGAGGATAGCGGATGAGTGTAGTAAATTATTCTCGATTCTCATTTAATATTGTAGTAGTTCTCACATATGTTTTCAGTTCTATAAACCAATAGACTTAAAATTAAATGTTATATCAACGACAAGTTTGTGAAAAGATAAATACATGAGTGCTCATAGGGATTTGGGTAGTACTAAGCAACTTAATATTCAGAGAAAAAACAAACTTTCTTACCAAAATTCAATTTGTAACGGGAATGATTAAAATATGTTACTATTAACTAATATGTCAGACCATATATATATTTTAATAAAAAATATGCGTATACAACTCCACGTAATGGGAATGATTAAAATTTGTTACTATTAACTAATTTGGCACACCAAAAATATATTTTAATAAAAGAAATCTGTGTGTATACGCGGATATTCATCTAGTTATATATTTAACAATTCCCATGAGATAATGAAGTTTCAAGAATTTAATTCTCAAGACAACCGAGAAAAACAAAAATTGAGTTCGGTACAAAAAAGAACTATGCTTTGGGAATTACACAGCCCATAATATGTAAAAGAAAGATTACAACAAATTACATGACACAAATTCAATTTCGTAAACTCTCTACTAAACAACACCAACGAGAGAATTTGATCAACCAGAGGAGATTTTAACTTTACTCTGCTGCAACGCTCTCATTGTTTCCTCCATTACCAGAATCCGGCAAAGTTTCAAGATCAGTGCGAACATCTTTTACTTCTTGTGGAAGATTATTGTCCGAAGAAAAATCAGAATGTTCTTGATCGTTCTGAGTCACTTCTGTCTCACCATTCTTGTTGCTTTCCTCTTTCTCTGTCTCTGTTTCTGAAGTATCCTCTGATTGCTTTTGTTCAATATCAGTGATGTCATTTTCTTTGCTAGATTCACTTGTGTCTTCGTCAGTCTTTTTCTCGTTTTCTTCAACCTGTTCATTCTTCTCACTCTCATTTCCCTGTGATTCGTTGGACGAAGACTCTTCTTTCTCAATTTTCTCGGCTTCCTTGTCTTCGTTCTTCTCTTGGGGCAAAGACTCTTCTTTCTCCTTTGTCTCGGTTTCTTTGTCTTTAGTTTCCTCTTGCGACGAAGACTCTTCTTCTTTCTCAATTTTCTCGGTTTCTTTGTCTTTAGTTTCCTCTTGCGACGAAGACTCTTCTTCTTTCTCAATTTTCTCGGTTTCTTTGTCTTTAGTTTCCTCCTGCGACGAAGACTCTTCTTCTTTCTCAATTTTCTCGATTTCCGTGACTTTGTTTTCCTCTAGGGACGAAGACTCTTCTTTCTCAATTTTCTCAGTTTCCTTTACTTCCTTTTCCTCTTGAGACAAAGACTCTTCTTTATCCTTTGTCTCAGTTTCTTTGTCTTTATTTTCCTCTTGGGAAGAAGACTCTTCTTTATCCTTTGTCTCCTTTTCCTCAGATTCTTTATCTTTACTTTCCTCTTGTGACGAAGACTCTTCTTTCTCAGTTTTTCCGGTTTCTTTGTCTTCGTTCTTCTCTTGCGACAAAGACACTTCTTTCTCCTCTGTGCTCGTAGTAGAGCTATCTGTCTTTTCAGTAGACTCTGACTCATCCTTCCCAGGCAAGTCACCATTAGAATCATTGAACCCCTCCTTCTCCACCATCTCATTCTTCTCCATAGATTCACCCTCAGATTTTATTTCACTCGAGGAATCCGATTCTTTACCTGAGGACGAACCAGTGTTCTCGTCACTGCTGCTTTCCCCATTATCAGCCGTGTTCGACAAAACACTCTGGATAACAGAATCTCCCGCTTCGGTCTCATGGACTACCTCACTAGAAGCATCATCTCCTTTGTAGTTGTTCTCTCTTGCTTCTTCACTATTCGTCTTCTCTTCTACATCCTTCTCCTCTTTCTCTTCTGTACCACTCTTCTCTTTACTCTCCTCGCTCTCTTCGGTACTGCCATTTTCTTTCTTCTCTTCAATCTCACTCTCTTCCGCCCCACTCTTCTCTTTACTCTCCTCGTTCTCTTCTGCACCGCCATTGTCTTTCTTCTCCTCAATCTCACTCTCACTCTCTCCCGTACTACCGCCATTGTCTTTCTTCTCCTCAATGTTTGAATCTTCGGTTCTTTCGCTTTCCTTCTCCTTATTCTCTTCACCTCCCTCTACAATCTCATCGTTCCTATCATCCCTAGTCTCAATCTCCTGATCAACCGCCTTATCCCCACCATTAAAACTCTCCACATTCCTCTTTCCTTCATCCTCAGCTTCTTCCTCAAGGCGCGGATTAAGATCTTTCCTCCCGAGCCTCATCACTTTCTCTCCAACAATCTTTTTGGCAGTTTCCTCAAACTGAGCTTTCTTCTCATGAGAATGCTTCACTTGATAAAGCAACCATATCCCAACACCAAGTAACAGAGTCAATTGTATACAGTGCTTCACCTTGAATCCTTTCGATCTCTGTCCTCTTCGAGGTGAAGACCTAAACATCTTTCACCAAACCTATTCGACGAAATCAAAAACCCAAATCTCAGATCTCGACAATGTTTCATCCAAATGTTTTCAACAAGATACAATAAATTCCTATAATTCAAAACAAAAAAGAATCGATCTTGATCTTGATCGGATCTAAGTAAATGCATTTGGAGCAAATCTAAGAAATTACCAGAATTGAATCAAACCGTTACACTAAAACATATGAAACAAATCACAAACGAAAAATTCTGTATATATTTAAAAAAGGAAACTTTACCAGGAAAGGCAAATCAAGAGAGAAGATTTGAATGTCAATTTCTTTTTCTGGGGAAACAGAAAGATCAACAATTTTTGAAAAAAGGAAAGATCTTTGGGATCTGGAGAGAAAGAGAGAGAGAGTAGTGTTCCTGTTAGATTGCCACTAAAATCGTGCGTCCCTTCAATTTGCAGAGAATAGTATTTTTGTATTTTAATTAGAGCGAAAATCTGGCAGCTTCACACTAGGCTGGACAAAATATCCGGAACCGAAGAACCGAACCGAACCTCACCCGAAAAAAGAGAACCGAACTGAACTTAGAACCGATAAAATATCCGAACGGATCCTAGACTCCTATACCCGAAGAATCGAAACCGAATCCGAACCGAACCGAGAACCGAATGGGTACCCGAAATACCCGAAATATAATTATATACCCAAAATATTAATTATATTTAGACTTGATATAACCCAACTACCTAAAATTATAATTATAAAACCCGAATATATCAATTATTGTTAGACCGAAATAACCGAAATATCTAAAATAATAAAAAAATCTAAAAATTCTTAGTTATATTTGTCAAAATTTAACCAAATTTAACCAAATTTTATTCAAATTTAGTATTTTTTTAGTTTTTTCCTATATTTCGAGTACCCGGAACCGATCCGAATCCGAAAAGACCTGAACCGAACCCGAACCGAATTTTATAAATACCCGAATGGATCCTTCAATCCTATACCCGAAAGACCCGATACCCAAAAAAACCGACCTGAACCCGAACGGATATCCAAATGCCCACGCCTACTTGAAAAGTAGGAGGAAGAGAGACCATGTGAATCCGATTCAACGTCGTCGTTTTGATGCTTTTCACACAGACACCGACAGTTTCTAACGACGTCGTATCTTATCTAAGGCTGGTATGGTGGGCCCATAAAAAGAATTAAGTTGACTATGGTCTACTTAATCTGTTTGGGTTTGTTGGTCCATTGGGTCTATATTTAATCAACGGTTCATTTATCTGAGAGATCTGTGGTAATGTGACCAAGTGGGTTAAAACATCATAAGCAAGAGTGGTTTTAGGCCTTGGAAGTTAGTTGAGGATCTGATGTTTCTCTTAGCGTATGTGGTAGTAGAGTGGTTTTAACCAGATTCTTAGTCCCAATGAACACTCCAATACACCTTCTCTTAATGTGGATAGTCGTATGCGAGAGTTTAGCGCTTGTTTGCTAGATGATGAGCTATCTGACCAATTTACAAAGGGAATATGTTCACCTGGTGGAATAAGACCAAAATTAAACATGTGGCAAAGAAGCTTGGCATGATCCTGGTGAATGAAAGTTGGTCATTAGTTTTTGCCTCTGCTTTTGCAATTTTTGGAGAACCTGAATTCTCGAATCATGCTTCATGCGGAGTGGTGCTTGATCATGCGGAGCAGAGAGTCAAACGATCTTTTAAGTTTTTCCAACTTTCTCCTTGTTACGATTCGCCTCTTATCAAACGAATCATGACCTCAAATACTCACAGTCTCTCACACAATCTAACCTCAGTTTTAACAATTTCTGAACTCGAAAGCAAGAATGAAAGAAAGAACACAAACACAATGTTCACCCAGTTCAACTTAATCGATGTGATTAAGCCTACGTCTGGGGCCGATTCAATCCGGCAATCCACTATCAGAGAAGTATCTCATCTCAAACTCAGAGCAATTTCAACAATGGTGATAATCCAATATTATCCCGTTTCTTCTGTTATGACGAAGAAGAAGAACAGACTAAACAATATTTGCATTTAGGTCCTTCTTTGAAAGTAAATTCTTTCTTCTACTTCCGGTTTAACCAAACCAACGCAATACTTTGGTTTTCATCAATTTCTCCGGTTCACGTTCTCAAACCTGAAAATTGAATCAGCATCACACATATCACAACACTCCACCTTGATTCAATTCTTCTCTGATTTTACCGTATACTGCACATTCTTGGATTTAACCTTGGCATCAAAGATATCTCATCTTCACCTGAGCAACTTCAGAAAATCTAAAGCTGCTTTAAACTTCTTCACAGGTATACCTTTTATAAGCATATCTGCAGGATTTGTAGACGCGTGTACCTTAAGCACTTCGACTTCACCATCATCTATGACATCTCTTATGAAATAATACTTGGTTGCCACATGCTTAGTCCTCTCATGGAAAGCATTGTTCTTTGATAAGCAAATCGCAGATTGAGAATTACACCACACTGAAGCTTTGTCTGGTTTTAAACCCATGTCTACTAAAAGACCACGAATCCACATTGCTTCCTTAACTGCTTCTGTAAGAGCAACATACTCAGCTTCTGTTGTTGACAATGCTACAATCTGTTGCAAGCTTGATTTCCAGCTAACCGTATTACCCCCAACAGTAAACACATATCCACTAATGGACCTTCTTCTGTCGAGATCAGCCGCAAAGTCTGAGTCGCTGAACCCCTGCACACTGAAATCTTCTCCCTTTGTATACACCAAATTCAAACTACTAGAACCCTTAAGGTATCTCAGTAACCATTTTACTGCTTCCCAATGAATGGCTCCTGGTCTACTCATAAACCTGCTGACCAACCCAAAAGCATGAGCCACATCAGGACGAGTACCTACCATTGCATACATTATGCTACCTACAGCACTTGAATATGGCACTGTCTCAGCATCTAAGCCCTCATTTTCATCTTGTACCGATGATAACTTGAAGTGAGCTCCAATAGGTGTAATCACAGTCTTAGATTCACTCATTCTGAACCTCTGAATCACCTTTTCAATATACCTTGACTGAGACAGATGCAGAGTACCTTCTTTTCTGTTTCTCTTAATGTCAATGCCTAATATTCTGCTTGCTGCCCCCATATCCTTCATCTCAAACTCGAGACTCAATACTTCCTTAAGCTTGTTGATTTCTGTTTTATTCTTAGCAGCTAGGAGCATGTCATCCACATAGAGTAGCAAGTAGACATAATTCTCATCACCAATTTCCTTCACATATACACACGAGTAACTCTTGCTTCTGGTGAACTTCTGACCCTTCATGAATGTGTCAAATCTCTTATTCCACTGACGTGGAGCTTGCTTTAACCCATAAATGGACTTTCTCAATAAGCAGACTTGATCTTTTCCTGGATTTTCTTCAAACCCCTCCGGCTGCTCCATGTAAAGCTCCTGATCAAGTTCCCCATGCAAGAATGCTGTTTTAACATCCATTTTCTCAAGCTCCAAGTCTTCTTTTACCACAAGAGACATTAAGATTCTTATAGAGATGTGTTTCACGACAGGCGCAAACACTTCTTGGTAATCTATTCCTTCCCTTTGAGTGAACCCTCTAGCCACTAACCGTGCTTTGTATCTCTCAGGTTCTACTCCAGGGATGCCTGGCTTCTTCTTGTACAGCCACCTGCAGCTGATGACCTTTTTATCCTTTGGTCTATCAACTACATCCCATGTCCTATTTTTCTTCAAGGATATCATCTCTTCTGACATTCCCCCATTCCATTTAACCCAATTCTTATCCCCCTGCGCATCATGAAAACACTTTGGTTCTTCAATATCTATTTCTTCTGAGGTTAAGAGGGCAAAAGCCACTTCTGTATAGTCTGAAAACCATGCAGGTGGTACAGGCTCTCTTCTTACTCGATCTCTAGCCAGCTGATAATCCCTTAAGTCAACACCAACTCCTGATGTCTCTTCTGTTTCAACATTTTCTGTTTCTGAATCATTTCCACTGACTGAGATTTCTCCACCTGCATTTGAGCTTTCTGCAACATATTTATCACTGGTACTTGACCCATCTATCCTTATGTCATCAACAACTAACTCTGTAAACACCCTTGCAGTTGACTGAGCCCCATTACTCTGATCTTGTTTAGCATTTGACTCCAAGTCCTTGTAGACTTTGTCTTCTTGAAATATCACATTTCTGCTGACAACACACTTTTCTTCATCCAATAACCATATTTTGTAACCTTTGGTTCCGTGAGGATAACCTAAGAACACTCCTTTCAATGCCCTTGGCTTTAGCTTTCCTTGATTTTGATGAACGTATGCAACAGATCCAAATCTCCTCAAATGTTTGTATCCTGGCTTTCTGTCTAGCCATAGCTGTTCTGGAACGTTGTGGTCTACTGCAGAAGCTGGTGACCGGTTGATCAAGTAGGTTACTGTTGCAGCTGCTTCAGCCCAGAACGACTCATCAAGACCTGATTCATTAAGCAAACATCTGACTTTCTCCATCAATGTTTTATTCATTCTTTCAGCCACGCCGTTCTAATGAGGAGTGTATGTACACGTCCTATGCCTTCCAATCCCAAACTTCTTACAGTAGTCATTAAACTTTGAGTTACAGACCTCTAACCCATTATCAGTCCTCAACACTTTCACCTTCTTGCCCATCTGATTTTCTACCAGATCTTTCCACTCACAAAACTTTTCAAATGTCTCATCTTTCGATCTGAGAAACATTAACCAAACTTTCCTCGTTTTATCATTAATGATAGAGAGAAAGTATTGTTTTCCTGAGAGTGATGGTGTCACATTTGGTGATCCCCAAAGGTCTGCATGTATGTACCCAAGCACATCTTCTGTTTTGTGCCTACCCACATTGAAGCTCGGCATCTTTGATTTACCCATCACGCAATGTTCACAAAACGAAAGGTCTTTGATGTCTGACTTCTCCAGCAGACTTTTTCCTGTGAGGACTTTCAAATTATTCAAGCTCATGTGGCCAAGTCTACTGTGCCACAGGGCTGTCTTATCTTTAGCTCCTTCTGCATTACAGCTTTCTTCTACTACTGTCTTACCATCCAACACGTATAGTCCATTCTTTAAGTGACCACGCAGAGCTAACTTCTTATTCTTGTAGAAACTTACTACACCATCTCCACCTTCATGAGTGTACCCAAGCTTGTCAAGAGTACCCGTGGAAATCAGGTTTCTCCTCAGATTTGGAACATATCTCACATTGTTCAAGACTCTGATAGTACCTCCATGAGTGTCCAATCTAATAGATCCACTCCCTTTTGACTCAACAGTGTGATCATCTCCAAGTAGGATCATAGATCCTGTGTTTTCTTGAAATCCAGAGAACCAATCCATTCTGGAAGTCATGTGATAGGTGCAGCCAGAATCAATCACCCAAGTCTCCTTTGATTCATGATCATTCATACTTAGAGCTTCTGAGAACACAAGTTTTTCTGTGATCACACCAGCTTCTCCTTGATCTTCATTTTCATACTTTCTTTTCCTTGCATAACAGTCCTTCTTGAGATGTCCTTGTTTTTTGCAAAACCAACAAGTCATTCTGGTTTTAGAGTTTGACCTGCTTCTGTCATTCTTATCCTTAGAACCTCCTCTTGTAGCTGGTCTGCCTCTCTCTTTGACGTATAAGCTAGCTGCTGCACCACCTCTGTCAGATCTAGTCTCAGAGTTTTCCCTTTCTTTTGACCGTGCAGCAGAGATGACTTCCTTTAATGTCAGAGAGTCCCTTCCATACTTGAGGGTATGTTTCAGCTGATCGAAGCTCTGTGAAAGTGATGTCAAGAACAATATAGCTTGAACTTCATCTGAAACATTCACATCAAGACTGCTCAGCTCCGCTACAATCTTCAAGAACTCATCCACATTCGCATCAACATTCTTAGTTTCAACCATCAGTTGTAGATGAATCCTATTAGGCAAAGAACTTTCCATATACAAGCGATCAAGCATATACCACATTTCAGCTGCAGTTACGCAGTTCTTAATCTTCCGAAGTACTTGGTTTCCAACATTTGTAATGATCAATCCCATAGCCTTTTCATTCCGTTCAATCTTATCAGGATCAGGGATTACCTTCGTCAATGGTGCCATCGAGTCTTTTTCTTCTCCAGATTCTGGTTGTTTCTCTTCGTTCTTTGTCAATGGAACTTCCTTCTCCATCTTGTGATCCGTCAGGATACTTTTCAATCCAAGAATCCCAAAATCTGCCATCATGCGAATATACCATAAGTAGAAATCGCCAGTGCCGTCGAACCTGTCGACTTCGATCCGAGCATTCGTCATGAGATCTTTAGCCATAAACCTGGCTCTGATACCAATCTGTTACAATTTGCCTTTTATCAAACGAATCCTGACCTCAAATACTCACAGTCTCTCACACAATCTAACCTCAGTTTTAACAATTTCTGAAATCGAAAGCAAGAATGAAAGAAAGAACACAAACACAATGTTCACCCAGTTCAACTTAATCGATGTGATTAAGCCTACGTCTAGGGCCGATTCAATCCGGTAATCCACTATCAGAGAAGTATCTCAGCTCAAACTCAGAGCAATTTCAACAATGGTGATAATCCAAGATTATCCTGTTTCTTCTGTTATGACGAAGAAGAAGAACAGACTAAACAATATTTGCATTTAGGTCCTTCTTTGAAAGTAAATTCTTTCTTCTACTTCCGATTTAACCAAACCAACGCAATACTTTGGTCTTCATCAATTTCTCCGGTTCACGTTCTCAAACCTGAAAATTGAATCAGCATCACACATATCACAACACACTACAAGAAAACAACGGATTTGCGATGGACAAATCCATAGCAAATCCGTCGCAAATCACGTTTTGCGACGGAATTGCGACGACACGATTTCCGTCGCAAATCAGTCGTCGCAAAACAGTTTCCCTCGCAAATCCGTCGCAAATTTGCGACGAACCATTTTCCCTCGCAAATTTGCAACGGCAAATATCCGTTGCAAATCCGTCGCAAATTTGCGATGATAAATAATCCCTCGCAAATTTGCGACGGATACTTTCCCTCGCAAGTCTGTCGCAAAGTTGCGACGGATACTTTCCCTCGCAAAACCGTCGCAATATTGCGACGAGATAATTCCCTCGCAAATTTGCAAAGGCAGTTTTTCCTCGCAAATCCGTCGCAAATTTGCGACGAGATAATTCCCTCGCAAATTTGCAAAGGCAACTTTCCCTCGCAAATCCGTCGCAAATTTGCGACGAGATAATTCCCTCGCAAATTTGCGAAGGCAACTTTCCTTCGCGAATCCCTCGCAAAATTGCAATGGATTTGCAAGGAAAATTGAATTTTGTAAATTAAAAATTTAATTTAAAAATTGAATAATAATTAAAATAATTAACATATTAAATTTAAAAACATAATTATATAATTTAGTTATTACAAAAAGTGCATAATTGTTTTAAAAAAAAAACAAAATAAAATGTTTACAATCCGGTTCCGGTTCCGGTTCCGGTTCCGGATCCGGTTCCGGTTCCGGATCCGGTTCCGGTTCCGGTTCCGCTTCCGGTTCCGGTTCCGGTTTCGGTACCGGTTCCGGATCCCGATCCCGAAGAGTTACGTGCTTCGCGAAGTCTTGCAAAAGCCGGATCCTTCTCAGCAAAGTAATCCATGAAAGCATCATAGGAATTAATCTTCTCGGCCTGATTCGTTAGCATCTCGGCCTGACTCGATAGCATCTCGGCCTGACTCGTTATGATCCGGTGTAAATCGTCATGGGATGGACGCGATGCCGATGTAGAAGAAGCTTCAATTTGCGGTTGAAGCGAACCGACACCGTAAATTCTTCCTTTTTTGCGGGGAGCAACCTATGAAAGACAAAAAAACAAACATTATAATTAGAAATATTTAAATACAATACAACAATTTAATTTTTAAATACGTACCTCGGTAAAAATTTGGTTCTTCACGAAAGGAGTAAGGGCGCAAGATGCTGTGCTCTCGGGATCATCACTATCGACGGTCTGAGATAACAGTTCGAGCCGCGAAGTGACATCGTGGTAGATCTTCTCCGAGCGTCCATCGATAAAAGAGCCATCCGGTTTCCGTTTTGTCTCCTCGAGAACCGCTAACAAATCCGGAACTGATGATCCGGTCTTTGCGGCCTAAAAAAAATTCATAAATTCATAACATTAAATTAAATTACGTATGTAAGATTTTTTTTTAAAAAAAAACTTACTATGTTTCGGCCCCGTGCTTTAAACGAGGTTTGTCCTGAACGATGCTTAGAAGGCCCGTAACCATCAGGATCAGAGTATCGGGCCTTGCGACTATCGTCACTCTTCTTCTTGCTCTTTGGATCCATCCAATATCGAACAAGACCGTTCCAAACAGTCGGATCCATCCACTTAGGCTTCGACTCATCGCCTTTAATCTTCCACTTTTCTTTCCAACGCCCAACCTGACCGCACATACGAGCCTTCAACTTCTTTTCAAATTTTTTACGGACCTCGCCGTTAATTGTAAAATCCCAATGAAACGATTGCTATAACAAAAAAAATAAGAAGTTAAATGCATAAAAAATATTATTATTAATAATAAAAATAAATTTAATAAAATTTAGAAAACTTACAGCAAACGTTTTATACCAACGTTCAATGATATATTCCGGTGTTTGCGAGTAATTGGCATGCGGTTCTTTGAAATCCGTTTCAAAGATCGAACGGATCTGAGCAGCCACAACTCCGTCATCATCAAACCTGAAATTAGAAAATATAGTAAATTTTAAAAATAAAATTATGATAATTGTAAACAAAAACATAAATAACTTAGAAAATATAAATTTTACCATAACGTTCCTGGAGGACGGCCTGGATCGAGTCGTGGTAGACTATCATGACCAGGACTCTCGAGAATCTGCTCTATCACAATATCAATGGGGATGGAGTCAGCCGCGGGGTTAGACGGTGCGGGATCCTCCGGTGCTGGGGCAGGCTCCACGGTCTCAGGAACAGCAGTAGTCGCAAAATCCATCTGTATAACAGGAGGAGTACTTGTGGAACCCATCGAAAGAAATCGAGTATAGTCGTTACCTCGAAATCCCGACATCTACAAAAAAAAATTTAATAATTAATTCATATAATTATATTATAATTTAGAAAATACAAAAAAATTACAATCAAACTAATAATTTTATATAATGTCATAATAATTATAAAATTATCTAATGTAAATTCATACTAATTAAAATACAAATTTAACAACCTAATATATAACATATCTAAATCTAACAATCTAAATTCATCCTAATAAATACAAATATAATAAATATAATTTTTTAACAAATCTAAAAAACTAAAAAACTAAAAAACTAAATAATCTAACAAATCTAAGAAACTAAATAATCTAACAAAATCTAACAATTCTAAAAATCTAAAAATCTAAATTAAATACAAATCCAAATCTAACAAATCTAATTTTTTTTTCACAAATCTAACAAAGTTCACAAATCTAACAAATCAAACAAAGTTCACAAATCCAAAATTTTTTTTTTCTAAGATAACAACATATAATTTTGAAATAAAAAATGAAATAAAAAATGAAATTAAAAAATCAACTTACCTTCGCCCAGGAGAAGAAGAGGTCGCCGGAGGGAGAGGGGAGAGGAGGGGACTCGCCGGAGGGAGAGGAGGTCGCCGGAGGGAGAGGAGGTCGCCGGAGGGAGAGGAGTGCTCGCCGGCGGAGGAGGAGAAGAAAGAGCTCGCTCGCGAGGTGAAGGGAGGAGGTCGCGGAGGAGAGTAGAGAGGAAGGGAAGAGAAACTGATCGCCGGAGGAAGAGGAACCGTTCGCCGGAGGAAGAGGAACCGATCGCCGGAGGAGGAGAAGTGGGATCGCAGGAATCGACGGATTTGCAATGGGAGATTGAAGGGATTGAGAAGGGAGAAAGGAAGAAGAAGATAAACAGTCGGTTTATAAACTAAAAAGCGATGGATTTGCAATGGATTTGCGATGGATCCAAAAATTGCAACGGATTTGCGACGGATCCATCGCAAATCCATCGCAAAATTCGCGGTTAAATTTTGGCCCAACATGCGCTGAAAAAATTCAATTTTCGTACCAAATTTCCAAAAAACATTTTGCAACGGATTTGCGATGGATCACTAATTTGCAACGGATTTGCGACGGATCCATCGCAAATCCGTTGCAAATTAGTGAGTTTTTTTTTTTAATGTTTAGGGTTTATGGTATACGTTTAATAGTACATAATAAAGTTTACGGTTTATAATCTCATAAGAGTCATGATCATAAGCATATTTTTTTCACAAATATAATGAATTTGAGGGTACGAGGAATGTTGAACTTATATATATATATATATATATTCATAAACAAAATATACGGATATATGACGTTTTATATATCATACGGGGACATTTCCAAATTTTCACAATTTTTGAATGCACATGATTAAATAACTTTAGAAATATAATTTTTTGAGATTCACTTTTAAAACCGTTAGACGCTTATCACGTTTTTATCTTCTCCGGAAATAAGGAATGAATCCCTTGCAATTCCATTGCAAATTTGCAACGGATTTGCGATGGATCCTTTATTTGCAACGGATTTGCGACGGATCCATCGCAATTCCATTGCAAATTTGCAATGGATTTGCGATGGGGTCTTTATTTGCAACGGATTTGCGACGGATCCATCGCAAATCCGTTGCAAATTCGTGATTTTTTTTTTTAAATGTTTAGGGTTTAGGGTATACGTTTAATAGTACATAATAAAGTTTACGGTTTATAATCTCATAAGAGTCATGATCATAAGCATATTTTTTTCACAAATATAATGAATTTGAGGGTACGAGGAATGTTGAACTTATATATATATATATATATATATTCATAAACAAAATATACGGATATATGACGTTTTATATATCATACGGGGACATTTCCAAATTTTCACAATTTTTGAATGCACATGATTAAATAACTTTAGAAATATAATTTTTTGAGATTCACTTTTAAAACCGTTAGACGCTTATCACGTTTTTATCTTCTCCGGAAATAAGGAATGAATCCCTTGCAATTCCATTGCAAATTTGCAACGGATTTGCGATGGATCCTTTATTTGCAACGGATTTGCGACGGATCCATCGCAATTCCATTGCAAATTTGCAATGGATTTGCGATGGGGTCTTTATTTGCAACGGATTTGCGACGGATCCATCGCAAATCCGTTGCAAATTCGTGATTTTTTTTTTTAAATGTTTAGGGTTTAGGGTATACGTTTAATAGTACATAATAAAGTTTACGGTTTATAATCTCATAAGAGTCATGATCATAAGCATATTTTTTTCACAAATATAATGAATTTGAGGGTACGAGGAATGTTGAACTTATATATATATATATATATTCATAAACAAAATATACGGATATATGACGTTTTATATATCATACGGGGACATTTCCAAATTTTCACAATTTTTGAATGCACATGATTAAATAACTTTAGAAATATAATTTTTTGAGATTCACTTTTAAAACCGTTAGACGCTTATCACGTTTTTATCTTCTCCGGAAATAAGGAATGAATCCCTTGCAATTCCATTGCAAATTTGCAACGGATTTGCGATGGATCCTTTATTTGCAACGGATTTGCGACGGATCCATCGCAATTCCATTGCAAATTTGCAATGGATTTGCGATGGGGTCTTTATTTGCAACGGATTTGCGACGGATCCATCGCAAATCCGTTGCAAATTCGTGATTTTTTTTTTTAAATGTTTAGGGTTTAGGGTATACGTTTAATAGTACATAATAAAGTTTACGGTTTATAATCTCATAAGAGTCATGATCATAAGCATATTTTTTTCACAAATATAATGAATTTGAGGGTACGAGGAATGTTGAACTTATATATATATATATATATATATATATTCATAAACAACATATACGGATATATGACGTTTTATATATCATACGGGGACATTTCCAAATTTTCACAATTTTTGAATGCACATGATTAAATAACTTTAGAAATATAATTTTTTGAGATTCACTTTTAAAACCGTTAGACGCTTATCACGTTTTTATCTTCTCCGGAAATAAGGAATGAATCCCTTGCAATTCCATTGCAAATTTGCAACGGATTTGCGATGGATCCTTTATTTGCAACGGATTTGCGACGGATCCATCGCAATTCCATTGCAAATTTGCAATGGATTTGCGATGGGGTCTTTATTTGCAACGGATTTGCGACGGATCCATCGCAAATCCGTTGCAAATTCGTGATTTTTTTTTTTTAATGTTTAGGGTTTAGGGTATACGTTTAATAGTACATAATAATGTTTTATTTTTATAAGATTTATGGTTTATGGTATATGTATTATCATCATAATAAAGTTTTTATTTTTTTTACGGATTTACAACATATACATATTTTTATTTTAAAAATTACATTATAGTACATTTAACACATTATTCCGAATCGTTTTCAGATTCATTTTCAGACATATTAGAGTGTTCACTATGCTCATCATTGTTTTCTCCGCTATCGTTCTCCTCGAACTCGTCAGATGCGGCTGCATCTTCGCTTGAATCATCCACGATGTCTTCAACTTCTCTGTTTTGTGGATCGATATGTATGATATCTTCTGATGTTTCGACTGCGATGGAGACTTCTCCGACTCTTTCATTTTGCAGAGCATCTTCGATGCCTAACCCAATTATACGGCCTCTTGGGTTCACTTTTATCACCGATAACCATGTCTCACGTCTTTGCTTAATCCGAGGATATGGAATGAAACACACTTGTTCTGCTTGCAATGCTAGGATGAAGGGTTCGAACTTGGAAAAACGTCGGTTTGCATTGACATCGATCGCCCCTATGTTGTTTGTGCGGACCCCTCGACCGACTGTTGGATCGTACCAATCGCATTTAAATAAAATGCATTTCAAACCGATAATTCCAGGATATGTGACTTCTATAATTTCTTGCAATACGCCGTAGTAGTCGTTTTCACCTGGCACATGGATTCCATAATTTGCGGTTGACCTTCGAGAGCCATGCTTATATGTATGAAATGTGTATCCGCGAGTGAAGTACATTGGGGCAGTAGTGATCTTCGCAATTGGTTCTTGAACAACCTCGTGCAACCATAGTGGCAAGGGCTGGTTTGCACATCCATTCATTACCTACATATACATAATTTGAATAACAATTAATTAATTTTAACAAATTATATTAAAAATATTCGTGAAATGATAGATAACTTATATATATATATATGTATATATATATCTTACGTACATAGTATTTTAACCATCCAGCAAAGTCACGTTCTTTGTACTTCTCATAGTCTTTTTCAAGTAAACCGGGATAGGCTTCTCGGATCTGGATGTCGAAAACGCTGCAATAATTTTTTATAAAACTAATTAAACAACGAGTGAGATATATAAATGTAAGTAATCTAAGTGCAGCTAATTAATTATTACCTCTCAAACGGTTGAACATAATCACAATTTCGCAATATATAATTGTGAGCTGCACGACAATGTTCATGGTCTTCCCACCAAACTTCTTTCAACTTTCCAGCAAGTCTCCCTATTTGGGCGAAGATATCCGGGACATCAACGTTATACTTAGGTGCAACCCCACCATCGTCATATCTTCTAGGAGCGGTTTTTTTCGTTTTGACGGTTGGGCTAAAGTAGTATGACGTGAAGTGAGATGTTTCCTCGGTCAAACTACCTGCAACGATGGAACCCTCCACTCTTGCAAGATTTTTGGCCTTTCCTTTCAAATGTCCCATGAATCGCTCGAACGGGTACATCCATCGGAATTGCACGGGCCCCCCAAGAGCTGCTTCATGTGGTAGGTGGATTGGGAGATGTTCCATTACGTCAAAAAATGAAGGTGGAAATATTTTTTCTAAATTACACAGCAAAACAGGTATATTATTGAGTAATTGCGCTATGCCATCCTCAGTCAGTGTTCGAGTGCATAGATCCCTGAAAAATGCTCCAATGCCTACAAATAATATATATATCAGTAATTAAATAAGAAAATTATATTATAAATACATATTTAAATTAATACTTGTTTACCCGCAATTGCTTCGTGAACAGCTGTCGGTAAGAGCTCGAGTAATGCAAATGGTAGTAATCGCTGCATGAATACATGGCAATCGTGGCTCTTCATACCGGAAAATTTATTGCCTTGCTCTATGCATCTAATTGTGAATTTGGACACATATCCATCAGGGAACTTTACTTCTGAACCAACCCAGTCAAACAACGCTCGTTTCGCATCCGTAGACAATCGAAAAGTTGGAATCGGCATTTTTCCGTTTTGTGTAATATGCAACTCGCTTCTTACACATATTTCGGCCATGTCCAACCTTGATTTCATTTTGTCTTTAGTCTTTCCCTTGACATTCAAAATCGTATTCATGATGTTATCGAAGAAATTTTTTTCGATGTGCATCACATCAAGATTATGCCGTAATAGAAGATCCTTCCAATATGGCAGTTCCCAAAAAATACTTTGTTTGTGCCAATTGTGAGAAACGTTATATCCGTCAGGCATGTTTGCCTTAGTGTGCCAATTGCCCCCACGTTTACATGTTTCTTGAGCACCGTAATAATCAATCTGCTCTAACAAATCATTCCCTGAAAGATAGACGGGGGGGGGAACACGCACGACCTTGTTCTTCCTAAACAACTTCTTGTTCTTGCGATGCGGATGATGCATGGGAAGAAACCGACGATGACAGTCAAACCAACATGGTTTCCTTCCTTGCTTCAACTGGAAGGCCTCTGACCGATCAAGGCAATATGGACACGATAACCTTCCATGCGTAGTCCACCCCGATAACATTCCATACGCCGGGAAGTCACTAATGGTCCACAATAGCACAGCACGCATCTTGAAGTTCCTTTGCTGCGAATAATCGAATGTGCGAACACCTGTATACCACAACTGTTTCAACTCATGAATCAAAGGTTGGAGGAATACATCAAGGGATCGCTTCGGATGCTTAGGACCGGGTACTAGAATACTCATGAACAAAAATTCCCGTTGCATGCACATTTCTGGAGGAAGATTGTATGGCGTCAAAATGACAGGCCATAGAGAATATTGTCTCCCGGACATACCAAATGGACTAAACCCATCGGTGCATAAGCCAAGATAGACATTCCTGCTCTCGTTAGCAAAGTCTGAATGTACAGTCTGAAAGTGTTTCCCCGCCTTTGCATCTGACGGATGCGTAACCTCCCCATCCTCCGTGGTATGTTGTGCATGCCATCTCATTGCCGCCGATGTCCTTTCTGATTGGTATAACCGTTTCAACCTATCGGTGATTGGCAAGTACCACATACGTTGGTATGCAACGCGGGTCCTTCCAGTAGTTGGTTGATATCTCGGCTTCCCACAAAATCGACATTCCTGCAACTTATCATCATCTTTCCAGAAAATCATGCAATTGTCTATGCATACGTCAATCATTTCTGATGGTAACCCAAGACTCGCAACCAACCTCTGTATTTCATAGTAACTCTCAGCGGAAATATTATCTTGTGGCAAATACTCTTTAATTAGCTCAGCCCATGAATCCATGCAAATCTCATTTAGGTTATGATCACTTTTAATTGTCATCATCCTAGATGCCAATGATAGTTTAGACTGCCCTTCTCTACATCCATCGTAAATGGGCTGCTTCGCAGCGTCTAACATATCATAAAAACGCTTTGCTTCTATGTTGGGTTCTTCCCTAGTATTATCATCAGCAAATGCAGTTGTACTTTCATGAAATGCATCTGTAACCATATCATGAAACCTATTTCCCTGTTGATACCCTTCATCAATATTTCCGAATAAATGATCATTCCCATAATTATAACTAGGTTGATCAACGCCATGACTCGTACTACTACTTCCAGCATCAACACTACAACCTTCCCCATGCGAAAACCAGATATAATAGTTTGGCTTAAATCCTCTATTATATAGATGCCTCTTCACAGTATCAATATCCACATATTGGGTGTTCTTGCACTTTCTACATGGACAGAAAATTTTACCGTCACGAGTCGCACATGGTTGGCTTGTCGCCTGGTACATGAATGCTCGCAACCCGTCCCGATACTCTTTCGTCACTTCACCCGTCTCTGGATCTCTTTGATTGTACATCCATGATCGTAATGCGTATATTTCGTGCCCCGAAGACATTTTTTAAACATTCACCACTCAAAATATATATATCAAAAAAAAATTTTTTTTTTTTTTTTTTTTTTTTCGAATTTTTTTTTTTGTGTTATGAAAGCTCTCAACGTGATCTGTATTTATAGGATTTCAAAATAAATTGCGACGGATTTGAGACGGATTTGCTACGGAAATTTGCAATGGATTTGCTACGGAAAAGGATTTGCAAGGGATTTGCAACAACTTTGCGATGGAAATTAATTTTTCTTTTAAACGTGTTCCACCTACCTCACCTAACTCCACCTAACTACTTCCATCGCAAATCCCTTGCAAAAATCCGTTGCAAATCCGTCGCAATTTTGCGAGGGACATTTACCGTCGCAATTTTGCGACGGAGTTGCGACGACCACTGTAGTCCTCGCTAATCCCTCGCAAATTCGTCGCAATTTTGCAACGCATTTGCGACGCCCGTTTGGCCCTCGCAAATTTGCGAGGGATTTGCGACCCTAGATATTCCCTCGCACGTTCGTCGCAAATTTGTTGCAAAATCGTCGCAATTTGCGACGACTTTTTCCCTCGCAAAATAGAGACGGATTTGCGACGACAAGTTAGTCACTCGCAAATCCGTCGCAAATCCCTCGCAAATCCGTCGCAAATTTGCGACGGATTATATCCATCGCAAATTCCATTGCAAATCGACTGTTTTCTTGTAGTGACACTCCTCCAAAATCCAGAGTTCTTAAACCTGATAGGTATGAAACTCTAGTAACGTTACTGGATCTGCTATGCTACGAGTTTCCAAGAAGTTGAAAGACCTTAAAGGTCCTATTAAGTGTTCAGTAAAGAAAATTTCTCAAACTTGGAGAAGAGAGTGGTGAAGGCTCACGATCTGGTCGTGCATTGCCAACGTATCACTCTTGCTGACCCGAGTGTAGCTAATGCCTCTCTTGAACTTGAGGTTGAGAGGAAATGACGCATCTTGGTTTCAGCGGAGGAAAGCTTCTTTTGTCAGAGGTTCTAGGGTCACTTAGTTGGGGGGAGGGGGGGGGGGGGGTTGGAGATAGCAATACCCCCTTTTACTTTCACAGAATGGTTGATACCAGAAAATCTATCAACACCATTCACTTCCTTCATGATGAAAATGGGGTAAGAATTGAAACGCAATTGGTCATACGAGATCATTGTGTAGACTACTTCTAAATCCTTTTAGGAGGTGAAGTGGGGCCGCTTATGTTGTTACAAAGTGATATGGATCTCCTCCTGTCGTATAAATGCTCGCATATTCAAATTGACGAGCTTGAAGGGCTTTTCTCTAACCAAGATATTAGAGAAGTTTTCGTCTCGCTTCCCAGGAACAAAACCAGCGGTCTTGATGGCTATTCGGCGGAATTTTTCAATGGTTGTTGGATAGTAGCTGGGGCTGAAGTCACATAAGCGGTTAAAGAATTTTTTTAGACCGAGTCAAATGTTAAAACAATGGAATGCGACTACTTTAGTACTCATCCCAAAAATTCCGAATGCGGCGAGAACCTTGGATTTCAAACCTTGGATTTCAAACCTTGGATTTCAAACCTTGGATTTCAGACCTATTTTTTGTTTGAACACTCTCTACAAGGTTATTGCAAAGCTGCTAGCAAACAGGCTTCAAAAACTCTTATCTCAAGTAATCTATCCATCTCAATCAGCTTTCTATCAGGATGATTGCTTGCTGAAAATGTTCTCTTAGCAACAGAGATCGTTCATGGTTATAATTGAAAGAACATTGAGCCAAGGGCCATGCTGAAGGTTGATATAAGGAAACCTTTTGACTCAGTTAGATGGGATTTCATCATCTCTGCATTGAGAGCTTTGGCTATTCCGGAGAAATATGTGTGCTGGATTTATGAATGTTTCAACCCTAACTTTTTTATGTCTCCGTTAACGGAAACGTTGGTGGAAACTTCAAAATCACGAAGGGCCTCATGAAGGGTGACCTATTGTCCCCATACCTTTTTGTATCGACAATGGAGGTCTTCCAGAGGCTTCTTCACTCTCGGTTTGAAACTGGCTATATTCACTATCACCCAAACACATCAGAGCTCTCCATATCCCATTTAATGTTCGCAGACGACGTGATGGTGTTTTTTTATGGAGGCAGTTCTTCACTTCAAGGAATTAATGAAGCGCTCGATAATTTTGCATCTTGGTATGGGCTGCATGTGAACAAGGACAAAACGCACACAGTTATTCCACGCTGGTTTGAGCCAACTTGAATCTAATACTATTGCTAGTTTTGGATTCCTTCTTGGCTCTTTACCAATCAGATATTTGGGCTTACCATTGATGTGCCGGAAGCTGCGAATATCAGAATACGAGCCCCTGTTGGAGAAGCTGATGAACATATTCAGATCTTGGACCCTTAAATCGTCTTTTGATGGGAGGGTCCAATTGATTGCTTCAATCATTAACGTCACTGTAAGTTTCTAGATATCTACGTTTTTGCTGCCTACAGGTTATCTGAAAAAGATTGACTCCCTTTGCTCAAGATTTCTATGGTCGGGTGATATTGATGTTAATTGCTAAGGTTGCTTGGTATTGTGTTTGTTTACCTAAGCAAGAAAGGGGAGTTGGGCTGAGAAGATACACTGAATGAAACATCACACTTTGCCTTAGATTTGTCTAGTTTTTATTTGCAGACAATGGTTCGTTATGGGTCTCATGGCATAAGCTTCATCATCTGAGGAATCGTTGCTTCTGGGGTATAGAGAAATCAGCTAATGACTCATGGACTTGGAAAATGTTGTTAAAGTTGCGTCATCTAGCTGAAATATTCCTAAGAAACACGGTTGGTAATGGTTTGAACACCTTTTATGGATGGATACTTGGACACCTCTCAGACCATTGATAAAGTAGATTGGCATCGACAGACCAAGAGCTCTCCGTTTGCTAATCTCTGCTAAGGTTGCTGATGCTTGTAACGATAATGGTTGGATTATCCCACCACCACGATCATACAATGCTCTTAGCCTCCATGCGTTTCTAACCACAATTCCTCTCACAAGGGTCATCGCCGCAACTGATTCTCTTTGTTGGGTTGTTGATGACTTTAAGTGCAATGATTTCTCATCTTCTCAAACCTGGGAAGCGCGCAAACCACAAAAGGATAAGAAAAACTGGGGCCAGTCCGTATGGTTTAAAGGAGCAGTGCCCAAACATGCTTTCAACATGTGGGTTAGTCACCTTAACAGATTGCCAACCCGAGAAAGATTAACGTTCTGGGGTGCGGCTCAATCTTCGGACTGTTGCCTCTGCTCTCGGTATGTGGAATCAAGGGATCATCTGCTGATTACATGCGAGTACGCATCGAAAATATGGATTCAGGTCTTCTCAAGGTTTATCCCATCGCAGCATATGGGCTGCTCATGGTCTAAGCTGCTCTCTTGGACAATAATTGGCTCGGTGGAAACTCCTTCAACTATCAGAAAAGTGGCAGCGCAAGCAGCGATATTTCACATTTAGAAACAGATGAATAATGTTCTGCATAACTCACAGTCAATTCCTCCATTGATCATATTCAAGAACATTAACCGTGAAATCCGCAACATCATATCATTAAGATGACATCTGAAGCGTTTTCGAATGTTAATGTTCATGTGGATTCGATGAGTATGGTTTGATCTTTACCCAAGTTGTATTGTAATCTTGTTTTTCCTTCTTTTTTTTTGCCAAGATTACTCTAAATTGTAGGTAGTGCTCTCTTGTAATACCTTTACATTTCATTTCTAATGATATTAATATTCATAACAAAAAAGGATCAGTTTGGCTACTTTTGGATTTTATATCACATCAAGAGCGGATTCTTAGCTATGCAATTGTTATAACAGCAAGTTATTTTTCCTTATCTCATCAGTCAAGTACATTTTCCAGATTAGTTAATAAAATTTAACATCATAAGAAAATTCCATCTTTTATCAATCAAGTAAATTTAGATTTGCGAATTAATTATATAAATTTCAATACTGGTTTCGAATGGAGAAAGCGAATCAGGCGGTGCAGATCAAGCGGATCATGCAGAACAAGTGCGGATCCAGCGGTTCAAAATATAATGTTGAATGGTGAAATTAGATAACAAGCGGTCGAAAATATTGTACATAATTATGATAATTTAAATTAAATTGAAATTGTTATTATATTTAGAATATAAATTTCTGAATAATATAAAAAAAAATTGTTTCTAATTTTAGAAATAACAAACCAAAATGTTTTTGGTTCGGTTCGGTTACCCTTATCCGAGCTACCTGATACTACCCAAAAAACTTTAAAAAATAGTTCAATTTTAATGAAATTTGGTTACACTTTGCAAAAAAAAATGTTTAATTTTAGCAAATATAACTAAGAATTTTTGGATATTTCGTATATTTTGATCTAAACATAACTAATATATTCAGTTTATAATTATAATTTTAGTTAGTTCGGTTATTTGAAGTAATAATCGGATTAGACAAGAAAACTATCAAAGAAGATCCAATTAACGAATCATGTTTTGTTAATTTATATAATCTTTTTTTTCAGATTTTCTGGAAAAAAAAAAATCTCAAGTTCCACTACATAATGGGGATGTATAAAATGTAGAGAGTAGATCCTCACTTTTCTTTCTAATTTGTTAAGCAATTGATCCACTTAGGGATCATCTGCTCTTATTATTATTTTAATTAAAAAAGCTAGTACATTTTGAAAATTCGTTGAATGGAAATACATGAATGGTTCAAAGTCTGCCCACTTTACGTATGGAACATTTTTTAAACGTCATTCCATTCAAAGCCTACTCCGAATAGAAAAAATGGATCAAGTGGTGCAGATCTAGCGGTTTAAGCGTATTAGACGGATCAAGTGTGGATCAGGCGGTCCAAATGCGGATCAAGCGGTTCACAATGTAAGTTTAAATGGTGAAAACGGATAACAAACGGTCCAAAATACTTTATATACTTATAATAATTTATATCATATGTTAAAAAATTACTAAATATATATTTTATTCCTACTCCTATAAAATAAAATTACTAAACAAAATGAAAAAAAAAACAGAAAATGTAAATTTATCCTAAAAATTAAAATTAATAATTAAAAAAATTCAAATATATCTTAAAATGTAAAATTAATAAAAATAAAAGGAAAAAAATATATGTTGAATGAGAGAATTGGTACATAACGTATATTTGAATTAAATATAAATAAGATAAATATTGATATAGTTATAAATATGTATAATATATTATACATAAAATAACTTCAAATACAATACACCGATATGTATTTTGATTTGTCCATAACTTATTTGCAATATGTTCTCTGGTTGGTTCTTTCGAGTTTTGAATAGTTCAGATATAAACATTTAAGAACTATTTAGGAATCGAAAATAAAATTTTCGGTTCGGTTCGGCTAAAGTATATTTATTATAAGTATATATAGGTCACTGGTCAGATTGCACGTATAAAGCAGGTGACATGAATTGAAACTAAATTCCATGTGTTTTCAATATAAAACACGACTAATAAAATTTGCTAAGATATATAAAAGATGGACTAATCGTTTGTTTGGCATGCTGTGGTGATCTTATACCAAATCTAAGCTTGGTGAATAAAAGATGATTAAAAATATAAGTAATATTTTGTTGATGAAAAAGTTTGAAACAGGAAGTCGACAAACCGACAATTTAACCAGCAAATGACACCCGTCTTATACTGTTCTTAATAAGCTAATTACTGCACACGTAAACGTGCTATCAATCATTAAAATAAATGTAATCCTAAGGACTAATTAAGGACTAAGGACCTAATCATAATACTTAGGGTCCATAAATCGGATATTCCAATGGATAATGGATTATATTTATGGATCCTAATGGACTATTGGAGTTGTACATATCGGTTTAGACTGGTTTAGCTCACTGATTATGTTGTATAATTGTATACGAGTAGAATAGTTGTATATAGAATACATCGTACATTTTTACATTTCAAATAATATTTTTCCAGCAAAATTTCTTTTATCTTTTCATTCGTTTCTCATTCGTAATATGGTATCAGAGTCTTCAAACTTAATTTCTCTTTGATTTCGCTTATTTTCACCTCGATTCTTCCATTTCGAGCTTCAAATTTCGTTTCTACAGATTAATTTCAAGCTATGATGGTATTCCTGAAGAACATTTTGAGGAATCAAGCTGATCCACCTCTGCAACGACATCCGTTCTGATTGCTTCACCGGACATCATCGATCTAATTGCTCAAGCTTAGCGAACAACTATTGCTCCGAAATATATGGATTCGGTTCACTCTCCTTTCTTCATGCAAAATGCCGATCAATGAAGTTCTAATTGTGTTCCCTGCTTTCATTTAACAAGTTAAAAATCAATATAACATCAAAGTAAAATCTGTGAAATCAAATAATGCACATGAGTTGAAATTCACAACATACTTTCAAGCCAAAGGGATCATTCCGTTTCACTCTTGTCCAGAAACACCTGAACAAAACTCAGTAGTGGAACGTTAACATCAACACATCATTAATGTGGCTCATGCACTTATGTTTCAATTTCAGGTTCCTCTATCTCTCTCTCTCTCTCTCTCTCTCTCTCTCTCTCTCTCTCTCTCTCTCTCTCTCTCTCTCTCTCTCTCTCTCTCTCTCTCTCTCTCTCTCTCTCTCTCTCTCTCTCTCTCTCTCTCTCTCTCTATCTCTCTCTCTCTTATTGGGATGATTGTATCTTGACTGTAGTCTTCCTCATTAACCGGACCCCATTTCAGTTACTGATGAATAAAACACCGTACAAACTTCTTACTGGTCATTCTCCAATCTATACTCAGCTCAGAATCTTCTTATGTCTTTGCTATGGTACAACTTCTCCAAAAAAAAGACACAAGTTTCAGCCTAGATCAAGAGCATGTTTGTTCTTAGGTTATCCGTCTGGCTACAAGGGGTATAAGCTGCTAGATTTGGAAAGCAATACAATTTTCATCTCGAGGAATGTCATTTTCCATGAAGACATATTTCCACTGGACAAAGATTAAAAATCAATAGAATCATTGGACCTATTCACACCACTGAATTGTTTGTCTTCAGGTAATAACATTCCTCCTTCTATTACTTCAAATATTTCTTCCCCATCACCAAACACATCACCACAAATATTTCCTTCTTCAAGAAAAAAAGAAATCCCCTGCTAATACGCCCTTGCCCAAGGGATCTCTCAAAGGAGCGGTAATGATTTGGATAATCCTTGAACAGAGGTTCAAGGCGATGAAACCGTAGCTTTGGAAATGTGGAACCGGCTCGAAGGCGTGAGATTCCTCTCAATGCTCCTTCCAACACACAGCTCGCTTGTGGACACTCCCGTGACGACGATCGGTAGAACGGTATCCACAAAGGAAGATGGAGATTCCTTTGATAAAACCAATTCCGAAATGCTTAGAAATCCACTAAGTATTTCGAAAATTACGAGAACAAAGAGAATCCACTCTTAGATTTTCGTAGGAGAGAAGAGATTTTTATTGAAAAGATTGTTGAGAGATCAACAATGATCTCACAAGAGTTATAAAAGCAACGAAGGCCAAGGGTCTAAAACACACTCAAAAAAGACAAAGGAATAACTCGAAAATGACAAAGGAAATTAAGACAAGTTTGAATTGAAAGTTTGACTTGACTTTGACTAAGGTATGCAAAATGCCCCTTGAACTTCTTCTTCGAAATTGGGTTGGATTTGGGCTTGGGGAAGAAGTGCCAAGACCTCGTTAAAAACCTTGTCACGTAAAACCCATTGGGTAAAAACCGTGACTAAGGAAAAGAGCACACTTGGGCTTGAATCGAAACCAATGCGGGTTGAAACACTTCTTCCTTAGAGCCCAAATATTCTGGACGGTTTTGGACTTGGTGAATGAATCCTCCTAATGCTTCCTTGAGTCGCTTTGCCTTAGCTCTCGTCATTGCTCCTTCGGGTACGAACAAGGCATCGTCCGGATCGTCCTTAACCTCAGCTCCAAGCTCGGCAACAAGCTTCGTCTCCTTAGTGCCATCTAGAATCATATCACCTGCTCAATTGCAAGATTATCATTGTTATTCATTACAATATGATATTGCTCATGCCATTTCATCTTTTCTATCATACGCACAAATATCTCCATCCTATCTCTCTTATATTAATTCCATCACCAAAATTCCAATCTCTCATTCATATATTGAGGCAAAGAATTCAAAAGATTGGTGTGAAGCAGTTGATACGGAGATTGGAGCTATGGAGAGAACTCATGGTTATTGTTTTACCTCCAGGGAAGAAAGCAGTGGTTTTTCACGTTGAGGTTTCATGTTGATGGAAGTCTTGAGAGATTCAAAGCTAGGTTGGTTACTAAAGGTTATACTCAAAAAGAAGGTCTTGATTACAATAAGACATTCTCTCTTGTTGCAAATTTAGCTACAGTGAAGCTTTTACTCAAAGTTTCAGCTTCTAAGAAATGGTTTCTCAATTAACTTGATATCTCAAATGCATTTCTCAATGGTGAATTGGATTAGGAGATTTATATGAAGTTGTTTGAAAGATATGCTGAGAGACAGGGGACTCTTTGCCAAAGAATGTTGTTCTCATGCTTAAGAAATCCATTTATGGACTGAAACAAGCCTCGAGATAATGGTTTTTAAAATTCTCTACTTCTTTGTTTCAGCTGGGTTTTACTAGAGGATATGGTAATCATACTCTTTTTGTTAAAGAATATGGCAATGATTTTGTGGCTGTTCTGGTTTATGTAGACGACATAATTATTGCTAGCACCAATGAACCTGCTGCTGCACAACTGGCTGAAACTTTGAAACAGAGCTTCAAGTTGCGAGAATTTGGACCTTTGAAATATTTTTTGGAATTAGAGATAGCTCGGACTTCTACATGTATTTCCATATGTCAAAGGAAATACACAATATAGCTGCTCACATCTACTGGTATGTTAGGATGAAAGCCTGATTCTATTCCCATGATACCCAATCTGAAAATGTCTAAGAGTGATGGTGATCCTCTCACTGATAGAGGAATGTACAAAAGTTTGGTTGGAAGGCTGATGTATTTGACCATCACTAGACCAGATATCACATTTTCTGTCAACAAGCTTTGTCAGTATTCATAAGCTCCTCGGACATCTCATCTGATTGCAGTATATAAAGTGTTACAATACATCAAAGGAACCGTACGTCAATGCATTTTCTATTCGGTTGATGCAGATTTATCTTTAAAAGGATTTGCATATGCTGACTAGGCGTATTGTCTTGACAGCATAAGATATACTACTGGTTTCTCAATGTTTCTCGGTTCCTCTCTTATCTAAGAAACAACCTACTATCTCTCGGTCATATGCAGAGGCAGAATACAAAGCTTTGGCTTTCGCATCATGTGAAATGGTTTGGTTAAGCATTCTGCTTTCTGATCTAGGTGGATTGTCACACAGTCCGAAAGAAATTGGATAAATATCTCCTTAAAACTCTTCATATTCTTAATGAAGACCAAGTGACCGATATCCTTACAAAGCCTTTGTTTCGTAATCAGTTTGAACATCTCAAATCCAATATAAATCTTCAAAACATATTTACCTCATTTTTAGAGGAACTATCAGAGTGGTACACATCGGTTTAGATTGGTTTAGCTCACTGGTTATGTTGTATACGAGTAGAATAGTTGTATATAATACATTGTACAGCTTCACATTTCAAATTAATGAGAAATAATATTTTCTCAACAAACTTACTCTCATCTTCTCCTTCGTTTCTCATTCCCATTCCATATTACCTTATTAATTATAGAGACTAAAGGAATTTCATATTTCATAATTAGAAGAAAAAATTCGAACATATCATCTTGTTTTAGATCTGTTATCGAATCGTTAGTTTAAAGGGCATGTTCTACCGTTAGTTGATTCTTATACCTTTAAAAACTATCTTTCATGACAATGATATTTATTTATTTTTATGTTGCTTTATCAATGCTATTTATCTTTTAAAATATCAAAGAAAGCTGTCAAAAAGGAAAAAAAACAAAAAGAACATGAAAAATATAATTTTAAAAAAAAAACCTAATAGCAAATCTTATGTTTTAACCAAATCACAAGCTTCAAGACTCGGAGTGAAGCTTCCGCGCGTGCTTCATAATCTCACAACAATAGAGCCATTATCGAGAAATCATCATCGTCCTCCGATCATGTCAAAACTATTGATTGGATCAACAAACTCTCCAATGATGTATTGCTTCATAATCTTATAATCGAGACTTTCCACAGAAGCAGCATTAAAGACGAGTATTGTGTCCAAACGATGGGAACATGTGTGGAACCAAGTGTTTCACTTTCATCTAGATCTTGGACATGCGAAAGATTATCAATTCCTGAGATGTGCTCGATGTTTCGAATCGATTGCTACATTGATGACCAAGGTTCCCTTTTATACTAAGGGGGTTTTTTTTTTAATCATAAATCATTCTTAAAAATTTTGGTTTTTCAAATTTTATAAACAGTCACCATGGACATCTAAAAAGCTGCGTAATCGACCATTTCTCATACCAAGGTGAAGATGTTATAATGCTCAATTCTTGGATTTGATCAGTGGACTTGTCTGAAACACACCAAAGCTCTCACACTTAGACAACATTATGTTTGTTGGGATCTAACTAACCTGAATTACCTTATTGTTTCCAATGTTTCCATTACATATAATCTATATTTATATATATTTATATGTAAGCAACTGTATTAGTTTTGAGTTTTTAAAGCTTAAGCAACTGTTGAACAAGATAAAGCTTAAACACATGGACTTTGTGAATTGTAAGATTAGCTAAATATATAGCCATGCACATACAACAGAAATTTCTAACAATAAGGGGAAAAACTACCCATCATTGATAGGCAGCGAGGACATTGCGCTCTGTGAGTGAAAGTTATTGTAATATCTATTAATTGAATATGGTGGTACCTGAAAAAGTTTAAAATAATTTGTTTCGCTACTTATATCATTAAAGTGCATTTATATTTTTCGTAACTCATATCGAGAGAATTTTAGAGTTAAGTGTGCTTAGGAGAAATTTAGGAATGGGTGATCTAGCGAAAAGTGATTTTCGCCGGGTGAGTGAAAACAAAATATGGAAAAATATATTGTGGTAATCTGCAGGAATTGTAAACAAGTTTTCGAATTTTTCGGAATAGCGCACCGACCATCGGACGAGGGTGGGAACCACAAGGTAAGAAGACATTGGGACTCATAAACGGTAGCGGTTAGGACATTACAGAAATCACGATATTTTTCATTTCAGATATACTAAACCAATATAAAATTATTTATTTTAAAGGGGGGGGGAAAGCATTTGAAAGAATTGAAATTGTACTTTTGATTTTTTTGATCAATAATGAACCCATTGGAATTTCAAAGATTAATGTATTTAAAAATAAATTTATGATCAATTGTATCAAACACATTACATACAAATTTTTTTTTTTTGTGCTAATACTTGTTTGATTCATCTTCAACTTGAAACAAAGTTTTGTTCTAGCAAACGCAGTGCCTGTTTTTCTAGCGAATCAGCCACAACATTGGCTTTACGGGGAATGAAACTAAAAGGGATGCATTAAATACAGATTATGAATCATTTTCATGTCTATAATCAATCACATTTATTGTATGCGCTTTAAAAAATATGAAACGTGGAGATAAAGACTTATTTGAATTTTTGATTATGCGAAGTTGAAATAGAGAACAAAAATTAATGGCTGAACAAACTCTTTAACTAATGTAAAATACAAAATATGAGCTAAATTTTAGTAAAGGAAAATACAGCAACATCAAGCTTACAATATTTTTTTAAGAGGTTTTATATGAAAATTTGGATTCGGGCTATGTCTATGTTTGTACGATGATAAGAACATAACAAACATACGAAGAGCATAAAGTAAATAACACATAGAGTTTTTTAACGAGGTTTGGTTTTTTTGCATCCATGGGACCTAGTCCAGAACGAATCCACTAGAACAAGATTGCAATTACAACATGCGTATGATATCCAACACTACGATGCGTATCATTCTTTTCTAGTTGGACAAACTATGAAAACAATATCAAGCCACACATGACTTGACTACCACCCGACAGCATTGGTGCATCACCGTCTTCTCAACGGCTGCAGAATCCATAGAACATAACCACCAACAAATCTACAAATCTCGTATGGTGGGATGACACCACACACATGTGTGCCTCTTTCAGTGATACCCTAGGCCCATCAAGTCTTTATGAGACCGCCTCTTGGTATTTATAAAAACCCTAAACCCTAAGATCTTCAAGCGATTCAGATAGATACAATTTGCTCCCAAAGTTTATCTACTTACCAAATTTGTTGCAGCGGATATACGTTCCAGCAACTTCGTCCAGCTCAGCAAGCCACTTGCCCCGTCAACTTATGCACCACGTCAAATCCTTGCCTCATGATACAATGTCTGATACATCCTCTGATGCATCACATTTTTACTCTACGTCTGATACATCCTATGATGTATCCAACTGCAGTCTTCTTGATCACCACAATGTATTTCCATCATGTGTCGATCACTGATCATCACTTTCATAAAGCGATGCCTTCGTATATGCTCTATAAGCCCCTACATCAAATAATGCATCATAAATTGTGTCAGTTTTTTCCAGTGTCTATGTCTGAACTGCCACACCATGTAAATTGATTTGTCTCCATACCAATGTTTCATCTGTCTAGCATATGTAACATGTCATGTTCCCACAACTCACGCTTTTGCTCCACGTACGTCATCAGTTGCTCCACACTGCTTCTTTGTATCATTTCGTGTGCTATTTCCAACTGATACAACGACTGTTTCAAAACAACTGCATCTTCAATCTATTTCCAGCTAGATAATTCAAATGCATATATAATCCTGTCCTACAACTATATTAAATTCTACTCTAACAGCTTCTCAAATAAATCAGCACAACACTTTCATTATATTCCATAAATTTCAAGAAGCTATATGTGGGGATTGGGGTCGAGTAACATGATTCCGCATATAGATATCTCATTATCAAGCGCTAGGACCGACTATAGAGTTTCATGTGAGATTGAAAGATTCATCAATAAATCATGTATATAATAAATATGAGTACTATATATGAAAAGGCATATAATTCAATATCTTCATAAAATGGTACGTGAGAAAATTTCGAAGAGAAAATCACGTGAAGCATGCCCCACCTTACCCCCATTAAGATAGAGCAGCATCTCACGACTTCACGGCTACTTCCCTTCCAAATTCAATGCTCGTTATATTTGTATATCATGGTTATTTTTAATGATTACAAAAATTATTACTTCTTGGCAAATTTTTTTTTTTTTTTAAAAGAATCATTATTTCTTATGTCACTAGCTTTTTTGTTGTCTACTTCTCACGCATCATGTGTGACACATGCACACTTCGAAATTTAAACATAAGTTATATTACGTTTAAAACAAATAATACAAATCATTTGATTATAAGCATCGATACTTTATTACTAGCTTTCTTTCCAACACGATGTTGTTTTATTAGCATCACGCATTTCGTTTGTTAATTATCGAACTCGGCTAATTGCAAGATGAGGTTTCTAAACATTTTTTCTTTCTCACAAATCTATATTCAGATAAATAACTTAGCCAACGCATAAAATCTAAGAATAATTATAAGGCTTTCTGTTTATATTTTTATGGATTCTTTTTATATCTTTGTCGACGGAAAGTTAAAATCAATGCGACTACAATATTGCTCATAATGGCAACTTTGTTAGAAAGGTATTGAGTACCGGCAATAAAATTATAAGAGTACTATATTATTCTTTTTGTTTGTATAATTCATGTATTAACAGTCATTCTGTAATTTTAAATCTTTTATTAATTGAACAATTAATTTAAAATGTTTAGTTCAAAACAAAACAATTAATTTAAAATGTTGCATCAATACACGTGAGCTAACCTCCAATCCCCACACCCTTTATCGCTCTAGCTTAAAACCCTTCACACCCATCAAATGATTTCCTTTTTCATTGAATTTTTCTCTTTGGATAATCCATAAATCTAATATTTTCGAGTAAAGAATCACATCAATTAATGCATTTTTAATCTGATTCCACAACTCAGTTTTGGATTTTGCTCAAAAGGGGAAAGTTTGGGCCTACTGAAATTATATACCCTTATCAAAGTTGTGGATTTCCCATCAGTTTAATATTTATATATAACTTTTATTGATGGGTGGGAAAAAATAATTTCCATCAATTTTCCTTTCCATTTTTGGATTCAAGAGTTGAAAAACAAACCAAGTTGATACCAATGCCTTGTTTAGATGAATGATGAATGGACCCTTAGCTAATTTGTAAAAATTGTATTGTTGTGATGGAGTCTTAATTAACATATATTTTCACATGATCTAATATATGATCTTTTCTTTTTGTAGAAATAATCCAATGAAGATTGTACAGGTTTTAAAGGTCATACAATATAATAGGAAATATCAAAAGAAAAATGTAACTAGTTGTTTAATGTGATGTAAAATATGACCTACCATTAGATAGATGTCGTATTTTGGTGTATAAAGTTTTCAGTTTGATTTAAAATGTGATATATTTATGTTATAAATTCCTTTTTAAAAGTTTTGTGATCAATATATATGTCACCACATAAAATCTAATTACATAGAAGAAAATAATTATTGGGTATTTATTTTTCATGAAAACAAAAATCTCATGTATATTATATACTTTGTTTTACAAACATTATTACTTTACTAGACTAACTCTGTTTTATTGCTTTACTCTTTCCGACTTTCCAATCTTTGTAATTATATTTTTTGTTGATTAATCAATTTTACATTTTAACACAAAAAAATAGTGTGAGAACATAAGATAGATGAATTTAGAATGAACACTATTACCTTTTTCTATAAATAAAATAATAATTACAAACTATTCTTTTTCCCAAACCAACAATCCCACTGAAAAACAAAGTGGGAATTGTAGAAGAGACCATCTATACCCATATTACCCTTTCTAACATATTTCTTGTGTTCTTCCTACTAAATAAAATGCCATCCAAGAAAAAAAAATTAATTAAAATATATAAAAAAAACTAAATACTATTATTCAACAAGCTGCAGATGGATTGGTAAAAGGGTTGAAGAAGTGAGGCTTTGAGGAGATCGAGAAAGCTCCCTTGGCCGTACCTCCATCGACGACCACCGTGGTAGCCACGCTGCCTCCGCCTCCGGCACCTCCTCCTCCGTTACCGCCGCCGCTGCCGCCGCCGATTCTTTCACATGAAGGACACATCGTGAGAGTCGATGCAGGCATGTGCATGTAAAAGGGCTGATGAGTCAATTTTAGGGTTTTGAGTTCTTGGATCTCTTTCTGAAGTCTTATGTTCTCATCTGTTAATGTTTCACAACATTTCTTCAAAAACTCACAATCTACTTCTGTTTGCTTCAGCTTTGTCCTGCTCAAATTTCATTAATTAAATAAAAGTATTCAATAAAAAGGAAATATTTTCCCTAGAATTTATAATTATTTGGATAAACTAATAGAATAAATCCCTTAGTAAAAATTACCTGGCTCTTCTATTTTGAAACCATACTTCAACTTGTCTAGGCCTAAGATTCAGCTGTCTAGCCAGAACTTGTTTTTGCTTCTGTAAAAAAAAACAAAGAATCCGATTAGATAAGGATTATCAAAAGTGATTAGTAATGTATTAAAAGGATAAGGATTAATGATAATTACGGGATTAAGGGTGCTATGGTGCTTGAAGCTTTCCTCAAGAAGAGCAGATTGCTCTTTGGTTAGCCTAAGTTTTTTTCGAGCACTAACACCTTCTTCATCTTCATGATAATCACTTATAACTCTCTCCGTCATCTCTTCCTCCTCCGGCGACTCTTCGCCGCCGTCTCTCTCTCTCTTCACCACTCTTCCGGTTGAGAAAGAAGAGACTCCGCTGTGAGACGACGTCTGACGGCAGAGCTGGTCAGCTCCGGCGACGACCTTCGCCGAGGGATCGCCGGAGAGGCTTAGAGTCAACGACGGCTCGAGCTTGTAACCGGATGATCGTTTGATGCCATTATTGTAATTATTAGGAGTTGGTGAGAGACCTAATCCAAGAACAAGACCTGTGTTGCATGAATCATCAAAACCCATCTGAGTAAAAGTGAAAAAGAAATCTTGTGGATTTTTTTATTTTATCGATCTTTGAGATTTCGAGAGGTGAGTCTTAAGGAGAAAAAGATGATTTTTTTTCTTTTATTTGTTTGGTGAAGTTTAGAAGATAATGGGAGGAGATGAAGCCAAGAGGCTTCTTAAGAAGGAGAAGAGAAGTATTTTTTATTTATTATTATTATTTTTAGAATTTTGATGGGTGGGTGGATGGCTAATAATTATTAATCAAAGGAATGATGTATTTATTTTAGTTTTTTTTTATCAAAGGAATGAATTTATTTTCTTGGTAATCTTTTTTTATTTGGGAAAAAAATAATGTGGGAAATTAGAGCATCATTATTGGGGTTTCTTAGCTCAGGTTCTTAGCATTTTTTGTTCCAAAATTAAATCAAAACAAATAAAATATCTAAGAACCGTTTCTTAATTAAGAACTTTAAGAAACGGCTCTTAGGTAACACGTGTTGAACAAAAAAAAATCTTTCTCATTCCTTTCTCTCTCTCTACGCTTCTCCTCCCTCTCTCCATAGCCAACCTCCACATTCTGATTCATGTTTCTCAGTTCAATCAACTCCGATTAACTCTTCCCGGCGAACCAGCCATGAGGATTTAGACTCGTAGCTTCGTTTTTTTCCTCTGCTTTTAATTCGTCGTTAATTTTCTACAGTCGAGAGAGTTGGGATCTCTGTTTCTTTGCTCCTTCGATTTGATAGGCTTCTGGGTTGATCGGATCAAGGTAGGGTTTTTGGAATTCGTTGATAGTTTCACTGAATTTAGGGAATGAACGGTGATGATGAGGCCGTCGCAGCTTCGGCAGACCCATCTCTGCCTCTGGATTGGAGATTCTCTCAGGTCTTCGGTGAACGAAGCGTCGGTGAAGAAGTTCAAGAAGGTTAGTCATCGGTTGACTTGGATTACGATTCGTTCTAATCTGTCTAATTGGAATTAGGGTTTTTAATCTGGATATATATAGATCTATCGGGGGTTATTGGATTGTTCGATTTAATTACGTTTTTTTTTCCATCTATGATGGGTCATTTGAAAGTTTTGGTTTTTGGTCAAAAGTTTGTATTTGTTATGCTTAATGGAGTCTGTATGCTTGTAGTTGAGCTTGTGACTAGATTCCATTTTGTTACGAGAGGATGTTTTTCTGAATTTTAGTTGAAATTCTCAAAACTGTAGCTGGTGTTTCCTCTGCAGTTGATATAATTTCAGCAATCGAATTCGATCATTCCGGCGATCATCTTGCTACTGGGGATCGCGGAGGACGGGTTGTTCTATTTGAGAGAACCGATGCCAAAACTGTAATGTCCGCCTTTGCCTTGCAGTCGTTTTGTGAAAAAAATGGGAATTTGACATTTGGTTATATGTTGTTTCATGCTATTCAACTTCTATATCGATCTCAAAACTTGATCTTTAATACTGAAACGGATTTGCTTACAACTTATAGGAGAGGATGAAGAGTCATAGAAGTTGAATAAATTGACATGGGATGAGTCATCGGTACGTATCTTTTGTTTATACTTTGCATTCTCAGTTTCTAGACCCATATTCATCTGTTCCTTGTATAGAAAAATGATTTGTCTTCTGCTATTCATTAGAGTATGTTTCATGATAGCTGCTGATTTTTTCCCATGTCTCATGTCTCTTTGTCTCACGCTGCCACGCAGAAGTGCTGATTTTGTCTCTTTATCTCACGATTGCTATTGTTCTGTCTCATGTCTTATGTCTCATTGTCTAACAATTGCTGATGATTTTGATTAGAGTTATGTTTCTGATTTTGTAGTTGGGTGGTTCTTGATTTTTGATCTCATTTGTTTTGATTCAGGTTGATGCAACATTGTCAGAATTCTCAGCTTGTACGACGACCCAAGCAATCGGAGATGTTTTCACTGATGTCGTCTCCATTTTCTGCTCCATTCACGTTTCATCACTCTTTGATTCTTCCTTCTCATTTTCATATACCTTTTCACTATCATTCTCAATGTTATCATTACTTTTATTTCGATAGATGCATTGCTTCTCATAATGTTTGTCATGATCAAGGTTTATTTTTTTTGTCATGATCAAGGTTTCATATACCTTTGATTCTTCCTTCTCATTTTTTTTTGGTTAAGAACCCTTAATGGGTTCTCCCAATAAACATGTTATTTGTTAAGTTTCTTAAATAAAGTTCTTAACTTAATTTTATTAATAAAAAAATCATTAAGAACCCTTAATGGGTTTCTTGCAATAATGATGCTCTTAGGATGGCACAATTCTCTCTCCTTTTATTTTTCTCACTTGCAAAGGTTGACCAAATGAGCATCCCACTTGGCACTTGCTACTATTCTTCCCACTCAGAGAAAAGTTCCCAAAAAGTAAATTTATTTTCTATTTGGTAGAGTTATCATATCATGAATATAAATTTAATATTATAATTTAAAGCTTTCATTCGTTATTTCTCTCGTATGATCGTATCACTAGTTCAGTCGGCATACTCTTTTAAAATTTATCATGATTTTTTTTGTATTATCATAAAGCGTTGTTCTTGACAAAAAAACAAACTTCATCTATCATTTATATATATAAAATTATAATGTGGCTTCAAAATTTTAAGTTTGATTTATAATCATTTTTTCTCTTAAACCCTATCAAACTAGGTTAAGGTACACTCTTTCTTGCCGTATTTAATTACCTTTGTGAATTATGATAATTGGTTTTTTTTTCATTTTTATACATGCATTTTTCTTTTGTTATGTAACAATTCTTATCTCCTCCAAAGATAAGTTGATATTTTCAAAGATTTCAGTTCTCTACTGTATGATATATATATATATATATATATATATATATATATATATATATATATATATGGTTTGGTTCCCCGAAATAATAACATAATTAAATTCTCAAAGTTTTTTCATGAAGAATTTAGAATATTAAAATGTAAAATAAAAAATGTAAAATAAATGTCATGGGGAAAACTTATCTATATATTATTATTTAAGAGGTCATTTAAAAAAATTAACTTTATTTTGTAAATTATTATACATACGGTGCCATTACAAATAAGAAAAAATAATTGAAATATGAAATGATATAATTGTCTTTCAAAATTATTGAAGAGAATATGGAAAGTATTTGTTTTCCATTATTGAAAGTATTTACTATTTGGTTTCTTAATTATTACAATATTGAAAATATTATATCTATTCGAGATCTTGCAATATTTTTTACCTAATTTGTATTATTTTATTTGAATATATATATAAAAAGTTAAAAAATATATTTTTATATTTTTATAAATAGTTAGACATAAGAAAATTGATTTTTTAAGAGTTCGTTGACTGACCACAAAATTCAGAGTCATTAAACGGTGCATATTAGAGTTGGTGTTTCAAGATTGTAGTTATTTGCGGGTTATACCGAATAATATATCAGAGTCGTTAAAAATATTTCTAATTTTCAAATGCCCACAAAAACGGATCTCATAAGTTAAAATATTATTTTTTAGTTTTAAAGATAGATTATATATACTCAATTTATTAAATAATATGTTTTTTCTTTGAAATTTAACTATAGTTTGTATATTTTTATTTGAGTATGCGTAAGTTTAAGTTTATATTTTAGTTCACTGCAAAATAGATTAAGTAAACAGGTTAGTCCAGTTTGACAACTCTATCTACAATCATTAGTTATGCATATTATAAAATTCAAAATAAATATCAAAACAAATTTTCTTAAATTTCAAAACTTTGTTTTTTAAATTACTCTGCGATATAAAGCGGAGTAAATCATAGTTATTGTATATATAAGAATATATAACTATTAATAGTAATTAGAAAGTGATTTAGAGGTACCTTTAAATAACGGACCACAAGTTTACCTACCAATCTTCAGCCTCTCTTTTTTCTTATCACACAAACACATTGGCCCTTGATGTTCCATTCATTTATTTAATTAGATTTTATATATTTTAATTAATTGTTAATTTCCGATTTTATACATATGGATAGTGATCCCCACCATCTTGTTTAGGTTTGGTTCTCTTGATCTCATTCACCAATTAATTTAATAGTTTTTGGAAAGAGTTAGGCGTATATAATTTATATCCGAAAATATTTGAACAAGGTCATTTCATCCCATAATAATTATTCGGTTGGTTTTTTTTGTTTGTTTATTAACATTCTAAATATCTAAAACAGTTTGAGGATCCAAATTGGGGTATCAAATTTACATAAATAATATCTCGGTTGGATCATTAATCCCAAACTTAAATTTGAAAAATTTCAAAGTATTTATCAAATTTTCATTATTTCATATCACACTCGATCTTCACAATAAAATCGATGTAACAATGTAAGTTAAGAGAAAAAATGAATTAATAAAATTTTGAGATAATTTTTTTAATATATTATATTTTAATATAACTTAAGTCATTTTTTTCTTAATTCATTTTCTTAACTAGATCGAAATGAACAAGTAAATTTATGAGTATTACAACCTAATAAAAAATCTTTTATTGATTTAACATGGTCGTAGAAACCAAAATCTAATAAATTTAAAATATTTATTACGTCACAAATTCAGATAGCTGAAGCTAAAATGGCTAAAGCATGTTCATCATAATCAACATATTTTTGGCCTGGTACCTAAATTCTATAAAATGGTTCAATATTATCCGAATTCAAACCCGACTTAATTAAAAAGGTATTGATATTCCTTCAAGTTTGGATTGTTTTTTAATGATATTCTTTCATATCCTAAACCAGAACATGTTTTATGGTTTCGTCCCAAATATCACTTAATCATGTAAATTTTAAGTTTTGTTTTTAATACTTTTTCAATTGAGTTAACACAAGTAATTAAACAGTTCAAACCCGACTTTCTACAGTACATGGTCCAAATAGTTGTTAAAGAAATGTGTATTCACCTTTAAACCCACTAATCTCGTTTGGTTACCTGACGAAACATTAGAAATATCAAGAGAACAATAAAAGTGGGTAGAAACTGAAAGAATGATGTGGTGGAATATGATTCGTTAACGATAAAAATAAATAAATCTTTGTAGGGATTGACGAAGAAAGTTGATGTTGTAACCTTTCATTGGGTTTGGTCTCAGCTTTGTTATTTGCTTTGGCACTTCCCAATAATGCCTTTGTCGGCTATACTCGTCCAACCAAAGTTAGGTTATCCATCCTATACACATTATTATTATCATTATTTTTAATCCCTATTTCTTTATCTAAAATCTAATAACTTTTCGTATTATTTCTTTAAACTATTTACTTAATTAAATTATGTTTTACCAACCCTGATAGTAGCCCACACACGAGGATTATTGGTTACGACTATAAGAAAAAATACAATCCATATTAAATGTTCTAGTCTTCTTTTATTTACAATAAATAATTTTAGTATTATATGACCAAAAACATCTCCAACCAAGATAAATCTTCATCTCTAAAAAAATTAATTTTTGCATTTTAGTCCTAGATATTAATAATAATTAAATTATAATAATAAACTTTCATAAATAACTAAAAAATACATTGAATAAAATGTTAGATGAACTTTTAGTAAATAAAATATTACATGATAGTATAAAGTTACACATAAATAATAATAAAATATACATAACCTAAATAATAAAATTACATGTAAAAAAAAATTAATCAACAAAAATATTTTCATAATAATCTTATATATGATCAATCAATACATTTCAAAGTGATAAATATGTTTTTTTATTTTATTTTTTTATATATAAATTACAAATTAAAAATTGTTGAAATTGATTTAAAAAAAAATACTGGTATATTTATTTGATTTTAAAAGCTGATAATGGTCGAGAAATATAGAACTCTTCAATACATGGAGACAGGCAGAAGGTTGCAATAATCATTTTACTTGATATAAAAGTCAATTTTGGCGTTTAAATAAAGTGTTTGCAGTTGCACCAAAAGAATTTAGAAAATATATATAGATTCTGTGCGAACTGCAGGCATTAAATTTAACGGATCAAAAATGATTTGAAGTGCATGTAATATTAAATAATTAATTTATAATTATACTAATTAAGAAGAGTTGGTCCCTGGCCGCCAGACCAGTCTCCTTAGCAGAAGGTGTGGCAGACTCGTTTCTATGACATATACATTATTTATTAGTATAAATTAGTAAATTTTATTAGATTTAGTTAATTAATCAAAATCCTAATGTTGAACAAGGTGTGGGAGCTTTAAAAAATAAAATCAAAATAATGGCCCATTCATTTATTTATTTTTAAATCAAGAGTAAGATGACAAACATAGTAACTGGCTGAATCGATATTTTAATGTAATGATTTAGGAAATCTTCCAAAAAATCAAACGCCATGATTAGTTTTGTTTTGTTCTTTTTTGTTTGTATTTTCAAGTTTATAGTAATATATATATTAACGATTAAGCTGATGAATAAATAATATAGTATCTTTTAAGAGACATATTAGATGTCTTTTGATCATCTATATTCAGCAGGAGATTATACGGCTCTCGATGAATCAAGTTATATCTATTAATAGAACAGATTAATCAGAAGTACAAAAACCAAGAAGATGAAATTAGCTCGAATCATCAAAAAGAGTATGAGGTTCTTCTTCAAAAACTCAGATCGATAATCTGAAAAATAGATTAAAGTCAGAATCTTAAACTCTAAGTTTCAAACATTAAACTGTTGACAAAAAGCTTAAGACTTTTAAAATTAATCATAATTTATAAAAATAAACCCTAACTCCAGAAACCTAAAACATAAAATTTTAACCCTAAAATCTAACCAACATGAAATATTTCACTAAGTATAAAATATCTAACCTATTATGTAATACATGTGTTTCAAAAATTCCCTATTTTTTTGGGGTCAAAAATTCCCTAATTATCCTGAAATTAATTTAGGTAAAAAGGTATTAATTATCAATTTTTAATAGCAAATAATTTTTAAAAAAATTTGTTCTCATCACACACCATGCATACATTATCTGTACGCTTGAACCGAATTTTTTTGAAAAAGTGATTACATTTTTAAATCTCGTTTTGAACTTCTATTATCTTTAGACCGGTTCTGTTCTAATATCCAACACAACTTTTTTCGTCGGCATGAAAACATGAACAATACTGTGAGAATAATAGAAAAACATTGACTTTGGAGAAAACAATAAAGAAATATATTTTTTTTTTAAAAGAGGAAGAAGGTGGAATTAAAAAAGAAAGGAAATAGTAATAAGGATGTCATGTTTTCTAAATAAAATAATGGAATTTGACCCACAAGTCGCATTACCTTTTTAGAGAGTTCAGATGATTGGTAAAATTAAATTAAATTATCTTTAATTAGATTAAACCTCATCCACAACAAATAACAGAGAATAATATAACAATCCATCAATTATAGAAAAAAAAAATTTTGAATGGAAGAAAAAATTGAAAGTGGTGGTTCACATGTCATCAACAATAAGCACCATCCATCGAATCATGGCATCCCTCACAATCATCTTATCCACACGACACGAGAAGCAAAGCAGTTCCAAAACAATATCTTTGTCAGGTAGTTCGACACGTGTCAAATCTAGACAGCTTCAAACATTTGGGTCCTACCAATGATTTGCTATGATGGAGTGTCTGATTCTGATTCTCCCACATATATATGTTATAAAATCATGATAATGACGACTTTGATGACAATTAATCCACTCGTTAATTTCAGGCTTTAATATTTTTAGTGTTAGTTAAGTTATATAACAGTATCTACAACATCTATATTTTTGTAATTAATTAAAATATATTTCAGTCAATAAAAATGATTTATATAATGATCTGAGAAATATGTATTGAAAAAGATAAATTTTCCGTAATTAAAGAAATTTAAAACACGGAAAACTAAGAAAATTTTAGGTCTTGTTAATATTTTTTATATCAATGCAGGTAAATAAACTTCCACGGGAAAATATTGTTTTAGATATAAAAAAGAATATATAATCATTGATATATAATATATCAATTTAATTATTTTTTGACGCTAATATATCAATTTAATTTAAAAATTGAAAATGAATGTAATTGTATAATTAAGGACAGACTGAGTTGGAAGAATGATGGATGTTGTCTGATTTTTTTTTTTATAATCTTTCCGGCTTTGCGGCCAGCCAGACATATTGCTTTTCTTGTCTGCATTAATTTTGTTCTAAATTTTTAATATTTTCTTCTTATTTTTACGCATATATATATATATATATATATATATATATATATATATATATATATAAAACACACAGACACATATGGATGTGTAGTCAAATAGTGGATTCCATTAGTATATATATATATATATATATTTACAGCAAATTTTTTTATAAATTGCTATTTGTAGAAAAGTAATATACAAATATTTATTTAATTACTTACCAAGGTGGTGTACTACTTTTCCGAGAGAATTTATTTTAAAAAATAAAATAAATAACTTTTTAAAAATAATGTTTTGTGTTCTTTTTTACCTATCACAATTTCTGAAAAGATACTATCAAATTTCTGTTCAAAAGAGCTTAAGATAAATCCTTTTAGGGGATTTTTGAATTCTTTAAAAAAATTGGTATTTCTGAAAAACAAAACTTAAATGGTTATTTCTGAAAATATCTCTAATGTTACATACTTACATTATTTGATCTATTGTGATTTTAAATGTATAACTTGCTTACAAACTTTATTAGGTAGCGTGCAAGTGAAGATAAAATATATGGATTTCTAGGGATATATAAGGTTTGTTGATAATTTTTATGGAATTTTTAGAATAGAAAATAAAAAAATGAATATAATTGAATCCCTGCAAAGAAAAAAAAATATAATGTTCACAAATATTATATATATATATATATATACTATTTAAAAAAAATTCATATATTCTTTCCAAATTATATGTTTTTTGAATTAATTCTATGAACTTTAAAACTAAATACTCTAATCTTTTCCCCGTAAAAACTAAAATATTCAGTTGAATTAGATGCGAGATATTGTGATTTTGTGAATATGTATAAAGTATGAGTGCCAAAATAAATATTCCAAATGTATTTCTAACTGTATTTCATGTCTTCAGCGTGTGCGTAATTAAGGGTATCATATTCATATTATATTCGTGATATATTCCAAATAGTTTCCACGCATAATCATCTCTTTAAATAATAATTCTGTTTTTTAACCAGTTAATAATTATAACTCTGCCTTTTTATATAAATAATTGGAGTATCTAGAAGAGGGCATTTAGACTGTTTGTTAGAGACGTATTCCCCGATTCTTTTTTTTTTTAAAAGGGGAAGGAATATTACCTTGAAATGTAAAAGGGTGCAAATAATTGAATCAAATTGGGTTAAAAATAAATAATTTAAATACTTTGGCTCAGAGGAATGAATAATTATACTAATACATAGGATAAAAAAAAGGGACACGATGAGGTCGATATTTTGACTTTGTAAAAGACGAATCATCAGGCCTTTGACAACCAAAGTCTGGTCAGAGAGTATATATCATAATAAATCCAATAAAGTTTATTTCTGTTTTAATTGTTAAGACATTATTGAAATTATAATTTCATTAGAATTTTAATTTATCATAATGACAATAACATTTTATCTGCCATTACCATTCTTGTATGTAGTTAAAAATCCAAACTTTCAAAAAAAAAAATATGAACTCTTTTATTGTTGTTGTTAACATAAAAAAAACTATATTTCTTCTATTGCTTACTTTTATTAATTAATATAATGGCTACCTTACCTAATTATATGTTTTTCTTATGATAAATGCTACCTAATTAGTGGTAACTAGGGATTGATCTCCGCGCTCCGCGCGGAGTTATTTTATATTGATATATTATAAATTTATTTATATGCTATTTTTTAGGAAATATTTTTTTTTTAATTTTGAATTTTAGTTTAATAGTCGGATTATGTTTATTGCATTGTGTGTACGTGCATGTGTTTTATTTTTTTCTCATCATTAGTGTTTGTATATAACAACAGTTTTTTCTTAATTATGTTGTTAACTTATGTTGAAATATTTTTTTTTTATGTGTTTATACATTGTATGTGACTACTGTGTGATTGCAATTACAGTTTTATATTTATTTTTATTTAATACTATTTCAAATATCTCATAAGTTACATATTTAGTTGAGCGTATAATATTACATTGTTGTTCCGGAATCTATAGTTCATACTGAGGCCAATTATAACTTCATCAGCCCGTCTACACATTAACTAAACAAACCACTTACATTTGATGATAAATGATTTAAGTACATGTACATATTTGAGTATTTAAAATTATATATTTATGTACGTATAGTTTTAGGTTGTTTAGAATTACATCCTCTAATAGGGAATCGTTTCTAATGTTTGATCCTTTATGCTTATATATATTTTGGCCCAAATATTTATTTCTTCGTGAAAGACCGTTGACAAAAGATCTGTGATTTTTTCTTTGTTTCCCATCTCCAAAAAACATATCCTCTTTAGCTTCTAAAAATCCAACCAATCTCACTCCCATAAATGTATGCATGGAGCATGTCTATGTATGCATCTTTTATCCAAATATATATACTTTAGCAATTGTTGGTGACATATATAATTAGCTTGCTGACTTTATGCTATAAAAAGTGTTCGTTACACTTTAGCTAAATCGTGAAATTAGACTATATATTTTGTTAATCTGATTTAATGATATTGTGCATTTTATTACCTTTACTATAGAGAATATTGTAGTGATGACGTGGATAGCTAAAATTGAAATAAAATTCTTCCATTATATAATAGAGTAATTATATGCCTCGCGCGTTGCGCGAGATAACATTTTTAAACAGTTATCAATACGAATCGTTGAATAGATATTGCCAAATATAATATTTTCCTTGAAAAAAGAATAAATCCTTCAGGTGAAAACTTTCTAAGAGGAAGAAACGGCATCGACGACCATCTTATGACCTTTTACCCTAAAGAAAATTTCTTCCAGATTCAGGTCCCGTGAAGATATCTTCTTAGAAGCTTTAATGTTCACTATTAACCTAATCATACATATGATTAAATAACAATGGGAACTTACCACCACCCCGAAATTAATGTAAATATGCCAAGTTTAAATATCAGTAAATGCAAATGTGTAAACATAACACTCATGACGTTACAATAGGTTTGGTAAATATGTTTTACCCACCAAAACAAGTGCATTGTGCCATATATATAGAAATTGTCGACCAAGTCATAAACGTTCCTATCTAATATCACTAATTACGTTGCATGGTCAAACAATTTAATATTTTTATATAAAAAGCTCATTAATTTCACTTGCTAAAAAAGATTAAAAAAGATTTTTTTTATTTTAGTTTTGTGCATACATATTTGATATTTCTGAACATTAGTCAATTTTTCAAACATTTTACTGCCAATTCTTTTGTTATCTTGCACTCGTTCTCTTTCCGGCAGTTATTTCTTTTCACTTTCTCTTCACTCACATATAAAAGATTGGAAAGTGATTTGATTTTCAACTCATTGTAGAACTATTTTCTCCTTTTCATTCATACACTATGCTTTCTCTTATCAGTTGCATGAACTTTTTGCTGATTTGAGCGTCAAAGTTTTTTACTGGTGATACACATTTGTCGTGGCGAGGATGTTTCCACCTATTATGATGCACGTCAAATCTGCTTATTAAATATCGATTCTTATCTTTGAACCCGTTTCTATCTACCATACATCATATATTATTGAGACACCTTGCACTATAATCTTACTATTTTTTTTTTAAAACAAAAATTCTCTGATGATATATTTTTTCATCTATATAAATATTATGATTTTAGCTACACATAATTTTTGATTTTCTTAAAATGTGTAACTTGTTGCAAAAAAATGTAACTTAAAAACTCATTAAAAAGTCTAAATTTTTCTTGAAAAATAATTATTCTTATTTTGAGTAAAAACATTTTAAATTTTTTATTTACTATTACAATTAACTTGTAATTTTTTATTATCCTAAATCATTTGTAACTATTAGAAAAAAGTTTTTTGATCCATTTAATATATTTAACGTGATAATTGTTTTCCATATTTCTTAAAAAGTAATAACTGCTCCATTAACTATATGTTAATATATAATTTTATATTCATCTAATCTTTATTCAATTTTTTTATTGTGTTGTATTTTTCTCGTTTTTTTGTAAATATATTTTTGATGAAAAATGATAATTATAAAAAATGTGTTAATTGATTGATTCATCAACTTTAGTGTAAATGTCTTTCTCTTTTTTTTTAATGAAAAATAATAATTATTACAAAGTGAATTAATTGAGTCATTAACTTTAGTTTTAATTTTTTTTTTTTTTGTTGTTGCTGATGTGGATATTCTAGATTTTGAGAAAACTCTCCTATTATATAATAGGTTATACGTTAAGAATATAATTTATGAGGTCGACAATTGGCTATATGATAGAATGCCCAAAGAAAAAGCGAAACGAAAAGTCATCGTTTATTTCCCTTTATTCTACTCCACTTGAACTTTCATTTCACAACTCTTTTATAAACTGCTCTGCTGCAGATGCTTTCATTGCACAATTTTTTTAGTTAAAAATATATTGTATTACGTTTCCATAAAAAAAAAAAATTTAATCTGCCACTACACATACGTACATAAATATTTGTTCTATGTATATCTAGGCAGATAAATAGATTGTTCTATGTCCTAATAAATTGGTCAATCATGTATATTGAACTCATTCACTCTTATTAGTTATTATTAACCGAGAGAAGATTGATTGCATCATTGCTTGCGTTATAAAAGGTGGTTCGAAACACGTACTTACGTACGTGCGAGAGTCCATAGTCACTAATCCACTATGGTGACTCACTCTTTGCCTTGGACATATAATCCCAACAATTTGGTACCACTTTCGTCTTACAGTATCTTACCACTTTTTGATTCCATTATTTGTATAGGTTCTTTGATTTAATTTTAATTTTATTTATTGCGGTATAACTGTTGCAAATACATCCGTTTTTTAATTCATTGGCCCATTAGTCGTGGGTTTTCTGATTTGATTGCAAAAGAAATAATTAAGTAATTAACAAAAAAAAAAGATTATATATATAATTAAGCATATATCTGTATACAAGTTTTTGTGTGTGTTGAAATGTTATATTTTGCATTGAATATCATATATAATACAAAACACGATATTGTTACATAAATATATCACCAATAAAATGTGGAATATATAAACCAATTGTGGGAATAATTTTACACTTGGGTTACCATTATAAATGTAAAAACAAAAAGAGAGGTGCCTAATATTACAGAGAGATCAGAGATGCGAACTGCAAGCATCTATTAAAAAATATATATATATATATATATATATAATAGCTGAATACTAATGACAAATGGGCTAGGGTTAAAAAGGTTAAAAAGAGCAACCATTTTTGTGTCAACTTATAAATTGTTTTGTCAAACTTTTCAAAAATCCGAAGTTAAACACGATTCTCAATGTTGCTTCTACAATTGCCACTCATTTGGCTCACGCCATACGTATGCATGTCCAATGACCTCGTATTCGAAGTTAGAACACGTAAGACCACTTTACAAAACATATATTTTATTTATATAAAACACATATATATATATATATATGGCGTGTTTGTGTATATATATAGTTATTTTCTTTTGTATATATAGATTAGCTTATAAAAGAAAACTATTTGTTATAGTATATAACATGATTTTAAAACCAAAAAGGTATATAACATGATTTTTAGGCCTAATTGTTGGACGATCACGCAATTGTTGTTTTATTTCCCTTTACCAAAAATTTGTTGTGTTCTTTATATCTATATATTAAAATGGTTCATGGCATAAAAAATATGCTAGTGATTCGTTCGCTATTATCATATAATGTGAAAAATAATAACTCGCAGCGAACAATTTTTTTTTATAAGCTTTTTTGTAAAAAAATAAGAAATGAAAGATTGATTATTACAACAAACATTAAAAGAAATATAAATTGTCAAAGAACAATAAATTAGTTGATTGTGATTGTACATGAACAAAATCAATACATTTACTACCACTTGATTGTGATTGTACTCAGTTGCTCTTAATGGTGAATTGACGGGTTTTTTACGAAGAAGAAAGGTTTGAGACAAGAATATTCGATCTCTTCTTCGTTGTTTGTTCTTGTCTTGTCCAATAATCTTGATGAGGCGGCACATAATTCTCAGTTTAGAATCCATCCCTTATGCGTGGATCCTTTGGTGACTTATTTCAGCTCCGCGGATGATGTCTTTATTTTCTTCGACGGGTATGAGACATCACTAGCATCAATGAGAAGGTTAAATTTACCTCGTCTCTAGTCTTAATCTAAACTTACACAAGTCCTGCATATTTATTGGTGGAAACAGGCTCATTTGTCATTTTCGGGTAGATTGTAGCTCATTCGATATGTTCTTTATAACATGATCAATTTTTTGCTAGCTGTTTTCCCTCTCCTAATTAAGGAGGTGTTTCGATACTTTGGAGAAGATTTGCAACGTTTTTCTTTGGAGCAGAGCACCTAATTCGGCTAGAGGAACCAAAATATTTTGAGATAAGGCATGTATTAACATCACAGCTCAAAACGATGTTATCTCATATGTTTCAGCTATTGGATCTGCGAGTGGGCCTAAGAAACAACTAAAGAGCTTGGACCAGAAGATATGGAAGCCCAAGACTATACAACCCATCTCGCAGCAACGGTCATCAGAGACAGAGGAATACGACAAACAACCTGCAAAATTGATGGACATAACCATGAAGTTCACGACAAATCCAGTCAAAATTCAAAACAGGTTTGATGCTCTTTCGACATTATCCCAATGATTACAACTGCCTTAAGATGACGACATATGTCACTAGGGTTTATGTGTGCTCCATTCAAGCTTCTGTATAAATAAGCAATGTCGATGTAACAAAGTCTTTAAGCAGTCAAAATAATGAAATAAGATTCAGCTTCACAAAATTTATAAAAAATTTCTATTTCTTTCATGGTATCAGAGCCATGGACGATGGTGCCATGGATCTCTATGTTTCTCCACCTATAAACATTTTTAAATTGTGTTACTCTCTCTCACAAAAATTACATTCTCTGGAAGTCTCAGTTTGAAGCCTTTCTGTCTGGTCAGAGACTTCTCGGTTTTGTTACCGGTGCTACACCACGGCCACCTGACTACATCACCGTTCCTGGCATCAATGGTGTAAACACTCAGGCTCGTAATCCAGATGCTCCACGGTGGGCTCAAACAGATCAAATCGTTCGCTCATGGCTACTTGGTTCGTTTTCTGAGGATCTTATGAGCCTTGTCGTCGCCTGCGTCACATCTCAGGATGTTTGGCAGACTCTCGCTCTTCATTTCAAAATGGTCACTTTCTCTCGTCTTTTTGAGCTTCAACGAAAGCTTCAGACTGTCTCCAAAACTGGCAAGTCAATGTCTGATTATCTTAAGGAGATCAAGACAGTATGTGACCAGTTGTCGTCTATTGGAAATCCTGTTACAGAGAAAATGAAGATATGTGCTGCTCTCCATGGTCTAGGTCGTGACTATGAACCAATCAAAACCAGTATTGAAGGTCAAATGGACTCTGATCCTATTCCAGTTTTTGACGACATCATTCCACGACTTACCTCTTTTGATGTTCGTCTCCAGAGCTACAACTCCTCTACAGAAGTCTCTCCTCATCTTGCTTTCAATACTGTCCCGAATCCTACCAGCTACTACAACAACATAGGAGGCAGAGGTCAGTTTCAAAGAGGTTATTTTTGTGGTAATCGTGGCAGGGATTCCTTCTCAACCCGTGGACGAGGGTTTCATCAGCAAATCTCCAACTTTCATGGTTCCTCTGCATCTTCTGATATTGACGATAGGCCATCCAGTCAAATTTGTGGAAGAAAGGGTCATCAAGCTCTTAGTTGCTGGCATAGGTTTGATAATTCCTATCAACTTGAGAATACTCACAATGCCATGGCTGCTCTCAGGATCACAGACATCACTGATCACTCCGGCCAGGAATGGCTTCCAGATACAGGTGCTAGTGCGCACATCACCAACTCCGCTCAGCATTTACATCACAGCTGCCCTTACTCTGGATCTGAAGCAGTCATGGTAGCTGATGGAATTTTCCTACCTATTTCCCATACAGGCTCTGCAGTGATCGGTTCTTCATCAGGTACGATACCTTTAAATGATGTTCTTGTGTGTCCTGATATTGCAAAATCACTTCTCTCAGTTTCTAAGGTTACAAAAGATTATCCTTGTTCCTTTAAGTTTGATTGTGATGGGGTTGTTGTTAAGGACAAGGTCACCAAGAGACTAATAATATTGGGAAGAAACAGTGAGGGTCTTTACACGTTGAAAGATTCAGGGGATTCAAAGGCTCAAGTGTTCTTCTCGTCCAAGCAATAGTCCATAAGTGATCTAATCTAGCATCGAAGACTGGGTCATCCGAATGCTCAAGTTCTTCAACAACTAGTTTCTGCAAAATTTATTTCTGTTAATAAAAGTACCAGTCTGATGTGTGAGTCATGTCGACTTGGGAAAAGCACTAGGTTATCTTTTTCTGCTTCTGAGTTTGCTGCTTCTAGACCATTACAAAGAGTACACTGTGATCTTTGGGGTCCCTCTCCAGTTGTCTCTGTACAAGGTTTCATATATTATGTAATCTTTATTGATAATTGGTCAAGATATTGTTGGTTTTATCCATTGAATCACAAGTCTGATTTCTTCTCAGTATTCACCAATTTTCAGAAACTAGTGGAGAATCAGTTTAAAACAAAAATTGAAACATTTCAGTGTGATGGAGGTGGAGAGTTTACAAGCAATTGATTTCTTTCCCATCTCTCAGGTCATGGTATTCAACAACTTGTATCCTCCCCTCACACACCACAGCAGAATGGTTTGGCTGAAAGAAAGCACATACATCTGGTTGAATTGGGATTATCAATGATGTTTGAAAGTAAAATGCCTCACAAGTATTGGGTATAAGCTCTGTTTACAGCAAATTGTTTGGTCAATCTTCTCCCTACGGCTGCATTAATCTCTAGCGAATCTCCTCATCAAAGGTTATATGGTCACGCACCTGAATACTCAGCACTCAGAACCTTCGGTTGTGCTTGTTATCCCACCTTGGGAGATTATGCAGTCAATAAATTTGATCCACGATCCTTGAAGTGTGTTTTTCTCGGCTACAATGCTCGATACAAAGGTTACAGATGTTTGTATCCACCAACTGGAAGGGTGTATATAAACATACACGTTCTTTTTGATGAAGAGGTGTTTCCTTTTCATGATTCCTACAGCTCCTTTCAAACTAATAATGGCACAACTCTGCATGATGCTTGGCTTAAAGGTTCTCAATCGCAAGCTCCTACATCTTCTGCCTCAAGACAAAATGATATCTATGGTCCTCCTCCTTCTGTTTCAGTATCTTCACCTGCCGTTGATACTCCGGTTATACTTGCAGTTCCCTCTGAGACAGTTTCATCATCAATTTTCACGGTTGCAGACTTTCCCCCTCTTCCCGGTACGTCTGAGGCATCACAAATTTCTCCTACTTCTCTCTTGATGACACCAGAAATGACTACTAATGGTGAAGGTGAATGTTCTAAGCGTATGGCTTGCTTAGATCATGTTCCTATAGGCGACAGCATTCAACCTTCATCAAGTGGGATAGTCATTTTCTCGGAACCTCCATCTACAGCTCAAAACGATGTCAATACTCAAGCCAGCTCTATCTCTGCAACTTCACAACACCCTATGGTTACAAGATCTAAAGTAGGAATTCACAAACCAAATCCGTGTTATGCTCTTATGACTCATAAGGTAGCTTACCCTGAACCAAAAACAGTGTCTGCTGCTTTGAAAGATCCCGGCTGGACTGATGCGATGAATGAAGAGTATGGAAATTGTTCTGAGACAAGAACATGGTCTTTAGTTCCATATACACCAGATATGCATGTTCTTGGAAGCAAATGAGTTTTTAGAACCAAATTAAATGCTAATGGAACACTTAACAGACTTAAGGCTCGACTTGTTGCTCAGGGATTCTGTCAGGAAGAAGGTATAGACTACGTGGAGACATATAGTCCAGTAGTTAGGACGGCCACAATAAGAGATGTGCTCAATGCTGCAACAGTAATGGGCTGGGACATAAAGCAAATGGATGTACAAAATGCCTTTTTGCACGAAGACCTCACTGAGACAGTTTACATGAAGCAACCTGCTGGATTTATTGACAAATCAAGACCATATCATGTTTGTCTCCTTCATAAAGCTCTCTATGGTCTCAAACAAGCTCCAAGAGTTTGGTTTGATAAGTTTAGTACCTTTTTGCTTGAGTTTGGATTCATCTGCAGTAAACCAGACATATCCCTCTTTGTGTATGCTCATAACGACAACATCATCTTCCTTTTAATTTACGTTGACGATATGGTCATCACAGGGAATGACTCAGGAACACTTAAGAAGCTTATTGAAGAGCTCAACAAGCAGTTTAGAATGAAAGATCTGGGAAAATGGCTTATTTCCTTGGTATTCAGGCTCAGTTTCATTCTGAAGGATTGTTCTTGTCTCAACAAAAATACGCAGAGGATCTCTTGGCTGTTGCAGGACTCAGTGATTGTGCTCCAATGCCTACACCATTACCTTAACAGCCATACAACACGCCAAATCAGAATCAGCCCTTCTCAAATCCAACATACTTCCAGAGTTTAGCTGGCAAATTACAGTATCTTACTCTTACAAGACCTGACATCCAATATGCAGTGAATTTTGTTTGTCAGAAAATGCATGCCCCTACTGAATCTGAATTTCATCTACTGAAGAGAGTGTTACGGTATGTCAAAGGTACTGTCACAATGGGTATTTCATTCAACAAAAACTATGATTTCACTTTAAGAGCTTACAGTGACAGTGATTGGGTTGGATGCCCCATCACACGATGATCAACTGGTGGATTTTGCACTTTCTTGGGGAATAATCTCATTTCCTGGAGCTCCCACAAACAATAAACTGTAGCTAAGAGTTCAACAGAAGCAGAATACAGGTCTCTGTCAGAAACTGCATCAGAATTGACTTGGATCGGTTCAATACTACGTGAGCTCGGAACTCCACTTCATTCCACTCCAGAACTGTACTGTGATAACCTCTCTGCCGTCTACTTGTCAGTTAATCCAGTCTTTCACAAGCGATCCAAGCATTTCGAAACGCATCACCATTATGTACGAGAAAGAGTAGCACTCGACACAGTTGTGGTAAAACACATCCCCTCTCATCTGCAAGTTGCTGACATATTCACCAAGTCACTACCGGTTGCTGCCTTCTCTTCACTAAGGTTCAAACTTGGCGTCGTTACTCCACCCACGCCAAGTTTGAGGGAGAGGATATTAACATCACAGCTCAAAATGATGTCATCTCATATGTTTCAGCTATTGGATCTGCGAGTGGGCCTGAGAAACAACTAAAGAGCTTGGGCCAGAAGATATGGAAGCCCAAGAATATACGACCCATCTCGCAGCAATGGTCATCAGAGACAGAGGAACACGACAAACAACCTGTAAAATTGAAGGACATAACCATGAAGCTCACGACAAATCCAGTCAAAATTCAAAACAGGTTTGATGCTCTTTCGACATTATCTTAATGATTAGAGCTGCCTTAAGATGACGACATGTGTCACTAGGGTTTATGTGTGTTCCATTCAAGCTTCTGTATAAATAAGCAATGTCGATGTAACAGAGTCTTTAAGCAGTCAAAATAATGAAATAAGATTCAGCTTCACAAAATCTATCAAGTTTTTCTATTTCTTTCAGCATGTACAACCTATGTAGCACGGGGACGTCTACTTGCACCCGTCTCACGTACCGAAAACGTTTTGGAGACGGGTATTTCATGGGGACGGCATCGAAACATCCCATAGACCTTTCGAACAAGGCGGGGACGGCAAGCCAAAAACGGAGACGGCAGAGTTGACGTATGGAGACGTTTCCGAAATGTTTCGGTTGTAAATTAAGCGACGCCGGTTGAGAAATATATAAATTAACTTATTTTTTCAAAACAAATTTTTTAAAAAAACACGTTTAAACTTTTAGGGTTTGAGTTTTAATCGTCTCATCTTACGACTTTATCACTTTGCCTTCTCTAAGTTTTCTTCACCATTCACGTTGAACGTAGCAAGTTCCGAAGTACGTCTCTAAACTAATCAGTCTTCTTATTGTTTTTGTCTCAAATTCAAAAGGGAGTTAGTGTTGGTTGTTCATGTCGTAGGTCAATGGTTTTGTTATTTTGTTCGTATGGTACGGGTACGGGGACAAAAAAACGGTCAATGAGCTGCTTGCCATCTCAAATTTTAGACACAAATTCATTCGCACTTGATTCTTTTCTTTGGAGAAACTCTCATGATGAACCTCCTGGGTTCTTCACATAAAATCAAACTTGACCCTCTCCAGCAAGCTCAAGTACCTTGGTTCAAATCTGTGTGGTTTTCACAACGAATCCTTAAGCATGCTTTCATTCAAAGGGTGGCGATTCGTGACAGGTTAACCACTAGGGATCGATTATTGCGTTGGAGATTGATTGTACCTATCTTTTGCCTTCTTTGTTCCTCGGGTTCCGAGACCAAAAAACATTTATTTGTTGCATGTCACTTCGCAAGGGAACTATGGGATGGGAGATATTGTTTTCACACCAGTCCTTGTCGCCTCCCTTGTCTTTTGATGGTATGGTAGCTTGGGTAAGGTCATCAACTCTACACTCCAAGCTCAAGATTATTGTGAAGCTATTGTTTCAAGTAGGCATCTACGAAATATGGAAAGAGAAAAAGTTACGTCTTCACACCTCAGTTATAAAAACCCTCAACCAAATCATCATGCAACCCCATCAAGTTTTTTTTTTTTTGATAACCTAGGCTGTCCGGTCGACATCCTACTGGAGAGATGGGGACTGGCTACCACATGCCAAACCAGTAAGACTTCGCGCCTTCCGACTATTGCCTAGAGTGAGTTGGCCCAACTGACAAAGCCTCCTCATGGGTTTTCAACTGGGCCGAAGCCCAGTGCCAGCTTCCACACACGTTTGTGACCTTGTTTCGAGCATCTGCGCCAGGGGAGAATCGAATTCGGGTGGGAATGTACCCTTTACCTAGCCGTTCTCCTCCGACCGACCACTCGACCACGCCCGTGTGGGCTAGGAAAATATTAAAAATATTTTCCCTACTAAGGGACTCGAACATAAAGCCTCCCACTCACAATAACAAAAGTACCACTAGACCACAAGCCTCTTGGCGACTCCATCAAGTTCTGCATGGTAAATTAGCAGGACTGGATCAATCAGCACAACACAACCGAATCACTATCACTCCAACTCGAAATGCTAAGAGCTACTTATACACCTGGTTTCGCTTCATTCAAAGGTAGAGATTATCAATCTCTTCTAAAAACATCTCACTTTTTTGCTTCACATGTGTTTCACTTTAACTTATGTGTTATGTATTTACTTAAGGATCATGCTTAAAATGGTATATTTGTAAGCAAACATTATGATGAAATGAAATATGCAGTAAAACGAAAGATAAAATTTTTGATTGTGATTTGAAAAGTCATGAACGTTGACATACATTATTGTATATTATTTTATTAATTTTTTATATTATAACTCTAATACAAAAAATATTTTAGGTTGACCATTGATCATGCATGGTTATTTTTTACTTTTTATTTTATGGTCACTATCAACTCTTTCTCATGCTATGGGAATTGGTATGAAATCGGTTCTGAATCCCTGTTTTTTTTAATAAAAAATAGAAAATTAATCTGATCGTTTTGATTCTAAATTGCGCTGATAGCGTTCATATTTTACAACCAACATGGCAACATATTTTCTTTGCCAATAACAATCAACATACATTATCATTATTCATTAGTTACACGTAATTCAATGAAAATGAAATATAAGTAATCTTATAGTGAGTTAAGATCCCGAAACTTAATCTGCAATTTCTTGCAATAATTACTTACTCAAATTTTATATAGGATTTAGAATATTGGAAGCAAACTCGGATGTACGTTTAGTCCGTTGATAGTATATCTCTAGAAAATTAGTCTGAACTTCGACATGAACTTAAAATTTATCTCTAAATTATATTTAAAAAAAAAAAGAATAGTGGAAGCAAAGAAAAATTTACGTCGCTCCCACCAGGTTATGTAATATTTGAAGGACGGCACGTAAAAAGATGTGCGAAAAGAAAATTACCCCACGAAAATAATGACCATATCTTATCTACATTTATATGTCTTCACACAACCAAGATCTCGACGTGACTATTCTCCAGGTCTGCTATTCTCTGTATGAATCGTGTAGTATTTTTTGTTTATTGTAATCGTTTTTTATTGTTTTTTTGTTTATTGTAATCGTTTCAAAATGAAAAAAAAAATAATTTACAAGTTCTCCTAAAAGCTACAGAAATATAATTATATTTGAAAGCAACAAAATATTTTGATCTTAAAATAAGAGGCCACAAGAGATCTACTAGCCCAAGCTGTTTCAGCTATTAATACAGAGGCCTTTTTGAAGAAAAGGGCATCGAAGCTTTTATATTTGTTTAGTGGGAAAATGAAACAAAGGAAATGTAGATAGTTAGAGCATGTCCAATGGTGATGTTTTAAAAATGGGTATCTAAAATTTTTAGAACCTCACCTTTTAGAACCCCAACATTTTGTATGTTAATTTTTAGAATCTGTATCTAAAAGTTCTAACTTTAGAACCCTTCTCTCTTCTTTTTAGAACCTCTCCAATATTTATCAATTATATATCATTATAATTTTTTAGAACTCTTCTATTTAGAATCCCCCATTGAACATGCTCTTAGACATTAACATTGTAGATACTGTCAAATTTTACATATAAAGTCACTTTTTGAGACAAACCATTCAAAGCTACGACCGGCTCTGCAAGCGGGCTTGAGACCCGTGGACCAGGCCCAAACAAATTCGCTATGACTATGAGTTAGGTTTCGACATAGTTATACGGACCGGCTTGTTGATAGTTAGACATTAACATTGTAGATACTGTCAAATTTTACATATAAAGTCACTTTTTGAGTTTGGTTTACACAAAAAAACACTTATACTATTGAGACACTTTTAACATTATTCATTTTCATTAAATTTGAAATTATCCTGCATGTACACTAGAATGGTGGATGCACACCTAAACTATGGTAAAATGGATATTAAAATGTAACAAAAGTAGAATTATCATCAATTGTAACAAAACAAATTTGATTTATGTATTTCATATTATAAAAAATTAGAAAATAAATCATGTGGGAAAAAACTAATTAATTTACTCAGATTTTTAATTTCGAACTCATCCACGCCATTGCATTCACCGTTCTACTGTACACGCGGAACAAATTCGGATTTAAAGAAAATAAATAGTATAAAAAATGCCTCAATAGCATAAAATACCTTATTTTTTAATTCTAAACTCAAGTGACTTTCAATATAATTTATTCTATAATATAATATACTATGTTTTGTCTTTTGCTGTATAATGATATTTAAATATTTTTTTACTTTTATAAGTTAGTATTTATAATTGGGAGCTTTGTATTAGAGGTCACTTATTTTAAAATTTTCTATTTTCTGGCACTTTTTAAAAGTGTACATTTTTAGCATTTATTCACTGTTCATCACAATTTTGTCTCTATTACAGTACGGTATATACATTTGTATAAGGTACAAAGACAAGTAATAGGAAGGTAAAATCGTTTTGTACCTATAGAATATGACAAAAATAGACAAAATTGCACCATATAGCACTTACTTCACGTTTTCTTACGATTTTCACTTTTTTGTCGTTAGCGTCAAAATGACCGTTTTACCCATTTTCCCTACCGTTCTATGTACCGTCCATGGTCGTACATGTCGTACTTTGCAGAAGTTAAAATATAAAAAGTCTAGAAAATGCTAATTCTTGCAAAACTCTCTCAAAATAATAAAAGGTTAAAAAAACTTACAAACAAAAAATAACTGACAAATGCAACTATCTCTTTATAATTATTATAATCTTTAATAAACTTTGACATAAGTGCACAATTTTTCACTTATTTCAACTTTCCTTATAAAGTTAACACTTTTTTGTCTTTTAGCATGTAAATGACGAAAATATCCATATTTCTGTATATTTGTATACCGTCCACATGCGTACACGCCGTATCGCCGTATTGTACATGGGTAAAATTGTCATAAATAGTGAAATAAGTGTTACTTTCCTAAATAACTTTAAAAAATGCTTAATTTTTTTAGAAACTTCAAATAAGTGATTTTACATGCCCCATAAACTTTTTATGTTTCAACAAATTAAAAGTAATAGTATCTCACGTTTGGTCATTGGTGTATGGGGATTTTGCTTATTTGAAGATTTATTAGTTTTTTGTCACTTTTTGAAAGTGTAGTAGAAAGTAACTTTTTACTATTGTTCAACCCAAATTTACCCTTGTACAGTGCATGTGTACGATAATGGATGGTACATGAAATACCAATAAGAGGCGTGTACGATAATTGACGATACACGATGTAGTAAAAAATGATTTCAGAAAGTCATAAGAACTAATTAATATTAAATTAAGGGACAATACATAATTGTTATGTCTTGGTGTACGTAATATCATTTACCTAGCAGCTTCAATATTAAAATGATTATATCTTTATCACCATTTGACTTATTTTTATATGAGTGCTTTAAAGAAAAATCGGTTGCTTTTTATAAGTTTTGTTTTAATATATGATGTAGAAATAAAAAATAAAAATATATTGAAAATGTAAAAAACACTCTGACCCAACAAAGATCAAAACTTTTTGAAAAATGATGTCATTGTCCCCTACGTTCCAAACAAACAAAAATATGTTTCCACATTTTACTAACGTTAGTCCTGTCCAAAAGAAAAATATCAATTTTGAACTTTGTTTGTCTCACTAATGTTTTGTACCGAGACAAAGAAGTCTTTATATACGGTAACAAATATGCAAAACGGCCGTACAAAACATTTGATATTAGTTCTATATAATATGAGTTCATCTGCACTAAAAATTAGATTAATATAAAAATCTACGGCTAATGGTCGTGATTGTGTAAATATTGCAGTTGTCATATAGATACTACTACAATATAATAGAATTGGAGGGCACGACATCGATGAATGATGAAGTCCAAACATTTATTGTAACTAGAGCTGACGATGAACAATATATTAAAAATTGTTTCAACCGAATTCATATAATTATCGAATTATTTCATCCAAATTTCTAATATTAATAGTAATCGTAAAATCGATCCATTTGTAGCACGACAACCATAGTATTGAAGTGATGAAAGATGATATTGGAAAGATTTGTTATTGATATAGTCATATAGTCAGAAGAAAAGTTAGGTTACATACACTTATATAGAACTAACGTTTAACTTAATTCTTAAAATAATGCGATCACATAAAGATATATCTCTATAATATTATTTAAGAAGATATTTTAAAAAATGAACTTTGTTTTGTAAGTTATTACATGAAATGCCATTACAAATAACAAATAATAATTGAAATAGAAAAGGATATAATAGTCTTTTAAAATGATTGATTAAAATATGGAAAGTATATATTTTGCATTAAAGAGGTTATTTATTATTTAATTTCTTAATTATTTTTAATACCATATATTTTAAAATAATAATCAATTCATATATATTCAAAGAAAAAAAATCTATTCAAAATCATGCTATATTTTTCACTATAATTTATTATATTTTATTTGAATATATATCAAAACAAAAGTTGAAATATATGTTACTAATTTTATAAAAAGTTAGACACAAGAAAACATTTTTTTTAAGAGTTCGTAAACTAACCACAAAAACTAGAATCATTTAACGGTGCATATTAGAGTTATGCTTTTAATATTATAATTTTTTGCGGGTTAGCCGGAATAATATTTTAATTCACTGCAAAACGGGTTAAATAGACAAATTATTACAAATTGACAGTTTTATCTATAATAATTAGTTAGTTATATTGTAAAATTCAGATAAAAACAATTTTTAAATTTTAAAACATTTTTTCTTAAATTACTCCGCGCTATAATTAGCGCGAGTTAAATCCTAATACAAATTAATATAATGTACATATAATTTATATACCACTGTCCGAGTTTAAAATAGAGAATTGAACCATTACCCCTCAAGTGACTGGATGCACAAGCCGTGATCTACAACATATGGCATGAGAGAAACAACCGACTTCACAATAGCATCTCAACTCCCATAACAACAATCTTTAGGCAGATGGATCGACAAATTCGTGATACAATCCTGACAAAAAGAATAATAATAAAAAAGCTTTGGTGACCTAATAAATATGGTTCACTAGATTCTAAATACCTTTTGACTTTGTTGGTATGATTTCTATTTTGTTTATTTTTTTGGCAAAGGTTGGCAATTTTTTTTTTAATTCACCTACAAACTCTCTGTTCCTTATTAGATTAATGAAATTTAACATTCATATACAAAAATATATTCCCTCTGTTTCTAAAAAAAAGATTTTCTGGTTTTTATTTTTGTTTCCTAAAGATATATTTTTAAAGTTTTCTATGCATTTTAGTAGTAGTTAATGATGATGAATTATAAATTTAAAGAAAAATAATTGAGTTTATTGAATTATTATTAGTTTAAAGTTGTAGGAAATTATTAATCACAAAAATGATGTTTTTATAATCAAGATTTAATTTATTTTCTTAAGATGTGTGAAAATTCAAAAAATATATCAATTAGAAACAGAGAGAGTAATATATGTATAATGTGTGTGAGTGAAGAAACAAGGGATCAAAGAGGTATTGTCATGTGGCCCCTCCATGCCTCAAATAAACACACACATGATATATCAATTACCAACCCTAATATGATATATACACGGTTGTTCCAGAATACATTTTCTTATGTTACAATTTATTAATTCTAGAATGAATATTAGAAAACAAAAGAAAATGTCCTCTGTTTTCCCCATGTGATGAAAATGGCATCCCTCATGTATATTCCCACATGACAATACATCGCATCTCATCAAATTTGTCATATAATTTCCTTGTATGTATATATAATTTTAGTGTTTTTTTGTTCGAATGTTAATAGATATGTATCTTCTTTTTCATTTATGCATGAAAATATAATATAATTTATTTATGTTCTTGTAATGTGAACATTGATGATATTTATATTTTTTGGTTTCCAACATGATGATTTCTATATAAAAACTAGAAATACCAAATATCTCACAAAATCAATTATTTTTACATATTCAGTTAAGCATATTATTACAAATCAAGCAAAAAAAAGAGAGATAAGTTTCAATCACTCTATTATTAAGTTAACCCGGTTGGACTGTACAATATATTTATTTAATTTTTAGTTTTTAAGGTTATTGAGCCTAAAATCCCAAACTCAAATACATATACTTAGGTTTATGATTTATAGAATCACATAAAATATTCATATGTGTGTTTTTCTGTTGAAAAAAAAATGTTATATATAAACTGAAATCTTATATATATTAATAGTTGAAACATCAGCCACATATTATAAGAAAATATTTTGGGCCACACTTGTTAATGTGTTTGTAGCTTAAATAGTTGAGTCCTTCTTCTTCTTCTGGTAATTGGTATTTACGAAACAAACACATGTTTGAGAATTGAGACGACCGCATGATTTTAGTCCTATTGGCTTCGGTTTTACAAAGAAGAAAAAGTATCTTCAAATTAGAGTTTAAGCACATATTTACGAAACAAACACATGTTTGAGAATTGAGACGACCGCATGATTTTAGTCTTATTGGCTTCGGTTTTACAAAGAAGAAAAAGTATCTTCAAATTAGAGTTTAAGCACATGTTTGAATTTAAAAATAACAAGCTCGGTTGAAAAATAAATGAAAGCTAAAGCTAAAATCTATTCGTTTCTTCATTTACTAGTTATTAATTTTATATGTAATAGGATTTGCATCTATTTTGTTTGCAGTGAGATGCCTCCCGTAAGTATTAGAAAACATGTCCTTGGATCAGTCAAAAGAATGCAGAAAAAGAAAAGTGAAGAATTTATTAAATCTCAAGCTAATTCTATGCTTAAGTTTGTTACAAGATTTGAAACTTCTAAGGTTGATGTGGTATTTGAGGATGAGATAAACGAGAATGCAATCGAATTTGATGCTTGTAAGAATGGTGGGAACGAGGTGCATAACGATGAGAAACATGAAAGTGTTGATGGCGTTGAGCATATGGAATAGATTAGAGAAAAAATCCCGTAGACATCAATGATAAACATGGATTTGTGGATTTTAATGATCCTGGAAATTGGAAAAGAATCGAGAAAGGAGAGAGAGATTTCTTGGTTGAAAAGGGTCATCCGACCAGATTACCGGTTGATTATCACTTTTCGAGAGACAAAATCGGTAGGTGTTTTTCTCATTCATCTTATACAAGAAAAATGAGCAATGAGGAGAATCATGATAGAAGATGGCTAGTTTACTCAAAATCGAAAGATCTTATTTTTTTGTTGGTGTTGTAAGCTATTCAGCCAGGAAGAAGATCGTCCTATATTGGCAAGTATTGGGTTTAGTGACTGGAGAAACATTTCTTCTCGTTTGAAAAGACATGAAACTAGTCATAATCATATTTTATGCATGACTAGATGAACAGAGTTGGAAGTGAGACTTCAAAGGAATAAACTATTGATAGACATGTGCAAGAAAAAATCAATAGGGAGAAAAAATATTGGAGAGATGTATTGTTGAGGCTTCTTTTATTGGTTGAAGCTTTGCGGTTTGAAAAAGTCTAATGATCATCGAGAAGATTCAGTAATGAAAGATCACATCCGACGGTTTGAAAAAGGTTAAAATCCCTTGGCTAAAATCCTTATCTCAGCAATAATCGGATTCCCTCGGCTAAAATCCTTCTCTCGGCAATAATCAGATTCCCTCGGTAACTTCTCTCAATCTTTCAGAGTTATTGGTCGCGCGAAACTGAAGAAATGAGGCGGAGATCTTTCTTAAATGAAAGATCACATCTGACAGTTTGAAAAAGGTGAAACTCAATATCATTATCTTAGTCATAAAATTCAGAATGGGTTGATAGAGTTACTGATACGGGATATTTTCGTGTCAATTATCCCAAGTGTACTCATGTCATTGTAGTACTTGAGATGTCAATCCATAAGGGGTTAAGATTGAGGCACTAAGAATGCAAGAAACTTCTTAAGCTAGAGCAAACTTTGTTTTTGGTTTTTATATGTTTATGGGAAAAGAAAACAAATGCAAGAAGGAAAACAAAACACAAAGACACAAGACAAAGTGTTGGATCAAGAACTAAGCTATCAATGAGATGGGTAACAATCAAACAATGAATCATTTGGAAGCATTAATCACTATCTTAGAACATGGAATTCACAAATATGACTAATCCATTTCCATGGCAATAATCACTTTGTTAATTATCTAATCATTGACAAATTTCCATTTGTGATTAAATAATCAACAACATTAAGAAACAATCCCAATTGTTCACTAAACACCCTAAACATCAACTTTCGTTGGCTAGGATATGCAAAGCTCACAAAAAGTTCGGGTCAAGCAACTAAACTCGGGTCATGAGTGAAATGCCTAAGATCTAGAAATGAATGAACAATCCTAATCTAGTACTAACACCGCTTACTCGAATCTATCCCTAATGCATAGGATGAGACCAAAAATCTAACTAATCTAAGGTGTAGTACTAGGTTTCGGTTTATCATGTCAAATCTAGCATTACGAACCAACCTAAGTGAAAGACTCATCCAAAATCATCCTAAATAACCATTATCTAACCATCAAGACAATTGACTAATGATGCCTAAACATTCAATGCACATTCATTCTTATGACATGGACCATACAAGTAGATTAGTTCATTTCCATGATACTAATTCATTTACAAATCATCTAGTTATCAAGAACTTCCGTTCAAAACTAAATGATCCATAATCATTAAGCATTAGTCCATACAAGCCAACAATTCACCTTAATCATCAATTTCCATTGGCTAAGAATTGAATTGCATGCTTAGAAGTTTTCTAGACATTTCATCGAACACCTTCCGGGCGAGAAATGTCTTAAGTTCTAGAAATGAGTTGTCAATTCGATTCTAGCATTAAGATCCCTCCTAACATGAGAACAAATGATTATCTAAGCCTAAACATCAAGAATCAACCATCAACCATCCAAATCAAACATTATCTAAAATCCAACAAAAAGTCAACTCACAAGAACATGAAGAACACAAGAGAAAAAGACATAGAAATGAAGAACAAGAATCAAATAAGCATAATATAAAGATAGAGTGAAGAAATCTTCTCTAGAATGGCATTTGTATGAAGAACAATCCCAAAACATCAAGAAGAGAGAGTTGGGGACGAGCCCCACTCTTAGAAGAAGAAAACTTGACAATAAAATTAGGTTTTTTGGCTTTTAATAGAGTTTGGGTCGAGTTTTTTTTTGGGTTTCAGATGATTCACAGCGGTCAGGACTTGCCCGCTGCATGACCGCTGTGAATCTCTGTTTTTTTTCGTCGGATGAATCCGCAGCGGTCACTGTAGACCGCTGCGCTACACCGCTGTGAGCTCCAATGAGTTCCTTCGCGCGCCAGACTGGACCGTCGTCACGGAAATTGGCATAACTTCTGATCGCACCGTTGGAATTGCCTCAAACCACTTCCAAATGAAAGCTAATCCATTGCTATATCTCGTGATAAAATTTGAGCTCAATCCAACGGTGAAAAGTCCTTCATCCATTGCCAAACTTATGACGTATCAACCTGATCCTGCATCTCTGTATTCTGCAATGACTTTTTTGTGTGGCTATCTTCACTCCTCCAACTCCTATGACTCCAAGAACACCTGAAAATTGCTCATACAAGCCAAAAAGAATGCAAAGACAACCTAGGACATCTAAAATGCAATGAGACTCAAGTTGGACCTAAATGCATGAAAATATCCCAAAACTATACAAATTGGAACTAAAAACCTATGAAATTAAACCTTAAAAACATGTAAAATATGGTGTTATCAACTCCCCCGGACTTGCCTTTTGCTTTTCCGCAAGCAAACAAGAAAAGACAAACCGGAAGAGAGGTTTTAAAGAGTGGGAATTCACAACTAAAAGACATGTCAAAGCAATCAAAGTGGAGAGTCTATGCCCAAGATAATACCAAGACATTGCAAAAACGTATCTCAATTATGACTCTAACTTCTCTAGACTTATCGCAACTCCTAATTTTTTCTCTTAACAACAATGCCTCATGCCTACAAGTTCTCTTCTCAACCAACCCTCACATTCATTTGATCTTTCTAAAGGTGCGGTCTCACAAATGGGCAAGTGATCAAGTCCAATCGGTTTGGAAGAAAAGGCAATTGGCACTAGTAAATGTGAGTGCAAGGAGGTTCATTCTCTTTTTGGGTGACTTACTCTCAAGAAAAAGGAATGCTATATGTTATGCAAAAGCAAGGAAGACTAGAAACAATTTATGCATACAAAGTTAAGCTCACATTGTTCTACCCTCCTAGCAAAGCATTCTACCCAAATGGTGATTCCATTTCTGATATATCATGGTTTTTACCCTGTTTAGGCCATGATATAAGTCCTTTTATAGAGTCTTTTCTTGTGTTTTGGAGTCTTTTAGAGTCTTTCACAGGTTATAGCACGTCTGGAGCTTAATTTGAATTATTGGAGCTTTTCTGGAGCATTCTGGAGCGAGACTGAAGTCTGATGACTAAGAGCCCGATCTGAGCACCGAGCATCGATCGATACCCCCTGGTATCGATCGACACTCATCGAGATTTCATGGGCCGCGACTAATTATGAAGCCTTGGAGAATTGCAAAAGCACCCAGAAGACTTTGATAATTACAAGAAGGCCCCAAATCGTGATTTAGGTTATAAATAGGATTTTACAGCCATTGTTTAGGCTATGCTTTATTTTTTTGCTTTAGTTTAAGAGAGATTTTGGTGAGAGACAAGTCTGGTTTCCCTTCGTCCGAGATCAGATCTCAAAACCTTGTTTCTCTTTCTGATTTAATATAAGAGTATTTATTCAACATGTTTATTAATTTAATATCCATGTCTGAGTAGATCACCTGTTAGGTTTAGGGTTTTCTCATAGGGATTTCTTTGAATGCTAGGTTGATTATCTGTTAGGATTCACTATCTAAATTAGTTCTTCGCCTTAGGTTGTTCTCAAAGCTAATTCTAGGTTGACGAATCTGGAACTTAGATCTTAGGATAATTAATTAGGCACGAGAGTGCGATTAATTACCTGATAGAACCTTAGGTGAGCAAATTGATTATTCGCAAAGAGATTTGGTTTAATTGATTTGTGAACATATCAAACCTGATTTTAAAGCTGATTTAGACTTTAGGATTCGCAAAGAGATTTGGAATTTCTAGGATTTAGATTTAGATAGTTTTCGCAACGAGAGTTGGTTAACTATATTTTAGTGATTTGAGTTCTAGAACAGTGCTTAATCTGGATCATGTTAGCTAACTTAGCTGCATTCATTGATTTCCTGAGAAATACCCTAAGCCTACATTCCCCCAATTGAATTTACAAACGTTTTACTTGCAACCCTGTTTTTCAATTACATCATCTGGTTTAGCTTGTTTCTGATCTATAGAATCTATTGAGTGATTCTTGAGTTCTTGTGTTCGACCCCTGATTTACTGCAGCAACTGCTTTAGTACTTTTTAGGGTATTAAATTGAGCATATCAATTTTGGCGCCGTTGCCGGGGACTCAATTCGCCGTTAGATTTTAGCTAGGAAATTCGTCTAAATCGCCCGAGTATCGATCGATACCCTTGAGTATCGGTCGATACCCGTCGTAAATTTCAGTTACTTACGCTCTTTACTTGTGATTTCAGGTGCATGCATAATCTTGAAACCAGAAGCAAAAAGAGCACTCCGCTAGTTGATCTATCACTGGAACAGCTAGCACAAGTGGAACGCACAAACAGGAAAGCAAAGAAGTCAGCTAAGATGAACAACAATCAAGTTGGGTTGGTTCGTGATGCTGCTGGAGCTTACAGGGACCAACAGGGTCGGTTGTGCAATGAGCAAGGACAACGTCTGGATGGAGAGGGGATTGTCATTCCACCTGCTCCTGTTGTCGCTGAGAATGCCGCTAGGGACGCAAGGGATGTTGTGGTTAATCGTGGTAGAACGATTGGTGAACACAACAGGCCAGAGCAATTTTTCGCCAATCGCTCTGCGATTCGTCCCCCTGCGTATGAGCGGAATGACTTTGAGCTGAAGCCTGCTTACTACACTCTAGTAGGACAGCATCTCTTCCATGGTTTGCCTCATGAGCATCCAATGGATCATGTAGAGAAATTCGAGGACTTGGTCACTAGCATCAAGAGCAATGGAGTGTCCTACGATTATCTCTTCTGCAAGCTCTTCCCCTACTCTCTAGGTGGAGAGGCTACTTACTGGCTGAGGCAGCTACCTCCTGGATCACTGACTAATTGGGAAGACACCAAGAGAGCCTTCCTAATTAACTTCTATGATGATGGACGATCTGAAGATCCGAGGAATAAGATCTCCACTTTTTCTCAAGGACCTACTGAGGCGTTCAAGGCTGCTTGGACAAGATTCAGATCGTACCAAAGAGACTGTCCACACCATGGATACTCTGATGTGCAGCTGCTAGGTATCTTCTTCAGAGGAGTAGATTGGAGGTATCAGATGTCTCTGGACTCTTCAAGCAATGGGAACTTCAACACCAACTATCCTGAGGACGCCTATGTGTTGATTGAGAATTTTGCATCTAGCAGCAGCACAAAGAGTGCAGATTTCGAGCGCAAGAAGCTGGCTGGTAATCAAGATGGATCGCAGATCGCTGAGTTTAAGGCTCAACTAGATTCTATGCACAGTCTTCTGCTGGGAAAGACAACAAAAGCTGTCCATTTTGCTGAGGATGTTGAGGTTTTCAATGAGAATGAAGCAGAAGACGTGAACTACATTGGTGGTTCTGGCTTTCAGGGACAGAGGAACCAGTTCAACAACAATCGGGGCTTCAACAACAACTTCCAGCAAGGAGGATTCAACCGGAAACCTGCCCAGATCAGTGGTTACACCAGGAACTACGGAAGTCCTTCTTACGAGCCTGTGACTGCTAAGACATCAGAGAACAAGATTGAAGCCATGCTTGAAACACTCGTTCAAGGACAGCAGCAGATTACAGTGACCTTCAATGGTAAGATGGACGCCATGTACAAAGATCTGAGTGGAAGGATCGATTCTCTGGGTATTGGTCAGAAGAAGCTGGAAACTCAGGTAGCTCAGACTTCAGAGAGTTCAAGAAGACAAGAAGGTTTTCTACCAGGAAAAGGAGAGAACCCAAGGGCACACATCAATGCCATTACCTTGAGAAGTGGTAAGGAGGTCAAATCAGGGGCAAAAGTGGATCAGCCTACTGTAAATTTCGAGATGTCTGACGATGAAGACACTGAAATCGCTAAGGCATCGATCGACACTCCTCAGCATCGATCGACACCGATCGCGATTCTCAGACGGGAAGACTCAAATTCCCGTGTATCGATCGATACCCCCCCTGTATCGATCGATACCGAACCTGAAGACGATGCAGAAGTTGAGGTTGTGAAGGAGAAGCCTAAAGCAGCACCAGAGAGGGTCTACATCCCGAGGGTACCCTATCCCAGAGCTCTTGGGAAGACTAAGAAGGAAGTAGAGGATGCTAAATGCAAGGAAATTTTGGATAAGCTGGTTGTTGAACTTCCCTTCATCGATGCTATCAAGACCTCTGTAGCTTTCAAGAGGTATGTCAAGAAGATGGTGTCCAGCAATTTGAACTTTGAAGAAGGCTGTCTGATGATCACTCATGAGTGCAGTGCAATCCTAAGCAACAGGATCCCAACGAAACTTCCAGATCCAGGGAGCTTTGTCTTGGATTGCACAATCGCTACTGACAGGTTTGAGCGTTCTCTCTGTGACCTTGGCTCAAGTGTCAACCTCATGCCATACTCGGTTGCTAAGAGGATGGGAATGACAGACTTCACTGCTACTAGAATCTCGCTGATTCTCGCTGATCGTTCAATTAGACTTCCAGAAGGATTGCTCGAGGATGTTCCGATTGTGATTGGGAACTGCTTAATCCCAACTGATTTCATTGTCTTGGAGTATGATTCGGAACCCAGAGATCCTCTCATCTTGGGAAGGCCATTCCTAGCAACAGCTGGTGCTCTGATTGATTGCAGGAATGGGAAGATATCTCTTAACATTGGTGAGTTGGTCATGAATTTTAACATGGAGAAGATGATGAAGAGACCAACCATCGATGGGCGGACTTTCTTCGTTGATACCTTCTGTGATATTGCTGAGGAGTACTTCTTAGAGATGCATCCTGAGGACCCATTGGAGAGAGCATTGGCCTGTTCGGCTGAGTCAGAAGTTAAGCCACACGATGCTGCTGCTGAATACGGAAGGATACTCGATTCAGCACGACCAGTATCGATCGATACTCTGATGGTATCGATCGATACCCTACGGCCAGAAAGAAGTTTGGCCGAAAGAACTATGCAAGCTGCTGGGCTTGGAGATTGGAGCGAGGAGAACGCTCCTAAAGTGGAACTCAAACCACTTCCTGCGAATCTAAGGTATGGTTTTCTTGGTCCTAATTCCACGTACCCTGTAATCCTTAATTCTTCTTTGAACAACGCAGAGGTCACTTTACTGCTAAGCAAGCTGCGCAAGTATCGCAAAGCTCTTGGCTATTCTCTTGATGACATTTCAGGTATTTCACCGAACCTGTGCATGCATAGGATTCATCTTGAGGACGAGTCAAAGGCTTCAGTTGAGCATCAAAGGAGGCTGAATCCAAACCTGAAGGAGGTGGTTAAGAAAGAGGTCATGAAACTCTTGGATGCAGGAGTTATCTATGCCATCTCAGATAGCTCTTGGGTCAGTCCAGTGCACGTTGTTCCTAAGAAAGGAGGGATAACTGTGGTGAAGAACAACATGGATGAGATGATTCCCACAAGGACTATCACTGGACATCGAATGTGCATTGATTACAGGAAGTTGAACGCGGCCACACGGAAAGATCACTTCCCATTGCCATTCATTGACCAGATGTTGGAGAGGTTGGCCAGTCATCCCTACTACTGCTTCCTTGATGGATATTCAGGTTTCTTCCAGATTCCTATCCATCCAGATGACCAAGGGTATACCACTTTCACGTGTCCCTATGGCACGTTCGCATACAGGAGAATGCCATTTGGATTGTGCAACGCTCCAGCCACTTTTCAGAGGTGCATGATGTCTATCTTCACAGACATGATCGAGGACTTCATGGAGGTGTTCATGGATGATTTTTCAGTATATGGGTCATCATTCAAGATCTGTTTGGCTAATCTGTGCAAGGTGCTACAGAGGTGTGAAGAGAAACACTTGGTCCTTAACTGGGAAAAGTGTCATTTTATGGTTCAGGATGGCATTGTACTTGGGCACAAAGTCTCTGAAGCTGGAATCGAAGTTGACAAAGCCAAGATTCAGGTCATGACAAGTCTCCAACCACCTACTTCTGTGAAGGATATTCGGAGCTTCCTTGGTCATGCTGGGTTTTACAGGAGGTTCATCAAGGATTTCTCCAAGATAGCACGTCCACTCACTGCTCTGCTGTGCAAAGAGATCAAATTTGATTTCACAACTGATTGTCTTGCAGCCTTTGAGGAGATCAAAAAGGCTTTAGTGAGTGCTCCTGTTGTGCAACCTCCTGATTGGACTCTGCCTTTCGAGATCATGTGTGATGCCAGTGACTTTGCTGTGGGGTCAGTTCTGGGTCAGAGGAAAGACAGGAAGCTGCACGTCATCTACTATGCCAGCAGGACTTTGGATGATGCTCAGAGGAATTACAGCACCACAGAGAAGGAGCTACTTGCTGTTGTTTTCTCCTTTGAGAAATTCCGATCTTACTTGATTGGGAGCAAGGTGGTTGTTCATACTGATCATGCTGCTCTCAAGTATCTGATGAATAACAAGGATCTCAAGCCTCGTCTCTGTCGTTGGGTTCTTTTGCTACAAGGGTTTGACATTGAGGTTAAGGACAAGAAAGGCATAGAGAATGGAGTTGCTGACCATCTCTCGCGGATGCGGATCGATGAGGACGTCCCCATTGATGATCAACTACCTGAGGAAGCCATCTACTTCATTGAAACTGGGTTTCAGATGAATCTGGCCGAGAATCAGCAATTTCCACGAGTTGCAGGTTTCGGTATCGATCGATACCATGATGGTATCGGTCGATACCCTGACGATTCAGAAGCTGTTTTCATCATCGATCATTCAGTCGCTTCTAACCACCATCTCGTCGCTGCAGCAGATTCTGATACTCCATGGTACGCTGATATTGCAAATTATCTCGCTGCAGATGCAAAGCCAAACCACCTCAAGAAGTATGACAAGAAGAAGTTCATGCGCGACATAAGGAGATTCTTTTGGGATGAACCTTACTTGTACAAGCATTGTTCTGATGGCATATACAGGAGATGCATTGCTGAGTCAGAGGTTTCAGATGTTTTGTTTCATTGCCATGGATCAGACTATGCTGGACACTTTGCCACCTTCAAGACAGTATCCAAGGCTCTTCAAGCAGGCTTCTGGTGGCCTACCATGTTCAAGGATGCTCACACTTTCGTCTCACAGTGCGACGCTTGTCAGAGGAGAGGGAAGATCAGTAAGAGACATGAGATGCCACAAAATTTCATCCTTGAGGTTGAAGTTTTTGATTGCTGGGGCATTGACTTTATGGGTCCTTTCCCATCTTCACACAAGAAGAACTACATCCTGGTTGCTGTGGACTATGTGTCCAAATGGGTGGAAGCGATAGCTAGTGAGAAGAATGACTCTGCGGTGGTTCTTAAGCTGTTTAAGACCATCATTTTCCCTCGCTTTGGAGTACCTCGAATTGTGATAAGTGATGGTGGCTCTCACTTTATCAACAAGGTGTTCGAGAGGTTGTTGAAGAAGTATGGTGTAAACCATCGTGTGGCTACTCCATATCACCCTCAGACAAGTGGGCAAGTTGAAGTCTCCAACAGGCAGATCAAGGAGATCTTGGAGAAGACAGTGAATGCTTCTAGGAATGATTGGTCTACAAAGCTGGATGATGCACTTTGGGCATACAGGACTGCCTTCAAGACACCGCTGGGTACTACACCTTTCCAAATGCTGTATGGGAAAGCATGCCACCTTCCAGTGGAGATTGAGCACAAGGCTGCATGGGCAACAAAGATGCTGAACTTCGACATCAAGCCTGCTGCTGAGAGGAGGTTGATTCAGCTGAACGAGCTGGATGAGATCAGGCACCATGCTTATGAGAACTCGAGGCTGTATAAGGAGAGAACCAAAGCTTATCATGATAAGAAGATCATCTCCAGACACTTCGAGCCGAACGACCAGGTACTTCTGTATAACTCTCGTTTGCAATTGTTTCCTGGTAAACTGCGTTCACGTTGGTCAGGTCCCTTCACAATCAAAGAGGTCAGACCACATGGTGCTGTAGTGCTGATAAATCGCAAAGGCGAGGAATTCACTGTCAATGGACAAAGAGTGAAACACTATTGGGCGCAAGCCGAGATTCCAACAGGGCAGATAATGCCTCTGGATGATGCACCAACAGCCTGAATGGCGTTACAGTCAAGCTATTGACGTTAAACGAGCGCTTGGTGGGAGGCAACCCACTGGTGAGTCTGTCCTTGAGTCGTTTTTCCTTTTGATTTTTCATTTGTTTTGAGTCTGTGTCAGGATGAACAAGGAGCAACTCGAAATCGCCTAAGTATCGATCGATACCCCCTGGTATCGATCGACACCAATCGCGGATGAAAGTTCACCAAGTCGATCTAAGCGTGGTATCGATCGATACCATGCTGTGTGTCGATCGACACTCGCTATTCCAGGAAGGTAATTTCTTGTTTCTCTTCATTCTATCCTTTTCTTTTGTTTCTTTTACCTACTCTAGGCTAGATAACACTGGGGACAGTGTTGTTCAAGTCTGGGGGAGGTGTCTGCTGACAAAGTTTTTGTTTTTCTTAGAGTCAGTCGTTTTATAGAGTCAAAACTGTTTTATTGAGTCAAAATTTGTTGGAGATTATGATCTTGTGCTTGAACCTATTGATGTGATTTTGTTTTTGAGTGCACAGTGTTACAGGATCAGTTCTAGATCGACTAATGAAAAATCCAAAGACTGACCAGTTGACTAGAAAACATTCATGTCTCCAGCAGAGTTCTTCTGAAGCCTGAGCCAATTTTTGCATTTCATCGATGTGGTTAGTATTCATAGAGCTTGATTCATCATTCATATCTGATAAAGGAACCCCATGTGTTTAGTTTTAGTATCTCTCTCCCCTGAAATAAGTTAATAGATTAAGAGCATAAAAGATTGAAATGATTTTCTTCTGAGTAGAGGGTTAGGAAAATTTCCAGCAATCCCATTATTCTACTTAAGAGGGGATGATCACACAAAGGATTGGAAGCGAGGCTAGGATTTTCCTATGATGCCATTATTCGCCTACATCCTTTGATACATAGAGAGGGAAGAACCGGGGATTTGGTGGCAAACACCATCAATACTCCCGTCTCCTACCTTGATATGTATATGCTAAGCTGAAATTAAAAAAAAAATAATAAGGATATAATAAGAAATAAGTCTGGAGGAGAGAAATTGATACAAAAGAAGTGTGAAAAGGGTGGTCCCTTTGTCAAGATATTGACTGGTAAAGAGTCTAGAAGGTTCTTAAATATTAGCTGCAGAGATGAAACTGGCGATGAGGGCTTTACTTGAACAATGCTGTGGGATTTTGTGTGGAGTCTGGAAAAGCTGCGAATGTCTACGGAGAAGTACATGGTGGTTAGATCAAAAGCTGATCAGGTAACATTTGGGTGCTTGGAAAGAAGGTCATTTCGATGGTTCAGGAACAGGTGAGTCTCTACGTTTTCAAACCTCTTTTTCTGATTTAGTCTTCTATTTGCTTGAGGACAAGCAAAAGGCTAAGTCTGGGGGAGTTGATATATCATGGTTTTTACCCTGTTTAGGCCATGATATAAGTCCTTTTATAGAGTCTTTTCTTGTGTTTTGGAGTCTTTTAGAGTCTTTCACAGGTTATAGCACGTCTGGAGCTTAATTTGAATTATTGGAGCTTTTCTGGAGCATTCTGGAGCGAGACTGAAGTCTGATGACTAAGAGCCCGATCTGAGCACCGAGCATCGATCGATACCCCCTGGTATCGATCGACACTCATCGAGATTTCATGGGCCGCGACTAATTATGAAGCCTTGGAGAATTGCAAAAGCACCCAGAAGACTTTGATAATTACAAGAAGGCCCCAAATCGTGATTTAGGTTATAAATAGGATTTTACAGCCATTGTTTAGGCTATGCTTTATTTTTTTTGCTTTAGTTTAAGAGAGATTTTGGTGAGAGACAAGTCTGGTTTCCCTTCGTCCGAGATCAGATCTCAAAACCTTGTTTCTCTTTCTGATTTAATATAAGAGTATTTATTCAACATGTTTATTAATTTAATATCCATGTCTGAGTAGATCACCTGTTAGGTTTAGGGTTTTCTCATAGGGATTTCTTTGAATGCTAGGTTGATTATCTGTTAGGATTCACTATCTAAATTAGTTCTTCGCCTTAGGTTGTTCTCAAAGCTAATTCTAGGTTGACGAATCTGGAACTTAGATCTTAGGATAATTAATTAGGCACGAGAGTGCGATTAATTACCTGATAGAACCTTAGGTGAGCAAATTGATTATTCGCAAAGAGATTTGGTTTAATTGATTTGTGAACATATCAAACCTGATTTTAAAGCTGATTTAGACTTTAGGATTCGCAAAGAGATTTGGAATTTCTAGGATTTAGATTTAGATAGTTTTCGCAACGAGAGTTGGTTAACTATATTTTAGTGATTTGAGTTCTAGAACAGTGCTTAATCTGGATCCTGTTAGCTAACTTAGCTGCATTCATTGATTTCCTGAGAAATACCCTAAGCCTACATTCCCCCAATTGAATTTACAAACGTTTTACTTGCAACCCTGTTTTTCAATTACATCATCTGGTTTAGCTTGTTTCTGATCTATAGAATCTATTGAGTGATTCTTGAGTTCTTGTGTTCGACCCCTGATTTACTGCAGCAACTGCTTTAGTACTTTTTAGGGTATTAAATTGAGCATATCAATTTCCTCATCTTATCTTGCTTCCTTGAAGCTCATTAAACCCCCAAAGCCCTTTTGGCTAAATCAAAACTCCCTTTTTAACCCCCTTTTCTTTTCCAAACACCAAACTCCTAGAGACATTTTTATTCGACCCATTTCTTTTCTTTTCACTCTCCCTAAACTTTTTGTTCTTTCTCTTTTTTTTTCAAACATGGAGAGTGTATTTTCTTTTCTTTTCCTAGGGTCTTTCTTTTAATCTCTTCTCTAGAGTTTGCTTTTTCAACCATTTCTCATCTCATATTTCATACGTTCATGTTCCCCAAAACCAAATACCATTCAATCCATTGATCCCCATCTTAATGCTAGCCTCTTTTCTTTGAACAACAATGACTAGCTAAAAATGAAAGCTAACTTTTGTCGTTTCCGATACTTACAAGATTTTACACACAATAGCATATCAAGAAAAGGCCTCACTCAATCAAACAACGAGGGGTGGAAAGAAAACGGTTAAGGTGAAAGGTAGGGAACCATTCTAAAAATGAGAATGGCCACTCGGGTTATTAGAGAGTGGTAAAAGTGGATAAGATAACCCGAATGTTTTCTTTGAACCATGGTTATGTATCACAAGCCCATAAGCAAGAAGATTATATTCATTTAAGTCCAATTATCAAGGGGTTGATTTCAAATTAAACAAGTATTTACAAGACAAATAGTTAAGAGTAGAGAGATCAAAGTACGAAGTTTTCAAGTCTTTTGAAATCGTTTAAGCAGTATAAAACCATTATCGAGAGCATCACAATGAAAGCTTATCATACATGTTTTATGAACTCCCATGCACATGAATGCAACCTATGTCATCTAGATATGAGTAGCTAATTCAATTCTAGAATGAACAATGGTGCAATGCAAACTACATGATATTTTTGGATTTTTGAAAAATTTTGAATTTTTTTTGGTTTTTCTATGCAATAGAATATGTACAATGCAAGACTCAAAAATATAAAATAAGACAAAGAAAATGACGTTAAATGACAAAGACCTCTCCCCCGGACTTAATTCACACCGTCTCGGTGTGAAACGAGTCCAAAGAAGAGTAAAAAACAAAATCAAAAAGTATGTACAAGGTGTTAAGTGAAGTACCTTGGAGTTGTGGAGATGAAGAGTTTTAGCATTCCCTTGACTACGTGTCGCGATCGGTTATAACCGATCGATGAAACCGATCGAGGCTAATTTCGATCGGTTATAACCGATCGATGAAACCGATCGACGAGGCGTCGTAACAGGTCGCATTTTTGTAACCGATCGGCATAACCGATCGAGGCAAATTCCGATCGGTTATAACCGATCGTCGTGACCGATCCAGCATGTCCGGACTTGCGATTTTTCTCGTTTTGATCCCGAACGTTCTCCTGCGAATCCCGACGCCCTTGGAGTGGAGTGGATTCACGAGGAGGAAGCATTGTGCGTTGAAGCTCACGGACTTTGACCATTCCATCCGTCCCATTTATTCACCCTTATTGCTCCTACAAAAAACATGAAAACAAAATTTATCAAACAATAAAAGGCAGAAAACAAGAAGTAAAGGATAGGATTGCTTGTTTTATGTCTCTAGCATTGACGAGGGATAGGATTGGGGAGGTCCCCAATGGCGCGTTTAACGTCACTAGCTTGACGGTTGTGTCCTCTTACTCCTTCTCTCCTTGCATGTCTCCTTTACTCCTAGTTACCTAAGAGATCAAGATCACAAGAAAAGGAAAAAGATTAGCAACAAAAGAAAATAAAAAGCTCTAGTCTCAAGAAGAATCCAAATCCTAATGATCAATGCTAAACCCCAATGGCAACGGCGCCAAATTGATACATGATATTTTCGTGTCAATTATCCCAAGTGTACTCATGTCATTGTAGTACTTGAGATGTCAATCCATAAGGGGTTAAGATTGAGGCACTAAGAATGCAAGAAACTTCTTAAGCTAGAGCAAACTTTGTTTTTGGTTTTTATATGTTTATGGGAAAAGAAAACAAATGCAAGAAGGAAAACAAAACACAAAGACACAAGACAAAGTGTTGGATCAAGAACTAAGCTATCAATGAGATGGGTAACAATCAAACAATGAATCATTTGGAAGCATTAATCACTATCTTAGAACATGGAATTCACAAATATGACTAATCCATTTCCATGGCAATAATCACTTTGTTAATTATCTAATCATTGACAAATTTCCATTTGTGATTAAATAATCAACAACATTAAGAAACAATCCCAATTGTTCACTAAACACCCTAAACATCAACTTTCGTTGGCTAGGATATGCAAAGCTCACAAAAAGTTCGGGTCAAGCAACTAAACTCGGGTCATGAGTGAAATGCCTAAGATCTAGAAATGAATGAACAATCCTAATCTAGTACTAACACCGCTTACTCGAATCTATCCCTAATGCATAGGATGAGACCAAAAATCTAACTAATCTAAGGTGTAGTACTAGGTTTCGGTTTATCATGTCAAATCTAGCATTACGAACCAACCTAAGTGAAAGACTCATCCAAAATCATCCTAAATAACCATTATCTAACCATCAAGACAATTGACTAATGATGCCTAAACATTCAATGCACATTCATTCTTATGACATGGACCATACAAGTAGATTAGTTCATTTCCATGATACTAATTCATTTACAAATCATCTAGTTATCAAGAACTTCCGTTCAAAACTAAATGATCCATAATCATTAAGCATTAGTCCATACAAGCCAACAATTCACCTTAATCATCAATTTCCATTGGCTAAGAATTGAATTGCATGCTTAGAAGTTTTCTAGACATTTCATCGAACACCTTCCGGGCGAGAAATGTCTTAAGTTCTAGAAATGAGTTGTCAATTCGATTCTAGCATTAAGATCCCTCCTAACATGAGAACAAATGATTATCTAAGCCTAAACATCAAGAATCAACCATCAACCATCCAAATCAAACATTATCTAAAATCCAACAAAAAGTCAACTCACAAGAACATGAAGAACACAAGAGAAAAAGACATAGAAATGAAGAACAAGAATCAAATAAGCATAATATAAAGATAGAGTGAAGAAATCTTCTCTAGAATGGCATTTGTATGAAGAACAATCCCAAAACATCAAGAAGAGAGAGTTGGGGACGAGCCCCACTCTTAGAAGAAGAAAACTTGACAATAAAATTAGGTTTTTTGGCTTTTAATAGAGTTTGGGTCGAGTTTTTTTTGGGTTTCAGATGATTCACAGCGGTCAGGACTTGCCCGCTGCATGACCGCTGTGAATCTCTGTTTTTTTTCGTCGGATGAATCCGCAGCGGTCACTGTAGACCGCTGCGCTACACCGCTGTGAGCTCCAATGAGTTCCTTCGCGCGCCAGACTGGACCGTCGTCACGGAAATTGGCATAACTTCTGATCGCACCGTTGGAATTGCCTCAAACCACTTCCAAATGAAAGCTAATCCATTGCTATATCTCGTGATAAAATTTGAGCTCAATCCAACGGTGAAAAGTCCTTCATCCATTGCCAAACTTATGACGTATCAACCTGATCCTGCATCTCTGTATTCTGCAATGACTTTTTTGTGTGGCTATCTTCACTCCTCCAACTCCTATGACTCCAAGAACACCTGAAAATTGCTCATACAAGCCAAAAAGAATGCAAAGACAACCTAGGACATCTAAAATGCAATGAGACTCAAGTTGGACCTAAATGCATGAAAATATCCCAAAACTATACAAATTGGAACTAAAAACCTATGAAATTAAACCTTAAAAACATGTAAAATATGGTGTTATCAACTCCCCCGGACTTGCCTTTTGCTTTTCCGCAAGCAAACAAGAAAAGACAAACCGGAAGAGAGGTTTTAAAGAGTGGGAATTCACAACTAAAAGACATGTCAAAGCAATCAAAGTGGAGAGTCTATGCCCAAGATAATACCAAGACATTGCAAAAACGTATCTCAATTATGACTCTAACTTCTCTAGACTTATCGCAACTCCTAATCTTTTCTCTTAACAACAATGCCTCATGCCTACAAGTTCTCTTCTCAACCAACCCTCACATTCATTTGATCTTTCTAAAGGTGCGGTCTCACAAATGGGCAAGTGATCAAGTCCAATCGGTTTGGAAGAAAAGGCAATTGGCACTAGTAAATGTGAGTGCAAGGAGGTTCATTCTCTTTTTGGGTGACTTACTCTCAAGAAAAAGGAATGCTATATGTTATGCAAAAGCAAGGAAGACTAGAAACAATTTATGCATACAAAGTTAAGCTCACATTGTTCTACCCTCCTAGCAAAGCATTCTACCCAAATGGTGATTCCATTTCTGATATATCATGGTTTTTACCCTGTTTAGGCCATGATATAAGTCCTTTTATAGAGTCTTTTCTTGTGTTTTGGAGTCTTTTAGAGTCTTTCACAGGTTATAGCACGTCTGGAGCTTAATTTGAATTATTGGAGCTTTTCTGGAGCATTCTGGAGCGAGACTGAAGTCTGATGACTAAGAGCCCGATCTGAGCACCGAGCATCGATCGATACCCCCTGGTATCGATCGACACTCATCGAGATTTCATGGGCCGCGACTAATTATGAAGCCTTGGAGAATTGCAAAAGCACCCAGAAGACTTTGATAATTACAAGAAGGCCCCAAATCGTGATTTAGGTTATAAATAGGATTTTACAGCCATTGTTTAGGCTATGCTTTATTTTTTTGCTTTAGTTTAAGAGAGATTTTGGTGAGAGACAAGTCTGGTTTCCCTTCGTCCGAGATCAGATCTCAAAACCTTGTTTCTTTTTCTGATTTAATATAAGAGTATTTATTCAACATGTTTATTAATTTAATATCCATGTCTGAGTAGATCACCTGTTAGGTTTAGGGTTTTCTCATAGGGATTTCTTTGAATGCTAGGTTGATTATCTGTTAGGATTCACTATCTAAATTAGTTCTTCGCCTTAGGTTGTTCTCAAAGCTAATTCTAGGTTGACGAATCTGGAACTTAGATCTTAGGATAATTAATTAGGCACGAGAGTGCGATTAATTACCTGATAGAACCTTAGGTGAGCAAATTGATTATTCGCAAAGAGATTTGGTTTAATTGATTTGTGAACATATCAAACCTGATTTTAAAGCTGATTTAGACTTTAGGATTCGCAAAGAGATTTGGAATTTCTAGGATTTAGATTTAGATAGTTTTCGCAACGAGAGTTGGTTAACTATATTTTAGTGATTTGAGTTCTAGAACAGTGCTTAATCTGGATCATGTTAGCTAACTTAGCTGCATTCATTGATTTCCTGAGAAATACCCTAAGCCTACATTCCCCCAATTGAATTTACAAACGTTTTACTTGCAACCCTGTTTTTCAATTACATCATCTGGTTTAGCTTGTTTCTGATCTATAGAATCTATTGAGTGATTCTTGAGTTCTTGTGTTCGACCCCTGATTTACTGCAGCAACTGCTTTAGTACTTTTTAGGGTATTAAATTGAGCATATCAATTTTGGCGCCGTTGCCGGGGACTCAATTCGCCGTTAGATTTTAGCTAGGAAATTCGTCTAAATCGCCCGAGTATCGATCGATACCCTTGAGTATCGGTCGATACCCGTCGTAAATTTCAATTACTTACGCTCTTTACTTGTGATTTCAGGTGCATGCATAATCTTGAAACCAGAAGCAAAAAGAGCACTCCGCTAGTTGATCTATCACTGGAACAGCTAGCACAAGTGGAACGCACAAACAGGAAAGCAAAGAAGTCAGCTAAGATGAACAACAATCAAGTTGGGTTGGTTCGTGATGCTGCTGGAGCTTACAGGGACCAACAGGGTCGGTTGTGCAATGAGCAAGGACAACGTCTGGATGGAGAGGGGATTGTCATTCCACCTGCTCCTGTTGTCGCTGAGAATGCCGCTAGGGACGCAAGGGATGTTGTGGTTAATCGTGGTAGAACGATTGGTGAACACAACAGGCCAGAGCAATTTTTCGCCAATCGCTCTGCGATTCGTCCCCCTGCGTATGAGCGGAATGACTTTGAGCTGAAGCCTGCTTACTACACTCTAGTAGGACAGCATCTCTTCCATGGTTTGCCTCATGAGCATCCAATGGATCATGTAGAGAAATTCGAGGACTTGGTCACTAGCATCAAGAGCAATGGAGTGTCCTACGATTATCTCTTCTGCAAGCTCTTCCCCTACTCTCTAGGTGGAGAGGCTACTTACTGGCTGAGGCAGCTACCTCCTGGATCACTGACTAATTGGGAAGACACCAAGAGAGCCTTCCTAATTAACTTCTATGATGATGGACGATCTGAAGATCTGAGGAATAAGATCTCCACTTTTTCTCAAGGACCTACTGAGGCGTTCAAGGCTGCTTGGACAAGATTCAGATCGTACCAAAGAGACTGTCCACACCATGGATACTCTGATGTGCAGCTGCTAGGTATCTTCTTCAGAGGAGTAGATTGGAGGTATCAGATGTCTCTGGACTCTTCAAGCAATGGGAACTTCAACACCAACTATCCTGAGGACGCCTATGTGTTGATTGAGAATTTTGCATCTAGCAGCAGCACAAAGAGTGCAGATTTCGAGCGCAAGAAGCTGGCTGGTAATCAAGATGGATCGCAGATCGCTGAGTTTAAGGCTCAACTAGATTCTATGCACAGTCTTCTGCTGGGAAAGACAACAAAAGCTGTCCATTTTGCTGAGGATGTTGAGGTTTTCAATGAGAATGAAGCAGAAGACGTGAACTACATTGGTGGTTCTGGCTTTCAGGGACAGAGGAACCAGTTCAACAACAATCGGGGCTTCAACAACAACTTCCAGCAAGGAGGATTCAACCGGAAACCTGCCCAGATCAGTGGTTACACCAGGAACTACGGAAGTCCTTCTTACGAGCCTGTGACTGCTAAGACATCAGAGAACAAGATTGAAGCCATGCTTGAAACACTCGTTCAAGGACAGCAGCAGATTACAGTGACCTTCAATGGTAAGATGGACGCCATGTACAAAGATCTGAGTGGAAGGATCGATTCTCTGGGTATTGGTCAGAAGAAGCTGGAAACTCAGGTAGCTCAGACTTCAGAGAGTTCAAGAAGACAAGAAGGTTTTCTACCAGGAAAAGGAGAGAACCCAAGGGCACACATCAATGCCATTACCTTGAGAAGTGGTAAGGAGGTCAAATCAGGGGCAAAAGTGGATCAGCCTACTGTAAATTTCGAGATGTCTGACGATGAAGACACTGAAATCGCTAAGGCATCGATCGACACTCCTCAGCATCGATCGACACCGATCGCGATTCTCAGACGGGAAGACTCAAATTCCCGTGTATCGATCGATACCCCCCCTGTATCGATCGATACCGAACCTGAAGACGATGCAGAAGTTGAGGTTGTGAAGGAGAAGCCTAAAGCAGCACCAGAGAGGGTCTACATCCCGAGGGTACCCTATCCCAGAGCTCTTGGGAAGACTAAGAAGGAAGTAGAGGATGCTAAATGCAAGGAAATTTTGGATAAGCTGGTTGTTGAACTTCCCTTCATCGATGCTATCAAGACCTCTGTAGCTTTCAAGAGGTATGTCAAGAAGATGGTGTCCAGCAATTTGAACTTTGAAGAAGGCTGTCTGATGATCACTCATGAGTGCAGTGCAATCCTAAGCAACAGGATCCCAACGAAACTTCCAGATCCAGGGAGCTTTGTCTTGGATTGCACAATCGCTACTGACAGGTTTGAGCGTTCTCTCTGTGACCTTGGCTCAAGTGTCAACCTCATGCCATACTCGGTTGCTAAGAGGATGGGAATGACAGACTTCACTGCTACTAGAATCTCGCTGATTCTCGCTGATCGTTCAATTAGACTTCCAGAAGGATTGCTCGAGGATGTTCCGATTGTGATTGGGAACTGCTTAATCCCAACTGATTTCATTGTCTTGGAGTATGATTCGGAACCCAGAGATCCTCTCATCTTGGGAAGGCCATTCCTAGCAACAGCTGGTGCTCTGATTGATTGCAGGAATGGGAAGATATCTCTTAACATTGGTGAGTTAGTCATGAATTTTAACATGGAGAAGATGATGAAGAGACCAACCATCGATGGGCGGACTTTCTTCGTTGATACCTTCTGTGATATTGCTGAGGAGTACTTCTTAGAGATGCATCCTGAGGACCCATTGGAGAGAGCATTGGCCTGTTCGGCTGAGTCAGAAGTTAAGCCACACGATGCTGCTGCTGAATACGGAAGGATACTCGATTCAGCACGACCAGTATCGATCGATACTCTGATGGTATCGATCGATACCCTACGGCCAGAAAGAAGTTTGGCCGAAAGAACTATGCAAGCTGCTGGGCTTGGAGATTGGAGCGAGGAGAACGCTCCTAAAGTGGAACTCAAACCACTTCCTGCGAATCTAAGGTATGGTTTTCTTGGTCCTAATTCCACGTACCCTGTAATCCTTAATTCTTCTTTGAACAACGCAGAGGTCACTTTACTGCTAAGCAAGCTGCGCAAGTATCGCAAAGCTCTTGGCTATTCTCTTGATGACATTTCAGGTATTTCACCGAACCTGTGCATGCATAGGATTCATCTTGAGGACGAGTCAAAGGCTTCAGTTGAGCATCAAAGGAGGCTGAATCCAAACCTGAAGGAGGTGGTTAAGAAAGAGGTCATGAAACTCTTGGATGCAGGAGTTATCTATGCCATCTCAGATAGCTCTTGGGTCAGTCCAGTGCACGTTGTTCCTAAGAAAGGAGGGATAACTGTGGTGAAGAACAACATGGATGAGATGATTCCCACAAGGACTATCACTGGACATCGAATGTGCATTGATTACAGGAAGTTGAACGCGGCCACACGGAAAGATCACTTCCCATTGCCATTCATTGACCAGATGTTGGAGAGGTTGGCCAGTCATCCCTACTACTGCTTCCTTGATGGATATTCAGGTTTCTTCCAGATTCCTATCCATCCAGATGACCAAGGGTATACCACTTTCACGTGTCCCTATGGCACGTTCGCATACAGGAGAATGCCATTTGGATTGTGCAACGCTCCAGCCACTTTTCAGAGGTGCATGATGTCTATCTTCACAGACATGATCGAGGACTTCATGGAGGTGTTCATGGATGATTTTTCAGTATATGGGTCATCATTCAAGATCTGTTTGGCTAATCTGTGCAAGGTGCTACAGAGGTGTGAAGAGAAACACTTGGTCCTTAACTGGGAAAAGTGTCATTTTATGGTTCAGGATGGCATTGTACTTGGGCACAAAGTCTCTGAAGCTGGAATCGAAGTTGACAAAGCCAAGATTCAGGTCATGACAAGTCTCCAACCACCTACTTCTGTGAAGGATATTCGGAGCTTCCTTGGTCATGCTGGGTTTTACAGGAGGTTCATCAAGGATTTCTCCAAGATAGCACGTCCACTCACTGCTCTGCTGTGCAAAGAGATCAAATTTGATTTCACAACTGATTGTCTTGCAGCCTTTGAGGAGATCAAAAAGGCTTTAGTGAGTGCTCCTGTTGTGCAACCTCCTGATTGGACTCTGCCTTTCGAGATCATGTGTGATGCCAGTGACTTTGCTGTGGGGTCAGTTCTGGGTCAGAGGAAAGACAGGAAGCTGCACGTCATCTACTATGCCAGCAGGACTTTGGATGATGCTCAGAGGAATTACAGCACCACAGAGAAGGAGCTACTTGCTGTTGTTTTCTCCTTTGAGAAATTCCGATCTTACTTGATTGGGAGCAAGGTGGTTGTTCATACTGATCATGCTGCTCTCAAGTATCTGATGAATAACAAGGATCTCAAGCCTCGTCTCTGTCGTTGGGTTCTTTTGCTACAAGGGTTTGACATTGAGGTTAAGGACAAGAAAGGCATAGAGAATGGAGTTGCTGACCATCTCTCGCGGATGCGGATCGATGAGGACGTCCCCATTGATGATCAACTACCTGAGGAAGCCATCTACTTCATTGAAACTGGGTTTCAGATGAATCTGGCCGAGAATCAGCAATTTCCACGAGTTGCAGGTTTCGGTATCGATCGATACCATGATGGTATCGGTCGATACCCTGACGATTCAGAAGCTGTTTTCATCATCGATCATTCAGTCGCTTCTAACCACCATCTCGTCGCTGCAGCAGATTCTGATACTCCATGGTACGCTGATATTGCAAATTATCTCGCTGCAGATGCAAAGCCAAACCACCTCAAGAAGTATGACAAGAAGAAGTTCATGCGCGACATAAGGAGATTCTTTTGGGATGAACCTTACTTGTACAAGCATTGTTCTGATGGCATATACAGGAGATGCATTGCTGAGTCAGAGGTTTCAGATGTTTTGTTTCATTGCCATGGATCAGACTATGCTGGACACTTTGCCACCTTCAAGACAGTATCCAAGGCTCTTCAAGCAGGCTTCTGGTGGCCTACCATGTTCAAGGATGCTCACACTTTCGTCTCACAGTGCGACGCTTGTCAGAGGAGAGGGAAGATCAGTAAGAGACATGAGATGCCACAAAATTTCATCCTTGAGGTTGAAGTTTTTGATTGCTGGGGCATTGACTTTATGGGTCCTTTCCCATCTTCACACAAGAAGAACTACATCCTGGTTGCTGTGGACTATGTGTCCAAATGGGTGGAAGCGATAGCTAGTGAGAAGAATGACTCTGCGGTGGTTCTTAAGCTGTTTAAGACCATCATTTTCCCTCGCTTTGGAGTACCTCGAATTGTGATAAGTGATGGTGGCTCTCACTTTATCAACAAGGTGTTCGAGAGGTTGTTGAAGAAGTATGGTGTAAACCATCGTGTGGCTACTCCATATCACCCTCAGACAAGTGGGCAAGTTGAAGTCTCCAACAGGCAGATCAAGGAGATCTTGGAGAAGACAGTGAATGCTTCTAGGAATGATTGGTCTACAAAGCTGGATGATGCACTTTGGGCATACAGGACTGCCTTCAAGACACCGCTGGGTACTACACCTTTCCAAATGCTGTATGGGAAAGCATGCCACCTTCCAGTGGAGATTGAGCACAAGGCTGCATGGGCAACAAAGATGCTGAACTTCGACATCAAGCCTGCTGCTGAGAGGAGGTTGATTCAGCTGAACGAGCTGGATGAGATCAGGCACCATGCTTATGAGAACTCGAGGCTGTATAAGGAGAGAACCAAAGCTTATCATGATAAGAAGATCATCTCCAGACACTTCGAGCCGAACGACCAGGTACTTCTGTATAACTCTCGTTTGCAATTGTTTCCTGGTAAACTGCGTTCACGTTGGTCAGGTCCCTTCACAATCAAAGAGGTCAGACCACATGGTGCTGTAGTGCTGATAAATCGCAAAGGCGAGGAATTCACTGTCAATGGACAAAGAGTGAAACACTATTGGGCGCAAGCCGAGATTCCAACAGGGCAGATAATGCCTCTGGATGATGCACCAACAGCCTGAATGGCGTTACAGTCAAGCTATTGACGTTAAACGAGCGCTTGGTGGGAGGCAACCCACTGGTGAGTCTGTCCTTGAGTCGTTTTTCCTTTTGATTTTTCATTTGTTTTGAGTCTGTGTCAGGATGAACAAGGAGCAACTCGAAATCGCCTAAGTATCGATCGATACCCCCTGGTATCGATCGACACCAATCGCGGATGAAAGTTCACCAAGTCGATCTAAGCGTGGTATCGATCGATACCATGCTGTGTGTCGATCGACACTCGCTATTCCAGGAAGGTAATTTCTTGTTTCTCTTCATTCTATCCTTTTCTTTTGTTTCTTTTACCTACTCTAGGCTAGATAACACTGGGGACAGTGTTGTTCAAGTCTGGGGGAGGTGTCTGCTGACAAAGTTTTTGTTTTTCTTAGAGTCAGTCGTTTTATAGAGTCAAAACTGTTTTATTGAGTCAAAATTTGTTGGAGATTATGATCTTGTGCTTGAACCTATTGATGTGATTTTGTTTTTGAGTGCACAGTGTTACAGGATCAGTTCTAGATCGACTAATGAAAAATCCAAAGACTGACCAGTTGACTAGAAAACATTCATGTCTCCAGCAGAGTTCTTCTGAAGCCTGAGCCAATTTTTGCATTTCATCGATGTGGTTAGTATTCATAGAGCTTGATTCATCATTCATATCTGATAAAGGAACCCCATGTGTTTAGTTTTAGTATCTCTCTCCCCTGAAATAAGTTAATAGATTAAGAGCATAAAAGATTGAAATGATTTTCTTCTGAGTAGAGGGTTAGGAAAATTTCCAGCAATCCCATTATTCTACTTAAGAGGGGATGATCACACAAAGGATTGGAAGCGAGGCTAGGATTTTCCTATGATGCCATTATTCGCCTACATCCTTTGATACATAGAGAGGGAAGAACCGGGGATTTGGTGGCAAACACCATCAATACTCCCGTCTCCTACCTTGATATGTATATGCTAAGCTGAAATTAAAAAAAAAATAATAAGGATATAATAAGAAATAAGTCTGGAGGAGAGAAATTGATACAAAAGAAGTGTGAAAAGGGTGGTCCCTTTGTCAAGATATTGACTGGTAAAGAGTCTAGAAGGTTCTTAAATATTAGCTGCAGAGATGAAACTGGCGATGAGGGCTTTACTTGAACAATGCTGTGGGATTTTGTGTGGAGTCTGGAAAAGCTGCGAATGTCTACGGAGAAGTACATGGTGGTTAGATCAAAAGCTGATCAGGTAACATTTGGGTGCTTGGAAAGAAGGTCATTTCGATGGTTCAGGAACAGGTGAGTCTCTACGTTTTCAAACCTCTTTTTCTGATTTAGTCTTCTATTTGCTTGAGGACAAGCAAAAGGCTAAGTCTGGGGGAGTTGATATATCATGGTTTTTACCCTGTTTAGGCCATGATATAAGTCCTTTTATAGAGTCTTTTCTTGTGTTTTGGAGTCTTTTAGAGTCTTTCACAGGTTATAGCACGTCTGGAGCTTAATTTGAATTATTGGAGCTTTTCTGGAGCATTCTGGAGCGAGACTGAAGTCTGATGACTAAGAGCCCGATCTGAGCACCGAGCATCGATCGATACCCCCTGGTATCGATCGACACTCATCGAGATTTCATGGGCCGCGACTAATTATGAAGCCTTGGAGAATTGCAAAAGCACCCAGAAGACTTTGATAATTACAAGAAGGCCCCAAATCGTGATTTAGGTTATAAATAGGATTTTACAGCCATTGTTTAGGCTATGCTTTATTTTTTTTGCTTTAGTTTAAGAGAGATTTTGGTGAGAGACAAGTCTGGTTTCCCTTCGTCCGAGATCAGATCTCAAAACCTTGTTTCTCTTTCTGATTTATTATAAGAGTATTTATTCAACATGTTTATTAATTTAATATCCATGTCTGAGTAGATCACCTGTTAGGTTTAGGGTTTTCTCATAGGGATTTCTTTGAATGCTAGGTTGATTATCTGTTAGGATTCACTATCTAAATTAGTTCTTCGCCTTAGGTTGTTCTCAAAGCTAATTCTAGGTTGACGAATCTGGAACTTAGATCTTAGGATAATTAATTAGGCACGAGAGTGCGATTAATTACCTGATAGAACCTTAGGTGAGCAAATTGATTATTCGCAAAGAGATTTGGTTTAATTGATTTGTGAACATATCAAACCTGATTTTAAAGCTGATTTAGACTTTAGGATTCGCAAAGAGATTTGGAATTTCTAGGATTTAGATTTAGATAGTTTTCGCAACGAGAGTTGGTTAACTATATTTTAGTGATTTGAGTTCTAGAACAGTGCTTAATCTGGATCCTGTTAGCTAACTTAGCTGCATTCATTGATTTCCTGAGAAATACCCTAAGCCTACATTCCCCCAATTGAATTTACAAACGTTTTACTTGCAACCCTGTTTTTCAATTACATCATCTGGTTTAGCTTGTTTCTGATCTATAGAATCTATTGAGTGATTCTTGAGTTCTTGTGTTCGACCCCTGATTTACTGCAGCAACTGCTTTAGTACTTTTTAGGGTATTAAATTGAGCATATCAATTTCCTCATCTTATCTTGCTTCCTTGAAGCTCATTAAACCCCCAAAGCCCTTTTGGCTAAATCAAAACTCCCTTTTTAACCCCCTTTTCTTTTCCAAACACCAAACTCCTAGAGACATTTTTATTCGACCCATTTCTTTTCTTTTCACTCTCCCTAAACTTTTTGTTCTTTCTCTTTTTTTTTTCAAACATGGAGAGTGTATTTTCTTTTCTTTTCCTAGGGTCTTTCTTTTAATCTCTTCTCTAGAGTTTGCTTTTTCAACCATTTCTCATCTCATATTTCATACGTTCATGTTCCCCAAAACCAAATACCATTCAATCCATTGATCCCCATCTTAATGCTAGCCTCTTTTCTTTGAACAACAATGACTAGCTAAAAATGAAAGCTAACTTTTGTCGTTTCCGATACTTACAAGATTTTACACACAATAGCATATCAAGAAAAGGCCTCACTCAATCAAACAACGAGGGGTGGAAAGAAAACGGTTAAGGTGAAAGGTAGGGAACCATTCTAAAAATGAGAATGGCCACTCGGGTTATTAGAGAGTGGTAAAAGTGGATAAGATAACCCGAATGTTTTCTTTGAACCATGGTTATGTATCACAAGCCCATAAGCAAGAAGATTATATTCATTTAAGTCCAATTATCAAGGGGTTGATTTCAAATTAAACAAGTATTTACAAGACAAATAGTTAAGAGTAGAGAGATCAAAGTACGAAGTTTTCAAGTCTTTTGAAATCGTTTAAGCAGTATAAAACCATTATCGAGAGCATCACAATGAAAGCTTATCATACATGTTTTATGAACTCCCATGCACATGAATGCAACCTATGTCATCTAGATATGAGTAGCTAATTCAATTCTAGAATGAACAATGGTGCAATGCAAACTACATGATATTTTTGGATTTTTGAAAAATTTTGAATTTTTTTTGGTTTTTCTATGCAATAGAATATGTACAATGCAAGACTCAAAAATATAAAATAAGACAAAGAAAATGACGTTAAATGACAAAGACCTCTCCCCCGGACTTAATTCACACCGTCTCGGTGTGAAACGAGTCCAAAGAAGAGTAAAAAACAAAATCAAAAAGTATGTACAAGGTGTTAAGTGAAGTACCTTGGAGTTGTGGAGATGAAGAGTTTTAGCATTCCCTTGACTACGTGTCGCGATCGGTTATAACCGATCGATGAAACCGATCGAGGCTAATTTCGATCGGTTATAACCGATCGATGAAACCGATCGACGAGGCGTCGTAACAGGTCGCATTTTTGTAACCGATCGGCATAACCGATCGAGGCAAATTCCGATCGGTTATAACCGATCGTCGTGACCGATCCAGCATGTCCGGACTTGCGATTTTTCTCGTTTTGATCCCGAACGTTCTCCTCCGAATCCCGACGCCCTTGGAGTGGAGTGGATTCACGAGGAGGAAGCATTGTGCGTTGAAGCTCACGGACTTTGACCATTCCATCCGTCCCATTTATTCACCCTTATTGCTCCTACAAAAAACATGAAAACAAAATTTATCAAACAATAAAAGGCAGAAAACAAGAAGTAAAGGATAGGATTGCTTGTTTTATGTCTCTAGCATTGACGAGGGATAGGATTGGGGAGGTCCCCAATGGCGCGTTTAACGTCACTAGCTTGACGGTTGTGTCCTCTTACTCCTTCTCTCCTTGCATGTCTCCTTTACTCCTAGTTACCTAAGAGATCAAGATCACAAGAAAAGGAAAAAGATTAGCAACAAAAGAAAATAAAAAGCTCTAGTCTCAAGAAGAATCCAAATCCTAATGATCAATGCTAAACCCCAATGGCAACGGCGCCAAATTGATACATGATATTTTCGTGTCAATTATCCCAAGTGTACTCATGTCATTGTAGTACTTGAGATGTCAATCCATAAGGGGTTAAGATTGAGGCACTAAGAATGCAAGAAACTTCTTAAGCTAGAGCAAACTTTGTTTTTGGTTTTTATATGTTTATGGGAAAAGAAAACAAATGCAAGAAGGAAAACAAAACACAAAGACACAAGACAAAGTGTTGGATCAAGAACTAAGCTATCAATGAGATGGGTAACAATCAAACAATGAATCATTTGGAAGCATTAATCACTATCTTAGAACATGGAATTCACAAATATGACTAATCCATTTCCATGGCAATAATCACTTTGTTAATTATCTAATCATTGACAAATTTCCATTTGTGATTAAATAATCAACAACATTAAGAAACAATCCCAATTGTTCACTAAACACCCTAAACATCAACTTTCGTTGGCTAGGATATGCAAAGCTCACAAAAAGTTCGGGTCAAGCAACTAAACTCGGGTCATGAGTGAAATGCCTAAGATCTAGAAATGAATGAACAATCCTAATCTAGTACTAACACCGCTTACTCGAATCTATCCCTAATGCATAGGATGAGACCAAAAATCTAACTAATCTAAGGTGTAGTACTAGGTTTCGGTTTATCATGTCAAATCTAGCATTACGAACCAACCTAAGTGAAAGACTCATCCAAAATCATCCTAAATAACCATTATCTAACCATCAAGACAATTGACTAATGATGCCTAAACATTCAATGCACATTCATTCTTATGACATGGACCATACAAGTAGATTAGTTCATTTCCATGATACTAATTCATTTACAAATCATCTAGTTATCAAGAACTTCCGTTCAAAACTAAATGATCCATAATCATTAAGCATTAGTCCATACAAGCCAACAATTCACCTTAATCATCAATTTCCATTGGCTAAGAATTGAATTGCATGCTTAGAAGTTTTCTAGACATTTCATCGAACACCTTCCGGGCGAGAAATGTCTTAAGTTCTAGAAATGAGTTGTCAATTCGATTCTAGCATTAAGATCCCTCCTAACATGAGAACAAATGATTATCTAAGCCTAAACATCAAGAATCAACCATCAACCATCCAAATCAAACATTATCTAAAATCCAACAAAAAGTCAACTCACAAGAACATGAAGAACACAAGAGAAAAAGACATAGAAATGAAGAACAAGAATCAAATAAGCATAATATAAAGATAGAGTGAAGAAATCTTCTCTAGAATGGCATTTGTATGAAGAACAATCCCAAAACATCAAGAAGAGAGAGTTGGGGACGAGCCCCACTCTTAGAAGAAGAAAACTTGACAATAAAATTAGGTTTTTTGGCTTTTAATAGAGTTTGGGTCGAGTTTTTTTTGGGTTTCAGATGATTCACAGCGGTCAGGACTTGCCCGCTGCATGACCGCTGTGAATCTCTGTTTTTTTTCGTCGGATGAATCCGCAGCGGTCACTGTAGACCGCTGCGCTACACCGCTGTGAGCTCCAATGAGTTCCTTCGCGCGCCAGACTGGACCGTCGTCACGGAAATTGGCATAACTTCTGATCGCACCGTTGGAATTGCCTCAAACCACTTCCAAATGAAAGCTAATCCATTGCTATATCTCGTGATAAAATTTGAGCTCAATCCAACGGTGAAAAGTCCTTCATCCATTGCCAAACTTATGACGTATCAACCTGATCCTGCATCTCTGTATTCTGCAATGACTTTTTTGTGTGGCTATCTTCACTCCTCCAACTCCTATGACTCCAAGAACACCTGAAAATTGCTCATACAAGCCAAAAAGAATGCAAAGACAACCTAGGACATCTAAAATGCAATGAGACTCAAGTTGGACCTAAATGCATGAAAATATCCCAAAACTATACAAATTGGAACTAAAAACCTATGAAATTAAACCTTAAAAACATGTAAAATATGGTGTTATCAACTCCCCCGGACTTGCCTTTTGCTTTTCCGCAAGCAAACAAGAAAAGACAAACCGGAAGAGAGGTTTTAAAGAGTGGGAATTCACAACTAAAAGACATGTCAAAGCAATCAAAGTGGAGAGTCTATGCCCAAGATAATACCAAGACATTGCAAAAACGTATCTCAATTATGACTCTAACTTCTCTAGACTTATCGCAACTCCTAATCTTTTCTCTTAACAACAATGCCTCATGCCTACAAGTTCTCTTCTCAACCAACCCTCACATTCATTTGATCTTTCTAAAGGTGCGGTCTCACAAATGGGCAAGTGATCAAGTCCAATCGGTTTGGAAGAAAAGGCAATTGGCACTAGTAAATGTGAGTGCAAGGAGGTTCATTCTCTTTTTGGGTGACTTACTCTCAAGAAAAAGGAATGCTATATGTTATGCAAAAGCAAGGAAGACTAGAAACAATTTATGCATACAAAGTTAAGCTCACATTGTTCTACCCTCCTAGCAAAGCATTCTACCCAAATGGTGATTCCATTTCTGATATATCATGGTTTTTACCCTGTTTAGGCCATGATATAAGTCCTTTTATAGAGTCTTTTCTTGTGTTTTGGAGTCTTTTAGAGTCTTTCACAGGTTATAGCACGTCTGGAGCTTAATTTGAATTATTGGAGCTTTTCTGGAGCATTCTGGAGCGAGACTGAAGTCTGATGACTAAGAGCCCGATCTGAGCACCGAGCATCGATCGATACCCCCTGGTATCGATCGACACTCATCGAGATTTCATGGGCCGCGACTAATTATGAAGCCTTGGAGAATTGCAAAAGCACCCAGAAGACTTTGATAATTACAAGAAGGCCCCAAATCGTGATTTAGGTTATAAATAGGATTTTACAGCCATTGTTTAGGCTATGCTTTATTTTTTTGCTTTAGTTTAAGAGAGATTTTGGTGAGAGACAAGTCTGGTTTCCCTTCGTCCGAGATCAGATCTCAAAACCTTGTTTCTCTTTCTGATTTAATATAAGAGTATTTATTCAACATGTTTATTAATTTAATATCCATGTCTGAGTAGATCACCTGTTAGGTTTAGGGTTTTCTCATAGGGATTTCTTTGAATGCTAGGTTGATTATCTGTTAGGATTCACTATCTAAATTAGTTCTTCGCCTTAGGTTGTTCTCAAAGCTAATTCTAGGTTGACGAATCTGGAACTTAGATCTTAGGATAATTAATTAGGCACGAGAGTGCGATTAATTACCTGATAGAACCTTAGGTGAGCAAATTGATTATTCGCAAAGAGATTTGGTTTAATTGATTTGTGAACATATCAAACCTGATTTTAAAGCTGATTTAGACTTTAGGATTCGCAAAGAGATTTGGAATTTCTAGGATTTAGATTTAGATAGTTTTCGCAACGAGAGTTGGTTAACTATATTTTAGTGATTTGAGTTCTAGAACAGTGCTTAATCTGGATCATGTTAGCTAACTTAGCTGCATTCATTGATTTCCTGAGAAATACCCTAAGCCTACATTCCCCCAATTGAATTTACAAACGTTTTACTTGCAACCCTGTTTTTCAATTACATCATCTGGTTTAGCTTGTTTCTGATCTATAGAATCTATTGAGTGATTCTTGAGTTCTTGTGTTCGACCCCTGATTTACTGCAGCAACTGCTTTAGTACTTTTTAGGGTATTAAATTGAGCATATCAATTTTGGCGCCGTTGCCGGGGACTCAATTCGCCGTTAGATTTTAGCTAGGAAATTCGTCTAAATCGCCCGAGTATCGATCGATACCCTTGAGTATCGGTCGATACCCGTCGTAAATTTCAGTTACTTACGCTCTTTACTTGTGATTTCAGGTGCATGCATAATCTTGAAACCAGAAGCAAAAAGAGCACTCCGCTAGTTGATCTATCACTGGAACAGCTAGCACAAGTGGAACGCACAAACAGGAAAGCAAAGAAGTCAGCTAAGATGAACAACAATCAAGTTGGGTTGGTTCGTGATGCTGCTGGAGCTTACAGGGACCAACAGGGTCGGTTGTGCAATGAGCAAGGACAACGTCTGGATGGAGAGGGGATTGTCATTCCACCTGCTCCTGTTGTCGCTGAGAATGCCGCTAGGGACGCAAGGGATGTTGTGGTTAATCGTGGTAGAACGATTGGTGAACACAACAGGCCAGAGCAATTTTTCGCCAATCGCTCTGCGATTCGTCCCCCTGCGTATGAGCGGAATGACTTTGAGCTGAAGCCTGCTTACTACACTCTAGTAGGACAGCATCTCTTCCATGGTTTGCCTCATGAGCATCCAATGGATCATGTAGAGAAATTCGAGGACTTGGTCACTAGCATCAAGAGCAATGGAGTGTCCTACGATTATCTCTTCTGCAAGCTCTTCCCCTACTCTCTAGGTGGAGAGGCTACTTACTGGCTGAGGCAGCTACCTCCTGGATCACTGACTAATTGGGAAGACACCAAGAGAGCCTTCCTAATTAACTTCTATGATGATGGACGATCTGAAGATCTGAGGAATAAGATCTCCACTTTTTCTCAAGGACCTACTGAGGCGTTCAAGGCTGCTTGGACAAGATTCAGATCGTACCAAAGAGACTGTCCACACCATGGATACTCTGATGTGCAGCTGCTAGGTATCTTCTTCAGAGGAGTAGATTGGAGGTATCAGATGTCTCTGGACTCTTCAAGCAATGGGAACTTCAACACCAACTATCCTGAGGACGCCTATGTGTTGATTGAGAATTTTGCATCTAGCAGCAGCACAAAGAGTGCAGATTTCGAGCGCAAGAAGCTGGCTGGTAATCAAGATGGATCGCAGATCGCTGAGTTTAAGGCTCAACTAGATTCTATGCACAGTCTTCTGCTGGGAAAGACAACAAAAGCTGTCCATTTTGCTGAGGATGTTGAGGTTTTCAATGAGAATGAAGCAGAAGACGTGAACTACATTGGTGGTTCTGGCTTTCAGGGACAGAGGAACCAGTTCAACAACAATCGGGGCTTCAACAACAACTTCCAGCAAGGAGGATTCAACCGGAAACCTGCCCAGATCAGTGGTTACACCAGGAACTACGGAAGTCCTTCTTACGAGCCTGTGACTGCTAAGACATCAGAGAACAAGATTGAAGCCATGCTTGAAACACTCGTTCAAGGACAGCAGCAGATTACAGTGACCTTCAATGGTAAGATGGACGCCATGTACAAAGATCTGAGTGGAAGGATCGATTCTCTGGGTATTGGTCAGAAGAAGCTGGAAACTCAGGTAGCTCAGACTTCAGAGAGTTCAAGAAGACAAGAAGGTTTTCTACCAGGAAAAGGAGAGAACCCAAGGGCACACATCAATGCCATTACCTTGAGAAGTGGTAAGGAGGTCAAATCAGGGGCAAAAGTGGATCAGCCTACTGTAAATTTCGAGATGTCTGACGATGAAGACACTGAAATCGCTAAGGCATCGATCGACACTCCTCAGCATCGATCGACACCGATCGCGATTCTCAGACGGGAAGACTCAAATTCCCGTGTATCGATCGATACCCCCCCTGTATCGATCGATACCGAACCTGAAGACGATGCAGAAGTTGAGGTTGTGAAGGAGAAGCCTAAAGCAGCACCAGAGAGGGTCTACATCCCGAGGGTACCCTATCCCAGAGCTCTTGGGAAGACTAAGAAGGAAGTAGAGGATGCTAAATGCAAGGAAATTTTGGATAAGCTGGTTGTTGAACTTCCCTTCATCGATGCTATCAAGACCTCTGTAGCTTTCAAGAGGTATGTCAAGAAGATGGTGTCCAGCAATTTGAACTTTGAAGAAGGCTGTCTGATGATCACTCATGAGTGCAGTGCAATCCTAAGCAACAGGATCCCAACGAAACTTCCAGATCCAGGGAGCTTTGTCTTGGATTGCACAATCGCTACTGACAGGTTTGAGCGTTCTCTCTGTGACCTTGGCTCAAGTGTCAACCTCATGCCATACTCGGTTGCTAAGAGGATGGGAATGACAGACTTCACTGCTACTAGAATCTCGCTGATTCTCGCTGATCGTTCAATTAGACTTCCAGAAGGATTGCTCGAGGATGTTCCGATTGTGATTGGGAACTGCTTAATCCCAACTGATTTCATTGTCTTGGAGTATGATTCGGAACCCAGAGATCCTCTCATCTTGGGAAGGCCATTCCTAGCAACAGCTGGTGCTCTGATTGATTGCAGGAATGGGAAGATATCTCTTAACATTGGTGAGTTAGTCATGAATTTTAACATGGAGAAGATGATGAAGAGACCAACCATCGATGGGCGGACTTTCTTCGTTGATACCTTCTGTGATATTGCTGAGGAGTACTTCTTAGAGATGCATCCTGAGGACCCATTGGAGAGAGCATTGGCCTGTTCGGCTGAGTCAGAAGTTAAGCCACACGATGCTGCTGCTGAATACGGAAGGATACTCGATTCAGCACGACCAGTATCGATCGATACTCTGATGGTATCGATCGATACCCTACGGCCAGAAAGAAGTTTGGCCGAAAGAACTATGCAAGCTGCTGGGCTTGGAGATTGGAGCGAGGAGAACGCTCCTAAAGTGGAACTCAAACCACTTCCTGCGAATCTAAGGTATGGTTTTCTTGGTCCTAATTCCACGTACCCTGTAATCCTTAATTCTTCTTTGAACAACGCAGAGGTCACTTTACTGCTAAGCAAGCTGCGCAAGTATCGCAAAGCTCTTGGCTATTCTCTTGATGACATTTCAGGTATTTCACCGAACCTGTGCATGCATAGGATTCATCTTGAGGACGAGTCAAAGGCTTCAGTTGAGCATCAAAGGAGGCTGAATCCAAACCTGAAGGAGGTGGTTAAGAAAGAGGTCATGAAACTCTTGGATGCAGGAGTTATCTATGCCATCTCAGATAGCTCTTGGGTCAGTCCAGTGCACGTTGTTCCTAAGAAAGGAGGGATAACTGTGGTGAAGAACAACATGGATGAGATGATTCCCACAAGGACTATCACTGGACATCGAATGTGCATTGATTACAGGAAGTTGAACGCGGCCACACGGAAAGATCACTTCCCATTGCCATTCATTGACCAGATGTTGGAGAGGTTGGCCAGTCATCCCTACTACTGCTTCCTTGATGGATATTCAGGTTTCTTCCAGATTCCTATCCATCCAGATGACCAAGGGTATACCACTTTCACGTGTCCCTATGGCACGTTCGCATACAGGAGAATGCCATTTGGATTGTGCAACGCTCCAGCCACTTTTCAGAGGTGCATGATGTCTATCTTCACAGACATGATCGAGGACTTCATGGAGGTGTTCATGGATGATTTTTCAGTATATGGGTCATCATTCAAGATCTGTTTGGCTAATCTGTGCAAGGTGCTACAGAGGTGTGAAGAGAAACACTTGGTCCTTAACTGGGAAAAGTGTCATTTTATGGTTCAGGATGGCATTGTACTTGGGCACAAAGTCTCTGAAGCTGGAATCGAAGTTGACAAAGCCAAGATTCAGGTCATGACAAGTCTCCAACCACCTACTTCTGTGAAGGATATTCGGAGCTTCCTTGGTCATGCTGGGTTTTACAGGAGGTTCATCAAGGATTTCTCCAAGATAGCACGTCCACTCACTGCTCTGCTGTGCAAAGAGATCAAATTTGATTTCACAACTGATTGTCTTGCAGCCTTTGAGGAGATCAAAAAGGTTTTAGTGAGTGCTCCTGTTGTGCAACCTCCTGATTGGACTCTGCCTTTCGATATCATGTGTGATGCCAGTGACTTTGTTGTGGGGTCAGTTCTGGGTCAGAGGAAAGACAGGAAGCTGCACGTCATCTACTATGCCAGCAGGACTTTGGATGATGCTCAGAGGAATTACAGCACCACAGAGAAGGAGCTACTTGCTGTTGTTTTCTCCTTTGAGAAATTCCGATCTTACTTGATTGGGAGCAAGGTGGTTGTTCATACTGATCATGCTGCTCTCAAGTATCTGATGAATAACAAGGATCTCAAGCCTCGTCTCTGTCGTTGGGTTCTTTTGCTACAAGGGTTTGACATTGAGGTTAAGGACAAGAAAGGCATAGAGAATGGAGTTGCTGACCATCTCTCGCGGATGCGGATCGATGAGGACGTCCCCATTGATGATCAACTACCTGAGGAAGCCATCTACTTCATTGAAACTGGGTTTCAGATGAATCTGGCCGAGAATCAGCAATTTCCACGAGTTGCAGGTTTCGGTATCGATCGATACCATGATGGTATCGGTCGATACCCTGACGATTCAGAAGCTGTTTTCATCATCGATCATTCAGTCGCTTCTAACCACCATCTCGTCGCTGCAGCAGATTCTGATACTCCATGGTACGCTGATATTGCAAATTATCTCGCTGCAGATGCAAAGCCAAACCACCTCAAGAAGTATGACAAGAAGAAGTTCATGCGCGACATAAGGAGATTCTTTTGGGATAAACCTTACTTGTACAAGCATTGTTCTGATGGCATATACAGGAGATGCATTGCTGAGTCAGAGGTTTCAGATGTTTTGTTTCATTGCCATGGATCAGACTATGCTGGACACTTTGCCACCTTCAAGACAGTATCCAAGGCTCTTCAAGCAGGCTTCTGGTGGCCTACCATGTTCAAGGATGCTCACACTTTCGTCTCACAGTGCGACGCTTGTCAGAGGAGAGGGAAGATCAGTAAGAGACATGAGATGCCACAAAATTTCATCCTTGAGGTTGAAGTTTTTGATTGCTGGGGCATTGACTTTATGGGTCCTTTCCCATCTTCACACAAGAAGAACTACATCCTGGTTGCTGTGGACTATGTGTCCAAATGGGTGGAAGCGATAGCTAGTGAGAAGAATGACTCTGCGGTGGTTCTTAAGCTGTTTAAGACCATCATTTTCCCTCGCTTTGGAGTACCTCGAATTGTGATAAGTGATGGTGGCTCTCACTTTATCAACAAGGTGTTCGAGAGGTTGTTGAAGAAGTATGGTGTAAACCATCGTGTGGCTACTCCATATCACCCTCAGACAAGTGGGCAAGTTGAAGTCTCCAACAGGCAGATCAAGGAGATCTTGGAGAAGACAGTGAATGCTTCTAGGAATGATTGGTCTACAAAGCTGGATGATGCACTTTGGGCATACAGGACTGCCTTCAAGACACCGCTGGGTACTACACCTTTCCAAATGCTGTATGGGAAAGCATGCCACCTTCCAGTGGAGATTGAGCACAAGGCTGCATGGGCAACAAAGATGCTGAACTTCGACATCAAGCCTGCTGCTGAGAGGAGGTTGATTCAGCTGAACGAGCTGGATGAGATCAGGCACCATGCTTATGAGAACTCGAGGCTGTATAAGGAGAGAACCAAAGCTTATCATGATAAGAAGATCATCTCCAGACACTTCGAGCCGAACGACCAGGTACTTCTGTATAACTCTCGTTTGCAATTGTTTCCTGGTAAACTGCGTTCACGTTGGTCAGGTCCCTTCACAATCAAAGAGGTCAGACCACATGGTGCTGTAGTGCTGATAAATCGCAAAGGCGAGGAATTCACTGTCAATGGACAAAGAGTGAAACACTATTGGGCGCAAGCCGAGATTCCAACAGGGCAGATAATGCCTCTGGATGATGCACCAACAGCCTGAATGGCGTTACAGTCAAGCTATTGACGTTAAACGAGCGCTTGGTGGGAGGCAACCCACTGGTGAGTCTGTCCTTGAGTCGTTTTTCCTTTTGATTTTTCATTTGTTTTGAGTCTGTGTCAGGATGAACAAGGAGCAACTCGAAATCGCCTAAGTATCGATCGATACCCCCTGGTATCGATCGACACCAATCGCGGATGAAAGTTCACCAAGTCGATCTAAGCGTGGTATCGATCGATACCATGCTGTGTGTCGATCGACACTCGCTATTCCAGGAAGGTAATTTCTTGTTTCTCTTCATTCTATCCTTTTCTTTTGTTTCTTTTACCTACTCTAGGCTAGATAACACTGGGGACAGTGTTGTTCAAGTCTGGGGGAGGTGTCTGCTGACAAAGTTTTTGTTTTTCTTAGAGTCAGTCGTTTTATAGAGTCAAAACTGTTTTATTGAGTCAAAATTTGTTGGAGATTATGATCTTGTGCTTGAACCTATTGATGTGATTTTGTTTTTGAGTGCACAGTGTTACAGGATCAGTTCTAGATCGACTAATGAAAAATCCAAAGACTGACCAGTTGACTAGAAAACATTCATGTCTCCAGCAGAGTTCTTCTGAAGCCTGAGCCAATTTTTGCATTTCATCGATGTGGTTAGTATTCATAGAGCTTGATTCATCATTCATATCTGATAAAGGAACCCCATGTGTTTAGTTTTAGTATCTCTCTCCCCTGAAATAAGTTAATAGATTAAGAGCATAAAAGATTGAAATGATTTTCTTCTGAGTAGAGGGTTAGGAAAATTTCCAGCAATCCCATTATTCTACTTAAGAGGGGATGATCACACAAAGGATTGGAAGCGAGGCTAGGATTTTCCTATGATGCCATTATTCGCCTACATCCTTTGATACATAGAGAGGGAAGAACCGGGGATTTGGTGGCAAACACCATCAATACTCCCGTCTCCTACCTTGATATGTATATGCTAAGCTGAAATTAAAAAAAAAATAATAAGGATATAATAAGAAATAAGTCTGGAGGAGAGAAATTGATACAAAAGAAGTGTGAAAAGGGTGGTCCCTTTGTCAAGATATTGACTGGTAAAGAGTCTAGAAGGTTCTTAAATATTAGCTGCAGAGATGAAACTGGCGATGAGGGCTTTACTTGAACAATGCTGTGGGATTTTGTGTGGAGTCTGGAAAAGCTGCGAATGTCTACGGAGAAGTACATGGTGGTTAGATCAAAAGCTGATCAGGTAACATTTGGGTGCTTGGAAAGAAGGTCATTTCGATGGTTCAGGAACAGGTGAGTCTCTACGTTTTCAAACCTCTTTTTCTGATTTAGTCTTCTATTTGCTTGAGGACAAGCAAAAGGCTAAGTCTGGGGGAGTTGATATATCATGGTTTTTACCCTGTTTAGGCCATGATATAAGTCCTTTTATAGAGTCTTTTCTTGTGTTTTGGAGTCTTTTAGAGTCTTTCACAGGTTATAGCACGTCTGGAGCTTAATTTGAATTATTGGAGCTTTTCTGGAGCATTCTGGAGCGAGACTGAAGTCTGATGACTAAGAGCCCGATCTGAGCACCGAGCATCGATCGATACCCCCTGGTATCGATCGACACTCATCGAGATTTCATGGGCCGCGACTAATTATGAAGCCTTGGAGAATTGCAAAAGCACCCAGAAGACTTTGATAATTACAAGAAGGCCCCAAATCGTGATTTAGGTTATAAATAGGATTTTACAGCCATTGTTTAGGCTATGCTTTATTTTTTTTGCTTTAGTTTAAGAGAGATTTTGGTGAGAGACAAGTCTGGTTTCCCTTCGTCCGAGATCAGATCTCAAAACCTTGTTTCTCTTTCTGATTTAATATAAGAGTATTTATTCAACATGTTTATTAATTTAATATCCATGTCTGAGTAGATCACCTGTTAGGTTTAGGGTTTTCTCATAGGGATTTCTTTGAATGCTAGGTTGATTATCTGTTAGGATTCACTATCTAAATTAGTTCTTCGCCTTAGGTTGTTCTCAAAGCTAATTCTAGGTTGACGAATCTGGAACTTAGATCTTAGGATAATTAATTAGGCACGAGAGTGCGATTAATTACCTGATAGAACCTTAGGTGAGCAAATTGATTATTCGCAAAGAGATTTGGTTTAATTGATTTGTGAACATATCAAACCTGATTTTAAAGCTGATTTAGACTTTAGGATTCGCAAAGAGATTTGGAATTTCTAGGATTTAGATTTAGATAGTTTTCGCAACGAGAGTTGGTTAACTATATTTTAGTGATTTGAGTTCTAGAACAGTGCTTAATCTGGATCCTGTTAGCTAACTTAGCTGCATTCATTGATTTCCTGAGAAATACCCTAAGCCTACATTCCCCCAATTGAATTTACAAACGTTTTACTTGCAACCCTGTTTTTCAATTACATCATCTGGTTTAGCTTGTTTCTGATCTATAGAATCTATTGAGTGATTCTTGAGTTCTTGTGTTCGACCCCTGATTTACTGCAGCAACTGCTTTAGTACTTTTTAGGGTATTAAATTGAGCATATCAATTTCCTCATCTTATCTTGCTTCCTTGAAGCTCATTAAACCCCCAAAGCCCTTTTGGCTAAATCAAAACTCCCTTTTTAACCCCCTTTTCTTTTCCAAACACCAAACTCCTAGAGACATTTTTATTCGACCCATTTCTTTTCTTTTCACTCTCCCTAAACTTTTTGTTCTTTCTCTTTTTTTTTCAAACATGGAGAGTGTATTTTCTTTTCTTTTCCTAGGGTCTTTCTTTTAATCTCTTCTCTAGAGTTTGCTTTTTCAACCATTTCTCATCTCATATTTCATACGTTCATGTTCCCCAAAACCAAATACCATTCAATCCATTGATCCCCATCTTAATGCTAGCCTCTTTTCTTTGAACAACAATGACTAGCTAAAAATGAAAGCTAACTTTTGTCGTTTCCGATACTTACAAGATTTTACACACAATAGCATATCAAGAAAAGGCCTCACTCAATCAAACAACGAGGGGTGGAAAGAAAACGGTTAAGGTGAAAGGTAGGGAACCATTCTAAAAATGAGAATGGCCACTCGGGTTATTAGAGAGTGGTAAAAGTGGATAAGATAACCCGAATGTTTTCTTTGAACCATGGTTATGTATCACAAGCCCATAAGCAAGAAGATTATATTCATTTAAGTCCAATTATCAAGGGGTTGATTTCAAATTAAACAAGTATTTACAAGACAAATAGTTAAGAGTAGAGAGATCAAAGTACGAAGTTTTCAAGTCTTTTGAAATCGTTTAAGCAGTATAAAACCATTATCGAGAGCATCACAATGAAAGCTTATCATACATGTTTTATGAACTCCCATGCACATGAATGCAACCTATGTCATCTAGATATGAGTAGCTAATTCAATTCTAGAATGAACAATGGTGCAATGCAAACTACATGATATTTTTGGATTTTTGAAAAATTTTGAATTTTTTTTGGTTTTTCTATGCAATAGAATATGTACAATGCAAGACTCAAAAATATAAAATAAGACAAAGAAAATGACGTTAAATGACAAAGACCTCTCCCCCGGACTTAATTCACACCGTCTCGGTGTGAAACGAGTCCAAAGAAGAGTAAAAAACAAAATCAAAAAGTATGTACAAGGTGTTAAGTGAAGTACCTTGGAGTTGTGGAGATGAAGAGTTTTAGCATTCCCTTGACTACGTGTCGCGATCGGTTATAACCGATCGATGAAACCGATCGAGGCTAATTTCGATCGGTTATAACCGATCGATGAAACCGATCGACGAGGCGTCGTAACAGGTCGCATTTTTGTAACCGATCGGCATAACCGATCGAGGCAAATTCCGATCGGTTATAACCGATCGTCGTGACCGATCCAGCATGTCCGGACTTGCGATTTTTCTCGTTTTGATCCCGAACGTTCTCCTGCGAATCCCGACGCCCTTGGAGTGGAGTGGATTCACGAGGAGGAAGCATTGTGCGTTGAAGCTCACGGACTTTGACCATTCCATCCGTCCCATTTATTCACCCTTATTGCTCCTACAAAAAACATGAAAACAAAATTTATCAAACAATAAAAGGCAGAAAACAAGAAGTAAAGGATAGGATTGCTTGTTTTATGTCTCTAGCATTGACGAGGGATAGGATTGGGGAGGTCCCCAATGGCGCGTTTAACGTCACTAGCTTGACGGTTGTGTCCTCTTACTCCTTCTCTCCTTGCATGTCTCCTTTACTCCTAGTTACCTAAGAGATCAAGATCACAAGAAAAGGAAAAAGATTAGCAACAAAAGAAAATAAAAAGCTCTAGTCTCAAGAAGAATCCAAATCCTAATGATCAATGCTAAACCCCAATGGCAACGGCGCCAAATTGATACATGATATTTTCGTGTCAATTATCCCAAGTGTACTCATGTCATTGTAGTACTTGAGATGTCAATCCATAAGGGGTTAAGATTGAGGCACTAAGAATGCAAGAAACTTCTTAAGCTAGAGCAAACTTTGTTTTTGGTTTTTATATGTTTATGGGAAAAGAAAACAAATGCAAGAAGGAAAACAAAACACAAAGACACAAGACAAAGTGTTGGATCAAGAACTAAGCTATCAATGAGATGGGTAACAATCAAACAATGAATCATTTGGAAGCATTAATCACTATCTTAGAACATGGAATTCACAAATATGACTAATCCATTTCCATGGCAATAATCACTTTGTTAATTATCTAATCATTGACAAATTTCCATTTGTGATTAAATAATCAACAACATTAAGAAACAATCCCAATTGTTCACTAAACACCCTAAACATCAACTTTCGTTGGCTAGGATATGCAAAGCTCACAAAAAGTTCGGGTCAAGCAACTAAACTCGGGTCATGAGTGAAATGCCTAAGATCTAGAAATGAATGAACAATCCTAATCTAGTACTAACACCGCTTACTCGAATCTATCCCTAATGCATAGGATGAGACCAAAAATCTAACTAATCTAAGGTGTAGTACTAGGTTTCGGTTTATCATGTCAAATCTAGCATTACGAACCAACCTAAGTGAAAGACTCATCCAAAATCATCCTAAATAACCATTATCTAACCATCAAGACAATTGACTAATGATGCCTAAACATTCAATGCACATTCATTCTTATGACATGGACCATACAAGTAGATTAGTTCATTTCCATGATACTAATTCATTTACAAATCATCTAGTTATCAAGAACTTCCGTTCAAAACTAAATGATCCATAATCATTAAGCATTAGTCCATACAAGCCAACAATTCACCTTAATCATCAATTTCCATTGGCTAAGAATTGAATTGCATGCTTAGAAGTTTTCTAGACATTTCATCGAACACCTTCCGGGCGAGAAATGTCTTAAGTTCTAGAAATGAGTTGTCAATTCGATTCTAGCATTAAGATCCCTCCTAACATGAGAACAAATGATTATCTAAGCCTAAACATCAAGAATCAACCATCAACCATCCAAATCAAACATTATCTAAAATCCAACAAAAAGTCAACTCACAAGAACATGAAGAACACAAGAGAAAAAGACATAGAAATGAAGAACAAGAATCAAATAAGCATAATATAAAGATAGAGTGAAGAAATCTTCTCTAGAATGGCATTTGTATGAAGAACAATCCCAAAACATCAAGAAGAGAGAGTTGGGGACGAGCCCCACTCTTAGAAGAAGAAAACTTGACAATAAAATTAGGTTTTTTGGCTTTTAATAGAGTTTGGGTCGAGTTTTTTTTGGGTTTCAGATGATTCACAGCGGTCAGGACTTGCCCGCTGCATGACCGCTGTGAATCTCTGTTTTTTTTCGTCGGATGAATCCGCAGCGGTCACTGTAGACCGCTGCGCTACACCGCTGTGAGCTCCAATGAGTTCCTTCGCGCGCCAGACTGGACCGTCGTCACGGAAATTGGCATAACTTCTGATCGCACCGTTGGAATTGCCTCAAACCACTTCCAAATGAAAGCTAATCTATTGCTATATCTCGTGATAAAATTTGAGCTCAATCCAACGGTGAAAAGTCCTTCATCCATTGCCAAACTTATGACGTATCAACCTGATCCTGCATCTCTGTATTCTGCAATGACTTTTTTGTGTGGCTATCTTCACTCCTCCAACTCCTATGACTCCAAGAACACCTGAAAATTGCTCATACAAGCCAAAAAGAATGCAAAGACAACCTAGGACATCTAAAATGCAATGAGACTCAAGTTGGACCTAAATGCATGAAAATATCCCAAAACTATACAAATTGGAACTAAAAACCTATGAAATTAAACCTTAAAAACATGTAAAATATGGTGTTATCAACTCCCCCGGACTTGCCTTTTGCTTTTCCGCAAGCAAACAAGAAAAGACAAACCGGAAGAGAGGTTTTAAAGAGTGGGAATTCACAACTAAAAGACATGTCAAAGCAATCAAAGTGGAGAGTCTATGCCCAAGATAATACCAAGACATTGCAAAAACGTATCTTAATTATGACTCTAACTTCTCTAGACTTATCGCAACTCCTAATCTTTTCTCTTAACAACAATGCCTCATGCCTACAAGTTCTCTTCTCAACCAACCCTCACATTCATTTGATCTTTCTAAAGGTGCGGTCTCACAAATGGGCAAGTGATCAAGTCCAATCGGTTTGGAAGAAAAGGCAATTGGCACTAGTAAATGTGAGTGCAAGGAGGTTCATTCTCTTTTTGGGTGACTTACTCTCAAGAAAAAGGAATGCTATATGTTATGCAAAAGCAAGGAAGACTAGAAACAATTTATGCATACAAAGTTAAGCTCACATTGTTCTACCCTCCTAGCAAAGCATTCTACCCAAATGGTGATTCCATTTCCTCATCTTATCTTGCTTCCTTGAAGCTCATTAAACCCCCAAAGCCCTTTTGGCTAAATCAAAACTCCCTTTTTAACCCCCTTTTCTTTTCCAAACACCAAACTCCTAGAGACATTTTTATTCGACCCATTTCTTTTCTTTTCACTCTCCCTAAACTTTTTGTTCTTTCTCTTTTTTTTTCAAACATGGAGAGTGTATTTTCTTTTCTTTTCCTAGGGTCTTTCTTTTAATCTCTTCTCTAGAGTTTGCTTTTTCAACCATTTCTCATCTCATATTTCATACGTTCATGTTCCCCAAAACCAAATACCATTCAATCCATTGATCCCCATCTTAATGCTAGCCTCTTTTCTTTGAACAACAATGACTAGCTAAAAATGAAAGCTAACCTTTGTCGTTTCCGATACTTACAAGATTTTACACACAATAGCATATCAAGAAAAGGCCTCACTCAATCAAACAACGAGGGGTGGAAAGAAAACGGTTAAGGTGAAAGGTAGGGAACCATTCTAAAAATGAGAATGGCCACTCGGGTTATTAGAGAGTGGTAAAAGTGGATAAGATAACCCGAATGTTTTCTTTGAACCATGGTTATGTATCACAAGCCCATAAGCAAGAAGATTATATTCATTTAAGTCCAATTATCAAGGGGTTGATTTCAAATTAAACAAGTATTTACAAGACAAATAGTTAAGAGTAGAGAGATCAAAGTACGAAGTTTTCAAGTCTTTTGAAATCGTTTAAGCAGTATAAAACCATTATCGAGAGCATCACAATGAAAGCTTATCATACATGTTTTATGAACTCCCATGCACATGAATGCAACCTATGTCATCTAGATATGAGTAGCTAATTCAATTCTAGAATGAACAATGGTGCAATGCAAACTACATGATATTTTTGGATTTTTGAAAAATTTTGAATTTTTTGTGGTTTTTCTATGCAATAGAATATGTACAATGCAAGACTCAAAAATATAAAATAAGACAAAGAAAATGACGTTAAATGACAAAGACCTCTCCCCCGGACTTAATTCACACCGTCTCGGTGTGAAACGAGTCCAAAGAAGAGTAAAAAACAAAATCAAAAAGTATGTACAAGGTGTTAAGTGAAGTACCTTGGAGTTGTGGAGATGAAGAGTTTTAGCATTCCCTTGACTACGTGTCGCGATCGGTTATAACCGATCGATGAAACCGATCGAGGCTAATTTCGATCGGTTATAACCGATCGATGAAACCGATCGACGAGGCGTCGTAACAGGTCGCATTTTTGTAACCGATCGGCATAACCGATCGAGGCAAATTCCGATCGGTTATAACCGATCGTCGTGACCGATCCAGCATGTCCGGACTTGCGATTTTTCTCGTTTTGATCCCGAACGTTCTCCTGCGAATCCCGACGCCCTTGGAGTGGAGTGGATTCACGAGGAGGAAGCATTGTGCGTTGAAGCTCACGGACTTTGACCATTCCATCCGTCCCATTTATTCACCCTTATTGCTCCTACAAAAAACATGAAAACAAAATTTATCAAACAATAAAAGGCAGAAAACAAGAAGTAAAGGATAGGATTGCTTGTTTTATGTCTCTAGCATTGACGAGGGATAGGATTGGGGAGGTCCCCAATGGCGCGTTTAACGTCACTAGCTTGACGGTTGTGTCCTCTTACTCCTTCTCTCCTTGCATGTCTCCTTTACTCCTAGTTACCTAAGAGATCAAGATCACAAGAAAAGGAAAAAGATTAGCAACAAAAGAAAATAAAAAGCTCTAGTCTCAAGAAGAATCCAAATCCTAATGATCAATGCTAAACCCCAATGGCAACGGCGCCAAATTGATACATGATATTTTCGTGTCAATTATCCCAAGTGTACTCATGTCATTGTAGTACTTGAGATGTCAATCCATAAGGGGTTAAGATTGAGGCACTAAGAATGCAAGAAACTTCTTAAGCTAGAGCAAACTTTGTTTTTGGTTTTTATATGTTTATGGGAAAAGAAAACAAATGCAAGAAGGAAAACAAAACACAAAGACACAAGACAAAGTGTTGGATCAAGAACTAAGCTATCAATGAGATGGGTAACAATCAAACAATGAATCATTTGGAAGCATTAATCACTATCTTAGAACATGGAATTCACAAATATGACTAATCCATTTCCATGGCAATAATCACTTTGTTAATTATCTAATCATTGACAAATTTCCATTTGTGATTAAATAATCAACAACATTAAGAAACAATCCCAATTGTTCACTAAACACCCTAAACATCAACTTTCGTTGGCTAGGATATGCAAAGCTCACAAAAAGTTCGGGTCAAGCAACTAAACTCGGGTCATGAGTGAAATGCCTAAGATCTAGAAATGAATGAACAATCCTAATCTAGTACTAACACCGCTTACTCGAATCTATCCCTAATGCATAGGATGAGACCAAAAATCTAACTAATCTAAGGTGTAGTACTAGGTTTCGGTTTATCATGTCAAATCTAGCATTACGAACCAACCTAAGTGAAAGACTCATCCAAAATCATCCTAAATAACCATTATCTAACCATCAAGACAATTGACTAATGATGCCTAAACATTCAATGCACATTCATTCTTATGACATGGACCATACAAGTAGATTAGTTCATTTCCATGATACTAATTCATTTACAAATCATCTAGTTATCAAGAACTTCCGTTCAAAACTAAATGATCCATAATCATTAAGCATTAGTCCATACAAGCCAACAATTCACCTTAATCATCAATTTCCATTGGCTAAGAATTGAATTGCATGCTTAGAAGTTTTCTAGACATTTCATCGAACACCTTCCGGGCGAGAAATGTCTTAAGTTCTAGAAATGAGTTGTCAATTCGATTCTAGCATTAAGATCCCTCCTAACATGAGAACAAATGATTATCTAAGCCTAAACATCAAGAATCAACCATCAACCATCCAAATCAAACATTATCTAAAATCCAACAAAAAGTCAACTCACAAGAACATGAAGAACACAAGAGAAAAAGACATAGAAATGAAGAACAAGAATCAAATAAGCATAATATAAAGATAGAGTGAAGAAATCTTCTCTAGAATGGCATTTGTATGAAGAACAATCCCAAAACATCAAGAAGAGAGAGTTGGGGACGAGCCCCACTCTTAGAAGAAGAAAACTTGACAATAAAATTAGGTTTTTTGGCTTTTAATAGAGTTTGGGTCGAGTTTTTTTTGGGTTTCAGATGATTCACAGCGGTCAGGACTTGCCCGCTGCATGACCGCTGTGAATCTCTGTTTTTTTTCGTCGGATGAATCCGCAGCGGTCACTGTAGACCGCTGCGCTACACCGCTGTGAGCTCCAATGAGTTCCTTCGCGCGCCAGACTGGACCGTCGTCACGGAAATTGGCATAACTTCTGATCGCACCGTTGGAATTGCCTCAAACCACTTCCAAATGAAAGCTAATCTATTGCTATATCTCGTGATAAAATTTGAGCTCAATCCAACGGTGAAAAGTCCTTCATCCATTGCCAAACTTATGACGTATCAACCTGATCCTGCATCTCTGTATTCTGCAATGACTTTTTTGTGTGGCTATCTTCACTCCTCCAACTCCTATGACTCCAAGAACACCTGAAAATTGCTCATACAAGCCAAAAAGAATGCAAAGACAACCTAGGACATCTAAAATGCAATGAGACTCAAGTTGGACCTAAATGCATGAAAATATCCCAAAACTATACAAATTGGAACTAAAAACCTATGAAATTAAACCTTAAAAACATGTAAAATATGGTGTTATCAACTCCCCCGGACTTGCCTTTTGCTTTTCCGCAAGCAAACAAGAAAAGACAAACCGGAAGAGAGGTTTTAAAGAGTGGGAATTCACAACTAAAAGACATGTCAAAGCAATCAAAGTGGAGAGTCTATGCCCAAGATAATACCAAGACATTGCAAAAACGTATCTCAATTATGACTCTAACTTCTCTAGACTTATCGCAACTCCTAATCTTTTCTCTTAACAACAATGCATCATGCCTACAAGTTCTCTTCTCAACCAACCCTCACATTCATTTGATCTTTCTAAAGGTGCGGTCTCACAAATGGGCAAGTGATCAAGTCCAATCGGTTTGGAAGAAAAGGCAATTGGCACTAGTAAATGTGAGTGCAAGGAGGTTCATTCTCTTTTTGGGTGACTTACTCTCAAGAAAAAGGAATGCTATATGTTATGCAAAAGCAAGGAAGACTAGAAACAATTTATGCATACAAAGTTAAGCTCACATTGTTCTACCCTCCTAGCAAAGCATTCTACCCAAATGGTGATTCCATTTCCTCATCTTATCTTGCTTCCTTGAAGCTCATTAAACCCCCAAAGCCCTTTTGGCTAAATCAAAACTCCCTTTTTAACCCCCTTTTCTTTTCCAAACACCAAACTCCTAGAGACATTTTTATTCGACCCATTTCTTTTCTTTTCACTCTCCCTAAACTTTTTGTTCTTTCTCTTTTTTTTTCAAACATGGAGAGTGTATTTTCTTTTCTTTTCCTAGGGTCTTTCTTTTAATCTCTTCTCTAGAGTTTGCTTTTTCAACCATTTCTCATCTCATATTTCATACGTTCATGTTCCCCAAAACCAAATACCATTCAATCCATTGATCCCCATCTTAATGCTAGCCTCTTTTCTTTGAACAACAATGACTAGCTAAAAATGAAAGCTAACCTTTGTCGTTTCCGATACTTACAAGATTTTACACACAATAGCATATCAAGAAAAGGCCTCACTCAATCAAACAACGAGGGGTGGAAAGAAAACGGTTAAGGTGAAAGGTAGGGAACCATTCTAAAAATGAGAATGGCCACTCGGGTTATTAGAGAGTGGTAAAAGTGGATAAGATAACCCGAATGTTTTCTTTGAACCATGGTTATGTATCACAAGCCCATAAGCAAGAAGATTATATTCATTTAAGTCCAATTATCAAGGGGTTGATTTCAAATTAAACAAGTATTTACAAGACAAATAGTTAAGAGTAGAGAGATCAAAGTACGAAGTTTTCAAGTCTTTTGAAATCGTTTAAGCAGTATAAAACCATTATCGAGAGCATCACAATGAAAGCTTATCATACATGTTTTATGAACTCCCATGCACATGAATGCAACCTATGTCATCTAGATATGAGTAGCTAATTCAATTCTAGAATGAACAATGGTGCAATGCAAACTACATGATATTTTTGGATTTTTGAAAAATTTTGAATTTTTTGTGGTTTTTCTATGCAATAGAATATGTACAATGCAAGACTCAAAAATATAAAATAAGACAAAGAAAATGACGTTAAATGACAAAGACCTCTCCCCCGGACTTAATTCACACCGTCTCGGTGTGAAACGAGTCCAAAGAAGAGTAAAAAACAAAATCAAAAAGTATGTACAAGGTGTTAAGTGAAGTACCTTGGAGTTGTGGAGATGAAGAGTTTTAGCATTCCCTTGACTACGTGTCGCGATCGGTTATAACCGATCGATGAAACCGATCGAGGCTAATTTCGATCGGTTATAACCGATCGATGAAACCGATCGACGAGGCGTCGTAACAGGTCGCATTTTTGTAACCGATCGGCATAACCGATCGAGGCAAATTCCGATCGGTTATAACCGATCGTCGTGACCGATCCAGCATGTCCGGACTTGCGATTTTTCTCGTTTTGATCCCGAACGTTCTCCTGCGAATCCCGACGCCCTTGGAGTGGAGTGGATTCACGAGGAGGAAGCATTGTGCGTTGAAGCTCACGGACTTTGACCATTCCATCCGTCCCATTTATTCACCCTTATTGCTCCTACAAAAAACATGAAAACAAAATTTATCAAACAATAAAAGGCAGAAAACAAGAAGTAAAGGATAGGATTGCTTGTTTTATGTCTCTAGCATTGACGAGGGATAGGATTGGGGAGGTCCCCAATGGCGCGTTTAACGTCACTAGCTTGACGGTTGTGTCCTCTTACTCCTTCTCTCCTTGCATGTCTCCTTTACTCCTAGTTACCTAAGAGATCAAGATCACAAGAAAAGGAAAAAGATTAGCAACAAAAGAAAATAAAAAGCTCTAGTCTCAAGAAGAATCCAAATCCTAATGATCAATGCTAAACCCCAATGGCAACGGCGCCAAATTGATACATGATATTTTCGTGTCAATTATCCCAAGTGTACTCATGTCATTGTAGTACTTGAGATGTCAATCCATAAGGGGTTAAGATTGAGGCACTAAGAATGCAAGAAACTTCTTAAGCTAGAGCAAACTTTGTTTTTGGTTTTTATATGTTTATGGGAAAAGAAAACAAATGCAAGAAGGAAAACAAAACACAAAGACACAAGACAAAGTGTTGGATCAAGAACTAAGCTATCAATGAGATGGGTAACAATCAAACAATGAATCATTTGGAAGCATTAATCACTATCTTAGAACATGGAATTCACAAATATGACTAATCCATTTCCATGGCAATAATCACTTTGTTAATTATCTAATCATTGACAAATTTCCATTTGTGATTAAATAATCAACAACATTAAGAAACAATCCCAATTGTTCACTAAACACCCTAAACATCAACTTTCGTTGGCTAGGATATGCAAAGCTCACAAAAAGTTCGGGTCAAGCAACTAAACTCGGGTCATGAGTGAAATGCCTAAGATCTAGAAATGAATGAACAATCCTAATCTAGTACTAACACCGCTTACTCGAATCTATCCCTAATGCATAGGATGAGACCAAAAATCTAACTAATCTAAGGTGTAGTACTAGGTTTCGGTTTATCATGTCAAATCTAGCATTACGAACCAACCTAAGTGAAAGACTCATCCAAAATCATCCTAAATAACCATTATCTAACCATCAAGACAATTGACTAATGATGCCTAAACATTCAATGCACATTCATTCTTATGACATGGACCATACAAGTAGATTAGTTCATTTCCATGATACTAATTCATTTACAAATCATCTAGTTATCAAGAACTTCCGTTCAAAACTAAATGATCCATAATCATTAAGCATTAGTCCATACAAGCCAACAATTCACCTTAATCATCAATTTCCATTGGCTAAGAATTGAATTGCATGCTTAGAAGTTTTCTAGACATTTCATCGAACACCTTCCGGGCGAGAAATGTCTTAAGTTCTAGAAATGAGTTGTCAATTCGATTCTAGCATTAAGATCCCTCCTAACATGAGAACAAATGATTATCTAAGCCTAAACATCAAGAATCAACCATCAACCATCCAAATCAAACATTATCTAAAATCCAACAAAAAGTCAACTCACAAGAACATGAAGAACACAAGAGAAAAAGACATAGAAATGAAGAACAAGAATCAAATAAGCATAATATAAAGATAGAGTGAAGAAATCTTCTCTAGAATGGCATTTGTATGAAGAACAATCCCAAAACATCAAGAAGAGAGAGTTGGGGACGAGCCCCACTCTTAGAAGAAGAAAACTTGACAATAAAATTAGGTTTTTTGGCTTTTAATAGAGTTTGGGTCGAGTTTTTTTTGGGTTTCAGATGATTCACAGCGGTCAGGACTTGCCCGCTGCATGACCGCTGTGAATCTCTGTTTTTTTTCGTCGGATGAATCCGCAGCGGTCACTGTAGACCGCTGCGCTACACCGCTGTGAGCTCCAATGAGTTCCTTCGCGCGCCAGACTGGACCGTCGTCACGGAAATTGGCATAACTTCTGATCGCACCGTTGGAATTGCCTCAAACCACTTCCAAATGAAAGCTAATCCATTGCTATATCTCGTGATAAAATTTGAGCTCAATCCAACGGTGAAAAGTCCTTCATCCATTGCCAAACTTATGACGTATCAACCTGATCCTGCATCTCTGTATTCTGCAATGACTTTTTTGTGTGGCTATCTTCACTCCTCCAACTCCTATGACTCCAAGAACACCTGAAAATTGCTCATACAAGCCAAAAAGAATGCAAAGACAACCTAGGACATCTAAAATGCAATGAGACTCAAGTTGGACCTAAATGCATGAAAATATCCCAAAACTATACAAATTGGAACTAAAAACCTATGAAATTAAACCTTAAAAACATGTAAAATATGGTGTTATCAACTCCCCCGGACTTGCCTTTTGCTTTTCCGCAAGCAAACAAGAAAAGACAAACCGGAAGAGAGGTTTTAAAGAGTGGGAATTCACAACTAAAAGACATGTCAAAGCAATCAAAGTGGAGAGTCTATGCCCAAGATAATACCAAGACATTGCAAAAACGTATCTCAATTATGACTCTAACTTCTCTAGACTTATCGCAACTCCTAATCTTTTCTCTTAACAACAATGCCTCATGCCTACAAGTTCTCTTCTCAACCAACCCTCACATTCATTTGATCTTTCTAAAGGTGCGGTCTCACAAATGGGCAAGTGATCAAGTCCAATCGGTTTGGAAGAAAAGGCAATTGGCACTAGTAAATGTGAGTGCAAGGAGGTTCATTCTCTTTTTGGGTGACTTACTCTCAAGAAAAAGGAATGCTATATGTTATGCAAAAGCAAGGAAGACTAGAAACAATTTATGCATACAAAGTTAAGCTCACATTGTTCTACCCTCCTAGCAAAGCATTCTACCCAAATGGTGATTCCATTTCCTCATCTTATCTTGCTTCCTTGAAGCTCATTAAACCCCCAAAGCCCTTTTGGCTAAATCAAAACTCCCTTTTTAACCCCCTTTTCTTTTCCAAACACCAAACTCCTAGAGACATTTTTATTCGACCCATTTCTTTTCTTTTCACTCTCCCTAAACTTTTTGTTCTTTCTCTTTTTTTTTCAAACATGGAGAGTGTATTTTCTTTTCTTTTCCTAGGGTCTTTCTTTTAATCTCTTCTCTAGAGTTTGCTTTTTCAACCATTTCTCATCTCATATTTCATACGTTCATGTTCCCCAAAACCAAATACCATTCAATCCATTGATCCCCATCTTAATGCTAGCCTCTTTTCTTTGAACAACAATGACTAGCTAAAAATGAAAGCTAACCTTTGTCGTTTCCGATACTTACAAGATTTTACACACAATAGCATATCAAGAAAAGGCCTCACTCAATCAAACAACGAGGGGTGGAAAGAAAACGGTTAAGGTGAAAGGTAGGGAACCATTCTAAAAATGAGAATGGCCACTCGGGTTATTAGAGAGTGGTAAAAGTGGATAAGATAACCCGAATGTTTTCTTTGAACCATGGTTATGTATCACAAGCCCATAAGCAAGAAGATTATATTCATTTAAGTCCAATTATCAAGGGGTTGATTTCAAATTAAACAAGTATTTACAAGACAAATAGTTAAGAGTAGAGAGATCAAAGTACGAAGTTTTCAAGTCTTTTGAAATCGTTTAAGCAGTATAAAACCATTATCGAGAGCATCACAATGAAAGCTTATCATACATGTTTTATGAACTCCCATGCACATGAATGCAACCTATGTCATCTAGATATGAGTAGCTAATTCAATTCTAGAATGAACAATGGTGCAATGCAAACTACATGATATTTTTGGATTTTTGAAAAATTTTGAATTTTTTGTGGTTTTTCTATGCAATAGAATATGTACAATGCAAGACTCAAAAATATAAAATAAGACAAAGAAAATGACGTTAAATGACAAAGACCTCTCCCCCGGACTTAATTCACACCGTCTCGGTGTGAAACGAGTCCAAAGAAGAGTAAAAAACAAAATCAAAAAGTATGTACAAGGTGTTAAGTGAAGTACCTTGGAGTTGTGGAGATGAAGAGTTTTAGCATTCCCTTGACTACGTGTCGCGATCGGTTATAACCGATCGATGAAACCGATCGAGGCTAATTTCGATCGGTTATAACCGATCGATGAAACCGATCGACGAGGCGTCGTAACAGGTCGCATTTTTGTAACCGATCGGCATAACCGATCGAGGCAAATTCCGATCGGTTATAACCGATCGTCGTGACCGATCCAGCATGTCCGGACTTGCGATTTTTCTCGTTTTGATCCCGAACGTTCTCCTGCGAATCCCGACGCCCTTGGAGTGGAGTGGATTCACGAGGAGGAAGCATTGTGCGTTGAAGCTCACGGACTTTGACCATTCCATCCGTCCCATTTATTCACCCTTATTGCTCCTACAAAAAACATGAAAACAAAATTTATCAAACAATAAAAGGCAGAAAACAAGAAGTAAAGGATAGGATTGCTTGTTTTATGTCTCTAGCATTGACGAGGGATAGGATTGGGGAGGTCCCCAATGGCGCGTTTAACGTCACTAGCTTGACGGTTGTGTCCTCTTACTCCTTCTCTCCTTGCATGTCTCCTTTACTCCTAGTTACCTAAGAGATCAAGATCACAAGAAAAGGAAAAAGATTAGCAACAAAAGAAAATAAAAAGCTCTAGTCTCAAGAAGAATCCAAATCCTAATGATCAATGCTAAACCCCAATGGCAACGGCGCCAAATTGATACATGATATTTTCGTGTCAATTATCCCAAGTGTACTCATGTCATTGTAGTACTTGAGATGTCAATCCATAAGGGGTTAAGATTGAGGCACTAAGAATGCAAGAAACTTCTTAAGCTAGAGCAAACTTTGTTTTTGGTTTTTATATGTTTATGGGAAAAGAAAACAAATGCAAGAAGGAAAACAAAACACAAAGACACAAGACAAAGTGTTGGATCAAGAACTAAGCTATCAATGAGATGGGTAACAATCAAACAATGAATCATTTGGAAGCATTAATCACTATCTTAGAACATGGAATTCACAAATATGACTAATCCATTTCCATGGCAATAATCACTTTGTTAATTATCTAATCATTGACAAATTTCCATTTGTGATTAAATAATCAACAACATTAAGAAACAATCCCAATTGTTCACTAAACACCCTAAACATCAACTTTCGTTGGCTAGGATATGCAAAGCTCACAAAAAGTTCGGGTCAAGCAACTAAACTCGGGTCATGAGTGAAATGCCTAAGATCTAGAAATGAATGAACAATCCTAATCTAGTACTAACACCGCTTACTCGAATCTATCCCTAATGCATAGGATGAGACCAAAAATCTAACTAATCTAAGGTGTAGTACTAGGTTTCGGTTTATCATGTCAAATCTAGCATTACGAACCAACCTAAGTGAAAGACTCATCCAAAATCATCCTAAATAACCATTATCTAACCATCAAGACAATTGACTAATGATGCCTAAACATTCAATGCACATTCATTCTTATGACATGGACCATACAAGTAGATTAGTTCATTTCCATGATACTAATTCATTTACAAATCATCTAGTTATCAAGAACTTCCGTTCAAAACTAAATGATCCATAATCATTAAGCATTAGTCCATACAACCCAACAATTCACCTTAATCATCAATTTCCATTGGCTAAGAATTGAATTGCATGCTTAGAAGTTTTCTAGACATTTCATCGAACACCTTCCGGGCGAGAAATGTCTTAAGTTCTAGAAATGAGTTGTCAATTCGATTCTAGCATTAAGATCCCTCCTAACATGAGAACAAATGATTATCTAAGCCTAAACATCAAGAATCAACCATCAACCATCCAAATCAAACATTATCTAAAATCCAACAAAAAGTCAACTCACAAGAACATGAAGAACACAAGAGAAAAAGACATAGAAATGAAGAACAAGAATCAAATAAGCATAATATAAAGATAGAGTGAAGAAATCTTCTCTAGAATGGCATTTGTATGAAGAACAATCCCAAAACATCAAGAAGAGAGAGTTGGGGACGAGCCCCACTCTTAGAAGAAGAAAACTTGACAATAAAATTAGGTTTTTTGGCTTTTAATAGAGTTTGGGTCGAGTTTTTTTTGGGTTTCAGATGATTCACAGCGGTCAGGACTTGCCCGCTGCATGACCGCTGTGAATCTCTGTTTTTTTTCGTCGGATGAATCCGCAGCGGTCACTGTAGACCGCTGCGCTACACCGCTGTGAGCTCCAATGAGTTCCTTCGCGCGCCAGACTGGACCGTCGTCACGGAAATTGGCATAACTTCTGATCGCACCGTTGGAATTGCCTCAAACCACTTCCAAATGAAAGCTAATCCATTGCTATATCTCGTGATAAAATTTGAGCTCAATCCAACGGTGAAAAGTCCTTCATCCATTGCCAAACTTATGACGTATCAACCTGATCCTGCATCTCTGTATTCTGCAATGACTTTTTTGTGTGGCTATCTTCACTCCTCCAACTCCTATGACTCCAAGAACACCTGAAAATTGCTCATACAAGCCAAAAAGAATGCAAAGACAACCTAGGACATCTAAAATGCAATGAGACTCAAGTTGGACCTAAATGCATGAAAATATCCCAAAACTATACAAATTGGAACTAAAAACCTATGAAATTAAACCTTAAAAACATGTAAAATATGGTGTTATCAGTTACTTGCATTTGAGATCAAGCTAATGATCATCGAGAAGATTCAGAATGCAAAGTGTTTTTCGGTAATTCTCGATTGTACTCATGATATTAGTCGTAAAGAGCAAATGACTCTTATTATTCGATGTGTGGATACTTCGGCGTTGTCACCCAAAGCTGAGGAGTTTTTTCTGATATTCTTAGAAGTAAAAGATACATCAGAGAAATGACTATTTGATACCCTACGAGAGGTACTAGTTGCTCTCAAGTTGAAAATTAATAATGTGAGAGGACAAGGTTATGATAATGGAACAAACATGAAAGGAAAATACAAAGGTGTGCAAAGCATATTGTTTGAAATTAATCCAAGAGCTTGTTATACTCCATGTGGATGGCATAGCCTTAATCTCGCGCTTTGTGATATGACTTCCTCATCTACAAAAGCAGTGTCATTTTTTGGGATTGTTCAACGTATCTATTGTTTGTTTTCATATTCAACTAAGAACTGTGAGATATTTAGAGATATAGTAAATGGCATAACACTCAAACCATTATCACAAACTCGATGGGAGAGTCGAATAGATAGTGTGAAGCCTATAAGATTTCAAACTCCACAAATGTGAGATGCTTTATTTTACTTGGATTAAAATAGTGATAATCCAATGCATAGAAGTCAAGTCGAGTCTCTTGATGAGAGTGAATCACATGGAATTGGAGGTTTTGATTTCTTATATGAAATGGTTATTTGGCACGAGCTTCTTTCCGCTTTTAACATAGTAAGCAAGATTCTACAATCAGAAGACATGGATATTGATGCTGCTATTTGTCAATTAAAGGGACTTGTGTCATTTTTGAAAGAATACATGGAAACAGATTTTGAGCGAGAAAAAGCTGAAGCTACGCGAATTGCAAATGAGATGGAGATTGAGCATGTATTTTATGTGAAGCCAAAACGTATTAGAAAAAGGAAAAGACATTTTGATGAATATATCGAGAATGATGATGAAAGTATGGTATTACTCGGAGAAGAGGCTTCTATTGAAACAAGATTTGAATAATTCCAAAGTTACGTTAAATTTTTTTGAATTTTGTTTGATTTGAAGAAGCTTAAATCAGCTAGTGATGATGAGTTGATGGAATCTTGTGTTAAGCTTGAAGATTTTTTTACGCATGGTGCACATTCAGATGTAAACATAGAAGATTTATTTTCTGAGCTTAAACTTCTAAGAAAATGTTTACCAATAGAAGTCTTTGAAATTCATGGATTGCTTATCGAATATTGTTGACAATCCTGGTTTCAGTTGCCTCTGCAGAAAGAAGCTTTTCGAAGTTGAAGCTGATAAAAAATTATCTACGATCAACTATGTCACAAGAGAGCCTGAATCGATTATCAATGATATCTATTAAAAAATATATGGTTGATAAACTCGACTACGAGAAGATTATGAATGAATTTGCAGGGAGAAAAGCTAGAAGATCTGTTTTTTTCATAAATAGTATTTCGTTGTTACATTATTATTATTTTTTGTTATTTTTAAGTATTTTTTAACATTATTTTACTATTTTTGGATAAATTTTTTATAATTTTAAGGGACACATTTTTTTGATATGCTTTAACCCACTAAAAAGTTCGGGACAGCACCGGGTTTGCTAAGTTAAATTCGGTTACAACATCACTTCAAGCAAAAGCAGCCGGTTTTTTTTCAAGCATTACAAGTTATTTGGGCTACAGGATGGAGAAAATTTTGGTTCGAAAGTGATAGTAAAGAGTTAACAATGATTATTAATGGGAAAGAGAAAAACCTTGAGATTGGTAATGTGCTCTATGACATTCATCATTGGATGACTACGTTACCAAATTATTTTTATATCATGTTAACAGGGAAATGAATTAAGCGGCGGATATCTTGTCAAAAAAACGTATGAAGTTGCTGATTTGTATTTTGTATTTGTTGTACCGCCAATTTGGTTGATTGATTATTTGTATCATCTATTTACTATCTAATAAAATTAGTTGACAAAAACAAATAGTTGAAAGGGAACTCTCCAGCGTTGATACCACCTCATTTTAGAAAAAAATGAAAAATAAACATGTGTCCAACTATTAATTACATATCAAAAATTGTTTAATTAAATTTTAAGTATTTTTAAATATTATTAAAACATAAACAAATAATAAATAAAACTTAAATTTAATTTAGAAACATCATAAATATAAACATAAACATAAACATATAACTATTAAATAATACAGGATTTTAAATGCATACTTTCATTTATTTATGTCATTTTCATCGTCATCTCTGAACTAACGAGAATAATACAATTTTAATGCGTTTATTTTGCCTGATCCGCTTGAACTGCTTGATGCGCATCGCCTGATATGATTTTTCCATTCAGAACCATAAAACAAAAGTAAAATTCTGGACTGTGATAAATTTTAGGAATTGTGAGAGATTTTAGCTTCTGAGATCTTCTGGCTTCAGAAATTTGTGTTTTTAGTAAAGCCTCAAAACTCTTAAAAGCCACGATACCAATCACTCCATAATTCCGCTTCTCTAAAAAAAACTAAGAAAAATGAACAGTTGACTCTAATAATTAAACCGGTATATAATTGGTTAATTTATACAAATATCTAGAGTTTTTTTCATGCTATATAAATAAATATTCTTATAGTCTTATAGATGAGTTTTGCTATTTATATTACATAAAAAATCATACTTCGGCCTTATGCACTTTGAAGCACACACTAAGAGCAACTCCAAACACAACACCAAATTTAATGATAAAATAACACCAAATTTGGTGTTATAGAGTCTAACAAAAAAAAGGTATTTATTATATTATTATTAAATTTAAGATTTTTTTTATTTTTTAATAGTTTTGACAAATACTAATTATTTTTATAACTGATTAATTATAAGTTAAATACTTATAAAATTACAGTCGATAAATTAAAATTAGTGAAAATTAATATTTCATATTAATTACAATTAATATGTATTTTGAATCTTAATCAATTTGTGTAATAATTTAGATATTTTGTGCAAATTAATATGAATATTAATTACAATTAAAAAATTATATTATTACAAATGAAAAATACAAAAAATATTTATGGTATATTAACTTTTTAGTAACAAATTTTAATCATATTATTAAATGAAAAACAATTTTTTTTTTAATGTTTAGTGTTTTATGAACAGTATCATACCATGTTCATACAACACTAAAACATTTTTTTGCCGTCCCATATACCGTCTCATTGGAGAACATTTAACACCATTTATGTTGTTTTACAGTTAAGTTGGAGTTGCTCTAATGGCGCGAATAATTAATCTAATCACAGTAATAGTTTAACCTAGTATGAATATGGTTTCAATATTTTAGTAGGGATTTTTGATTGGTCGATCTCTTCTTTGCCCAACCAAATAATTAAAGTCACAGACCAGAATCTCATAGACAAATCTGAATGTCGTAAACTGCAACTATTGTTTTGTAGTCACGCCGATTAATCACTTTCTAATTATTATTATTTATTTTTTTGTCAACAATCACTTTCTAATTAATTAATGTAATAATCTCGCTTTGAATTTTTCAAAAAGGTGGACTTAATTTTCTTTCAATTACGTACAAACAACTCATAATATCCTCACCTATACTCGCTCCACATCTTTGAACAAACTATAATTAAACTGTAATTTTGTAACACTCTTTATCTCATTTAATTATTAATTTTGAACTATAAGTACTAGTAGTATTATTCGCATATCCTAACAATCGATCCTTCAATCATGCAAAGATCATTTGAAAAGTAGATGTATCGTTATAATGCATTAAGTAATGACCAATTTCAAATTAATCAAATTATCTAAAATCTCGGTTCTAAAGTTACTAAAACCACTGTGACGCCTTGATTTTGGCGAAGTTAATTGGTCAAAAAATTGGTCGATAAAAAATTAACAATTTGTTTGTTTTATCAAAAAATTGGTCGATGGCGAAGTTATAGAACGGAGAGATTTCTATTTTATCACATCCACTAATCTGTTAATATGAACAAAGTCTGGTCGCCACATCCATTTATAGCCTAAGTGGTTTATTAAATGTATATTTAAATTTACCTTTTGACTTCCAAAGTAGTCTTCATTGACTTTCAAGTCATCTAAACGAAATTGCTCACTGCGTGCACCATAAATCTATTATATAATGAATTAATCTGATAATTAGAAGAAAAGGAATGTGAACACGGGAAGATATAACGAAATAGTTGGGTTTTTGAGTTGACTAATTAATTAGCTCCAAAGTTAATGAAAAACATATTGGCCGCACACGAATTTTAGTTAGGTGAGGTCAATAAATAAGTAATGAAATCAATGAAATATATACTCCAATATAAAGAAAGGGAAAATTGTAAACAAAAAAAAGCATGAGTTTTCCAATAGCCAAAATACGAACTATCGCGTAGACAGTTTAAATTATCAGTTTCTGTTGATTTTAAATTTAAATCACAAATTTCTATTGACTGAACTAAATTAGACACGACGTTAAGTTAATAAACGGAACGGATAAAACGAGATTAAAAAATCGTTGTAAATCACGGTTAATTAATCCGACATCGTTTCTTCTTTTCTTATAAATCCCAAATCACGAAAATCCCGGTCAATTTTTTTTTGTTTTTGATAATTTTCCCAATAAAAAAAAACTAAAGGCTCAATTTTATTCAGTTTTTCATTCGAAAAAGACCGCAGCATAATACACGTACGGACTGCGCCACTTTCTCTCCAACAACTATATACCAAAAAATAATTCTGGTAAAAAAATACATCACAACGACCCCAAAAAAAAAAATTATTAAACTCAAAAAAGAAAAAAAAAAAACCGGACTATCGTTCCTCAGCCTCACGGTCGTGGAACGACAGTCGGAAAACCCAGTTAGAAACTGTAGTCATCGTCTTCTTCCTTGAACTCTTTAATCTTTGTCTTTCACTAAGTTGACAATTTCTCATTGAGATTTCATCACCAACGAACCTCTTTAATCTCTTCAAAGCATGCTTCAATGTCTCCTCACTCATGTTCGCAAAACAAACCCTAAACCAGCCAGGTTCTTCACAGTGGCACGACGAACCGGGAGAGATGTTGAGCTTCACTTCGTAAACGATCTTCTTCCAAAGATCCATCTCTGCTTCGAACGTTTTAGAGTTAAGGAGATGCCTCATGTCGACCCAACAGAAGAGTCCCGCATTGCTCTTCAGACATCCGATACCTATGGCCTCCAAACCCGACACGAGCTTTCTTTGTCTGTTTTTGAGTCGTTTTTGGTTTTCCCTAAGGTAATTCTTGGTGAACTTCTTGTCGGATAGTAATGAGGATAAGAGATATTGTGTTTGGGAAGAGACAAGGCCGAAACTAGACATTTTTGTAGCGGCGGAGATGACATCTTTGTCGTTGGAATAAATAGCTCCAACTCGAAAACCAGGGAGGCCTAGATCTTTAGATAAGCTATAAACAATGTGGACACGGTTAAAAACATCGGTGTTTTCAAGTTGGTTGTTTTTGAGAATTTCCATGACACTGATGAATTCTGAAGAGTTGAAGGTTGTTCCTGAATAGATCTCGTCGCTTACTAAATGTATATTCTTATTCTTAGAGATGAATTCCAAGAGAATGTTGAGTTCGGTTTCGGTCGTTGTCGTGCCCAAAGGGTTAGATGGGTTAGTTATGAGAACACCTTTAACGTTTAGGTTAAGCTTCTTGGCTTGCTCGTAGGCTTCTTCGAGCGCAAGTTTCGTTATGCGAAACCCGTTAGTACTCAAGCATTGGATTGGTACAATCTCAACCCCAGTTCGCCATTTTAGATCTCTATCAAACCTGAAGTATATAAAAATAAAAAAGAGACTCTTATTAGTTATGTTGAGTTTGTAGCAATGATAAAAAAATGTTACGTGTAAGTAAAGCAAACATTGTACTAACCCTGGATAATACGGTGTGGGAAGCAAGAAAGCGTCACCAGGATCTGCAAGACAAAACATTAGAGTTTCGTTTGCGGAAGTGGCTCCAGCAGTGAGGACAAGGTTGTTCGAATCGAAAGAAACTCGGTTTCCTCTATTTTCCGACATGAAATCTGCCAACGCCTGTAAATCATTCCGACCAATCAATTACTGCAAATAAATTTGATTGAGGATATATAGTCGATCTCGCGAGCATATATATAATAATCTTACATTTTTGAAGGAATAGAGGCCATGATAGTCTTGAAAGAGAGCGAGTTCCCGGAAAATAGACTGTCCGTCTCTCTTGAAACTGGCCGCGTCTGGGTTCTGTGCAAGCCATGACTCTAGAAGATCGAAGCATAGCTGCAAAAACAAATAAAATATACTTAATTACTTATATCTTGGTAAATATGCATAGATATGTTTTGATTTCTATGTAGTTGATTAATATTTGTTTACCTGATTTTCCGCAAGACCCATCTGGATAATGCCATGAGGGTTCTTGATAGCGTCGTAAGGGTTCTTCTCGTACTCTTCCCATCCAAGGAAATACGAAGAGTCTTGGCCATGGCTGTTGCATGTGGCTTTTCTTGACAATAGAGCCATTTCTATTCTTCTTTTTGTTTTGTTTTTTGGTTACAAATTTAACAAATAATTGACAAATCAAGAACTAGAGAAAGAGATGCGAGAGAGAGTAAACAGACAGAAAGAGAGAGAGTTGTTGTAGGTTAGCTACGAGAGGTCTAAGAATGTTTGCATGTGTATATATATAGTTTCATGCTACGCTAAAATACACTTTTTTTTTTTAAGATGGGAATTTTTCGTATTTGCATTATTTTATCTATCAACATGGGTATTCTTTTGATTGTTTTAAAGTTTAAGTAATTTGGAATTTTAAATATAATTTTGATTTTTCGTCAACAAATTACTTTTTCACTTTATAAATTTAAATATGAACGCTGATACGGTATAGTAACACTATTAATACATACTACTAATTAAATTACGACTCGGTTATATAACTTTAAATATATTGGCATTTGAACAATGTTTTGACATATGAATTAGAGATAAATAAGAGTATACACAAATTTGAAAGCAATGGAGTAATGAGGACGCCATGCCGACAAGAAATCTCCATATAAAATGGATTCTTGTATATAAATAAGAATGTGACCCACAAAAGAAAAAAAAATATATATATATAAAGGAAACATATATTCATGTCAATGTTACAATTTGGGGACTATTTGGACCCTCTCTCATGTTGGTCCACGTTGCTCCCCCGTGGTAGCCCTCTCTTGTGTCCCATGTCGGCTATTTTTTTCTTCGTTTATATAGCTTTTACAAACTTTTCAATACGTTTGATTAGTTTAGTTCCATTGAGATCATTTTCAGAATTCTTTTTTTGCCAACAATTTTCAGAATTTATTTTGCCTCTGATTGGTGACGGTAAACCATTTTTTAGTGGTAAACGTTGGCGGTGCAAAAATAAATATGACAGTATAAATATATGTCTGATTGGTAAAAACTAAAACATAGGTAAACTTAATATTAATAAACTAAAAAAATTTACCAAAATGAGAAATGCTATTATTATTATTTTTTTGGTCAACATGAGAAACGTTATTATATTTTTTTGTTAAAGATGAAATGTTATTATTATTTCACCAAAATTATGAAATAGAAATAAAATTTACCTAACATAAATTTAATTAAAACATTTTTGGAATACATGAAGTAAATATTGTCATAAGAGACTAACTAAATAAAATGAAAAAACTATTACAGTATTTCACTTAAATGAACTTAACTATGGTTAATTAACTAAAACTATACTCCTTCCGTTTCACAAAAATGTCATTTTAAGACTTTTTGTAACTGTTTAAAACTTTGTTTTTGTTTCACAAAGATTGTCTCTTTGTATTTTCAATGCAAAACTTTTATTAAAAATTCAGTTAATTAACGTAACCAATCTAAAATCCATCCTCAAGAATTTATGACTATATTTATCAAAAAAAAAAATATGACTATATGATTTATTTTTAAAATATCGAACGGAAAAAAGATAGTTTAGATTATGTAGTGTTAGTATCGATAATTTCCCTACAAAATTCATTTTTAGTGGCGCGTACTCACAAAATTAGAATGTTTCGAACTATCTATGGCAACAAGAAAGATATCAAAGGTTTGAACGAAGCTATGTTACTATATATAGATATTTATACATAGACTACAGTTAGTTATATCGTCGGAAAGGTGGCGTACCATTTTGACCATAACACGTACCGTTATGGTCAATGTACGTTAAAAGAAAGTTTCGGAAGCCGAACCAATAATTCATTTAACTTTGAGTCTTTGAGATGTCAAAATCGTCTTAAGTTATTCTTCAGTTCTCATTCTCCAATTGTATTTCCCGAATCTAACAAACTTATGATACCAAATTACAAAACTAACTACGTGTTTTGCAGTTTGAAACACATGTCGACCCATGAACATATATATATATATATATATATATATATATATATTGAATTACCGAGTTTCTGGGTCCATAGGCCCGTACATCTTCGAAGCGGAGTCCAAATTATGTTAAAGTCACTCATTCGGAGGAGATCCCTCCCAACGGGAATCGAACCCATGACCGGTAGGAGAGTCACATATCAATTTCTTCTTAACCACTAGACCAATTCAACGTTGATGACCCATGAACATATATACTTTTTCGTTTTTGATTTTTTTTCAGTAGTCTTCAAACATTCGTAATTATGTCCATATGTGTGGTTCAAGATAGTGGTACTCCATTAATTTGCGGTTTATCAGTTTTAGATTTTTTCTTATAAGCAAAAAATAATATATATGAATGGTCAAAATCAAATCTACTTTGGTTCCAGTTTAATACAAATTATGTTTCAATTTTATTTTATTTTAATGTTTAGTCTGTTTTGATTTTAATTTATGGTTTTATAATCACATAAAAGTAAAACTGAAATTCCAAATCAAAATATTCGTTTAATTTTGAATGTATTCTATTGTTTGGTAGTTCATGTGATCAGTTTAATTTAACCGAGTTAGACATTTTAGTTGAAGCAAATAGATCATAAAAGTAATAATAACTCTCTGTTTCACAATAAATATAGTTATAGACTAATTTAGTTTTTGAAAAGATTGTCATTTAAAAAATTTAATGTCATTTTTATTATGATTTTAATGTAAATTTTGATGCGAAATATTTAATGTTTCAGCTCAAAATTATTTTTAAAAAAAACTATACAGCAGACTAGAAGACAACATTTTGTTTGTAATGGTATAATAGAACCTTTTATTTGTTTTTAATTTACGTCAAAATGTCAAAACAAAAAGTAAATTAAAATGGAGAGAGTAAAGAAAAGAGGCGATGATGATTATTGCTCAAAAGCTTACTAAACCCATTAACCAGCCCTTAGTTTGCAGCTCCCTGATTCATGAGTCTCATCATAACCCACACCACATAGAACAATATCCAATGTGTAAATTAAACATATTTTATTTTTGTAAGTGTTACTACGATATCACATATTTGTGACGCAAGTCCTAGTTCTATTGGATTAAAAAAACTTAATATGACGCAAGACGCAAGTCCTAGTTCTATACAATAGCCATAGTATACTATATTTTGTAGTTTTTAACCGAATTATTCAAAATTTCCTAAAACATAAGGGTTTATAAATCAAAATGCAGTAGTAAAAAGAAAAAAGTAGTATGATGGAAATTGTTTTAAGAGAAGTTCCACTATTGGTATCAACTAATAAAACGACGTTCTACTAGATCTTATATTACTAAACTATATGAGATAATTTCAAAAATACCACCAAAACATGTAGAGTCTTCAAATTTACCATCATTAAAGTAGTATATTTGAAAGATAAAAAAATGTGATTAATGTAAAGAGTAACACCACAAAATTGTATTTAGTCGTCATAAATTTGTTATGTTTAATTTTGGTACTTACGTTTTTGTCATATTTTTCATATTTATTCAATTTTTTATTACAAATAACTATTACTAATATGATAAAAAAAAAGAATAATTATGATTGTAGGTTGTCATTATAAATATTGAAAGAGGTGATAATAAAAATTTCCAATTTACATTATTGCAATTTACTTTCTTTGGGGACAAATAATTGAAGTTTGGTTAAGTGTTGTAGGGGCAGGATGATCCTGTTTTTTGAGATATCTTCTTATAAAAAAATTCTTCTTTTTAATTTGTTTTAGAGATTATATATTTTTGTTTGTTGAAAATTCACATGATTAGGTTGGAACTTTAGTCGTTAAAATTATATAGTTTTATTGTTAATATACTGTTAATAAATCGGCGATTTAAAAAAAAAAATCTGCTCAAACTGTAGAAAATTGGCTTTCCATCTAAGCTAACCGAATATATGTAAATCATTGTGGATCTCCACCGAGTAACGCCTAAACAACCGTCTAAACAGCCGGTTTTTTTAATCCATGTGATGTCACTATAACAAAGCTAACACAAACCACTAGATTACATATCACAACCAATTCCAAAATTTACCATTTAAAACTCAAAAGTTCTACTACATTTCTATTGTTTCACTATCGAGCAATTAATGTTGCAATCTAAAATTAATTCAGGGATTAAATACTATTGGGACTTTTATCAAAGATAATTACACCAAATTGTATAAATTAATCAATGAATGTGACAATTACTCCCAAAATTAAGAAAAATGTAGTATATTTGACAAATGTGGGGTTCATCAATGGTCTAGTGGTCCATAGTGCTCTCGTCATCCACCTTGGTAAATCCAACTTCGATGCTAGTCAATGTCTCATCACGTGGGAGCAAAGTCTACAAGAATCCATAAAAATAAATAGAGAATTAAAAATGGTATATGCCAATCTTAATTGTACAATAAGTAGGAAAATTAGTGGTTAATACTCCCTAATATTCCACTAACCGGTGATTATTGGGTCCCTCTATATTATTTGAGAAGTAGCAAAATTGGATCCATATATTACGACAATCCTTACTTTGATATGATCTTCGGATAAGCTTTGTAACCTTTGAAGCTTAACAACACCAAGTGAGGGCTCACAAGTAAAGACAAACATGCCATTTACGAGTTCTGAAGCACAAGCTCTCTTGTTAATTTTTTTTTTTTTTTTTTTGACAGCAGCTCTCTTGTTAATTGTCATATGTTTTTTTCGTGCTTATGAACAATTAGTTATACAATCATATTAATCACCATTCAAGCATTGACCTCTATTTTAGCAAAAAAAAAAAATGACCTCTACATTTTATGTACAATGTATTATGTTTTTTCAATAGTAGCAACTTAAAAAATATTCTGTCTTTTTATGTCAAACTTAAAAAATACTCTCTCCGTTTTTCCGTTCCAAATTGATGAATGTTTTGAAGAAAACAAAAATTGTTTCAAAAAGATATATGTTTTCTATGCATAATTAGGTATATACTTCCTATTATGTTCTCTTTTTGTGTTGATTTTTTTTTTCCAATTTATGACAATAATAAATAAGATTAGAATTGAAATGTCAAAAAAATTATTAATATATATGAAAAATTAAAAACATACATCAATTTGAAACATATAAAATATTAAGTTAATGGTTGAATTTCCAATGTGGTTTTTTTTATTATCACCTTTCCGATTTATATTCCAATTCCGAAGCATGGATGATACATGTGATAAAGTTCCTGTGCAACCTAAACTCTAATTTTAACAACCAAAAAAAAAACTAATTGCTAATTAACTAAAGGGTAATTAACTAAAATAGCATATTTTAATTTTTTTGTTCCAAATTTAGCATCACTAGTTAAAAATGACAATAATAATATAAATTTTGACAATAATAACAAAATATTTAATATTAAAATGACCTAAAATCATTTTCTAATAGGGAAAAAATAAATTCTAAATTGGAAATAATGAACCCAAACATAATATTTAATTTTATTTTAAATTTATTTTGGGTAAACAAGTATTTTTACATAATTATTCGTACTATTTTCGGAATTTTAAATTTAAGATGCTAGTTTTAGAATAAAATAAATAAATTTTGTGTTATTTTAGGGTATTTTTTTTAACTAATGTGCATGTTAATTAATTATTGTTCTTTTTTTATCATGATGAATAGGATCAAGAGGGTCCAATTGAAAGTGAGTGACAACTAAGATGAAGTTCACGTTGTCCCGGTCCTCGAAAATTTCCTAGGAGCTATAGAGAGACACTACTATATGGATCAACTCTTTGCTTCACCTCTTCCATAACGTAGGACCCTTCTCCAATCTTTGCCATTTGGCTTCTTTTGCCTCTCACTCTCTAGTAAAACAAAGAATACAATTGATTTAGTTTTGTCGTGAAAAAACATTTTCAGATTCTATCCAATATAGATATGTTCATGTTACTTATAGATTAAGAGTATAAAAACCTTGGAATCTTTGAAAATGTTACTATCAATCTTAGAAAGCAGACACACATCGAAAAAAATCTAGTACAAACAGAATTTTCGTAGGTTATCGTACGCGATTGTGTTATAGTCATTTGAATATAGTACTAAGCTTACAAAAATTCTAAAGTTTAAAGTGTTAATGTTAAAAAAATTTAAACAAAGCTTAAAGGTCACATGATCGAGTGATGTTTGGGACGGAACTATTATTACATGATGTGGTTCCGGACCTGGAGGATTACAGGTTTCGGCTCAGAACCTCCTGGTAATAAAAAAAAAAGTGAATGTTAAAATTTCTCTATATCCGATGACTAAATAATATATAAGCTTGATGATAAAATATTGTAATGATTTCTTACAAGTTAATGTAGTGTAGTGACAAGGCTTTGTTGTATGTGTCTTCTTTTTGGTTCTTGTTGTTAACAACTTGCAAAACTTGGTCGATAGATTGATAACTACATTGCCTTCACACTATGTAGTCAACGAAAATAACGCATTCCCTTCAACTAAATCCTACAACTTGTATAATCTAAAGAAGCCAAAAATAGTTGCAAACAAAACAAAAGAAGCTATTTGATCTGTCTTTGATCATTCTCTCCGAACAAAATACCTCAGTCGAACCCATATACAGTGACACTATAACAACATCTCTCGAACGAGTAGGACTAACAATGTTTAAGTAAAAACTACACTTACACATGATATGTTATATTAAATTTCGATTTATAGCCTTAATTTTGTCTGCATAAAGAGATACCACAGTGGGTCAATTTCATGAATATAAAGAGTACATATACACAACATTTAAGCATGGAATGTTGCTTTGAAATGGATCGATCTTCCATTGAAGCAGGACATTTTAAAACATTGCAATAAATACAAATTTCACAAGAGTTACCAAAAAAATAAATATCCAGCCTTGCTTTGAAAGCTATTCTTCTTTAGATTTATTATGCAAATTATTAACCCAATAATTATTTTTAATTTAATGGCTTTTGTCATGTTGGCCAATTCTAGACATCGTTTCATATAAAACATTTCTGGAAAATTCCTGAATGTTGTTGTTGATTGGTCTTTTGTTTATCTAGCACTATTATACGGAATATGTTAAAACTTTATCCGGTTTGAATTTTTGAACCGTTTTACTGAATTCCTGAAAATTCCTACAACGCGTATCCGGCTGATCATGTCACTTGGTCTTTCTCACCCTCTCTTTAACCGAACCGAACCTAACCGGATCGTTTGTGATCAAATTGTGACCCGTTTTTGTTTTGCAGAGAAGATATTACGGGTGGTGAAGAAGTAACATTCACTACTCTGTAAGCTATTGGTCTGCAATGCAGCTGCCAATGGATGTCACATAACTATAACCGGGTTCTCAGAAACCGAGCACAATACGAGGTTCAAGAATGTTTACATAATTTTTTTTTTTTTCATTCAGGCTCTACCATTCTTCCTATATAGCTTGGTACGCCATTCTCAATTCAGTCACTTCGACACTTTTCTTGGTCTTAAACATCAATGCATCATTTGTTTATATAGCAATATTATACGGAATATGTTAAAACTTTATCCAGTTTGAATTTCTGAACCGTTTTAATTGAATTATAACAATGCGTATCCGGCGAATCATGTCACTTGGTCTTTCTCACCCTCTCTTTAACCGAATCGAACCTAACCGCCTAACTGTATCGTTTGTGATCAAATTGTGACCCGTTTTTGTTTTGCAGAGAAGATATTACTATTAGATCCTATCTCAAGCGTGTGTACAAGGTTCGGATCAGCAATTAAGCGTGTGTACAAGGTTCGGATCAGCAATTGGTGCCAAGATGGTTCCGTTGATTCCAAGATTGTTCCGATAAGAAAAGGTCTTGATGTATCATTCCCTTGAAGATGCTTGAACTGAAGTTATTATGATTTAGGGACTTTACCAGTTAGTAGATCTCTTGTTGGGAAAAGAACAAAAGCCTTTGTTTCGAAGAACCTAGCTGAAAAACTCTTGTCGATCTTCACTGTAAAGAGATACATCAAGCTTCTTTATCAAACTGTTACCTCGAGTAACCTTGTTAATGAGGAGATGCTTTTCTATAACATACTCAATGAGCTTCAAAACGGTCTTACCCACCAGGTTCTTTTGAATCTACCTACTGTTGAACATAGAGAAAGATGTGAGGGTGGAGACTGATGGAGACATGAATTCACTGGAGAGATTGTAAGAAGCAAGAGATGTCTTAGGAAAGTGTGAACACTTCTCTGACTATATCGCAGGAAACTGATCGTCACGCCAATGCTTAGAGACACCGGAATTACTTTTGCTTTCGCTACAAAGTCCAAGAAGATGTTAGGTTAATCAAAATATACATCAGATTCAGGATTACTTCAGTTTATTTTTACATTGATGCACTTACAAGACTCTTTGCTGTCAATCATATATACCTAAGTAGCTATGTTACACTTGTTTTAGAGCTGTCTTGCCTAAACACCCACATGATTATCATTAAGCAACAAAGAAATTGGATTAAAAGTTATAGCATTTGCCTGAATATCTATGATCATTCAATGTCTGTAGCTCCTGATGAATCATTGAGGAGGGGGAGCGCGGTATATGGCAGCAATAGTACGAGGGAAGAACATCTGCCTGACTCCTTCTGCTTTAATTATGGGAAAGATGATGCCTGAAGCACTCTGTGCAAGAGGAAATTATCAAAGATCAATTTTTTTTTTTGCAGATGTTAGTGTAAAGTAGAAGCAATTCTGTTTCAGAGGGTGGGAAGAACCACTTACCGAGATTATCCTAGCTCCAAGCCAAACACTTTTGATAGAAGGAAATGGTAGCATTAAACGCCCAACAGCGTAGATCGCCACAGCAAAGAAGTGGAGAACTAAACTCAGAGGACGAGGGTTTAAACCAGAGAGCAGTGCAACCGGACCAGATGAGCAAACACCTCCAAGGCTAAGATAGTCGAAGCAAGCTTCACGCATTTCCGTTTTTGCTTCATCGGAAGAGGCTAAAAAGACCTTGTACAACGCATCCGCCAGTGTATTAATGGTGGAAGCTACAGGCTGAAGAAGGGCCATGCATAACACCATCAAAACTTGAATCAACACATGGAAACCGTTCACTTGATCTAAAGGTGCTTACTTTTCGCAGTGTGTAAAAGGATTCAATATACTTGGACAGTGCTTCTTTGTCATTAAGGCTCTGAATAGGCCTTAGAAGATCACGGAGTACAACGATATCTGCCAATGCAACGGTCATCCCACCACCGGTTAAAGGATGTCGCATGTTGAATGCATCGCCCAGAAGAAGTGCTCCAGGGGTAGGAACCGGATCAGCTGGCATGCTTCGGATCGGCATGGTTCTGATATTACCCTTTTCAACCGCGGCGATGAACGCTTCACGAACCTCGGGTGGTAGTTGCGGCGCAACCTGTGTTTTCAGATACTTTGCCATTTCACCATTTGCAATGGGAGGAACTTTTTGACCCGGTACATCGACTAAACAACGGACTTCTGAGCTGCTGATGGGATATAATAAGACGGGTGATGGGTCACCGACAACAACATGCCCGTGATTTGCAAATGGGAGCTCACAATTCTCCAAGACAAGACCCACGAAAGTAGAGGGCACATCCACCTGATTGGATATCAAATTGAGTAAGTTCCACAAACAAAAATGGAGACTTCCCGCCTAATGACTAAATCTAAGAGAGAACAGAGGCCACCTTAGGTTTGCAGAGAGAGCGACGCAAGTTGGAGAAACAACCATCACATACAATTGTGAGAGGAGCATATGATCTAAGTTCATTGCCTTCCTTTGTTTTGTATTGCACCCCTTTGATTGTCCCGTTTTCCTCAAGCAACGACGTAACTGTTCCTTGCTCCAATCGTACACTGAATCACAAACAAAGCATTCAAATAAGCAGAATCGCATATCAACAGCTAGATTCGAATAACAAAAATCAAAATGATTACTTTGAAAGAGTTGCGGCTTTTTCTCGCATTCTCTGCACAAATCTCCCATTGTGGAAGCTTCTCCCGGCTATATCCGAATCAAACGTTTCTAAGGGGTAAGAAAGTTTAGTGTGCTTCCCATCTTTGAAGAGAGCATAACCAAGAACTCGTTGAGCATCTATCCCCTTCACACAATCTACACAACGAAACTATTTAACATACCTAAATCGACCGAAATATATAGTTATATATAACAGTCAAGTTCATGGGTCTATCTACCCTCAAGGCCGAGCTCAATTAACTTCAAGTAACCACCAGGTTGAAGCAGTTCACCAACGATTCTTTCTTGCTCAGACAAGTCTCTTTCTATAACGTGAACTCGTCGTCCTTCCTGTAACCACACAACAACAAAGGCCAAAAAGCAGACAAGAACTTACGTCTTGAACACATCCAAACAAAAACAAAAAAGGAAAACCTGAGTTTTCTCCAACTTGTTGAAGCACACACATTTAGAGCAATGATCAAGAAACGAGCATATCTATCTCCAATGTTCCGGGAACTAAAGATCACACCATCTTTGTGATCCAAATCAAAATATAAGGCAACTGTTTCTTAGAGATTTATCATCTATGTGTGTAATAATTTTCTAACAACATGAATCAATAAATTCGAACAGCTAACAATCAGATCAATTGAATCACATTATTGCAAAACAAAAAATTCCCTGAATTGTATTTGGAAAGAAAAAAAAGTAAAAGCGTTCTAGAAAATTTCCAGAAATAGAATTAAAATCAGAAGTAAAAAGATTTGATTTAAAGACTTGCCTTGCCTAGAGTATGAGCAAGAGCGGCACCGGCAACACCAGCTCCGACGATGATAACATCGATGCCGGAATCATCCTCCGTCGCAAGATTCCTCGATACGACGAGCCCACGGTTCTTCTTACTCCGGATTAAATCCGCGTCGTGGCTGCTGCTCCGGCGTAAAACGTAGAGAAGCACAAACGCGAAGAGAGAAGCCACAAATGTCCCTAGAATGAATTGATCCAATTCAATCACCGGAGCCATTATCGGCTTCGAAGAAGTCAGGGAGGCGCGTTTGTGTCTCTCTTCCGCCGCTTTCCCGCGGCGAATAAAGGTGGCTCCGGTGGTTAACGAGAGGTTTCTGAATCGGCGCGTGGAGAGAAAGAATCGAGGAGAGAGACGAAGATCTCTGTGGAGAAACGAAGAACTAAGAGATGTGGTTGTTAATCGAAACCGTGGAACGTTCTGGATTACGACCGATTTCATATAAGCCATGATAGACCAAAGTCCAAAGATAATAATAATATTAGCTGGGAGTGTAACAAATTTATTTTTATTTGGATCGACGATCTATTTCGAGAAAAGGGCTCAAAATCAACCCTTAACTACTAAAATATTCTGCAATTTTTCTAGTTTTCAGACATCAGTCGTCATTTAAAAAAAAATATTATTTTCTATATATATTATTTATCTAAATTTTTAATATTTCATTAATCTTAATTACCTAAAAATGATTTTATTTAAATTTAAATTTTTATGTTATAATTTTTTTTAATCACACGAACTAAAAATTTATAATTAATTATTCATTGTGGAAATTTATTTTAAAAAATATAAATTACATATTTATAGATTAATAGATTAATAAAAAGATCAAATCAAACATAACCAATTATATCATTAAAATAAATTTAGTTATATTTTTGATAACATATATTGTTAATATAGTTTTTTCAAGTTGGTTTTTTCCGCACAAACGTCTTAGTATTTTTCTTTATTTCTGTAGTTTTTATCATTCATTCTAATATTTAGGTATATGGTCGGTTCGATTCCACATTAATATACTTCATATATCACCATAACTACACAAAGATTGTAATAATTTTGTTTCTACACCAGAAGATTTGGATTTTGATTCCTATAAGATGCGATTTCTGCTGGTTAAAAAAACAAAATTAAAAATAAAAATCTTCAGTGTAGTGCAAAGAAAGTCGTTTGTTGTGGTCCCAGTGGATTTTTGTGGAACGAATAAATTGTCAGTTGAAAAATTATTTTTGTCATTATTTTCTTAATTTATAATAAAAATTTCAGACCACAAAAAAAAACCAAATTTACTTATAAAATAAAAATTCAAAATCTGTATACACACATAATGATATATCAAAACCAAGTTACACACATAGCGTAATTTGTTTGGGTTACTGGATAAAAACCACATATAAACCAAACAAACCGGATTTTAACAAAATTAAACTCAATTTTAACCAGACCCGACCCGACCCGTTCTCATTCTTATTCTTCACCCGTAATCAATGGCGTAGCTTCTTCTAGAGCTTAGCTTCAAGTTCAAATCCACAACACCACGTACGAATCACTGAAATTTGGGAATTCAAACTCGAGCTTAATGAGACTGGAGATCGTCTTCACAGTTTTGCGGTGGCAATGAATCTTCAATTCAAGTTTCATCCTATTGTTGATAGACTCGAAGACGTTAGGTTATTGATGCTTCACCGCAAAGAAGGCGAATCTGTTAAAATCAGAAGAACTCTATGAAAGTCTGTATATTTCTGATTAGGGTTCTACGAAGGAGGCAATCTTCTATTTATACAAAGATAAAATATCATAACTATATAAGGCCCAATACATATATATCCAATAAGCCTATATCTCTCAATACCCCTCCTCAAGTTGGAGCATGAAGATCTCGAATGTCCAACTTGCATAAAATATCTTGAAAATGACGACCTCCAAGTGCTTTAGTGAAGACATCCGCCAATTGTTGAGTAGTAGACACATGTTGTGTTTGAATGATTCCAGCTACAATATCATCTCTAATGAAGTGGCAATCAAGCTCCACATGTTTCGTCTTCTCATGAAACACAGGATTCGCTGCAATATGAAGCGCAGACTGACTATCACAATACAAATCCATTGGACCAGAATGTGCAATACCCATCGTTGTCAATACACTCTTGATCCACTTCAATTCTTTCACCGCCACAACCATAATTCGGTACTCTGCTTCTGCTGAAGAGAGAGATACTACATCCTGCTTCTTTGGCTTCCACGACACAGGTGAATTCCCCAACTGTATCAACCATCCACTCAAAGATCTCCTCGTGATTGGACATCCAGCCCAATTAGAATCACACCAAGCTGTAAGATGAAAATTACATTAAGCTTTCAACAAAATTCCCATTCCAGGACACCCCTTCAAGTAACGAACAACTCGTAAAGCAGCCCGCCAATGATCCTCTCTTGGCTCACGCATAAACTGAGAAAAGATGTGAACAGAGTATGCAAGATCCGGTCTTGTCGCAACCAGATAAATTAACCTTCCAATGATTTTGCGATATTTCTCCGGATCAGTGAGTATCTCTGACGTCGACCTTCCCAACTGATGGTTCTGCTCCATCGGAAACTCTACTGGCCTACCACTAAGCAAACCAACATCAGCAATAATATCTAGAGCGTACTTCCTCTGTGATAAATATATCCCTTCTGCATTTCTCGCAACTTCCAATCCAAAAAAATACTTCAATTTTCCCAAATCCTTCATATGAAAGCAATTACTTAGATACGTTTTGAACTTCTGTATCACTTCTGGAGAGCTCCCTGTTATCACAAGATCATCCACATATACGAGAACATGCAAGTGAACTTTACCACGAACTAACGAGAAAAGAGAGTAATCTGCCTTACTCTGTGTAAAACCATAGCTCAACAGTACCGTCGAAAGTTTCGCGAACCAGCATCTCGGAGCTTGTTTCAAACCATACAATGACTTGCGCAATCGACATACCATTCCCTTCTTAGAGCTACCAAAACCCTGAGGTACTCTCATAAACACCTCTTCTTCCAAATCTCCATGAAGAAACGCATTGTGCACATCCATCTGATGCAACTCCCAATTTTTCCCAGCTGCAACTTGAAGAACCAATCTAACTGTGCTCATCTTTGCCACATGAGCAAATGTATCAGTATAATCAATCCCTTCTTTCTGGCGATTGCCACATGCTACAAGTCTCGCCTTATACCTTTCAATCGAGCCATCAGCATTATACTTGATTGTGTAAACCCATTTACACTCAATGACATGCTTACCTGGTGGTAAGTGTTCAATCAACCATGTTTGATTTCGTTCATGAGCCTCAATTTCCAGTCTCATAGCTTCTCTCCATCGCGGATCTTCCATAGCCTCAGCAAATGTTTTCGGCACAACACTGATATGCTCAATTTAATACCCTAAAGTACTAAAGCAGTTGTAATAGTATAGCTAGGGGTCGAACCACAGAAGACTCACAGAAACGCACAATAGATTCTATAGTGTCGAATTACGCTAAGCCAAACAGTTGTAATTAAAAGCAGTGCAGAAATTAAAGGAGATGTAAATCAATTGGGAAATATAGGCTCAGGGTTTTTCTCAGGAAATCAGTGAATGCAGACTAACTAACTAACAGGATTCAGATTTAGCGCAGTTCTTGAACTCAAATCACTAAAATATAGCTAACCAACTCTCGTTGCGAAAACTATCTAAATCTAAATCCTAAGAATTCCAAATCTCTTTGCGAATCCTAAAGTCTAAATCAGCTTTAACAACAGGTTTGATATGTTCACAAATCAATTAGACCAAATCTCTTTGCGAATAATCAATTTGCTCACCTAGGTTCTATCAGGTAATTAATTGCACTCTCGTACCTAATCAATTATCCTAAGATTTATATTCTAGGTAGCTAATCTAGAACAAGATATGAACACAACCTAAGCGAAGAACTATAATTCAGATGGTGAATCCTAAAAGATATTTAACCTAGCATTCAAAGAAAACCCTTATGAGAAAACCCTAAACCTAAGGTGGATCTACTCAGACATGGAGAATGAAACAATCAACATGTTTGAATAAATCACCAATAGAATAGAAAGAAGGGTTTAGAGATCTGATCTTGGACGAAGGGAGATTCAGACTTGTCTCTCTAAAACCAAAGTAAAATCAAACACAGAAAATAAAGCATAAAAAGGCATAGCCTAAACAGGTGGCTGAAAACTCCTATTTATAACCTAAAACACGATCTGGGGTCTTCTTGTAATTATTAAAGACTTCTGGGCGCTTTTGCAATTCCTCAAGTCTTGGAAAACTCGCGGGTCGTGTCTTGCTGCGCTGAGTGTCGATCGATACCAAGGGGTATCGATCGATGCTCGACGTGAATTCAGGTTCTCAGCGACACGATCTTTAGCTCTGCTACAAACTGCTCCAGAAAGCTCCAATACTTCCAATAATCCTCCAAACGTGCTATGACCTGTAAAAGACTCTAAAAAGACTCCAAAATACTATAAAGACTCTATAAAAAGGACTTATATCATGGCCTAAATGGGGTAAAAACCATGATATATCAAACACCTTCTGTTATACTACACAAGAACGCTCTGTGTGACATAGAGAACCTCTCATAGTTCACATAATTCTCAATACCATAATCATTACTCAATTCCTGACTCACAGTAGATGCATTATTGTAAATGTCGTATTGCCCACAAAATCTTGTAACTTGGCAGGAGCTTGTTTATGTCGCATTCCGCGTCCCAAAATTTATGTTGAAGCAGGTTGATCCACCAGGTGTCGATCGACACTTGCTGGTGTCGGTCGACACTCATCGACATTCTCCTGGTGTCGATCGATACTGGCTGGTATCGGTCGACACCCATCGACATTTTCCTGGTGTCGATCGATACTGGCTGGTATCGGTCGACACCCATCGACATTCCCAGACTGTGTAACCGATTCAGGTTCAGTCCGTGGCACTGTAATTCCCAACATATCACGTATTCCTGCTGATCTAGCTTGCATATCTTCTTCTCCAACCTTGTCTGACACAGATGGAGTCTGTGTCACTGTATCTCTTGTCAAAACATAAATTATATCATCAAATCCAACACTATCATCCACAAATAACCTCGTTTGATCATACTTGGGAGGCTCATCCACCTGATCTTTTTGCTCCAAATATGGGAATCGTTCCTCAATGAAGGTGACATCCCGTGATACAAAGACTTCATGTGTCTCCAAATCAATTAAATTCCACCCCTTCTTCGCATAAGGGTACCCTAGGAATACACATTTCCTGCTTCTACTCGCAAATTTATCTCCATGCCGTCTCTGATTATGAGCATATGCTAGACATCCAAAAACTCTTATCTCGCTATAAGCAGGGACTTTTCCAAAGATAATTTCGTAAGGACTCTTACCATTGTGTAACATATAAGGCGTACGATTGATTAGATACGCCGCACTAAAAGCACAATAACTCCAAAATTCTATTTGTATATTTGCCTGAAATCTCAACGCTCTTGCCACATTCAATATATGACGGTGTTTTCGCTCCACTCGCCCATTTTGTTGAGGAGTTCCTACACATGAAGTTTGATGAATTATCCCGATGTGCGAAAATAATCCTTCATCACCATGAATTCACTCCCATTATCACTTCGCACGATTTTCATATGCTTTTCAAACTGTCGTTGGATGAGAGCAAAGAAATCGATCATTGTTTTCTAAACTTGTGTTTTATCAACAAGAAGAAACACCCACACAGCTCTGGAATAATCATCAACAATCGTTAAGAAATAGGAAGACCCACACAAGCTCTGTGTTCGATAGGGCCCCCAGAGATCACAATGAATCATCTCAAAGCACTCCTTACTTTTCTCCGTACTCTCCGGAAAGACATTACGACATTGCTTTGCTCGGAAGCAAACATCGCAATCAGAAACACCAACACTCTTTTGATCCACTTCTGGCAATTTCTTAATCACCTTTTCAGAAGCATGTTCCATTCTTTTATGCCAAAGTTCCAAAGACCCCAACTTACTGACATTCGCCACATTCAAAACTTTCTGAGTACCTTGAAGAAAATACAGCCCATCTTTCCTTTCACCCACTGCAATCGGAATCTGCAAAGCAAGATATTTCAACAAACACAACTGCTTCGAGAACAACACAATGCAATTCATCTCATCAATAACTTGTGACACAGAGATGAGATTGCACTTAAGTTCCTTGACAAAAAGGACATGTGTCAAAGTACACTTCTCTGTCAACACCACACTTCCTACTCTATCAGCAGCAACCACATTCCCATTAGGCAGACCCACCCAACACGGTGAGATCGGATGCACATCGAACATGCCCCTTAATGTACATGTCATATGGTGGGATGCACCACTATCAATAATCCACTCATCTGTATAGTTGCTATTTCCCACACCATTTGCTGTCTCGAATCTCAACTCAAGAAGTCGAACCAGCTTATGCCATTGGTTTTCCTTGAGACCTGTCACGGCCTGTGCAGCCATGGTATCGATCGATACCTTGAGATTGTCGAAGGGTATCGATCGATACTCGCTCGTCTTTGCAGATGCACAATCAACACCTCCAACTCGTCTGTACTTCTCCAGCCACCAATCTGGATAGCCGTTTACCTGATAACATGATCTCACATCATGACCATACTTCGAACAATAAGAACACATACTACATCGATTATAAAATCTCATTCTTCCTTGAAATCAGATAGCTCTCGATAGTTTGTCTACCGACTAAACGTCCCCAAGCCCTTATGGCTCTGATACCATGTTAGAATCAGAAGAACTCTATGAAAGTCTGTATATTTCTGATTAGGGTTTTACAAAGGAGGCAATCCTCTATTTATACAAAGATAAAATATCCTAACTATATAAGGCCCAATACATATATACCCAATAAGCCTATATCTCTCAATAGTTGATGTAAACGGCGTTATGTAAATCCTTAAGAAGATCTGTAATGGAATCGATACGGCAATTAGGGATTTCGTGTCATCATCGGCAAGAGAGGCATATGGGTTTTCGCCATTGGAGAAGCCATTAAGAGGTTTATCGTCGGCAAATTGTGGAGCATGCTGCCATTAGAGATGTTCACAAAGCCAACGTCTAATATTGGGCTAATATTGTAGGGAAAATGGTCAAAACCAACCCGAACTAAATTTGGTGTGCCAAAAAAAATCCGAACTACTAAAACTAACATGAATACAACCTTGACCATAGAAATCGATAGCCTTCTCGAGTGCATCTTCCGCAGCAGAGCTGTGTCGCGTGACCATCGTAGTCTTAGGCCTCCTGAAATGCATCTTGGAGACGAATCGGGTGGATCGACGACCGGAGAAATCCGAGGAGTCCGATTTGGGAGTTTGCAGAGGAGAAAAAGTAGGAGCCTTTGATAGCTGGGCAGAAGCTACAGTGGCGACTAAAACATCGGCATATGAAGACGGAGGAAGTGACACGTTGTGGAAGCCATGGACGGTGGTTGTGAGTGGGATTGTTGATGGATCTGAGGATGGGTATTGTAATAAAAAAAATCAGATTTTGTTATTAAAAATAAAAAACATACCAACAATATAAAACGACACCGTTTTGGTTTTTTTTTTTTTAGTTTACATAGATTAAAACGACGTCGTTTTGTACCCAGATCCACCGTGTCAATGATGTGTCTACCGCATCAGCACTCCGTCAAGGTTGATTAACGTTGTTATGGTCAAAGTTGTATTCAGGTTAGTTTTAGTAGTTCGGGTAGGAAATTGGATTTTGTTTTGAGTTCAGGTAGTAAACGGCACCGTATTTTAGTTCGGGTTTTTTTTGGCACACCAAATTTAGTTCGGGTTGGTTTTGACCCTTTTCCCAATATTGTATTATGCGAATAATAATATTTTGGGTAGATAAGTTCAAATATTATTTTACTGGAACAAGAGAGAATCCAAAAAATTAAATCAGATATTTCGTTTCTTTGATCTCTTCTTTCTCGTTCTTTTTTTTATTTTTGTCAAACCCTCTGTTTATTTGTTTTCTTTTCACGATGACCACTGAAGCGAGTTTGTCGACTACTGTCGTGGGTGATGTAGCCGCTTCTCCAAAAACTCTTGTGTCTCCGTACTATCTGCATCCATCTTATAGCACGGGTAAAATTCAAACTCCGATTTTGTTGAACGAAGCAAATTATGAAAGGTGGTTGAAGTTGAGGTTGAATTTATTATGTCTGACTAGTTTCATAGTTAGATTTTAGGGTTTCAGAAGAATTTCATGAATCATTTAATCAGATTTGTTAGAATAGTAAATTTATTTTTTTGTGCAACATTTGATTTCATTACTTAAAAACTCAGATTACATCGCACGAAATGAGTTATAAAAAATCTTAGGCTAATAAAGTAAAAATTGAATGCAATAAAGATTAAACCAAAGTAATCTCCATGATAGAAAGACAGCGAATCCAAGATTGGATGCGTCAATAGCACATTACCGGCCAAGCCGGAAAGCTTGATATTAGTCACTTTATCTTGTGACGTTGAAAAACCGCTCATACCATCGAATCTCATCGAAATGAGTCTCGTTGCATCTTCAGGCCCCGTACATACCGCTACACAAGATGACAAACCGGTTAGCAAGTTCGAAAATTTTCTTGGTTTTAAGGCCGAGAAAAAGACACCTCTCATCGAAAGGGAAGTTGGTGAAAAAGTTATCTCCATAACGAATGAATATGGTGGAAATGATCTCTCCCAAAGGGAGGAAAATAGTGGCAATAATCTCTTTCAAAATGAGGGAGTTGGAGGCTGTAACCGAATCAGCATCGGGATATTTGAGCACTTCTCGGCAAATTGCGAAGCTTTGAATCTTGTTGAGCTAGGGAATGGGCCATCCAAATTTAAAACTGGTGGGCTGAGATATGTTATCTTATTGTTCCATACCCATTTTGAGCATTCACCGGACTCAATCCAAGATTTAGAGAACACGGCGGTCGGGAGGAGAGACTCGATCCTCTGAGCATTCGCCGGTGAAGGAAACCTTGCAGCTTGCGGAGGAAATGACACGGAGTATGGCGTCGGATGGTGAAGCAACGTTGAGAGATCTCCGAACATTCGGGAAGCTAATAGATCTGGTATACGGTTGAAAACAACCGCGAGTCGCGGCTTTGGAGTGGCGAAAGTTATATATTCGGTCTTCTGGAAGCAAGCCGATGTCGGCTCCCCTGAGAACGCCAACGTTTGAGGTGAGATTTGTCGAGGGGTTTTCACAACCAGCGGCCGAGATGAACGGTTAGGTCCGACGGATCAGGTGGGTCCGGCGGATCCGGTGGAAGGAGAGAAAGGTGCGGCATGGAAAGAAACATGCGCGAAGTTAGCAGAGTCATCCCTGGCGACGAGGTCAGGAGGCGGAGTGTGAGCACAGAGCAGTAACAGATCTCGCCAGAATCCATGGAGCAACTTGTAGACGCGGACGGAGAGAGGAAACGCGGCGGATAAAAAGATCTCACCGGCGACGGTTGCAACCGACATAATAATGAGAGATGGTTCTTCGGGATGATCCTGGATGGCCCGAGAAAAGAAGCTTCATCGCACAGGAGCAAGAGGAGGAGGATTGTTACCGTCGGCGGCTACCTCGAACTCCGGGCTTGGGAGCGTTTAAACTAGGGCGAACTTCATGTGACCATTAGAATAGGAATCTATCTTCTAGTTTTTTTTATCTATTGTTGTTCTCAGTGCGAAAACCTGATCTTAGGTTGTTTAACGCATCAAAAGTGTTTGTTTAAAATCATGAAAGAACATAGATGATGAGAAAAACGTCGTTATTCAACGAAAGATGATGTTAAGGCGTTTTGTGAACATATCAAACTTAATCTTAATGCATGTTTAATTTTCTGAATTCAAACGACAATTTAGTTACTTAGTTTGTTAGACATAGTAATTGATTTTACAACAGTAGGTTGATTATGAAATAGTGATTTGAGTTCTAAAACGTGTTTAATGATTTCCCTGTTTAATTTTCTGATATTGATTTTTGATTTCTTGCGAATTACTTAAAGACGTAGCGCTCTTCTCTTTTGAATTTACATCGTTTTAGTTGTCACTCTTTGCTTTTAGAAATTATAAAACCACAAACATTGTCATTTGTCTTAAATTTACTTTCCTGTTGCCTTCTCGTAATGCCACATTTGACTATTGTGGATTTGATTACTAAAATACTATTTTGTTTGTTGTGCTCTTGTTGCAGTAGAACTATAAGGTTAAACATGAAGTCTTTCATCAATGCAACAAAATTCTTGTATAGATAAGTTAACGATCCATACAACCGTCAAGTAGAAAATCTCATTGATAACAATGATGATGGCGCATATGACTTTAATGAGAGTAGACTGAGTAGTACCAACCTATAAATGAAAAAATCTGATAATGAATCCAATTAAATAAATTTACTTTAATTTTTTTTTATAAAACAGAATTTTTTATTTTTAATCAAAAAAATGCTATTTACAAAAGAACAAATTGTTTGGGTACCGGAAAATATTGGACTGGCTCGAGCAGACCCGACTCTATGGAGTAGTGAGAGAGGCCCAATTTCAAAAATAAATCCCATAGATGATGGACAGGTCTGGGGACTCTGGGCAGGGGGTGAAGGCCTAGAACGAAAAAAACAAAAATCATGAGGATCAAAAGCAATAATGTCATGTCACTATCTTATCATTATTTTATATTTGATGTGATGGCTGCTGCACCAACCACGTGACTCTCAAAATGGTTGCTGTGGCCGCACCAAACCATTTTTTCAACGTGGACCGACAAGTGAATTAGTAAAACTCTCAAAATGGTTGCTCCACACATACACAAGTTTCTTTTCTGGTAACTATAAAGATCATTTTTCCCCGTAAAGAACTCCGTATTTAGAAAGTAAAAGAGAATGAGCTTGACACTAAAGCTTCTGCTTCTGCTTCTGCTTCTACTCTTCTTGAGTCATCATGCTGACTCTGGCTCTATCGTCAAGTTTCTTCCTGGTTTTAAAGGCCCACTTCCTTTCCAACTCGAAACCGGGTTCGTAAAATGTCTCTTCTTCTTTACATTAGTATTGTGAATTTGGAGTTAATAATTAGTCATTCTTCTGAATGAAGATACATTGGTATTGGTGAGGAAGAGGAAGTGCAATTGTTCTACTATTTCATCAAATCTGAGAAGAATCCACAAGAAGACCCTATTCTTATTTGGTTAACTGGAGGACCTGGATGCTCTTCTCTCGTTGGCCTTCTTTTTGAGAGCGGTAAGTCTATAACATTTCTTCTTCCGCTAAGCATCATTTTCAACTACATGTTTTAATTGGTAAAAAAAAAACAAAAATTAGGACCTGTGGCTTTGAAGGTCGAGGTTTACAATGGAAGTGTTCCTTCTTTGGTCTCTACTACATATTCATGGACAAAGGTAGCATAAAGTATGTTCATATTGGATCACAAACCCAATAATCTATTCTTGATTTTCTAAAAAAAAAAATTGCTCATTTTCTCAGATGGCGAACATAATTTTCTTGGATCAGCCTGTTGGAGCTGGCTTCTCATACTCAACAACTCCACTTGATAAAACTAGTGACACAAGTGAAGTTAAGAGTATCCATGAGTTTCTTCAAAAGGTAATAATTAACAAACAAACTTAATTGTCTTTTTGAAGCAATAGTCTTTGTGACTTAAAGCTCTTGTGTATGTTGTAAATCTCGTGGTGTAAAGTTATTGATTGATAGTTGATAGTTAACAACACCGATTAGCCAAACACGTTAAAACACTCCCTGTCTCATTTAAGCCTAACACATTCTGATTTTTTATTCGAACCGAGCAAGAAACGATCTAGGTTTTTATTGGTATTCTGCGAGCGGTTCGATCATCATCAATAGAAACACAACCATCTAAAGTGTGATTTTTGTTTTGTGCAGTGGCTAAGCAAGCATCCACAGTTTTTCTCCAACCCTTTATACGTCGTCGGAGATTCTTATGCCGGTAAGATTGTTCCAGCCCTCGTTCAAGAAATCTCAAAAGGTATCAAATTATTCAAATCAATCGATCCCCATACACTTTGCTTTAAATATCGTTTAACCCATATTTTTTCTCACTTTTTAACAATATATACACTATGATGCAGGAAATTATATATGTTGCAAACCTCTTATAAATCTACAGGTTATTAGTATTTAACTGATTCTTATATTATGTATACTTTTCGAACACTAAAGATTCATTGTTATATATATATACTAATTTTTTTAACATAAAACAGGGGTATGTTCTCGGAAACCCAATAACATATGCTGAATTTGAGACAAACTTTCGCATTCCATATGCTCATGGGATGTCATTAATATCTGATGAGCTCTACGAGGTATGAAAATATGCAATGCTTAATTTGTTATTTTGTCATTTGAGAGTTTTTAACCTTTAATTTTGATAGTTATATCCTTTACGAAGCCTCAATTGATGTACAATATATAAAGCTTTTTTTTTACAGTCAATGAGGAAAATGTGCAAAGGAAATTATGGAAATGTGGATCCACGTAACACAAAATGTTTGAAACTTGTTGAAGAATACCATAAGGTACACACTCTGAAATTTGGTCAATGTTTTTTTTTTATTGGTACTAAATATCATCACTAATTTAGTTTTTTTTTGTTTGTTTCTTTACAGTGCACTGACAAAATAAATTCACAACATATATTAATACCAGATTGCGATGACAAGATAAATTCAGAGCATACATCTCCTGATTGCTATGTAAGTAATAGATCTCTAGATTTTATCTGTTCCGCTCCTATTCGATCCCAGATATCAGTGAATAAAGCTTACAATGAATATAAAATACTAAAATTAAATATTCGCTTAAAACAGAATAACAAAGAATGACGAGGCTGATTGCTAAAGAATAAAAATATATCAAAATGTGTCAGGATCCAATTCGATCCATGATTTATAATCTTAATGGGTCAAAAAATTTGATTCTAATAAATTGATGGGTCAAATGAGTCATATGTCAAATGTGTCAATTCGTTAGACCCATTAATATATATGATAATCAATTAATCATCATCATGACATCATAGCAATACTATTATCATAATATCATTTTTTCTCAAAAAGCAACAATCTATAATTTTTTTTCCGCCAAAACGAGTCAATTATTTTTTCGCCAAAAATTACAATTCCACGATTTTTCCGCCTAAAACACTATTCCGTTATTTTGAGAAAATGTTATTCCACGATAATCAATTATTTTTTCAACAATCTATAACGTTTTCCCACCAAAAATGTTATTCCGCGTTTTTCCGCCCAAACGTTATTCTGCGTTTTCTTGCCAAAAATGCTATTCCGTGTTTTCCCAGCAAAAAACATATTTTCTTACCAAAACATGATAATTCATGCCAAAAACGATATTCCGCGTTTTCCTGCCAAAAACGTCATTCCCCGTTTCCCGCCAAAACGTTATTTTGTATTTCCCCGCTAAAAACGTAATTTCACATTTCTCGTCAAAGACATGGTTAGACGAATTCATGACCAATTCACGATAATTAAAGAAAATTTGTCGATTCATAATATAAATACATCATAATATTATTCACCATTTTTAATTTTCTCATTTTAAAATTATTAATGATATTTACTTAAATAAATTTTTGTGATTCATGGGTCAAATGAGTCACCCATTTAACCCATGATCCATATATAGATGGATCATGGATGACTCATTTTGACACATCTATGTATATATGTATGAATAAACATATCTGAAATGTCTAGTTATTATACATAAATTATTTTCATTATAAAAAAAAGAAATCAGTTATAATATTAGTCTGATTGAAGCTACTGATATATGAAAGAAAAAAAATATGAATATTTTTTAAAAAATATCAAAGCAGATAAATATCCAATCAAATCTTTGACAAAAAAAATATCCAATCAAACACCCTTAATTTGGACACTATGAGGTGTATTCAATCTAGCATTTGAAGTGATTTATATTAAAATCACAAATCTTATGTTATTCAAACATAAATTTCCAAAAGTCTTTTCAAATCACATGTTATTGAATTAGTGATTTCTAAATGAACCTTCAAATCTACTGTTATTGGAAATATTTTAAGTAATGAGTTTTAAGGAATTTTTAGGGATTTGAATAAGTTTTGGTGGAGTTTCTTAGTTAAAATAAAAAATAAAAAATTCAAATTTCATGGTTTTAGGTAAGATTTCATAGTTATTTAAAAACAAATCATAACAACTTTCATAATTCACTCAAATCATCTAAAAACTCACTATTGAACTGTGGATTTTAAGAGATTTTTAGATTTTCTTAAAATCCCTTGTTATTCAACTAAGGATTTTAAAATATCTTCTCAAATCCAGTGTTATTGAACATGAGATTTATATAAAGTCACTTAAAATCATCTACAATCCTCTGTTATTCAAACACGAATTTGTTAAAATTATATCAAATCCACTGTTATTGAAAATGTTTTAAGTATTGGGATTTTAATGACTGCATGGGATTTTAGATAATTTTAGGAGACTTTCTTAGTTAAAAATACAAAGATCCAAAACTCATGGTTTTAGGTGGGATTGTAGGGGATTTTAATACAAAATCATAACAACTTTTTTAAAATCAGCCAAAACCATCAAAATCATCTGAAATCTTATTAAAACTCAAATCACTCTAAATAGTCAGTTCAATATACCTCCTAAAACTCAAATCATTTTCAAATTCTCATAAATATTAGATTGAATACACCCCTCTATATATATAAGTTAGAAGAAGATAATTAAGATAGTGAATATCACAAAAATAATTATGGGCTAATCTTGAGAATTTTGGAATCCCATACAAAATAAAATGGTAACTTATTTTTAAATCATGAGAAAATTATATAAAATGGTAACTTATTTTTTAATTTAATGTATTTTCTGTATTTCCATTTTTTCCTAACAAAATTATAACATATAAGCAAGGTTGCTTTTGCAGTATTATCTGTATTATATCATTGAATGCTGGGCCAACAACGAGAAAGTTCGTGAAGCTCTTCATGTTAGAAAGGTATAAAGCCAAGTTTGGTTGAAGATCATTGACGAAGTGTAAGTGATGATACAAAGAAAGTTTCTAAAATCTAAATTATTGACGAGGTATATGATTACAGGGGAGTAAAGGACATTGGCATCGATGTAATTGGACTATTCCATACAATCACGACATTATAAGCAGCGTACCATATCATGTGAAGAACAGCATCAGCGGATACCGATCTCTTATTTATAGGTTTGAGTTAACATTTTTTTTATGATGCGGAATCCTTTAGGAATAGATTAGAGATCCGTTGATTCCTCATAATACCGAAAAACTAGGATTTATAAATACTTTTCTCAGAGTTTTCAAAAGCTCGTTTATTAATTCATCAAAAACAACAACCTATAAACACAACCGTAAACTAGATTGTCCACTCTTACCTACACAAGATTCAAGAGTTTGTAAAATTTGTGCGGTTTATGGTGAACAGTGGTGATCATGACATCACGATGCCTTTCCAAGCAACGCAAGCCTGGATCAAATCTCTAAACTACCCCATCATTGATGACTGGAGGCCTTGGATGATAAAAGATCAAATCGCTGGGTAATTTTGTTTCTTCTCTTTTTCATTCATTTTCTCATCGTATCGCAAGCTAATCAAACTCACTCAAAAAATCACTCTTGCCTTCTTTTCTTGACAGATACACGAGAACTTATTCCAATAAGATGACATTTGCTACTATCAAAGCAAGTCTTTTTGTTTCAACTTAGCATTTTTTTTTGTTTATGAAAAAAACTTAGCATTTTTACAATCATTGCATTACAATGAAAGTGTTTATTAATCTTTTTGAGCGTTTTGATTATAGGGAGGTGGACACACGGCAGAGTATAAGCCAAACGAGAGCTTTATCATGTTCCAAAGGTGGATCAGTGGCCAGCCTTTGTAGAATATTCATGTAATGTTTTGGTGTTATTCATGTAATGTTTCATTTTTATGTGATTTTATGTACTCCAGATCATTATTGTAGGTCATAACCTATGTCAATGGTATACACATTTTTTCATCAATCCATAAAACATTTTACAATTTAGATTACTGAGTCGCTTGTCAGCTTATTTTGTACAGTCCAGGTTATATACGACAAACTATATAGTCATATCGATAAGACCAATTGCAATAGCAAGGGAAATGGGGTGTATTTTCATTCAATAGGAAAGCAAATTTAAAAGGCAAAATGTCAAGTCAATCGACAAAGTCAAATTTTGCCTTCCATGAAATTTTGTCTGTCCCACGTCAATTCTGATGTGGCGGCTTGTGATTCACTCGCTGCTTTATTTTTTTGTTCTTTTTCCATTTTTCTTAAAATGTTATTTTTGTCCAATAATTGATCAAAAAAAAATTACACCATTATTTTTTATTTCTTAACATCTATAAATAGAGCCTAGGTTTATACCATTTGAACACCCAAAAAAATCTCAAGATTTAACACTCTCTTTTCATTTCTTCTCCTATATTATATATCATTTATTATTTTTTTACTTTATAAAAATTATTTTGTGTTATTATTAATATATTAGTAGTAATAGTATTTATAAAATGTATAACATATATAAAATAATAAAGATAAAATAAATAAATATAATGAATTTTATATGATAGAGTGATGTGGAGGAAAGAGAAAATGAGTTAGAGGAATGAGAAAATGATTTGCCTTTCTATTGTGGAGTTGAATGTGAATTGAAAAAATGAAATGATGTGGAGGGGAAATAAAGTGATGTGGAAAGAATATATGATGAGAAATTTGTCTTCCTACTGGAGATGGTCTTATGTTGATTTCAGGGGTAGGCATTTTGTTCATCAGTTTTACTGCCATCCTAATTATCAAACATGAATTAAATTCTTCTATATGCACTAAATTCTTCTATGGACACTAATCCGTCTATCTTTCCCGGTTCCATCTCTCGTGACTATAGCCGCGAAATGATGGCCTCACAAGTAAAACGATTTGTGATGATTATTTTTTGCTCGATTGATTTGGTGATTATTGCATGTTTCTATTTGCTCTTCAGATTAGTACTGGTTCACTTTGACTACTCGGATCCGAGACCGGCGATCTCACTGCAGTATTTTTAACTAAGCGTTGGGTTTTGCTTTGCGCTGTCCGATTTGGAGATTCTTCAAAGGATGCTTGTTATGCGCACAATTCACATCACCCTGAGATCGATTACAAAGAAATAAAATAACAGAATCAATAATATGGAAGCGTGTAAAGCTTTATGAGAGAAAACATCATGTAATTTTCCTTTTTTGTTTTAGCGCTTTCAGTATATGATGCATATGTTTATTTATGTAATAGTTTGCATTTTAAAAGTTACTAAGATTTAACCTGCGCTAATTATAGCGCAGCGTATTTTTTTAAATAAATTGTTTTGAAATTCACAAAAATTGTTTTTATATGAATTTTACAATATATTTACCTAATGATTATTGATTATAGATAAAGCTGTCAATTTGTAATAATTTATCTATTTAACCCGTTTTGCATTGAATTAAAATATTATTCGGGCCAACCCGCAAAAACTTATAATCTTAAAAACATAACTCTAATATGTATCGTTAAAAGACTCTAGTTTTTTTGTTAGTCTACGAACTCTTAAAAAAATATAGTTTTCTTGTATCTAACTTTTTATAAAATTAGCAAAAAAAATTCAACTTTTGTTTTGATATATATTCAAATAAAATATAATAAATTATATTGAAAAATATAGCAAGATTTTGAATATATTTTTTTTTCTTTGAATATATATGAATTGATTATTATTTTAAAATATATAGTATTAAAAATATTTAAGAAATGAAATAATAAATAACCTCTTTAATACAAAATATATACTTTCCATATTCTAATCAATAATTTTAAAAGACTATTATATCCTTTCCTATTTCAATTATCTATATACTTATTTGTGTAGTGATTTGCTTAGGTGTCGTGCTCACAGCGAGTTTCGGCTGCGGAATGACGTTTATACATTTTTTTGAAAATCGATGGCTTATGTGTTGTATTCTTATTCGTCTAGCTTTGATGATGTGTACGATCCACTTAAATTGTACCAATTTTTGATTTTAGGGTTATTATTATACAAAACCGCCAAGGTTAAGGAAGGTTTATAGTATACTAAACCGTAAACGTTAGGGTTTTTAGCCAATTTTTCGCAAAACAAGAAAAAAAGAAAAGCGGCTACTTTAACGTTTAAAAAAAATAATCTAAAACCCTATATGTTTTACTATATATAGACCATTTTTATTAACCTAAACTCCAAAACTTCAAGGTATCTCCTCTTTTCTCTTATATTACGTTTTAGGTTTTTTTTTTTTTTGGTGTTCATGCAAACCCTAAACCAAGCTTCTTTATATCGTATAGATTTATTTATTTTTATCTATATACTTATTTGTGTAGTGATTTGCTTACATATATGATTGTTGATGTATGAGATCCTTGTGAAGTCTATTGCTTCACAAAGAACAATTAATAAGTATATTTCATTGATATTTAACATCGATGGTATTGCTTACAATAATGACAATCAATCTTAAAATTTTAATAGAATGCCATATGATAAGGAAAGTTCGGTTGAACTCGGAAACATAGTGGAGGATTGCTCAGGTGGATGTCCAAACATGTTTCAACGCTGAAGACAACATCTACAATTATTGTTGAAGATTATTTTTCTAAAGTTATTAGTTTAGAGGTTTTAACGATTAGCAGTTTTTTAAATGGGGTTTTATGGTTTCTCCAATTTATATTTTGCTTCTAAAGATATAGATTACTAATGATAATATTACATTCGTTTTTTAAGCAAATCTAACTACATAAAAAAAATTACAAAAATAAACAGCAAACAAAATAAAATATCATTAAAATATCTTAAAAGGAATATATAATAATTGAATTGTAAACTTTACTAAATGATGGATAAAATAATGTAAAGTTACAGATAAGAACTTCACAAAAGATAATTTCAATAATATCATTATGGAAATATGCTAATTTTAATTTTAAAAGGTTATATATATACAATAAACCATGAGACTCAAAACAATGAACTCATCTCTTTCAGCTAAAAAAACGATGAATAAAAAAGAAGATTTAACGAAGAAACCAAACACAATTCTTAGAAAATCAACCGGCAAAAGTAAGTTCATAATTTCTTTGTTTTTCTAAAGTGACTTACCAAATTAAATAATTTTGATGTTTTTTTTTGTTATTATAGGAACAAGTTCCAGAATCTCAAGACAGCCATCATCTAATGTTGAAGCATATCCTCAAATACTATGATATGAAAAACCTTTTCACCCAAATTATAAATTAGCTATACAACGTCGAATGGATATCATGAGGAAAAAAAAATAAGTTTCGAAAAAAAATAAACAAGGTATATTGTAACTATGAATCATTGATTAAAACTCTAATTCTGCTAATGAACTAAAATCAATCGACTGTCATGACAGATGATGTTCATCCATAGGATTTCACATGCTTTGTGGCAACTGATTCAGAAAACGAAGATTACGATGAAGGTTCCGATGATTCTTCACATAGTGAGGCTGATTTTTTAGAAAGTGAAGAAGTTAACTCACAGAGAAAGAAAAGAAAAACAAAAGGTTCTATAAATCCGGGGGCATCATCTCAAAGTATTGGTATTACATGCGAGATTTTTTTACCTAATTTGATTTATTATTAAACTTTGTGACTACATTAATAACAATGTTATGAATAAATATCATGCAGAGTATGAAGATGAAGGAGATATGACTTTGGATATTGGAAGTCGGTGAAGGGAGAATCAATGAACTAAATTCTGGTGAAACAGAGATTGACATCCCTGAAGATTTATTGATCAAAGATTGTGAAGATCCGGTGAGAACTATAATCAAGGAAATATATGGTGAGTCGTTTGCGCAAAAAGACGATCCAAAGTTTTTGAGAGAGAAAGCTATTTTGGCACCTAAAAATCTAGATGTCGAGAAGATTAATGAACATATGCTTTCACAAGTACCATGTATTTTTATTTAAATGATGTCAATAAATCTTATTCATAATCTTAATCTCATATTAGCGTTTAACATTTAAATATAATGGTTTAGGTGATGAAAGAGTTTATTTAAGTGCCGATAGCATCGATCCTAATGAAAAAACAGTTGTCGGCGAAGCTGAAAAGGACCCTACTGATCCAGATTTGCCGAATAATATTGTCTACACACAAGAGTTCTTAAACAGCATCAAGATTTCCGGTTTACCAAATCACCGATTGATTCTTAAAATTGGAGCCCCTATCATCTTGCTTCGAAATATCGACCCAAAAGGAGGCTTGTGTAATGGGACGCGGTTAATTGTCACCCAATTGGCTAATCATGTGATACAAGCGAGATTCATAATAGGTAAACCAAATGTTGATGTTGATGTTGATGAGAGGGTCTTAATTTCAAGAATGTTTGTCACCCCTGGAGATGCAAGATTACATTTCAAGATGAGACGAAGACAATTTCCCGTATCTCTAGCTTTCGCAATGACGTTTAACAAAAGTCAGGGACAAACTTTGGAGAAGGTAGGGTTATATTTGCCAAATCCAGTTTTTTTCACATGAACAACTTTACGTCGCAATTTCAAGAGTGACATCGAGAAAGGGTTTGAAGATATTGATAACCAATAACAAAGGCTAACCACAAGAAAAAACCACAAATATTGTCTACAACGAAGTTTTTGAAAACTTATAAACATTGTCTCTACAAATATTTTATTTCCGAGAGTGTTATTTAGATTATGCAATAGATACCATTTTAAAAAGAATGTTTAACCTAGACTTCGCTTTGTGATGATGAATCGTTCTCTGGTTTAGCCTAAGACAAAGTTGTTCTTATTAGGAACAACATCCTATCTTTTTTTACCACATCGAAGCTTATCTCCGTCAAATTTCTTAACATTAACCAATTTTGCAAACCTAACCGCATCAGCAAAGAAAAAAAACCAAAACTATATATACAACTTAGATTTCGAAAAAAAACCCTAAAACAACATATAGCATCGAATAATAAGGAATCAACACGGGAACGTAAAGCTTTTAAAATATATCAAAAATACATACAACAAATTACCAAAATATTAATACGTAATAAAAAAGTAATTAATACATAAAAGAAATTAGGGAGAAAGTTTACTCTGTTTAAGATAAATATATATTTGTGAAAAAAAAAATTGAAAAAAAATAAATAAATATCAAGTATAAAACACATGATGAATATTCATAAAAACAATTATTTGAAATAATAAGTTAATCAAGCATATTAGTTCGTGCTAGGCGCGGGCCCGATCACTAGTTCTTTGTTATTTATAATGACATTTCATGTAATAACTTACAAAACAAAATTCATTTTTAAAAATGTCTTCTTAAATGATATTATAGATGTATATTAATTTTGTAATATCAATTTGAAATCAATGACGTGAGTGACATTAAAAGTTAAAATAATGAACAAAACCATTTCTGAACTTATTTGCCTCAATGCCAAAAGACATGCCTCGCTCTTCTGGTGTATTTGTCCTCTTTTATGTAGGTTTTATGAATAACGCATTCATGTGGACCAATGAATATTTATGCTTCCTACCTACAAACACAATTAAATTGCTTCCCCTTTAACATATGAACAATTGAATTATTGAACACTATGAATATTAAATATCGGGTTCATAAGCTATCTAACTAAAAAAAAACTAATCACGTATTAAGAAATGATCAATGTGTTAAATACAGCGTACAAAACCACTTAGAGCATCTGCAATGGTTAGATACTCATAATAGTTGTCTCAACCAAATAATATTATTATTTTAATATAATTTAGTTTTATAATTAAATTTTAAATTAAAAAAATAAAATTGGACCAATCAGAAAGTGATAAATATAATTTAGTTTTATAATTAAATTTTAAATTAAAAAAATAAAATTGGACCAATCAAAAAGTGATAGGTGTAAGGAGAGATTGATAATCTCATTTGAAACACCCTTGAGAGACACCCATGCCATATATCCATTTATTTTTGGTTCTACTTTTAAAAAAAAATTAAATTTAATTATAAAATCAAATTCTATTAAAATACTAATATTTAATTGTTGAGATACTCATTTTGAGATACTCACAATTGCAAGTGCTCTTAGTTTCTAAACTATATTTGGCTGGTCTATTTTATTTTCCTTGTCGATGTCTAATTTCTCTCTTTTTAAGTATAGACTTCAATATAGGCATGCATGTTCGTTTTTCGGATCGGATTCGGTTCGATTAGTCGTTTTGCAACTTATGTAGGTTTCCAAGTTCTACCAAAACTAACTGAAATAAAATATGGTTCGATTTTCGGGTAGTTATTGTTCTGAAACTTAAAACCAAAATTTTAGAATTTTGGGTTAAATTCGGTTAAAATCGGGTAAATTCAATTAGTCCGATTCTTTGGTAATTTGGAATTTTTCTTTTTTTAATTCGGTATATATCGGTTATGGAAAATTAGAAGAACTTAAACCGAAGAACCAAAAAACCGAATGTATTTCATAATGTTGCCAATCGGTTTTCAGCCGATAACCAAACCAAACTAGAAATCTTAGTTCGGTTTGGTATGGTTCAAAACCGTAGGCCTATTTCAACATATCAAAACATTAAACTGAAAATAAAAAATTTACCAGCAAACTGAATTTGAATTTAAAAAAAGAGAAAATTACCTATAATAACCTTCAAAGTAGTGATATTACTAGAATAACTCTTACAAAAGTTCCACTAACTAAAATAACCTTCAAAAGTTGTCAAAAGACCTTTAAGTATGGTTTTTCGTTTTAATAACGAAAATGCCATTATTTTTTTTTTAAACAACTAAAATATTAAAAAAAAATATATATATCAACTCTCACCTCTCACGCGATTCTCTCTCTCTCTCTCTCTCTCTCTCTCTCTCTCTCTTTTCTTCTACTTTTTTTCTCTCTCTCTCTCCTTCTTCTTCTTCCTCTTCTTTTTCTTTTCTCTCTCTTTCGCCAACGGATCTCTGGCGTTGATTCCGTCTTCCACAAGATCTGCTCCCCGGAGCCAACATCTTCGGCCAAGGCAACGACACGGCTAAAGGCGGCTCCCCACGCGCCAGAGTCGCCGCCTACAAAGTATGTTGGCCGCCGGTCAAAGGCAAGGAGTGCTACGATGCCGACGTGCCGCTTTCGACGCCGCCATCCAAAACAAATATCGTTTTATGGTTGATATACTGTTTCGTGAAGTACGCCCACCACTTGTTCGATAAAATGTCCGTAATTATGGTAGATTTATTAGTAGATTTTCATTTGCGGTAGATTTGTTTAGTACATTGCGGTAGATTTGTTTAAGATGTTGTGGTAGAATTGTTTAAAATCTTGATGGTAGACTTGTTTAAAATCTTGACGGTAGACTTGTTTGATACGTTGTGGTAAACTTGTTTGATACGTTGTGGTAGACTTTTACTAATTTAGGATAGACTTATTTTCTGGTTTGTTTCGTCTCGTCTCACTGTCAGTTTGGTAAAGCTTCAGGTCGAGGGATTTGTAGCTTCGTTGATTTGAGTTGCAGAGATACAGACCGGGATTCGTCAAGTTGTAGATCCACCAGATCTGCTCTGTCGCTTATTTCCAGCAAAAACACGTTTGATTCCCGACACACGTTTTGGTAGACTTGTTTAAAACATTTTGGTAGACTTGTTTAATCCGTTACGGTAGACTTGTTTAATCCGTTTTGGTAGACTTGTTTAAAACGTTCTGGTAGACTTGTTTAATCCGTTACGGTAGACTTGTTTAAAACGTTCTGGTAGACTTGTTTAAAACGTTCTTAACCTCTTGTCTTCTCATTTTCTTCGGCGAGATATACTCCGACTCCAGCGTTCCAGCCTCACGGCCATTGATTCAGGCGACGAGTAGGTAAAGAAATTTTCTTCTTTCTCATGATTGTTTTCATCTTCTTCGGCGAGTTCCTTCCGATGGCGATGAGATTCGGCGTCGTTTGGTCGTTCTTGAGGCAACGTGCGGAAGGGCGACGCGAGTTCTCAATGAAAGGAGAGAAAACCCTTGTTTTTTGGTTGATATACGACTTCATGAGGTATGCACACCACTTGTTCGACGTAATTCCGCTAATAGTGCCAGACTTGTTTAATACGTAGTGGTAGACTTGTTTAAAACTTTCTGGTAGACTTGTTTAAAACGTTTTGGTAGACTTGTTTAAAACGTTTTGGTAGACTTGTTTAATCCGTTATGGTAGACTTGTTTAATCTGTTGTGGTAGACTTGTTTAAAACGTTACAGTATACTTGTTTAATCTGTTATGTTAGACTTGTTTAAAACGTTCTGGTACACTTGTTTAAAACATTATGTTAGACTTGTTTAAAATGTTCTTAACATCTCGTCTTCTCCGGCGAGATATACTCCGACTCCGGCGTTCCAGCCTCACGGCGATTGATTCCGGCGACGAGTAGGTAAAGAACTTTTCTGTTTCTCATGAGTTTTTTCATCTTCTTCGGCGAGTTCCTTCCGAGGGCGACGAGATCCGGCGTCTTTTGGTCGTTCTTGAGGCGACAGGCGGAGGGGATACGCGAGTTCCCGGTGAAAGGAGAGAAAACTCTCGTTTTTTGGTTGATATGCGGCTTCATGAGGTATGCACACCACTTGTTCGACGAAATTCCGCTAATAGTGGTAGATTTAGGGAGAATTGTTAAAAACGTTTAAAACGTTATGGTAGACTTGTTTAAAACGTTATGGTAGACTTGTTTAAAACGTTCTGGTATACTTGTTTAAAACATTCTGGTAGACTTGTTTAAAACGTTCTAGTAGACTTGTTTAAAACGTTATAGTAGACTTGTTTAATCCGTTCTGGTAGACTTGTTTAATCCGTTTTTCTAGTAGACTTGTTTAATCCGTTATGGTAGACTTGTTTCATTTGTTCTATTTTCAATTGATAGTGTTAAATTGATGTTATCTCCGATAGGTTCCTGGGCTTCACGACGGCGGCCGAGTCTACGACGACATTTCCGTCTTCGATTCAACGTATTATTCTAAGAATATAATTAATGGGAGATTTGGATTTGGTAGATTTCTTTTTGAATTTGTACAAATGATAATTGAATTCTAAATGATGGTATATTTGTTTTTGAATTAGTGATTGTAAGACAGTCCACGATGATTTTTAAAGGTGCTTGACGAAATCAGTAACTTTATTTAGTTTAATATTTGCTTAGTATGGATAACCAAAATTAGTGAGATTTAAAACAAAAACACATGAACCACATATAATTATAACATACAAATTCTATGTGGTGTTTATTATCACAATACTTGAAAGTCAAACATACTAATTTCATACATAACATTAGCAATACCAATAGTTTGAAAAGTTTGAAAGAAACGTAAACAATACATCACCAAAACACACGAAGTCTAGTAAAACGTAAACAAGTCTTCATGTAACTTAACCAAAAAACACAATAAGTGTAGCAAAACCAAACACATAATCATGAAATATACATCATCAAAAACATAAACATAACCAAAGTTGATCACTTCTTAATGTCTAGTTACACGTTATTCCATATTATATATAGGGAAAATTCCATAAAAATACCCCAATTTTATTCCGATAAGCTTTTTAATATCCCAACTATTTTTGTTGCCCATTTTAAATCTCCAACTGTGAACCGTGTGTTCATTTTACAACATCTTGTTCACATATGTATACCGAACTATACACGGTTTGAAACAATGTTTATATTTAATGATAAAATATTTATAAATAGATAAAATATTACATTAAATTTCCAAAAAATATCATGAGCTAGAGACAGAAGAGGAGCTGGTTTCTGCACCATTATCAATCCAGCCAATTGAAGATTTAGGAGATCAATCGTCTGATGACGAAAGTTTTTGTGTTAGGGATGATTGTGAAGGTGTTCTAGTAGATGATTAATAAAAAAATTTTATTATATTTCAGGTAAGCAAAGATGATGAAACCTCTAGCTGTTAACGAAGTTCGTCGTAGTAAGCGTCAAGCAGGCCATGATGTGAGTCATGTAGCCACATTGACTCAGATGAAAAAGAAGAAAGTAAGAGATTCACATGAGGAAGAAGTAGAGCAACACTCACCCCGTGTAGCAGAAGAATCAATTCCACCATCCAACGCTTCTGAATCACATACACAACAATCAGAGGAGAAAAATAGGAAGTCAAGAGGACCAACTAGAATGCGAAAAGTGGCAAAGCACCTTGAGGATAAGGTTGACGTAGAGTTTAATGCTCTAGGTGAGCATGTTGGTAGTGGGTCAGTAACATTATCTTCATTCATTGGTCCTCTTGTGAGAGAGGATGTCCCAGTACTGCTAGACGACTGGAGACAACTTGATGAAATGACAAAAGACGTAATGTGGGAGGAAATTCAGGTTATTTTTGCCTTTTTCGTGAATAAAAGTATATCTATCTTTACTGTGAGTAAAGGTTTTCGTGTTTAAATTGATAGGGGAGGTTCAATTTGAAGGAAGAATGGCAAAAGGAAGCAGTCTTAAGGCAGATGGGTAGTTTGTGGAGGGCTTCTAAATCTAGACTTGTTACGAAAGTTCGATCTACTAAAAGCAAGGTTGAACTACAGCAAATAAAGCCTAGCAACATCCAATGTCCATTAGCTTGGAACAGCTGGGTGAAGAACAGAAAGAGCACAACTTTTGAGGTTATTTATCATGTCTTTCACTATGTATAAGCTTTTTTCATACGATCGGTTATGGCATCTGCTTCTTTTTGTCATCAGGAACAAAGTGAAAAGTACAGGCAACTGAGGAAGGGTCAAATTCCTCACACAACCAGCCGTAAAGGAATGAATCGCTTAGCTGATGAAATGGTATGTGTATGAATGTGTGTATTGAATTGGTTAGTTTTATTAGTTGTATTTGACAAAGATTTGCATGGACTTGTAGAAAAAAAAGAGTTCTGATCCTAGAAAAGTTACAAGAAGTAAGGTGTGGATAGCAGGTCATACGCATTCTGATGGGAGACCTGTGAGAGAGGAGTTTGCAGAAACTATTGTAAGAATCACATAAATTATTATTTATGTTTATTTTGCAGGTTAATTTATGTATTGTGTAAAATTGTAGGAAAATATCAAGACAGTTGATAGTCAAATGGACTCAACATCTACTGATAATGTTAAGGAAGATGCTGTTAGTCAGGTACTTGGAAAAGACAGACCAGGAAGACTTAGGGGGGTGGGCAGAGGCGCTACTGTAACCAAGTTGGCATTCCTACAGGCTAGAGACTCACATGTCCAGAAGCTTGAAGCTAATCAAGCAGAATTACTTAGCAGGATTGAAGATTTGCAGAATGTTGTTAGTCAGATAGCCGATAAAAAGGTAATTTTTTCAAACTTGTTGTTTCAATGTAAACTTATATGTTCAATAAGATACCAACTTATATGTTTTGGTTATTTTGAATTTGGTAGGGACAGAATGACAATGTTTCAAAGTCTGACTTAAGCGATGTTAGCAAAGGAGGAATTAGGTGCCAGCTACTGGATTGGTATTCTACAGATGAAGTGGTTGTCGGTGAAGGAGAATATTGCTGCAGTGAACCAACATACAAGATTGGTCGAATTCCATTAGGTCCTAATGCAGCTGCTGTAGTTGTGAAGTCTGTATCAGTCACTGATGCATCTATCTGGAGACCTACTACAACCATTGGCTCACTTAGTCAAGCCATTGGAGTTAAAATCGCATGGCCCTCTGACAAGATAATCCTGGACGATGAAATGGAATCGCATGAACCTCAGAACACTGTCGGATCATAGGTAAATTACATGTGCTTTTCTGTTTCTCTAAAATTCTTACGGAGTAGATTACTAATATAGATTGTATATACATATTTGCATGACTCATTAGCAAACGAATGCATCAGTAGGAAGAGTTCTCATCTATGACTATTGGAATGAAGATACTGAATTGATTGCTGAGGGTATGTTGTTGACAACTGACCCTAAAGAATTGGTGAACAATATTCCTCTGGGACCAAATGCTGCAGCTGTTAAGGTCAAGCTGGTGGTTAAACGTGATGCTTATTTATGGAGACCAATGCTTGCAATCTCATTGATGGAAGATGCACTTCATGAGACCATCGCATGGCCTACACATAGGTTAGACGTACTTGATCTACCTGAAGTGGATGAGTCAACGAGAAAATCACCTCAGGTAGGTTTCTGCAACTAATTCTTTCATTTCTGCAACATATTAAATTCAACGTAGATGTTTAGATGAGATTTAGAGTGGTAGTTTTGTTGTGTAGGATATTAATGTTATTCTGATGAATGTGTTTATATTTTTTTTTTTTTAAGAGTGGTAGTCCCAGCACTGGTAGTAGCAGCAAAGGTGCAAAACAGAAGTGCATTCTGTTAGATCTTGATAATTCTGGGCAGAGAGTTGCTGTAGGCCGGGTGTTTTCAACTGATCCAACAGAGAAGGTACATTTCACCCCTTTAGGTCTCAATGCTAGCAAGGTCTGGGTAGAGGTTTCCAAAGTCGATGGTTCACGAGTGTGGAGACCAAATTCTGAAGTAGAATTCATAGCTGATGCAGTTGGAACCACAGTGGCTTGGCCAAATGACAAGATTGAATTCATTTGAGACAATTGTGATGTTGTATGATTTATATGTAGAACTTTGAATTATATATATTTTTTAATTGTGTGTAGAACTTATGTTGGTGCCATTCTCATAATTAGTAAAGTTTGAAGACAATTGTGATATTGTATGGTTTTAATAAAACGTCATTTAAACCAATATTGGTGAAATCGCATATAAATTTTGAAGCCAAAACAATTACATTATATAAATGCTATAGTAATTTTAAAAATAACAAAAAGAAAACGCTATTATATACTATTTAATTGCAGATAAATAAGCGCTATTGTATTTGACAATACGATAGCATAACAAAAAAATGCTATCTAAAGTGTCTGACCTATTATGACGGGAGCAGATATAGCGCTTGTCAAAACGCTATGTTATCGATAAATAGCGCTATTCAGATGCTACGAAATGTCCGTTTTCCTGTAGTGAATTAAAAAAAAATCCCCAAAAAATTAAAAAAATCCAAAAAAATCTCAAGTTAAGAAACAATAATTTTAAATTTTACATAAAATATATTATTTTTAAGTTTTGAATTTTTGAATAAAATTTTTTTAAAAACTCAAAAATACAAACAAATTCTCACAAATTTCTAAAAACTCAAAAAAAAAAACAAATCGATGAATAACACAACACGGTTAAAATAAAATTAAAAATCCACGAAAACAAATTTCTTAAGTGTTTTACCTATGCTATAAAGAATTGTTTTAGAATATTATTTAAACATGTCTTTTGTCTTATTTTAATTATCTTTAGGGTTTTGATACTATTATTTTGGTGTTATGTGATATTTTTTTTTAACTGTGATGTGTTATTCATGGATTTTTGAAATTTTATAAAATTTTGAGAATTGTTTAGATTTTTGTATTTTTGAGTTTTAGAAATATTTAGTTCAAAAATGCATAAGCTAAAATATAATATTTAAATTTTAAAATTATTTTTTCTTAACTTTAGACTTTTTGGAATTTTTTCGATTTTTTCGGAATTTGTTTTCAATTTTTTGGAGATGTTTTTGATTTTTTAAAAAATTAATGTAATTGTTTTATTTTATTTATTAATTAATATTTTAATAAGTCTACCGTCAAATAAAAATGATAAATGTCTACCAAATTCAGATAAATCTACCAAATTCAGATAAATCTACCAAATTTTGATAAATCTACCAACTTATGATAAGTTTACCAATTTCGTGTATCCCGAAAGTTTATATAAATCTACCGTTTTTTATTAAATCTACCGTCATTAAAAATAAATCTACCGTTTTAAGAATAAGTCTACCACGATAATATATGTCTACCGTCATTACAATAAATATACCGTCACCAAAAAACGAACCATCCAATAATAAATCTGATGTCATTACAAAGAAGTCTACCGCGGATGAGATAAATCTACTATCAATGGAAATAAATCTACCAATTTGGTCAAATATCTACCAAAAACATCAACCGATCTCCCATTAAATCTACCAATCTTTAACAAATCTACTGTCATTAAAAATAAATCTACAAAAAAAAAATAAGTCTACCGCCTGAAAACATATCTACCATGTCGTAAAAATAAGTCTGCCGAAATAAGTCTACCGACCCAAAACAAATCTACCGACCCAAAATAAGTCTACCAGTCGAAAAATAAGTCTACCGGCCGAAAAATAAGTCTACCAAAAAAAATAAGTCTACCGTCAAAGAACGGTAGACTTGTTTATCTGTGCGCGCTGATGTGGATTAAAAATAGTAATGACAATATCGTAATTACGTTTTTGTTAACAAAGACGAAAAGAACAAAATCGGTATTTTATATATTTTTAAGTTATTCTAGTAATTTAAAAAGATTTACATTGTTCTAGTAATTAAGACATTTTTTAAAGTTAGTTTAGTAATCCTCCCTTAAAAAAACCTTAAAACAAAAAAAGACGTGGTTTCCAACAAACCAAGCATATACGTCAATTTTAGTTTCCTTTTTTATAAAATCAGGTGGTTAGAAAACCATTATTACAAAAAAAAAAATCCAAACAAATAAATCTAAATGCAACCGTACGTATCACTATCAAGTGGGAAGCCCTAGCCGCCAAAGAAAAAAAAAGATTTTGACTCCGGTGTTCGGCGCTTCGTCGTCGGCACCGGAAGCCTTTATCTTGTTGTTAATTTACAAGTTTATCACATGTATATGTATTTCATCAGAAGTGGATTTCGTCGAGTCAAAGTTAGAGTGGAAGTACATACATAGTGAAAGTACATACATGGTGCTGGTTTGTGGTGCTTGTTCTTATGATTTATAATATCTTTTATTCTTTTGAATCTTGGTCCATCGTTTGAGAATAATCGCTTAAGTTTAAAAAATTTGGGTTGCTAGATTGATTTACGAAAAGGGATGCGCCAGATGTACAGATCTGTTGACGGTGTGGCATAGCTACTTTTGATGTCGTTTTCGTAATTGAGTAACTTCTCCATCTTTGTCGTCGTTTTACCGGATTTTTACAAAAAAATATCTCTTCTTTTAAGGTTTTAATTTTTCGGGTAGTAGTTAGGTGTTGAGCTTTTTTAGTAATCTCTTGTATTCGATCGTTTTTAGAGTTTTGTAATAGGATCTAAAACTGGGTTTCAATCTGAAAAATCTTATTTTCGGCAAGGAGTTTCATTAGATTTTTTATAGTTTCTGTAGCAGATTATCTTTTTCATCGATGAACTTAGTTTTATAGGCTTACATGGTTGTATGTTTTTGATTTTTCATATGTCTTCCTTTCATAGGGTTTTTGTTTCCGGAAAATGTTGTTTCTGCTGGTTTTTGTTTTTGAAAAATCTTATGTTCCGCCGGCTTTGTATGTTTCGAGATTCTAATAATAATATAAAAATCTCAGATTTAAAAATCTAAATGAATCGTTGTACGTAGCAAACGAGTTGTCGGAACAGAAAAACCACTACGTGACTGACTTTCATTTATCTCAGATATCAGATATAATAGATGTGCATTTTTAAGACTTGAATACAATAGATATAAATTATCAATCTTTCTTTCAATTATATAAAAATATATAGTCTATATATAGTCTATAGATTTGTGTAAATTAAATTTATTGATATATGTCCAAAAAAAAATTATTAATGTTAACAAAAAAGAACTATGAACTATATTACAATATATTATGCCCAAAAACATCAAGAAAATAACATAAATTGATTTCGATTCGATTTAAACAAAGCACGTTTCTAGACCTAGAAACATAAATATGAACCGTAAAAGACATTAACAATCTTCGAGTTTAAGAATCTAAGCCGTTGACCAAACCTAGACCAAAGTCCTAAAACCGGACATATAGCCTTCACACAAAAGCTTCGTAGGTCTATATCTAAAGTCTAACCCCTAAGACCCTATAAAATCTCACGTGTCATGTGGATACTGTCTGTGGGTCCCATGTGGACCACGACAACCAATGAACTTGAACGTGATCTACTTTACTTATACACCACGAACAACCTTCTTAATTACCTTTTTACCTATCATTTTTTTCTTTTTTTTTTCTAAATTTCAGTGTCTTTTTTTGGTAATTGGATAAAGTTATATGATTTTAGAAGTTTTGATTGGTTATCAGTCTAGTTATATGACTTTTTATAGTTTTTTTGTCTTTTGTTTGTTTTTTCTGTCAATTTGAAGATTATATTAGAAACCTGAAGTTCCAAACCAAAGAATCGACATTGTGAAGTTTATAAAAGAAAGAAATAACAACACGATTTTATTTTACTCTCCAATCCAACTACTTTGTTCTAGGTCTGGGCATTCGGGTATTCGGTTCAGTTCCGGGTAGGAACCATTCGGTTCCGGGTATTTCGGATATGAAGGTTTAGGATCCATATAGGTACCAAAATGGTTTTGGTTCGGTTCCGGTTCGGTACCAATCGGTTCCGGTTCAGTTCGAGTATAGAAGACTAAGAACCGTAAAATACCCGAAAAGTTTCGGTTCTCAAACGGTTCGGGTATCCAGTACCCGAAATGTAATAAAAATACCCGAAAGGTAAAGAACATACCCGAAATGTAAAAAACAAAAATGTAAAAAAATACCCGAAATATAAAAATACCCGGAACCGAAATGTAAAAAAAAAAAATTTGTATATATATGTTCGGATATCCAGTACCCGAAATGTAAAAAAAATAAAAATACCCGAAATATAAAAATACCCGAAATGTAAAGAACATACCCGAAATATGTAATTGCATATTTGGATATATATGTTCGGGTATTCGGTTAATAATTTCGATCCTGGGTAATACCCGGAACCGAACCGATATCCATGGATCTTCAATACAAGATCCAATGGGTATTTTGGCTAGAACCGGAACCGAACCGGAACCGAACCGAACCGATAATTTCGAGTCGGTTCCAGTTCTGGTTTTCGGTTCCGGTTTTAATGCCCAGGGCTACTTTGTTCTATAACTGAGACTAATATGAGATAAAAGAAGAATGCAAAAAAAAAAAAAATGAGATGAAAATAAAAACGAGGACTTGAACTTTAAAACTATGCACTTATCCGTAGTCACATAAAGAACTGGTCACTTATATGTTGAATTTGTCATTTGTAGGAGATCAGGACAATCCTTCAATGTGTTTTTCCAGTAATTTTATATTGGCCGTTTTTTTTGTCGTCTGAATTATCTATCATGAGAACAATTATATGAATAATTTTTTAACGGTTGATTTTACAAGCTTATAAAGATCGATGACATATGTTTTTACATGTACCATGTTTGTAATGGCCAGTTTTACCATTGACATGCAAAACCAAGACGAATGACTCTAATTATATCATACTAGAAAATATAAATATCATACTAGAAAATATTAATCTGTATTATCTGGAAATCGAAATCATAAATCTTTTGGACCATGTGCCACTAAAAAAGTGTTCTGTATGATAAAAAAAAAAAATGTTGCCCTCTTTTATATATATATATATATATTTTTATTTTAAGAATTAGGGCCCTAAAACATATGAAAAAATTAGTAAAAATTATTGGATCATGTGTGATTTAGCACCGTGAGCAGTGCCCAAGAGCCGGCACTAAGTATTAATAAACTCTTAATTATTGGACCAAAGAGATTTTCATGACTATTACTAATGTTTATAGTTCTAGATATTTTAATTAATCATAAATATTCGTAGGTCGTGATTTCTATTATGCTAATTCGTAAAATGAATAGCTTTAAAACCAAAGAAAAAAATGAATAACAAAAAAACTAGTTATGGATACGTAAAGGAGTAGATACATGCATGTAGCTATCTCGCTCATGTTTCTGGTCGTTCAACGAGGAAAATTACTCTTACTCCTGGATGTTTCGCAAGATTTTGAAGCTTCGCCACAAGGCTCTCTCATTCCTCAGAATCAGTATTGGAAATGGGGAAGAAACATATTTTTTGTGGGATCTCCGGATTCCTTTTGGTTCTTTAATCCACTTCTTAGAACCAGGCCTGGTTTATGGGGTGTGCTCACAGTGCAAATGCATATGGCCTAACACAATTTTCAACAATTTCTTTTAGATTATAGGGCCCTTAATTTTAATTTTTTTTAGATTTTAGGATCCTTATTTTTTTAAAAAATTCAAAACATGGTTCAATTTTTTTTAAAACAAATTGGGCTAGCACAGTGTCCTGATTTTCTATGAGTCGGGCCTGCTTAGGACCTTAAGGTCCGCAAAGCCTATGAATTCATCTCTTCTCGCTTATCAAGGAAATCTGTTCATTCGATGGTTGGTCTCTTCCTCCAGCTCGTTTGGATCTCCATCTTCAACTCTTCTCCTTCATCATGAAGATGTATGTGTTGAAGTGTTGATGTACCAGTCACGAAGTACACTACAAAAAAAGTAAATATTGTTACAATTTTTTATGTCACAATATATAAATATTTCGTCACAAAATTTATATTGTGACGAAAATATCACAATTTCTAAAACATCACAATAAAACCGTCACAAATCAATTTCGTCTCAAAAAACGTAATAATAACGTAATATTTCGTCACCACTTGTGACGACATTAAAATAGTTACAAAAACGACACAATTTATGCCGGAAAATATTGTCACATATTTGTCACCAATTGTTACTATATTTTAGTCATTGATTCGTCATAAATTATGACCAAAATAATGTTACAAATCTCATCACAATTCGTGACTAATTTATAGTCATAGAAACGACACAATTCGTGACAAACGATACTATCACAATTAAGTTACAAAATGTGACAAAAATAGTCACATTTGTATCACAATTTATTACAATATTTATGTCAATGATCCATTATAAATTGTGACCACAATAATATCACAAACTCCATCACAATTAGTGACTACATTATAACAAATAATTGTCATTATTTGATTTATATTATACCCCATACTACGTACGGTTCAAAATTTATATTGGAAGTAAAGCCCGAATGATTTTCGTCGTTTTCAAAAGTTATATTAATCCAAAAAAATATATATATATATCATTGTAGTCTAGACAAAATACAAATACGAAATTATAGGTGGGATTGCCATGTGAAATGCTAAATGTACGGTAAACGGTATAAAAACCTTTGAAAATAATCATATGAAAGAATTTAATGATTTTGTTATGCGGTAGCCGTCGGAGTGCATATAAGATCTTCGACATAACACCCGTTGCCTCGTCTCCTTTCTTTTTGTTCTCCGAAGATTATTGTTAGGGGAATTTTGTAAATGATAATTTACTGAGAACAGAAAAGAAATAAATCCATGAAATAAACAAAAAAAAGCATTTTTGGGTGCGGCTAGTCAGCTACCTACAAAGGCATCAATGGTAGTACGTACATTAGTGTGTATGGCGATGGAAGGAGACTCTTTGGTCAACCTGTCATAGAAAATCGATAGAAAATAATAAAGTAATAATTTCCTGAGTTGGAGACTGTGGAAAAGAATTAGATTAACGTACATACGTAGTTACTTTTAAATTAATGAAAACGATAAAATTAAATGTAGGAAGAAGATTGAGATCTTTACCTTGAATCGGAAAAATAATTTTGTGGTCTCAGTTGATTTTAGCAAATGAAAAAATGAAAGTTTGAAATTTACAATCGTTGAAAAACATCATAAATATATATGGTAGTTACTGGAGTTCTTCGAGATCGTGTAGATATGGGAGAGTAATTGGATATTTTTTGGAGGACAGTTACTTACTTTTATTATAAAACGTCTACGTTAATTTTTTTTGTTTTGTTGCTTTGCCACATGTCAACTTGTAATTGGTGAAGTGACTTGTGTTTTAGTAGATGAATTATCTTAGATATATGTGACGATTTATTTACAAAATATGTGTAGCTATAAGTGACTTCAGTTTAGTCACAAAAATCGTATAATTTAGTTACTCGATTTGGTCGCAAATTCATAACAATATTTATGATAAAATATTTTGTAACAATTATGTCTCCATTAGTGACAGAAGTTTATTACCTTCAATTTGGTCACAATTTTATGACGAAATGGTAACGCTTTTATGACTAAATAATTTTGTAACAATTATTCACTTTTTTGTAGTGGTAGTACATGAGGTAATACATGAAGTGACACATGACGTACAGATGTGTGATTGCTGAGATATGAACGAATCTGGGTGATAAGATTCGAGCAAAGAGTTGGTTGCTGAGCTGGATGAGGATATTGAAGAGGATATTACAGCTTTGGAGTGTTTCCATATTCTTATGAGAAGATATTAGAAAAAGAATATTTCCTAAAAGATTTGGAAATATTTTAAATTAAGGAAAAATAATATTTGTGTATTTGGAAGAACTTGAAGTGCAAGTTGGAGAGAATATATAGAAGAGGTTGTGGCCTCTTGGCACAACAGAGAGAGAGAGCTTCAGAGACATGAAAGATGAATAAAAGAAAGAAAAAGAAAAAAGGGTTTTGGGTGTGTGTTACACACGGATGTTGGTGTGTATTTCACAGGTGGTATTGATATGTGAAATCTGCAGACGTCAAAGAGGACGTTGTTGCACCGGTGCTGTCAGGTGGTATTTAAGCTTGTGTGCTTGATGCTGTTTTCATAGAGAGATCGTGTGTGAATTGAAGTCTAGGCTTAGGGGAGTTTAGCTCAGGGTTAGGTTATCTTGAAGAGTTCATGTTATTGAATGGAACGGTATTTCAAGAGTGTTGTGCTTGATCTACGCGTTTGCGATTAAGTTGTAATTGCTTTCTAATTCTAGTGAATTCGAATACTGGACGTGGTCCCGAGGATGTAGAAAACGAACCTCGTTAATAAATTATATGTGTATCTTTACTTTCTGCACTTTATTGTTGTCTCACCTACACTTACACATCACAACTATCTCTCCGTCCTCAAGAAATGATGCTCCAATTTGGCGGATTAAAGATCGTGAGTGTAATTTTTTTGTCCAAGGATATTTTTGAACAACATTCGGGATGTTAAACCACAGGTTTCTTGGCATCCCCATATATGGTACAAGGCTGCGATTCCTAAGCATTCCACAACAGCTTGGCTATTCACCTTAGAAAATCCTACTTTGGTACGTCTTGCTTCTTAAGGGTTTAGATGTGGAGAGCACTTATCTTCTTTGTGGTCTAGGTGACGAATCTCGAAATCACCTTTACTTTGAATGTCTTTACTCTCTTGAGATTTGGAATGCCATTGTTGGAGGTGGGCCTAGCACCCCCAATTAGTTAGGCCCATCTTAGGAAACACTTCTTCAGTTCGGGCACCGAGCTGGAAGCCTCGCTGATGTGCTCAATTTAATACCCTAAAGTACTAAAGCAGTTGTAATAGTATAGCTAGGGGTCGAACCACAGAAGACTCACAGAAACGCACAATAGATTCTATAGTGTCGAATTACGCTAAGCCAAACAGTTGTAATTAAAAGCAGTGCAGAAATTAAAGGAGTTGTAAATCAATTGAGAAATATAGGCTCAGGGTTTTTCTCAGGAAATCAGTGAATGCAGACTAACTAACTAACAGGATTCAGATTTAGCGCAGTTCTTGAACTCAAATCACTAAAATATAGCTAACCAACTCTCGTTGCGAAAACTATCTAAATCTACATCCTAGGAATTCCAAATCTCTTTGCGAATCCTAAATTCTAAATCAGCTTTAATATCAGGTTTGATATGTTCACAAATCAATTAAACCAAATCTCTTTGCGAATAATCAATTTGCTCACCTAGGTTCTATCAGGTAATTAATCGCACTCTCGTGCCTAATCAATTATCCTAAGATCTAAGTTCCAGATTCGTCAACCTAGAATTAGCTATGAACACAACCTAAGGTGAAGAACTAATTCAGATGGTGAATCCTAAACAGATAATTAACCTAGCATTCAAAGAAATCCTTTATGAGAAAACCCTAAACCTAAGGTGGATCTACTCAGACATGGCAATTGAATCAAAAGACATGTTTGAATAAATCATCAATAGAATAGAAAGAAGGGTTTAGAGATCTGATCTCGGACGAAGGGAGATTCAGACTTGTCTCTCTAAAACCAAAGTAAAATCAAACTATAAAATAAAGCATAAAAAGGCATGAAAAGGCATAGCCTAAACAATGGCTGTAAACTCCTATTTATAACCTAAAACACGATTTGGGTCTTCTTGTAATTATTAAAGACTTCTGGGCACTTTTGCAATTCCTCAAGTCTTGGAAAACTCGCGGGTTGTGTCTTGCTGCGCTGAGTGTCGATCGATACTAAGGGGTATCGATCGATGCTCGACGTGAATTCAGGTTCTCAGCGACACGATCTTTAGCTCTGCTACAAACTGCTCCAGAAAGATCCAATACTTCCAATAATCCTCCAAACGTGCTATGACCTGTAAAAGACTCTAAAAAGACTCCAAAATACTATAAAGACTCTATAAAAAGGACTTATATCATGGCCTAAATGGGGTAAAAACCATGATATATCAACTCCCCCAGACTTAGCCTTTTGCTTGCCCTCAAGCAAATAGAAGACTAAACCAGAAAAAGAGGTTTGAAAACGTAGAGACTCACCTGTTCCTGAACCATCGAAAAGACCCTTTTCCCAAGTACCCAAATGTCACCTGATCAGCCTTCGATCTAACCACCATGTACTTCTCCGTAGACATTTGCAGCTTTTCCAGACTCCACACAAAATCCCACAGCATTGTTCAAGTAAAGCCCTCATCGCCAGTTTCATCTCTGCAGCTAATATTTAAGAACCTTCTAGACTCTTTACCAGACAATATCTTGACAAAGGAACCACCATTTTTCACACTTCTTGTATAAATTTCTCTCCCCCAGACTTATCACTTATTATGTTCTTATTATTTTTATTATTTTCAGCTTAGCATATACATATCGAGGTAGGAGACGCGAGTATTGATGGTGTTTGCCACCAAATCCCCGGTTCTTCCCTCTCTATGTATCAAAGGATGTAGGCGAATAATGGCATCATAGGAAAATCCTAGCCTCGCTTCCAATCCTTTGTGTGATCATCCCCTCTTAAGTAGAATAATGGGATCGCTGGAAATTTTCCTAACCCTCTACTCAGAAGAAAATCATTTCAATCTTTTATGCACTTAATCTATCAACTTATTTCAGGGGAGAGAGATACCTTAACTCTAAACACACGGGTTCCTTTATCAGATATGAATGATGAATCAAGCTCTATGAACACTAACCACATTGATGAAGTGCAAAAATTTGGCTCAGGCTTCAGAAGAACTCTGCTGGAGACATGAATGTTTTCTAGTCAACTGGTCAGTCTTTGGATTTTTCATTAGTCGATCTAGAACTGATCCTGTAACACTGTGCACTCAAAAACAAAATCAAATCAATAGGTTCAAGCACAGGATCATAATCTCCAACAAATTTTGACTCAATAAAACAGTTTTGACTTGATAAAACGACTGACTCTAAGAAAAACGAAAACAATGTCAGCAGACACCTCCCCCAGACTTGAACAACACTGTCCCCAGTGTTATCTAGCCTAGAGTAGGTAAAAGAAACAAAAGAAAAGGATAGAATGAAGAGAAACAAGAAATTACCTTCCTGGAATAGCGAGTGTCGATCGACACACATCATGGTATCGATCGATACCACGCTTAGATCGACTTGGTGAACTTTCATCCGCGATTGGTGTCGATCGATACCAATGGGGTATCGATCGATGCTTAGGCGATTTCGAGTTGCTCCTTGTTCATCCTGACACAGACTCAAAACAAACGAAAATAAAAATAAAAACGAATCAAAAACATACTCACCAGTGGGTTGCCTCCCACCAAGCGCTCGTTTAACGTCAATAGCTTGACTGTAACGCCCTTCAGGCTGGATAAGAGTGAGAGCTTGCACCAAAACAGGCTCCATCACTTGACATTACTAGCTTCAAAGTTCTGCTTAGCATGCTGTCCACAAACTCCTGCCCTTTCTCTTTCAGCTCAGAAGTAAGAAGGACTCTGGCCTTGGAGAATGGTTTCAAGGCTCCTTTGCATTTGACCTTATATTCAATCGAATCTCCATTGCACTTACGAGGTATCAAGGTGACATGGGGATTCTCGACCTTTTTGTTCTTGGCCTTCTTCTTCTTTGTTGCCTTAGTCTTCTTCTTGGGGATGTTGGGCGGTTCAGCTGGAACGTCTGTGACAGTAGGCTCATCAGGAGGCTCTTCCAGAAGATCAATTGCTAGCGACTCTCCTGTGATAACCTTGATGCTAGAGGCACGTGTGGGAATACTCCTAGGTGGAATGACATCATAGTAGACATCACCGTCAATGTAAGAGAAAGATAGTCTCTTATTAGGTGTGTCTATGATCGCGCCTGCAGTAGCCATGAACGGTCGTCCCAGGAGTATAGGCATACGAGATATCGCACCCATCTCCACAACCTGAAAATCAGTAGGCACCAGACAGTCTCCTACTTGGACTAGCAAACCATGGATAGTACCGTGTGGAAGCGAGGTGGAGTTGTTCGCGAATGTGATAGATGCCTCTGGTGATCGAATATCAGCTCCTAACCGCTCTGCAATTGCCCTTGAGATGACGTTGACACTAGCCCCTGAGTCGACAAGAGACTTTTTGAAATTAACTCCTGAGATGGAGCATGGAACTGCGAATTTCCCTGGGTCTTCCCTCTGTGTCAATTTCCGCGGTTGTAGTGAATTGCGAACTCTTTCTCCTATCACCTCACGTGATTTCTTGGCTTCTGGTTCTTTCTGCGAGGGGTATCGATCGATACCAGGTAGGGTATCGATCGACGCCATGCGATTTGAATCGTTTCTGACAGGTACATCTTCATCAGAAAGAAGCTCCACGTTCGGGTTATCCAGCATATACTGTAGTCTAGCAATCTCCCATTCCTCCCTTGTCAGCTTAGGAACCATAGGATAAGGCATCCTGGTTACATACACTCGTTCTGCAACGACCTTAGGCACCACAGTAGAACTCTCTGTTGTCTCCTCAGAAATCACCTTAGTATCGACCGATACCAATGGGGTATCGATCGATACACGGGTGATTGAATCCATTCTAGCAGACGTCTGGGCTGGTATCGATCGATACTGGGGAGTATCGATCGATGCTTGTGCGATTTCAGGAATGGCTTCGAGATTTTCTGCACGTAAGCTGATGGCATTGACGTGTGCATTGTGTGATTGAACCGCCTTTCCCTTGGAATTTGCTGCAGTCTGAGCTACTTGCGTCTCCAGCATCCTGTGGCTCGTATTTAGTGCCTCGATCCTTCCACTCAAATCGGTGTACATGGTGTCCATCTTACCATTGAAGGTGGCCGTCATCTTCTCCTGCCCTTGAACCAGGTGTTCAAGCATAGCCTCAATCTTACTCTCAGGAGCTTTGGGTGGTGGGGATTGGTACCCTCCTTGCTGAGCATTGTTGGTGAAGTTTCGATTGGAGTTGTATCCGAATCGCTGACCCTGAAAACCAGAACCACCAATGTAGTTAACATCTTCCACTTCATTCTCAGCAGCGAAGTGGACGGCCTTTGTTGTCCTTCCCAGCAGAAGACTGTGCATAGAATCCAGCTGAGCCTTCACTTCAGCGATCTGCGACCCATCCTGATTACCAGCCAGCCTCTTGCGCTCGAAATCTGCGCTCTTGGTGCTACTACTAGAGGCAAAGTTCTCGATCAACACAATAGCATCCTCAGGATATCTGGTGTTGAAATTACCATTGCTGGAAGAGTCCAGACCCATCTGATATCTCCAATCTACTCCTCTGAAGAAGATACCCAGTAGTTGCACATCAGAGTATCCATGGTGTGGACAATCTCTCTGATACGATCTGAATCTTGTCCAAGCAGCCTTGAACGCCTCAGTAGGTCCTTGAGAAAAAGTGGAGATCTTATTCCTCAGATCTTCAGATCTTCCGTCATCGTAGAAGTTAATCAGGAAGGCTCTCTTGGTGTCCTCCCAATTAGTTAGCGATCCAGGAGATAGCTGCCTCAGCCAGTAAGTAGCTTCTCCACCTAGAGAGTAGGGGAAGAGCTTGCAGAAGAGGTAGTCGTAGGACACTCCATTGCTCTTAATGCTAGTGACCAAGTCCTCGAACCTCTCTACATGGTCCATTGGATGTTCATGAGGAAGACCATGAAAGAGATGCTGTCCCACTAGAGTGAAGTAAGCAGGCTTCAGCTCAAAGTCATTCCTCTCAAACGCAGGAGGACGAATTGCTGAACGATTGGCGAAAAACTGGTCAGGCCTGTTGCATTCACCAATCGTCCTTCCACGATTAACCACAGCATTCCCTGCGTTGGCGCGCCCAGCTGGCGCGACAATCTCAACAACCGCAGCAGGGACAACGATGTTACCAGCTTCATCAAGTCGCTGCCCTCTCTCATTACACACGTGACCCTCTTGGTCTCTCAGAATTCCAGCTTCATCAGCTCTTAAAACCACTGGGTTGTTCATCCCTGATGTTTGCTTGGTCTTTCTGTTTGTGCGTTCCACAAGCGCTAGCTGTTCCAGTGATAGTCCAACTAGCTGAGTGCTCTTGTTGCTCCTGGTTTCACGAACAGGCATACACCTGCAAACAAAACACTAGGCAAAGCACGTAAGTAACCAGAAAAATACGTTTAGTATCGATCGATACCAAGTGGTGTCGATCGATACCAACGAAAGAAGACGACGAGTATCGACCGATACTACAGAGTATCGATCGATACCGACGAACTTAGTCGAAATTCTAAACTAAAATCTAATGGCGAAATTGAGTCCCCGGCAACGGCGCCAAAATTGATGTGCTCAATTTAATACCCTAAAGTACTAAAGCAGTTGTAATAGTATAGCTAGGGGTCGAACCACAGAAGACTCACAGAAACGCACAATAGATTCTATAGTGTCGAATTACGCTAAGCCAAACAGTTGTAATTAAAAGCAGTGCAGAAATTAAAGGAGTTGTAAATCAATTGAGAAATATAGGCTCAGGGTTTTTCTCAGGAAATCAGTGAATGCAGACTAACTAACTAACAGGATTCAGATTTAGCGCAGTTCTTGAACTCAAATCACTAAAATATAGCTAACCAACTCTCGTTGCGAAAACTATCTAAATCTACATCCTAGGAATTCCAAATCTCTTTGCGAATCCTAAATTCTAAATCAGCTTTAATATCAGGTTTGATATGTTCACAAATCAATTAAACCAAATCTCTTTGCGAATAATCAATTTGCTCACCTAGGTTCTATCAGGTAATTAATCGCACTCTCGTGCCTAATCAATTATCCTAAGATCTAAGTTCCAGATTCGTCAACCTAGAATTAGCTATGAACACAACCTAAGGTGAAGAACTAATTCAGATGGTGAATCCTAAACAGATAATTAACCTAGCATTCAAAGAAATCCTTTATGAGAAAACCCTAAACCTAAGGTGGATCTACTCAGACATGGCAATTGAATCAAAAGACATGTTTGAATAAATCATCAATAGAATAGAAAGAAGGGTTTAGAGATCTGATCTCGGACGAAGGGAGATTCAGACTTGTCTCTCTAAAACCAAAGTAAAATCAAACTATAAAATAAAGCATAAAAAGGCATGAAAAGGCATAGCCTAAACAATGGCTGTAAACTCCTATTTATAACCTAAAACACGATTTGGGTCTTCTTGTAATTATTAAAGACTTCTGGGCACTTTTGCAATTCCTCAAGTCTTGGAAAACTCGCGGGTTGTGTCTTGCTGCGCTGAGTGTCGATCGATACTAAGGGGTATCGATCGATGCTCGACGTGAATTCAGGTTCTCAGCGACACGATCTTTAGCTCTGCTACAAACTGCTCCAGAAAGATCCAATACTTCCAATAATCCTCCAAACGTGCTATGACCTGTAAAAGACTCTAAAAAGACTCCAAAATACTATAAAGACTCTATAAAAAGGACTTATATCATGGCCTAAATGGGGTAAAAACCATGATATATCACTCGCCCTCGCACCGAGCTCCATCTGAAAATCCCGAGCTCCCAAGAAGCGCACCACGGGTCCGAGCTGACACTTCGCTGAAGATAAGGTGTCGAAAGGAAGGAGGACACGTGGGGGTTGGTCGAACAGTGTACTGTCTGAGCAGGAGTATGGTCTGACCTCGACCTCTCACCCACCCTGCAGACTTGACGAAGGGTAAAAGGACACATGGAAGGGAGTTGGCAAAACAGTACGCTGCTCTGCAACACGCCACGCCGAGCTCATCATGACCTCCCTCCTCGAAAGCCGGAACACGCCTCCTAGGTCACCTTACCCGCGAAACAGGCCGAAGACGCCACGTAGGCCCGAGATCCCGGGGAGCAGGAAGTCAACTGCCGGTATAAATACCCCTCGATGTCATTAACGAGGGGGACTTTTGATTTTGGCCAATTTGCCTACTATAAAGTACCCGATCTCTCTCTCTCTCTCTCTTTATAACAAGACAGCAATTTAGAACGCCGAACTGGACGTCATTCGGAACCAGTTCGTAACTCTAAATTGTTCACTTCTCTCATCATCAATAAAAAGATCACGGCCCACGGCCTGTCCAAAATATTCCCGACCTGCCTCAAATTGTGGTTGACTCTCTAATTAACGAAAATCTCGCCTCTCACTCCGTAATCAATCTCTTAATCCTCGTTAGTGATCCCCGGGATCAACAATTGGCGCTTCAGAGAGGGGCGTTCAGAGATTCTTCTATACGCAAGGAGCAGTTCAACCACCACCGCAACCGCAGCAACGATGGCAATTCCGCCCCCAAGAGTGTTGTCAGACCAGGAAACCCCGGCCCAAACGACGGCCCAGGCCCAGACAACGGCCCCGCCGACGACTCAAACAACGGCGACCATCCCGCCGTCAGCCCAAGCAGCTACCAACCAACCGATTACTCGAGAGCAGTTCTTCAGGGCTCCGCCCCCGGCTCCGGCACCCACTCATTCCGGCGGCTCCGCCGCTCACAACGCGCCCCAAGCATCGGAAGACCAGCCCACGCTGTCCGCCGTGATGCAGACTCTGCTAGCCAGAATAGACGAGCTGACGGGAGCCACCGATCAACGGTTCGCCACTCTGGCGACCGCCCGTGACCAGTCGGACAACACCGGATTCCCCGACGTCCACCCCAGAGAGCCGGCCTCTCGGGAAGAAACCCCGCGCATCCGGATAAGTCGGCCTGGCGACTCACCGTCAGGATCCGAAGGCCCAGGCGGACGTTTCGCCCCGGCCGTAGGAAGCCACCCGGGCGACGAAGCCCACCATCTCCGGCCCAGCTCGGAGCGCTCCAGGGACGCCGAGTTCGAAGCTATGAAGGAGACAATCCGCGCGATGTCCTCCAAAATCCATCAGGCCACCAGCACGGCCCCGGAGATAGATCGCGTCCTCAGAGAGACGCAAAACACACCGTTCACCCGCCGGATCGCCTCCGTCCCGCTTCAGCACCTCGGGAAGCTCAAACTCCAGCCCTACGCGGGCACCACCGACCCGGCCCAGTATCTTACGGCGTTCACCATCGCCATGGGCCGCGCCCACTTCTCCCCAGATGAGCGCGAAGCCGCCCACTGCCAGCTCTTCGTAGAGAACCTCACCGGCCCGGCCCTCACATGGTTCTCTCGGCTGAAGACGCACTCCATAGACAGCTTCAGAGACCTGTCGACCATCTTCCTCGAGCACTACTCCATCTACATCCGGCAGTCCGCATCCAGCGCGGACCTCTGGGCGATGAGCCAAGGAGCAAAGGAGTCGCTCAGATCCTTCATAGAGCGCTTCAAGGCCACGGCCTCCTAAAGCAACGTGACGGACGAGTCAGCGCTCCCCGCTCTAAGAAAGGGTCTGCGGGCTGATTCGGCCTTCAAGGACGATATGAAGCTCAACAGGCCGCGCTCGCTGGAAGACGCCCTACACCGCGCTGGACTCTTCGTCGAGCTCGAGGAGGAGAAGGCGGCTGAGTCGAGAAACAGCTCCTCTAACAGGGCCCCATTCCCGAAGGAGCGGCCCCAAGAAAGATATCAGGAGCCTCGTCAACACTACGATGACGAGTATCAGCGCAGCAAAGGAAAGCAGGCGGCTGCATTCCTCGTCAACGGACCGCCCGCCGGCCTCCGTCAGCGCGATCCCGTACTTCCCCCCAGTCCCGCGCCGGGTTTGACTTGGAACAAGTATGTACGGGATCCCCGCCAGCAGGATCGGCGTCCCGACGAGCCGAGCGATAGGGAGTTCCGACCAGATGAGCAGTACGACAGGACGGCCTTCTGCGACTTTCACCAGCGAAAGGGTCACCCGACCTCGCACTGCCGCGCACTCCAAGAGGTCCTGCTGAACCAATTTCAGCGGGGAGAAATCAGCGTGCCGGAGCAGCTGCGTCCGCATGCCCAGGACGGCGATCGAGTGCAACCCCGCGACAACCGAGGTCGCGAGGATAACCGGGCTAGGCCTTACAACCGCGCCCAAAACGACGATCGGCGGCGACGATCTCCTTCGCGAGACCGGGAAACGGGCTGATCGCCTCCCCCGGCCCGGACCCTGATAGGGATGATCATGGGAGGCCTCCTCTCGTGCAATGACTCAGTGCGGTCCATCAAGCGTCATGTGAGGAAGACCGACGCCTCCCTGAAGTGGCACTCCGGGCCGGAAATCGACGCTCAGGACACGAGCAAGAGGGGGATATGTTTCACCGAGGCCGACGCGGCCGGGGTCCACCAGCCCCACAACGACCCCCTCGTCGTACAAGTCCCCGTAGCCGACTGCGACGTCAACCGAGTCCTCGTCGATACGGGCAGCTCGGTTGATCTCATCTTCAAAGATACCCTGGCCAGGATGAATCTAAACGGGGTCGAAATCAAGCCGCATTCCATCCCGCTAACCGGCTTCGCCGGAGACACCGTCAACGGAATCGGCACCATCGAATTGCCGGTCTACGTAGGTCGTGTGACGAAAATCGTCAAGTTCGTGGTCTTCGATACCACCCCGATCTACAATATCATCCTTGGAACCCCCTGGCTGCACTCGATGAAGGCGGTCACATCGACGTACCATCAGTGCCTCAAGTTCCCCAACCAGGCTGGCACGTACACTCTTAGGAGTAACCAGAGGGTCTCTCGCGCCTGCTTCGCCATCGAACACAAGCTGCGCCGCGCCGCGCCGGCCTGCTTGGCCATCAACGCGCTTCAGCCCGGCGAGCCCGACGCCCAGGATCTCCCAGGGCGGGGCCTTGTCGCCCAGGTCAACATCGACCCACGCGACCCCGCCCACTTCGTTGGCATCGACACCGATCTCGACGAGAGCATCAAGCGAGAGCTGGTCGAGTTCCTAGGGCAGAACGTCTCCACCTTCGCCTGGTCAACTGGCGACATGCCCGGCATTGACCCGAACACGTGCAGCCACGAGCTCAACGTGGACCCGACCCGCAGACCGGTCAAGCAGAAGCGGCGAAAGCTGGGCCCGGAGCGCCCCCAGGCAGTCAATGACGAGGTCGAAAGGCTCACCGCAGCCGGCTCGATCACCGAGGTCAAATACCCGGACTGGTTGGCCAACCCGGTGGTGGTCAAGAAGAAGAGCGGGAAATGGAGGGTCTGCGTGGATTTCACCGACCTCAATAAGGCGTGCCCAAAGGACAGCATTCCCCTCCCTCGAATCGACCAAGTCGTCGAAGCCACCGCGGGGAACGAGCTACTCTCCTTCATGGATGCCTTCTCGGGGTATAACCAGATCCCCATGCACCCCGATGATCAGGAGAAAACCGCGTTCATCACGGACCGAGGCATTTACTGCTACAAGGTAATGCCCTTCGGACTCAAGAACGCCGGGGCCACCTACCAACGGCTCGTCAACCGGATGTTCGCCGACCAAATAGGCCGCACTATGGAAGTATACATAGACGACATGCTGGTGAAGTCTCTGGTGGCGGCCGACCACGTCACTCATCTCCGGTCCTGCTTCCGGACGCTGAACGAATACAACATGAAGCTGAACCCGGCCAAGTGTTCCTTCGGCGTCACATCGGGCGAATTCCTCGGGTACATCATCACCCAGTGCGGGATCGAGGCCGACCCCAAGCAGATCCGAGCCATCATCGAGCTCAAATCCCCGGAGAGCACGCGTCAAGTACAACGACTCACCGGGAGAATTGCCGCGCTGAACCGATTCATCTCCCGCTCTACCGACAAGTGCCTCCCGTTCTACCAGCTGCTCCGAGCCAACAAGCGGTTCGAATGGGACGACAAATGCGAGGACGCCCTCCGACAGCTGAAGGAATACATATCCACTCCTCCCGTCCTGTCCAAGCCAGAAGAGGGCGAAATCCTCTACCTCTATATCGCCATCTCCGCGTCAGCGGTCAGCGAAGTGCTAGTACGGGAAGATCGGGGTGACCAAAGACCCATCTCCTACGTCAGCAAATCCCTTGACGACGCGGAGAGCAGGTACCCGACTCTGGAGAAGCTCGCCTTGGCGGTGGTCGTCGCAGCTAGAAAGCTCCGGCCTTATTTTCAATCCCATGCGATTGCCGTCCTAAGCACCTACCCCCTCAGAACCATCCTCCACAGCCCGAGCCGATCGGGCCGGATAATGAAGTGGGCTGTTGAGCTGAGCGAGTATGAAATCGAGTACCGAGGTCGGACCGCGATCAAATCTCAGGTCCTGGCTGATTTCCTAGTGGAGTTGGCACCCGAGCTGGCAGTCAGCGAAGTCCCCGAAGTATGGAGTCTGCATGTCGACGGATCGTCCTCCAAGCACGGGTCCTGCGTCGGCATACGCCTCGAGTCCCCGACCAAGGAGATCCTCGAGCAGTTTTTCCGTCTGGCCTTCCCGGCGTCAAATAACGAGGCAGAGTACGAAGCTCTGATTGCCGGCCTGCGTCTGGCCAAGGAGGTCGGCGTGAAGAAAATCCAAGCTTACTGCGACTCCCACCTCGTCGCCAATCAATTCAGCGGGGAGTATGAGGCCAAGAACGATCGCATGGATGCTTACCTCAAGGTGACCCAAGGCTTGGCCGCAGACTTCTCCGAGTTCACCCTGACAAAGATCCCCCGTGGCGATAATACTTCCGCAGACGCCCTCGCCGCGCTGGCCTCCACCTCGGCCCCAGCCCAGCGACGGGTGATCCCGGTCGAGAGCATCGACTTCCCTAGCATCGAGCTGCCAAAAGGGGCCTACTTGATCAACCCCCAGGCCGCGGACCCTGACGAAGAGGCGCCACCTCCCGAGGTCCTACCGCCACCCCTGGCCGAGCCCGAACTGCCGGACTGGCGAGTCGACCTACTGCTGTACATCGCAGACGGCGTTCATCCCCCAGACCGGTGGGCCGCCCGACGGCTAAGAAAGAAGTGTGCTCGATACACGATGCTGGACGGCAATCTGTTCCGGTGGAGCGCCTCGGGAACCCTGCTCGGCTGCCTCCACGGGCAGGAAACCATTGACGTGATGAAAGAAATGCACGAGGGCGCCGACGGAAACCACTCCAGCGGCCGGGCTCTCGCCCTGAGAATACGGAACCAAGGACACTACTGGCCAACAATGCTTCAAGACTGCGAAAAATTCGCCGCCCGGTGCAAGAAGTGCCAGCGTCACGGTCCCCTCATTCACTGTCCCACCGAGCTCCTTACCACTGCGGTTGCACCCTACCCCTTCATGCGATGGGCCATGGACATAGTCGGGCCCCTTCCCCGATCTCGCCAAAAGCGCTTCATCCTGGTCATGACCGACTACTTCACCAAGTGGGTTGAAGCCGAAGCATACGCTAAGATCACGGCAGAGGACGTCCGAAAATTCGTCTGGAAGTTCATCATCTGCCGGCACGGGTTGCCTTACGAGATCGTCACCGACAACGGTGCCCAGTTCACGCCGGCCCTCTTCGAAGATTTCTGCGCGAAGTGGAAAATCAGGCTGAGTAAATCCACCCCGCGATATCCACAAGGAAATGGGCAGGCCGAGGCCACCAACAAGACCATCCTCGACGGCCTTAAAAAGCGACTAGATGACAAAAAAGGGTCCTGGGCCGACGAGCTAGATGGAGTCCTCTGGTCCCATCGCACAACGCCGAAGACATCGACAGGTCGCACACCGTTCAGCCTCTCTCACGGCATGGAAGCGATGGCCCCATCCGAAGTCGGGCTCCCCACTCCTCGCCGCGCTATGCTCACCCAGCAACCCGCACTGAACAACGCCGTTCTACTCAGCGACCTGGATTTCCTTGAGGAGCAGCGGGACCATTCCCTCCTCCGAATCCAGAACTACCAGCAGCTCGCCTCCAAGTACTACAACAAGAGGGTTCGAGGCAGGTTCTTTACCGAAGGCGACCTGGTCCTCCGCAAAGTCTTCGAAAACACCGCCGAGCTAAACGCAGGCAAGCTCGGTGCAAATTGGGAAGGCCCCTACCTAATCTCCAAGATCGTGAAGCCCGGCGTCTACGAGCTAGTAACGATGAACGGCGACGCCGTCCCGCGCTCATGGAACTCGATCAACCTCAAACGCTTCTACTATTAAGCCCCCGGGCTCCATTCCGCTCTCCGCCTTTGTAAACAAACGAACTACGACTGGCTTGATCCCTTCTACTAAAGGGTACGTAGGCAACCCCTAACCAGGGCTCAGCTATTAATCTAATAAATCCTTTTTGACAAAGGAATACGGTCCCCGACCTGTGCACAAAAAACCGAGCTCCAACGCTCGCCGCCAAAAAAAAAAAAAAAAAAAAAAAAGCCGTTCTTAAACGCTCGCACTACAAAAAAAAAAAAGAGAAAGCCGAGCTCCAAACGCTCGCACCTCTACAAAAAAAAAAAAAAAAAAGCCGATCTCCAAACGCTCGCCCCACAAAAAAAAGGGGACCGAGCTCCGGTTCTCGCTCTCCCCAGCACACAAGTTATAAGTGCTAAAGCCGAGCTCCAATGCTCGCACTCACCTAGTACACAAGCTATAAGTACTAAAGCCGGGCCCCAGGGCTCGCACCTCTACTAGACACACAAGCATTAAGTGTCTCAAAGCCGGGCTCGCTACCCGCACCAAAAAAACAAGGTACACAAGCTATAAGTGCCTTAAGCCTAGATCACCTCGCACCCACTAAAAATATTAAAGATACACAAGCATTAAGTATCTCAAGCCGAGTCGTACCTCACACCCAATACAAGAGCACGGTCCACGACCTGCATACATGACAGGGTACGGTATACGACCTACTCTACCGATCAAAAAAGCCTCGAAACGGCACTTACCAAAAAAAAAAAAAAAAAAAAAAAAAAAGAGAGGGCCAACGGCCTCGTTATCACAAAAAGGGCCAACGGCCTCGTTATTACAAAAAGGGCCCACGGCCTAGTCATTACAAAAGCCTCGAAACGGCACTTACAAAAAAAAAAAAAAAAGAGAAGGGCCAACGGCTTCGTTGTTACAAAAAGGGCCAACGGCCTAGTCCTTACAAAAGCCTCGAAACGGCACTTACAAAAAAAAAAAAAAAAAAAAAAAAAAGGAGAGAGGGCCAACGGCCTCGTTATCACAAAAAGGGCCAACGGCCTCGTTATTACAAAAAGGGCCCACGGCCTAGTCATTACAAAAGCCTCGAAACGGCACTTAAACGGCCTACGGTCCGGTCTTTACAAAAGAGAGAGAAGAAAACAAAAAGGAAAAACTACAAAAAATAAATTACAAGGCCGCGTCGGCCGGTTGATCTTCACCCCCGTCAGCACGGGTACCATCTAAATCACCAGGGCCCACCATCCTCACGTTGGTCCCATGCTCACCAAGGAAGGGCTGCTCAGACCTCTCTTCCCCAACCGCGGCCTCGCCCGGCCTATAGCGGCCTCCAGCCCCTTGACCCTGGAGCGGAGCGTCTCCCTCTCCCCCTTCAGGAGCCCGACCTCCTCCTCCAGAGCAGCCGACCGAGCCCGCTCAGCGGCAGACCGGGCCCTCTCAGCCTCCAGCTTGGCCTGAAGACTTCCGACCTCTACAGCCCGGGCTCGTGCCCGCGCGGCCTCCTCCTCCAGCCCCGCTGACCGGGCCCTCTCGTTCTTCAGCTCCTTCTCGAGCCCGCGGAGGAGAAGGGACTGGCCCTGCGAACTGGCATCCTGGCGCGCCTTCAGAAAGTCAAGCGACGCGTCCTTCTCGGCGAGTCGCTACTCATAGGCCTCCGCCAGAAAGGCAGTAAGGGCCATCGTCTGTATCAAACCAGTTGTTAGCAAAGACGCACAACAAGTCCAGCTAAAAACAGTTAGATCAGAACAAAAGCTTACCCGCGCTGCGGATCGCGCCACCTGGCGAAAGGTATCCGACTCCGCCATCTCCAGTGGGACGAAGTGCGGGTGCTTCTGCCCGAACATCATGGCCTGCGCCAGCTCGGCGCACTCGTCCGGGTCCACGATGATCTGACTGTTGCCATCTTCGTGGCAGAAATAGAAGCTATAGTCCCGAGGCCCTCCCTCGGAACCCTCCGAAGCCCCACCACTCCGGTCATCGACGGCCTCCCGCCCTTCCTCCACAACGACGGCCGCATCGCCGCCCTCCGTCGCCCGACCAGCGACCTCCTCAATCGCCAGGGTCCGAGCCCCCTCGACCTCACCCCCCGCTGGCACCTCGGCAGCAGGTGCCTCGGCCTCCCTGACAAGAGCGCCTCGGGAGCCCTCGGGCTCGCAACCAGCCTCTTCAGGCCGGCCGGATTCCCGACCCGAAGTCGAAGACCCGCCAACTTCGGTCCTCTTCTTCTTCTTGCCAGCCCTAGCGCCGGCAGCATCGGCCGCCCTCTTCTTCGAGAGAGCCGCCTCGGAGGACTCCCCCCCAGCCCGCGGCGCCGGGTCTCGCCGGACCGGCACCTCAACCATTGGCGGCGGCGGCGCCACAAAGGAATCCGCGTACAGCGGACTGGCAAACCTTGCTCGACCTGCATTGGTGGCACCCATCAGCTCGGTAAAAAAAAAAAAAAAAAAAAAAAATATAATACCGACCTCCGGCCATCGCAGCTTCAATTCTCCCCGAGGTGAAGGACTTCCACTCTCTGTCGCGCACCGACCTAAGCACAGCAACGACACCCGCGTAGTCCGGAAGCTTAAACCTGGAAGAGTGAGGACCTGAAAGAAGAGCAAACAACATCAGTCAGGCCAAACTAAAGCAAAAGAAGAACAGTCCGATCTACAAACCCCTACCCGGGGAAAAATTCCAATCCCGGGTGTATCGCGCCAACGGGTCGAGTCCAGCCACACCGGTAGCCCGGACGAAGAAGTAGCTGCGAGACCAGTCCTCGACCAGTCCTCGACCTTCGACAGCTTGCTAGCTTTAGACCCCGAGCGGGGTGCCTCCAGGATATTCTCCGCGGGCTTGAAGGCGGCGTAGTAGGTCCCCGGGATGCCAGGATTCGCCTTCTGCTGGGTGAAGGCCTCGAACATAGGCACCGTCACCTCCACGTCGCACTCGTGCCCCAAGGTCAGTAGCACGATCATCCCTTGGATCGTGGACGGGCAGACCTGCGAGAAGGCCAAACCCCGCGCCCGGCAGTACTGGACGAGCAGCTCGGGGAGAGGACGGCGCAGCCCGCACTTCTGGAAGAGCCCCTCGTACAGGCAGACGAAGCCCGCCGAAGGAGTCCACGGGGGCTCGTCCGCCCCGGGTAGCCTGAGCTCGACCCCAGCAGCCTATTGTTGGAGGTGGGCCTAGCACCCCCAATTAGTTAGGCCCATCTTAGGAAACACTTCTTCAGTTCGGGCACCGAGCTGGAAGCCTCGCCCTCGCACCGAGCTCCATCTGAAAATCCCGAGCTCCCAAGAAGCGCACCACGGGTCCGAGCTGACACTTCGCTGAAGATAAGGTGTCGAAAGGAAGGAGGACACGTGGGGGTTGGTCGAACAGTGTACTGTCTGAGCAGGAGTATGGTCTGACCTCGACCTCTCACCCACCCTGCAGACTTGACGAAGGGTAAAAGGACACGTGGAAGGGAGTTGGCAAAACAGTACGCTGCTCTGCAACACGCCACACCGAGCTCATCGTGACCTCCCTCCTCGAAAGCCGGAACACGCCTCCTAGGTCACCTTACCCGCGAAACAGGCCGAAGACGCCACGTAGGCCCGAGATCCCGGGGAGCAGGAAGTCAACTGCCGGTATAAATACCCCTCGATGTCATTAACGAGGGGGACTTTTGATTTTGGCCACTTTGCCTACTATAAAGTACCCGATCTCTCTCTCTCTCTCTTTGTAACAAGACAGCAATTTAGAACGCCGAACTGGACGTCCTTCGGAACCAGTTCGTAACTCTAAATTGTTCACTTCTCTCATCATCAATAAAAAGATCACAGCCCACGGCCTGTCCAAAATATTCCCGACCTGCCTCAAATTGTGGTTGACTCTTTAATTAACGAAAATCTCGCCTCTCACTCCGTAATCAATCTCTTAATCCTCGTTAGTGATCCCCGGGATCAACAGCCATCACTCTCAAGTTGCATCTGTCAAATGCCCCTTCTTCTTGGGCTCTTACTCTTTCTTGGTTGTCTATTGCGTCTTCTTCTCCGGATATATCTCTAGCTTTGTTTCAAGGTTGGCAGGCCAGCATCTATGAGATTTGGAAGAAAAGAAATCGACGTTTTCACAGTGGCATTATATTACCTCCGCGTCTTGTTTTGCGGAGGATTCTCTCCGTGATAAATAACAAGGCTACGGCACGGCAAAACACTGGTTCAAAGCGTGTTGAAGCACTTCTTCGAATCTGGGCAGATGATACCGCATGATTCTCCTACGCACATAATGCATTCTGTGCAGATGGCTCTCTCATCTTTCTTTGTCTCCCTCTGTAACTTTCTGGTTTGCTTGTCTCTTTAAATATGGTTGTATTTGGTTCTGCCTATGATTCTCTTGTATCTTCCTTTTATTAATGAAAACCTTTTAACAAAAAAAGCTACACGTTGAACGTATTGATTTTTTTTTCCTTGTTTAAGGGCTTCAATAAATACACTCCCTAAATAAACTAATGGCTAATTTTTTTATATCAATATGGATAATATATTTGCAGGGTCCGAAGTTTCTTCACTCTGCACATCTTTGAAGATAAATTGAATGGTGCATTTCGTTGATACACATTATCAAATTTACATGTGTAGATCGTGTGACACACCAATATAGGTTTTAAAGAATTAAGGTTTAACCCAGAAATAGGTTTGTACTTTGTATATAGTCTTTTAGTCTTTTAAAAGACGTAGCTAATTAATTCCTTACTTAATTAAATACATTACGTAATTAAGTTCGGGCTAGTAAACGTATTTTTTGATATGTCTGTGTCGCATGCGCACCAGTTGTAAATTTGTCTCCCTTTTGGACATTTAAGTCTCTTAGCTAACATGGATGTTCTTTGCTGAATTGTAAGTAGTTCTACGTTTCTAACACATTCTACTAGATGCATTGGATGCGTATTAGATCATTAAAAGAAAAACACAGATACGAGACATTTGGAGGATTTCCTTATAGATATATGAGATTCATGAACTAATAAAACCAATAAATCCTCCTAGATGTATATTGAGATATTTGCATTCTATGTCATTTAATAAAAACATATTTTCTATGTTGAATTGACAATTTTGCCCCTGTTTGTTATTGGTTCGTGTATTGTACACTGTTGATTTGCGCATTACGACTAAAAAGTCAACGCGTGAACAATATACAAAGTTTTATTTATTTTTCCAGTTTTTATAAAGTGTTAGTACTCAAACTATGTTTTCATAAAGTGTTTGTAGATGCAAGAACCCCATGTATATTTCCTTATAGATACAATATATGAGATTTAAAAAAAAAAAACCGAATTTTAAGAAGATTTATTGGTTCATGAATTTTAATAGATTTAGAAATCTTTGTAAAATTTCATACCAAAAAAATTCAAATCTTTATAAAATTTACTGATTTTTTTTTTTTGAAAAAATGTTAAATTTATTCAGTAAAAAAATCTCATGTTTACAAGTTTGGACGTTTTAAGAAAGAGTTTAGCTAACTAAAGACTAAAATTTTTAGGCATGTCTAGTTAAAAACCAAAATACGACACTGTCTTCGTATTGTTGTTCTCGTAAAGCGTGGATCAAAATTACTGATTTTCGAATCTAACATGTGGATTTTAATCAGTATTTGTAAATCCATAGCTTTTCTCTCGGATTTAAAATGTTTGTATTTTTGGTCACATTGAATTGGATAGTGTGGATCGAACTCTGATACCATATTAAATTACATGAGCGTTCATCTCAAAAACAATTGATAATTACTGAATTGACCTATATCTCTTATATATTATTTAAGATTCATTACAACTTCCGATGTGAGATATTATTCCCTAATAATGAACATATACCAAACTAAAGAGTAGTATATTATAAAGAGAACTATATTATAAATCAGATGCTCATAACTTCCTCGAGATTTTCACTAGCGAATATGTACTAATGTTACATAACTCCATTTTCAAAAAAAAAAAGAAGATATATAACCCAAGAGATGTAGGACCAAAATTTCGCACAATAGACAAGAGAGATTTAATCACGATTTATATAAATAAACAGTAAGGAACAGATGATTCATAAAACGATAAAGCAATAAAATAAATCTAAGGAGGCGAGATGAATCTCTTTCCTTAACTCTAAGAATCTCCCGTAGTGCGACGGGTTTTAATAGATCCATTAGTCCCAGGATACAACCAAAGTAATCTGTATAATCTACACTTGATATCAGATCTATCGAACATTATACTACGATACTCTCGAATAAAGAGTTACTCTAAGCTGTAGAGAATTGAATGAACTTTTTCTTTTGTAAGTGTGTTTTCTGTGTGTGATTGGATACCTTTCTCTCAAGAGAGGCGATCCTATATATAGGAGAAGATCATAGAGGAAATTATTTCCAACTAGCGATGTGGGACTTTTTACATGTCCATCACTTTTCCTTTTTTTAGGTTTTTCTTTTTTTTAGGTTTTTCCCTTTCTTAAGGCTTTTCCTTTTTTGTAGGCTTTTCCTTTTTTAAGACTTTTCCTTTTTTTAAGGTTTTTCCTTTTTACATTCACAAGGCTTTTTTACTTAGCCCAAATGTCTCATTTCAATTCACACATACACATATTTATAAAGCCCTCAAGCTCATATAAATTTTGTTCCAACAATCCCCCACATGAATAGAAATGACTCTAAACATATGAAAATTGAACATACTAGACTTTACTAGACATACTTGACTAGACTCATCTAAACGTAGACAGACTTTCGAGAGTATACGAAAATGTAACTGTATCTGAGAGGTACCATTTTCCAGCTTTGAAGCAAACATTTTTAATATCTGTCGAGTTTACTCGGCCAGGAGGTGAACATGATGTCTTGAACCGCCCGAATTTTTATGTAAACTTAGACAACAGGTATCGCACAGAGACATCTTCTCGTAGAACTTTGTTCTCTATTGTGTTCATTTTGGCCTTGAACATTTCTGGTATTCGCGAGTGAATTTAGAGAATATAGCCTTCTCTTTCATTCTCCTAGAAACGGCCACATTTCACACTTCACTAGGTGATCTTTTATTAGCTTGTTTTTCAGAAGTGTCCTGTCACACTCCACTATCTACATAGCTATGCAATCATTAAAAGCCAACGCTTATCCTTACTATCCACAGGTAGCACTGCTATATCATCCTAGGAACTGGGCAGAGACATAGTCTCACAGTGCTCAATTCGAATCAGTTTAATTTTGTCTCCCTTTGAACCTAGATCTTGGGATCTCCAGTCACATAGGTGGGGTATCTGTCAAACATCATCTTTTTCTATAGGCTTTAAACCCATTCCTTTTGATGATTTTACAATTTGATCTCGCGACAAACCTTTGGTAAACGGATCCGCTAGGTTATCAGCCGACTTGATGTAATCTATCGTTATTACACCAGTTGAGATCAATTGTCTAATGGTCTTATGTCGTCTTTTTATATGACGAGACTTGCCATTATATAGATTACTCAGTGCCCGAGAGATAGCTGACTGACTATCACAGTGTACACGTAATGCTGGCACTGGTTTCTCCCACATCGGGATATCTTTCAAAAAGTTTCGAAGCCATTCTGCTTCCTCGACAGCTTTGTCTAAAGCTACAAACTCTGACTTCATGGTTGATCTGGCCAGGAGTGTTTGTTTGGAAGATTTCCAGGATATTGCTGCACCAGCAAGAGTAAAGACATATCCACTTGTGGATTTGGAGTTTCTTGAATCTGAAATCCAATTGGCATCACTGTACCCTTCCAGCACTGCTGGTTCTTTACCGAAGTGCAGCCCATAACTTTTAATGTATCTTAGATAATTTAATACCCTAGTTATGGCTCTCCAATGGGTATGACCTGGATTGCTCGTGTAACGACTTAGTACGTTTACCGAGTGTGCTAAATCGGGTCTAGTACAATTCGTTAAGTACATTAGACTCCCGATGACTCTTGCATACTCCACTTGTAACACTGCTTCACCTGAATTCTTTGTCAAGTGAAGATGAGGATCAAGTGGAGTTTTTTCAGTCCCATTGGAGTAGGTCTTAAACCTCTATAGTATTTTTGTAGCGTAATGATCTTGAGACATAATTATTCCTTTTGAATTTTGAATAATCTTAATCCCTAGAATTACATCATCTAATCCCATGTCTTTCATATCAAACTTTCCACTTAGCATGTTCTTTGTTTGAATGATTATATCTTTGTTGCTTCCCATGATTAGCATGTCATCTATGTACAAACACAACAACACATAACCTTGTGAATTACTTTTGATATAGATGCACTTATCACATTCATTGATGTGAAAGCCATTTGACATCATTACACTGTCAAATTTTTCATGCCATTGCTTCGGAGCTTGCTTGAGTCCATATAGCGATTTGACAAGTCTACAGACTTTCTTCTCTTGTCCGGGAGCAACATAACCCTCAGGTTGATTCATATAGATCTCTTTCTATAAATCTCCGTTTAGAAAAGCAGTCTTAACATCCATCTGATGTATTTCAAGGTTTCTTAAAGCTGCGATTCCAATCAACATGCGAATCGAAGTAATTCTCGTCTCTGGAGAATAAGTGTCAAAGAAGTCCAATCCTTCCTTTTGACGAAATCCTTGTACCACAAGTCTGGCCTTATATTTGTCTATAGAGCCATCGATTTTTAGCTTAGTGGTGAAGACCCATTTACAGCCCAGAGGTTTACAACCTTGAGGTAGGTCTACCAACTCATAAGTATGATTTTGCATAATTGAGTTGATTTCACTGTTAGATGCCTCCCTCCAGAAAGGTGCATCAGGTGTAGACATCGCTTCCATGAAAGTTCTTGGACCACTTTCCGCTAGGAATGCCATTATGAACTCAGAGCCAAATGTCTTCTCCTTACGAGCTCTCTTGCTTCGTCTCGGTTCAGCTTCTTCTACTTCTGTAGAAGTGCCTGAAGTGCTTGCCTCATTGCTAGCATCTCGTTCGTCACGAGTTCGTTTAGGATTTCCTCTATCCTTACATGAAAACACATTTTCGAAGAAGTATGCATTCCTTGACTCCATTATTGTGTTTACATGAATGTCTGGTATATCTGATTTATGTACCAGAAATCGATAGGCACTACTATTGTGCGCGTATCCGATGAAAATGCAATCTACCGTTTTAGGTCCGATGGTGACCTTTTTCGGAAGTGGTACTGAACCTTTTGCCAGGCACCCCCACACTTTCAGGTATATATACGAAGGTACATTACCATTCCAAAGTTCATAAGGAGTTTTTTCATGTGACTTTGTGTGGAATTTTGTTCAGGATATAATTAGAAGTAAGCAGAGCTTCCCCCCACATGTTCTGGGCTAACCCAGATTCCTGCAACATTGCATTCATCATTTCCTTAAGAGTTCTGTTTTTTCTTTCAGCAACTCCATTGGATTCCGGTGAGTAGGGAGCAGTTGTTTGATGAATAATGCCATGTGCTCTACAGAATGCATCAAATGGTTCACTATATTCACCACCCCTATCACTTCTGACATTTTTTATGGTCTTGCTGAGTTGGTTTTCAACTTCCAGCTTGTATTCTTTAAATTTGTCCAAGGCTTCATCTTTACTTCGCAGTAGAAATATGTAACAATATCTCGTGCAATCATCTATGAAAGTCACGAAATATTTCTTGCCTCCTCTGGTTTGAATATATTTCAAATTACATAAATCTGTGTGAATTAAACCTAGAGGTTCTGTTGTTCTTTGAACGCTGGGTGATGGCGTTTTAGTGAGTTTGGCTTGGACACAAACCTCACATTTGTCTTTGCTTAATTTGCATTTAGGAATCATGTTCATGTTCATTAATCTACTCATAGACTTGAAATTAACATGTCCTAATCGTTCATGTCATATATTAAAAGACTCAGCGAGATAAGCAATTGGTTTCTTATCATTAATCTTAGAGTTCTTCGACGTGGAAGCCTCGGTTACATTATCCTTTCGGATTACTGCCTCAACAGACATCTTACATAGATTATCACATACAGAACCCTTACCCAAATACATCCCATTTTTCGTTAGGATTAGCTTATCACCTTCCAGCTTCACAGAGAATCCATGCTTACTTATGAGCGATCCAGAGATCAGATTCTTGCGCATATCTGGTACATGGACGACGTTCGTGAGAACCAGTTCCTATCCAGATGTGAGCTTCAGAATAACCTTCCCGTGACCATCAACTGTCGACGATGCGAAATTTCCCATCAAGAGTTTATCACCACTCTTGTTCTTTGTGTATGTCGAGAACATCTCGCGATCCATACAAATGTGTCTGATACCATATTAAAATGTTATCACCACCATTAAAATGTTTGTATTTTTGGTCACATTGAATTGGATAGTGTGAATCGAACTCTGATACCATATTAAATTATATGAGCGTTCATCTCAAAAACAATTGATAATTACTGAATTGACCTATATCTCTTATATATTATTTAAGATTCATTACAACTTCCGATGTGAAATATTATTCCCTAATAATGAACATATACCAAACTAAAGAATAATATATTATAAAGAGAACTCTATTATAAATCAGATGCTCATAACTTCCTCGAGATTTTCACTAGCGAATATGTACTAATGTTACATAACTCCATTTTCAAAAAAAAAAAAAAAGATGTATAACCCAAGAGATGTAGGACCAAAATTTCGCATAATAGACATGAGAGATTTAATCACGATTTATATAAATACACAGTAAGGAACAGATGATTCATAAAACGATAAAGTAATAAAATAAATCTAAGGAGGCGAGATGAATCTCTTTCCTTAACTCTAAGAATCTCCCGTAGTGCGACGGTTTTTAATAGATCCATGAGTCCCAGGATACAACCAAAGTAATTTGTATCATATACACTTGATATCAGATCTATCGAACATTATACTACGATACTCTCGAATAAAGACTTACTCAAAGCTGTAGAGAATTGAAGAAACTTTTTCTTTTGTAAGTGTGTTTTCTATGTGTGATTAGATATCTTTCTCTCAAGAGAGGCGATCCTATATATGGGAGAAGATCATAGAGGAAATTATTTCCAACTAGCGATGTGAGACTTTTGACATGTCCCTCACTTTTTATTTTTTTAGGTTTTTCATTTTTTTTAGATTTTTCCTTTTCTTAAGGCTTTTTTGTAGGCTTTTCCTTTTTAAGGCTTTTCCTTTTTAAAGCTTTTTTTTTTTTAAGGCTTTTTTTTTTTTTAAGGTTTTTTCTTTTTACATTCACAAGGCTTTTTTAGGTTTTTTATTTTTTTAGGTTTTTTCTTTTCTTAAGGTTTTTCCTTTTTTGTAGGCTTTCCTTTTTAAGACTTTTCCTTTTTTAAGGCTTTTCCTTTTTTAAGGCTTTTCCTTTTTTAAGGTTTTTTCTTTTTACATTCACAAGCCTTTTTTACTTAGTCCAAATATCTCATTTCAATTCACACATACACATATTTATAAAGCCTTCTAGCTCATGTAAATTTTGTTCCAACAAAAAAATAGAACGAAAAAGAATATAATGGAATGGGCCATGGTAACTAAAATCCTGGGGTACACCGGAGAAGACTAAGAGACGGTCCAAAATGAAATTGGGAACCACGTGAATCTGATAGATATTTGATACTCCACTCAATTCTATATTTATTTCAATAGGACAAATCTCTAACTTTTTCATACTAAAATCTCACTTCAAGTATACCCTTTCTTTCCTTTGCAACGTTTGGTTAAAAAAGCCTTAAAAACTATATCATAACAATTTTTTATAGATAACTGCACCGCCTCGATATTTTAGGCGCTCTAATTATTTAAAGATTTTCAATCTGGTTTTTTCTTGAACTTTCTGGTTTTCATTTTTTGGATTTATTTGTTATTGTGTGTCGACAATTTTTTTTAGCTATATATTATTTAAATCCCTTTTTTATTTTAATTTTTTGGATTTTTCATGGTGATATAATGGATGCTGGATTTAGGACCAATGGGTTTGGCTAGGTTACCAATTTTTTCCTTTGTGGAGAGATTTTTGCCACCTTCCATTTTATGGGAGATCGATTTTATCACTTTGCTGTGTTTTGGAGAGAATATTTCCACAAATCTTCTCTTTTATAGAGAATATTTTTAATCGCTCAGCTTTGAAATCATTATGAGTTAAAAGTTTCGTTCGCTCACCTTTAATGACATAAGAATTAGTCCTTTAGAAAGAACTAACAGTTATTTTCTACGATTGTAACTTTCTGTCTCATGTATTGTATTTCAATTATGGTTTAAGTTCAGACTTTTTGACAATGAATTTACGATTTACTTGAATTGTAATCATGATTAAAATTAACATAAGTATGTGTTGAACAAAAAAAAGATTTAAGACCAATGGTGAAAATTTATGATAGCCTCGAGTTTTATATGTGCAAACATTGCATATTTGACCAGTTGGTCATTTCGGCTAAATACGGATACTTAATACTAATTCTAAAATATAAAAGAATATGGTTAAAGAAACTTAATCTTCTACCTAAGAATTATATTTACAATTCGTTTTTAGATAAGAATTAAATTTCAAACTGAGGTTAGGTGACTAAACTTAGGACTTTAAACTTTTAACAAATAAGTTAAGTCATTTCGTTGATTAAATATAACAAAGATGTTTTTACAAAAAGCAAAAAAAAAGCAAATGAAATTCCTTTCTTAGGGTTTGAAGTTGAAATAGAGTCGTAGAGACATGTCTCACGTGGTGTCCACATGTCTTTTATCTTTAAAAAGTTCATATTGCTTCCACTATAATTATTGTTTCCTTAATATCACCAAAGTTACTAAATATATTAAAACTATTACATCTAAAATTTATATTTATTTATAGAATATAAAACCAAATCAAATCAATAGTTGGGAAAATAAATATATAAATTATGTTATCTTCTGTTTTTATTTTATTTATTTTTGTTTGAATATAATTCTTATAAAAAAACATGAATAAATATGTTGTAACATGTCCGAGATCTTGATTGTATCTCTGGTAGCATTCTTTGTCTCCACCCAAAGCTAATATGATATCTCTCACTCCCTCCAATTATTACAAAAAGTATCATTTTAACATATTTCATACATATTAAAAAAATTATTAAAATTTTAATATTATTTTTTATTAATACACTAAATAATTTTTTTTCTAATTAATACATTAAAATATTGAAAGTAAAACTGAATTTTATTTAAAATTATGTATTGAAAACATAAAATAAAATTTTTTTGTGAAACAAAAATAAAACAATGATCTATTTGTGAAACTGTAGAGTAATATCTACAGTATCTATATATATAAAGTTAGATTTTCTCTCTTCTCATGATGCCACCTCATCATCAATATGTCAAATTTTAATTGGTCATTTTTAACATCATTTTAATTATTATTTTTTTAACAATTGGTTTTAATTACATAACTAAGATCATTAATGAATAATTTTATTTATGCATATAAAACAAAAAGCATACTGATAATTAGTTTCAAGAAAAATTAAAATCTATTGATATCTACCACATTTTTAATATTTAATTTATAAAAAACATCCTCAAAATAAGCTTAAATATCAAAATATGATAATTTATTTCAAATCTCACATTTTGATAGACACAACAAAATTATAACTAAATACAAATACAAATTAAACACCACATAAAACAAAATTTAGAATCAAATAAAATTATTAAATAAACATCGAGGAAAAAAAATCCACATCAAAACAGCAATCTGAATGAAATCATATAAATCTTCTCTATGAAGATGCAGCAAAATTACTCGGCTACTACATGACACAAGCAGGACCGGCTCACTAATAAAGTGGACCATGTGCATATTATAAAAAAAAAATTCTAATTTTAGGCATATAAACAATTTTTTTATAAAAAATGCTTAAATATTTACAAATAAAATCTTCAAAGACAAAATTTTGCAAAAATCAGGTGGTTACTGTGTATTTGCACCTTCAGCACTTGCCTAGAGCCGGACCTGGACACAAGATACAAATGAAAAATATGTGAAAAATCATAGTAAATCAAGACTTGGATATGTATGTTATATTATCATATTTATCTACACTTGAAGACTTATTACTTAAAAATTGGAAACAAAAAGACTTAAGAATTAGAAACATATTTTACACAATAATAATGATTAGAATCGTACATCAACAATATTAGAAATAATACTAAAAATAAAACAAAAAAATATAAAACGAAAAAACACAATATTATTCGAGGAAGACAAGAGCCACGAACCTAAAATTCGGTGCAACTAGCTCCATCCCAAAGCACAATATCTAATTCTAAGTAAGTATAAACCCAACATCCGCCACATATGCTTTAGAACCGAACTCTCAACCTCATTCCGCAATAACTCTAAAACAAAATAACTCCTTTAGTGTATTTTTATCTATTTGGTGCTTTCATTACGCTTTAATGTAACTACTTCAAAAATAAACTTTGCGACATCAATTAACATATAATTAATACATTCTAATTGATATAAATTAAAATAAAAATGCATTATTAGATATTCCTAATATTTTCTACTATAAAAACGTAAAATAACAAATTTAAAAAAAAATTGCATAAATTGACAACAAACGTAAAAGATAAAGAAATGTACAAACAATTTCTATTTTTATAAAAAAAAATAATATTAAAAATAATATATGTAAAATATTAAATTATCAAAAACAAAATATATAAAAAATAAAAAGTTAACACAACGCGCGGATCACATTCTAGTAAAGAATATAAAAACTTCGCCTCGTTCTTGTTCTTCTCCCTCTGTCTCTCTCCTTTACTCTGAGCTCAAGCGATTACCTCCCATGGGAAAAATCTCTGAAGGGATTATTTAACTCTTTTTTTGTCGCTTCTGCATCCATTTTTATGGATCTTGGAGTTCGGTTTCAAGGGTCGGTTTCGGGTCATGAAAACGGGTCTCCGGGTCAGTCAGAACTCGGATCTGGTTTCAGCAACAAGCAAGAGAGATCCGGTTTCGACGGTGAAGATTGCTGGAGGAGCTCGAAGCTTTCAAGAACATCAACAGATGGATTCTCTTCCTCCTCATCTGCAACCAATAAAACGCTGTCGTTTCATCAAGGCATACCTCTCTTGAGATCTACCTCTATCGATCCTCGCAGACAAGAACATATGCTTAGCTTCTCCTCTGCTTCCGACAAATCAGATGTCTCGCCTTATCTTCAGTACTGTAGAAACTCAGGTCTGAATAAAAGTACTCTGTTTTTTCTTTTTACTTTTGGGTTTTGCTTAGAGATTGATTTAGTGAAATACTCTGTTTTTGTTTTTGTTTTTGTTTTTTTCAATCTTAAGATATTTACCTTTCTTAAAATCAGCATATGGGTTTTGCTTAGAGCTGTATTTAGTGAAATGGGTTTTTGTCAATTTTATATATATGGGTTTTGCTTAGAGCTTGATTTAGTGAAATGGGTTTATGACAAATTTTAAAATGTTGAGATATGGTGGTTTTTTGGTTTGTGTTAGTGTCAGGATATGGTTTAGGAGGAATGATGAACACAAGCAGCATGCATGGAAACTTGTTGTCAGGAGTTAAAGGACCTTTTTCATTGACTCAATGGGCTGAGCTAGAGCAACAGGCGTTGATCTACAAATACATCACAGCCAATGTCCCTGTGCCATCTAGTTTACTCCTCTCTCTCAAGAAATCCTTTTTCCCTTATGGATCCTTGCCTCCTAATTCTTGTAAGCTCCTCCTTCTTATCTTTGATTCAAACATTTGTTTCTCTAGGTGCAAATAGAAGCATTTTGTACTGTCAAAACATTAGCCAAGAATCAACTTTATGCTAGTCTCTCAAGTTTTTTATCTTAAAAACATTAAACTTGTATGGATTGGTGATATGTTTATTATAGATTCCTGCTTTTTTGGTGAATGTTGTTATCCAATGGTTGTTTAAAGAGATACTGTGAGATTATTTGTTGTGTGTGTTTATGTAGTTGGATGGGGCTCTTTTCATCTGGGCTTTTCCGGCGGCAACATGGATCCCGAGCCCGGGAGATGCCGCCGGACAGATGGAAAGAAATGGCGGTGCTCGAGGGATGCTGTTCCCGACCAAAAGTACTGTGAACGACACATTAACCGAGGCCGCCATCGTTCAAGAAAGCCTGTGGAAGGCCAAAATGGCCACAATACTAATCCCGCCGCCGCTTCTGCTGCTGCTGTGTCCAAGGCGGCGGTGAATACGGTTGTTGCAATGCGTGGATCAGATAATAACAATAGCCTCACTGCCGTTGGAACTCATCATCATGCCAATCCTTCTTCTACAGATTCTTTGGCTAACAGGTGAATAAGTTTAAGTCCTTTTTTCCTTTTTGATATAACATATTTGCATATTCCTAAGTTTTAATGTTCATACCTTTTTTACTTTTTTTTTCTTCTTTGGCCTAGAGTTAGTAGACCCACACATTATTACTACATCTTTTGTGATTGTGACAACTCCTTATTAATTGAGGCTTAGGATTCCATGTGTTTGGATTTGCTTTTAGGAACTATTTACTCTTATTTTCTTGTTCAATGATGCCCAAAAATATATCAAAATCTATTGTGAAATCTTAATGGCTGTTTGTTGCAATGACAGAGTTCAAAATTCTCGAGGAGGTTCGGTTTTTCCTGCCACGATGAACTTACAACCGAAGGATTCTCATCCGAAACAAAGCAATAACCCTTTTGGATTCGGACTCATCTCCTCTGATTCGTTACTTAACCCGTCAAATAAACAACCCTCTTACGCAAACTCGTCGAAAGGCTTTGGATCGTATCTTGACTTCAGCAACCAAGCAAAGCACTCGGGGAATCACCACAATGTCGATTCTTGGCCCGAAGAGCTGAAATCGGATTGGACACAGCTCTCAATGTCAATCCCCATGGCTCCATCATCCCCTGTTCAAGATAAACTAGCTCTCTCGCCTTTAAGGTTATCGCGTGAGTTCGACCCTGCGATCCACATGGGATTAGGTGTCAACACCGAGTTTCTCGAGCCTGTGAAAAAAGCGAATAACTGGATTCCCATCTCCTGGGGTAACAATAACTCCATGGGAGGTCCTCTCGGCGAGGTACTAAACAGCACGACGAACAGTCCCAAGTTTGGATCTTCTCCAACAGGCGTCTTGCAAAAGCCGACATTTGGTTCTCTTTCTAACAGCAGCTCGGGAAGCAGCACCGTCCTTGGTGAGAACAACAACAAGAACGGCGATGGAAAGGACCCGCTTGGCCCGACCACACTGATGAACTCTTCCGCTACTGGTCCTCTGTGAAACTGAAAAACTAGGACGATGGCGGAAAAAAAAACAGAACACTCTGTTTCTCTGTTTTCTGTTTTACTTGGTGTATTGTGTTGTTTTTCTGCTATATAAAGCCAGAAGAAACTAAAGGAGAGATGAGAAGAGAGATGGTTTTTTTTTCTTAGTCTTCTTCAAAGACCTGTTTCTTCTCCGTCTTTCTGATTTCTGAATCCATGGATTTATTAGTTCTTAATCATCAAATTCTTGATTTTATTGTACCTGTTAGAGCCATTGTATTTGTATCAGTTACACAACTTGTAAAAATTTTGAACTTTGAAAACATGATTCCGCTATTTTTTTTTTTTTACGTTTTCTGCATTTTTGAAAAATGATTTCGTTATATATAACTACCGTGTTAAAAGTATAACTAAAAACAAAACGTGAATAATCTACTAAAACTAGTTTTAAAATATTTTATAATTGATTCTACGTAAATTTCATCCCGTTCAATTCTTTCCACTAACAATTATTCAGTTATTCTGCTATCAATATGATATATAAATCAAACCCGAAACTTAGAAAATAAATTTGTTTTACAATGTAACAATTGTGATCCTTTGAGATTTGAAGAGGTTTCCTAGTTGCAGACAAGAGGCAAGATTGTTTTGTGGGTTGGACATGGAACACTTCTTCGAAACAACTGTCTCCCACTTTAGTTTTGCTCTGTTTCTCCACTTTTGGGTCCCTTAACTACTTTTCCCCTTCTCTCTCTAACCCTACTTTACTTATTCCTGTTTTCATAAATTTTTTTTATTTATTTCTGAATTTTTTAAAGAGTGGAGGACCAATAATCTCAATTTATGAATGGTCCATAAGTTTTTTTTTACTTTCATTTGGATTCTTTGTATATTTTTGGAGATCTTGTTATAACACGTGGCATGTGTGGGTCGATGCTGACACTTCCACTTGCACGAGACAAGACAATTCTTATCGAATAAAATATCTTCACTCGATACTTTTGGAAATTTAAATATTTCAGTTTCAGTATTTTCTAAATTCTAAAAGTGTACATTCTTGGATTAAAAGGAAAATAATTGAAGGGTAGTGAAATTAGTTAGTTAGGCACGAATCTTTAGCCCACTTAAATTTATCTAATGGGCCTCAAGAGCTTAAGGCCCAAATAGGCAATAACAGCAAAACTAAGTACATCATCTAAGTAACACTCTTTTTCAATTTACACATAGAGAGAGATCAAAAGAGACATAAAGAAATACTTCGCTTTGATCTGATTTTTTATTTATTTTTCATATCATTTGATGATCGTGTCCCCATTGTTGCTGATTCTGAAGCTGTCTGAGAATCAGAATCTGTCTCATTTCCGAGAATCTTCGTCTGAGAATTTCTTGTTCCGACAAGAGCCGATTGTTGTCCATACTAATCTGTTCGATGTGGTACAGAAAGATTCGGAGCCGGTTTCTGAGTTCCCGGTTTTCTAAACTAAACCGGTTTACTTCGTCTTTTAAATTCTCAATGTGTCTCTGTTCACGCATCCTCGACCGCTTCGCTGATTCTCGGTTGGATTCCATCCGCTTCCTCTTACGGTCGTCGGTTGACTGCGAAACCGGCCGGTTCAATTTATTCCGGTTATGATCCGTGGCGTTTATCCGGATTGACGTGTTTTCCGGGTCTAATTCGTTGGATTGAGGACTCGGTACGCCGTGGAAACATTCGAAATAATCGGAACCGGAGTTTGTTTTGACGGAACCGATACAAGATTCATCAGAACCGGGTTTTATGTCGTTAAAACCGGTATTATTTCTGACAGAACCGGTTTCGGATTCACCAGAACATGGACTCGGTATGACCGGTTCGAGAGACGACTGGATAACAGAGAAGAGATCGGAGCAATTAAAATCCCAAGGAGTGAATCCGGTTTGGAAATCGGATAATTGATTAACCAAACCCGGTTCAGCAAAAGAAAAGGCCGGTACAGTAGACATCATAATAACCGGCTTTTTCGTGGTAATGTAGAGAGAGAAGAGAAGGAGAAAAGGGAAGAATTGCATTGTAGGAGCTTCAAATTTATGGGGAATGGTAAGGGTATTTCGGTCATTATACGGTGTGCGACCGTATTTTTATACTGTATAAACAACTTTTGAGTCATGTTGCACTATGTGGGGTTAATATTTTTTCAAAACAACTTTTATAAAAGTAGACAAATATTTTGTGGGACACCAATAAACTCGTTTATAAGAAAGTAAAGTAAAATTAAATTTTGTTAACCAAATGTTTGTTATAGCTTAGTGATGAAGAAACCGTGCATATTTAACACATGTGTTTTCCACTCATCTAATTTGTTGCCATGCATTCAAATCTAGATGTAGAAAATAAAATAACTTTAGTAAAATATAAATAAGATAATTTTAGGCACAAAAGTATAAATGGTGTTGTTGGTATGATTTATTTGTAGTTGGTTTGATTAGTGTGCTTGATGCGATTGATATAAAACAATTGAACAAGCATTTTATTCAAAAATTTATATAGTAAACTAATATTAATGAATTTAGCTAAATTCAACTTTTTAGTTCCTAATGTTTTGAATATAGACGCAAAATATTTGGCTCATTTATATCGATAATTTCTTATATTTTATGTTTTTTCACGGGCACTTTAAAAAAACATATATTTCTGTTTCTGATTAAGTGTTTTTTTATATTTTTAATGTAATTTTTTTAAAATTGTTCAGTTTTATCTAGATTATTTTAATATATTAATTATTAAGATAAAATTATATAATAATATATTAATAAGGGATAGAATAGAAAATTTAATTATTTTTTTAATAAGTGTGAAAAAATCTAAACGAAACTTATAATGAAATGGAAAGAATATTCGTATATATATAATTATATATATATTCTTTCTATTTCATAATAAATGTCGTTTAAAGATTTTTTTTCTTGTTTCATAATAAGTGTCACTTTAAATTTTCAATAAAAATTTTGGAACAAAATACCCAATTTAACTTCAGTTTTAATGAAGAATTTCAAAAATTATTATAAAATTTAAGGGTATAATTGAATTTAATATGTTATATTAAAATTTATGGAGTATAAGATTTGAAAACAACTAGTTTGTTTTTTTTGTAAATCTTAATAAGTAATTTTTAAAAAAATTCCAATTTCCAAGTAATTAATGATTCTAAATGAAACTCCAAGAATAATAATGTTCTGAGGACGAAAGTTGATTGGAATCTAAGCAAGTAGCTAATATGTCCAATAAACACATTCACGATTAAATAAGATTTTGTACTCTAAAATTGTATTATTCGATTTGTTAGTTTATTCAAAATTAGAAAAAGAAAAAAAAAAGTAACAAGAGAAAAAATTATAGGAACGGCCACATGCAAATCCTCAAAAGTAAAGCAGAAATATATTAAGAAAACTTTTATCATATGGTTTGGTAGGATGTTAAATCAAACTTTAATGTCCACAAAGATGTATCAAATGCTTCCCACATTAACATTTAATTTTCAATAATCCCAACTTATTTTATTACAAAAGAAAAATTATTCTGCAATGTATATATATCACTGTTGCTAATTATATTACAGAATAAGTAGGTGAATCAATTATAACATGGAATATTAGAACTTAGAATACATATACTGATTCACCTACTTATTATGTAATATTAGCAGCAGTGAAATAGGTCATCAGAGATGAAAGTGGAGTAAACAGACTGAAATATTACAGAATAAGTAGGTGAATTAGTACAGCAACATTTAGTCCATAAATAATTATAATTTTCTAATTTGTTACAAAAAAATCATATTGATTGTTCAAGTTATTTTTTATTTTATTTTTTTCACTGAAGATTATATTATATTGATCATTGTTTGCTTACAAACATTCCAAAAAGGATCTAAGGAAATCAACCCACTACAAGAAAGAATTACACATAGGTAATCCCGATTTCATAATCAAAAAACAATTTTAACCATTGTGGGTAGTTTGTTGAGACATATGATTGATGACGATCCTCTCTCGTCACACTTCGAGCAATAAAGAATGCTCTTCTATTAGCAATAAAGAATACCATCCAAAGCCTTTTAAAGCTCTATCGATTGGAATTTGAATGAGGACTAGGCAGGTGGACGGGTTACAATACCTATCAATTCTTTAGCTTCACCCGCAAAGATTACCTTTGGAATTTTCAATCTTCTCATGCTTTCAATGGCCCATAACCAGCTTTTAAGATGGGCATCAATGTCACTCTGAATGAAGAAGCTTAAACTTTTCTTACTATGCGACGACACCTTGTGGTGTAAGCCTCGGTGGTGAGGACTTAACCGGGATAGTCGTGGGACGAAAGGTAGGCGGTCGCCTTGCCCTTTGGCCGATTGATGGTCGATGGTGAAGTTGACTTGACACGATGGCGATCGCTTCTCTCGTGTGGAGTCGGTGAGTGGGCTGTTGGTGGAACGAATACACGACACAGAGGTGATGATGAAGTCTCTGATACGGTGTAGGCTTGATCTTGGTCGAATCCACGAACAAGAACAAGAAGAAGAGAAATCGCTTCTCTCGGACACTTAGAAGAAAGTGCGGCTATTTTATTGATCAAGGTAAAAAGTTGTGTCTACAATGCTGCGTGTGGGACTTTATTAATAGTCCTTCAGCCTGAACCTTCTAGGGTTCTCGTAAAAACAGCAAGCAAAGACTCAAAACAACAGGACGTTTAAAATAAAACTACAAGAAGCAAAAGACTCTAAAAATAACATAAACTCATCGTTTTATTAAAGCAAAATAAGGAAAGTATGGCCGCGACTTCTAAACTCTTGTTTTGGTGTCGTTTTGAAGAGCTCTTTAATCATTGTCGAAGCTTGAAGTCCCTGCAATAACAGTGTATAATGTAAACAGCTTACATTGAGGTGAAGTGGCCGGTGTTGGCGCATGAGGCGTCTTGGAAGGCGACTCGGGTCTTGGTGCGTCTTGGACGTGCAGCAGCTTGGTGAAGTCTTCTAGGAGATCTTCTTGATCGTAGAAGTCATCCTCTTCAAGTTCCGACAGCTCCTTAACTTCAACGCTTTCTTTGGCCCGTTGATGGTCCTTACCGGCTAGGCGGCTTGTGCGTAAAGCAGCTGTTTGTTCTGCATCACTAGTAGGGAAACTACTCGACCTGTTAGCTTTAGAATATCCACTTTGTCGAGAGAACTTACCTCCCTCAGTGCTGATCAGATCGTCTGGACGGTCGTATGCGCTTGTCTCCTTTGCTTCGGCTAAAATCGTATCCGGATAAGGTCCTTCGGCTAAAATAGATTCTGGGCCTGTATGACTAAAACCACTCGACCTGTTAGTCTTAAAATAGTCACTTGGGTGTGAGAACTTACATCCCTCAGTAGAGATCAAGTCGTTAGGTCGGCCATTCTGCAAGTGATTTCTTCTCTCGGCTAAACCTCCAAACGGGTCGCCTGGTCCGGATGAGTTGACGAACGCCTGTATGGCCGTTCCGAATCTTCTTCTGAGCTGTTTGGCCTTGGAACGTGTCATGGGACCGTCTGGTACGATGGGCATCACAGTTGGGTCGGTTCTAGAGCCGATGTCCTCATCATTCCCTCCCTCTTCAAGAGGTTTTGTCCACAAAACTGGATCTCCTGTATCAAAAGAAGATAAATCAGCAACATTGAATGTATGTGAGATGTTCAACTCACCTGGCAGCTCTAGTTGGTAAGCATTGTCGTTGATTTTGGCTAGAACTTTGAATGGGCCGTCGCCTCTTGGCGCGAGCTTGGACGCGCGCTTGTCCGCGAATCTTTCTTTGGTCATGTGTAGCCAGACCCAATCTCCTGGTTCGAATGTGATCTCCTTCCTGCCTTTGTCATGGCTCTTCTTGTACCCTTCGGTTTTCTTCTCGATATTGGCTTTGGCTCTCTCATGCAACTCTTTGATGAGCTCGGCACGTCTAAGCCCGTCTTGGTTAACCTGTTCTACTTGGGGAATTGGCACAAGATCTACTGGAGATAGAGGATTAATTCCATAAACAACTTCAAAAGGAGATAGCTTAGTGGCCGAATGAACAGCCCTATTATATGCAAATTCTATGAATGGAATGCAATCAAGCCATGTTTTCATGTTGTTACCAAGAGTGGCTCTAAGTAAAGAGCCAAGTGTACGGTTTACCACTTCCGTTTGTCCATCAGTTTGTGGGTGACACGTAGTAGAGAACACAAGCTTGGTCCCTAGCTTCTTCCACAAAGTCCTCCAAAAATGACTCAAAAATTTTGTGTCTCGGTCGGACACTATAGTTCTAGGAATCCCATGTAGGCGCACCACTTCCTTGAAGAACAAATTGGCAATGTTGGTCGCGTCATTTGTCTTGTCACACGGGATGAAGTGTGCCATCTTAGAGAACCGGTCCACAACAACAAAGATGCAATCTTGATGTCGTATCTTGGGAAGTCCTAAGACAAAATCCATAGAAAGATCTACCCATGGGGCGTTAGGAATAGGTAAAGGAAGATAAAGACCGTGAGGATGTGACCTGGATTTAGCTTTAAGGCATCGGATGCATCTAGCACAATATTTCTTCACGTCTTTCTTGAGGTGCGGCCAATAGAAATGGTCTTTGACTATGGCCAAAGTCTTGTCTACACCGAAGTGTCCCATTAGGCCTCCTCCATGTGCTTCACTAAGCACCAACTCTCTCATAGATCCCTGCGGAATACACAAACGCTTACCTCTAAAAAGAAAATCATTTTGGAGATAGAATCGACCGTATATTCCTTTGCCGTGATTAGCGTAGCTCTCTTTGAAGTCAGGGTCATCTTTGTATAGTTCCTTGATGTGCTCAAATCCTAGCACTTTGGCCTCCATTGTTGAAATGAGAGCATGCCTTCTTGACAAGGCATCGGCTACCACATTTTCTTTGCCCTTTTTGTACTTGATGACGTATGGAAAGGTCTCCACAAATTCAAGCCACTTGGCATGCCTCCTCTTAAGTGCGGTCTGACCTCTCAAGTGCTTAAGAGTCTCATGGTCCGTATGAATAATGAATTCCTTGGACAGCAAGTAGTGTTGCCAAGTCTCCAATGCCCGGACAAGAGCGTAGAGCTCCTTGTCATAAGTCGGATAATTCAGCGTGGCTCCACTTAGTTTCTCACTAAAGAAGGCCACGGGTCTTTTCCTTTGATGCAGCACAGCTCCAATTCCTAAGCCGGATGCATCGCACTCCACTTCGAACATTTCATCGAAATCCGGCAAAGCAAGAACCGGTGCTTGGGTAAGCCGGTCCTTGAGCTCGTTGAAGGCAGCTTCTTGAGCTGCTCCCCATGTGAATGGCACGTTCTTTTTGATCACAGCTGTGAGTGGGGCAGCAACAGTGCTAAAATCCCTCACAAATCGTCGGTAAAAGCTTGCTAAGCCATGGAAGCTCCGAACGTGTCCGATAGATGTCGGTGTGGGCCAATCTTTTATGGCCTTGATCTTCTCCTCGTCCACTCGTAGGCCCTGTTCACTCACTACAAAGCCTAAGAAAACAAGTTCATTAGTACAAAATGTGCACTTCTTAAGGTTAGCATAAAGGCCTTCCTTGCGAAGTGATTTAAGCACTAGTTCTAAATGTTTGAGATGATCTTGTAGGTTCTTACTATATATAAGTATGTCATCAAAATAGACCACTACAAATTTACTTATATAGGAACGAAGAACCTGGTTCATTAGTCGCATGAATGTGCTCGGTGCATTGGTCAAGCCGAAAGGCATGACTAGCCACTCGTATAGGCCTTGCTTGGTCTTGAAGGCCGTTTTCCATTCATCTCCTTCTCGCATCCTGACTTGGTGGTATCCACTTTTCAAATCTACCTTTGAGAATATAGTAGAACCACTTAGCTCGTCAAGCATGTCGTCTAGGCGTGGGATAGGATGCCGGTACTTGATAGTGATATTGTTGATAGCTCGGCAATCTACACACATCCTCCAAGTGCCATCTTTCTTTGGCACTAGTAACACAGGGACAGCACATGGGCTTAGACTTTCTCTTATGTAGCCCTTGTCTAACAAGTCCCGGACTTGTTTCTCCAACTCCTTAGTCTCCTCGGGATTCATCCGGTAAGCGGCTTTATTGGGCAGGGCCGAGCCTGGCACAAGATCTATTTGGTGCTCTATTCCTCGTAGGGGGGGCAGGCCTGGCGGATTCTCTTCGGGAAAGAGATCTCGGAATTTGCTTAACAAAGCGTCTACTTCCGGCGGCAAGACTAGTTCCCTGTTTTCTGTACTTAGACATTCTTTAAACAACATTAGTAATATAGTGCCTTCGGCACTCATAGCACGGTTTAAATCACCAGCATTGATGTACAGATTAGAAACACTTACCTTGCTTTCCTTGCTCATTCGGGCTTGTAGTTCTTGCACTTCGGTCGGGCTTAAAGGGGCCAGATTGTGCTTTCTCTCCTTATGCATGAATGAGTAGAAATTGGTTCGGCCATTGTGAATGGCTGCACGATCAAATTGCCACGGTCTCCCCAGCAGGAGGTGGCCAGCTTGCATAGGCACTACGTCACAAAGCACCTCGTCTTTGTACTTACCGACGCTAAAAGGAACTTTCACTTGCTCCGTCACTTTGAGCTCCGTAGTGTCATTGAGCCATTGTAGCTTGTATGGCCTAGGATGCTTAGTCTTTTCCAAGCCTAACCTGTCTACCATAAACTTGCTTGCCACATTAGCACAAGATCCTCCATCTATTACGAGATTACATACCTTGTTGTTAATGGTGCATCGCGTGTGGAATAAGTTTTCTCGTTGGATCTTTTCTTCGGGTTGAACCAGCATGCTAAGTACTCGCCTAGTGACTAGTAGGTCACCGGTATCTGGATACTCAACGTCGTCTTCTTCTCCATCTACTTCTTCTTCCATCTCATCTTGAGATTCATATCCACCACTCGCCGTAATGATCATAACTCTTTGATTCGGGCAGTCCCGAGCGTAGTGTCCTCTTCCCTGGCATTTAAAACATGTGATATCACGAGTTCTAGCTTGACTAGTACTAGAGAACTTACCTTGGTCGGGCCGAATGGCCTTCGGGAAGTCGTTGGGTCGGCCTTTGATCCGAGAGTCTATCTCGGCAGCTTTGCCTTTGTCGGCCGGCTTGCTAGTTGCTTGCCAAGGTGTGTTGGTCCTGGTTCGGTTGGTGAGAGATGTCTTTCTCTTGATTTGTTGCTCAATTTGCACCGAGAGGTGTAGTAGCTCATGGAGCCCACTATACCTTGTTCTCTCCACCTTTCTAGCTATGCGTTCTTGAAGGCCGTCAATGAATTGGGCCATCAAAGCTTCCTCGGACTCTTCCAACTCCAATGAGTTCATCAATTTTTCAAATTCCTCAAAGTACTCCTCTACGGACCGGTTGCCTTGTGCTAGCTTCCTGAAACGTTTTTGCAAGTCACGGTGATAATGATCAGGCACATACCTTAGTCGTAGGAGGTATTTCATGTCATGCCATGTTTGGATCGGCCCAAAAAGTTGCCTTCTCCTCTCGGCCACAGTCCTGTCCCACCATGCAAGTGCATTCTCGGTGAGTTGTGCGGCTGCCAAGGCTATCTTCTTGCCTTCTCCATACCCATAGCACTCGTAAATGTACTCCATGCGTCTTTCCCAATCCAAGTATACTTCCGGATTAGATTTCCCTGCAAAAGTAGGAGGTGACAATTTCATGTCATGATTCGGCTCATGCTCTCTTTGCCGAGGTCCTCTAATGGGGTCACGTCTCCTTTGGTTAAGGTGACGTCTAGGGTCAGGTGGAAATTCGTCTTCCATCTCCGGCATGCTGTCACGATCTTCATGCATCGCATCGTGAGGTGGAGCTCCTCCGGCTCCTCCGGCTCCTCCGGCTACTCCGGCTACTCTCGGTTGTTCGAGCTGGTCCATCCTTTGGCCGAGGCCTCGCAGCTCGTCCCTCATGAGAGTGAGCATCTGCATAACGGCATCTTGTGGGGCGTTGTTAACGTCGTCTCCTATGTCCATGATTCTGTATTCCTCGTCACACACTCAAACAAACAAAATCGTCAAAATATCGAGTGGGAGAAATATGGTAAAATTGCTCGACAGAAATTTAGGTCTTTCGGAAAATTTCTTATACGGCCTAGCAAAATATTCTGGGTGCTCGGTAAGTCCTAAATTCTCGGGAAAATTTTCTAAAATTCCCCCGGGGAACTTTCCTAAACGACTAAGTCCGATACGGTAAATTTTCCTAAATAATCGGCAAGTGCTAATACGCGGGGAAAATTTTCCTAAATGACCGAGCAAATATTCTGGACAGACGGTAACTCTTAACACGCGGGGAAACTTCCTAAAATTCCCCCGGGGAATTTTCCAAACTCCCCAAAATCCGATACGGTGAGATTTTTTTTTTTTTTTTTTTTTTTTTTTTTGACTTACGGAAATTAACTAATGATCTAGACTCTATATTTTTTTTTTTTTCTTTTCTTAAACTAAACAAGAACAAAGACACGAACAGAAAACAAAAACCCTAGCAAGATTTTTTTTTTTTTTTTTTTTTTGGAATTTTCTTTCTAGCCGACACTACTCTAGGCGACAAGATCTACGAAAATAAATTGAAGCAAGGATAGAAAAGAAACCAAAGGTGGAACCTTTGGCTCTGATACCAGATGGTGTAAGCCTCGGTGGTGAGGACTTAACCGGGATAGTCGTGGGACGAAAGGTAGGCGGTCGCCTTGCCCTTTGGCCGATTGATGGTCGATGGTGAAGTTGACTTGACACGATGGCGATCGCTTCTCTCGTGTGGAGTCGGTGAGTGGGCTGTTGGTGGAACGAATACACGACACAGAGGTGATGATGAAGTCTCTGATACGGTGTAGGCTTGATCTTGGTCGAATCCACGAACAAGAACAAGAAGAAGAGAAATCGCTTCTCTCGGACACTTAGAAGAAAGTGCGGCTATTTTATTGATCAAGGTAAAAAGTTGTGTCTACAATGCTGCGTGTGGGACTTTATTAATAGTCCTTCAGCCTGAACCTTCTAGGGTTCTCGTAAAAACAGCAAGCAAAGACTCAAAACAACAGGACGTTTAAAATAAAACTACAAGAAGCAAAAGACTCTAAAAATAACATAAACTCATCGTTTTATTAAAGCAAAATAAGGAAAGTATGGCCGCGACTTCTAAACTCTTGTTTTGGTGTCGTTTTGAAGAGCTCTTTAATCATTGTCGAAGCTTGAAGTCCCTGCAATAACAGTGTATAATGTAAACAGCTTACATTGAGGTGAAGTGGCCGGTGTTGGCGCATGAGGCGTCTTGGAAGGCGACTCGGGTCTTGGTGCGTCTTGGACGTGCAGCAGCTTGGTGAAGTCTTCTAGGAGATCTTCTTGATCGTAGAAGTCATCCTCTTCAAGTTCCGACAGCTCCTTAACTTCAACGCTTTCTTTGGCCCGTTGATGGTCCTTACCGGCTAGGCGGCTTGTGCGTAAAGCAGCTGTTTGTTCTGCATCACTAGTAGGGAAACTACTCGACCTGTTAGCTTTAGAATATCCACTTTGTCGAGAGAACTTACCTCCCTCAGTGCTGATCAGATCGTCTGGACGGTCGTATGCGCTTGTCTCCTTTGCTTCGGCTAAAATCGTATCCGGATAAGGTCCTTCGGCTAAAATAGATTCTGGGCCTGTATGACTAAAACCACTCGACCTGTTAGTCTTAAAATAGTCACTTGGGTGTGAGAACTTACATCCCTCAGTAGAGATCAAGTCGTTAGGTCGGCCATTCTGCAAGTGATTTCTTCTCTCGGCTAAACCTCCAAACGGGTCGCCTGGTCCGGATGAGTTGACGAACGCCTGTATGGCCGTTCCGAATCTTCTTCTGAGCTGTTTGGCCTTGGAACGTGTCATGGGACCGTCTGGTACGATGGGCATCACAGTTGGGTCGGTTCTAGAGCCGATGTCCTCATCACCTTGCCTTCTGAATTTCTTAGGGTCCAAACTGCACCACTACACTTTTGGTGCTTGTTCCATGCCAATCCTATATTGCATTTCAGCCAATGTTTACTTGGTGGTATCCAAGACTTTTTCACCACCTATCTCACTCTGTTTACCCCACTTTCATCTCTGATTTCCGGACTTTCAACATGGAACCATTGACTCATATCTTCTCAGATTTTGCACAAAGTATCATTCACAAGATATCTCATTCTTTCAAAGATAAAAAAGTTCCTATTCTTCCACAATATCCACAAGATCCATGGAAATGATCTTTTTATTTCCACAGGAACACTCATATTTTTCCAGTCATCAAAAGATAATGAAAGTTTTGGTAGACTGACATCTCATCAAAATCATTCTCAGGACAAGGAAAGTTTGAGAATGCACATACATGTCTCGCTAAGGTGAATACGTGGTTAGAAGATTCTCCTTCAAGCCCACATATTTGGCATCTTGAGTCCACTTTTAGTTCTCTTGATGTTATTTTATCTGCAACTGGGATAGCTCCACTAATTGTTGGAGGTGGGCTTAGCACCCCCAATTAGCTAGGCTCATCTCAGCAAATAAGGTCCGCTTGGTCAGAATCAGCCAGAAGCCGGCGTTTGACCAAGGACGGCACCGAGCTTGCACCCGAGCTTCCATCCCGAGCCCGCACCCCGAGCTTCCATCCCGAGCTCGCACCCCGAGCTTCCATCCCGAGCCCGCACCCCAAGCTTCCATCCCGAGCTCGCGCCCCGAGCTAACATTGATGCCGCACGAAGATGTACTGTTCACGACATGCCTTGCACTGTTCATGGGCACTGTTCACGACATGCATTGCACTGTTCACCAGTACTGTTCACGACCTGTCTGTTACTGTTCGCGACCCGTCTCGTCAACATCACGTCATCCCCGAATCGCGGAGAGCCGCCTACGCGGTCCTTGCTATATATACCCCCTCACACGGACTCGCTTAGAGATATCTGGACCGGGACTCACCGACTTTAAAAAAAAAAAAAAAAAAAAAAAAAAAAAAAAAAAAAAAATTGGCTCGACGCCACTCCTCACCGTTCGAAATTTCCGGAGCTCCGTCACCATCGCCGCACCTGCAACAAATCAAGCCGACGACGGTCCAGATTCAGACCCAACGTGATGCATAAATCGAAGCCCAATCTCCTCCTTCCTCACGACCATCTCTTGGCGGTGAATCCTAGCAGATCCGATCTACTCAAATCCAGCGAACCACCGGCGAAGACCTGCATCTTCCGCTGCAACACCGCATCCCCGACCAGAGTCGTCTCCACCTTCGGCGCCGAAGCCCACACCTTCTCCTCTCTATCCATTCTCCGACTTCGCAGCCCACGTTCGCTGCTCAACTTCTCCGTCACAGGGACCGTTCAATCGAGACTCAAGTCACGAATCCGCCGACTCACCGTCACCAGCCTCGACAACCAATCAGCTCGCGGATTTAATACGAGCTCGTCAAGCTCAGCCTTCGCCGCCATCAAGCCACCTCCGTCCGCGACATCCTTCGCCGACCACCATCTCGGATCTATTCCCTTGCTCTGATCTCGACATCACTCATCATCACACGTCGGATATCCGCCGTCTCTCAAGCTTCCCGGAGCTCCGCCAAAATTGGGCTAGAGCACATATTTGGCCCAATAGATAATGGCACAAAAAAGGGTAATGGGCCTAAAGCCCATTAGGAAGAAAACGTAGAAGAAAGAAGGAAATTGGTTGGTTTAATCCAAAAACCAAGCGAGACGGAGTTCAATTGATTTGCTAACCGATACCAATATCACAATTCGTCTACCGAACTTTCTAAAATCAGGTATCTCCTATTAAAGAATTCGATTCATTATTCGAACTTATATTTTCTAGTTAGATTTAATCACAAGGTCCGTTTCTCTAAGCCGAACTCCAAGAAAAGCAGTTCGTGGTCGTAGTTCGTCGATCTGACAGTGAGGCAGTTCGGGGTCGCAGCTCGTCGGTCTAACAGTTAGGTAGCTCGGTCGCAGCTCGCTCATCGCGCAGTCGCAGTTCGCCGACCTCAACAGCTCCGCCTAACTAACGACCACAGCTCGCCGACCTCCTACTCGCCAAGCTCATGATCGCAGTTCTCCGACCGCGCGACTCGGTGACCTTGTGGTACGATAAATAACTAACCGATTTTAGAAATTAAACGACTCGGAATCATAGCTCACCGGCCTCGCGCCTAACTAACAAACGCCGAGCTCAGCCTCAAGCGCAATCTCGTATCATTAGCCATTTTTTTTTGCAGATCGTAGCTCGTCGATCTGACAGTGAGGCAGTTCGGAGTCGCAGCTCGGTCTAACAGTTAGGTAGCTCGGTCGCAGCTCGCTCATCGCGCAGTCGCAGTTCGCCGACCTCAACAGCTCCGCCTAACTAACGACCACAGCTCGCCGACCTCCTACTCGCTGAGCTCACGATCAGTCCTCTGACTGCACAACCCGCGGCCCACCGACCACGCAGCTCGCTAACCTCGCGGTCTAGCAATTCACACACGTCCGTCTATTGCTCCCGCCTAACGAGACCCAGCAGTCAATCCTAAGATCTTGGAGACCGACCTGAGATGCGCCGAGCTAACAATGATCAACTTCGATGCATTCGCTACACCTCATGACACCGAACTGGGGGGGGGGCTTATTGTTGGAGGTGGGTTTAGCACCCCCAATTAGCTAGGCTCATCTCGGCAAATAAGGCCCGCCTGGTCAGAATCAGCCAGAAGCCGGCGTTTGACCAAGGACGGCACCGAGCTTGCACCCCGAGCTTCCATCCCGAGCCCGCACCCCGAGCTTCCATCCCGAGCTCGCGCCCCGAGCTAACATTGATGCCGCACGAAGATGTACTGTTCACGACATGCATTGCACTGTTCACGGGCACTGTTCACGACATGCCTCGAACTGTTCACCAGTACTGTTCACGACCTGTCCGTTACTGTTCGCGACCCGTCTCGTCAACATCACGTCATCCCCGAATCGCGGAGAGCCGCCTACGCGGTCCTTGCTATATATACCCCCTCACACGGACTCGCTTAGAGATATCTGGACTGGGACCCCCTACCGCAGAAGGATCTCGCATTTATTACTCTTTCATTACAAGATCTGAAAATTTTGTATCCCACCTACCACAAGTGACCCGACCTCTCTCTCCCTCTCTTTGTAATAAGACAGCGGTTTAGAACACCGAACTGGACGTCATTCGGAACCAGTTCGTAACTCTAAATTGCTCACTTTCCTCATCAATAATAAAAAGAGCACGGCCCACGGCCTGTCCAAAAATATTCCCGACCTGCCTCAAAATTGTGGTTGACTCTCTAATTAACGAAAATCTCGCCTCTTTCTCCCTAATCAATCTCTTAAACATACTTAGTGATCCCGGGGATCAACACTAATCACCTTCCAAAGAAAAGTTTTTATTTTAGGCGATGTATGAAGATCCCAAATCTGATTTTTTAAGCCAATTGTTGATGGTTGCGTCATAGCTTCTATGAGGACTTCATTATTTTCATTTTGGCTAGACAACCAATAACCAGATTTCACCGAGTATTCACCACAGCAAAATGCCCTTTTCGATTAAGTCAGCCGAAGGTCAACGCTTGACCAAGGAAGACACCGAGCTGATATCCCGAGCTCCTACCTCAAGTTCATCCCGAGCTCCCAAGAGCCCATCCCGAGCTCGGGCCAACACCACACCAACTCCCCGCAGAAAGTCCAAAGGGAAATGCGACACGTGGAGGGCAACTCGCCGAACAATGTGCTATTTGAAGATGCAAAGATTTCTGTTACATAAGCTGCAGAGATTCCTGTTACAGAAGCTGCAGAGATTCCTGTAACAACATTTCCTGTCATAAGCACAAAGTCACATAACGTGTCACAGGAGTCTAAAAACTAAGAGAATGCTATTGTGAAGAGGAAAGCAAGCGTGAAGTCTTGTAGCTGAGCTGGACAAGTTATTCCAAGATGAAGTCAAAGTCTACAATCAACGATCTAAGGATATCAAAGGAAAAAGGAAGATATCAAAGAAGAAAAGGAAAAAGAGAAAAAGAAAAGGAAATTGGTCTTTTCCTAATTTGGGTAGAATTAGGAAAAGAGTTTGGACCTGTCATTATAAATATAGGTCTGTTTACCTCTTTAGAGACTCATGCATCGTAGTGCTAAGAGTTTCTAAGGGAAAAAGGGGTTTAGGGTTTCTTGTATGGAAATCAGGAGAGAAGCTTTCAATACTTGTATGGTTTGAGAAGCTTGTGAGACATTAGATTTTCTAGGAGATACTTGTAAGTTCTCTGGTTTGGTAGACTTGTAAGTTACCATTAAAAGATAATCTAATGAATCGGTTTTGAGAAATCCTTGTGCCAATATTTGATGCATCATTCTGTGAGAGTTTCTGTTGCATCATCTGTCTCTATAGCTCTTGCTTTTTCAATTGGTATCAGAGCGGGACACCTAGCCGAGCGATTTTTTCCTCGAACACAGGTGTGATCCTACATAAAAGATGGCGAGCTATAAGAAACTTATGGTCGTAAAGCGTATTCATCATGAAGAAAGTGAAGAATCTGATTATGAGTAAACAGATGACGAGTATGATGCTTAGTTAAAGCCTGAGTACAAAAATATTTGTGATACACTGGTTAGAATCACAAAGGAGAATGTGGTTTTAATCAAAGAAAAATCATGTCTCAAGGCCATGATTGAAAGATTGGAGGCTGAACTAAACAAGGAAAAGAGTCATTCGCAACAATTACAATTAGATTTGGATGAAAAGCTTAAACAGATCAGAATTTTGAATTCTGGTACAAAACAGCTTGACAAGATTCTGACCATGGGAAGAACAGAAAAATCCTGCAGAGGTTAAGGATATCAGGGATCAAATTTTCAAGATAAAACTGTGTTTGTGAGTGGTGGAAAGCTTCAAGATGAAGAAAAATCTTATGAAAAAAAAAATTTCCAGACTAAAACGTTCAAATATCTAAAAAAACCGGGCTGTTTCTATTGTGGAAATTATGGACATATCAAAGCTCAATGCTATTGGTTTCTTAACAGAATAGACAGTCTTTGGAGACAGAGAAAATTTACTTGGAATAGATGGAAGAATCAAGTCTGGATGAAGAAAAAAGATCTTTATGGTAGAGCTTATCCTCAAGGACAAGAAAAGATGCTTCGATGTAATGCAGTCTCCATAGTCAACAGAATCTGCAACAGTTTTAACGATAAATCAGAAGAGCAAAAAGCAGCACAAGCTAGAGTTCACCTTGAAGAAACACAAAAAACTTGAGGATGATTAATGAAGGCACAAACCAGTTGGATCATCTTCTGAACATTGGAAAAACTGATATGAATAGTCGTGGGTGTGGATTTAAAGAGAAATCTGATTCAGTTTCTGCTTCTGATGAAAAAACTGAAATTGCAGCAGGATCTGCTACAGAGCCAGAAACCAGAACTGATACACAGACTGCAACTTCTTCAGAAACTGCAACAAAAAATCCAGAATTGAAAAGTGAACGCCAACAAACTTTCCAGCTTATTAAAAGTAATTATTTTAGATTTGGTCAAGAACTCAACTATGAAAGTTTGAAGGTAAATAAGTTTTTGGTTAGAAAGAATGATGGTGCGATGGGCTTATCAATTCCGATTTGCAGAGCGAAGACGACCTTCCAATTAGCTTCTAGCTATGATGTGAACTCAATATGTTGGTAAGATTGTTTTGAAGTTAAGAGTTGTTGAGTTCACAAACAGTCAAGAAGAAGGAATACAATGGACATATCAGAGAGGGGTTGTTGCATGGTGATTATCTGATAAATCAGGAGAATTTAGAGGGTGTTCAAGGTGTCACTGGAAAGATCAAGCAGCCAAGAGTTCATAGCCACCAACGGATCTGCAATCGAAGTCATGAACAAGAAGATATATGTGTTATATTCTGGTCAAGAAACACCAGAAACTGCAGGATTTGCTGGAATCTGCACTAAGTCTGGAACAGTGTGCGACTTGGGGTTTTGAGAGATCGTTTCCCGTCCGACCAGAAGGAACTGGGTCATGAAATAAGTACCGTTGGAAAGATCTAGCTGCATAAAATCCACGTCAACTTTGTGTGCGACGATCGGAGTCAATCTGCATCCGAAAACAGCTCTGGATGTTGGCACAGAATCATCCGGATCTGCAAAAGCTCATAGACAGTTCTGTCTTAGCAACTTCTAGGGAACGCTGACGGCTCGTGTGATGTCCGATCAGTCTGAAACTTGGTAGATGTCTTCACAGTACTACAGACTCAAGATTCAACAGTGGGATAAAGATTCCAACGGTTCGTTGAGGAGTATTTGTTGCGTTTTTGAGGCAGTTAAAGTGAAGCGTTCTTCCTCAAAGTGGCTAAGTATTGCAGATTCGAGTGTACCTGAGAATTCCAGAGTATTGGCGTCGAAAATTGATGATAGAAGATGCGTTTGTGAGCTCGACCTATGAGATTAAAGAGGATAATTGCGACATTGAAATCACATGAGATGCAATTTTATGGTCGGAGAAAAATCACTTCCAAATTTCACCATCGAGGGAAACTTTGGGGATTTAGGGTCTGCGACTTCAGTGGTAAAGGCTGAAAGAAACGACAACAGAAGGCTTGATGGGAATCGCCAAGAAGATGATTGGAATTACATCGGTGTTTTGGTTTGTTCACAATTAAAGAAAGAGGCGATGGTTTTCTTTGCCATGGGCGGGGAACGACACATGAATTGTCATGATAGAGAAGAGAGAAAGAAGAATTTGATTGGGCCCAATGTGGAGATTGGTATTGTGAGATAATGGGCCTCAATATTATTACAATATGACCCAATCCGAAATCAGGCTTATTATTGCTTTTGGTGGTCCAAGTGATGATGGAATCAAAATACATGTTGAGATAAGAAGAACCAAGAATCATAAACAAAGTGGTTTTTAACTTGTGTGTGCTCTCAAGCAGGGGGAGATCTAGTGGTAGCTGAATATCTGTGATTTGGTTTCTATTTCAGGGGGAGTAGACAAAGATATGAAATTTAATTATAATGGAGACTCAAAGATTTTGGGGGAGTAGAGAATTGATATTCTCATCTGAACATCTGGTTATTGTTGTTGGGTGTTTATGTGTATTCTTTCATACTCATGCTTGAGGAAACACACTAAGTTAAAAAGGGGGAGATTGAAGATACAGAGATTTCTGTTACATAAGCTGCAGAGATTCTTGTTACAGAAGCTGCAGAGATTCCTGTAACAATATTTCCTGTCATAAGCACAAAGTCACAAAACATGTCACATGAGTCTAAAAACTAAGAGAATGCTATTGTGAAGAGGAAAGCAAGCGTGGAGTCTTGTAGCTGAGCTGGACAAGTTATTCCAAGATGAAGTCAAAGTCTACAACCAACGATCTACGGATATCAAAGGAAAAAAGGAAGATATCAAAGACGAGAAGGAAAAAGAGAAAAAGAAAAGGAAATTGGTCTTTTCCTAGTTTGGGTAGAATTAGGAAAAGAGTTTGGACTTGTCATTATAAATATAGGTCTGTTTACCTCTTTAGAAACTCATGCATCGTAGTACTAAGAGTTTCTAAGGGAAAAAGGGGTTTAGGGTTTCTTGTATGGAAATCAAGAGAGAAGCTTTCAATACTTGTATGGTTTGAGAAGCTTGTGAGAAATTAGATTTTATAGGAGATACTTGTAAGTTCTCTGGTTTGGTAGACTTGTAAGTTACCATTAAGGGATAATCTAATGAATCGGTTTTGAGAAATCCTTGTGCCAATATTTACTGCATCATTCTGTGAGAGTTTATGTTGCATCATCTGTTTCTATAGCTCTTGCTTTTTCACTATTTTCTTAGGAGCATGGCGCCGAGCTCTATATCTCACCAACTCCGTGAAGACCGAAGGGAAATACGACACGTGGAGGGCAGCTCGCCGAACAGTATGCTATTTTCGTAGGAGCATGGCGCCGAGCTCGATATCTCACCAACTCCGTGAAGACCGAAGGGAAAGACGACACGTGGAGGGCAGCTCGCCGAACAGTATGCTATTTTCGTAGGAGCATGGCGCCGAGCTCGATATCTCACCAACTCCGTGAAGACCGAAGGGAAAGACGACACGTGGAGGGCAGCTCGCTGAACAGTATGCTATCTTCGTAGGAGTATGGTGCCGGGCTCATCATAACCTACCTACCAAAGGAGTTGGAACACGCCTCTCAAGGAACCTTACCTACGAAAAGCGCTGGGAGCGCCACGTTACCCCGGGATTTGGGGAACATGGGGTCAACCCCTGCTATATATACCCTTTGGCTTGCTATCATTGGGAAGAGGCTTTTTGGCTTTTCTCTTTTACTAGACATTAGACCTGACCTCTCTGCATTGTAACTAAGCAACGCCGTTTAGAACACCGAACTGGATTCCCTTCAGAACTACTTCGTAAGTCTAAACCGTTCGCCTTTATCGATCATCAATACAAAGAATACGGTCTCCGACCTGTTCGTCACAATACCCGATCTGTTTCTCTCCTTCCCAACCTGCTCCGAAATTAAGCTTAATTCGTTCCATTAACGGAAAGCTCAAACCCCCTAATCTACTTCTAATCATCGTTAGTGATCTTTTGGATCATCAATTGGCGCTAGAAGGAGGGGGGGTTTAGAGATTTCCCTACACGCAAGGAACAGTTCAACCGCGACAACAATGACGGTCCCGCCTCCGAGAGTACTATCGTTATCGGAACAGACGGCTCCGACTCAAACGACAGCCTCACCATCAGCTCAAACAGCGACCGATAGACCATTTTCTCAAAGCCAGCCCCTCAAAACTCCGCCCCGGCCCCAGGATCTACTCCGCTCGACAGTTTCGCCGCCCAAAATACGCCTCAGACGCCGGAAGACCAGCCCACTATGTCCGCCGCGATGCAGACCTTGGTCGCCAGAATAGACGAGCTAACACGCACCACCGACCAGCGGTTCGCCATGTTAACGGCCTCCCGCGACCGGTCCGACGACACCAGATCTCCCGCCGTTCAAATCAGGGAACCATCCTCTCGGGCAGATGTCCTGCACCTCTAGAGAAACTTATTCGTAGACTCGCCGTCAGAATCTGAAGGATCAGCCAGACAGCTCGCCCCAACGACGGATGGCTTCCCGGGCAACGAAGCACACCTTCGACGTACCAGCTCGGAACATGCCATGGACGCCGAGTTCGAAGCTATGAAGGAAACGATCCGCGCGATGTCTTCCAAAATTCATCAAGCTACCAGCGCGGCTCCAGATATAGACCGCGTCTTGAGGGAGACGCAAAACACGCGGTTCACATGTCGGATCGCGTCCATCCAGCTCCAGCACATCAGCAAACTCAAGCTCCCGGCGTACGCAGGCAACACCGACCTGGCCCAATATCTGACGGCATTCACCATCGCCATGGGGTGCGCCCATTTTGCCCCAGATGAGCGCGAGGCCGCCCATTGCCTGCTTTTCGTGGATAACCTTACCGGCCCCGCCCTGACGTGGTTCTTTCGGCTGAAAACGCACTCCATCGACAGTTTCAGGGATCTCTCAACCGCCTTCCTCGAACACTACTCTATCTACATCAAGCAGCCCGCGTCCAGCGCAAACCTCTGGGCGTTGAACTAGGGAGCGAAGGAATCACTCAGGTCTTTCATCGAGCGCTTCAAAGCCACGACGTCACAAAGCAACGTGACAGACGAGTCAGCGTTTCCCGCCCTGAGGAAAGGTCTACGGGCTGACTCGGCCTTCAAGGACAACATGAAGCTCAGTAGGCCGCGCTCTCTAGAGGATACCTTGCATCGCGCCGGGCTCTACATTGAGCTCGAAGAGGAAAAAGCGGTCGAGTCAAAAAGCAATACCGTGCACAAGGCCCCGACCCCGAAGGAGCGACCCCAGGACGGGTACCAGGAGCCTCGTCAGCATTACGATGACGAGTACCAAAATGGCAAAGGCAAGCGAGCCGCCGCATTCCTCGTCAACGAATCGCCGGCCGTCCTCCATATGCATGATCCCGCTCTTTTCTCCAACTCCGCGCCAAAACTGCCCTGGAACAAATATGTGCGCCACCCCAATCAAAAGGACCAGCGCCCCGACGTGCCGAAAGACAAGGAGCCCCAGGCAGAAGAGCAGTATGACAGGACAGCCTTCTGCGATTTTCACCAAAAGAAGGGGCACCCGACCTCGCACTGCCGCGCGCTCCAAGAAGTCCTGCTGAACCAGTATCTGAAGGGAGAAATCCGCATACCCGAGTTATCGCACCCGCGAGCCCGGGACTACGACCGACGTCAGCAGCATGATAACCGAGGTCGCGAGGATAACCGGGCTAGGCCCGATAACCGCGCCTAGAATGACGACCGTCGCCGGAGATTTCCCTCTCGACGCCGAGAAGAAGACATGTCGCATCCCCCGGCGCAAACATTGATCGGAATGATCATGGGATGGCTCCTCTCGTGCAACAACTCGATACGATCCATCAAGCATCACGAGAGAAAGACCGACGCCTCCCTGAAATGGCACTCCGACCCGAAAATCGACGCGCAAGACACAAGTAAGAAGGGGATCTGCTTTACCGAGGCTGACGCGGCCGGGGTCCGTCAACCTCACAACGACCCTCTCTTCGTGCAGATTCGCGTGGCTGACTGCGACGTCAACCGGGTCCTCGTCGATACGGGCAGCTCGGTCAATCTCATCTTCAAAGATACTCTGGCAAGAATGAATCTAAACGGAGCCGAGGTCAAACCACTCTCTGTCCCACTAACCGGCTTCGCCGGGAACACTGTCAATGGAATCGGCACCATCGAACTACCGGTCTATGTAGGTCGGGTCACCGAAATCTTCAAGTTCGTGGTCTTCGACACCACCCCGATCTACAACATCATTCTCGGGACCCCATGGCTGCACTCGATGAAGGCAGTCACTTCAACATATCACCAATTCCTCAAGTTCCCCAACCAGGCCGGGACATATACCCTCCAGAGCAATCAGAGGGTCTCTCGCGCCTGTTTCGCCATCGAGCACAAGCTGCGCCACGCCGCGCCGGCCTGCCTGACCATCAACATGCAGCGACCCGGTGAACCAAACAACCGGGACCTTCCAGGCCGGGATCTAGTCGCGCAAATCAATATCGATCCGCGCGATCCTACCTATTGCGTCGGCATCGGGGCAGACCTGAAAAGAAGCATCAAGGAAGAACTGGTCAAGTTCCTAAGGCAGAATATCTCCACCTTCGCTTGGTCGACAAGCGACATGCCTGGCATCGACCCGGCGTCTTGTAGCCACGAGCTCAACGTGGACCCGACCTTCAGACCAATCAAGCAGAAGCGACGGAAGCTGGGGCCCGAGCGCGCGCAGGCCGTCAACGACAAAATAGAAAAGCTAACCGCGGCTGGCTTAATCACCGAGGTCAAATATCCAGATTGGCTAGCCAATCCGATAGTAGTCAAGAAGGCGTGCCCCATGGTGATATGCTCAAATTAGATACTAAAGCAGTTGTTATAGTATAGCTAGGGGTCGAACACAAGGACTCACAGAAACACACAATAGATTATATAGAAGAGAATTAAGCTAAACCAATAGATGTAATTGAAAGCAAAATGTAAATTAAAAGAGTTGTAATTCAATTGGGAGAAAGATAGGCTCAGGGTATTTCTCAGGAAATCAATGAATGCAGATTTACTAACTAGCAGGATTCAGATTTAGCGCAGTTCTTGAACTCAAATCACTAAGGTATAATTTACCAACTGTCATTGCGAGAATTATCTAAATCTAAATCCTAGGAATTCCAAATCTCTTTGCGAATCATAAAGTCTAAATCAGCTTTAATATCATGTTTGATGTGTTCACAAATCAATTAAACCAAATCTCTTTGCGAATAATCAATTTGCTCACCTAAGGTTCTATCAGGTAATTAATCGCACTGTCGTGCCTAATCAATTATCCTAAGATCTAAGTTCCAGATTCGTCAACTTAGAATTAGATTTGAACACAACCTAAGGTGAAGAACTAATTCAGATGGTGAATCCTAATAAACTAATCAACCTAACATTCAGAGAAAACCCTTATGAGAACCATGAACCTAAAGTGGATCTACTCAGACATGGAGAATGAAACAATCAACATAACTGAATAAATCATCAAATAAATCAGAAAGAGTAACAAGAGGGTTCGAAATCTTCTCTCGGACGAAGGGAGTTTCAGACTTGTCTTCCTCACAAAGTTCTCTCTCAAACCAAGGTAAAATAAAGCATAGCCAACAAAGTGGCTGTAAAATCCCTATAATTAACCTAAATCACGTTTTGGGGCTTCTTGTAATTATTAAAGACTTCTGGACCAAGTTGTAATTCTTCAACTCTTCATTAAAGTCGCGGGTCGTGTCTGCCTTGATGAGTGTCGATCGATACCAGGGCGTATCGATCGATGCTTGACGTGAAATCGGGTACTCAGCAACACGAACTTCAGCTTTGCTCCAAAATTCTCTAGAAAGCTCCAATATCTCCAATTATGCTCCAAACGTGCTAAAACCTGTAAAAGACTCTAAAAGACTCTATAATAGAATAAAGACTCTATAAAATGGACTTATATGATGGCCTAAAAGGGGTAAAAACCATGATATATCAACTCCCCCAGACTTAGTCTTTGCTTTTCTCAAGCAAATAGAAGACTAAACCAGAGAAAGAGGTTTGAAAACATAGAGACTCACTTGTTCATGAAACATTGCAATGACCAATTTCCCAAGCGCCCAAATTTCACATAACCAGCTTTTTGATCTAACCACCATGTACTTCTCCGTAGACATTCACAGCTTCCCAGACTACACACATTATCTCACAGTATCGTTCAATCAAGCCATCCTCGCTAGTTTCATCGCTGTGATTAACACCAAGAACCTTCTAGATTCTTTTCCATACAATATCATGACAAAGAACCACCCTTTTTCACACTTTCTGGTATTATTTCCCTCCCCCAGACTTATTTCTTACCACATTTCTAGCATATACAAATTAAGGTTCGAGACGCGAGTATTGATGGTGTTTGCCATCGAATCCCCGGTTCTTCCCTCAAAAGTAAATCAAAGGTGTAGGCGAATAATAGCATCACAGGAAATTTTCCTAACCTCGCTTCCACCTTTGTGTGATCATCTCCTCTGAAGTAGAACAATGGGATCGCTGGAAATATTTCTAACCCTCTACTCAGAAGAAAATCATTTAATCTTTTAATGCATCTTATTAACTTGTAACAGGGAGAGAAATACCATTCTTTAAACACGTGGGTTCCTTTGTCAGATACGAATGAGGAATCAAGCTCTATGGATACTAAGCACATTGATGAAGTGCAAAAATTTGGCTCAGGCTTTAAGGAACTTTGCTGGAAACATGAGTGTCTTCTAGTCAACTGGTCAGCCTTTGGATTTTTCATTAGTCGATCTAGAGCTAATTTTGTAGCAGTGGTCACTTAGAAGCAAGGTCAAATCAACAGATTCAAGAAAAAGATCACAATCTCAAACAAAATTTTTGACTCAATAAAATGACTCAAGAAAACAACGAGTGACTCAAAAATGGACTGACTCTAAGAAAAACAAACACAATGTCAGCAGACACCTCCCCCAGACTTGAACAACACTGTCCCCAGTGTTATCTAGCCTAGAGTTGGTGAAAAAAAACAAATGAACTGAATGGATTATGAAAACCAGAAACCGTACCTTTGCAGGGTATCGATCGATACTGGTAGGTATCGATCGATACCAGCCGTATGTCGACACACTGTTTGAAAATCACTGTTGTCGAGTTGCTTAACCAGAGAAAACATTCCATTGTGTTAGGTGTTAGCACTGTTAGGAACACTCAAAAACAGGTTAAAAGCAACATGATATATCAAACATAAATCCAAAGAAGTTCAAATGCAAAAACAAATACTGACACAAGTTCAACAGCAAAGAAAAAGAAAAGAAAAAGAAAGAAAGAAAAATACAAACGTGAAAATCAGATAGAAGGGTTATTAATCCTCCGTCTCCTCAGAATCACTCTCATCATCAGCAGCAGGTGCGGTGTGTGAAGGTCCAGGCTGGGACGATGGATCAGCGTCAGTCGTGCAGCGGCAGCGAACAGCAGCCCAGATGCTCCTCAAGCTGGCTATCATAAATCTCTGGAAAGCAGCTGGCTCAATCGGGACGTCCGCGTCCTCAGGCCACTGTGGCTTAGGAATAGGCGGGCAAGGTGCAGCCTGTGTACGTCCTCTCTGACGTGAAGTAGATGGGATATCCGCAGGTGGAAGAACCTGTCGTCTCGTCGCAGGGATCGAAATCAACAACTCTGCAGGAGGCTCAAAACGAAGCTGAGCAGGATCCTCAGATATGTTTGTCAGATCCCTGTCAGGTAGCTGTACTAGGAAACTCCCATCTGATCTGTTAAGGATCCACTTCCTCCCGGGCTTCAACCACTTAAGGTTCCTCATATGAGCCTCATCCATGTACCTACGCGCAGTGACTATCGAGCAACTCGTAGTACTGATCCCGAGGTGCTGGAAGATAGGTGTCAGAAGACTACCAACTGACTCCTTCTTCGCGCTCGTCCCTGTGAATGGTTTGGACTTCAGAGAGACCAGATGATGCGCGAAAACAGCTCCAAGGTTAACATCCTCGAGCTCAGGCCAATCAAAATCCTGCTCAGGGATGATGTTCCTGACAGCCAGAAACAGAAGCAGAAGCTCAGACACCCTCATCTTGTTAGGCTCCATCTTGCACAGAAGAGTATTGCTCAGGATCCTAACAAAGCAACGCAGGACTGGATGTCATATGTCCATCTGAGTGGATGTCTTAGAATCGTAGACACCATTCCCAAACCATGCCCAAAATCCGCGCATGTCAGGATGGGGAGATGGGAGAGTAATCCTCCTGTGATCCCGTCGAAAACCATAAAGATCACAGAGACCAGGGAGCGAAATCCTGTACCACACTCCACGAGCCATGAAGGACAGGGTACCACCCTGTGCGTCTTGCAGAACCTCGTCTGAATAGCTAATACGAGCTGTCGCCATGAACTGACGAACCAAGTCTGGGTAAAGGTCACGCTGCTGTGTAGCCATATGACCGAAACCAATCCGCTCAAGCAGACGAGCCAAATCCGAGTCGAGACCCAGCTGATGCAGGGAAACTCCATCCACAAACCTGGTAGGCTCGATGGTAACACCCAACCACGCGTTGTAGAACAGCGTGTCGAAATCGTCCCACTCCTCAGAAATGGGTCTGAACGCGGTGTCATCACTCAAGGTATACGCCTTCTCCTGTCCATCCCAATCGCGGTGACAAGGGATCCTGGCCTTCTCGTTCAGCTTTGGCCAAGGGTTTCTACTTGGAGCTGCAGGAATGTTCGTAGCAGATGGGTTAGAGCTCTATGCGTCTGTAGTCCTGGCTCTCTTTGACCTAAATGTCATCTGCAAACAAAACACAAAGAAACAACATAAATCCAACACCTCTCAGCAATCACAGCAAAATCTGATCGACATATACGAGTGGTATCGATCGATACCTTAGCAATATTTCAGGTTCATCGCATATCCAAAATCCAAATCATCCAAAAGTCAAAATTAAAGGCAATTGAATGTAAGGCAAGGTGCGAAACTAGTCTAGAGCATCTCAGCAAATGACCATTGTCAAGAAAAATAAGTGCTAAAGAGTGGAATCATACAAACCTTAAACCCAAAAATCGGATATAAGATGCTGAATTTAGAGATCATACCTTTGCTGGATTGAGAATTAAGTGCTAGAAACGGATAGAGGATGAAAATCCAATGAATCTAGGCGCTTGAATCACCAAAATCAGTGAAGAAATGTGAAAGATGCGATTTGAGAGAGAGAAGGAGGCGGTGTCGATCGATGGAGAAGAAAGAGGAGAAAGAGAAACCCGAGGGTTTTGAAAGATAACTTACCTTCCCGCATGATATCGATCGATTCAAGATGGCATCGATCGATACTCATTGAGAATTCCTCCTTTTCTCCGCGTGGTATCGATCGATACTGAGATGTGTCGATCGATACTCCACGCTTCATCTGCTTCACGTTAAGACACAAGACACACGACACAAAAATAAAAGACTTATGTACAGACTTACCAGTGGGTTGCCTTCCACTCAGCGCTTGTTTTACGTCTCGAACTTGACTGTACGGACGATCAGTCGGGAGCAGATTGGGAGCTGACTCCAAAACAAGCTCTACAATCTGACATCGCCAGCTTCAGAGTTCTGCTCATCATGCCTTCCACAAATTCTTTTCCTTTCTCTTTCAGCTCCGAAGTAAGAGGAACTCTAGCCTTAGAGATTTTTTTTGAAATTTCTTTGCACTTCACCTTGTATTCCATCGAACCGCCATCATACTTCTGAGGGATTAAGGTCATAGAAGCAGCATCCTTCACTCATTCGTTCTTCACCTTCTTCTTTGCCTTAGATGTTTTGACGTCCTCCTTGGTGATGACAAAAGGACTATTTAGAAAGTATGTGACTATTGGCTCGTTAGGGGGTCTTCCAAACGATCAATTACCAACGTCTCATCTGTAACAACGTCGATGCAAGAGACACGTGTGGGAGTTCCTCTAGGGATAGCTTTGTAGTACACCTCCTTGTCAATGTATGAGAATGAGATTTGGTTGCTGACTCCAAAACAAGCTCTACAATCTGACATCGCCAGCTTCAGAGTTCTGCTCATCATGCCTTCCACAAACTCTTTTCCTTTCTCTTTCAGCTCCGAAGTAAGAGGAACTCTAGCCTTAGAGAATTTTTTTGAAATTTCTTTGCACTTCACCTTGTATTCAATCGATCCGCCATCATACTTCTGAGGGATTAAGGTCATAGAAGCAGCATCCTTCACTCATTCGTTCTTCACCTTCTTCTTTGCCTTAGATGTTTTGACGTCCTCCTTGGTGATGACAGAAGGACTATCTAGAAGGTATGTGACTATTGGCTCGTTAGGGGGTCTTCCAAAAGATCAATTACCAACGTCTCATCTGTAACAACGTCGATGCAAGAGACACGTGTGGGAGTTCCTCTAGGGATAGCTTTGTAGTACACCTCCTTGTCAATGTATGAGAATGAGATTTGGTTGCTGGGTGTGTCCATAATGGCACCAACCGTAGCCATGAACGGTCTTCCAAGAATCAATTGCGTACGAGATTGTGCACTCATCTCCACAACATGAAAATCGGCAGGAACCAGACAGTCTCCTACCTTAACCAACAAATCGGGGATTGTACCATATGGAAGTGAGGTGGAACAATTCGCGAATGTGATAGATGATATGGGCGGTCGAATATCAGCTCCCAAACTCTTTGCTATTGCCTTTGACACGACATTGACGTTAGCCCCTGAGTCAACGAGAGACTCTTTGAACTCAACACCAGAGATGGAACATGGAACGGAGAATATTCATGGATCTTCCCTCTTGGTCAACTGACGCAACGGTAGTGATGTGCCTCTGGCCTTGATGAGGTGTCTAGGAAGTTCAGGGTATGGTAACTTAGGCTCATAAACACGTTCCTCAATCACTTCCGGTTTCTTCAGAATCTTTAGCTCGGTTTGTGATTGGTGTCGATCGATACCAGGCAGGGTATCGATCGACGCTCGGGGTTCTGGCTCGTGTTGAGAGAGGATTTGGACGGGCATCGATCGATGCTTTCTGGTGTCGGTCGATACTCTGTGATTTGCCGAATCCTCTTTGTTATCCGTGGCTAGTTTGACGAAAATCTCTGCTATTTGAGTGTCCAGCATCTTCTGATGAATACTGAGAGACTCAATTTTCCCATTCAGATCTGTGTACATAGCGTCCATCTTTCCAGTGAGGCTTAGTGTCATATTCTTCTGTCCTTGAAGAAGCTGTTCAAGCATGGATTCAACTTTACTCTCAGAAGGTCTGGTTGGTGTGGGTGGGCATTGATACCTGTGATCTTGAAATCCAACTCCATCAATGTGGTTAACAAATTCCACTCCATCTTTTCCAGCAAAACGAACATCCTTCTGCTGCTTTTCCATCAAAAAATCTAACTTAGCATTCACCTCAGCGATTTGACTGCAATCCAAGTTACTAGCTTGCTTCTTGCGCTCCATGTCTGCATTCTTGGTACTATTGCTAGAAACTAAGTTCTCAATAAGTACGTAGGCATCGTCAGAATATCTTGTATAGAAATTTCCATTGCTCGCAGCATTTAGAGTCATCTGATACCTCTAGTCGATCCCCCTGTAGAAAGTACCCAGCAACTGAACTTGAGTGAACCCATGATGCGGACAGTCTCTCTGATATGACTTGAAACGAATCCAAGCAGCTTTGAACGCCTCAGTCGGTCCTTGAGAAAATTGAGAGATCTTGTTCCTGAGCTCCTCGGCTCTCGCATCATCAAAAAAGTTGTTCAAGAAAGCTTTCCTCGTCTCTTCCCAAGTAGTCAGCGACCCAGTAGGTAACTGCTTCAGCCAGTAAGTCGCTTCTCCACCAAGGGAGTATGGGAAAAGCTTGCAGAAAAGGTAGTCGTAGGATACTCCATTGTTCTTAATTCTTGTAACCAAATCCTCGAACATCTCAATGTGGTCCATGGGATGTTCACGAGAAAGACCATGAAAGAGATGCTGACCCACAAGAGTGAAGTATGCAGGTTTCAGCTCAAAGTCATCCCTCTGAAAAGCAGGAGGGCGAATCGCTGATCGATTGGCATAGAACTGATCAGGCCTGTTGTATTCACCAATCATTCTACCGCGAGCAGATACAACATTCCCTGCATTCGCGTTCCCAACGATATTATCAGCGACAACAGGAGCAGGTGGAATGATGTTCCCCTCTCCATCCAGACGTTGTCCTTTTTTGTTGCACAACTGACCCTCTTGGTCTCTCAAAGTTCCAGCAGCATCCTGAATAAGAATCATCGTGTTGTTCATTGCTGCTGGCTTCTTTGCTTTCCTGTTTGTACGTTCCAAACTCACACCTGAAACACACTAGGCAAAGCGCGTAAGTAACAAAAACACGTTGAGTATCGATCGATACCAAGTCGTGTCGACCGATATTGATGAGGACATCGGCTCTAGAACCGACCCAACTGAGATGCCCATCGTACCAGAAGGTCCCATGACCCGTTCCAAGGCCAAACAGCTCAGAAGAAGATTCGGAACGGCCATACAGGCGTTCGTCAATTCTCCCGGACCAGGCGACCCGTTTGGAATTTTAGCCGAGAGGAGAAATCACCTGCAGGATGACCGTCCGAACGACCTGATCTCCACTGAGGGATGTAAGTTCCCACACCCAAGTGACTATGATAAGACTAACAGGTCGAGTGGTTTTAGTCATACAGCCCCGGAGCCAATTTTAGCCGAAGGACCTTACCCGGAGACGGTTTTAGCCGAGACAAAGGAGTCAAGCTCATACGACGGTCCAAACAATCCAATCAGCACTGAGGGAGGTAAGTTCTCTCGACCAATTGCATATTCTAAGACTAATGGGACAGGTAGTTTTCCTTTTAAAGATACAGGACAGCCAGCTGCTTCACACACAAGCCGCCTGGCCGGTAAGAGCCAACAATGGGCCAAAGAAGGCGTTGAAGTCAAGGAGTTGCCGGGACTTGAAGAGGATGACTTCTATGATCAAGGAGACCTCCTAGAAGACTTCACCAAGCTGCTGCACGTCCAAGACGCACCAAGGCCAGAGTCGCCTTCAAAGACGCCTCATGCGCCACCTCCGGCCACTTCACCTCAATGTAAGCTGTTTACATTATACACTGTCTTTGCAGGGACTTCAAGCTTCGACAATGATTAAAGAGCTCTTCAAAACGGCGTCAAGACAAGAGTTTAGAAGTCGCGGCCATACTTTCCTTTTTTTGAGTTAAATGAAACGATGAGTTTATGTCTTTTTAGAGTCTTTTGTTTCGTGTAGTTTTATTTTAAACGTCCTGTTGTTTTGAGTCTTTGCTTGTTGTTTTTACGAGAACCCTAGAAGGTTCAGGCTGAAGGGCTATTAATAAAGCCCCACACGCAGCATTGTAGTCACAACATTTTACCCTAGATCAATAAAATAGCCGCACTTTCTTCTAAGTGTTCTTGAGAAGCGATTTCTCATTCCGGTTTTGTTCTTGCTCGTGTGACTCGGCCAAGACCAAATCCTTCACCGTATCAGAGAGTAATCTCCCCTCTGTGTCGTGAACTCACTCCGCCATCAGCCCATTCCCCGACTCCACACGAGAGAAGCGATCGCCATCGTGTCAAGTCTATTCACCATCGACCATCAACCGGCTAAAGGAGAGGGCGACCGCCTGTCTTTAGTCCCACGACTATCCCGGTTAAGACCTCACCACCGAGGCTTACACCATCTGGTATCAGAGCCAAAGGTTCCACCTTTGGTTTTCTATCCCTTTTGCTTCACATCCTTTTCGTAGATCTATCGCTAGGATTGATTAATATCGTCTAAGAAATTCAAAAAAAAAAAAAAAAAAATATTGCTAAGGTTTTGTTAGTTGTCGTGTTCTTCCTGTTTAATCTAAGAAAAGCAAAAAAAAAAAATATAGAGTCTAGTTTATTTAGTCGTATCTTTCGTTTCCAAAATTTTCAAAAAGAAAAAAAAAATATATTTACCGTATCGGATTTGGGGAGTTTAGGAAATTTCCCCGGGGGGAATTTTAGGAAGTTTTCCCCGCGTGTTAAGACTTGCCGACTGCTCAGAATATTTGCTCGATCGTTTAGGAAATTTTCCCCGCGTATTAAGACTTGCCGAATAATTGGGAAATTTACCGTATCGATTTGGGGAGTTTAGGAATTTCCCAGGGAATTTTTAGGAAAATCTTTTCCCGCGATTTTAACCATTGCCGACTGATTAGTATCCTTGCTAGGACCTCTAGAAAATTTGGGCAAAGTTTTTAAAGTCGTTTAAGTAATTTTTTTTCTGAATTTTTCTTGCATACCACTCGGTATTTATCTTTGAGTGTTAACGAGAAAACAGGATCGTCGACATGGAAGACGAAGCCGACAACGTTCCCCAAGATGCCGTGATGCAGATGCTTACGGCCATGCGAGAAGAGCTGAGAGGACTTGGCCAAAGACTAGGCCAGCTCGAGCAGCCGCAACCGGGACGAGCCGAAGATGCTCAACAACCGGCGAGGAGGAACGCTCCTATGAATGACCGGCAAGATGCGAATCATGAAGACCGTGACAGCATGCCGGAGATGGAGGACGAGTTTCCCCCTGACCCAAGACGTCACCTGAACCAAAGACGACGTGACCCCATTAGAGGGCACCGGCCGATAGAGCGTGAGCCCAATCGCGACATGAAATTGTCGCCGCCTACATATGCAGGGAAATCCAACCCGGAAGTATATTTGGATTGGGAAAGACGCATGGAGTACATATACGAGTGCTATGGCTATGGAGAAGGCAAGAAGATAGCCTTGGCAGCCGCACAACTCACCGAAAATGCACTCGCATGGTGGGACAGGACTGTGGCCGAGAGGAGAAGGCAACTTTTTGGGCCGATCCAAACGTGGCATGACATGAAGTATCTCCTACGACTAAGGTATGTGCCTGATCATTATCACCGTGATTTGCAAAAGCGTTTCAGGAAGCTAGCTCAAGGCAACCGGACCGTAGAGGAATACTTTGAAGAATTTGAGAAACTTATGAACTCATTGGAGTTAGAGGAGTCCGAAGAAGCCTTGATGGCTCAATTCATCGATGGACTTCAAGAACGTATAGCTAGGAAAGTGGAGAGGGCTAGGTATAGTGGGCTTCATGAGCTACTACACCTCTCGGTGCAAATAGAGCAGCAAATAAAAAGAAAAACTTCACTCGCCAACCGAACCAAGGTCAACCCGCCTTGGCAAGCAAGTGGCAGCAAGCCGGTCGACAAAGGCAAAGCCGTCGAGATCGATTCTCGGTTCAAAGGCCGAACCAACGATTTCCCGAAGACGTCCCGGCCCGACCAAGGTAAGTTCCCTAACACTAATCAATCTAGAACTCGTGATATTACCTGTTTTAAATGTCAGGGAAGAGGACACTATGCCCGAGAATGCCCAAACCAAAGAGTTATGATCATTACGGCAAGTGGTGGGTATGAATCTCAAGACGAGATCGAAGAAGAAGTAGATGGAGCTGAAGACGACGTTGAGTACCCGGATACTGGTGAACTACTAGTAACTAGACGAGTCCTTAGCATGCTGGTTCAGCCCGAAGAAAAAGTTCAACGGGAAAACTTGTTCCACACCCGATGCACCATTAACAACAAGGTATGTAATCTTGTAATAGATGGAGGATCTTGTGCTAATGTGGCTAGCAAGTTTATGGTAGACATGTTAGGCTTGGAAAAGACTAAGCACCCTAGGCCCTACAAGCTACAATGGCTTAATGACACCACGGAGCTCAAAGTGACCGAGCAAGTGAGTGTACCTTTTAGTGTCGGCAAATACCAAGACCAAGTACTTTGCGACGTAGTGCCGATGCAAGCTGGCCATCTCCTGCTGGGGAGACCGTGGCAATTTGACCGTGCAACACTTCACAATGGCCGGACCAACTACTACTCATTCGTACACAAGGAGCGCAAATATAATTTGGCCCCTCTAAGTCCGACAGAAGTCCAAGAACTTCAAGCCAGAATGAGCAAGGAGACCAAGGTAAGTGTTTCTAACTTATACATCAATGCTGGTGGTTTAAACCGTGCTATGAGTGCCGAGGGCACTATATTACTAATGCTGTTTAAAGAGTGTCTAAGTACAGAAAACAGGGAAATAGCATTGCCGCCAGAAATGGATGCTTTGCTAAGCAAATTTAGAGATCTCTTCCCGGAAGAAAACCCACCAGGCCTGCCCCCTCTACGGGGAATAGAACACCAAATATACCTTGTCCCCGGCGCGGCATTACCAAATAAAGCCGCTTACCGAATGAATCCCGAAGAGACTAAGGAGTTGGAAAAACAAGTCCGGGACTTATTGGACAAAGGCTACATACGGGAAAGCCTTAGCCCATGTGCTGTTCCCGTGTTGTTAGTGCCAAAGAAAGATGGCACATGGAGAATGTGTGTGGATTGCCGAGCTATAAACAATATTACCATCAAATACCGGCACCCTATCCCACGCCTAGACGACATGCTAGATGAACTAAGTGGTTCCACTATCTTTTCAAAGGTGGACTTGAAAAGTGGATACCACCAAGTCAGGATGCGTGAAGGAGATGAATGGAAAACAGCCTTCAAGACCAAGCAAGGGCTGTATGAGTGGCTAGTCATGCCCTTCGGCTTGACCAATGCACCGATTACATTCATGCGACTAATGAACCAGGTTCTTCGTTCCTATATAAGTAAATTTGTAGTGGTTTATTTCGATGACATACTTATATATAGTAAGAACCTACAAGATCATCTCAAACACCTAGAACTAGTGCTTAAATCACTTCGCAAGGAAGGCCTTTATGCTAACCTTAAGAAGTGCACATTTTGTACTAACCAACTTGTGTTCTTAGGTTTTGTAGTAAGTGAACAGGGACTACAAGTGGACGAGGAGAAGATCAAGGCCATCAAAGATTGGCCCACACCGACGTCTATAGGACACGTCCGGAGCTTTCATGGATTGGCAAGCTTTTACCGACGGTTTGTGCGGGATTTCAGTACTGTTGCTGCCCCACTCACAGCTGTGATCAAAAAGAACGTGCCATTCACATGGGGAGCAGCTCAAGAAGCTGCCTTCAACGAGCTCAAGGACCGGCTCACTCAAGCACCGGTTCTCGCTTTGCCCGATTTCGACGAGATGTTCGAAGTAGAGTGTGATGCGTCTGGCTTAGGGATTGGAGCTGTGCTACATCAAAGGAAAAGACCAGTAGCCTTCTTTAGTGAAAAGCTAAGTGGAGCCACACTAAATTATCCGACCTATGACAAGGAGCTCTACGCTCTTGTCCGAGCATTAGAGACTTGGCAACATTACTTGTTGTCTAAGGAGTTCATCATTCATACGGACCATGAGACTCTTAAGCACTTGAGAGGTCAGACCGCACTCAAAAGAAGACATGCCAAGTGGCTTGAATTTGTGGAGACATTTCCCTACGTCATCAAGTACAAGAAGGGCAAAGAAAATGTAGTAGCCGATGCCTTGTCAAGAAGGCATACTCTCATTTCAACAATGGAGGCCAAAGTGCTAGGATTCGAACACATCAAGGACCTCTATAAAGACGACCCTGGTTTCAAAGAATGCTACACTAATCACGGCAGAGGAATATACGGTCGATTCTATCTCCAAAATGATTTTCTTTTTAGAGGTAAACGTTTGTGTATTCCACAGGGATCAATGAGGGAGTTAGTGCTTAGTGAAGCACATGGAGGAGGATTGATGGGACACTTCGGTGTAGACAAGACCTTGGCCATAGTCAAAGACCATTTCTATTGGCCGCACCTCAAGAAAGACGTGAAGAAATACTGTGCTAGATGCGTCCAATGCCTTAAAGCCAAATCCAGGTCACATCCTCAAGGTCTTTACCTTCCCTTACCAATTCCTAACGCCCCATGGGTAGATCTTTCTATGGATTTTGTTTTAGGACTTCCCAAAATACGACATCAAGATTGCATCTTTGTTGTTGTGGACCGGTTCTCTAAGATGGCACACTTCATCCCGTGTGACAAGACAAATGACGCGACCAACATTGCTAATTTGTTCTTCAAGGAGGTGGTGCGCCTACATGGAATTCCTAGGACTATAGTGTCCGATCGTGACACGAAATTTTTGAGTCACTTTTGGAGGACTTTGTGGAAGAAGCTAGGGACCAAGCTCGTGTTCTCCACTACATGTCACCCACAAACAGATGGACAAACGGAAGTGGTAAACCGTACACTTGGCTCTTTACTTAGAGCTACTCTTGGTAACAACATGAAAACATGGCTTGATTGCATTCCATTCATAGAATTTGCGTATAATAGGGCTGTTCATTCGGCCACTAAGCTATCTCCTTTTGAAGTTGTCTATGGGATTAATCCTCTATCTCCAGTAGATCTTGTGCCAATTCCTCAAGTAGAACAGGTTAACCAAGACGGGCTTAGACGTGCCGAGCTCATCAAGGAGTTACATGAGAGAGCTAAAGCCAATATTGAGAAGAAGACCAAAGGGTACAAGAAGAGCCATGACAAAGGCAGGAAGGAGATCACATTTGAACCAGGAGATTGGGTCTGGCTACATATGACCAAAGAAAGATTCGCGGACAAGCGCGCATCCAAGCTCGCTCCAAGAGGCGACGGCCCATTCAAAGTTCTAGCCAAAATCAACGACAATGCTTACCAACTAGAGCTCCCAGGTGAGTTGAATATCTCACATACGTTCAATGTTGCTGATTTATCTTCTTTTGATACAGGAGATCCAGTTTTGTGGACAAAACCTCTTGAAGAGGGAGGGAATGATGAGGACATCGGCTCTAGAACCGACCCAACTGAGATGCCCATCGTACCAGAAGGTCCCATGACCCGTTCCAAAGCCAAACAGCTCAGAAGAAGATTCAGAACGGCCATACAGGCGTTCGTCAATTCACCCGGACCAGGCGACCCGTTTGGAATTTTAGCCGAGAGGAGAAATCACCTGCAGGATGACCGTCCGAACGACCTGATCTCCACTGAGGGATGTAAGTTCCCACACCCAAGTGACTATGATAAGACTAACAGGTCGAGTGGTTTTAGTCATACAGCCCCGGAGCCAATTTTAGCCGAAGGACCTTACCTGGAGACGGTTTTAGCCGAGACAAAGGAGTCAAGCTCATACGACGGTCCAAACAATCCAATCAGCACTGAGGGAAGTAAGTTCTCTCGACCAATTGCATATTCTAAGACTAATGGGACAGGTAGTTTTCCTTTTAAAGATACAGGACAGCCAGCTGCTTCACACACAAGCCGCCTGGCCGGTAAGAGCCAACAATGGGCCAAAGAAGGCGTTGAAGTCAAGGAGTTGCCGGGACTTGAAGAGGATGACTTCTATGATCAAGAAGACCTCCTAGAAGACTTCACCAAGCTGCTGCACGTCCAAGACGCACCAAGGCCAGAGTCGCCTTCAAAGACGCCTCATGCGCCACCTCCGGCCACTTCACCTCAATGTAAGCTGTTTACATTATACACTGTCTTTGCAGGGACTTCAAGCTTCGACAATGATTAAAGAGCTCTTCAAAACGGCGTCAAGACAAGAGTTTAGAAGTCGCGGCCATACTTTCCTTTTTTGAGTTAAATGAAACGATGAGTTTATGTCTTTTTAGAGTCTTTTGTTTCGTGTAGTTTTATTTTAAACGTCCTGTTGTTTTGAGTCTTTGCTTGTTGTTTTTACGAGAACCCTAGAAGGTTCAGGCTGAAGGGCTATTAATAAAGCCCCACACGCAGCATTGTAGTCACAACTTTTTACCCTAGATCAATAAAATAGCCGCACTTTCTTCTAAGTGTTCTTGAGAAGCGATTTCTCATTCCGGTTTTGTTCTTGCTCGTGTGACTCGGCCAAGACCAAATCCTTCACCGTATCAGAGAGTAATCTCCCCTCTGTGTCGTGAACTCACTCCGCCATCAGCCCATTCCCTGACTCCACACGAGAGAAGCGATCGCCATCGTGTCAAGTCTATTCACCATCGACCATCAACCGGCTAAAGGAGAGGGCGACCGCCTGTCTTTAGTCCCACGACTATCCCGGTTAAGACCTCACCACCGAGGCTTACACCAGATATCAACAAAGAAAAGCGTCCAGTGTCGATCGATACTAGGTAGTATCGATCGATACCGACAAGCTTAATCGAAATTCTCAAACGTAATCTAATGGCGAATTGAGTCCCCGGCAACGGCGCCAAATTTGATATGCTCAAATTAATACACTATTTAGATATTAAAGCAGTTGTTATAGTATAGCTAGGGGTCGAACACAAGGACTCACAGAAACACACAATAGATTATATAGAAGAGAATTAAGCTAAACCAATAGAATTAAGCAAAATGTAAATTAAAAGAGTTGTAATTCAATTAGGAGAAAGATAGGCTCAGGGTATTTCTCAGGAAATCAATGAATGCAGATTTACTAACTAGCATGATTCAGATTTAGCGCAGTTCTTGAACTCAAATCACTAAGGTATAATTTACCAACTGTCATTGCGAGAATTATCTAAATCTAAATCCTAGGAATTCCAAATCTCTTTGCGAATCATAAAGTCTAAATCAGCTTTAATATCATGTTTGATGTGTTCACAAATCAATTAAACCAAATCTCTTTGCGAATAATCAATTTGCTCACCTAAGGTTCTATCAGGTAATTAATCGCACTGTCGTGCCTAATCAATTATCCTAAGATCTAAGTTCCAGATTCGTCAACTTAGAATTAGATTTGAACACAACCTAAGGTGAAGAACTAATTCAGATGGTGAATCCTAATAAACTAATCAACCTAACATTCAGAGAAAACCCTTATGAGAACCCTGAACCTAAAGTGGATCTACTCAGACATGGAGAATGAAACAATCAACATAACTGAATAAATCATCAAATAAATCAGAAAGAGTAACAAGAGGGTTCGGAATCTTCTCTCGGACGAAGGGAGTTTCAGACTTGTCTTCCTCACAAAGTTCTCTCTCAAACCAAGGTAAAATAAAGCATAGCCAACAACGTGGCTGTAAAATCCATATAAATAACATAAATCACGTTTTGGGGCTTTTTGTAATTATTAAAGACTTCTGGACCAAGTTGCAATTCTTCAACTCTTCATTAAAGTCGCGGGTCGTGTCTGCCTTGATGAGTGTCGATCGATACCAGGGGGTATCGATCGATTCTTGACGTGAAATCGGGTACTCAGCAACGTGAACTTCAGCTTTGCTCCAAAATGCTCCAGAAAGCTCCAATATCTCCAATTATGCTCCAAACGTGCTAAACCCTGTAAAAAACTCTAAAAGACTCTATAATAAAATAAACACTCTATAAAACGGACTTATATCATAACCTAAAATGGGTTAAAACCATGATATATCACAAGGACAGCTTCCCGCTCCCCCGAATCGACCTGGTCTTTGAAGCCACTACCGGGAACGAGCTACTCTCCTTTATGGACGCCTTCTCGGGATACTACCAGATCCCCATGCACCCCGATGACCAGGAGAAAACCGCGTTCATCATAGACCGCAGAACCTACTGCTACAAGGTGATGCCCTTCGGGCTCAAAAATGCCAGAGCCACCTACCAACGGCTCGTCAACAAGATGTTCGCCGACCAGATCGGCCGCACTATGGAAGTCTATATCGACGACATGCTGGTGAAATCCTTAGTGGCAGGTGACCACATCGCTCATATCCGATCCTACTTCCGGATGCTGAATGAGTACAACATGAAGCTAAATCCGGCCAAGTGCTCTTACGGAGTCACATCGGGGGAATTCCTCGGGTACATCATCACGCAGCGCGGGATCGAAGCTAACCCCAAACAGATCCGGGCCGTCATCGATCTCAAGTCACCAGAAAGCACGCGCCAAGTCCAACGACTCACCGGGAGGATCGCCGCACTCAACCGGGTCATCTCCCGCTCAACCGACCGATGCTTACCATTCGACCAACTGCTCCGAGCTAACAAGCGGTTCGAATGGGACAGCAAATGTGAGGAAGCTCTCCAGCAGCTGAAGGCGTACATATCAACTCCCCTCGTCCTGGCTAAACCCGAGGAGGGTGAGACCCTCTATCTCTACATCGCCGTGTCTATGTCGGCAGTCAGAGGGTTGCTAGTACGAGAAGACCGGGGTGACCAAAGGCCCATCTTCTACGTCAGTAAGTCCCTGGACGGCGCATAAAGCAGATACCCGACTCTGGATAAGCTCGCGCTGGCGGTAGTTGTCGCAGCCAGGAACCTCCGCCCTTACATCCAGTCTCACACAATCGCCGTGCTGAGCACCTATCCCCTCAGAACCATTCTCCACAGCCCAAACCGATCTGGCAGTATAATGAAGTGGGCAATCGAGCTCAGCAAATATGAGATCGAATACCGAGGATGGACCGCGGTCAAATCTCAAGTCCTGGCCGATTTCCTGGTCGAGCTGGACCCCAAGCTAGCAAGTGACGAACTCACCTGAGAAGTGGAGCCTGCACGTCGATGGGTCAGCTTCCAAACACGGTTCCAGCGTCGGCATACACCTCGAATCCCCGGCCAAGGAGATCCTTGAACAGTCCTACCGTTTGGCCTTCCCAGCATCAAACAATGAAGCTGAATACGAGGCGTCTAGCAAAAGCAATCAGGGTGAAGAAAATCCAGGCCTACCGCGAGCCCAGCTCGTCGCCAACCAATTCAGTGGAGAATACGAGGCCAAGAACGACCGCATGGATGCTTACCTAAAAGTAGTCCTTGACTTAGCAGCATAATTCTCCGAGTTCACCCTAACCAAGATTCCCCGAAGTGACAATACTTCTGCGGACGCCCTCGCCGCGTTAGCTTCCACCTCAGACCCAACCAAACGACGGGTAATTCCCGTTGAAAGCATCGACTTCCCCAGCATCGAGCTGCCAAAAGGGGTCTGCCTGATCAACCCCCAAAACGAAGACCTCGGCGAAGACATGCCGCCTCCTGAAGAACTGCCACCTCCTCCACCCGAGCCCGAGCTACCGGACTGGCGCGTGGACATACTCCTACACATCGCGGACGGCACCCTCCCACCAGATCGCTGGGCGGCTCGTCGATTAAAGAAAAAGTGCGCTCGATACACTATGTTGGACGGAAATTTATTCCGGTGGAGCGCTTCAGGAACCCTGCTCAGTTGCCTCCATGAGCAAGAGACTATTGATGTGATGAAGGAAATGCATTAGCGGTCGAGCTCTCGCCCTGCAAATTCGGAACCAGGGCCACTACTGGCCGACGATGCTTCAAGATTGCGAAAAGTTTGCAGCTCGGTGTGAGAAATGTCAGCGCCATGGCCCACTCATCCACTGCCCCACTGAGCTCCTGACCACCGCGGTGGCGCCCTACCCATTCATGCGTTGAGCCATGGATATAGTCGGACCGCTTCCCCAATCTCGTCAAAAACGCTTCCTCCTAGTGATGACCGACTACTTCACCAAGTGGGTCGAGGCCGAGGCCTACGCCAAGATCACGGCGGACGACGTCCGCAAGTTCGTTTGGAAGTTCATCATCTGTCGGCACAGCCTGCCATATGAGATCGTGACTGACAACGATGCCCAGTTCACGTCTGTACTATTCGAGGATTTCTCCGCCAAATGGAAGATCAGACTGAGTAAGTCCACCCCGAGATATCCACAAGGCAATGGGCAAGCCGAAGCAACCAAGAAAACCATCCTCAACGGGCTAAAAAAACAGCTGAACGACAAGAAGGGCTCTTGGGCTGACGAGCTAGATGGAGTGCTCTGGTCTCACCGCACAACGCCCAGGACGGCGACAAGTCGCACTCCATTAAGCCTATCTCACGATATGGAGGCGATGGCTCCCTCTGAGGTCGGACTCCCCACTCTTCGCCGCGCTATGCTCACTCAGCATTCCGACCTAAACGACGCCGTGCACTTGAGCGAGCTTGACTTTCTCGAATAACAACGCGACCAGTCCCTCCTACGAATCCAAAACTACCAACAACTCGCCTCCAAGTACTACAACAACAAGGTGTAAAACCGGTTCTTCGCCGAAGGCGACCTGGTTCTACGCAAGTTCTTCGAAAACAAGGCTGAGCTGAACGCGGGCAAAATCGGCGCCAATTGGGAGGGCCCCTACCTCATCTCCAAGATCGCCAAGCCCGGCGTCTACGAGCTGGTCACAATGAACGGCGACGCAGTCCCGCGCTCATGGAACTCAATGAACCTCAAGCGCTACTACTACTAAGCCCCCGAGCTCCGCTTCCCGTTTTACCTTTGTAAACAACTGAACTACGATTGGCTTGATCCCTTCTACTAAAGAGTACGTAGGCAACCCCTAACCAGGGCTCAGCTATAAACCTAATAAAATCTTTTCGAGATTCCAAAAAAAAAAGAGAGGGGGAAAAGAGGGCACACAAACAACGGATACGGCCCCGGCCTGTCCCTACAAAAGAATGCGGTCTACGACTTATTCCCAAAATAAGGTCCACAACCTTATTCCCCTGCTCATCTCACAAAAAAAAGGGACCGAGCTCAAAGCTCGCACCTCCCACAATACACAAGCTATAAGTACTGAAGCCGAGCTTAAAGCTCGCACCTCCCACAGTACACAAGCATTAAGTACTGAAGCCTAGCTCAAAGCTCGCACCTCTACCAGACACACAAGCATTAAGTGTCTAAAGTTGAGCTCGCTACTCGCACTAAAAAAAAAGAGGCACACAAGCTTTAAGCGCCTTAAGCCGAGCTACACCTCACAAACAACAAAAAACAAAATTCGGGTACACATGCATTAAGTATCTTAAGTCGTGCCATACCTCGCACCCAATACAAAAACAACATGACACGGTCTACGATATGTTCAAACAGAATATAGCAAAGGGATACGGTCCACGACCTACTCTCGCTAACTCAGAGCTCGAGCTACGCTAACGCTAAAACCTTACAAGAAAAGCAAGAGTGCGAAAATTGCAAATTTATTCATTAAAGAGGGGGGGGCTAAACGCCATTTTACATAGCGGCCAACGGTCCACAAAAAAAAAAAAAAAAGAGGAAGAAACAAATTTATACAAAAGGCACTCCGGCCTACAAACTCTGATCCCCTTCAGCACGGGTACCTTCTACGTCGTTCGGGCTCACGATCCTCAGGTTAGTGCCATGCTCACCCCGAAAAGGCTGATCAACCTGCTCTTCCCCGACCCCGGTCTCAACGGACGACGGGATAATATCAGCTTGAGCAAGCGGCGCAATGGCATCCGGGGCCGGCTCACGGGCTGTCGGATCAGAAGAAACTGCCAGCGCAGTGGCACCTAGGGTCGGACCCGTGGCTTCTGGATCAGAAGAAGTTGTTGGGGAACTGCAGCAGGAGGAGTCGAACTGGGCAGAGTCCGCTGAAGCTGGATATCAGAGGTGCAGTCAGAAGGAATCTCCAAGTCGTCCGAGCTCAGATCCGGAAAATCGATCTTGTCCAGCTCGGCTCCGTAGCGCTCCTCATCCTCCTTCAGCTGCGCATATCGGTAGAACGGTAACTGTCCTCCTTCTCCATCCTTTCGAGGCACTCCCTTGTTCCAACCACCTGACTAAGCATCAGGTGGGGACCTGCGGCCCGGTCTCGACCAGTCAGGTGGGCGCGGATCTTCTCCATCTTCGCAGCCCATTTTCAGTTCCTCCTCTCCCACCTCGCAGTAACCCGCCCGCTCTCCTTAGCCGCGGCTGCCTTCATCCGCTCTATGGCACTCTCCAACCCCTTGACTCTAGAGCGAAACGTCTCCCACTCCCCCTTCGCGAGCACAAGCTCCTTTTCCAGAACGGCGGATCGGGCCTTCTCCGCCTCCAGCTCTATTAGCACTTGGTCCGCTTCTAAGGCCCGCGCTCGTGCCTGCGTCGCAGATGCCTCCAGAGCAGCAGCCCGGGCCTTCTCACCTTCCACTTCCTTCTTCAGCTCGCGAATGCGAGCCGTCAGGGCCTTCTCGCCCGCATCCATACGCCCCTTCTCGAACGCAACTTACCCCTCCCGGTGAATCACTTGCTTCTCGTAGAGCTCCCCGAGAAGGGCAATATGGGACATCTTCTGCATCAACACAGCTTTCATTAATATATAAAAAAAAATAATAATTTTCATACCCGAGCAGCAGACCGCGCCGCGTTTTAAAAGGCAATAGCCTCTGCCATCTCCGAAGGAAGGCAACGCGGAGATTTCTGCCCGAACGCGACTGCATGAGCCAGATCAGCACACACAGCCCTGTCTGAGGTAAACAGGGCGTTCCCGTCCTCATGGAAAAAATAGAAGCTATATATAGTCATTAGGCTCCGCGTCAGAACCACCCGACGCATCATCACCAGAGGACCCGCCCTCCTCCCTCACCTCGGGAACCTCAGCCCGATCTTCGTCTGCAGCAGCAACGACCGTATCGGTTGCCCGCTATTTGTCCCCACCCTCAGGCTCTTGGGCTTCAGCACCCATGTCCGCATCCCCGCCCCGGCTTACGGACTGACCATCGCCCCGGGACAGCTCAGTCCTCGGGCTCACCGTCACATCGGGATCCCGTTCCCCAGTCACCTCAACTAAGGGGTCTCCGACTAGGTCAGCCCCACGATCCCCCGTCTCCTCCTCCCGACCTACGGATGGAGACCCCGCCACCTCGGCGCTTCGTTCACCAGCCTCACCGTTTCTCCTTTTCTTCGAGGCTGTCTTCTTCCCCTTCCCTTTCTCCACAGCAGACCTATTCTTAGAAGCCCGTGGCGGGTCCTGCTGACTCGGTACCACCGGGACATGAGGAGGCGGCGCGACAAAGGAAGCCGCGTAAGACGGGACCACAAATCTTGATCGGCCTGCACACCAATAAACCGTCAGCCCGGCGCAAAAAAAAAAAAAGGGAGAGGAGACCTACCAGACATCGCAGCTTCTATTCTTTCTGGCATGAAAGACTTCCAATCTATTTGACCCACCGACCTGAGAACTGCTAGAAGACCACCGTAGTCAGATAGCTTGACACCGGCAGTATACAGACCTGAAAACGAAACCACATCATCAGTTAGAATAAAATGTCTTTCGAAGACCGGTCTACAAACCACTACCCGGAGAAAAATTTCATCCCGGGGTATATCTTCCTGCCGGGTCAAGACCAGCAACCTTGGTAGCACACACGAAGAAGTAGCTGCGAGACCACTGGTCGACCTTGCTAAATTTGTCCTCAATGAGATCCACATTGGGCTTGAAGGAGGCATAATACGTTCCCGGATACGCCGGGTTCCCCTTCTGCAAGATGAGATCCTCGAACGTGCTGGGAGTCACCTCCACATCGCACTCCTGCCCAAGAGTCAGCAGCACCACCATTCCCTGAATCGTGGATGGGCAGATCTGGGAGAAGGCCAGCCCCCATCTCTTGCAATACAAAACGAACAGGTCGGGCAGCGGAAAACGCAACCCGCACTTCGAGAAGAAGCTCTCATACAAACAGACGAAGCCCTCGGGAGGATCCCATAGGCGTTCGCCCGACTTGGGGAGCCGGAGAACGATAGAGGTAGGAAATCCACACTCCGACGCTAACTTCGTAAGCGACTCCGGCGTGCTCCAGGTCGGCGATCCACCCAGATCGTAGGAGACCGGGGGGGGGGGGGGGGGGGGGCTTCAAAGCCTTAGGTTTCCGAACCCCTCCGGTTCGGCCACCTCGCCGACTGCCCGGATTGACACCGCGACCACCGGAGGGATGTCTCCTAGTCGTCGTCCTACCCTGATGAGCCCCACGGTGAACAGCCCCCGAAGTCGAGGGGGCAAACTGTGCCCCACCTCCTTCGCCGCGATGAGGGGAGGAGGTGCGCTTTGAACCTTCATTCGGCGAAGAAGAACTCACCGGAGAACCATTCCGGTCACTAAGAGACGCCGATTCGCCGCTAGATTCAACTCTGGGCTTTCTCAACATCGACGCCATCACACAACTCCAAAGAGGAAACTTCCGAACTAAAGCAACCGACGGCGAAGAAATGAAGAAATCGAGTCCCTAACGAAAATTTTACAGAGAAGTAAAGGAAGAAATGTTATCTTTATGTGCAGGAGAGTAAAAATAAAAAAAGGAGGAAGAAGAATGGCTTAAATAGGAAAGGAAGAGGACAATGAAGCGACGCCTCGACATGTGTCAAAGGGGCGCGATCTCCAAAACCCTAATGATGGCGACTCTTCGATTTCCCCGCGCAGAAAGCAGAAACCGCCTCGAGAAGTGCGAAGCATCCCTCACACGTCCCCGCGTGAGCAGTACGCGCAGAAAGTGGAACGTCGCTTCGGTCTCCCACGCGTGACCAGCACGCGCGAACAATATCCATATCTTCGGGAAAATCGACACGTGTAAACGATTATTCACGCCCAAACGACAGCATCCCGAGCTCGACCATAGAGATTCAAAGCACCAACCTGAGATGCGCCGAGCTAACACAATATCAACTTCGATATATTCGCCACACCTCATGACACCAAACTGGGGGGGGGGGGGGTGGCTATTGTTGGAGGTGGGCTTAGCACCACCAATTAGCTAGGCCCATCTCAGCAAAAGTTCATTCTCGATTAAGCCAGCCGAAGGTTAACACTTGACCAAGGAAGACACCGAGCTGATATCCCGAGCTCCTACCTCAAGTTCATCCCGAGCTCCCAAGAGCCCATCCCGAGCTCGGGCCATCACCACACCAACTCCATGCAGAAAGACCAAAGGGAAAGACGACACGTGGATGACAGCTCGCCGAACAGTGTGCTATTTTCGTAGGAGCATGGCGCCGAGCTCGATATCTCACCAACTCCGTGAAGACCGAAGGGAAAGACGACACGTGGAGGGCAGCTCGCTGAATAGTGTGCTATCTTCGTAGGAGTATGGTGCCAGGCTTATCATAACCTACCTACCAAAGGAGTTGGAACACGCCTCTCAAGGAACCTTACCCACGAAAAGTGCTGGGAGCGCCACGTTACCCTGGGCTTTGGGGAACAAGGGGTCAACCCCTGCTATATATACCCTTTGGATTGCTATCATTGGGAAGAGGCTTTTTGGCTTTTCTCTTATACTAGACTTTAGACCCGACCTCTCTGCATTGTAACTAAGCAACGCCGTTTAGAACACCGAACTGGATTCCCGTCGGGACTAGTTCGTAAGTCTAAACCGTTCGCCTTTATCGATCATCAATACAAAGAATACGGTCCCCGACCTGTTTGTCACAATACCCGATCTGTTTTTCTCCTTCCCGACTGCTCCGAAATTAAGCTTAATTCATTCCATTAACGGAAATCTCACCTTCAAACCCCCTAATATACTTCTAATCATTGTTAGTGATCTTTTGGATCATCAATAATCCGAGGAGGAAACTACAGGTTTGTACTACAAGAAAACAGCATTTTGGCGACTGTAGAAGTAGTCGCCAATTAGTCGCTAAAAGGTGTGTTATGACTACCATGCGACTAAACCATGTAGTCGTTAATATTTAGTCGCTAAAGTATGTAGTTGTAAAATTAGTTGCCAAATGGCGACTACATTACGACTATACCACATGAACAGTGTGTAGCCGTTAAATAGTCGTAAAGTAGTCGCAAACCTTTACGACTAATCGGCGACTACGTTTGCGACTAGGTAACGACTATAGAAAGGGTCTAGATGCAGTCGGATAGTTTTAGTCACTAAATAGTCGTATATTTTAGTTACTATTTACCGACTATTCTATGACTAATGGAACGACTATTTGGCGACTAATAGGAATATCAATTTTCGAAGATGTAAATATTGTGCAACTAATTAGCTACTCTTTTGCGACTATTTGGCGACTAATAGGGGACTACCTTTGCGACTAGTTAACGACTATGGAATGGGTATAGATGCAGTCGAATAGTTTTAGTCACGAAGTTGTCGTAAATGTTAGTTACTATTTAGCGACCATTCTATGACTAAATGAACAACTAATTGGCGACTAGTTGGAACATCAAGTTTCGAAGATGTAAATATTTTGCGACAAATCAGCTATTCTTCTGCGACTATTTGGCGACTAACATGCTACTGTTTAGTGACTAAAATTGTAATCAAATTAAGAATATGGTGTGTCAGATTGGTGTTCGTCTTGTTTCTCTAATGGTAATATGTGTTACAAAATTAAAGAAATTTGATTCAAACTAACATTTGATTAAAAATATTAACTAAAGTATTCAACCTCCATAACAAATGCCAAAAAATAAACAAAATAACAAATTCATAAGTTCACAAGTAACAAGGTTCATAAAAAGTAAGCACAAAACCTAAGAAGCAGAACCAGATGGGGTTGTACTTGGATCTGGTCGACGAAGATTGGTTGATGGAAGCAAAGCAGTTGTTGCTGGAGCTGAGTGAGAAGCCAAAAAGTCTAGAAACCCCAGATCAGTTTGTCGCAGGTACTTTTCCACCAAGGAGAAGTGCTCTAGCTTTTCCTTTTGCTCAGCCGTAGCTCGGGAGTGCTCTGCTTCACGGACAACAATCTTAGCATCACGCCGTTCATTATAAGGTGTCTTCTCTTTGATTTTCTGTTGAGCTTCCTTCAGTTGCTCTTGCAGTGCAACAAACGATGAAGAGTCTCCCGGTTGCTTGCGCTTGCCATTGAGAAGAGTCTCCTTGAGTCTTCCAACTCCATAAGGAGTTCCTCGTGAATCCAACTCAGTGGACTGTGAAAAGTAAGAGAAAAACCTTAATGACAAAATCCAAGACTCTATAAATGCGAACTGTTAAAAATGTTACTTTACCTGAAGAAAGATGCTTGTATATTCATATGTTGTTAGCTCACGAGGTTGCAAAGCACCATCCAAAACTTCTGAAGGCTCTGTCACGAGCTCAGACAACTTCTCTTGCACCTTCTGCTCATATGTTTGAACGATTTTCTCCGCCTTCCTATCGACATACGTACCATCTGGCCTTGTATGTGTCCTAATGAAAACATCACCAAGACTAACCGGTCTTCCCAATTCCTCTTCCTGCAATGTTACAAAATAAGCAATGATAGCAAGTAAACCAGGAACATGAAACCAATCAAACATGAAACATGAAACCAGAAACATGAAACCAGAAACATAATTTAAAGTTGTTAAGGAGTAAGAAAAAGTTAAAGTAACTAACCATTTCTTGTTGGATTTGTTGATACGACTTTGGCCCTGATAAGTGGATGTGAGGACCGAGACCTTTACGGTCAGACATACGAGCATTGGAATAGGTGAGACTCTTTTGCTTTGCTTCTTCAGTGTCCTAGTAGTCGGTCATCGTTTTCCAGAGAGTGTCGCCGATCCAATTAGGTCGTTCTCGACTAGTCCTCGCGGTGCTAACCATGTCTTTCATCCGGCGTTGACAGATCTCCTCAAAATACCCTTGAACTGTCCCTGTTATCAAGGGATCCCAGGTGTGGGATTTCTACAATACAAAGAGAATATAATGATGTTAGTGAAAACATCACAAGCAAACCTATATGTGAAGGCTATAGGACAGAAAACTGTACCGCGAACTCGAGGAAGTATCTTTCTTGTATGTCCCGAGGCACACATGTCCAGCTATAGTAGGGAGCATCGAATTTGTTTGTAAACACTTTAGTAATTGCCTGAACCAGTTTCGATCCCTTGTCGCGAGTAAACCTGCAAACACACATGAAATAAAGAAGGACATAATACACACCAGAAGCAAGTAATCCAGAAACATGTGAAACCAATCAAACATGAAACATGAAACAAGAAAACATGAAACCAGAAATATGAAACATAATTAACCTGTAAACCAGAAACATGAAACCAGAAACATGAAACATAATTAACCTGCAAACCAGATACATGAAGACATAAGCATGTATCTCTTACATGCCTTGTGATCAATACTACACATTACAGATTTGACAAGACAATTAAGGAAAGAATACAATCAAACATGAAACATGAAACCAGAAGCATATTTCTACACTTAGACACCAAACTGACCCTAAGATTAACCAACCGCAACAGAAAGACAATGACTGGAAGCTAAGCCAATAAGCAAAGGCAACAAAAAGAGAAGCATTGTTCCCCCATTAAAACAAACCAAAAAACAAACACTTACAATCCAACACTTAGCTAGAATCTAACACTTAGAATGTAACACTTAGAAGAAACAAACCACGAAACCAACATTGAGAATCAAACACTTAGCAGAATCTAAAACTTAGCAGAATCCAACACTTACCTACAATCAAACAATTAGCTAGAATCTAACACTTATAATCTAACACTTAGCAGAAACAAACCAAGAAACCAATCTTGAGATGCGATAAACTTACCAGATATCAATTAAGAAACATCTAGAACAATACAAATAAGAGACCGCTAGGATGTAACACTTAGCAAGAGACGACTTCAAAATACAGTAATCTTCCAAAACATCTAGAACAATAATGATTCAAATCAGCTAGAACAATAATTTAACACTTAACAAGAGACAATGGTGAACAATACAATCGCATTTACTGAACAAGATGTGATACAATTACCAAGTCAGATTAACTGAACAATACAATCGCATTTACCAGATGCGATACAATTACCAAGTCGAGTTCGGAGTTGGTGTGGGAGAGAGGACGGTGGTGAACTTATCCCGGTCTGGCACCATAAGCAGAGCATTCAGAGCCCGGAGCGTGTCCACAAGGAGATCCAGCAACTCTGAAGCAGTTTCATCATGGCAGTTGTGTCCTTGAGAAGAAGGATGACTCTGACCATGAGAGTCACGAAGTGGTGACCCAGGAGCGTCCTCCAGTGGAGCCGAAGCAGTCTCAGAGAGTTCTTGTCAACGGTGTTGAGGCATGGAGTTCTCAAAAAGTTGTTGTGGCGGTGGAAAGCTCCGGATATTTGGTGCTGACGTTGACGGTTTATCGTGAACGGGGAGTTGAGGTGATGCCGGCATGAAATTGTACTACTGTGGTATATGGTTGGGTGTTCGCGATGAAGAGGCGGAGCGATTTGACCCTCCGGCTCTCTGAGAAACGTTGGGAACGATTTTTCTCTTCTGTCCGTTACGGCCGTTCTCTCTAGGCATCGTGTGATCTTCTCTGATATATGAAGAAGAGGAATCGAAGAAGAGGAGTCAAAGAAGTGGAATCGAAGCAGAATCGAAGAAGTTTATAGCAAAAGGGGAATCAAAGGAGAGGAATCGAAGACGAAGGGGAAGAACAAAACGCTTGACTTAGGGTTCCGTAGTTAGGTTCACGGGCTTTGTGGGAAATTAGGTTTTTTTTTTTGCGAAATTGGTTTGGGCCTCAACCCAAATTTTTATGTTTTTGTGTTTAGTAGTTGTAACTTAGTGGCTAAACCTGAGATATTTGTTGTCTCACGCATCCAGACTTCTTACCTACGCATAAAAAAAAAAATTAAGAGATAGGAAGTGAGATCGGCTTTCAATCGTGATTTCATAGATCAATTTGTAGAGGTAAAATCTAGCCCGCAATCGTGGGTTCATAGATCAATATGGATAAATATTTGATATGATTTTGTTTTATTTCTGAAATTCTATTGTTCTTTTGTTGTTAGGCCAATTTGTTGTTGTCGGAGAAGAGACACGGATTAACGGCTACGACCACCAGAACAAACAAATGCTTAGAGTGGTCATTCCGGTGGATCTAGAGCTCAATAAAAGATCTTAAGATAAAATCCTGACCGCAATCATTCATGTTTTCATGTTTACTTTGCTCAATACTTCATTAAGATCTAGATAAGATATATTGAAAAATGAATGACTTGAAAACAGAATTATAATTTTTTTGCTTGAAAAAATAATTACTTAAAATAACAACAATATCCGAAATGAGTTTTGAGTTCACGACCAACAACAACCACAACCAAAATATCCGAATATCCGAGACAATGAACAAGATAAGATGAAGTAAGATTTAAACTCTGAAAACAAAGACAATCATGTCTTAGAATGGCTTAAATCCAATATTGTGTTCATTTTTGTAACTTTCTGGTAGAGGATATGGGTACCTGTAAACATTTAAAGGTTTACAAAATTAGTAAACAACATCAAATCTGAAACTATAATATTCAAACTCAAATCAACATCAAACTCAGTACAATTTTCTATCCTATAATCTGAAACTAGAATCTTCAACTTCACTTCTGAAACTATAATCTTCAACCTCACTTCTGAAACTCTAATCTTAGTTTTCTGTCCTATAATCTGAAATTATAATCAACATCAAACTCAGTACAGTTTATTGTCCTATAATCTGAAACTATAATCTTCAACATCAAATCTGAAACTATAATCTTTAAACTGTAATCCGAAAATACAGATTACTTATGAAACGTTTTACAACTAAGTTATACATTTATCTTACCCGTTCATAAATGAGTAGAGTTCTGGGAAACTATAATCTTCAAACTCTATATTGAAAAGGCCTTCTTCTGCTGTTAGCCATGTATGACCTATAGTTGAAAGAGTTTGTGGTTGTTAGTAAGGTGTGTGATATAACAGAAACTAGACAATGATAAACAAGATAAACTCACCTCAGAATTTTTGGACACGGAAACATTTTAAAATGCAGAAAATGTGCCATTCATGAGAACTTGTAAAACTTGAGGATAATTGGTCAGCCAATTCACCATATGCCAAACACGCTAACCCTTTAAACCTGTCATATATGAATATTCATTTAGAAACGTATTTTAGTTTGTTAATTCTATCAAATAATTAGATTTCACTTACTCTCTGTCTCGGATAGTAAACTGAACACTTGATTTCATCTTTGGAATCTGATAAGAAGATTCATCTGACCATCTTCTTTCCTTCTTTCCAACCCACGTTATTACTCCTATAACATCTATAACAACAAAAATATGACTATATAAACAATACAAAATATTATGATCTAAATGAATGTTTTCTGAATCTAAATGAAGATACCTATAGGATAGCGTTCTGCAACAGGGCCTCAGATGATGTCAATGATGGGAGTGAAAACCAAGAAATGATTGTAGTTTGGATAATCTTTGAGTAAGGTGAATTCTGTGTCATCCTTGAAATAAATTTGATAGCTGTGGCGATTGGTTTTGCCAAGAATATCGCAAAACATCACAAAAAAACCTTGAGTGAGAACCAATAACGTTCAAAGTGTTTCACCCAAGAAAACGATCTCAATGTCTCTCCTGAAACGTGTGCTTCTATTCTTGTTCATTGAAGAAAAAATAGTTAGTTTTTAGAAGCAATATAAAAGAATAGAAGATAGATATTACCTCTTCATCACAAAGTAGTAGATTCATAGTTGGTCCAGACAAATCTCATTCTCTTGTCCAAACACGCAAGATCTTGACTTTCAGATTCCAAACTGTTTTAGATGTGTTGATTTGTGATAGTAAGTGGGAAGCTTCGTTTGCCATTTCCAGTTATCTTGAGTTATGAGAAATTATTTCTTTTTCGGCAGGACAATATGTGAGTAGTTTTAACTTTTGGTTACAATATATATATATATATATATATATATATATATATATATATATATATATATATATATATATTGTAACATTACTAGGGTTGCCGAATAGTTTAGAAGCGGAAGAGTCGAGGAGGCCTTAAAAGGAGGATACAGTTGCATCGGTAAGATTCTCAACTGTCATGTACACATCCTATTTTTCAAAATTGGCAATGATTCACCGCATGAAATCTTTTGAGATATATTTATTGTAACATTACTAGGGTTGCCGAAGAGTTGAGAAGCGGAAGAGTCGAGGAAGCCTAAAAAGGAGGAAACAATTGCATCGGTAAGATTTTCAATTGTCATGTACACATCCAATTTTTCAAATAAGGCAATGATTCACCGCAGGAAAACTTTTGAGATTCCAAACTGTTTTAAATCTTTTATTTAGATTTTATTAGAAGTTTATGTTAATATATATATATATATATACCAACATCATATCCTGACAGAAAACCTACATCAATATATATATATATATATATATATATATATATATATATATAATTGTAATATATATCATGAGTGTAATATAGTAATATAATTGTGATGAAGGGTCAGAACAGAGTCAGGAAAATGAAGAGCCGAATTTTGCATCATGTTTACGTCAGTACCGAGTTCCTGAGATGTTTTAGAGATGTTGTAATTGACTGAACCAGTTTGGTTAGGCTCATTGGTACAAAGATTAAATTAATGTAAAAAGTTTATTTTTGATTAAAATATTGTAAACCACAAATTTTTAGAATTTTTGTTTTCAAGTTTGACATAAATTATGTTGACAATAAATTATGTTGACAATAATAATAAAAAAATTCATTGGTACAAAGGTTCAGCCAAAAATTAATGGTTAATTGGTTCTGTTAAATTAATTTGAAAATTTTATTTTATTTGATTAAAATGTTATGTTAAATTAATTTGAAAACTTTATTTTTGAGTAGAATAATGTAAACGACAAATTTTTGGAATTTTAGTTTTCAAATTTGACATAAATAACATAATTAACATTGTCACATAAGTAACATAAATAATTAGTAGGGTTCTTCGTCATCTGGTTCTTCATCAGAAGACGATAAATTACACCAAAATTCATCTTCTGGTTCTGCATCTCCGACATCGTAATCGAGAGGTTTATTGGGTTTACTCCTTGTACGAAATTGTCGAGTTCGAGATCTTCAATTGTAGTCATCAATACAGCACCATCATTTTCTGTTTGCAGAAGAGTCGGTTCTTTTTTTATCATATTCCCCTGAAATGTTTCTCTTCGGATTCACTTTTAGAACATTGAGCCACAACTGCTTCGGTTTTTTTTTGTGTATGGGTACGGAATATAACAAACTTGCTCCGCTTGCGATGCTGTTTTCAATATAAGTTATACATATATATATGATATCGACATTAATAAAATGCTATATATATATATAAGTACGTACCTAGAATAAATGGTTCGTATTTATTGTATTTGCTCGATGAAAGAATGTCTACAACGCCACCATTGCTCCTCCGAGTGCCTCTACCGATAACAGTCATACCAATTACACTTAAAAAGTGTGATTCTCAAATTGAGCATCCCCTCGTACTCGAGTTCTATGATATCAGTTAAAGTCCCGTAGAAATCCGCTTCATCAGATGCATCAGTGTAATTTTCACCTTTAACACATATCCCATAGTTACATGTCTTTCGTCAAGCGCCGTGATTTTGCGTATGAAACAAATAGCCTCTTGTAAAACACATTGGCCATGTTTTGGCCTTATTCAAAGGTCCATGTACTATCTCTTGAACCCAAGTAGGAAATGGATTCGTGGCGTTCCAGTAAGCAACCTGCATATATATAAACAATAGCATCGATATTTATAAGTATAAATGTATGCATAGTTATGAATATTACTTAGACATACACATATTCTTTCACCCATATATGATATTCGTCAGCTCTTTTCGCAGAGAGTTCTTTTTTGGATAATCCTGTGTATTTTGCAGAAATATACTCCTCGAACATACTATACAAGACCAACACAAAAATGAAAAAATATAGTGGAATATATATTAAAACGCATGGTGCGAGAGATGCCAACTTATATACCTCTCAATTGGCTGAAAATATTCACAATTTCGTAAAACATATGCATGTGCGCATTGATAATCTCTTTCCAAGAGCCATATTTCATGCATTTCTCCACTTGGATGGCCTACGTGCGTAAATATAGAAGGTACCACAGGGACATGATATACAGGGACTTCACCTTCATCGAATCTTGTTAACCTGACCGAATGAGTGAAAAGTAATTCACATTAAAATACATAGCATGTATATACAATATAAATGGCATTGTGGACATGAAGTGATTGAATTTAGCATTTACCTTGATTTCGTTTGTATATTCGCGGCAAAGTAGTGTTCTGAGAAATAAGCAATCTCGTCATTGATATATGATTCAATAATCGATCATGCCGCATATCTTTTTTTCTTTGCTTTCCCTTTCAACTTTTTGAAAAACCTTTCAAAAGGATTTTCAAAAGGATACATCCACCTATATTGGACAGGGCCTCCTAATTCAGCTTCATAGGGGAGATGTATAGGCAGGTGCTCCATCACATTGAAAAATGAAGGTGGAAAGATCTTTTCCAAATTGCATAGGATCAAAACTATGTTATGTTTTAGAATTTGAACGCGAGTTTTATGCAAAGTTCTCGAACATAAGTCCCAGAAAAATTCTCCAACCTTTACAATATACGTGAAAATTGCGGAGCGGTTACTATATAAATTACTATAATAATATTTATTTAAAGAAATTGTCGTAAATAATTAGTACCTGATAACACAAGGTGGACATTCCGGTCTAGGAGGTCTGCAAAGATAAATGGAAGTAACCGCTCCATAAAAACATGGCAGTCATGACTTTTCATGCCTGAAAGCTTTTGGTTGTTCATATCAATACAAGTCTCTAAGTCTGAGGAATAACCATCTGAGAATTTAACTACATGTTTCACACATTCCAGTAAACTTTTTATGGCTTCTTCTGTCAATGTGAAGGCTGGGAAAGGAGTTTTACCCTCACTATCAATATGTAAGTGTGGCCGAGAAAAAAATTGTTCAATATCCAATCTTGACATGATGTTGTCTTTCGATTTACCCTTCACACTCATAAGAGTATTCATGATGTTGTCAAAAAAATTATTCTCTATATGCATCACATCAAGACAATGTCGGAGATTGAGGTCCCTCCAGTACGGTAGCTCCCAGAATATGCTTTCCATGTGCCAGTTATGTTGCTTCCCATAGCCCGACTTCTTCTTCTCGTGCCCGTTTCCACCGACGTCCTTTGTTTTTGATGGATTTACACCAGCCAACCGCTCGCAATAAACTTGCTCACCGGTCAAAGACTGAGGTGGATACTCTCTCGAAGCGTCTTTTCCCTTCAGGAAATCTTCGGTGACAATCAAACCAACACGTCTTCCTTCCGTTTGGTAGATAAAACGACTTTGTATTTTCCATGCAAACTGGACAAGACAATTTACCATGGGTTGTCCATCCGGATAACATGCTATATGCCGGAAAGTCGCTTATCGTCCACATACGCACTGCTTTTAGATTAAAATTTTGATTCAAGGATACATCGTATGCATCGACGCCATTAGACCACAATTCTTTTAACTCATCAATAAGAGGTCGGAGGAAGATATCGAGACTAGCTCGCGGATGATTTGGCCCAGAATTCAGAATTGTAAGAAATAAATACTATGTATTCATGCACATACTAGGGGGTAAATTATATGGAGTCAAGATCACAGGCCACAACGAATGATTACGAGACATGTCAAATGGATTGAACCTATCAGTACATAATCCAAGATAAACGTTACGGGGTTCTTCGACAAACCGGGGATTTTGATCTTGAAAATATCTCCACTTTGCCGCATCAGAAGGATGACACATTTCTCCCTCCTTTGATTGGTGCTCGGCATGCCATCTCATTGCCAATGCAGTCTTCTCGCTCTGATACATTCTCTTCAATCTGTCAGCAATAGGTAGATACTACATACGACTGTATGGTACTTTGGTTCTACGTCGGTCGTTCTTAGGCTTCCATCTTTGTGCACCACAAAACAAACATTTATCTTCCTTCTCGTCACCTTTCTAGAAGATCATAAAATTTTTAATACAAACATCAATTGTATCATATGGGATGCCTAAATTGCGCATCAATTTTTCTGTCTCGTAATGTGATCCGGTTGACTTGTTTTCTTCTGGTAAATAGTCTGTCAAGATTTCGCAAACCGAATCGACTAACTTTTCACTCATATTATATTTTGCCTTATTTTGCATGACTCGAGCAGCTAAGGATAACTGCAAGTGACCTTCACGACAACCATCGTATAATGGATTCTTTGCACCTTCTAACAAGTCGTAAAATTTCTTTGAATGGTTACGTACCGGTTCTTCTACATTCTGATAACTACCATCATGATGATAGTTATCAAAACTCACGTTATGACGAAATGCATCATTCACCATATCCACATATCTATCTTCTACTACATTTCTCACATTTTCACTCCCACTTATATATGGCGTATCAACATAACTCGATCCTAAATCCATATTGATTTCTTCTCCATGCTTATACCAAACATAATAATCTGGCATAAATCCTCTGCTATAAAGATGATTCCAAATTCTTGTCCCCGGGATAAAATTCGCAAGACATCATCGGAGGCATTTCAAAAACTTAATGTTTTTATGGATCGTGTGAATATTGAATCTGTTTCGCATTAAACCTTTTGCTATCATGTTTTTTATTTTCTTTTTTTTGCCATGATAACAAGTAGCTGAGTTACGTTCATTTGTAAAACTCAAATTTCATTTATATGAATATTAACAGTTTCGAAAAAGAAAAAAAAGAGTCATATATTAACAGTAATCTTCTCACTTTCCAGCTGTCCCTCGAGCTCTCTTTAATTGCAAATAAGCCACTCTTCTACACGGTATAGGTTGGTTATATGGTTAACTCCCGAACCAATCCAACAAGTTGCTAACCGAATACCGAAGATAAACCAGTCACATGAAGTTTGTTAACAGTAAATGGAGCATTCAATTTTCTCATTAATTTGGCTATAAACATGTATCCCTCTGTCACCAATTAAATTGTAAGTAACTATGAAAAAAATCAGATCTTCTTTCACCAATCATTTGAAACATTATTCGATTAAAAAAAATTATTACTAATTAAAAGGTTAGAATATCCTTTCTAAAAAAGAAGACTAATTAAAAGGTTTTCACATAGGTTCGTACATCTTCTAAATTTAAGATTAGAATAATATAAAAAATTCTATAATTTTAAAAACAATTCATATATGGAATTTATTCTTTTAACCGTTATAAGTTACTAAATCCGATATATATATATATATATATATATATATGACTATCTGGATAACAATAAGGAAGTAGATACAATAATTAAAATAAATATATAAAATAAACAGCTAAACCAGCCACATATAACAATAACTAAAATAAAACGAAAAACAAAAATTAAAATAGTATAAGCATAACAATAATTAAAATAAAACGAAAATTAAAATAACATAAGCATAATTAGTATAATGGGCGGTTAAACCAGCCACTTATAAATTATAAACATAAATAAAATTATAAACGAAATACGATTTTATAAACTTATTTATGGAGATTGTAACAATGCAAGAGATTACAAGAGAGCAAGAGAATATGGTAGATACAATAATTAATAATATGCGTTCTTCGATACGCGGTTTTATCGCGTTTTGTTGTAGTAGATCGTATCAAAAGATTCGTAGATACCGAAAAGATTCGTAACAATGATTTGTCGAGATTTGTATTATTCTGATGGCGAGAAGTCACACTCCATTGTTTCCGAATATCTCTTCATCAATATCTGGGACATTAGAACCTGATCCACTTCCCGAGAACTGAGAGATAGAGTCTGAGATTGAAGTCAGAAATCGTAACGAGATTGCCTTTATTTCTTCTTCGGATTTAGCTGCTGCTAGCATCGATAACATCTTTGATTTTTGGGCTAAGAAGGAGGTTGTTTCCGGTGTTTGGTTAAGTGTTTGGTTTGGTGTTTGGGTTTGGGCTATGGACAAGTTTGCATTTTGGATTTTTATCCAATCTAGTATATTGGACGGGTAAAAGTTTGTAGAGATCTTGAATTTATCCCACCATTTTACTCTGAACTTTCTTCTGATCATCGGGATTAGATCCGGGGAAAACTCGAGAGTCCAAGAAAAGATCTAAGGAAAATGAAATTTAGAATGGAAGAGGGATAATGGAGGAAATTTCTTTTCATTTTCTGATGGTACGAAATTTGTTTTGAAGATTTGGAAATATTTCTGTATGTTAGACTTGAAAATTTCAGTGACATAACCAAAATAGTTCCACCACGGTATGAACCAATATGGAGATTTGGATAGATCACAAGTGGTATCAAAAAAGATTAACCACGTGTGTTTGTGTTTCGGAGATTGGATCAAAAATGAATTATACCAAGCCTGACAATAGTCCCAGTAATTGAAATGGATATTGAAACATGAGAGATTTTTCAGATCATCTGGGAAATTTAGGTTTTCATTAAGATCATATTCCCAATTGCTTGGAGCAATGACCTTATGGATTTTAAAAGTGGAATAAGCATGATCAGTGTAGTTTTCATTGAGACAAAAATGTTTGAAGGACACTGATTAAGTTACTTCCAAAATTGTTTGAAAGAATAACACAGTTTTATATGTATTATGAGGTTTGAAAAATCTGTTTTTACCAAAATATTTTTCGATTGTTGAAAACGGGTCATTGTTGACCAAAAATCCTTTTTCAATATTTATAATGTTTTGATAAATAGATTTTTCAAAATTTTCTGAGGGTGAGGTTTGTGAAAACTCCTTCAAAATAATTTGCAAATTATTCGAAGGTTTTGAAATCATTTTAGAGGTCTGGTTTTCTTTTGAAATCATTTTTGAAAGGACCTCAGGAGTTTTTGAAGAAGGTTTTTTTAGAAGAATCACCCTCTTGTTTTGACAAACTTAGCTCGAAAGCTTTATGTAATTGTATAATTTGATCGATGATTTTCTCTGGAGATTGAAGAGAGTTTGAATCTTCTTATTTTTCACATTCTTTTTTGTGACTGAGATCCAAGGTTCTGTTTTTATATGTGGGGTGTGTTTGGGGGTATGGTTTTTTCTGAGATTGTTTCCAGGGATATGCCTTTGTCTTTATCAATCTTCCTCTGAGGCATCGTACCTGTTTTGAAGGAATGCTCGTGTCAAGAAATCTGGAACAGAGTTTGAATCTCCTTTAATATATTATATGTCGAAATCAAAAATACTTAGAATTGCTTGCCATAGCGCAAAAATCTGTTTTGAGGCAAGGTTTTTAACATCTTTTTGTAAAACGTCTGTAGCAATTTTGCAATCAATTCGTAAAAGAAATTTTTTATTCAGAAGATCACTTTGAAATTTTTGGATACATAATACTATACTTAAATTTTCTTTTTTAATAGTAGAGTAGTTCATTTGGGTATCATTCCAATGTGAAGACGTAAATTGGACTATACTCTCTCGACCATCTACATTCTTTTGCTTAAGAATACCCCCATATCATACATCTGACGCATCAGTTTCTACGACCTTTTTTAAATCTGGATCTGCTATGTGAAGACAAGGGATCTCAAGGACCTGTTTTTTAATTTTTTGTACAAATGCAGTATGCTCTTTTGTCCAGGGAACCAGGTTTTTCTTTAGACGACTATGCAATGATTTTGCTATCATATTTATGTTAGAACAAAAATCTAAAACATAAATAAGACTTCCAAAGAACCTTTGTAATTGGGTTTTATCTAAAATTTTATCGGAAAATTTATTTGCAAATTCCAAAGATCTTTCTATTGGTGTTATCATACCTTGCGATATGTAATGGCCTAGAAATATGATCTTAGTTTGAAATAAAGACATCTTTGTTTTTGAAATGACAAGGCATTTTTTCTTGCAACATAATAAAACGTCTTTAGATGTTTGAAATGTTCATCAAGAGAATTTGAAAATATTAAAATATCATCAATATTGACAATGCAAAATTTTGAATATTTAGAAAATATGTCATTCATGATTCTTTGAAATTCGGAAGGTGCATTTTTTAAGCCAAATGGCATTACATTCCACTGGTATTGACCAAAAGGGACTGTGAATGCTGTTTTATAACGATCGGTTTCAGATATTTGAATTTGCCAAAATCCTGATTTAAGATAAAATTTTGAAAATATGTGGGTAGAATAAAGCTTTTGAAGTAAATCTTTTTTATTTGGTATTGGATATCTAATCCATTTTAAGACAGTGTTTAAAGGTTTGTAATTAATTACTAACCTAGGAGTGCCTCTCTCTATTTCAGAATTTTTATTTACATAAAAAGCAGCACACGACCAAGGTGATCTTGATTTTGAAATTAGGCCTTTGTTTAAAAGATCCGAAATTTCGTTTCTACAATTTTTTTCTAATTCAGAGTTCATTTGTATGGGACGAGCCTTAGTGGGAATTTGTTTCTCATTGAAATTTTCCTCGTATGGCAAATCAACAATGTGTTGTTTGCGATCCCAAAAGGCTGTCGGTAAATCTGAACATATTTCTTTTTCAAATAGTTTATCTAGATTTGAAATTTTTTCTTTTACTTCTTTTGTATTTAAAGCTTCTTTTGTTTTTTGTAGTAAAAACTCCGATTTTAAATTTTTCAAATGGAATGTTTTGCTATGTATTAAAGAATTTAAAAACAATTCTTGTATTGAGCAAGCTTTTATTAGATTTAGGCTTCGCTTTTTTGGTGTTTCAAGAAATTGAAAAGAGAGTTTTTTCTTTTGGTTTTAAAAGAAATTGAATGATCCATGACTTTGTATGGTGTGATCAAGTTTATGAAGGGAGTTCCTAAAATGACGTTTTGGTATATATCATCTGTAAGGACAAATGCAGTTTTGATAAAAAAAAATATTATCTTTTAAAACTGAAGCTTCTGCCTTAGATGTTATACGAAGTTTATAATTATTAGCAGCAGATAATTTTTCTCGTATTTCTAGATGAAAAGATTTTGGGACAAGCCCAGACTTGTTGCAGTTAAGATCGGCTCCTGTATCAAACAGAGCGATCGTATCAATTTTGTATTTTTTGGGAAAAACAAGTGTGACTCTTATTTTATATTTTCGTGAGGTGATTTCTCTTAGGACACAAAGGAAATCATTAGGGGCGAAATCTAGAGATTGTATTTGTTCTTTTAGATTAAGATAATCTTCTATGTTATTTAGGTCATCATTGTCTCGTTCCTCAGAACTAGAATCATGATTCCCTTTGACAGAAGATAGAATCGAGTGAAAATACTCGGAATCTCTTTTTTGTTTTTCTTTAAGGGTTTTGAGATCGTTTTTTACTTCTTTAATTTCTATCCTAAGATCTTGTATCGTTGTTTTAGAACTATTTTCTTTCTTTTGTTAAGAATGGTAGTTAGATCATAAGATGATTTGGAAGATGTTGGACCATTAGATTTTAACGGGTTTCAGAGGATTTTACCTCTTTTTCATTTAGAGAAGAAATGATTGATTCTAGTAATTTTTGTTTTATTTGAGGATTTGAAATGGATTCTAGGATTTCAAGCTCGAATTCTTGATCTTTTCTAAGGACGTTTATTTTCTTTTCATCAGATCCTGAGCCAAATGATGAGTTTTTCAGTTCATCAACTTGTAAGGCTTTTTCAGAGGATAGCGATGAATCAAAATCATAAGATGATGATGAATGATCAAGCAAGAGATTCGAAATTTTACTTTAAAGTTCTTCTCCAAGGCCGAGTTCTTGGATTTTTCTGTTAAAACGGCATAATTTTGAAGTGTGACCCTTTTTATTATATTTGAAGCACGTGAGATTTTTATAGAATGGTTTGTTGGTTGGAGTTTCTTTTAGAGTATACTTCTTGGAGTATGATTTTTCACGAGGCTTTTGCCAGGATTTTTTGCGCGGTCTATGGTTTTTATAGTTTATAGAGTATTTTCTAGGCTTATTCTTAGAGTAGTAGGAATTACTGCAATCTCCTATGCAAGATTTATTACTTTTGCTATGGTCAATTTCGAATTGTTTACAAAAGGAGCCTAATTCAACTTTTGTTCTTTTGAGTTCCCATTTAAGATGTTTATGGAGTTTTAGATCTTGACAGATATTGAGACCTTCTTGTTGAACAATACTGATCAACTCTCCATATGTGAAATCATCATAATAGATTATTTTGGTTCCTGTGGAATCTCTAATTTTATTTCTAACCTTTTTTCCTAGAAGGGTGGGGAGTCCTGCGAGGAACTTTTCTTTCCAAAATGGTTGGTTTGAATCTTGACGGAGTAAAACTCTAGTAAGAAAAGTGTTTTTGTACCATTGGAAATCGCTAAATCTTTTGCACTTAAGATTTGAAAGGAGTTCGGCGTTCTTATCTCTAAGTACAGAAGGATCTCCTATAAAATGTAAGGTTATGGCTATGACTAAGGTAGCTACAGCATCTTGTTGAGGATTTCCTAAATTATCAAGGAGAGGCACATTATCCTCATCCGTTTTAATAGCATTTAGGATTTCTGAACATTGTTCTGTGTTTAGGTAGTTATCCCACCATCCTTTAAGCTGGCCCGAGAACCCAGTATTAAGAGTTCAACTACGGTCTTATCCTCATTTTCTATTTGCGTTCTATACGCATTTTCTGCCATTGTCATTTTTTGGAGAAAATTTAAGATATTGTATTCAGATATGCCATCGATATTCCAATCATAAACTAAAGACGAATTGAATCTAGATTGTTCTATTGGTTGGATCTGGCCTAGATCAGGGGCATAGATTAATCGACGTTCTTGATGGTTTTTCCAATCAAGACGGTTTATCTCAGGGATCAAATTTTCTTCGGAGGATTCGCTAGCATGGGAATCATTGGCTAGGGTATTTATTTGGACTTTAGAAGTTAGAGTATCATGAATATCAGATTCGTGAGGTGTACTACATTTCCCTATGGTTACTTTACTTAGTTGGCTTTGGAGAACACGAATGAACTCTTTATTCGTGTTTTGATAAGTTTTGACACTAGAACTTGAGATTTGGAAAGGTTTGAACATGGGATTTTTGTTTTTCTTTTCAGAAGAAGAATCTTTTGGAGTAATGGCTTGATTTTGAATTGATTTTTTAATTCTATCAAGTTGTTTGCCTATCGTGCCAAGATTCGTGTTTGAAAAATTATTTTGGACGATGATATTTTTTATATTAGCCTTATCATCATCTTGGGAGCGCTTAAATGAAATTGCTTCGATTGGTATACCTGACCATTCGAGCTTTATTCCTTGTGGAGGAGGATGGTTTGAACGAATAAGTTTTCCATTTGCAAGTGTTTCCCATTCAGGGGTTTTGTTACGATGGTGATAGGATTTGCAGTTTTGGAAAAAGGAAAATAAATTTTATTTTTGAAAGCATAATCTTCAAACCAATTGAAAAATAAAATTTGTATTTTATGTTTATGGAGATAGTTGTAAAACTCTTCTTGGATTACGTTCCTATCTTTTAAAAAGTTTTTAAAAAACCATAATCTTTTATGGGTGTTATTTTTAGAGTAAAATTCATCTCGAAAGAATTTTTTATTAATTTGAAAATCTTTTTCTAGGACATTTAGCTCATTTAACATATTATTTGTTCTGGCTGAAAAGGTAGGACTTGTTGTTTCGGATTTTGTGGAGAAATCATTTTGTTGAAAATTGTTTTCTGCTGAGTAAACAGGTTTTGGGATTTGTGTTCGGAAATCAACATTTCTTAAAACAGAATTTGGAATATCGGAAGTCGAAAATCTTGGTTGAAATTTTTGGCATTTTTCTAATCTGAACAAATCTTGTGCCAATTGAGTGACTCTTCCTAGATCAATAGTTTCTGGAAGAGAGGAAGATTCACATGAATAATCATCCATGTTTTCATGATTATTTCGAATGAAATAAAGTTTTACTTTTCCATCATGAAATTGCTCAATATGTTTTAAACGTGTATTTGGCTCTAAAGATTCTTGGGTTTTTGTAGGTTTTGGCTCGACAGCTCCTTCGAGGACCCATTCATCTGGAAGGTTTATATCTTTCAATTGAATAGATCTTGGAATTACGGAGTTGGATCTCGAAAGATCTGTTTGAAGTAAAAAGGTTTCACCCTTTTTACTTGAAAGTTTTACTTTTGAAGAGGAAGCACTAGTCATGGTTTTGTAATGAATTCTAAAAATTATTGCAACTGGAATGGATCCTTCCATCATTTCGTAATTGTAAGTTTTAACTTGTAAAACCAGAAATTTTAAAATATTTTTGTCTTTTAAGGAAACTGTAAAGTTTGGATAGCAATCAAATGAAATCGGACCAATACACAAACTTGATTCAAAAGAGATTAGTAAGGAATCTTCAAATATTTTGAATCGAGTGTCTCTTAAGATAGCTAAAATCGAAGTATTTAATCCTTCTTTTGAAAGTGGTTTAATCCCAACTTGGACTAAACCAATGTGTATATATTTGAAATTATTTTCTCTATGATTTTGTAAAGCACTTTCAGAAAACAAATGAATTGTTTCGAAAGGTTTTGTAAGTTGGATATCTTGTTCTTCAGTTTTGATTGAGAAATTTGTTCTTACAAAAAAAATTTTTGAAATTTGATAAATTTGGTCAATTTTTGGGATTTCCCAATTATCAATTGACCCTTGAAAATCATCTATGGTTGTTTCAAGACTAGTAACGACCCTTTTTGAATCTTGAATAGATTTTCTTTTGGACCTAGAAGAAAAAGCAGATTCAGACCTCTTTGATGTTGATCTAAAATATGAATTCATTTTTAAGAATACTAACAAGAATTATCTATCACCCCTTACGATCCTGTCTAGATATGTTGAAATAGCCCAACACCTACGGGACTTATGACCTTCTTAGACTGGCAAAAACACTCAGGAGAATAGAGTTTTTCTCATTAGAAATTAACAATGAACTTAATAAAAGATCACAAGAAACTTGGACCTAAGACGTTAGATCTTAAATTCCTAGGAAAACTATTAAGGATTCAAGTAGTAAGTCGAGACGGTAAGTTTTGAAACAATCCTAAATTCAAAATGGATTTCATCAAAACGCCAAACATGAGTAGTATGGTGTATGAAAAAATCTAATTGACCATCTGGATATATATGACATCTAACTATTTCTCTCTCCCTAACAAACAAATCCATGGCTCTGATACCATAACGATAAGGTTAGAGGTCATGGCTCTAACAAACCTAATTAACCATCTGGATATGGTATCAGAGCCATAGGTTTATCAGTGGCTGGTTTAATCGCCCATTATACTAATTATGCTTATGTTATTTTAATTTTTGTTTTATTTTAATTATTGTTATGCTTATACTATTTTAATTATTGTTATGCTCTCCCTAACAAACCTAATTGACAAACAAATCCATGGCTCTCCCTAACAAGCCTAATTGACCATCTGGATATATATGACCTCTAACTATATATATATATATATATATATATATAAACAAATAGTTTTTTTCCTTCAATAATTTTATATTGCATAATTGTTAAAATAAGTCAGAAATTTTAGTATTTGATTGTCAGAAAGAGTTTAGAAGGGCCATAAGTTCGATTTATAAGAAACATCTATTTTTCTTATAATCATTTTTATTTTGTAATAGTTGATGTTTGCTTATACATCAATAAAATGAAATAAGAAAAACAACACTCAAGAAATGCAAGGATAAAGACAAAGGCATCTCAAGAATTCGTTGCATTGGCCCTGTCCCCTCCATTTTTGTCGGCACAGAGCCTGACAACTCCCCATGGCACAATCTACTTCTTGTAAAACCTCATGACAAAGTTGGCCTTGAATCTCAGTCACCATCATCCCTAAAATATGTTTTAAAAACATAAATCATCATTTTTTATATAAAATACATGTTTTCATAATAGAATTAGAGAAATATAAAAAACCTAGAATGAGAATAACGAGGACAGCAAAAGTGGTGGTTTGACTCATTTTCTTGTGATAACTGAAGTTTTTAAATTACAAAACAATATCAAACACATACACACACACACACATATATATATGTATATAGTTAAAGATAAAATTTTAGTCAACTATAGTTAGATACAAATCAAGTCAAATAAAACATTTTAGATATTTTTTTCTTTTTGACGTCAAAAATTTTAGATATTTATGATGAATTTTAGTAAAAAAAAAATCTTAGATTTTTAATAGTTTATACATTCTATACCTTATAAAAAAAAGTGTATCCAATTTTGCCTAAAATTTGAAAAGATTAATAATTTCAATAAAATGAAGTTATTGATATTGTATAATATTAAATAATCTATATTTTATAAATAGTCAACATAAATTCAAAAAATAGTTAATCAATTACAAAACTAAAGATAATATTATTTATTTATATATATATATATATATATATATTTAAGATAAAAAATTAGTCAACTATAATTAGATACAATGTCAAAAAAACTATAGTTACATACAAATCAAGTAAAAAAAAACATCTTAGATATTTTTTTATTTTTGACGTCAAAAAATCTTAGATATTTAATGAAGAATTTTAGTAAGAATAAAATATTGTATTTTTAATAGTTTATACATTCTATACCTTATAAAAAGTGTATCCAATTTTGCCTGAAATTTGAAAAGATTAATAATTTCAATAAAATGAAATTATTGATATTTTATAATATTAAATAAGCTATGATATTTAATAATTAGTCAACATAAATTCAAAAATAGTTAATGAATTAAAAAACTAAGTATAATCTTATTTATATTTATTTATCAAATTAATCTTTTTCTCTGATGTGTCTGTTTATTTTAAGATTTTGATTCACTTTTAATTATTCAAAAATAGATCCGAAAAAGAAAATTTAGATATAGAATGATAACAAATTAATAAATAATATATGTAGAAATTATATTATGACTAATTGTATAGTTTATCTACCATTGTAAATTGAGAAATTACTTAAAATACCACTAAAATAATTTTTCGTTCCAAACATAAAATCACTAGTTTTTTTTATCCAAAACTACCAATAAATGGCATTTTCCATAAATATCACAAACACTAAAAATGAGTTTTAAGGGTTTATAATTTAAATATTTGGGTTTGGGTTCACAATTTTGGTTTAGGGTTTGATTTTTATGGTTTATGATTTATTTTTGAGGGTTTGGAGTTTCGTTTTGAGGGTTGAAAGTTTAGTTTTAGTTTTGTGATAGTTGTGGAAAAAAATCAATGTTTGTATTAATTTTGGAAATAAAAAGTTAGTGATAGTATGTATGGAACGAAAACTTAATTTAGTGATATTTTTGAGAATTGCTACATATTTAATGATGAAATCTCGACTAAACATGATGAAATCTCGATAACATTGAAAATTCTAATCTCTATTTCTCATTTATCTTATAACTTTTTTTTGGCGTCATTTATCTTATAACTATTATGTTTAATTCTTATAAAAAATATCATTCCTACGATATTTATAGTTTTGCTTTAATATAAATCATTTCACTAAAATAAAATTTATTAATTATTTATATTATAACCAATTAAGATATGCAATGTGAATTACTATGAAAAAAAGAGAGAGAAAAGTTAGCTTTAAATATAAAAATTTACATGAAGACCAAATCAAGCTGGTTTTTCAATTGTAGGTGTTTAGGTTAAATATTGTCTCTAAGGTTTGAGCAAGTTGTAATACCACATGTATTTTAGCTTAATCTTATCATCATTTATTAGTTGAATATTTTGTTTTTGGGTTGATTCTAAAAATATTTGGTTTCGATATTATAAAGATCCGAATAATTTAATGAATAATTAATATACCGCTCAGATTCCTTAACGCTAAGTAGTGTGATCGCACTATCTGGTACAAAGAGCGCTTACAATTGAGTGTCAAAGTTTATATTTGCGGCTACATCTATATACGTTTGAGTGATAGAAAAGCATAATGAACATATAAGTGTGTAAAATAAGGAATACATAGAGTTTTTTTACGAGGTTTGGTTTTCCTATATCTTCGGGACTTAGTCCAGAACAAATCCACTAAAACAATATTGCAATTACAATTGTATATGGTATCCAACACTACAATGTCTACCATTCTTTTTTAGATAGACAATCTATGAAAACAGTATCAAGCCACACATGACTTGACTACCATCCGACAGCACCGGTGCAACACCGTTTCCTCAACACTACAATCACCGTCGTATAGTGGGACGACGCCACACATATGTGTGCCTCTCTCAATAATACCCTAGGTGCGTCTTGCCTTTATGAGACCGCTTCTTGGTATTTATAATGATAAATCAAATCTATTTTCCTAATTCTACACAAATTAGGAAAAGACCAATTTCCTTTTCTCTTAAGACTTTCTTTTACTTTTTCTTTTTATATCTTTAGGTTGGTGATTGTAAACTTTGATTCCATATTGGATTAACTTGTTCAGCTCAGCTACAAGTCTCCACGCCAGCTTTCCTTTAACTTTTAGACTCTTGTGACACGTCATGTAACTGTGTATCAGCATATGTATCATGTTTTTTCCAGCAGATGTGTCATGTTCTGTTATGACATCTTCACAATCCATTCAGCACTAACACTAACAATCTTCCCCTTGATGACTGAGTTGTAGAGCTCAAACACACAACCAATATTCATATCTCTTTTCTGATGCTCTTCAAACTCCCCCTAAAACATACAACACCAGTTTATGAATTGGCTTGCATCTTATTCTTCAACTTGTCCATCTCAGCTCTGCTTAGCATGTCACGCTCTATGTTTATGTCACATCGTCTGATGTATCACCTGATGTATCAATATTTAGCTCATAAGATCTAACATCTTCAATCTCTCCCTTTTTAGCTTAGTTTGATACTCAAGCAACATGTTCTGCAAACAATTGAGGTGCAACCAACTAGACATCTGATTTTATCTCACAAAGTAAGACAACTTATCTCATCTCCACATGCTTGAGTGCACAACTAAGTCAAAAACCAACATAGATACATCCTCAAAGCATATTACCAATCATACATGATTCCTGGTTGCTAAGCATTGCACATACTCCCTCTTTTCTAATATAAGTGATGTTTAAAGTTTTTGCACACATATTAAGGATTCATTTAATTTTTATTTTTTCTATACTAAAAACATCATTTATTATCTATTTAACCATAATTCAACCAATAAGAAAACAATATGCAGAATACAAATGGTCAAAAACAATAAAGAGTTATTTAATTTTGTATTGAAAACTGAAAATATAACTTATTTGAGAACAAAAAAAACTCTTAAAACATCACTTATTTAAGAACGGATGGAGTATGAGTCTTCACATTCTCCTCCTACTACCGTGCTTGATCTTATTCTAACCTCTGTTCCAGACTCTGTTATAGACGATGAGACAATCTCTGCTTTATCAGGTTTCTTGATAGTAGCTCATAAGTAGCTGGTCCAACATCAAAAAGTTATTGCTTTCGCCAATAGGAACAAGATCAGAGCTTGTCGTACACACAAAATAATCTCTTTCTGATATGGTAGCATTTCTAAGAGCAATCATAGATAATAGAACACCATCTCAGACTAGAACACAAACTGTAGCACAAACTGATGTTGACCATTGCTGCCCCTACATAGACTATCTTAACTTCAATAAAATGCCAATCTTCCATCCAATCTCCAAATGAGTTCTCATTTGGTCAGAAAATAATTTCAGATGTCCAGAATGCTCCTGCAAAGATTCAGCACAAAAAGACCTTGTTTAACAACTTAACCACAACTTCTCGTAATACTGGTCATAGCATTTTTCTGAGTAGAACTGTCTCAGAAACTCTTGAATAAATCTCATAATAGCCGTTGAAATCTCGATCACACCATTGATTATTAATAAAACAGCGCGAAGCAACTTATCACCAAGTTTCAACCCGATCAGAACATTTTTGAGCCTCCAAACGTCCCGCTGAAGTTGGTCTAACATATCTGTTTTGTTCTACTACTTGTACATTTCCAACAATAATCTTAACTCTTCAGGGTTTCTTGTGTTGTGTCTCTTCACCCCAATATGAGACAGAGTTATGCTTTAAACCTGCAGATTCTCTTAACTCAGTGATATAATCCTTGGCTTTTTCCTCTCCTTGAATCGTGATTTTTCCCTTCTGTAATCTACAGTGTGAAGACCAACCATCTCTGAGCTTTGACTTGAGAATTTATGAGACACTTATGAATTCTCAAATGTGTTGACATTTTCTTTGAGCCAATAACAAGGCCCATGTCTTCCTTGAATCAGAGACAATGATGACTCCTTCTAACACCACTTCTCTTGATTCTGATTTCTGAAATCAGCTTATTCGATTCAAGCTTTTGATGTGAATCTTTTTTTTTTTTAATGAATGAATGTCAAAATATATTCACACCAAAAAAAAAGTTTTTACATTAATTGTTACTGAAATCTAAAGGTTTAGATAATAGTTTGAATTATTAGCTTAACGCTAGATAGTTATGGTGATGAGCGGGCTGCAAACCAGAGACACATCCCTTCCTCGTAATCCCGATCTCCCTGCTTCCGGATGGAACTGATCAACCGATTTCGTATGTTCTTGTCGATCATTTTGATAATCCGATCTTGAGAAAGAGGAGCTTCTCCATGCCTTCTTCTGTTTCGCTCCCACCATATGTGGTTGATGTGAGTCTTTCTTCGACGACATTATATAATTTCTTCTTTTTCTCTCTCCTCCATTGAAAAGAGCTCATTCAATGATTGACAATGGTGTGAGTCACCAATTCGGAGCAAAACCAATCACATACTTTCTAAACCATCTTTTGTAGAGAAAAATCAACATTGACATTTTCTGTTTCCGATGACAAACCAGGAACTGGTGTGAATTTAATGAACAACCTGGGTAATCCTAGCTGACGATGCCTCTGCAGCGGGAAATATCTAGAAATCATATGAACTCGACAGTGAATCTCCAATTCCCGTGGCTCCTCACTATGAGTTAACGAAACCTTTGACAAATTAGGTCCCATGAAATATGAATCAAATCGTAAAGACCACATGCCCATCTCCTAATTTACCTTATTTTAGCTCCTGGCGACAAACCATAATTTTTATTTACCAATAGATTATCTTCCTGATAGCACAAGAAGATTCTTCTTCTCTGATGGCTTACGACGGCACAAAAATAATTGAACCAGAAGCAGTTTCAAACCATTATTCTCAGTGAGATCTTTATTACAGACCAAAACCATCTATGAGACAGGAAACTTGTCGACAAATCATACATCTTTGAAACTCCTTCTCATGTGATGTTTTCAACATGATTCTATTCTTACACGGTGTGGAGCTCGTCTTTCTCATTTACTTCAAAATTTCTCCGCTAGCCACAAATCAAGGATCATACCTGAATGAAGAACTGAATTCTGTCGAGAACCTACTCTGATACCAATTGAAAGTTCATATTTGCGGCTAGATCTATACGTTCGAGTGATAGGAAAGAGTAACGAGTATGAAAGTGCGTAAAATAAAGAACACGTATAGTTTTTTCGCGAGGTTCGGTTTTCCTACATCCCCGTGACCTAGTCCAGAACAAATCCACTAGAACAATATTGCAATTACAATTGCATATGGTATCCAACAATACAATGCCTACCATTATTTTCTAGATGGACAATCTATGAAAACGTTATCAAGCCACGCATTACTTGACTACCACCCGACAACACCGGTGCAACACCGTTTCCTCAACGGCTGCATAATCCATAGACCATAATCACCAACAGATCTACAAATCTCGTATGGTGGGACGACGCCACACACATGTGTGCATTTCCCAATAATACCCTATGCGTATCTTGTCTTTATGAGACCTTCTCTTGGTATTTATAATAATAAATCAAATCCATTTTCCTAATTCTACACAAATTAGAAAAATACCAATTTCTTTTTCTCTTAAGATTTTTTTCCTTTTTCTTTTTATATCTTTAGATTGGTGATTGTAAACTTCGATTCCATCTTGGATTAACTTGTCCAACTCAAAAACAAGTCTCCACGCCAGCTTTCCTCTTCACAATAGCATTCTTTTAACTTTTAGACTCTTGTGACACGTCCTGTAAATTTGTATCAGCATATCATGTCTTTTCCAGCAGATGTGTCATATTCTGTTATGACAGCTTTACAATTCAGTCAACACTAATACTAACAGAGTGGTTAAACGGCTAAAAGACGACAAACTCCCTCCAATCTGGTGTTAAGTCCATGTGTCATGTAAGCGATAATCTTATATTCGGTTTATGTGTTTGATCTTAAAATTGTAACATGTTTTTAGCTGTCCAAAAACTAAAAATGAAAAGAAAAAGAGAAAAAAAACAGTCAATCCTAATTCTGAAACCATACAAATTATACAAAGTCCAGCGAATCCTCTTACATAAGTATATAACAGAGGATATATATGATAAGGTCACACACCGACTTAAAGTATCAATATAAATGCTCCAATAACACGCTTTTGAGTTTGGTGCGTTCCGAAACGGATGTTAACACCAAGTCATCATACGTACGTGTGGTGGCCTGGTGGGGGACGTATCGCTAGTGGTAATATTGTTTGTTCGTATTTACATGTGAATGTACCGTATTTATCTTAAGGCATTCAACTATCCAATGCATTCACAAATATGGTAAACCAACTTTTTCTGTTTTAAGAAAGTAGATAGATATATGCTTGATTGAGCGCAATATGATCCGGAATTGTTGTTATTATTAATACAATGGAGATGAAAGAAAAACAAAACTATAAATATAATCTTAATTTAACCATAAACCGACTTACACAGAAAATTTAGATCCAAATAAATAATCTAAGTTGATATTAAAGATTAGTGGTTCTCACTCATGGAGAAGTTGCTTTGTAGGTTTAGGATAGTAATCGATTCCTCGCAAGCGTAAAATTATCTAACTATTTCTATTTGACCATTCAAAATGGTATCATGTTTTAAACACATTGAAAAATTCGGTGAGTGTATTACTCGACGGCTATACTCATTCTAAAGAGATATTAATCAGGTGGTAAAAGCCTAAATCAGATTATAACAAAAAAAAAACTAAGATTCAAATAAACCCATGTGCTAGCATATCAACAATATATATATATATATATATATATATATATATATATAGGTAGGTTGATTAAATTAACTAAGATGTCTAAATTAATCGGGTGGTAAAAGCTTAAATCAGATTATAACAAAAAAAAAACTAAGATTCAAATAGACCCATGTGCTAGCATATCAACAATATATATATATATATATATATATATATATATATATATATATATATATATATGTTTTTTATTTGTGGTCAAATGATATTTTGCTTATATAGGTAGGTTGAATAAATTAAAATTGGCCGTCATGCTTTTAAGAAGTGGAGGATTATCACTCTGTCATCCCACACGTTTCATACACGCTGCGACTATATATTTTTTTGTATTCTTATGGAGTTGGTCCAATTCCATCACAACGCACCAGTGTGAAAGAATATTATTTTCTTCCACTCCCAATCTTATCGGTCAAATGAGTCCACCAAAACTCCATAATTAGAGGTTAAACAAAATTTGAGGTTAACTACGTGCGATAATATCCCATTTTCGGTTCTAGCTATACAGAATAATTAAATGACAAAAAAAACAAAAATAGATTTGACCAAATTTGGCTATAAAATATCGAGTTTCAAAGAAGCCAAACCCATCATGTCCTCTCTTTTACGCATCTGAAACCAAAAATATAAATACTTCACAAAAATGGCAAACTTCTCCGCCTTGCTCACGATAGCTGTCCTCCTTTGCTCCACGCTAATGTGCACCGCCCGTCCCGACCCGGCCTTTTCGGCCTCTATCACGATCATTCCAGCCGACCCATGTAACCTGGTTAGTCTGGGTATATATAAGCACAAACGTATATATGTATGCATGTAGTAATCAAAACGAAAATGTATATATATCAGAGCTTCTAAATTTTTCAAAATCTTTTAACACATCAAATATACGTTTAAAAATTTTGGTTCATAGTTTGAAATGTCCTATTGTATGATCAATTGGCAGGAAAAGAAGATAGAAGGAAAACTGGATGAAGAAGAGAATTGTGGCGCCGACGACGAAGATTGCTTAATGAGGAGGTCTTTGGTTGCTCATGTTGATTACATCTATACCCAGAAGCAGAAGAAGAATCTTTGATTTTTCACTGATTTTACTATGATTGTTTCTAACAAATTATAGCTAAAAGGTTACGTAATTCACATCTGTGAGTCATAATCCTTAATTAATTAGTATTAATTTCTCATATATAGAACATCAAGATATTTATGGTTGCGATGATCATATACAGTTACGACATCTAGCCAAAGATTTGTACAATTCAGAGTATATCCAGAGTACACCTATATAATTAAAGGTAGATTATTGAAAACATGTTCGCTTGTATTGTATGATTAAAACATAAATCATAAAAATGTTATCATACAAATGGTATTTCTGAAATTCTCCACAAAATGTCAACTATTTCAATAATTAAATAAATAATTAAAAATTCTCATCCTATTATTAATGGAAGATAATCCGACAGAGAATTACATCATGAGAAGATGGTAACAAGTCACTTATGGCCAGTGGAATAAAATGTCGAGGGCTTAGAGGCAAGCGAGGTAAAAGATTGATTGCAATAGCAAAGGAATAATCTTCTAAAATTCATCTTTCGATACAATATATTTAGTATCAGAATATGGAAAAAAAGAGATTCATTGTTGAAAACATGGAAACTACCATGGAGATGATGGTTCGGGAAGATGCACCATTTTTGTTGTATGGTGATATTCGTACAATTGCTGAAAATTGGCAGTCTTAAACTTTTTTTATTTTGGAAAAATCAGTACATTGGATTTTTAACCAAATAACATCTTTAGATCCAAATTGGAAATTGGTCAATGTAATACAACATGAGAAAATATTGTTTAAATTAGTTATGTTGATAACCAAAAATAAAAATCGCATCAGATCAAATGCGAATATAAGAACGAATAAGATTTTTCTCGGTAAAGTGTTGTCATGTTCATTTCTTTTGTTTTATTGTTGTTCAAAACTTTGTATTTTATTATTTTGTATTTTCTATATAATTTTGAATTTTATATATAAATGAATAAAAAAAACTACAAAACTAATGTTGATTTAACCGTATTAGATTAAACGTTAATGCAAAATTAACTTTAGTATCACAGTGTGTTAATTTTGACTAACTTTAGGTTTAATCCAGCCTAATCAATGTTAGCTTTTGGGAATTTTTTCGGTTAATTAGAATATAAGTTTTTTGTTTGTTTTCTTCTCTCACAAGCAAAGAAAGAAAAAAAGTGAAAGCCTCTGGCTGAAACAGAAGGAACCTCTCTGGTCTTAAACTCAAAAACCCTATCTTCATTCTAAACCCAAAGAACACAGAGCTCTGCAAAAAAACAAAAATGGGGCTTCTCCGATGTCGATCCTTGATAAATCTCGCTCCTTTACTACCTTCACACTTCCAATCTCACAACTTCCACACAACCCGATTCTTCCGTACTCCCAGTTTCATCTCTATCCCACAAATCTCAGCTTCTTCTCTCCCCACGAACACCAAAACAACAACGAGCCGTTCGATTTCCGATTCGGCTCGATTCGCTCGCTCCGTCGTGTTCGTACCTCCCGGTGTTGAAATCGAAGAGTTAACGGAGGATATGGTGCTTCCGGGCTCCAATATAGTAATCGGACCTTTCGCGGGTCATTCCCAAATCAAAGAAGTCGAATTCGTCAAGAGCAGTGCTCGAGCTAGAGACTGTCCTAAAGATGATCGTCCGGAGATTGCGATTCTAGGTCGTTCTAATGTCGGAAAATCCTCGCTTATCAATTGTTTGGTTCGTAAGAAGGAAGTCGCTCTCACTTCCAAGAAACCTGGTCTGAACAATTCCAATTTTTAGTTTTGAAACTCAAATTTGATTTCGGAAAGTTACGATTTTTCTTCTTCTTTCTTTGAAACAGGAAAGACTCAGCTTATAAATCACTTCTTGGTGAATAAGAGTTGGTATATTGTGGATTTGCCTGGTTATGGGTATGTATGTTTAATAATCTCACAAAGCAAAATTGGTTCTTGTTTTGAATATTGAGGTTTGTGTTTGTAAACATTTGCAGATTTGCTAAAGTTTCAGATGCTGCGAAAACGGATTGGTCTGCGTTTACTAAAGGTTACTTCTTGAATAGAGACACACTCGTTTGTGTGCTGCTTCTGATTGATGCAAGTGTTCCTCCTCAGAAGATTGATTTTGATTGTGCGAATTGGCTCGGTCGCAACAATGTATGTGGTAATCTGGCTTTTGTGTATGTGTGTGTTACAAATTCTCAGTATGTATGCTTTGAGGAGTTCTTGATTGTGGCGTGTGTTTGATGTTCAGGTACCGATGACTTTTGTGTTTACGAAATGCGACAAAATGAAAGCGGCGAAAGGGAAAAGACCGGATGAGAACATTAAAGCTTTCCAACAAATCATTAGAGAGAATTTTAAACAACACCCTCCTTGGATTTTGACGAGTAGTGTATCCGGTTTAGGCAGAGACGAGCTTCTCCTTCACATGTCGCAGCTGAGAAACTACTGGGATCAGTAGGAACTGTTATGATGATAAAAGGTCTCTTTGAAACATTGGTTTATTTCGAAATGGCGTTTTTTTGTAATGTAATAGTAACAAGTTTGTATACATAACAATCTTTCAAATGGCGATATCGAAAGAGACAAAGAGCATAACAAATCTCACTACAGGTCTCTCTAATTTCAAAGAATTGCAGGAAAATGTTCAAGAATGAAGTTTTTTTTCGCTACCTACCATCTTGAAAGATTTGCCGGACTGAGAAGAGGGAAAGCTTCCCAGAATCGAGATGATGACGGTGACAGATCATACGCGAATGGATTCTCATTAGCTGTTGTTTCATCAGAAATCTTGAGTGGCTTAGCCTCAACTTGATGCACCTCTGGCTCATGGTCTTGTGCACCGGTTAACCTTTGAACCAACTCCTTGAAGTTAACAGGCTCGACTCGATAAACTCTAGGATGCAACCGTTGAAGTGAAGCTGTTACAGGTTTTTTCCATGGCTTTGCAGGTTGCTTCCGGATCGAATGGAGCGAGGATGAGTGGTAGTTTTCAGATGATCTAAGATAGTTCTGAGAGAAACTTGGCTGTGAAGTAGCTTCCATGGCGATTAGAAATAACTTTCGTTTACACACAGAGATTGCTCAGGATTTGAAGCTAATTGTCTGATGATGATGGGCTTGTGTGTGTACATGTACATATATATATATATATATGTATGTGTGTGTGCGCGTTGCATAAATGTCAACGTTTTTCAGCGTGGGTCAAGCGTTTTTTTTATCTTCTATTGCGGCTTATTTGGTTTTGACTTTTATGGGTATAATTTTTTAAAAATGTGTTTATTTTTGTGAACGGGATGGTTCATGGGATTGAAATTTCAACGTGCGTGTGCTTAAATTTATAAATGTTAGGTGGAACTGGAAAAGCAATGGGAACAAGTTTTTTGTGTTAACATGTGTTTTTCATATTAATTAATTATATAAACTAACAAACTTGACCAACAATTGCACCAATAAATAAAACATTAACACACCATGTGATAATCGACCAAATTAGTAGGCGTGGGCATTCGGGTACTCGTTCGGATCGGTTCTTTCGAGTATCGGGTCTTTCGGGTATAGGGTTAAAGGACCCATTCTGGTATTTATAAAATTTGGTTTGGGTTCGATTCGGGTTTTTTTGGGTTCGGATCGGTTTTGGGTACCCGAAATATAGGAAAAAACTAAAAAAATGCTAAATTTGAATAAAATTTGTTTAAACTTTGACAAATATAACTAAAAATTTTCAGATTTTTTTTATTATTTTAGATATTTCGGCTATTTCGGTTATTTCGGTTTAACAATAATTGATATCTTCGGGTTTTATAATTATAATTTTGGGTAATTGTGTTATATCAAGTCTAAATATAATTATATTTCGGGTACCCATTCGGTTCTCGGTTCTATTCGGGTTCGGTTTCGGTTCTTTGGGTATAGGAGTCTAGGATCCGTTCGGGTATTTTGTCGGTTCCGGATTCGGTTCGGTTCCCTTTTTTCGAGTCGGATTCGGTTCGGTTCTTCGGTTCCGGGTATTTTGCCCAGCCCTACAAATTAGCATGGCAACAAGGCTTCCATGAAGCTGCTTCCTCGATCCTCAGTTCTCAGAGTTCCCTTTGGAGAGACGTTCTAACAAACCATCTCTTCCACATAATTCCGATCACCACATTTTGCCACCATTTTACCCGTAATCAAGAGAGAAAGGATATCTCGTCGAAACCTCGGTCAGGCCCGGCACAGGGATGCGAAGTAGTGGACCGCTTAGGGCACATTTACTATAAAAAAAATTCTTTACTAATTTTTTTTTTTTCTTTTTCTGAATATTCAATTTTTTCTGATTGATTAACAAAAAACAGGGCATATTTTTTATTTTTGAGTAGGACTTCCGATAGGCATGGACCGGCACTGACCTCGGTGGGTCTTCTCCTCTTCTCCAGACAAGGATCCATAATGGTCTGACATATCGGTCGGAGGGTTCCAACCTCTCCGACCGGTAGTTTCTCTCTTCTACTCTTCCACCAATTGAAATATTAGGTTGGCTAAGACTAAAAAAGCTCTAACTCTCACTTTCCTCATGTATAACGACTCTCATTTCAGTTATGTTGACCCATTGTGACTAGACCTTGGAAGAAACTTCAGAAGAACAAATTCTTTTTGTGAATATCTTTTTGAGACGGAAGACTTCCCTAAAAGCCAAAGAAACAGATCCTTCACCAAATATCAAAAAGGAGCATGTCATAAGTTCCAAAAGCCTAATCACCTGCCTTACACTTGTCGATTATTTTCTGTACAGAGACGAATAAATTCAACTTTTTGGAAGATGCGAAATCGGACCTGAACACAAACTATTATTAGAACTCCAACTAAAATCTTATCTGTGAATATACTGAATGTTTTGCCAATTATGAATTTTGTTTTTAGCATTATTTATCTTTACATTATGTGAACATCAGAAAATTATAAATCTCTATAATATTATTTAGGAAAACATTTTTAAAAATGAACTTTGTTTTGTAAGTTATTACATGAAATAACATTACAAATATCAAAGAATAATTGAAATAGGAAAGGATATAATAGTCTTTTAAAATTATTGATTAGAATGTGGAAAGTATATATTTTGCATAAAAAATGTTATTTGTTATTTAATTTCTTAATTATTTTAATATTATATATTTTAAAATAATAATCAATTCATATATATTCAAAGAAAAAACCTATTCAAAATCTTGTTATATGTTTCACTATAATTTATTATATTTTATTTGAATGTATATCAAAACAAAAGTTGAAAAATATTTTACTAATTTTATAAAAAGTACATAAGAAAACTTTTTTTTTAAGAGTTCGTAGACTAACCACAAAAATTAGAGTCATTTAACAGTGCATATTAAAGTTATGTTTTCAGGATTATAGATTTTTGCGGGTTATCCCAAATAATATTTTAGTTCACTGTAAAACGGATTAAATAGACAAATTATTACAAATTGACAACTTTATCTATAATCATTAGTTAGTTATATTGTAAAATTCATGTAAAATTAATTTTCTAAAATTTTAAAACAATTTTTTTAAAGAAAATTATTTCACGCTATAATTAGTGCGGGTTAAATCTTAGTCATTATTTAAACAAATAGTAACTGAAAATCTATCAGGTGAATATGGAGGACGGTAGTCCAAAATCCCCATGACAAACTGAGTGAATATTGGGCCCAACACTATTTGTAACGTGCATCATATATAGACTATATATAATATAGTACATAAAGCTTGTTTATCTGTCATATTGACATAAGGAGTGTTCTGAGATAAAAAAAAATAATTAAAAATATAAAGTAAAAAAGTGGAAAAGTAATTATCTCTTGTTAAGAGGAACACAAAATTAATAACACACCAAAAAATATAGACAATATAACTTAAACTCATAAAACTCATAAAATGTGTTTTTGTAATTACATTTTAAAAAAGTGTGTGAGTGTAATTTTCTTTTCCAAATACTATAGTTGTTAGTGATTGGGAAATCAAGTTCAATCTAAAAAAAATACATAGAACTGATGATAGAAGTGATGACATAAAGACAAAAATCAGAGAATCCCACTCATCATGACTCACTCTTATGGAAAAGAAAAAGAAAGTACAACTAGTTTATTGTTTTCTTTATCTCATTATATGATATATGCCCTACAGTAATCATTATATTATTCAAAAAGATTCCGCATTATAAACCTCTCAAATCATGGATTATATAATAAACTCATAAAATTATATAGTTGAAAAAAAGACAGCAAAAAAACAAGATTAACACAAAGCCACACAAGCCACATAGCGAGAGAATAAAATTTAATTTTAAAAAATCACCAGGGCTCATCAGGATAATCGAACGGTACAGGTTGAAGAGGGGAAGTCTTGCCTAGATCCGAGTGTACGAAACCATACCTACGCATCACCTGATTATCAGCGAAATTAATGGCTTTGATCATTCCATTCCAACACGTGTCACCATCGTACATCTTATTATGGTCCCCACTACAAGGCTGGCATCCCGTGAAATGCGTCACAAACGGTCTCCGTAGACTCCCTTTCCCGCCTCTTTCTCCTCGCAAAAACCTCTCCTCTCTAAACGCACCGTATCGCTCACTCACTTTCTCCGCGTGTCTCCTACGCAACGTGGCGTCTTCTCGTTCCATCTCCATATACCGGTCCGTCACGTTAGCTAAACCCGGTACGATCTCTAACCAATACCCTTCGAAATAATACTCTCCTTCGAGGTATATCTTAGGATAATACTCCTCTCTGTGTTTAAACAGCAGATAAATCAGAGCCGTCTGATCATCTGACTCCGGAAACAGCTTATCTTTAAATATCGACCGTTGGATCTGTCCCCACTTAGCGTACTTAGGGCTTACTGGGCCCATGTTCGTCCACGTGTCGATCAGCTCCATAGACCACTGACAGTTTCTGATGAGGAAAACGCCGGCGTTTAACGCCGTCCAGCTCCGATCATCGTAAACAGCTCCAGGCCAGCCGTGAACGACGAGGTTATGGTTACGGTAACGGCGAAACGGAGGAGTAAAATCCATGTCGGTGAAGAGAGCATCGGAATCAACCCACCAGATCCATTCCGCCTCCGGATGAGCAATCATCGCCGATTTAACCGCCGGAAGTTTCGCCCAATACGAATTCATCTTCGGGTGAAGAAGCGCGTTGCTGTAGAAGATGTCGTGGCCATGGATTCGACAGTAATCGACTTTGTTTTTGAAGAATCGGAGCAAGAGATGGTCTCCGATCGGGTTTTTACAGGGTCCGGATTGTGACCCGGTTACCATAACCGTCCGGTTTTCGGATCCGGGGATAAACGACGGATGTAGCTCTAACCACCGCCTTCGTTTCTCGTCCCAGCCCTTAACCGGTTTTTCGATTGTGTAGGTTAGATCCGGGTCGTCGTAGAAAACCGGGTCGGTTGGATCGTACCGCGTATCGATTCCTCGAGAGCATTTGGTGGATTCGTCGGTTTTGACGGCGGAGAAGCTGAGGTTTGGGGGAATTGAGGAGAAGGAGAAGAAAGACCAGACGAGAATAAGAGACATGAAAGCTCCACCGAGGAAGAGAACGACGTCGGAGAAACAGATGACCGGTCTGGTTCTTGCTCCGGCGTATTTTGCCATCGGAGATGATTGGAAATGCGATGTCTCAGGCGAGACCATTCAGAACATTTACCTGCAAATTTTAGAGATGCAATTTCAAAATTTGAGACTTTGTTGTATAATAAAGGGAGTAGCTTTTTGTTTTTCAATGTAACAGCATAAATGTGCCATTAATCAAAATTATTACTTAAATTGCTTCAGATTTTCCAAAATTCTAATTGAAATTAAATTTACTCACACTTTTGGAGGATTTGTTTCCGTTTTCTGATTGGTAGATATATAACCCATAAAGAAATAATTTGGTAGGTTTATACGTTATAAGTTATGACGACTGCGAGAGATAAGGTTTTAGTCAAAATCTCATGTGCTTTTGTTTTGGTGGAAACTCGGAATAACTTAGTGTTATGAACCGAACCGGACCGGTTCACCGACACTGCTCCTAAAATACGATTGAGGATGATGATGTCGACGTGTCGGTGTCCGGTTACGCAACAGCACGTGAGTTTTCTGACGATAATCATCAATTCTGAATATTACTATTTCATTTATTTATTTATTTTTTGCTAAAAGTGAAGATTAGTATTTCGCCCGCAATTTCGGCTTAAGGTGTTGAAAATTGCACTGCTTTTTTTTTTTGTTTAATTTGGTTTGGGCCAATGTTTAAAATTGCGCTATTACTAGGGCGGTTGAGTTAAATCTAGCCCTTATCCCAAAAATTAAAGATTAATCGAAGACTAATTTTTCATATTATTTTATTTAGTTTATATTGAAAAATAAATATATGATATCAAATATGCATTATCATGTAGAGAAATATGCAATTTTATAAATAATAATCTCTCTGTTTCACAAAGAGTATCATTTTGACATATTTCACATATATTAAAAAAATTAATAAAAATTCTATTTTACCATTTATTAATACACTAAACAAAATTTCTCTTTCTAATTAATACATTAAAACACTAGGGTTAAAACTGGATTTTTAATAAAAGTTTTGCATTAAAAATACAAAGTGATACTCTTTGTGAAACAAAAACAAAGTGTTAAAATGACACTCTTTATGAAACAGATGGAATATGTAGCAAATTGGTGAAATATATTATTTTTAGCTAATTTAGAATTCTCAACAAAGATAATAATATGCTATTAGTTGAATGCACATGAGTAAATTGAATTTTAATGGGCTTTTGAATTGGTCCAACAAATTTTAAAATTGAGTTTTTTTTTGTTTGATGTAAAAGTCTCACGTCGACGACTCTTTTTCTCTTCGCTTCTAGTCTTTATTTATAAATAGACAACTTAACTATTTTAAAAATTTAAAGTTAAAACTTAAACTTAACTATCCTACAACACATCAACTTAGAATTTTAAGTTTTTTCATAATTTCAAAAAAAAAATTCAAAAAAATATAAAATAAAAAAATGGAAAAAAATCGATCAAAAATCAGATTAATTAAATCAAAATCGGATTAATTCGGTCAATACATAACTCTATCGCCTAGACACTAATATTTAAGTTGTCCGATTGCCTAGCCTGGCGCTAGACAGCCGCTTATTAGAACAAGGGTTTGTGCTATTAAAAATAATACTTGTGTCTGTTTTAGTCTATTAGAATTTAGGGTTGTTTTATATGGAATAAAAAGATTGGTTAATTACATGTTGGTCAAGTGGTATGTAGTTCTTTTAAATATTTGTATTCCGAATCCCTAATCACCGAAGACAGTCACGAAGATCGCATCTCTCTGCCTATCACAGTTAATGAGGAGGCACAAGATACGAAGCCATTATACAAAAATAATTTGATTTCTGTTATGAAATAAAACTTTTGCAAGGTATATATTGTTGGAACGTGTTTGAGCATGTTTCCTACAAATCAATTTGTATCGGGGAGGTTCGGGGATTTTCTGTTAAGACAGAGCCAGTTGCGTTTCGGTCGGCAAATGAGGAGGAAGAGGTGATTTATAGCTGTGCCCGAAGGGCTGCCTACGTACCCCGGGTTGGGGATCAAGCCATTCGTAGTTCGTTGCTGAGGCGGGTAGGAGAAAGAGCTGGAGAGATGGGAGCTCGTCAGGTCGTCAGGTCGGATCGTTGGTCGCTGGTCGTCAGGTCGGGTCGTCGGTCGCCAGGTTGGGTCGCCAGGTCGGCCGTCAGGTCGGGTCGTCGATCGCCGGTCGTCAGGTCGGATCGTCGGTCGTCAGGTCTGGTCGCCAGGTCAGCCGTCAGGTCGGGTCGTCGGTCGAGTGGTCCCTGAGTCCTCAACAAACGAACCCCAGCAACTCTCACCACACCCGAGTGGTCCCCAAACCCCTCTTGGATACCGCTCCCCGACACCCAATCTGGTGTGGCAAAACTGTGGGACGCTCCGGAGTCAAACAACACATGTGACTCTACCCCAGCCACACTAAGGGTCCCTAAGCACGAAAAGGATTTAAGGCAAACAGCAAACACCAATTACAGAGCGAGTAACTGAAATTACAATCAAACAAGAACATAATTAAGGTAGCTAACCAGTAATCGGTCTGCTGCCGCTCGCCTCGCCTGACTCCGCGCCTATGGTGAACACCCTCAGTGCCACTGCGGCCCGTTTCGGAGGCGGTGCCTCGATCCTCACAAGTGGCTGAGCCAACTTCGGACAATCCTTCTTGATGTGACCGGGTTCCTTGCAATGGAAGCACACCTGACCCCCTCGAGAACAATCCGCCACGCGATGTCCATAGGCTCCGCACCCGAAACAACGTGGTCCAGAACCCGCTGCCTTGGAAGTATCCTCCCACTTCCTCTTCTGTCCCTGCTGCTGACCAGACTTACCGCCCTTGCTCGGAGTAACACCCTGACTTTGAGGCCGCCGCGGAACCTCTGGTACTGCAGCCTTTAAACTGGCCTCCTGCCTCATCCCCTCCTCAAGCTGCGCTGCACACTCCACCAGTTCGGACACCGACTCGAACTTGCGGACTATGCATCGGTTCCTGAGATCGATACGCATACCTCGCATGAAAGCACAAATCAACTCATCTTCGGTATCTGCACCCCGACCAGCAAACCGCTTCAGCCGGTTAAACTCGGCCTCGTACTCCCGAACCGAACGAATCCCCTGTGACAAGTACAGAAACTCCCCCTGTAACCTGTCGCGAGCCTCCCGCGGAAAATACTTGAGATCGAACTCCCTCCGGAACTCGTCCCAAGACCACACTACTCCCGCCCTCCTCGCAGCAACACCCTGCCACCACTCATGTGCATCTCCCTCCAGATAATGCACCGCCAAGTCAACCCTATACTCCTCAGGGCATCTGATCGACTGGAAGTTCCTCTCCAACCTGGACCTCCACTCATCAGACTCAATCGGTCGAGCACCACCACTGAAAAACTTGGTTCCCAACCTCTGCATATGCTCCATCACCCTCAGGTATGACGGAACTACTGGCTCGGCCTCAGCAACCACTCCCGGAACTCCCGGAGCAACAACACCCGGCATCGCGGCAACCCCCTGTGGCGCCACTGGAGCTGGAGCCGGTACCACACCAGGTAACCTCTCCAAGAGCTGGGCCAACATGCCCAAAACAGCCCCCATCGGGTTCGGGCCCGCACCCGCCTGAGCACCACCCGGCGCCGGCATCGCACCATACACGGCCGCTGGCTCCGACTGACCTTCCCCCTCGACGTGATCATACGCCCCCTGCTCCACCGTGACGCTCTGCGTCACATTCGCAGCTGCTCTGCCACCTCTACCACCTCTGCCGCCACGGCCTGTTCTGCCGCCCCGACCACGGCCCCCACGACCACCCCGACCTCTGAGACCTTGCCTGACGCTATCAGAATCAACCATCTGCAATAACCACTTGTTACTAATTGACAACAGCAATAGTAAAACAAACACGAGTCTTACCGTGGAATCTCATTGAAGGCTCGAAGAGGATGATCTAGAACTTCAAGCTCAACAATTGACTAACTCACATAGACAGTTCTAATAGCGGAAATTTTTTTTTTTTTTTTTTTAAAACCGTCCTAGAACCGTAAATGCTCTGATACCAAATTGAAACAACCGCACCCATTATTATTATTTTTTTTTTTTGCAAATAATTACTAAAATCCCATAAATAATAATAATTGAACCTCACCAATTAATTTCCGGTTCAAGATTAAAAATCCGAATAATCAAGATCATAAATTATTAAATAAAATAACCAAATAAACGACAAGTCTAGATCACCCCCTCTTCCTCGCCCTGATCCCACGGTCACACTTTCTCTTTTCCTGCATCAATTAAAATATAAGAGATGCATAAGTATTTCGAAAAATACTTAGTGAGACAATCCTCCCATCTACAGGCTAACAAATAATTAAGATAATTAATATAGACTATCACGAAAATACCGAATAAATCAAACATTTCATGAAACACTCGATCTAGACCCTCCGAGATCGTAAACGGCCTATAATCACGAAATCACATCAATTATCAAAATTATTTAATTACGCCTATGGTCCTGCACTCACCTTATTCCCGCACAGAAAGTTTCACGAGAAAATTCAGCAATTTTCTAGAACTCCCCGGGATGAATAACCTTCTATTAATCCACCTAAAAATAAAAATAATAAAATAATCAAAAACAACTTTCAAATATTCTAAACTCCATGTAAACCACTTTCGGAAGGGACGTCCGATGACGCGTTGCTCCGACCTGAGCTATGCAAGAACCAGATCTTTCGTTGCATTCACTTACAACAAGAAACAACGATATTCCAGATGCGACTGCTGTTACAGCATTTATAAACCTGGTGCAAATGGCTTTCGATAGTTCAGATTCCTTCCATGCCTTACTTTCTTTAATGTAGCTTCCAAAACTTCAGGTGGAATACGGATCAGGCTATGCCACCTCATGTGCCTAAGAAGCAGGGGCAATCTCGATTGAAGCCAATTCCTTACACGTCACGTTACGCGTCTTCCGTCTTCCTTTCGCCTGCGCAACTACACCACACGGCGTTCCGCACTACCACACCGTTCCGACACCACCACAAGATCCGCTAACACACGACTGGCCCTAGGACAGCTACCGCGACCCCAACGCCGCCAACCCACGGAACCCACCCTATGACCAAACCCAAAACGACAAGGGCAAGAACCTTACCGAGAAAGAGGGAGGCGTGGCTCGAAGCTTCTCCTTGCTTCCACACCGAAAACCAGTGCAAAACTTCCTCCTTGACGGCTAGGGTTCGATCATCCCCTCAAAACGGCGATACATACACACATATATACCTAGGTGTGTTTCAAGTTTTCTTATTACACCAACCGGTCCTCGCCCTTCTTCCCCTTCCGAAAGTTGACCCCAAACTTTCAAAATTATCAATCACACCCCCAGTAAAAATTGATTTATTCAATTTAACCCCCCCTAACTTCTGAAAGGTCAAATTAAACCCAATTAATGGATTACGGGTGTTACAGTTCTCCCCCACTAACATAGATTCGTCTTCGAATCTAGCGTCCAACGAACATCCACAACATAGCACAACCGCTATTCCAATTCAGCGTCGCACGACCGCTCTTCCAACTCCACCAACAACGGTATCACGGCTCAACACCATAGAGCCATAGTTCCCTACTTGGTTTGGCCAACCACTCCAACACCCGGGAGTATAACGACTTCACGACCCAACACCATGGATCGGTCCGTCTAACGCATAGAGAGCTAGACAACGGCAATCTCTCTAGTGACCTGTCTCACCAATCAGGAATCACATCGAAACCCAGCCGGCCAGGTACACTCGGCAGTGACTCACCAGTGCACTCCGATGCCGCTATATGGGGCCACCACCCCGTGCCAAACCAATCCGGAACTATCAGCCCTATGCGGCTACCAAACACCTAGTATCCGCACTCCCGCTATCGGACCACTACCACTAGTAGCCCGCCAACCTGTCTACTAATCCCCTAGTAACCACACCACTCAATATTTTCAATGAAAACACCTTTTTATTGAATGATCAAAAGCTCCAAAGTACATCGATTAATTATAATACCATAAAATAGACGAGTACAACAACGCAATAACTCCCCAAAACCCCAACACCATGGTTACAACGACATGTAAAACACCCGGCTAACCCTCCAGTTTGCCGAACCACTTGGGAAACTTGCGCTTCAACTTCTCTTCCGGCTCCCAAGTCACCTCCTCGGCTCCATTGCAGTCCCACAGCACCTGCATCTCAGGAACCTTCTTCCTCCTGATCACTCTCACCCGACGATCTAGTACTCTCAGAGGCCTCGCCTCCACCACCATGCTCGGTGTCAAATCTGATGGCACCCCCGTGACCACCTGATCATCCTTGTGCAGACATTTCTTCAGCATCGACACATGGAACACCTTGTGAAATGCCTGCATAGACTCCGGCAACTATAGCCGATAAGCCACCGGTCCGACCCGCTCCAGCACCCTGACGGGACCCATATATCGCGGACTCAACTTAGTCTCGGAGATGGACCTATTCGGACCCCTCAACATGGCCATCTTCAGATAGACCAAATTGCCAACTGCGAACTCCAGCTCCTTCCTACGCCGATCTGCGTAGCTTTTCTGACGATCTTGAGCTTCTTTCATGTTCAACTTCACAATCCGGACCTTCTCAGTCGTCTCCTGCACAAAGTCAGCCCCCAGCAGGCTCCTCTCCCCCACTTGTGTCCAACACAACGGGGTCCTGCAAGGCCTACCATACAACGCCTCAAATGGTGCCATGCCGATACTAGCCTGGTAGCTGTTATTGTATGCAAACTCCACTAGATTCAGATGATCCGCCCAATGTCCACCCCAATCCAACACACACATCCTCAACAGATCCTCCAACGTCTGGATAGTCCTCTCCAACTGCCCATCGGTCTGGGGATGATAAGCTGTACTCATGTGTACCTTAGTACCCATCTCCTTCTGGAAAGCGCCCCAGAACAACGAGGAGAACTTCGGATCTCGATCCGACACTATACTCACCGGTACCCCATGCAGCTTCACAATCTCCCTGACGTACCTCTTGGCCAACACTTCCGCACCGTTGGTCTTCTTTATGGCCAAGAAGTGCGCAGACTTGGTCAACCTATCGACGATGACCCAAATAGCGTCCTTGGTTCGCGAAACCGGCAGACCTACCACGAAATCCAAGGTGATCATGTCCCACTTCCACTCCGGAATGGGTAAACTCCTCAACAACCCGCTCGGAACCTGATGCTCGGCCTTCACCAACTGACATGTATCACACCCCGCAACCCAGCTGGCAACATCCTTCTTCATCCCTACCCACTGGTAATACCGTTTGAGGTCACGGTACATCTTGGTAGCTCCTGGATGAATAGAGAAACGGCTCTGATGTGCTTCCCTCAGGATTTCCTGCCTCAGCACTTCGTCCTTCGGTACACACACCCTGCCCCTCAAAAGGATAGTTCCATTGTTGGAGAGCTCATACTCAGACCGCTCTGCCCTGCCAGCCTGCATTAATTCCGCATCCAACTGCTGTGCTACCCGCACCCTAGTCAGAATATCCGCCTGATCCACCGCCTCTAAACCCAACGGCTCAGGCTCCTCAGACACAGCACACAGTCTCAGGGCACTCACCATGCCTACCAACGCCTCTGTATCTCGCTCAGTGTCTAAAATAACCCGCTTCCTGCTCAAAGCATCGGCTACAAGATTCGCTTTACCGGGATGGTAAGCTATCTCCAGGTCGTAATCCGCAACCAGCTCCATCCATCGCCTCTGTCGCAGATTCAGCTCGGGCTGGGTAAAGATGTACTTCAGACTTTTGTGGTCTGTGAACACCTGAACCTTACCGCCATACAGATAAGACCTCCAGATCTTCAATGCAAACACCACGGCAGCCATCTCAAGATCGTGAGTAGGATAATTGCATTCATGTTTCCTCAACTGCCTGGAAGCATATGCAATCACCTTACCCTGCTGCATCAATACACAACCGAGCCCCACCCTGGACGCGTCTGTGAACACGACGTATGGCTCATCCTGCTTCGGCAAGGCCAACACCGGAGTACTCACCAGCATCTCCTTGAGCTTCACAAAGCTCTCCTCACACTGGTCCGACCACACGAAAGGAACGTCCTTCCCGGTCAACTTGGTCATGGCCTGCGCCATACTAGCAAACCCCTTGACGAACCTCCTGTAATAACCCGCCAGACCTAGAAAGCTGCGAATCTCCGAGGCATTCTTCGGTCTCGGCCACTCCTCAATCGAGCGAATCTTCTCCGGATCCACTGAAACACCACGATCAGATACGACGTGCCCCAGAAATCCGATCTCCCGCTGCCAGAAACTACACTTGCTCAGCTTAGCGAACAACTTTTGCTCCCGTAGCTTCTCCAGAACTTTCCTCAGGTGAACCATGTGCTCCTCAGGACTCTTCGAATACACTAGAATGTCGTCGATGAAAATGATGACGAACTCATCCAGATACTCCTGGAACACGCCGTTCATCAACCTCATAAACGCAGCCGGTGCATTCGTCAACCCAAACGGCATCACCACAAACTCGTAGTGCCCGTATCTTGTCCTGAAAGCCGTCTTCCTGATGTCCGACTCCGCTATCGGGATCTGATGATAACCCGATGCCAAATCAATCTTAGAGAACCACGAAGCACCCTGCAACTGATCAAGCAACTCATCGATCCTCGGTAATGGATACTTGTTCTTCACAGTAACCCGGTTCAGCCCCCGATAATCAATGCACAACCGGAAGCTCCCATCCTTCTTCTTGACGAACAGTACCGGTGCGCCCCACGGAGAACTGCTCGGTCTAATGAAACCCTTTTCCAACAACTCCTCAAGCTGCTTCTTAAGCTCAGCCATCTCCGCTGGAGCCATCCTGTAAGGAGCCTTAGACAACGGCGTCGTCCCCGGCTCTAACTCAATGGAAAAAGGATCCGACCTGGATGGTGGTAACCCGCTCAACTGCTGGAACACATCCTCGAACTCCCAGACCACCTCAATATCCCGCACCGCTGACTCCCCAACCTCACCAGGTATCGAAATGGTAGCCAAATAGGCCTCACAACCCTGCTCGATCAAACGCTCCGCGTGAACCGCGGAAACGACGATGCCTCCCGGCACCGGTTTCACTCCCTGATAAACCAGTCTTCTGTTAGCATGCTCGAAAACCACACGACCTCGGTGACAATCCAAATGAGCCTTGAACTTTCCTAGCCAGTCCATACCCAAAATGATGTCATAGAGTTCTACTGGACACACTATCAAATCCACTGGCATCAGCTCTCCGGCGATAAGAATGTCGACACTCTCCACACAGCCCTGAGTCCTCAACAAACGAACCCCAGCAACTCTCACCACACCCGAGTGGTCCTCAAACCCCTCTTGGATACCGCTCCCCGACACCCAATCTGGTGTGGCAAAACTGTGGGACGCTCCGGAGTCAAACAACACATGTGACTCTACCCCAGCCACACTAAGGGTCCCTAAGCACGAAAAGGATTTAAGGCAAACAGCAAACACCAATTACAGAGCGAGTAACTGAAATTACTATCAAACAAGAACATAATTAAGGTAGCTAACCAGTAATCGGTCTGCTGCCGCTCGCCTCGCCTGACTCCGCGCCTATGGTGAACACCCTCGGTGCCACTGCGGCCCGTTTCGGAGGCGGTGCCTCGATCCTCAAAAGTGGCTGAGCCAACATCGGACAATCCTTCTTGATGTGACCGGGTTCCTTGCAATGGAAGCACACCTGACCCCCTCGAGAACAATCCGCCACGCGATGTCCATAGGCTCCGCACCCGAAACAACGTGGTCCAGAACCCGCTGCCTTGGAAGTATCCTCCCACTTCCTCTTCTGTCCCTGCTGCTGACCAGACTTACCGCCCTTGCTCGGAGCAACACCCTGACTTTGAGGCCGCCGCGGAACCTCTGGTACTGCAGCCTTTAAACTGGCCTCCTGCCTCATACCCTCCTCAAGCTGCGCTGCACACTCCACCAGTTCGGACACCGACTCGAACTTGCGGACTATGCATCGGTTCCTGAGATCGAAACGCATACCTCGCATGAAAGCACAAATCAACTCATCTTCGGTATCTGCACCCCGACCAGCAAACCGCTTCAGCCGGTTAAACTCGGCCTCGTACTCCCGAACCGAACGAATCCCCTGTGACAAGTACAGAAACTCCCCCTGTAACCTGTCGCGAGCCTCCCGCGGAAAATACTTGAGATCGAACTCCCTCTGGAACTCGTCCCAAGACCACACTACTCCCGCCCTCCTAGCAGCAACACCCTGCCACCACTCATGTGCATCTCCCTCCAGATAATGCACCGCCAAGTCAACCCTATACTCCTCAGGGCATCTGATCGACTGGAAGTTCCTCTCCAACCTGGACCTCCACTCATCAGACTCAATCGGTCGAGCACCACCACTGAAAAACTTGGTTCCCAACCTCTGCATATGCTCCATCACCCTCAGGTATGACGGAACTACTGGCTCGGCCTCAGCAACCACTCCCGGAACTCCCGGAGCAACAACACCCGGCATCGCGGCAACCCCCTGTGGCGCCACTGGAGCTGGAGCCGGTACCACACCAGGTAACCTCTCCAAGAGCTGGGCCGACATGCCCAAAACAGCCCCCATCGGGTTCGGGCCCGCACCCGCCTGAGCACCACCCGGCGCCGGCATCGCACCATACACGGCCGCTGGCTCCGACTGACCTTCCCCCTCGACGTGATCATACGCCCCCTGCTCCACCGTGACGCTCTGCGTCACATTCGCAGCTGCTCTGCCACCTCTACCACCTCTGCCGCCACGGCCTGTTCTGCCGCCCCGACCACGGCCCCCACGACCACCCCGACTTCTGAGACCTTGCCCGACGCTATCAGAATCAACCATCTGCAATAACCACTTGTTACTAATTGACAACAGCAATAGTAAAACAAACACGAGTCTTACCGTGGAATCTCATTGAAGGCTCGAAGAGGATGATCTAGAACTTCAAGCTCAACAATTGACTAACTCACATAGACAATTCTAATAGCGGAAATTTTTTTTTTTTTTTTTTAAAACCGTCCTAGAACCGTAAATGCTCTGATACCAAATTGAAACAACCGCACCCATTATTATTATTATTTTTTTTTGCAAATAATTACTAAAATCCCATAAATAATAATAATTGAACCTCACCAATTAATTTCCGGTTCAAGATTAAAAATCCGAATAATCAAGATCATAAATTATTAAATAAAATAACCAAATAAACGACAAGTCTAGATCACCCCCTCTTCCTCGCCCTGATCCCACGGTCACACTTTCTCTTTTCCTGCATCAATTAAAATATAAGAGATGCATAAGTATTTCGAAAAATACTTAGTGAGACAATCCTCCCATCTACAGGCTAACAAATAATTAAGATAATTAATATAGACTATCACGAAAATACCGAATAAATCAAACATTTCATGAAACATTCGATCTAGACCCTCCGAGATCGTAAACGGCCTATAATCACGAAATCACATCAATTATCAAAATTATTTAATTACGCCTATGGTCTTGCACTCACCTTATTCCCGAACAGAAAGTTTCACGAGAAAATTCAGCAATTTTCTAGAACTCCCCGGGATGAATAACCTTCTATTAATCCACCTAAAACTAAAAATAATAAAATAATCAAAAACAACTTTCAAATATTCTAAACTCCATGTAAACCACTTTCGGAAGGGACGTCCGATGACGCATTGCTCCGACCTGAGCTATGCAAGAACCAGATCTTTCGTTGCATTCACTTACAACAAGAAACAACGATATTCCAGATGCGACTGCTGTTACAGCATTTATAAACCTGGTGAAAATGGCTTTCGATAGTTCAGATTCCTTCCATGCCTTACTTTTTTTAATGTAGCTTCCAAAACTTCAGGTGGAATACGGATCAGGCTATGCCACCTCATGTGCCTAAGAAGCAGGGGCAATCTCGATTGAAGCCAATTCCTTACACGTCACGTTACGCGTCTTCCGTCTTTCTTTCGCCTGCGCAACTACACCACACGGCGTTCCGCACTACCACACCGTTCCGACACCACCACAAGATCCGCTAACACACGACTGGCCCTAGGACAGCTACCGCGACCCCAACGCCGCCAACCCACGGAACCCACCCTATGACCAAACCCAAAACGACAAGGGCAAGAACCTTACCGAGAAAGAGGGAGGCGTGGCTCGAAGCTTCTCCTTGCTTCCACGCCGAAAACCAGTGCAAAACTTCCTCCTTGACGGCTAGGGTTCGATCATCCCCTCAAAACGGCGATACATACACACATATATACCTAGGTGTGTTTCAAGTTTTCTTATTACACCAACCGGTCCTCGCCCTTCTTCCCCTTCCGAAAGTTGACCCCAAACTTTCAAAATTATCAATCACACCCGCCAGTAAAAATTGATTTATTCAATTTAACCCCCCCTAACTTCTGAAAGGTCAAATTAAACCCAATTAATGGATTACGGGTGTTACAGCGATGTTCCCGACATTTGCCGAGCTACTCTTTGCGTGTAGAAAAATCCTCAAACCCCCCTCCCTCTAGCGCCAATTGTTGATCCCGAGGATCACTAATGTTGTTTAAAGGTTGATTATGGAGAGGGAGGTTAGATTTCCGTTAATTAGAACGAGTCAACCACAATTTATAGCAGGTCGGGTATTACGTCGAACAGGTCGGGGACCGTATTCTTTATATTAATGGTGAAAATAGACGGACGATTTAGATTTACGAACTGCTTCCGACGGGAATCCAGTTCGGCGTTATAAATCGCGATGCCTTGTTACAAAGGAGAGAGAGAGAGAGAGAGAGAGAGACCGGGCCTATTTTTTGTAGAGAATAATGAGGTTTTTTCCAAAAGTCCCCTCCTTAATAAATAACGAGGGGTATATATACTGAGGGTAGCTTCATGCTTCCGCGGATTCCGGGACCACGTGTCACCCTCAGCCTGCTTCACGGGTAAGATGCTCTAGGAAGCGTGTCCCGGTTCTCAAGGCGAGAGGTAATGATGAGCTCGGCGCCATGCTTTTGTAAGATAGCATAATGTTCGGCCAACTTCCCTCCACGTGTCTTTTCCTCCTTCGCTTACTCTGCAGGGTTGGTGGGACGTCGAGGTCAGACCATGCCTCTATTCGGATAGTGTACTGTTCGACCAACTCCCACGTGCCTTCTTTTCTTTTGACATCCCTATTTTGGCGAGGTGTCAGCGCGGACCCGGGGTGCGCCTCTTGGGAGCTCGGGATTTCCGGATGGAGCCAAGCGCGGGACTCCAGGTCGGTGATCCCTGGTCAAGGGTTGGCGCTATGCTGACCGAATCGAGGAGGGCTCTTGATAAGATGGGCCTAACTAAATGGGGGTGCTAGGCCCACCTCCAACATATATGACTAATTTTAGAGAGATAAACTAAAGAGAGACTTAGAGGGAGAGGGAGAGGGAGAGGGAGAGGGAGAGGGAGAGGGAGAGGGAGAGACTTAGAGCATCCGCAACGCGGGTCTCTCACAATTTAAATAATCAAATAAAATAAAAAGGAGAGATAAATGAAAATCGGTTCTCATTTGAGATCCGATAGTATCTTCCTGAGAACCTCATATATGACACTTGTCCATTTGTAATTAGTTTGTTTTTGTTTTAAAATTAAATTTTAATTATATATTATATCAAAATATTAATATTTTATTTTTTAGACATCCAATACAGATTCTCAATCGATGCAAATAGTCTTAGAGACTTAGAGACTTAGAGACTTAGAGACTTATAGACTTAGACCATGATTAACGGCGTATATTGAAAGGTTCTTGTGAATATTTTTGATTTTTTTTAATCAGCAGAAAAAAGAGAGACGTCTCTAAATTAAGCAACGCGAGAGACGGTTGTTATACTCGACGTGGCATTAGGTGATTGGGGGAAATTTTGTTTTTCTTTGTTTTTTCTTTCTTTCTTCTCCGAATCTCCTCGTTCTCTCCGTCATATTTCTCCTTCTCCGACTCTCGTCCTTCTCCTTCTCCAACGCCGACTCTCGTCCTTCTCCGACTCTCCTCGGTATGCAGGGTATGGCGGCGACCACCAACCGTGGTTCTCTTTCTTTTTCGGTCCCATGTTTTCTTCTCTCTCTCATGATCTCATCATTAAAGGATGTTGCAATGTTTTCTTCCTTCTGTTGATGATTTGTGATGCATCGGTTGATTTCCTTTCTGTTGATAAGTACTCTTCGTTTTTTGATATGGTCTTATATTGGTTGATTTTTGCGAATCGTCAATTTCAAAGAGGATTCAAATCAATTTTGCCACAAAATCGAAATTGAAATCGGGGTTTAGAATGGGGTCTCTTTTGCATTAAGATTTGAGTCACTTGCAACCCAAATGATGTCATCGTCTCTTTTCTGTTTGTGTTCTCCTGTTTCTCGAGTCTTTGATGTTGATATCTTTTGCATATGCCCTTTTGTCATTTGGTTGTCATCATTTCCTGAAGCAAAGCCTCTTGTAAACTTTGGTTTGGAGATCAATAACTTACAGAGTGAAATGAGCACTTTATATTCATAGCTACCAATATCTATAAAACTTCATTAGCAATGGAAGTGTCTTAGCACATCGACATGTAATGTAGGCTGTAGCTTATCAGAGGCTTTTTACATAGATTGATGTTGTGTTCACCTTCTTGTGAGTCTCTAGATGTTAACATTGTGATTTTGGATGAGTGCATCAATTAAATCCACTCGGCCTAATTCAATTTTCAATTTTGTATGAATTTGTGAACACTGCCGATGGAGTTAATGTGACTGGAAGAAAGATGAGAACACTGCTGGAAATTGGAAGAAGGTATGTTTGTGTTAGGTTAGTGATTTATTGGTATTTAAGGCTTAGTTAGATAGGTTTTGAATGCTCTTAGTTAGGTTTAAGTCTTGTCTATGTGGTTAGATATGTGTTCAATGCGTTTTTTGTCTTTCATCTTCTTTAAAGAAGATCTGTGTCTTTGATCTTCTTTAAATAACCAGTGCTTCTTCGCCTTCCTTTCATGTTCGAAACAAATCCCTTCCCTGTAATCTTTTTATTTCCATTCCTTCTTCTCTTTCTCACTTCTATTCCCTTTTAATGGATATGTCCTTTACATATCCATATTCTCAGCCCTCAAATTTTGTTGACTTGTTGAATAGTCAACAAGAAACTCACTTATCTTCTCAGTCTACACATCCATAGCGAAGAGAAAGAAGGCCTTGGACCCCCAGTGACGATGTGTTGCTCATCAGTTCCTGGCTCAACACCAGCAAAGATCCTGTAGTTGGCAACAAGCAAAAAGGTGGAGCATTCTGGAAGAGGATAGCAACCTACTATGCAGCAAGTCCTGATGTTGCATCACGTGACCACCGTGAAGCTAGCCATTGTAAGCAAAAGTGGCACAAGATCAATGATTTGGTGTGCAAGTTCTGCGGTGCATATGAGTCTGCAACAAGAGAGAAGGCCAGTGGCCAGAATGAGAACGATGTGCTTAAGCTTGCTCACCAAATCTTCTTCAATGATCACAATAAGAAGTTTAATCTTGAACACGCCTGGAAGGAGTTGAGGAATGACCAGAAATGGTGTGAGCTTTCAACAGCAAAGACTGATGCATCCTCTAAAAGGAGAAGGAGTGAAGAGGAGATGAAGATTGGCGAAGATGATCTTTCTAGCAATCGTCCTCCTGGTGTGAAGGCATCAAAAGCCAAAGGTAAAAGAGAGAAGGCTGAAGGCAACACACAAAAAGTTACACTCATTGACCCAAATCAACTTCAGAGGATGTGTGACATGAGGAGAAAGACTTAGCTGTGAAAGAGAGAATGACGAAGATGAGTCTTGTTGACAGTCTCATATCAAAAAAAGAACCTCTGTCTGACTATGAAGAAGCTTTGAAGAAGAAGCTTATTGATGATATGTTGGCTAATTAGTGATCTCTGAAGTTGTTATAACTTTGTTTTAAAAAAACACCTCTGTCTGTTATAACTTTGTTTCAAAATAACCTCTGTCTGTTATAAATTAGTGATCTCTGAAGTTCTCAGTTTGTCTTTTTAGTGATCTCTGAAGTTGTGTTTGTTTTCCTTTGTGTTGCTTGTTTTATGTTAAGTGTTTGTTTCCTCTGAAGTTGTGTCTGTATTTTAGTAATCTTCTTAGTTGTAATGTTTTAATTTAATGAAATGAGTTTGCTCAGTCTTTATTATTACCCATACGTTCCCATATGTTCTGAATATGTTCCCATATGTTCTGAATCCATGGCTTTTATATGTGTCTTCTCCTGGATTTAGTGCAGGTGATGGTTCGGGTTTTGTTTCTTTTGAAACATGTGGTAGATTTTGCTTCTTGTTAGAGCCTGATGCTGAGAGGGTAAGTCTTGCATCTGTTCTGAATTAACTTCCCTGTATATGTTTTGAATCTGTTCCAAGCTACAAATTATATGTGTTTTGATATAGGTTAGGTGGTTGTCATTGTGTCTGCATTGCTTGTGCTGGACAGCCGGTTTGATTTTCATGGTACTTTTAATCTCAGTCATTATTCTGCATTTGCTTTATATCAGCTTTATATATAACAATTTGTCTTTTTAATATTAAACAATTGCTTAGGAGACTCATTTGGGTATTACCATTGGACATACCAAAAAAGGAGGGTCTCCTACATAAATCTCTTCATCCAATTTAATATTAAACAATGCCTAAGAGACCCAAAAGAGTCTCTACCGTTAATCATGCTCTTAGAGAGACTTAGAGCATCTCCATTTGTGAACTCTCCTTTGGGGTTCTTAACATTATTTTAATAGTTTTTTTGTTATTATTGAATAGTTAAGAACTTTTATTTTTTTTACTCCTCCATTGATGAACCTCTTAGGGGTTCTTAAAAAAACCAAAAATCTAAATCCCCAAAACTTACATTCATTTACCCTCTAAATCATTTGATTTCAGCACACTCTAAACGATCTCACAAGAGGATACACCAGCAGGTAGAGAGAGACACACACACAGACGTTTGTAACAAAAAAAAAAAAACTAAAGACACCAACAATTCTTAATCAAACCACTTCAAAATGCCTAACGAAACGGTATTTTTTTTACCTGACCCTTCCTGGATATAACACAACGTGAGTCACCAGCATTTGCAACAACTAGCTATTTGTGTCTAATAACAGCAACACATTGATGTGCTCCCAGAATTAGGTCCAGGAAAATCAGAATGAGGACCATGTTTTGACAACGAAGCACAAGTCGTAACTTTACTATTCCTTAGCGATCCTGATTCGATCTTCTATATAATAGAGAAGAAGTGAGAGTGAAAAATAGCAGAGCATTATGCAGGTAGCAAAGATTTACTTCCTCAAAAGCCCAAGCATCGGGTTTATTAGCGATGTCCCCACTTCATGGTGACCATAGAAACCCTTCAATCATTCCGCTGAACTTATTGATCTTGTCACCGAGTATTGCTAATTCCCGCCATCCTCTCTGTCCTTTCATCATCTCATCCATTCTGCAATAACCACAGCCAAGAGCAACCAGTTAAAGCAGATATTTAGACAAAAACATACTCTTGTTGCTGTATGCACGAACAGTTGCCAGTAAAGTTACAGAGAGGCGAAAACGATAATGTTACCTGAAAAATGCTTTTTGAAGAGAAGTCCCTACGTCTCCAGCTGCAATTTTCTTGAGGTCATCAAGTGAAGGAGGAAGCAGAATAAGCTTCCCAGCTTCATTGCAATTTCGTTCTCTCCTCGTCCTGCATAATGACATCCTCTCTTGGTGGTATATACTCAGCCTTCATTTTCGAAACCTAATCACCAATACACATTTCAACATAAAAATCTATTTTTATAGAACTCAGCAAAACAATCTTGATTAATCTACAACTGATTGTGCTGTGGAGCAATCCAATTTACACAGACATCTCATATCAATTCCTCATACGCTGAGACAGAACCGAATCTCAACACACACAACACCAACACAATCTATTAACCTAAACAATCACATTAACACAAAAAGCAGATGTGACCCCAATACAGAACCCACATAATCAATTCGAAGTGAGCCGAAATCGAAAAACCTGGACTTTGGGTTCGCTCGATTCCACCTTCGTCTCCGTCGTCTCGGCTTCTCCAGAAGCAAACTGTACGAAGTTTAGTAACCGGAGAGGATGACCACCAGAGATAGACCGGAGAGAAGCTCGGCGAGAGAGTGAGACGCTGGTGTTCCTTCCTCCGGCGAAGGAGACGCTTTAAAAAAAAAAAATCGTCCAAACCCAAGCCGCCACGTCCCTTAAGAGACGGTCTCTTAAAACTCTTAGCTAAGGAGCGGTTCTTAAGTTATAAGCCCATTTTCATTTTTTTAATTGGTTTTTGCATATGATACTGGGCCAAGAACCCCTTATAAACCTCTGTTGGAGATGGTCTTAGAGACTTAGAGACTTAGACCACCTCCATCAAAGGTTCTTAGCAAAAAAGGGATGGAGTTCTTAGCATTTTTATGATTAAAAATAAATGAAAATGGGTAAAAAAGTTTAGAACCGTTCCTTAGCGGAGAGGTTTAAGAGACAGGTTCTTAAGCGACGTGGCGGCTTGTGGTTGGTCGAATTTTTTTTCCATTTTTTTAGTCTCTCTCCTCGACCCCTTCTCTTCTCTGCTTCTTCGATTGTTCCCGGCGGGATCGTGTTCCCAATATTTTTTGGTAATGCATGTTTCACCTCAACACCTTCCTCCATCTTCCGTTACACTTTCTTCATCTCAGACAAATCCATTGCTTACTCCTCACTTCTCCAATCTTCTATTCTCGCCGCGTTCTCTTTCTCTCACGTCTTCTCCGCCGCTGCAACGCCGCTACTCAATTCCTCTACGCTCGTCGTCTATTATGTCAAATCCAAACTCCCAGCATTCATCTATGGGATTCGCTCCTTGCCCACTTCTCCGGCGGGTCTACGCTCAACCGTCGGTTATCGTTTCTTGCTTATGTTCAAATGCGGCGAAACGGCGTTTTCCCTAGCTGCCACACGTTTCCTCCGCTTCTCAAAGCGGTTTTTAGATTGAGGGACTCGAATCCGTTTCAGTTTCATGCTCATATCGTCAAATTCGGGTTGGATTCGGATCTTTTTGTAAGGAATTCGTTGATTTCGGGTTATTGTAATTGTGGACTGTTCGATTCTGGATATCGCGTTTTTGATGGGACAGAAGATAAGGACGTGGTTTCTTGGACTGCGATGATTGATGGGTTTGTGAGAAACGGTTCTGCTTCAGAAGCAATTGCGTACTTCGTGGAGATGAAGAAGACTGGAATTGCGGCGAATGAAATGACTGTTATTAGCGTCTTGAGCGCTGTGGCGAAAACTGGAAATGTTTGATTTGGGAGAAGCATTCATGGGTTCTACTTGGAAACATGAAGAGTAAAATGTGATGTGTTCATAGGGAGTTCTCTAGGCGCTAAAGCTGGGCCGAAGACCACAATTGGGAACACGAGACAAAGTCGAGGAGGGGAAAAATCACCATTGGAGGGGAGGTTTGATAGAGGTTCTTAACTATTTCTATTAATCACAAAATAAACATAAAAAATTGTTAAGAACTCCTCTTAAAGGTTCACTGATGGTGATGCTCTAAATGCTAATGCTTATTCACTTAGAGTTAATTTATGAAACTAACCTTACACTATGTGTTTATTACTAAAGTAATTCTTAAGAAAGGAAGGCTAACTAGACTAACATTAAAATGTTCGTCAATATCATTTATATCCGAATATTCTATTTTATTACAAGAATGCTATTATCTTAATTTATTTAATTTAATTTTTATGAAGAAATAAAATGAGTAATCAAAATAAAAAAAAAACTAAATAATGATTATAGCAAAAAAAAAAAACATAATATCGAGTTTTAGGAAAAAAACCTGTGCTTTCGAGAAGGTGGTGATATCGGCGATGGTTGAGGCAATTAGTGATTCCGGCGCGATTTTGGTGGCTAGGAAAGAGTTTCCAGCGTCGATTAGGTAAGTGTCTTCCTCGTCGTCCTTCGTTTGTTATTTATGGCGTCAAGTGTCGGGCGAGTCGAGGTTTGTGTGAGGGGGAAGTTGGGTAACGGCGAGGCTAGTGTTAGGGTTTAGGGGCGGCTAGTCGAGTGGCGGGCGAGTCGAAAGACGGCGTTTCGAGTGGCAGCGAGTCGATTGTCGGGCGAGTCAAGTGTCGGGCAAGTCGAGATATGCGGCGGTTGACGGCGGCGAGAAAATTTATTTTCATTGTTTGTCTTAAAAACCTAACCCTAATTTTTATTTTTTTTTGTAGATAACTTGTTTAATCTGTGTTTCCAGTCTATTGAACGAGATTCCGGTGAGAGCACATAATTTTCTGGTGAGGAATGTTAGATTTTGTATTTCTTTGGTGGTAGATTTTGTAGCGCTTGATGGTAGATTTATTAGTAATAGATATGTGGTTTGGTGAATTTGGTAGATTTGTTTATATATGACGGTAGTTTGTATATATATATATTACAGTAGATTTGTTTATATATGACGGTAATTTGTATATATATAACGGTAAATTTGTTTATATATCACGGTAGATTTGTTTATATATCACAATATATTTGTTTATATATGACGATGGATTTGTATATATATGACGGTAGATTTGTTTGCTAGATTTTATTAACATAATGGTAGACTTATTGTTAATGGCTGACTTATTTTTTTTCTTCTCCAACATGTATTCTTCTTCGGCCATATTACCGCCGTCTGAAAATTTTGGTAACGGTTCTAAAATTTGAGGTGATAAATATTTTGTTCATGATGGTACAGTTATATTAATTATTTGATGGTAGATTTGTTTGTTAATGATTGTCGAGTTATCATTTTATATGATGATAGATTTGTTAGTCACATATTTGAACTTTATATATGAATGATGACATTTGTTTGTTCTTCTCTGACAGGTTATGGTATTCGCGACAGTAGACGAGTTTCCGACGAGATTTTCGGCATCGTTCTGGCATCGTTCCGGCGTATTCTACGGATTGTAGATTTGGATTTAGTAGATTTATTTTTGAAATGATGGTAGATTTGTTTTGAACTGAAGGTAGGTTTATTATTGAATTGATGGTAGATTTATTATTGAATTTGTACAAATGATAATTTGATTTTAGATGATGATATTCTTTTCAAATTATAATTGTTACAAAACGTTAAGTCGAACATTTCATATTTTCTACCATGTTTGCTATCCTTCACTTTTTTTATTTTCACTTTTCCTAATATGTATAACCAAGGTGAGTGAGTTTTTTTACCAAAAACACATGACTCAACCCAATAATATAGACGAAAAACACATATCTATTCTATAAACCAATATTGAAAACAAGAAGGAGCAAGTGGGCCAGTGGTTACCACACATCTGCTGCCATCTTACCAGTGTCGAGTTCGACTCCACATACCCTCCATGTGTGGGGGTATTTGGCCGGCCTGTTGTGGCCCAAAATGATGACAAAAAAATCAATATTGAAAACAAACGACCACAAACCAAAAACATTACAAAGCTCATATGCCATACAGTATTTGATGCATACTCATCTCTTAATCTTTTTTTGTTGAGTCGATGATTAATTGTGATTCCATAAACATCTTTCATAAAAGCACTACTACAATTTTTGATGTGTCATTTGAACCAAAAATAAACCAAAAGGACATACAATGAATGTTTCAGCGAAACAATATACCCTAAGTTAAAAAAATAGTTATTACACAAAAAAAAAACAAAAGGACATAAGATGAATTTTTAAGAGAACCAATAGGACATAAGTTCAAAGTTAACCTTAACCCGAAAAAAAGGGAGGATAACAAAATAAATCTAACATCATTACAATAAATCTACTATCAAACACTAAAAAATTCTCATACTTAGCATATTTGGGTGTTTTGTTTTTTTTTGTAAATATGAATTTTAGTGTAGGGCAAAAACGTCATTTTCATACTGAAAAAAGTCAAATATCTACCACCAAACAATGTGATTTAATCTAGCGTCATTAAAAGTCTACAACAATGCGAAATAAAAAGTTTACCAACTGAAAGTTATCTGAGTAAATACCAAAACATTTACTAAATCTACCGCCATTAATAATAAATCTACCAAATAATTTTAAATCTACTGTGACGAAAAAACAATTCACATTGATTAACTCTACCACCAAAAGAAATAAGTCTGCCATTTTGTAAGATTAATCTACCACCATTGTCAATAAATCTACCAAAAAGTCAAACATTTACCGGTAGTCAACGGTTTGGTCGTAAAGTCTACCAATTCATAAACAAATCTACCATCAAAGACAATATATCTACCAAAAATAAATATATTTACCGCGTCGTTAAAATATGTCTACCAAAATAAGTCTACAAAGATTTAACAAATCTACCATCTTTCAAACAAATCTACCATCTATCAAACAAATCTACGGATCAAAATTTGAGTTGACCAACATCAAACAAGTCTACCGTCAAAGAACGGTAGACTTATGTTTTTCTGCGCGCTAGTTTTTGTCTACGTGGCAAAAGAAAAGTAATGGCATTTTTCAACAATGGCATTCTGCGCGCTAGTTTTGGTGAATTTGGTATATTTGTTTATATATGACGGTAGTTTGTATATATATATATATATTACAGTAGATTTGTTTATATATGACGGTAATTTGTATATATATAACGGTAAATTTGTTTATATATCACGGTAGATTTGTTTATATATCACAATATATTTGTTTATATATGACGATGGATTTGTATATATATGACGGTAGATTTGTTTGCTAGATTTTATTAACATAATGGTAGACTTATTGTTAATGGCTGACTTATTTTTTTTCTTCTCCAACAGGTATTCTTCTTCGGCCATATTACCGCCGTCTGAAAATTTTGGTAACGGTTCTAAAATTTGAGGTGATAAATATTTTGTTCATGATGGTACAGTTATATTAATTATTTGATGGTAGATTTGTTTGTTAATGATTGTCGAGTTATCATTTTATATGATGATAGATTTGTTAGTCACATATTTGAACTTTATATATGAATGATGACATTTGTTTGTTCTTCTCTGACAGGTTATGGCATTCGCGACAGTAGACGAGTTTCCGACGAGATTTTCGGCATCGTTCCAGCATCGTTCCGGCGTATTCTACGGATTGTAGATTTGGATTTAGTAGATTTATTTTTGAAATGATGGTAGATTTGTTTTGAACTGAAGGTAGGTTTATTAATGAATTGATGGTAGATTTATTATTGAATTTGTACAAATGATAATTTGATTTTAGATGATGATATTCTTTTCAAATTATAATTGTTACAAAACGTTAAGTCGAACATTTCATATTTTCTACCATGTTTGCTATCCTTCACTTTTTTTATTTTCACTTTTCCTAATATGTATAACCAAGGTGAGTGAGTTTTTTTACCAAAAACACATGACTCAACCCAATAATATAGACGAAAAACACATATCTATTCTATAAACCAATATTGAAAACAAGAAGGAGCAAGTGGGCCAGTGGTTACCACACATCTGTTGCCATCTTACCAGTGTCGAGTTCGACTCTACATACCCTCCATGTGTGGGGGTATTTGGCCGGCCTGTTGTGGCCCAAAATGATGACAAAAAAATCAATATTGAAAACAAACGACCACAAACCAAAAACATTACAAAGCTCATATGCCATACAGTATTTGATGCATACTCATCTCTTAATCTTTTTTTGTTGAGTCGATGATTAATTGTGATTCCATAAACATCTTTCATAAAAGCACTACTACAATTTTTGATGTGTCATTTGAACCAAAAATAAACCAAAAGGACATACAATGAATGTTTCAGCGAAACAATATACCCTAAGTTAAAAAAATAGTTATTACACAAAAAAAAAAACAAAAGGACATAAGATGAATTTTTAAGAGAACCAATAGGACATAAGTTCAAAGTTAACCTTAACCCGAAAAAAAAGGGAGGATAACAAAATAAATCTAACATCATTACAATAAATCTACTATCAAACACTAAAAAATTCTCATACTTAGCATATTTGGGTGTTTTGTTTTTTTTTGTAAATATGAATTTTAGTGTAGGGCAAAAACGTCATTTTCATACTGAAAAAGTCAAATATCTACCACCAAACAATGTGATTAAATCTAGCGTCATTAAAAGTCTACCACAATGCGAAATAAAAAGTTTACCAACTGAAGGTTATCTGAGTAAATACCAAAACATTTACTAAATCTACCGCCATTAATAATAAATCTACCAAATAATTTTAAATCTACTGTGACGAAAAAACAATTCACATTGATTAACTCTACCACCAAAAGAAATAAGTCTGCCATTTTGTAAGATTAATCTACCACCATTGTCAATAAATCTACCAAAAAGTCAAACATTTACCGGTAGTCAACGGTTTGGTCGTAAAGTCTACCAATTCATAAACAAATCTACCATCAAAGACAATATATCTACCAAAAATAAATATATTTACCGCGTCGTTAAAATATGTCTACCAAAATAAGTCTACAAAGATTTAACAAATCTACCATCTTTCAAACAAATCTACCATCTATCAAACAAATCTACGGATCAAAATTTGAGTTGACCAACATCAAACAAGTCTACCGTCAAAGAACGGTAGACTTATGTTTTTCTGCGCGCTAGTTTTTGTCTACGTGGCAAAAGAAAAGTAATGGCATTTTTATAATTACGGTTTTTTCAACAAAGACCAGAAATGAATTTTCGATATTTTCAGTATATTAGGTTATTTTAGTTTTTTTGATAAAATATACTCAAACAAATAATTTTTAAGAATTCTAACATTATTTTAATAATCCACCAATTCACTTATGATTTCTTTAAGGTTGCCATTTACAAAGGCCAAGCACACATATATATATATATATATATATATATAGGTGAGTAGTAGCATGGGGAAAAAGGAATCAAATGAGGGTGTATACTTAAAGAGCAAATAATGGATAATTATAATATTTTACAACAATTTATTTATATTAAATAACACATATGATAAATTTATTTCATCAGTGGTTATGACCCAACATTAGACCATACACATACGACTGTACTTAAATCGATAATCACTCTAATTCTTCTATTATTAACTAGATAAATATCCGTATATATGTGATTTGTAATTTAATATTTTATAACCCGTTAAAAGAATTAAAGACGAAAAAATGGAAATCAAAATTACATCATCCGTGAAAATATATATACATTAAAAGAAAAATTTGGTGAAAAGATGCAGTAAATAGTTTTGGATAAGATTATTGGACTTTTAATTTTGTTGGTGTGTAATTGACACACTACCAAATTGTGGTTTATATAAAGTTGAAAAATTATAATTATTTTCTTTTTAAAATTAATTTCCTTAATCTAAATGAAAAAATTAAGAAATGTTTTTTTTTATTATTAATTTTACCTTTTAAGATAAATTTAATTTTTAACTTTTTAATTTTATTTTTTAGTAAATACATCTTTTAAGATAAAATTCTCAACTTTGACTTCTCAGAATTTTTAAGTTTTTTTATTAATCGATTTTAATTTTTTTAGTGAATTAGTAAATTTGAAACCAATAAAAGCTAAGAAAATACCTTTCTCAAAACGCAGTAACATAATCAAAATCACGATTCATATAGAATTTAGTTCCGAAAGATGCCGACAAACAAAAAGAGTTAATTATATTGAATTATAATAGTATTTTCCTATATTCAAAAATAATTTAGATTAAAGTTAGATAATAAGTTTATAAAATTAGGATAATATATTTGTTAAAAAAAATTACAAATATACAGAACTTCTCATCAAGTAAGAGTAAATTCATTCCTATGAGCTCATTGTTTTTTTTCAAATTTCTTGCTTTCCACTTTCTTATTGGACGAACTACGGTATGACGATAAAAGTGTTTCCTGTTTAAGCTATCTAATGTTAAATAGTCTCTATTGTTATTTAGAATTTTAGCATTCATTGTTTTTCTCTTGATATTCCTGTAAAAAAATAAAAAATTTGCATTAACGTACAACATAATTCTTTTTTTATACACCAATAACATACCCGAATTGTTTTTTATACACCACTTTTATATGTAGGTATGTTAAGATATAGATTACAAAAGATTGAGAAACTATAACGTACAACATATTTTTCAGCATAGTAATCTTAAAAAAAAACTAATATTATACACCACCACCTCTAAGATATTTGTCTAGATATGGTGTACAACATAATATGGACCCGTGCGTTGCTATTAACATATAAAGGCTTGTAAAATTACACAAAAGATTACCTCTTAATAATTTGTTTTGCGTTTGGTTTCTGTATCTTTCTTCTCAATATTTTTTGGGTTGTAAACTTGAGAAACTATCAAATTGATTATATAGAGGTAATAAATTATAATTCATTTTCCTTATATGATTGTATTCATTTTTTTAATTTCCTTAATCAAAATAGAAAAATATTTATCTCATTTTTTTTAAATTTAGTTTTTATAGATAAATTTCCTTAATCTAAAAGCAATTTTTATTTTCCTTTTTTCTGCTAACTTTACATTTAATATTAAGTCTATGTACTATTTTTTTTCTTTTCGTTTCTTTTTGGGGCTAAGTTTACTTTTAGGATACTCCATTTTTTTTCTAAAGATATAATTTTGTTTTGCTAACTTTACTTTTAAGATTAAGTCTATTTTTTTGTTCATTTTTCTTAAATTAAACTCTAACTTTTAATTTTAAGATAAATTTCCTTATAATTTCATTATAGATAAATTTTGGTAATCTAAAATCAATATTTATTTTCTTTTTTTCTGGTAAATTTACATTTAAGATTAAGTCTATGTTCTATTTTGATTTTTTGCTAACTTTACTTTTAGGATTAAGTCTTTTTTTTCTTTCCTTTTTCTTAAATTAAACTCTAGCTTTTAATTTTAAGTTAAATTTCCTTAATCTAAAAATAATTTTTATTTTCCTTTTTTTATGCTAACTTTACATTTAGGACTAAGTCTATGTTTTTTTGTTTGTTTGTTAACTTTACTTTTAGAATTAAGTCTTTTTTTCTTTTTTCTTAAATTAAACTCTACTTTTTAATTTTAAGTTTCTTTAATCTAAAAAAAAATTTTATATTAACTCAACACGTGTCCAAATATAATTGATTAACTCGACACGTGTCGCGATCTTGTGAGTTACTAACTTTGAATCATTCTCTTTTATATATATAGATTAGATTAGGTCAGGCGTATACGCGGATTTATAATAAGGTATTTAATAATTCGTAGAAAAAAACTAAAAAATAAAAAGTGGAAAAATCTGATTACCCATGAAAAAATTAAAAACGTTGACGCAAAATCACAAAAATATTTATTTATTTATTTATTTTGATTATTTAATTTTAATAAAAGTTGAAAAATATTATTGGACTTTTGATTTTTAGTGTCTGGAGATTACCAAATTGTTTATATATTTTTTACTTTACCAGATTGTTTATATAGAGATGAGAACTTACAATTCTTTTTAAAGGATTAGTAATATATTGTTTAATTTCCTTAATCTAAATGGAAAAACTTAACAAAATATTATTTTTATTTCCTACTTTTATTAACATTACCTTTTAAGATAAAATTAATTTTCTATTTTTTTGTTTGTTTAGTATGTCTACCTTTTAAGATTATGAATCGATTATAAATGTTTGGCTTTTATGAGAAATTTATATTTTCCTTAATTTATTTAGTAAATTTACTTTCTACGATTACGATTTGATTATAATTTTTTTCTTTTATTGTTAATATTATATGTTAAAATATAAGTGGAAAATTTTAAATTTTCCTTTTATTGTTAATATTATGTGTCAAAATATAATTAGAAATGTTTTGAGCACGTGTCAAAATATAATCGATTAAGTTAACACATGTCGCGATCATATGAGTTAGCAACTTTGAAACATTTAACTTTATATAATAAGATATGCTTCAAATACAAGAGTTGATTCTATAAAAGTTTACAAGCTCAAACAAAATAAAATCGTTAAAATATATATCTATATATATATAGTTGAATTTCCTCTCTTCTTATGCTGCCACATCATTTTCTCATACTCTAAATTTCTGACACATCATCACTCATTTATTCTTTATTACATCTCATAATCCCACAATCACTTAATTCCATAATTCTCATAATAATTGTGTTATGATACCTTCATTTTCATAATAATTTTCATCCATTAATTAATATAATATTTTTCCTTAGAATATGAAAAGACATTTTGTTATACACGATAACTCATATATTATTGATATAAAGAAACTTCAATTGATGAATTTTAGTTTTCTGAGATTTATTAATAGAGTTTAGAAAAACAATTACTTATAGATGAATACATGAAACATGAAACATTTACGATGTAGATAAGATACCTTGTGAGCATACTCTTGTTGTCATTGGAAAGCGACCAAATCTATCTTTGGAAACTCTAGTGCATCCTTATTACACAAAGAGTCATGGATCATGGGTGACCCATTTTGACACCCTTACATAAAACATCAAATAAAACATATATTTTTCATTTTTTAAATGTAATATCGAATATATGACAATATATATATATAATAAAATAACAACTTTTTTTTTACCGTTTTGATATCAGTGAAACGGTTTAACTTACATGTATAATAAGCAACAAAACAAAAACAAAGAGCTTGAACAATCGTCAGGGCTGGAGCTATATCTCATGTATTTGGCGGTTAACTGTGCATTTGCGCCGTATGATACAGAAACAAAAACAACAAAGTAAAACAATAAAAGCAAATCCAAAAACTGATAAAAATACCAGTTTTGGACTGATATCTATTTCGGGGAACTGAGGTCCTGCAAACTGTTCCTTCCCCATTGTCTGATTACCTGTTGAAGAAGATACAGAGGATGAACCGAGAAGATACAGAGGATGAACCGAGAAGATAAATTTCCCGAGATAGATAGAGAAGAGGAGGATAGAGATAGATAATTAGTGAACGAGATCGGAGCCGGATAAATCAGAACTGTTTTATTCGTTCGAATTACAGAAATTTGGAAACGCCCATTATTTCTCTCTCCCTCTTTATCTTCTTTGTCGATCCCTACCCGTTTCTTCACAGATTCCACTTATTTTCTTATACCGCTTAAACATTCAAGTTAATTAGTCCGATTAATATACATCTTAATGTTGTTATAATTATATTAGCTAGCAATGATTTTGTCTCTTCGATCCAGTCTTGTGTACATCTCATATATGTTTAACTAATCCATTAAAAAAAAAAAACATAGACAAAGCAAATCTTATTACATTTCTAAGTCCTGCATGCATAACATTTATAAGCTTGAGTTAAAAAAAAACTAAAAAGACATTTATATGCAAATTGCAAAGAATTTCTAAGCATATCATATTACATTTCTGAGCATATCATATTACATTTATAAGCAAATTACATATATGACATTAAGTTGGTTTACCTAAATATAAATCTCATTAAAACAAAAAAGATAATATATAATCAGACCAATAAAGAATACCAATAAACTTGATTAATATGTAACAGTAACATAATATTTCATAATCTAACCAAACACCAATCATTACAAAAACTGATGTACGGACTAGCACAACACTTTAATTAATTGACGATATTAAATTCTAAAACTACGCAAAAAGGGGTACCTAGCTAGTTTTTTTTGTTTTTTATATAACAAACTAGGATTGTTTTTTATATAACAAATTCTAAAACTATGCAAAAATTGTTTGTTTTTTTAGTTTTTTGTTTTGTCTTTTTGTTGTTATTTTTTAAAATATTAATTTGTTTTTTCAAATTTCATAAATTAATGTTTTTTATAAGAAAAAGATATATGTTTTTTAAAGAAAAAATTGTAATATACACACATAATAAGAACACTACAAAAAAACACCCGGATTTCCGACGGCAATTTCGACGGCTATAATCCGTCGGAAATTTCCGACGGATTTTCGAGGGAAATTAATCCCTCGGAACGGCCGTCGGAAATCCCTCGGAAAATTCCGACTAATTTCTATATATTCTCACTTCGTAAATACTTCTTCCCTTGTATATACGCTTCTTGCTTTGTTTGTAAACGGTTTGGAATGTTTCCGTTGGATTACAATTGTTTTACAACTTTGTAAACATCCGTTGCCTGTTTTTTCACTTGTCTTTGTAGCTAGGTTGTTCCAATGTTTAATTCGTGTGTTTGTCTTTGGTATTTTGAAGATTCTTGTGTATAGTTGCAAAGAACAAACAAACATTTCTCTATAAATACTTATCCCCTCATTCACAACATTCACAACATTCACAAGAAAAATAAACAAATTAAATTACACAATATTATTTTCGATCGTGGATGGACAAACCTCTGCGTGATCCCGTGACGGGGGAATTGACGGATGAATTCGCACAAGGTGTGGAGGAGTTCATGAACTTTGCGTCAAACAATAGCATGACATCGAAATACGGTAAAATGTATTGTCCTTGTACTAAATGTCAGAATCATAGATTAGTCTCAGTTATGGATGTAAGGAAGCACTTATATAGGAATGGATTTATGCCTGATTACAAGATTTTGTATACCCACGGAGAAACCGATTCAATGGTGCAATACTATGGTAGCACATCAGATAGGTTTGGTAGTACTTCGGGTACTAGGTTAGAGGAACCAACACCGGAAGTAGATGTAAACGCAGGTTACACTCAGATGGTGAATGATGCGTTTCGTGAAAACATTGCATCGTATCATCATGTTGAGGATGGTAACAGGATAGAGGAACCAAATTCAGAAGCACGTAAGTTTTTTGATATGCTAGATGTGTCTAAGCAGCCATTATACAGAGGATGTAGAGATGGAATATCGCCTCTTTCAACTGCAAGCAGGTTGATGACTATAAAGATGGATTTCAACTTGGCCGAAGATTGTGTTGATGCGATAGCTGATTTTGTGAGAGATGTCTTACCTGAAGATAATATTTCACCGGCTTCATACTACGAGATTCAGAAGCTTGTAGCTGGTCTTGGATTACCTTATCAGATGATAGATGTGTGCATCGACAACTGTATGATCTACTGGAGAAAGGATGAAAACCGGTTGAAGTGTCGTTTTTGTCACAAACCTCGCTATCAGGATACAGAAGGCAGAGTACCTGTTTCACATAAAAGGATGTGGTATCTTCCCCTAGCTGATAGGTTGAAGAGGTTATATCAATCCCATCGCACGGCATGGCCTATGAGATGGCATCCAGAACATAACTCAACTGGAGAGATAGCGCATCCTTCAGATGCAGAAGCATGGAAACATTTTATAGAGGTTTATCCTAGTTTTGCGTGTGAGCTAAGGAACATATACATGGGGTTATCTACAGATGGATTCAACCCATTTGGAAAGCATGGGAGGAAATATTCGTTGTGGCCAGTAATCGTCACACCGTACAATTTACTGCCATCTATGTGCATGAAACGAGAGTTTTTGTTCCTCACGATCCTCGTCCCAGGTCCAGAGCATCCTAGGAGATCGCTTGATATTTTCTTACATCCATTAATTTATGAGTTGAAAATATTGTGGAAAGATGGTGTTGAAGCGTTCGATGTTTTCCTGCAACAAAATTTTATGATGCGTGCGGTAATTATGTGGACCATAAGTGATTTCCCAGCATACGGTATGCTATCTGGATGGTCGACGCATGGAAGGTTGGCGTGTCCGTATTGTCAAGATAACACTGATGCGTTCCAATTGAAAAACGGACGTAAGACTTCTTGGTTCGATTGTCATAGAAAGAACAAAAAAAATTTCGATGGTCCACCTCCTGAGCTAGATGGGAATTATATTATGAATCAGTTAGGAGATTTTGGTGCCGAGAAGACAGTTTCATGCGGGGATAATGGGCATTATCCCGTTGACGGTTGTGGTGAGTACCACAATTTGCACAAGAAGAGTATTTTCTGGGATTTACCATATTGGAAAGACCATTTGTTGCGCCATAATCTAGATGTGATGCACATTGAAAAGAACTTTTTCGACAACATCATGAACACTGTTCTAAATGTTCAAGGAAAGACGAAAGATAATTTGAAGGCCAGATTGAACTTGCCAGATATTTGTTCCCGTAAGGAGTTGCATGTAATGGCGAACGAGAAATCACTACATCCCCCTGTTTTCCGGATGAATGCGTCTTCAAAGGAGGAGTTCTTCGATTGGATTAAACACGGTGTCAAATTCCTAGACGGATACGCATCTAACCTTCGTAATTGCATCGATAGTTCAGAAGGGAGGTTTTCTGGGATGAAGAGTCATGATTGTCATGTTGTCATGCAGCGCCTACTTCCATTTGCATTTGAATTTCTTCTTCCTATAAACGTCCATGGAGTTATTGCAGGTTTACATACATTTACACTATTACGTATGGTGATTTTATATTTGTGATTATAAAACGGAAGTTATTTACTTTTGTATGTGTACTATATATTGATATGCTCAAATTAATACTCTAAATAGTATTAAAGCAGTTGTTGCAGTAAATCAGGGGTCGAACACAAGAACTCAAGATATCACACAATAGATTATATAGATCCAAAATACGCTAAATCAAAAGCTGTAATTGAAAACAAGTATGCAATTAAAAGTGTTGTAAATTCAGTTGGAGGCAGATAGGTTCAGAGTATTTCTCAGGAAATCAATGAATGCAGCTAAATTAACTAACAGGATTCAGATTATGCACGGTTCTTGAACTCAAATCACTAAAATATAGCTAACCAACTCTCGTTGCGAAAACTATCTAAATCTAAATCCTATAAATTCCAAATCTCTTTGCGAATCCTAAAGTCTAAATCAGCTTTAAAGTTTAGGTTTGATATGTTCACAAATCAATTAAACCAAATCTCTTTGCGAATAATCAATTTGCTCACCTAGGTTCTATCAGGTAATTAATCGCACTCTCGTACTTAATCAATTATCCTAAGATCTAAATTCTAGATTCGTCAACCTAGAATTAGCTTTGAGAACAGCCTATGGCGAAGAACTAATTCAGATGGTGAATCCTAACAGATAATCAACCTAGCATTCAAAGAGATCCTTTATGAGAAAACCCTAAACCTAACAGGTGATCTACTCAGACATGGAGATTGAAACAATGAACATGACTGAATAAATACTCAAATAAATAATAAGAAAGAGTAACAAAGGGTTCGAAATTTTCTCTCAGACTAACAAAGTATCAGACTTGTCTCCCTCAAAAGCTCTCTCTCAAATCCAGAATAAAATAAGTGTAGCCAACAAAGTGGCTGAAAATCCTAATTAAATAACCTAAACACGAATTGGGGTCTTCTTGTAAATATCAAAGTCTTCTGGGCAAGTTTTGCAATTCTTCAAAACTTCATAAAAAGTCGCGGCCTGTGATTCTCGATGGGTGTCGATCGATACCAGGGGGTATCGATCGATGCTTGTCGCTCAGATCGGGCACTTAGTCATCAGACTTCAGTTTCGCTCCAGAATGCTCCATAAAACTCCAATATCTCCAATAATACTCTAAATGTGCTAAAACATGTAAAAGACTCTAAAAGACTCCAAAATAATATAAAAACTCTATAAAATGGACTTATATCATGGCTTAAACAGGGCAAAAACCATGATATATCAACTCCCCCAGACTTAGCCTTTTGCTTGCCCTCAAGAAAATAGAAGACTAAACCAGAGAAAGAGGTTTGAAAACGTAGAGACTCACCTGTTCATTAACCATCGAAATGACCCTCTTCCCAAGTACCCAAGTGTCACCTAACCAGTTTTTGATCTAACAACCATGTACTTCTCCGTAGACATTCGCAGCTTTTCCAGACTCCACACAAAATCCCATAGCATTGTTCAAGTAAAACCCTCATCGCCAGTTTCATCGCTGCAGCTTATGTCCAAGAACATTCTAGATTCTTTACCATTCAATATCATAACAAGGAGCCACCCTTTTTCATACTTTTTGTATCAATTTCTCTCCCCCAGACTTATTTCTTATTGGGTTCCTTGCATTTACATATTAAGGTTCGAGACGCGAGTATTGATGGTGTTTGCCATCGAATCCCCTGTTCTTTCCTCAAAAGTAATCAAAAGTGTAGGCGAATAGTGGTATCAAAGGAATTTTTCCTAACCTCGCTTTCACCTTTGTGTGATTATCTCCTCTGAAGTAAAATAATGGGATCCTTGGAAACTTTCCAAGCCCTCTACTCAGAAGAAAATCATTTCATATTTTAATGCATCTATCAACTTGTAACAGGGAGAGAAATACCATTTATTTTAAACACATCGTTTCCTTTGTCAGATATGAATGATGAATCAAGCTCTGTAAACACTAACCACATCGATGAAGTGCAAAAATTGGCTCAGGCTTCATAAGAACTCTGCTGGAGACATGGATGTTTTCTAGTCAACTGGTCAGTCCTTGGATTTTTCATTAGTCGATCTAGAACTGATCTTGCAACACTGTGCACTCAAAAACAAAATCAAATCATAAGGTTCAAGCACATGATCATCATCTCCAACAAGTTTTGACTCAATAAAACGTTTTTGACTCGATAAAACAACTGACTCTAAGAAAAACAAAAACAATGTCAGCAGACACCTCCCCCAGACTTGAACAACATTGTCCCCAATGTTATCTAGCCTAGAGTCAATGAAAGAAAACAAAAGAACAGGATAGCACGAAGAGAAACAAGAAGTTACCTTGCTGGAACATCGAGTATCGATCAACACACAGCCTGGTATCGATCGATACCAGGCTTAAATCGACTTGATGAACCTTTCATTCGCGATTGGTGTCGACCGATACCATCGTCACTAGGCGATTTCGAGTTTTGCTTCTTGTTTATCCTGACACAAACACAGAACGAACGAAAAATAAATAGAAAAAACGACTCAAAAACAGACTCACCAGTGGGTTGCCTCCCACCAAGCCCTCGTTTAACGTCATTAGCTTGACTGTAACTCCACTCAGGTTGTGGGTGCATTATCCAGAGGCGTTATGTGTCCGTCTGGAATCTCGGCTTTCGCCTAATAGTGTTTCAACCTTTGTCCATTGACAGTGAACTCTTCGCCTTTACGATTGATCAGCACTACAGCACCATGTGGTTTTACCTCCTTGATTGTGAAGGGACCTGACCAACGAGAACGCAGTTTACCAGGAAACAATTGCAAACGAGAGTTATACAGAAATACCTGGTCGTTTGGCTCGAAGTGTCTGGAGATGATCTTCTTATCATGATAAGCCTTGGTTCTCTCCTTGTACAGCTTCGAGTTCTCATAAGCGTGGTGCCTGATCTTATCCAGCTCGTTCAGCTGAATCAATCTCCTCTCAGCAGCAGGTTTGATGTCGAAGTTCAGCAACTTCGTCGCCCATGCAGCCTTGTGCTCAATATCCACTGGAAGGTTACATGCTTTCCCATACAGCAAGTGGAATGGTGTAGTACCCAGCGGTGTCTTGAAAGCAGTAATGTATGCCCATAGCGCATCGTCCAACTTTGTAGACCAATCCTTCATAGAAGCACTCACTGTCTTCTCCAAAATCTCTTTGATCTGCCTGTTGGAGACCTCGACCTGCCCACTCGTCTGAGGGTGATATGGAGTAGCTACACGATGGTTCACACCATACTTCTTCAGCAACCTCTCAAAAATTTTGTTGATAAAGTGAGAGCGACCATCACTTATCACAATTCGAGGTATTCCAAAGCGAGGGAAAATGATGGTCTTAAACAGTTTAAGAACCACCGCAGAGTCATTTTTCTCACTAGCTATCGCTTCCACCCATTTGGACACATAGTCCACAGCAACCAGGATGTATCTTTTCTTTTGTGACGATGGAAAGGGACCCATAAAGTCGATGCCCCAGCAATCGAAAACTTCAACCTCAAGGATGAATTTTTGTGGCATCTCATATCTCTTACTGATCTTCCCTCTCCTCTGACAAGCATCACACTGTGAAACGAAGGTGTGAGCATCCTTAAACATGGTAGGCCACCAGAAGCCTGCTTGAAGAGCCTTGGACACTGTCTTGAAAGTGGCAAAATGACCAGCATAGTCGGATCCATGGCAATGAAACAAGACACCAGGAACCTCTGATTCAGCAATGCATCTCCTGTAGATACCATCAGAACAGTGCTTGTACAAGTAAGGTTCATCCCAAAAGAATCTCAATATCAGCATACCATGGATCATCAGAATTGGTTGCAGCGATGAGATGGTCTTCAGAAGCATCAAGATGATCACCAAGCAAAGCAGGTCTGGAAATCGCAGGGTATCGATCGAAACCAGCAGGGTGTCGATCGATACCGAGACCTGCAACTCGTGGAAATTGCTGATTCTCTGCGAAATTCATCTGAAACCCTGTTTCAATGAAGTAAAGGGATTCCTCAGGTAGTTGATCATCAATAGGGACGTCCGTATCGATCTGCATCCTCGAGAGATGGTCAGCGACCCCGTTCTCTATGCCTTTCTTGTCCTTAACTTCGATGTCGAAACCTTGTAGCAAAAGAACCCAACGATAAAGATGAGGCTTGAGATCCTTGTTCTGCATCAGATATTTGAGAGCAGCATGATCAGTATGAACAACCACCTTTCTCCCAATCAAGTAGGATCAGAATTTCTCAAAGGAGAAGACAACTGCAAGTAGTTCATTCTCTGTGGTGCTGTAATTCCTCTAGCATCATCCAATGTCTTGCTGGCATAGTAGATGACTTGCAACTTCTTATCTTTCCACTGACCCAGTACTGACCCAACAGCAAAATCACTAGCATCGCACATGATCTCAAAAGGCAGAGTCCAATCAGGAGGTTGCACAATAGGAGCACTCACCAAAGCCTTTTTGATCTCCTCAAAGGCTGCAAGACAATCATGTGTGAAATCAAATTTGATCTCCTTGCACAGTAAAGCAGTGAGTGGGCGTGCTATCTTGGAGAAATCCTTGATAAAACTCCTGTAAAACCCAGCATGACCAAGGAAACTCCGAATATCCTTCACAGAATTCGGTGGTTGGAGATTTGTCATGACCTGAATCTTGGCTTTGTCAACTTCGATCCCAACTTCAGAGACCTTGTGCCCAAGTACGATGCCATCTTGAACCATAAAGTGACACTTTTCCCAATTAAGGACCAAGTGTTTCTCTTCACACCTCTGGAGCACCTTACACAAGTTAGCCAAACAGTCCTTGAATGATGATCCATATACTGAAAAATCATCCATGAACACCTCCATGAAATCCTCAATCATGTCTGTGAAGATAGACATCATGCATCTCTGAAAAGTGGCTGGAGCGTTACACAATCCAAATGGCATTCTCCTGTATGCGAATGTGCCATAGGGACAGGTGAAAGTGTTCTTTCCTTGGTCATCTGGATGAATAGGGATCTCGAAGAAACCTGAATATCCATCAAGGAAGCAGTAGTAGGGATGACTAGCCAACCTCTCCAACATCTGGTCAATGAATGGCAATGGGAAGTGATCTTTCTGTGTAGCTGCATTCAACTTCCTATAGTCAATGCACATTTGATGTCCAGTGATAGTCCTCGTAGGAATCATCTCATCCTTCTCATTCTTCACCACTGTTATACCTCCTTTCTTAGGAACAACGTGCACTGGACTGACCCAAGAGCTATCTGAGATGGCATAGATAACTCCTGCATCTAAGAATTTCATGACCTCTTTCTTAACCACTTCCTTCAGGTTCGGATTCAGCCTCATTTGATGCTCAATTGAAGCCTTTTTCTCGTCCTCAAGATGAATCCTATGCATGCACAGGTCCGGTGATATACCTGAAATATCATCAAGAGAATAGCCAAGAGCTTTGCGATACTTGCGCAGCCTGCTCAGCAGTAAGGTAACCTCTGCGTTGTTCAAGGAAGCATTAATGATTACTGGGAACGTGGAATTAGGACCAAGAAAACCATACCTCAGATTCGCAGGAAGTGGTTTGAGTTCCACTTTAGGAGCTTTCTCCTCGCTCCAATCTCCAAGCCCAGCAGCTTGCTTAGTTCTTTCAGCCAAACTTCTTTCTGGCCGCAGGGTATCGATCGATACTAGGTGGGTATCGATCGATAATGGCAGTGCTGTATCGAGCATCTTCCTGTATTCAGCAGCAGCATCATTCGCATTAACCTCTGACTCAGCCGAACAGACCAATGCTCTCTTCAATGGGTCCTCAGGATGCATCTCCAGGAAGTACTCTTCAGCAATGTCACAGAAGGTATCAACGAAGAAAGTATGTCCATCGATGGTTGGTCTCTTCATCATCTTCTCCATGTTAAAAGTCATGACCAACTTACCAATGTTAAGAGCTATCTTCCCATTCCTGCAATCAATCAGAGCACCAGCTGTTGCTAGGAAAGGCATTCCCAAGATGAGAGGATCTCTGGATTCCGAATCATACTCCAAGACAATGAAATCAGTTGGGATTAAGCAATTTCCAATCTTAATCGGAACATCCTCGAGCAAACTTTCTGGAAGTCTAACTGAACGATCAGCGAGATCCTCGTATAAGTGAAGTCTGATTGTTTTTTCCCTTTCGTTCTCTCTTCGTCGCTATGAATCTCTTCATGGGTGATTGAGACGACATTGTTTTAAGGTAGACATAAATTGAACAAATTGAGCTCATTAAAATCCGTTAGTGGCCCATGTTAGGCCTTGAAGATTGAGTTAGGTTTTTATTTTTTTAGATGTGTTTAGAATTTCGTGGAAAATAATGGTTGAAAATAGAGGCGAAGATTATGATTTATTTTTTTTAATCGACAAAGGTAATCCTGATCTAATCCTTCTTTTTTTGGTTTGTGATCCACTGTAATTGATTTCCATACTTTAAACAAAGACTGGTCATTGTTGGTTTCATTGATGAATTCATTGTTTTCTTTTTAATCTATGTATATCGAATGATTCTAAATTTGTTTCTGGGTTGGTAAGATATGAAGATAACGAATCTATTTTCCCATTTCTAACATAGATTTGGTTAAAGAGATTATATATTCATTATTGGTCGTTGCTCTCTCTCTTTCTTTCTTCTTTTAATATTTTTCTTTTTTTTCTGCTCATAATTCTTGAGAAGATAAGTTTTTGTAAACTCAGCCTTAATGGCCGAGGATTTGGCGATCCATTGAGGTTTAAACGACGCTCTTGAATTGGGATGGAGCAAGTTCGAAGTGAAGTCCGATTGTCTTAACATTTAAAAAAAAAAAAATTAGTGTAGAGGTGGATGCTGAGCTGGCAATATGAGAAGAGAGAAAATGTCATTTTATATATATAGATACGAAAATAGTTAATCCTTAAAAAAAACTAAAATAGTTAATGGTTGGCATTTACAATTAAGAGTCACTATTACTCTACGATATATTGAATTGTTCATTTTTCCAGTTTTTCTTTAATAGAATCGTTTGATAGATAGCATATTGTTGGGTGGAACTCCCCCCAGAGAGAGAGTTCGCCTTAACGCCGTCTTCAACTTACCGCTCCGATCTCTCTTTTCGGTGGCTGATTTTTCTCACCGCTACTGTGAGAGAGACCCTCCGTTGTCTCTTCTCTCTTCTCGCCTGCTAGTTTCTTCTTGTGTTTCTGCTCTCGACTCGCTGGTCTTTGTTGGTGTCGCCGAAGTCGTTCCTCGGTCCGGGTTCGCCGGCGTTGTAGCTCGCTTGGATTCCTCACGGTCTCTCACTACAAGAAAACACCCTTTTTGCAACGAATAATATCGTTATAAAATCGTTGCAAAACAGGGTTCCAAACGAATTTGCGACGAAACATAGATCGTCGCAAACCACAAATCGTCGTAAAATCGTCGGGAAAGTACGAGGGACAAAAATTCGTCGCGAAATCTTCGGTAAATATTCGTAGTAAAATCGTCGTAAATTTTACATTGAAATTACGACGAATATAAATACGTCGTAAAAACGATGGAAATTCGAAGGTAAATATTTCATCGTTAATTCGATGGCAAACAATTGTCGTCGTTAATTCGTTGCTAATTAATCGTTGCTAATTAATCGTCATAAAATCGTTGCTAATTAATCGTCGTCAAATCGTTGCTAATAAATCGTCGTACAATCGTTGTAAATTAGCAACTATTTTATGACGATTAAATTAGCAACGAATCAACGAGGACTATTGTTTACCATCGAATTAACGACGATTTATATAAATCATATATATATGATTTTTATTATTATTTTTGAAATTTTATTAATTTCGAAATTATAAAATGAAAAATTTAAAAATAATATATAATAATATTTTATTAGAAAAAAAAATATTATATTTTCTTACAAAAAAAAAATAGAATTTGAAATCCTAAATCTAAATAACTATATCGTAATCGTCGAGATTCAAATCGTCTTTAGGACGTCTCGACGAACTGGATGTGCCTGCTGCTTATGCCGCTGCCGCTGTCGCTGCCTCTGCCTCTGCTCGGCTTTTTCGCATTTCTTGCAACATGGCCTGCATTGTCGGGTTCTCTTCTGCCAAGATGTCGAAGAGTGAGTCAGTCTGCGTAGCATCCATTTCAACCCGCTGCTGAAGACTCGCAATCTTCGCCTGATATGCCGTAGACCGAGTAGTCTTGGTCTCACCCGCTCCTGAAGACTCGTAATCGTGGCACGTAAGACGACTTGATCATCTTTTGGCAATCGTCGTCGCGGAGCATTTTAAGAGGCGGCCGATACATCTCGAATAGATCTCATCCCGACAACCTTCCCCTTTCTCTCATTACAAGAAAACATCGTTTTTGCCACTGCTGGAATCGTCTCAAAGTAATCGCAAATCAGGGTTTTGACTCTTTTGCGACTCCAGCAGGTAGTCGCAAAACGCTCGTCGCTAATTTTTGAAGTCGTAAATTCGCGACTAATTTGCCACTGCCGTTGTAGTCGCAAACATTTTAAGACCACGAATGTTGGACTCTTATTAGTCGGTAAATGTAGTCGCTAAATAATCTCTTTTTTTTGTTGCGACTAATTTAAAACTCCTATGTGATGACTAAAAAGAGTTGCAAATTGGTGGTTAAAATTTGTAGTCACAAGTTAGTCGCAAAATTGTATGACTACTTTGCGACTATCTTTTGTATTTAGTCAAATAGTAGTCGCAAATATTTGTGACTAATAAGCAACTACCGTGATTTCCAAATTAAAAAAAAAATCCCAAATTATATTTTTGATTTCCAAAATATATATTTTTTTTGGTCGAATCTCTAATTTTAATTTACAAAATCAAAAATAGTTCGAATTTGCTTTACATAAAAGAAAATATACACATTTGCCGGTTATGTCGGTGATCTAGTAGTAGTCTCGGGGTTCTTTGTGTATCCATATGCGTTTTTGTCCAGTTATAATAAGAACTATGGCTTTCAAAAGTTTGAGTCAACTTCCCATCATCACGATCAAACCTACAAAATGGAAAAAAAAAAAACCAAAGCAGTTACGAGTAAGACAGTTGTTAGAGATAAACTAGATCAAACCAATTACAAGAGGTGTCCTAGACTTGTAATTGTAAAGAAACCCATCTATTCAATATGAAAACAACAAGTGCAAGACCAACAGAAACAAGTCAAGATGAGAAGACTTATCGTCATTGACATCATCATCCACCAGTCATCTTCCCATTGCTGACCAACTTCCTTCACTTCCTCTTTCTCCACCTAATCTGCACAAACATAAAAAAAAAAGATCCTTCCATACCGCATCAGACTTGCAACGCGGAATCAGTTAATGGGCAGAAAAATAATCAAAACAAATCCATAAGCCAAAACCAAAGAAATCTGAAGAAGATCCTTTACACATCAGAACAACACAACTCATTGCAAAAGAAATCCAGAAACCAGATTGTTACACCACACCAGAACTACCCAAATCATACAACACGAGACTCAATTTTGCATAAACAAATTACTACACGACTAATGAAGCCTTGGTAATCTCAGAACAACCTTAAATTTAATCAGCCAATGTTCTCATGAAACAGATCGAGAAAAAGAAAAATAGTTATTTGCAAACACTAACACTTGACACATACACACATACCCTCCGATAACTCCAAAAAGTATGTCATCATTTTTTTTGCAGCCGAGAAGGTTTCCTCCGGCAAGGGCACTCCGACCAAATCCAAGGCTGCTCCTCCGACAAGCATTTCTTGGAAATTAAATTACAGTCCTGTGATACACATCAAATCAAGACAAAATCCCTAGTTTCTCTGACTGAAAATAAGATAGATTGAGCGAGACATCGAAAACCAAATCCCAAAACAATGAGACAAAATCTGGTGGCTAAAATCCCTTACCCATCCGAAATTTCTGTCGAAAATCAATCTGAGGCTACGAGAGAGAGGCAGAAGAAGAGAGAATCAGCGTGAATCGGTGGAGAAGCATCGCGAATGATGTCCTCCGCCACAACGACCTCCACGACCTCTCAATGATTTACCAGAACCGGACATAAAAAAAGGAGGCTCGAGTTTGAGAGAGAATTTGGATCTCTAGAGATTGAGAAAGAAGAAGAAGAAGACGATTTAGGGGACATAAACAAAATAGACTGAAAGTATAAAACGAAATTTGAGCGGTTGATTGAGAAATTTTGGCCAAATATTTGAAGGTAAATTTTACCACTAAATTGCGACTCACTAAACCACAAAAATGAACTAAGTCGCAAAATGGTAGCACAATTTGCGATTCATTTGAGACTCCGTCATGTTTGGAGTCGCAAATTAGTAGCTAATGACACTCTAAATCATAAATAATTTATATATTTAAGAACATATGATTTTATACCAAATAAAAATAAATTATAAAGCTATTTAGGTAAAAAAACCCAATTGGATAATTTTTAGCCTAAATCCAAATGATTACACATTAATGTAATACAAATGTGTTACAACATATGTTTTGTCAAGTTGTGTTCATATCCAAATCATATGAATGACTCTAATTTATACAAGATATGATTATTTTTTTGGGTTTACGACATTATGGAATACAAATGTATAGTAAAACACTTGTGAAAATATTTTATTTGAAGATTTTATGAAAGAAATACGATTTATAGTCGCAAAGTAATGGCACAACAATTGCAAAAATGAACGTGGTCGCAAAACATTAGCAAAATTTGCGACTCATTTGAGACTCCATCATGTTTGAAGTTGCAAGTTAGTGGCTAATGACACCCTAAATCATAAATAATATTTCGTTGAATTTTTGTTATTTATATATTTAAGAACATATGATTTTATACCAAATAAAGACAAATTATAAAGCTATTTAGGTAAAAAAACCTAATTGGATAATTTTTAGCCTAAATCCAAATGATTACACATTAATGTAATACAAATGTGTTACAACATATGTTTTTTCAAGTTGTGTTCATATCCAAATCATATGAATGACTCTAATTTATACAAGATATGATTAGTTTTTTGGGTTTACTACATTATTGCCTACAAATATATAGTAAAACACTTGTGAAAATATTTTATTTGAAGATTTTATGAAATAAATACGATTTATAGTCGCAAAGTAGTAGCACAACAGTTGCAAAAATGAACGTGGCCGCAAAACAGTAGCAAAATTTGCGATATTTGTGACTGATTTGTGACTCCATCGATATTTTTTTAAAAAATATTGTTTTGTAATTAGAAAATAGTTGCAAACAATATTAGGAAAGTAATTATTTTTAAAAATATTATTTTTTTTAAAAAACCACTCAGTCGCATCTTAGTGGCAAATTAGTCGCATAACAATGGTATTGTATTGTCAAAACAAGACCTTAAACACTAAATGAATAGTTTAAATCGTATATGCTAATTTTAACAGTTAGGTATAAAATAAACATATGTACATACATAGATATTGAAATTTACAAGAGATTTTGTTACAAAAGCTAATATAAATGTTTTGCAAATCAAATCAATAAATTTACTCTTTAATTACATACTTATGTTTGGTATAAGTGTGGAGATGATGATGATATAAGAAAAAGTTATGAATCTTACAAATTTTAAAAACTTTGATAGATTGTAAAGGATATATATGATTTATCAAGTTAAATTCATAGTTTAACATTCACAAACATTGTTAAAAATGTGAATTTTGTAAAATTGAAATCAAGTAGTCACAAAGTAGTCACAAAATTAGCGACTACTTTGTGACGTCATCAATAATTGTTTTAAAAATATTGTTTTGTAGTCACAAAGTAGTCGCAAACCTTTAAAAAAAAAACTACGCAGTCGCATCTTAGTGGCAAATTAGTCGCATAACAGTGGCATTGTAGTGTCAAAACAAGACCCTAAACACTAAATGAATAGTTTAAATCGTATATGCTAATTTTAACAGTTAGGGATAAAATAAACATATGTACATACATAGACATTGAAATTTACAAGAGATTTTGTTACAAAAGCTAATATAAATGTTTTGCAAATCAAATCAATAAATTTACTCTTTAATTACATACTTATGTTTGGTATAAGTGTGGAGATGATGATGATATAAGAAAAAGTTATGAATCTTACAAATTTTAAAAACTTTGATAGATTGTAAAGGATATATATGATTTATCAAGTTAAATTCATAGTTTAACATTCACAAACATTGTTAAAAATGTGAATTTTGTAAAATTGAAATCAAGTAGTCACAAAATTAGCGACTACAATGTGAGGACAAGTGTTTCCGTAGTCGAAAATAAGTCCCAAAATCTTGAAAATAAAACAAGGGAAAAACTATGTAGTCGTAAAATAAGGGAAAAACTATCTTGAAAATAAAACAAGGGAAAATTGTGACTAATTTGTGACTACGTCTTTGTGTCTACATATGTAGTCGCACATTCGTGGTTCTTTGCCAAATATTTTGCTACTCCAAAATTTAGTCGGAAAGTAGTCGCAAAAATGTGCCAAATTAGCGACTAAACTACAACTAAAGTTATTGGTCGCTAATTGCAACTAATATGCGACTAAGTTGTTGAGAGTCTCAAATGTGTCGCACATTGGTCACATATTAGTCGCAAATTTTTGCGACTACACCTGTAGTCGCAAAATAGAGTGGCTAAATCGATGTTTTCTTGTAGTGTCTTAGGGGCAACCTATATTTAAATTTACAATTAGAAATTTTTAAAAAATTAAAAACTAAAAATTAATAAATACTAACTATTCTATATACCTGCTCGAAGATCCGGTCAATATCGGGTGTGGTCAACCCTCTAGACATGACCGATGAAACACCTGGAGATAGCTGTTGAGAGAGTTGTGTCTCTTGTTCGGTGACCTTGGAAGTCACCTCATTGAAGATCTGCTCGGCCGTCTCTGAAACAAAGGAATCATCCTTCTTTCGGTGCGTCCGCTCAAAAACCTTGGTCATCTGAGGGAGTACACCTCCGTCTTCGGCGGCCTAAGGAAAAAAACTACGTTATTGACGAAGTAAATTACATAAATAAATTAATTTAAATAAATTTAATTACCATCTGTAGACGATCACCCGTAAAAGGTGTTTGCCCGGCTGTATGAGGCAAAGCCTTGAGTTTCCCGTCCGAGCCAACGGTGTTGCGGGAAGCCGAACACTTCTCCGAAGTTATGATGGACTTCGGATCCAGCCAATACCGCACCAAGCCGTCCCATACGACTTTATCCATGTGCTGGGGCTTTGCTAAATCGCCAGAATTCTTCCATGCTTTCTTCCATTCACCAACCACCCCTTGGATACGAAACTTCATCCTCTCGAGAAACAAAGTTTGACCCTCGCCATGAATCGAAAGATCCCAGTCATATTTTTGCTGCATGAGAAACAAAAATAATTACATATTTTATAAAATTAAATTAAATATATTTAAATATAATTAAAATAATTATAGGAAAAAATTATTTTTAATACGTACCGCAAACATCTTGAACCATGTCTCCTTGACGTGTGGCGGAAGCTGGGTAAAATTGGTATGAGGCTCGATAAAATATGACTTGATGATTTCAAAAATGATGAGTCCAATTTTGGATTCAACTACAAACCTGAAACAAAAAAATTAAAAAATTATAAATTATTAGAAATAAATATAAATATGTAATAATAAATGTAAAAAAAATATATATATATATATATATTACCATTCCGACCCGTCAGTATGATCCGGATCTAATCTCTTAAACCTATGACTGCCCGGCTGTGCAAGCAAATCAAGAACCGTCATGTGTGCATATGGGGCCGGGGCACGGCCTCCAAGTTGCGGAATCTGAGGTGGTTGTGACGGCGGAGCACTCTGTGTTTGCGTCGCCGGGACGAAATCCATCTCCGTAGCCTCAGAAGACACGAGCAATCCGGTACCCGATGTATCACCAATCTCTCTCAAAAACTGAGCGTAATGTGAACGACGATGGCTCATATGCATAAAAATGAAAAAAATTACTATCTATAAACACTCGGGCAGTATGCTATTTTTCTTAATTTATTCCGTTTCTACCGACCTATATTGTTCCATTCCTATCTATACTAACTAAAATTAAAAACATAAAAAAAAAAAATTACCTTTTTCTCAAGGTATTCGGGAGGAGGCGAGCAAGAGGAAGAGAGAAAATTGTGAGAGTGAATGAAGAAAATCTGAGCGTGTGTTTATATAGAATTAGTGGTCGTGCCTAAATCGTCGCAATCAGACCGTCGCTAATTCGTCGTTAATTTTGCGACGATTTTGTGAGGAATATTAATTTCTTGTATTTCCCACACGCGGGAGTTTAATTTACCGACACGCATTAAATTAAATTCATATTTTATGACGAGTCGTCGCCAAATCGTCGCAAATTTTGCAAGGAATTAGTGAGGAAATTTGTAAAAAATATTTTAGGGTTTAGGGTATAGGTACAAAAACTGTAACGTCGATTGCAACATTCCAAAAACAACTTTACATGTTTACCGTAAACCCAAAATCATGAAATTATCTATAAGTTCATCGAGATTGAAGAATGAGTAAAACAGAGAGTTTGTGTACTTGTTAGATTATTAAATAAATGATTCAGTTTGTGGATATTACTGTGATTGACTGAGTTTTCATTTCCGAACAATTCTCTTAAGTCAAGATCAATTTCATTGAGAGATGCATAATACAATGAGATGTTAACATGTTAGGGTTTAGGGTTTAGGGCAAAGGGTTTAGGGTTTAGGGCATTATGACGAATCGTGGCTAATTCGTCGTAAATATTGCATCGATTTTGTGACAATCACAGTTTGCAACGAATTAGCGACGATTCGTCATAAAAAATTTTGCAACGAATTAGTGAGGAAATTTGTAAAATATGTTTTAGGGTTTAGGGTATAGGTACAAAAACTATAACGTCGATTTCAATATTCCAGAAACAACTTTACATGTTTACCGTAAACCCAAAATCATGCAATCATCTATAAGTTCATCGAGATTGAAGAATGAGTAAAACAGAGAGTTTGCGTACATGTTAGATTATTAATACAATGATTCAGTTTGTGGATATTACTGTGATTGACCGAGTTTTCATTTCCGAACAATTCTCTAAAGTCAAGATCAATTTCATTGAGAGATGCATAATGCAATGAGATGTTAATAGGTTAGGGTTTAGGGCTAATGATTTAGGGTTTAGGGCATTATGACGAATCATGGCTAATTCGTCGCAAATTTTGCATCGATTTTGTGACAATCACAATTTGCGACGAATTAGCGACGATTTGTCAAAACTTGTCGCTAAATCGTCGCTAATTTTGCAACGATTTTGTGACAATCACATTTAGCGACGATTTAGCGACGATTTCAATGAAATCTCCTAAACCCCAAATTTTATCCCATCTCCGATCACCGCTCATTTTCCGCCGTAGTTGGGGCAATTAATAAATTACAAAACACATATACACATATGTCTCGTAATTTATTAATCGTCGCACCTACGACGGAAAATGAGTGGAGATCGGAGATGGGATCAAGTTTGGGGGTTAGGACATTTCATAGAAATCAGATCACTTAAATTTCACAATAATTACTCGATCACAATATTATATTAATACATTAAATTCACAATAATTACTAGCTAGCGCGGTCACTCTGATTCATTTTCGGACGAAGACACATCCGTTTCTTGATCATATGGTTCATCACTTTCTTCGAACTCATCTTCCTCATCTTCTTCCTCTGTATCGTCTGGGAGATATTCAACTTGCCTGTTTTGAGGATCTATCAAAAGGATGTCATCAGTGCTCTCATTTAGTTCTGGCATATCAGAGCAATGATCTTGCTGCATTGGTAGATCCTCAACCTCCACAATTCGACCCCTCGGAGAAACTTTTATAACTGATAACCATGAGATACAGGTGGTGTGAACTCGCGGATATGGAACAAAGCTGACTTGTTCTGCTTGTGATGCTAGGATAAATGGTTCATACTTATTGTAACGTCGCGATTGGTTGACATCTACTGTCCCAAATTTGTTTTTACGGACTCCTCGATCAACTGTTGGATCGAACCAGTCGCATTTGAACAGAACGCATTTCAAACCTAAGAAACCGGGGTACTCAACTTCAATTATGTCTTGCAACACTCCATAAAAATATATTTCGCCCCACACACATACCCCGTAGTTGGCATTAGCTCTTTGATTGCTGTATTTGAATGTATGAAATATATATCCGCGTGTGCAATACATGGGTGCACTCGTTATCTTCGATATGGGGCCTTTGATTAACTCATGGAACCAGAGTGGATATGCGGTATCCCCATACTCGACCTATATCATTAATTAATTTAATTACAAAAGTCATCAAAATATGTGTTAGGTTAATTGTCCAAGTTCGTAATTAATCAGATCACTTAAATTTGTACGTACTTGCGTCTTCAACCACGGGGCAAAATGTTGATCTTTACGTTTGTTGATTTCATCGTCTGAGATTCCTTCAATGACTTCTCGGACCTGTCTAACAAATTCACTACATACAAAAGTATTTACAATTGTAATTAAGATACATATCGTAATTGGTATAAAACTAGAATATAAGTTAGCCATATATATGTATATATGTTTATACACTTACGTCTCAAATTGACTAACTTTTTCGCAATTTAAGAGGATATACGTTTGTGCAATATGATGGTCTTTTTCATTGGCAAACCAAACTAACTTCACTCTTCCACATAATCGACCGATTGAAGAAAATATATATGGGACACCTTCATTAGCATATATTCGGCCTACACCTCCATCATCATATCGCCGTGCTGCCCTTTTCCGTGTGCGAACCTTCGAGCCAAAATAGTACCCCGTGAAGTGAGAAGTTTCTTCTATTAAACTTTCTGTTACTATTGAGCCTTCAACTTTGGCTAGATTTTTAGCCTTCCGCTTCAAATGTCCCATGAATCGCTCGAATGGGTACATCCATCGATACTGCACAGGTCCCCCAAGTTCTGCTTCGTGAGGGAGATGAATAGGTAGATGTTCCATAACATCAAAGAAGGCTGGGGGAAATATTTTCTCCATGTTGCACAACAAAATAGGAATACTAGTATCAAGTTGTGCAATAACATCTTCTGACAAAGTGCGGGTACAAAGATCCCAAAAAAATGCTCCAATGCCTACAATAACAATCACATGATATATAAGGTAATAATGTTAATTTTCCATTTCATATATATATATATATATATATATATATATATATATATATATATATATATATTATATAAAATCTTAAATTCGCAATATGTGATTAATTTAAATTTATATAACTGCAATTGCTTCGTGTACATTTCCTGGTAGAAGTTCAGCAAATGCGAAAGGAAGTAGTTGTTACATAAAGACGTGACAGTCAAGACTATTCATCCCGGAAAACTTTTGCCTTTTCTCAACACATTTAGCTAAATTAGATACGTACCCGTCCGGAAACTTCACATCAGATGTCGCCCATTTGAACAAAGCTGACTTTCTTTCGTACCCAATCGAAATATGGGGACAGGTGCTTTTCCATTGCTTGTAATATGTAACTCATTCCGACAACAAAGATCAGGCAAGTCTAACCTTGACTTACCGCTGTCTTTAGTCATTCCACGCACGTTTAACAATGTATGCATGATGTTATCAAAAAGGTTTTTCTCAATGTGCATGACATCCAAATTATGTCTAAGCAAATGATCATTCCAATACGGAAGCTTCTAGAATATGATTTTCTTATGCCAATTGTGATGCTCCCCATATCCATCCGACATATTAGCTGGAGTGTGTCAATTTCCACGATACACATTACATTTCTCTCTACACATTACATTTCTCTCTAGCAAAGTTTGGATGTACCGTCTTAAAGTGTTTCCACGCTTTTGCATCTGAAGGATGAGTAACCTCCCCATCTGTCTGCAAATGATCTGCATGCCATCTCATCGATGCAGCTGTCCTCTCAGACTGATACATTCTTTTTAATCTATCAGTTATAGGAAGGTACCACATCCGCTGGAACGGTACCTTACTCCGACCAGTACCTTGCGGCTTATATCTTGGCTTATGGCAAAATCGACATTCCTGCCACTTATCATCATCTTTCCAAAAAAGCATGCAATTGTCAACACAGACATCTATCATCTCAGAAGGCAACCCAAGACTATAAACCAGCTTTTGTATCTCATAGTAAGTTTCGGCAGCTAAATTATCCTCTGGCAAATATTCTTTAATCAAATCAGCCCAATCATCCATGCAAACCTGGAAGAAAGGCTAATTCGTGCCTCAACCAAGGCCGCTGGTACCGATTAATATCCGAACTATTGAACTGTGCTCAAACATACACGAATTATTGAAAATTTGAATATCCATACCCGAACTCTCTTTTTTTTTGGCCGAAACATGCATTGACTTGTTTCCCGTTAGTCAACCCCGTCAAATTGTTAGCTGTGATGAGTCAGCTGCCACCTTGGATTCCCTGTTGGAACGAAATTGTCATACAACGTCATTTTGTATCGATCCAAAAATTAAAAAATTTGCACATGCAAGGATTCGAACCGTGCCCCACTCCAAAATTTTGAACTCTTATACTGCTGGGCCAGATACAATTAATATGATATGTTGCACCGTTTAATTTATATTTTAGTTTAGATTAAAAAAACCATAAAAATAAAAAGACGTAGTTTTGACTTACCTGCAATAAGATTATCGCCGGAGGTGAGAGGTGCTCCTTGATACGATTCCGGCGACTTCAGAAGGTTGATTCTAGACACGACCATCAAAAATCGTCATCGGCGATTTTGATTCGATGAGGTAGCCATTACATTCGCTCGTTGTAATTTTATTTTCTGTTTGTTTCTCTTCTTCTCTGCGAATTCTTAGGGTTTCTGAAATTCTTCTGGTTCTCTGCTCAATCGATTTCTCTGAAGTCAAAGCAAAGTTTTGGTATTTCTCCCTGTAAGTAAGTCATGGCGATTTTTGTTTTGTTTCTGTAACTTTTTTGACGTATCGGGTCACCATTGATTTTGATTGATTTCGCTCGTTGTTCTTGGGAATCAAAATCTTTGGCTTTAGTCGAATCTGGTTCTCTTATTCTACATACATTTGGTGTAATACTTTGAAGTTTTAGGCCATGTAATCGTAAATCATAATCGACAATGGGATTTTGAGTATACATTATCATTTCTCAAAATCATAATCGACAATGGGATTTTGATTCGATGTGGAAGCCTTTTGATTCGATGAGGTAGCCATTCTCTTATGATTTCTTAGTCAACCAAAACCCTAGATGAGAGAGTTCTTCCTCAAATTTCTTGTCTGAAATTGGCACAACCCGTCGAAGAAGAAGACTTGATTGTCTAATTTTTTTTTTAATCAGAAAACCAATCAAAACTACGTCGTTTTATTTTTATGGTTTTTTCTAATCTAAACTACAATATAAATTAAACGGTGCGAGACAGGCCGGCCCTGAAATTTTGGGGGCCAAAGACCAAATTTAAAGTTTTTATTTTTTTTTGGCTAAAAACTGAAGAAAAATAAAATTTGAGGCCAAAAAATGAAAAAAAAATAAAATTTTGGGGCCAAAAAAATGAAAAAAAAAACTGGGGCCAAGGAAAATGTTTCAATGGGCTTTACCCAGGGCCGGCCCTGGTGCGAGATATCATAATAATTGTATATGGCCCAGTGGTATAACAAATCGAAATTTTGGAGCGGGGCACGGTTCGATTCCTTGCCTGTGCAAATTTTTTAAATTTTTGGATCGATATAAAACGACGTCGTATGAAAATTTCGTTCCAACAGGGATTCCAGGGTGGCAGCTGACTCAGCACCGTTAACAATTTGACGGAATTGACTAACGGGAAACAAGTCAATGCATGTTTCGGCCAAAAAAAAGAGAGTTCGGGTATGGATATTCAAATTTTCAATAGTTCGTATATGTTTGAGCACAGTTCAATAGTTCGGGTACTAATCGGTACCAGCGGCCTTGGTTGAGGCACGAATTAGCCTTTCTCCCATGAAAACCTCAGCTAAGTTATGATCAGTTTTAATAGTCATCATCCTAGCCGCCAACGACAATTTAGAATGTCCTTCTCTACATCCATCGTGGAGTGGTTGATTTGCGACACCTAGCATATCATAAACAAATTTTGCATCTAGATTGGGTTCCCCATCATGATGATCATGTGCAAATGTACTTAGGGTTTCATGAAATGCATCCGTAACCATGTCATGAATCCTATCATTATCTTCACCATGCTGCTCTGCATGATCATCAAATTGATTAAAATTATTTGACTCATCAAAATTCGATGCTTGATAGTTGCTACTACTACTAGCTGCATTTCCCCCATGACCCTCTCCATGATAATACCATATATAGTAATGCGGCATAAACCCTCTATTTAATATATGCTAATTAGCGACGATTTTACAACGAAAATTTTCGTCCCAATTTTGCGACGACTTTAAAAATCGTCGTAAAAACGATTTTAATTTGCAAAGAAATTAAATCGTCGCAAAAAATCGATGCTAAAACAGTGTTTACTTGTAGTGTCTCGCCTTCCTTCGTTTGTTGCTGGAGGACGGTGATTCTCGTTGGTTTGGATCGGAGAGTCCGTCAAGCTTCCGTGTGTGTTCTCGCCGCCGGTTTTTCCCAAGACTCATCGCCGGTTTCCAAGCTCCTTCTCGGACCGCGAGCTCTTGGATTTGGACGGTTTGCTGGTATTGTCACTGATTCTGCTCAGCTCGAGGACAGCTGTTCCTCGTCGTCGACTTTGCTACTTTCCCTTCTCTTTTCCATGGAGTTTGAGTCTCTTCCAACGAACGCCTCTTTATCGGCACCGGCGGGTTTTCTCGAGGCTCCACCCTTCCGTCACGTGTTGTCTCCTCTACCGCCGTCGCCACCAGAGCCTCCTGCTCTTTTTTCTCTCCTCCCGCCGGAACCACCGGTACCGCCGGATCCATCCGCCTCATCTCATCTCCCGTCGTTTGCTCTCAATGCCGAGAGAAATGCTCACCAATTTGAAGGTTTGTGTTTGGCCCATGTAGATTTGTGTATGAAAAACGATACTAAGAAACTAGGTCGGGAATCTCGGAGCTATGTCTCTTAGGTCTTGCGGGAAGTTGTTATTTGCCTTGTGAATGAGGTGAATTCCTCTATTTATAAAGTTTCTGAGGCGGTCTCCTTTCCTTATTTTTCGCAGGTCGGGATTACGAAATCTTCCTTTTTCTTCGGAATCGATATGGAAGATGTTTGCTTATCATGAAGATCCTCTTTTATCTTCGGAGATCGGCGCCGACTTAGGTTTGTTGAGCTTAGCGGGCCTGGAGATCGGTTATTGGGCTGATGCGGGTTAGATAAATATCGGGCCGAGTTGAGCCGAGTTGAGCCGAGTTCGTTTTAGGATAAGTCACCAATCCCTAAAACGGACTATATAATGTACTTTATCTGCTGGTTACATGGGCATTTTACCAGAGGTTTAGATTGTATCAATCTACCATTGTGTGATTCATGTTGAATATCATATACTGAGGGGCGCAGGGCGGACGATTTCAAAGCGGACTCCTCCTCCCCTCCCCATTCATTAGATAGAGAAGATCGCCAAGATTTCGCGATCTGCTGTCGAACTTATTTTATTCCATTTCCATATTATGCCTTTAAGAGGACTCGAACCTCCTCGCGTGGGTTCTTCGCTAATGGGCCTACGTATTCCTTAGTCAAATGTAAAGGCGCGAGCCGCAATGGGCCGAGGTGGACTGAATCGGGGTAGATCCGTTAGAATTTATATAAGTCAACGCACAGAGTTGACCGGTTTAAATTCGGTTTGAGACGGGTTTAAGGGGGTGCGGAGCTTACCTCCAACAATAAGCCCTATCCCCGTTCGGCGAGGTATAGACGACTAGTTGAGTTCGGCGAACTTTATGAGAATAATGAATTCAGAACAAACCGTGTTGAGACCGATACAAACCATCTTAAATTCTGAGTTAACGAGGTAAGACAGCAAATCGATGGGGATTTCGAACAATTTAAATCGGGAAAGCGAATCGCTTGTGATTTCTAACTGCCGAATTGAAAAGTGAATCATTAGAGATTTCGAGCCGTTTAATTCGGGAAGTGAATCGTCACGAATATTCACATCCGTCAAATCAGGAGGGTGAACCGTTTTAAGATTTCGAGTCGTGAGAGAGAGAGAGAGAGAGAGAGAGAGAGAGAGAGAGAGAGAGAGAGAGAGAGAGAGAGAGAGAGAGAGAGAGAGAAATGGCATCCTTTGACATTTTATTCCAAAGAAAGTTCTTTCCATATTCAGGTCCCGTGAAAACATCTCATTAGAAGTTTTGATGTTCGCTATTAACCTAATCATACGTACTTATGATTAAATGTCAATGCGAACTTATCACCACCTTGAAACTAATGTAAGTAGGCCAAGTTTAAACATCAGTCAATGCAACTGTGTAAACGTAACACCCATGACGTTACAACATGACCAAGTCATAAACGTTTATATCTCATATCACCAACTATGTTGCATGGTCAAACAATTTAGTATTTTTATATTAAAAACTCTTTAATTTTACATGATAAAAAGATTAAAAATTATATTTTATTTTAGTTTTGTGCATACATATTTGATATTTCTGAATTTTAGTCAATTTTTCTTTACACTTTTTACCGCCAATTTTTTTTTATCTTTCAAGTTGCATTCGTTCGCTTTCCGACATTAATCTCTTTTCACTTTCTCTTCACTCACATATAACAGATTGGAAAGTTGATTGATATTCAACTCATTGAAGAACTATTTTCTCCTTTTCGTCTTCCTACACTATGTTTCTTCTTATCAGTTACATGAACTTTTTGCTAATTTAACCGTCAAAGAATCTTATTGGTGATACATATTTGTCGTGCCAGGGATGTTCTCACCTATTGTGATGCACATCAAATCTGCTTATTAAATATTGATTATTATCTTAAAATTTGTAACTTATTGCAAAAAAAAATGTAACTTACAAACTCTTTAAAATGTCTAATTTTTCTTGAAAAATAATTATTAGTATTTTGAGTAAAACCCGTTTAAATTATATATTTACTATTACAATTAAATTTTAATGTTTCATTATCCTAAATAATTTGAAACTATTAGAAAAATGTTTCTTTGATCTATTTAATATATTTTAACGTGATAATTTTTTCCCTATTTCTTAAAAGGTAATTGTTGCTCCATTAACTATATGTTAATATATAATTATATAATTTTATATTCATCCAATATCTATTCAAATTTTTGTTCTTGTGTAGTATTTTATTCATTTTTTTTATCTTTTATTTTTTTGTAAATTTTTTTGATGTAAAAATAATAACTATAAAACGTTTTTGAATCAATTGTTTCATTAACTTTAGTGTTAGTGTTCTTCTGTCTTTTTAATGAAAAAACAAATATTAAAAAAGTGTGTCAATTAATTGAGTCATTAACTTTAGTTTTTATTTTATTTTATTTTGAGTTATAATTTTTAGAGTGTATATTCTCTCTCTTGAAATATTTTCATGTGATTTTGGATCCTCTTTAGATGGTGTCTAGAGTGATAGTAATAAGACAATACATCTACAAGGTTAAGACTTCAGACACCAAACACCCAAACGTAAGATGCTAATGCTAATAATATGTCGGTCTTCCGCATAAACTACGTGTGGAGTGGATTCATCGTAATGATGTTTGAAGTAATTCTTTTTTGGGAGATTTGCGTGATGCGTCTCATCACATGTTGATTCCGGGTAGATTGTATGGAAGATCGTTTGTTATGAGATCTTATATCGATACATATATGCATGCCATTCTACGAGGAATATGAATTAAAATTAATTAAAAATAGGAATAAATGGGGAAAATATGTGGTCCATATCAAATTTCTATTTTTTTTCTTCATTTCTAACTAATTTATAGGCATTTTTATGGGTGATATTTTCTTTTCTTTTTTTAGGAAAAAAATAAGTATATACAACGATTAGGTGATTGTGTGCATATGTAAAGCATTCCGTCAAAAAAAAAAAAAGAAGTTAAGAGTGAAAATGGTTAAAGGCGCAAGTGCCACTGGTCTCATCACTTATTTGATGATTTTCTTGATTTTGACAGGTATGATACATTGTGATATATGAATCTCGTCAAAGTGTGTTTTATTACTTGTGTTTGATTCTCTGAATAGTGTTAGACTGAGTTCTGTGTATTCTTTTCAAATAAATTCATAACCTTTAAATATGTGTTTACAAAATTCATAACCTAAATTTGTAAATGCCAAACGCAAAAGAAAATAAAGATTTTGATTGCGTTTAGAATTTGCATATACACTTAAAACATTATTTTAATAAACCAAATAGTGTAATGTTTTTCAAAGACTAAAAAAAATAAGTATATATTTTGTAAATTGTAAAACCAAAAATCATCAATTAAAAACCTAAATGATTTGTGAATTTTATACAAATTTAAAAATGTGTTTCTATAAGAATGTAATTAAAACGAACATATGCATTTTTAATCAAAAAGATTTGAATATTTCTTGTCTATCGGTCAATAATGCAATAGGAATATCAAGAGGAAACACTCCGAAGCCGCTATGTAAAATAACACAAGTAGCATACAAGGCGCCTGGAGGTTGTTTTAAACAAATATGCGATGAAGATTGCAAGCGTGGTGGTGTTTATACAATGGGCAAATGTGATGTTAATCCCCCAGTTTGCAGATGTTGGTTTTGCAAAAATAAGGCGTAGATCTAAAAAATCCTACGTGCATCAATATTATTCATTATTATCATCCATCAATAATAGTAATGATAAAAAGATTAAAACGACTTTGTAGAACGTATTTCTCGAATCTAATTATAAATTCCAAAATCTACCTGGAATTTATAACTTGAAAAGACTTTTTGTAGCAACAAAAAAGAAGTTATTATCATCCATCGATAATAAAAAAGTTAACAGGATTTATTGTTGACTAGATCTACCACTCAGCATTGTCATTAATAATAAGTGATTGTTGTTAAAGAGTCCGAACCAATTGAGATCTTATCGGGTCCTTTAAAGGCACATACGCGCAGATCCGGCTCAGATCCATGGTAACATGGGCTTTTGCCATGGATCTAAATTTTTTATAAAAAAAGTATTCCAGAAAAAATGGCCCAAAAAACTATTAAAATTTTTGTTTTTGCCTACGACTCATTTATAAGTAGAGACGGATCTGCCTAAGCGTTCTTACTTCACAGTTCATAGTGTTTGGTTTATGAGAAATTGTGCATGCACACATCTAATTTATCTTCTCTAGCAAAATTACTTCTTATTATTGATTGCAACATTGTCTTATTGATTGCACATTTGCAACTATGTAGCTGAGATTTCTTGACTTTGAGTGTTTTATTTTATTAAATCATCGAGACTCGAGAGGAAGCTAGGTTATGAATATGCGCTCGAGATTTCACTTCTTATATTTTTTTGTACACTGGAACCTTACGTGAAATTGGAGATCAGTGTTCAAATTCTAATTGCAATCCTCTTTTATTTCTCTCTTCATCGCATATACGCCCATCCTATTTCAACATTATACCAAAAACAAAAGGTGAAAACTTAAAACAGTTAAGAAAAGTAATACAAATTCTCCCAATGAAAATACAAAGAGATACATGAATTTGAATATCTGTAATTTGTGTAGTACTCTATGATTATCTGATGACAAAGAAAAAGAAAATAAAAATATATATATAAGATTCGAGTTTCATCTAATCATCTCGCTTTCAAATAGACACCCATTATCACAATAACCATCCAAATTGAATCTCACATTGCTCTATTATCTCATTACACCTTATCTTAAAAATCCACAGTTTTTTCAATTAGTTTTTGTTTTTTCTAATAATATTTTTTTTCTTGATTATCACAAGTCTAAGAGTTAGAGAACAAAAAAATCCTCACTTAGTGATCATCTATCATTTTCTTTGATCTTCAACAAATAAAAATGGCAAATTGCAGATCCCAACCACCGTGGATTGGCGCACTCGGCTTCGGCAAGGTGTCCGAAAACTCCGGTTTCGGACCTAAACCGTGTGGTTCTTGGGTTTGTCCGAACCAATTTAGAGACACTCACGTGTTTTCTTTGACGAAGCAGCAGCGACGAAGCTGGACCAACGGTGGAGAAACGAGAATCCACTCCGATTTCGGAGACTCCGGAGGGATTGTTGCGGCGGACGAGGCGGAGTTAGTTGCGGTGCTCCGGGAGGCTCATCCCTACGTCAATTTACATAGAGACAACAAATTTGTTGTCATGTTGTCGGCTGAACTACTTGACTCTGGTTCGATTCTCGACGGCATTCTCAAGGTCACTACTATTGCTCACTCTTTTTTCATTACTAGATTCCAAAAAAAACATGACCAATGCATTATTCGAATAATTTTATAATTTTGTATACCGAATTAAATAGTATTTGGATTTAAGCCTGCTTTAGCTAGCTCAGGACTGCGCATAAAAACCAGAACCGAAATATCCGAACCGGAACCGACTTAAAATTACTGGTTCAGTTTGGTTTCCATTATGATCAAAATACCTATTGGATCATACTCATTGATATCCGTGGGTATCGGATAATACCCGGAACCGAACCAAAAATATTTCGGATATCCGAATTATCTGAATTATAATTATCTACCCAAAAATATTAAATATATATCATGTTTTTGGGTATATTTTGGTATTATGGTAAATATTTTTTTTTCCGGGGTTTCAAAAATATTTTTGGGTTTTCGGGTATATTTTCGGATTTTCGAGTATATTTTAGCCATTTCGGGTAATAAACACTTGAAACCGATTAAGATCCGAAAAATTAGGGTATTTTCCGGTTCTAAAATCTCGGAACCGAACTGATCCTGAACCGACTGGCGACTGGTACCGAACCAGAACCAAACCGAAAATATTTTGGTACCTATATGGATCCTAAACCTCTCTACCCGAAATACCCAGAACCAAACTGAATACCCGAATGGCCAGGGCTTATAGCGCATGTAATTTTTTTGCTAAAATGTTTTTTATAAATTTTAAAAATTTGTTTTTATTTGAATTTTATAAAATGCCTAACTAATGACTATATATAGAGCTATCAAAGTGGACTAACATGTCTAATTAACCCGTTTTGATGTGGACTAAAATATTATTGTTGGAACGGGTATGAGCACGTCTCCTACAAATCAATTTGTATCGGGGAGGTTCGGGGATTTTCTGTTAAGATAGAGCCGGTTGCGTTCCGGTCGGCAAATGAGGAGGAGGAGGTGATTTATAGCTGTGCCCGGAGGGCTGCCTACGTACCCCAGATTGGGGATCAAGCCATTCGTAGTTCGTTGCTGAGGCGGGTAGGAGAGAACTGGAGAGCTGAGAGCTAGTCAGGTCGACTGTCATGTCGGGTCGTCGGTCGTCGGTCGACTGTTAGGTCGTCGGTCGCTGGTCGACCGTCAGGTCGGGGCGCTGGTCGACCGTCAGGTCGGGTCGTCGGTCGGCCGTCAGGTCGGGTCGTCGGGAGAGCTGGGAGCTCATCAGAGCTGCGGAGAGCTGCAGAGAGCGGAGAGCTGCGGAGAGCTGGGAGAGCTGCAGAGAGCTGGGGAGAGCTGGGAGAGCTGCAGAGAGCTGGGGAGAGCTGGGGAGAGCTGCACCGAGCTGAGAGAGCTGGGAGAGCTGCGGAGAGCTGCGGAGAGCTGCACCGAGCTGGGAGAGCTGCCGAGAGCTGCCGAGAGCTCCTTTTAGAGAGGGAAAGTTATTTAGAGAGAGAGGATCAGAGTTTTTTGTGTGTTGATAATGAATATCAAATGGGGTATTTATAGTGGGAGTTGAGCAGACAGCTCTCCGGTTTTTAGGGACGACGTGATGGTTCGTGAACAGTACCCGTCACGTCGTGAACAGTACCTGTCACGTCGTGAACAGTGCCGAGCAGGTCGGGAACAGTAACCGGCATGTCGTGAACAGTACCGTCACGTCGTGAACAGTGCGGAGCAGGTCGGGAACAGTAACCGGCAGGTCGGGAACAGTAACCGTATCTGCATAGTAGATGTTGGGCCTTTGGTGTTGGGCCTTTTGCTTTGGAATGGGCTAAAAAATGGGGTGTGCTCATCACCACACCCACAATAGCCCTCCCCCAAGTTCGGCGAATGAGTGTCGATGTCGGCGGACGAAACAAGTCTTAGCTCAGTATATGTTAACCTGCAAGTAAGGGTGAACTTGATTAGAGTTAAAAATTTTATGTGCAAGTGCGAGACTAGGCTCGGCACTTGTTGATCGTGTTGTTTGCGAGATGAGCTCGGCTTTGCTGACTCTTAAGCTTAAGTACGAGGCTGGGCTCGACACTTATCTTGTCGAGTGTTTGCGAGATGAGCTCGGCTTTGCTGACTCTTAAGCTTAAGTACGAGGCTAGGCTCGGTACTTATCTTGTCGAGTGTTTGCGAGATGAGCTCGGCTTTGCTGACTCTTAAGCTTAAGTACGAGGCTATGCTCGGTACTTATCTTGTCGAGTGTTTGCGAGATGAGCTCGGCTTTGCTGACTCTTAAGCTTAAGTACGAGGCTTGGCTCAGTACTTATCTTGTCGAGTGTTTGCGAGATGAGCTCGGCTCAAGGAGAATGAAAAAAGTAAAAAATAAAAATAAGCTTGGCACTTATCTGTATGGAGTTGTTCGGAGATGAGAGCGATGTTCCCGACATTTGCCGAGCTACTCTTAGGAAAGTCCATCCCGTCCAGTACGGCACCGAATGCCGCCTCGTCCTCGTCCAGCTTCTGATACCGGTAGAACGGTACCGACACCCCGTCCTCTGCTTCCATCCTCTTGAGGCAGGCCTTTACGCCGGTCACCTGGCTGTACAGAAGGTGAGGCTCTAAGGCCCGGCGGCGCCCGTCCAGGTGGGCGCGGATCTTCTCCATCTTCGCGGACCACTTCCGGTTCCGCGCGTCCCACCGGGCCGACACCCGATCGCTCTCCGCAGCCACGGCCACCTTGGCCCGGCCTATGGCGGATTCCAGCCCCTTCACCCTGGAGCGGAGTGTCTCCCGCTCCCCCTTCAGGAGCCCGTTCTCCTCCTCGAGCCCCGACGCCCGATCCCACCCAGCTGCAGCACGGTCCCTTTCGGCCTCTAGTGCAGACTGCAGACTGGCCACCTCGACCGCCCGGGCTCTTAACCCCACCGCCTCCTCTTCCAGCGCCGCAGATCGGGCCTTCTCATCTCTCAGCTCCTTCTCGAGCCCGTGGAGACGGGTAGACTGGATCTGCGAGCTGGACTCCCGGCACCCCTGGAGGAAGTTAATCGAGGCGGCCTGCTCGGCGAGCCTCTTCTCATAGGCCTCCGCCAGAAAGGCACTAAGGGCCATCGTCTGCATTAAACAAGTTGTTAACAAAGACGCGCAACAAGTCTAGCTAAAAGCAGTTAGACCAGAGCAGAAGCTTACCCGAGCTGCGGATCGCGCCACCTGACGGAAGGTGTCGGACTCCGCCATCTCCAGCGGGACGAAGTGCGGGTACCTCTGCCCGAACATCATGGCCTGCGCCAGCTCGGCGCACTCGTCCTGATCAACGATTACCTGGTTGCTTCCATCCTCGTGGGTAAAGGAGAAGCTGTAGTCCCGAGGCCCATCGTCGGAACCTCCCGAGGCGCCGTCCACTTCGGCGCTGCGACCCTCGGCCTCCTGCACAGCAGCAGGATCCTCCACGACGACGATCGTCTCGCCGACCCCTTGGGCCCGGGTCTGATCGACCCCCCCTGCCGGCACGACGGCCACATGCACCTCAGGCTCCGGCCCGGGCAGTGTAGGCCGGATGACCTCCCGGCCTCCGGAAGAGGACTCTCCCGTCCTCCTCTTCTTTCTGCCGGTCTCCCCACCAGCAGCCCGGTCTTCCCTCCTCTTCAAGGGAGTCGCCGCGGAGGAATCCCCCGCAACCCGTGGTGCCGGGTCTCGCCTGACCGGCACCTCGGGTATCGGCGGCGGCGGTGCAACAAACGAGTCTGCGTACTGCGGATTGGCAAACCTTGCTCTACCTGCGAAGGAAAAACCGTTAGTTCGGCAAAAAAAAAAAAAAAAAAAAAAAAAAAACCACCTCCGGTCATTGCAGCTTCGATTCTCGCAGCGGTGAAGGACTTCCACTCTCTCCGACGCACTGTCCTGAGCACGGCAAGTAGACCTGCGTAGTCCGGTAGCTTGAATCTGGAGGAGTGAGGGCCTGAAGAGCAAGACAAAAAAAAAAAATTCATCAGTCAGACAACCAAAGAGGAGAAGTCAGCTCGACCTGCAAATCCCTACCCGGGGAAAAATTCCAATCCCGGGTGTATCTCGCCAACGGATCGAGCCCAGCCACGGCGGTAGCCCGGACGTAGAAGTAGCTGCGAGACCAGTCCTCGACCTTCGACAGCTTGCTCGCCCTAGACCCCGAGCTGGGTGTCTCCAGAACGTTCGCCGCGGGCTTGAAAGCGGCATAGAAGGTCCCAGGAATCCCGGGGTTTGCCTTCTGCTGGGTGAACGCCTCGAACATAGGCAACGTCACCTCCATGTCGCATTCATACCCCAAGGTCAGCAGCACGATCATCCCCTGGACCGTGGACGGGCAGACCTGCGAGAAGGCCAAGCCCCGCGCCCGACAATACTGGACGAACAGCTCGGGGAGAGGAAGGCGCAAGCCGCACTTCTGGAAGAACGACTCGTACAAGCAGACGAAGCCCGGCCGAGGAGTCCACGGGCGCTCCTCCGCCCTGGGTACCCTGAGCTCAACGCCGGCGGAAAAACCACACAGATTCCCCAGGAGGGTCACCGACTCCGCTGTGCTCCAGGTCGGTGATCCTCCCTGCTCGTAGGGGACCAGGGGGGACCTCACCCTGGCCACTCGAGCTCCGCCTCCACGGCCGCCCTGACGACCACCACGGTCGCCCAGATGCCCGGTTCTACCCTCAGCTTGGCCAACACCGCGACCGCCAGAGGATCTAACCACCGTCTTCGGCCGGAGATGGGTCCCCGGGAGCAACGGGGCGGCCCCCGAAGTCGAGGGGGCCAACTGTTCCCCACTGTCTGCCCCTCGTCGCGGAGAAGAGGCATGTTCGGAATCACCGGAGGAGGAACTCGGAGAATCGTTACCGCCACCACGGGACGCCGATTCTTCGCTCGACTCAACTCTGATACCGTCTAACATCGGAGCCATTGCACGGAGAGGAGGAAATCGAAAAGACAGGAAGAAAGTAGGAAGAGAAGGAGGAAATCGGAGAAAGGAGGTTACCTTAAGAGTATGCGCAGAAGGTTTTAACAGTAGGAGGAAGAAGGTTTAAATAGAGGAAGGGGGACAGTGAAGCGACGCCTGGACGCGTGTCAAAAGAAGCACGGCTGCCCAAAAAACCTAATGATGACGACTCCTCGATCTCCCACGCCAAAAAGCAGGGGGTGCCTCGATAACCACGAAGCGTCTGTCACACGCCGCGCGTGGGCATCTCGCGCGAAAAACGAGGCAACCTTTCGATCCCCCGCGTGGCGGATACGCGCCAACCTCCTATGGATTTTTCGGAAAAGGCAAACACAGTTGAGCACGGAAAAACCGTCCTAAGATGCGCCGAACTAACATTGGATCAACTTCGGCACGCTCACTTCGCCTCGCGACACCGAACTGGGGGAGGGCCTATTGTTGGAGGTGGGCCTAGCACCCCCAATTAGTTAGGCCCATCTTAGGAAAGGCCGTTCTTCGGTGCGGTCACCGGACTTAATATCACCGACCTGCAAGACCACTCTTCAGCTCGGTAGCCGACCTGAAAGCAACGCACCCCGGGCCCGCGCTGATGCCCCGCCAGAGCAGGAAGTGTCAGAAGAGTAGGCGCGTGGGAGTTGGTAAGGCAGTACCCTACCCGCGTAGGGACGTGCCTTCGACCCGACGTCCCACCAACCCTGCAGAGCTGACAAGGGCAGGAGGGAGCAGGTGGAGCAGAGTTGGTAAAACAGTGCATTGCTCTGCAACACGCCACGCCGAGCTCATCATGACCTCTCTCCTCGAAAGCCGGGACACGCCTCCTAGGCCACCTTACCCGCAAAAGAGGCCGTAGACGACACGTGGCCCGAGATCCCGGGGAGCAGGAAGCCGACCCCGACTATATATACCCCTCATATGTCATTAATGAGGGGGACTCTGATTTTTACTCTCTCACCTACGCCAAGTTACCCGACCTCTCTATCTTTGTAACGAGACAACACTTTAGAACGCCGAACTGGACGTCCTTCGGAACCAGTTCGTAATTCAAAAGCGTTTGCTTCTCTTTCATCAATAAAACGAAACACGGCCCCCGGCCTACTCATATCTCTCCCGACCTGTCTTAATTGTGGTTAAATTGCTCTATTAACGAAAATCTCACCTCCCGTCTCCTAATCATTCTTTAAACACACTTAGTGATCCCCTGGATCAACAATTATTATGGCTAATCCGCAAAAAAATATAATCTTGAAAACATAATTATAATATGCACCGCTTAATGACTCTGTTTTTATGGTCAATCCACGAACTCTTACATAAATCAATATTCTCGTGTCTAATTCTTTGTAAAATTAGTAAAATACGTTCAACTTTTGTTTTGATATAAATTCAAATAAAATATAATAAATTATAGTGAAAAAATATTGCAAGATCTCGAATATTTTTTTCATCTTAAAATATATATGAATTAATTATTATTTTAAAATATATAATATTCTAATATCGTAATAATCGAGAAATTAAATAAAAATCATCCCTTTAATCAAAAACAAATATTTTACATATTTTCATCAATAATTAAAAATAACAATTATATCATTTCCTATTTCAATTATCTTTTCTTATTTATAATGACATAATATTATTAACTTATAAAATAAAATTTATTTTCCTAAATAACTCTTTAAATAATACTCTCTGTTTTATAATAAGTGTCGTTTAATGATTTTTCCTGTTTCATAATAACTAATAAGTGTCAATATAGATTTTCAATGAAAATTTTGGCACAAAATACCTAATTTAACCTCAGTTTTGATGAAGAAATTCAAAAATTATTATATACTAGATAAGTATCCGCATATATACGGGTTTGTAATTAAATATTGTATAACTCGTGAAAAAAAACTAAAAACAAAAAATAGAAAACAAACTTAGATCACCCATGAAAATATATAATATATAAATTTAGAAACGATGGAAAAACTAAATAGAAATTAGAGGTTTAATAGAGGTGAGAAATTAGAATTTTTTTTCCTTTTAGGATTAATTTCTTTAATGTAAATGGAAAACCTAAAATTGTTTCCATTTTTATATTAATTTTGGTTTTTAAGATAATTTTTTAATTATTTTTTTGTAAAATTACCAATTATGAATCGGTTATTAAATTTTTTGAATTTTTAAGTTTTTTTTATTAATCGATTTTATTTTCTTACAACTTTGACTTGACATGTGTCGCGATCAGGTAAGTTAACAACATTGAAACATTCAACTTTATATAATAAGATTTTTTATTCTAAACTGAAATATAGTTTTTCCTTTTTAAAATTTTTGGTTTTTATTCATTTTCTTTTTAGGATTGTTATATACTGTTTAATTTCCTTATTCTAATATGAAATATGGTTTTTTCTTTATTTAAAAAAAATTGGCTTTTATTTATAATTTTTCTTTAATTTTCTTAATCTAAACATAACTACTAATTTTTCTTTTACCTTTTAAGATTATGAATTAATTATAAATAATATTTTTATTATTAATATTATGTGTTAAAATATAATTAGAAAATTATTAAAAATCTATCAAAATATAATTAAAAATTTATTAAACATGTTTCAAAATCTGATCAATTCACTTGACATGTCTCTCTAACATAAATTCGATAACGTACAACATAATTTAGCTTTTAGTTTACATAACGTACCACATAATGTTGGGTGTAGATAACGAAGATATATGAAACGGTGTATATAAAGAAGATATTTCATAACATACATCATAATTTCGATTACACGAAAGATTATCACTAGTTTAGATAACAAAAAGGATGTAGCTTATGGACGAAATATGTGAGTGAAAGTTTTTTTGGTTGTAAAATTGAAAATCAAATATCAAATTGGTTATATAGAGGTGAGAAATTACAATTCATTTTCCTTATAGGATTGTATTCCTTTTTTAAATTTCCTTAATTAAAATAGAAATTTTTTTATATCTTTTTTTTAACTTTAACTTTTATTCTTTTTTAAATTTAGCTTTGAGGATAATTTTTGGTTTAATGTTTCTTTGGTTACTCTCCTTTTTATGATGTCAATCTATTGTTTTATTGCTTTATTATAAACATAATTATTATTTTTTCATTTTTTTAAAAACTTTAAGATGAATTTTATTAATCTAAAAACAACTTTTATTTTTCTTTTTTGCTAACTTTATTTTTAGGATTAAGTCTAAATTATATTTTTTTTCCTTTATTGTTAATATTATGTGTCCAAACTTTAAGATAAATTTCTTTAATCTAAAAACAACTTTTATTTTCCTTTATTTGCTACCTTTACTTTAATGATTAAGTCTATATTACATTTTTTCCTTTATTGTTAATATTATGCATCAAAATTTAATTGGTAATTTTTTGTACACGTGTCAAAATCTAATAGATTAACTCGACACGTGTCGCGATCTTGCGAATTATTAACTTTGAATCATTCTCCTTTCTAATGGATTAACTCGACACATGTCCCAATCTTACGAAATACTAACTTTGAATCATTCTCTTTTATATATATAGATAGATATTATGTGTCAAAATCTAATTGATAATTTTTTACACATGTCAAAATCTAATGGATTAACTCGTGTCGCGATTTTGCAAGTTATTAACTTTGAATAATTATCCTTTATATATATATAGATATTAATAATTTTCATTTTTAAAATTTTATTTTGTCATAATGGAAAGGATTATAAACTTTTAAGTTTGGTCGTATATTAATAATTTTTCTTGTAAGTTTAGAGTATATTTATAATTTTCCTTTTTTGGTTGTGGTTGTAGATTATAACCTTTTAAGTTTTCTTTTGTCACTTTCCTTTATTATAAGTTTTCTTTAATTATTCTTGTTTTTTCATTTTTTAAAATAAGTTTTCTTTACTTATTCTTGTTTTCTCTTTTTGTAATATTGCATTTTTTTAGTTTAACTTTTTGGTTGTGGTCGTAGATTATAACGTTTTAAGTTTTCTTTTGTCACTTTCCTTTATTATAAGTTTTCCATATTTATTCTTGTTTTTTCTTTTTTTAAATAAAGTTTCTTTACTTATTCTTGTTTTCTGTTTTTGTAATATTGCATTTTTTAGTTTAACATTTTTTAATATTTATTTTAATTCATTTTTACTTTTTTAATTAAATTGACACATGTCAAGATCTGCATTAATAACTGTGACAAATGTCACAATCTCGTAATTGATAATTATCCTACTGTCAAGCTCACGTTGAGGGATCCAACTTTATACAATAAGATTTTAAGAGTATAATTAAATTTTTAATATATTTTATTAATTTATGTGCAAAGTATCAAAATGACATGAAACGGAGGTAATAATATAGAGATGATACATCATAATAAATGCACGTTTGAAATGCATTTCACAACTGTATGAAATTGACCAATCAGAAAACGTTAATAATCCGAAATAGTATCTGACGTGGACAGAGACAAATGCAAATACCGGTTCGATACTGCAAAAGCGAACCGGTTAACCGTTTTCGATCGGGTCAATAACCTAATCAGACCGAAATTAAATACACGCGTGGACACATCCATTGATTCCTTGGAACACCTTTCTTCTTCCTCCACCGATCGTCCGCCATTGTTTCCGGTTTTGCTCTGTTTTCTGTTAATTTCATCGGAATTTTTTTTGAATTTTTGAGATGATGGAGCGAGGAGCTATGGTGGTTTCTTCTTCTACCTGTTTCGTTCCTCTCCGATGTCCTCAAACAAGAAAGGGTTTTCCTTTACGGGATATATTCGAGCCGAGCAAGACGCTAAGCCCTAATCGTCAATTGAGAAATTCTCCGGTTTCTTCATCTTCTCCGGCAAATACGGTTGCGAAATGTAACGTGTTCGATTATGCCGAAACTGCTGAGAATCTGATCGGCGATAAGCAGTTTGTGCGGTGGTTCCGTGAAGCGTGGCCTTATTTGTGGGCTCATCGTAGCTGCACCTTCGTCGTTGTTATCCTCGGCGAGATCTTATCGGGTCCTTACTGTGATGCCGTTTTAAAGGCACCTCTCTTCTTTTTTGTTGTCACCTCTCTTCTTTTTTGTTGTCACCTCTTCTTACTTGAGAAAAATTATTGCACGCAAGGTGTTTGATTGTTTGTGTTGCTTGAAATTGAATATCTAATTTGTCTTCTGTAAGTGAAATGTGTGTCCTTTAAACTTCAATGTTTTCACATTGTCTTTGACATTGATTCATATGTGGTTTCGAGTTTTATTAAGCATTTGAGAAGAAGCTTGTTTATGATCTTTGCTTTGCTTATAAACCAAAGTGAAATCAGTTTTGACATATGTGTGCAGGACATTGCATTTCTTCATCATCTGGGCATTAGGTTCGTCCTAGTTCCTGGGACTCAAGTGCAAATCGACCAGCTTCTAGCTGAGAGAGGTCAGAAAATTAACCTTAGCCTCTACTCTTCTGATTGGCTTCGCGAGATATTTGCCTGTTTTGAACCTCTCAATCACTTATAGTTATTTTTGTGTAGGCTACATTTTTGTGTAGATATTTATATATGATGTTAGTTCCGCTATCCATTTCCCGCATCAAGTAATGGTTTCTTCAGTTAGTGATGGCGAATTTTGTAACTTTATTGTGAAATAGTTGAATGTGATAATTTCATGTTCGAGCCTGTTCAGATGGAGCCTAAGGTGTATCAGTTGCAGGACGCGAGCCTACATATGTGGGTCGTTACAGAGTCACAGACTCAGCATCTCTACAAGCTGCCAAGGAAGCAGCAGGAGCGATATCGGTAATGATCGAAGCCAAACTATCTCCCGGACCTTCCATTTGCAATATACGCCGACATGGTGATAGTAGCCGTTTGCACGAAACGGGTGTTAGGGTTGACACTGGTAACTTCTTTGCAGCAAAGGTGAGTGTTCCACTATCTTGATTTGTTGATTTGAATTGTCAATTCTTGTCATGTTTGTTCTGATAAATTTTCATGGCAGAGAAGAGGTGTTGTTGATGGTGTTGATTTTGGATCAACTGGTGAAGTGAAGAAGATAGATGTTGATCGGATCCGTGAGAGGCTCAACAGTGGTTCTATAGTTTTACTGAGGAACTTGGGCCATTCCAGCTCCGGAGAAGTCTTAAATTGCAAGTATGCTCTGTTTCTTAGTAATAAATTACTTGTTTAAGACCTTAAAGACAGGACTTTGCTTACTCTGATATTGGGACATTACTTCTACTCTGCAGTACCTATGAGGTCGCTACAGCATGTGCTTTAGCTATAGGAGCAGATAAGCTTATTTGCATAATGGACGGTCCAATTCTTGATGAGAATGGGCATCTTGTTCGCTTCTTGACTCTTCAGGAAGCAGATACGTTAGTCAGGAAACGTGCACAGCAAAGCGAGATAGCTGCCAATTACGTTAAGGCTGTTGGGGATGGAGGCATAGGTAGTTTTCCTGAACCTCTTGGTTACAATGGGATGGTAACGACTTCCAACAATCATAATGGGAGAGGAATTTGGGAAAAACACACTCCGGTTTTTCAAAATGGTGTTGGATTTGACAACGGAAACGGGTTATGGTCTGGGGAACAAGGTTTTGCAATAGGCGGTGAGGAGAGACTTAGCCGCTTGTACGGATATCTTTCTGAACTGGCTGCAGCTGCGTTCGTCTGCAGAGTGAGTCCTTGACCTGCGCCTTGTGCTCTGTTCATTTACTTTTAAGAATTCCAATTTTTCTGATTCCTTGATGTGTTGAAAGGGTGGTGTCAAAAGAGTTCACTTGTTGGATGGTACTATAAGTGGAGTGCTATTGTTGGAGCTTTTTAAAAGAGATGGGATGGGGACTATGGTGGCAAGGTATACACAATGATGTATACAACTGTTTTCAATTGGGAACCGTTCAAAGTTTTGATGTTTCTTACACCCTTCATGTCACAGTGATGTATACGAAGGAACCCGAGAGGCGAAAAAGGAAGATCTTGCTGGAATTAGACAGATAATCAAACCTCTGGAAGAATTTGGGACTTTGGTTCGTAGAACTGATGAGGAGGTTAGCCTTTAATCTTAGCCTTAGGTTTCACTTCTCTTATGTTTTTTTTGTGTAAGCATCAAAGTGCTAATCGGTTATTGGTGTTCAGTTACTGGGAGCTTTGGATTCGTTTGTGGTTGTGGAAAGGGAAGGACAGATAATCGCTTGTGCGGCTTTGCTCCCTTTCTTTGAAGACAAATGTGGAGAAGTTGCAGCTATCGCAGTCGCATCAGATTGCCGTGGCCAAGGCCAAGGAGATAAATTGCTCGGTATAATCACAAAACTTGAACATTGTGTGTTTCAAATCTACAGTTAGAGAAAAACTGGTTTCTTGACTGTGAACTATTTGCAGACTACATTGAGAAGAAAGCGTCAGCTCTCGGACTCGAGATGCTTTTTCTGTTGACAACGAGAACCGCTGACTGGTTTGTGAGACGCGGGTTTCAGGAGTGCTCTATCGACATGATACCGGAAGCAAGGCGGGAAAGAATCAATCTTTCGAGGAGATCAAAGTATTACATGAAAAAATTATTGCCAGACAGGAGTGGGATTTCAGTTGTTCGACCATTTCAGTACGGTTCTTGAGAGCTTCGTTTTTGAAGAATGATCCAAACACAGAGCAAAAATGCAAAATGTAATCAACCTCTTATCACTATCCGTGTACAATTAACATTATCATCACCTAAACGTAAACCAGATCAATTTGTGGTGGAAGATCGATCGCGACATTGTGGCGCATAAAAGGCGAGAATTAAAGACTTTTGATGCCGGAAGGTGGAGAGCAACTGCGCATCTTGACACAAATCCGATGATCGGAGATCGCATTGTACTTGGAGAAACTACTCTAAAAAAATGCTTGACTAAGGCTTATGCTTCTTCCAAACGTTTTGACACTTATAATGAAACGGAAGGACTATTTTATTTGTTTTTTTTTGTTTTTCTTTTTTTTTAATATCTATCTTTATTAATATGAAAATAGAGTTGCATAAAAACAACAATACATAAAAGTAAATATACGAAACAATAAAACAACGAAAATGAGTTTTAACGATTTTTTTTCTGATTTTTTTTCGTTGGAGTGTCCATACTTTCTTTCCTCATAATCGCATTTGATATGATTCTAAAAATATTTTTCGGAAAAAAACCCAATTTATTGATTTTTTCAATTAAAAAAAAACTTGAGATTGGTAATTAGTAATTACTAATTAGAAAGATATAATCCAAGTGAGCATCCGACGTCGTTTCCATCAAACATTCCTCTGTTTCACACTTTTTCTCCATCTCCTTCAAACAATTAAAATAAAATTTGAATGATCCATCGCCAACACAAATGCCACGCGATCCGTCGAGTTATCATGAATCATAATAGTCTGCGTTGAATTTTTATTTTAATAAATGCATCCATTTTCAATGGAACGTTTTTGGTCCATTGAAAATTGAAAATTTACAGTATCAGAAACCGTTATAAAAATCATGAAATTATAAGTTTAACGGAAAACGCACATAATTTTATTTTTGGCAAAAAAACACTGAATATATTTTTGGTGAGAATCATATTAGTCTATGCTATATGGTTGTTAGAATCAATCATTCCATCGTACATCTTCATCGTTGGGAAGGTGATATTTTTTGGCAGTTAGTGTCAAGTGTGACTCACATCCGAAAATAGAGTATCTGCATAGGAGTAATCCCAATCCCAATCCCAATCCCAATCCCAAGCCTAAGTCTATACTATATAGGTTTTTTTTGTTATGCCTTACGGCATTCGGAAGTAATTTCAAACCTAAATAAATTCAAACTAATTTTTTGGGTGAGAGTGATACAGCCTATTTTTAATGTTTTACTTGACCAAGAATTAATGTGATAATTCCGCTCCCGCAGAAAGTCGATCCCTGATCTGAACTAGCATGACGACTTTTCCAACGGAGAGGGAACCACTCCCTAACATAGAAGTTGGGAGAGGTTATTTATAATTGGAGAAACTACTCTAAAATTGTACTTAATTAAGGCTTATTCTTCTTCCAAACGTTTTGTTGGGGGTTTTTTTTTTGTGCATCCAAATGTTTTGATGGTTTAGCTTTTAAATAGGAGGCTTTCTTTTATTGGTCGATTACCTTATACAACAACAATATATGGAATATTGATAAACAAGTTGAATATAATTAGGGATTGGCTTTAAGTGCTTGTGGTTTTGGGGGAGACGGTTGAGTGTAGATGTAATCCAGGTGAGCATCCGACGTCGTTTTCATCAAACATTCATCTGTTTCACACTTCTTCTCCATCTCCTTCATACAATAAAAATAAATTATGTTAAATTTCTGATTGATTTTCTTCAAACGCTTTACTTCATTTTCAAGAACATTTATATTGGGAGATCGAAAAAATCGACTCAAATTGAACGATCAAGATTATGGAAATCAGAATGTTCTAGAAAATTCAGCAAATATCTTAGTTAGAAAAGTTAACTTACTTTGTATAGGAAAAATGTGTTACCTAATGATAGATATCGATCTATTGGTTTGTTAGAAAAAAGATAAATGAAAAGTTTAGATTTGTAAAACTAGTATGATTTTTTCAATATTTTGATTATGAAAAATATCAAAATGTTTAGAAATAACTTTTTAAGAGAATGTGTATTAAAAAGGAGTTAAATATAATTAGGGATTTACTTTAAGTACATTTGGTTTCGGAGGATGCGCTTGAGTATAGATGTAATCGATATGAGCATCCGACGTCGACTTCATCAAACACTCTTCCGTTTCACACTTCTTCTCCATCTCCTTCATACAATTAAAATAAATTTTACTAATCAACCATATGATATATAAACAGAAAATAACTCTAATTAACGTCCTCGTATAAATAAATATTCAAACAATTTGGTTTTGCTATATGATAGGTATGATACTTTCTCCATTTCAGTTTGGTTTTGCGATAAAAGTTATATCGAAATGAGTATAATCAAAACGCGAAACTAAAGAGAATGAAATGTTCACCGTAGATTTGCTCTGGAGAGTCGAGTCTGGACGAGCCACCGAAGTAATAACCATGAAGCTAAGTAAAAGTGCTGTGACGATTAGGATGTTAGTCTTTGACATAGTTTCTTCTTCTTAATCTTTTCTCTCTCTCTCTCTTTCTTTTTTGGTTTGTGATATATATTGAGTGATGCAGGATAAGAGTCAAATTTATAACGCAAATTTAGGTAAGAACGTATTTGGAATATGATATGTTTCCTTTTTATTTGATTTCTACTCTTTCAATTTGCTGGATGCATATTGATATTTATTGTTTAACTTTTAAATTATTGCATAAATTAAATGTTTTTTTCTTTCTAAAGAGAGCTTGGAAGGAATTATATATATATCTCATATTATTATTCTGCATAATTATGCATTTATGGTAAAACTTTTCAATTTTTTATTTTTATTTTGTAACCGAACTTTGCATGATTTAAGTTAAATTTTCAGACATTTGTATTTTTGTTACCCAGAAGTCAATTATTCCACTTCTTTCCCGTTGGTAACGGTTAGTTATAAATGAATCCTTTTGAAACAAATATATTTTATTACAATAACTGATATTTCTATTTGAAAAAGAAAAAAAAAACAGTTTTCTCTACCAACACAATTTGCCTTCGAACACAAATATTAAATTAATAAATAAAATAAAACTTTGCTTGCTAGAAAAAAACTTTATTTGTGTCATTGTGTGTGCATGAACCTTCGAAAAGACAACAATCATGGTATGTTTAGTTAAAAAGAAAGAAATCGCAAGCGTTCTAGAAGTATTTTCCATTAAAATAAATTCAAGATTTGATACCGAGATGATATAGAAAGATAATCATTAAAAGGCAATCTGAAAATACTCATGAGGGTGAGATTGCCTTTTTTGTAAATGTAACAATTATGCAAATGTTAGGATAAGGACGAATCTAATCATCATGGATTATATCTAATATTAGATAGTAAAGTATTTGATTTACCTTACTTGTTGTGATCGTTTCAAATCGTTTTAAAAGTGAAACAAATTTGTATTTGGCTTTGCGTTCACGTGTTATATGTAAAATCTAAATATGTAAAGTTGAAGAAATCATTGTAAACCTATCTACTAGGATTTAATATGCACTAATTACAATGCGAGGTAAATTTTTTTAAATGATTTTACAAGGATATAGTGCAGGGCAATCATGATAAAATTAAATCCGATATATTTATCTATAATGGCGGTAGGTTTATTAAATCTCGTCAACTACATGAATTTTGTAGATTTATATTGAGTTGGTATATTTATATTCGTTGCGTTGTGGTAGATTTGTATTGACGGCAGATTTAATGATTGTTATTGACGGTAGACTTGTTCAAACTGCACGCTAACAAATGACGATTTTGCCTACGAGAGAAATTCATATTTGCTAAAAAAAACAGGCACCCATCGTGAAGATCTATGGTTACCGTCGACCTAAGTATGAAAAAATTTATTATTTGATGGTAGATTTATTGTAATAATGGTATATTTATTTTGTAATTAGATGATTCTTTTTTTATAGGGTTAACCTTTCATTTCATCTTAAATTACAAGCTTCACGTATATGTCAATGGATATGCAGTTGTCAAGTACTACAATGTCAATGACATATCAAAAGTTGTACTAGTGTTTTTATCTGCATCAAGCCATACGCTAAAATATTTGTTAGACGATCGCTCGATATGTGTGGTTAGTGAGAGGTAAATAGAGATAAAGATGTTTCCGGAATCATAATTAACCCTCAAGTCAAAGCAACTTAAGAAACGTCTAAAAGGTAGATCCGTGTCTGAGATGGCAGATGAGCTTTGTAATTTCTCTTTGGGTTTGTGTTTGTTTGTTTCTTTCTTGGTATATAGAATGAATACATATTTTTCTTCCATATTATTGAGTTGGTTGATGTGTTTTTGGTTAGAATCCCATTCATTATGGTTATAAATACTAAACAGGCATGAAAATAAATAAAGTGACTGATTTTGCCAAGTACCTTTTGAATATCATCATGAACTGTCTAACAATCGCCAATTTAAAAACAAATCTACCTATCATTTAAAATATAATTATCATTGTATATTCAAAAAAAAATATCATCAATTCAAGAGCAAATCTACCATCATTTCAAAAACAAATCACCAAATCCAAATCTACAATCAACTATACTCGTAAAAGAATACAATGTAACAAAGCCAGAAATCTCGCTCGAAACTTGTCCGCCGTTGCGAAGCCCACAAACCTGTCGAAGAAAAAGAAGAATTTTCTCGATAAATCTCCAAAATTCAATAATAAATCTACCATGATATCAAATATAAATATACTATCAATTCATAAAAAACAAATTACACAAAATAACCTACCATCAACTATACCCATAGAAGAACACGCCAAAACGAAGACGAAAATCTTGCCAAAGACTCGTCTGCGGTCGCGAAGCCCATAAACCTGTCAGAGAAGAAGAAGAATTTTCTGGATAAATCCTCAAAATTCAATAATATATCTACCATGATATCAAATATAATTCTACCATCAATTCATAAACAAACCTACACAAATAAATCTACCATCATTTATACCGTCAATTAAAACAAATCTCCCATCATTTTTACACCAAATCCTAAAAAATATACAAATTTTGAACAACAACTTTGTCATCAAATCATAAATTATTCTACCATCATTTCATATTCAAAGGGATTACTCACCATATATTTCTCAACCGTCATCGGAAATTTCAGATGCCGAAAATACCGTCGGAGACTGGTCCGAGGTCGCGACGCCCATATACTGTCAGAGATGAAAAAAAAACAAATCTACCACACCTTAGTTTTAAATCTACCACCATTCAAGGAAACAAATCTACACACATTTTTTCTTCAAAACATATCTACCACCATGCGTTAACAAAGCTACCAACAATAACAATTTAAAGATACTCATTGCTTTCACCAGAATCTCATATCCTTGACCGCGAGCCACCACGTTCGCAAGATATCTGCCACAAAAAAATTAGGGTTTAGGTGATTCACAAAAATGGTCACATTCAAAATCGCCGCAACTTCGCCTTTTCTTCCCCAACTTTCGCCGGAAGTTCCTCCATTTCCTCGTCGACAACAAGACTCCCCTCCCGGTTCTTCGCACATCGTCCATCGCTTCACCCGTCGTTTGTCGCCAAAGAAGACCAAAATACTAAAAGGAAACGAAAAAGACGTCGTAATCTATGGTTGTGCATCAGTTGGAAGTTGGAATTGATGTCGGCGCCGCACTCACAGTCGCCAAAATTGCCATTAGCGGATGAGAGAGAGAGAGAGAGAGAGAGAGAGAGAGAGAGAGAGAGAGAGAGAGAGAGAGGGAAAAGAGAGATATTGTGTCCTGGATGAGAGAGCGAGAATAAAAAATGAAAACAAAAAATTGTTAGTTTATAATTAATTATTTTAAAAAATAATAATCAATATGGCATTTTCGTTATTAAAACGAGAAACAAACTTAAAAGTTTTTTTGGTTAACTTTTAAAAGTTAGTTTAGTTAGCTAAACTTTCATAAGAGTTATTCTAGTAAAATCTACACTTTTGAATGTTAAATTAGGTAATTTTCTGAAGAGAATAACAAGTTTTGGAACAAATCTTCATTCTTTAGGGTTTCAATTTAGTAGTTGTGTGAATCAGTAAATAGAGCCTTAACCTTCGTCTGTGGCATACCTATGCTCATTCGAGTCGGACCCCATTTACAATACATCTTGATTTTAATTAAGTCAATTAGACCGACGTTGTTCTCACAGGACCAGTCCTGAGAATTCCTGAGAATTATGGGGACATAGACAATTTAATAGAGATTTTAATATATTTTTTTTCTTGCAATTTAGGAGCCAAATATTCCCAATATTCATATATATCAAGTCAATAATATTTGGTAGCCATAGGTCTATCTTTCATTGGGCTTGGCCCAATACCGGTCATGTGTTCCCATCATCTACGAGTCACGCCATGTGCTCGGAGATCATCTTTGAGAGGCTGAAAACTTCTCTCTCGTTTACAAGGGGTCTCCATCAGTTTCAATGATGAAGGAGTTGTGTTTATGGTGGCTCGAACCAATCTATTCCTCTTTGATTTCTTGAATAATACTGATATTGAATTTATAAAGAATTGCTTATGGCTAGGCCGGGACATAAAAATCGGAATCGATCGGTTTTGGTTATGTCCAAAAACCAATGGTTCCTCCTCATTGTTACATGTCGATCGGGTATCCGAATTATAATTATATATTCAAAAATATTAAATATATTACGGTTTTTCAGGTATATTTTAGACATTTTGGGTAATAAATATCCGAACCGATTAAGATTCGATTTTTTTTTTTTGGTTTTTATTGGTTCTTAAATTTCGGAACCGAACCAATCCAGAACCGATTGGAACCAAACCGAAACCGACCCGAAACCCTACTGATTCCTAAATGAGTCCAAAATCTTTCTACCCAGAACCGACCCGAATACCCGAATGCCCAGAGCTACTTCTGGCCATTGTTAAGTGTCAAAGTCAGCTTTTTGGTGGAGATCAGGAATGAATCATAAGTATGATAGGCTTCAAAATTCGTTGATTCCATTGCATACCGAACTTGGAAGGGTTCTTGATGAACGTTGATTATAAAAGAATGTTGTTTAATCAAGGAAGAAGGAGCTTTCTTCTTCTTTTTTGGACCAACAGAAGGAGCTTTCAAAAACTCTGAATATAATAAATTTCCGTTTAACAGCTTTTAAACCGAACTGGTTAAGCTTTATAAATTGATTACCTCTCGGTTGAACTTGTACCAGCTTAAAAACTATTTCCACCATGAATCAAAAGTATGAAGGAAGAGCAAGAAAAATACTTAACAGCTTTCTTTTCTTCTTCAGTTCTTTTTCCTTGATTCTCTTATCTTACTAATTAGTAATTTACCTAGAACAATGTTTCATCATCAAACCCAATTTCGGGTCACAAAAAATGAAATTTACAAATCTCTCCAAAAACTGATGACTGTTGAGTTTCAAGAGGAGGATTACAATGACACATTTTTGTTTTGGGCGTGATGCAAAATTAGTTGCTATTAGGGTTTAAGAGACTTATTGAGATGTACGGATTCTTTGAGCTTACGACCGAGAGCAAATGCCAATGGTGGAGGCACTGCATTCCCAATCTGCCTATGCTTGTGTATTATGTTCCCTTCGAACACATATCTATCCGGAAACCCCTGCAAAAATGTCATATACCAACCAATTTCATTTCTCTGCTTTTTATATGCAACCAAATTCCTCAAGAGCCCTATCTAACTAGGAGCAGGAGAGTTTTTTTTAATTATTACCTGAGATCGAGCTCATTCACGGAATGTGAGAATCCTGTCTTGGTCAGGATGGAAGCACATTCCAACCTTACCCATTTCCGAGATTGGGAAACCCCATATGCACCTGCCTCCAAGATTCCAAATCTCACCTGGGAAACATCATATAATAACACAGATGTATGATGGCAATGGCATGCCAACTTCTACTAAAGAGCAACCAAATGTGGAACACAAAGAGCATGAGACAAAAGTAATAGCACTAGGAATTTACCTGGTAACCCATTTCGAGGAGAGAAGCCAGAGTAAGTTGAAATGTCTGCCCTTTATTGAATGACACAAAGGTCCTCACGTTCTCCAGAAGAAAATACCTTGACAAGAATGCTAATATCATTTCACACTGAACTTTACCAGAAAATCCCTGCCAAATTGCACAGGTTAAGATCTCTTCACTTATTCAACGGAAATTGTAAAGAGAAGTATAGCAACAATCTTAAAATATATATACCTCATCAGGCTTGACAATCCCAGAATCAATTTCACTCTCTACTCCCTTCCCCTTTTTCTTTCTTAGAAGTGTGTCGTCCTTAATAGTAGAGAACTTCGGCTTGATATTGACGGGCAACTGTTACAAGACAGTTAAGAGAAACACTTAAACTTTGTATAGGAAACAGCAACAATTATAATAAACTAGTTATATGAAGAAATATATACCTGCTTGACAGAACCTTTGGACGAGTCATAGAAACGTTCACAGAAGAAGATATTCTCTGCTATTGGATATTCTGAGCCATTTTTCTTCCTTACTTCACATTTCCCCTTCAGAGCCTCTGGATGGAGAAAATCTGTGTCCTGGCTGTAATACAACTAAAACAAATTGCAAAAGAACAGAGAAAAAAATATTGTAAGATAAACTTATGAAGAAACCAACAAAGTAACCTCCCTTACTTAAAACATCACTAGATATATTACATAAGAAACAGTTGTTACTGTTAAATCATAATCATATCTAAACCAAAGTTTAAATTAAATAAAACAGTTATGTATTTAATTATGGTAGTTTTTGTTCAAGAGTCACGACTTGAACAATTGTGTTTGTTTGTTTAAGTCACAACTTTTCGGTTGTATATGTATGGATCAAATCTGATCCTTGAAACCAAGTTACGAGTGTAATACAATCATCATCAATAAAAGTTTGTTACATTCATACTCTGTTTCTCTTCTGTTTTTTCGTTCTTTGTTAAAACAGAGATTTACAGTTATTCAAAAGTTCAACATGGTATCAGAGCGGATCGATTGAGAGGACAAGTGAGATTCGATTCGATTGATCTAAAGCAACAAGTTTACGTATACGTTTCGCAAAAAGCATAACGAGACGATGCAAGGCTCTTCACATCAAGTGATCCCTATATTCAATGGGGAGAAGTACGACTTCTGGAGCATTAAGATGACAACAATCTTCAGGACCAGGAAATTATGGTCGGTGGTTGAAGAAGGTGTGCCGGCCGAACCGATACAAGAGCAAGAAACCCCTGAAACTGCAAGAGCGAGAACGCAAAGGGAAGAAGCAATGGCAAACGATATGATGGCGTTGCAGATTTTGCAAACCGCCGTGACTGATCAGATTTTTTCACGCATTGCAGCAGCATCAACATCTAAAGAGGCATGGACGCCTTGAAGGCTGAGTATCAAGGGTCTTCTCAAGTTCGTTTGGTTAAACTTCAGACATTGCGTAGGGAATACGAAAATCTGAAGATGCATGATAACCAAGACATCAAAACATTCACCGATAAGATAATTGACTTGGAAAATCAATTAACTTATCATGGTGAAAAGAAGACAAACTCTCAACTGATTCAGAAGATACTCATTTCTCTCCCAGCCAAGTTCGATAGCATTGTCAGCGTTATGGAGCAAACTCGCGATTTGGATTCATTAACGATGACAGAGTTGATCGGTATTTTAAAAGCACATGAGGCAAGATTATCAGCAAGAGATGAAAGCACAAACGAAGGAGCATTTAATGTTCACACAAAAGCAAAAAATTTCGGTTCCAAACAAAACAACTCAAGCAGCCGTGGGAATCAAGGCAAGAAGTGGTGTGATTTTTGCAAGAAAAATAATCACACAAGCGAAGAGTGTTTTAAGAAACCAAAGGAGAACGATCAAGGCAAAAATCAGAAGAGTAACATAAAGTGTTACCATTGTGGTAAGATCGGCCACTACGCAAACAAGTGTCACTCAAAGAAGAGAGTAAGGGCACATGTGAGTCTCGAAGAAGAAGACTCAGATAATGAAGATCACATGTTGTTTAGCGCCAGTGAGGATGAAATAACAACAAAGGAAGATGTCTGGTTAGTAGACAGTGGGTGTACTAATCATATGACAAAAAGGGAGAGATATTTTTCGTGGATTAACAAAAATATCAAGGTTCCGATAAAAGTCGGAAATGGAGAAGTGATCATGACAGCCGGTAAGGGAGATATTACCGTCATGACAAAAAATGGCAAGAAGGTTATTCAAAACGTGTTTTTGGTGCCCGGGTTGGAGAAAAATTTGTTGAGTGTACCGCAAATTATTTCGAGTGGCTACCAAGTGGTTTTTGAAGACAAGAGATGTACCATTTTAAGTGGAAAAGGGAAGAAAATTCTGGAGATTCCTATGATTCACAAGAGTTTCAGAATCAAGTTAAGAACGATTCAGGAAGAAGCTATGAGTGCAAGTGAACAAGGGAAGATGGAGACATGGCACAAGAGACTTGGTCATGTAGGTTGCAAACGATTACAACAAATGCAAGACAAAAATTTGGTAAATGGTTTACCAAAATTTAAAGTCAACAAAGAAGTGTGTGAGGCGTGTAATTTTGGGAAGCAATCACGCAAGAGCTTTCCAAAAGAATCTCAAACCAAGACCGAAGAAAAACTAGAGATTGTACATACAGATGTATGTGGTCCGATGCAACACAAGTCTCTAGATGGCAGCCGTTATTTTCTGGTGTTCTTGGATGACTATACTCATATGTGCTGGGTATATTTCTTAAAACAAAAATCGGAGACCTTCTTGATGTTTAAGAAGTTCAAAGCTATGATCGAAAAGCAATCCGGTTGTGTCATCAAGACATTAAGATCTGATGGTGGTGGTGAATTTACTTCACATGATTTCAACAATTTTTGTGAAGAAGAAGGAATAAAAAGGCAAGTCACATTGCCTTACTCGCCCCAGCAAAATGGTGTCGCAGAAAGAAAAAATAGATCATTGGTGGAGATGGCAAGGTCTATGATTGTGGAGCAAGGTTTACCGCTCAGGTTATGGGCAGAAGCAATAAACACCTCGGTTTACACCCAGAACCGTCTACCATCAAAGGCTATAGAAGATAATATGACGCCAATGGAGAAGTGGTATGGACACAAACCAAACGTGTCACACTTGAAGATTTTCGGAAGTATATGCTATGTGCATATAGTGGATCAAAAACGAAGGAAGTTAGACGCTAAAGCAACACGGGGAATTTTGGTGGGCTATAGCGAAAGATCAAAAGGCTATAGAGTGTTTATTTTGGAGAATGAGAAGGTTGAAGTATCAAGAGATGTTGAGTTCGACGAAAGCAAGAAATGGAATTGGAATAAACAAAAAGAAGTGGAGAAGAAGTTTGTTTTACCCATAAACGACCTACAAACATCACAAGATCAAACCGAAAGCGTCTCCAGCCCTGCCTTGATTCAATATTCAAACCAAGAGTACAATGGAGAAGAAGATGATGAATCTGAACCTCCAAGAAGATTCAGATCTATGCAAGAAATCATGAATATTACGCCCAGATTGGATTTCGAAGAAGCGGCTCAAATAATAGAAGCATGCCTCTTGGCATATGAAGAACCGCAAAGTTACAATGAAGCATGTAACGATATTGAATGGAGAAAAGCTATGGTTGAAGAAATCGACATGATCGAGAAAAACAAGACATGGAAGCTAGTAGATAAGCCGAAGAACAAGCATGTTATAAGCGTGAAGTGGATCTACAAGATCAAGACGGATGCAAGAGGCGATCCGATCAAACACAAGGCCAGACTAGTTGCGAGAGGTTTTTCTCAAGAACATGGAGTCGATTACCTTGAGACTTTTGCTCCAGTTTCAAGACATGATACAATCCGAGCCATCTTTGCATATGCGGCTCAAGAGAAATGGAGATTGTATCAAATGGATGTCAAGTCGGCATTCCTAAATGGTGAATTAAAAGAAGAGGTTTATGTCACACAACCACCTGGGTTTGTGATAGAAGGTCAAGAAGGAAAAGTGTTAAGGTTATACAGAGCTTTATACGGTTTAAAGCAAGCACCAAGAGCATGGTATGGAAGGATAGATTCATACTTCATCAAAAACGGTTTTGAAAGAAGCATGAATGATGCAGCCTTATACATAAAGAAGCAAGGAGAAGATGTGTTGATAGTCAGTTTATACGTTGATGATCTCATCATCACAGGGAGCAATGTTTTCCACATCAACACATTCAAGGAGAACATGAATAAAGAATTCGAGATGACTGATCTTGGATTACTAAGTTATTTTCTTGGAATGGAAGTAATCCAAGAAAATGGTGGCATATTTCTTTCGCAAAAAAAATATGCAAACAAACTTATTAATAAGTTTGGAATGGAAGGAAGCAAGAGTGTAAGCACTCCACTTACACCGAAAGGAAAAGAAGTTGAAGATAACAAAGAGTATGGCGATTCAACTAAGTATCGGAGTATTGTTGGAGGACTCTTATACTTATGTGCATCAAGACCTGATATAATGTACGCAAGCTCTTACCTTTCAAGGTACATGTCAGCACCACGCATGAGTCATTATCAAGAAGCCAAACGGGTGTTAAGGTATGTCAAAGGAACGTCAAGCTATGGAGTACATTTTCAAAGCGTGGAAACACCAAGGTTAATTGGCTATTCGGACAGTGATTGGGGTGGTTCTATTGAAGACAAGAAAAGCACATCAGGTTATGCTTTTACTCTTGGATCAGCTATGTTTTGTTGGCAGTCAAACAAGCAACAAACGGTGGCTCAATCAACGGCGGAGGCAGAATACATCGCTGTATGTGGAGCAGCAAATCAAGCTGTGTGGTTACAACGACTTCTAAGGGAGTTTGGACTTAAGATTGACGGAGGAGTTCCCATCTTATGTGACAACAAATCTGCAATAGCTATTGGAAAGAATCCGGTACAGCATAGAAGAACAAAACACATAGAGATCAAGTATCACTACGTGAGAGAAGCTGAAAACAAAGGACTCATTCAAATGGGGTATTGCAAAGGAGAAGATCAACTCGCGGACATTCTTACAAAGGCTTTAAGCGGACCAAGATTTGAAGATCTAAGGAAGAAGCTTGGAGTAAGGCCAAGATATGATTAAGGGGGAGTGTTAAATCATAATCATATCTAAACCAAAGTTTAAATTAAATAAAACAGTTATGTATTTAATTATGGTAGTTTTTGTTCAAGAGTCACGACTTGAACAATTGTGTTTGTTTGTTTAAGTCACAACTTTTCGGTTGTATATGTATGGATCAAATCTGATCCTTGAAACCAAGTTACGAGTGTAATACAATCATCATCAATAAAAGTTTGTTACATTCATACTCTGTTTCTCTTCTGTTTTTTCGTTCTTTGTTAAAACAGAGATTTACAGTTATTCAAAAGTTCAACAGTTACCTCTTGGATGTCTGAAGCATATGCCTTCTCTGCAGAAATATCCTCAGGCCTATAAAACCTTCTGACTTTAACCTCAAAGGAACCCTTTCTAGATTCCTTTGGGACAATGATTTCTAGCAGTTGGCAAACAACAAAAGCTCTTAAGCCAATGTTCCGCCCAGACTTAAATTTTTCATTACCATCCTTCAATCCATCTGTAGTTATGCATTCAGGGTTGACATAAACATAATCCTCAACGGAATACTCAATTCCATTGGAAAAAGCCTGTCTTTGAGGCGTTAAGTTTGAGTTTCGACCTTTCCTCTTCATCCTCTCTTATCCTACATGAATTGCAGGATCCAGAGCCGCGGCCAATATCACCTAGAGGAAGACTAAAGAACCCCCCTCTATCAGGTGAATACAAGCTTTTGCAGTAGTATTCTGTTGGCAAATCTTTCGCTTTTCTTTCTTCTGCTCTTACCCGGTCAAGCTTATCGGCAGTGGAGTTCTTTTTCCTATACCGATGCCCCCATGGCCTTGATCGAATCTCAAAACTGGCTGTTCCTTTTATGTCCTTAAGCTGTACAGTCATGCATTCATTGGTCAGGAAAAGTTCTCTCTCGTTAGCAGCCTTCCCTAGAACAGTCCCGGATCCTCTTTATAGGAGTCTTCCATGTAGCATTTCACAGTGATCTAAATTTTCAAACATGAACTCCACAAAGTAGATGGCCGGAATTTCATCTAGATCATCAACTTCCAAGACGACAGCACCACCTACAGCAACCATTTTCTCTCCAACGAGGGCTTGTCGATAGAGAGGCTCACCAGCAGAAGTTCTTCCTAGAATCTCGCCATCCCATCTTATTTCCATTTTTCCAGAACTGCCTCGAATTTTCTTTGGAGGAGTATGAGACTTTTGAACCTCAACAGTGTCTGGTACCATTTCCTCTGCGTCGTCCTCTTCATTTTCGCCTTCCTCTTCAACCTCTTCCTCCCCATTTTCTCTTGGATACAACAGGTTCCATACCTGCCCTTGGATTCAAATTCACTTTCTGAAAAATTTTCTTCTTCTTGATGGTCCATTTTGTGTGGTGTCTTTCCTCCCTTTTTTTTGCAAGATCCGTAATAAATGAACACTTTCCGATAGCCTTGATAGGACATTCTGCAAAAATCTGCAAGATTATTTGCCCATGGACGACCACATATCTCTCGACAAGCTTGATTTCAGAAGAAATGTAAGCTTTATCGTTCTTCTGGAACTCAGCCACTCTTTTTATGACATCTGCAAATGAAAGTCTAGCCATTCTAGTTTGGTCCGACAGCAGAGTAATAATGCTTATTGTAACCCTTGCTGTTTTCAGAACAGCTTCATACCAAGGGGCGTATTGCTTTGACGATCTCCCAAGTCGATACCTGCATATACCTTATACGTCAGCAACAGAAGAACACAAAACGACGCAGAAACGTGGGGGTGCAAATACTAGAATAGACAGCTTACCATGCCACATCTGTTCGTATTGAAATCGAGACCATTGACCCCCCATACTCAATCATCCATTCCTTTATTTGGCTGAGGAATATGGGCATTCCAACAGGATCCTGCGTAGAGTTGTCAGGATCATCGAGACAAAACCAGCTTCCATCATCCTCTGTCACCAAACCAGATCCAAAAATAGTTACATCAATATCAGCACAAGTCTTCATCGGAAGAAGCTCCAGGGATATCAACCTCGAATCAGAGTTGTAAAGAGCCCAATTGTTAAGAATCATGCGAGGTAGGTCCTCATTGCCAACCTCATAGCCATCATACAGTATAAGCTCATATGTTTCTTCTTCGGAATTCTTATAATAAGATGGGAGAGGATAATCATTTGCAATCTCATCTTCAGTGGTTTTTATGTAGACATTATGTGAAGCAGTAGCTGAGCTGCTGTTTTTTCTCGGCCGTTGAATAGACTTCCTATACTCTTCATCCTGTAAATGTTTAACATATTTCATGTCCTCGTCAACACCATCAACCGGTTGATCAGACGTCAAGGCCTTCCTCTCTTCAACTTCAGAAACTCCACCAATCCTCAGAACCCCATTAGAAGGTTTTCCTTGCATCTGAACAGCATCTCTGAGAGCAACGAGTACAGGAAACTCCGCAAAGCTCTCGTCCAAACCAGCAAGCTGGTTATATATGAATTCTCCCACGGATATAACGAAATTCTGGATGGCGGCTGTTGATCCCGAGAATCACTAATGTTGTTTAGGGGTTGATTACGGAGTGAGAGGTGAGATTTTCGTTAATTAGAGCGAGTCAACCACAATTTATGGCAGTTCGGGTACAGTGGTGAACAGGTCGGGGACCGTATTCTTTGTACTGATTACGAAAAGAGACGGACAATTTAGATTTACGAACTGCTTCCGACGGGAATCCAGTTCGGTGTTCTAAACCGCGGTCTTGTTACAAGGGAGAGAGAAAAAGAGAGAGAGAGGTCGGGCCTATTTTTGTAGAGAGTAATCAGGTTTTTTTCCAAAGTCCCCTCCTTCATGCACAACGGAGGGTATATATAGCGAGGGCAGCTCCCTGTTTCCGCAGATTCCGGGGCCACGCGTCACCCTCAGCCTGCTTCACGGGTAAGGTGCTCTAGGAGGCGTGTCCCGGTTTTCGAGGCGAGAGGAAATGATGAGCTCGGGGCCATGCTTTTGTAAGATAGCACACTGTTCGGTCAACTCCCTTCCACGTGTCCTTTCCTCCTTTGCTTATTCTGCAGGGTTAGTGGGACGTCGAGGTCAGACCATACCCCTATCCAGATAGTACACTGTTCGACCAACCTCCACGTGCCTTCTTCTCTTTCGACATCCCAATCTTGGCGAGGTGTCAGCGCGGACCCAGGGTGCTCCTCTCAGGAGCTCGGGATTTTCATATGAAGCCGAGCGCGGGACTCCAGGTCGGCAACCTCTGGTCAAAGGTCGATTCTATGTTGACCGAATCGAGATGGGCTCTTGCTAAGATGGGCTTAACTAAATGGGGGTGCGAGGCCCACCTCCAACAATAGCCCCCCCAGTTCGGTGGCACGAGGTGAGGCGAATACACCGAAGTTGGTCTGATGTTAGTTCGGAGCATCTTAGGACGGTCCTTTGAGATTCGAGTGGATGAGAGCGGCGTGTTGCAGCCCAGATTTGAGCCCGCGCTCACACGTGTCGGTTTTCCCTAGGATCCGGAGATCGTTGGCGCGTACCCATCACGCGGGGAAACGAAACGGCTCTCCTTTTTCCGCATGTATTGCTCACGCGCGGCGTACGAAACACGCTTCGCGTTTATCGAGGCGTCTCCTGCTTTTGGCTTGGGAAAAACGAAGAGGCGCCATCATTAGGTTTTTGGGAGGCCGTGCTCCTTTCGACACGTGTCCCGGCGTCGCTTCGTTGTCCCCTTCCTCTATTTAACACCTCTTTCTTCCTTCTGTCAAAACTTTCTGCGCATACTCTCAAGGTAACTTCCTTCTTCTCCTTCTTCTCTCTGTGCTTTTTTTGTCCTTTCGACTTCGCTTCCGTCTTCGGACATCGAGATTTCTTCCTCTTCCCTGAGTGATGGCGCTAATGTTAGACGGAATTAGGGCCGAGTCGAGTGATGAGTCGGCGTCTCGCGACTACCGCGACGATTCTCCGGAGGAAAGCTCTTCCCCCGATGGTTCTGAGCGCGCTTCTTCTCCGAATCGAGGCGAGGAGGGCGAAGAAAGGCCTGCTTTTTCTACTTCGGGGGCCGCTCCTCCGCTCCCGGGGACCCGTCACAGGAAGAAGGCAGTGATAAGGTCCTCCTCTGGGGGTCATGGCGCTGGCCGGGATGGAGGAGGAACCGGGCGTGCGGGCGATCGTGGCGGACGCCTGGGTGGTCGCGGTGGAGGAGTACGAGCGGCCAAGGCGAGGAAGTATCCCCTGGTCCCTTATGAGCAAGGCGGGTCGTCGACCTGGAGCACGCCGGGGTCGCTTGCCCTGTTGAGGGAGCTGTGCGACTTCCCTGCTGCCGCTGAGCTCCGCCTGCCCAGACCGGACGAGCGTCCGTGTAACCCTCCGGCGGGCTTCGTCTGCCTGTACGAGGGCTTCTTCCTGAAGTGCGGGCTGCGTCTTCCTCTCCCCGAGCTGCTCATCCAGTACTGCCGGGCGCGGGGTTTGGCCTTCTCGCAGGTCTGCCCATCCACGATCCAAGGGATGATCGTGCTGCTGACCCTGGGGCAGGAGTGTGACGTGGAGGTGACGGTGCCCATGTTCGAGGCCCTCACCCAGCAGAAGGCGAATCCCGGGATCCCGGGGACTTACTACGCCGCTTTCAAGCCAGCAGCTCGGGGTCCAAGGCTAGCAAGCTGTCCAAGGTCGAGGACTGGTCTCGCAGCTACTTCTATGTCCGGGCTACCGAAGTGGTTGGACTCGACCCATCAGCGAGACACACCCGGGATTGGAATTTTTCCCCGGGTAGGGGTTTGTAGACCGAGCTGCGTTTCTTTTCTTCAGTTTTGGTCTGACTAACGCTGTCTGTTTTGCTTTCAGGTCCTCATTCTTCCAGATTCAAGCTGCCGGACTACGCGGGTATCCTTGCTGTGTTCAGGACGGTGGGCGAAAGAGATTGGAAGTCCTTCACCTCGGGGAGAGTTGCAGCTGCTATGGCCGGAGGTCGGGGTTTTTATTTTTTTATTTTATTTTATTTTTTTTTTACCGATCTGACGGCTGGTGTTATTGCAGGTAGATCAAGGTTCGCCAGTCCGCTTTATGCGGATTCGTTTGTGGCGCCGCCTCCGCCGATTGTTGAGGTGCCGGTCCGGCGAGAGCCGGCGCCGCGGGCTATAGGTGAGGGGTCCGAAGCTGCGCCTTCGAAGAAGAGGGCGGTCATAACGACCGGCGGGAGGGCTGGCAAGAAGAAGAAGAGGACCGAGGTGGGAGGGTCCTCGGCTTCAGGTCAGGACGATATCCGGCCTGAGCAGCCCGGTAGCGAGCCCGAGGGCTCTCGCGTCCCGCTTGCAGGGGAGGCCGAGGTACCTGCCGTCGAGGTGCCAGCCAGTGGTGAGGTCGAAGCGGCCCGGGTCCTGTCGGACGAGGAGGTCGCAGTTCAGGCGACGGAGGGCGGTGATTCGATCGTCGTCGTGGAGGAGGGGCGGGATCCTGCTGCTATGCAGGGTGCCGAGGACCGGAGCGGTGGGGCTTCGGAGGGTTCCGATGCTGAGCCTCGGGACTACAGCTTCTACTTCTGCCACGAGGATGGGAGTAGCCAGGTCATCGTGGACCAAGATGAGTGCGCCGAGCTGGCGCAGGCGATGATGTTCGGGCAGAATCATCCGCACTTCCGGCCGATGGAGATGGCGGAGTCCGATGCCTTTCGCGCAGCGGCGCGGCCCGCGGCTCGGGTAAGCCTTCTCCATTTTTTTTATGGGCATAGCTTGTTGATTTATCAGGGTTTATGTATGTTGTTGCTAACATCTGGTTTGATCCAGACGATGGCTCTCACTTCCTTTCTTGGGGAGGCCTACGAGAAGCGGCTTGCCGAGAAGGACGCGTCGCTCAACCACCTGAAGATGCGCCAGGAGGCCACCGCGCAGATCCAGTCCGTTTTCATCCGCGGGCTTGAGAAGGACTTGAGGGAGGAGAAAGCCCGATCTGCCGTGATGGAGCAGGAGGCGGCGCGGGTACGAGCCCGGGCTCTAGAGGCGGACAGCGTTCTGGCCGAGCTGGAGGCGGAGAGGCTCCGGTCTGCCGCGGAAAGGGCTCGGTCGGCTGCCTTGGAGGAGGAGCTCGGGCTTCTGAAGGGGGAGAGGGAGACACTCCGCTCCAGGATGAAGGGGCTGGAGGGCGCCATTGACCGGGCGAAGGCGGCCGTGGCTGCGGAGAGCGATCGGGTCATGGCCAGGTGGGAGGGCCGGAACCGGAGATGGACCGCGAAGATGGAGAAGATCCGCGCCCATCTCGACGGTCGCAACCGGGCTTTGGAACCTCACCTGCTGTTCAACCAGGTGGTCGGCATAAAGGCGTGCCTCAAGAGGATGGAGGCTGAGGACGGGATGTCGGTGCCGTGGTACCGGTATCAGAAGCTGGACGAGGACGAAGCGGCGTTCGGAGCCCAATTGGATGACATTGATTTCCCGGACTTGACCCCGGAAGATTTGGACATTCCTCTCGACCGCACATCTGGCGTCCAGCTCGAGCGGCTTATGCCCGTTGGTCCTTCCGAGACGCCTGTCGTGGACCTGACCTCGGATGTTCACTCGTCGGCTGCTGAGGTTGTCCAAGCGGACCTACCAGCCCAAGACCTGGCCTCGAGTGCTGCTGAAGCCGGTCCTGACGCGCTGCCTGCTGAGGCCGTGGTTGAGGAGGAGCGGACCGAGCAACCCTTCCTTGGTGAGCACGGCACCAATGTGAGGATGGTAAGCCCGGATGACCTGGATCGTACCCGTGCTGACGGGGGTGAAGATTTACCGGCCGATGCGGCCTTGTAAAAACTTGTTTTTGTTGTTTTTTCTTCTTTTTTCTCTCTCTTCTTTTTTTTTGTAAGGACTAGGCCGTTGGCCCTTTATGTAAGTGCCGCATGAGGCTATTTTTTTGAAATGAAAATGGTGTTTCTGAATTCTTTGCGAATGTCTGGTAGAGGGGGTCGTAGACCGTACCCTGTGGATAAACGTTGTGTGTGCAGGTCGTAGACCGTGCCCTTGTATTGGGTGCGAGGTACGGCTCGGTTTGAGATACTTAATGCTTGTGTATCTTTATTTATTTTTTGTGGTTGCGAGGTGTAGCTCGGCTTAAGGTACTTAAAGCTTGTGTACCTTTTTTTTGGTGTGAGGAGCGAGCTCGGCTTTGAGACACTTATTGCTTGTGTGTTAGGTGGAGGTGCGAGCCTTGGGCTCGGCTTTAGTACTTATAGCTTGTGTACTATATGAGTGCGAGCATTGGAGCTCGGCTTTAGCCCTTATTGTTTGTGTGCTGGGGAGTGTGAGCGTTGGAGCTCGGTCCCTGTTTCTTCTTTAGTGCGAGCACTGGAGCTCGGCGTTAGCACTCATAGTTTGTGTGCTGGGGAGTGCGAGCGTTGGAGCTCGGCTCCCTTTTTTTTTTTTTTTTTTTTTTTTGATGAACAGGTCGGGGACCGTATTCCTTCTTTTTTTTTTTTTGAAAAGGCTTTATTAGATTAATAGCTGAGCCCTGGTTAGGGGTTGCCTATGTACCCTTTAGTAGAAGGGATCAAGCCAATCGTAGTTCGTTTAATTACAAGGATAGACCGCGGAGCGGAGCCCGGGGGCCTAATAGTAGAAGCGTTTTAGGTTTATCGAGTTCCAGGAGCGCGGGATTGCGTCGCCGTTCATCGTGACTAGCTCGTAGACGCCGGGCTTCACGAACTTGGAGATGAGGTAAAGGCCCTCCCAATTTGCACCGAGCTTGCCGGCGTTTAGCTCGGCGATGTTTTCGAAGACCTTGCGCAGGACCAGGTCGCCCTTGGCAAAGAACCTGCCTCGAACCTTCTTATTGTAATACTTGGAGGCGAGCTGTTGGTAGTTCTGGATCCGGAGGAGGGAGTGGTCCCGTTGTTCCTCGAGAAAATCCAGCTCGCTTAATAGGATGGCGTCGTTCAGGTCGGCCTGCTGGGTGAGCATAGCGCGGCGAGGAGTGGGGAGGCCGACTTCGGATGGGGCCATCGCTTCCATGCCGTGAGAGAGGCTGAATGGTGTGCGACCTGTGGATGTCCTTGGCGTTGTGCGGTGGGACCAGAGGACTCCGTCTAGCTCGTCGGCCCAGGAGCCTTTCTTGTCGTTTAGTCGCTTTTTGAGGCCGTCAAGAATGGTCTTGTTGGTGGCCTCGGCTTGTCCGTTTCCTTGTGGGTATCTCGGGGTGGACTTACTCAGTCTGATCTTCCACTTTGCGCAGAAGTCTTCAAAGAGGACCGACGTGAACTGGGCACCGTTGTCGGTCACGATCTCATAAGGCAGCCCGTGCCGGCAGATGATGAACCTCCAGACGAATTTTTGGACGTCCTCCGCCGTGATCTTGGCGTAAGCTTCGGCTTCGACCCATTTGGTGAAGAAGTCGGTCATCACCAGGATGAAACGCTTTTGACGAGATCGGGGGAGAGGCCCGACTATATCCATGGCCCACCGCATGAATGGGTAGGGCACCACCGCAGTGGTGAGCAGCTCGGTTGGGCAACGAATGAGTGGGCCGTGGCGTTGACATTTCTCGCACCGGGACGCGAACTTTTCGCAATCCTGAAGCATCGTTGGCCAGTAATGTCCTTGGTTTCGTATTCTGAGGGCGAGAGCCCGGCCGCTGGAATGGTTCCCGTCGGCGCCTTCGTGCATCTCTTTCATTACGTCGATGGTTTCTTGTCCGTGGAGGCAGCTGAGCAGGGTCCCCGAGGCACTCCATCGGAATAGGTTACCGTCCAACATCGTGTACCGGGCGCATTTGTTTCCTAGCCGGCGGGTGGCCCATCGTTCTGGGGGGTGGATGCCGTCTACGATGTACAGTAGTATGTCGACTCGCCAGTCTGGAGGTGGCGGTAGATCTTCTGGAGGTGGGACGTCCTCGTCGGGGTCTGCGATCTGGGGACCGATCAGGTAGGCCCCTTTTGGCAGTTCGATGCTAGGGAAGTCTATACTTTCAACCGGGATCACCCGTCGGTGAGCTGGGGCCGAAGTGGAGGCTAGGGCTGCGAGGGCGTCCGCGGAAGTATTATCACCTTGGGGGATCTTCGTTAGGGTGAACTCGGAGAAGTCCGCGGCCAAGCCTTGGGTCACCCAGAGGTAAGCATCCATGCGATCATTCTTGGCCTCGTATTCCCCGCTGAATTGATTGGCGACGAGCTGGGAGTCGCAGTAGGCTCGGATTTTCTACGCGCCGACGACCTTTGCCAGGTGCAGGCCGGCAATCAGAGCTTCATACTCGGATTTGTTGTTTGATGCTGGAAAGGCCAGACGGAAATATTGCTCGAGGATCTCCTTGGTCGGGGATTCGAGGCGTATGCCGATGCCGGAGCCGTGTTTGGAGGCCGACCCGTCGACGTGCAGGCTCCACACTTCGGGGACTTCGTCGACTGCTAGCTTGGGCACCAGTTCAACTAGGAAGTCGGCCAGGACTTGAGATTTGACCGCGGACCGTCCTCGGTAGTCGATCTCATACTCGCTCAGCTCAACTGTCCACTTCATTATTCGGCCAGATCGGCCCGGGCTGTGGAGGATGGTTCTGAGGGGGTAGGTGCTGAGGACGGTGATCGTGTGGGATTGGAAATAAGGCCGGAGTTTTCTGGCCGCGACGACTACCGCCAGGGCGAGCTTCTCCAAGGTCGGGTACCTGCTTTCCGCGTCGTCTAGAGATTTGCTGATGTAAGAGATGGGCCTTTGGTCGCCCCGGTCTTCCCGCACTAGCACCCCGCTGACCGCCGATGTAGACACAGCTGCTGGAGGGCTTGCTCGCACTTGTCATCCCATTCGAACCGTTTGTTAGCTCGGAGCAACTGGTAGAACGGTAGACATCTGTCGGTTGAGCGGGAAATAAACTGGTTAAGCGCGGCGATTCTCCCGGTGAGTCGATGTACCTGACGCGTGCTCGTTGGTGATTTCCGGTCGGTAATGGCTCGGATCTGCTTGGGGTCAGCTTCGATCCCGCGCTAGGTGATGATATACCCGAGGAACTCGCCCGACGTGACGCCGAAAGAACACTTGGCTGGATTCAGCTTCATGTTGTATTTGTTCAACGTCCGGAAGCAGGATCGGAGATGAGTGACGTGGTCGGTCGCTACCAGGGACTTCAGAAGCATGTCATCTATGTAGACTTCCTTAGTGCGGCCGATTTGATCGGCGAACATCTGGTTGACGAGCCGCTGGTAGGTGGCCCCGGCATTTTTGAGCCCGAAGGGCATCACCTTGTAGCAGTAGATCCCTCGGTCCGTGATGAACGCGGTTTTCTCCCGGTCGTCGGGGTGCATGGGGATCTGGTTGTACCCTGAGAAGGCATCCATGAAAGAAAGCAGCTCGTTCCCGGCGGTGGCTTCGATGACTTGGTCGATTCGGGGGAGGGTAAAGCTGTCTTTTGGGCACGCCTTGTTGAGGTCGGAGAAATCTACGCAGACCCTCCATTTCCCACTCTTTTTCTTGACTACCACCGGGTTGGCTAGCCAGTCCGGGTACTTGACCTCGGTGATCGACCCGGCCGCGGTCAGTCTTTCTACCTCGTCGTTGACTGCCTGTGCTCGTTCGGGGCCCAGCTTTCGCCGCTTCTGCTTGATTGGCCTGAAGGTCGGGTCCACGTTGAGCTCGTGGCTGCACGTCGCCGGGTCGATGCCGGGCATGTCGCCGGTTGACCAGGCGAAGGTGGAGACGTTTTTGCCCAAGAACTCGACCAGCTCTCGCTTAATGCTCTCTTTGAGGTCGGTTCCGATGCCGACGCAACGGGCGGGGTCGCTCGGATCGATGTTGACCTGGGCGACGAGGTCCCGACCTGGGAGATCCTGGGCGTTTGGCTCGCCGGGCTGATGCGCGTTGATGGTTAAGCATGCCGGCGCGGCGTGACGCAGTTTATGTTCAATGGCGAAGCAGGCGCGAGAGGCCCTATGGTTGCTCTTAAGAGTATACGTCCTGGACTGATTGGGGAACTTGAGGCATTGATGGTACGTCGAAGTGACTGCCTTCATCGAGTGCAGCCAGGGGGTTCCGAGAATGATGTTGTAGATCGGGGTGGTATCGAAGACCACGAACTTGACGATTTTGGTGACCCGGCCTACGTAGACCGGTAACTCGATGGTGCCGATACGGTTGACGGTATCCCCGGCGAAGCCGGTTAGCGGGATGGAGTGCGGTTTGATTGCGGCTCCGTTCAGGTTCATCCTAGTGAGGGTGTCTTTGAAGATGAGATCGACCGAGCTGCCCGTATCGACGAGGACTCGATTGACGTCGCAGTCGGCTACCCGGACTTGTACGACAAGGGGGTCATTGTAGGGCTGGTGGACCCCGGCCGCGTCGGCCTCGGTGAAACATATCCCCTTTTGCTCGTGTCCTGCGCGTCGATCTCCGGCCCGGAGTGCCACTTCAGGGAGGCGTCGGTCTTCCTTTCATGACGCTTGATGGACCGCACTGAATCATTGCACGAGAGGAGGCCTCCCATGATCATCCCTATCAAAGTTCGCGCCGGGGGAGGCGACATGTCCCTTTCCAGGTCTTGCGAGGGGGATCTCCGGCGACGATCATCGTTTTGAGCGCGGTTATCAGGCCTAGCCCGGCTGTTTTCGCGGCCTCGATTGTCGCGGGGTTGTACTCGATCGCTGTCCCGGGCATGCGGACGCAGTCGCTCTGGGACGTGGATTTCCCCCCTTTGGAATTGGTTCAGCAGGACTTCGTGGAGTGCGCGGCACTGCGAGGTCGGATGCCCCTTTCTCTGGTGAAAGTCGCAGAAGGTCGACCTGTCATACTGCTCATCTGGTCGGGGCTCCCTGTCGTTTGGCTCGTCGGGACGCCGATCCTGCTGGTGGGGATCCCGCACATACTTGTTCCAGGGCAATTTTGGCGCGGGGTTGTGGAGAAGAGCGGGGTCGCGCAGACGGAGGACGGCGGGCGATTCGTTGACGAGGAACGCGGAGGCCTGCTTTCCTTTGCTGCGTTGGTACTCATCATCGTAGTGCTGACGAGGCTCTTGATACCCTTCGTGGGGTCGCTCCTTTGGGACCGGAGCCTTGTGCGAGGCGCTGTTCTTTGACTCAGCCGCCTTTTCCTCCTCGAGCTCGACGAAGAGTCTGGCGCGGTGTAAGGCGTCTTCCAGCGAGCGCGGTTTGTTGAGCTTCATGTCGTCCTTGAAGGCCGAATCAGCCCGCATGCCCTTTCTTAGAGCGGGGAGTGCTGACTCGTATGTGACGTTGCTTTGTGAGGCCGTGGCCTTGAAGCGCTCTATGAAGGACCTGAGCGACTCCTTCGCTCCTTGGTTCAACGCCCAGAGATCTGCGCTAGAAGCGGACTGCCTGATGTAGATGGAGTAGTGCTCGAGGAAGGTAGTCGAGAGATCTCTGAAGCTGTCTATGGAGTACGTCTTCAGCCGAGAGAACCATGTGAGGGCCGGGCTGGTGAGATTCTCTACGAAGAGCTGGCAGTGGGCGGCTTCGCGCTCGTCCGGGGAGAAGTGGGCGCGGCCCATGGCGATGGTGAACGCCGTTAGATACTGGGCCGGGTCGGTGTTGCCCGCGTAGGGCTGAAGTTTGAGCTTCCCGAGGTACTGGAGCGGGAGGGAGGCGATCCGGCGAGTGAACGGCGTGTTTTGCGTCTCTCTGAGGACGCGATCTATTTCTGGAGCCGCGCTGGTGGCCTGATGGATTTTGGAGGACATCGCGCGGATAGTTTCCTTCATGGCCTCGAACTCGGCGTCCCTGACGCGCTCCGAGCTGGATCGCTGAAGGTGAGCTTCGTCATCCGGGGAGCTTCCTACTGCCGGGGCGAAACGTCCGCCCAGGCCTTCGGATCCTGACGGAGAGTCGCTGGGCCGGTTTTTTCGGGCGCGCGGGGTTTCTCCCCGAGGAGCTGGTTCTCTGAGGTGGACGTCGGGGGATCCGGTGTTGTCTGATCTGTCGCGGGAGGCTGCTAGTGCGGCAAACCATTGATCGGTAGCTCGCGTAAGCTCGTCCATTCTGGCGAGCATGGTCTGCATTATGGCGGACAGAGTGGGCTGATCCTCCGGCGTTCGGGGCGCGTTGAGGGTGGCGGAGCCGCCAAACGGGATGGGCGCCGGAGCCGGGGGCGGAGCTCTGAAGGGCTGCTCTCGGGGAATCGATTGGTCGGTTGCCGCCTGGGCTGACGTTGCGGTGGCCGCTGTTGCTGCTTGAGTCGACGGCGAGGCCGTTATCTGGGCCGGGGCCGTTGCTTGGGCCGGGGTCTCCTGCTCCGACAACACTCTTGAGGGTGGAATTGCCATTGCTGCTGCGGCTGATGTCGTGGTTGAGCTGCTCCTTGCGTATAGAAAAGTCTCTTAGATCCCCCTCCTTCTAGCGCCAATTGTTGATCCCCAGGATCACTAATGTTGTTTAGGGGTTGCTTACGGAGTGAGAGGTGAGATTTTAGTTAATTAGAGCGAGTCAACCACAATTTATGGCAGTTCGGGTACAGTGGTGAACAGGTCGGGGACCGTATTCTTTGTACTGATTACGAAAAGAGACGGACAATTTAGATTTACGAACTGCTTCCGACGGGAATCCAGTTCGGTGTTCTAAACCGCGGTGTCTTGTTACAAGGGAGAGAGAAAAAGAGAGAGAGGTCGGGCCTATTTTTGTAGAGAGTAATCAGGTTTTTTTTCCAAAGTCCCCTCCTTCATGCACAACGGAGGGTATATATAGCGAGGGCAGCTCCCTGTTTCTGCGGATTCTGGGGCCACGCGTCACCCTCAGCCTGCTTCACGGGTAAGGTGCTCTAGGAGGCGTTTCCCGGTTTTCGAGGCGGGATGCAATGATGAGCTCGGGGCCATGCTTTTGTAAGATAGCACACTGTTTGGCCAATTCCCTTCCACGTGTCCTTTCCTCCTTTGCTTATTCTGCAGGGTTGGTGGGACGTCGAGGTCAGACCATACCCCTATCCAGATAGTACACTGTTCGACCAACCTCCACATGCCTTCTTCTCTTTCGACATCCCAATCTTGGCGAGGTGTCAGCACGGACTCAGGGTGCTCCTCTCAGGAGCTCGGGATTTTCAGATGAAGCCGAGCGCGGGACTCCAGGTCGGCAACCTCTGGTCAAAGGTCGATTCTATGTTGACCGAATCGAGATGGGCTCTTGCTAAGATGGGCCTAACTAAATGGGGGTGCTAGGCCCACCTCCAACAGCGGCTACATCGCTAGAAAAGATCTTGCTCCCCCCGCTCATAGACCTGGCAACCGCAGCAGCCAACTCGTAAGGACTCATGTCAGGGTCTCCACCTGTAGACTCAGACAATTTCTTATAAACCTCAACCGAGGCACGGGCCTTCTCAGAGAAAAACTCATACATGTCCTTGTAGCTAGAAGCAGGTTTAACGCACTCATAATCTGCCAACACGGTAGAGATCCAAACCACAGGGGAACCATCTTCATATTCAGATATACTCCAATTCTCAACGCGTCCGAAAGATGGGCACCTCTGATAGAGTTTGTAACTATGAACTCCTTGAATCTCTCCTTTATTGATTATACGTAACAATTACATATGCTTAACAGTACTCTCACGATCTCATGGCGATCGGAGACGAAGGTCTCATGTCGACTCTTCAAACGACATACAACATCAAGCATAAGGATGAAGATACATCAATGTTCTTATTTAAAGACGATGAAATCAACGGCAAAGCCTCCAATTGCAGTCGAGTATTTGCCTTTCCCTGCCACGTCAGTTTGAGTCAACGAAAGTCTTCACTTCCTTTGGTCAATTTCTCCTATACTTGGTCATGAGGAACGTATCAATACCCGCCCCTTTAGAAAAGCTTGTCCTCAAGCTTGTGAAGAGAGAATAACTGCAGCAACACATATTGTTGCTTCCAGATGTCACACCAATTAGCTAAGTTCAGGCTGCACTCTCCTTGGAAAACTTATGGAGCTTCTTATGTTTTTGTAATTGCACATGTAAGAAAGTTTCATGTACATGATGCCATAAACTGGTTTGGTGTGTCAACAATCGATGATTCATCGTGATGTCCCACTTGTCTTTCTCATTTATCTTGTGTTTGTACTTGAACATCCAAGTCTTGAATCGCTTTATTCTCTTCTGGTTTGGTTGTACCATGAGCCCTTGAAGCAACATTATTGCAGCCATCCCACTGTAAATCTCAACGCTTAAACCAGCAAATGTGCTTTCACTCTGATTCTGCTCTGCAAATACAATTCTGTAATGCAAAACTGGTTGTAATTCTTCGGAACTCTCTGCCACTTTGTATTGACACAGAAACTCAGCGTGTTCAACTCCCCATATGTCCAACACGGTCTGCCATTCTTTCGATTTGTCCTTCATCCAAAAACTACATTCTTTGCTAATCCATGTGTTGTCTTTGAACTTATAACACCAGTTTTTGCAAAACTTTCCCTTTCGTAAGGCTGTAGTCCGAAACCGTGTATCAAATAGGCCTAACCCACAAATTACAAACAGCAAACTTGCATTCGACTTCCATTCCAACTGGATTGTTTCACAAAACGCCTAATCTGAAACTGTTGGAAGATTATGTACGTGCTGAAACTGATGTGGACCATAAGGTTTGTGCCAACTTTTTGGACCCGAAACAGGTGCTAAGACCGCCACTGCAACTGATTTCTGTTCCACAATTAAAATTATATCTTCCAATGCCACACATGAGTTTTCTCTACCTTGTAGATGTTTCCATAGAATCCATGGATATCCCACTCGACTCTTGCTATCAGTCATCTTCTCAATCAAACTGTTTGCAACATGAACTGAATAAATTGAGAAAACCAGTGTGGCTCCATCGTGAATGTGAGACTCTTGAATCTGCGCCAGCAATGATTTAATCTCCTTTTCATCTTTAATTTCCTCGAAATCACTATCAGCTTGACTTGTCTCAGGAAATGTTAGCTTGTCGAGTATTAACTCTCTTGGTTTTGCCTTGTTTTTAAATTTGAATCTCCAGGATTTGTAGCACTTTCCCTGCTTCTTCCTACATTATACTCTTCCAGCCGTATGAGTGACCCTTTGGGGAGCACAATAAGGCTGCAATAGACTAGACAATATCTGAGATTGCTTTACATTTTCTGCAGCTTCAATCACATCAATGAGCTTATGTGTCATCAGATTTCTCTCCTCCGATGAAATCAGAACAGTAAAGCACCATGGTTGCAGCAACGAGGTCACACTAGGACCATTTTTTTGAAAACTTTCTTCAACACTTGGTGAATCTATCTTCTCCACCACTTGTATTGGTTTACTGTCACAAAGCGAAGATGCTACAACACTGTCCCTAAACAATAAACTCTCAGTTTGCTGAGGTTTGATAACACAGGCTGGTTCCAATTGTGAAGTTGTTGTGTCTTGTGATTCATGCTCTAGAATCAAAACAGTCAACTCCGAAGAAGTAATAGAGTCAATTGCACATCTTGAATCTGTCACTTGAACAATCCCCTGAAGTGATTCTGTCTTTGGCCTTACTTCTGGTGGAGAACAACTCTTGACTAGTTCAAATCTAGCCAACAATCAATGCGTAAAGTCAGTCCAATCTAGGAATTTCATGCTGCTCATCTCCCGACTGAACCATTGATGTGCAGCTCCTTCTAAGTAGAAAAACACGAGGTCTAGTTTTGCTTTATCTCTGTGCTGTCCGATTCTAAAAAACCGATCCACTTTCACAATCCACCCAGACGGATGTGTTCCATCAAACACAGGTATCCCGATTTTGTGTAACATATTATCACGATTCTCAACATTCATATTCCCGGATCGATAACCTAGCGAGTCATCATTCCGGTTCGTTCCAAGATTAGGTGGTACCTGAAATTGCGACGACTCTGATATTTCAATCGGTTGAGCTCCGCCGTCGGATAACGGTGTTGTCGTCATCACAACTATTGCACCACTCGATTCTTCCTCTTGAATCGTTTCGGTCACTATCGATTCTGTTTTAGTAATCGCCTATATCTTCTGGATATTCGTATCTGCGTTCTGACGCTTCCGATCAACATATTCGTTCCATTGCTTCATTCGGCGATGAAACTCCAAATCTTCCCTAATACTCTCAGGATGGTGGTCAGTGAAAGACGTCGCTACTGATTCTGATAGAGCTCGTTCTTCCCGATGAGCCGAAACTAATTTATGCAGTGCATTCAAGATTGAAGACATCATCTGCGTATTCACGTGCATCCGAATCTTGATCGAAGACATCTTCTGATCCAACTCGCCATGGTCCTCGATCACGTCGACCACCAATAATCGCAAATTCTTGAACGTATCTTCCACTGTAGACAACCTCGACATCGGAGCTTTCAAAATTTATATCGCTTCGGTTCGAGAATCCCGCATAGAACCTTCGATCATCTTCCATTTCTTCGCCGAATCATCCATCGCTGCGATCGCACAGTTCACCACGTCACGACGCACCAATTGATAGAGTTTGTAACTACGAACTCCTTGAATCTCTCCTTTATTGATTATACGTAACAATTACATATGCTTAACTGAGACAGGGGAAATATGAGGATAAACCCAAACCAGAAATCCAAAGAGAATCTCAGGTAAAGGAGAAGAAATGGTCTAAAGAGTTGATAGAAGAGAGAAGATGATCACCTTTTAGGCAAGAATCCGTGGACAGTACGACGGAGGAGGAAGAAGACAGATTTAGAGAGAAAAGTAGAAAGAAATAGAGGATGAGATAATAATATTTTGATTAATGTTTCCGTAAGATGCTAAAAGGCTTTACATATGCAGCGTACCAATTGTACCAATTAAAACAGAAAGGAGATAACCCGTTTACAACACATACCGAGAGATAATCGGTTTACAACACATACCGAAAATACTTATTGAATTGGAATAAAGTGAAGATAGATAAGGGATAATCGTAATCATCATGTGACAATATTTCCCTGTTCAGAGCATCTTTGCCCTCAAAGATGAAATTCTGGATACTTGCTGATGAAATCTTGGTAGAACTCCCATGTGGCCTGCTTTGGAGATTGACCTTTCCACTGCACCAGGACCTTAGTGACGGCTTTGTTCTGTCGCTGGACCATCTTTTTAGACAGAATTGCTTCAGGTTCCTTGCTTGTACCAATGTCGAGGAGGTACTGAGGTAGGACAGGAGCAGATGAAGGTGGGTTTGGACATAGTTTCAATTGGCTGACATGGAAAACATTATGAACAGCAGCAGTAGAGGGGAGATCCAACTTATATGCAACCTTTCCCACACGATCCAGCACACAGAAGGTACCATAGTATCGAGGAGAGAGCTTGTGAGGTACCTTGCGATTCTTGAGGGAGTGATGTCGGTATGGTTGGAGCTTGAGGTAAACATGATCACCAATCTTGAATTCACGATGTGAGCGGTGAGAATCTGCATACTGTCTCATCCTATTCTGAGCCCGTAAAAGGTGAAACTTTACCATAGCAATAATCTCTTCCCTCTTCTGCAAACTTCTATCAACAACTGCAGAGGAACTTTCACCTGGTAAGTATGGCAGGTGTAAAGGAGGAGGATGTCCATAGACAATCTCGAAGGGTGTACGCTTGGTTGCTGAATGGAAAGTGGTATTATACCACCACTCAGCAAGAGGTAGCCATTTGCTCCATGTATGAGGTGCCTCTGAAGTCATGAAACGAAGGTAAGTCTCCAACGTCTTATTTGTGACTTCTGTCTGACCGTCAGTTTGGGGATGGTAGGCAGTGGAGAACTTCAGCTCAACCCCATGGACTTTGAACAACTCTTTCCATATTTCACTCAAAAATGTGGGATCACGGTCGCTGACAATGTCTTGTGGCATCCTATGAAGCTTGAACACATGATCCAGATATGTTTGAGCCACCTCTATGGCAGTGTAAGGGTGAGACAAGGGCAGGAGGTGTGCATTTTTACTCAGCCTGTCAATAACCACCAATATGAAGTGTTTGCCAAAGGAGGGAGGTAATCCTTCGATAAAATCCATACTAATAGACTCCCAAACACCTGTAGGAACTGGTAACGGTTGAAGCAGACCTGGTTTAGCAGCCATATCATATTTATTCTTCTGACAAACCTCACAGTTGCGAATGTATCGCTGGAGTTCGACACTCATCCGTGGCCAAAAGAACAAAGACTTGACCCTGTGAAGTGTAGCATCACGACCAGAATGGCCTCCCACAGCAGAATCATGCAACCATTTCAAAATGAGAAGCTTTACCTCTGTATCATTTCCAACTACTAGCTTGCCTTTACGCCTCAGGTCACCGTTGGTGAAAGAGTAAGAAGGATGAGAGTTGGGGTCTGACTTCAAAGCTGAAATGATCTGTTGGAGATGTGGATCAGTCTGCCAAAGAAGCTTGATAGAGTCATAAATCCCTTGATGAGCTTGAGATAAGGTGATGTGTAGAAATTGAGATCCTGTAACTCGGGATAAGGCATCAGCTGCAAGATTTTCCTTCCCCTGTTTGTAATGAATCTCAAAGTTATACCCCATCAACTTTGAGAACCACATATGCTGGAAAGGAGTCGAAACTTTCTGCTCCATCAGGTATTTCAAACTTTTCTGGTCAGTCTTGATGATAAAGGGTCGATGACTGAGGTTGGATGCATTAGTTTCCTGTGTTGGATGCATTAGTTTCCACCACGAAGGTCCTTTCGAAATCAGGAAGGGCTAAAACTGGGGAGGAAGTCAAAGCTGCTTTCAGATCCTGAAAAGCTGTTGTTGCTTCGGTTGACCAAGAGAACCCATCCTTCTTTAGCAGATTAGTAAGAGGTCTGGAAATGATATTGTATCCCTTAATAAACCGTCTGTAATAATTAGCAAGACCCAGAAAAATCCTGAGCTGTTTCTGAGTACTAGGAATAGGCCACTGTTCAACAGCTTTGATCTTGCTGGGATCTGTGCTGACACCTTCTGCTGAAATAAAATGTCCCAAGTACTCAATTCTGGTAGCGCCAAATGTACACTTAGATGCCTTCAAGTACAGTTGATGTTGCCGTAATATGGAGAACACCTCTGTGAGATGCTTCAAATGCTCTTCCCAAGTGGGACTGTACACAAGAATATCATCAAAGAAGACAAGCAGAAACTTCCTCGCAATACCTTGAAAGATGTGATTCATGAGTCCTTGAAACGTACATGGGGCATTAGTAAGACCAAAGGGCATCACAAGGTACTCAAAATGACCTGCATGTGTTTTGAAAGCCGTTTTGTAGACATCCTGTGGCGCCATTCTCAACTGATGGAACCCAGCCCGAAGATCCAATTTAGAAAAGTACTGTGATCCTCCTAACTCATCCAACAAATCTTCAAGCAAGGGAATTGGGTACTTGTCTTTAATGGTCTGTTTATTGAGTCCTCTGTAGTCCACACATAGTCTCCAAGGGCCATCCTTCTTCTTAACCAGAACTATTGGAGATGCGTAAGGACTAGAACTGTACTGAATTATTCCCTGAGAAAGCATATCCTGCACCAATTTGTCTATGACATCTTTCTGTAGAGAAGAATACCTATACGAACGTTGATTGACTGGATTAGACCCAACCTCAAGAGGAATCTGGTGATCGAAACCTTCTCTGAAAGGAGGTAATTCAGTAGGCTCAGCAAATAAATCAGAGTTTGAGTCCAATAAAGGTTGCAGATCTGTATCATGAGCTTATGCATATCCACTAGCTGAGATATGAGATAGCATTGCTTCTGGCGTCAATAGGTGTGAGGCAGACCTATCATCCACAATCTCCCTTATTTGCAGCATAGCAATTTGAGGTCCTTGTAAAAGGAGCTTGTTGAGGCTGTCACCTTTTATCACTTTACAACTATTCTTCGTAACCCCTTTTAGCTTGTACCGCACCTTATTCAAAGTGAACTCTATCGTGAGGTTCAGGAAATCCCAAAGAATTGGCCCTAGAGTTGAAAGCCATTGCACTCCCAGCACTAAATCACAGCAATCAAGAGGAAGTTTTCTGATCTCAGTAGTGGATTCATAACCTTGTGCCTTCCAAACAAAGTTAGAACACCTATAACTTGTGACCATATTATGTCCACTAGCCGCTACTACAGCCATAGGTTTGATAGATTCCACTTGGCAACCAATCTTCTCAACCATACCCAAGTCCAAAAAATTGTGTGTGCTACCTGGATCTATCAGTATGTGCAGCCTGATTTTCTTCTCTCCGTATTGACCCACTATCCTCATACAATTGAAACTAGCGGACCCACTCAGAGCATTTATCGAGATGGTGGGAGCTTTCTTTGTAACTTCATTAGCACCCTCCTCTATCAACATCTCTGCTGATTCATCGTCGTCATCATAATACTCTTCATCTCCATCCAACATGAATATCTGAGCCCTCTTATGCTTGAGATGATGCCCTAGGGTATAGGGCTCGTCGCAAAATATGCACATACCTTTATTCCTCCTGTCATGCATCTCCTCATAAGAGAATTTCTTAGGGAGCTTATCTGGAGCCTTAGAGATGAAGTTTGGTTTGAAGGAAGCTCTAGTTTAATCACGTATCCTTGGCATAGACGCTACTGGCGTGGGACTCGAGCTCTTATAGTAGGGCTGTGTGTTTGTCTTTTGAAAAGAACTGAAGGGAGCTCGAGAGAACCTCGCAGGAGTGCATTGAAGCGCAGATTCGTGTAGCTTGGCTATTCTGGCGGCTTCAAACACTGTCTGTACAACAAATTGCCTTGTGTGCAAAGACAAATGCTGGTTCATGTTTGTCAGAAAGATGTTGAGGGCGTCTGATGCAGACATTGACAGTCGGGTTAGGGCGCTCTCGAATTTCCACATATAAACCTCTACCCCGTCGCTACCCTGCTTCAAACTCACCAACTCCGACAGCGGATCATCAAACAGTTCACTGAATCTAGCCGAGATCGCAACCACATACTCAGGTCATGAAGGATAGATATCATACCGGCTTTTAATGAAGTTGTGGTGCCACTGCAACGCATCTCATTCCAAGTGTAGCGACGCCAACCTCACTTTAAGCTCAGGTGGAGTACTATCCAACATAAAGAACTGCTCACATCTATAGAGCCATTAACGCATCATCGTACCATCAAACGAGGGAAAGCCAATCTTCGTCAACCGTGAACTCATCCCGTTTGGAAGCAACGAATCTCTGTTTACCTTCGATGAACCCTTACCCTTTGAGATTTGCTCCGATCTAGAAGGATCCGGTGGATCTGGTGGTCGAGAAGTTATCGGAGTCGATAAAATCCCGGGGGACAACGACCCAGGGGTCGGTAAGATTCCCGCTGATGTTGTTGTTTCGGTGGAGTGAGATGATCCTGGTTCCTGAACGCGAGCAGATCCATGAGAGAAATACTTTGAAATCATCGATTCAAACCCCATGAACCTTTCGTCAAGCTCCGATCGCAGATCTTTGACCAGAGATCCTGCAAATTGTTGTTGCTCCTCAGCTTGCTTCACTTGTAGAGAACGAATCTCCTCCAAATGTCTGCTAAGATCCGCCAAAGTTTGCTGCATGGTTACAACGGTTTCAATGATCTAGTCTCCGGAATCGCAAAAGCTCTGATACCAATGAGACAGGGGAAATATGAGGATAAACCCAAACCAGAAATCCAAAGAGAATCTCAGGTAAAGGAAAAGAAATTGTCTAAAGAGGTGATAGAAGAGAGAATATTATCACCTTTTAGGCAAGAATCCGTGGACAGTACGACGGAGGAGGAAGAAGACAGATTTAGAGAGAAAAGTAGAAAGAGAGAGAGGATGAGATAATAATATTCTGATTAATGTTTCCGTAAGATGCCAAAAGGCTTTACATAAGCAGTGTACCAATTGTACCAACTAAAACAGAAAGGAGATAACCGGTTTACAACACATACCGAAAATAATTATTGAATTGGAATAAAGTGAAGATAGATAAGGGATGATCGTAATCATCCTGTGACATTAACAGTACTCTCACGATCTCATGGCGATCGGAGACGAAGGTCTCATGTCGACTCTTCAAACGACATACAACATCAAGCATAAGGATGAATATACATCAATGTTCTTATTTAAAGACGATGAAATCAACGGCAAAGCCTCCAATTGTAGTCGAGTCTTTGCCTTTCCCTGCCACGTCAGTTTGAGTCAACGAAAGTCTTCACTTCCTTTGGTCAATTTCTCCTATACTTGGTCATGAGGAACGTATCAACTTCACGCCCTTTTCAGAACATTCATCTGAAGGTAAGATAACACTTTCGACGAATACGTCTCTAATCTCCAACATCTCCATAGGATGTAGAACTCGATCCGTGTCATGTAAATGGAAATCAGTTAGCCTCCTGGTTTGGCGAGGCTCGTCGATCTCACGCAGAGAAGCTGTACAGCGTAGAGCGACAATCTCGTTCTCCACAACAATCTGCTCTTTCTTTGTTTCAACAGCAACAGATTTCTCCTTCAAGTTTGTGCATGCCGCAGCTCGCTTTGGCCTCGCTTTCTTAGAGAGATCATCATCTTCTGGCACTTTGCTCTCTGAAATCGGTCTCTTCTTCGCATTTTTCACCATTTTCAAAACCAAAATCTACTCAGAAGAGATACAGACAGAGTTGAAGAAGAATCAAACTTTTCCGATGAATCAAAACCCTAGAAATCGCTTGAATCCTTCGAATCTAGGCTAAAATTAGAGCGGAGACATTCTAGGGTTTAACAATCGCTGAACTATGAAATCGACACACACCAGAAAACTTACAGTTTAGAAGCGAAATCGCCAGGAGAATCTCTCTTTGGAGAATCTTTGCCACCTAAATCAAAGAGAATATTTGTTTTCCCGCTCTAATTGTTCATCATTTTAACCTATATTCGGAGGAATAATCCATTTTTTGTTTTAAACTTCTGATTATATTAAATATAAATGGATAATACAAATAGTTTATGTACCAACATCATAATGGAAAATTGAAAAAACAACATTATAATCATACACTTTCTTCGCTTATATATCAGTAGTTTACGTTCACGATTCATCTGGTTTAATGAACATATTGGCAATTTCGCAATCTAGTGACGAATATAAAAAATGATGTTATTAATTTATGTACTTGTAGATCCTGTGTTGATCAAATTTGTAAATTCCTTATTGTCACCTTCAAACCATTCTTTCTTCCGTCTTTGCACCCATAATGTTTGAACGACATGAAAAAATCCCATTACTTCTACTTGTAAAGCTGATGAAACTTGATTAAGCTTTGCATGACATGCTACTATTAATTGTCAATTATGATCACGCAATAACCAGCTCACACCAATGAAATTTCCATTTTGTATATAACTACTATCAAAATTGCATTTTAACCGAACTTTCTCCGGCATTTCCCAATGGCTACTTCTATTGGCTGCAATAGATGAAACTCTTCCCCTTTGATTCGTTCTCATAATGAAAGCCCATTCCATAGCACCATTAATTCCTCTTTGTGCATCATCATTAGGGTGTGAGTTTCGTTTTTGAAATGTGATTTGTCATCACGTTGACTTCAACTTCATATCCTAATGCAAAAGTGCGAAATATTTGAATAATTCATTAAAGTATTCAATAGTGTTTAGTTTTTTTTTTTTTGTTGAATAATTCATTGTTTAGTTTTTACCGAGTCAATTTTTAATACCCAAATTATGAAAACATTATTGCATGTACTTAATTTAATATTTATTAGTTTTTTGTCACTTTTTGAAAATGTAGTAGAAAATAGCACTTTTTAATAAATCGTATATCGTCTACTATCGTACACGTCTCTTATTATTATTTCGTGTACCGTCCATTATCATACACGTCATACTGTATATGGATAAATTTGGATTGGACGGTAGTAAAAAATGCTACTTTCTACTAAGATTTTAAAAACTATCAACATAATGAAATTTTAATTAAGGAATATTATGTGCAAAACCCCCAATTATAAACCGCAAGGTTCACAGTGAGCATGATTGTATTACAAATTAGGAATTAAAAGCATGCATAAGCAAAGAACTAAATAAACAAGATAGGCAACAAGAATTAAAGACAAAAAAGCAAACAAGAAAATTAAAATGATTCACTTAAAGAAAGCATCAGCCGAAGGATATATGTATTGATTAATCAAAGACAAGTTAGCAACTGATTGATGATGCAAGATATGCTTTAGGCATGCTGATCCTAGAACATGATATTCATAGAATCCACTCTGGTGGTACTAATCAATTTTATTAATCATCTAAAAGTGCAACATTCTTGTTTAACAAATTCAAATAATTATTAAGCATAAATAACAATCATATAATCTAAACCGTTATAGACATAAGTATTTAGGATGTTGACAAAAACAAAAAAACAATCACGTAATTCAGTTATCACCGAAACATCAGTTTTCATTATATTTAAAATTGGATCAACATTTCATAAAACACTTCTTGGACATAAAAAATGCCTAAGATCAAGGATTAGGCTTAATCCGAAGTGGTATATATATGCCGCATTGTTCTCTGTTTTTCAATCCTTTTTTGTTTTTATCAAGTGTCGTCGTCTATAATAATCGAATGTTTTGCCTGTTTTGGATTGTTGAGCTCACGAAATTAAATCGACTCGACTCAGCTTATAAATTCAAGGACTCGGTCAATTTTGTCAAAGCTTAAAAAGCTCAGATCTTAAAACTCGCTTTCTTCTTCTTCTTTCTCCATTTAAGTTTGCGATTCTTCTGCATCTTCTTTTCTTCTCTACAGACAGAAAAATATTAAAAAAAAAAAATTCGAAAGAGAGTAGAAAAAGCTGAGATCCTTGCATCTTACGTTTTCTCGTAAGAAACAGCCATTGAAGCTGTGAAAGTAGGAAAAAAAAAATGGAGAGTTACCTGAACGAGAATTTCGACGTTAAGGCGAAGCATTCGTCTGAGGAAGTGCTCGAGAAATGGCGGAATCTCTGTGGCGTCGTCAAGAACCCGAAACGCCGTTTTCGCTTCACCGCCAATCTCTCCAAACGTTACGAAGCTGCCGCCATGCGCCGCACCAATCAGGTCCTCCCTTCATCATCTTCTTTCTCCTTCTTTTATTACCAACATTGGAGATTCTGTAACGAACATTGTTAGGAGATTGGAAATAAATTTAATATGAATTTTTCAAAATATAGGAGAAATTAAGGATTGCAGTTCTCGTTTCAAAAGCAGCATTCCAATTTATCTCCGGTGAGTTAATATGAGAGTGACGAAAGTTTAGAGCTTTTTCTTGCATTTGTGTAAAAGTTTATTGTCTTGTTCTGATTTGAAATGGGTTTTTTTCAGGTGTTTCTCCGAGTGACTACACTGTGCCTGAAGAAGTTAAAGCTGCAGGCTTTGACATTTGTGCAGAGGAGTTAGGATCAATAGTTGAAGGTCATGATGTGAAGAAGCTCAAGTTTCATGGCGGAGTTGATGGGCTTTCAGGGAAGCTCAAAGCATGTCCCAATGCTGGTCTATCAGGTGAATCTGACCAGTTGAGCAAAAGGCAAGAGCTTTTCGGAATCAACAAGTTTGCGGAAAGCGAACTGAGGAGTTTCTGGGTGTTTGTTTGGGAAGCTCTTCAAGATATGACACTTATGATTCTAGGTGTTTGCGCTTTCGTTTCTTTGATAGTTGGAATTGCAACTGAAGGATGGCCTCAAGGGTCACATGATGGTCTTGGCATTGTTGCTAGTATCCTCTTGGTTGTGTTTGTCACAGCAACTAGTGATTACAGACAATCTTTGCAGTTCCGGGATTTGGATAAAGAGAAGAAGAAGATAACGGTTCAGGTTACGCGAAACGGGTTTAGACAGAAAATGTCTATATATGATTTGCTTCCTGGTGATATTGTCCATCTTGCTATTGGAGATCAAGTCCCCGCGGATGGTCTTTTCCTCTCGGGATACTCTATTGTGATCGATGAATCGAGTTTGACTGGAGAGAGTGAGCCTGTGATGGTGAATTCACAGAATCCTTTCCTTCTCTCTGGAACCAAAGTGCAAGATGGGTCTTGTAAGATGATGATTACAACGGTTGGGATGAGAACACAATGGGGAAAGCTAATGGCAACTCTTAGTGAAGGAGGTGATGATGAAACTCCCTTGCAGGTGAAACTCAATGGGGTTGCAACCATCATTGGGAAAATTGGTCTTTTCTTCGCCATTGTTACATTTGCGGTTTTGGTGCAAGGAATGTTTATGAGAAAACTTTCAATGGGAACTCACTGGATTTGGTCTGGAGATGAAGCGTTAGAGCTTTTGGAATACTTTGCTATTGCTGTGACAATTGTTGTTGTTGCGGTTCCTGAAGGTTTGCCTTTAGCTGTGACCCTTAGCCTCGCGTTTGCGATGAAGAAAATGATGAACGATAAAGCCCTTGTTCGACACTTAGCAGCTTGTGAGACAATGGGATCTGCAACTACTATTTGCAGTGACAAGACTGGTACTTTAACAACCAATCACATGACCGTTGTGAAATCTTGTATTTGTATGAATGTTCAAGATGTAGCAAGCAAAAGCTCAAGCTTGCAGTCTGAAATCCCCGAGGCTGCCTTGAAACTACTCCTCCAGTCGATTTTTAATAATACCGGTGGTGAAGTTGTTGTGAACAAACATGGCAAAACAGAGATATTGGGGACACCAACAGAGACTGCTATATTGGAGTTAGGACTATCTCTTGGAGGTAAGTTTCAAGAGGAGAGACAATCTTACAAAGTTATCAAAGTTGAGCCTTTTAACTCCACAAAGAAAAGAATGGGAGTAGTCATTGAGCTCCCTGAAGGTGGAGGCATTCGTGCTCACACGAAAGGAGCTTCTGAAATAGTTTTAGCTGCTTGCGATAAAGTTATCAACTCGAATGGTGAGGTTGTTCCGCTTGATGAAGAATCCATCAAGTACTTGAATGTTACAATCAATGAGTTTGCAAATGAAGCGCTTCGCACTCTTTGTCTTGCTTATATGGATATTGAAAACGGGTTTTCGGCGGATGAAGGCATTCCGGCTTCAGGGTTTACTTGCATAGGGATTGTTGGTATTAAAGATCCTGTTCGTCCTGGAGTTAGAGAGTCCGTGGAGCTTTGTCGCCGTGCTGGTATTATGGTGAGAATGGTTACAGGAGATAACATTAACACCGCAAAAGCTATTGCTAGAGAATGTGGAATTCTCACTGATGATGGTATAGCCATTGAAGGTCCTGTGTTCAGAGAGAAGAATCAGGAAGAGTTACTTGAACTCATTCCCAAGATTCAGGTAATCGTTTCTTGATTTGGAATACTTGCCTTCTCGATCTAATTAAGTCTTAAACCAGAATTTCCTTTTTGGGATTTTTCTTAATAGGTAATGGCTCGTTCTTCTCCCATGGACAAGCACACACTAGTGAAGCAATTAAGGACCACTTTTGATGAAGTTGTGGCTGTGACTGGTGACGGGACAAACGATGCACCAGCTCTTCATGAGGCAGACATAGGATTAGCAATGGGCATTGCAGGAACTGAGGTGAGTATGATATGTCGAAAACATCTAATAATTTAATGCAACCTTTTCTAAAACTCTTTTTGCAATATAACTTTAGGTGGCTAAAGAGAGTGCGGATGTCATAATTCTCGACGATAATTTCAGCACAATCGTGACAGTGGCGAAATGGGGACGTTCAGTTTACATTAACATTCAGAAATTTGTGCAGTTCCAGCTAACAGTCAATGTTGTTGCCCTCATTGTTAACTTCTCCTCAGCTTGCTTGACTGGTGAGTTAAAAAGGAATTGGCTGATTCAGTTCTATTAATGTTTCCATCTTTACACTGTTTATGCATCATTCGTAGGAAGTGCTCCTCTAACTGCTGTTCAACTGCTTTGGGTCAACATGATAATGGACACACTTGGAGCTCTTGCTCTTGCTACAGAGCCACCGAACAACGAGCTGATGAAACGAATGCCTGTTGGAAGGAGAGGGAATTTCATTACAAACGCGATGTGGAGAAACATTTTAGGACAAGCTGTGTATCAATTCATTATCATTTGGATTTTACAAGCCAAAGGGAAGTCCATGTTTGGTCTTGTTGGTTCTGATTCTACTCTAGTATTGAACACACTTATCTTCAACTGTTTCGTCTTCTGTCAGGTAAAAAAATCATAACTATACACTACACTTGCAGCATATTGTGGACTAGTATATATATGACTACTTGGATTTGTTCTTAATGCTCAGGTCTTCAATGAAATAAGCTCACGGGAGATGGAAGAGATCAATGTATTCAAAGGCATACTCGACAACTATGTATTCGTGGTTGTTATCGGGGCAACGGTTTTCTTTCAGATCATAATCATTGAGTTCTTGGGCACATTTGCAAGCACCACACCTCTCACATTAACCCAATGGTTCTTCAGCATCTTCGTTGGCTTCTTGGGCATGCCGATCGCTGCTTGCTTGAAGACAATAGTAGTGTGATCGAAAAAGACACAATGCTGATAAAACCCATTGCTCTTATAGAATACAAGTTCCTATTGATACAGGGCAAAGCTTTTGCCTTTCTTGCAATTTTTCCCTCTTTTTTAATTTTGGTTCCATCGTTGATTTAATAGGCTAATGACAATTAATCTGCTCATCCAATTTTTGTAATTTTTTTGTTCTTGAAATGAATCCAATCTTATTAAAAAACAAAACAGAAAGTGGACCAAACTGTATTTTGATCCTAAGATCTCTTGGTTCTCTTTTGTTGGTATCACAATTCACCCCCTTCAATTCTATGTCGGAGCTGATTAAAGACACTTAGATGAATTCGAACCTGTAAACTTAAAATGAAACTATTCATTACTATATGAAATCAAAATTGAAATCAATCAGCCAAAAAGTCTTTTCTCCTGTAAAGAAGAAGAAGTTTGATCAGAATCATCAAACAAGAGCCGTCTTTTAGTCCCACATTTCAAACCAATACAAGAATCCAGCAAAACCGCCGGCTGAGTTCCCGAAGTAACCGCAGATTCCGGAGTCCTCTGTCTCGACTCCTTTATTTTCCGATAACACGAAAACACACTCTTCTGCAGGAAAAAAAAAGAACAAAAACAAACTCATGATTCTAAATATGAGCTCACTCAGATTAAATCAAATGAATATACAAAAAAAACACACATTCTCAGTTGAAATCCACCAAGTGATTGAATCAAGCTTGATCTCAATTTCTTCTTTCGTCATTTTACAATCCAATGCAGATAATACTGCAGCAGCAGCTATCACAAACTGAAGATGATCCATAAAACTTATCTCTATCACCCCAAAACAAAAAAAAATCATCAGTAAGAACTAATAAATATTTGAAATCTGATGAGATCTTTGAGAATTTACTACTTCTTACCCTTTACTATATCGAGAAGACATTCATATGATCTTGAAACGATATTGGATTGATGATGATTCTGTGAGAATTTAGCAACGAAGTAATGCAAGTAATTATAAGGAGTGACTAAGTTCGTCTTCCAATTCAACGTCGCGAGAATCAAAAGTTCCATTTTCCGAATCACAATTGATCTGAAAACGAAACCTTCTTGTGGAAATTGAGATAATCCTGGAATCACAGTTTCCTCCATTTTCGCTGCTACTGATAAACACGCTATCGAACACAATCGAATCGCCCAAAATTCAGATTCCTGAAGAGAAAAGTTTCAAGTTTTTCAATTTTCAAGATCAGGATTTGGTGAAAACAAACTGGAATCGGAAATCACCGCACATCGATGAATCCCCGAGCAATAAATAAATCGAAGTATGAAACTGCCATAAACAACGTTTGATTACAGAACCCGAATGTCTCTCCGGTCTGAAATCGGAGAAACAGAGGTTCATCAGTAAAAAAAAAAAATCAATTTTTTAGAATTTAGGGTTTTTATGAGGAATCGAATTGTTGTGAGCACAGACAGTGAGAATCCAATCAATTGCAGCTTTACGAAAAACAGAGAGCCGAGGAGACGTCGTTTTCACTTCCAGACGTTCTTTCTGAGCAAGCTCAGACACATACTCTTCTTCTTCGTCTCCAATCTCGACCAAACACAACATATCGTTTAGACAAGAATCGGATTCATGACAGAGAAGGAGATTGAAAAGATTGGAGCTTTGTTCACCCATTTGACCGGCGAAGGAAGTAGATTTCTCCGGTGTTTCGTACATGCACAAGTAAGGAAAATGATTGAGGTATTTAAAGGGAAAGTAAATTTTGATTTTATTTGTTTGTCAGTGAATTTTGGAAGCTAAATCTTTGTCTTGAGTGATGAAATCTAGCGATTAACAAAAAGAGGTAAGAGGAGAAAAATCCGGAGAGAGAGTGTGTGTATCTCCCGCTTCTGGTGCCGCCAAAAAAATAATGGGGAGAGAGAGAGGAGAGAGGAGAGAGGAGAGAGGAGAGAGGAGAGAGGAGAGAGGGGACGTTATTTAACGGTTACATATAAATAAGATTTTTTTTTTTTTTTAAAAACAAAAAATATATATTTGGTACACCATCAAAGATGGTTGGAATAGTACGTGATTCACAAGGTATGTCCATTGAAGCGGGTCAAATTATTGGTAATGTTTGTCACTAGGCATTGGAAGCAGAGGTTTTTTTTTTTTTTTTTTTTTGGGTAATCCCAAGCCTATGGAGGGAACCAGACTAATCTCTGGAGTATACTATATACCGATGGGTTAAACGTGCACCGGGTTTACAAATGGACTGAAAGCAAAGGTTCATATCCTGTCTGGCCAAACTAGCAGAACTTAGTTCCCGGCGAAAATCGATTAATCGAACTCGGGGACCACTGTTCGTAGATTCCCAAGTCCACGTCTACCACCAGACTATCACTAGTTTGGTTAGCAGAGTTACAAACTCTTTTAATGGCATTACAATATTCATAGAGCAGAGGTTATAGATGGATTATTTTTGTAAGGGGATAATCAAACAATGATGAAGGTAACCAAGAGAGAAACTCATAACATAATATACCATAAATCAGTTTTATATTTTTCACTATTATGTTCCAAATATTCTTATTGATGTTTTATATTCTGACTTTGTAAACTCGGTTGTTTAATTAATATATTCAGATGAAAAAACAAATACTATAATTGGATTAGGAAAATCAGATATTGGATCTAGAAATTTGTAAATGCAGAAATCCAATAGATATCTCGGCAAGAGAATCAAGTAGCAAATACACTCGTTAAGGAAACCATTTAAAATGTTAATTTTATGTCGTATTTTTATGTTCCAAACTCGATTGTACAAATCCTCCATGGGAATCACATTTGTTTCCTATTAATGAAAGCTTGATGATGTTAAATATATATATACGAAGAAGGAAAGTAACATATATGCATATCTGTTAGTGAGCATTGTTTACAAAAATAAGCATTGTGCAACTTTACTTTTTCAGTTTATTGCGTATAATACATTAATTCTTTGCAATTGCAAATGTTTATGGTTGTATACTGTCAAGATACTATGATTTTGTAAGTTCAAGCTTGACTCCAATTGGTAATAATTTCTAGTACTAAACTTAAATTGCTGTAAATGTTATAATTTAATGTAATTTGTTGTAAAAATTATGTGGTAAAAGTTGTAGATTTATGTGGTGATGTAGATGTAAAAATAGATATAATTTATTAATGAGAAATACCATAAGAAATGTTTGTTTTCAGAAATAAAATAAAAAAGTAATATATTTTTTTTTGGTTATTCATCATAATTTCTCTTATTTCATTTTGTACTAAAAGAGTTAAGATGGTTGAGCACCATGACTTCATATTTATTTAATGTTATATATACTAAGATTTAACCCGTGCTAATTATAGCGCGGAGTATCTTTCTTTTGAATTTTAATAAAATTGCTTTTATCTAAATTTTAAAATATAGCTAACTAATGATCATAGATAAATATGTCAATTTGTAATAATTTGTCTATATAACCTGTTTTGCATTGAATTAAAATATTATTCGGGCTAACCCGCAAAAACTTATAATCTTAAAAACATAACTCTAATATGCACCGTTAATTAATGACTCTAGTTTTTGTGATTAGTCTACAAACTCTTAAAAACATATAGTTTTCTTGGGTCTAACTTTTTATAAAATTAGAAAAATATTTTTCAACTTTTGTTTTGATATATATTCAAATAAAATATAATAAATTATAGTAAAAAATTTATCAAGATTTTGAATAGATTTTTTTCTTTGAAATCATTTGTAATGGCAAGATTTTGAATATTTTTTTTTCTTTAAATTCATTTGTAATAGCAAGATTTTGAATAAGAATTGATTATTATTTTAAAATATATAATATTAAAAATAATTAAAAAATTAAATAATAAATAACTTCTTTAATGCAAAATATATACTTTCCATATTCTAATCAATAAGTTTAAAATACTATTATATCCTTCCCTATTTCAATTATTGTTTGTTATTTGTAATAGCATTTAAAGTAATAATTTACAAAAAAGTTTATTTTTAAAAATGTCTTCTTAAATAATATTATAGAGATAAGAAAGTTGGCACAAAAAAAACAACTGTAAGATAAACCTAGATTGGTCCTTGGTTAAATTAAACCCGGCACAATCCCGGTTTATTCAATTGGGTTTACAAGGTTTTGGGCTTCGACAAGATAATAAGAAGAAAAGAGAGCATATTGGGCTTTCGCTGAATTAAGCCCAAAAAGAGCTGAAGTCATTGGAGCCCGTTACAAAAACAGAGCTTTTGACTTTTGAGTACGTTTTAATTTTTCTCATAATTTATATCAATGTTAAAAAAAGAGAGTACGTTTTCATTACTCTGTTCTTCACTTCTTCATTGTAATTATCTTTTTGCGTGTCGCTATTGTTGTACATGAAACTGATCAGGTTGTAAATCTCGATTCGTGATAGTGTAAGTGTAAGCAATTGAGTGTCTGAGCTGGTTTTGAGATCGAGCGAGAAGAATAGAGGATTAATTGCCTTACGCTCGACAATTTTATTATAGTGGTCTAATATGTAAATCGAATTTTTGTTGACAAAATAGATTTGTTTGAGGATCCACAATTTATTTTTTCAGGATAGGAACAAAGATCTTATTAGGCCGGGGCAAAAAATCCAGATCCGAAAATCCGAACCGGCACCGAACCGAACCCAATCAGAATTTTTAAAATACTCGATCGGATCTTAAATTCTTATACCCAAAGAACCGAACCGAGAACCGAATGGATATCCGAAATACCTGAAATGTAATTATATATCTAAATATATTAATTATATTTAGACTTGATATAATCTATATACCCAAAATTACAATTATAAACCAAAATATATTAATTATTTTTTGGGTATTTCGGGTATTTTAGGTATATTTTCGATATTATGGGTATATCGAATACACCTATTTTGTTTTTTTCTGGATTTTTCGGGTATTTTGGATACTTTTGGTTTGAAAGTATATTGGTTTTATTGAAACGAATATTCATATTTTTGTGTTTTGTCTCGTATTTCGGGTTGTTCGGGTTTTTTTTCGGGTATTGTGGATACTTTTGGATCCGGATCCGAACATATCCGAAAATTTTAGGATCTTAAAAAATACCCGATCAGATCCGAACCCGATCCAATTTTTTAAAATATATGATCGGTACCTAATATAAATACCTAAACCCGAAATACCCGACCCGAATCCGATCCGAGGATCCGAACGCCCACCCCTAGATCTTATATTAAAACATTTAAATCAAGTAGAACTTTTAAATATTCAACCTTGAATCTTTATTAATCACAAGAGAGGTATTTATATTACAAGAGTTTATATCACATATTCTAAGGAACAAGAGAGTTGGAAAATATCCTAATATGATATGGAAGATATTCTAATACCCCTCTCAAGTTGGAGTGTGGAGATCACAAATGCCTAACTTGCGAAGTAAGTATTTAATTGTTGTCGTCCTAATGCTTTGGTGAGAAGATCAACAAGTTGCTCCATTGTACCAACATGTGCAGTGGCTATAGTTCCCGCAATAATCTCATCTCATATAAAATGGCAGTTATTTTCAATATGTTTGGTACGTTCGTTGAAAGACCGGATTTTCCGCGATATGAAGAGCTGACTTGCTGTCAAAAAAGAGCTTCATCGGATCCGTATGATTAATCCCAATATAATGAAGTAGTTCCTTGATCCACAAGAGTTCCTGAGTAGCCACGCCATTGATCAATATTCTGCTTCTGCGAAGGAACGAACTGGTGAATTACCAATAAGCATAACGTAGCTACTGAGAGAACGACGAGTCAGAAGACAAGATGCCCAATCAGAGTCACAATAAGCGGTAACACGGAGATCACAACTGGAGGAAAGCAAAATTCCATGTCCCGAACATCCCTTAAGGTATTGAACAATGCGTATAGCTGCGTCCCAATGTGCTTGTCTTGGAGCTTGCATGAACTGAGCGAGAATATGAACACAATAGCTGAGTTTGGGACGTGTAAGCGCTAGATAGACCAATTGACCAATGAGTCTTCGATATTTGGAAACATTCGCATAGAACAGACCACTATCGGAGGCACGACGATGAATTTTCTCAATTGGTGTATCGACGGGACGCGAACCTGTAAAAACACATTCTGAGAATATGTCGAGACAATATTTGCGTTGGGAGAGATAAATACCATCAGGACCACAAGCTACTTCAAGTCCCAAAAAATATTTCAAGGCCTCAAATCCTTCATCCGGAAGCATGTGTGAAGATACTCCTTGAATTGAGAGATCAGAGCGGAATCATTACCAAGAATAATCAAATCATCGACATAGACAAGGATATGTAGGACGGTGGAGCCACAGACACGAGTAAAGAGTGAATAGTATTTACGACATTGAATGGAACCATAACCGAGTAATGCTTTGGAGAGCTTCGAAAACCAGCAACATGGCGCTTGTTTGAGACTGTATAATGACTTGTGAAGTTTGCAAACAAGCGATGGATTAGACGGATGAAAACCCGGTGGTGGCTTGATGTATATTTCTTCGTCTAAATCACCATGGAGGAATGCATTGTGTACATCCATTTGGTGAATCTCCCAGTTCTTAGCTGATGCGACTCCAAGTAAAATCCGAATAATATTCATTTTGACCACATGGGCAAAAATTTCATCATAGTCTATTCCTTCTTCTTGAAAATTTCCATAATAACCAACCGTGCTTTATATCTTTAAATAGATCCATCCGCGTTGTATTTGATGCGAAAAACATATTTGGATGCACGATCCTTCTAGCCTAGAGGGACCTTAGCTAAGGACCATGTTTCGTTCTCCTCAAGAGCGACAATTTCAAACCCCATTGCCTTTCGCCATACTTCAAATGTAACATCATCTTTAAAATAAACAGGTTCCATGTTGATCGTAATAGCGGCTAAGAAAGCTGTATCATCACTAGAAAAACGTCCACATTTGACAAAGTTAGCGTTAGGATAAGAACACGTACCAAAAGATGCCGAATCGGAGTTGGTGTCGAGAACGGGGTTTATTTCGCAATTAGCCGAGTATGTGATGTACGGCTGAAGACGTGTAGATCGTTTCTTTTCTCTCATGCCACGACCCAATTCTTCAACCATAGGAGCGACTGGAGATGAATTTTGAGCAAGAGAAGTGGAGAGTGCATCATTTGATGGATCCGTAGGAGGTTGATTAAGCACGAGAGGAGGCGAGACTGATGGTTCCAGAGGAGTAGTGTCAACCGCGAGAGGAGACGAATCTGATGATTCCTCAAAACGTACGCGAAGATCCTCGATAATTGGAGGTTCTGGTGGAGATGGAGTAGAGACGTCATCGAGCAAGACGTTGTCTGACACAGTAGATCCATAAGGGAAAGAAGTCTCTTGAAAAATAACATCTCGAGAGACGAAAATAGAGCCAGTGTCAAGATCAAGAACCTTCCAACCCTTTTGACCTTGAGGATATCCGAGAGAAACGCAACGCTTGCTGCGTGCATCAAACTTGTCCGTTCTTGCGACATGACGTTTGGCATAATAAAGGCTCCCAAATATGCGAAAACTAGAGTAATGCGGGGGTACACTGTAGAGGAGCTCGTAAAGAGATTTGCCATCGAGAAGATGAGTTGACGTGCGATTTATGAGGTACGCAGCGGTACAAATACTTTCACCCCAAAATTTTGTAGGTAAGTTGCTTTGAAAGAGAAGAGCCCTCGCCATGTTTAAAAGATGTCGATCGATGTTTACGTTCGGCTCTACCGTTTTGTTGTGGTGTCGTTTTGTTGTGGTGTCTCTACATAAGAGGTTTGATGGAGAATACCGTGAGCAGCAAAGTAAGATTTTATGCAGGTGAATTCGGTGCCGTTGTCACTGCGAACTGTGTGAAATAAATTATAGTGAAAATATAGCAAGATTTTTGTTTTGATATATATTCAAATAGAATATAATAAATTATAGTGAAAATATAGCAATATTTTGAAAAGTTTTTTTTAATATATATGAATTGATTATTATTTTAAAATATATAGTATTAAAAATAATCAATAAATTAAATATTAAATAACATTTTTAATGCAAAATATATACTTTCCATATTCTAATCAATAATTTTAAAAGACTATTATATCATTTCCTATTTCAATTATTCTTTGTTATTTGTAATGTCATTTCATGTGATAACTTACAAAACAAAGTTTATTTTTAAAAATACTAGTGTGTGATCCGCGCTACGCGCGGACGTGAATACAATTTTGTTTTAAAAAAAATTGGTATAATATTATTTTAGTTTTATTAGTATGATTGTTAATGGATTTTTCTCTATTAGCTTAAGAAATGTGGATTGTTTATTCTTAAGTTTTTTTTTCCTTTCTTAATTTTATGTTTATTTATGTATTTGTTTAGTGAGTGATCCACAATTTTAATTTTTTTTTTGGTTGACTATTTATTCAATTAGTTTGTTTTTAAAAGTTAAGTTTTTGTCATTTTAAAGTTTAGGGAATTGTATATTTTTTAACCTAACTGAATACTAATAAAATAAATACTTCGAAATAGGGTTAGTTTTGTATAGTCCGAAAGTTACTTCTAATATTAATAAAAGGAAAGTTAGTTTTGTGAATTTAGAATTCTCCGAACTTAAAAAAAAAAAATACTTCAAAATAAATCACTGTATTTTTATCTATTTTTACCTAAAACCGAATACTAATATTTTTTTTGTTTGACATCAAACAAACTAATAAGCATCCAAAGACGCAGCACGCCGGAGTCGAACCCGGGTGGTAACACAGAGACCGCCTAAGCACAAACCGTTAGGCTACATGTCCTGGTTAACCGAATACTAATAAAATGTTCAGAATTTACTATTATTCATTTTCGATGATCCAGTGTTGGTGACTACAAAATGAATCTAATTTTATTTGAAAAGCGATTTAATTTCTATCACTAATTTACTATCAAAATCATCGTAGATGTATAGGTTAATGGGAACATTTGAGATAATATGAGCCGATTTGGAAAAATATAAGAAATATGGGGTCGAGCGTCGATTCAAATATTTAGATAGAGAGAGAGAGTTTTTGTGAATAGGATTATCCTGTAAAAAACATTACCCACTGCTCTAAAACCCTCATCTTCTCCGATATCTTTCTACATTGCCGGTGAGATTTCACTTTCAATTTCAATCACAAAGGGTGTGATCCGCGCGGACGTGGTAAACAATTTTTTAATCTAATGGTATTTTATTTTATTTGGTCTCGTAGTTAATTTAATTATCTCTCTCAGCTTAAGATCTGTGTATTTGTTTTTGTTTTTTTTATTTATGATCATCTATGAGTTTATTTATTGGATGATACACATTTTTACCTCTTTTTCTTCTTTGGTGATCAATTTTATGCAATTAGTTGAGTTTTTTTAAAATAAAATATTTACATTTTAAAGGGAAGATATTTACATTTTAAAGCTGCATAATATTTTTTTTTAATTTGTTTCATGTGAAGTTATTATTTTTTGAGGGTTTCATGTATGATTTTAACCCTATTTATGTGTGCAATATGTTTGTGATTCCTAAATCTATTTTTATTTTATTTTTGTTGAAAAAGATTTCCAATATAACTGATTGTTTGAAGTCACAACATTTGTTTGATTTTATTTAGAATAAATCTAATCCATAATTTAACACTAAATTCTATAGTTTTTCTAAACTATGTAAATAAACTGATAAAAGTACATTATTAAATTGAAATTTTTTTAGATTAATTCAATATAATCTATTTTCTATTAAGTAAATGTATTTTCAAATTCTAGGAAAAACTATTGTATTAATGGGTGGTAATTATTATGAGAATTAAAATATATTTACATCACATGATACATATTTTGCATATACAAAGCTTTTATTTTCTTATCATGTTGTAGTTACATTTATTTTTATTTTTTTTGTTAAAAATAATATCACAAAACACAATGATCTTAAATTTTTGAACTTAATTTATATTTTTGTGTAAATACTTTTAATATGTTCCTTAATTTTTTTGGTTCTTATTCTCTTTTTCATAGTTATGTATAATTGCAATTATTATGTTAAATATATCTAAATTTTATTTATTTGTCTCTTTATTAGATGTAAAATTTTCCAACTTATATTTTGCTTTATGAATTTAGTTACATATTTAACTTATTTGTTTAATTGTTAGGACTTGTTTGATATTTTAATTTTTTTATAATATTTGCGATACAACTTAACCTAATTAAATATTTAGAAAAGTTGAAATATATTATGATAACCAAATTTATTAAACATGTTATTATTTTAAAGAACTATATTCATATAAATTTTTTTTTTGTTTAATTTAGAGTATGAATAATGTCTTTTCTTTCATAATGTTAAAACCAAATTTATAATTAATATATGTATTTAATATGTGTATTAATTTTTTAGTATGATGAGGTGACATTATGAAAAAAGAGAAAAACTTAATCTTCTTAAATAATATTATAATAAAGATGATATGGAAGATATTGTAATAGAATTTTCTTATGGATTTATAATTGGATGTTTTTGTTGGTTGTGTATGTTCGACTAGGTGGTAAATGGTAATTTCTTGATCATGAGGAGAATATTTTGGTCATTTTGGTTAGAGAGATATTTAAAACATGTGGATGTGGTGAGTAGCAAGAACTAAAGCAATAGATAAAGCATATATCGTCCCTACATTATTCATGGTGTCGGTCAGATTGAATTATTGTGGTAAGTTTAAATGACGTAGACAGAGACACAGGGAGAGAGAGAGACAGATGCAGCACTAAAAACGTGATTTGTCAACCCCTTTTATAATTTTTGCTAATTACGAAGATCCTTTATTTTCTTTTTCCCCAAAAGGAGAATGAGTTTGACATTAAAGTTGCTGATTCTGCTTCTACTTGTCTCGAGACATCATGTTGATTCTGGCTCTATTGTCAAGTTTCTTCCTGATTCTTCCTTCCGAACTTGAAACCGGGTTTGTAAAATGTCTCTTCTTCTTTACATTAGTATATATTGTGAGTTTGGAGTTAATATATAATTAGTCATTCTTCTGGATGAAAGATACATTGGTATTGGTGAGGAAGAGGAAGAGGAAGTGCAATTATTCTAGTATTTCATCAAATCTGAGAATAATCCAAAAGAAGACCCTCTTCTTCTTTGGTTAACTGGAGGACCTGGATGCTCTTCTCTTTTTGCCCTTCTTTTTGAGAACGGTAAATCTATAACATTTCTTTCTTTTCTTAATTTTTTTTGCAAATTAAAGCATTACTTTCAATGACTTATTTGAAGTGTGAAAAAGAAATTTAGGGCCTTTGGCTTTGAAGTTCGAGGTTTACAATGGAAGTATCCCTTCTTTGGTCTCTACTGCATATTCATGGACAAAGGTACGTACTACGTAGCAGAAACTATGTTCATATGTTAATAACATATCCAATTTTTTTAAAAATCTTGGATCATTTCTCAGATGGCGAATATAATATTCTTGGATCAGCCTGTTGGAGCTGGCTTCTCCTACTCAACAACTCCACTTGTTAATAAAGTTAGTGACACAGGTGAAGTTAAGATGATTCATGAGTTTCTTCAAAAGGTAATAATAGACAAACTTAATAGATATTTTACAACTTATTCAATAATGATAGCTTATAACTTTTTCAACACATATAATAATACTTATTCTTTATTTGTATTTCGCTAGCACCTACATCAAATAGAGTGTTTTTTTTTTTTTTTTTTTTGTAGTGGCATAGCAAACATCCACAATTTTTCTCCAACCCTTTTTACGTTACCGGAGATTCTTATTCCGGTAAGATTGTTCCGCCCCTCGTACAAGAAATCTCAAAAGATTTGTTTTTATTTTTAATCATATCAACCAATACATTTTTATTTTAATATCGTTTTATCGATTTTCTCTCACATTTTAACAATATAGACATTATGATGCAGGAAATTATTTATGTTGCAAACCTCTTATAAATCTACAGGTTGATTGCTTTTGATAGTATAGATACGTTTTCCATTTTTTTTGTTAGAGAAAAATGTATTATTAATTTACTATTTATAATTTTTTCGAAAACTAAATATTGAGAAATATATATATATATTCTTACCAAAAATAGGGATATTTGCTCGGAAATCCGATAACAGAAATTGAATTTGAACACAACTGTCGTATTCCATATGCTAATGGAATGGCACTAATCTCGGATGAACTCTATGAGGTATGGTGTATATATGGCATTGCATAATTCGTTATTTTTTCATTAGAGAGTTTTATATTTTTATCCTTTACGAACAGGATCTAACCTTTTTTTTTTTTTTTACAGTCGCTGAAAAGAATCTGCAAAGGAAATTATGAAAATGTGGATTCACGTAACACAGAATGCGTAACACTCACTGAAATTTACAAAAAAGGTACACATTTTGGTATGTAATTGATGTTCAGTATTCTATCTGGTAATGTTCATCACTAATTCTGATTTTTTTGGTTGATTTACAGTGTACTGACAAACTAAATACATACCATATATTACTACCAGATTGCGATATGACATCTCCTGATTGCTTTGTAAGTAATACATTTTCCCTCTGCCTAGTGACTATGATAGAAACTAAAAAGGGTTAGGAGAAATATTTGATTTTATAGGTTTTTTTTTTATTTGCCACGAAGTTCAGGCATAGACCCTAGTTTTCATGGACCAGGAAGCAACCTTTAGTCTATTCTTTTTGGGTATACTCCTTCCAAGTGAACTCGAACTATGTATCTCCTCTCTTGAAAAAACCACTAGATTAAGAGCCACTTGGTTTGATTTTATAAGTTTCCGCTTTCACTTATCCAAAAAAATTGGTTAATCAAAAGTTTACAGATAGAAGATCAAATACTAAAACAAATATCTGTTTAGAACAGAGTAACAATGATCTATGTATATATATATCCCTTTGATGTCCATCCTTACCCATTGACAGTTAAACTATATAGAAAAATATGAAAAATTAGAAATAATACTTTTAGAGACAAATTTACACAGCTAGTATGATGAAGTTTTATTTCTAACAAATTTTGTAATTAAGTTATTATCAAAGTACCAAAGGTTTGACAATCTTTTTAGTTACAAAACAAAAAATCTAATAAAAATTGATGAATCCATAAGTAATCCATAAGTAAAGTTATGTGTGGACATAGGCTTGTTTTTGATCAAATACTTCACACAAAAACTGTCATTTATACGACAATTCGAAGATATATATTTACAAGGTTTCTTTTGTAGCTATATAAGTACTTTCTCCTTAGCAAGTGGACCAACGACGAGAGAGTTCGCAAAGTTCTTCAAGTCAATAAGGTATGTACCAAGTTTATTTGGGGTTTTTGCATAGGATATTATTTATTTCAATTTTCATTAGTAAATTAGTACTTTTTAAAAATCTTAATAAAATATAGCACTTGTTTTACTGTTCAATCCAATTTTACTTATGTACAGTACGAAGTATACGGTACACGATGCAGTAATAATAGGAGTAAAATCGTATTTTCACATAAAAAGTGACAATTATTTTTAGCCCTTTGAAAGTGAGATCCTGTGGAATATCTCGTTTATTTTAAGACCATTGATAGATTAATATGTGATGAAGTAAATAGAACGTTTAAATCTAAAGGATATTATCTATGATTACAGGGGAGTATAGGTGAATGGAGGCGATGTAATTATGATGATATTCCGTACAATTACGACTTTAAAAGCACCGTACCATACCATAAGAATAACAGCATTAACGGCTTCCGATCTCTAATCTTCAGGTAATAATTAAATCTAGGGGTGGGAAAAAAAACCGAATCCAACCGAACTAAACCAAACCAACCGAATTTAAACCGATTCAAATCAAACTATATTCTATATATAACCCAATCAGTTGAAGTTTTTCTCAATCCGAATAGTTCGGTTTGATTCAGTTTAAAACATAACCAAACCGATAAATCAATATGTTTTTGTTAATTAATAATATTAAAATTATAAACACATATGGTGAGATATTTGGTTCTTCACCTAAAGCCTTTAGGCTAAAGGTGTTAAACCCATGTTTATCTAATTTTTTTTTTTTGAATTTCTTAGAGTTTCAGCTCTCCATCTCAGAATGAGAATGATCTTCACACGTCTCGTTAAACATAAAAGCTTAGTTTTGATAAGATAAATATTTTTTTATAATAGTTTTATATTAATGCTATAAGCCTATAATAGCTCATATAGGAGATGGATAAACATTGGTTTGTATAATTAACTTATATATAAATTATTGACTTATTGCACATTCATTTTAGTGATATGAGAGAGACGAAACCATGAATGTTTTCATTTTTTATTTTAATTAAGTGGGATAATTTCAGTTTGGTTTTAGACTTTTAGGGAATGTTTTTTTTTACTTTTTTTTATGGCTTCGTTTTGTTTACGTTTCGTTAGGATTTTTCTTTTTTATAAGTTGATTTTTTAAAAATCGAACTAAAACCAAACTAAATTACAACCGAACCGAACTAAACCAAACTGAACCAAGATTATTTCGGTTCAGTTCGGCTAAAATTTTATTCAACTCGAATCAACCGAACCGAACCTGAAAATAAACCAAAATGACCACCCCTTAAATCTATGTTTATAAGGAACTGATAGAACCGAACTGAACTGAAAAAACAGAAACACAACCAAAATTTGTTTACAAAACGATTGCTTTTATTATTTTCATGAAGATAAATGAAAACCAAAATAGATTTCAATGTAATCATGCAAACCAAATTGAACGAATAGTACAAGTCTATATATTTTTTTGTTATTCGGTTTACTTTGAATTTATTTTGGTTTTCCGGCGATAATGATTATTAATTTATTTATTTATCTAATGTCGTTGAAATTCGTCGAATTTATTTATTTAATATCATCAGAAAATTTCAGACAAATTAATCACAAACTCTCCGATGACTTTCTGATGAGTTTGGATTTCCGAGACGACTTTCTAACGAGTTTGGATTTCGGAAACTCGCATTCTGACAGATTCTTGTTGGTTGGAAAGTCGTCAAAAACACGTTTTTTGACGACTTTCGGATGAATATGGACGTCATAATTCAGGGTATTTTTTATAATGCATTCGTATTGCGTAAATTATCGAAATTTTATTAAAATCATATTGATATCAAAAGAAAAAAAATTCAAAGAATCAAATCCAAACAAAAAATTAAATCAAAATTGAATTAAATCAAACTGAAACCAAACCCTACTACAAATGGTTTTTATCTGGTACCATAAAAAAAAAACTTATTACTTACTTTTTTATAACTTAAAACTTTTATTGATATTATTTCGGATACAGAGATTGAAATATAGTAAATTGATTAAAACTTTTACAATTTTTTAGAGAGAAGCTAGAGCGTTTTTTTAGTGAGAGAAAGAGTGATTAATCGCTCGTGCTTCGTTTGATGATGGTTGGTCTTCTTTTATAGAAGAATGAAGCAAATAGTGTCTTGGTACGTGTCGTCTGATGAACGGTGCCGACACTTGATGTTAAGAGCGTGAATACGTGTCTTCGTGTTAATGGTGCCGACACTTTGAGCGCGTGTCGTTGGTGAATAGTGCCGAGTGAACAGTGCCGAGTGAACAGTGCCAAATGAACAGTGCCGTTGTGGGTCCATTTGGTCTTGTTGATAAATGCCTTCTGTTGAATAGATATACTCTTTATTTTATTTTACGAGTAAAGACAAGCAGGTATTCAAAAGTTCAAAATAAAATACAGAGTTTACTAGAATATACAAAAGTGAAAAGCTATAATACCATTATTAGGTTTTTTTTTTTTTTTTTTTATTTACTCCTCGAACGGGTCCTGTGCTAACGGACCGCCAAAGGGATCGTCTTCTTGCATATTGTCATCCTCGTCGGAGGACTCCATCTGTTGAGAGATTGTAGCGAATAACTGTTTGAGGGTATCTTTTGATAGCTTGTTTTTTTGTTGGTTCTCGAGCCAGAGGAACTGGCAGATCGAGTTGGACTTTCTGGGATTATTATTGGTTGACTTGGTTTTTCTTGTGGTATAGTAACTTTTGGGAGTTGGCTAGGTAAAAAAAAGGTATTGATTTGGATACGGTTTGAACTGTGTTTTGCAGTTCTTGGGTGAGGTGGAAATATTTTTGAATATTGGTTAGAGAACATCGATCGAGGTTATATTTATCCCACCATTTGACTCGGTATTCTCTAATCAGGGAGTATGGCATATTTTCGAGTGCGAGGGTAAGGTTGAAATGCCAAGAGCATATCCATGGTATTCCCATGTCTATGTGGAAAGAGATAATGGTCAAAGGACCAACAGGATGATGAGGGGTTTTTTTGGTATAGTAGGGTAGTGAGGTTTTGGTAATTTCTTGAGGATAAATTTGAGTAGAAGGGCCAAACCAGTACCACCACTCGGCGAACCAGCCGGGTAAATTCTTAGGACACTTAGTATCAAAGGATATAAACCATGAATGGTCAAATGACCTGAGATAAAAAGTGCGAAAGAAAGCATTTGTATAGTCTACATAAGTGTATCCTTGAATATGGTATCCCGGGGTAGAGAATGGTTTTGTTGTGTGGTGATGGATAAATCCGAGGTCTTGGATGGTGAAAATACGATGTATTTTGCAGGTTGAATAGGATATGAGGTTAGGATTGGTTTTGTCTGGGTAATGAGTAATTTCTGCAGATTTAGAGTCTACTAGAATATACTCATAGAAGGTTCTATTTTTGGTGATATTATATGTTGGATATAGACTATCTGGGTAGAATACACGGTTGGTATAGGTAGTAAGCTCTTTGAGTTTAATTGGTTTGAGGAATTGGGTGGTTATAAGGTGTTGTTTGTTTGTTTTAAGATAATAGGTAGATTTGGTAGGTGTTTCGGTTGTTTGGGTAGTGGTTGTTGGAGTAACTGCTTTTGAGTAGGAGAGAGGTGGAAATTCGGCGAGTGCCGAGAAAGGATTTTGAGTAGTTAAAGGTTTTCCTTGAAGATGAGGTTGGTTTTTGATATAGTCTGATGCCGTCATCGGTCTCTTGTTTTTTGAATCACTCATCTTGAATATGTTGTTGAATATCTGTATTTTTTCCCTGTAAATATTCTCTTGTTAGAAAATCTGGTAAAGAATTGCTTCTCCTTTAATATATTGAATATCAAAATCGAAGACTGATAAAATGGCTTGCCATCTGGCAAAAATTTGTTTTGAAACTAAATTTTTGACATCTTTCTGTAAAATCTCTTTTGCCGATTTACAATCGACTCGTAATAAAAACCTTTTATTTATTAAATCATCTTGGAATTTTGAAATGCAATTTACTATAGAAAGAACTTCTTTCTTAACGGTTGAATATTTCTGTTGAGGTCCTAACCAGATACCCGAGTGGAACCTAACTATAGACTCTTGGTTAGATCCTGAGAGTTTTTGTTTTAGGATTCCTCCATAACCTATTTCCGAAGCGTCGGTTTCAACTATCATATCTGCTTCTGGATTTGGTATTGCTAAACATGGTAGGGTTTTGACTTTCTGTTTAACCTGTTGGACTAGACGAGTATGTTGGCTGGTCCAAGGTTTGGGATTTTTTTGGAGCCTTTGAAATAAGGGTTGGATGGTTTGTCTAAGGTTTGGTAGAAAGTCGGAGACATAGTTCAGGCATCCTAAAAACCTTTGTAATTGTGTTTTTTCTCTTAATTCGCCAGGAAAGTTTTCTGCGAATTCTATTGATCTTGATATAGGTGTGATTGTTCCTTGATACATATTATATCCTAGGAATCTTATTTTTGTTTGGAATAAGGACATCTTTTTTGCTGATAATACAAGACCATGTTTTTTTACTATTGTCGTGAAAGTGTTTAAATGGCTAATATGTTGGTCTATAGAGGTTGAGTAGACAAGTACATCATCAATATACACTATCATGAATTTTGAGTAATCATTGAATATGTCATTCATTATGTGTTGAAATTCGGATGGTGCATTTTTAAGTCCGAATGGCATTACATTCCATTCGTAATGTCCGACATGTACTGTAAATGCTGTTTTATATTTATCTTTTTCTGTAATTTGAATTTGCCAAAATCTGCTTTTTAAATCAAATTTAGAATATATTTTTGCATCATATAATCGTTTTAATAAATCTCTTTTATTAGGTATTGGATATCTAATCCATTGTAAAACATCATTTAGGGGTTTGTAATTGATTACTAGTCGTGGTACTCCTCGTTCCTTTTCAGCTTGATTATTTACATAAAAGGCTGAACAGCTCCAAGGGGATTTAGATGGTCTAATCATTTTTTTGTTTAAGAGTTCTTTAATTTCTTCATTACAATGTTCCATTAATTCTTTGTTCATTTGAATAGGTCTTGCTTTTGTTGGTATATTCTTTTCATTAAACTCTTTAATGTAAGGTAGCTCAACAGTATGTTGTTTTCTTTCCCAAAATGCATTTGGTAAGTCAGAACATACTTGATTTAGTAGATTTTTTTCTATTGTTTTTATTTTACTGATTACATAGGGTGTTTTTAATTGTTCTTCTATTTTTTTATAATATATTTCTTCTTGTAAATGTTGGATATGATTTTGTTTTCTTTTTATTAAATTGATTGTTTTTCTATGGAATTTTGCTGTAGATGTAAGATTTCTTTAGTTTTAATTGGTGATAGGAATTTAAATGCTAATTTAGTTTCTACTACTTTTGTGATAATACCTTCTTGGGTTACTTTGAATGGGTAGATTTGTGTAAAAAATGGTGTTCCTAAAATTACTTCTTGTGTTAGATTTTTTACTAGTATGAATTGATTTTTGAAACAATATCCTTGATTACATATTTTTGCGCAAGGTAATTTATATTGTACCTTTAGATTACTACCGTTAGCTCCGCTTAATCGTTCGGTAGTTTTTTCATAGTATTTGGTTGGTATAATACCTTCGTGGATACAATTGTAATCTGCTTCAGTATCCATTAATGCTATTATTTTTATTTTAAAATCATGACCTATGTGTAAAGAAATAGTGGTATACCATTTTTGATAATTTATTTTATTAATTATTTGAATATAGTCTTCAATATCTTGGTCATTGTTATTATTTTCTGTATCTTGATTACTTGAGGATGCTTTAATATTATCTTTAGATTATATTAGTGCTAATCGTGCGTCTATTTGTAATTGTTTTAGATGTTGCTGATTAATTGTCAGTTGTAATTCTTTAATTTGAGATTTGATTTGTTTGACTTCATTTTGTAACTCTCCCGTTGTTACTTGTTTGAATAAACTTTGGGTTGGATATTTCTCAAATATTTTATTTAGACTAAATGGTTGTGGTGAAGATAATTGATTTTCTTGGTTTATTATTTCTTTTAATTTTAACAAATATTGTTTTTTGATATCGGGATCATCAATTTTATCTATTATATCTAGTAGGAATTGTTTATCGTTATCTTTGGTTATTACGTTGATTAATTTACAATTGCATAAATTATCTGATAATTCTTGTGATTCGGTAGAGGAATCACTTGAATTTTCTATATCATTTATTGAATGTTCGCTAGGGCTGGGATTATTATCCGGTATCCGGTATCCGATCCGGTATCCGCTCCGATCCAATCCGAAAAAACGGATATCCGGGTAGTCCGGATACGGATACGGATAGTGAAATAACATATCCGGCGGATACGGATACGGATACGGATAATAAAAAAAATTCGGATCGGATATCGGATATCCTTTTTAATACTTGTACAAATTTTTTTTTTTTTTTCTCATGGGATTCGTCCCGATACCCGTTATCCGTCCTTATTCATGTAGCCCATTATTCTATTACAGCCCATTATCGCCTAACCTAGCCTATTACCCATCTCATTTTTTTATACACAACAAAACCCTTTTTTATAAACTTTCTTCAGTATTCCATCGTTCACGTCGCCCCCTTTTCCAAACCCTAGATCTAAAAAATCACTTCCACCGTTCACGATTTCACCGGCGAATCACCATCTAGCCGTGTCTTAGTCGGCGACTCGATGGGTCTCCAAGCTTCACGGTGTGGTCGCCGTTGTTGTTTCCGGTGGTTCCGATTAGCTCGGCCGCGTTGAACAGCTGCTCGATGATGACTGACTGGTCATCGCCGGCCATTCCCGGTGGCGGAACCGGAACCGGAACAAGAGTCGGCGACTTGTAGGCTTTTAATCGGCGGCTCTGATTTGAAGATGATGATCGGAAACGATTTTCTCGGCGGAATAAGATCTAAACCTTGTCTGTTTTAACTTTCGTTTTTATGTCTTGGTTTGAAACTATAGATGTGTTCGATCTGTGAAATTAAACTCGATTTTGTGTTTCTAGATCATCATATTTTTGTTTAGTATTTGAGATTCATGAATGAGTTTCAGATTTTAAAGATCGCCGGGTTCTGTAAAAAAAAAAAAAAAAAAAAAACCGGATCGGATCCGGATATCCGCGGATATCCGAGTTTTTCAACGGATATTCGGAACTCGGATATCCGGAGCTTTCGGATCCGGATTCGGATAATGAAATTGATTATCCGGCGGATACGGATACGGATCCGGATATCTTGAAAAACCCGGATATCCGCTCCGTTCCAGGCCTAATGTTCGCTACTACTTTCTTCTTCTAATTCGGAATCAGATATTAATAATTTAGTTAGTTTTTCTTGAATATCTGGTTGATCTTGGAATATTTCATTTATTTTTTTCTTCATCTTACATTCGGTTGACCTATGTCCGGGTCGTTTGCAGTTCCAGCAGACGATTTTTTGTTTGTTAAATGGTTTGGTTTTATTATTATTTTTTGTATAATAATTGTTGGTCGGTTTTTTGAAATTTTTATATTTTTGATAAGGTTTATTATAATTATTATGTCTATGCATTCTTCTTTGTTTATATTTTATTTGTTTAATTCTTGATGGAGGATTAGGTTTATTATAACTGTATTGTTCACAGAATGAACCCATAGTTAATCGGAATTTAAACTTATTATTTCGCTTACTATCCTTTTGTTCTTGACATATTGCTAATCCTTCTTTTTTAATGAATGCAATTAATTGACCATATGTAATTGTGCTCCAATTAATAGGTTGTCCTCCAGAATAATCTTTTAATTTATTGATTATTCTTTCTCCTAAGAAAGATGGTAATCCTGAGATAAATCGTTCTTTCCAAAATGGTTGATTACAATCTCTTCTTTGGAATATGTTTGTAATAAAAATATCTTTATACCATTTGAAGTCGCCTAAAGTTGGGCATCTTAAATTTGTTAGTATAATTTTTTACTTTCTAATTCTTCATTTGGATTTCCTACAAAATGCATTGTTAAAGTGTAAATTAACACTTCTACAGCATTTTGATGTTCTATTTCTTCGTAGAGACATTCGTCATCTTCTACTCGTTTGATTTCAACGTGGTTAATAATTGAATCTTGTGTGATTGTATCTAAAGAATTATCCCACCAATATTTTAAATCTCCGTTAAATCCGGATATTAATAATACACATGCTTGTTTATCAGTATTATTTCTGGCTTTATATGCTATGGCGGCCATTCCCATTTCTTGAAATAAATTCATTGTTTCGTATTCTGAACGCCCATCTATGTTCCATTCATATATACCTTCACCGGTATATACATTATTAGAGAACTTATGATGTTCTTCAAATAGTAAATCTGGTGGAGTATGTCGTGGATAATAGGGTTTATTTGATTTTAATATTTTATTATTTCTTATTCTATTTACTTCTTGAATATCATTTTCTGATTGCGTAATTGATTCATTATCGTTTTCGTCTATATTATTTATTCCGTTTTCTTTATCTAGTTTATCTAGTCTGTTGGAAATTGATTTTAATATTTCATTCGTGGGAAATTTAATTTCTCTAGTTATTGGTTTAAAGATTGGTGATGTTACGGATGAAAATGGGTGTTGGGTGAAAGATTTATCTTGACTGGGTATTATTTCATTATTATTTATTTTATTATCTATATGATCAATTTGCTTAGATATAGTATGTAATAATTGATTTTGATAATTATTTTGTTCGTAAACTGATTTGATATCTTGCATAATTACTGGGTCAGTGTTAATTTTATTAGCTCCGGTTTTAAAAGGTCTGGCTATTATTTGTCGGTCATGCGTCCCAATTTTGAGATCTTTTAATGGTGGATGGATTGATTTTACTTTATTTCCATCTGTTTGTTCCCATATTTGACTTAGCGATGCACTTGTATTAATTGTTTTAAATGGATAATTAATGTTATTTGCTAAAGAATATGTTTCAAACCATACGAAGAATGGTATATTTAATTGTTTTAGTTTCATATCATTATACCATTTTTCTCTGTAGTTTGTTGTTTCTTGTTTAGTGAATGTTTGAAAATACCAATTTCGTTTCTCATTGTTTTTTATTGAATAAAAATCTTCTTTAATATATTGTTTATCGATTTCATATTCTTTTGTAATTACATTGATTTATCGAAAATCTGATTGAGTAGGTGATGTTGGGTACATATTAGGTGCGGCTATTGGTGCTTTGAATTTTATTGAATTATCTTGTTTTTCGTTTTGATTTATACTTTCTGTTTCTGAGTCCGTACTAGGTTGTTCGGATCGGAATTCAGAACAAGAATGTCTTGAAGGATATGAGCTAGATGCTCTTGAATAATATGAACTAATTCTAGGTGGTAGTGGATCTCTAAATGATCCAAATTGTAATAATATTTTCCCGTCTCTTTGTTCAGTAATTTTTGTAATATTTTTCTGCTCGAAGTTTCTTATTGGTTGCGTAATTTCAATTTTCGATTGATCTGGTATAGTTATTTCATTCCATTTTAATTGTTTAGGTGTATAAGTAGCACTTGGTGTATCTTTGCTATGTACTGTTAATATAGTGGTTTCTCCCTTATTATCTTGTAATAAACATCTAGGATTAAATTCAGATGTTGAAAGTTTGAAATAGATTCGATACATTAGTAGATATCCATGTCGTTCATTTTGAAATTTCATTTCTAGTAAATGAACGTTTAATACTAGAGTATTGAGTATGGTTGGATCTTGTAAACTTACTTGGAAATTAGGTGCGCAATTGAAATAAATAGCTTCATTATGTAAATTGGATTGTATTGCTCCTAATAGTGAGTCTTCAAATTTTAATAGGGTATTATCCCTTAATAGCATTAGTATAGGTGAATCAATACCTGTTCTTGAGAGGGGTTTTATTGCTATTTGTATTAAACCAAAATGGATATAATTAAGTTTCTTTTGTCTTTATTTTTCTAAAGAAACGTCTGATAATAATTTGATTTCTTCAAATTAATTTTGAAGAGATAATGTTTGTTCATGATCTTTTATTGCATATGCTGTTTTAAAGTCAAAAGTACCAATTTGGTATATGTTTTCAGGATTAACCTTTGGTAGTTTATTATTGGCTAATTCATTGAAAGAAGTTATTTTTGACATTACTTCTCTTGAATTAATTGTTAAACTGAACGCAGAATTTGCCTGTTTTTGTTTACAGAATTTTCTAACCGAGGATGCCATAATTTTAATCTAGGGATAAACACATGCTAAAAAGATACTAACCCGTTTCTAGGTTGACACGGCTGCGGCTTACCAACGGTCTCACTGCCTTTTCAGGGCTTGCTGCCTGGAACACCTACAGGGATTGTGTTTTGTAGAAAAAGGAAGGGATCTGCTTAGATGAGTTTAAGCTAGTTTAAACTTACGAAATCTTTTGATTTGAAAACCTTTAAAAAAAACTTTGCAAGATTTTGCAGTGATTTTAATTAAAGTCGTTTTGGTCTGATACCATAAAAAAAACTTATTACTTACTTTTTTATAACTTAAAACTTTTATTGATATTATTTCGGATACAGAGATTGAAATATAGTAAAGTGATTAAAACTTTTACAATTTTTTAGAAAGAAGCTAGAGCGTTTTTTTAGTGAGAGAAAGAGTGATTAATCGCTCGTGCTTCGTTTGATGATGGTTGGTCTTCTTTTATAGAAGAATGAAGCAAATAGTGTCTTGGTACGTGTCGTCTGATGAACGGTGCCGACACTTGATGTTAAGAGCGTGGATACGTGTCTTCGTGTTAATGGTGCCGACACTTTGAGCGTGTGTCGTTGGTGAATAGTGCCGAGTGAACAGTGCCGAGTGAACAGTGCCAAATGAACAGTGCCGTTTTAGGTCCCTTTGGTCTTGTTGATAAGTGCCTTCTGTTGAATAGATATACTCTTTATTTTATTTTACGAGTATAGACAAGCAGGTATTCAAAAGTTCAAAATAAAATACAGAGTCTTGTTGATAAGTGCCTTCTGTATTTTATTTTGAACTTTTGAATACCTGCTTGTCTATACTCGTAAAATAAAATAAAGAGTATATCTATTCAACAGAAGGCACTTATCAACAAGACCAAAGGGACCTAAAACGGCACTGTTCATTTGGCACTGTTCACTCGGCACTGTTCACTCGGCACTATTCACCAACGACACACGCTCAAAGTGTCGGCACCATTAACACGAAGACACGTATCCACGCTCTTAACATCAAGTGTCGGCACCGTTCATCAGACGACACGTACCAAGACACTATTTGCTTCATTCTTCTATAAAAGAAGACCAACCATCATCAAACGAAGCACGAGCGATTAATCACTCTTTCTCTCACTAAAAAAACGCTCTAGCTTCTTTCTAAAAAATTGTAAAAGTTTTAATCACTTTACTATATTTCAATCTCTGTATCCGAAATAATATCAATAAAAGTTTTAAGTTATAAAAAAGTAAGTAATAAGTTTTTTTTATGGTATCAGACCAAAACGACTTTAATTAAAATCACTGCAAAATCTTGCAAAGTTTTTTTTAAAGGTTTTCAAATCAAAAGATTTCGTAAGTTTAAACTAGCTTAAACTCATCTAAGCAGATCCCTTCCTTTTTCTACAAAACACAATCCCTGTAGGTGTTCCAGGCAGCAAGCCCTGAAAAGGCAGTGAGACCGTTGGTAAGCCGCAGCCGTGTCAACCTAGAAACGGGTTAGTATCTTTTTAGCATGTGTTTATCCCTAGATTAAAATTATGGCATCCTCGGTTAGAAAATTCTGTAAACAAAAACAGGCAAATTCTGCGTTCAGTTTAACAATTAATTCAAGAGAAGTAATGTCAAAAATAACTTCTTTCAATGAATTAGCCAATAATAAACTACCAAAGGTTAATCCTGAAAACATATACCAAATTGGTACTTTTGACTTTAAAACAGCATATGCAATAAAAGATCATGAACAAACATTATCTCTTCAAAATTAATTTGAAGAAATCAAATTATTATCAGACGTTTCTTTAGAAAAATAAAGACAAAAGAAACTTAATTATATCCATTTTGGTTTAATACAAATAGCAATAAAACCCCTCTCAAGAACAGGTATTGATTCACCTATACTAATGCTATTAAGGGATAATACCCTATTAAAATTTGAAGACTCACTATTAGGAGCAATACAATCCAATTTACATAATGAAGCTATTTATTTCAATTGCGCACCTAATTTCCAAGTAAGTTTACAAGATCCAACCATACTCAATACTCTAGTATTAAACGTTCATTTACTAGAAATGAAATTTCAAAATGAACGACATGGATATCTACTAATGTATCGAATCTATTTCAAACTTTCAACATCTGAATTTAATCCTAGATGTTTATTACAAGATAATAAGGGAGAAACCACTATATTAACAGTACATAGCAAAGATACACCAAGTGCTACTTATACACCTAAACAATTAAAATGGAATGAAATAACTATACCAGATCAATCGAAAATTGAAATTACGCAACCAATAAGAAACTTCGAGCAGAAAAATATTACAAAAATTACTGAACAAAGAGACGGGAAAATATTATTACAATTTGGATCATTTAGAGATCCACTACCACCTAGAATTAGTTCATATTATTCAAGAGCATCTAGCTCATATCCTTCAAGACATTCTTGTTCTGAATTCCGATCCGAACAACCTAGTACGGACTCAGAAACAGAAAGTATAAATCAAAACGAAAAACAAGATAATTCAATAAAATTCAAAGCACCAATAGCCGCACCTAATATGTACCCAACATCACCTACTCAATCAGATTTTCGATAAATCAATGTAATTACAAAAGAATATGAAATCGATAAACAATATATTAAAGAAGATTTTTATTCAATAAAAAACAATGAGAAACGAAATTGGTATTTTCAAACATTCACTAAACAAGAAACAACAAACTACAGAGAAAAATGGTATAATGATATGAAACTAAAACAATTAAATATACCATTCTTCGTATGGTTTGAAACATATTCTTTAGCAAATAACATTAATTATCCATTTAAAACAATTAATACAAGTGCATCGCTAAGTCAAATATGGGAACAAACAGATGGAAATAAAGTAAAATCAATCCATCCACCATTAAAAGATCTCAAAATTGGGACGCATGACCGACAAATAATAGCCAGACCTTTTAAAACCGGAGCTAATAAAATTAACACTGACCCAGTAATTATGCAAGATATCAAATCAGTTTACGAACAAAATAATTATCAAAATCAATTATTACATACTATATCTAAGCAAATTGATCATATAGATAATAAAATAAATAATAATGAAATAATACCCAGTCAAGATAAATCTTTCACCCAACACCCATTTTCATCCGTAACATCACCAATCTTTAAACCAATAACTAGAGAAATTAAATTTCCCACGAATGAAATATTAAAATCAATTTCCAACAGACTAGATAAACTAGATAAAGAAAACGGAATAAATAATATAGACGAAAACGATAATGAATCAATTACGCAATCAGAAAATGATATTCAAGAAGTAAATAGAATAAGAAATAATAAAATATTAAAATCAAATAAACCCTATTATCCACGACATACTCCACCAGATTTACTATTTGAAGAACATCATAAGTTCTCTAATAATGTATATACCGGTGAAGGTATATATGAATGGAACATAGATGGGCGTTCAGAATACGAAACAATGAATTTATTTCAAGAAATGGAAATGGCCGCCATAGCATATAAAGCCAGAAATAATACTGATAAACAAGCATGTGTATTATTAATATCCGGATTTAACGGAGATTTAAAATATTGGTGGGATAATTCTTTAGATACAATCACACAAGATTCAATTATTAACCACGTTGAAATCAAACGAGTAGAAGATGACGAAGGTCTCTACGAAGAAATAGAACATCAAAATGCTGTAGAAGTGTTAATTTACACTTTAACAATGCATTTTGTAGGAAATCCAAATGAAGAATTAGAAAGTAAAAAATTATACTAACAAATTTAAGATGCCCAACTTTAGGCGACTTCAAATGGTATAAAGATATTTTTATTACAAACATATTCCAAAGAAGAGATTGTAATCAACCATTTTGGAAAGAACGATTTATCTCAGGATTACCATCTTTCTTAGGAGAAAGAATAATCAATAAATTAAAAGATTATCCTGGAGGACAACCTATTAATTGGAGCAAAATTACATATGGTCAATTAATTGCATTCATTAAAAAAGAAGGATTAGCAATATGTCAAGAACAAAAAGATAGTAAGCGAAATGATAAGTTTAAATTCCGATTAACCATGGGTTCATTATGTGAACAATACGGTTATAATAAACCTAATCCTCCATCAAGAATTAAACAAATAAAATATAAACAAAGAAGAATGCATAGACATAATAATTATAATAAACCCTATCAAAAATATAAAAATTTCAAAAAACCGACCAACAATTATTATACAAAAAATAATAATAAAACCAAACCATTTAACAAACAAAAAATCGTCTGCTGGAACTGCAAACGATCCGGACATAGGTCAACCGAATGTAAGATGAAGAAAAAAATAAATGAAATATTCCAAGATCAACCAGATATTCAAGAAAAACTAACTAAATTATTAATATCTGATTCCGAATTAGAATAAGAAAGTAGTAGCGAACATTCAATAAATGATATAGAAAATTCAAGTGATTCCTCTACCGAATCACAAGAATTATCAGATAATTTATGCAATTGTAAATTAATCAACGTAATAACCAAAGATAACGATAAACAATTCCTACTAGATATAATAGATAAAATTGATGATCCCGATATCAAAAAACAATATTTGTTAAAATTAAAAGAAATAATAAACCAAGAAAATCAATTATCTTCACCACAACCATTTAGTCTAAATAAAATATTTGAGAAATATCCAACCCAAAGTTTATTCAAACAAGTAACAACGGGAGAGTTACAAAATGAAGTCAAACAAATCAAATCTCAAATTAAAGAATTACAACTGACAATTAATCAGCAACATCTAAAACAATTACAAATAGACGCACGATTAGCACTAATATAATCTAAAGATAATATTAAAGCATCCTCAAGTAATCAAGATACAGAAAATAATAACAATGACCAAGATAATGAAGACTATATTCAAATAATTAATAAAATAAATTATCAAAAATGGTATACCACTATTTCTTTACACATAGGTCATGATTTTAAAATAAAAATAATAGCATTAATGGATACTGAAGCAGATTACAATTGTATCCACGAAGGTATTATACCAACCAAATACTATGAAAAAACTACCGAACGATTAAGCGGAGCTAACGGTAGTAATCTAAAGGTACAATATAAATTACCTTGCGCAAAAATATGTAATCAAGGATATTGTTTCAAAAATCAATTCATACTAGTAAAAAATCTAACACAAGAAGTAATTTTAGGAACACCATTTTTTACACAAATCTACCCATTCAAAGTAACCCAAGAAGGTATTATCACAAAAGTAGTAGAAACTAAATTAGCATTTAAATTCCTATCACCAATTAAAACTAAAGAAATCTTACATCTACAGCAAAATTCCATAGAAAAACAATCAATTTAATAAAAAGAAAACAAAATCATATCCAACATTTACAAGAAGAAATATATTATAAAAAAATAGAAGAACAATTAAAAACACCCTATGTAATCAGTAAAATAAAAACAATAGAAAAAAATCTACTAAATCAAGTATGTTCTGACTTACCAAATGCATTTTGGGAAAGAAAACAACATACTGTTGAGCTACCTTACATTAAAGAGTTTAATGAAAAGAATATACCAACAAAAGCAAGACCTATTCAAATGAACAAAGAATTAATGGAACATTGTAATGAAGAAATTAAAGAACTCTTAAACAAAAAATTGATTAGACCATCTAAATCCCCTTGGAGCTGTTCAGCCTTTTATGTAAATAATCAAGCTGAAAAGGAACGAGGAGTACCACGACTAGTAATCAATTACAAACCCCTAAATGATGTTTTACAATGGATTAGATATCCAATACCTAATAAAAGAGATTTATTAAAACGATTATATGATGCAAAAATATATTCTAAATTTGATTTAAAAAGCAGATTTTGGCAAATTCAAATTACAGAAAAAGATAAATATAAAACAGCATTTACAGTACATGTCGGACATTACGAATGGAATGTAATGCCATTCGGACTTAAAAATGCACCATCCGAATTTCAACACATAATGAATGACATATTCAATGATTACTCAAAATTCATGATAGTGTATATTGATGATGTACTTGTCTACTCAACCTCTATAGACCAACATATTAGCCATTTAAACACTTTCACGACAATAGTAAAAAAACATGGTCTTGTATTATCAGCAAAAAAGATGTCCTTATTCCAAACAAAAATAAGATTCCTAGGATATAATATGTATCAAGGAACAATCACACCTATATCAAGATCAATAGAATTCGCAGAAAACTTTCCTGGCGAATTAAGAGAAAAAACACAATTACAAAGGTTTTTAGGATGCCTGAACTATGTCTCCGACTTTCTACCAAACCTTAGACAAACCATCCAACCCTTATTTCAAAGGCTCCAAAAAAATCCCAAACCTTGGACCAGCCAACATACTCGTCTAGTCCAACAGGTTAAACAGAAAGTCAAAACCCTACCATGTTTAGCAATACCAAATCCAGAAGCAGATATGATAGTTGAAACCGACGCTTCGGAAATAGGTTATGGAGGAATCCTAAAACAAAAACTCTCAGGATCTAACCAAGAGTCTATAGTTAGGTTCCACTCGGGTATCTGGTTAGGACCTCAACAGAAATATTCAACCGTTAAGAAAGAAGTTCTTTCTATAGTAAATTGCATTTCAAAATTCCAAGATGATTTAATAAATAAAAGGTTTTTATTACGAGTCGATTGTAAATCGGCAAAAGAGATTTTACAGAAAGATGTCAAAAATTTAGTTTCAAAACAAATTTTTGCCAGATGGCAAGCCATTTTATCAGTCTTCGATTTTGATATTCAATATATTAAAGGAGAAGCAATTCTTTACCAGATTTTCTAACAAGAGAATATTTACAGGGAAAAAATACAGATATTCAACAACATATTCAAGATGAGTGATTCAAAAAACAAGAGACCGATGACGGCATCAGACTATATCAAAAACCAACCTCATCTTCAAGGAAAACCTTTAACTACTCAAAATCCTTTCTCGGCACTCGCCGAATTTCCACCTCTCTCCTACTCAAAAGCAGTTACTCCAACAACCACTACCCAAACAACCGAAACACCTACCAAATCTACCTATTATCTTAAAACAAACAAACAACACCTTATAACCACCCAATTCCTCAAACCAATTAAACTCAAAGAGCTTACTACCTATACCAACCGTGTATTCTACCCAGATAGTCTATATCCAACATATAATATCACCAAAAATAGAACCTTCTATGAGTATATTCTAGTAGACTCTAAATCTGCAGAAATTACTCATTACCCAGACAAAACCAATCCTAACCTCATATCCTATTCAACCTGCAAAATACATCGTATTTTCACCATCCAAGACCTCGGATTTATCCATCACCACACAACAAAACCATTCTCTACCCCGGGATACCATATTCAAGGATACACTTATGTAGACTATACAAATGCTTTCTTTCGCACTTTTTATCTCAGGTCATTTGACCATTCATGGTTTATATCCTTTGATACTAAGTGTCCTAAGAATTTACCCGGCTGGTTCGCCGAGTGGTGGTACTGGTTTGGCCCTTCTACTCAAATTTATCCTCAAGAAATTACCAAAACCTCACTACCCTACTATACCAAAAAAACCCCTCATCATCCTGTTGGTCCTTTGACCATTATCTCTTTCCACATAGACATGGGAATACCATGGATATGCTCTTGGCATTTCAACCTTACCCTCGCACTCGAAAATATGCCATACTCCCTGATTAGAGAATACCGAGTCAAATGGTGTGATAAATATAACCTCGATCGATGTTCTCTAACCAATATTCAAAAATATTTCCACCTCACCCAATTAAGAACTGCAAAACACAGTTCAAACCGTATCCAAATCAATACCTCTTTTTTTACCTAGCCAACTCCCAAAAGTTACTATACCACAAGAAAAACCAAGTCAACCAATAATAATCCCAGAAAGTCCAACTCGATCTGCCAGTTCCTCTGGCTCGAGAACCAACAAAAAAACAAGCTATCAAAAGATACCCTCAAACAGTTACTCGCTACAATCTCTCAACAGATGGAGTCCTCCGACGAGGATGACAATATGCAAGAAGATGATCCCTTTGGCGGTCCGTTAGCACAGGACCCGTTCGAGGAGTAAATAAAAAAAAATAAATAAAAAAAAAAAACAAAACCTAATAATGGTATTATAGCTTTTCACTTTTGTATATTCTAGTAGACTCTGTATTTTATTTTGAACTTTTGAATACCTGCTTGTCTATACTCGTAAAATAAAATAAAGAGTATATCTATTCAACAGAAGGCACTTATCAACAAGACCAAAGGGACCCACAATGGCACTGTTCATTTGGCACTGTTCACTCGGCACTGTTCACTCGGGACTATTCACCAACGAGACGCACTCAAAGTGTCGGCACCATTAACACGAAGACACGTATCCACGCTCTTAACATCAAGTTTCGGCACCGTTCATCATACGACACGTACCAAGACACTATTTGCTTCATTCTTCTATAAAAGAAGACCAACCATCATCAAACGAAGCACGAGCGATTAATCACTCTTTCTCTCACTAAAAAAACGCTCTAGCTTCTCTCTAAAAAATTGTAAAAGTTTTAATCACTTTACTATATTTCTCATTTCAAGTCTCTAGTTCCCATTTCAAGTCTTAGCACTCCATATTACCTGTTTAACTCCATAACGGTGCATTATTTGCATTTTGGCCATATATTGCCGTTTCGGGTCTGAATTAGACCGTTTACTAGACGAAATCCCGTTTTTCAAATTCTCATTGGGACTTTGAGGTTTCTTCAAAGAAATGAGTAAACAAGTAATGGATGCTTCTCATTCCTCCTTTAGGAGGTTCTAGTTCCCATTTCAAGTCTCAGCACTCCATATTACCTGTTTAACTCCATAACGGTGCGTTCTTAGCTTTTGGCCATATATTGCCGTTTTGGGTCTGAATTAGACCGTTTACTAGACGAAATCCCGTTTTTAAATTCTCATAGAGACTATGAGGTTTCTTATAAGAAATGAGTAAACAAGTAATGGATGCTTCTCATTCCTCCTTTAGGATGCTCTAGTTCCTATTTCTATTCTCATCACTCCATATTTTCTGTTTTACTCCATAACGGTCCGTTCTTAGCATTTTGGCCATATATTGCCGTTTTGGGTCTGAATTAGACCGTTTACTAGTCGAAATACTGTTTACTAGTCGAAATACCGTTTTTCATATTACTTAAAATAAACATTCATTTTAGTGATATGAGAGAGACGAAACCATGAATGTTTTCATTTTTTTATTTTAATTAAGTGGGATAATTTCATTTTGGTTTTAGACTTTTAGGGAATGTTTTTTTTTTACTTTTTTTTATGGCTTCGTTTTGTTTACGTTTCGTTAGGATTTTTCTTTTTTATAAGTTGATTTTTTAAAAATCGAACTAAAACCAAACTAAATTACAATCGAACCGAACTAAACCAAACTGAACCAAGATTATTTCGGTTCAGTTCGGCTAAAATTTTATTCAACTCGAATCAACCGAACCGAACCTGAAAATAAACCAAAATGCCCACCCCTTAAATCTATGTTTATAAGGAACTGATAGAACCGAACTGAACTGAAAAAACCGAAACACAACCAAAATTTGTTTACAAAACGATTGGTTTTATTATTTTCATGAAGATAAATGAAAACCAAAATAGATTTCAATGTAATCATGCAAACCAAATTGAACGAATAGTACAAGTCTATATATTTTTTTGTTATTCGGTTTACTTTGAATTTATTTTGGTTTTCCGGCGATAATGATTATTAATTTATTTATTTATCTAATGTCGTTGGAAATTCGACGAATTTATTTATTTAATATCATCAGAAAATTTCAGACAAATTAATCACAAACTCTCCGATGACTTTCTGATGAGTTTGGATTTCCGAGACGACTTTCTAACGAGTTTGGATTTCGGAAACTCGCATTCTGACAGATTCTTATTGGTTGGAAAGTCGTCAAAAACACGTTTTTTGACGACTTTCGGATGAATATGGACGTCATAATTCAGGGTATTTTTTATAATGCATTCGTATTGCGTAAATTATCAAAATTTTATTAAAATCATATTTATATCAAAAGAAAAAAATTTCAAAGAATCAAATCCAAACAGAAAATTAAATCAAAATTGAATTAAATCAAACTGAAACCAAACCATACTACAAATGGTTTTTATCTGGTGTCAGTTTTTATAAAACCGAAAAAAGTGAAACTAAACCGTAAACTGGATTTTCCACTCTTACCTACAAGATTCAAAAGATTATAAAATTTGTGTGGTTTATGGTGAATAGTGGTGATCATGATATGGTGGTGCCTTTCACGGCAACTCAAGCCTGGATAAGATCTCTCAATACTCCATCATTGATGACTGGAGGCCTTGGATGGTAAACGACCAAATTGCTGGGTATATATTTCATTGTTTTAGATTTTTCCTTGTTCATAAATTTTGTATTCGTTTCACAAATTTTATAAAAAAACTCACGTAAAAATCTTCCTTGCCTTCTTTTCTTGACAGATACACAAGAACTTATGCCAATAAGATGACATTTGCTACTGTCAAAGCAATTCTTCTTGTTTCAACAACATTTTTATTGTCATTGCATTACATTAGAAATGTTTTTTTTTTATAAATTGTTTTGAGCGTTTTGATTGTAGGGAGGTGGGCACACGGCAGAGTATAAACCAAACGAGACATTTATCATGTTCCAAAGGTGGATCAGTGGCCAGCCTTTGTAATAAAGAGAGTCATGCCCTTTAGGTATAAAGAATAAAAATATGCAACATGAAATGTTTAAAGATTATCTATTCATCAAGAAAGGGCCATACTTATTTTTAAACTTCTAATATAGAAAGGTCGGTTCTGTAAACCGCAATCAGGTTGGGGGTATTAAAGAATAATATCTTTTATGTAATATATAAAAATTATGGATCAATTCACTCATTTTTAATTGATTTTGAGTTGGAAGCTCATATACTTTAATATGGTATCAGAAACTGATCTACGCTATCCAATTCGATCTATAATCGATCCGATCTAAAATTAGTCCCATCAAAATTGATCCGACCCAAAGTTGGTCACATCGATCTATGTCCGAATATAGTGACATCGATGGACAAAGAGTCATCATCTCGAAAATGCGTATTAGAGAATAATATCATACATAGTAAGTTAGAAATAATATTAAATAATATATAAAATATATGCGTCAATTTATTTATTATCAATTAATTTTGAATCGGAAGCCAATGTATTTTAATAAGGGTTCCATAAATTTTTTGATCTTGTGGTGAACATTTTGGGCATTTTGGTCATTTTCAACCAAAAAGTACATAAACAAAATCAAGAGCGACAAAAGCAACGTCACTATCCTATCTTATCATTATTGTAGGTGTCTGTGAATTTTAGTTTTCGTGGATAATATGAGAGAAAACGAGAGGCCACTAGCAAAACGCCTTTTCGTTGATAATTACTAGAAAGAACATTCAATTCAACAAACAAAAAAAAAGAGAATGAGTTTGACACTAGAGTTCGTGCTTCTGCTACTACTCTTCTTGAGTCATCATGTTGATTCTGGCTCTATCGTCAAGTTTCTTCCTGGTTTCGAAGGCCCTCTTCCTTTCGAACTCGAAACAGGGTTTGTGTAAATATCTCTTTATTTTTTACCAATGCAATTATGTGTTTCAATGGAGTTAGTAATAAGTCATTCTTCTGAATGAAAGATACATTGGTATTGGTGAGGAAGAGGAAGTGCAATCTTTCTACTATTTCATTAAGTCAGAAAATAATCCACAAGAAGACCCACTTCTTATTTGGTTAGCTGGAGGACCTGGATGCTCTTCTCTCATTGGCCTTTCTTATGAGATTGGTAAATTCTAAAATTTGTATCGTTTCGCTAAGCATTATATATTTTAACCGGCTTGTTTAAAGTGGGGATACAATATAAGCAGGGCCTGTGACTTTAGAGATAGGGGCTTACAATGGAAGTATCCCTTCCTTGGTGTCTAGTACATTTTCATGGACAAAGGTAGCTCAAACTATGTTCATATATATGTTGATCACAAACCCAATAATCTGATATTTGGATAATTTTCTCAGATGGCAAACATATTATTTTTGGATCAGCCAGTTGGAGCTGGCTTCTCCTACTCAAAAACTCCAGTTGTTGGTAAAACTAGTGACACACATGAAGTTAAGAAGATCCATGAGTTTCTTCAAAAGGTAATAATTAATATAATAGACTAACTTATTTTATTTTTAAAGCATTTGTTTTTGCGCATAAAGCTCTTGCGTATGTTATAATTCTCTTTGTGTAAGCTTAATGATTAATCCAGTTTAATCACACCAGTTAGCCAAACTCGTTGAACCCTCCCATCTTATTTACTTTCCAAGTTATTCAAGCTTTACACATACTGATTTTTTTTTATTCAAACCGAGCATGAAATGACTAAGGTGTTTATTGGTATTGCTCTGAGTTGTTTGCTCATCAAAAAAACACCAACATTTAGAGTGTTTTTTTTTTACCGTCCAGTGGCTAAATAAGCATCCCGAGTTTTTCTCCAACCCTTTTTATGTTGCCGGAGATTCTTATTCCGGTATGATTGTTCCGGCCCTCATTCAAGAAATCTCAAAAGGTATGTTTTGCTCTAGTCTCAAGTCTGGGATATATATATATACGGGCCTCTGGCCAGAACTTCCTAGTCATATAAAAAGGTATGTTTACGGTTTTCAACCTAACCGAAAACTTTCTAAAAATGCCAACCATAGGGGTTTTAAGATTTAACCAAAACCGATTCAAATCACCTAATTTAGGTTTGGTTCTGTTCTGTTTTTTCGGTTATGGATTTTTGCCATCCCTAATATAGACACTATTTGCAGGAAATTATTTATGTTGCGAACCTCCAATAAATCTACAGGTAATCGATATTTAATGGCTTTCTTATATTGTGTATACTTCTTGTCTGTTTAGAACACTAAAGATTGATACTTATATATTTTCTTTCCAAAATAGGGTTATATACTTGGAAACCCGATAACACATTACGAAATTGAAAAAAACTTTCGCATTCCATATGCTCATGGAATGGCATTAATATCTGATGAACTCTACGAGGTATGAAGTATATGGAATGCTTAATTTGTTATTTTGTCATTAGAGAGTCTGGCCTTATAGTTTTATCATTTTACGAACCGGATCTAACCTTGCCATTTTTCAAAGCCTCAAATGATATAATTGTGTTCAAAACTTTTTTTTGTTTTACAGTCAATGAAAAGAATATGCAAAGGAAATTATGGAAATGTAGATCCTTTAAACACAGAATGCTTAAAACTCATTGAGAATTACCAAAAGGTACTCTGGAATGTAGTTGATGTTAAGTACTCTATGTCGTAATGATCATCACTAATTCAGGCTTAAATGGGTTAATTTACAGTGTACAGACAGAATAAACGAACATCATATTTTAATACCAGAGTGCGATATAACATCTCCGGATTGCTTTGTTAGTAATACTTATCTCCTCTATCTAGTGATCCATAAAAATGGTTAGCGGGAAAATAACTGATTTAATTTGTTTTGTCATTAGAGAGTCTGGCCCTGAGTTTTATAGTTTTATCATTTAGTATGATGAAAATTTTGATTAAATCTAGCATTTGCCTAATTTGATAGATATTTGTTAGGAGATCTCGGAGAGATCAAATGAAAAAGAAAGTTAACATATTTGTATATTTCTTTATTGTTAAACATGTAGATTTTCTATTATCAAATATATAAAGAACTTGTTAGCCAAATCATGTGTTTGTATAAATAAGCATATTGACTAATCAATAAAATTGAGAGAAACTATTATAGTTCTAAGGTTTTCTCCAAATTCTATCATGGTATCCACAAAAGATTGTCTTTTTATGATATTCCAAAGAAACATATTTACAAGGTTTCTTTTGCAAGTACCATATGTATTTTCTCCTTACAAACTGGGCCAACGACGAGAGAGTTCGCGAAGCTCTTCATGTCAATAAGGTATGTGTCAAGTTTATTTTAAGATCATTGATGATATAGAATATATAGTGTTATAGTCACAAGGACGATTTGTGATTACAGGGGAGTATAGGTGAATGGGTGCGATGTAATAGGACTATTCCGTACAACCCTGACATTAAAAGCAGTGTGCCATACCATATGAATAACAGCATTAACGGCTTCAAATCTCTTATCTTCAGGTTAGAACTAGATCTATCATGTGATCGAGTTTTAAACCGGAATTTTGTTACTGCAAGTGCACGTTTGAGTCACTTGTAGTGAAATTGGGATCAGATCCACAAGAAATAGGAATATTTATATATACTAGTAATAGGATTTTCCACTCTTACCTACAAAATTCAAGAAATTATAAAAATATGTGCGGTTTATGGTGAACAGTGGTGATCATGATATTCTGCTGCCTTTCATGGCAACTCAAGACTGGATACGATCTCTCAATTACTCAATCATTGATGACTGGAGGCCTTGGATGATAAACGATCAAATCGCTGGGTATATATATGTATTATTTTGTGTTTAGGTTTCTCTTGTTCATTCATTTTCTCTTCGTATCACAAGCTTAATTATCATATATAACTCAAGTAAAAATCGTTTTTGGCTTTTTCTTGACAGATACACGAGAACTTATGCCAATAAGATGACATTTGCTACTGTCAAAGCAAGTCTTCTTGTTTCAACTTAACATTTTGTTTTGTCATTACATTACATTTAAAATGTTACCTTTTTAATTGTTTTGTGCGTTTTGATTATAGGGAGGTGGACACACACCAGAGTATAAACCAAACGAGAGCTTTATCATATTCCAAAGGTGGATCAGTGGCCAGCCTTTGTAATAGAGACAAGCTCATGGAAGATTATTGAGAGTCTATTGAGTTTTATAAAATACAAAAATCCAAACAATTCTCAAAATTTTATAAAATTTCAAAAATCCATGAATAACACATCACGGTTAAAAAAAATATATCACATAACACCAAAATTATTGTATCAAAACCCTAAAGATAATTAAAATAAGACAAAAGACATGTTTAAATAATATTTTAAAACAATTCTTTATAGCGTAGGTAAAACACTTAAAAAATTGTTTTCGTGGATTTTTAATTTTATTTTAACCATGTTGTGTTATTCATGGATTTGTTTTTATTTTTTGAGTTTTTAGAAATTTGTGAGAATTTGTTTGTATTTTTGAGTTTTTAGAAATGTTTTATTCAAAACTTAAAAATAATATATATTATGTAAAATTTAAAATTATTGTTTCTTAACATAACATTTTTTGGATTTTTTTAAAATTTTTGGGGATTTTTTTTTTAATTTTTTGGAAATTTAATGTAATATTTTATCTATTTATAAATATTTTATCATTAAATATAAACACTGTTTCAAACCGTGTATAGTTCGGTATACATCTGTGAACAAGATGTTGTAAAATGAACACACGGTTCACAGTTGGAGATTTAAAATGGGCAACAAAAATAGTTTGGGTATTAAAAAGCTTATCGGAATAAAATTAGGGTATTTTTATGGAATTTTCCCTATATATAATATGGAATAACGTGTAACTAGACATTAAGAAGTGATCAACTTTGGTTATGTTTATGTCTTTGATGATGTATACTTCATGATTATGTATTTGATTTTGTTACACTTATTGTGTTTTTTGGTTAAGTTATATGAAGACTTGTTTACGTTTTGCTAGACTTCGTGTATTTTGGTGATGTATTGTTTACGTTTCTTTCAAACTCTTCAAACTATTGGTATTGCTAATGTTATGTATGAAATTAGTATGTTTGACTTTCAAGTATTGTGATAATAAACACCACATAGAATTTGTATGTTATAATTATATGTGGTTCATGTGTTTTTGTTTTAAATCTCACTAATTTTGGTTATCCATACTAAGCACATATTAAACTAAATAAAGTTACAAATTATAATCACTAATCACTAAAAATCATCGTGGACTGTCTTATAATCACTAATTCAAAACACAAATATACCATCATTTAGAATTCAATTATCATTTGTACAAATTCAAAAACAAATCTACCAAATCCAAAGCTCCCATTAATTATACTCTTAGAAGAATACGTTGAATCGAAGACGGAAATGTCGCCGTAGACTCGGCCGCCGTCGTGAAGCCCAGGAACCTGTCGAAGATAACATCAATTTAACACTATCAATTGAAAATAGAACAAATGAAACAAGTATACCATAACGAATTAACCAAGTCTACCAGAAAAACGGATTACACAAGTCTACCAGAACGGATTAAACAAGTCTACTATAACGTTTTAAACAAGTATACTAGAACGTTTTAAACAAGTCTACCAGAACGTTTTAGACAAGTCTACCAGAACGTTTTAAACAAGTCTACCATAACGTTTTAAATGTTTTTAACAATTCTCCCTAAATCTACCACTATTAGCGGAATTTCGTCGAACAAGTGGTGTGAATACCTCATGAAGCCGCATATCAACCAAAAAACGAGGTTTTCTCTCCTTTTATCGGGAACTCGCGTCTCTCCTCCGCGCGTTGCCTCAAGAACGACCAAACGACGCCGGATCTCATCGCCCTCGGAAGGAACTCGCCGAAGAAGATGAAAAAACTCATGAGAAACAGAAAAGTTCCTTACCTACTCGTCACCGGAATCAATGGCCGTGAGGCTGGAACGTTGGAGTCGGAGTATATCTCGCCGATGAAAACGAGAAGACGAGAGGTTAAGAACGTTTTAAACAAGTCTACTAGAACGTTTTAAACAAGTCTACTAGAACGTTTTAAACAAGTCTACCATAACGGATTAAACAAGTCTACCAGAGCGTTTTAAACAAGTCTACCATAACGGATTAAACAAGTCTACCGTAACAGATTAAACAAGTCTACCGGAAAGAGGCGACGGAGCAGATCTGGTGGATCTACAACTTGACGAATCCCGATCTGTATCTCTGCAACTCAAATCAACGAAGCTACAAATCCCTCGACCTGAAGCTTTACCAAACCGACAGTGAGACGAGGCGAAACAAACCAGAAAATAAGTCTATCATAAATTAGTAAAAGTCTACCAAAATGTATCAAACAAGTCTACCACAACGTATCAAACAAGTCTACCGTCAAGATTTTAAACAAGTCTACCATCAAGATTTTAAACAAGTCTACCACAACATCTTAAACAAATCTACCGCAATGTATTAAAAAAATCTACCGCAAATGAAAATCTACTAATAAATCTACCATCATTAGGGGCATTTTATCGAACAAGTGGTGGGCGTACCTCATGAAACAGCATATTAACCAAAAAAATGTTTGAAAGTTCGACGAGCACGTGTTCGGCGGCGGCGCCACGTTCGTAACCGTACCATCCGTCGGTCCAGAGTTCCCGGCGGAGCAAACGACGACGATCCGTCGTTGGGAAGCCGCTTTTAACCGTGTCGTTGCCTTGGCCGAAGATGTTGGCTTCGGGGAGCAGATCTTGTCGAAGACGGCGGTGGAGCAGTCGGAATCAACGCCGGAGATCCACTCACCATCACTGAAATCCGTTGGCGGAGGAGAGAGAAAAGGAAGAAGAAGATGGAGAGGAGAGAGAGAGAGAACCAAAAAAGTAGAAGAAAAGAGAGAGAGAGAGTCGTGGAGATGTTAGTTTTTTTTTTTTTTTTTTTAAGATTAATAATTAATATTTTAGTTATTTAAAAAATGAGAATGGCAATTTCGTTATTAAAACGAAAAACCATACTTAAAGGTCTTTTGACAACTTTTGAAGGTTATTTTAGTTAGTGAAACTTTTGTAAGAGTTATTCTAGTAATATCACTACTTTTGAAGGTTATTATAGGTAATTTTCTCAAAAAATAATCAAAAAATTGTTTTAGATTATCCTTAACAAGATGTTCGGAAACGATCTATGTTTGGCTATTTCCACCTTTTCGTGCTAAGCATGTATGCATGAATTGATATTTTTCAGCCGCATCATCAATTTTGTACCTAGAGATAAACCAATCAATCATAAACACACCAAAGTTTATATAAACTTCTCAAAATTTTATAAATTATCAGAAAACTATTGACACTACAAGAAAACAGGCGATTACCAACGAAATTTTACATCGAATATTAGCCGTCGTAAATTTACATAGAGTTTACGACGACATTATGACTCATTTTAAATTCGAAGTAATTTCGTCGTAAGTATTGATCGTCGTAATATCGTCGTAACTGTACGTCGAAATTACGAGGATATTACGACGATTTTTATATCGTCGTAATATCGATGTAATTGTACATCGATATTACGACGAGATAAATTCGATGTAAATTACGACGAGTTTACGTCGATTGTGTCTAGGTAGGTGAGCACGTTTTTAAGCAGGGTTACCTAATTATTTACATCTAATATATTCATCGTAAATCCGTCGTATATGCGATGTAAAATCGTTGTAAATTTTATTTGGATGTAAATTCGATGTAAACTTTCGATGTAAATCCGTTGGTAAATCCTAAAAATTTCTATAAATACTAGCGTACTTCAAACGAAAGTTATCAAAAAAAAAACAAACTCTTATAAAAAAAAACCATTTCAAAAACTATTTTAATAAAATGTCCATATACGAACTACGAAGATGGATGTATACGCACAAGGATTCAGAGGGATCGTTGACGAAAGAATTCGAAGAGGGGCTTGAAATATTCATGTATCAGGCCAGAAATATGCAAACAACCCTCGAAAGCGGTAAGATGTTCTGTCCTTGTCGTAAATGCAAGAATACGAGATATATTTTTATTGAGACGGTGTGGAAGCATTAACTAAATGGAGAGTTTATGCCGCAATATTATGTTTGGTATCAACATGGAGAGGGTTTTGAAAGGAGTACTACTGATCAAGCTGATTGTAGTAGTAATTATCAAGGTCATGTAGATTTTGATCAGGGTAGTAGTTATCATCATGGTCATGAAAATCAATTTGATCAGCAGGGTCAAGATCATGATAGGATGCATGAAATGGTCAATGATGCATTTCATGAAACAAATGTTGATAATAGTGTTGAGGAACCCAATGTAGATGCGAACCAGTTTTATGATATGTTAGCCGCTGCAAATCAGCCACTCTACGATGGATGTAGAGAATGTCAGTCTAAATTGTCGTTAGCAGCTAGGATGATGACAATTAAAACTGATCATAACTTAACTGAGGTTTGCATGGATGATTGAGCTGATCTTATTAAAGAGTATTTGCCAGATGATAATTTGGCTGCCGAAACATATTATGAGATACATAAGTTGGTGTTTAGTCTTGGCATGCCTTCTGAGATGATAGATGTATGTGTTGACAATTGTATGTTGTTTTGGAAAGATAATGATAAGCTGCATGAATGTCGATTTTGCCAAAAGCCGAGATACATACCACAAACTTCTGGGCGTAGTAAGATACCGTACCAACGAATGTGGTATCTTCCTATAACTGATAAGTTGAAACGATTGTATCAATCTGAAAGGACAGCTGGATCGATGAGGTGGCATGCAGAACATTCGCAGAGAGAAGGAGAAGTGACTCACCCGTCAGATGCAAAAGATTGGAAACACTTTAACACGGTACACCCAGAATTTGCTAAATTTAAGCGAAATGTGTATCTTGGCCTCTGCACAGATGGATTTAGTCCATTCGGTATGTCTGGTAGACAATATTCTTTATGGCCAGTAATCCTAACGCCATACAACCTTCCTCCAGATATGTGCATGCAAAGAGAATTTTTATTCTTGAGTATATTAGTACATGGTCCGAAGCATCCGAAGCGTTCCCTTGATGTGTTTTTGCAGCCTCTCATAAATGAGTTGAAACAGTTGTGGTCTACAAGAGTTCGTACATACGACTGTTCGAGGAAGAAAAATTTTACGATGCGTGTTGTGCTTATGTGGACAATAGCGGCTTCCCTGCATACGAGATGCTATCAGGTTGGACGACGCAAGGGAGGTTATCTTGTCCGTATTGCCTCGATCCGACAGATGCGTTTCAGCTAAAACATGGTCGAAAAACATGATGGTTTGATTGTCACCGTCGGTTTCTACCAATCAACCATCCATATCGGAGAAACAAGCGATTGTTTAGGAAGAACAAAATTGTGCGTGTCCCCCCACTAGTGTATCTATCTGGGGAAGATCTAGAAGCGCAAATAGATCATTTTGGGGGACTAAAAACTGTAAATCGTGGGAGAAATTGGCACACTCCAGCTAATATGCCTGATGGATACGGGGAGAATCACAATTGGCACAAGAAAATCATTTTTTTGGGAACTTCCGTACTGGAAAGATCATCTGCTGCGACACAATCTTTATGTCATGCATATTGAGAAATTGTTTTTTGATAACATCATGCATACGGTGTTAAACGTGAAAGGAAGAACCAAAGACCACTACAAGAAAACACAGTTTTTGCGACTACCAAAATAGTCCCAAAATAGTCGCAAATGACTCATTTGCGACTATTTTGGGACTAAAAAATTTAGTCGCAAATATTTGGTCGCTAAATACAGTAGTCACAAAACAGTCGCTATTTTGCGACTAATATATGACTCTAATATCAGTCATAAATTAGAGACTAATTTTGTGACTACTTGTTAAAAAAAATTAAAAAAAAAAACAAAAACAAAAATTGAAAAAAATATATGTTTATTAATTAAATTAATTAATTAATTACAAAAATTAAAAAAAAAAAAAAAAACAGATCTCTTCTCCGACTTCACCCTCCGGCGAGTTCTGAATGGCCGTAGGTCTCTTCTCCGACTTCTTCTCTCTCCCGCCGTCTGTCTCTTCTCCGACTTCTTCTCTCTCCGGAGAGCTGCTCCTCTATCCGGCTCAGCCTGACTCGCGAGCACCTCCGCCTGCATCTTCATTTCCGACGAATGGCCGCTAAGATCTACGATTTGGGCGGCGGAGATACGAGCAGCCAAGGCGGGATCTTGTTCCTCCTTGTTCCTCCCCATCTTCGGAGTTCCTCGTCTACGGGATCTCACTACCACCACGACTCCTCCTCCGTAAATTCTGATTTCCGCTTTTCCAAGGCGGCGGCAGTGGTGGGGCAAGGTTTTAGATCGGGGAGAAACGTGGGGCATCAGATCTTGGATCTTCTCATGGATCTTGGGTCTTCTAATGGTTCTCGTGTACCTGAAAAAAAAAGAGTGTTAGATCGAAGAAGAAGAAGATACAGAGAGAAAAGAATTTAAAAAAAAATGTTACATCGCAGAAGATGAGAGATAGGATGAACCATTAAAAAAAAATAGATCCTCCACCGTTGGATTAAACCAATCAACTGTGGAGGATCTCAATCCTCATCACAAAGAACTAGCCAATGAGAATCTTTCATTATTTTTGTCATTTTGTCGCAAATTAGTCGCAAATTTGAGACTATTTTGTGACTACTATTAAAAAAAATCGACTAGAGTTGCAAATTAGTCTCAAATTTGGGACTATTTTATGACTACTTATACATGTTATGAGTATAATCAAAAATCTTTACCCTAAAACCTAAACTTTAAGAACCCATAAGGTTTGAATATCACTTTACATTGATTATGTGTATATAGATGTTCAAAAATATGTTAAAAATTAAAAATAAATAAATTTTGAGAGAATTTTCTATTTTTCAAAATTATTCCTTATTAAACACATGTAACACTAATACATGTTATGATTAGATTGAAATTTTTGTAAGTCTTATATTTTTGTATATTATTTGATTTTTATGTGTAAGATCTAGTTTACAATTTAAGATTTAGAGTTTATGATTAAGGGTTAGAGGTTTAGGGTTTAGAATATAGGATTTATAAAATGATTATATTTAAATAATTTGTAAGTGTTGAATTTTTTGTATATTATTTGATTTTTATGTGTAAGATTTAGTTTAAAATTTAATATTTAGATCAAGTTTATGATTAATGGTTAGAGGTTTAGGGTTAAGGGTTTGTGGTTTGGGTTTAGAATTTATTGATTTCTAAAAATAATCGAGTGGAGTTGCAAATTAGTCCCAAATTTGTGACTATTTTGTCACTACTATTAAAAATTAGTCACAAATTAGTCCCAAATTAATCACAAAAACTGAGTTTACAAATTAGTGTACATGTTACCCTAAACCCTAAACTTTAAGAATCTATAAGGTTTGAATATCACTTTACAATGATTCTAGGTATATAGCTGTTCACAAATATATTTTAAAATTTAAGATTTAAAATTTATGATTAAGGGTTAGAGGTTTAGGGTTTAGAATTTAGGATTTATAAAATGATTATATTTTAAAAAATTGTAAGTGTTGAATTTTATTGTATATTATTTGATGTTTTTTTTATTTGATGTTTTTGTATATTATTTGATGGTTTAGGGTTTAGAATTTATTATTTATAAAAGTGATTATAAATGATCATATTTAAAAAAATTGTAAGTTTTGAATTTTTGTATATTATTTGATGTTTATGTGGAAGATTTAGTTTAAAATTTAAGAATTAGATCAAGTTTATGATTAAGGGTTAGAGATTTAGGGTTTAGGGTTAAGGGTTTGTGGTTTGAGTTTAGAATTTATTGATTTCTATAAAACAAATCAAGTGAAGTTGCAAATTAGTCCCAAATTTGGGGCTATTTTGTGACTAATATTTAAAATTAGTCGCAAATTAGTCACAAAAAATGGGATTACAAATTAGTGTACATGTTACCTTAAACCATAAAATTTAAGAACATATAAGGTTTGAATATCAATTTACAATGAATTTGGGTCAATTTAAAATTTAGATTTTATGATTAAGGGTTAGAGGTTTAGGGTTTATAATTTAGGATTTATAAATGATTATATTTTAAAAATTGTAAGTGTATAATTTTTTTGTATATTATTTGATGTTTATTTATTTGATGTTTTTGTATATTATTTGATGGTTTAGGGTTTAGAATTTAGGGTTTAGAATTTTTTTGTATATTATTTGATGTTTATTTTAAAAAAATCGAGTGGAGTTGCTAAACCGAAGCAAATCAGTCACAAATTTAGGACTACTTTTGCAAGTCTTTAAACAGTCGCAAATAAGCGACTATTATATGACTACTTTTTTTAGTTGGTAATTTGTGACTATTATGCCTCTGCATTATGAGTAGTCGCAAATCAGTTACAATATCGTCCCTTTTTTTGTGACTAAAAAAAGTAGTTGCAAAAAATAGTCACAAAAACTGTGTTTTCTTGTAGTGGACAGCGGAAAGTCAAGGTTGGACTTGCCTGATATTTGTAACAGAAATGAGTTACATATTATGAGCAATGGGAAATCACCAGTTCCTATATTTCGGTTGGGTGCCGAACAAAAGCCAGCGTTGTTCAATTTGGTTTTCATCTGATGTGAAGTTTCCTAATGGGTATGTATCCAATCTGACTAAATCTGTTGAGAAAGGACAAAAGTTTTTAGGGATGAAGAGTCATGACTGCCACGTGTTTATGCAACGATTACTTCCTTTTGCATTTGCCGAACTCCTTCCAGGAAATGTTCATAAAGCAATTGGAGGTAAGAGACATCATCAAATCACATATAATTTGTTCAAATATTGCACTATATAATTGTTGGGTGTTGCAGGCATCAGAGGGTTTTTCCGGGATCTTAGTATACGGACGTTGTCAGAAGATGTATTGCACAGTTGGCTGCTAATATTCCAATATTGTTGTGCAATCTGGAGAAGATATTCCCGCCGGCGTTTTTTGATGTCATGGAACATCTTCCCATTCATCTCCCTTATAGAACATTTTTTTCCTACTATGTAATTAATTAAATTTAATATTTAACCGTTTTTTTTTCCGAATGTCATTTGTTTAGGCAAACGGAGGCGAACTTCCTCCGATGACTAGATTTTTTGAGGAAACTCACAAAAAGAAAGACGGTTCTTTTGTGGATCCTCGAGCAGAGCATCTCTACAATACCGACCAAGCACGGATTGAGGAGCGTCAAACTCAGCTCTCTCAGCAGCTTTCACCTGGAGGTAGCTCGGTTCAGTCCAACGCGGCTTTGACCACAACCCAGATGGACGAGATATTTGAAGAGGTAATAATAATCATATTATATTTTTACGTAATTATTTAGTATTTAATTTAATAATTTTAACGTTTTTTTTAGGTTACCCCGAAGAAGATGGGCATAGTTTTAGGGATGGGATCGATTCGAGGTAGTTTTGTTGCCTCGTCTTCGGCACATCATCCGAACGACGATCCGGCTGGGTTGAGGAACGAGTTGAACATCGCCCATACCGAGATCAACACTTTATGGGCGAAGCAAGCGGAATCCGAACAGAAGATCCTTGGATTAGATAAGACGATCCAAGGATACGATTCTCTGTTCGAGCTTCTTGCGGTGGATAATCCCGCATTGGTGAAAGCCCTGAGAGCGCAGCAAGCATCGACATCGGGACCGAGGGATGCGGATCAGGATGTGGATCCGCTCGCTGCACAGCGAGAAGAATTGTTGCAGCGAACTGACGAAGAGCTTTTTGGACATTTTGGTATTAATTAGGATTTTGTAATTTGTAATTGAAACTTTAATTTATATTTTATAATTATTTATTTTATTTTTATTTTTAATTTTATTTTTTAATAATTTAAAATATTATTTAAATTATTATTTAATAATGATATTTATTAATTAAATTATTAAATATGCTAATTCGATAAACCGTCGTAAATTCGTCGTAAACCATCCGACGTAACATCGTCGTAACACCAGATGTCGTAAAATCGTCGTACTTAATCCGTCGTAAAATCGTCGTAACTCATCCATCGTAATCGTCGTAAAATCGTCGTAACACATCCGTTGTATAAATGTCGTACACATCCGTCGTATGATCGTCGTACCACCTCATTGGTATAACGTCGTAAAAGCGTCGTAATATTACGATGCTTTTACGATGAATGTTTAACTACGATTTTCCGACGACTTATATACGTCCCAACAGTTACGACGATTTTACGACGTTTTGGGATTAACGACGAACGATTTACGACGAATTGACAATCGTCGCTAAATCGTCCCAAAACCTGTTTTACATCAATTTTACATCGATTTTGTCCGTTGTAAAAGACTAGTTTTCTTGTAGTGGGAATACAAATTTGTTATATTTAATGGAAACATTTTTGGTTATGTTTAAGATCTCTAGTAACAATATATGTTTATTTCACGTGTATCAAACTTGGGGAAATTTCATTAAAAAAACAAATATTATGTATGGTCCCATACTTTACGTCATTAAATTTGGGTTCGTTATTTTCTATTTAGGGTTTAGATTTTTTCCGTTATTATGTTTTTTATGTTTTCCACCATTTATGTTACTTATTACTTTACGTTATTCAATTTGGGTTTGCTATTGTCCATATTTCCTATTTCCCATTTACGATTTAGATTTTTTCATTATATGTTCTTAATTTATGGTTGTCATACTTTACGTTATTCAATTTGGGTTCGCTATTTTCCATTTAGGGTTTAAATTTCTATAGTTATATGTTCTTTATGTTTTCTATTCTTTATGTTAGTCTGTACTTTACGTTATTCAATTTGGGTTCGTTATTTTCCATATTCGCTATTTTTCATTTAATATTTAGATTTTTCCGTTATATATTCTTAATTTATGGTTGTCATACTTTACGTTATTGATCAATTTAGGTTCGCTATTTCCCAGTTAGGGCTTAGATTTTTTCCGTTATATGTTCTTAATTTTTAGATGTCATATTTTACGTTATTCAATTTGGGTTCGCTATTTCCCATTTAAAGTTTAGTTTTTTCCGTTATATGTTCTTATTTTATGGTTGTCATACTTTGCGTTTTTCAATTTGGGTTCGCAATTTTCCATTTAGGGTTTAGTTTTTATGTTAGATGTTCTTTATGGTTGTCATACTTTACATTTTTCAATTGGGGTTCGCTATTTTCCATTTAGGGTTTAATTTTTTTCCGTCATATGTTCTTAATTTATGGTTGTTATACTTTACATTATTCAATTTGGGTTCGTTATTTCTTATTTAGGGTTTAGATTTTTTCCGTTATTATGTTCTTAATTTATGGTTGTCATACTTTCGCTATTTCCCATTTAGGATTTAGTATCCATTTTCTGGTTTAATAGCACCTTAATATATAGTACCTTTTAGGGTTTAGTATATGTGAAAGGTTTAGTATTTCCCTTTTTGTATTTATGAAGTAATATTTATCATTTATCATTTTTTAGTGTTTAAAGTTTAAGATTTAGTTTGCTGAATTTTCTCATAATTGTGTGGATGTCCACGTTAGTTTTGATAACGGTTATGGATGTCCACATATCCAATATTTTTTTAAAATATACGATATATTTTCATAATTATTTTTAAGTTTCTAAAATATATTAAAATGCATATCATATGATAGAGGAAAAAAAATTATGATGAAATATATAATTAAATAAAATTTTCATTTGAAAATAAAGTATAAAAAGTATAAAAACATTAAAACGAATAAGAGAACGAAATAATTAAAATATATAATTATGAAAATATACAGAATTTTTGTGTGAGTGTAAAATTAAGATTTTTCTTAATACGTATTTACAAAAAAATAATATACACAATAACATAAATTGTCTTTTACCAGTCATATCGCATAGACTTTTTGTCTATTTTGTCCATGATATACATAATAACAAAAACATTCTTATAGCAGTCATGTCACAACGATTTTAATGTCTTATCCACTCGTTCGTTCAGCGTAAACCATCTATTCCAATCTGACACACATGTCTCGTACATCAATGGCTAAATGGTCCAAATTCAGGCCAAACAGTATTGAAAGTGTTACATTTGCAAATACTTTTCAAAAATGCTAGATTGCTAATGAAACTTAAATAAAGTGATACCCAGTGCAAAAGCCCCAAAAAATTTAAAGAAACTAAGATCGACAATTTGATTATAGAAACTTAAGTTTTTCATATTCCTTAACCCGGATCCATTTCTTTGTTCTTTCTAAATGTTGTTATGAAATTTTCCATATTAGATTCTAAATATGTCGATCGTGTAGGTTTAGCAGACATAGAGTTGATTTGTTGTTTTGCTTATATAGTATATTTTTTAGGTTTCGTGAGAGAAAAATAAATCGAATTTGGGGTTGAAAATTTGGGAGTTTTAGGTTATAGAATCGGGGATTTTTTGTTTTTGTCCTTAAACAAAGAGTAATAGTGTAAGAACAATGTTATGTTAAAAACAAAAAGAAGTAGAGTATCTTTTTGGCTAAAAATCTGAAAGCTGAATCATTATTTTGTATATATATATATTTTTTTTCATCAAAAGCAATGAACATTTTGCACATGTAACTAGTAGATAACCAATTTATGTGATCTGACGCAAAATTCCAAAAGAAATTAACATTACTGGACAAAATATTTATTGTCAAAACCAACGACATGACTCTCGAAATGATTGCTCGATTCCCAGTCCACACAAATAAAATGAGAACCCAACCTACTCCACGTGGAACCACTAGTGAATGAGCAAACGCTACCTACCCAGCGTGGTGACATTATCTTTTGGTAATTATAAATGAACTTTTGCTTTTCCCTAAATTAATAGACTGAATCATATCCTTAGAAACTTACTAAAACGATAATGAGTTTGACACTAGAGTTCGTGCTTCTGCTACTACTCTTCTTGAGTCATCATGTTGATTCTGGCTCTATCGTCAAGTTTCTTCCTGGTTTCGAAGGCCCTCTTCCTTTCGAACTCGAAACAGGGTTTGTGTAAATATCTCTTTCTTTTTTACCAATGCAATTATGTGTTTCAATGGAGTTAGTAATTAGTCATTCTTCTGAATGAAAGATACATTGGTATTGGTGAGGAAGAGGAAGTGCAATCTTTCTACTATTTCATTAAGTCAGAAAATAATCCACAAGAAGACCCACTTCTTATTTGGTTAGCTGGAGGACCTGGATGCTCTTCTCTCATTGGCCTTTCTTATGAGATTGGTAAATTCTAAAATTTGTATCGTTTCTGTGGATTGGGCCTCTGTTAGTTTGACAATTCACAAAATTGGGCTCTTGATGGGTCAGATGAGTTTGACACAAAAAAAAAAAACCACAAGACCCAGAGACAATCTCTGTTGGTTACAAGAGCTATGCTTGCTACCACGAGAATTGAGGAAAAATTCTGCAAAGTCAAAAAGGAAGCATGGGCAAAGCATGGGCAAAGTCAAAAAGTAGCAGGCTAGTCTAGATAGTAGAAAAACATAAGTTTACATAATGTTTTTCTCTTATCTTCGACTAGAGAAGAGTGCTTCAAGTTTTCACTCTGTTTTTCCTGCTTGTAAGACGAGAGTGAGAGAGAGCTTGTAACCTTTTCTTTGTGATAGTGAAGTGTTGGGGAGTGAGGGTACTCCCCCGAGACGTACCGGTTAGACCGGGAACTCGGTGATCAATCTTGGTGTCTTGTTTTCTTAAGCAAGCTTCCGAAATCGATTTTACTCTACAAGTGGTATCAGAGCTTACCAGGTAAGGTGAAGCAGAAGACGGTCTCGATGAGTAAAGATCGGGTTGAAGTGGACAGGTTTGACGGAACTGGTGACTTTTCTCTATGGAAAGTAAGGATGATGGCTCACTTTGGGGTGCTGGGGCTGAAGAGCATCTTGAACGATGAGCAGCTGTTGAAGGATCCACCAGCTACTGCAAAAGTAGTAACTACAGAAGGCAGGGACTAGCAGACGGGGATAGCAGAAGCTGTGATACTGCCTCAAATGGTTGATCCTGCAAAGTTTGAAAAATCAGAGAAGGCAAAGGACATGATAGTACTAAATGTGGGGAATCAAGTACTAAGGAAGATCACACACTGTGAGACAGCAGCAACCATGTGGTCTATTCTAAACAGGCTATACATGGAGACATCTTTGCCAAACCGGATCTACCTACAGCTTAAGTTCTATACTTTCAAGATGACAGATTCGAAGAGTGTAGATGGAAATGTAGATGATTTTCTCAAACTGGTAACAGATCTAACCAACATAGGAGTGGAGATCACAGAGGAGGTTCAAGCTATACTGTTGATGAGCTCACTATCTGAAAAGTATGACCAGCTAAAGGAAACACTCAAGTATGGGAGAGATACCTTGAAGCTGAATGAAGTCGTAGGGGCTACCAAGTCCAAGGAGAGAGAGCTGGCAGAATGTGGGAAGCTCTCCAAATCACTCAATGAAGGGCTGTATGTGCAGACAAGAGGCAGGTCAGTTGTGAGATCAGACAAAGAGTACAGTAAACCATGGAAAGGACAACCAAAAGGCCAAGCCAGATCAAGAAGCAAAGTCAGATCAAAGTCAAGGCCAAAATACAACAAGCACAGCAAAGGTTGTTTTAAATGTGGTAAAGAAGGGCATTGGAAAAGAGAGTGTCCTTAAATGTTCTCAAACAAGCCATCAAGTTCAGCAAATGTAGCGACAGAACCAAGGCAGCCAATGGTACTAACAGTAAGCACTCAAGACACAAAAGGAGAGTGGGTAATGGATTCTGGCTGTAGCTTTCACATTACACCAAACAGAGAATCATTATTTGACTTACAAGAGTTTGATGGTGGTAAGGTTCTGATGGGTAACATGACACACAGCGAGATAAAGGGGATAGGTAAGATTAAGATCTTAAATCCAGATGATTCTGTGGTCATTCTAACAAATGTCAGATACATACCTACAATGGGAAGGAACCTGATTTCTTATGGTCAGCTAGAGAAAAGTGGCTGCAAGTATGTAGGAAAGAATTTTGTTGTCAACTTCTACAAAGATAGACAGAGGGTTATTTCTGGCAGATATCAAGATGGTCTGTACTACTTACAAGGGAAGGTAGTGAAAGGAGAAGTTGCTGTGGCCAGACCTGAAATTGATATGACAACCATTTGGCATTCTAGGCTGGGACATATGAGTTTGAAGAACATGAATGTTCTCGTTAAAGAAGGGTACGTGCCAGTAAAGGAGGTAGACAAGCTGGAATTCTGTGAAAGTTGTGTACTTGGAAAATCCCACAAGCAGAGTTTTCAAACAGGCCAGCACACCACCAAAGGGGTATTGGACTATATACATTCAGACTTGTGGGGATCCCCATCCACACCAGAAAGTCTTGGTGGATGTAGATACTTTGTGAGTTTCATCGATGATTTCTCAAAGAAGGTATGGGTCTATTTTCTGAAGACTAAGGATGAAGCAGTTCACAAGTTCAGGGAATGGAAACAGGCTGTTGAAAATCAGACAGGGAAGAGGATTAAGTATTTAAGAACCGATAATGGGCTTGAATTCTGCAATGCACAATTCGACAACTTGTGCAAAGATGCAGGAATTCAGAGGCACAGAACGTGCACTTATACACCTCAACAGAACGGTGTATCGGAAAGGATGAACAGAACCATTATGGACAAGGTCAGGAGTATGCTTGCTGAAACAGGCTTGGGTCAGGAGTTTTGGGCTGAAGCGACTTCTACTGCAGTGTACTTAATCAACAGAACACCAAATTCAACTATTGGGTTCAAGTTACCTGAAGGAATCTGGACTGGTTCAAAACCAGATTTAAGTCATCTAAGAAGATTTGGGTGTTCAGCGTTTGTTCATGTCACTCAAGACAAGACAAGTCCAAGGGCAGTTAAAGGTGTGTTCATGGGATATCCGTTTGGTATCAAGGGATACAGGGTCTGGTTACCAGAACAAGTAAAATGCACTACAAGCAGAAATGTGGTGTTCAATGAAAACGAAGTATGCAAGAGCACATTGAGTAATGCAGATGGAAGAGTAGAAGAACCTGGTAAAGGGACATGGCTAGAAAAGAAGGCTGGAAGAAGGGTATCTTTCAGGCGCAGTCTTATCAGGGGTCCTTCCACTAGGTATTCTGATGAGGAAGATACATCATCTCAAGGTGGAGACAGTTCAGGTTCAGAAAGTTTAGACAGTCCAAAAAGTTCAGGGATGTCAGAAAATTCAGAGAACTTAGAAGGATTAGAAGCTAATGAAGGAATTGCTGGATCAGAAAATCAACAATGTCTAGACAATTACGCATTAGCCAGAGACAGAGAAAGGAGGACTAACATTAGACCTCCTTCCAGATTTGAAGATGCAGAGTTTGTAGCCTACGCATTGGCAACAGCTGAAGACTTAGAAACATATGAACCTAAGTCTTATGAAGAGGCCATGAGAAGTTCTAAGAGAAAATTCTGGGAAAGTGCAATAGAGGAAGAGATGAATTCTCATAAGAAAAGTCAGACTTGGGATCTAATTGAGAAACCAGAAGGAGAGAAGCTGGTAGGGTGTAAGTGGATCTTCAAGCTGAAATCAGGCATTCCCGGAGTTGAAGAACAGAGGTATAAGGCCAGGTTGGTTGCTAAGGGTTTTTTGCAACAAGAAGGAATAGACTACAATGAGGTATTTTCTCCAGTGGTTAAACATGCCTCAATCAGATTAATGCTGTCAATTGTGGTTAATATGGACTATGAGTTGGAGCAAATGGATGTTAAAACAGCTTTTCTACACGAAAATTTAGAAGAGAGGATTTTAATGAGTCAACCTGAGGGATTCATACAGAGGGGAAATGAGAACAAAGTCTGTCTGTTAAGGAAGTCGCTATACGGTTTAAAACAGTCTCCGAGGCTCTGGAATCAAAGGTTTGACAATTTCATGAAGGACCAGAAGTTTGAGAGGAGCAAGTATGATTCATGTGTATACATGAGAAACACTCAAACCGATCAAGCTGTGTATTTGTTACTCTACGTGGATGACATGTTAATAGCTTCAGGGAATAAGTCAGTTATTCAGAAGCTCAAAGATAAGCTGAACAGTGAGTTTGAAATGAAAGATTTGGGAAAGGCTTCAAGAATTCTGGGTATGGATATTATCAGAGATAGAGAAAAAGGAGAGTTGATTCTGTCTCAAGGAAGTTATCTGGAAAAGGTGTTGAAAACATTTGGAATGTTTGAAGCAAGGCCAGTGGTGACACCAACTGCCTCTCACTTCAAACTTGGCAGTTTATCAGAGGAAGACAGAAAATCAGAAGCCGTACATATGGAAAAAGTTCCATATGCAAGTGCTGTAGGGAGTTTAATGTATGCAATGGTCGGTTCAAGGCCAGACTTAGCATTTGCAGTGGGTTTTATCAGCAGGTTTATGTCAAATCCAGGAAGAGATCATTGGTCAGCAGTGAAATGGGTTTTACGGTATGTGAAGGGTTCATGCAACCAGAACTTGTGTTTTAAGAGGGATTCTAAATTCTGCATTGAAGGTTTTTCAGATTCAGATTATGCAACAGATTTAGACAGAAGAAGATCAGTTACTGGAGTTGTGTTTAAAGTTGGTGGAAATACAATTTCATGGAAGTCAAGCTTACAATCTGTTGTGGCTCTTTCAACCACTGAAGCAGAGTACATGGCTCTTACTGAAGCAGTGAAAGAAGCCATTTGGTTAAAGGGTTTGTGTGCATAATTGGGTTTCAAGCAAGACAAGGTTGTAGTTCACTGTGATTCACAAAGTGCTCTATCCCTAGCAAAGAATCCAGTTCATCATGAAAGAACAAAGCATATTGACACTAAATTTCATTTCATCAGAGATATAGTGTCACAAGGAGTTGTTGTCCTACACAAAATTCATACAACATTCAACCCAGCAGATTTCCTAACTAAGACAGTACCTGGTCAGAAGTTCCAGCTTTGCTGTGAGCTTCTCAACGTCCACTGAAGTGGAGGAGCGGCTCCAGGTAACTCCATCGACCTCGCAGAACAAAAAAAAAAAATAAGTTGAGTTAGTGTATGTGAGGTGTGTTACTCAAAGCGTCAGAATTGAGTCAAGGTTGAAATTTGAAATGGAGTTACCTGTGGAGATTCTGGAACTGTGCAGGTAGAGTCACAGGTTCCAGGTGGAGTATCTGACAAAAGAAGAACAAGGAAACGGGTTAGTTTCAGAAGAGGTTCGTATGAATGGAAATCAAGGTGATCAAAGGTTCAGGGTATAGAAGATACCCGAAGGAGATTCACGGTGGCTAAGGATTGGCGTCTGGTCAGGATCAGATTACGGTGAGATTGCCGGAGTACGCCGGAGTCAACGTCGGAGTCAACTGGAGGTTGTTGACCGAAGTTGGGTTAAGAGCTGGGCTCCCGAAGTGAAAAGTGCTGGGCCTCAACTTGTATTTGGCCCAAGAAGTAAAATTGGTCAGACCCAACAAAAAAAAGTTGTGGCCCACTCAACCTAAGCCCACATCGTGGAGGAGGACTCACCTGCGATATGAACAAGCGGCGACTAAGCTCGCCGGAGATTCCGAGGAAGTCGCCGATGGAGGCCGTGAGAAGACAGAGGCGGCTCGCCTGAGAAGCTAGGCAGAGAGGATTCGCCGGGAACCGCAAAGAAAAAGGGGGAAAAGGAGTCACGGTTGAGCTCTCACGAGCTGCTGGGCGACGAGAGTCGCGGTTGAGTTCTCACGAGCTGCTCGGCGACGAGGCATCGCCGTGAATGGAAGGTATCTCGCCTGTGACGGTGAGTGACCGGCCGGTGAAGCTTGTCGGTAATATTTCTTGGGTTGGCGGCTGTAGTTGTCGCAAGCAGAGAAAGGAGATCGATCTCGTAGGGTTAGATGTGGTTTGTCAAAAGGTGGATTTTGTGGATTGGGCCTCTGTTAGTTTGACAATTCACAAAATTGGGCTCTTGATGGGCCAGATGAGTTTGACACACAAAAAAAACCACAAGACCCAGAGACAATCCCTGTTGGTTACAAGAGCTATGCTTGCTACCACGAGAATTGAGGAAAAATTCTGCAAAGTCAAAAAGGAAGCATGGGCAAAGCATGGGCAAAGTCAAAAAGTAGCAGGCTAGTCTAGATAGTAGAAAAACATAAGTTTACATAATGTTTTTCTCTTATCTTCGACTAGAGAAGAGTGCTTCAAGTTTTCACTCTGTTTTTCCTGCTTGTAAGACGAGAGTGAGAGAGAGCTTGTAACCTTTTCTTTGTGATAGTGAAGTATTGGGGAGTGAGGGTACTCCCCCGAGACGTACCGGTTAGACCGGGAACTCGGTGATCAATCTTGGTGTCTTGTTTTCTTAAGCAAGCTTCCGAAATCGATTTTACTCTACAGTTTCGCTAAGCATTATATATTTTAACCGGCTTGTTTAAAGTGGGGATACAATATAAGCAGGGCCTGTGACTTTAGAGATAGGGGCTTACAATGGAAGTATCCCTTCCTTGGTGTCTAGTACATTTTCATGGACAAAGGTAGCTCAAACTATGTTCATATATATGTTGATCACAAACCCAATAATCTGATATTTGGATAATTTTCTCAGATGGCAAACATATTATTTTTGGATCAGCCAGTTGGAGCTGGCTTCTCCTACTCAAAAACTCCAGTTGTTGGTAAAACTAGTGACACACATGAAGTTAAGAAGATCCATGAGTTTCTTCAAAAGGTAATAATTAATATAATAGACTAACTTATTTTATTTTTAAAGCATTTGTTTTTGCGCATAAAGCTCTTGCGTATGTTATAATTCTCTTTGTGTAAGCTTAATGATTAATCCAGTTTAATCACACCAGTTAGCCAAACTCGTTGAACCCTCCCATCTTATTTACTTTCCAAGTTATTCAAGCTTTACACATACTGATTTTTTTATTCAAACCGAGCATGAAATGACTAAGGTGTTTATTGGTATTGCTCTGAGTTGTTTGCTCATCAAAAAAACACCAACATTTAGAGTGTTTTTTTTTACCGTCCAGTGGCTAAATAAGCATCCCGAGTTTTTCTCCAACCCTTTTTATGTTGCCGGAGATTCTTATTCCGGTATGATTGTTCCGGCCCTCATTCAAGAAATCTCAAAAGGTATGTTTTGCTCTAGTCTCAAGTCTGGGATATATATATATACGGGCCTCTGGCCAGAACTTCCTAGTCATATAAAAAGGTATGTTTACGGTTTTCAACCTAACCGAAAACTTTCTAAAAATGCCAACCATAGGGGTTTTAAGATTTAACCAAAACCGATTCAAATCACCTAATTTAGGTTTGGTTCTGTTCTGTTTTTTCGGTTATGGATTTTTGCCATCCCTAATATAGACACTATTTGCAGAAAATTATTTATGTTGCGAACCTCCAATAAATCTACAGGTAATCGATATTTAATGGCTTTCTTATATTGTGTATACTTCTTGTCTGTTTAGAACACTAAAGATTGATACTTACATATTTTCTTTCCAAAATAGGGTTATATACTTGGAAACCCGATAACACATTATGAAATTGAAAAAAACTTTCGCATTCCATATGCTCATGGAATGGCATTAATCTCTGATGAACTCTACGAGGTATGAAGTATATGGAATGCTTAATTTGTTATTTTGTCATTAGAGAGTCTGACCTTATAGTTTTATCATTTTACGAACCGGATCTAACCTTGCCATTTTTCAAAGCCTCAAATGATATAATTGTGTTCAAAACTTTTTTTTGTTTTACAGTCAATGAAAAGAATATGCAAAGGAAATTATGGAAATGTAGATCCTTTAAACACAGAATGCTTAAAACTCATTGAGAATTACCAAAAGGTACTCTGGAATGTAGTTGATGTTAAGTACTCTATGTCGTAATGATCATCACTAATTCAGGCTTAAATGGGTTAATTTACAGTGTACAGACAGAATAAACGAACATCATATTTTAATACCAGAGTGCGATATAACATCTCCGGATTGCTTTGTAAGTAATACTTATCTCCTCTATCTAGTGATCTATAAAAATGGTTAGCGGGAAAATAACTGATTTAATTTGTTTTGTCATTAGAGAGTCTGGCCCTGAGTTTTATAGTTTTATCATTTAGTATGATGAAAATTTTGATTAAATCTAGCATTTGCCTAATTTGATAGATATTTGTTAGGAGATCTCGGAGAGATCAAATGAAAAAGAAAGTTAACATATTTGTATATTTCTTTATTGTTAAACATGTAGATTTTCTATTATCAAATATATAAAGAACTTGTTAGCCAAATCATGTGTTTGTATAAATAAGCATATTGACTAATCAATAAAATTGAGAGAAACTATTATAGTTCTAAGGTTTTCTCCAAATTCTATCATGGTATCCACAAAAGATTGTCTTTTTATGATATTCCAAAGAAACATATTTACAAGGTTTCTTTTGCAAGTACCATATGTATTTTCTCCTTACAAACTGGGCCAACGACGAGAGAGTTCGCGAAGCTCTTCATGTCAATAAGGTATGTGTCAAGTTTATTTTAAGATCATTGATGATATATAATAAATAGTGTTATAGTCACAAGGACGATTTGTGATTACAGGGGAGTATAGGTGAATGGGTGCGATGTAATAGGACTATTCCGTACAACCCTGACATTAAAAGCAGTGTGCCATACCATATGAATAACAGCATTAACGGCTTCAAATCTCTTATCTTCAGGTTAGAGCTAAATCTATCATGTGATCGAGTTTTAAACTGGAATTTTGTTACTGCAAGTGCACGTTTGAGTCACTTGTATTGAAATTGGGATCAGATCCACAAGAAATAGGAATATTTATATATACTAGTAATAGGATTTTCCACTCTTACCTACAAAATTCAAGAAATTATAAAAATATGTGCGGTTTATGGTGAACAGTGGTGATCATGATATTCTGCTGCCTTTCATGGCAACTCAAGACTGGATAAGATCACTCAATTACTCAATCATTGATGACTGGAGGCCTTGGATGATAAACGATCAAATCGCTGGGTATATATATGTATTATTTTGTGTTTAGGTTTCTCTTGTTCATTCATTTTCTCTTCGTATCACAAGCTTAATTATCATATATAACTCAAGTAAAAATCGTTTTTGGCTTTTTCTTGACAGATACACGAGAACTTATGCCAATAAGATGACATTTGCTACTGTCAAAGCAAGTCTTCGTGTTTCAACTTAACATTTTGTTTTGTCATTACATTACATTTAAAATGTTACCTTTTTAATTTGTTTTGTGCGTTTTGATTATAGGGAGGTGGACACACACCAGAGTATAAACCTAACGAGACCTTTATCATATTCCAAAGGTGGATCAGTGGCCAGCCTTTGTAATAGAGACAAGCTCATGGAAGTTTATTGAGAGTCTATTGAGTTTTATAAAATACAAAAATCCAAACAATTCTCAAAATTTTATAAAATTTCAAAAATCCATGAATAACACATCACGGTTAAAAAAAATATATCACATAACACCAAAATTATTGTATCAAAACCCTAAAGATAATTAAAATAAGACAAAAGACATGTTTAAATAATAATATTCTAAAACAATTCTTTATAGCTTAGGTAAAACACTTAAAAAATTTGTTTTCGTGGATTTTTAATTTTATTTTAACCATGTTGTGTTATTCATGGATTTGTTTTTATTTTTTGAGTTTTTAGAAATTTGTGAGAATTTGTTTGTATTTTTGAGTTTTTAGAAATTTTTTATCCAAAAATTCAAAACTTAAAAATAATATATTTTATGCAAAATTTAAAATTATTGTTTCTTAACATAACATTTTTTGGACTTTTTTAATTTTTTGGGGATTTTTTTTTAATTTTTTGGAAATTTAATGTAATATTTTATCATTAAATATAAACACTGTTTCAAACCGTGTATAGTTCGGTATACATCTGTGAACAAGATGTTGTAAAATGAACACACGGTTCACAGTTGGAGATTTAAAATGGGCAACAAAAATAGTTTAGGTATTAAAAAGCTTATCGGAATAAAATTAGGGTATTTTTATGGAATTTTCCCTATATATAATATGGAATAACGTGTAACTAGACATTAAGAAGTGATCAACTTTGGTTATGTTTATGTCTTTGATGATGTATACTTCATAATTATGTATTTGGTTTTGCTACACTTATTGTGTTTTTTGGTTAAGTTATATGAAGACTTGTTTACGTTTTGCTAGACTTCGTGTATTTTGGTGATGTATTGTTTACGTTTCTTTCAAACTCTTCAAACTATTGGTATTGCTAATGTTATGTATGAAATTAGTATGTTTGACTTTCAAGTATTGTGATAATAAACACCACATAGAATTTGTATGTTATAATTATATGTGGTTCATGTGTTTTTGTTTTAAATCTCATTAATTTTGGTTATCCATACTAAGCAAATATTAAACTAAATAAAGTTACTGATTTCGTCAAGCACCTTTAAAAATCATCGTGGACTGTCTTATAATCACTAATTCAAAACACAAATATACCATCATTTAGAATTCAATTATCATTTGTACAAATTCAAAAACAAATCTACCAAATCCAAATATCCCATTAATTATACTCTTAGAAGAATACGTTGAATCGAAGACGGAAATGTCGCCGTAGACTCGGCCGCCGTCGTGAAGCCCAGGAACCTGTCGGAGATAACATCAATTTAACACTATCAATTGAAAATAGAACAAATGAAACAAGTTTACCATAACGAATTAACCAAGTCTACCAGAAAAACGGATTAAACAAGTCTACCAGAACGGATTAAACAAGTCTACTATAACGTTTTAAACAAGTATACTAGAACGTTTTAAACAAGTCTACCAGAACGTTTAAACAAGTCTACCAGAACGTTTTAAACAAGTCTACCATAACGTTTTAAACGTTTTTAACAATTCTCCCTAAATCTACCACTATTAACGGAATTTCGTCGAACAAGTGGTGTGCATACCTCATGAAGCCGCATATCAACCAAAAAACGAGGTTTTCTCTCCTTTCATCGGGAACTCGTGTCTCCCCTCCGCGTGTTGCCTCAAGAACGACCAAACGACGCCGGATCTCATCGCCCTCGGAAGGAACTCGCCGAAGAAGATGAAAAAACTCATGAGAAACAGAAAAGTTCCTTACCAACTCGTCACCAGAATCAATGGCCGTGAGGCTGGAACGTTGACGTCGGAGTATATCTCGCCGATGAAAACGAGAAGACGAGAGGTTAAGAACGTTTTAAACAAGTCTACTAGAACGTTTTAAACAAGTCTACCATAACGGATTAAACAAGTCTACCAGAGCGTTTTAAACAAGTCTACCATAACAGATTAAACAAGTCTACCGTAACAGATTAAACAAGTCTACCGGAAAGAGGCGACGGAGCAGATCTGGTGGATCTACAACTTGACAAATCCCGATCTGTATCTCTGCAACTCAAATCAACGAAGCTACAAATCCCTCGACCTGAAGCTTTACCAAACCGACAGTGAGACGAGACGAAACAAACCAGAAAATAAGTCTATCATAAATTAGTAAAAGTCTACCAAAATGTATCAAACAAGTCTACCACAACGTATCAAACAAGTCTAACGTCAAGATTTTAAACAAGTCTACCATCAAGATTTTAAACAAGTAACAAATCTACCGCAATGTATTAAACAAATCTACCGCAAATGAAAATCTACTAATAAATCTACCATCATTAGGGGCATTTTATCGAACAAGTGGTGGGCGTACCTCATGAAACAACATATTAACCAAAAAAATGTTTGAAAGTTCGACGAGCACGTGTTCGGCTGCGGCGCCACGTTCGTAACCGTACCATCCGTCGGTCCAGAGTTCCCGGCGGAGCAAACGACTACAATCCGTCGTTGGGAAGCCGCTTTTAACCGTGTCGTTGCCTTGGCCGAAGATGTTGGCTCCGGGGAGCAGATCTTGTGGAAGACGGCGGTGGAGCAGTCGGAATCAACGCCGGAGATCCACTCACCATCACTGAAATCCGTTGGCGGAGGAGAGAGAAAAGGAAGAAGAAGATGGAGAGGAGAGAGAGAGAACCAAAAAAAGTAGAAGAAAAGAGATAGAGAGAGAGAGAGTCGTGGAGATGTTAGTTTTTTTTTTTTTTTAAGATTAATAATTAATATTTTAGTTAATTAAAAAAATGAGAATGGCAATTTCGTTATTAAAACGAAAAACCATACTTAAAGATCTTTTGACAACTTTTGAAGGTTATTTTAGTTAGTGGAACTTTTGTAAGAGTTATTCTATTAATATCACTATTTTTGAAGGTTATTATAGGTAATTTTCTCAAAAAAAAATCAAAAAATTGTTTTAGATTATCCTTAACAAGATGTTCGGAAACGATCTATGTTTGGCTATTTCCACCTTTTCGTGCTAAGCATGTATGCATGAATTGATATTTTTCAGCCGCATCATCAATTTTGTACCTAGAGATAAACCAATCAATCATAAACACACCAAAGTTTATATAAACTTCTCAAAATTTTATAAATTATCAGAAAACTATTGACACTACAAGAAAACAGGCGATTACCAACGAAATTTTACATCGAATATTAGCCGTCGTAAATTTACATCGAGTTTACGACGACATTATGACTCATTTTAAATTCGAAGTAATTTCGTCGTAAGTATTGATCGTCGTAACTGTACGTCGAAATTACGACGATATTACGACGATTTTTATATCGTCGTAATATCGATGTAATTGTACATCGATATTACGAAGAGATAAATTCGATGTAAATTACGACGAGTTTACGTCGATTGTGTCTAGGTAGGTGAGCACGTTTTTAAGCAGGGTTACCTAATTATTTACATCTAATATATTCATCGTAAATCCGGCGTATATGCGATGTAAAATCGTTGTAAATTTTATTTGGATGTAAATTCGATGTAAACTTTCGATGTAAATCCATTGGTAAATCATAAAAATTTCTATAAATACTAGCGTACTTCAAACGAAAGTATCAAAAAAAAAACAAACTCTTATAAAAAAACCATTTCAAAAACTATTTTAATAAAATGTCCATATACGAACTACGAAAATAGATGTATATGCATAAGGATTCAGAAGGATCGTTGACGAAAGAATTCGAAGAGGGGCTTGAAATATTCACGTATCAGGCCGGAAATATGCAAACAACCCTCGAAAAGTGTATCATAAAAGTTATATTTATTAAAAGCCATCTAAGAAAATTAGTAATAGAACAATAAATTTAGTAATAGCTTGTATTTTGCATAATATAATAGTGCTGACTATTCATTTTTATAATTTTATTTCTAAATAGAAAAAAATGAACCCAAATATTTTTGGTATATTAAAAAGAAGAAAACAAATTATACAAGTGTTACCGTATTCAGAAGAAAAAAAAATGAGAAATTTGCAAATTCTGTCACTTTGTTGAACTTTGCTTTGCATTCTAGCACTTTCAAATTTTACTAAAAATTTATAGCACTTTCCTGTGTAAATTGATTGTTTTAGCCCTGCTCTGGATTAATTTGTGTACTGTACATTTCAGACTTTTTCAACAATTAAATATCAGTTGATGTGATCACTTTAAAATTTTATTTTTGCTAATTTCTTATACTCCATAAATTCCAACAATTCCTTACATATTGCTTAGCTTCAATCATTAGTTTTCATTTCACGATGGTTTCAAAGTCAATAATATTGGAATCTCTGATTTTTGGACTAATTCTACAAATTTTCAGAGAAAATAAAAACCAATAGACGCTTTGGGAGATTCAAAGTTGCTCATCCATGGCAGAAATTGAAAGACAAAAAAAAGATGTAAGAGAAGAAAAGATGAACGAGTGAGAGTTGACTTATGTGGAAAGAGAAAATGTTTTTCAAGTGTAACCAAATACTCTAACGTAAAGTTTATAGATATTTATTATAATTTTCAGAAACATATGTTTCTTTCTAAACATTTAAAAAAAAAATCAAAAAATTGTTTTAGATTATACTTAACAAGATGTTCGGAAACAATCTATGTTTGGCTATTTCCACCTTTTCGTGCTAAGCATGTATGCATGAATTGATATTTTTCAGCCGCACCATCAATTTTGTACCTAGAGATAAACCAATCAATCATAAACACACCAAAGTTTATATAAACTTCTCAAAATTTTATAAATTATCAGAAAACTATTGACACTACAAGAAAACAGGCGATTACCAACGAAATTTTACATCGAATATTAGTCGTTGTAAATTTACATAGACTTTACGACGACATTACGACTTATTTTAAATTCGAAGTAATTTCGTCGTAAATATTGGTCGTCGTAATATCGTCGTAACTGTACGTCAAAATTACGACGATATTACGACGAGATTAATTCGATGTAAATTACGACGAGTTTACGTCGATTGTGTCTAGGTAGGTGAGCACGTTTTTAAGCAGGGTTACCTAATTATTTACATCTAATATATTCGTCGTAAATCTGTCGTATATGCGATGTAAAATCATTGTAAATTTTATTTGGATGTAAATTCGATGTAAATCCGTTGGTAAATCCTAAAAATTTCTATAAATACTAGCGTACTTCAAACGAAAGTTATCAAAAAAAAGTATCTTATAAAAAAAAATATTTCAAAAACTATTTTTATAAAATATCCATATACGAACTACAAAGATGGATGTATATGCAAAATGATTCAGAGGTATCGTTGACGAAAGAATTCGAAGAGGGGCTTGAAATATTCATGTATCAGGCCGGAAATATGCAAACAACCCTCGAAAGCGGTAAGATGTTCTGTCTTTGTCGTAAATGCAAGAATACGAGATATATTTTTATTGAGACGGTGTGGAAGCATTTATTAAATAGAGGGTTTATGCCGCAATATTATGTTTGGTATCAACATGGAGAGGGTTTTGAAAAGAGTACTACTGATCAAGCTGATCGTAGTAGTAATTATCAAGGTCATGTATATTTTGATCAGGGTAGTAGTTATGATCATGGTCATGAAAATCAATTTGACCAGCAAGATCAAGATCATGATAGGATGCATGAAATGGTCAATGATGCATTTCATGAAACAAATGTTGATAATAGTGTTGAGGAACCCAATGTAGATGCAAAACGGTTTTAATTATGATATGCTAGCCGCTGCAAATCAGCCACTCTACGATGGATGTAGAGAAGGTCAGTCTAAATTATCGTTAGCAGCTAGGATGATGACAATTAAATCTGATCATAACTTAACTGAGGTTTGCATGGATGATTGGGCTGATCTTATTAAAGAGTATTTGCCAGATGATAATTTGGCTGCCGAAACATACTATGAGATACATAAGTTGGTGTTTAGTCTTGGGTTGCCTTCTGAGATGATAGATGTATGTGTTGACAATTGTATGTTGTTTTAGAAAGATTATGATAAGCTGCATGAATTTCGATTTTTCCAAAAGCCGAGATACAGACCACAAAATTCTGGGCGTAGTAAGATACCGTACCAATGAATGTGGTATCTTCCTATAACTGATAAGTTGAAACGATTGTATCAATCTGCAAGGACAGCTGGATCGATGAGGTGACATGCAGAACATTCGCAGAGAGAAGGAGAAGTGACTCACCCGTCAGATGCAAAAGCTTGGAAACACTTTAACATGGTACACCCGGAATTTGCTAAATTTAAGCGAAATGTGTATATTGGCCTCTGCACAGATGGATTTAGTCCATTCGGTATGTCTGGTATGAAATATTCTTTATGGCCAGTAATCCTAATGCCATACAACTTTCCTCCAAATATGTGCATGCAAAGAGAATTTTTATTCTTGAGTATATTAGTACCTGGTCCGAAGCGTTCCCTTGATGTGTTTTTGCAGCCTCTCATAAATGAGTTGAAATAGTTGTGGTCTACAGGAGTTCGTACATACGACTGTTCGAGGAAGAAAAATTTTACGATGCGTGTTGTGCTTATGTGGACAATAAGCGACTTCCATGCATACATGATGCTATCAGGTTGGACGACGCATGGGAGGTTATATTGTCCGTATTGCCTCGATCGGACATATGCGTTTCAGTTGAAACATGGTCGAAAAAATTGCTGGTTTGATTGTCACCGTCGGTTTCTACCAATCAACCATCCATATCGGAGAAACAAGCGATTGTTTAGGAAGAACAAAATCGTGCGTGTCCCCCCACCAGTGTATCTATCTGGGGAAGATCTAGAAGCGCAAATAGATAATTTTGGGGGACTAAAAACTGTAAATCGTGGGGGAAATTGGCACACTCCAGCTAATATGTCTGATGGATACGGGGATAATCACAATTGGCACAAGAAAAACATTTTTTTGGGAACTTCCGTACTGGAAAGATCATCTGCTGCGACACAATCTTAATGTCATGCATATTGAGAATTTTTTTTTTGATAACATCATGCATACGGTGTTAAACGTGGAAGGAAGAACCAAAGACAGCGGAAAGTCAAAGTTGGACTTGCCTGATATTTGTAACAGAAATGAGTTGCATATTATGAACAATGAGAAATCACAGTTCCTATATTTCGGTTGGGTGCCGAACAAAAGCCAGCGTTGTTCAATTGGGTTTTATCTGATGTGAAGTTTCCTGATGGGTATGTATCCAATCTGACTAAATCTGTTGAGAAAGGACAAAAGTTTTTAGGGATGAAGAGTCATGACTGCCACGTGTTTATGCAACGATTACTTCTTTTCGCATTAGCCGAACTCCTTCCAGGAAATGTTCATGAAGCAAATGGAGGTAAGAGACATCATCAAATCACATATAATTTGTTCAAATATTGCACTATATAATTGTTGGGTGTTGCAGGCATCGGAGGGTTTTTCCGTGATCTTAGTACACGGACGTTGTCAGAAGATGTAATTGCACAGTTGGATGCTAATATTCCAATATTGTTGTGCAATCTGGAGAAGATATTTCTGCCGGCGTTTTTTGATGTCATGAAACATATTCCCATTCATCTCCCTCATGGAACATTTTTTTTCCTACTTTGTAATTAATTAAATTTAATTTTTAACCGTTTTTTTCCGAATGTCATTTGTTTAGTCAAACGGAGGCGAACTTCCTCCGATGACTAGATTTTTTGAGGAAACTCACAAAAAGAAAGACGGTTCTTTTGTGGATCCTTGAGCAGAGCACCTCTACAATACCGACCAAGCACATATTGAGGAGCGTCAAACTCAGCTCTCTTAGCAGCTATCACCTGGAGGTAGCTCGGTTCAGTCCAACGCGGTTTTGACCACAGCTCAGATGGACGAGATATTTGAAGAGGTAATAATAATCATATTATATTTTTACGTAATTATTTCGTATTTAATTTAATAATTTTAACATTTTTTTTAGGTTACCCTGAAGAAGAAGGGCAGAGTTTTAGGGATGGGATCGATTCGAGGTAGTTTTGTTGCCTCGTCTTCGGCACATTATCCGAACGACGATCCGACTGGGTTGAGGAACGAGTTGAACACCGCCCATACCGAGATCAATACTTTTCGGGCGAAGCAAACGGAATCCGAACAGAAGATCCTTGGATTACATAAGATGATCCAAGGATACGATTCTCTGGTCGAGTTTCTTGCGGTGGATAATCCCGCATTGGCGAAAGCCCTGAGAGCGCAGCAAGCATCGACATCGGGACTGAGGGATGCAGATCAGGATATGGATTCGGTCGCTGCACAGCGAGAAGAATTGTTGCCGCGAACTGACGAAGAGCTTTTTGGATATTTTGGTATTAATTAGGATTTTGTAATTTGTAATTGAAACTATAATTTATATTTTATAATTATTTATTTTAATTTTATTTGTAATTTTATTTTTAATAATTTAAAATATTATTTAATAATAATATTTATTAATTAAATTATTAAATATGCTAATTCGATAAACCGTCGTAAATTCGTCGTAAACCATCCGTCGTAACATCGTCGTAACACCAGATGTCGTAAAATCATCGTACTTAATCCGTCGTAAAATCGTCGTAACTCATCCATCGTAATCGTCGTAAAATCGTCGTAACACATCCGTTGTATAAACGTCGTACACATCCGTCGTATGATCGTCGTATCACCTCATTGGTATAACGTTGTAAAAGCGTCGTAATATTACGATGCTTTTACGACGAATGTTTAACGACGATTTTCCGACGACTTATATACGTCCCAATAGTTACGACGATTTTACGACGTTTTGGGATTAACGACGAACGATTTACGACGAATTGACAATCGTCGCTAAATCGTCCCAAAGCTTGTTTTACATCGATTTTACATCGATTTTGTCCGTTGTAAAAGACCAGTTTTCTTGTAGTGGGAATACAAAATTGTTATATTTAATGGAAACATTTTCGGTTATGTTTAAGATCTCTAGTAACAATATATGTTTATTTCACGTGTATCAAACTTGGGGAAATTTCATTAAAAACAAATATTATGTATGGTCCCATACTTTACGTCATTAAATTTGGGTTCGTTATTTTCTATTTAGGGTTTAGATTTTTTTCCGTTATTATGTTCTTTATGTTTTCCACCATTTATGTTACTTATTACTTTACATTATTCAATTTGGGTTCGCTATTGTCCATATTTCCTATTTCCCATTTACGATTTAGATTTTTTTCATTATATGTTCTTAATTTATGGTTGTCATACTTTACGTTATTCAATTTGGGTTCGCTATTTTCCATTTAGGGTTTAAATTTCTATAGTTATATGTTCTTTATGTTTTCTATTCTTTATGTTAGTCTGTACTTTACGTTATTCAATTTGGGTTCGTTATTTTCCATATTCGCTATTTTTCATTTAATATTTAGATTTTTCCGTTATATATTCTTAATTTATGGTTGTCATACTTTACGTTATTGATCAATTTGGGTTTGCTATTTCCCAGTTAGGGCTTAGATTTTTTCCGTTATATGTTCTTAATTTGTGGTTGTCATATTTTACGTTATTCAATTTGGGTTCGCTATTTCCCATTTAAAGTTTAATTTTTTCCGTTATATGTTCTTATTTTATGGTTGTCATACTTTACGTTTTTCAATTTGGATTCGCAATTTCCCATTTAGGGTTTAGTTTTTATGTTAGATGTTCTTTATGGTTGTCATACTTTACAGTTCTCAATTCGAGTTCGTTATTTTCCATTTAGGGTTTAATTTTTTCCGTCATATGTTCTTAATTTATGGTTATTATACTTTACGTTATTCAATTTGGGTTCGTTATTTCTTATTTAGGGTTTAGATTTTTTCCGTTATTATGTTCTTAATTTATGGTTGTCATACTTTCGCTATTTCCCATTTAGGATTTAGTATCCCTTTTTCGGTTTAATAGCCCCTTAATATATAGTACCATTTAGGGTTTAGTATCTGTGAAAGGTTTAGTATTTCCCTTTTTGTATTTATGAAGTAATATTTATCATTTATCATTTTTAGTGTTTAAAGTTTAGGATTTAGTTTGCTGAATTTTTTCATAATTGTGTGGATGTCCACGTTAGTTTTGATAACGGTTATGGATGTTCACATATCTAATACTTTTTTAAAAATATACGTTATATTTTCATAATTATTTTTAAGTTTCTAAAATATATTAAAATGCATATCATATGATAGAGGAAAAAAATTATGATGAAATATATAATTAAATAAAATTTTCATTTGAAAATAAAGTATAAAAAAGTATAAAAACATTAAAACGAATAAGAGAACGAAATAATTAAAAAATATAATTATGAAAATATACAGAATTTTTGTGTGAGTGTAAAATTAAGATTTTTCTTAATATGTATTTACAAAAAATAATATACACAATAACATAAATTGTCTTTTACCAGTCATATCGCATAGACTTTTTTGTCCATTTTTGTCCATGATATACATAATAACAAAAAAATTCTTATAGCAGTCATGTCACAACGATTTTAATGTCTTATCCCCTCGTTCGTTCAGCGTAAACCATCTATTCCAATCTGACACACATGTCTCGTACATCAAGGGCTAAATGGTCCAAATTCGGGCCAAACAGTATTGAAAGTGTTACATTTACAAATACTTTTCAAAAGTATTAGATTGCTAATGAAACTTAAATAAAGTGATACCCAGTGCAAAAACCCCAAAAAAAATTAAAGAAACTAAGATCGACAATTTGATTTTAGAAACTTAAGTTTTTCATATTCCTTAACCCGGATCCATTTCTTTTTTCTTTCTAAATGTTGTTATGAAATTTTCCATATTAGATTCTAAATATGACGATCGTGTAGGTTTAGCTTATATAGTATATTTTTTAGGTTTCGTGAGAGAAAAAAAAAATCGAATTTGGGGTTAAAAATTTGGGAGTTTTAGGTTATAGAATTGGGGATTTTTTGTTTTTGTCCTTAAACAAATATTAATAGTGTAAGAACAATGTTATGTTAAAAACAAAAAGAAGTAGAGTATCTTTTTGGCTAAAAATCTGAAAGCTGAATCATTATTTTGTATATATATATATATATATATATATTTTTTTTTTCATCAAAAGCAATGAACATTTTGCACATGTAACTAGTAGATAACCAATTTATGTGATCTGACGCAAAATTCCAAAAGAAATTAACATTACTGGACAAAATATTTATTGTCAAAACCAACGACATGACTCTCGAAATGATTGCTCGATTCCCAGTCCACAGAAATAAAATGAGAACCCAACCTACTCAACGTGGAACCACTAGTGAATGAGCAAACGCTACCTACCCAGCGTGGTGACATTGTCTTTTGGTAATTGTTGATCCCGGGGATCACTAACGAAGATTAAGAAGATGATTAAGGAGAGAGATGTGAGATTTTCGTTAATTAGAGAGAGTTAACCACGGTTTAAGACAGATCGGGAATATTTTTGGGCAGACCGGGGGCCGTGTTCTTTTTATTGATGATGAAGGAAACGAGCAATTTAGAGTTACGAACTGGTTCCGAAGAACGTCCAGTTCGGCGTTCTAAATCACTATCTTATTACAAAGAGAGAGAGAGGTCGGGTTACTCGTGGTAGGTGGGATACAAAATTTCCAGATCCGCATCATTAATGACATCGAGGGGTATTTATACTGGCAGTTGACTTCCTGCTCCCCGGGATCTCGGGGCCACGTGGCGTCTTCGGCCTTTTTCGCGGGTAAGGTGGCCTAGGAGACGTGTTCCGGTTTTCGAGGAGGGAGGTCATGATGAGCTCGGCGCCATACCTCTGCAAGACAGCGCACTGTTTTACCAACTCTCCTCCACGTGTCCTTTTATCCTTCGTTGACTCCGCAGGGTTGGTGGGGCGTCCAGTCGAAGCCGTGTCTCTACGCGGGTAGGGCACTGTTCTACCAGCTCCCACGTGCCTTCTGCTCTTCTGACAATCCTGCTTTCGTGAAGTGTCAGCACGGATCCGAGGTGCGTCCTCGGGAGCTCGGGTGATACGAGCGCGGTGCCTTCAGGTCGGCGACCGAGCTGAAGAGGGGCCTTTCCTAAGATGGGCCTAACTAATTGGGGGTGCTAGGCCCACCTCCAACAATAGGCCCTCCCCCAGTTCGGTGTCGCGAGGCGAGGAGAGCGACCCGAAGTTGATCTGATGTTAGTTCGGCACATCTTAGGACGGTTCCTCGAAATTTGGGCGGAGGAGCGCGGGGTGTTACAGCCCAGATTTGAGCCCGTGCTCGTACGTGTTGACCTTTCCGGAAATTCGTAGACGGTTGGCGCGTACCCATCACGTGGGAGAACGAAAGGTCACCTCTTTTTTCGCGTGAGATGCCCACGCGCGGCGTGCGACAGACGCTTCGTGTTTATCGAGGCGTTTCCTGCTTTTGGCGTGAGAGAACGAGGAGTCGTCATCATTAGGTTTCTGGGCGGCCGTGCTTCTTTCGACACGTGTCCAGGCGTCGCTTCATTGTCCCCTTTCTCTATTTAAACCCCTCTTTCCTCCTCCTGTTAAAACCTTCTGCGCATACTCTCAAGGTAACTCCTTCTCTCTGATTTTCTCCTTCCTTTCTCTGTGTTTTTCGATTTCTTCTTCCTCCTTGTATAATGGCGCCGATGTTAGACGGAATCCGGGTTGAATCGAGCGATGAGTCGGCATCTCGTGACAATTGTAGTGATTCTCCGAGCTCTTCTTCCGACGGTTCTGGGCACGCCTCCTCTCCGAGTCGAGGCGCTGACAGTGGGGAACAGCCTGTTTCTTCGATTTCAAGGGCCGCCCCGCTGCTCCCTGGGACCCATCTCCGAAAGAAGGCGGTGATAAGGTCCTCCTCTGGTGGCCGCGGTGTTGGCCAAGTTTGGGGAGGAACCGGGCGCCTGGGCGACCGCGGTGGCCGTCAGGGCGGCCGCGGTGGCGGAGAGCGAATTACCAAGGCGAGGAGGTCCCCCTTGGTTTCGTACGAGCAGGGCGGGTCACCGACCTGGAGCACAGCGGAATCGCTGACTCTGCTGAGGGATTTGTGCGATTTCTCTGCTGGTGTCGAGCTCAGGCTACCCAGGGCGGACGAGCGCCCGTGGACTCCTCGGGCGGGCTTCGTCTGCCTGTATGAAGCTTTCTTCCAGAAGTGCGGGCTGCGCCTTCCTCTCCCCGAGCTGTTCGTCCAGTATTGCCGGGCGCGGGGTTTGGCCTTCTCGCAGGTCTGCCCGTCCACGATCCAGGGGATGATCGTGCTGCTGACCTTGGGGCACGAATGCGATGTGGAGGTGACGGTGCCCATGTTCGAGGCTCTCACCCAGCAGAAGGCAAATCCTGGGATTCCTGGGACTTACTACGCCGCTTTCAAGCCCGCAGCGAATATCCTGGAGGCACCCAGCTCGGGGTCCAAGGCTAGCAAGCTGTCGAAGGTCGAGGACTGGTCTCGCAGCTACTTCTACGTCCGGGCTACCGATGTGGTTGGACTCGACCCGTCGGCGAGATACACCCGGGATTGGAATTTTTCCCCGGGTAGGGATTTGTAGGTCGGGCTGCCTTTGCATGTTTTCGATCTGAATAATCGCTGCTTGTTTTGCTTTCAGGTCCTCACTCTTCTAGGTTTAAGTTGCCGGACTACGCAGGCATCCTTACTGTGCTCAGGACGGTGCGCAAAAGAGAGTGGAAGTCGTTCACCGCGGAGAGAATTGAAGCTGCGATGGCCGGAGGTCGGGGTTTTTTTTTTTTTTTTTTTTTTTTTTTTGACGGGTGGCGTTATTGCAGGTCGATCTAGGTTTGCCAGTCCGCTGTACGCGGATTCTTTTGTGGCGCCGCCTCCTCCAATGGTTGAGGTGCCGGTCCGGCGAGACTCGGCGCCGCGGGCTGGTGGGGGGTCGTCCGAGGCGGCTCTTTTGAAGAAGAGAGCGGCCGATGCTGCCGGCGCTAGGGCTGGCAAGAAGAAGAAGAGGACCGAGGTGGGAGGGTCTTCGACTTCAGGTCGGGAGTCTGGCCGGCCTGAAGAGGCTGGTTGCGAGCCCGAGGGCTCCCGAGGCGCTCTTGTCAGGGAGGCCGAGGTACCTGCTGCCGAGGTGCCAGCGGGGGGTGAGATCGAAGGGGCCCGGACCCTGGCGATCGAAGATGTCGCTGGTCGGGCGACGGAGGGCGGCGATGCGGTCGTCGTTGTGGAGGATCCTGCTGCTGTGCAGGAGGCCGAGGACCGAAGCGCTGATATAGGCGGCGCTTCGGAGGGTTCCGACGCTGGGCCTCGGGACTACAGCTTTTCCTTCCGTCATGAGGACGGTAGCAGCCAGATCATCGTCGACCAGGACGAGTTCGCCGAGCTGGCGCAGGCGATGATGTTCGGGGAGAAGCACCCGCACTTCCTGCCGATGGAGATGATGGAGTCCGATTCCTTTCGCGCGGCGGCGCGTTCTGCAGCTCGGGTGAGCTTTCGCTGCTGATTTAGTTATTTTTATCGGGGTTCGTTGCATGTTTTTGCTAACAGCTGGTTGGACGCAGACGATGGCCCTTACCGCCTTTCTAGCGGAGGCCTATGAGAAGCGACTCGCCGAGAAGGACGCGTCGCTCAGCTTCCTGAAGGGGCGCCAGGAGGCCAGCGCGCAGATCCAGTCCGCTCTCGCTCGTGGGCTGGAGAAGGAGTTGAGGGAGGAGAAGGCTCGATCTGCGGCGCTGGAGGAAGAGGCGGCGCGGGTGCGAACCCGGGCTGTAGAGGTGAGCAGTCTTCAGGGCGAACTGGAGGCTGAGAGGGCCCGATCTGCCGCTGAGAGGGCTCGGTCGGCTGCTCTGGAGGAGGAGGTCGGGCTCCTGAAGGGGGAGAGGGAGACGCTCCGCTCCAGGGTTAAGGGGCTGGAGGCCGCCATAGGCCGGGCGAATGTGGCTGTGGCTGCGGAGAGCGACCGGGTAACGGCCAGGTGGGAGGCGCAGAACCGGAAGTGGTCCGCGAAGATGGAGAAGATCCGCGCCCATCTCGACGGTCGCAGCGGGGCCTTAGAGCCTCACCTGCTGTACAACCAGGTGATCGGCGTAAGGGCGTGCCTCAAGAGGATGGAGGCCGAGGACGGGGTGTCGGTACCGTGGTATCGGTATCGAAAGCTGGATGAGGACGAAGCGGCATTTGGTGCCCAGCTGGACGAAATGGATTTTCCGGACTTCACCCCGGAAGATCTGGACATCCCTCTGGACCGCGCTCATGACGTCCAGCTCGAGCGACTTATGCCCGTGGCTCCATCCGACACTCCTGTGGTGGATTTGACCTCGGACGCTCCGCCAGCTGCTGAGGCCGTTCAAGCGGATGCGCCTGTGGAAGACCCGGCCCCGGCTGACGTTGAAGCCGGCACTACCGCGCTGCCTGCTGAGGCCGTAGCTGAGGAAGAGCGGACCGAGCAGCCCCTGCCTGGTGAGCACGACTCGGAAGTGGGGGCGGATGGCCCGGAAGATGTGAATGGTACCCGTGCTGACGGGGGTGAAGATTTACCGGCCGATGTGGCGTTGTAAAGATTTTCTTTTTTGTAGTTTTTCTTTTTTGTTTTCTTCTCTCTCTCTTTGTAAGGACCGGGCCGTGGGCCGTTTATGTAAGTGCCGTTTCGAGGCTTTTTGAATAAGAATCGTATTTCCGAGCTCGTCGCTTTCTCTCTCTTTTTTTTTTGTAGAGATCGGGCCGTTGGCCGGTTATGTAAGTGCCGTTTTGAGGCTTTTTTGAACGGTAGAGTAGGTCGTAAACCGTACCCTGTCATGTATGCAGGTCGTGGACCGTGCCTTTGTATTGGGTGCGAGGTATGACTCGGCTTGAGATACTTAATGCTTGTGTATCTTTAATATTTTTAGTGGGTGCGAGGTGATCTCGGCTTAAGGTACTTAAAGCTTGTGTACCTTTTTTTGGTGCGAGTAGCGAGCTCGGCTTTGAGACACTAAATTCTTGTGTGTCTAGTAGAGGTGCGAGCCCTGGGGCTCGGCTTTAGTACTTATAGCTTGTGTACTAGGTGAGTGCGAGCATTGGAGTTCGGCTTTAGCACTTATAACTTGTGTGCTGGGGAGAGCGAGCACCGGAGCTCGGTCCCCTTTTTTTTTTTTTTTGGTAGTGCGAGCATTGGAGCTCGGCCTTTTTTTTTTTTTTTTTTTTTGTAGTGCGAGCATTGGAGCTCGGCTTTTTTTTTGTGTGTGGAGTGCGAGCATTGGAGCTCGGCTTTTTTTGTAGTGCGAGCATTGGAGCTCGGCGCTTTTTTTTTTTTTTTTTTTTTTTTTGTGGAGTGCGAGCATTGGAGCTCGGCTTTTTGGGAACAGGTCGGGGACCGTATTCCTTTGTCAAAAAGGCTTTATTAGATTAATAGCTGAGCCCTGGTTAGGGGTTGCCTACGTACCCTTTAATAGAAGGGATCAAGCCAGTCGTAGTTCGTTTGTTTACAAAGGCGGAGAGCGGAATGGAGCCCGGGGGCTTAATAGTAGAACCGTTTGAGGTTCATCGAGTTCCAGGAGCGCGGGATTGCGTCGCCGTTCATCGTGACTAGCTCGTAGACGCCGGGCTTCACGATCTTGGAGATGAGGTAAGGGCCCTCCCAATTTGCCCCGAGTTTACCGGCGTTCAGCTCGGCGGTGTTTTCGAAGACCTTGCGGAGGACCAGGTCGCCCTCGGCGAAGAACCTGCCTCGAACCTTCTTGTTGTAGTACTTGGAAGCGAGCTGTTGGTAGTTCTGGATCCGGAGGAGGGAATGGTCCCACTGCTCCTCGAGGAAATCCAGCTCGCTTAGTAGGACGGTGTCGTTCAGGGCGGGCTGCTGGGTGAGCATAGCGCGGCGAGGAGTGGGGAGCCCGACCTCGGATGGGGCCATTGTTTCCATTCCGTGGGAGAGGCTGAATGGCGTGCGACCTGTCGACGTCTTCGGCGTTGTGCGATGGGACCAGAGGACTCCATCGAGCTCGTCGGCCCAGGACCCCTTCTTGTCGTCTAGTCGCTTTTTGAGGCCTTCGAGGATGGTTTTGTTGGTGGCCTCGGCTTGTCCGTTCCCTTGTGGATATCTCGGGGTGGATTTACTCAGCCTGATTTTCCACTTCGCGCAGAAGTCTTCGAAAAGGAGCGATGTGAACTGGGCACCGTTGTCGGTGACGATTTCGTAAGGCAGCCCGTGCCGGCAGATGATGAACTTCCAGACGAACTTTCGGACGTCCTCTGCCGTGATCTTAGCGTAAGCCTCGGCTTCAACCCACTGGGTGAAGTAGTCGGTCATTACTAGGATGAAGCGCTTTTGGCGAGATCGGGGAAGGGGGCCGACTATGTCCATGGCCCATCGCATGAATGGATAGGGTGCTACCGCGGTGGTAAGGAGCTCGGTAGGACAATGAATGAGGGGACCGTGACGCTGGCACTTCTCGCACCGGGCTGTGAATTTTTCGCAGTCTTGAAGCATTGTTGGCCAGTAGTGTCCTTGGTTCCGTATTCTCAGGGCGAGGGCCCGGCCGCTGGAGTGGTTTCCGTCGGCGCCCTCGTGCATTTCCTTCATCACGTCAATGGTTTCCTGCCCGTGGAGGCAGCCGAGCAGGGTCCCCGAGGCGCTCCACCGGAACAGATTGCCGTCCAGCATCGTGTATCGGGCGCACTTCTTCCTTAGTCGGCGAGCGGCCCACCGGTCTGGGGGGTGAACGCCGTCTGCGATGTACAGCAGTAGGTCGACTCGCCAGTCTGGTAGTTCGGGCTCGGCCGGCGGGGGCGGTAGGTCTTCGGGAGGTGGGACGTCTTGGTCAGGGTCCGCGGCCTGGGGGTTGATCAGGTAGGCCCCTTTTGGCAGTTCGATGCTAGGGAAGTCGATACTCTCGACCGGGATCACCCGTCGTTGGGCTGGGGCCGAGGTGGAGGCCAGCGCGGCGAGGGCGTCTACGGAAGTGTTATCGCCTCGGGGGATCTTCGTCAGGGTGAACTCGGAGAAGTCTGCGGCCAAGCCTTGGGTCACCTTGAGGTAAGCATCCTTGCGATCGTTCTTGGCCTCGTACTCCCCGCTGAATTGATTGGCGACGAGCTGGGAGTTGCAGTAAGCTCGGATTTTCTTCGCGCCGACCTCCTTGGCAAGGCGCAGGCCGGCAATCAGAGCTTCATACTTGGCCTCGTTATTTGACGCTGGGAAGGCCAGACGGAAAGACTGCTCGAGGATCTCCTTGGTCGGGGACTCGAGGCGTATGCCGACGCCAGAGCCGTGTTTGGAGGCCGATCCGTCGACGTGCAGGTTCCACACTTCGGGGACTTCATCGACTGCTAGCTCGGGTACCAATTCGACCAGGAAATCGGCCAGGACCTGCGATTTGATAGCGGTCCGACCTCGGTACTCAATTTCATACTCGCTCAGCTCGACAGCCCACTTCATTATCCGACCAGATCGGCTCGGGCTGTGGAGGATGGTTCTGAGGGGGTAGGTGCTTAGGACGGCAATCGCATGGGATTGAAAATAAGGCCGGAGCTTTCTGGCTGCGACGAACACCGCCAAGGCGAGCTTCTCCAGAGTCGGGTACTTGCTCTCCGCGTCGTCTAGGGATTTACTGATGTAAGAGATGGGCCTCTGGTCACCCCGGTCTTCCCGTACTAGCACTCTGCTGACCGCTGACGCAGAGATGGCGATATAGAGGTATAGGGTTTCGCCTTCTTCTGGTTTGGACAGGACGGGAGGAGTGGATATGTACTCCTTCAGCTGTTGGAGGGCTTCCTCGCACTTGTCGTCCCACTCGAACCGCTTGTTAGCTCGGAGCAGTTGGTAGAACGGGAGGCACCTCTCGGTAGAGCGGGAGATGAACCGGTTGAGCGCGGCGATTCTCCCAGTGAGTCGCTGTACTTGACGCGTGCTCTCTGGGGACTTGAGGTCGGTGATAGCCCGGATCTGCTTGGGGTTAGCCTCTATCCCGCGCTGGGTAATGATATACCCTAGGAATTCGCCCGACGTGACGCCGAAAGAACACTTGGCTGGGTTCAGCTTCATGTTGTATTCGTTCAAAGTCCGGAAGCAGGATTGGAGATGAGCGACGTGGTCGGCTGCTACTAGGGATTTTACCAGCATGTCATCTATGTATACTTCCATGGTGCGGCCTATTTGATCGGCGAACATCCGGTTGACGAGCCGTTGGTAGGTGGCTCCGGCGTTTTTGAGTCCGAAGGGCATTACCTTGTAGCAGTAGATGCTCCGGTCTGTGATGAACGCGGTCTTCTCTTGGTCATCGGGGTGCATGGGGATCTGGTTATACCCCGAGAAGGCATCCATGAAAGAGAACAGCTCGTTCCCTGCCGTAGCTTCAACGACTTGGTCGATTCGAGGGAGGGGAAAGCTGTCCTTTGGGCACGCCTTGTTGAGGTCGGTGAAATCCACGCAGACACTCCATTTCCCGCTCTTCTTCTTGACTACCACCGGGTTGGCCAACCAGTCCGGATATTTGACCTCGGTGATCGAGCCGGCTGCGGTGAGCCTTTCCACCTCGTCGTTGACTGCCTGGGCGCGCTCGGGGCCCAGCTTTCGCCGCTTATGCTTGATCGGTCTGCAGGTTGGGTCCACATTGAGCTCGTGGCTGCACGTCGCGGGGTCGATGCCGGGCATATCGCCGGTTGACCAGGCGAAGGTGGAGACGTTTTGCCCCAGGAAATCGACCAGCTCTTTCTTAATGTCCTCGTCGAGGTCGGTTCCGATGCCGACGCAACGGGCGGGGTCGCTCGGATTGATGTTGACCTGAGTGACGAGGTCTTCTCCCGGGAGATCCCGAGTGATTGCCTCACCGGGCTGATACGCGCTGACAGCCAAGCAGGCCGGTGCGGCGTGGCGCAGCTTGTGCTCAATGGCGAAGCAGGCGCGAGAGACCCTCTGGTTGCTCCTAAGAGTATATGTGCCGGCCTGGTTGGGGAACTTGAGGCATAGATGGTACATCGAGGTGACTGCCTTCATCGAATGCAGCCAAGGGGTCCCGAGGATGATGTTGTAGATCGGGGTGGTATCGAAGACCACGAACTTGACGATTTTCGTGACCCGACCTACGTAGACCGGCATTTCGATGGTGCCGATTCCGTTGACGGTCTCCCCGGCGAAGCCGGTCAGAGGGATGGAGTGCGGCTTGATTGCGGCTCCGTTCAGGTTCATCCTAGTGAGGGTGTCTTTGAAGATGAGATCGACCGAGCTGCCCGTATCGACGAGGACTCGATTGACATCGCAGTCGGCGACCCGGACTTGCACGACAAGGGGGTCATTGTGGGGCTGGTGGACCCCGATCGCGTCGGCCTCGGAGAAATATATCCCCCTTTTGCTCGTGTCTTGCGCATCGATCTCCGGGCCGGAGTGCCATTTCAGGGACGCGTCGGTCCTTCTCTCGTGACGCTTGATGGACCGCACTGAATCGCTGCACGAGAGGAGACCTCCCATGATCATCCCTATCAGAGTCCGCGCCGGGGGAGGCGACCTGCCCCTTTCCTGGTCTCGCGAGGGGGATCTCCGGCGGCGATCATCATTCTGTGCGTGGTTATCGGGCCTAGCCCGGCCATATTCGCGGCCTTGATTATCGCGGGATTGTGCTCGGTCGTCGTCCCGGGCGTGTGGACGCAGCCGCTCTGGGACGTGGATTTCCCCCCGTTGGAATTGGTTCAGCAGGACCTCTTGGAGTGCGCGGCACTGCGAGGTCGGGTGCCCCTTTCTCTGGTGAAAATCGCAGTAGGCCGACCTGTCATACTGCTCGTCTGGTCAGGGCTCCCTGTCGTTTAGCTCGTCGGGACGCCGATCCGGCTGGCGGTTCGTTGACGAGGAACGAGGCGGCCTGCTTTCCTTTGCTGCGCTGGTACTCATCATCGTAGTGTTGGCGGGGCTCCTGATACCATTCTTGGGGTCGCTCCTTCGGGACCGGGGCCCTATGCGAGGCGCTGTTTCTTGACTCAGCCGCCTTTTCCTCCTCGAGCTCGACGAAGAGTCCAGCGAGCGCGGCCTGTTGAGCTTCATATCGTCCTTGAAGGCCGAATCAGCCCGCAGACCCTTTCTTAGAGCGGGGAGCGCTGACTCGTCCGTCACGTTGCTTTGGAAGGCCGTGGCTTTGAAGCGCTCTATGAAGGACCTGAGCGACTCCTTTGCTCCTTGGTTCATCGCCCAGAGGTCCGCGCTGGATGCGGACTGCCGGATGTAGATGGAGTAGTGCTCGAGGAAGGTAGTCGAGAGATCTCTGAAGCTGTCTATGGAGTGCGTCTTCAGCCGGGAGAACCATGTGAGGGCCGGGCCGGTGAGGTTCTCGACGAAGAGCTGGCAGTGGGCGGCCTCGCGCTCGTCTGGAGAGAAGTGGGCGCGGCTCATGGCGATGGTGAACGCCGTAAGATACTGGGCCGGGTCGGTGGTGCCCGCGTAGGGCTGGAGTTTGAGCTTCCCGAGGTGCTGGAGCGGGACGGAGGCGATCCGGTGGGTGAACGGCGTGTTTTGCGTCTCTCTGAGGACGCGATCTATTTCCGGGGCCGCGCTGGTGGCCTGGTGGATTTTGGAGGACATCGCGCGAATTGTCTCCTTCATAGCTTCGAACTCGGCGTCCCTGGAGCGCTCCGAGCTGGATCGGAGACGGTGGGCTTCGTCGCCCGGGTGGCTTCCTACGGCCGGGGCGAAACGTCCGCTCTGGCCTTCGGATCTTGACGGTGAGTCGCCGGGCCGGCTTATCCGGATGCGCGGGGTTTCTTCCCGAGAGGCCGGCTCTCTGAGATGGACGTCGGGGGATCCGGTGTTGTCTGGCCGGTCACGGGAGGCTCCTAGAGTGGCGAACCGTTGATCGGTAGCTCGCGTCAGCTCGTCTATTCTGGCGAGCAGGGTCTGCATTACGGCGGATAGCGTGGGCTGGTCTTCCGGTGCTCGGGGTGCGTTGTGGGCAGCAGAGTCGTCGGAAGGAGTGGGCGTCGGAGCCGGGGGCGGAGCCCTGAAGAACTCTCGGGGAATCGGCCGGTTGGTAGCCGCCTGGGCTGACGGTGGGGCGGTCGCTGTTGTATGAGTCGTCGGCGGGGCCGTTGTCTGGGCCTGGGTCTCCAGGTCTGACAACACTCTTGGGGGCGGAATTGCCATCGTTGCTGCGGTTGCGGTTGTGGTTGAAATGCTCCTTGCGTATAGAAGAATCTCTTAGCCCTCCTTCTAGCGCCAATTGTTGATCCCGGGGATCACTAACGAAGATTAAGAGGATGATTAAGGAGAGAGAGGTGAGATTTTCGTTAATTAGAGCGAGTTAACCACGGTTTAAGACAGATCGGGAATATTTTTGGGCAGGCCGGGGGCCGTGTTCTTTTTATTGATGATGAAGGAAACGAGCAATTTAGAGTTACGAACTGGTTCCGAAGGACGTCCAGTTCGGCGTTCTAAATCACTGTCTTATTACAAAGAGACAGAGAGAGGTCGGGTTACTCGTGGTAGGTGGGATACAAAATTTCCAGATCCGCATCATTAATGACATCGAGGGGTATTTATACTGGCAGTTGACTTCCTGCTCCCCGGGATCTCGGGGCCACGTGGCGTCTTCGGCCTTTTTCGCGGGTAAGGTGGCCTAGGAGACGTGTTTCGGTTTTTGAGGAGGGAGGTCATGATGAGCTCGACGCCATACCTCTGCAGGACAGCGCACTGTTTTACCAACTCTCCTCCACGTGTCCTTTTATCCTTCGTTGACTCCGCAGGGTTGGTGGGGCGTCCAGTCGAAGCTGTATCTCTACGCGGGTAGGGCACTGTTCTACCAGCTCCCACGTGCCTTCTGCTCTTCTGACAATCCTGCTTTGGTGAAGTGTCAGCGCGGACCCGAGGTGCGTCCTCGGGAGCTCGGGTGATACGAGCGTGGTGCCTTCAAGTCGGCGACCGAGCTGAAGAGGGGTCTTTCCTAAGATGGGCCTAACTAATTGGGGGTGCTAAGCCCACCTCCAACAGTAATTATAAATGAACTTTTGCTTTTCCCTAAATTAATAGACTGAATCATATCCTTAGAAACTTACTAAAACGATAATGAGTTTGACACTAGAGTTCGTGCTTCTGCTACTACTCTTCTTGAGTCATCATGTTGATTCTGGCTCTATCGTCAAGTTTCTTCCTGGTTTCGAAGGTCCTCTTCCTTTCGAACTCGAAACAGGGTTTGTGTAAATATCTCTTTCTTTTTTACCAATGCAATTATGTGTTTCAATGGAGTTAGTAATAAGTCATTCTTCTGAATGAAAGATACATTGGTATTGGTGAGGAAGAGGAAGTGCAATCTTTCTACTATTTCATTAAGTCAGAAAATAATCCACAAGAAGACCCACTTCTTATTTGGTTAGCTGGAGGACCTGGATGCTCTTCTCTCATTGGCCTTTCTTATGAGATTGGTAAATTCTAAAATTTGTATCGTTTCGCTAAGCATTATATATTTTAACCGGCTTGTTTAAAGTGGGGATACAATATAAGCAGGGCCTGTGACTTTAGAGATAGGGGCTTACAATGGAAGTATCCCTTCCTTGGTGTCTAGTACATTTTCATGGACAAAGGTAGCTCAAACTATGTTCATATATATATGTTGATCACAAACCCAATAATCTGATATTTGGATAATTTTCTCAGATGGCAAACATATTATTTTTGGATCAGCCAGTTGGAGCTGGCTTCTCCTACTCAAAAACTCCAGTTGTTGGTAAAACTAGTGACACACATGAAGTTAAGAAGATCCATGAGTTTCTTCAAAAGGTAATAATTAATATAATAGACTAACTTATTTTATTTTTAAAGCATTTGTTTTTGCGCATAAAGCTCTTGCGTATGTTATAATTCTCTTTGTGTAAGCTTAATGATTAATCCAGTTTAATCACACCAGTTAGCCAAACTCGTTGAACCCTCCCATCTTATTTACTTTCCAAGTTATTCAAGCTTTACACATACTGATTTTTTTTTATTCAAACCGAGCATGAAATGACTAAGGTGTTTATTGGTATTGCTCTGAGTTGTTTGCTCATCAAAAAAACACCAACATTTAGAGTGTTTTTTTTTTACCGTCCAGTGGCTAAATAAGCATCCCGAGTTTTTCTCCAACCCTTTTTATGTTGCCGGAGATTCTTATTCCGGTATGATTGTTCCGGCCCTCATTCAAGAAATCTCAAAAGGTATGTTTTGCTCTAGTCTCAAGTCTGGGATATATATATGTACGGGCCTCTGGCCAGAACTTCCTAGTCATATAAAAATGTATGTTTACGGTTTTCAACCTAACCGAAAACTTTCTAAAAATGCCAACCATAGGGGTTTTAAGATTTAACCAAAACCGATTCAAATCACCTAATTTAGGTTTGGTTCTGTTCTGTTTTTTCGGTTATGGATTTTTGCCATCCCTAATATAGACACTATTTGCAGGAAATTATTTATGTTGCGAACCTCCAATAAATCTACAGGTAATCGATATTTAATGGCTTTCTTATATTGTGTATACTTCTTGTCTGTTTAGAACACTAAAGATTGATACTTATATATTTTCTTTCCAAAATAGGGTTATATACTTGGAAACCCGATAACACATTACGAAATTGAAAAAAACTTTCGCATTCCATATGCTCATGGAATGGCATTAATATCTGATGAACTCTACGAGGTATGAAGTATATGGAATGCTTAATTTGTTATTTTGTCATTAGAGAGTCTGGCCTTATAGTTTTATCATTTTACGAACCGGATCTAACCTTGCCATTTTTCAAAGCCTCAAATGATATAATTGTGTTCAAAACTTTTTTTTGTTTTACAGTCAATGAAAAGAATATGCAAAGGAAATTATGGAAATGTAGATCCTTTAAACACAGAATGCTTAAAACTCATTGAGAATTACCAAAAGGTACTCTGGAATGTAGTTGATGTTAAGTACTCTATGTCGTAATGATCATCACTAATTCAGGCTTAAATGGGTTAATTTACAGTGTACAGACAGAATAAACGAACATCATATTTTAATACCAGAGTGCGATATAACATCTCCGGATTGCTTTGTAAGTAATACTTATCTCCTCTATCTAGTGATCCATAAAAATGGTTAGCGGGAAAATAACTGATTTAATTTGTTTTGTCATTAGAGAGTCTGGCCCTGAGTTTTATAGTTTTATCATTTAGTATGATGAAAATTTTGATTAAATCTAGCATTTGCCTAATTTGATAGATATTTGTTAGGAGATCTCGGAGAGATCAAATGAAAAAGAAAGTTAACATATTTGTATATTTCTTTATTGTTAAACATGTAGATTTTCTATTATCAAATATATAAAGAACTTGTTAGCCAAATCATGTGTTTGTATAAATAAGCATATTGACTAATCAATAAAATTGAGAGAAACTATTATAGTTCTAAGGTTTTCTCCAAATTCTATCATGGTATCCACAAAAGATTGTCTTTTTATGATATTCCAAAGAAACATATTTACAAGGTTTCTTTTGCAAGTACCATATGTATTTTCTCCTTACAAACTGGGCCAACGACGAGAGAGTTCGCGAAGCTCTTCATGTCAATAAGGTATGTGTCAAGTTTATTTTAAGATCATTGATGATATAGAATATATAGTGTTATAGTCACAAGGACGATTTGTGATTACAGGGGAGTATAGGTGAATGGGTGCGATGTAATAGGACTATTCCGTACAACCCTGACATTAAAAGCAGTGTGCCATACCATATGAATAACAGCATTAACGGCTTCAAATCTCTTATCTTCAGGTTAGAACTAGATCTATCATGTGATCGAGTTTTAAACCGGAATTTTGTTACTGCAAGTGCACGTTTGAGTCACTTGTAGTGAAATTGGGATCAGATCCACAAGAAATAGGAATATTTATATATACTAGTAATAGGATTTTCCACTCTTACCTACAAAATTCAAGAAATTATAAAAATATGTGCGGTTTATGGTGAACAGTGGTGATCATGATATTCTGCTGCCTTTCATGGCAACTCAAGACTGGATAAGATCTCTCAATTACTCAATCATTGATGACTGGAGGCCTTGGATGATAAACGATCAAATCGCTGGGTATATATATGTATTATTTTGTGTTTAGGTTTCTCTTGTTCATTCATTTTCTCTTCGTATCACAAGCTTAATTATCATATATAACTCAAGTAAAAATCGTTTTTGGTTTTTTCTTGACAGATACACGAGAACTTATGCCAATAAGATGACATTTGCTACTGTCAAAGCAAGTCTTCTTGTTTCAACTTAACATTTTGTTTTGTCATTACATTACATTTAAAATGTTACCTTTTTAATTTGTTTTGTGCGTTTTGATTATAGGGAGGTGGACACACACCAGAGTATAAACCAAACGAGAGCTTTATCATATTCCAAAGGTGGATCAGTGGCCAGCCTTTGTAATAGAGACAAGCTCATGGAAGATTATTGAGAGTCTATTGAATTTAAAATTACGGTTTATATATAACTAGATCTGTAAGCTTGAGGTGTGAGTCAGATGTATTGTCTGGGAGCTGAAAGCTGTTTGGTTATCATTGTTTTCAATTGTTATGAAAGTTACTGAACCAATTTCAGCTTATGATTGAGCTGCAGGTTCATTTATGCATTTCTTGGTCTCGGTGCCATTCTCTGTGTTGTCACTTGTGCCGGACACATAGCTGCTAAAACAGTTAATAGATGTTGCCTTTAATTGGTAAACTTCTTTTCTTTTGTAAAAGCTCTTCCTGCAACTCGTTTGACAATAGTAGCATCTACGTTTCCTTTGCTAGCTTGGATTGTATGAATCTTTGTTAGGGATATGCATATTTAACAATTAAACACTTTGCTTTATGAATGTATATAGGAAATTTACTATCATCATTTAAATTTGAATTTGAAATCATATGTTGTTGAAAATTTCTTGATATACAATGTTTTCTAAAACATCATTGTCGTATTTTGTTGTTCCAACATTAAGAATCTTGAGTCCCGTAATTGTTGTCACTCTTGATAACGCAACATATAATTGCCCGTGAGAAAAAACTGGATTTGGCAAATATAAACCAACTTTGTTCAAGCTTTGACCTTGACTCTTGTTGATAGTCATTGCATAGCAAACTCGCACATGGAATTGACGTCTTCTTAGTTTGAAAGGCCAGGTTGGTGTTAGAATTATCCTAGGAATAAGAACCCTTTTCCCAACTTAATCTCCAGTAAGTATCTCTGCTTCGATAACCCTAGTGCCCAGGCGAGTTACTATTAATCGTGTACCATTGCAAAGCCCCTCTCTTTGATTTAAATTCCTTAGTAACATGATTGGTGCATTTATCTTCAGAGTTAGTTGGTGGTTAGGAATTCCTGAAAATTTCAGAGAATTTAAAAACTCTGGGGGTAAAGAATATGTTGATTTTTCACTTCTTCTTTGTCATCACCGATACTATCAGAACTCAAATATTCCTTTGCTTCTCCTTCTAGGCAAGATAACATGTAGATATTTACTTTATCTACCGTCTCGTTTCTAGGAGTAAGAATTGCACGTTCAATCAGATAATCCTTGTCTTTAAATAAAGCATGGAAATCATGATACGTAGTTCTCGCAATGTGTTCTTCAGAATCTTCATCGTTTTGCAACAGCAAGTCCTGGTCTATTTGCACCATGGATGTTTCATCACCAACATGTAGATGTAGTAGCCATCTTGGAAATTCTTTTTCCGCTTGGCGCAACCTCATATTTCTCTCAAGAGTGAATACAGAGCAATAGTTCCATAAATATGAACGGTTGATTGTTGCTTTAATAGTTTCTTGCCTGGTGCCTTGCGGTATGACTGGAAGAATTTGTCTAAAATCGCCTCCAAGAAGAACTGATTTTCCACCAAAGGTTTTGGCTGCTGCATCTGGATCTGTCATTGAGAGCACATCTCGCAAACTCTTATCAAGAGCTTCGGAAGCATATCGATGACACATTGGTGCTTCATCCCAAATTATAAGATCTGTTTGTTTAAGTAATTCAGCGAGCATGGAACTACGACTGATGTTACACATGCTGTCTTGATGAAGATCTATCGGAATTTTGAAACGGGAATGTGCAGTGAAGATGCAAGTGTTGCTGTGTCAATCACGAAGTAGTACAGGAAGTGGTACAGGACGTGAATATATGAGATTGCTGAGATATGATCGAATATGGGTGATAAGATTCGAATCTAGAGTTGCTTGGTGAATTGGAATGAAGATGTGTGTGTTTGAAGTGTTGCTGTACCAATTGAGAAGTAGTACAGTAAATGCTACAAGCGATACAGGAAGTGCTACAGGCGATCAAATCATGGTCATTGGATGAATTGGAGCCAGCGTGGGCTGGAGTAAACTTCTAGAATATTCTAGAGACGTGCCAAGAGGGGTATATGAGTTGGATAAAGAAGATATTATTGTTTTAGAGTGTTTCCAAATTCTTAGGAGAAGATATTGGAAAAGAGAATATTTCCTAAAAGATTTGGAGATATCGAATATGCTATTTGGAAGAACTTGGAGTGCAAGTTTGAGGCAATATATACAAGAGGTCGTGGCCTTTTGGAAGACAAGAGAGAGAGCTTAAAAGTACAAAAAGATGAAGAAGAAAACGAAAAAGAAAAAAGGGTTTTGGGTGTGTGTTACACAAGGGTGATGGTAACACATGTGGTATTGATCTGTGAGATCTGCAGACATCAGAGAGGGCGTTGTTGCACCGGTGCGTCCGGGTGGTATTTAAGCATGCGTGCTTGATGCTGTTTTCATGGAGAGATCGTGTGTGAATTGAAGTCTAGGCTTGGGAGAGTTTAGCTCAGGATTAGGTTATCCTGAAGAGTTCATGTTATTGAATGGAGCGGTATTTCAAGAGTGTTGTGCTTGATCTACGCGTTTGCGATTAAGTTGTAATTGCTTTCTAATTCTAGTGAATTCGAATACTGGACGTGGTCCCGGGGATGTAGGAAACGAACCTCGTTAAAAAACTCTGTGTCTCTTTATTTCTTGCACTTTATTTGTGTCTCACTTACACTTACATGCAGTTCGTCCATTAGGTAAAAGTGTAGCTGCAATTCCAGATGAAGCCAGTGGTAGCACAATTTTTCTCTGCGATCTTAACTTCGAGATAATCTTCTTGTAGACATATGTCTTTCCTGTTCCACCTGGTCCATTGAGAAAAAAACAATTTCCCTTTCTTATGGTCGATTGAGTCGATCACAGCATCATAGACTTTCCTCTGTTCGCCATTTAATGTTTTAATCAACCTGCAATGTTCTTCTTCTTGTTTATAAACATTGTAACTTTTCTCATCAGTTAGCATTGTGTTATTCATTTTCTTTAGCAACTCCTTGTCTTGTTTTGGCATATCTTCGAAATCGGACAATGATCTATCATTCAACGCCATGGTTTTCTCTATCTCTATAAGTGTGTAATTTTGTACACTTGATCTGGGAATTCTATATTATTAAAGTCTAATGTCTTTATTTGCTTATGTGGTATATCCTCTGATAGATGACGCCAACAATGCTCCCATAGAGAAAGAGGGCTACTTAATTCGCAGAAAAGTAACAATGTCACAAAGAGTTCACGAAGCTGGTAAGGATGTACCACCATCCAACAAACCTTTTGCATAGCATCCAACAAACCTTTACACAAAAGATTACCTCTTAGTAATATGTTTTGCGTTTCTGTATCTATCTTCTCAATATTTTTTAAGTTGTAAAATTGAGAGACTATCATATTGTTTATATAGAAGTAAGGAATTATAATTCCTTTTCCTTATACGATTGTTTATCTTTTTTTTTAAATTTAGTTTTTATAGATAAATTTCTTTAATCTAAAATCAATTTTTATTTTCTTTTTTACTGTTAACTTTACATTTAGGATTAAGTCTATGTTCTATTTTTTTTCTTTTTCTTTTTTTTGGACTAACTTTACTTTTAGGATACTCCTTTTTTTTTATAAAGATACTCCTTTTTTTTTGCTAAATTTACTTATAGGATTAAGTATCTATCTTTTTTGTTTTCTTATTTTCTTAACTTAAACTCTCGCTTTTAATATTAAGTTAAATTTCTTTAATCTAAAAACAACTCTTATATTAACTCGACACATGTCAAAATATAATGGATTAACTCGACATGTGTCGTGATCTTGCAAGTTACTAACTTTGAATAATTCTCTTTTATACATACTAGGAGAGCACCCGCGCTACGCACGGGTTTTCTTTTAACTCACTATGAGCATCACGGTAAAGATTAGCCATTAGAAATTTTGGAGCGTCGGATCCATTGAAAACGTCGTAGATCCCAGCGAGAAGCCATCCTTGCTTCTCTTAAACCGCTAATTGCACTATGTCCTCTCATGCTTTCTCCCAATGCCCAGTGCAAATTGTTCTCGCTTCCGCCACTTGCCTTCACTCCGGCAGTCGCTAACGCAGTTTCGACGATAACGCCGCTGCCGCCGTCGGGTCTCACAGTGTTTTCCCTCTTAGAACCACGATGAAATTCGACACCGGAAGAACCCATGGCCGTTGCTTCATCTCACTGGAAATCGGGTGCCCGAAAAGATGCTTCTTTTTTCTGGCTCTTCTTCGAGTATACGCTACCGAGCGGCGCCAAAAAATGCACGCCGGCGGAGTTAAATCTCGAAAACTCTCCGTTCAGGTCCAACGGGCCTGAAGACGCGCCTCTCTCGGATCCGACATGATCGCCTCTCTCTCTTTGACTTGAAATAAAAATTAAAAAAAACTAGAAAAAATCCAGAAAGGATGCCTCTTCACGCGTCATGGTCACCTCTCCACACACGCGCTTCTCTCTCACCTCAAACACTCTCTCTGTCACCCTCTCTCTCACTTACCTCCTCTCGCCGGCTCTGAAATGATGCCGGCGTGAATTTCTTTTTCGCCAACGCAAAATCCAACCACGTGTGCGACCAATCTTCGCCGTTCAAGTTACAGAATTGATCGACGGCGTTTTCATCGGTTGCTCTGTTAACCACGTCGTGACTGACGGAACGTTGCTATGTCAAACATATATTATGCATGTTTGAAACCAATCATTATTCAAGCACAAAAAAGCAAAACAACCACAATACATTTGGATATGTGACTAACCTATCGTGTGATTACAACAAAAGAAAAGCTTCAATTCTCCAATATTGCAATCAGCAACTGATACACTCAGAGTTTAACCCTAAAAGTAACTACTGCAAGAGCACAGCTGACGAAGTAGTAATGTAGGGATCGAATCCACATAGACCAAATGCAACACTACGAGAATGTAAGATGAAAGTAAATCTAAGACGGATGATGTTTGTTTGTGGTTTGTAACTTCTAAAGCTAAGAATAACGAATGAAAGGATGTAAATTCAATAAGAGAAAATGCTAGGTCCTTAGGTGATTCGCAGGAAATCCATATTCACTAAACAAACTATCGATTAGGGAGATAATTAAGACATGTTCTCGAACTCAAACATGAATGTCTAGCTAGCCCACTGTCGTGGTACTACCTGCTATGCCTAATAACCTAAGAATCTAAACTGTCGTTTGCTTAGTGTTCTAGGCGAGCATTAATGTTCAGGTTTGATAAGTTCACAAATTGCCTTAGCATCAACTTTCGTTGGCTAAGGATAATTTGCTCATCTAAGTTTTTTTCAGGAAATCTAAAACACTTTTTATGAATAGATTAATCCTAAAATCATAAACTAGGTGATCAATCTAGTCTAAGCCTTAATTCCAACAATAGATGAAGAACTCTATGTAATTCCATAATCTAACAGATTTGTTTCAGTGATTCATGGAGAATCCCTTGAAACCCTAAAAACCTAACATGAGGATTACTCAGACATGGAAGCTATCAAAACACAAAGAGATTGGAGAAATTGCATAATAAGATTGAATAAAAAATAAAACAGGGTTCATAAATCTTCTTCGGTATGAAGTAGGGATTCGTCTCCCTCAAATCTCACAAGAACAAAACCCAGAACATTAATCCCTCAAATCAACTGCAACTAGGATGATGGGTATAAATACGGATTTCAATTTGAGTGAGGAGTGCGTGGATGCAATCGCTGATTTTGTGAAAGACATTTTGCCAGAAGATAATCTTGCACCGGCATCATACTATGAGATACAAAAATTTGTTCAAGGTCTAGGATTGCCGTATCAGATGATAGATGTATGCATCGACAACTGTATGCTTTACTGGAGAGAGGACGCAGACCGTTCGTCATGCCGTTTTTGTCGCAAACCTGTTGGAGGTGGGCTTAGCACCCCCAATTAGTTAAGCCCATCTTAGGAAAAACCCCTCTTCAGCCCGGTTGCCGGCCTGAAAGCACCCATCCGCAAGATCCCTCTTCAGCCCGGTTGCCGGCCTGAAAACAACGTACCCCGGGCCCGCGCTGATGCCCCGCCAGAACAGGGAATGTCAGAAGAATAGGCGAGTGGGAGTTGGTAAAGCAGTACTCTACCCGCGTAGGGATGTGCCTTCGACCCGACGTCCCACCAACTCTACAGAGCTGACAAGGGCAGGAAGGAGCAGGTGGAGCAGAGTTGGTAAAACAGTGCACTGCCCTGCAACACGCCACGCCGAGCTCATCATGACCTCTCTCCTCGAAAGCCGGGACACGCCTCCTAGGCCACCTTACCCGCAAAAGAGGCCGCAGGCGACACGTGGCCCGAGATCCCGGGGAGCAGGAAGCCAGCCCCGACTATATATACCCCTCATATGTCATTAATGAAGTGGACTCGGATTTGGACTCTAGAACAGACTATAAACTACCCGACCTCTCTCTCTTTGTAGCAAGACAACACTTTAGAACGCCGAACTGGAGGTCCTTTGGAACCAGTTCGTAATTCTAAAGCGTTCACTTCTCTCTCATCAATAAAGCGAAAACACGGCCCCGGCCTACTCATATTTCTCCCGACCTGTCTCAAACGTGGTTAAATTGCTCTATTAACGAAAATCTCACCTCCCATCTCCTAATCATTCTTTAAACACACGTAGTGGTCCACGGGACCAACAATTGGCGCTAGAAGGAGGGGGGTTTAGAGATTCTTCTATACGCAAGGAGCAGTTCAACCACCGGCACGACCGAAGCAACGATGGCAATCCCGACCCCAAGAGTGTTGTCAGACCAGGACACTCCGGCCCAAACAACGGCCCAGGCCCCGACAACGGCCCCGCCAGCGACTCGAACGACGGCGACCATTCCGTCATCAGCCCAAGCGGCTGCCGATCAAGCAATTCCTCGAGAGCAATTCTCCAGGGCCCCGCCCCCGGCGTCAGCACCCGCTCATTCCGACGGCTCCGCCGCCCACAGCGCGCCACGAGCACCGGAAGACCAGCCCACGCCGTCCGTCATGAGGCAGACCCTGCTCGCCCGGATCGATGAGCTAACGCGAGCCACCGACCAGCGGTTCGCCACGTTAGGGGCCTCCCGTGACCGGAGCTCCAAACGCTCCCGAGCTCCAAACGCTCGCACTGCATGAGCCGAGCTCCAAAAGAAGCCGAGCTCGAAACGCTCGCCAAAAAAGGATAAGAGCTGGGCCTAAAGCCCATTAAAACGAAAAACGTGGAAGAAAGAAGGAGATTGGTTGGTTTAATCCAAAAACCAAGCGAGACGGAGTTCGGTTGATTCGCCAACCGATACTTATATCACAATTCGTCTACCGAACTTTCTAAAATCAGGTATCACCTATTAAAAAAAAAAAAAATTTTCGATTCGTTATTCGAATTTATTTTCTATTCAGATTTATTCATAAGTCTGTCCCTTTAAGCCGAACTCCGAGGAAAGCAGTTTGCGGTCGTAGTTCGTCGGTCTGACAGTAAGGCAGTTCGGGGTCGCAGCTCGTCGGTCTAACAGTTAGGTAGCTCGGTCGCAGCTCACTCATCGCGCAGTCGCAGTTTACCGACCTCAACAGCTCCGCCTAACTAACGACCTCAACAGCTCGCCGACCTCCTACTCGCCTAGCTCATGATCGCAGTTCTCCGACCGTGCGACTCGCTGACCTTGTGGTACGCTAAGTAACTAACCGATTCTAGAAATTAAGCGACTCGGAATCATATCTCGCCGGCCTCGCGCCTAACTAACAAACGCCGAGCTCAGCCTCAAGCGCAATCTCGAATCTTTAGCCATTTTTTTTGCAGGTCGTAGCTCGCCGATCTGACAGTGAGGCAGTTCGGAGTCGCAGCTCGTCGGTCTAACAGTTAGGCAGCTCGGTCGCAGCTTGCTCATCGCGTAGTCACAGCTCGCCGATCCCGCAGCTCCGCCTAACTAACGACCACAGCTCGCCGATCTCCTGCTCGCCAAACTCACGATCAGTCCACGACCTGCTTACTTGAAAGAGTACGGTCTACGACCTACTCTACCGATCAAAAAAAAAAAAAAACAAAAAAAAAAAAAAAAACAAAAAAAAAAAAAAAAAAAAAAAAAAAAGCCTCGAAATGGCATTTACACAAAAGGGCCAACGGTCTCGCCTATCATAAAACGGCCCACGGCCTAGTCATTACAACAGCCTCGAAACGGCACCTACAAAAAAGAGAGGGGCCAACGGCCTGCTTTTTACATAAACGGCCTGCGGCCCGATCTTTACAAAAAAAAAAAAAACAGAGTTTTTACAAGGCCGCATCGGCCGGTCGATCCTCACTCCCGTCAGCACGGTACCATCTAAATCTCCCGGGGCCACCATCCTCGCCTTGGTCCTGTACTCGCCAAGGAAGGGCTGCCCAGACCCCTCTTCCCCGACCGCGGCTACGCCGGGCAGGACCGAAGGATCTGCTTGCTGATCCCCGGCGGCTGGCACGTCGGTACCGGTCTCACTAGCAGGCAGGGCCGAAGGATCTGCTTGCTGATCCCCGGCGGCTGGCACGTCGGTACCGGTCTCACCAGATGGCACTCCAGTACCGACCTCCTCCACGGGAATCAGCCACCAGATCCTCCGGTCCTGCCTCCTGTGGTCTTCGCCTCTTGCATTTCACTCTCTTCTACGCGCCGGCCTGAGCACCGCAACAAGACCCGCGTACTCCGGATGCTTGAATCTAGAAAAATGAGGACCTGAAAGCAAAGCAAACAAAAACAGTCAGACGAAGCGTTCCTCCACTGTGGGTACCCTGAGCTCAACGCCGGCGGAAAAACCACACAGATTCCCCAGGAGGGTCACCGATTCCGCTGTGCTCCAGGTCGGTGACCCTCCCTGCTCGTAGGAGACCAGGGGGGACCTCACCCTGGCCACTCGAGCTCCGCCTCCGCGGCCGCCCAGATGCCCGGTTCTTCCCCCAGCTTGGCCAGCACCGCGACCGCCAGAGGATCTAACCACCGTTTTCGGCCGGAGGTGGGTCCCCGGAAGCGACGGGGCGGCCCCCGAAGTCGAGGGGGCCAACTCTTCCCCACTGTCTGCCCCTCGTCGCGGAGAAGAGGCATGCTCGGAATCACCGGAGGAACTCGGAGAATCGTTACCACCACCGCGGGACGCCGATTCTTCGCTCGACTCAGCTCGGATACCGTCTAACATCGGAGCCATCGCACGGAGAGGAGGAAATCAAAAAAAAAAAAGCAGGAAGGAAGTAGGAAGAGAAAGAAGAAATCGGAGAGAGGAGGTTACCTTAGGGTTATGCGCAGAAGGTTTTAACAGGAGGAAGAAGGGGGATTTAAGTAGAAGAAGGGGGACAGTGAAGCGACGCCTGGACACGTGTCACAAGAAGCACGGCCGCCCAAAAACCTAATGATGACGTCTCTTCGTTTCCCCACGCCAAAAAGCAAAGGACGCCTCGATAAACGCGAAGCGTCTTTTACACGCCGCGCGTGGGCAGTCCACGCGAAAAACGAAGCGTCCTTTGCCGTCCCACGTGGTGAGCACGCGCCAACCTCCTACGGGTTTTTCGGAAAAAGCAAACAGAGTTGAGCACGGAACTCCCCGTCCTAAGATGTGCCGAACTAACATCAGATCAACTTCGGCATGCTCGCTTCGCCTCGCGATACCGAACTGGGGGAGGGCCTATTGTTGGAGGTGGGCTTAGCACCCCCAATTAGTTAAGCCCATCTTAGGAAAAACCCCTCTTCAGCCCGGTTGCCGGCCTGAAAGCACCCATCCGCAAGATCCCTCTTCAGCCCGGTTGCCGGCCTGAAAACAACGTACCCCGGGCCCGCGCTGATGCCCCGCCAGAACAGGGAATGTCAGAAGAATAGGCGAGTGGGAGTTGGTAAAGCAGTACTCTACCCGCGTAGGGATGTGCCTTCGACCCGACGTCCCACCAACTCTACAGAGCTGACAAGGGCAGGAAGGAGCAGGTGGAGCAGAGTTGGTAAAACAGTGCACTGCCCTGCAACACGCCACGCCGAGCTCATCATGACCTCTCTCCTCGAAAGCCGGGACACGCCTCCTAGGCCACCTTACCCGCAAAAGAGGCCGCAGGCGACACGTGGCCCGAGATCCCGGGGAGCAGGAAGCCAGCCCCGACTATATATACCCCTCATATGTCATTAATGAAGTGGACTCGGATTTGGACTCTAGAACAGACTATAAACTACCCGACCTCTCTCTCTTTGTAGCAAGACAACACTTTAGAACGCCGAACTGGAGGTCCTTTGGAACCAGTTCGTAATTCTAAAGCGTTCACTTCTCTCTCATCAATAAAGCGAAAACACGGCCCCGGCCTACTCATATTTCTCCCGACCTGTCTCAAACGTGGTTAAATTGCTCTATTAACGAAAATCTCACCTCCCATCTCCTAATCATTCTTTAAACACACGTAGTGGTCCACGGGACCAACAAAACCTCGGTATAAAGAAACAGGTGGAAGAGTGTCAGTGCCATATAAACGGATGTGGTATTTGCATGCGAAGGGAGTTTGTGCATGCGAAGGGAGTTCTTGTTCCTTAACATTCTCGTTCCTGGAACAGAGCACTGAAGAGATCACTCGATGTGTTTTTGCAGCCATTGATTTATGAGCTGCGAATGTTATGGGACCAAGGTGTTGAGGCATTTGATGTTTCTTGTCACCAGAATTTCATCACGCGGTCAGTACTTATGTGGACCATTAGCGATTTTCCAGCATATGGCATGTTATCAGGATGGACAACTCACGGAAGGTTATCGTGCCCGTACTATCAAGATAACACTGATGCGTTCCAATTGAAGCACGGACGCAAAACCTCTTGGTTTGACTGTCATAGGCGATTCCTACCTAGCGATCATCCTTATCGTCGTAGCACGACATTGTTTAAGAAGAACTGTAAAGTATTTGATGGTCCACCTCCTGAGTTAGATGGAGGGTATTTGTTGACTCAGTTCAGAGATTTTGGTGCAGAGAGAACCGTTGATTGTGGTGGTAAGGGGCATCATCCAGTTGATGGTTGTGGCAACGTACATAATTGGCACACGAGGAGTATTTTCTGGGATTTGTCTTACTGGAAGGACCATCTTTTGAGACATAATCTAGATGTAATGCACATTGAGAAGAATTGTTTCGACAACATTATAAACACCGTTCTCAATGTCCAAAGGAAGACAAAGGACAATAACGAATTTTTTTAAAAATGTGCTTGTATATTTTTTTGGGTTTTAGAAAATTATAATTGAATTTTTCAGAATTTATAACTAATTAAAAATGTTTTTGTAATTTATAAATTTAGATTTAGTAATTTATAAGTTTGTAAAAACGTTTTGGTATAAATATTATTAGAATTATATAAAAAACGTTTTTATAAAAACAAAATGTATAATTATATAAGAAACATTTTAAAAAAAAAATTAAAAATTTTATGAAATTTTAGGAATTTTTTGAATTTTTTGGGAATTTTTGAAATTTTTTTGAATTTTGTCGAATCTTTGAAAATTTTAGGAATTTTTTGAATTTTTATGATTTTTTGAAATTTTCGAGATTTTCGTGAAATTTTGAAATTTTCCGGGAATTTTGAATTTCTCTGGAAATTTTGAATTTTGGGAAATTTTCTTAATTTTCGAGAAATGTTCAAAATTTTCTGGAATTTTGAATTTTTCGGGAAATTTTGCATTTTTCGGAAAATTTCATGAATTTTTGGAATTTTTAGATTTCAATGTACTAACGATTTTACGTTTTTTCCGCAGGAATAACGAGGACGCACTACAGTTGGGTGGTGGCTCCCAAGGTCGCCGTTCCCGGGGTTCTCGGCATACGCCTAGTGACGCATCGAGCTCGGGAACCCAAGTCTCGGAGTCACAGCAATCCGAAGCTCGGAGCCATATTAGCATCGAGCAACTAGTCCAACAGCCCAACCGGGGCCATTGCATCCGCCTCCACCCCAAGTTCGACGAATGGACTTGGTAAGTGAAATTTTGATTATTATTTCAATTTTTTAAGATTTTGAATTTAATTAAACGGACTAAATTCTTTTTAAAAATATTTTCAGGTTTAAGTTGTCACCGAGATAACCAAGTTGATATTGCGGATGCTCCACAAATTGTTGGAAAAACCGCACGAGAAGTACTCGGAAATGCCGACAGACGGGAAGGACTTGTGGCACCGTAGTTTCGCGGTAAGTAAATTTTCGATTTGTATTCTTTTTTTAGTTCATTTTGTCAATTTTAATTACGAATACTAACTTACGGTTTTTTTTAAAATGTAGCAAGAATTCATGTGGCACCATTCCCTTACGAGGGAAGTACTTGCCCAATTCGACAAGTATGTTGCGCTTTCGTACTCGAACCACATGTACGAGTGGAAGCACGGCAAGGACAAGCCGAAGGACCTTGACGACGACGTATGGAAGGGTTTCTGCGATTATTGGAGCAAGTCGAAGACGAAGAAGCTCTCCGAAACAAACACGAAGAACCGGAAGAGCGAACGAGGAGGGAAGGGGATGTACATTCATAACGGCGGCGCAAAGACCGTCGAACGGGATGCAATGGAAATGGTAAGTCTAATTTCAGTTTTTAATTATTATTTTCGTTTCTATTATTATTTATTTAACAACATTTTACAGGAGAAGAGAGACGGCGTAGCTCCCGACTACCTCAAAGTGATCGAGCAGAGGCACACCAACAAAAAAACTGGTGTGATACAGGATCCCGACATGCGTGAGCTCGTTGCGAAGTACAAGAAGAAGAAGGTGGATCGGGAACAAGAAGTTGGAATCTCGCTGCTCACTCTCGATGGGTCGTCGTCCTCGAACGAGTTACCCCGAGAAGAGATCAACGACATTGTCCTCAATGTAAGTTTCTAATTGTTTTCAATTATCTTTTTTTTCTTCCAAATTTCATTACTAACATTATTTTGAAGTTTTATTTTCATAGGAAACTCGGAAAGTCAAATGTCGATTCGCTGGGTTAGGCGGACTTCCGACCCATGAATCGTCTTCTTCTTTTCCTCGGTTTCTTTCGGGGTACAGAGACGAGATCGAAAGGCTCACCCAAACGGTGAAAGACCGTGACGAGGAGGTCGACGAGCTAAAGTCCGCACACACCGAGCTTAAGAAGATCATCCAGACCGCATTCGATCTCTTTCGTCCTAACAACTCCGACAATCCCAACAACTCTCCAACCATTTAAAATTAATGTTTTTTAACATAAAAATAATTTGTGTAATGAATTTTTTATTTTTATGATAATGAATTTTTATTAATTAATTTCATTTAAAAAAAATCACTTAAATTATTTATTTATAATTATTAAATTATAATTAATTGAATAATTTCAAAAAAAAACTCAAATCCAATATCTGTCGGAACGTAATCCGTCGGAACTTAATCCGTCGGAAATATATCCGACGGGTTTTCGACGGCGTTCCGACGTTTTGTTATGACCTAACTTCCGTCGGAATAGCCGTCAAAATTATGTCTCGTCGGAATCCCGTCGGAAACATATCCGACGGGTTTCCGACGGCGTTCCGATGTTTTGTTCCGACCTTACATCCGTCGGAATATCCGTCGGAAACGTCGCCGTCGGTAATCCGTCGGAATTTTCCAACCCTTTTCCGACGAGCCATTTACGTCGGAATAGTCCGACGGATTTCTGACAGATACTAATTTCCGATGAGAGCTGTTTCCGACGGGAAAAGCCGTGGGAAATCGCCAGTATTCTTGTAGCTGCAACTTTTGATTGGGAGAACGTCGTTGGGATTCTTTAGCAAGAGTTTCCGGTACACTTTAAAACCTTTTTTGTGTCGCTTTCCGAAAATAGAATATTCACAAAAATATGTTTGTTTGTTGTGTTCATACTTATAGGTTTGAAGAGGAGTGGTAAGAGTGTCAGACTAAGGTGGATGAACTATCTGAATCCGAATCTAAAGCATGGACCGATGAGCCAAGAAGAAGTGAAGATCATCCTTCAGCTCCATGCTCTCTGGGGTAACAAGTGAGAGACCAAAAAAATAAGCTAAAGCTTGAATCTTTTACTTACATGATTGGTTTTTTCTGGTTTGAACTAAATATTGTATACCAATAGGTGGTCAAAAATTGCAAGAAGATTGCCCGGTAGGACGGGTAACGAAGTTAAGAACTATTGGAGAACTCATTTTAGAAAGAAAGAGGAAGCTTTAAACTATGGTAGATATACTTTTATTGATCTTTCATCGTTGCATATGTTAAATTTTTTAATCAGTATTCAATAAATAAATGATGTGTTTTGCTGCAGAATTGTTGCGCAAGTATAAGGAAACAGAGATCACGAGGACAAGGACGACGTCTCAAGAACATGTTTTTGATGAAATTGTGAAGCAATATAACCAGAATAGTATGGAAAGTGGTAAAGAAACCAATGGTGGTATTTTCGAAAGAGAGAGCTTCGGTGTTATGAATTCACCGTATGAAAACAAATTTCGGATTGGATATCAGAAATTTCTACCGACCAGAGTGAAGCAAATCCTTTAGAAGACCCTAGCAGCAGTAGCAGTGAGAACAATATTAACATTGGTTCTTGGTGGTTTCAAGAGACTAGAGACTTTGAAGAGTTTTTATATTCTCTATGGTCATAATTTTAAAATTTGTTTCTTTACTTTTTAACTCTTGGATAATTGAAATCGAAAATGTTATGGTGAAACAAGTTTTTCCAATATTCATGCGTACTATGCATTAATTATATACATATCCAGTTTTTGACTTAAAAACAATGATCTTAGCTTAAAATACAACCAAAGACAAGTTGAAGTATGTAGTCCAAGGCCCATTATTTAGATACTGATCGTATCAGATTCCAACAAATTTCTCTCATAGCTATAAAACAAACTTTTCAAAGGTGAAGAAGCTATTCACAAACCGCTACAATAAGACGCCACGGAAGATCAAAGTGCAGACGATGAGAATGTGGCAGGGAAATAAGAAGGAATCAAGCAACTTTATCGATATGGTTTTAATCGATTCATCGGTATGGTTTGATCTGAATTATATACGTGATTTTTTTTTTTTTTTTTGTTACAGAGTGTTTACAAGCCTGTAACATGTTTCTTTCGTAATTTATACATATATAAAGATTTGCACTTTTTGTTTGTTAATTAGAAAGATTTGCACTTTGATACATAGTAGTAATCGATTATTTCATGACTCAAGTAATGTAAGGTTTGTTTGACTACTTTTTTTAGTTGAATCAATCATGTGGATGCTTGATCTGATTAAGATGCAACGATTTAAGTTGTATAGAGTTCTTTCTAAACAGCCAATCAAGTATTTTGACATTTTACAAGTAGAAAAAGAAATACTTTCAGTATTTTAATTTCTATATTATATGATGTTTTGTTTATTGAATTCTAGGGCCAAGAATTCACACAACTATAGGTGAAGCTTTCTCTAAATGGATTATCGATATTAGTGATGGAAAGATCGACGAGGCAAATGATGAAGAAACTGAAATTGATATTTTTAAAGCCTTGTTGATAATTGAGTGCGGAGATCGTGTTGAAAGATGATTCACATTCCATTGAGCTGGAGCTGGCGCCTTAGTCAACAAATGACCCTTAATATCGTGAGCTATAAGAGTCTAGGAAGCAAAAACAGAAATAACGATCTAGTCTTCTTCTTCCTCGATTTCTTTGACCTCCATAGCTGTATCTCTCAAGCTTGAGAACTCTGTACACAAAGAAGCTCATAGTGAATTCCAGGCAATAGACCCTGAAGAGAGATGTACCCGGATTGAGGAACTCTATAATTGCTTGTGTCTTCTTTAGCTTCTTTCTCAATTTCTCAATTCTAGTTTCTGCATCAAACACACGAGAGATCGGAGAAGTTAGATTCATCAGTTGAATCGGTGAGAATCGCGTTAGTATCGGTAACAGATCGTATCAAAACTATAGTGAGGGAAGTTTATGGAGAATCTTTTGCTCAATCCTATAATCCTGGTTTCTGTCAAGAGAGGGCTACTTTGTGTCATAAAAGTGAAAGTGTGGATCGGATTAACAATCATATACTTTCACGATTACCAGGTAATGCTTTTCTCTTTCCAACTATAGCCATTTTCCATTAGCAAAAAAAAAAAACTATAGCCATTTTCTGCACATACTACTAACTACGACTTGGTTTAATATCATAACAGGTGAAATGAAAGTCTATCACGGCGATGACTCTATTGCTCTATCGGATGACTGTCTTCATCCTCTATCCAATTCAACCCCAACTGATTACATGCTAATATCTCCAGGATTTTTTTGGTAGCAACAAAATCCACGGATTGCCTAACGAGAGTTTGAGATTAAAGGTTGGTGCTCCCGTCATGTTACTTAGGGACATTGATCCTAACCATGAGTTATGTAGTGGGACAAGGCTTCAAATTACTCGGTTGGATAATTCTATACTTGAGGCTAGATTTATGACATGCAATAAGAATTGCTAGAAGGTCTTGATCCCTATGATTGCCTACATACCCAACAGATGCAAAATTTCCTGTGACACTTGCATTCGCGATGACCTTACAGAAAAGTCAAGGGCTAACATTTTCCAAAGTTGGTCTATATCTACCAAGACGTCGTGGACCAATGTATGTTGCCATATCCAAAGTGAAGTCCAGATCTGGTTTGGAAATTCTTATCACTGGTAAAGATGGGGAAGAAACCAACAATGTTGTGTTCAAGGAGTTCTTTCAGAACGTTTAGTCAACAGGTGTTGTTTCAGACTATAATGTTTTACATTCTGCTCTATTATGGTTTGTTTTCTTTGCTTCTGGGCTGTTTCTTTGAAAACAGCATAATTAAGACTTTGGTTTAAATCGACAATGTGGTGTTTATGCAACATGATGTATTAGTGTATCATATATAATATAAGCGAAGTGAGATTTAGGGATGGAGCTCTCTCATTCATTCTCAGCGTGGCTAATTATCCTCTTGTCCCTTCTCAAAAAGTCGTAAATACTCTTTTATTTGGTTTAATTTAAGTTTAATTAAATTGTCGATTCTATTTCCGGTTTATATAATCATGCATATATTTAAATAACCGTTTGAAAATATATACAACCAAAAAAATCTTACAGATATTATCATATATAACCCCACATATATTAAATACAAATATCCGATTGATAAATGTTTACTAAAAAAAAAACGTAAAAATCATATCTAATATCTTACAAATCGTAAAAATTATATATAATATTTGTGCTTATCTTACAAATTTAAATAACCGCTTGAAAATATATACAAACAAAAAAATCGTACAGATATTATCATATATAACCCCACATATATTAAATAAAAATATAAGATTGATAAATGTTTACTAAAAAAAACCCTACAAATCGTATCTAATATCTTACAAATCGTAAAAATTATATATAATATTTGTGCTTATCTTACAAAATACGAAAATCCTCGCCTCTGTATCCTCTATAAATATCGAATTCTCTAACCCTTGTCCTCATCTTTTGTACACGTTTAATTTTTTTTGTTAATATTTCTCTCCCTTTGTTTTTAAAGGTTATTGCGTTTTGCCAACATCACGATATGGTCTCGGGTAATCTCTATGGGAAAAGTATTTTTTTGGCTTGGATGAGGTGTAATCGGGAGTATGCTGAGGCGCGTGTGTTGCTATATTCCGAGTTTCTGTCTACATGGGTTTGGGATTGTAAGGAAGTTCGGTGGAAACCCCGTATCGTAGGTTCGTCGGGTCCGTGTAGTTATTCAGATATTATGACGGTCTGTAATAGTGATGATGAGTATGTCGAAACTTTTGTGGAAGCAAGTGGATGAGCTACTTCTGGTTGTTTGCGGAAGATGTTTATTGGTCTCTTCCAATCTGGTTCTATGTTGAGGCCCGTGGTGGTTTGGTTCTCCGTTCGTCATCTCCTCTTTCCTTCATTTGTTGCCTGATTGGGTGGTAGTTTATTAGTTTTGAGTTTTTTTGTTCTTCCCAGATATTCCATTTTCTTTTGATACTTTGATATAATGTTTTTCTGTTTTTATCAAATGAAATCTCGATCTCATTATTTAAGCATAAACTATAAATGATTCAGCAATAATAAGAAAGCAATTAATGGCATCTCCGAAATGAGCTACGAGCATCGTTTCAGTCACTGCCCGTATACAACTAGCTTCTTTTTTTTGCCCTGATTTGACTATGTGTGGTTGTAAGCTATAGTCTTCGATACTATGACCGAGATCAAATTCATGTGTCTCCAAGTCGTTTATTTGGAAGGATCCCTCTTTTCTTATCATATCTTTCACTTCTTTTTTAGTCGGATCATAAAAAGGCATTTTGAAAGAATTCACCTTCGATGCACTCACCAGCCCCTATATAAATTTTGAAAGAAAATTACCTTTTTAGAAATTATAATCTATAAACTAGCTAGAAAATATTAATTGGTGTTGGTCATCTAGATTTATGAAATTTAGCTTCTAGAAACTTCTGAAATAAAGGGATTGTGACTTTCGTATACCAAAAAAAGAGGTAACGAAGTATACACTGAGACACATAACGAAGTATACACTGAGACACAAAAAAAGAGGTAACGAAAATCACCTTCGTCTACCAAAAAATATCAAGTCCTCTAACCACCAAGAAATCACAAAACATAGCAAATAAAGGGATTGTGACTTTCCTATTCATATTTAGTATATTGTATCGAATCTGTTCCGTATAATATATATTGTTTTCGAATCTTTGTTTAATTCCATGCTTTATATTATATATGATATGTATATCCGGTTGTTATGTAACTAAATAAAATGTAGATATATCTAAATCGTGAGTATCGAGAAAATCAAATTTCCATGCTTTATAATATTTATGATATGTATATCCGGTTGTTATGTAACTAAATAAAATGTAGATATATCTAAGTCATGATTATCGAGAAAATTAAATACTAGGAAAATAAAATCATACTTCTATAAAATCACTTCTCTTGAGTTTAATAGAAAATAAAATCGTCTTGCGCGGGCTGCTTCTCTTGACGCAATATATGGCTACCTCTTTTTTTCGAAAGCGTAAGTCTTGCAATTGTAATTTTTTGGGGTCTCGATGAGTGCGAACAATTAGTTTGAATGAGTTATCTTCTTAGTGTGAGCCTGCATTGCTATGATTTTATTTTCTTTGTATGAGCCTGCGTTGCTATGATTTTTTTTTTTGGTATGAGTCTCCTTTATCTTCTTCGTACGAACAATTTTTTTGGGGGTCTCGATGAGTATGAACAATTCGGTCTTACCATGTTCCGTTAATAATCGAGGTGTCTAGATTTTCCCTTACCTTTTTTAAAAATTGGTTGTTGGTCGTTTTTTTTTCTCAATTTTGATTGGTACTTCTTTGGTTTGTAGTTGTTTCACCATTTTTGGAGCATGATCTCTTGTGTGCGTCTGGTGTCACCGGTTATCGTAATTTTTCTGGCTCTGGTGATGGAGGTGATGAAGAGGATGAAGTTGTTGGCGATGGATATTGTCTAGATGATTGTGGTTATAATGAAAATGGTGATGGGAGTGATGTTGACAATGAAAGTGACGAAGATGAAGCAGACTGGATTGATACTGGTGACGATAATTCCGATGATGATGATGTTGGTGATATGTCTCATAGCGAAACTGAATGCGATGAAGATGGTGACGGAGATGCAGAGTGGTGTGATTCTAATGGTGATAGTTCTGATGGTGGTGACATTGATAGCTTGACATCGGGAGATGGTGATGGCTTAGATGAGTGTACTGATGGGTCTGATCATGGTTCCGATTCCAGTAATTGTGAGGGTTCGGAAGACCATAACAAATTAGTCGATGATGATGTCGGTATCCCCGATGGAAGTGACTCGGTGGAATCTCGCTCTACTGGTGATGGTGTTTACAGTTCTCGGGTCTATACACCAAAGCGAAAGCGTTCTTTTGTTTCGTCTGTCCTCGGGTGTGAGGGTTTCACGGCCGGCCTCGATTATCCTGGTACACCTACGAAGTTTGAAAATAGTATTTTTGTTAGACCTTCTCCTAAGACCACTGGTGTTGATACCGAGGATCACCGATTACGTGGTCAAGGTTTTATTAAATCAGATAGTACGCTATTTGGTTTTGATCCAGTTGTCACCGGTGTATCACGTTTGAAGCCTGGTTTGTATGACTCTATGATATTCGTTAAGATTTTGCGTGTCTGGACACATAATTCTCATCCATCCGGAAAAAGACTCGAGCTTATCATATATAGTAAAAGCGAAGTAAATTTTCGGAATGGAGCTCTCACGTTCACCCTTAACCGTAAAACTCGGTTTATCTTTTTTATATCGGTCTGATTTAAGTTTTTTTCGTACCAATTATCGATCGTAATCTCGGAATAGATATTCTTTGGCCGTTCTTTTTTTTAATTGGGTTGCGATATCCTTTTGCGATTTTCTTGGGATTCTCTTCTGCGATTTTCGGAAATTGTGTTGCGATTTTCTTCTGCGATTATCTATAATTGATTTTGATTTTTTGTTCCTTGCAATTATCTATAATTGGTTTTTGTAAAACCCTAAATTTTTGACTTTATATATATCACACGTTCATAATTTTTGTGAAACTCATTCAGTGCCATCGTCTCTTTGATCCATCTATATTTATTTGTTAGTACGTTAAACACATGTGTCGAATATCTTAGTCCTTGTGTCGTCTAGCATTTTTTTTCTCTCCTTTTGACTTTATACGTATTTCTTTTGCGATTTTTATATTTTGTTCTGTTTTGTTTTGATTTCTTGGCATCGTCTTTGTTGTTTTTTTTTTCATCGAAACTAATCAATGTTTTTTTTGTTGTGAAGGTGCATGGGGGATCTACCTATCGGAGGTAAGTTTCTCACTTTCTGATTTTTAACAATCAAACACATTTATGTTCTTCTTGTGCTTTGTTATCCTTGTGCTTTGATATCAAAATCGCTGTTCATTTCAGTTTGTTAGCCATCTTCTGTTTTTTTCGTTTATTGATCGTTATTACTAATTATTATTATTCTCTTTGCAATCTATTTTTTTTATTTTTATTCGTTTTTGCAATCTATCTTTCGACGACAATGATATGATTCTTTCTGTAGATCCTGCATCGAGTGTGTCTCAAGCTTTAGGATTTATTTATTGATTCCAGCCTTTTGTTTACGCAGGTCAAGGCGTTGATTCATCGAGGACGTATTACCGCGGCCAAAGGGATCCAGAATCAGGAATGGAGAAGCAAGGCAGCGATCCAAGAGCTCAACCACAACACCAAGAAAACCCGAAACCTGGTTATGAAAATAACCATGGGATGCAGAGCTTTGAAGGTCTTGAACAGAAGTTCATGGATGATATAACAAGACTAGCAAAGGATCAAATCGAAGCAGAGGATGCAGAGATTGCCAGACATCGAGAAGCTAGCAACAAATTGGAAAGTTCTGCCATTGAAATACTATACTTTGGGGTTTTAGTTTGTTGATCTGAAAGCTGTTAACTCTGTATACAGAAAATAAACACCATTAATACTCGGTACGAAGAACAATTAGCTGCACTGAGAGGACGGCACACATGTAAAAGAGAAGAGATCATGAGGAAAGAATCACAAGCTAGGCAGCAACAATACAAGCAGCGAACCATGGGGATGATGGATCAGTACCATCCAAACACGGTTGGTGCTGCCAATCTAATGCCATCTGGTCATCCCCAGGGTTACATTTGCAATGCTCAAGATCCAGTGGCTGTGGCGGATGCACCATCCAGATCCTACGGCTCAGATCGATTCGAAGCATATGGAGAGATGGCTAGGTTTCAGGGCGGAACCAGAGATCACGGGTTCGAGTCTAGGGACCCTGGTGGGACCGTCTACGACACAGTCTCACGGTTCTACTGATGTGATATTTACTTGGAATTGACTCCCACTTTGTTTTGGCTTTATTGATCAATTAAGCTTTTCAGAGTATCAAAATGAAATCGGGGCTTCTTCTTTTTATCCTGACGAGAGCATTTTATAAATATACGTCCCAAGTTTTGTGTTTATAATATCGTTAAGAAGAATGTAACCTTCCCAAATGACAAATCGTATGATAATATCACCTATAAAGTTTGCATACAGACCCAAAAGATGGTGGCTATAAGTAACTATGCGTATAAATCGTATGATATAGTATTTCTGCCCGTATTTTCGTATTTATACAGGTGTACAATAACAACTTATTAGCAAAAAATATCTTATGCAAAAAATATATTTCTGCCTATTTTCGTATTTTATTAGATTTAGAAAATTTGCTTATCAAAAAACAAACTGTATTTAGTGGAATTAGCCACGCAACATTGAGGTAATTATTAGGAAGGATCTTGGCAATAACCAAACGGAGATTTTGGTGGCAAAAATGCATATCTGCCCGTATCTTTCATGTTTAGTTGGATTTATACAACTTTACTTAACAAAAACAAAATCTTTTTATTAGAATTTGGTATGTTCGGATGCCTTCAAAACAAAAGATTGGTTAAGGGTCATATTTTAAAGTGAGATAATTATTGGTTTCCTTTTTTAAAGGAGGATATAGTTGTTATAAAAACTATAACATCCAAGCCCGAAATTTTAGTAATTCTATGGACAGGGAATTTGTTCATGAACTTCTACAGCTTTGTCTCATATCCGGTTCTTTATTTGTACTGAGCTATTAAGATAGTTTTTGTTACAGTGTAAGTATAGTCTCAGAGTTAAGACATGTCTTAGTTACAGTGGTAGACTGGTAGTTGTTGATATAGACTTGATAAAGATTATAATAAATTTATAGGCACAAAAACTTAATTTATGTTCGAACTCATTATAACATTTGAAAATGTCCGACTCTGTTTTGTTGTAACTTTTCCAATGAGAGCAACGAGGCATCATTTTTGAAAAGTTGTGTATTGTAATTGTGTTTCATCAGATTTTGATTTTGATTGAATGAATCAAAGTCTTACAAAACCTCCATTAGAGGAAACAGTAATATAAGAAAACATCGATGAAAAAAAACATGTTAGCCCACAATCTTACACTCTATTTCTTAATTTCACAAGAATTATTATAATACTTTTAATGAAATTGATTATGTACAAATCCATACAACTATCAATTATAATTCCTATTCAATATAAGAAGAAAAAAACTGGAAGAAGAAGTCGAAGGAGACGAAGACACAGAAGAAAAATAAGTCGAAAAGATGAGGAAGAAGACGAAGACAAAGACAAAGTCATATCAATTAAATCCGGAAGAAAAATAAAAACATGGATAACACAAAATAATGAAGAAGCATAAAGATACGAAGATGAGAAAGTTGAAGAAGAAGAACAAACCGGAAGAACATGAATAAGTCATCAGAAAAGTTAGAGATGAAGAAAAAGAAGAAAACCAGAAGATGAAGAAAACGAAGTAGTAGAAGAAGAAAACCCGAAGATTATGTAGAAGAAGTTGAAAAAGGTGAAGATGAGGAAAGCGACGAAGAAAAACCAAAAGAATAAGAATTCAAATAAGAAAAAGAATATGAAGAACAAGAGGAAGAAAAGGATGAGTAAAAAAAGTGGAAAAGAAGTCGGGGAATACGAATATGGTGAAAAAGAAGTCAAAGACGATAAAAAAGAAGAAGAAAGATACGAGGAGGAAGATAAGAAGAGGAAGCAAATGAAGACGAAGCAAGCGAGATAAGTAAGAATAATAAAAATAAAAAATAAAAAATCAGAAGAAATAAGACGAAGAAAAAGAAGAAACAGATTTCGCAGAAGACAAAGTCGATTAAGGAGTAGAAGTAGAAGTCGGAGACGATGAAGATGAAGAAGGAAAAGACGAGAAACATGAAAGAAAAAGAAGAGGAGGAAGAAAAAGACGAAGCTGATTAAGAAGAACTCGGAAAATACGAAGACACATACGTTCAAGATAAGGAAAGATTGGAAGATGAAGATGACAAAGTATGAGAAGGTGAATATGGGGAAGGAGGCTAAGAAAAACATGAAGAATAAGAAACCAAAGAAAACAAATGCGATGAATTAGGAGGAGGAAGAAGAAGAGGAAGACGAATAAAAAAAGGAAGAAAAAGAACAAGAAGAAGTCGAAGATTATGAAAAAGAAGAAGCCCAAGACGATTAAAAAAATAAGAAAAATACCAGGAAAAAGAAAAACCAGAATATAAAGAAGAAGAAGATAAAGCTGAATAAAAACCGGAATAATAGGATGAAGAAGAAACATAGTTTAGGAAGAGTTCCAACGAGGGAGGAAGAAAATCGTTCGTAATTACAATGTGTGTGTCAAAGAAACATTATTCATTATATTATCGAGCTTTGTGAATTTCGTTTCCTCAGATTTACGACCATATGTGAGAAACACTGCACAATTATTTATAAAGAAAGATAAGGATTGAGTGTGTGTAAAAAAAAGTTTCAGATAAGCGAGAATTTCGTTGATGTTGCATGAACATTTTGGAGTCTTACTGATGACGTTAGCAGAAAACACTTCATTTCGAATCGATAAAGATATCATGAGAGAAATGACTCTTCGAAACATTGGATACTTTTTGTGCTATTGTCTCAATCGTATGATATATTCGATTTTGCAAGAGTTTAAAAATTAACTTCAAAATTGAAATGAAAATTGATAAATGGAGCAAATAGACTGTTACTATACTAAACTTAAAAGGACTTTTGATTGACTTGGGAAGAGGCTACTGGTAAATTTTCTTTCAAAGGATGAAAGGATTCTATATGACACTACTGATATAACATAATATTTCCGTTCTTTATCCATACAAGTTTTGGTTAGCATTTGAGCTCCTTATCATTCGACAAACAAATTAATTTCGATGGAATGTCTTTGGATTTTTACTTTTCATGACTGATGACTGTTTCGTTATTATATCTTCCCTTTTTAATTACATTTCCCCTTCATTTCAAGAGGAGTGTCCATGTTATAACGGTCAGATAATATGTGTATGTGTTATCTATGTGCTTTTACTTCACAAGATTCTTTGAAAATGATCGTTTGTGTAAAGATAGCCAATCCCATAAAAAATGTGAAAATATACGTCCGAAAAAATCCAAACTTCCAAAAAATAATTATAAGAAGGAAATCACGAGGAAGACGAAAAATCGAAAGTCAAATAAAAGGAAGAGGAAGTAGAAGATGTGGAAGAATAAGAAGCTTGATAATACAAAGGTGATAGAAGAAAACGGAGAAGATGAGGCAGAAGAATAAAACAAAGAAATTCAGAAGAAGAAAACGAAGAAAACCCGAATGAAAAAAAAAGTCAAAGAAGTCGAAGACGATAAAGAAGAAGAAGTAGGAGTTGAAAACGATGGAGGATAAGAAGGAAAATACGAAGAATATGAAAAACTAAAAGATAAAAAAGAGGGAGAAGAAAAAGACAAAGCCAATGAAGACAATGAAGAAAAGAAAAATAGTCGGAGAAGACGAAGATGGTGAACAAAGAATAATGAAATGACGAATTTGGAGAATAAAAAAAAACAATCAGAAGAAGAAGTCGGAGAAGAAAACCAATACGTAGTAGACGAAGTGGACGAAGAAAAATACGTGGAAGAAAAAAAAATAATAAAGAAAGAGAAGAAAACCAGAAGATGAATAATACAAAGTAGACGAATGTGAAGATGAGAAAGAGACGAAGAAAAACCATAAGAAGAAGAGTTTTGATAAGACAAAGAAGACCAAGGAGGAATAAGAAGCAGAGAATGAAGTAGGCTAATAAAAATCAAAAAAGAAGAAGAAGAAGAAATGAGATATTACAAAGATGATGAAGAAGAAGTCAAAGAAGTAGAAAAATACGAGGAAGAAAAAAACAAAAAGAGGAAGAAGAGGAAGAAAAACAATACACAACAGAATATTAAGAAGAAGTATAAATCGAAAACGATGATGAAGATGAAAAAAAAGGGTGAGGACTAAGAAAATCAAAAGATATATAAGAGGAAGAAGAAGAAGTCGAAGTCAAAGACGATGAAGAAGGATAAGAAAAAGATTAGGAACTGACAAAAGCTTTTAAAATTGGAGAATGAAGAAGAAGACAAATAATAACCGGAAAAAAAGAATAAGGAAAATACGAAGACGAACAAAACCAAAAGATAAAGAATAGGAAGAAGAGTAGAACAATGCAAAATAGGAAGAAAAAAGAAGACAAATCATAAGAGGGAAATGAAATAGAAGTTGAAGACGATGAAGAAGAGGAAAGAAAAGATGAGGAATAAGAAAATCGAAAGACAAATAAGAGGAAGAAGAAGACAATGAAGAAGAAGAAGATGAAGACAGTGAAAAAGAAGAAATAAAGGACGAGGAAAAAGAAAATCCGAAAGTTGAATAGGAGGGAGAAGAGGAGGACGAAGTCGTGAATAAGAAGAAGGAAAAGACGAGAGGGAGAGGACCGAAAAAAAATAATATATAAATCAGAATAAGAAAAATTAGGTTAAGACGAAAATGTTGAAGAATAAGAAGGGGAAGAGGATGATGAATTTGGAGAAGAAAAACCATATAGAATCTTTGAGAAGAAGTCACATTGACAATCTTATGGTGATATTGATTTGATATTATCTTTGGACACCTCGGAAGATTATCAACTTAAAAGTGATAACAACATTAAAAAGCTTACACCGGAATCCGAGAAGATACATTGCGAAAAAGATTTTCTTTTGAATAAATAGTGACACTTAAGGTCTGCGGAATAGCAACATGGTTAGAGAGTTGGGAGCGATAAGATACATATATATGCCGCTCTTCCTGTTGTATGTGTTGCTGCTTCAGCGGTTGTGGCATGTACTTGCTACAAACGGTTGTAATGAAGAAATTTGAATCCTAAGATGATTGTGTATTGTGTTTCAATTAGAAATTGTGACTTTGTTTCAAATTTCAAACTATATTTCCCCTTAGCTTCAAGAGGAGGTTCATGTTAGAACGGTCGGATAATATGTGTCCATGCTATCTATGTGCTTATACTTTACAAGATTCTTTGAAACTAATCGTTTGTGTAAAGATAGTCAAGCCCATAAAGAATGTGAAAATATACGTCCGAAAAATTCTATAAAATAATTAGAAGAAGGAAAATACGAGGAAGACAAAAAGTCGAAAGTCAAATAAAAGGAAGAAGAAGAACACAAAGAAAAAGTAGAAGATGTGGAAGATTAAGAAGCAGGAGGATACAAAGACGATAGAAGAAAAAGGAGAAGATGATGCATAAAAAAAATCAAAAGAATGAAATAAAAAATCTAGAAGAAGAAAATGAAGAAAACCCGAATGAAAAAAAAAGTAAAATAAGATGAAGACGATAAAGAAGAAGAAGTAGGAGTTGAAAACGATGGAGGATAAGAAGGAAAAGACGAAGAATATGAAAAACTAAAAGATAAAGAAGAGGGAGAAGAAAAAGAAGAAGCCAATGAAGAAAAGAAAAATAGTCGGAGAAGACGAATATGGTGAACAAAGAAGAATGAAATGACGAATTTTGAGAAGAGAAAAAAGTAATCAGAAGAAGAAGAAGTCAGAGGAGAAAACCAATACATAGTAGACGAATAGGAAGTTGAAGAGAACGAAGAAGACGAAGGTGATGAAGAAGGAGAAAACGAAGAAGAAGAAAGAGAATAATATAACCCGGAAGAAGAAGAAGATGAAGACATAACATAAGAGGAACAAGAAGTTGAATTCGAAGACAATGATGAAGATGAAAGAAAAGGGTGAGGAATAAGAAAATCAAAAGATGTATAAGAGGAAGAGGAAGTAGAAGTTGAAGACAATGAGGAAGAAGAATGGAAAGATGTGGAAAACACGAGTGACAAAGAAAAAACGGTAGAAGAAAAAAAAACGAAGAAGAAGACGTGAGAGAAGACAAATGCGAGTTCTCCGTCTTCATATAATCGTTATTGCTTTTTGAGTTTAACTCGAAAAAAAACAAAATTTTGGTATTGCTTTTTCAGTTTTTAATTTTGTAATAGTTTTTTTTTTGGATTAACTTTATTTTGATCATGTATATCTCAAGTTGTTGTTCTAAATTTCTTCGGTTTATAACATAAAGTTTTGTATTACGTATTTAAGATCCTTTTGGCCCGCGCAAGGCGCGGGCTACCTACCTAGTAAATATAATTCGAGTCTCTCAATAAACAGTTAGTGTGAAAGATAAATAAACACAAACACATACTTCTAACATAACTGTATCAGAAACACAGTTTTAACACACCCCCTGGATATACATGTACTATATAACCAGCCACCAACAAAGAGCCAACACAAAACACCTAATCTGCTACAGAAACATTGCTAGCTTCCTGCAAGAACAATTTCATCTCAAAATATTCATATGTTTGTTTCACGATGTCGAAGTGATTCATGACACAACTTTGCTGAAACTAGTGAACGCCATCAAATACACTTCCTTTCCACCTCTTTCATCTCTTCCGATGACTCCAAGAGAACCAACTTCTCCCAAAGTATCTTCTAAGTCTCCTGAGTCTGGTCCATAATCCCACTTTATCTACTACGTTAGCAGGATCCCTATTCTAACAAATCTGATTCAATGATTCATGAAATTTATTTGAAACCCTAAAACCTAACTATGGATCTACTCAAACATAATCAAAGTAGACAAGCAAAGAGATGAGGAGGAAATCATAATCCAATAGAATAAAATAAACTGGGGTTCAAAAATCTTCTCGAAAAAATGAAAAGACAGAGATTCGTCTTACCAAAGATTCAAAAGGAAAACCTCCAAAAGTCTCAATTAAAAATAAAGTGTATCTAAAAAGTGGCTAAAAATAGGTATAAATAGGACTCCGGTCGTTCAGGGTAGAAATTACGTGGATCTGGGCCGAAACAGGAAAAGTCGAATTTCTTTTTACCCTCTGGGACCAAATCGGTCTATCTGGGGTTTCTTGAATTGGTCGAGTTGGTCCCCGCGGATAGGTCAGCTCTGTGTATGCTTCTTATGCTCGTCAGGCTGGATCTTATTCACGAAAATTGGCATAACGTTTGATCTCACCGTTGGAATGGCCTCAAACTCCTTCCAAATGAAAGATAACACATTTCTATATCTTGTATCAAACTTTGAGCTCGATCCATCGTCGGGAAGTCCTTCAACGAATGCCAAACGTCTGCCGTCTATGCATGATTATGCATATTTATATGCTCATTTGCACCAAAAACGGCTCATTTTCTCTCAAAGTCACCTAAAACCTGAAAGACTCGATAAAGAAATAAAAGACTCTAAAAACAAACTTTGACTCGATAAAAGACACAAAAACAAGGGTTACAAAACCAGTAAAAACACGGTTTATCAACTACCCCATACTTAGTATATTGCTTGCCCTCAAATAAACAGAAAACCAAGTAAGAAGAAGAGGTTTGAAAACGCAGAGACTCACATTTTCTATAGAACACTGCAATGACCTTCCAGCTTAGTAATCCACATATTGTCAACCCAACTCCAGATTGAACCACCATGTACTTCTCTGCTGGCATCGCAGCTTTCACAGATTCAACCCATAGTCTCACAGAATAATCCAAAAGCCATCATCGATGGGTATCATCAAAAGATCATAGTACCAAGAACTTTCTAGACTCTTTCCCTTTCGATACCATGACAAGCCAACCTTTACATCTACTGGTATTTATTTTCCCTCTCCCCAGACTTACTTCACACCCACGCGGGTGACCTGGGTTCGATCCCCGTCAACAGTGCCAAAACTTGAAACACTTCAGGTTTAACCCCATAATTCTACTGCAAGAGCACACAAATCAAAATATTATTTAGGGATCGCATTCACAAGGAACAAAAATAACGCTACGAGAATGCATGAGGAAAGTAAATCTAAGACGAATGATGATTGTTTGTAGTTTCGTAACTTCTAAAACTAAGAATGACAAATAAAACGATGTAGATTCAATAAATAAAAGCGTTAAGTCTTCAGGTAATTCGCAAGAATTCTAGACTCACTAAACAGATTATAAAACATGGAATGAATTAAGAACTGTTCTCGAACTCAAATCACTATATTATATCAATTTCCTCCCAGAGTATTAAATCCCTATGTATTAGATATATGAATACCAACTCCCGTTGAATTCAACAACCTAAACATGCATTATAAGCGAGTTTAATAAGTTCACAAAACACAATAACATCAACTCCCGTTGGTTAAGGATATTTTGCTCATATAGTTCTTTCATGAATTTAACAAACGCTTTCGACGCATAAATACACCTAAGATCAGAAACTAGGTCGCGAGTCAAGTTCCAACAATAAGATCAATAATAGATGAAGAAGTAGAACATAGATCCCTATTCTAACAAATCTGATTCAACAATTCATGAAATTGTTTTGAAACCCTAAAACCTAACTATGGATTTACTCAGACATAATTAAAGTAGAAAGCAAAGAGATGAAGAAGAAATCATAATTTAATATAATAAAATAAATTGGGGTTCATAAATCTTCTCAAAATGGTGAAAAGACAGAGATTCGTCTCCTCAAAGCTTCAAAAGGAAAAGCTCCAAAAGTCTCAGTGAAAAATAAAGTGTAACCTAAAGAGTGGATAAAAATAGGTATAAATAGGTCTCCAATTGTTCAGGGTCGAAATTAGGTGGATATGGGCCGAAACAGGAAAAGTCGAATTTCCTTTTACCATATGGGACCAAATCGGTCGATTTGGGTTTCTTGAATTGGTAAAGTTGGTCCCCGCGGATGTGTCATCTCTGCGCATGATTTTTCTGCTCGCCATGCTGGACCGTCTTCACGAACACTGTTATAACTTATGTTATCACCATTGGAATGACCGCAAACCAATTCCAAATGAAAGATAACACATTTCTCTATAATGTATCAACGAATGCCAAACTTTTAACGTCTCTGCATGATTCTGCATCTCCATATGCTCATTTGCACCCAAAACGGCTCATTTTCTCCAAAAGTCACCTAAAACTCGAAAACACTCGATAAAAGACTAAAAAACTCTAAAAACAAATTTTGACTCGATAATAGATACAAAAACAAGGGTTAGAAACCAGTAAAACACGGTTTATCAACTTCCTCATACTTAGTCTTTTGTGTACGCTCAAACAAACAGAAAACCAAGCAAGAAAAAGAGGTTTGAAAACGCAGAGACTCACCTTCTCTATAGAACACCGCAATAAGCTTCCAACTTAGTAATCCACATATTGTCAAACCAACTACATATCAAATCACCATGTACTTCTCTACTGGTATCGCAGCTTTCCCAGATTCAACCCACAGTCTCACAGAATAATCCAAAATCCAACATCGATGGGTCTCATCAAAAGATCATAGTGCCAAGAACCTTCTAGACTCTTTCCCTTTCGATACCATGACAAGCCAACATTTACATCTACTGGTATTTTCCCTCTCCCCCAAACTTCCTTCACACCCATGCGGGTGACCTGGGTTCGATCCCTGGCAACGACGCCAAAACTTGAAACACTTCATGTTTAACCCCAAAATTCTACAGCAAGAGCACAACAATCAAAATAATATTTTATGGATCAAATCCACAAGGAACAAATGTAACGGTACATGAATGCAAGGGGAAAGCATACTTAAGAGGAATGATGATTGTTTGTAGTTTTGTAACTTTTAAAACTAAGAATCTAAATTCAATAAAGAAAAGCGCTAGGTCTTTAGGTAATTCGCATGAATTCTAAATTCACTAAACAAATTATCGAACATGAAATGAATTAAGAACCGTTCTCGAACTCAAATCACTAGATTATATCAATTTCTTCACAGAGTATTAAATCCCTATGTATTAGATATATATATATATATATATATATATATATATATATATATGAATACTAACTCCCGTTGAATTCAACAACCTAAACATGCATTATAAGCGAGTTTGATAAGTTCACAAAACACAATAACATCAACTCATGTTGGTTAAAATTATTTTGCTCGTCTAGTTCTTTCATGCAATTTAACAAACGCTTTCAACGCGTAAATATACCTAAGATCATAAACTAGGTCGCGAGTCAAGTTCCAGAAAAAATAATCCCATCAAAACTGATCAGACCTAAAGTTGGTCATGTCGATCAATGCCCGAACATAGCGAGATCGATGGCTAAAGAGCTATTATTTCGCGGGAGCGTATTAGAAAATAATATCCCACATCAAAAATTAGAAAGAATATATTTTTTTTGAATTGAATGCCAAATTTATTCAAACAAAAAAACTGTTTTTACAACGAGTGTTACATCAGTTAGAGAGTAATTGTGGAGTTTTTCCTACGGACATAATGAAAGAGGCCAATAAAGAAAAAAAAATCTCTAAGTCATCTCGAATCGAACCAATCTTCCATACCACCTTCGTATCGTTTATCGCCTAAGCTACAGATGGATGTCAGTCGAGTCCATACTTGCTTGTCTATGCTCTGAATGAGTCGTTGGTTTGGAGTAGGTGGTTCACCGTGACGACGCTTGTTTCTTTCCCACCAAATCGTGTAGATAGTGAGCTGAAAGACGTATCGAATAAGCCATAGTCGAAGCTTGTCTTGCGATGCATCTACTAATGAAACGAGAACTGAAACGAGAACTGTTTCCCATTGATTCGTATCGCCTTGTGTCAGCAGTTTTCGGGTTAGGTTTACCCATATTTCCTTCGAGTGTGTGCAGGCGAAGAAGAGATAAGTGGGTCTTGACAAAAAACGCATGCTTAATTGGCTCCCGTGTTCCATTTCGCCATTATGTCCCTTGTCGCGAGACGATTGTGTATGGCAAGCCACGCAACAAAAGTAAGTTTAGGAGTGGCATATTGATACCATATTCCCTTCCACCAAGTCTTTATGGGATGCACCTCGCGTATCAAGCTCCATGTGTCCTTTGAATTGAATAGCGGCCAAAAGCTGTCATCCCTTCTTTTTCATAATACATCATCATCTTGCGCCGCTCCTCTTCGTCACTGGGATTCGATGATATCTTCTATTTCATTAAGTAACACCGAGCGGTGCCTTCTCCGTCGATGAGAATGCAATACCCATTGGACAGAGGAGGCAATTGGAATGCCCAAATCGATGCAGCCCCTCGTGCCTGTCAGTTCGATCAATTTTTCCCGTGGTGTCCATTTATCGTGCCAGAAAGAGGTTGTCTTACCACTCTGGACCATTACTTGAGTAAGCGGCTTCGCAAGCTCACGGTATTTGAGAAGTTTCTTCCAAGTCCAAGAGCCAAGCGAGGAAGTGTACTTCACCGTCCAAATCGAACCTTTGCGGATTAGATATCGACGAATCCAATTTACCCATAGTGAGGAGTGACATGAGAGGATTCTCCAGATTAACTTCAGACAACTCATCTTGTTCACCTCCGCTATTGGACGAAGTCCCAAACCTCCTCCTTCTCGTGGCTTACAGACTTCTTTCCATGCGATTTTTGCTTTTTTGGGTTTTAATTCTGGCCCCGACCAAAGAAATGCTGAGCATAATCTTTCAATTTCGTCGATGCAAGCTTTGGGTAAATGAAAAGCAGAGATCCAAAAGTTTGTCAAGCTATGAATCACCGATCCTATGAGCTGAAGGCGGCCCACAAAGGATAAAAATCTTGCAATCCAACCACTGATGCGCCTCCGAATTTGTTCAATTAGTGGGTTGTAGTGGTGGACTGTCGTCGTGGACTGTCATTCTTTTTGTAAGAAGTGGAAGCCCCATATATCGCACCGGTAGAGTTCTTGAATCAAAGGGAAATTGGTCAAGGATTATTGTTTGTACCGCCTCTGGAACTCCAGCCATGTTAATTGTTGATTTTTCAAGGCTGATATTCAGACCCGAGAAAGCTGCAAATTCTCTGAAAACCTCTAGTATCCCTTCAATCGAACTTTTCTTTCCATCCGCCAAAACTAGAAGATCATCTGCGAAACATAGATGCGTGAGATTGAGATCCTGGCAGTAGGGGTGATATCCGATAATGCGAGATGAAGCTGCTCTGTCCAGCATCTTCGAGAGTGCATTCATACTAATAACAAACAGATAAGGTGATAGTGAGAAACCTTGACGTAACCCTCTATTGCTTCGAAAATATCCCGCTAATTCCCCGTTAATCTGAACCGAAAAGGATGCTGTAGTGAGGCAAAGTTTTATCCAATGTATACATTTCTCCGGAAGTTTCAGTGCCGACAACGTGGAGAGGAGAAATGGCCATTGCACTGAGTCGAAAGCTTTGGAAATGTCTATCTTTAGAGAACATCGAGACGAGATCGTTTCTTTGTGATAGTTCTTGACGAGTTCTGAAGCTAGAAGAACATTTTCCATTAGTATCCGGTCCTTGATGAAGGCTGATTGGTTCGGTGCAATAAATCTCGGGAGTAACCTTTTCAAACGATTTGCAAGGATCTTTGAGATTACCTTGTATAGGACATTGCAGCACGATATCGGGCAATAGTCTTTCATCTCGATGGACTCTGTTTTTTTCGGTATATATGCCAATATAGTAGAGTTAACTCTTTTGGGCAAGAATCCTTTTTCAAAGAAATACTGTGTCGCGACGACGAAATCTTTCCCCAAGATCGGCCATGCTTCTTTGAAAAACTCACTTGTATATCCATCAGGCCCAGGTGCTTTGTTTCCCGGAATTGCGAATAATACTCCTTTCACTTCTTCCTCTGTGATTGTTTTACAAAGAATTTCTGCATCCATTTCACTGCATTTAAAACCCAACAGCTCATGAAGGTCCTCCTCCGATATCCCTTGGTAATCTGCAATTGTCCGAGATAAGAACTCGTTGAAAAATCTCTCTGCTTCTTCCTTTATTTCATTATGGGTTGTAGCAATGGTGCCATCTGGTTTTTTAATCTCCCGGATGGAGTTTCGGATTTCTCGAATTCTTGATGCCTTGTAAAAATGCCTATTATTTCCGTCTCCTACTTTCAGCCAATGCACTTTCGACCTTTTACGGAGAAATTTCTCTTCGATCTCTGCGAGTCGTTGCCACTTTTCAAAGGATCTCCGTTCATCCATCATCGCAGATGGAGACGGAGTTTGCATCGTCCTTATCTCATTTTCGCAAAGCTCCTCGTATGCTTGTTTCGTTCGTTTTTGCAGGTCTCCAAGCTGTTGTTTGCTAAGCCTTCGTAACTCGGATTTTAGAATCTTCAGTTTTTTGGAGAAGCGAAACATTGCTGATGTCGATTTGAAGAGGACCTCTGTGTCATTCCAAAATTCAGTCATCAACGGCAGAAAGTCAGAGCACTCCGCTACAGCATTTGTGAATTTGAAAGGTCGTTTAATTTTTTCTTTTTCTGCTTCTATCTGAATGCGACATCTCAAGTGATCCGAGCATCCCCCGCTTCGAATACACTATAAGACTGGGGATAGAGATCATACCATGCATCACTCATTAAAACCCGATCAAGTTTTTTGCAAATGATCCATTCATCTCTTTTATTGCTACATGTGTATAGAGGACCATGATACTTTAAGTCCATGAGAGAACTATAGCAGACTAAGTCTTGGAAGTCTCTTATTCCTATCGGTATAATTGGATTATCAGCGAACTCCGAATGCTCCCCAGTATCCAATATCTCATTAAAATCTCCAAAAATCAACCAAGGCTTATTCCGAAATAATGGTGAGTCTTGATGACTGCGTAAATCTTCCCATAGCTCCTTCCTCTCCGCTACGAAGTTGGACGCATAAATAAATGAACAGAAGAATTCCCTTTCCGAACCTTCCAGTAGAATTGAACATGTGATCAGTTGTCCGCTCTTAAATAACGGAGTTACTCGAGCTTGTGGGCTCCACACAACCCATATCCTCCCGAGCATGTTGTGTTCATAGTTTGACAGGAAAGACCAGTTTTGAAAGATCTCTGAAGCAATTCTCGAAGCTTTCTGTTCTTTTACCCTTGTTTCCAGCAGACAACTGAATTGAAACCCACTTTTCTTCACCCAATCCTTTACTATAGAATGTTTTGTAGACTTGTTAATCCCACGTACATTCGAAAAGAAACCCGACATTAATAAAAAAATTTCTTCGGAATCCTTTTATTCAAATTGTCGGGATTTGTATCCTTCGCTTTTTGAGTAGCAGTGTCCTTTGGGATATCCTTTGGTTTGCAAGGTAGAGGTTGGCGAGTAGTGACCTGCTCACCTTGGGATTCGTCTAGAGAGTTGTCAATATCCCTGTCTGTCTCGGGCACCTTTTTTGATGTTTGTTTATTTTCTATTACTTTCTCCGTTGTTATTTCCACCTCTGTTTCCTCTTCTCTCGTTTCCTCCATGATCACCTATGTTGTCCCTTCTTCCGTTTCCACATTATTTGTTTTTTCCAAATCACTTAACGCTTCAAACCGTGAGTGAGACAAGATAGTGACTTGTCCAAATTTCTGCGTCACCATAGACCATTCACCCTCCTCTTTATCATCGCTTTGATCTTTTTGAACTTGTTCCTGCTGAGCTTTTGTCTCAGATTCTCGATCAGAGACCGGATCAGCCTCCATGGGTAACCTCTCTATTTGCTCTGCATAATTTTTTGCTGGGGTTTGAACTTTTTCCGTGACCTTTGCTGGTTGTATCTCCTTTACCAAACATACCGTAGCGATATGTCCCCATTTTTGACAAACAGAGCATCTAGTAGGTAACCATGGGTAGGAAAATTCCACTTGTGTTTCGTTTTCTTTTAGAGAGGTAAAGATCATCGTCTTCGGCAATTCTTTTGTGAGATCTGCTTTGACGAATATTTTTGCAGTCTTAAAATCCAGGCATTGAGCAGTTTCAGGGTGTAGTCTCACTGGTTCACCAACAGCGCTAGTGATGAAACTAAGTCCCTTTCAAGAGAACATATCCGCAGGTACGTTTTTTAGGTGTACCCAAATTGGGACCGATTTTACTTCAGGCATAGTCTCCTTTGTATGTAGTGACCATTTCGACATCACTACCGGAACCTCTGCAAGATTCCACATTCCTCGTCGGAGTACTCTATTCTTTGTTATAGGATTCACAATCCTAAATTTCATTGTTGTTGAGTTGATGACATAAACCTCAATCATCTGAGCCTTGTCCCCCAAAGCCAAAATTTTATTAACTATCGCGTGAACCTTTGCTACGTGCGGAGCTGTAGCTATAAATTTTCCAATCACAAAATCATCCCATAACGGAGACGCATCTTTGAATACTTCTTCGGTTACCATGACTGAACCTATTCCATCCTGTATCGAGACATTGAGTTCGTATTTTGTGACAGACCGTTTCGCTTGAACAATATTTGACCATGACACCATTGGAGTCACTGTTCATGTTGCTGTTGCTGACTTAGAGGACTGGTTATCTGATTCCCCCACGATCTCCGGCGAAGCCATCTCCTCCATCGGAGGTGGAGAGCGACGGCGGCGCTGCCTTGAAGCGGACGAAAGTAAAAACCCTAATCCCCTTCTAAATCGCCCTCAGAGCTAAACGCGACGTTTTCGTTTTTTGTTGTTTTTTTTATCTTTGTCCGTATATTGGAAAGAATATTAACTAATATATATAAAATATGCGTCAATCCATTCATTGCCAATTAATTTTGAATCCATGTATTTTAATAAGGGTTCCATGACTAGAAATTTCTTGATCTTTTTTTAGAACATTTTGGTTAAAGCAACGTCAAGCAACGTCACTATCTTATCTTATCATTATCATCGGTGTCGGTGAATTTTAATTTTCAATATGAGAGAAAACGAAAGGGCCGCAACACTAAAAGCACCAAAATAAATACTGTCAAAACACTAAAAGCACCAAAATAATAAGGCACAACGCATTCTTCTTTTTTTATAAGTAAAAGAGAATGAGTTTGGCCCATAATCGATCTGATCAAAAATTAGTCCCATTGAAATCGATCCGACTTAAAGTTGGTCACGTCGATTCATGCTCGAACATAGCGAGATCGATGGACAAAGAACCATCATCTCGAAAAAACGTATTATAGAATAATATCACACATCAAAAGTTAGAAATGATATTAAATAATATATAAAAGATATGTGTCAATTTATTTAGAAAAAATTACCTATAATAACCTTCAAAAGTAGTGATATTACTAGAATAACTCTTACAAAAGTTCCACTAACTAAAATAACCTTCAAAACTTCAAAACTTGTCAAAAGACCTTTAAGTATGTTTCTTCGTTTTAATAACGAAATTGTCATTCTCATTTTCTTTAAATAACTAAAATATTAATTATTAATCTTAAAAAAAAAAAATCCAACATCACTCTCTCTCTCTCTCTTTTCTTCTACTTTTTTGGTTCTCTCTCTCTCCTCTCCCTCTTCTTCTTCCTCTTCTCTCTCCTTCGCCAACGGATTTCAGTGATCGTGAGTGGATCTCCGGCGTTGATTCCGACTGCTCCACCGCCGTCTTCCACCAGATCTGCTCCCCGGAGCCAACATATTCGGCCAAGGCAACGAGATGGTTAAAAGCGGCTCCCCAAAGACGGATCGTCGTCGTTTGCTCCGCCGGGAACTCTGGACCGACGAATGGTACGGTTACGAACGTGGCGCCGCCGCCGAACACGTGCTCATCGAACTTTCAAACATATTTTTGGTTAATATGCTGCTTCATTAGGTACGCCTACCACTTGTTCGATAAAATTCCCCTAACGATGGTAAATTTATTAGTAGATTTTCATTTGCGGTAGATTTGTTTAATACATTGCGGTATATTTGTTTAAAATGTTGTGGTAGACTTGTTTAAAATCTAGATGGTAGACTTGTTTAAAATCTTGACGGTAGACTTGTTTGATACGTTGTGGTAGACTTGTTTGATACGTTTTGGTAGACTTTTACTAATTTATGATAGACTTATTTTCTGGTTTGTTTCGTCTCGTCTCACTGTCGGTTTGGTAAAGCTTCAGGTCGAGGGATTTGTAGCTTCGTTGATTTGAGTTGCAGAGATACAGATCGAGATTCGTCAAGTTGTAGATCCACCAGATCTGCTCCGTCGCCTCTTTCCGGCAAAAACATGTTTGATTCCCGACACACGTTATGGTAGACTTGTTTAAAACGTTTTGGTAGACTTGTTTAATCTGTTACGGTAGAATTGTTTAATCCGTTATGGTAGACTTGTTTAAAGCGTTCTGGTAGACTTGTTTAAAACGTTCTTAACCTCTCGTCTTCTCGTTTTCTTCGGCGAGATATACTCCGACTCCAGCGTTCCAGCCTCACGGGCATTGATTCCGGCGATGAGTAGGTAAGGAACTTTTCTTCTTTCTCATGAGTTTTTTCATCTTCTTCGGCGAGTTCCTTCCGAAGGCGATGAGATCCGTCGTCGTTTGGTCGTTCTTGAGGCGACGTGCGGAAGGGCGACGCGAGTTCCGGGTGAAAGGAGAGAAAACCCTTGTTTTTTGTTGATATACGGCTTCATGAGGTATGCACACCACTTGTTCGACGAAATTCCGCTAATAGTGGCAGACTTGTTTAATACGTAGTGGTAAACTTGTTTGAAACTTTCTGGTAGACTTGTTGAAAACTTTTTGGTAGACTTGTTTAAAACGTTTTGGTAGACTTGTTTAATCCGTTATGGTAGACTTGTTTAATCTGTTGTGGTAGACTTGTTTAAAACGTTACAGTATGCTTGTTTAATCCGTTCTGTTAGACTTGTTTAAAACGTTCTGGTACACTTGTTTAAAACGTTCTGTTAGACTTGTTTAAAATGTTCTTAACATCTCGTCTTCCCCGGCGAGATATACTCCGACTCCGGCTTTCCAGCCTCACGGCCATTGATTCCGGCGACGAGTAGGTAAGGAACTTTTCTGTTTCTCATGAGTTTTTTCATCTTCTTTGGCGAGTTCCTTCCGAGGGCGACGAGATCCAAAGTCGTTTGGTTGTTCTTGAGGCGACGCACGGAGGGGAGACGCGAGTTCCCGGTGAAAGGAGAGAAAACCCTCGTATTTTGGTTGATATGCGGCTTTATGAGGTATGCACACCACTTGTTCGACGAAATTCCGCTAATAGTGGTAGATTTATGGAGAATTGTTAAATACGTTTAAAACGTTATGGTAGACTTGTTTAAAACGTTCTGGTAGACTTGTTTAAAACGTTCTGGTAGACTTGTTTAAAACGTTCTGGTAGACTTGTTTAAAACGTTATGGTAGACTTTTTTAAAACGTTATAGTAGACTTGTTTAAAACTTTATAGTAGACTTGTTTAATCCGTTCTGGTAGACTTGTTTAATTCGTTTTTCTGGTAGACTTGTTTAATCCGCTTTTCTGGTAAACTTGTTTAATCCGTTATGGTAGACTTGTTTCATTTGTTCTATTTTCAATTGATAGTGTTAAATTGATATTATCTCCGACAGGTTCCTGGGATTCACGGCGGAGACCAAGTCTACGGTGACATTTTCGTCTTCGATTCAACGTATTCTTCTAAGAGTATAATTAATGGGAGATTTGGATTTGGTAGATTTGTTTTTGAATTTGTACAAATGATAATTGAATTCTAAATGATGGTATATTTGTGTTTTGAATTAGTGATTGTAAGACAGTTCACGATGATTTTTAAAGGTGCTTGACGAAATCAGTAACTTTATTTAGTCTAATATTTGCTTAGTATGGATAACCAAAATTAGTGAGATTTAAAACAAAAACACATGAACCACATATAATTATAACATACAAATTCTATGTGGTGTTTATTATCACAATACTTGAAAGTCAAACATACTAATTTCATACATAACATTAGCAATACCAATAGTTTGAAGAGTTTGAAAGAAACGTAAACAATACATCACCAAAACACACGAAATCTAGCAAAACGTAAACAAGTCTTCATGTAACTTAACTAAAAAACACAATAAGTGTAGCAAAACCAAACACATAATCATGAAGTACACATCATCAAAGACATAAACATAACCAAAGTTGATCACTTCTTAATGTCTAGTTACACGTTATTCCATATTATATATAAGGAAAATTCCATAAAAATACCCAAACTTTATTCCGATAAGCTTTTTAATACCCAAACTATTTTTGTTGCCCATTTTAAATCTCCAACTGTGAACCGTGTGTTCATTTTACAACATCTTGTTCACAGATGTATACCGAACTATACACGGTTTGAAACAGTGTTTATATTTAATGATAAAATATTTATAAATAGATAAAATATTACATTGAATTTCCAAAACAAAATAAGTCTACCGAAAACATATCTACCATGTCGTAAAAATAAGTCTACCGAAATAAGTCTACCAGCCGAAAAATAATTCTACCGACCCAAAACAAATCTACGGACCCAAAATAAGTCTACCGTCCGAAAAATAAGTCTACCAGAAAAATTAGTCTACCGTCAAAGAACGGTAGACTTGTTTATCTGTGCGCGCTAATGTGGATTAAAAATAGTAATGGCAATATCGTAATTACGTTTTTGTTAACAAAGGCCAAAAGGACAAAATCGGTATTTTATATATTTTTAGGTTATTTTAGTAATTTAGAAAGATTTGAATTGTTATAGTAATTAAGACATTTTTAAAGTTAGTTTAGTAATCCTTCCCTTTATTTATGGGATAATTAGAAATATAGGACCAATTTAGAAGACTCTTGTCCCTTTAAGACTTAAACACTTAATTTTGTCCCATTAAGACTTAATTTAATGTAAAACCAGTTTTACCACTTATTTTTAATTAAAATATTATTCCCATAAAAATTGTAAAACTTATGTAAATTGTTAAAATTGTAAAACATATGTAAACATACGACCCAAAAAAAAATTTCTTCCCATTAAAAAAAAAAAGAATTACCCTCTCTGCCTTCTCCGTCGCTTCCCCTCTCTCTGTCCGCCGGCGATTGATTCTTTGGGTAAGTCAAAATTTGGCGAAATTTCAGCTTCCTCCTCCGCCTATCCGCCTCCTCTACCTATTCAAACCCTCTTTTCAGTAAATTTTGCTTTTTAGAGTTTTGAAATCCCAAATTTTTTTTTTTTGGTGCAGCCGGATATTACCGGAGATTCACTCGGAAACTGGTTATTCAAGTCCGGTGAAGGTGAATATGGTGGAAAAGGTAACTTCTTCTACTCCAATTGTTTGTGCTTCAAACTGGTTATAAAGGTTTATAAAACCTTATAAAATTTCATAAAACATGTTTTATAAACCTTTATAAATATGTTTTAAAAACCCTTATAAATTCGTATTTTTATAAACTTTATTATGTTACAAGAAGTTGTCTTTTCGAAAATAAACATCAAATAGTTGTACTTTTGAAAAGTTGTATCATAAAGGTTATATTTCTTAAAAATCTTCTAAAAAAAATAGTAATAGAACAATAAATTTAGTAATAGCTTGTATTTTGCATAATATAATAGTGTTGACTATTCATTTTTATAATTTTATTTCTAATTAGAAAAAAATGAACCCAAGTGTTTTTGGTATATTAAAAAGAAGAAAAACAATTATACAAGTATTACCGTATTCAGAAGAAAAAAAACTTACAGAAACTAAGATCGACAATTTGATTATAGAAACTTAAGTTTTTCATATTCCTTAACCCGTATCCATTTTTATGTTCTTTCTAAATGTTGTTATGACATTTTCCATATTTAATTTTAAATATGTCGTTCTTGTAGGTTTAGCAGACATAGAGTCAGGGCCGGATCTAGGCAAAGCCTAATGAAACATTTGTCTTGGCCCCCATTTTTAACAGGCCCCCATAGAATATATCAATAAAAAAATTTTATAAAACTAAAAATCAAAACCCTTGATCACGCTTTTTTTTTTTTAAAGATCATGCTTCTATTTTTTTTTTTAAAGACCACGCTTCCTTTTTTTTTTCTCTCCGACTCTTACATTTGAAATTTTTTTTGTATGAGATGAATTAGTGGCCCCCATTTTTGTTTTTTTTTCAAACCCCCAAATTTTCAGATCCGGCCCTGCATAGAGTTGATTTGTTGTTTTGATTTAGTGTATATAGTATTTTTTTTTAGGTTTCGTGAGAGAAAAAAAAATCGAATTTGGGAGTTTTAGGTTATAGAATTGGGGATTTTTTTTCTTTTGTCCTTAAACAAAGAGTAATAGTGTAACAACAATTTTATGTTAAACAAAAAAAAAGTAGAGCATCTTTTTGGCTAAAAATCCGAAAGCTGAATCATTCTTTTGTATATTTATATCTTTTCATCAAAAGCAATGAACATTTTGCACATGTAACTAGTAGATAACCAATTTATGTGATCGGACGCAAAATTCCAAAAAGAAATTAACATTACTGGACAAAATATTTATTGTCAAAACCAACCACTTCACTCTCGAAATGATTTGCTCGATCCCCAGTCCACACAAATCAAATGAGAACCCAACCTACTCAACGTGGAGCCCCTAGTGATATAGCAAACGCTACCTACCCAGCGTGGTGACATTCTCTTTTAGTACAACAATTAAAACCCATAAGCACTCAATCTCAGACCAATTAACCAATAACTCAATCTCAGACAATAACTCAATTTCCATCTCAATAACGCTACCTACCCAGCTTGGTGATATTTTCTTTTGGTAATTATAAATGTGCTTTTTCTTTTCCTTATCGAGACTCAATCATATCTTTAATTAGAAACTTACTAATTTGATTATGAGTTTGACACTAGAGTTCGTGCTTCTGCTTCTACTTGTCTTAAGTCACCACGCTGATTCTGGCTCTATTGTCAAATTTCTTCCTGGTTTTGAAGGCCCTCTTCCTTTCGAGCTTGAAACCGGGTTTGTAAAAAGTTTTCTTTTCTTTTACCAACGTATTAATGTGTTTTGAGTTTGGAATAAGTAATTAGCCATTCTTCTGAATGAATAGGTACATTGGTATTGGTGAGGAAGAGGAAGTGCAATTGTTCTACTATTTCATCAATTCTGAGAAGAATCCAAAAGAAGATCCTCTTCTTATATGGTTAAGTGGAGGACCGGGATGCTCTTCTCTAAATGGCATTCTTTTCGAGAACGGTAATCTATAATGTAAGAATCAGAAGAATTATCTGAAATTATGTATATTTCTGATTAGGGTTTTACAAAGGAGGCAATCCTCTATTTATACAAAAGTAAAATAATCCTAACTATATAAGGCCCAATACATATATACCCAATAAGCCTATATCTCTTAATACCCCTCCTCAAGTTGGAGCATGGAGATCTCGAATACCCAACTTGCACAAAATATCTTGAAAATGACGACCTCCAAGTGCTTTAGTGAAGACATCTGCCAATTATTGAGTAGTAGAAACATGTTGTGTCTGAATGATTCCAGCTACTATATCATCTCTAATGAAGTGGCAATCAAGCTCCACATGTTTCGTCCTCTCATGAAACACAGGATTCGCTGCAATATGAAGCGCATACTGACTATCACAATACAAATCCATTGGACCAGAATGTGCAATACCCATCGTGGTCAATACACTCTTGATCCACTTCAATTCTTTCACCGCCACAACCATAGCTCGGTACTCTGCTTCTGCTGAAGAGAGAGATACTACATCCTGCTTCTTTGACTTCCACGACACAGGTGAATTCCCCAATTGTATCAACCATACACTCAAAGATCTCCTCGTGATTGGACATCCCGCCCAATCAGAATCACACCAAGCTGTAAGATGAAAATTACATTCAGCTTTCAACAAAATTCCCATTCCAGGACACCCCTTCAAGTAACGAACGACTCGTAAAGCAGCCCGCCAATGATCCTCTCTTGGCTCACGCATAAACTGAGACAAGATGTGAACAGAGGATGCAAGGTCTGGCCTTGTCGCAGCCAGATAAATCAACCTTCCAACGATTTTGCGATACTTCTCCGGATCAGTGAGTATCTCTGACGTCGACCTTCCCAACTGATGGTTCTGCTCCATCGGAAACTCTACTGGCCTACTACCAAGCAAACCAACATCAGCAATAATATCCAGAGCGTACTTCCTTTGTGATAAATATATCCACTCTGCGTTTCTCGCAACTTCCAATCCAAGAAAATACTTCAATTTTCCCAAATCCTTCATATGAAAGCAATTACTTAGATACGTTTTGAACTTCTGTTTCACTTATGGAGAGCTCCCTGTTATCACAAGATCATCCACATATACGAGAACATGCAAGTGAACTTTACCACGAACTAACGAGAAGAGAGAGTAATCTGCCTTACTCTGTGTAAAACCATAGCTCAACAGTGACATCGAAAGTTTCGCGAACCAGCATCTCGGAGCTTGTTTCAAACCATACAATGACTTACGCAATCGGCATACCATTCCCTTCTTAGAGCTACCAAAACCCTGAGGTACTCTCATAAACACCTCTTCTTCCAAATCTTCATGAAGAAACGCATTGTGCACATCCATCTGATGCAACTCCCAATTTTTTCCAGCTGCAACTTGAAGAACCAATCGAGCTATGCTCATCTTTTCCACAGGAGCAAATGTATCAGAATAATCAATACCTTCTTTCTGACGATTGCCACAAGCTACAAGTCTTGCTTTATACTTGATTGTGTAAACCCACTTACACTCAATGACATGCTTACCTGGTGGTAAGTGTTCAATCAACCATGTTTGATTTCGTTCCTGAGACTCAATCTCCAGTCTCATAGCTTCTCTCCATCGCGGATCTTCCGTAGCCTCAGCAAACGTTTTCGGTATAACCCCTTCTGTTATACTACACAGGAACGCTCTGTGTGACATAGAGAACCTCTCACAGTTCACATAATTCTCAATACCGTAATCATTACTCAATTCCTGACTCACAGTAGATGCATTCATCGTAAATGTCGTATTGCACACAAAGTCTTGTAACTTGGCAGGAGCTTGTTTCTATCGCATTCCGCGTCCCAAAATCTCTGTTGAAGCAGGTTGATCCACCGGGTGTCGATCGACACTGGCTGGTGTCGGTCGACACCCATCGACATTCTCCTGGCGTCGATCGATACTGGCTGGTATCGGTCGACACTCATCGACATTCTCAGACTGTATAAGCGATTCAGGTTCAGTCCGTGGCACTGTAATTCCCAACATATCACGTATTCCTACTGATATAGCTTGCATATCTTCTTTTCCAACCTTTTCTGACACAACTGGAGTCTGTGTCACTGTATCTCTTGTCAAAACATGACTTATATCATCAAATCCAATACTATCTTCCAGAAATAACGTCGTTTGATCAGAATTAGGTGGCTCATCCACCTGATCTTTTTGCTCCAAATATGGGAATCATTCATCAATGAAGGTGACATCCCGTGAGACAAAGACTTCATGTGTCTCCAAATCAAATAGATTCCACCCCTTCTTCGCATAAGGGTACCCTAGGAATACACATTTCCTGCTTCTACTCGCAAATTTATCTCCATGCCGTCTCTGATTATGAGCATATGCTAGACATCCAAAAACTCTTATCTCACTATAAGCAGGGACTTTTCCAAAGATAATTTCGTAAGGACTCTTACCATTGTGTAACATAGAAGGCGTACGATTGATTAGATACGCCGCACTCAAAGCACAATAACTCCAAAATTCTATTGGTAGATTTGCCTGAAATCTCAACGCTCTTGCCACATTCAATATATGACGGTGTTTTCGCTCCACTCGCCCATTTTGTTGAGGAGTTCCTACACATGAAATTTGATGAATTATCCCCGATGTGCGAAAATAATCCTTCATCACCATGAACTCACTCCCATTATCGATTGGCACGATTTTCACATCCTTCTCAAACTGTCGCTGGATGAGAGCAAAGAAATCGATCATTGTTTTCTGAACTTGTGTTTTATCAACAAGAAGAAACACCCACACAGCTCTGGAATAATCATCAACAATCATTAAGAAATAGGAAGACCCACACAAGCTCTGTGTTCGATAGGGCCCCCAGAGATCACAATGAATCATCTCAAAGCACTCCTTACTTTTCTCCGTACTCTCCGGAAAGACATTACGACATTGCTTTGCTCTGAAGCAAACACCGCAATCAGAAACGCCAACACTCTTTTGATCCACTTCTGGCAATTTCTTAATCACCTTTTCAGAAGCATGTCCCATTCTTTTATGCTAAAGTTCCAAAGACCCCAACTTACTGACCTTCGCCACATTCACACTATATCTTTCAACACACACAACTGCTTCGAGAACCACACAATGCAATTCATCTCATCAATAACTTGTGACACAGAGATGAGATTGCACTTAAGTTCCTTGACAAAGAGCACATGTGTCAAGGTACACTTCTCTGTCAATACCACACTTCCTACTCTATCAGCCGCAACCACACTCCCATTAGGCAGACCCACCCAACACGGTGAGATTGGATACACATCGAACATGTCCCTCAATGTACCTGTCATATGGTGCGATGCACCACTATCAATAATCCACACATATGTATAGTTGCTATTTCCCACACCATTTGCTGTCTCGAATCCCAACTCAAGAAGTCGAATCAGCTTATGCCATTGATCTTCCTTGAGGCCTGTCACAGCCTGTGTCGCCATGGTATCGATCGATACCTTGAACTTGTCTAAGGGTATCGATCGATACTCGCTCGTCTTTGCAGGTTCACAATCAACACCTCCAAATCGTATGTACTTCTTCAGCCACCAATCTGAATAGCCATTTACCTGATAACATGATCTCACATCATGACCATACTTCGAACAATGAGAACACATTATACCTCGATTATGAAATTTCATTATTCCTTGAAATCCGATAGATCTCGATCGATTAAACGTCTCCAAGCCCTTATGGCTCTGATACCATGTAAGAATCATAAGAATTCTCTGAAATTCTGTATATTTCTGATTAGGGTTTTACAAAGGAGGCAATCCTCTATTTATACAAATGTAAAATAATCCTAACTAAAGGCACAATACATATATACCCAATAAAGCTATATCTCTTAATATATAATAACTTTTCTTTCACTAAGCATCATTTTCAATGATTCGTTTAAATTGCTAAAAACAAAAACAAAAATTTAGGACCTGTGGCCTTGAAGTCCGAGGTTTACAATGGAAGTCTCGTTTCTTTGGTCTCTACTACATATTCATGGACACAGGTAGTATAAAGTATGTACATATGTCTATCACAAACCAAATGGTCTATTCTTGATCTTTTTAAAATTTGGATCACATTTTTAGATGGCAAACATAATATTCTTGGATCAGCCTGTTGGAGCTGGCTTCTCGTATTCAAGAACTCCACTTTTTGATGAAGTTAGTAGCACAGGTGAAGTTAAGAGGATCCATGAGTTTCTTCAAAAAGTAATAAGACAAACCTAAGTGTCTTTTAAAAGCATTTGTTCATGAGTTAATTTCTCCAAAAGGTAATTCTTTTTTTTTTTATAATGAACCATAGGATTTCGGGGCCTTCGGTCCATAATCTCCCCAATACCCGAAATCATTTTTAGATATTCCGATTTAAAGAATTAACCATCCGTTCCAAAGGAGGTTTGAACCTGGAGCACAAGAGAACCAAACCTTTTGTATTACCACTAGACCACCATACCTTTGGTAACAAAAAAAACTCAATTGCATAGATTGCCACTTATTTGAAGATTCATTAGTATTTAGATATTTTTTTAAAGTGTTAAAAATAGTTGTCATTTTTTGGGTGAAAAGTCAATTTTACCCTTTTTATTGCTACATAAGGGTAAAATTGGATTAAACAATGAAATAAATGTTAATTTCTACTATCTTTTCAAAAAGTGACAACAAACTAATTAATGAATCTTCAAATAAGTGACAATTCTTGCAAAATCCTTCATAAAAAATGAAAATTATTAATTGATAGTTGATTATGGGATATAGATTTTGGCAAGATGTAGGGTTAACAACGCCAGCTCATTTAAGCCTAACACATTCTGATTTTTTTTATACGAACCGAGCATGAAAGGACTGAGGTTTTTACTGGTATATATATATATTATGCGAGTGGCTACCTCATCAATTAAAACACAACCATCTAAAGTTTTTTTGTTTTGTTTTGTTTTGTGCAGTGGCTAAGCAAGCATCCACAATATTACTCCAACCCGTTATACCTTACCGGAGATTCATATTCGGGTATGATTGTTCCGGCCCTCGTTCAAGAAATCTCAGAAGGTATGTTTTTTTTTTTAATTAAATGATTCAAATCAATCGATCCCCATACACTTTGCTTTAAATATCGTTTAACCGATATTCTCACGCTTTTTAACAATATAGACACTATGATGCAGGAAATTATATATGTTGCAAACCTCTCATAAATCTACAGGTCATTAATATTTAACTTCTTCTTATATGTATATATATATTTTTTTTTTTTGTATATTTTTCGAACACTAAAGATTCATAGTTTTTTTTTTTTAAACCAAAATTAGGGTTATGTGCTCGGAAACGCAATAACATCTTCTGAATATGAAGAAGACTATCGTGTTCCATTTTGCTTATGGAATGTCATTAATCTCTGATGAACTCTACAAGGTATGAAATATATGCAATGCTTAATTTGTTATTTTGTCACTTGAGAGTTTTATATTCGGCGAGTCGAATCTGAGCCGGAGTTTTATCTTTAATTTTTATAGTTATATCTTTACTTTGTATAAATCTTTTCTTTGCAGTCAATGAGGAAAATGTGCAAAGGAAATTATGGAAATGTGGATCCACGTAACACAAAATGTTTGAAACTTGTTGAAGAATACCATAAGGTACACACTCGGAAATTTGGTCAATTTTTTTATTTTATTTTGCTTGGTACTAAATATCATCACTGATTCAAATTTTATTTTATTTTGTTTATATTGTAGTGCACTAACAAAATAAATTGGCAACATACATTACTACCAGATTGCGATGACAAGAAAAATACACAAAATACATCTCCTGATTGCTGTGTAAGTAATATATATTTCCTCCATCTAGTGACCATGTAAAAGGGTTGGGAAAAACATTGAACTGCTTTATATGGTAACAATTAATGTGGAAATTAGTTTTCCGGTTTTTAGAAGAAATTTATATAAGCAAGGTTGCTTTTGCAGTATTATCTGTATTATCTGTATTATCTCATTGAATGTTGGGCCAACAACGAGGGAGTTCGTGAAGCTCTTCATGTTAAAATGGTATAGCCAAGTTTGGTTCAAAGATCATTGACGAAGTGTACGTGATGATATTAAGAAAGTTTCTAAATTCTAAATTCTAAATTCTTCACTATCTATATATATGATTACTTTTACAGGGGAGTACAGGATATTGGGTGCGATGTAACTGGTACAACAACTGTATTAGTTCCTGTACTATTTCTTGAACTGGTACAACAACTGCATCAACTGTATCAACGCCAGATATATATTCCAACGATTCCGTCCAGCTCAACAACTCACTTGCCACGTCAGCTTCTGTGCCACGCCAAGTTTTTGCCTCATGATACAACGTCTGATACATCCTCTGATGTACCACGTTCTGACTCATCGTCTGATACATCCTCTGATGTATCCAACTACAGTCTTCTTGATCGCCACTATGTATTTCCATCATGTGTCGATCACTGATCATCACTTGCATAAACTACTGCATCCGCAAGTGCCATCATCAAATACTGCCTCAGCAACTGTGTCAGCTCCTTCCATTGCTCATGTCTGAGCTGTCACACCGTTTATATCAACTCCGTCTCAATCCAAACTGCCACATCAATATGTCAGATTTATTCAGCCTATGTAGCACAATCTCCCTATGTTCAATGTCTGCATCAGTTCGGTCTTTGTGCTCTCATAGAAGTTGTACCACGTCCTGCTTCAGCAGCTGTGTCACGCTCTGTTCTGACACAGTTTTAAACTCAGTTAGCATTACACTTTCTGTTGATCCGTAAATCACACAAAAAGGGTAAAACAGTACTTTTAATCGGAATCTCGTTTATTGATCTAAGTCGGCGGTTACAACAGATTTTAAGTAAGAAAGCAAAGACAAAAGACTTGAGATCGGTAATGAGCTCTCTCTTGTATTCTCTGTCTCTGCGGAAGTTGTGGATGATCCCGAATGAATAAGCCTCCTTCTTTATTTATAGTGTCTTTGAGGCGGTCGAAAGGAAGATTCCTCCTTTTCCGAGTTCGATTGGGAAAAGGAAATCTTCCGGTTTTCTCTCCGAGATAAGGATAAGTTCCTGATATCGCGAGGAATCAACCAAAAAGAATATTTCCTTTTCCGAGATCGGCGGAAAAGGGAAATATTCCGACTTCATCTGTTGTAACGGACCGGGCCTGTGATGGGCCTAGATCGGTAGCCGAGATGGGCTTTCAACGAGATTCCGAGCTCGGCCCAATGTTTTTGGGCCGGCTTATCCTCGATCCGAACCATCGTAAACCGGTCCTGATTGAACCGATCTCGGTTCAAACCGAGTTAAACCAAGGGGGTGCTAATCCCCCCTCTAACAATTGGTCCCCCCCTCAGTTCGGCGAGGGAGTTTATGAGTTCGGCGAATTTTTAGGGAGTATTCTTTAGCTCGGTTAAAACTGAGATCGGTATGATCTAATCAGATTCTGTTTCGAGTTCGGCTTAATGATACGAACTGTTCGAGTTCGGCGAACTGCTTAAGTTCGGCTTGGTGATACGAACTGTTCGAGTTCGGCGAACTGCTTAAGTTCGGCTTGATGATACGAACTGTTCGAGTTCGGCAACCTGCTTAAGTTCGGATTGATGATACGAACTGTTCGAGTTCGGCGAACTGCTTAAGTTCGGATTGATGATACGAACTGTTCGAGTTCGGCGAACTGCTTAAGTTCGGCTTGATGATACGAACTGTTCGAGTTCGGCGAACTGCTTAAGTTCGGCTTGATGATACGAACTGTTCGAGTTCGGCGAACTGCTTAAGTTCGGCTTGATGATACGAACTGTTCGAGTTCGGCGAACTGCTTAAGTTCGGCTTGAAAGGACGGATCCTCTTTAGATTGGGGTTTCTCGCGGTTGAATTGTTTTATCGAACTTTCGAATTCGGTGAGTTTTCGGTATCGCCCCTGAACGTTCGAGTTCGGTATTTTTTCTTGAGAAGAGGGCGTCGTTTCGTCTTCTCTTGTCGCAGAATTCGAAGAGGCGCGTGTCGATTCGTCTTCTCTCGCAGTAGAATTCGAAGAGTCGCGTGTCGATTTATCCTCTCTGGTTGCGCGTTTCGAGGAACTGTCATCATTACCTTTTTCTCTATAAATATCGCTCGGACTCCCTTTCGTTTTTCACTTCTGCTTATTTTCTTCAAAAAGGTACTTTCTCTCTCTAAACGCTCTCCCTTCTCTCTAGGATTTTCTCTATTTTCTTTTCTCCGACCGTCTCCTCCGCCGTGATTTCTCCGATCTGTTTGAAGATCTTCAAACTTTCCGGGCGATCTTCAAGCTGTTCTTCATCGGCACCCAAGTTGTTCGTCTTGTTCTTCATCAACTTCTTTCGTTTGATCGACATGGTTTCAAGGACTTCTTCCCCTTCTGTTGAAGACCGAGCTCCTTCGTCTGAGCTCCCAGACACTGGACTGTTTGTCAACAGTTCTGATTCAAGTTCGGACGGACTGGGTGACGTCGAACGGGAGATGCTTAGGCGCAACTCTCAGCGTGCCGCGGCCGGACCGAGCGGCTCAAGAGTTTCAGTCGAAGTCCCACATCTCATCGACGAGGATCTGCCTGAAGAAGGGATTGCCGAGCTGAACGAACAAGTTCGGGCAGACGCCGAGTTCGCTACTCGGCTCGCCGAGGACGAAGATGCGGCCGATCTGGACAACCGTGCCATTTCTCCAGTATGTCGTCCTGACGAAGGTGACAATGGTCCCGCTTTAGCTGCTAGGCGGATGGTTGAGAGGCCAGCCGGCATCGGACCATCTCGGTCTACCGCGGAGACGATCCAAATTACCTTGGAGCGGTGCGGCGCTCCAAATGACTTGCTGTATAAGATCCCGAGGGCTGCTGATCGCCCGTGGGACGCTCCTGACGGCTATATTTGCGTCTACGAGGAGCACTTAAGAAGTTGTGGGCTTCGGTTTCCCATCCCGGAGCTCGTCTATAAGTACTGTAAGAGGCGGCACGTCGCGATCTCTCAACTAATGCCGGCCACGGTGATAAACCTCATGGGTCTTCTTTCCCTCGGGGAGGAGTGCGGTATCCCTATCACGGCGAAGGTATTTGAGAGGTTGTTTCGGGTGAATCTGTCGAAGGCAAAGCCGTGGTTTCTGTCGGCAAATGCAAAACCGGAAGCCGACCTTATTACTGGGAACAAACCGAGCAAGGTCAACCATTGGGGCACCCGATATTTCTTCGTGAAGATCGATGAATCATCCGTTGAGTGCCCGGGAGGGAGTTACCGAACTCAATGGAGGACTCCCATTGGTAGATAATTCGTTCTTGATTTCGTTTTAGTACTTAATTTTGCCTGAATTATATTTTTCTTTTTCTTTTCCAGCTCGTCATCCTCCAAGCTTCCTTATCACCACACCAGGATTTACTTTCGTTCATGCGAAGCAACTGAGTGCGGCTGGGAAAGTTCGGTGGCCTGAAGCCTATCAAGAGAAGCTCGACTTGAAAGCGAAAAGAGTTTTTAGAGGTAAATTTCGGTAAACTTTCCTTCTCAGTTCGGCAGTCTCCTTTATCTGCACTCTTATCGTTTTCCCCTTTTTCAGCTAAACCATCTCGTCGTCGGAAGATGAAGTTTGATGATATCCCCGATCTGTCTGCCGAGTTCGATGGTGACGAGCGGGAAATGAATTCTGAGATTCCTCCTCCTCCTGAAGCCGAACAGGTAACCGTTGGGGATGATGTTCCTGCTGGGGAGCAAGTTCCCGCTGAAGGGCGCACCTCTTCTCCCGCCGAAAAGAAGAGGAGAAGGAAGACTAAAAAAGGAGCCCGGCAAAAGGCTGATCACGCAGCTGGGGTCGACACTACGCCTGCTGGAGGCGACGAAGGGAACACCGGCCCCCAAAATGTCGGATGTGATGATGGGGGTTCTGAACCCCAACGGGCCGAAGAGGAGACGGTGGTCCTGTCGGACGATTCTCCTGTCTCGAAGAGGCATCGGGCTCCAGCACCGGAGGTCGAGTCACTGGATTTTGCCGAGACGTATCGGCAGGTTAGCTTCGGTCCGGAATTCCTCCCCCCGGTCGATCGTCTCTACAAGTCGGATGAGTTCAAGAAATTGGCCCAGTCTACTGCAGAGGTAAATGCCTTTTTCAAGTTCGTCTCTTCTTTCTTCCAAATCTTCTTCCTGACGTTCGCTGTTTTTGACAGATGATTGCCCGGACGAATGAGATCGTCGGGTCATACAATCGTGACCTCGGAGCTTCACGCCGTAAGGCCTTCGAAGCGAGTGTCCAAGCCGTGGAACTCCGCAAAGAGCTCCGAGTCTCTGAGGATAGAGTGGAAGCCGGCGATCTGGCAGTAGCCGAGCTGACCCGCGAAATAGCCGCGCTGAAGAGATCCAATGCCGAGCTGGAATTGGAAAAGGACGCCCTCGCGACGAAGTTATTCACAGAGACTTCAAGGTTGCGGGCTGGCCGCTCTCATCAAATCTTGAAGAGGAAAGCGGTAACCGAAAAATGCCAGGTTCGTCTTCAGAAAGTTAAGGACCATCTGGCGGCGGTTGATCAGGCAAAGAAACCGTTCCTGGCCGTTAATCAGATCCATGGGATCCTCAGCTTCTGCCAGAGTCTACAGACGAAGCACGGTATCATCGTCCCGCCGTCTCGTATTGAAAAGCTTGAGAAGCTTAAGGCCGAGAAGTCGGCAGAGTACGAGGCGATCGACCTCCGTGAGCTGGAAGACGCGGACCTAGTCGTCTCGCCTTTTGTTGATCCGATTCATCCGGGGATTTCGCCCTTGATGGGTAATGAAGTACCGCCAGGGCTTGATGAGTTCGGTACTAATCGGGCTTCGATGTCGGCGGACCAGGCTGAAGCGATGCGGAGGCAAGGCGTTTAGATCTTTTTATGTATTTTGTTTTTAGTTTCCTTTTGCCCGAATGGGCTTATAACTAGACCTCTTGGACCGGAGGGTTTTTAAAGTCCGGTATCCGTTTTGTGATTTTGCCCGAGGGGCTTTTGAACGAATTTGATTTTATCGATCTTCTTTTTACTTTGAATGTTTAAGCTTTATTATTTCTTAAGTCATTCTTATGCCGAATTCCGATATATTTGAAGTCGTACTTAATACGAACTTCTCAAACTTGTCGTACACAGTGGTGCCGTAAGTAGTACGGTCTTAGCCGGGTGAAGAGGACAAGTTCGACTGAACCTGTTCGAGGTCGGCAATCCTTATCGTAGATCGGCTTACTGCGTTTGCGATTGTTGAGAAATCGGCTTACTTGTTTTTGCGACTGTTGGGAAATCGGCTTATTAGTTTTTGCGACTGTTGAGAAGTCGGCTTAGATTTGCGAGGAGGAACGTTCGGCTTGACCCTAGAGTTTAGCTTAAGAGTACGTGAACAGCTCATCTTAATATGCTCTAGGTTTTCTCACATTGAATCCGAGTGTGCAAGACGGGCTCGGCTTATTTGGCTCGGATAATCTGAGAAGTTGGTGCGAGACTGATCTCGGCTTTGAATGTGGAAAGTGTTTTATCCATTGCATCATGAGGATGCGTGCGAGCTAAGCTCGGCTTTATCAGATCGTCTGGCCAGGACGTTGATATGGGACCGTTGGTGGTAAAAAATGCGAACTGTTGTAGTTCGGCAAACGTAAAGTTTGACTTTATAAGATACAAACTGTTGGAGTTCGGCAAACTAAAAGTTTGGCTTTAGACAATAAGAACTGTTGGAGTTCGGCAAACATAAAGTTTGGCTTTGTAAATTCGAACTGTTGGAGTTCGGCAAACTAAAGTTTGGCTTAGGAAAATACGAACTGTTGGAGTTCGGCAAACATAAAGTTTGGCTTTGTAAATACGAACCGTTGGAGTTCGGCAAACTAAAGTTTGGCTTTGTAAATACGAACCGTTGGAGTTCGGCAAACTAAAGTTTGGCTTAGGAAAATACGAACTGTTGGAGTTCGGCAAACATAGAGTTTGACTTTGTAAATACGAACTGTTTGGGTTCGGCAAACGGAAAGTTTGACTTAGAAAATACGAACTGTATGAGTTCGGCAAACGAAAAGTTTGACTTAGAAAATACGAACTATTGGAGTTCGGTTGCAATGCTTTTGCATAATAAAGTTTTATTAATGTTATAGCTGCGCCTTGTGAGGGCTGCCTACGTACCTTCGGAAGAAGGATCAAGCCATTCGTAGTTCATATTACATATTAGAATCGAGCGTATGCGTAGTAGCTCGGTGATCTTTTTTTTTTTTTTTTTTTTTTTTTTTTTTTTTTTTTTGCGCTTGAAGGTTGGCCTAGATGTAATACCGCTTGAGGTTCATGGAATTCCACGAACGGGGAATGGGGGTTCCGTCTAGCTTCATGAGTTCGTAGACGCCAGGTTTGACTACCCTCATGACCTGATAAGGTCCTTCCCAGTTCGTACCGAGCTTGCCGGCATTTTTCTCTTCGGTGCCCTCGAAGACTTTTCACAGAACAAGGTCGCCATCGGTGAAATGACGTCCGCGGACCTTTTTGTTGTAGTAGCGTGCTGCCAAGTTCTGATAATTCTGAATCCGAAGTAAGGATTGATCGCGTTGTTCCTCGAGATTGTCGAGGTTGTCGAGCATGATTTCGTCGTTAAGATCAGGATTTTGCGCGAGCATCGTCCGACGGATAGTCGGGATGGTGAGTTCGGCGGGGCATAGAGCTTCCACGCCATAGGCCATGTAGAAGGGGGATTGCCCCGTTGACGATCTCGGGGTCGTTCGGTATGACCATAAGACTCCGTCGAGTTTATCTGACCATGTCCCTTTATGAGTATCCAATCGTTTCTTGAGGCCGGCTATGATTGTTTTGTTTGTTGCTTCGGCCTGACCGTTGCTCGGCGGGTATCTTGGTGTGGAAAAACTTAGTCGGATTTTCCACTTAGCGCAGAAGTCGTTGAATAGTGTTGATATGAATTGGGGGCCGTTATCGGTGATAATCTCGTACGGAATTCCATGTCGACAGATAACGAACTTCCAGACGAATTTTTGAACGTCGGAGGCGAGGATGACGGGATACGCCTCGGCTTCTACCCATTTGGTAAAGTAATCCGTCATGACGAGGATGAACTTTTTCTGCGAAGTGGATCGTCTGAAAGGACCGATGATGTCCATCCCCCATCGCATGAATGGATACGGAGCTGTCGAAGTGGTTAGCAGCTCGGTAGGAAGGTGTATCATTGGGCCATGCCTTTGGCATTTGTCACACTTCGCGACGAACCTCTCGCAGTCTGCTTGCATACTTGGCCAATAATAGCTTGCTCTCTTGATTTTCAGGGCTAGAGATCGGCCGCCGGAGTGATTGCCGCCGTCGCCTTCGTGTATTTTTTTTATGACTTCCTGAATTTCATCGCCCGAGATGCATTTGAGGAGGATTCCTGCTGCACTCCAACGAAACAGTCCGTCTTTGATAAGTATGTAGCGAGCGGCGCGCATTTTGAGTCGTCGAGCGGCCCATCTATCGGCCGGAATTTCGCCATCGATGATGTACATTTTTATTTCCAGTGTCCAATCGGCGGGAGTCTGCTCGTCGGACTGTTCGAGGTCTATTGGTTCATGAAGTCCGTCTGTCTGTTCCTCCGTTTCATCATCTGATCGGGCCGTGTCACCGTCTTGCAACGTGTCGTTGTTGCCTTCGGCGGTGTTAGAGTGTTCGGGCTCGGTGTCCTGATCGGGCTCGACGGTTGGAGTCCGTCTTTGTCGACGTGAGACAGGTTCAGTCGCGGGATTTTCCTCGTAATCCCGTCTGCGAGTCGTGACAATGCATTGTTCTGTGCTGCCGATACTAGGTTCTGATATACTTTCCACCGGGATCGTCCGTTTGAGGTGAGGGTCGGAGCTTGACGCCAAGGCAGCGAGTGCGTCGGCTGGAGCGTTTTCGCCCCGCGGAATCTTGGTAAGTTCGAACGAATCGAATTCGGAAGCAAGTTGTTTGACGAGCTTGAGGTATGCGTCCATTCGATCATTCTTGGCATCATACTCCCCGCTGAACTGACTTGCGACGAGCTGTGAGTCGCAGTAGGCGTGAATGCGTGTGACGCCGATGGCTTTGGCCAAACGTAGTCCGGAAATTAGCGCTTCGTATTCTGCCTCGTTGTTAGACGCGTTGAACGTCAGGCGGAAAGATTGCTCCAAGATTTCTCCCGTCGGGGATTTGAGGCGAACGCCTATTCCAGAGCCTCGGTGAGACGACGACCCGTCGACGTGAAGGATCCATCGTTCGGCGGTTATGACATCAGTGTTGATGTATTCCGGAGATAATTCAATGAGGAAATCGGCGAGGACCTGTGATTTGATGCTTGTCCGGCTTTTGTAATCGATATCGTATTCGCTGAGTTCGATAGCCCATTTAGCCAACCGACCGGACTGGCTTGGGCTATGTAGGATTGTCCGGAGTGGTTGATCGGTTAGCACGGTGACTGAGTGTGATTGGAAATAAGGGCGCAATTTCCGAGCTGAGACGACAACGGCGAGGGCCAGCTTTTCAAGAGTCGGATACCGTCCTTCAGCTCCATCTAGTGATTTGCTGATATAGAAGATCGGTTTTTGTTCGCCCCGGTCTTCCCGAACGAGGACCCCGCTGATCGCCGAGGTTGAGATTGCGATGTAGAGATAGAGGGTCTCGCCGTCTTCGGGTTTTGCCAAAACTGGTGGTGTTGACAAGTAATCTTTGAGCTGCTTGAATGCTTCCTCGCACTTATCATCCCACTCAAGATTTTTGTTTCCGCGCAGTAATTGGTAGAAGGGGAGACACTTATCGGTGGACCGGGAGATAAACCGGTTGAGTGCGGCGATGCGTCCCGTGAGTCTTTGCACTTCCCTTCTCGTTGTTGGCGATGGTAGGTCAAGGATTGCCGAGATCTGTTTTGGATTGGCTTCGATTCCCCTTTGAGTCACGATATACCCGAGAAATTCTCCGGAGGTTACACCGAATGTGCACTTGGTCGGGTTTAGCTTCATGCCGTACTCGTTCAGGATATCGAAACAGGTGTTGAGATGTCCGGCGTGATCCTTTGCAACCAAAGATTTGACGAGCATGTCGTCGATGTAAACCTCCATCGTTTTGCCGAGCTGGCTAGCGAACATCCGATTAACGAGGCGTTGGTAGGTAGCACCGGCGTTTTTTAGGCCGAAGGGCATCACCTTGTAGCAATAGATACCGCGGTCCGTGATGAATGAAGTTTTCTCACGATCATCCGAATGCATGAGTATCTGATTATAACCTGAAAAAGCGTCCATGAACGAGAGGAGTTCGTTCCCGGCGGTGGCTTCGACGAGTCTGTCGATATGTGGGAGCGGGAAACTATCCTTTGGGCAGGCTTTGTTCAGGTCGGTAAAGTCGACGCATATCCTCCACTTTCCGTTTTTCTTTTTCACAACGACTGGGTTCGCCAACCAGTCGGGATACCGAACCTCCGTAATCGATCCTGCGCTAAGTAATCTTTCGACTTCATCGTTCACGGCTCGAGCCTTCTCGGGGCCGAGCTTGCGTCGTTTTTGCTTGATCGGTTTGAAGGTGGGATCAATGTTGAGCTCGTGGCTTATTATCCTTGGATTGATTCCAGGCATATCTGTGATTGACCAGGCGAAGGTCGAGATGTTTCTTTTGAGGAGTCGGATTAAATCCGCTTTGATGTCCTCGTGGAGCTCGGCTCCGATTCCTACGCATCTCTCCGGATTGAAATCGTCGATACTGACTTGGACGATCGTTTCGCGTCGCGGTAAATCGGGATCGTTTGGATTTTTCTTTTTATTGATCACGCAGGTGCGGGGAGTGGTCCTCAGTTTACATTCGTTGATGAAACACGTTCGGGACATCACTTGGTCGCCTCTGAGGGTGAAGATTCCGGAAGGTGTTGGGAACTTGACGCATTGATGATACGTTGACACGACTGCTTTCATCGAGAATATCCATGGCGTGCCGAGTATTACGTTGTAGATCGCGGGTTTGTTTAGCACCAAGAACTTGACCATTCGACATATTCCCCCGGTATACATAGGAATTTTGACCGTTCCTGCTGTCATGGTTTGCTCGCTTGAGAATCCGGTGAGTGGTTCGATGTTCGGCCTGATTTGGTTGTCGGGAAAATCCATATTTTTCAGCGTATCCTTGAAAATCACGTTAACCGAGCTCCCAGTGTCGATCAAAATTCGCCCGACTACGACATCACCGATGAGTGCCTCGACGACTAACGGGTCGTTATGCGGCATATGAAGTCCTTCTGTGTCGGCCTCGGAGAAGGTGATCGGTGTTCCGCAGGGTGTAGTCTGATGTGACTGTTTTGCGGCCACCGCTTCCTTGCTGTATGTCTTCAGAGCTCGGACGGAGTAGTTGCACGTTTCCAATGCACCCATGATCATGTTGACGCGTTTTCGAACCTGCGGAGGTTGTTGAGTTTCCACGTTGTCCTCCCGATCTCGTTTCGGTTGTTCGTCGTCGGTTTTATTTTTAGGCTGCTCGGTAGCCTTGTTTGGTCTGGAGTTACGTCTCCTACCGTTATCGTTACGGCGCGGTCTGTTCGAGGGTTGGAAGGCTCCTTCGACCGGAACTTCCCCCTTTTTGTACTTCATCATCAGGAACTCCTGTAGGTGTCGGCACTCCTCGGTGGAATGATTTCCATACCGGTTATGGAAATTGCAGTACGGTGCGGATTCAGTGGTGTCGGGTTCTTTTGGTTTATTCGACCGAACCCAAGTGTTTGACCAGGATTGCTGAGTTTGGACCGTGTTGACGGGTTGTTTCGGGGGAACGTACAGTTTGTCCTTGGTGGCGGGCTGCTTCGTGATTGCGTATCGCCTATTTTTCTCGGACCTTTCCTCCTCCTCCATGATGAAGATATGCGCCCTGTGCAGGATGTCCTCCAATGTCTTTGGATTATTGCGTTTGATCTCCCTGTGAAAGTCCGATTCGTACCAGGTGGCTTTGTAAAGAGCCTCGATCGCGGCTTCGTCGTCGATCGTACAATGGGATACAACCGCTTTGAAACGCTCCATGAAGTTGCGTAGGGGCTCGTCCTGCTTCTGCTCGAGGGCCCAGAGTTCGGCGTTTTTTGTTTTCTGCTTGATAAACATGGTGAAGCGTTTGAGGAATTTGGTAGTGAGCTCGTTATAGCTGTTTACCGAACTTGGCTCGAGCGTTGAAAACCAATCGAGCGCGGCCCCGGATAAATTCTCCACGAATAGTTGGCACATGGCTGCGTCCTTCTCAGTTTCCGAGCCGAAACGAAATCGGTTCATCGTGATGACAAACGAAGTCAAGAAGTTTTTAGGATCGGTAAACCCGTCGTATGGTGTGATCTTGACTCTTTCCAATCGTCGGACTGGAGTATTGACGACTTTGTCGGTAAACGGCGTCCTCTGTGACTCTTGAATTACCCGGTCGATCTCGGGCGCCGAACTCGTAGCCTGATGGACTGTGGTCCGCATATCTTGTAGTTGGGCCTGAACCTTGGCGAATTCCAAATTCAGGGCGGCTCGGTCCGTGATGTTGATTTCCGAACCGGTCGCGGAGGATCTTCTTGTCGGCGGGTCGATCGTGCCTGGGGGTCGAGCGTCGGTTAGGTCGGACAAGAGATTTCGGCGTAACGTGCTATCGTTGGGGGGGGTAACCGGATTCCGATCGAGGATACCGATCTGATTTCGGCGCTCGAAATGGGATGCTATGAGAGACGCGATCCGCTCTTCGTTCTTTTTGTTAATTTCGGCGAACTGCGCCGCCATAGCTTCCATGAAGACGGTCGGATCCGTGAATATCGAAGCGGCCGGAGACTGAGGAAGAGTCCGAGATGGATTGACCTGATTGTCTTCTCCAACAGGTATGGTTGGAGGGGGTCTTCCTCCGGTTGTCTGTAGTTCGGTATCGATAGGATTGAGCTCGTCGATCCGTGGGTTTCGATCATCGGTTTCTGAGCTGTTGACGAGGGCTGCGGTGGTATCGACTGGAAGAACCATTGCCGAACTTCAATCAAACGATATCCGAAAGTACTGTTCTATATTCCCCACAGTCGGCGCCAATTGTTGATCCGTAAATCACACAAAAAGGGTAAAACAGTACTTTTAATCGGAATCTCGTTTATTGATCTAAGTCGGCGGTTACAACAGATTTTAAGTAAGAAAGCAAAGACAAAAGACTTGAGATCGGTAATGAGCTCTCTCTTGTATTCTCTGTCTCTGCGGAAGTTGTGGATGATCCCGAATGAATAAGCCTCCTTCTTTATTTATAGTGTCTTTGAGGCGGTCGAAAGGAAGATTCCTCCTTTTCCGAGTTCGATTGGGAAAAGGAAATCTTCCGGTTTTCTCTCCGAGATAAGGATAAGTTCCTGATATCGCGAGGAATCAACCAAAAAGAATATTTCCTTTTCCGAGATCGGCGGAAAAGGGAAATATTCCGACTTCATCTGTTGTAACGGACCGGGCCTGTGATGGGCCTATATCGGTAGCCGAGATGGGCTTTCAACGAGATTCCGAGCTCGGCCCAATGTTTTTGGGCCGGCTTATCCTCGATCCGAACCATCGTAAACCGGTCCTGATTGAACCGATCTCGGTTCAAACCGAGTTAAACCAAGGGGGTGCTAATCCCCCCTCTAACACTTTCAATCTCTCCCTTGATGACTGAGTTTTAGAACTCAAGCACACAACCAATACCACATCACTTGATGTATCAAATCATTCGCTTCTTTATAGTTGTGTCACACCCTGTTTCACCACTCTCTAAGCTCAGTCAAACACTACACTAACAATCTCTCCCTTGTTTAATGAGTTGTAGAAAGCTTTTCCATTTACACACAGCTTGATGCTCTTCAAACTCTCCCTCAATCTTATATCATCGGTTTGTGTTATTTCTCTGAAACACAACCTTGACTTGCTGAGATCAATCAACACTTAGTCATGCTTCTTGTCACACATTCTCATGAATCATCTGATGTATCAACACTTAGCTCATAAGATCTACCATCATCTCTCCCTTCTTAGCTTAGTTTGATACTCAAGCTACTTATGCATCACAAGAGTAATTCAGGTATTCAAATTCATACAACCTTACTCTCCCTGAAACCAAGCTGTGCATTATAAGTATGATTACTCTCATGTATCTCATCAAGACTTCATCTCCCCCTGCTTGAGTGCACAACTAAGTTAAAACCAACCAAAGTCACATATATCTCAACAGAGCTTCATCACAACACCTGGAGATCTTTACCCACATCTTCTTTGACACCCAAGAGAATTGTATTCATTCTCGAAGAATAGAACAGTCTTCTTGTCATAAGCATGACACTCCACATCCGAATCTGATGACCATTAGGTGACTTAGCTTAGAAGCAGCTGACCCAACATCAATAAGTTACTGCTGTCGCCAATAGAAACAAGATCTAAAATTGTCGTACGCACAGAACAGTCTCTTACTGATGTAGTAGCAGTTCTAGAGTAATCACATAGATAGTAGAACACAAACTGTAGCACATACTGAAATATACATTTGATGCACAAAAACTATCTTCAATAAAACGCCCATCTTTCATCCAAACTCCAAATGAGCTCTCCTTTGGTCAGAAAATAGTTCCATATGTCTAGAATATTCCTGCAAAAATTCAGCTCAAGACGCTATTGTTTCATGATCCAAACCCATTTTCTTGTCAGACTGGTCGTAGCCTTTTCTGTACAGATCCGTCTCGGAAATGCATGAATAAATCTCAAACCAGCCGTCAAAATCTCAATCTCACTGTTGATTCTTAAGACCCTATTGCTAAGAAGTTTACCACAAAATTTCAGCCCGATCAGAACAGTTTCGAACCTCCAAACGTCCCTCTGAAGTTGGTCTGACAGATCTGTTTTGTTCTTCTACTTGTACATTTCCAACAACAATCTCAACTCTTCAGGGTTTCTTGTGTTGTGTCTCTTCACCCCAATCTGAGACTGAGTTATGCTTGAAATCTACAAATTCTCTTAACTCAGTGAGACAATCCTTGGCTTTTCCCTCTCCTTGAATCATGATTTTTTCCCTATGTAATCTGCAGTGTGAAGACCAACCATCTCTGAGCCTTGACTTGAGAATTTATGAGACACTTATGAATTCTCAAATGTGTTGACGTTTTCTTTGAGCCAATAACAAGGCCCATGTTTTCCTTGAATCAGAGACAATGATGACTCCTTCTAACACCACTTCTCTTGATTCTGATTTCTGAAATCAGCTTATTCGATTCATGCTTTTGCTGTGAATCTTTCTTCGAAGACAAATGTCTTATAGAATTTCTTCTTTTTCTCTCTCCTCAATTGAAGAGCTCCTTCGATGAATGAAAATGGTTTGAGTCACCAATTCGGAGCAAAACCAATCACCTACTTGCAGTGTCTTCCTAAACCATTTTTTGTAGAGAAAAATCAACATCGACCTTTTCTGTTGCCGATGACAAACCAGGAATTGGTGTGAATTTAATGAATTGCTGCAACCTGTGTAATCCTAGCTGACGATGCCTCTGCAGCGGGAAATCTCTGGAAATCATATGAACTCGGCAGTGAATCTCCAATTCCCGTGGCTCCTCACTATGAGTCCCATGAAATATGAATCAAATCGTAAAGACCACATGCCCATCTCCTAATCTGCGTTATTTTAGCTCCTTTGGTAAACTTTATCGTCACTCCCTTCGATGGGTTAAAAGCATTGTTGATTTGCTTCAAACTCATATTATGCTAATTCCCTGATTTGATTCTCTTTTTCTCTTTAATTTGTGAACTCCATAGATAATTTGTGAACTCCATAAATCATATGAACTCGGCAGTGATCCTCTTTTTATTGTTTCTTCTTTTTGTCATTCTGAAATTTTTCAAATCTAGAATCTCTTCGCACATCAGATCCCCAAGTAAACCTTTAAAGATTTATTCACCAGTCCTTCCAGTCTTGAAAGGAACCATGATTCCTCTAGTAAACGATCTAAAATCACTCATAACCATGATTTACTAGAGACTTCCTCTTCTCAACAACCTAGTAATTTATCTGATGACCTCGCGAAGCACTTTCAGCCATGATCATGACTCCTCCTTATGAACCCGTCGCACATCTCGGAATATCTTCTCTGATGTCTTCGACCCTCTTTGAAAATCTCATAGCTTACGCCTTTAATCAACCATCTCTCCTTTTTCTGGTGATTTCATCCGTTAACTTGAATATAAAGGAGACAATTGCAGTTTCCTTCACTGTTCTCCTCTTTTCCATCTTCTGAACGTTTAAGCTTTCCTGTCATCTTCTACTTTTTGAGGTGTTTCAATACAGACATCGATTAATAACCATTACCCGCTTCTTCTTCCTCTTGATCTTTCTATTTTACAATTTCTGATCTTCACTCCAAGTTCAAAGTCAGATTGATTCTCTCGTGTTGCCATCGATTGTTGAATCCTTTGGCTACGGCGCTCTTGATTTCAGGTTTCGCAAAAATCCATACAAAAGGATCAACTTTTTCAGGCCCAAAAAACTTTATTTAAGGCCCACATTCATATAACCTTCATCTTAGGTCCAACCCAAACAAAAAATAATGCAGACCCATGATTCTTCATCGAGGACTTCTTTTCCTTTCACGCCACGGAGATCAACCCAAACCAGAAGTAGTTTCCGATCATGATTCTCAGCGAGATCTTGACCAGAGCCGTCTTCAACACCACACGACTTGACAAGAAATCCTAAATCTTTGAAGCTCCTCTCTATGTCTTTATATTTCCTTTGTCACGTTCCCAAATTGATTTTCTTATACAATCATGAATCTCTTCATTCGCTTCAAGTACCACCAATCTCAATTTCAGCTCCAATACTCAAAAACCAAAACTCCATCGGATAAGCACAGAACGAAACACGTTTTCTCTCTCATCTCCTCCAAAATTTCTTCTCGTAGCCACAAATCCATGACCTACCCGAAACAAGACTAGGTCTCTATCGGGAACCCCCTCTTATACCAATTGAAAGCGCATTTGTGGCTAGATCTATGTGTTTGAGTATACGTATGAGCATAAAGTAAATAACACATAGAGTTTTTTAACGAGGTTCGGTTTCCCTACATCCCCGGGACCTAGTCCAGAACAAATCCACTAGAACAAGATTGCAATTACAATTGCTATGATATACAGCACTACGATGCCTATCATTCTTTTCTAGATGGACGAACTACGGACACGGTATCTCTACAAAGACTACCGCTCGGCTACAACCGATACAAACACCATCTTACAGATGTGCTTGTACTCCATCAACCATCACCAACAGATCTACAAATCCTGTATGATGACGCCACACACACCTGTGTGCATCTCATAATAAACCCTAGACGCGCGCGCGTTTCTCTGGCCGTCTCTTGGTATTTATATGGCTAGGGTCGAAACCCTAAGAGCCCACACGATTTCTTCATCATTTTGGACTTCTGGGCCTTTTCAATAAACCCCTGTATTAGTTCCTGTACTACTTCTTGAACTGGTACAACAACTGCATCAACTGCATCAACTGTATCAACGCCAGATATACATTCCAACGATTTCGTCCAGCTCAGCAACTCACTTGCCACGTCAGCTTCTGTGCCACGCCAAGTTCATGCCTCATGATACAATGTCTGATACATCCTCTGATGTACCACGTTCTGACTCATCGTTTGATACATCCTCTGATGTATCCAACTACAGTCTTCTTGATCGCCACTATGTAATCCATCATGTGTCGATCACTGATCATCACTTGCATAAACTACTGCATCCGCAAGTGCCATCATCAAATACTGCCTCAGCAACTGTGTCAGCTCCTTCCATTGCTCATGTCTGAGCTGTCACACCGTTTATATCAACTCCGTCTCAGTCCAAACTGCCACATCAATATGTCAGATCTATTCAGCCTATGTAGCACAATCTCCCTATGTTCAATGTCTGCATCAGTTCGGTCTTTGTGCTCTCATAGAAGTTGTACCATGTCCTGCTTCAGCAGCTGTGTCACGCTCTGTTCTGACACAGTTTTAAATTCAGTTAGCATTACACTTTCAGACTATTCCATATAATCGCGACATTATAAGCAGCGTACCATATCATGTGAAGAACAGCATCAGCGGATACCGATCTCTTATTTATAGGTTTGATCGTTAACATTACCTCATAATACCGAAAATTAAGGTTTAAAAATACTTTTATCAGTGTTTTCAAAAGTTCTTTTATTAATTCATCAAAAACAACGACTTAAGAAAACACTAAACTTCAACAGACTATCTTATAAGAAAACTCAAAACCCCAAAATAAAAAAAAGATATTTGAGATATTGTTGAAAGATATTTGGAATTTATCCAAATATTTCGCTGCATCACCTTTGAAGGCTTAATTTAATTTTGTTCCCTATACAACTACAATTAGAGATCGAACCAAACCACATTAAATCAAAATGAAAACAAAACCGAAATCTAGATTGTGCACTCTTACCTACACAAGATTAAAGAGATTGTAAAATTTGTCCACTCTTAACAGTGGTGATCATGACATCACGATGCCTTTCCAACCAACGCAAGCCTGGATCAAATCTCTAAACTACCCCATCATTGATGACTGGAGGCCTTGGATGATAAATGATCAAATCGCTGGGTAAATTTGTTTTTCTCTTTTTCATTCATTTTCTCATCGTATCGTGATAAACTGTGTTTTTACCGGTTTCTAACCTTTGTTTTTGTGTCTTTTATAGAGTCAAAGTTTGTTTTAAGAGTCTTTTAGTCCTTTATCGAGTCTTTTCATGTTTTAGGTGACTTTGGGAGAAAATGAGCCGTTTTGGGTGAAAATGAGCATATGGAGATGCAGAATCATGCAGAGATGTCAGAAGTTTTGCATCCTTTGAAAATCTTCCCACCGATGGATTGAGCTTAAATTTGGTTACAAGATAGCGGAATGAATTAGCTTTCATTTGAAAGTAGTTTGAGGTCATTCTAACAGTGCGATCAACAGTTATGCCGGTTTTAGTGAAGACAGTCTTGTCTGGCGAGAAAAAGAAGCATGTGCAGGAATGTAACAAGCAGGCAAAAACGATCGATCGGTCCTAAAAAGGATAGATCGATCCTTTTCCTAAAAGATCACCGGAAAGCTTTTCGATCGATCGATTCTTTTTCGATCGATCGATCATTTCCCGTACCGACCGGTTTAGCAACGCAGAAAAAGGAAATTTTGGTTTTCACTTATTTTGGACCGGTTTCGCCTAGGGATTGGAGAAAACGTATTTTAGACCTATATATTCTATTTTTCAGTCATTGTTTAGGCTAAACTTTATTTTCTACAGACTTTTACATCTCTTTCTTTGGGGAGACGAATCTCTAACTCTACAGGCTTTTGAGAAGATTTCTGAACCCTAATTTATTATTTCTATTGGATTATGATTTCTTCTTCATCTCTTTGTGGTTTCTCTGGTTCTATGTCTGAGTAATCTCATAGTTAGGTTTTAGGGTTTCAAGGGAACTTCATGAATCGTTGAATGATTTAAGTGTTTTCATCAAGTCAATTAAAAACTTAAGTGCACACTACCGCAATCTAACGGTATATCGATGTAGTACTTTAGGATCGAATCCACAGAGACCAAGTGAAACACTACGAGAATGCAGGAGGAAAGTAAATCTAAGACGAATGCAATTGTTTATGGTTTGTAACTTCTAAAATGTAAGAATGCAGATAAAACGATGTAAGTTTGATGGAGGGAAACGCTAAGTCTTTGGGTAATTCGCAGGAAATCAAGAATCACAAATCAGAGAATTAAACAGAAAAATCATTAAGCACATTCTAGAACTCAAATCATTGTCTTATAATCAACCTACTGTCGTAGTATTAATTAATATGCCTAATAACCTAAGATTCTAAACTGTCGTTTGAATTCAGGAAACTAAACATGCTTTAAGATCGAGTTTGATATGTTCACAAAACGCCTTAACATCAGTTTTCGTTGGTTAAGGACGCTTTGCTCATCTATGTTCTTTCAGGCTTTTAAAAAAACACTTTTGATGCGTTAAACAACCTAAGATCAGAAACTAGGCAGCTAATCAAGTTTCAGCACTAAGAACAACAATAGATAAAGAACTAGAAGATAGATCCCTATTCTAACCAATCTGATTCAACGATTCATGAAATTCCATTGAAACTCTAAAACCTAACTATGAGATTACTCAAACAAAGAATCAGAGAAACCACAAAGAGATGAAGAAGAAATCATAATCCAATAGAAAATAATAAACTAGGGTTCAGAAATCTTCTCAAAAGCCTGTAGAGTCAGAGATTCGTCTCACCAAAGAAAGAGAAGTAAAAGTCTGTAGAAAAACAAAACGTAGCCTAAACAATGGCTTAAAAATATAATAAATAACTCTAAAACACGTTCTTAAGTCTCAGGCGAAACCGGTCCAAAATAAGGAAAACCGAAATTTCCTTTTTCTTCTTCGGGGAAAGGATCGATCGATCGAAAATTCTTCTGCTGGTCTGTGGACAAAGGATCGATCCATCCTTTTTTGGACTGATCGATCGTTTTGGTTACTGCTTCCAATCTGCACACGCTTCTTCTTCGAGGCAGATTGACATGTCTTCAGTAAATCGGGTATAACTTCTGATTGCACCGTTGGAATGTTCTCAAACCACTTCCAAATGAAAGCTAATCCATTTTTCTATCTTGAATCCAAATGTGAGCTCGATCCATTGGTGGAAAGTTCTTCAACGAGTGCTAAACTTCTGACGTCTCTGCATGATCCTGCATCTCCATATGCTCATTTTCGCCCAAAACGGCTCATTTTCTCCTAAAGTCACCTAAAACCTGAAAATACTCGATACATGACTAAAAGACTCTAAAAGACAAACTTCGACTCGATAAAAGACACAAAAACAAAGGTTAGAAACCGGTAAAAACACGGTTTATCATTGAATCATATTGGTTAGAATAGGGGTCTATATTCTAGTTCTTCATCTATTGTTGTTCTTAGTGCTGAAACTAGAAACTTGATTAGCTACCTAGTTTCTGATCTTAGATTGTTTAAAAAGCCTGAAAGAACATAGATGAGTAAAACATCTGTAACCAACGAAAGCTGATGTTAAGGCATTTTGTGAACATATCAAACTCGATCTTAAAGCATGTTTAGTTTCCTGAATTCCAGTTTAGAATATTAGGTTATTAGGCATAGTAATTAACACTACGACAGTAGGTTGATTATAAAACAGTGATTTGAGTTCTAGAACGTGCTTAATGATTTCCCTGTTTAATTCTCTGATTTGTGATTCTTGATTTCCTGCGAACTACCCAAAGACCTAGCATTTTCCTCCATCAAACTCACATCGTTTTATCTGCATTCTTAGATTTTAGAAGTTACAAACCATAAACAATTGCATTCGTCTTAGATTTACTTTCCTTCTGCATTCTCGTAGCGTTACACTTGGTCTCTGTGGATTCGATCCTAAAGTACTACATCGATATACTATTATGATTGCAGTAGTGTGCACTTTAGTTATTAACTGACTGTGTAAAAACACTTAAATCATATCGCAAGCTAATCAAACTCACTCAAAAAATCAATATTGCCTTCTTTTCTTGACAGATACACGAGAACTTATTCCAATAAGATGACATTTGCTACTATCAAAGCAAGTCTTTTTGTTTCAACTTAACATTTTTACATGGGTGGATTACTTAAATATCACATAAATTAGGTAAAATGACTATACTAGACTACAATTCTTTTTTATTACGGATATGTTTTTCATACCCAGAATGCCCTTCTATGCATTTGATAACAAAAACGTAATTACAGGAATGCCATTACTTTTTTTTCAATATCAGCGAAAAAACAGGCATGGCGCCTACGTGGCACAAAAACTCCCTTCTTCATCCTTCTTCATCCTATACCAGATCTAAACTTTGTAGTGGAATATTAATGGATCCGGTGATTATTGTTTGCGGTAAATGGGTTCATACAAATAGATATGTATTCAACGCCGACAAGAGAGGGTGTAGAGTTCTATAAGTTAACGAACAAACAACCTACAACGAGCTTGTACAAATGGTAATGGAGGATTATGGGTTGGATACACGAATATGTGTTTCAAAAATACTTGTGTGATAAGTCGGCCATAATAGATGACAAATCGGCCATAACTAGTTTTGTATGATTCGTAAATCAGCCATACCTCAAATATGTGTTTCAAGGTTTAATTAACAATTGGTAATAATTTTATTTCAATATTAAGTAATTTTAAGTCTTACATCAACAATGGGTTATATTTGTAAGATTTACACTTCTTGTATGTTTATTCTTATCATGTTCATCTCAAACCCTAAATCACATACAATATAATCTTTGCCATGTATTTATAAGAATTTTCATAAAAAAGCATATAATATCATTATTTCCTTGACTTTACTAAGTTATAAACATGTCATATCTATATTACCATAAACCTTATATATAGTAACAACGTAATCCTTACCATGTCTAATTATATTAGACTTACTTAAACCCTAAATCCTTACCAAGTCTAACTATATTAGACTTAAACCCTAAATCCTACATTACATATTTTGTAGTAACTATGTTATCATAGATAACAAAAAAAATATCCTCTAATTTAATGTAAAACTCGTAATCCCATAAATTCAAAAATACTTGTTTGATAAGTCGGCCATAATAGATGATAAATCGGCCATGAAGTTGTATGAATGTGTTGGAAACAAAAAAGATGAAAAAAATTTGAATATTAAAACGAACGACCAAAAAAAAATAAAAAAAATTGAATTTTCAAACGATTTGAATTAGAATTCAATTTGGGCGTGAATATCGACGAAATTGAAATTTTCCACGTACACTTTTTGTAATCTCGAGACACCTCGTGAAACATGAACATCGATTAGTGCTTTCCTTTTTCTTTTCTTTTTCTTCATCGTGAGCTTCGTCCACCCACTTAAACACGTGAATTGGCCCATATCCAATGGCACAACGATAAAAATTTCGTCCCAGGTTAGCTTTTGTTTGAGAAGTGAGCACACTAGTTTGGACAAAATAGATAAATCGACCATCACTAGTTTGGACAAAATAGATAAATAGACCATCACTAGTTTGGACAAAATAGATAAATCGGCCATCACTAGTTTGGACAAAATAGATAAATCGGCCATCACTAGTTTGGTTAAGGTTTCTCGACGGTTAAGGTTTTGCTTCGGGAATCGTCCATATAGGTTTTTCGTTTCTTTTTTTGCTTCGGGAAATTTATTTCTCTTATTAAGAATCTGAAACGTTACAATTGATAGTAACGAGAAGAAACTAAATCGTTAAATTTTTTAATTAACAATAAATCTCACTTAAAACAGTAACTCCTAAATGGCATTATCGTTTAAAGACATAAAGACATAAATCAACCATCATATAAACATAAATCAGCCATCAAGTTTACATAAATCAGCCATCATATAAACATAAATCAGCCATCAAATATAAATAAGTCACGTATATATAAATCAGCCATCAAGTGTACATAAATAAGCAATCAAGTATCCATAAATCGGCCATCAAGTTTACATAAATCAGCCATCAAATATACATAAATCAGCCACCAATGTAGCGTGGATGATTCTGGCACTGGTTTTCATGGCAGGTTTTGACCAGTTATAGGCGATTGAACCAGAGATACCACAAAGCCATAAACAACCTATGAAGAGTCAAATTGAGATAGTAATATCAGACAAACTCAAAAGCGTCAACGAAATTAAGAACACAGATAAAAAAATCAGATTTGAGGAACAATTCAGATAAATACGACATAACCTATATCTATAATCGATTTGGTTTCAAATATAAATAAGTCAAGTATGTATAAATCAGCCATCAAGTGCACATAAATCAGCCATCAAGTATCCATAAATCGGCCATCAAGTTTACATAAATCAGCCATCAAATATACATAAATCAGCCATCAATGTAGTGTGGATGATTCTGACACTGGTTTTCATGGCAGGTTTTGACAAGTTATAGGCGATTGAACCAGAGATACCACAAAGCCATAAACAGCCTATGAAGAGTCAAATTGAGATAGTAATATCAGATAACTCAAAAGCTTCAACGAAATTAAGAACACAGATCAAAAAATTTGGATCTGAGGAACAATTCAGATAAATAAGACATAACTTAGATCTATAATAACGATGAACCAACACAAATATTTGACGAAACTAGATTCGGTTATTCTTATTAGATGAGGTTACCAACACAAAAAGATTAGATCTGAAGAATATGAAGATGGAGAATAAGAAGATGAGAAGAAGAGAAAGAAGGAGACATAGAGGAGAAAAGAAGACTTACCGTGGGTCGACGCGGCGGTAGAGGATGAAGTAGACGAAGAGTAGAAGGAGACGAAGAGAAAGAAGGAGAAAATAAGACTTACCGGTATCAACGACGTCGGAATCTGAGACGAGGAGGGAATCCGGGAACAAAATTGCGTCTTCGCCGGAGCCGGAGCCAGAGCGGAGGTGATTCGGCGAGTGAGAGATGCGGCTAGGGTTTTAGTTAGAAGAGAAAACGACAAGAGAAACAGAAAGAAATGAGAGATTAATGTTGTTTTTTCTTCTATATATATCACTTAACAAAATATAAATGATATTATCGTTAATTACAGTTTGCACGCAGCTCTTAATGGATATTTCCTTTAGAATTTGTATCATTTAAGTAATATCAAAAAGGTATGTACTACTCTAGTCATATCACAACGTTTTTGTGCTATTTGAGTAATTATTTCTTTTTACATCATTGCATTACAATGAAAGTGTTTATTAATCTTTTTGGCGTTTTGATTATAGGGAGGTGGACACACGGCAGAGTATAAACCAAACGAGACCTTTATCATGTTCCAAAGGTGGATCAGTGGCCATCCTTTGTAAGAGAGGCTCATAGCCTTTACGTATAATTATCTACTAGGTACTAGTAGAATATTCACACTAGGCGCAATTTCTTTTTGTTTTGGACTGTTAAATGTTTTTGTTGTTTGTTATGTTACATTTTTCTGTTCTTTACTAGGTTTTGCATTCACGCTAAAATTATTGCAGTTTTAATCTCAAAAATTATATATAGTTTGTGTTATTGTGGTTACTCGTTCCCTGCATATATCTCTGCTTCATTCCCCTTCTCAGTCTACTTTGGAGTAAAACCCTGACTATTTAGGACCGTAGGTTCCATTTTAGAATCCCTCCTATCTTCTCGTTTTCCCCCTATTGACCAATGTTTTAAAACACATGAACTATCTAAGTAATTAAATTTACTACATGACTTTTTGAAATGTGGTCAATACCACCAAAACTGTAAACGGTGTGAGTTTAATCGTTAACGGTTGCTAACGTAGATGACATGTGGAAATTTTATATATATATTTTTTATAATAAATCGGACCATAAATAACGTCGTTTTGGTCCTTATGTTACGAATTAACATAACCCAAAACGACGTCGTTTTGATTTGGGGCAAAAATAAAATTAGGATTCTTCCTTCTTCACGAACTGAGAGAGTAAAGAGGAAGAGATAAATCCTTTAACAAAAATAACGAAATCGATTAAAAACTATTCGGAATGGAGACTGAATTGAAGTATTGTACAAGGAGTTTGAATTTAGTTGGGTTTGTGTTGGTTAGGTCATCAAAACTATTATAGAGTGAGCATCTCTTAAAGTTCATCAAATATCTACATTCTCAGTTCGTGAAGAAGAAGGAAAGGAAGAACACTAATTTTAATTTTTGGCTCCAAATCAAAACGACGTCGTTTTGGGTTATGTTAATTCCTAACATCAGAACCAAAACGACTTCGTTTAGGGTTCGATTATTAAAAAAAAAATTAATATATAAAATTTTCACATGTTACCCACGTCACCAACCGTTAACTGTTAAACTCATACCGTTTACGGTTTAGGTGGTATCGACCACATTTCAAAAAATCATGTAGTAAATTCAGATATTTAGGTAGTTCATGTGTTTTAAAGCATTAATCCAGAAACTACTTAGGCTGCAACTGGTTGCACCTTTAGAGGAAAAAAATCAGAGAAAAAATAGATTTCTCTAAAGTTTTATTATTTAGGTTGAAAATGAAACTTGAGAGGAATCTATTTTTCCAACTCATTACACGTTAGTTAGATGAACAAAGAAGAGAAAATTAAGGAAAATTTTCTTCCACTAACAAAGAGAGTAACAAATTGAAAAATATTATTTTATATTTTTTTTACTAATTTTTATTAATGTTGTTAATTTGGAAGACAACCAGTTGCAACCTTAGTTCATATCATAGGTGAATAAACCGTTTTTCAATGGAACAAATTGGTAAGAAGTGATATTGAGAATATTCTTTCGTGTTTTTTTTGTAGTATATAGGATCTGTAGAAAACAAATATTTAATAATTTGGGTCTGATCCGGCCCAATAATCAACCAACGCATACGCATGAAAGTTTTGAAGAAAAATACAATTAGTAATCTGGGACCGATCCAACCCAATTATAAATAGCCAAAAACATTAATACTTTATCAGAGCCACGTTTCGATCCTGGAACCTCTGGGTTATGGGCCCACCACGCTTGCCTGATTTATTGATAGCTATCATCATTTAATTTATTTATTATTTAGAATTGTAAAAATGGAACTGGTTAGAATTAATTTTCATTGCAATTTGACATCCAACTATTTTCTAACATATTCTCCCAACCCAAATACCCCATCAATTTGTTACTAGATTTCATTTTAATTTGCTACTATGTTCACCAAACCAAACAAAATTAAACTAAAATTCAAAAATAAAACTACAAGTGTTGTTCATAATTTGACAACATGCAATAATTTTTACTTCTACACAAATTCATCATCACATTCTTCATCATTAGCATCCAAATATTCTTCTTCTTCATCATCATCATCTTTTTCACCATATCCAAGCGATTCGAGTGGGCGCGAAAGGTTTGGAATGGTTCTTGCCTCACCAACTATCTTCATAATCTCCTCTACTCTTTGAGGAGAAAAACTACTAACATTAACATTCCTTTGGTAATAGATTGCTTGTGCTGACTCCTTTAGTTCTCTTGGCAAATTCTTTAGGAACCATGCATGACTCCTTATCTCTTTGAGCGTACTCCTCTATAATAATTAACAAAAAAAATAAGACGCATTAGTTGATTAGCGAGTTAAAATTAAGGATTAAAATGTGTTTTACGTTTGTGTTTACCTTTATAATATATGAAGATGTTTTTTTTTTTACATTCAAGAAATTATTAGTTACAAATTATATACACGTAACACAAAGTATATATGGAATGAAAAAATAAAGACATAATTGCACAATTAACCACTTATTATTATTTTTATTTTTTTGTCTTTTAATGTGTAAATGTAGAAAATACCCCTCACTTTCTCTACCCGTGTACCGTCTATATGAGTACACGTCATACGGTACATGGGCTAAATTATCATAAATAGTGAAATAAATGTTATTTTCCTAAATAAATTCAAAAAGTGTTAAAAAAATGTAGAAACTTTAAATAAGTGACTTTACATGTAAAAGCCTCAAAAATAAATCATTTACGCTTTGCATTTGCATTTATAATTTATAGATGATGTAACAAAAACATATTTTTAAACAAATAAATTAACGTACGTATATGATAAGGCAATATTTTTTTGTTTTGTTTAAAATAATCAAACTTATAATTTTAATATATATATATATATATATATATTTCGCTTGTTGACAAAAAAAAGATATACTTAATTACCTGTAATGGATTAGCAACAAATATACGAGATAACAAGTTTCTGCAATCTTCAGATATGTGAACATATCCTGGAATCTTGTACTTTACAGCCATTATTTTCTGCAATTCCATACTCAAAAATGACACACGATTATGTTATTATACGAATCCAAAAAAAAAATTCATTTTATTTCTAAAAAAAGAAACCTGGACAGTTTTTCGGAAATTGCGAGGATCTTTAGGGTCTTCGAAAGGATAAGCTCCGACCAACATAACATAGAGTGCCACTCCACAAGACCACACATCAACTGACTGTGTTTAGAAAGATTATACCACACAACCTCATCAGGTTATATTGTATCAATAATCATACTTGTGTTTTTCAACCCAAAAAAAAAAATATCATGAATTGTGGGTTGTAAAATAACAATAATCTATACTATTAAAACCTGAGCACTTATGAAATCTGTTTCAAAACACCTTTTATTTTTTTTAAATAAATTGAATATGTTGCCAAACAGATATTAAACATATTGCCAAACATTTATTAAATCTATTATAAATTTAAAAAATATAAATTAAACATATTTGAATCAATAACACTTAAATTAGTTTTTATTCTTCATTTCACATTTTATATATTACAAAAAAATATTTCTTTTAATTTAAAATCTAGTTTATACTATTAAAACATGAACAGTTTTGGAATCTATTTCAAAATATCCCTTATTTTTAAAAATAAATTAAATATGTTGCCAAACATGTTGTCAAATATTTATTAAATATATTATAAACTTAAAAATTATAAATTAAACATATTTGAATCAATAACATTTAAATCAATTAGTTCTTATTTCTTATTTCATATCTTATATATTACAAAAAAAATTTACCCCATACGAACACGCGGGTTTAGAATCTAGTTTCTACTTTATATTATAAACGTAAAAAAATTAGTAGAAGCACACAATAGTCCAAGATTTTTAAAATTGGATTTGCGAAACATCAGAAGTTTGTTTACGATAGGCATTTTATTTAACTATGGGTATGTTCAATTATATTTCAGTGTTTTAGGGATAATGGTAACTAAAACAAGGCGTGATAAAATATATTAATAATAATAAATTTCATTTAAAAAATAGATTTGGGGTTTTTAATATTTTAAGCGAACTATAACTTGATTTGGTTTCCAAATCTGTTTTTTTTTTTCACAGATCATTTTAGTCGGTTGATCCGAAATGGACAAATGTCCTCTTAGCAAAATTTAGATGAATTTAAAAGGTAACACCACGAAATAATGCAAGTAATTTCCGAAAACAAATGTTATTAAGTTTACTAATGATTGTGATGACGTTGGCCAAATTGGTTATATAGTATCCTATAAGATGACGACAAAACAAAATAGTATCCTATAAGATTAGTAGCAGTTGTCATGTGAGTGGAAAATTATGAAGCTTTTGTCGTATAATACTCTTTTTCCATCCTTTATTGTTTAATAACTATTGAAAGTGGAATTCAAACGTAAAAAAACTATTGAAAGTGGAATTCAGACTTGTAAAATATCTTCATTACTAATACTAAAATATTGAAGACGACAAAAAAATACTAAAATATGGAAATTAATATTCTTTGTGAAAATATTTTGATTACCTTTCCGTCGTATTCCGAACGACAAAAAACTTCCGGTGCTATATATGCCGGAGTTCCCACCGTCGATTTAGGGTTGGAATGCAGAATAGAAGACTGCATAATGTTTTTTTAATATAAATTATTATACGTTTGGAATATTAAATTTGAAGTTAGAAAAGCAAAAACATAAAAAATTGAATAATTAAGAAAATTATAACCTTTGAGTAGCCAAAATCACAAATTTTTAGACGTGGTGCTGGGCTTCCATCAAGCAATATATTTTCCAATTTCAGATCTCTATGGCATATTTGCTGCAAACAAAAAATAATTTGGTTCATTAATAAAACACAACACAAACTGTTTTTTTAATACAATTTGGTGTGTATTAAATTTACCATTGCATGTAAGTACTGCACTCCGCAAATGAGCTGTTGAAAGAAATATCTAGCCTGCAAGTATAATTCATTAATTAATTACCACATAATGGTAATTAAAAATCGAATTCATTTTTAACTAAAATCTGGTAGAATGTATGTTATTGCAAAAAAAAATTGTATAGAAATTTATTTCCAAACCTCAGCTTCGCTGAATCGACCAGCACTAGCTATCCGCTCGAACAGTTCTCCTCCAGCTGCATACTCCATTACAATTCCAAGATGTGTTGGAGTTAAGACAACCTGAATCATCAACACATACACCAAATTTTAAGTTTTTGTTAATTAATTAGCACCAAATGCCAATTTTTTGTAGCTTCTGACTAATTGTGGGTTAAATACTGAACATATCGAATATATCATTGGAACGAGTTTTGGGAGTCAAATACAAGATATGTTTGTTAACTATGTCAACCAAGAGATTCGAGTTAAGGAAGAAAAAAATAACCTAAGATTCACTTCTTTAACCAAAAAAAAAACATTCACTTGCCTCTTTAAAACGAATAATATTGGGATGATTAAGAGATCTATGATTGATGATTTCTCTTGCAACGTTTTCATCTATCTGCATCAAACAATCAGTTTTGTAAGAAACATAGAGAACAAAACAAAACAAAAAACAGAAAGAGACCAAAAAGAAAATAAAATGGACCTTGTAGCCTCGATCGATGAATTTGACAGCCACAAGCTCGTTTGTTTGTTTATTACGCATAAGTCGAGCCAATCCGAAATTTCCAAATCCCAAATCCTTCACCATCTCATACTTCTCCATGCCTAGCTACCACTTTTTGATCTTACTTCTCTAAAACCTTTAATATCTTTTTTTTTTTGTGAATCTTCTTTTCCAATATATTTGTAGAGAGAGAGATATATAGAGTGGGAGAGAAGAAAGCTATTTAGTTTACACGTAGCAGATATGACGAGTACTCGACCAAAGTGTTGAAAGAGCTTTTCAGGATATCAATGGTCACTTGTTTAAGTCTATTTTATTACATCTCGGGTTAGAATTCGGTTTGATTGATTCGCCATTTTTTTTCATTTGGTTAGACGAAATTTTTGTTGTTGTTAACACTAAAATAATTTATTTCAAATAGTCAATCCACATCACCTTTTACTCAGAGCCGGCCTCGACAAATATAGAACTACAAGCAGAAAAAAAATTTGGCTAAACAAATATATGAACGATTGAAAGAAGGAATATAGAAACCTCCTTACCAATCTATGATTACATGAATATGAAAAATTACAATAGAATACAAGTGCTGGATTTGAACATGCAAACTGTCATGCACTATTACATCAGTAACCAAAAGAGCTAATAGATAATTTCTAAAAAATTGGCCCCTAAAATTAATAAATAATCTAAAATCTAGAAGCACATGTTTGATATGTTTCTAGTCAAGACCGGCACTGCATTTACCAAAAGATACTAACGGATAATGAGATGCAAAACAGTTCCACACACACCTATAGTAGGCTATGGTAATGAATCCACAACTTTTAATATCGTGAAAAGGCGAAGGAGTTTCACAAGGTTGAAGTGAGAAATGGAGAAACGACATATTTCTGGTTTGATAATTGGAGTTTGATTGCTTGTCTTATAGACAAAACTGGTGTAAGAGGATATATTGATCTTGGCATATCGGTTCATGAGGCAGTGGCAATGTGATAAGTGTCCCACATCGGAAAGATGGGGAGTTAGGCATTGTTATATAAGTGCCTAATGGGTTTCTTTTTCATAACATGTGTTTTGTAGAGGGGTTTGACTCTTGGGCTTTAGTATTGGGCCTAATTCCCTATAAATTGGTGCGGTGAGAGTGGACTCATACCCCGTTTTCTGAGGGGCGGCGTACGCCCGCCTGGGGCGCGGTGGAGAGAGTAGCCAGAGGATGTGCGAACCGACTAAGTCCGTATGGTCGCCAGCGTCGGGACGTCGTTGTCCGAAGGGCGGGGTATTGATAATTATCCGAATGAATTAGGCCCAATACTAAGGCTCAAGAGTCAAACCCCTCTACAAAACCCATGTTATGAAGAAGGAACCCATTAAACACTTATATACCAATGCCTAACCTCCATCTTCCCGATGTGGGACACTTATCACAATGGTGGTGACAAATCATAGGAGACGGAGACATTGAATGCCTATTTTAAATCAGATAGAAGACATTATTGATGGACATTCATGGCGATTTAAGGAAGTAGTTTTTAAGCAGGAATTTTCGACAAAATCAACATGGAATCTGCTGCGTTCAACTCAACTTGTGCTAGAATGGAGTCGTGGGGTTTGGTTCTCAAATGCAACTCCAAAGTACTGTTTTTTGGCGTGGCTTGCTTTTCATGATTAGTTATCGACGGAAGACCGCATGTTGCAATGGCAATAGATTATTCCTATAGCTTGTGTCCTCTGCCAAGAGCCAATGGAAACTCGAAATGATCTCTTTTTCTCTTGCATATACTCCTTGGAGATCTGGTTTGCATTAGCCCATGGAGTACTTCAAAACAAATTCACGACATATTGGACAGCCCCCACCCACTTCATCTCCACTTCTAGCCATGATCTCCTGCTGGTGTTCATCATTCGGTACCTGCTCCAAGCCACAATTTATTTAATATGGTTAGAAAGAAATCGATGCAGATCCACCATCGCCGATGCAACGACTGATCCAGTTAATCGACAAAACAATGAGGAACTGCCTGAGCTCAATCCGAGCAGCCGAAGACAAACGACTCCAGAGCGGACTGGTGCTTTGGTTTGCTACAAGGAAACATCTTGAAGTTTCAAATCACATTTTCTCTTATTTTTAAGCATATCTAAGCTAAAAAAACATATGCATTTAATGTAACAAAATTTTTTTTGTTTGAATAAAATTTTACATTCAATTCAACAACAACAAAATTAAAACAACAACCAAAGAACTGTGAAAGAAAAACAGAAAACATATAATTAGATCTCAATTAAAACACAACACATGCACCTACTAACATCAGTTACGTTGCCAACACAATAACCATCAAATTACAAATTATTAGCATTAATCTGACGGAATCGGTCTAAATATGACTAAACCAGGATTAACTCGGCTTATACCCAACCTGATTTCAACCTGATTCGATACAAATTGAATTCTGATCCGGCCCAAAAATTAAAATTTTAGGAATAAGAAAATAGATATTTAATTAGTTAAATAATAAAAAGTTAAGCTAATTCAAATAGGAATAGGAAAACTTAAATATTTTTATATATGTTATTAAATTTAATTGGAAATTAAATAATCAAAATAAATAAATAAAAATAACACTAAAACTAATATTCTTAATTTGTTTTTTTAATTTTTCACGGGTGATCAAACTTTTTTCTATTTTTTCGTTTTTAGTTTTTGTTTTCCCGAATAATAAAATACTAGATTCGGTCCCGCGTATACGCGGATTTATAATTTAAAATTTTATAACTCGGGGAAAAAAACTAAAAACAAAAAAGTAGAAAATAATATCTAACCACCCATTAAAAATAAATAATAAGAAAAAAATATACTCCTTAGAAGGAAGAATTTGGTGGAGCATATAAAGTAAAATAGTCTTGAAAAATATTATTATTGGACTTTTGATTTCTTCGTATGTAACTGCGAGACTGCCAAATTATTTATATAGATGTGCGGAATTAGAGTTCTTTTCCTTTTAGAATTAGTAATCTATTGTTTAATTTCTTTAATCTAGATGGAAAATTTTAAAAAATTTCTATTTTCCCTTTTTCTTTTATCATTTTTTCAGAATTTTATATTTTCCCCTTTTTATTAACTTTGGCTTTTAGGATAAATTTACATTTTCTATTTTTCATTTTTGTTTAGTAACTTTATCGTTTAGAATTATGAATCGATTATAATTTTTTTTTTAGTATTACATGGTAAAATCTAATTGGAAGTTCTTTTTACACATGTCAAAATCTGATAGATTGACTTGATACGTGTCACGATCTGGTGAGTTAACTTTGAAATATTTAGCTTTATATAATAAGATTATATTGTATATTCACGTATACGCGGGATCTAATGTAGTCAACAATAAAATATCATTAATAATGAATCAACACTTGGATAGGGCAAAATATCCGGTATCCGAGATCCGATCCAGAAAATAGGATATCCGGAGTTCCCGGATCCGGATAATTGAATTTTAAGAACAATATACCCGTATTCGATCCGGATCAGCTTATATATATAATTTTCTTAAAAAAAATATATGTACTTTTATATCATACTTTCTATCTAATTCTATTTTTATATAATATTTTAATTTAATTATTTATTTTTTAATAATTTAATAATATAATTTTAATAATTTTTAGCTATTTTGGACGGATCAGAATCAGATACTACTGATATTGGTGGATCCAAATCCGGATAATAGTTTTTTTTTTAATGATTTTTAGCTATTTTTGGCGGATCAGGATCAGATCCGTATACTTCCGATATCAGCAGATTCATATCCGGATAATAATTTTTCGGATCCGGATCCGGATACACCAAAATTCCAAGATATCCGATATGTGTCCATCGCAATTTCGATGTGAATGAAAGTCATAGGAAAAAATATAGTGCGGTAATGATGAAAAACTTATAAATTTCAGATTTTTGTTTCACATGTTTAATGACTGATTTAAACTAAAACTAAAACGTTGGTGTTGTTATAAAACTAGTGTTTATTTATATATATATATATATATATATATATATATATATAATTTATAGATTTTGATGTTACTAGATAGAGAGTAAAAGACAAGAGAGAGGAGAAAGTAAAAGACGGGAGATAAGAGGAGGAAAATTCTTAGAGCACCTCCAATGCTAAGACTCTCTTTGAGTCTCTTAGCAATAAAATAACAATATTTTTTGTGATGGTGATTACCTAAGGACTCCACTTAATTTAAGGCCTCCAATGGTGTTACTAATGTTTGGTTTCTTAAATAAAAAAATAATTTTTAACATTTAATTTAAAATATTTATTTATACTAATAATAATTTTAAACATACAATAATTATACAAATACTAATAGTAAACATTCAATAATTTTAAGCAAACTTAATTTAAAAATCTAGATTACCACCAGACATTGAAACACACAACAACTCCTAACCACCAGACATCTAATTCACATTTAAGACCCAACAAGTCAAAGTACTTTTGCTTCTTTATTTACTTGTTACAAAGATACAGAGTTTTAGTCTATGTTAGAGCAAGTACATTGTTGACACCCAAGTTGGGTGTCTAATGTTTTTTGCAATTTAAAATATTTACAATATACAAAAATATGTAAATATGTGTTCATGTAAATATGTATATATTTATGTAAATATGTGTGTGTTTATGTAAACATGTGTATATCACAACCTGGTTACAAAGGTACATAGTTCTCACTATGTGTGTGTTTATGTAAATATGTGTGTGTGTTTATGTAAATATGTGTGGTTACAAAGGTACATAGTTCTCAATATGTGTGTGTTTATGTAAATATGTGTGTGTTTATGTAAACATGTGTAAATATGTATATATTTATGTAAATATGTGTGTGTTTATGTAAACTATGTTACAAAGGTACATAGTTCTCAATATGTGTGTTTATGTAAATATGTGTGTGTTTATGTAAACATGTGTAAATATGTATATATTTATGTAAATATGTGTGTGTTTATGTAAACTATGTTACAAAGGTACATAGTTCTCAATATGTGTGTGTTTATGTAAATATGTGTGTGTTTATGTAAACATGTGTAAATATGTATATATTTATGTAAATATGTGTGTGTTTATGTAAACTATGTTACAAAGGTACATAGTTCTCACTATGTTACAAATGTACATAGTTCTCACTATGTTACAAAGGATCATTTTCATTGCATTTATTAGCATCTGGTCGCGCGTGTTAACCCTGCGGAAATCCTCTGGTCGGGACGGAGGGTTCGAGACAGCCAACAAAAAAAATGGCCATTCACGCTATGACACGTCCCTAAGAATTGGTTTCTAAAAAACCTTAAATAAGGATCGATTCTTAACATAATTAGAGTTTTTCATTTATTTTTTTTTCTTTTCCCATTGGTTTCTGGGTCAAGAAATGGTTAAAAACCAGCATTGGAGCTGGTCTTACTACCTTCATCTTACAATGATAAGATGTATTTATAGAAAAATATCATTACATATATAATACACCGACTTAAGGTGAAAGTAAGTCGGTAAAAGTAAGTTGATAATTATCTTCTTTAATATTCTCCCTTAATTATCCATCACTGTTAATGTATTATGTATTGCTTTGTTAAAAATTTTATCATGGAAAAATTTATTGGGATAAAAACTATGATAAGAGAATAAGAGTACAGTGACGCAATCTCCTCCTGAAATGATTGATATAGCATTCTCTTCATAAATCACGTAGATGACGCATTCCGATACTTTGAATATGTTTTCGGAATGTTGTTGTGGGAAGCGCCTTTGTGAAGAGATCTGCTGCATTGTCACTTGAACGAATGTACTGGATATCGACTTCTTGATTCTTCTCGAGTTCTCGAGTGTAAAAGAAAATCTTGGAGGGATATGTTTCGTTCTATCATTCTTGATATAACCTTCTTTGAGTTGAGCGACACATGCAGCATTATCTTCGAACAATATCGTTGGCTCCTTATTGGTGACTATTCCGCTTGCTTCTTTAATGTGATGAGTCATAGATCTGAGCCATACACATTCTCTACATGCCTCATGAAACACAATAGTTTCTGCATAATTTGAGGAAGTGGCGACTAGAGTCTGCTTCTGAGAACACCAAGATATTGCAGTACCTCCAATTGTAAAAACATATCCGGTTTGTGATCGAGCTTTATGTGGATCTGATAAATAGCCTGCATATGCAAAACCGACTAACTCAAAATTAGAGACTCGGGGGTAAAATAAACCCAAGTCAATTGATCCCTGAAGATAACGAAATATATGTTTGATTCCATTCCAATGTATGCGCGTAGGTGACAAACTAAATCTTGCAAGTAGATTTATAGCAAATGCTATATCCGGTCGGGTACAATTTGCAAGATACATAAGTCCACCTATAGCGCTCATATAAGGTACTTCAGGACCTAACGCATCCTCGTTATCTTCACAAGGCCGGAATGGATCTTTTTCAATATCGAGAGATCGATTAACCATTGGAGTACTCAAAGGATTCGCTTTATCCATATAAAAACGTTGTAATATCCTTTTGGTATAATTTGATTGATGCACAAATACCCCATCTCGGAAATGCTCTATTTGTAATCCAAGACAAAATTTTGTCTTTCCGAGATCTTTCATTTCGAACTCTTCTTTCATAAGAATTCTTGCATCATCAATTTCCTTTTGAGTTCCAATTATGTTCAGTTCATCAACATATACAGCAATGATCACAAATCCTGATGAGGATTTCTTAATGAAGACGCAAGGGCAAATTGCATTATTCACATAACCTTTCGTTAGCAAATATTCACTTAAGCGATTATACCACATGCGCCCGGATTGTTTTAATCCGTAAAGTGATCGCTGTAATTTGACCGCACATATCTCTTTAGATTTTGAGCTTAATGCTTCAGGCATTTTCAATCCTTCTGGGATTTTCATATAGATATTGTTATCAAGTGACCCATATAGATATGCTGTCACAACATCCATAAGATACATTTCTAGATTTTTAGATGCCCCAAGGCTCATCAAAAATCTGAACGTTATTGCATCCATAACCGGGGAATATGTTTCTTCATAATCAATTCCCGGTCTTTGAGAAAATCCGTGTGCCACAAGTCGAGCTTTATATCTTGTGATCTCATTTTTCTCATTTATTTTTCGTACAAAAACCCATTTGTGCCCAACCGGTTTTACATCTTTCGATGTAGTGACAATAGGTCCAAAAACATTTCGTTTATTGAGGGAGATTAATTCAGTTTCTATGGCCATTTTCCATATCTCCCAATCAGATCTTTTCTGGCATTCTGATATGGACCTTGGATCTGGATCGTCACTTTCATAATCAATTTTTTTGGATACAGAGAATGAGAAAATTCCATCATTATCATCTATTTCATATCTATCCCATAATTTTCCGTCTTGGGCATAGTTAATGGAAATCTCATATTTTTCTGTATCATGTTCATCTTTTAGATGAATCTCTTTATGTGGTTCTCTTTCCACATTTCTATGTATGTCTTCTTGACATTTTTCTTTATATGGTTCTTCAGGAACCTTTTCACTTTGTTCTCCCTTTTCTTTTTTCTTTCGGGGATTTTTGTTTTTAGAACCAATTGGCCTCCCCCTTTTCAACTGAACTCCAGGTTCATTTGCTCTATTCCCATCAATATGTTCTTCAAGAACATTAATTCTTGATGGAGCATTTGCAGCAGGGATATATGATTTTGTCACCTTTTTGTATCAGTGAACGCATCTGGTAATTGATTTGCCATATTTTGTAAGTGTACGATTTTCTGAACTTCCAGTTCGCGTTGATTTGTAGGGGATCTAAGTGCAACAAAGACGGTATGCACCATGTAACATCTTTTGGAATTTCTTGAATTCTTCACCCTAACGCTGGAAATTCATCTTCATTAAAATGGCAATCGGCAAAACGAGCCGTAAACATATCACCAGTTTGCGGTTCAAGATATCGAATTATACTTGGTGATGTATAACCAACGTATATACCCAATCTCCTTTGTGGCCCCATTTTTGTTCTTTGCGGTGGGGCTATAGGAACATAAACCGCACAACCAAAAACACGGAGATGGGATTGATTTCGTGTGTTTTTATACCCGCACCAATTAACCTAATGCGCACACTACCGCAATCATAACGGTATGTCGATGTAGCACTTTAGGATCGATCCCACAGAGAATAAAGATTACACACCAAAGATACCCTAAACAAATTAAGCTAGAGCAAAACGTTTTTATGTTTTATACAAAAAAGAAAGAAGAAAGATATCAAAATGCAAGAAAGAAATTAAAAGAAAGAAAATGAAAGAAAGAAAATAAAACACAAAGAGAAAACATTGGATCAAGGCTTAAACTATCAAAGAGACGATTAACAATTAAGCAATGAATAATTTGGAAGCATTAAACGCTATCTTAGAACATGGAACACAAACATAAGACTAATCCACTCCCGTGGTATCAATCTCTTCATCGAATACACGATTAAGCTAAACTCCCGTTTGCAATCAAAGATAATCGATGAGCAATAATCACAAGTTCATTTAGTTCACTAAACACACCAAACTACAATTGCCAATTGTGAATGATATGTAAAGCTCGCAAAAAGTTCAGTTCAAGCAATTCATCTAACTCCTTCCGGGTGTAAAATGCCTAAGTTCAAGACTCGAATGAACAAACCTAATCTAGCACTAACACCGTTTACTCGAATCTCTCCCCTAAAGCATGGGATGAGACCAAAAAATCCTAGGGTGTAGCTCTTGTTCGGTTTGTCACGCCAAACTAGAACTACCTAATCTAGGTGTAGTTCTAAACTTCGGTTCATCATGTCAAGTCTAGCATTAAGAATCAACCTAAGAACCTAAGAACCTAAGTGAAAGAATTAACAAAGATCATCCAAAATCATCATCATCTAACCATCAAGACAAATTACTAGTGATGCACAAACATTCAATGCAAATTCATTCTTTGGCAAGGAACACAAAAATAGCTTAACTCACTCCCGTGATGCTAAACCCTTTGTTGATAATTCGAATTAGCTAATCTCCCGATTGCAACCAAATTATCAACAAGCATAAAGCGCAAGTCCTTTTTAAGCCAACAATTCACCTTAATCACGATGGCTAACGGTTAAGAATGAAAAGCACGTTTAGAAATCTTCTAGACGATCTACCAAACCTCTTCCGAGTGTAAATCGACCATGATCTAGAAATTGAGTGATCAAGTTCAACTCTAGCATTAAGATCACTTCTAAACATGTGAACAAATGAGTATCTAAGCCTAAACATCAACAAGAAATCATCAAACCATCCAAATCAAGTCTAATCATGATCCAACAAAAAGCTATTCACAAGAACACCAAGAACATGATGAACCCAGAAAAAGTCAACTCACAAAAATAACACAAATCACAAAAATAAACCATAGAAACGAAAGAAGAAGAATCAAATAGATATAATATGAAATAAAAGTGAAGAAATCTTCCCTTATGTGAAATATACATGAAGATCCATTCAAGAACACCAAGAGGTGTTCTTGAGCTCTCCAAGAGAGACTTTTCGTTTGGGGAAAGAAGACTTATGTTATTAATGAGTAAAATTGACTTAAATACAAAATTGGGCACTAAAATTTACGGCATCGGTTACGGGGATCGGTTATAACCGATCCCGCTTGTTAAAATTATGTCATCGACCTTGGCGATCGGTTAGACGATTTCTGCCTGACAGGTCTTCACTATATTGGCTATAACTCTTGAACCACAGCTCTGAATGACACGAATCCAACGCTCACGCGAAGCTAACTCACTTTTCTATCTTGTGTAAAAATTTGAGATTAAACTGGATAAGGGAAGGCTTCCATCCGACATGATCTTTCAGCCGCTTCGGATTGCTGCTGCATTTTCCGGTAATAAAATGTCTTCAGTAAATCAAACGTATCTCGCGAACCGCTTATGAGAATGACATGAAACCACTTCCATTAGAAAACTAATTCAATTTTGAATAACTTTCGTTAAGAGCTCCCAGTCTAATTCAAAGGGAAAGGTGTTCTTCCGGTTGGATCGTTCAGACACATGTCTTGATCAGGAAATCTTGATTGGTTTCAATGATCGGTTAGTAACCGATCGGACGTGTATTTTGCTCATTTTGGTCCTTTTTCGATCTTCCTTCGAACTCCAAGTGTCTCCTTTGATCTAAGCTGCTCCAAGCACTCCTAAACACCTGAAAAAGGCTCCAACAAGCCAAAAACGACACAAAACTATCTAGGACTTCTAAAATGCAAGTTAAAACTAAATGAGACTCAAATGCATGAAAAGATCCCAAAACTATACAAAGTGGGATTAAAACCTATGAAAATAAAGCCCTAAAAAGATGTAAAATATGGTGTTATCAACTCCCCCGGACTTGCTTTTTGCTTGTCCGCAAGCAAACAAGAAAAGACAAACCGAAAGAGAGGTTTTGAAGAGTGGGAATTCACAACTAAAAGACATGTCAAAGCATTCAAAGTGAGAAACCTATGCCCAAGATAATACCAAGACATTGCAAAAACGTATTTCAATTATGACTCTAACTTCTCTAGACTTATCGCAACTCCTAATCTTTTCTCTTAACAACAATGCCTCATGCCTACAAGTTTTCTTCTCAACCAACCCTCACATTCATTTAATCTTTCTAAAGGTGCGGTCTCACAAATGGGCAAGTGATCAAGTCCAATCAGTTTGGAAGAAAAGGCAATTGGCACTAGTAAATGTGAGTGTAAGGAGGTTCATTCTCTTTTTTGGTGACTTACTCTCAAGAAAAAGGAATGCTATATGTTATGCAAAAGCAAGGAAGACTAGAAACAATTTATGCATACAAATTTAAGCTCACTTTGTTCTTCCCTCCTAGCAAAGCATTCTACCCAAATGGTGATTCCATTTCCTCTTCTTATCTTATTTCCTTGAAGCTCATTAAACCCCCAAAGCCCTTTTGGCTAAATCAAAACTCCCTTTTTAACCCCCTTATCTTTTCCAAACACCAAACTCCTAGAGACATTTTTATTCGACCTATTTCTTTTCTTTTCACTCTCCCTAAACTTTTTATTCTTTCTCTTTTTTCAAACATGGAGATTGTATTTTCTTTTCTCTTCCTAGGGTCTTTCTTTTAAGCTCTTCTCTAGAGTTTGCTTTTTCAACCATTTCTCATCTCATATTTCGTAAGTTCATGTTCCCCAAACTCAATACCATTCAATCCATTGATCCCCATCTTAATGCTAGCCTCTTTTCTTTGAACAACAATGACTAGCTAAAAATGAAAGCTAACCTTTGTCGTTTCCGATACTTACAAGATTTTACACACAATAGCATATCAAGAAAAGGCCTCACTCAATCAAACAACGAGGGGTGGAAAGAAAACGGTTAAGGTGAAAGGTAGGGAACTATTCTAAAAATGAGAATGGCCACTCGGGTTATTAGAGAGTGGTAAAATTGGATAAGATAACCCGAATGTTTTCTTTGAACCATGGTTATGTATCACAAGCCCATACGCAAGAATATTATATTCATTGAAGTCCAATTATAAGGGGTTGATTTCAAATTAAACAAGTATTTACAAGACAAAGAGTTAAGAGTAGAGAGATCAAAGTACGAAGTTTTCAAGCCTTTTGAAATCGTTTAAGCAATATAAAACCATTATCGAGAGCATCACAATGAAAGCTTATCATACATGTTTTATGAACTCCCATGCACATGAATGCAACCTATGTCATCTAGATATGAGTAGCTAATTCAATTCTAGAATGAAAAAATGGTGCAAAGCAAACTACATGATATTTTTTTGGATTTTTGAATTTTTTTTCGATTTTTTTGTGTTTTTCTATGCAATAGAATATGTACAATGCAATGACTCAAAGAAATCAAAACAAAACAACTAAAAGATAATTAGTAACGGTTTCCTCCCCCGGACTTACTTATCACCGTCTCGGTGAGAAAGTAAAACCGAGAAAAAACATAATACGAGAAGAAAAAAAAATGAAATGTATATACAAAAAGAATGTTAGAGGTACCTTGGAGTGGAGTGTGTGGGTTCACAATGAGGAGGTTTGGCACGTTAAGCTCACCGGTTTTTTGGCCGTTTCGATCCGTCTCATTTTTCACCCTTTTTATTCCTAGAAATCTGGGCACGGGATCGGTTATAACCGATCCGAGAAACCGCTCGATGAAGATCTTGATCGGTTATTAACCGATCGCAGAAACCGATTGCTGGAGACGGTTTTTCTTCATAACAGGTCGCATAATTGTGATCGATCGGCAAAACCGATCACTTCAGATTCTGATCGGTTATAACCGATCGATGTAACAGCTCCAGCTTGTCCGGTTTTTTTTGTATTTTTCTCGTTTTGATCTCGAACGTTCTCCTGTGAATCCCCATGCCCTGTAACATCAAAACACACTAAAACAAAGATTAAATCAAGATTAAAACAAACATATAAACATATATACAAAGGATAGAATTGGGGGAGTCTCCAATGGCGCGTTTAACATCGCTAGCTTGACGGTTGCTTTCTCTTATTCACTCTCTCCTTGAATGTTTCCTTTACTCCTAGTTGTACACCTAAGAGATCAAGATCACAAGAAAAGGGAAAATATTATAAACAAAATAAAATAAAAGGCTCTAGACTTAAAATGAATCCTAACTCTAATGGCAATCATTCATTCCCCGGCAACGGCGCCAAATTGATTTCGTGTGTTTTTATACCCGCACCAATTAACCTAATACGCACACTACCGCAATCATAACGGTATGTCGATGTAGCACTTTAGGATCGATCCCACAGAGAATAAAGATTACACACCAAAGATACGAGAAACAAACTAAGCTAGAGCAAAACGTTTTTATGTTTTATACAAAAAAGAGACAAGAAAGATATCAAAATGGGAGAAAGAAATTAAAAGAAAGAAAATGAAAGAAAGAAAATAAAACACAAAGAGAAAACGTTTGATCAAGGATTAAACTATCAAAGAGACGATTAACAATTAAACAATGAATAATTTGGAAGCATTAAACGCTATCTTAGAACATGGAACACAAACATAAGACTAATCTACTCCCGTGGTATCAATCTCTCCATCGAATACACGATTAAGCTAAACTCCTGTTTGCAATCAAAGATAATCGATGAGCAATAATCGCAAGTCCATTTAGTTCACTAAACACACCAAACTACAATGGCCAATTGTGAATGATATGTAAAGCTCGCAAAAATTTCGGTTCAAGCAATTCATCTAACTCCTTCCGGATGTGAAATGCCTAAGTTCAAGACTCGAATGAACAAACCTAATCTAGCACTAACACCGTTTACTCGAATCTCTCCCCTAAAGCATGGGATGAGACCAAAAAATCCTAGGGTGTAGCTCTTGTTCGGTTTGTCACGCCAAACTAGAACTACCTAATCTAGGTGCAGTTCTAAACTTCGGTTCATCATGTCAAGTCTAGCATTAAGAATCAACCTAAGAACCTAAGAACCTAAGTGAAAGAATTAACAAAGATCATCCAAAATCATCATCATCTAACCATCAAGACAAATTACTAGTGATGCACAAACATTCAATGCAAATTCATTCTTTGGCAAGGAACACAAAAATAGCTTAACTCACTCACGTGATGCTAAACCCTTTGTTGATAATTCGAATTAGCTAATCTCCCGATTGTAACCAAATTATCAACAAGCATAAAACGCAAGTCCTTTTTAAGCCAAAAATTCACCTTAATCACGATGGCTAATGGTTAAGAATGAAAAGCACGTTTAGAAATCTTCTAGACGATCTACCAAACCTCTTCCAAGTGTAAATCGACCATGATCTAGAAATTGAGTGATCAAGTTCAACTCTAACATTAAGATCACTTCTAAACATGTGAACAAATGAGTATCTAAGCCTAAACATCAACAATAAATCATCAAACCATCCAAATCAAGTCTAATCATGATCCAACAAAAAGCTATTCACAAGAACACCAAGAACATGATGAACCCAGAAAAAGTCAACTCACAAAAATAACACAAATCACAAAAGTAAACCATAAAAAAGAAAGAAGAAGAATCAAATAGATATAATATGAAATAAAAGTGAAGAAATCTTCCCTTATGTGAAATATACATGAAGATCTGTTCAAGAACACTAAGAGGTGTTCTTGAGCTCTCCCAAGAGAGACTTTTCGTTTGGGGAAAGAAGACTTATGTTTTTAATGAGTAAAAATGACTTAAATACAAAAATGGGCACTAAAAGTTACGGCATCGGTTACGAGGATCGGTTATAACTGATCCCGCTTGTTAAAATTCCGCCATCGACCTTGGCGATCGGTTAGACGATTTCTGCCTGACAGGTCTTCACTATATTGGCCATAACACTTGAACCACAGCTCTGAATGACACGAATACAACGCTCACGCGAAGCTAACTCACTTTTCTATCTTGTGTCCAAATTTGAGATTAAACTGGGTACGGGAAGGCTTCCATCCGACATGATCTTTCAGCCGCTTCGGATTGCCGCTGCATTTTCCGGTAATGACATGTTTTCAGTAAATCAAACGCATATCGCGAACCGCTGATGAGAATGACATGAAACCACTTCCATTAGAAAGCTAACTCAATTTCGAATAACCTTCGTTAAGAGCTCCCAGTCTAATTCAAAGGGAAAGGTATTCTTCCGGTTGGAACTTTCAGACACATGTCTTGATCAGGAAATCTTGATCGGTTTCAGTGATCGGTTAGTAACTTATCGGACGTGTATTTTGCTCCTTTTGGTCCTTTTTCGATCTTCCTTCGAACTCCAAGTGTTTCCTTTGATCCAAGTTGCTCCAAGCACTCCTAAACACCTGAAAAAGGCTCCAGCAAGCCAAAAACGACACAAAACTATCTAGGACTTCTAAAATGCAAGTTAAAACTAAATGAGACTCAAATGCATGAAAAGATCCCAAAACTATACAAAGTGGGATTAAAACTTATGAAAATAAAGCCCTAAAAAGATGTAAAATATGGTGTTATCAGGGATACATTTGGCTCTTGGCCAGATGTTAATTGTAAAGGGGAATGTTTATTATATGCGTTTGATCTTCTCTGTACCAATGACGCAGCATGCAAGATATCATGACCCCATATAGGAATTGGGAGCTTTGTTCTCAATATCAATGGTCTAGCAATGAGTTGCAGACGCTTAATCAAAGATTCAGCCATGATATTTTGTGTATGTACATGGGGGACCGGATGCTCAACATCGATTTCCATTGACATACAATAGCTATTAAAAACTTGTGTAGTGAATTCACCAGCGTTATCAAGCCTAACTTTCTTTATGGCGTATTGAGGGAATTGCGTTTTCAACCTGATTATTTGGGCAATGAATTTTGTGAAAGCCGTATTTCGTGTTGTCAATAGACACATATTTGACCATCTACTAGATACGTCAATCAATATTATAAAATATCGAAATGGCTCGCATGGTGGGTGGATAGGCCCACATATATCACCATGTATAGAATACTGGAGATTCATTCCCGATTTTAGCTGGTGATGGCCGAATTATGAGTTTTCCTTGAGAACGAGCATTACATGAAAATTCACTTGATTAAAAAATCTTCTGGTTTTTCAAAAGATGGCCATTAGAATTTTCTATAATTTTTCGCATTATGACTGAATCAGGGTGGCCAAGTCTTTTATGCTACACTTTAAATGTACTAGTAAACTTTAAGTTTACTGTAACATATGATTCAACTATATGAATCATTGTAGAATATATATGTGTATATGCTATATATATATTATTATAGATTTTGATGTTACTAGATACAGAGTAAAAGACAAGAGAGAGGAGAAAGTAAAAGACGAGAGATAAGAGGAGGAAAATGATTTCTCTTTCTTATTATTCTTACTACCTTCATCTTACAATGATAAGATGTGTTTATAGAAAAATATCATTACGTATATAATACACCGACTTAAGGTGAAAGTAAGTCGGTAAAAGTAAGTTGATAATTATCTTCTTTCATAGGTGTTTCATTGAGAAATCATCTTTTATGTTTCTATGAGGAATTTTAAATCACTTTTGTCTCTGACTAATCTTCATAACCCCTCACTTTAATCCTAGTTATAGTATCACTGGTAACTTCTAGTATTTCTTTAATATCACCTTAGTTGTACTAGTATTACTTAAACCAGTATTACCAGTATCACCGGTAACCTCTAATATTCCCTTAATATCACCTTAGTTGTACTAGTATTATCATTATTACTGGTATTAATAGTATTACTGGAGTATTATTACCTAGTTATACCACCTTAATATTACCTGGTTATACCATGCAGATAGGATTCGAACTCTGGTCGCGTGCGCACACGGATGACGTGTGTGGAACTCGCAACCACTGAGCTACTGTATTTTTCGTTGTCCCCTTATCGATTTAATTATATTTAACCCTTACAACCCTTCATTAAAGGTAAAATGTCAATTTTTTTGGGCGGATCAGGATCAGATACTACTGATATTGGTAGATCCAAATCCGGATAATAGTTTTTAATGATTTTTAGCTATTTTTGGTGGATCAGGATCAGATCCGGATACTTCTGATATTAGCGGATCTATATCCGGATAATAGTTTTTCGGATTTGGATCCAGATACACTGAAATTCCAGGATATCCGATATGTGTCCACCTCTGATTAACACCGCAATTTCGATGTGAATGAAAGTCATAGGAAAAAAATATAGTGCGGTAATGATGAAAAACTTATAAATTTCAGATTTTTTTTCACATGCTTAATGACTATTTTAAACTAAAACTAAAACGTTGGCGTTTTTTGGCATTTGATTATCGATGGATACTTGTAAATTTCAGATTTTTCTAAAAATTGAAGAACTATAAAATCTAAATCGATCTCTGTCGAGAAACATCGTTCGACGAGAAAGCTGCCGGATTCCCCTTCCACCACCGTCAGTCTTAGACTTTCGTGAAGGAGACGAACTTTTCCTCATTATCTTCAAGGACTCGATGCACTAACCTTTGCGCTGTAGATCTTCTTCTGTTCTTAAGCTTGGATTCCATTGCTTTCAACATAAGTTAAATTTTACTTTCTTTGTGATGATTGTTGCAAATAAACCCAGAACCCAATCTTTGATCAAGACACCTCGAGACAGATTGCAAAAAGAACTTATCTCTCTCTCTCCACTCAATCGCAAAAGCCAGAAAAGAAAGATACACAAATTAGAAGCACACGAGACTTTGTTCATCCTGGGTTCGCCTCCGATGTGGATGACTACGTCCCAGGGGCTGGAATCGATCCAGCAATTTCACTATCAATGAAGGAATCAAGCTCTCACAACCAGAAAAACTCAACGAAGAAGATGACTTGTTTTTGTTTCTGTTACCATCGAAAGAATCTAATCTAATCCCTTTATATCACTTAAGAGATTAAACCGAAACTAACCAACCCCGCTAAACCAAAAGTCTTCAACATAAACCAGGTCTTCACGTTGACAGGAGCTAAAGCATAATTAACAATCTCCACCTTGCTTTAGCTCTAACGCAACCATCTCTTCGTATCCTCAACTTCATGATCTCCTGTGAAATTCTTATGTGATCTACACCTCCAGCAATAGAGCCTTAGGCTCTCCTCAATCTCTTGAGATTTTGAGTAAGTCCAATGCAACATTAAACTTACTCACCGGTACAACTTTTGTTAATACATCAGCCGGATTGCAACTCGTATGAATCTTCAACACTTCGACATCTCCTTCAGCTATAATGTCTCGGATAAAATTGTACTTCACTGCCATGTGCTTCGTGCGTTCATGATACACATTGTTCTTGGATAAGCAGATCGCACTTTGTGAATCACACCAAATGCACACACAATTCTGAGTGAAACCAAAATCTTTCATCAACCCTTTCAACCAAATAGCTTCTTTAACTGCTTCTGAGAGAGCAATATACTCAGCTTCTGTCGTAGACAGAGCCACCACCGGTTGCAAACTGGATTTCCAACTAACCACGTTTCCTGCAACTGTGAAAACATAGCATGATATTGACCTCCTTCTGTCTAAGTCTGCATCATAATCAGAGTCACAATAGCCTTGTATCTTCATCTCCTTTTCTTTCGTATATGTCAGTTTGACATTTAGAGATCCTTTGATGTACCTTAAAAGCCACTTCACAGCTTCCCAATGTATCTGGCCTGGCCTACTCATAAACCGGCTTACCAAACCAATACCGTATGCAATGCCAGGTCTTGTTCCCACCATTGCATACATAATACTCCCAACAGTAGATGAATACGGTGTTACCTCTGTATTCGCTTCTTCTCCTACATCTCTTACTGCTGCTAACTTGAAATGAGCACCTATAGGAGTCTGTGACATCTTTGAACCTTCCCATTCTGAAAGTCTTGATCAGCTTCTTGAGGTATTCAGTCTGAGACAGACGCAAAATCCCTTGAGACCTGTCTCTTTCAGTATCCATGCCTAATATTCTTCTTGCAGCTCCTAAATCCTTCATTTCAAATGTAGAACTCAACTCATCCTTAAGCTTCCTAATCTCAGCCATATCCTTTGCAGCTAGTAGCATATCATCAACATATAACAACAAATACAGATACTCACTTGATGAAACCTGCTTCGTATAAACGCATTGATCATGTTCACTTCTGTTGAACCCATTTGATATCATGAACTGGTCAAACCTCTTGTTCCATTGTCTTGAACTTTGCTTCAAGCTATACAAGGACTTCGTAAGCAAACAAACCTTCTTCTCAGGATCTCCAACTTCGAAACCCTCAGGTTGTGACATGTAGAGCTCTTCTTCTAAACTTCCATGAAGGAAAGCTGTTTTAACATCCATTTGTTCCAGCTCTAAATCCAGGTTTACCACAACATATAGTAACATTCTTATTGAAACATGTTTCACTACCGGTGAGAAAACTTCCTGATAATCAATCCCTTCCCTTTGCGTGAAACCCCTAGCTACTAACCTAGCTTTATATCTAGGAGGCTCAAAATCAGACATACCTGGTTTAAGCTTGAAAATCCACTTACAGCTAAAGATTTTTCGATTCTCAGGATTATCCACCACATCTCATGTATGATTCTTGGTTAAAGAGTTCATTTCTTCTCCCATACCACCATTCCATTTATCCCATTGCTTGCTCTTCCTAGCCTCTGCATAACGGTTGGGTTCATCAACACTGCTCAATAACTCTGACGCCGCCAAAGCAAATGCAAAAACATTTTCTTCATCATCATATCTTGCTGGTGGAGGAACATTTTGTCTCCTAACTCGATCTCTGGCCAATTGATAATTTGCCAGACTCGCAGCATCGGAATGAACCTCTTTTTGTGCTGGAACCTCTTCTTCATTCTCTGTCACTTCCATAAACACTGGAGATACTCCACCTGGTTGTGAAATTTCTGATGAAGCTCCACCTTGAACAGAACTTTCCAGATTGAGAATTGGCTTTATTGTTGTTATCTCAGTGACGACCTTCCCAGCTCCTTTTACTTTTGAGCTCTTCCCCACTGTTAAACCAGAGTCTTCCTTAAGCAAATCTTTGTAGAGCTGATCTTCACAAAACTTCACATTTCTGCTTATGACCAACTTCTTTTCATCAAGCAACCATATCTTGTAACCTTTAGTGCCAGCAGGATAACCTACAAACACACCTTTGAGAGCCCTTGGTTTCAGCTTCCCCTGATATGTGTGTACGTAGGCTATAGAACCAAACCTCTTCAAATGTTTGTAACTAGGTTCTTTGTTTAACCAAACCTCCTCTGGAATTTTGTAACCAATAGCTGACGACGGTGAACGATTAATGATGTATACTGAAACATATGCAACTTCAGCCCAGAACTTCTCTTCTAGCCCTGACTCACTAAGAAGACATCTAACCTTTTCCATAATCGATTTGTTCATCCTCTCTGCAACTCCGTTTTGTTGTGGAGTGTATGTTCTATGTCTAGCTATTCCATTTGACCTGCAAAACTCATCAAACATGTTATTACAAAATTCAAGACCATTATCGGTTATGAGACACTTTACCTTCCTGTTGATCTGATTTTCAACCAAAATCTTCCATTCACAAAACTTTGCAAACGTTTCACCCTTGGTCTTCAGAAAATAGGTCCATACTTTCCTTGTATGATTATCAATGATGGAAAGAAAGTACTGATTCTTTGACAGAGATGGATGGACATTTGATGAACCCCAAAGGTCAGCATGAACATAATCTAGAGGATGTTCTGTTTCATGCTTACCAATACCAAAACTGACTCTCTTTGACTTCCCCATAATGCAGTGTTCGCAGAAATCTCCTTTACCGATATCCTTCTGCTTTATGATCCCCTTCTGAGCTAAGAGCTTCATGTTTTGACAACCCATATGACCAAGACGACTGTGCCATAGCGAGACCTGAGACTTTGGTTCACCACCTTGACAAACTTCAGGCAAGACAATCTCCCCATCAAGTATGTACAGGCCATTATTCAAGTGTCCTCGCAGAGCCACCTTATTGTTCTTGTAGAATGTCAGTTTTCCCTAACCACCAGTATGAGTGTAGCCCAAAGCATCCAAAGTTCCAGTAGAAATCAGATTTCTCCTCAGATTTGGGACGTATCTAACATTGTGCATTATAGTCACAGAACCTCTATGAGTGTTAACTCTAATAGATCCTGTCCCGAGAGTTTCTACAGTGTAATAATCCCCAAGCAGAATCTGACTAGACCCTTTCTCCTGAAAATCCACAAACCAGTCTCTCCTAGACGTCATATATATGATAAGTGCATCCCGAGTCAATTACCCAATTATGACTTGAATCATCACCTTAGATGTTTAAAGCATCAATTACTTTAAAATCTTCTATAAGTACAGCAGCCTCTCCATCACTATCATTTTCCATTTTCTTTTTCCTTGAGTAACTGTCCTTCTTCATGTGACCTTCCTTCTTGCAGTACCAGGAAACCACCTTACTCTTAGTTTTTGACTTGCTCCTGTTCTTTCCCCGTGAATCATTATAGTTTCTTGTGACCTGTCTTCCACGCTCATTTGTGTAAAGAGCTGTTGCAGCTTTCTCCATCATGTTGCTCTCAGATAGTTCTCTTTCCCTTGATCTTGCCGCAGAGAAAACTTCCTCTAGCGTAAGAGATTCTCTTCCATACTTTAGAGTATGTTTGAGCTGATCATAATTTGCCGGCAGATAACTCAAGAAAACAATCGCTTGTATCTCATCTGACACAACCACACTGAGACTGCTCATCTCAGCCACAATCTTGAGAAAATCATCCACATTCACATCAACTGACTTAGACGCATCTGACTTGAAAGCATAGAATTGCAATTGCACAAAGATACGATTGGGCAACGTCTTAGACATGTACAATCTTTCAAGAGTAGACCACATAGCAGCTGCAGTTTCACAGTGCTTTATTTTCCTAAGAACGTGATCTCCTATGTTCAATATTATCATATTCTTACCTTTTCATCCTTTTCTAACTTCGCAGGATCACGAACAAACCTTGTTTGCTTTTCTTTTGATGAAACGTCGCATTCGCTAGGTTCCTTGGTTTCATCTTTCGTTATCGGCACCTCCATCTCTAACTTCTCATCCGTCAAGATACTCTTGAGTCCATGAACGCCGAAGTGAGCCATCATACGGATCTTCCATAACGAGAAATCTCTGGTACCGTCGAATCGCTCCACCTCAGCCTTCGAGATCGCCATCGGAGTCTAGAACCGAGGCTCTGATACCACTTGTTGCAAATAAACCCAAAACCCAAGCTTTGATCAAGACACTTCGAGACAGATTGCAAAAAGAACTTATCTCTCTCTCTCCACTCAATCGCAAAAACCAGAAAAGAAAGATACAGAAATTAGAAGCACACGAGACTTTGTTCACCCTGGGTTCGTCTCCGATGTGGATGACTACGTCCCAGGGGCCGGAATCGATCTAGCAATTTCACTATCAATGAAGGAATCAAGCTCTCACAACCAAAGAAGTTCAACGAAGAAGATGACTTGTTTTTGTTTATGTTACCATCGAAAGAATCTAATCTAATCCCTTTATATCACTTAAGAGATTAAACCGAAACTAACCAACCCCGCTAAACCAAAAGTCTTCAACATAAACTGGGTCTTCACGTTGACAAGAGCTGAAGCATAATTAACAATGATCTAGAGAAAACTATACTTAAATTCACTCGATGAACTATTCTAAATTCAGAGTTTGTAGAATCTTTAGAAGCGTTGGTCCGCTTAATATTAACGAAGTGAGGAAGCAGAGAAACAACACGTTCGAGGATTTGCTTGTGAACTCTGATAAGCCAGTTCTGGTTGATTTTTCTAAAATGGATTTGCAGTCACTTTGATTACTTGCAACGCAGTTACGCATGCATGATGCTGAAAATGGAAAGAAAAAAGAAAAGAAAGAGATCCTCGAACGAGTTGGGAGTTTTATATCTAGGTTCCTGCAATGATCAATCGGTCCCTGATGATTAGGAGTTTTGTTGTCTAGAGGAACTTGATTTAGGGGGTTTGCATAGTGATTTTGCTAGTCTTTGTGTTGAGGTTTGGAGCAAATCGAAACTATAAGAAAGTCGAAAAACAAAAGAGAAAACGAATTGATAATACAAACCATTTTAAGATCCGTATTTATAATCCCCCAAAACCCGATTACGCCAATCCTAAAAGGAAGCTGTACATTCCTCTGCTCACTCAAGAAAGGTCCCATAGCAATCTTATCAGATTTAAGTCACCTTAGAAACAACACTTTGAAATCTCTAGGAAATTAGATTGGGTGATTTCTCAGAACTTCAATCTATGCGTAGTTTTACCTTGAAGCTTGAGTCAATTTAATGCATCTCGTTGGAAAGAACTTCAGATATTTCAGAAACAGTGTTACATCTCACCAACTGTCTTAACCTAGTTGAGACTGCATGTAAAAGGGGTTCGATCAATATGGAATTTTGCAAAACTGCATTACATGCTTGGTGAGATAGAATATTCCAAGTTAAATTTAGTTATCTACTTTTTCGTTTTTACTAGCATGATCAACATATGTTCCTGATGCTGACTAGAATTTGTATGTGTGATAGGGCTGGAGTAAAATAGGCAATGGAAGCCTTTATATCTTCCAGGATCTACCCTACCAATCTGGATGAGATCACTGCAGTCTCTTTGACTGTGATCTCAATCTTGAAGGTCGGGTTTATTCGGTGTGGATGCGCATTATGAGTCAAAAAAGTTGATGAAAACCCTCCAACAATTACAGCGAACAATCAAACCAAAGGCAATGCATGGCCAAGAGACATTTCAAACGAATATGTCTGCTTAAAAAGAGAAGATCAAGTGGAAGTGAATGTGGATTTTACTGAGCAGGGTACAGTTCTTGAGATAGTGATTGCTCTAAGTTACAACACAAGACTCTTTAATATCAGCAAGGGTGAAACAGAAGAGGATCAATTATAAAATACTGAGTTTGTTTACTATGTGGTGATAGTGTGGTCATGAATTTCATGGGAGAATACAACCGCGTACGATTGTATTCATCAGTCATCCAAGACAGAGAGATGGTAATGGCTGAGGAAACCCATCAGACCATCACATGCCTCACAGGTAAGTACATCTATTATCTATGGATCTTTTTTAAAGTAGAAGCGTAAAACTCAGTCTCTAAATTGATGCTGTATTACATTTTAGATTTCTTTTATATGTGGATTCTATTACACCTTAGATTGTTGGTAACTATAGAAAGAGGAGAAGATATATTCTTAGAATATGATTGTGATGAAAAGATATATAATTGTTTTTGGTCTTACTGCCATACTATATTACTTTCATCATTTAATATTTTAATCAGTCCTAACCAGAGATGATGAAACAGACTTTGCAGAAGCAGCGATGTAATTATTGGGACCCTTAGACTTGCCAAAAGGGCATCAATATAGCTAAAGTCAACGGAAGAAGACAACAAGACCCTCCTGTTAGTTCTTCTATGCCTCTGATAGAGATTTCTCTAATCAAGCCAAGAAGAAGAGTTTTCAAGTAAGTAAGCAATATTGTCTCTTGCTCTTTGTCATCTCTTATCTTTCTGTTTCAGATTCGATTTCGCCTTCATGATTCACCAATAAAGCATGTATTCTAGGAACGATTACATAATGAAAGTAGAAATTGGTCTGGAGAAACTCATTTAACTTCCCCAGATCTATTGTCAGGCATGGCTGAATGATAAACTGTGTTTTTACCGGTTTCTAACATTTGTTTTTGTTTCTTTTATTGAGTCAAAGTATCTTTTTAGAGTCTTTTAGTCCTTTCAGGTTTTAGGTGACTTTGTGAGAAAATGAGCTGTTTTGGGTAAAAATGAGCATATGAAGATGCATAATCATACAGAGCCGCCAGAAGTTTGGCATTCGTTGAAGGATTTACCACCGATGGATCGAGCTCATATTTTGATACAAGATAGAGCAATGGATCAGCTTTCATTTGGAAGTGGTTTGCGGTCATTCCAACGGTGCGATCAAAAGTTACGCCAGTTTTCGTGAAAACAGTCCGACATAAACCGACCGGTTTAGTGATGCGAAAAATAAAAAGAAATTTTGGTTTTCACTTATTCTGAACCGGTTTCGCCCAGGACTTAGGAATAACGTGTTTTGGGTTATTTATTCTATTTTTCAGCCATTGTTTAGGTTAACCTTTATTTTATTCATCAGAGAACTTCTGGGTTTGTTCTTGGGAGATTTGAGGGAGACGAATCTCAACTTCGTACCGGAGAAGATTTCTGAACCCTTTTGGATTTTATTTCTATTTGATTATGAATTCCCTTTCATCTCTCTGTGTTTTCTTTGTTTCTATGTCTGAGTAATCTCCCTGTTAGGTTTTTAGGGTTTCAAGGGATTCTCCATGAATCATTGAAACGAATCTGTTAGATTAGGAAATTACGTAGAGTTCTTCATCTATTGTTGAGTTTAAGGCTTAGACTAGATTGATCACCTAGTGTATGATCTTAGGATTAATCTATTCATCAAAAGTGCTTTAGATTTCCTGAAAGAACTTAGATGAGCAAATTGTCCTTAGCCAACGAAAGCTGATGCTAAGGCAATTTGTGAACTTATCAAACCTGAACATTAATGCTTGCCTAGAACACTAAGGTCAAACGACAGTTTAGATTCTTAGGTTATTAGGCATAATAGGTAGTACCACGAAAGTGGGCTAGCTAGACATTCATTTTTGAGTTCAAGAACGGGTCTTAATCATCTCCCTAATCGATAGTCTGTTTAGTGAATCTGGGTTTCCTGCGAATTACCTAAGGGCTTAGTGTTTCCCTCCATCAAACTTACATCGTTTTATTCGCATTCTCAGTTTTAGTTTTAGTTGACTCATAAAACCACAAACAACCATCTTTCGTCTTAGCTTTACTTTCTTTCTGCATTCTCGTAGTGTTACACTTGGTCTCTGTGGATTCGATCCTAAAGTACTCATCGATATACTGTTATGATTGCAGTAGTGTGCACTTTAGTTATTAATTGACTGTGTGAAACACACATAAATCACCGAAGACATGTGACAAATTCATGAATGATGGAGATACAATGTGTTCTTAAGTTTCCGTGGAGAAGATGTGCGAACTGGGTTTTTAAGCCATCTCTATGAAAGGAGAAATCGTCTCCTATGTTCCTATGAGGAATTTTTAAATCACCATTGTCCCCGACTAATCCCCATCGCCCCTCACTTTAATGAAACGACGAAAATACCCCTGAGTTTTTTTAAATTAAATATCACTACCCTAATTGATTTTTTTAATGAAATATCACCGTCCTAGTTATACTATCAGTTGCACCAGGATTACCAGTATTACCTAATTGTACTAGTATTACCTTTGTACGCCATAGTATTACTACTAGTCTTACCCTAGTCTTACCCCCTAGTATTACCCTAGTCTTACCCTATGCCCTTGTATTACAATAGTGTTACCCCAGTATTACCCTTTACCAGGTAATACTGTCCCAGTATTAGTATTACTAGGTTATGCCACGCAGAGGGGATTCGAACCCTGGTCGCGCGCGTGCACGGGTGACGAGCGTGGAGCTTAAAACCACTGAACTACCGTGGTTTTCGTTGTCCTCTTACCGATTTAATTATATTTAACCTTCGCAACCATTCATTAAGGGTAAAATTGTCATTTTATTAGACAGGGACATCTGAGTCTTTTTTTTAATACATAAGGGCATACTAACCCTTGACTCGAAAAGTCTAGTAAGATCTGGGATATGAAGAACTAAAAAGAAGAGAAAACATTTCCCCAGAGCTATTGAATGCCATTGAAAATTCAAAAATTCTCCTTGTCGTTTTATCCGAGAACTATGCTTCATCAGCTTGGTGCCTTGATGAGCTTGTGCACATTATGGAATGCCGCGAAAGCGACACCGGACAAATGGTATTTCCAATTTTCTACAACGTTGACCCAGGATATTTACGCAGACAAAAAGGATCATTTGATAAACACAAAAGCCGTTACCCAGAGAGCAAGTTGCTGAAGTGGAGGGAAGCTTTAACACAAGTTGCAAATCTGGATGGGTTTCCCATTTATGGCTACAGGTCACTTGGTTATACTCTGTTGTTTTGTCCCTTGAATCCTAATACTTTTCCTTTTTAAGAACACATTAAACCTAAGTAAAAGGAAACACAGCGACTGGATTTCTTATCTTCATTTTAACAACATCTTGCAGTAATGAAGCAAAGATGACCGACCGAGTTATTATAGAGATTCTCAAAAGGCTGCCTAGTTCATACTTGCATCTACCAACATATAGTGTTGGTATTAGATCACGTGTACACCGTATTTATAAGCTAATGTGCTTTGGTTCCGATGATGTCCAAGTTATCGGAATATGCGGAATGGGTGGGTTCGGTAAAACAACGCTAGCTAAGGCGGCATATAATGAATTCTCACATCGTTTTGAAGGAAAAAGTTTCCTAGAAAACTTTGGAGAGTACTCCACGAAACTTGAAGGGAAGGTTTATCTTCAGTGAAAACTTCTTTTTGACATCTTAAGGAGGCATGGCAAAGTATTCAATAACATGGATCACGATGTAAGACAAAGATTCCGCATGTACTTGATGATGTTAAAGACATAAAGCAGATTTATTCGGCCGCAATAGATTTGGCCTGCTTCGGGCCAGGGAGCAGGATAATAATTACATGCAGGAACACACATTTGTTAGAGCAGCTCGGAGTAGAACATATTTATTAACCGGAAAAACTTGATGGTTGTGAATCTCTTGAGCTCCTAAGTTGGCATGCCTTTAGAAGGAGTGAACCTCCTGAAGCGTTTGTACAGCTCTCAGATAAGTTGGTTAAATACTGTGGTGGACTACCCTTGGCTATGGAAATCTTGGGTGCATTTCTCTTCAAGAGAAACACTTCCCAATGGAGAAGCACATTGGAACTGTTGAAACAAACCCCCAATGTTGACATTCAAGCAAAACTTCAGATCAGCTTTGATGCGCTAGACCCAGAACAGAAAGAAATATTCTTGGATATATCTTGCTTCTTTATTGGGATGGATAAAGACTATGTAGCTTGCATATTGGATGGATGCAAGTTTTATCCGGACATAGGACTCGCTGTGCTAAAGGAGAGGTGTCTCATTACAGTCCGTGATAACAGGCTAGTGATGCATGACTTATTACGAGACATGGGAAGAAATATTGTCCGAGGAACATCTCGGAATAGCTGTGAAAGATGGAGTAGATTGTGGGATCCTGCTGATGTTATTGATGTATTGGCAAACAATTCTGTAAGGAACAAAATTACTATGTGTTATTTGTCTCAACCAAAAATTATAAGGTAGATTGGGCATAACATTAAACTGATAAAATTATTTGTTCAATATAAGGGCACTGATGCAATTGAAGGACTCAGCCTGAAGGCTGGAGTTACGGGTGTTGAGAACTTGGAGGCTAAAGCATTTTCAAATCTACGGAAGCTGAGACTGTTACAACTCAGTCATGTACATGTCAAGGGTAACTATGCACATTTTCCAAGAGGTCTACGATGTTTTTACTGGTTCGAGTTTCCTCTATACTTCATACCAACAACATTACATTTGGGGAGTTTAGTTGTCATGGACTTGCAGTGCAGCAACCTTAAACGACTTTGGGATGATCAAAAGGTAAAAGTATTTGAATAACCCCTTCTTAAGGTCCTCTTGAAGTTAGCCAACTTATGCTTCATTAATTTTTTTTCTTCTATATTTGTTATTTTTGTAGCAGCCACAGCTCCTGAAAAAAGTTAAAATACCTTGACCTCAGTCATTTCGTCTAGCTCACGAAGACCCCAGACTTCTCTTATCTCCCGAACCTCGAGACGTTGCTCTTGATAAATTGTAAGAGATTGGTCCTGGTTCACAAGTCGATAGGAACTCTTCACCGAGCTTGGTGACCTCCCGTTGGAACTCTATACCTTGAAGTCGCTGGAAACTCTCATTCTTTCAGGATGCTCGCAACTTGAGAGATTGGATGATGCTTTAGGTGAATTGGAATCCTTGACAACTCTTAAAGCCGATTCTACCGCTCTAAGGCAAATCCCCTCTTCGAGTAATCAACTGAAGAAACTGAATGAACTTTCTCTTCATGGCTGCAAAGAGCTATGGAAAGACAGAGACTACAGTTATTCTGATGAAAGTCCTCAAGTTGCTCTATCTGCTTCGCTCTCATTAAACGATGTAAGCTGCCTGACGATTTTGCGTTTAGGTTCTTGCAATCTATCTGATGAATTGGTTCTTGAAAATCTTGGGAGTTTGTCTTGTCTCGAGGAACTTGATCTGCGAGGCAACAACTTTCGTAATTTGCAAACAGATTTTGCTGGTCTTTTAAGTCTTCAGATCCTCAAGTTGGATAGTTGCTTAGAACTTCAATCCATGTTTAGTTTACCAAAAAGGTTGAGATCTTTCTATGCGAGCAACTGTATCATGTTGGAAAGAACTCCAGACTTATCAGAATGCTCGGTGTTGCAATCGTTGCACCTTACAAATTGTTCCAACCTTGTTGAGACGCCGGGGCTGGATAAACTGAAATCTGTTGGAGTCATCCACATGGAAATGTGCAACCGCATGTCAGCTACTTACCGAGAGAGAATCATGCAGGTCTTATTTCATATCCTTCTTTATATCCTAACCTGTTGAATTGATTCCTGATTCTTGTTAACAAATAATTAAACAACCTTAGACTGTTTTACTTATAGTTATGGTCACTAGGAAAGTATCATTGGTTTTGATTATATGATGGTGTTTGTGTTACAGGGATGGGCTGTGGGTGCAAATGGGGGAATTTTTATGCCGGGATCCAGCCTTCCAAACTGGATTAGCTTCAAGAATAAGGCACATTCAATCTCTTTTAGGGTGCCTGATACTCTGAATCCTGATCCGGCCGGGTTTACCTTGTGGACACCATATGTGAGTCAGCAAGACAATGAAATGTCTGGATACTCTCCAAAGATCACAGTGAAGAACCTAACGAAAGGAAGTGTATGGAGTCGCAATCCTGCAACAGATCACATTCGTATGTACCGTGAAAATTATATCTGGCAAAGACACTTTTAAAATGTAGATTTCTTCTTAGAAACAGGGGATCAAGTGGAAGTTTCTGTGGACTTTGGAGATCAAGTGACCATTCTTGAGACAGGACTAACTCTTACTTACAGGGAAGAAAACCCTGATACGTCAGACAAAGATACTTCAAATATTGGGTATGACGTAGTCCGAGATGAACAGTTGATGATGAACTAATCACAGAAGCGGAGATGGAGACTAATGTTGTTTCAAGGCCGCATTCGAGGCTCAACTTTGATGTCTACCTCAGTTTCCGAGGCGGAGACACGCGCGACAACATCACGAAACATCTCTATGACGCGCTCAAGGAAAAGGAGGTACGTGTCTTCCTCGACGAGGATTTAGAAGTGGGGTGTGAGATCGGTCTAACTTCGATTGAAGCCATGGAGAACTCGGCGGCCTACATCGTCGTCTTATCCCGTAACTATGCTAATTCTGCTTGGTGCCTAAATGAATTAGCTAGGCTCTGCGATCTGAGTTCATCTTTGAGATGTCCGATAGTACCTATCTTTTACCAAGTTCATCCCTCGCATGTCCGCAAACAGAACCATCATTTCGGGGATGATTTTAAAAAACATGCCACAAGATTTAGCGAGGATTGTATACAGCGATGGAAAGGAGCTATGAATTTTGTCGGAAATCTCTCTGGATATGTTTGCAGGTAAGACTCCATATCTCGTCTCTGATTTCTTTGTCATACAACCTCTGCATTATAATCATGTATACATACACACCATGGATTGAATCTAGGATCTGACGGCCTCTCCGATTTTCTTTTGAATTTGGCAGTCACGAATCGTTTGATGGTGACACGATGGTGAAATGGGTTTTAGCGGTATTGAGCAAGACACTTGAGACAGTAAATCTGAGTAACCGATAAATCCCAGTCGAGGAGCTCCTTGTGAACCCGAAGATAGGGTGAATCCAAGTCTAGAAGGCGACTTCAGAGGAAGAAAAACCACCTCGAAGAATCCACGATGGATGATGAAGATGATGATTGAGAGAATAAGAGAAGAAGAATATTTGTTTGATTGATTAATTATCAGTTTTGGCCAACGAGCCATACATATAGCGTGATTAAATTTTTATGAACCGGAATTACAAAGATAACAACTTAAACCAAACAATGTAAAGTAAACCAAAGCATAAACCGAAGTGTTGAAGTAGATACTTAGGGGTGCTATACTCATTTATCCTGTCACAATACTTCCTTCTTCGAAACATCCTTGTCCTCAAGGATGAAATGGCTCCTACTTAGTGATGAAGTCTTGTAAAATTTTGGTCTGGCGGATGCTCTTTCCAATGAAACACCCTTGTCAATGAAGTATGCTCTTTTGACACACGAAAGACAATACCGTCTTGTGGCTGTGTCGACGAAAGGCAACACTCCCCCTGGCTTGGAACAGAAGTTGGTGAGGCATCTCTTTCACAAAAAATCAGCCATTTTGATGAAAAGAACTCCTCCTTCTTCAGCCATGACCACATCCTTGCAAACCAGACCAGAATTTGATCCACAACAATAGGTAACTGAGATAGCTTGTCCATTCTTCTCATATGAGCATATGATTCGCTTCTAACACTCACAGCAAAAATTAATGCTAAGACATTTATCCAAATTTCCAAATCAACGCCAAAACAGTCTAATAACTTCCACCTTGTCTTCACAAGCATCTTTGCTTTGTCCTTGACAGCCTGAAGTACTTGTGAAAAGAAAAACCTCTCATCGATCACTTGTAACTTTTTATATTTAATCTCAGCAAGATTGGTTGCGAAGCCGTGTTTCATCTTTACTTTGCCTCCACCCTTTGTAATCAAACAGAGTTGTAACTCTACTTCCATACCCCTGGTATAAACACACAAGTTCCACTTATGCTTCCTGTGAGACTTCATGCCAGCAAGGACAAGTTGTCTCAGGCTCCTTGACTTACACATCATCCTCATTTTAAACTTAATAATCGCTCTCCCCATGAATGTATGTCGTTCATCTTGCAGCAAAATTTTCAACATGAACTCTGGTTTATACTTCAATTTCCAGGTCTTGTGGTACTTCATCTGCTTCTCCCGACTTTGAGAATCCCTTTCATGTCTCCATGTTATTTCTTTAGTTTCTTCTTCACTTTCAGACCCAAAGACCCTGATTACACTTTCTTGAAAATCTCTGGCCGTGTTCATAATTGCTTGCAACCTCATTCCAGTAAACCAGTGTGCTATCTCCGGAGTCTTACCACCACTGTGAACACTCTCTGCGAAGACAGTGCCGTCTCGATATGGAATCTGACGTTGTACCGAGCGACCTATCACTTTATAGCTCTCACAAATACGTAGGAATGTGTTCAAAAGTTGCAGGTGTACTTCAAACATTGTGGCAGCCTATTCACTTGATTCCTCCACAAAAGACAATGTATAATATGTCCATTTGTTTCTCCATGAACTGGTTTTGAACTTGAATTGCCAAGACTTAGAACATTTTGTTCTCAAGCTCTTACTATGTACTCTCAGGCGCCTTGTAACGAACAATTGGTGTGCAATAAGGTGGATATTGATACCTGTCGATTTATGAGGATATGAAGGCGCCTTATTCTGATGCAATACTTGGTATGGCCTCGGTTCTTTCTCTTGCCTTGAACCTTCGTATTGAATCGTGTATGTCACTATCATTTCTGTCTCACCACCCAATTATATCTCTTGAATAGATGAATCTGTTTCAAACGATGAATCTGGAGAAAACATCAATGAAACGGGAAACGGTTCATCACATTCAGAGAGTTCATTGTTGTCCTCCACAGAAACAGCAACATCATCATCATAATTATCCAAAACTTGTGTAGACAAGCGATCAGAAGCTTCGAGTAACTGTTTCCCAGCTACAACTGGTTCTTCGTCGGTGTCAAATCCCAAATTCACAGCATCATCCTCAACATATATAGCATCCGTAATCGCGGAAATCAACTCTGAGCGGTTGAGAGCATGAGGATCAGGAGGCTTTGTTGGCGGTCGTAGTGTGATCAACACAACCGATGGAGATGGACTAGGTTTCACATGATCATCACACAATCCATCAAATCTAGCATATAACGCAATGATGTAGTCTAGCCAAGGTGGGAAAATTCCGTAGGGGTTATTGATGAACTCACGATGCCATTGGAGAGCTTTTCCCTCTAGATGGATAGATGAAAGGCGGACTTTCAGCTCCGGTGGTGTCCCAACAAGCCTAAAGAACTGATCACATCGATAGATCCAGTCACGTAGCTTTGTTCTATCGAACATTGGGAATCCAACCTTAGACAGCCTGGATGATAGTCTGTTTGGTAACAGTGACCTTTGATCTACCTTCTCCTTGCTGGTATGGGATTTTTCTGCCCGGATATGATCACACCCACTCAGATCGGGTGGTTTAGGAGGTTGAATAGACCCAGAAGATGGATATATGGTTTGCGATGAACCCGAGCCATGACCCTTTTGAGGACAAGAACTGAAGTAAGAAATCAGCATCGTTTCGATCTTCGCGAAACGACCGTTCATCGCTGATTCGAGAGAGTCGGTGCGGCGCTTATGTTCGTCAGCCTGCTTCTCGTGGAGGAGCCACATCTCTTCGACCTGCTCAGCTAGCGTTTGTTGTCTTGTTTCAACCATGATTTTGCTCCCGCGAACGAGTCGCTCTGATACCAACGATGTTGGGCCCGAATTTAGCACCCTAAATCCAACCCGAATAAGCATGCTCAACAATGAAGGCTCGGCCCACGACGAGGTCTCATGAGACTGTTTACAAGCTGAAGTAAGAAAGGCACAAGTTAAAACAAGCGTGCTGGGAGCAGCGAGCATGCTGGAAGCAGCGAGCATGCTGAAAGCAGTGAGCATGCTGAAAGCACCGAGCTCGCAGGAAAAGAACGAGCTCGCAGAAAGACAATAGTACGAGCTCGGCCAAAGTTCAAACCTGGTCAAACACAATTACTTCACTTCCTAGAATCAAGCCTTACATTAAAGACAAAAATTATGGATTTAATTCTATAATTAAGTGTAGTATCATGCAGTTATCTTTTCTGAGCTTGTATAAATTTGAACATCAGCTACAATGTAATGATATACCGAATTCTTGACTGCAAAAAGGCAATAATAACGTATAACATTTTTCTCTCAAATTCCTCTCGAGTTCTTACAAGTTTTTTCTAAGTCTTTTTAATACATCTCAACCTCAAAGTAGTCAAGGATTGATGTTGTGAGATTCTGCTCTCACAATTTGGCGCCATCTGTGGGGAGAAGCAAAACAATTTCCTTCTTCTAACCCACGAATTTTATCATTCGAAAAAGGAGAATGTCGAGCACAACAAACGTTTCCATTACCACCTCGGAAGCGAACATCACATCTGGGATCAACTAAATTGTCTTTCCTTCGGGACATGCAATCGTAAACCAGCCGGCTCCGGATCAAATAGATGAGATCCGGAACCTGATATCGGTTCTCATATAACAAAATCGCCTAATCGAAGCTCGCCAAGACGACCTAGAAAGAGTGGTTCAGGCAGGCACGATCGGGCGACCTGTTCCCCGACCTGAGAACGTGGTCGAAAATCCTGCCCAGCTGGGCCAAGGATTCCTGCTTCAACCTCAATACAATTACGGGAATGGTTCAGGCTCAGGCAACATGCCTGAATTTGAGTCAATCAAGAAGTACTATGAAGACACCAACGTCGAGCTACAACGGATGAGATCGCAGATCCACACCGCTCTGAGCTCGGCACCTGAAATAGATCAGGTGATTGATGAAGTCAGTCAGACCCCATTCACCTCACGGATCGCGAGCCCCCAGCTTGGCGATGTCGGGAACATCCGATTTCCCCGATATAACGGAAAAACCGACCCCAAGGCATTTATGAGAAGTTTCAAATTTGCCTTTTCAAGGGTGCGACTACTAGGGAGCGACCTCGAGTCAGCACGCTGTTGTTTCTTCGCCTAAAATCTAACAGATTCGGCCTTGGAATGGTTTACCTCCCTGAAACCGAACTCAATTGACAACTTCACCCAATTTCAAGCTGCATTATTGAAGCAATATTCGGTATTTATCCAGATCGAGACCTCGGAGGCCGATTTGTGGGTACTTACTCAAAAGCCAGGTGACTCGTTGCGAAACTTTATTGACAGTTTTAAAACCGTCAAGGCAAAAATCGTCGATCTACATAATCCAACGGCCCTGAAAGCCTTCAAAAACCTCAAAATTCTTTGAGGAGCTCACGGTTCGGGAGCCCGTAACACTAGATGATGCACTACACCGCTCCTCTCGCTGGATAATTCTCGAGGAGGCAGTGACACATACCTGGGAGGAACCCATTGAATGCGATGAATTTGGAGAAATATTACCATTACAATGAAATATATTTGTAAAAATCGAACTACGAAAAGGCTTGATCCCTCCTCAGGGTACGTAGGCAACCTCATAAGGGTGCATCTATTAAAATAAATAAAAAATCTTCTTCTCTTAAGCCTGTTAAACGCAGCCTGAGATCTTTTCAGCTTATATCTACAAGCTAAAAGCTTACTCCATAAATGAACAGCCTTACGAGCTAGAGCATGCTACCAGCTAGCATGACTCGACTTTGCGTCTAAATTGCAAGGTCACAACCTTTTTAGTCTCTAAATGACAACAACATTTACGTCTAAACTGTTTAGGTTGCATGCCTGCCTCTAAACGGCTTCGACCTTGCGTCTTAAAATCGCTTGGTCAGCTCCTTTGTTCTCTAAACGACCTAGGAGCAGGGTCTCTAAACGGCCCGGGTCCTTGGCTGAAAAACTGCCTTTGACCCATTGAAAAGTGTCAGCCTCTAAATGGCAAAAGGTTTGATCCCTCCTCAGGGTATGTAGGCAACCTCACAAGGGTGCAACTGTTAAATAAAAAAAATCAGAAATTGAGCCTGCTAAAAGCAGCATGAAGTTCTTCAACTTCCATCTTCGACATTGCATCATAAAATCGCATGGTCAGCTCCCTAGGTCTCTAAACGACCTGTGAGCAGAAATTGAGCATGCTCAATGCAGCCTGAAGTTTTTCAACTTCCATTTCCAAGCTAAAAGCTTAATTACTTAAATGAACAGCCTTACGAGCTAGAGCATGCTAGCATGACTCGACTTTGCGTCTAAATTGCAAGGTCACAACCTTTTTAGTCTCTAAATGACAACAACCTCTACGTCTAAACTGTTTAGGTTGCATGCCTGCCTCTAAACGGCTTCGACCTTGCGTCCTAAAATCGTCTGGTCAGCTCCTGAGGTCTCTAAACGACATGTGAGCAAGGTCTCTGAACGGCCTGGATCTTTGGCTGAAAGACTGCATGTGATCCTTTGAAAAGTGTCAGCCTCTAAATGGCGAAAATGATAAATCATTCTAAGGAAAAACGAAAGATTATCAAAGAAAATTAAATTAAGCCTCCTCGCAGGAGCATAAGTTCAACCAAAAAGCCCACTGGGGCATAACAAGTTCAACAACAAATTCGAACATGATTTAAAGATCAAGTAAATTCCAAGATTGCAGAACCGCACCCTCAGTGACACGTCGCTAAGGATGCTGGGGGGCTACTGTTGGGCCCGAATTTAGCACCCTATATCCAGCTCGAATAAGCATGCTCAACAATGAAGGCTCGGCCCATGACGAGGTCTCATGAGACTGTTTACAAGCTGAAGTAAGAAAGGCACAAGTTAAAACAAGTGTGCTGGAAGCAGCGAGCATGCTGAAAGCACCGAGCATGCTGAAAGCACCGAGCATGCTGAAAGCACTGAGCATGCTGAAAGCACCGAGCATGCTGAAAGCACCGAGCATGCTGAAAGCACCGAGCATGCTGAAAGCACCAAGCTCGCAGAAAATGAGCGAGCTCGCAGGAAATGAGCGAGCTCGCAGAAAGATAATAGTACGAGCTCGGCCAAAGTTCAAACCTGGTCAAACATATTAAACATATTCTCCTAGAATCAAGCTCAGCATTAAAGACAAAGATCATGATTTTAATTATGTAATTAAGTGTAATAATCATGCAGTTACGATTTCCTGAGCATGTATAAATTTGAACATGACGCTCATTGTAAAGGGATCGGATTCTGAATCAATAAAATACAATACGCTTTATTCACTAAGTTTTTCCAAGAAATTATTTCTAAGTTCTTTTTCATATTTGCAACAACCTAACCTCAAATTCAGGGCCATTGAATCTCACAACCTCGATTTTGAATTTTTGTTGTGCTAAGTTCTAAACGTTTGTTGTGCTCGACATGCTCAGGAAATTGTAACTGCATGATTATTACACTTAATTACAGAAATAAAATAATGATCTTTGTCTTTAATGCTGAGCTTGATTCTAGGAGAATATGTTTAATATGTTTGACCAGGTTTGAACTTTGGCCGAGCTCGTACTATTGTATTTCTGCGAGCTCGCTCATTTCCTGCGAGCTCGGTGCTTTCAGCATGCTTGGTGCTTTCAGCATGCTCGCTGCTTCCAGCACGCTTGTTTTAACTTGTTCCTTTCTTACTTCAGCTTGTAAACAGTCTCATGAGACCTCATCGTGGGCCGAGCCTTCATTGTTGAGCATGCTTATTCGAACTGGATTTAGGGTGCTAAATTCGGGCCCAACAAATGAGACAGTAAATCTGAGTAACCGATAAATCCCAGTCTAGGAGCTCCTTGTGAACCCGAAGATAGGGTGAATCCAAGTCTAGAAGGCGACTTCAGAGGAAGATGAGCCACCTCGAAGAATATGAGATTCCACAATGGATGATGAAGATGATGATTGAGAGAATAAGAGAAGAAGAATATTTGTTTGATTGATTAATTATCAGTTTTGGCCAACGAGCCATACATATAGCGTGACTAAAGTTTTATGAACCGGAATTACAAAGATAACTAAACCAAACAATGTAAAGTAAACCAAGGCATAAACCAAAGTGTAGAAGTAGATACCTAGGGGTGATATATGATATGCTCAAATTAATACCTTAAAAGTATTAAGCAGTAGTTGCAGTAAAGTAGGGGTCGAACACAATGACTCACAGAGACACACAATAGATTATGAAGATGAGAATTAAAGTAAGCAATCAATGGTATTGAAAACATGACTTAAATTAAACAGTTGTAAATTTAATTGGGAGAAAGATAGGCTCAGAGTATTTCTCAGGGAATCAATGAATGCAGATAAACTAACTAACATGATTCAGATTTAGCGCGGTTCTTGAACTCAAATCACTAAGGTATAATTAACCAAATGTCGTTGCGAAAACTATCTAAATCCTAGGAATTCCAAATTTCTTTGCGAATCCTAAAGTCTAAATCATCTTTTTAATCAGGTTTGATTTGTTCACAAAACAACTAAACCAAATCTCTTTGCGAACATTTATTTTTCTCACCCTAAGTTCTATCAGGTAATTAATCGCACTGTCGTGCCTAATCAATTATCCTAAGATCTAAATTCCAGATTCGTCAACCTAGAATTAGCTTTGAACACAACCTATGGCGAAGAACTAATTCAGATGATGAATCCTAATCAACTAATCAACCTAGCATTCATAGAAACCCCTTATGAGAACCCTGAACCTAAAGTGGATCTACTCAGACATGGAAATTAAAGCAATAAACATGTTTGAATAAATCATCAAATAAAACAGAAAGAGTAACAAGAGGGTTCGAAATCTTCTCTCGGGCGAAGGGAGTTTCAGACTTGTCTTCCTCACAAAGCTCTCTCTCAAAACCAAAGTAAAATAAAGCGTAGCCAACAAAGTGGCTGTAAAATCCCTATAAATCACATAAATCACGTTTTGGGGCTTCTTGTAAATATTAAAGACTTCTGGACCAAATTGCAATTCTTCAACTCTTCATTAAAGTCGCGGGTCGTGTCTGCTGAGATGGGTATCGACCGATACTAGGCAGTATCGATCGACACCTAGCGTCAAATCGGGTACTCAGCAACACGAACTTCAGCTTTGCTCCAAAATGCTCCAGAAAGCTCCAATATCTCCAATTATGCTCCAAACGTGCTAAAACCTGTAAAATACTCTAAAACACTACAAAATAGTAGAAAGACTCTATAAAACGGACGTATATCATGGTCTAAAATGGGTAAAAAACATGATATATCAATATACTCATTTATCCTGTCACAATACTTCCCTCTTCGAAACATCCTTGTCCTCAAGGATGAAATGGCTCCTACTTGGTGATGAAGTCTTGTAAAATTTTGGTCTGGTGGATGCTTTTTCCAATGAAACACCCTTGTCAATAAAGTATGCTCTTTTGACACACGAATGACAATACCGTCTTGTGGCTGTGTCGACGGAAGGCAACACTCCCCCTGGCTTGGAACAGAAGTTGGTGAGGCATCTCTTTCACAAAACAATCAGCCATTTTGATGAAAAGAACTCCTACTTCTTCAGCCATGACCACATCCTTGCAAACCAGACCAGAATTTGATCCACAACAATAGGTAACTGAGATAGCTTGTCCATTCTTCTCATATGAGCATATGATTCGCTTCTAACACTCACAGCACAAAAATAATGCTAAGACATTCATCCAGATTTCCAAATCAACGCCAAAACAGTCTAATAACTTCCACCTTGTCTTCACAAGCATTTTTGCTTTGTCCTTGACAGCCTGAAGCACTTGTGAAAAGAAAAACCTCTCATCGATCACTTGTAACTTTTTATATTTAATCTCAGCAAGATTGGTTGCGAAGCCGTGTTTCATCTTTACTTTGCCTCCACCATTTGTAATCAAACAGAGTTGTAACTCTACATCCATACCCCTAGTATAAACACACAAGCTCCACTTATGCTTCCTGTGAGACTTCATGCCAGCAAGAACAAGTTGTCTCAGGCTCCTTGACTTACACATCATCCTCATTTTAGACTTAATAATCCCTCTCCCCATGAATGTATGTCGTTCATCCTGCAACAAAATTTTCAACATGAACTCTGGTTTATACTTCAATTTCCAGGTCTTGTGGTACTTCATCTGCTTCTCCCGACTTTGAGAATCCCTTTCATGTCTCCATGTTATTTATTTAGTTTCTTTTTCACTTTCATACCCAAAGACACTGATTACACTTTCTTGAAAATCTCTGGCCGTGTTCATAATTGCTTACAACCTCATTCCAGTAAACCAGTGTGCTATCTCTGGAGTCTTACCACCAATGTGAACACTCTCTGCGAAGCCAGTGCCGTCTCGATATGGAATCTGACGTTGTACTGAGCGACCTATCCCTTTATAGCTCTCACAAATACGTCGGAATGTGTTCAAAAGTTGCAGGTGTACTTCAAACATTGTGGCAGCCTCTTCACTTGATTCCTCCACAAAAGACAATGTATAATATGTCCATTTGTTTCTCCGTGAACTGGTTTTGAACTTGAATTGCCAAGACTTAGAACATTTTGTTCTCAGGCTCTTACTATGTACTCTCAGTCGCCTTGTATCGAACAGTTGGTGTGCAATAAGGTGGATATTGATACCTGTCGATTTATGAGAATATGAAGGCGCCTCATTCTGATGCAATACTTGGTATGGCCTCGGTTCTTTCTCTTGCCTTGAACCTTCGTCTTGAATCGTGTATGTCACTATCATTTCTGTCTCACCACCCATTTCTATCTCTTGAATAGATAAATCTGTTTCAAACGATGAATCTGGAGAAAACATCAATGAAACAGGAAACGATTCATCACATTCAGAGAGTTCATTGTTGTCCTCCACAGAAACAGCAACATCATCATCATAATTATCCAAAACTTGTGTAGACAAGCGATCAGAAGCTTCAAGTAACTGTTTCCCAGCTACAACTGGTTCTTCGTCGGTGTCAAATCCCATATTCACAGCATCGTCCTCAACATATATAGAATCCGTAATCGCGGAAATCAACTCTGAGCGGTTGAGAGCAGGAGGATCAGGAGGCTTTGTTGGCGGTTGTAGTGTGATCAGAACAACCGATGGAGATGGACTAGATTCCACATGATCATCACACAATCCATCAAATCTAGCATATAACGCAATGATGTAGTCTAGCCAAGGTGGGAAAATTTCGTAGTGGTTATTGATGAACCCACGATGCCATTGGAGAGCTTTTCCCTCTAGATGGATAGATGAAAGGCGGACTTTCAGCTCCGGTGGTGTCCCATCAAGCCTAAAGATCTGATCACATCGATAGATCCAGTCACGTAGCTTGGTTCCATCGAACATGGGGAATCCAACCTTAGACAGCCTGGATGATAGTCTGTTTGGTAACAGTGACCTTTGATCTACCATTTCCTTGCCGGTATGGGATTTTTCTGCCGGGATCTGATCACACCCACTCAGATCGGGTGGTTCAGGAGGTTGAATAGACCCAGGTGATGGATCTATGGTTTGCGATGAACCCGAGCCATGACCCTTTTGAGGACAAGGACTGAAGTAAGAAATCATCATCGTTTCGATCATAGCGAAACAACCGTTCATCGCTGATTCGAGAGAGTCGGTGCGGCGCTTATGTTCGTCAGCCTGCTTCTCCTGGAGGAGCCACATCTCTTCGACCTGCTCAGCTAGCGTTTGTTGTCTTGTTTCAACCATGATTTTGCTCCCGTGAACGAGTCGCTCTGATACCAATGAGACAGTAAATCTGAGTAACCGATAAATCCCAGTCTAGGAGCTCCTTGTGAACCCGAAGATAGGGTGAATCCAAGTCTAGAAGGCGACTTCAGAGGAAGAAGAGCCACCTCGAAAAATCTGAGATTCCACGATGGATGATGAAGATGATGATTTAGAGAATAAGAGAAGAATAATATTTGTTTGATTGATTAATTATCAGTTTTGGCCAACGAGCCATACATATAGCGTGACTAAAGTTTTATGAACCGGAATTATAAAGATAACTAAACCAAACAATGTAAAGTAAACCAAGGCATAAATCGAAGTGTAGAAGTAGATACTTAAGGGGTGATATACTCATTTATCCTGTTACAACACTAGAGGAAGTGGGAGAATACACGGTTGGGATGGAATCACGTGTCGAAGATTTAATGAATCTGCTCGACATTAAATCTAGTTCTGATGTTCAAGTCCTGGGACTTTACGGTATGGGCGGTATTGGGAAGACGAGCTTGCAAAAGCCTTCTATAACAAGATTTTCAGAAACTTCAAGCACCGAGCTTTCATCTCCAACGTTAGAGAAAGATCATGAGACCAAGATGGCTTAGTCAATCTACAAAGAACTTTCATCAATGAACTTTTCCTTTTGCAAGTAGAAGATGTTAACAGAGACCGAGACAAGATAAGAGATAGTGTTCATGGGAAGAAGATTCTTGTGGTTTTAGATGACGTTGATAACGTAAACCAGGTTGATGCGTTGGTTGGTGAAAGAAGATGGTATGGTGAATGAAGTTTTATAGTCATCACCACCAGAGATGAAGAGATTTTGAGTAGGCTCTCAGTGAACCAACGATATGAGATGAAGTGCTTGACTGAGATGCAGGCATTGAAGCTGTTTAGATATCATTCACTACGAAAAGAAAAACCAACAAAGCGTCTATTGGACTTGTCCGAAAAGATGGTCCGGATAACGGGGATGTTTCTACTCAGTGTTGAAGTGTTTGGCTCTCTTTTGTATGACAAGAAGGAGAGAAAGGAATGGCAAGTTCAACTGAGGAAGCTGAAAAAGATCCAACCTAACAATTTTCCGGAAGTTCTGGCTTTGAGTTTCAAATCTTTAAACGATGAAGAACAGCAAGTATTCCTCGACATTGCGTGTCTCTTCCTCGGAATGGGGATAACAAAAGAAGATGTTGTTGATATACTGAAAGGATGTGGGTTTAAGGCCGAGGCTGCTCTCAATGTTCTCAGACATAAATCTCTTGTTAAGATCACGGCAGACAAAACTATGTGGATGCATGATCAGATTAGAGATATGGGTAGGCAGATGGACCTTAAAGAAATCCCTGGGAATCCTGGAATGCGAAATAGACTCTGTGATCGTGATGAAATTATGACCGTATTAAACGATACGAAGGTAAATAATTTATAGCTATAGTTATATATCATTTGTATCTGACTTACATTCTCATTTACTTGTTTTCCTGTAATTGGATAACAGGGAACATCATCCATCCAAGGAATCTACAGAACAATTGGGGCATTAACTCTGTTTGTAATTACCTGAGGAGTAAATTGATAAGATTTCGAGAAGAGGAAAAGCCAAAAACTTCTGAAGCCACCATTCGTGTAGAGCCTTTTGTACCAATGACTAAGTTAAGACTTCTTCAGATCAATCACATGAAACTAGAAGGAAATCTTAAACTCCTCCCATCTGAACTCAAGTGGATACAGTGGAAAGGTTGTCCATTAAAAAATCTTCCACCGGATTTTCTTTATGGGCAACTTGCTATCCTTGATCTATCTAGCTGTTCAAATCTGAGAATGTTACCAAAAAACATTGGTGCAATGGGATGTTTGAAAGAGCTTCTTCTTGATGGAACCGAAGTTAATAACTTACCGGAATCTATTGATCGCCTCAAGAATCATGAAAAGCTTAGTCTTGAGTCCCACATGTGTTTTGTGTGCTATGTTCGAGTATGTCGTAAGTCTTAGGACTATTGCTTGTTGGTCGTTTTATCTTCAGTCTGAGCGTTGTCGTAGTTTAGGCGTGGCAAGTTTATGTTGTGTTCGATCTCCTGAGTAATCTAAATTACTCATCCCCTCCCCCCGTGTTTCCCTCTTTCTTTTCTCTTACAGGTGTGTTAAGACAAGCGTTTAAATTCAAATGAGTTGGCGGGAATTTCGATTACAGATCGTTTTGGGCCAGGTCAGAAGGTCAACACGCTGACTTAGCCTATGTGGTGGGTCGGGTGTTACACATACCACATCTATCTCCGCTACCGTAGATACTAGATCCTACCCTTATTTTTGCCCAAACAAAGGAGTTAAATCATGATGACTACAGAGATCTAACATGTGGTAATCAAAGGACGAATCAGACTCATATTCGTTCGGCTGGATGCCACAGAAGTGAAAGGAAGAATCTATCTTTGTAGGAAAGAATCTATCTTGAAGTAGAGTTTCTCCTTTCGTGGCACCATTTGGTTATTCTTACGCATCTCGAGTGTTTTGAGTTGCGCGGAATGACAAAAGAAAAGAGATTGAAAAGGGAGGTCAAAGCTCTCGTCCGACTCTGTGGCTGGTTGGTGGAATACCAAGTATGGTGTCCCATCCATTTTTTCCTCATGAAATCTCCCAACAGAAGAATCCATGGCTGATCCAACGAAGCTTTCGATATAGTTTGGTGATATTGCCCTTTGATCTCTGGATATTATGTAGACATCTGCACACACAAATTGACAAAACTCAACATGTCTTCCCACATGGTTGGGCTCCTCATCTAGAGCCAATCACTGTTGATCTTACAAACTCAACGATCCGTTCCTTGATTTTTTGTAGAAAAATAATGACGCGGCTTATAAAAAAAATATTAAGAATCATATGATCTTGATATGGATTGTTAATAATTTAAATCATAAAACATGATTTTCAAAATACTACCTATATAATATTCATTGAATTCTCAAAGTTTGTTATAATAGAATTCTTTTGTGGATTGTTTAAATACACAAAACTCTCTGCAAGTTCAAAAGACTTATACAAATTAAATTCAACAAAACTCTTTAAAATTTGACAAATCTCTTGATTTTTAAAATCATCGAAACTCTATATAAATCTAACTCTCATTAACCCCTTAGTCTTTATGTTAGTTACAAAATGGTATAAATGGATATTTTGGGAGTGTGTGGTATATTTGTCTCCAAAACTAGTTTTCATGACATTTTAGAGAATTGCCTTAAGATAATTAAATTGTTTTAAATTAACTCTAGATATGTGATATTTATCTAGTGAATTACTAATAACTAAGAAAATCAATTTATAGTTGATAGATAGATAAATAGATAAGAAATTGATTTGTAATGCTGAGGCTTTTGAAAACAGTTACAAAATTTGTATAAATGAGATATTTTGGGAGTGTTTTAAATTAACTAATTACTAGATATTTATCTAGTGAAATTATGTGATATAGTGAAATACCCACAAAAGAGAGGAGAGAGAGAGAGAGATTTTCAGTTATTTTGGCTTTAAGAATCTTAGTAATTGTGAGGTTTTGTATGGAGATTATTAACCAATTTTCCAAAGCTTAGGTGACTTTTTTTGGATGCTTTGTATTGGATCATAATCATTGTTTCACGTTATCAGTGAGTCCATACTCATTCTGATCTATGAATAACTTTGTTTCCATGTATGAATAACTTTGTTACCATCTTCTTCTTTCTCAAGATCCAAATCTGGTGGGATATGGAAAATGTGGAAGTTCCACATGATTTTCCTGCAAATAAAGTTTATGAGACTATTCTCCACAAGTTGAGAACCAAAGGGTTCCTTGGGCCAACTGAAATTACTGCTGTAGTTGGCTATGCGAATTCTCATGTTCGAGAGAATTTGGACAAGAAAATCAATGTGATTAGAGCCAAGAAATTCAACAGTAAGTAGCAAATCTCTTGTCTCTGTTAAAGTATCAAATATCTTGTCTCTTGACTCTGTTTTTGTTTTAGGACCAAAACACTCGGTCAATGACCAAACTGCCGATCTTGAAATCCAAGGTTTAATTAAAGACTGGATCTCCAAGAATAAAGTCTTTCTTAATGTTTTGCTAATCACCTCGGATAATGGTTTTGAGAGCTGTATGAACGATTTGTCAAGGGCATGGCACAATACTATGTTCGTTTACCCATGTCCGTCTTAATAATATTGACGACCTTAGGAAAAATATGAAATATGGATCTTTTATTTATATCATAAAAATATAAAAAAATTTAAACATTAATGATTATGTGCGCATCGTATTCGTATACGTTTTTAGTATCAATATTCATTTGTGCAAGATTTGAGTATTACGTTTGAGGAAAGCATTCCCGACGGGTTTTTTTTTTTGAACTCTAGTTTATGTTCCTCTGTTTCTTGTAAATGGACTATACTATTTCGATCTAGTGAAAAAGACGAAGTTAAAAGAAAAAAAGTAAGAAAAATATCTGAATTCTAAAATCTGAAAGGTATGATCACAAAGCCTGGTGTTTAAGCCATTCAAATTAGAACTAAATGCTGGCTACAAACATAAGGAACAAAACACTTTCTCGAAAAACAAAAAACAAATACCTAAGGAACAAAACAAGCATGCAAAATTCCAATTGGTTACAAAGTAAGAACAAAATTGCTTTTTGAAAGGGAAAAAAATGACAAATAAAATTTCGATTTTTTATTAAAAGCATAGGCTCTTTATCATCTGGTTCTACGTGCTTCTGCTTGGGTTAGAGAGGGTTTCACTAATGTTTTTTTTTGTAGTAATTTAAAAGATGAACATATCAGAATTTACATAGCCTCAAATTTTCTTTGAACTCTCATTTCCCTTTAGGTTTGTGTGATCCACTCGAACATGTTGGCCCTATTGTGTATCGAGAAACGATCTCTGACCCTCCCATGTAGGGATGTTAAATTAAGGGTTTCAGCCCAGCTCAACCCTAAATGTTATAAACCCAACCCTGTGTGAGCCTTGACCCTTTTATAACCCTGTAATTTATACAAAAATGGGTTAAACTAGGGTTAGCCCAACCCTGAAATGGTTTTTTTTCTTTATGAAAGAATTCAATATAAAAAAAACAAAAACCTGCAAGTTGACACTAGAGTTACACTAGAGTTGACTTTCCATTTCTGTCAAAATTGGATAAACTTATGAGATTGATTCTCTAACAAAAATGAGTTTTTACATTTTTTGGCACAAAATAATATTTTACATTTTTTTGTGGAAAAACAAGATTTATTGTTTTGGCAAGAAAACAAAATTTAACGTATTTGGCGGGAAACATAAGTTCACTCTTTGGCGAGAAAACCGAATTTTACGTTTTTGGCGGGAAAACCGAATTTTACTTCTTTGGAGGGAAAATGGAATTTTAAGTTTTTGGCGGAAAAACGAAATTTTACGTTTTTGGCAGGAAAATGGGATTTTACGTTTTTGGCGGGAAAACAGGATTTTACGTTTTTGGCGGGAAAACGGAATTTTATGTTTTTGGCGGGAAAACGAGATTTTACGTTTTTGGCGGAAAAACGAAATTTTACGTTTTTGGCGAAAAACGAGATTTTACGTTTTTTGGCGGGAAAACGGGATTTTACGTTTTTGGCGAGAAAACGAGATTTTACGTTTTTGGCGGGAAAACGATAATTTACGTTTTTGGTGGGAAAACGGAATTTTAAGTTTTAGGTGGGAAAACGAGATTTTACGTTTTTGGCGGGAAAACGGAATTTTACGTTTTTGGTGGAAAAACATGATTTCACGTTTTTGGCGGGAAAGCGGAATTTTACATTTTTGGCGGGAAAACGGAATTTTACGTTTTTGGCGGGATAACAGAATTTTACGTTTTTGGCGGGAAAACAAGTTTTAAGTTTTTGGCGGAAAAAAATGATTTTGGTTTACACATTTGATTTTGGTGTTGTTTAAGTTTTTATTTAAAAAAATTGGGTTAAAAACTTAGGCCCTGTAAAAAACTTAACCCTATAAATTCAGCTCTTTTTAACCCTATTATAAAATATAGGGTTTAGGGCTTAATTTTTTATACAGGGCCCGGACTAACCCTGTGAGTTTAAGCCCATATTAACATCCCTACTCCCATGTTTGGCTTTACACTATAAACCATCTTTATAGAAAACATACAAAAAGATTTGATTATTTTTGTCCTTTGAATAAATGTTACCGAGGAATTCTAATACTACATAGATAAACTGCTTAAAACGTTTTTTTTTCATTCATCACCCACAAATCACAAAGATGCAACCTTTGGATTCTAATTTTTTTTGTCTTTCCTGTAATCAGAATCTTTAGGATTTTTAATTAAAAAAAAAAGTAAAACATTACACAATGGGCAACCAAAAAGAGGAGGTTCATGTGTTTCTCTGTCTGTGAATGTGTGAAGCACTTAGAAAAAAAAATCAAAAAAAGATAAAGAGAGAAGCGTGGTGTCTGGATTCTCGAGCCTTGAGTTGGTGGGTGTGTTGTTGTGAATCTCTAACTTTTCTTGTAAATTATATTCTTGTATATATCTGTTTCCAATGTGAGTGTCCCTTTTAAGAAACTCAATATCCTTTCTTAAGCTTTTCCTGATAATAAGATTGAGCATAGATCTCTTCTATCAGATTCTTAGCTTTGTTTCTCTTTTGGGGTTAAAGATCTTGAGACTCTTTGTGTGTAATAAGTTCTTAAAGAGAGAAAAGAAAATGAAGTTTATGAAACTTGGATCCAAACCTGATTCATCTCAGTCTAAAGGAGACAATGTTAGGTTTGTTGTAGAAACATATTAATTAGCTCTCTGTCTCTCTGATGATGCTTAAACAATGTTTTTCTTTAACTGACATTTGTTTTTTTGCTCTTAGGTATGTAGCAACTGAGTTAGAAACAGAGATTATCGTCATCATCGGCACTGTCAAATTCTATTTGCATAAGGTATGAACAACTCTAGCTTCTAAAACGTTAAAGACAAGCAAAAGCAGAGACATATTAAGAACAGTTTTTCTCTGTTTATATGTTTGTTTTCTGTGTGTTTTTCAGTTTCCATTGCTGTCCAAAAGTGGATTCCTGCAGAAACTCATAGCAACATCAAAAAATGAAGAGAAGAAGAAGAAGAACCAAATTGATGAGATTGACATTTCAGAGATTCCTGGTGGTTCTGTTGCTTTTGAGATTTGTGTTAAGTTCAGTTACGGAATCACGGTGACCTTAAACGCTTACAATGTGGTTGCAGCTCGTTGTGCAGCTGAGTTCTTGGAGATGAATGAAACGTTTGAGAAAAGCAATCTTGTTTACAAGATTGATGTTTTCTTGAACTCAACTATCTTCCGTAGTTGGAAAGATTCTATAATTGTCCTTCAGACCACTAGGGATCTCTTTCCCAATTGCTTAGATGAGTTTAACCTCAAGCTTGTTAAGCGTTGTCTCGACTCTATTGCTTCTAGAGCTTCGATAGACACCTCGAAAGTCGAATGGTCTTACACTTACAACAGGAAGAAGAAGCTTGAACAGAAGGTGAGAAACCCACAAGCGGTTCCAAAAGACTGGTGGGTGGAAGATTTATGCGTTCTTCACATCGATTTGTATAAACAAGCCATCAAAGCTATCAAGAAGAGAGGGAAAGTCTCGGATAACGTTATTGGAGAAGCATTACACGCTTATGCACGAAGAAGAATAGCTGGTTTTAGCAAAGGCTCAGTGCAAATCATTGAAAAATCTTTGACTGATTCAATCATAGAGCTTATCCCGGATGAGAAAGGAAGCGTTTCTTCTAGTTTCTTGAGTAAACTACTTCGAGCATCGATCTCTCTCGAGTGTGAAGAAACCGTGAAAGAGAGGTTAAAGAAACGGATCAGCGAGCAGCTTGAAGAGACAACAGTGAATAATATCTTAATGTATGATATAGATATGGTGCAAAGCCTAGTCAAGGAGTTTACAAACCGAGACCCGAAAACTAACTCGAAAGTATCGGTAGCAAAGCTCATTGATGGATACTTAGCCGAGAAATCAAGAGATCCTAATTTCCTTCTCCAAAACTTCCTCTCTCTCGCCGAGACACTCTCTAGCTTCCCAAGACAGACTCATGATGGGTTATATCGCGCCATTGACATGTTTCTGAAGGTAAAACAAGATCCAAATCCTCTGTTTGGAAATTTTTACATAATGATTCTTGATATTGATTTGGAATTTTCAGGAACATTCGGGGATTAGCAAGAGCGAGAAGAAGAGAATATGCGGGTTAATGGATTGCAGGAAACTTTCAGCGGAAGCGTGTGAACATGCGGTGCAGAACGAGCGTTTGCCAATGCGGGTGATTGTGCAAGTTCTGTTTTTGAAACAGATTAGAGCCAATGGTTCATCAACAGAGAACAGCACTCCTGAGCTCACCACAACGACCTTGAACACTGAGGATGATGAATGGGACCATGAGAAAGAGTTTTGATCTTAGCACTATTGAATCTTTTAACATTTATTTCTTTAGAACCGCTTCAACAGCTTTTGTAGTAACACCATCTTGATTTTGGAGTGTTGGAACAATTTGTTTAAGCCAAATGGGCTTCATTCATTTGTCAAAAATTGAATGTAAGGTGAATGAGAAATGGGTCATTGGACTCATTGAAAAGCCATAAGTTTATTGGCTAAGTGTTACTGACAAGAGTGCATTATCTCACATTGGAAACATAAGGGACAAATCTCTTGTATATAAGGAGGGACCTTAGTCTAAGTTCAAAAGGCTTAGACCCATGATGTGTGATTAGGGATGTAAAAATGGGCTTACACTCAAATGGTTAGGCCAGTCCTATGTAACAAATTTAACCCTAAACACAGTGTGATAGAGAAGATGATTCGAAGCACAAAGAACACGTGCGCTGCCGATTAATATTTCGGCCCACCAAATTCAATCCATTTGTGGCCGATTTTGTCCAGATGTTGCGCTCATTACTCCTCTCTCCGCGCAAGTCAAGACTGAGACCGAGTCTCTCTAGTAACGGCTGTGCACGTGCCTTCCTTTGAGGACTTGACCGTCCACGACTTTGGCTATAAAAGCAGCCTTCGTCTTCCTCATTTACACAAGTTTTCCCACACAGCTTTCTTCTCACAAAAACTAAATTTCCAACTATCTCTATCTTCTTTTTAACGTAAGTCTAGAAAGTATATCGTAGCTCTATTAGTTCATAGATTCTATAATCGAGTGTTGCGATTATAGTCTCACACGGTTGTATCATGCGATTCAAAAGTCGCTAATTACCGTCTCACTACGGACGATTTATTGAGTTAAAGAAAAATATCATATCTCGCATCTGTGTTTCGGTTTTCAAAAACATCTTTTTAAGGTTTCGTTCTATCTTGTTTCTTTTACGTTCGTTTCATATTGTTTATAAACATTTAAATCGCAGTGTTCATCTCTGATTTTTTTTTTGCGGTCCTTACATGGAGTTCCTTGGGTTCTTTTTTTCTGAATTGGAAACATTTGGTCCTTGACCTTAATAAATGGGTCACTTTGGTGATGGGAAAACAAAACAAAATTAACCAAACCGAAAGATTTTAACCGAAAATCGAACCAAGTTTTTTGTAGAAACATATTGATTTTATTAATTGGGAAAAAAGAAGAAAAATTGAACTTGAGCCTGAACTGAAACCGAAGTTAATGATCTCGATTAGTTTCATTAATTAAGAAACCGAACCGAACCAAATCCGAATTTAGTATCATAATAAAACCGAACTAAATAAACCAAAATTTTATTTCCAACTAATCTAATGATTTTACAAAAAAAGTTTTCTTTTTGTAAGTAGAAAAACAAATCAGATATAAATTCCCTACAAACAAGGGATATTTCATCAAAGATTTTCTTATAAAAATATTACATTCGATACTCTTTTTAAACAAGTTATTTTTATTCAAAAATTCTACTACATCATCCAACTTCCCAAAAGTTAAAAGACATCTAAGATGACATTAAAAGTTCAATATTCGTTTTTTTTTGCTAATATAAACTAATTTCCTCATTTGGTGTAAAAAATTAAAATTCTCTAGGATCAACAAAAATGGAATCGCCAGGTGGCGATTTAGTCCAGTCACCAACAGAGCCGTCACTGTAATCTTCTCCAAGCCGCTTAATACACCATAAATCCTCGGCGCACGATAGCACCTTCCAATGTGGTATCCCTTGCCGGAGCGGCTCTCCTCCGGCGACTTCCGCCGCCACGACACCACATCCTCCTTCCTGCGCAAGATTATGCGCGTGACCACACAACGCCTTCACCATTTTCTCCGCGCGTGGTCCTTCTCCGCCGATTCCATACATAAAATGAAGCCCAAACGGCCGGAAAACCGCCGGAATCGACGGGAGTTTCAAAAACGGCAGCGTTTTATCCACTACGCGCGTCGTTTTCGCCACCACACGCCGTAATCTCGACGCGCCGCGAACCTCTAAACGAAACGAGTCTTTGCAATTCCACACGCTTAAAACCGCCCACGAATCGGGTGGGTATTCGAGGAATTTAGCCGAACCGGGCCATGACCCAAACCCGGATCCGTAACAGCTGCCACGTGGAACGGCGACGAATGTTCCTAACGAGAGTTTGTTATTGAGAACCGAGTCGATGTCTCGAGGGAAAAACTCGGTTGTGCTAAACCGGAGTCGGTATAGTGACTCAGCGTCAGACGGTTCAAGCTTAATTACGGTGACCCGATTAGAAATATCGACCCGGTGTGCGTAAACCGGGTTAACCAAAATCGACGGCGTACGAAACTCGGAGTAACCACATTTAACGGTGAATAGATTAACGGAAGCGTGATTGTCGTTTTCAGTAGCGATGTAGGAATATTCGGCGCCGTTTTGATTAAACCATTTCTCTATCTCCTTCACGAGCTTAAACCCGATTCCTCGCCTCCTGAGTAATTAAAAACGTGACGTGGTGATTAGCGTTAATTACTCGTGACTAATGATTAAATTAGCGTGGATTAAACGGACATGTGAGTAGGAGAAACGCGGAGGCCCAAAACGTAAGCGAGTTTAGTGTAAAGTGGTTTGATAATAACGACGTCGTTTTCAGATTTATGTGTTAAATCGAGTGTTTTGCTACCACATGTAACGGTTTTAATACATCCTCGAATCATTCCAACTAACTCCTTCTTCTCTTCCGTAACAATCTCTGCCACCTGTTTCAATTTCCAAATTTTACAAAACGGTTATTTTCCCATTAATTAATTAATTAAACAACAACAACAAAAAACAAAAAACAAAAAATAGTTAGTTCATATCTTTTGCCTAATCATTATATATGTTTTGTAACTGATGATAATCCGGGAGTTTGCTACACACCCGACTAATCTCTATAGGCCAAAAAAAACTATGTTAAATCCACTGTGACCAAAGTGAATCGAATCCATGTGGGAGAAGTCCACATAAACATTTCTTACCACGTGGCCAAAGCAACTTGGTTTGATAATATATATTTGCTTCATCATTATAAAAGAAATTAAGAATTCTTCGTGATAAGTGATTACGAAGCTTATCTTTTTATATTGTTGGATGAAAAAAAGAAACGAGTTTTAACTTGAATAACCAAAATTTAAGGATAATGGACCAATTTTTTTTTAATAATATTTTGGAGGTTGAATGATTTTACCAGCATGAGATAAGAAGGTGAATGTCGGACACGGCAAATTGGGTCACCTAAGAGATCAGTGAAGAGAGAGAGTTTTCCGGTTGGGCCAACTTCGCACCGCCGTTCAACGTCTTCCACGGTGGCTAAGTCCTTACTCGGGTCGTATTCTCTAATCTCCACAACCACCGTCATATTCTCTGTTTTTTTATTTATTAAAAGAGAGAGAGAGAAAGAAGAGAGAGAGGTGGAGAATTGAGAACAAGTGTGAAGTAGCTAGGGTTTTATATAGCCGAAGGAGTGACTGTTCACTGTTACAATAAAAAAGTCAGCAGATTTTCCGAGGACATAGGATTTTGTTTTATTTTATAAAGTATAGTATATTGAATAACGTGAGATATAAGCAAAGAGCAGAGTAGCTATGACTGAGTTTTATTTTATCTTTTGTTGGCTTCAGAAGCTATATAGGAGCATTCAAATTTTGAGATTTATTTTTTAAAGGGAGATATTTTAAAAGGTTTTGAAAATGACTTTTGGTTGTATAATAATTAATTTGGTTTTAGGCCGTTAAGATATCTACCATCACTCGAGAGAGTTAATATATAGGACCCTATATATATATTACTTCTTTCGTTTCACAAAAAGTTTTATTTTAAGGTTTTATTTTTGTTTTATGTTTTCAATCCATAATTTTAAACAAAAATATATTTTTAATTTTATTATTTTAGTGTATTAATTAGAAAAAAAAATGTTTAGTGTATTAATAATGGGTAATATGAAACTTTTAATAGTTTTCTTAATATGTGTGAAATGTATCAAAATGACACTTTTTCTGAAACAGAGAGTAATTCCTAATTAATTTTTCTCATTTTCACAATATTCTTTTTTGGAATATATTAATTTTGTTTTGCTCAACTTGGAATATATTAATTTATTTAGTGAATTTTGCAGTAAACAAATGAACGTATCTAGAAGAATTTTGATTTCCTTTTTAAGGAGGAATCTAGAAGAAATTTATATAGTAAGATTTACACGCACAAAAAAAATGAAAGGTTGAGATTATTCTTTTTTCTGTTCAACTAGATTATTCTTAATTCTTCTTCTCCTTTACTTAATTTTTTAATTAAAAATATTTTAAACCATTGTTTAACAAGTTTACTTAGGGAAATATTATTGAGAATCAGAGAGGAAATCAACAAGGGAATTAGAATAAATTTAGTAGTATTATAATTACGAAATAATGCTTTTTCGATGTAATGATGTGAGAATATTAATGGGTGATTAAGACGAGCATTGATATCGAAATTGGCCATAAAAGAGACGTGGAAAGTGGGAGTGAGAAGTGGAAATGGCGGCTTAATTTTCTAATCTCTCTCTCTCTCTTTTCATTTTCTCTTTTTAATTTTATTTGTTCATAATTATCCGTTTTTTTTTTCATCTCCTTCATGAACGTGTAATATAAAAAAAAATCATTGTTAGCTACACGAAATATATCATATCATATAACTACATATATAGACTATATAAATGCATCTTTAACAACACGAAATATATGGTTACCATGGTGACATGTACGAACTATCAGTGGTTATGTCGTCAACTACATGTACAAAATAATTGCATCTTTAACTACACGAAGTATATAAATATATCTTTAACTACACGAAGTATATGGTTACCATAAGCCTCATTTGCGTAATCGGAATAGTGTAATCAACGACGGAATCCGGTGCCATCGCCGTTCTCATGGCCTTCATCTTCCGATCAACCTCACAAGGAAGAACAATTTTGTATCCATCGTGGCTCATTCTGATTCCAATCTTCCATCCCGGACCGACTTCTCTCGCCGCACGTTTCTCATCGCGCCGCCACTCCTCTTCGCCGCTGCTTTAACCATCACCACATCTCCTTCCCACCCACTCTTCTCCAGCTTAGCCATGTAACCCAACCCTTGTCGCACAAACACATCTTTCCGGCAACCGCAACCATCCACGTTATTCGGGCTCGCGATTTTCTCCCAAACTTGTGTGACTCCGCTTCTCATCTCTCTATCTTGCACATCTTTCTCATCGACCAGATCTCTTCCCCATAAAGCCTTGCCGTATCAGTTCAGTACCACCGTGCACCGGAGGATCCGGTCCGGCGGCGTATGAGGATTCATGGTCCCGCCGTGCGCCAAAGGATCCGGTTCAGGCGGCGTCTGAGGATTTATGGTCTTCTCCCAAACTTGTGTGACTCGTCCAAAGAAAATATGTGTTTGTGCAACAAGGGTTGGGTTACGCGGCTAATTAAGCTAGAGAAGAGTGGGTAGGAAGGAGATGTGGAGGTGGTTGAAGCAGCGGCGAGGAGAAACGTGCGGCGAGAGAAGGCGGTTCGGGATGGAAGATCGGAATCCAAATGAGCCACGATGGATATATAATTGTTCTTCTTTGTGAGGTTGATCGGAAGATGAAGGCCATGAGAATGACGACGGTACCAGATTCCGTCGTTGGTTACACTATTCCGATTACGCAAATGAGGCTTATGGTAACCATATACTTCGTGTAGTTAAAGATGTATTTATATATTTCGTATAGTTAAAGATGTATTTATATACTTCGTGTAGTTAAAGATGCATTTATCTTGTACATGTAGTTAGCGACATAACCACTGATAGTTCGTACATATCACCATGGTAACCATATATTTCGTGTAGTTAAAAATGCATTTATATAGTCTGCATATATGGTGATGTGATAGGGTATATTTTATGTAGCTAGTAATGATTTTTCCTATGTATAATTGTATATTACCTCTAATCATTTACTCTTAAGTCTTAACCCCACTTATATCATTCATTCATTTTTTAAAGAGATATCATTCATTCATTTGTCATTGACACAGCATCACAAATGACCAGTCAGATTAATAAAACAGAAACCAAATCCAAAGCATTAATCCACAAACCAATTTTTTTATAAGCATACTAGTTTGTGTTTATACTAAATGCTAGTATCCTATTTCTAAAGTTAACAGTTTATGGATGACAAAAAAAAAAGTTAACAGTTTATGTTGAAAAAGGAAATTAACATTTTATAAATAATAATATATCATCCATCATGCATCAAAATACTATTTATATTTGAACGATCTAATCCGCATGTATATAATAAATTTGTTTTAATTTCAAATTCGCTGCACCTATATATAAGAATTTTTAAAATTCAAGTTCACAACATAGCAGTTATTGCATATTTAAAATCTAAATCATTAACTCTTAAATCCTGAAAAATGCGAAAAGCATTTTGAAATATATCATACGACACCCAAAAATCATTAGACAATTATGATTAAACACTACACTATTAAAAAAAACTAGATCATACATGAATCTTTGTCGATATATATATATACATATTTTTTAACAAATTTCAATATATATATATATATATACACAATAGTGTTGGTACCAAATCTCGACCTACCAGATCTGGTCCATTAAGGGCCCGATAACAATTAAACAATCTCTAAACCTATAAAGATGGTCCACTCATCGGCCCGCGAGCTATCCACGCCGGCCCTAGAATAAGCCAAACATCCGGCTCGCGAGGAAGAAGTCAAGGGCGGTTCCTCGATCCCCGGGATACGCGACGTACGTGATATCCGGAGAAAGACGACCCGACGACGACTATAAGAAGAGACCGAGACTTAGGTTTAGAGACAATTCCTTTTTTAGCTAAATATACCGAATACTTGTAAAATCTCCTTGAGATTTCCTTACTTGTAAACGCTCCTCATTAATTCAACAATTAATCCAATTCGTCGAGTTTATATCCAAATTACATCTTTGATTCATAGATAGAAACTAGCCCATCAAAAGTTCTTCCCTAAATATTCCTACAAAAAACTAGGTGTGCGATTTCGTATCCGGAGTCGGACGAATACATCCGGAAACCGGATTGGAGAACACCGATCATCCGATACATTACAAACAGGACCGTACCACCCGAGAAATGGGTAGCCCGAAAACTGAAAGCACAGAGCTCACGCTATTGCCTAATAAACGACAAGCTCTACAAGCGGAGTGTTTCCGAACCGAATCTTATCTGCGTCTACGGCATAGAAGCCCTTGCAATAATGGACGAGATGCACGACGGCCACTGCAGAAGCCACTCCGGAGGCCGCGGGCTCGCCGTCAGAATAAAACGGCACGGCTATTTTTGGCCAACCATCGTCGCGGACTGTGAGAAATATTAAAAGAAATGCGATAAATGCCAAAGACATGCCCCAAGCATCCACCAACCTACCGAGACACTCTCCTCGCTCTCGGCCCCATACCCATTCATGCGATGGGCTATGGATATCGTAGGACCTCTCGTCGAATCAGGGCGGAAGAAACTCTGTTTCCTACTAGTACTTTCCGATTTCTTCACCAAATGGGTCGAGGCGGGAGCCTTCCAGCAAACCACACAAGTCGAAGTGAAAGACTTTGTCTGGAAAAACATCGTATGTCGACACAGAATCCCATACGAAACCGTGACCGACAATGGATCCCAGTTCATATCTCAAAGCTTCAGAGCCTTCTGCACCAAGTGGAAAATCCGCCTAACCACCTCGACCCCGAGATACCCTCATGCAAATGGCCACGTCGAAGCCGCGAACAAAACAATCTTGAGTAACCTCAGGAAAAGACTTGACTCAAGAAAACAAAGATGGGCAGATGACCTCCCCGGGGTCCTCTGGGCCTGCCGCACCACTCCCCATCTAGCTACACACGAAACACCATTTTCACTAGCATACGGGATGGAGGCAATAGTCCCAGCCGAAGTCTCGATACCAAGCCCCAGGCAAACTCTATGTCCATCGAACAGCGAATTAAATGAAGAAATGTTACGAGATCAGTTGGACTTCATCGACGAACGTCGAGACCAAGCATTGATCAGAATCCAAAACTACCAGCAAGCCGCCCGCCCGCTACTATAACTCCAACGTTAAACACAGGAGTTTCGAAATATGCGACCTAGTCTTGCGAAAAGTATACGAAAATACAAAAGAGCGAGGTGCCGGAAAACGTCGTACCAGAAAAAAGATCTTGGAATTCCATGAATCTAAAACGATATCACGACTGAGTATACATAATAATCGAACTACGTAAAGGCTTGATCCCTTGACAGGGTACGTAGGCAGCTCGACCCGCGAGCGCAGCCACCAAAAATATCTACTATCACTGTACGATATAACTAGCTCGCTTTTCAGCGAGCCCAGATGAATAAAGAAATATTTTCACCTAGGCATTCGTTCCGCATATTTTCCGAGTAAAACACTATTTAGCTTTCGTATCACTAAAGTCTCGCAACCTCGCATCACGAACTAAAACGACAGGGCGAAACTTCGCGGTAAAAGCGCCTCGAAGTCCACCTAACCGCCCACTCTCGCAAAAGTTCAAACGAATGCGGTCAAGACACCACGTCGATACGACCTAACTCCAAAACAACGAGCTCTAACTTCGATAAGGACTCGAAGTCGACAACACCTTCGAACAACCCAAAAGAAAATATCTAGAACCTCGAAGTACACACTTCACCAAAAAGGAATCAAATCAAAAACAAAACCGAAATCTCGGTGAACAGAAACACTTCGCTAAGGCGACAAGCCCCTTTACGAAGTCATACCTCGACGAAACAAGTCGAAGCAGCGACGAATGTAAAGACTCAAGAGATAAAATCCGCTAAGGCAAAACACTTCGCTATGGGGAACTCGAGCTCCGCGGTATGAAATCACAACATACTTCGCTATGGCAAAAAACCCTTACCCGAAGTGACAACAAATCTCAAATTTGCTAAGACAAATTTCTACTAAGGCAAAAGACTCCGAAGCCCCCTACTTAGGAAAATTTGGAAAAAATTTTGAAACAGGGATCTTACTAAGGAAAAGGATATTGAAGTCTTTTACTTAAAAGAAAATTTGGAAACTTCATAAAACCAATAAAGACGCCGGATTAAAATCTCCCGGCCAAGGCAGTGTGTTCGGATCACCAAAAGCTTCTAAAACTAACGCAGTACCGGATTAAAACCTCCCGACCAAGGCACAATACTCGAGTCTCCAAGAAAAAAAGAAAAGAAAAAAGGGACTAAGGCAAACAGCCTAAACTTCTACGAAGACGTCCGCTGCCACCTCCTCTTCAGCCAACCTTGCCGCCGAGCCCTCCGTCATCTCAACATTCGTACCAAACTGGTCTAGTTCTACCGGAACTTGAGACTCAGTATCGACCTCCATTAGAGCCATCGAATCTTCCGAGACAGCCGGGATATCGAGCTTCCCAAGGGAGAAGTCGGACACTTGAGCCGCCGTGAAAGCCGCCTCGAACTCCTCTCTCGTCTGCTTAACTTTAGGGATTTCAACCTCCACGGTAGTATCCCCACGTTCCAGCTCGCCCAGAAGGTCGAGGTTGGCGATCACCTCTTGCAGATCTATCTCGGCCTCGGTCTCTGCCTTCTTCAGAAGCCACTTCTCTTTAATCTTCCCAAGAACTTCCGCATACTCCGCAGACAGTTCCCTCCGAGCTGTCCGGGCCGCCTAACATATCTCTTTGTCTCGGGCTGCGATCAATTCCAGCTTCTGTTGAGACAATTGGGCGACCTGTTCCAGCGCAGACTTATTCTCATTCCGGAGTGCGACGAGATGATTCTCCGTCGCTTGGACTTTCCAAGACAACGACTCCGAAGCAGCCTCAAGGTCGGCATTGCGAGCCTCCATGACAGGGATCCTGGCCAAATCGGAAGCCCTCTCAACATCTCAGGCTCGAAGAGTCTGGACCTCGGCGCTCAAACCCGCCACCACTTGCTTCGCCTTCTCGACCTCTTCGGGCTGCAGGGCATCCCGAACCCGCTGTTCGAAGAGAGCAACCACCTTGTTCTGCGCCGCCGGCGCCTGGACAAAACAAAACCAGTGTGTCAACATGGACACTAAAATCACTAAGGTAAAAGTAAAAAAAAAGACATACATTCCCATTTGCGGCGCACATGTCCAGATAGGTCTCCCTCTCGGACATATTCCTCAGCGAGGAAAGCTGACACCCAGCGGCCTTGCAATTGCGAAACAGCGTCGCCATACCTTCTGGATCCTCGGTGATAGGAGAATCCCTAGCGTGCTTGAACGCCCAGTGGAATGGCCGGCTCGCCGAATAGCCATTGTTTGAGTCAGGCCCACGACTGCCTTCGGAATCACGAGATCTCGCGGGCTCGCTCCTCTGCCGCTTCGCTTGGGGATGCGACGACCCAGAGGGGTGCGAAGACCGTACAGAACGCGGCGTCTCGGGGCGACGGGAGGTCGTGGCAGCACTAGACCCGTTTGATTTTTAGCTGACGGGAATAGGGTCCATGATGGGGTCTACGGCAGGGTCTACGATACCCTGGGCGACCGGCTGAACGGGACCATGTCTCCGGGCCTCGCCAGACCTAATCGATGCTACGATTGCGGGCTGTTCCGACGGCCCCGCCTGAACCGGTGCGCTCAAAGCTTCATTTACCGCCGCAGCGATATCGCCGGAACGGACTCGACTGGCAGAGACGCTGGGAGTGGTCGGAACTCGGCTGCGATAGCTCGAACGTCTGGACATGACTAGAGGTGGTACGGTACTGGTGGACGAACTAGTGTCTGGCGCAGGTCGGGAGGCCGGGGTCGGGATTGTCCGAACCCTATCTGGTTCAACAGAAATAGCGACAAGCACTGTTAAAGAATAAACAGTCGATATCGAACTAAAAACTGAAACTCGTACCAGAAAGCATACTTACTTCGCAACGGAGGGGGCTGTCGAGACGGTCCGGTAGTATGGGCCGCTTGATGAATTCGTCCGAGAGCTCGATTAATCCTACGCCTCGTAAACGAATCCCACTCGATCCCTTGATTTCGCAGGTGGGAGACAAGTTCCCTAAGCTCGTCTGTAAAAGGCGACTTCTTCGGAGTAACTGCAAAACGCGAAAGCAAAGGAAAATCAAAAATACGGATTTAAAAAATATAAAAGACATTTACTCGAGATCTAAACAGAAGTTGCGAACTCTGGAGCTCGTATCTAACCAGTTGCTACAGCCCATCGGTTCGGGAGCCTGGAGATATCGAAGTCCCCTATCGAGGCCTGGTTGATCCGAAACAAGATCGTCTTACTTCGCCAGTCATCCTTGCCCGGAATCCCGTTAATAACCTTACGGTTAGTCCTAGGGGAAAGATAATATGTTCCTGGGAACCCGGGATTATGCTTCACCGAACACAGATGAAGCACATCTCTCACACAGAGCAAGATCCCCTCCTCGTGAGCTCGGACGGCGAGAGAAATAACATGCCGAACAAAGTTCGGCATCATCTGCGAAAAGGAGAGCTGGGTCTCCGCGAGAAGCTCAAGCAGGAAGGAGGGTATAGGGAAAAACAATATGCACTTCTCGAACAGGGTTACATAGGTGCAACAGAACCCCGGCCTACACCTCTCCGGCGTCTCATTCTCCGATGGGACGACGAATTAGACATCCCTGGGGACGTTATAAACTTGCCAAAGATTCACAATAGTCTGCCGGGTCGTCGTCGTTCTCCAGTGCGGACCGAAGAGCTCGTCTGGATGCGCCGGGACAAATTTCGAATCGGCCATAAGGTTCAATATAAAAGTCGAAAACAAAAAAGATCCTAGGCTTCGGTGAATAAAAAAAAACCTATATTTCCTAAACCCAGAAAATCGCAGAAGAAAGAAGAAGGAAGTGAGAAGTTACCTTAGTCGGGGTGATCGTGGTTTATTGGGAAAACACAGAGTCAGACTTATAAGGGGGACGAACCCCAGCCGTTAAGATCGCGAAGATCTTTCATCTCCCCAAATCTCGGCCGTACAATCCCAAAACCCGTAATAATTACCTTTTCCCGGGAATCGCGGAATCTGTTCCTCTCCCCGAATCTCGGCCGTCTAATCCAAAAAAAAATCTCGGTAAATTCGAGATCTCTACCGCGGATCGAACGCCGATTGGATTTCTACCGCCCATTAAGCCAATATTAACTTAATGGGCTGGGGGCAATTGTTGGTACCAGATCTCGACCTACGAGATCTGGCCCATTAAGGGCCCGATAACAATTAAACAATCACTAAACCTATAAAGATGGCCCACTCATCGGCCCACGAGCTATCCACGCCCGATCTAGAATAAGCCAAACATCCGGCTCGTGAGGAAGAAGTCAAGGGCGGTTTCTCGATCCCCGGGATACGCGACGTGCATGATATCCGGAGAAAGACGACCCGATGACGACTATAAGAAGAGACCGAGACTTAGGTTTAGAGACAATTCCTTTCTAGCTAAATATACCGAATACTTGTAAAATTTCCTTGAGATTTCTTTACTTGTAAACGCTCCTCATTGATTCAACAATTAATCCAATTCATCGAGTTTATATCCAAATTACATTTTTGATTCATAGATAGAAACTAGCCCATCAAAAGTTATTCCCTAAAAATTTCTACAAAAAATTAGGTGTGCGATTCCATATCCACAAATAATATGTTCATATTTAGAAACCGACAAGAAAAACACTTCATGGCTTAATAAAAGATATATATCGCGACGACATTTTTAGTTGGCAACTGAAAACTATTGATGTATTTATTAGTTGAAAAAAAATCCCTCTTTAAAAAGCCAATGCTAATAAAGTCAGGCTACTCCAATCACACAATTAATCATTTTTAAAATTACCTTGGTAATATTCACCTCTTAACATCGGATCAGAATGATGTAATTGTAATCAAGAATTATTAGCTAAACAAAATCGAATAATGAAGAGAGTATATCTTAGCAAAGTGCGTTTGACATGGCCCCCACTTGTTTCCATAACAATCTTAAGCCTTTTTAATCAAACTCTTCTAAACGTTCAATTAAATTAGCAAGTGCCAAGTGGTGTCACTAAAAAACTTAATTATTCTGTCAACATTCAAAATAAGTATGTCGCCCTATTTAGTCAAATTTATATAGATGCTTATAGACATAAACAATTTGGATTTGATTATATTTTATCCGTCTATTCATGGGATCAAGCATTTGTTCCGGGAGGATTGTCTAATCATAGATATTCTGGTGTGTAGGATGAGGATTCCACCTTTCTTTTTGTAATAAGATACCAATTTACGTATATCCTAATATCCATCACATATTTGTTTACTCTGAGCTATGCATGCATGTTATCGTGATCGTTATTATTTTTTGAACTTGTTCGTATTAAAAAAAATGTTTGTTTTTTTTCTTCTTAGGTACAGAAATTTAAAATCAGTTTTAAATCCGAAATTGGGTCTGGTTAGGAAACTAAACAGAATTACTGAAAGGTAAAACCGAAAGCCGGACTGTACCGGAGAAACAAACCGAGACAAACCGAAGAAAAACGAAACCCTAGTAGGCAGATTGGAGATGAAGATCGATGCCACCAGAAACTGCGCCGCCTCGCAGCTGGACCGGACTACACCGGAGAAGACGATGGCACCCGACCACCATCGCCATAGAACGAACTTGGAGAAAACTCCAGCCACCGGAGAAACTGCCGCCACCAGCAAGCAACAACCACCAATCCAAAAAACCACCACCAGTCTTGACAACACCACCGCCCGAGACCACCAGGCTAAAGAGAAACACAACACCACCACCCGAGAGCCACCACAAAGTCGATGCTTGCTTACCAGAGAACAAAGAGGCACCGGAAAACAGGAAAACTACCGTCGCAGACGGGGAACAAGACCACCACCGCTCACCCAGAACAAGCCAACGAAGAACACAAGGCAACAAGGAAGACCAAAGGGAATGCGATCTCACCTCAACCACGTAGAACACGCCAGAAGAGTGGAAAATGCTTGATAGAGGGGAGCAACCACCGGGAAAACACCGTCGTCCGTAGATCCGCCGTCCCCGAGCGGAACCTACAGGAGGCGACATCCGGCGAGAGCCCCAACCGTAAGCCCACCCACCGCCAAACCCCACCATGGATTCGGATCCGAGTAAACCCTAGAAGTCGACCTTGCCGAAAAAAGATCTAGGAGGAGAACCACCGCCAAGTCACGTCCTCACAGAGCTGGAGCAGGAACCACCACCGGAACCACTAACCGCCTCGTGATGCCGCCGCAGAACTGTGATCGCCACCAAAACGTAATCGGAAGAGAAACCCACCACGGATCACTACAAGAAAACACCCGCATTTCCGACGAAATTTTCGACGGGCTTCAATCCGTCGGAAATTTCTGACGAAATACTGAGGGAATACCGACGATTATAATTCCCTCGAAAATCGGTCGGAAATTCCCGATGGTTTATGGTCCGTCGGAAATCCCTCAGTAATTTCCGAAGAATTTCCTACGACATTCAGACGAGTTTATAATCGCCGGTATTCCCTCAATATTTCGTCAGAAATTCCCGACGTATTGAAGGCCGTCGGAAATCGGTGGGGAAATTCCGACCGAAATCTTAGGGATATATAGCCATCGAAACTTTCCGACCGATTTCCGACGGATATATATCTGTTGTGGTAGCCGTTATATAGTCGTTTGAAATTTAAACATCCGTCGGAAATCGGAAAATCGCTGAATATTTCTCTATAAATATTTCTTCCCCTCATTCACAACATTCACAGCAAACACAAAGAAAACAAATTACACAATAATGTCTTATTTTCGATCGTAGATGGACAAACCTTCGCGTGATCCCGCGACGGGGGAATCGGCGGATGAGTTCGCACAAGGTGTGGAGAAGTTCATGAACTTTGCGTCAAACAATAGCATGACATCGGAATACGGTAATATATGTTGTCCTTGTACTAAATGTCGGAATCATAGATAAGTCTATGTTAGGGAAGTAAGAAAGAACTTATATAGGACAGGATTTATGCATGGTTACAAGATTTGGTATAGCCACGGAGAAACTGATTTAATGGTGCAATATTATGGTAATTATGGTAGCACATCAGATAGGTTTGGTAGTACTTTGGGTAATAGGTTAGAGAAACCAACACCGGAAGTAGATCTAAACGCATGTTACACTCAGATGGTGAATGATACGTTTCGTGAAAACATAGCATCGTATCATGTTGAGGATGGTAACATGATAAAGGAACCAAATTTAGAAGCGCGAAAGTTTTTTGATATGCTAGATGCGTCTAAGCAGCCATTATACAAAGAATGTAGAGACGGAATATCGCCTCTATCAACTGCAAGCAGGTTGATGACTATAAAGACGGATTTCAACTTAGCCGAGGATTGTGTTGATGCGATAACTGATTTTGTGAGAGATATCTTACCTAAATATAATATTTCACCGACTTCATACTACGAGATTCAGAAGCTTGTAGCTGGTCTTGGATTACCGTATCAGATGATAGATTTCTGCATTGACAACTGTATGATCTACTGGAGAAGGGACGAAAACAGGTTGAAGTGTCGCTTTTGTCACAAACCTCGGTATCAGGATACAGGTGGAAGAGTACTTGTTCCACATAAATGGATGTGGTATTTGCCCCTAGCTGATAAGTTGAAGAGGTTATATAAATCTGAGCGCACGGCATGGCCTATGAGATGGCATGCAGAACATAACTTAGATGGAGAGATTGCGCATCCCTCAGATGCAGAAACATGGAAACATTTTCAAGAGGTTTATCCTAGTTTTGCATGTGAGCCAAAGAACGTATACCTCGGGTTATATACGGATGGAATCAACCCTTTTGGAAAGCATGGGAGGCAATATTCGTTGTGGCCAGTAATCGTCACATCTTACTACTTGACACCAACTTTGTGCATAAAACGAGAGTTTTTGTTCCTCACAATCCTTGTCCCCGGTCCAGAGCATCCTAAGAGATCCCTTGATATTTTCTTGCAGCCATTAATTTATGAGTTGAGAATGTTGTGGAAAAATGGTGTTGAAGCGTTCGATGTTTCCCTGCAACAGAATATTATGATGTGCGCGTTACTTATGTGGACCATAAGTGATTTTCCAGCATACGGTATGCTATCTGGATGGTCGGCGCATGGAAGGCTGGCGTGTCCGTATTGTCAAGATAATATTGATGCGTTCCAATTGAAGAACGGACGTAAGACCTTTTGGTTCGATTGTCATCGACGATTTTTACCGCATGATCATCCATATCGTCGGAGCACAACATTGTTTAGAAAGAACAAAAACGTTTTTGATGGTCCACCTCCTGAGTTAGATGTGAATTATATTATGACTCAGTTGAGAGATTTTGGTGCTGATATAACAGTTTCATGCGGAGGTAATGGCCATTATCCCGTTAATGGTTGTGGTGAGTACCACAATTGGTACAAAAAGAGTATTTTCTGGGATTTGCCATATTGGAAGGACCATTTGCTGCGCCATAATCTAGATGTGATGCACATTGAAAAGAACTTTTTTGACAACATCATGAACCCTGTTCTAAATGTTCAAGGAAAGACTAAAGATAACTTGAAGGTCAGATTGGACTTGCCTGATATTTGTTCCCGTAAGGAGTTGCATGTTATGGCGAACGGAAAATCACTCCCCCATGCATTATGGTTGGATGCGACTTCAAAGGAGGAGTTCTTTGATTGGATTAAGCAAGGTGTCAAATTCCCAGACGGATACACATCTAACCTTCGTAATTGCGTTGATATTTCAGAAGGGAAGTTTTCTGGGATGAAAAGTCATGATTGTCATTGTTGGAACTAATTTTTTGTCAAAACTTGAGGGCTTGATAAAATTATGTTAGTGTGAAATGAAATGAGTTAAGCTCTTTCTAATGAAATGTTTTCATTGACCGAGAAATGTTTTCTCGTGTATATATGTTGGAATGGTTGTCATTAATGAACAACATGAGAGAAGAAAAGACCACACGTGCGACGTTCGCATATTGGGCCTTGTTGGGCTCGTGGACTTTTAGAGGTATCGATCGATACCCCTCGGTATCGATCGATACTCAACAGGCCGACTTAAAAAACCGCAGCCGCTAGAATATTCTGAGGAATATTCCTTTTCTGTCAGGGAAAAACCCTAGCCTCTCTCCTATATATACAGTCCGACTTTCACCTTAAAAATCATCCTCTGAAACACTAAAAACACATCCTAAAAGTTCTAGCAAAAGTTTCTTCAATTCCCTACTGTCTAGAGTAAGTTTCTATTCGAGAGTATCGTAGTATAATGTTCGATAGATCTGATATCAAGTGTAGATGATACAGATTACTTTGGTTGTATCTTGGGACTCATGGATCTATAAAATACCCGTTGCACTACGGGAGATTCTTAGAGTTAAGGAAAGAGATTCATCTCGCCTCCTTAGATCTTTTATTGCTTTATCGTTTTATGAATCGTCTGTTCCTTACTGTTTATTTATATATAATCGTGATTAAATCTCTCCTGTCTTTTGTGCGATATTTTGGTCCTACAGTCATGTTGTCATGCAGCACCTCTTTCCATTTGCATTTGAAGGTCTTCTTCCTATGAACGTTCATAGAGCTATTGCAGGTACATATATACATTTACACTATTACGTATGTTACCATTTTGAACTTACAATTGTGATCATTATACGTAAGTTATTTTATTTTGTATGTTATGCAGGGATTAATGCTTTCTTCCGAGATCTATACACGAGATCACATACATCACTCAAAATCCAAAAGCAGAGATCCTCGCGCGCCACCGGAGACATCACAATCCAGTGGCCCAAGGAACTCTGAGATCGAGATCTAGATTTTGACGCTCAAACTTTTTAGCAAGAAATAAATCGCCACGAGTAAGCCCACTCGCGCGATTCCTGGTATCGTGATCGTTATTCCCACTTCGTATATAAACTATAACAGAATCTTTTTTTTTTTTTGATAACCTAGGCTGTCCGGTCGACAACCTACCGGACAGCCTAGGTTATTTATATATAATCGTGATTAAATCTCTCCTGTATTTTGTGCGATATTTTGGTTTTACAATCTTAACTCTAAGAAAATCCAATTTTTTGTTATCACTTTAATTGTATCTTTAATCACGAATAAATAAACGTTTTCAAACGATTTTCTAAAACGATTCTTCTACTGCTGATGATACTCAAACGTTATCAAAAAGCTTCTTAGCAACTTGAAACGTGTAGTAGAGGCAATCTCCATCTATTCTATTTTTAAGAAGATGTTAATCTTCTAGTGATACTCAAACCTTTTCAGAAAGCTTTTTAGCAACTTGAAACGTGTAGTAGAAGCAGTACTGCTTTAAAAACATCTTCTAAAAACCGTCGTTAATTGCGATTAATGAATGGTAGAATCAACGAACACAAATAATGTTCTTGATAGGTTCGATTGCGACCGAAGCCTTGTAAGTATCGATCGACACCCTATGGTATCGATCGATACTGGACTAAATTGTATCGGTCGACACTGAGGTGCATCGATCGATACCATGCAAACAGATGTATCGGATGACACTAAGGTGCATCTATCGATACTTTGCATCGAGTTGTATCGATCGACACCAACGTGTATCGATCGATACTGTGCATCGACCTAGTCGGGTCTATGTTGATCGATACTGTTTAATATTAACATGTATCGATCGCCAATGTGGTTTATCGTTAGATCCTGTGTAAAAATTCACTTGCATCGATCGACACACAGGGTGCATCGATCGACACTATATTTGTATCGATCGAAGCTGTGGTTTATCGTTCGATCCTGTGTAAAAATTCACTTGCATCGATCGACACACATGGTGCATCGATCGACACTAAATGTGTATCGATCGACACAAGCTAAGCATCGATCGACACCGACGTGTATTGATCGATCTTATGCAAAACTCACGTGCATCGATCATCACCAAGGGTGTATCGATCAACACTGAGTGCATCGATCGACACCATATGGGAGTATCGATAGACATTGTGTGTGTATCGATCGATACCAAGGAGTATCGATCGACACCAATGCGATTTAGTTCGATATTAGAATTGCGATTCTTAAAGTTTATATATCGATACTAACTGAAAGTTGTTTCTTTGTCTTAACAAAATGACAATTGCTGTGGAAAACAACTCCGGATTGGTGGAGAAAACCGGTGAGAAGGTTGAGACGACTGCGAGTCAGATCGAGACGGTGAAAGTTCCTTCTAGTAATCATGTCGCTCCTCCAACCAAGTTTGATGGGACAACATTCAAGATGTGGAAAATGAAGATGTTCTTCTATCTGACAACATTGAATCTGCAGAAATACATCAGTGAGGTGAAACCTGTTCTCCCAGAAGATAACAATGATCCACGTGCGCTTGCGAGCGTCCACGCCTGGGAACATGCTGACTTCTTGTGCAAGGGCTATATTGAGAATAGCCTTTCGGACTCTCTGTTTGGGGTGTACGAAAATGCTGAGACTTCTAAGAATCTGTGGGATTCATTAGACAAGAAGTACCGCATTGAAGATTCTGGCACTCAGAAATTCACTGTGGCGAAATTCGAGCAGTACAAGATGGTGGATTCAAGACCACTTATGGAACAAGTCGATGAGGTGCAGAGGCTCTTACACGACATCTATGCTGAGGGAATACGGCTGTGTGAAACCTATCAAGGTTGCTGCATCATTGAGAAGCTACCTCCTGGTTGGACGGAATTCAAGAACTACCTCAGGCTGAAGAAAAAGAAGATAACTCATGAAGATCTGATTGTTAAGCTCCGCGTAGAGTCTACGAATTGGGAACAACAGATCAATGTAGGTGTGAAAATTCGCGAACACAATGCGAACATGGTTGAACACCAAAACCCTAATCAAGGCAAGTGGCAGAACAAAGGTCGCCTTAACAAAGGCAAAGGGAAGATGCCACCAAAGAACTTCCAAAAGTTCAAGAACAAGAGTGGTCAGAATGGTCAGACTTCTCAAAGGTTCTTAGAAATGTGTAACTTCTGTGGGAAGTAAGGACACAAATCCGACGACTGTCGTAGCAAGAAGGCTCAAGCCAACTTGACAGAAGCTGACATGTGTGATGTGGTCACTGAGGCCAATATTGCAGAAAGCCATCCAAAGACTTGGTGGTTCGATACTGGTGCAACCAGACACATCTGTATGGATCGAGAGATGTTCTCCACATACACAAAGACCAAGAATTGTGAAAAACTCTTAATGGGTAATTCTGCCTCGTCGACTATTTATGGTCACGGGAAGGTTGTTCTGAAGCTCACCTCTGGACAGGAACTGATTCTTACGAACGTCGTCTATGTACCAGATATGCGCAAGAATCTGATCTCTGGATCGCTCATAAGTAAGCATGGATTCTCTGTGAAGCTGGAAGGTGATAAGCTGATCCTAACGAAGAATGGGATGTATTTGGGTAAGGGTTTTGTTTGTGATAATCTGTTTAAGATGTCTGTTGAGGCAGTAATCCGAAAGGATAATGTAACCGAGGTTTCCACCTCGAAGAACCCTAAGATTAATGATAAGAAACCAATTGCTTATCTCGCTATGTCTTTTAATATTTGGCATGAACGATTATGACATGTTAACTTCAAGTTTATGAGTAGATTAATGAACATGAACATGATTTTTAAATGCAAATTAAGCAAAGACAAATGTGAAGTTTGTGTCCAAGCCAAACTCACTAAAACGCCATCACCCAGCGTTCAAAGAACAATAGAACCTCTAGGTTTAATTCACACAGACTTATGTGATTTGACATATATTCAAACCAGAGGAGGCAAGAAATATTTCGTGACTTTCATAGATGATTGCACGAGATATTGTTACATCTTTCTACTGCGAAGTAAAGATGAAGCCTTGGACAAATTTAAAGAATACAAGCTGGAAGTTGAAAACCAACTCGGCAAAACCATAAAAAGGTCAGAAGTGATAGGGGTGGTGAATATAGTGAACCATTTGATGCATTCTGTAGAGCACATGGCATTATTCATCAAACAACTGCTCCCTACTCACCTGAATCCAATGGAGTTGCTGAAAGAAAAAACAGAAATCTCAAGGAAATGATAAATGCAATGTTGCAGGAATCTGGGTTAGCCCAGAACATGTGGGGGGAAGCTCTGCTTACCTCTAATTATATCCTGAACAAAATTTCACACAAAGTCACAGGAAAAACTCCTTATGAACTTTGGAAAGGTAATGTACCTTCGTATGTATACCTGAAAGTGTGGGGGTGTCTGGCAAAAGTTGCAGTACCACTTCCGAAAAAGGTCACCATTGGACCTAAAATGGTAGATTGCATTTTCATCGGATATGCGCACAACAGTAGTGCTTATCAATTTCTGATACATAAATCAGATATACCAGACATTCATGTAAACACAATAATGGAGTCAAGGAATGCGTCCTTCTTCGAAAATGTGTTTCCATGTAAGGATAGAGGAAATCCTAAACGAACTCGTGACGAACGAGATGCTAGCAATGAGGCAAGCACTTCAGGCACTTCTGCAGAAGAAGAATAAGCTGAACCGAGACGAAGCAAGAGAGCACGTAAGGAGAAGACATTTGGCTCTGAGTTCATAATGGCATTCCTAGTGGAAAGTGGTCCAAGAACTTTCATGGAAGCGATGTCTACATCTGATGCACCTTTCTGGAGGGAGGCATATAACAGTGAAATCAACTCAATTATGCAAAATCATACTTATGAGTTGGTAGACTTACCTCAAGGTTGCAAACCTCTAGGTTGTAAATGTGTCTTCACCACTAAGCTAAAAATCGATGGCTCTATAGACAAATATAAGGCCAGGCTTGTGGTACAAGGATTTCGTCAAAATGAAGGATTGGACTTCTTTGACACTTATTCTCCAGTGACGAGAATTACTTCGATTCGCATGTTGATTGGAATCGCAACTTTAAGAAACTTTGAAATACATCAGATGGATGTTAAGACTGCTTTCCTAAACGGAGATTTAGAGGAAGAGATCTATATGAATCAACCTGAGGGTTATGTTGCTCCAGGACAAGAGAAGAAAGTCTGTAGACTTGTCAAATCGCTATACGGACTCAAGCAAGGTCCAAAACAATGGCATGAAAAGTTTGACAGTGTAATGATGTCAAATGGCTTTCACATCAATGAATGTGATAAGTGCATCTATATCAAAAGTACTTCATGGGAAGCAACAAAGATATAATCATTCAAACTAAGAACATGCTGAGTGGAAAGTTTGACATGAAAGACTTGGGATTAGCAGATGTAATTCTAGGGATTAAGATTATTCGAAATTCAAAAAGAATAATTTTGTCTCAAGATCATTATATTACAAAAATCCTAGAGAGGTTTAAGACCTACTCCAATGGGACTGCAAAAACTCCGCTTGATCCTCAACTTCAATTGACAAAGAATTCAGGTGAAACAGTGTTACAAGTGGAGTATGCAAGAGTCATCGGGAGTCTAATGTACTTAACGAATTGTACTAGACCTGATTTAGCACACTCGGTAAACGTACTAAGTCGTTACACGAGTAATCCAGGTCATACCCATTGGAGAGCCATAACTAGGGTATTAAATTATCTAAGATACACCAAAAGTTATGGGCTGCACTTCGGTAAAGAACCAACAGTGCTGGAAGGGTACAGTGATGCCAATTGGATTTCAGATTCAAGAAACTCCAAATCCACGAGTAGATATGTCTTTACTCTTGCTGGTGCATTAATATCCTGGAAATCTTCCAAACAAACACTCCTGGCCAGATCAACCATGGAGTCAGTGTTTATTGCTTTAGACAAAGCTGCTGGGGAAGCAGAATGGCTTCGAAACTTTTTGGAAGGTATCCCGATGTGGGAGAAACCAGTGCCAGCATTACGTGTACACTGTGATAGTCAGTCGGCTATCTCTCGGGCACTGAGTAATCTATATAATGGCAAGTCTCGTCATATAAGAAGACGACATAAGACCATTAGACAATTGATCTCAACTGGTGTAATAACGATATATTACATCAGGTCGGCTGATAACCTAGCGGATCCATTTACCAAAGGTTTACCGCGAGATCAAATTGTGAAATCATCAAAAAGAATGGGTTTAAAGCCTATAGAAAAAGATGACGTTTGACAGATACCCCACCTATGTGACTGGAGATCCCAAGATCTATGTTCAAAGGGAAACAAAATTGAACTGATTCGAATTGAGCACTGTGAGACTATGTCTCTGCCCAGTTCCTAGGATGATAAAACAGTGCTACCTGTGGATAGTAAGGATAAGCGTTGGCTTTTAATGATTGCATAGCTGTGTAGATAGTGGAGTGTGACAGGACACTTCTGAAAACAAGCTAATAAAAGATCACCTAGTGAAGTGTGAAATGGGGCCGTTTCTAGGAGAATGAAGGATAAGGCTATATTCTCCAAATTCACTCACGAATACCAGGAATGTTCAAGGCCAAAATGAACACAATAGAGAACAAAGCTCTACGAGAAGATGTCTCTGTGCGATACATGTTGTCTAAGTTTACATCAAAATCCGGGCGGTTCAAGACATCATGTTCACCTCCTGGCCGAGTAAACTCGACAGATATTAAAAATAAATGGTTCAAAGCTGGAAAATGCTACCTCTCAGATACAGTTACATTTTCGTATACTCTCGAAAGTCTGTCTACGTCTAGATGAGTCTAGTCAAGTATGTCTAGTAAAGTCTAGTATGTACAATTTTCATATGTTTTAGAGTCATTTCTATTCATGTGGGGGATTGTTGGAACTAATTTTTTGTCAAAACTTGAGGGCTTGATAAAATTGTGTTAGTGTGAAAAGAAATGAGTTAAGCTCTTTATAATGAAATGTTTTCATTGACCGAGAAATGTTTTCTCGTGTATATATGTTGGAATGGTTGTGTCATTAATGAACAACATGAGAGAAGAAAAGACCACACGTGCGACGTTCGCATATTGGGCCTTGTTGGGCTCGTGGACTTTTAGAGGTATCGATCGATACCCCTCGGTATCGATCGATACTCAACAGGCCGACTTAAAAAATCGCAGCCACTAGAATATTCTGAGGAATATTCCTTTTCTGTCAGGGAAAAACCCTAGCCTCTCTCATATATATACAGTCCGATTTTCACCTTAAAAATCATCTTCTGATACACTAAAAACACATCTTAAAAGTTCTAGCAAAAGTTTCTTCAATTCCCTACTGTCTATAGTAAGCTTCTATTCGAGAGTATCGTAGTATAATGTTCGATAGATCTGATATCAAGTGTAGATGATACAGATTACTTTAGTTGTATCATGGGACTCATGGATCTATAAAAAACCCGTCGCACTACGGGAGATTCTTAGAGTTAAGGAAAGAGATTCATCTCGCCTCCTTAGATCTTTTATTGCTTTATCGTTTTATGAATCGTCTGTTCCTTACTGTTTATTTATATATAATCGTGATTAAATCTCTCCTGTCTTTTGTGCGATATTTTGGTCCTACAGTCATGTTGTCATGCAGCACCTCTTTCCATTTGCATTTGAAGGTCTTCTTCCTATGAACGTTCATAGAGCTATTGCAGGTACATATATACATTTACACTATTACGTATGTTACCATTTTGAACTTACAATTGTGATCATTATACGTAAGTTATTTTATTTTGTATGTTATGCAGGGATTAATGCTTTCTTCCGAGATCTATACACGAGATCACATACATCACTCAAAATCCAAAAGCAGAGATCCTCGCGCGCCACCGGAGACGTCACAATCCAGTGGCCGAAGGAACTCTGAGATCGAGATCTAGATTTTGACTCTCAAACTTTTTAGCAAGAAAGAAATCGCCACGAGTAAGCCCACTCGCGCGATTCCTGGTATCGTGATCGTTATTCCCACTTCGTATATAAACTATAACAGAATCTTCTTTTTTTTTTTTTTTGATAACCTAGGCTGTCCGGTCGACATCCTACCGGAGAGATGGGGACTGGCTACCACATGCCAAACCAGTAAGACTTCGCGCCTTCCGACTATTGCCTAGAGTGAGTTGGCCCAACTGACAAAGCCTCTTCACGAGTTTTCAACTGGACCGAAACCTAGTGCCAGCTTCCACACATAGTCGTGATTAATTTTTCGAGCACCAGCGCAGAGGGGGAATCGAACCCGGGTTCTCCGTTGGTGGAACAATCACACCTCCCCACTACCACTCGACCACGCTCATATGGGCATAACAGAATCTTAATATCAACTATCTATAGTTTTTTTTGGAAAATTTTGAAATATCAACCTAAGTTTATAACAAGCATTTTATCTGCTACAAAACTCGTATTTTTACTTTTAACAAATTTTGCATATTTTAGGAATTACTATGAGTTTCAGCATGAGATTCTTCTGGTTATTAAAAAATTTTCAACCAAAGTAAATAACTGAAAATGAGATCATTTATCGATTTTCATGAGGATTTTGGTGTTGTATAAAATTTAAATTCAATATTGGAATCTTATGACTGTTTTTTTTTTTTGTGGATTTGAAATTCATGATTTCCAATATTTTTGTTTTAATGATTTGTTTTTACAAACTTTAATGTTTTCTTCCCTTCAAAATAAGTTCTGTTTAAAGTTTTTCTCTTTATAAAATGCCTCTTAATATTAATGTACATAAGTGAGGAAAAAGTAGTTTTTATAATTTTTTAAAAAAATCTTGCAATTAAACAAATGAATACCGTTGTCCGAATAGTTAGTTCAGAATTATAAATCTTGTAAAAAAAGTATTTTTAAGCTACGAATACAAACTTCTATAAAAAAGTTTGCCCTAATTCTCTCCCAGGCACTTCTCCCGAGGCACCTCCCTTCGTCCTCTCCATTCTCCCTTTCCGACGGGCGTCGATTCTCACTGCCGCCGGAAAAGGGACCCCCTTGTTCGTGTTGCTCTCCTCGGCTGCTTGTGCTCAAAGGTTAGAAGCTTTTTGTTTCGGGATCTGTCTTGTTTTTCGGTTGGCTTCTTTGTTTTGGTGGTTTCGCCAGCGTTTTCCCCTTGGTTTGGGTCGTCGGAGGGTCACTCGGTTGGGTCACCGCGACCTTCTCACCTAGCTCTTCGTCAGTTGCTGGAGGACGGTGACTCACGTTTGGGTTGGGATTGAAGGTTTCGTCTAACCTCCGTGAGTGTTTCCTCGCCGGTTTCCCTGGCTCTGTCGCCGGTACCGAACGAATCCTTGCTCGGAGGGCGAGCTTCTTGGACCCGGAAGCGTTGCGGACTGTTTCCGACTCTGCTCATCTCGAGGACGGGTGTGCGGTTCGTCGACCTTGTTTGCTTCTACTCCTCTTTCCATGGAGCTTGAAACTTCTCAAAGGACTGTCATGTTGCCGGCTCCAGTAGACTCCCTTGTGGCTCCCTATTTCTGGCGCGTTTTGCTCTCTCCGGCGCCGCCGTCACCGCTTGCTCTGTGTTTTCTCCTTCCACCGGAGCCACCGGATCCGCCGGACCCACCCTCCTCATCCCGTCAACCGTTTTCTACTCTAACCTTCAAATCCAAAAGCCTGGGTGTCCCGCTGACGAGTCTCGATCTGTCAGCAGATCCGCTCCATTCACCCTCACCGCCGTTAAATCCTTGCCATCTCTCATCCCCTCCAGATCTACCCACTCTACCTCTGTCACCAGTCTCGCTTTCTCCGCTACCATCCGCGCCTGCTCAGCCGCAACTCTCCTCCGCCTCTGTTGTGAAGCTTCCCGCCGGTCCGTCGTTCTCCGCCGGTGACAGTCTGCGCTCATCCCCATTATTCATTTTCTTCTCTGTCGAGAAAAAATTTCCTGGTTTTGATGATCTGGGCCTAGCCCATGTGATTATTTGGCTGGGTAATGGCAGCTTGCAAGGCCCATTAAGATGCAGAAAATCAACTGCTAGTTTTGAGCAGCTATGGGGAGTGTTTTACTGGATATTTTCCTCCGTTAAGTCGGAGAGATCGACTTCAATTTTTTACAATTTGGTGAAGTCAGTAACCTCAATTTCCTCCCTTTGGGAGAGACCACTTCCACCTTCCTCTTTTGAGGAGAGTTCATTTCCGCCAAATTCTCTCTCTATGAGAGGTGTCGTTTCTTCGGTTGAAGAGCCGGAAAAACGTTATCAATTTTTAACCGTTTTGCTATCTTGTGTAGCGGTCTCTTTGGGGCCAGAAGATGCAACGGATCTCGTTTCGGCGAGTTTCCGAGGTGTGGATTGTCTTTCAAAGTCACAATCAAAAGTGACTAACTTTCAAATTTTCGGCTTTGCCGTGAATGGTTTGTCGACGCATCCGACATTGTTGGATCCGCAGTCGATTCTATCGACGCATTTAAGCTTTTGCTTAAATCTGCTGTCAAATTTCTATAAAGATCTATCTGTTTCCATTTCTATGGTTTTTATGTTTTATTGTATTAAGCTAAGAGGATGTATAATTCCCTCTTTTGTTGTAATTCCGCCGATTTAATTTAATGGAATTAAGTGTTGAACAAAAAAAAAAGCTACGAATACAACAAAATTCCATATATTAACCTTGAGTTTTTTTTCTTGTTAAAATTAGGTCTTTGAGTTAATACTGGTTAAACGACATTTTGTATGCACGATGCGTGCTATGCTATCTAAGTTGAGTGAATTTGCTATAACTAAGCGTATGGAGGATTTATTTGGATAAAATGTGTGGTTCCAAAATGTTTAATAAGCGACTAAAATAACATGTTATTAATTAAAAAATATGCGAATCCACGTTACTTTTTAAATCTTACATTAATAAACGATTCAACTTATTTATAATTCTGTCATCTATCATTTTTCCAAATAAATGACCAACTATAGTCATTTAATGCTTTAACTCTACAACTTATCCGATAACCAAAACGTATTTTCATTTGTACTATACTACAACCATTCCAACTGAATATGATATCATCTATAGACTATCGTAAATGATGTAAATGACAACAGCACTTACGTCATAGGATTCACAATAAACGCACATTAAACAAAAAATAGAGGCGGCCACATGAGTTAAATTTGCATTAGTTTGAGTTATAGGTTTAATCATAGATACATCAAAAATGTTACCAATCATGAATTAGTTTGAATTTTTGGAGTTTGAGTTTGAGTTTGAGTTTGAGTTATAATGTGTTATGGTTGAGTTACAATTTTGAGTTATATTCTTTGTAAAATTGATAATACAAAAGTTAACTCAACATCATGGAAAACCTCACGTGTTAGAGGTTGAGTTAGTATTTTTTCATTTTTAATAATTTTATAACTTCCCAACGTGTTTCCTTTGCTTTTTTTGTATTGTTTTGTTAATTTAATTTTAAACAATTCTAATTTCCACCAATTCTTTTGTTAGTAAAACAAAATCCACTTGGTCTGTAAACTTTCTTTTTTCTATTTGAAGGATTCTAATAAAACTGTTCCTATAATCTTAAGTGTTGACTTTATTTAATATTTTTTACGACCATTTAATACTTAAAAAAATTACTTACACAGAATTATACATATATGGATCATTTTGGTTATGTTAATTGGCAAATATGCTTGAGTTAGGTTTTTTATTACTATGTTACGAAAATGATTTTTTTAATTCATTATGTTTAAGTATTAATTTCTTTAATCTATTTTGTTATTAAATTTGTAATAAAATGTTATCATTAATAATAATTATAAATTTATTTTATTTTTAATAATACATATTGCAACATATACTGCAAAAAGTTATCAGTCAGTTATTTTGACTAGAATGCTAACTCATATTTCTACAGCAAAATCACTATATAAATCTACACTTTTTACCATATATTTTTTACTGTGAATTACATCAAATTACAACATCTACTGCAACCCAACTTTAAAATTATATGTCATCAAATCGGAGCCAGAGACGAAGAAAGGTACTAAGACAAATGTAACATTTGTTCCCATCTTACCTTGTTACCATTACAGTTGTTTATGTTATAAGGATTCAGTTTTTTCCTTTCAGAAGATTTCATTCTTTTTTGTCTCCTCTGATATTTTCTCAGATTGCAATCAATTATATGGGTTTTGAAAAGATAGCACAAAGGATATACAAAGAACTAAGAACCGAATGTAGCTACCACTATAAATCGTTTGTGTTTTTTTGGTTATTTCTTGTTTTAAAATCGTTTTTTGATTTGACCCCAAGAAAGAAAAAAATCGTTTTCTGAAAGTTGGATGTGGGATCCATATCTTAACATTAATCTATCCTTAGCTCACCAAGTCGATCGAGTAACAAATTCCAAAAGAAGTATAACAAACGAACTAATATGTTTGTTTTTAAACCTTTTCTCCAAAAAAAAAAAAATTATAACAATCGAAAGTCCGGTTATATTTCAGATTGGCTCAGTTACATTTTGTTATAATATCTTTTAAACTAGGAGATTTTAACCTATATTTTGAATAAAAAAAAAACTGTAAAACTAAACGAAAATTTGGTATCGATCTTCAATTCAAATTTCTTAATTATGTATAGATTGAACTATGTCGGTTTAACAGCGTGATACACTTTAAGGTTCAAAAAAAAAACAGCATGATACACTTTCATATGTTCATGTGTATATATCATTCGTGGTTCGTTTGTCTACTATAAATCAAAGCAAAAACAAAAAAAAATAGTTTAGATCAAACTGAGTCGGTTTAACGGTATAAGACACTTTCATATGTTGATATTGATAACTGAGTTTTTACGAGTTTTTGAAATTTATTAACGAGACTTTTATCGATTCAAAATATCTTTTAGTTTAATTTCTATCAATTTTTTTTAAAAAATTTATGTTGTTTAGAGAAAAATGAGCCAATTTGGATGTAAACAACCATATGAAAATGCATAATCGTGCATATGTATCTGAAAATTGGCATTCGATGAAAAATTGCCACCGATGAATAGAGACCAAATTTGGCTACAAGATAGAGCATTGAGCCATCTTTCATTTAGAAATTAACAGTGCAATCAAAAGTTATACAATTTTTTTTTTAAAACAAATCAGTTTGGGCAGCAGAAAAAGCACACACTGAAGATTTTCTAGGAACTAAATAAACAGATCAATCGACTTACGGATAGATCGATCCATACATAGCAGACGTGCATAAAAAAGATAATTTTAAATTTCATGGTTTTCCTCAGAATCATCCAGATTCAAACCATTCTGATCCTAGATCTATATATACTTATTTAATGTCACTTTTTAGGGCTAAACTTTATTTTTCTAAAATATCTTTTTATCTATTTCAATTGTATGCGTGGGAGAAAATCTATAAATCTTTTATAGAAGATTTATGAATTCTTTTATTACTGTTAAATACGAAAGATGTCACCAATATAGAAGAAACCTAATTTCAAATAAAATTGGATTATTAAGTTAAATAGAAGACAGCATAGTGATAAGGTAATAGTAGGATATTAGTATCCTCAAATATCATAGATTAATAAAAGAATATGGAGAGAATGAATAATATAACTTAAATTTCAAATTTGAAAATATAAATATAAATATATTATAATTTATAATTACTTAATTTAAAAATATTTTTTAGTAATTATGTTGCTTTTTAAAACTTCAAAATGTTCAAAAATAATTCCGAGCGTATTGCGAGCCAATTCTAGTTATATAATTAAGATTTTGTATATACGATGAGGAGTTTTTAAAAACATAACATAAACCATGGACCACTTCGTATGACGACGCAAAGTGTCGAGTAATTAGCATACAGATTAGTGTTTTCCGGTCAAATTTTGTAGAATTCAAACACCCATATGATTCTTATTATGTGTACATATGATTAACTGTAAGGAATAAAAAACATACGAATTCCACGACAAATTCCTCGAGAACATCATTGAAACGATCTTGATTTATACCAATCTCTTTGTAATAATATTAGTTTGATGATCCGTACTCTCGGCCGGTGCAGTACAAATCTCGCATTCACATAAAGATTTAGCAAAAAACATTTTAAAATATTTCTCATGTCGTTTAGGTTCTGATAAAAGTATGCTTCATTTTTGCAGAACTTCAACTTTTATTTCAATTGATAATGCATTTTCATATGAAAAAAAAATAATAAGCATACGGGAAATGGTACAAGACATAAAGGCTCCACACAATACATATAAAGTGAAAATTTTCTCCAAACAAAAATACATATAAAGTTTTTATTTTTCTTAGTACAAGAAAAAAATTATTTATTCTTTAGTTTGTCAAAACAGGAATATTTTACAACAAAGACCACCTGATATTATATTTCAAGAATGAGACCATCAAAAATTGATTATAAAAGAATTTGACTAGAAACCGTTATCATATATATGATCGCACCATCTTTGATTAAATATATATACTAATAATTATATACACGAGACTAATATAAACAGTATATTTATACCTTTCAATACATCCTTACATACTAATTAAACACGGAAAGAAAGAAATCTATATGAATGTGAATTAAAGAAATTATTAATTAACGTTTAGTTATAAAAAAAGAGTATGAAATAAATAATTTGTTGTCTACGACTACGACAGAAAAATCTCAATGAGATCAACCCTTCTTTTTCGTCCATCAAATGAGATCAATACATATAAAAGTCTTTCTCAACAAACAAAAAAACAACCAAGTTGTTGGTGGTCGGGTAGTTTCCTTTCTGCGGTGAGTGTCGGTCCTGTTGGTTTAGGGCAGGGATCGATTCTCCGCGGGAGCAGAATTACCAGGACAAGTACTTGGCCAAGTGGAGCATTATAAGTGGGCTGTGTCACTCCCACCCAAAAAATTAGTCTGGGCTTTTAGGCTTGGGATCACTCCCGGAGGTCGAAAAGCATAAAAAAAAAAAAACTTAATATAAAAGTTAAATTAAGAGCACCGAGGATCCATTAGCAATGTGTGTGATCATTATTGATTGTTAATTATTACTCTTTTCATTCCATAAAGATTGATTTTTTAGAAAAAAAAATTGTTTCACAAAAATAGATTTTTTAACTTTTCTATGTAAATTTTATCAATTAATGATGATACTTTAAAAAATTTAAGAAGATTAATTAAATTTATTGAACTACTATTAGTTTAGAGATATAAGAAATTATTCAATAATAAAAATTGATGCATTTATGATTAAGTATTAATAATTTTCTTAATATGTGTGAAAACTCTAAAAAATTTATATTTGTACAACGGAGGAAGTAATTTTTAACCTATTATTGACTTAACAACGTAATTTGCTAGTACTAACCATTTTTGACCTTTATTTATTCAGCACTTCATGACGAGGAGGAGGGCAAGACCAGTCAAAGCCACGAGCCAAAGTTTCTACTTACCGACTTAGGAGAAACTGAAATGACTAAAACGCCCCTACTTTGTCTCTTAGTTGTATAAATGAGGTCCAGCTGTAAATGTTGGAGGGGAACAAAGGCGGCGAGGGACAGAGACAAAATCGTGTTGTTGTGTAGGAAAAACGTAACGAGATAGAAAATGGAAGAGTTGCTAAGGTTGTGTCTACTCAAACAATGAAGTGGGTTTATGGGTTTAGGTTACCGTCGACTAACTCTGGTATCAGGGCCGTGCCTATGCACACTTTTTTTAAATATTCGTCTATGGACTCACTTTTTTAGAAAAATTGAAGGATCAACTTCTTTAGTTAACTTCTTAGTTGTTAGTAAGAGATAAACATTTGTTTATATAAATACTAGTGTGTGATACGCGCGGACTTGAACACAATTTTGTTTTTAAAAAAATTGGTATAATATTATTTTAGTTTTATTAGTATGATTGTTAATAGATTTGTCTCTATTAGCTTAAGAAATGTGGATTGTTTATTCTTAAATTTTTTTCCTTTTTTAATTTTATATTTATTTATCTATTTGTTTAGTGAGTGATCCACAATTTGAATTTTTTTATTGACTATTTATTCAATTAGTTGAATTTTGAATTAGTTTATTCAAAGAATTTGAAGCAAAAAATGATTGAAAGGAATATGACATATTTATTTTGCTACATAAAAAAAAGATAAATGACAAAAGAATGATTAAAAAAGAAAAAAAAATACTACATAAGAAAGAAAAAATAAAGTTAGAGAGAAAATGAGATTAATTTTATCTGTTCTAATTGTCAAACAGTATAAAATAGTTACTCATCTATTTTTTTTTTTTAGGTGTTATACTCTTAATTTTGGTTTGCTTTTAAGTGATTTCACAAATCATTACTTTTATAAAAAAGTCCGTTAATTAAAATTTCATTAAACGTAATAAATATTTGTGGTGAGGGCAGATTCTGACACATAGGGTAAGGTCATAGCTCGTCTGGATGCCCGAGATTATGCACCTTGTCCCTACTGTCCTATTGCCTCTGAATTGACCCATGAACCTTTTGTATACGTCTACGTGCAATGTATTTATACGAAACTCGATCGTACTTATTCAAATACGTACATGTACGTATTGTACTTTTGTTTTGTACATTATGAAAAGAGTGCTTGATTGACGTTTTCCGCAGAACCCACGATGTTTGCATCAGGTAACGTTCAGAGAGATTTATATAACTCGAAACTCGTGTACTAAATATCTACTAGAATATATTATTTTCAGCGTATATATACTATTTTCTCGTAATTTAACCATATGAGAGTTATGTGGTGGGGAGATAAAGATGAGACACAAAGCGAACTACTGGATAGGAACGAGCGACAAAACAAAAGGCATTAAATGGATGCGACAAAAGTTGTTTGATAGGGTGGAAGATATGGTGTTAAAATTTAATAGAAAATTATATATTTAATTTCTTTATTATATATTGAATTCACCAATTTTCTAAAAAAACTTAAAGAGTTATAAACCAAATTAGTTTTGGGCATTCGGATCCACGGTTCGGATTCGATTTGAGTTTTCAGGTTTTGGATCTTTCGGATAGAGAAGAATTAAACCCATATGGGTCTCGAGAAAATTTCGGTTCGGATCGGATTTTTATCGGATTCAGGTCGGTTTCTTGATTTCAAATAGTCGATGTAGAGCTGAAAAAATTTCGGTTCGGTTTGGATGTGGTTTTTACCCGAAAAAATCCGAATGAACCCAAAAATTCTGGACTGTCTTCTTCTTTTTTGAATGAACAAAAAAAAAAGCTTCTTGATCTGGACCGTCTTCTTCATCCTAGATTGATTCCTTAGTTTCGTGAATTATGTGCCGTCAACAGTTTATCACAGCCTCCGCCTTCGTCGGAATCAACTGCTAAGCTAGCGATTTCTAGGGACATATTCGATGTGAATCGAGTTTTTGCATCATGTACTGTCGCCGCCACATCTACCGCCGGTAAGATTTATTCAAGATTTGCGTGTGCGGCTGGATTAGGGTACCACTACGCTCGTTGTTACTGAGAGCTTTCCAAAGCTCGACTCAGGTATGTTTACCTTTAGTTTCTCATGGATCGTCTTCTTCTTCATTTTCAGATTGAAAAAAAAAAATTTTTGGGTTTATCAGGTACCCGAACGAGTTTTGGATAAAACCCGAACCAAAACCCAAATCAAATTTGAAGAAAAACTGTTCGGGTTATTTTGAAGAACCGAAACCAAACCGAACTACATTTATCGGGTCGGGTCGGATCGGCTCGGTTCAGATCGGGTTTTATGTCCAGGCCTAAACCAAACTATCTTTCTAGAACACTTTTTTTTTAATATAAAAGTATTCTTAACCATTGCAATTTTAATGTAAATTTTGCAAACGTTTTTTTTTTCTTCTTAAATTTCACATAAGTTCAAGTGAGTGTGCATAGTTATGTGTCTATTGATATCCTATAATTTTTCTGGTGATTTCGAGAGCTTTACTATCGATTTTAGTATCCTAACATGTGTTTTCCGTATATAAGACTTAGTTTTTTTAAATTTTTTATTTTCTACCGGTTTTGACCGTATTTCACTCTTATTTTATTTTTTGTATTATATAATGGAAAAAATCAGTAAAAAAAAATGTGTGAGCGCATTATAAGAAAATCAGTTTCTGTTTGATCAAAATGGTGTAGTAATTACTGGACCTAGATATTTTTTATTTTTTTGATCGAAACTGGACATAGAGATGTAACTTTTTTTTAATCATGAACTCTGATTTGCCTCGAGTGAGTCGACTAAAATCATTTGGATGCATACATAGTATATATACACACGTGAACAATTGTATATATTTGAATAAGAATATATGATCTTTCTTCTATGTTGGCTACGGATGATAAAAAGAGAGAAACATGGAGCGTTGTCTACTGCTAATGAGAATTAGGTCATCATAGCTTCTGCCATGTCATCACTCTCGTCTTGTCAAATCAACGCCATTCATCATCATCATCCATGCATGGCAGACATAATAAGCAACTCTCATTCGCGTGATTATTAATCTAGATACTTCTTTGTTTTAACATGTCCTAACCATCTTTTATAAAATAAGCCTTTGAGAGTAAATTTTACTCTCACAAATATCCTAGCGTCGCTGAGACAAAAATTTTCCGATTTCTCTTTTCGGTGAGCGGTGTTTCTCACCGCCGCTGGAAAAGGGACTCTCTTTATCGCTTTATCTCCCTCAGTTACTAGTTCTCGGAGGTTTTTTAGACGTTGGTCTTAGATCTGGTTTTTGATTTGCTTTGTGGTTATGTTTGGGTCGTCGGCGGTTCAGGCTTTCCGCCTTGGTGCTCTGGGTTGCAGCTAGCCTTTCTGGCTCTCCCTTCGTTATATGCTCGAGAATGGTGTCTCTGGGTTCGGCTAGGGGGTTCGAGTTGCTCCTGAAGCTCTGTGGTGGTCTCTCCGCCGCTGATCTGTTCTCCGGTAAGTTCCTGCGCTAGTCTCTGTTTCTGGGTTGGTTGGTGGTGGGCCGGTTCAGCCTTTTTCTGCTCTGCTTGAGGACGGTACTCAGATCTTCGCCATTGCTGCTCCTCCTCCTCTCTGCCTCGTCGCCGTCTCTCAGCTGTAGCGTGCCTGAGCCTCGTCGCTGCTAAGCTCTTCGCTTCGTCTCTGTCTCTCGCCTCTCCGGTCCTAGTTAGTGTTTTTCTCTGTTATGCTTCTTCTGGTATTGGTTCGTTCGCTTCTGGTTTCTGGCATCGGTAGTTTCTCGCTTGTGGTCAAGGTTATGTATCCTCTTCTCTCATCTAGATGCTTCTTGCTTCTCCTCTCTGCATCTCTTGGGGTTTAGTGGATGCGGTTTGTGGCGTTCGGGGTTCAGGTTTTGTTGCGGCTAAAGCTTTCTCTTTCTCTTCTCCTGCTTTGCTGCTATGAAGCTTCCTGTTTGTCGCTTCCTCGGCTCTTGCTCCCTGTTTGTGTCGGTTAAAAACTGATGTGCAGTTTGTTTGTGTGAGTTGGTGGAGTAGGGCTCTTAGGTTTGTGCTCCTTGGGTGGTGCCTCCTACCTCCTCTCTGCTTCTTGAGGAATGTTTGCCGATTGTCCTCTCTCCTTCCTCCTCTCACTTGTTGACAGGTTTGTGCTGGTTTCGGCCTTTTGGTTTGCTCGTTTCTTCTGAGCCAAGTCTCTGTGCGTTGCTTTTGTGTTGGTTGCTTTTGTGTTGCGAGTGCCGTTCTTTGGCTAGGTTTGGGTTTCTGCTTGGTTGTTTGTGTTGCGGTTCTGTCGCCGGTGATGTCTTGTTTGCCTTGGTTCTGTGTTGTGGTCTCGAGGTGCTCTAGTTGGGTTCGAAGGATTGCGTGGAGTTCCGGGGTTGCTCTCTTGTTTCGGGCGGGTGGTTTTGTCTCGGCTAAGTCAGTTCCTTGTCTGATCTCGTGGGTATGTTTCCGCCTTTGTTAATCCTATAGCCGCCGTTCCTGCTCGGTGTATTGTGAGGCTTCCTACTATTTTTTTGGGGATCGGCAAGGCTTCTTGGTTTCAAGACTCGTCTTCTTCATATGCCTTTTAGTATCCTTATTGCGGTCATTGTTATACTTTTGTGCATTCTAGTAATCTCGTTGTTCTTATATTTTGTATTTTCATCATCGTGTAACTCTTCCGTTTGCAATTTCAATTGAATACCTTTACCAAAAAAAAAACCATGTTTTATAATGAAATCTACGGAACATGCATGTTAACATTAACATTTACGTGTTAATAAGAAAATAAAACGAAATGTTAAAGGACAACGAACAATGTAGGGTTAGAATGGTAGCAGGGTCAGTCAACAATATATATATTGCCTACGTATATGCATGATTGAAGTACCCTAATAAAGTATCTTAACGAACCGACGTCGACAAACAGATAAAAGTTTCTTAATCAACCGAAGTCGATAAACAAATATTGTGTTCCGATATGCATTCTTATAACTCGGGTAGGGATGTCAATCGGGCTAGTTCGGTCCGGTCCGGTCCAAAACCCATAAAACCCGCACATATTTGAGTACGGCCCGGTCCGGCTCGAAAAAAAATCGGGCTTATATTCCAAAGCTCGGCCCGGCCTGGACAGGGCTCTAGGGCTTTTCGGGCTTTTTCGGACTTTTTCGTTTTTTTATTTACAAACACAAAAATTCACAATTTTCAGATGAATAATTAAAAATTTAAAACAAAATATTTATCAAAATAAATCTAAATTGAAATGTATTATATCAAATCCAATTAAATTTAAAAGCAAAAGTTTGACAAAAAAATAAATAAAATTCAAATAAATTGTATTACCAAATAAAACATAAAATCAAAACACTTCAAATCTAGGTAGTAGAGTTTATATTAGAATCTCCTTCATCGTCTTCTAAATTTTCATCACCATCAAGAGGTACAAATAAAAAAAAAGTAAAATAATATTAAGTTTTGACATGTATAAATTATATAAAAATATCATTGAAAGTCTATATATAATGATTTTAAAAATATGAAGTAAATATGGATGAATGATAATGGTACATGGATCAAGAAATGTATAGAAAATATGTCAAATTATTATTTTTAGAAAGATAAACGTTTAAATAAAATCTCTAACTAATTAAAATATAAAGTTTCGGGCTTTTCGGGCTAGCCCGAAAACATACTAGCCCGAATGGGTTTCAGCCCGAAAAGTCCGATTTTTTTCGGGCTTGTATTTCTAGACCCGAACCCGCTGTTTTTAAGGCCGACCCTCGAGCTTTGACCCTAATTGACACTCCTAAACTCAGGCCTTGTTCAAAGAATTTATGAGTCATGTGTTATAATTATATTTTTTCCAAAAAATTATGGACTAAATATCTATGATTTGAAAATTGGATCCTATATAGTAGATTTCAGGCCCGACCCAACATAAATATGGACCCTTGGGCAAAAAAAAATTTTGGACCCCTTATCATAAAAAAACATATTTTTTAATAAATTTTTAGGCCCCTTTTATATGTATTTTTTAAAAAATTTGGACACTCTTTACATGTAATTTTGTCCCTAAAATATATGGGCCCCTGGGCCGTAACACCTCTGCCCACCCCTTTTGGGCCGGGACTGGTAGATTTATAAAATTTTGGACTCTAAAATACAAAAAAAAATTAATCAAACTGTGAGACCATGTGCATTTGCATAGTTAACACTCCCTTAAAGTCGGCCCAGCTATAACTACACAAGTTTACATAAACAAATATATATATATATATATATATACATACACCAATCATTTATCAGATATATATATAAATAAATAAAATAATCAGTTTTCAGTTAGAATTTAAGTCGACGCGCGTAAGTATCACGTCCGAGCGAATTTTTCTCTAAAAAACCAGAGCAGTCGGACAAAATAAATCTCCGATATGGAGCCTTCTCCAACGTCCGGTGCTCTTTGCCGGTGTCGTGAAAGGACTCCCTATGTTCTTTCCGTTTAGATCATAACAAAGACTTGGTGGTTTCGACAGCTTTTCGGATTAGATCCAGATATTCTCTTGCGGCGATGGTCGTGGATAACCGGCAGAAGAGGCGCTGCGGAAGCTTGGTTTTCTCAGAGCGGTTGTCGATTGGGACCTCGGCGAGTCAATCTCTACTTGAGGGCGGCGAAGTGGCGAGTTGTAGATCTCGCGATGACTAATTCGAGATCCGAGAGGTACTTCTCTTTTCGCCGATTAAGTGGGTTCGCTGCGTGTCGAGAAGAGATCCGGTGGTCGGCAATATGGATCCGCGTGTAGATGACGGTTCTTCTCGTCGGTTTTTACTCTATCGGTGGCGGATTATCCTCTAACCGGATTGAATGTTCTAGGGTTTTTGCGGTGGAGGAGGCTCGAGTCAGAAAAGTGTTAGTTAACATTGGTTGGTGGAATTTTTTGTCAACAATGGAGGGAAGCTTCATTTTGTCAACAATGGATGTTTCATTTTTGGTCAAGAATTGTGTCTTACCAAACCCAAATCTCTCCTATAAATACATGGTGATCTTCTCTTTCAAAATCATCCCACAATCTCAAACAAAAGAAGAAGAGAAGAAACTTGAGAGAGAGAGAAAAAAATAGAGATAATCTTTTTCTTGTAAGAAAATTATATGTAATTTTTTTGACCTTTTATTCTTTTCACTCTGAGACTAAGTCCTCAAAAATCATTGATTCTTGAGTTGTGAAAGGATAAGTTTGGGATCGGGTGTGATTTGAAAGTGGTTTAAAATTTCCCGGTTAATAATAAAAGATCTGCAGCAGGTCCGGAGACGTAGGCAAAGTTGGCCGAACTCCGTTAACAAATTGTGTGTGTGTCTTATCGTTCTCATAATTCTGATTGATCGAAAATTTGACGATCGGAAATTTGGCATTATTTCCTAACAACTGGTATCAGAGCGCGGGTTGGGTGATCTCAGTCAAATTTCATGCGAGGTTACTGTTCACGTGAATAGTGAATTCGTGAACAGTGAAATTTTGTCGGCGACATCGGTTTGTCGACGGAGGTGTTCAAATACACGGTGATTCGCAAAAAATAATCAGAAACGATGGGAGGCGAAGATGGTTCGGCACACGGTATCGGAAAATTTGACGGTACAGATTATGCATTTTGGAGAATGCAAATCGAGGATTATCTGTACGGATGGAAGCTTCATCAACCACTGAGCAAGAAACCTGAGAAGATGGATCATGAAGAGTGGGATCTCCTTGACAGACAGGTTCTGGGTGTTATTAGGTTAACACTGTCGAAAAACGTTGCTCACAACGTTGCGAAGGAGAAGACCACGGAAGGGCTCATGAAAGTTCTCTCGGATATGTATGAGAAACCTTCAGCAAATAACAAGGTATTTCTCATGAAGAAACTCTTCCACTTGAAGATAGAAGAAGGTGGCCATGTTGCAGCACATGTGAACGAGTTCAACACAATTGTCAACCAATTATCATCCGTTGAAATTGAGTTTGATGATGAAGTGCGAGCACTGATTTTGTTGGCATCTCTGCCAAATAGTTGGGAGCCAATGAGGGCAGCGGTTAGTAATTCTGTTGGTACTCAAAAGCTTAAATTTAATGATGTTCGAGATCGTATCCTTGCGAAAGAAGTTCGTAGGATAGACTCTGGCGAAACATCAACAAGCTCTGCTTTCAACGTGGAAAACAGAGGTAGAAACCAAGACAGAAACAACAGGAATAGAGGCAGATCAAAGTCAAGGAATGGAAGAAGTCATTCCAAATTCAAGCAGCCTACTGAATGCTGGAATTGTGGAAAGACAGGCCACATCAAAAAGAATTGTTGGGCACCACCGAAGAAGGAAGACAATAAGGGAGGCGGAGCCAATGCAGTTACCCATGAAATTGATGATGCATTGGTAGTATATGTTGATTCTCCGAGAAAAAGTGAAGCTCATGATGCAGCTGTAAACACCGCCAAAGCATCGATCTCCTATGTTGATAGCCCAATCGATTCTTGGGTTCTTGACTCTGGAGCATCATTCCACACCACAGCACACCACAACATTATGGAGAATTATGTTGCTGGAAATTATGGAAAGGTATATCTAGCCGATGGTTTACCTTTGGACATAGTTGGTATTGGAGATATCAACTTGAAGATGTCAGATGGACGCGTGTGGAAGATCACAAAGGTTAGACATGTGCCAAAGTTGATGCGAAATCTGATCTCAGTAGGACAACTTGATGATACAGGGCACATTGTCAATTTTGGTGGTGGAGCCTGGAAAGTAAAGAAAGGTTCTATGGTGGTTGCTAAAGGTCATAAAAGAGGCACTCTTTATATGACGATGAGTTATCAAGATACAGTTGCTGTTGTCGAGAAGGCCAAACAAACCAAGTTGTGGCATTGTAGATTAGGACACATGAGTGAGAAAGGCATGAAGATTTTGGTAGCAAATGGCGTGCTTCCGGATCTAAAGACGGTGGATCATGAGATGTGTGAAAGTTGTATCCTTGGAAAACAGAAACGGGTTAGTTTCTCAAAAGAAGGTAGAGAGCCAAAATCTGAGAAGTTGGAGCTGGTGCACACTGATGTGTGGGGACCCGCATATGTTGCATCGCTAGGAGGTTCGTACTACTATGTGACCTTTATTGATGACTCCACAAGGAAAGTGTGGGTCTACTTCATGAAGAACAAGTATGAAGTGTTCTCGGTTTTCAAAAGATGGAAAGCCATGGTTGAGATTGAGACGAATCTCAAGTTGAAGTGCCTAAGGTCTGATAATGGTGGAGAGTACATTAGCGAAGAGTTCAGAAGATAATGCGCTGATAATGGGATAAAGATGGTGAAGACTATTCCTGAAACGCCTCAACAAAATGGAATAGCTGAAAGGATGAACATGACCTTGAATGAGCGTGCAAGGAGCATGAGATTGCATTGTGGATTGCCTAAGACATTTTGGGCGGATGAAATCAATACCGCAGCCTTCTTAATAAACAGAGGACCGTCTGTTCCATTGGGATTCAAGATCCCTGAAGAAGTTTGGAGCGGAAAGAAAGTAAATCTTTCTTATCTAAAAGTGTTTGGCTGCTTAGCTTATGTTCATGATGATAATGCTGCAAGAAGTAAACTTGATGCAAAATCTAAGAAATGTTACTTCATTGGTTATGGTAACACGGAGTTCGGTTACCGGTTTTGGGATGACAAAAATCGGAAGATCATCCGCAGCAAGAATGTTGTGTTCAATGAAAGATCCTTGTACTAGGATAAGCAAAAAGAAATCTCGGAAATGAAGGAGTCTGTAGCTGTTGATTTGGGAGATATCCAAGCACCAGAGTTGCAAGAGGATACGCCAACACTAGAAGAGCATATTTCTCAAGAAGAGAATAGTGAGGCAGATGAGAATGATGATTCCGAAGAGATCCCACATACGCCAGTTACAGAGTTGCGACGGTCAAACAGAATCATCAAGAAACCTGTAAGATTTTCTCCATCGCTCAACTACATTCTACTCACAGATAGAGGTGAGCCTGAATGTTATGAAGAGGCAATGCAAGTTGATGAATCGATTAAGTGGGAGCTTGCAATGAACGATGAGATGGACTCGTTGATGTCCAATCACACGTGGGAGTTAGCTGAATTGCCTAAGGAGAAAAAGGCATTGCACAACAAATGGGTCTACCGAATAAAAGAAGAACATGATGGAAGCAAGCGTTATAAAGCGAGGCTTGTTGTGAAGGGATTCCAACAAAAAGAAGGCATAGACTACACAGAAATCTTCTCTCCTGTGGTCAAGTTGGTGACAATTAGAACTGTTCTTGGCCTGGTAGCAAAGGAAGACTTACATCTTCAACAGATGGATGTAAAAACAGCATTTCTTCACGGTGATTTGGATGAAGAAATCTACATGAAGCAACCCGAAGGTTTTGAGGTCAAAGGAAAGGAAAAGCTAGTCTGTAAGCTTCAAAGGAGTTTGTATGGCTTGAAACAAGCTCCAAGGCAGTGGTATAAAAGGTTTGACAGCTTCATCAAAGGAGCTGGTTTTTTTAGGTGTGAGGCTGACGACTGTTGTTACTTTAAGAGGCTTGAAGAGTCCTACTTGATATTGCTCTTGTATGTTGATGACATGCTTATAGTGGGAGCAGACTTGCATGAGATCAACAACTTGAAGACGAAACTCTCAGAAGAGTTTGCGATGAAAGACCTGGGAGAAACAAGACAAATTCTTGGGATAAGAATTAGTAGAAGCAAGGAGGGTCTTAAGTTATCTCAAGAGGAGTATGTGAAGAAAGTCCTCAATAGGTTTAATATGGATGACGCGAAGCCAGTTAGTACTCCACTGGCAAGTCATTTTCGGTTATCCAGAGATCAGTCCCCAGTGACTAAAGACGAGATGGCATATATGGATAAAGTCCCATATGCTTCTGCTATTGGCAGCCTGATGTACGCAATGGTATGTACAAGGCCAGACATTGCACATGCAGTGGGAGTCGTTAGCAGGTTTATGAGCAATCCCGGCAAGGAACATTGGGAAGCTGTTAAGTGGATTTTCAGGTATCTGAAGGGAAATCCAAGTTTATCGTTGTGTTTCATGAAGTCAGAGATAGGACTGCAGGGATATGTTGATGCTGACAATGGAGGTGACATTGACAGTAGGAAGAGCACATCCGGGTATGTCTACACTTTTGGTGGTACTACAATTTGTTGGGTTTCAAAGTTGCAGAAAATTGTAGCTCTATCAAGCTGTGAAGCTGAGTATGTTGCGGTAACAGAGGCAACAAAGGAGATGATGTGGTTACAATCATTTCTACGAGAGCTAGGCCGCGACCAAGAGAAGAATGTGTTGTACTGTGATAGTAAGAGTGCCATTGATTTGGCAAAGAATCCAGTTTACCATTCTCGGACAAAGCACATACAACTTCGGTATCATTTCATCAGATCAACTTTGGAAGATGGAGTGTTGGTGCTTGAAAAGATCCCAGGAAGTAAGAATCCGGCAGACATGCTAACAAAGGTCGTGCCGTATGATAAGCTAAGGTTGTGTGCAACCTCAGTTGGCTTGCTAAAGTAACAAGCCTAGAAGACCTGCTGCATTGATCAAGGTGTGAAGACAGATTGAAATCAGTCTTCAAGTGGGAGATTGTTAGTCAACATTGGTTGGTGGAATTTTTTGTCAACAATGGAGGGAAGCTTCATTTTGTCAACAATGGATGTTTCATTTTTGGTCAAGAATTGTTTCTCACCAAACCCAAATCTCTCCTATAAATACATGGTGATATTCTCTTTCAAAATCATCCCAAAATCTCAAACAAAAGAAGAAGAGAAGAAACTTGAGAGAGAGAGAGAGAAAAATAGAGATAATCTTTTTTTTGTAAGAAAATTATATGTAATTTTCTTGACCTTTTATTCTTTTCACTCTGAGACTAAGTCCTCAAAAATCATAGATTCTTAAGTTGTGAAAGGATAAGTTTGGGATCGGGTGTGAGTTGAGAGTGGTGTAAAATTTCTCGGTTAATAATAAAAGATCTGCAGCAGGTCCGGAGACGTAGGAAAAGTTAGCCGAACTCCGTTAACAAATTGTGTGTGTGTCTTATCGTTCTCATAATTCTGATTGATCGAAAATTTGACGATCGGAAATTTGGTGTTATTTCCTAACAAAAAGAACCTCGAATCTAGGTGGTGGTAATCTATGCACTACAAAAAAACATTTACCCTAAACCCTAAACTTTAAGAACCTAGAAGATTTGAATATGATTTTACAATGATTATGTGTATGTAGCATTTCAAAAATATATTAAAACTTAAAAATAAGTAAATTTTGAGAGAATTTTTATATTTCATAATCATTCCTTATAAAACACATGTAACACTTAGTAGATGTTATGATTAGATTAAAAAATTTGTAAGTGTTATATTTTTTTGTTTATTATTTGTTGTTTATGTATAAGATCTAGTTTACAATTTAAGATTTATAATTTGTGATTAAGGCTTAGAGGTTTAGGGTTTAGAATTTAGGATTTATAAAATGGATTATAAATGATCATATTTAAAACAATTGTAAGTTTTGATTTTTTGTATATTATTTGATGTTTATGTGTAAGATTTAGTTTAAAATTTAAGATTTAGATCAAGTTTATGATTAAGGGTTAGAGGTTTAGGGTTTAGGGTTAAGGGTTTGTAGTTTGAGTTTAGAATTTATTGATTTCTATAAAAAAAAACCGAGTGGAGTTACAAATTAGTCCCAGATTTGGGACTATTTTGTGACTACTATTAAAAAAAACCGAGTGGAGTTGCAAATTATTCCCAAATTTGGGACTATTTTGTGACTGGGTTTGCAAATTAGTGTACATATTACCATAAACCCTAAACTTTAAGAACATATAAGGTTTGAATATCACTTTACACTGATTTTGGGTATATAGTTGTTCAAAAATATATTTTACAATTTAAGATTTAGAGTTTATGATTAAGAGTTAGAGGTTTAAGGTTTATAATTTAGGATTTATAAAATGATTATATATATATATATATTAAAAATTGTAAGTGTTGATTATTTGTATATTATTTGATTTTTATTTATTTGATGTTTTTGTATATTATTTGATGGTTTAGGGTTTAGATTTTAGGGTTTAGAATTTTTCTGTATATTATTTAATGTATTTAAAAAAATTCGAGTGGAGTTGCTATACCGAAGCAAATCAGTCACAAATTTGGGACTACTTTTGCAAGTCCTTAAACAGTCGCAAATAAGCGACTATTGTCTGACTACTTTTTTAGTTGGTAATTTGTGACTATTATGCCTCTGCATTATGAGTAGTCGCAAATTAGTCACAATATTGCCTCTCTTTTTTGCTACTAAAAAATTAGTCGCAAAAAATAGTCACAAAAACTGTGTTTTTTTATAGTGATGAGTCAACTAATTGGGCCAAGGTTATTCGGCGGTGTGGACGTGAGGTTCCATCGATGTTAGCGCCACCTCCGGAAGAAGGAATGCAGATCCGATTTGCTTATGGTATTGCGGTGGACGCCGGAGGCGGATACTCTCCGGTCAAGTAGTTGTTGTAACCGGTTGCAGTGCGGTCCTTTACTTTTTCCCACCGTAGATTTAGCTTCTAGGTGATAAACCGTATTTTTACTGGTTTCTAACGTTCGTTTTGTGTCTTTTATCAAGTCAAGGTGTCTTTTTAGAGTCTTTTAGTCCTTTATCGAGTCTTTTCAGGTTTTGGGTGACTTTAGGAGAAAATGAGCCGTTTTGGGTGAAAATGAGCATATGAAGATGCAGAATCATGCAGAGGCGTTAGAAGTTTGGCATTCGTTGAAGAACTTCCTACCGATGGATCGAGCTCAAATTTTGATACAAGATAGAGCAATGAATTATATTTCATTTGGAAGTGGTTTGAGGCTATTCCAACGGCGCGATCAAACGTTATGCAAGTTTTTGTGAAAACAGTCCAGTCTGGCGAGCAGAAGCAGGCGCAGAGAGGAGAGCTGGAGATCGATCAATCCAGCCTTGCGAACACTTTCCAGATCGACCGAATCACGCAGACCAAAAAAGCACCAAAAAAGCAGTTTTTAACTTCCTATTTTGCCTTGGAATCACCCCAACTCGATCCAATTCGACCCAAGACCTATTTATACTTATTTTAAGCCACTTTCTAAGGTAAACTTTATTTTCTACAGACTTTTACATCTCTTTCTTTGGGGAGACGAATCTCTGACTCTAAAACCTTTTGAGAAGATTTTTGAACCCTAATTTATTATTTCTATTGGATTATGATTTCTTCTTCATCTCTTTGTGGTTTCTCTGATTCTATGTCTGAGTAATCTGATAGTTAGGTTTTAGGGTTTCAAGGGAACTTCATGAATTTTTGAATCAGATTGGTTAGAATAGGGATATATCTTCTAGTTCTTCATCTATTGTTGTTCTTAGTGCTGAAACTTGATTAGCTACCTAGTTTCTGATCTTAGGTTGTTTAACGCATCAATAGTGTTTGTTTAAAAGCATGAAAGAACATAGATGAGCAAAACGTCCTTAACCAACGAAAGCTGATGTTAAGGCGTTTTGTGAACATATCAAACTCGAACTTAAAGCATGTTTAGTTTCCTGAATTCAAACGACAGTTTAAAATCTTAGGTTATTAGGCATAGTAATTAATACTACGACAGTAGGTTGATTATAAAACAGTGATTTGAGTTCTAGAACGTGCTTAATCATTTCCCTGTTTAATTCTATGGATTGTGATTCTTGATTTCCTGCGAACTACCCAAAGACCTACCATTTTCCTCCATCAAACTTACATCGTTTTATTCGCATTCTTAGTTTTAGTTTTAGTTGACTCATAAAACCACAAACAACCATCGTTCGTCTTAGATTTACTTTCCTTCTACATTCTCGTAGCGTTACACTTGGTCTTTGTGGATTTGATCCTAAATTACTACATCGATATACTGTTATGATTGCAGTAGTGTGCACTTTAGTTATTAATTGACTGTGCAAAAACACTTAAATCAATTTGGCGCCGTTGCCGGGGATCAAAAACGTTGCCTACGAGTCTTGGACGAGAGTTCAGACTAAGACACTAGCTTTTACTAACTTTTTTTTTTTTTTTTTTATAGTTGATTGCCATAGACTACAATGATTGGCCACAAGAAGATGATGCCACATTTGATGAATAAATTCAAGATGAACCATACATGTAGCCACCATTTGATGAAAGTGTACTCACACCAGAACAAAAAGTGGAGTTGGATAAGCATCATGAAGAGAATCCAATGATGAAAAGGAGTGACCTAGCAGCTATGATCCGGTTGAATCTCATGTCACATCGGGCAGCACTTGAAAGGAACTCACAATGTCTGAGATAATGGTAGCTCATGCACTTAAAGAGGTAATTTATTGGGTTCCACCATGCCAAATAGAATGTATTTTTGACTCAACCTTTGAAATCTAAGATGTAGTTTCTAGTTTGCACTCTCAAGTGCTCATTGATGAATGCTATGATTTAATATGTGAGTCTCAAAGACTAGATTCCTTCAGAGTAGAAAAGCTTGCTAGAGATTACCATAAAGTGTGTTTTGATATTAATTATCTATCTGCTTTGAATGTTCATGATCTCGAGTTTACGCTTTCAATGCCTGAGGAATCTAGATATCTTCTTAAAAAATCTTACCTAGGGGATGTGCTTGATGTAGATAATATCTTGAATGAGATAGAGAACCCTAAGGTTGAGATGGATTCTAGGAAAGAGGATATTGTGTTTTACATGATTGATGGAGATGAAGTTGACTATTTTGTGATTAACTCGTTTAAACCAGAAGTTGACTTCATCTTTTCATCAAATGCATTTGATCCTCATGAGCATCTCACCATCAAGGAAAATTTCAAGATATATGCTACATTCGTAGTAACATCCCTTGATGTAAGTTTTGTCTCTTTGCCCTGGATAGTTGCGTGCCATGTTGCACATTTTGTTTTTTGTCCTAGCAGGAGAAGGACCAAATGTGCATTGGCCCAACCATTTGATTCTCATGATTAACATCTGAGACCGAAGTCAAGCTAACGACTTCAAACAAGCGCTTGGTGGGAGGCAACCCACCGATAAATTTTCTTTTCTTTTATTTTATTTTTCTAGAGTCTGTTTTGCCTTCCTCTTGATTTATTTTCACACTGAGACGGTGTGAAGTAAGTCTGGGGGAGGGTCTATGTCGTTACTAACGTTGTTTTCTTTATTTTCTTTACTCTCTTGAGTCATTTTGGTGCTTTTCTTGAGTCGTTTTATTGAGTCAAAAACTTGTTGGAGATTATGATCACTTTCTTGGATTTACTGTTCTTATCTACATCTAAGTGAACATTGTTGCATAATTAGCTTCATATAAGACTAATGAAATATACAAGGGTTGACCAGTTTATCAGAGGCATCCATGTCTCCAGAGCAATTCAACAACCTGAGCTAGTTTTGAAGCTCTTCATTTTACCTCATCATTGTGATTGGTGTCTTCTGGGCTTGACTCCCTTTTTGTATCTGACAAAGACAACCTGTGTGAAAGTATGGTACTCATCTCCCTTATTTAAAATAAAATGCAGAAAAGATGAAATAATTTCCTTTCGGGTAAAAGGTTAGGAAAATTTCCATCGATCCCATTATTTTACTTCGAAAGAGATGATCACACTAAGGTTGGTAGCGAGGTTGAGGAAATTTTCCAGGGATATCACTATTCGCCTACACCTTAGAAATAAAGGGTGGTACTAAAATGAACCGGAGATTCGGTGGCAAAAACCATCAATACTCGAGTTCCATTAGCCATTGACCCTACTAAAAGAAAGTGAGAAAAGAATAAGTCTGGGGGAGGGTAAAGGTACCAAAAGTTGTGTAGTTGTCTTGTCATGATATCGAAAGAAAAAGAGTCTAGAAGGTCCTTGGCACTATGATCTCATGGTGAGACCCATCAATGATGGTTGTTTAATCATTATGTGAGATAATGTGTTGAATCTGGGAAAGCTGCAATACCCGCGGAGAAGTACATGGTGGTTCGATTTGAAGCTGGTTTGGCAATATGTGGATTACTAAGTTGGATGGTCATTGCAGAGTTCTAAAGAAAATATGAATCTCCGTGTTTTTCAAACCTCTTCTTCTTGCTTTGTTTTATGTTTGCTAGAGGGCAAGCAAAAGACTAAGTCTGGGGAGTTGATAAACCGTATTTTTACTGGTTTCTAACGTTCGTTTTTGTGTTTTTTTATCAAGTCAAGGTGTCTTTTTAGAGCCTTTTAGTCATTTATCAAGTCTTTTCAGGTTTTAGGTGACTTTGGGAGAAAATGAGCCGTTTTGGGTGAAAATGAGCATATGAAGATGCAGAATCATGCAGAGGCGTCAGAAATTTGGCATTCGTTGAAAGACTTTCCACTAATGGATCGAGCTCAAATTTTGATACAAGATAGAGCAATGAATTAGCTTTCATTTGGAAGTGGTCTGAGGCTATTCCAACGGTGCGATCAAAGGTTATGTCACTCTTCGTGAAGACAGTCCAGTCTGTCAAGCAGAAGCAGGCGCAGAGAGGGGAGCTGGAGATCGATCGATCCAGACTTGCAAACAATTTCCAGATCGAACGAATCACGCAGATCGCTTCTCCAAGAAGTTGAAAAGGTTGAAACCTGTGGTTAGACGGATATCTAGAGAAGCGTTAAGCAATATAACTCTACGAGTCAAGGCTGATTTTGAGGATATGTGTGCTAAGCAGGAGCAGAATCTGCAGGCACCATCGGAGACATCCCAATTTGAGGAAAATGCAGCTTTTGATAGATGGGAGAAAACATCAAGCATTGAAGAAAGATTCATGTTCCAAAAATCAAAACTAAACTGGATGAATGTAGGGGATAGAAATACGAAAGTGTATCATCGCGCAGTAAAGGTTCGAGAAGCTCGGAATGGAATTCGAGAATTGGAGGTAAATGATGGACTTATTATCAGCGACATAAATGAAATCAAAGAAGAGGCTGCAACACACTCCATGACCTTTCTGAATTTCAGACCAGAAGACTATGAGGGTATGAATGCAAACGAGATTGGGGTTTTATTGGAATACTGTTGCTCAGTTGAAGACCAGCAACTCCTACTTAGGGAGGTGACCGAATCTGAAATCAAGAATGTTTTCTTCGCAATGGCAACAAATAAATCACCAGGACCAGATGTATATACGGCTGAGTTTTTCAAGGAGGGTTGGCCGGTTATAGGGAAGGACTTAGTGGTAAGCATTCAATCCTTCTTCATCACAGGTTTTCTTCCAAAAGGGGTGAATTCTACGATATTAGTGTTAATCCCGAAAAAGGAGGGAGCTAAACATATGAAAGAATGTAGGCCGATTGCTTGCTGTAATGTGAGTTATAAGATGATATCGAAGATATTGGTAAATCGTTTGAAAACTCTACTTCAGAAGTTTATTTGCCCGAATCAATCCGCTTTCGTTCAAGATCGACTACTTATTGAAAATCTCCTTCTCGCAACCGAACTTGTATCAGATTACCACAAGGACTCAATCTCATCCAGATGTGCATTGAAAATAGATATTTCAAAGGCTTTTGACTCAGTAAAATGGAGCTTCTTATTGAATACATTAGAAGCTTTAAATGTACCCAGGGAATTCATAAATTGGATCAGGCTCTGCATATCGACAACTTCCTTTTCGGTTCAGGTGAACGGAGAACTAGCTGGCTATTTCGGAAGCTCTCGAGGACTGCGACAAGGTTGCTCTCTGTCTCTTTATATGTTCGTTATATGTATGAATGTTCTATCAAAACAGCTTGATAGAGGAGCGATTCAAGGAAGTTTTGGTTACCATCCAAAGTGCTAGAACGTAAGTCTGACTCATCTCTGCTTTGCAGATGATATTATGGTTTTCTCGGATGGAACTTTACGTTCTTTGGAAGGGATAATCAGTGTATTCGATGATTTCTCAAAAAAGTCGGGATTAAAGATAAGTTTGGAGAAGTCTACAGCGTATCTAGCTGGTGTAAATGAGGAGACAAGGGGAAATATCTCGCAGAGGTTTGCTTTTGATTTTGGCTCCTTACATGTTCGTTATCTCGGTTTGCCATTGCTAACGAAGAAAAATGAGATCTCTGGATTATGCTCCTCTAATAGATAAAGTTCGAAGCAGAATAAATCCATGGACTACTCGCTCTTTATCCTTTGCAGGACGTTTACAACTCTTATCTTTGGTTATATCGAGTCTCACCAACTTCTGGATGTCAGCTTTCCGACTCCCAAAAAGATGCTTTGATGAAATCGAGAGCATATGTTCAGGTTTTCTCTGGTCGGGGCCCGAGCTTAATCCGAGAAAAGCAAAAATTTCATGGAAAGATGTTTGTACCTCTAAGGAGGAAGGAGGATTAGGATTGAAGTGTATGCGTGTGGCAAATGAAGCAAGCATTTTGAAGCTCCTTTGGTGGATTCTCACAGCAAAGAAGTCTCTATGGGTTCAATGGATCAATGCAAATCTTATGAGGAATTCGTCGATCTGGATGCTTCCCTCAACTCTCAGTTATTCACCGGGTTCGTGGATGTGGAAACAAATCCTCAAAAGCAGAGACCAAGCTATTTCGTTTCTCAAAGTGGATATAGGGAATGGTCGTTCCTCTTTTTTTGGCATGACAATTGGTCATCGCTTGGCATTCTCCTACCACATATTGGTGCGAGGGGGATAATAGATTTGGGTCTGCGATTGGAGGCAACGATAGAGGATGCTATTCTTACACATCGTAGACGAAGACACATGACCTTGCTCCTGAATAGGGTCGAGGATGAGATTGATCTTGCTAGAAGACGGTATAGAGAAATGGAGGAGGATGTGTTTTTATGGCGAGCAAAGGTGGACAAATTCAGAAATAATTTCAACACCAGATAAACCCGGGACCAGATTAGAATAGTTTCACCGCGGGTTCCTTGGTCTTCGAGAATTTGGTTTACCCACAACTGTCCGAAATTTGGATTTATTACTTGGCTTGCTCTACTTAACAGACTTTCAACGGTGGATCGAATGCAGGCTTGGAATACGCAGATATCCACGACTTGCGTTCTCTATCAACATCACTTCGAATCGCGTCAACATCTGTTTTTTGCTTGTCCTTACTCGAAGCAGGTGTGGACAAATCTTGATGAAGTAATACTTCATCAAGATTTCTCTACGGACTGGAATGTTATTGTTACTCTGCTTTCGCGAGTTCAGCACTGTAGACTGAAATGTTTCATCTTCAAATTCCTATTCCAGTTGACAATCTATACACTTTGGAGAGAACGAAACGATCGTCGGCACGGCTCATCCCCAAAACCGACACCAAGGTTGATAAAGGCTATTGACAAGGGAATTCGAAACCGGTTTAGCTCCATAAGATTGCTAAGGGATTCAATATACGAAAACGGAATGCAAATGTGGTTCGCTTCTCGGCCACATGATTGAAGAATAGAAGTGTTACCAATGGAGGATTGTGTAGGAAGAAGATAGGTTCTTAAGCTTATTGCTATCTTATTTAAAAAGCTCGCATATCAAATGTAAAAATGTTGTTTTCTCGGATTTGAATATAATTTAACATTCATCCAAAAAAAAAAATATTTTCACTTATCAGTTTTGTGCTTTAATATTTGGTTTTCATATGTTTAAATTCTTTAGATACAACAATATCTTGGCGTGTGCTTAATCCACCAAAATTTTTAGAGATAGGTTTTTTCAAGATGTGGAAGAAGACATTGGAGAGATTAAACTAATAAATAGCTATATAATAAATGAAATAGGATGATTACATAATCATTTGGACAAAGGGAACCAGAGAGATTAAACTAAACTAAATGATTATTTTTAGACAGGGAGAGATTGTTCTACAGACTCAGTCCTCAAGATCGGATTATGTGCTTAATGTCCCCTAATCATCATCTTTGGATTAGATTAGAGATTCTCAATGCTTTCTTATTGTCTACAATTTTTTATCTAACTTACCGACCACCCCTCTCTACTCCAGGCGCGTGCTTCCACTCTCCACAACCCCTCATTATCGGCAAACCTAGGGAACATGTTTGACTGATATTTTATATGAGTTATGTGTTTTTTTCCCCAGATATATGCGCTATGTTTACACCTAGCAGATGCATGCGAAAAATGAACTTTTAAGAGATAGTTACATTTGCACACCAAAAAAAAAAAAAAAAAGAGAGAGATAGTTACATAAACTATTATCTAAAAATATATTATTTTTTGTTTTGTTTTAATGTTAAGATTTTATATCTAAAAAGAGTTAAAATATAAATTAATATATGCTATAGCTATTTACCCTTATAACTTATTCATAATAGAACCTAGCAAGATAGAGAACGTATCATATCAGATGAGAAATACAACCAAAGTAAAATTCAAGTAGAGAACTAGAAGTACTATTCTTTGAAGGGAAAGAAATGAAACGATTCCGCATCGTACGGTCTACCAAAGACTTGATCACGTTCGGCGGAGTGGAGATGGAGATGAAGATTCTTACGTTTCTCTCTTTCCAAATAGCATATACAATGGTTTGGAGAAGAAGTTTGGTAACAATTAAACGTCTAGTGTCAGCATGAGCATATGGTTGCAGAATCAGATCAATGATTTCCACGAGAAGCGATGGCGAGTTGATTAAAACCTTAAAACCAAGTATGAGACTTAAATATATTCTTAAGATAATATTTTAAGTAAAACCAAGTAAAAATAGGATTTATAAAAATTAAAGTCGTTTACATTTGAAATTATGATAAAACAAAAATTACCAAATGTAATCAGTTCAACTGGAAAAATATTAAAAACGAAACAAAGAAGTCACATAATTGAGTATACTTGGAACGAAACTATATTACATGTTTATGTCTTGGGTATGGATAGATGCATGGACCTTAGCACAGAACATGTTAATTATTAAAAAAACATTATTTTAAAACTAAAATACCAAATAAAATGAAAAAAATAATAATTAGAAACAAATACATCGGTTTTAAATTTGACTTTAGGCACTAATTGTAAAGTCAAAATCGTTACAATTACTACAAAATAAAATTCATAGAAAAAAAAGTTTGCCAGGGAACTTTTATAAGTGGTCTAACTATAAACTATTCTTTGGGAAACTATCAATCCAACCCAACTAGCTATGCTTCCAGTTTATTATCAACTCGGTCTAATTATCGGTCTGATCCAGTTTTAAAAACACTGATGATGATTCATTAAAATCATGTTCTTAACTTGGGGAGTTACCGGTTACGCTAGTTAATTTCTCGATGCGGATTACATTTTCTTATTCTAATAGAACGACTCGAATATCCTAATTACTGAGACATCACAAAACACAAAACGACTCTACATTTAAAATTAAAATAAATATATATACATATTTTTCTGACTTACAAGTTTTTCCAATAGCGAAGAGACAAGATTCCAAGAATTTTATAGTTTCTGAATATTTTAAAGATAATTTAAAATATGAAACAGCTTGCCAATATGTATATATGATACAGGAAAAAGCTACGGTTTAAATTAGTTTAAGATGTCGAATAAAAATTACGATGTGGTTGTTATAAAAATTTAATAAGCCAGTTTAGCATGTTTGAGATAAATCCATTTCTCGAATCTTTAGAACGCATAAAAATACGAGTTATTTAGGGATTTAAGTTGCCAAAATTGGGTTGACAAAAAAAAAAACAAAATGCCAAAAAAATGTTCCCAAGATCTTAATAAGATAAAATTGTTTCCGAAAATTACAAACGGTTACTTTCGGATATGTAAGACATCTATTTAAGTTTGTGTTGTCTTTAAAATAACAAGTTTTAGATTCTATTCTCTGTTTTCTCTCTCGTCCAAGTCTCTTAGTTCAAATGAGTCACAAATCAATTCATTCTTTTTTATTTTCTTTTGTACAAAGAAGCCCATCATTATGTTCGGTACAAGAACCGTGAACAACTACAAGATGAGTCTCGAAATCACAATGCTAGAGAATTCTTGAACCTTAGAATATGCCTTCTTGCGGAGAAACAGAGCAAAGTGTTGCAAATTCCCAATCAACAAACTTAAACAAAACTTCTACTGGAGTACGAATGCCAATATCAAATCCGAGTGTTTCTTTCACGCCGTATGGTGTAAATTACGGCATGAGATGCTATCAGCCGTAAGGAGGCCAGTGAAGTATCTTGAATTAGATCTTTTAGCCAAGTTAGGAAAACTGACCATGTGATGAAACCCATGAAGGGACCAAGGAGTATTGAAATACACCGCCTCGAGATATGGTGGCGGAAATGATACCATAGGAATAAGTGATCTTTGGTTTCACCGTAGATTTCGCAAAAGAAACAAATGTCATCGTCAGTGATTCCCCAAAAGCAAAGCCGAGAAAGAGTAGATAGTCTGTCTAAACAACAAAACCACAGACAGAACCTGGAAACGGACTTGTTTAATTATGCCAAGGAAGGAACCTCTTGATTCTGAGAATTTGAAGTTATCATGCGATCGTCTGAACTTCCCAAAAAATATCTGTTCGGGTTGTCTTGAGAAACATGAACATAAGTTAGTTGGGCTCCACCGAAAACACAACCATTGTTTGAGCTATTTTGGAATCAAGAGGGAGACCAAATAGCCTATGTTCGTCTGCATCTAACAACGTGTATAACTACCCAAATGGAATTCATAAGTCATACAAAAACGAGTAAAGCTTTCCCATTTCCAATTTTACAAAAATGAAGTTTTTTTTGCTAAGTGTCTTAGTTATAAGCTACTTCGACATCGATGATCCACCGAGGAGATTTCCTGGTCCATGAACTCTAGCCTGTCAATACCATCCATATGGATGAAAGTTGGCATGAGTTCAATAACCAGACTTTCGCATCCAATTCAAATCCGGCGAGAACCAGTTCATCAATCCCTAATTTCCGGCCAAAGATTTCGTTAACTGCCACAGCCACTGCAGTGACACTGGCAGCTCAAACATAAACCACTCCAAAATCGAAAATTTGGATATTTTTTTTCCCGTAAAATTAAAACAAAACTGAAGAGAACCTTCTTAAACCCGTCTTGTGGATTTTATAAATTAATTCAAAAGAGTTGAAACACTGAGAACTGAGGAGCAAAACAGCAACACACACAATTGAGAGACAGAAACACAGCAAATCGATTTTTAAACAAATTGAATCCGTAAAGAAATGAAAATCAGAGATTGAACAAGCAAATGTTTCAGAATCATTGGCCACGCGGGGTGCGGCTACTTTCTGCATTTCTAATCGGGTAGAAATACGGATGCGCCTGAAAAATCAACATAATTATCAATTCGATTATATATAACCTAAGATACTCTTTAAAGAGATCACAAAGAAAAATAAATAATATTGTTTCTTACCATTGCTTCTTTAGCAGTTGGCCTTTCTTGGTGATCATATTTCAGCAATTTGTCCACAAAATCAACAGCCTTTTTAAGAAAAATAAAAGAAAAACTGAGTTATCCGAAAAAATCCGGTTTTCAGAGTTGATGAACTTTGACCATGGCTTCCGGCTATGTCTATATATAAAAATTATGTGTATAGGTAGGCTTCTTAAATATAAATAGAGAAAAGCAAATTATGTGTACCTCAGGAACTGCTAAGTGCTGGTTTTCAGAGTTGATGAACTTTGACCATGGCTTCCGGCTATGTCTATATATAAAAATCAAGAGTGCATAATTCAAAATTTAGAAATGGGAAGGCGAAAACTGGGATTTTGAAAGTTTTCAAGAACTTTAAAAATTGGGATACCTCCCGACGAGGGATGCAAGATTAGGGTCCAGTTCTATGCGGTATCTGTTTAAATAGGTATTGAGTTCGTCTGTGCCAAGCACCTGCCATAGTTATAAACACATAGTTAGCTTGGAGGAGCGTAACAGATGCTCAGTGGTAAGGGACATGATGATTCAAAGATATTCAAAGATGAAAGCTTTTCAAAATCTTACCTTTGCAATTTTGACCAATTGGTCATAGTTGTCATGACCATAAAAGAAGGGTTCCTTGCGGAATATCTGCAGAGAAATTCGGCATCAGATGCGACAATAGAGTATAAATCACTGTATCTCCAGGAAAGTAATATGAAGGTTCTGAAATCTGAAAACGTACAGGTAAAATAAACAACACACACAAAATAAACTAAATGGCTTTAAACGCTCTCACCATTCCAGCAAACATACACCCAAGACTCCACAAGTCTAAGGAATAGTCATAGTCCTGTAAATCCACCAGCAGCTCTGGACCTTTGAAGTATCTGCTCATCAAATGAAGCGAGTTAAATCACGTGAAAGATTAAGAAATGCTTCATATAAGCTAGATGTTAAATATAAGAACATGTTTCCTCTTCTAAAAATCCCAAGAGCTGAGCGCATGCAATCTTCTACATTAAAAGTGTGTGCATTTCTCATGCGGAGGACCCATTGTTGAGCAATTATAACAAAGAGAATCCTGCAGAGAAGAGATTAGCAAACAACCAAAGGGACTACCTTGAAGCAACACGAACATTGTATTCTTTCCCAGGATGGTAGAACTCAGCCAAACCCCAGTCAATTAAACGTAGTTTCCGTTGCTCGTGGTCAATCATGACATTATGCGGTTTCACATCTCTGTGCATGATTCCACGCGAATGGCAGAAATCCAGCGCCTGCATAAACGTTATTGAAAGACAGCAAAACAAAATTAGTAAAACGAATTAGTAGCTTTTAAACTGGATAGTATTGGATTCACAAGTCAAATAATTCCAGACACTATACATTAATCTACCAATTACAGTTGCCAGAGCATCAAAGAATATTAAATACAAGAAATCCCGGTCTAGGATCCAACAAACTTGATTACTTACCTTTAGAAGTTCATAGATATAATATCGAACATCATAGTCTGAGAAAGTTGGATAGAGGACTTTAAAATCCTTATTGTTCACGTGTTCAAATATCAAGCTGGGCGTCTTCGACTGCTGATCTCTAACAATGTCGAGCAATTTTACAATATTCGGCCCACCGCAGAGGTTCTGCAGAATCTTAATCTCTCTTTTGATCTGCATCAAGGAGTAGCAAAATATGAATTCAAAACACGCTTCATCCTGAGCATAAAATTCCCAAAACGAGCAAGCGGCTGAATCTACAAACCTTCTTCTTCTTCACAGGCTTCAAAATCTTGATAACGCATTTTTCGTTATCAGTGGCATGGATACCTTCAAAGACCTCACTGTATTTTCCCCTTCCGACCTTCCTCACCACCTCATAATCATCCTGTACACTGCAGCATCAATGAAGCTACCTTAAACACTGATATACCCAATAGTAAACCACCCCACACACAAACTCAAGATAAACACAGCATCAATGAAGCTACCTTAAACATGAATAATATAAGGTTTGTGATTTTAATACAAATCACTCCGAATGCTAGATTGAATACACCCCTAGATTGAATTAAAATTGTGCGAAACGAAACCCTAAATCTACATTCCACGTGAACCATAAATCCCTCTAATTCATCAAAACCAATCTCATACCAAAGGCAAAGATCTAGATAGCTATGTAATTAGGTTGAAGGATTACCCCCATTGAACAGCAAGGGATTCATAATCCCAATAATCCTTGGGCCTAACAACGTTGACATCGGCGTAAACCCTAGCCTTCGACGGCGCACCGGCACGCCGGATAGATTTTCCGATCTTCTGCGCCAGCGTTTCCGATTTATCCAAACCTTTCACGCGAGATTGATGTTGTTGTTGTTGTTGCTGTTGCTGTTGCTGGCGCAGATGTTGACGGTAAAGAGAGGCGCTCGAGGCGAATGGACGGAGGTCACGGAGCGAGGAGAGGGAAGAGAAAAGGAGGTTCCTTTTCGCCGGAGACGAGGAAGAAGAAGAAGAAGCGATGGAGAGGAAAGAGAAGAGGTTGTCGTTGGCGGCGGAAGCGTTGCGAAGAGAGGAGATTGTGAATCCACCAAAAGGCCTTAAGGCCATTTAACATTTAAGTCTCGAGAATGAGAAATGAAAGAGAAGGTAACGAAATCGATTTTCTTTCTTCTTTTTTTTACTTGAAACGGTAACGTTTTGTGTTTCTTTGGCCCTACTTCTTTGGATTCTTGGAGATCTGCGGACCTTAATGGCAAAATCACGGAACCGAACCGAACCGTACCGATTCCGACCTAAAATCTATAAAAAATATTTGATAGATCCTAAATTCTTATATCCATAGAATTAGAATCAAATCCGAACTGAATCGAGAACCGGTCAGGTACTCTAAATATCTATCTATATATATAAAGGAGAATGATTCAAAGTTAGTAATTCGCAAGATCGCGACACGTGTCAAGTTAATCCATTAGATTTTGACACGTGTAAAACAAAGTATCATTTAGATTTTAACACATAATATTAATAATAAAGGAAAAAACTATAATTTAGACTTAATCCTAAAAGTAAAGTTAGCACAAAAAATAAAAAAAAAATTTGTTTTTAGATTAAGAAAATCTATGTTAAAGGTTTTTTTATTTAACAATAAAGAAAAAAATATAAAGTAGACTTAATCCTAAAAGTAAAGTTAGAAAATAAAAGAAAATAAAAGTTGCTTTTAGATTAAGGAAATTGATCTTAAATTTTTTTTTTTAAATGAAAAACAAAATTCCTATTTTGATTTTTAAAAGATAAAAGCTAATTTAAAAAAAAAATTCTATTTTGATTAAGGAAATTAAAAAAATGAATAAATTCTATAAGGAAAATGAATTCTAATTCCTCAACTCTATATACATAAGTACGTATTAATCGCTTGATAACTAAAAATCAAAATTAAAAAATTTAAAATCGATTAATAAAAAAAACTTAAAAATTCTGAAAATTCAAAGTTGAAAATTTAATCTTAAAAGATAAAGTTACAAAAAATTAAATTAAAAAGTTAATAATTAAATTTATCCTAAAAAGTAAAATTAATATATATAAAAAAACATTCCATAGGTTTTCCATTTAGATTAAGGAAATTACTCATAAAAGTAAAATAATTATAATTTCCCACCTCTATATAAACCACAATTTGGTAGTGTGTCAATTACATACCAAAAAAATAAAAGTTCAATAATCATATCCAAAACTATTTACTGTATCTTTTCACCAAATTTTTCTTTCAAGTTATATATTTATTTCATCGTAAACTTTGTTTCTAAATTTATGTATTATATATTTTCACGGATGATCTAATTTTGATTTTCATTTTTTAGTCTTTAATTTTTTTAATGGGTTATAAAATATTAAATTACAAACCTGCATATATGCGGGTACTTATCTAGTAATTATATACACATAAATATTAGTTAATTTTTAGGGTATGTTGGGTATATTTTTTGTTTTATAGATATATTTTCTTTAGTTTTTCGGGTTTTTGGGTATATTTTTTGGATTTTTGGGTATAATTTAGGATTTTCGTGTAATAAATACCCGAACCGATTAAGATCCAAATTTTTTTGGGTTTTTACCAGTTTTTGAATTTCTTAACCAAACTGATCCGAAATCGATTGGAACCGAACCATAACTGATATGAAACCCTATCGATTTCTAAATGGGTCCAAAATCTTTCTAACCGAAAGACCCGGGACCAACCCGAATATCGGAATGCCCATACTTATCACAAAATCTAGGCATGTTTATTTTGAGTATCGAGACGGGAAACAATAGAAAAGAATCGGGAACGGATAATTTGGGTATTGAAAAAACATTACTCGAAGTATTTCTGATAGAGAAACGGGACAGGCTCGGAAAATTTGGGTAGCTTAAATAACTATCCAAATTCTCACTAGTTGGGAAGAGTCAACTTTGAAACATATTATCTTGGATAATTCGGGTAATTTCAAGAAAATTTAGGAAATTTTAGATAAATTTTCAATAATTCTTTTAAAAAAAGAAGAGAATCAAACGAATAATAATACGTTCTATATATATATATATATATTTTTTTTTGTAACCGGTTGAATAAAATAAACAATCTCAAACGGATAATTATTTAAATAGAGCGGAAAGGATGCAAAATGGATTGAGTTTCCCGTCAATCCGAACAGAAAAAAGGAGAATGCATAGCTGATGATTACGAATTTAATTACAAGTCAATAAGTATTTACTTAGGAATAAATTTGTTGAAGCCAAATACGAGTATTTTGGTGGGTACACATAAAACAGATTGATTTTAAATTTTATCATTAGAAAGTAGCGATCATCTTTACTCACAGATAAAAGTTTCCAAGAACAATCTTAATCTCCGACTACAAACGATAATAGCATATGGTTTTCATGATACTTCACTTCTAACTTACAGAAAATTCTAATTTAGGACTACAACTAACATATTGTCTCTAGAGATACTTACCAAAGATCTAAGGCCTTGTTTACTTAGATAAGCGTGGGACACAAAAGTCAACAAGCAGACCCGTTGGCTCTATGACCTGAGACTCGTCGCCATTTTTCGGTACACTGAGAAACATAAGGGTCAAAGACACTTCGACAAATGAAGTCTTCTTCTTGTAGCATATCTTCACATTTGTTGATCCCGGGGATCGCTAAGTATGTTTAAGAAGTTGATTATGGGATGAGAGGCGAGATTTTCGTTAATTAGAGCAGTTTAACCACTATTAGGGCAGGTCGGGAGAAAGATGAGTAGGCCGGGGGCCGTGTTTCCTTTTATTGATGATGAGAGAAGTGAACAATTTAGAATTACGAACTGGTTCCGAAGGACGTCCAGTTCGGCGTTCTAAATCGCTGTCTTGTTACAAAGAGAGAGAGAGAGGTCGGGTATATTATCGTAGGCAAAAGTTGCCAAAATCCAAAAGTCCCCCTCATTAATGACATCGAGGGGTATATATAGTGGCAGTTGACTTCCTGCTCCCCGGGATCTCGGGCCCACGTGTCGTTCTCGGCCCGTTTCGCGGGTAGAGTGGCCTAGGAGGCGTGTCCCGGTTTTCGGGGAGACGAGGGGCAATGATGAGCTCGGCGTGGCGTGTTGTAGAGCAGCGCACTGTTTCGCCAACTCCTTTCCACGTGTCCCCTCCTCCTCGGTTGACTTCTGCAAAGTTGTTGAGACGTCCAGTCGAGGCCGTGTCTCTACGCAGTTAGGGTACTGTTCCACCGGCTCCCCACGTGCCTTCTGCTCTTCTGAAACTCTTGCTTTGGTAAAGCGTCAGTGCGCACCCGAGGTGAGAGCTCGGGATAGAAGCTCGGGGCGCGAGCTCGGGATCTATGAGCGCGGTCAGGTCGACGACCGAGCTGAAGAGGGGAATTTCCTAAGATGGGCCTAACTAAATGGGGGTGCTAGGCCCACTTCCAACAATTAGCCCCCCCCCCCCAGTTCGGTGTCGCGAGCCGATGCGAGTGATCCGAAGTTGAACTGGTGTTAGTTCGGCGCATCTTAGGACGGTTCTTCGAAATTCGGTCGGATGAGCGCGGGGTCTGGCAGCCCGGATTTGAGCCCGTGCTCGTGGGTGTTTATTCCTTCGATAATCCGTAGATGTTGGCGCGTGCCCGTCACGTGGGAGAACGAAAGGTAAACTCCTTTTTCGCGTGGGATGCCCACGCGCGGCGTGTGATAGACGCTTCGCGGTTATCGAGGCGTCCCCTGCTTTTTGGCGCGGGAACACGAGGAGTCGTCATCATTAGGTTTCTGGGCGGCCGCACATTTTTTGACACGTGCCCATGCGTCGCTTCACTGTCCCCCTTCTTCTATTTAAACCCTTCTTCTTCCTCCTGTTAAAACCCTTCTGCGCACATACTCTCAAGGTAATTCCTTCTTCCCGATTTCTTTGATTCCTCCTTTCCCTTCTTTTCTCTGTGTTTTTTCTCGGTTCCTTTTCTTCTTCGTATAATGGCGCCGTTGTTAGACGGAATCCGGGTCGAATCGAGTGATGAATCGGCATCCCGTGATGACCGCAGCGATCCTCCGAGTTCCTCCTCCGATGGCTCCGAGCACAACTCTCCGCGTCGAGGGGCAGATAGTGGGGAACAGTCTCCTCCTTCGATTCCGAGGGCCCCCCCATCGCTCCCTGGGACCCACCTCCGAAAGAAGGTGGTGGTGGCGTCTTCCTCTGGTGGTCGTGGTGGCGTTCAGATTATGAGAGGAACCGGGCGTTTAGGCGACCGGGGTGGTCGTCAGGGCGGCCGCGGCGGCGGAGTACGGGTGGCCAGGGTGAGGTCTCCCCTGGTTCCCTACGAGCAGGGCGGTTCACCGACCTGGAGCACAGCGGAGTCGGTGAATCTGCTGAGGGACTTGTGTGACTTCCCTACTGGCCTCGAGCTCCGGCTCCCCAGGGCGGGCGAGCGCCCGTGGACTCCTCTGGCGGGCTTCGTCTGCCTGTACGAAGGGTTTTTTCAGAAGTGCGGGCTGCGCCTTCCTCTCCCCGGGCTGTTCGTCCAGTACTGCCGGGCGCGGGGTTTGGCCTTCTCGCAGGTCTGCCCATCCACGATCCAAGGGATGATCGTGCTGCTGACCCTGGGGCACGAGTGCGATGTGGAGGTGACGGTGCCTATGTTCGAGGCCCTCACCCAGCAGAAGGCGAACCCTGGTATCTCGGGGACTTACTATGCTGCCTTCAAGCCCGCGGCGAACATCCTGGAGGCGCCCAGCTCGGGGTCCAAGGCCAGCAAGTTGTCGAAGGTCGAGGACTGGTCTCGGAGCTACTTCTATGTCCGGGCTTCCGAAGTGGCTGGTCTCGATCCGTTGGCGCGATACACCCGGGATTGGAATTTTTCCCCGGGTAGGGGTCTGTAGATCGAACTGCCCCTCTTTTTCTTAGTTTCGATTTGACTGATGTTTGCTCTTCTTTCAGGCCCACACTCTTCTAGGTATAAGCTGCCGGACTACGCGGGTATCGTTGCTGTGCTCAGGTCGGTGCACGACAGAGAGTGGAAGTCATTCACCTCGGGGAGGATTGAAGCTGCGATGGCCGGAGGTCGGTAGATATATATATATATATATATATATATATATATATATATATTTTTTTTTTTTTTTTTTTTTTTTTTTTTTTTTTTTTTTGCCGAGCTGATGGGTGCCGCCAATGTAGGTCGAGCACGGTTTGCCAATCCGCTGTACGCGGACTCCTTTGTGGCACCGCCGCCACCAATGGTTGAAGTGCCGGTCCGGCGAGACCCGGCGCCGCGGGCTGGGGGGAGTCCTCCGGAGCGGCTCTCTCGAAGAAGAGGGCGGTCGATTCTGCCGGCGTTAGGGCTGGCAGGAAGAAGAGGAGGACCGAGGTTGGAGGGTCCTCGACCTCGGGCCCTCCAGCTGATAGAGATGCCACAGGAACGCAGGAGGGGTTCTTGACTTCAGGCCGGGAGTCCGGCCGGCCTGAAGAGGCTGGTTGCGAGCCCGAGGGCTCCCGAGGCGCCCTCGTCGGGGAGGCCGAGGTGCCTGCGGGGGAGGTCGACGTGGCCCGGGCTCTAGCGATCGAAGGGGTCGCTGACGAGGAGGCGGAGGGCGGTGAAGCGGCCGTCGTTGTGGAATAAGGGCGGGAGGCCGCCGGTAACCGAGGCGGTGTGGCTGCGGAGGGTCCCGAGGGAGAGCCTCAGGACTATAGCTTCTACTTCTGCCACGAAGATGGCAACAGCCAGATCATCGTGGACCAGGACGAGTGCGCCGAGCTGGCGCATGCCATGATGTTCGGGCAGAAGCACCCGCACTACGTCCCGCTGGAGATGGCGGAGGGCGATACCTCTCGCCAGGTGGCGCGATCCGCAGCCCGGGTAAGTTTTTGTTCTGCGGCTGCTTTATCATGAATTGTCATATGTTCGTTCTAACGGTCGGTTTGATGCAGACACTGGCCCTTTCTGCCTTTCTGGCAGAGGCCTACGAGAAGCGACTCGCCGAGAAGGACGCGTCGCTTCAATATTTGAAGGCGAGCCGGGATACCAGGTCGGAGTGCCAGTCCCTTCTCTTGCGTGGGCTCGAGAAGGAGCTGAAGGATGAGAGGGCCCGGTCGGCGGGGCTGGAGGAGGAAGCGGCGCGGCTACGGGCCCGGACTGGAGAGGTGGGCAGGCTTCAGGCCGAGCTGGAGGCTGAGAGGGCCCGGTCTGTCGCGGAGCGGGCTCGGTCGGCTGCTCTGGAGGAGGGCAACAGTCTCCTGAGGGGGGAGAGGGAGACGCTCCGCTCCAAAGTTAAGGGGCTGGAGGCCGCTATAGACCGGGCCAAGGTGGCCGTGGCTGCCGAGAGCGAGCGGGTATCAGCCCGGTGGGAGGCGCGGAACCGGAAGTGGTCCGCGAAGATGGAGAAAATCCGCGCCCACCTCGATGGGCGTCAGAGGGCCCTAGAGCCTCACCTTTTGCTCAATCAGGTGTCCGGAGTGAAGGCATGCCTCAGGAGGATGGAGGCCGAGGACAGTCTGGTGGTGCCGTGGTACCGGTACCAGAAGCTGGACGAGGATGAGGAGGCATTCGGTGCCGTGCTGGATGCGATAGATTTTCCGGACTTGACCCCGGAGGATCTGGACATCCCTCTGGACCGTAGTCACGGCATCCAGCTCGAGCGGCTTATGCCCGTCACTCCTTCGGAGGCGCCCTACGTGGATCTGACTGCGGACGCTCCCCCCTCGGTTGCCGAGGCCGTTCAAGCTGATGCACCCGCGCAATATTCGGCCCCGCAAGACTCGGCCCTTCGCGCTGAAGAGGACGCGGACGCCCCTGCGCAAGACTCGGCCCCTCTTGCTGATGAGGCCGGTCCCGAGGCGCCGTCTGGTGAGGCCGCGGTTGGGGAAGGGGGGTCCGAGCAGCCCTTCCTTGGTGAGTATGGCACCAATGCGAGGATGGTGGACCCGAGCGATTTAGGTGGTACCCGTGCTGACGGGGGTGAAGACCCACCGGCCGATGCGGCCTTGTAAAAAAAAACTTCTCTCTTTGTTTTTTGTAGTTTTTCCTTTTTGTTTTCTTCTCTTTTGTAAAGACCGGGCCGTAGGCCGTTTATGTAAGGACCGGACCGTTGGTCCCTTTTTTTTGTAAGTGCCGTTTCGAGGCCTTCGTAATGACTAGGCCGTGGGCCATTTTATGAAAACGAGGCCGTTGGCCCTTTCTCTCTTTTATTTTTGTAAGTGCCGTTTAGAGGCCTTCGTAATGACTAGGCCGTGGGCCCTTTTACGATAACGAGGCCGTTGGCCCTTTTGTGATAATCGAGGCCGTTGGCCATTATTTTTTTTTTTTTTTTGTGTGCCATTTCGAGGCTTTTTTATCGGTAGGGTAGGTCGTAGACCGTTCCCTGTCATGTAAGCAGGTCGTGGACCGTGCTCTTGTATTGGGTGCGAGGTACGACTCGGCTTGAGATACTTAATGCTTGTGTATCTATAATATTTTTAGTGGGTGCGAGGTGATCTCGGCTTAAGGCACTTATTGCTTGTGTACCTTGTTTTTTTGGTGCGGGTAGCGAGCCCGGCTTTGAGACACTTAATGCTTGTGTGTCTAGTAGAGGTGCGAGCCCTGGGGCCCGGCTTTAGTACTTATTGCTTGTGTACTATGGGGGTGCGAGCATTGGAGCTCGGCTTTGGCACTTATAACTTGTGTGCCGGGGAGAGCGAGCACCGGAGCTCGGTCCCCTTTTTTTTTTGTAGTGCGAGCATTGGGAGCTCGGCTTTTTTTTTTTTTTGTAGTGCGAGCGTTCGGAGATCGGTTTTTTTTTTTTTTTTTTTTTTTTTTTTTTTGTAGTGCGAGCATTTGGAGCTCGGCTTTTTTTTTTTTTTTTTTTTTTAGAGATGGTCGGGGACCGTATTCCTTTGTCGAAAAGGTTTTACTAGATTAATAGCTGAGCCCTGGTTAGGGGTTGCCTACGTACCCTTTTGTAGAAGGGATCAAGCCAGTCGTAGTTCGATTGTTTACAAAGACGGAGAGCGGAATGGAGCCCGGGGGCTCAATAGTGGAAGCGTTTGAGGTTGATCGAGTTCCAGGAGCGCGGGATTGCGTCGCCGGCCATCGTGACTAGCTCGTAGACCCCGGGCTTCACGACCTTGGAGATAAGGTAAGGACCCTCCCAGTGTGCACCGAGCTTGCCTGCGTTGAGCTCGACAGTGTTTTCGAAGACTTTGCGGAGGACCAGGTCGCCCTCGGTGAAGAACCGGCCTCGAACCTTCTTGTTGTAGTATTTTGAGGCGAGCTGCTGGTAGTTTTGGATTCGGAGGAGGGAATGGTCCCGCTGCTCCTCAAGGAAATCCAACTCGCTGAGTAGGATGTCGTCGTTCAGTGCGGGTTGCTGGGTGAGCATAGCGCAGCGGGGAGTGGGGAGCCCGACCTCGGATGGGGCCATTGCTTCCATGCCGTGAGAGAGGCTGAACGGTGTGCGATCTGTCGGTGTTTTTGGCGTTGTGCGGTGGGACCAGAGGACTCCATCCAGCTCGTCGGCCCAGGACCCTTTCTTGTCATCTAGTCGCTTTTTAAGGCCGTCGAGAATGGTTTTGTTGGTGGCCTCGGCCTGCCCATTTCCTTGTGGATACCGCGGGGTGGATTTACTCAACCTGATTTTCCACTTCGCGCAGAAGTCTTCGAAGAGGAGCGATGTGAACTGGGCACCGTTGTCGGTCACTATCTCGTAGGGCAGCCCGTGCCGGCAGATGATGAACTTCCAGACGAACTTTCGGACGTCCTCGACCGTGATCTTGGCGTAGGCTTCGGCTTCGACCCACTTGGTGTAGTAGTCGGTCATGACTAGGAGGAAGCGCTTTTGGCGAGAGCGGGGAAGGGGCCCGACTATGTCCATGGCCCATCGCATGAAGGGGTAGGGTGCTACCGCAGTGGTGAGGAGCTCGGTGGGACAGTGAATGAGGGGACCGTGACGCTGGCACTTCTCACACCGGGCTGCGAATTTTTCGCAGTCTTGAAGCATTGTTGGCCAGTAGTGCCCTTGGTTCCGTATTCTCAGGGCGAGAGCCCGGCCGCTGGAGTGGTTTCCGTCGGCGCCTTCGTGCATTTCCCTCATCACGTCGATGGTCTCCTGCCCGTGGAGGCAGCCGAGCAGGGTTCCCGAGGCGCTCCACCGGAACAGATTGCCGTCCAGCATCGTGTACCGGGCACACTTCTTTCTTAGCCGTCGGGCGGCCCACCGGTCTGGGGGATGAACGCCGTCTGCGATGTACAGCAGTAGGTCGATTCGCCAGTCCGGCAGTTCGAGCTCGGCCGGAGGTGGCGGCAGGACTTCGGGAGGCGGCGCCTCTTCGTCAGGGTGCGCGGCCTGGGGGTTGATCAAGTAGGCCCCTTTCGGCAGCTCGATGCTAGGGAAGTCGATGCTCTCGACCGGGATCACCCGTCGTTGGGCTGGGGCCGAGGTGGAGGCCAGCGCGGCGAGAGCGTCTGCGGAAGTGTTATCGCCTCGGGGAATCTTTGTCAGGGTGAACTCGGAGAAGCCTGCGGCCAAGCCTTGTGTCACCTTGAGGTAGGCGTCCATGCGATCGTTCTTGGCCTCGTACTCCCCGCTGAATTGATTGGCGACGAGCTGGGAGTCGCAGTAAGCTTGGATTTTCTTCGCCCCGACCTCCTTCGCCAGACGCAGGCCGGCAATCAGAGCTTCGTACTCTGCCTCGTTGTTTGACGCCGGGAAGGCCAGACGGAAAGACTGCTCGAGGATCTCCTTGGTTGGGGACTCGAGGCGTATGCCGACGCCGGACCCGTGCTTGGAGGCCGATCCGTCGACATGCAGGCTCCATACTTCGGGGACTTCGCTGACCGCCAGCTCGGGCGCCAACTCAACTAGGAAATCAGCCAGGGCCTGAGATTTGATCGCGGTCCGACCTCGGTATTCAATTTCATACTCGCTCTGCTCAACAGCCCACTTCATTATCCGGCCCGATCTGCTTGGGCTGTGGAGGATGGTTCTGAGGGGGTAGGTGCTTAGGACGGCAATCGCATGGGATTGAAAATAAGGCCGGAGCTTCCTAGCTGCGACGACCACTGCCAAGGCGAGCTTCTCCAGAGACGGGTACCTGCTCTCCGCGTCATCAAGGGATTTGCTGACGTAGGAGATGGGCCTTTGGTCACCCCGATCTTCCCGTACTAGCACTCCGCTGACTGCTGATGCGGAGATGGCGACGTAGAGGTAGAGGATTTCACCTTCCTCTGGCTTGGACAGGACGGGAGGAGTGGATATGTACTCCTTCAGCTGTCGGAGGGCGTCTTCGCATTTGTCGTCCCATTCGAACCGCTTATTGGCTCGGAGCAGCTGGTAGAACGGGAGGCACTTGTCGGTAGAGCGGGAGATGAATCGGTTCAGCGCGGCGATTCTTCCGGTGAGTCGTTGTACTTGACGCGTGCTCTCCGGGGATTTGAGCTCGATGATAGCTCGGATCTGCTTGGGGTCGGCCTCGATCCCGCGCTGGGTGATGATGTACCCGAGGAATTCGCCCGAGGTGACGCCGAAGGAACACTTGGCCGGGTTCAGCTTCATGTTGTATTCGTTCAGCGTCCGGAAGCAGGACCGGAGATGAGTGACGTGGTCGGCCGCCACCAGGGACTTTACCAGCATGTCGTCTATGTATACTTCCATAGTGCGGCCTATTTGGTCGGCAAACATCCGGTTGACGAGCCGTTGGTAGGTGGCCCCGGCGTTCTTGAGTCCGAAGGGCATCACCTTGTAGCAGTAAATGCCTCGGTCCGTGATGAACGCGGTCTTCTCCTGATCATCGGGGTGCATGGGGATCTGATTGTACCCCGAGAAGGCGTCCATGAATGAGAGTAGCTCATTCCCCGCGGTGGCTTCGACGACTTGGTCGATTCGGGGGAGGGGAAAGCTGTCCTTCGGGCACGCCTTATTGAGGTCGGTGAAATCCACGCAGACCCTCCATTTCCCGCTCTTCTTCTTGACCACCACCGGGTTGGCCAACCAGTCCGGGTATTTGACCTCGGTTATTGAGCCGGCTGCGGTGAGCCTTTCGGCCTCGTCATTGACGGCCTGGGCGCGCTCCGGGCCCAGCTTTCGCCGCTTCTGCTTGACCGGTCTGCAGGTCGGGTCCACGTTGAGCTCGTGGCTGCACGTGCTCGGGTCAATGCCGGGCATGTCGCCAGTTGACCAGGCGAAGGTGGAGACGTTCTGGCCTTGGAACTCGACCAGCTCTCGCTTGATGCCCTCGTCGAGATCGGTGCCGATGCCGACGCAGCGGGCGGGGTCGCGTGGGTCGATGTTGACCTGGGCGACGAGATCCCGCCCTGGGAGATCCTGGGCGTCGGGCTCTCCGGGCTGAAGCGCGTTGATGGCCAGGCAGGCCGGGGCAGCGCGGCGCAGCTTGTGCTCGATGGCGAAGCAGGCGCGAGAGACCCTCTGGTTACTCCTAAGAGTGTACGTGCCGGCCTGGTTGGGGAACTTGAGGCACTGGTGGTACGTCGATGTGACCGCCCTCATCGAGTGCAGCCAGGGGGTTCCGAGGATTATGTTGTAGATCGGGGTGGTATCGAAGACCACGAATTTGACGACTTTTGTCGCCTGACCTACATAGACCGGCAATTCGATGGTGCCGATTCCGTTGACGGTGTCTCCGGCGAAGCCGGTTAGCGGGATGGAGTGCGGCTTGATTTCGACTCCGTTCAGATTCATCCTGGCCAGGGTATCCTTGAAGATGAGATCAACCGAGCTGCCCGTATCGACGAGGACTCGGTTGACGTCGCAGTCGGCTACGCGGACTTGCACGACGAGGGGATCGTTGTGGGGTTGGTGGAATCCGGCCGCGTCGGCCTCGGTGAAACATATCCCCCTCTTGCTCGTGTCCTGAGCGTCGATCTCCGGCCCGGAGTGCCACTTCAGGGAGGCGTCGGTCTTCCTCTCATGACGCTTGATGGACCGCACTGAGTCGTTGCAGGAGAGGAGGCCTCCCATGATCATCCCTATTAGAGTACGGGCTGGGGGAGGCGATCTGCCCGTTTCCCGGTCTCGCGAAGGAGATCGCCTCCGCCGATCGTCGTTTTGGGCGCGGTTGTAAGGCCTAGCCCGGTTATCCTCGCGTCCTCGGTTGTCGCGGGGTTGCACTCGATCGTCGTCCCGGGCATGCGGACGCAGTCGCTCGGGTACGTTGATTTCCCCTCGCTGAAATTGGTTCAGCAGGACCTCTTGAAGCGCGCGGCAGTGAGAGGTCGGGTGCCCCTTTCGCCGGTGAAAGTCGCAGAAGGCCGTCCTGTCGTACGGCTCGTCCGGTCGGGACTCCCTATCGCTCGGCTCATCGGGACGCCGGTCCTGCTGGCGGGGATCCCGCACGTACTTGTTCCAAGGCAATCCCTGCGCGGGGCTGGGGGGTAGTGCGGGGTCGTGCAGACGGAGGCCGGAAGGCGGTCCGTTGACAAGGAACGCAGCGGCCTGCTTTCCCTTGCTGCGCTGGTACTCGTCATCGTAGTGTTGACGAGGCTCCTGATATCTTTCCTGGGGGCGCTCCTTCGGGACCGGGGCCTTGTGGGAGGCGCTGTTTCTCGACTCGGCCGCCTTCTCCTCCTCGAGCTCGACGAAGAGTCCAGCGCGATGTAGGGCGTCTTCCAGCGAGCGCGGCCTGTTGAGCTTCATGTCGTCCTTGAAGGCCGAATCAGCTCGGAGGCCTTTCCTTAGGGCGGGGAGTGCTGACTCGTCCGTCACGTTGCTTTGGGAGGCCGTGGCCTTAAAGCGCTCTATGAAGGACCGGAGCGACTCCTTTGCTCCTTGGTTCATCGCCCAGAGATCCGCGCTGGAGGCGGACTGCCGGATGTAGATGGAGTAGTGCTCAAGGAAGATAGTTGACAGGTCCCTGAAGCTGTCTATGGAGTGCGTCTTCAGCCGAGAGAACCATGTGAGGGCCGGGCCGGTGAGGTTCTCGACGAAGAGCTGGCAGTGGGCGGCCTCGCGCTCATCTGGGGAGAAGTGAGCGCGGCCCATGGCGATGGTGAACGCCGTAAGATACTGGGCCGGGTCGGTGGTGCCCGCGTAGGGCTGGAGCTTGAGTTTCCCGAGGTGCTGGAGTGGGACGGAGGCGATCCGGCGGGTGAACGGCGTGTTTTGCGTCTCTCTGAGGACGCGGTCTATTTCCGGGGCCGCGCTGGTGGCCTGATGGATTTTGGAGGACATTGCTCGGATCGTCTCCTTCATAGCCTCGAACTCGGCGTCCCTGGAGCGCTCCGCGCTGGATCGGAGATGGTGGGCCTCGTCGCCCGGATGGCTTCCTACGGCCGGGGCGAAGCGTCCGCCCGGGCCTTCGGATCCTGACGGTGAGTCGCCAGGTCGGCTTGTCCGGATGCGCGGGGTTTCTTCCCGAGAGGCCGGCTCTCCGAGATGAACGTCGGGGGGCCCGGTGTTGTCCGACCGGTCATGGGGGGTTCCTAGCGCGGCGAACCGTTGGTCGGTGGCTCGCGTCAGCTCGTCTATTCTGGCGAGCAGGGTCTGCATCACGGCGGACAGCGTGGGCTTGGGGCGCGTTGCGGGCGGCAGAGCCGTCGGAATGAGTGGACGCTGGAGCCGGGGGCGGAGCCCTGAAGAACTGCTCTCGAGGAATCGGTTGGCTGGTAGCCGCCTGGGCTGACGGTGGGATGGTCGCCGTTGTTTGGGTCGTCGGCGGGGCCGTTGTCTGGGCCTGGGCCGTTGTTTGGGCCGGGGTCGCATGGTCTGACAACACTCTCGGGGGCGGAATTGCCATTTGTTGCTGCGGCTGCGACGGTGGTTGCACTGCTCCTTGCGTATAGAAGAATCTCTGAACCCCCCTCCTTCTAGCGCCAATTGTTGATCCCGGGGATCGCTAAGTATGTTTAAGAAGTTGATTATGGGATGAGAGACGAGATTTTCGTTAATTAGAGCAGTTTAACCACTATTAGGGCAGGTCGGGAGAAAGATGAGTAGGCCGGGGGCCGTGTTTCCTTTTATTGATGATGAGAGAAGTGAACAATTTAGAATTACGAACTGGTTCCGAAGGACGTCCAGTTCGGCGTTCTAAATCGCTGTCTTGTTACAAAGAGAGAGAGAGAGGTCGGGTATATTATCGTAGGCAAAAGTCGCCAAAATCCAAAAGTCCCCCTCATTAATGACATCGAGGGGTATATATAGTGGCAGTTGACTTCCTGCTCCCCGGGATCTCGGGCCCACGTGTCGTTCTCGGCCCGTTTCGCGGGTAGAGTGGCCTAGGAGGCGTGTCCCAGTTTTCGGGGAGACGAGGGGCAATGATGAGCTCGGCGTGGCGTGTTGTAGAGCAGCGCACTGTTTCGCCAACTCCTTTCCACGTGTCCCCTCCTCCTCGGTTGACTTCTGCAAAGTTGTTGAGACGTCCAGTCGAGGCCGTGTCTCTACGCAGTTAGGGTACTGTTCCACCGGCTCCCCACGTGCCTTCTGCTCTTCTGACACTCCTGCTTTGGTAAAGCGTCAGTGCGCACCCGAGGTGAGAGCTCGGGATAGAAGCTCGGGGCGCGAGCTCGGGATCTATGAGCGCGGTCAGGTCGACGACCGAGCTGAAGAGGGGAATTTCCTAAGATGAGCCTAACTAAATGGGGGTGCTAGGTCCACCTCCAACAACATTCGCAACAGTATCTCCTTCGATCTTCTTTCCCCCACACAAAATCACGTCTCTAAGTCCAACATAGCTTGTTTCAGTACCTGACGGGCCATAGTAAATTCCCTGCCACACAATAAAAAAAATTGAACAAGATTAGATCAAACCTTTTTATCAATAATCTTTGAAAATTTCAAAATTTAACTAATTAGAGCACTGTACATCTCCAACACGATCAATCTCCGGACTGAACACATGCAGTTTTGCTCCTACTGGTTGATGCTTTAACAGCTCAAATGCTTCTTCCAATTTCTTAGCCTCAATCACTTCTGCTTTCATGGGAACGCGAGGCATGAGATAAGCAAATGGGGGAACCTTGAACACACATCCCAAATGTCCCCAATGTTCTCTTTTCGGTATCCCTTCTTTCAAAGCACACTCAAGGCAGTCTTTGACGGTTAGCTTGGGGCGTTGTTGATCCGTTTCTCCCTGCCCGGATTCCTTCTTGGGACCAGCGTTGTCCACCAAATACTGAGCTGAGTACTCAGTAAACTCACTGTCGAGCTTTTTTGAGTTTCAGATATTTAGGTATTAGAGGTCTAAGACCTATTTGAGTATTTCATTTTTCAGATTAGGTTCGGTTTATTCCATCCGAATTCGAGTCGGTTTCGGATATCCAAAATTTATCCTACATACTAGACAAAAACTAAAAAAATTAGTTCAATTTAAATAAAAACTGATTAAATTTTGCAAAAACTGTTTAATTTTGATAAATATAATTCATTTTTTTTGGATATTTCGGATTTTTGATTTTTTCAGTCTAAACATAACTAATATATTCGGTTTATAATTATAATTATGAGTATTTTGGTTATTTCAAATATAAATTTACATGATATTTTTTGAATATATAATTCTATTTCATATATCTCGAGTACCCATTCGAATTTTAGTTCGGTCCGGTTTGGATACCTAAAATATTTTATAAAATGAATTATTCGAATATTTATGAAAATTTGGTTCAGTTTGATACCTACTAATTCGGTTTAGTTCCGATTCAGTTTTTCGGTTTCTGATATTTTGGCCAGGCCTACATTCAACCATGAAAACCCAACAAAAAATTCCATAACCATGATGCGTAAACGGTTCGGTTCGATTTGGATTGATGGTTTTGGTTCTGTTTTCTCCACTCAGATTCTTCTCCAACTGGGCAAAACCCCTTTTATCCTGACGATAGATAAAGAGACGATTGATTGCTAAAAAAGCTCACAAAATCTCATTTCTCCATTCCTGATCCAAACTATGTCCAAATCTAGGGTTTATACTGATGTTAACGTTGTTCGTCCCAAAGAGTACTGGGATTACGAGTCTCTCGTTGTTCAATGGGGGTAAAATCACAAAATCTTCATCTCTCTTCTTCTCTTGCCCAATTCATGATTTTTTTTAAAAAAAACTTCTTTGTATTGCTTTTATGGCGTCTTCCGGTGTAATTTGGTTTATTCCCAAATCGAATTCGAATTCGAGAAAGTGGAATCTTAGGGTTTTTGACCTTAGGTCTTTGATCACACTGTTGTTAAAGCAAATATGTAATTTAAAGTGTAATACTTGACTCTTTTGTGGTAATCTTCTTCAGTCACCAAGATGATTATGAGGTTGTGAGGAAAGTTGGTCGAGGAAAATACAGCGAAGTTTTCGAAGGCAAAAACGTCAACACGAACGAGCGCTGCGTTATCAAGATCCTCAAACCCGTGAAAAAGAAGAAGGTTGATCAATCTTGCATTACATAAACACTTCTGATTTGTGTTGTTTGGTTTCTCCTGAAAATCCGATGTTGTGCAGATAAAGAGAGAGATCAAAATACTGCAGAACCTCTGTGGTGGACCAAATGTTGTTAAGCTGCTTGATATCGTCAGAGACGAGCACTCCAAAACACCTAGCTTGATATTTGAGTTTGTGAACAGTGTGGACTTTAAAGTATTGTATCCAACATTGACTGATTACGACATCCGGTACTATATTTACGAGCTTCTCAAGGTAATCTATCGCTCTTCTACACATATGGTTTCTACCAAGGGAATCCATAGCTGATGATATTGCGTTTGTTGAACTTCAGGCATTGGATTACTGTCATTCCCAAGGAATAATGCATAGAGATGTCAAGCCCCACAATGTCATGATAGATCATCAGCTGCGTAAACTTCGCCTGATAGACTGGGGCCTTGCTGAGTTTTACCATCCCGGAAAAGAGTATAATGTTCGAGTTGCCTCGAGGTAATATCAGAACTCAAATCCACCTGCCTTGGCATGTCCAATAAGGGCCTTTATAGATGCCTGATGATTGAAGCTTTTAAAATGTTAAGTTAGCTTCGCAATCAAAGCTTGTTGTGCTTCTTTCCGTAGTTATTATTTACATTAAGACTAAAAAATGTGTGAATTGTTTGTCAGATACTTCAAGGGTCCTGAGCTGCTAGTTGATCTTCAGGATTACGACTATTCTTTAGACATGTGGAGCCTTGGTTGCATGTTTGCTGGCATGGTGAGTACTGAGAATCCCCTCCCTTCACTCACTAGTTATGCTGTTGAAGTTGTTGCACGCATTTGAATTCCTGAGTTTTTAATCGTTTTCGCCGTACTGCTAATTAACTTCTATTGTGGCTTATTCACTTATCAATGCCTGCAGATATTTCGTAAGGAACCGTTTTTCTATGGTCATGATAATCATGATCAACTTGTCAAAATCGCCAAGGTATTTCGCTAGCTTTAGGCTGCTAACTTGTTTGCATAAGATTACATTGTAAAGTTGGATCCGTTAATTTGATTTCTTATTGAAAAACCGTGCCTTCTTTGATCGCATAGGTGTTGGGAACCGATGATTTAAATACTTACCTTAACAAATATCAGCTAGATCTAGATCCTCAACTGGAGGCACTTGTTGGAAGGTTTTATTTCATCCCTGGTTCTCTTGTGTTTAAAAGTTAATACTGTTGCTTTGCTCAAGTAGGGCTCGGTTAATTTCCAGACCAATTAGTTAAAACCTGAAGTGACTCTCATTTGCAGGCATAGCAGGAAACCATGGTCCAAGTTTATCAATGCAGATAACCAACACTTGGTCTCACCTGAGGTTATACTCTTTCTTGATAATATATAAACTGCTTCGTTTCATTCTCAACTCCTTGTAGTATTGACTCAATTGTATGAACATCTTCAGGCCATTGATTTCCTCGATAAGCTTCTTCGATATGATCATCAAGACAGATTAACCGCAAGAGAAGCCATGGTAATAATCCTCGTAGACTTTTTTACCCTCACTTTTCATCAAACTTATGATCTGTGGTTGTGTTTTATAGGCTCATCCATACTTCGCTCAAGTTAAAGCTGCAGAGAGCAGCAGACTACGAACTCTGTGAAACCAAAGCTTGATGCTTTCTACTATTTTTGAACCAAACATTGTGATGTTGTAATATTAATTCAAGAAACACCCGAAGCTGTATCAAAATTGTTGTTATTTATACTTTATAATAGACATAAATGAAAGCAAAAAGCCAATATTAAAAAAAAACAGTGAAAAAAGTTCCAAACAAAGCTTCACGATATATGTAATATTATAATTATGGCAAGAGACTTAGTATTGAATCAAGTCTTTAGTAAAAAGAAACAGAACCATAATAAGTAAGTTGATCCAAGACACTTGACTTGATGATACAAACATAGAAGGATCCATACATTTACATTGGTTTCTTCACTTCTTGAGGTGAGGGAAGCAAGCGACAACATCAGCTTTCGGATGCTTGGCCTCTGCGTGCTCCCTGCATTTCACTTCCGATGTTGTGCAGATGAATGTCTGCATACAAACCTTGCACTGCATACACATGGGTAGCAAGTTATTGAATAGAAGAACACTCAACGCGATATATTCAATCACAGAGCTGCTTACTGGTAAGACTAACCAAATTCATACATGAAATGTGAAGCATTGTGCATCAACAGAAGATAAGTCTTACATATCAAGAAAGCAAAATGGGTAAGTTATTGAATTGAAGAACACTCAACTTGAAGAACATTGAATACCATCAGAAACTGTGCATCAACATGAGATAAGTCTTACAAAGACAGTTTTAACTAAGGTTTCATGAGTTCTATTTAGTACTAATAAACAATCCTAATCAGATCATCTTCAAAATTACATGATGTAAGGTTTCAAATTCCTTAACATTCCATTACATCCTCAAACTTTCTTGTTCCTTAACATGAATCCATAAGTTCTATTTAGTAGCAAATGATCACCTGAATCGACATAGCTTTCTTGTTCGCTTCCAATTGACTTCCTGTAACAGATCATAACATACAATCATTAGAAAAAAAGAAGGGATTTCTAGGATTTAAGCTCCATTTCTCTGTATATACGATTGATCGAATCCCACAAAACCTAAATCGAATCAAGAAAATCGTAAATCGGGTCGTGTTTTTTGTTTACCTTTTCCAGCCTGCCTTGCCTTCTCCAAGTTTTTCTCACGAGCCATCTTCGATTTCTGTGCGTTTCCTCCACCCATCTCTTTCTGTCTGATTCGATTACGCAGAGAAAGAGAAGAAGAAGAAGAAGAAGAAGAGACTACTCAAACCCTAATTTTTCAGAAGAGGAACGAAAAAAAAGTAGAAATATACGAAATAGAATTTGTTTTTGCCGACAATGTTGAAATTAGTCGAAAAACACACTCACAATAAATTCGCCACTTATCACTTAACGCGTTTTTTATTCTAGATAATTCGATTCACCTTAATGGGCTTTAGGCCTTTTAAGATATTGGCCCGATTAGAACCAGAAACCCTCAACAACGAGTGAGAGGTTTCCGATATGTTTCTAGCATATCATAACTTTTTTAATCCCGTAATTTTTTGCGGGGAAAATTGACTATTTCATATGTGAAGAAAACTCATATGTTAAATTTATACATGAATTATACTATCATTCTAAATTATACCATAAGTAATCAAAAATTCAAATTTCATACATAATCTAATTTATTTCGTGCTAAATCATATATACATTCGATTTCACGGTGTTAATAAACCATTATATCTTGTCAACGTGGATGCCACGTATGAAACGACATTGTTTGGATTTATGACTATTTTCTTCTTTTAGCATTTATATATGAAATACTAGGATGTGATCCGCTCTACGCGCGAGTGTGTTAACTTGTTTTTTTCTTTACTTCAAATTTAATTTAATTTTTTTTAGTTTTTAGTTTTATCTTTGTTTGTTGTTGTTTTTTTACATATTAATTTCTTTTTAAAAAATGTCATAAATTAATATTTTTTTATAAGAAAAAAATATATGTTTTTTCTTAGATAAAAATTGTAATATACAGACATAATAAGAAGCTTCTAATACGGGCGAAACCAGTAGAATAAAAGATTTAACAATCCGTCAACTTAAATTATGTTTCCATTTTTCCACAATTTAAAAAATTAAAAAGTTTTCCCAAACTTTCCTTGTTAGGATATTGCAACATTTCTTCCGTTGTCAAGATTTCTTAACGATTCAATGCTCATATGTGGCACTCCCAATTAGCTAGATGGTGGTGATTTAGTTGATCATGTGGTTTTTATTGGTTCTGAATACGGATGTTAAAGATGAGTTTTTAGCCGATGGGTACCCGAAATCTTGAATATTTCTTGAACCCATTACCCTATTTATTTTCCTAAAAAAACGTGGATTTAAAACGTTTTGTCTCTTTATTCTTTCTTTAGAAGTTAATTAGATTTCTTACAATTAGGTTTCTAAAATTCTGTTATTAAAAAAATTGGATAATGTTTTTTTTAAAACGCCATACTTAATTGGGTTTGGAAAAAATGTATAAGGGCCCAAGTAATAAAGTAATTTCAATGAGTCATCCTCTTCATCTTCATCAAATTAATCGCCAACTAAACTTCTGATCTGGTTTACAAATTCTCAGCCACGCTTCCGATGTATTCATTATTGGTCATTGCTCTCTCTCTCTTTCTTTTTAATCTATGTATATCCAATGATTCAGATTTTTTATCTGTATAGGTGATTTTTTCTGGTTTTTTTTGCTGGGTTGGTAAGATATGAAGAAGAGGAATCTATTTCTCCATTTCTAACATAGATTTCGTTAAAGAGATTATGTAGTCATTATTGGCCGTTGCTCTCTCTCTCTCTCTCTCTCTCTCTCTCTCTCTCTCTCTCTCTTTACTTTTAATCTATGTATATCCAATGATTCTAATCTATGTATATATTCATTATTGGTCGTACCTCTTTATGTTTCCTATATTTTTTTTTTCTTCGCCTTAAATGGCCGAGGATTTGGCGATAGTGAAGCCCAATTAAATTTTGTTTTATAAGAAAATTAGTGTGCATGTGGACTCGTAGGTGGCAGCATGAGAAGAGAGAAAATGTTATTTTATATATATAGAAGCGTAAGTAACAATAAAGTTAACTTAGTCTTGTGGTCGTTGATTTTAACTTCTCTTGTCCGGTTCGAAGTCGCTAATGCTTAATTTTTCTTTTTTCTTTCAATTTTCGGTGTTAATAAATCGTGAAACTACATATTTTTCCCCTGTCTTCTTCCTTTGCAAATGTCAAACCCTAAACTTCAACGACGCCACCTCCCACTTGTTTTCACCATTGTTGTCGATCTTGCTTTATTTCCTGGTGGTTTTTACTCAATTATTATAGATCTACAAAATAATATTTCCCTCAAGACAGTGACACTTTGTGCGTATTTAATCTGATACTTTGTGCGTATTCAGAGCAAGAGTGAAAAAGAGGCACAAAGTATCATATGAAATACGCACAAAGTATCAGATTGAAAACACATGATTTATTAACAAATGTAATTATACCTTGAATGAGCGATTGCTTGAAGACGGATCTGCGACCAAAGAGAAATGGCTCACGAGGTGTGGGATTCTCTTCAGAGAAATCAAGATCCTCGCATATGTGATCGTAGTCTTCCAGAATCTCTTCATCCATGAGATCATCGCGTCTGGACATTCTATCAAAAACGATAAAATTCTATCATCTATCAGCCAAAAATCAAAGAAACTCATAGATCGAATACCAATCGCGAATCTATCTTTCATATCTTTATCCGATGACATAGAAATCAATCGCAACAATCTGTGATGATTTAGATCCAATCAATCGCAATAGCACAGTTCATATATATATTCATACCCAAACCTGTATCTGAATCGCTTATTTCAGGTTAGGTAATCGGATTCATGTTTTATACTGAGGCCTGATCAATAGGAAAGACACTTCTGATTTTTTTTTTTTTGACATCAACACTTTTGATTAATATAAATTTTTAGGGATAATCATTATTGCAACACATCAAATTATATATGTTTGCCCTTATTATTTTATTTCTTTCTCCATTAATCTATTTCATATAAATATATTTGAACTGAAACTTAAAATAATCAAATTAAATCTATTAATAAAATATATTCACAAACAGTTTAAATATGTTAATTTTTTTTAAAAAAGGAGGAAGATAATGAGAATTTCTCAAGTCAAAAAGAATACCCAAAGGGAAACTTTTGTTCATAGCACCGACGTCGGCAGAATTAGAGGGATTGAGATGAAGAGAAGAAGAGAAGAAGAGAAGAAGAGAAGAAGAGAAGAAGAGAGATGGAGAGTGAGAGAGGGGAAAAGAGAAAAGAAAAAAGAAAATAAATATAGAGAAGATGAAGATGAAGATAAAATAGAATCAATCAGAAAATGATGTCCAAATCTAATACCTTTTACACACATGTGGCCCACACGTACACGAAAACTATCTATAGGGATATAGCTATTATCATGTATGCGTAGAAGTTGAACGGCTATTTTACAGGGTACAATAACGAATGAATAGTGTGCATGCGTGAAAGCTAATTTCCATAATATTAAATGGTAACTAGTGATAATACTCTTGCTAAATTTGGATACAACTTTGACATCCAAACTCTATGGTTTTTTTGTTTTGCATCCAAAATATTTAACCTTTTTAATATGTAACTAATTCATCATCCAAACGTAATTTTATTGGCCAAACAAATTGACAATAATTGGGCCATAAGATTTTGAAACTATTGGCCCGATGTAACCTATAACCTTCTGGGCGAGCAAGAGGTTTCCGTTGTTAACATCAGTCAAGATCTAAAACTCCATTTCATCTCATCTCATCTCCGACGTTTCATTTTTTTTTTCCGGCGGCTTCACCGGTTGCTTTTTGGATCGATGGGTGTGGTTATCGAGAGCTTTGTTTGGCAACCAAGCTCAAGCGTCTTCGTCTTCTTCTTCATTTCCACATTTCTGTCGATATTTCTGTTCCCCTACTTCGCTAAGAACAGAACTTTTGGTACCTTTGATCATACCGTTTCCTCTTCTTTCGCTCGGTTCCAGAGATGGTTTCTAGCTATCTACACTCTCTCCTCAGGTAACATCTTATAGATTTCTTCAAATTTTATGTACGTATGGGTCTACAGATTTATCCGTTCCTTCGTGAATTTGAAGTATCTGCGGGTGATTTCAATTTCTGGTTTCAAAACCAAATTCGATCTTCGCTGCAATTGGAATTTTCGTAGTGATGGAAGGTTTATGGTCGGTGTATGGAGAATTGGAGTTAGCCTCTTATGGCGTAAGTAAAGAATCGATGGTGTTTTATCTCTGTGTTGGCTACTCGACCACTCTTATCCTCGGTCCTTTACTTGGTGTGGTTTCTGATCTCATGTAAGTGTGATTTTTCTCAATCAGATTTGAAGTACAATGTTGATCAGAAGCAAACCCTGAATCCCATTGTTTAGGAAGTTTTGGTTTTTCAAGTGATGATTTTGTTGCTAACTTTGAATCATATCGAAACTTTTTGTAGAGGTCAGAAGAGGATTTGTCTTCTCTATTGCGTATTGCACTTCGTTTTCGGTGTGTGGAAGAGGATTACAATGAGCCCTAGTGCCTGGTTTGCAAATGTTTGCTTGTCTCTTGCTGGTCTCATATATTCATTTGGGTTTGAGACTTGGCTGGTTGTGGAACATGAAAAGGTATGTATTTGTCACCACGATTTGCGTTTGTTATTAGAACAGAAGTTCTGATTTTGTAATAGTGTTATGTGCCTTGTATCCTTGTAGCAAAGTCAGCGAAATGATTCGTTAAATGAGACATTCTGGTTGATGACTTTTCTTGAGTCTGCATCTTTAATTGGTGGTCAAGTTCTTGCGAATTGGCTTGTGGATGAAAATGTTCGGCATGGCATTGCATTGTCTGCTACGGCGTCTCTGTTATTGTCTGTTCTTGCCATTATTTGTATTGTCCGGACTGCGAAAGAGCCTTTGAAGACTTTGCCGTTTAGGGATTATTCCGCAGCTTTCTATGCATATGTTCTTGGTGGTAAGGGTTTTGTCTTCATTTTTTTATTTTGCATTGCAACTTCAGGATTTTATTTAGATTTGTAACAAAAAGAAATTGCACTTTAAATCAATTTAAACTAATCTTTTCTTTTGAATTTTATCAGATAAAAGAATATGGTTTCTAGGAACTTCACAAGCCTGCTTCCAGTTTTCCACTGCAGTCTTTTGGATTCTTTGGGCGCCAACAATAGTGGTATGATCAAAAGCTTCCGAGCATATTTTGTAGTTACTTCAACGAACTTTCATGTTTCAGAAATCATATTAGCAATGATGTTTACTTTCATTTGATGTTTAGGACATCCCGTGATCCCGAAATTGGGCTATTAGATAAGATAATTATTTCCCGACACACAAGGATCTTTTTTTATAATAAGATTAGACAACCACAGGACGATTATCCCTCTCCTCTGCTTGAATTTAAAATGAGTTATGTTGGGTCAGGCTGATGGGCGAGAAGTGAATCTGGGATTGATATATCCATGTTTCTTGGGTTCAAGAATGCTTGGAAGTACAGTATTCCCATGGCTTATGAGCGGACAATCATTGCTCCGGCTTGAAGATTGCTTAGTCTACATATACGCAATACTTGGTGTTGTGTTTTCTATAGTAGCCTATGATTATCAGGTAACTTATTTGCTAGTTTCAGAAAATATTACTCAGTGAAAAAAAAAACAGTCTCGTTGCCTACATATTGAAGGCCTCACACATATTATCTTGCAGGAAATCAGAACCTTAGTAGTACTTTTCTGCTTATTTCATGGCTTTGCTGGACTAGTACTGCCTTTGCTTGCAAGATTAAGGACCATGTAATGCTAATGCTCTTATATACATTTACTCGTTCATTTTTTTCTTCTGATTACTTAGCTAAGACAAGAATCTTTCTACTCTGTTGTGATGAACTTGTAATCTCTATATATAGGTATGTACCAAATGAACTACGTGGAGGGATGATAAGCCTTTCTCAAGTCCCAGCTAACGCAGCTATTTTGTTTTGCTTAATACAGGTATGTGCCATCAAAAAAATATAAGGAAACACAATCCTTGCTCTTTATCTTGTTAACCTGTTTTGCTTCTGTTTCAATCACGTAATTGATCTTAAAATTGCAGAGAGGGTACTCGAACAAGATCGAGAACTCAACAATGATGGCTTTTGGTGCCATTTCTTTATTCACTGCATCTGGTTGTATATATTTATTGAGACGATGGGGAAAGTCACCACACCAAGATTGGCATAAGTTATGATTATGAGTAACTCAGCGGTCTCTACGCTCTTTAGTATGGGACTTATGCAATTAAGTGGAGGCAGGACAAGGCAAATCTCAGACAGATCTACATGTTTCCTAAAAAAAAGAAACTCAGGTTGGTATGTCATCTTATGTTGATGGTCTCGCTTCGATTTTGTGTCAGCATTAGGGATGTTAATATGGGCTCAAACTCACAGGGTTAGTCCGGGCCCTGTATAAAAAATTAAGCCCTAAACCCTATATTTTATAATAAAGTTAAAAAGGGCTGAATTTATAGGGTTAAGTTTTTTACAGAGCTTAAGTTTTTAACCCAATTTTTTAAAATAAAAACCTAAACAACACCAAAATCAAATGTGTAAACCAAAATCATTTTTTTCCGCCAAAAACTTAAAACTTGTTTTCCCGCCAAAAACGTAAAATTCTGTTATCCCGCCAAAAACGTAAAATTCCGTTTTTCCGCCAAAAATGTAAAATTCCGCTTTCCCGCCAAAAACGTGAAATCATGTTTTTCCACCAAAAACGTGAAATTCTGTTTTCCCGCCAAAAACGTAAATTCTCGTTTTCTCGCCAAAAACATAAATTATCGTTTTCCCGCCAAAAACGTAAAATTTCGTTTTCTCGCCAAAAACGTAAAATCCCATTTTCCCGCCAAAAAACGTAAAGTCTCGTTTTCCGCCAAAAACGTAAAATTTTGTTTTTCCGCCAAAAACGTAAAATCTCGTTTTTCCGCCAAAAACATAAAATTCCATTTTCCCGCCAAAAACGTAAAATCCCGTTTTCCCGCCAAAAACGTAAAATCTCGTTTTCCCGCCAAAAACGTAAAATTCCGTTTTTCCTCCTAAAACTTAAAATTTCGTTTTCCCGCCAAAAACGTAAATTATCGTTTTCCCGCCAAAAACGTAAATTATCGTTTTCCCGCCAAAAACGTAAAATCTCGTTTTCTCGCCAAAAACGTAAAATCCCGTTTTCCCGCCAAAAAACGTAAAATCTCGTTTTTCCGCCAAAAACGTTAAATTTCGTTTTTCCGCCAAAAACGTAAAATCTCGTTTTTCCGCCAAAAACATAAAATTCCATTTTCCCGCCAAAAACGTAAAATCCCGTTTTCCCGCCAAAAACGTAAAATCCCGTTTTCCCGCCAAAAACGTAAAATTCCGTTTTTCCTCCTAAAACTTAAAATTTCGTTTTCCCGCCAAAAACGTAAATTATCGTTTTCCCGCCAAAAACGTAAATTATCGTTTTCCCGCCAAAAACGTAAAATCTCGTTTTCTCGCCAAAAACGTAAAATCCCGTTTTCCCGCCAAAAAACGTAAAATCTAGTTTTTCCGCCAAAAACGTAAAATTTCGTTTTTCCGCTAAAAACGTAAAATCTCGTTTTTCCGCCAAAAACATAAAATTCCATTTTCCCGCCAAAAACGTAAAATCCCGTTTTCCCGCCAAAAATGTAAAATCCCGTTTTCCCGCCAAAAACGTAAAATTCCGTTTTTCCTCCTAAAACTTAAAATTCCATTTTCCCGCCAAAAACGTAAATTATCGTTTTCCCGCCAAAAACGTAAATTATCGTTTTCCCGCCAAAAACATAAAATCTCGTTTTCTCGCCAAAAACGTAAAATCCCGTTTTCCCCCCAAAAACGTAAAATCTCGTTTTCCGCCAAAAACGTAAAATTTCGTTTTTCCGCCAAAAACGTAAAATCTCGTTTTTCCGCCAAAAACATAAAATTCCGTTTTCCCGCCAAAAACGTAAAATCCCGTTTTCCCGCCAAAAACGTAAAATTCCGTTTTTCCGCCAAAAATATAAAATTCCGTTTTCCCGCCAAAGAAGTAAAATTCGGTTTTCCCGCCAAAAACTAATTTTACCCAAAAGAAAAAAAAAGGGTTAGGGTTCATTTATAGGGCTTCAAAAAGGTCTCAAAAGAAAAAAAATATAGCCACTTCAAAAAGGTCTCAAAAGGGTTTAACCCTATATTACAAATTTTATAGGGCTTAAAAAGGGTTAGGGTTCATTTAGGACTGGGTTTTAAATAAGCAGGGCTGGGTTGGGTTTAAAAACCCTTATTAACATCCCTAGTCAGCATGAAGTGAGCAAACACACAAAACCTGGAAGCTCAAAAGTTGCCGCAAAAGCAGCATAATAGGTTTTGATTTGTTAGTTTGAGAGAATTCTATTATTTTGAAATTGATTGTTTCTTTTTTTGTTCATGTCTTTATTTTATATCTTCTTTGGACCTTGTAAGGCCTTAAAATGATTGTTTTACAAGTAAATATGAATGAAAATGGAAAGTTTCACATTTTATTATTCAATCTTTAAAATTTTCATATAATATTCACATTCCGGGTTCGAAATTCGGCAGCGGAAAATGATTTTGTTGTAAGTTTGTTTGTTCTTTCTCAAAAAAGAAATTGAAAACGTCACATTTTGCTCTTCGAGACACTAAAAACATCGAACGCAGCATATAAATGTACAAATATGGATATTTATATGTACAATATTAATATATTATCAAAAGTTCCGGTGTAGCACATTGGTTAAACTCTCATCTCATTGAAATTAGTTTCGGGTTCAAAGCCCGGCAAGATTGAGACCATGGGGGAAAGTCACCACACGAAGATTTGGCACAAATGAATGATTCTGAGTAACTCGCGGTCTGTGGTTAATGGACTTATGCAATTAATGGGAAGCAAGATAATGAAAATCAAAGAAAAATCTACATACATGTTTCCTAACAAAACTCAGGTTGGTATGTGATCTTTGTGTTAATGGTCTCGCTTCGATTTTGTAGCAGCATGAAAGCGAGCAAACACACAAATCTGGAAGCTTAAAGTTGCAGTAATAAGCAGCATAAGAGGTTTTGTTTCTTTTTGTTCATGTCTTTATATTATTTTGGACCTTTTTAGGCCTTACAAGTAATTGTGACTGTAGTTTTACAAAATTATCTGCATAATCTTGAAACGATTGATCTCTTATCCACTTTGTGGCAACCCATTTCTCCCCCTTGATAACAGGACAACTTCCATGAAGAGATATCTGCAACAACAAAATCAAAACTTGTTTGAGAAAGATCAAACATACAAAATGTCCTAATGGGTTTTGATTGTCACTGACCGGATCGATTGTTCCGTTTGGGAGCAAATTGTAAAAGAAAATGGCGTCTCCTTGCCGCGGTTTTACTGTCAAACCAACACACTTCTTATAATCATAGCTTCCATCCATGTTTCTCCAACTCTGCTTCCTCAGAATCCAAATCCCTTTACAACCGGAAACCTCAAACCATAATAAAACCAAAAGAAAGAAACAATGATTTACCTCGAATGGGAACATCGTTTCTCCGCCTTCTTCGACAGTCGATAAGTACAACAGGAAAGACGCGAGCTGCATTGATAGGTTCCGAAGGGTTTATGTGAGGAAGAAGAGAAAGAGTATGATCGGAGAGGAAGAAGAAATTAACAAAGAAGATGAAGAAAAGTCAACAATCTGAGTTGACTACGAAAGACTCCAGCTGAGTGGGAGGGTTTACGTTTTGTTGTGTCTTTAAATAAGAGCTGAGTTTGTTGGTAAAAGCTCATTCATTCACTTGTAAAAGCTTGTAGAGACGTGATGTTTCTCGAATAACTGATCAACTGTTGGTAGTTTCAAATTGAGTTTATAATCTAGAACACGACGAATAGATTGCTTACCCGTTGGCTTCTCAGGGGACCGTAATCAGCTGGATTGAATGCGTCATGATGTGGATCATACTTCTGACCAAGCCGATACCTCAAGATGTTGAATGGCTGGAAGAAAAAAAAACACATGAACTTCTTATTGAAAGGTGCGAGTTTTGACGGGGTTTTACATGTGTTTATATTGGGAGATCGGTTCGTGATTTCGTTGATCTAGATTTGGTTTCGGTCGGTTTCATGGATCTCCTAATACCTCCGGCAAGCTAGATCTTTCTTGTGATTTTCATAATCTCGGTATGGTCGATCTCACCAATCTCCCAATAGTTTACCGTTCATATTACTTGGCAAAAGATGCATGTTTTAAGACATTTTATGTCAAATATGGGTTGAATTGCAGGAACAAGAACCAAAAGATGCACTGTTGTTTGTTTCTATATGAATGTATGTATAGCTTACTTCGTCATGATCTCTAGGGATCTTCGTGGCTATGGCTATTTTCTCTTCGATGACAGCTAAAATCCCAGATTCGTCTGCATCAGCACCGATGAACACTCCGGTGCTGCATTTAAAATGTTCAGTTTATGGTAAAATGTTCATCAAAATCTAAATGCTCTATATCCTCTGAATTTCCATTATACCTTGTTCTATCGTTTTGAATGATCTCTGCGGTTTCCCCTATTCTTGCAGCAACCTGAGAAGGCTTAAGGTTATCCTTTGCCATGTCGACTATGGCTTCACATTGTTGTTTAGTTGCGAAATTCGGGAAGTAAAAAATTCGAGGTTTCCAACTTAAAACCTGATCAGCCACATCAAAATCATCTATACTTGTGAAACTGAAATGGATTGAATCTAAATTTCTGATCTCTACACTGTAAAATTTCGTAGGTACTGACCTGAAATGGGATGTTAGAGACAGAACCATCTCCAGTTTCATCATGATCAAAAGATTCAGTTTCCTTGTTTACAGATCTTCGTATTGGAATCTCACTGAAAATTCCCTGTATATATAATAGAGAAAAACAGAGCTGTGAACAATCTTCCACAGAACAAGAAACAAGAGAGAAAGAGAAGAGAAAAAAACCTGAGAGAAAAGATTGAAGAAGGAGAAACCCGTGATGGCGAAGAAGAAGCAACACGCCATGAAAACGTACGGAAACCCTAACTTCTTCTCTTTGCCATAGGATCTCATTATCAATCGTGAGGAAATAGGAATTCGAATTCAGAAACAGAGAAAAGAGTTAAGATGAGTCATCTTGACATCATGATTCATCTTCTTAAATCTTCAGCACTTGTTTCTGCAGATTCTTTATAAGGACCATATATGTCTTTAAGAAGTTTCTTGTCTTTCGTTCAGAGAGAATCCATAACTGATTTTTTTTTTTTTTTTGTCAGTTCATCTTTTTTTTTTTTTTACTAAAAAATAAAGTCAATTTCAGTCTTAGATCCGTTTATATTATTAATGTTTTTTAAAATTCAAATACTTTAACGTCGCATTTATGTTGTTTTTATCATAAATGATTTTTAAGTTTAGTAAATAAATTAATGTTATGTATTTTAAAATAGTAACATTACTATGATCATTTATATTTATACTAAAAGGCGAAAATACAATCTTTATAGAAAACAAATTATGAAAAAATATCATGGATTGAATGGAACATATTTCAATTACATGATCATGAATCATGAATATAGATACATCATGCATGCATAACATTTTATGTTCCATCTCCTATTATTTTTCTCTTCCTTTCTATCTTCTTCGTTGATCCCTCCAGGTTTCTTTGCAGATTCCACTTATTTTTTTATACCGCTTAAACATTCAAGTTAATTAGTCTGATTCATATACAGCTTAATGTTGTTATAATTAAATTAGCTAGCAATGATTTTGTCAATTCGTTCCAGTCTTGTGTACATCTCATATATATATATATATATATATATGTTTAACTAATCCATTAAAAAACACACACACATGGACTAAGCAAATCTTATTACATTTCTAAGTCATGCATGCATAACATTTATAAGTTTGAGTTATAAAAAAAACTAAAAATACATTTATATGCAAATTGCAAAGAATTTCTAAACATATCATAGTACATTTAGAAGCATATCATATTACATTTGTAAGCAAATTACATATATGACATTAAGTTGATTTACATGAATATAAATCTCATTACAAAAAGGTAATATATAATCAGACCAATAAAGAATACCAATAAACTTGATTAATATGTAACATGAACATAATATTTCATAATCTAACCATCTGATATGTTATAACTTATAAGTTTATGAACAATTTATTGGAAACCCCACTAATTTTTTTTATTTTTCTTTAAGAATCAACTAGTAAGTATATATATATAGAACAATTAATAGTATTAGTCTAATAGAAAATGATATTATCGCCATGAAAAGATCAAGCGGAAAAAGTGTATACTCCAAATTGTTGTGTTTCCTAATGCCGCTAATTTTTTAACATGTGTATTTAAATGTGTTATGAACAAAAACAAAAATTAATCAAATTTACCACGAGGAGGAACAATTAATGTGTATTTAAATGTGTTATGAACAACAACATACGTTATGATGTTGACGATGCAGCAAACGAGTCCAACAATCGAGGTTCAAATCGCAGTTGACTCAATGAGAGTTATGGTCATGAAGGCGATTGCCACCATGAGGAAAACCTTAACCCCATAAACAACAATGATCACAAGTTGTTTTTGAAAGCAGAAGCTTTTAGCTTTGTTTTGAGAGGAAGATTCAATCTTTATTGATATTCTCCTTAACGTTTACAAAAGTAGAGAATACACATTATATAGAAGAAGATGAAAACTGAATCAAGCCTGATATGCGTCTCCTTCAATGACACGTTACCTCACACACTCCAAGAGAATCAAAACGGTTACACAGCTGGATTTGTGCAGTTGGCTTGACTGTACGGAGAGTTTCTTTTGACCATTGTTGGCGCGGTGCTTTGTCACAGAGCAAAGCTGAGTTTGAAGAAGTGGGCTTTGCTTTGCATATTTGTATCTCAGAATCTCCATTCATTTGGGCCTTTATGTTTGACTTTGGCCCAATACTAGATTTAAGAGACACAGTAGCTGTATTCTCAACACACCCCCTCAAATTTGGTGGAGAATCAAAGCCAAGTTTGAAAGTAAGATCAGAAAACGGTTGTTGAGGTAAGGACTTGGTAAAGATGTCAGCAAGCTGAAGATGATTTGGAATTTGCTTGACAACCAAAACGCCGAGAGCTACCCATTCACGGACGTAATGAAAATCTGTGTCAAAGTGTTTTGTGCGATTGTGCAATGCAGGGTTGGCGGTGAGATATACAGCTGAGAGATTGTCGCAGTACATCTCGGGAACAGCAGGTTGAGGAATTCCCATTTCTCTGAGCGGAGAAGCAATCCACTTTAATTCAGTGGCTGCAATGGAAAGTGTTCGGTATTCAGCTTCAGTAGAGCTTCTTGAGACTGTCGGATGTCGCTTTGCAGACCATGAAATAATGTTTGAGCCAAGAAACGTACAAAACCCACCAGTAGACCTCCTTGTGTCCTTGCAGCCAGCCCAATCACTGTCACTGTAGGCTCGGAGAGTAAAATCAGAATTTGCAGCGAAAGCAATCTCTCATCCCGGCATTGATAAGAAGATCAGTAAGGTACTTTTCTTGACTAAGAAAAAGTCCTTCACTGTGAAAATGAGCCTGAATTCCCAGGAAGTAATGGAGATGCCCCATATCTTTCATCCGAAAAGTAGTGGAGAGTGATTCAATCAACTTTGTGATCAGGGTGACATTGCTTCCAGTTAGGAGCATATCATCGACATACAAGAGGAGGTACATCACATCGTTGTTCTTGAGATAAAAAAAACAGTGATGGATCACCGATAGTGCACTTGAAACCAAAGTCAAGCAAGAACGAGCTAAACTTGTCAAACCAGGCACGCGGAGCCTGCTTAAGCCCATAAATAGCTTTGTTGAGTTTGCAGATATGATGAGGTTTATCAGGATCTATAAACCCAGGAGGTTGTAGCATATAGACATCTTCTTGTAAATCCCCATGGAGAAATGCATTTTTAACATGCAATTGCTTAATATCCCATTGTTTGACTGTTGCAACATCTAATACTAATCTTACTGTTGCAGTTCTTACAACTGGACTGTAAGTTTCAAAGTAATATATGCCCTCTTCTTGTTCATAGCCCTTGGCCACTAATCTTGCCTTCAACATATCTAAAGATCCATCGGAATGTAGCTTGGTTTTGAAAACCCATTTGCAGTCTAGTGGTTGAATAGCAGGATCCGGTGGGATAAAATCAAAGGTCTTGTCTAATGAAAAGTAACCACTTCTTCAGTCATTGCATTGTTCCATTCAGGGTCTTTGAGAGCAGTTTTTACTGTTTTTGGTTCAGGATAATTTGTCTTCACCGAAAGTAAAGCATACTTGGGATTTGGTTTAACAATGCCTGACTTGCCTCGGGTCTGCATTGAGTGTGAAGGGGCCACCTGAGACTGTTTCAACGACATTTGTGTTTATCAGTGGATATATTAAAGGAGGAAAATCTTGTTCTGGATTTGTGCAGAGTTGATCTGATGATGAGCTCGACTCTGAACTTGTTGTAGAAGAAGAGGAGATAGTGTGATCTTGTGAGTCTGTCCTGTTTGAGGGAGAAGAAACGTTGTTGCCTATAGGTTCAGGGTCACAGCCTGCCGTACACTCAGAACGTCTCGCATCCGTCACAGTAGATTTCACAGGAATTGATGGCGAAAGAATTTATGTTGGGAGCAACACTGGTGTGAAAGTAACATCTTCAGGAATATGTGGAGAATCTATATTCTCTAGTGCAGCTGGCTGAGCATGCCCTGATTTCCAAGCAGTGAGCAGAGGTGAAGATGGCGATGGTAGAAACTGAGAGTAATCATATGCAAACGGGAACTTATTTTCATCAAACAGTACATGTCTACTGATGTAGATTTTACCTGTTGGAGGATGGAGGCATCGATAGCCTTTGTATTTCTCATTATACCCCAGAAACACACAAAAAATTGACTTTAGATCAAACTTGTTTTGTGCATAGGGTCTGAGATATGGGTAACGCCCGCAACCAAAGACTCTGAGAGAGGTGTAGATTGGGGGTTTGCCAACTAGAATCTCATAGGGACTCTTGTGATTTGGAAATGTAGAAGCTGGTAGCAGGTTCCCAAGATAGTTTGCAGTAAAAAGGCTTCAACCCACAACTGCTGAGGAACCTTACTCTGAAATATCATGGACAACCCCAATTCAGTGAGATGACGATGCTTTCTTTCTGCAAGACCATTCTGCTGTGGGGTGTAAGGACATGAGATGAGTTGTCGAATACCACAGTGAGATAGGTGAGTGATAAATTGTTTGCTAGTGAATTCACCCCCTCCATCGCATTGAAACATTTTGATTTTCTGTTGTAGCTGAGATTCAACCATCTTTTGGAACATAATGAAAACTGATAAAAACTCTGATTTTAATCGCAAAGGGAAGAACCAAGTGTATCTCGAGAAATTGTCAATGAAAATGTCATAAAACCAAAAGCCTTGAGTAGAAACTACAGGAGAAGGTCCCCACAAATCACAATGAATGCGTTCTAAGGGCCTTGAAGAGACAAACTCAGAGTGAGAAAAAGGAAGTCTGCTTATTTTACCCATTTTACAAGCTTCACACAGCTGAGAGCTTGATTTATTGATAATTATAGCTTGTGTCTTGAAAAGAAGTTGGAGAATGTCCTTGTGAGGGTGACCAAGCCGCATGTGCCACATCTCATCACTGGTTGCTTGCTGCCGTGTTGAGTAGTAAGCAAAAAATTGTGGATTCTCCAACATGTAGAGGTCTTTATGTCTGCTTCCTCTGGTCAGCAGTTGCTTTGTCTGCTTATCCCTCACAATCACACCGTCAGAGTCAAATTCAAACGCACAAGGAAAATTAGAGGTGAGTTTAGAAACAGGCAGAAGTGATTTAGTGATTCCTTGGCAGACTAAGACATCCAATAATGGTAAATTACCTTTTAGACTTGGCAAAGCTGCTGAACCAACATGTGTGATTGGTAGAAAGTCTCCATTACCCACAATAACCGAGTCACTACCTGTGTAGGCTTGAGCAGACTGTAGTTGAGAGACAGAGTTGGTTATATGAGTCGTAGCCCCTGTGTCTGGATACCATTCATCACCATTAGGAGCAGACTGATCAGACACTCTCATAGCAGCAAGAGCATTGTTGAAATCTGGACACTCATATGCTTGATCAAATCTTTTGTAGCACTTGTAGGCTGGATGACCATACTTGTTACAAATCTGACATGTTGGTCTGGATCCATTTCCTGAGTTGGTGTTATTGCTAAACTGCTGAGGAAAACCTCTGCCTCGAGTTGAATAAGAACCTCTACCCCGAGATTCATCTGAGGTTTGTCCCCTGCCATAGCTATTGCCCCTACCGCGATTGGAGTATCCACCTCTATCCGTAGTGAACGCTAAATGGGGTGTAACAGTAGCATGAGCAGCATACGTTTGGAGCTTATCATCATAGTTAGTCAGCCTAACAACAACATCTTCAAAGCTGGGAGCAGAGTAAGAGTCCATAGAGTTTTCAACTACAGCAGTAATAACATCATAGTCTTGATCCAAACCATTCAGAATACCATAAATATTTTCATTGTCTTCTACAGAATAACCTATGGAGTCTAACTGATCACAAATAATCTTAACCTCATTAAGATAATCACCCATAGACTTTCCTAGTTTAGAGACAGTTTGTAAACGTCTTTGCAAATCAAACCTCCTAGATGATGAAATTAGATTATATTTCTTAGCCAAAGCAAACCATACCTCATAGGCTATGTGGAGACCATAGACAGATCTGAGTGCATCTTCAGACATTGATCCAAAAAGCCAAGCAAGGACAGTCTGATCATCCTGGATCCAAGTCAAGAGATCTGGGTTTGGATTTTTTGAGAGAGTAGTGCCAAACTGAAGCATAATAGTGGGTTGATGACGAGGAGTACCACCTGTGACATGCCCTACAAGCTTCTGACTGGAGAGCCAGTGCTCAAACTGTGTCTTCCACAGGAGGTAGTTGGATGCGTTGAGCTACAGAGTCACACAGTGGGAAATGTTCAGTGGCGACGAGATAACAACCTGAAGTGTCTCTGGGAAAGACTGATGGAATGTTGGAGGACATATAGGTGATGAAGATGACGGGTCTGGCGTAGCTGGAAATCGATTTGCAGGCGGCGGAGCTCGAATCTGCCCCGATGAAGTTCGATGAACAGCCGTCGAAGTCGCAGCTGGAGAAGGAAGCGGTGTTGCAGTCGGAGTTGTTGTTGCTGGTTGTAAAGTGTGGCTTGCCATAGCTCCATCAATCGACCGGAGCTCTGATACCATGAAAGCAATTTCAAAGCAGGATCGATTTGCTCAAAGGAGCGTATTGAGATAGATATAAATAACTAGAAATGGAGAGAGCTCATTAAGGAGCTTTATTGTGGTGCAAGAGAAAAGAGTAAAACGTTAAAACTTAAATGAACACCAAGCTTTCAATGATTCTTTTATTGATCTGAAATTGATAAAAGGAAAGCTGCTCTCGGCAGCCAAGGTTACGCTTACAAAACTTCTATTACACATACTTATATAAAATGTAGAAACCCTAGATATATGAGAATTGATGGGCTTGAATGTGTTCTTTTTGGGCTTGTGATTGGGTTTGTTCTTGGATATTCTAATACTTCTCCACAAACTTAGCGTCGAGTGAAAACCGAGATGCGAAGTTTGAAAGCGCATATGAAGATGGCTTTGAAAGTAGCATTAGTAGTCGAAGATCCATGTGAAGTAGGTAGATGACTCTATTCAGCTTGGAGAATAGTCATTAGTGTGAGAACTTTTTCAGGTTCTTTTGACCTATTTGTCTCACAACGAGTCCGGGTTTTTTCCGCTTAACTCGACTAATCTATCTCACAGCCAAGGAGAAATTTCTTCCTACACCTTCCGAAACTCAACTAACTCTCTGTTTCCTAATCATATACCACCAAAAATATGCACTTAAACAATCTGTCATTCTCTCTGACATTCCCTCGAGCACCTTGTGTGCGCTCAACACAAATAAAAACTTGCAGCCATCAACACAACCTTATCAGAACCCAATAAAGACCTATCTAAAGCTTTACGAGTTCAATCCTACACCAGTATGTTCATCTCAAGCTGAGACACATCCATAACTTCGTTCTGTCTCAGGTCAAAAGCTAGAATCATTACCTTGAAGAGCAAAGACAATCATGGTTTGCTTCCACATATCCAGCCATCGATTCGTGATATAGTTGCAGCTTTGCTTCTGTTGCAACAGCCTTTGTCTGAAAACAGTCACGTAGAAGAAGAGGGATGGTGGAGCTCTCTCGATTTGCTCTTCTTCTTCCTCTTCGAGCTCACTGGTAAAATCACATTTCAAATGCTAGCCACCACGCCTGCTAATGCTCTCAGGTTCAGGTACGTGGTGCCCACGCGCTTGTGGCTTCACAGGTTTCGATGCTCCTCCTCCGCCTCCTCGTCGTCTCTTGCTCCTCTCTCTTCTTCTGATTTCGGCGCCGGTAACACCCAGGAGGAGAACGAAGAGAAGAGCAGCGACGGGCCTAAGAACAAAACGGCGCCTCTGATAAACCCATAAATCTCTATCAAGGCAGCTTCAAACTAACACCATAAGTCCCGATCGACTGATGCTCTGATACCATGAAAGCAATTTCAAAGCTGGATCGATTTGCTCAAAGGAACTTATTGAGATAGATATAAATAACTAGAAATGGAGAGAGCTCATTAAGGAGCTTTATTGTAGTGCAAGAGAAAATAGTAAATCGTTGAAACTTAAATGAACACCAAACTTTCAATGATTCTTTGATTGATAAAAGGAAAGCTGCTCTCGACAGCCAAGGTTACGCTTACAAAACTTCTATTACACATACTTATATAAAATGTAGAAACACTAGATATATGAGAATTGATGGGCTTGAATGTGTTCTTTTTGGGCTTGTGATTGGGTTTGTTCTTGGATATTCTAATAGTTTCGAGTGATTGCAAATCATGATAGAGGAATATGGTGTTGTATGGGTGAATTGCTGGGAGACCGTAGAGAAGCTATACAAAACAGATTATAAGAGTAATTAAGTATGGAGTTGGTGAATCCTACTATACGGTTTTGGTCTTCAACACTCAAATTAATGTTGTTAGGCTAGAAATAAAGAGATTAGATTTAGTATTTCACTAAAATATATATACGACCATATTTTGAATGAAATGATGAAGTAATTGTCATGAGGCTAATACTGATGATATGTGCAAAATAATATGCATGATTAGCATTTACATGTAAAGTAATGATATATTTTTAGGCATTCAATAAAATTTCAAAGTTATGTCCACGTATAACTTAACATTGGTGTTGTTAAAACAATATTTATTTAGTAAACTTAAAGAAAATTAACTCACATATCTGGTTTTACCTTTTTATTTTAAGATAACAAATTTAGCTTGTTTTTTTTTTATTAAAACAACTATTTTCTTAAATTATTTATAAAGTGTTTAGAAAAAATAAATATTAGATTTTGCTTTGCTCAACACTGAAATATATAGTACATCGCTGCCACCGAAGTTTGCAAGGAGATGTTGTGGCTAAAGAACTTCTTGCTTGAGCTGGGAGTAGAGCAAGATAAATATATCATGCTATGTGATAACAAGAACGCAAATCATTTAGCAAATAATTCAACATTGCACTCTCGTTTAAAGCACACTTGTAGCTGGGGATGAACACACCCCTTTTTTAGCCCATTCCAAAGCAAAAAATTCAATACCAAAAGCTCAACATCCACTGTGCAAATACGGTACTGTTTCCGATCTACCCGATACTGTTCCCGACCTACTGGGTACTGTTCACGACATGATGGGTACTGTTCACGACATGCACGGTACTGTTCATGACCTACATGAACTGTTCACGACATGTCTGGTACTGTTCACGATCTGCCCAGTACTGTTCACGAACCGTCACGTCATCACCAAAAACCGGAGAGTTGTCTGCTCAATTTCCACTATAAATACCCCCTTAGAGTTTATTTCCTCATCCCACACACAAAAAACTCTCATTCTCTCTCTCTAAATAACTTTCCCTCTCTAAAAAGAGCTCTCCCAGCTCTCCCCGGCTCGGCGCAGCTCTCCCAGCTCTCCGCAGCTCCCAGCTCTCACGCCTTGACGGCCGACCGGGCGATCCGACCTGACGGCCGACCGGACAACCCGACCTGACGGCCAACCGGGCGACCCGACCTGACGGACGACATGACGACCCGAACTGACGGCCGACGACTCGACCTGACTGTCGACCTGGCGTGACGACCTGACGGCCGACGACCCGACCTGACTGTCGACCTGGCGTGACGACCTGACGGCCGACCTTACGACCGACCTGACGACCGACCTGACAACATGACCTGACGGTCGACCTGACGACCTAACCTGACGACCGACGACCCGACCTGACGAGCTCCCAGCTTTCCAGCTCTCTCCTACCCGCCTCAGCAACGAACTACGAATGGCTTGATCCCCACCCGGGGTACGTAGGCAGCCCTCCGGGCACAGCTATAAATTACCTCTTCCTCCTCATTTGCCGACCGGAACGCAATCGGCTCTATCTTAACAGAAAATCCCCGAACCTCTCCGATACAAATTGATTTGTGGGAGACGTGCTCAAACACGTTCCAACAATTGGCGCTAGAAGGAGGGGGTTTGAGGATTTTCCTACACGCAAAGAGTAGCTCGGCAAATGTCGGGAACATCGAACTCATCTCCGAACAACTCCATACAGATAAATGCCAAGCTTATTTCATTTTTTTAATATTTCCTTTCTCTTTAAACCAATCTCATCTCGCCATACACTCGACAAAATAAGTACCGAGCATAGCCTCGTACTTAAGCTTAAGAGTCAGCAAAGCCGAGCTCACACTCGACAAGATAAGTACCGAGCCTAGCCTCGTACTTAAGCTTAAGAGTCAGCAAAGCCGAGCTCATCTCGCATCAAACTCGACAAGATAAGTGCCGAGCCTAACCTCGTACTTAAGCTTAAGAGTCATCAAGTGCCGAGCCTAGTCTCGCACTTACAAATAAGATTTTAAACACTAATCAAGTTCACCCTTACTTGCAGGTTAACATATACCGAGCTAAGACTTGTTTCGTCCGCCGACTTCGACACTCGTTCGCTGAACTTGGGGGAGGGCTATTGTTGTAGGTGTGGGGATGAGCAAACCCTCTTTTTTAGCCCATTCCAAAGCAAAAGGCCCAACACCAAAAGCCCAACATCCACTGTGCAGATACGGTACTGTTCCCGACCTGCCCGATATTGTTCCCGACCTGCCGGGTACTGTTCACGATATGCCGGGTACTGTTCACGACCTGCACGGTACTGTTCACGACCTGCCCGGTACTGTTCACGAACCGTCACGTCATCCCCAAAAACCGGAGAGTTGTCTGCTCAACTCCCACTATAAATACCCCCCTTAGAGTTTATTTCCTCATCCCACACACAAAAAACTCTCATTCTCTCTCTCTAAATAACTTTCCCTCTCTAAAAAGAGCTCTCCCTGCTCTTCCCAGCTCGGCGCAGCTCTCCCAGCTCTCCGCGGTTCTCCCGAGCTCCCAGCTCTCACGACCTGACGGCTGACCGGGCGACCCGACCTGACGGCCGACCGGGCAACCCGCCCTGACGGCCGACCGGGCAACCCGACCTGACGGCCGACCGGGCGACCCGACCTGACGGCCGACCTACGGTCGACCTAGCGTGACGACCTTACGGCCCGACCTGACGGCCGACCTGACGACCGACCTGGCGACCCGACCTGACGGCCGACCTGGCGACTCGAACTTACGACCCGACCTAACGACCGACGACCCGACCTGATGAGCTCCCAGCTCTCCAGCTCTCTTTTATCCGCCTCAGCAACGAACTACGAATGGCTTGATCCCCACCCGGGGTACGTAGGCAGCCCTCCGGGCACAGTTATAAATCACCTCTTCTTTCTCATTTGCCGACCGGAACGCAATCGGCTTTATCTTAACAGAAAATTCTCGAACCTCCCCGATACAAATTGATTTGTGGGAGACGTGCTCAAACACGTTCCAACAACACCCATGCATATTCGACATTACTGGATTTGAGAAATTCTTGAAGAGAAACTGCTATATCTCGATAAAATACACACAGATGAAAATTGGTCAGACATTATGATGAAAGTGCTGTCAATTAAAAAAAATGAAGATTGTTGTCAAGGCACCGACATCGTGACAACTTCAGGCTAAGTCATCAAGGAAGAGACTGTAGGATATTCATTCCATTAGCCTAAACCAATTATTGACATAGTTAAGTGTTAACCCAAATTAATTAGAAGTCCAAAAGATAAATTTAAGATTGAAGAAAATTATATAATTGTGGAGATGAAGAAGTAGAGCTATGGGAAAAAAAGTATCTAGATATATATTAAGAAAAATAGATAAAGATAAAGATAAAGATTAGCTAAATAAATGGATAAGGATTAGAGAGTGTACTAGAATAATTTAGCACTTAGTCACCACTAATACAAATAGAACTGTTTGGTGACATTTGTAGAATGAATCTAAGAAAGAAACATATAAGAGTATCTCCACAAAGTAAACTATTCTTGTAATAATCCATTTTCTAATATGAAAAGAGTTTGGTTTGAACTCCTATTTGTTTAATTCCCATCTTAATTACACACAAAGTAATCTTAATCACACAAAAAGTATTGGGTAATTTTCCCAACAGATTTTTACCTTGTTTTAATGTTTTCAGCAGTCTCTTCGATATGCTTAAGCTTAGGCTTTGTCATATTAATTATTCACATTGTTGGTTAGTTGCAAAATTCGGGGAGTAAAAAGCTCGAGATTTCCAGCTTAAAATCTTATCAGCCTCATCAAAATTTGTGATTCACATTATCAAATTCTCTATAATTGTGATCTGAAATGCAATTTGTACAGTTTGAACTCGGATGAGCCACATCTACTAAACTACTAAATTATATGACTTGGTCAAAGTTCTGATTTCAACTTTGTATTTTTTCACAGATTTGAGGAGCAGGTGACCTGAAAGGAAAGTTTCTTTATGATCCAAAGTATCAATCTTCTCATTTACCGATTTTGGTATCGGGACCTCACTGAAAATTACATATAAATGAACTACAGAATGCGATCAAAGATATAAGAGAAAAGAGAAAAGAGAAAAGAGAAAAGAGAAAAGAGAAACGCAGTAAACCTGTGAGTACGATTGAAGAAAAATAAACCAATGATGGCGAAGAAGAAGTAACATGCCATAAAAACATACAGAAATCCTAATTTATGTGCTTTGTGTTAAGTTTCCTACGCTTCCAACTTAAAATTAATTGTCAATTAGTTCAAATCTCTTCCCACTTTCATATATTTTTTATACGCCCCTCGACATAATGGTTCGTCTAATCATTAATCTCGATAATATTTCATAATATGATTAATTTCAGATTAGATCGATCGGACCTCTTTCGATGGGTTGGATCGATTTTGGTTCAAGTTAGATGTGTTCGTGCTCTGATACCATGTTAAATTTCATTGACTTTCAACTCAAAACCAATTGGTAATGAGTAGGTTGACTGAAATACCTTATATATTAGCTCAAAAAATAACTATGACATATTTAGACCAAACCAAATGGTGACCATGCGAAGAATAAATGGAATAAAAATATATGAATGGTAAGAGCATTTGCAGTGAATGAGACATAAACAAAAGCAAGAGTGAGAGGATTGATGGTATCTCATTTGAGACATCAAAAAAAAAAGTTGAGACACCAAATGTTTTGTCAAAAAAAAAGTTGAGACACCCAAATTATATGTGTCGATTTGTGATTGGTCCAATATTTTTTTTCCAAAATTAATTATTTAATTAAAAAAAATTAATATTTTTTTATGGTAAATGGTGTCTCACCAATATAGATGTTCTAAACATGCAAAGAATAAATGGAATTAAAATAAATAAATAATGATTTATAGAACATGGAAGTTAGAAGAAATTTTTTATCCCAGTCATTTTTATGCAATTTTGCAGATGAACATCTTAAAATAAAAAAGTTTATTTTTTTGGCTTTTAGCAGAATGAGTGAAATTTGTTTTTTCCACTTGCAAATTGTAAAAATCTCAGTCGAATATTTTGCCATAACCCAAAAAAGCCCACTAAAAAGCCTAAAATCAATAAAGCCACCGACATCAGCAAGACAATACATACAAAGCCACGTAGATCTCTGAGGAACCGCGTAGCTACCGCGTGTCGGAGACACACGAGCCACGGTGTACTCCACTTTCCATAAAAGCAAAGACATCTCATCGCCTAAGAAGTAAGAACCCAACAAAATCTGAAAAAAGAAAAAGAAAACACAAGAAAAAATGGAAGCAGAGAAAACCCCACCGACGACAACGACGGAGAATAAACCGGAGAAAGAAGTGAAAAACGACGTCGACTTGCCGACCAACAGCCCTTACGTGGACGACTCTGGTAGCTTGGAAGATTACAAGATGAAAGCTTATGGAGCCAAAGGCCACCAAGAGGTTAAGGCTGGTCTCGGTGGTGGAGCCACCGATGCTCCTACTCCTTCAGGCGCCGCACCCGCCGCCGCCGCGAAAGCTCCGTGAAAAAAACAAAAAAAAAACTCTGTAATAATGGGTTTAATTGTCGGCGAAAAACCCAAAATCGTAGCTTGTCCAAATAACTTATCCAGCGTCGTTTTATGGCTTATGTACTTTAATTAAAATGTATTTTCGTGTATTGCATTGCTGAGTGCGAAAAATAAGATAAAATTATCATATGTTTCGAACCAAATGAAATTGTAACGATTTAATAATGAGACATTTACATTCAAAGACACTTTAAAAAAAATAGAATTACACTCTAAACACTTTCAAGGAAAATTACGTTTAGCACACTTGTGAAAAATCTCTTTCTTTTTCTTTGCTTTTTTTTTTCACCAAATATTTAAAATCGAACTGAATTAGAAGATATTGAACCGAATAATTATAAATATTTGAATAATTTTCTATATTTATTAAAATTAAATAATTTTAATAAAATTTAACCAAATTTTATTTAAATTAAAAAAAAATTAAATTTTTCAAGAATTAGTAATCTAACAATTATATTTTTCACAATCAAATTATATATTATGATACCGATTTTACAACTTTTTAATTACATGTGAAAATTAGCAAAGCATTGTACTAGTGATTTTTCCGTTGGATTTCCAACGAAACTAAATTTGTCAATTATAGCTTGTCAAAAATCAAATCCGGATTTTCGTCGGATCATTCAAATGGACATTAATTGTCGGAAAATGATTGTAACTTTTCTGATTAATTTTCTGCTGAATTTTTAGACGGATTTTCTGACGAATTTTCGACCAGCATTCTCGATCGAAAGAATTTTCTATGATTTTTCGACGGAGTTTTAGTTCATTTTTATTCATCAGATCAGATAGCTCGAGCTTACTTGGTCAGCTCTAATAGTGGGACACGTGGTTGGCTAAGAGATAGCCACAAAAGCACAAACCTAGTCTCTCTGAAAGTAATGATATGTGGCTTAGAGCATCCACCCCAAATTTTATTTTTAAAATTAAATAATTAAATTAAAAAATTTTTGGACCAATCATAATGATACGTCAATTTAAAATGTCTCAATTTTTTTTGTAGTGTCTATTATATTTTTTTTTTCTTTTTTAATGCAAGGTGTTTTATTGAAAACGTGAATATATACTAAAATTAATATTATATTAATAATGGAAAAAATATAGATTTAATTTTTTACTAATTCGGCTGCTTTTGATTGATTGATTCTTGTTCCTTTTTAAAAATATTGTAAATACACCGGTTTGTAACATAACCAAACCAAAAAAAAACAATTCAAATCTTTAGTTCAAGTTAAATTAAATGGTCGGCGTGAGCTTTATATGGGATGGTCTGGACAAATGGGTTGGACATTTAAAACAATCCAAAAACCCATGTTTAGTTTGGTTTGGGTCTAAACCAGTTGTTATACGGGACATGTTTCTGATATGGTTATTGGACCAGAGTCTCGTAGTCACTCTTGGAGTGGTCTCCTTTAAGGCCTTGAATTGTTGGAGTCCTTGGACAAAACATCATGTGTTTGATAAAATGAATCACCATTCACAAACCAAAAAGTTGACATTTAAAATAACTATAAAAAAAAAAAAATTGATGGTGGTTTGAAGTTAGACAGGTTCCGCATGTGGTTGAGGTCATTCTCAAATGTGTTTCATAAGCTTTTACAATATACAAATGTCTCTTCCTCTCGAAACTATTTAAAAGCGAAGGAAAACAGTTTTAATGGGGTTTTTTTGGAATGAGTTTTTTATTAACAAATCATAAAAAGGCTTCAAATGGTGACATCAGTTTGAGCAGTGCGGGACAAGCGGTTTAGGAGGTGCGGTGCAATTTTAGTGCGATGCGGTTGGAAAAAACGCATCATGCAGAACAAGTGCGGTTACTGCAGAAAACGCGATGCGGGACCATATATGAATTGTGAAAAAATAACATGCGGTGCAGTCCAAATGTGTGAATGGTGAAAATGTAAAAAGTGGTGCGGAATATATATTTTAGAAAAATATTTTATAAATAAAAATGGATTAATGATATTTATATGATTATAAATTAAAATTATTGATTTTTTAATGATCAAATATTTTTCATAAATTAATTACGAACCATAACTAAATAATTATTAAAATTTAATAAATTTATTTTGCTTTTAACAATAATATATTTATTGCTAAAATCAAATTAAAAAATATATCACAAAAAATCAAATTAAATAATATAATTAAATAATTTTTAAAGTTAAAATTTTAATTTATAAATATAAGATCACATAAAGAATCCTCTATTTCGTATTCCAAATTCCAAAAGTCCTCTCAATAATAGAACGTATAAAAATATGATATCGATTGAACAATTCTTATTTATTCCTCAGAGGAGGACCAGAGTTGAAGTGTGACATATTGAAGCTTTTTTGATAAAATAAAATAAATATTAATGTTTGTATTTTTAATAATAAAAATAATAATTAGGTGTGATCCCTCTCAAACCACACCTTGTGATCATCATCCCATATATATGTGTAGTCCTTTGTAAAATTTGTACCGCACCTTGTTGTTTTTTTAATAAAAAAATATCTTTTATCAAAAATGGAAAATAAAAAGCATGTGTGAATGATGACAAAAAAAAATTCCGCTTAGCGTTTCATCTATTCCGCTCTACACATTTAAGCCCTAAAGACTTTCAGAACACAACAAAGTTTATTAATACTAGCAAATGTAAAATCTTCTTCTATGAATGTCGTTTCCTTCCCATATGAATGTCATTATTTTCTTCCAAAGAGAGTCTTCACCTTAGACTTAAATCCGTTGACCAAAGCTGGCTATAGATACAAGTTCATCAAGCATGTATTTGGAGTTATTAGTTTATTTAGAAATGCCAATTTTTCATAGATTTATTGGTTTATATGATTTAGTAAAGTGTGACGAATTATCAAAATTTTATGTTCAAAATTAGTGTTTGGCCAAATTTTTTTTTTTTGCTTCTAGGTTTTTAAATCTCAAGTCTTCCCCCCGGAGACTGATTCTCCACCATCTCCTTCACCGGATAATGATACTTGATACACTCAAAGTTTAACCCTAAAAATAACTGCAAGAGCACAACTGACGAAGTAGTAATGTAGGGATCGAATCCACATAGACCAAATGCAACATTAAGAGAATGCAAGAATAAAGTAAATCTAATACGAATGATGTTTATTTGTGGTTGTAACTTCTAAAACTATAAGAATAATGAATAAAACGATATAATTCAATAAGAGAAAACGCTAGGTTCTTAGGTAATTCGCAGGAATTCCAGATTCACTAAACAGATTATCGATTAGGGAATTAATTAAGGATTGTTCTCGAACTCAAACATGAATATCTAGTTAGCCCATTGTCGTGGTACTAACTACTATGTCTAATAATCTAAGAGTCTAAAATGTCGTTTGACCTTAACGTTCTAGACAAGCATTAAAAATCAGGTTTTATTAGTTCACAAATCGCCTTAGCATCAGCTTTCGTTGGCTAAGGACGATTTGCTCATCTATGTTCTTTCAGGAAACCTAAATCACTTTTGATGTTTATATTGATCCTAAAATCATAGACTAAACCTTAAACTCAACAATAGATGAAGAAATCTATGTAATTCCCTAATCTAACATATTCGTTTCAGTGATTCATGAAAATCCCTTGAAATCCTAAAAACCTAACAAATAGATTACTCAGACATGATTGCAGAGAAAACACAGAAAAAGTAGAAATTCATAATCAAATAAAATAAAAATCAAAATAGGGTTCGGAAATCTTCTTTGGTATGATGTAGAGATTCGTCTCCCCAAATCTTACAATAACAAAAACAATAGGTCTCTATGAAAAATTATGAAAGCGTAGCCTCGACAATGGCTGAAAAATAGAATAAATAACCCTAAAACACGTTTTTTCCAAATCCTGGGCGAAACCGGTCCAAAATAAGGAAAACCGAAAATTCAATTTTTTGTCCCCTGGATCGATCCGGATAGCTGGTTGAAGTCTTCCCATCTCGTCTAGGCTGGATCGATCGATCTGGTGTTATGCTCGATCCTAGAAGGTCACAGAATGGGGGATCGATCAATCCAGGAAGGGATCGGTCGATCCAAGTTTCTTGGATCGGTCGATTTGGATGATGGCTCGATCCATGAAGCTTACGGAAAGGGGGATCGATCGATCTAGTCCTTTTTGCTGTGTTTCTGCCGTTTTTTCGCTCGTTAGTCTTCAAACTCCGTCCCGAACGCCTTTCGACCTGAAATGACTCTAAAAGGACTAAAGACTCGATAAAGACTCAAAACCCACGCAAAACAAGAGTTATAGTTCGTTAAAAATGCGACACATCAATACTCCTCCGGCTCTGGTGGTTTCACCGTCAGCCGACATTCCGGCTCCATCTTCGAGCAAGCATAAGAAGACTAAGAAACACCACTATGCGCCAGCTCCAGCTCTAGCTCTGGAGCTTACACTAAGCCCACATGCACCGCCCATGGAAGCTCCTGGACCAAGCTACGCTTTCGCTCCTGATGCCGCCGGCGATCAGTTAACATTAGTCTGATTGATATGATATGAATATTTTAAATTCCAGTGATTAATAGTGTATACAGTTAACTCGTGCATGACATAGAACCGAAAGTATCGGTATTACACTACAAAAAAATACTTTAATTTATGAACGTGGTCGGCAAATATATGTTTTCTTGTAATATTAATGGTTCTGCTGAAAATTCTTTACAAAAAGGTTGTTTACTTTTAAGAATCTGTTAAAAAAATACTTTTGAAAATCATTTAGACGCAAAATCTTAAGAAAATGAAATGCAATTACATTTTGTTGTGTTTTGATTAGTTTGTTATTTCTAAAAAATTGAAATCGTATTTTTGATTTGATATTTCTACAAAATTTGAAATCGAATTTTTGATTAATGTAGAACGGATTAGGAAGAACAAGTGTAATGCAAAATGTGATGGTGGGAGGCTGGGAGCTGTGGCAGCCGCGTGGGCTCTACTCGCTATAGCTTTCTAATAAAAACTTTGGTTTATTTGTTTTTAAATTTCAGCCTCTTGATTTTATTTTATTTTTTAATCTATTTTTGAACATTGTCTGCTTCTCACATTTTGTATCAGCATTTGATATATACGACTTGGCATTATGTATATACAAACGCCTATATTCTGCAAATTCCTTTTTGCGACGATAATTCTAGTAATGTTTTGGCAGTAAATAAATGTTCTTTTAGATTGATCCAACCTACAAGTCTTGTTGTTATCTAAAATGTCGAGGAACAATTCTGTTTACAGTCTATAAAAATTGTTTAACACTTCATTTAATTGCGTCTGAATATGTAGGCTGAGTGATATAAAAGCAAACATTTATTTTTGAACAAAAAAAAATGCACATGAACTCGACACAGAATCAGCTTTTGCTGTTTAGTCCATCAATGGTTAAATATTATCACTCAATTCACATTCACAACTACATTAATGTTTTCATCAAAGACTTACAAATCAGAAAAATACTTCTATTCCATATCAAAGTTTATTCCTGGGAATATCAATCGAAAATCAAAGAATGCAGAGAGAATTAACAAAATCTTGGGTATGGAATTATTTGCAGAAGAAACCTCTTTTGTACAAAATCACTACTTAGGTAAGAAGACAAACACAAAATAGGCACTGAGGAACCAAAAGCTATGCATTATCATCATCATCATCGTCCATCAGCCACGCCCGGCGTTTCCGTGCCTTTGGTTCCTGAAGTAACTAAGCAACGCCTGTGCCTGAATAAGTTACAAGATCCTCCAAAAACGTTAGAAGAACATCAAACGCTTCAAAACAATCAAAATCAAAATATTCACTTTAACCAAAAAGCATCAAGAGGAAGATGAAATATTTATACAGTGTGTACCTTTTCTCTGGCTCTGGGAGTTCCAGACTGTGAGAGAGCGACGAGAGGAGGAACAGCTCCTTCTTGAAGAACCATGTTGCAGAATCGACCACTGTTGGTTGAAAGTTGAAGAAGAGCTGCTGCAGCGTTTTCTTTCCCTCTAGCTGAACCCAACTCAACGACCTCAACAAGAAGAGCGATCCCGCCTTCTTGACCAATCGCGTTTCTTCCTTCCGGGATCGTAGCTAGATTTGCCAAAACAGCAACCGCTTTATCCACCATCCCAGCTGCTGGGTCCATTAGATCTATAAGATATCTCACAGCCCCGGATTGCACGATCGTCGTCTTGTTATCTTGATGTATCGATAGATTAAACAATGCAGTAGCAGCGTCTTTCTTACCCCGAGGGGTACCATTGCCGAGTAGATCCACAAGAGGCTCGATTGCACCCGACTGACCAATCTTAATCTTGTTTTCTTCTATTACAGAGAGGCTGAAGAGGGTAGCAGCTGAATTCTCCTTGGCTTCAGAGCTACCAGTTTTGAGCACGTGAATGAGCGGCTCAATTGCACCAGCATCAGCAATTGCTTTTTTATTGTTGTCATTAATGGACAAGTTGAGAAGGGCGGTAACAGCGTTTTCCTGTGTAGCTGAGTCGTTTGAGTAAAGTATTTCCACTAATAAGATGATTGCCCCAGAGTTCCCTATTACTATCCGGTTATCCATGTTGTGCTTAGCTAGCAACCTTAGCTCCATGGTTGCTTGTCTCTGAATATCCAATGAACTGCTTTTCAACTCCTCCACAAATTTCTTAACTTGGTTTTCGACCTCAGAAAGATCACGCCTTGTCTCAATCGAAGGCGCTGAAACAATCCGTGAACCAAGCCTCTCTGATGGACGGCGCCAAAATTGACCACGGTTACGTCTATCCATAAATTTTGGGGAGAAATCGGACAAATCCCGGCGAGTAGCTGCCGGAGTGGTTGCAGCAAGAGGCCCCGATCTAATTTCTCCTGAAGCATCACTGCTGTAAGGTGTAGCATGAGCTGATTCTTCTGAATTCTCGTTCGCATCTGCTCTTGGAAACTCCTCATTGGAAACAGTGCTGGCAGCAGAAGGGGACCTATGATGGTGGTTTTCAGATGTTTGTCCATTTTCCATTGAGCCTCGTGTAGTTGAAGATACAGATGACCTACTCGGTGCATCTGTCTTCATTTCTCGAGAATCGTTATCTTCAGAATCATTCAGTGATATCCTCCTGGCGTCCAAACCGAACCCATTTCCAGATACACCTGGTAAAGAAGTGTCCAAGGCAGAAGCGGGACGTGAAGGAGAAGCCTCTTCTCTTTCGATTGCTCGGCTTGAGAATGAGGGCTTCCCGGTCTCACCTGTAGAAGCATCCCAATCATTTGATTTGCCGCTAACTTTATGAGTAGAAACATCAGCAGCCGTGCTAGGAATGGAGTCTGTACATGACAAAAGAGGAGATAACTCGTTTAAACTCGATGATTTATTGGGATCAGGCAGCTTGACATCGTTTGTCTCACACCAGTTAGCGATTAAGGCCTTCACGGTGTAATTGGGTATTAGAGTCGTGTGAGTCAGAGTCTGTCGAGTCTTGGGACAAACTTTTAAACCTAAATCAATCCATCTCTTGATGAACGCCTTTTCATATGTTTGTCCTGATGACACAATCACTGGATCAGTCATTACTTCAAGCGACAGAGGGCAAAAGAAGTCAGCGAGAATGGCGACACTACAGGTCTGAGTCTGTTTGATCAGAAGGAGACGTTCGTGCATGCGGTTTACGATAACAATCAGTTGGTCAAGGAACTCGACTTCTGCATTATTCTCAGACTGCTCGGCAATCTCTTTCTGCCTCTCCAGAGCAACAGCTTCAATCAGAATCTCCTGGTTTGATCTCAGCCCAGTATTCTCTCCAATTTTCACCAAGATCTCTTGGCTGGGTCCAACACCGTCTCTCTGATCCCTCAGAGAACCATCAATGACAGAAGATATCTCTTCATAGCTTAGATGCTTAATCTTCTCTAGACATTGCTGCAATTACGAATATAAGTAAATTAACCATTCACATCTCCTGCAATTTGAGTCAATTACTAATGTAGACAACGCGACAAAACATAAAGCAGTCAGCATCATTAGGATCCACAAAACTTAGAAACTGGAACCCATTTTAAAGCTAATGTTCTGAAGAGACCATGTATGTTACACCGGATATCTACCATGGAAATTGATACAAGATTCTTCTATATGGAAGGAGAAGGTACCTCAAGGGAAGCTGGACTCAGCTCATCAGGTAGGTCGTTCTTAGAATACTTCAGAAACTGGAAAGTATCCACAATAGTGTCTCGCATCTTTGGAATCAAAGATTCAATTTGGAGGACCTAGACGTGATATCATCAACGAAACAATATTATCAGTAACCAAAGCTCAAGCAGTAGTGCAGAATAACACGATGGTCACTAGTTTTATCTTAGAACCGTCAAGAGTTCAAGCTAAAAATTTGAAAGACAACTTAGCTAGAGTGAGAAACTGAATAGTCAAGTTGCCGGAAAGTATCATAGAGACGTTTGTAATGTCTTGTATAGATAAGAGTAGCAATATCATAAGGAAATATTGAGACTTCTGAAATAATCATAGAGCAAGCTTCATATAGCTTCAAACAAAACCGAGATAAGAAGTTTCGGAACTTACAAAATAGACTTTACTGGAGAATGCGTGCCAGCTTCTGAAAAGATCTCTCGACAGATCAACATCCTGAGTCAATTCTTCAAATGCTTTACCAAGTTTCTCCTCCAAAACAAGATCGGAGTTGATAACAGCATCTGCTACAGGCTTCAACACTCTCAATAACTCTTCAACCCTCTTATAGTACTTGTCAAATGGGTCTAAATCGATATGTCTGGAAGATGACAGATTCAGAAACGACGAGATACTGTCGACAAGAACTTTCAACACAGAGATTTCCATTTCCACCCTGGAAGAAACAACAACAAAAGATTGAAACTTTAGATCAAAAAACGAATTTGGAAGGAAAATAAACTTGCTAAGACTTGAAAATACGAATCGGATATTCAACAATTATGGAATCCGTCAACTCATAAAACGCCATTAGAAAAACCTAATAAATCTCCCCAATTCAAATTCAAACAACATGGAACGAAATATAACTGATAAATACAAAAAACAAATCCAAAATTACCAAGAAATCTAGAGACAAAGTTAGAAATTGATCAATGGGTCTCTCGAAAATGTGAGCTTTGACGGAGAGCTTAAGGAACAGGAGAAAAGGGGGGAAATTTAAAAACCCTAAGTAGATAGATCGAAACTAAGAGACAGAGAGAAGAAGAACATACATGCACGTGAAGAAGAAGAAGAAGAAGAAGAGTCCGGTGAGGAGAAATCAATCTTTCTCTCTCTCTCTCTCGATCGATCTTCCTCCGGTGAGCACGTAAAAGCAAATCTTCTTCTTCTTCTTCTCTCTGTATTTTTATCTTTTATTTTTTGTTCGTTTCCTTAAAGAACAAAGAAGAAAAAAAAGGATTCCAAAGAGTTCTCTATCGCTTTTCCAATTGGTCAGATGGAAAGCCGTTCTAAAGTTTTTTAAATCTTTTTTTCTTTCTTTCTTTTCTACAATAAGACTTTGGTTATATGATCTGTTGTAGCAGGAATGTTTCAGCAGTTTTACAACAACAACAACAAAAAAATTTGGCAACAGCAATTTTACAAGATTTTAATAATCATAACAAGTTATGTTATTAAGTAATATTTAAATAAAATCATATATTTATTTGAGTATTTGCTACTAGTCATGGGTATTTGAGTATTCAGATAGGTTCTTAGTCTTTTGGGTAGAAGAATTTTGGGACCCATTTAAGAACCGATAGGATTTTGGGTCGGTTTCGGTTCGGTTCCGAGTCAGTTCGGTTCCAAGATTTAAGAACCTATAAAAACTCGAAAAAATGGATTTTAATCGGTTCAGGTATTTATCACCTGAAAATGCATAAAATATTTCTAAAAACCCGAAATAATACCAGAAAACCCAAGAATATACCCGAAAACCCAAAAAAAAACTAAAGAAAATATATCTGAAATGCCTAAAATGTATATGTAATACTAAATATTAATCCGAAAACCCGTAATATATTTAATATTTTTGGATATATAAATATAATTTGGATACCCGACCAAATATCGGTTCGGTTCTGGGTATTATCAAGTATCCACGATATCACTGTGAAAGAACCATTGGATATTTTGAGCATAACCAAAACTGATCGGTTCTAGTTATTTCAAATCGGTTCGGATTTTCGGTTCCGGTTATTATGTCCATGCTTATTTGCTATATTGTTTCGAAAGGAATGAAGTTTGATAATCATAACACTATGTTCTGTTTCATTTTCAATTATTGTAGTTAGTACTGTCCCACACTATAATAGTACCAATCTAATTCTTCTAGACCCATATTCCATTAATTCAACACTACTATCACTATGACCAAATTTCATTCCCAAATTAAGTTCTCATATGGAGTGCATTTAATAAGAGAGACTAAAATGGGACAAACAAAATTATTTCCGAATTATCGTTTCCGTAATGTCTAGTCCCGAATTTTTCGTTTACCCAACTCTGTTATAAAAAAATGAATTTTCTCAATACGAATATTATTATCTCTATTTAAGAAGATATATTTTTGTTTAAATAAATTTTGTTTTATAAATTATTACATGAAATGTCATTACAAATAACAAAAAATAATTGAAATAGGAAATAATATAATTATCTTTTATAATTAGTTAGTGATAAGAATATGTAAAATATTTATTTTGCATTAAAGATGTTATCTATTATATATTTTTCAATAATAATCAATCCATATATATATATATTTTTTTTAAATTCTATTCAAAATCTTGATATATTTTTCATTATAGTTTATTATATTAAAATAATAATAAAAGTTGAAAAATATTTTACTAATAATATTAAAATAAAAGTTGAAAATATTTTACTAATTTTATAAAAATTTCGTGAACTAACCACAAAACTAAAGTCATTAAACGGTGCATAATAGATTTATGTTTTCAAGATTATAGGTTTTATGGGTTACCCCGAATAATATTTTAGTACACTGCTAAACGATTTAAATAGACAAATTATTTCGTTTGACAACTCTATCTATAATCATGAATTAGACATATTATAAAATTCAAATAAAAATAATTTTTCTTAAATTTCAAAACAATTTTTTTTTTAAAAATTACTCCACGCGAGTTAAGTACTAGTTATTAAGTTAAAATCCATAACAACAACAATAGTAGATGGTGAAATGATCTTATTAATTCGCATCTACTAATATATAGAAAGATCCTCTATGACTAGTGTTCAGTTACACCAAGAGGAAAACAAGAGCCACTTTATGATACATATAATACAAAAGATAAGCTTTTTTTCTTTGTTGTTGTTGTTCAACATACAAAAGATAAGCTCTCATTTTTTTACTAATGATCAAAACACATAGAGTTACATTGTCTGGTTTGGTCCATTCTCATCGACTAGACTCTGCTTTAGAGCGCCACGGAGTGAAGTTGATGCCACGAGCAATGAGGTAGACTATGAATGCACCATATGAAGCCGTGAACGCAGTCACGAAACCGGTGTAGACGATGCCACTAACCTCCGAGGAGAAGAACTCGAGCAAAAGATAACCGTTGATCATTATCACTAGTGCAGCAACGAGCCACGCGATCGTCTGCACAAGAAACTTGAGTTGTCAGAAAGAGGGATCTTTAGTTTAAACAAAAGCATATTTGATAGATCACAAACCTTATACAAAGGACCGATTTTGAAACTACCCATGATCTGTTCCTTGGAAACCAAACACAGTAATGGAATGAGCGCAAAGGGGATTTGAATGGATTGAAGCACGTTAAGCCACTCGTTCAAGACATCGAGTGTAGCTTCCGATGAATCAAACACTAGAGCAACGATAATAGTTGGAATGATTGCGCAGCTACGTGTGATCAAAGCTCGCAACCATTTCTTCATTTTGAAATTAAGAAACCCGCCCATGATGAATTGTCCCGCGTAGGTACCAGTAATGGTGCTGCTTTGACCAGCAGCCAATAACCCGATTCCCCAAATGTATAGAATTGGGAACCCCCCACCTCCATATTTGTCCTGAAGATACTGTCCCGCGTTTACCAGGCCAATGCTATCGGCGAGGTCAGTATTGTAAAACCCTTTAGCGAAAACCGTTGTGACAAAGAGGTTGATCATGAAGGAGAGAAAAAGAGCAATCGTTGATTCGATTGTGTAGTAGTTTATAGCTTCTTGGACTCGGTATCTCTGTCGTTTATCGACTTCTCTCGATTGAACAAGAGCCGAGTGAAGAAACACATTGTGTGGCATTATAATGCAACCCACAACTCCAACTGCTTTTTGTATTGTTCTTGAGCTCAGTCTCGGTACCAATATGCCTGCAAGAACAAGAAAAGAGACTTCTTTAGAACTTGAAAGTGAGAATTGGATATATAGAGAACAAAGAGGGCCTAACCAACGAGAAGCTCAGAGCCACTTGGCTTGGCTTGACCAAACATCCAAGCGAATGCGATTGCCATTGTTCCGATTAAAACCGCAAACACTGCCTCGAGTTTCCTGATTCCGTAGTTCTCAAGAAACAAGAAGACGAAACTGTAGCCAAAACACACACATATCAATCAATCAATGACACAAGGAGACACATAACGACAAAAACTCATGTCAAATCAAGAATACAACACAGCTAAATGGCCAATCAACAGTTCAAGGAGACACACAACGATGAAGTTCATGTTCAATTAACATAGCTAATGCTGCAAAAATCTGATTAGATTAGGCTAAATTGCGAATTAAGAGTTTGAGGTTTTGTGTTTATATACCAATCGAGAGCAGTGATAACGACACCAGCCCAGAGAGGCAAAATCCCATTGGTCAAAATCTTGATAGCAATCGCACTTCCGATGACTTCCTGAATATCAGATCCAATCAAAGCCAATTCCGCCATAACCCACAAAACCATACCCGCCCAAGTCGGATACTCCTCACGGCAAAGCTCCGCCAAGTGACGACCCGTCGCGACACCGAGCCTCGCCGATAGAAGCTGAACCAAAAGCCCCATCGCCGTTGCCCACATAAGCAGCCACAGAAGCGAGTACCCGGCGACCGCACCGGCTTGGAGATCTCCTTCGAGATTCCCTGGATCGAGAAACGCAATGCTCATCAAGAATCCAGGTCCGGTGAATAGCCATAACTTCCTCCACGAGAACGGCGGCGCGCCGCCGCATCCGACGCCATATTCGAGATCCCTCTCGTTGTCGTCCTCGTCTCTCACGATGTGAACTTTCTCAGTCTCGTCGTACGCTGTCTCTTCCTCCTCCTCGTCGATTCTCTCGATCAGAAGCGGACGATCGTTCTCGAGCCGTGACATTTTTTCCGGTGACTGTTGAGAATCTGTTTCAGTTTCGTTTTTTTGTTTTTTATTGGCTTCACGTTTTTTCTGAACTTGCTCTTCCTTTTTCTTCTAGAGGTTTCTATCTCAGTACATATATATAGACACACATTTCATGAATATTCTCTTCATATTTGCTAAACAATAATCAATAATTACACTAACTTTTAGAAGTAGGGATGTCAATCGGGCTCCAAAATCCGTAAATCCCGCATATATTTGAATCTGGTCTAGTTTAGCTCAAAAAAAAAAATTGGGCCTATATTCTAAAGTCCGGTCCAGACAGGACGTTTGGTGTTGACGTTAGCCGGTTTTCATAGGCTACGAGAAAGAAAAAAAATTTATATTTTTCATATCCAAATTTAATAAGACATACGTAATCAAATAGCTCCAGACTTTTCGGACTAGTCTGAGCCCGATCGGGCTAATTTTGAAAAACACAATAGCTCGAAAGGCCTGAATTTTTTTTGAGTTTTTATTTCTAAGTCAAAGCCCGCTATTTTTCAGGACCAGGCCGACCCTCGGACTTTGATCCTAATTGACACCCTTATATAGAAGTAAAAAAATGATAAATGGTGCGGGGCCTTGCTATAATTGATGAATGCAAACCAAGTGTCATTATTTCAAATGGAAAAATATTTTAGGTAAAGCTTGAAGGTCATAGGATTCAGTGATGTTTGGGACTGAACTAATATTATATGATGTATTTTCCGGATACGGGGATTACGGTTTTCAATCCAAAATCTCTTGATAATAAAAAAATATAAAATAAAAGATAGAATAATTCTGAAAAGTTTTTACTTTGAAATAATAGCTAAATATTATGGTTTATCTATTTTTATAATAGGGAAAATGACCTAAAATCATCAATTTCATCAAATTAGTAGGAAAAAGCTTCCAACTTTGTTAGACAATTTGATAATAGCATTTTTTATCTAGCTTGTTTTTTTTTTACATCAATTTTAGTTTTTTTTTTTTACTAAAAGCTACACACTTTTTTTGGGTGTGAACATCACTAAAAGCTACACATAACACATTTTTATAAGGCGATAGCTATATTCATTGATTGAATTAATTATATTTTTTCATCTAAAATAAATAATTTTACTTTAATGCAAAACGCAGAACACATCTAGTAATCGAGTAGGTAGCTATTAGTTTTTCCTCGTATATCAATCAAAATCAAAAGGGTGTATAAAAAAAATTGAAATAAGATCAAAATGTGATGGTGACGTGGCGAGATCGAAGGAACGACGGAGATGTCATGCGATATTGGGGACCACATGCCGGAGTAGAGATTCAACGTGGTTGGCTCGTGGTGGCGCGTGCGTGCGTACACAAGCTTCTCATCTCCAAGATTCTCTGTTTTGTTTCTTTCCCATTCTGCAATTTTTTGTTTTTGTTTTTCAACTAGCAACTTTGTCTTAAAATAGAATTTTTATGAGAATGATAATTTGTTAGGTGATAAAAAAAACAGATAGATGATACTTTTGCTAAGTCGTTATTGTTAAGTTTCTTAGGTTTTCAATTTAAAAAGTTTTTTGGATTTTCAACTCAAAATCAATTGGCAATGAGTGGATTGACTCAAGTCTCTTATATAAGTATTAATCAATATCTTTTCTCATTTCCAATGTGAGACAATATTCATACACTCCCTAGAGATTAAGGCTCATGACCTATTAATCTTTACATAATCCCAATAGTTATTATAAAAATTAGATAATGTATAGTATCGATTATTTTTTATTTTTTTGGCCAACAGTCAACACATTTTCTTACATTAATAAAAATATCAAGCATGATCAGTGAATTGTAAATTGTGAATGAGTGCTGAACGGAACGAGTGCGTCATTTTTTTATAATTACATAATTTAGTTTAAGAGAACGAAAAAACAAACTCTGCTTAAGACTCGGCCAAGATTCGTTGGAGAATTATGCCAAGATGATTAGGTTTGCACAATCTGTCGTAAAGGCAAAACAGGTTGGCATATCTCATTTGATGCAATCCATCACCTCGGATAAGCATTCATGTATATTTCGAAAACCCAAAAGAATTTAAGCTCTCCTCTGTGTCCTCACGCGAATGTCTTGATTTTCGTAGATGAGTTGTTGAGATTTTAGCAACTCAAAACTAAGAGAACAAAAAAAAACTTTAGAGAAAAACGTATTAAGAGAAATGTTGGTTTTTAGGATTTTTTTATTATCGTGTGAATGAATAATATATATAAACTTTTTAGATCCATATTTATAACGCCCCAAAATTAGATTTCAATAGAATTAGTAAAATAAACTTTTAATAAACCTAAAATGATACCGTACTATGGAGGGCTTCGCTTAGGCCTGGCATTCGGATATCCGAATCCAAATCGATCGGATTTTTCGGATTCATGAATTTAATATCCATTCAGATATTTTGTATTTTTCAGATCGGTTCGGTTCGGTTTTAATCGGATTCGGTTCGGTTCGGATATTGAAATCAAGATCCGAAATTAATCCGAAAAAATCGGATTATTCGTATTATTTGGATTATTCGGATTTATTGTAACCGAATACAACCAAAAAACCAAAAAATATCCAAAAAACTGATAAAATTATTTGGACTTATAAAACATTTTGGATTTATGAAAACTTAGGATTTATGAAAAATTTAGGATTCGGATTATTCGGTTATATTGCAACCGAATACAACCAAAAAACCGAAAAATATCCGAAAAAACCCGGAAAAAACCCGAAAAACCCAAAAAAAACCGATTCAAAGTATAACCGAAATATTATATATTTGGTTAGTTCGGATATCCGAACGGATTTCTGATATTAACCGAACCAAACCGAAATCCAAAGTTACTCATACTAAACATCCATTCGGTTATTTTTAAAGATCTGAACCCGAACCGAATCCGAATTTTTTTGGTTTTTTCGAATATGGATTTTCGGATCCGGATAATATGCCCCGGCCTAGCTTCGCTCGTTGCATTCTCCTGCTTGTTCAAAAAGATTCTATAACAGTCTATATCAGATTTTAAATCACCTTGAATATATCAATATTTTACACTTTTAAAAAAAAATAGAAAATGCCAAAATAATAGATCATACGGTATACTACAAAAATGTAAATCAATTTGATAAATTATATACGTTCGCATAAAAAATCACATATTCTACAATATATCAGATAAAGAATTATCTTTTACAAAGAAAAAAATAGATGAAGTGGGACGAGATAAAAAAACGAAACTTCATCACAGAAAGGAGATGAAATAAAAACGCTCAAAACTTGTTTCAATCTATTTTACTGATTATGGCAAAAAAGAAAAATCATTCCTATTAATATCATTTTATTTATTGTCATCTAATTCAATTTCTCAACCTTTGTGGTACATTTTTATAAGCCCACTACATCTAATTCAATTTCTCAACATAGAATTCGATGGCACAACTTTCAAAGAGCAAATCCACATTTCCCAAGTTAAGCCGACGATATTATCCTATCTTATCCTATGTTTCACTTTTCAGCGAGGAAGAAATATGAATCTTTATAAATCGTGCAACTCCATATACTAAAAAACAAGAACACAGTGCGTTTTGGAAGTTTGGAGGAACATATATATATATATACACACTTGCTTGAAGAAGCCATATCAGAGGTAAAATTTATGGGATATATCACTTCAGACTTGTGCATTATTACTTATTTATCATTTGTTCTTGTAGGATTTATTTTTCACGAGTAATCTTACAATAAATATATTTATGGAGTGTGGACATAGCAAGAACCGTATAAGCATCATATTATCGCATCGGCATTGAACACGCATATATACACAGTTATATAGTTTTAACTTTTAAATTCTTAAACATAAAACCCCCGGTTTCGTTGACCCAACGATTAATTAGTGTAATATAAATTTTCATGTTGACAAAAAAAAATACTTTTGTTGATCCCGGGGATCACTAATGATGTTTAAGAGATTAATTACGGAATGAGAGGTGAGATTTTCGTTAATTAGAGCAATTTAACCACTAGCAAAGCAGGCCGGGAGAAAGATGAGTAGGCCGGGGGCCGTGTTTCTTTTTATTGATGGTGAAAGAAGTGAACAATTTAGAATTACGAACTGGTTCCCAAGGACGTCCAGTTCGGCATTCTAAACCGTTGTCTTGTTACAAAGAGAGAGAGAGAGAGATCGGGTAACTTGTCCTAGGTCAAATGGCCCAAATCAAAAGTCCTCCTCATTAATGACACTGAGGGGTATATATAGCCAGGGTTGGCTTCCTGCTCCCCGGGATCTCGGGGCCACGTGGCGTCTTTGGCCTCTTTCGCGGGTAAGGTGGCCTAGGAGGCGTGTTCCGGCTTTCGAGGAAGGAGGTCATGATGAGCTCGGCGCCATGCCTCTGCAGAGTAGTGCACTGTTTAACCAACTCTCCTCCACGTGTCTTCTTCTCCTTCGTCAAGTCTGCAAGGTTGGTGAGATGTCGAGGTCAGCTCATACTCCTGCTCAGACAATACACTGTTCGACCAACTCCCACTTGCCTTCTGCTCTTCTGACATTCCTGCCTTGGTGAAGTGCCAGCCCGGGCTCGAGGTGCATCGCTTTCAGTCCGGCGACCGAGCTGAAGAGAGACCTTGCAGGTCGGTGCTTTCAGGTCGGTGACCGAGCTGACGAGGGGCATTTCCTAAGATGGGCCTAACTAATTGGGGGTGCTAGGCCCACCTCCAACAACTTTGATGATAATGGTTAAAATATATATATATATATATACTTTGAAGATAGTGGTTTTTGAAATCAAGTTCTGACCGAATGTCTAAGTCAACTAGAAAAACAATAAAATAAAATCTAAAGATTATAGAATTAAATGACATTTGGAACTAGATAATATAACATACTCTAGTCCCGAATCTAGAGAATATATGGATTTCGATCGATAACTTTCTAGTCATATAAAAAAATAGTTATATTTGTTGCAATCGAATATCTAATATCTTAAAATACCACAAAAATAAGATATATTTTAATTGTTTACAAAAATACCTCTAATTTTAGGTGTAGATCGAAATGGATTTTTAAAAGTTTAAGAAGAATTCAAAAATCAAAAATTATTATCTTTCTCTAAACTTATAGGAACCTTTCATGGGTGAATTACATTAAAAAACACTTTTACCACTTTTTGTTACAAAAAGGCATTTTCAATTCTTAAGGCACTTTTTCACTGTGTTCATGGGTATGAAAACCCAATTTTGTTCTTTTTTTATATCTCTTTTTCTCTTACGCATATTTCTCTTTTTCTCTCACATCTCTCTTTTACATCTCACCTTAAACCAATAAACCATCTATCTCACATCTCTCTCTTTTATCCCACTTGATTTGTTTTCTATTTTTTTTTATAATGTGAAAGACATAAAATAATTTTCTTGAAACAATATATGATAATTCTATTTTTCCAACATTTTAAAATCTATTTTGCTATAGTTTTGATGTGAAACAAGAAATCTACTTGTAAATATCAAGAACTACATCTACACATGACATCCACACGTGACCATCCACACATGGCCATCAGTAAAGTATTATCCACACATGACCATCCACACTAGAAAATCAAAAATTAGAGTAAAATAAATATTATCCAACTTGATTTGTTTTCTATTTTATTATAATGTGAAAGACATAAAACAATTTTCTCAAAACAATATATGATAATTCTATTTTTCTAACATTTTAAGATCCATTTTGCTATAGTTTTGATGTGAAACAATGAAACAAGAAATCTACTTGTAAATATCAAGAACAACATCTACACATGACCATCCACACATGACCATCCACACATGACCATCAGTAAATGTATTATCCACACATGACTATCCACACTAGAAAATCAAAAATTAGATTACAATAATTATTACCCCACTTGATTTGTTTTCTATTTTTATTTATAATGTGAAAGACATAAAACAATTTTCTAGAAACAATATATGATAATTCTATTTTTCCAACATTTTAAGATCCACTTTGCTATAGTTTTGATGTGAAACAAAAAATCTACTTGTAAACATCAAGAACTATATCTACACATGATCATCCACACATGACCATCCACACATGACCATCCACACTAGAAAATAAAAAATTAGAGTAAAATAAATATTACCCCACTTGATTTGTTTTATATTTTTTTTATAATGTGAAAGACATAAAACATTTTTTTGGAAACAATATATGATAATTCTATTTTACCAACATTTTAAGATCCATTTTGCTATAGTTTTGATGTGAAACAAGAAATCTACTTGTAAATATCAAGAACTATATCTACACATGATCATCCACACATGACCATCCACACATGACCATCAGTAAAGTATTATCCACACATGACCATCCACACTAACAATACGAGATTCTTATCTGTCTACACACAATTGTCCACGGTTTCATGTCCACGTCGATCTCGATTTCATATGTTTAAATTTCTTGTTTTTTTTTCGAATCAAAACTATAGCAAAATAGATCTTAAAATGTAGAGAAAAAAAATTATTATTCATTGTTACCAGATAAATTGTTTTATGTCTTTCACAAATAGAAAATAAATCAGATGGGGTAAAAGAGAGAGATGTGAGAGAGTTGGGTAAAAAAAAAAGAAATATAAAATAAATAAATGGTTTAAAGCGAGAGAGTAAAAAAGAGAGAGAGAGGGAGAGAGAGAGAGAGAGAGAGAGAGAGAGAGAGAGAGAGAGAGAGAGAGAGAGAGAGAGAGAGAGAGAGAAGCGTATGAGTGAAAGGGTGGAAGTTGCAGAAGGGTAAGAAGGTAAAATCCAGCAACAAAAGTGCATTAAGAGTTAAAAGTGCCTTATCCTGTAATAGAGAAGTCAGAAAGTGCCTTCTGAAGTAATTTTCTTTATATTATATTATCTTTTGATAAAACGGATATAATATATTTAATATTTACAGGATATGTACTAGGCGCTGAAATAATATCAGCCCATCCCATATATGAGTTAAGCTTTATATAGCCCGACACCTTTACTGGACTATATTTAAAACCATCCATTTCAGTATTACAAATACAATTTAGAGTTTGATCAGAAAACAAATGATTACTTATTTTTTGAAAATCTAATCAAAATCGTATATAAGAAAATCCGGTTATGAAGATTGTCCCACATCGGAAGTGGGAAGGGACATTGAGTAATATATAAGGGACTTGGGCCAATCCACTCATTGCCAATTGGTTTTGAGTTGGAAGTCCAGGAAACTTAACATTACTCAATGTCTCTTCCCACTTCCGATGTGGGACAAAAGAAAGAGTGAAAACACGGGTGAGTGAAATGGGAGAATCAAGCAATTTTTCTCAACCAAGCATTCCGAGATTTGATGGAGATTATGATCATTGGAGTCTCCTCATGGAGAATCTCCTAAAATCAAAGGAATACTTCGTGGTGGTGAGAGATGGAGTCAGTGAGCCAGCGAATGAGGAAACGCTAACTGAAGCACATAAGAAGGTTCTCAACGATGCGAGATTGAAGGATTTAAAAGCCAAAAATTATCTCTTTAGCGCGATTGATAAATCCATCCTCAAAACAATCACGCTAAAGGAGACTTCAAAGCAATTGTGGGACTCGATGAGAACCAAATACCAAGGAAATGCAAGAGTGAAGCGTGCTCAGTTACAAACGTTAAGGAGAACCTTTGAGCTGTTGGAGATGAAGACTGGAGAGTCCATCAACGATTACTTTTCAAGAGTAATGGTGGTAGCTAATGATATGAGAAACTGTGGAGATGATATGCAGGACGTGAAAATAGTGGAAAAGATTCTGCGCACTTTAACCGAAAGCTTCAACTATATTGTGTGTTCAATTGAGGAGTCCAACGACATCGACGAACTCACTGTCGATGCTCTACAGAGTTCACTAATGGTGCATGAATTACAGATGAAGAAACCAAGTGCTGTTGGAGAAGATCAAGCGCTGAAGGTGTATCACGAAGGAGGAAGAGGCCGAGGCAGAGGAAGAATGAGTAGAGGAAGAGGTCGTGGCAGAGGAAGAGGCTTCGACAAATCCGCCATCGAATGCTACAATTGCCACAAACTTGGACACTTTCAAAATGAATGTCCAAGTTGGGATGAGAAAGCAAATTATGTTGAAGCAAATGATGAAGAAGAAGACATGTTGCTGATGGCTTTCACCGAAGATGAAGCACTGCTAATGGTTCTCACAGGAAATGAGAAGGGCGAAGAAGTATGGTTCCTGGATTCAGGTTGCAGCAACCATATGTGTGGAAACAAATCCTGGTTCCCCACACTTGATGAAGATTTCCGTCATTCAGTGAAGTTGGGAAACAACTATCAATTAAAGGTGATGGGAAAAGGAAACGTGAGTGTGCAGGTGAATGGAAGATCACTCACAATCGCTGATGTGTACTATGTACCTGATCTGAAAACTAATCTCTTCAGTATCGGGCAGCTCCTTGAGAAAGAATGTGAGGTGTTGATGAAACAACGAACCTGCAAGCTATATCATCCGAAGATGGGTCTTATCATGGAGTTGAATATGACAACAAATAGGTTGTTTAAGATCATGGCAACCAAAAATCCCATGAAAGTGGTGACAAAGTGCTTACAAGCAGCGACAACGGATGAGTTTCAGCTCTGGCATCGCAGGCATGGACATCTCAATTACAAAGGCTTGAGAACCCTGAAATATCAGAATATGGTGAAGGGATTACCACACTAAAGCCAACGGAGGAAGCAGGAAAGTGTGCAAGTTGCTTAGTGCTTAGTGGGAAAGCAACATCGGGAAAGTATTCCGTAGAAGAGCACGTGGCGTTCAACACGGAGATTGGAACGGATACACTCGGATCTCTGCGGTCCCATCTCTCCAACATCAAACAGCGATAAGAAATGTATTCTCACGTTCATTGACGATTACAGCAGAAAAGTTTGGATATATTTTTTATCTTACAAATCTGAGACGTTTGGATCGTTTACGAGTTTCAAAAGTCAAGTGGAGAGAGAAACCGGAGAAGCCTTGATATGTTTAAGAACGGACAGAGGAGGAGAATACCTGTCAAACGAATTCAAAAATTTCTGCGAAGAGAAGGGAATAAAAAGACAGCTTACAACAGCTTTCACGCCACAGCAAAACGAAATCGCAGAACGCAAGTATCGCACAATTATGAATATGGTGCGATGTGTGCTTAATGATAAAGGAGTCCCCAAGCGATTTTGGCCTGAAGCAGCTAAATGGGCTGTCCATGTATTAAACAGAAGTCCAACCTCTATTTTGAAGGAAAAAACACTAGAAGAGATGTGGAGTGGTATAAAACCTATGGTGGATTATTTCAGAGTGTTTGGCTGTTTGGGGCATGTTCATGTTCCAGATCAGAGAAGAAAGAAATTGGATGACAAAAGCATCACGTGTGTGCTTATTGGAGTGAGCAGCGAATCAAAAGGATACATACTATATGATCCAGCCACAGAGAAAGTTGTGACAAGTCGAGACGTTGTTTTCGAAGAAGAGAAGGGGTGGAATTGAGAAAAGAAAGCAGGAGAAATAAATAACGATGAGTTGATTAGTGAGGATTGCGAGTCTGACACGGAGCCGAATGAAGAAGAAACAGCTCACGATCCTCCTTCGCCACAAACAACAGTTGAAATATCACCAGAAACGCCTCAAAATTCTCTGCATCAACGAACTCGGAAGCAACCTGTTCATTTACAAGATTACGTGACTGGAGAGGAATTATTTGAAGAAGAAGAGGAAGAAGATTCAACAAACTTTGTCATGTTTGGTGAAGGTGCTGATCCAGTTACGTATGATGAAGCCACATGAGATGTTAAGTGGATAAAAGCCATGAAAAGTGAGCTGGAATCGATAGAGAAAAACAGAACATGGTTTCTCACCGAGTTACCAACGGGAGCAAAACGAATTGGTGTAAAGTGGGTCTACAAAACTAAGCTTAACGAGAAAGGAGAAGTTGAAAAATACAAAGCTAGGCTTGTGGCGAAGGGTTATGATCAAAAACAAGGCGTGGATTATGATGAGGTGTTTGCTCCGGTAGCACGATGGGACACGATACGAATGATTTTGGCTCTGGCTGCTCAAGAAGGATGGTGTATATTTCAACTAGACGTAAAAAGCGCCTTCTTACACGGTGAAATTTCCGAAGACGTATACGTAGAGCAACCGCAAGGATACATGAAAAGGGGAGAGGAACACAAAGTTTACAAGCTCGTAAAGGCTTTATACGGATTGAAACAGGCACCTCGTGCTTGGTATAGCAGAATCGAGGCTTACTTTACAAAGGAAGGATTCCAGCGGTGTGAATATGAACATACTATGTTCATAAAAATCGGTGAAGGTAACAAGTTTCTGATCATGTCTCTTTATGTGGATGATTTAATTTTCACGGGGAATGATGTGATGTTGCTTGAAAATTTTAAATCATCCATGAAGAAGAGAATTTGACATGACCGACTTGGGAATAATGAAATATTTCTTAGGTGTTGAAGTAATCCAAGATAAAGATGGGATTTTCATTCACCAAAAGAAATATGCTGGAGAAATCTTGGAAAGATTCAATATGCTGTGTGGAAATGAGGTCAAGAATCCGATTGTACCAGGAACAAGACTTTCAAAGGAAGGAGAAGAAAAGAGGGTGGATCCAACGCTGTATAAACAATTGATCGGAAGCTTGATGTACATAACATCAACGAGGCCAAACATGATGTATGCGGTGTGTTTATTGAGCATGTACATGGCGGATCCAACTGAGCAACATATGCAGGCAACGAAAAGAGTCCTGCGATATTTAAAAGGTACTTTGGGATTTGGTGTGTTTTACAAAAGAGGGGCTGTCGGGGAGCTAACTGTCTGCACAGACAGTGATTACGCTGGTGATATTGATGATAGAAGAAGCACAAGTGGCTATGTATTTCTTTTAAGTGGTGGAGCTGTAGTTTGGGCATCGAAAAATAGCCGATGGTAACATTATCAACAACAGAGGCTGAGTTTGTTGCAGCAGCTTATTGCGCTTGTCAATGTGTCTTGATGAGGAGAATTTTGGAAGAGTTTGGGCTAAAACAATCAGGGAGCACGACAATTATGTGTGACAACAGTTCTGCCATTAAGTTGTCAAGGAATCCTGTTCTTCACGGTTGGAGCAAACATATTGATGTCAGGTTTCATTTCTTGAGAGATCTAACTAAGGATGGGGTTGTGAAACTTGTTCATTGTGGAAAAAACGAGCAGGTTGCAGACATATTGACAAAACCATTGCGTTTGGAGGTTTTCGCAAGGTTAAGGGAGAAGCTTGGAGTGTGCAAAAGAGTAAACTGAAAGCTACCGTTTTCAGTTTAGGAGAGGCATTGTTGGGTTTGAATTAGTCTTCTGTTGCAAATAAAAGACTCCGTTGTTTAAGGAGTCAAATTGTTGTCCTGGTTTTTCGTTTACGTTTGTTTCTTTTTCCTGCAATTTATGTTTCTGTTTTGTAAGAAGACTGAGTCTTCATCTTGAACTATTTAAAGCCAAGCTTATTCTCTAATAAAACTATCGAAGCATTCAGCTTTAGTCTTTTCTTCTCTGAGTACAACAAATCTGGTATCAGAGCCCGGACACACACTCCCCGTAATCCGGCCCAAAAGAAGGCCCGACCCGAGGATTGATGGTTTGTCGAGATTAATGGCTAGAAGAGCCATTATCTCGAGGGGAGGTATTGGGGTTAGGTAGAGATTAATGGGCCATGGGCCTTAATCTCTAGGGAGTGTGTGAAGATTGTCCCACATCGGAAGTGGGAAAGGACATTGAGTAATATATAAGGGACTTGTGTCAATTCACTCATTGCCAATTGGTTTTGAGTTGGAAGCCCATGAAACTTAACACCGGTATCTATTCTGCTCCATATTTCTTTAATATTTATTTTTAAAAAATTCAAACGAAAGCTAGACGAAAGTATCTCCTGATCAGTGATCATGGCTTAATTAAGCCAATGATTGAAAGGGAGAAACATTTGTATTTGTTCGTAATGATAAGTTCATATGTTTGAGTAAAAAAAAAGACAATTAGATAGTATAATTTCTTCGGAATTACGTTACTCAATTATTTATTACTTGGATTCAGACAAAGGAGAGAGAGAGAGAAGAAAAACATTGATCGGGTAAACATCCGTACACCGAACTTATTGTACAAACCCTAAAACAAAACAAATTATTCTCAACGACGTCGTTCCGGTGACCAATGTGGCAAAGCCGGGCTGAAATGCGTAGATACAACCCTTGAGTCAAGCAACTCCATAATTGGCGTGAAGCTCACACACCTAGGCACCTTGTACTGATTGATCGATGCGCCTTTCGAGATGGCATAGTCCATGAGCTCTTCGAACGTCCCGTTCTTCACCACACGTATCTCGAGCGGTCCAATCGAATTATCCGCAACCCTACTCTGTCTATACACAGAGTTCAACGACTCCTCCATTTCAAGGCAGCACCGAGCAATGACCTCGTCGCTTGGAGGGTTGGTTTGATCCTTCACTAGAAGCTCCCAATAGATGACATAATGGCCAGGTATAGTCTTTGTCTCTGCGTAGCTCGTGTACTCGATCACACGTGTTCCTTGCTCGCCAAGCAACACGGATGCGTTCTCGACCGCCTTTTGGAGCTCAGCTTCGTCGGTTTTATCCGCCTCGATGCTAAGCAAAACGTTCTTCCTCCGCACAAACTTGAACTGCGGAGCGGAATTGTAGAATCCAGTCACCTTAAGAATATCGCCAACTCTGTAACGGTAAAGCCCGGCATAGGTTGTGATCACGAGCTCGTACTCTTTCCCGACCTCGACATCAGCTAGCTCCACGAGTTCGGTTTTTTCGGTTGCAACTTCATGAGGGAGAAACTCGAAGTAAGCCATGTTTGGCATAATGGTGTAAGAAACCTCAGAAGGTTTACACATTGGTTTCAAGTTAATCCCAAAGTAACTCTCGGACGATGCGTACATCGTACAAGCCATCGGAAATCCGCCGCTATAGTACTCAAGCATCGGGATATACTGAGCCATGGCTCCGGTAACGATGACGTCAAGGTACTTAGTGTTAGGCCAAATCTTGGTAATGATACCTTCCCAATTATTGTCTTGACAACAAACCGAAGTTATGAAATCAGCCAATTCTTGGTCCGGTTTTGTCAAGATCTTGGACATGCTCTCTCTAATCGCCGGATCGAAGATCCTCGAGCTTAGGGTTCCGGTTGAGATATCGTCGGCGAGTTCTTGCCAATTGGTTTGAAGGAACCGAATTGCACGGAGGAGACCGGAAGCGAAGACGGCGCCGAGACGGAGGACCTCGTGACGCATAAGGAGACCACAAAGCATTTGAGTGTACATGCTTTGGGATGAGTCGGGACAAAGGATGGCTTCGTTAGGGCTCGTGTACACGTTGTACGGATCGTACGGACGTCTCTTGAAATGTTCGCTTTTGTAATAGCTTGTGAGTACCGGACGAGCCGGTAATCCACCGGGAGTCTTGGATTCAGATTTCACGAACAGAAAGTGTAAAGCCTTGCCTTTGTCTAATCCCGGTACGTAGCTGCAACAAAAAAAGAAAAATTAGAGTTTTGACATAATTGTTAGTATCATAAGATTATATATATATATATATATATATATATATATAATAATTTAGTTCATTATTGCGAATAAAATGAAATAAAATAACATTTTAAAAGATAATTGGGAAAATATGTTAAAATATATTAAAAGATTGAAGTTTTTTGAATCTTTTAAAATTAAAGAAATATATATTTTTAGTTGGGTTTTTATATATTTTTTTCAATTAAAAAAATCAAGAACTAGGGTTTATGAGTCATGATATATGGTTTAGACCTTCAGATTTAGTTTTTTGGGATTATAAATTAAGCATTTGGAGATTATCTGTAAACTTTAAAAAATATTAAAACTATATATTTAGACTAATTTTCATAGTTCTTCAAATTTAATGTCCTATTCTTGGTACGTAGCTGTTAATTACAACAAAATTAAGGTTAATTTATTGCGAATAAAATGAAATAAAATAACATTTTAAAAGATAATTGGGAAAATATGTTAAAATATATTAAAAAGATTGAAGTTTTTTAAATCTTTTAAAATTAAAGAAATATATATTTTTAGTTGGTTTTTTAGATATATTTTTTTTCAATTCAAAAAAAAAAAAATTAAGAACTAGGGTTTATGGGTTATGATACATGCTTTAGAGTTTAGACCTTCAGATTTAGTTTTTCGGGAAGCATTTGGAGATTATCTGTAAACTTTAAAAATATTAAAACTATATATTTAGACTAGTTTTCATAATTCTTCTAAATTTTAATGTCCTTAATTACCACAAAATAAAAGATAATTTATTGCGAATAAAAATAAAATGAAATAAATGGTAACTAACAGATTCATCACTGGCATGAGAAGACTGTATAAAAGCTGACGTCGGTCCATGTCTTCTTCAATGGTCGGCATTAACTTCCTTTCACCAGCAGATGTCCCAGAGCTGCATTCAAAAAGATTAATCAACAATTATAAACGATTAAATACACAAACAAATGATTACAAAATATTGGGGTTAATTTATATATGTAAATATATACCTGGTGAGGAACTCGGTGATGGGGTGAGAAGACAAGATCATGGACCGGTCACCATTTGCTATACGTTGAATCTCCGGTTTAATATCGTCGTAAGTAATAACCGGGACTTTGTTCTTAAATGTTTTCCGGTCGGTGAATCCCTTGAGACCGAACCGTTTTAAGTACTCAGTCTCCGAGTTACGACTAAGTATCTCCTTAATGACTTTCTTCTGAACGAAATCGACGTTACGCGTCATCTCTTCGATGAACCTGAGAGCCTTCAAATCCTTATCGGACGGTGAGTGGATCATCGGAGATTGCAAAGCTAAATCAACGGTCATGATTGAATGTGTAAGTTGAGTTTTGTTTTGATGAGGAGAGAGATATAGAAACTCGGCGAGAATGGGTCTGTATTTATAGTGGGTAAAGGAAGGGAAAAAGCCACGTCAGCGTAATTCCACGTGGATTAAATGTGGGCCCTCTTGTGTAGGGCGAAAAGGGGGACAAGAGGGACAGTTGACACGTAATATATTGCAAGTTTTGGCAGACAAGTGGGACCTACATGTCTGGGCCACGTTGGCATTTTCCTGTGATTAGGCAATTCATGTCATGACCGTAGCAGCTACTCGTCAGCCCGTACGTACCACGCGGTTCCCTTTATTTTGGCTTGTGACTCTGTCTGTCTCCGATAGCGACTGTCACAATATACTTAAAAGAGCTTTTCGTTTTTTTTTTTGTTACTTATCAACGCTAATGGCATTGTCAATTAGACTAAGCAGGATTCAAGAATTGATTAGTTAATTGATATATTTATGTGAGGGGATCATGCTGTTGTTTCCGGAGTTTAATTAGATATTTTATGTAATCCATGCATTGACTTTGGTTCCTTCGTTGGAATATTATACACTTTGATATTTATTTTTGTTAGTTTAGAAAAAAAACTCGATAAAATTTTGAAACGGTTCCGCTTTGCATGTTAATCTTTCTATAGATCCAAACCAAATCTATCTTATCCGGACACTACAAGAAAACACCCTTTTTGTAACGAACGATATCGTTGTAAAATCGTTGCAAAAGAGGGTTTGCATCGAATTTGCGACGAAAAAGAGATCGTCGTTAACTGATCGTCGCAAACCACAAATCGTCATAAATTCGTCGGGAAAGTACGAGGGACAAAAATTCGTCGCTAAATCGTCGGTAAATTTTCGTAGTAAAATCGTCGTAAATATTACATTGAAATTACGACGAATATAAATACGTCGTAAAAACGATGAAAATTCGAAGGGAAATATTTCATTGTTAATTCGATGGCAAAAAATTGTCGTCGTTAATTCGTTGCTAATTAATCGTCATAAAATCGTTGCTAAATAATCGTCGCAACATCGTTGCTAATAAATCGTCGTACAATCGTTGTAAATTAGCCACGATTTTATGACGATTAATTAGCAACGAATCAACGAGGACTAATAAATCGTCGTACAATCGTTGTAAATTAGCCACGATTTTATGACGATTAATTTAGCAACGAATCAACGACGATTCTATATATGATTTTTATTATTATTTTTGAAATTTTATTAATTTCGGAATTATAAAACGAAAATTTTAAAAATAATATATAATAATATTTTATTAGAAAAAAAAATATTATAATTTGTTACAAAAAAAAACAAAATTTAGAATTCGAAATCCTAAATCTAAATAACTATATCGTAATCGTCGAGATTCACATCGTCTTCGGGACGTCTCGACGAACCGGATGTGCCTGCCGCTGTCTCTGCCGCTGCCGCTGCATCTGCCTCTGACTCTGCTCGGAGCCTGCATTTTCGGGTTCCCTGTTGCCAAGATATCGAAGAGTTCGTCATTCTGCGTAGCATCCAGTTCAACCCGCTGCTGAAGACTCACAATCTTCGCCTGATATGCCGTAGACCGAGTAGCCTCCGTCTCAACCCGCTCCTAAAGACTCGTAATCGTGGCACGTAACACGACTGGATCATCTTCTGGCGATCATCGTCGCGGATCATATGAAGAAGCAGCCGAGACATCTCGAATAGATCTCATCCCGACAACCTTCCCCTTTCTCTTAGGGGCAACCTATATTTAAATTTACAATTAGAAATTTTTAAAAAATCAAAAACTAAAAATTAATAAGTACTAACTATTCTATATACCTGCTCGAAGATCCGGTCAATATCGGGTGTGGTCAACCCTCCAGACATGACCGACGAACCACCTGGAGATAGCTGTTGAGAGAGGTGTGTCTCTCGTTCGGTGACCTTGGAAGTCACCTCATTGAAGATGTGCTCGGCAGTCTCGGAAACAAAGGAACCATCCTTCTTTCGGTGCGTCCGCTCAAAAACCTTGGTCATCGGAGGGAGTACACCTCCGTCTTCGGCGGCCTAAAGAAAAAAACTATGTTATTGACGAAGTAAATTAAATTAATTAAATAATTAAAATAAATTTAATTACCATCTGTAGACGAACACCCGCAAAAGGTGTTTGCCCAGCTGTATGAGGCAAAGCCTTGAGTTTCCCGTCCGAATCAACGGTGTTGCGGGAAGCCGAACACTTCTCAGCAGTTATGATGGACTTCGGATCCATCCAATACCGCACCAAGCCGTCCCAAACGGCTTTATCCATGTGTAGGGGCTTTGCTAAATCGCCAGAAATCTTCCATGCTTTCTTCCATTCACCAACCACGCCTTGTATACGAAACTTCACCCTCTTGAGAAACAAAGTTTCAACCTCGCCATGAATCGAAAGATCCCAGTTATATTTTTGCTGCATGAGAAACAAAAATAATTACATATTTTATAAAATTAAATTTAATATATATTTAAATATAATTAAAATAATTATGGGAGAAAAAAATATTTTTTCATACGTACCGCAAACATCTTGAACCATGTTTCCTTGACGTGTGGCAGGAGCTGGGTAAAATTGGTATGAGGCTCGATAAAATAGGACTTGATGATGTCAGAAACGGTGCGTCCAACTTTGGATTCAACTCCAAACCTGAAACAAAAAATTGTAAAATTATGAATTGTAAGAAATAAATATAAATATGTAATAATAAATGTAAAAAAATAAATATATATATTACCATTCCGACCCGTCAATATGATCCGGATTTAATCTCGTAAGCCTATGACGGCCCGGCTGTGCAAGAAAATCAAGAACCGTCATGTGTGCATATGGGGCCGGGGCACGGCCTGCATGTTGCAGAATCTGAGGTGGTTGTGGCGGCGGAGCACTCTGTGTTTGCGTCACCGGGACGAAATCCGTCTCTGTAGCCTCAGAAGACACGGGCAATCCGGTACCCGAAACATCACCAATCTCTCTAAAAAACTGAGCGTAATGTGAACGACGCTGGCTCATCTGCAGAAAAATGAAAAAAAATTACTATCTATAAACATCCGGGCAGTCTGCTATTTTTCCTAATTTGATTCCGTTTCTACCTACCTAAATTGTTACATTCCTATCTATACTAATTAATTAAAAGCATTAAAAAATTTTTTACCTTTTTCGCAAGGAATTCGCAAGGAAGTTAGGAGGATTTGTTTGTAAGTGAATGAAGAAATTTTGAGCGTGTAATATATAGGATTAGTTGTCGTCGCTAAATCGAGGCAATCAAACCGTGGCTAATTCGTCGCTAACTTTGCAACGATTTTGTGACGATTCTTTGACCCACACGCTGGAGTTTAATTGACCGACACGCGGTAAATTAAATTTATAATTTATGACGATTCGTCGCCAAATCGACGCTAATTAGGATCGATTTTGTGACATTCATATTTTGCCACATTTTAGCCACGATTAGTCATAATTCGTTGCCAAATCGTCGCAAATGTTGCAACGAATTAGTGAGGAAATTTGTAAAATATGTTTTAGGGTTTAGGGTTTAGGTACAAAACTGTAACGTTGATTGCAACATTCCAGAAACAACTTTACATGTTTACCGTAAATCCAAAATCATGAAATTATCAATAAGTTCATCGAGATTGAAAAATAAGTAAAACAGAGAGTTTGCGTACATGTTACAATATTAATACAATGATTCAGTTTGTGGATATTACTGTGATTGACCGAGTTTCCATTTTTGAACAATTCTCTATAGTCACGATCAATTTCATTGAAAGATGCATAATACAATGAGATGGTAATAGGTTAATTATGGTTTATGGTTTAGGACAAAGGGTTTATGACGATTCGTCGCCAAATCGTCGCAAATTTGCATCGATTTTGTGACATTCATATTTTGCGACGATTTAGCCACGATTAGTCATAATTCGTTGCCAAATCGTCGCAAATGTTGCAACGAATTAGTGACAATCACAATGAGCGACGTTTTAGCGAGGATTCCTTTGAAATCCCCTAAACCCCAAACTAAATCCCATTTCCGATCACCACTCATTTCCCACCGTTGTTGGGGAAATTAATAAATTACAAGACACGTATAAACATATGTCTCGTAATTTATTAATCGCCGTACCTACGGCAGGAAATGAGTGGAGATCAGAGATGGAATTTATTTTGGGGTTTAGAGGATTTCATAGAAATCATATCACTTAAATTTCACAATAATTACTCGATCACAATATTATATTAATACATTAAATTCACAATAATTACTAGCTAGCGCAGTCAATCTGATTCATTTTCGGACGAAGAGTAGTACACATCCGTTTCTTGATCATCTGGTTCATCACTTTCTTCGAACTCATCTTCCTCATCTTCTTCCTCTGTATCGTCTGGGAGATATTCAACTTGCCTGTTTGAGGATCTATCAAAAGGATGTCTTCATTGCTTTCATTTAGTTCTGGCATATCAGAGCAATGATCTTGCTGCATTGGTAGTTCCTCATCAACCCCCACAATTTGACCCCTCGGAGAAACTTTTATAACTGATAACCATGAGATACGGGTGGTGCGAACTCGCGGATATGGAACAAAGCTGACTTGTTCTGCTTGTGATGCTAGGATAAATGGCTCATACTTATTGTAACGTCGTGATTGGTTGACATCTACTGCCCCAAATTTGTTTTTACGGACGCCTCGATCAACTGTTGGATCGAACCAGTCGCATTTGAATAGAACGCATTTCAAACCTAAGCAACCAGGGTACTCAACTTCAATTATGTCTTGCAACACTCCATAAAAATCTATTTCGCCCCGCACACATACCCCGTAGTTGGCAGTAGCTCTTTGATTTCCGTATTTGAATGTATGAAATATATATCCGCGTGTGCAATACATGGGTGCACTCGTTATCTTCGATATGGGGACTTTTATTAACTCATCGAACCAGAGTGGATATGCGGTATCCCCATACTCGACCTATATCATTAATTAATTTAATTAAAAAAGTAATCAAAATATGTATTAGGTTAATTGTCCAAGTTAGTAATTAATCAGATCACTTAAAATTTTACGTACTTGCGTCTTCAACCACGGGGCAAAATTTTGATCTTTACGCTTGTTGATTTCATCGTCTGAGATTCCTTCAATGACTTCTCGGACTTGTCTAACAAATTCACTGCATACAAAAGTATTTACAATTGTAATTAAGATACATATCGTAATTGGTATAAAGCTAACATATATATAATTTAGCCATATATAAGACGTATGTTTATACACTTACGTCTCAAATTTACTAACTTCTTCGCAATTTAAGAGGATATAAGTTTGTGCACTATGATGGTCTTTTTCATTGGCAAACCAAACTGACTTCACTCTTCCACATAATCGACCGATTGAAGAAAATATATATGGGACACCTTCATTAGCATATGTTCGGCCTACACCTCCATCATCATATCGCCGTGCTGCCCTTTTCCGTGTGCGAACCTTCGAGCCAAAATAGTACCCCGTGAAGTGAGAAGTTTCTTCTGTTAAACTTCCTGCTACTATTGAGCCTTCAACTTTGGCTAGATTTTTAGCCTTCTGCTTCAAATGTCCCATGAATCTCTCAAATGGGTACATCCATCGATACTGCACAGGTCCCCCAAGTTCTGCTTCGCGAGGGAGATGAATAGGTAGATGTTCCATAACATCAAAAAAGGCTGGGGGAAATATTTTCTCCATGTTGCACAACAAAATAGGAATACTAGCATCAAGTTGTGCAATAACATCTTCTGACAAAGTACGGGTACAAAGTCCCGAAAAACGCTCCAATGCCTACAATAACAATCACATGATATATAAGGTAATAATGTTAATTTTCCATTTCATATATATATATATATATATATTAATTATATAAAATATTAAATTCGCAATTAATATGTGATTAGTTTAAATTTATATACCTGCAATTGCTTCGTGTACATTTCCTGGTAGAAGTTCAGCAAATGCAAAAGGAAGTAGTCGTTGCATAAAGACGTGACAGTCATGACTCTTCATCCCGGAAAACTTTTGGCCATTCTCAACACATTTAGCTAAATTAGATACGTACCCGTCCGGGAACTTCACATCAGATGTCGCCCATTTGAATAAAGCTGACTTTTCTTCCGCACCCACTCGAAATATTGGGACAGGTGCTTTCCCATTGCTTGTAATATGTAACTCATTCTGACAACAAAGATCAGGCAAGTCTAACCTTGACTTACCGCTGTCTTTAGTCCTTCCACGCACGTTTAACAATGTATGCATGATGTTATCAAAAAAGTTTTTCTCAATGTGCATGACATCCAAATTGTGTCTAAGCAAATGATCCTTCCAATACGGAAGCTTCCAGAATATGCTTTTCTTATGCCAATTGTGATGCTCCCCATATCCATCCGGCATATTAGCTGGAGTGTGCCAATTTCCACCACGATTGACGGTTTCCAATGCACCATAATGATCAATTTCTGCTTCTAGATCTTCCCCGGAAATATAAACAGGAGGAGGAACACGAACAGTTTTGTTCTTTCTAAACAACCGCTTATTTCTTCGATATGCATGATGAATCGGTAGAAATCGGCGGTGACAATCAAACCAATTTGTTTTCCGACCATGTTTCAATTGAAACGCATCTGTCCGATTGAGACAATATGGACAAGACAATCGTCCATACGTAGTCCAACCTGATAACATCCCGTAAGCAGGGAAGTCGCTTATTGTCCACATAAGCACCGCACACATTGTAAAAAAATTTTCCTTGCAAAATCATATGTCCGAACCCCGGTATACCACAACTGCTCCAATTACTCTATCAGAGGCTGCAAAAACACATCAAGGGAACGCTTCGGATGCTTCGGACCTGGTACTAAAATACTCAAGAATAAAAATTCCCTTTGCATGCACATATCTGGATGAAGGTTGTAAGGCGTTAGGATTACTAGCCATAAAGAATATTGCCTACCAGACATACCAAATGGACTAAATCCATCTGTGCAAAGACCAAGATACACATTACATTTATCTCTAGCAAAGTCTGGATGTACCGTCTTAAAGTGTTTCCACGCTTTTGCATCTGAAGGATGAGTAACCTCCTCATCTGTTTGCAAATGATCTGCATGCCATCTCATCGATGCAGCTGTCCTCTCAGACTGATACATTCTTTTTAATATATCAGTTATAGGAAGGTACCACATCCGCTGGAACGGTACCTTACTCCGACCAGTACCTTGCGGCTTATATCTTGGCTTATGGCAAAATCGACATTCCTGCAACTTATCATCATCTTTCCAAAAAAGCATGCAATTGACAACACAGACATCTATCATCTCAGAAGGCAACCCAAGACTATAAACCAGCTTCTGTATCTCATAGTAAGTTTCAGCAGCCAAATTGTCCTCTGGCAAATACTCTTTAATCAAATCAGCCCAATCATCTATGCAAACCTCAGCTAAGTTATGATCAGTTTTAATAGTCATCATCCTAGCCGCCAACGACAATTTAGAATGTCCTTCTCTACATCCATCGTAGAGTGGCTGATTTGCAGCATCCAGCATATCATAAATTTTTTTTGCATCTAGATTGGGTTCCTCATCATGATGATCATGTGCAAATGTACTTACGGTTTCATGAAATGCATCCGTAACCATGTCATGAATCCTATCATTATCTTCACTATGTTGCTCCGCATGATCATCAAATTGATTAAAATTATTTGACTCATCAAAATTTGATGCTTGATAATTGCTACTACTACTAGCTGCATTTCCCCCATGACCCTCTCCATGATAATACCATATATAGTAATGCGGCATAAACCCTCTATTTAATATATGCGACCACACCTTCGAGATAATGATAAATTTCCTATTCAAGCATCTGGCACAAGGACAGTACATCTTACCACTGATAATCGTATTATGTATACTTCCTGCCTGATGCATGAATCCCTCCACCCCATCACTGAACTCCTTTGTTAGCGATCCCTCTGAATCAAGACGATTATACATCCATCTTCTAATTTCGTATATTGACATTTTTTGTTGGTCATAAAGAAGTAAATGTTTTTGAATATGAAATTTTTATTATGAAGTTGGCCACTATATATAGATTTTTATTTTCATTACCATCGAATTACCTACGATTTTACATCGATTTCACATCGATTTTACAAAGAATCTAAAAATGTTTACATCGACTTTACAACGACATTAATCATGTTTACCTAACCGAACACCGTGAACTTAAAACGTGCCCACCTAACTGATTAATCGTTGGGAAATCGATGTAAAGTTCAACTTATAATAATCATTGCTAATTCGTGGGTAATTTTACGACGATATTACAACGTTTTATATAAACCTAGGTAAATCGTCGCTAATTTACAACGATTTTACGACAATTTTGATAATCGTCGTAACGTCGTCGGTAATCGTTGTAAAATCGTCGCTAATTAGCGACGATTTTACAATGAAAATTTTCGTCCCAATTTTGCGACGATTTTACGACGTCTTTAAGAATCGTCGTAAAATCGTCGTAAAAACGATTGCAATTTGCAACGAAATAAAATCGTCGCAAAAATTCGTTGCAAAATGTCTGTTTTCTTGTAGTGAGAATGAAATTTGAGGTATAAGATAAGTTTATAATAACACTCTCTTTTTTGGTTACCATGATCGATATATTTTATGCGTGAAACTTAAATTAATATGTGAGATCTATAAAAAAAAACCAGATATTTTTTTTTCACTTGCTAAAACAAAAATTTAGTAATAGTCATACTTTTTTCTTTGATAACCGGGGTATCCAATGCCGAAATCCAAATTAGATTCATAAAAATATGGGTTTTCTTGTCACTAAAAACGTCTATAGGTGGTTAAAGAATATTGAAATCACAATGAAAGAATTTAAACTCTGCCAAATAAAGATATTTAGAGTGAACCAGCTTTTGGTGGAACTTATTTCGGAATCTTGATATGCAGAATGAGTCATTTACCACTGGAGCTTCAACACTGAACCATATAACCTTTTGGTTGTTTCTATTAGGGAATATTATCACATATCGGAAGTTGGAAGGGATCCTAACTAATATATAAGGGACATGGGCCAATCCACTCATAGCCAATTGGTTTTGAGTTGGAAGCCCATGTAACTTAACATGGTATCAGAGCCCGGTCCTTACTGTCCAACCCGATCCATTATCGACCCGACTCAAAGTTGATCCATCGATCCATGCCCGAACATACCGAGATTGATAGGCAAAGAGCCATCATCTCGAGAGGGCGTATTAGGAAATATTATTCCACATCGGAAGTTGAAAGGGATCCTAACTAATATATAAGGGACATGGGCCAATCCACTCATAGCCAATTGATTTTGAGTTGGAAGTCCATGTAACTTAACAGTTTCTATGAATACTGTAGTTCAAAATTATAAATATACTAATTTGTTTTGTATTATTGTATAGTTGTGCACTCACATAATAATGCATGAGGGTTTCAAGAATAAAAAGGAGATTAAGACATTATAAATTGCAAAGGCCGTTCCGTCGTCCACATGGGTGTGGTTTAGTGGTAAGATGGACTGTGTGAGGTGTTACCCCATTCCACCCGGTTTTGACTCTCTTTAAAAATAAAATTCATATTTATGTGGCAAGTGTGGGTTTGGGTTTCGGTCTATGCAATTTACTTGGTAGTCTGGTAACAGACGATTCGGCTATCCCGTGGTATTAGTCGGAAACCATTCCAAACTCGTGATAAACAATATGGTGACCCTTCGAAAAAAAATCCACTTTGTAATACCTCAGTGTATTTCTACCGAAACTGACCGATCAACCGATATACTATATATATATATAAAGTCCTGCCGTCTTGGGACAACTACTAGTTGGTACAATGGTACGTACTACTATTTATTGACAATTAAAACTAATTCTTGATTTGGAAGAACTAACTCTAAAGCAAATAAAGGCATGCATGGGACATTTCGTTTCGTTTTGCTCGTGCTGTGCCCACCGCATCTTGCAGTACCATTTAATTCTAGGATTTTTGCTTCTTTTTTCTTTGTTACTTTATTTATTTCCCGAGAGAGCAAGAGTTGATTATAGTGATCATATATCTGTTTTTTTGTGATTTAAAAAAAAAAAATTTACACTACTCACAATTCTACAGTATATGTTTTTTAGCTGTTCCATAATATTTACATCGAAATAATTTTTATAGAAAAAATCACGAATTTAATACTGTACATTAAAAGCATATTTTTAGGTAACCAAAGATAAATATTCAGTCATAGAGTTGACATGTGGGCCTTTAAATAATGCTAATTAAATAAATATGAATAATGGTATATATAATAATAAAAATAGGATATATGAAAATGACCTAATGAAAGGAAAAACAAAAATTTAATTAGGAAGAGACTGATGGCACGAGTCATGCCTTCTCTTTGATTAGACATTTTAAGGGGAACAAACTGCTCATAGAAATGGACACTTGGAACGTTTCAAACATTTTTTCTAATATGTCAAAATCACTATTCCTTAGTATTGCATACGTTAATGTGCTTGCTCTATGACTATGAATCGTTTACTTCTTCCCACCTTTCTCTGTTCATTTCTTGAGTAGGTATGAAAAAATTCTTAACTAATTTTCTTTGTCTAACTAATTTGTTCTATGTGTCTAAAATAGCCACACACAAAATTAAGCTCACTTTTGAGCATTACTGTGCTTATGATTAGCCAAAAAAGTCCAATGGCTCGGCAATCGAATGATGAACAATTTTTATGTGGGGGGGGTTTTAGGCCAATATTTGAATCTCACCATCTCTACATGTTTCTAATGTTGGCCTCCTCTTTGGTAAGACTGTCAAAATGGGCGGGCTACCCGCATCCAAAACACTATAAACGGTCATGGACAATCCCATATACGAAGTGAATCTAAATGGGTTAGGACTAACTTCACCAACGAACAAAAATGGGTTGGACAATTAATGTAGACATTGATCAACCCAAAATACTTAAAAAATTAGGTTAAAATCGATTTGGAGAAAAATCAAAATTCATTCTCATTTTTTTTAAAATCGATTTGCTCCGCTTCGAAATAAGTTTTCTACTGAAATCCACAAAGTCAAGACCGTAAAATCGTGTTTTCCCATCAAAATCGTAAAACCGTGTTTTTTCGCCAAAACCGTGAAATCATGTTTTCCCGCCAAAACCGTGAAATAGTGTTTTTCCGCCAAAACCGTGAAATAGTATTTTCCCGCCAAAACCGTAAAATCGTGTTTTCCAGTCAAAAACGTAAAATCGTGTTTTCTCGTCAAAACCGTGAAAATGTGTTTTCCCGCCAAAACCGTGAAATCGCATTTTCCCGCCAATACCGTAAAATCGTGTTTTCCGTCAAAACCGTAAAATCATGTTTTTCGGCCAAAATTTCATTTTCACCAAAACCGTAAAATTGTGTTTTCCCGCCAGAACCGCGAAATCGTTAAATCATGTTTTCCTGTCAAAATTGTGAAATCTTGTTTTCCTGCCAATACCGTAAAATCATGTTTTCCCGTCAAAACCGCGAAATCGCGTTTGCTCGCCAAAACCGTGAAATCGTGTTTTTCTGCCAAAACCGTAAAATTGAGGTTTTCGGCCAAAATTGCGTTTTTGCCAAAACCGTAAAATCATTTTTTTCCGTCAAAACCGCAAAACCATATTTTTCCACCAAAAATTGTGTTTTCGTCGAAACCGTAAAATTGTGTTTTTGCCAAAACTGTAATTTTTTTTTTATGTTTTAAACAATTTGTTACCAATTATAAAAGGGGAAAAAAAATTACAAACAGTTAAAGTCATTACTCGATTATAAAATGATCTTAGTAAAATACTAGCAATTGGTCTAATAAAAGATTGTTAAAACCAGTAAGAAGATAATTGTTTCAATAATTTCTATGATCACTTCGGAACGATGATCACTAATCCGACTAATAATTTCTATAGAATCTTAAGCGATACTAATATGTTCCATAAATATATTGTGGACAGACGATATTAATCAAAGATTGGTTGGTTATTATTCATTTTACTGTAACGTTTCGATCATTTTCTTTCAGATAAAATCCTTATGATGATATGAGCACCCACACGGATATGGATCCATTGTTTACAGCTCATTTGAATATTTGGAAAGAGGTCTCTCCGTGGGTTGTCTTTTTCCAGAAATTAGTCTAGACTTCTCCATAGACCTGGGATATACTCTGAGTTAACAAAAAAAAAAAAAAAAATCCTTATGATGAAATGAAACCGAAAAATATAAATTCATAAATTTATATATATTGACAGAAGATCATTACAAGTTTTTTAATAAAAAAATAAAAATCATTACAAGTCTAAAAGCTCTTTCACTTCAGAGTCGGATGATTTGAGGATCGAATGTTGTAAATATATCATTGCTATTAATATAAAGAATATTTTGTATGTCACTTAATCAAAACATAATTTGAGATCTAACATTTTCCAAATTTTTTTAAAAAATAAATAACATTTTATATGTTGAAAGAACGATTTTGCTCTTATTTGTTATTGGTGTACAACGTTGATTCGTGCAGTAATGTACATGAATATTATTAAAAAGTCAACACTTAAACAATATATAAAATATTATTTATTTTTTCAATTTCTATAAAATAATAGTTTACAAACTATATTTTCATTAATTATTCATACATAAAAGAACCCTTTAATATAATAATGATTAGTAGTAGTTAGTAGACAGGTGCACGTTTAATGTTTGTTGACTTCTTGTCATTGTTGTCAATAATAGTCTTTATTAAAAGTTAAGACCATTGTTGATATCTCCGTGTCCATGCGGAAGAGAATATAGTATTAATTATGTTAAATTATGTCAATTTGATTTTGAACCCCAAATAAATTATATATATATATATATATATATAATGTTTTAGTATCTTTTTATTTCAAGTTGTTAAGTTTCTTTCTTTTTTGGAGAGCTTAAATATTTTTTGTTTGAGAACTGGTTAAGTTTTTTTCCTTACACATTTTTTCATGTTATTCATCAACGTTGAATTTATAACTTGTAAAAAACGTTAAATTTATAAATATTAATTAGCTAATTTTGTGTGATGCAAGTTGCAAATTGTTTATGAACATGTTGTTCTTTTATCTATTTTATCCATAACATATATATAACACAAATAAATGAACCATAATTAACATGTAATATTATTCGAATATTTGTTTATAACTGTACTAATCGAAAATTTCGTAAGTAGTTATGACAAATTCAATTTATGATGAAGTCGGTCACGTGGCGTAAATAAAGAAGTCGTTCCCTTTGCATGCTCTATTGTTTTTCTTGATTTCATTTTCCAAAATTTTAAAAGAGCAACGAACGAAATTAAATTTACTTCTCATGAATTTTCGTGAAAGAGTCCGTATAAAAGATCGTGAAACAAATTTTTCGAAACGTATTTGTGCAAGTAATTTCATTTTCCAGTCAAGTCATCCAAATCTTTTTTTCTTCTTTGTTTTTTAGTAGTTGAAAAATGGGAAAACGAATTTAAGAAAAAAAGTTAACGAAAAAGAAGAAAAATCGAAATTTAAGTTTCGAAGTTTATGTTTGTTGCAAGCTAGAAGACATTAATGTTCTGTCAAATATAGTAGATAGATCAAACTATGTAATTTTTCATCATAGATACTATCTAGGTAATTTTTCTATATATTTAGAATAAATATTTCTACAATTATTTTTGAGCTTTTAAGTATTTATACACAATATATCCGAACTGCATATAAATGGTGTTATAAAAATTACCTAAGTTTAGCTGAATTTATTTGTATTTTTAATTTTATATAGATAATAGAATAATGATTAAGTTAGTATTTTATTAATTATTTTTTGTCTACAGATTTAAAATAAATATTTCTAAAACTATTTTTGAATTTTTTATTATTTATAAACAATATATGATTATCCAAACTGGGTATAAATAGTGTCAGAAAAAGTTTCCTAAGTTTAGCTGAACTTATTTGTACTTTTAATTTTATATAAATAACGATTAAGCTAATATTTGTTAAGTAGTTTTTAATCAGCTTAATTTTTCATATTTTTTTGTCGAGGTTCTCTGTCTCTAAGACACTTTTTTCAGATACCAAATATAAAACGCTATGATAAAGTATTTACCAATTACAGAGTAAGTATTTACCAATTACAGAGTATAGCTTTCACAATTTAGACGGGTTCAACATATCTAGCAATCAGAAATACTCAACATTCGTTTTTCATGTAATTTGAAATTGTCTTAGACGAGTGTCGAGCAAAAAATAAGAAAATTGATGTGAACATTAGGAGGAAATTTATTTGGTCAAAAAAAACCATTAGGAAGAAATATAAATTACAGAATAAATAATTTGGTACGGAAGACATTAGGAATCATTGTCGAACTCAAACAACTAGAATATATCAACCTTCTCCAAGAATACTAAATCTCTATATTATAGATCATGTTGAATTCGACAATCTAAACATGCATTATAAGCTAGTTTTATCAGTTCATAAAACACAATAACATCAAGTCTTATTGGTTAATGATATTTTGTTCATCTATGTTCTACCAGACTTTTTTTTTTCCGACAAAGTAATTTATTGATTTTGCAAATCATAATCCTTGTTTACAAGCATATATAGAAATTGAGGGCACAAATTATACAAAGACCATTGAGATGGATCTAATATTGCTTTTCCTAACTAGAAAATCAGCACAAATATGAGAATTTGATTGTTTCAAACATACTGCTCCAATTCTTAATGTTCTCCAAATAGTGTTGTAGTTTGAGATTACTGATGTTGTCATTGATGATGTGGTTGATATTGAGATTATCTCCTTCAAACTCGACTTTGCGACATCCCAGGGACCATGCTGCTTGTAAAACCCAAACAAGAGCTGTACATTTTAGACATTCAACTAAACACTTTTGGTGCGTTAAAAAATCCAAGATCAGAAACTAGATCGTGAGTCAAATTTCAACAATATGATTAACAATAGATGAAAAAACCATAGATCATTTTCTATTTAACAATCTTAATTAGCAATTTATATATTCTCTTGAAATCCCTAAAACCTAACTATGAATCTATTAACACATAATTGCAGAGAAAGAGCAAAGAAAAATGAGAGAAAATATAATAAATTTTAATCGATAATTACGAAAGTTCAAAAATCTTTTCCAAGTTTATCAAAAGAAGTTCATAGATTTTCTTCCCCAAAAAATTGATGCAAAAGTGGGTAAAAAATAAAGCTTACCCTAAATAAATGGCTAAAATTAAGTATTGAGTCGTTCTATATTAAATGAAAAAAAGGCAGTATGTAAAAGAAAATTTTCTTTCGTTAGGATTTGATGTAGACAGTAGATTAAGTGAGCATGCCGAGTGGGATGGCTGCGTAAAACCTCTGCCAGTTTGACGCGGGCACAAGGTTACGTGAACATGCTGAGTGGAATGGTCGCGTGATGGCTGTTTCAACGGCTACAAACATCTTTTTCATTTCTGTAAACGTTTACGATCCAAATTCTATCCATTATCACCTTTGTACTTGAAGAGACTTTGAAAATTTCGAAAACACTAAAAACTTTTAAAAGGTTTTTGTCAAAAAATCTGAAAAATACGATACATCAATAGATGCATGTAAGGTGGTAGTACACCACTTCTGATAAAATTTACAACCCTACGATCCTATGAAAACACACACAGGTATAAACACGTACTTTGCATTGATTTGCCACTAAGAATTTCCAAATTTAGGAGAACTTCAATTTTAATAATTTCGATTTCAGGACCCTTTTTATTTAAAAATCGTAATCTCTTTTAGCTTTGCATATGCAGAAAAAAGACGGAACATTGTAATAGAAAAGACAAAAGTGTGATGGGTTTATGGGCAAACACTGTCATTGTTATTTCTTTACTACTGTCTTTCTATTACCGTCACTTTTGCCTTTGGATGTGAACTTTGATGTGCGCTTTGTGGTAAATAAAAAGAAAAATATGTGTCTATATATTTATATAAATTGACGTCAATTTTTATATATATAAATAACTGGAAATTTTTGATCGAATCCCAAACTAATCATCGGAATTTATGAAAAAACCAGATTTTGTTGTTAATAATGCATTCTTTTTTGTTAAAGGTTGATAATGCATTCTCATGACCAATATTATTGAAATCGCAACAAGAAGATTCGAACACTGACCGAGATCCATATAAAAACTATCAACCACTTGGTTTTGTGTATGTGTATTGATATTAACCAAACACCCTAAATTGTGAAAAAAAAATCGATTCAATGTTTGTTTCTAATTAAGAACCTACTTAATGTGTGGTTTTATTAAAAAAATAAAATTCAATGTGTGTTTGTATCCCTGTTCGAAAAATCTCCGCCTAGCTCAGATTACTTTTCGCCTAGTCGGTAGATCCATCTCATCCGCCTAGTTTTTTTTGTTTTTTTAATAAATTTATTGCTTAACAAAAATCTTGAAAAAATCTAATTTGATTTTATTATGATGTTAGAAAGTCATTAAAAATACAAAAATAATAATTAAAAGTCATTAAAAATCATAAATTTATGAATTAATATGTTAAAAAGTCAATAAAAATCCAAAAATTAATCCCCGATTAATCTCCGATATTTGGACTAGACGCTAGGTCCAACCCGACTGCCCAACTAACGCTTGGCACAATTTAGAACATTGGTTTGTATTAACAAACAGGAAACTTTAATATGTGTCTGTTTCAATGAAAAAGTTACTTTTATGTGTGTTTGCATTAACAAAACAATGATCGTGTGTAAGAAAAGTCTTTATACAATGTGTCTGCTTACTTTTTTTTGAGGGGCTGGCCACATTATCCATCAACCACTAGTCAAGTTGTCTATGTATAAAATAAAAGAAAACATGTCGTGTAGATTAGCATGCGATGAATCTTTCATATAATGGTTAAATTAAATCGGAATGCTTGAGATAAAAATAAAATGTTCTTAAGAGTTCAAGAATTTTGATCGACCAAAGCTCATCAAGAATTCTGAACTACCATTTGGAAGAGATGAACCAGGTCCTGAGTTCGAACAGACGAGCACCAACGACGAAGAATATACTAATTATATTTATACTGTAACAAAGTATATGCTTCTAATTAGATTTATTTGTATATAGAGAGGTACTAAAAACAGTAGATTCTCATTTCCACGACACGTTTTTCGTCTTACTATACGTATCCCTAACTCTATACGTACATGGCATTTTGCAAAAACGTATACGAAACCACTTTACGATAAGGTTGGTTAAAGTGTGTGTATTGAATTGATTAATAATTGGGTCTATCCACGAAAAGTCCTAACATTGAAAAACATGGTGGTGGGTTTTAATCAAATCATTTAAAATAAGATTTTAATCCGTATTATTTTATACAAAGGGACATATTTCAATGGGTCCGTGATATGGAATCTATATTCCAATTCAATTAATATGTTAAACTCACGATTTTAGATTTAATTGTTTTTAATTATTTTTATACTGTAATTTTGGAAAACACATTTTGTGTTGATAAAAATTTATTTTGCATGCAAAATTTGATGAATGATAATATGTGATATATCATGGTTTTTACCCTTTTTAGACTATGATATAAGTCTGTTTTATAGAGTTTTATGCTATTTCGTAGTGTTTTAGAGTTTTTTACAGGTTTAGCACGTTTGGAGCATAATTGGAGCATAATTGGAGCTATTAGAGCTTTCTGGAGCATTTTGGAGCAAGGCTGAGAATCGTGTTGCTGAGTACCCGATTTTACGACAAGTGTCGATCGATAACCCTTGGTATCGATCGATACCCATCGTAGCAAGACACGACCCGCGACTTTAATGAATAGTTGAAGAATTGCAACTTGGTCCAGAAGTCTTTAATAATTACAAGAAGTCCCAAAACGTGATTTAGGTTATTTATAGGGATTTTACAGTCACTTTGTTGGCTACGCTTTATTTTTATTCTGGATTTGTGAGAGAGCTTTTCAAGGGAGACAAGTCTGAAACTCTGTTCGTCGAGAGAAGATTTCGAACCCTTTTGTTACTCTTTCTTATTTTCTATTAAGTATTTATTCAAACATGTTTATTGATTCAATTTTCATGTCTGAGTAGATCTCTTGTTAGGTTTAGAGATTCTCATAAGGGATTTCTTTGAATGTCAGGTTGATTGGTTATTTAGGGTTCACAATATGAATTAGTTCTTCGCCTTAGGTTGTTCTCAAAGCTAATTCTGGATTGATCACCTAGAACTTAGATCTTAGGATAATTGATTTGGCACGACAGTGCGATTAATTACCTGATAGAACTTAGGGTGAGCAAATTAATTATCCGCAAAGAAATTTGGTTTAATTGATTTGTGAACATATCAAAATTGAAATTAAGGCTGATTTATTCTTAGGAATTTGCAAAGAAATTTGGGATTCTGAAGTTTAGATTTAGATAGTTTTCGCAACGACAGTTGGTTAATTATACTTTAGTGATTTGAGTTCGAGAATCATGCGTAACCTGAACCCTGATTAGTTAGTTTATTTTGCATTCATTAATTTCCTGAGAAATAACCCTGAACCTATCTCTTTCCCATCGATTTACAACTCGTTTACTGCTTACTGCCTTTTATTTAATCTGAACTGCTTAGCTTGACTTGATACTATATAATTTATTGTGCGATTTCTCTGAGTTCTTGTGTTCGACCCCTGATATATTGCAGCAACTGCTTTAGTACTTTTTAGGGTATTAATTTGAGCATATCACATTTGGCGCCGTTGCCGGGGACTCAATTTCGCCATTAGATTTTACCTGTCGAGTTTCGACTAAGCCTGTCGGTATCAATCGATACTACTTAGTATCGGTCGATACTCGTCGCTTCTTTTTGTTGATATCGATCGATATCACTTGGTGTCGATCTATACTCATCGTGTTTTTGGTTACTTACGTGCTTGACTCTTCTTTTCAGGTGTATGCCTAATCGTGAAACCAGAAGGAGCAAAAGCGCTCAGCTACTTGGACTGTCATTGGAGCAGCTAGCACGTGTAGAACGCACAAACAGAAAGGCAAAGCAAACATCAGAGATGAACAACCCAATGGTTTTAATAGCTGATGAAGCTGGAGTCTTGAGAGACCAAGAGGGTCAAGTGTGCAATGACAGAGGGCAGCGACTTGATGATACTGGAAACATCATTGTCTTTCCTGCTGTTGTTGGAGAGATTGTCGCGCCAGCTGGGCGTGCCAACGTTGGGAATGCTGGGGTTGATCGAGGTAGAACACTTGGTGAGCACAACAGACCTGATCAGTTCTATGCCAATCGAGCTGCGATTCGCATCCCTACTTTTCAGAGGAATGACTTCGAGCTGAAACCTGCGTGTTACGCTCTTGTAAGTCAGAACCCTTTCCATGGCCTACCTCATGAGCATCCCATGGATCATATCGAAAGGTTCGAAGATTTGGTCACTGGTATGAAGTACAATGGAGTGCCCAATGAGTTCCTTTTCTGCAAACTTTTCCCGTACTCTCTTGGTGGGGATGCTGCTTATTGGCTGAAACAGTTAGCTCCTGATTCGCTTACTACATGGGATGAGACAAAGAATGCGTTCCTGAATAATTTCTATGATGATGCGAGATCCGAGGAGCTCAGGAACAAGATCTCTCAATTCGCTCAAGCTCCGACAGAAGCATTCAAGGCTGCTTGGATTCGTTTCAAGTCTTATCAGAGAGATTGCCCACATCATGGGTTCACTCAGGTTCAGCTGCTGGGCACTTTCTACAGAGGATTTGATTGGAGGTACCAGATGGGTATGGATGCTGCGAGCAATGGGAACTTCTTCACCAGGTATCCAGGTGATGCGGTTGTGTTAATTGAGAACTTGGCGTCTAGTAATAGCACAAAGAATGCTGATTTCGAGCGCAAGAAGCTAGCTGGAGGAGTTGATGGATCACAGATTGATGACGTGCAGGCCAAACTAGATTTCCTGATCGGGAAGTCGAAGAAGTCTGTGCACTTTGCTGATGAAGTCGCTAATGTGGAAGAATAAGAAGAAGATGTTAACTACGTTGGTGGTTCTGGTTTTCAGGGTCAGCGATTTGGGTACAACAACAACCAAAACTTCAACAACAACAATCAGCAAAGTGGGTACAAGTTTGAGGGAAACCAATCTGGTTTTGGAGCGAAGCAATTTACTCCGAAACCACTTCAGAGCAGCGATTTCACTCGAAATTATGGGAACTCTTCGTACCAACCCATCTCTCCAGAAACCATGGAGAGTAAGATGGAATCCATGATGGAACAGATTCTTCAGGGACAGCAGAAGTTGCAGGGGGATTTAAATGGGAAGTTTGACTCTCTGTACATCGATTTGAATGGGAAAATCGAAGCCATAAATCTTTCCCAGAGAAAGTTGGAAACTCAGGTTGCTCAGACAGTCGCAGCTGTAAAGAGGCAAAAAGGATTTCTTCCATGGAAAACTGAGAATCGAAGGGCACATATCAACGCCATCACCTTGAAGAGTGGAAAAGAGGTGAATACATGAGTGAAGAACAACCCAATTGCAGAAAATCTCGTCGATCTTGCTGAAGATGACGATTGGGATTATGGAAATCCCCAGGTATCGATCGATACTAGCCAGTATCGATCGACACCAGTTCAGACATCTCCCCGATTGGATCCAAAATCCCGTGTATCAATCGATACCCCTAAAGTATCGATCGATGCTGAGACACAGATCGAGAAGGAGCCTGAGATTATCAAGGAGAGGGTGTACAAACCCAAGATGCCTTATCCTATACCTCCTAAGTTGACAAAGAAGGAATGGGAAGACGCCAGATGCAAGGCTATGCTGGATAAGTTGGTTGTGGAGCTTCCTTTTGTTGATGCTATTAAGACCTCTCCGGCTTTCAGAAGATATGTGAAGAAGATGGTCTCTAGCAATGTGAACTTGGAGGAATGTGTCATGATGATCACAGCTGAGTGCAGTGCGATCCTACTCAACAAGATTCCCAAGAAGCTACCGGATCCAGGGAGCTTTGTTTTGGATTGCACTATCTTCACAGAGAGATTTGAGCGTGCTCTCTGCGATATTGGGTCGAGTGTGAACCTTATGCCACACTCAGTTGCCAAGCGAATAGGGATGACAGATTTCCATTCTACAAGGATTTCGCTGGTACTTGTTGATCGTTCAGTACGACTTCCAGAGGGACTACTCGAAGATGTCCCAATCAAGATTAGGAATTGCTTGATCCCAACGGATTTCATCGTCCTGAAGTACGATGCTGAGCCCAATGATCCTCTTACCCTGGGCAGGCCATTCCTTGCAACTGCTGGAGCCTTGATTGATTGCAAGAATGGACAGATAGCTCTCAACATCGGTGACTTGGTGATGTCCTTTAACATGGAGAAGATGATGAAAATGCTAACCATCGATGGGCAGACATTCTATGTGGACACCTTCAGTGACATAGCTGAAGAGTATTTCCTGGAGATGCACCCTGAGGATTCACTGGAGAGAGCATTGGTCTGTTCGGCCACTTCGGAGATCCGTTCATGTGACGATACTACTGGATTCTCGAAGATGTTTGATTCAGCATCGTCGGTATTGATCTATACCCCTCTAGTATCGATCGATACCCTGCGACCAGAAGGAGATTTGGTCGACAGTTCTAAGCAAGCTGCTGGGCTTGGAGATGAGAATGCAGATAATGCTCCTAAGGTGGACCTAAAGCCACTTCCAGTGAATCTGAGGTATAGTTTTGTTGGTCCTAATTCCACGTACCCTGTGATCGTTAATGCTTCCTTGAACAACACATAGATTGCCTTACTGCTGAGCAAGCTGCGCAAGTATCGCAAAACTCTTGGTTATTCTCTTACTGATATTTCAGGTATAGCACCAGACTTGTGCATGCATCGGATTCACCTGGAGGATGAGTCAAAGCCTTCGATTGAGTGTCAGAGGAGGCTGAATCCGAACCTGAAAGAAGTGGTCAGAAAGGAAGTGATGAAGCTGTTGGAAGCATGGATTATCTATGCCATCTCAGATAGTTCTTGGGTTAGTCCGGTTCACGTTGTGCCTAAGAAAGGAGGTATGACTGTGGTGAAGAACGAGAAAGACGAGTTGATCCCTACAAGGACAATCACTGGTCACATGATGTGTATTGACTAAAGAAAGCTGAATGCAGCTACAAGGAAGGATCACTTCCCCTTACCATTCATTGACCAGATGCTAGAGAGGTTAGCGAGTCACCCATACTACTGTTTCCTCGATGGGTACTCAGGCTTTTTCCAGATTCTTATACATCCAGAGGACCAGGGAAAGACGACTTTCACATGTCCCTATGACACATTCGCCTACAGAAGAATGCCATTTGGATTATGTAATGCTCCAGCAACCTTCCAGCGATGCATGATGTCAATTTTCACTGACATGAGTGAGGAGTTTATGGAGGTGTTCATGGATGACGTTTCTGTGTATGGATCGTCATTCAAGGATTGTCTGGATAACTTGTGCAAGGTGCTTCAGCGATGCGAGGAGAAGCACTTGGTTCTTAACTGGGAGAAGTGTCACTTCATGGTAAAAGATGGTATTGTACTTGGGCACAAGGTTTCAATGGCAGGGATCGAAGTTGATAAAGCTAAGATTCAAGTCATGACGAGCCTGCAACCTCCACGATATGTTTCTGAGATAAGAAGCTTCCTTGGTCATGCTGGGTTCTACAGGAGATTCATCAAGGATTTTTCTAAGCTTGCACGCCTACTCACAGCCCTGTTATGTAAGGAAGTCAAGTTTGATTTCACATTTGATTGCCTTGCAGCCTTCGAGGAGATTAAGAAGGCATTGGTGAGTGTTCCTATTATCCAACCACCTGATTGGAGCCTACCTTTTGAGGTTATGTGCGATGCAAGTGATTTTGCTGTTGGAGCTGTGTTGGGTCAGAGGAAAGACAATAAGCTCCATGCTATTTATTATGCCAGCAGGACATTGGATGATGCTCAGCGAAACTACATCACCACTGAGAAGTAGTTACTTGCGGTTGTTTTCTACTTTGAGAAATTTCAGTCCTACTTGATAGGGAGCAAGGTCATTGTTCACACAGACCATACTGCTTTGAAATACCTGCTGAAGAACAAGGACCTCAAGCCTCGTCTATGCCGATGGGTTCTTTTGCTCCAAGGTTTCGACATCGAGATCAAGGACAAGAGAGGAGTTGAAAATGGCGTTGCTGACCACCTATCGAGACTAAAGGTCGATGAAGTCGTACCTATTGATGATTTCCTGCCGGAGGAAGGTATTTACTTCATTGAAGCTCAACTTCAAGGCCTTTGTGCCGAAAATCTATAATTTTCCCGAGTGCGACTTTCAGTATCGATCGATACTCCCCTAGTGTCGATCGATACCCAACGCGATTTGGACCAGATTTGTCTGCAGAGCACTTTAATTCTTATGATGTCTATCTAGCTGCTGTCTCTAGTGCTGCAAGACCATGGTACGCCGACATTGCCAACTACCTTTCTGTGGAGACTGAGCCAAAGCATCCCACAAAGTATGCAAGGAAGAAGTTTATTCGCGAGATGAGGAGGTTATTCTGGGATGAGCCTTACCTATACAAGCACTGCTCAGATGGTATCTACAGAAGATGCGTTGCAGAGTCTGAAGTACCAGCGATTCTTTTTCATTGCCATGGTTCTGAGTATGCTGGTCAATTTGCTATTTTCAAGACGGTATCTAAGGTTCTTCAAGTTGGCTTCTGGTGGCCTACTATGTTCAAGGATTCTCATGCCTATATCTCACAGTGTGATGTCTCACAGTGTGATGTCTGTCAGAGGAGAGGGAAGATTAGCAAGAGACATGAGATGCCACAGAATTTCATCATTGAGGTTGAAGTTTTCGATTGCTGGGGCATCGATTTTATTGGTCTATTTCCCTCATCATGCGAGAACAGGTACATCTTGGTTGCTGTGGACTATGTGTCCAAATGGGTTGAGGCGATTGCTAGCCGAACCAATGATTCTTCGGTGGTCGTTAAGCTGTTTAAAACCATCATTTTCCCTCGATTTGGAGTACCTCGAATTGTGATAAGTGATGGTGGTTCTCACTTTATCAACAAGATTTTCGAGAGGTTGCTAAAGAAGTATGGTGTAAATCATCGCGTGGCTACTCCATATCACTCTCAGACCAGTGGGCAAGTCGAGGTCTCCAACAGGCAAATCAAGGAAATTTTGGATAAGACAGTGGGTGCTTCTAGGAAGGATTGGTCTAAGAAACTGAATGACGCGCTATGGGCTTATAGGACTGATTTCAAGACGCCGCTGGGCACTACACCATTTCACTTGTTGTATGGGAAAGCATGTCACCTTCCAGTGGAGATTGAGCATAAGGCAGCGTGGGCGACGAAGTTGCTGAACTTTGACATCAAGCCTGCTGCAGAGAGGAGATTGATTCAGCTGAACGAGTTGGATGAGATTTGGCACCACGCCTACGAGAACTCGAAGCTGTACAAGGAGCGAACTAAGGCCTATCATGATAAGAAGATCATCTCCAGACATTTCGAGCCGAACGACCAGGTACTTCTGTATAACTCTCGTTTGCAATTGTTTCCTGGTAAACTGCGTTCTTGTTGGTCAGGTCCCTTCACAATCAAGGAGGTCAGACCACATGGTGCTGTCATGCGGATTAGTCCTACAGGCGTTGAGTTTACTGTCAATTGACATAGGGTGAAACACTATTGGGCGAAAGCCGAGATTCCAACAGGGCAGATAATGCCTTTGGATGATGCACCCACAGCCTGAATGGCGTTAAAGTCAAGCTAATGACGTTAAACGAGCGCTTGGTGGGAGGCAACCCACTGGTGAGTCTGCTTTTGAGTCTTTTTCTTTTTCATTTTTTGTTTTGTGTTTGGGTCAGGATAAACAAGGAGCAAAATTTGAAATCGCCTAGTGTCGATCGATACCCCATTAGAATCGGTCGACACCAATCGCGGATGAAAAGTTCATCATGTCGATTTAAGCCTGGTATCGATCGATACCAGGCTGTGTGTCGATCGACACCAGATATCCCAGCACGGTAACTTCTTGTTTCTCTTCGTTCTATCATTTTCTTTTGTTTCTTTTACCTACTCTAGGCTAGATAACACTGGGGACAATGTTGTTCAAGTCTGGGGAAGGTGTCTGCTGACATTGTGTTTGTTTCTCAGAGTCAGTTGTTTTATCGAGTCAAAAACGTTTTATTGAGTTAAAACTTGTTGGAGATAATGATCATGTGCTTGAATTATTGTTTTGATTTTGTTTTTGAGTGACCAGTGTTGTAGGATCAGCTCTAGATCGACTAATGAAAAATCCAAGGACTGACCAGTTGACTAGAAAACATCCATGTCTCCAGCAGAGTTCTTCTGAAGCCTAAGCCAAATTTTTGCACTTCATCAATGTGGTTAGTGTTTACAGAGCTTGATTCATCATTCATATCTGACAAAGGAACCCATATGTTTAAAGTAATGGTATCTCTCTCCCCTGTTATAAGTTGATAAATAAGAGCATAAAAGATTGAAATTATTTTCTTCTGAGTAGAGGGCTAGGAAAATTTCCAACGATCCCATTATTCTAGTCAAGAGGGAATGATCACACAGAGGATTGGAAGCGAGGCTAGGATTTTCCTATGATGCCATTATTTGCCTACATCCTTTGATACATTGAGGGGGAAGAACCGGGGATTAGGTGGCAAACACCATCAATACTCGCGTCTCATACCCTGATTTGTATATGCAAAGTTGAAAATAAAAGAAAAGAACATAATAAGAAATAAGTCTGGGAGAGAGAAAGTGATACAAAAATGTGAAATTAGATGGTTCATTGTCATGATATTGTATGGTAAAGAATCTAAAAGGTTCTTGAACATTGGCTGCAGCGATGAAACTGGCGAGGAGGGCTTTATTTGGACAATGCTGCGAGATAATGTGTGGGGTCTGGGAAAGCTGCGAATGTCTACGGAGAAGTACATGGTGGTTAGATCAAAAGCTGGTTAGGTGACATTTGGATGCTTGAGAAAAGGATCTTTGCGATGGTTCCTGAACAGGTGAGCCTCCGTGTTTTCAAACCTCTTTCACTGGTTTAGTTTTCTGTTTTGCTTGAGGGCAAGCAAAGACTAAGTCTGGGGGAGTTGATATATCATGGTTTTTACCCCTTTTAGGCCATGATATAAGTCTGTTTTATAGAGTCTTTATGCTATTTCGTAGTGTTTTAGAGTCTTTTACAGGTTTTAGCACGTTTGGAGCATAATTGGAGATATTGGAGCTTTCTGGAGCATTTTGGAGCAAGGCTGAGAATCGTGTTGGTGAGTACCTGATTTTACGACAAGTGTCGATCGATACTCCCTGGTATCGATCGATATCCATCGTAGCAAGACACGACCCGCGACTTTAATGAAGAGTTAATAATTGCAACTTGGTCCAGAAGTCTTTAATAATTACAAGAAGCCCCAAAACGTGATTTAGGTTATTTATAGGGATTTTTACAGCCACTTTGTTGGCTACACTTTATTTTTATTCTGGATTTGTGAGAGAGCTTTTCAAGGGAGACAAGTCTGAAACTCTGTTCGTCGAGAGAAGATTTCGAACCTTTTTGTTACTCTTTCTTGTTTTCTATTAAGTATTTATTCAAACATGTTTATTGATTCAATTTCCATGTCTGAGTAGATCTCTTGTTAGGTTTAGGGATTCTCATAAGGGATTTCTTTGAATGCTAATTGATATTCGCATATTTTAACTCTTTTTGTCATGCACATCATCTAGTTTTTGTGCCTTATTTTGTAGTTTCATAGAGTTTTTCTTTAGTTTTGCATTCATAAGTAGAAGTCAATAGATTTTAGATAGGTCCTAGAGAGTTTTGGTACAATCGGAGTGTTTCAGGTGCTTATTGGAGTGTAGGGGAAGATCACGGACTAGGAGGAACGTACCCGTAGAACGGAGAAGGCAAACAAAAGAAGAAGAAAAATCCGCAGAGGCAATATCGCCCGGAGGCATCGGCCGCAGGAGACCGATGCAGGACGAAGGAACAACGGCAGGAGTCCATCGGTCGGCATCCCACCGATGCATCTGACCGATGGAAATTCTGGAAATCCGAGGATCATATCGGTGCAATGCATCGGCCGCAGGAGACCGATGGAAGCTCACAGCATCGACGTCAAGAAGTCCATCGGTCGGCCTCCCACCGATACACCCGACCGATGCGAAATTCTGGAAAAACCGAGACTACATCGGTGCGATGTATCGGTTGCAGGCGACCGATATGACCCGCTGAAAAACTCAACCCGATGGGTTGACCCGACCCGACCTGTATTTACTTAAGCAAATTAAGCCTAATTAGGCCCAGACTCTTGTTTTTTAGACTTGAGCAAAAACGTTTTTGAGAGCTTTGAAGGAGATTGTAAGAGATTCTTGAGTGGTTTATGCAAGTTCTTGTTGGATTATTTCTTCCATCTATTTTCTTATCATCTTTTATGATTCTCAACACTTCCTTTATGGGATTTGTGGAGAAAACCATGTGTTGTGAGTAGTTTTCTAGGGTTCTTGGGTGAAGTAGATTTAGGTAATTTTAGTGTGAATCAATGATGTTAGGGCTTTGATTATTAATGATCCTTCCTTGTTTAGTGAGTTTAATGCTAAATCATCCATGATCAAGTTGATTTAGATCATAGGGAATTTCTCGCCCGGAAGGTGTTCGATGAAATTCCCCAATGAACTAATCAAGGGATATTTCATTCTTAGCCTATGGAAATAGTTGTCTAAGGTGTTTATTGATTAAATGATCTTGTTTCTAATGCTTGAAAGTTATTAAATCACAAATGGGAATTTGTTCTTGATTTAGTGAATTCCAAAGGGACTAATTCCAAGGGATTGGATTAGTCTTGTTAAATGATCATAGTCTAAGGATTAGCATTGCTTGAGTTTATTGGCATCATTGTGAACCACTAAAGTTACCAACAATCGTATACTTCACCCTTGGATTCGTTTTTTAGAACTTTCTTTAAACCGTAATTTACATTCTCGTTTAAGTTTCTATCTTTGCTTTAGTTGGAAATAGTTTGCTTTTAAAATCTTTTAGGTTGCTACAAAACCAATTCTTGAACCGCTTAGATTAAGAAGTTTTATGTATTCTTGGTTTTTAATCCCAACCCATTATGGTTCGATATCTCAAACACTACAATGACATGAGTAGGATTTGAGTAATTGATAGGAAAATCCTACTATCAATTTGGCGCCGTTGCCATTTGGGATTTGCATTAATCATTAGGATTTTAAATCTTCTTGAGACTAAGTTTTATTTTTAATTTGTTACTAATCTCTTTCACTTGGTTTTTCCCCTTCTCATAGGTGTATGAACACGAGATCACAAGGCACATCAAATCTTATAGACCGTGTTGACAACATCCGTACTCTAGAACGAGCAAACACAAGGGCAAGACAAGCAAAAGAGAGACACCTTCAACGGTTAGGAATGGAGGGTGAACAAGTTCCTCCGGTTGCGAACCAAGATGCACCCGTGCTAGGTGTTGGTCACCAAGGTGTTGGTCACCAAGGTGTTGGTGTGAACCGAATTCCAATTCATCCACCACGACCTGCACGACTAATTGGAGCCGGTGATGCACCAAACACACATGCTAACCGTCAAGGAATTGCACCACCACCAGTTGAACACAACAACTTTGAGATCAAATCCGGTATTATCTCTATGGTGCAAAACAACAAGTTCCATGGGCTGGCCATGGAGGACCCATTGGATCAATTCGACCAAGTGTGTGGTTTGGTGAAGATCAATGGCATCTCTGAAGATGCATTGAAGCTGCGGTTATTCCCTTTCTCTCTAGGGGATAAAGCTCGGCAATGAGAAAAGAACTTATCTCAAGGTTCCATTACTTCATGGGACCAATGCAAGCAGGCATTCCTGTCAAAATTCTTCTCCACAACAAGGACAGCTCGACTAAGGAATGACATCTCAAGCTTCACACAAAAGAATAATGAAGGCTTTAGTGAGGCATGGGAGAGGTTCAAAAGCTACACCATGCAATGCCCACACCACGGGTTTTCGGATGAATCTCTTTTAAGCACTTTGTATCGTGGTGTTCTGCCCAAGTACCGATTGCTTCTCGATACCGCGAGCAACGGGAACTTTCTGGGTAAGGAAGTTAATGATGGGATGGAGCTTGTAGAGAACTTAGCTCAAAGCGACGGTAACTATGGAGAAGACTATGACAGATTTTCACGAGGAGGTGGAGACTTCGATAACCAAAAGACGAGACAGGATATTAAAGCTCTTACTGACAAGCTGGACAAGTTTATCCAAGTCTCACAACCAACCGTAAACTTTGTTGGTGAGTTCGATGAAAACCAAGGCCATCAAGAGGGAGTTGAGCATGAAGATAAGCAAGAAGTCAATTATGTGGGTGGTCAAGGTGGCTACCAAGGTGGCTACCAAGGTGGCTTCAACGCAAACTATAGGAATCATCCCAATTTTTCCTATAGAAGCAACAATGTCGCAAACCCTCAAGACCAAGTGTATCCCCAACAAAACACTCAAGGTCAAGGATTTCAACACAAGAACTTCATCTCTACAAACCAACAAAGACCATTTGTTCCAAGGAACAATTTTCAAGGAAACCAAGGTGGGTTTCAACCAAAGCAACAATCTAACCCACCCGGTTTTGCACAGCAAGGACAACCAAGCAACACAACGCCTCAAGACACCGAGATGAAGAACATGCTTCAACAAATATTACAAGGCCAAGCTCAAGGAACCATGGAATTGAGTAAGAAAATGGCGGAAATCCACAACAAATTTGAGTCATTGTCGTCTAGAGTCAATCAACTCGAAGGACGAGGAGTTGCTTCATCGTCACGCCCTCAAGGTACCTTACCGGGAAAACCCGAGGCTAATCCGAAGGAGTTTTGTAACGCTATCACATTGCGTAGCGGAAAAGAGCTTCCCCCACGGGAGCTTCCATCTAATCTCAACGAGGACATTGAGAACCAAAGTGGGGAGGTGGTCATTGAGAATGAAGCAAATATGGGTGAAGAAGATGCTGTTTCGGGAAAAGCTAAAGGAACAAGGACAATAGAAGACGAAACCGTGGTAGCACCTACAAAGAAGAAGTCTTTTGTCCCACCGCCTTATGAACCCAAGCTTCCTTTCCCGAGCCGCTTTAAGAAGCAACTCATGGAGAAATACAGAGCGATCTTCGATGAGCAAATCAACAAAGTCCAAGTGACTATGCCCTTGGTTGATGCTTTCTTGTTAGTCCCACAATACACTAAGTTCCTTAAAGATGCAATCAAGGATAGAACCAAGGACTTAGAAGGAATGGTTGTGTTTTCCCATGAGTGTAGTGCAATAATTCAACGGAAAGCCATACCAAAGAAGTTGGGAGATCCAGGAAGCTTTACTCTTCCATGTGCTCTTGGACCACTTGGTTTTGATCATTGCTTGTGTGACCTTGGAGCAAGTGTAAGCTTGATGCCTTTCTCAGTGGCAAAACGTCTAGGCTTCACTGCCTACAAAGCTTGCAAAATTTCTCTCGTGCTAGCGGATAGGTCGGTGAGACACCCAATTGGAATGCTTGAAGATCTACCGGTGAAAATTGGAGATTTTGAGGTACCCACCGATTTTGTTGTTCTTGAGATGGATGAAGAACCCAAAGATCCTCTCATCTTTGGAAGACCATTTTTAGCCACCGCCGGGGCTATCATAGACGTGCGAAAAGGGAAGATTGATCTTCATTTGGGCAAAGACGATGTGCTTAACTTTGACATCAATGCAATGATGAAGAAGCCCACAATAGATGGTCAAGCCTTCTACATTGAAACTATGGAGGAGCTAGCGGATGAGCTTCTAGAAGAGTTGAACTTGGAGGATCATCTTCAAATTGCTTTGACTAAAGAGCATGGAGAGAATGGGTATCTTCATGAAGAAAGTGTTGGTTACATGAAGTTGCTAAACTCGCACAAAGCACTAGTTGGAGAAAATTCGTTTTTGGAACTAGAGCACAAAGAAACTGTTGAAGACGGATTGGAAAACAATGTAAGTGCTTTGGAAATTGACTACATGAGTGCTTTAGATGTCGACTTGGAGGACGAGCAAGAAACTAGCAATGGTGAGACTAATTTCGATGAAGATTGGAACGAACTCAAAGCCCCAAAAGTCGACCTCAAACCACTCCCAAGTGGACTAAGGTATGCGTTCTTAGGTCCAAATGAGTCTTATCCGGTCATAGTAAATGAGAGTTTAGATAAAAATGAGTTGACCGCCCTTTTGAGAGAGTTGAGGAAATTTAGAAGAGCAATAGGCTACTCTTTAGATGATATAAAAGGAATTTCCTCTTCTCTATGTACACACCGAATCCATCTAGAAGATGAGTCTATGAGCTCTATTGAACATCAAAGACGGTTAAACCCGAATTTGAAAGAAGTGGTTAAGAAGGAGATTCTTAAACTTCTAGATGCGGGGATAATATATCCCATTTCGGATAGTACATGGGTCTCACCGGTTCATGTGGTTCCCAAAAAGGGTGGGATAACGGTTATACGGAATGATAAAGATGAATTGATTCCCACTAGAACTATAACCGGACATAGGATGTGCATAGATTATAGAAAACTAAACTCGTCTACTCGAAAAGATAATTTCCCTTTGCCTTTTATTGACCAAATGTTAGAAAGATTGGCAAATCACCCATATTATTGTTTCCTTGATGGATATTCGGGATTCTTTCAAATCCCAATCCACCCCAATGATCAAGAGAAAATGACCTTTACATGTCCTTATGGTACCTTCGCATATCGAAGAATGCCATTTGGACTTTGTAATGCGCCCGCGACTTTTCAACGGTGTGTAATGTCTATTTTCTCGGACTTAATTGAGGACATGGTAGAAGTGTTTATGGATGATTTTTCTGTATATGGTGCCTCGTTTGCTTCTTGTTTGTCAAATCTTTGCAGGGTACTCACTAGGTGCGAAGAAGCAAATCTCGTCTTGAATTGGGAGAAATGTCATTTCATGGTGCGAGAAGGCATTGTCTTGGGGCATAAGATCTCGGAAAAGGGCATTGAGGTCGACAAGGCTAAGATCGAAGTGATGATGGGTTTGGAACCGCCAACCACGGTGAAGGGCATTCGAAGTTTTTTGGGCCATGCCGGGTTTTATAGACGGTTCATCAAGGATTTCTCGAGGATAGCGAGACCTCTAACAAGGCTTGTTTGCAAAGAAGTAGAGTTCAATTTCGATGGAGAATGCCTTGAGGCATTTTTGGAAATCAAGAAAGCTCTTGTGAGTGCTCCAATTGTGCAAGCACCGGATTGGGATCTTCCGTTCGAAATCATGTGTGATGCTAGTGACTTTGCGGTTGGCGCGGTTTTGGGTCAAAAGAAAGACAAAAAGATTCATGTCATCTACTATGCTAGTAGAACCTTGGATGATGCTCAGACGAGATATGCAACCACGGAAAAGGAGCTCTTAGCGGTGGTTTATGCTTTTGAAAAATTCCGCTCCTATTTGGTGGGATCCAAGATCGTGGTATACACGGATCATGCCGCCTTGAGACACTTGATAGCAAAGAAAGATGCCAAACCGAGGCTTCTACGGTGGATCCTTCTTCTTCAAGAGTTCGATATGGAGATTAAAGACAAGAAAGGCATTGAAAACGGCGTTGCGGACCACTTGTCTAGATTAAGAGTTGAAGAGACAATTCCCATAGATGATTCTCTTCCCGAAGAACATCTTATGATTGTTGGGATGTTGAAGAAAAGCTATCATGCGGGGTTGAAACTAGAAGAGGTCATGAGTTTGAGTGATCTCGGTTTGCTGTGGTATGCTGATTTCGTGAACTATTTAGCTTGCGGGAAGGAACCACCAAACTTGGACAGTTACAACAAGAAGAAGTTCTTTAGAGATGTAAACCATTTCTATTGGGACGAGCCTTATCTATACAAGAGATGCTCGGATAGTCTGTACCGGAGATGCATCCCGGAGGAAGAAGTGAATGGAGTGCTGTATCATTGTCATGGTTCGGTATATGGAGGGCACTTCGCATCCTTCAAAACCGCAACAAAAGTGCTTAATTCCGGGTTATGGTGGCCAAGCTTGTTCAAAGACGCCCACACCTACGTTTCGTCATGTGATGCTTGCCAAAGAAAAGGCAACATAAGTAGAAGGGATGAGATGCCTCAAAATCCCATCTTAGAAGTCGAAGTGTTTGATGTGTGGGGAATAGATTTCATGGGACCATTCCCCTCGTCTTACGGAAACCAATACATATTGGTGGCGGTGGACTATGTTTCTAAGTGGGTCGAAGCCGTTGCGAGCCCAACTAATGACGCCAAGGTGGTCATTAAGCTATTCAAGACGATCATTTTTCCGAGGTTTGGAATACCTAGAGTGGTGATTAGTGATGGTGGAAGTCATTTTATTAACAAGGTGTTTGAGAGCTTGCTCAAGAAGCATGGAGTCAAACACAAGGTTGCCACACCCTATCACCCTCAAACGAGCGGGCAAGTGGAAGTCTCTAACCGCCAAATCAAGGCAATATTGGAGAAAACGGTGAGTAGCTCGAGGAAAGATTGGGCCAAGAAGCTAGACGATGCTTTGTGGGCATATCGAACCGCATTCAAGACTCCCATTGGTACTACACCGTTCAACCTACTTTATGGGAAGTCATGTCATTTGCCCGTTGAATTAGAGTACAAAGCATTGTGGGCGGTTAAGTTGCTGAACTTCGATATTAAGACGGCTTCGGAGAGACGTCTAATCCAACTACATGAGCTAGATGAGATCCGTCTCGATGCCTATGACAGCTCAAGGATTTACAAGGAACGGACTAAGGCGTTCCATGACAAGAAGATTGTCAAGAAAGGTTTCCAAGTTGGAGACCAAGTGCTGCTTTTCAATTCCCGGTTGAAGCTGTTTCCCGGAAAATTGAAATCGAGATGGTCGGGACCGTTCAAAGTTAAAGAAGTACAGCCTTACGGAGCGATAACGCTATGGAACAACACTGGCGGGGAATTTACGGTTAATGGGCACAGACTCAAACCGTACTCAGCATCAGCATTCATCGAGGAAGGGATCTCGGTTCCGCTCTCGAATCCGTCTCCCGCCTAAAGGGTTTGCACAGTCAAGCTTAGTGACTTTAAACAAGCGCTCTTGGGAGGCATTCCCATGACTATCCTTGTACATATCTCAATTTTTCTTGTTTCTTTTTATTCTTATGTTTCATGTTTTCAGGTTTCTTAGGTTCGGTTCCGGGTTGAAGATGAAAAAAAAGAAGTGGCCATATCGGTGCGAGGTATCGGTCTCCGGGGACCGATATAACACTCCGTCAAATTCAGAAAAACGCATCGGAGGACCTCCTACCGATACCAGGGGCCGATATTTGTTCAGGAAAAATCGGAAAAAAAACAGTGGTTATATCGGTTGGATGTATCGGTCGCAGGTCATCGATGCTATCATCCCAGGTAAGTCAACTCGTGCATTGACCCGGTTCTGTGACGGTTTGACTCGGTTTTCCTTCGATTTTGATCACTAAACCGGGTTGAATTTTGACCACTCTCTTTTCTCTCTCTCCCTCACGATACTCTTCTTCTTCTTTGCTCAAAAATTTTTCTCTCACCAAAAACTTTTTCAAGCTCGAATTTGTGTGCTCATTGTGATTCCAACATCAATTTCGGCACTCTCTCTCTCATTACTCAAGGTAAAATCCATCCCATCTCTCTTTTCTATGAAGAGCAAGCAATTTTCATAAGGTTTAAAAATCATGGGATTGTTGAATTGAGAGTACAAATCGATTGAATGTGCTTGGGTTATGCTTGACTATGATTAAGATGTTGGATTTGGGTACTAATTTGTTGAGTTCTTGGCAAAATTTTGGATTTTGGAGATTTAGGGTTCTTAAGCATGAATAGTGACGAAAATTTCAAAATTTTTAGGGGAATTGGTTGATGAATGAAGATATCACTTGCATTGGCATGCCTTGGTCTTGATTGATACATATGAATCGAAATTATCATGTATCATTGCCAAAAATTGTGAAATTGGAGTTTATTTGAAAACTTCAATAAAATTTCACAACCTTTGCTAACTTCTCTTTGAGTTTTGTTCTTTTTATAGGAACAATGGCTACTAAAGCTGATTTAAGTCAAGTTCAAAAAGAGAAAGCACGGGGAAAGCGAGTTGTCAAATCAAGAAAGAAAATGCCATGGAAGAAGAGAGACGCCACTCATTCGACGAGACCTTAATGCTTACAAACCGAGAAGAACCACCACGTGCTTCATCTCATGAAATGAGAAGGCGTAAGAGGAGGGCGATGAGATCACCAACACCGTGCTCTAGCAACATGTCCTACTCCGTGGACACATCCTCTAACTCCGAAACATTTTGAGGTAACACTCTAATTTTGTAAATATTTTTCTTGTTTTTTAGTTCGCATTTTTATTGGTTTCTTTCGTTTTCGTACTTTCTCCGAATTTTCTTAACACCGAGTCGGTGTTAAGTAAGTTGGGGGGAGGTACCCGTTGCTAATATCGTGTTTTGTTTTGTTTTATTTTCCTTGAGTCTCATGCATTCATGTATTGCATTGATAAAAAAAAAATGATCATATAGTTTTGCATTGCATTCTTTTCTTTTTAGGATTGAGTCTAGAAGCATTTAGGAATGCATATTGCATATGCATAGGGGGCAATGATAGTAACTAAAGCTTAGCATTTCATTCAATGTGATGCCCTTGTTAATCATACCATGTTGCTTGAATATCTCTTGAAAAAACTTGCAAACTTCGTGCTTTGATCTCTCCACTTGAAACTTGTCGTCTTGTTGATGTTTGCTTGAATTGAAACCAACTCCTTAACTATTGGACTTAATTGAATTTAATTTTCTCACTTATGGGCTTGTGTATGCTTAACCATGGTCACCTAAAAACATCCAAGTCATCTTTGCATTAATTTTTACCACTCTTGTTGACTTGGGTGGCCATTTCCATTTATAAATGGTTTCCCCACCTTTAAACCCAACCATTTCTTTCCACCCTTGACGATTTTGTGAGTGAGGCCTCTTTTCTTGATAGTACTACACTTGTAAAATCTTGTAAGTATCGAGAACGACAAAGGATAGCTTCCATTAACTAGGTTTGTTGTTCTTGGGAAATTGGCTAGTGATTAGAAAGGAGTTTGGGAATGGTGTTAAGAATTGTCAATGTTTGTTGGATTACAAAAAAAAAAAAAAAAAAAAAAAAAAAAAAAAAGACCGAAGTATAATAAAAGTTCGATTCTTTTGTGATGAGAAAAGAAACTCCCCCTAGAGATGAAAGAAAAGAAAAGATAAGTGAAAAAGAAAGGGAAAGGAGTAGTGATGAAAAGATAAGAAAAGGAATCGAGAGAGCAAATAGAAATTTTCAAGGAACGATCAAAAGGGTAGAGATTTAGTTTGGCAAAGAGCAAAAAGAAAAACACTTGGGCAGAAATAGTGAATTGGATACTCAAAGCTTAGGGAAGGGTAGAACAATGGAAGTGAATACTTTGTATGCGTAAATTGTTCCGATCTTCCTTGCTTTTGCGAAGTGTTTGTACTCCGTTTTTCATAGAGTTAACCACCAAATTGATCTCTTGTTTTTATTGATAAATCTTTCTCTTGTTCAACCGATTGGTCTATAGATCACTTGCCCATTTGTGAGACCGCACTCTGAAACGATTAATTGAATATGAGAGTTGGTTGATATGACGGTAATCGGATGCTTGACTTTGAGTGTAGAGAAAAATATTTGGAGTTACGATAAGCCTAGAGAAGTTAGAGTGGATTAAGAAGTTTGTTCTTGCAACATGTTATCATTTCCTAAGGACATCATGGTGAATGCTTTGCTAGCTTCTTTTGATTTGAGCTCCCGCTTTCAATCATTTTCTCCAACTTGTTTACGTTTGTTTGCTTGAGGACAAGCAAAAGGCAAGTCCGGGGGAATTGATATTCGCATATTTTAACTCTTTTTGTCATGCACATCATCTAGTTTTTGTGCCTTATTTTGTAGTTTCATAGAGTTTTTCTTTAGTTTTGCATTCATAAGTAGAAGTCAATAGATTTTAGATAGGTCCTAGAGAGTTTTAGTACAATCGGAGTGTTTCAGGTGCTTATTGGAGTGTAGGGGAAGATCACGGACTAGGAGGAACGTACCCGTAGAACGGAGAAGGCAAACAAAAGAAGAAGAAAAATCCGCAGAGGCAATATCGCCCGGAGGCATCGGCCGCAGGAGACCGATGCAGGACGAAGGAACAACGGCAGGAGTCCATCGGTCGGCATCCCACCGATGCATCTGACCGATGGAAATTCTGGAAATCCGAGGATCATATCGGTGCGATGCATCGGCCGCAGGAGACCGATGGAAGCTCACAGCATCGACGTCAAGAAGTCCATCGGTCGGCCTCCCACCGATACACCCGACCGATGCGAAATTCTGGAAAAACCGAGACTACATCGGTGCGATGTATCGGTTGCAGGCGACCGATATGACCCGCTGAAAAACTCAACCCGATGGGTTGACCCGACCCGACCTGTATTTACTTAAGCAAATTAAGCCTAATTAGGCCCAGACTCTTGTTTTTTAGACTTGAGCAAAAACGTTTTTGAGAGCTTTGAAGGAGATTGTAAGAGATTCTTGAGTGGTTTATGCAAGTTCTTGTTGGATTATTTCTTCCATCTATTTTCTTATCATCTTTTATGATTCTCAACACTTCCTTTATGGGATTTGTGGAGAAAACCATGTGTTGTGAGTAGTTTTCTAGGGTTCTTGGGTGAAGTAGATTTAGGTAATTTTAGTGTGAATCAATGATGTTAGGGCTTTGATTATTAATGATCCTTCCTTGTTTAGTGAGTTTAATGCTAAATCATCCATGATCAAGTTGATTTAGATCATAGGGAATTTCTCGCCCGGAAGGTGTTCGATGAAATTCCCCAATGAACTAATCAAGGGATATTTCATTCTTAGCCTATGGAAATAGTTGTCTAAGGTGTTTATTGATTAAATGATCTTGTTTCTAATGCTTGAAAGTTATTAAATCACAAATGGGAATTTGTTCTTGATTTAGTGAATTCCAAAGGGACTAATTCCAAGGGATTGGATTAGTCTTGTTAAATGATCATAGTCTAAGGATTAGCATTGCTTGAGTTTATTGGCATCATTGTGAACCACTAAAGTTACCAACAATCGTATACTTCACCCTTGGATTCGTTTTTTAGAACTTTCTTTAAACCGTAATTTACATTCTCGTTTAAGTTTCTATCTTTGCTTTAGTTGGAAATAGTTTGCTTTTAAAATCTTTTAGGTTGCTACAAAACCAATTCTTGAACCGCTTAGATTAAGAAGTTTTATGTATTCTTGGTTTTTAATCCCAACCCATTATGGTTCGATATCTCAAACACTACAATGACATGAGTAGGATTTGAGTAATTGATAGGAAAATCCTACTATCACTAGGTTGATTGGTTATTTAGGGTTCACAATCTGAATTAGTTCTTCGTCTTAGGTTGTTCTCAAAGCTAATTCGGGATTGATCACATAGAACTTAGATCTTAGGATAATTGATTTGGCACGACAGTGCGATTAATTACCTGATAGAACTTAGGGTGAGCAAATTAATTATTCGCAAAGAAATTTGGTTTAATTGATTTGTGAACATATCAAACTTGAAATTAAGGCTGATTTATTCTTAGGAATTTGCAAAGAAATTTGGGATTCTGAAGTTTAGATTTAGATAGTTTTCGCAACGACAGTTGGTTAATTATACTTTAGTGATTTGAGTTCGAGAATCGTGCGTAACTTGAACCCTGATTAGTTAGTTTATTTTGCATTTATTGATTTCCTGAGAAATATCCCTGAACCTATCTCTTTCCATCGATTTACAACTCGTTTACTGCTTACTGTCTTTTATTTAATCTGAACTGCTTAGCTTGACTTGATACTATATAATTTATTGTGCGATTTCTCTGAGTTCTTGTGTTCGACCCCTGATATACTGCATTAACTGCTTTAATATTTTTTAGGGTATTACTTTGAGCATATCAATATGCCACATAAATAGACGGAAAATATGTAAATTTTTAAAAAGAAAAAAATGGAATTCGTCCACTCACAATTCTAAAACTATTAGTAAAAAACTATAAAGTTTTATATATTACCATTCAACAAACTGAGATTTGTGTAGTCTAGTGATTTTCATTAATTTTGTTGGTGTGTCACCATCTAAATTCAATAAGACCTAAGTATAGGTTTGTGATATGAGATGTTGAAAAAGAAAATCACTATTTTTTTTTAATATAACAAGGGGATAATTATAGCTATTATCACCCGACTAATTATTTCAAGATGACGGTAGTCGCTGAATAGACAACTCATCGAGTTTCTAATGAATCTAAATCGATCATAACACAATTTTAATTGACCAAATAAAAATGGTTAGATAATTACATTTAAAAAACGTTGATCGACGGCCTAAACCTAAAAGATAACTTCCCAACAAGTAAAAATCACTATTTAATTATTCTTATTAAGTTTTGTTCTAACCCACTTACTCCGTTCGTTTCATCTAATTCTGCCTCTTTTTCGTTGCAACAAAAACTGAAATTAGTATTCTGAATATGTGTCGAAAGATATCCTTAACAAAAAAAATGTGTCGAAAGATATGAAATTACTGTGTATATATACAATAATAAAATTGGATTGAGATCGGTGAATATTACGGCTGAATTTGGCAGGAGCAGTATTAAAACATTTCTGTTCAGTCGTTTTCGTTGTCGGGACGAAATGACTCAAAAACAATGATGTGTCTAATATTAATTTCCAGAGTCGTCCAGTTTCAAAGTTCAATTATTTTCTTGTGACTTGTTCTGCACGTGTGTTTAATGTACTTGTTCATCTGATTTTTATCTCGCAATGAGAGTAACATTTATCTATAATTATGTGATTGAATTGAAATTCACGTTGGTGTCAGAGTATCTCTTTTTTTTTTAAGTGCATGTTATCATGGCGAATGTAGGAAATCGACCTTAAAAATTACTATCCATCTGTTTTCAAATTAGGTTTTTTTTTTGTTATTTTTCACACGAATTATTATTTTTTTAAAATATTATACTCTTCCAAAATGAGATTAATTCTTGGAATTATATTATACTATTTTACATTTTTATGAGTTTTAGATAGAAGCACATGAATTATTATTTTTAAAAATATTATACTCTTACAAAATGAGATTAATTCTTGGAATTATATTATACTATTTTACATTTTTATGAGTTTTAGATAGAAGCAGATTATATATTTCTTTAACAAAAGTTTTATATTGAATTCATAAAATGGATTTATTTCAAAAGCAATAATATTAATCTAAAAATGACATGTATTTTGAAACGGAGAAATAATAAATTAAATTTATTTATTTGTGACTAAATTTGGTGCTTAAATCCATTTTTGTTACATACCACGTTTAATTAAATAAACTGTTGTATCTACCTTAATTTCAAAGAAAATATTGAAAAGTTTGTTTTTAACAAATTGGACAAGCTACATTCTCAATTATTATTATTTTCTTAACTAAATTCACATTCACAATATAATCAGTTCTTTCATCCTATCTATTTGAAATTTGGAAGTTGTTTAAGATCTATTTTGTGTGTGTGTGTTGAAGATCTATTCTCCCACTAAAATACGAAAAAGAAAAAGAAAAAAATTGAGAGGGGAATACTTTTAAAGTTTTGTTGAACGAAACGTCACATGGGACACACAGACTCGTAGCTTGAGCTTTGAATTCAAAACACAATTAATATGTCCTTTCTTCTTACATCTTTCTGTCACTTTTTCTTCCACTTCCTACTTTCCTCTCTTTTCTAGGTTTTATTTCTTTATTTTTTCTTATTGAAAAAAAAATGAAAGATCTTACTTCTTTTTCTTGTCAACATGAAATATCTTTTATTTTTTGGATAAATCCATGAAATGTCTTACTTAGTTTGATTAGATTTTGTTTCTTGTCAAAAGTCTTTGATCCTCATGTCTGAAACAAATCTTTCTAGACTCTTAGGTTTCCATCTGTTACCGTAATTACATAGTTAATACACTTATACTAATATATCTTTGTTGTTGGATTTTGGTGATAGAAAATTATGAGTATTAACTAGCTCCGTGACTTGGGTTAGTCAATTAGGAATGTGTTTTTTCTATTGGGCTTTGGTTTAGGGTTAGACCGTCTTAACTTTGTAATTGTCATAATCTATATAAAGACAGGCATGTGTGAGGGTTTTATGTGTCCTGAAAACTAGAGAGATCTTTCTTGTTCTTAGAGAGATTGTGAGGAACCCTAATCCTTTTGTAATCCTTGGTGATAGTGGATTACTGGAAAGCTCCAGGCCGAGACGTAGGATCACACACCGTGATCTGAACTCGTTAAATCTCTTTGTCTTTTACTTATTACTCAATTCTGTGATTATCAAAGAGTGGATCTAATCTCAACAAAGTGGTATCAGAGACTAAGGGTTTTTAGGTTTGGGAGCAATTGGACAGAGAAGTTCTGAATGGATCTAGGTTTTAGATCTGGATTGATAGCTGGAATCAAGGCATCAATCAGTTTAGGGTTTCAATTTGGCAGCCTGGGAGAAAAAGCTGTCTGTGGGGCGAAGAAGAAAATCGCCCAGATCGCTCAGGTATCGATCGATACCCTTCATGTATCGATCGATACGTCTGTTACAGGTTCGCAGAAAGTCGAAGGAAAGTTTGGTATCGATCGACACTCCATCTAGTATCGATCGATACGGTAGCAGAAACGTGTTAAGAAGTTCGTTTGATCGAAGATGTCTTCAGAGAAGAAGCCGAAGGTGAAGATAGCCATCTTCGACGGACAAGGTAATTTCTCTATGTGGAAGAGAAGGATGTTAGCTCACATGAATCTTCAGGGTTTGAAGGGTGAGCTAATAGCACCAACCACTGAGCCGGATAAGCTGGTTATCAAGAAGGATGAATCAGCGGAGGATTTTGAGCAGATACTTAAAGCAGAACAAGTCAAGAAAGGGGAGCGAGCAGAGAATGCCATGGATATTTTGACACTCCATCTAGGAGATCATGTCCTCAGGAAAACAGAGGAGTGCACGACAGCACGTGATCTTTGGGCAGCACTAGAGAGGTTATACAACATCAAGACTCTACCGAGTCGGATTCATCTTTTGTATAAGTTCTATACATTTAAGATGGATGGGTCTAAGTCAATCGATCAGAACGTCGATGACTACTTGAAGACTGTTTCAGAGTTGGCTAGTGTAAAGGTTACAGTTGTGGATGAAGTACAGGCAATTCTACTACTCAGTTCCTTGCCACCTTAGTATGACTCCATGAAGGAGACATTGAAGTATGGTAGAGAGTCCATCTCTATTGAAGATGTGGTGAATGCGGCGAAATCGAAGGAAACTGAGCTTAAAGCTAAGGGTGTTTCGACTTCACATAGCACTGGTGAAGCGTACGTGGCTCGTGGGAGACAGCAAAATAGGGATCAACGAAATTTTGGAAATCGAGGCAGAAGCAGGTCGAAATCAGGAACAAAAGTCACATGCTGGTTCTGCAAGAAGGAAGGACATGTGAATGCTGATTGCTATGCTTGGAAGAAACGGAAAGGTGGCGATGATGAAGATGCCACGGCAGCGGTTGTCATAAAAAAATCAGCAGGAGTTGATGCGTTATCAGTCTCGGAAAATTGGCATCTAGAGAGGTGGGTGATTGATTCGGGTTGTTCATATCACATGACCTCAAGGAGAGATTGGTTTGATACGTTTGAGGAGCTCAACTCTGGACAAGTGCTACTGGGGGATGACTATTCTGTGGAGGTTAAGGGAATAGGTTCCATAAATATAAAAGCATGTGGTGGCACGGTAAAGACATTGACGAATGTCAGGTATATTCCTAAGCTGAAGAGAAATTTAATATCTACAAGTACATTGGATAAGCTTGGGTTTGATCATGCTGGAGGCAAATGAAAAACAAGGTTCTGTAAGAACGGGAAGATGGGTCTTCAGGGCACTCTATGTGGTTCTTTGTATTTGCTTGATGGAGAGACTGTGGTAGGACAGTCAAACATATGTGTTACCAAGAAACCATCCAAAGATGAGACGGCTTTATGGCATAGAAGGTTGGGACACATGAGCACGAAGAATCTGATGATCTTGTTAAAAAAGGGCATCATTGACAAGAGAAGGATTGAGGAGATGGATTTATGTGAGAGTTGTGTAATGGGGAAGACCAAGAGACCGAGCTTCAACATTGGGAAACACAATTCAGGAGAAGCGCTGAGATATGTTCACTCAGATCTTTGGGGATCTCCATCGGTTACTCCAAGTATCTCTGGTAAGCAGTATTTTCTGTCTATCATTGATGATTACACTAGAAAGGTGTGGGTGTTTTTCTTGTCTGTTAAGAGTGAAACTTTCACAAAGTTCTGTGAATGGAAGAAACTGGTTGAAAATCAGATAAATAAGAAGGTGAAATGTCTGAGAACAGATAATGGGTTGAGTTTGTGAACAAAGACTTCGATGGGTTTTGCAAGCAGCATGGGATTGAGAGGCACATGACTTGTGCATATACTCCACAGCAAAATGGAGTTGCAGAACGCATGAACCGAACAATAATGGAGAATGTGCGTTGTATATTGGATGAAAGTGGCTTATGTGAAGAATTCTGGGCTGAGGCGGTTATCACAGCTGTGTACCAAATTAATAGAAGCCCATCATCGGCCTTAGATGGCAGTATTCCTGAGTAGCTTTGGCTGGGAAGAAAGCCGGGTTATGGACACATGAGAAGATTGGGGTCATTGGTCTATGTTCATGTAGATCAAGGGAAGTTAAGACCAAGAGCTATGAAGGGAGTTTTCATAAGCTATCCGGAGGGAGTCAAAGGGTACAAGGTATGGCTTCTGGATAAATCAAAATGTGTGATTAGCAGGAATGTGATCTTTGTGGAAGAAACAATATTCAAAGATCTGAAGGATAAAGTTTCGGTGGAAGAAACTGCGCAGGGGAGTCCGACCTCTGAGAGAGTATCGATCGATACCATCCCAAGTATCGATCAACACAAGCGAGTATCGATCGATACCATCCCAAGTATCGATCAACACGAGGCGGTATCGATCGATGCCATCCCAAGTATCGATCGACACCAAGAAGGATCAGATACGACAATTCCTGTTACTGAAGATGACGGTCAAGTTGGATCTTCAGGTGGAGTTGTTGGAGATCAGGAAATAGATAATGTACCTTTAGAAGATTGGGAGTTAGCTCAAAACAGATCTAAACGAGCAACAAGGCGACCTGAACATTTTGGTGATTATGATTTAGCGAGTTTCGCCTTAATCGCTGCTGTCGAGATGAGTTCTGAAGAACCTAGGGACTATCAGGAAGCTGTTGAAAGCAAGGATAAATTTTTCTGGAATGGAGGTATGGTTGAAGAGAAGAGTTCTCTGGATAAGAACAAGACTTGGAGGTTGGTTAAAAGACCAAAAGGTAGAAAAGTGATTGGTTGCAAATGGGTTTACAGGTTGAAGCCGTGTATCCTAGGGGTAGAAGAACCGAGATATAAAGCTAGATTGGTAGCCCAGGGTTATTCTCAGAAAGAAGGTATTGACTATCAAGAAGTGTTTGCTCCGGTTGTGAAGCATGTTTCTATCAGGTTTCTTCTATCGGTTACAACAAATATGGATCTGGAATTAGAGCAGCTTGATGTCAAGACTGCGTTTCTTCATGGTTTACTTGAAGAGGAGATCTATATGGAGCAGCCTGAAGGTTTTGTGGTTAAAGGAAAAGAGGACCACGTCTGCTTGTTGGAAAAAGCATTGTATGGACTTAAGCAAGCTCCAAGGTAATGAAACAAGTGCTTTGATCAATTTGTGATAAGTCATGGATTCAAGAGGAGTGAGTTCGACCACTGTGTTTACATAAAGGAGAACAAAGGTAATTGTTTCATCTACCTACTCCTGTATGTTGATGACATGCTAATTGCTTCAAAGGATATGAAGGAGATACAGATTGTGAAAGATTTGTTGAGCAGTAGATTTGAGATGAAAGATCTAGGAGCTGCAAGAAGGATTCTTGGGATGGATATTGAGAGGGATCGTGAAGGTGGAGTTCTCACCTTGTCTCAATCTGGTTACATCAAGAAAATTCTGCAGGTATTCAATATGGATGAAGCTAGATCAGTTTCTACACCTATCGGTTCGCATTTCAAGCTGTCTGCTGTGAAAGATGATGAAGCAGAGACAATCTTGGATGATATTCCATACTCTAATGCTATTGGGAGTATCATGTATGCGATGTTAGGAACTAGGTGTGATCTCGCGTATGCGGTTGGCTTGGTTAGTAGGTTCATGAGTAAGCCAAGCATGATACATTGGACTGCTGTGAAGTGGGTGCTAAGGTATTTGAAAGGTGCCCAGGATCGAAAGATTGTGTTCAGGAAGACAAAGGATTTTAAGGTTGAAGGTTTCTGTGATTCTGACTTTGCATCGGATCTGGACAGAAGTAGATCGATTTCAGGTTATGTTTTCACTGCTGGTGGGACTGCTATAAGCTGGAAATCAAGTCTTCAACATGTCGTCGCGCTGTCTACAACTGAGGCAGAGTATATGGCGTTGGTGAAAGCTGTGAAAGAAGCTATCTGGCTAAGGGGTTTGACTGAGGAATTCAGATTCAAACAAGACACGGTAGAGATCTGGTGTGATTCTCAGAGTGCTTTGAGTTTAGCCAAGAACAACGTTCATCATGAGAGGACAAAGCATATTAACAGGAGAATGCATTTCATCAGGGATATTGTTGCTTCTGGTGAAGTGAAACGATCAAAGATCCCGACTGAGAGGAATTCGGCTGATATGTTGACAAAGGCACTTCCTGTGGATAAGTTTGAGAAGGCTTTGAGTTTTCTCAACTTAGAAGAGCACTAAGGTGCTGGACTGTCTGGAGCTGCACATGAATGCAAAGATGAAGAAGTTATACTCGGAAATGATTGTCATCAAGGTGGAGTTTGTTGGGCTTTGGTGATGGAAAATCATGAGTATTAACTAGGCCCGCGACTTGGGTTAGTCAATTAGGAATGTGCTATTCCTATTAGGCTTTGGTTTTGGTTTAGACCGTCTTAACTTTGTAATTGTCATAGTCTATATAAAGACAGACATTTGTGAGGGTTTCCTGTATCATGGAAACTAGAGAGATCTTTCTTGTTTTTTGAGAGATTGTGAGGAACCCTAATCCTTTTGTAATCCTTGGTGATAGTGGATTATTGGAAAGCTCCAGACCGAGACGTAGGATCACACACCGTGATATGAACTCGTTAATTCTCTGTGTCTTTTAATTATTACTCAATTCCGTAATTATCAAAGAGTGGATATAATCTCAACATTTGTTAAAGTTGATTTCCTATACAATTAACCATTTGATTCACACGAGATCTCTTAATTTGATGAGTGAGATAAGAATAACTCAGTTATTCCTAGTTTATCATTCAAGTCACATGTGCTGTTTTGATAAAATATGATAAATATGGTGAGATATAAAATAAATTGATTGTTATGAATTAATTATATGGATGCCCATTATAATGTCTATATTCTAGGAGGTTTAGAATATTCTCGGTTTCCTTATTCTCCTTATTCAGCTTGTTCTCCAAGTCTATGTAAACCTATATATACATCTATTTATTCATGGAATAAGACACAACAATTTTCTCTCTCTCCCTTTTATTCACAACATTGATCATATTTTATCAAAACTAGGATCAAAATCAGCAAGCAGAAATATATAGATCAATTTAATGTTAATTTTTAATATTACTTTTATTAAATGGAAAATTTATATCACGATGAGATATAATTGTTTTGTAATGCATCGACCACCATCGTTCGTATGTCTCCACGTCCTCTCTTGGCCCGTGGACTCTACCCTCGTCCGATGGTCAGTGCGCTAGTCCGGGAGGCTCGAAATACTTGTTTATTGATCCTGCAAATCACCACATGATCTTTTATGTGTTTTGTCCTCATTCATACCGTACCGCAAATGCCTTCCTAGTAAGTCACCCATCTTTAAAATTTCCCAGCTCAAACACGTTTAACTTTGGAGTTCTCTCTGGACAAGTGATCGAAAAGATAAGTGCACTTTGATGGCATATGTAGCCAAATCAATTCTTATAATTCTCTTCGCATGCACTACCATATACCAGAAATCAGGATGTTACATATTTCATTTAAAATATTATTAGAAACATGTAACACGTAATTTTACAAATATTTCATTATAGAATTATCCAGCACATCTTATAGACTTGTACTTATGAATAAATTTCAGTACAAAGTTTTCTTATTTTCTGTTTTAAAATTCAACAATGTTTGCCAACTTATAAAAGATTTGAATGGTATGTAGTTTTTTTTACGTAATCGTTTAAATTTTGAAAACGTGATTCTGCCAAATATATATCATTCACGATAAAACGTATGAAATCATAAAACATGAAAAATAATAAGTGATTTTGAAAAACTTTTAACAAAAAGTGATTTTTAAATTCACCTCACACGATTTAATTTTGTAACTAAATGAGACAAAACTTAATTCATTTACTAAGTAGTAGTTTTTTTGTTATCTAACTATATTACAATTTTGTTTCAGTTTATTCAACTTACGAGTTTTCTTGTTCCAGTGATTCCAATACTATATTATTTATCTATTTCGTTGTTACATGATTTAGCTATTCCACTATGCTGATATTATTAGTTCTAAAACCGGTTTGATTCGTTTTTGGTCGGAGTACATGTTAAATTATTATACAGTTGTACAAGTATCATCCCAAACTTTCGATAAACCGATCCGGCCGTACAAAATATGTTTTAGCCATTTAATACAGGCTCACAAGAAGCCCAACTTGGCCCAATAGTTTGTAAACTAACTTAAGACTTTCATATATCTTGAAAAGTTATCATGTTTTCAAAACCGAAAAAATGTTTTTTTTTGTTCATTCAACAATAAGAAAATCACACACGTATCTGAAAATTTGCAAACATATTAATTAACACAATTTTGTTTTGGTTTTATATATTTTAGAAAGAAAACCAATATGTATAAATAACAATTTAGCTCTAGATATACATCAATACGTCAGTAAAACCTAATAATTTTATATCCAACTTATAATTACGTGACTCCAGAAACAAATTAAAAAAAAACTCGAGTCTTTTTTGGGTTTAAATGTTAAATTTTATACCATTTTATGATTTGTGACAGCGATTACATAGACAATTAAGAAAACAGAAATACCGAAAACTACAAACAATGGCAAAGCTACGACAGAAAAACAAAAAAAGCGAACAAATAATGAAATCGAATAAGCTAGGCACACGCCTTAGCATACCCAGATGATCCCCGTCGAAGAAACACCGATTTTGAACACCTAAGCTCGAACAATTGCATTATTGCCACATTTTCTATGAACTCGAGTCCTCATCATCGTTGTCACAAGCAACCACCACCCGAACCTAGCCCTCAAACATCACATGTAGCAACATCTACAACTTCTTCGAGAACAAACACAAAAACGTTTATGAGTCTTTGTTCTTTTAAGTGGTTCAAACCAACTACAACTTTGATGATATGATTTTGGCTACATCTTTGCAAAATATCTCTGTTTTATTAAGAGTTTACTTCGCTAACTCTATAAGTCTTTTTTCCTCAGCATCACTAGAGTTCGATTCCGCTATATATATAACCATACTAAATAACCGAACATGTAGCAGATTTACTGAGACCGACCTGATCGGTTCAGATTTAAACACATTACTATTGTCATATCTTACATTTATCTTTGGTTTTTTGCCGTTTCTTGTTTTTCTTTCCCATCCGTTTCTTGGTTAGAGAAACCAGCTGGACCCTTGTCTTATACTCTATTGGGACAAATAAGTAATTAATGTCACATGCAGTGGTTTCCAAAATAAATATAATAAAGCTAGATACCGAACAAAACAAAAGTACGGTTTTACGTTATTTTATATCCAAACGACAAAGACACATCACCACTTTCAAAGGCGCAAGAGCATATGCTTTATATTAATAAATACGTATCTTATTTTATATGTATTAGGAACAAAATCAAGAATTAAGCTGCCCCTTTGCATTTGGTGTATCTCAAAAAGGAGATAAGTCTTCAATTTCTCTCTAATGGCTTTGATAAGCTTACTTGAAGTCTCAATATCTTTCCTTTGTTTCTCCTTCCTCTTTGGATATTTCTTGATCAGCAGGAAACCTCACCGTTCGTTTCTTACGAACTGGCCGTTCCTCGGTATGCTTCCGGGTCTACTCGTAGAGATCCCTCGTGTTTACGACTATATAACTGAGCTTCTCGAGGCCTCAAACTTAACTTATCCTTTCAAAGGGCCCTGTTTCGGGGGCCTCGACATGTTGATCACAGTTGATCCGGCTAATATTCATCACATCATGAGCTCAAACTTCGCTAATTACCCGAAAGGATCCGAGTTCAAGAAGATATTCGATGTTTTGGGGGATGGGATTTTCAACGCGGATTCCGATTTATGGAAGGATCTGAGGAAATCAGCTCAAAGCATGATGAGTCATCAGGAGTTTCAAAGGTTCACACTAAGAACAAGCATGAGTAAGCTAGAGAAAGGACTTGTCCCACTTCTTGATCACGTTGTTGAGAAGAAATTAGTCGTTGACTTACAAGATGTGTTCCAAAGATTCACGTTCGACACTACGTTTGTTTTAGCGACAGGGATTGATCCAGGTTGTCTCTCCATTGAAATGCCGGAAATCGAGTTTGCAAGAGCTTTAGACGAAGCAGAGGAAGCGATTTTCTTCAGACATGTCAAGCCGGAGATGTTTTGGAAGATGCAAAGATTGATTGGATTTGGAGATGAATTGAAGATGAAAAGAGCTCACTCGACTTTCGATCGAGTTTGCTCTAAGTGCATAGCTTCTAAGAGAGATGAAATAAGCCGTGGGGTTATTAACATCGACTCTTCTTCTAAAGATTTGTTGATGTCTTACATGGATGTGGATACCACCAAGTACAAGTTGTTGAATCCGAGTGATGAAAGATTCCTCAGAGACATGATCTTAAGCTTCATGTTAGCAGGTAGAGACACCACAGGCTCTGCTCTCACTTGGTTCTTCTGGCTTCTCTCCAAGAACCCACAAGCAACGACCAAGATTCGTCAAGAAATCAACGCAAAACTATCTCCAAGAACCAATGATGATTCTGATTTTGATTCATTCAATCCCCAAGAGTTAAACAAGTTGGTTTATTTACATGGCGCGTTGTGTGAAGCCCTCAGGCTATATCCACCGGTTCCTTTTCAGCACAAGTCTCCTATAAAACCGGACGTTCTTCCAAGCGGACACATAGTCGATGCGAGTTCGAAGATTGTGTTCTGTCTTTACTCATTAGGGAGAATGAAATCGGTTTGGGGAGAAGATGCACCGGAATTCAAACCAGAGAGATGGATTTCGGAGAGTGGAAGGTCGATACATGTGCCATCTTTTAAGTTCTTATCGTTCAACGCCGGTCCAAGGACTTGTTTGGGGAAAGAAGTGGCTATGACGCAGATGAAGACAGTGGCTGTGAAAATCATACAAAACTATGAGATAAAGGTCGTTGAAGGACACAAGATTGAGCCAGTTCCTTCTGTTATTCTTCACATGAAACATGGTCTTAAAGTCATGGTCACTAAGAGATGTGATTTGGACTGAATGTTATGCAATACTTTTGTACTATATATATTTTATGGAAATAATGATTAGAACTCGTGACAAAAAAAATATGATTAGAACTCGTACAAATATTGTGACACGTTATCAGAAAAAGTGATATATTGTGAGATATTTTCTATTTTTAGTTAATAAACACTAAAATTTTGGTTTTGCCATTTTCATTATAAATTTTTTTTGTCAACATTAAATAAAATTTAATCTTTAAACATTTATGTATATCATCTATCGGTAGGAAATTTTTCAATGAACTAGGTTTTGTACGTGTGGGTATGGGTATTATTTTTAATACTATTTTAATAAAAAAAATTATATGCGAGTAATTATATTTATTGAGATATTTTTTTATGTATAATGGTGATTGTAATAATATATATTAAAAATATTGCAGTTTTATATATCGTTTGTGAGGTTTCAACGGTCTTGTTTTAAATCTATATATGTCTCGTTTGAAAAACGTATTATATGGTCGGACATTTATAAGTTAGTATATCAAATTCAATTAAAAATGTAACAAAGTAATCAAATGTTATTTTAATAACTATAGTATTGACACGAAGATAAAATATTATACATCATTTCTTTAAATCATTTTCAATCTTTTCTTCGTTATATATTCGTTATATATGTTTTCTATCCAAACAACAAAAAAAGTTATAAAGTTATTCTTTTTCCTTATCTAATTTAACTAATACAAATTTCTGATTTAATCTACTAAATTAAAAAAAACTAATAAACACAACTCTTACTTTCACATTTATGACAACTTTAATTTTGAAACTAAGACAATAGATGAATATGAAATGAATTTTGAAACTAATTTAAAATCACAAAAGATCGACAATTTTTTATCAGTTTTATTTTGAAGATGTAAAGACCGGACTTTTGTCTGGTAGCATATTGGTTGTCGTAACTTTTAAATGATTTTTCAATGGTTGTACTTTATTTCTTCCAATCAGAGTGAATAAGTTTTTCCATCATATTCATTTTCATTCTCGTTATATATGTTTTCTATAAAAAAAAAAACAAAAAGTCAAAAATTATTTTCCTTGCTTAACTATTTTAATCAATACCAAATTTTAATTTAATCTACAAATTGAAAAGCAATATAATAAACACAACTCTTGCTCTTATATCTATAAAAAAAATTAATTTTGAAACCAAAACAATATATGAATGTGATATGAAATTTGAAACAAAGTTATAATAACAAAAAACAGACAAAGTGAATATACATTTTGTAAATTTTACAATGGAGAGACAAAAGCATGAATTTTGTCTTTGTCTGGTGACATATTAGTTGTGGTAACTTTTCAATGGTTCTTCGATGAGATCATAAACCTAAGCGATGAGAATTTAATTCTCATACTTAGGGGTCATTGCAAATAATATTGAAGTAACACACATTATTTTATATCTGAGAAAATTGGTTTACACGTAGTCATTTTTTCTTCATTATAGTCATCTTTCTCAATCCATGGGTGAATTTTTTCTCATGCCGTTCTTTTCTTTTTTTTTATTCCATCAGAGCATAGCTTTGATCAAGAAGATAATTAAGTAGGCAAAATCAATACCCTAAGAGGTATATATCATCAATTTTTATTAGTAATATATTTTATTTTGACATATAATTTCCTTTTTCTTTTTTGTTTGTTAAGCTTTTTATGTTGATTTTCCATAGAGTTAGCAAAAATATCAAGTTAATATCCTTTTCAATAATTTTTTTTTGTCAATTTAGCTCAGTTGATATTTATTTATATTTTTTTATCTTTGTTAATTTAGCTCTTTTAATATTCCATTTTAAGGGACACAATTCTTTTGGCATATAATTTCCTTTTTCTTTTTTTTTGTTGTTAAGCTTTTTATGTTAATTTTTCATAGAGTTATCATAGATATCAACTTAATTTTCTTTTAAATGATTTTGTTTTTGTTAATTTAGATTTTTTTATATTTATTTCCATTTTAAGAGACAATTTTTTGGAAATTTTGACATTATTTAAGATTTAATTAAATGTTGATTTGACATATTTTAATTGGTCATTTAAAATTCTATGTGCACATCTTTAGATTGCATATATCATTAACTTTTATTAGTATAAGATTTTATTTTGACATATAATTTCTTTTTTTTGTTAAGCTTTTTATATTGATTTTCCATAGAGTTAACATAAATATCAAGTTAATTTCCTTTTAAATTATTTTTCCTTATGTTCATTTAGCTCTTTTGATATTTATTTCTATTTTAATTTTTTGTGTGTGTTAATTTAGATCTTTTGATATTTATTTCTATTTTAATTTTTTTTTTGTTAATTTAGATCTTTTGATATTTATTTCCATTTTAAGAGACACGATTTTTTGGAATTTTTGACATTATTTAAAATCTAATTAAAATGCTAATTTGTAATATTTTAATTGGTCGTTTAAAATCATATGTGGACGCATTTATAGGCCTCTAGCATCAACTTTTATTAGTAATAATAGATGCCAAACTTTCCAATGCTTCTCATCCGTTTGTTTGCATTTAAAATGGCTATTTTATTCCAAAACGATTTAAAACCTGAAAAGATTCGATAAAGTACTAAAGAAATATTCTAGAAACACACTTTTGACTTGATAAAAAACCAAAAAATAAAAGTTAGAAATCTGTTAAAAACACAGTTTTGTTATCAATATTTTATTTTCTCTTAAATATATCTACATATTTGATTTACTAGGGTTAATTTATTAACGTGTCTCAGGCTCTCAAAATATCATGAATTAAATTCAAAACTTTTTTTTTTGGGAATGAATGTAAAATTTATTTAACAAAAAAACGTATTTACAACGAATACAACTTTATCTGAAAAGTTTTGAAAGCTTTCCTAACAACAGAAACGTAGATTGAAATTTTAATAAATTTTCTCAGCGAGTAGCCAACCAAGTTTGCATTCCTCCTTCGTACATTCATCGCCCAACATTCGTATACATATTAATCTATTTTGCAATTGAATGAGTCGTGGTGAAAGGGTATGAGGTGTTGGAATTTGTTTTTGGACAAATGGTTTTGGCCAGTATTCCAGTGGATTTTTCGGGCAACTCAGTTGTCGGAATGACCGAATCTTGGAATCGTTTGATTTCTCGTTGCGAGCACTATAACATAGTGTATTCATATGTCAAAAACAGAGTTCGTTTAAATGAGAAATGGATGTCTAAAATGGGTTGCTTGATAAAGCATAGAATAGAACAAATGTAATTTGTCCCACATTGAAAATTAGATGTGAAACCCTCTTATATGTATAGTGGAGAAGTTCTAACAAAGTTCAAAACCTTGGGACAACTTTATGGTCAAGAGAGAAAACTCATGCTTAACCAAACATGCGCGCGTCGAGCCGAGTCGGTTAGAACAAATCGGGTTCGGGTTCGGGTTTCGGTTTGAGTTCAGGTAGATGGACCAATAACCTATTTTTTGCATCAAGTTTTGATTTTGTAATTGATCACTACAAATATGTCAAAAAGTCAAATGACACTCTTCAATTTGATAATAAATTGAGAGATTAATTTTGTGCTTAATGACCATAATAAAGCCTGCACTAATACTCTTTGGGAGAGTTTTTTATGTTGGAAACAAATGACTTTCTAAAAAGTATTTGTGTTCTAAAATCTCATTTATGGAGTATTTCCTACAACAACTATCTTTTCACTTTCTTTTTTTTAATGGTTTTTTTCCATAAGAGTACAACACAGAAAAATGTTCGAAATCTTATGATTTTTGGTAATACGAATCATAAGAATATGCAGTTGAATTTTGGAATTCGGAACGCCATACAACCGTCACACTACGAGGCGTTTTCAGAATTAAGAAAAGAACGTTTCGTCTATGCAAATATGTTCTTCCTAAATTTCTGTTTTGGTATCATTTTAATATTACGTTTATCAATTTATTTATGTAATTCACTTTACAAATATCAGTGTACCCTACTGTAGAATTGCGTTTCTACATGAGGCTCACCATGCTTTCTTCCATTCTTTTCTCTCCAAAGTGAGTGGATAGTAGTTTGAAAGACATATCATAAGAGAAATAAACTGATCATATCCTGGTTCGATCTCCTCCCATTTCACAGCGTACCTTCCACCTAGAAGCGTTCGTGTCAAACCTGCCCACACTTCTTCCGAGAATTTACATTCAAAGAAAATATGATTTCTGCTTTCCATGCCTTTACATAAACCACATTTCAATTCATTTAAATTCAAAACTTTACTTTTGACACGTTTCATTTTACTAGTTATAAAACTGTCACATGGGTTTTGTGATATGCTTACAACTAATTATAAATGTTTTTGGTAAGATTTTTTCCAAATTTAAGTTCTACCAAATGTTTTTCTTATAATAAAAGTTATACATAAACCAGTAGCTCCCAAATTCCAATTCATTTAAATTCAAAACGTTACTTTTGACACGTTTCAACATTTTACAAGTTATAAAACTGTCACATGGGTTTTGTGATATGCTTACAACTAATTATAAATGTTTTTGGTAAGATTTTTTTTTCAATTTTAAGTTCTACCAATTTTTTTGTTTTTTAATAAAAGTTATCCTTTAAAAAAAAAATTTGACTGTCATTAGTTCATTGCTTTATATTTAGAGGATTTCATTGGTTCGTGTGTTTTAAAAAATTTCGACATCCAATCAAAATCTAGTTTATTGGATTACTGATTTAAGAATTATCGTCAATATCTTATATTATTCGTTTAATAATTTATATATACTAGTTAAAATCTGGTGTTTAATTCAACACATTGACAAAAAAAGAAGAAGAAGAGATTATCTAGTGGAATATCTTTTCCTAATTTTAGCTTTGTTTGTCTTCTCCATCCTTTCTTTAAAACGTTTGATTGGTAGATGGCGGAGCAAGTTTAACTTACCTCCAACTCCAGCTTGGTCACTGCCGGTGATTGGACACCTCCTCCTCCTCCTCAAACCGCCGCTCCACCGCACATTACACTCTCTTTCTCACTCTCTCGGTGGTGCTCCAATTTTCCGACTCCGCCTTGGCAATCGTGTTGCGTTTGTCGTCTCCACCCTCTCCCTCGCTGAAGAATGTTTTACCAAAAACGACATATCGTTTTGGCCGATCGACCGAAATTCACTTTCGGTAGACTCGTTGAGTACAATTGCACCACTATGGCCACTACGTCTTATGGTGACCATTGGCGGAATCTGCGCCGTATTGGCGCCATCGAGATCTTCTCGTCTATTAGACTCGATCGCTTCTTATCCATCCGTAAGGATGAGATCCGCCACTTAATGTTGTGCCTCTCCAAAAATTCCTTACATGTAAGTGAGATATATATGTATATATTTGTCATTTCAAGATTCATAGTTTTCTTCACAAGACTAATTTCCAGTTTAAGTCTTTGTTCTTGTACATTAGATTAGGTTCAAATTTATTATTGATGCGAGATTACTAACACGCTTCTTCCAGATGATTGTTTTAAAAAAAAAATCTCAAACCGAGCCAATCTGAGTTCTAATACCATTTCAAGATTCTTAGACTTCTAAATAGAAAAATTGTTAATGAGTGGAATTGTCTATGCTATTTGTATATTATAGTATATATTCCCCCCCCCCCCCCCCCCCCCAATATTAGAGTACTAGGACTTTATTCGTGCTAATTATAGCGTGTAGTATTTTTTTATAAGAAATTATTTTGAAATTTAATAAAAATTATTTTTATTTTATAATATGTCTAACTCATGATTATAAATAGAGTTGTCAAACGGAATAATTTGTCTATTTAACCCGTTTTGCAGTGGACTAAAATATTATTTGGGATAACCCATAAAATCTATAATCTTGAAAACATAACTCTATTATGCACCGTTTAATGATTCTAGTTTTGTGGTTAGTTTACGAACTTTAAAAAAAAATCAATTTTCTTGTGCCTAAATTTTTATAAAATTAGTAAAATATTTTTTAATTTTTATTTTGATACATATATTCAAATAAAGTATAATAAATAATAGTGAAAAATATAGCAATATTTTTAATAGATTTTTTTTATTTGAATATATATGGATTGCTTATTATTTAAATATATATAATATTAATAATAATTAAGAAACTAAATAGTAAATATCATCTTTAATGATAAATAAATACTTTGCATATTCTCATCAATAATTTTAAAAAATAATTATATCATTTCCTATTTCAATTATATTTTCTTATTTGTAATGACATAATATGTAATAATTTACAAGACAAAATTTATTTTCAAAAATGTTTTCTTTAATAATATTATAGAGATATCTCATATTTATCGATGTGATAATCTTAACAGTTTTTTTATGCCTAACCATCTTGTTATGTGATAATAATTCAGGGGTTTGCAAAGGTGGAGCTGAGATCATTGTTTTGCAAGACGACGATGCAAAACGCGTGAGGCAGTTGCTTGACGAAGCGGTATCCAGTGCTGGTGTCGGACACGCTTCTGATTATGTTCCGCTCCTCCGTTGGTTTACTAATTATGAGAAAGGGGTCAAGAATTTGGCGGTTCGGGTCGATGAGTTTCTTCAAGGACTTGTGGATGAGAAACGTGCACAAAAAGAAAAGGGTAACACTATGATTGATCACTTGCTTTCTCTTCAAGAAACTGAACCTGATTACTATACGGATGTCACCGTCAAAGGACTCATAGTTGTAAGTATTGAGGAATCTATTTATTACATCATTAACAACACTAAATAAATAATTAATTAAGGTTTATATAATGACTAATTCTTGACTTTTATTTGGATATAGGTTATGATATTCGCCGGAAATGTTACATTAACAAGAACGTTAGAATGGGCGATGCTAAATTTGTTGAACCATCCAGAAGTACTAAAGAAAGTGAGGATCGAAATCGATACCAAAATTGGTTTAGACCGGTTAATAGATGAACCGGATGCTAAAAATCTTCCTTACCTCCAATGCATCATATCAGAGATTTTTCGACTTTACCCGGCAGCTCCGTTACTTGCTGCACATAGGGCAACAGGTGATTGTATAGTTGGAGGCTACGACTTCCCTCGTGGCACGACGTTAATCGCGAACGTATGGGCCATTCAACGAGACCCAAATATATGGGAAGAGCCAGAAAAATTCAAGCCAGAGCGGTTCGAGAAGAAAGGAGAGGATCAAAAGTTGATGCCTTTTGGGATGGGACGACGAGCTTGTCCCGGGTCTGGGCTAGCTCAACGGGTAGTGGGTTTGGCTCTCGGATCGATGATTCAATGTTTTGAATGGGAGAGAGTTGGAGAAGAATATGTTGACCTAAGCGAAGCAACCACAATGCGTCCAGCGACACCGTTGCTAGCCATGTGTAGAGCTCATCCTATTGTTCATAAGATTCTCAATACTTCTTTTTGAGATGTAACTCCTTTATATATTTTATATCCATTTATGTTATCTTGCTACATGACCCCAAAAAATAAATGTTATCTTGCTTATTCCCGGTTTGCTTTATATATTTGTCAATGTCATTGAGGGTTTTTACTTTTCATTTTTTTTTTGTTAACGACCCATATATTTAAATCAAGTTTTGGTTGGTAGAAAATTGATCTCATGGAACAACCCCTACCATCTCTTTCTTACTTAGGCCATCTGCATCGGTGAGATCCTATTAAGGTGTCTCAAAAAAATCATTTTAATAAGAGTGTCTTATATTTGTTTGACCAATAAAATTGGACCAATAAACAACTGACACATCGAATGAGAGTGTCTCAATTTTTTTGTTTGGATTCTCATACGAACCGATGCGCATGCTTTTACATGAGCAAAAAAATAAGGTTTTCACTTTTCATTATTGGGTAGAAAACATTTTAGAATATGGGCTATTAGAATGAAAATATGTATTTGACTAGGATTTAATCCGCGCTAGTTATAGTACAGAGTAATTTTTTTAAAAAGAAATTGTTTTGAAATTTAAGAAAAATGCTTTTATCTGAATTTTACAATATGACTAACTAATAATTATATATAAAACTGTCAATTTGTAATAATTTGTCTATTTAATCCGTTTTGTAGTGAACTAAAATATTATTCCATCTAACCCGCAAAAACTTATAATATTAAAAACATAACTCTAATATGCACCGTTAAATGACTCTAGTTTTTGTGTTTAGTCTACACACTCTTAAAAAAAAGTTTTCTTGTGTCTAACTTTTTATAAACTTAGTTAATTTTTTTAACTTTTGTTTTGATATATATTCAAATAAAATATAATAAATTATAATGAAAAATATAGCAAGATTTTGAATAGATTTTTTTCTTTGAATATATATGAATTGATTATTATTTTAAAATATATAGTATTAAAAAATAATTAAGAAATTAAATAATAAATAATCTCTTTAATACAAAATATATACTTTTCATATTCTATCAATAATTTTAAAAGACTATTATATCCTTTCCTATTTCAATTATTCTTTGTTATTTGTAATGACATTTCATGTAATTACTTACAAAACAAAGTTTATTTTTAAAAAATTTCTTCTTAAATAATATTATAGAGATATGTAATGGTAAAGTGAAAGACAAAGACTAGTATTTGATTTGTCTTAAGATTTTCAATTTATTATAAATTCAAAAACTATATTTTTTTCTCAAAAACCAAAATGAAAAGTCAAAACTATATATATTAGAAAAGGTTACAATTTTTTTTAAAAATTCTCCATCCACTCAAAACCATAGTAATTAAAAACAAAATAAATAGATAATTATTAATGGTGACTTATTACACATGTATATTAGTCATTAATTGCATGAGACGTTACGAACATATATCTCTTTCTCACTTACTTACATGAGCAAAAAAATAAGGTTTTCACTTTTCATTATTGGGTAGAAAACATTTTAGTCATTAATTGCATGAGACGTTACGAACATATCTTTAGTTTATAAAAAAAACATATCTTTAGTGACAAGTGGGATAGTTGCATGAGAGCTTTGATTATAAAATAAGCTACATAAACTATTAACTCCCATGTTTGATTCAACACATTCACAACAAGAAGAAAGTTCTTATATCTAATGGATTCTTATCTCCTAATTTTATCCCTCGCCATCTTCTTTTTCATTTCTCTAAAACTTTTGTTTGGTAAAAGGCATAGCAAGTTTAACCTACCACCAAGTCCGGCGAGGCCACTACCGTTGATTGGACACCTTGTTGGAACAATTTTTTTTAGAAGCTTGTGGGCTTTATAAAAAATGTGTAAGTGTGAATTAAAAATGAGCCTATTTATAAAAAATGTGTAAGTGTGAATTGAAATGAGCCATTGGGATCATGACTAAACTTGTCAACCAAGACTAAACTTGATAAGCAAGGCTAAACTTGTTAAACAAGGCTAAGCTTGCTAAGCAAAGTGCTTGTTAAAAAGTTGTGGAATTAAACCTCCTCTATTCTCCTATATATAGGATCGACTCTCTTGAGAGACAGACATCCAATTACACACAGAAAACACACTTACAAAAGAAAAAGTTCATTCAATTCTCTACAGGTAAGAGTAAGTCTTTTATTTCGAGAGTATAGTAGTATTAAGTTCGACAGATCCGTTATCGAGTGTTCGCGATAACGGTTTCAATGGTTGTATCCTGGGACTCATGAATCGAATATTATACCGTCGCACTATAGGAGATTCTTTGAGTTAAGAAAAGAGAGTTCTCTCGCCTCAATTGTTTCGTTTAATTTCGTCGTTTTTATATCGTTTTAAACTCGTATTTCCTTAACGTTTATTTATATATTCGTGATTAAATCGCTATCCTGTTATTGTGCGAATTTTTGGTCCTACAATCTTAACTAAAAGAAATCCGTTTCTGTTTTATAAACATCAAACGGATTTTAATCGCGAGTAAATAAACGTTTTAAAACAATTTTTTTAAAACGATTCTTCTACTGCTTATTGATATTCTCATATTTTACCTCTTTTTAGCATGCATTCTTATTATTGTTTTGTGTCTCATGCATGTGTCTTGCATAGTTTTTATAGCATTTTGGTATTTATTAGAGTATTAGGTGTTTGCATTAGATTATAGTGAGTTCTTGCATTCATTTGGAGTGTTTTTAGGTGTTTTGGAGACATTTGGGATGATTGGAGTGGTTGAGCATCAAGAGAAGGAAGAGCTCATCCGACTGGCCAGAAAGATGTGGCTGGATGGAAGCCTTCCGATCTGAATCAGCTTCAATGATATTCATGGAAGTTGTAGAGAAGTGAATTAGCTGTCCACAGGAGTTGGAATCAAGTCATTCGGACGTGTGATTTGAGAGATATGGATTGTTGATCCGTAAATCACACAAAAAGGAGTAAAACAGTACTTTTAATCGGAATCTCGTTTATTGATCAAGGTCGGCGTTACAACAGAGTTTAAGTAAGAAGGCAAAGACAAAAGACTTGAGATCGGTAATGAGCTCTCTCTTGTATTCTCTGTCTCTGCGGAAGTTGTGGATGATTTGAAGAATGAAGCTCCTCCTTTATTTATAGTGTCTTTGGGCGGCTCTAAATGTGAATATTCCTTTTTCCTTGCTCGATTAGGGAATGGAAATATTCCGGATTCCCCTCCGAGATAAGGATATATTCCTTATTCTTCGGCGGTCTATTCGCAAGGAATATTTCCATTTCCGAAATCGGCGGGAAAGAGGAAATATTCCGGTTTCATCTGTTGTAACGGACTGGGCTTGTGATGGGCCTAGATCGGTAGCCGAGGTGGGCTTTCAGCGAGATCCCGAGCTCGGCCCAATGTTTTCGGGCAGACTTATCCTCGATCCGAACCATCGTAAACCGGTCTTGATTGAACCGATCTCGGTTCGAACCGAGTTAAACCAGGGGGTGCTAATCCCCCCTCTAACAATTGGTCCCCCCCTCAGTTCGGCGAGGGAGTTTACGAGTTCGGTGAATTTTTGGGGAGTATTCTTTAGCTCGGTTAAAACTGAGATCGGTACGATCTGATCAGATTCTATTTCGAGTGCGGCGGATTTTTGGGTTTGGCGAATTTTGAGTTCGGCGAACTTCTTTCGAAAGTGTAGATCGGAACTCCCGTGATCGAATAGATTTTGGAACTTTCGAGTTCGGCAGATTTTTGAGTTCGGCGAACTTCTTTCGAAAGTGAAGATCGGAACTCCCGTGATCGAATAGATTTTGGAGCTTTCGAGTTCGGCAGATTTTTCTCGGGAAGAGTGTGCCGCTTTAGCTTCTTTAGTCGCGGAATTCGAAGAGCCGCGTGTCGATTCGTATTCTTTGGCTACAGAATTCGAAGAGTCGTCATCATTGCGTTTTTCTTTATAAATACCGTTCGATCCTCCTTCATTTCTCACTTCTGTTCATTTTCTTCAAAAAGGTATTTCTCTCTCTCTCTAGAGCTCTCCCTTCTCTCTAGAATTTATTTCTCTTTCCGTTCTCCGATCGTTTCTCCGCCGTGATTCTTCCGATCTGTTTGAAGATCTTCGAACTTTCTGGGCGATCTTCAAGCTGTTCTTCGTCAGTATTCAAGTTGTTCTTCATCATTTCTTTCTTTCGATCGATATGGTTTCAAGGACTTCTTCTCCTTCTGTTAAAGACCGAGCTTCTCCATCTAAGTCTCCCGACCTTGGGTTGTTCGTCAACAGCTCTGATTCGAATTCGGATGGGTTAAGTGACGTCGAACGGGAGATGTTCAGACGCAACTCTCAGCGTTCCGCGGCGGGGCCGAGCAATCCTAGAGTTTCGGTCGAGGTCCCGCATCTCGTCGATGAAGACTTGTCTGAAGAAACTGCTGAGTCGAATGAGCAAGTTCGGGCAGATGCCGAATTCGCCGCTCGGCTTGCCGAGGATGAGGATGCGGCCGATCTGGACAACCGTGCTGCTTCTCCAGCAGGTCGTCCTAACGAAGGAGACGACGGTCCCGTATCGGCTGCTAGGCGGATGGTTGAGAGGCCGGCCAACATCGGCCCATCTCGGTCCACCGCGGAGACGATCCAGATCACCTTGGAGCGGTGCGATGCTACAAATGACTTGCTTTTTAAGATCCCGAAGGCTACGGATCGCCCGTGGAATGCTCCTGACGGTTACATTTGTGTCTACGAGGAGCATCTCAGAAGTTGCGGGCTTCGGTTTCCCATCCCAGAGCTCGTCTATAAGTACTGTAAGAGGCGGCACGTCGCGATCTCTCAGTTGATGCCGGCCACGGTGATAAACCTTATGAGTCTTCTTTCTCTCGGGGAGGAGTGCGGTATCCCTATTACGGCGAAGGTTTTCGAGAGGTTGTTCCGGGTGAACCTGTCGAAGGCAAAACCGTGGTTTCTATCGGCAAACGCGAAACCGGAAGCCGACCTTGTTACTGGGAACAAACCGAGCAAGGTCAAGCATTGGAGCGCCCGATACTTCTTTGTGAAGATCGACAAATCTTCCGTTGAGTGTCCGGGAGGGAGTTACCGAACTCAATGGAGGACTCCTATTGGTAGATACTTGTTCTTGATTTCACCTTAGTGCCTTATTTTGCCTAAATTATATTTTTCTTTTCTGTTTTCAGCTCGTCATCCTCCAGGCTTCCTTATCACCACGCCAGGATTCACTTTTGCTCACGCTAAGCAGCTGAGTGCGGTTGGGAAAGTTCGGTGGCCTGAAGCCTACCAAGAGAAGCTTGACTTGAAAGCAAAAAGAGTTCTTAGAGGTTGGTCGGTCGACTTTTCTTCGTAGTCTGTTGATACCGATCTCCCCTTTCCTTTTCTTTTATTTACTTGTCGTTTTCCCCTTTTTCAGCTAAACCGTCTCGTCGTCGGAAGATGAAGTTTGATGACATCCCCGATCTATCTGCCGAACTTGACGGTGACGAGCGGGAGATGAATTCTGAAATTCCTCCTCCTCCTGAAGCCGAACCGGCAATTGTTGATGAAGGCATCGTTGGGGACGATGTTCCTGCTGGGGAGCAAGTTCCCGCTGAAGGGCGCACCTCTTCTCCCGCCGAAAAGAAGGAGAAGGAAGACTAAAAAAGGAGCCCGGCAAAAGGCTGATCACACAGCCGGGGTCGGCACTACGCCTGCTGAAGGCGACGAAGGGAATACCGGCCCCCAAAATGTTGGAGGTGATGATGGGGGTTCTGAACCCCAAAGAGCCGAAGAGGAGGCGGTGGTCCTGTCGGACGATTCTCCTGTCTCGAAGAGGCATCGGGCTTCAGCACCGGAGGTCGAGTCACTGGGTTTTGCCGAGACGTATCGGCAGGTTAGCTTCGGCCCGGAATTCCTCCCTCCGGTCGATCGTCTGTATAAGTCGGATGAGTTCAGGAAATTGGCCCAGACTACTGCCGAGGTAAATGCCTTTTTCAAGTTCGTCTCTTCTTTCTTTCGATTCTTCTTTCTGATGTTCGCTGTTTTTGACAGATGATTGCCCAGACGAATGAGATCGTCGGGTCATACGATCGTGAACTCGGAGCTTCGCGCCGTAAGGCTTTCGAAGCGAGCGTCCAAGCCGTGGAACTCCGCAAAGAGCTCCGAGTCTCTGAGGATAGAGTGGAAGCCGGCGATCGTGCAGTAGCCGAGCTGACCCGCGAACTAGCCGTGCTAAAGAGATCCAATGCCGGGCTGGAGTTGGAAAAGGATGCCCTTGCGACGAAGCTATTTACAGAGACTTCAAGGTTGCGGGCTGGCCGCTCTCATCAAATCCTGAAGAGGAAAGCGGTAACTGAAAAATGCCAGGTTCGTCTTCAAAAAGTTAAGGACCATCTGGCGGCGGTTGATCAGGCAAAGAAACCATTTCTGGCCGTTAATCAGATCCATGGGATCCTCAGCTTCTGCCAGAGTCTGAAGACGAAGCACGGTATCGTCGTCCCGCCGTCTCGTATTGAAAAGCTCGAGAAGCTTAAGGCTGAGAAGTCGGCAGAGTACGAGACGATCGACCTCCGCGAGCTGGAAGATGCGGATCTAATCGTCTCGCCCTTTACTGATCCGGTTCACCCGGGAATTTCGCCCTCGATGGGTAACGAAGTACCGCCAGGGCTTGATGAGTTCGGTTCTAACAGAGCTTCGATGTCGGCGGACCAAGCTGAAGCGATGCGGAGGCAAGGTGTTTAGGCCTTTTTCCTACTTCATGTAATTTGTTCCTAGTTTTCTTTTGCCCGAATGGGCTTATAACTAGACCTCTTGGACCGGAGGGTTTTTAAAGTCCGGTATCCGTTTTGTGGTTTTGCCCGAGGGGCTTTTGAACGAATCTGATTTTTATCGATCTTCTTTTTATTTTGAGTGTTATGCTTTATTTCTCAAGTTATTTTTTTGCCGAGTTCTGATATATTTTGAAGTCGTACATAATACGAACCTCTCGGATTTATCGTACACAGTGGTGCCGTAACTGTACGGTCTTAGCCGGGTGAAGAGGATAAATTCGACTGAACCTGTTCGAGGTCGGCAATCCCTATCGTAGATCGGCTTGCTGTTTTTGCGATTGTTGAGAAATCGGCTTACTTGTTTTTGCGACTGTTGAGAAATCGGCTTACTAGTTTTGCGACTGTTGAGAAGTCGGCTTAGATTTGCGAGGAAGGACGTTCGACTTGACCCTAGAGTTTAGTTTAAGAGTACGTGGACAGCCCATCTTAATATGCTCTAGGTTTCCCACATTGAATCCGAGTGTGCGAGACGGACTTGGCTTATTTAGCTCGGATAATCTGAGAATTTGGTGCGAGACTGATCTCGGCTTTGAATGTGGAAAGTATTTTATCCATTGCACCATGAGGATGCGTGCGAGCTAAGCTCGGCTTTATCAGATCGTCTGGCCAGGACGTTGATATGTAACCGTTGGTGGTTGAAAATGCGAACTGTTGAAGTTCGGCAAACAAAAAGTTTGACTTAGAAAGTACGAACTGTTGGAGTTCGGCAAACTGAAAGTTTGACTTAGAAAGTACGAACTGTTGGAGTTCGGCAAACTAAAAGTTTGACTTAGAAAATACGAACTGTTGGAGTTCGGCAAACTAAAAGTTTGACTTAGAAAATACGAACTGTTGGAGTTCGGCAAACTAAAAGTTTGACTTAGAAAATACGAACTGTTGGAGTTCGGCAAACTAAAAGTTTGACTTAGAAAATACGAATTGCTGGAGTTCGGCAAACTAAAAGTTTGACTTTAGAAAATACGAACTGTTGGAGTTCGGGAAACTAAAAGTTTGACTTAGATAATACGAACTGTTGGAGTTCGGCAAACTAAAAGTTTGACTTAGATAATACGAACTGTTGGAGTTCGGCAAACTAAAAGTTTGACTTACGAACTGTTGGAGTTCGGCAAACTAAAAGTTTGACTTACGAACTGTTGGAGTTCGGCAAACATAAAGTTTGGCTTTGAAAATACGAACTGTTGGAGTTCGGCAAACTAAAAGTTTGGCTTAGAAAATACGAACTGTTGGAGTTCGGCAAACTAAAAGTTTGACTTAGATAATACGAACTGTTGGAGTTCGGCAAACTAAAAGTTTGACTTAGATAATACGAACTGTTGGAGTTCGGCAAACTAAAAGTTTGACTTACGAACTGTTGGAGTTCGGCAAACATAAAGTTTGGCTTTAGAAAATACGAACTGTTGGAGTTCGGCAAACATAAAGTTTGGCTTTGAAGGTACGAACTATTGGAGTTCGGTAGAATGCCTTGGTAAAATTTTATTAATGTTATAGCTGCACCTTGTGAGGGCTGCCTACGTACCTTCGAAAGAAGGATCAAGCCATTCGTAGTTCATTTTACATATTAGAATCGAGCGTATGTGTAGTAGCTCGGTGATCCTTTTTTTTTTTTTTTTTTGTTTTTTTTTTTTTTTTTTTAGCGCTTGAGGGCTGGCCTAGATGTAGTAGCGTTTGAGGTGAGGGTCGGAGCTCGAAGCCAAGGCAGCGAGTGCGTCGGCTGGAGCGTTTTCTCCCCGCGGAATCTTGGTAAGTTCGAACGAATCGAATTCCGAAGCGAGTTGTTTGACGAGCTTGAGGTATGCGTCCATTCGATCATTCTTGGCGTCATACTCCCCGCTGAACTGACTTGCGACGAGCTGTGAGTCGCAGTAGGCGTGAATGCGTGTGACGCCGATGGCTTTAGCCAAACGTAGTCCGGCAATTAGCGCTTCGTATTCTGCCTCGTTGTTAGACGCGTTGAACGTCAGGCGGAAAGATTGCTCCAAGATTTCTCCCGTTGGAGATTTGAGGCGAATGCCTATTCCAGAGCCTCGGTGAGACGACGACCCATCGACGTGAAGGATTCATCGTTCGGCGGTTATGACATCAGTGTTGATGTATTCCGGAGATAGTTCAATGAGGAAATCGGCGAGGACTTGTGATTTGATGCTTGTCCGGCTTTTGTAATCGATGTCGTACTCGCTAAGTTCGATAGCCCATTTAGCCAACCGACCGGACTGGCTTGGGCTATGTAGGATGATTGTCCGGAGTGGTTGATCGTGCCTGGGGGTCGAGCGTCGGTTAAGTCGGACAAGAGATTTCGGCGTAACGTGTTTTCGTTGGCGGGGGTGACCGGGTTCGGATCGAGGATACCGATCTGATTTCGGCGCTCAAAATGGGATGCTATGAGAGACGCGATCCGCTCTTCGTTCTTTTTGTTAATTTCGGCGAACTGCGCTGCCATAGCTTCTATGAGGACGGTCGGATCCGTGAATATCGAAGCGGCCGGGGGCTGTGGAAGAGTCCGAGATGGATTGACCTGGTTGTTTTCTCCGACAGGTATGGTCGGAGGGGGTCTTCCTCCGGTTGTCTGTAGTTCGGTATCGATAGGATTGAGCTCGTCGATCCGTGGGTTTTGATCATCGGTTTCTGAGTCGTTGACGAGGGCTGCGGTGGTATCGACTGGAAGAACCATTGCCGAACTTCAATCAAACGATATCCGATATCCCCACAGTCGGCGCCAATTGTTGATCCGTAAATCACACAAAAAGGGGTAAAACAGTACTTTTAATCGGAATCTCGTTTATTGATCAAGGTCGGCGTTACAACATAGTTTAAGTAAGAAGGCAAAGACAAAAGACTTGAGATCGGTAATGAGCTCTCTCTTGTATTCTCTGTCTCTGCGGAAGTTGTGGATGATTTGAAGAATGAAGCTCCTCCTTTATTTATAGTGTCTTTGGGCGGCTCTAAATGTGAATATTCCTTTTTCCTTGCTCGATTAGGGAATGGAAATATTCCGGATTCCCCTCCGAGATAAGGATATATTCCTTATTCTTCGGCGGTCTATTCGCAAGGAATATTTCCATTTCCGAAATCGGCGGGAAAGAGGAAATATTCCGGTTTCATCTGTTGTAACGGACTGGGCTTGTGATGGGCCTAGATCGGTAGCCGAGGTGGGCTTTCAGCGAGATCCCGAGCTCGGCCCAATGTTTTCGGGCAGACTTATCCTCGATCCGAACCATCGTAAACCGGTCTTGATTGAACCGATCTCGGTTCGAACCGAGTTAAACCAGGGGGTGCTAATCCCCCCTCTAACATGGATGATTTACCAGAGACAGGTCCGCCTGGCCGAGACGGTTTCTTCAATACCGAGGTCACTGGTCGGTGCAACTGCTCGGTGTGGAAACAGAGGGAAAATTCCCTTAGTACCGATGTACAATACCGATTTGTGACATCGGTATTGAATGGTCTCCACTCCGAATTAGCCTCGGTGGTCTTCACCAAAGTTGTAGAGGAGTGAATCAGCTTTATACAGGAGTTTGAATCGGGTTATTTAGACGTATGGATAGGGAGATAAGATGGATTTACTGAAGGTATGTCCGTCTGGTCGAGAGAATATGACACCGTCCAAATAAACGGAAAAACGGAGGCCTTACGATATGAATCAACTCAAACTGTATTCATAAAAGTTGTAGAGGGACGAGTTAGCGGTCTACAGGACTTGGATTCAGGTCATTCAGATGTCAAGTTCAGGAGTTATGACCGATTCACTAAAGACGTGCCAAAGACTTGACCGGGTCAAAACCCGGTTTGTTCCGGGTTGATCCGGTCCGACCCAAACTCATTTAAATATTGAAAACCCTATTTTTTTTAGACATAAGCTTTCTTTTCCCTAGAGTTGAGTTTTCCCTCAAACTCTTCTTATGATGATTTGGGATGGATCTTCATCATTCATGCCACTCTAGTGAAGGATTCTTCAATATATCTTTATATTATGTTTATTTAATATTTGTTATCTATCTTTATGTCTCTTTTTCTCTTGTGTTCTTCCTTGTTCTTCATGTTTAAGGCTTTAGGCCCCTTTTTGTTGGATCTTAGATTTAGCTTGATTTAGATGGTTTGATGGTTGATTGTTGATGCTTAGGACTAGATAAACATTTGTTCTCATGTTAGGAAGGATCTTAATGCCATGATTGAATTGAAAACTCATTTTCTAGAACTTAGACATTTCATGCACACAAGGTGTTCGATGAAATGTCTAGAAAACTTATAAGCATGCTTTTCATTCTAAGTGATTGGTGGATGCTGACTTTAGGATGAATTGTTGACTAAAATGGACTTGTGGTCAACTATGAATTATCTAAGTGATTGGTGAATGCTGACTTTAGATGATTCATACAATGATTAGTGTCATGGAAGTGAACTAATCTACTTGAAAGTATTCCATGTCATAAGAATAAATGTGCATTGAATGTTTAGGCATCGTTAGTCAATTGTCTTGATGGTTAGATGATGATGATTTAGGTTGATTCTTGTTAAGTCCTTCACTTAGGTTGACCTTAAAGCTAGTTTTGGATTGAGAGATCAAAGTTAGAGCTGAAGCATTTCACGCCCGATAGGTGTTTGATGAAATGCTTGAACCAAACCTTTTGTGAGCTTTTCATGCCTAGCCAACGAGAGTTGATGTCTAGGGTGATTTGTGAACTAATTGGGATTGGATTTCAATGCTTGTTAATCATCTTATCACAAACGATGGTTTGTTCTTGATTTGGTGATTAACAAAGTGATTAGTGCCACGACGGTGGATTAGTCATAATTGTGAATCCCATGTTCTAGGATAGTGATTCATTGTTTGATTGTTACCCATCTCATTGATAGTTTAGTTTATGATCCACATTTCTATCTTTGTTTTCCTTCTTACATTTGTTTTCTTTAGTTTAAAAACATAACAACCCAAAAACATTTGCTCTAGCTTAGGAAGATTCATGTATTCTTAGTGCTTCAATCTTAACCTCCGTGGTTCGATATCTCAAATACTACAATGACATGAGTGGGATTTGAGTAATTGATTAGTAAAAACCCTACTATCAATTTGGCGCCGTTGCCGGGGAAGTTTAGCATTGATCATTAGGATTTTGATTCTTCTTAAGACTAGAGCTTTTTATTTTCTTTTGTTGCTAATCTTTTCACTTCTCTTGTGAGTTTCATGAAGGAAGTGATAATGAGGAAGCAACCGTCAAGCTAGTGACGTTAAACGCGCCCCTTGGGGACCTCCCCGAGCCTATCCCTTGTCGAGCTTGAGACACAAAACAAGCAAGTCAATAATGGTCTTTTGGGTCCAAGTGATAAACTGTGTTTTTACCGGTTTCTAACATTTGTTTTTGTTTCTTTTATTAAGTCAAAGTATCTTTTTAGAGTCTTTTAGTCCTTTATCGAGTCCTTTCAGGTTTTAGGTGACTTTGTGAGAAAATGAGCTGTTTTGGGTGAAAATGAGCATATGAAGATGCAGAATCATACTAAGCCATTAGAAGTTTGGCATTCGTTGAAGGACTTACCACCGATGGATCAAGCTCAAATTTTGATACCAGATATAGCAATGGATCAGCTTTCATTTGGAAGTGGTTTGAGATCATTCCAACGGTGCGATCAAAAGTTACGCCAGTTTTCGTGAAAACGGTCTAACATAAACTGACCGGTTTAGTGATGCGAAAAATAAAAGGAAATTTCGGTTTTCACTTATTCTGAACCGGTTTCGCCCAGGACTTAGGAAAAACGTGTTTTGGGTTATTTATTCTATTTTTCAGCCATTGTTTAGGCTAAGCTTTATTTTATTCATCAAAAAACTTCTGGGTTTGTTCTTGGGAGATTTGAGGGAGACGAATCTCAACTTCATACCGAAGAAGATTTCTGAACCCTTTTGGATTTTATTTCTATTTGATTATGAATTCCTTTTCATCTCTCTGTGTTTTCTTTGTTTCCATGTCTGAGTAATCTCCCTGTTAGGTTTTTAGGGTTTCAAGGGATTCTCCATGAATCATTGAAACGGATCTGTTAGATTAGGGAATTACATAGAGTTCTTCATATATTGTTGAGTTTAAGGCTTAGACTAGATTGATCACCTAGTTTATGATCTTAGGATTAATCTATTCATCAAAAGTGCTTTAGATCTCCTGAAAGAACTTAGATGAGCAAATTGTCCTTAGCCAACGAAAGTTGATGCTAAGGCAATTTGTGAGCTTATCAAACCTGAACATTAATGCTTGCCTAGAACACTAAGGTCAAACGACAGTTTAGATTCTTAGGTTATTAGGCATAGTAGGTAGTACCACGACAGTGGGCTAGCTAGACATTCATGTTTGAGTTCAAGAACGGGTCTTAATCATCTCCCTAATCGATAGTCTGTTTAGTGAATCTGGGTTTCCTGCGAATTACCTAAGGGCCTAGCGTTTCCCTCCATCAAACTTACATCATTTTATTCGCATTCTCAGTTTTAGTTTTAGTTGACTCATAAAACCACAAACAACCATCGTTCGCCTTAGCTTTACTTTCCTTCTGCATTCTCGTAACGTTACACTTGGTCTCTGTGGATTCGATCCTAAAGTACTCATCGATATACTGTTATGATCGCAGTAGTGTGCACTTAGATTTTTAATTGACTTGGTGAAAACACTTAAATCAATTTGGCGCCGTTGCCGGGGACCAAAAACATTGCCTACGAGTCTTGGACGAAAGTTCAGACTAAATTTTATTTTTTGTAGTTACTTACTGGTTTTATATCTGTGTGCGTTTTCAGGTGTATGACCAGAAGCGAAGGTTCTAGAAATCTACTTCAGGTGAACAACGAGGAACTCGCAAGTGAAACACTGAAGACGAAGTTTAAAGGGAGGGCAAAGTTGCGGCTCAATAATATCGTTTCCGATTGGAAGAGGACGTGGCAGGTGAATAGCGATGAGGCGAAGCCCATTTACATGTCTTCCGAAGTTTGGAACGGCTTGAAACGGTGCTGGATAGATCCGCATGCGCAGGAAGTGGCTGCTAAGTGTTCGGCTTAGTGTTTGGCTTCTCGGAACATTGTCGGTCCAAACGGTCTTCTTGCGTTTACGCCTCATACTTCCGGTCAAATGCCTTTTGTGGGAAGGCGCCTTCAGATGGTATGATTAATTTCTTAATTTCTATTTTTGTGATTTTGTTATTAATTATAACCATTAATCGTTTAAGTTTTTATTGGTATGTCGTTTTGTTAGGCAAACGGAGGCGAACTTTCTCCAATGACCATAGTTTTTGAGGAAACTCAAAAAAAAAAAAAGGCGGTTTTGTGGATGCTCGGGCGGAGAAGATCTACAATGACGTTGTGGCAAATATCGCCGAGTGTCAAACTCAGCTCTCTCAGCATCTATCACCTGGCGGTAGCTCCGTCCAATCCACATCGGCTTTGACCACAGCCGAGATGGACGAGATATTTGAAGAGGTAATAATTAGATTTTATTTTTATGGAATTAATTTAATTTGTATTTAATTTATTATTTAATTATTAAATATGTTTATTTTTTCTTATGTTGCCCCGAAGAAAAATGGCAGAAATTTAGGGATGGGATTGATCCGAGATAATCCCATCGCCTCGTCTTCCTCACGCCATACTTTCGAGGATCCTGTTGTGTTGCGCAATGAGTTAAATATCTCCCAATCCGAGATCAACACTTTGCGGGCCAAACAAGTGGTATACGATGAGAAGATCCAAGGATACAACGCTGTATTCGATATTCTTGCCGCGAGTAACCCAATTTTGGCGACCGCAATAAGGCAGCGTCAGACGGGTGCATCGATATCGGGCCCGGGGGATGAGCAGCCGGATGTGGATCAGCAGGCGGAATTTGAGCGGTGAACCGCGCCGGCTACGGACGCAGAGCTTTTCTGGAACTTCGATATTAACGTAGGAGATAATTTGTATTTCGAATTGTAGTTTCTATTTATATTTTGAATTTTATTTGATATTTTGAATGAATATTTTTCTAAATTATATAATTTTAATTTTTATAATTATAATTTTATTAATTATATAATTTATAAATTAAAATTAGAAAAATATTTAGATTATATAATGTATTCGATGGAAAATCGTTGTTAAATAACATCGTAATTACATCGATTTCCTTTACGATGCATTTACATCGATTCAGAATTTACGACGAATTACAAATTACGACGGATTTACGACGATTTAGAATTTACGACGGATTTACATCGATTTCATTTTCCATCTATTTACCATCGAATATTTTACGACGATTTTCCAACAATATTCACAATACAATATAATCACTTTGTCATTGTTAATCTGATGTAATTTTACAACGACATACCAACGAGGTAACTTTCGTCGTAAAATCGATGTAAAGTTACCATCGATTTTACAACGTATTATTTACGATGATATTACGATGATTTTAATTCGTCCCAATTTTTCCGACGATTTTACGATGATTCTCGAATAACGATGATCCCATTACGACGATTTGTCAATCGTCGTTAATCCGTCCCAAATCCCATTTACATCGAATATGGCCGTTAATAGACCTGTTTTTTTTGGAGTGAAATTCTTATTAAAAAAAAATTGTGAACATGATAGTAATATTTCGAACAAAATTAATAAGGTGAAATTGATATAAAAAAATCATCCAAACTTATAACTTAATTAACGATATCAAAAAGGTTTTTAATCACTAAAAACTAATTAAAGTAATATTAGTATCACAAAGTATTGGGAGATCGATGAAATCGACCATACCGAGATTATGGAAATCATGAAGATCCGGAAAGATCTAGAAGATTATGGATATTTACCAATTAATATCTTAGTTTAGGAAATTTACTTTTATCTCTAAATATATTATTTACATTTATGTTTATCTTAATTTAGGAAATATATATTACTTCTATCGCTATATAAGTTTATGCATCTTGTAACTTTATTCTTATGAGAGTATAATAATAATTCTTCCTAAACATTTTTGTGTTCTTACTCTCATCAATTTATCATGGTATAAGAGCCTAGATCCAAAGATTCTGTTTTTTTTTCTTCTTCTTTTTTGATTCATACGTTCCTTCTTAAGTCAAGACATGAGAGAGGGTTAGAGAAAAGTTGTGAGTGGGTTTCAAATTGATGGATCTCGTATTATCCAATCGAAAAGATCCACAAAGAAGTTTTGTCTTATGTGATTCATGAAGACGTATGCGAAAATATTAAAGATGAAGGAGGTGATGATTGGCAAGCAACTTGATTTTTTTTTTATTGGCTAGCGCAATTGCTAGTTTCTTGGAACACAAGAATTTTGATGAAGATGGTGATGATGGTGAACACGACACCATTATCTCACTTGTTTCTTATAACCGTGAGTTCTTACTGATGGTAAGCTCACATGATCTTCTTGATGAAGATGGTTATGATATTTATATGACGGTCATGAGACCTTGACAACGACTCCAATGATGCGGTGGAGACGATGGATTATGGACATGAATCTTTGATGGGTTCGTTCATGTTTGGTTATTTCGATAATGTTTTTCTCGCTCTCGCGAATTTGACATCTTCTTTTGATTTGACTTCTCGCCCTCGCGAGTTGGTTTCTGATCTCGCAATCGCGAGCTACTACGGTGTTCATGATGGATTTTTCCATCGAACCAATTTGACCCTACGACTGGGTATAAACGTCGTTGATAACCCGACAGCTGGGTATATATGCTGTTGAAAAACCCTACGATCGGGTATAAACGTCGTTGCCCAACGGCTGGGTGTTGTAGCCGATCTGACCCGACGACCGGGTATAACGCCGATATTTTGAAGATTTGTCCAATCTCACACGTGTTACCACGTTTGAGCTTGCGGGAGGGTATTGGGAGATCGATGAAATCGACCATACCGAGATTTTGGCAATCATGAAGATCCGGAAAGATCTAGAAGATTATGGATATTTACCAATATCTTAGTTTAGGAAATTTACCTTTATCTCTAAATATATTATTTACATTTATGTTTATCTTAATTTAGGAAATATAGATTACTTCTACCGCTATATAAGTTTATGCATCTTGTAACTTTATTCTTATGAGAATCTAATAATAATTCTTCCTAAACACTTTTGTGTTCTTATTCTCATCAATGTATCACAAAGTCATTGAATCTGATCTATTGGCCAGCTTCCTATTTGGAATTAAATATTTTTCAAACTCTTAGAGATAGTAATATTGATTTTCTATTCAGTTGATTCCACGTTGTAATATTGTCCTTTCAGATTGTTTCGCGGAAGGAGCACAAGGACGAGAATTTTCCTTTTCCTTTTTCTTGTTCACACGAAGTGCTTTGGGGTTTCGCCTTAGCTTCAAGATTTTTTTTTTATATTTTGAAAATCAAAACTACATCTTGTTCGACAAAAACAAAAAGAACAACATTGCTTATACGTCTTATATTTCCATTTCTTTACAGTTTGATCTAATGATCTTTGCAATCATCTATGGTTTTATTTTTGCAATATTTACATTCCCATTTCTTTACAGTATGATCTAAAGATTTCTTGTATGTTTTGCAATCCTCTACATTGCTTATACTTATACGTATATCCGAAGATTTCCATTTCTTCGTGTTTGTGCTTTACGTTTTTTTTTTGTTTTTTTTTTTATTTTGAAGCGCTTTTGAAATTTTAGTTATGATATCATGTTGGATATTTCAGGACTTTTCTGAAACCACTAATTTTTGTTTTCTTTGATATTTAACTTTTTACACAATGTAGAATTTTTACATAAAAGACTTGAAAAATCAACCCTGGTCTTTTTCCTTAATGTCCCACCCAATAATTTCAATTCTCTCTTTCCTCTTCAATCTTATCTTCTTCCTCATAATCCTCTTCACATCGACCACAAAACTGACAAATCAATGTGGATGAACTATTGACGCTACTGTTAATTTCTTTTTCGTTAAGGCCTTCGTAATATAAGTAAAACCAAAATGTGTGGAAACTGATTATTCTACACAAAGACTTTTTACTCTCTTCGTTCGACGTGAATAACACTTCGTAGACAGACTAGATGGTGAGTCAAGCTGAGTGGATTTGGAGCAATGGCTATATGTATATAAAGAGATGGCATGAAACCATACTACCATCACAATTTCCATCTCTCGCCTCTTTTTCATTATTGATTTTCAAGAAAGTTAAATTAGCTTAAAGAAGAACTAAAGGCTCTTGAAACTCAATGAGTATCATTCATATTGCTCTTTCTTTTCTCTTCTTGTTTGTTTTTATTTTTCAAGATGTGTTTGCGTCTCCTACTAGACACTTGTGTCGTCCGGAACAAAGGGATGCACTTCTCGAGTTCAAGAACGAGTTTGAGATTCTGAAGCCTTCTTTTGATAAGTGTTATATTAATGGTAGCTTTGTGAGCACTTATCCGAAGACGGAGTCATGGGCAAATAACACTGATTGTTGTTATTGGGATGGTATCAAGTGTGATGCCAAGTCCGGGGAAGTGATCGGGCTAGACCTCAGATGCAGCTGTCTCTACGGAAAGTTTCGTTCCAATAATGATTTACATGGTCAAATCCCGTCCTCAATTGGTAAACTTTCTCTTCTCACTTATCTCGACCTTTCTCACAACCTTTTTTTTGGCCAGATTTTTTCTTCGATTGGAAATCTTTCACGTCTCACCTCTCTCGCCCTTTCTGATAATCAGTTTTCAAGTCAGATTCCGTCCTTGATTGGAAATTTTTCACAGCTCACCTCTCTCGATCTTTCTCATAATCAATTTTCGGGTCAGATTCCATCTTCAATTAAAAAGCTCTCTCATCTCGAAACTCTTGACCTCCGTGGTAACAAATTCACTGGTGAAATCCCATATTCTTTTGCCAATTTGAACAAGTTGACGAGGTTTTATGTTGGTTCCAATAAGCTTATGGTAACTTTGACAAAATTGTCTTCTTTATCACTCAAATCCAATCAACTCACAGGAACGCTTCCTCCAAACATTACCTCACTCTCCAACTTGGAGTTGTTTTACGCAAATGACAACGATTTGGTTGGAACCCTTCCTTCTTCTCTCTTCACCATTCCTTCTTTGACATATATTGATTTTTCAAATAACCAACTCAACAATATTCTTGAATTTGGGAATATATCTTCACCATCTAAGCTACAAGTGTTAGCGCTTGGCAATAACAATTTTAGAGGGCCAATCCCAAGATCCATTTCCAAATTAGTCACCCTTAGGGGACTTGACTTTCCCATTGGAACACCCAAGGCCCCGTTGACTTTAATATCTTCTCGCATCTCAAGTCACTCGACATTCTTGACTTATCCCATTTGAACACCACCACTACCATTGACTTGAATGTGATCTTATCATGTTTCAAGTCGCTCTCTTCATTAGATCTCTCAGGCAACCATGTTTCAGCCGAAAAAAAGAGCTCAATTTCAGATCCTCCTTCGCAACTTGATTTAAACTTGTCAGGCTGCGGTATAACCAAGTTTCCAGAGATCCTAAGAACTCAACACTTTTTGGAGATTCTAGACATTTCCAACAACAAAATCAAAGGTCAAGTGCCTGGCTGGTTATGGACGCTACCAAATCTGACGTACGTGAATCTTTCCAACAACACTTTCATCAGTTTCGAAAGATCAACAAAACTTGGACTATCCTCTGTCCTGCTCTACTTGTTTGGCTCCCGAAACAATTTCATGGGAAAGATTCCTTCCTTCATATGTGCGTTGCGCTCTCTAAACATTCTCGATTTATCCGACAACAACTTCAATGGTTCAATCCCTCTTTGTATGGGAAATCTCAATAGTACTCTTTCAGTTCTAAACCTTCGTCAGAATCGTCTTAGTGGAGGCCTCCCGGATAATGTATTTGAAAGTCTAAGGTCGCTTGACGTCGGTCATAACCAACTGGTGGGAAAGCTTCCAAGATCTTTGATCCATTTCTCTACCCTTGAAGTTCTAAATGTGGAAAGCAACATAATCAACGACACGTTTCCGTTATGGTTGAGTTCTCTACAAAAGTTGCAAGTTCTTGTCTTACGCTCCAATGAATTCCATGGACCAATACATCGAGCCTCATTCCTTCAGTTGAAAATCATCGACATATCACATAATCACTTCAACGGAGTTTTACCATCGGATTATTTTGTGAAATGGAGTAAAATGTCATCACTTGGGACAAACGAAGATCGTTCGACTGTAAATTACATGGGGGAGGCTATTACCACGATTCAATGGTTTTGATGAATAAAGGTGTAGCGTTGGAGCTGGTACGTATCCTACAAATCTACACAGCACTCGACTTCTCCGGAAACAGACTTGAAGGCGAGATTCCAAGGTCCATCGGCCTATTGAAAGAGCTTCACGTGCTCAACTTGTCAAACAATGCCTTCACTGGCCACATTCCATCATCTATGGGGAACCTGACAGCTCTCGAGTCACTGGACGTTTCCCAAAACAAGCTTTCAGGAGAAATTCCACAAGAGCTAGGGAATCTCTCGTACCTTGCGTACATGAACTTCTCCCATAACCAGCTTGTCGGTCTAGTACCTGGAGGCACTCAGTTTCGAACGCAGCCTTGCTCTTCTTTCAAAGACAACTCGGGACTTTTCGGCCCTTCTCTTGATGAAGTTTGCAGAGATATCAACACGCCCTCACCGCAACAGTATGAAACACCGGAGGAGGCAGAGGAACAAGACGAAGAAGTGTTAAGTTGCATTGCAGCTGCAATAGGGTTTGGACCAGGCATTGTATTGGGACTGGCGATTGGATACATACTGGTTTCATACAAACCAAAGTGGTTCACGAGTCCATTTGGCCGAAACAAACACAGAAGCAGAAGCACCCCAACTCGTGAGAGAGGTAAGGTTCTGAATTTGATAGAATAAAGACTATATTATAATGAAATTTTATGGGTTAATGAATAAGTGAAATTAACGTTTTTAAAGCTATTTTCGTTTGTATAGCCAAAGGACTGTAGAGAAGAAGCTTGGGGAGAAGGCAACCCATTTACCAGTGTCTTAATTTCAGTTATTGTCTCCGGTTTAGCTTGGCCTGTTTCTCTTTTACTCGGTTTTTAGCCAATGTTTGTGTTTCTATGTAATGGAACAATGAACAAATCTGTTTTCAAAGCTCAAACTTATTTCTTGCTCCGTCTGTGTCCGACTAAGTCAATCCTTCTTTTACCAAATGAAGAACAAATTAAATAGTAATTTAGTTTTTGTCGACAATTAAATAGTAATCTAAAATGGTTAAGAAAAGAAGTAAAAGTTTAATGAAACAAAAATATAACCGAAAATGAAATATCGTGTATGTGAAAAGAAAATGGTTCAATAATTTTTTTTGGAGATAGAACTTAGAAGTGGCCAAGATAAAAAATGGAAATAAATTTAAAAGATCATGGGGTCAATAAACAGATCAAGCAAATATTACGAGGGTCAATAAACTGATTTTATAACATTTCACCAATTTTTGTTTTCAAATTACATGTAAATATTTATCAGATATTTTGTTAGCGGAAGGAGAGAGAAGCTCTGATACCATATCATATAAGAGAGAGAAAAAGAATATTTTCCATTAACCTGTAAACGTGTATCCAGTATTGTTTATATACAAATCATAATATTAACCAACTAGTAAACCATTCTGGTTTACTCGTAATAATATTTTTGTAACATAAATCCATAGGGGTCATTTGACCCCCCTCCCAAAGACCTACATCTGCCACTGTATGAGACCGTTAGGATTTTCAGAAGCCCTTCTTCTTACAAGTTCCAACTCAAAATTCCGCCAGACTCCGACAAGAATCTGCATACGATTTACGTATTAAACGTAGGAGGAAGAAAATCACACCAGAAAATGACACCTTGGGAATAACTTGGTCATTAGACGATGATTTCCTCTTCCGAAAAGATTATGCGAGGAACATTAATTCAACACAAAATCCTAACTACGAGTCAGGGTCAGCATCAGCAACGGCAATCACCGCTCTTGATTTCGTCTATCAGACAACTAAAACGATGAACCATAACTCGAATGAGGGGTGGTAGGGGAAAATGGTCAAAATCAACTTCTACTAAATTTGATGTGCCGAAAAAAACATGAACTAAAATACGTTACAATTTTCAACCTTCCGTACATAAAAATTCAAATTTCCTACGCAAACTATTGAATCTAACCCAAATCCAGCATTGACCGCAAATCCAGCATGTCAAACCGTTAACAGTGCTGAATCAGTGGTCTGAGCTAGCTGCCACGTCAGCTAAAGCGTCCATAGTTGCTGAGTCAGCTGCCATGTTAGTCGTCATTTAATTCCATTTTTTCAATTTTTTTTAAGAATGATATCATTTTTCTATATATTTTTTGTCTAAATTTTTAATAATCCATTAATCTTAATTACCCAAAAAGGATTCTATTTAAATCTCAATTTTTATATTGTAAATTTTATTTTAATCACACGAGTTAAAAATATATAATTAATTATTCTTTGTGGGACTATATTTTAAGGGAATATAAATTTCATATTTATGGATTCGAGACTAAGAAGATGCGATTAAGCGGCGAATAAGATGAAGAACATGTATCTTTGATCGATTTCTTGATGTCTTTGACGGAGGAGACAATGAAAAATATTGATTTAGGGATTTTAAATTTTCCAATTGGGAATTTAGTGTAATATTTCATTAATCTTAAGTAGGTGGATTGCTTCCCTAAAAGAACGAAAAAACCCTGAAACACTAAATTATCTTAACCAAAACTTGTGAATTCGAACCAAACTAAAATAAAATTTGGAATCGAACCGAACATATACCTAAATATTAGAATGAATGATAAAATTTACAAAAATATAGAAAATGGTAAAATGTTTGTGCGCTAGGAAACCAACTTGAGAAAATCATATATTAGCAATATATGTCATCAAAAATATAACTAGACTTCTTTTAATGATATAATTGGTTATGTTCGATTTGATTTTTTTTTATCTATCCATAAATATGAAATTTATATTCCTTTAAAATATAGCTCCACAAAGAATAATTAATTATATATTTTTAGCCCGTTTAATTAAAAAAAATTTACAACATAAAAATTGAAATTTAAATAGAACATTTTTAGGTAATTAAGATTGATAAAATATTAAAAATTTAGACAAAAATATATATAGAAAAATGATATCATTCTTAAAAAAATGAAAATTACGACTGACGTAGCAGCTGACTCAACAACTGTGGACGTTTTAGCTGACTCAGCAAATGTGAACGTTTTAGCTGACTCAGCAACTGTGGACGTTTTAGCTGACGTGGCAGCTGAGTCAGACTGCTAAGTCAGCGCAATTGTCAATGAGTGGATTGGTCCAAGTATCTTATATATTACTCAAGGTTGATGTGGGATATTTATCACATACTTTCTAGAAATTAAGGCCCATTGCCCAATAGTATCTACTTAATCCCTAATAGTTGATGGTGAGTGATTCGTTTAGCTCAAACTCGATTGTTCAGAAGAATGAAGGGAAGAGCAGCTATGGAGGTACAGATTCATCGGAGAGTCGAGTTTTCTCCGAATTAAAGATCTAAAAAAAAAAAAAAAAATTCTAGAAACGTTTTTATTTGAAAAGCTAGTTTAAACTTTTGAAATTAAAATCAGGTTATTACCGGTTTAAATATAATCATTTTAAGAGGGGTTATTAGAAGTTTGATTTATATAGAGTTGGTTGATTTTAAATGTCATGAAACAACGGAGGAAGTGGAAGAAGACGAAGAAGTGTTAAGTTGGATTTGAGCTTCAATAGGATTTGGACCTGACATTGTATTGACGATTGGATACACACAAGTCAAAGTGGTTTTCAAGTCCTTTTGGCTGAAAGAAGCACCACATCTATCATTAAAGAAGCACCACATCTATGATTAAATTTTATTATAAATGAATTTTCTGGATGAATGAATAAGTGAAAATAACGTATTAAGCTAATTTTTGTTTGTACATCCTTCTTAAACCCAAGATGAAGAATCATTGAAAAAGAGAATGAAGCAACCAAACCAAATGGACGGTAGAGAAAGAAGCTTGGGGAGAAAGCAACCCATTTATCAGTGTCTTAATTTCAGTTTTTGTTTCCGGTTTAGCTTGGTGTGTTTCTCTTTTACTCTGTTTTCAAAACTCAAACTTATTCCTATCTATTAGATGGACATGAATTCAGAGAGCCAGAGATGTAATTATGTTCTTGCTCCGACTGGGTCCGAATAAATCAATCTTTCTTATGCCAAATGAAGAGCAAAGATTCAACACACATCTCAGAAGATTTTTTTTTTTTTTGATAATATTAATTAACTGAATAAAATGATAACTTAATTAGTTTATCGAAAGAGATTTTAAATAGCAGATATATTGACTTTATTTTCATATATACTGTAGTTCGACTTCTTCAAGATAATATTTTTTTTTTTGTAATCGAAATTTTCGCCAACTCATTTGAATTTAAACACTTTTCTTAACATACCTGCAAAGGAAAAGAAAAGAAAAACACGGAAAAGGGGATGAGTAATTTAGATTACTCAATGAGAACGAACACAACATAAACTTGTCACGCCTAAACTACGACAACGCTCAGACTAAGGCTAAAACGACCAACAAGCAATAGTCCTAAGACTTACGACACACTCGAACATAACACGCAAAACACATGTGGGACTCGAACCCACTAAACTGACAAAGAGTGTCATTCCATGATATCACGAGTGACCTCAGTCTTTATCATGAATGCCCTACGTGCCCATACTAGCACGCAAAACACATGTGGGACTCGAACCCACTAAACTGACAAAGAGTGCCATTCCATGATATCACGAGTGACCTCGATCTTTATCATGAATGCCCTACGTGCCCATACTAGCACGCACTCCCGTCTACCGATCCTTCGTACTGTCAGCACTTCATCGAACCGATCCTTCGTGCTTTCAGTACTTCATCGCCTTCCTGGCCCATGGGCTAGTCGCGATCTCCCCATGGACCACCACACAACTGCAAAGGCTAGTCGCTCCATGTTAAGCAGGCATCACGGTCTAACTCATGGGCAACTTCCGCCAAAGCATAAAATACCGCGGCTAACCGCTACTAGTGCTTCCGGCTGTAAGCCGCACATAACTGCTATAAGTGCCTCCGGCACAAAGCCGCACTTATAACATACAAATACCATTTCACACAGCAAACAAGTTCCATTTATATTTCTCATACTTAAACATGCATTCTAGGTTCTCAACCATCATTCACGAGGCAATCAACATTCACATAATAAATTCGTATTTTTCACTTTAATTAACGATAACACACCTAAACGAGTAATTGACTTTGACTCACATTCTGGAATTCTACCTAACTTGCAGAGAATACAATCAACAAACAATGATCGGTTTAAACTCAGCTAAACATCATTCATAATCTAAACGAGGGAAGTAAAGGTTGGGCCCGCTCTCACATTTGCATTTGAAGTTGCGGAACACGGCTATGAGTAGCCCTGGGCATTAAAACCGGAACCGAAAATCGGAACCGGAACCGACCCAAAATTATCGGTTCGGACCGAAATTACTAATCGAATACCCGAACATATATATACAAATATGCAATTACATATTTCGGGTATGTTCTTTACATTTCGGGTATTTTTATATTTCGGATATTTTTATTTTTTACATTTCGGGTACTGGATATCCGAACATATATATACAAATTTTTATTTTTTACATTTCGGTTCCGGGTATTTTTATATTTCGGGTATTGTTTTTACATTTCGGGTATGTTCTTTATATTTCGGGTATTTTTATTATATTTCGGGTACTGAATACCCGAACCGTTTGAGAACCGAAACTTTTCGGGTATAATATAAGTATTTCGGGTACTGGATACCCAACCCATTTGAGAACCGAAACTTTTCGGGTATTTTACGGTTCTTAGTCTTCTATACCCGAACCGAACCGGAACCGATTGGTACCGAACCGGAACCGAACCAAAACCATTTCAGTACCTATATGGATCCTAAACCTCCATACCCGAATGATATATCATGATTTTTACCCCTTTTAGACCATGATATAAGTCCTTTTTATAGAGTCTTTCTGCTATTTCGTAGTGTTTTAGAGTCTTTTATAGGTCTTAGCACGTTTGGAGCATAATTAGAGATATTGGAGCTTTCTGGAGCATTTTGGAGCAAAGCTGAAGATCGTGTTTTTGGAGAGACAACTCTGAACTCCTGTTTTTATTGATTTCTTTGATGATTTATTCAAACATGTTGATTGTTTCATTCTCCATGTCTGAGTAGATCCACTTTAGGTTCAGGGTTCTCATAAGGGGTTTCTCTGAATGCTAGGTTGATTAGTTTATAGGATTCACCATCTGAATTAGTTCTTCGCTTAGGTTGTTCTCAAAGCTAATTCTAGGTTGACGAATCTGGAACTTAGATCTTAGGATAATTGATTAGGCACGACAGTGCGATTAATTACCTGATAGAACCTTAGATGAGCAAATTGATTATTCGCAAAGAGATTTGGTTTAATTGATTTGTGAACATATCAAACCTGATATTAAAGCTGATTTAGACTTTAGGATTCACAAAGAGATTTGGAATTCCTAGGATTTAGATTTAGATAATTCTCGCAACGACAGTTGGTTAATTATACCTTAGTGATTTGAGTTCAAGAACTGCGCTAAATCTGAATCCTGCTAGTTAGTTTATCTGCATTCATTGATTTCCTGAGAAATACCCTGAGCCTATCTTTCTCCAATTGAATTACAACTCTTTTAATTTCTGCACTGCTTTCAATTACATCTCTTGGCTTAGCTTAATTCGATACTATACAATCTATTGTGCATCTATGTGAGTCTTTGTGGTTCGACCCCTAGCTATACTATAACTATTGCTTTAGTATCTTAATAGAGTATTAATTTGAGCATATCAAATTTGGCGCCGTTGCCGGGGACTCAATTTCGCCATTAGATTTTATCTGTCGAGTTTCGACTAAGCCTGTCGGTATCGACCGATACTAGATAGTATCGGTCGATACTCGTCTTTTTCTTTTGTTGATATCGATCGACACCACTTGGTATCGATCGATACTCATCGTGTTTTTGGTTACTTACGTGCCTTGTCTAGTGTTTTGTTTTCAGGTGTATGCCTGTTCGTGAAACCAGAAGCAACAAGAGCACTCAGCTAGTTGAACTGTCATTGGAACAGCTAGCACTTGTGGAACGCGCAAATAGAAAGAAAAAGCAGACATCAGGGATGACCAACCCAGTGGTTTTAAGAGCTGATGAAGCTGGAGTCTTGAGAGACCAAGAGGGCCAAGTGTGTAATGAGAGAGGGCAACGACTTGATGAGGCTGGAAACTTCATTTCCCCTCCTGCTGTTGTTGGTCAGATTGTCGCGCCAGCTGCGCAAGCCAACGCTAGGAATGCTGTGGTTAATCGTGGTCAAACGATTGGTGAGTACAACAGGCCTGATCAGTTTTACGCCAATCGATCAGCGATTCGTCCTCCTGCGTTTGAGAGGAATGACTTTGAGCTGAAACCTGCATACTACACTCTTGTGGGACAGCATCTCTTTCATGGTCTTCCCAATGAGCATCCTATGGATCATATCGAGAAGTTCGAGGACTTGGTTACTAGCATCAAGAGTAACGGAGTGTCATACGACAATCTTTTCTGCAAGCTCTTCCCCTACTCTCTAGGTGGAGATGCGACTTACTGGCTGAGGCAGCTACCTCCTGGATCACTGACTACATGGGAGGAGACTAATAAGGATTTCCTGATCAATTTCTACGATGATGCACGATCTAAAGATCTTAGGAACAAGATCTCTCAGTTTTCTCAAGGTCCGACAGAGGCACTCAAAGCTGCTTGGATTCGTTTCAAGTCCTATCAGAAATATTATCCGCACCATGGGTTCACTAGGGTTCAGCTGCTAGGTATCTTCTACAGAGGGATCGATTGGAGGTACCAGATGGCTTTGGATACTGCGAGTAATGGGAACTTCAACACCAGGTATCCAGACGATGCATTTGTACTGATTGAGAACTTGGCGTCTAGCAATAACACCAAGAATGCTGATTTCGAGCGGAAGAATCAGGCTGGATGAATCGACGCTTCGCAGATTGCTGAAGTTAAAGCCAAGCTGGATTTCATAATCGGGAAAAATCAAAGAGCGGTTCACTTTGCTGCTGACAATGAAGTGGAAGATGTTAATTACATTGGTGGTTCTGGTTTTCAGGGTCAGCGATTTGGGTACAACACCAATCGTAACTTCACCAACTATGCTTAGCAAGGAGGGTACCAATCCCCACCACCCAAAGCTCCTGAGAGTAAAATTGAGGATCTGCTTGAACAGCTGGTTCAAGGGCAGGAGAAGATGACAGTAACCTTCAATGGGAAACTGGATGCTGTGTACACCGATTTGAGTGGAAGGATCGAGGCTCTCAATACCAGTCACAGGATGCTGGAAACGCAAGTAGCTCAGACTGCAGCAAATGCCAAGGGAAAGACGGTTCATTCACACAATGCCCACGTCAATGCAATCTCCTCAAGTGCAAAATATTTCGATGAGGATCCTAAAATCGCCAGAGCATCGATCGATACCCCCAAGTATCGATCGATGTCGGTTACAATTCTGAAACGGGATGCTTCCAAAACCGTGTATCGATCGATACCCCATAGGTATCAGTCGATACTGAGGTGATTTTTGAGGAAACACTTGAGACTTCGACGGTGGTGCCTAAAGAAGTTCAAGAACGAGTCTATATACCGAGGATACCTTATCCCAGAGTTGCTGGGAAGACTAAGAAGGAGGTAGAGGACGCCAGATGCCAGGCTACGCTGGATAAGCTGATTGTAGAGCTTCCTATTGATGATGATATATCTGCCAATGACGATTCAACAGCGATAGCATCGATCGATACTCTGCCTGGTGTCGATCGATACCCATCGCAGATCGAGCCAGAAACTGTGAAAACACCTGAGTTGATCGAAGAAAGAGTTCGCAAGCCCAAGAAGCTAAATCCTATTCCTAGACACCTCAGAGATCCCATTTCTCCAAAGCAGCTGCGTGGTTTTGAGAAGATGGTACGAAGGATCTCCCAGGAATCGTCTTTTGAAGAAGCTCTAGAGTCTCATCCTCTGCTATGTCACTTCAAATATTGCAGAGAAACTGAGGAAGAGATTAAGACACTCTTCATTAAAGCTAGAGGTGCACCACCTCCACTAAGACAGTTGACCCAAAAGGAAGACCCAGGAAGATTCGCAGTTCCATACTCCATCTCTGGAGTTGAATTCAAAGAGTCTCTCGTTGACTCAGGAGCTAGTGTCAATGTCATCTCAAGGGCAATTGCAGAACGGTTGGGCGCTGATATTTGATCTTCAAAGACATCTATCACATTCGCAAACGATTCTACCTCGCTTCCATACGGTATTGTCCATGAGTTGCTTGTCAAAGTAGGAGATTGTCTGGTGCATACTGATTTTCAGGTTGTAGAGATGAGTGCAATATCTCGTATGCCTTTACTCCTGGGACTACCATTTATGGCTACTGCTGGCGCAATCATAGACATGCCTAATAAGAGAATCTCTTTCTCTTACATTGACATAGGGGTCTATTATGATGTCATTCCCCCTAGAGGTGCTCCCACACGTGTCTCTTGCATTGAGGTTGTCACAGGAGAGACATTAGCAGTTGATCTTTTGGAAGAGCCTCCGGATAAGCTAACTGTCACAGACGTTTCAGTTGAACCGCCCAGCATCCCCAAGGAAGTTGTCAAGAAAGCTAAGGCAACAAAGAAGAAGGCCAAGAACAAAAGAGTCGAGGATCCCCATGTCACATTGATTCCTCAGAAGTGTGATGGAGATTCGATCGAGTACAAGGTGAAGTGCAAAGGAGCTTCGAAGCCATTCTTTAAGGCTATAGTTCTTCTTACTTTTGAGCTAAAAGAGAAAGGAAAAAAGTTTGTGGAGAGCATGTTGCGCAAAACTCTGAAGATAGCAATGTCAAGTTGTGGAGCCTGTACTGATGCAAGCTCTCATTCTTATCCTGCCTAAAAGGCGTTACAGTCAAGCTAATGACGTTAAACAAGCGCTTGGTGGGAGGCAACCCACTGGTGAGTCTGCTTTTGATTCTTTTTCTTTTTATTTTCGTTCGTTTTTTGTTTGTGTCAGGATAAACAAGGAGCAAAACTCGAAATCGCCTTAGTGTTGATCGATATCCTGTTGGTATCGGTCGACACCAATCGCGAATAGACAGTTCATCATATCGATTTAAGCCTGGTATCGATCGATACCAGGCTATGTGTCGATCGATACTCGATGTTCCAGCAAGGTAACTTCTTGTTTTTCCCAATTTTATTATGTTCTTTTGTTTTCTTTCACTGACTTTAGGCTAGATACTCGATGTTCAAGTCTGGGGGAGGTGTCTGCTGACATTGTGTTTGTTTTTCTTAGAGTCAGTTGTTTTATCGAGTCATTCGTTGTTTTATTGAGTCAAAACTTGTTGGAGATGATGATCATGTGCTTGAATTGTTGTTTTGATTTTGTTTTTGAGTAGCCAGTGTTGCAGGATCAGCTCTAGATCGTCTAATGAAAAATCCAAGGACTGACCAGTTGACTAGAAAACATCAATGTCTCCAACAGAGTTCTTCTGAAGCCTGAGCCAAATTTATGCACTTCATCAATGTGGTTAGTGTTTTTAGAGCTTGATTCATCATTCATATCTGATAAAGGAACCCATCACTACAAGAAAACAGGGCTATTTCCGACGGTCAAATCCGTCGGAAATCCGTCGGAAAGGGTCTTTTCCGACGGATTTCCGACGGATTTAAGCTGTCGGTTACAGTTCGTCGGAAATGTGGTTTCCGTCGGAATCCGTCGGAAATTTCCGACGGATTTATGCCGTCGGAACGCCGTCAGACATTTCCGACGGATTTCCGACCGCGTACATTCCGACGGATATTCGACGGACTTCCGACGGATACTCCGACGGATACTCCGACGGATATTCAGTCGTAAATGCCGTCGGAAATCCGTCGGAAATTTCCGACGGATTTCCGACGGATATATTACCGACGGATTTCCGACGGATACTCCGACGGATATTCAGTCGTAAATCCGTCGGAAATTGCCGACGGATTTCCGACGGATATATTACCGACGGATTTCCGACGGATACTCCGACGGATATTAAGTCGTAAATGCCGTCGGAAATCCGTCGGAAATTTCCGACGGATTTCCGACGGATAAATTTCCGACGGATTTCCGACGGATACTCCGACAGATAAATGCCGTCGGACATCCGACGGTAACTATTTTCGACGGATAATTTGATCGGAAGTTGTCTCGGAAGTCCGTCGGTTCTTCGTCGGAAATAGGTTCCGAAGGATTTACGACAGTAACTATAACGCCCCGACCACCCATACATGTGGGCCCCATGCCTGCTCTCGGCCCGTGGGCCCCATGCCTTATCTCGGCCCGTGGGCCCCACCCTTGTCCGACGGCCGGTGCGTTAATCCGGGAGGCTTGTAATACTTGTTTACTGACCCTGCAATCACCACGTGATCTTTCCCCTTGTTTTGTCCTCACTCACACGATACCGCGAATAACTTCCCGGAATGTCACCCATCCTTAGACTACTCCAGCTCAAGCACGCTTAACTCTGGAGTTCTTTCGAGCAAGTGATCGGAAAAGCTAAGTGCACTTTGGTGTCTATAACGCCAAATCAATTTTTATAAGCCTCTCCGCATATACAAGAAATCGAGATGTTACAGTAACTTATTCCGACGGTTTTCCGACAGAATTTGTATTTTGAATTTTATGTAATTATTTATTTTTTGGAAATTTATATATTAAAATTATAGAAATTTGAAATATAAATTAAAAATAGAAATAATAAATATATAAATTCATTAAACAAAATAAAAAAAGTCATTACACATTAAAATAAAGTGTTCAAAAAAAAGCATTAAAAGCAAATATTTAAACGGTTGGAGAATCTCCGTCGTCGGGATTATTATCCCGAAACAAATGCGGGAAGCATTTTTCCATCATCTTCTCCAAGCAGGAGAGCTTCTTGGTGGTAGTCTTTTGCTCCGTCCGTAGCTCTTCAACCTGCCGGTCACGCTCTTGCACCGTTTGGGTGAGCCTCTCGATTTCTACCCGGTACTCCGAAGGATAACGAGGAAGCGAGGAAGAAGATTCCTGGGTCGGAAGGGTGCCTAACCCAGCGAATCGACCTTTCACTTGCCGGGTTTGCTGCGAATAATTAAAACCGATAATTAATAAATAACGAAAATTTAAAAAAAATGAAATGAAATTAAAACTTACCTCAAGTACAATCTGGTTTATCTCTTCCCGGGACAAAGCGGTCGAGGACGTCGATCCTTCGAGACTGAGCTGCGATGCTGATAGTTCACGATCCAGCTTCGCCTTCTTGCTCTTCTCGACCACATCCCGCATCCCCAAGTCCTGTATCTGACCGGTTTTCTTGTTGGTGTGTCTATTCTCGATGAGTTGAAGATAATCGGGTTCGGAACCAGATGCTCTCGCCTGCGAAAATTTGTTAAGTTAATAAATAAAAAAACAGAATTAACAATAAAAAATTTAAATTAAACTTACCATTTCCATCGCTTCCCGTTCGATGGTCTTTGCGCCCGCGTTGTGGATGTAGACCCCTTTCCCGCCTCGTTGGCTAGTGCGGTTCTTCGACTGTTGCTCGGAGGTCTTTTTCGTCGCAGGCCTACTCCAGTACTCACAGAAGCCTCTCCAGACGTCGTCGTCAAGGTCCTTCGGCTTGTCTTTGTTCTGCTTCCACTTCTGTTTCCACTCGTACATGTGCTTCGAGTACGAGTTTGCGGCATACTTGTCGAAGGTTTCAATGACTTTGCGCGTATGATGAGAGTCCCACGTGAACTCTTGCTACAATTTTAAAAAAAAATTTGTTACATATCAAAAAGAAAAATTGACAAAATGAAATTCAAATTAAATAATATATCAATAAATCACGTACCGCGAAAGTCCGGTGCCACACGTCTTTCTCCTCGGTAGGCATTTCCGAATACCTCTCGTACGGTTTGTCCAACATGTTGTGGAGCATCCGTAATATCGCCTTGTTGATCTGAGTCGACAGCTTAAACCTGAAAACATTATGAAAAGATATAAATATGTTAAGTTTAAAAATCTAAATAAATTGAAATAATGTACCAAAAATTTCTTACCAAGTGCCATCCTCAAACTTCGGGTCGAGTCGAATGCAATGGCCCCGGTTAGGCTGCCGGACTAGCTCCTCGATCTCAATGTGGCTCCGAGCAGCGGATTGCTGGGAATCTGGGATGTGAGTTCCCGAGGTCGTTGGTCCCGGAGGAGGCGTACACCGAGAACTCCGAGAACGGCGTCCTTGGTTGCCGCCTCCCAACTGAAGAACATCGTCGTGCTCCCTGCGGAAAACGGTAAATTTGTTAGTAAATTAACAATATATTCAAAAGTTCCGGAAAAAAATTTAGGAAAAATTCAAATTTTCCGGAAATTCAATGTTTCCGAAAAATTCAAAGTTTACTTAAAATTCAAATATTTCAAAAAATTTCAAAATTTGCTAAAATATTTTTAAATCAGTTTTAATATATAAAAATATTTAGAAAACGTTTTATTACTATAAAAAATATTTAAAACGATTTTATTTTTAAAATAATATTTGAAAAAGGTTTGTATTATTAAAAAAATATTTTAACATCAACTTAAATATATAGAAATATTTGAAAAACGTTTTTATTAGTTATAAAATATTATAAAGGATTTTAATATATACACATATTATAAAAACGTTTTTATTACAAATTAAAAAAAATATTTAACAATTTTTTAAATATATAGAAATATTTTAAAAACGTTTTTATTAGTTATAAAATATTATAAAGGATTTTAATATATACACATATAATAAAAACGTTTTTATTACAAATTTAAAAAAATATTTAACAATTTTTTAAATATATAGAAATATTTGAAAAACGTTTTTATTAGTTATAAAATATTATAAAGGATTTTAATATATACACATATAATAAAAACGTTTTTATTACAAATTTAAAAAAATTTATAAACAATTTTAATATATACAAATATTATGAAAACGTTTTTATTACTTAACAAATATATTAAAAACGTTTTTAATATATAAAAATATTGTCTAAACGTTTTTATTACTTAAAGAATATTTTAAAAACGATTTTAATATATACATATATTTTTAAACAATATCTAGATCTAACAATTCTAAATCAACAATCTAAACACATAAACCATAACACTAATATTATTCTAAATAACAAATTCTATTATAACCACTTAACAATTCACATTTTCGATAAAATTCTAACAACCTAACTAATATATTCCCTAAAACTAAAATGATATAAAACAAAATTAAAGGAATTGATTAAACTTACATTGGTTTTGTTGGAGAAAAATTGAGGAATTGAAGAAGATGAGTTGATTAATTGAAGATAAAAGGGAGAAGAAGAGATTTTTGAAGTAGGGAAATGTTGAGAGAAGAGGAAGAAGAAGCGATGGAAGAGAGAGAGGAAGAAGAGAGAAATAAGGAAAAAAACTTACGTTTCTTCGATATAATTCGATGGCCGTCGGAAATCCGTCGGAAATCCGTCGGATTTCGAAAAATAAGTTCATTTACGCGGTTGATATTCCCGCGGTCTCGAAAATATCTATATCCGTCGGAAATCCGTCGGAAATTTCCGACGGCTTTCCGACGGATTGGAGAAGATAAGGACTCAGTCAACATGCACGTGTCTAATTTTTCGTATCCGTCGGAAATCCGTCGGAAATTTCCGACGGATTTCCGACGGATAAGGTATATTCCTTGCATGTTTTTCGATTGGTCAGTCAACAAACACGTGTCTATTTTTCATATCCGTCGGAAATCCGTCGGAAATTTCCGACGGATTTCCGACGGATTTAGGGTATATTTGGGGTTTAGGGTTTAGGGTTTCTTTATATGATTTAGGGACATGTTATTTACATGTTTCATTCAATAAATATATTAAGTTCATCAATATTAAAGGGTTTGCATTAGTTTAAAAATTATACAACATCAAAACATATCGTTTCACATAAATCAACTATATCTTATACTATAACTTATACAAACACTTCCATCAAATTTTTAAAAATCTATATAACACATTTTCTTGATGTATATACAAGGTTAACCTATTTTATATACATCATACAAGTGTTTGTAAACTTTTGCCACAAAAAAAAACCTATACCCTATACCCTAAACAAGATTTTTAAATATCCGTCGGAAATCCGTCGGAAATTTCCGACGGATTTCCGACGGATTTTTAGCCGAGGGATAGATTTTTAGCCGATGCAACTGAATCCGTCGGAAATCCGTCGGAAATTTCCGACGGATTTCCGACGGATTCACCTCAAACCGTCGGAAATCCGTCGGAAATTTCCGACGGATTTCCGACGGATTCAGTTGCATCGGCTAAAAAATCTATCCCTCGGATATAACCCAGATTCACCTCAAACCGTCGGAAATCCGTCGGAAATTTCCGACGGATTTCCGACGGATTCAGTTGCATCGGCTAAAAAATCTATCCCTCGGATATAACCCAGATTCAACTCAATCCGTCGGAAATCCGTCGGAAATTTCCGACGGATTTCCGACGGATATTTAAAAATCTTGTTTAGGGTATAGGGTATAGGTTTTTTTTTTGGCAAAAGTTTACAAACACTTGTATGATGTATATAAAAAGGTAACCTTGTATATACATCAAGAAAATGTGTTATATAGAATTTATATAGAAGTTATAATATTTTTTTTGTTGCAAAATTCCAATTTTGTTACACTTAATCAAATGTCTAACTTTATAAAACTTCGACATAACTGATATATTACACATTACACTTCTAGTTCAAATATATGTACATATTTTACGGTGCAAATTTTATAATTAAAACTACTGTCAATCCGATGATGAGTAATCAGATTCTCCTGAATCGGAAGGTTCCCCAAATTCGTCAAATTCTTCTTCTGAATCCTCAAATACTCGATCGTCTGACTGTATGGTGAAATCAACGACAAGGTCGACCTCAAGGGAATGCTCGATTGAACCCAAACCTACGGAGCTTTGTTGGAGGGGTTCATGATCAGACATCCCATGAACTCTACCTCTCGGGTTTATCGATGTGACTGTAACCCACGGGTCTTGCTTGTTTGTCACCCGCGGATAGGGAATGTAGCATACCTACACCATGTAAAAATTTAACCACGGGAATGCAACAAAACTTAATTAAAAATTAACATAAAAGAAATACAAACCTGGTCTGCTTGTGATGCAAGTACAAATGGCTCGTATCTCTGGAGTTTTCTTCTGCTATGTAATGATGTAACACCAAATTGGTCGTGTCGCACACCGCTTCCTACTAATGGGTCGTTCCAGTCGCATAAAAATGCAACACATCTTAGACCGAGCATTCCCGGGTACTGAACATCGAAAATCTCACGTACGACACCATAGTATACAAGATCACCTGACTGAGTTGATACACCGTAATCTGATGTTGTCGCACTCCTATCATCCCGAAGAATCTTAAAAGCGTACCCCCGTGTGCTATACATCACATGTGACTGCACGGTTGCTAGTGGAAATCTCACAATTTCTTCTAACCACGTGGGAAATGTTTGTCCGTTAGCCTTCTCTGTCGTCACCTGCACAATTAAAATAAAAATACTTCAAATAATTAAATCTTTCATTACATATGATGAATGCTAAAAACAAGGCAATTAAAAGACTTACATAATCTCTTAACCAACGTCCGAACTCTTCCTGTTTGAGCTCGATTAGCTCGTCCTCTGTTTTGTCAGGAAATGAAAAACGTTGATAAGCCATATACATCCTGTGAGATTGAAACAATTATCACGTTAGTACATATATATATATATAATCAAAAACCCAATACGTAATTAATAATTATGTTCAATATATAATACCTCTCATATTCATCAACTCCGTCGCAGTTTGTGAGAATATACATATGCAAATGCTCTCGCTCTTGTGGTGAAAGTCTCCTCTTCTTGCCTTTTCCACTAAGTCGTCCAATCTGTAAAAATATATGAGGTACATCGACCGGATAGAAAGGTAGGACGCCTCCGTCATCATGTCGAGCTGCTCTACGACTCTTTGTTTTGACTTGTGATGGAAAGTAGGACTCGGCAAAATGTGAGGTTTCTTCATTGATGGTCTGTGCGACGATAGAACCCTCCACTCTACTCAAATTTTTCACCTTCTTCTTTAGATGTAACATATACCGTTCGAAAGGATACATCCAACGGTACTGAACCGGGCCCCCAAGCTCTGCTTCTCGAGGGAGATGAATTGTTAAATGTTCCATAACATCAAAGAATGAAGGAGGAAATATCTTCTCCAAATTGCAAAGGATTACAGGTATATTAGCCCCAAGATTTCGGATACCGTCTGATGTAAGAGAGCGAGAACATATATCTCGGAAAAAGGCACCAATCCCTGCAATATATGGATAACAAATGAGTAATTAAATAATGAAGTATATATTGTATAAAGTAGTAAATAAATAATTTCATGATTGTACCTGCAATTGCTTCGTGGACATTACGTGGTAGAAGACATGCAAAGGCAAATGGAAGGAGGCGCTGCATCACCACATGACAATCATGACTCTTCATCCCAGTAAACTTCCCTTCTCCATGATCAACGCAGTTCCGAAGGTTAGATGCGTATCCGTCCGGGAATCTAACACTTTCGGTAATCCACTCAAAAAACTCGGCCTTTGAAGGTTCATCGAAACGAAAAGCCGGGACCGGAGGCTTCCCGTTCTCTGTCACATGTAGTGCTCTACGAGAACAAATGTCTGGCAAGTCCAATCTAGACTTCAGATTGTCCTTCGTCTTCCCTTTGACATTGAGAACGGTGTTCATAATGTTGTCGAAAAAATTCTTCTCAATGTGCATGACATCCAGATTATGCCTCAAAAGATGGTTCTTCCAATAAGGCAAATCCCAGAAAATGCTCCTCTTGTGCCAATTATGAACGTTGCCACAACCATCAACAGGATGATGTCCGTTACCACCACAATCAACGGTCCTCTCTGCACCAAAATCTCTGAACTGAGTCAACAAATACTCACCATCTAACTCAGGAGGAGGACCGTCAAATACTTTCCGGTTCTTCCTAAACAATGTGGTGCTCCGACGATAAGGATGATCGCTAGGTAGGTATCGCCTATGACAATCAAACCAAGACGTTTTCCGTCCGTGCTTCAATTGGAACGCATCAGTGTTATCTTGACAGTACGGGCACGATAACCTTCCGTGCGTTGTCCATCCTGATAACATGCCATATGCTGGAAAATCGCTAATAGTCCACAAAAGTACCGACCGCATGATGAAATTTTGGTGACAAGAAACATCAAACGCTTCAATACCTTGGTCCCATAACATTCGCAGCTCATATATCAATGGTTGCAAAAACACATCAAGTGATCTCTTCGGATGCTCTGGTCCAGGAACGAGAATGCTAAGGAACAAGAACTCCCTTCGCATGCACAAAGATGGCGGCAAATTGTAAGGTGTTACAATTACTGGCCACAAAGAATATTTTCTGCCGTGCTTCCCAAAAGGGCTGAAACCATCGGTACATAATCCAAGGTATACGTTCCTTGCCTCAAACGCAAAGCTGGGATAAATGGATTGAAAATGTTTCCATGCTCCTGCATCTGACGGATGGGCGATTTGTCCATCTGTTGTATGCTCTGCATGCCATCTCATTGCTCCTGCTGTGCGCTCTGACTGATATAACCTCTTCAATCTCTCTATTAACGGTAAATACCACATCCGTTTATATGGCACTGGCACTCTTCCACCTGTTTCCTTATACCGAGGTTTGCGACAAAAACGACATGTCGTACGATCTGCGTCCTCTCTCCAGTAGAGCATACAGTTGTCTATGCATACATCTATCATCTGATACGGCAATCCTAGACCTTGAACAAGTTTCTGTATCTCATAGTATGATGCCGGTGCAAGATTATCTTCTGGCAAAATTTCTTTCACAAATTCAGCGATTGCATCCACGCACTCCTCACTCAAATTGAAATCCGTCTTTATACCCATCATCCTTGTTGCAGTTGATAAAGGTGAATGTTCACCTCTACACCCATCATATAACGGATGTTTAGCAGCGTCTAACATATCAAAGAATCTCCGAGCTTCTAAATTAGGTTCTTCTCCCCTATCTCCATACTCAGCAACCGATGGTATACTTTCACGAAATGCATCGTTCACCATCTGAACATGACCTACAGTACTTTGTTCTTCCATTGCAGGTTCTTCTAAGCTAGTGTTATCCCCAATATAATGTTCACTAGTACTAGGATAATTATCCACCATTGTATCATTTTCTCCATGATAATACCAAATCTTGTAACCCGGCATAAACCCATGACAATACAAGTGTGACCATACTTCATCTATCACGATAAATCTACGATTCCCACAATTGGTACAAGGGCAATAGATTTTACCGGTTTTTTTTGCTTTCTTCTGCATACCCGCAAATGCCATGAATTCCTGTAGACCTTTTTTGAATTCCTCCGTAACTAGGCCCGTGTCCGGAATTTGATGAGGCTTGTCCATCCATGATCGAAAATAATTATAAGGATTTGAAGAAGACATTTTCGTAAGGAATTAGATAACAGAGATTTTTTTTTGTTGTGATTATAAATGAAGGGTGGAAACGTTTTTATAAGGAAAATTTTGTCCATTTTCCGACGGATTTCCGACGGATTTCCGACGGATATAAAGTAGATATTATCGATGTCGGCAACCATGTCGGCAACCATGTCAGCATCTGTCGGCATCTGTCGGAAATCCGTCGGAAATCCGTCGGCAATCCGTCGGAAATCCGTCGGAAATTTCCGACGGATGAACGTCGTCGGAAATCCGTCGGCAGTATGTCGGCAACATCAGAATGCGTCAAAAAGTCGTCGGAAATCTGTCGAAAAGTGTCCGACGGATTATTGTCGTCGGAAATCCGTCGGAATTTCCGACGGATTTCCGACGGGTTAATATTTCCGACGGAATTCCGACGGATTTCCGACGGATGAGAAGTTAGTCGGAAATCCGTCGGAAAGTCGTCGGAAATTTCCGACGGAATTATTGCCGTCGGAATTTCCGTCGGATTTCCACCTGTTTTCTTGTAGTGCATGTGTTTAGAGTTATGGTATCTCTCTCCCCTGTTATAAGTTAATAAATAAGAGCATAAAAGATGAAATGATTTTCTTCTGAGTAGAGGGCTAGGAAAATTTCCAGCGATCCCACTATTCTACTTAAGAGGGAATGATCACACAAAGGTTGAAAGCGAGGTTAGGAAAATTTCCTGTGATACCACTATTCGCCTACACATTTGATTACTTTTGAGGGAAGAACCGGGGATTCGGTGGTTAACACCATCAATACTCGCGTCTTGAACCTTAATGTGTAAATGCAAGGAACATAATAAGAAATAAGTCTGGGGGAGAGAAATAATACCAAAAAATGTGAAAATGGGTGGTTCTTTGTCATGATATTGTATGGTAAATAATCTAGAAGGAAAGCTGCGAATGTCTACGGAGAAGTACATGGTGGTTAGATCAAAAGCTGGTTAGGTGACATTTGGGTACTTGGGAAAAGGATCTCTGCGATGGTTCCTGAACAGGTGAGTCTCCGCGTTTTCAAACCTCTTTCCCTGGTTTAGTCTTCTATTTGCTTGAGGGCAAGCAAAGGCTAAGTCTGGGGGAGTTTATATATCATGGTTTTTACCCCTTTTAGGCCATGATATAAGTCCTTTTTATAGAGTCTTTCTGCTTATTCGTAGTGTTTTAGAGTCTTTTACAGGTCTTAGCACGTTTGGAGCATAATTGGAGATATTGGAGCTTTCTAGAGCATTTTGGAGTAAATCTGAAGATCGTGTTGATGAGTACCCGATTTCACGTAAAGCATCGATCGATACCCCCTGGTATCGATCGACACTCATCGAGGCAGACATGACCTGCGACTTTAATGAAGAGTTGAAGAATTGCAACTTGGTCCAGAAGACTTTGATATTTACAAAAAGACCCCAATTCGTGTTTAGGTATACTTATAGGGATTTTACAGCCACTTTGTTGGCTATACTTTATTTTACTTTGATTCTACTTTTGGTTTTTGGAGAGACAACTCTGAACTCCTATTTTTATTGATTTCTTTGATGATTTATTCAAACATGTTGATTGTTTCATTCTCCATGTCTGAGTAGATCCACTTTAGGTTCAGGGTTCTCATAAGGGTTTTCTCTGAATGCTAGGTTGATTAGTTTATAGGATTCACCATCTGAATTAGTTCTTCGCTTAGGTTGTTCTCAAAGCTAATTCTAGGTTGACGAATCTGGAACTTAGATCTTAGGATAATTGATTAGGCACGACAGTGCGATTAATTACCTGATAGAACCTTAGGTGAGCAAATTGATTATTCGCAAAGAGATTTGGTTTAATTGATTTGTGAACATATCAAACCTGATATTAAAACTGATTTAGACTTTAGGATTCACAAAGAGATTTGGAATTCCTAGGATTTAGATTTAGATAATTCTCGCAACGACAGTTGGTTAATTATACCTTAGTGATTTGAGTTCAAGAACTGCGCTAAATCTGAATCATGCTAGTTAGTTTATCTGCATTCATTGATTTCCTGAGAAATACCCTGAGCCTATATTTCTCCAATTGAATTACAACTCTTTTAATTTCTGCACTGCTTTCAATTACATCTCTTGGCTTAGCTTAATTCGATACTATACAATCTATTGTGCATCTCTGTGAGTCTTTGTGGTTCGGCCCTTAGCTATACTATAACTACTGCTTTAGTATCTTAATAGGGTATTAATTTGAGCATATCACCGAAATACCCAGAACCGAATGGTTTCTACCCGGAACCGAACCGAATACTCGAATGTCCAGGCCTAGCTATGAGACTGAATACTCATTCGAGAAAAACACGGTTCCGATCAGGTTCCATTTTAATCTACAACAGTACACAACAACACCGGTTTAGGAATTAAATTGGTTTAACTCAACCGGTTTCACAATTAATTAATTAACCAAACTAAACCAATCCTAATTCAAAACTAACTCCAAATAATTATCCATCTTTAACCAGATTAAACCAGACCAATTAATTCAATTACGATTTCAATTGCACATTAACCCAACTTTCCAATTTGCAGCAAGACCGGTTTAACTCCAATAACCCATAAACCAAATCCAAGTTTTGGGTTGGATTTTTGAAGTTTTGGGTTGAGTTTGGGTTATTTGGTTTAAAAATTATTTGACCAAATTCGATCTACATAAAATTTGGATCAGGTTTAGGTTGTTTGGATCGTAAATAATTTGACCAAAATATCTTGTATTAGGTTTGGTTATTGAATATTTATAAAAAAAAAATTACAATGATGTCTATTATTATTAGTCAAATTAGTTAATTTTACATATATCTTTAAATTTTATAGTAAATTTTTAGTTTTAGTTTTGTTAATTTTAAATTTATGTTTATTAATGTATATATATACTATATAAATAATATATGTAAAAACAAGATTGGATTTTATTTGGGGTTTTTAGTTATCTAAAGATCAATCCAAATAACTCTAACTCAAATTAGTAAAAATTATTAGATCCAAATAGGTTTTTATAGAAACTCATATCCAAACTAAATGAAGTTTAAATTTTGGATTGGATTGGATTGTGTTTGATTGGGTTGCTTGAATTGGCCACTCTTAGCTTACGGTGCTACAAATATTTACTTGGGGTTTTACGGTTCCCGTTTGGGCTTTCACGAGGATCCGCAAAATTTTAAATGGGCCTTGCCAGCGGATCCAGGATGTTACAAACATCCTCAGGATGATGATAGCAGGAAAACGATTCTACGGAGAAAGAGGAGAGCAAGACGACGACGCAAAACGCGTGAGGCAGTTGCTTGACGAAGCGGTATCCAGTGCTGGTGTCGTACACGCTTCTTACTATGTTCCGCTCTTGCGTTGGTTTACTAATTATGAAAAAGGGGTCAGGAAGTTGGCTGTTCGGGTCGATGAGTTTCTTCGAGGGCTCGTGGATGAGAAACGTGCACAAAAAGAAAAGGGTAACACTATGATTGATCACTTGCTTTCTCTTCAAGAAACTGAACCTAATTATTATACGGATATCACCGTCAAAGGACTCATAGTTGTAAGTATTGAGGAATCTATTTAATACACTGGATAGGTTATGGACACTAATTAATTAAGGTTTATCCGTATTAATACACTGGCCACTATTTAATTAAGGTTTATATAATGACTAATTCTTGACTTTTATTTGGATAGGTTATGATATTCGCCGGAAATGTTACATTAACAAGAACGTTAGAATGGGCGATGCTAAATTTGTTGAACCATCCAGAAATACTAAAGCAAGTGAGGATCGAAATCGATACCAAAATTGGTTTAGACCGGTTAATAGATGAACCGGATGCTAAAAATCTTCCTTACCTCTAATGAATCATATCAGAGATTTTTCGACTTTACCCGGCAGCTCCGTTACTTGCTGCACATAGGGCAACAGGTGATTGTATAGTTGGAGGCTACGACTTCCCTCGTGGCACGACGTTAATCGTGAACGTATGGGCCATTCACCGAGACCCAAATATATGGGAAGAGCCAGAAAAATTCAAACCAGAGCGGTTCGAGAAGAAAGGAGAAGATCAAAAGTTGATGCCTTTTGGGATGGGACGACGAGCTTGTCCCGGGTCTGGGCTAGCTCAACGGGTAGTGGGTTTGGCTCTCGGATCGATGATTCAATGTTTTGAATGGGAGAGAGTTGGAGAAGAATATGTTGACCTAAGCGAAGCAACCACAATGCGTCCAGCGACACCGTTGCTAGCCATGTGTAGAGCTCATCCTATTGTTCATAAGATTCTCAATACTTCTTTTTGAGATGTAACTCCCTTATATATTTTATATCCATTTATGTTATCTTGCTACATGACCCCAACAAAGAAATGTTATCTTGCTTATTTCCGGTTTGCTTTATATATTTGTCAATGTCATTTTGAGGGTTTTTACTTTTCATTTTTTTTTTGGTTAACGACCCATATATTTAAATCAAGTTTTGGTTGGTAGAAAATTGATCTTATGGAACAACCCCTACTATCTGCATCGGTAAGACTCTATTAAGGTATCTCAAAAAAATTATTTTAATGAGAGTGTCTCATATTTGTTTGACCAATAAAATTGGACCAATAAACAACTGACACATCGAATAAGAACGTCTCAAATTTTTTTTTTGGGGGTTTTCATACGAACCGATGCGCATGCTCTACATAAGCAAAAAAAAAAAGGTTTTCACTTTTCATTATTGGATAGAAAACATTTTAGAATATGGGCTATTAGAATGAAAAAAATGTATTTGATATGTAATGGTAAAGTGAAAGACAAATACTAGTATTTGATTTGTCTTAAGATTTTCAATTTATAATAAATTCAAAAACTATATTTTTTTCTCGAAAACCAAAATGAAAAGTCAAAAACTATATTAGAAAAAAAGTTACAATTTTTTTAAAAAAAATCTCCATCCACTCAAAACCATAGTAATTAAAAACAAAATAAATAGATAAGTATTAATGGTGACTTATTACACATGTATATTAGTCATTAATTGCATGAGACGTTACGAACATATCTTTAGTTTATAAAAAAAACATATCTTTAGTGACAGGTGGGATAGTTGCATGAGAGCTTTCATTATAAAATAAGCTACATAAACCTATTAACTCCCATGTTTGATTCAACACATTCACAACAAGAAGAAAGTTCTTAAATCTAATGGATTCTTATCTCCTAATTTTATCCTTCGCCATCTTCTTTTTAATTTCTCTAAAACTTTTGTTTGGTAAAAGGCATAGCAAGTTTAACCTACCACCAAGTCCGGCAAGGCCACTACCGTTGATTGGACACCTTCACCTCCTCAAGCAGCCGCTCCACCGCACATTCCTATCCTTCTCTCAATCCCTCGGAAGTGCCCCGATTTTCTCCCTCCGCCTCGGAAACCGTCTCGCGGTTGTCGTCTCGTCCTACTCCATCGCCGAAGAATGCTTTACGAAAAACGACATCGTTATGGCCAACCGGCCAGAGTCCATTGTCGGGAAATATATTGAGTACAACTTCACCACTATGACCAGTGCGTCTTATGGTGACCACTGGCGAAACTTGCGGCGTATCAGCACCGTCGAGATCTTCTCCTCGCACAAGCTCAATGGCTTTTTATCTGTCCGAGAAGACGAGATCCGACACTTGCTACTTCGTCTCTCCAAAAACTCGCAACATGTATGTGAGCTTCTACATATTAGTACTTTATATATATACATAACTTGAAGATCTGAACAGAGTTTGTAACTAGTGATTTGTGTTAGTGTGGCCATTAAGTCATAACCTGAGTACGTACTTATCAATAATTTGAGAATTAATCATTTGTTATGTGATTATAAACTAGGGGTATGCGAAGGTGGAGATGAGATCATTGTTTATGGATTTGACTATCAATAACAGTCTCAGAATGATGGCTGGGAAACGATTTTATGGTGATGGAACAGAGCAAGACGACAATGCACGGCGAGTGAGAAAACTGATTGACGAGGTGGTATCCTACGCCGGCGCCGGGAATGCTATCGATTATATCCCAATCTTGCGTTGGATCACAAGTTTTGAGAAACAGGTCAAGAAGTTAGCGGGTCGGGTCGATGAGTTCTTGCAGAGTCTGGTGGATGAAAAACGTGCAGATCAAGAAAAGGGTGACACTATGATGGATCACTTGCTTTCTCTCCAAGAAACCCACCCTGATTATTACACTGATGTCACTCTTAAGGGGATCATAGTTGTAAGTATTATTGTGATTATGCGGGTTTGAATCCGGATGGTGGCACAACAATCCTCCAACACAAACCACTAGACTACATTTTTTTATATATATAACAACAATATAATTTTTACAGGTTATGATACTTGCCGGGACTGAAACATTAACAGGAACATTAGAATGGGCTATGTTGAATTTGTTGAATCATCCAGAGGTATTAAGGAAAGCGAGGACCGAAATCGATACCAAAATCGGTTTGGACCGGTTAATAGATGAAAAAGATACTAAAAATCTCCCTTATCTCCAAGGGATTGTGTTGGAGACATTACGTCTTCACCCGGCAGCTCCTACACTTGTTCCACATATGACGTCAGATGATTGCATGTTGGCTGGATACGATGTTCCGTGCGGGTCAATGTTATTGGTGAACGTATGGGCCATGCATAGAGACCCGTCTATATGGGAAGATCCAGAAATGTTCAAGCCAGAGAGGTTCGAAAACGAAAAGGAAAATCAAAAGGTGTTGTCGTTTGGGATTGGACGACGAGCTTGTCCCGGGGTTGGATTAACTCATCGGCTAGTGAGCTTGGCTCTCGGATCGATGGTTCAATGTTTCGAATCGGAGAGAATTGGAGAAGAATATATTGACACTAGAGAGGCACCTATGATGCGTCCAGCTACACCGTTGCAAGCCATGTGTAAAACTCGTCCCATTGTCCATAAGATTCTCGAGGCATTTGCTTGAATTGTAACTCTCCTTGGTTTGTTTTATGTTCGGAAATAATACATGATCTTGTTTTATTTCGATATATAAACTCTTGTTTCTTATGTTTAGTAGACTATAAATTGGACTATTGATCGATGTACGAATTGTTTTAACTTTTGGTTATGACTTTCAAGTTGAGATATCCATGAGAAAGAGTCCCAATGGAGGTGCACTTACGTAATTAGATTTTTGGTTCTATATATCTCATAGGCTCCAATTTTTTGTTTTGTTTTTTGTTTCCGGTATAAAATCTTAAATATTGTAGGACCGGTCATGAATATGGGAGTTTTGCACAGGATGTCACTTAATTGAAGTTTCATTAGTATGTTGACGTTTTTTAAAACCTTAGTAGAAAGTAGCATTTTTTACTATTGTTTAACCCAAAAGTATCTATGTACAGTACGTTGTGTACGATAATGGACGGTACACGAAGTAGCAATAAGAAGCGTGTACGATAATGGATGATACACGATTGTTTAAAAAACGCTATTTTTTACTATACTTTCAAAAAGTGACAAAAAAACTAATGAATCTTAAATTAAGTGACCGTAGATGCAATTATCTCTCATGAATATAGTAAACAATAAATTAAGAGATGGATTGGCCATTGGCATATTTGAGGTATGAATTATAAAATTCCTTCCATTTTATTATTATAAGTGTTGTTTTTTTCACCAATAATAATAAAGATTAATTCAATTTGTGTTTCATCCCTTATTAATGCATTATATAATGAGGAAAGTTTAACAAAAAATTACATTGAAAATATAAAACAATACTTAAAATAAAAATTAAGTATTAAAACGACACTTACTATAAAATGGAGGGAATAATAAACTTGGTTCTTATAAAATTCAGTTACATCTAGGCATGGGCATTCGGGTATTGTTCGGGTCGGTTCTTTCGGGTTTCGGGTACCCAAATTTTAGAAGTTTAGGACCCATTCGGGTAATTTTATTTTTTGGATCGGGTTCAGTTCGGTTCCGTCCGGGTTCGGGTATTCAAAATTTATCCCAATTGTCGAGAAAACCAAAAAAATTGTTTAATTTAAATAAAATTTGGTTAAATTTTACAAAAACTATTTAATTTTGACAAATATAACTAATGATCTTCGAATATTTAATTTTGACAAAAACTATTTAATTTTGAAAAATATAACTAATGATCTTCGAATATTTCGAGTATTTTGGTTATTTCGGTCTAAACATAACTAATATATTCTGTTTATAATTGTAATTTTGAGTATTTTAGTTATTTCAAAACTAAATATACATCATATTTTTGATATAATTGTATTTCGTATATTTTGGGTACCCGTTCGGATTTCGGTTCGGTACGGTTCGGGTACCCAAAATATTTTTAAAAGGAACTATTCGGGTATTTATAAATATTCGATTCGGTTTGATACCTTCTAATTCGGTTCGGTTCCAGGTATTTTGCCCATACCTTTTACGTGAGCTTGGTAAATGATTTATGTTACTGGCATGGTATACGGGTTTCGACTTAGTCATCTATTTATATTTTTGTCCATTCCGTAGCTTGACTGATCTTTAGGACCATGAAGCTTAACCGAACCCACAAATCAAATAAAGATCAATTTATAGCTTCTAAAATAAAGAAAGGGATTTCGCACATTTCCTAAAACTCTAAAATTGTGAAACATTATGCCATTGTCAATTTGCGGACACTGTCGCGAAGCAAACTGTAACATCCCGATTTTTGGTATATGCGGAGAGACTTATAAAAATTGATTTGGCTACCTATATCACCAAAGTGCACTTATATTTTCGATCACTTGTCCAGATAAAACTTAAGAGTTAAGCGTGCTTGAGCTGGAGAAATTTAAGGATGGATGACCTACCGGGAAGTGATTCGCGGTACTGTACGAGTGAAGACAAAACACGGAGAAATATCATGTGATGATTGCAGGGTCTGTAAACAAGTCTTGCTAGCCTCCCGGACTAACGCACTGGCCGTCAGACGAGGGTGGGGCCCACGGGCCGAAAGAGGGCGTGGGGCCCACATGTAGGGGCAGTCGGGGCATTATACAAACTCTTAACAATTTCAGTAGATCGATAATCCCTCGGATCCCTATGCCTTATATCATCAAACTGTAACTTTGTGATGTTGGTAGACATATTCCTCAATAACTTTGATAATACAGAAGTCCTAACAGCTTCCACAGTTGGGAGATGACTTAGAATCCTTCTCAGAACGCTTTCATGCAAACTGCTGAATTTATCTTCAAAGTTCTCACTACATAGCTGAGTCTTCGTGGAAGATGGAATCATCACTAAACATTCTCATTTTGTCTTCGAATACATTGATTTTGCTGATACAGTTGGAAAAAAAACCATAGAGGCACTCAAATAAAAAAAAAGTTCATAGCTTTGGTGTTTTGCCTTGGCTTCAAAATTTCTTGTATATTTTGAAAATCAAAATTATAATGCTTATACTTATATTTCCATTCCTTCACAGTATGATCTAATGATTTTTGCAATCCTATATGCTTTTGTTGTTGCAATACTTACATTTCCATTTCATTACAATATGATCTAAAGATTTCTTGTATGTTTTGCAATCCTTTATGTTAGAGGGGGGATTAGCACTCCCTGGTTTAACTCGGTTCGAACCGGTCTCGGTTCGATCAAGGCCGGTTTACGATAGTTCGGATCAAGGATAAATCAACCCAAAAACATTGGGCCGAGCTCGGAATCTCGCTAAAGCCCATCTCGGCTACCGATCTAGGCCCAGCGCGAGCCCAATCCGTTATAACAGATGATAACCGGAGTATTTCCCTTTTCCCGCCGATCTCGGAAAAAGAAATATTCCCCTCGACTGAATCTTCGAGATATTAGGAAGATATCCTTATCTCGGAGAGAAAACCGGAATATTTCCTTCTCCTAATCGAACTCGGAAAAGGAAATATTCTCCCTTCAAACCGCCTCAAGACAATATAAATAATGGAGAAGACTCATTTATCCAGATATTTATAACTTCCGCAGAGATCAGAGAATACGAGAGAGCTCATTTACTGATCTCAAGTTCTTTTGTCTTTGCCATCTTACTAAAGCTCTGTTGTAACGCCGACTCTTGATCAATAAACGAGATTCCGATTAAAGTATTGTTTTATCCCTTTTTGTGTGATTTACGGATCAACACCGAAGATGGCGAAACTCTCTACCTCAACATCGCAATATCGACCTCAGCGGTCAGCGGAGTCCTTGTCCGGGAAGACCAGGGGAACAAAAGCCAATATTCTATATCAGCAAATCACTCGACGGTGCTAAAGGACGATATCCAACTCTCGAAAAATTGGCTCTCGCCGTTGTTATCTCGGCTCGGAAGCTGCGCCCCTATTTCCAGTCACACTCAGTCACCGTCTTAACCAATCAGCCACTCCGGACGATTCTACATAGTCCGAGCCTATCCGGCCAACTGGCTAAATGGGCTATTGAACTCAGCGAGTACGACATCGATTACAAGAGCCGAACGAGCATCAAGTCGCAAGTCCTTGCCGATTTCCTCATCGAGTTATCTCCAGAATACGTCAATACTGATGTCATAACCGCCGAACAATGGATCATTCACGGCGACGGGTCTTCATCTCATCGTGGCTCTGGAATAGGCATTCGTCTCAAATCTCCGAGGGGAGAAATCTTAGAGCAATCCTTCCGCCTGGCGTTCAACGCATCAAACAACGAGGCAGAATATGAAGCGTTAATTGCCGGATTACGTATGGTCAGAGCCATCGGCGCAACACGCATACATGCCTACTGCAACTCGCAGCTCGTCGCAAGTCAATTTAGCGGGGAGTATGATGCCAAGAATGATCGAATGGATGCATATCTCAAGCTCGTCAAACAACTCACCGCAGAATTCGATTCGTTCGAACTAACCAAGATACCGCGGGGAGAAAACGCTCATGTCGACGCACTCGCTGCTCTTGCTTCAAGCTCGGACCCTCATCTCAGACGAACGATTCCAGTCGAAAGTATATCAGAGCCAAGTATTGGAAGCACGGAGCAATGTATTATCACGACTCGTTGACGAGATTACGAGGAAAATCCTGCGACGGAACCCGTCTTACGCCGACAAAGACGGATTCCGACTGTCGAGCCTGATCAAGACACCGAGCTCGAACATGCCACTATCATCGAAGACAATGATAACCCGTCGCAAACCAATGAGTCAACCCAATCGGATAACCAAGCGGAAGAACAAACAGACGACCTTCACGAGCCGATAAACCTCGAACAGTTTGACGAGCAGACGCCCGCCGATTGGAACCTAGAGATAAAAATGTACATCATCGATGGTGGCGTCCCTGCGGACAGATGGGCTGCTCGGCGACTCAAAATGCGGGCTGCCCGCTACATATTTATCAAAGATGGACTGTTCCGTTGGAGTGCGTCAGGAATCCTCCTCAAATGCATCTCAGGCGATGAAATCTAAGAAGTCATGAAGAAAATACACGAAGGCGATGGTGGTAATCACTCCGGTGGCCGATCTCTAGCCCTGAAAATTAAACGAGCAAGCTATTATTGGCCAAGTATGCAAGCAGACTGCGAGAAGTTCGTCGCAAAGTGCGATAAATGTCAACGACACGGGCCAATGATACATCTTCCTACTGAGCTGCTAACCACCTCGACAGCTCCGTATCCATTCATGCGTTGGGGCATGGACATCATCGGCCATTTAAGACGATCCACCACGCAGAAAAAGTTCATCCTCGTCATGACAGATTACTTTACCAAGTGGGTAGAAGCCGAGGCATATCCCGTCATCCTCGCCGCTGACGTTCAGAAGTTCGTCTGGAAATTCATCATCTGCCGACACGGAGTTCCATACGAGATTATCACCGATAACGGTCCCTAGTTTATATCAACGCTATTCAACGATTTCTGCGCCAAGTGGAAAATTCGGCTAAGTTTCTCTACACCGAGATACCCGCCGAGCAACGGTCAAGCCGAAACAACGAACAAAACAATCATCGCTGGCCTAAAGAAACGATTGGATACTCATAAAGGGACATGGTCTGATAAACTCGACGGAGTCTTATGGTCATATCGCACAACCCCAAGGTCATCAACGGGGCAATCCCCTTTCTACATGGCTTATGGTGTAGAAGCCCTATGCCCCCGTCGAACTCACCATCCCAACTATCCGTCGAACGATGATCGTGCAAAACCCCGATCTTAACGATGAGATCATGCTCGACAACCTCGAAGAACAACGCGATCAAGCCTTACTTTGGATTCAGAATTATCAGAACTTGGCAGCACGCTACTACAACAAGAAGGTCCGCGGACGTCATTTCACTGACGGCGACCTCGTTCTGAGAAAGGTTTTCGAAGGCACTGAAGAAAAGAATGCCGGCAAGCTCGACACAAACTGGGAAAGGCCTTATCAGGCCATGAGGGTAGTCAAACCAGGCGTCTACGAGCTCATGAAGCTGGACGGAACCCCTATTCCCCGTTCATGGAATTCAATGAACCTCAAACGTTACTACATCTAGGCCAACACTCAAGCGCCAAAAAAAAAAAAAAAAAAAGGTCATCGAGCTACTACACTTAGGCTCAATTTCACTATGTAATATGAATTACGAATGGCTTGATCCTTCTTTCGAAGGTACGTAGGCAGCCTTCACAGGCGCAGCTATAACATTAATAAAATTTTATTATGCGAAGGCATTTTACCGGACTCCAACAGTTCATATTTCTAAGTCAAACTTTACGTTTGCCGAACTCCAACAATTCGTATTTCTAAGTCAAACTTTACGTTTGCCGAACTCCAACAGTTCATATTTCTAAGTTAAACTTTATGTTTGCCGAACTCCAACAGTTCGTATTTCTAAGTCAAACTTTACGTTTGCCGAACTCCAACAGTTCGTATTCCTAAGTCAAATCTTATATTTACCAAACTCCAACAGTTCATATTTCTAAGTCAAACTTTACGTTTGCCGAACTCCAACAGTTCGTATTCCTAAGTCAAATTTTATGTTTGCCGAACTCCAACAGTTCATATTTCTAAGTCAAAATTTAAGTTTGCCGAACTCCAACAGTTTGAATTTTCAACCACAACGGTTTCCATATCGACGTCCTAGCCAGACGATCGAATAAGCCGAGCTTAGCTCGCACGCATCCTCATGGTGCAATGGATAACACACTTTCCACATTCAAAGCCGAGACCAGTCTCGTATTAGCTTCTCAGATTATCCAAGCAAAATAATCCGAATCCGTCTAGCACACTCGGATTCAATATGAGAAAAAACCTAGAGCATATTAAGATGAGTTGTTCACGTACTCTTAAATCAAACTCTAAGGTCAAGTCGAACGTCTTAAAATTAAGCCGATTTCTCAACAATCGCAAAATCAGTAAGCCGGTTCCTCAACAATCGCAAAATCAGTAAGCTAATCTACAATATGGATTGCCGACCTCGAACAGGTTCAGTCAAAAACATCCTCTTCACCCGGCTAAGACCGTACTGTTTACGACACCATTGTGTACAACAAGTTTGAGAAGTTCGTACAATGTACGAATTCAAATATATCAGGGCTCAACATAGATATGACTCAGAAAACGAATAAGTATAACATTCAAGTCCGCAATCGATAAATACCGGGATCCATTTAAAACCCCTCGGGCAAACAACAAAATAGATACCGGACTATAAAAACCCTCTGGTCCAAGAGGTCAAGTGATAAGCCCTTTCGGGCAGAATAAAACTAAATAAACAACAAAAAGGCAGAAAAATAAAAGCCATTTAAACGTTTTGTCTCCGTATAACATCAGCGCGATCTGCCGACATCGAAGCCCGTTGAGATCCGAACTCATCCAGGCCCGGTGGAACCTCATTACCCATCGAGGTCGAAACCTCAGGGTGCACTGGATCGGTGAACGGCGAGACAACCAGATCCGCATCAACCAGCTCGCAAAGGTCGATCGCAGCATATTCAGCCGATTTTTCGGACTTGAGTTTCTCAAGCTTCTCGATGCGAGACGGCGGAACGATAATGCCATGCTTCTTCTTGAGCCTCTCGCAAAAACAAAGAACTCCTTGGATTTGGTTGATCGCGAGGAATGGCTTCTTTGCCTGATCGATCGCCGACAGATGATCCTTGACCTTTTGGAGCCGAACTTGACATTTTTCTGTGACCACCTTCCTCTTCGAAACCTGCTGAGTACGGCCAGCCCGCAATCGCGAAGTTTCTGCAAACAACTTCATCGAAAGCGCATCCTTTTCCAACTCCAGCTCGGCGTTGGATCTCTTCAGTGCGGCCAGCTCCCTAGTCAGCTCGGCTACCGCGCGATCGCCAGCTTCCACCCTGTCCTCAGACACGCGCAGCTCTTTGCGAAGATCCACGACTTGGACGCTAGCTTCGAAAGCCTTACGACGGGAGGTTCCGAGCTCACGGTCGTAAGACCCGACGATCTCATTTGTCTGGGCAACCATCTGTCGAAGTAACAAACGTCAGAAACAAGGATTGAATAGAAAGAGCGACAAACTTGGAAAGGAGTGTTTACCTCAGCAGTGGTCCGAGCCAGCTTCTTGAAAGCCTCGGATTTATGAAGGCGATCAACCGGAGGAAGGAAGTCCGGGCCGAAGCTCACTCGCCGATATGATTCGGCATAATCCCACGCGTCGGCTGCTGGATCTGACGTCCGGTGCATCTTAGGTATAGGAGAATCGTCGGACAGAACCACCGTATCTTCTTCGACACGTGGGGGCTCGGTATTCCCCTCACCGCCTTCGGCCTGCTCGGTACCGACTCCAGCAGTTTGGCCGGCCGCTTGCCGAGTCCCCCTTTTGGCTTTCTTTTTTCTCCTCTTTCCAGCATGGAGAGAAGTGCGCTCTTCAGCGCAAATCCGCTCCCCAGCAGGAACGTCTCCTCCAACGACCTCTTCATCGTCAGCCGTTTGTCCAACCTCAATCGAGGAAGGAACTTCGGGATTCGCATGTTCGGCTACGGAAGGAATATCCGTGTCCACTTCGTCGCCATCCATCTCGGCAGAAAGATCAGGAATATCATAGACTTCATCTTTCGGCGACGAGATGGATTTTCTGTAGAAAGAAAGAACAATACAGATAAATAACAAAAAAAAAGGAAATTACCGGACTGCGAAGGAAAGTTCGCCGACATACCTTTAAGAGCTCTTTTTGCCTTTAAATCGAGCTTCTCTTGGTAGGCTTCAGGCCACCAAACTTTCCCAGCCGCACTCAACTGCTTCGCGTGAACGAAAGTGAATCCTGGTGTGGTAATAAGGAAACCCGGTATGTGACGATCTGAAAAGAAAAAGGAAAAATATAACTTAGGCAAAATAAAGTAGTAAATAGAAATCGAGAACCAATGTCTACCGATAGGGATCCTCCACTGAGTTCGGTAACTCCCATCCAGACGCTCAACGGAAGATTCATCGATCTTCACAAAGAAGTACAGGGCATTCCAGTTGTTAACCTTGCTCGGCTTATTCCCGGTAACAAGATCGGCTTCCGGCTTCACGTTAGCCGATAAAAACCAAGGCTTAGCCTTCGACAAATTCACCCGAAACAGCCTTTCGAAGACCTTGGCCGTAATGGGAATGCCGCATTCTTCCCCAAGAGCAAGGAGACCCATGATATTTATTACCGTGGCCGGCATGAGTTGATAAATCGCAACGTGTCGCCTCTTGCAGTACTTGTAAAAAACCCCGGGATAGGAAACTGAAGTCCGCAGCTTCTGAAGTACTCTTCATAGACGCATACATAGCCGGGGGGAGCGTCCCACGGACGATCGACAACCTTCGGGATCTTGAAAAGCAGATCGTTCGGAGCGCCACACCTCTCCAAAGTAACCTGGACCGTCTCCGTAGTAGAGCGAGACGGTCCGATGTTAACGGGTTTTTCAACCACCCGTCCGGCAGCCGACATGGGGACATCATATCCTATATATTGACGAACCGCTGGTGAAGCAGCGCGATCGTCCGGACAAGCAGCTTCATCACCCTCCGCGAGCCGAGCTGCAAATTCCCGATCTGCCCGAATTTGGTCGTCTAATTTGGTGACTCCCTCTTCCGGCTCGTCCTCATCGATAAGATGAGGGACTTCGATAACAACCCTTGGATTACTCGGCCCAGTAGCAGTATGTTCGGAGTTACGCCTGATCGGCTTCTGTTGAACATCGTCCGAACGGACCGAACTCGAACTGGAGCTACCGACAGACGGGTCGAGATCGGAGAATGTCGATGGTAGAGTTCGGTCATTAACAAAAGAAGAAGAAGCCCGTGAATCCATATCGATCGAAAGGAAGAAATTGATGAAGAACAAGATAAAGAACTCGAAAATCCTCGAGCAAATCGGAGAAATCACGGCGGAGGAGATGATCGAAGAACGGAAAATAAATATATTCTAGAGAGAAGGGAGAGCGCTAGAGAGAGAAAGAAGAATACCTTTTGAAGGAAATAAACAGAAGTGAAAAACGGAAGGAGGTTCGCCCGATATTTATAAAGGAAATCGCAATCATGACGACTCCTCGAATTCTGCGAAAGTTTGGAAAAACAAATCGACTCGCCTTTTTCCAAGGAGAAGAATGATTACGAATCAACTCAAAGATTCACCAAACTCGAAAGTTCGTAAATTGATTCGACCGTGAGAATTCCAATCTTAACCTACGAAAGGAATTCACTGAACTTAAAATAGGATCTGATCAGATCGTACCGATCTCAATTCTAACCGAGCTAAAGAATACTCCTTAGAAATTCACCGAACTCATAAACTCCCTCGCCGAACTGAGGGGGGGACCAATTGTTAGAGGGGAGATTAGCACCCCCTGGTTTAACTCGGTTCGAACCGAGACCGGTTCGATCAAGACCGGTTTACGATAGTTCGGATCAAGGATAAATCAACCCAAAAACATTGGGCCGAGCTCGGAATCTCGCTAAAACCCATCTCGGCTACCGATCTAGGCCCAACGCGAGCCCAGTCCGTTACAACAGATGATAACCAGAGTATTTCCTTTTTCCCGCCGATCTCGGAAAAGGAAATATTCCCCTCGACTGAATCTTCGAGATATTAGGATGATATCCTTATCTCGGAGAGAAAACCGGAATATTTTCTTCTCCTAATCGAACTCGGAAAAGGGAATATTCTCCCTTCAAATCGCCTCAAGACAATATAAATAGAGGAGAAGACTCATTTATCTAGATATCCATAACTTCCGCAGAGACCAGAGAATACGAGAGAGCTCCTTTACCGATCTCAAGTTCTTTTGTCTTTGCCATCTTACTAAAGCTCTGTTGTAACGCCGACTCTTGATCAATAAACGAGATTCCGATTAAAGTACTGTTTTATCCCTTTTTGTGTGATTTACGGATCAACACCGAAGATGGCGAAACTCTCTACCTCTACATCGCAATATCGACCTCAGCGGTCAGTAGAGTCCTTGTCCGGGAAGACCGGGGCGAACAAAAGCCAATATTCTATATCAGCAAATCACTCGACGGTGCTGAAGGACGATATCCAACTCTCGAAAAATTGGCTCTCGCCGTTGTTATCTCGGCTCGGAAGCTGCGCCCCTATTTCCAGTCACACTCAATCACCGTCTTAACCAATCAGCCACTCCAGACGATTCTACATAGTCCGAGCCAACCCGGCCGACTGGCTAAATGGGCTATTAAACTCAGCGAATACGACATCGATTACAAGAGCCGAACGAGCATCAAGTCGCAAGTCCTTGCCGATTTCCTCATCGAGTTATCTCCAGAATACGTCAATACTGATGTCATAACCGCCGAACAATGGATCCTTCACGTCGACGGGTCTTCATCTCATTGTGGCTATGGAATAGGCATTCGTCTCAAATCTCCGACGGGAGAAATCTTAGAGCAATCCTTCCGCCTGGCGTTCAACGCATCAAACAACGAGGCAGAATACGAAGTGTTAATTGCCGGATTACGTTTGGCCAGAGCCATCGGCGCAACACGCATACATGCCTACTGCGACTCGCAGCTCGTCGCAAGTCAATTTAGCGGGGAGTATGATGCCAAGAATGATCGAATGGATGCATATCTCAAGCTCGTCAAACAACTCACCGTAGAATTCGATTCGTTCGAACTAACCAAGATACCGCGGGGAGAAAACGCTCCTGCCGACGCACTCGCTGCTCTAGCTTCACGCTCGGACCCTCATCTCAGACGAACGATTCCAGTCGAAAGTATATCAGAGCCAAGTATTGGAAGCACGGAGCAATGTATTATCACGACTCGTCGACGAGATTACGAGGAAAATCCTGCGACCGAACCCGTCTTACGCCGACAAAGATGGATTCCGACTGTCGAGCCTGATCAAGACACCGAGCTCGAACATGCCACTATCATCGAAGACAATGATAACCCGTCGCAAACCAATGAGTCAACCCAATCGGATAACCAAGCGGAAGAACAAACAGACGGCCTTCACGAGCCGATAAACATCGAACAGTCTGACGAGCAGACGCCCGCCGATTGGACCCTAGAGATAAAAATGTACATCATCAATGGTGACGTCCCGGCGGACAGATGGGCTGCTCGGCGACTCAAAATGCGGGCTGCCCGCTACATACTTATCAAAGATGGACTGTTCCGTTGGAGTGCGTCATGAATCCTCCTCAAATGCATCTCAGGCGATGAAATCCAGGAAGTCATGACGAAAATACACGAAGGCGATGGCGGTAATCACTCAGGTGGCCGATCTCTATCCCTGAAAATTAAACGAGCAAGCTATTATTGGCCAAGTATGCAAGCTGACTGCGAGAAGTTCGTCGCAAAGTGCGATAAATGTCAACGACACGGGCCAATGATACATCTTCCTACTGAGCTGCTAACCACCTCGACAGCTCCGTATCTATTCATGCGTTGGGGCATGGACATCATCGGCCCTTTCAGACGATCCACCACGCAGAAAAAGTTCATCCTCGTCATGACGGATTACTTTACCAAGTGGATAGAAGCCGAGGCATATCCCGTCATCCTCGCCTCTGACGTTCAGAAGTTCGTCTGAAAATTCATCATCTGCCGACACGGAGTTCCATACGAGATTATCACCGATAACGGTCCCCAGTTTATATCAACGCTATTCAACGATTTCTGCGCCAAGTGGAAAATTCGGCTAAATTTCTCTACACCGAGATACCCGCCGAGCAACGGTCAAGCTGAAGCAACGAACAAAATAATCATCGCTGGCCTAAAGAAACGATTGGATACTCATAAAGGGACATGGTCTGATAAACTCGACGGAGTCTTATGGTCATATCGCACAACCCCAAGATCATCAACGGGGCAATCCCCTTTCTACATGGTTTATGGTGTAGAAGCCCTATGCCCCGCCGAACTCACCATCCCAACTATCCGTCGAACGATGCTCGTGCAAAACCCCGATCTTAACGATGAGATCATGCTCAACAACCTCGAAGAACAACGCGATCAAGCCTTACTTCGTATTCAGAATTATCAGAACTTGGCAGCACGCTACTACAACAAGAGGGTCCGCGGACGTCATTTCACTGATGGCAACCTCGTTCTGAGAAAAGTTTTCGAAGGCACTGAAGAAAAGAATGCCGGCAAGCTCGGCACAAACTGGGAAAGGCCTTATCAAGTCATGAGGATAGTCAAACCAGGCGTCTACGAGCTCATGAAGCTGGACGGAACCCCTATTCCCCGTTCATGGAATTCGAAAGAACAAGAATGAGTTTGAGATTCGGAAGCCTTCTTATTATAATAATGGAAAATAACAGTGATTGTTGTTATTGGGATGGTATCAAGTGTGATGCCAAGTCCGGGGAAGTGATCGAGCTAGACCTTAGAAGCAGCTATCTCTACGGCAAGATTCATTCCAATACCAGTCTTTTTAGGCTTCAAACCTTTCGTTTTCTCACCACTCTAGACCTTTCATTTAATGATTTATATGGTCAAATCCCGTCCTCAATTGGAAAACTTTCTCTTCTCACTTCTCTCGACCTTTCTCATAATCAATTTTCGGGTCAGATTTTGTCTTCAATTAGAAATCTTTCACAGCTCACCTTTCTCGATCTTTCTCGTAATCAATTTTCGGGTCAGATTTTGTCTTCGATTGGAAATATTCCGCATCTCACCTTTCTCAATCTTTATGATAATTAGTTTATTGGTCCGATTCCGTCTTCGATTGGAAATCTTTCACAAAATCAGTTTTCGGGTGAGATTCCGTCTTCAATTAAAAAGCTCTCCCATCTCGAAACTCTTTACCTCAGTCGTAACAATTTCACTGGTGAAATCCCAGATTCTTTTGCCAGTTTGAAAAATTTGACGTGGTTAGCTGTTGGTTCCAATAAGCTTAGTGGTGATTTTCCAGTTTCACTACTAAATTTGACAAAGCTGTTGTATTTAGTGGTTGTTTTTCGCATATGACAACGATTTCGTTGGAACCCTTCCTTCTTCTCTTTTCACCATTCCTTCTTTGTTCGAGGTTTATTTGTCAAATAACAACTTCACTACGATTGACTTGAATGCAATCTTATCATGTTCCAAGTCGCTCTTTTCATTGGATCTCTCAGGCAACCATGTTTCAGCCACAAACAAAAGTTTAATTTCAGATCCTAAGAACCCAGCAGTCTATGGAGAGACTGCACATTTATACTTGTCAGGCTGCGGTTTACTGAATTTCCAGAGATCATAAGAACCCTGCAGTTTATGAAGACTCTAGACATTTCCAACAACAAAATCAAAGGTCAAGTGCATGGCTGGTTATGGACGCTACCAAATCTATCGTATGTGAATCTTTCCAACAACACTTTCATCAGTTTCGAAAGACCAACGAAACATGGACTATCCTCTGACTTGCGGTACTTGTTTTGCTCCAAAAACAATTTCACGGGAAAGATTCCCTCTTTCATTTGCGCGTTGCACTCTCTAAGCATTCTCGATTTATCTGACAACAACTTCAATGGTTCAATCCCTCTTTGTATGGGAATTCTCAAGAGTAATCTTTCAGTTCTAAACCTTCGTCAGAATCGTCTTAGTGGAGGCCTCCCGGAGAATGTATTTGAAAGTCTAAGGTCGCTTGACGTCGGTCATAACCAACTCGTGGGAAAGCTTCCAAGATCTTTGATCCGTTTCTCTGCCCTTGAAGTTGTAAATGTGGAAAGCAACAAAATCAACGACACTTTTCCGCTCTGTTTGAGTTCTCTACAAAACCTGCAGGTTCTTGTCTTACGCTCCAATGCATTCCACGGACAGATATACCAAGACTCGTTCCTTCAGTTGAAAATCATGGACATCTCACATAATCACTTCAGTGGAATTTTGCCATCTGATTATTTTGTGAACTGGAGTAAAATGTCATCACTTGCGACAGAGGAAGATCGGTCGAATGTAACATACATGGGAGATTCTAAAGGCTATTACCACGATTCAATGGTTTTGATGAATAAAGGTGTAGCTTTGGAGCTGGTACGTATCCTTGAAATATACACAGCACTCGACTTCTCTGGAAACAGACTTGAAGGCGAGATTCCAAGGTCCATTGGCCTATTGAAAGAGCTTCACGTGCTCAACTTGTCAAACAATGCCTTCACTGGCCACATTCCATCATCAATGGGGAACCTGGCAGCTCTCGAGTCACTGGATGTTTCCCAAAACGAGCTTTCAGGAGAAATTCCACAAGAGCTAGCCAGCTAGGGTATCTCTCGTACCTTGCGTACATGAACTTCTCCCATAACCAGCTTGTCGGTCTAGTACCTGGAGGCACTCAGTTTCTAAGGCAGCTTTGCTCTTCTTTCGAAGACAACTCGGGACTTTTTGGCCCTGCTCTTGACGAAGTTTGCAGAGATATCCACACGCTGTCATCGCAACAGTATGAAACGCCGGAGCCATAGGAAGAAGATGAAGAGGCGTTTAGTTGGATTGCAGCTGCAATAGGATTTGTACCTGGTATTGCGTTTGGAATGACGATTGGATACATATTGGTTTTATACAAACCAAGGTGGTTCACGAGTCCTTTTGGCCGAAACAAACACAGAAGCAGAACCACCACGACTCATTAAGAGAGGTAATGTTCTGAATTTGATGAAATTAAAATTGTATATTATAATAGAATTTTCTGCATGAATGAATACGTGAAATTAACGTTTTAAACTATTTTCGTTTGTATAACGTTTTAAACACACCAAACTATTTTCGTTTGTATAGAATTTTCTGCATGAATGAATCTATGAAAAAGAGAATGAAGCAACCATACCAAAGGACTGTAGAGAAAGAAGCTTGTGGAGAAAGCAACCCATTTATCATTGTCTTAATTTCAGTTATTGTTTCTGGTTTAGTTTGGTGTGTTTATTTTGTACTCTGTTTTTAGCCAATGTTTGTATTTCTCTGTAATTGAACAATGAACAACTCTGTTTTCAAAGCTCAAACTTATTACTATGATTTGAGAGAGGTAGTAATGTTCTTGCTCCGACTGTGTCCGACTAAATCAATCCCTCATCTACAAATGGAGAACAAAGATTTTTAACACATCTCAGAAGATTGTTTATATTTTTTTGTTTGGTAATATTAATTTTTAACAATATAAATGATAACTTAATTAGTTTATCGAAAGAGATTTTACAAACGTGTGAAAAAATCAATTTATTAGTATTGATACTCATACTATACATTACTCCACTCTTATGTTTTTTTTTTGGTTTTACAAATTATCTCTATAATATTATTTAAGAAGACATTTTTAAAAATGAAATTTGTTTTGTAAGTTATTACATGAAATGCCATTACAAATAACAAATAATAATTAAAATAGGAAAGGATATAATTGTCTTTTAAAATTATTGATTAGAATATGGAAAGTATATATTTTGCATTAAAAAGGTTATTTATTATTTTATTTCTTAATTATTTTTAATACATATATTTTAAAATAATAATCAATTAAGAAATTATTATTTTAAAATCTATTCAAAATCTTGCTATATTTTTTACTATAATTTATTATATTTTATTTGAATATATATATATATATATATATATATATATATATATATATATATATATCAAAACAAATGTTGAAAAATATTTTACTAATTTTATAAAAACACAAGATTTTTTTATTTTTTAAGAGTTCATAGACTAACCACAAAAACTAGAGTTATTTAACGGTACATATTAGAGTTATGTTTTCAAGATTATAAATTTTTGCGGGTTAACCAGAATAATATTTTAGTTCACTGCAAAACGGGTTAAATATATAAATTATTACAAATTAACAGTTGTATCTATAATCATTAGTTAGATATATTGTAAAATTCAGATAAAAACAATTTTTTTAAATTTGAAATCAATTTCTTTAAAAAAATTATTACTCCGCGCTATAATTAGCGCGGATTAAATCCTAGTTAACCTTACGTAAGAGAACCCTTTTTTTTACGGCAAAACTTATTCATTAACGCTAAGTAAAGACCGGACTCAGCGCAAAGAGAGCCAATTCGGGATCGAATTACAAACGTACGAAAAAAATCTAACAACTTTTCAGTTGGGGCAAAAATATCTATTTGGGGGAAAAAATAAAGAGAACTAGTCAATGTTAAATGGAATATATAAATAAAGAGAACTAGATTATATATTCTTTATCCTATAAAAATAAAATTTGTTAAATGGAACAACTTGATAATCAACGAAGTTAAACGACGGATACTATACAGTATAATTAGTTTAGATTGTTAAATATCATTCAAATAATATAAACTAGGTGTCTAACCCGCGCCATAAGACGCGAGTCAATATCTCAAAACCGAATAAAAACAACACAAAGATTAACTATCTCAAACCAAATAAAAATAAAACATGTATTGAGATCAATGAATTGAAAATAAAGCAATCTTGTCCCATTACATAAATCGCCTCGAGGGTAAATGTTCCTAAGCAACATGATCGGAGCACCAATCTTCAACTTTAAACAGTGATTTGGCAGACCAGACACCTTGATATTGTTTAGATATTCCTGAGTATAAGCCATATCATCGATCTTGCTTGTGTCCGAAGTATCAATGCTATAAGAACTAAGATATTCATGTTCATCATCTGGATTCAAAATTTAAAAAGTTATATCGAAGAGAACCCAAAAATCATAAATGTTCACAAAAACACACTAAAATTACATGCGAGCTGTGACAACATAAAATCATTTATAACATCAACATCTTGTTACAGGGACTCAGAATAGCCATTTCTTGAAAAGATTTAGGGTCACGTGTCGTTCCACCGTAAACCGCTGTTACAATATTTTCACGGGCTCGCCATCTTCAGTTATCAATAAATCCGATGGGATATCGATCTCAACTTCTCCCGTATTGGGCTCGTTAATTTTCCCATCATCGATATTCCACTTTGCAAAAACTCTTAACTCTTGATCCATAACACTACCATTGCCACAAAGAAGTCTCATATTCGTTTTTAGCTCCAAAACCTTGCAATCAGACCAAATAGGAGAAGAATTCACCGTCGCCAGAATAGTTTCCGAGTTGTTAACGCCGACAATAACATGTAAAATCTGCCTAAAATCTCCGCCCAAAACAACCACTTTAATATATCACGCATAGTCCGGTCGAGCGTCTCGAAACAATGCTTGCTCATCATTGGAGCTTCATCCCAAATAATAAGGCTAGTTGCTTCAAGTAATTTTGCTTGGTGTGACCCAGCACTTATCGAGCACAAGATATACTCGTTGACAGCGATCGGTATCCCAAATCTAGAATGAGCCGTTCGACCCCCCTGCAGCAACAATGCATCTATTCCACTTGATGCAACATTAAGAGGTATACGGCCTTTAGACCGAAGCGCGGAACCCAAAACACTCCACAAATACGTTTTTCATGTTCCACCATAACCATAGACAAAAAAAACAAACCACCGGTATCACCATTAACCTCATACATTATCTCATCATAAACACGTCTTTGCTCATCGGTGATTGTGGAGAGCAATCTCGCATGATCAGCCGCCAGTTTATCACAATCATAGTTTTGCTCATCAAGTAAAAGATGGTTAGTATTCTTATATCGAGCAATATTTTTCGGGACATGCATTGATCCTTTATAATTAGACAAAGAATGACCGTTTATCCGCATATACTTTTCTATCGCTGACAAAGCAAGATTTTTCAAATGGGCTTCGCTTATAACCAGACCTATTTAAAACGAAAGTTAGACACATAATTAAAAAAAGTTTAAAAACGATCATACTATTATTGTTCTCTTTGTGTCTTAGCGTGTATACAAAATCTTACTATCTAAATTAGAAAATTATAATAATCTTACCTAGTATCGAGTACAATTTAATCTCTATAGCAACAAAATAGACTATATCATAAACGTAGAAACTAACTGACATGTTATAAGCATATAGCTAAACATAAACATACTTAAAATGTCCAATTGATTAGTTACCTGAGCTAACGCGACCCAAGACTTTGTCATTGGTTAGATAATGCACCAGATTATCGAGCTTCATCTTGAAAACTCTACAACTCTATAAATAATAACATTATTAAATTATTAACTTTGTTACCAATAAAAAATCGAACACAAATATAACAACAATGTTAGACAATCGACCAACAAAAAAGAAAATAACAACCGAATAATGTTTCATTCACTCACATATTGTAATTACGGAAGGTTCTCTCTCTGCCTAATTCTTTTTATCTCTCCCTCGCGAGAATTCTCTCTCTCTTTTGTCGTAAGTGTGTGTCGTTACAATCGGTTATTCCTCACTTTTTCTTCTTCTTCTTTAACGTATTTGATTTTTTTTTGTTCTCAATCGTCTTTGACTTCTACTTCTTCTTCTTCTTTATTTTCTTTGTCTTCTACAACAATTTTTCTTCTTCTTTCTCTTTCGGTTTGTCTTTGTCTTTCTCTTCCGGTTTTCTTTTTTCATCGTCTTCATCTTCCCTGGCTTATTATTCTTTCGGTTTTTCTTCGTCCCTTCTGCAACCTCAACTTCTTCTGCTTCGTTTTCTTCTTCTTATTTTTTATATTTCATTTATCTTCTCCCTCATATTTTCATTTTCACTTTTTCATAGTATTCGGCTTATTCTTCTTCTTCGTCACATTCGTCTTCTTCAACTCTTTCTTCCTCTTCTTTCAGTTTTTATTCGTCTTTTCCAAATCCTTACATTTCTCATTCTTCTTCTTCAACGTCTTGGTCTCATCCGCCTTATTATTCTATTTATGTTTTTTTTTTATTTTCTTTGTCTTTGTCATATTCTTCGTCTTTTCTGACTTTTTCTTCATCGTCTTAGTCTTCACCTTCTTCCTCTTCTTTATCTTTAAGTTTTTTTTCTTCGTCGTCTCTTCCTTCTTATTTTTCATCATCGTCGTCTTCTCTGAATTTTTTTTTCTCTCTCTCACTCTTCCAGATTTTCTTTTGTTTTTTCTTCTCCCTCTTCTTCATCATTTCCCTTCTTCGTCGTCTTCTTTGTCTTCCGTTTTTCTTCTCCATCATTTTCGAGTTCTTCTTCTTCTCTATTGTATTCGTCTTCTATGGCTTCTTTTTTCTTTTTGTCTTCATTTTCTTCTTCCGGTTTTCTTCTTCCTCTTCTTGTTCCCTCTCATTCTTCATCATCTTCATATTCCCCGACTTCTTATTCTTCTGATGTTTCTTTATCTCATATTCGTCTTCTTCCTCGCCATATTCAATTTTGTGTCAAAATCTTCCATAATCAGTTTCCATTACTCTCTCTCTCTCTCTCTCTCTCTTTCTCTAGATTCCTAATTTATATCTCCCTTGGATATTGACCGAGAATCTCTAGCATGTTCTTATTTTTTCACCTTAATGAAAGATAAATTCCACAATAGATAGGTTTAATCTTGTTTCCTTCAAACCAAAAAAACCACACTTACATACCTGAAGACTTCAACTTTCTTATCAACCATATTAAACATAAATCAGAAACACGGAAGAAACAAACTTACAATGATAGAATATTGATCAGTTACATATCCCTGAACTCTTTCTCTCTCTCTCTCTCTATATATATATATATATATATATATATATATATATATCTCTCTCTCTCTCTCTCTCCACACCTAATTTAGATCTCCCTTCATTTTTTCTCGAGAATCTCCAACATGTTCTTCAACTTATTCTCCTTCATGAAATATAATTTCCACAATAGATAAATTTAGTCTTGTCACCTTCAACTTTTCCTCCCCTCTTTTGTTTTCTTAGTTTACCTTCAAGCATCTTCGCCATATCTTCCTTCTCCTTCATATCAATCACGCATTTCTTCGCTGTAAAAAAATCTTCATTTTTTTAACCAATTTTTCCTTGTACCTTTTGTGCTTTTCCTCCAGCATTTCAAATAGTGTTTGTATCAGCTTAGTATTGTCAAATTTAATATTTCTGAAATTTTGTTTGATCACATTGATATGAGGGTCATTGCCATTTTCTCCTTTGGTATTAGAGCGTTGGTAAAAATTCAATTTGCTGGCTTTGGTCTCTCCTTATTGTCGATCCTTATCTTTCTTGCAAGCACGGGCACGAAACCATGGTATCAGAGCGTAGGTAAACAATCCCTTTCTTAGCTTTTGTCACTCTGTCTTTTCGGTTCTTATCTTTCTCACAAGTGTGGGCACGAAACCATAGTATCATAGCGTAGGTAAACAATCTCTTTGGTACCTTTTGTCTCTCCTTCTGGCCGGTTCTTGTCTACACTTACATGTACCTACAGGCTTTAACTTTCTTATCAACCATATTAAACAGAAAAAAAAAAACACGGAAGAGACGAACTAAGGGTGATAGAATATCGATCATTTACATGTCCCTAAATGCTCTCTCTCTCTCTCTCTCTCCCTTTCTCTATCTAGATTCCTAATTTAGATCTCCATTTGTTCCTCCTCGAGAATCTCCAACATGTTCTTCTTCTTCTTCTTATTCTTCTTCTTCTCCTACAAGAAATATAATTTCCACAATAGGTAAGTTTCGTCTTATCTCCTTCAAATTCTCCTCCTCCCTTTTGTTCTCTAAGTTTACCTTCAAGCTAGCATCTCCGCCATCTCTTTCTTCTCCTTCTTCATATCAATCACACATTTCTTCGCCTTCAAAACATTTGTGTTTTTAATTCAAGCATTTCAAACAGGGTTTGTAACCGATTGAATATTATCGAATTTAATATCTCTATTTTTTTTTTTATAATACATCGATATTTTTCATGGGTCGTTGCCATTTTCTACTCGAAAAATGTTTGTTTGTCTAAATACTTTGTCATTTCAAGCACTCTCCTTATTAACCAAAGATTTTAGGTTTAATATTACAAACCCAAGTAAATAAAATAGATATGTTCGGAAGTCCTGATCGAAAATGTGCCAAAATGCATAATAGCGAGTCTAACAATTATTGACGATTAAGAAACCTCTAGAATCTCCAACATGTTCTTCTTCTTCTTCATCTTCTTCTTCTCATACAAGAAATATAATTTCCACAATAGGTAAGTTTCGTCTTGTCTCCTTCAAATTCTCCTCCTCTCTTTTGTTCTCTAAGTTTACATTCAAGCATCTCCGCCATCTCATCTTTCTCCTTCTTCATATCAATCACACATTTCTTCGCCTTCAAAACATTTGTGTTTTTAATTAAAACATTTCAAACAGGGGTTGGAACCAATTTAGTATTGTCGACTTTAATATCTCTAAAAAATTTTTGATCATACATCGATATGTTTTATGGGTCGTTGCCATTTTATACTCGAGAAATGCTTGTTTGTCTAAATACTTTGTCGTTTCAAGCACTCTCCTTATTAACCGAAGATTTTAGGGTTAATATTACAAACCCAAGTAAATAAAATAGATATGTTTGGAAGTCCTGATCGAAGATGTGCCAAAACTCATAATAGTGAGTCTAAAAATTATGACCGATTAAGAAGCATACATCTGAATAGAATAAAGAAAATATAAATACATATAAAAAAAGAAGTAAGACCATCATTATCAAAAACTTACACTTACATGTCTCTCAAAGCTTTAGCTACCTTGTAAACTAGATTAAACAAAAACTTAGGAATACATAAGAGACGAACTAAAGGAAATCTAATATCGATCAATTACATGAACTTAAAAGGTTTAACTTTCTCTCACATTCTATCTCCCACACTCCCTCCCTCCTTACATACCTTCCTATCTCTCTCTATCTTTCTCGCTCCCTCCCTAATTCCCCCTCCACCCCCCTCTCTCACTCTCTTTCTCCCTCCATCTCTCTCTATATTTCCCCCTCCTTCTCTCTCTTACCTCTCTCTCTCTCACCTCTCTCCCTCCCTCCCTCCCTCCCTCTCTCTCTCTCTCTCTCTCTCTCTCTCCATCTATACATATCCATGAAATCTTTAACTCTTTCTCTCACTCTCTTTATCTCTCTCTCTCTCTCTCTCTCCTTCAATCTTTCCCTCTCTCGCTATCCTTCTCTCTCCATCTCTCACTCCCTCCCTCGTCTGAAATTGTATATATCATACGATTGAAACAATAACATTAATAGTACGAAGAGTTTCAAAACACACACAATTCTCACTTACTATCTTTATCGATTGGGAGTACAATGTTTTCTGTAAATTTCATTATAAGACTCCAAAATGTTTCATGTTCATCAGCATCAACAAAACTTCCTTTTTTTAAAAAAAAATTCTTTGTACACATACTCAATCTTTATTCTCCACATAATCATGCAATATTTATCACATATGGTTGGAACATCAAGGAAATGGAAATCATAGAGCACGAGAACGTAATAAATAACGTTTTCTTCTGCCTTCTCAGAATTCATCGAATTTGTCTTTTTGTCTTCTCTGGTTTCTTATTCTTTAGATTTTTCTTAGCCTCCTTCCCCATCGTCACATTTTCATAATTTCTAGAAAAAGAGAACCAACAAAGTAAAAACAAAAACAAATGAACAATCAAAACCTAAACGCAAAATAATTTTCATACCGAAACGAACACAAGTGAAAACCAAAAGAACAATCTTAATTTGCGTCTATAAGGCCAAAAGTAATAGTATAAGAGTGTTCACCAATAGAGGAGATAGCCTCAATCAGATCTAATAAATAGAGGAGATAGCCTCAATCAGATCTAATAAATAAGGAGCAAGAAAAAAAAATCAGTATAAGTTGATAGAAAACCAAATCCCAAAAAATACTTGATATAGTTAACCGATTAAAACAGAGACGTCAATGTTGTTAGCAAGAACAATACCCTTAAACATCGAATAGTCGGAGACTATGTTATCACACTTAGGAGCAATACCGCGGACAAATGTCGTGTCCTTAAACACAACTTGATACTTGTGTTGAGTGATTCTTGGCAAACCATCTGAATGAACCACACGGAAGCCAAAAATTATGATCCATCGATCTTGAATAACCGAATCCTCATGAACATGAACATCTGCTGCCAAAATTGCTTGATTCGTTTGGAATCGTCAAATCTGCACAAAATTCCAGCAAGAGGACCATCTCTGACAAATCTGCACAAAATTGTCATATACACAATAAAAGTACAAAATAAAACCCAACAAAGACACACGATATCAATTCACAAAGATCACATCACAAACAAACTCACTCCAGAAGACAAAACGAAAATAGCAAGATGAAGGAAATCACGAAAATGAAAAGTAATAAAAACGCTTCACCTTCTCAACAGCCAAGACCATCTCGATGCCTCCATCATCAACCAAATACTTTCTCTACAATGGCAAAATCTTAACATCAATCAACCAACACGTAAACCCAAGTCTCAAATCCGCTAGCGAATCTTTTAGAAGTCGTTGCTCCATCTTCAACAAAGCGAAAGAAAAAAGACCAAAGCAAAAAAAGGATCATCGTCTCATATACCACTATCGTGACAGTTTCTTCTCAAATCTCCCTCTGTAGTGAAATGTCAATTTTACCCTTAATGAATGGTTTTAAAGATTAAATATAATTAAATTGGTAAGAGGACAACGAAAAACACGGGAGCGCAGTGGTTGCGAGCTCCACACGCGTCATCTGCGTGCGCGCAACCGTGGTTCGAATCCCCTCTACGTGGTATACCTAGGTAATACTGAGTAATACTGGGGGTAATACTGAGTAATAGTGAGTAATACTGGGGGTAATACTAGGTAATACTGGGTAATACTAGAGTATAGTAATACTGAGTAATACTAGGGGTAATACTAGGGGTAATACTGAGTAATACTGGGTAATACTGGCGGTGATATTTCATTTAAAACAGCTCAGGGGTATTTTCGTCGTTTCACTTAAAGAGAGGGGTATTGTGATTAAGTTAGGGTACTCATGGTTAAAAATTTCCACATAGTGGTATATGAGACGATAATCCGCAAAAAAAGACCAAACCTAAAAAAAGCGGACGTTTGATTTAAGCAAAGTGTATCCTGAAACTAAAAAGACTAAACCAGCAAAAGCTAGTAACCAATTTCGGTTGAATAACCGGTTTTGATAATGGAGTGCTTACCCGACAGGGACCAGAAATTTGCTTGAGACATATAAACCACACCACTAATTAGGGTTCAAAACCAAGAAACCATTTCTCAGAATTTTGCTTCCAAAAAAAAAAAAAAAAAAAAGAGAAGAAGACAAAGCCAAGAACAAAAAAAAAACAAAAAACACACTTCAGCGGCAACGAAAATTTCTAAAAGAATCTTGAAAAATACAAATGTTTTCAAATCAATCTAGCAGCAACAACTTTTCCAAAACAAACATCACAAAACCCATAACACAATCCAAAAAAGCCAATATAAAAAAGCCAAAATTCGTTACGATCCAAAAAATGTCCCCAAAAATTTAAAACAATCCAAAAAAATTCTGATATATGGTCTGAAACTGTCCCTTCTAATAAAGGCGTATACAACAGCACCAGAAATGAAACTTAAAAAAATCGGAAGAATGATCAATTCCTTATGATCACAATATCATATATAATATAAGCAAAGTGAGTTTTAGCTTTCGAGCTCTCTCATTCATTCTAGGGGTGGTTAATTATCCTCTTATCCCTCACCAAAAAGACTTCAATACCCTTTTGATCGGTCTAAATTAAGTTTTTGGTCTCAATTAAGTTTATAAAATAATTACATTCTACCGATTTGTCTACCGGTACAGGCTGCATAATACCAATTTGTTTGGCTTTATATGCTTGGACTGGGCTAAAGTATGTCTTTGTTTTTTCCGTCTTTGATTTTTTTTTGTTTTTAGGTCGGCCGCCGGTGTGTCAAAAAATAAAATACCAAAGCCCTACTTATTTTACTCGAAACCCTACTTCTTTGATGATTATAAATATGTCTTCGTTTATTTTCGTTTAGTATATATCTTTTGCGATCGTAGTTAGGTCATCCTAGGTATGCTTTTTTTTTTCTTTGTGATGTTCATCGTCTTATTCCCTTTCTTTTCCTTTGCTTGCCTCTTACCTTGGATCCGTTTTCCCCTTTTTTGTTTTTTTTGTTAGCTTTCTCTCACTATTCCCGTGGTCTTTGTTTGTAACTTATCTTTGTTTACAAGATCTACTCACTCTAACGTTTGCTTTTTGACTTATTTGTTGTTGTTTTTGGGTTAGGTTGTCTCAGTTGCTGGAAATAGTCCAGCCGTCACGGTGACTGGAAATAGTAATTCCGTTTCTACAGGATCGCTTGTGTTTTTTTATAGTTTAGGCCATATATCTGCTATATCCTTCTTTATTTCGTATTTCAAATTTTATGTTTTAAATAGTTCTCCATGCTTTGTGATGCTATTTTTTGGGTTTCGGTGACTGGATAGTCCTGCCGTCACGGTGACTAGATAAGTTCGGCCGATTGTGTTGTCTATTGCTCGAGATTATCTACAAAAGGGGTCGAAACCCTAGCTTGTGGGCTATAAAAATAGCTTTTCTTGGCCACACTTAAGGGTTTCCGAGATCGAGTGTTCCAGTTTTTGTGAGTTTGTATATCTTAATCTTTGCTTTTAAACTTGCTTTTGGTTGTCATTTTTTGTTCGAATATCTCAATTTTTAGAGTTTTAAAATTTTCGGTTATAGCTTTATCTAAGTTTTTGTAGATGTTTATGTGTTGTTCGCTGTTCTGCTTGGCTAATTGATTATATGGCTTTATTGTTTTGTTCGTATGGGTTATCTCACTTGGTTTTGCATCTATCTCTTTATGGTTGTTTTTAGTTTTATTTTCGCTTGCTAATTGATTATAGGTTTATGTTTTGTTTTACTTTGTAGGTTGGTTTGTCTCTTTGGGACATTCGTCCGGTTTAAACATCGGTGATGATCCTGTGAGGCTTGATTTTGTGTTCTGAGATGGTAGCGACAGGTAAAGTTGTTCGTGCTTTTATTTATTCGAGCTTATCTGTATTACATGGGTGAAACCGTAGCTTGGTCTGGGGCATTCAGAGCTCGAGTACTGCTAGGTTCCTACGTGGTTAGAGTTTTCTTGGTAATGTTTGTTGTCTTTTGTTGCTTTTGATGTTGTTTATGCGTTGCATATTGTTCTGTGTGTCTAATTGTTTGGTGATTTTTTTTTGTTCTGTTTGTGTAGGTTGTTCTGGCTCTTTGGGATATTTGTCCGGTTCATATATCGTTGCTGCTCTGTCGAGGTATTGGTTTCTTATGAATCACATTTGCGAATTTTGGTATTTTGTGTTTGCATAGTTTTGTTTCTGGTGTCAACGAGGTAACTTTTTAGACCTAATTTAATCTTCTCAAACCATGAATTCTTTTGTTTTTAATATATGTCCCCTTATTTTTACTATGTTCCTATATAATTTATGAGACAAAAGATCCGATGGTGAATAAGAAAAATGTGAATTTTACGATCATTTGTTTATGATATCTTGTGTCGATTCACTAAGTGCATGAGTTGTCTCGCCAGCTGAATAACTTTATGCTTTAAGACGATGATCAACATACCAAATTTTTTATTTATTAGATTCAATTTCCTTTTTATAACTAATCTTAAAATTCTCTCTTGTTTTTTGATTCAGTCTTGTGGTGATGGCTCTGGCTCATCTTTGGCCATCCAATATTGGGTTCTGATGCATTTGCTTTATGGAGATATATAGAGTAAAACATGATGGTAGACATTGATGATCTTATTATCTCTCTATCGATTTCTTGGTGTTCTATCTGTTCATTTGCTTGCTAATAGTAACTTACTAATTAGTGACCTTATTATATATTCTTGAAATTATGTTTTCAGCTAATATATCGAATGACACTTTACAAGCTGCATGGAGGAATGTTATGAAACAAATTGATGTTTCAGGTTTAGATTTCTTTGAGTTGAATACCACAAATTATTTCAGTCTGTCAAATAAACTTGGACAAGGTGGATTTGGCTTAGTTTACAAAGTAGAAGAATTTTTATCCTCTTTGCTCTTTTGTATTCTCAATGTATGTTCTCGAGGTGACTTTTTGCAATCTGTTTCAGGAAAAACTGCAAGATTGAAAATAAATTGCTATAACTGCTTTCTAGCAGTTTGCGGCAAGGCAAAAAGGTTTTCATGAATGAAATAGTGTTCATCTCAAAACTCTAACACATAAACTTAGTCCGATTTCTAGGATGTTGCATTGAAGGGGAGGAGAAGACGTCTGAGTTATACAATGGTGAAGAAGACAAAAAAAGACGTAGACAAATTGGAGAAAGCTACTGTAAATGGTAAAATGACTAAAGAAATGTTTGAATCATTGAGATGATCTGATAACACATTTAAATCCATCAAGGAGATGAGATTTCAAAGTAATGATTTGGAATTAAATATGTTGCTTTTTGCGTAGTCAGATTCAAACTTTTTATTATGTCCACTTCTAAATCATATTTGCATATACAAGCTAAAGTAATTCATCTATGGATAAAGGGAAAACATGTACTCCTCGCAATGGAACCGGTGTGATCCTAATTTTCCCAAAAAGAGAGCTTGTCATATATTCAGGTCTATACTATATTTTTGGTTTGAAACGCTATCACGTGTTTGATCCCGGTTGAATAAAAAAGAGATGAATCAAATGTGAATGTATGAATTGCTTGTGGTTGAAGGTATTAAATCTCTAATATAGCAAGAATTTTTTTTCCATTGGGTGTGTTACCTGTGTATTCTGGTTACAGATCACATGAGTATGATCAGTTGTTGCTCTCCCTGAGTTTTCATCATTCTACTCTGGTGCAGATTTGAGCAAATCGGGAGGGCTTAAAGTTGTCGCAGGAGAGCTTAATCATTATGACCAAGATGTAAGGAAACTAGATGTTTGGGTGCTTGGGAAGGCCTGCCAATACAACCCATTTGTTGAGTGATTGTTTGTTCCTAAAGTCCGTGATCGATATGATCCTTGTGTTTGAACGTTGAACTCCAAGAGAAGGTGAAACTCTTACAAGGCCCATGACCTTTTTTGATTATGAATCATTTGGTGCACATCTCCTTCTAAATTATTTTATTTGTGATGTGTTTCAGGCTCTTGAAGCCATCAAGAATCTTCAACTTAAATCCATAGAATTGCATCAACAAGAAGTGTTTGATTTGCATATAGGGATATAATTACCATTAAATAGAGCAAATGGATTATGTTGAATATATTTGTCTTTAATATGTTGTTTAAAAAGAAACAGTATGAAACTGCATATGCAGTTTAGTTAATAAAAATCATGTATTAGAGATGATTAAGGTACGTTTTGTTTATATATACTATTATTTGTAAGTTTTGAAACTAAAGAGTGGTTTCGTGGTATGACAAAAATAAAATAAAGCAAACTTTAATATAATAAGAGATGCGGTGAAAACGTAACAAATCTTAAAAATTAATTAAGAGCATGATACTTGTGTGCACCGAAGATACGCTGACACGCAGGTGAATCTTTAGGCAAGTATGAGAGGCCGATGAAGATTCGTAGATTCCCGATTTGACCAGCAGCGGATACGGCGAAGTTCTTAGCATTGGTTAAACGCGTAGCGTTCTAAAGGAGAGGCAATGGGTTTGTCGAATTGAGTTTCTGTATAATCTCTCCACTCCAAGGTGTAGTGTGGATGACAAACATTGTGGAATATAATTTGGCATATATTCCCAAAAAAAAAAATAAAAGGGAGGAACATGTAGTTTGACCTTGCTTAGCTGGAGATAGCGTAGTTTAGGGGAACGTTGAAGGAAATTGATGAGCAAATTTCACCAACCGAAGTAACATGTGGATATACACAAATGCTCAAGCTCATCAATGTAACATGAGCCGACGACGGGATCCCACTGTATTGTATTTTATATATGTGTGTATGTTTCAATATAATGCAACTACGTATGTGTGTCACTCCATCCATGATTTTGTAGATCATTCTCTCTCCCTCTATCATGTTTTCAAAGAACGATAGTTGTGACATGGATCTAGATTTTTACTCTCTGCGTACTGATTTGTTGAACTTGAATATTAGATGAGCTTGCGAAAAGACCAATGAAGACACTAATGAATCTGTTAATTGTGTTGGAACTTATAGTTCACAGTTAGATTTATAGAATTGGTGCCTCTGCAGTTCGTGTATTTACATTTGAATTCTAGCGATTGTTTTTTAACATCATTCATCTTGCATTTTATATTCTATCATGGTGATGAAGATGTGGGAAGGAAGACATTAAGACAATTACCAGCTGAAGAAGATGAAGAAGAGAGGTTTCAAGCTGGCCTTAAAAAGGCAGTGCGTCAAAGCCTTGGTAGTTTTTCAACCATCTCTATTTATATCTCATGCTCACGCTTGACGTCCATACAATAAAGAATAATGAGAAAGTGACTCAGGGTCAGTTTACAGCTTATAATTTGTTATCTGCTGCCATTCACGAGCTCCAGAACCTAATAATTGTTGCCAACAAAATGGGAATAACTCCTCTTTTTTTTCAAGACACAACCCTTGTATTAACTTTGGAGACCTCAGAAGATAATATACTTTAAAGTGAGAACAATATTAAAAAGCTTGCACCGGGAAGATAATTGTGGAAAATACTTTCTTTACAATAAATAGTGACACTAAAGGACTGCGGAATACCAGCATGGTTAGAAAGCTGGGAGTGAGAAGATAGATATATATGTCGATCTTGTTGTTGTTTGTGTTGCTGCTTCAGTGGTTGTGGCCTATATTTGTTACACACAGTTGTAATGAAGAAATTTGCATCCTAAGATGATTGTGTATTGTGCTCAAATTAGACATTGTAACTTTGTTTCAGCCTCCAAACTACATTTCCCTTCGTTTCAAGAGGAGGGTTCATGTTAGAACTGTCAGATAATATGTGTCCACGTTATCTCTGTTTCTACTTCACAAAATTCTTTGAAACTGATCGTTTATGTAAAGATAGTTAAGCCAAAACATGTGAAGATATACATACACAACTTCCAAAAGTAAATAGAAGAAGGAAAATACAAGGAAAACAAAAAATCGGAAGACAAAGAAAAGGAAAAAGAAGATCAACACAAAGAAGAAGAAGTAGAAGATGTGGAAGAATAAGAAGCTGGGTAATACAAAGATGATAGAAGAAAACGAAGAAGATGAGACATAAGGAAAATTAGAAGAAGAAAATAAAGAAAAATCAGAAGACGAAAACAAAGATAAACCGAAAGAAAAAAAAACTAAAAAGTCAAAAAAGATGAAGATGATAAAGAAGAAGAAGTAGGAGTTGAAGACGATGAAGGATACGAAGGAAAAGATGAATAGGGAACAAATAGTCGGATAAGAGGAAGACGTTGAACAAAGAAGAATGAAATGACGAATTTCGAGAAGAAAAATAATATAATCAGAAGAATAAGTCCGAGAGAAAAAACAGAACATAGAACACGAAGTGGAAGAAGGAATATACGTGCAAGAAAAAAAACGAATAAAAAAGAAGAAGAAAAATGGAAGATGAAGAAGACAAAGTAGAAGAATGTGAAGATGGGAAAGATACGAAGAAAAATCAAATGAATAAGAAGTCCGAGAATATGAAGACAACAAAGAAGAACAAGTAGAAGACGAAGACGATGAAGAAGAAGAAGTAAAAAGGGCAGAAAAAGAAAAACCAAATAATAAAAACGAGGAAGTCGGAGAAGACGAAGCCGATGAAGAAGAATTTAAAAATAAGAGGAAAAAGACTAAGAAAAATAAATTTCTTATTCATTTGTCCAAATAATTTAAGATATTTTATAATTTGTATATTACCATGTATTTTGGTTATTCATTTGTCCAAATAATTTAAGAATTTTATATATATAATATGAATATAATTTATTTTATTTATATCAGCCTTTTGGTTTTCACTGTTAGACTTCAATTCATAATGTTTGATAACTTTAAGCTATCCAGTATAAATCTATTAAAATGGCATCACTAATTTTTTCCCTACCTCTACAAGAAGTTTTAACTTAGATCCGCGATTGACGCTAGGGGTGATTCCTGCATGTCATTTCTGGCTATTGTTTACAAAGACTAAAGATTTATTTCAGCATGTTCTCAATCGATGATGTATTACCTTTTTTCTTTAATATCTTTTCTATGAGTATGAAACTAATCTGCTAGGTAATTAATATTTTTGATACTGAAGGATTAAACTTCTTGCTCAAAAAACAGAATTAACCTCTTTAGTGTTCTATGAGTTTAGCAACATTTTTTGTTATGGCAGCTATCTTATTTGTTACTTAGGCCAAAGACTTGTACGTAGTCTTTAGCTAAAGAGAAAGTTGTAAAGCTGATTCTGATAAAACTTGAGGTTTATGATAATAGAGTTAATCTGTTGCAAGTATATAAAACACAAATAATATGAAGGAGAAGAAGAAAAAGAGGAGGAGAAAAAAATTGGAAAAAAGAAAAAGAAAAATTCAGGGAATACGAATATGGTAAAAAAAAAGTTAAAGACGATGAAAAAGAAGAAGGAAAATACGAGAAAGAAGGTAAATCGAAAGATAAAGAATAAGAAATAAATGAAGACGAAGCAAAAGAGGAAGAAGACGAGATAAGTAAGAATAATTGTAAATAGAAAAACCAGAAGAAAGAAGACGAAGAAAAATCGAATGAAAAAATAAGAAGAATAAGTCGGAGACGACAAAGACGATAAAGAAAGAAGAAGTAGAAGTCGAAGACGATGAAGATGAAGAAGGATAAGACGAGGAAGATGAAAAAACAAGAAAATGAAGAAGAAGACGACGATAATGAAGAAAAATTCAGAAAATACGAGGCACCAGTTAAAGATGAGGAAGGAGACCCGGAAGATAAATATGACAAAGTATGAGAATGTGAAGATGGAGAAGGAGGCTAAGAAAACCTGGAGAATAAAAAACCAGAGAAGACAAAGAAGATAAATGCGATGAATTAGGAGAAGGAAGAAGAAGACGAAGAAGAAAACGAATGAAAACCAGAAGAAAAAAAGAAGAAGTTGAAGAAGACGGATATTATGAAAAAGAAGAAGCCTAGGACAATGAACAAAATAAGAAAAATACGAGGAAGAAGAAAAAGCGAAATATAAAGAAGAGGAAGAAGAAGAAGATGATCAAATGTTGAAAATGTTGAAGAAGAAGAAGGAAAATAACAAATATCCCAAAGAAAAAGGTTTAATCAACAAGCATTGTTCGAGGAGAAAATGGCAATGACCCACGAACCATATCTATGTATGAACGAAGAAATTTTAGAGATATTGAATATGACAATACTGAAACGATTACAAACCCTGTTAGAAATGCTTGAGGAAAATCATAGAAGGTACAAGGAAACAATGGTTGAAACAATGAAGATGTTTTGGCAACAAGGGGAAGAAGGAGTAGAAGAAGACGAAGGTGATGAAGAAGAAGAAGAAGAAGAAAACAAAGACAATGAAAAGGAGAAAAGGAAAATACTAGGAAGAAGATAAACCGAAATATAAAGAATAAGAAGAAGAAAGCGAAGCAGAAGAATTTGAGGATGAAGACGGGACGAAGAAAAACCAAAAGAATAATAAGCCAGAGAACGAAGACGATGAAGAAGGAAAACCGGAAGAGATAGACGAAAACAAACCGAAAGAAAAAGAAGAAGAAGAATTGTTGAAGAAGACAAATATGATAAAGAAAAAGAAGTAGAAGTCAAAAACAATTAAGAAGAAGAAGAAGAAAAAAAATAAGAAAGAAAAGAAGAGGAATAACCGATTAGAGCGAGAGACACTTACAACAAAATGGAGAGAGAGTTCTAGCGATGGAGAGATAAAAAGGAATTGCCATTGCATTATTTAATATGTTCTCGAGCTCTATGATTGCCATTGGTTTATTTCGTATTTTTATGAATAATATTAGTTGTTAATTTTTTTTTTTTTTGGATTGATTGTAAATCTAACATTGTTGTTATATTTGTGTTTGGTTTTTTATCGGTAACAAAATTAATAACTTAATGATGTAATAGTTTATAAAACTTATCTGCCCGCGCAAAGCGCGGGCTACCTACCTAGTTATATTTGACACGAAGAACCACTGGCCAAACTAAAAAACGGCTTAACCAAAGCAGAGACTTAAAACGTTTTCAAAATGAAAAATTCTTATTATATCAAATTAATAAAAGAAAATGGAAAATGTCTGTAAAAAAATATATAAATCAATAAAAACTAATTCATTATTATTTTATTAGTAGTTTTCAATTTTATTTTAAGATTTAAGAATAAAAAACAAAATAGAAAGGCATTTTCTCTGAACGTTATTGAAAATTTGAAACAGAGAAACGAAACTATACAAAATCAACAAACCAAAACACATCAACAATAACGTAAAAATTGAACCTTTATTAATATTAATCCAAAACTAAACCAACACGATCATAACCAAACCGGAAGACCAAAACTAAACATAACATCTGCAACACTGAGCTCAACGACCCTCCAAACACAAAGGGATCGAAAGCTAAACCTAAAACAAAATCAAAAACATCCCTGGAGAATACGGACTAAGGATCTCAGCTGCTTCCACCACCAAGTGGAAGAAAACCAAACGCATGAAATGCATCCCGAAAAGTAGGGTAGATAATATCCTCAAAAGAACACGGACCCCTAATCACATCTAGCAAAAGTCTCAAATAATTGTCAAGAAACCTTAGTAGTGATAAAGGGTTTTCTTATTTGATACGATACCAAGGCAATGCCTTATATACACATAGATTCGATCTAAATACGTTAACATAAAACGCACACAAAGATACATCCCAATACATGGCCCAATACCCCCTCTCAAGCTGGAGTGTGAAGGTTTCGAACACCCAGCTTGCCCAAGAAATTCTCAAATTCCTTTCGTCCGTGAGCTTTAGTCATTATGTCGGCGAGCTGCGATTTTCTGGATACATGTGTAGTGGCAATTGTACCGCGAATGATCTCATCTCGAATGAAATGGCAATCAAGCTCCACGTGCTTAGTACGTTTGTGAAACACTAGATTTGCCGCGAGCTGTATGGCAGATAAACTGTCGGAATGAACCACAGTAGGTGCTGTGAAAATGATCCCGAGAGCTGGTAGAAGTTCTTGTAACCAAAGTACACATACAGTGTCACCCATAGCTCTATATTCGGCTTCAGCTGACGAGCGAGAGACCACCTCCTGCTTCGTTGTCTTCCACGAGATGGGAGAACCATCGAGTTGTATAAACCAGCATGTCAAATATCTACGTGTCAATGGGCAGGATGCCCAATCCGAATCACACCAAGCAGTGAGTGTTAATTTAGTGTTTGCACGAAGAAGAATTCCTTGGCCGGGACTGTTTTTAAGATAGCGAACAACTCGAAGTGCTGCTTCCCAATGCTCTGGTTTATGATTATTCATGAACTGCGAAAGTACATGAATAACATATGAAAGTTCCGGTCACGTTACGCCTAAGTATATAAGACGACCAATTAACCGGCGATAACAAAACGGTTCCGTCATTGTGTCACCGGTAACCAATGCGAGTTTGTGATTCTGCTCAAGCGGGAAAGAGACAGGTTTGACACCGAGTAGACCCGTTTCGCTGATGATGTCGAGAGCATACTTTCGTTGACACAAGTAGATGCCTGTTGGATTTTGGGCGACTTCAATGCCCAAGAAATATCTTAAAAGACCCAAGTCTTTCATCCGAAAGCATGAGCTCAAGTAACTTTTAAAATATGTAATGATCTTCAATGAACTGCCAGCAATGATGAGATCATCAACATACACCAAAACATGTAATCGTTCACCTGTGATTTCGAGAGTAAACAAGGAGTAATCGTTGCCATTTTTCGCAAATCCGTACTCGGTCAAGGAGGTAGCAAGCTTCGCGAACCAGCATCTAGGAGCTTGCTTGAGTCCATAAAGAGATTTTCGAAGACGACAAACCTTGTTTTTCTCATTCGTTCGAAAACCCGGAGGAAATTGCATATACACTTCTTCATCAAGATCACCGTGAAGAAATGCGTTGTGGACATCCATTTGGTGAACCTCCAAATCCCGAGAAGCAGCTTGTTGAAGAAGTGATCTCACCGTGACCATCTTTGCTACAGGTGCAAACGTTTCGTTGTAATCCACACCTTCGGTTTGATTATTTTCGAGAACCACGAGACGAGCTTTATGTCGCTCTAGTGTGCCATCTGCATTGAATTTTAAACGAAAAACTCATTTACACCCGAGTGATTTCTTTCCTGGCGGTAAGTCTTCAACTATCCAAGTACCCGTATCTTCAAGAGCAATAATTTCATCTTTAACCGCGAATCGTCAGCACTCGTCTGCGATAGCATCTTTCTAGTGAATGGGTTCGATGCCATTAGTAATTGCCAAAAGAAATGTTTAATAATGAGTCGAAAACTGAGTGCTAGACAAGTAATTATTGATCGGATATGGAGTAGCCGATGGATAAGGGTGATGAAGAAGAGAAGCAACATAATCAGCCAGCTTCACTGGTTTCTTGTTCACGCGCAGACCACGGCCCAGTGGTGCAGCGACAACTTCAATTGCAGCTTTATTGGCATCAGAAATTGCAAGTTCGTTTTCAGCAGTAAACGCAGGTTCGTCAACTGCAGGAATTACAGGTTCAATAACTAATTCATCCGCATGTGTCGGCGTAGACTCGGGAGCAGTGTGAGAGGACGCCGATTCGGAAAAATAATTTGGTTCGGGTACCATATGTGTAGGATCGAGCTGATCGGCTACTGGTAGCTCCGGAGAGATGTCACGATGTGACGACGATCGAATTTCAGTGGGTGCATTATTGATGAGATTCGGTTCTGAAGTGAAAAACTCATCTACGATTTGCAGATATGGTGTGACGGGTTTAGGATTAGCAGATTCGGTCAGGGATATTGCAAAATCTGCTAGAGGAAAAACTGATTCACAGAAGATTACATCTCTAGAAACTGTCACTTTTCTTGTTTCGAGATTATAGACACGCAAACCCTTTTTCCGAAAGGATATCCAATGAACACAGATTTATTCGTTCTACTTGCGAATTTGTCACCACCATGTTTTTGGTTATGAACAAAACACAAAAAGCCAAACACTCTCATGTGATTCATCAGAGGAGGTTTATTGTAGAGCATTTCATAAGGCGTTTTGCCATAAAGTAATGCCGTTGGAGTACGATTTATCATATATCCTGCAGTAAGCGCACAGTAGCTCCAGAATTCAGTTGGAAGTGAAGCCTGAAATCGAAGAGCTCGTGCAACGTTCAATATATGTCGATGTTTACGTTCGACTCTACCGTTTTGTTGTGGCGTACCGACACAAGAGGTCTCATGGAGAATGCCTTTCTCTCGAAAATAATCTGTAAGACAAATGAATTCAGAGCCGTTATCACTTCGAATCGTCCTAACTTGAGTATTGAATTGTCTTTCAACGAGAGAAACAAAGTCTTTGAGATGTTTCGATGCATCTTGTTTGGACGGTAGAAGATAGATCCATAGAGCGCGAGAGTAATCATCAAGAATAGTGAGAAAATATTTAGAACCACAGATCGATGTAGTCCTATACAGCCCCCATAAGTCACAATGAATCAACTCAAAACTCATCGTTGTTTTATTAATGCTCAATGGAAAAGAATCACGCGTCTGTTTAGCTCGAATACAAACTTCGCAAATCTTAGAATCAAAACTATTGCTATCTAAATATGATAAATGCAACAACTCCAAAGCTTTTGAAGATGGATGACCCAACCGACTGTGAAACAGCTCGAATGATGATTTCGAACTCTGTATAGCTGAGACGACATCCACTCCTCGAAAGAAATACAGCCCATTCAACTGCTCACCCGCTCCAATCAGCATCCGTGTGGTGCGATCCTGAATAACACAAAGCCGATCAGATATCTGAAATATGCATCCCCTATCTCTAGTTAATTGTGAAACCGAGATTAGATGACAATGCAATCCGTCAACAAAAAAAACATTCTGAAGAGCAAGAGAATATCTCAAATTTGCTTTCCCATGTTTATTTCAAGTTGTGTATCGGCCATCTGGTAGCTTAATCAACATGGAAGCCATATCGCAAACATCAAACAAGTATTCTAAATTTCATGTCATGTGATTAGAAGCCTCTTTGTCAATGATCCAAGATTCGACAAAATACATACCAGAGAAATTGCCGTTAGAAGCCCATGATTTTTGTTCGTTGAGCATATTCATCATGGTATGCCATTGCTGGTCATTCAGGCCACTAAACCCAACGCGATCCGACGATGTGATTGCTGAATTGAGAGAAGAAGAATGACCAGGAGTTGCAGCAACACCTTCGTTACCCGAGAGAACATGATTAACACGAGCAGCATCTGAACTTTTTCCTCTTGAAGAAATTGGATGTGCGAGTTGACCGGAGGATGCTGGTGAGGCCGAAAGTTGTGAATTTGAACCTGTTTTATTTCGAGTTCATTCTCCCCACCATGGCGGAAATTCGATCTTCTTGAAGCAGTTCTCGGCAAGATGACCATTTTTGCCGCAAAGAGAGCAAGTCATGATTCCTCCACGCGAATCTGGGATGGGACGAGAAAGATTTTGCGTTTGAACCTCAAAACTAACACCACTTGCTCGTTCTTCATGTATCCGAGCAATGGACTTAGATTCTTCGTCTTGTTGCAGAACCTGATAGGCTTCGTCGAGGGGAGGCAATGGTGTCCGTGATAGAAGTGATGATTTCATGGCACCGTAGAGAGATTCATCGATTCCCATAAGAAATTGATGAAGTTTGTCTTCTTCTCTCTCTTTATGATATATCATGGTTTTTACCCTGTTTAGGCCATGATATAAGTCTTTTTTATAGAGTCTTTCTAGTGTTTTGTAGTCCTTTAGAGTCTTTTACAGGTTATAGCACGTTTGGAGCATAATTGGAGATATTGGAGCTTTCTGGAACATTCTGGAGCGAAGCAGAAGATCCGTGTAGCTGAGACATCAAAATCACCTGAGTATCGATCGATACCCCTGGTATCGATCGATACCCGTCGAGGAAACAGAAAGATCGCGACTTATTGAAGAGTTGAAGAATTGTAGAATTGGCCCAGAAGACTTTGATATTTACAAGATGGCCCAGAACGTGTTTTAGCTTATAAATTAGGTTTTCAGCCACCTGTTGAGGCTAAGCTTTATTTTATACGCTTTATTTTACTTTGGTTTGAGAGAGACAAGTCTGAATCTCCCTTCGTCCGAGATCAGATCTCAAAACCTCTTGTTACTCTTTCTATTTTATTGATGATTTATTCAGTTATGTTGATTGTTTCATTCACCATGTCTGAGTAGATCCACTTTAGGTTTAGGGTTTTCTCATAAAGGATTTCTTTGAATGCTAGGTTAATTATTTGTTTAGGATTCGCTATCTGAATTAGTTCTTCGCCATAGGTTGTTCTCAAAGCTAATTCTAGGTTGACGAATCTGGAACTTAGATTTTAGGATAATTGATTAGGCACGAGAGTGCGATTAATTACATGATAGAACCTTAGGTGAGCAAATTGATTATTCGCAAAGAGATTTGGTTTAATTGATTTGTGAACATATCAAACATGAACTTTAAAGCTGATTTAGACTTTAGGATTCGCAAAGAGATTTGGAATTCCTATGATTTAGATTTAGATAGTTTTTGCAACGAGAGTTGGTTAGCTATATTTTAGTGATTTGAGTTCTAGAACTGTGCGTAATCTGAATCCTTTTAGTTAATTTAACTGCATTCATTGATTTCCTGAGAAAAACCATGGGCCTATATTTTCCTCCATTGATTTACAACACTTTTAATTGCGTACTTGTTTTCGTTTACATCCTTTGATTTAGCGTATTTTGGATCTATATAATCTACTGTGTGTCTCTGTGAGTCCTTGTGTTCGACCCCTAGCTATACTACTAGGGGTGGGCATTTTAACCGAACCAACCGAACCAAACCGAACTCAAACCGACCCAAACCAAACCATAGTTAATACCCAACCAATTGGTTGAAGTTTTCCTCAACCCGAACGGTTCGGTTTGGCTCGGTTTAAAACCGAACCGAACCGATAAACCAAGGTGTTTTTGTTAATTAGATAATTAATAATATTAAAAATAATAACACATAGTGATAGTTTTATATTAATGATATATAAGCCTATATAGACTCATATAAAAGAAGAATAAACATTGACTTGTATAATTAACTTATATTTAAGTTATTGGCTTGTTGTAGATTCATTTTAGTGGTACGGGAAAGACGAAACCATGAATTTTTTCATTTTTTTTAATTTTGATTAAGTGGAATACTTTCAGTTTGGTTTTAAAATTTTAGGGAATAATTTTTTTTATGACTTCGTTTTGTTTACGTTTCGTTAGGATTCTTGTTTTTATAAGTTGATTTTCTTAAAACCAAACTAAAACCAAAACAAAGTACAACCGAACCGAACTAAACCAAACCGAACTAAGCCCAAACCGAACACAAACCGAACCAAACTTATTTCGGTTGAGTTCGGCTAGAGTTTTATTCAACCCGAATTAACAGAACCGAACCGAACCCGAAATTAAACCGAAATGCCCACCCCTATATATTACGACAACTGCTTTAGTATCTGAATAGGGTATTAATTTGAGCATATCAAATTTGGCGCCGTTGCCGGGGTGTCAATTCGCCATTAGATTTTAGCTAAAAAATTTGTCTAAATCGCCCGAGTATCGATCGATACCCTTAGTTATCGGTCGATACCCTACGTATATTTCAGTTACTTACGTTCTTGACTTTTGATTTCAGGTGCATGCATAATCTTGAAACCAGAAGCAAAAAGAGCACTCCGCTAGTTGATCTATCACTGGAACAGATAGCACTCGTGGAACGCACAAACAGGAAAGCAAAGAAATCATCTAAGATGAACAACAATCAATTGGGGTTTGTTCGTGATGCAGCTGGTGCTTACAGAGACCAAGAGGGTCGGTTGTGCAATGAGCAAGGACAACGTCTGGATGGAGAGGGGATCGTCATACCACCTGCTCCTGTTGTCGCTGAGAATGTCGCTGGGAACGCGAGGAATGCTGTGGTTAATCGTGGAAGAACGATTGGTGAGTACAACAGGCCGGATCAGTTTTTCGCCAATCGTTCAGCAATTCGTCCTCCTACGTTTGAGAGGAATGACTTTGAGCTGAAGTCTGCTTACTTTGCTCTTGTGGGATAGCATCTCTTTCATGGTCTTCCTCATGAACATCTGATGGACCATGTGGAGAAGTTCGAAGACTTGGTCACTAGCATCAAGAGCAATGGAGTGTCCTACGACTATCTCTTCTGCAAGCTCTTCCCCTAATCTCTAGGTGGAGATGCGACCTACTGGCTGAGGCAGCTACCTTCTGGTTCGCTAACTACTTGGGAGGACACTAAGAGAGCCTTCCTGATCAACTTCTACGATGATGCACGATCTGAGGATCTGAGGAATAAAATCTCCCAATTTTCTCAAGGACCTACTGAGGCGTTCAAGGCTGCTTGGACGAGATTCAGATCGTATCAGAGAGATTGTCCACATCACGGATACTCTGATGTGCAGCTGCTGGGTATCTTCTTTAGAGGAGTATATTGGAGGTATCAGATAGCTCTGGACGCTTCGAGCAATGGTAATTTCAACACCAGGTACCCTGAGGATGCCTATGTGTTGATTGAAAACTTTGCATCTAGCAGTAGCACCAAGAGCGCAGACTTCGAGCGCAAGAAGCTGGATGGTAACATGGATGGGTCGCAGATCGCTGAAGTTAAAGCTCAGCTGGATTCTATGCACAGTCTTCTGCTGGGAAAGACAACAAAGGTCGTCCACTTTGCTGCTGAGAATGAAGTGGAAGATGTTAACTACATTGGTGGTTCTGGTTTTCAGGGTCAGCGATTTGGGTACAACACCAATCGAAACTTCACCAACTATGCTCAGCAAGGAGGGTACCAATCCCCACCACCCAAAGCTCCTAAGAGTAAGATTGAGGCTATGCTTGAACAGCTGGTTCAAGGGCAGGAGAAGATGACAGTAACCTTCAATGGGAAATTGGATGCTGTGTACACCGATTTGAGTGGAAGGATCGAGGCTTTAAATACGAGTCACAGGATGCTGGAAACGCAAGTAGCTCAGACTACAGCAAATGCCAAGGGAAAGACGGTTCATTCACACAATGCTCACGTCAATGCAATCACTTCAACTGCAGAAAATTTCGATGAGGATCCTGAAATCACCAGAGTATCGATCGATACACCCTGGTATCGATCGATACCAGCCCAGGCACTTGCTCGAATGGATCCAAAAACCTGTGTATCAATCGATACCCCATTGGTATCGGTCGATACTGAGGTTATTTCTGAGGAGACACCTGAGATGTCAACTGTGGTGCCTAAAATAGTTGCAGAGAGAGTCTATATACCGAGGATACCTTATCCCAGAGCTCTTGGGAAGGCTAAGAAGGAGGTAGAGGACGTAAGATGCAAAACCATGGATAATCTGATTGTGGAGCCTCTTGATGATGATATATCTCCCAAGGACAATTCAACAGCGAGGGTATCGATCGATACCCTACCTGGTGTCGATCGATACCCCTCGCAGAACGAGCCAGAAACTGTGAGAACACCTGAGTTGATCGAAGAAAGAGTTCGCAAGCCCAAGAAGCTGAATCCTATTCCTCGACACCTCATAGATCCTATCACTCCAAAGCAGCTGCGTGACTTTGAGAATAGGGTACGAAGGATACCCCACTCGTTCACTTTTGAAGAAGCTCTAGAGGACTGGCCTCTGCTAAGTCACTTCAAGGACTGCAAAGAAACTGAGGAAGAGATCAAGGCACTCTTCATTAAAGCTAGAGGTGCAACACCTCCACTGAGACAGTTGACTAAGAGGGAAGACCCAGGGATATTCTCAGTTCCATGCTCTATCTCTAGAGTTGAATTCAAAGAGTCTCACGTTGACTCAGGAGCCTGCGTCAATGTCATGTCCAGGGAAATTGCAGAGAGATTGGGAGCTGATATTCAACCTCCAAAGACATCAATCATGTTCGCGAACGATTCCACTTCTCTTCCATATGGGGAAATCGCTGATTTGATGATCACAATAGGAGACTGCCTGGTTCCTACTGATTTTCAGGTTGTAGAGATAAATGCAAAATCTCGTACGCAGTTGATTCTCGGAAGACTGTTCATGGCTACGGTTGGTGCCATTATGGACACACCCAGCAAGGACATCTCATTCTCATACATTGACAAGGAGGTGTACTACAATGCCATCCCTATAGGAACTCCCACACGTATCTCTTGCATCGATGCTGTAATAGGAGCGACGTTGATATCAGAGCCTTTAGAAGAACCTCCTAACGTGCCTACTGTCGCAGACATTTCAGTTGAACCGCCCAGCATACCCAAGGAAGTTGTCAAGAAGGCTAAGGCAACAAAGAAGAAGAGAACCAAGAGCAAAAAGGTCGAGAATCCCATGTCACTTTGATACCTCAGAAGTACGATGGAGATTCGATGGAGTACAAGGTGAAGTGCAAAGGAGCTTCGAAGCCATTCTTTAAGGCTAGAATTCTTCTTACTTCGGAGCTGAAAGAGAAAGGACAGGAGTTTGTGGAAGGCATGTTGAGCAAAACTCTGAAGCTAGCAATGTCAAGTTGTGGAGCCTGTTTTGGTGCAAGCTCTCATTTCCATCCTGCCTGAGCGGCAGTTACAGTCAAGCTACTGATGTTAAACGAGCGCTCGGTGGGAGGCAACCCACTGGTGAGTCTTTTATTTCTTTTATTTTTCGTTTTTGTGTCTTGAGTGAATCAGATTGGAGCAAACGAGGAGAAGCTGAACTGGCCTTGACGAAATTGCCAGGGTATCGATCGATACCTTGTTGGTATCGGTCGATACCCCGCAGGCAATGATGAAATTCTGTGTCGACTTAAGCCTGTATCGATCGATACAGGATGTGTGTCGGTCGATACTCTATGTTCCAGCAAGGTAACTTCTTGTTTTTCCCAATTTTATTCTGTTCTTTTGTTTTCTTTCACTGACTCTAGGATAGATAACACTGGGGACAGTGTTGTTCAAGTCTGGGGGAGGTGTCTGCTGACATTGTTTTTGTTTTTCTTAGAGTCATTCGTTTTATCGAGTCAAAACTTGTTGGAGATAATGATCCTGTGCTTGAACCTATTGATTTGATTTTGTTTTTGAGTGCACAGTGTTGCAGGATCAGTTCTAGTTCGACTAATGAAAAATCCAAAGACTGACCAGTTGACTAGAAAACATCCATGTCTCCAGCAGAGTTCTTCTAAAGCCTGAGCCAAATTTTTGCACTTCGTCAATGTGGTTAGTGTTCATAGAGCTTGATTCATCATTTATATCTGATAAAGGAACCCATGTGTTTAGAGTTATGGTATCTCTCTCCCCTGTTATAAGTTGATAAATAAGAGCATAAAATATTGAAATGATTTTCTTCTGAGTAGAGGGTTAGGAAAATTTCCAGCGATCCCATTATTCTACTTAAGAGGGAATGATCACACAAAGGATTGGAAGCGAGGTTAGGATTTTCCTATGATGCCATTATTCGCCTACATCCTTTGATACATTGAGAGGGAAGAACTGGAGATTTGGTGGCAAACACCATCAATACTCGCGTCTCATACCTTGATATGTATATGCAAAGCTGAAAAGAAAAGAAAGAACATAATAAGAAATAAGTCTGGGGGAGAGAAATAATACCAAAAGTGTGAAAAATGGTGGTTCCTTGTCATGATATTGTCTGGTAAAGAATCTAGAAGGTTCTTGAACATAAGCTGCAGCGATGAAACTGGCGATGAGGGTTTTACTTGAACAAAGCTGTGGGATAATGTGTGGAGTCTGGAAAAGCTGTGAATGTCTACGGAGAAGTACATGGTGGTTAGATCAAAAGCTGATTAGGTGACATTTGGGTACTTGGAAAGAGAGTCATTTCGATGGTTCATGAACATGTGAGTTTCTACGTTTTCAAACCTCTTTCTCTGTTTAGTCTTCTATTTGCTTGAGGGAGTTGATATATCATGGTTTTTACCCTGTTTAGGCCATGATATAAGTCCTTTTTATAGAGTATTTCTAGTGTTTTGTAGTCTTTTAGAGTCTTTTAGAGTCTTTTACAGGTTATAGCACGTTTGGAGCATAATTGGAGATATTGGAGCTTTCTGGAACATTCTGGAGCGAAGCAGAAGATCCGTGCAGCTGAGACATCAAAATCACCTGAGTATCGATCGATACCCCCTGGTATCGATCGATACCCGTCGAGGAAACAGAAGGATCGCGACTTATTGAAGAGTTGAAGAATTGCATAATTGGCCCAGAAGACTTTGATATTTACAAGATGGCCCAGAACGTGTTTTAGCTTATAAATTAGATTTTCAGCCACCTGTTGAGGCTAAGCTTTATTTTATACGCTTTATTTTACTTTGGTTTGAGAGAGACAAGTCTGAATCTCCCTTCGTCCGAGATCAGATCTCAAAACCTCTTGTTACTCTTTCTATTTTATTGATGATTTATTCAGTTATGTTGATTGTTTCATTCACCATGTCTGAGTAGATCCACTTTAGGTTTAGGGTTTTCTCATAAAGGATTTCTTTGAATGCTAGGTTAATTATCTGTTTAGGATTCGCTATCTGAATTAGTTCTTCGCCATAGGTTGTTCTCAAAGCTAATTCTAGGTTGACGAATCTGGAACTTAGATCTTAGGATAATTGATTAGGTACGAGAGTGCGATTAATTACCTGATAGAACCTTAGGTGAGCAAATTGATTATTCGCAAAGAGATTTGGTTTAATTGATTTGTGAACATATCAAACCTGAACTTTAAAGCTGATTTAGACTTTAGGATTCGCAAAGAGATTTGGAATTCTTAGGATTTAGATTTAGATAGTTTTCGCAACGAGAGTTGGTTAGCTATATTTTAGTGATTTGAGTTCTAGAACCGTGCGTAATCTGAATCTTGTTAGTTAATTTAGCTGCATTCATTGATTTCCTAAGAAAAACCCTGGGCCTATATTTTCCTCCATTGATTTACAACACTTTTAATTGCGTACTTGTTTTCGTTTACATCCTTTGATTTAGCGTATTTTAGATCTATATAATCTACTGTGTGTCTCTGTGAGTCCTTGTGTTCGACCCCTAGCTATACTACGACAACTGTTTTAGTATATGAATATGGTATTAATTTGAGCATATCACTTTAGCGATATCTTCCAAGGTTTTGTCTTGTTGATAATCAGATAAGCTTGTCCAGAGTTTTGTAAGTTTCCCGTAATATGCTTCGAACGGTAATCCTTGTTGGCGACAATTTGCGAGCTCGGATTTGAGTCGCTGAACCCGTTGCCCGTTTTTCATTGCGAACATCGCTGTATGCTAAGCTTGAGCATTGCGATTTGTCAATGGTGAGTTTTATCCAGGAGATGACTAATGCGTTATTTGCGCACCAATCCTTGTAATCTTCTGAATCTGTCGATGGTGTTGGAATTGATCCATCGACAAATCTGAATTTCTTTCGTGCAATCAAGGCTAGACGGAGACTTGAGAACCATTCGTCGTAGTTGGGACCGCGAAGTGAAGGTCGTGAGATAACGGATCCAGGATTATCACCAGAGGTAAGGTCGTATGGTGATATCATTCTTCGTGCAACTTCAACCCGAGGTTTAGGTGAAGTGATCGCAGTTTCAACAGTCTCTACCATGGTCGTGTGTCAGAGAAGCAACAAAGAAGTGGATCTAAAATAAATAAAAACCAGAAAACCTAAAAAAATAGGTTTAATGCTCTGATACCATGTCAAAAAACCTTAGTAGTGATAAAGGGTTTTCTTATTTGATACGATACCAAGGCAATGCCTTATATACACATAGATTCGACCTAAATACGTTAACATAAAACGCACACAAAGATACAGCCCAATACATGGCCCAATAATAATAAGCCTCTCCAACGTACTCCGAGCAAGAATTCGCAACATAAACCGATGGAGTGCCCACGAGACGCGATTTCCATGTCATATCCTTACGATCCCAAATAAATTTAGAAGGCAACTCCGAATAAAGGAGGATTCGAGCATCGTTACACACACGAATACACTCCAATCCAAACCAAAAATGTACTCCATCGATTGAGGGCACCCAGATTCACATCATCTGGATACAAAATCCTCGGGTCAGGAAGATGAAACGGCAATACGTGATGACCTTGACAGTAAAATTAAAAAAAAAATTAGCAAACAACGAACCAACAAATTTAGTCAAAAGAAACAACGCAACCAGTATTAAGCAAACGAAGGAAAAAAAATGAAAGCGCAATACACAAGTTAATAGGAACACAAAAAAACTTTACCTCTCGAAACTATCTCAAAACTTAGAACCAAGCCTCCGAAGATAAGACAACAAACACTGCTAGAAATTTCAAGAGGTAAAGATAAGAGACGACGGGATATAGAAGAAAAGAAACAAACGCAAAAAGACACTAAATTAAAAAGGACTAAACACATGAACGTGATACACACGAAACGCATACCTACACAAAGCAGGACCGATCGATGTTCAAACTTGACGAATGTCCAAAAGAGATAACACCACCTACAAATATTAATTTGCAAAAAGACGCCTAATTATTTTGAACCCTACAAACAACAAACAAAATGAATAGAATTCGAATTTAAATTGCAGAAAAAAAAAGCATACGAAAGAAGAATATGGAAGACTACTTTGCACTTAGTTTTCGTCTATGGTAAGAACACTCAGATCGTGAACCTACACAGAGTAAAACAATCCGATTACAATGTTTCTTATACAATTAAATACAGAATATATCAAATTAAATAAAAATACCAAACCAAAGAGATCATGACTATCCAAACCACATTGAATAAATTAAATAACAGGTAGAAACATATCGACCACTCACCCAATCCAAAGAACAGACCCATAAACACCACAACCACTTTCACCTTAGTTAACACGAACCCTAACAAAACAAAATACAAAAAAATAAAACCCATATTAGTTACGCCAAAAACAAAAAACAAAAAAGAAACATAGAAGCTAGAGACGATAACAAGAACAGCAAAAAATAGATCGTTGAACATATCTATTACAAAACAAAAAGATCACAGAACACCCTAACTAAGAACAATAAAAACAAACAACATGCAGATAGATATCGACCACTCACCCAAACCAAAAAACAAACCCGTAAACACCACAACCACTTTCACCTTAGTAAACACGAACCCTAACAAAACAAAATACAAAAAAATAAAACCCATATTAGTTACGCCAAAACAAAAAAAAAAGAAGCAAAGAAGAGACGATAACAAAAACAGCAAAAACATATTGTAAAACATATCAATTACAAAACAAAATCACAAAGAAATATCGAGAACTAACCTAAACCAAACAACATACCCATTAGCACCTCAGTTGTCTTCAGATCACTCAACAACAACTCTGCGAGAGAAAAAAAAGGGAACTCATATTAGCAATGTTCCATACAAAAGAAAACAATAAAAACGAGAAGAAAAAAAACAGAAAACACAGAAACCCTAAGACTAACATCAACTGCTCACATACAAATTAAACGAAAAAGACACGAACACGAAATTAAAACGGCTGAAACAAACCAAAAACCAATGAGCAACATCAGACTAAATCATGATATATATATAAAGCCCTGGTAAATCTAGGGTTCTCACAAAAGAAACAACGACTAAACCTAAAGAAAATCATACATGAATCACGAAAAGAAGAGTAAGAAGACGTGGTATTTGTAACCCCTACACGTTCTAGGGTTTTCATAGTTTCTTTAATTAAGATAAGTACAAATATTAGATACGCAAATCGTCGAAAATATGCATTTTTACATTTTTAATATATATGTAGCCGATTAATCATGATTGAAAAAATAATAGTCTAGGGTTTTTATAACTATTGGGCCAACGAACATGATCCAAATTTTAGGGCTAATATTTTGAACTTAATACATAGCCCACCAAGCTACTTAGGGTTTCTCGAAAGGCGACAGCGCTAGGGTTTCACCTTCTTCGTTAACCCATTCATATCTAGCAAGTTTACGGAGCTCCGACGTCCCCCTGCTTCCCTTCGCTTGTGTGCCCCTCACACTTCCTTACGCTCGTGTAGCGCTGTTCTCTACGGCCCCTCCATTTCTTTGCGATTGCGTTAGCCATTTTCTACTTCAACTTCTTCCTCAAGTTTCCGCTGCTTCAGCTTTTCCCTTGCAAATCCGGAGATGTCTCGTTGATACACTAGAGAGGAGAAAGGGAAGGCAATCGCTGGTTCCTTCAGATGGACCCGAGACCCTCCGATCCGCCTCCCTGACGAGGCCAACCCAGAGTTGATTGAAGCTAATAGACTTACCCTCATTGGTAGGGTCCTGAATCCATTAGCTCAACGGACAAAACACATCATAGGGTTTATGCCTCAGGTATTGAGATTGGAGAATAGGATAGTGGGAAAGGACATGGGTCCTGATAAGTTTCAAAACACATCACATGGGCCCAATATCCTCGGGAGACGGATAAAAACAATCCCTCTGGACACAGCCGACAGAGTAATGAAATCAGAGGGGAAATAGAGCCGCTCCGTCAGAATCAAAGTCTGAGTCAAAGACAGGGGTCCTATAACAGAGGTAGTACAGCTGGGCGCAACCGATCCCCTACTTACTCCTCAGGAAAAAGAACAAGAAGAAAGCTCATGAAGAGCAGCTAAAAGAAGATCCGCTCTGGATAGATTAGTGGAGCCTCTTTTCTACCAAGAGAATAGACTCTGGATGGAGGGCACTTCTCTGCAAGCTGAGCTTGGCATCCCTCAGCTTCCCCTATCAAAAGATCAGAATGGTCTGCAGCCAGAGTATGAAGATGATGATCGAGTTCCCGAGACTGCCGAGGATGATTTACGGCCTAAAAATAATAATAACCAAGCTCTATATCGAGACAGGTTTGATAGACGTACCTCCACTTCAGACCTTTCTTCTGAAGCCACAATACCAGATCTCCCTCCGTTTCAAACTGAAAAAGTCCCCGCAAAATTCAGGCTCGGACCAAAAGGGATCCCATCAAAAAAGAATAAAGTTGAGCCAAGAAAAATAGTTCCTAAAAGGAGAACAACAAGACTGTCTCCAAGAGTTGTAGCGAAGTCTTTCATTCGATCCACTACTTCTAGGAAGCGTCTCCTCTACAGCCCTCTCACTGGAGCTCAAGTAAAGCGTAAACTAGCAATTAATTCCCAATCCCCAAGGAAGAGAGGTAGTTCGGAACAGGGCAGGATTATGGCAAAGAACAATAAATCCTCAAATCGCCTCTCTCCTTCTTGTGTCCCTCGATCTGAGGTTATTCCAAATGCAGCTCTTGCTGCTTCTATCTCTAAGGTCTTAGTGCCTTCTACTTGTAAGGGTTCGATGGTTTTCCAGAAACCATCCAGTAATAATCAATGATTACAACCAGTTGGAACTGTCAAGGGCTTAGAAACTACCTTACAGTTCGACGCCTTATGGACTTAAGACTAGATATTTTCCCGGATATAACGTTTCTCATGGAGACAAAAAACCACGACGACTTTGTCTTCAGTGTATTTCAGTGGATGGGTTATGCTAATAATTTTACAGTTCCACCAATTGGACTTAGCGGAGGTCTTGCTCTCTTTTGGAAACAGGATACTCATCTTGAGATTATATCTTCTTCCCCGAACTTCATAGACACCCGCATAAAGTACAGATAACAAATGTTCTACTATACCTCCGTTTATGGCCATCCTGAGAGCCAAAAACGACATGAGGTGTGGAATAAAATCTCAGAATTAGGAGCTGGTCGAGATGCTCCGTGGCTGCTCTCAGGAGATTTCAATGAGATCCTCGACAATTCGGAGAAAAAGGAGGCCCGAGAAGGAACGAAGGCTCTTTTATTAACTTTAGGAGCTTCATCACCCAGAATGGGCTGTGGTATGTCAATCTCTCTGGAAATCCACTCTCTTGGAGGGGGATGAGATACGACCACTTCGTACGTGCCCGCTTGGATAGAGTCGTCTCAAATGATGCGTGGATTGAATCATTCCCATCTGGTAGGTCGGAATATGTCAGGTACGAGGGAGCTGACCATAGACCTGTCATTACGTACATCGACGACTCAAGGGTAAAACGCAAAGGAATGTTTAGGTTTGATAATCGGCTTAGATAGAATGAGGAGATCTTTCAGCTGATCTCAAAGACATGGAGTGACGCGGAATTAGACCCAATTCAAGTCAAAATCTGCAAGTGTCGGCGGGAAATAATTAAATGGTTTAAAGCCCAGAATCGTAACAGTGCTAAACTGATCCTTGAGACTCGTGACAGTCTAGAGGATGCCCTCTCAAGGGTAAAACGCAAAGGAATGTTTAGGTTTGATAATCGGCTTAGATAGAATGAGGAGATCTTTCAGCTGATCTCAAAGACATGGAGTGACGCGGAATTAGACCCAATTCAAGTCAAAATCTGCAAGTGTCGGCGGGAAATAATTAAATGGTTTAAAGCCCAGAATCGTAACAGTGCTAAACTGATCCTTGAGACTCGTGACAGTCTAGAGGATGCCCTCTCAGCAGACATTCCAGAGCCAGACACAATTGCTAGACTTACGGCGATTTTGGAAAAAGCTTATAGAGAAGAGGAACTTTTTGGAAACAGAGGAGTCGTCTCTTGTGGTTGCATAGTGGTGACCGAAATACAGGTTACTTCCACGCCGTGACAAGGAACAGGAGAACCTGCAACCGATTCACAGTCATTGAGAATGACGAAGGTTCAACTTTCCATGAAGAACACGAAATTACACAGGTCATCTCGGAATATTACCAAAAAAATCTTTACCTCGCAGGCCCCAAGTGATTTTCAGATTGTTCATGAGGTCCTAGAACCTCGGATAACAGAAGACATGAATGACTTTATCACCAAAATTCCTGAAGAAGCAGAAATCTGGGTTGCGGTTAAAGCAATACATCCGAGTAAGGCTCCAGGCCTCGACGGCTTCTCTGCTGGCTTCTTTCACTCATACTGGTCCATCATTGGGTCAGATGTGGTAAAGGAAGTTCGACAATTTTTCATCTCTAGCTCATTTCCGCCACAACAAAATGAGACGCACATGCGCCTTATTCCCAAAATCATTGGTCCCAGGAAAGTGGGAGACTTCAGGCCAATAGCGTTGTGTAACGTCTTTTACAAGATTATAGCAAAAATCTTGACTAAACGTCTTCAGGCGATCCTCCCCAACCTAATCTCGGAAAACCAATCAGCTTTCGTTTCAGGTCGGGCCATCTCGGACAATGTCCTCATAACTCATGAAATTCTCCATTATCTGCGTAATTCAAAAGCAAGACATCGATGTGCTATGGCTGTCAAGACTGATATGAGCAAGGCCTACGATCGTATTGAATGGGGTTTCCTTCAAGCGGTTCTTGAACGACTAGGATTTCACAAAGTGTTGATTAACTGGATAATGGAGTGCGTATCCTCTATTTCCTACTCATTTCTAATTAACGGAGGTGTATCCGGCAAGGTAACTCCATCTAGAGGTCTTAGACAAGGAGATCCCTTATCTCCCTACCTCTTTATACTCTGTTCGGAAGTGCTATCCGGCTTATGTAGCAAAGCTCAACTCGATGGAACCCTTCCAGGAGTGCGAGTGGCAAGGAGTAGTCCCCAAATTAGTCACCTCCTCTTTGCGGACGACATCATGTTTTTCTGTAATTCGGATACAACTAGTTGTCAAACCCTGGCCAATATCCTTCATCAGTATGAAACAGCGTCGGGGCAGTGCATCAATGTGAACAAATCCTCGATTACTTTCTCCGCAAAAACACCTCTAGCGAGAAGACTTCGAGCCAAGTCTGAACTGAAAATCCACAACGAAGGTGGGGCTGGTAAGTATCTCGGAATACCAGAAAATTTCGGCCAAAAGAAACGAGTTATATTTGCGGGAATAGTGGACCGGATTAGACAGAAATCCCACAGTTGGTCCTCTAGCTTCTTATCTCCAACAGGGAAAGAGGTCTTGCTAAAATCTGTCCTCTCGTCAATGCCAACATACTCCATGTCTTGCTTCAAGATCCCGATATCATTGTGCAAGCAAATTCAGTCGATTCTCACTCGATTTTGGTGGGATAGCAAGCCCGATTCCCGTAAGATAAGTTGGGTGTCTTGGAAGAAACTCACCATGTCAAAAAACGCCGGCGGGCTTGGTTTTAGAGAGGTTGAGGCTTTCAACGATGCACTCTTGGCAAAAGTGGGAGAACGGCTACTCAGCCGCCCTAATTCCCTCCTTGCCCGTGTCCTCATTGGCAAATACTGCCACACAAAGTCTTTCCTGGATTGCCTTCTCCCATCCAACCCCTCTCACGGGTGGAGAAGCATTTTGGTGGGGAGAGAGGTACTGAAACGAGGAATGGGCTGGTTGATTGGTGACGGCAGCAACATAAACATTTGGAGCGACCCCTGGCTAAGTAAGGAGGAGCCACTTTGCCCAATGGGACCGCCGCCTCTGCTACTATCAGAGCTTAAAGTTGCAGACCTGATGCTTCGTAGTGGATCTGAATGGAATTGGAACCTCATTCGTAGAGTTTTACCCGACTATGAGCATCTTATCCGACTGATTCCCTTGGCCTCCTCGAGGTCTATTGATAAACTAGTCTGGTTGCCGTCAAAGAACGAGAGGTACACTGTCAGGCCAGGCTACGGGCTCACGTCCACACCAAATCTGCCTAATCTACTCATCGACTTCAACTGGCAAAAGAACATCTGGAAGCTGCATACGGCCCCAAAGATTAAGAATTTCCTATGGAAGGCGGCTGTCGCAGCACTACCTGTAGGAGTTCTTCTGGTGCAACGTGGAATCCATGTGGATTTTGGATGTATGAGATGTGGAGCTCCAGAGACTGTTACCCATGTTCTCCGGGACTGCACTTTTGCTCAACGGGTATGGAGCTTAGCACCTTTGCGATCTTTTGAGCACCTGAACTCGGTCCATATCTTGGAATTCCTATCGAGAGCTTCGTCGTTAATTAGTCTCCCCCCGGTGGGACTCTCCTCTGCATCTCTTCAGTCCTGGATTTGCTGGAATTTATGTACTTCTCGCAATCACCTCATCTTCTGCGATAGGATTTACTCAGACCAGGATGTCACCAACAAAGCTATAGTCGAGGCTCAAGCTTGGCAACATGCCCAAGAACAATTGCCCAAAGTTATTCCCCTTACTCAACCCAATGCTCTAACGTCTGTGTGGTATGCTACAGGACACAGCTGATGGGTTGATGCTGTGTGGCATCGGGAATCTATGACATGTGGGTTAGGTCTCGTTTTCCGCTCCAATGCGGATGATTCGGAGGTTCTCCTCTCAACATCGCGACTTCATGCCCTCTCGACGCTCATAGCGGAGGCCTGGGCAATCCGTGAAGCGTTGTCTCGAGCGAAAGAGATGTATATCTCAGAGTTACATGTTTTCTCCGACTCGCTAACTATCATCAATCTTCTTAAATCCGATGAATTACATACGGAGGTTCATGCTATTATGCTATGTTCGCCTTTTTGCGACGTCCTTCGACATAATTTCTTTTGATTTTGTTCCTCGTCTAGCCAATTCTAAGGCAGACCTCCTTGCTAAAGACGCTCTCCGAGCTGTACTTGTCCCGTAATCCTTTAATAAAAGGCAACTTTCGACCCAAAAAAAAAATACATAGCCCATCACGAAATTAAGAACATATAAATACAGCCCAATTACGATTTAGATTCATTAAGGGTAATTCCGTCAATTCATAGACGAAACACAAGATTAACACATAAAAGGGCACCCCATCGATTTTTTAAAAGATGTGCAAAGGGTAATTAACCACGCCGAGAATTAATGAGAGGCCTCGAAAGCCAAAAATTACCTCGCTTATATTATATATGATATGATCAACGATTTCGAAATATTTTCATCATAAAGTCAGTGAACAAATCATATAAAACAAATTCGAATAAAGAAACGTTATCAACTGTGATAGTAGGCTCAGGAACGGACACAGAATCATTAATGAGATGGGCGAGAGCATGGCCGCCGAGGAACAGACGCATCTGTAGATACCACGATATGTAGTTTGTCGAAGTGAGCTTAGTTATACCCATCATATTGATTGTTTGAGTTTTGTGATAACACCAGTTTTTGACCATTTTTATGGATCACTTTAATATCTTTTGCAAGTGTTTTAACTCCGTGTTTAATGGTTTTCAAGCGATTTTCATGTTTTAGTGTTTTGAAAGACATTTCAGGTAACTTGGGTGCATTTCGGAACAAATGTACGTTTTTGGATAAACTCAGACCGTCAAAAGTTTTGCAATCAAATAAGACCTTCTCACAGTCTGATCATCACCAAATTTGGACACAACAAATTAGATTCAACCAGATTTCAAATGCAATTGAATTGGAGACGATCTGATGGTTGGATCCTTAAATATACCCAAAGCACTGAAGGCAGATGAAACTGCCTCGAAAAGAAGTCCACCGCGGCAGGAGAGCCCCGACCCGCAGCCAAGCAGCATTTCGCCCCGCCTGGAGGAGATCGACCCGCGGCCAAACACATGTTCACCGCGGCCAGAAGCCATGCACCCGCTGCTAAGCTCAATTCGTCCAAAACAAGTCTTTTCTTCACCCGAGGCCAATTCCGTCTTTCCACATTAAACCCTAAACGAAGTGAAGACTATAAATACTTATTTATAGGTCTTTTAGAACAAGGATATATAGAAACACAGACTCTTTTACGTTTTACGGCAGAATCTAATCTTACAACTTTGTTCTTCGTTTTGGAGCAAGGATTCTCGACTCGAGTTCTTCGATAGAGAAGCCTTCTTCATCCCTTTTCTTTTCAATATATTGATTATGTTTACCTTAGCTATGACTGAGTAGTTCTCTTGTTGGGTATAGGGTTTCAAAGGGGCTCTCATGGTTCGATTTCTCATTAAGTTTTTAGACTAGGATACCGATTAGGGTTCTTCGTTTTATCCTTTCTCTTAATGCATGTTTGCTTGATTGATCTCCTTGCAACTGAACTTAGGAATTCTTAGAACTACGAAAGTACTGGATCCATATGCTTGACATAGGGTAAACGAGCAAACCCGTCACAAGATTTTGAAAGTATACTTGTGGAGAGATTGTGAGCGTTAACGACTTTTGAGTATTATCACTAACTTTTTGTGCGGACAGAGACGAAAGCTACCGGTCGAGTACTAAAGTTGTAGGTGTGTAGGGTGTACGAAAATAGACAACACATAGTGTCCGTGTTCTAAGTTCAAAAATCCAAAGACGACAAAAAATCGCTTTAGAAATCCTAGCAAAGTCTTAGTGAAAATCGGCCATGAAGCTTAGAGATTACCTGTTGTCCAATGTTTCGTTTAATTGTTTTACAACCTCGTTTTAATCATTTACTTGCTCACTTTCTGTTTTATTTCATTGCTTAATTTAGTTAATTTTTCTAGCTACAATCGTGACAAAAAAAACCCATAAAATTTTATTTACGTCTAGACACAATTTATAAATTATTAGAAATTAGACAACGTCATCCCGTGGATTCGATCCGTATATAGAAGAATAAGAATACAAAGACAAGTGGAGGAGATGGTGGAAAGGAGCGTGAAGAGGAATGTGGGGAAGTGTTTGGTGGAGTGATTGGTGGAGTGATTTGTGGAGTGTGAACACAATTATAATCTATACTAATATGCCCCACTGTCTGCGCTGATAAATTTTTAGGGTTTGTACTATAAGATTTTTTTTTTTTATCTTGAGGATCTTGAAATTATAATTATTATATCATTTTGGATTTTCCAGGATTTTTCTGAAACCCCTAATTTGTGTTTTCTTTGATATTTAAATTTTTATACGAAAAAAGTCATGTTTCTCGGGACAAAAGATGATGACTTGAAAAATCAACCCTGTTCTTTTTCCTTATTGTCCCATTAAAAATCTTAGTCATTAAAGACGATGACTTGAAAAATCAACCCTCTTCAGTCTTAGCTTCTTCCTTTGAATCCTCTTCACATCGACCACATGTTTCTTCATCCATCGACAACAAAATTGACAAATCAATGTGGATGAACTATTGACGCTACTGTTAATTTCTTTTTCGTTAAGGCTTTCGTTATTATTTGTTGTGTATAGCTTTTAATTTGGTGGGACTAACAACCTTTTGAAATTTCTTGTAATATAAGTGTGAGAAGTCAGACTTCGGTCAACTCACGACTTGGGCCAACAGTTGGGCTTAGTACAAGTCTTAGTGTCAAGTTGGGTCCAAGTAAGTTTATAGGGTTTCTTTGTTATAAATACAAGTGTTTAACAATAGGAATACATAATCCAGACTCTAAAGATTACGAGTGCCTTATAGGCGGCTCGTAGAGCTAGAGAGAGAATAAGGGTTTTCTCTGGGGAATCTAGTTCTGTTCTTTGTTCTTTCTTGTTTGTTGGGTGTGAGAGAGATCTATATTGTGAACCACATCGGATGTGTTTTTCGATTGATTCTTTATAGTGGATGTTGTGGCTCCAGGATCCACCCCAGACGTAGCGGTTAGAGGCCGTGAACTGGGTGAACAATTCTCGTGTTCGTTAATTTGTGTATCGAAGATAGATTGGGACAAAGAGGATTCAAGTTTAAATCCTAACAAGTGGTATCAGAGAGTCAGACTCTTCGATTCACAGATTCGACGGGAGCATCAAGATCTCACAGAATAAGAGAATAAACAAATTGGAAGAACTGGTCGAACACGTTGAAGCTTCTAAGTGAAACAAGGTTTCAAAGTTTTTTTTTCTTTCAAGTTTCTGGTCATGTGTACAATCACATGTGTGAACTTGGTAAGGGAAAAACAGAGAGAGAGAGAGAGTCTTCTTCTCGGGAATAGTTGATTGGAGGAACGAGGAAACCACCGGAGGTTGTCGCTGGAAGTATTCGCCAGAGGAGACAGAGACTCGCCGGAAATCGCCACCGGGAGAAGAAGCTTCGGGAAAGGTGCATGTTCGAGTCTTCGGAGAGGAATCGCCGGAGATGCAAGTACTCGCCTGGACTTGCAGAGATTTTGGAAAAGATTCACGGCGAAGAAGCGGTTCGACTTGCGGTTGGAGTCGCCAGTGGATTTAGGCTGGAGGGCTCCGGAGAACGCGCGTCGGGGAAGGAGCCGCTGGAAGGATTCGGCGGAAGTAATCGTCGGGGAGGAGTCGAATCCCGGCGAGAATCGCCGGAGAAGAAGAACCTCCATCGAAGGAGAAGCTTCAGGGAGCAAGGTTCGTCGGGGATTGAGTGAGTCGCTGCCGGAGTAGACGTCGAGTCGCAGGAGGATTTCGGCCGGAGTAATCACCGGGGGTGAGTTGATTCCGGCGAGAATCGTCATCGGCGAAGGAGCCGCCGGTTTTCTTCGCGAGACAGGGACGACGTCGAGGGCTGGCAGCGAAGGAGCGCCGAGTAACGCCGGTGGGAATCACCGGTGGAGGCCGCAGGGATGGAGCGCCGCCGTCAAGAACAAGCGCCGCCGCTGGAAGTCTGTCGAGGAAGACGATAGAAGGGAGAAGGAGGCTAGGGTTTCTTCTGTCTGGGCCCTTATTGGGCCAAGAATCAAAAAAAAAAAAAAGGAAAGAAGAAGAAAATCGGGATGGGCCAGGAAAGAAAAAACAAAAAAAAAAGAGGATAGTTGGGCCTGTCCGATTTTGGGCCTCATTGTTTTCTGTTGGACCAGAAATGAAGGAAATTTGAATGGGCCAAATTCAATTTCTTATGTACCTGTACGAAATTTTTTTTTGAAGTTTGTGGAGAAAAATTTCAGTGGGCCAGGGATTAAAACAAGCCCAATTTTAATCAAAGGAAAATTGTCTAAAATTGCATAAGGGAATATGCAAGGAGAATGGACATGAGCTCAGGGGACAGAAAATATTCAGAGAAGTTGAGACAGAAAAGTGCAACATAGAGATTGGTTTAAGGTGGAGTAATTTCCGGTATCAGATGGATTTTGGTTCAGATTAAGATCAGGGAATCAGAATTGCATCGTCAATCTCAAGGGTCAAACCGTGGAATCACAAGGTACAATTTGTGATGTTTTGATTGGTTGTTTCTGGTTGCTCAGGGTCTGCAAAATTCAGGGAATTGAAGTCATGGGAGAACACAAGAGTTAGTGTTCAAGGTTCAAAAATTTGCCATTAGAAGAGAATTCATGGGACTGAGGGACGCCTTAGAAGTTTGAATTGTCTGTGTGTTATTGGCTATTTGAGGAGTAAGAAAATATTTCTAGATTCAGTTCAAGGAGAGTTGCATATGAGTATGGAACAAGATCAAGGAATCTGTTGGGGTCAAAGACAGATTGTTATGGTTTGAGGAGTTTTGGTTTGCAGGCTTAGTCTCAAGTTGGTGGATAGAGGTCCAGGAGCAGATGGAGATGTCTACAGGTTCAAGCATAATCAGGTTGCAATCGGGGTTAGAATGAAAGCTTTAGAGCTTTGTTGCTTGATGGTGGTGAAGACATCTGGATATCAGTTGCAGGTTTTAGCAATTGAAGAGGGATCCAAGAAAGGATCAGAATGCAGATGGCAAAAGCTGCATTGGGAAAGGAGAACAAGCAGAGTTCTGGTATACCTATTTGCATCTTAGAGAAGTATGGTGGATGAATCTTTTGCAGGGTTGACTTGCAGGGAGCTCAAGTGAAGATTCATGTTGATTTCTAAGGGAAAAGATGCTAGTGTCAAGATAGGTGGATTTGCATACATGTGATGTGATGCAGGGTATGTTTACAGCAAGGAAACGGCTTCAAGGGTTCTAGAGATGAAGTGCTAAGGGTTGTAACATGGTGTCTCGGGCATTTCACAAGGTTGTGGATGTGAGACAGGTTTACCAAACAGTTCGAGTCTGTTGGTTGGATGGTTCTGCTGATGCAGAAGGGATTTGAACAGAAGGTTGAACAAAGGTATTTGTATCGAGAGTCTTCTTAGCCAGGTGGAGTTAGGAGGAGGGTTCTGCAGGCAATAGCAGCAATGCAAAGTGATGTTCAAAGAGGTGTTCAGGTTCAGTGATGTCTTGGTAAGTCAGAGATGGTTTCAGGGGAATGAAGCATAAATGACTTAGAGGTTTTCTGCAGTTGATTCAAGAGAAATTGGTTTGTCAGCAAGGTTCTATAAAGCATGATGCATGAACATGGTTGTGTCGAAAGTCTGTTCAGCAGTATGGTTGGATGGCGTGTTCTGTTAGGAGTAACAGCGGTACAAAAGGAGTTCAAGGCTGATATGTTTTGTCAGAGAAGGTGTTGAATCAGGGATTGTTTCAGGTTTGAAGCATGTATGATTCAGGGATAGCTGCTCACAGTTCAAAGAGTGTTTGATTAAGCTCAGTGTACAGGAGAAGAATCAAAGAACACCAAAGTGAATCAAGTTGCAGAAGGACAAGTTTACATGAAGATCAAAGTGCCAAGTCTAGAGCCATGAGTCAAAGGTTCAAATGGCAATTCACAAGGAGATTTCAAGCTGGGATCAAGGTGGAGATTCTAGAAAAAGCAAACAGGAAGAAAGACAAAGGAACAAAGATTTGTGGAAGAGTCGAGAGCTGTCTGAATCTGAAGGTGGAGATTGTGAGAAGTCATACTTCAGTCAACTCACGACTTGGGCCAACAGTTGGGCTTAGTACAAGCCTTAGTGTCAAGTTGGGCCCAAGTAAGTTTATAGGGTTTCTTTGTTATAAATACAAGTGTTTAACAATAGGAATACCTAATCCATACTCTAGGGATTCTGAGCGCCTTAGAGGCGGCTCGTAGAGCTAGAGAGAGAATAAGGGTTTTCTCTGGGGAATCTAGTTCTGTTCTTTGTTTTTTCTTGTTTGTTGGGTGTTAGAGAGATCTATATTGTGAACCACATCGGATGTGTTTTCCGATTGATTCTTTATAGTGGATGTTGTGGATCCAGGATCCACTACAGACGTAGCGATTAGAGGCCGTGAACTGGGTGAACAATTCTCGTGTTCGTTAATTTGTGTATCGAAGATAGATTGGGACAAAGAGGATTTAAGTTTAAATCCTAACAATAAGTTAAAGCAAAATGTGTGGAAACTGACTATTCAACACAAAGACTTTTTACTCTATTTGGTCAACGTGAATAACACTTTGTACAAAGACTATATTTGGCCAAGATGAGTGGATTTGGAGCAATGGCTATATGTATATAAAGCGATGGCATGAAACCAAGTTACCATCACAATTTCCATTTCTCGCTTCTTTTTCACTATTGATTTTCAAGAAAGTTAAAATAGCTTAAAGAAGAACGAAAGGCTCTTGAAACTCAATGAGTATCATTCATATTGCTCTTTCTTTTCTTTTCTTGTTTGTTTTTATTTTTCAAGATGTGTTTGCGTCTCCTACTAGACACTCGTGTCGTCTGGAACAAAGGGATGCACTTCTAGAGTACAAGAACGAGTTTGAGATTCGGAAGCCTTCTTTTGATAAGTGTTATATTAATGGTAGCTTTGTGAGCCCTTATCCGAAGACGGAGTCATGGGAAAATAACATTGATTGTTGTTGTAGGTGTGGTGATGAGCACACCCCCTTTTTCTTTTTCTTTTTACTGTTCACAACCTGTTTGGCACTGTTCACGACATGCCGGGTACTGTTCACGACGTGCCGGTGTACTGTTCATGACACGCCGGGCACTGTTCACAACGTGCCGGGTACTGTTCACGACCTGCCGGTTACTGTTCACGAACCATCACGTCGTCCCCAAAAACCGGAGCGCTTTCTGCTCAACTCCCACTATAAATACCCCATTTGGTATTCATTATCCGACACACAAAAAACTCTCATTCTCTCTCTCTAAATAATTTTCCCTCTCTAAAAAGAGCTCTCCCAGCTCGGCGGCTCTCCCAGCTCGGCAGCTCTCCCAGCTCGGCAGCTCTCCCAGCTCGGCAGCTCTCCCAGCTCGGCGCAGCTCTCCCAGCTCGGCGCAGCTCTCCCAGCTCGGCAGCTCTCCCAGCTCGGCAGCTCTCCCAGCTCGGCAGCTCTCCCAGCTCGGCAGCTCTCCCAGCTCGGCAGCTCTCCCAGCTCTCCCAACTCTCCGCAGCTCTCCCAACTCTCCCAGCTCTCCCAGCTCTCCGCTCTCTGCAGCTTAGAGCCCAAAAAAATTTTTTTACCCAAAAACCCCTAAAATCTAACGAAATTTTCTTTTAAAATATAAATATTTTTAAAAAAAATATGTAAAAAAAGAAGACTTAAGCCCAAATTTGTTTTTTTTTTGTTTAAAGGCCCAAAAAAGGTTTTTGCCCAAGGGCCCCAAACAATCTTGAGTCGGGCTTGCCCATATAACTCTATGCCACATAGTGCTATATTTCACTCTTTTGATTTTTGTTTTGTAAACTATATGTTCCTTTTATTTGGTTAACCAAACAATTTAATTAATTTAAATATGCATGTTGACAGAAAAAAAGACATGAATGGTGTAGTTAGCATCTTATACAACATTTTAAAATCTAAAATAAATTTATTGCGACATATCTTAATACTTAACTAGTTATTCTTTTAGTATGTGTTTATGTTTCTATCTTTTAATCTACATTAATTTTAACTATACTTCCAGTTATTGTATGGATTATATTGATATATTGGGATTAAATATTGATAGGGTGCCAATGGAGCTGACTGTTATAATACAATATGTCCTGGTTTTGTTCAAGTCTCAAAAACTGATATGTTAAGTGGGCCTTATCCTTATCCACGCGAAGGAGAACTGGGTGTTTATACTAGTATTCAACAGGTAATTCACATTTTTACTAACTATATATATATCTTTGTATTACATGATATATCAAATCTAACATGTATGTTTGTTGACAAAAAAGGATAAAAAAACAGGACATTGGTGGACAACAGATATAAGAAACTATGAACGAGATATACCTATTGGTTACTGGCCGAAAGAACTATTTGATCTTATAGATAAAAATGTGGACATGATTGGAGTTACAGGAGCAGTCCAGGCTTCTCCTTCTGGTATAAGCCCACCAATGGGTAATGGTCATCTACCTACGACAGATGAGAATAAGTCTGCACGCGTTAAAAGCCTTGAAATCATAGATTCTAATTTTAAAACCAAACAAAGTGACAAATACAAGTTAGAAAAACTATTAGATAACGACAAATGTTATGGTTTAAGAGATGGAAAGACAAAATATTTATTCAAAGCATCTAATTTGTTCACCTATGGTGGACCTGGAGGAAATTCTTGTGGAATCTAATACTATTAAAAACTTATGTTTTCGGTTATTATAATGAATAATTTGGACTGATTTTTATATGGGGGCACAACACGACTGGTTTTTATTACTTCTTATGTTCTAATATAAGTGATGTTTAAGGTTTTTGCACACATATTAAGGATTTATTTAATTTTTATTTTTTCTATAATAAAAACATCATTTATTATCGATTTAAACACAATTCAACCAATAAGAAAACAATCTGCAGAATACAAATAATCAAAAACAATAAAAATTATTTAATTTTGTATTTAAAACTGAAAACATCACTTATTTGAGAACATAAAAAATCCTTAAAATATCACTTTTTAAGAAGGGAGAATTGAGAATTTAGAGCAAAAAATGGGAACTATTGTCCTCTTAGTACTTATTGGGAGATTATTGTCCCCTTAGTATTTATATTAAGGGTAATCCAATTTTACCCCTTAAAATAATAATAATCAATATTTTTCTTTAAAAAAAATTAAAAAAATTAGGCATTGATAAGAAAAAAAAAGATTACACGACAAAGGAAATATTTTGGAATTAAATAAAAGGAAAAAAGATTACACGACAAAGGAAAAAGTTTTAAAAAGGAAATATTTGATCCTTTTAAGGAAATATTTTTAAAAAGGAAATATTTGATCATGTTAATGAAAAAAAAAAAAGATTACACGACAAATGAAATATTTTTTGAATATTTTTTAGGAAAAAACGTTTTCAAAACGATTTAAAAAAGGATAAAAAAATATTTTTGAAGATTTTCAGTTGTTCCTAGATTTCTCTCAGATTTTGTTAACCTCTTGGTAGAATATGTATTCTACATTCAGTAGAATCAAGACAAAATAGTAGAACTTATATTCTATGACAAACTAGAATATAGAGAAAATGGTAGAACGTCTATTCTACAAACAGTAGAATATAGAGAACATGATAGAATGCGAATTCTATAATTAGTAGAATACATACAATATTGTAGATAACGGATTCTATAGGGATAGTAGAATGCTATACAAATAGTAGAATACATATTCTATACTTGGTAGATTTTAGAGCCAATACTAGAAACCAAATTCTACAATTAGTAGAACATGAAAATAAATATTTTTTTAAAAAATTGTTTTTCTTAAGATAAATTACACAATATATATTACTTACTTAATATGAATTTTCCGAATTTCTAAAGTAAGTATAAATATTTATTTTGAATTTTTTATATTTAATAAATGGTATTTTAGTCTAAAAGTGGTATATCTCAAATAAGTACTAAGGGGACAATAGTTCCCATTTTTTGCTCTAAATTCCCAATTCTCCCTTTTAAGAATGGAGGGAGTAAGAATTTTTTTATTTTATTTTGTTTGATATTGTTACATTAACTAGAAATATAATTAAAGTAATATTAGTATCACAAAGTCATTGAACAAATCCTTTTGTCCAATGGCCTAAAAGGATCACGACGAGGTCGATCTCTTTGAAATGCTGAATTGGAAGTGTTTCTTTGGGCGATGAGAGAAGTTTTTTGCCGAGAACGTTCTTAAAGTTACTTTTGAATCAGAATAAGCAGATGATTGAATCTCTAGAGGATTGTCAAGCTTTCTCTTTGGAAATGAATGTTTTTAAGTCTCTTAGAGATAGTTTTATTGATTTCTCTATTCAGTTGATTCCACGTTGTAATAATGTCCTTGCAGATTATTTCGCGAAAGAAGCACGAGATTTTTCTTTTTTCCCATGTAATTCTCGTTGTTGGATTAGCACCCTCGTCTTGTTCACACGAAGTGTTTAATCTAGGTCTGGGCATTTTACCCGGACCCAAAAACCCGAACCGGAACCGACCCGAAAAACTCGGTTCGGATCGGGTTCGGTTCTCATTAAATATCCGAATGGTTCTCGTGGTTAAGTAGTTTCGGATATCGGTTCGGGTCGGTTAATAACCGATACCCGAAAAGAACCGAAGTAACCGAACACTTACATACATGTGTATAATAATATCATCACTTGTCTTCGCCGGTCCACCTTCTTCTTCGATATCCCCAAAAGCGAAAGTGTAAAACCGTAAAGAAATCAAGCTGGAGACATCAATTCGACTCGTTCTTTCTTCTCCTCCTTCTGAGATTTCCAGAAATCAGTCTCATGTTGTTTTCTTCTTTCTTAATTTCACGAAATTTGGAATATGCTTCAACCTTTAATTTCAATTTCTGTGGCCATATTACAATTGGATTTAGCTAATGTTTCTGAGTTTGCTAGCTCGTCAAGATGTAGTTTGAAATGCAAAATGCCTTAGATTTAGCAAATGAACTTGCAAATTTTGTTGAACTGAGTCTCGTTTCTCTAATTGCTTTGTTGTCTTTTTGCATATGTTGCAGATGCGTCTTAGATTGTAATTGTCTCTGTCTCTTTCTATTTACTTGCAGATGGATCTTCACCATTCGAAGAACAAGAGAACATTGAGGTAGATATGGAAGACACTCTTGAGGAATTAGCAACTCCTGGTACTAAAAGAAAAATGAAGGATGCTTCAGGTGCCAGTGCAGCTACTTCGAAGCCAAATAAGACACAAAAGACACATGCCACAAGGGCAGATGCATGGGAGCATTTCAATAGGACAAAAGAAGACCGTGACAGGTGTTTATGCAATTACTGTAAGAAAAGCTTTGCATGTCCAACCAAGTTAGGGACATCAAACCTCAACAAGCATTTAACAAGCTGTAAACAATACAAGTCATGGCTTGCTGGTCGAGATGATTCTCAAATAGTCATCAATAAAGGTGGAAATCTTCAGTCTGCAAAAGTTTCAGAGCAAGTCTTTAGAGAAGCATGCAATGAGCTGATTGTTTTAGCGGAACTGCCACTTTCATTCATTGAAAGTCCAGCTTGGAGACACTTTTGTGACAGAGTTAATATGTATCACCCACATTCAAGAAGAACAGCAGTGATGGATATAGTTGAGATGTATGTGAGAAAGAAAAAAGCTTTGAAGGAGTTCATTTCTATTAAGAACCAGCGTGTATCTCTTACAACTAACATATGGATTGCACAACCAACAGGTTATTTTTCTTATTTATGTATACATTTGTTGTCTTATAATGTATATCTCGTATATGATTCTAGTTTTGACAGTAAATGTTTTAATTTTTATTTTCAACAGGTGCAAGCTATATGGTGGCCACAACTCATTTTTTCAATGCTTATTGGAAGTTGCAGAAGCTCATTATTGGCTTTAAGTACGTTCAAGATCATTAAGGTCAGACCATTGCTAAAACTCTCCTAGATTGCTTAGTAGATTGGGGTATAGAAAAGATCTTCTGTATCACTGTTATGCTACTGCCAATACATCTGCACTTAGGAATTTTCAGAGAGAGTTTAGTTTAAAGAGTTATGAGGCTTTTGTATTAGAAGGTGAATATATGCATATGAGATGCAGTGGGCACATCATCAATTTGATTGTGCAAGATGGTCTGACTAAAATAGGTGATAATGTTGCTGCTGTTAGAAATGATGTTACGTATGTTAGGTCATCAACACCTAGGCTACAGTCTTTTGAGTTTAAAGTTGAATCAAGAAGGGTGAGAAAGGGCAGTTTGTCGTTGGATGTGAAGACCAGGTGGAATTCTACATACCTGATATTAACCAGAGCTATGGATTTTAGGGCTGCATTTGATAAGATGGAAGCAGAGGACAAACTTTACAGTGACTACTTCAAAGAACAAGTTGATGGTAAAAATAGGGTAGGACCTCCTATGAATAGTGACTGGGATGAAGTGGAAAGGTTAGTGAGATTTTTGCACATCTTTTACAACAGTACGTTAGTTGTATATGCTTTTAGTTCAGTAAATCCTTACAATTGTTATGGAGAGATAGTCACAATAGAGAAGTATATGGTCTCTTTGAGTAATAGCATTGATCCAGCTTTAAAGAAAAAAGCAGAAGACATGTTTCTTAAGTTTGATAAGTATTGGGATGGCATGAAGCATATCAACAAGATGTTGATTGTAGCAACAGTCTTTGATCCTAGGAAGAAGATGGAGCTTGCTAAGATGTGTTTTGAAAAACTATATGGGAAAGATAGTAGCGACGCAAAAGAGTTGTATGCTTCAGTTATGGTTATCTTGGTAGCTCTCTTCAACGAATACATCAGTAGTGCCAATAAAGGAACAAGCAATGTGCAGTCATCTCAGTCTTCTCAGCCATCATCTTCAAGTGTACAAGACCATACAGTTGAAAGAATGGATATGGTTAATGATATTTTACAGTATGAAAGGATGGAATCTGTTTGGAATGAGTTAGTTGAAGAGATAGGAGCCACATATACAAGGGATGAATTGGGAAAATACTTGAAGGAAATGGTTGAAAATCCTAAGTTGCTGCCTGGAATAGAGTATGATGTTCTTGATTGGTGGAAGCTGAACTGTGGAAAGTATCCAATTCTATCAGCGATTGCTAGAGATGTCCTCGCAATGCAGATATCTTCAGTTGCATCAGAGAGTGCTTTTAGCACTAGTGGCAGATTATTGGATCCGTATAGGAGTTGCCTAACCCATTACATGATCGAGGTTTTGATGTGTACTGAGCAATGACTCTTGTCTGATATACGAGCCAATGAAAGAGGTTTGGTTACAAATGCTCAGATTCTATCTGAGGTTGAAATGCTTGATACACTTGAGAGAGGTAATAAAACACCGTTGTATAGTTCTTTTTTATTCCATTTCTGATTTTCTAATGACTAACAGTCTAACACCATTGATTGTACCTTTTTCCAGATTTTAGATGTTCAGCTTCACAGCAAGAAGAAACAGAGTGAATCAAGCTTCTTTTGACTTGCCATTTTGAATTGCCAATCAAGATTTTTTCCCATGTTTAAACTTTAAGTTACGTTTAGACTTGAATCTTTCATTTTAATGTTTAGACTTGAATCTTTCATTTTGATGTTTAGACATGATATCTCCTTATTAACTTTGCATTTGGATGTTGATTTGAAATTGTCCAAGTTAAAAATTTCGTTTTGATGTTTAAAACAGGTTAAAAATTTCGGGTATTATACTACATTCGGATAAAATATGTGAAAAAATTCGGGTATTTTAGAACCCGATCCGAACCCGAAGGGATTTCGGGTATGTATCGGTTCCTCTACACAGATACATAACCGACCCAAACCCGAAAATATCCGAACCGAACCCGAACCGAATTTTATAAATACCCGAATGGATCCTCCAACTCTATATCCGAAAGAACCGACCCGGACCCGAACGGGTACCCGTATGACCATGCCTAGTTTAATCAATGGAGTATTTTTTAAAAAAAATCAATGAATCATATAAAACATATTCGATGCCAAAAGAAACCAAACAAACAAATAGATAACTCAAATTGTTTAAAATATCTCAAAAATATTGACTGGCCAATTACTTAGGTTCACTACTTATCGATGATCAAACTTATGAATCTTTGTTTGGCAAAATTTACGGCTTACCTTAGACTTTCGGTCTTCTCTGGCCTCAATGTAGAAACGAGTCAAGAACGGTGAGGACATTTTTGTCAATATGGCCAAATGTTCCTCAATGTCTTTGATAATACAGAAGTCCTAATAGCTTTCCACAGTTGCAAGATGACTCAGAATTCTTGTAAGAATGCTCTCATGCAAACTACTGAATATATCTTCAAGGTTCTCACTACATAGCTGAGTCTTCGTGGAAGATGGAATCGTCACTAAATATTCTCATTTTGTCTTCGAATACATTGATACAGTTGGAACTCAAATAAAAAAAAAGGTTCATAGCTTTGGTGTTTTGCCTTGGCTTCAAAATTTCTTGTATATTTTGAAAATCAAAACTATAATGCTTATACGTATATTTCCATTTCATGACAGTATGATCTAAAGACTTCTTTGTATGTTTTGCAATCCTCTATACATCTCATTCTTCCCACAGCTCTATCTGAAGATTCCATACGTTTAACATATCTTCGTGTTTGTGAATTGTGTAATAGATTTGTACTTTAGGATTTTTTCAGAATATTTCTGAAACCACTAAATTTTGTTTTCTTTGATATTTAAATTTTGTAAAAATTTAGAGAGCGGGGAGCAGCTCACCACAGAACAATGAGGAGGTGTGTTTCTCGGAACAAAAGACCATGATTTTGAAAAATCAACCCTGTTCTTTTTCCTTATTGTCCCATTAAAAATCTTAGTCCATTAAAGACGATGACTTGATAAATCAGCCTCAATAATTTCAATTCTCTCTTTCCTCTTCAATCTTATCTTCTTCCCCAGAATCCTCTTCACATCGACCACAAAACTGACAAATCAAGGTGGATGAACTATGACGCTACTGTTAATTTCTTTTTCGTTAAGGCTTTCGTTATCATTTGTTGTGTATAGCTTTTAATTTGGTTGGACCAACAACTTTTTGAAATTTCTTGTGATAAAAAGTTAAACCAAAATGTGTGGAAATTGACTATTCATCAACTCCAAGACTTTTGACTCTCTTCGTTCGACGTGAATAACACTTCGTAGACAGACTAGATGGTGAGTCAAGCTGAGTGGATTTGGAGCAATGGCTATATGTATATAAAGAGATGGCATGAAACCATACTACCATCACAATTTCCATCTCTCGCCTCTTTTTCATTATTGATTTTCAAGAAAGTTAAATTAGCATAAAGAAGAACTAAAGGCTCTTGAAACTCAATGAGTATCATTCATATTGCTCTTTCTTTTCTCTTCTTGTTTGTTTTTATTTTTCAAGATGTGTTTGCGTCTCCTTCTAGACACTTGTGTCGTCCGGAACAAAGGGATGCACTTCTCGAGTTCAAGAACGAGTTTGAGATTCGGAAGCCTTCTTTTCAGCGCTATGTGAGCTCTTATCCGAAGACGCAGTCGTGGGCAAATAACACTGATTGTTGTTATTGGGATGGTATCAAGTGTGATGCCAAGTCCGGGGAAGTGATCGAGCTAGACCTTAGTTGCAGCTATCTCTACGGCAATATTCATTCCAATACCAGTCTTTTTAGGCTTCAAACCTTTCGTTTTCTCACCACTCTAGACCTTTCATTTAATAATTTATATGGTCAAATCCCGTCCTCAATTGGAAATCTTTCACATCTCACCTATCTCCATCTTTCTTCTAATCAGTTTTCGGGTGAGATTCCGTCTTCGATTGGAAATCTTTCACATCTCACCTTTCTCCATCTTTCTTCTAATCAGTTTTCGGGTGAGATTCCGTCTTGGGTTGGAAATCTTTCACATCTCACCTATCTCCTTCTTTCTTCTAATCAGTTTTCGGGTGAGATTCCGTCTTCAGTTGGAAATCTTTCACATCTCACCTATCTCCTTCTTTCTTCTAATCAGTTTTCGGGTGAGATTCCGTCTTCGATTGGAAATCTTTCACATCTCACCTATCTTCATCTTTCTTCTAATCAGTTTTCGGGTGAGATTCCGTCTTCGATTGGAAATCTTTCACATCTCACCTATCTCCTTCTTTCTTCTAATCAGTTTTCGGGTGAGATTCCGTCTTCGATTGGAAATCTTTCACATCTCACCTATCTTGATCTTTCTTCTAATCAGTTTTCGGGTCAAATTCCGTCTTCAGTTGGAAATCTTTCACATCTCACCTATCTCCTTCTTTCTTCTAATCAGTTTTCGGGTGAGATTCCGTCTTCGATTGGAAATCTTTCACATCTCACCTATCTCCATCTTTCTTCTAATCAGTTTTCGGGTGAGATTCCGTCTTCGATTGGAAATCTTTCACATCTCACCTTTCTCCATCTTTCTTCTAATCAGTTTTCGGGTGAGATTCCGTCTTGGGTTGGAAATCTTTCACATCTCACCTATCTCCTTCTTTCTTCTAATCAGTTTTCGGGTGAGATTCCGTCTTCAGTTGGAAATCTTTCACATCTCACCTATCTCCTTCTTTCTTCTAATCAGTTTTCGGGTGAGATTCCGTCTTCGATTGGAAATCTTTCACATCTCACCTATCTTGATCTTTCTTCTAATCACTTTTCGGGTCAAATTCCGTCTTCAGTTGGAAATCTTTCACATCTCACCTATCTCCTTCTTTCTTCTAATCAATTTTCGGGTGAGATTCCGTCTTCGATTGGAAATCTTTCACATCTCACCTATCTTGATCTTTCTTCTAATCAGTTTTCGGGTGAGATTCCGTCTTCAGTTGGAAATCTTTCACATCTCAACTATCTCCTTCTTTCTTCTAATCAGTTTTCGGGTGAGATTCCGTCTTCGATTGGAAATCTTTCACATCTCACCTATCTTGATCTTTCTTCTAATCAGTTTTCGGGTCAAATTCCGTCTTCAGTTGGAAATCTTTCACATCTCACCTCTCTTGATCTTTCTTATAATCAGTTTTCGGGTCAAATTCTGTCTTCAGTTGGAAATCTTTCACATCTCACCTATCTCCTTCTTTCTTCTAATCAATTTTCGGGTGAGATTCCGTCTTCGATTGGAAATCTTTCACATCTCACCTATCTCCTTCTTTCTTCTAATCAGTTTTCGGGTGAGATTCCGTCCTCGATTGGAAAGCTCTCTCATCTCAAAACTCTTTCCCTCAATAGTAACAATTTCACTGGTGAAATCCCAGATTCTTTTGCCAGTTTGAAAAATTTGACGGGGTTAGATGTTGGTTCCAATAAGCTTAGTGGTGATTTTCCCGTTTCACTAAGAACCATGCAGTCTATGGTGAGTCTAGACATTTCCAACAACAAAATCAAAGGTCAAGTGCCTGGCTGGTTATGGACGCTACCAAATCTATCGTATGTGAATCTTTCCAACAACACTTTCATCAGTTTCGAAAGACCAACAAAACTTGGACTATCCTCTGTCCTGCTCTACTTGTTTGGCTCCCGAAACAATTTCATGGGAAAGATTCCTTCCTTCATATGTGCGTTGCGCTCTCTAAACACTCTCGATTTATCCGACAACAACTTCAATGGTTCAATCTCTCTTTGTATGGGAAATCTTAATAGTAATCTTTCAGTTCTAAATCTTCGTCAGAATCGTCTTAGTGGAGGCCTCCCGGATAATGTATTTGAAAGTCTAAGGTCGCTTGACGTCGGTCATAATCAACTCGTGGGAAAGCTTCCAAGATCTTTGATCCGTTTCTCTACCCTTGAAGTTCTAAATGTGGAAAGCAACAAAATCAACGACACTTTTCCGCTCTGGTTGAGTTCTCTACAAAACCTGCAGGTTCTTGTCTTACGCTCCAATGCATTCCATGGACCGATACACCAAGCCTCGTTCCTTCAGTTGAAAATCGTGGACATCTCACATAATGACTTCAGTGGAATTTTGCCATCTGATTATTTTGTGAACTGGAGTAAAATGTCATCACTTGGGACAGAGGACGATCGGTCGAATAAAAAATACATGGGAGATTCTGATGGCTATTACCACGATTCAATGGTTTTGATGAATAGAGGTGTAGCGTTGGAGCTGGTACATATCCTGAAAATATACACAGCACTCGACTTCTCCGGAAACAGACTTGAAGGAGGGATTCCAAGCTCCATCGGCCTATTGAAAGAGCTTCACGTGCTCAGCTTTTCAAACAATGCTTTCACTGGCCACATTCCATCATCTATGGGGAACCTGACAGCTCTCGAGTCATTGGACGTTTCCCAAAACAAGCTTTCAGGAGAAATTCCACAAGAGCTAGGGAATCTCTCGTACCTTGCGTACATGAATTTCTCCCATAACCAGCTTGTCGGTCTAGTACCTGGAGGTACTCAGTTTCGAAGGCAGCCTTGCTCTTCTTTCGAAGAAAACTCGGGACTTTTCGGCCCTGCTCTTGACGAAGATTGTGGAGATATCCACCACAGTCCCTCATCGCAACAGTATGAAACGACGGAGCCAGAGGAAGAAGATGAAGAGGCGTTAAGTTGGATTGCAGCTGCAATAGGATTTGTACCTGGTATTGCGTTTGGAATGACGATTGGATACATATTGGTTTCCTACAAACCAGAGTGGTTCACGAGTCCTTTTGGCCGAAACAAACACAGAAGCAGAAGCACCACAACTCATTAAGAGAGGTAATGTTCTGAATTTGATAGAATAAAAACTGTATATTATAATAGAATTTTCGGGGTTAATGAATAAATGATGTTAACGTTTTAAGCTATTTTTCGTTTTGTATAGCCTTTATGAAGAATCTTTGAAAAAGAGAATGAAGTATCCAAACCAAAGGACTGTAGAGAAGAAGCTTGTGGAGAAGGCAACCCATTTATCTTGTTTCCGTTTTAGCATGGTGTGTTTCTCTTGTACTGTGTTTTTAGCCAATGTTTGTATTTCTCTGAAATTGAACAATGAACAACTCTGTTTTCAAAACTCAAACTTATTCCTATGATCTGAGAGAGGTAGTAATGTTCTTGCTCCGACTAAATCAATCCTTCTTCTACCAAATGAAGAACAAAGATTAAAAGATGCAAGAAGACTGTGTCAATAACTAAATTCTTCTTCCTTTTTTTTTCCTTTTTTTGAAATGAGCAAAAGAAAATGGAAGTTGCTCTGAGCTTAATTTAATTATTTTTCTACATTACTTTCTTAGTTATGTCGTTTCAAGATGATGCAATCATGCAATCTGGATCTCTCAAGTACTCCACTAATATGTTTTTTTTTCTTTTCAAATTATTAACCTTACGTAAGACAAAATAAGAAAATCTTTTACTTAAACTAAGTAAAGACCAGACTCAACGCAAGGGGAGCCAATTTGGGATCGAACTACAAACGTTTCAGGACAAGGAATATTGGAGTTTCAAACAGAGATTCAAGTCCTGTCAAGAATACGGCACAAGCACCTCGTTTCTCTAACGGGTTACTGCGAAGAGAACTCGGAGATGATCCTTGTCTACGAGTTTATGGAGAAAGGTACGCTTAAGGAGCATCTATACGGCTCGGATTTGCCTTCACTGACATGGAAACAGAGACTTGTTGCCTTTTGGTACAATTTAAATTGGCAAACATTTTTTCTAAGATAATTAAAAACCCAATAATCATAAAAGACTTTCACCAGTCGCAAATTCGCAAAGTAAAAGATTATCCAGCAAAAAAAACCATCCTTTCAAGTCAAGTCAAAACAGAAACAATCATATCGAGCAAAAGTCTAAAAGGCAAAATCAATTCCCGCAAAAATTTTGTCAATCAGAGAGAGAGTTAAAGTAAAACTCCGACAAAAGCTTCTCATAAGTGATCATTAATGGAAAGAGAAGCCAAGAGATCACTTGGGCTTCCACTCTTGCCTTCACTCACCTGCGATGGCTGATTCACGTTTCTCAACACATCCAATGCTTCTGAAACTTTAGCTTTTAGAGCATCCGGTGACTCAAGCAGATGCAAAACTTCAGTCTGATCCATCTCCAGAAGCATACCAGTCACTTTGGCAGCGTTCTCGTGCTCTATCTGATCCACTAATGGGTATAGACTCTCACCTAGAAGCTACACAAATCCAAAAGGAAAGAGAGAATGTAAGTGAACTTTTCCTAGACCACACGATTTGAAAGACAACGTATTGAGAAAGACTTACTGTTCTCTGCTGACCAGGTGAGGCTTGAGCAAGGGAAGAAGCCAATGCACCAGCGGACATAGGCTGACTTAAAGGCATTCCATTCATGTCATAAGCAAATGGAAACATTCCTCCGGCCATTGGACCGTCCGGCATGTTTCTACCAGGAGGGTAACGGTATCCGGGTCCTCTTGGCATCATCTAGAGGAGAGAAGAAAGCAAAGCAAGGGCTTATAGAATTCTCTTGACCCGGAATTTTATGCCATGTTTTTTTTATCTAAGCACTAACTAACCTGTGGCTGCATAAAGGGCATTGGTTGCTGAGGCTGATGGCGCATGGGTCCATCACCTGACCGCCTGCCACCTGGTCGTGGGCCTTGCTGACCTGGCTGCATCATCGGGCCGAAATATCCTGGCCTCATTCCAGGAACCATCTGATGCTGATATCCAAATCCAGGCTATCACAACAGATTAAAGCAATTCAGATGAGTGGTTATTGATTTCAAATTATCTGAATTGCTTCTAGATTACATATCCGAGATGTTACAACATATGCTCAAATTATGATTCAAATCCACATTCATAATCTGGTTTGAATTCACATCATAGAATCTATGTTGATTATGATCATGAAAACTAGGAGGATTCTGGTATTGAAACGACTCTTGCTGATTTATATTCTGATTTTGAATATTATTATAAAAATTTGCAGGAGCTTGATATTGAACCTGTTCTTGTTGATTCTGATTCTGCATATTCATATGATGATATTGATGAATATGATCAGAAAATCCAATAGGGACAGTTACCGCAGCCGCATCTGCAACAACATCAGGAGGCACATCCGCAACAACAAGAGGTGCCGCATCCGGAACATCAGCAAGGGGAAGGGGAAGAGAGAAAAAGGTAGACTCACCGTTTTGCGAGAGGACCTGGATCCTGCGAGTTAGCTCATTGACATAATGATCAATGAAAACACGTAAATCTCGAATGTCTCTTGCATCAGAAAAATGATAGTCCATCATCTTCCCTTTGAGACATTCGGACATAAATTCGCTAAACTCAAACTCTCGATTCTCATCACGCAGATTCTTCACTTGTTCTTGTTCTTTTATGATTCTCTGCGATATATAGGCCTTTTGATCCACCATATTCTTGGTCCGTTGTAGCATCGGTACATCCATATATAAAGCTGAAGTGGATAGCCCACGGAGCTTCAAAATGCTGCTTTCATATCTTATGGATGAATTGAATTGGGCCGTCAAGTCTAGATCTAAAACCCGTTAATGAAAATTAGTTCGATTATGGATGACGCAATGTATTTAGATTTTAGCAACATGTCCTATTATTTTTTCGAATTCTAATTTTATTTCAAGGTATTATTATACAATTTCAGGTTACAGAAAATATGGCTTCCTCTATATTCTGATTAACCTAGATTTTACTAACTTTTCTTTTGTTCATTAAAACATATTTTTTCCTTTTACAATTTTCAAATATGAAATTTTAAATGTATTGAAACTAAGATTCAGGGATTATGTAACTGCATTACTAATTTAACTTCAAAACCCATTTACGGTAACATTTTCGAAATTAATAAACGTTTTTCGTTTGGATTTTAGTACAAGTTTTGCCGAATGAACTTTATTCCGTCGAGCCAACCCACTAATACTACTCAAAAACATGCTGGTAACTAATAAAATCGAATCATTTTCCTTTAGGTTAAGGTTAAGGTTAACTAAATATAGATTTTGATGATTTCCAGAATATATAGCCCGAATTGATGGTGTATGTATGGGATGGAGACGATGACATGTGGATGTGGGTCCCACACAAAGAATCGAGTGAAGGTCACTAGACTCGATACTATTTCGCCGGACCCATTCGTCGCCGATTTGGAGCCACGGAGGTTGGGAGAGTGGGACACACGCGCTGTGACTTCTAGTGAACGTGCCGTTAAGACAACGCTATTAGCTTTTAGATATTTCGATGCAGATATGTGGGACACGTGTAAGGTTGAGATCAATGGACAAAAGGTGTTCAGATAAATGGTCCCCTTAAAGGGTAATAAGAGGGATGCATGGAACAGAGCCTTCTCATGTCCATATCTAATTTTATCTATATGGCCTCTCGAATACATAGCCTCTAAGAGGGGTTTATGAATATTCCCTACTTTCTCACATTTATTCAATGTATCTCTCTATCAATTTATCTATCAATATGTATAGCATAGACTTTGTTGTTGTAATGCTTCTTCTCTCCTTGACGCAGGGTTACTGTACTGTAGAGCTAGGGGATTGACATGATGAATGGTTGGTTGGTTTGTTTTTATAAAGTAGAAGAAGATATATATATATATATATATGTGTAGAGATAGAAACCTCAGGAGCCATCCAGCGGTAAGTCCCGGTCTCAGCGGTCATCATCTCAGTGACGGATTCTTCCCTAGCAAGCCCAAAATCAGCAAGCTTGACAGATTGGTGATTCTCCGTCAGCAATAAGTTGTCTGAATTGAAAGCAAGATCAAAGAGTTTTGAAAGAAGAAGAAGAAGAAGAAAGAATGGAAGAAGGAAGGAAGTAGCAGTACCAGGTTTGAGGTCTCTGTGTATGATTCCATGGGCGTGAAGGCAGTCCAAGGCGCGGGCAATGTCAAGGGCAAAGCTCAAAGCTCGAGGGAGATGAAGGAGGTGAGGGCGGATGCTGGTGAGATACTTACGAAGTGACATCCCTGGGAGCAACTCGGTGACTATTACCATCAAAGGATCTTTGCACGCTCCTATAAACTTGACAAGATTTTGGTGTTTGACTCGGGACATCATATTGACTTCACGGATGAAATGGCTCTCCAGTGAATATTGCTCATCTGGGTTGCTCCCGCGCTGGACAACTTTTATTGCCACAATCCGGGACCCATACCTGATTGAAATTGAAATCGAAATTGAAATTGCAAAATTGAGCCCTACACAGACCTTCCTTGGTAGACTTTGCCGTGAGCACCTTCCCCTATTTTGGAACCGATGAACAACATTTTGGGATCCACAAGCAAACTCTCGTCCATCGTCAATCCCAACTCATCATATTCGCTCAATCCCAAAGCCGGCTAAGTATTTGCTTTGTGGCTAATTACTCGGTCATTGAGCTTGGGGTCCCACTACACACGTATGCTGATTCTGATTTTTTGTTATGTGAGTCTTATTTGATGATTATTCAACCATATATTTGTTGTATTTTATTTGATGATTATTCAACCATAAATAAATTACAACCATATATTTTAAAATATTGGAATTACATTCAATTTAATTATTTTCAATACAATTGGTTTTTTTTATATATAATAAATAACTTCAGGACTTGAAAGAAGAAGAAAAAAAGAGGCTTTATATTATTGTTGAAAAGGATACGCATTAGCGATCGAGAGAGATAGAAAGGCAATGTGGGGTTATAGACTCTATTTACAATTAAAAAAAATCATTTAATATATTGTTGTGAATAAAAAAGAGAGAGAAAAATTATTGTGTCTTATTTCATGAATAAAGAGAGATATATATAGGTTTACATAAACTTGTAGAGCAAGCTGAATAAAAAGAATAAGAAAACCGAGAATATTCTAAACCTCCTAGAATATGAGTCTTATAATGGGCATCCATATAATTAATTCATACCACTCCCCCGTGGATGACCATTATACAAAAATAATCCTGTGAAAAAATTTAAACCAATCTAACTTTAATTTGGAATCTATGTATTTCATACAAAATTAAAATGTGTATTCTTAAACTTCAATTCATATTTCATCAACATTTCAAGTTTGCTAGAAGAAAAAAAATTAAAATTATTAGTCAGTTTTTAAATTTTGTCATTCTACCAATATTTATGTAACTTACAGTGAGTCATCACCAATATTTTATTGATCTAACACACAATTGAAAAAGAAAAGAAAAAACAGAATGACGAATCCAACATTTTCACTAACTAGAACCAAACCATCTTTATTTTTAGGTTGCTTGATTCACGTTGAAGTTTTATAGTGTTCTTTAGATGTAGTAGGAGATTATAAGTTACAACACCTGAACACGGCCCAAGTTGTGTTACATGATATTTAGGGATCGGACCTCTATAAAAGTTGAACCGGCCCTGATTAGATCTCTTTGTCATATTGTAGATATGATGATGCCTCTATAGATTTGATATCTTGTATCCTAATGCATTGAATAACAACAAGTTCGTTCCTTCTTTGCCAATTTTTTACACTAAAAAAAGATCTTAACATCTAATGATTTTAATTTTTAAAGAATTTTTCGGTTGGGAATTCGCACCACAGTCGTTTTGTTCAAGGGCTATATCAATATCCTCTTCAATGGCGGCGCCAAAACTGACGCTCGATCAGGTTGATATCACCGCGGATACACTGATGGAATCCATGGGGGATGTGCAGAAGACGATGGCTTCGCTTCACTCGACGGTGGGTGACTTGATCAATTCCATGGCGGAGATATTAATATCCATGGCGGAGATGAAGGCAGCACTCCAACACACGACGGAATCGGTTAAACAAAAAGGTTGTAAACTTTCTTTCTAATATTCTCTAAGAAAGACCCAAAACATGGTCTCCATCTCACACACTCCATACCTTTCTTCTCCCCCCTCCCTCTTTATTGTATATTACCATCAATGAATAATCACACTATGCTTATGGTTTGTTGACAAAAAAGAAAAGAAAGAATATTCACTATGCTAGAGAATACCATGTGAAATCTTTTAATATGTTTGTGTTTTGTACAAATACATAGTAGAAGCCCTTGCTTGGATTGGATGGTTTAAAATTGAGGTTTAGCTCCAATGGAATCAAGTTCCTTATTGAACCACCATCACAAATACCTTTCCTTTCCCCTCTTTCTTCCATATACTCATCTTCCCCAAACTCCTACATCTATATCTCTGGCTATACTTGTATATATAAACACACACATACAAAACATAAATTCCCATTAGACCCCACACTCTGAATCAACCCAAATCTCACACTTACGAGATGGGTCGTCATGATACATACCAGAAACTCATCTTCTTCTGCCTATTATCCATATTGTTACCTGACAGTGTATTGAAGAATGTGGATGGCTTGGCATGTAACTGGGGGACACAAGCGAGCCATCCTATGCCACCAAACATAGTGGTGAAGCTCCTAAGGGACAATGGGTTCAACAAGGTTAAGCTATTTGAAGCTCACCCTGGTGCACTTAGAGCCCTTGGTAAATCCGGTATTCAGGTCATGGTCGGTATCCCCAACGATCTCCTGGCAACTATGGCATCCACTGTTACCGCCGCCGAGCTCTGGGTTCAACAAAACGTCTCTCAGTACATCTCTAAATATGGAACCGACATTAGGTACGTAAATTGTATTGCACTTCATTAGGCCAATAGCGAAAAAAACCTGCTCAAGTTTCTAAATCTTTGATAGCTATAAACATGTTTGGGTTTCTAAAGCTTGTATTTTTTCAGCTACAAAGATGCTGTAAGTTTCTAAAGATTGGAATTTTTAAGCTAAAAACATGTTTGAGCTTCTGAAGATTGGACTTTAAAACTAAAAACATGCTTCGAAAGCTTGGATTACGCTATAAAAAGTAAAATCATGCTTAAAGTTTCTAAAGATTGGATTTTTAATCGTTGTGATGAATTTAATTTGATCAGACATGTAGCCGTGGGGAACGAGCCATTCTTGAAGACCTACAAGGACAGATTCGTCCGCTCAACATACCCGGCGCTGCAGAACGTTCAGGCGGCTCTGGTGAAAGCCGGTCTTGGCCGGCAAGTCAAAGTGACGGTGCCTCTTAACGCCGACGTCTACGAATCCGGCGACGGTCTTCCTTCCTCGGGCGATTTTCGATCTGACATCAAAACCCTAATGGTCTCCATCGTTCGATTCCTCGCTGATTCCGTCTCACCCATAACTTTCAACATCTACCCTTTCCTCTCTCTAAACGCTGATCCGAATTTCCCCCGTGAATACGCCTTCTTCCCAGGCGGCGGAGGCACCGGCGGAGGAGCTAAGCCCGTCGTCGACGGATTCATCTCTTACACGAACGTCTTCGACGCGAATTTCGACACTCTGGTATCGGCGCTGGAGAAAATCAATATGGGGCTCTTGGTTTATGTATGGTCACATAGCATGTTTATTTTCTCCTCTATCTCCAAACTCTTGAGGTAATCAAACTGGTGGACAAGGTTCAAGCATGAAAAGACGGAAAAAGGTATAGCACATATAGTGAGTAGGAAAACAGAGTAAACCAAATACCTCAGGGTCATGACTCTGAAACTCTGTTTTATAACGAAACTCTGGGTGCCTCAGTGGATAATCTGTTTCTTCAAGATCCCTTCTGGCTCCACTGCTCTGTAATTGATAGCATGAAACAACATATAACCAAATGTCAAATTCCCATTTTTTTCACAAAACGACTGCAAGGCAAAGGCGGACATTACAGCTTTGGCATCGGTTCTCTCGAATAGAACAACCCGTCCTCCGCGGTCCCCAGTAGCAAGATGATCGCCGGAATGATCGAATTCAATTGCTGAAATTATATCAACTGCAGAGGAAACACCAGCTACAGTTTTGAGAATTTCAACTAAAATTCAGAAAAACATCCTCTATTAACAAATCAAAACAACAAAATGGAATCTAGTCACAAGCTCAACTACAAGCATACAGACTCCATTAAGCATAACAAATACAAACTTTGAACAAAAACCAAAACTTTCAAATGACCCATCATAGATGGAAATAAAAAAAAAACGTAATTAAATCGAACAATCCAATAACCCTCGATAGATCTATATATCCAGATTAAAAACCCTAATTCCAATTAGACAGATTAGATCGAATCGTAATCCAAGTCAACCGATGACTAACCTTCTTGGACTTCTTCACCGGCGCTTCGTTCACCGAAGACCTGAGAGAATCTCCAATCCAGAGGCAGAGATGGGTCTGCCGAAGCTGCGACGGCCTCATCATCACCGTTCATTCCCTCTCTGTCTCTCTCCGATTCACACACTGACACACACACACAATCTCCCTCGGATATGTAATCTAATGGCTGATCCGACGATCAGTAAATAGCCGGATCAGGACCGGTGATTAAAATTGCCGATCCTACAAATGTGCAGCTAAGTATCGATACTCACATACCTTATAAGACCATATGTGAGTATTTAGAAAAATTCTTAATTTTGAAAGCTTATATGGAATGATATTATTTGTCGTTTGAAATTTTATATGGAGAGTCTTAGAAGCCTTTAGCATCACCTGAGTGCCAATGTAGATTATAATTATTAGTTGTTTAAAATCTTATGTTGACAGAATTTGTATCAAATAAATATAACTTTTTTAAAGATAGTAAATTTTTGTTGTAGCAAATAATCAGTAAACAATTTCTATCATAATAAAGAAGTGGTTTCTAAATGTATGCGTATAGACACATTATAAGTAAAACAAATTATTATACAAATTATTTTATGTTATTATTGCATTAGGAATTAATCCACGCTGTGCGCGGAGTAATTTGATAAAACGTTTTAAAATTTAATTTTAAAATTTTTAGTTAAGTTAAAATTGGTTACTACTAGATAAATATGTACATATTAACATCACACAACCAAAATTTACGTATATAATATCCATCGAATAGGAATTAGAATTAGTTTCGTTGTGCGAATTAATATATAAGTAAATTTCAGTTGTAAAAGTAATGTGATGTTAATATATACCAAAATAAATTATAACCTAGAAATGAGTGGAGGTAAATCTGTTGTAGAATTTTTTTTTTTTTTTTTTTTTTGATATACGCCATCGGTTATCCGGTCGGCCCCGAGTAGGAACGCACCTAAATGCTACAGAGTGGATTTCAGTGACCCCGTAAGAGGTATGTACCACACTACCTGGCCTCAAGTTTAATATCTTCCGACTAAGTGCCAGCGGGTGGCCCAGCCGCCTGCATTATGGACCACAATATAAACCAATTGGACTGATGCCCAACTGACAGACTTCCCACAAAGCAATGTTTATTAGCGAGGGAGGAAGATCGGACACGAGTTTTTTTCACGGGTTATAAAATATTTTATTATAAACCCGCATATATGCGGATCCTAATCTAGTATATATATATATAAACTAAAAAAAGAACTTGAAAGAAAATTTAGTTCGGTTTTAGTTTCCACTTGTCAGACTCAAAAGGTAAAAAGGCAAACGATTGGCTTAAGCGAGAGTGTAACACAAACTCCAAAAGCATAAGGAACACAAACTCCAAAAGCATAAGGAAAACTATACAAACTTAAAGAGTCATTTCTTCTTCGCTCTCTACTGAGTGGTTACACTCTTCGCTAGATTCCTCGGCTGATCAACGTTGTGACCTCTCAGAACAGTCAGATGATAAGCCAATAACTGTCCCACAATAAAACAAAACACCATCACTTATGTACGCGTCACAAACCCAAAAAACAGATTAGATTGATGTTAAGAGATTATAATATCTAACCTGTAAGGGCACTATATTAACAAGAGGTTGTAAACAATCTTCCACTTTAGGAACTTCGATTGCTCGACAAGATCCGCTCGAGCTCACAGACGCAGCATCGACTTTTGAGCACATCACTATTAATCTCCCTTTGCGTGCGTGAAGCTGCTGAATCACGGATTGTTGTTTGCTGAAACAAGCATCGCGAGTGGCGATCACAGCGATGGGGAGATTCTCATCGACCAAAGCTAAAGGCCCGTGTTTCATTTCTTCTGCAAGTATTCCTTCGCTGTGCATAAGCGATACTTCTTTTACTTTCAATGCTCCTTCTAAAGCTGTTGCGTAGTTGTATCCTCTGCCAAACACTAGCAGTGACTGCTCGTCTATCAACAGTTGCGCAAGATCCTTCATTTCATCGTCTAGCTTTAGTACTTCCCTAACCTTATCTGCAATCAAATATGATATATACATTTGCTTAGAAACAGTCTTACGAAGAAGCACCAATGTGAAAAGCAACAGAAAAAAATACGATAGAGCTGCATACGCATAAAACATATATCTATTATAGAAAGAGTGAATGAGTCTCACAAGGGGATGACACATCACCACTCCTCTCCATGACACATTAACTTTCAAAATTAATAAAAAATAAATATTTTAATTTTGACATATTTTCCAAAAAATTAAAAATCTGATTTTTTTTTTTTGTTAACAGAACTTAAATTTTCGCATAGTCACAATATCTTTGAACTCTCGTACAAATTCATTTTGTTGATCAATTAATAGAACATTTCAACCAAAAACAAAAAGTAAATTAAATTAAATTTTCATAACATTTAAATTTAACTTACATAAATTTTGTTCAAAAAAAAAGAATTACATAAACTATATAGACGGAAAAGTAGGATTTAATGATAATGACAGAGATAAACAAGTTTAATTTGGCTGATAAATTAGATAGAGTGGATTGATCGGGTTATGATTGATGAATGTTTTTTGATAATTTTTTTTGTGAGACTTCGAAAACTTATTAAAATATAGTGGGTTGGTGGGATATTATTTGTTTTAATTTGACCATAAAGTTAAAATTAAAGAAATGAAGATCGAAGACAGAAAAATTAAGACCCGAAGGCATAAGAATCAAATCGAAGAAAGATGAAGATAAAAAATAACTTTCTAATTGTCAAATGACATTAATATTTCTTATTTCCGATAAATCATGTAGCTTTTCAATAGAATTCAGTTCAAATAATTTTTTTAATTGGTTTGAGAATTATTAGTTTAACTTAGCTCTAGAAGCAAAATTCTCCAACTTCCGGGAAGTCGTCCAGCAGCTCACGGGAAAATCAGATCATCATCACGACCTCCCCCAACACCAAAAGGGTCTAAAAATAAACCCTAGATCTAGAGGAAGTCATGATCATGATCATCATCATCCAGTCAATGACATGAAAAAGAGCCATGGATTCTGCATAAACTCAGAAGTTGAAGATCAAAAAGAAGAAGAGGAGATGGTCTCGATGTCGTGGAACGGCAATGGCAAAGAGAGCTCCGGTGGGTTCTTGAACGGCTTAAGAGATTTCGACGGCTTCATTCAGGAGCTATGTGAATTTCCTTATTCGCCCTTGACTATTGATCCTTCCGTTGCTTCTTCTTCTTCGCCTTACATGGCGGAGTTTACGCAGAATCTCACCATTTCGCCTAAATTTTTTTAAAATAGGTTTAATTTTAAATAAAATTTATATCTTCTTTATATACGAGAGGCTAGTTTTTTTTCTTTCTTTTCTTTTTACCATTAAAAGGTTTGACTTTTGGAGAATTTTGTGGATCGTGGGTTTAGGATTATCTAGTAATTATAGGTTTCTAATTCTCATTGGCTATTTCATGATTAAGTTCTACAAATATATCTGAAAACAACTAAAATCATCAATAGAATGATATCAGAATTTTCCAAGCTTTGTAGTAAGAAATCCTTATTTTTCTATAATTCTATTGATGTTACAACATATGCTCAAATTAAATATATTAGCTGTTATGGCAGAGACTTGGGTTAATCGAAGAGAGAATTGGTAAACTGTTGAGCGATGATCCTACCGTCATTGAGGATTCTCTTGCTCAATATGGTGATCTAGTCTATCCTGACAATAGCAGTGTACTTCACAAGTAATTTTCCTTGTCTCCATATCTTAAATTCTCTTTGAACTATATTCCAAGAGGGTGTAACCAGAAAATTATTTTCTCAGGATCGAGATGATCGATAAATATTTTGGGCTTGATACGATTGAAGAAATCATTGAGGCTATGGTGAGAGATCTTTGCCTAGCATAGGCGTGATATATTTTAACTTGAGGCCTCTTGATCGATTTGGCTTGAGAATTATGTCAAGTTCTAAGCTTTAACATCTATCCCGTGGCTTCAGGAAAATGAGGTTGCTAATTCTCGCAATGAATGGTGCATGAAAACTCTCAAACAAGTCAAAGAAGCTTCTCCTTTGAGCTTAAAGATTACTTTACAATCCGTGAGTCCTTTTTGTTTCCTTCTTCTCTGTCACTTCATTTTTCTGACTTTAGCGGTTTCTTCTCATCTTAGATACGAGAAGGTAGATTTCAAACTCTTGATCAATGTCTCACACTTGAGTACCGTATATCTCTTTGTGGAGTCTCAAAGACAGTCTCTGGTGACTTCTGCGAGGTAAAGTCAATCACCAATTTCTCAATCAAAGCATCATTATTCTTCATATATTGAATTTTTGTTGTTGTTCACAGGGTATTCGAGCCCGTTTGGTGGATAAAGACTTTGCTCCAAAGGTGCATAAACCATAAACAAACAGATAGCTATACACTTACAACTCCCTTTGGTTCTGGATGTTCCATGTTTACTTTTTTTTTGAAAATTCTGGTTTGTTTCCCTCCAAATTTGCAGTGGGATCCTCCGCGCCTAGAAGATGTGAGCAAAGACATGGTGGATTGCTACTTCTCGCCAGCAACAGATCCCAATGATTTAGATTCTGAGCTGAAGCTTCCAACAGCTCAACGAGAGCCTTACTTCTGAGGAAAATACTGATACTCATTGCGTGCAATAAAGAATTCCACCGGTCAAAGCTCAAATGAGATCTCTGCAATGACCTTCTTTTGCTGTCAAACTCTCTCTTTTTTTCTCACCGAGGCGAAAGGGTTATCTTCTTAATTAGGAGTGACAAGTTTGTAACTGTCTTGTGATAGTTTGTTTATTCATCTTATGCGAGACAGTGAGTAATCCACTAAAATTCTGAAAATGCCTCAAGTGTAGAATTCATAAAGCAGCTTAATTGAATACAGATACAGTGCAATTCCTACCTTAGTGATTTTCAGATGATATGCACGAAACAGTGACAGTGGCAACTAAACTAACTAAAAGCAAACTTCACACAAACGCTAAAGAACTCATCAGATAAACGCTGTAACTCCAAAGCTAGACACTTCCCCAGATTCCCTTACAGACTCATCTAGAGAAACTGATGCGGTGCTCTGGACATGCTTTACAAGATCTTGGAACACACTGTTCCGAACATGTTATGGAAGATTCCGGGTTGCACCATTCTAGTCCAGCTCGAGAAGATTCAGGAACACGTTGAGCAAGCAGGCGTGCTGCGTCTTTGGCTTCGACATTAACTGTATAGATTGTTGGTCAATGTTATTTATTATTCTATAAATAACCCAATATGTAAGATTTGTTTTCACATTTTTTTGTACATAATGTGAAAACATCGTATACTTTGAAATTATAAAAAAAAAAAACTAAACATCTTATATTTTAAAACATAAAATATAGAAAAACATGGCTAAATAAAAATAATGTAAGCACTCGTTTAAAGCCTTCACATTACTTACAAGAAATAGATCCATAAAGATAAAAAGTAGAAAATATATTTTTTAAAAAGGTAAAAAACAAATTCTATATTTGTTTTCATTTGATGTTTTATCCTATTCAATGACATTTTTACTTGACAAATGTTAAAACTCTAACTAACAGTTAAAATTGTTTATAATAAAGATATACATTTAAAAAAATCAAAAATTCGATTATTGTAAGTTTATCTTAACTAAATAAATTTCTTGGTAATATATACCTTAATAGGTTTGTGAGCACTTATCCGAAGACGGAGTCATGGGCAAATAACAGTGATTGTTGTTATTGGGATGGTATCAAGTGTGATGCCAAGTCCGGGGAAGTGATCGAGCTAGACCTTAGTTGCAGCTATCTCTACGGCAAGTTTCCTTCCAATACCAGTCTTTTTAGGCTTCAAACCTTTCGTTTTCTCACCACTCTAGACCTTTCGTTTTCTCACCACTCTAGACCTTTCATTTAATGAAAAATTTGACGTGGTTAGCTGTTGGTTCCAATAAGCTTAGTGGTGATTTTCCAGTTTCACTACTAAATTTGACAAAGCTGTTGTATTTAGTGGTTGTTTTTCGCATATGACAACGATTTGGTTGGAACCCTTCCTTCTTCTCTTTTCACCATTCCTTCTTTGACAGGTATTGATTTGTCAAATAACAACTTCACTACGATTGACTTGAATGCAATCTTATCATGTTCCAAGTCACTCCAATCATTGGATCTCTCAGGCAACCATGTTTCACTTTCAGCCGAAAACAAAAGTTTAATTTCAGCCTCAAACAACAGATAGTTTATTTACACTTGGTAGGCTGCGGTATTACTGAATTTCCAGAGATCATAAGAACCCAGCAGTCTATGGTGAGTCTAGACATTTCCAACAACAAAATCAAAGGTCAAGTGCCTGGCTGGTTATGGACGCTACCAAATCTGACGTACGTGAATCTTTCCAACAACACTTTCATCAGTTTCGAAAGACCAACGAAACATGGACTATCCTCTGTCTTGCGGTACTTGTTTGGCTCCAAAAACAATTTCACGGGGAAGATTCCCTCTTTCATTTGCGCGTTGCACTCTCTAAGCATTCTCGATTTATCTGACAACAACTTCAATGGTTCAATCCCTCTTTGTATGGGAAATCTCAAGAGTAATCTTTCAGTTCTAAACCTTCGTCAGAATCGTCTTAGTGGAGGCCTCCCGGAGAATGTATTTATAATTCTAAGGTCGCTTGACGTCGGTCATAACCAACTTGTGGGAAAGCTTCCAAGATCTTTGATCCATTTCTCTACCCTTGAAGTTTTAAATGTGGAAAGCAACAAAATCAACGACACGTTTCCGTTATGGTTGAGTTCTCTACAAAAACTGCAAGTTCTTGTCTTACGCTCCAATGCATTCTATGGACCAATATATCGAGCCTCGTTCCTTCAGTTGAAAATCATGGACATCTCACATAATCACTTCACTGGAATTTTGCCATCTGATTATTTTGTGAACTGGAGTAAAATGTCATCACTTGGGACAGAGGACGATCGGTCGAATGAAAAATACATGGGAGATTCTGGTGGCTATTACCACGATTCAATGGTTTTGGTGAATAAAGGTGTAGCGTTGGAGCTGGTACGTATCCTGAAAATCTACACAGCACTCGACTTCTCTAGAAACAGACTTGAAGGCGAGATTCCAAGGTCCATTGGCCTATTGAAAGAGCTTCACGTGCTCAACTTGTCAAGCAATGCTTTCACTGGCCACATTCCATCATCTATAGGGAACCTGACAGCTCTCGAGTCACTGGACGTTTCCCAAAACAAACTTTCAGGAGAAATTCCACAAGAGCTAGGGAATCTCTCGTACCTTGCGTACATGAACTTCTCTTATAACCAGATAGTCGGTCTAGTACCTGGAGGCACTCAGTTTCGAACGCAGCCTTGCTCTTCTTTCGAAGACAACTCGGACTTTTTGGCCCTTCTCTTGATGAAGTTTGCAGAGATATCCACACGCCCTCACCGCAACAGTATGAAACACCGGAGGCAGAGGAACAAGACGAAGAAGTTTTAAGTTGGATTGCAGCTGCAATAGGGTTTGGACCTGGCATTGTATCTGGAATGACGATTGGATACATACTGCAATAGGGCTTGGTGTGTTTCTCTTTTACTCTGTTTTTAGCCAATGTTTGTGTTTCTCTGTAATTGAACAATGAACAACTCTGTTTTCTCTGTAATGTTCTTGCTCCGACTTCGTCCGACTAAATCAATCCCTCTTCTACCAAATGGAGAACAAAGATTTTTAACACACATCTCAGAAAATTGTTTACTTTTTTATTTATTTTGGTAATATTAATTTTTAACTGTATAAAATGATAACTTAATTAGTTTATCGAAAGAGATGTTACAAACGTGTGAAAAAACCAATTTATTGGAATTGATACTCCATTACACCACTAATATGTTTTTTTTTTTTACAAATTATTAACCTTACGTAAGAGAACTTTTTTTTTACGGCAAACCTTATTTATTATCGCTAAGTAAAGACCGAACTCAACGCATGGGGAGCCAATTCGGAATCGAATTACAAACGTGTGAAAAAATCTAACAACTTTTCAGTTGGGGAAAAAAATAAAGAGAACAACTTTTCAGTCAGTGTAGACGTTTAGATTATGTATTCTTTATTCTTTAGAGATGTATATCCTATAAACAAAAATTTGTTAAATGGAACAACTTGATAAACAACGAAGATAACGACGCATACTAGACAATATAATTAGTTTAGATTAGTCCTGGGCTTAAAAACCGACCCGGAAGGACACGACCCGACTGTTGATCCGTAAATCACACAAAAGGGGTAAAACAGTACTTTTAATCGGAATCTCGTTTATTGATCAAGGTCGGCGGTTACAACAGATTTAAAGTAAGAAGGCAAAGACAAAGAGTTGAGATCGGTAATGAGCTCTCTCTTGTATTCTCTGTCTCTGCGGAAGTTGTGGATGATTTGAAGAATGAAGCTCCTCCTTTATTTATAGTGTTTTGAGGCGGCTCTCTATGTGAATATTCCCTTTTCCTTGCTCGATTAGGGAATGGAAATATTCCGGATTCCCCTCCGAGATAAGGATATAATCCTTATTCTTCGGCGGTCTATTCGCAAGGAATATTTCCATTTCCGAGATCGGCGGGAAAGAGGAAATATTCCGGTTTCATCTGTTGTAACGGACTGGGCTTGTGACGGGCCTAGATCGGTAGCCGAGGTGGGCTTTCAGCGAGATCCCGAGCTCGGCCCAATGTTTTCGGGCTGACTTATCCTCGATCCGAACCATCGTAAACCGGTCTTGATTGAACCGATCTCGGTTCGAACCGAGTTAAACCAGGGGGTGCTAATCCCCCCTCTAACAATTGGTCCCCCCCTCAGTTCGGCGAGGGAGTTTACGAGTTCGGTGAATTTTTGGGGGGTATTCTTTAGCTCGGTTAGAACTGAGATCGGTACGATCTGATCAGATTCTGTTTCGAGTTTGGCGAATTTTTGAGTTCGGCGAACTTCTTTCGAAAGTGAAGATCGGAACTCCCGTGATCGAATAGATTTTGGAACTTTCGAGTTCGGCAGATTTTCGAGTTCGGCGAACTTCTTTCGAAAGTGAAGATCGGAACTCCCGTGATCGGATAGATTTTGGAACTTTCGAGTTCGGCAGATTTTTGATTTCGGCGAACTTCTTTCGAAAGTAAAGATCGGAACTCCCGTGATCGAATAGATTTTGGAGCTTTCGGGTTCGGCAGATTTTTGGGTTCGGCGAATTTTGAGTCCGGCGAACTTCTTTCGAAAGTGAAGATCGGAATTCTCGCGGTTTGACTAGTCTATTGAATTTTGAATTCGGCTGATTCTTCTCGGGTTGTTGAGCTCTGATATATTTGAAGTCGTACATAATACGAACCTCTCGAATTTATCGTACACAGTGGTGCCGTAAACTGTACGGTCTTAGCCGGGTGAAGAGGATAAATTCGACTGAACCTGCTCGAGGTCGGCAATCCCTATCGTAAATCGGCTTACTGCTTTTGCGATTGTTGAGAAATCGGCTTACTTGTTTTTGCGACTGTTGAGAAATCGGCTTACTAGTTTTGCGACTGTTGAGAAGTCGGCTTAGATTTGCGAGGAAGGACGTTCGGCTTGACCCTAGAGTTTAGTTTAAGAGTACGTGAACAGCTCATCTTAATATGCTCTAGGTTTCTCACATTGAATCCGAGTGTGCGAGACGGGCTCGGCTTATTTGGCTCGGATAATCTGAGAAGTTGGTGCGAGACTGATCTCGGCTTTGAATGTGGAAAGTGTATTATCCATTGCACCATGAGGATGCGTGCGAGCTAAGCTCGGCTTTATCAGATCGTCTGGCCAGGACGTTGATGTGTAACCGTTGGTGGTTGAAAATGCGAACTGTTGAAGTTCGGCAAACGTAAAGTTTGACTTAGAGAATACGAACAGTTGGAGTTCGTCAAACTAAAAGTTTGACTTGGAGGATACGAACTGTTGGAGTTCGGCAAACTAAAAGTTTGACTTAGAAAATACGAACTGTTGGAGTTCGGCAAACTAAAAGTTTGGCTTTTGAAAATACGAACTGTTGGAGTTCGGCAAACTAAAAGTTTGGCTTAGAAAATACGAACTGTTGGAGTTCGGCAAACTAAAAGTTTGACTTTAGAAAATACGAACTGTTGGAGTTCGGCAAACATAAAGTTCGGCTTAGAAAATACGAACTGTTGGAGTTCGGCAAACATAAAGTTTGGCTTTGAAGGTACGAACTATTGGAGTTCGGTAGAATCCCTTGGTAAATTTTTATTAATGTTATAGCTGCGCCTTGTGAGGGCTGCCTACGTACCTTCGAAAGAAGGATCAAGCCATTCGTAGTTCATATTAGAATCGGGCGTATGTGTAGTAGCTCGGTGATCTTTTTTTTTTTTTTTTTTTTTTTTTTTTTTTTTTTTTGGCGCTAGAAGGAGGGGGGTTGGAAGGCTCCTACGACTGGAACTTCCCCCTTTTTGTACTTCATCATCAGGAACTCCTGTAGATGTCGGCACTCTTCGGTCGAATGATTTCCATACCGGTTATGGAAATTGCAGTACGGTGCGGATTCAGTGATGTCGGGTTCTTTTGGCTCATCCGACCGAACCCAAGTGTTTGACCATGATTGCTGAGTTTGGACCGTATTGACGGGTTGTTTCGGGGGAACATACAGTTTGTCCTTGGTGGCGGGCTGTTTCGTGATTGCGTATCGCCTATCTTTCTCGGACCTTTCCTCCTCCTCCATGATGAAGATATGCGCCCTGTGCAGGATGTCCTCCAATGTCTTTGGATTATTGCGTTTGATCTCCCTGTGGAAGTCCGATTCGTACCAGGTGGCTTTGTAAAGAGCCTCGATCGCGGCTTCGTCGTCGATCGTACAATGGGATACGACCGCTTTGAAACGTTCCATGAAGTTGCGTAGGGGCTCGTCCTGCTTCTGCTCGAGGGCCCAGAGTTCGGCGTTCTTTGTTTTCTGCTTGATAAACATGGTGAAGCGTTTGAGGAATTTGGTAGTGAGCTCGTTATAGCTGTTTACCGAACTTGGCTCGAGCGTTGAAAACCAATCGAGCGCGGCTCCGGATAAGTTCTCCACGAATAGTTGGCACATGGCTGCGTCCTTCTCAGTTTCCGAGCCGAAACGAAATCGGTTCATCGTGATGACAAACGAAGTCAAGAAGTTTTTAGGATCGGTAAACCCATCGTATGATGTGATCTTGACTCTTTCCAATCGTCGGACTGGAGTGTTGACGACTTTGTCGGTAAACGGCGTCCTCTGTGACTCTTGAATCACTCGGTCGATCTCCGGCGCCGAACTCGTAGCCTGATGGACTTTGGTCCGCATATCTTGTAGTTGGGCCTGGAACTTGGCGAATTCCAAATTCACGGCGGCTTGGTCCGTGATGTTGATTTCCGAACCGGTCGCGGAGGATCTTCTTGTCGGCGGGTCGATCGTGCCTGGGGGTCGAGCGTCGGTTAAGTCGGACAAGAGATTTCGGCGTAACGTGTTTTCGTTGGCGGGGGTGACCGGGTTTGGATCGAGGATACCGATCTGATTTCGGCGCTCAAGATGGGATGCTATGAGAGACGCGATCCGCTCTTCGTTCTTTTTGTTAATCTCGGCGAACTGCGCTGCCATAGCTTCTATGAAGACGGTCGGATCCGTGAATATCGAAGCGGCTGGAGGCTGTGGAAGAGTCCGAGATGGATTGACCTGATTGTCTTCTCCAGCAGGTATGATCGGAGGGGGTCTTCCTCCGGTTGTCTGTAGTTCGGTATCGATAGGATTGAGCTCGTCGATCCGTGGGTTTTGATCATCGGTTTCCGAGCCGTTGACGAGGGCTGCGGTGGTATCGACTGGAAGAACCATTGCCGAACTTCAATCAAACGATATCCGAAAGTACTGTTCTATTATCTCCCCACAGTCGGCGCCAATTGTTGATCCGTAAATCACACAAAAGGGGTAAAACAGTACTTTTAATCGGAATCTCGTTTATTGATCAAGGTCGGCGGTTACAACAGATTTAAAGTAAGAAGGCAAAGACAAAGAGTTGAGATCGGTAATGAGCTCTCTCTTGTATTCTCTGTCTCTGCGGAAGTTGTGGATGATTTGAAGAATGAAGCTCCTCCTTTATTTATAGTGTTTTGAGGCGGCTCTCTATGTGAATATTCCCTTTTCCTTGCTCGATTAGGGAATGGAAATATTCCGGATTCCCCTCCGAGATAAGGATATAATCCTTATTCTTCGGCGGTCTATTCGCAAGGAATATTTCCATTTCCGAGATCGGCGGGAAAGAGGAAATATTCCGGTTTCATCTGTTGTAACGGACTGGGCTTGTGACGGGCCTAGATCGGTAGCCGAGGTGGGCTTTCAGCGAGATCCCGAGCTCGGCCCAATGTTTTCGGGCTGACTTATCCTCGATCCGAACCATCGTAAACCGGTCTTGATTGAACCGATCTCGGTTCGAACCGAGTTAAACCAGGGGGTGCTAATCCCCCCTCTAACACCGACCCGAGCCGAAAAACGCGGTTCGGTTCGGTTTCGGTTCTTCCATAATAACCGAATGGTTCCTCTTCAAATCTGTGTCGGGTATCGGTTCGGTTCGGGTTGGACCCGAGACCCATTCGGGTACCCGGATAACCCGAAAAAAAACATTATGAATGTGTACATTTTTCTCTCTCTCACATTTTTTGTTATGTCGAAGTCGAACATTACTCTTTCTCTCTCTCACTTTTTCTGATTTTTTCGATTCATATCCCCTTTGTAAATACACAAAACAAACTGGAAGACCTACGTCTAAATGGAAGCCTCCGGTCACCGACACCGTCTCCTCCAAATCGAATTTCCGACACAGCTTCATCGAGAAATCAAACATATGTACGCTTTGTTGATTCTCCTCTCTTTCTCTTTTTGTTTTGATTTGGGGATAAGGGATTGAATCGATTGATATTGACTGATTAGATGAATTTGCAGATGGGTTCTTCATCGCCTCACCCAAATGATTACGAATCAGAAGACGGAGGAGATGAATTACAGACTCCTGCTCCTCCACCTGCAACTGGAAAGAAGAGGAAAGCAAATCCGAGTAGCGTCGCTGGAAAGTCTAAGACGAAGACAAAGAAAAAGACGACACCAAGGTCGTTTGTCTGGGAACACTACACGAGAACCGTCCGCGATGAGGATATGTGCAATTGCAATTACTGTGGTAAGGAAATGTGATGTAAAACATCATCCGGGACTACGAGCTTGAAGAAACATCTAGGCTGTTGCAAAGCATTCACCACATGGAATGAGACCAAATCTCAATCCCAGCACACTCTAAATCAGGAAGGTGAAGAAGGTGCGTTGAAGTTATCAAAAGTTTCTGAAGCGGTTTTCTATGAAGTTTGTAATGAGATGTTGGTTTTGGGTGAATTGCCTTTAGCATTCGTAGAGAGTTTGGCTTTCAGACATTTTTGTGCAAGGCTTAATCTTCCCACACCACATTCTAGAAGACAAGCAACTCGTGACATTGTGAAGATGTTTATCATGAGGAAAGCAGCGATGATGAATATTCTAAGGGCTAATAAGCAAAGGCTATCCTTGACAATAGACATCTGGGTTGCTCCTACGACAGCTGCTTCTTATATGGTGATTACTGTTGATCCGTAAATCACACAAAGAGGCTAAAACAGTACTTTTAATCGGAATCTCGTTTATTGATCAAGAGTCCGCGTTACAACAGAGTTTAGTAAGATTGCAAAGATGGAGAACTTGAGATCGGTAAGTAGCTCTCTTGAATTCTCCCTGGTCTTTGCGGAAGTTGTGTCTATCTCCTTGAATGAACCCTTCTCCTCTATTTATAATGTCTTGAGGCGGTTCCAAGGGAGAATATTTCCTTTTCCTTGCTCGATTAGGAGAAGGAAGTATTCTGGTTTTCTCTCCGAGATAAGGATATCTTCCTGATATCTTGAAGATTCTATCGAGGGGAATATTTCCTTTTCCGAGATCGGCGGAAAAAGGGAAATATTCCAGTTTTTATCTGTTATAACGGACTGGGCTCGCGCCGGGCCTAGATCGGTGGCCGAGATGGGCTTTAGCGAGATTCCGAGCTCGGCCCAATGTTTTGGGCTAACTTGTCCTCGATCCGAACCATCGTAAACCGGCCTTGATTGAACCGGTCTCGGTTAGAACCGAGTTAAACCAGGGGGTGCTAATCCCCCCTCTAACAATTACTGCACACTTCATCGATGCATTTTGGAAGTTGAGGAAGCTAATTATTGGGTTTAGGAACGTCACAGACCATAAGGGGAAGACTATATGTGCTATTCTGATGGAGGTTTTGGCTGAGTGGGATATAAAGAGGTTTTTCACCATCACGGTGGATAATGCCACTGCTAATACATCAGCTTTGAGGAGGTTCAAGGAGGCATTCACTCAGGCAGGAGGTGAGTTAGTTTTAAGAGGAGAGTTTATGCATCTCAGATTTTCTGCTCATATTATCAACCTAGTTGTGAAGGATGGTTTGCATGAAGTGGATAATGATGTGACTGCTATTCGCAATGCTGTTACTTATGTAAGAGCTTCTACAAACAGAGTGAAGGCATTTGATTCTAGAGTTGAATCACGGAAGATGACAAGGGGAAGTTTAAGTTTGGACTGCAAAACTAGATGAAACTCAACCTACTTGATGCTATTGAGAGCTCTGAAGTTCAAGTCTACTTTCATCAAAATGGCAGCAGAAGACAAGTTGTATACTGATCATTTTCAAGAAAAGGTTGACGGAAAGAAAAGGATTGGGCCACCTACAACAGATGATTGGGATTCCGTGGCAAGGTTAGTGGGGTTTCTCATCATTTCTTACAACTCTACTCTAGTGGTTTCAGCTTCTACTACTGTCAATTCTTACAAGTGTTACAATGAGATTGTAACGATTGAAAGAAATCTCATTAAGTTGAGCAATGATATTGATGAACCACTGAGGAAAAAAGCCACAACTATGAGAGAAAAATTCGATAAGTATTGGGAGGGAACCAAGAAAATCAATAGGCTGTTGATAGTTGCTAGTATTTTGGATCCGAGGAACAAAATGAAGTTTGCAGATATGTGTTTTGATATGGTTTACGGTAAGGATAGTGTGGAAGTTAAGGAACTTCATGATTCGGTCATAGATGTTATGAAGAGGTTATTTGATGAGTACAATACTGCTCTGGTCCCAGCTGTGAATACCACATCTTCTCAGTCTGTAGCATCATCATCTCAGACTCAGAATCACAATGCAGAAGAGTCTCAAGAGCAGGTTGCAGGCGATTTAGACTTTGAGTCAGAGCTGGGATGTGAAAGAATGGACTCCTTGTACAAAGAGATGGCAAGTGAAATCGGATTTCAGGATGCAAGTAACGAGTTGGACTTATATCTAAAGGAGAGAACAGAGAATCCAAAGACAACTATGGCTGGTGTTGAATATGATGTGTTGGGTTGGTAGCGTCTCAACAGTCAAAAGTATCCTATCTTATCCGAGATTGCAAGGGATGTTCTTGCAATGCAAGTTACTTCTGTTGCATCAGAGTCCGCATTCAGCACAAGTAATCGGATTGTAAGCCCTTATAGGAGTTGCTTGACTCACTATATGATAGAAGTTTTAATGTGCACTCAACAATGGATGAAGTGTGAGATACACTTGAATGAGAAGGGAGCTGTTGTTACGAAAGAACAAATGCTTGATGAGATTGAAATGCAAGACAAACTACAGAGAGGTAAACATTATCTTATGGTTTGTTCTTTTTAGTTGTTCATGCTTCTGGTTTTTACGTTTTAAATTTTAACATTAGCTTCATTAATTTATGTTAGAGTTCGACTCTGTTGGTGGAACTGAAGGCTTAATTCCTCATCGGAAATAAGGTATGACACTATAACCCTATTCTATCTCTTAATAGTTTCTGAGTTTGTTGTGCTTCAAGTCTTGAGTGTTGAGATTTCAGAATGTGTGATTGGTTTTGGATATCTCTTTATGTTTATGATTTTTGCAGAATAGTTGAATTCATCTCTTAATACATGAATCACTACAAGAAAACAGGCAGTTTGCAACGATTTTTTGCGACGATTTTATTTCGTTGCAAATTGCCATCGTTTTTGCGACGACTTTACGACGATTCTTAAAGACGTCGTAAAATCTTCGCAAACTTGGGACGAAAATATTTGTTGTCAAATCGTCGCGAATTAGCGACGATTATACAACGATTACCGACGACATTACGACGATTATCAAAATCGTCGTAAAATCGTTGTAACTTAGCGACGATTTACCGAGGTTTATATAAAACGTTGTAATATCGTCGTAAAATTACCCACGAATTAGCAATGATTATTATAAGTTGAACTTTACATCGATTTCCCAACGATTAATCAGTTAGGTGAGCACGTTTTAAGTTCACGGCGTTCGGTTAGGTAAACATGCTTAATGTCGTTGTAAAGTCGATGTAAAAAATTTTAGATTCGTTGTAAAATCGATGTGAAATCGATGTAAAATCGTAGGTAATTCGATGGTAATGAAAATAAAAATCTATATATAGTGGCCAACTTCATAATAAAAATTTCATATTCAAAAACATTTACTTCTTTCTGACCAACAAAAAATGTCAATATACGAAATTAGAAGATGGATGTATAATCGTCTTGATTCAGAGGGATCGCTAACAAAGGAGTTCAGTGATGGGGTGGAGGGATTCATGCATCAGGCAGGAAGTATACATAATACGATTATCAGTGGTAAGATGTACTGACCTTGTGCCAGATGCTTGAATAGGAAATTTATCATTATCTCGAAGGTGTGGTCGCATATATTAAATAGAGGGTTTATGCCGCATTACTATATATGGTATTATCATGGAGAGGGTCATGGGGGAAATGCAGCTAGTAGTAGTAGCAATTATCAAGCATCGAATTTTGATGAGTCAAATAATTTTAATCAATTTGATGATCATGCGGAGCAGCATGGTGAGGATAATGATAGGATTCATGACATGGTTACGGATGCATTTCATGAAACCGTAAGTACATTTGCACATGATCATCATGATGAGGAACCCAATCTAGATGCAAAATTTTTTTATGATATGCTAGATGCTGCAAATCAGCCACTCTACGATGTATTTAGAGAAGGACATTCTAAATTGTCGTTGGCGGCTAGGATGATGACTATTAAAACTGATCATAACTTAGCTGAGGTTTGCATGGATGATTGGGCTGATTTGATTAAAGAGTATTTGCCAGAGGACAATTTAGCTGCTGAAACTTACTATGAGATACAGAAGCTGGTTTATAGTCTTGGGTTGCCTTCTGAGATGATAGATGTATGTGTTGACAATTGCATGCTTTTTTGGAAAGATGATGATAAGTTGCTGGAATGTCGATTTTGCCATAAGCCAAGATATAAGCCGCAAGGTACTGGTCGGAGTAAGGTACCGTTCCAGCGGATGTGGTACCTTCCTATAACTGATAGATTAAAAAGAATGTATCAGTCTGAGAGGACAGCTGCATCGATGAGATGGCATGCAGATCATTTGCAAACAGATGAGGAGGTTACTCATCCTTCAGATGCAAAAGCGTGAAAACACTTTAAGACGGTACATCCAGACTTTGCTAGAGAGAAACGTAATGTGTATCTTGGTCTTTGCACAGATGGATTTAGTCCATTTGGTATGTCTGGTAGGCAATATTATTTATGGCCAATAATCCTAACGCCTTACAACCTACCCCCAGATATGTGCATGCAAAGGGAATTTTAATTCATGAGTATTTTAATACCAGGTCCGAAGCATCCGAAGCGTTCCCTTGATGTGTTTTTGCAGCCTCTGATACAGGAATTGGAGCAGTTGTGGTATACCGGGGTTCGGACATATGATTTTGCAAGGAAAAAAAAATTTACAATGCGTGCGGTGCTTATGTGGACAATAAGCGACTTCCCTGCGTACGGGATGTTATCAGGTTGGACTACGCATGGGCGATTGTCTTGTCCATATTGTCTCAATCGGACAGATGCGTTTCAATTGAAACATGGTCGGAAAACAAGTTGGTTTGATTGTCACCGCCGATTTCTACCGATTCATCATGCATATCGAAGAAATAAGCGGTTGTTTAGAAAGAACAAAACTGTTCGTGTTCCTCCTCCTGTTTATATTTCCGGGGAAGATCTAGAAGCAGAAATTGATCATTATGGTGCATTGGAAACAGTCAATCGTGGTGGAAATTGGCACACTCCAGCTAATATGCCGGATGGATATGGGGAGCATCACAATTGGCATAAGAAAAGCATATTCTGGAATCTTCCGTATTGGAAGGATCATTTGCTTAGACACAATTTGGATGTCATGCACATTGAGAAAAACGTTTTTGATAACATCATGCATACATTGTTAAACGTGCGTGGAAGGACTAAAGACAGCGGTAAGTCAAGGTTAGACTTGCCTGATCTTTGTTGTCGGAATGAGTTACATATTACAAGCAATGGGAAAGCACCTGTCCCCATATTTCGAGTGGGTGCGGAAGAAAAGTCAGCTTTGTTCAAATGGGCGACATCTGATGTGAAGTTCCCGGACGGGTACGTATCTAATTTAGCTAAATGTGTTGAGAATGGCCAAAAGTTTTCCGGGATGAAGAGTCATGACTGTCACGTCTTTATTTTGTACAAGTTTGGCATTCGAGATCTCCATGCTCCAACTTGAGGAGGGGTATTGAGAGATATATGCTTATTGGGTATATATGTATTGGGCCTTATATAGTTAGGATATTTAATCTTTGTATAAATAGAGGATTGCCTCCTTTGTAAAACCGAAATCAGAAATATACAGACTTTCATAGAGTTCTTCTGATTCTAACAAGATATGAAAGTGCTGATAATTTAGCAAAGGATGATATTGATGGTAATCAGGATATTGGGGAAGCATTCGTTGATAGAAATAATACGGGAAATTCAAATGTTGTTGAACCATCGATTCAAAACAAAAAAACAAATGTTGTTGAACCATCGATTCAAAACAAAAAAACAAATGTTGTTGAACCTAATGGTGAAAGATGTTGTGATGTTTTGTTAGATATATATGATATTCGAAATTGGAATCCTAAATCAATTATATGAAAATGTTTGAGCAATATCAATTATAGGTTTGAGCAATATCAATTATATGAAAATATTTTTGGCTTTTTGTTCAATTCAATTAGGTTACAATCACTAGATGATTCTCATTTGAAATCTTGTTGTTCTAATCTTGAAAGTGTTTTACGGAAAGATGAAGTGTTATATGTCAATGGATATGATCTTTTTGTGGAGTTAAAATTATTGAAGGAGTTACTTCCAAAAGAAAAGATGGGAGCAATTGATCTATTGAACTTTTTTAAAAAGTTCAATTTTTTCCCAAATGCGGTTATTACTTATAGAATCTTACTAAATATTCCAAAAACTGTTGCTTCTGCAGAAAGGAGTTTTTCAAAGCTAAAATTGATGAAGTCGTACTTGCGGACAACTATGACACAAGAGAGACTCAATGGGTTAGCTTTGTCAGAAGATGTTATTGCACAACTTTATGCTAGTATTCCTATTTTGTTGTGCAACATGGAGAAAATATTTCCCCCAGCCTTTTTTGATGTTATGGAACATCTACCTATTCATCTACCTCACGAAGCAGAACTTGGGGGACCTGTGCAGTATCGATGGATGTACCCATTCGAGCGATTCATGGGACATTTGAAGCGGAAGGCTAAAAATCTAGCCAAAGTTGAAGGCTCAATAGTAGCAGGAAGTTTAACAGAAGAAACTTCTCACTTCACGGGGTACTATTTTGGCTCGAAGGTTCGCACACGGAAAAGGGCAGCACGGCGATATGATGATGGAGGTGTAGGCCGAACATATGCTAATGAAGGTGTCCCAGATATCTTTTCTTCAATCGGTCGATTATGTGGAAGAGTGAAGTCAGTTTGGTTTGCCAATAAAAAAGACCATCATAGTGCACAAACGTATATCCTCTTAAATTTCGAAGAAGTTAGTCAATTTGAGACGTAAGTGTATAAACATACTGATAGTTGCATAATTTAGCCCATTTTAGCATACATTTTAGTTAGCATTTTGTGACTTATTGCATTCATTTCTTTGTTTTTGGTATAGTTTGCATCCATTTTAGAGTTAGTGAGTCTTAGGTTAGTTTTTGCATATGTTTGTGTGCTATGGAGTCTTTTAGGTACCATTTGGAGCTTATGGAAGCTTTTTGGAGCTTGGAGGAAGATCACGGACTAGGAGGAACGTACCCGAAGAACGGAGAAGGCAAACGAAAGAAGAAGAAAAATCCGCAGAGGCAAAATCGGCCGGAGGCATCAGCCGCAGGAGACCGATACAGAACGAAGAACTGAGGCAGAAGTCCATCGGCCAGCCTCCCACCGATACACCCGACCGATGCGAAGTTCTGGAAATCCGAGAGTTCCATCGGTGCGATGTATCGACCGCAGGACACCGATATGCCCGCTGAAAAACTCAACCCGATGGGTTGACCCGACCCGACCTGTATTTACTTAAGCAAATTAAGCCTAATTAGGCAAAAGACTCTTGTTTTTAGACTTAAGCAAAAACGTTTTTGAGAGCTTTGAAGGAGATTGCAAGAGATTCTTGAGTGATTTATGCAAGTTCTTGTTGGATTATATCATCTATCTATTTTCTTATCATCTTTTATGATTCTCAACACTTCCTTTATGGGATTTGTGGAGAAAACCATGTGTTGTGAGTAGTTTTCTAGGGTTCTTGGGTAAAGTAGATTAGGGTGATTTTAGGTTTGTTCTTGATGTTTAAGAGCTAGATTAGTTGATATCCTTTCTCATTGAGTGTTATTAATGCTGGATTAGCCTTGACAAAGTTGATTTAGATCATAGGGAATTTCTCGCCCGGAAGGTGTTCGATGAAATTCCCCAACCAATTCAATGAGTGCTTTTCATATCTTAGCCAACGGGAGTTGATGTCTAAGGTGAATTGTGGCTAAGTGGACTTGTTATTAATGCTTGTTAGTCATAGAATCGCGAACGGAAGTTTATGACGATTGATGACTAAGAAAGGGATTAATACCATTGACGTGGATTAATCTTTAGTAGTGTATCTAGGGCCTACGGAGGCAATTGATTGAATGTTTGAGTGTCTAGAATGGAGTGAGAATCACCCGAGTCGATTGCTTTACCCGAGAATTCGCTTGTTTAATTTTGCTATTTAACGTTTGAGCTTGTCTTGTTGCTCGTTTTAGTTTGCTAAACTACTTGTTTATTTTTCTGTTTTTGTATATTTCAAATTGTCCGATAAAAACCAAAACCCGATATTTGCTTAGATTAGATAGCGTCCTGTATTCTTAGTGCGTCGTTCTTATTTCCCTGTGGATTTGATCCCAAAGTGCTACAATGACATGCCATTAGATTGAGGCATTGTGCACAATGGGTTAATTGTGTGAACCGTAAAAAGTTCATTATCAATTTGGCGCCGTTGCCGGGGAGATTAGCAATAGCCATTAGGATTTGGATGCTATTTGAGACTAAGGTCTTGACTTCTACTAACTTTTTATTTTCTTCTTTTTTGCTTCTTAGAGTCGATGGCCATGGATTACAATGATTGGCCACAAGAAGAGGATGCCACATTTGATGAAAGCATTGATGATGAGCCATATGTGGAGCCACCATTTGATGAAAGTGTACTCACATCAGAACAAAAAGTAGAGTTGGATGAGCTTTGCAAAGAAAACCCGACATTGACAAGGAGTAATCTCGCGATTATGATCCGTTTGAACCTCATGTCACGTCGGGCAGCGCTTGAGGGAAGGGAGCTCACATTTATTGAGATAAAGATAGCTCATGCACTCGAAGAGGTAATTTATTGGGTTCCACCATGCCAACTAGAAGGTATTTTTGACACAACCTTTGAAATCGTTGATTATGAGGATAGTCACTTGCCTTGCATTGAAGATGTAGCTTCTAGTTCACATGCTCTCAAGCTCATTAATGAATGCTGTGATTTAATATGTGAGTCTCAAATACTAGAAACCTTAAGAGTAGAAAAGCTTGCTAGTGATTATCATGAAGTATGTTTTGATATTAATTATCTATGTGCTTTGAATGATCATGATATCGAGTTTAAGCTTTCAATGCCTGAGGAATCTAGTTCTCTTCTTGAAAAATCTTACCTAGGGGATGTGCTTGATGTAGATAAGATCTTGAATGAGATAGATGACCCTAAGGTTGAGATGAAATCTAGGAAAGATAGGATGTGTTTTACATGATTGATGGAGATGAAGTTGACTCGTTTAAACATGAAATCGACTTTATTTTTCCTTCAAATGCATTTGGTCCTCGTGAACATCTCATCATCAAGGAAAATTCCAAGATGTATGCTATATTTTTAGTAACCTTTCTTGATGTGAGTTATGCCTCTTTGCCATGGATAGTCGTGTGCCATGTTGCATATTTTGTTTCTTGTCTTGACAAGAGAAGGACCAAAGGTGCATTGGCTCAACCTTTTGATTCTCATGATTAACAGTTGAAACGTCAAGCTTAGCGACGTAAAACAAGCGCTCTTGGGAGGCATTCCCATGACTATCTTTGTATATATTTTCGTTATTTCTTGTTCCTTTTGATGTTTTTGTTTGATGTTTATAGTTTTCTTGGGTCCAAGGTCGTGGTGCTTAATGCATGAATGGGTAGAGCTACAGCACGTCACACTCCTCTCCAATCCAAAGGTATGATCCAAACTCCATTTCATTGTACATACTTTTGCATATTTTTACCTTCTCTTTGATTTGTGTTGCACCGAGACGTTGCAATTCAAGTTCGGGGGAAGGATTTGTGTCTTTTGATATTGTGTTTTGTGATCTTATTTTTCTTTTCGCATATTTGAGTCTCATTCATTCATATAAGTGCATATAAAAACCAAAAAAAAAAATATTTAGTTGCATTTTGCATGTTTAAGATTGAGTCTAGATGCATATAGGTTTGCATTCACTTGCATTGGGAGAATTATCCATGTAGAATATAAACTTAAGAGCTTGAATTAATGCCCTCGTTAGGAGTTCTTTGATGCATTTGAGCGATCACGAAGTTAAGGATGATCCATGCTTTGATCTTGCGGTTTGAATGTTTTTGTCTTGGTTGAAGCATGCTTTGAATTGAATCTAACTCTATCTACATGAACTCTAATCTTGACTTGAAATTATCATGCTTGTACATTGAAAAGTTGAACTCATGGATGTCATATACATATTTGAGCTATCTTACCCCTTTTTACCACTCTCTTGTTAGCTCAAATAGCTGATTCCCATATTTGGAACGGTTAACCACACCCTTAACTAAGCCTTTCCTTCAAGCCTTCATCTCTTGTGTGTGTCGTGAGGCCTAATTTTGAATGAACTTAGCAAAAAGTGTTGAGTTTGGAACGACAAGGAGTTGATAGATAGGTTGGTGATTTGGGTGTTGATGTAAAGAAAAGAAAGTGTGGAGAAAGGAAAAGATTGAGAAAAAGGATAGGGGAAAGTAAAAAGTTTGGATTGGTTGGTATGAAAATGTGGAATAGCTCTAGGGGTTGCAAGTATAAGTCTCTATGTGTGTAGAAGAAAGAAAGAGCCAAAAGAAAAAAAAAAATATATATATATATATATGGCTAAGGCATCTAAATGATGATTGAGAGACTAGTTATGAAAGTGAAAAAGAGCTAAAAGAAAAAAGATGAAGAACCAATCCATTTGTTGAAAGAGAAGAAGAAAAGAAATGTGGTCTAAGAAGGCAAAATGCCTTGTGATATGGGTAGTTTAGAATGGATCTTGATGAGTTTAGAAATAGGAGTGGAGTTCATATTGGGGCATTGGGTAGACGGATGTCATCCTTGTACGCATCAATTGTTCTTTACTCTTAGCATTTTGCCAAAGTTCATTCTTTCGTGAGAGATCTCATTGCATTGGAATACCCACATGATTGAGATTATTTTCATCTCAAAACCTTTTCCCTAAGCCAAATGAGTTCACTTGATTTTTATTAAGCATGATTCACCATTTTACTTAATGAATGTTAAAGAGTTAGAGGATATGATTACTTGCAGATGCTAAGGCTTATACCAAATTCGTGTAGCGACAAGTATGGCTAAATCTTTTGAAGTAGAGGTTGTTTGTGCATCACATAACTACTACCAAGGGCATTGAATTGAATTCTTTTGTTAATATTCTCGGATATGATATCCCGCATTCCAACCTCTTCTTCGATTTGTTCTTGTTTGTTTGCTTGCGGACAAGCAAAAGGCAAGTTCGGGGGAGTTGATAGTTGCATAATTTAGCCCATTTTAGCATACATTTTAGTTAGCATTTTGTGACTTATTGCATTCATTTCTTTGTTTTTGGTATAGTTTGCATCCATTTTAGAGTTAGTGAGTCTTAGGTTAGTTTTTGCATATGTTTGTGTGCTATGGAGTCTTTTAGGTACCATTTGGAGCTTATGGAAGCTTTTTGGAGCTTGGAGGAAGATCACGGACTAGGAGGAACGTACCCGAAGAACGGAGAAGGCAAACGAAAGAAGAAGAAAAATCCGCAGAGGCAAAATCGGCCGGAGGCATCAGCCGCAGGAGACCGATACAGAACGAAGAACTGAGGCAGAAGTCCATCGGCCAGCCTCCCACTGATACACCCGACCGATGCGAAATTCTGGAAATCCGAGAGTTCCATCGGTGCGATGTATCGACCGCAGGACACCGATATGCCCGCTGAAAAACTCAACCCGATGGGTTGACCCGACCCGACCTGTATTTACTTAAGCAAATTAAGCCTAATTAGGCAAAAGACTCTTGTTTTTAGACTTAAGCAAAAACGTTTTTGAGAGCTTTGAAGGAGATTGCAAGAGATTCTTGAGTGATTTATGCAAGTTCTTGTTGGATTATATCATCTATCTATTTTCTTATCATCTTTTATGATTCTCAACACTTCCTTTATGGGATTTGTGGAGAAAACCATGTGTTGTGAGTAGTTTTCTAGGGTTCTTGGGTAAAGTAGATTAGGGTGATTTTAGGTTTGTTCTTGATGTTTAAGAGCTAGATTAGTTGATATCCTTTCTCATTGAGTGTTATTAATGCTGGATTAGCCTTGACAAAGTTGATTTAGATCATAGGGAATTTCTCGCCCGGAAGGTGTTCGATGAAATTCCCCAACCAATTCAATGAGTGCTTTTCATATCTTAGCCAACGGGAGTTGATGTCTAAGGTGAATTGTGGCTAAGTGGACTTGTTATTAATGCTTGTTAGTCATAGAATCGCGAACGGAAGTTTATGACGATTGATGACTAAGAAAGGGATTAATACCATTGACGTGGATTAATCTTTAGTAGTGTATCTAGGGCCTACGGAGGCAATTGATTGAATGTTTGAGTGTCTAGAATGGAGTGAGAATCACCCGAGTCGATTGCTTTACCCGAGAATTCGCTTGTTTAATTTTGCTATTTAACGTTTGAGCTTGTCTTGTTGCTCGTTTTAGTTTGCTAAACTACTTGTTTATTTTTCTGTTTTTGTATATTTCAAATTGTCCGATAAAAACCAAAACCCGATATTTGCTTAGATTAGATAGCGTCCTGTATTCTTAGTGCGTCGTTCTTATTTCCCTGTGGATTCGATCCCAAAGTGCTACAATGACATGCCATTAGATTGAGGCATTGTGCACAATGGGTTAATTGTGTGAACCGTAAAAAGTTCATTATCACATACGTCTTATATATATGGCTAAATTATATATATGCTAGCTTTATACCAATTACAAATACTTTTGTATGCAGTGAATTTGTTAGACAAGTCCGAGAAGTCATTGAAGGAATCTCAGACGATGAAATCAACAAGCGTAAAGATCAACATTTTGCCCCGTGGTTGAAGACGCAAGTACGTAAAATTTTAATTAAGTAATCTGATTAATTACTAACTTGAACAATTAACCTAATACATATTTTGATTACTTTTTTAATTAAATTAATTAATGATATAGGTCGAGTATGGGGATACCGCATATCCACTATGGTTCCATGAGTTAATAAAAGGCCCCATATCGAAGATAACGAGTGCACCCATGTATTGCACACGCGGATATATATTTCATACATTCAAATACGGAAATCAAAGAGCTACTGCCAACTACGGGGTATGTGTGCGGGGCGAAATAGATTTTTATGGAGTGTTGCAAGACATAATTGAAGTTGAGTACCCTGGTTGCTTAGGTTTGAAATGCGTTCTGTTCAAATGCGACTGGTTCGATCCAACAGTTGATCGAGGCGTCCGTAAAAACAAATTTGGGGCAGTAGATGTCAACCAATCACGACGTTACAATAAGTATGAGCCATTTATCCTAGCATCACAAGCTGAACAAGTCAGCTTTGTTCCATATCCGCGAGTTCGCACCACCCGTATCTCATGGTTATCAGTTATAAAAGTTTCTCCGAGGGGTCGAATTGTGGGGGTTGATGAGGAACTACCAATGCAGCAAGATCATTGCTCTGATATGCCAGAACTAAATGAGAGCAATGAAGACATCCTTTTGATAGATCCTCAAAACAGGCAAGTTGAATATCTCCCAGACGATACAGAGGAAGAAGATGAGGAAGATGAGTTCGAAGAAAGTGATGAACCAGATGATCAAGAAACGGATGTGTACTACTCTTCGTCCGAAAATGAATCAGAGTGACCGCGCTATCTAGTAATTATTGTGAATTTAATGTATTAATATAATATTGTGATCGAGTAATTATTGTGAAATTTAAGTGATATGATTTCTATGAAATTCCCTAAACCCCAAACTAAATTCCATCTCCGATCTCCACTCATTTTCCGCCGTAGGTGCGGCGATTAATAAATTACGAGACATATGTGTCTATGTGTAATGTAATTTATTAATTGCCCCAACAACGATGGGAAATGAGTGGTGATCGGAAATGGGATTTAGTTCGGGGTTTAAGGGATTTCAAAGGAATCGTCGCCAAATCGTCGCTAATTGTGATAGTCACAAAATCGATGCAAATTGGCGACGATTTAGCAACGAATATGGACGAATCGTGGCTAAATCGTCGCAAACACTGAATGTTACAAAATCGATGCAAAGTTGCGACGATTTAGCAACGAATTGTCATAAACCCTAAACCCTAAACCCTTTGCCCTAAACCCTAAACCCAAACATATTACAATCTCATTGTATTATGCATCTTTCAATGAAATTTATCGTGACTTTAGAGAATTGTCCGAAAATGAAAACTCGGTTAATCACAGTAATATCCACAAACTGAATCATTGTATTAATAATCTCTAACATATACTCAAACTATATTTTTTACTTATTTTTCAATCTCGATGAACTTATTGATAATTTCATGAATTTGGATTTACAGTAAACATGTCAAGTTGTTTATGGAATGTTGCAATCGACGTTACAATTTTGTACTTATACCCTAAACCCTAAAACCGATTTTACAAATATCCTCACTAATTCGATGCAAATTGGCGACGATTTGGCAACGAATTAAGACTAATCGTGGCTAAATTGTCGCAAACTATAAATGTCACAAAATCGATGCAAAGTTGCGACGATTTAGCAACGATTTGTCATAAACCCTAAACCCTTTGCCCTAAACCCTAAACCCTAACGTATTACCATCTCATTGTATTATGCATCTTTCAATGAAATTGATCGTGACTTTAGAGAATTGTCAGAAAATGAAAACTCGGTCAATCACAGTAATATCCACAAACTGAATCATTGTATTAATAATCTCTAACATATACGCAAACTATATGTTTTACTTATTTTTCAATATCGATGAACTTATTGATAATTTCATGAATTTAGATTTACAGTAAACATGTCAAGTTGTTTATGGAATGTTGCAATCGACGTTACAATTTTGTACCTATACCCTAAACCCTAAAACCGATTTTACAAATATCCTCACTAATTCGATGCAAATTGGCGACGATTTGGCAACGAATTGAACTAATCGTGGCTAAATCGTCGCAAACAATGAATGTCACAAAATCGATGCAAAGTTGCGACCTCACTAATTCGATGCAAATTGGCGACGATTTGGCAACGAATTGAACTAATCGTGGCTAAATCGTCGCAAACACTGAATGTCACAAAATCGATGCAAAGTTGCGACGATTTAGCAACGATTTGTCATAAAATATACCGCGTGTTGGTCAATTAAACTCCCGCGTGTATGAATGTCACAAAATCGTTACAAAGTTAGCGATGAATTAGCTACGGTTCAATTGCCTCGATATAGCGACGACAAGTAATCTTATATATACACGCGAGTTCCTTGCGATTTCATTAACAAACAACTCAAAAAAAATATTAATCATAACTTCCTATCGAATTTCTTGCGAAAAAGGTAAATTTTTTTTTAAAATGTTTTTAATTAATTAGTATAGATAATTTTTTTTATATAGTAATTTTTTGCGAAAATAATTAGCAGACTGCCCGGATGTTTATAGATAGTAATTATTTTTCATTATTATGCAGATGGGCCAGCGTCGTGCACATTACGCTCAGTTTTTGAGAGAGATTGGTGATGCTTCGGGTACCGGGGTGCCCGTGTCTTCTGAGGCTACAGAGACGGATTTCGTCCCGGTGACGCAACCACAGAGTGCTCCGCCGCCTCCACAACCACCTCAGATTCCGCAACCTGGAGGCCATGCCCCGGCCCCATATGCACACATGACGGTTCTTGATTTGCTTGCGCAGCCGGGCCGTCATAGGCTTAAAAGATTAGATCCGGATCATACTGACGGGTCGGAATGGTAATATATATAAATATATATTTTTTACATTTATTATTACATATTTATATTTATTTCTAACAATTCAAAATTTTACAATTTTTTGTTTCAGGTTTGGAGTTGAATCCAAAGTTGGACGCACCGTTTCCGACATCATCAAGTCTTATTTTATCGAGCCGCATACCAATTTTACCCAGCTTCCTCTACACGTCAAGGAGACATGGTTCAAGATGTTTGCGGTACGTATGGAAAAAATATTTTTTCTCCCATAATTATTTTAATTATATTTAAATATATATTTAATTTAATTTTATAAAATATGTAATTATTTTTGTTTCTCATGCAGCAAAAATATCACTGGGATCTTTCGCTTCATGGCGAGGTTGAAACTTTATTTCTCGAGAGGGTGAATTTTCGTATCCAAAGCGTGGTTGGTGAGTGGAAGAAAGCATGGAAGAAGGATGGCGATGAAGCAAAGCCCCTGCACATGGATAAAGCCGTTTGGGACGGCTTGGTGCGGTATTGGATGGATCCGAAATCCATCGTAACTGCTGAGAAGTGTTCGGCTTCCCGCAACACCGTTGATTCGGACGGGAGACTCAAGGCTCTGCCTCATACAGCTGGGCAAACACCTTTTGCGGGTGTTAATTTATTTAAATTAATTAATTTATTTAATTTACTTCGTCAATAACATAGTTTTTTTCTTTAGGCCGCCGAAGACGGAGGTGTACTCCCTCCAATGACCAAGGTTTTTGAGCGGACGCACCGGAAGAAGGATGGTTCCTTTGTTTCCGAGACTGCCGAGCACATCTTCAATGAGGTGACTTCCAAAGTCACCGAACGAGAGACACAGCTCTCTCAACAGCTATCTCCAGGTGGTTCGTCGGTCATGTCTGGAGGGTTGACCACACCCGATATTGACCGGATCTTCGAGCAGGTATATAGAATAGTTAGTACTTATTAATTTTTAGTTTTTGATTTTTTAAAAATTTCTAATTGTAATTTTAAATATAGGTTGCCCCTAAGCGAAAGGGGAAGGTTGTCGGGATGGGATCTATTCGAGATGTCTCGGCTGCTTCTTCATATGCTCCGCGACGACGATCGTCAGAAGATGATCCAGTCGTGTTACGTGCCACGATTACGAGTCTTCAGGAGCGGGTTGAGACCGAGTCTCAAGCATATCAGGCGAAGATTGCGAGTCTTCAGTAGCGGGTTGAACTGGATGCTACGCAGAATGACGAACTCTTCGACATCTTGGCAACAGGGAACCCGACAATGCAGGCCATGCTACGGGAAAAACGAAGACTCCGAGCAGAGGCAGATGAAGCGGCAGCGGCAGCGGCAGAGGCAGCGGCAGGCACATCCGGTTCGTCGAGACGTCCCGAAGACGATGTGAATCTCGACGATTACGATATAGTTATTTAGATTTAGGATTTCGAATTCTAATTTTGGTTTTTTTTTTGTAACAGATTATAATATATTTTTTTTAATAAAATAAAAATATTTTATTTTAAAAATTTTTATTTTATAATTTCGAAATTAATAAAATTTTAAAAATAATAATAATAATCATATATAGAATCGTCGTTAATTCGATGGTAAACAATAATCCTCGTTGATTCGTTGCTAAATTAATCGTTATAACATCGTGGCTAATTTACAACGATTATACGACGATTTATTAGCAACGATGTTGCGACGATTATTTAGCAACGATTTAAGGACGATTTATTAGCAACGATGTTGCGACGATTATTTAGCAACGATTTAAGGACGATTTATTAGCAACGATTTTATGACGATTATTTAGCAACGATTTTATGACGATTGATTTGCAACGAATTAACGACGACAATTTTTTGCCATCGATTTAACAATGAAATATTTCCCTTCGAATTTCCATCGTTTTTACGACGTATTTATATTCGTCGTAATTTCAATGTAATATTTACGACGATTTTACGACGGCAATTTACCGACGATTTAGCGACGAATTTTTTTCCCTCGTACTTTCCCGACGAATTTACGACGATTTGTGGTTTGCGACGATCAGTTAACGACGATCTCTTTTTCGTCACAAATTCGATGCAAACCCTCTTTTGCAACGATTTTACAACGATATCGTTCGTTGCAAAAAGGGTGTTTTCTTGTAGTGAATTCTTTAACCCTGAATATCTCCTATGCTAAACCCTGATTTTTGCAGAACAAGGAGTAGCATTAGACAACTTACAGACGGAATGAAGAGGCTGAGAGTCTGAGAGCACACAGTGAGACACTTAGTATGATCTTCTTTTTGGTTGTGTTCTTTGTGTTCATTTAGACTTTCTAACTTGCCTCGGAAATGTTTTTGGATAGCTTTTGGAAATTTGAAATGTTTTTGGAATGATTTTGTTGTCTAACTACTCTTGTTTTGGAGTTACATAAGTTTGAATATTGCTTAAACACTTTCATTTGGAGTTGAATTATGATGTTTTAATTGTAAGGTTCAAAATTCTTTGTTTTACACTTACATTTCAGGTACAGTTTTTTCGGATTTTCGGGCCCATCACAACCCGAACAGACCCGAAAAAAATTTTGGTTCCAAATCGGGTTTTTAAAAAAATTCAAGACCCGACCCGAACCCGAAAGGAACCGACCCAAATTACACACTAGAACCATATGGGTCCAATTCCTCTAGACCCGAATAACCCGAAACCCGAAAAACCTGACCCGACCCGAACCACAGACCCGAAGGCCCATGACTAGTTTAGATTGTTAAACATCATCCAAATAATATAAATCAACGATTTCGAAATATTTTCATCACAAAGAAATAAAATTCGATAATCTATATATATAAAAGAGAATTTTTTCTCTTCTTAGGCTGCCACCTCATTCTCACATACTCCATAATCTTGACACTTCAGCATTCACGTATTCTCTATTACATCATCTAATCACATAATCACTTAATTCCATAATTCTCATACTAATTGTGTTATCATACATTCATTCTCATAATAATTGTCATTCATTATTATAATAGTTTTCTTTAGAATATGAAAAGACATTTTATTATACAAGATATCTCATATATAATTGATCTAAAAAATTTCAATTGATAAATTTTAGTTTTATGAGATTTATTAACCTTTATTAATAGAGTTTAGAAAAATATTTACTTTTAGATGAATACATAAAAATATTAATAATAATTTCACTACATTATAAACTTAACTTCATATAAAGTAAAAAGTTGTGATTCTATGATAAATATATTATATAAATTAATAAAGTAATGTATAATTATAATAAGAGATAAGATTAGATAGAAACGGGTAGGATAACCGGATTCATATATAATTTTCCTAAATAATAAAAAAAAAAATCGGACTCGGGATTTTCTAATATCCGCAAATATCCAAATCCATTAAAAATCAAAAATCTTATAATAATATAAATTCTAAAAAATTTAAAACATTAAATCATAAAATAAAATTTAAGATAAATATTATATACACTTAATATTATTTTATAATTTTATTTGGATATAAAAACATTTAACTTGTTCTCATGGCTTCTTAGTTTTATTGGACAAGACTCTAATTGTAGAATTTAGTGTTTATAATTTATGTATTTATTTGTTTTCTAAATAAAATCAAGAATGTTGTGTAGTCGTTGTTTTGGACAAACTTTTGGAATTTGTTAGTTAATTTCAAGTAGGTTATAGGGAAACAAAAAAAACAATGCGTTTGATGGTTAAAAATCATTGTTTAAGCATACGAACAAGGATTCGTTCAACAAAAGATACTCGCAAGAGCTTCCACAAGCTCGAACTGCAACTCCAATCTTTTGATGGGTATGCAATGTTATTAGAGACAAATTGTAGTATCCCAAAATGAGGATGTGTTCAAACCAATCATTGAGAGGACGAATGTGTGAAGTATTCCCAAAGCTCTCCAACACTGAAGTCAAGAAGTAGACACCAAAATTGGCCAAAAAATCGAAAATATGAAGAAGACAGTGAAAGTTAGGTTAAATCATACCAAAATGTGGTATGTAGTTCAATTTATCGCGTTGATAAGTGAGAGATGGAGAGTATGATTCTTATAAAAAAAAAGATATAGAGTGAGATAAAGTGAGAGAGAGATTATGAGTGCATCTTGGAAACATGTTAGATGATTTCTGAATGAGATTGATGTAGATGAATGAAAATTATTAGGTTAATCATACTAAAATGTGGTATGCAGTTTTATCGCGTTCATAAGTGAGAGATAGAGAGTGAGATCTATATATATAAAGGAGAATGTACTCTCTTCTCATGATGCCACATACTTTTCCCATACTCTAAAATTGTGACACATCATCAATTCATTTGTTAATTTTAAATTGCTAATATGATTTATTATATTTTGTGTTATTATACTTTAATTCTCATGGTAACTATCATTTATTGATTTTAACAAGAATTCGAAAAGACATTTCTTTATAAATAATAACTTATATATATATATATGTATATGTATTGATGTATTTCTTCATTATTATTAAAAGTGGGGTACTTTATTTAAAAGATTAGGTAGATATGGATAGTAAACTATAAAATTCTAGGATAATTAGATTTGGATCCGGTTTTACCAAATCCAAAAAGAAATTCTCGGATTCGAGTTCGTTAATATCCACGAATATCCAAATCTATTTTGAAAAGGTTAAAAACTAAAATATAAGAATTTTTTTTTTGTAAGATGATTAAAATATTAAATTCTAAAAGCTCGCATAAATATAGATAGCTTAAGTTAGAGAGAGAGAGAAAGAGAGAGATATTATGAGTGCACCTTCAAAACACGTCAGAGAATTGAGACACTTTGAAATGATTAAATGACTAACTACATGATGTTTTTGTGGAAATAACTTGATGCTAATGTAACTATCCGAAATTGGGTATGTGATTATGGATATTCGGAAATCATAAACCTACATAAATATTCAGATATTTACAAACCAAATTTGATTTCAAAGTTTTGATTAATATATTATGTAATTATTTCCTAAATATTGTATATATATATACATTAAGTAGATATAAAAACCATTAAACACTATAAATATTAAAATTTGAATGTTTTTTTTTTTTACTTTGTGAAATACAAAATTTAATGAAAAGATTTGATTTCATCGAATTTTCTTATAACTATGTCAATAAACACAATACAAAATTCCGTACAAAACGCGGATCAACAACTAATAATATTATAAAACAAATCACAAAGCCAGTGAACAAATCATATAAAACAAATTCGAATAAAGAAAAAATGTATTATGCCAAACACAGCCAAAAGAAAGCAAACAAACAAATAGGTAACAGAAATATTGACTGACCGATTACTAATGTTTCACGGGACAAAAGAACAAGACTTGAAAAGTCAACTCTAATAATTTCACTTTTCTCCTTCAATTTCATCTTTCCTCAAACCTCTGAACATCGACCACATGTTTCTTCATCCATTGACCTCAAATACTTGATTTTCACTATTGACTCTCTTTCTCTCTCTAGATTTTCCGTCAAAGCTATGGAGAATCTCTGTTTTCGAAACTCTGTTTCTCTCTTTACGACGATTGTGTTTATTGTTCTTCTTCCTCGTCCCACTCTTTCTGCTACATCTACATATTTTCGTCCCGAGAAGTTTTACGTCAACTGTGGGTCGGATTCTAGTGTCACTTATGGTGGTCGGACCTTCGTCGGAGATATGATCTCTGGTGGTAACTCCGTTTCCTTCACCAAGAAAGGAACTGAAGCCAGCAACCAATCTGGATCGTCCACTGTGCCGGAAATCTATCAGACGGTTAGGATCTTCAGACGCCCTTCTTCTTACAAGTTCCAACTCGATCCTGTTGGTTTACACTTTGTACGTCTCCATTTCTCTGCTGTCTCTTTTCGGACAGAGCTTTTAACTGCTCGTTTCACTGTCTCTGCTACTTCTGGTTCTAGTCATCACTTTAAAAATTTCTCGCTTCAGAATTTTAATGAGACTCCACGAGTTGAAGAGTTTCTCCTGATGATTGATTCACCAAACTTCGAAATTCGATTTGTGCCCGATCGTTCCTCTGTAGCTCTTGTCAACGCCATCGAAGTGTTCTCTGCTCCTAAAGACCTCGAAATTCCATCAGACTCCGACAAGAATCGGCATACGATTTACAGATTAAATGTAGGAGGCGAGAAAATCATACCGGAAAACGACACTTTGGGACGTACTTGGTCGCTAGACGATGACTTTCTCTACCAAAAAGATGCTGCAAGAAACAATCAAACAACGCAAAATCCTAACTACGAGTCAGGGTCAGCGACGGAATACACAGCACCAGCTTTTGTCTACCGGACAGCTAAAGCAATAAACCGTGGCTCGAGTGAGCTAACGGATTTGTTGATAAACATTACTTGGTCGTTTAAGGTTAAAAGTAACTCAAAGCACTTCATCAGGACTCACTTCTGTGATATCTTGAGTGTATCACAAAACCCCGACTCCGATTTCTATCTCTATATCAACGGGAATTCGCGAATAGATGTAAAGCCTTCAGAGCAGGGGAGGTTGGTCACTCCGTTTTATATCGATGTCGTGAATGTCTCTGATGGTTCTGGGCTCTTGAATATAAGCATAGGTACTAAGGAACTCCGTAAGGATGCTGGTTTTCTGAATGGTCTGGAGGTGATGGAGTTATTGAAACAATCTGGTTCGGATTCTTCAGATAAAGGTAGTTACATCGTTGCTGGCTGTGTTGTTGCTGCATCGGTTCTGGTATTGAGTTTGCTGTTAATGATTTTCTTGAAGCGGAGGAGATCAAAGAAGAAGAAGTCGGATGTTGAGGTCACTGTATGGTCTCCTTTGCCATTGTACAGAGGTGGTGGGAGTTCCCACAATAGATCTTTTGATCCGGTCCATAATTCGCCACTACGCACCAATAGATCCGGTCTATAATTCGCCACTACGCACCAATAGACCTTTTGATCCGGTCTATAATTCGCCATTACGCAACCTAAACTTAGGCTTGACAATTCCCTTCACAGACATTTGGAGAGCTACAAACAATTTCGACGAGCAGTGGTTGATTGGGAGAGGCGGTTTCGGAGATGTTTACAAAGCCATTCTTCCAGATGGAAGCAAAGCGGCTATCAAGAGAGGCAAGACCGGTTCAGGACAAGGAATATTGGAGTTTCAAACAGAGATTCAAGTCCTGTCAAGAATCCGGCACAAGCACCTCGTTTCTCTAACGGGTTACTGCGAAGAGAACTCGGAGATGATCCTTGTCTACGAGTTTATGGAGAAAGGTACGCTTAAGGAGCATCTATACGGCTCGGATTTGCCTTCACTGACATGGAAACAGAGACTAGAGATTTGCGTCGGAGCAGCCAGAGGTTTGCATTATCTCCACAGTGGCTCAGAAGCCTTTTGTTGCCTTTTGGTACAATTTAAATTGGCAAACATTTTTTCTAAGATAATTAAAAACCCAATAATCATAAAAGACTTTCACCAGTCGCAAATTCGCAAAGTAAAAGATTATCCAGCAAAAAAAACCATCCTTTCAAGTCAAGTCAAAACAGAAACAATCATATCGAGCAAAAGTCTAAAAGGCAAAATCAATTCCCGCAAAAATTTTGTCAATCAGAGAGAGAGAGAGTTAAAGTAAAACTCCGACAAAAGCTTCTCATAAGTGATCATTAATGGAAAGAGAAGCCAAGAGATCACTTGGGCTTCCACTCTTGCCTTCACTCACCTGCGATGGCTGATTCACGTTTCTCAACACATCCAATGCTTCTGAAACTTTAGCTTTTAGAGCATCCGGTGACTCAAGCAGATGCAAAACTTCAGTCTGATCCATCTCCAGAAGCATACCAGTCACTTTGGCAGCGTTCTCGTGCTCTATCTGATCCACTAATGGGTATAGACTCTCACCTAGAAGCTACACAAATCCAAAAGGAAAGAAAGAATGTAAGTGAACTTTTCCTAGACCACACGATTTGAAAGACTACGTATTGAGAAAGACTTACTGTTCTCTGCTGACCAGGTGAGGCTTGAGCAAGGGAAGAAGCCAATGCACCAGCGGACATAGGCTGACTTAAAGGCATTCCATTCATGTCATAAGCAAATGGAAACATTCCTCCGGCCATTGGACCGTCCGGCATGTTTCTACCAGGAGGGTAACGGTATCCGGGTCCTCTTGGCATCATCTAGAGGAGAGAAGAAAGCAAAGCAAGGGCTTATAGAATTCTCTTGACCCGGAATTTTATGCCATGTTTTTTTTATCTAAGCACTAACTAAAAAAATTATTTCAAATAAAACTCCGACAAAAGCTTCTCATAAGTGATCATTAATGGAAAGAGAAGCCAAGAGATCACTTGGGCTTCCACTCTTGCCTTCACTCACCTGCGATGGCTGATTCACGTTTCTCAACACATCCAATGCTTCTGAAACTTTAGCTTTTAGAGCATCCGGTGACTCAAGCAGATGCAAAACTTCAGTCTGATCCATCTCCAGAAGCATACCAGTCACTTTGGCAGCGTTCTCGTGCTCTATCTGATCCACTAATGGGTATAGACTCTCACCTAGAAGCTACACAAATCCAAAAGGAAAGAGAGAATGTAAGTGAAGTGGAATTAGCAACTCCTGGTACTAAAAGAAAAATGAAGGATGCTTCAGGTGCCAGTGCAGCTACTTCGAAGCCAAATAAGACACAAAATACACATGCCACAAGGGCAGATGCATGGGAGCATTTCAATAGGACAAAAGAAGACCGTGACAGGTGTTTATGCAACTACTGTAAGAAAAGCTTTGCATGTCCAACCAAGTTAGGGACATCAAACCTCAACAAGCATTTAACAAGCTGTAAACAATACAAGTCATGGCTTGCTGGTCGAGATAATTCTCAAATAGTCATCAATAAAGGTGGAAATCTTCAGTCTGCAAAAGTTTCAGAACAAGTCTTTAGAGAAGCATGCAATGAGCTGATTGTTTTAGCGGAACTGCCACTTTCATTCATTGAAAGTCCAGCTTGGAGACACTTTTGTGACAGAGTTAATCTGTATCACCCACATTCAAGAAGAACAGCAGTGATGGATATAGTTGAGATGTATGTGAGAAAGAAAAAAGCTTTGAAGGAGTTCATTTCTATTAAGAACCAGCGTGTATCTCTTACAACTAACATATGGATTGCACAACCAACATGTTATTTTTCTTATTTATGTATACATTTGTTGTCTTATAATGTATATCTCGTATATGATTCTAGTTTTGACAGTAAATGTTTTAATTTTGATTTTCAACAGGTGCAAGCTATATGGTGGTCACAACTCATTTTGTCAATGCTTATTGGAAGTTGCAGAAGCTCATTATTGGCTTCAAGTACGTTCAAGATCATAAAGGTCAGACCATTGCTAAAACTCTCCTAGATTGCTTAGTAGATTGGGGTATAGAAAATATCTTCTGTATCACTGTTGACAATGCTACTGCCAATACATCTGCACTTAGGAATTTTCAGAGAGAGTTTAGTTTAAAGAGTTATGAGGCTTTTGTATTAGAAGGTGAATATATGCATATGAGATGCAGTGGAATTCTACATACCTTATGTTAACCAGAGCTATGGATTTTAGGGCTGCATTTGATAAGATGGAAGCAGAGGACAAACTTTACAGTGACTACTTCAAAGAACAAGTTGATGGTAAAAATAGGGTAGGACCTCCTATGAATAGTGACTGGGATGAAGTGGAAAGGTTAGTGAGATTTTTGCACATCTTTTACAACAGTATGTTAGTTGTATCTGCTTTTAGTTCAGTAAATCCTTACAATTTTTATGGAGAGATAGTCACAATAGAGAAGTATATGGTCTCTTTGAGTAATAGCATTGATCCAGCTTTAAAGAAAAAAGCAGAAGACATGTTTCTTAAGTTTGATAAGTATTGGGATGACATGAAGCATATCAACAAGATGTTGATTGTAGCAACAGTCTTTGATCCTAGGAAGAAGATGGAGTTTGCTAAGATGTGTTTTGAAAAACTATATGGGAAAGATAGTAGCGACGCAAAAGAGTTGTATGCTTCAGTTATGGTTATCTTGGTAGCTCTCTTCAACGAATACATCAGTCGTGCCAATAAAGGAACAAGCAATGTGCAGTCATCTCAGTCTTCTCAGCCATCATCTTCAAGTGTACAAGACCATACAGTTGAAAGAATGGATATGGTTAATGATATTTTACAGTATGAAAGGATGGAATCTGTTTGGAATGAGTTAGTTGAAGAGATAGGAGCCACATATACAAGGGATGAATTGGGAAAATACTTGAAGGAAATGGTTGAAAATCCTAAGTTGCTGCCTGGAATAGAGTATGATGTTCTTGATTGGTGGAAGCTGAACTGTGGAAAGTATCCAATTCTATCAGCGATTGCTAGAGATGTCCTCGCAATGCAGGTATCTTCAGTTGCATGAGAGAGTGCTTTTAGCACTAGTGGCAGATTATTGGATCCGTATAGGAGTTGCCTAACCCATTACATGATCGAGGTTTTGATGTGTACTGAGCAATGACTCTTGTCTGATATACGAGCCAATGAAAGAGGTTTGGTTACAAATGCTCAGATTCTATATGAGGTTGAAATGCTTGATACACTTGAGAGAGGTAATAAAACACCGTTGTATAATTCTTTTTGATTCCATTTCTGATTTTCTAATGACTAACAGTCTAACACCATTGATTGTACCTTTTTCCAGATTTTAGATGTTCAGCTTCACAGAAAGAAGAAACAGAGTGAATCAAGCTTCTTTTGACTTGCCATTTTGAATTGCCAATCAAGCTTTTTTCCCATGTTTAAACTTTAAGTTACGTTTAGACTTGAATCTTTCATTTTAATGTTTAGACTTGAATCTTTCATTTTGATGTTTAGACATGATATTTCCTTATTAACTTTGCATTTGGATGTTGATTTGAAATTGTCCAAGTTAAAAATTTCGTTTTGATGTTTAAAACAGGTTAAAAATTTCGGGTATTATACTACATTCGGATAAAATATGTGAAAAAATTCGGGTATTTTAGAACCCGATCCGAACCCGAAGGGATTTCGGATATGTATCGGTTCCTCTACACAGATACATAACCAACCCAAATCCGAAAATATCCGAACCGAACCCGAACCGAATTTTATAAATACCCGAATGGATCCTCCAACTTTATATCCGAAAGAATCGACCCGGACCCGAATGGGTACCCGTATGCCCATGCCTAGTTTAATCAATGGAGTATTTTTAAAAAAAAATCAATGAATCATATAAAACATATTCGATGCCAAAAGAAACCAAACAAACAAATAGATAACTCAAATTGTTTAAAATATCTCAAAAATATTGACTGGCCAATTACTTAGGTTCACTACTTATCGATGATCAAACTTATGAATCTTTGTTTGGCAAAATTTACGGCTTACCTTAGACTTTCGGTCTTCTCTGGCCTCAATGTAGAAACGAGTCAAGAACGGTGAGGACATTTTTGTCAATATGGCCAAATTTTCCTCAATGTCTTTGATAATACAGAAGTCCTAATAGCTTTCCACAGTTGCAAGATGACTCAGAATTCTTGTAAGAATGCTCTCATGCAAACTACTGAATATATCTTCAAGGTTCTCACTACATAGCTGAGTCTTCGTGGAAGATGGAATCGTCACTAAATATTCTCATTTTGTCTTCGAATACATTGATACAGTTGGAACTCAAATAAAAAAAAAGGTTCATAGCTTTGGTGTTTTGCCTTGGCTTCAAAATTTCTTGTATATTTTGAAAATAAAAACTATAATGCTTATACGTATATTTCCATTTCATGACAGTATGATCTAAAGACTTCTTTGTATGTTTTGCAATCCTCTATACATCTCATTCTTCCCACAGCTCTATCTGAAGATTCCATCTGTTTAACATATCTTCGTGTTTGTGAATTGTGTAATAGATTTGTACTTTAGGATTTTTTCAGAATATTTCTGAAACCACTAAATTTTGTTTTCTTTGATATTTAAATTTTGTAAAAAATTAGAGAGCGGGGAGCAATGAGGAGGTGTGTTTCTCGGAACAAAAGACCATGACTTTGAAAAATCAACCCTGTTCTTTTTCCTTATTGTCCCATTAAAAATCTTAGTCCATTAAAGACGATGACTTGATAAATCAGCCTCAATAATTTCAATTCTCTCTTTCCTCTTCAATCTTATCTTCTTCCCCAGAATCCTCTTCACATCGACCACAAAACTGACAAATCAATGTGGATGAACTATGACGCTACTGTTAATTTCTTTTTCGTTAAGGCTTTCGTTATCATTTGTTGTGTATAGCTTTTAATTTGGTTGGACCAACAACTTTTTGAAATTTCTTGTGATAAACAAAAATGTGTGGAAATTGACTATTCATCAACTCCAAGACTTTTTACTCTCTTCGTTCGACGTGAATAACACTTGGTAGACAGACTAGATGGTGAGTCAAGCTGAGTGGATTTGGAGCAATGGCTATATGTATATAAAGAGATGGCATGAAACCATACTACCATCACAATTTCCATCTGTCGCCTCTTTTTCATTATTGATTTTCAAGAAAGTTATATTAGCATAAAGAGGAACTAAAGGCTCTTGAAACTCAATGAGTATCATTCATATTGCTCTTTCTTTTCTCTTCTTGTTTGTTTTTATTTTTCAAGATGTGTTTGCGTCTCCTACTAGACACTTGTGTCGTCCGGAACAAAGGGATGCACTTCTCGAGTTCAAGAACGAGTTTGAGATTCGGAAGCCTTCTTTTCAGCTCTCTGTGAGCTCTTATCCGAAGACGCAGTCGTGGGCAAATAACAGTGATTGTTGTTATTGGGATGGTATCAAGTGTGATGCCAAGTCCGGGGAAGTGATCGAGCTAGACCTTAGTTGCAGCTGTCTCTACGGCAAGTTTCCTTCCAATACCAGTCTTTTTAGGCTTCAATCCTTTCGTTTTCTCACCACTCTAGACCTTTCAAATAATGATTTATATGGTCAAATCCCGTCCTCAATTGGAAATCTTTCTCTTCTCACTTCTCTCAACCTTTCTTATAATCAATTTTCGGGTCAGATTTTTTCTTCGATTGGAAATCTTTTACATCTCACCTATCTCGATCTTTCTTATAATCAGTTTTCGGGTGAGATTCCGTCTTCAGTTGGAAATCTTTCACATCTCACCTATCTCCGTCTTTCTTCTAATCAGTTTTCGGGTGAGATTCCGTCTTCGATTGGAAATCTTTCACAGCTCACCTCTCTCCTTCTTTCCTCTAATCAGTTTTCGGGTGAGATTCCGTCTTCGATTGGAAATCTTTCACATCTCACCTCTCTCGACCTTTCTGGTAATCAGTTTTCGGGTGAGATTCCGTCTTCAGTTGGAAATCTTTCACAACTCACCTTTCTCGGTCTTTCTAGTAATCAGTTTTCGGGTGAGATTCCGTCTTCGATTGGAAATCTTTCACATCTCACCTATCTCGTCCTTTCTTATAATCAGTTTTCGGGTGAGATTCCGTCTTCGATTGGAAATCTTTCACATCTCACCTATCTTGATCTTTCTTATAATCAGTTTTCGGGTGAGATTCCGTCTTCGATTGGAAATCTTTCACATCTCACCTCTCTCCGTCTTTATTCTAATCAGTTTTCGGGTGAGATTCCGTCTTCGATTGGAAATCTTTCACATCTCACCTATCTCGACCTTCTTTATAATCAATTTTCGGGTGAGATTCCGTCTTCAGTTGGAAATCTTTCACATCTCACCTATCTTGATCTTTCTTATAATCAATTTTCGGGTGAGATTCCGTCTTCAGTTGGAAATCTTTCACATCTCACCTCTCTCTATCTTTCTTATAATCAATTTTCGGGTGAGATTCCGTCTCGGATTGGAAAGCTCTCTCATCTCGAAACTCTTTCCCTCGATAGTAACAAATTCACTGGTGAAATCCCAGATTCTTTTGCCAGTTTGAACAAGCTGACGAGGTAAAGTGTTGGTTCCAATAAGCTTAGTGGTGATTTTCCCGTTTCACTACTAAATTTGACAAAGCTGTTGTATTTTGCCAGTTTATACTTGTCAGGTTGCGGTATTACCGAATTTCCAGAGACCATAAGAACCATGCAGTCTATGGTGAGTCTAGACATTTCCAACAACAAAATCAAAGGTCAAGTGCCTGGCTGGTTATGGACACTACCAAATCTGACGTACGTGAATCTTTCCAACAACACTTTCATCAGTTTCGAAGGACCAACGAAACATGGACAACTCTCTGTCCTGGAGAACTTGTTTGGCTCCAAAAACAATTTCACAGGAAAGATTCCCTCTTTCATATGCGCGTTGCACTCTCTAAGAACTCTCGATTTATCTAACAACAACTTCAATGGTTCAATCCCTCCTTGTATGGGAAATCTCACGAGTAATCTTTCAGTTCTAAACCTTCGTCAGAATTGTCTTAGTGGAGGCCTCTCGGAGAATGTATTTGAAAGTCTAAGGTCGCTTGACGTCGGTCATAATCAACTCGTGGGAAAGCTTCCAAGATCTTTGATCCGTTTCTCTGCCCTTGAAGTTCTAAATGTGGAAAGCAACAAAATCAACGACACTTTTCCGCTCTGGTTGAGTTCTCTACAAAACCTGCAGGTTCTTGTCTTACGCTCCAATGCATTCCATGGACCGATACACCAAGCCTCGTTCCTTCAGTTGAAAATCGTGGACATCTCACATAATCACTTCAGTGGAATTTTGCCATCTGATTATTTTGTGAACTGGAGTAAAATGTCATCACTTGGGACAGAGGACGATCGGTCGAATAAAACATACATGGGAGATTCTGGTGGCTATTACCACGATTCAATGGTTTTGATGAATAAAGGTGTAGCTTTGGAGCTGGTACGTATCCTGAAAATCTACACAGCACTCGACTTCTCTGGAAACAGACTTGAAGGCGAGATTCCAAGCTCCATCGGCCAATTGAAAGAGCTTCTTGTCCTCAACTTGTCAAACAATGCTTTCACTAGCCACATTCCATCATCTATGGGGAACCTGACAGCTCTCGAGTCATTGGACGTTTCCCAGAACAAGCTTTCAGGAGAAATTCCACAAGAGCTAGGGAATCTCTCGTACCTTGCGTACATGAACTTCTCCCATAACCAGCTTGTCGGTCTAGTACCTGGAGGTACTCAGTTTCGAAGGCAGCCTTGCTCTTCTTTCGAAGAAAACTCGGGACTTTTCGGCCCTGCTCTTGACGAAGATTGTGGAGATATCCACCACAGTCCCTCATCGCAACAGTATGAAACGACGGAGCCAGAGGAAGAAGATGAAGAGGCGTTAAGTTGGATTGCAGCTGCAATAGGATTTGTACCTGGTATTGCGTTTGGAATGACGATTGGATACATATTGGTTTCCTACAAACCAGAGTGGTTCACGAGTCCTTTTGGCCGAAACAAACACAGAAGCAGAAGCACCACAACTCATTAAGAGAGGTAATGTTCTGAATGTTCTGAATAAAAACTGTATATTATAATAGAATTTTCTGGGTTAATGAATAAATGATGTTAACGTTTTAAGCTATTTTTCGTTTTGTATAGCCTTTATGAAGAATCTTTGAAAAAGAGAATGAAGTATCCAAACCAAAGGACTGTAGAGAAGAAGCTTGTGGAGAAGGCAACCCATTTATCTTGTTTCCGTTTTAGCATGGTGTGTTTCTCTTGTACTGTGTTTTTAGCCAATGTTTGTATTTCTCTGAAATTGAACAATGAACAACTCTGTTTTCAAAACTCAAACTTATTCCTATGATGATGCAATCATGCAATCTGGATCTCTCAAGTACTCCACTAATATATTTTTTTTCTTTTAAAATTATTAACCTTACGTAAGACAAAATAAGAAAATCTTTTACTTAAACTAAGTAAAGACCAGACTCAACGCAAGGGGAGCCAATTTGGGATCGAACTACAAACGTTTCAGGACAAGGAATATTGGAGTTTCAAACAGAGATTCAAGTCCTGTCAAGAATCCGGCACAAGCACCTCGTTTCTTTAATGGGTTACTGCGAAGAGAACTCGGAGATGATCCTTGTCTATGAGTTTATGGAGAAAGGTACGCTTAAGGAGCATCTATACGGCTCGGATTTGCCTTCACTGACATGGAAACAGAGACTAGAGATTTGCATCGGAGCAGCCAGAGGTTTGCATTATCTCCACAGTGGCTCAGAAGCCTTTTGTTGCCTTTTGGTACAATTTAAATTGGCAAACATTTTTTCTAAGATAATTAAAAACCCAATAATCATAAAAGACTTTTGATGGGTATGCAATGTTATGAGAAGCAAATTGTAGTATCCCAAAATGAGGACGTGTTCAAACCAATCATTGAGAGGACGAATGTGTGAAGTCTTCCCAAAGCTCTCCAACACTGAAGTCAGGAAGTAGACACCAAAATTGGCCAAAAAATCGAAAATATGAAGAAGACAGTGAAAGTTAGGTTAAATCATACCAAAATGTGATATGTAGTTCAATTTATCGCGTTGATAAGTGAGAGATGGAGAGTATGATTCTTATAAAAAAAAGAGATAGAGAGTGAGATAAAGTGAGAGAGAGATTATGAGTGCATCTTGGAAACATGTTAGATGATTTCTGAATGAGATTGATGTAGATGAATGGAAATTATTAGGTTAATCATACTAAAATGTGGTATGCAGTTTTATCGCGTTCTTAAGTGAGAGATAGAGAGAGATCTATATATATATAAAGGAGAATGTACTCTCTTCTCATGATGCCACATATTTTTTCCACACTCTAAAATTGTGACACATCATCAATTCATTTGCTAATTTTAAATTGCTAATATGATTTATTATATTTTGTGTTATTATACTTTAATTCTCATGGTAACTATCATTTATTGATTTTAACAAGAATTCGAAAAGACATTTCTTATAAATAATAACTTATATATATATATATATATATATATATATATATATATATATTATTGATGTATTTCTTCATTATTATTAAAAGTGGGGTACTTTATATAAAAGATTAGGTAGATATGGATAGTAAACTATAAAATTCTAGGATAATTGGATTTGGATCCGGTTTTACCAAATCCAAAAAAGAAATTCTCGGATTCGAGTTCGTTAATATCTACGAATATCCAAATTTATTTTGAAAAGGTTAAAAACTAAAATATAAGAAATTGTTTTTTGTAAAAGGATTAAAATATTAAATTCTAAAAGCTCGCATAAATATAGATAGCTTAAGTTAGAGAGAGAGAGAGAGATATTATGAGTGCACCTTCAAAACACGTCAGAGAATTGAGACACTTTGAAATGATTAAATGACTAACTACATGATGTTTTTGTGGAAATAACTTGATGCTAATGTAACTATCCGAAATTGGGTATGTGATTATGGATATTCGGAAATCATAAACCTACATATATATTCAGATATTTACAAACCAAATTTGATTTCAAAGTTTTGATTAATATATTATGTAATTATTTCCTAAATATTGTATATATATATACATTAAGTAGATATAAAAACCATTAAACACTATAAATATTAAAATTTGAATGTTTTTTTTTTTTACTTTGTGAAATACAAAATTTAATGAAAAGATTTGATTTCATCGAATTTTCTTATAACTATGTCAATAAACACAATACAAAATTCCGTACAAAACGCGGATCAACAACTAATAATATTATAAAACAAATCACAAAGCCAGTGAACAAATCATATAAAACAAATTCGAATAAAGAAAAAATGTATTATGCCAAACACAGCCAAAAGAAAGCAAACAAACAAATAGGTAACAGAAATATTGACTGACCGATTACTAATGTTTCACGGGACAAAAGAACAAGACTTGAAAAGTCAACTCTAATAATTTCACTTTTCTCCTTCAATTTCATCTTTCCTCAAACCTCTGAACATCGACCACATGTTTCTTCATCCATTGACCTCAAATACTTGATTTTCACTATTGACTCTCTTTCTCTCTCTAGATTTTCCGTCAAAGCTATGGAGAATCTCTGTTTTCGAAACTCTGTTTCTCTCTTTACGACGATTGTGTTTATTGTTCTTCTTCCTCGTCCCACTCTTTCTGCTACATCTACATATTTTCGTCCCGAGAAGTTTTACGTCAACTGTGGGTCGGATTCTAGTGTCACTTATGGTGGTCGGACCTTCGTCGGAGATATGATCTCTGGTGGTAACTCCGTTTCCTTCACCAAGAAAGGAACTGAAGCCAGCAACCAATCTGGATCGTCCACTGTGCCGGAAATCTATCAGACGGTTAGGATCTTCAGACGCCCTTCTTCTTACAAGTTCCAACTCGATCCTGTTGGTTTACACTTTGTACGTCTCCATTTCTCTGCTGTCTCTTTTCGGACAGAGCTTTTAACTGCTCGTTTCACTGTCTCTGCTACTTCTGGTTCTAGTCATCACTTTAAAAATTTCTCGCTTCAGAATTTTAATGAGACTCCACGAGTTGAAGAGTTTCTCCTGATGATTGATTCACCAAACTTCGAAATTCGATTTGTGCCCGATCGTTCCTCTGTAGCTCTTGTCAACGCCATCGAAGTGTTCTCTGCTCCTAAAGACCTCGAAATTCCATCAGACTCCGACAAGAATCGGCATACGATTTACAGATTAAATGTAGGAGGCGAGAAAATCATACCGGAAAACGACACTTTGGGACGTACTTGGTCGCTAGACGATGACTTTCTCTACCAAAAAGATGCTGCAAGAAACAATCAAACAACGCAAAATCCTAACTACGAGTCAGGGTCAGCGACGGAATACACAGCACCAGCTTTTGTCTACCGGACAGCTAAAGCAATAAACCGTGGCTCGAGTGAGCTAACGGATTTGTTGATAAACATTACTTGGTCGTTTAAGGTTAAAAGTAACTCAAAGCACTTCATCAGGACTCACTTCTGTGATATCTTGAGTGTATCACAAAACCCCGACTCCGATTTCTATCTCTATATCAACGGGAATTCGCGAATAGATGTAAAGCCTTCAGAGCAGGGGAGGTTGGTCACTCCGTTTTATATCGATGTCGTGAATGTCTCTGATGGTTCTGGGCTCTTGAATATAAGCATAGGTACTAAGGAACTCCGTAAGGATGCTGGTTTTCTGAATGGTCTGGAGGTGATGGAGTTATTGAAACAATCTGGTTCGGATTCTTCAGATAAAGGTAGTTACATCGTTGCTGGCTGTGTTGTTGCTGCATCGGTTCTGGTATTGAGTTTGCTGTTAATGATTTTCTTGAAGCGGAGGAGATCAAAGAAGAAGAAGTCGGATGTTGAGGTCACTGTATGGTCTCCTTTGCCATTGTACAGAGGTGGTGGGAGTTCCCACAATAGATCTTTTGATCCGGTCCATAATTCGCCACTACGCACCAATAGATCCGGTCTATAATTCGCCACTACGCACCAATAGACCTTTTGATCCGGTCTATAATTCGCCATTACGCAACCTAAACTTAGGCTTGACAATTCCCTTCACAGACATTTGGAGAGCTACAAACAATTTCGACGAGCAGTGGTTGATTGGGAGAGGCGGTTTCGGAGATGTTTACAAAGCCATTCTTCCAGATGGAAGCAAAGCGGCTATCAAGAGAGGCAAGACCGGTTCAGGACAAGGAATATTGGAGTTTCAAACAGAGATTCAAGTCCTGTCAAGAATCCGGCACAAGCACCTCGTTTCTCTAACGGGTTACTGCGAAGAGAACTCGGAGATGATCCTTGTCTACGAGTTTATGGAGAAAGGTACGCTTAAGGAGCATCTATACGGCTCGGATTTGCCTTCACTGACATGGAAACAGAGACTAGAGATTTGCATCGGAGCAGCCAGAGGTTTGCATTATCTCCACAGTGGCTTAGAAGGAGCAATCATTCACAGAGATGTCAAATCCACAAACATACTACTAGACGAGAACACCGTAGCCAAAGTTGCGGATTTCGTGCTCTCGAAACTCGCGGTTCGTAATCAAGATCCGATCAATATCAGCACTAACATCAAAGGAACATTCGGTTACCTCGATCCTGAGTATCTGCAGACACACATCTTGACGGAGAAATCAGATGTGTACGCGTTCGGAGTCGTTCTCCTCGAGGTCTTGTGCGCGAGACCGGCTCTCGATCGTTATCTTCCTCACGACGAAGTGAATCTAGTAGAATGGGCGATGTTCTGCAAATCAAAAGGGATAATCGATGAGATCTTAGATCCGAAATTGATAGGTCAAATCGAGTCGACTTCGTTGAGAAAATTCATAGAAATCGCGGAGAAGTGTTTGAAAGAGTACGGCGAAGAGAGGCCGAGCATGGGGGATGTAATCTGGGATCTGGAATACGTTCTACAGCTTCAGATGATGCCGATTCACAGAGAACCTCACGAAGATAGCGCCGTGGCGATCTCCGGCGGAAGCTCGTTGGTGATTCCGAGGTTAATGGTGAGTGATTCGTTTAGCTCAAACTCGATTGTTCAGAAGAATGAAGGGAAGAGCAGCTATGGAGGTACAGATTCATCGGAGAGTCGAGTTTTCTCCCAATTGAAGATCTCTGAAGCAAGATAAAATCTACAAACCTTGAAAAGGATCAATCACTGCAATGACCTTCGACTTACAAAACAATGCCACAATAACCTTGTTTTAAAATTGAATTTATTATTCATTTTTTTTAAACGAAAAGAAGTAAATAACAAATTTATCCCTAAAAGTATAAAAGATTTACGACCCAACCAATATCTATCCACCCAAATTCACTATATTCGGATTCAACCCGATCCGAAAACAGAAAAAAAAAAAACCTAAAACTAAATTTTGTTTTTTCACGATTTTCTTCAGTGCCGTAACTCATCCCGTAACTTACCTTCTTCTTTTTTCACGATTTTACAGTTTGATTCCAGCAATTTGTCCCACCAAAATCATTCCTTTCCCACAAAATCAAATCGTAATACTTGTAATTTTCTGGGTTTTTCGCGATTCGATTTGCAGCACTTGTAATTTTCTAGGTTTTTAGTAATACTGGACTAGTAATACTGGATTAGTAATAGTGGACTAGTAATACTGGACCAGTAATATTGGACTAGTAATACTGGACCAGTAATACCGGACCAAAAATTTCTAAGACAAAAAGTAACACTATATACATATGTCTTGCAGGATTCCGAAGATGAAACCGAACCACTGCAACCTTTGGATATGTGGTTCCAGCCGAGGGATTATATGAAAAAAATCAAGGTCGGGACGAGGTGTTATGTCAGTCAAGCGGTGAAGACACTTATGACCGGGTTAAAGCATCTGCTTAAAGCAGAGGAGAAGAGTTGGTTTTTGAATCACCCTCAATTCAAACACTTCTTCCACATTCACCAGGAAACCCACCACAAGGTTCAGGGCATGTGGATTCTTCTTGTGCGAACGGAGCGCACAGATAAAAAGAAGGAAGCTTGGTTCGTCATGAATGGTGTGCCCATCCGTTACAGTCTAAGGGAGCATGCCCTTATCTCGGGATTAAACCGCCGGAACTATGTATTACTATGTTCAATATTCTATATATTACTATGTATTACTATGTTCAGTATTACCCAGGAAATCGAATCCTGAAATTCAGAAAATAGAATCCCTATATCGATTCTTAGTAATACTTAGTATTTCGGTTTTGGAATGCAAGGTTCGAAAGTCAAAGATATAAATAAGTTAAACAAATAAGTCTTACAAAACAAAAGTTTAACATTTGCTTAATCCACAACACGCGCCAATAAATCCTTCAGCCTTACAATCTCTTCAGCATTGTTTTTCAGCTCCATATGCATGCTTCGGATCTTCTCGCGATGTTCATCAACCTCCCTCCTTAAATTAGCAACCTCTTCTTCAAAGGTCACCTCAATGATTGGTCCACCACATGGACATCTTGCCGGAATGTCCATGTTAGCGTCGGCTAGGTGGTAAAGCCTCTCGATTAGCCTCTTTTTCTGCTTATCGGCACTATAGTTCGGGTCCATATCTGTAACATGGAAACAAACTTGGTTTAGTATTACTAAGTATTACTATGTTCAGTATTACTAAGTATTACTATGTTCAGTATTACCCAGAAAATCGAATCCCGAAATTCAGAAAATTGAATCCCTATATCGATTCTAACATGAATCCCTATATCGATTCTAACATGAATCCAGAATCCACAAACCCTAAACAAACCCAAGAAAATCAAACATGAATCCCTAAACTCATGGTGGCCGAGTGGTTTAATCCATCCATTCTTCTCTTTTTTAGGGTTTACCAACCCTACGGCTCGCCAAACCGAGCTGTTGCACTTGAACCCTGAAGAACAATGTAAATTCATACCACAAACAGCTACTTGATGTGTTACCAAAACGAGAAGTCGCTGCAATGTAGAAGAAGTCGTCGTCGAGAGGAAGGGAAGGGGAAGAGAGAGAAAGGGAAAAAAATGAGAAAAACTGGTTTGGTTTTGGGTGTGGATCAGAAAAAAATGAGAAAAAAAAATAAAAAAATTTCATAAAAATTTGGGCCCGCGAAAAAAATGAGAAAAAGTTCAAAAAATTTGGGCCCGCGAAAATTTACACATAGTTATCATACTAGTTATCTAGTATTACTAATTTGCAAATAGTTGTACTTTTGGGTGTTTTCAAAATAATTTAGTATTACCAAGCCCTTAAAATGTGTTTTCTAGTTTTACAGTTGATTTTAGTCAATTAAAGTATGTTTCCAAGGACTTTGTGCATTAATATTACATAAAACTCTTTTTAATTATATTTCACATCATAAGGTGGTTCATATTAACAAAGTGATCCTAATAGTATAAGGTGGTTCTTGTGTAAATATTCTAATAACAAATCATTATGGTATAAATGTATTTTATAAACCTAATACACATTTTTTAACATTTAATAGTTACTTCTGTAACGTAAATTTTACTATTTCGTATTTGTTGTTCTTTTTTTGTGAATTTTTCAATTAAAATTAAAATTCCATAATAATACTAAACCAGAATTACCAGTGTTACCTAGTATTCTCAAAGGTACTAGTATAACATATATAAAATCAGTTTTACGTAGTTGTCCCGAGACAGAAATTAACATCCAACAACACAAACGAGTTACACAAAGGAATTACACAAACGAGTTAGGTACTGGTTCCAGGATTATCACCAAATAAGCCTTGAAGTACCCCACCACGCTTTCTTCTTCTTTGAGGTTCTCCAACTGATGGGTATCGATTTACTCTATTTCTTCCTTTTGTTTTGGTATAAGGAGGAGGTATGACGCAAGATGTTTTAACTTCCTCGGGAACATTTCATTCAGACATATGAGGCACTGGATAAATTATCCTATGATATACTAGCCTTATTCTGATCCGCTCTAAATGAAATGTAAGTTAGCTTCAGCTTCGTCGTATCTTCATCAACATTAATCTTCCTGCATATTCTACTAACCAACCCACAAAAAGTTAACTCCTCCAACGATTCTTTCATCAATAAAGTATAGTTGGGATCTTCTCCTAGAATCCATTGTCCGCCTTAATAATATCCCACATAATCAAAATCTATGACTGTGAACTTACTCATATTCATTGTGCCCTGAAAAAAGAAAAATTTAACAACATTAGTATATATTACCAAATTAAATAGTCATACTAGTGACTAGTCTTACCAGTTGTACCAAATTAACTAGTCATACCAGTGACTAGTAATACCAGTTGTACGAAATCAAAAATATTAGCTAGTAATACCAGTGACTAGTCATACCAGATGTACAAAATTAAAAACATTAGCTAGTAATACCAGTAAACTAGTAATACCAGTATACTATTCATACCAGACACATTACCAGCTCCGATTCAAATTTAGAGCTTTTAAATCTCTACAAATTCATACATTATCAACATAAGCTTCTCTTAGACTACGAAAACAAGTTTACTCGTATGTATACTCTTGGGTTATTCAGTATTACTTGGAAATCCCTTAATTGAATACCCAATTTGATTGAATACCCAGTTTCAATTTCAATCCCTAAATTGATTATCAATGATTCAGATCAATGTGACACAAAAAGAGAGAAATAAAAGAGGCAAAAACTCACATGAATACCAAGTCGGAGCCGGTATGCTGAGGAAGACGACGGAGCCGGACGTCGGAATCGAGCAGAACGCGAAGAAGAAGGAAGCTCTTCTTCTGATTGGTTGATTTTTTTTCTTTTTCTGGATTTCTTTTTCTTTTTTCGTTTTATTTAATTTGTTTAATATTTAATTGTAAGGATAAAATGGGAATAACACATGTTAGTAAGGTTATAAGGTTATGGGGAAAAAAAGGGTTAGAGGTGAATTTGGTTTAGACCATTAAAGTTATTCTAGTGATTTATCCCCTTGAAAAGCGTCTGGTTTAAACTTTTGAAATTAAAATCCGGTTATTGCCGGTTTAAATATATAATTATTTTAAAACAGATGCAAAGTAACGAGTCAGGTGACTGTAATCTGAATTTAAAACCGGTTATCTTCGGTTTAAAGACAATTATTCTAAAACAGATGCAAATGTCCGAATAGAAAAACGAGTCAATTAAAAAATCAAACTGTTTTCTCTCTCGCTCTCGTGAGGATTCACATAATTAGGGCTCTTAAAATGGGCTGTCCACGCCCATTTAAACCAGTCTAATAGTAACCATTTTAATTGCGGACAAATAGTGTTTATGTCCATTAACGTCTGTGTGCATTAACGATCATGTCCAAATGGGCTGTCTATTAGTATCTATTAGTGTCTATTGGTCAGAATATAACAAATTGTTTAAAAAGTAAAAAAAAAAAACTAAAATATTGATATTTGCAACCACCGACATTTGCTGGTGGTTCTCTAACCATTATCCCCGTCGTTTTTATTCTCTTTGTTTCCAATCTTACATCTGGGGATCACTACCACAAATCAAGTTCCAATTCTTTTATTCATCAACCAAAACGGTGAGAGAGCGATGCCTGATCTAAAATGTATTGTCTCATCATCAACTGCTTCCCTTCATCGTTCTCACCGGAATCAAGCGTTCCTCTTCATTATCAAAATAGTGACCATAATTTTGTTGGTTCTCTAACCGATAACGATACGAGAAACGCCTTGTGAGGCGAGTCGTCAACGTTTCAATTCAGATTTCTTCCGATCTCGAATCGGGATTGTTAAAGCACCAGTCGAAGTGAGATGTTGCTTCGTCTTCTTTTACTATTCCCCAGTTATCTCTGACGTGGTCTTCATGCCCACGATTGATGGCCAATCATAGTGGAGTTCAAAAGATGTTTTGGGATCTCTTATCCCAAATCCCAAAACTAGTGAGACGGAATCGTAATCGGGTTTTCATCTCCCTTCTACTAATGAAAGATAATCCATCGGAGAAGTTACATGATGAGATGATGGTGATCGGTCGGTTCTGGCCATTGGAATACGATGTTGGTCGGCGGTTTTGAGATCTAATTTTGATTTTCTTCGATGATTTTACTCTGTTGGATATGGTGTTACCATGGAATCAACCACCATGAAAACCGCCATGGAGGGGACGAGGTTTTGGAGCGGAAGATGCAATCTCCTTGCTATATGGCGACATTCGTACAGTCGTTGAAATTTGGCAATCTAAAGCCTTTTTCAATCGAAAGAATCAATAAATTGGATTCTTTTTCGAATAATATTTTTAGCTCTTACTTGGAAATGTGTCATTGACATACAACATGAGAAATGATGGATCATAGTCAAAGAAAATCGCATCAGATCAAATGCAATTATGTGGAAATAAAGTGTGGGCACTCCAGCGAGAAAAACTCGGAGGAAAGAATCGTTAAAACTCATTTTCGTTGTTTTATTGTTTCGTATGTTTACTTTTATGTATTGTTTTTTTTTTGGCCGACTAAATTGCTTTTATTAAAAACCAGAGTACAAGCATTATTACAAAGTCAAATACAAACATTGAAGTACAAATTATTGCATAAGCAGCTATATGAGCCATATGTTGAAGAACAAGAATTTTGACACTACTTCCTTTCGAGGTAAGCCTTACACGCTAAAAGACATTGTATGTTGTTATTTTTCTTCTTCTCTCTTCGTCTCACTCTAATATGATATGTATGCCATATTGGCATTGCTTTTTTTGCTTTCCAAATCGTACAAGGAAAGGCCATTGCATCTGTTACATGCTTTGGAATGTCGACACGATACCAGTTAGTCCGTATTCGCGTCCTTGTGAATAATGTAGACTTTATATTACTTCCGCTTTGACTCCGTATATCCTTGCGTCTGTCGAAAATATCTTTTGAAGACACTGATGTTTCAAACATTTGATATGTGGAAATCCATTTTCCTTCGAGTAAAGTGTTTATTCCAATGATTCCAGGATCAAACACCCAAGTGAAACCTCCATACAGTGGGATAGGAGGACAATCACCGGTTGATAACCGGAATTTCCGCCGGCAGAGAGAGATCTCACCGGAAATAAACACTCTACAAAAAGAGACATCACGGTTGCATTGAACCGACATTAAGACACGGGAAGAACGAAATCGGTTCCACTTGTCAATGAAATTACCCGCAAAAGAATCGCAGTAATTGAATTGAATTGACCAAGCGTTGAACATCCTCTGATTTAAAATCACCAGGGATGCCAAACTTGGAATCCGAACCAACATATCCAAAACCCGGTGGAATCGTACCGGCGATATGATCTCGTATTCAACCAGATGTCTAATAACTAAGATAAATAAAGGAAGAGTACGACTAATGCCAGAGCCGACGTCGGCCGGAAAAAACTGTGACAAAGAGTGTGCTTTTGATCGTCTGTTTTGTCGCCTATTGAGAGAGAGGAAAGACGCGTTAGAAGAAATTTTTTTTTATGTATTGTTGATTTTATGCTAATTTGATTTTTATATTAATAAAGATAGTTGTTTAAAAAAAAAGAGTCAATTAACAGATAAAAACCTAATTTTCGAGAAAAAAATCTGATTTGATAAGCGTCTAGTTCAAATTTTGAAATTAAAACCCGGTTACCGCCGGTTTAAAGATAATTATTCTAAAACAGATACAAAAAAGTTCCGAATCGGAAAACGAGTCAGCCGATTGTGATGTCGGCGATGAACGACTCCAGATTCAAAGCCGATAATCCACCGGGCGCCAGCGCCGATCTCGCCGCATGCTTCAGCTCCGTCGCTCTCTTCCTCATATCCGTGGCGGCGGGTCCTTCCATCACGGCCTCGATACATCTCTCCACCTCTTCAACCTTAAGCTCTCCGTCGACGGCGTCGTTCCTCATCCTCACTCCGATTCCGAACAAATCCACAAGCAATTTCGCGTCAAGCGGCTGATCATTCGAATTCGGGTACGCCACCACCGGAACACCAGCCACCACCGTCTCGATCGTCGAGTTCCATCCACAGTGCGTGACGAAACAAGAGATCGCCACGTGGCTCAATATCCTCTCTTGTGGACCCCACTCAATAACAACGCCTTGTCCTTCTCTCACCATCTCCTGCAAAACGCCGACGTTTTCGCCGCTCTCCTTGGGCCTAATCACCCAGAGAAATGAGACTCCTCTGTTTTTCAGAGCCGTCGCTATGCTCTCGACTTGATTCTCCGACGATTTGAGCAAACTTCCGAAAGATATGTAAACAACCGAAGACCTAGCTTGCTTGTCAAGCCACTCCATACAATACTCATCCGATATCCACATATCCAGATTTGTACCACCTAGGGTTTTGTCTTCATCAGCTCCCAATAGAAATGGAGAAACCAAAGGACCAATTGGGATTATGGGTTTTAAATCAGACATCGAATCGATTATCTCTGATTCGAGCTCGTAAAACGAATTAACCAAAACCCATTTCACATCTTTCAAGCAATCGACGGATTCCACCATTAGGCTATTGAAATGACTTCCTGAAGAAGGCAAGATAAACGAAGGGAGATCTCCGACTTCCAACAATGGTAAACCTGGCAATTCAACCGTTTGATTCAGATCTTCGAGATCAGCGGGGAAAGCGTTCGTCTTCATGTAGTAACGGTAATAAACCGAGTAAGTTCCACAAGCTTCGATCCAGAGGAGTGCACAAGGGATGTTAAATGCAGCTGCAACACCTGGAACCCATGGAGCAAAAGGCACAGTGACGATGCAAGAGAATCTCTTTGATTCGACGATTCTTGACAAATTCTTGGCTCCGACTGTTTTCAATGACGTTATGACAGAAAGCCCAGCTCGTGGGTCGTCTTTAGGCAGACCGTCAGAGAAGAAAGCGAGGTCCACTGCGCTACCGTGTTCTTCGTCGGCGGTGGTGGCAGCGGAGAGGAGGTCACGGGCGTTTTCCGTGGTGGCGAGAGTGAAGCGGAGGTTCGGTCGTGAGAGATGTTTGGCGAATTTGAGCATTGGATTGAGGTGACCTTGATATGGTAGTGCTACCAATAGAACATGTGTTTCTTGACCCTCACTACTTCCCATTATTACTTATTAGACTTAAGTTTTGTATGAGATTGTGTGTTGTAGTTGTAGTTGTAGTTGTAGTATATATAACAATGGTTGCTTAACGATAGGTTTTTGCTTAATGAAGATATTAAGTGAGATTTTGGTAAGAAAATCTATATATGTAGTAATAATAAAGTGTTGTTGAATAGATTCAAAATATGCAAGTTTATTATCACTACCTTAATTCAAATCTTGTAAAATTGCTGACAAAAAAACCATACTAGAACTTCTTACCAATTCTAGTATGGTTAAAGTCAACAGTCAATACTTTTTATTAATGAATATATTTTTTAATAGTGTGACAGTAATAATTATAATGTTTAATTTTGTTTTAATGAAAATCTATCAATAGTAATTGCTTACCTAATAAACGTTGGTCAATAGATTCAAAATTAATTACGTGTTTCTATACTCTTGTAAATTTTATTTTTTATTTTATTTTTGATGTTTTTTTGCTCTCGGGAGTAATCCCAAACCCAAACAGGCACAGAGTAATCTCCTAGATGGGAGTGACACAACCCACTTATAATATCTCACTTAGTCAAGTGCTTGTTCTGTTAATTTCGCTCCCGCGGGAAATCGATCCCTGGCCTAGACCAGCAGAGCCGACACTCAGCGTAGGAAGATAACCATCCGACCACCAACAACTTGGTTATATACTCTTGTAAATTTGTTGACAAAAAATGGTCTTCTCATTTATGTTATGGTTAAGTCAGTTAAAGATGTAAAAACGGGCGGACCTCGATCCATATGGATCTGTCTCATTTAGATTTCAAATCCGTCAAGGTTTATACCTACAAGAATTATTTTAAATCCATTTACACACATTAAGATATATATAATGTTTTTGTTTGTAATAAGATATTCTTAATTATTTTTGTTGTAAATAATACTTTTTAAATAGTTTTCTTAAAAATTACATAAAATTAAACTTTTTGGAAGCTAATCGGAAGCTAAAGCTAAGTAACCTAACAAACCAAAAGAATTACCATTGTTTCATGGCTTGCTTGAGTATTCTGATTTTGAACATTATACTATTAAACTACGTGCCGTCTCTCTAGCATCTCTAGCATCTTTCACACATATCGTAGATCGATGAAATCAGTTTATGGTTTAGGATAATTTTTTTTATTAGAATCATAGCTGAACCTGAGATAGGTTGCCTACGTACCCTCGAAATGGATCAAACCATTCGTAGTTCTTGTTACAGAGAAAGTATTGGATAAGTTTCAGATTGTTTAGAATGAGGCGAAGGCCTTCTTATTTATAAGTCTTGAGGTCGGTCGATCTTTCTTTTCCTTCTTGAATTGGTATTGGCGATTATCCTTTTTTCCTGAAGTCGATAAGAATAACTTTTTTTTTCTCCGGATTTTCCTTTACCAAATAAAAAGAGATATTCCTTTTATTTCGTAAATCGGTCTTGATGGGTTTGAGACTGGTAGTTGGACTGGTTTTAATTCAAACTGGGTTAAACCTGTGAGTGCTAAACTCACCTCAAACAATAACCCCCCCCCCTACTCAGTTCGGCGAAGGAGTATTTTTGAGTTCGGCGAAAGAGTATTTTTGAGTTCGGCGAAGTTCATGGAGAATTCTATACCTCGGTTGGAATTTAGGTCATCATCTTGTCTTGAGCTTTGTAAATGATTTTGGCATCGGCGGTTGACTTGAGATTTGACTCGGCGTCGTTCCGGCAAAAATAACTAAAGACGCGAGATTGAACTTGGTTTTTGATCCTGCAAATGATAGATTGAGCTCGAGGCTGAGCTCGGCGTTGTTAGTTTGGTGCGAGGTCGGAATCGGCTTATCCTACGAGCGAAGTTTAAGCTCGGTCTTGATAGTTTGTGCAAGACTGCGAGGTCGGCGAGATTTGATTGCGAGCTGCCCAAGTGTAAGGTCGGCGAGTTGCGACTGCGAGTTTCCATACTGCAAGGTCAGAGAGCGGCGAGCTGTGAGATCGGCAAGCTGTGAGGTCGGCGAGCTGTGACTGCGAGGCCGGTGAGCTGCGAGATCTGCGAACTGCGACAGCGAGCTACCTAACTGCGAGGCCGATGAGCTGCGACTGCGAGCTACTTCACTACGAGGTCGACGAGCTGCGACCGCAAGCTGCCTAACTGCGCAGTAGGCGATATGTCTGATTTAGAGGTAGGTGAGCGTCTCTCTCTTTTTTTGTATTGACCATGGTTTGGCTTTTAGATGGACAGACTCTACGACATAATCTGAAAAGAAAATATCCTTGAATAATAAAGTAAAAAAAATTATAAGAGATAGCTGAATTTTAGGGAGCTCGGTAGACGAGCTATGTTCGGTAAGTTTTTTTTTTGGATTCAGTTTCTTGGACTCGATGTGAGGAGCTCGGCTGGTGTATATTGGGCCAGAGTCTGGGCATGCTATGCCATGATATCATATGGGCCACAAGTATGCTTAAGTCCAATAGTTGAAGAAGGTCTGATATCGTCTTGTTTTCGTTGCAGGTGCGGCGGCAAGCAGCGGCGATGATGTCGGAGCTCCGAGATGTTCGAAATGGTGACGGATTTTGTTGCAGGGGCCGCAGCGATGGCGGGCCTCCGACAAGTTCGAACGGTGGAGGCAGAACCCCAGAAAGCTCGCGCGATGATGACAAGTTGAAGATCGGATTGAACCAGGCTTTTAATGGGACTGTGGTGACGTGAAATCAGTTTAAAGGGAGTATATCCAAGACGGTAGTCGGCGAAGGAGGCCGCAGATGGAGATATCTTCCGAGAAACATATATGGCTGATATATCATGGATTTTACCCCTTTTAGACCATGATATAGGTCCTATTTATGGAGTCTTTATAGTATTTTGGAGTCTTTTAGAGTCTTTTACAGGTTTAGGTACGTTTGGAGCTTAATTGGAGATATTGAAGCATTCTGGAGCATTTTGGAGCATATGGAGATGCAGAGTCATGCAGAGACGTCAGAAGTTTGGAATTCGTTGGAGAACTTTCGACATATGGATTGAGCTCAAATTTGGACACAAGACAGATCAATGGATTAGCTTTCATTTGGAAGTGGTTTGAGGCCATTCCAATGGTGCGATCGAAAGTTATGCCAGTTTTCGTGAAGACAGTCCAGTCTGGCGAGCACAGTGTACTGGTGTCGACCGACACCAGTCCAGTATCGACCGACACCAACTGCAGACAGAAAAACGTGATTTTACAAGTTTAAAGACTTTGCAACTTGGTCCAGAAGACTTTAATAATTACCAGAAGCCCCAAAACGTGTTTTAGCTTTATAATTAGGTTTTTCAGCCACTTTGGTGGCTATGCTTTATTCTATGTTTATTTTATTCTGGTTTTTGTGAGAGAGCTTTTGAAGGGAGACAAGTCTGAAACTCTGTTCGTCCGAGAGAAGATTTTGAACCCTCTTGTTACTCTTTCTGTTTTATTTGATGATTTATTCAAACATGTTTATTGCTTCAATTTCCATGTCTGAGTAGATCCCTTGTTAGGTTCAGGGTTCTCAATAGGGTTTTCTCTGAATACTAGGTTGATTAGTTATTAGGATTCACCATCTGAATTAGTTATTCACCATAGGTTGTTTGCAAAGCTAATTCTGGATTGATCACCTAGAACTTAGATCTTAGGATAATTGGTTAGGCACGAGAGTGCGATTAATTACCTGATAGAACCTAAAGTGAGCAAAATAACTATTCGCAAAGAGATTTGGTTTAGTTGTTTTGTGAACAAATAAAACTTGATATAAAAGCTGGTTTAGACTTTAAGATTCGCAAAGAGATTTGGAATTCCTAGGATTTAGACTTACATAATTCCCGCAACGAGAATTGGTTAATTATACCTTAGTGATTTGAGTTCAAGAATCGCGCTAAATATGAATCATGCTATTTAGTTTATCTGCATTCAGTGATTCCCTGAGAAATACCCTAAATTTATTTTTCTCCAATCGAATTTACAACCGTTTTAATTTATATTCTGTTTTCAATTACCTTGATCGCTTAGCTTAATTCTCATCCATATAATCTATTGTGTGTTTCTGTGAGTCCTTGTGTTCGACCCCTACTATTGCTGCAACAACTGCTTAGTACTTTTAGGGTATTAATTTGAGCATATCAATGGCGTTGAGCCCTTTTTTTTTTTACGACGTGAGCTTTTGCTGAGTAGATCGGAGAATTATTAAACCGGTCATGTAAGTGATCGGTGATTCGAGATCTCAATAAACATGACGATACGTTCATGTCGTCTTCGAGTTTCGGATTCCTTGGGTTTAATAATTCTCCTAAACCCCCTAATATTTCTTGGCCCCTCCTTCTAGGGCCAATTGTGAGAACCAGATTTCATACATATCGTAGATCGGTGAAATCAGTTTAGGATTTAGGAAAATTATTTTTATTAGAATCATAGCTGGACCCGAGATGGGTTGTCTACGTACCCTCGAAAGGGATCAAGTCATTCGTAGTTCTTGTTACAGAGAAAGTATTTGATGATTTTCAGATTATTTAGAATGAGGCGATGGCCTCCTTATTTATAAGTCTTGAGGTCGGTCGATCTTTCTTTTTCTTTTTGAATTAGTATTGGCGATTATCATTTTTTTCCGAGGTCGATAAGTATAACTTCTTTTTTCGGGATTTGTTTTTATCAAATAAAAGAAGATTTTCCTTTTATTTCGTAAGTCGGTTTTGATGGGATTGAAACTGATAGTTAAGCTGATTTTAATTCAAACAGGGTTAAACCGGGGAGTGATAAACTCACTAACAGTACCCATAATTTTATGTGTAATTTAATTAGTTGGAAAAATGTTAATTATAAAAATTACGTTTTGTAAATATTAAAGTTTTATCTTTATTTATTCTCAAAAAACTGTACGACCAATTGCGAATGCAACGTAAAATATGAACGTTCTTGGGAAGCATGAAGTTTCTGGATGAAACTAACACCTAAGCTTCAATGCTGAAAGGCGATTATGATGCTGCTAATGATTTGGATGTTAAGCAATAAGCACATCACATGCCATATAGGTTAAATCACTTAGGCTTCAAATGGTGACAGCGGTTTTAGCGGTGCGGAACAAGCAGTTTAGGAGGTGTGGTACGGTTTTAGTGCGGTGCGGTTGGAAGAAACGCATCATGCGGAACAAGTGCAGTCACTGCGGAACAAGCAGTACATGACAATATATGAATGGTGAAAAAAACAACATGCTGTGCGATCCAAATGTGTGAATGGTGAAAATATAAAAAACGGTGCGGAATATATATTTTATATAAATATTATATAAATAAAAATGGATTAATGATATTTATATGATTATAAGTAAAAATTATTAATTTGTTAATGATCAAGTCTTTTTCATAAATTAATTATGAACCATAACTAAATAATTATTAAAATTTTAATAAATTTGTTTGGTATTTTACAATAATATATTTATTGTTAAAATTAAATTAAAAAATATATCAAAAAAACCAAGTAAAATAATATAATACAATATAACCATATGTGATTTAATTTATAAATATAAAAAACTATATTTCTTTATTCCAATATAAATATAATACAATATAGCCATATGTGATTTTTATTATGTATTTTTGATTTAAAAAAAAATATGTTATCAACTATCTACAATACCAAACCACACCTCTTCCATTGCTTTACACCTTCATGTGTGGATCAGTGATGTATTTGTCTCGCACATATGGTGTTTTATTCTTTTTTTTTAGTTTTCTTTATTCCAAAATAAAAAAACAAAAACATATGTGAATAGTAACAAATAAGTGGATCCGACCTGCGTTTCTGGGAAACGCCACAAACATTCATTGCCTTAGTCAATGTTGGTTCTCGATCCCTCCAAGCAAAGCCGGCCTTGAGAATTTAGGGCCTAAGGCAATTTAATAAAAATAATTTTTTTTTTTTTTTTGTAATTTAGGGACCAAATATTCAGGGCATCTGCATCCATGAAACATCTCAAGAGTGTTTCAAAATAAAAAGACTATTTTTATTATATAATTAAATTTTAAAAACAAAAAAAAATTGTACCAATAGAATGTTGGCACATCACTTTGAGAGTGTCTCATTTCTTTCTCTTCTCCTTCTCTCTATATTTCCTTCTCTCTCTTCTCTTTTTTTTTTTTTCTTTATTTTATTGGTGGGTATCTGTGCTCTCATATATATTAGCTCAATAAAATTTTGAGGCCCAAAGCAAATATTTCACCAACCTATACCGAGGGTCTCCAATAGTTCAAATCATCCAAATATGAAAAAGGCTCTCTCTAGCCTCGACTCATCCAAATGCGTACGTCTTTGGGTTGTCCACACCAACTTCGAAGTTTCTTTAAAGCTCAAAAGATCAGGTGACATAAAAATTCACATCAGTTTAGCAATATCAAAAATTTAATTATGGAATTATAGTATTCTAAATAATCTTTAAGTGGAGATTCGGTAACTAAGCTCATGCAGAGTTAGTATATCTGAAACATCTGAAGAACTTGCCAAAGTCATAGTATGATAATCTTTATAGAAAATAGTCAAATTCTTCCTAATTCTTCAGTTTTTTACATCGAAAATAGTGGGATCCACTGTTTCTTGAGCTTTTTCGAGCATCTACAATTTCATCCTTGGATCTAAAAATGCTCCCATAGCCAAAATGAAATTTTAATCTTCCCTATATTTAGCAAATTTAACTTGCATATTTTTAGCCACTTGTTTCACATCATCATTACAAATGTAAATTTTGTTCAACAACAGTTCAATCCTTCATACATGTGTGAAGTAATGAAGTAATGTCACTAAAAATTTTGTTCAACAACAGTTCAATCCTTCATACATTAGATGTGGCATACTTTGAACATATAAATGAAGTAATGTCACTAAAAAGTTTTAACAATTCACATATTTTTCCACGGTTCCACTCATCCTCTGAAGATAATGAGTTATAATTTGTATCAAAAGACTATATGTTTTTAAATGTTTTCCTAAACTTCATGGCTCTAACAAACATACATGTAGAGTTCTATCTAGCATGAACATCAAATGATAGATCATCTCCAATTCTAATTCCCACTTTCTCTACACATGCTACAATCGCTTGCGTTCTTTGTTGAGATGCTTTCACATATCTGATATTTTAATGTCATGCAAAATATAATTTATTAACTTAAAACTCTACTTCATTATCAGATTAAAAATATGAGAACAATATTTCACATGCATATACTTATGGTCATTGGATAAGTTACAAATGTTATCTTATTAATTAGTTGTATTTTTAAACAGTGTGATACGTGATAAAATTGTAATTATTATACTATGATGTGTGTCAAAAAAAGTACCATATTTTAATATGTGTATGCTTATTTCTTAGTAAAGTCCTTCTTTAAATAAAAATTATTAAAAAATATGACTATAATTGAAATAATCGATAATAAAGTATTCAAATACAATATTAATATATGAGAAATATACAATTATAGTTTGGTCAAAGATAAAAAAATCATAATAAATAAGGAATAAGAAGAAAAAAAACAAATGTTTATGACCATGTGCCGCGAGCTTCACTAAAAAAATACCAAAAGGTGAGTGGCACTTAAGAGCTGACCATGTTATATGTTATGGTCCCTAATTTTCGTTTCACTGTTTAGTTCACCCTCTCCAACATCTCCAACATAGTCTACCACTACAATCATTCTTTCAACCTAGATTATGTTTTGGAGATGTTGCTAAATAATGACAAAATTCAAGCTTGCATGTTTGATAGTTTTTGGGGATCTTTGTTGGGCAGTCATTTTTTGAAAACTCTATAAAAATTTTAACAGTTTCTCAATTTATTTTGAAAACTAACACTACAAGAAAACAAGCGCATTTTCGACGGCGTTTTGGACGGATTATAAACCGTCGGAAATTTCCGACGGAATACCGATGGATTTCCGAGGTAATTCGACGGCCTAAAAATGATCAGAAATTTCCGACGGATAAATTTACCTCGGAAATCGGTCGGAATATTCCAACGGTATTCCGAGGGATTTCCGACGAATATATATTCCCTCGGAAACCGGTCGGAATATTCCGACCGATTAACGGCCGTCGGAAATCGGTGGGTAATTTCCGACCGATTTCCGACGAATATATTACTTGCTTTGTAAATACTTCTTCTCTTGCATATATGTTTGCTTTGTTTGTAAACATATATATATACCTTTTCTGGCTATGGTATTTTGAAGATTCGATATATATGTATATATATAGTTGGAGAGAAACATGCAAATTAATTAACATTTCTCTATAAATACTTTTCCCCTCATTCACAACAAATACGCCCGTCTTTTGTCACATTTGCAAAATTATTTTCTTAAAACCTTTTTCAAAACGATGCCTTTTACGCGGGAAATTGCTCGTAAGAGAGTCATTTGTCAATCTACGGTCAAGATTAAGTCCAGCCCTTGGATTTGTGACGAGGTTGAAGAGGGAAGGGCCCTTAAGTGTCAGCAAAGTTCCTCCGACCCCAAGCCAAATGTGGCTTCAACCAGCAGTGGTAGTGATATGCTCAAATTAATACCCTAAAAGTACTAACGCAGTAGTTGTAGTAAAGTTAGGGGTCGAACCACAAAGACTCAAGAAATCACTCAATAGATTATAAGATTCAAATTACGCTAAGTAAAGTTTAATAGAAGCAGAAAACAATAACTAAATCAAGAGATGTAAATCGATGGGAGAAAACTAGGCTCAGGGTGTTTCTCAGGAAATCTAGATATGCGGATAAACAGATAAATCAGTATTCAAGTTTAGCGCAGTTCTTGAACTCGAACACGATAATATAGTTAACCAACTCTCGCTGCGGAAACTATCTAAGTCTAATTTCTAGAAAACCAAATCTCTTTGCGAGTCCTAAAGATTTAAACCAGCTTTTAATCTACAAGTTTGACCTGTTCACAAAACAACTAAACCAAATCTCTTTGTGAATAGTTATTTTGCTCATCTTAAGTTCTATCAGGTAGTTAATCGCACTCTCGTGCCTAATCAATTATCCTAAAATCTAAGTTCTAGGTAGCTAATCTAGAATTAGTATTGAGAACAACCTATGGTGAAGAACAAATAAGATAATGAATCCTAATAAATCAATCGATCAAATCATACAGAGAAATCCTATTGAGATAACCCTAAACCTATGGAAGAACTACTCATACATGGAGATTGAAGCAAGCAACATGATTGAATAGATCATCAAATAGAATAATAAGAAAAGAGTAACAAGGGTTCAGAATTGTCTCTCTAAAAACCCTGTAACCAATCTCTCTCAAGAACCAAAGTAAGAATTAAAGCATAGTCTAAACATGTGGCTGAAAACCTAATTTATAAGCTAAAACACGTTCTGGGCCTTTCCTGTAATTAATAAAGTCTTCTGGGCTTAGGGAGAAACTCTGCAGGCTTTAAAAATCGCGTATCTGCTTTCCTGCAGTCGGTGTCGGTCGACACAAAATAGTGTCGGTCGACACCAAACAGTGTCGGTCGACACCAAACAGTGTCGGTCGACATCTTGCTTCTTCTGCTCGCCAGACTGGACAGTTTTCACGAAAACTGGGATAACTTTTGATCGCACCGTTGGAATGGCCTCAAACCACTTCCAAATGAAAGCTAATCCATTTATATATCTTGTGTCAAAATCTGAGCTCAATCCAACGGTGGAAAGGTCTTCAACGAATGCCAATCTTCTGACGTCTCTACATGACTATGCATCTCAATATGCTCCAAAATGCTCCAAACGTACCTAAACCTGTAAAAAAACTCCAAAATACTAGAAAGACTCCATAAATATGACCTATATCATGGTCTAAAGGGGGTAAAAACAATGATATATCAGGTAGCTGGGGGCTAGGCTTGGGAAGGCAAGGGAACCAGACTCTGCAAGAATACCATGAGGAGTTCGTGCGGACTATGGGACTCTTAGGGCTTCACCGATCCGCAGAAGATATGGCAATGATCTTTTTCCAAGGACTCCGACCCGACCTGCGACTGCAGCTTACCGAGATGTGACTACATGACCGTGGAGAACACATCAACATTGTCCTACGGAATGCTCGCCTCGCGGAGACCGAGCTCAGCCGAGTGGTTATAGACGACTCGTCCGATAGTGAAATGGAAGCCGACCCATCCTTTTAGCCTATTTTTCAAATATTAATGTTCAACTCCCATCCTCCATTTACATTAATAAAGTGCTTAATTTAATTTGGGTTTTAATTTTAACTTGAACTTGTTTTGGCAAATCCCGAGTATATATATATACTTTGTATTCTAATAAACTTTTTCCCGGCTAAAATCCTAAAATCCCGGAAATCCCTTGGAAATTTCAAAGGGATTTTCGACGGTGTAGGACCGAGGAAAACTGAATGCCTCGGCAAAAACTGACACCGGACAAGTTTTAGCCGACGATTTAGGATTTTAGCCGAGGAAAACTGATTTAAGGATTTAAAGATTCAGTTTTAGCAGAGGCATTCGAAAATGTTTCGACTAAAACTGAAAATCCTTAAATCCGTCATATATCCCTCGGAAATTTGCCAGATTTTGAAGTTGTTAGGTCTTCTTTGATGTAGAACTAACAAATATACACTAGTTTATGTGAAATATTTTTAAAAATCATACGTTTTAAACTATTTAGTTAAAACTCAGAGCAAAAACGTAAATGTCCTTAGATGTTCTATTTGTTTTTATGAATGCTTGAACTCGTTCATCGATCGATTTTTACAAACTTTCAAATAACTTGTTTTGATTGTTTTTTAAAAGGGTTTTCTTATTAGTATATAACACTAATGGTTATTAAACATTAAAATTAATGAAATCTTCATAATATACACCCTAAACCCTAAATCGTCAGAAATCCGTCGGAAATCCCTCGGAAATTTCGGACGGATCATGAAATTTTACCAGGGAATTTAAACCGCCAAACGAAAAAAAATTAAAATCGAAGCGGTTAATTAAATTTGCTTTCCGACGGATTCCCGATGGATTTTCTGTCGGAAAGCTTTATAAATATCCGATCTAACTTCTTCTCTCTCATTTCTTTTGTGATCTTCAGACTTCTTCTTCTTCTGCGATCTCTACTCGCCGAAAATTTCCGCCGATTGCCGCCGGTTTCTTCTTCTTAGGGTCTTCTTCTCACAATTGTCGGTTCTTCTTCGGGTTTCTTCTTCTCTTCTTCTCGGCCACCGCATACCACCGTCTTCACCGCGGCCCACCGGAGCTCGCCGCCGTGCCTCCACCGCACCTACACAGCCCTGCAATGTAAGTTCTTTCAATTATTTTGTTGTTGTTAATTAGTTTAGGTTGTTGTTAATTAGTTTAGGTTGTTGTTAATTAGTTTAGGTTGTTGTTAATTTTTGTAGAATTTGTGGAATTAGATTAGGTTGTTTGAATGTTAATTAGATTGTTAGATTTTTTTTTTGTGATTAGATTTGTTTGGGTTAATTAGGTTGTTAGTTTTTGTTGAATTTGTGATAATTTTATGGGAAAAAACTAGAATGACACTTATAAATTGGCTAAAGACTAGAATAACACATAATAACTGGGAAGGAAAAAGTCTGTTTTTGGCTCATTTTACCCTTATTTTCGCTTGTTAGGAAAAATGTAATTACGAAACTGCCATTACGAAATTATTTTCACGTAAGCAAAAGTTTGAGTTATTTACAAAACTGCCACCGCGTTTTTCAGATTAAGTCTGCACAGACTTGTTATGCAGACTTGTTATGCAGATTTATTTTTCAATGTTGCAGACTTATTAAGTCTGCGCACATCTGCAGACTTGTTATGCAGACTTGTTATGCAGATTTTTTTTGCACACTTGTTATGCAGACTTATTTTTCAATGTTGCAGACTTATTAAGTCTGCGTACATCTGCAGACTTATTATGCGTGTTGCAGACTTTTCGACGCAAACTTAATGTGCTTTGTTGCAGACTTAATAAGTCTGCACAGACTTGTTTTGACTGCAGACTTATTACGCATATTTATTCCCTTTGTCGCAGACTTATGTTTATTTGCAGACTTATAACAACTGCAACTGTTTGTTGCAGACTTAAATGCTTTGTTGCAGACTTTTGGAAAATCTGCGACAAGAAGACAAGTCTGCGAAACATGAAATGTCTTACTGAAATAACATCGCTTGTCGCAGATTTACTTACAATGTCGCAGATTTAATGCTTAACGTCGCAGACTTATTTGTAAATTGCTTACGTGGCATTAAAAACTGCAGACTTATTAGACTGTGTTGCAGACTTGTTTTCTGACTAGAATAACACTTTGTTTGTCGCAGACTTGTTATGTTATGCAAACTTTTTGAATGCGTTGCAGACTTATTCAATGTGTTGGTCATTGCAGACTTATCCAATGTGTTGCAGAATTATTCAATGTGTTGCAGACTTAATATGTCCCTTATAAGTAACAAATTTACGAAAAATGCCACTGCGCTTATTTTGTTGCAGACTTATTTTGGTCAGTCTTATTTTGGTCAGTCTTATTTTGGTCAGTTGTCACAGACTTGTTTTGTTTATTGCAGACTTTTTTTGTTTATTGCAGACTTGTTTTATTTATTGCAGACTTGTTTGTTCATTGCAGACTTATTTTTTTTTTTTGCAGACTTATTTTGGTAAGTTGTCGCAGACTTGTTTTGTTTATTGCATACTTGTTTTGTTTATTGCAGACTTGTTTGTTCATTGCAGACTTATTTTGTTTTGTTGCAGACTTATTTTGGTCAGTTGTCGCAGACTTGTTTTGTTTATTGCAGACTTGTTTTGTTTATTGCAGACTTGTTTGTTCATTGCAGACTTATTTTGTTTTTGTTGCAGACTTATTTTGGTCAGTTGTCGCAGACTTGTTTTGTTTATTGCAGACTTGTTTTGTTTATTGCAGACTTGTTTGTTCATTGCAGAGTTATTTTGTTTTGTTGCAGACTTATTTTAGTCAGTTGTCGCAGACTTGTTTTGTTTATTGCAGACTTGTTTTGTTTTGTTTATTGCAGACTTGTTTTGTTTTGTAGAAGTTTTGTATTCCCTTGTCGCATACTTATTGTTTTATGAATGTGACAGATGGAATACTGGAAAGCTTATCGAGCCTTAAAGCATGCACGACTCTTGGCAATGGGTTCACCGGAGAGTGGATATGAGCAAATACCTTCGTACTTATGCTTGATACGAAGAGCTAATCCTGGTACTTATACGTGTCTTAAAGTCGATGCAGAAGATCGATTCAAGTATTTGTTCATCTCATTTGGTGCAAGCATAAACGGCTTTCAGTACATGTGCAAAGTTGTTGTTGTTGATGGGACATTTCTCCGAGGGAAATATAAAGGAACACTCCTTCTCGCAACATGTCAGGATGGGAACTTTAATATTTTCCCAATAGCATTTGCCGTAGTTGACACGGAGAATAATAGATACAAATATGCGTTGGAGAAAGCGATGGAGAAGAAAATCTCGATAAAGCAACACATTTGCTCCAATTGCAAACAAAGTGGACAAAATGTGCGTACATGTGCCATGTGAATTTTTATTCACTTTGTATTATGGTTTAAAGACTCGTGTGGTTTTGTATTTTTATTTGTATGATGGCTTTGTTTCCAATTTTACAGTACCTAATAAACATAGTTTACTATTCACGAAAGGGAAGAAATTTTCTTAATTTATGTCTGCAACAAATGAAACAAGTCTGCAACAAATGAAACAAGTCTGCAACACTGTCAATAAACATAAGTCTGCAACAAATGAAACAAATCTACAACAAATGAAACAAGTCTGCAACACTGTCAATATAAGTCTGCAACATATGAAACAAGTCTGCAACATATGAAACAAGTCTGCAACGTATGAAACAAGTTTGCAACACTGTCAATATAACAAGTCTGCAACACTGTCAATATAAGTCTGCAACATATGAAACAAGTCTGCAACAACAAGTCTGCAAGAAGGTTATAATAAGTCTGCAACAAATTAAACAAGTCTGGCAAACTGTTTATAGTCGATTTTTTATAAGTCGACAAACCATTGGTCAAAGAAGGTAATTCTTTCTGTCCGGAATGGGGTAGGTACTCGGAGAGACCTCTTCCATAACAAATGCATGGAGGAGACCATATGCTGCAAAACAAAAGTAAGAAGATAAGTTTGCAACACAACAAATAAAACAAGTCTGCAACACAACAATAAAACAAGTCTGCAACAAATAAAACAAGTCTGCAACACAACAATAAAACAAGTCTGCCACACAACAATAAATCAAGTCTGCAACAAATAAAACAAGTATGCAACAAATAAAACAAGTATGCAACACAACAATAAAACAAGTCTGCAACAAATAAAATAAGTCTGCAACAAATAAAACAAGTCTGCAACAAATAAAACAAGTCTGCAACACAACAATAAAACAAGTTTGCAACAAATAAAACAAGTCTGCAACAAATAAAACAAGTCTGCAACACAACAATAAAACAAGTCTGCAACACAACAATAAATCAAGTCTGCAACACAACAATAAAACAAGTCTGTAAGGAATAAAACAAGTCTGCAACACAACAAAAAAACAAGTCTGCAACACAACAATAAAACAAGTCTGCAACACAACAATAAAACAAGTTTTCGGAATAAAACAAGTACGCAACACATGAAAACAAGTTTGCATCTAAGAGGAAGATGAAAAGACGCGAGAGAGATAGAAAATAGAAGATGACGGCGACGACAATGATGAACGAGGACGACGAGGACAGTTATGGACGCTGAAAACAAGTCTGCAACACATGAAAACAAGTCTGCAAAAAATAAAAACAAGTTTGCATCTAAGAGGAAGACGAAAAGTCGCGAGAGAGAGAGAGAGAAAATAGACGATGACGGCGACGACAATGATGAACGAGAACGAGGGCGGCGAGTCGCTGGTTCTGGCGGCTAGGGCAAGGAGAGGCGCGGCGCGGGAGAGGTGAGGCGAGACGCGGCGAGGGCGAGGCGAGGCGCGGCGAGGGCAAGGCGTGGCCAGGGCGAGGCGCGGCGAGGGCGGGGCGAGGCGTGGCGAGGGCGAGGCGAGGCGCGGCGAGGCACAATTTTTTTTTTTTTTGGGTCTGAATAGATTTAAGGGAGAGAAGGGGTTTTTTTTTAGTTTTATATTTTTATTTTTTTCTGTAAAAAATAAATCAAAATGGCAATTCTGTAAATAAAGAATTCAAATAGGGAGTTTCTGTCTTTTAACAAAAGAGTTGTGTTATTCTAGTCAACTCGGTTTCGGGGGTGTTATTCTAGTAATTACATTAAAGATTAGTGTTATTCTGGGTAATTTTCTCTAATTTTATTAAAGAAAATTTATAAAAAACGTTTTTGGAATATATATATATATATATATATATATATATATATGTATAGAATTTTATAAAACGTTTTTGTAAAATATATATATGTATAGAATTTTATAAAACATTTTTGTAAAATATATATATGTATAGAATTTTATAAAACATGTTTGTAAATTCGTTTTTAATAAATAAATTTTGATTTTTAGTTTAGGTTTTTAAATTTTTTGTAATTGTTAATTAGATTTTTTGTGGAATTGTTAATCTGATTTTTGTGGAATGTTAATTAGATTTTATGTAAGTTTTTTACAATATATATGTAATGTTATTTTGTGGAATTGTTAATTTTTATGTTTTTTAACACTTATGCGTTTTTATTTTTTGTTGGTCTTACAGTGGATTCGATCAAGACCGTCAGAGGGGTAATGACGCAGGTCCTAGCCAGAGTACTGTTCCGGACACGGAGAGTGTAGCTCAACCGAGGATCATGACCATCGAGGAGCTCGTTCAACAGCCGGGACGAGAACTACTCAAAGTTCTCGATCCGGAACTCCGGATTCCGAGATCTACTTGGTAGTAATTTTGTTTTTCTTAATTAATTATTTTTTAGATTTCATAACCGTTACTTAATTTGTTTTTTCATAGGTTTAGAATCTCCGGGAATGGCATCAGCAAGTCGATTCTCAAGATGTTGCACAGCATCCTCGACAAACCATACCCGAAATTTTTGGAGGTTCCGGCAGACGAACAAAACATGTGGTTTCGTACGTTTGCGGTAAGTACATAAATCTTTATTTAGTTTTTGTAATATATTTTGAGATTTTGTTAACATCTATATTTCTATTTCTTTTTTGTAGCAAGAGTTTAATTGGAACCATACGATCACAAAGATGGTGGAGACGGAATTTTATAAGGAGGCTATGACGCAATTCTCGCGCCACATGAACGAGTGGAAGAAAGCTTGGAAAAAGGGGAAAGATAAGCCAAAAGGCTTGAACAAGGATGTGTATACGGAATACATCCCGTATTGGCAAAAGGAGAAGACCATAGCTCTATCTAAGACTAATTTCCAGAACCGGAAGAGTCGTCGAGGCGGGAAGGGAGAAGCTAGCCAAAGAGCTTCTTGACAACCGAAATCAAAATGGTAAGTATTTTTGCGGGTTTTAGTTCTTTTTTTTTTATAAGAAAACGATTATATTTAATGGTTGTATTTATTTTGTAGACGGAGGAATACGGCGAAGCTCCCAATCTTCTGCAAGTGATGGTGAAGACGCACACCAACAAGAAGACGGGCCGAATTGACGATGTAGCCGTCAGGGAGATGGTCGAAAAGATGACGAAGGTGCAAGAAGAGATTCTCACCCAGAGATCGCATGATGGCTACACCGGATCCACCGAAATCTCTCGGGCCGAGATGAACAACCTAATTCTCGAGGTAAGTAAAAAATATAGATTATTATTTCAATTTAGATAATTATTTGTTAATAAAAAATTATAATGTTTTTATATTGTTTTCATAGGAGGTACCCGTTCAAAAAGGTTGTCGGTCGGGGTTGGGTAAGCTTGTGAACCAACATGCATCTTCTTCGGCCGGTTTCTCGATGGATCTAAAACTCATCCGTCAAAACGAAGAGCTCCAGCAGAAGGTCACGGTTTTGGAGGACGAGCTCTCGACTCAGAAAACGAAGAGCGACAAGATGGACGAGTGGTTCGCATCGAAGTTCGATGATTATCCATTGTTCTGATTTCAATTTATTTATTTTTTTGTAATTTGTCAACTTTCAAAAACTTTTAAAAACTATGTTTTTTATAATTTAATTATATAATTAATTTTCTATTTACATTTAAAATTATTTAATTTAATTAATATTTAATTTTAAAAATATATTACAAATTAAATAAATTAATTTTATATTTTCGTTTTAATTATTTAATTCCGACGGATTTCTGACGGATATCAATCTAATCCGTCGGAAATCCCTCGGAATTTTCCGATGGATTTTACCCTCGGATTTGTCCTCGGAAATCCGTCGGATTTTTTCCGACGGATTGTCCCTCGGAAAAGCCGTCGGTAAATTTCGCATTCTGAAATCCATCGGAAATTTCTGAGGGATTTCCAATGGATATTTTTTTCTGACGAAATAGAACCGACGGCCAAAATTCGTGGGAAATCCGTCGGAAATGGGGATTCCAACGGATTTGGCCGTCGGTTCTAGCCTGTTTTCTTGTAGTGTAACACTTATTTTACTGTTTACCTGTTGATTTTCCAATCTTGTCCCGTACAGTACTGGCCGAAATCGTTTGTGTACAGTACATTGACGAATAGAAAATATGGACAAAATCATCATTTTACACATAAAAAAACAAATAAATAAATAAATAAGTGACAAATTTGTGAAGAAGCTTTGACAAAGTGATATGGGGTGCAAATAAGTCTAGCTTTTGATGGCAAACTATCCCATCAACTCAAAGTAAGCAAAGAACATACAAAAAATACTTATAGACATTGATAATTTTTGTCCTTTTCCTTGGGAAAGGCTTTTTTTTTTTTTTTGACGTCGGGAGAGGCTTTCTTTTGAAGCAACGATGTGTACTTCGCGTAAAATAATGTTATTGGGGGTAATTCCATAGTATGATCTCAATCTTAGTGATCGGAGAAAGAGTTCGTCTTCTTGAAATAATGGTAATAAGCCCAGTATACTCCTTAAGCTTGGATCCAGAGGATTGCACTAAGGATGTTATGAGTAGCTGCAACAGTTGAAACTCATCGAGTAAAAGGAGAAGAGATGATGATACAACAGCTGCGAGAGTGAAGTGGAGGTTTGTTGGTGAGAAATGGTTGGCAAATTTGAGCACTGGATTGATGTGATCTTGGAACTGTAGTGTTACCATTAGGACATGTGTTTCTTAACTCTTACTACTTCCCATTATTACGTATAATTATCTACTACTCCCACTGTTTCATAATATAAAATATTTTAGAGGTTTTTTTGGTTTTAAAATATAATATATTCGTATATTTCTATGCAACTCTTACTTTTCTTGGAGATTGTGTGCCCAATTATATTATGCAGTTTTTTATAATAAGCTACATTGTTTCCAGTTTATATATTAAATAAATGATACTTTTTAAAGAAAAATAAATATTTGTGTTTTTAGCCAAAACATCTTATATTATAAAACGAAGGGAGTATTAATAAAAGTTAATGCTATTAGCTTCTAAAACTGTTCACATATAAGCTTTTAAACACAACCAATAATTATAATCTACATCGATTTTGTTGTTATTAGTCAAATTTCCTAATTTTTAAAGATTGTGTTATTAATATGCAAAAAAAAACTGGAGATAAGAAAATTATGACCTAATTTCTTATTAACAAGAACAAAAAGGAAATTAACTTAATATTAGAATTTTTTTTTTTAATTCAAATAGGTATAACCAAATTATGACCTAAATTATGGACCAACAAACTTAATATTTCAGACCGTGACTGTTTTTCAACTGTAACCTTGTATATTAATTTTAAATAGGGGTGTCAATTAGGGTTAAAGCCCGAGGGCCGGCCCGGTCCGGCTCTGAAAAACAACGGGTTCGGGACTAGAAAGAAAAAAACCAAAAAAATCAGGTTTTTCGGACTAGTGTGTTTTTCGGACTTAGCCCGATCGGGTTCAGATTAGCCAAAAACCCGAATCTATTTGATTACGTATGTCTTATTAAATTTGGGTTTGCTTATCATATGATTTCAAATCGTATGAAAAACGTATCATTACAGAAGAAGGAAAGTTTAAATTGGCTATATACTTAGAAGACGATATGTTGGAACTGGCTTTTTATGAAGACACGGATGTTTTATAATGGTGGAAATGTCAGTCACAACATTATGGTGAGTTAGCTCGTATGGCATGTGATGTTCTAAGCATTCCGATAACTACAGTGGCATCAGAGTCTACATTTAGTATTGGTGCGCATGTCTTGGATAAATATAGAAATCGTCTTTTACCAAGAAACGTTGAACCACTGATTTGTACATGCAATTGGTTGGATGGGTTTACATTTCGTGATCTAGCTACCATTATCATTCATCCATAGTTACTTCATATTTTGAAAATCTTTATCTATAGACTTTCGATGACATTTCTATATGATTTATACCTCTAAAAGCTTAATATTATTTTACTTTTTTTATTTGTAGCTCTTGATGGTGATGAGGATTTAGAAGACGATGAATGAGATTCTTATCTAAACTCTACTATCTAGATTTGAAGTGTTTTGATTTTATGTTTTATTTAGTAATAGAATTTATTTGAATTTTATTTGTTTTTTTTGCCAAACTTTTGCTTTTAAATTTAATTAGATTTGATATAATACATTTCAATTTAGATTTATTTTGATAAATTTTTTGTTTTAATTATTTTTCATTTGAGAATTGTGAATTTTTGTGTTTGTAAAAAAAAAGCCTGGAAAACCCTGTCCGAGCCGGGCTTTAGAATATAGATCCGAATTTTTTCGGACCGGGCTCAAATATATGCGGGCTTTCCAGGTTTCGGGCCGGATCGGACTAGCCCGATTGACATCCCTAATTTTAAACCATTTTGAATTTGTGTCTCCACGTTTCTTCTTCTTTGTTTTTAAATTGAGTTCGAATGCAATTGTTCTTTCGATGAATGGATGTGGCAGTTAGAGTTTTCTCAAGTTCTTCATTCGAACATGTTTATATTCGAATGAAGAATATTTTTCGAATATTTTTGTTAAAAAATCTAAAAATATGCTTATATTTTTGTTCTTTCGATGAATGGATGTGACACTATTTTTGTTAAAAAATTTAAAGATATGCTTATATCGTATTTTTCAACATAATAAAACCAGTTATGCTTATATTCCTAGTACCTTTTGCTGGATAAAAAAACATTTCAAAACCCATAATAAAACCGTTTTTTTGTCATTTTGTTCTTCCTAAAAGTGGACAACTCAAATAAGAAATTCTTTCTTAATAAAACATTAAGACATAATTTCTTCGTTTTTTTGTTAGTTAAGCCTAGATATGAAGTTAATTTCATTTTATATAATTTTCTCCTTTGTTAGTTTATTTTTTTTTTTATCGATTTCCATTTTTTTTTTGACATATAATTTTCTTTTTCTTTTTTTTGTTTGTTAAGCTTTTTATATTGATTTTCCATAAAATTATCATAGATATCAAATTAATTCTCTTTAAATGATTTTTTCTTTTGTTAATTTAACTCTTTTGATATTTATTTCTATTTTAAGCGATGCGGTTTTTTGGAATTATTGACATTATTTAAGATTTAATTAAAATACTGATTTGGCATATTTTAATTGGTTGTTTAAAATTAAATATGGACACCTTAGATGCATAAAATTTACTTTTATTAGTTTTTTGTTAAGCTTTTTATGTTGATTTTTTATAGAGTTAGAATATATATCAAGTTAATTTTCTTTTAAATATTTTGTTAATTTAGCTATTTTGATATTTATTTATATTTTTGAATTTTCTTTTGTTAATTTAGCTATTTTTTTTTTCAACAGCCTTAATACCTAAACCAGTTCAGTGAACCAAACCGGGGGTATCGAGTTTACGTAAGTAAAATCTAATGGGTAGACTCGAGCACCTCGTGCTAACTTGTCTGCCACTGTGTTGCTCGCGCGTGGGATGTGTGTGATAGAGAAAAAAGTGAAAACCTTCTTACTCCTCTTGAACTCCTCCAAATGTAGTGTAAAAGCCGGCCACTCCTTGGGTGTAAACACCATCTTCACCAACTCTAAGCAATCCATTGCAAAAATTATCGCCGTCTTGTGATTTGATATTTTGATATTTTGATATTTATTTCAATTTTAAGAGACATGATTTTTTGGCATATACTTTACTTTTTCTTTATTTGTTTATTAAACTTTATATGTTGATTTTCTATAGAGTTAACATAGATATCAAATTAATTTTCTTTTAAATGATTTTTTCTTTTTGTTAATTTAGATATTTTGATATTTATTTCCATTTTAAGAGACTTTTTTTTGGAATTCTTGACATTATTTAAGATTTAATTAAAATGTTGATTTAGCATATTTTAATTGATCGTTTAAAAATTTATGTGGACACACTTAGATGCTATAAATGTTTAGTTTGTAGATTAGTATTCTTAGATAATATTTATGCCATGAACCAATGTTATTTTTTAAGTGAATTAGATTAGAAACTTGTGAGAAGTCACCATATATTTTGTCTTGTTGTTAATGACCAAGAAAATTTTAATCTTGTATACTACATCGACCTTTAGGTTTGTCTCATAATAGTATATGTGATTGTTTGGATTATAGTTGACTTTAAAAATTTTTGTTAAAACAGAATATAATAATGCTAATTAAATTTTCGATTGGTGATGAGTAAATAGATTTCCTAGTACATTTTTTTTTGATAAGAAACAGTTCAAAACTTATAATTAAACCACCTTTTTGTCATTTCGTGCCTCCTAGAAGTGAACGACTCAAATAAACAGTTCTTTTTTAATAAAACATTAAGACATAATTTTGTTTTTGTTAGTTAAGCTTATATATCAAGTTAATTTCATTTTTATATATATTGTTTCCTTTGTTAATTTAGTTTTTTTTATATTGATTTCCATTTTATTTTGACAAATAATTTCATTTTTTTGCTAAGTTTTTTAAGTTATCATATATATCAAATTAATTTTCTTTTAAGTGGTTTTTCTTTTGTTAATTTACCTCTTTTGATATTTATTTCTATTTTTGATTTTTTTTCTTTTGTTAATATAACTCTTTTGATATTTATTTCTATTTTAAAAGACACTATTTTTGGCATATAATTTCCCTTTTCTTTATTTGGATATCAAATTAATTTTCTTGGATATCATGAATATCAAATTAATTTTATTTTAAATGATTTTTTTTCTTTTGTTAATTTAGCTATTTTGATATTTATTTCCATTTTACGAGATACTTTTTTTTTGGAATTCTTGACATTATTTAATATTTAATTAAAATGCTAATTTGGCATATTTCAATTGATCGTTTAAAATTCTCTGGGGACACTTTTAGATAGACATGTCAAGCGGGTCAAACCCGCCCCGCGCGGTTTACACTTTTTTTTGATCCGTTTCGACCCGCCCCGCTTGAACCGCGGGTATCCCGCAAATATTTAAATAATAAAAAAACAATTAGTTAAAAATATATATCTAATAAAATAAATTTCATATGAAAAAACATAAATACATAATTTTCTAAAAAAATAAACAAAATAATTAATTAATTTATATATATTACAAAATATTTCAACATTTTAATAGTATTTAGTAAGTAAATATTATTTATTTTATTTTAATTTTTAAATTACGGGTAACCCGAGAGACCCACGGGAAAAAAATGCCGACCCGCACCCGCTCAGCATTTGAAACTACTCGACCCGCACCCGCCCCGCTTTTTGGCAATTTAAAAATTCTCGACTCGCACCGGTTAGCATAAATATCACGTTAATTTCCTTTTAAGAGATGCATATAGTATCAACTTTTATTAGTATTAAATTTTATTTTGACATATAATTTTATTTTTCTTATTTTTTGTTAAGTTTTTTATGTTGATTTTTTTATAAAGTTAGCATAAATATCACGTTAATTTCCTTTTAAATGATTTTTTCTTTTGTTAATTTAGTTTTTTTTATTTATTTCTATTTTTGATTTTTTTGTTTTGTTAATTTAGTTGTTTTAATATTTATTTCCATTTTAAGAGACACAAATTTTTTAAATTATTAATATTATTTAAGATTTAATTAAAATGTTGGTTTTATATATTTTAATTAATCGTTTAAAATCCTAGGTGAATGCTTCTAAAAGCCTAGATTCAACATTAGTAATAATAGAGAGATTCTACCATTTATATGTTTTGATCTCTATCATAAACTGATGATGCTAGATGGACTTGATTTTAATCCGAAAGAGTTAACGATTTATTAATCCGAAAGAGTTAACGATAAGTCTTCGCTTATCAAAGACATTCAGAGCACAAGAATGTTCTATGTTTTCAAACATAATTCATTCTAAAAAACAAGATGCAAACTTAGGAATCATTTACGTAGTCAGATTGTGATATCACTGATGAACGAGTCCAAATTTTGAGCCGAAGATCCACCGGGCGCCAACGCCGATCGTGCGGCGTGCTTCAGCTCCGCCGCTCTCCTCCTCATATCCGCGGCGGCTGGTCCTTCCGTCACGGCCTCAATGCATCTCTCTACCTCAGCGACCTTGAGCTCGCCGTCAACGGCATCGTTCCTCATCCTCACTCCCATTTCGAACACATCTACCAGCAGCCTCGCGTCAATGGGCTGATCCGTCCAGCTCGGGTACGTCACCACCGGAACACCAGCCACCACCGTCTCGATCGTCGAGTTCCAGCCGCAGTGCGAGACGAAGCAAGATATCGCCACGTGGCTCAATATCCTCTCCTGTGGACCCCACTCGATCACAACGCCTTGTCCATCTCTAACCATCTCCTGCAAAACGCCGACGTTTTCGCCTCTCTCCTTGGGCCTAATCACCCAGAGAAATGAGACTCCTCTGTTTCTCAGAGCCGTCGCTATGCTCTCGACTTGATTCTCCGACGATTTGAGCAAACTTCCGAACGATATGTAAACAACCGAAGACCTAGCTTGCTTGTCAAGCCACTCCATACAATAATCATCCGATTTCCACGTATCCATATTTTTACCGTCTAGGGTTTCGTCCTCATCAGCTCCCAAAAGAAAAGGAGAAACCAAAGGACCTATTGGGATTATGGGTTTGAGATCAGACATCGACTCGATTATCTCTGATTCGAGATCGTAGAACGAATTCACCAAAACCCATTTAACATCACTCAAGCAATTGGCGAATTCCGCCATTAGCTTGTTGAAGTGACTTCCCGCAGAAGGTAAGAGAAACGACGGGAGATCTCGGACTTCCAACAATGGTAAACCTGGTAACTCCACTGTTTGATTCAGATCTTCGAGATCGGGGAAAGTGTTCGTCTTCTTGTAGTAACGGTAATAAACTGAGTACGCTCCACAAGCTTGGATCCAAAGGATTGCACAAGGGATATTATGAGCAGCTGCGACAGCTGGAACCCAAGGAGTAAAAGGCGAAGAGATGATGCAAGAGAATCTCTTTTCTTCGATGATTTTAGATAAGTTCTTGCCTCCGACATTTCTCAATGACTCTAGGAGTGTCGCTTCGGTTCTTGGGTCGTCTTTAGGCAGACCGTCGGAGAAGAAAGCGAGGTCCACCGGGCTACGGTGTTCTTCGTCGGCGGTGACGGGGACGGAGAGGAGGTCACGAGCTTGCTGAGTGGTGGCCAAAGTGAAGTGGAGGTTTGTTTGTGAGAGATGTTTTCCGAATTTGAGCATTGGATTGATGTGGCCTTGCATTGGTAGTGTTACCATTAGAACATTTGTTTCTTGACTCTCAAAACTTCCCATTATGAAGAATAATTTGTTAGAGTTTGAGGAAAGATGATTCTATTGATTAGCGTTATACACACATTTATACTATGAGATGAAAGACATAAACAGATTTGCGTATTCAAGAAATGAAGATTTCCTTTTCTCTAATATGTTATATGTCCAATATAATTTTTGTTTCCTTTTAGAGGTATTCGATTTTAGACTTGTATTTTGTGACGTATTAGTTAAAAATCTATTAAGAATCTAATTTTTAACGATAGATTTTGCTTCATAAAAACATTAAATGAGATTATGGTAAGAAAATATATTTATAGTTATTTCTAAAAATGTTGGTAAGGAGATTCGCAATTATGGTTATGTTCAATGGGTCAGTTACAAATCTTATCTTATTAACTAATTTTTTTAATAGTATGACACATGACATGACTATAATTATATTATTCTGATGTGTCAAAAACTTAACGAGATTTTAACATCTGTAAGTATTTTTTTTTTCTTTCTTAATAGTCTTTAATTTTATAAAAAAAATTATGAATTTTTTTTTAAATAGAAAACATCCATTAAGAAAGAAAAAGAAAGCTTAATTAGAATTGAAATACAGTACTACACAAAAGTATTAAAATACAAAAATCAACATACACTTTTTTTATTGTTAATTAAGAGTGTTAATGTATCGTTTGTAAACTCTATTTTTTCGGTTGGGTTAATAATCCAATTCATAGACTTATTTCATTTGCTTGGTTGATAAAAAAAAGAAAAAAAGAGAGTTGGATATATGTCTTCTAACAACGTAACACATAACACAATTGTAATTTATGGAATTTTACATGGGTCGAAAAAAAGTCAAATCTTATGTAGTATTATTATTGATATAATCTCGAAAGTTATTACATGTGTTGAAAACTATCGAGATTATAGCATGTTTTATTATTATTATTTTTTTTTAACAAAGTTCTTAATAAGATAAAATTACGAGGTGAATTTTTTTTTGTCAAAGAATATGGTACGATCGACCTACAAACATGATAACATAACATTTGGTTCAGAGGCATTGGAGATGTGTCTCAGGTTCGATCTCATACACTTTTTTCCGACAAATTAACTATATTGATATCATAACGAGTTTAGAAGATGTAGAAACATTCACAAAACAACTTTTACATATGCAAATAAAGGAAATTGAAACAATTTCGATAAAAAAAAATACAGAATAACCAAGCTATCATTTTGAAAGTCTTACCAACTAACATTTATGTTCCCCTTCATACACTTTTTTATTGGATATCATTTTTCTGATGAAACTCCAAAATGTACTTGACATTATATTGAATACTAGGATCAATTTCAAAGTTGTTGGAGATGATTTTGAACCTTGTCATCTAATACCTGGTAAAGCATTTTGTAATCGCTTATCCTCACAAATGCATGATCCGATCATGTCAATAGAATCCCATCTGAAAGTCGCTGACACATTTCTTAAATGCCAGCTCTGACCAATACCCGTCTAATCTTGTCGCCAATACTTGACCAAGCCCGCGCATATAATCTCAAAATCGTAATCCAACTATAGTCAAATTGATACAGCCATCATTCCATCACACAAACAGTAGAATCACCGTTATTTACTCCCGGATCCCAAATCCAAACTTGATCTCATACTTATTCATAGCTCAAACATTTTTTTCTTGTTGTCGTCTGGATTAGTCATATTTGGTACTTGCTTATAAGACTAGTTTAAATGCATAAGTCAATATGTAACCCAGTGAGAAGCATACCTGAGGAATTCAATGCATAAGTCAAATGTAATCTCTATTTAGTTCTCACTTTACTATGGTGTCATCATTGTTGCTCTCTAAGTATTAATTACTTTAATCAATTTTGTTAAAACGAATGGAGGGATAACATGGGACATTGGATTTGGGTGTAACACTCGTATTTAGGCATGGAATTTTTATCCGAACCGAACTTTTCGAACCAGACTGAACCGGAATTTTTGGTTTTCAGTTCGTGTTTGGTTAGTAATGGTAAACCGATCGGCATTATTCTAAATTGCATTCAGTTTTCGGCTCGGTTCAGTTCGGATTTAGATTAGTTTTTTTGTTCACAAATTTTTAGGTTAATTTATATGGCTTTTTCATTATTTTTACATTTGGAACTTTTTAAAAATGTTGATTTAGCCCAACTAATTATTAGACATAAGAAAGAAAACACAAAAATGGGCCCATACTGAAATTTCGATAGAATTTAAAATATCCGAACTAACCCATAATCGAAACGAACTGTAACCGAACCATAATTTTTTGGGTTAATTTCAGCAGGATCTTTAAAAACTGAACTAACCGAAAAACCTGACCCGATCTCCCAACCTTACTCGTATTGCATAATGTTTTCTATGCACTTCAATTAACTATTACGCTCATCTCTTCATCATTGTCTTCATGTTCATTGCTCTTCACTTCCTTCGTGTTCTCCTCCATGTCTGTCTTGATTTTCGATCTCTTGGGTGATTTCTCAACTGGCAAAAAGAAGAAATGAGAAGAAAGTTGTATAGGGCTGCACTAATAGGCCCCTTAAAAAAGCCATGAGAACTAAGGAAACAATAAGAGAGAAACTTACTGATGTATCAAAGAGCTCCTCAAAAACATTAGTAGTTGATTAACCCAATAAGTCTCTATAAGAGTCAAGACTCAATTCAGAAAGAGGAAGAAACAAAAATTCCAAAAGTGCTAATTTTGACAACGAGCAATGTTTTACAGATATTGAAGGAATCAGAATTTGCACATATCGTAGATCGGCGAATTCGGTTTAGGGTTTAAGAGAATTATTTATATTAAATTTATAGCTATGCCGTTGAAGGCTGCCTACGTACCTTTTGAAGGGATCAAACCAAAACGTAGTTTTTGTTACAAATGATATTTCTGTCTGTCTAAGTTCTCCATTCAGAGATTGTCAGATTAGATGATTCTTATGAATAGGAGGTTTCCCTATTTATAAGTTTTGAAGTCCTTAGCTCTTCTTTTTCCTTTTTGACTTTGTATTGGCAATTGTCATTTTTCCTTGAAGCTGATAAGGATAATCTCCTTTCTTCCCGGGATTTGATTTTATCCAAATAAAGGAAATCTTCTCATTATTAAATAAAAGGAAACTTCCTTTTATTTCGTAGATCGGTCTTGATGGGCCTTGAAGTCGATTGTTGGGCTGATTTAAACTCAAACCGGGTTAAACCGGGGGAGTGCTAAATCCCCCTCTAACAATTAGTCCCTCTTCAGTTCGGCGAATGAGTGTTCGAGTTCGGCAGATTTCTTTGGAGAATTCTTTAGCCCGATTGGAGTTGAAATCAGCATCTGGTCGAATTTCCTTTTAGACGTTGTTCGGCTTTTTTCCTGCAAAAATTACTAAAGACGAGAGATGAACTCGAGGCTGAGCTCGGTGTTTGTTAGTTAAGTGCGAGGTCGGCCTCGGCTTTTTTCAAGTTCGGTTTCGATAGTTCGTGCGAGACTGCGAGGTCGGCGATCTGTGATTGCGAGCTGTCCAATTGTTAGATCAGTGAGTTACGATTACGAGTTGCCATACTGTGAGGTCGGCGAGCTGCGCGTTCAGAGAACTGCGATCGTGAGCTTGGCGAGCAGGAGGTCGGTGAGCTGTGAATGCGATGTCGGTGAGATGCGAGGTCAGCGAGCTGCGATAGCTGCGATTGAAAGCTACCTAACCTCGAGGTCGACGAACTCTGACTGCGAGCTGCCTAACTGCGTGGTCGATGAACTCCGACCGCGAGCTGCCTAACTGCACAGTAAGCGATTTGTCTGATTTGAGAGATAGGTGAGCGTTGCCCTTTTTCTTTGTTGACCGAGGTTTGGTTTTTAGAGAGACAGACCCTGTGATATAAAAAGAAAATATTTTCGAATAATAAATTTAAAATTTTTTGATAGGTGATACCTGAATTTTTGGTGAGCTCGGTAGACCAGCAGTAAATGGCATTATTCTAAATTGCATTCGATTTTCGGTTCGGTTCAGTTCGGATTTAGATTAGTTTTTTTGTTCACAAATTTTTAGGTTAATTTATATGGCTTTTTCATTATTTTTACATTTAGAACTTTTTAAAAATGTTGATTTAGCCCAACTAATTATTAGACATAAGAAAGAAAACACAAAAATGGGCCCATACTGAAATTTCGGTAGAATTTAAAATATCCGAACTAACCCATAATCGAAACGAACTGTAACCGAACCATAATTTTTTGGGTTAATTTCAGCAGGATCTTTAAAAACCGAACTAACCGAAAAACCTGACCCAATCTCCCACCCTTACTCGTATTGCATAATGTTTTCTATGCACTTCAATTAACTATTACGCTCATCTCTTCATCATTGTCTTCATGTTCATTGCTCTTCACTTCATTCGTGTTCTCCTCCATGTCTGTCTTGATTTTCGATCTCTTGGGTGATTTCTCAACTGGCAAAAAGAAGAAATGAGAAGAAAGTTGTATAGGGCTGCACTAATAGGCCCCTTAAAAAGCCATGAGAACTAAGGAAACAATAAGAGAGAAACTTACTGATGTATCAAAGAGCTCCTCCAAAACATTAGTAGTTGATTAACCCAATAAGTCTCTATAAGAGTCAAGACTCAATTCAGAAAGAGGAAGAAACAAAAACTCCAAAAGTGCTAATTTTGATAAAGAGCAATGTTTTACAGATATTGAAGGAATCAGAATTCGCACATATCGTAGATCGGCGAATTCGGTTTAGGGTTTAGGAGAATTATTTATATTAGATTTATAGCTATGCCGTTGAAGACTGCCTATGTACCTTTTGAAGGTATCAAACCAAAACGTAGTTTTTGTTACAAATGATATTTCTGTCTGTCTAAGTTCTCCAGTTATAGATTGTCAGATTAGATGATTCTTATGAATAGGGGGTTTCCCTATTTATAAGTTTTGAAGTCCTTAGCTCTTCTTTTTCCTTTTTGACTTTGTATTGGCAATTGTCATTTTTCCTTGAAGCTGATAAGGATAATCTCATTTCTTCCCGGGATTTGATTTTATCCAAATAAAGGAAATCTTCTCTTTATTAAATAAAAGGAAACTTCCTTTTATTTCGTAGATCGGTCTTGATGGGCCTTGAAGTCGATTGTTGGGCTGATTTAAACTCAAACCGGGTTAAACCGGGGGAGTGCTAAATCCCCCTCTAACAATTAGTCCCTCTTCAGTTCGGCGAATGAGTGTTCGAGTTCGGCAGATTTCTTTGGAGAATTCTTTAGCCCGATTGGAGTTGAAATCAGCATCTGGTCGAATTTCCTTTTAGACGTTGTTCGGCTTTTTTCCTGCAAAAATTACTAAAGACGAGAGATGAACTCGAGGCTGAGCTCGGTGTTTGTTAGTTAAGTGCGAGGTCGGCCTCGGCTTTTTTCAAGTTCGGTTTCGATAGTTCGTGCGAGACTGCGAGGTCGGTGATCTGTGATTGCGAGCTGTCCAATTGTTAGATCAGTGAGTTACGATTACGAGTTGCCATACTGTGAGGTCGGCGAGCTGCGCGTTCAGAGAACTGCGATCGTGAGCTTGGCGAGCAGGAGGTCGGTGAGCTCTGAATGCGATGTCGGTGAGATGCGAGGTCAGCGAACTGCGATTGCTGCGATTGCAAGCTACCTAACCGCGAGGTCGACGAACTCTAACTGCGAGCTGCCTAACTGCGTGGTCGACGAACTCCGACCGCGAGCTGCCTAACTGCACAGTAAGCGATTTGTCTGATTTGAGAGATAGGTGAGCGTTGCCCTTTTTCTTTGTTGACCGAGGTTTGGTTTTTAGAGGGACAGACCCTGTGATATAAAAAGAAAATATTTTCGAATAATTAATTTAAAATTTTTTGATAGGTGATACCTTAATTTTTGGTGAGCTCCGTAGACCAGCATTAAATGGTAAGTGACGAGTTGGAACAAGATCGGTAAACGTTCTTTTTCTTTTAATCCCGAGCTTCGGTGGGTATCATTGTTGCTTCGGAACATCTGGTTTAGTTCGATAACCGATCTGAAATCTTGAACTTGAACCGGTCTGGTTTTTGGATTAAATCAATTGGTTTGCTTCGTTCTTCCCCCAGAGATTTGCAGATCCCCAATCTTAATGTATATCCCAAGATGAATCTCCCAAGATGAAGACGATCTCTCGATGCTTCTGATTTGGAAGAAATTGTTAAAGTCGAAGGAGTCGACTTCGACTTTCGTTGGTGACTCGAACAGAGACGATGGCTTCCAAGGTCTGCGGCGGAGATAATTACGGGGACGAGGCTTCAATTTCTCGGAAATTGATAAATCAACATCGATGTGTATGCAGAGAAGGAGATGATGGTAGAGAAATCCATAGTGGTGGTGGACGATACGAAACTCGTCGATGGACTCGGTGGGAGTGAATTGGCGATGCCAGTGGAGGTGGTTTAGGTCGTAAATGCAGCGATTCTCCGGAGACTGTAGGTCTGGTCGGAGTTTTGCCGGATCTGAATTTCACCGGAACTGCCTCTGTTTTACCGTCGGGAGAGAGTTGTCAGGTGATCGTGAAGATGGTGAAAGTCGCAAGGAGTATGAGCTTAAGTCTATTGGGCCAGAATCTGGGCCTAAAATGCCATGATATCAAATGGGCCACAAGTTTATTCAAGCCCAAAGGAAGAAAGGAAATCAGATCTCCTTCTATCGTCGGTTTGATTTTGCAAGGGCGGCGTTGGATTCGGTCGGTGCTGTAGATTAAAGTAACATAAAGGCGGAGCTCCAGAAAGCCTGAATCAGTTTAGGATTGCCGATGTAGTCGTGTGGTCGCGGTATGAGCGGAGAACGGAGATAGCATCTATTGATCCAAAGGACCACTGATGATGATCAGAGGTATATTAGGGGGTTGGGAGGTGAGATTTCCGTTAATATAACGAGTTAACTTGACTTTTGAGCAGGTCGGAATTAAGAGAGAAGAGGTCGGGTATTACGATGAACAGGTCGGAGACCGTATTTTATGTATTAATGCTCGGAAAAGATGAACGGTTTAGACTTACAAACTGGTTCCGACGGGAATTCAGTTTGGTGTTCTAAACGACGTTGCTCTATTACAAGGTAGTGAGGTCGGGTCTCAAATCTAAAGAGAGAGAGTAATAAATGCGTGATCCCCACCATAAATGTATGGTGGGGGATATTTATAACAAGGATCCGCTGCCTGCTTCCCGAGATTCTGGGGTGACGTGGGGCTTCCGGCGCTTCCTGGGGGTAAGGTACCTCGAGATGTGTGGCCCGGTTGGTATATCATGATGAGTCCGGTGCCATGCTCCTACGCGGATAGCGCACTGTTTACCGAATTGCCTGCCACGTGCCGCCTTCCCGTTCGGTCCCTCTGAGCGGAGTTGGTGAAGCGTCAGCGCGAGCTCGATGGGCCCTTGCATCGACTTGTGGTCGGGCTTCGTTGCGATGGGCCTCAACTGCTGAGATGGGCCTAGCTAATTAGGGGTGCTAAGCCCACCTCCAACAGTTGCCCTCCCCTAGTTCGGTGGCAGGAGGCATGGCGAGTGCCCCGAATTTTGGTTGTCGTTAGCTCGGCGCATCTCAGATCGGTCATCAAGGCTTTTGCATTTGAGCTCGGCGTGTTCTTGCTTAGGCGAGAATAATTGCTTACACGTGTCAATTTTTCCGAGGATCCGGAGATTGTTGGTGCGTGCTTGCTACGCGCGGGAGACCGAAGCGACGTCCACTCGCTGCGCGTATTGCTCACGCAGGGGCGTGTAAGATGCGCTTTCCGTTTTTCGATGCAGTTTCTGCTTTCTGCGCGGGAAAAACGAAAAAACGTCATCATTAGGGTTTTGGGAGGCCACGCCTTTTTGACACGTGTCAATACGTCTCTTCCCTGCCCCCCTTCTCTTCTATTTAAATCCTTCTTCTCCCTTCGGTTGAACTCTTCTGCGCAAATTCTCAAGGTAACTCTTATTCCTTTCTATGAACTTTCATCTTGCGCTTTATTTTTACTTTTTTAATTCTCTCTTTCGATTTCGGGTTGGGTTATCGGAGCTTCGCCTTCTTCTTCGTGCGATGGCGTCGATACTTGATGAAATCATGGCTGAATCCAGCGAAGAATCGGGGTCTCGCGACGACCGTGGCGACTCTCCGGCGACGAGTTCTTCTTCTCCCGACGATTCTGAGAACACCTCCTCACAGCGTTGCGACAGCGGGGATGAGGCGCGGTATGTCCCGTCGGTTCCTCGGATTCGGCCGGGAGGACCGGCGGTAGGAGGGTCCTCCCCTATTGACCGCGGTGCCGACCGGGGTAAGAAAGGAGCCAGGCGGGCTGTCGGTCGAGGCGAACGAGGAGGTGGAAGGGCTGGGGGAGCTCGGACGAGTAAGCAAAAGAAGCCTCCTCTGGTTCTTTACGAATAGGGCGGCTCACCGGAGACCGTCACATCGTTGAGGGAGCTGTGCAATTTTTCTGCGTCTGCTGAGCTTATACTTCCTAGGCCGGACGAGCGCCTGTGGAGTCCGCCGGAGGGATTTGTCTGTCTGTACGAAGGACTTTTCTCGAAGTGCGGATTGCGCATCCCTCTTCCCGAGCTTTTTGTCAAGTACTGTCAGAGGCGGGGGTTGGCTTTCTCGCAAATATGCCCGTCCACGATTCAAGGGATGGTCGTGTTGCTGACCCTCGGGTGGGAGTGCGATGTGGAGGTGACAGTCCTATGTTCGAGGCTCTCACCTTGCAGAAGGTGAATCCTGGGATCCCGGGGACTTACTATGCCGCCTTTAGGCCTTATGCGAATCTTGTTGAGGCCAGCAGTACGGGTGCCAAGGCGAGCAAGCTGTCTAAAGTCGACGACTGGTCCCATAGTTACTTCTACGCCCGGGCTACCGAGGCGATTGGTCTTGACTCGTCGGCGAGATATACCCGAGACTGGAATTTTTCCCCGGGTAGGGGCCTGTAAATCGAGCTGACTTGTTGTTTCTGTTTATTTAGACTAACACTGCTTCTTTTGTTTACAGGTCCTCACTCTTCCAGTGCCAAATTGTCCGACTACGATGGTATTCTTGATGTGCTCAGGACGGTGAGTCAAAGAGATGGGAAGTCGTTTACTTCGGGAAGAATCACTGCTGCAATGACTGGAGGTCGGTCCTTTATTATTATTATTTTTTTTTTTACCGAGCCGATTGGTTAATGTACACAGGACGTTTCCGGTTTGCTATTCTGTCGTACGCTGGCTCCTTTGTTGCAGCTCTGCCGCCCATTCCTGAGATGCCAGCCCGGCGAGAGCAGCGGCGTCAGACTGCGGAGGAGGCAGGTCGGTGCGAGAAGCAGCAGCCAGCCGCTTCCAAGAAGAGGGCGGGTATTGCCGCGGACAAGAGGGTTGCCAAGAAGAAGAAAGTGGGTGCGGTAGAGTCCTCGTCCCTAGGTCGGGAGGATACCCAGACCGCTGCGCTGGATCGGGGAAGCGAGAATCCCCGCGACCGTTCTGCTGAGAGAACCGGGGTCCCAGAGACCGGGGTATCCGTTGGTGGAGAGACTGAGACGTCCCGGGACCTGGGGGACGAGGTTGTAAAAGTCCGGACGGCCGAGGTCCCTAAGGTGGACGGCGTGAGTGAGGAAGCCCAGGACCTTGAGGTGGTCGGCGTGAGTGAGGAAGCCCGGGACCCTGAGGTCGGGGAAGGGGCTGGAGTCCGCGATGGTGATAATGCATCGGAGGCGTTCCGACGCGGAGCCCAAGGACTACAGCTTTTACTTCTGCCGTGAGGACGGGAGCACTCCGTTCATTATGAACAGAGATGGGTGTGGCGAGCTGGCTCAGGCGATTGCGTTTGGGCAAAATCATTCGCATTGCCCTACTTCCGAGATGGCGGAGGCTAAAGATTTTCAGGACGCGGCGCGGTCTGGAGCCCGGGTGAGAAATTTATATATAAGTATATAAATATATACTTTTTATTTTTCTTTCTGTTAACAACTGATGTTGATGCAGACGATGGCTCGCATTGCCTTTCTCGCGGAGGTTTATGAGAAGCAGGTGGTCGATCGGGAAGCGTCGATTACTTTTGAGAAGACGCGAAGGGAGGCGACCGAGAAGGCCCATGCGGCTCTCATTCACGAGATAAAGTAGGCGGTGTGGAATGAGAAGGCCCGTACCGCCGCTCTGGAGGAATCTGCGAGGCAGGCACGAGCGCGGGACTTAGAGGCGGATCACTTGCTAAACGAGCTAGAGGCGAGAAGGCCCGTTCCACCGCTCTGGAAGAGGAGCTCGCACACGCGAGGGGGGAGCGGGAAACGTTCCACTCTAGGGTGAAGGGATTGGAGGGTGCCATAGAGCGGGCGAAGACGGCCGCGGCCAAAGAGAGCGGGCGCGTTACTGCGCGGTGGGAGAGGAGGAACCGAAAATGGGATGCAAAGATAGAGAAGATCCGCGCCCACCTGGCTGGTCGTGACCGGGCCGCAGTTCCCCATCTGATGCTTAGTCAGGTGGTTGGAACGAGGGAGTGCCTCGAGAGAATGAAGGAGGACAGTCTGTCGGTGCCGTTTTACCGATATGCGCGGCTGAGGGAGGACGAGGAGCGCTATGGGACCGAGCCCGGAAGACTTGGAGGTTCCCTCTGGGCGTACCTCTGATATGCAGCTTAAGCAGGTTCTGCCGGTAGTTCCCACACGAGCTTCTACAGAGGTGGGAGCCACGGGTTCGGCTCCAGGTGCCACTGCGCCAGCGGCTTCTTCAGAACCGACATCCCAGGACCCGGCCCTAGATGGTACTGCGTCGGCTGCTCAAGACGATCCTACCGCGTTACTCGTCGAGACCGGGATCGGGGTAGAGCGGGTTGAGTAGCCCTTTCGGGGTGAGCATGGCACCAATATGAGGATGGTGTATAGGAGTATGTCCACGCGCCATTCTGGTAGCTCGGGCTCGGGTAGAGGAAGTGGCAGTTCTTCAGGAAGCGGGACGTCTTCGTTTTGGGGATTGATTAGGCAGACCCCTTTTGCCAGCTCGATGTTGGGGAAGTCAATGCTTTCAACAGGGATTACCCGTCGTTGAGTTGGATCCGAGGTGGAGGCTAGTGCTGCGAGGGCGTCTGCAGAAGTATTATCACCTCGGGGAATCTTGGTCAGGGTGAACCTGGAGATATCTGCTGCCAAGCCTTGGACCACCTTAAGGTAAACATCCATGCAGTCATTCTTGGCTTCATATTCTCCACTGAATTGGTTGGAGACGAGCTGAGAGTCGCAGTAGGCCTGGATTTTCTTCACCCCGATTGCTTTTGCTAGGCGCAGGCCGGCAATCAAAGCCTCGTACTCAGCTTCATTGTTTGACGCTGGGAAGGCCAAACGGAAGGACTGCTCTAGGATCTCCTTGGTCGGGGACTCGAGGCGTATGCCGACGCGGGAACCATGTTTTGACGCCGACCCGTCGACGTTTAAGCTCCACTTTTCGGGAAGTTCATCGGTGGCTAGTTCGGGCGCCAACTCGACAAGGAAATCGGCCAGGTCTTGGGATTTGGCCGTGGTCCGTCTTCGGTATTCGGTCTCACACTCGCTGAGCTCGATTTCCCACTTCATTATTCTGCCAGATCGGTTCGGACGGTGGAGAATGCTTCTGAGTGGATAGGTGCTCAGCAAGGCGATTGTGTGAGATTGGAATTAAGGTCGGAGCTTCCTGTCTGCGACGACTACTGCTAGGGCTAGCTTCTCCATAGTCGGGTATATGCTTTCTGCGCCATCTAGAGACTTGCTGACGTAGAAGATAGGTTTTTGATCGCCCCGGTCTTCTCTTACCAGAACTCTGCTAACTGCCGACATGGACACGGCGATATAGAGATAGAGGATCTCACTTTCTTCGAGTTTATCCAGAATGGGGGGCGTCGATATGTACGCCTTCAGCTGCTGGAGAGCCTCCTCGCACTTGCTATCCCATTCGAAGCGCTTGTTAGCTCGGAGTAGCTGGTAGAACGGTAAGCACATGTCGGTTGATCTGGAGATGAACCGGTAGAGCACGGCGATCCTCCCGGTTAGTCGTTGGACTTGGCGAGCATTTTCTAGGGATTTGAGATCGATGATGGCCTCGATCTGCTTAGGGTTTGCTTCGATCCCGCGCTGCGTGATGATGTACCCGAGGAATTCTCCCGACGTGACGCCAAATGAGCACTTAGCCGGGTTCAGCTTCATATTGTACTCATTCAACGTCTGGAAGCAGGACCGGAGATGAGTGACGTGGTCACTTGCTACTAGGGATTTTACCAACATATCATCGATATAAACTTCCATAGCGCGGCCGATCTGGGCGGCGAACATTTTGTTGAAGAGCCGTTGGTATGTAGCTCCGGCATTTTTGAGCCCGAAGGGCATCACCTTGTAGCAGTAAGTTCTGCGGTCTGTGATGAACGCGGTTTTCTCCTGGTCGTCGGGGTGCATGGGGATCTGTTTGTATCCCGAGAATGCGTCCATAAAGGAGAGTAGCTCGTTCCCGGTAGTGGCTTCAATAACCTGGTCGATTCGGGGGAGTGGGAAGCTGTCTTTGGGGCACGCCTTGTTGAGGTCGGTGAAATCTAAGCAAACCCTCCATTTCCCATTATTTTTCTTGACTACTACCGGGTTGGCCAACCAGTCCGGATATTTGACCTCGGTGATCGAGCCAGCAACGGTCAGTTTTTCGACCTCGTCGTTGACGGCCTGCGCGCGGTCGGGCCCTAGCTTATGTCGCTTCTGCTTGATCGGTCTGAAGGTTGGATCCACGTTGAGCTCGTGGCTGCAGATCGCCGGGTTGATGCCGGGCATGTGGCTTGTCGACCAGTGGAAGGTGGAGATGTTCTGCCTTAGGAATTTGATCAGCTCGTCCTTGATGCTCCCTTTCAGGTCGGCCCCGATCCCTACGCAGTGGCTAGGATCGTGCGGATCTAGGTCCCGGACTGGGAGGTCCTCGTTATTTGGCTCACCGGGCTGCTGCGCATTGATTTTTAAGCAGGCCGGTGCGGTGTGACGCAACTTATGTTCGATGGCGAAACAAGCGCGAGAGACCCTCTGGTTACTCCGAAGAGTATATGTCCCGGCCTGGTTGGGGAACTTGAAACATTTGTGATATGTTGAAGTGACTGCCTTCATCGAGTGCAGCCATGGGGTCCCGAGAATGATGTTGTAGATCGGGGTGGTGTCGAAGACCACGAACTTGACGATTTTGGTGACCCGGCATGCGTAGACCGGTAAATTGATGGTGCCGATTCCATTGACGGTGTTCCCAGCGAATCCGGTTAGTGGGATAGAGTTTGGTTTGACCTCGGCTCCGTTTAGATTCATTCTTGCCAGGGTATCCTTGAAGATGAGATAGACCGAGATGCCTGTGTCGACGAGGACCCGGTTGACGTCGCAGTCGGCCACGAGAATCTGCACGACGAGAGGGTCGTTGTGGGGTTGATGGACCCCGGCTGCGTCGACCTCGGTGAAACATATCCGCTTTTTACTTGTGTCTTGCGCGTCGATTTCCGGGCCGGAGTGCCATTTCAGGGAAGCGTCAGCCTTTCTTTCGTGCTGCTTGATGGATCGTATCGAGGCGTTGCACGAGAGAATCCCTCCCATGATCATTCCTATCAACGTCCGCACCGGGGGAGGTGTCATGCCCCCTTCTTGGTCTCGAGAGGGAGATCGGTGGAGACGGTCGTCATTCTGGGAGCGGTTATCGGGCCTAGCCCGGTTATCCTCGTGATCTCGGTTGTTACGCTGTTGATGTTGGTCATCGTCCCGGGCTCGCGGGCGCAATTGCTCGGGAACGCGGATTTCTCCCCTCTGGTATTGGTTCAGCAGGACTTCTTGGAGCGCACGGCAGTGAGAGGTTGGGTGACCCTTTCTCTGGTGAAAATCGCAGAAGGCTGTCATGTCGTACTGCTTCTCTGCTTGGGACTCCATGTCTTCTGGTTCGTCGGAGCGTTGGTCCTTTTGATTTGGATCGCGCACATACTTGTTCCAGAGCAATTTCGGTGCGGCGTTGGAGAAGAGAGAGGGGTCATGCATGTGGAGGACGGCCGGCGATTCGTTGACGAGAAATGCGGTGGCCTACTTTCCTTTGCTGCGTTGGTACTCGTCATAGTAATGCTGACGAGGCTCCTGATACCCGTCCTGGGGTCGCTCTTTTGGAACCGGAGACTTGTGCGAGGCACTGCTCCTTGACTCGGCTGCTTTTTTCTCCTCGACGTAGAGCCCGGAGCACTGCAAGGCGTCTTCTAACGAGCGCGGCCTGTTGAGCTTCATATCGTCCTTAAAGGCCGAGTCGGCCCGCAGGCCCTTCTTCAGGGCGGGAAGCGCTGATTTGTCCGTCTCGTTGCTTTGTGAAGCCGTGGCCTTGAAGCGTTCGATGAAAGATCTAAGCGACTCCTTCGCTCCTTGGTTCAATGCCCAGAGGTCGGCGCTGGACGCGGACTGTTTGATGTATATAGAGTAGTGCTCGAGGAAGATGGTTGAGAGATCCCTGAAGCTGTCGATGGAGTGTGTTTTCAGCCGAGAGAACCATGTTAGGGCGGGGCCGGTAAGATTCTCTACAAAAAGCTGGCAGTGTGCGGCCTCACGCTCATCTGGGGCAAAGTGCGCGCGTCCCATGGCGATGGTGAATGCCGTCAGATACTGGGCCGGGTCGGTGTTGCCTGCATATGGCGGGAGCTTGAGTTTGCCGAGGTGCTGAAGTTTGATGGACGTGATCCGACGTGTGAATGGCGTATTTTGCGTTTCTCTCATAACGCGGTCTATTTCTGGAGCCGCGTTGGTGGCTTGATGAATCTTAGAGGACATTGCACGGATCGTTTCCTTCACAGCCTCGAATTCGGCGTCTTTGGCCCGCTCCGAGCTGGAACGTCGAGGGTGTGCTTCGTTCCCTGGGAAGCCGTCTGCCGTTGGGGCGAATCCTCCGGCTGGTCCTTCGGATTCTGACGGCGAGTCTCCGAATAGATTCCTCTGGAGGCACAGGGTATCTGCCCGAGAGATCGGTTCTCTGATTTAAACGGCGGGGGATCCGGTGTTGTCCGACCGATCGCGGGAGGCCGCTAATGTGGCGAACCGTTGATCGGTGGTTCGTGTGAGCTCGTCTATTCTGGCGAGTAGGGTCTGCATTACGGCGGACAAAGTGGGATTGTCATCCGGCGTCTGAGGTATACTTCGGGCGGCGGAGCTGTCAACTGGAGTGGATCCCTGGGCCGGAGGCGGAGTTCCTAGGGGCTGGCTTTGAGGGATTGATCCATCGGTCGTCATCTGAGATGATGGTGAGGATGCTGTTGTTTGAGCTGATGGTGAGGCTGTCGTTTGAGCCGGAGTCGCCTGTTCCGACAGTACTCTCGGAGGCGGGACCGTCATTGTTGTCGTGTTTGAACTGTTCCTTGCGTGTAGAAAAATCTCTTAACGCCCCTCCCTCTAGCGCCAATTGTTGATCCAAAGGACCACTGATGACGATCAGGGGTATAATAGGGGGTTGGGAGGTGAGATTTCCGTTAATAGAACGAGTTAACTTGACTTTTGAGCAGGTCGGGATTAAGAGAGAATAGGTCGGGGACCGTATTCTATGTATTAATGCTCGGAAAAGATGAACGGTTTAGACTTACGAACTGGTTCCGACGGGAATCCAATTCGGAGTTCTAAACGACGTTGCTCTATTACAAGGTTGTGAGGCCGGGTCTCAAATATAGAGAGAGAGAGAGTAATAAATGTGTGATCCCCACCATAAATGCATGGTCGGGGATATTTATAACAAGGATCCGCTGCCTGCTCCCCGAGATTCCGGGGTGACGTGGCGCTTCCAGCGCTTCACGGGGGTAAGGTACCTCAAGATGTGTGGCCCGCTTGGTATGTCATGATGAGCCCGACGCCATGCTCCTACGCGGATAACGCACTGTTTACCGAACTGCCTGCCACGTGACGCCTTCCCGTTCGGTCCCTCTGAGCAGAGTTGGTGAAGCGTCAGCGCGAGCTCGGTGGGCCCTTGCATCGACTTGTGGTCGGACTTTGTTGCGATGGGCCTCAACTGCTGAGATGGGCCTAGCTAATTGGGGGTGCTAAGCCCACCTCCAACAGCATCTCGGACGAATGGAGATGATTATTATTATTTTTTTTTATGGGTAGATCGGAGAATTATTAAACCAGTCATGTCGGTGATCGGTGATACGATCTCAATAAACATGACGATACGCTTATGTCATCTTCGAGTTTCGGATTTCTTTTAATAATTCTCCATAAACCCCAAATTTTTCTTGGCCCCTTCTTCTAGCGCCAATTAAAGGAACCAGAATTCGCACATATCGTAGATTGGCGAATTCGGTTTAGGGTTTAGGAGAATTATTTTTATTAGATTTATAGTTGTGCCGTTGAAAGCTGCCTACATACCCTTTGAAGGGATCAAGCCAAAACGTAGTTCTTGTTACAAATGATATTTCTGTCTGTCTAAGTTCTCCATTCAGAGATTGTCAGATTAGATGATTCTTATGAATAGGGGGTTTCCCTATTTATAAGTTTTGAAGTCCTTAGCTCTTACTTTTCATTCTTGACTTTGTATTGGCAATTGTCCTTTTTCCTTGAAGCTAATAAGGATAATCTCATTTTTTCCCGGGATTTGCCTTTATCCAAATAAAGGAAATCTTCTCTTTATTAAATAAAAGGAAACTTCCTTTTATTTCGTAGATCGGTCTTGATGGGCCTTGAAATCGATTGTTGGACTGATTTAAACTCAAACCGGGTTAAACCGGAGGAGTGCTAAATCCTCCTCTAACAGATATGTTCTTGACTATGCACTTCCGGTATCAGGGTTTTAATTTGCTGAATATAACTTGATACACACTTTTACCTTTTTCTCAAGCATTCTGCTAACAGTGGTTGGGGGAAGCCCGTCTTAGTTGCTTTTCCTATATCAAGAGAGAAAATAGAACAAGAATTTGATTGAGAAACCATATAGGTCATTAATGGACATCATATTAGTTTTCATAGGTCAGAAAATGGATATTAAGCATGAACATTATTGCAAAGAGTCACCTTTCTAGATTTTGTCACAACTGCTTTAGAAGCTTCGACAAGCTTTCTTGCATATTCTGGGCAATTAGCATTGCTCGGGTTTAAAACCTTCAGAGCTGCTTCCTTCGCTGGTTGCTCCTACCAAACAATATTCTTATGTATGTAACAACTCATAAGGAATCCAAAAGAAGATAAATAGTTCGGTTTGATTGTAATTTGTTTTAGTTCGGTTTGGTTTAGTTGCTTTGCGCAGTATTGTATTGGTCTGTGTATTGTTCACAGTTATTTAGCGCAGTACTATATAAGGGTAAGGCTGGAAAATCAACTCGTGTACAGTACAAAAAGTGTTAGCTTCTCATTTAAGTTAAAAAGTGTTACAAAGTTTAAAAAACTTTTTAAAAGTGACTAAACAGCCAAAATCCCTTTAAAAAACAAAAATTGGATTGAGTTGAAGATCCCACAATGATTATATTAGCACTTTCTAGACTTAGCATATTTTTTTAGCACTTAAATTATTGTTCATATTTTTTAGCACTTTCGGTACTATTCATGACAATTTAGCGCTTATTCAATACGGCGTGAACGCATGTGGACGGTACACAAGTAGACAGAATGAGAGGTATTTTCATCATTTACAAGATAAAATACAAAAAAAAAATGTTAAATTTGTAAGAAAAGTTGAATTATTAGGCCTTGAATGTTTGGTGTGTTTCTTCCAAACGCCGTGTGTTTTACAAAACATGTCAGCATTCACCGTTCAAACGCAGGTGTGGTTAGGTGCGGTTGCGGTTCTGAAAAACAGCTGGGTGCGTTTCAGAAACAGAAAGAAAACATGAAACGCACGTGCTGTTGCAAAAGAATCAAAATAGGTGCGGTTATGTGCGGTTAGGTGTGGTTTTTTTTTTCTGTCAACGATTAGGTGTGGTTTACAGTTGACTTATGTATATATGTATCATATAATATTTCATTTTTTATAGTTATTTTAATTCAAAAAAAATTAAAAATATTTGGATTATAGCTTTGAGAATTATTATTGTCTTTGTCTAACTGATGTTATTAGCTTTAAGACACACGCTAATAGTTTTTTAGTTTTATAATTTTACATATATATTTATGTTTTAAAGCTCAGAAAATTTTGAAATAAATCATATATGTTAACTTTATCAAATAACAAAATTCTATTTGAAAAAAATAAAAAAATGTCATTAACAACGTGAGGTTGGACTAGTGTTTAAACTCATATAAGTAAAAAATGTAAACACCTAAAAGAACATGGGAAAATCAACGTACTCGATAATATTATATGATTTTACTTGGTTTTTGTGGATGTATTTTTTTTAGCAATAAATATATTATTGTAAAATATCAAACAAATTTATTAAATTTTAATAATTATTTAGTTATGGTTCGTAATTAATTTATGAAAAAGATTTGATCACTAACAAATTAATAATTTTAATTTATAATTATATTAATATCATTAATCTATTTTATTTATAAATTATTTTTTTAAACTATATATCTCGCACCGCTTTTTACATTTTCACCATTCACACATTTGAACCGCACCGCATGTTGTTTTTTTCACCATTCATATATTATCCTGCACCGCTTGTTCAGCAGTAACCGCACTTGTTCCGCATGATACGTTTCTTCTAACCGCACCGCACTAAAACCGCACCACACCTTTTAAACCGCTTGTTTCGCACCGCTCAAACCGCTATCACCATAAACAAATTCACACGGCATAAATTCTAACCGCGCTATTCATCATAAACCTGATAATCGTACCGTCAAACCTATTCGAACAATACAAATGATATTTTACTGAAAGATAATCCGCTATAAAATATCTGTAAACGCTAACCTTATTTATAACTAAACGACTTATCAACAAAGAAAAAACGTTATATGTTCATATTATTTGATCAAAATAAAGTTATCCACCCAAATTCACCCTATTTATATTCGTCATCATACAATAGTTTCTACTAAAAAAATTAAGAAAAAACACACTCAAAGGTTGAAAAAAACAAAAAATCTGATCAAAGTGTATTGCGCTCATGATTTTTCAAAGATGGCTACTTTGAATGGAAATGAAAACAACAACGTGAGAAACAAGAAAAATAGATAGGCAAGTTGGTGCTTGAACTTTTGAAACATCGAACAAGTTTGGTATCGTTGATTAAGACATATCCAAACAACATTAACTTTCAACTATAAACTACTTCGACCGTTAATTTGTTATAAGTGTTGAATTTTCTATGATTTGTTGTTACATAGTTGATTAAGGATTTTTAATTTTCTTTATAGAGAAATTTTAAATAAAGCACTATTGAAGATGCTCTAAGAAAAGAACTAATTAGGGATTATTGACATTTTTCTAGTACATATAATTCTTCCTTTGCATTTAGGTGGAAACATTTCATCTACAAATCTCTATTATTAGCTTTTTAAATCACTGTAAGCATTTTAATTGGCAAAATTATTCGACTTTCTGTAGCTTTTAAAGATAAGTTTCGATTTCGGTTTAGAATTTCTTTGGTGATAACAAAAAAAAGTAGTATAGAAAGGAATATTTATGACAGAATTTATTTACAAGGATATATGAAAACTAAAACAGCCAAAAGATGAAAACTCTAATTTACTGGAGAAAAACACTCTAATTTAAATGGAAAAAAAAATTATATCTTTAAAAAAAATTATTTTAAATTTAGTTTGATTCTTGATCATAAAATTAGTTGAAATAGTCTGGTTTCTAAAAATATGGTGATGATGTGAAGATAATTATAAAAATTTATTTGACTATTTATGTCATCAATATGCATTTAGCTTTTAGTAATCAAATTCTCATATAACTCCACGGTAAAATGTATTTAAGTCATAAAGCAATTTAAAAATAAATGATCTACATAAGAATGATTTTTTTTGTATTCTACAAGAAAGGTGGAGGACATTAGATTTTGTAACATAATATAATATAGGAATAAACAAAAAAAATCTTCCCAGCCAAAAACAATAACATAAAATAACATTTTTTATGATCTACTACAACTAAAAGTCTGCTTCCATAGTCAGAGACAAAATTAAATTATTTCTTCAGCCAGGGAAAAAAAAAAAATACTAATCTCCATTCCTCGTTGATGGCTTTTTTATTTTCACAGATTATATTATTTTTAAAAATAATACGGCGACCAAGAACAAGAAGCAACCTTAGCATTTTCCTAGGAAGTAGCGTTCTGTTGAATTCTAAACTTATGAAGTCAAAACTACAAAAATTCAAACTTTTCTTCTCTTTCAAGGCTCTTCACATTACTATATAACCTAACTCCAAGTCCACAAACTCTTCACAACATATTTCATCATCTCGATTGATTAGTTAATATAAAAAAAACAAAAATAAAAGGAGTTTTTGTTTTAATTGCTCAAACACCACTCAAAGAAAATGATGATGAACAAAGTTGTTCTGAGGTCGATTCTGTTTGTCATGTTGGTTGGTTCGGTTCTTGTGGTGGAGGCTCGTCCGTTGGGTTTAGCGAAGGCCGACGAGAAGCTAGTGGCTAAGTTCTTCGATGGTTTGTCACTTGGGGCGATCAAGGAATCGGGTCCTAGCTCTGGTGGTGAGGGTCATCATTTCGTGGATCGAAGTGAAACGGTTGTATATGGTAAGCACTCCGGTCCCAGCCCGGACGGACCCGGTCACTAACTAAGGACCGGACTGTTTAAGGTGGCTGCTTCGGTCTAGCTCCAGAAATTGATTACTTCTTTAGTTTTTTTTTTATTAATTTGTTTATACTTTTCAGATTAGTTTTTAGGATTTTTCTTTACCTTTTACCATATACAATGCTGGAGAACAAAATTGGAGGAAATCAATAATTGTTAGAGCCTCATTTTATTCTCGGTAGGATTTTTTTTTGTTTGTTAATTATTGTAGTTTATTTGAAAATAATGTACAACGTAATAAAATTCATTGATTATTTTGAATAATATGATAAATTCATTTAAATATTTTTTTTAATGTGTAAAAGTAATGTATGAAATTGATGGCGGCAAAAGTATACCAATGCAGAAATTAATGTGAACTAATTTTTTAAATTATATATTAATTTTGAAATGTAAATAATATTTAGAAAATATATACACATCCGAAATTTATAGTTATTGTGTCCAGCTCCCGATTAGTATGATCTTATCCGTTTTGGATCCAAGTGGCAAAACGTGCACGAATTTGTTTTTGGGATCCTTCTGCTTCATATTAATTAGAGTTGGACATTACTCATACTAGACAATATTTGTCTAAACTTATGATGTGCGACTTGGATTGATATCCCAACAATTCTCCCTTTAAACCAAAAACCACACAAACCATTGGTCTCCAACCTCAAACGAAACTTGGCACCCATCTTGTACCGCCGTACTTACCAACGGAACCCGCCGCCCACACCTACTTCTCCAGGTCTACCTTTTCCAGTGCAAATTTGTTTTGGGCTCTTTCCCAAAATAGCTCATACTAATTAGAATTGGACATTAATCATATACTAGATTTTATTTATCTAAACTATCGATGTGAGACATAGATTGATATCCCAATAGTTATAATATGAAATTCCTAATAACATATTGTTTATTATATAGAAAATATCGTATAAAGACGGATTGAAGAGAGGTTCAGTGGCTGCATCTTCGCCAATCTTCGACTAGATTCCGGTTTGTCTTTGTGTAGTCTGTGGCGGCGGTTGCTTGCATAGTCACCTGCATCTCTGTCTTTGAGGAAGTCTTCTTGGCTAACAATGATAAGACGATTCCTCAGATAACTTAAAAAGGATTGTAAACTTGTTAGTCCGATTATCTTTGTAAATTTCAGATTATTCAATGCAAATGTTGAAATTCTTTCTCACTATTTTTTTATGATAGTCCATCTGCTATTATTTTTTACCATTCTTTTGATGGCTATGTGGTTTCCTCTATGATTTTTTGATGCAGTGGAGCTTTTATTGTATGCTCCAAAAAGCCCAGTTGTGGATTATGCAGTGGCATTCCTCTGGCTAAACCCTACATTAAACCTCTTCAGAATCCCTTCATGATTGTTGTTTTCCCTCTTGTTGGAGTAAGGATTCTCGCTTCTCTAATCTCGTTTTTTTTGTCGATTCAATGCTAAGAAAGAATCGGTTTCTCTGGGATACTATTAGATCTCAGCATCCCTTGACGCACTTATATCTTGCCGGAGGAAAAGTGAACATCCATGTTTTAATGGCACTAGCAGTTTTTGCATCTGTGATTATAGGAATTTATGCTGCACTGTAATGGGTACAGAGACAAGAAACGGGGACGGGAAACGGCAAAGTAAAAATTTATGGATACAGATACGTCATGGATACGTCAACAAAAATATAAGAAATAATACCCTTAAATTATAAATATAAATAAAGTCACATATATAACTCTCAACATCAAAAAAAAACTCATGATGTGTAATATCTTAATTCTTAAATAACAATAAAATAAGCTAATCAAGCAATAGATTTTCAAAATCCGGCTCATCTAGTGAAAGATTACAAAACTCTAAAAACCCCACATCTTCCATGGAATCAAATTCATCTCCACCAACATCCCACATCTTGGTTTTCTCATCTTTATATTCATCAGTATTCCTTTTTTATTTTAGTTTATTTTGAAAAAATAAGTTAATTTATATATTTCTTAACCGGGGACACTTAATTTACAACTGAAACGTCCCCATACGCCAGCCTTGCCGTCCCCATTTTTGGTTGTCGTCCCCATGAAGTACCCGTCTTCGAAACGTTTCCCGTAAGTGAGACGGGTGCAAGTAGACATCCCCATGCTTCATATTGGGAAATGCTCTTGAAGGAGGATTGCTTCTTGCCATGTTCAATCTTGCTCATATTGGTGCGAACTTGTATTTCTTAAGGTATATGGATATGTTTTGATTGAAAATGCAAGAGATGTAGTACAGGAACTAGAACACACTGTAACATAGAGATTTCTCTACACGAAAATTGTACTACTAGAAAATATGTTAAGTACAGTTACAAGTCTTACCTAACACGATTTTAGGCAAGCTCAAGACACACCTTTACTTGCCGTTCTAGCCTCAACTGTTCTCAGATCTATACGTGATACAAGAACCTCTCAATCGAATCCCTTAGCCCTCCCTTGATTTCTTACAAGACAATAACTCACCCTATGCTAAGAATTCTCTCAGTTTTGTTAAGGCACATACGATGCCTTTCCACGTCTACTTATACCTAGCAGACCTGCGGCTAACCCTAACCAAAACTTCCCCTTGAAGATCATGGTAAATCTTCAAGAATATTCAACATTCCTTATTCTTCTCTTAAGAATATGGAATCTCCTAAAGGTTGCAATATCTTCACCAAGATGCCTCTAGCTCAGCTACCGCCTCTTGACTGGTCCACGTCACGTACTTAGCTATTCCAGAGATCATGTCCAGTTCACGTGTTCCACTTATCGTCATCAGTCACCTTGTGCTATTGTCTTGTATCACTTCGTGAGTTACTTTGTCTGGTACAATGATTGCTTCAAAAATTGCATCTTCATTGATGACGTGAAGCTTGCTTGAGTCGTCTATATTGTGACATTGTTTTGGTGCAGCTGAGGAGTTCTTCACTAGCCGGTACGTCGATGGTGGATGTTAAAAAGTTGAAGGAGAGTAATCCAGATTCTGCATTGGTGATTGATGTGGATAATGATAATAATGTTCCAAACTTGTTCGATTTGTCATACATGTCCTTTTATTCAATTGAACTTGTGATCCTATTGCAGTTATGAGCATTGGTTATGAGCATTCGATTTGTGGCAAGTCCTTTTATTCAATTGAACTTGTTGGTACCGTTACATTTTTCTACAGCTTTGAACCCTGTCCTCGTAGAGATAAACCCTTTTCAGGTCTGAAATGTACTACCATAAGATTCCAACCATAAACCCTACACAAAACATGGATTAACCTTTGAAGCTTGAGCCAAAAATTCAGTGGGATAGCTGAAGTTTATCTTCTTCATATATGTTTTTGTCTTTTTTGCTGTGTAAATGTATCCTCACGTGAATTATGTGCACTATTGGTTTTGACAAAACCGCGACTTTACCGACCGGAGGCCTTACATGCAAAGCAATTGAACCTATTTATGGGCATGATGCAGGAATTGATGCGAGTGTAACTCCTTGTTGTATGCCAAATTGTGAAAAAGAAGCATTAGCTGTAGTAGCTGTTAGTGGTGAGTTGAGCACTCCCTGGTTTAGACCGAGAAGAAGCCCGGCCCATGACTCACCGCGAATCGGCCTTCAAGCCCGGTAAAGGCCCAACACGTCACGACACCGACTTCCGGGTCCAAAGAAGGCCCAACTCGTCTAGGACTGATAACCGAGCTCCGAGATTTACGGAATATTTCCTAATCTCGAAGAGAAATCAGGAGGCTTCCCGATTTCTAAAGGAATTAGGAAAAGAAAATCTTCCTGCTCGCAACCGACATCGATTCCTATAAATAGGAGAGCCACGATCACATCTCATTCATTCACAATCTTTACAAGCGAGACAGAGAAAATAGAGAACTCGAGCATACCGATCTTTGTTTCCTTAGTTTCCTTAAGTCTTTTTACCGATCTTGAAATAATCATGTACTTTCACCAAGTTCGATATCACGAGATTCTGATCCAAGTTTACCGTTTTGCCCCTTGTGTGATTTTCATAATCAGCAATAGCTGCTATGGAGAAAGGTAACTGAAGACAGTAAACTGAAGAAAGCTTCACTTGGTTCCATAGAATTCATTACTTCATTCTTCAAATCGCAAGACGAGTCTAGAAAGATCAAGGATGCTGTAAATTCCTCTTTGTACGGAAATGACTTTGTTCATGCCGTTCTTTCGCTTGATCAAAATGTATATTGTTTCTTGATTCCAAGCCAAGTGGTGTTAAACCTCTCTCCAGGCAGAAAGTTATGAGCCTGCAACTCTTTTTTACCAGGTAATGTTGATTCACCTCGAGGACCAGCCTAAGTTATAGCAGAACTTAAAAGCTGGGGCAGACTAAGGATAATGATGTTAACTAGAGATCATGAGTCAAGTGCTCGGAGAGTTGCGAATGCTGTGGGTATTGATGAAGTCTATTGCAACCTAAAACCAGAAGACAAACTGAATCATGTCAAAAACATCTCAAGAGATTCAGGTGATGATCTTCTTAAAAATGGATAATGCTTGAAGAAGCTAAAAACTGAATTCAAGTGATTGTTTTTGGATTAGGTGGAGGTTTAATCACGGTGGGAGAAGGCATTAACGATGGCCCGGCTTTTTTTTTTCTCTCTGTACATTACAACATTACTTTCCCGAGAAAAAAAAAACGATTTTGATTCATCTCTCCAGTCTCATTCTTTCTAAAATGATCTCTTTCTTCTTCGTTCTCATTCACTACTCTCGATCTTCCCTATCCCAATAAACTCTCTAAACCCTACATTACGACCATTAGCTCCTTGCACCATACACGAACTTCCTCCTCCGCCGCCACTAACTCCGCCGTTCCCTCGCTGTAAATCCACCATGTAACTCCTCACCTCCGTCTTAATCATCTCCTGCACCACCGTCATAAAATCCCCACTAAATCCCGAAATCCCTCTCTCCTTCTCCTCTACTTCTTCTTTCCTCACAGGAAACAGCTCCACCGTATCTGGCTTCTGAGTCCACTCGTTGACCCAAGGAAGAGATAAACTCAGAGAAGTCGCCGGATCTTTCGCCGTCGATTCAATCACCACTCTACCAGCTCTCGCCGTCGGCTTGAAAACATGAGAAGAAGACGGCAAATTAGGTCCGCTAGATTGCTCGCTGACGTCAGATCCCGATGGACTTCCGGGGCTCATAAACAGCCCCGTCGACACAACTCCTCCTCCGCCGCCGCCGCCGCTCGCCGTCCGTTTCAACGGCTGCTCATCCGTTAAATTACCATCATACCCTCCGTTTCCACCGAAATCACAGCTCTGTCCTTCGTCGGACGTCCAGCCGCCGCTGCATTTCCGCTTCAGCGTCGAGTTCCAATGATTCTTAATCGCGTTATCGGTGCGACCATTGAGAAGCCGAGCGATCGTCGCCCACTTGTTACCGAACCGCGCGTGCGCGCGTAAGATCGTCTCGTCTTCCTCCGCCGAAAAGGCACGGTGCTCGACCTCCGGAGAAAGCTGATTGCACCACCGTAGACGGCAAGATTTGCCGGAACGTCCAGGGATCGATTTGCTTATCAGAGACCAGTTCCTTGCTCCGTGCTTTTGCACTAGCGTCTGCAATAGATCGTCTTCCTCAGGACTCCATGGACCTTTAATCCGATCCATTTCTTTTCGGGTCGAACCAGACATCGCCGGATCTTTCTTTCTTTTTTCAAATTAAAGTTTACAATTTTAAACGCGTTCTCTTTGTTTTTGTTTTGGGAGAAGAAAAACGATTTTGAGAGGATAAGTGTGAGAGAAGAGAGAGTATTTATACGAGATGTGATGGTTAGATGGGTCACCGGTTCTACCGGTAACTTTTTCTCGTTAATTAACAATAAAAAACTATTATTTCCGTTTCCGTTTCCTTTTTTTAAAACTCACATACTATTAAATCCGTTTTAAGAGAAATAATTAAGAAAGTATCGTGAAATTTTTTATTGTAAAATTAGTCTAATTTTATCAAATTAAGGAAAAACCTTTTTCGGGTTTATAAATTAGTTTTTAAGAGTTTAAAATTTATATTTTTGAATTAAATTTTAGAATTATGTGTTTAGAATTTTGTTTAGAGTTTAAAATTATCAATTTATGGTTTAAATTTATATTTCATTTGTTTCATAAGGAGTGTAATTTTAGAATTTTTCACTCATATTAAAAAAACTATTAAAAGTTATATATTAATTAAAAAAGGAGAAAGTAATATTTTGTTAATTAAAAAACTGTTTTTTTACATTTGGTATTAAAATAGATTAATTTAAGAGTCCTAATAATAAAATAATAAGGTTAAAATTAGAATTTTGTTAAAAATTCTGCATAAAAAATATAAAATGACACGTTTTGTAAAACAAAAATAAAACTTTTAAAATGATACTATTTATACAACAACGACAAATTAATATTGTGTTAATTAAAAGGGACTATTTTCTTACTTTAGGTATTAAGAATCCCAATATATAAGAAACTTTTCTTTTATCTCTAATTCAAATTAACAATAATGTAAAATATAATAGAAATTCAAAAGTCCTTAAATGGAAAACAAAAAAAACAAAAGTCAAATATTTTGTGTAAGTACATTATAAAATTTTGAATTTTTCAATATGCCAAAAAAAACACTTAATTTGAATTTGAAAAGTAGGAGAAAAATATTTAATTTATGGTAACACTTAAATTAAGCACGTAAATATGCTTTTGAAGATGTAACGTGAGTAGTCTGATAACACACCGGCTTGTAATGATTGTAACGTATTTGAATTTCCTTTCTTTTTTTCAGCAAGTAAAGTTAAAAAAACAATAACACGTCAGCGATTGGCGGTGCGATTGGGGAAATGCGTCTGTGTGTGACGTTAAAATCAAGAGAGAATCTTCCACGAAAACGGTTGGGGATTTGGGATACAGCTGTAAGTGGACGCGTGGCATGTGAATAGGTAAGTGAGAGTACTTGTGGTACTAGAGAGCGTTTCACAGGTGGAGCGTTTTTATTCCAATCATTTCGTTTTTTCGGTTTTGTTTTTCTCTTTTTTTTTGGTAAAATTTGTTTTTTCTCTTTTTGTGTGAAGAAACTTCGTTTTCAATTTAAAAGATCTGACGCAAAAAAAAGTTGAGCTAAAATTGTAACCCAACTATAATTCGTTGATTTATTTACATCGTTTTTTTAAAAAAAGTTGAGCTAATAATATTGTAACTCAATTATAATTCGTTGATTTGTTTACATACTTATTAGAAACGTATAAGTAAGTATCCATATTTATTGAAGAGTTTAAAATTTGAATGGTTCTAGTTTCTTGTTGGGTTTTTAATTTTTCGTTTTTAAAACAAAGACTGTTTTTATTACCTTTTCAAGTTAGAAGTTTAGTTATCCTAATGCTAAAAAAAACGGTTTCTTTTGTTTTTTTTTTATCTTATGAACCAAAAACTAAGAAAAATTGGTTTGAAACTTCAAATTCTCCATTTTACCAAAAAAAAAAAAACTTCAAATTCTCCAACAAAAACTACAAACGTAAAATCAAATATTAAAAATAATATGCTTGGTCTTGCTTGTTTTGTTGTCATTTTCTTTGTTCACTGTTGTTCTTTATTTTTGTTTGTAGTTTTTGGTGAATTTATTTTTTAAATTATTTATATAATTTTAAAATTGGTATAAAATTTAATATTTAGACCCCCAAAAAAAACATTAAAAATAGCCCAACAAAAAACGTTAACACTATAAGTAAAATATATAAAAAAAATGCATGCAAGTAAAAAATATAAGAAAGACTTGCATTATACAATAAGATGCTGACGTAACGAAAACGACAAAATAGGTCGCGAATGAGAGAGCCGATCGTTTATTATATTAAATGAGAGAATACAGGCTGTATAACCTTATGCTCTCTATTCCTTTAACGGCCACTTCCCCACCTGCCGGTAACCCACCCACTCCTCTTTTATTTTTTTGGGTTTTTTTATTTTTATTATTCTTTATTATTTTCACTAAATTTTTGGTTCTAAAAAAAGAAACAAATTATTTTCTATTCAACCTATATCCGAGTTTGAATCTCTCTTTCTGTACATACATAATTGGGTATTGAATAGCCTTTTTTTTATAACTCAGAATTCAGATACTCATATGCCGAAACACGGACTAATCTCCAAGATATGTGAAAATCTAGATTTTATTGTCCTTTAAGACATCTATAATTACCTAAGGGGTTGTGATCCAGTGGTGAACGTCATGGAAATGTATGAACAATATTTTTCTAGGATTCGATTTATCCTGGAAACAAAAATAATAATTATTTAGGAAGTCTAGGTCTGGACCGAAGGCCCATGCAGTTTACATGGTAGTCTATTAAGTCTAGTAATAGACGATTTGGCTACTCTATGGCATTTGTCGGAACGTATTCCAAACTCGGGATAGGCATTCCAAACTCAGGATATGCAGTGTGGTAGCCCATTAAGGATCTCATGGATCTCATGGTCCGTTCGACCCAAGCTTAGCTCGAAACTCATGGTGTCCGTTGAACCGTTGAATATGGATCAGTAGAATTTCGGTGTAGTGTAGTTCACTCTGTAGCACTTCGGTGTATTCCTACCGGGGCTGACCAGATCAACCGGTGTATTAAAAAAAAAACGTCTATAATTTACATCAGGGTAAAAGAATTTAAATCTTATTTCCAAACTAATACTCTATATGTTTTACAAAGAGTGTTATTTTAATGTATTTCACACATATTAAAAACTATTAAAAATTTAATATTAATACTTATTAATACACTAAACAATTTTTCTATTTTATTTAAAATTATGTATTGAAAACATAAAACGATATTTCTTCAAAAATAAAACCTTAAAATAACTCAATTTGTAAAACGGAGGGAGTAGATTGAATTCTCAACTACTAAATCACCATAAATTGGTTTTTGGGTTTAGAATAATTGCAGTTTAAAGAGCAAATAAATGCGTGTATGTACACTAATACTTTCGTATTAAGTACACATTTATATTATTAAAATACTACACTACTAATCAAACTCATGAAAATCCATGTTTCTTGTAAATTAGACTACACAATTTCAAAATATTGCACATATATGAAAGATAAAATTCAAAATCTATTGTACATTACACAGTTATACGAATCCAAAAGATTGCATATAATTTTATTATGAAGATAAAACGAAGATCTATCGTACATTAAAAATATTGCACATATATGATGAAAGATAAAATTGAAAATCTATTGTATATTACACAGTTATACGAATTCAAAAGATTGCATATAATTTTATTATGAAGATAAACACAAAGATCTATTATGAAGATAAAATTAAAAATCTATTGTACATTACACAGTTATACGAATCCAAAAGATTGCATATAATTTTATTATGAAGATAAAACGAAGATCTATCGTACATTACACAGTTATGAATTCAAAACATTGCGCATAATTTCTTATGAAGATAAAATCAAATATTTATCGTACATTATACAATTATACGAATCCAAAAAATTACTTACTGATAAAATTAAAAATATATAACTTTCAGAAAATGATAAATTAAATAATCATACTACCTATATATAACAACAGCTCAAATAACAACAAAAACAAAATTTATGTCGAAATAAAATCTCTTTTATCTGTCGTCTTTTTTTCGACATCATTTTCGAAATAGAGTTATTGCTTCAAAAATAAAGAAGGATAAAATGGGAAACATTTTTTATATTTTTTTAAAAAATGGAATACGTTAAGCCGTACATGAGTCGTGTACCGCAGAGAAACTACGCACATGTTCCAATACCAAAGGGAGCTTCGCGTAAGCTTCCTCATACTCTTTAAATAATTAAAGTATATTTTCCCTATTGAAAAATGTTACGATAAAATTATCAGCTTCACAAATATTTATGATCACGATGAACTGTTCTAGTTACAATATGTTGAAGATTTTTTATAAGTTCGCTTTTATTAATTTGCAGAAATTGCATTGTATGAAAATCAAAACATGTATCTCCTGATGTAAAAACATTAATAAATATTTTAGTCAACTACTGGACTAAGAGGTTTCCACGATTATGTCTAATTAGTGAAATCAAATTGTAGATTTAAGACAAAACTGTGTCATTAATGGAGATACGGTATGAGATTTTCCCAAATTGGTCCATCGTATCTACTCCCAAATTCCTTCTTCCAATAATTTTAGACTCTAACCACTAATTATTTCCTGATTTTTAATTATTAGTATTTTTTTATATTCAACTGTTTATGTCATTGACCGAGTAACATTTATATAAGTGTAATTGTATATCTCATTCAATAATAAGTTTGCATTCTCTTCACGTGAGATTTTATCATCGACTATCGCTCTCTTTTTCTTGATACCTTACATGTTTTATGAATAATTTTATGAAATGGTGTACATATAAAATATTTAGCCGTGTAGTTGTCTTGTTTTCATCCCTTCTTTTAGAAAAATGCATACAAATATATCATGGATCGTACACCCCAAAATGTTTCTACAGTAATTGCCAGTAACCGCAAGGAATGCTGATCCAACATTTTTGGATGTACTATACAAATTTTATATATCATCCATAAATCTTAACATTTAGGTACAAAAAAAAAAAAAAAAAAAATCAAATGCAAGGAATCCATTGCAATATCACTTTCCGAAAGAGGTTTTTTGGTAAATCGGGGATTATATGCATATTTGCTTAAACATAATTGTCGGACGGTGAACGATCACTTGAACTACGCAAACAGTACTTGTTTTTTTATGATTATGACGTTCTGAGTCGAGATCTGTATATATTTATCCAAATTCGGAATTAGAGCATGTTGTATGATTTCGTTTCAAGTGCCATAAATCATGTGATTTCTAAGTTATGTATTTTGTATTTTTTCGGTCGAACTAACAATATTTAATGATATATTAATTATTAATAACATGGATCGTACACCCCAAAATGTATATGGTAAAAAGAACGACCCATGCATTAGTGGTTGCAAGTAACTGCAGCAAGGAGTGTTGATCCAACATTTTTAGATGTCCTATTCAAATTTTATATATTATCTACAAATCTTAACATTTAGGTACACAAACAAAAAATTGAATGCAAGGATCACATGAACTACGCAAACATTACATTATTTTTTAATGATTAGGAAGTTTTGAGACAAGATATGTACATTTCATCCAAGTTGGGAACTAGAGTATGTTATATGATTTCGTCTCAAATGTTATAAATCATATAATCTCTAAATTTCACATTTTTCTATTCGAACTAACAACATTTAATTATTAATTTTAAGTAGTACGTACTTCAATATATTCTGACCCTTTAAAAATATATATACATACCAATTGTTATTACGGAATTTGAGGGAGAATGTAGTATAGTGACTCAAATCTTAAATGATATTCTACTAAGTTTGGTCTGCGTAAAATTCCACTATAAAGAAATACATATAAAGAAATATATACTCACATCGAGACGTAATGTCTACTTTTGTCGAGAGAAAAAGCATGTGATCTCTCGTTTTCTTGTAAAGATATTTCGCGAAATGGCTATTTTAACTTTTCTAAAGTTTTTTTTTCAGGTTCAATGTATGTGCGAGCATATTATTCCTCTATTAATTGATATATCCTTTTAGTCCAAAGTCGGATATCTATGTAAAGTATGTAACGATATTGTCTAGAATTAAGCCTGTTAAAATGAGTCTCTGTGGGATCCGCCCCGTTTGATCCGCTACGGGGCGGATGCGGGTCGATTTTTTTTTGTTTTAAGCGGGACAGGTACAAGTCGAATATTTAACATGCGGAGCAGATGCAGATCGAAAGTTTTATAGATGCGGGTTTGCGGGTACCCGCATTGAAAAAAAAAAAAAAATCTTAGATCTTTTTTTTTATCCGTCTCTCTTCTTCATCTTCTCCTACTCTTTCTTCTTCTCTTTCTCTCACCTCCCTCTCTTTTCCTCTCTTTCCCTTCCTCTCTCTCCCTCGCCTCCTCTCCCTCGCCTCTCTCTTTCTCCCTCGCATACTCTTCCAATTCTCTCTCTCTCTCGGGATATTTCTCTTTTTTTTTTCTTTTTTTTTCATAACCCGCGGGTTACCCGCCAGACCCGCTTAACTAATGCGGGGCAGATGCGAGTTAAGACAATGGTGATTCGCGGGTCTAGCAGATAAAAAAAAAAACCCAAACCCACGGCGGGTTGGGTCGGATCCGCCCTGCCTGATCTGCTTGACAGGCCTATCTAGAATATTGATCCAATTTAACTAAACTAAATTATGTTGTGGTGTTTTCCGAACCATTGTTCACAATTCCATTATACGAATATATAGACGAGAGAAGATACAAACAAAAAAACTTTAGTTGATAAACGGGGTAGATTATGGGTAAAAAATCGGATATTGTGATTAAAGACATTTATTGTAGCTAAGAACCAACCACAATAATTTTTTGTACTATATGGCAAAATTGGATTCCTAATTTTGATATATACGGCGAGTCGTTATCCATTTGGATAAATCACTTGACCACATGTTTTTATGTGGGATACAAATTTGTTATGAGACATTAACCGGTAAGGTGTATAGGAACGCAATTTTTATAACATGGAAAACTAATAATTTGTAAAGAAATTATATAAATAAATTGATAAATATAATATAAAGATGATATTGATACATAAATTAGGAATATAATTTGCAGAATTGAGACGAATCTTTTTTGTTATTAACAGCCTTAGTACATATTCCGATTCGGTAAACCAAATCGGGGGTACCGAGTTTACAAAAGTGAAATCTGTTTGGTAGATGCGAGCACCTCGTGCTAACTTATCTGCCACTGTGTTGCTTGCTCTTGGGATGTGTGTGATAGAGAAAAAGGTAAAAGATTCCTTACTCCTCTTGAACTCCTCCAGATGTAGTGTAAAAGCCGGCCACTCCTCGGGTGTACACACCATCTTCACCAACTTTGAGCAGTCTGTTGCAAAGGCTATCGCCGTCTTGTGATTTGCAATCATGCAATGCATCGCCCAGATGAGCGCTTCCAATTCTACGTGCAGCGGGGATAAGCTTCTTCGCAGATTACGGGACCCCATAATTACTCCTTCGACTCCCTCTTGAAAGCATAACCATCCTAGACCAGAAAAGTTGTCCGTTTCCTTCCACGAACCATCAATATAGCATGTCAGTCCATTATTGTCATCTTGTTGACCCGTATTATGACCGATTTGGGAAGTTATGTCTGGTTCACTATACTGTGCCGTTTCCCAGGTTATTGCTTCTGATTCCGCTATCCGCAGAATCTCTTGTGGATTTCTGTCCACATTTGAGAACACCTTGTCGTTCCTTGCTTTCCAAATATTCCACACTATCCAAGGAAACATTGTATTCCTTTCCTCTTTTGGGAGTCTCCAAAAGAGATGATCATAATTGGAAAAAACCGATGTCATCGGGAAAACTCCTGGGGCCGATGGAATGTGAGAGAGTGCCCATGTTTGTAGCGCTGGTGGGCATTCAAACAGAACATGGTTAATCGTTTCCCCTTCCGCTCCACACCTAGGACATTGTGTATCACAATTTATTCCTCGAGCGCGTAAATTTGCTGAAACCGAGAGGCATCCCGAGATGGATTGCCAAATGAAATGTCTCAATTTCGGTGGGCATGTTAATTTCCATGTATGTGCCTGTAATTTCTTTATATCCGGACCGTAGAAGTAATTTCCGCCATTGTCTGGGTTTTGTTGTTCAATCTGGTATCTCGACTTTACCGACTATTTTCATGTTTTTGTATAGTGCCAACCAAGAGAGTCTGGTCGATATGTGCTGCTAATGGGTATACCGCGAATAATTTCCACATCAGCCGGGTCGATAATTGCATTTATCAGCTCCCAATTCCATTTTTGTGTCGTTGGGTCAACCAAATGGTTGACCCTAAGATTGGGGTAATAATTGTACCCCTTACATGTTGCTGACCTCGGGGGAGAAGATGGTATCCAAGGATCATTCCATACTGAGATGGAGCCACCTGAACCAACTCTTTTAATGAGCCCTTTTGTAACCAGAGGTCTAGCCGAAGTAATGCTCCTCCACCCAAAGTACGGGGAGTATGATCTTATAGGATCTAATGGTTCTGTGTTCCGATAGTAACGACCCTTAAAAACTCGAGCAAATAACGAATCCGGTTTTTCCATTAACCGCCATAGTTGTTTTGCCAGCATTGCCGTGTTAAATTCCTCTATTGTTCGGAAACCAATTCCGCCATCTGATTTGCTCCGACACATCTTCTTCCAAGCTATCCAATGCATCCCTTTTTGGTGTCCGTCGGAACTCCACCAGAAACGCGCTGCCGCACTAGTTAATTTTGCAGTAATAGACTTGGGTAGTCGAAATCATGACATAACGAAAGTCGGCATAGCCGATGCTACCGATTTAAGTAGAACCTCTTTCCCACCTTTGTTTAGTAGCCTTGATGTCCATCCATTAACTCTGTCATTATGTCTTTCGACAACGAAATTAAAAATCTTACTCTTTGCTCCTCCGAGACTCTCCGGGAGACCCAGATAAGTACCCACCCCTCCCATAATTTGGATTCCTAACAATTATTTTATCTCGTTTTGTACTGCCTCTTGTACTGTATGTCCGAAAATTAAGGAAGATTTTGAGAAATTAATTTGTTGCCCTGAGACCGACTCGTACTTTTTAAGTATATTTAATATGGTGTGACACTCCTGTACCGTAGCCTTGCAGAAAAATAGACTATCATCCGCAAAGAGTAAGTGTGAGACTAATGGGCTTGCCCTCGCCACTTTCAACCCCGTAAGTGATTTCTCTCTCTCTGCTTTCCGTATATTGGCTATCAAGACCTCTGCGCAAAGTATAAATAAATAAGGTGATAATGGATCGCCTTGCTGCAGTCCTCTGAATGGCGTTATTTGCCCTTTGTGGTTACCGCTAATAAGAACCTTATATTGACGAATCTCTTTTCTTAATTCTGTAACTGTCACATAGTGTAACAGTTGCATGGCGTTCTGAATCTCATGATACAAATGTCTCGCACAATCCAAGAACATAATCTAACAAACGTTTTTCTGTATTGTACTCTCCTATAAACAATTAGAGAAAAGATGAAGAAAGTGAAGAGATTATTTTTTCCATTTCATTTCATGGAAAAATGAGAGAGACCATTTTTTGTTAGTCTAAAATAGGAAGAATAATGTTCAATTAATCTACCATTAATATAAGTTATTATTGAGAGAGTGGTTACATAATTTCTAATTAATGTGAATTAATTTATGTATTCATGCGGAGACTTTTCAGTTTGACCGAATTTAATTATGTATTAATCAGATACAAAATTAAAGTGGACTGCAAAAAGAATCATATTTGGACTGTATGCCCATCTACCAAGACCCGAGACTCGAGCTTAGTCTGGTATCTCCTCTCTCCAATACACCGTAGTGTATCCAAGACTTTTTTAAACCTTGTTATGAGTTCTCCACTATATATACAAGAGGATTTCAGCTCAAGTTTCCAATGTGAAACATTTGATAATTTTTACACTTAGCCAAATTTTAAAGTTTCACAAGTTTTTCAAGTCACACTACATTATAGTGTTCACGACAATGATTTCATTGTGTCCGAAATCCGGTCATTTCGACAGATGTTTCTGCCGGAAAACCCACCGAAAAGTGGTCAAGACCACTTCATCAAAATAAAGAAAATAATAATAAAGAATTAGTTATGTTGACAACATAATTGAAATGTAATTCAGAATAAAAGTCAAGAGACAGGTCATTCATTTGTGTGCTTTCACTTTGCAATTGAAAGCAGTTTGTCGTCGACTCAATAATATAGGTGAGATTTTGCTTTCAAATATTCTGTCATTACATCATTTTAAAGTCAAAATTGACATTTCTTTTTGTCTTTCTATTCTCGTTTGAACGAGTCTTTATATTTCTCGTGATTTTTTTCCCTTTAAACTATATCCATTGCATTCTTGCTTTGGCAGAGGCATCATTTGAAGATACATTAGAAATCGGTTACAACATAAAATAAGAGGAAAGCAGTAGATTGGTCAATACATAAGGAAAAAAGTTGATGAGAATTGAGTAAAAACTCAAAACATGTCATGAGGAAAGAGCTCTGTCGACGTTGGTGATTTGTTCGGATCGATTGTGGTCATTGTCACGATCCATACTAGGCAATTTGAAACTAATAATTTGACGTGTTTGGAGTGTCGGTCCAACTTATTTGAATGCCTATGCGAATCTAAAAAATATAATTTTCATATATTTTATCTAAAATCACAAATAATAGTAAAAAAAAAAATCACATTAAAACTTCATAAAAAATCCAACTCCATAAACAATCCAATAATAAAAATATTTTGTTTGGTTGAAATATGACTCTCTTTACATTTTTGCCTACGAAATCATTCATTAATTCACGTAATCGAGTTTTTCAACCATAATTATTTCAATAAATAAAAAACCAGCTCATTCAATCGTTCATGTAACATGATAGACCACAAATACACTTAATCAATAATTTTGTTAATAAAAATACTCATAAACATTGCTAAAAAACCTTACAAACATTACTATCTTATTAAAAAAAACTTATATTTTTTTTACATATAGATTAATAAAATACTCCCTATGTTTCTTATTGATGGATTTTTTAGAGATTTCACCCATATTAAAAAAAATTAATGTTCAATTATAAATGTATAAATTTTTTATATTAAATAATTTTCCATGAATTTAAACCAATAATAATTCAAGAAATTTGATTATTTTTAATAAATGCTTTTTAAATTTTAAATTTGGTATCATTTATTTGTAAAAATGCAGTGAAAACTTAGAAAAATCAATTTTTAGAAAATAAAAATACTATAAAATCTATCAATAAAAAATAGAGGAGTATCTAAAAAGAAAAATATAACTAAAACATGCCCCCTCCTAAATTGGATACCTTAATCGGTGGCTTACCTCGGTTATGCTGGTAATGGATTATTGATCTATACCAATTACCCAAATATTCTTGCCATTATAGTATATGGAGATCAATCTAAGGAGGTATGAGAATAGCAACACTAGGAATACAAGACACTAATTAAGTTAAGCTAATCAATGAAAGATTTTTCTAAGCAATTCCTAAAGAAAATAAAGATCAAACAAGCAAGATATGAAAGCATAAGACAAAGCAATAATACAATTCGAACTTAAACAAAGCGGGAAAGTAAACTAGAAAGTTTAAAACGATTAAATAAGATAAAGCAAGCGAATCCTAGGATGAAGTTATTGATTTTGGGTGATTCTAGAGCTAATCCATAATGCCAATATACTCAAACAATGATAATCCTTAGGTTTTGATCACTAATTAAGACTAATACATTTCCATTACACCAATCACTTTGTTAATTACTTAATTAAGAATAAATTCCTATTTGTGATTAAGAAATCAACAAGCATTAATTACAAGATCATATAACCAATAAACTTCTTAGACATCTATTTCCATAGGTTAAACAAGTAAATCTCTTAAAAAGTTCTTTGGGAAATTTCATTGAATATCTTCGGACATGAAATTTTCTAAGGTCTAAATCAACTCAATCAAGGAATATCTAACATTAAACTCACTTACTAAGAAAATATCTTATGTAAACTATGCCTTAACATCATGGACCTTAAGGATCACCCTAATCTACCTCATCCCAATGATTATAAGGGATCTACTCACTAATCATAATTGAACCAACAAAACCCACGAGGGAAGTGTTAATGATCATGATTAGTGATGAATGAAAGAAAGATTTAAAGAACTTGCATAAAAACTCAAGATATCTCTTACAAATGTTTAAAAACTTTTAAAAAGGAGTTTCAAAAGAGAGAAGAAGATGTCTACAAAATTAGGTTTAAAACATATATATATATCAAAAAAGGGCGAACCGGGTCAATCCCGGAAAAATCGGGTCTTGCCCCGGTGGGTCTAGATCATAATGCCTTTCAATTGACCATGCAGGTCGATTGAACCTCCCTACAGGCTTTAATCGACCGTGCAGGTCGATTGAAACTCCAGGCGGACATGTGCTTGCTAAACTCACCGTATCTCTTGAACCACTGCTCCGAATGACTTGAAACCGCCACCAAACGAAAGCTAACTCGATTATCTATGACCTTCACGAAGATCTCAGAAGCAAAATACAAACGTAAATCCTTAATATGGCATGATCTTTCAGTCACTTTAGGTGGTTTTGGCGATTGGATCTCCCTGGTCCGTTTAATCGACCATCCAATCGACCAGTTAGGTCGATTGGAAGTGTTCTGCCTTAGATTTTTCTCCAAATGACTCATTGGTCCAATTAAGCCTCCAATGTTTCACTCCAACTCCAAAACTTAAAATATGCAAATGGAGATGCAAAATGCAACTAATAGCATATACACATGAATGTAAATGCATCAAAACAAGGAAAAACATTGTTATAAATCATGTAAAATGCCAAGATATCATATGCTATGGGTCAGCCTTGCATGTTTAATTGATCACAAGAATGGAACGGCTAGAAGTATCTTGATGTAGTATAAGGTCCATTTCCCTTCACAAACCATAAACCACAAGAAAGATCAATTTACAAATGATATTGAGTTTCTTTGATCTAGAAGATGTTCTTATCTAAGCCACAATGTCGTCTAAATCTGAAGGAGCAGAAAGCGTGTGATGGTTGAAGAATGCATACCATACTTATGAGGTATAATTAAAGATAGCCCAAGAAAAGGTGATCTCTATTTTCCGATGGGAGTTATACAAGTGATACTCACTTAGAACATTTAGTCCTCATCTTAGTTACTAATCTCTTGTTGGTAACTTGTTCCTCACCACAATCCGTTTGAAAGATTTCTAATTGAGGACGGAATCTGACCAGAAAATTGATTACAAGAAAGGTGAGATGTGAAAGATTTCCAATCCAAGAAAAACCTGGCCAAAAAAATGATTATGAGAAAGGTCGAGAGAAGTGAGAAGAGAAAGTTTTCCAATTGAGGACAAGATTTGACCATGTAAATCATTATTTGAAAGGACTAAAGTGGTGAGAAAACGAAAGTCTTAAATTGGAATAAAACTTGCCGTAGAGACAGCCGCAAATTTTTCAAATTGGCAAAATAATATGGGGTTTCACCAGTGAATTTGTTACTAATCAGGTCAAGAGTTTCAAGATGAGAGAACTTTTTAATTGAATATGGAATCTGACCAAAAAACTGATTATAAAAAAGACGAAGAGAGGTGAGATGTGAAAGATTTCCAATCTATGACGAATTCTGACCCGAAAACTGATTTTGAGAAAAATTGAGAGAAGTGAAATGTGAAAGATTTCTAATTGATAGGTTGATAAGAGTAAGAACACAAAAGTGTTTAGAAAGAATTATTATTAGACTCTCATCCAAATAATGTTATAAGATGCATAAACTTATATAGCTATAGAAATAATCGATATTTCCTAAATTAAGATAAACATAAATGTAAATAATATATTTAGAGATAAATGTAAATTTTCTAAACTAAGATATTGGTAAATATCCATATCCTTCATGCTTTCCATTCTTTTCGATATGGTCGATCTCATCGATCTCCCAATACCCTCCCGCAAGCTCAAACGTAGTAACACGTATGAGATTGGACAAATCTTCAAAAATATCGGCGTTATACCCGGTCGTCGGGTCAGATCGCGGCGTTATACCCGGCCGTCGGGTCAGATCGCGGCGTTATACCCGGCTATCGGGTCAAATCGGCTACAACACCCAGCCGTTGGGCAACGACGTTTATACCCGGTCGTAGGGTCAAATCGGCTACAACATCCAGCCGTTGGGCAACGACGTTTATACCCGGTCGTAGGGTCAACGACGTTTATACCCGGTCGTAGGGTCAAATTGATAAGAGTAAGAACACAAAAGTGTTTAGGAAGAATTATTATTAGACTCTCATCCAAATAATGTTACAAGATGCATAAACTTATATAGCTGTAGAAATAATCTATATTTCCTAAATTAAGATAAACATAAATGTAAATAATATATTTAGAGATAAATGTAAATTTCCTAAACTAAGATATTGGTAAATATCCATATTCTTCATGCTTTCCATTCTTCTCGATATGGTCGATCTCATCGATCTCCCAATACCAATCGAAAACGTAATCTCACCCGAAAATTGATTATAAGAAAGATTGAGAACTTCGAGATGCGAAAGATTTTTAATTCAAAACGGAATCAGACCAATAAGCTGATTATCAGAAAAACTGAAAATTTCGATATGCGAAAAATTTCCAATCCAAAACGGAATTTTAGCAGAGCTTATCTTCCATTTTAACATTCTTTGGAAAAACCAAACGGATTTGAACCATGGAACCAAATGGAAGTATAGGTTGTAAACTTTTCCAAGTGATATATATCTAAGATTAACCTGGAACGATTAATTTAAATTATGATTTAATCTGCGCTAATTATAGTGCGGGGTATTTTTTTTAAAAGAAATTATTTTGAAATTTAAGAAAATTGATTTTATCTGAAATTTACAATATAGATAACTAATGATTATAGATAAAACTGTGAAATTTGTAATAATTTGTCTATTTAACCCATTTTGCAGTGAACTAAAATATTATTCGAGCTAACCCGCAAATATTTATAATCTTGAAAACATAACTCTAATATGCACTATTAAATAACTATAGTTTTTGTGGTTACTTTACGAACTCTTAAAAAATAGTTTTTTGTGTCTAACTTTTTTAAAAAATCAGTAAAATAGTTTTCAATTTTTTTTATATATATTCAAACAAAATATAATAAATTATAGTGAAAAATACAGCAAGATTTTGAATATATTTTTTTCTTTGAATATATATGAATTGATTATTATTTTGAAATATATAGTATTAAAAATAATTTAAAAATTATATATTAAATAATCTATTTAATGCAACATATATATTTTCCATATTCTAATCAATAATTTTAAAAGACTATTATATCATTTCTTGTATCAATTATTCTTTGTTATTTGTAATGACATTTCATGTAATAACTTACAAAACAAATTTTATTTTTAAAAATATTTTATTAAATAATATTATAAATATAGTTTCAACTGCCAGGGACACGTGAAAGCAACGAGCGATCACGTGCGGTCGAATCAGACACACGTGCGACTTGTTTCCCACCGGTCAGGCCGAAAAAAACAATTTACACGGGGACAAAATTGACCAATCCAGTGTTAAATTGAATGGATATTATCGTCATTTACTGTTTAAAAGCATGGAGCTTAAGAGGATCTGCCCTTTGACATGGTTGTTGGGTTCTTTGATATTACGCGACACGCGGTACGTAAAACTTAAAAACCACTCATATAGACTTAGACCCTGAGTGGTATAACATATAGAAGAGCAGTAGCATTATGTATTAGAGTATTATGCTGTTGAAACTATATGCTTTATTAAATTATGTGATTGGTAAAAGCAATGAACAGTTATATAACAAATTACCAAAATAGACATAACTATAATTTTATCTATGAAATATGTATTTCATAAAATTAAAATTAACAGAGCAAACTCAAATGAATCACGTAAAGAGTCTTTTGAATTACTTTATAAAAAACAAATCATACGAAAAAACAAAGTTATTCGAACATATAATTAATATCAAGCAGTCCAAATCATTTATGCAATATGGTTACGAATTCCAGACATGTAAACATCTCCGGTAGGTTCATAACGCGTGACTTCAACTTCTGATTCATCTTCTCCATTTAAAACATGCAATGCTTGTTCTTCCATCCTTTCGAACTCATCAAAATCTTCATCGTTTATGTTTGACGCATGTATAAAATTATGAAGAGCCATTGTTGCAACAACAATCTTGCATTGTGTTTGTAGGTTGTACCTAGCCTCATTTTTCAGAATTCGCTTTCCACACACCAAAAGTACGTTCAATCACTAAACGTAAAGATGAATGTCGTTTGTTAAACCACTCACTTGCACTATTAGGTGGTTCGTTACCCCACTGATGCGGGTGGTATCTAGTTCTGCGGTACGGAGCAAAATAACATTTTCTGTTCGGATATCCACAATCAACAACAAAATATTTTCCTTCGGGATGTGTCAGAAAGACGTGTCATTTTGTGCACAATAGGTAAGAACTTTAGTATCATGTGCTCTGCCTGGAGTCCCGACGTATGCGTATATGAACTTCATATTTAAATTGCAAATAGCAAGTATATTCATTGAGGCGAATTGCTTTCGCACATTCTAATATCTCTCTTTCTGATCACTTCTAACTCTTACCGACACATGAGTACCATCGAGAGCTCCGATACAACCATTAAAATAAGGCCAATATCTTGTATCAGAAGATAGGTGATTACTAGTCTGTTAAAATTCATCTTGACGAGGCTTTAAAATATCCTTTGATAGTAGAAGGACAGCTTCTAAGAGCATCATTATCGCGGTATCTTAAGGGGGTTCTTAAGAGTTTTTAGCCAAAAAAATAAATGAAAATTAAAACAATATCTAAGAACCGTTTCTTAATTTAGATCTGTAAGAAACGGTTCTTACGGGGCACGTGTCAAAAGGTCCCTCATCTTCCTCCTTCATCTTCTCCTACGGATTTCAGGCTCAAAAGGTGATTCTCTCCTCTCTTCTATCTGTGATTCTCTTCTCTCTTCTCTCATCTCTTCTTCTAATTTTTCAGATCGGTACGTCAATGCCAAATCCCCAATATGTATCGTCGACTATGTCATCGTCTTCACCACCGTCGATTGCCAGCCCTCTTGTCCCGCCGGCGGCATGGTCGTTTTTGTCTCCGGTGATCCAAGACCTTGGAGTTTCGTTTGTCAGCCTCATCCTGATCCAAGACCTTGGAGTTTCGTTTTCTACAGAAAAAGTCGTGAATTTACGAACCGTCGTAGCTTCCAATTTCTCCGTCGATTTTCTCTCTGCACTCAATCCAATCGCCGGATTTATGAATTCGCCTGATTCCTGCTTCTCCCAGTTTCACGCTCCATATCTATTTCAGGTATTTTCTAGATTTCGATTCTAGAGTGTTAGATTAATGGTTGAGGAGGATAATTGGTGTATCAATGGATTGTGAAAGAACTCCGGTTTATGTGAAGATGAGATTATTGGAGATTGCTACTCATCTTATTCGTGTTTTCATTGATTGTAGATACTTTGGCAGTGGCTGCAATGAGTGAGGATCCAATTCGTGAAATTTAACTTTTGTTCATTGATTGTGGATACAGGTTGGGGCATTGCCAACAAGTGCATTTCCTCTACTTTGGTAGTGTAGATTATGGTTTCTTGCAAAGACAAGTTTCCTTCATCAAGATATTTTTCATGGAAGCTTAACGATCTGAACCAAAAGTTTACATCCTTTCCTTCTGTTAGATCGCCAATCAGCTTGAGGTTTTTCCTCGTGCTGAGTTTCGTGTGGCATATGAAGAGGCCCTCAGATATGGCGGCAAGGTGATACTTGGTGATCGTCCTGTACAGGTGATATGTTCGTCCACAGTTTCGAAGCATTCTTTTAGTCATGTTGTGCATAATCTCCTTCTTCTTATTCAATACCCAAAATAAAACCAATACAAAACCAAAAAAAAACACATAAGGTGTTTTTTTTTAGAACCCCTTATGGGGTTCTACCAATAAACTAGTTATTTCTTAAGTTTCTTAAGAGAGGTTCTTAACTTAAGTTTATTAATAAAAAAATTCTCTAAGAACCCTTAATGGGTTTTCTAAAAAATTCTCTAAAAAATTCCCAATAATGATGCTCTAATACTTCAATGAATTTTCTGTTTACCGCCCCTTGGCTACGCTGAAAATTCTTAGCGATTTCTCGTTGTACTTCATCATGCGCAAATGTTTCTAAAAACATTGCCACTGCCTCTTCCAACGAGCATTCACGTGATTCTTTAAGTATCACATAACTGTCTGAAGGTTTCTTGTTTCATTCGCAAGGTGTCATAGCACTCTCTACCAGAACCATTAATCATATGCATTGTATGACGCAATCCACGACCTTGGTCCGTTCTCATCAATTGCCTATCACGGTATGGATCAGATTGTTCGCTTTCAACCAGTAATCGAATTACCGCATGTATGTTCTTATTACAGATCATTGCAACTTCCTACAAAACAAATATAATATATATAAATGGAATTAGCATACAGTAAGCTATATATAACAACGTTAACTAAACTTGTAAAGCTTAGATGCTGAGTACACGAAAACAAAAAGGAGACCACAAATGATCCAAAAGCAATTAACACATAGAAGCAAGTGTCTGATGCAAGTACATGCAAATTTGAAACGAGCATGTCATCATTCATCAAGAAACACTAAAACCGTAATAAGAAAATCAAATAGCCAAATTCACATAAACTAGGACGCAAGAATGTGATTAGCGATTAAAAGTTGAGGGGAACTCACGTAGATACTAGTAGAAATTCTTAAGTCCATAAAAATAACCACACCAATACACATAGCATGAATTGTAACAGTTTAAAAAGCACATGCAGGAAGGATCAATATATACTGCAACTTGCTGGCGATTAAGCACTACTCTGCATACACAATATATCAAAACTTCAAACACTTACGTTAATAAAGAAACAAAAACTTACTTTCAACTTGATTTTTCTGATGAAATTGTCGACGGTTTTTAGGTTTCTGGCAAACGTAGGATTCTTTTTATTTATACCAAACTTGTACGTAGTTAGAATTAGGTTAGAGAGAATATTATGATGTTATCTTTTAAAAAAAATTGAATAATTACGGGTATATTTGTCATTTTAAATTGATAATGTTAAATGCTCTTTTAAAAGCTTCATAATGGAGCATTATAATATGGAGCATATTGAACCAGTTAATGCTCTCATACATGCTTTATTGATTGGATACTATAAGGCTTTAAGCCCAGCTAAATACCTTACCAATCAGGGCCTTAGAACGGTTCGGACATCCAAACCGGAGGTATCGAATTTATATAAGTAATATCCACTGAATAGGCACGAGCAATTCTTGCTAACATATATATCCACTGGGTAGACACGAACACTTCTCATATAGATATATAATATTCAATTATGTGGTAAACCAATGTTTTTTTTTGAAACATTTATAGTATTTTCTTATATATAAATTTGTAATAAACCAATGTTGTTTAAGAATAAGAGGATGTAATAGGTTTGGTTGAGTGTCTTCGAAGGAATGACCAAAATAAAACCGTAACTGTATTTTGGACTGTAATCGTACTATTTTCAAATCGTAACCAGATTATAACTGTGCAAGACGGTTAAAAACCGTAACCGTTAATCGTAAAAATATATTAGTTATGGTTAAAAAATTATTAATCGTAATCATTAATTAAGTATAATCCTATCAAAACCATTGGTTAACCACAAGATTAAAACTGTAAAATTTTAACCGTAATCGTTTTAAAAATAAAATTATATATACTAATAACTATAATTAGTTTTGTAAAATAAAAAATTCATAGAAAAATTATGTATAATCAATGTGCTAAACTAGTTTATATTTTTCTAACAATATAAAGAATATTTGAAAGAACCAGTTCTATGATGAAATATATAAAATTTAAAAAAAAAACGTGAATTTATGGACGAGGTAGAATATTGAAACTTGCATGCCGACCCAAAAAAAAGAAACTTGCAAGTCAACTAATTAGTCTAACTTAGTGAGATATATTTTAAATTCAACAATTTTAAGAAAATTGAAGATAAGCTCTGCTAAGAAAATTGAAGATAAGCCCAGTTGACTTCGCTGACTTTCAACCAACCAGCGTAATAGTGACATTTGAGTTGGTCTTCCTATTTTAATGTTGACCGTTGGATAGTTCCGAAAAAAAAAAAATTGTTTTACAAACTAGCTGTTTGTTTTTAAATTTTATTTTAGAAAATTTCAAAGATTTTTATGGTTTTGATTCCATTCTTTTAGTAACCAAGTCTTTTATAAATAGTGTTTCATACATGTATTTAAATTTATCTTAAAACAAACATCACTATTATTCATTCTTATTTGATCGATTCTTTCTTTTTTGTTTGATAATATCTTCTAGTTCATTGTTTTTCAAATCTTGGCACCGAAAAAGAAAATGTTGATATATCAACCATCAATACTTAAAGAAAGTGCAACTCAAGAACAAGTTAGCGGAAATTTGGAAAACATCGCTTAAATGCTTCCGATATTTTTAAAGTACACTTTCGAAAAGAAAAAATCAATGATAAAATAAAAGTATGTTGTAATTATTGCAATAAAAGTTTTTTTTTTTGAAAATCGGGTTCGGGATATGGTTCATATAAGTATCATTTGCAAAAGATTCATGCAGAAAAAATTGGTGGAGAAAATAATTAAACTCACAATGCTACTTATTCCAATTTTTCGTCTAGGGTTGGGCGTTTTAACCGAAACATGAATCTGAATCCGACCCGAAAAACCTGATCCCGAATCTAATCCGAACTAGAAAAATATTCGAACGGGTATTACTGTCTAAGTACTTCGGGTTTCGGATAATACCCGAACCAAACTGAAACCCGAACTACAAATCCAAAACCAATTAACCCCTTTGTTATACCGAACAAATCCAAAATCGAAAATATGCTTATTAAAGTCGACATTTTTTTTTTATATACTCATCAAAAAACTTGTTTGTTAAATTTTTGGTTATTTCTGATATGAGTTTTTGTTTTATATCACATGAACTTTGGAATGCTTTTGATTTATTTTACTGTATCTCTATAAGACTATAACAATATGCTTTGGAATTTATGGATTTTATTTTTATATTTCTTGTTTGTGTATTTCCAATTTGGGACTTGTAAACATTTGTTAGATTATGGGGACTTGTTTGAACGATTTCGGATTTTCTTCATAGTATGGATAAAAATACCCGAACATATCCGATCTTACCAGAACTTACATGAACTTATCCAAACTTACCCAAAACCATAGTTATTTCCGTTATAACCAAATCCGAACTGAACCCCAATCAAACCTGAACCAAACCTGACCCAATGGTTTAAAATACTCGAACGGGTCCTTTGAGCCTAAACCCGAAATATCCAAAACCCGAAAAATCCGATCCGAACCCAAACGCCCATGCCTACTTTCGTTTTTTCATTATTAAAAAAAAAATCGATAAGAATAAGCTAACTGTGTTGCAGTTGACCATCTTCCTTTTAGTTTTGGAGAAAATTTGGGTTTTACTAGTTATTGCAAAAAAGCATTAAATCCTCACGGTAAGGCCAACTCCAACCGAACGGGAACACCAAAAATGGTGTTAATCCTTCCTCCAACCCAACGGCAAACACGATCCCATATTTTAATGTTTGGTGTTATGAACAGTGTTTTCATAATACCAAATATTAAAATATGTTTTTATTTTTTTTATTAGATAATTATGATTAGTTTTTTGTTTATTCATTGATTAAATCTGTAATCCAAAAATAAATATACCATTAATATTTTTGTACTATTTCACTTTTAATAATATAAAATTTTAATTGTAACACAAATAAAATATTGATTTGTACAAAATATCTAAATTAATACGCAAATTAATTAAAAATTAAAATACATATTGAAGTCTAATTAAACACTGGAAACATCAAATTTCAAAATTAAAACAAAAAAACATTCTTTTCACTATTTTTAGTTTTATCGATTATGATCGTATATTTAATTTATAATTAATCACTTATAAAAATAATTAATATTTATCAAAACTTTTAAATAATAAAGAGAATCCTAATTTAATAATATAATAATAAAGAATATTTTTTTTAGTGTGAAATTTAGTGTTGTGGTTGGAGATGAAAAATAATGTGGAACACCAAAACACCAAATTTGGTGTTATTTCAACACCAAATTTGGTGTGCACGTTGGAGTTGCTCTAAGAGAATTTCTCGAACTACTCTTACTCTAAAATCACTTTATCGAAAAACAAAAAAAAGATTTGTAAAAGTTATTTTATAATTTTGATAATAAAGTTTCAAAATGATGTGATATTTGGAGTGATCATTGGCAGATTCACCATTATATGGACATTACATGTCATTGAATTGGTAGTAATTGGATTATTTATGTTGTCATTGAATTGATAGTAATTGGATCATTGGGAGATTCATTATTATTTGGCTATTGAGCTAGTCTGTTGTGGCTCAAAATAATGACAAAAAAAATTGATAGTAATTAGATTATTAAAAAAAAAGATTGATTTTCGAATTTTTGATAAAAATAGAGTAATAGCACAAAGTGTTATTAAATAACATAGAAATTAGGTGTACATTTTTAACACTATTTTACATATACTGTTCATATGCAAAAGACTAATTTAACCTCACCTTTTCTAACTAATTTCAATTTTGTTTTTCTCTCTCATGAATTACTATTCATGACGGAATGAATTACTATTCATGACGGAGAAGGATAGAGAAAGAGAAAGAAGAAATGGGAAGAAGAAAGGGGAGAAGAAGAAAGAAGAAAGAAGAAAGAAGAAAGGGGAAGAAGGAGGAAGAAACGAGGGAAGAAGGAAAAAGTAGAAAAAGAAGAAGACGCCGGCGACGGAGGTGAGAACGGCGATGCCGGCGGAAAAGACTTCGATGGAGGCAACACCGATGACGCTGGAGACGGCGTCACCCACTGTGGTGGTGTTTAATTTTTTTCTTCTTCTGATTTTATGTGTTAATTACGTTGAAGTTAATCAATAACAAAGTTATCCAATAGATTACCAGTATACATTTATGATGATAACAAAATTAGATAACCAATAACACATAGTTTATAGGGATAATTATAAATTTAGAGCAAAAAATAGGAACTATTGTCTCCTTAGTAATTATTTGAGTTTTGCCATTTTTAGACTAAAATACCATTTATTAAATATAAAAAATACCAAATAAATATTTATACTTACTTTAAAAATTCCAAAAATTCATATAAGGTAAGTAATATATATTTTGTAATTTATCTTAGGAAAAACAAATTTTTTTAAAAATATTTATTTTCATGTTCTACTAATTGTAGAATTTGGTTTCTAGTATTTGCTCTAAAATCTACCAAGTATAGAATATGTATTCTACTATTTGTTTTGTATTCTACTGTCCCTATAGAATCTGTTATCTACAATGTTGTATTTATTCTACCAATTGTAGAATTCGCATTCTATTATTTTCTCTATATTATACTTTTTGTTGAATAGAAGTTCTACCATTTTCTCTATATTCTACTTTGTTGTATAATAGAAATTCTACCATTTTATTTTGATTCTACTGAATGTAGAATACATATTCTACCAAGCGGTTAACACAATCTGAGAGAAAATCTAGGACAACACAACTGAAAATCTTCAGAAAATGTTTTTTTTTCCTTTTTTAAATCGTTCTTTCCTTATTTTTCGTGTAAATTTTTTTTCCCTTCTGAAAACGTTTTTTTTTCCTTTTTTGAATGTAGAATTTTGGTTTTATTTTTAGAAATTATTTGGAACTAACGTTTTTTTTTGTTATCAATGCCCTTTTTATTTTAAATTTTATTTTGAATTTTTAAAATATTGATTATTATTATTTTAAGAGGTAAAACTGGATTACCCTTAATATTTATATTAAGGGGACAATAATCTTTCAATAAGTACTAAGGGGACAATAGTTCCCATAATTCTCCTATTATATGATAAGATAACCAGATTATCATATTAATTTTCCTGTGATAACTGGGTTAACATGACAATAACAATGTTAACGATACTAATTATATGTTAATGATGACAATGATAACTGGATTAACATGACAATGTTAACGATATTAATTATATGTTAACAATGATAACTGAGTTAACATGACAATGTTAACGATGATAACAATATGTTTTCTGGTTATGAATAGTGGTCGTCGAGTTTCGATGAATAGTAACACCGGCCGTTAAATGAACAGTGTCGCCGGATTATTCTATCAGAAAATAATTTTTAGACCAATGATATTTCTGTGATTATTAGCAAATAGTATTTTGGGTTTTCTCTTTCATTCTCATCTAATTTCTAAATTAACTTTTAAATTTTTGGTCAACCTTTAATATTCACTCAATTAATCCTTAAAAATATACATCCGATAATATTTTTAAACTAATAAAAATAATTCTAGAAGAATATAATTTAACAACTAAAGTATTTTCTATTTCGTTTGACAATGTAATTGATTGATGTTGTTGGGTTTGTACAGACGATGTTCCGATGGGGGATTTCTTGAATCTTTCAATAGGTTTTGAAGTTTTTTGCTTTATGGGTTTTTTTCTCATGGGTCTGTTTGTTTTCTTGGATTAGAGAAAACGTGAGTTGATATGGGTAAAAGATCCATCCTTGAATTGGAGCAAAATTGGCTTGGTGATATGGGAGTACCACCAGCGAGTGTTGCTAGGAACGTGTATCATATCTGGTTCCTGCTCGTTGTGTTCTCTGTTACGCGTCTCGTGTTTTCGCGCTCGCTGTCCGCTGATCCGGATCCGTGCGGCTCAACGAAACTTAGAGAATTCAAGAGACTCAGATCCGATCAGATCACTGTTCTAATCAACGGTTACTCTGAATCTCGTATTCCTCTTCTGCAATCCATCGTAGCCTCGTATTCCGGATCCTCAATCGTATCATCAATCTTAGTCCTCTGGGGTAACCCTAGCACACCGGGTCAAGTACTTGACCAGCTTCACCACAATCTGACTCAGTATTCGCTTGGTGCTGCTTCGATCTCTCTAGTTCAGCAACCATCGAGCAGCCTCAACGCCAGGTTCCTTCCTCGGCCTTTTGTCGAAACGCGTGCTGTTTTGATATGCGATGACGATGTGGAGATAGACAGGAAGTCGCTGGAATTCGCGTTTTCCGTGTGGAAGTCCAACCCTGAGCGTTTAGTTGGACTGTTTGTGAGGTCACACGGCTTTGACTTACAGGGGAAAGACTGGATATACACTGTTCACCCAGACAAGTACTCGATCTTGCTGACCAAGTTCATGATGATGAAACAAGACTATCTGTTCGAGTATAGCTGCAGTGGAGGTGTGGAGATGGAGGAGATGAGGAAGATCGTCGACCATATGCGTAACTGCGAGGATATACTGATGAATTTCGTAGCCGCGGACAAGTTAAAGGCAGGGCCAATCATGGTGGGAGCAGAGAGAGTTAGGGATAGGGGAGATGCGCGTAACGAAGAAGAAGAAGAATTGGAGAATGGGGTAAGGGAAGCTGGGTTGAGCAGTAGAAGAGTGGAACACAGGAAGAGAAGAGGGAAGTGTATTAGGGAGTTTCATAGAGTTATGGGGAAGATGCCATTGATGTATAGTTATGGTAAAGTTGTCAACTCTGTTGGGGAACAAGGGCTGTGTCGTAAATCCGGAAAGCTTGTGTTTTGCGACCGAGATTGAACCCTGCACAGCCTTTTTGTGTCCAAGTCTCGACCATAAAAGGATGTAAAAGTTTATCACCGTCGTGTAATAGCAACTAGCAGAATGCTTTTTTTTTTTAATCTAATGTTAAATTATATTCAAAAGAAAAATAACGTTTTTACAATTTTAATTGAACATTTTTTAGCTTAATAACAACGACTATCTTTGGATTTGTTTTGTAGTTTCTTCGATCATTATACTTTATATTCCCATTGTTTTAAATCGAACATTGTTGATTTCGAATGTTTTTGTCGATTATTTTGGTAAATCGGAACGTTGTTGAAGGTTTTTCCCCTTGTCATCAACACATACGTACTAGCAGAATGCTTCAAAAGAGCAGTAATAGTACAAAAAAATATATGAGATTTTACTAACAGAAGCTTGTTTCTGAGATGAGATTACTCTGTGTTTGTAAACGGCCTTACTAAAATACAGCACGGACACGATTGTTATTCATGTTAGCTTAAGGCCATCGAATCCATATAACATTTTGTTTTCGTTGACATCAATCGAATCCATATATCTAAAATTCAAAGGTTCTATACCAAAGAACATAAAGAAAAATCTCAAGTTTATACGTATGTGTTGCGTTATTTTAACTTGGAATATTTTTCAGCTACAAATATTTAACCAAGAACGACAATTGTTTAGACAGAAAACATATATTAGTATATAACAACACACACACAAAAATTAGTGTATTTGTCTATAAATTAGTATATATATTAGGAAATAATAAGGAAAAATTGATTCCCAGCTACACGAAGTATACCATAATGCATGGCTACACATCCGAAGTAAAATAATGTTCTAAAAACTACATCAAAAATTGATATAGCATAGCCAGCTACACGAAGTAATGATAATGCATGGCTTCACATCCAAATTAACGATAATGCATGGCTACACATCCAAAGTAAAACAATGTTCTAAAAACTACATCAACAATTGATATAGCATAGCCAGCTACACGATAACCATCCGAACAAACATGAATCATATGTGTAACACCATAACCATATATTTTCGGTAAACCATTCATCGAGCACCGGCGTTGACTCGAATTTCAAACAATAAAACCCACCCAAATTTAACCCGACTTGACTTAATACGACTCGAATATTACCACATGTGCTACGCACGGACACAATACATACATATATATATATACCTTTTATAAAATTTTAAAAAATATTAACTGAAACTCCTTGATTTATTAAATCAAATTTAGTTAAATTGATTTGACTATTTAAAACCAGCAAAATATAACTGAAAACACAACATAAAAAAACGAACGATTAGACACATATTATATACACTACATAATGAAGAAAAATTATTTTTTCAATCATCCCTCGCTATGTATACTTCATTTTATTTCTCGTACTATTGTTAGTTTTCTTCAGGCTATACTTGTTTCCACAAATTTATTTATGAGAGAAGTTACAAATTTGGTAAAATTGTTTAAAAACAACAAAATCAAGATATATAAAAGAAAAATAATATCTAGACATGGTCTTGATTTAGACATGGGATCATTCACGCATTTCCCTACCACCCGAGCTTCTTAGGCCCATGTTCGTTGTCTTCAAAGAAGAGGATAAAATGTGATTGACCTAATTTATATACTGTTATAATTATTCCTCGTAAATATTTTCTTAATTTTATAAAATGTATATATATATATGTGTGTGTGTGTCCGTGCGTAGCACGTGTGGTAATATTCATGTCAGATTAAGTCAGGTCGGGTTGAATTTGGGTGGATTTTATTGTTTAAAATTCGAGTCAACGCCGGAGCTCGATGAATGATTTACCAGAAATATATGGTTATGGTGTTACACATATGACTCATGTTTGTTCGGATGGTTATCGTGTAGCTGGCTATGCTATATCAATTGTTGATGTAGTTTATAGAACATTGTTTTACTTTGAATGTGTAGCCATGCATTATCGTTACTTTGGATGTGTAGCCATGCATTATCGTTACTTCATATAGTTGGCTATGATATATCAATTGTTGATGTGGTTTTTAGAACATTGTTGTACTTCAGATGTGTAACCATGCATTATGGTATAGTTTGTGTAGCTGAAAATCAATTTTCCAAATAATAATAAATAAAAAATTGTTCATAGTACTCCGCATAATATGATACTATGAACATTTTTTTGTTTGATTTTTGGGTTTTTTATTGGTATAATTGATGGTAGAGCAGCAACAATAAGTGATTGACAAAGTTGTGAATGATTATATATAAAATTATTTAGTATATTTATTTGTAAACATGATATCTATATTTATAATATATATATTTTTTAATAATTATTTCATATTTCAATTGTATTTATTAAATTATATTTTTATTTAAAATATTATTTTAAAAATAATTGAAAAATAAAAGAATGATAAATATTAGTTTTAAAGGTATAAAATTTACACTTTAATATAAATATAATTTTGATATTATTTAACAAAATAAATTAGTCATATAAAACTATTTTAATTTTTTGATATTTTAGAGATTAATGCTCTACCAAAAACTTCATATGAAAGCGCATAGAGAGAATGAGTATTTACAGAGCATCTGCAGTTTTTAATGCTTTCTTATATGCTTTATTAATAAAAGTTGATTGTTGATAAAAAACTTAATGTTTTTTTAAATGTTCTACTAATCAAGGCATAAGAAGATACACCACAAATAAAAGAAGGTAGTATCGTGTCTCCATGAAATACCGTTCTTTCTATGTTATGTTATATACTTGTGTTAGACTATATTACTTGTGTTAAACTATGTACATTGGTTTTCAAATATAAGCATAATAAACTTTAAACATTCAATACCTTATTTTTTACATTTTAACATTCTACATCACCTTCTCTCTTCCACCTAATAATGCAACATACACTCAATTTTTACACTCTACAATGGTTTTGTTTAATAAAATACAACACTCTACCCCACCACTTGTATTTCATATTCTTATTTTTTTTTATGTTTTTTTTTGTGATTAGTTGGAAGATTGATTTTGAAATTGATAATTGTTAGGATTTGAGTAGTTAAAGGATAATTAGTAGAATTTTGGATGTTAAAAATGTTATTGTTGGGATCTATTTCACTAAAAAACGGGTGAAGATATAAACAAGAGTTTATTGGAGGCTAATGAGAATATTATAATAAAATAACGGATTTTTTTTGTATCCAAATAAAATAAAATAAGTCGCTATAGAGTATAAAAATGATGAATTTTGGTAAAAACAATTAAGAAAATAAATTAATTTACTATGAAATAATTGATATCAAATAATTCAGATAAAAAAAAAAGTCAAAAATCTTAACAACCAATGACAACACAACACATGTTCTTATTCTTATCTTCTACAACCAGTTTTTTTAACCAATTTCTACACTCCACGTTGGCCAATTCTATTTATTCCTTGCGTGAGTCAAGGACATTCATTTTTTTCATCTGTTCATCGGCATTCAACATGTTGAATGTTTTCAACAATATTTAATACATGTCATCTTCAGCACTTCATTCAACACCTCATTAAATGATTCAATTGTTGAATCTTTTTTTCAAAACCTCCATTGCAAATAATCTTATCAATCATGTTATGTGTGTCAGGGTAAAACTGCCTCATTGCGTGATATCAAGAACCGTTACCATTTTGCTAATGTGGAAGTTCTCTTTGGGTTGCAAAAATGTAGTTTCTCGTGAAATGATTGGGTCCCACTTTACAAGTTAATTAGGTAGTGACCTGTGTTCTGTGCAGAGTGAGATATTTATAAAATCTGGGTTTGATTTAACAATCTCCTACACATATACAATTTTATTGCAATTTGATTTGAATATACAATTTATTATGATTATATTTGAAAAGCCTAATTTATTTTGATTTGAATTAGAATATGCAATTTAATATAATTAGACTTGAACATGAAATTTAATATGATTTGAATTTGAATATGCAAAAAAAATGGTAATCTCAAAACAATTTAATCCATTTTGAATTTGAATATGAAATTCCTCATGTGAATATTCATTAGTACGTGTGCGTTTGATGATACTATTAGCATCAAACTATATTGATAAAAGTTGATTGGTTGATAAAAAAAACTTTAATGTTCTACTAATCAAAGCCTAAGAAGATACTCCGAAAAAACCAAGCTGTCATTATAATTATAATTATAATGAAACTTAATGTTTTTATAATTATACTACGGAAATATTTTATATATCTTAATGAAAATTTTATCATTATAATTAATTATTGTTACTATTGAGAACTATAATACAAAATTCAAATACTTTTTAAAATGGATTTAAAATATATATTTAGAGCAATACACTCAACCCTCTATTTGAAGGATGAGTGACTTTCAAAATGATGATCTTAATGGAAATGCATCTTGAAACTTTATTGACTTAAAAGATAAGTAAAACTTCGAGCCGAAGTAGTTGTTATTGTTTTTGCTTTACCGTACAGATGTTGGACATTTAATTATTTATGTCACAGGACTTTAACAATAATCAATTCAGTAGTTAGTGCATAGTCCTGCGAAAGTCATTAGTCTATAGTAACAGTAGATTATGATTAGTTTAGAGTCTTCATGAACTCATCAAATTCAACACGACAATTTGGAAATTTTTGCAATATCTCAGAAGCTTTGTTTTTCCAACCAGTACAACTAAAAGTTTTAGGTCATAATTTTTGGAATATGAGTTTTGCTGTTGATATCTTTAGAGAATTTTAGAAACCATGAATCTTTTTATCCACTAAATATATAGCTTATAAGTGTTGTGTATTAATATCGGATCATCATCAAAGATTGAAATCTGCATAAAACAAAAAAAAATTGAAAATTTTGTCGAAAAGAAAAAGAAAAAAAAAATTAAAGTATAATAACGTGGTACTTAAAATGAGTCTAATATGATCAAAATGGTTCGATTAGGTCAATACATCCATCCAACAGAAGTTAATCAAAATTGTAAATAAAAACATTATACGGTATATAAATAAACAATTAAATATTTTTCCACAAATTTGCTAAACGTAGTTATAGAGTTTTAATTTTTTATGTATAGTTTTGTGAAAAACGAATACGTAATTCTCAATAAGTCTCTAACTTCGCCCATATAGTAGTAGGATTCTTTTCTGTCTCTGCTAGGCTCGCCATCTCAACAATGTTAATCTCTTTTTGATATTCCCCATAAACCTTACTGTTTCAACTAAACTTATATTTTGATATGCCACATACTGAAACTCTTTCTCCTAGTAAACTTGTCTTCACGTTCATCACATACATTTTCTCACCATATTGCAAAAGCAGATAAAAAAAATTGACTTTGGTTTCCGGACAAAGAAAACTGATTTTATTAATGAAAGAAGAATTTGTATAAAGTCTAGAATTAAGGTTTTGGTTTAAAAAAAAAAGAGTGTCTAATATTTTGGACAGTATCGCCAAGGTGGTGGAGCCATGTGCCTAACTGCCTACTCCTCTTGGCCTCTCGTGAGGTCGTCCGTCCATTATTCGTCCTTTCAAGTATTTTCAAACCTTTTGTTTTTCAAATGTATTTTAAAAAAGATTTTTGTAAAAGTTATATTATATAATTTTGTGTCTGCTTATGTTAGAGGGCCACCAATATTGCCTTATTGCACTTGTTATCTTGTTTGATAAGCTTAATAGGCAGGAGAAAGCAGGAAATACAATTAAGTGGGCAAAGTAGTGGCTATGGCCTTGATCATAATTTCCTTTTCTGCTGGGATAAAAGCTTAGAATATCAACTCTTAAGTTTTTGTATTACTCTTTGCACAATAAATGAATTCATAATGAAATGAAATGAATAATTTTGTTTTTTAATCGTTTGAGTTATTTCATTGAAAAGGCTCAAAACCAAAGTCAGGAACATCAATGCCAACATGCGAAAATGAAAGGAAACATAGCATCAAGTTCTAAAACTAAGAACATCTAGATGCCATCCATAGTCTCTCTCCGTATCAAATCATGAAGCCCGGTTGAACCACCTAAGGCAAGATAAGATTGAAAACGTTTATCCCTTGTGACGTTCTTCGCAATTTCCTTCACCACTCGATTGGATTTGCTCGATTCAAGTTCAAAGGAACAATTACCGATGTTTTGGCGAATAAATTATAGATAAGTGAAATAACATAATAACGATGGATGCTTCTGCACATAACTTTTATTATGAAATAATTGGGACTTTACGGCCTATATTACATAAACTTATATTTAGGCCCATACGATAACACGATTCAGCTTACGAAAATTTGATTCTCCAATCTCTAAACACAGGACAGTCTAAAGAAGATTATTATGTGGTGGTGCTACCATGTATGAATTTATGGGAGAGTTTTCTTTTAAATTACGAAGATCATAAATTTTTTTTTTTTTTTGAAATATAATATTTATTAATCAACGAAAGAAAAATATATGTACAAAATCTGATAATATTTTTAAATTTGTACCAGAATACAAAACAAGCTACACATACAGAGCCAAAAATGGTCGAGCTAGCTGTATTTAACCAAGGGGGAGGATACACAAACTTGACCAGCTAGTGAGCATGTCCTCGTTATGTCCTTCGTGCTGAGAGTGGAACGAGATCATGCGATTCTTGATCACCTTATCTGTTGGTTTTGCCTTCATATCTCCTATGGTTTAACTCTGGTCCGAGTGAAAGAGAAATAACCGCTGTAAAAGGAAGCTTTCACGGGTGAGTTTAAACAAGGACATAGACTCTAGACGCAGAAGAATGTTCTACAAAAGCAAAGACTGCTTTTTTGAACAAGTTAAAGACGTTAGAGTGAAGAGATGATCAAATGAGGAAAGGCAAGAAGACTTGGTGACAAAGAGGAGTTGCAGGCGATGATCTGCATGAGTTGCAGTCGGCTAATTGCAAAGGCTGCTTTCACGTGATGGCTCAGACATTTGGACTAACTCGCGAGCTTGAGTTCAAGGTGTCTTATCTCAATGCAAGTATAAAGCATTAGAGAGAGGTTGAGTTTTGTAAGGAAGAAAAACATAAGAACGTGAGAGAGCCAAAGTCTAGGTCTTTGTAACCTCAAAATACATTGATTCTAGTGGCTATAGTACTGGTTTGGTTAGCTGAACTCGTTAATCGTGTGTGTGCTCCTTACTCTGTTTTATTACTCTGCTTTCTATGTTTCTCACTAAAACCAAATCGAACCAAGTTCATGTAGAAGCAAAAATGCGGAAACAGAAATTGCGATGAAAATACGAATGAACTTTCAACATCAAGAGTTACGATTCTGTCTACCGTTTCGCTCCCGCCATAAACCATAAATTGAAGCTTAAAAAACAAACCTGACAAGTACGAAGTCCACCTTACTCCACGGTTATGAATTAAGGAACAAAGCGTGATGTCCCAATCCAGATTTATTATCGTCCCAAGAATGGTCCAAACTGTATTAGAATAACGACAAGCAAAAAAGACATGTAGTCTCTAGTTTTATCCGGCTCTCCACAAAAACACACGACTGGATGACACATCATTGCCTCGTGCCAGCCCATGTTGCAAGATTGTCGAAGACAGTGACCCATGTAATAAAAGTTTGTCGAGGAATAAACTGTATGAACCAAACCACTTTATTTTAAGCAACTGATGATTAGTCACCTGAATCTGTTCCCATGTTTTCTTAGAACAGAACCCCAATATGTTCCATATCTTCTTAGAGGAGAAGGAACCCTTAAAATCTTCTCGCTGATGCAACCGCTAAATGCGAGGATCGAATTCTATGCAACACATCGTGAATATTCTTGTGATGAGTATCAATTAAGGCTTTAAACAAATTATTTGTTACTTACGAATCATCCAGTTACTATAGTAAATACGCTTGTGATGAGTATCAATTAACAATAAAACTAAGTTTTGTCTTTTCGAAGTAGTTTAAATGGCTTTGTAGTGACATGGTGACATCAAACTTATATTTAATATCGAATTAAATGTTGTCTAAATCTATATATATATATATATATATATATATATATATAGTTGAATTTCCTCTCTTCTTAGGCTGTCATATTATCTTCTCATATTCTAAATTTATGACACACCATCACTCACTTATTCTTTATTACATCCTCTAATCACATAATCACTTAATTCCATAATTCTCATAATAATTGTGTTATGATACATTCATTCTCATAATAATTGTCATTCATTAATATAATAGTTTTTCTTAGAATATGAAAAGATATTTTGTTATACAAGATATCTCATATATTATTGATCTAAAAAAACTTCAATTGATGAATTTTAGTTTTATGAGATTTATTAATAAAGTTTAGAAAAACATTTACTTTTAGATGAATACATGAAAATATTAATAATAATTTTACTACATTATAAACGTAGCTTCATATAAAGTAAAAAGTTATGATTCTATGATAAATAGATTATATAAATGATAAAGCAATGTATAATTATAATAAGATATAAGATTAGAAAAAACAGGTAGGATAACCGGATCCATATATGATTTTCCTAAATCCAAAAAAAAAACTTTTGGAATCGGGATTTTCTAATATCCGCGAATATCCAAATCCATTAAAAAGAACAAATATTATAATAATAAAAATTTTAAAAATTTTAAAATAATAAATCATAAAATAAAATTTAACATAAATATTATATACACTTAATCTTATTTTATAATTTTATTTGGATATAAAAACATTTAACTGGTTTCTCATGGCTTCTTAGTTTTATTGGACAAGACTCTAATTGTAGAATTTAGTGTTTATAATTTATGTATTTATTTGTTGTATAAATAAAATTAAGAATGTTGTGTAGTCGTTGTTTGGACAAACTTTCAGAATTTGTTAGTTAATTTCAAGTGGGTTATAGGGAAAAAAATAATGTGTTTTGATGGTTAGAAATCATTGTTTAAGCATGTGAATAAGGATCCGTTCAACAAAGGATACTCGCAAGAGCAACTACAAGCTCGAATTGCAACTCTAATCTTTTGATGGGTATGCAAGAATGCATGTTATGAGAGACAAATTGTAGTATCCCAAAATGATAACGTGTTCAAGCCAATCATTGAGAGGACGAATATGTGAAGTCCTCCCGAAAGCTCTCCAACACTGAAGTTAGGAAGTATACACCAAAATTGGCAAAAAAAATCAAAAATATGAAGAATATAGTGAAAGTTAGGTTAAATCATACCAAAATGTGGTATGTAGTTCAATTTATCGCGTTGATAAGTGAGAGATGGAGTATGGAGAGTATGATTCTTATAAAAAAAAAGAGATAGAAAGTGAGATAAAGTGATATAGATATTATGAGTGCATCTTGGAAACATGTTAGATGATTTAAGAATGAGATTGATGTAGATGAATGGAAATTATTTGGTTAATCATACTAAAATGTGGTATGCAGTTTTATCGCGTTCATAAGTGAAAAATATATAGAGAGTGAGATAAAGTGAGAGAAAGATTATGAGTGCATCTTGAAAATATGTTAGATGATTTCAGAATGAGATTGATGTACATGAATGGAATTTCGATCCATATTTCAAAAAAAAGAACTATATATAACAATTATTCTTTAACGGAGGTTTTAAATGATATTTATAATATGTTTTAAAATAAATTATATTTTATTAAATATATAAACCCATCAAATGCTAGATATACTAAATTCTTTTTGTCAAATACTAAATTTGATTAAAAATTTTGTTATTACTGTTATTACCATATATTTTTCAACTACATCGATAAATAAATATATAATATACCGCGCGAAACGCGGATAACCCACTAGTTAGTCTATATAGTAGAATTTCTAGGCTCTTTCTACACTTACCATTTTCTTTTCATTTACAAAGATTCTTGGTCATCACAATTCATATTCTAATTATTTTTTTCAAATTTTGAAAATAGTAAACTAATATAATCTATTTTCACACACACACCCATATATATATATATATATATATATAATTGTCATTATTTTATTATAAATGATAATACAAAACAGAAAACAGAAAAAATGGTTTGTACTTGACACTTACATTTACAATTTGCAGCAGATTTTCGATTAAAAACCATAAAAATATTATATTAATGGAAATTTAATACTTTAAAATGTAAATACAATCATAAACATTCGGAAAATCTTCCATGCAACTTATATTATAAGATATCTAAACACGATTACCTCAACAAATTAGAGAGATGTTGTTTTAGTGATATTGGAATGTGAAGATAATGATTTGCATTACAAATATTACTTGTAAATACATAAAAATTATGACTTAAAATTAATGTCCGATTTTTGGTAAAACTTAGTAAAAAACAAATTAAAAGAAACTATTTACAACGTTGTAGAAGAAAATCTTTATTTACACATTTCACATTTGTACGTGTTTATGAATTTAATATATTTGACTAACGAGCTTCCAACGTAAGAAAAAAGATTAATTCTAGTTTCGTTTTAGTGGGAAATATATAAATAATATCTAGAATTATAGTCTATCATTTTACACTTTTATAATGAATAGTAATGACAATGGAGTGTCGGACATACAGACCAACAAGTGGAATCGACTTTATGTAACTTTTTAATCACGGGATTAAATCACTTAACCCAATGTCCTAATTGGTATTTAATTTTGATTACTTCGATGCTACAAATTGTCATATCTTGATCACGTGCCGCTACCAATCCAGTTTAAGTAATCCGAATTGGATAAAAACGATCAATATGTATGAAATTTTGCAAATAGATTGGTTATAATTGTAGTTTAAGAAACTGGTGAAATTTATTACAACACGAAGAGAATAAAAGGAACAAGATCCGGTTTTTTGGCAACAAGTAACGTTTGAGTTCAGACACTTTGCTTCTTACTTCAAATTATCAGTACAAGGCCAAGTTCCTAGGTCTAAAGTAATTTTCGAATATTCAGAAACATTATAGTCTACTAGATCAAATAATTTTTCTATCTTTTATTTGTTTTCGACAACTAGACCAATAGTTTTTAATAGTGGTTATTAGTTGTTGTTTTTCATTACCGAATCTGTGGAATAGTTGAAAAAATCACATGAAGGTGACTTATGAACTAAAGTTACATTCTCTGTTAATTGAATTATAAATATATTTTGTTTTTTCTCTATGAATGAAAAAAGGAAACTTTTGAAGGAAATAAAAGTCAAATGGGGAAAAATAAAGGCAAATAAGCAGTGATGGAGCTAAAGCAACACTTTGCTCTTTTAATTATGAATCATTTGATTTGACCTCCACTAGCCTTGGCTTTTTTTGGTTGTACTTTATTGAAACCAAAGTTAACATAATTAGCACATAACATGAGTTATCGAGAAACCAACTCTTACTGGAATTTTAATTAGTTTTAAAAACTTATATGACCCATTTTTGCAGTTTGTCATGACTAGAAGTATATTCTTCATTTAGAATTTGTCCTCTCTTTTTTTGTTTTTTTTTTATGAAACACTTCCAATTAGGCATGGATATCCGGTTCGATTTGTTTAGTTTTCAGTTTGTTTGGTTCTTGGTTTGTTTGATTGGGCAAAAACTTGCTGAATTGACGGTTCGGTTTGGAAGTCGGTTTGTTCAGTTTCGAATTTGAGAAGATTTTACTATGTTTTTCAGTTGAGTATAGAAAAAAAATCGATTATAAAAGAATTCGGTATATTCGGTTATCTTATAATTGTGATTAGTTCGGTTCTTCATTTATTTTGAGATAAATCGATTAGAAAAAGAGTTTACAAAAAAAAATCTACCAAACCAAACTGAAATAAAAATAAAAAAATTAGATTTAAGATGTTGCCAATCGATTTTCTCTTACAAATTGAATTGACACCAAAAAACCGAAAAGTCTGGTTCCGTTGCTTCGGTACTAATTGGTTCGAGTTTTCCTACTTCCAATCATCCAAATAGAAGAAACATAAATTTGATGTTATGTTTTTTTTTTTTTCAACACTTTCTTCCTTATATTAAAATTCAAACGAGAGAGAATTAAACATCCTTTTAGATCATTACAATATAAATTCAAAGCAATAAAACAAATAACAGATAGATCATCATCTTGAAAGATGGACAGCGAATTTGAGGCAAGGCTCAAATGCGTCAAGAAATTCACGGCACAGCCAAAGAGTTTGAAATTCGTCACAAATGACTTTGATGGCGAACATCTACCTCCGATATTCGTAAAAACGAAATCGTATGTCTGTCTCTTCAGGCCCCGTACGGACCGCTACACAAGAGAACATGTCGATAACGACGTTCATAAGGTTTCCCGGCACAAGACTCGGGAGGAAGCCACCTCTCAAAGAGAGGGGGTTGTTGTAATCTCCAATCCCAAACATGAAGTATCCGTGACTATCTTGACGAAAAGACCAAAAGAGCCAACGAAAGCTTTAGACCTGAGGGAGGCGGATAAGGGATGCAGCTTTTGACGATTGCTGAACCGAAGTGGTAAAAGGGAGGCGATTGGAGGCGGTTGGAGGCGGTAGCCTTTTCGGATAGCTTAATCGAATGAGAAGAGGGGTAAAGGATGCGTGTGGAGGAAGCAACTTTTGACGATGGCTGAACCGAATGAGTGGAGGGCCGACGGTGTGAAACCGAAGAAGAACCGGATCGGCGAAACGCGCCGTCAAATTGGGCCAAGCCCACACTAAAGGGTATTCGGATTTGTTGCACGTCTGTAGCGAAGAGCCAGACTGTGTAGGATGTAAAATTGGCGAGCACCGCTGCCATTGAACTTTCAAAAGATCTTCACCCATCGGTGAGAAGATTCTTCAGGAGCAGAAGGCACAACACAAGAGGAGAAACACATAGAAAAGATACTAACACTCTACAACTACAATATGGAGGCTAGGAAGAAAGCGGGGGAGCAACTCAACCAAGATCTGAACCGTCCACGGGAAGCAGAATCAAAGAAGACAGCACCACTACAACCAACCTAGAAACCAGATTATGTGTAGGAACTCACCAGGAAGAAGCCGACGGCAGAAAGGCACAGAGGAGAGACTCGAAGAAGCGAAGAAGAAAACTAGCCAATCCCCGAGAAGATACCGTCCTCGAGTAACTTACGGAGGGAAGAGCCAAGTAGGATCACCACGCTTACAGGAGCTCACACCACCGGAAAGCCACACCGTCACCGGTAGAGCAGCACACGTTCAGACGAAGCAAAAAACTTAGATCTGTACACACAACCTTGAAATCGCCGAGAAACCGAAGCCGAGAAAGACACAAAGCCAAAAGGGGTTCCCTCTCACGGCGGCGATTCTAAATCCACCGGCCGGAGAGCAGCACACGTTCAGACGAAGCAAAAAACTTAGATCTGTACACACAATCTTGAAATCGCCGAGAAACCGAAGCCGAGGAAGACACAAAGCTAAAAGGGGTTCCCTTTCACGGCGGCGATTCTAAATTCACCGGCCGGAAAGAGAGATCGAAGAAGGGTTGAGGAGAGCGGCGGCTAGGGCGGCTAGGGCGGCTAGGGTTTTGCAAATTGTGTACATGTGATGTTATGTTTAAACCGCTTATTTATTAGGCATTCACATTGGTTCGTTTTACATTTATTAGCTCCATCTTCGTCGGTCAGCTTATAATAAAATAGATTGTTAGTAGTAAATTACTACAAATTATACTCAAGTCATTTTTGTTGAAAATCAAAATTAGACCATTTTCTCATAATTTATCTTTTATAAACACGATTACCATTGACACTCTTCCAGATTGATTCCCACAAGTTAATACACATCCAGAGACATCGTCAAATCAATTTGTACGAATTTCCTCAGTACTCACACCACTGTCATAATTTTTTAAAATGTTGCATCCCTAAAGAGAACTAAATCTTAGACTAGCCATACATTAAACCCAAATAATCCGAATAGATTAACCTTACAAGACATTTTCATATAACTTTCTAATGTCCAAATTTTAAAGTATATGAGTCATATAACTTTCTAATGCCTTATTAGGTTAATATGGCTGATCAGCTGTTGGAAAAAAACACATACTCGACTAATGCAAAAGCCCCCATTATAAAGCTAATAAGACTGGATTTGTAGCTTTTACTATTAGATTTACTGTAATTAAAGTGTGAGTCAACTTATGAGAGAATACAAGAGAGCTAAAAATAAAAAATAAAGGAAAAAGAACAGCAATCGAGTGAAATGATGAACATATATACACCTCTTTTATTTTGTATGGATATTTTCGAATATTGTGGGGCACGTTTTCTTATCACGAGTCATATAAGAGATTTTAATAAAGAATATCACACTAAACCATGAACTTTTTTATTCAGTTAGATAAATATTGATAAAAAAAAAAATTTAATTCGGTGTGGTGAAAACGGAAATATTTTTAATGTTGGCAAATGTTATATGTTTTTTTTTTAAATGACATGATATTCATTCATGTATCAGAGCTAGAAAAAAAATAAGATATGCGTAATTTTATAGTTTAGTCATGTAATTTTATTCGATAATCCGTTATTATTTAATAAAATACCATGATTATAATAACACAAGAGATATTTTAGTTAAAATGTGCAAAACTTTGACTTTCGTTTTCCATTAGGTTTTTACTTAAATAGAACAAATTTGTGGTTGTTTAGCTGATTTGCCATATATTAATGGAATATTTTATAGAACATAACATAATGACTAAATTCAAGGTCATGTGATAATTTTAAATCTTGTTGATTCACCTAATCGTCACCTACTCGTGATTAGGTACCTATATAACCCACAGTATATTATAAATTTTCATTTTAAACAAAAACAAAGAATGTTTTTCTTCTATTATATCATTTTATAGGGATGAGACAAATCCAGATATCCAAAAATTTCATATCCATATCTATATCCATATCCAAAAATTTCATATCCATATCTATATTCGTATCCGTCGGATCCGAGTTTTAATTATCTGTATCCAGATCTGTGGTCTCTGGATATCCGAAGTTCGGATATCCGCCAAAATATTAAGATATTTGCGGATATCTAGATCAGAATCCGTTAAAATAAATAAAATTAAAAAGAAAGATAGAATTAAAAATTTATATAATAGTTTGTAAAAAAAATTGTTATTATAAAAAATTATTTTCTATCATTTTCATTATTTTATATATATATATATCTCAATATATTAAAAACTATTAATAAAATCTTTCTTTTTAATATATTTAAAAGATCCGGATTCAGATATCCAGACCTTACAATTTTATTATCCGGATCTAGTTCCGGTTTTGACGGATTCGAGATTTTACTATCTAGATCCAAATCCGACCCTTCGAATAATTGAATTTTCTGAGCAGATCCCGGATCGGATGTCGGATCCCGAATCCCGGATAATAGTTCTACCCGTATCATCTTATAACAGAATCACCCTACAAATAATCATATTATATGAATTTATTTGTAGACAAACTGATTTTGTCATAAAGAAATTGTTTGCAGAAGAATCTCCGTGACGGTTGAATATTAACTCATAATAATCATACCCAGCAAATATATAAAAGCAGCACATGGAAGCCATTTGCGCAAGGATAATTCTTGTAAGAACCCCATTACAAAAAAGCTAATAATAATGATAAAAACAGCAGAGACATTCGAACCATATAATAAAAAGTAAAACATTTCGTTAAAAGAAATTAAGCTAGATTCGATTTTGATTGTTTGATCTACTTGCTGTATGAACAAGAAATATAAAACAGCAAATAAAACTGAAGGATCTATGTAAAGTCAAAAGGAAAAATTAAATCTAAACAAGCTGTAACTGCAGATCATGTTGTGTCTTGTAGCTAATAAATCCTACGACCTGTAAGATTCTACGTTTCTCACAATAAATAATACTTATATACAACATACATGCTTATATAACTATATGTATATATTACCTATATAAGCATAATAAAATAAAAGAAAATATTAGGACTCATGAAAAAAAAATCATTAAATTACAACGGATATTAGAAGATGTCCAAAAATAATGATACTAAGACTCAAGAGAAATCAATAAATATTATAAAGAAACTAAAACAATTATATTCAAAAAAATTCACGTGGAAATTAAGCAAAAAAGAATGAGGAATTGGATTATTGGTCTTTATAATGTATTAGGGGTAGTGTGCATTTCGTATAAAAATCCTCAAGTGGCGATTAATTACATTGATGAATTATTTACATATGATTCTCCTACGAAGTTTGCTGATGCGTTGAGAGAAGTTCTGTCACTAATTTCGAACCGGAATAAGGAGGGGTTTACGATTCATAACTACCGAGGAAGAAGTACGTAAGGCATTTTTTTGATGCATCCGGAAAAAAACTTCGGACCCGAACATAATGAGAATACAATTTGGCAAATAGCAAAATTAGATATTCTATGGTTAGTAAACGGATTCCTTGGGGTTTTTTTTATCAAAGGTTAAAATGAAAGTTTATTATTTCAAATTTTTGTAATTATAATCAAAATTTTGACAAAAAAATATATTAATTCCAAATTCTAATGAAGTTTGTGTATAAACGAATGTTAGTTTTGTTACATAATTTAACTGGTTGACTCGTAAATTCGGTAGTGTTTAGAGCAATTCCAACGTGCACACCAAATTTGATGTTTTGATGTTCCAATTTATTTTTCATCTTCAACTAAAACACCAAATTTCATACTAAAAAGAATATTCTTTATTTTTTAATAATTTTGATAAATACTAATTATTCTTATAACTGATTAATTATAAGTTAAATATATGATTACAAACTAAAAATAGTAAAAAATAAATTACATCGTACTAATTCTCATAATTAGTATATTCGGACCATAAATGTTCAATTAATGCATTTTGAAATTCAATATGAGTTTCCCGGTCCTTGATTTGCATGTGTCGAGCCAATAATTCTTGAAATCGAGCATCATCGTCACTCGCCAACTCAACTTCTGCGGATGGGACTTCGGTTCGTTCTTCAATTGTTGCATCAATATCATGTTCATCCTCTATGATCATATTATGCATTATGATACAAGTTGTCATTATATCATGTAATATTTTCTTACTCCAAAAGCGTGCTGGTCGAGCCACAATTGCAAATCTTGACTGCAATATTCCAAATGCACGTTCCACGTCTTTTCTACGTGCTCCTTGCTTCTTTGCAAATAATTTTTTTTGGGACCACGTGGATCGTGAATTGTTTGAACAAGAGTTGACCATTTTAGATATATACCATCAGCTAGATAATAATCCATATTACAATTTTCCCAGTAATAACATAATTAGCGGGTGGACTTCAGCTAGATTAGCAAAAAGATGAGACGCTTCTAGCACATTTATGTCATTGTTAGACCCTGGTAGACCAAAATATACATGCTAAATCCAAAGATCATAATCGGCTACGGCCTCTAGAATAATAGTAGGCGATCTACTACGACCACCATATTGTCTTCCCCAAGCCGTTGGGCAGTTTTACCATTTCCAATGCATACAATCTAAACTACCCAACATACCTGGAAATCCTCGACGTTCACCAATGTGGAGTAGCCGTGCAACATCGTTAGCGTCAGGTGATCAAAGATAGCGGCTGGCAAACACCTCGACAACAGCACGACAAAATCATTTCAAACTTTTTATAGTTGTAGACTCCCTTATTTTGATATATTCATCGGTGGAATCCGTCGGTAAACCGTACGCCAACATTCGAAATACATTAGTTATTTTTTGCAAACCAGACAACCCAAGTTTACCGACACTATCTCTTCGTTGGACAAAGTAATTGTCATGTCTTTGTATGGCATCATAAATACGCATAAACAAAGGACGGCTCATCCAAAATCTTTGTCGGAACATCGTCTAAGGAAACAAAGGATTATCAGCAAAATAATCATTGAAAAGTTGCAAGAAGCATTTTCCCGGCCATGGTTGATTACTATATGACCCGGAGTAGATCCACCATGGGAACCCTCTGAGTTAAATAGGTTTTGAGTGATGAGAAAATTGTTGTTTGCGGTAATTTGAGTTACTGCTTGCTTTTCTATATCATCGTAATAATCATTATCTGAGGATGATGAAGAAGACGAATATGATAGGGGTGTCAATTAGGGCCAAAGCCCGAGGGCCGGCCCGGTCTGACCTTGAAAAACAGCGGGCTCGGGCCTAGAAATATAAGCCCGAAAAAAATCGGACTTTTCGGGCTGGTGTGTTTTTCGGGCTTAGCCAGACCGGGCTCGGGCTAGCCCAAAAAGCCCTGGAACTTTACATTTTAATTAATTAGAGATTTTATTTAAACATTTATCTTTCTAAAAATAATAATTTGACATATTTTCTATACATTTTGTGGTTCATGTACCATTATCATTCATCTATATTTACTTTATATCACATTTCTATATGATTTATACATGTCAAAACTTAATATTATTTTACTTTTTTTTATATGTACCTCTTGATGGTGATGATGATTTAGAAGACGATGAAGGAGATTTTAATATAACTTTAGTATGTTTATATGTACCTAGATTTGAAGTGTTTATATGTACCTAGATTTGAAGTGTTTTGATTTTATGTTTTATTTGGTAATACAATTTATTTGAATTTTTTTGTTTTTTTTTTCAAACTTGTGCTTTTAAATTTAATTGGATTTGATATAATACATTTCAATTTAGATTTATTTTGATAAATATTTTGTTTTAATTATTCATCTGAGAATTTTGAATTTTTGTGTTTGTAAAGAAAATAAAGAAAAAGCCCGAAAAAGCCCTAGAGCCCTGTCCGGGCCGGGCCGGGCTTTGGAATATAGGCCCGATTTTTTTTCGGGCCGGACTGTGTCGGACTCAAATATATGCGGGTTTTACGGGTTTTGGGCCGGGCCGGGCCGGGTTAGCCCGATTGACATCCCTAGAATATGATATATGAGATGAACTATCGTTGTTGAAATTCATCTCGTATCATAAGAAATAGAAGATGATGGCGATATTCTTCTTATTTGCCAAACAGAAGAAATATAACCGTTGCATTGATTAGTCAATTCATGTCGTATATCAATTATCACAATGTTAGAAAAATACGAATCAATCTAAGCCGTTGAATTTCTTTGACCAAGATCTAACTGTTGCATTGAGTAGTCACTTCATGTCATATATCAATTATCACAATGTTAGAAAAATACGAATCAATCTAAGCCGTTGAATTTCTTTGACCAAGATCTAACTGTTGCATTGAGTAGTCACTTCATGTCATATATCAATTATCACAATCTTAGAAAAATACGAATCAATCTAAGTTGTTGAATTTCTTTGACCAAGATCTAACCGTTGCATTGAGTAGTCACTTCATGTCATATATCAATTATCACAATCTTAGAAAAATACGAATCAATCTAAGCCGTTGAATTTCTTTGACCAAGATCTAACCATTGCATTGAGTAGTCACTTCATGTCATATATCAATTATCACCTTATTAGAAAAATACGAATAAATCTTAGCCGTTGAATTTTTTTGACCAATATCTAACTGTTGCTTTTGCCTTCACTTCTCTATATAAATGTATACCACTCTTTGAATGATCACACATCTTTGATTTATTTTCTTACCACTAATATTTCTTCTAAAATGACTTCAATTCGCATTGGGTCATATTCTATTGAAGAAGATACACACTTATGTCATGTGTATCTTGATGTTTCTCAAAATCCAATCATATGGATACACCAATCAGGATATCAGTTTTGAAAAAGAGACTATGAAAAAAAAATCTTAGATTTTTCATAATCAACCAAGACCACAATGATCTTTACAAAATCGAATGACGACAATTCTTTATGCAGTCTCCATGCTGAGTGGATGCGTTAACCATATTGAAAATAAGAATCCTAGCGTTGCTTCCGAGCAAGACATTGTAAGTATATATATATACATTAGGATTTAACCCGCGCTAATTATAGCGTGGGATAATGTTTTTTAAAAGAAATTGTTTTTAAATTTAAGAAAATTGTTTTGTCTTAATTTTACAATATGACTAACTAATGATTATAGATAAATCTGTCAATTTGTAATAATTTGTCTATTTAACCCGTTTTGCAGTGAACTAAAATATTATTCGGTCTAACCCGCAAAAATTTATAATCTTGAAAACATAACTCTAATATGCACCGTTAAATGACTCTGGTTTTTGTGGTTAGTCTACAAACTCTTTAAAAAAAAATATGTCTAACTTTTTATAAAATTAGTAAAAAAAATTCTAACTTTTGTTTTGATATATATTCAAATAAAATATAATAAATTATTGTGAAAAATATAGCAATATTTTGAATATATTTTTTTCTTTGAATATATATGGATTGATTATTATTTTAAAATATATAGTATTAAAAATAATTAAGAAATTAAATAATAAATAACCTCTTTAATGCAAAATATATATCTTCCATATTCTAATTAATAATTTTAAAAGACTATTATATCATTTCCTATTTCAATTATTCTTTGTTATTTGTAATGGCATTTCATGTAATAACTTACAAAACAAAGTTCATTCTTCTTAAATAATATTATAGAGATACTTTGATTATTTGTACTTGCTCTATCTTTATTAAATTTTTGTACTAGCTGGCTTATTTATATTTGTACTCCTATCACTTAAACCAGGCGAAGATGTTATTAACACAAGATGTCAAATACAAGAAATGATTCAAACTCGACCATGTATGGTTTATCCTTAAAGGTATTGAGAAATTTTCAAATACCCACGCTAATAGAGCCACTGCATTCCAAGAAGAAGGTTGTAATGTTATGTCATCTCCATCATTCCAAGAGGAGTCATCGCAACCCCTGGTATGTATTCATTCGATCTAAATACAAGTAGTGAAGAAGCCAATTTTAATTTATCTCAGAGATCTATGGGTATGAAAAAAGCAAAGAGAAAACAACAATTTGAGGAACAATTTAAATGAATGATGGAGCAAAATGATAAGCTTATCAAAGCTATTGCTAAAGGTACTTCTGAAAGAAATGAAATTCAAAGACAGAAGGTCGAGGTACAAATAATGAAACAAAAACATAAAATATTATTTGCGGATTTGTGTTCTATAACTGATCCAACGTGTCGTGTGTATATTGAAAATGAAAGAGCGATCTTTTTGAGAAGAATAACACCAACAAACCAATATGAAGAACATGGAGAAGATCCTCAAAGCCAATATCATGGATCTCAATATCGAGCATCTCATTATCAATCAAGCTCAAGGAAAACAAGTTCAAGGACAACAATCTCAAGGTGAAGACCAAAGATCACCAAGTGACGAACTATATTTTACACAGTACTATAATTATTTTAGCGGAAATGGTTTTCCTGGATATTAAATTTATCGTTTAAATTTTATCTTATGTCCTTAAAAATTATCGTGTTGCATAAAAATTTTATGTTTTTTTTTAGTTTTTTTTTTTTTAATTTTATGTTTCCAATGTTTAATTGGACTTTGATATGTATTTTAAATTTTAATAAATTTATTCATTTATTTAGATATTTTGTGCAAATTAATATTTCATATTTATTATAATAAAAATTTCATATTATTATAAATGGAAAAGTATAAAAATATTAATGGTATAATTAATTTTTGGTTACAAATATAATCAATTAATAAATAAAAAATTAATTATATTATTTAATAAAAAAAAAAATATATATATATATATATTTTAATGTTTGGTGTTATGAACAGTGTCATAACACCAAATATAACACCAAAAAAAAAGTTATACCCTTGAATATACCATCCCGTTGGAGCAAGAGACACGCCAAATATAACGTTTTGCCGTGCTCTTGGAGTTGCTGGGTGAATTTTTCTATACGACTATACGAATGTTCATCTAGATGACTTTACATTTGTGCATATACTCTAGTGATTAACCAAATGTTTTATTTTTAAAATATTTTTATATTAGATGCTAATTTCAAGAAATAAATTTGTGATATTCAATGATTAATGGACCCTGGAAACTGGAAGTGCAAAAACGCATTGATTATAGTATTTATAAAACTCTGCAGATTATGCAGAGAGAGCAGGAACAGAGGTTTGGTTTCGTTACGTGAGCTGTTTCCCTTTCACATGGTCTCACTTCCTCTTTAAATCTCTCTTTTTCTACCTCTTGACTCTCTCTCTCTCTCTCTCTCTCTCTCTCTCTCTCGCTATGCTGTTTCTTCCTCGGAAGCCATGAAAATAGGATTAGTTTTACGGATCTTCTTCTTCTCTTGCCTTATTCTTGTCTCCTCAGGTTTAAACTCTGATGGAGTTCTCTTGATGACTTTCAAATACTCTGTTCTTCTTGATCCTCTGTCATTATTGCAGTCATGGAATTACGACCACGACAATCCCTGTTCGTGGCGAGGCGTGTTGTGTAATAACGATTCAAGAGTTGTGACTTTGTCTCTCCCAAACTCTAAGCTCGTTGGTTCGATTCCTTCCGATCTGGGTTTCCTCCAAAACCTCCAAAGTTTCGATCTTTCCAACAATTCGCTCAATGGGTCTTTACCAGTTGAGTTTTTCGCCGCCGGTGAGCTTCGGTTTTTAGACCTCTCAAACAACTTGATCTCCGGCGAGATCCCTGCGACGGTCGGCGATATGCACAATCTCCAGACGTTAAATCTCTCTGATAACATCTTGTCGGGAATATTACCCGCCAATTTGGCGTCTCTTGGAAGCTTGACGGAGGTTTCTCTGAAGAACAATTACTTTTCCGGCGAACTTCCCGGCGGATGGAGATCCGTTCAGTTTCTAGACCTCTCTTCGAATCTGATCAATGGTTCATTACCACCAGATTTCTCCGGTAAGGATCTCCGGTACCTGAATGTCTCATATAACCAGATCTCCGGTGAGATTCCTCCGGATGTCGGTGCCGGTTTCCCTGGAAACGCCACCGTGGATTTCTCCTTCAACAATATAACCGGTTCAATCCCAGATTCTCCGGTTTTCCTTAACCAGAAATCAATTTCGTTTTCTGGAAACCCGGGTCTATGCGGAGCTCCGACTCGAAACCCGTGTTCCATTCCCTCCACTCCAGCCACCGTCTCCGGCGCCGTCACGCCGACGTCTACGCCTGCACTCGCAGCTATACCGAAAACAATCGGTTCAAACTCAGAAACCGACCCAGACGGACCGGAAAACAACAACCCAAGTTCAAGAACCGGATTAAGACCCGGCGTTATAATCGGAATCGTAGTCGGAGATATCGCCGGAATCGGAATCCTCGCACTTGTCTTCTTCTACCTTTACAAATACAAGAAGAACAAAAGCGCGGAGAAGAACACACAAAGTTTAGAAGCAAACGAAGTTAAAGACACAACTTCATTATCACCATCATCATCAACAACTACTTCTTCCTCTCCAGAACAATCCAATAGATTCGCCAAATGGTCATGCCTCCGTAAAAATCAAGAAACAGATGAAACCGAAGAAGAGGATGAAGAAAATCAAGGGCCAGGAGAGAACAAGAAAGGGACTTTGGTAACAATTGATGGAGGAGAGAAGGAGCTTGAAGTAGAAACTCTGCTTAAGGCTACTGCTTACATTTTAGGAGTCACCGGTTCGAGTATAATGTACAAGACGGTTCTCGAGGACGGTACGGTTCTCGCGGTTCGTCGGTTAGGTGAGAACGGTTTGAGCCAACAACGCCGGTTTAAGGATTTTGAGGCACATATTCGAGCTATTGGCAAGTTGGTCCACCCGAATTTGGTCCGTCTCCGTGGATTCTATTGGGGCACCGACGAAAAATTGGTCATTTACGATTTTGTCCCTAATGGCAGCCTCGTCAACGCCCGTTACAGTGAGTCAACGTCATCTTTCAATCACTTTCTCTCGTTTTATGATTAAAGGCGCACTTTAGCAGAAATTATCAAGGTTTTGCTATAATACGTAGATACATAGGTTGGTGGTAGTTAGACTTTAGATCTGTTATGACAAAGTCAACGGAGGGTCGGACTTTTCTTGCACATATTTGTTGAATTTGTTTGCGATTGGACAGGGAAAGGAGGGTCGTCGCCGTGCCATTTACCGTGGGAGACTCGGCTCAAGATAGCAAAAGGTTTGGCTCGTGGGCTTGCTTACCTCCACGAGAAGAAACACGTGCACGGTAACTTGAAACCTAGTAACATACTTTTGGGGCAAGACATGGAGCCCAAGATTGGCGATTTCGGGCTCGAAAGGCTTCTTGCTGGCGATACTAGCTATAACCGAGCTAGTGGGTCATCTCGGATTTTCAGTAGCAAGCGATCAGCAACAGCGTCCTCGCGTGAATTCGGATCAATCGGGCCTACACCGAGCCCGAGTCCAAGCTCGGTTGGGCCTATATCTCCTTATTGCGCACCCGAGTCGCTCCGCAATCTCAAACCAAACCCGAAATGGGACGTGTTCGGGTTCGGAGTGATCCTCCTCGAGCTTCTCACGGGGAAAATCGTGTCCATAGACGAAGTCGGGATCGGAAATGGACTAACGGTAGAAGACGGAAACCGAGCACTGATAATGGCTGATGTGGCGATCCGCTCCGAATTGGAGGGAAAAGAGGACTTTTTACTTGGTCTTTTCAAGTTGGGATATAGTTGTGCCTCTCAAGTTCCACAAAAGAGACCGACCATGAAGGAGGCTTTAGTAGTCTTTGAAAGATTCCCTATAAGCTCTTCGGCTAAGTCTCCATCGTACCGTTACGGACATTATTAATGTTCGATCTTACACTAACTTTTGAGGCCGAAGTATATACACATTAAGCAGCTCGTTCTTGTTCTTTTGTTCACTAGATTTTTCTTATATGATTTTTAGGATATTACGAAAGTGTGGTTTACTTTTAATATTTAACTTAGAGTATGTGTTGGCAAAACAAAAATATTCGTTATGAATTTGCAATATATTTTTTTATTTTCTGAATAATACATTTTGCAATAAACCCCAAAAGGGAAACCGTTTGGAAGTTATAAGTGAACTAACTTACAAATGAACTTAAATAGGAGATAAAATAGAAGACATTAACAAGACATGGTCATAGACGATTACAACCTCAAAAACATTTGAAAGACATCAACCACCAAGATTACCAAGAGCAATTAAGGATGAGAAGGAGATAATTGGATATGACCAAACCATGTGGATAGATAAGATAGGGTGGCAGAGCTGGAGAAGTGAGGTTGAGACCAGGGATTGAGTGTCTAACCCGGCTAATTTGCTGCGCATAGTAAGCTGAATCTCACGGACAACTTGAGCTGCCGGCTTGGACACAGCTTGATGGAGTCTAGAGTTACGCTCTGTCCACACTTCATAGATTGAGGCTTGAAGGATAAGTTTACAAATTCTGTTGAGCTTTTTGCTAGTTGAAGATGATCTTACCAAAGTCACAATACTCTATAAACCAGAAGGAGGCGTCAAAGATGCATGAGTGAAAAATGGAAACCAAACCGGAGGTGAGAAGGTCCACTTAAGCGATCTCTGGTGGATAATGTGTCCCTTGCAATTTGTCCATTTAAACATTGTTGATCCCGGGGATCACTAAGTATGTTTAAGAGATTGTTTATGGAGTGAGAGGTGAGATTTTCGTTAATTAGAGCAATTTAACCACAATTAAGGCAGGCCGGGAGAAAGATGAGTAGGCCGGGGGCCGTGTTTCTTTTGATTGATGATAAGAAATGTGAGTAATTTAGAGTTACGAACTGGTTCCGAAGGACGTCCAGTTCGGCGTTCTAAATTACTGTCTTGTTACAAAGAGAGAGAGAGAGAGGTCGGGTATTTAATCGTAGGCGAAAAATGCCAAAATCCAAAAGCCCGTGCGTAATAAGTGTGAGATCCTTCCGCGGTCGGGGGTCCCAGTCCAGATATCTCCAAGTGAAGATGCGTGAGGGGGTATATATAGCAAGAACTGCGTAGACAGCTCTCCGCGATTCGGGGATGTCGTGATGTTGACAAGGCACGTCGTGAACAGTGCAAGCCATGTCGTGAACAGTGCCCGTGAACAGTGCCCGTGAGCAGTGCAAGGCATGTCGTGAACAGTACCCGTGAACAGTGCAAGGCATGTCGTGAACAGTACATCTTCGTGCGGCCTCAATGTTAGCTCGGGGCGCGAGCTCGGGGTGCGAGCTCGGGATGGAAGCTCAGGGTGTGAGCTTGGGATGGAAGCTCGGGGTGCGAGCTCGGGATGGAAGCTCGGGGTGCGAGCTCGGTGTGCGGGCTCGGGATGGAAGCTCGGGGTGGAAGCTCGGGGTGCGAGCTCGGGATGGAAGCTCGGGGTGCAAGCTCGGGGTGCGGGCTCGGGATGGAAGCTTGGGGTGCAAGCTCGGTGCCGTCCTTGGTCAAACGCCGACTTCTGGCTGACTGACCAGGCGGGCCTTATTTGCTGAGATGAGCCTAGCTAATTGGGGGTGCTAAACCCACCTCCAACAATAAGCCCCCCCAGTTCGGTGTCATGAGGTGTAGCGAATGCATCGAAGTTGATCTTTGTTAGCTCGGCGCATCTCAGGTCGGTCTCCAAGGTCTTAGGATTGACTGCTGGGACTCGTTAGGCGAGAGCGATAGGCGGATGTGTGTGAATTGTTAGACCGCGAAGTTAGCGAGCTGCGTGGTCGGTGAGCTGCGGGTTGTGTAGTTAGAGGACTGTGATCGTGAGCTTGGCGAGTAGGAGGTCGGCGAGCTGTGGTCGTTAGTTAGGCGGAGCTGCGGGATCGGCGAGCTGTGACTACGCGATGAGTAAGCTGCGACCGAGCTGCCTAACTGTTAGACCGACGAGCTGCGACTCCGAACTGCCTCACTGTCAGATCGACGAGCTACGACCTGCAAAAAATGGCTAAAGATACGAGATTGCGCTTGAGGCTGAGCTCGGCGTTTGTTAGTTAGGCGCGGGGCCGGTGAGCTATGATTCCGGGTCGTTCAATTTCTAAAATCGGTTAGTTATTTAGCGTACTACGAAGTCAGGGAGTCGCGCGGTCGCAGACCTGCGATCATGAGCTCGACGAGTAGGAAGTCGGCGAGCTGTTGAGGTCGTGAGTTAGGCGGAGCTGTTGAGGTCGGCGAATTGCGACTGCGCGATGAGCGAATTGCGACCGAGCCACCTAACTGTTAGACCGACGAGCTGCGACTCCGAACTGCCGCACTGTCAGATCGACGAGCTACGACCGCAAACTGCTTTCCTCGGAGTTCGGCTTAGAGGGACGGACCTTGCGAATAAATATGAGTTTGAATAATAAAGTAAATTTTTGATAAGGGGTACCTTAATTTTAGGGAGCTCGATTGATGAGCTATGATCGACAAGTAACGAACTGGAACGAGATCGGTGTTCTCCCTTTTTTATTTTATCGGGCTTTAGGCCCAGCTCCTAAGTTTGATATTTGCTGGGCCACAAATCTCATTCAGGCCCAAAGAAGGAGATTTGATTTTTCCTCGTATTCAAGCGTCGGCTCGTTCCAGGCGTAAGGTCGGCGATAGCAGAGGTAAGCAACGGCGGTGATGGCGGCGCTTGCCGAGCTTGAGGCGGCGGGTCGCTGATGTGGTCGAGGTTTTCTGGAAGTTTACCGCGAGAGGGTCCGAGTTTTGATGCAGCTCGGGAACCACAACGAGATTTCGCCGGCGAGAGCAAGATATGTGATTGCAGGTCGGCGTTGGAAATCGCTGAATCTAGTGACGGCGGAGCTCCAGGAGGCTCGGGCGGTGGCAGATCGCTGACTGGTGGGGTCGAGAATTGCAAGGAGATTTTAGCAGCGAGGGCAAGAAGCGTGACTGATTCCCCGTATGTCGGCGAGCTGCAACAAACCGAGGTGGTTTCTTATTAGGGTTTGGTGTTGTCACGGCCGGTACTTGGTGAGTCGGAGTTGTCGGGTTTTGATTTTTGCATCTTAGGGCCTGATTCTGGACCATCGACTCGATTTGTTGTAGGAGTGGCGGAGCTCCGCTGGAATTTTCCTCGGAAGAACAGAGATGGCGTTGAGCTCTCTTTTTTTTTTTTTTTTTTTTTTTTTTTAGGTCGTGAGTCCCGGTCCAGCTATATCTAAGGGAGTGTGTGTGAGGGGGTATTTATAGTGGGAGTTGAGCAGACAGCTCTCCGGTTTTTGGGGATGACATGACGGTTCGTGAACAGTACCGGCACGTCGTGAACAGTTCTGGGCAGGTCGGGAACAGTAACCGGCAGGTCGTGAACAGTACCCGGCACGTCGTGAACAGTACCGAGCAGGTCGGGAACAGTGCCGAGCAGGTCGTGAACAGTACCCGGCATGTCGTGAACAGTGCCGAGCAGGTCGGGAACAGTAACCGGCAGGTCGTGAACAGTACCCGTGAATAGCACCCGTGAATAGTACCCGTGAACAGTGCAAGTCACGTTGTGAACAGTGCAAGGCGTGTCGTGAACAGTGCCCGTGATCAGTGCAAGGCGTGTCGTGAACAGTAAGTTTTCGCGCGGCATCAATGTTAGCCCGGGGCGCGAGCTTGGGATGGAAGCTCGGGATGCGGGCTCGGGACGGTAGCTCGGGATGCGGGCTCGGGATGGTAGCTCGGGGTGCGAGCTCGGGATGGTAGCTCGGGGTACAGCTCGGTGCCGTCCTTGGTCAAACGCCGACTTCTGGCTGGCTTTGACCAGGCGGACCTTATTTGCTGAGATGAGCCTAGCTAATTGGGGGTGCTAAACCCACCTCCAACAAACATGTCACTCTATGAAGAGTTAAACGTTGGAACAAGCGGTAAAGCATTTCTGAGGATCGGATGTCTCCCTCGGAGAAGAAGCCATCTACCATTTGCCATTTCTTGCGCAACAGTGGCGAGACGGGAATACCAAAAACCTTGGGACCATTAGCACATGTTAGCTCAATAAGAGGTCCGAGACTTGTCCAATCGTCCTACCAAAAATGAGCAACATTGCCCAAGCAAAAAAGGTCTTGTAAGGGGACGAAGCTTCAAAATTCTCTTCCACAGCCAATTATCGGAGGACTAAACATTTGTACTAATCAATTTTTACTGACCGAAATCTTAGCCTAATGATTTGTATTAGTGTTGTCACTCTATCATAACTTAGGTTTAAACCCAATAGTATGCGATAAGTGAATTGTGAACCATACAAAAAACAAACAAAAAACGAGTTCAAATTTTGACTACTACATAGAAAGATAAACCCTTAGATTTAAACCAAACCCAAAGTTAGTTACACACTAATCACATTTCAAACCCTTAGATTTAAACCAAACCCAAAGTTAGTTACACACTAATCACATTTGATCTGCTCGATTCATTCTGCTGTCACCACTCGAACTTTCATAATATTTGTCATAAATTTGCGTTATCGGTAACAAATTTGTTTTACTAACGTTTGGATATGAACAAATTCTACTGAATTCAATTTTTGAATTCTGAACTAGGCATAGACATTCGGGTCCATGGGTCGGATTCTTGGTTCTCGGATACCCGAAGTCGGAGAAGATATGAACCAAATAGGACCCAACAAAAATTCGGTTCGGTTCGGATCTTGTCGTGTTCGGGTCGGTTTTAGGATTTTAAATGAAACTCGGTATAGAACCGAAAAAAATCAGATCGGTTCGGGTCAGTTTTGAACCCGAATTACCCGAAATAACCCGAATAATCCGAAATAAGCCGAAAGTACCCGAAAAATCCGAAATAACCAGAATAACCCGAATAGTAAAACAAACCCGATCCCAAACCGGTAAATTGATCCATATAATTTCAACCGGTTCGAAGAATAGATAGATTTGTCTTATACCGGATATGATCTGAATCTACCAATCTACGAATCTCCGTCTCCTCCGTAGCAGTTTCCGAAGCAGAGAGACGAACCCAGAAACAGTGCGAGAGAGAGAGTACGAAGTTGGTGCTTCCATGGAACCCGAAACCACGGGTGGCGTTTCAGCAGCAGCAGCAACCGATGATGTCCAATCGAGCGGCTCTTCGTCTCCCGCGGACGCCGTTTCACGGTTGATCCACGCCGTGGAGCAGCGGCAACAGCATCTTCTCGACAAGACGGTTCCTCACGTTCTCTATCGATGGATCGCTTGTCTCTGTGTCGTATTCATCTACTTCGTGCGCGTCTACTTGCTGGAAGGCTTCTACATCATCACCTACGCCATCGGAATCTACCTTTTGAACCTCATCATCGCTTTCCTCTCTCCTCAAGAAGATCCCGAGGCTTCTCTCACCGGCGGGACTCTTCCTACTCGTGGATCCGATGAGTATCGACCGTTTGTTCGCCGTCTCCCTGAATTCAAGTTCTGGTTCGTGTCGTTTCCCCCTATTTTGTTCGCAATTGATTGAATTGTTAGATCTGATCGTCCCGTATCTGGATGAAGAATCTATTTAGGGTTTTAGTAGAAAAATTGGGCATAGCCTTATTGGTTTGATTGCAGATGATTTGTGACTGAATCTGTAAAATTACTGTAGAGGATGATGAGTTGCTTGTTGAGATGCTCGATTATGGATGTTATTTAGATATATACTACTCTGTAGAGAAACTACATTTGCAGTAAGTAAGCAAAACTGTATTTAGAACCAAATATTAGAGAAGATCGAAAGAGAAATCGACGAATGCTTTTCCGGGTTTATCATTCTAGATTGCCATGAAGTATTGATCTTAGACAATGTTGTTTATTGAAGGTTGAATAAAGATGTCATTTGGATTTTGTCACTTGCTTGATTGATGCAATTTCCTATTTTGATTTGTTGTTTGAAGTTGAGTTTCATGTGTGTTTTCCACTAGGTTATCGATCATTAGGGCATTTGTCATCGGTTTTATGATGACGTTCTTCGAAGTCTTTGATGTACCTGTTTTCTGGCCAATACTTCTTTTCTACTGGGTGATGCTTTTTCTCCTCACAATGAGGAAACAGATACAACATATGATCAAATACAGATATGTCCCTTTCTCTTTCGGGAAACAGGTATGTGTTTTTATTTATCCTTTGCATATAAACCGATAGTCTGAGCAAGTTAAGTAATAGTTTTCTAACCTCATCCTCGGGTTGCTTCTTCTAGCAGCAATATGGAAAGAAACCGGCTCCAACAGAGAGCAGCGAATGATCAAATCCGAGGAAGTAGCCGGTTCAGGTCAGCAATTTAAAAATCCTCTGATAAAGTAGCAGTTTTAGTTCTTTGATTTTGATCGCCCGAAGCTTTGTTAAGGATGAAATAGAAGAAACAATCAATCAGATAGACTCTCGTAGCCTATCTCAGACAGATTTTGCTCTTTTATCATCCTGACTATTTATGGCAATGTATCTTATTATTACATCATTTTGTCAATGAGATTAATGTTTTATACTTGATACTTCCGTAATCATCATCAAATCGTAACCAAGGTTACGACTTTTCAGATTTTACAAATCGGATCGGAGCATATAACAGACTGAAACGAGTATTATGTATCTTTTCATCTTCCATCAGAGTGGGCTTTGGCTTATGTGGGCTTTACTAACTATTTTTGGTTCAAATAGATTCTTATGTGGGCTATAGTGGTACAAAAAAAACACAGATTATGTAGAACATGTGTTAGACTGTTAGTACATTATAGACGGAACAAGAGATGTAGAACAAATGACACAAAAGTTGAAGAGTGAACATAATAATGCGTTCATAATAATGAACTCACATTAAAACACGAGTTTGGTGATGGAAACAACTATTTTTTTCTTTCTAATGTTTTGGGTCTACAAACTCGGATCATTAAACATTTTTCTTTTTTAATAACCAATGTGTGATCCAGACTTTTACTACTAATTTTTCAGAGTAAGTGTAGCTGTCAAATAGTCCATTCACATCGTTTTTTTTTAATGCATCTTAAAGTATGATATTATTTCGACTAGCCAAATTTGAGTGATTAAATAATTTTATGCTATCTCAAATCTAAACTTACACAACAACTTTTCAACAAATGAGAACCAATAATTCACTATACATTAAACATTTGACCTTACAAAGAGGAATATGAAATCAAACTCCGATGAAAAAACCTGCAAATGTAGATATTTTTACTACTTGACTAAAGAAAACCCTTGTGGAAACAACAGTTTTAGATGTAGTTTTTTCATTAAATCATCATAAATCAAAAGCTATAAAATTAAATATGTGACCAAAATGATGAGATAAAATATTACTAAGAAATAGAGAGTAGGAACTTTCGGTGAGAGAAAAGAAACACGTTTCTCGGAGGAATAAACAGTCTTGAAGGGTTTCCTCAGCTTTCCGTCTTTGACTTTAAGTGTCTCTCCTCAGTCACGTTTTGTGTGTACTTGGTTTTCTTTTTCTTTCTCAACTCGTTTTTTTCCTCAATTCTTTTTTTCGGATAAATATATAATAGTATTTTTAAAATAAAATATACACCAAAGATTAATAACTGGACAGAAAAGATAACCTAAGATAATTTAAGATCATATGATCGAATGATAACTGGAATTGGTAAAATTAGGCATGGATATTCGGGTACTCGTTCGGGTTTTTAGATTTAGGCTCAGAGACCCTGTTCGGGTATTTTAAACCATCAGGTCGGATTCGGTTCGGTACTAATCGGATTCGGTTATGACCAAACTAACTATAGTTTCGGATAAATTCGAGTAAATTCGGGTAAGTTCGGGTAAGTTCGGGTAAGATCGGGTGTGTTCGGGTATTTTTATCTATTCTATGATCAAAACCCGAAATAGTTCAAAAAAGTCTCCATAATTCAACAAACGTTTACAAGTCCCAAATTGTAAACACACAAACAAGAAACATAGAAATAAAGTCCATAAATTCCAAATCATATTGTTAAAGTATTAAAGAGAGAGTAAAATAAAACAAAACATTCTAAAGTTTATGTGATATAAAACAAAAACTCATATAAGAAATAACCAAAAAATTAACAAACTATTAATTATATATTGCCAAAGAAGCAACGGATCGTGTAGCCGAGAGTACAAACCATTTGTTAACCACTATTCTTTTTGCACTGTTGCCGATTTAGAGCCTGCAAATATAAAAAATACAAACCATTTGTTAAACCACAAATACAAAAAATAACATAGAGTATAAGAGAATGAAGAATCCGAACCGGTACAAACAAGTTTTTTTATGAGTATTAAAAAAATGTCGATTTTACTAAACATATTTTCGATTTCGGATTTGTTCGGTATAACAAAGGGGTTAATTGGTTTTGGGTTTATAGTTCAGGTTTCAGTTCGGGTCGAGTATTACCTGAAACCCGAAGTATCTAGACACTAAGACCTGTTTGGATATTTCTCTAGTTCGGATCGGGTTGGGAACCTGGTTTTTCAGGTCAGGGTTGGGTTCGGTTAAAATGCCCAACCTTAGGTAAAATATTAGAGATTGGCCCAAATCTAGGGAATGTACAGATTTCGGTCTAAAACCTCTTTTTATCCAAATATATATATGTACTACATGTTATATCGTAGACACAACCATTAATTTACATGAAATTCTTGAAAATTCAAAACGAATTGTAACGAATTATGAGTCAAACTGGATATTTTGATAATATTCATTTTTTATATAATTAAGAAGTTTTGGGCCAAAACCCGTATATCCCTTAAGTTCGGATCAGCTTTTAATATTTTATCCGTCCCAGCTGCCATTTGATCCTATGACCTCTTGGATTATCCAATGTATCTTTCTAGTCGAGTTATCAACCTCTGGTGATAATATGTTCATTGCTACTGAAACATTTTATAAACATCGAGTTATCAACCTCCATCTCCACTCCGCCAAACGTGATCAAGTATTCGGTAGATCGTATGATGTGGAGTCGCCTTATTTCTTTTCCATCAAAAGATAGTACCTCTAGTTCTTTTCTTGAATTTTATTTTAATTGTATTTTTCATCAGATATGATGTGTTTTCTATTTTACTATGTTTCATTATGGATAAGTTGTAAGGGTAAGTAGCTATAACATATATTACTTTGTATCTTTAACTCTGTTTTGGTATAAAAACTTAAACATTAAAACCAAACAAAAAATACTATAGTTCATTGTAACCATAACATTTAACATTGAGTTGGGTTCAATTTTTTTGTAACTACTGGTATTGTATATGAAAACGAATAAACTAATAAGGAATTAACTCTTATGTCATTATAAAATATTGTATAGACTTTTAAGTTAACTAATATATAATAAAGAGCATTAGTGTTTGTGGGTTTAAGTGTTTTCTACAACAACTAACCTAAACCTAAAAGCATCATATAATTCATAAGTGAAGAAGCAAAGAAATGGACGTAAAGAAGGAAAACTAATGAATAAAATAACAAAAAGGATGCTGACAAAAAAGTCAACTCGACCAAAGCTGGCGAAGACAAAACATCTGCGATTAAGTTAAAATTGGGTCCCACTTCTCAATCAGATCTTACGGCTGACGACCAAAGTTTGACCCGATGCTCTCTCTTCAACTGCCCCTCTTTGGACAACTTTTTTTAATTAAACATTTTCTGTTCTTTTTTTTATATAATTAAGAGATTTACAATCCGATTAATCTTCACGACATATATCAGATGTTAAAAAAAAAAAAAATCTTCACAACATAAGTGTAACCGTCAAATAGTTAATTCACCGAATTTTTAAATAGATCTAAAACATGATATTTTTTTTTAATTGTTTGTTTGTATTTCCAAAATATTATATGTATTTTCAATGTATGATCTTCATATATTTGCGATCAGGTTAAATTAATGAATTTATAGTATATATATATATATATATATATATATATATATTGGATTTTATTGATTTAAAAATAATGACTCAAAAAATTACACGGAATAAACAAAATACGATTAATACGAAATACATAATTAAACTGAACAACATATATCAGCATAATTGAAAAAAATATATCATAAGCATTCAATTCTAGTAAACTCTAACTAGAAATTCTAATAATCAAAACAGGTTTAAAAAAAATCAATATTTTATAAAAAAAATGTTTTGAAAAGCGTTTTTCATAATTTTACGTCCATTTTATATATTGAGAATGTATATACTCACACACGGTCACACCTCTAGAAGACTAAAAATATTTTGTTTTTCCCACACGTTTAGAAATAATCGTAGAAAGATTTTTATAATAAAGATAAAAATTATGGCTGCTGTTGTAAATTAATGAATTCATAGTAATTTTAATATATATATATTGGATTTTATTGATTTAAAATAATAACTCAAAAAATTACACAAAATAAACAAAATTTATAAAAAAAAATAAAGAAATATGATTTATACGAAATACATAATTAAACTGAACAACATACATCAACATAATTGAAAAAAAAAATTATAAACATCAAATTCTAGTAAAATTTAATTAGAAATTCGAATAATCAAAACAGATTTTTTGTTTTAAATCAATATTTTATAAAAATATGTTTTGAAACGCGTTTTTCATAATTTTATGTCCATTTTATATATTGAGAATGTATGTACTCACACGGTCACACCTCTAGAAGACTAATAATATTTTGTTTTTCCCACACGTTTAGAAATAATCGTAGAAAGATTTTTATAATAAAGATCAAAATTATGGCTACTGTTGTAAATAATCGCATGTTATTTATTAAAACCACTAATTTTGTACAAAATTTGACTTTTTTTTATTCACAAAAAAAGGAAATGGACTCTTAACAGTAAAAGAGAATCAACGAGCAAACTCTATTTATGAACATTGAAAAGTCTAACGTGACACATTAGTCAATCACCTAAACCAATTTTTTTTCGTTTTTCTTCTTCTTACTTAGTCCCCTCAAATCTCAAAAAGTCCACAACTCTCTCTCTCTCTCTCTCTCTCTCTCCATCTTTTAGAGAGAGATTTTATGGCGGTGGAGCTCATGACTCGAAACTACATCTCCGGCATCGGAGCCGATAGCTTCGCCGTTCAAGAAGCTGCAGCTTCAGGACTCAAAAGTATCGAGAATTTCATCGGTTTAATGTCTCGTGAAAGTCTTAACTCCGATCAACCATCTTCTTCTTCTGCTTCCGCTGCCGTTGCCGCCGATCTGGAATCAGCTCGTAACACGACGGCTGACGCGGCGGTTTCCAAGTTTAAAAGAGTCATATCTCTCTTAGATCGGACTAGAACCGGACATGCCCGGTTTAGACGCGCTCCGGTTATTTCTCCAATTCAAGAAATTAAACCGACGCCGTTTCAAGCTCCGCCGCAGATCCTTAAAGGTTCGTTTACTTCATCGATCAAAACGATCGATTTCTCTTCTCTCTCCTCCGTAACGACGGAATCAGATCACAAGAAGCATACTTATCATCGTCCTTCCGAAACGGCGCCGTTTGTAACTCAAAGCCTCTCTACGACGGTTTCGTCTTTCTCCAAATCAACAAAGAGAAAATGTCATTCAGAGAATCTTATCGCCGGAAAATGCGTCTCTGCTTCCTCCGGTCGTTGTCATTGCACCAAGAAAAGGTATTAGATTATTAGATTCGACCGGTTTTTTTTTATACTATATTTGGTATTTAGATTCGACGACCCAAGAATAAAAAAAAATTAATCTTTTAAAGTAGATTTGGTATTAGATTTGATTTTAATCGTATCTCTGTTACAGGAAGATTAAACAGAAGAGAGTAATTAGGGTTCCGGCGATTAGTGCTAAAATGTCCGATGTTCCTCCAGACGATTACTCATGGAGAAAATACGGACAAAAACCAATCAAAGGATCTCCACATCCCAGGTACTAAAAATCAAAACTTTATTGAAAATGATTCTGAATCTTGATGTGTGACTGTTTCTTGATTTTGAAAAAACAGAGGATATTACAAGTGCAGTAGCGTAAGAGGTTGTCCAGCTCGTAAACACGTCGAGAGAGCAGCAGATGATTCGTCGATGTTAATCGTTACTTACGAAGGAGATCATAATCATTCTCTCTCCGCCGCTAATCTCGCCGGCGCCGCCGTAGCTGATCTCATTTTGGAATCGTCTTGAAGAAAAATCTTAAAGACTCGTTATATAAAAATTAGAGATCCTTCTTGTTTTAAAGTTTAAACAACTGAAACTATGAATCATGTAATCAAAAAAAGCTTTTGTGAAAGTTATAAATTTAGTTATATTAAATTTTGATCCTTAGTTATTTGATTTGAAATTATATTGGTTTTTGGGTTAGGTTTGATTTTCTTTTTGACATATCGGAATTTGAATGGCCAATTGCAATTTGAAGGTTTATTTTTTAGTTTAGGAAAAAGAAAAAGTAAGGTAAAGGAGATGGGACATATGAATTGGTCAAAAGGTTAGAAGGGACCAAAGTTGTCGTGTTTGACCATTGGCTTCTACGACCCCAAAAATGGGCTCTTTTTCAACTTCATTTTTTTTTGTTAACCTTTTTCAGCCTTTTTTATAGTTTATACTATTAATTAAACACAAATTATTTAGAATTCATGTTCTAAAATCTGAAAAATTAATATATAAACATGTAAAAAATATGACTAAATTCATATCCAAGCACCACTAAATTGAGAATCATGATTAACAAATGAACTCCAAAACAGAACAATTATGTTATGTTATAAATTTTTATGTAATTATGTAAGGACTAATAAGTATAATATAAGGTAGTAAAACATGTATTTATAAGTCGGATAGTAATTTGAATATGAAATAGATAGTTACAAAATTTGACACCAAATATCTAACTTTTTATGCATATAGTAAATTATATTAAATATTATATTTGTTGTATAAAGAGTAGTGTTTTTTTTTTAACACGGTTATATTATCAGCAGAGATAATTGATCTAATCCTATTATAAATGATGATTAATCGATCGAATTCCATTATATGCAGTATTTGTGATTATGATGAAGAACTTTACAAACAACGACTCTACGACGCATATCTTTCCGCAACACACGAATCTATGACGTACGGTTCTACAACTCTTTTCGCAACACACGAGATCATGAAAAACGGCTAGAACTGCAGCACTCTAAAACACCTGCATTTTCTGTGAATCGAATCCTAGACATGATGTAAAAACTTTTAAATCTTTTAACCCCTAGGATAAAAGGTTCCTACCTACAAAGAGTAGTGTTATTCTAAGATTGTTTACATACTATTATAAATTATAAATTTTAGTAGAATCTTTATTAATTCTCTAAATAAGTATTTCTTTTTAAGTAATAAAGTAAAGTAAAGTAATAGAGTTGAAACTGTAATTTTCTTCAAAATTAAGTATTTGAAATACAAAACGACATATTTTAAAAGATAACAACTTCTTTAAAACGTAGGAGAAGTCCCGATTGGCCATTTATTAAATTTTCCATCAAAAATAAAAAGATTTATATTATTTTTTCGGCAAAAGATAAGGAAAAAAAGAAAGTGGCAGAAGAGAAGTTGTCGTGTTCATGTGTTCGAAGTTAGAACATGTGAATCGGTTGGAGTTTTGTGAAGGGACCTTTGAGACACTTACGTGTCTTTTTGTTCCACTTATTAGTCTCTCCCTTAGGTCATTCTATTTGACCCTTCCGTCTCTTCTAAGTTCTAAATCATCAAAATCTATATCCATCATGAACATAATATGATTCAACGCACTCGCTCAGTCCTATGAAGAAGCTAAAGCTGATTTGAAAGTTGATAATAGACAAAAAGATTGATTACCATTAGCATCTTAACAACAACTAGAACCACGTTGAGCAAATTATAGATCAATGAGATATGTTTTAAGAGATGTCAAACAATAACAGTTTGTTGCTAACCAAACAATCATCCAATCAAGAACAATTTGCAAATTTTTTGGCAAGAAAATATTGGAACTCGATTCAGAACCAATGGGTTTCCGATTTTAGTCATTGTGAATTCAAACCTACAAATCAAGCCCGGCCCACAATTACGTATTTTGAGCATCTATCTTACAAGGTTCGGGATTATTAGAGCATCATTATTGGGAGAAACCCAAATGGGTTTCTTAACTAATATTTAATTATAAATTTGAAGTTAAGAAACTCCGTTAAGAAACTTCTGTTTTTGCTGTTTTATTGGTAGAACCCTATTAGGGGTTCTTAAAAAAAATTAATAATTTTGTTTTATTTTAAATAAAATTTATTTTTTAATTAAACATAATTGACATAAAAACATAACATTTTAAACATAGATTTTGAAAAAAAAATGCAAAAGAACGCTCAATTTGGTTTTTTCTGATCTTGTCTATGAATCGCTTCATGTTCACCCACCGAATGATTCCAATTCATTAATATATAAAAAAAGTTTAATATGTAAATATTCAAATTCATTATGTAAAGATTCTAATTCATTAATATGTAAAAAAAAGTTTAGAATTTTAAAGTTGAAGTTAAGAAAAATTTTTTAAAAAAAGTAAGAATTTTTTTTTAAGTTAAAGTTAAGAAAAAGTTTTAAAACAAATTTGGCAAAAAAAAAAATTCGGCGAATTAGGAGTTGACACGTGGCTAAGAATAGTGTAAGAACCCCCTTAAGAACCGGTTCTTAAAACTCTTATTTAAGAACCGGTTCTTACACTGTTCATAATTTTATTTATTTATTTATTTATTTTTTGGGTTAAGAACCCCCTTAAGAGCCCCCAATAATGATGTTCTTAGATCGGATGAAGTTATTGAACTGTTCTTCATCATTCATTGGGTTACCAAATATAAATGTGCTTACTAATAGGCCCACTAAGATCAATCACCTCATATTTTTTTTGTACGAGCAAACTTAATTCATTGATTTTTTTTTTTTTTTTTTTTTTTTTTAACGCTTGTTGTATTGCAATGAGGTGCTAGACCTAAAGGAAACATCTATATACTTATTTGTGTAGTGATTTTCTTAGGTGTCGCGCTCACAGCGAGTTTCGGCTGCGAAATGACGTTTATACCTTTTTTTGAAAATCGATGGCTTATGTGTTGTATTCTTATTCGTCTAGCTTTGATGATGTGTACGATCCACTTAAATTGTACCAATTTTCGATTTTATGGTTATTATTATACAAAACCGCTAAGGTTAAGGACGGTTTATAGTATACTAAACCGTAAACGTTAGGGTTTTTAGCCAATTTTTCGCAAAACAAGAAAAAAAGAAACGCGGCTACTTTAACGTTTTAAAAAAAAAATCTAAAACCTTATATGTTTTGCTATATATATATATATATATCATTTTTATTAACCTAAACTCCAAACCTTCAAGGTATCTTATCTTCTCTCTTAGGTTATTTATAACCCCAAAAACAAAATATAGCATCGGATAATAAGGAATCAACACGCGAACGTATAAAGCTTTTAAAATATATCAAAAATACATACAACAAATTACCAAAACATTAATATGTAATAAAAAGGTAATTAATACATAAAAGAAATTAGGGAGAAAGATTACTCTATTTAAGATAAATATATATTTATGAAAAAAAAATTGAAAATCTAAAAAAAAATATCATGTATAAAACACATGATGAATATACATAAAAACAATTACTTAAAATAATAAGTTAATCAAGCGCGGGCCGATCACTAGTAGAGTTTTAAAAGAAAATACAGAAGCAAACATACAGTAGGTATCGTACAAATCTCAGCAAAGGAAACTATTAAAGAAAATAAAGAGGCTATATCGATCCTTCAACCATCTTCTTCCAGGTCCTAACACAAGATTCTTGCTTAGGTAGAGTTGGCTTACAAGGCAAGGAGACTATGAAGCCATGCAGGGCCATTACAGGCAATATATGACTGATAACGTTGGTCACGCGTCACGCTTAAAGCTATGCCATCGGTCGCTTGGTTGCTTGATTCCGGGCTGTATTCCAGACTCCAGAAGTCGAAGGCTCTAAGGAGTAGGAAGATCTTTTCCAAAAGCGGCCAGCATCTGGGATATTTATGAGGGTTAAGTAACGAGTCCCTAGCTAGGATAAAAGGAGATTCGAAGATCATCTTCTTGAACTGCAAATTCCTTAGAGATTCAACAGCCCAAAAGATACTCAGGAGTTCTGCATCTAGCTTGGAGCCAATTCTGGAGTATGATCTCCGACTGTGGAATTTGGTCTCCCCTTTGTTATCCTTCACCAGCAAAGAAACCCTAACATTCTTCCCGAATTAATCCATGAGACTCCAATGTTGCATTTTAACGTGTCTTGCGGCGGTTTTCTCCAAGAGCTCGGGCCTGATTGAACAGTTTGAGCATTAGAGTCCACGCTTTCACCTGGTAAATTTAGCTTCATCCAAATATCTGCATCTTCTAAGGCCTTAGTCAATATCTCAGCTGCCGTAATACGTGAATTCTCAAAGACAAGGGCGTTCCTTGCTTTCCATAGTTTTTATTTTTTTATTTTTTTTATTTAATATATATTATATTAAACCAGAAATTTACATTCAGACCGAACCAAAACCCAATGGCCTAGTTCAGAAACTAAACCGATACAATTGGAATTGAAAGAAGCAAACCAAAATCACGTTAACCAATTTTGCCATCAAAGCATATAGTCTCCGAATACAGGCCACATGAATTGTAGGTAGAGTCTATGTGAATGCCTCTGGTTTGCAACCTTTCTTTAACAGCTAACGCTCCCGACAGAGCTCTCCATAAGAAGTGTTTGATTTTTGGTGTTGATTTCTGTTGGAGGTGGACCTAGCACCCCCAATTAGTTAGGCCCATCTTAGGAAAAATCCATTTTCAGTTCGGTCGCCGACCTGGAAGCCCCGCGCTCCCGTCTGTCCGGAACTCCCGAGCTCCTGAGGACATACCTCGGGTCCGTGCTGACACTTCGCCGAAACAGGAATGTCAAAAGGAAAGAGGACACGCGGGAGTTGGTCGAACAGTGTGCTATCTGAGTAGAGGTACGATCTGACCTCGACCTCCCACCAACCCAGCAGAGTAAGCGAGGAAGAGAAAGACACGTGGAGGAGAGTTGGTTGAACAGTACACTACTCTGCAGAGGTATGGCGCCGAGCTCATCATGACCTCTCTCACCAACCTTGCAGACTTGACAAAGGAGAGAAAGACACGTGGAGGAGAGTTGGTTAAACAGTGTACTACTCTGCAGAGGTATGGCGCCGAGCTCATCATGACCTCTCTCCCCGAAGGCCGGAACACGCCTCCTAGGCCGCCTTACCCGCGAAACAGGATGAAGACGCCACGTGGCCCCGGAATCCCGGGGAGCAGGAAGTCGACTCCTAGTATATATATCCCTTAGTTTCATTAAAGGGGGACTTCCGGATTTTTGGATCTCACCTACCACAAATAGACCCGACCTCTCTCTCTCGTTTGTAACAAAGCAGCATATTTAGAACGCCGAACTGGATTTCCGTCGGAACCAGTTCGTAAATCTAAATTGCTCACTTCCTTCCATCATCAATAAAAGCAATACGGCCCACGGCCTGTTCATCATTCACCCGACCTGCTTAAATCGTGGTTAACTCGTTCTAATTAACGGAAATCTCACCTCCCTCTCCCTAATCAACCTCTTAAACATCATTAGTGATCCTCGGGATCAACAATTTCACCTTCCATAGGCTGCTCCATAGCTTTTTCTCCAGAGAAGAAACTGAATTTCATGCAGGTTGTCCAAATATTTATACCCACTTTGAGATGTATAATCCCCATCTTTCGTGAAACCCCAAATCATCTTGTCTCGATGTTGCGGTGAAACTTTCAGCTTTAAGATATGACCAGCATCTTCTGCTTCAAAGGTTTCCAGAACACGTTGTCTATCCCAGTTGCCCGTATGATTATCAATCAGGTCTGATACATGTAGAGTTAGATCAATCACACTATCTTCACGGTATCTCGGAGGTTGTGGAAGAGGATTCGAAATCCAGTTCTCCATCCACACATGAGTGTCCGTTCCATCACCACTCGATTTCACTAGGCCTTGTTTAAGTTGGTCTCTACCATGGATAATGCTCCTCCAAGCGTAAGATGGTCTAGTTCCGGTTCCACACTCAAGAAATGATCGATTCTTGAAGTACCTCTGTTTCAGATTTTGGGCTAGTAGTGACTCAGGTTTGTTCCAGATGCGCCAAGCTTGTTTACCAAGAAGAGATTGGTTAAACTTGTTTATATCATGGAAGCCCACCCCCCCACACTCTTTTTTTTTTGCAAAGCCTTTGCCACGCTACCCATGATTTCTTACTGCGGTTGTCTCCGTTGCTCCACCAAAACTCTGTCATCGCACTAGTAAGTTTTTTGCACAGGTCTTTACTTTACTTGAAGCAGGACATAGCAAACACAGGAAGAGCTAGAGCCACTGACTTTAAGAGAATTTCCTTCCCGCCCTGCGATAAAGCCCTTGAGAACCAACCTTTAAGCCTTTTTTGAAGTTTCTCTCGTATGAAATTGAGCAGTTTCCTTTTGGAGCCACTAAAACTTTCCGGTAACCCGAGGTAAGTTCCTTCCTCACCCTCCTTATCAATCTCTAGTATTCGTTTCACTCTCCTTTTCACGTCTTCGCTGATCTTTGAGCCAAAGATGATGGATGATTTGGCTTGGTTGATAACCTGGCCAGACGCGTTCCTGTAGAGTGTTAAACATTTAACGAGTTGCTCAGCTTCTTCCGTAGAGGCCCTGTAGGACCAAAATTTACACTACAGACAGGAAAGATTTAATCACAACAATATGTAAATAAACAGTTTAAGGAACAGACGATTTATAAACGATAAAGCAATACAAGATCTGAGGAGGCGAGATAAATCTCTTTCCTTAACTCTAAGAATCTCCCGTAGTGTGACGGGGTTTTATAGATCCATGAGTCCCAGGATACAACCAAAGTTTAACTGAATCATCAACACCATGATTCATGTCTATCGACCATTATTCTACGATACTCTCGAAATTAAAACTTACCCTAATCAGTAGGGAATTGAAGAAACGATTGCTAGAACTTTTAGTAAGTGTTTTTTTGTGTATCAGAGGATGATTTTTTTAGGTGAAAATCGTGTTGTATATATAGGAGAGAGGCTAGGGTTTTTCCATGACAGAAAAGGAATATTTCTAGAATAACCTAGGCGGCTGCGATTTTTAAGTCGGCCCGCTGGGTATCGATCGATACCAAGGGGTATCGATCGATACCTCAAAAAGTCCACGGGCCCAATCAAGGCCCAAGATGCGAACGTCGCACGTATGGCTTTTCTTCTCTCATGTTGTTCGTTTAAGACACAACCATTCCAACATATATACACGAGAAAACATTTCTCGGTTAATGAAAACATTTCATTAGAAAGAGCTTAACTCATTTCTTTTCACACTAACACAATTTTATCAAACCCTCAGGCTTTGACAAAAAAATTAGTTCCAACAATCCCCCACATGAATAGAAATGACTCTATAACATATGAAAATTGTACGGACTAGACTTTACTAGACATACTTGACTAGACTCATCTAGACGTAGACAGACTTTCGAGAGTATACGAAAATGTAACTGTATCTGAGAGGTAGCATTTTCCAGCTTTGAACCAAACATTTTTAATATCTGTCGAGTTTACTCGGCCAGGAGGTGAACATGATGTCTTGAACCGCCCGGATTTTTATGTAAACTTAGACAACAGGTATCGCACAGAGACATCTTCTCGTAGAACTTTGTTCTCTATTGTGTTCATTTTGGCCTTGAACATTCCTGGTATTCGTGAGTGAATTTGGAGAATATAGCCTTCTCTTTCATTCTCCTAGAAACGGCCCCATTTCACACTTCACTAGGTGATCTTTTATTAGCTTGTTTTTCAGAAGTGTCCTGTCACACTCCACTATCTACATAGCTATGCAATCATTAAAAGCCAACGCTTATCCTTACTATCCACAGGTAGCACTGTTATATCATCCTAGGAACTGGGCAGAGACATAGTCTCACAGTGCTCAATTCGAATCAGTTTAATTTTGTTTCCCTTTGAACCTAGATCTTGGGATCTCCAGTCACATAGGTAGGGTATCTGTCAAACATCATCTTTTTCTATAGGCTTTAAACCCATTCCTTTTGATGATTTTACAATTTGATCTCGCGGCAAACCTTTGGTAAACGGATCCGCTAGGTTATCAGCCGACTTGATGTAATCTATCGTTATTACACCAGTTGAGATCAATTGTCTAATGGTCTTATGTCGTCTTCTTATATGACGAGACTTGCCATTATATAGATTACTCAGTGCCCGAGAGATAGCCGACTGACTATCACAGTGTACACGTAATGCTGGCACTGGTTTCTCCCACATTGGGATATCTTCCAAAAAGTTTCGAAGCCATTCTGCTTCCTCAGCAGCTTTGTCTAAAGCGACAAACTCTGACTCCATGGTTGATCTGGCCAGGAGTGTTTGTTTGGAAGATTTCCAGGATATTGCTGCACCAGCAAGAGTAAAGACATATCCACTCGTGGATTTGGAGTTTCTTGAATCTGAAATCCAATTGGCATCACTGTACCCTTCCAGCACTGCTGGTTCTTTACCAAAGTGCAGCCCATAACTTTTGGTGTATCTTAGATAATTTAATACCCTAGTTATGGCTCTCCAATGGGTATGACCTGGATTGCTCGTGTAACGACTTAGTACGTTTACCGAGTGTGCTAAATCGGGTCTAGTACAATTCGTTAAGTACATTAGACTCCCGATGACTCTTGCATACTCCACTTGTAACACTGCTTCACCTGAATTCTTTGTCAAGTGAAGATGAGGATCAAGTGGAGTTTTTGCAGTCCCATTGGAGTAGGTCTTAAACCTCTCTAGGATTTTTGTAGCGTAATGATCTTGAGACATAATTATTCCTTTTGAATTTCGAATAATCTTAATCCCTAGAATTACATCAGCTAATCCCATGTCTTTCATATCAAACTTTCCACTTAGCATGTTCTTTGTTTGAATGATTATATCTTTGTTGCTTCCCATGATTAGCATGTCATCTACGTACAAACACAACAACACATAACCTTGTGAAGTACTTTTGATATAGATGCACTTATCACATTCATTGATGTGAAAGCCATTTGACATCATTACACTGTCGAATTTTTCATGCCATTGTTTCGGAGCTTGCTTGAGTCCATATAGCGATTTGACAAGTCTACAGACTTTCTTCTCTTGTCCGGGAGCAACATAACCCTCAGGTTGATTCATATAGATCTCTTCCTCTAAATCTCCGTTTAGAAAAGCAGTCTTAACATCCATCTGATGTATTTCAAGGTTTCTTAAAGCTGCGATTCCAATCAACATGCGAATCGAAGTAATTCTCGTCACTGGAGAATAAGTGTCAAAGAAGTCCAATCCTTCCTTTTGACGAAATCCTTGTACCACAAGCCTGGCCTTATATTTGTCTATAGAGCCATCGACTTTTAGCTTAGTGGTGAAGACCCATTTACAGCCCAGAGGTTTACAACCTTGAGGTAGGTCTACCAACTCATAAGTATGATTTTGCATAATTGAGTTGATTTCACTGTTAGATGCCTCCCTCCAGAAAGGTGCATCAGGTGTAGACATCGCTTCCATGAAAGTTCTTGGACCATTTTCCGCTAGGAATGCCATTATGAACTCAGAGCCAAATGTCTTCTCCTTACGAGCTCTCTTGCTTCGTCTCGGTTCAGCTTCTTCTACTTCTGTAGAAGTGCCTGAAGTGCTTGCCTCATTGCTAGCATCTCGTTCGTGACGAGTTCGTTTAGGATTTCCTCTATCCTTACATGGAAACACATTTTCGAAGAAGTATGCATTCCTTGACTCCATTATTGTGTTTACATGAATGTCTGGTATATCTGATTTATGTACCAAAAATCGATAGGCACTACTATTGTGCGCGTATCCGATGAAAATGCAATCTACCGTTTTAGGTCCGATGGTGACCTTTTTTGGAAGTGGTACTGCAACTTTTGCCAGGCACCCCCACACTTTCAGGTATACATACGAAGGTACATAACCTTTCCAAAGTTCATAAGGAGTTTTTCCTGTGACTTTGTGTGGAATTTTGTTCAGGATATAATTCGAGGTAAGCAAGGCTTCCCCCCACATGTTCTGGGCTAACCCAGATTCCTGCAACATTGCATTCATCATTTCCTTGAGAGTTCTGTTTTTTCTTTCAGCAACTCCATTGGATTCCGGTGAGTAGGGAGCAGTTGTTTGATGGATAATGCCATGTGCTCTACAGAATGCATCAAATGGTTCACTATATTCACCACCCCTATCACTTCTGACCTTTTTTATGGTCTTGCCGAGTTGGTTTTCAACTTCCAGCTTGTATTCTTTAAATTTGTCCAAGGCTTCATCTTTACTTCGCAGTAGGAAGATGTAACAATATCTCGTGCAATCATCTATGAAAGTCACGAAATATTTCTTGCCTCCTCTGGTTTGAATATATTTCAAATCACATAAATCTGTGTGAATTAAACCTAGAGGTTCTGTTGTTCTTTGAACGCTGGGTGATGGCGTTTTAGTGAGTTTGGCTTGGACACAAACCTCACATTTGTCTTTGCTTAATTTGCATTTAGGAATCATGTTCATGTTCATTAATCTACTCATAGACTTGAAATTAACATGTCCTAGTCGTTCATGCCAAATATTAAAAGACTCAGCGAGATAAGCAATTGGTTTCTTATCATTAATCTTAGGGTTCTTCGAGGTAGAAGCCTCGGTTACATTATCCTTTCGGATTACTGTCTCAACAGACATCTTAAAAAGATTATCACAAACAAAACCCTTACCCAAATACATCCCATTCTTCGTTAGGATCAGCTTATCACCTTCCAGCTTCACAGAGAATCCATGCTTACTTATGAGCGATCCAGAGATCAGATTCTTGCGTATATCTGGTACATGGACGACGTTCGTGAGTACCAGTTCCTGTCCAGAGGTGAGCTTCAGAACAACCTTCCCGTGACCATCAATTGTCGACGAGGCTGAATTACCCATTAGGAGTTTTTCACCATTCTTGGTCTTTGTGTATGTGGAGAACATCTCTCGATCCATACAAATGTGTCTGGTTGCACCAGTATCGAACCACCAAGTCTTTGGATGGCTTTCAGCAACATTGGCCTCAGTGACCACAGCACACATGTCAGCTTCTGTCAAGTTGGCTTGAGCCTTCTTGCTACGACAATCGACGGATTTGTGTCCTTGCTTCCCACAGAAGTTACACAGTCCTAAGAACCTTTGAGAAGTCTGACCATTCTGACCACTCTTGTTCTTGAACTTTTGGAAGTTCTTTGGTGGCATCTTCCCTTTGCCTTTGTTTAGGCGACCTTTGTTCTGCCACTTGCCTTGATTGGGGTTTTGGTGTTCAACCATGTTCGCATTGTGTTCGCGAATTTTCACACCTACATTGATCTGTTGTTCCCGATTCGTAGACTCTACGCGGAGCTTAACAATCAGATCTTCAAGGCTCATCTTCTTTTTCTTCAGCCTGAGGTAGTTCTTGAAGTCCGTCCAACCAGGAGGTAGCTTCTCAATGATGCAGCAACCTTGATAGGTTTCACACAACCGCATTCCCTCAGCAAAGATATCGTGTAGGAGCCTCTGCACCTCATCGACTTGTTCCATTAGTGGTCTTGAATCCACCATCTTGTACTGCTCGAACTTCGCCACAGTGAATTTCTGAGTACCAGAATCTTCAATGCGGTACTTCTTGTCTAAGGAATCCCACAGATCCTTAGATGTCTCAGCATTTTCGTACACCCCAAACAGAGAGTCCGAAAGGCTATTCAGAATATAGCCTTTGCACAAGAAGTCAGCATGTTCCCAGGCGTGGACACTCGCAAGCGCACGTGGATCAGTGTTATCTTCTGGGAGAACAGGTTTCACCTCACTGGTGTATTTCTGCAGATTCAATGTTGTCAGATAGAAGAACATCTTCCTTTTCCACATCTTGAATGCTGTCCCATCAAACTTGGTTGGAGGAGCGACATGGTTCCCAGATGGAACTTTGACCGTCTCGATCTGACTCGCAGTCGATTCAACCTTCTCACTGGTTTTCTCCACCAATCCAGAGTTGTTTTCCACATCAATTGTCATTCCTAAGACAAAGAAACAACTTTTAGTTAGTATCGATATATCAACTTAAAGAATCGTAATTCTAATATCGAACTGAATTTCATTGGTGTCGATCGATACTCCATGGTATCGATCGATACACATTCAATGTCTATTGATGCACCCGTATGGTGTCGATCGATGCACCGTAGGTGTCGATCGATGCTCGATGCACATACCGTGTTAATCGAAGCATCTTGGTGTCGATCGATACACATTGAGTGTCGATCGATACACCCTGGGTTCCTATTGATGCTCGATGCACATACTGTGTCATTCGAAGCAACCTGGTATCGATCGATACACGCTCAGTGTCGATCGATATACCCTGGGTGTCGACCGATGCAAGTGAATTTCACAGGATCGATCATGGCACCAGTGTCGATCGATACCTGTGTCTTATACACAGTATCGATCGACATAGACCAACTTGGTCGATGCAAAGTATCGATCGATACACTGAGGTGCCGACCGATACACTGTTTGCATGGTATCGATCGATACACTTAAGTGTCGACCGATACAATTTAGTCCAATATCGACCGATACCATAGGGTGTCGATCGATACTCACAAGGCCTCGATCTGAATCGAACCTATCAAGAACAGATGTGTGTTCGTTGATTATACCGTTCTTTAATCGCAATTAAAGACGGGTTTTTAGAAGATGTTTAAGCAGATCTGTTTCTACTACACGTTTCAAGTTGCTAAATAGCTGTTTGATTAACGTTTGAGTATCACTAGCAGAAGAACATCTTCTTAAAAAAAATTGAGAGAGATGAAGATTGCCTCTACTACACGTTTCAATTTGCTAAAAGCTTTTTGACAACGTTTGAGTATCATCAGCAGTAGAAGAATCGTTTAAAAACCGTTTGAAAACGTTTATTTACTCGTGATTAAAGATCCAATTGAAGTAATAAAACAGAAATTGGATCTTCTTAGAGTTAAGATTGTAGGACCAAAATTTACACTACAGACAGGAAAGATTTAATCACAACAATATGTAAATAAACAGTTTAAGGAACAGACGATTTATAAACGATAAAGCAATACAAGATCTGAGGAGGCGAGATAAATCTCTTTCCTTAACTCTAAGAATCTCCCGTAGTGTGACGGGGTTTTATAGATCCATGAGTCCCAGGATACAACCAAAGTTTAACTGAATCATCAACACCATGATTCATGTCTATCGACCATTATTCTACGATACTCTCGAAATTAAAACTTACCCTAATCAGTAGGGAATTGAAGAAACGATTGCTAGAACTTTTAGTAAGTGTTTTTTTGTGTATCAGAGGATGATTTTTTTAGGTGAAAATCGTGTTGTATATATAGGAGAGAGGCTAGGGTTTTTCCATGACAGAAAAGGAATATTTCTAGAATAACCTAGGCGGCTGCGATTTTTAAGTCGGCCCGCTGGGTATCGATCGATACCAAGGGGTATCGATCGATACCTCAAAAAGTCCACGGGCCCAATCAAGGCCCAAGATGCGAACGTCGCACGTATGGCTTTTCTTCTCTCATGTTGTTCGTTTAAGACACAACCATTCCAACATATATACACGAGAAAACATTTCTCGGTTAATGAAAACATTTCATTAGAAAGAGCTTAACTCATTTCTTTTCACACTAACACAATTTTATCAAACCCTCAGGCTTTGACAAAAAAATTAGTTCCAACAATCCCCCACATGAATAGAAATGACTCTATAACATATGAAAATTGTACGGACTAGACTTTACTAGACATACTTGACTAGACTCATCTAGACGTAGACAGACTTTCGAGAGTATACGAAAATGTAACTGTATCTGAGAGGTAGCATTTTCCAGCTTTGAACCAAACATTTTTAATATCTGTCGAGTTTACTCGGCCAGGAGGTGAACATGATGTCTTGAACCGCCCGGATTTTTATGTAAACTTAGACAACAGGTATCGCACAGAGACATCTTCTCGTAGAACTTTGTTCTCTATTGTGTTCATTTTGGCCTTGAACATTCCTGGTATTCGTGAGTGAATTTGGAGAATATAGCCTTCTCTTTCATTCTCCTAGAAACGGCCCCATTTCACACTTCACTAGGTGATCTTTTATTAGCTTGTTTTTCAGAAGTGTCCTGTCACACTCCACTATCTACATAGCTATGCAATCATTAAAAGCCAACGCTTATCCTTACTATCCACAGGTAGCACTGTTATATCATCCTAGGAACTGGGCAGAGACATAGTCTCACAGTGCTCAATTCGAATCAGTTTAATTTTGTTTCCCTTTGAACCTAGATCTTGGGATCTCCAGTCACATAGGTAGGGTATCTGTCAAACATCATCTTTTTCTATAGGCTTTAAACCCATTCCTTTTGATGATTTTACAATTTGATCTCGCGGCAAACCTTTGGTAAACGGATCCGCTAGGTTATCAGCCGACTTGATGTAATCTATCGTTATTACACCAGTTGAGATCAATTGTCTAATGGTCTTATGTCGTCTTCTTATATGACGAGACTTGCCATTATATAGATTACTCAGTGCCCGAGAGATAGCCGACTGACTATCACAGTGTACACGTAATGCTGGCACTGGTTTCTCCCACATTGGGATATCTTCCAAAAAGTTTCGAAGCCATTCTGCTTCCTCAGCAGCTTTGTCTAAAGCGACAAACTCTGACTCCATGGTTGATCTGGCCAGGAGTGTTTGTTTGGAAGATTTCCAGGATATTGCTGCACCAGCAAGAGTAAAGACATATCCATTCGTGGATTTGGAGTTTCTTGAATCTGAAATCCAATTGGCATCACTGTACCCTTCCAGCACTGCTGGTTCTTTACCAAAGTGCAGCCCATAACTTTTGGTGTATCTTAGATAATTTAATACCCTAGTTATGGCTCTCCAATGGGTATGACCTGGATTGCTCGTGTAACGACTTAGTACGTTTACCGAGTGTGCTAAATCGGGTCTAGTACAATTCGTTAAGTACATTAGACTCCCGATGACTCTTGCATACTCCACTTGTAACACTGCTTCACCTGAATTCTTTGTCAAGTGAAGATGAGGATCAAGTGGAGTTTTTGCAGTCCCATTGGAGTAGGTCTTAAACCTCTCTAGGATTTTTGTAGCGTAATGATCTTGAGACATAATTATTCCTTTTGAATTTCGAATAATCTTAATCCCTAGAATTACATCAGCTAATCCCATGTCTTTCATATCAAACTTTCCACTTAGCATGTTCTTTGTTTGAATGATTATATCTTTGTTGCTTCCCATGATTAGCATGTCATCTACGTACAAACACAACAACACATAACCTTGTGAAGTACTTTTGATATAGATGCACTTATCACATTCATTGATGTGAAAGCCATTTGACATCATTACACTGTCGAATTTTTCATGCCATTGTTTCGGAGCTTGCTTGAGTCCATATAGCGATTTGACAAGTCTACAGACTTTCTTCTCTTGTCCGGGAGCAACATAACCCTCAGGTTGATTCATATAGATCTCTTCCTCTAAATCTCCGTTTAGAAAAGCAGTCTTAACATCCATCTGATGTATTTCAAGGTTTCTTAAAGCTGCGATTCCAATCAACATGCGAATCGATCGATACCTCAAAAAGTCCACGGGCCCAATCAAGGCCCAAGATGCGAACGTCGCACGTATGGCTTTTCTTCTCTCATGTTGTTCGTTTAAGACACAACCATTCCAACATATATACACGAGAAAACATTTCTCGGTTAATGAAAACATTTCATTAGAAAGAGCTTAACTCATTTCTTTTCACACTAACACAATTTTATCAAACCCTCAGGCTTTGACAAAAAAATTAGTTCCAACACCTGTAGAGTGTTAAACATTTAACGAGTTGCTCAGCTTCTTCCGTAGAGGCCCTGCACATCAGTAGGCTATCGTCTGCGAAGAGGAGGTGATGGACCGAGGGACCATTCGCAGAAAGCTGTATTCCTTTGCGACCTGAGGCTTCAACTTGGTTAAGGCAGTTGACCAAGGCTTCTGCGCAGATAATAAACAAGAAGGGAGAGAGGGGATCCCCTTGTCTGATTCCCCGCTTAGGTTTGATGAAACCATGAGGACGGCCATTGAGCATAACAGAATACGTCACGGTGTTTACACACGACATTACCCTTTGACACTGTTGTGGATTTTTTTTGTATTTTTATCACCTGCAATCATAATCTGATATTTGTAGTTTGGAGTTAATTTTAGTATTTTATATATTTGAATTAAGTGACGTTGTGGGAATTTATTCGGAATTTTCGGGGAATTACAATATCTTTTTTGGAGACTCTCAAACGATAATCTCAAAAGATAATCGCAATAGAAATTTTTCTTCGATTATTTGGAAAATGAGAAATATCATATATAGTAAAACCGAAGTGAATTTTGAGAATAGAGCTCTCTCATTCACCCTAAACCGTAAAACTCGGTTAATACTTTTAAAATCGGTTCAAATTAAGTTTAGTTAACAATTACGTAATTATCGTACCGATTTTGCTGTCGAGCCCGTCTTCGTTAATTGGAGGCCGTCCGCCGTTTAGGTTAATTAAGAGTTTTTATTTGAGAAAAAAAAAATTAAAACCCTAGCTTTGTTTATGGGGTTATAAATATATCTTTGTTCAATTGCAGTTAGGGCATCCAAGGATATTCTCTTCGGAAGCATCTTCTTCGAATCCCTCATCGAAGGCTCCGGGAATCTCCTTTGGCCAGTCGATCTTTTGTTGGTTTGGTTCTTTTGATCTTTACTTTTTAGCTTGGTCTCTATGCGTCTCTTATCTCCTTTTTTAAGATGATTGATTTCTTTAGAGCGACTATATGGACCAACTTCTTGCTGCTTATGCAGGTTTATGCACGAGGGGCTGAACACTCATGCTGAATCAATTGCATTCTTTGGAGGTGGAGCTCGAGAAACAGCTGTAAGTGCCATAACTTCCCTAGCTATAGCTGTTGGATTATGGGCAATCTAATTGTCAAGCAGAACTACAAGAAGTGAAAGCCAACAAGGATTCTTAGAAAAAATGTTTTACGGATTAATGTGAATCTGTGATGATGGCCTTTTGCCAAATACGGCTTCACTTGTGTGCATGGAGCTTTAACACGACTTATTATTGATGAATCTGCCCTTATGTGTTTTTGTTTTTCATGGAGCAGATGGTTGACACAAATTCAGGGCACTACTGGACCACTCGCTCATGCTCTTGAGGAAGAAATGGTTGTATGGCATACTTGATGATTTTGTGACAAAGCAACTTCCCAATAATGTGACTTGGTTGTTGTATGCCCTAGAACACAAGGGAGACAGAGCACTTGTCTCCACTCAAGGTAAAGATTTGTCACACTTAATTGTAGTACAAACACCGGTCCCCACCATTTCCCAACAGTACTTTTCAACGTGAGCTAATTAAGTATGTACATGTTCTCTATGTAACGCTTTCTTACGTGATGTTTTTGATACCACGTGAATTGGCACATGCATTGCGGTATCTAGCTTCTGTTGTCTCTCAAAGCTTTATGGCGTTTGGTGATATTCTTGAATTACACAAGAAGTTCCTTGAGCTCTCTGGTGGTAGTAACCGAATTTTTGAGCTCGATGAGTTTTTGGATGCTTCTCATTCATGTACTACAACATATATACGTTCACGCTTTGGCAAGGCGCTACAAAATCTCGGTGCTTTATGTACATATATGTAGTCATAATGTTGACCGTGATTTTTCATGAACTATTACCGCTGGATGTGTCCTTAATTATATGCTTAGGAATTATTAGGCTAAGACATTAGTTATAGAAAATGTCTGTTCTTCGGTTGATTATATTCGTTTTGTCCAAATATCTTCAGGTGTTACCTCAGAAAATCACACAAGTCGGTTGGATTCTCAAAAGCGAATTTCCTTTCCGGAGGTGGATATCATTACCCCTGCCCAGAAATTGATGGCTAGCAAGTTGTCCTGCGAAATAGTTCCAGGGAAAAGCCTGCTCGTCACAGGTTGGTAAAAAAAATCTTCTTCATTGAACTTATTGCATGAGCCCAGAGCTAACACTAGCAATATTTTCAGGTCCAAATGGTAGTGGAAATACTTCTGTATTTAGAGTCCTTAGAGATATCTGGCCCACTGTATGTGGAAGACTTGCCAAACCATCATTGGATATCAAAGAAGTTGGGGCAGGGAATGGCATCATTGCTCTGCCTCTTTTGGATATTTTACTGATTTATGCATCGTTGCTCCTCTATTAAGGTATATGTTTTTATGATGATTCGCGTTTGCGACTTTTAGTGTTTTGTGTTTGCATAATTTTTTTAATGTATTTGTTTTAGGGATTCGTTATGTCTTTTGTGTTTGTTATTTATGTTTGCTTACTTTTGTTGGTTTGGTTCTTTTGATCTTTACCTTTTAGCTGGATCTCTATGCGTTTCTTATCTCCTTTTTGTGATTTTCATCTCCCTTTTTAGTTGTTGATTCTGCATTTCATATTGTTTTGCAATTCTAACTGTTCAGTTATGTTTTTTATTTCGTCGTGTAGGTTTTCTCTGCCTCTTTTGGGTATTTTTCCGATTTATCCATCGTTGTTCCTCTGTCAAGGTATATGTTTTTTAGGACTCACTCGCGACTTTGAGTGTTTTGTGTTTGCATAATTTTTTAGTGTTAAAGTGTCTGCTTTTTGGTTTGGGTTAGCTCTCGAGGAGTTATCGTACCTTCTTTGCTTCTTTTTAGATTTTTTGGGCGTAACTAATGTAGTTGTGGTGTTTACGTGTCTGTTTTTTTGGATTGGGTGAGTGGTCGAAATATTTCTACCTGTTATTTTTTTTTTTTGTTCTTAGTTAGGGTGTCTTGTGATCAAAGTGTGTTACGTCCGTTGTCTCTGTTCTTGAATTTGTTTTTGGCATTTTTTTTTTCTTTTCTGGTTTTTTTTAATTACTTTTTCCCTTTGTATGTTTGCAATTGTCTCTTGCTTTCATTTTGAGTTTGTTACTCTGTTTATCCTTTTCTTATCTTTAGTTTTTTTCACTTTTTAGGTGTTCGTGTTCGGGATCTTGAGGTTAGTGTTTGTGTTCTAAGATGGTTGCGAGAGGTTTGCTCTGTTTTTAATGGTTGCGAAATTTCTTGGTTCGTTTTCTTTACCTTTTTGACGATTTTTTAATTTTTTTTGGTCAAGGTCCTCGGGTTTTGTCGTTTCATCTTCCTGATTCGAGGGATTTGGATGGTGTTACTCTCGATCGGAGTAGTGTTTTTCGGGCTTGGATGGAATGTAATCATGTGTTTCCCGAGGCTCGGATTCTTCTATATTCAGAATTCCCATCTAAGTTTGTTTGGGATCATAAGGATAAGAGATGGAAGTCCCGTGTCGTGGGCACCCGCCGGTTTGTGTTGTGGAGTCTTGTTCGGAATGTGCTGGCGAGTCCTATTGTTTGAGGCTTTTGCTTGATGCTGTTAGGGACCCGTGTTCTTTTAAGGATACCCGCACAGTTTACGGTGTTGTTTACCCTATTTTCCGAAAAGCATGTTGTGCCTTAGGTTTGGTTCTTCTTGGTGATTGAAACAATTGGGATCCTCAAATTTATTATCAGTTGATATTTTTATTTCATTCTAAAGATTCGATTTCGTTTCTTATTTTTGGTTTTGGTTTGTTGTTTTGGTTTTTTTTGTTATGGCTAAGATTGTGTTGGTTCGTTCTCGATTGATATTAATAAATATTTTATTTTTCTTTGTTGTTAGTTTTGCTGGTTTAGAGATTTTGTAATGGTCTTCTTGTAACGGATATTCATGTAAGTTAAATTTTGAGGGATCAAAGTGATCTAATCATACCGATTTAGTGTTGTGTATTGTGAATCCAATTATAGTGAAAACGATATTCGCAGGCATCAAAGGGATGATATTGAATCGATCGCTCTATTTATTCGCTATAATTGGACTGTTAATAACATGGAAGAGGCATGGTTTACTTACGAAGAGAGAGTCCATAAAATCGTTTGTGTATTGAAGGATTTTGTCGTTGATTTTAATGACAGAGAAGTGAATATTGGATGTGGAGTTTGCTTTGAGTCGTATCTTCAAAAAGAAATCGCATCAGTTTCTTGTGGTCATCCTTATTGAAAAAGTATTTTTTCGAGAAAGAGGAAGATTCATGTGTTATTTTTAGCCGGTGATTCTCCGTATCTTTTGTATTTTTTTAGATTTAGTAAACCTTATTTATCAAAAAAAGAAGAAGGATTTAGTAAACCTTGATAATATTTAGATGTGTTACAAACAAATAATAGGTTTTTTAAATATTTTTAAATAAGATAATTATTGGTTTCCTTTTTAAAAAAGAAGATAATTATTAGTTTCCGTATACACAATTGGAATTTTTGCTTATTTGGTGCTTAGCTTTTTTTTTTAAACGAGATTATATATATATGTATATATATATATATATATATATATAACGAATACTATATATACGAATACTTGTTCTTCGTTTTCTATTTGTGTTCTCTTTGTTGTTAATTCACACTCGATGGCTCATCTTCTCTCAATAGCTATCCATAGGTCGTACAATTTGGCTGATGTTTCTGGTCTTGATCCACTCTTATTTGTTTGGAAATTTAATAATATTTGTGGGGTCGACGAAACTTTGGATTTTATTTTAGTGGATGTCAAGGTATTTATCTGTTGTCATATCGTTTTAATCTATTCTTATTGTGTACTTGTGTTATGGTTATTTTCTTCTTTGTGGTTTCATGTTCACAAGTTGATAAGATATATGCTTCAATAAAGATAGAATACATCGAGAAGTTCTCTAGCTGTTTCCATGAAGGGGATTGGGTGATATTGGTTGATTTCGATCTCATTTCTCATATGAAGTTTATCAGCCCCATTGCTCACCGATTTATAATTGATTTTAAGCAAAATACTATATATGATTCGGTTATGCCCATCATCATATATAGTAAAAGCGAAGTGAATTTTCGGAATGGAGCTCTCTCATTCACTCTAAACCGTAAAACTCGGTTAGTACCATTTATATCGGTTTAAATTAAGTTTTGTTTTCGTTTCTAGGGTTTTTGTAATGATTTTTGTCTTTTGCATATATATTTTTTCGTTCTTGCCTCTTACCTTTGTTTTGAGTGTTGTTCATTGTTCTTTCGTCGCTAATAGATCGACTATTTTTGTTTTTTTTTTACCGTGTAGGTGGCTCTAATTCTAGAGATGTTTTCCCAGAGTGTTCATCTTTTCTGCCCTGTCGAGGTATATGTTTCATGTGTGAGTTTGTATATTTTTTGTTTGCTTTCTTTAACTTTATTCTCTATGCGATTGGTTTTATTTTTTTTTATCGTCTGTCTCGATCTAATTATCTAATTCTTTGTTGATTTTGATCTGTTTTAAATTAGATTGTTTGTGTTGTTCATTGTTCTTTAATTGTTGCTAGAAGACCGGCTAATTTGAGTTTTTGTTCGTGTAGGTAGATCTAATTCTGGAGATATTTACCCGGTGTGTGCATCATTTCTGCTCTACCGACACGTTTGCTATCGACTCTCTGTTTTTTGTTTTTGTTATCTACTCTCTGTTTTTGAATGGTTGTTTTCTCATAATTCGGTGTAGTGCTAAGTGCTAACCTGTTACTTTTGTCTTCTTTTAGAGATATATCCTTAATAGCAAAGCAAATTGGACTTTCCAATATAGTACCTACATACGATATCATATATAGTAAAAGCGATATCATATATGCTGATTCTGGAGAATATACACCTTATGTTAAAAAAAAAATTATAAACAATTGAGAGAACTTAAAAAATTACTAAATTACTAAATTCAGAAAAGTGTGCCCTTTACCGGGTTCGATATTGAACCAACCTAAGAAAATTGAATTAGAGTCTAAATTTATTAGAAAAAAATAATTATTTGATTATTGAACCTAAAAGATCAAAATTGAAAGGACCATGTTTTACTTCAATTGTCGTATTTAACCAAAATCATACCAAATCATTCATATTAGATTATGTTTTACTTTAGATATTATTATTCAAAAACCAAAAAAATTGAAAGCTGAAAAACCCACATAACTTAAACTGAACTAAAATATGTTTGAAATGATCAATTATGTTTTCTATATATTCTTAAAAATTATCAACGGTAAACAAAAATAGTTCTTAAACAACCATTTTTCTACAACAACAATTGTTTATTCTCTTAATAAAAAAACTATATTTGTTTACGGGCAAAACCAACTTCGATTTGTTGGAACTATCACCTCTGCCCTCATCTCTAATCTTTGGCCAGCTTATCAACACCTTTGGTTCCACCAACTTAGATTATATGTTTAAGGAATTGTGGAAGGTTAAAATTCTTACATTTATATTATACTCAAATTTTTTTTTTTTTTTGGTAATTTGGTGGCTTTTGGTTTATTTCCTTATAAAATCAAGCAAAAAGAAGAATAAGTTTTCGAAGAAGAAGTTGAAAAAGGATAAAGTAAGTATGTTATTCTTTTATGTTGAGAGAATATGTATAACAATTTTTTTCTTTCTAAGTTTGATTTTTTTTTGTTGGTTACTTTTTATATTTTGTTATGTACACATTTTGTGCTTCTTTTTGTCACTTATGCTAACATGTTCTATATTTACGTCTCATACCTCTATTGGTGCTCTTTCTTTATTTTCCTTTATACAATATACTATCTTAACACAATTATAATTTGGTTGTATTACTTTTACAGGCATATCGTCACACTCTTTCGTATTGTGCTTGAGCTTGTATTCATCTGTCTATTGTTGAATGGAGATCAGCTGCACATGAAACGATCTTTTAAACAAAGCAGGGAAACAACCACTTGGCCACATGCCATGGTCAAGCCAGATAGACACAAAAGTTTATTTAAGCCTTACAAATCTGTTCTTTGAGACCATAGTATGAGGAGATATCTAAGGTGAAAATAGACTTGAATTCATGAATTAAGAGTGGTGGTAAGGGGTATGGTTGCTTAAAGCTTTTTGCATATATTCATTTTTATGCATGCGTGCACGATTTTCATAAGCTTTGCGTCTTAAGGGATAATTTGGTGAATGTTATGCGTCTGAATCTTGTGACAAGCATTGTTGAGAGAAGAACAAGAAGTCGAAGGAGACGAAGACGAAAAATATGTCGAAAAAGATGAGGAAGAAGACGAAGACAAAGCTATATCAATTAAATCCGAAAGAAAAATAAAAACATGGATAACACAAAATAATGAAGAAGTATAAGGATAAGAAGATGAGAAAGTTAAAGAAGAAGAACAAAACCGGAAGAACATGAATAGGACATCAGAAAAGTTATAGAAGAAGAAAAATAAGAAAACCGGAAGATGAAAAAAACCCGAAGATGATGTAGAAAAAGTTGAAAAAGGTGAAGATGAGGAAAGCGACAAAGAAAAACCAAAAGAATAAGAATTCAAATCATACAAAGAATATGAAGAACAAAAGGAAGAAGAGGATGAGTAAAAAAAGTGGAAAAGAAGTCGGAGAATACGAATATGGTGAAAAAGATGTCAAAGATGATAAAATAGAAGAAGAAAAATACGAGGAGGAAGATAAGAAGAGGAAGCAGATGAAGACGATCGAAGCAGACGAGATAAGTAAGAATAATATAAAAAAGAAAAATCAGAAGAAATAAGACGAAGAAAAAGAAGAAGCAGATTTCGGAGAAGAAAAGTCGATAAATGAGTAGAAGTCGAAGACGATGAAGATGAAGAATGAAAAGACGAGTAAGATGAAAGAAAAAGAAGAGGGGGAAGAAGAAGACGAAGCTGATTAAGAAGAACTCGGAAAATTCAAAGACACATATGTTCAAGATAAGGAAGGAGACTGGAAGATGAAGATGACAAAGTATGAGAAGGTGAAGATGGGGAAGGAGGCTAAGAAAAACCTGAAGAATAAGAAACCAAAGAAGACAAAGAAGACAAATGCGATGAATTAGGAGAAGGAAGAAGAAGAGGAAGACGAATAAAAAACGGAAGAAAAAGAACAAGAAGAAGTCGAAGAAGACGTTATATATAAAGGAGGATAAGGATTGAGTGTGTGTAAAAAAAAGGTTTCATATAAGCGGGATTTTCGTTGATGTTGCATTAACATTTTGGAATCTTATTAATGACGTTGGCAGAAAACACTTCATTTCGAATCGATAAGGATATCATGAGAGAAATTAGTTTTCGAAACCCTGGATACTTTTTGTGCTATTGTCTCAATCGTATGATATATTCGATTTTGCACGAGTTTAAAAATTAACTTCAAAATTGAAATGAAAATTGATAAATGGAGCAAATCAATTGTTACAATCTAAACTTAAAAGGACTTTTGATTGACATGGGAAGAGGCTACTGGTAAATTTTCTCTCAAAGGATGAGAGGATTCTCTATGACACTATTGATATAATAGAGTATTTTGGTCTTTTTGTACGTACAAGTTTTTGTTAGCATTTGGGCTCCTTATCATTAGAGAAACAAATTAATTTCGATGGAATGTCTTTGGATTTTCACTTTTCATGACTTATGACTGTTTTGTTATTATATCTTCCTTTTTAATTATATTTCCCCTTCGTTTCAAGAGGAGGGTTCATGTTAGAACGGTCGGAAAATATGTGTCAATGTTATCTATGTGCTTTTATTTCACAAGATTCTTTGAAACTGATCGTTTGTGTAAAGATAGCCAAGCCCACAAAAATGTGAAAATATACGTCCGAAAAATTCGAAACTTCCAAAAAATAATTAGAAGAAGAAAAATACGAGGAAAATAAAAAATCAAAAGTCAAATAAAAGGAAGAAGAAGAACACAAAGAAGAAGTAGAAGAACTGGAAGAATAAAAAGCTGTAGAATACAAAGAGGATAGAAGAAAATGGAGAAGATGAAGCAGAAGAAAAATCATTATAATAAAACAAAGAAATTCAGAAGAAGAAAACGAAGAAAAACCGAATGAAAAAAAAAGAAGACGAATACGATAAAGAAGAAGAAGTAGGAGTTGAAAACGATGGAGGATAAGAAGGAAAAGTCAAAGAATATGAAAAACTAAAAGATAAAGAAGAGGGAGAAGAAAAAGACGAAGCCAATGAAGAAAAGAAAAATAGTCGAAGAAGATGAAGATGGTGAACAAAGAAGAATGAAATGTCGAATTTGGAGAAGAAAAAAAAACAACCAAAAGAAGAAGTCGGAGAAGAAAACAAAAACATAGTAGACGAAGTGGAAGAAGGAAAATATGTGGAAAAAAAGAATAAAGAAAGAGAAGAAAACCAGAAGATGAATAATAAAAAGTAGACGAATGTGGAGATGAGAAAGAGACGAAGAAAAACCACAAGAAGAAGAGTTTGGATAAGACAAAGAAGACCAAGGATGAATAAGAAGCAGAGAATGAAGAAGGCTAATAAAAATCGAAAAAGAAGAAGAAGAACTGAGAGAATACAAAGATGATGAAGAAAAAGTCCAAGAAGTAGAAAAATACGATGAAGAAAAAAAACCAAAAGAAGAAGAAGAGGAAGAAAAAGAAGACACAACATAATAGTAAGAAGAAGTAGAATTCGAAGACGATGATGAAGATGAAAGAAAAGGGTGAGGAATCAGAAAATAGAAAGATGTATAAGAGGAGGAAGAAGTAGAAGTCGAAGACGATGAGGAAGAAGAAGGAAAACATGTGGAGATGAAGCAAACAAAAAAAATGTGGAAAAAAATTGAAAGAAAATGAAAGAAAACGAAGAAGAGGACATGAGAGAAGAAGGAGAGATAAGGGTGGAAGACGATGATGAAGAATAAATAAAAGACGATAAAGAAGAAAAACCAAAGGATAAATAACATGAAAAAATGACGAAAAACGATTATGTGAAGACGAAGAACTCGCGTTTGTGTTAGTTCAATTGGTTTCTGAGTTTCATACACTTATTTAGTATTGTTTTTTGAGTTTTTAATTTTGTATAGTGTTTACTTTTTTGGATTAGTTTTATTTTGATCATGTATGTCTTTTTTTTTTTTTTGATGCCTTTCGGCCTTCGAGAATAATCTTAAGCCCAAAGGCCCAGACTAATCTCCCGGGTGGGAGTGACACAGCCCACTTATAATGCCCCACTTGGCCAAGTGCTTGTCCTGGTAATTTTGCTCCCGCGGGGAATCGATCCCTGGCCTAGACCAACAGGGCCGACACTCACCGCAAGAACTTGGTTTTGATCATGTATGTCTCAAGTGGTTGTTCTAATTCTCTTCGGTTTATAACATAAAGTTTTGTATTACGTTTTTTACATCTCCAGGCCCGCGCAAGGCGCGGGATACCTACCTAGTTAAGGTTTATTCGAATATGGACATAGATCCCCATGACATTCTTAAGATTGCGGAAAATGAGGTAATAATTTGAAATCAACACAAATTTGTGATCAAACTAAAATGACATTATTATCGATTAGTTTTAAATAAATTCACCCATGTACTAATTATATTTTTTAAGTATCATCTGGTTTTCAATATATAAATTATCATATATAAGTCATCATATTGTTTTTCTGGTCTATCTTCAACCGAATCTATTATGTGATCAATAAAATTATCATATTTAAGTCATCGTATTTGGGTTATATTTGAACTTTGATATCATATTACATTTTGTGAATTTTGAATTTAAAATCAATTAAGAATGAGTAAACTAATACATATTTCCAGTGTTCTAAAAAAGTGGTCTAGGCGGCCGCCTAAGCGGTGCTTAGGCGTTAGACGTCCATAAACCGTGGCGATTACTTCATAGACGTTAGCATTAAGCGTTATTGTTATTAAGCGGTTCTAGGCGGTCATAGGTGGCTCTAGACGGTTCTAGGTGGTATTAGGCGGTTCATCAAAATTGTTAATCAATTAATATTTTTTTTTGTTCGGTGCATTTTTTGAATTTTTAACTACATTTAATTATATCTATAAGTTTTAATTTCATAAATACATGTTATAAAATTTTATATGTTGTTTTATGAATATATTAAATTTTTTTCGCTAATTTTTATTTATGATTTAATATTTTTGATTTTCTAAATGTATATTTTTGTCTAATTCAAATTTATGATAATTTTTAATGTTTTAGATTGGATATTTATAAGATTTTTTTTTGTTTTGTGTGTAATTTGAACTTTGAATTTATGTTTAAGATTTATAATATTTAAAGTTTATTATTTATGAACTAGCCATAATATTTTATATGCTGCATTCTATAAAATATATATAATATATTAATTTATTTTGAAACGCATAAACCGCCTAAAAATCATCTAGGATCCGACTAGGCGTTTTAGGCACTAAACGTTGTATCATCGCCCTCTTAACTGCTAGCGTTTTCTTAAACACTGCATATTTCTTATATATTTTGAATGTAGGATTATTAACACTAATTCCACCTATGGAATGTATATAATACATTCTATGAAATGAGACCAGATCATATATTGTATAATAAATAAAATAAGAGGAATACAGCGCGCATATAATATTTACAAGTCAATAATTTAGATTTCAATGTTTATCATAACATTATTTGAAGTCAGTTTTCTATATATCGCGTTCACGTTACTTATTATAAATAGAGAGAATTACTCAAATAGCACAAAAACGTTGTGATATGATTAGAGTAATACATAATTTTTAGATATTACTTAAATGATACAAACTCTAAAAGAAATGTCTATTAAGGACAGTTTTAAACTGTAATTAACGATAATATCATTTATATTTTTTTAAGTGAGATATATAGAAGAAAAAACAACATTAATCTCCCATTTCTCTCTGTTTCTCTTGTCGTTTTCTCTTCTAACTAAACCCTAGCCGCATCTCTCACTCTTCTCCTCTCACTCGCCGAATCACCTCAGCTCTGGCTCCGGCGAAGACGCAGTTTTGTTCCCGGATTCCCTCCTCGTCTCAGATTCCGACATCGTTGATACCGGTAAGTATTCTTTTCTCCTTCTTTCTATTCGTCTCCTTCCTCTTCTACCACCGCGTCGACCCACAGTAAGTCTTCTTTTCTCCTCTTTGTCTCCTTCTTTCTCTTCTTCTCATATTTTTATTCTCCCTCTTCATATTCTTCAGATCTAACATTTTTGTGTTGGTAACCTCATCTAATAAGAATACCCGAATCTAGTTTCGTCAAATATTTTTGTTGGTTCATCGTTATTATAGATCTAGGTTATGTCGTATTTATCCGAATTGTTCCTCAGATACAAATTTTTTGATATGTGTTCTTAATTTCGTTGACACTTTTGAGTTTGTATGATATTACTATCTCAATTTGACTCTTAATAGGTTGTTTATGGCTTTGTGGTATCTCTGGTTCAATCCCCTATAACTGGTCAAAACCTGCCATGAAAACCAGTGCCAGAATCATCCACCCTACATTGATGGCTGATTTATGTATATTTGATAGCTGATTTATGTAAACTTGATGGCCGATTTATGGATACTTGATGGATGATTTATGTACACTTGATGGATGATTTATACATACTTGACTTATTTATATTAGATGGCTGATTTATGTAAACTTGATGGCTGATTTATGTTTAGATGATGGCTGATTTATGTTTATATGATGGCTGATTTATGTAAACTTGATGGCTGATTTATGTTTATATGATGGCTGATTTATGTCTTTAAACGATAATGCCATTTAGGAGTTAATGTTTTCAGTGAGATTTATTGTTAATTAAAAAATTTAACGATTCAGTTTCTTCTCGTTACTATCAATTGTAACGATTCAGTTTTTTTTTTGTGATTTATGATAACATTGATACTACAAAACATGTAACTAATCTAGTTAGACATATAGATAAGACATGGTAAGGATTATGTTCTTACTATATTTAGGATTTAGGGTAATATAGATATGACATGTTTATAACTTAGTAATCTAAATGAAAGAATGATATTATGGGCTTATTTATGGATTCTTTTGTATAAATACATGATAAAGAATATATTGTATATTGTATGGATTTTAGGGTTTGAGATGAACATGATAAGAATAAACATACAAAATGTGTAAAACTTACAAATATAACCCATTGTTTTGATGTAAGACATAAAATTATTTAACATCGAAATAAAAATATTAATAGAACCTATCAAATTAAATATTTTTTTTAAAATGCAAACACACAGATTTGAAGTTTGGCTGATTTATTAAGCATTGCAAACACTGTTATGACTGATTTATTAAGGATTGCAAACACCGTTATGGCTGATTTACGAACCAGACCAAACACCGTTATGACTGATTTAAAGTAACATTATTCACGTACGTTATTAAACGCTAAAGAAAGTGTTAAAGATGAGACACTACAAGAAAACACAATTTTTGTGACTATTTTTTTGCAACTAATGCAGAGGCATAATAATCACAAATTAGCGACTAAAAATGTAGTCAGACAATAGTCGCTTATTTGCGACTTTTTAAGTAGTCCCAAATTTGTGACTGATTTGATTCGGTTTAGCAACTCCACTCGATTTTTTAAAATAAACATCAAATAATATACAAAAAAATTCAACACTTACAATTTTTAAAATATAATCATTTTATAAATCCTAAATTATAAACCCTAAACCTCTAACCCTTAATCATAAACTCTAAATCTTAAATTGTAAAATATATTTTTGAATAGCTATAATGATATAAATTCTAAACTCAAACCACAAACCCTTAACCCTAAACCATAAACCTCTAACTCTTAATTATAAACTTGATCAAAATCTTAAATTTTAAACTAAATCTTACACATAAACATCAAATAATATACAAAAAATTCAAAACTTACAATTTTTTTAAATATGATCATTTATAATCCCTTTTATAAATCCTAAATTCTAAACCATAAACCTCTAACCCTTAATCATAAACTATAAATCTTAATTTATGAACTAGATCTTACACATAAACATCAAATAATAAACAAAAAATATAACACTTACAAAAATTTCAATCTAATCATAACATCTACTAAGTGTTACATGTGTTTTATAAGGAATGATTTTGAAAGATAAAATTCTCTCAAATTTTACTTATTTTTAAGTTTTAACATAATTTCGAATTGTTAGATACATAAAATCATTGTAAAATCATATTCAAACCTTCTAAGTTCTTAAAATTTAGGGTTTAGGGTAAATATTTTTTATTATCACAAAATAGTTCTAAATTTGGGACTGTTTAGCAACCCAGTCGATTTTTTTTAATAGTAGTCACAAAATAGTCCCAAATTTGTGACTAAATAATAAAAATAATGAAAACTTCTCATTGGCTAGTTCATTAAGACGATGATCGAGATCCTCCACCGTTAATTGTTTTAATCCAACGGTGGAAGATTTTAAATACTTTTTTTTTAATTGTTTATTCTCCTTCTGCTCTTTCTCTCTCCTTCCCACGATTCTTCTTCTTCCTATGCTGATCTAACTTGTTTTTTTTCTTGCAGATCTAGGCGCAGTCAGAATTTGTCGCCGGAGGAGCAGATTGGCCAGAGGAGCAGATCCATATTTCTACATCAGCTTCTTCTTCTCCAGCCTGCGAGCTTTCACTACAAGAATACATGCGATTTCCGATGGCAATTTCCGTCGGAAATCCGTCGGAAACAACCCTTTCCGACGGGAAATCTCTGTCGGTTCCGGGTCGGAAATTTTTGACGGATTACCGACAGCTACGTTTCCGATGGATATTCCGACGGATGTTAGGTCGGAACAAATCGTCGGAACACCGTCGGAAACCCGTCAGATATTTTTCCGACGGGACATAATTCCGACGTCTATTCCGACGGAAGTTAAGTCGGAAGAAAACGTCGAAACGCCGTCGAAAACCCGTCGGATATTTTTCCGACGGGATTCCGACGGGACATAATTCCAACGGGAGTTAGGTCGGAAGAAAACGTCGGAACACCGTCGGAAACCCGTCGGATATATTTTCGACGGGAGTCCGACGGACAATATTTCCGACGGAATTCCGACGAATTATTTTCCGACGGATATTGAATTTGAGTTTTTTTAAATTATTTAATTAATTATAATTTAAATAAGTATTAAATTATTTAATTATTTCATAAATAATTTAAATGAAAAGAAATTAATTAATAAAAATTCATTAGCATAAAAAAAAATGTATTACATAAAATAAATTAATGTTAAAAAAAAACATGTATTTTAAGAGGTTGGAAAGTTGTTGGGATCGTCGGTGTTGTTCGGAGGAAAGAGATGAGGGAAGGCGTTCTGCATGATCTTCTTAAGCTCGGTGTGTGCGGACTTTAGCTCGTCGACCTGATCGTCATGGTCTTTCACCGTTTGGGTGAGCCTCTCGATCTCGTCTCTGTACCCTGAAGAAGACCGAGGCAAGGAAGAAGACGATTCCTGGGTCGAAAGTCCGCCTAAGCCGGCGAATCGCCCTTTGACTTTCCGAGTTTCATATGAAAACAAAACATCAAAATAATATTAGTAATGAAATTTGGAAACAAAAAAGATAATTGAAAAAAAATTAGAAACTTACATTGAGGACAATGTCGTTGATCTCTTGCCGGGGTAACTCGTTCGAGGACGACGATCCATCGAGAGTGAGCTGCGAGATTCCAATTTCTTGTTCCTGATCCACCTTCTTCTTCTTGCACTTCGCAACGACCTCACGCATGCCAGGATCCTGTATCACACCAGTTTTTTTGTTGGTGTGCCTCTGCTCGATCACTTTGAGGTAGTCGGGAGCTACGCCGTATCTCTTCTCCTGTAAAATCTTGCTAAATACATAATAATAGAAATGATAATAAAAAATGAAAAATTGAAATTAGACTTACCATTTCCATTGCATCCCGTTCGACGGTCTTTGCGCCGCCGTTGTGAATGTACACCCCCTTCCCTCCTCATTCGCTCTTCCGGTTCTTCGTGTTTGTTTCGGAGAGCTTCTTCGTCTTCGACTTGCTCCAATAATCGCAGAAGCCCATCTATACGTCGTCATCGAGGTCCTTCGGCTTGCCCTTGCCGTGCTTCCACTCGTACATGTGGTTCGAGTACGAAAGCGCAGCATACTTGTCGAATTGGGTAAGTACTTCCCTCGTAAGGGAATGGTGCCACGTGAATTCTTGCTACATTTTATAAAAAAAAAAACGTAAATTTGTATTTGTAATTAAAATTGACAAAATGAACTAAAAAAATAATACAAATCATAAATTTACTTACCGCGAAAGTACGGTGCCACAAGTCCTTTTCGTCTTTCGGCATTTCCGAGTACTTCTCGTGCGGTTTCTCCAACAAGTTGTGGAGCATCCGCAAGATCGACTTAGTTATCGCAGGCGACAACTTAAACCTGAAAACATTTTAACAAAATATTTTAGTCCGTTTAATTAAATTCAAAATATTAAAAAATTGAAATAATAATCATAATTTAACTCACCAAGTCCCTTCGTCGAATTTGGGGTCGAGGCGGATGCAATGGTCCCGGTTGGGCTGTTGGACTAGTTGCTCGATGCTAATATGGCTCCGAGCTTCGGATTGCTGTGATCCGTCACGAGCCGTAACCCGAAAACCTCGGGAACGGCGGCCTTGGGAGCCGCCACCCAACTGTAGTGCGTCCTCGTTATTCCTGCGGGAAAAACATAAAATCGTTAGTACATTGAAATCTAAAAATTCTAGAAATTTCCCAAAAACTTCAAAATCACGGAAAAATTTAAAATTTCCCGAAAATTTCAAAATTTCCGGAAATTTTCATAATATCCCGAAAATCCCAAAAATTTCAAAAAAAAAAAAAATTCAAAGATTCCCTAAAAATTCAAAGATACCCAAATTTCAAAAAAAAAAATCAAAAAATTTCAAAAAATTCAAAAAATTCCGAAAATTTAATTAAATTTCAAAAAAAAAATTTAAAAACGTTTTTGTATATAATTATTCAAATTTTTTTAATAAAAATGTTTTTTATACAATTCTAATAATATTTATACCAAAACGTTTTTACAAACTTATAAATTACTAAATCTAAAATTTTAAATTACAAAAACGTTTTATTTAGTAATAAATTCTGAAAAAATCAATTATAATTTTCTAAAACCCTAATAATATACAAAAATGTTTTTTAAAATTCTAAAAATATATAAAAATGTTTGTAAACATTTTTCTAAAAATCAAAACCAACAACCTAATATTTATTTAAAAACGTTTTATATAATCTTAATATTACAAAAACGTTTTATATAATCCAAAAATTATATATACTAATTTTTGAAATTATAGAAAAATTCTAACAACCCTAACAAATTCTAAATACCATTCCCTAATCTCATAAACCCTAATTTTTCATTCCGAAAATCTAACAAATTCTAACAACTATTCTAACAATTCTAATTACTAATCTAACAATGAAAATGAGTGAATTTTTGAAAATTAGAGGGACTTATATGTTGGGATCCATGTAAATTGAATGATTGAGGGTTGAGAAGAGGATTAGGTAGGAGAATTTGAGGATTTAGAAAGGTTTTTCGCAAGAACAGGAGAGGGAGAAGAGAGAAAATCGTCGGAAGAGAGAGAGAGAGAGAGAGAGAGAGAGAGAAGAGAAAAATGAAGAGAAACTAAAGCGTTTCTCGGATATACTTGAATTTCCGACGGTCATATCCGTCGGTTTATTAATTTTTTTTTAATTTAGGCGGTTCAGTTTCCCGCGATCTCGAAAAAATCAAAATCCGTCGGAAATCCGTCGGAAATTTCTGACGGATGTGGGAATATACAGTATATTCCCTGCATGCGTTGCTATTGGCCAGTCAACAGACACGCGTCATAAGTCCAAGATCCGTCGGAAATCCGTCGGAAATTTTCGACGGATTTCCGACGGATCTTGGGTATATATGGGGTTTAGGGTTTAGGGTATGGTTATATGAGTTAGAGACACCTAATGTACATGTTTCAATAAAAAAATAAGAAATTCATCAATGTTAAAAACTTTGCATGAGTTTATAACTTATACAACATCAAAACCTATACAAGATCACATAAATCAACTATACATTATATGAACAGTTCCATGTACGTAATTTTCTAAATTTTATATAACACATTTATATAGTCTATCTGACAATTTCAAAGTATTGTATATACATCATACAATTGTTTGTAACCAATTTCTAAACAAAAAAACCTATACCCTATACCCTGAACCACATTTTTGGATAGAATTTCCGACGGATTTCCGACGGATGTATACTTCCTTCGGCTAAAAACTGGTTTCCTACTGTCTGAAGGTTCATGGTTTAGGGTTTAAATTTCTGACGGATTTCCGACGGATCCTTCGGCTAAAACTGGATTCGGACCGTCCGAACCTTCGGGTAAAACTGATTCCGTCGGAATGCCGTCGGAAATTTCCGACGGATTTCCGACGGATTTAGTTTTAGCCGAAGGTTTAGACGGTCCGAATCCAGTTTTAGCCGAAAGAAATTTCCGACGGATTACCGACGGATGTATACTTCCTTCGGCTAAAACTGGGTTTCGACTGTTTGAACCTTCGGCTAAAACTAAATCCGTCGGAAATTTCTGACGGCATTCCGACGGATGTGTGATTCCTTCGGCTAAAACAGGTTTCAGACTGTCTGGACCATCAGCTAAAACTGAATCCGACGGATTAGTACTTAGGAATTTTTAAAAATTTTAGAAATGGAATATTACAGTTTAGTATATCAAATGTTTAAGTACAAGTATAATTCACATAACTAATGCATTCCACTTAACAAATATATATATATATATATATATATATATATATATATATATATATATATATGAGTTAGAGACACCTAATGTACATGTTTCAATCAAAAAATAAGAAATTCATCAATGTTAAAGACTTTGCATGAGTTTATAACTTATACAACATCAAAACCTATACAAGATCGCATAAATCAACTATACATTATATGAACAGTTCTATGTACGTAATTTTCTAAATTTTATATAACACATTTATATAGTACGTCTGACAATTTCAAACTATTGTATATACATCATACAATTGTTTGTAACCAATTTCTAAACAAAAAAACCTATACCCTATACCCTGAACCACATTTTTGGACAACCGTCGGAAATCCGTCGGAAATTTCTGACGGATTTCCGACGGATGTATACTTCCTTCGGCTAAAAACTGGTTTCCGACTGTCTGAAGGTTCATGGTTTAAATTTTTGACGGATTTCCGACGGATCCTTCGGCTAAAACTGGATTCGGACCGTCCGAACCTTCGGGTAAAACTGAATCCGTCGGAATGCCGTCGAAAATTACCGACGGATTTCCGACGAATTTAGTTTTAGCCAAAGGTTTAGACGGTCCGAATCCAATTTTAGCCGAAAGAAATTTCCGACGGATGTATACTTCCTTCGGCTAAAACTGGGTTTCGACTGTCTGAACCTTCGGCTAAAACTAAATCCGTCAGAAATTTCCGACGGCATTCCGACGGATGTGTGATTCCTTCAGCTAAAACGGGTTTCAGACTGTCTGGACCATCGGCTAAAACTGAATCTGACGGATTAGTACTTAGCAATTTTTAAAATTTTTAGAAATGGAATATTACAGTTTAGTATATCAAATGTTTAAGTACAAGTACAATTCACATAACTAATGCATTCCACATAACAAATATATATTACAAATACAAGTACATATTTTACAATTCCAAGTTTAAAACTACTCTGAATCCGATGATGAGTAATCTGATTCTCCTGAATCGGAAGTTTCACAAAATTCGTCTAATTCTTCCTCTGAATCCTCAAATACTCGATCGTCTGCATGTATGGTGAAATCAACAACAATGTCGACCTCTAGGGAATGCTCGATTGAACCCAAACCAACGGAGCTTTGTAAGAGGGGTTCGTGAGCAGACATCCCATGAACCCTACCTCTCGGGTTTATCGATGTCACTGTAATCCACAGGTCTTGCTTGTTTGTCACCCGATGATAGGGAATGTAGCATACCTACACCATGTACCAATTTAACCACATGAATGCTAAAATGCTAAATTTAAAATTAACGTGAAAGAAAAAAACAAACCTGGTCTGCTTGTGATGCAAGTACGAATGGCTCGTATTTCTGGAGTCGCCTTCTGCTATGTAATGATGTAACACCAAATTGGTCGTGTCGCACACCGCTTCCTACTAATGGTCGTTCCAGTCGCATAAAAATGCAACGCATCTCAAACCGAGCATTCCAGGGTAATGAACATCGAAAATCTCAAGTACGACATCATAGTATACAAGATCACCGGACTGAGTAGATACACCGTAATCTGAAGTTGTCGAACTCCTATCATCCCGAAGGATCTTAAAAGCGTACCCAAGTGTGCTATACATCACATGTGACTGTACGTTTTCTAGTGGAAAGCGCACAATTTCTTCTAACCACGTGGGAAAACTTTGACCGTTAGCCTTCTCGGCCGTCATCTGCACGAATTAAAAATAAATGAGTTAAAGAAATCATTCATTATATATGAAAGTTAAAAAAAGGCAATTAAAACACTAACATAATCTCTTAACCAACGTCCGAACTCTTCCTGTTTGAGCTCGAGTAGCTCATCCTCTATTTTTTTGGATATTCATAACGTTGATAAGCCATATACAAGCTGTGACATTGAAACGATCATCACGTTAACATATATATATAATGAATGACCTAATAAGTAATTAATAATTTGGTTCAATATAATACCTCTCATATTCTTCAATTCCGTCGCAGTTTGTAAGAATATACATACGCAAATGATCCCGCTCATGTAACGAAAGTCTCCGCTTCTTGCATTTTCCACTAAGTCGTCCAATATCTAAGAATATATGAGGAACATCGACATGATAGAAAGGTAGTACTCCTCCGTCATCATGTCGAGCTGCTCTACGACTCTTCGTTTTCACTTGTGATGGAAAGTAGAACTCGGAAAAATGTGAGGATTCTCCATTGATGCTCTGTGCAACAATAGAACCTTCAACTCTGCTCAAATTTTTTACCTTCTCCTTTAGATGAAACATATATCGTTCGAAATGATACATGCAACGGTACTGAACCGGGCCCCCTAACTATGCTTCTCGAGGGAGATGAATGGTTAGATGTTCCATAACATCAAAGAAGGAAAGCAGAAATATCTTCTCCAAATTGCAAAGGATTACTGGTATATTATCCGCAAGATTGCGGATACCGTCTGATGTCAGAGAGCGCGAACATATATCTCGGAAAAATACACAAATCCCTGCATAATATGGATAAAAAATGAATAAATAAATACTAAAGTATATTATGTAAAGTATTAAAAAATAAATTTAATGATTGTACCTGCAATTGCTTCGTGGACATTACGTGGTAGAAGACATGCAAAGGCAAATGGAAGTAGGCGCTGCATCACCACATGGCAATCATGACTCTTCATCCCAGTAAACTTCCCTTCTCCATGATCAACGCAGTTCCGAAGGTTAGATGCGTATCCATCCGGGAATCTAACAATTTCGGAAATCCAGTAAAAAAATGCGGTCTTTGAAGGTGCATCCAAACGAAAAGCGGGGACCGGAGGCTTCCCGCTCCCTATCACATGTAGTGCTCTTCGAGAAAAAATATATGGCAAGTCCAATCTAGACTTCAGATTGTCCTTTGTATTCCCTTGGACATTGTGAACGGTGTTCATAATGTTGTCGAAAAAAATCTTCTCAATGTGCATTACGTCTAGATTATGTCTCAAAATATGGTCCTTCCAATAAGGCAAATCCTCTTATGCCAATTATGTACGTTGCCAAAACCATCACAATCAACGGTTCTCTCTGCACCAAAATCTCTGAACTGAGTCAACAAATACTCTCCATTTAACTCTGGAGGTGGACCATCAAATACTTTACGGTTCTTCCTAAACAATGTGGTGCTACGACGATAAGGATGATCGCTAGGTAGGAATCGCCTATGACAGTCAAACCAAGAGGTTTTGCGTCCGTGCTTCAATTGGAACGCATCAGTGTTATCTTGACAGTACGGGCACGATAACCTTCTGTGAGTTGTCCATCCTGATAACATGCCATATGCTTAAAAATCGCTGATGGTCCACATAAGTATCGACCGCATGATGAAATTCTAGTGACAAGAAACATCAAACGCCTCAACACCTTGGTCCCATAACATTCGCATATCATAAATCAATGGCTGAAAAAACACATCGAGTGATCTCTTCGGATGCTCTGGTCCAGGAACGAGAATGCTAAGGAACAAGAACTCCCTTCGCATGCACAAAGATGGGGGCAAATTGTAAGCTGTTACAATTACTGGCCATAAAGAATATTGCCTGTCGTGCTTCCCAAAAGGGTTTAAACCATCGGTACATAATCCGAGGTATACGTTCCTCGCCTCATACGCAAAGCTGAGATACGTAGATTGAAAATGTTTCCATGCTCCTGCGTCTGACGGATGGGCGATTTCTCCATCCGTTGTATGCTATGCATACCATCTCATTGCTCCCGCTGTGCGCTCTGACTGATATAACCTCTTCAATCTCTCTGTTAACGGCAAATACCACATCCGTTTATATGGCACTTGCACTCTTCCACCTGTTTCTTTATACCGAGGTTTGCGACAAAAACGACATGACGAACGGTCAGCGTCCTCTCTCCAGTATAGCATACAGTTGTCGATGCTTACATCTATCATCTTATACGGCAATCCTAGACCTTGAACAAGTTTATGTATCTCATAGTATGATGTCGGTGCAAGATTATCTTCTTGCAAAATGTCTTTCACAAAATCAGCGATTGCATCCACGCACTCCTCACTCAAATTGAAATTCGTCTTAATACCCATCATCCTAGTTGCAGTTGATAAAGGGAAATGTCCACCTCTACACCCATCATATAACGAATGTTTAGCAGCGTCTAGCATATCAAAGAATCTTCGAGATTCTAAGTTAGGTTCTTCTCCTCTATCTCCATACTCAGCAACCGATGGTATACTTTCACGAAATGCATCGTTCACCATCTGAACATGACCTACAGTACTTTCTACTTCCATTGCGGGTTCTTCTAAGCTAGCGTTATCCCTAATATACTGTTCACTAGTACTAGCATTATTATCTACCATTGTATCATTTTCTCCATGATAATACCAAATCTTGTAACCCGGCATAAACCCATGACAATAAACGTGTGACCATACTTCCTCTATCACGATTAATATACGATTCCCACAATTCTTACAAGGGCAGTATATTTTACCGGTTTTTTTTTGCTTTCTTATGATTACCCGCAAATACCATGAATTCCTGCATACATTCTCTGAATTCTTCCGTAACTAGGCCCGTGTCTGGAATTTGATGAGGCTTGTCCATCCATGATCGAAATTAATTATAAGGATCGGAAGAAGACATTTTCGTAAGGAATTAGATAGGAGAACTTTTTTTGTGTTTGTAAATGAAAGGGTGGATACGTTTTTATAAGGAAATTGTGCGCGTTTTCCGACGAATTTCTGATGGATTTCCGAAGATATTATCGATGTCGGCAACCATGTCGGCAACATCAGAATTTGTCCGAAATCCGTCGGAAATTGTCCGACGGATGGCCGTCGTCGAGAATCCGTCGTTAATGATGTCGGCAACATCAGCATTTGTCGAAAATTGTCCGACGGATAACCATCGTCGGAAACCCGTAGCAAACCTGTCGGCAACATCATCATTTGTCAGAAATCCGTCGGAAAATCGTCGAAAATGTTCGACGGATTGTCGTCGTTGGAAATCCGTCGGACAATTCCGACGGATTTCCGACGGGTAATGTTTTCCGACAGATTTCTGTCGGATAATATTTGGGGTGTCAATTAGGGCCAAAACAAAAACAAGAATTATGGGTGTCAATTAGGGATAATATTAGGGGTGTCAATTATTGCCGTCGGAATTTCCGTCTGAAATCGCCCTGTTTTCTTGTAGTGTTCTTCTTCTCCAGCCGGCAAGCTTCTTCTTCTCCAGCCGGCGAGGCTTCTTCTTCTCCATCCGCCGACGAGGCTTCTCCTCTTTCCAGATCCAGCCGTCGGCGATGAAGGAGCAGATGCGCCGGAGTGCATATGAGCAGAACCGCGGAGGATCAGATGCCGGAGAAGATCGGGGATGCAGACGGAGGAGCAGCCGCCGGCGATGCATCGTTTTTTTTTTGTAATTAATTAATTTATTAAATAATTTTTTTTTTTTGAATTTTGTTTTAGATTTTTTTTTAAAAAATATTGTTTTACAAGTAGTCGCAAATTTAGTATTTAAATTAGGACTGATATTAGAGTCACATATTAGTCGCAAAAGAGCGACTGTTTTGCGACCAATGTATTTAGCGACTAATTATTTGCGACTAATTTTTTTAGTCCTAAAATAGTCGCAAATGACTTATTTGCGACTATTTTGTGACTATTTGGTAGTCGCAAAAACTGTGTTTTCTTGTAAAGAGAGAAAGGGGAAAAAAGAAGAAGAAGAAAAAAAAGAAAAGCACTAATCGATGTTCATGTTTCTCTTTTATTCTCAAATTCGTGATTTTATACTATATGTTTTCTCATTGGAACATTTATACCACATAGTCGCAAAAGAAAAACTTTTAAGTACTTTTAAAAGAGGTTGAATTTTTAATTAAATATATATTAAAGAAAATTTTAATATACTTATTCAAAAAGGGAATATCAATGTGCGTAAATATATATATGTAGAAGAATAATTTCATCCATAATATGTTTTTGAAAATTATATTAATTGCATATTAAAACCATTTTAGTTTGAATTAAACTAATTTAAAACTCTGAAAGCATAACAATAAAATAAACAAAAATTAATTTTTAATTTTAAAACATCATAAATATAAATATTAAATAATACAAAAAAATCGTGTTATTTAATCATTCTCTCCAAACTAATTGTTGGGGATAAATACGATACTTCCTACGTAGACGAATTACGTGTTGCCATGTGTCGTCCATGGCTTTTTTATAAGTACGATCCCCATGTCAAAATGGACCTTGTTTGGGCTTACGACCCAAACACCCCAGACTTTTAGGGTAATACAGATATGACATGTTTCTAATTTAGTAATCTAAAAGAAGAAATGATATTATTGGCTTATTTATGGAAATTCTTATAAATACATGGTAAGGATTATATTGTATATTGTATGGGGTTTAGGGTTTGAGATGAATATATTAATGGTAAATCTACAATATATGTAAAGCTGACAAATATAACCCATTGTTTTGATGTAAGACTTAAAATTACTTAACATTGAAATAAAATTATAAATAAAACCTATCAAATTAAATAAATTTATTAAAATTGGAAACACACAGATTTGAGATTTGGCTGATTTACAACTGCCGGATTTGAGGTTTGGCTGATTTATTAAGCATTGCAAACACCGTTATGACTAATTTCCGAACCAGACCAAACACTGTTATGGCTGATTTACGAACCAAACCAAACACTTGTTGAAGAACATGTAGCTTAGCTGAATCTTATAGCTTCACAACTCCAACCCATAATCCTCCATTATCATCTCCACAAGATTGTTGTAGGTTGTCTCTTCGTTAACTTCTAGAACTCTACACCCTCTCTTGTCGGCGTTGAATACATATCGATTTTTGAGAACCCATATACCGCAAACAATTATTATCGAATCTATCCTCTCCGAAATTTAGATTTGGTATAAAGCTCGAAAAAAATGTAGAATGATGAAGAAGGGAGAAGATGAAGAACAACGACAAAGAAAACGGCGGACGGCGGCTAAACCTAATAATGTGTTTAGAGCTGATGTAATCTTTATTTTGCTGACATGGAAACATGCCAACGAACTCATAAAACAACCATATAAAATCAGCCATTAAACAAAACTATATAAGTCAGTCGCCACTAAAAGACTATTTAAGTAATTAAAAAGTTTATGAAATCAGCCATTAAACACACAAAAATCAGGTGGAAAAAATAAGCCAGCCGCTACATCATATAACCCAGTCATCAATAGCATACTATTACAGTAATTAATATTTCGCTAATTAGTCAGCCGTAATTGGGCCAACTTTTAAGTAAATCGGTCTTATTACGGCTGATTTACAATAAGTCAGCCACAATAAACTTGCATAAGTGTGCCGTTGCAAAATAAATCGACCACATAAGTTAGCAGATTAACGATAAATCAGGCGAGTAACAATAAGTCGGCCATGTCAAAGCAATAAGTCAGCCAAAGTTTTCATAAATCGGTCGTCAAAATAAAAATCAGCCGTGTCGTGTACTCCTAAGTCAGCCGATAATTCATAACTCGGTCGAGTTTCATATAAGTCTGTCGTGGCCTCTGGTTGACTTATGAATATAAATTAGCCGACCAACTAATAAGTCGGTCGTTATTTTAAATCAGCCTCTAGTTCTGTAAGTCTGCCGTCACTACAGCGAGAAATTTCTGCGGCAGACTTTCATAATACATGTAGGCAGTTTTTGTGCCACGTATGCGTCACACCTGTTTTTTCGCTGATGTGGAAAAAAAGTAATGGCATTCCTGTAATTACGTTTTTGTTATCAAATGCTTATAAGTGCATTATGGGTATGGAAAACACTTCAGTAATAATAAAAAAAAATTGTACTAGTCTAGTCATTTTACCTAATTTATGTACTATTTAAGTAACTCTCTCTTATGAATAAAAGGATTAAGAGAAATTGCAACATCTACTAATACTTAACATCAAAATTAACTCCACTTTTTAATTACTATCCACATACACTATTTACAATAAAAAAGACTACCATACTCCTAACTTTTCTAACTAATTACATTTTGTCTTTTCTCTTTCATCATTCACTATTCACTATAACACCGGCGGACGACGATAACACCGGCGGGCGATAACACCGATAGGCGACGATAACACCGGCGAGTGACGATAATACCGTAACACCGCCGGACGACGATAACACCAGCAATGATAAATGGATTAACACTATAATTTATGATATGATAACTAGATTAACTTGACAATTTCATAAAAATGAACATGATAACTGGTTTAACATGACAATGTTAATGATACTAATTATATGTTAACGATACTAACATATGTGTTTTCTAGTAATGAACAGTGGTCGTCGAGTTTTGATGAATAGTACCACTGGCCGTTTGATGAACAGTGTTGCCGGATTCTCCTGTCAGAAAATGAGTTTCAGACCAATGGCATTTAATTATTAAAAAGTCCAAAAAATATTTTGAGTTTAATCATTTTTTCTCTTTCTTACTTACTTAATTTCCAAAAAGTTACTAATACTTACCTAATTTTTTGGTCAATTTATCATATACACTAAATTCACTCAATGATTAAAGCCATGATTGTTTGCATGGTTTTTAGTTTTTGGATTATGGCTTTTAGTTTTTTTCTTTTTGGATTTTGGTTTTTGAATTTTTGGGTTTTGATTTTGCTGTAGATTTTAGTTTTTAAAAAAAACTTGAATGGTATAATTTATTTAGTTTTTGGTTTTTTATCTATATTATTTTTATAAAACGTTTTTATGCTTTTTAATTTTACTTTTTATTTTATGTGTTTAAAGTTACTAAAAATTAAACATATACAAATTAAACATATAAGCATATCACAAATAATAACTCACAAAATTTATAAATAAGAATAAAAATTATAAATAAAAATGCACATAGGTTTATTTCATAAAGTTAAAAAAGCAAGTACATTATTTCAAATTATTGTAGAATAAGATTTTTTTTTGGTTTTGGTGTGTAGAAGAGGGAGTATGAGAACTTTTATCTTATATAGAAAATAGCATTTATCTAATTATTTATTGATAAAAAATAGCAGTTTTTAAAAAAATATATATTTCTTAAAAAATAGAAAACAACTCACGGCAATTTTTATGTAAAAACCCATAAATTGTGGTTTTTAGTTTTTGTTTAAAAATATTAGAAACTTTGAAAAACTAGTTTCCCTACATTTTAGGGAATGTATTTGTTCAAAAACTTGAATGCCTAATAAATTGGTTTTTTAAAAACAAAAACCAAAAACTATTTCAAAAACCACAAACATTCAAAAACTAACACATCATTAATGAATTCATTTATTTATGATCATATGCTATGACCAAATTAATTTATTTTTTCTAAATATATTGTACAAGATATTTTCAGATTTATCTATAATCATATTTTTCTTTTTGAATTTTATATTTTCTCTGATTTTGGAAAAACGAATTAACAGTAATAAATTACCAACAAAATTGATATTTTCGTTTTGTAAATTTTATATTTTCTTATTATTATAAAATTTTATTAGATTTTCTTAATTGTCTCTAATGTAATAACATAAATACAAAAAAACAAAAGAAAGTAACAAAAACAAATTCAAATTCAAATTTTTATTTTTCAGATTTTATATTTTCAGAATTATCTCTATTATAGTAACATAAAAACATATTAACAATAAAAAAAGTAAACAAAAAAGAATCAACAATAAATAAAATAATATTTTCCTTTTTAATTTTTATTTATTTTGAATTTAATAAAATAAAAAAGTACGAGTAAGATTTATAACAACAGTAGATATTAACGATGTTAAATTTTAAATTGATAATAAAATAAAATTGACAGAATTTATCACTTAATTTAACAATTTTTTTTTGCATTTAAAGTTAACAATTTTGGATATGGTGTTCTTGATATCTAGATACATGTTCGGGATAAAATGGTGTTTTCTATAAAGAATGGTAATGTTTAGTCGTATTATCACAGAGCATATTTGTTTGTGAAAGTTGGAATATCAGGACCCATTAGGGAACAACCTATGTCTCCTTTACCTTTTCAACGCATTGACTTCAGTTGTGAGTCTTGTGACATAAATACAGATCTGAGGGAAAAATAATTAGGAGTCTATGTTTTTAAAAAAAAAATTTTGGTTGGTTCCGACTTGCAACTACACATTCCAACTTAAAAAATATATCTATAACTACATCAAGTATTGTAATTACATGTTGACAAGTTATGTCACCAACACCATAACCATCAAATTACAATTTCTTAACGTTAATCTCTAACATTATCCGTCTAAATCCGACTAAATTGAGATTAACTCAGTTTATACCCAACTAGATAAGTACCCGCGTATATGCAGATTTATAATTAAATATTTTATAACCCATAAAAAAAAAACTAAAAACGAAAAATAGAAATCAAACTTAGATCACCCATGAAAATATATAATATATAAATTTAGAAACGATGGAAAAACTAAATAGAAATTAGAGGTTTATATAGAGGTGAGAAATTAGAATTTTTTTCTTTTTAGGATTAATTTCTTTAATATAAATGGAAAAATTAAGATTTTTTTTTCCATTTTTATATTAATTTTACCTCTTATGATAAATTTTTTAATTTTTTTTTGTAAAATTACAAATTATGAATCGGTTATTAAAGTTTTAGAATTTTTAAGTTTTTTTATTATTCGATTTTATTTTTTTACAACTTGAATTGACATGTGTCGCGATCAGATAAGTTAACAACATTGAAACATTCAGCTTTATATAATAAGATTTCTTTATTCTAAACTGAAATATAGGTTTTTCTTTTTTATTTTGTTGGTTTTTATTCATTTTCGTTTTAGGTTTGTTATATATTGTTTAATTTCCTTATTCTAATCTGAAATATGGTTTTTTCTTTATTTTAAAAAAAATTAGCTTTTATTTATAATTTTTGTTTAATTTTCTTAATCTAAACATAAATACTAATTTTTCTTTTACCTTTTAAGATTATGAATTGATTATAAATATTATTTTTATTGTCAAAATCTAATGGATTAACTCGACACGTGTCGCGATTTTGCAAGTTACTAATTTTGAATAATTCTCCTTTATATATATAGATATTAATAATTTTCATTTTTTAAGTTTTATTTTGTCATAATGGAAATGATTATAAACTTTTAAGTTTGGTCGTATATTAATAATTTCTTTTTAAATTTAGAGTATATTTATAATTTTCTCTTTTTAATTTTGGTTGTGGTTGTAGATTATAACATTTTAAGTTTTCTTTTGTCACTTTCCTTTATTATAAGTTTTCTTTAGTTATTCTTGTTTTTTTATTTTTTTAAGTTTTCTTTTTTCATTTTCCTTTATTATAAGTTTTTCATATTTATTTTTGTTTTTTTCGTTTTTTAAATAAGTTTTCTTTACTTATTCTTGTTTTCTCTTTTTGTAATATTGCCTTTTTAGTTTAACATTTTTTAATATTTACTTTAATTCATTTTTATTTTTTTTAAATTAAATTGACACATGTCAAGATCTAAATTAATAACCATGACAAATGTCACAATCTCGTGATTAATAATTATCTTACGTGTCAAGCTCACGTCGAGGGATCCAGATTTATATAATAAGATTTGATTTTAACCAAAATTCTTAATTTTTGGGTCGGGGCAGAAATCAATTTATATCGGATCGACTTAAAAGCAGGTTGAGTATAAACCAAGTTAATTCTTGTTTAGACGGATAACGTCAGCGATTAACGCTAAGAATTTTTAACTTAATGGTTATAGTGTTGACAACATAACTTATGTTAGTTGGTGCATGCCACCATGTGATTATAATATTTAGTGTAGTTACATATACATTTTTTGGGATATGTAGTCATGTGATAAACAATGATTCGTGTAGCTGACAATCATTTTGTTTTAGTGGATAAGTGTTTACTGTTTACGAACTCATTTACCAAAAATAACATTCATTTTTTTTTCTCATGTGATACTAGTTGTAATGACAACACATAACCGTGGTAAACATTTTTTTGTAAGAGAAAAAGCGTTACAACTTCCATACTTGCAACAAAATAACACCAAAAAAATTACATAAATTTATATCGTCGTTGGATGTTTTTTTAGAAAAAATAATACTATTAAGAACATGTGAATCAATTCAATTTCCAATCGGAATTTATAAACTCTGATCATGATTGATCCATTTTCTAAACCTATTAAACGTAGTTTATGCAGTTATTTGTTGAAAAATCAAGAGCACCTCTTTTATTGCTTGCAATTATACTTCTCAAATATAGGCTACAACATGAAATGAATTCCTTAGCTTTGAGTTTACTATTCGCTAGGAATTTCTCATTCGTCATCACACCTCAACATCTTTGGACTAGGATATAAATCAGGTGCAGTGCCAGCAACCACAGTAATTCTAGCTCCAATAACGTAAATTTAAGTTCTTGCTCTTAAAAAGCCCGTAGTTGAAATTCGGGATGGATTGGTCAATCTGCCTCATAGTGTGCATTGGTCGACTTGTCCTTGGCGATATGCTTCTACTCTCGATTGGCCGGATCATGCCTATGACATTGTTACTTTGAAGAAATTAGAGTGCTCAAAGCAAGCATACACTATGTATACATTAGCATGAGCTAATATTATAAGATTTCGATTCTAGTGTGTTGGTCTTCGGGATCAGAGTAATTACTAACATAAACAACCAGGAGCATTCATATTTCATAGCCATATGTGAAGTTCATGGATTTGAAAAAAAACGAATAACTGGGAAAAGATTTGCAAATGATATTTTCATTGATCAAGAACGAAAGTTGAGAGCTCAAAAACGATCATATATTGTCCTAGTCCCGACCATAAACGATGCTGCCCAGCTATATCAAATGTTGCTTTTAGAACTCTTTTGATGACCATGTCGTTTGAGATTTTTTTCTTATAAAAAATAAAACAATTAGAAATATACGAATCAATCTGATTTCCGAACGAAGCTTGTAAAATCAGATCATGATTGACCCAAAAGATCATCAATATGTTGATGTCAAAAAAAAAAAAACACCAATGTGGCAACTTTCTATTACCAACCGTTCTTTGACTTTCTCGTAAGCTTTTTAAATATCTCTGGACTTTCTATGGCCGAAGAGTTTGATGGTTTCGTTTACATTCACGTTGCCTCATCAATGCCGTGACTCAAAATTCAAAAATATTATTTTCTTTTTGTTATATGAAACCAACGAGTGTCCTTCAAACGTTCTAGATCGATTCTAGGATTTTGCTTTATGCTTCAAAAAATAAAAAAAAATAAAAAATAAAGTTTTGAATATGGTAATTGCCTAATTGGCACCATGTTCATGGGCCAACCAGTTCCCAGCTAGTCCTCACCACAACATTAAAAGGAGGAAAAATTAGACACACGCTTAACTATACGAATTGGTTATAACTTAGATGTTTAGATTTCAAAATTAATTACTAATTACCAGAGTAGCTTTATCGAGAACCTCATGACATATTAGGTTAGGTTATGCGTGGACCGAGTAAATAAAGCATGATTAGAGGTGCAACGATCACTAAATGAGTTACAAATACAGGAAAAGTTGTGTTGCGTTACAAATACAAGTTAGGAGATGTCGAATGGATTGTTCTGAGATGCATGGTTTTACGAAAGTGCTCCATTCGCCCGCGCGGGCGTGGGCTAGTGGTAAGAAGGAAGGGGAAAGAGATTAAAAGGCTTATCCACCTGAGTTTGAACCCTGACAACTACAACACTAACGCGCGGGTGTCACAGGTCTTCACATGGCTCCTCGTGGCCCCGGGATTAGTCGGCGCTCATGGCCCTTTGACCCGAGAATCAACTAGGGAGAAAAGTTCCCGCGACCTGACTTGGAGCTCATGGGAGTCCGTTGATCCGAATTACCAGAGTTATCAAAAAAAAAAAGTGCTCCATTCCAAATTATAGGCATTTATTCAGGTCATGTCAAACTTCTAAGATCATCATTTAGATTGTGATTTTTTTTTTTTTGATAACCATATAATCTACTTTTACCAATCGAGTAATCTTTTATGGTGAGTGTAACCGTCGAATAGTCCACTCCACCAAATTTTATAATTGGTCTAAAGCATAACACAATTTCGACAAGCCAAATGAAAGTGGTTAAATAATTTCACGCTTGTGCAGAATCGATCATTGGTCTAGATATACATGGTAACTCCTCAGGAAGTGGGAACCATTATCTCAATATCACTTAATTTATCATTTGTTATCTTCTTGCTTATTATTTTTTAAAGTTATTAAAGAAAGATTTTTACGGTTTATTCCTTTTTTACTATCGTGTTAAATTTTTAAAACCGATTTGTTTGGCTCGTAAGAGTAAGAAGTGGGGTTGGTTTACATTTTTATTTTGTAGAAGTCCATTACTCTTGAAGGGTACATTGTAACATCCGTGTTCCGCAAATTCTGCCAAGTGTAGAAAATGGTTAAAGGCGGGATGAGTTTTACCGAGAAGAAATGGGGAAAAATCAATGGGGTTTACTGAGGGAAGTCGTAATCAACTGAGGAAAAGTTGGAAAAGGCTAAGGGAATTCTAATGTTTGAAGAAAACTAAGTGTTTCGAGGAAAACTAAGTTTAGCCGGGGAATTTTGTGTTTAGCCGGGGAAATCAGTCAGTTCGTGTGATTGCCGAGCTAAAACTAACTTCCGCCGAGCTGGATGAGTTTTTACCAAGCAAAAATCAGCCGTCCGTGAATTTCGGGAAGTTTAGCCGGCTATTTCAGATACGCTCAGTTTTTCGGGGAATATGTTGAAATTCGGACAAGTTTGGTTAGGACCAGTCAACTTGTGTCGGTTTCAGACAAGGTTGGTAAGCAGTTATCGGGGAAATTTGATAATCCGCTGGAAGAAATTAAGCAGAAACGGCTATCTGACTTAAGCGCTTGGGGAAAATGCGCGGGAGCGGTTATTGATATGATCGATCGAGTAAAATCGCAGAAACGGTTATTTCTCGGGGAAAAAGACGGGCATAAACGATTTTAGTCGAATAAGTAAGGAAATGTGATCGTGGGCAGTTTTCTTCGAGGAAACGAGTAACTCGCCTATTTAAAGAAGGTCTTTGGCTCATTTTCACGCGAAATGAACTATGAAAGAACGAGAAAAAGAGTTTAAGAGAAATAACTAAGAGAAAAGTCAGTTATCCGAGAGAAATTTGATTATAGTCGAGAGAAAAAGGTTTAGCCAAGACATCTCACGGGGAATCTGCGTCTGGGATCGGCTAAGGAATCCGGGGAAAGTTTGATCGTGAGTCTAAGCACAAGAGGTGTCAGAATCCGATGAAACTAAGGTGAGTGCGTGACCGTAGCTATATGACTTGGGTCGTTTTCATGCTTAGATTATGTAGTTTGTTTGTTTGGTTGGTTGCGATTGCTTGTCATGTTCATTATTCTGCTGGCTATCCGTGATATTCGATCTATCCAAGGCAGGCTCTGAGGCCAAGTAAGTCAAGCATGAGCTTGCGGCCCTTATTTTAAAATAAAAAGTTTCGACCCTAAAATTCTTTAAAATAGTTTTAGGCTAATGGTATGTGTTTAGCACTATATGTCATGAGTTCGATTTTCATGAAATAATTTGTTTTTAATTTAAATAAACCAATTAAAACCAAAAACCAAAAATCTGTTTAGGCTAGGGAAGATAGAGAAGCCGTTGAGGCTGCAGCTAGGGGGTTAGGAATATGTGGTTGTGAACATGTTTAATCTTTGAGATTGGGAACGGATCGTGGTTGTGGTGCTCATATACCTGCATAATTTTTCCACGGCTTAACTAGTTATTTTGAAAACAAACAAAAAAATGTAAGTTACTTTCGGATTTTTTTATTTCTTTTGATATTCTTGTTGCTTTGTTATAGTAGTTTTGTTTTGCCTCCCTATTTTATTGTGTTCTGTGTGATGGAAGTCATAAAGCAATTATGATTTAGTCCCTTTCTTTCTTATTCGATTTACAAATTTTGTGCAAATTTTTTAACAAATCATATAGATGCGAGATAATATAACTAATAAATAAGATTTCTTAGTCAAGAGATATTTTCGAAACCAATTTTTTTTCTTTTTAGTGGAGTTTTGTTGTTAAATGTGAGATTCATTTTATTTTTGCTTATTTACATAAATTTTGAGAGATTTTTACTTAGAAAAAAAGCTTTTGTTTTATTTTTTTCTAACTAAATAGAATGAAATATGCGATCAGATGATTTTGTGTTCCGCCGTGGAGGAAAATCACCGTCTGATCTACTATATGATGAATCTGGTTCAGATTCTGGTGGAGGAAAACTTGTTCCGTCGAACAATTTTATTTTTTGAATGAATCACTACAAGAAAACACCCATTTTGCAACGAACGCAATCGTTGTAAAATCGTTGCAAAAGAGGATTTGCATCGAATTGGCGACGAATTAGAGATCGTCGTTAACTGATCGTCGCAAACCACAAATCGTCGTAAATTCGTCGGGAAAGTGCGAGGGAAAAAACTTCGTCGCTAAATCGTCGGTAACTATTCGTCGCGAAATCATCGCAAATATTACATTGAAATTACGACGAATATAAATACGTCGTAAAAACGATGGAAATTCGATGGCAAATATTTCATTGTTAATTCGATGGGAAATTATTTTCGTCGTGAATTCGTTGTTAATAAATCGTCATAAAATCGTTGCTAAATAATAGTCGCCAAATCGTTGCTAATGAATCGTCGCAAAATCGTTGCTAATAATTCGTCGCAAAATCGTTGCCAATAAATCGTCGTATAGTCGTTGCTAATAAATCGTCGTATAATCGATGTAAATTAGCCACGATTTGCCATCGATTTAGGAACGATTTATATATGATTTTTATTATTATTTTTAAAATTTTATTAAATTCGAAATTATAAAATAAAAATTATAAAAATAATATATAAAAATATTTTTTATAAAAAAAAAATATTATATTTGTTACAAAAAAAAAAGCAAAATTAGAAATCGAAATCCTAAATCTATATAACTATATCGTAATCGTCGAGATTTACATCGTCTTCGGGACGTCTCGACGAACTGGATGGTCCTGCCGTTGCCTCTGCCGCTGCCGCTGCATCTGCCTCTGCTCGGAGTCTTCGTTTTTCCCGTAGCATGGCCTGCATTGTCGGGTTTCCTGTTGCCAAGATGTCGAAGAGTTCGTCATTCTGCGTAGCATCCTGTTCAACCCGGTGCTGAAGACTCGCAATCCTCGCCTGATATGCATGAGACTCGGTCTCAACCCGCTCCTGAAGACTCGTAATCGTGGCACGTAACACGACTGGATCATCTTCTGGCGATCGTCGTCGCGGAGCATATGAAGAAGCAGCCGAGACATCTCGAATAGATCCCATCCCGACAACCTTCCCCTTTCTCTTAGGGGCAACCTATATTTAAATTTACAATTAGAAAACTTTATAAAATCAAAAACTAAAAATTAATAAGTACTAACTATTCTATATACCTGCTCGAAGATCCGGTCAATATCGGGTGTGGTCAACCCTCCAGACATGACCGACGAACCACCGGGAGATAGCTGTTGAGAGAGCTGTGTCTCTCGTTCGGTGACTTTGGAAGTCACCTCATTGAAGATGTGCTCGGCAGCCTCGGAAACAAAGGAACCATCCTTCTTCCGGTGCGTCCGCTCAAAAACCCTTGTCATCGGAGGGAGTACACCTCCGTCTTCGGCGGCCTAAAGAAAAAAACTATGTTATTGACGAAGTAAATTAAATAAATTACTTAATTTAAATAAATTAAATTACCATCTGTAGACGAACACCCGCAAAAGGTGTTTGTCCATCTGTATGAGGCATAGCCTTGAGTCTCCCGTCCGAATCAATGGTGTTGCGGGAAGCCAAACACTTCTCAGCAGTCGTGATGGACTTCGGATCCATCCAATACCGCACCAAGCCGTCCCAAACGGCTTTATCCATGTGCAGGGGCTTTGCTTCGTCGCCATCCTTCTTCCATGCTTTCTTCCACTCACCAACCACGCCTTGGATACGAAACTTTACTCTCTCGAGAAATAAAGTTTTAACCTCCTCATGAATCAAAAGATCCCAATGATATTTTTGCTGCATGAGAAACAAAAATAATTACATATTTTATAAAATTAAATTAAATATATATTTAAATATAATTAAATTAATTAAGGGAGAAACAAATATTTTTTCCATAGGTACCGCAAACATCTTGAACCATGTCTCCTTGACGTGTTGAGGAAGCTGGGAAAAATTGGTATGCGGCTCGATAAAAAAAGACTTGATGATGTCGGAAACGGTGCGTCCAACTTTGGATTCAACTCCAAACCTGAAACAAAAAATTGTAAAATTTTGAATTGTTAGAAATATATATAAATATGTAATAATAAATGTAAAAATATATATATTTATATATATTACCATTCCGACCCGTCAGTATGATCCGGATCTAATCTTTTAAGCCTATGACGCCCCGGCTGTGCAAGCAAATCATGAACCGTCATGTGTGCATACGGGGCCGGGGCATGGCCTCCAAATTGCGGAATCTGCGGTGGTTGTGGAGGCGGCGGAGGTTGCGTCACCGGGACGAAATCCATCTTTGTAGCCTCAGAAGACGGAGGCAACCCGGTACCCGAAGCATCACCAATATCTCTCAAAAACTGAGCGTAATGTGCACGACGCTGGCCCATCTGCATAAAAATGAAAAAAATTACTATCTATAAACATCCGGGCAGTCTGCTATTTTTTCTAATTTGATACCGTTTCTACCGACCTAAATTGTTTAATTTTTATCTATACTAATTAATTAAAAACATTAAAAAAAAAAATTTACCTTTTTCGCAAGGAATTCGGAAAGAAGTTATGATCAGTTTTTTTTTTGATTTGTTTGTAAATGAATTTGCAAGAAACTCGCGTGTATATATAAGATTACGTATCGTCGCTAAATCGTCGCTACTTAGCGACGATTTCGCGACGAATCGTGGCTATATCGAGGCAATGAAACCGTAGCTAATTCGTCGCTAACTTTGCAACGATTTTGTGACTTTCATACACGCGAGAGGTTAATTGACCGACACGCGGTATATTTTATGACAGATCGTCGCGAAATCGTCGCAAATTTGCATCGAATTTGCAACATTCATAGTTTGCGACGATTTAGCCACGATTATTATCGGGTTTAGGGTATAGGGTTTAGGTACGAAACTGTAACGTCGATTACAACGTTCCAGAAACAACTTGACATGTTTACCGTAAATCCAAATTCATGAAATTATCAATAAGTTCATCGATATAGAAAAACAAGTAAAACATATAGTTTGCGTATACGTTAGAGTTTATTAATACAATGATTCAGTTTGTGGAAATTATTGTGATTGACCGAGTTTTCATTTCCGGACAATTCTTTAAAGTCACGATCAATTTCATTGAAAGATGCATAATACAATGAGATGGTAATACGTTAGGGTTTAGGGTTTAGGGCAAAGGGTTTAGGGTTTATGACAGATCGTCGCGAAATCGTCGCAAATTTGCATCGAATTTGCAACATTCATAGTTTGCGACGATTTAGCCACGATTATTATCAATTCGTTGCCAAATCGTCGCTAATTTGGATCGAATTAGTGAGGATATTTGTAAAATCGGGTTTAGGGTATAGGGTTTAGGTACGAAACTGTAACGTCGATTACAACGTTCCAGAAACAACTTGACATGTTTACCGTAAATCCAAATTCATGAAATTATCAATAAGTTCATCGATATAGAAAAACAAGTAAAACATATAGTTTGCGTATACGTTAGAATTTATTAATATATTAATATAAAATTTATTCAACCAAACAAACCTTTGTTTCAACAAATGCATCATTTTCTTAATAAGATCAAAGTGCATAAAACTTTCCTATGAATATGTCATCTTCGTAGCTAACCAATATACGAGGCTCTCCTCGTATTTTTTATCCTCCAAAGCTCGTATCAAGTTCAGCCGATTCCTCATTTGTTTGTCAATTAGTTTGATTAGTCTCAAGGGTGGTGATGGGGCATCTCCATGTCTTCTACAATTTTTTTTCTCTCCATATAATGTGCATGGCAACCTGAAAAACATACTAATGATAAACATGTGAATTCGATCCCTGGCTGTGTCCAATCCGTAGAAACTAGTGTACTTGGTCTTTTTGACCATTGCCTTTTTACTACTTTAATTGTTGACTCTAATGTATTTGCAAACACATTATCTTACCATCTGATTGGTAAAAAAAAAATATACTGAAATACAAAAAATAAATTATAGGACGACAAAAAAGGGGATTTTTTTTATTAAATTTAAAAAGTGATAATGAGTATAAGTGTTTGTATTTATAAAGACTCACCTGTAAACGACAAAAGAAATATAGATTCACCTATTCAAATTCAGATTACGGCTTCATCATTTTGAGCAATCAATGTTTTTCTTTTGTTGGATTACTTCACAAAATGTTTTAAAAAAATAATCATACGGTTTTATTATTTCTGAAAATACGAAACAAAACGAAAATTTCAAACTTCACTATTTCTGTTCAAATTTGATAAAAAAAAAACAAAAAAAAGGAGATGATGATCATCACTAAAATTCTATGATCCTTAGTTTTATGTATGTTAACTGGGATTCTTTACTAATTTGTCACTTTTTCAAAACCTTCTTAGTTTTTTTAGCATTTTTTTAAAAGTGTTTAAGGATCTAGTATTTTGTGGACTGTATACGGTTTGCCTCGAATGGGGTTACTCGTGACAACGACGATGAGGACTTGAGTTCCAAGGAATTGCAAATGCAAATTTTTGAGCTTCGTATTTGAAATCGGTGTTTCTTCATCGTGGATCTTTTTGGTATCCCGAGGCGTGTGCTTAACTTGCTCGTTTCTTTATCTGTTTTTTTGTTTTATGTTGTTCTTTATTTTTGTTTGTAGTTTTCGGCCTTTCTACTTTATAAATTATCTCTATAACCGCTGTCACAAATTTTAAATTTGATATAAAATTTAATATTTAAAATAAAAAAACTAACTTTATTACCGTCCAATGGAAAAGGTCGACGAGTGTTTATGATGTATATAAATGCGCAGCTGCATCAGTGCAAAAGTCTTTTGGGAATTTAAAATATTTGTTTATAGAAAATGTCGGACTTTTGACCTGTAGTATTTAAAACTATGTCTCTAGATATATTCGATCAAACTCTAACAAATGTAACTTATATGTATATATGACTTTTATATATATGTAATTTAGCTACTTACACTATTTCCGATAGGGCCAATAGATGATTTTTGTGGACTATTTTTTGCTCGCTAACTAGACATTACTAGGTGAAATGTTTGGTTTCATGTAAATACAAATCACTAACAGTATCATTTTCCAAATTTCTAATTTGTCGACATTTCCCTTTTTTTTTGTTATATACCATTTACGTTTATTTCTTTTTTCACACCAGTTATAGATTTCTATTGTTTATTTCTCATTTTTCACATTTTTTTTGGGATCAAAACCATTCAATTCAGCATACATTTATGTATAGAAAAAACGCATAACAAATACTCCCTCTGTTTTTTTTATAAGGGGTTTTAGACATTTTGTTTTGTTTTTTTATAAAAGCTTCTCACATTCCTATGCAAAATTTAATTAATTATACTTATTAGTAGTCTTGGTACTATCATGAATCATTAATACTCCTCTATCTAATTGGATAACTAAATGTTCAAGCAAAAAAAGAGATTTTCTTAATTCTTGTGTTTTTAGGGAAAACCTCTTATATAAAAAAACAGAGGGAGTATACTCCTTCCGTTCTTGATAGATTGATGTTTTGGGATTTACACACATTTTAAAAAACAATAAATATTTACTTTTTTTTTTTTAAATTGATTTAATGTTTCCATTAATTGTATTAATACAATTTCTCATTTTCCAATAATATTCCACAAATTTGATATTCTTACAACTAATAAAAATTAAGTAAAATTTTTAATTTACAAATAAAATTCATTAAATACTCATAAAACATCAATATTTTAAAAAGAAAATAAAACCCAAAACATCAATATATTAGGAACGAAAGGAGTATGTTATTTATTTTTTTGGCTTTGAAGTAAATTTTTGTTTTCTATAAAAAGTAGTATGTATTAATAAATTTATACACGTTTAAAGAAAAAAATGTCATGTACAGCTATACTTTTTCATTCTAGTTTATATATTACTTTGAGATAGAATAGAATCATTACATATTGTTAAAAAGAAGTAGAAATCATTAAATAACAACATCATATACATATATAATACCTACAAAAGAACCAATAAAACAAAAATCTATATAAAACATATATCATCAGTAATAGTGGAATTGAAAAAAAAATATAAATAAATTAATCATAAATATTAATATACTATATATAGGAGTGGGAAGAGGAGAGAGATTGTTTGTCTTCTCTGTCATGAAATATAAAGAAGCGAACAAACAAAAAAAAAATAATTTAATTTTATAAGTGTCGGTGAATTCTTATTTCTTCTCTTCACGTCTTTAAACTCTCCTCCCTCCTCATGTAACCGCTTCGCCGTCAAACTCCATCAGATCTTTCTCTCCGTTTTAGATTTTTAATTTTCTCGAAAAATCAGATCGGGAAAAGAAGATAACGTCGATGATTCCGTAAAGAAACTACTCTCGGTTTTTGAAATTTTTTTTTTTTGAGGCGGTTATGGAGACGGGAGCGAAAGTAACGGCGGTGACGGCGACGGTTACTACGGCGGCGACGATGGGGATAGGGACGAGGAAGAGAGATCTGAAGCCGTACAAAGGGATACGGATGAGGAAATGGGGGAAATGGGTGGCGGAGATTAGAGAACCGAACAAGCGTTCGAGGATCTGGCTCGGTTCTTACTCTACGCCTGAAGCGGCGGCGAGAGCTTACGACACTGCCGTTTTCTACCTCCGTGGTCCTTCGGCGAGGCTTAATTTCCCGGAGCTTTTGACAGGAGTCACGGTTTCAGGCGGCGTTGGAGGAGGAGATATGTCGGCGGCGTATATAAGGAGAAAAGCGGCGGAGGTTGGTGCTCAGGTGGATGCGCTTGGAGCGACGGTGGTTGTGAAATCCGACGGTGATTACGAGGATAAGGAGAATCGTAACGGAGTTAAGAGCGGTAACGGTTCGTTGGAACGGGTCGATTTGAATAAATTACCCGACCCGGAAAATTCGGATGACGATGACGAGTGTGGGTGAAGAGGAGATAGAAGAAAAATAAATTTAACTAGTTGTAGAAGGAGAATGTTTCTCTCTATGATGCGCGGTGGTCACTACTAACTTGCGCATCCATTTTATCCCTAGTGTGTTAATCATCTCCATTTTTTGTTGTTTCAACCTCGGAAAAACAAAAAACAAATAATAATTAAACTCAACTCTCAAATCTGTCACTTGCAAATAGATTGAAGTGATTTAACTATATGATAGCTACAAGGATTGCATGATTTTTGAAAGAGAAATATTGTTTTGGCTATAATTTCATAGTTTTTTTAAATAATTTAAAAAATATACTTGTAGTTAAGTTTTGGGATTTTTGCATGGCAATCAATTTATCAAAACATAGTTTGTGTTTTAGCATTTTACAAAAACGGTAAAAATAAGTAACACTTCATCTATTGTCCACGAATTGACTTTCCAGTCGTACATTTGTACAGTACTGCGCGCATCAACGGTGTACAATACATGGACTAATAACAATCATGGGCAAAATTATATTTTCAACAGAAATAATGTTACTTATTTTTACAGATTTTGGAAAGTGTTAGAACACAATATATGTTTTGATAAAGTGACAATGTATGCAAATATGGATTCTTGGCTATTTAGTCAATTTTTGAAAATTTTATAAAGTTTTTATTCTTAACTTAATTGGGAAACTAACATTTTTTGTACTATACACGGATTGACTTTCCAGTCGTACTCCTGTACAGTACTGCGTGAATCAACCATGTATAGTACACAGACCAATCAGAAACATAGACAAAATCGTCATTTGACACAGAATAAAACAAAAAAAAAGTGACAAAATTATAAGGAAACTTTGAAAAAGTGATTGTGGGTGCAAATATCTCTTAAGTCTTCCTCTTCACTTGAATTCGAACATGGTTATTGTTGAAAATAAGTGTTTTCTAATAATCTTTATTATGATTTCACTAAAATTCTAACGATTCTAAATTTTGTTTTTGTAAGAGCCACCAACGTCTTAACAGTTTTGAATACTATTGAGCTAGTATTGCTGCTACTTTATAATAAAGCAAGAAGATGCAAAAAATAACTCAAATCGGTGAAAATAATTTTTGTTCAGTGGTTGGGGATGAGAGATTGATGTGTTAGAGAACTAGAAAGTAAGAGAGTTTTGCAAAATTGTGGAGGTTGGTGCAACTTTGTCCCATCGTAACAACTAAAGCTCTAACATTATCGTAACCACTAAAAGTGATTTGATGGGTTATTGAGGATTGTAATGTCGGTACCAAATTTACAGATCGATTTATTTGCACATTCAGTTTTTGGGAGTTTTTTTGGGGCAGAATTGATCGGCAAGATTCTTTTATTGTTTTTTACTTTCTTGTAGCCATTGGCAAATTCTAAAACGTGAAAAGTGAGGATCGGTTTATACAACGGGTGATGTGTGAAACTAAAGATTGAACACAAGTCTTGTGACCACAAAACACAAGATAAACTTTTTTCAGACATGTTCCGTGTGATCCCACAAGTTCGAAAAGAAAACAAACAAAAAAACAAGAATTAAGAAAGTAATAACTGAAAGTGAAAATTCGGTTTTATGATTTTTCTTGACTCCAAAAATTCAAACATAGTTTCGTATGTCTCATGATGAGCTTCTGACGTTGCGATTACTTTCTTTTCCCACTCTTTTTTATCTAGAATTTTTTTTTTTATGAACCGTGGAAATTTTGATCTTTCGACCCCATAATCTCCTCCAATATCCGGAATCAGCCTTTAGACATTCCAATTTAAAGTAATCCTCCGTACTTAAGGGGGTTTGAATCCGATGCACAAGAGAACCACCCATCTGGTTTATCTAGGAATATTCAATCCAATTTTCGGTTTTTTTTTTGTGTTTTTGTTTTTTCAATTTTTGGTTTATAAATAATTATAACCAAAGTAAAACCTAATATATTATGATAATTAGGTATGGTTTTGGTTTAGATTCGTATTCAGGTTTTATTTTCACATTGAAGTTAAAAAAAAATAAAAAAATCGACTTTCATTTTCATTGTAGAGAAAATGAAGATAAAACAGTAAAAGATTAATGCAAATGGTAGCTCAACAATATACGCAAAATTCAGTAGCAAGGCATAAAGATATTTTGGTTGAACCAAAGCAAGAAGTACCGTAAAAGAGAGTACATTACTTTGGGTGGACAAACTAACCAAAGAAAGACGAAAGTTTATTTTGTTTTTATTAATCAAAAGTATGGTTAGATGAAAAATCAAATACCCCAAAGCATCTGATAACCTAAACCCATCAATCAACAAAAATAGAAGCTGCTTCTGGTTCTGCAAAAAGACAGAGACAAGTGCACTTACACCGTTTTAAATCCTCCGAAGTTCTTGAAAGCTTCTAAAGTTTACTTTGCCTCATTAAATGTAATTACTTGACACAGTGTCTCAAAAGCTTCCCTATTGTTCTTATTGTGTAGCTTTTGCCCTGCATTGAAAGTCATGAAAATGATTCATTAGCGTTAGCGAGGTTTGAGATCGCGGGGTGCTCTTTAAGTCAATGGAAAAATCACACAAGAGCATCACAAGATGTGGACACAGGAGAAAGATTTTAACAGAACTCTTAACACAAAAACATTCATTACAAAATAAAGATACTGAGATGAACTGTTGTGTGTGTATATAGTCATAACTCTAACATTGATAGTCAATTAGATTAGACTGAAAAGTGAAAAACATAATAAAAGGTTTGGATTTCAATCCATAATGAATGCTTATGGATTTGTTTGACCAAATTCTACCAGTTTGGATAATGATTCTCAAATACGGAATCAAATATAATCGAAAACAAGAATGAACAATCTAAAAAAATTCCCAATTCGAACTGGAGTAAACAGAGACACATCGTTCCGAGAGAAATTACCGGAGATGAATTCATCATAAACCGGCGACGGCGGAGCAAGCACGGCGCCACGGAATAGAGACTCCACAGTCACGAGATGATCACGTGAGATATGATGGGGCCCATCGTTACTTTTGTGTAAGAATCAGACGGCTGAGAATAAAAGACGACCATTTCCTTTAAACCGTGAAAAAAACAAAATGAGTTTTTTTCATGGCATTTTAATCGAACCGAACCAAAACGAACTCAAACCGACCTAAACGAAAATCAACTATTTGGTTTTATTTCTTCTCAACCCAAATGGTTCAGTTCGGTTTAAAACCAAACTGAACCGAGAAACTAATGTGTTTATGATAATATTTAATTAGTTATATTAACTATTATTAACTAATACTCAAATGCGTAATTCTAAATCTTACGTTTGATTTTTTTTTCTATAGATAAATTAATGAATAGTTTTATATATATAAATGATCTTAAGATTTAACCTAGCTAATATTTAAATGATCGGTGTTGAGTTTTTTTATTTATTCTATAATTAAATTTGGTTTTGATACGATTGAGTTTTTAGCTTCTTTTTTATGGTTTTTGGTGTTTGGTTTGAATTATTGAATTTACATTTTCATAATTTATTTGTAAACCGAATTAAAATCAAACCAAATTAAAATCAAATCGAACCAAACCGAATCGAATATAAACCAAACCGAATACGAACCAAACCAAACTAATTTTAGTTGAGTTCAGCTAGATTTTTATTAAACCTGATGTAACTAAACCAAAACGAATCCAAACCGAAACCGAAATTAAACCGAAATGCTCACCCCTAGATTTTTGTTAAAGAAAAGGATCGGACGGCTGAGAAAAAAGCAGATTAGTGAAAGATAAAAATATATTTTTTTGTTTAACCTGGCTAGGGTTTTCGAGCAAAAGAATCATTCTCAAACACTTCGTGAGAGACTTGACCAACTATATAAACTCACCTTTTCTCCATCACTATCCGCTGCGGTATCGCCGTGCTGCCCACAATCTCCGACTTCGTCTTCGCCATCGTCGTCGTCCTAATTTATCTCTCTTTATCCCTTAAAAAAACAAAAAAAAATCCCTTTTTGTTGTTGTGTTCCTTCTCTTCAATCCAATCCCTTATCGCAGCAAAAAGAAGAAAAAAAATGGCGCAGGTTCAGGCTCAGACTCAGGCCCCTTCTTCACATTCATCTCCGGTTACTGTTGGAGATGGGACGGTGGCTTCTGGCGGCAGCGACGGAGTGAATCACGGTGCTATGTGTTCGCTCTACGTTGGAGATCTGGATTTTAATGTGACTGATTCTCAGCTCTATGACTATTTCACCGAGGTTTGTCAGGTCGTATCTGTTCGTGTTTGCCGTGACGCTGCCACCAATACTTCTCTTGGATATGGTTACGTCAACTACAGCAAAAGCGACGATGGTTTAGTGCCCTAAATTTTTTCCCCCTTGTTGATATTACTTTCGACATTATGCTTTACGATCTGATTTCACCATTTTTTGGATGATTTGAGTGATGGGTATTGCGTCGATGAACTGTTTGATTAGTTTTTTAGCTACCGATTTGACGATTTTGTTTTTATTGATTTCGAAATTATGTTACTTTGCCTCTAATTTGATGTCTTAGGTTGCAGTTTTAGGGGTTTTGTTATCTTGTTTCTTTGGTTTGAGTCTCTTTTTTTGCGTTTTTTGTAATGACAGCGGAAAAGGCACTGAATAAGCTGAACTACACTAGTCTCAATGGCAAGATGATTCGGATTACTTACTCTTCTCGTGACTCTTCTGCTCGTAGAAGTGGGATTGGGAACTTATTTGTTAAGGTATTTTGCTTTTGAGCTCTCTAGTACATTTGTTTGCAGCTTATGTTCTTTTTTTTTTATGATGCCTAATTCTGTTTGGGTCATGTGAAGAATTTGGACAAGTCAGTTGACAACAAAACTCTGCACGAGACGTTTTCAGTGTGTGGAAGTATTGTGTCCTGTAAGGTTGCTACTGATCACATGGGTCAGTCCAAGGGATATGGTTTTGTCCAGTTTGAGAGTGAGGATTCAGCTAAGAATGCTATTGAGAAGCTGAATGGCAAAGTGCTGAATGACAAGCAGATTTTTGTTGGACCTTTTCTCCGGAAGGAGGAAAGAGAGTCTGCTGCCGATAAGATGAAGTTTACCAATGTCTATGTGAAGAATTTGTCGGAAACGACTACCGATGATGAGTTGAAGACTACTTTTGGGCAGTATGGTAATATTTCAAGCGCTGTGGTTATGAGGGACGGAGATGGGAGATCCAGGTGTTTTGGATTTGTCAACTTTGAGAATGCTGAAGATGCAGCCTGTGCTGTTGAGGCCCTCAATGGAAAGAAGTTTGATGACAAGGAGTGGTATGTAGGTAAAGCTCAAAAGAAATCCGAGAGGGAACTTGAGTTGAGCCGAAGATATGAACAAGTCTCAAGGGAGACAGGAAACAAGTTTGACGGTTTGAATTTGTATGTTAAAAACCTTGATGATACTGTCACGGATGAAAAGTTGCGCGAGCTGTTTGCCGAGTTTGGTACAATTACTTCCTGCAAGGTAAGTATTGTTGCTTTGCGCATACATACTAACCATGAGAGATTCAATTTTTGTGTCTTGATTGATTTAAATATCTTACTTTTAAATCAAACAGGTTATGCGAGACCCTAGTGGTACTAGCAAAGGATCGGGATTTGTTGCCTTCTCAGCTGCCAGTGAAGCTTCTAGAGTGGTAATATAAATTATCTTTTCTTCAGACATTACTAAACTGTTTTGAGTCTCTAGATTCTTTCTTCATGTATATGTTTTTGTTTTTTTTTTGCAGCTGAACGAAATGAATGGTAAAATGGTTAGTGGCAAACCGTTGTATGTTGCTCTTGCACAGAGAAAGGAAGAAAGAAGGGCTAAGCTGCAGGTAATGCATCCCACCATCAATAAACAACCTAATCGCAGCGGGTACTTTTGTTTGACCCATCATCATATATCCCTGATGGTCTTGTTTCAGGCACAGTTTTCTCAAATGAGACCTGCCTTTATTCCTGGTGTGGGTCCTCGTATGCCAATATTCCCCGGTGGTGCTCCAGGTATTGGACAACAGATTTTTTACGGTCAAGGACCTCCACCAATCATCCCTCACCAGGTACCACTTTTTTCTAAGCTGAGATTTGTTGAGTATCTCGGTTCCCAGATAGATTATTTTGTGTTCTTTGAAGCTGTAATTTGAAATCAATAACCACTCATCTGAATTGCTTTAATCTGTGATAGCCTGGATTTGGATATCAGCATCAGATGGTTCCTGGAATGAGGCCAGGATATTTCGGCCCGATGATGCAGCCAGGTCAGCAAGGCCCACGACCAGGTGGCAGGCGGTCAGGTGATGGACCCATGCGCCATCAGCCTCAGCAACCAATGCCCTTTATGCAGCCACAGGTTAGTTAGTGCTTAGATAAAAAAAACATGGCATAAAATTCCGGGTCAAGAGAATTCTATAAGCCCTTGCTTTGCTTTCTTCTCTCCTCTAGATGATGCCAAGAGGACCCGGATACCGTTACCCTCCTGGTAGAAACATGCCGGACGGTCCAATGGCCGGAGGAATGTTTCCAGTTGCTTATGACATGAATGGAATGCCTTTAAGTCAGCCTATGTCCGCTGGTGCATTGGCTTCTTCCCTTGCTCAAGCCTCACCTGGTCAGCAGAGAACAGTAAGTCTTTCTCAATACGTAGTCTTTCAAATCGTGTGGTCTAGGAAAAGTTCACTTACATTCTCTCTTTCCTTTTGGATTTGTGTAGCTTCTAGGTGAGAGTCTATACCCATTAGTGGATCAGATAGAGCACGAGAACGCTGCCAAAGTGACTGGTATGCTTCTGGAGATGGATCAGACTGAAGTTTTGCATCTGCTTGAGTCACCGGATGCTCTAAAAGCTAAAGTTTCAGAAGCATTGGATGTGTTGAGAAACGTGAATCAGCCATCGCAGGTTAGTGAAGGCAAGAGTGGAAGCCCAAGTGATCTCTTGGCTTCTCTTTCCATTAATGATCACTTATGAGAAGCTTTTGTCGGAGTTTTACTTTAACTCTCTCTCTCTCTGATTGACAAAACGGAAGTTTTTTTTGCTGGATAATCTTTTACTTTGCGAATTTGCGACTGGTGAAAGTCTTTTATGATTATTGGGTTTTTAATTATCTTAGAAAAAATGTTTGCCAATTTAAATTGTACCAAAAGGCAACAAAAGGCTTCTGAGCCACTGTGGAGATAATGCAAACCTCTGGCTGCTCCGATGCAAATCTCTAGTCTCTGTTTCCATGTCAGTGAAGGCAAATCCGAGCCGTATAGATGCTCCTTAAGCGTACCTTTCTCCATAAACTCGTAGACAAGGATCATCTCCGAGTTCTCTTCGCAGTAACCCGTTAGAGAAACGAGGTGCTTGTGCCGGATTCTTGACAGGACTTGAATCTCTGTTTGAAACTCCAATATTCCTTGTCCTGAACCCGTCTTGCCTCTCTTGATAGCCGCTTTGCTTCCATCCCGAAAAGTTGTTCACACGTTTGTAGTTCGATCCCAAATTGGCTCCCCTTGCGTTGAGTAAAAGATTTTCTTATTTTGTCTTACGTAAGGTTAATAATTTGAAAAGAAAAAAAAACATATTAGTGGAGTACTTGAGAGATTCAGATTGCATGATTGCATCATCTTGAAACGACATAACTAAGAAAGTAATGTAGAAAAATAATTAAATTAAGCTCAGAGCAACTTCCATTTTCTTTTGCTCATTTCAAAAAAAGTAAAAAAAGGAAGAAGAATTTAGTTATTGACACAGTCTTCTTGCATCTTTTAATCTTTGTTCTTCATTTGGTAGAAGAAGGATTGATTTAGTCGGAGCAAGAACATTACTACCTCTCTCAGATCATGTCCATCTAATAGATTGGAATAAGTTTGAGTTTTGAAAACAGAGTTGTTCATTGTTCAATTTCAGAGAAATACAAACATTGGCTAAAAACACAGTACAAGAGAAACACACCATGCTAAAACGGAAACAAGATAAATGGGTTGCCTTCTCCACAAGCTTCTTCTCTACAGTCCTTTGGTTTGGATACTTCATTCTCTTTTTCAAAGATTCTTCATAAAGGCTATACAAAACGAAAATTCTATTATAATATACAGTTTTTATTCTATCAAATTCAGAACATTACCTCTCTTAATGAGTTGTGGTGTTTCTGCTTCTGTGTTTGTTTCGGCCAAAAGGACTCGTGAACCACTCTGGTTTGTAGGAAACCAATATGTATCCAATCGTCATTCCAAACGCAATACCAGGTACAAATCCTATTGCAGCTGCAATCCAACTTAACACCTCTTCATCTTCTTCCTCTGGCTCCGGCGTATCAAACTGTTGCGATGAGGGACTGTGGTGGATATCTCCACAATCTTCGTCAAGAGCAGGGCCGAAAAGTCCCGAGTTTTCTTCGAAAGAAGAGCAATTCTGCCTTCGAAACTGAGTACCTCCAGGTACTAGACCGACAAGCTGGTTATGGGAGAAGTTCATGTACGCAAGGTACGAGAGATTCCCTAGCTCTTGTGGAATTTCTCCTGAAAGCTTGTTCTGGGAAACGTCCAATGACTCGAGAGCTGTCAGGTTCCCCATAGATGATGGAATGTGGCCAGTGAAAGCATTGCTTGAAAAGTTGAGCACGTGAAGCTCTTTCAATAGGCCAATGGACCTTGGAATCTCGCCTTCAAGTCTGTTTCCAGAGAAGTCGAGTGCTGTGTATATTTTCAGGATACGTACCAGCTCCAAAGCTACACCTTTATTCATCAAAACCATTGAATCGTGGTAATAGCCACCATCTCCCATGTATTTTTTATTCGACCGATCGTCCTCTGTCCCAAGTGATGACATTTTACTCCAGTTCACAAAATAATCAGATGGCAAAATTCCACTGAAGTCATTATGTGAGATGTCCACGATTTTCAACTGAAGGAACGAGGCTTGGTGTATCGGTCCATGGAATGCATTGGAGCGTAAGACAAGAACCTGCAGGTTTTGTAGAGAACTCAACCAGAGCGGAAAAGTGTCGTTGATTTTGTTGCTTTCCACATTTAGAACTTCAAGGGCAGAGAAACGGATCAAAGATCTTGGAAGCTTTCCCACCAGTTGGTTATGACCGACGTCAAGCGACCTTAGACTTTCAAATACATTATCCGGGAGGCCTCCACTAAGACGATTCTGACGAAGATTTAGAACTGAAAGATTACTCTTAAGATTTCCCATACAGAGAGGGATTGAACCATTGAAGTTGTTGTCGGATAAATCGAGAATGTTTAGAGAGCGCAACGCACATATGAAGGAAGGAATATTTCCCATGAAATTGTTTCGGGAGCCAAACAAGTAGAGCAGGACAGAGGATAGTCCAAGTTTTGTTGATCTTTCGAAACTGATGAAAGTGTTGTTGGAAAGATTCACGTACGTCAGATTTGGTAGCGTCCATAACCAGCCAGGCACTTGACCTTTGATTTTGTTGTTGGAAATGTCTAGATACTCCATAGACTGCATGGTTCTTATGGTCTCTGGAAATTCGGTAATACCGCAACCTGACAATTGTAAATCATGTATCTGTTGTGAAAGAGGGTCTGAAATTAAACTTTTGTTTGAGGCTGAAACATGGTTGCCTGAGAGATCCAATGATTGGAGTGACTTGGAACATGATAAGATTGCATTCAAGTCAATCGTAGTGAAGTTGTTATTTGACAAATCAATACCTGTCAAAGAAGGAATGGTGAAAAGAGAAGAAGGAAGGGTTCCAACGAAATCGTTGTCATATGCGTTAAAATACACCAAGTTTGAGAGTGAGGTAATGTTTGGAGGAAGCGTTCCTGTGAGTTGATTGGAATCGAGTGATAAATACCACAGCTTTGTCAAATTTAGTAGTGAAACGGGAAAATCACCACTAAGCTTATTGGAACCAACATCTAACCTCGTCAGCTTGTTCAAACTGGCAAAAGAATCTGGGATTTCACCAGTGAATTTGTTACTATCGAGGTCAAGAGTTTCGAGATGAGAGAGCTTTCCAATCCAAGACGGAATCTCACCCGAAAACTGATTATCAGAAAGGGCGAGAGAGGTGAGATGTGAAAGATTTCCAATCCAAGACGGAATCTCACCCGAAAACTGATTATCAGAAAGGGCGAGAGAGGTGAGATGTGAAAGATTTCCAATCCAAGACGGAATCTCACCCGAAAACTGATTAGAAGAAAGGGCGAGATAGGTGAGCTGTGAAAGATTTCCAATCGAAGACGGAATCTCACCCGAAAACTGATTAGAAGAAAGAAGGAGATAGGTGAGATGTGAAAGATTTCCAATCGAAGACGGAAACTCACCCGAAAACTGATTATAAGAAAGATCAAGAGAGGTGAGATGTGAAAGATTTCCAACTGAAGACGGAATTTGACCCGAAAACTGATTAGAAGAAAGATCAAGATAGGTGAGATGTGAAAGATTTCCAATCGAAGAAAAAATCTGACCCAAAAACCGATTAAAAGAAAGATCAAGAGAAGTGAGAAGAGAAAGTTTTCCAATTGAGGACGGGATTTGACCATATAAATAATTAAATGAAAGGTCTAGAGTGGTGAGAAAACGAAAGGTTTGAAGCCTAAAAAGACTGGTATTGGAATGAATCTTGCCGTAGAGATAGCTGCTTCTAAGGTCTAGCTCGATCACTTCCCCGGACTTGGCATCACACTTGATACCATCCCAATAACAACAATCACTGTTATTTGCCCACGACTGCGTCTTCGGATAAGTGCTCACAGAGCGCTGAAAAGAAGGCTTCCGAATCTCAAACTCGTTCTTGAACTCGAGAAGTGCATCCCTTTGTTCCGGACGACACAAGTGTCTAGTAGGAGACGCAAACACATCTTGAAAAATAAAAACAAACAAGAAGAGAAAAGAAAGAGCAATATGAATGATACTCATTGAGTTTCAAGAGCCTTTAGTTCTTCTTTAAGCTAATTTAACTTTCTTGAAAATCAATAATGAAAAAGAGGCGAGAGATGGAAATTGTGATGGTAGTATGGTTTCATGCCATCTCTTTATATACATATAGCCATTGCTCCAAATCCACTCAGCTTGACTCACCATCTAGTCTGTCTACGAAGTGTTATTCACGTCGAACGAAGAGAGTAAAAGGTCTTGGAGTTGATGAATAGTCAATTTCCACACATTTTGGTTTAACTTTTTATCACAAGAAATTTCAAAAAGTTGTTGGTCCAACCAAATTAAAAGCTATACACAACAAATGATAACGAAAGCCTTAACGAAAAAGAAATTAACAGTAGCGTCATAGTTCATCCACATTGATTTGTCAGTTTTGTGGTCGATGTGAAGAGGATTCTGGGGAAGAAGATAAGATTGAAGAGGAAAGAGAGAATTGAAATTATTGAGGCTGATTTATCAAGTCATCGTCTTTAATGGACTAAGATTTTTAATGGGACAATAAGGAAAAAGAACAGGGTTGATTTTTCAAAGTCATGGTCTTTTGTTCAGAGAAACACAGCTCCTCATTGCTCCCCGCTCTCTAATTTTTTACAAAATTTAAATATCAAAGAAAACCAAATTTAGTGGTTTCAGAAATATTCTGAAAAAATCCTAACTTGTTTTAAACATCAAAACGAAATTTTTAACTTGGACAATTTCAAATCAACATCCAAATGCAAAGTTAATAAGGAAATATCATGTCTAAACATCAAAATGAAAGATTCAAGTCTAAACATTAAAATGAAAGATTCAAGTCTAAACGTAACTTAAAGTTTAAACATGGGAAAAAAGCTTGATTGGCAATTCAAAATGGCAAGTCAAAAGAAGTTTGATTCACTCTGTTTCTTCTTGATGTGAAGCTGAACATCTAAAATCTGGAAAAAGGTACAATCAATGGTGTTAGACTGTTAGTCATTAGAAAATCAGAAATGGAATAAAAAAGAACTATACAACGGTGTTTTATTACCTCTCTCAAGTGTATCAAGCATTTCAACCTCAGATAGAATCTGAGCATTTGTAACCAAACCTCTTTCATTGGCTCGTATATCAGACAAGAGTCATTGCTCAGTACACATCAAAACCTCGATCATGTAATGGGTTAGGCAACTCCTATACGGATCCAATAATCTGCCACTAGTGCTAAAAGCACTCTCTGATGCAACTGAAGATACCTGCATTGCGAGGACATCTCTAGCAATCGCTGATAGAATTGGATACTTTCCACAGTTCAGCTTCCACCAATCAAGAACATCATACTCTATTCCAAGCAGCAACTTAGAATTTTCAACCATTTCCTTCAAGTATTTTCCCAATTCATCCCTTGTATATGTGGCTCCTATCTCTTCAACTAACTCATTCCAAACAGATTCCATCCTTTCATACTGTAAAATATCATTAACCATATCCATTCTTTTAACTGTATGGTCTTGTACACTTGAAGATGATGGCTGAGAAGACTGAGATGACTGCACATTGCTTGTTCCTTTATTGGCACGACTGATGTATTCGTTGAAGAGAGCTACCAAGATAACCATAACTGAAGCATACAACTCTTTTGCGTCGCTACTATCTTTCCCATATAGTTTTTCAAAACACATCTTAGCAAACTCCATCTTCTTCCTAGGATCAAAGATTGTTGCTACAATCAACATCTTGTTGATATGCTTCATGCCATCCCAATACTTATCAAACTTAAGAAACATGTCTTCTGCTTTTTTCTTTAAAGCTGGATCAATGCTATTACTCAAAGAGACCATATACTTCTCTATTGTGACTATCTCTCCATAACAATTGTAAGGATTTACTGAACTAAAAGCAGATACAACTAACGTACTGTTGTAAAAGATGTGCAAAAATCTCACTAACCTTTCCACTTCATCCCAGTCACTATTCATAGGAGGTCCTACCCTATTTTTACCATCAACTTGTTCTTTGAAGTAGTCACTGTAAAGTTTGTCCTCTGCTTCCATCTTATCAAATGCAGCCCTAAAATCCATAGCTCTGGTTAACATCAGGTATGTAGAATTCCACCTGGTCTTCACATCCAACGACAAACTGCCCTTTCTCACCCTTCTTGATTCAACTTTAAACTCAAAAGACTGTAGCCTAGGTGTTGATTACCTAACATACGTAACATCATTTCTAACAGCAGTAACATTATCACCTATTTTAGTCAGACCATCTTGCACAATCAAATTGATGATGTGCCCACTGCATCTCATATGCATATATTCACCTTCTAATACAAAAGCCTCATAACTCTTTAAACTAAACTCTCTCTGAAAATTCCTAAGTGCAGATGTATTGGCAGTAACATTGTCAACAGTGATACAGAAGATCTTTTCTATACCCCAATCTACTAAGCAATCTAGGAGAGTTTTAGCAATGGTCTGACCTTTATGATCTTGAACGTACTTGAAGCCAATAATGAGCTTCTGCAACTTCCAATAAGCATTGACAAAATGAGTTGTGACCACCATATAGCTTGCACCTGTTGAAAATCAAAATTAAAACATTTACTGTCAAAACTAGAATCATATACGAGATATACATTATAAGACAACAAATGTATACATAAATAAGAAAAATAACCTGTTGGTTGTGCAATCCATATGTCAGTTGTAAGAGATACACGCTGGTTCTTAATAGAAATAAACTCCTTCAAAGCTTTTTTTTTTCTCACATACATCTCAACTATATCCATCACTGCTGTTCTTCTTGAATGTGGGTGATACAGATTAACTATGTCACAAAAGTGTCTCCAAGCTGGACTTTCAATGAATGAAAGTGGCAGTTCCGCTAAAACAATCAGCTCATTGCATGCTTCTCTAAAGACTTGCTCTGAAACTTTTGCAGACTGAAGATTTCCACCTTTATTGATGACTATTTGAGAATTATCTCGACCAGCAAGCCATGACTTGTATTGTTTACAGCTTGTTAAATGCTTGTTGAGGTTTGATGTCCCTAACTTGGTTGGACATGCAAAGCTTTTCTTACAGTAGTTGCATAAACACCTGTCACGGTCTTCTTTTGTCCTATTGAAATGCTCCCATGCATCTGCCCTTGTGGCATGTGTCTTTTGTGTCTTATTTGGCTTCGAAGTAGCTGCACTGGCACCTGAAGCATCCTTCATTTTTCTTTTAGTACCAGGAGTTGCTAATTCCTCAAGAGTGTCTTCCATATCTACCTCAATGTTCTCTTGTTCTTCGAATGGTGAAGATCCATCTGCAAGTAAATAGAAAGAGACAGAGACAATTACAATCTAAGACGCATCTGCAACATATGCAAAAAGACAACAAAGCAATTGGAGAAACGAGACTCAGTTCAACAAAATTTGCAAGTTCATTTGCTAAATCTAAGGCATTTTGCATTTCAAACTACATCTTGACGAGCTAGCAAACTCAGAAACATTAGCTAAATCCAATTGTAATATGGCCACAGAAATTGAAATTAAAGGTTGAAGCAGATTCCAAATTTCGTGAAATTAAGAAAGAAGAAAACAACATGAGACTGATTTCTGGAAATCTCAGAAGGAGGAGAAGAAAGAACGAGTCGAATTGATGTCTCCAGCTTGATTTCTTTACGGTTTTACACTTTCGCTTTTGGGGATATCGAAGAAGAAGGTGAACCGGCGAAGACAAGTGATGATATTATTATACACATGTATGTAAGTGTTCGGTTACTTCGGTTCTTTTCGGGTATCGGTTATTAACCGACCCGAACCGATATCCGAAACTACTTAACCACGAGAACCATTCGGATATTTAATGAGAACCGAACCCGATCCGAACCGAGTTTTTTGAGTCGGTTCCGGTTCGGGTTTTTGGGTCCGGGTAAAATGCCCAGACCTAGATTAAACACTTCTTGTGAACAAGACGAAGGTGCTAATCCAACAACGAGAATTACATGGGAAAAAGAAAAATCTCGTGCTTCTTTCGCGAAATAATCTGCAAGGACATTATTACAACGTGGAATCAACTGAATAGAGAAATCAATAAAACTATCTCTAAGAGACTTAAAAACATTCATTTCTAAAGAGAAAGCTTGAAAATCCTCTAGAGATTCAATCATCTGCTTATTCTGATTCAAAAGTAACTTTAAGAACGTTCTCGGCAAAAAACTTCTCTCATCGCCCAAAGAAACACTTCCAATTCAGCATTTCAAAGAGATCGACCTCGTCGTGATCCTTTTAGGCCATTGGACAAAAGGATTTGTTCAATGACTTTGTGATACTAATATTACTTTAATTATATTTCTAGTTAATGTAACAATATCAAACAAAATAAAATAAAAAAAATTCTTACTCCCTCCATTCTTAAAAGGGAGAATTGGGAATTTAGAGCAAAAAATGAGAACTATTGTCCCCTTAGTACTTATTTGAGATATACCACTTTTAGACTAAAATACCATTTATTAAATATAAAAAATTCAAAATAAATATTTATACTTACTTTAGAAATTCGGAAAATTCATATTAAGTAAGTAATATATATTGTGTAATATATCTTAAGAAAAACAATTTTTTTTAAAAATATTTATTTTCATGTTCTACTAATTGTAGAATTTGGTTTCTAGTATTGGCTCTAAAATCTACCAAGTATAGAATATATATTCTACTATTTGTATAGCATTCTACTATCCCTATAGAATCCGTTATCTACAATATTGTATGTATTCTACTAATTATAGAATTCGCATTCTATCATGTTCTCTATATTCTACTGTTTGTAGAATAGACGTTCTACCATTTTCTCTATATTCTAGTTTGTCGTAGAATATAAGTTCTACTATTTTGTCTTGATTCTACTGAATGTAGAATACATATTCTACCAAGAAGTTAACAAAATATGAGAGAAAATCTAGGAACAACTGAAAATCTTCAAAAAATATTTTTTTTTTCCTTTTTTAAATCGTTTTGAAAACGTTTTTTCCTAAAAAAATATTCAAAAAATATTTCATTTGTCGTGTAATTTTTTTTTTTTCATTAACATGATCAAATATTTCCTTTTTAAAAATATTTCCTTAACAGGATCAAATATTTCCTTTTTTAAAACTTTTTTCCTTTGTCGTGTAATCTATTTTCCTTTTATTTAACTCCAAAATATTTCATTTGTCGTGTAATCTTTTTTTTTCTTATCAATGCCTAATTTTTTAAGTTTTTTTTAAAAAATATATTGATTATTATTATTTTAAGGGGTAAAATTGGATTACCCTTAATATAAATACTAAGGGGACAATAATCTCCCAATAAGTACTAAGAGGACAATAGTTCCCATTTTTTGCTCTAAATTCCCAATTCTCCCTTCTTAAAAAGTGATATTTTAAGGATTTTTTATGTTCTCAAATAAGTGATGTTTTCAGTTTTAAATATAAAATTAAATAATTTTTATTGTTTTTGATTATTTGTATTCTGCAGATTGTTTTCTTATTGGTTGAATTGTGTTTAAATCGATAATAAATGATGTTTTTATTATAGAAAAAATAAAAATTAAATAAATCCTTAATATGTGTGCAAAAACCTTAAACATCACTTATATTATAACATAAGAAGTAATAAAAACCAGTCGTGTTGTGCCCCCATATAAAAATCAGTCCAAATTATTCATTATAATAACCGAAAACATAAGTTTTTAATAGTATTAGATTCCACAAGAATTTCCTCCAGGTCCACCATAGGTGAACAAATTAGATGCTTTGAATAAATATTTTGTCTTTCCATCTCTTAAACCATAACATTTGTCGTTATCTAATAGTTTTTCTAACTTGTATTTGTCACTTTGTTTGGTTTTAAAATTAGAATCTATGATTTCAAGGCTTTTAACGCGTGCAGACTTATTCTCATCTGTCGTAGGTAGATGACCATTACCCATTGGTGGGCTTATACCAGAAGGAGAAGCCTGGACTGCTCCTGTAACTCCAATCATGTCCACATTTTTATCTATAAGATCAAATAGTTCTTTCGGCCAGTAACCAATAGGTATATCTCGTTCATAGTTTCTTATATCTGTTGTCCACCAATGTCCTGTTTTTTATCCTTTTTTGTCAACAAACATACATGTTAGATTTGATATATCATGTAATACAAAGATATATATATAGTTAGTAAAAATGTGAATTACCTGTTGAATACTAGTATAAACACCCAGTTCTCCTTCGCGTGGATAAGGATAAGGCCCACTTAACATATCAGTTTTTGAGACTTGAACAAAACCAGGACATATTGTATTATAACAGCCAGCTCCATTGGCACCCTATCAATATTTAATCCCAATATATCAATATAATCCATACAATAACTGGAAGAATAGTTAAAATTAATGTGGATTAAAAGATAGAAACATAAACACATACTAAAAGAATAACTAGTTAAGTATTAAGATATGTCGCAATAAATTTATTTTAGATTTTAAAATGTTGTATAAGATGCTAACTACACCATTCATGTCTTTTTTTTTGTCAACATGCATATTTAAATTAATTAAATTGTTTGGTTAACCAAATAAAAGGAACATATAGTTTACAAAACAAAAATCAAAAGAGTGAAATATAGCACTATGTGGCATAGAGTTATATGGGCAAGCCCGACTCAAGACTGTTTGGGGTCTTTGGGCAAAAACTTTTTTTGGGCCTTTAAACAAAAATAAATAAATTTGGGCTTAAGTCTTCTTTTTTTACATATTTTTTTTATAAATATTTATATTTTAAAAGAAAATTTCGTTAGATTTTAGGGGTCCTTGGGTAAAAAAAAATAGTTTGGGCTCTAAAATTTTTTTATTTTTTTAAATTGGGCCCTTAAACAAAAAATTTGTTTTTTTAACATAAATTTTTAAAAAATCTAGTTATAGAAATATATATATATATATATATATATATATATATATATATATTAAAAAAATTGGGTTAAAGTTGATCTTGTTTTATATATATGTGTCTATTTTAAAAAAAATATACATATCAAAGCTATATTTTTTTAATGGGCCCCTTATACTTATGGGCCCTGGAGCGATCGTACTGCCTGCACTTATAGTTAAGTCGGGCCTGTATATTCGTCGAACAACTAAGTTTAACATTCAAAACCGGAAGAAAATGAACATTCATGCCGTTTTAGAGTTTTTAAAAAAATATATAATTTTACATTCTCAATTAAAAAAAATCATAAGAAAATGATTAATTTGAAGTGAAAAAATTATAGAGTTTCACTTAAAAATGTAGAAAATATGTTAGTCATTCAAACCTTTTTCCTAGTATATGTTTTAAAAAAGCTGACAATGTTCTTTATGAAACAAAAGAACATTGTTATTAACACATTTAACAATGGTTAAGCATAGCTTTTGTAATTAGTTTTTTTTTAATTATTTTTACTGCTAACTAGGATTTTATTAAGAATGTGATAAGAATATGTGTATGTATCGATATATATACCTTCCAAAACCCGTAACTCCATGTACGTCCGTCACCAAATAAACTTGGATTCACCTGCGCGTAAAATTAATGCATTTTAAAATCAATATATATAGAAAAAAAAAATAACATCAACATTAAATTTACCAACCAATAAAATTCGTTAAAAAAAAAAGTTACCATCCAACCGGTTTGGATAAAGTTCACTTTGTTGTTGGCTCCGCTGCCTACATATTAACATATATGTTAGTATATGAAACTTGATCTTTACTAATGTTCAAATCATGCACGCTCATCCAAGCTACCAAACCATGGTAAGGACCTTGACCTTGTGATCTAACTCCAGCAATCTTCAAATGTTCAAATTTATATATCGATCATACATATTTTAAAAATATACATATTCATAACTGTTGATCCCGTGGACCACTAAGTATGTTTAAAGAATGATTAGGAGATGGGAGGTGAGATTTTCGTTAATAGAGCAATTTAACCACGTTTAAGACAGGTCGGGAGAAAATGAGTAGGCCGGGGCCGTGTTTCGCTTTATTGATGAGAGAGAAGTAAACGCTTTAGCATTACGAACTGGTTCCGAAGGACGTCCAGTTCGGCGTTCTAAAGTGTTGTCTTGCTACAAAGAGAGAGGTCGGGTAGTTTATAGTCTGTTCTAGAGTCAAAATCCGAGTCCCCCTCATTAATGACATATGAGGGGTATATATAGTCGGGGTCGGCTTCCTGCTCCCCGGGATCTCGGGCCACGTGTCGCCTGCGGCCTCTTTTGCGGGTAAGGTGGCCTAGGAGGCGTGTCCCGGCTTTCGAGGAGAGAGGTCATGATGAGCTCGGCGTGGCGTGTTGCAGAGCAGTGCACTGTTTTACCAACTCTGCTCCACCTGCTCCTTCCTGCCCTCGTCAGCTCTGTAGAGTTGGTGGGACGTCGGGTCGAAGGCACATCCCTACGCGGGTAGGGTACTGCCTTACCAACTCCCACTCGCCTATTCTTCTGACACTCCCTGTTCTGGCGGGGCATCAGCGCGGGCCCGGGGTACGTTGCTTTCAGGTCGGCTACCGAGCTGAAGAGCGGTCTTGCAGGTCGGTGACATTAAGTCCGGCTACCGTGCTGAAGAGCGGCCTTTCCTAAGATGGGCCTAACTAATTGGGGGTGCTAGGCCCACCTCCAACAATAGGCCCTCCCCCAGTTCGGTATCGCGAGGCGAAGTGAGGGTGCCGAAGTTGATCTAATGTTAGTTCGGCGCATCTTAGGATGGTCCTTCCGGGCTCAACTGTGTTTACCTTTTCCGAAAAACCCGTAGGAGGTTGGCGCGTGCTCACCACGTGGGACGACAAAGGACGCTTCGTTTTTCGCGTGGACTGCCCACGCGCGGCGTGTAAAAGACGCTTCGCGTTTACCGAGGCGTCCTTTGCTTTTTGGCGTGGGGAAACGAAGAGACGTCATCATTAGGTTTTTTGGGCAGCCGTGCTTCTTTTGACACGTGTCCAGGCGTCGCTTCACTGTCCCCCTTCCTCTATTTAAACCTTCTTCCTCCTACTGTTAAAACCTTCTGCGCATACTCCTAAGGTAACCTCCTTTCTCCGATTTCCTTCTTCTCTTCCTACTTTCTTCCTTTCTTTTCGATCTCCTCCTCTCCGTGCGATGGCTCCGATGTTAGACGGTATCCGAGCTGAGTCGAGCGAAGAATCGGCGTCCCGCGGTGGCGGTAACGACTCTCCGAGTTCCTCCTCCGGTGATTCCGAGCATGCCTCTTCTCCGCGACGAGGGGCAGACAGTGGGGAAGGGTTGGCCCCCTCGACTTCGGGGGCCGCCCCGTCGCTTCCGGGGACCCATCTCCGGCCGAAAACGGTGGTTAGATCCTCTGGCGGTCGCGGTGCTGGCCAAGCTGGGGGCAGAACCGGGCATCTGGGCGGCCGCGGTGGTCGTCAGGGCGTCCGTGGAGGCGGAGCTCGAGTGGCCAGGGTGAGGTCCCCCCTGGTCTCCTACGAGCAGGGAGGGTCACCGACCTGGAGCACAGCGGAATCGGTGACCCTCCTGGGGAATCTGTGTGGTTTTTCCGCCGGCGTTGAGCTCAGGGTACCCAGGGCGGAGGAGCGCCCGTGGACTCCTCGGCCGGGCTTCGTCTGCTTGTACGAGTCGTTCTTTCAGAAGTGCGGCTTGCGCCTTCCTCTCCCCGAGCTGTTCGTCCAGTACTGTCGGGCGCGGGGCTTGGCCTTCTCGCAGGTCTGCCCGTCCACGGTCCAGGGGATGATCGTGCTACTGACCTTGGGGCATGAATGCGACATGGAGGTGACGTTGCCTATGTTCGAGGCGTTCACCCAGCAGAAGGCAAACCCCGGGATTCCTGGGACCTTCTATGCCGCTTTCAAGCCCGCGGCGAACGTTCTGGAGGCACCCAGCTCGGGGTCTAGGGCGAGCAAGCTGTCGAAGGTCGAGGACTGGTCTCGCAGCTACTTCTACGTCCGGGCTACCGCCGTGGCTGGGCTCGATCCGTTGGCGAGATATACCCGGGATTGGAATTTTTCCCCGGGTAGGAATTTGCAGGTCGAGCTGACTTCTCTTCTTTGGTTGTCTGACTGATGAATTTTTTTTTTTGTCTTGCTCTGCAGGCCCTCACTCCTCTAGATTCAAGCTACCGGACTACGAAGGTCTGCTTGCCGTGCTCAGGACAGTGCGCCGGAGAGAGTGGAAGTCCTTCACCGCTGCGAGAATCGAAGCTGCCATGACCGGAGGTTTACTATTTTTTTTTTTTTTTTTTTTTTTTTTTTTTTTTTTTTTTTTTTTTTTTTTTTTTTTTTTGTCGAACTGACGGCTCTTCCTTCGCAGGTAGAGTAAGGTTTGTCAATCCGCAGTACGCGGATTCGTTTGTTGCCCCGCCGCCGCCGATACCCGAGGTGCCGGTCAGGCGAGACCCGGCACCACGGGTTGCGGGGGATTCCTCCGCGGCGACTCCCTCGAAGAGGAGGGGAGACCGGGCTGCCGCCGGCGAGACCGGCAAAAAGAAGAGGAGGACGGGAGAGTTCTCTTCCGGAGGTCGGGAGGTCACCCGGCCTACATTGACCGGGCCGGAGCCCGAGGTTCCTTTGGCCGTTGGGCCAGCAGGGGGGGTTGATGAGACCCGGGCCCAAGGGGGCGATGGGGTCGGCGAGACGATCGTCGGCGCGGAGGATCCTGCTGCTGTGCAGGAGGCCGAGGATCGCAGCGCCGAAGTGGGCGGCGCCTCGGGAGGTTCCGACGGTGGGCCTCGGGACTACAGCTTCTCCTTTACCCACGAGGATGGAAGCAACCAGGTAATCGTTGATCCGGACGAGTGCGCCGAGCTGGCGCAGGCCATGATGTTCGGGCAGAGGTACCCGCACTTCGTTCCGCTGGAGATGGCGGAGTCCGACACCTTCCGTCAGGTGGCGCGGTCCGCAGCTCGGGTAAGCTCCTGCTCTGGTCTAACTGTTTTTAGCTAGACTCGTTGCGCGTCTTTGTTAACAATTTGTTTAATGCAGACGATGGCCCTTAGTGCCTTTCTGGCGGAGGCCTACGAGAAGAGGCTCGCCGAGCAGGCCGCCTCGATTAACTTCCTCCGGGAGTGCCGGGAGTCCAGCTCGCAGATCCAGTCTACCCGTCTCCACGGGTTCGAGAAGGAGCTGAGAGATGAGAAGGCCCGATCTGCGGCGCTGGAAGAGGAGGCGGTGCGGTTAAGAGCCCGGGAGGTCGAGGTGGCCAGTCTGCAGTCTGCACTAGAGGCCGAGAGGGACCGTGCTGCAGCTGGGTGGGATCGGGCGTCGGGGCTCGAGGAGGAGAACGGGCTCCTGAAGGGGGAGCGGGAGACACTCCGCTCCAGGGTGAAGGGGCTGGAATCCGCCATAGGCCGGGCCAAGGTGGCCGTGGCTGCGGAGAGTGATCGGGTGTCAGCCCGGTGGGAAGCGCGGAACCGGAAGTGGTCCGCGAAGATGGAGAAGATCCGCGCCCACCTGGACGGGCGCCGCCGGGCCTTAGAGCCTCACCTTCTGTACAGCCAGGTGACTGGCGTAAAGGCCTGCCTCAAGAGGATGGAAGCAGAGGACGGGGTGTCGGTACCGTTCTACCGGTATCAGAAGCTGGACGAGGACGAGGCGGCATTCGGTGCCGTACTGGACGGGATGGACTTTCCGGATTTGACCCCGGAGGATCTGGAAATCCCTCCGGACCGTGCTCACGGCGTTCTGCTTGAGCACGTTATACCTGTCGCTCCTTCTATCACCCCCGTGGTGGATCTGACCTTGGAGGCTCCGCTGGCTGCTGAGGACGCTCTTGCGGTCGTTGAGACCGTCCAAGCAGATCCCTCGATCCTGTCCGCTGACGAGGGAGTCCCCGAAGCTGCTGGGATTGTGCAAGCAGATCCCTCGGTCCTGTCCGCCGCTGAGGCCGACACGGATGCGCCGTCCGGTGAGGCCGGAACCGACGTGCCACCCGGTGGAGGCGTGGTTGAGGAAGAGGAGTCTGGGCAGCCCTTCCTTGGCGAGTACGGGACCAACGCGAGGATGGTGGCCCCGGCTGATTCAGATGGTACCCGTGCTGACGGGAGGGAAGACCGACCGGCCGATGCGGCCTTGTAAAAACTTTTTTCCTTTTTGTTTTCTTTTTGTAGACTGGGCCGTAGGCCGTTTCTTTTTGTAAGGACTGGGCCGTAGGCCGTTTATGCAAAGAGCAGGCCGTTGGCCCCTCTCTTTTTGTAAGTGCCGTTTCGAGGCTTTTGTAACGACTAGGCCGTGGGCCATTTTTATAACAGACGAGGCCGTTGGCCCTTTTGTGATAATCGAGGCCGTTGGCCCTTTTTTTTTTTTTTTTTGTGTAAATGCCATTTCGAGGCTTTTTTGATCGGTAGAGTAGGTCGTAAACCGTACTCTGTCAAGTAAGCAGGTCGTGGACCGTGCTCTTGTATTGGGTGCGAGGTAATCTCGGCTTAAGGCACTTATTGCTTGTGTACCTTGTTTTTTTGGTGCGGGTAGCGAGCCCGGCTTAGAGACACTTAATGCTTGTGTGTCTAGTAGAGGTGCGAGCCCTGGGGCCCGGCTTTGGCACTTATAACTTGTGTGCCGGGGAGAGCGAGCACCGGAGCTCGGTCCCCTTTTTTTTTTGTAGTGCGAGCGTTTGGAGCTCGGCTTATTATTTTTTTTTTTTTTTGTAGTGCGAGCGTTTGGGGCTCGGTTTTTTTTTTTTTTTTTTTTGTAGTGCGAGCGTTTGGAGCTCGGCTTTTTTTTTTTTTTTTTTTGTAGTGCGAGCGTTTGGGGCTCGGTTTTTTTTTTTTTTTTGTAGTGCGAGCGTTTGGAGCTCGGCTTTTTTTTTTTTTTTGGTAGTGCGAGCGTTTGGAGCTCGGCTTTTTTTTTTTTTTTTTTTTTTTTTTTTTTTTTTTTTTTTTGCTTTTTTTTTTTTTTTTTTTTTTTTTTTTTTTTTTTTTTTTTTTTTTTTTTTTTGTAGTGCGAGCGCTTGGAGCTCGGGAGCGTTTGAGCGTTTGGAGCTCGGCTCCTGTGCGCAGGTCGGGGACCGTTTTCCTTTGTCTAAAAGGTTTTATTAGATTAATAGCTGAGCCCTGGTTAGGGGTTGCCTACGTACCCTTTAGTAGAAGGGATCAAGCCAATCGTAGTTCGTTTGTTTACAAAAGCGGAGAGCGGATTGGAGCCCGGGGGCTTAATAGTAGAACCGTTTGAGGTTGATCGAGTTCCATGAGCGCGGGATGGCGTCGCCGTTCATCGTGACTAGCTCGTAGACGCCTGGTTTTACGACCTTGGAGATGAGGTAGGGGCCCTCCCAATTGGCACCCAGCTTGCCTGCGTTTGGTTCGGAGGTGTTTTCGAAGACCTTGCGGAGGACCAGGTCGCCCTCGGCGAAGAACCGGCCTCGAACCTTCTTGTTGTAATATTTGGAGGCGAGCTGCTGGTAGTTCTGGATTCGGAGTAGGGAATGGTCCCGTTGCTCTTCAAGGAAATCCAGCTCGCTGAGTAGGACGGCGTTGTTCAGTGCGGGTTGCTGGGTGAGCATAGCGCGGCGAGGAGTGGGGAGCCCGACTTCGGATGGGGCCATTGCTTCCATGCCGTGGGAGAGGTTGAACGGTGTTCGGCCAGTCGATGTCTTTGGTGTTGTGCGGTGGGACCAGAGGACTCCATCGAGCTCGTCGGCCCAGGACCCTTTCTTGTCGTCTAGTCGCTTTTTGAGGCCGTCGAGGATGGTCTTGTTGGTGGCCTCGGCTTGTCCGTTCCCCTGGGGGTACCTCGGAGTGGACTTACTTAGTCTGATTTTCCACTTCGCGCAGAAATCTTCGAAGAGGGCCGATGTGAACTGGGCACCGTTGTCGGTGACGATCTCGTACGGGAGCCCGTGCCGGCAGATGATGAACTTCCAGACGAACTTTCGGACGTCCTCTGCCTTGATCTTGGCGTATGATTCGGCCTCGACCCACTTGGTGAAGTAATCGGTCATGACTAAGAGGAAGCGCTTTGGCGAGATCGGGGAAGGGGCCCGACTATGTCCATGGCCCATCGCATGAAGGGGTAGGGTGCCACCGCAGTGGTGAGGAGCTCGGTTGGACTATGAATGAGGGGACCGTGGCGCTGGCACTTCTCGCACCGGGCTGCGAATTTATCGCAGTCTTGGAGCATTGTCGGCCAGTAGTGGCCTTGGTTTCGTATTCTCAGGGCGAGAGCCCGGCCACCGGAATGGTTGCCGTCGGCGCCCTCGTGCATTTCCTTCATCACGTCGATGGTTTCCTGCCCGTGGAGGCAGGCGAGCAGGGTTCCCGAGGCGCTCCATCGGAACAGATTGCCGTCCAGCATTGTATATTGGGCACACTTCTTTCTTAGCCGCCGGGCGGCCCATCGGTCTGGGGGGCGAATGCCGTCTGCGATGTATAGCAGCAGATCGATTCGCCAGTCCGGCAGTTCGGGCTCGGCCGGGGGCGGTGGTAGGTTCTCGGGAGGTTGGGCGTCTTCGTCAGGATCCGCGACCTGGGGACCGATCAGATAGGCTCCCTTTGGCAGCTCGATGCTGGGGAGGTCGATACTTTCCACCGGGATCACCCGTCGTTGCTCTGGGGCCGAGGTGGAGGCTAGTGCTGCGAGGGCGTCTGCGGAAGTGTTATCGCCTCGGGGGATTTTTGTCAGGGTGAACTCGGAGAAGTCTGCGGCCATGCCTTGAGTCACCTTGAGGTAGGCGTCCATGCGATCATTCTTGGCCTCGTACTCCCCGCTGAATTGATTGGCGACGAGCTGGGAGTCGCAGTAAGCCCGGATTTTCTTTGCGCCGACCTCTTTGGCCAGGCGCAGGCCGGCAATCAAAGCTTCGTACTCGGCCTCGTTGTTCGATGCCGGGAAGGCTAGGCGGAAGGACTGTTCGAGGATCTCCTTGGTCGGGGATTCGAGGCGTATGCCGACGCCGGACCCGTGCTTGGAGGCCGATCCGTCGACGTGCAGAGTCCACACTTCGGACACCTCGCTGACTGCCAGCTCGGGTGCTAACTCAACTAGGAAGTCGGCCAGCGCTTGAGATTTGATCGCGGTCCGACCCCGGTACTCGATGTCGTATTCGCTCAGCTCGACAGCCCACTTCATTATCCGGCCGGACCGGCTCGGGCTGTGGAGGATGGTTCTGAGGGGGTACGTACTTAGGACGGCTATCGTATGGGATTGGAAGTAAGGCCGGAGCTTCCTAGCTGCGACGACCACTGCCAGGGCGAGCTTCTCCAGAGTCGGGTACCTGCTCTCCGCGTCGTCTAAGGACTTGCTGATGTAGGAGATGGGTTTTTGGTCACCCCGGTCTTCCCGCACTAGTATGCCGCTGACCGCTGACGTGGAGATGGCGACGTAGAGGTAGAGGAGTTCGCCTTCTTCTGGCTTGGACAGGACGGGGGGAGTGGATATGTACTCCTTCAGCTGTCGGAGGGCGTCCTCGCATTTGTCGTCCCACTCAAACCGCTTGTTAGCCCGGAGTAGTTGGTAGAACGGGAGACACTTGTCGGTAGAGCGGGAGATGAATCGATTTAGTGCGGCGATTCTCCCGGTGAGTCGTTGTACTTGACGCGTGCTCTCCGGGGACTTGAGCTCAATGATAGCTCGGATCTGCTTGGGGTCGGCCTCGATCCCGCGCTGGGTGATGATGTACCCGAGGAATTCGCCCGATGTGACGCCGAAGGAGCACTTGGCCGGGTTCAGCTTCATGTTGTATTCGTTCAGCGTGCGGAAGCAGGACCGGAGGTGTGTGACGTGGTCGGTTGCCACCAGAGACTTTACCAGCATGTCGTCTATGTATACCTCCATAGTGCGGCCGATTTGGTCGGCGAACATCCGGTTGACGAGCCGTTGGTAGGTGGCCCCGGCGTTTTTTAGTCCGAAGGGCATTACTTTGTAGCAGTAAATGCCTCGGTCCGTGATGAACGCGGTCTTCTCCTGATCATCAGGGTGCATGGGGATTTGGTTATACCCCGAGAAGGCGTCCATGAAGGAGAGTAGCTCGTTTCCCGCGGTGGCTTCGACGACCTGGTCGATTCGGGGGAGGGGGAAGCTGTCCTTAGGGCATGCCTTATTGAGGTCGGTGAAATCCACGCAGACCCTCCATTTTCCGTTCTTCTTCTTGACTACCACTGGGTTGGCTAACCAGTCCGGGTATTTCACCTCGGTGATCGAGCCGGCCGCGGTGAGCCTCTCTACCTCATCATTGACCGCTTGGGCGCGCTCCGGGCCAAGCTTCCGCCGCTTCTGCTTGACCGGCCTGCAGGTTGGATCCACGTTGAGCTCGTGGCTGCACGTGTTCGGGTCAATGCCGGGCAGGTCGCCAGTTGACCAGGCGAAGGTGGAGACGTTCTGCCTTAGGAACTCGACCAGCTTTTGCTTGATGCTTTCGTCGAGGTCGGTGCCGATGCCGACGCAGCGGGCGGGGTCGCGTGGGTCGATGTTGACCTGGGTGACAAGGTCCCGCCCGGGAAGATCCTGGGCGCCGAGCTCGCCGGGCTGAAGCGCATTGATGGCCAAGCAGGCCGGCGCGGCGCGGCGCAGCTTGTGCTCGATGGCGAAGCAGGCGCGGGAGACCCTCTGGTTACTCCTAAGAGTGTATGTGCCGGCCTGGTTGGGGAACTTGAGGCACTGATGGTATGTCGACGTGACCGCCTTCATCGAGTGCAGCCAGGGGGTTCCGAGGATGATGTTGTAGATCGGGGTGGTGTCGAAGACCACGAACTTGACGATTTTCGTGACCCGACCTACGTAGACCGGTAATTCGATGGTGCCGATTCCGTTGACGGTGTCCCCGGCGAAGCCGGTTAGCGGGATGGAGTGCGGCTTGATCTCGACCCCGTTCAGGTTCATCCTGGCGAGGGTATCCTTGAAGATGAGGTCGACCGAGCTGCCCGTATCGACGAGGACTCGGTTAACGTCGCAGTCGGCTACGCGGACTTGTACGACGAGGGGGTCGTTGTGGGGCTGGTGGACCCCGGCCGCATCGGCCTCAGTGAAACATATCCCCCTCTTGCTCGTGTCCTGGGCGTCGATCTCCGGCCCGGAGTGCCACTTCAGGGATGCGTCGGTCCTCCTCTCGTGACGCTTGATGGACCGCACTGAGTCGTTGCACGAGAGGAGACCTCCCATGATCATCCCAATCAGAGTGCGGGCCGGGGGAGGCGATCTACCTGTTTCCCGGTCTCGCGAGGGAGATCGTCGCCGCCGGTCGTCGTTCTGGGCGCGATGGTAGGGCCTAGTCCGGTTATCCGCGCGACCTTGGTTGTCGCGGGGTTGATCGTGATCGCCGTCCCGAGCATGCGGTCGCAGCCGCTCTGGGACGCTGATTTCTCCCCGCTGAAATTGCTTCAGCAGGACCTCTTGAAGGGCGCGGCAGTGAGAGGTCGGATGCCCCTTTCGCCGGTGGAAGTCGCAGAAGGCCGTCCTGTCGTATGGCTCATCTGGTCGGAACTCCCTATCGCTTGGCTCGTCGGGACGCCGATCCTGCTGGCGGGGATCCCGTACGTATTTGTTCCAAGGCAACCCTGGGGCGGGGGTGGGGGGAAGTACGGGATCGTGTAGGCGGAGGCCGGAGGGCGGTCCGTTGACAAGGAATGCAGCGGCCTGCTTTCCCTTGCTGCGATGGTACTCGTCGTCGTAATGTTGGCGGGGCTCCTGATACCTTTCCTGGGGCCGCTCCTTTGGGGCCGGGGCCTTGTGAGAGGCACTGTTTCTTGATTCAGCCGCCTTCTCTTCTTCGAGCTCAACGAAGAGTCCAGCGCGGTGCAAGGCGTCTTCCAGAGAGCGCGGCCTGTTGAGCTTCATATCGTCCTTGAAGGCCGAATCGGCCCGCAGTCCTTTTCTCAGAGCGGGGAGCGCTGACTCGTCAGTCACGTTGCTCTGGGAGGCCGTGGCCTTGAAGCGCTCGATGAAGGACCTGAGCGACTCCTTTGCTCCCTGATTCATTGCCCAGAGGTCCGCGCTGGATGCGGACTGGCGGATGTAGATGGAGTAATGCTCGAGGAAGGTGGTCGACAGGTCCCTGAAGCTGTCGATGGAGTGCGTCTTTAGCCGAGAGAACCACGTGAGGGCCGGGCCGGTGAGGTTTTCCACGAAAAGCTGGCAGTGAGCGGCTTCGCGCTCGTCTGGTGAGAAGTGGGCGCGACCCATGGCGATGGTGAACGCCGTGAGATACTGGGCCGGGTCGGTGGTGCCCGCGTAGGGCTGTAGCTTGAGCTTTCCGAGGTGCTGGAGTGGGACGGAGGCGATCCGGCGGGTGAACGGCGTGTTCTGCGTCTCTCTGAGGACGCGATCGATTTCTGGGGCCGCGCTGGTGGCTTGGTGGATTTTGGAGGACATCGCACGGATGGTCTCCTTCATAGCCTCGAACTCCGCGTCTCTTGATCGCTCCGCGCTGGATCGGAGATGGTGGGCTTCGTCGCCCGGGTGGCTTCCTATGGCCGGGACAAAACGTCCGTCCGGCCTTTCGGATCCAGACGGCGAGTCGCTCGGTCGGCTTGTCCGGAAGCGGGGGGTTTCTTCCCGAGAGACCGGTCACGGGAGGCCCCTAACGTGGCGAACCGCTGGTCGGTGGCTCGCGTTAGCTCATCGATCCGGGCGAGCAGGGTCTGCATCATGACGGACGGCGTGGGCTGGTCTTCCGGTGCTCGTGGCGCGTTGTGGGCGGCGGAGCCGTCGGAATGGGCGGGTGCTGACGCCGGGGGCGGGGCCCTGGAGAATTGCTCTCGAGGAATCGCTTGATCGGCAGCCGCTTGGGCTGATGACGGAATGGTCGCCGTCGTTCGAGTCGTTGGCGGGGCCGTTGTCGGGGCCTGGGCCGTTGTTTGGGCCGGAGTGTCCTGGTCTGACAACACTCTTGGGGTCGGGATTGCCATCGTTGCTTCGGTCGTGTCGGTGGTTGAACTGCTCCTTGCGTGTAGAAGAATCTCTTCCGCCCTCCTTCTAGCGCCAATTGTTGATCCCGTGGACCACTAAGTATGTTTAAAGAATGATTAGGAGATGGGAGGTGAGATTTTCGTTAATAGAGCAATTTAACCACGTTTAAGACAGGTCGGGAGAAAATGAGTAGGCCGGGGCCGTGTTTCGCTTTATTGATGAGAGAGAAGTAAACGCTTTAGCATTACGAACTGGTTCCGAAGGACGTCCAGTTCGGCGTTCTAAAGTGTTGTCTTGCTACAAAGAGAGAGGTCGGGTAGTTTATAGTCTGTTCTAGAGTCAAAATCCGAGTCCCCCTCATTAATGACATATGAGGGGTATATATAGTCGGGGTCGGCTTCCTGCTCCCCGGGATCTCGGGCCACGTGTCGCCTGCGGCCTCTTTTGCGGGTAAGGTGGCCTAGGAGGCGTGTCCCGGCTTTCGAGGAGAGAGGTCATGATGAGCTCGGCGTGGCGTGTTGCAGAGCAGTGCACTGTTTTACCAACTCTGCTCCACCTGCTCCTTCCTGCCCTCGTCAGCTCTGTAGAGTTGGTGGGACGTCGGGTCGAAGGCACATCCCTACGCGGGTAGGGTACTGCCTTACCAACTCCCACTCGCCTATTCTTCTGACACTCCCTGTTCTGGCGGGGCATCAGCGCGGGCCCGGGGTACGTTGCTTTCAGGTCGGCTACCGAGCTGAAGAGCGGTCTTGCAGGTCGGTGACATTAAGTCCGGCTACCGTGCTGAAGAGCGGCCTTTCCTAAGATGGGCCTAACTAATTGGGGGTGCTAGGCCCACCTCCAACAATAACTCAAACAATTCAAGTAGATTTGCTTACATGTGTCCCACGACTTTCAACTGTGAGTGGATTAAAGTGTTTTTCTGCCCAATACTGAGCATTTGCGACGTATTCTTTTGTGTTCCTCAGTATAGGAACTGTTCCATTTGGACATTCGATAATTTGTTTGCTTTTATTTTCACCTTTAGCTTTATTTGTTGGTTTAGAGATCGAAAAGGATGGTTCCATCTACTCAAAATTATGTAGTCAAGATAGATATACGTAATGTGAAAACTAAACCATATTAGACATATTATCCAAAAAAGCTTTGCCCAAAACAACATTTTACATGAAAAACTTACCTTAAACTAGTACTTAATGTCTAGATTATGTTTTTCTTAAAATTCCTCACCTTAAAGCTCAGGGTTAGGTTATCCTGAAGAGTTCATGTTATAGAATAGAGCGGTATTTCAAGAGGTTGATCTACGCGTTTGCAATTGTGTTGTAATTGCTTTCTTATTCTAGTGAATTCGAATACTGGACGTGGTCCCGGGAAGTAGGAAACGAACCTCATTAAAAAACTCTGTGTCTCTTTATTTCCTGCACTTTATTTGTGTCTCACTTACACTTACAAAACTTACCTTAAACTAGTACTTAATGTCTAGATTATGTTTTTCTTAAAACATCAGTACGTTGAACAAAATTCAAATTCAACTCCCAAATTTTATATAGTTCAGTTTCTAAACTTATAAAATAAAATTTTATTTGGTACAAATTGTGCTCTTATTTTTACATTAAAAGTATATTTAAGACAATAAGTCCAAAAAAATTAAGACTAATGACAAATTTTTATTGGATGGTTTTGTTCTCGCTGTCATTTGTTTTGAACCAAAGTCAATTATCTAATATATGCAAAAACAAAAAATAGAAGAAGAAAAAAAATATAAATCTCGTTTAAAAATTTAGGAAAATGTACAAAACATACGTAATGCGTCAAATATGTTCTATCTACAAAACATATATAAAATGAATAGAGTTGGGAAGATAATTACAAAAATAGAGTTTGATGAAAGAATACCTGAATTTTATGGTTTTGGAGTAGTGGATGAAGTAACGAAGGTTGTTTATATATATCCACACAATCGTATACAATTTTCTCATTTAACTATTAAAAAATATAGTTGTGATCAATACCATAAATTAATCTACATAATATTAGTTTAAGATTTGGATGTGTTGTATATATATATATATATATATATATATATATATATATATATGCATTATTGTTCTTTCTATTTACCTTAAAAGAATTCATATTTCTTACGGATTCTCTAGATTGAGCCACATAAACTATGAATATGAATGCGACGAGTTTGAGAACAAAATTCATAGTTTATATATCAATATTCTCGAAATTTTCCTAATAATTTTTTTTCATTAGATCTACATCCCCACCCTGTAGGTATTTATAATTGTTAGGAAGTTCAATCTAATGTCTCTCCCCTTTTCAAGTTTTTTAATTTTATTTTCATATTTATGGTGTTTATTAATAATCATATCTTATAAATTGATTGAAAAAAGTTTAAGAATCATATAATAGATATAAAAAAAAGTTTCACTTTTTACATGTGTCCATGGGAGTTTTTCATTCTAGACAATTTTCCACTTGGATTTTGTTTTAAAAGATATTAATCAAAGACTAATGAATTTGTTTGGTTTTCATATACATAAGATAAATATTTTCTATTTTTTGACATTTTTAATAAAAACAATATCAACCCACCTAGATTTTATTTTATAATGTGTATATTGCATTGATGAAATTGACTTTTGAACCGGACTAAACCGAATGTCGGTCTTCACCAGAACCAGAACAATTTAAGAATTAGCCCATTTGGCATTTCACGCTGTAAAGATTAAGATACTATGGGCTTTAAAGCCCACTAAAGAATGGAGACGGCCCAAAAATTTCTGTTGTTGATCGTCTTCTCCAAGAGAGTGGGTTTCTGTGACAGTAAGACGTCAAATTGAGGTGAAAAAGTGAAAGTTGTATCAAATTCAATTTTTCTCATTTCATCTTAATAATTTCTAATTTAAAATCTTGTAACAATGAGAGGGTCATAAACAAACATTTATTTATAGAAAAACAAGATACGTAAAACCCGATGATGTTATTGTCTGTGATTCAATTTCTTCCTTCCTTATTGTTTTTCATTTTTTTTTTTTTGCAATCCAGTTAAGAAAACTCTTTCTGAAACAAAAACAGAAAACTCGAAAGATCAATCCAGAGATGATGAACAAGTTATCATCTTCTTCTCGTGGTAATTGAGGTCATTGGTTCGTTCGTCACAGAATATGCCTCGCTTGTTCAAGGCCGAGGATTCGACTATCTTTTCTCCGGTTTAAGTCTGACCTACGAAGTTGTATCCTTTACAAAGCGTCTCACAACCTTAACCTCACTTTACGGACACAAGAAGCTTCATTTGGTCCTTGACTTGGACCACACGCTAATCCACTCCGTCATGGATTTCAATCTTTCTGAAGCAGAAAAGTATCTAATCGAAGATGAGAGATTTTGTATATCAAAAAAAAAAATGAGAGATCAGGTTCAAAGAAAAATATATGTAAATTCGAGGGCCTATTAATAAAGTCTCGGCCTTTTGTTAAGGAGTTCCTTAGTATTGAATTTTTTTCTTTCCTAGTTACACTTTTGGGGTTTTCCAACAATGTAATTATTGAAGTATTTTATTTAATATTTAGATGTTATATATGTTAAGAGAGCATAATAACATCATATTAACCCATAACTCAAGAGTTTTATCGGTTCGGTTTTAAAAAACACTGATTTGAAGTTGTTATGAATCTTTACATTTAAGATTGTGTAGAGTTTACTATAATTGGATTTCACCGTACAATTTAATTTTAACTTAATTTTAAGATGTACAAAATATTTTAAAAATACACACACATCAACAATTTATAATTATTAATAGAATTTCTCATAGCATATCATTTATTATATAAACAATTATAGATAAATGATATTCACTATAATTAATTTATAACGTAATCTGAATTTATTTAGTAATATAATTTGTGTCACACGTAAGCCAAAATTTAAGAGCTATATAAAATTAATAATAAAGATATACAATGTATTTTTTATATATAACTCCATGTGTTATTGATAAAAATGTGCATTCAAAATATGCATTTGAAATACTTATTTTTATACATATTACATTTATCCGAACATGATATTTATATATATCATGAGATTAGGTGAATGAATAAAAGCAGAGCAATTACGAAAGGGGTTGGGGTATAACAGGAGCTGAGAGGTGAGACAAGTGATCCGACATGTTCTCCACTCAATGTCGGGCTAAAAACAAACTACTTCCTTAGAGGTTTAGGTGGGAGTGACGTTATGCTGATCAAAAACGTTTGAATACATTACCGTGAAGAGTGTTTACTCATATATGGACATGAGACAGAACATGGGCATATGAACAAAAAGAGCAGTGAGAGAAGCAAACAATAAAGTTGTCTCTATCATCATGGTGTGAATGAAGCCTTGAAGTATGAATAATGAGTTCGAGTGAGGATGAGATTAAACGAATTCAAAAACATGGAGAGATGAAAATATTGAATATGCTGCAAATCTTTTCTTAGTTTTTCATTGCAAGTTTTGATATATAAAGTAAACAAATATGAGAGGAAAGAGTTAGAGTAAGAATATGACGTGGTGACAAATGCGCCATCAATCAAAATCGTATTATGTTAATTGTATTGTTTTTTGCTCAATGTTTGTTTGTATACGAACAAGAAATAAAAGAGTTCACTTGAATTTCTAAAAATTTCCATGGTTTTCTCTTTGTTCGTTTATTTATTTTTATAAACTGATAAAAAAGTGTTTCTCAAATATGCATATACTTATTTTTGTGGTATTGTGTTTTTGTTGGCAGCTAATATGCCAACTTATGATTACGTTATTGTGTGAAAACTATTGGATGCGACAAAAATAGGTTAAAAAAACAGCCAAAATATGACAACAACTTCCCATATGCTGAAGTTACTGAAAATGAATGAATCGACAATGATGTCAAAGAATGATAAAAGTCGGTTCACTAAAATCTAAAGTTAACCAAATTTTAATTCATGGTGCATATCAACGATAATTATGTATATTATAAGGTATTAATATAAAAATAATTTAAAAGAATTTTGAATGCACGTTTATCAAATAAAACATAATATTAAATCAGTAAAACAATATATACATATATAAAAGTCCCGCAGCGTAGCGCGGGTAACTACCTAGTTTAATTAAAAATAAAGTAGATTGAAGTGACACTAATTTGCGACTGATGAGTGATCATCTTAGAGATCGAAAGCAAGTTTTGGAGTAACGTTATACTTTTTTTTTTTTTGGGTCACAAGAGTAATGTTATACATATACAAGACTGATCACCTACTTAAAACTTAGTTGGCTAATCACATCTTTAATTGGACCCATCATGAAGTCCTTTCTAAACAAAGAAGGCGTATGCTTGTTAATGAAGCGATTAGCAAATGGTAATGTTTCAAGGGTAAATTAAGCCAATATTAGTTAAGGCTCCTCCAATTACATAACAAGAAGAGCCTGCTACCTAAACAGAAAACTTACAACAAAAAGAGTACTTTAAAAGAGAAGTACATATTAAAATTGATTATGTTTTTTTCATAATGGTGACATAAATAATTGTTGTTAAAAAGGGAAGTAGGGGTGGGTGTGTATTGAACAAAACATTTTAAATGATCTGAGTTTTGTTAAATTTTTTTTAATGATTGTAGGTGAATTTATTGACACTGAAATTTATTATCAAAATTTTCTGCAATCTTTTTTGAACTTTTAACTAAAAACTTTTCTAAAACAACTTAAAATCATTAAAACCCCAAAGCTTAAAATATTTATAATAACAATGGATTTAAAGGTACTTTTTCAAATAAGTTGTTCAATAACATTGGATCTTAAGAGACATTTACAAATATTATAACCAATATAACTTTTGATTTTAGAAGACTTCATAGAATTGAACAACAATATATTTATTTTGGTAAAAAAAAACAACAACATATTTGTTATTTTTTACACAAATCATTCCAAATGCTTGATTGAATACACCTCATAAAATTTTGTGAAATATTAAGAGCATTAATCACAATAGTCATATGATCGAATCATTTCTTAACAATCATTCGGGAAATTTAATTGATGAATAAGTTCCAAAAACAAAATTATTTACGGATTTAGGTTTTATGACTCACCAAATAATAATCAATTTATATTTAGGAGATATAAAACGTGAACTCGAGAGAAAAAATAATATCATCAATTCATCACAGTTTAGAAGTTGTTTAATACGAATTATTTGACCACTATTATTTTGTTGTTGGATTAATTTAAAACAAAAAGATTTTATTTGACAAGCTAGTTAATCATTAGTTTAAAAGAAACTAACCTCTTACCACTTAAGATAGAGATGGTAAGGTAAACTACAAAAGCACTCTTAAAGTTGATTAGATTGCACACTTAACTCAATTAATTATTCATTAAGCATAAAGCATTCCTACTAATTACTAATCACTATTTGAATAAAAAATAAAAATAAATTATAAGCTTAACGTTTTAAAAATATTAGAATTCCAAGGTCCACTTGTAGGATTAAGCATTACTTTTAATATTTGTAGGATTAAACATTACTTTAAAAAAATTTGTTTAGTGTATTAATAATGAATAATATAAGACTTTTAATATTTTTTTAAAATGTGTCAACATAACACTATTTATAAAACATAAATATTATATAAACAAAAAATCAAGTTTTAACTTTATTATTTTAATGTATTAATTAAATTAAAGAGAGAACATTTATTTAATGTATCAATAATGAATAATGTGAAACTTTTAATAATTTTTTTTTAATATGTATGAAATGTATCAAAATAACACTATTTGTGAAACATAAATACTGTTAGCGATTCATATTAGAATTCCTAGGTCCATGAAATTCATAAACATGTTTACCTTTAAATACTCCAAATTAACTTTTTTGTTTCAATATTATTAATATTAGCGATTTAAATAATCTCGTACGATCCAACGTTCAATAAACGTACGTGGCCCATTTCGATCAGATCCTACCCGACACATCCTCTCTCTCTCTACAGTCCTCCTCACTCTCTCTCTAAACTCTCACACTAAACAGTCTCTCTCTCTATATCTCTCTACAGTTGTTTTCGAGTAATCTAAACTTTGCCAAACAGTCCCTTTTCTTCCTTAACCTTTCATTTTTCAATACCTCTCTATTTCTTTGTCCTCTTCACTCGTCTTCTTTAGCTAATCTTCTCTGTTTTTTCAATCTCCATTGTTGATTCCTCGAAACGATCGGAGTGTGATGTGGGTAAATTTTGCTTTAAGGTGAGGAATTTTTTTGTTTTTTCATGGGATTTCTCCAAATCTTCTTAATGTGGCTAAAAAAAATCTTGACTTTATTGTTTCTCTTTTATCCAGAAAGTGTGATTCGTCATGGGTTTCTATTAAAGTCTTCAACTTTATGAACTGTTTTGTTTTTTTGTGTGTGTGTGTATAGTGCATGTAGAAGCCATTGTTGGAGCTAGCTCAAGCTTTCTCTTTATGTATTTAAGGGAAATTTGTTATTCTGATCTGGGATTTTTTGAGGGGTTTTGTTTTGTTCTTGCACTCTCAATCTGGATTTGAGTCGCATTCATTTCTAAATGTGGGTCCATTTGAGAAATGTGGGATCGGAGAAATCAAACAAAACATAATAATCTCAACTTTGTTTTGCTTCTTATAGGTTTTTATGCAAATGAGGAGGTACTTCTGTTTGATTTCTATGTTATAGGATATTGTCAAAGATTCAAGAGTAGTTGTGGGGTAATAAATGGACCATAAAGCATGGCCTTGGAAGAAGAAATCAATGGAGAAAACCGTTGCCGAAAGTAATGGCATTTCATCCAAAGGAGAGGTAAGTGGATATTGATGATAACTTTGTGTTTGGTGTTAGGTTGGAAAATGGATGTTCTTTGCTCATTTTGTGTCTAGAGATGTTTCTATTGTTAGTATTTGGTACCAGAGTGTGATCTGTTTGAGATTCAAGTGTCGTTTTCGCTCTTTCGTTCACTAGGTTTTGCTTATCCTTCTTGATGCCCATTTTTTTTTTTTGCAAATGTAAAGTAATTTGTGTAATAATAGCTAAGATTATCCTGATGAGTTGGGTTTTGTGTTGCAAATCCTTGCCGAAATTTGATGATCATGAGCTTGATTGTTTATAAAATCAGACTGAGAAGCTTGTTGCTGACAAGATAGAGCTTGAAAATCGCCTTCAAAGTCTAAATGATAAGCTTACCTCTGTCGAAACTGAGAGCGATAAGCATAAGACCGAGACACAAGAAGCAATTACTGGTAACTTTACTGAATCTTAATCTGTTCTGAATTGATCTATGGACCTTCTTTTTCCTCTTCACGGTCTCATGTAGCTTCCTGTTCCATTTGCATTTTGTGTTAACAGGCTGGGAGAAGACAAAAGCTGAATCAGCATCTCTCAAGAAGAAGCTAGAAGAAGCTTTGAATGAGAAACACAGGAGCAACGAGAGGTCGAGTCACACAGATGCTGGTCTAAAAGAATGTATGCAGCAGCTTCGCTTTGTTCGGGAAGAGCAGGAGTGTAGAATGCATGATGCTTTGACAAAAGCATCACAGGAGTACGAACGAAGATTGGCTGTTATAAAGACAGAGTTGGCAGATACCGGTAAGAGGCTTGCAGAAGCAGAAGGCGAGAACACTCAACTCTCAAAGGCTTTGTTAGCAAAGAACAAAACTGTTGATGATTTAAACGGAGAGAGGGACCAAATTGAGGCTGATTTCAATGCTTTGGTGAGTACTTTAGAGTCGAAGGAAAAAGAAAACGTTTCGCTGAGATACGAAGTCCGAGTGCTGGAGAAAGAGCTTGAGCTTCGGAATGATGAGAGAGAGTTTAGCCGTCGGACCGCTGAAGCATCACATAAACTGCACTTAGAATATGTGAAGAAAGTTGCAAAGCTAGAAGCAGAGTGCCAACGGTTACGGATACTTGTCAGGAAGCGGTTACCGGGACCCGCCGCTCTGTCCAAAATGAGAAATGAAGTAGAGATGTTGGGAGGGAGACGAGTCAATGGAAGCCCTAATGGTGCAATGATTGATTCTGAAAAGATCAATAACCTCACTGAGCAATTATGCTTACTGGAAGAAGAGAACAAGACTCTGAGGGATGCCTTAAACAAGAAAGTGAATGAGCTTCAGTTCTCAAGAAATATATATTCTCGAACAGCATCTAGACTACTAGAATTCGAGTCTCACCTCGACGAATCTTCTAAAGGTACAAACATTGAGCCAAGCCGGAGCAGCAATGTCTCACATGAAGTGTCTCTTGCATCACTATCAGAGTTTGACAACGATGATAAAGTTAGCTGTTCCGATTCCTGGGCTTCTGCTTTGCTTTCAGAGCTAGAGAATTTCAAGAACAAAAAGCAAATGGGGTCAAGTTTGCTTAGAACTCCCAAAGCTTTAGAGATGAAACTAATGGATGATTTTGCTGAAATGGAGAAGCTTGCAATGGTAACAAGTACAATCGATAACCGACCTGGAAGTTCTCCTATTTGTTCCTCTGATTCCATTTCAGCTACTGGCCCGGTAGAGAACGAATCTAATGAAACTTCATCAGAGATAACAAAAACTCCCAGAACAGAATATTCATTAAATCCTGGCGCATCTCCCCAAGATATCAAGTCAGATTCAACGAGCAAATTACCTCAATCTCTTCATATCGTCTTGAATGCGATAATGGACCATAGGCGTATTACGCAGAAAAACACTGATGAAGTACTTGAAGATATCAGAAGAGCTCTGTCAGGTGTAAACCATTCAAGCTTAAAACAGACCGAGACTCTCACTGTGGACGGTATACCAGACATGGAGTGTTATATCAGCAAATCGATTCGCAGAATCGTTGAAACTATCGAGAAAGTCAGCTTAAAAGATGAGAGGCATGTCTCACACGGAGAATCAGAAAGGCTTTCAGGTTACACTGCTCGTGTCTTGCAATGGAAAACTACAGAGCTAATTAGTGTATTGCAGCGATTTCTTCAGACTTGTTACGATCTATTAGACAGAAAAGCAGACATCAACAAGTTTGCGGAAGAGTTAAGCTCTGTGTTGGAATGGATGGTGAACCACTGTTTTTCTCTTCAAGATGTTTCAAGCATGAGAGAAGAGATTAAGAAGCGGTTCGAGTGGGATGAGTCACGGAGTGGAAGCGAAGTTGATATTGGAATAGTTGGTCAGGGTTCAGAAGCAGATAAGCTTAAGATAGATGATGTTTCCTCATTGGCTTCCAAGGATCAGCCGATCGTAGAAAAACCTGACAATCCCAAGCTGCCAAGCAAAATGGTTGAAGAAAAGGCAACGGACAAGACAGCAAGGTAAATGTGAATGCTTGAAGACTTTGATCAATCATTGATGTATCTCTGATGAATCCAATGGTTTTCTTGTTGCAGTGCTTCAGCGAACGAGCTCACGCTGGACGAAAAACAAAACATGCGAACTGTAAGTTACAGAACAAGATCAAATTCTTACATTTTGAATTGTTTTTGCCAAGACAAATGAGAGGTTGATTTTCTTATGTGTGTGATGATTCAGGAATTGGAGATCACTGCTGCTTCTGAAAAGTTAGCTGAGTGTCAAGAGACGATTCTAAACCTCGGAAAGCAGCTTAAAGCATTGACTAACTCAAAGGAAACAGCTATACTTTCAGACAAACTCACACCTGACCTTACCGACAAATCGGACAACCTAGCTACTGCGCAACCTTCACAAGAAACAAAACAAGAGAAGAGATTGGCCACACAGAGGTCATCTCTTTTGGATCAGATGAAGGCAGAAGATCATGACACTGGAGAATCCAAGGACCAGAATTCTCAAGCAGCAGATAAAAACGGAAAGGGAGGCAGTTCTGTTTACAATGAAACCATTGAGGCGTTGGAACAGATTCTTCTCTCAGACAAAAAAAGCAAAGGCTCTGAAACAAATTGCTTCGCCATTGTTCCTCAGAAAAAGAGCGGCGGAGCTAAGAGCCTGTGGAGGAAGCTATTGGGGAGAAAAAAGAAAAGCAAGAGCAACAAGCTCCCTAATCCATTTGCCACCTAAGAAGATGGTGTCATCTAGACTATAATCTAATACCTTAATCATCTTCTTTTTATGTTACCTGTACTAAGCAAACTAAACTGTCATTTTTCGTAGAATTTTTGGCAGTATATATATATAAATCTCCACGTAGATTACTCAATGAGATGATCATTCTGTTTCATTTCACTTCTAGTCTCAGAAAAGATACAATCAGTAATCTTTGACCCAATGAATCTATCTTTAGCAGGGTTTATGTAAATCTCAAATGTAGACACCGAATGCAAAGATCATTCGATTCCATGTCATCTCAAGTCTCAAAGAAAACATCAGTATTGTTGATCGAGTGACCATTAAAAGAGACTTCTCAATCTCTGTACAGAACAAAGTTGGCGATGTCGTTTAGTCCAGCTTCCTTGTAGCACTGAGCAACCTGTTCCAGTGACTCGTCCCATGTCCCTTCAAGCGACGCTAGATCCAGTAAGTACCCAGCCTCGTCGAAAGATGCCTGACAATTACAAGTTTTTTTTCCAATCTCTTGTATCCAAAAGCATGATATGAGTATCTGAATAGGAATACATGCAAAGAACGAACCTGGGCCCTTGGCTTTCCCCTATCTATATCCCGTTTTCTTCCTTCTCCTGTAACTCTCTCTTTGTACTGCACAATTTTCTCTTCTCCCCACTCTGCTATTCGAGCAATTTCCTGTGCAGCCATTTCATATATTCAACACTTTTTTTTCAATTCTCTTTACATTTACCGAAACGGTTTAACGACATGCAAGGAATTGTACCTCGTATCTGCATCCTAAGGTCCACCACGAAGATTTCAGAGCACCCCTAGCCGCATCTTTTGCTTCTAGGCTACGCCCAAGCCTACATAACAATAGAGGTGTTAGAGTTTTCTAGAAAGGACATAAGCATCTATACATAGATACATTCATAAGGGAGAAAAAGAGATGATGAGAGAGGATCATACGAACTTCAGCAAAACCTTTGCGTTGAAAGCAAAAGGCCGGGCAAATCCGGGGAAGTTCCCTCTCTTTGTATAAAACTCGGCAGCCACCAAAGCTGAAACCTTGTATTAGCAACTGAAGATAGTTAAAAAGGAGAAAACAAGTTGACTACTACAGGATAGATATTGTTACTATCCTTACATGGTCTCCATTCTCGATATGTCGAATAACTTTGCGTTCTAGAGAATCCGGAAACAGTCCAACCTGAATAGCAAAGCTAATAATCATCCATGTGCCAAAAAGCGTCTGATATTAAAACGTTCAATATATATGTACCTTTCTTAAGAGATAGATATCTAAATCCATCAGTCTTGACCTGGCAAAGTCACCTTTACTGTAAAGTTTCTTCCCAGCTTCACCTGCAGCATCGAAGATTACTTGACTGGATTCTTCGGGTTTAGAAACATCTTCTTCCACCAATATTCTGTGAATGAACTGATCAACCTGAATGTTGGCCACTCAAAGTCAGATATGAGAATGAACAGCCAGCAAAAAGAAACGAACCCTAGTTCAAAGCATCTCATTACATTATTGGCTAAAAACCAAACCCCATGTTTCTGAACTTCAACCACAGGCATCTCCATACTGCAAAGACCAGAACCAACAATAAGATAAAAAAGAAGAAGCAGGACAATCTAAGGATAGAAACGAGCCACTGACCTAGGACGAGCTGTTGGCCACCGTAGTAAAGCAATCGAAGAACCTGAAAATGAAAGATAAATCACACAAAATCACAGCTCCAACTTACTTAGAAGACTTGTAATCAAAATATGAAAGTGTTTCAAACTTATGTACATGTCCGTAACCATACCCGGGCTGATTCTCACCAATGGAATAGTAAGAGGCAACAAGCCTTGCTTTGCACCAGGAGAAACTATGGATTTACCTGATACAACATCACCAGTTCCACAAACACGATCAATATAAACCAGTATTGAACAAGTAAGATCGATCTACCTCTAGCTGTGTATATACTCAGCAGCTGAGTCAGATGCTCAGGAGGCTGAGCTTTGGCTATGTCCTTAATGAAACATTCATGACCTGCAAGACGAAGAAATCCCACAGAATCACCCGTTAAATCTTCAATTCGGAGTCAGATGCTTGGCTTTCCCCGATCTCAAGCCATCGTTGAAATGAAATAGCGAAAATGTGAATCATAAGAAGGGAAAAACCAGATAATGGAGAAGAAGAGGAAGAAGAGCAAAAGGATCTGGCGGCGAAGTTCCTGCCTAGACGAAGTATCAGTCCGCGTCTCCGCCCGTTAGCCACCGCGCCGGAATGCATCTTGAAAGTTACTGTTCCACTTCCGATGTGATTACAGAGAGAAGAAACTTGGAAAACGCTGGAGGCCGATTGAGAAAAAGTCCCCCAAAATAAAGCCCAGTAATAAGGGTTTAAGAGCCCATAAATTCTGAGCCCAGCATCGTTCGTTAGTTGCCGGAGATGTTTCACCGGAGAACAATACTTTTCACCGGATATTTCAAATCGAACTGCCACGTCGCTATTTTCCCACCAACTTTACTTTAATTTTTAGTCGGGAAGAATTGTCTAGTTTCACGCTTCCCGATTCATAACAACTTGTTAATGGTCTTTATATAATCGGAGTTTTCTAATTTGAAGAAGATAACCCAAAAAAAAATAAAAAAAATTGAAGATAATATTAGGGCTTATACGACCCGCCAAATTCCTTCTCTCCTCCGACATTTCAGATTCGAGACCCGGATCCTGACCCGAACCCGCATTTTCCTCGGTTCCGATCTGGTTCCTTGAAAATGGCGTCGGGAGCTTCGCCTTCTACTTCGGCGACCAGATCGGAGCCGCACAAGGAGTCTACGGTTCGTCATTTCACCGCACAAGGAATTTCTCGATATAGAAACTTTTCTTTTCTGCTATTGAGGCATTGACTGAAGAGAACGAAATCTAAATGGCTTGGATCTAGAGATTACTGCATTGTGAGCTAAAAGTTTGTTTTTAGGATTCGAGAGCATTGATGAGGAAACCATGATAGTTTAGAGGAACTTCATTTTGATGCTTTTCTTCATGGTTTTTGTTGAAAATGTGTTTGATTGTTAGATTCCTTTTCTCAGATTTCTCAGGCGGAGGAGAGAGCTCGAGCTTCTAAGGAGATATCAGCAGTAATAGATTCGCTTAAGAAGAAACTTGCAGCTGATCGGTGTATATCAATAAAGGTCAATATTGTTGTTAAGTTTTTTTTTTGTTTTGTTTCGGTATGCGATTTCTAGAAGTTGATGATTGGTTTCACCAGAGAAGGGTTGATGAAAACAAGAAGAATTTGTGTGGCATTACTCATAGCTTTATGAGGTCGTCCATGGACAGAGGAGGTAGCTGTAAAGATGGTAGTGATCTCTTAGTTAAGAGGCAAAGAGATTCGCTCGGTATGAAAAGCGGAATCGATGCAAGTGGTGATGCAGATAAGAATAACCAAAGCTTCTTGGAAGATGGACATTCCAATTCAGCGATGGTTCAAGGATCCAGTGTCCCTGTCAAGATTTCCTTACGCCCAATCAAAATACCTGATATCAAACGTCTGTCGCCTTATACCACATGGGTTTTTCTGGATAGGTATGTTGACATTTACGTCACAAGAGTAAGGGTTTGAGTTTTTAATTGTCTCATCTTACGACTTTGTCAATTTTCCTTCTCTAAGTTCTCTTCACCATTCACGTTGAACGTCTCTAATCTAGTCGGTCTATGTGATATAAAAATCCATTGCTTGATTAGCTTATTTTTATTGTTATTTAAGATATTAGACTAAGATGTGTTTTTATGTTGAGACTTATATGTGACTTTATTTCTATTTGTAATTTAAGGGTATTATTTCTTATATTCTTATTGACGTACCCATGCCGTACCCGTATCTATAAATTTTTACTTTACCGTTTCCTGTCCCCATTTCCGTACCCGTTTCTTGTCCCCGTACCCGTTTCAGTGCAACTTAGCTTGAAAGTATTCTATTTGAAACGTATGCCCTTGTGGTGTATCTCAACATTAAAAATATGATGCAGGAATCAAAGAATGACCGAGGACCAGTCTGTAGTGGGTCGAAGGAGGATTTATTATGATCAAACAGGCGGGGAAGCCCTCATTTGCAGTGATAGTGAAGAGGAGGTGATTGACGAGGAAGATGAAAAAAAAGATTTTGTGGAGCCTGAAGATTTTATTATTCGGTCGGTATACAAATACAACAGCATCGGTCTAATCCTTAGATGAAGCTGTGTACTTGCATTTCGGTCTCGTAGTGTGAACTTCTTGTCTGTTATGTTCATTGCTATGCTTTTTGCGTTCTCACTTATGGTCTTTGACTTAATTTTCCCTTCATTTCTGCAGCATGACTCTTGAGCAACTAGGTATTTCAGACTTTGTCTTGGAGGAACTAGCAAATTTCTTGTCCAGAAGTTCTAGTGAAATCAAGGTATCAACACCTTTTTCTCTGTCTATTGCCGGTATGAACTGTTATGTCCTAATTTTCTTTTAGAATCCACAACTTCAATTGTAGGATTTGAAAACAGAGTGAGTGTATGCATCGTTTAAGGAAATCCAATTAGTTTTGTTCCAGCCCTTTCCCAATTGGCTTTTTGCAGAGATATGAACACCGAACATCTTATACAGGCAAGACATGAAGTGCTTATGAAGGAAAAAGAAGTATCCGAGAGTGGCGATAATCAAGCAGAGAGCTCCCTTCTCAACAAAGATATGGAAGGAGCATTAGATTCTTTCGATAATCTGTTCTGCCGTAGATGCCTTGTTAGTTCATTTGACTTCTTATAGGCTAAAATTTTGAAGGGTTATTACTTGTTGTTCTTGCAATAGTTTGACTCTTTTTAACTTTGTTATGCATCTATGCAGGTATTTGATTGCCGGCTGCACGGGTGTTCACAGGATCTTATATTTCCTGTGAGTTAGTGCCAACTGATAAATCTTATAATAATTTATACTTACTGATTTTTATTCTGTGGATTATTAGGCTGAGAAACCAGCTCCATGGAATGCTCCTGTAGATGAAAATCTAACCTGTGGTACAAACTGCTATAAAACGGTAATTTGTGTTATTTATGTAGCTAAGCTCAACTCCTAGAAAGACTGACTTGACAAAAAGAATTGTTTTCATTCTATCAGCTTCTCAAGTCTGAAAGAATTCCGGGATATGGCACCATTGAAGATAAGACTGGCACTTCATCAGATGGTGCAGGTGCTAAGACCACATCCAAGAAGTTCTCCAGCAAACTTAATAGGAGAAAACCAAAGACCTTCCCAAGTGAAAGTGCATCGTCTAATGAAAAGTGCACGCCAGAAACAAGTGACTCAGAGAATGGAGTTCACCAGGATACCAATTCGGATAAAGTTTCATCATCACCAAAGGTGAAAGGTAGTGGGAGACGTGGAGGTCGTAAGAGGAACAACAACCGAGTCGCTGAGCGAGTTCCTCGTAGGACTCAAAAGAGGCAAAAGAAGACAGAAGCCTCAGATACTGATTCCATCGCCAGTGGAAGTCGTTCACCAAGCCATGCAAAACATAAAGAAAATGAAGATGCTACTTCCTCTTCTCAGAAGCATGTAAAATCTGGGAACTCTGGGAAGTCCAGAAAGAATGATACACCTGTAGAAGAATCCAAGAATTCTGTGAAGGGTGACGATCCTGTTTGTCAGTCAAATGAGGTTGCATCTGAACCGTGTAGCAATGAAAGTTTAAGGAAAGACGAATTTGTGGGTGAAAATGTATGTCGAGGAGGATTAGCTGGAAATAAATCGTGGAGACCACTTGAGAAAAGCCTTTTCCAAAAAGGTGTCGAGATTTTTGGAATGAATAGGTAAGTAATAGATGCATTCAGAAACTGCTAGATTATCTTCTTGCTTCAGGTTTTTTTATATAATCTGTGTGATAGTCATATCAATTCTTTGTTTCTTAGCAGCTGCATGATTGCTAGAAACCTTTTGAGTGGTTTCAAGTCATGTTGGGAGGTCTTCCAATATATGACTTGCTCGGAAAATAAAGCTTCTTTCTTTGGAGGTGATGCATTGAATCCTGATGGCTCTTCCAAGTTTGATATCAATGGAAATATGGTAGAATACTATTTCCTTTTGTATACACATTCCTAATATAATGGATATATTTCTCTTGGGAACTAATGCTTTAGTTGTTGGACTAACCAGGCTAATAACCAAGTGAGGAGAAGGTCAAGATTTCTACGTAGAAGAGGCAAAGTACGCCGCCTGAAGTACACTTGGAAGTCTGCTGCATATCATTCAATTAGGAAAAGAACTACTGAGAAGAAAGACCAGCCGTGCCGTCAATTTAATCCATGTAACTGCAAAACTGCTTGCGGGAAGGAATGTACTTGTTTGCTCAACGGGACTTGCTGCGAGAAGTACTGCGGGTAATGTAATCTAAGATCATCCACATCTGTATTTACTAGCCTTGAATCTCATTACCAACATCCTTTACTTTCTCTGTAGTTGCCCAAAGAGCTGCAAGAATAGGTTTAGAGGTTGTCATTGTGCCAAAAGTCAGTGTCGAAGCCGTCAGTGTCCATGTTTTGCTGCAGATCGGGAATGCGACCCAGATGTTTGTAGGAACTGCTGGGTTATGTAAGTCTGTTGACAATGCAATTGCCTACTCTTTGGTTTTGTGTACTAATTGGTCTCTCTGCAGAGGATCAAGAACACATCGCTACTTTTTTCGGTTTAATAGTTCTAGATGCACTGCTGTGTCTAAATGAATTTGAATATGCAGTGGTGGTGATGGTACGCTCGGGGTCCCTAGCCAAAGAGGTGATAATTATGAGTGCAGGAATATGAAATTACTCCTAAAACAACAACAAAGGGTGAATACTCCGCTTTGTTAACTATAATTCTAGTACTTGCAATTGCATAGCCATCAAATGAATAAAGATGAAATTGCTAAGTTCTTTTATTTGTTAATTTCAGGTTTTACTTGGAACATCTGATGTTTCTGGTTGGGGAGCTTTCTTAAAGGTAAAGTAGATTGTTAAATAGCTTGAGTCCTTTAAATATGTAACTATGTTTGGAGTTTGGACTTGTTTTTAAGAACAAATCTTGTTCCTTCTTACAGAACAGTGTAAGCAAGCATGAATACCTTGGGGAATACACTGGAGAGCTGATCTCGCATAAAGAAGCAGATAAACGCGGAAAGATCTATGATCGCGAGAACTCGTCTTTTCTGTTCAATCTAAACGATCAGGCACGTCTCATCTAAAAATCGTTCCCACTCTCTAGCTTGTCTTTAAAATAAAAATCTGCTATAAACCCAAAACTTTTTTGGATTTCCTGCAGTTTGTGCTAGATGCTTACAGGAAAGGAGACAAACTGAAATTCGCTAACCATTCCCCTGAACCTAACTGTTACGCAAAGGTAAAACGCGAAAGATGATAAAGACACGGTTTTCGTATGATTGGTCAAAACCTGACTGGAGACTCTGTGTCTGTTTAAGGTCATTATGGTTGCTGGAGATCACAGGGTTGGGATTTTCGCAAAGGAGAGAATAATGTCTGGAGAAGAACTGTTCTATGATTACCGGTATGAGCCAGATCGAGCTCCAGCTTGGGCTAGAAAACCTGAAGCTTCGGGTTCTAAGAAAGACGAGAATGTTGCACCTTCTGTTGGTAGACCCAAGAAGCTTGCTTAGTTGCAGCAGCCAAACACTGAATCCACACACAAAAACAAAAAAATAACAACCATTCTTTGGGTTACTCCTATTTTTACAGGTGGAAGAACACATTGATACAAATCCATGCATTTTGCTGAGTGTAAAGGAAAATTCTATTCGTTGGATTTTAAAAGTCTTTCATTCTATTTTGTTGTTTCTAAGAATGCAAGAAATTCAAGTAATTTATACATTTATGTTGGATTGTTATCATTGCATTGTGTTGAGACTCGGTTAGGATTTGTAAATTTCAGATGAGAAGCTCAAAGCTCTCTCCACGGAAACCTGATGAGCTTTGAGCTGGCGTCAACGTCATGTTACTCACGAAGAGCACCATCACCAAAATGAAATGAAACAATAGCCACAAAACCACCACCAGCAAATTAAAGCATGAGGGGCAAAAAGAAAAAAAAAAGGATATATATATTTTTTAATTTTTATCAAATAAATTTTAGCCGACAAGGTTATTATCCCTTAGCTTCGTCCGACTTATCTGAGAAAATAAAAAACTTCGTGCTCGAGCTTTTTTTGAAAGAAAGTTGGCACGGACATTTGATTCGCGTGGAATAGAAGATAAGCTAAAATTAATAAATGACGCTCTGAGGACATGAAAGGAGTATAGTTTCGAAATAAACGCCGATCAGTCTATCGGGTTCTCAATCATCTTCACAAAATCTGAATAATCCATCTCAAAATACATCGATGATATCCCAAAGGAGTCCATCCATCTCAGCATGTAATGCCGAGAGACTTATGCGACATCATTGCAATCCGAATATCTCTCGTCCCATGTGATTTGTATGACTCCATCCTAAACCACTAACAAGGCCATGGTCAATCCAGGAAGCATCAATTTGACATGTCGGGGTTCGATGAGCCAAATGGGAGACTCTCGATTCTTCTTGTCCTGGTGGGCCTTCTATCTTTTCTTCACATTCCTGTTGGTTTGCGATCCTCCAACTTTCCGCTTCCACAATAGCAAGCTGGAAAGTATTCTCCGGATAAATTTCTTTCATGTTGAATACTTAGTCGTTCCTTGTTTTCCATATGTACCATATGATCTAAAGATATATGTCTTTTTGAAGATCAAAAATACCTACTTCTTTAGTTCGCCAAAATATGAAATCCATATTTCGGTAAATAGATGTACTCGGGAAAAAATCCGGAAGAGTAGAAAAAAAGAATATATATATATGCACGGAGAAGATACCACAGCATCTGCACCTTGGGTTTGTGCATGTGTCTCCCATGATCCCGTGTAGTTGCCTCCGGAGGCGGGCATCGAGATTCGACAACATCTCATCTCTCTTTGAGTACATTACAAGGGAGGAGAAGAAGTCGGGGTCTGTGATTCTGATGTTGGTCCACTTGCAGTTTCTTTGAGCAGGCCTGCACAAGGTTAGTTGAGGTCCCAAGAACTTGATTGCTACAATACAGTCTTCATCCTCGAGACACGAGGAGGACATGGCCACGTTTGTTATGATTTGGGTTTGGCAATGAGGCAAAGTTACAAGACGAGGCAGGGAAATGCGTTTTGGATTTATATCTGATGCACTTGGGTCTAGATCATCTTGAAGACGCACTATGCCGTTCTTCAAAGTTGCTACTCATCAATGGGATGCTCCTATGGTTCCAATCTCCTTCACTAACTCTCCTCTCCTCTGTCGATGTAGCTAGGGGCGGGCATTTGAGTTTATTTTTGGGTTCGGTTCGGTTGATTCAGTTTTAATAAAACTCTAGCCGAACTCAACCAAAATAAGTTTGGTTCGGTTTGGATTTAGTTTGGTTTAGCTCGGTTTGGTTGTAATTTGGTTTGGTTTTAGTTCTGTTTTTAAAAAATCAACTTATAAAAACAAAAATCATAACGAAACGTAAAAAAAAACGAAGTCATAACAAAAACCATTCCCTAAAAGTCTAAAACCAAACTGAAATTATCCCGCTTAATCAAAATAAAAATAAAAATAAAAAAATTTATGGCTTCGTCTCTCCCATGCCACTAAAATGAACATGCATCAAGTCAATAATTTAAATATAAGTTAATTATACCACTACAAGAAAACACAGTTTTTGCGACTACCAAAATAGTCGCAAATACCTCATTTGCGACTATTTTATGACTAAAAAAAGTAGTCGCAAATATTTGATCGCAAAATACAATGGTCACAAAATAGTCGCTCTTTTGCGACTATTATATGACACCAAATATCAGTCCTAATTTAGAGACTATGTTTGCGACTACTTGTAAAAAAACTAGGATTTAACCCGCGCTAATTATAGCGCGGAGTAATTTTTTTTAAAGAAATTGTTTTGAAAATTTTAAAAATTTGTTTTTATCTGAATTTTACAATATAGCTAACTAATGATTATAGATAAACTGTCAATTTGTAATAATTTATATATTTAACCCGTTTTGGAGTGAATTAAAATATTATTTGAGCTAACCCACAAAAACTTATAATTTTGCAAACATAACTCCAATTTGCACCGTTAAATGACTCTAGTTTTTGTAAATAGTCTACATATACTTTAAAAAAAAATACTTTTCTTGTGTCTAACTTTTTTATAAATTTTTTTATAAAATTAGTAAAATATTTTTTTAACTTTTGTTTTGATATATATTCAAATAAAATATAATAAATTATAGTGAAAAATATAGCAAGATTTTGAATATATATATTTTTCTTTGAATATATATGAATTGATTATTATTTTAAAATATATAATATTAAAAATAATTAAGAAATTAAATAATAAATAATATACTTTTCATATTATAATCAATAATTTTAAAAGATTATTATATTCTTTCTTATTTTAATTATTATTTATTATTTGTAATGGTATTTTATGTAATAACTTACAAAACAAAGTTCATTAAAAAAAATGTGTTCTTAAATAATATTATAGAGATAATCAAATTTTTTTTTTATTTATTAAATTATTTAATTACAAAAAAAAACAAAAAAAAACGAATCGCCGCCGGGAAATCCAGCCGTGAGCGGTGAGAACGGTGAGCCCCGTTGTGCCACTGGATCCGTTGTGCCACTGGTCATAATCGGTCTCCTCCTATTCTCCATCTCAACGGACTTGTTCGGGTGAGATGTATCTATAGTCCACATTTTTCGAACAAGAGTCAGAAAAGTCTTAAAAGAGACTAAACAAACAAGCGAAATCACTAGAAATGTGGCTGATTTTGATGGACCCGCAAACACCAACTTGCTCTTTGATCGTGGCGTCATGAAGGGACCAATCACAGTATAAAACACAAGGTACCACCAAGGAACATTGATGAACGCCTGAAGAAAATTGATCAACAACCAGAATTTTCAATCATGTCTCAATCTGGAATATGAAGAGTGCAGTAAGAAGATATTATGCTCATATACCACTGGATCCGCCTCCGTCGTATCTCTCAGTCGCCGCGGGGCTTCTTCCAGCCGCGGTATCGCCATGAAATCGGCGCTAATCAAGCCTGACGGAGGGAGACTCGTGGACCTCGTCATTGAGGAAGCATGAGACAGGCTGAATCGAGAGGGTTCCCGTAAGGATCAGGCTGAACCGCGTGGATCTGGAGTGGGTACACGTGCTCAGAGAAGGCTGGGCAAGTCTGCTCCGAGGTTTCATGAGACAGTCCGCCGCCGACCAACCACAGATAGCCTCGCCGGCGGTGAGCATCTGCAAAAAAAAGAGTTATCGAATTAAGGAAGAAGATACAGAGAAAAAAAAAAGAGAGAGTGGTAGATGTCGAAGAAGGAAGAAGGAAAGGAAGGAGAGAGAGAAGAAAATTCAATTAAAAAAAACAATTAATCCTCCAACGGTAGACGATCTTAATCCTCGTCTCAATAAAGTAGCCAATAAGACGATTTCTTTTTTTTTTGTTATTTTGTCACAAATTAGTCGTAAATTTAGAATTATTTTGTGACTACAATTAAAAAATTCGACTGAAGTTACAAATTAGTCACAAATTTGGAACTATTTTGTGACTACTTATACATATTATGAGTAGAATAATTTTTTTTTACCCTAAACCCTAAACTTTAAGATCCTATAAGGTTTGAATATCACTTTACAATGATTATGTGTATATAGATGTTTAAAAATATGTTAAAACTTAAAAATAAATAATTTTTGAGAAAATTTCTATTTTTAAAATCATTCCTTATAAAAACACATGTAACACTTAGTACATGTTATGATTAGATTGAAATTTTTGTAAGTTTTATATTATTTGATGTTTGTGTGTAATATAGTTTACAATTTAAGATTTAGAGTTTATGATTAAGGGTTAGAGGTTTAAGGTTTAGAATTTATGGTTTATAAAATGATTATATTTAAAAGATTTGTAAGTGTTGAATTTTTTGTATATTATTTGATATTTATGTGTAAGATATAGTTTACAATTTAATATTTAGATCCAGTTTACGATTAAGGATTAGAGTTTTAGGTTATAGGGTTAAGGGTTTGTGGTTTGAGTTTAGAATTTATTGATTTTAAAAAAAAATCAAGAGGAGTTGCAAATTAGTCCTAAATTCGTGACTATTTTGTGACTACTATTAAAAATTAGTCGCAAATTAGTCACAAAAACTGAGTTTTAAATTTAGAGTTTATGATTAAGGGTTAGAGGTTTATGATTAAAGATTTAGAGTTTATGATTAATGGTTAGAGGTTTATGATTAAGGGTTATAGGTTTATGATTTAAGATTTATATTTTATAATTTTAGATTTAGAGTTTATGATTAAGTGTTAGAGGTTTAGGGTTTATAATTTAGGATTTATAAAATTATTATATTTTTAAAAATTGTAAGTATTGAATTTTTTTTGTATATTATTTGATGTTTTTGTATATTATTTGATGGTTTAGGGTTTATAATTTAGGGTTATAATTTTTTGTATATTATTTGATGTTTATTTTTAAAAAATTGAGTGTAGTTGCTAAACTGAAACAAACCAGTCACAAATTTGGGACTACTTTTGCGCAAGTCCTTAAACAGTCGCAAATAAGCGACTCTTGTCTAACTAGTTTTTTTAGTAGGTCATTTAGGACTATTGTGCATCTGCTTTATGGGTAGTCGCAAATCAGTCACAAAACAGTCCCTATTTTTTGTGACTAAAAAAGTAGTCGCAAATGGTAGTCACAAAAACGGTTTTTTCTTGTAGTGTACAAGCCAATGTTTATTCATCTCTTATATGAACCCTCTCTTATATTTCCTCCATCTCTTGATCTCGTCCAATGTTCCTGATATGATGAGGAGGTGTTATTGTTTCGAAGTTTGGTGGGTGTGCTCGGTTTTCGGTGTAGATCGGGTGTCAGGATACATTGATTGGGGGAGATGGTTGGTCGCCAAATAGGTTGCGACGTAGGCGATGGTAATCTTGTGTAGGCTGACGTTCTGGGGTTTGGGTCTCTTGAGAATGTAGATCGTTGACTTGAACTTGACAGGCTGCTTGAGCTGCGGTTATTTGATCGAAACGTGCGTTCGTTCCGCGAGTCAGCTCATCTATTTGTGCTAGAAGTGTTCCGAAGAGAGCTGGGACATTGATATGTTCGATGGTAGATACATTGTTGGTGAGCGGTATTGCCTGCGATATGTCAAACTCCGTAGTAGAAATCGGTATGCCATCGTTTCTTTGGTTCGGGGGCAGTTTGGGTCCGATGAATCGGGACGCTGCGATCGTTGTGTATGCTGTAGATGTGGTTTGTCCTGACGTCTGCATCTTAGATTCGCTATTTGCCGAGTTACTTTTTTGCGTTGAGAAATATCTCTGGGCCCCATGGTGGGCGCCAATTGTTGTATTGGTTAAGGTTACCGAGTAACTTGAGTTATAGAAGGGGCTCGGAGAATTCCGATTAGAATAAAGCTGTAGTTCGGCAGTAGCAAGATCAAACGAGGTCGATGGTTCTGCAGATCGACATCTTTGTAAGGTCGGTAACTTTGTAAGATCGGTCTAAGTGTTGTCAGAACATTTGTTCCAAAAATCGGATCCCTCCTTAATGAGGGTACATTCCTATTTTATACTGAAGTTAAGGCGGTGAGTTAAACTTTAGGTCATTCGGCCGGTCTGGACAGCTCGATGGATTGGGCAGGACAGATCGATGGATTGGACGCGCCGGGCTGACAGATCGATGGAGCGGCCTCGGCAGCGATCCACCTCACTTTTCCTCATATCTGGTCAGAACAACTTGACGGGTCGGGCAGTTTAGTTCGATGGGTCGGGCGGACCCGGTTGACCGACCCTTCTCCAATAGCTGGTGACGACCCGTCTCATTTCTCGTTGGGCCGTGTGGCCGAGCTAGATGGGCCAAACGCTTAATGGGCCGGTCTTGATTCGTGAAGGACCTTAAAAAGGGTGCTAAGCCCATCTCCAACAATTAACATAACAAAATTACATGTTATGTAACTCGTATATATGATAATTTAGATATCCATGTGAATGTTAAACATTTATATACAGGTATGCAAATAAACTACAAATCACATAACAGTTAAATAAGAGGTAAAATAAAAAATAACAAAAAGCAAAACACTGTTCGGAGACAATGTCACATTATTCCTTGTAGATTTCCATATAATTTCTTGCTGATTTGCAAATTTACTCAAAAATTAAAGCGGCTAAATAGGTTTACTTGTAGCTTATTTACTCATCATCTTATGAATTGGTCGAGTAGATTTTGTGCCTATGACCTTCCAGAAGTCTATCGAAGGTAGGTTACGCTACTAGTCTCTAGCACATGTGAGAAACCCTAGCCCTAGGTTTACCGCCTTGCGAAACACGTAACCTTATCAACCTCTATGGTGACTTGTGAGTCTCACTTATATAACAGAATATGGATCATTTTTTTTCCTGAAAACCGTTAGTTAACATCGGTTTTGAACAATTGGTGTCTTTTTTGGATAAATTCAAGATAGTCTTGGACTCTTGGTCATCAATCTCTGAGAAATTCAAACATAATACAGTAGTTGGTTACTTGTGTCTTAACAGTTAATTGGCCTGGTTAGCTGCTTGACCGTTGTTCTCAGGCATGTCTCGACTTGATGAACACGGACATTTCTCTACCTTTTTGATGTACGAATCATTGTCTGGTTGCTGAAACTCTTTCCACAAATCATTCACTTCAGTCTTCTTTAGGAAAAAGAATGTGAATTTGCCGAGTGTTAGAACGCACATTGCAAACGCAACAAGAAACAGAAGCCAGAAGCTGTCTAAACCGAGCTGCCTTGAGGTAATAGTCGGATTTGGATCTGGATAGGTGACTGGGTCTGGACAACTTTCATCTTTCTTCTTGAACCATGCGAGCTCAAGCTCCCTACCTTTAGGTGATTCTGCCACTTTTAAGATGGCCCTTGAAACATCAGCCACCAAAGGTGATCCGATTGGAAAGACCTGCGAAAAAAGGGACTTATGATCTCACCAATTAATGCAATTTTCCCAGAAGTTGTGTTATGGAAACTTACGAAGCCGAATCCATCAACTCTGAATGGTTCTTCAATCATTTTATAGGTGTTGCAATATTGTCCAAGAAAGAGTCTCAAATAAGGTATTCCCAAGAAGGCTGCAGAGACGCCACCTTTTTCTGGTCCTTTTCTCAATAATTCATGGCATTGTTCCGCGGTATCAAAGGGTACAAGACTAGATTGGGAGAAACCTGTGTCGTTAAGCTTTCCAAGGATGAAGGATATTCTCGGATAACCCACTTTTTCTCCTCTCTCAAGCAAACTTCTCATGCTTGTTATGGTTGGAGAAAGCTGTTGTGATGTTAAAAGCGACGCTAAACTGGCTGTGTAACTCTGAGTTAACACTAGAACAACGAAATACCATGTTATAACCAAGATCCTCGCTCCAAAGCTGAACACTCTTTCTCCTGAAAATCGCAACTCGAGAGTAAGCATTCAGCAGGCTTATATATATATATTGGGAAGTAGAGAGGAGAGATTGAAAGTACTTGGAGCAAAAACCATGGTAGAGAAGGCAAACCAGAAGATGGTACTAGCTTGGAAATTAGGCGGTCCACGGAAGTCTGGATTAACCCTATGTTCAAGAGCCCAAACAGTAAAGCCAATGAGGAAGAAAAAGACAAAGGAAGTCAACCATAGTTTCCATGACAAAGGTTTCAAGAAACTGATACTATCTCTCTTCACTAGGTCTTTTACTGGGACGATCAATCCCACACCTGATTTAATAAATGGGAATGTGAAATCGACATAAGTGGACCTGTTCGCCAGTATGGTTGTATCTCCCACAACCGCGTCATATCTCTGCAACAGAGAGAAGAAAAGAAGAGTTCGGTAAGATGGTTTTGTAAGATCTTTTAAGGGATGATTAGTAAAATGATCTTACTCACCCCGAGGAACACTTGTTGGACCAAGTCGTCATGATTACCGGCTGGGTTACCATCCTGATCCTCGAAAGGAATGAAATCATATGAGACGTCATAAGGCATTTCTTGAATCACAGCCTTAAAAAAATCTATGCAGAAACCTCTGACTAGTGTTGAATTGGTGATAGGATCCCTTGTGACCTTCACAAGATCAGTGAAACCGATTCTCTTTGGAACTCCGATGCGCAACCTCTTCCCATTCGTTGGGATCTCCCATCCTTTGGGAACAGAATTAGCCTCTCCAGGCCATATAATATGCTCAAGATGATCTTGCCAAGTGGATAAAGCTCCGATGCTTTGCGGTTCTTGGTCTAGTTTTTTCACAAGACCATTTTTTCCCGTCCAGAATCCTATTGACCTTTCTCTAGTTCCGATTACATTTACAATCTCAAACACCGACGGTCGCAGTTGCCCCTTGACAAAGCGGAAATCTCCTGCAAGTCCTTTGAACTGAACTCTTGAGAGTGTCTGGAGAAGCTTTGGACCGTATTGAGATAAACCAAGAGCTTCAAGTTCAGAAACATTCCTTCCAAGATCCACATCATTGAAAGTCAAGTTATTTGTTCCAGCTTCTTCAATGGCTATGGCCAGTGCGGTGGTAGCGTCATAAGCCCACAATCCGTAGACATTCAGCTCCATCCGTGGGAACATCTTCCTCCATCGAGATCTGAATTTCTCGAGTTCTTCGGATTTCTGAATATAAGTTTTAACACCCAATACCCCTTGCATAGCCTCAATACCTGCCTCGCTTATCGAGCTTAAGTCATCGGTAACTCCATTGGTAAGGATCCATGCATATCCTGGTTTCATTAAACCAATCTCCTTAGCTTTGATGAAGACTCTTGAGGCAAGAGAAGAGTACATGTGGACAATAAACACTCTTGTGGGCATGGTCATCATTCTTAGAAGCTCCACAGAGATTTCAGCATCTGTTGCATTGAAGGCGATAACGGATCTATAAGGTATTCGAACGTTGATCTCTTGTAATGCATCGGTGAGACGAGGCATTATACCTTCTCCAAAGGTGTTGTCGATGTAAACAGGCACAACTTCTCTCCACCCAAACAACTTGATGATAGCTTTTAAGGCGTTCACTTGAGAAGAGTCTTCGTATGTAGCTCGAAAGAAGTATGGACTACGAAGAGAAGAAAGAAATGGGCTTGTTGCAGAGTATGAAACAACAGGAACCCGTGACTTTTGGCCAATTTCGATCAAGAAATGAGCTTGCATTGATGTCCAGGTCCCCAAAATCGCTTTCACTTGCTTGTTTTTTATCAGCTCAATTGCTGTGACAATGTCAAAACCAAGAAAATTCGGGTTGAGTATGTGAAAAAATTGAATGCCAATAGATTGATGATCTCAAACGTGAACAGAGCATGTTTCCTTCTTTGGAAGTAATACATACAGTTTCAGTATATATACTAGGTTTTGCACCACGTATTATCTTTAATATTATTTTGATAAAAATCATATGCAAGCAACTATATTTATTGATATATTAATTGTGTATAATGGTGATTGTAATAATATATATTAAAAATATTACAGTTTTAATCTCAGTAATTATATATAGTTTGTGAGGTTTTAACGGTATTGTTTTGAATCTATATATGTCCCGTTTAAAAAACGTATTATATGGTCAAACATTTATAAGTTAATATACCAAAGCCAACTAAAAGTGTAACAAAGTAATCAAATGCTATTTAATAATCATATTATTGACAAGAAGATAAAATATTATATATCACTTCTTTAAATCAAGAAAATAAGTTTTTTTTTGTTTTTATCATTTTCAGTTTCATCTTCGTTATATATTTTTTCTATGAAACAACAAATAAGTAATAAAGTTAAAAGTTATTATCTTTCTTTAGCTAATTTAACCAATACAAATTTTTAATTTAATCTACTAAATTGAAAAAAAAACTAATAAACACAATTCTTCTTTCTTATTCATGACAACTTTAATTAATTTTGAAACTAAGACAATAGCTGAATATGAAATGAATTTTGAAACTAATTTAAAATCACAAAAGATCGACGATTTTGTGTCAGTTTTATCTTGAAGAGGTAAAAACCAAACTTTTGTCTGGTAGCATATTGGTTGTTGTAACTTTTAAATGATTTTTCAATGATTGTTCCTTACTTCTTCCAATCAAAGTGAATAAGTTTTTTTTCATCATATTCATTTCCATTCTCGTTATATATGTTTTCTATAAAAAAATATAAAAAAAAACAAAAAAGTCAAAAATTATTCTCATTCTTTAGCTACTTTAATCAATACAAAATTTCAATTTAATCTAAAAATCGAAAAGCAATGAAATAAACACAACTCTTGCTCTCGTATCTATGAAAAAATCAAATTTGAAACCAAAACAATATATGAATATGGAATGAACTTTGAAAAAAAAATTATAATAACAAAAAACCGACAAAGTAAATATATTGTTTGTAAATTTTACCTTGAAGAAATAGAAGTCGGAATTTTATGTGGTGACATATTGGTTGTTGTAAATTTTCAATGGTTCTTCGATGAGATCATAAATGATAAACCTAAGCGATGATGATTTAATTCTCATACTTGGGGTCATTGCAAATAATATCGAAATAACAAACATTATTTTATATCTGAGAAGATTGGTTTACACATACTCATTTTTCATTCATTATAGTCGTATTTCTCAATCCATGGGTGAATTCTTTCTTATGCCATTCTTTTATTTTTATTTTTAATTCCATCAGAGCATATATAGCTTTGATCAAGAAGACAATTAAGTAGACAAAATCAATACAACTTACGTAAAAATTTTGAAAAATGAATAACAAATATAATAACTCAAAACAAAGAACTCTTACATTGATCTATGGCAATCCCAATCCGAATAAGAAAATGTAATTTTTTCCATCCTTTCTGCACTATCTATTCCATGCGATTGTGTGTAAAGTTTTTATGGACGTGTGGCAAAGCTTTAGATGCTCTCTAAACGTGTGCGTATATTTTTTATAAGTAACATATATATTATTTATAGATAATAAATCATATTTGTAACAAAAATGGTGATAAAATTATTCCATCATAATAAAAAAAAGTGCTCTCTAAACGTGTGCGTATACACACATGTAAATAGATTTTACGATTATATTTATTCTTAGTTATTTATATAATTGAGACCACTATTTTAAATTAAGAAATTTTCCTAATTTAATATCATGTTGGTTTTTTTTTTGTTAATGGAAATTTAATACCTAATTTCCTTATTTTTTATATGTTTTATTAATCATATTAGAATTTGGAAACTTTTGAAATTTTGAATGTTGATGTTGACCAATAAAATTGATTGTTTAAAAGCTTATGTAGACACCCTTAAAGGCATATAGTATCAACTTTTTAATTTACATTTATCGTTTTATCATCAAGCAATATCAACTTAACAATTTAATGTTCAAATAGATTTGAATTCAAAAAGCTTACGTAGACAATTATTAGTGGTTGTTTAAAATTCTATGTGAACATTTAATTATTGATCGAAAACAAATTAATAAGCACGACTCGCGCTAATTGCTATGAGATTCATGATCAATTTATTTTGTAATCAAGACAATAGATGCATATAGAATGAATTTAATAGAATAGGAAACTAAGACATGATTTACTTATTTTGTTAAACTCATTATTTTGAGTAATTTCCATTATTTGTCGTTTTTAACGTTTTTCCTTTTTTATATTTGGCAAGTATAAATTTATTCTAAACGCTAATGTGGACCAATAAAATCGATTGTTTAAAATCCTATGTGGACAGTTTTAGAGGCTTATAGCATCAACTTTTATTAGTAATAGATTTATACATGGTTCAAAAAATCGATCTAGTCGACCCCGATTTTTCTAACATCGATAATCAAGTCGTGTTTTTGGTTTAGGCGTTCAAAATCGGGATTAATCGGCTAAATTGGCAGGTTAGGGTATGTTCGTTTGCCTGCCGCAAGAGGTTGCGGTTGCGGCATGCGGCCAAAAGCTATTCGTTTACCAGACGTAGCCTTCTGCGGCCAAACGCAGCGTCTGGTCGCAGCGACATGCGATCAAAATTTTTAGACGCTGGAGAAATCCAGCGTTGCGTTGCGATTAGAGCTGCGACTAGAATGGTAAAAGACAAAAATACCTTTGTTATTACTGTAAATTACAAAATGCTATTTACCCTAAAATCAATTTTAAGTGTCAGTCTCCTTTTCTCAGAGAACAGCCGTGCATCTGTCAAACGAACAACAACAACCGCGTTTGGTCGCAGCGTCTGGCCGCACGCCAGCGACAGCATGCAAACGAACAGACATTAAGTACCCAATTTTTTCTTTGTTCTTTTGATACAGCGTCGTTTTGAATAATTAACAAAAAAAAATCATGTAAAAATAAAATAAATAGGAATGCTTAATTATTCAAGTTGTAAACTATGGTTTAATTATTCCTAGTTTTTTTTTGCTTCTTATGATTGTACTTCTTTAGTTCTCATATAACATATGTGTGAATATATAATAAGCATGAATTACTAACGTATTCAGTATTCCATATGTTTAAATTACTAGACTAATTACAATATGAGAAATTCCTTAAAGTACCACAGTTTGAAGTTTTGTTTCCAAAAATACCACCATTAGTTTTATTTTCCAAAAATACTATAATTGTTTTGATTTTTCCAAAAATACCACAAATACTAAATATGACTTTTAAGGGTTAACTATTTTAGATTTAGGGTTTCATTTTTAGGGGTTAGGGTTTATTTTGAAGGTTTAAAGTTTAATTTTAGTTTTGTGGTATTTTTGGAAACCATAAACTTTTAATGGTATTTTTGAAAATAAAACTAATGATGATATTTTTGGAAACAAAACTTCAAATGGTAGTATTTTTGAGAATTTCCCTTACAATATAGTCACGATATATATAATTAGAAAATGGTGGTATTTTTGGAAACAAAACTTCAAATGGTGGTATCTTATTAATTTGGTTAGATAATCAAATATTAGTAATAAAACTAACCATAAAATTAATTATTAATTTCCAAAAAAATATCTTCGATATATATAATTAAAAAATATATTTAATAGCCAATCTGAATAACGAAGATTTGAAATTCAATTATAACATATTAATTATTTTTAATGATTATATTTCTCCTATCATATTTGTTTGATATTTTTCAAAAAAAAAGAATCATCACATCATTCATATAATAAAAAATAGATTTTTTGTGCATATGCTATAATTTGATTTTTTTTTTCTTTTCTAAACGAACAAAAATCACTAAAACTATTAAAAGTCTCACATCGGCAATGTTGGAACGGAAATGAGCACGTCTCCTACAAATCAATTTGTATCGGGGAGGTTCGGGGATTTTCTGTTAAGATAGAGCCGGTTGCGTTCCGGTCGGCAAATGAGGAGGAGGAGGTGATTTATAGCTGTGCCCGGAGGGCTGCCTACGTACCCCGGATTGGGGATCAAGCCATTCGTAGTTCGTTGCTGAGGCGGGTAGGAGAGAACTGGAGAGCTGAGAGTTAGTCAGGTCGACTGTTAGGTCGGGTCGTCGGTCGATGGTCGACTGTTAGGTCGTCGGTCGCTGGTCGACCGTCAGGTCTGGTCGTCGGTCGACTGTCAGGTCGACTGTCAGGTCGGCCGTCAGGTCGGGTCGTCGGTCGGCCGTCAGGTCGGGTCGTCGGTCGACCGTCAGGTCGGGTCGTCGGTCGACCGTCAGGTTGGGTCGTCGGTCGTCGGTCGTCGGTCGACTGTCAGGTCGGGTCACCAGGTCAGGTCGTCGGTCGATCGTCAGGTCGGGTCGTCGGTCATCGGTCGACCGTCAGGTCGGGTCGTCGGTCGACCGTCAGGTCGGGTCGTCGGTCGACCGTCAGGTCGGGTTGTCGGGAGAGCTGCAGAGAGCGGAGAGCTGGGAGAGCTGCAGAGAGCTGGGGAGAATTGGGAGAGCTGCAGAGAGCTGGGGAGAGCTGCACCGAGCTGAGAGAGCTGCGGAGAGCTGGGAGAGCTGCGGAGAGCTGCACCGAGCTGGGAGAGCTGCCGAGAGCTCATTTTAGAGAGGGAAAGTTATTTAGAGAGAGAGGATCAGAGTTTTTTGTGTGTCTTCATAATGAATACCAAAGGGGGTATTTATAGTGGGAGTTGAGCAGACAGCTCTCCGCAGCTCTGATGTAAGTGATAGGCATGGGCATAATAACCGAACCGAATGAAACCGAACCAAACCGAACCGAAATTAATGGTTCGGTTAGGTTATGGTTACTTCATAATAACCGAATGGTTTTTATTTTTGATATCCATTGGTTATGATAACCGAATGGTTATTAACCGATAACCAATGGGTATCCATGGATATCAAAAAAAAATAAAAATTATGTTTATTTCCCCTAATTAACCAAAATAACCGAAATATAACCGAAATAACCGAACCGAAATAACCGAAACTAACCGAAATAACTGAACTAACCGAAATATTTCCGAAATTTAACCGAAATAACCGAAATATTTTGAAATTTAACCGAAAATAACCGAAAATATTTGAAATTTAACCGAAAATAACCGAAAATAACCGAAACCATTCGGTTAACCGAAAATAACCGAAAGATTTCGGTTACCAAACGGTTATTAATTTTGATAACCATACCGAACCGAACCGAATGGTAACCGAACCGAAACCGAACCGAAAACTGTTACTAACCGAATGGATAGTAAAAGACATAACCGAACGTAACCGAAAACCGAAATAACCGAACCGAACCGAACCGAACCGAATAACCATTTGCCCATCCCTAGTAAGTGATGTGATCAAGAAATCTATTATTAAAAAAAAAGTCAAATGATAAAACAACCGTAAGAGTAGGAACAAGCATAAAAAAATGGTTTTAGTGATTATATGTTTCTAACTAGACACTGGTTTTATAACATATGTATACTACCACCAACACACAAAACGTGCAAAACAAAAATAAAAACATCTTATCATGTAATTAACAATAGCAACATGATTAGTTTAAATAAGTTTTGATTTTTACATATCATAACCTATTTCATATAACATTACAAATATACAATATTAAAAATGACATCAAACTAACTATAAATACTACGTAAATGAATCAAAAGTAAAATAAATTATGTAATTTAAATGAACACATACTGAACATATTTGTTAAATGAACGATTATAATTATAAAGATTTCGGATTTAATATTACGTCATAAATATTTCACCCCGCACAGAATCCTAATTATGTTTTATTATAAAAGGTTTTAAAATATTACAAAAATAAATAAATAATTTATTAACGTCTTGATTAGTCGGTCTAGGCGTTAGGCTCCTTCCCAACGTCTAACTACCACCTAACAATTTTTTAACATTGTTTATATATAGAGAGAGGGTACCTGCAGCTGCGGCACGGACGACGTCATTTTTGGAGTCACCGACGTCGACGACAAGCCTTGTCTTAAATTGAGGACGAGAAAAATAGAAATCGGCGAGAGACATGTTGATACAGAGCATGGCAACATCTGAGTATGTAGTCCCGACATCTGTTACAACTCCGACGTTGACTTCAGTTCTTCTGTTGTTGTTCTGTCCTCTGCTGAGTTCCACAGAGAAAAAGAGCAAGACGAAAAAGAAAATCTTCTTGTTTCTCATTTGGGGATTTTTGTCCTTTTTTAGTTGAAAATGTGTTTTTAATTTGAAGTGATGTATGCTTATTGTTTTGTTTGTATGCATATATAGCAAAGTTTTAAATTCCTCATCTAGATTTTAGACTAAATCCGAACAAGCATAAAAAAATGGTAATGATAAGAAGCAAATACAATTTCAAAGGCTGACTATTTTTATTTTTTTTTAAAACAAGTAGCATATAATTAAACAGCCCAAATTGTTTTGATAAGCTGTTGATTTTTTTTTTCTTTTTCAAATTGACTAATTCCGAACAAATATGATAAAGAATTTTTTTTTGTAAGTTCTTACATGAAATGACATTACAAATAACAAAGAATAATTGAAATACGAAAAGATATAATAGTTTTTTAAAATTATTGATTACAATATGGAAAGTATATATTTTGCATTAAATATGTTATTTATTATTTAATTTCTTAATTATTTTTAATACTATATATTTTAAAATAATAATCAATTCATACATATTCAACTTCTCTTTGCGTCTTTTGCGTCTAGTATTAAAATATATAGTATTAAAAATAATCAGAATCGACCAGGTAAAAATTTGGATACTAGTTTTAATACCCGGTCGATTCTAATTATTTAGGGTCAATTTTTAATACACCAGAGTTTATCGGCTACAAAACTATATATTTTAATATCCGGTCGATTCTGATTATTTTTAATACTATATATTTTAATACTAGACATGAGAGAAGATATGTGTGATTATTGGCGTAGAAACTCTAATGGATTTAGTTTCTTCTACGGGTGATATAATTCACTGTGGAATAGGAACTATAGGACTAGAAAATATGAGAAGTTTAGACGTCGGAGACACTGTGATTAATGGTTCATGGATAGGCTGAAGAGACTTGGTCCTGGATCATGCTTGGGAGTTGGGAGTTGACACTCATGACCTTGAATTGAAAGATAATACTAAAAAAAAAACATGTTATCAATAAACAACAAAGCCTACATTATATTAATCCAGACGTTATCTGATCATATTGTGGATTGGAAATTAAGCTTTGCATCATCTGTGACATGGCTGGATTTTGTAAAAGCTGGTTTATTTTAAAGGCATTTGGAGTAGCACCCACCATCGGATCTACATTGTTTCCAGCATTTCCTGACATTGTTTTAACGTTCAACAACGGTTCATGGACATTTCCATACATACGCCTAAGCATGTTAAATCCCCCGGGAGTTCTCCAATCAAAAGGGGCAACGAGATCAAGGTAAAGTTGATACGAAATATCCTCAAGGAGAAAGGGTTTGCTTACGCCTTGTCTACGACTTCCCCACCCCATCAGAGCCACCATCATCAGAAGAAGAATCATCAATATCATCAAATCCAACATTATCTTCTTGATCAAATCCATCATCATAAAAATCATCTTCATCATCTTCGTAATGAACTTCTTCAAGGTCATCTTCATCAACTAAGTCATGTGAGAAACCTGCAACTTCTTCAAGCCCAACTATCGATATTGTATTATCATCCCATCCAACTTGGATTCGGCCATCATCTAGATAGATGACCATTTCAAAGACTGGGAAAATTGTATATTTTAGGTACACAATACCCCCAAAATCAAAGCGGTAGTCTAGGCCACGCGTTAGCGCATCTACATTCACATGCTCAAGTTGGTTTGGTTGGTCATCATCATTAAGCCATTCCACCAAAGCATCTCCATTTATTACCCTCTTCACAAATCTTATGTTCATTAATTGCCACTGTTTCGAGACAAAAAAAAACCACTGAACAAGGTAGCATCTTTACACGCCTCGTCAACCACTTCTCTGCTATCCACTTGTTCAACCACACCCACTTGCCATTTGACCCTAACCATCCTACAGAGGTTAACAATCAAAAAGTCTTATCCCCTCAGATTGGATCGCATACCAACTTCCCAATTTTTTTGACCAAACACAGAATGTGTTAACCTTCTCATCTGCCTTGCCCTAAGGACATGAGGTGGTTCCTCTGTTCCAGGCACAGACGTACTGATCCATCTCACAGTAACATATTTGATATGCTCAATTTAATACCCTAAGATACTAAAGCAGTTGTAATAGTATAGCTAGGGGTCGAACCACAGAAGACTCACAGAAACGCACAATAGATTCTATAGTGTCGAATTACGCTAAGCCAAACAGTTGTAATTAAAAGCAGTGCAGAAATTAAAGGAGTTGTAAATCAATTGAGAAATATAAGCTCAGGGTTTTTCTCAGGAAATCAATGAATGCAGATAAACTAACTAACATGATTCAGATTTAGTGCAGTTCTTGAACTCAAATCACTAAAATATAGCTAACCAACTCTCGTTGCGAAAACTATCTAAATCTACATCCCAAGAATTCCAAATCTCTTTGCGAATCCTAAATTCTAAATCAGCTTTAATATCAGGTTTGATATGTTCACAAATCAATTAAACCAAATCTCTTTGCGAATAATCAATTTGCTCACCTAGGTTCTATCAGGTAATTAATCGCACTCTCGTGCCTAATCAATTATCCTAAGATCTAAGTTCCAGATTCGTCAACCTAGAATTAGCTATGAACACAACCTAAGGTGAAGAACTAATTCAGATGGTGAATCCTAAACAGATAATTAACCTAGCATTCAAAGAAATCCTTTATGAGAAAACCCTAAACCTAAAGTGGATCTACTCAGACATGGCAATTGAATCAAAAGACATGTTTGAATAAATCATCAATAGAATAGAAAGAAGGGTTTAGAGATCTGATCTCGGACGAAGGGAGATTCAGACTTGTCTCTCTAAAACCAAAGTAAAATCAAACTATAAAATAAAGCATAAAAAGGCATAGCCTAAACAAGTGGCTGTAAAATCCTATTTATAACCTAAATCACGATTTGGGGCCTTCTTGTAATTATCAAAGTCTTCTGGGTGCTTTTGCAATTCTCCAAGACTTCATAATTAGTCGCGGCCCATGAAATCTTGATGAGTGTCGATCGATACCAGGGGGTATCGATCGATGCTCGGTGCTCAGATCGGGCTCTTAGTCATCAGACTTCAGTCTCGCTCCAGAATGCTCCAGAAAAGCTCCAATAATTCCAATTAAGCTCCAGACGTGCTATAACCTGTGAAAGACTCTAAAAGACTCCAAAACACAAGAAAAGATTCTATAAAAGGACTTATATCATGGCCTAAATAGGGTAAAAACCATGATATATCAACTCCCCCAGACTTAGCCTTTTGCTTGCCCTCAAGCAAATAGAAGACTAAACCAGAAAAAGAGGTTTGAAAACGTAGAGACTCACCTGTTCCTGAACCATCGAAAAGACCCTTTTCCCAAGTACCCAAATGTCACCTGATCAGCTTTCGATCTAACCACCATGTACTTCTCCGTAGACATTTGCAGCTTTTCCAGACTCCACACAAAATCCCACAGCATTGTTCAAGTAAAGCCCTCATCGCCATTTTCATCTCTGCAGCTAATATTTAAGAACCTTCTAGACTCTTTACCAGACAATATCTTGACAAAGGAACCACCCTTTTTCACACTTTTTTGTATCAATTTCTCTCCTCCAGACTTATTTCTTATTATATCCTTATTATTTTTTTTATTTTCAGCTTAGCATATACATATCAAGGTAGGAGACGCGAGTATTGATGGTGTTTGCCACCAAATCCCCGGTTCTTCCCTCTCTATGTATCAAAGGATGTAGGCGAATAATGGCATCATAGGAAAATCCTAGCCTCGCTTCCAATCCTTTGTGTGATCATCCCCTCTTAAGTAGAATAATGGGATCGCTGGAAATTTTCCTAACCCTCTACTCAGAAGAAAATCATTTCAATCTTTTATGCTCTTAATCTATCAACTTATTTCAGGGGAGAGAGATACCATAATTCTAAACACACGGGTTCCTTTATCAGATATGAATGATGAATCAAGCTCTATGAACACTAACCACATTGATGAAGTGCAAAAATTTGGCTCAGGCTTCAGAAGAACTCTGCTGGAGACATGGATGTTTTCTAGTCAACTGGTCAGCCTTTGGATTTTTCATTAGTCGATCTAGAACTGATCCTGTAACACTGTGCACTCAAAAACAAAATCAAATCAATAGGTTCAAGCACAGGATCATCATCTCCAACAAATTTTGACTCAATAAAACAGTTTTGACTCGATAAAACGACTGACTCTAAGAAAAACGAAAACAATGTCAGCAGACACCTCCCCCAGACTTGAACAACACTGTCCTCAGTGTTATCTAGCCTAGAGCCAGTGAAAGAAACAAAGAAAAAGGATAGAACGAAGAGAAACAAGAAATTACCGTTCTGGAACAGTCAGTGTCGATCGACACACGGCATGGTATCGATCGATACCATGCTTAGATCGACTTTGTGAATTTTCATCCGCGATTGGTGTCGATCGATACCATAGGGGTATCGATCGATGCTTAGGCGATTTCGAGTTGCTCCTTGTTCATCCTGACACAGACTCAAAACAAACGAAAATAAAAATAAAAACGAATCAAAAACATACTCACCAGTGGGTTGCCTCCCACCAAGCGCTCGTTTAACGTCAATAGCTTGACTGTAACGCCCTTCAGGCTGGATAAGAGTGCGAGCTTGCACCAAAAAAGGCTCCATCACTTGACATTACTAGCTTCAGAGTTCTGCTTAGCACGCTGTCCACAAACTCATGTCCTTTCTCTTTCAGCTCAGAAGTAAGAAGTACTCTAGCCTTGGAGAATGGCTTGGAGGCTCCTTTGCACTTGACTTTATATTCAATCGAATTCCCATCGCACTTCTGAGGTATCAAAGTGACATGGGGATTCTCGACCTTTTCGCTCTTGGCCTTCTTCTTTGTTGCCTTGGTCTTCGTGGCAACTTCCTTGGGGATGCTGGGCGGTTCACCTGGAACATCTGCGACAGTAGGCTCATCAGGAGGCTCTTCCAAAATATCAATCGCTAGCGACTCTCCTGTGACAACCTCGATGCTAGACACATGTGTGGGAGCACTCCTAGGGGGAATGACACCATAATAGACCCCTCTGTCAATGTAAGAGAAAGAGATTCTCTTATTAGGTGTGTCTATGATCGCGCCTGCAGTAGCCATGAACGGTCGTCCCAAAAGGATAGGCATACGAGATATTGCACCCATCTCTACAACCTGAAAATTAGTAGGAACTAGACAGTCCCCTACTTTGACCAGCAAACCATGGATAGTACCGTGTGGAAGCGAGGTGGAGTTGTTCGCGAATGTGATAGATGCCTCTGGTGATCGAATATCAGCTCCTAACCGCTCTGCAATTGCCCTTGAGATGACGTTGACACTAGCCCCTGAGTCGACAAGAGACTCTTTGAAATTAACTCCTGAGATGGAGCATGGAACAGCGAATTTCCCTGGGTCTTCCCTCTGTGTCAATTTCCGCGGTTGTAGTGAATTGCGAACTCTTTCTCCGATCACCTCAGGTGTTTTCATAACTTCTGGTCCGTTCTGAGAGGGGTATCGATCGACACCAGGTAGGGTATCGATCGATGCCATGCGATTTGAATCGTTCCTGACAAGTACATCTTCATCAGAAAGAAGCTCCACGTTCGGGTTATCCAGCATATACTGTAGTTTAGCAATCTCCCATTCCTCCCTTGTCAGCTTAGGAATCATAGGATAAGGCATCCTGGTTACATACACTCGTTCTGCAACGACCTTAGGCACCACAGTAGAACTCTCTGTTGTCTCCTCAGAAATCACCTTAGTATCGACCGATACCAATGGGGTATCTATCGATACACGGGTGATTGAATCCATTCTAGCAGACGTCTGGGCTGGTATCGATCGATACTGGGGAGTATCGATCGATGCTTGTGCGATTTCAGGAATGGCTTCGAGATTTTCTGCACGTAAGCTGATGGCATTGACGTGTGCATTGTGTGATTGAACCGCCTTTCCCTTGGAATTTGCTGCAGTCTGAGCTACTTGCGTCTCCAGCATCCTGTGGCTCGTATTTAGTGCCTCGATCCTTCCACTCAAATCGGTGTACATGGTGTCCATCTTACCATTGAAGGTGGCTGTCATCTTCTCCTGCCCTTGAACCAGGTGTTCAAGCATAGCCTCAATCTTACTCTCAGGAGCTTTGGGTGGTGGGGATTGGTACCCTCCTTGCTGAGCATTGTTGGTGAAGTTTCGATTGGAGTTGTATCCGAATCGCTGACCCTGAAAACCAGAACCACCAATGTAGTTAACATCTTCCACTTCATTCTCAGCAGCGAAGTGGACGGCCTTTGTTGTCTTTCCCAGCAGAAGACTGTGCATAGAATCCAGCTGAGCCTTCACTTCAGCGATCTGCGACCCATCCTGATTACCAGCCAGCCTCTTGCGCTCGAAATCTGCGCTCTTGGTGCTACTACTAGAGGCAAAGTTCTCGATCAACACAATAGCATCCTCAGGATATCTGGTGTTGAAATTACCATTGCTGGAAGAGTCCAGACCCATCTGATATCTCCAATCTACTCCTCTGAAGAAGATACCCAGCAGTTGCACATCAGAGTATCCATGATGTGGACAATCTCTCTGATACGATCTGAATCTTGTCCAAGCAGCCTTGAACGCCTCAGTAGGTCCTTGAGAAAGTTGGGAGATTTTATTTCTCAGATCTTCAGATCTTCCATCATCGTAGAAGTTAATCAGGAAGGCTCTCTTGGTGTCCTCCCAATTAGTTAGCGATCCAGGAGATAGCTGCCTCAGCCAGTAAGTAGCTTCTCCACCCAGAGAGTAGGGGAAGAGCTTGCAGAAGAGGTAGTCGTAGGACACTCCATTGCTCTTGATGCTAGTGACCAAGTCCTCGAACTTCTCTACATGGTCCATTGGATGTTCATGAGGAAGACCATGGAAGAGATGTTGTCCTACTAGAGTGTAGTAAGCAGGTTTCAGCTCGAAGTCATTCCTCTCATAAGCAGGAGGACGAATCGCTGACCGATTGGCGAAAAACTGCTCTGGCCTGTTGTACTCACCAATCGTTCTTCCACGATTAACCACAGCATTCCCTGCGTTGGTGCGCCCAGCTGGCGCGATAATCTCAACAACCGCAGCAGGGACAACGATGTTACCAGCTTCATCAAGTCGCTGCCCTCTCTCATTACACACGTGACCCTCTTGGTCTCTCAGAATTCCAGCTTCATCAGCTCTTAAAACCACTGGGTTGTTCATCCCTGATGTTTGCTTGGTCTTTCTGCTTGTGCGTTCCACAAGCGCTAGCTGTTCCAGTGATAGTCCAACTAGCTGAGTGCTCTTGTTGCTCCTGGTTTCACGAACAGGCATACACCTGCAAGGAAAACACTAGGCAAAGCACGTAAGTAACCAGAAAAATACGTTGAGTATCGATCGATACCAAGTGGTGTCGATCGATACCGAAAAGAAGTCGTCAGAGTATCGACCGATACTAGTGAGTATCGATCGATACTGACGAACTTAGTCAAAATTCTAAACTAAAATCTAATGGCGAAATTGAGTCCCCGGCAACGGCGCCAAAATTGATATAGTGGTAAGTATTCCCGCCTGTCACGCGGGTGACCCGGGTTCGATCCCCGGCAACGGCGCCAAAATTGATATGCTCAATTTAATACCCTAAGATACTAAAGCAGTTGTAATAGTATAGCTAGGGGTCGAACCACAGAAGACTCACAGAAACGCACAATAGATTCTATAGTGTCGAATTACGCTAAGCCAAACAGTTGTAATTAAAAGCAGTGCAGAAATTAAAGGAGTTGTAAATCAATTGAGAAATATAGGCTCAGGGTTTTTCTCAGGAAATCAGTGAATGCAGACTAACTAACTAACAGGATTTAGATTTAGTGCAGTTCTTGAACTCAAATCACTAAAATATAGCTAACCAACTCTCGTTGCGAAAACTATCTAAATCTACATCCCAAGAATTCCAAATCTCTTTGCGAATCCTAAATTCTAAATCAGCTTTAATATCAGGTTTGATATGTTCACAAATCAATTAAACCAAATCTCTTTGCGAATAATCAATTTGCTCACCTAGGTTCTATCAGGTAATTAATCGCACTCTCGTGCCTAATCAATTATCCTAAGATCTAAGTTCCAGATTCGTCAACCTAGAATTAGCTATGAACACAACCTAAGGTGAAGAACTAATTCAGATGGTGAATCCTAAACAGATAATTAACCTAGCATTCAAAGAAATCCTTTATGAGAAAACCCTAAACCTAAAGTGGATCTACTCAGACATGGCAATTGAATCAAAAGACATGTTTGAATAAATCATCAATAGAATAGAAAGAAGGGTTTAGAGATCTGATCTCGGACGAAGGGAGATTCAGACTTGTCTCTCTAAAACCAAAGTAAAATCAAACTATAAAATAAAGCATAAAAAGGCATAGCCTAAACAAGTGGCTGTAAAATCCTATTTATAACCTAAATCACGATTTGGGGCCTTCTTGTAATTATCAAAGTCTTCTGGGTGCTTTTGCAATTCTCCAAGACTTCATAATTAGTCGCGGCCCATGAAATCTTGATGAGTGTCGATCGATACCAGGGGGTATCGATCGATGCTCGGTGCTCAGATCGGGCTCTTAGTCATCAGACTTCAGTCTCGCTCCAGAATGCTCCAGAAAAGCTCCAATAATTCCAATTAAGCTCCAGACGTGCTATAACCTGTGAAAGACTCTAAAAGACTCCAAAACACAAGAAAAGATTCTATAAAAGGACTTATATCATGGCCTAAATAGGGTAAAAACCATGATATATCAATATTTCACCTTTTGCTTTATCACATTGCCTTTTTTCATTGCAAGGTCGCCAGAATACCATAACGCTTGGCCCCTATAGTAGGGTTTCTCAATTGCCTTCTCCACAGCGTTGGTGTAAATGGGAATGAAATCATCCTTCGGATCAGGAATTAACGACTATACGGTTTTCAAACCTGACCACGATGCTCAGTTCCAAATCGTCAACTATACCTACCCATGAACCATTAATCACAGTGTCTCCGACTTCTAAACTTATCATCCTTTCTAGTCATACTGCTCCTATTCCACGGTGAATTATATCACCCGTAGAAGAAACTAAATCCACCAGAGTTTCTACGCCAATGATAACTAATATCTTCTCTCTCTGTTACAGAGGAGAATCTTTCACTATGGACAAAGTTTCTCGCCAAAATGAGTAGTTCATCCTCTCGAAATTCTTCGAGTTTGTTTTCCTCTATCTGAAAGACATGGTGTTTGTCGTAGAAACTCTGGTGGATTTAAATTCTTCTACGGGTGATATAATTCACCGTGGAATAGGAATAATAAGACTAGAAAAGATAAGAAATTTAGACGTCAGAGACACTGCGATTAATGGTTCATGGGTAGGCTGAAGAGACTTGGTCCTGCATCATCCTTGGGAGTTGTGGGTTGAGATTCATGACCTGGAATTGAAAGATAATATAAAAAACAAAAAAATGTTATCAATAAACAACAAAGCCTACATTATATTAATCCAGACGTTACCTGATCATATTGTGGATTAGAAATTAAGCTTTGCATCATCTGTGACATGGCTGGATTTTGTAAAAGCTGGTTTATTTGAGATGCATTTGGAGTAGCACCCACCATCGGATCTACATTGTTTCCAGCATTTCTTGACATTGTTGTAACGTTCAACAACAGTTCATGGACATTTCCATACATACGCCTAAGCATGTTAAATCCCTCGGGAATTCTCCAATCAAAAGTGGTAACGAAATCAAGATAAAGTTGATACGGAATATCCTCAAGGAGAAAGGGCTTGCTTACGCCTCGTCTACGACTTCCCCACCCCCATCGGAGTCACCATCATCAGAAGAAGAATCAGCAATATTATCAAATTCAACATTATCTTCTTGATCAAATCCATCATCAGAAGAATCATCTTCATCATCTTCGTAATGAACTTCTTCAGGGTCATCTTCATCAACTAAGTCATGTGAAAAACCTGCAACTTCTTCAGGGCCAACTATCGATATTGTATTATCTTCTCAGCCAACTTGGATGCGGCCATCATCTAGATCGATGACCATTCCAAAGACTGGGAAAATGGCATTTTTGCGGTACACAATACCCCCAAAATCAAAGAGGTAGTCTAGGCCACGCGTTAGCTCATCTAAATTCACATGCTCAAGCTGGTTTGGTTGGTCATCATCATTAAGCCATTCCACCAAAGCATCTCCATTTATTACCTTTTTCACAAATCCTATGTTCATTAATTGCCACTGTTTCGAGAAGAAAAAAAACCACTGAACAAGGTAGCATCTTTACACGCCTCGTCAACCACTTCTCTGCTATCCACATGTTCAACCACACCCTTTTGCCATTTGACCATAACCATCCTACGGAGGTTAACAATAAAAAGTCTTATCCCCTCAGATTGCATCTCATACTAACTTCCCAATTTTCTTGACCAAAACACATAATGTGTTAATCTTCTCACATGCCTTGCCCTAAGGACATGAGGTGGTTCCTCTGTTCCAGGCACAGACGTACGGATTCATCTCACAGTAACATATTTCACCTTTTGATTTATCACATTGCCTTTTTTCATGGCTAGGTCGCCATAATACCAGAAAGCTTGGCCCCTATAGTAGGGTTTCTCAATTGCCTTCTCCACAGCGTTGGTGTAAATGGGAATGAAATCATGATATATCATGGTTTTTACCCCGTTTAAGCCATGATATAAGTCTGTTTTATCCAGTTTTTATTCTATTATAGAGTCTTTTAGAGTCTTTTACAGGTTTTAGCACGTTTGGAGCTTAATTGGAGATATTTGAGCTTTCTTGAACATTCTGGAGCGAAGCAGAGATCCGTGTAGCTGAGACATCAAAATCACCTGAGTATCGATCGATACTGCCTAGTATCGATCGATACCCGTCGAGGAAACAGAAGGATCGCGACTTATTGAAGAGTTGAAGAATTGCAGAATTGGCCCAGAAGACTTTAATAATTACAAGAAGTCCCAATTCGTGTTTTAGGTTATAAATTATGTTTTTAGCCACCTGTTTAGGCTAAGCTTTATTTTCTATTGCTTTATTTTACTTTGGTTTGAGAGAGACAAGTCTGAATCTCCCTTCGTCCGAGATCAGATCTCAAAACCTCTTGTTACTCTTATCTTCTATTGATGATTTATTCATTTATGTTGATTGTTTCATTCTCCATGTCTGAGTAGATCCACTTTAGGTTTAGGGTTTTCTCATAAGGGTTTTCTCTGAATGCTAGGTTGATTATCTGTTTAGGATTCACCATCTGAATTAGTTCTTCGCTTAGGTTGTGTTCAAAGCTAATTCTAGGTTGACGAATATGGAACTTAGATCTTAGGATAATTGATTAGGCACGACAGTGCGATTAATTACCTGATAAAACCTAGGTGAGCAAATTGATTATTCGCAAAGAGATTTGGTTTAATTGATCTGCGAACATATCAAACCTGATATTAAAGCTTATTTAGACTTTAGGATTCGCAAAGAGATTTGGAATTCTAGGATTTAGATTTAGATAGTTTTCGCAACGACAGTTGGTTAATTATATCTTAGTGATTTGAGTTCAAGAACTGCGCTAAATCTGAATCCTGATTAGTTAATTTATCTGCATTCATTGATTTCCTGAGAAATACCCTGAACTTATATTTTCCCAATTGAATTACAACTCTTTCAATTTCTACACTGCTTTCAATTACATCTCTTGGCTTAGCTTTATTCGATACTATACAATCTATTGTGCATCTCTGTGAGTCTTTGTGGTTCGACCCCTAGCTATATTACAACTACTGCTTTAATACTATTAGGGTAATAATTTGAGCATATCAAACTTGGCGCCGTTGCCGGGGACTCAATTCGCCATTAGATTTTAGTTTGAGAATTTTGACTAAGTTCGTCGGTATCGATCGATACTCGTCGTCTTCTTTTGTTGATATCGATCGACACCACTTGGTATCGATCGATACTCAACGTATTTTTTTTGGCTACTTACGTGCCTTGTCTAGTGTTTTGTTTTCACGTGTATGCCTGTTCGTGAAACCAGGAGCAACAAGAGCACTCAGCTAGTTGAACTGTCATTGGAACAGCTAGAACTTGTGGAACGCACAAACAGAAAGACCAAGCAAACATCAGGGATGAACAACCCAGTGGTTTTAAGAGCTGATGAAGTTGGAGTTCTGAGAGACCAAGAGGGTCAAGTGTGCAATGAGAGAGGGCAGCGACTTGATGAAGCTGGAAACGTCGTTGTCCCTGCTGCTGTTATTGAGATTGTCACGCCAGCTGGGCGCGCCAACGTTGGGAATGCTGCAGGTGTTCAAGCTTGGACACTTGGCGAGCACAACAGACCTGATCAGTTCTATGCCAATCGATCTGCGATTCGCATCCCAACTTTTCAGAGGAACGACTTCGAGCTGAAGCCTGCGTACTATGCTCTCGTGAGTCAGAGTCCTTTCCATGGCCTACCTCATGAGCATCCCATGGATCATATCGAAAGGTTCGAAGATTTGGTCACTGGTATGAAGTACAATGGAGTGCCCAATGAGTTCCTATTATGCAAACTTTTCTCATACTCTCTTGGTGGGGATGCTGCTTATTGGCTGAAGCAGTTGGCTCCTGGTTCGCTAACTACATGGGATGAGACGAAGAATGCATTCCTGTGCAATTTCTATGATGACGCGAGATCCGAAGAGCTCAGGAACAAAATTTCCCAGTTTTCTCAAGGTCCAACAGAGGGACTCAAGGCTGCTTGGATTCGCTTCAAATCATATCAGAGAGATTGTCCGCACCATGGTTTAATCAGGTTCAGTTGCTGGGCACTTTCTACAGAGGGATCGATTGGAGGTACCAAATGGCTCTGGATACTGCGAGTAATGGGAACTTCAACACCAGGTATCCAGATGATGCAGTCGTGCTGATTGAGAACTTGGCGTCTAGCAATAGCACCAAGAATGCTGATTTCGACAGGAAGAAGCAAGCTGCAGGAATTGATGGGTCTCAGATTGCTGAAGTTCAAGCAAAGCTGGATATTTTGCTTGGGAAGTCGAAGAAGACTGTGCACTTTGCTGATGTAGTCAATAATATCGGTGGAGATGAAATGGAAGATGGTAATTACGTTGGTGGTTCTAGATTTCAGGGTCAGCAATTTGGGTACAACAACAACCGGAACTTCAGCAACAACACTCGCAATTACAGGAATTATTCATACCATCCCATCTCTCCAAAGTCTACGGATAATAAGATGGAATCTATGCCTGAGCAGATTCTTCAGGGACAGCAAAAACTGCAAGTGGATTTCAATGGGAAGATTGACCATCTGTACACTGATCTCAATGGGAAAATTGACCACCTGAATGGGAAGATTGAAGCTGTTAACCTTAGTCAGAGTAAGCTGGAAACTCAGGTCGCTCAGACCGCATCAGCTGTGCAGAGGCAGGAAGGTTTTCTTCCAGGGAGAACTGAAAATCCAAGAGCACACGTCAATGCGATCTCCTCAAGTATAGAAAATTTCGATGAGGATCCTGAAATCGCCAGGGCATCGATCGATACCCCCAAGTGTCGATCGATGCCGGTTACAATTCTGAAACAGGATACTTCCAAATCCCGTGTATCGATCGATACCCCATTAGTATCGGTCGATACTGAGGCGATTTCTGAAGAGACACCTGAGGTTTCGACTGTGGTGCCTAAGGTAGTTGCAGAACGAGTGTATATACCCAAGATGCCTTATCCTATAATTCCTAAGGTGACAAAGATGGAATGGGAGGACGCTAGATGCAAATATTTGCTGGATAAGCAGAATGTGGAGCCTCTTTCTGATGATGATTTATCTGCCAGGGACGATTCAACTGCACTAGTATCGATCGATACCCTACCTGGTGTCGATCGATACCCCTCGCAGAACGAGCCAGAAATTGTGAAAACACCTGAGGTGATCGAAGAACGAGTTCGCAATCCCAAAAATATGAATCATATTCCTCCGCACCTCAGAGATCCCATCACTCCAAATCAGCTGTGTGGCTTTGAGAAGAGGGTACGAAGGATACCCCACTCGTTTACTTTTGAAGAAGCTCTAGAGGGCTGGCCTCTGCTAAGTCACTTCAAAGATTGCAGAGAAACTAAGGAAGAGATCAAGGCACTCTTCATTAAGGCTAGAGGTACACCTCCACTGAGGCAATTGACACAAAGGGAAGACCCAGGGAAATTCACGGTACCATGCTATATCTCTGGAGTCGAGTTTAAAAAGTCTCTCGTTAACTCAGGGGCTAGTGTTAATGTCATCTCAAGGGAAATTGCAGAACGGTTGGGTGCCGATATTCGATCTTCAAAGGTGTCTATTACATTCGCGAACGACTCCACCTCACTTCCATACGGTACAATCTCGGCTATGCTGGTCAAAGTAGGAGATTGTCTGGTGCCGACTGATTTTCAGGTTGTGGAGATGAGTGCGATATCTCGTATGCCTATACTCCTGGGACGACCATTTATGGCTACTGCTGGCGCAATCATAGACACGCATAATAAGAGAATCTCTTTCTCTTACATTGACGGAGGGGTCTATTATGATGTCATTCCCCCTTGGAGTGTTCCCACACGTATCTCTAACATCGAGGTTGTTACAGAAAAGTCGCTGGCAGTTGATCTTTTGGAAGAGCCTTCTGATGAGCCTACTGTCGCAGACATTTCAGCTGAACCGCCCAGCATTCCCAAGGAAGTTGTTAAGAAGGCTAAGGCAACAAAGAAGAAGAAGGCCAAGAGCAAAAACGTCGAGAATCCCCATGTCACTTTAATCCCTCAGAAGAGTGATGGGAATTCGATTGAGTATAAGGTCAAGTGCAAAGGAACTTCAAAGCCAATCTCTAAGGCTAGAATTCTTCTTACTTCGGAGCTGAAAGAGAAAGGACAGGAGTTTGTGGAAGGCATGTTGAGCAGAACTCTGAAGCTAGCAATGTCAAGTTGTGGAGCCTGTTTTGATGCAAGCTCTCATTCCCATCCTGCCTGAAGGGCGTTACAGTCAAGCTATTGACGTTAAACGAGCGCTTATTGGGAGGCAACCCACTGGTGAGTCTTTTGTTTCTTTTATTTTTCGTTTTTTGTGTCTTGAGTGAATCAGATTGGAGCAAAAGAGGAGAAGTTGAACTGGCCTTGACAAAATCGCCAGGGTATCGATCGATACCCTGTTGGTATCGGTCGATACCATGCGAGCAATGATGAAATTCTGTGTCGACTTAAGCCTGTATCGATCGATACAGGCTGTGTGTCGCTCGATACTCTATGTTCGAGCAAGGTAACTTCTTGTTTTTCCCAATTATATTATGTTCATTTGTTTTCTTTCACTGACTCTAGGCTAGATAACACTGGGGACAGTATTGTTCAAGTTTGGGGGAGGTGTCTGCTGACATTGTGTTTGTTTTTCTTAGAGTCAGTCATTTTATTGAGTCAAAACTTGTTGGAGATAATGATCCTGTGCTTGAACCTATTGATTTGATTTGGTTTTTGAGTGCACAGTGTTACAGGATCAGTTCTAGATCGACTAATGAAAAATCCAAAGACTGACCAGTTGACTAGAAAACATCCATGTTTCCAGCAGAGTTCTTCTGAAGCCTGAGCCAAACTTTTGCACTTCATCGATATGGTTAGTGTTCATAGAGCTTGATTCATCATTCATATCTGACAAAGGAACCCATGTGTTTAGAGTTATGGTATCTCTCTCCCCTGTTATAAGTTGATAAATAAGAGCATAAAAGATGAAATGATTTTCTTCTGAGTAGAGGGCTAGAAAAATTTCCAGCGATCCCATTATTCTACTTAAGAGGGAATGATCACACAGAGGATTGGAAGCAAGGCTAGGATTTTCCTATGATGCCATTATTCGCCTACATCCTTTGATACATTGAGAGGGAAGAACCGAGGATTTGGTGGCAAACACCATCAATACTCGCGTCTCATACCTTGATGTGTATATGCAAAGCTGAAAAGAAAAGAAAGAACATAATAAGAAATAAGTCTGGGGGAGAGAAATTAATACCAAAAAGTGTGAAAAATGGTGGTTCCTTGTCATGATATCGTATTGTAAAGAATCTAGAAGGTTCTTGAACATTGGCTACAGCGATGAAACTGGCGGTGAGGGTTTTACTTGAACAATGTTGTGGGATAATGTGTGGAGTCTGGGAAAGCTGCGAACGTCTACGGAGAAGTACATGGTGGTTATATCAAAAGCTGATTAGGTGACATTTGGGTACTTGGAAAGAGGGTCATTTCGACGGTTTATAACAGGTGAGTCTCCGCGTTTTCAAACCTCTTTCTCTGGTTTAGTCTTCTATTTGCTTGAGGGCAAGCAAAGAATAAGTCTGGGGGAGTTGATATATCATGGTTTTTACCCCGTTTAAGCCATGATATAAGTCTGTTTTATCGAGTCTTTATTCTATTATAGAGTCTTTTAGAGTCTTTTACAGGTTTTAGCACGTTTGGAGCTTAATTGGAGATATTGGAGCTTTCTGGAACATTCTGGAGCGAAGCAGAGATCCGTGTAGCTGAGACATCAAAATCACATGAGTATCGATCTATACTGCCTAGTATCGATCGATACCCGTTGAGGAAACAGAAGGATCGCGACTTATTGAAAAGTTGAAGAATTGCAGAATTGGCCCAGAAGACTTTAATAATTACAAGAAGCCCCAATTCGTGTTTTAGGTTATAAATTAGGTTTTTAGCCACCTGTTTAGGCTAAGCTTTATTTTCTATTGCTTTATTTTATTTTGGTTTGAGAGAGACAAGTCTGAATCTCCCTTCGTCCAAGATCAGATCTCAAAACCTCTTGTTACTCTTATCTTCTATTGATGATTTATTCAGTTATGTTGATTGTTTCATTCTCCATGTCTGAGTAGATCCACTTTAGGTTTAGGGTTTTCTCATAAGGGTTTTCTCTGAATGCTAGGTTGATTATCTGTTTAGGATTCACCATCTGAATTAGTTCTGCGCTTAGGTTGTGTTCAAAGCTAATTCTAGGTTGTCGAATCTGGAACTTAGATCTTAGGATAATTGATTAGGCACGACAGTGCGATTAATTACCTGATAGAACCTAGGTGAGCAAATTGATTATTCGCAAAGAGATTTGGTTTAATTGATTTGTGAACATATCAAACCTGATATTAAAGCTGATTTAGACTTTAGGATTCGCAAAGAGATTTGGAATTCTAGGATTTAGATTTAGATTTAGATAGTTTTCGCAACGACAGTTGGTTAATTATATCTTAGTGATTTGAGTTCAAAAACTGCGCTAAATCTGAATCCTGATTAGTTCATTTATCTGCATTCATTGATTTCTTGAGAAATACCCTGAACCTATATTTTCCCAATTGAATTACAACTCTTTTAATTTCTGCACTGCTTTCAATTACATCTCTTGGCTTAGCTTAATTTGATACTATACAATCTATTGTGCATCTCTGTGAGTCTTTGTGGTTCGACCCCTAGCTATATTACAACTACTGCTTTAGTACTATTAGAGTATTAATTTTAGCATATCAAATCATCATTCGGATCAGGAATTGAGTACGTACCAACTATACGGTTTTCAAACCTGACCACGATGCTCAGTTCCAAATTGTCAACTATACATACCCATGAACCATTAATCACAGTGACTCCGAAGTCTAAACTTCTCATCCTTTCTAGTCCTAATGTTCCTATTTCACGGTGAATTATATCACCCGTAGAAGAAACTAAATCCACCAGAGTTTCTACGCCAATGATAACACATATCTTCTCTCTCTGTTACAAAGGAGACTCTTTCACTGTGGACGAAGTTTCTCGCCAAAAGGAGTAGTTCATCCTTTCGAAATTCTTCGAGTTTGTTTTCATCTATCTGAAAGATATGGAGTTTGTCGAAGAAACTCTGGTGGATTTTGCTTCTTCTACGGGTGATATAATTCACTGTGGAATAGGAACAGTAGGACTAAAAAAGATGAGAAGTTTAGACGTCGGAGACACTATGATTAATGGTTCATGGGTAGGCTGAAGAGACTTGGTCTTGCATCATGCTTGTGAGTTGTGGGTTGAGACTCATGACCTGGAATTGAAAGATAATATTAAAAAACAAACATGTTATCAATAAACAACAAAGCCTACATTATATTAATCCAGACTTTACCTGATCATGGATTGGAAATTAAGCTTTGCATCATCTCTAACATGGCTGGATTTTGTAAAAGCTGGTTTATTTGAGGGCATTTGGAGTAGCACCCACCATCGGATCTACATTGTTTCCAGCATTTCTTGACATTGTTGTAACGTTCAACAACGGTTCATGGAAATTTCCATACATACGCCTAAGCATGTTAAATCCCTCGAGAGTTTTCTAATCAAAAGTGGCAACGAAATCAATGTAAAGTTTATACGAAATATCCTCAAGGAGAAATGGCTTGCTTACGCCTCGTCTACGATTTCCCCACCCCCATCGGAGCCACCATCATCAAAAGAAGAATCATCAATAACATCAAATCCAACATTATCTTCTTGATCAAATCCAACATTATCTTCTTGATCAAATCCATCATCAGAAGAATCATCTTCATCATCTTTGTAATGAACTTCTTCAGGGTCATCTTCATCAACGAAGTCATGTGAGAAACCTGCAACTTCTTCAAGACCAACTATCGATATTGTATTATCTTCCCAGCCAACTTAGATGCGGCCATCATCTAGATCGATGACCATTCCAAAGACTGGGAAAATGGCATTTTCCGGTACACAATACCCCCAAAATCAAAGTGGTAGTCTAGGCCACACGTTAGCTCATCTACATTCACATGCTCAAGCTGGGTTGGTTGGTCATCATCATTAAGCCATTCCACTAAAGCATCTCCATTTATTACCTTCTTCACAAATCCTATGTTCATTAATTGCCATTGTTTCGAGACAAAAAAACCACTGAACAAGGTAGCATCTTTACACGCCTCGTCGACCACTTCTCTTCTATCCACTTGTTCAACCACACCCTCTTGCCATTTGACCCTAACCATCCTACGGAGGTTAACAATAAAAAATTCTTATCCCCTCAAATTGCATCGCATACCAACTTCCCAATTTTTTTGACCAAACACAGAATGTGTTAACCTTCTCACCTGCCTTGCCCTAAGGACATGAGGTGGTTCTTCTGTTCCAGGCACATACGTACTGATCCATCTCACAGTAACAGATTTCACCTTTTGGTTTATCACATTGCCTTTTTTTTATGGCAAGGTCGCCAGAATACCAGAAAGCTTGGCCCCTATAGTAGAGTTTCTCAATTGCTTCTCCACAGCGTTGGTGTAAATGAGAATGAAATCATCCTTCGGATCAGGAATTGAGTACGTACCAACTATACAGTTTTCAAACCTGACCACGATGCTCAGTTCCAAATCGTCAACTATACCTATCCATGAACCATTAATCACAGTGTCTCTGACGTCTAAATTTCTCATCCTTTCTAGTCCTACTGTTCCTATTCCACGGTGAATTATATCACCCGTAGAAGAAACTAAATCCACTAGAGTTTCTGTGTTTTTTTTCTCTCGCCCTTTTTGTTACAGCTCTGTCGCTTTATCTTCTCACTATACACTCTCTTTCTTCTTTCTCTCAAAACCGATTCTCTGTAGATATTTTACTTTTTCACCCTGCTCTTTTCATCTTTTTTTGTCACTCTTGTTAAAAGACGTTGGACAAAGTTACCAAGGAAGGACACGTCACATAAAATTTGAATGGACGGTCAGGATTAACTGAAAATAATAAAGACTGGTCTATCGTTCGTTATCATTTCGATGGACGGTTCAAACGAACTGTTTACAATGAACGGTTAAAAGCTGAAATAAGACGGATTCAAACCGTACAGACGGTTGGATTTTTATAATTTTAAGAATAAAATTTCTTTTAAAAAAAATTATAATTAAACTATTTAAAATAACTATTTCTAAAAGTTGTTTTGGGTGGTTTAAATGGTCAATTATTTACCTTGTTCTAGAAAACGACCACCTAGCCGTTTAAGCAGTTGTTTAAGCACTCATTAGAGCTCAACCATTGCGATTTTCACCAAATCGGACTAACTAATTGGTGAACAGTTTTTTAACCGCATAATGTGATTAGGCGCCCTTCTTGAGTTGTCGATGTGGGACTTTGGTTTTTTTGTTTACCTTTTATTTTTATTTTTTCATTTGTATTTGTTTCATCTCGTGATGAGGGGGAAAAGTTAGTACTTTTCAATTTAGTATTTTTCATTGTAAGTTTGTAACAACACTATTCTATAATAATATGAATATTTGTACAATATACATACAAAATTCTGAATTATGATAATTTTTTTAGATTTATTTTAATAAAAAATTATTAATAGTTTTTCTATATAATAATATATATTTAACATTATATAATAATTATTTAACATTAATTAAATTTTTAAAAAAACTTAAAAAACTAATCTCCGATTTTTTGGCTAAGTGTTAGGTCTGATCCGACCGTTCGACTAGCACCTAACGCAATTTTGAATATTGATTATTTGTCATGCTGCTGGATTCTAGTATTCAAACACCTCATTAAATTTTTGTTTATTCCATTTGTTCCAATAAAGTGGCCAGTTTTTTTTTTTCTCGTTTTTAGTCTTTGAAATTTCAGGATCGGCTTTGTTTTTCTCAAAAATAAAAGTTGGAAACAGTATAATAAAAATCTATATATGTTAAAGATTTAATTGTTGTCTCTATTACAAAGCTAGATAATCTTCAAACTGTTTTCTGGATAATTCTTATATGTGATTTCATTTAGCTTAATTTATAAGACAAGAAGGTTTACATTTATAAGAATAATTTAAGGTTCTGAAAATACCCCAAGCAAAGCCAAAACTACTTGGAACATTCACATAGTCAAACGCCATGCAAAGTCGATACTATACTACTACTGGACTACCAGGCACGTGTCCATCTCGAAAGATTGTTTCTTGCTAATTTGTGCAAAGAATTATTAAATTTAGATCATGACAAATTAGAAATCAACATCAAATATTTTTTATTGATAAGCGTATTACATGAGTTATATTTGAAGTGTATTACAAGTCTACAAGTAGCATACCAAGCATGAATTCCGCATAAATCAATCCTTTTTTCCATGAATATGTCATTTTCTTAGTTAATTAAATATATATCAACTTGTAATTTACTCTTATATATTATGTTTTTCTATGAAAAGAAAGCAAAAGCGATTTCCGTAATGGGTAAATTTTACTAGTATTTTTTTGTGTTAATCTGGTGGGATTTCCAAACTTTCAGTCCATATAATCTCTTTGAGATTCGGAATCAGCCTTTAGATATTCCGATTTAATGAATACATCTCCCTATTTTAAGACTTAAAGATTGCCAAACAGTTTTGAAAATAGATTCGGCATCTCTATACTAAAATATATGGAATATCGATAACTTGGGTCGTATATAACTTCAAAACAAGTGGTAATATTATGGTTTTCATCGCTATTCTGGTTGATGTCAAAGAAATAATTTTCGGTGTAATTGGAAACCACTTAAAAGAATACATTGGATAAAATGAATACGAATTAAATGAATAAAAATTAATGGAATAATAGCAATTAAAGAAATAAGATGATGAAATGAATGATTGCATAGGAAAAAAATATGTAACATGAATGGTAATTGTTTAGAGAAATAATTATAGATAGACAAAAATAGTTTATATTAATAAAAAATATTATAAAAGTATTACGAATTCTTAGTTTTTTTAAAGTAATATTACTAAAATGTTAATTTCTCTTTTTACATCAAACTTATTATTATTGATTAGAAAATAATAATAATAATTTGAGGGTCTCTAAATCTTTTGCCAATATTTTTCTATTAACATGCCTCAGGCACGGTTCTGTTTTTTAAAGACTAGTCATGCGGATTTATTTATGATTGTTTTATAACCCACATTTTCTATGATTTTTCATTTTTCGTAGCAAAAATGTCTGCCCATGAATACTAGGTCTGGGCATAATAACCGAACCGAATGAAACCGAACTGAACCGAACCGAAATTAATGGTTTGGTTAGGTTATGGTTACTTCATAATAACCGAATGGTTTTTATTTTTGATATCCATTGGTTATGATAACCGAATGGTTATTAACCGATAACCAATGGGTACCCATGGATATCAAAAAAAAAAATTTATGTTTATTTCCCTTAATTAACCAAAATAACCGAAATATAACCGAAATAACCGAACCGAAATAACCGAAACTAACCGAAATAACTGAAACTAACTGAAATATTTTTGAAATTTAACCGAAATAACCGAAATATTTTGAAATTTAACCGAAAATAACCGAAAATATTTGAAATTTAACCAAAAATAACCGAAAATAACCGAAAATAACCGAAAGATTTCGGTTACCAAACGGTTATTAATTTTGATAACCATACCGAACCGAACCGAATGGTAACCGAACCGAAAACTGTTACTAACCGAATGGATAGTAAAAGACATAACCGAACGTAACCGAAAACCGAAATAACCGAACCGAACCGAACCGAATAACCATTTGCCCATCCCTAATGAATACACGCGAAAGATGATATGAAGAGATAAAATATGTCGTAATTTCTTGTACGAGTGAACATATCCTGACATTTGAAAAAGTTGAAGTGTAAACAGATTATAACATTTTTTTGCATATTTTCGTTAAATAAATAAAAAAAAAACGTTATACGTAATGATGGTAGCTTCGTAGGAAACATTAGGGGTACAATGTACAAAGAACGGTAGGTTCTAATGATCGGGACACTCGTAGTTGATTAAAGACGCAATTCGTTTTCTTACATGAAGTGTTTGATAAGTTAAACCTATTATTTTTTATTGATAATTGTCGTGGTTATTTTCAAAACTAGCATGTTTCATCTGATAAAAAATATATTTGAGAAAATTTGAGCAACATTGTTTAAATTCAATAATATTTTCGCCAAAAAATTGAATAATTTTATAATTTAAGTTATAGTGCCATAAGTATTGATCCAAATGTTTTATTTTATTAATATTAGATGTCTAGTCTACGTCATACTATTTTATGGATTCAATTGGTGACACTAAACTATAAGAATTTGTTAAAGGGAATAGAACGGTAAACAATACTGTAATAATTAGAAGAATCAACGGTAAGAGATAGTGGTAAAAAGAAAAAATGATACCGTTTTACTGTTTTTATTATTGATAACTATTAAAATGATAACCAAGTGCTCTTAGCCTAGAGATAGTGGAGTGACTAATTTGGCTTCTCACCCGGGTTTGAGTGTGCTTGGCCACTCGGAAACGCCTTAAGTGGTAAGAAAACGTGGAGTGTCCGCGGGTCTCGTGGAATTAGTCTTTAGGTGTAGAAATCTTTTAGGATCCTCACGGTTATCAAAAAAAAAAAAAACTATTAAAATGATAAATTTTTACCGTTATGGTAAAAAATTACCAATCAAACATGTTGTTTTGTTTCAAACGATAGTACTAGTAATGAATGTTATCTAGAATAACTGCAGAAACTGTCAATATTGTATGAAAATGTTGTAGTCACAACATGGGCGGTTTTGAAGGTGTGCAATCGGTGCATTTGTTCAGGGCCCCAGATTTTATTTTTTGAAAGTTCGAGTATTGTGTCTTTATTTGGTTATCGGAGTAACATATGAAGGAGGTAAAGGGTTGTTGAATCCGCTATTGAAACAGTTTCTATGTGAGAAACCGAAAAAAAAAATCATCCAAAAAAAGAAGAACGAAAATGAACAATATACACGAAGAAGCTGTTGGAACTAATTTTTTATCAAAGCTTGAGGGCTTGATAAAATTGTGTTACTGTGAAAAGAAATGAGTTAAGCCCATTCAAATGAAATATTTTTATTGGCTATAACTATTTGTGGGAAGAACAAAAGTCCCACAGTGCTAGTTGAGAAATGTTTTCTCTTGCTTATATTTGGAATAGTTGTGTCATTAATTTAAATGACTAATAACAAGAGAGAAGAAAAAACCACACGCGCGTCGCTTGCGTCTTGGGCTTTTTGGGCTCGTGGACTTTTGTAGGTGTCGATCGATACCCCTTGGTATCGATCGATACTCGACGGGCCGACTTAAAAAATCGCAGCCTCTGAGGAATATTCTATACTGGTCTGCGAAAAACCCTAGCCTCTTTCCTATATATACTGGCCGATTTTCACCTTAAATATCATCCTCTGAAACACAAAAAACACATCCTAAAAGTTCTAGTAGGAGTTCTTTCAATTCCCTACCGCTTAGAGTAAGTCTGTATTCGAGAGTATCGTAGTTACAATGTTCGACAGATCTGTTATCGAGTGTTGGCGATAACAGATACCTTTGGTTGTATCATGGGACTCATGGATCTGTTATAAACTGTCGCACTACGAAAGATTATTTGAGTTAAGAAAAGAGATTCATCTCGCCTCTTTAGATTTATTTATGCTTTATCGTTTTATGAATCTCATGTTTCCTTACCGTTTATTTATGTAATCGTGATTAAATCAAATCCTCTTATTGTGCGAATTTTTGGTCCTACAGAAGCAAATTACTGCTACTGAAATGACGACTTAATCGCTGGGACAACCACCTCGTTTAGCTCTTCTACTCACTAATTTTATTCTAGCATATCGCTCTCTCTACTAAACTTGATTATGGGTTTTTGAGGTTTTCTCTCGTCTGAGAATTTTTTCCTTCAATAAATTAATTGAAAATCACACGGAACAATTTGATGTCTCTCTCTCTCCTCGCACCATCTCAAAGCCAGGACAACACACACTTCCCCCTGCGATTTTTAACATACAAAAGAATACCTTTAGGATCTCCTTCAGATCCATCGAAATCATATAGAATTAAAATTAAAAATCTCTTTATTTTTTTTTAAAATTGTGTCTAAAACGCTAATCAAACGCGTTTCGAGAAACCGTTTGACGAACGCTCTGAGGAGGTTCGAACTTGAACGCGCGTTTGCGGTTCAAACTTTAGAACGCGCACATGCGGTTCTAGTCGTTTCGATAAGCGGATTCTAAAAGAATATATATCATCTATAAAAAGGTGATTGTTGATTAGTCAAAGTCACAAATTATAATCATCTCATTATTATTATGAGTTTGCGGACGTTTATAAACGGCTCGACAAATGACAACTTTGCGGTACTAATCCCGTGTCGTTTAGCGTTTACGAACGTCTCATAGTGTTTCTCGTAAAACCGGCTAAAATATTTATCAAACGCGTTTCAAGAAACGATTCGGCGAACGCTCTAAGGAGGTTCAGATTAGAACGCACGATAGCGATTTGAAAATGATTTCATAATCCGTTATATTCTGTATTAAACTACGGTTTAAAATCAAAAAGAAAGGGTTTCGGATTCTCAAAAAAAAAAATCGAATACTCTTAACGTTTAATTATTTAATAATTAAATTGATGCAACTTTGAAATCGTTAAACCGTCTTTGGTTTAAAGACGTGTTAAGTTGCAGTATATTGCACATAGCTCAATATGATGTTTCCAAAAATTTGCTATTTTGGAATAATTAATTGTTAATGTACAATTAAGTATTAGAGGCTGATTTAATCGGAAAATTAAATCATTGGGCTAAGTTAGCAGGCTTCTTGCGATTCTTTTCAAGAATACTAATAAAATTTGATATTGTATTAAGTTTATTAAATTGTGAAATTTCTGAATTAATTCTAGAAATCGAATTTAATTTTACCATTTAACCTTAGAGTTGGGTATTGGTTAGTATATTAATTTGGTTTGTTTCTCTTGAACAAAATCAAATTTCAATATGACTAACAACACCGATGTGATCATTGTTAGATTCGGTGGTGTAAAAGACAATGGAATGGCTCAAGCCAATGTAGTCGAGATAGACATGTGTAATGTCATCCTCGGAGTCAATATGGTTGAGCATAATCCACATGAGTGGTGGTATTATACCAATGTAACTGTTCATATATGGGTTGAGATGGGAATGTTTACCTCCTACCATAAATAATGACAAGAATTTAATCATGGTGCTGAATTTGACTTCTCAAAGAAGTTCACTCTCACTAATGTAAAACATGTGCTAGAGATGCATAAAAATTTCATTTAGGGCACAATGCTAATCAGGCACGAATTCATCGTCAATGTCAAGGCTGATTAGCGTGTATTGACAAAGAATGGTGTCTATATTGAGGACGGACTGGTCCAAATTAACGTTGAAACAGTCGGACTTAAAATTAATGTAACCAATGTTGTTGACATTAATGAGAAAGAACCATTTGCTTATGGTACAGAATCTCTTAGTATTTGATCTGAATGTTTTGGTCACATTATATTCGAATCTATGCGTAGATTGAATGAGATACCGAAATACAAAATAAGCAAAGATAAGTGTAAGGTTTGCGTTCAAACCAAACTCACTAAAACACCTTCATCGAGCGAACCTCTTGGTTTGATTCATACAAAATGTGGTGATAAATATTTCGTGACTTTCATTGATGACTGTATGAAATATAGTTATGTCTAGGTGCTAATTAAGAAGCAAATACGAGACATTGGAAAACTCAAGGAGTATAAACTCGAGGTTGAAAACCAACTCGAGAGAACTATCAACATAGTTTGAAGTGATAGAGGACATGAACATGGTATTATCCATCAAACGATTGATCCCTATTCACTGGAATCTAATGGAGTTTCAGAACGAAATACCGAATTCTCTGATGAACTCATTATTGCAGGAATCTGGGTTAGTCTAGAAATGTGGGGGGAAGCATTGCTTACCGCAAGTTATACCCTGAACTAAATACCGCACAAAGTCACTGGAAATGCTTCATGTGTGGGGGTGCCTAGCAACCACCTAAGAAGGTGACAATCAGACAAAAAAATGGTGGATTGTATCTTCATTGAATTTGCACACAATGTAGTGCTGATAGCCTTCTGGTGTATAAAGTAGATATACCAGACATCCAAGTAATCACGATAACCAAGGAATGTGTCTTCTTTTGAACATGGGTTTCCGTGTAAAGGATAAGCTCTAGTACCTCACGAATTGAGGCGAGCAATTTTGGTACTTCTGTAAAGAAGCAGAAGAGGCTAAAGTTGAAATTAGTCGTAGCCAAAGAGATTATACAGAGAAATCCTTTGCTTTTTTATTTCATGACAGTTTTCTTTTAGAGAATAATTTTGATTCGTATGTTGATTGAAATCACAGCGATACAAGATCTTGTAATCCATCAAATGGATGTGAAATCTGCCTTTCTAAACGACAATTTAGAAGAGGAGATTTACTTGAAACAACCGAGGGTTATGTCACTCCTGAACAAGGAAAGAAGATAAGTAGACTTGCAAAGTCTTTATACAAGCTTAAGCTAGCTCCTAAGCAATAACTTGGAAAGTTTGACAATACAGTAATGTCAAATAGCTTCCAAATCACTTAAGGTGATATACATCAAAAGTACTCCAAATGGATACGTTTTGTTGTGTTTGTATGATGACACATTCATCATGGAAGCAAGAAGGACATAATCCAACATACTAAGAATGAGCTTAGTGGGAAGTTTGATAGACATAAGATTAGCGGATAATCTTGTGTCAAGATCCTAGAATGGTTTGAGAACTACTCAAACAAGATTGCAAAACCTCCAATTGTGGTAAAGTTGTATCACAAGTGGTGTGTGCAATAATTATCGGAAGTCTAACGTACCTGACAAATTGTACTAGATCCGATTTAGCGCATTCAGTAAATAAGTCGCTACACGGGTAATCCAGGTCATACTCTGTGGAAAGCCATAACTAGAATTTTGAATTATCCAGCGATATATGTCGTCTCGACTTACATCAAAGTCCGGGAGGTTCAAGACATTATGCTCACCTCTTGGCCAAGTAAACCTGACATATATTATAAGTGGATAGTACTTTTTCTTGGTGGTGCAGCAGTATCCTGGAAATCTTCCAAATAAACACTCTTGATGGAATATCAACCATGGAGTCAGAGTTTATAGCTTTAGATAAAGCTGCAGAGGAAGCAGAATGGCTTCAAAACTTTTTGGAAGATATCCCGACGTGGATAAAAAACCAGTGCTATAAAAATGTGTACACTGTGATATTCAATAAGCTATCTCTCGGGCACTGAGTAAGTTATAAAACGGCAAATCTCGAGAATGAAATAAGACCATTAGACAACTGATCTCAAAACGGCTGATAACTTAGCGGATCCGTTTCCAAAAAGTTAACCTCGAGATCAAGTTTGTTATATCATCAAAAGGAATGAGTTTAGAGCCTATGGTTAAAGATGACGCATGGATGGATACCCAATCTATATGACTGGAGATCCCAAGAAATAGGTTCAATGGAAAAACTAAATCAGGCTTATTCTGTGATGAACACTGTGTAAATACCCAGTTTCTAGGATGATAAAACAGTGTTATATGTGAATAATGAGGTTAAGCATTGGCTTTTAATGATTCTTTAGCTTCTGAAGTACAGAGGATACTTCCTAAAGAAGGCTAATGGCAGATCACCTAGTGAAGTGTGAAATGAGGGCCGTTTCTAGGAGAATGAAAGAGAAGGCTATATTCTCCAATTTCACTCACGAAAAACCAGGAATGTTCAAGGCCAAAATGAACACAATAGAGAATCAAGTTTTACGAGAAAATGTCGTTGTGCGATATCTGCTGTCTCAGTTTACATCAAAATCCGGGTGGTTCAAGACATCATGTTCACCTCCTGGCCGAGTAAACCCGACATATATTAAATTTGTTTGGTTCAAAGCTGAAAAACGCAACCTCTCAGATGCAGTTACATTTTCGTATACTCTCGAAAGTCTATCTACGTCTAGATGAGTCTAGTCAAGTATGTCTAGTGAAGTCTAGTATGTTCAATTTTCATATGTTTATAGTCATTTCTATTCATGTGGGGGATTGTTGGAACTAATTTTTTATCAAAGCTTGAGGGCTTGATAAAATTGTGTTAGTGTGAAAAGAAATGAGTTAAGCCAATTCAAATGAAATGTTTTCATTGGCTATAACTATTTGTGGGAAGAACAAAAGTCTCACAGTGCTAGTTGAGAAATGTTTCCTCTTGCATATATTTGGAATAGTTGTGTCATTAATTTAAATGACTAACAACAAGAGAGAAGAAAAGACCACACGTGCGTCGCTTGCGTCTTGGGCCTTTTGGGCTTGTGGACTTTTGTAGTTGTCGATCGATACCCCTTGGTATCGATCGATACTCGACGTGCCGACTTAAAAAATCGCAGCCTCTGATGAATATTCTATACTGGTCTGCGAAAAACCCTAGCCTCTCTCCTATATATACTGGCCGATTTTCACCTTAAATATCATCCTCTGAAACACATCCTAAAAGTTCTAGCATGAGTTCCTTCAATTCCCTACCGCTTAGAGTAAGTCTGTATTCGAGAGTATCGTAGTTATATTGTTCGACAGATCTGTTATCGAGTGTTGGCGATAACAGATACCTTTGGTTGTATCCTGGGACTCATGGATCTGTTATAAACCGTCGCACTACGGAAGATTCTTTGAGTTAAGAAAAGAGATTCATCTCGCCTCCTTAGATTTATTTATGCTTTATCGTTTTATGAATCTCCTGTTTCCTTACCGTTTATTTATGTAATCGTGATTAAATCAAATCTTCTTATTGTGCGAATTTTTGGTCCTACAGAAGCAAATTACTGCTACTGAAATGACGACATAATCGCTGGGACAACCACCTCGTTTAGCTCTTCTACTCACTAATTTTATTCTAGCATATCGCTCTCTCTACTAAACTCGATTATGGGTTTTTGAGGTTTTCTCTCGTCTGAGAATTTTTTCCTTCAATAAATTAATTGAAAATCACAAGGAACAAATTGATGTCTCTCTCTCTCCTCGCACCATCTCAAAGCCAGGACAACACACACTTCCCCCTGCGATTTTTGACTTACAAAAGAATACCTTTAGGATCTCCATCAGATCCATCGAAATCATATAGAATTTAAAATTAAAAATCTCTTTATTTTTTCTTATGTTTTTTGTTTCTCCTTTTCCGGGAAAAAGAATACAAATTAAGCAACCGAAAAATAGTGACTTTGATTTCGGTTGGATGTCGGTTTAGGTGGTTTAGTGTTGGTTTAGGGGATAATTGGTTAACTATTGGTTTTGTTTCGTGTTATCTTGGTTAACTAAGGATTGGTATACAACAAACACATCCTCAACAACAAGGTTGAAATCTAAAACAAAACCAAACATAATAACCCAAATAAGAATTTGGTATAGCAATCAAAATTGAAACCCATCTACTTGCTCCCCAAATAGCCTAAACATACTAATCATCAAGAGAAGCCAAACACAATACGCAGCACGCTTCATTGAAAGTAGGATGAGCAACACCATCAACTTTCATTATGGCCATATACAAACATGGTCCTCTTCGGACATGCAACACCATCATGACTTAGACAATCCTCTATAACATGTGCCGACGGAAACCCATATGACAGGGTATCCATTCGTTCTTATTACCATCCCAAATCCATTCAAAAGGAAATTAACTCTGAATAAATAAATTTTATGGACTCGAGATATATCCGGTTACACCTTATCCAAGCCATAAATTTTACTTTTCCAATAGGATTCGATAAATCCACACCGTCAGAAGATGCAATCCGTGGTTAGGCCTGTCAAGAAGGCCATACCCACCCCGCTAGACCCGCCCCACACATATTGAATTTTTGTTTGACCCGTCTTGACCTGCCCTGCTAAATATGTAGACATAAAATACTAGACCCGCATCCGTCCCACTTGAATTCGCGGATACCCGCAAATATTTAAATAATAATACAAAATATTAAATAAAATAAAATTCATATGATAAAACATAAATACACAATTTTTTTGAAAAAACTAAACGAAATAATTTATTTATTTATATATATTACATAATATTTCAATATTTTAATTAGAAACGTTAATTAGAAACTGATTGGCTTACTGATGTGAAAACAAATTGAACATGACTATCTCTAACACATCAAATAATGACAGGATTTCATGTCCGGTTAGTTTTCATATAATTGATTCAAGTTTCTTTGAGTAATCTGCCAGCTTGAAATATCTAATAGGTTTGGATCGTGGATGAGATAGTTTCTGAGTAAACAAACAATATAAGATTTCAATGCAGATTGAATCGTGAATAAGTGGGAGATGAGAAATAATTTTCGGTAGATGATTTTGTTGTTGTTGTTGTCGAATTAATTAAAAATTGATTCACTTACTGGTGTGAAAACAAATTGATGATCATCACTATCTCTAATGATCATCAAATAATGACAGGATTTCATGCCCGATTATTTTTCACAATTATGTAAATGATTAAAGTTTCTTTAAGTAATCCAACAACTTAAAATCTATAATAGGTTTAGATCATGGATGAGATAATTTGTGAGTAAACAAACAATCTAAGATTAAATCGTTAATAAGTGGGAGATGAGAAATGATTATCGTTAAATAATTTTGTTGTTGTTGTTGTTGCAGTCAAATTAATAAGAAACTGATTCACTTTTTGATGTGAAAACAAATTGAACATGACTATTTCTAGCGATCATCAAATAATGACATGATTTCATGCCCGTTAGTTTTCACAATTATGTAAATGATTCAAGTTTCTTTGAATAATTTGACAACTTAAAATCTCTAATAGGTTTAGATCGTGGATGAGATAATTTGTTAGTAAAATGGTTTTCGGTAGAGGATTTTGTTGTTATTATCGAATTAATTAGAAATTACTTACAAATGTGAAAACAAATTGAACATGACTATCTCTAACGATCATCAAATAATGACAGGATTCCATGCCCGATTAGTTTTCACAATTATGTAAATGATTCAAGTTTCATTAAGTAATTCGACAATTTAAAATCTCTAATAGGTTTAGATCGTGGATGAGATAATTTGTGAGTAAACAAACAATCTAAGATTTCAAATCGGATTGAATCGTGAATAAGTGGGAGATGAGAAATGATATTCGTTAAAGGATTTTGTTGTTGTTGTTGTAGTCAAATTAATCAGAAACTGATTCACTTTTTATTGTGAAAACAAATTGAACTTGGCTATCTCTAACGATCATCAATGATAGGATTTCATGCCCGGTTAGTTTACACAATTATGTAAATGATTCAAGTTTTTTTGAGTAATTAGGCAACTTAAAATCTCTAATAGGTTTAAATCGTAGATGATATAATTTGTTAGTAAACAAACAATATAAGATTTTAAAGCGGATTGAATCGTGAATAAGTGGGAGATGAGAAATGATTTTCGGTAGATGATTTTGTTATTGTTGTTTAATTAATTAGAAACCGATTCACTTACTGATGTGAAAACAAATTGAACATGCTATCTTTAACGATCATCAAATAATGACATGATTCCATGTCCGATTAGTTTTCACAATTATGTAAATTATTCAATTTTATTTGAGTAACTCGGCAACTTAAAATCTCTAATAGGTTTAAATCATGGATGAGATAATTTGTTAGTAAACAAACAATCTAATATTTCAAAGCGGATTGAATCGTGAATAAGTGGAAGATTAGAAATGATTTACGGTAAATGATTTTGTTGTTGTTGTTGTCGAATTAATGAGAAATAGATTCATTTACTGATGTGAAAAAAAATTGAATGTGGCTATCTTTAACGATCATTAAATAATGACAGGATTTCATGCCCGATTAGTTTTCACAATTATGTAAATGATTCAAATTTTTTTAAGTAATCCGACAACTTAAAATCTCGAATATGTTTAGATCGTGAATGAAATAATTTGTGAGTAAAAAACAATCTAAGATTTCAAAGCGGATTAATCGTGAATAAGTTGGAGATATGAAATGATTTATATTTAGGATTTTGTTGTTGCTGTAAAATTAATTAGAAATGGATTCACTTAATGACAGGACTAACGATAACAAATTAAGCATGTCTATCTCTAACAATCATCAAATATTGACAGGATTTCATGCCCGGTTAGTTTTCACAATTATTTAGGTGATTCAAGTTTTTGTTAGTAATCAACAACTTAAAATCTCTAATAGGTTTAGATCGTGAATGAAATAATTTGTGGGTAAACAAACAATCTAGTATTTCAAAGCGGATGAAATAGTGAATAAGTGGGAGATGAGAAATGATTTTCGTTAAAGAGTTTTGTTGTTGTTGCAGTCAAATTAATCAGAAACTGATTCACTTTTTAATGTGAAAACAAATTGAACATGAATATCTCTAACAATCATCAAATAATGACATGATTCCATGTCCGGTTAGTTTTCACAATTATATAAATGAATCAGTTTCTTTGAGTAATTCGACAACTTAAAATCTCTAATAGGTTTAGATCCTGGATGATATAATTTGTAAGTAAACAAATAATCTAAGATTTCAAAGCGGATTGAATCGTGAATAAGTGGGAGATGAGAAACGATTTTTGGTAGTTGATTTTGTTATTGTTGTTGTTGTCGATTAATTAGAAACTGATTCACTTTTTAATGTGAAAACAAATTGAACATGAATATCTCTAACGATCATCAAATAATAACAGGATTCCATGTCCGGTTAGTTTTCATAATTATGTAAATGATTCAAGTTTCTTTGAGTAATTCGACAACTTAAAATCTCTAATAGGTTTAGATCGTGGATGATATAATTTGTAAGTAAACAAACAATCTAAGATTTCAAAGCGGATTGAATCGTGAATAAGTGGGAGATGAGAAATGATTTTTGGTAGTTGATTTTGTTATTGTTGTTGTTGTCGAATTAATTAGAAACTGATTCACTTTTTAATGTGAAAACAAATTGAACATAAATATCTCTAACGATCATCAAATAATGACAGGATTCCATGTCCGGTTAGTTTTCACAATTATGTAAATGATTAAAGTTTCTTTAACGAAAACTTAAAATCTCTAATAGGTTTAGATTATGGATAGGATAATATGTGAGTAAACAAAAAATTTAAGATTTTAAAGCGGATTAATCGTGAATAAGAAATGATTTTCGATTGGGGATTTTGTTGTTGTTTTTGTCGAATTAATGAGAAATTGATTCACTTACTGATGTGAAAACAAATTGAACATGACCATATCTAACAATCATCAAATAATGACATGATTCCATGTTTGGTTAGTTTTCACAATTATGTAAATGATTCAAGTTTCTTTGAGTAATTCGGCAACTTAAGATCTCTAATAGATTTAGATTGTGGATGAAATTATTTGTTAATAAACAAACAATCTAAGATTTTCAAGCGAATTGAACCGTGAATAAGTGGATGAGAAATGATTTTCTTTAGAATTTTGGGGTTAAATTGGCTTATTGATGTGAATACAAATTGAATATGATTATGTCTAAGAATTATCAAACGATTACAGGATCCCAAACTCTATTAACTTTTACAATTATGTTTTCTTTGATTAAATGGGACAACCTAAAATCTCTAGTATGATTGGTCATGTACAAGCTAGAAGGAAGAAGAAAAATTGAAATTTGGTAAAAATAGACCATGAAATATTTAGTTATCATAGTTTATTTTATAAGGTGAATTTGATTATTCATGGTTTTATTTGATTATTTCGTAACTACTTAAAGTTTATCGGTGACCAACTTGATTGAGGGAACTGTTAAAAGTTAGGAAAAAGAAAACTAACCTTTAACTTTGTAGCCGTCTAGCACTGAAACAACCATATGAGAAGCATCTACAAAGACATCAACAGCAAGATCAAAATTCAAACTTTGTTAGTGATTAGTGCTAGACGGCTACAAAGTTAAACCTTTACAAGCTCATTCAAGACCCAAGAGTGAACAGAAACAACATTTTCATCCAAACAGTCACAAGCTCACTAACATCCTAAAAGACACAAGTTACAGATCAGAAGATGATGTAGCTCTTTGGTTTCAACAACGCCTAAGATATGTATATACTGGTCAACTTCATGTTAATTTTCTCCAACTTCATGCATCAAGAGTCAAGAAACATTAACTGGAGATACAAGCTTTAAATCAAGCGCAGAATTCCATAGACAACTTATGGAGGATGAGCCTATCCATATATACGAGCTTAATGCCAACCTAAATGCAAGGAACTAAAGTGTAGATATATATTGTATTATGAAAAAATGGCATGCACGTCATCATGCACACAAGGGAGATATGTCACGACTGTTAAAAGACGCTTACAAGTACCCAAGACTCGCAAACATCGTTTCAAACAACCAATTGCACAAGTTCTCTCATGGTAACTTAGGTTATGGAAGACACCAATGGTTTCGACCCATCCATAAGAAACCACTGTGAATCCAGAAAAAGATCTGTTACCTGTTTGGCTTTTGCTGGTAGCTCCTGAAACTTTCACTTGGCTTTGATAAAGACGTAGCTGTCAACAAAGTAGGGGGCACAGTGGAGATAACAAGAGAAATTGATTGCTTAAGGACTTGAGCAACTTGTTGCAGTGGAGTGGCTTGAGGGTATATTCCTGCATACCCACTATAGCTAGTCCCCCCAGTAAGTAACTGACTGGACTTGGTCGCAAATGCCCACCATTTGAGATCCCTGGAGGCTGCAACACTGGAAACTGAGGGTACAGAGTTGTAGCTGGAGAAACTGAAAACGGATTAACAGCATTTGGCGGCGATATGATGTGTAGCGATGTCATCAAAAGCATATGTTGAACTCAAATTTGGCTTTTGCTCGTTGTCGGAACTCGGAGCTCCAGAAAGCAGTTGCTTGCTTGTGGAAACCCTGAAACATTTTGTAGGACAACCAAATACAATTACAGATCAGTAAATAAATTGACAAAAATAACATAGGAACATGCTTCTGATCAGAATACTTAGCCTTCGAAAACAAAGTGGTTTCAAACTTTTCAGGACGACATAACTAAAAATAATGACGAAACAGTGATGGAAACAGGGGAAAACGGCTATTATATCTGGCAAAGTTTGAAGATATTCTGGAAGATACAATGAACCTTGAAGCCCCAAATTCTACACTGATTGTATCCATAAGAATCTCAGCTAAAAGTTTTTGAAATCGAACAATTTTGACGCGATTGCAGAAGCCTAAATCACATTACTCGATCCGAGAACGAAGAGATCCAAGAAAGAAAAAATTCAATCACAAACACCATGAAAATCCCGAGATCTACAGACAAAGTACTCGATTCGAGCTGTGTAAAAAAAACGAAAGATCCGACTCTAACCTTGTGATCTGAATCGGAGCCGAGAGAAGATGCTAGAAGGGAAACGAGAAGAAGGAATTAGAACAAATTCAAAATCGCTGAATCCACCGGAACTGTAGCGTTGATCTGAACATCTATGGAGAAAACAAATTCGAAATCGCTGAATCTCTTCTTCGTAGGCTCTATCGCAAAATAAAGATGGAGAGGAGAGAGAAAGGCGTGATCCAGTTTTTTAAAAAGAAATTTGAATCCCTTATGACCGTTAAGTCAGTGTATGGGCCTCAGATTTTTATAATGGGCTTTCATTCAAACAATCCACATCAGCTTGAACCAATCCGAAAGAATCAGACCGGTGAAATGCTAACATAAAACGTTTTGGTATGACGTGGTAAAATTGAAAATAAACATACCCAACAAAAAAAAGGGTCATTTACATCAGAAATCACATTTGCTATTTTTTGTTACAAAAAAGCACATTTAACTTTTAAGACCTTTTTAACTGTTCATGAGTGTGAAAACTCAATTTTGTCTTTATGTTAATTTTCCTTTTGTTACTTTCTCTCACATCTCTCTATTTTTCTCTCGCTTCTTCTTCATCTCTCTTTTTCTCTCACATCTCTCTCTGTTTACATCTCACACCAATAAACCATCTCTCTTTTACCCCACTTGATTTGTTTTCTATTTTTTTTATAATATAAAAGACATAAAACAATTTTCTGGAAACAATATATGATAATTTTATTTTTTCAATATTTTAAGATCCATTTTGCTATAGTTTTGATGTGAAACAAAAAATCTACTTGTAAATATCAAGAACTACATCTACACATGACCATCCACGCATGACCATCCACACATGACCATTCACACTAGAAAATCAAAAATTAGAGTACAATAATTATTACTCCACTTGATTTGTTTTTTATAATGTGAAAGACATAAAACAATTTTCTGGAAACAATATATGATAATTCTATTTTTCCAACATTTTAAGATCTATTTTTCTATAGTTTTGATGTGAAACAAGAAATCTTCTTGTAAATATCAAGAACTACATCTACACATGACCATCCACGCATGACCATCCATGCATGACCATCTACACATGATCATCCACACTAGAAATTCAAAAATTAGAGTAAAATAAATATTACACCATTTGATTTGTTTTCTATTTTTTTTTTATAATGTGAAAGACATAAAATAATTTTCTGGAAACAATATATGATAATTATATTTTACCAACATTTTAAGATCCATTTTGCTATAGTTTTGATGTGAAACAAGAAATCTACTTGTAAATATCAAGAACTATATACATGACCATCCACACATGACCATCAATAAAGTATTATCCACACATGATCATCCACACTAACAATACGAGATTCTTATGTGTCTACACACAATTGTCCACGTTTTCATATCCACGTCGATCTAGATTTCATATGTTTAGGTTTCTTGTTTTTTTCCGAATCAAAACTATAGCAAAATATATCTTAAAATGTATATAAAAAAAATTATCATTCATTGTTACCAAATAAATTGTTTTATGTCTTTCACATTATAAAAAATAAAAAATAAATCAGATGGGGTAAAAGAGAGAGATGTGAGAGAGATGAAAAAAATAAATAAATAAATAAGTGGTTTAAAGGGAAAGAGAAAGTGTCTTAAGAGTAAAAGAGAGAGGTGTGAGTTACATAGGGTAAAATTGTCAATTCAAGTAGAGAAAGTACCTTAAGAATCAAATGTGTCTTATCTTGTAATTGATAAGTGATAAAGTGCCTTCTAGTGTAATTGTTTCAAAAATAAACAACACTCCCCTCACGAGGAAAAAACAAAAAACAAAAAAACACTTAAAACCATATTTTTATAAGAAAAATATATGTATTTATTCCAAATAAATCATAACTTGGTTGATTACAATTGAAGAGGTATAAAAAAATTTGTTTATGTCTAAATATATTTGTTTATGGTTACAAATAAAATATTGAAGATAATAAAAAGTATGTTAAGATTTTTTTTGTTAAAATATTGTTTGTGTTACAGATAGATTTATCAAAAATTCACATACTTTATACTCCTTCCATTTCATAATAGATGTTATTTTGACTTTTTGCACAAAAATTAATAAAATTTATTATTATTAAAAATTCAATTATACCTTTAAAATACATTCAGACTTTTGAAATTTTTAATTAAAGTTGAGGTCAAAATTTGCATTGAAAACCTAAAACTACACTTATTATGAAACAGAAAATATATATTTAAATGACACTTATTGTGAAACAGATCGAGTAATATTTATAAAAAATTCGCATACTTTACTACTCCTTCCGTTTTTATATGTTGTTTTAGAGTTGATTTTTTCAAATTAAATGTCATTTTCAGTTTTCCAATGTAATTTTTGCAGAAAATACCTACTATAAACTCAAGTTAAAATAACAATGAAAATGGATATTGATTATTAAAACTGTAAATATATTTGATTTGTGAGGGTATATTGTTTTACCAAACTTTTTTTTATTTACGAATTTATTTTAACAATTTAAAATTCATTTTAGTTGCCAAAAGAAAACTAATCAAAACTCTTTTGTATTATAGTAATAAAATTAAGGATTAGCCAAATAAAGATAGGACTAGGTCAAATTCAAAAAGCAGTTTTTGTTTTATGTGGTTGTCGTCGTCTTTAATTCTCCTTTTTTTCTTCTTTTCCCTTTGACCACCGAACAGTCTCTCGTAATCACACATATACACACACACACGAACACGAAGCCACACAAATTAACAACAATGGAGCCGAAAGAGAATGGCCCAGATCATAAGCAATTGGGTCGGGTCATCGACGGAACCACTAACCCTATGGTCACACCTTTGCTTAACGATCTTTACCAATTCACCATGGCTTACGCTTATTGGAAAGCTGGCAAACACAACGAACGATCCGTGTAAAGATTCTCATACTGATTTTGCTGAATCATTATCCATCATCCCTTTCGATTTTGAATTTGATTGTTTTGTTTTTTGTTGGCGCTCCAGCTTCGATCTGTATTTTCGTAAGAACCCATTTGGTGGTGAGTATACTGTGTTTGCTGGATTAGAAGAGTGCATTAAGTTCCTCGCCAATTTCAAATTAACCGATGATGAGATCGATTTCGTTCGTGATTCGTTACCTGGATCCGAGGTATCACACGATTGTTGTTATATACTTTTTAATCAATTCGATTTCTTTTGTTGTGTTGTTTTCAATCTGGGTTTCATGTTTATGATTCAAATTAGGAAGCTTTCTGCGATTATCTTAGAGGTCTTGATTGTTCTGATGTTGAAGTGTATGCAATTCCTGAAGGATCAGTTGTTTTCCCTAAAGTGCCTCTCATGAGAGTTGAAGGACCTGTTGGTGTGAGTCTCTTTTCTCTCTCTCGCTGACTCTCATTTTCTTCTTTAGACGATGATTAGACAACGGTTTTTCTTGAATGATTTGATTGTTATAAATCCATAGGTTGTTCAATTGTTGGAAACTCCATTCCTCAATCTTGTCAATTTTGCATCTTTGGTAGCTACAAACGCAGCAAGACACCGGTTTGTTGCCGGAAAATCTAAGATTCTGCTCGAGTTTGGTGCTCGGAGAGCTCAGGTTTCTATATAAAACTGCCTTTCCTTGCTGGATTTCAAATCTTTCCACGTTTCGTCTCATGCTTTTAGTTTTGGTATCTTAGGGACCAGATGGCGCAATAAGCGCATCAAAATATTGCTATCTTGGAGGCTTTGATGCAACAAGGCAAGTCTTGGTAACCGTTTAATTTTGTTATTTGTTCTGGAAACAGTGAATTTAGAACTGATATGCTTTGTGCTGTTGGGTATTTTCAAATGGCAGCAATGTAGCAGCCGGAAAACTTTTTGGGATACCTCTCCGTGGAACACACTCCCATGCTTTTGTTAGCTCGTTCATGGTTAGTTCACTTCAGCAAAAAAATTCAAATAAATTTTCCTTGTGATAAGGCTTAGCTTCAGCACTGATGTCAGTTTTATCTAATTAACTTTGGTTTGCAGAGCACTGATGAGATTGTTGACAAAGTGCTTCGCAGTGCTGATGGGAAAACTACGTGCGAGGATTTTGTCAGTCTGGTTCAGACATGGTTAACAAAGATTCAGGTTTGCTAGTGAAATCTAGATTTTGCTCTTTCTCTGCCTGTTTTCTTGTCTCCGGATTATCGTTCTGTGTTTGCTTCAACCCTTTAAATTTTTGTCGTAGTTTTATTTATGTTTCGTTTCCTTATTCGTAACAGTATTCACCGTCTCTACGTGGCATTTTCTCTGAGACAAATCAAAGCGAGCTAGCAGCTTTCACCTCATTTGCACTGGCATTCCCCAAAGCCTTTCTTGCACTTGTAGATACATACGATGTGAGTATAAAACACCATAATAGCTCATCTGAGCTGAGATTTACAATACATTGTTGCTCATATTACAGTGTAATTAGTGTTGCCAATGGTCTTACAGGTGATGAAGAGTGGAATCCCTAACTTCTGTGCAGTTGCTTTAGCACTCAATGACTTTGGGTGTGTAAGAATCTCTTATCAAAACCCTATCTTTTGACATCAGTGGCTGCATTGCAACTTTTTTCTTCATCGGTGCATATGGAATCTGAGATGCTTGATGATGTTGTTGATGTGCAGATATAAGGCATTAGGTATTAGACTGGATTCAGGTGACTTAGCATATCTATCTAAGGAGGTCAGGAATTTCTTCTGCACAGTAGAGAGAGAATTAAAGGTGCCCGGTTTTGGGAAGATGATCGTCACCGCTAGTAATGATCTAAATGAAGAGACGATCGATGCTTTAAATAAACAGGTGATTCCCTAACCTCACTCTCAAGTGCCCCATAAGATTGATTTTTGTTAAGCGTATGTGTTTTTTTATCTCCGTAGGGACATGAGGTGGATGCTTTTGGTATCGGAACGTACTTAGTCACTTGCTATGCGCAAGCTGCTTTAGGTTGCGTTTTCAAACTTGTGGAGATAAACAATCAGCCCCGGATAAAACTTTCTGAAGATGTTACAAAGGTTAAAACTCCCTTTCTCTTGGGTTTCTGATCATTTAACGTTACATTGCACTAATTTTGATTATCATTCTGGTTTGTTCAGGTATCGATACCGTGTAAAAAGCGAAGTTACAGATTATACGGGAAAGAAGGTTACCCTCTTGTCGATATAATGACTGGAGAGAACGAACCACCTCCAAAGGTAACAAAAACATAAAAACTCTTTCAAAAGATATCAATCTCATTACCTAATTTTATTTTACATGATTATTTTGTCCGGATTTAAAGGTCGGTGAGCGTTTACTATGTCGTCACCCTTTTAATGAATCCAAAAGAGCATATGTGGTGCCACAGCGTATTGAAGAGCTCCTCAAATGTTATTGGCGTGGAAATGCAGGTACAGGTTTTTCATTACTGTGTAAAGCCATGATGCATTATAACTTATTACTGATTCTGCTTCTCTCTCTCTCTGTAATGAAGATGAAGCAAGAGAAGAATTACTGCTCTTGAAAGAGATAAGAGATCGTTGCATCAAACAGCTTGAAAACATGCGACCTGATCACATGAGGAGATTAAACCCAACTCCTTACAAGGTTTGGTTCTCTCCTACAAACTGTTTGAAAAACCATGTTTCGGTTTTCTGAGAAATCTCTGTAAATGTTTTATTCCATGGTTGCAGGTTAGTGTCAGCGCGAAACTGTATGATTTCATCCACTTCCTATGACTCAACGAAGCACCCGTTGGTGAATTGCAGTGACAACCAAAAAGAAGAAGAAAATCTTGTTTTGGTTGGAGTAATGTATATATTATATACATTGTAAATGTTTTTTTTTCCATGGTTGCAGGTTAGTGTCAGCGCGAAACTGTACGATTTCATCCACTTCCTATGGCTCAACGAAGCACCTGTTGGTGAATTGCAGTGACAACCAAAAAGAAGAAAAAAATCTTGTTTTGGTTGGAGTAATGTATATATTATATACCACATCATCAGAACTTGCAGAGATATTTGCTCAAGAAATCATTTATTCCGAGTTTAAATTGTATTGTAGCACTTTCAAATCGTGTAAAAACATTTTTACACTTTTTCATGTCAAATGACAATTTTGCGTCCTACTTTTTATTGGTCCGTGTATTGTACACTGTTGAAGTGCGCAGTACTAACCAGATATACGAATGGAAAGTTAAAGTATGTACAGTACAAAAAGTGCTAATTAGTATAATACGTTTCAGAAAATGCTATATTCTGCTATGAAATCTTAAAAAGTGTATGAACATGCAATATTTCCGATTTTTTCGCTTAGTTTTTTTTTTACTACATTTGATTGATTTCATATTTTTGTGGCGTAGTAAGAATCATAGGAAATAATTTTTTTTTGCGTTGAAATTAAATAAAACATTTTAATAATTAAAATGAAATAAAACATTCGGTTGAAATGTATTGACATTTTTCAACGGTTGAAATATATTTTAATGGTTGCACTATTTCTACTATCAAACATATATTTTATTTATGTCTGACTTTCTCTCATAGTTGATGTTACCACAACATTCTTCTATCAAACACATATATTGATTCAACTCAAATGACAAATAAATCAAGTATATAGTAGAAAATATATTTTTTAAAAAGACATAATCATAAATTTCTCAAATTCAAAACAAGCTCTTCCAATAATTTTGTTGAGATAACTACTTTTAACTTATGATCCAAATATTACTACAATTAATTTTATAGTTTTAACTATCGTAGTATACAATTTTTTACACATGGACCCATTTTGAATGGACCCATTTTGAATGGACCCATTTTTTTGGGCAATCACCAAAATGCATTTTTACAAAAACTTCTAAAAATTATCTTCCAATTATATTATCTTCAATGTATATACATATATCTTTTAATAATGTTAAAAAAAATCTTGGTTAAACATAATCTTAAAAGTTCATGAACATTTAAAACAAAAATCATCTAAAAATTGTTTTTTTCCATGCCAAAACAACATATTGCATAATGTTTGTTTCATCATCTATAAACAAAACATAGATAAAAAAAGTAACATAAACCCCCCCCCCCCCCCCACATATGTGTCATCTAGTAAAACCTCACATTTGCATACAAATGTAACTTGTAGAGATCCGAATTATTTTTTTACATCTATGATCTTTGAAATTGATGTTTGAGTTTTTTCTGTATTTTATGGGTTTTCATATATGTAACATGAAATTATGGTATTTTCATTACTTTAAGAAAGAATGATGAAAATTGTAACGGAAGTAACTCATGGTAAGTTAAGCTTTCTTTGTTGATTTTTTTTCTTCTTCTATTTTCATGGCTAAAACTAATATTTGTAAATTGCATTAACAAATTGAGAGTATTTGCATAATGGTTGCAATCCACTCATCATTCACAAGAACAGAAAATAATAAATATTTTACTAAAATTATAAAACGAAACTGAGTAATTTTAGACTGTCTAAATCCTTCCAACTGATGGAGCAACTGGAACACCCGGATACTTTATCCTAAAGGAGTTTGGTGTTGCGCATAATATAGGTGATTAAGAAGCAACTGGTCAACCAATAAAAAGTGATGTGTATAGCTGACATTGTTTTCTAGAGATGATAATCATCCAACTATGAGAGATAAGATAAGAGAAATGCATATAATCAGTAACAGTGTAAATGTCAAAAAGAAAAAATTGCAGACATTATCTAAAATTACATGGTAAGTTCGACACAAACTCGATGCATAAAGTTATTGAAATAACTATGGTATGTGAAAAATAAGTAGGTTGGAGTATGCCAAGCTTGAAATATGTTACTTTGAAACTTACTAATTGTTTGACTTTATATATGGCTCATAACCAAAAAGATTAATGGAGCAGGACGTCGGTGATCGCACACTAACCAATAGCATCAATCCATATGACTTCCTATGTATGTTTCATATATTCAAATTTTGTGATTGATATTTCATATATGTCAAACATATATTGCATTTATGTGTATATTTATCTCATATTTAACATTTTAAAAATTGATGGAGAAAGATTAATGGATTAATGGAGCAGGTCGGTGATGCACGCTAACCAATAGCATCAATCCATATGACTTCCTATGTATGTTTCATATATTCAAAATTTGTGATTGATATTTCATGTCTATCAAACATATATTGTATTTATGTGTAAATTTATCTCATATTTAACATTTTTAAAAAGTAACAAAATAAAAATCATGTACATTATAGAAAAATTGATTCATAACATAATCATGGACTTCTCGAATTCAAAACCTCTTCTTCTAATATTTCTTTGAGATAATTTTTTTTTTATCAAGTGCCTAATTGGTTATGGACGCTATTACTGTCGTATGTGGATCTTTCCAACAACATCTTCATCAGTTTGAAAATACCAATGAGAACCATGCAGTCTATGGAGGCTCTAGACATTTCCAACAACAAAATTAAAGATCAAGTGCCAGGCTAGTTATGGACGCTACCAAATCTGAAGTATGTGAATCTTTCCAGCAACACTTTCATCAATTTCGAAAGACCAACGAAACATGAACTATCAACATTGTGGCACTTATTTGGCTTCAAAACCAATTTCACTGGAAATTTTCATTCTTTCATATGTGCATTGCGTTTTCTAAACATTCTCGATTTATCTGAGAACAACTTCAATGGTTCAATCTCTCTTTGTATGGGAAATCTCAAGAGTACTCTTTCAGTTCTAAACCTCTGTCAAAATCTTCTTAGTGGAGGCCTCCCAGAGAATGTCTTCGAAAGTTTAAGTCCACTTGACGTCGGTCATAACCATATGGTGGGAAAGCTTCCAAGATCTTTGATCCATTTCTCTACCTTTGAAATTCTAAATGTGGAAAGCAACAAAATCAACGACATGTTTCCGTTATGGTTGAGTTCTCTACAAAAGCTGCAAGTTCTTCTCTTACGCTCCAATGCATTCCATGGACCAATACATCGAGCCTCGTTCCTTATGTTGAAAATAATCATCGACATATCACATAATCATTTCAATTGAGTAAACATAGATTTAATTGACATTAAAAATATATATTTAATTTATGATAATAAGATGTAATAAATTAATTTGTCTTCGCATTAGTGTGGATATAATACTATCACATATACATCAATATCAGAACTTGTAATTTACTTAGTTTTTTCTTCTTATAATATTTCTCACTACAAAAAATATGGGCATTGGTAGCAGTTCACGGTAGCACGAATTCACAAGCTGCTACTAAAACTGTTAAAATCTGAAACCAACCTTTTAGTAGCGTTAAATTAGTGTTAACATAGAGTTACGAAAAAAGTACGATACGCGGTAACATAAAAATGACAACTATAGCTGGAAAGTGCTTTTGGAGGCAAAAATACTTAGCCTTTTTTTCATTTTCCGCCAAAAATACTTAGCCTTTTTTCTTCTGGAGGTAAATCGAGCATGCAAAAAAATTTAGACAAAAAAATTTGATTTTCACCAAATCTACTTCTCTCTCTCAAATCTGTTACACAAATCTGATTTCCCCTCATAATTTCAACCTTCGTATACTAAATTTTTCTCTGTATTCGGTGTGTAGAAGTAGATCGGAACTGAAAATCAGCTCTCTTCCTGCCTCAGCTTGTGTCGTTTCCTCCGGTGTCGATTCCTCCGGTGTCGTTTCCTCCGGTGTCGTCGCCATCTGCAAAATTCCAGGTGAAACCCACTTACTATTTCCGTTGTTCTGAACCCTAGATCTAATTCGTCATTCAAAGTGTCTTCGATTTCTCTGATTAATTTCAATTACCTCTCATTGCAGCAAGATTGGAAGCCATAGAGATCTATTTGAGGACACAAAGATAAGCAAGAGAAAAACTAAGGTTATACATTATCGATTTGTGGTTCTTGTTCGTTTGAAATTTGTTAATTTTTTTTGCATTATAAATGAATAGATTCATGATATGGCTTTGCAGGTTGGAGCTTGTTGCAACATAAGGAGATCTGAAGGCTTCTTTTTTGGGTTGAAGACGTCTTGAACTCTTAAAACCAAGCTGCAAGAGCTTATAGAGGTAATTATTTTCATCCAAATATAACTTTTCGTTTCTGGCTTATGGAGCTTATTGGTTTACTTTGTCTTGTTTGGGTATTTGATTGTTTAAACAATGGGATTGATGCTAATGACAATATGTTAGTTTCTGTTTGATTTAATACTTGACTGTTTACACAAAGATAAGCAAGAGAACACATAGAAATTTCTGGCTTTTAAGTCTCTGCTTGATTTAATGCTTGACTATTTATTGCTGCTAATGTGAATGACAATGTGTTTGTTTGATGTTTTAAATATTCTTATGTGTTTGTTTTCTGTTGCTTATGGGTTAGAACATAGAAATGATCGAAAAGTCATGGGTTCATCTTAACAGGTAAATGAAAAACTATATATATATACTTAAGGGTTTAATGGGTGATTAAAAAAGAGTTTAAGATTTGCTATTGTTTGATGCTTTCATATGTCTTATAAACCGAAGATTTGACTCTGGTTATGAGAGAGGTGCTTGGGACTTTGTGTGGTCTGTTGGTGCAGCTTTAGGAGAAACTGAGATGGTCATTTGCCCATGCATTGACTGTCGCAACGTAGATCGTCACCCAGCTGTTGTTGTTGTTGATCATCTTGTAACAAGGGGAATGGATTGGAGTTACAAAATGCGGGAGGATTGGTATCATCATGGAGAAGTGATATCAGGGACTGACTGTAGAAGCAATGCAAGTCAGTGGAACCAAGAGATTTTAGGGTTATACCAAGCAGCTGAGTTTGTGGATGAAGAGCTTCTTAGGCAAGGTGAGTTAAGTGAGGTTGCTGAGGGTGAGGATAAGCAAGAAGATGAGTTTCTTGCAAAGCTAGCCGATGCAGAAACACCTCTGTATCCAAGTTGTGCAAACCACAGAAAGCTCTCGGCGATTGTTTCACTCTTTAGGATAAAGACACAGAGTGGTTGGTCTGATAGAAGCTTCGATATTTTGCTCGAGACTTTGCCACAGATGCTACCCAAGGATAATGTCTTGCACACATCCTTGTACGAGGTGAAGAAGTTTCTGAGATCATTTGAAATGGGTTATGAGAAGATACACGCTTGTGTGAATAATTGTTGCTTATTCAGAAAGGAGTTTCAGAAGCTAGACAATTGTCCGAAATGCAACGCTTCACGATGGAAGATTAACACGCGAACAGGTGATGTGAAGAAAGGTATTCCACAAAAGGTTCTTAGGTATTTTCCATTAATTCCACGTCTCAAGAGGATGTTCAGGTCAGAGGAAATGGCGAAGGACCTAAGGTGGCATTTTAGTAATAAGAGCACTGATGGAAAAAGCCGTCATCCGGTAGATTCTGTTACTTGGGATCAAATGAACGACAAATACCCTTCATTTGCTGCTGAAGAAAGGAACCTTAGGCTTGGACTCTCCACGGATGGGTTTAATCCTTTTAGCATGAAGAATGTTAACTACAGTGCTTGGCCTGTATTGCTAGTGAATTACAACATGTCACCTGAAAAGTGTATGAAGGAGGAGAACATAATGTTGTCATTGCTGATTCCTGGTCCAAGCCAACCTGGAAACAATATAGATGTGTACTTAGAACCACTTATAGAGGATCTTAACCATCTGTGGGACAAAGGAGAGTTAACGTATGACGCATTCAGTCACACTACTTTCACATTAAGAGCAATGCTTCTATGGACCATTCAAGATTTTCCTGCATATGGAAATCTTGCAGGCTGTAAAGTAAAGGGCAAAATGGCTTGCTCTGTGTGTGGGAAGCACACAGATAGTTTGTGGTTGAGTAATTGCAGGAAGCATGTATATATGGGCCATCGGAAAGGTCTGCCTCCCACACATGCTTATAGAGGAAAGAAAGCATGGTTTGATGGTAAAGTTGAGCATGGTAGAAGACGTAGGATTCTCAGTGGTCATAATATATACCAGTTACTCAAAAATTACAAGAATGATTTTGGAAATGTGAAAGTATCTGGAAGGAAGAGGAAGATGAAAGATAAGGTAGGATCAGACTCCAATACGGATGATGAATCCAGTGAGTCAGAGGAAGAGGAAGAACCAGTAGATGAAGAGGAGCTATCTAGATGGAAGAAGCGGTCAATCTTCTTCAACTTGCCTTATTGGGAGGTATGTTTATAATTTATTTTATATCTATCTTTCTTGAATTGATCTATTTTAGCTTTCTTTAACAATCTTTTATTTTACCTATGTTTGTCTTGTATAGGAGATACCGGTAAGACATAATTTAGACGTGATGCACGTGGAGAGAAATGTTGCTGCAAGCCTTGTTGCTACAATATTGCACTGTGTAAAATCAAAAGATGGTCTTAACGCTCGAAAAGATCTACAACTACTTGGCATTAGGAAGGATTTACATCCTGAACCCCGTGGAAAAAGAGCATATCTACCTCCAGCTCCTTGGTCTTTGTCCAACAAAGAGAAGAAAGTATTCTGTAAGCGTTTAGTGGACTTCAGAGGTCCGGATGGGTACTGCTCTAATATTTCAAGGTGTGTTAAGCTAGAAGAATCTAAGGTTACAGGAATGAAATCACATGACTACCATGTCTTGATGCAACAGCTTCTTCCGGTTGCGATTAGAGGTATCACCTGAGGGGCTTTTAACTTTTTATGTTATAGCATTAGATGTCCTGTCTTTGATCTCCAATGCTTTTCTCCCTGCAGGTTTATTACCTAAAGGTGTTAGGATAGCTATTGGACGCATATGTGCATTCTTCAATCATCTGTGCCAGCGAGTAATTGATAGAGAGACAATTTCAGTAATGGAAACTGAAATTGTGGAAACTCTCTGCATGTTTGAGAGGTTCTTTCCTCCAAGTTTTTTCGATGTAATGGTGCATTTGACAGTTCATCTAGGCAGGGAAGCTCGGTTATGTGGACCAGTGCATTTCCGTTAGATGTACCCATTTGAGAGGTACAACTTATAACTGATTAGTTGTTATCTTACGCAGTCAATAATCATGCTTTTAATGTTCAATTCACTTTGCCTGCAGATACATGAAAGTTTTGAAGGATTATGTAAGAAACCCTGCAAGACCAGAAGGTTGTATTGCTGAAGCGTATCTCGCCGAGGTAGTCACTTATCTGTCACTTGTTATATGTTATCCTTGAGACTATCAACATTTGTTTCTTTGGTTTCCAATTTAGGCTGTCAGTGATTCATACAAAGAAAGAAGACAGAAGCAGATTCCTCACACTTGCGGGCGTAAAGGAATGGTGAGATTGAGAGAAGATATGGTAAACACTAGCACATAACCATCTCAGGTAACGAGACTAAGAATTTGGGTCAAATCGCGTACTAAGAAGGATGGTACGCCTGTCAATGTGAATGCGGCTGAAAAGATAGTAAGTTCTGTTTATTATTTTCAGTTTTAGTAGGAATTGGAATTCTTGCTGAGTGTATTGTCATTTTGTTTCCAGAGGAAGGCATCAGAGATAGAACTTGAAGGTCCATCAGATTCAACGACAACGAATCCAAAAGAAGACATGCTAACTCAGATCGTGGGACCTGATAATCCTGGCCGGTTGAGAGCAATGGGTAGAGGCATTGGCATGACCAAATTGGCTTGTCTCCAAGTCAAGAACAACTGTATGGCTGCTATGGAAGAAAAACAAATGACATTGCAGAAAGAGGTTCATGATTTAAAGCAGGTCATTGCCAGAATGAATGACCAGGTTCGTCTACTTTCTTTACATTACTTATACAGATGAATTTGCAGAAACACGTTACTAATCTATTTTTTCTCCTATGGCAGGGACAAGAGACTGATGTGGGTGAAAACTCGATTTACAGGGTAAGAATTGAGTTCCTCTGGTTTCATCTAACTGTAGATGACTAATTATGAGTTGATTTATAATTGCTTGTTCTCCATGCAGAGTGTCAATACCAGATCACTTCCCAAGTGTTATCTGGTTGACTGGTCTTCCTCTGATGAGAATGTTGCTGAGTGACGGGTTGTTTCATATGATGCTGATGAGTTAGTTAATGGGATTCCTCTAGGGCCTAACGCAGTGAAGGTGTTAGTAGAAACTACAATCAAACCAGATACATTTTTATGGAGGCCTGCACATCAGATGTTTACTATTGAAGATGCACTTGGAAAAATGATTGCATGGCAAGCCGATTATTGTATTGTTCCAAATGCAGGTTTCATTCCAGAAGACACAAATCCTAAGGTTAAGTTTCTTAAATTTGCTTATTTAAAGATGCTCTTCATCTCTATGAGTCTGAGTTGTTCTTTTTTGTAATTGGTGGCTTTTTCACCTTTGTTCCGCAGAGTCCATCTACAAGTGCAAATAACAAATGCAAACTCATGGATTATATTACAAATGAGGAAGTGGTTGCTGTAGGCCGATGGCAGACTCGAGAACCTAAATCGTTGGTTAATGGACTTCCTCTTGGTCCAAACGCAATAAAAGTGTATGTGGATGAGGTAGTAAACCCAAAGGCATTTATATGGAGGCCTACGGTTGAGAAGAGAATTGTGGAGGATTATCTGAACTGTTTTGTAGCATGGCCTGCAAATAGAGTTGTAATTGATGGAAGAACTCCAAATTCTCCTGGTGTATAGCCATCCAGGTCTAAAGCAGTTAGTTCAACTTCTCAGACTGAAAAGTATCTTGTAACTCCATCAGCTCCTACAAAGAAACCTGCTTTGAGTTTGAAAGAGAAGTCTACGAATGAAAAGTCACCAGTAACTCTAGCATCTCCTCTTCGCAGATCAGGGGTAATTTCTGTTATTGATAAAGTTGATTGTTTGTGGTCTGCTGCTTGAAGTTTGAACGTTGGTTCTGTTTTTTTGCTTTCTGTTCTTGTAGCGTAACAAATTCAAGGAAAATCAAAAATGTAAGATCCTGGATCTGTCAGGAAAGAAGGTCGTCGTTGCTGAGGGACGTTGGTCATCGAATGATCCTGAGCAACGTGTCCACTTTGTACCTTTGGTCCCTGGTGCATGTAGCGTCTTTGTGGATGTTGTGAAAGTTAAAGAAGCTGCAGTGTGGAGGACAACTTCTGAGATCGAGTATATGGAAGATGCACTTGGAAGTGCTATTGCTTGGCCAGAGGATAAAGTGATTATGGTGAGATCTTCGGTCATTTGGTTATTATTTGGATTTATATAAGTGGGCAAATTTATTAAACTAAACTAGGATATATTTGTTTTCAGGTCTGAAGTCATACCAGAAAGAACCTTGCATTTTACTTCTTCTAAGACAGAACTTTGTGTTTCAGAACATGGCTTTATGGTTTGTTATGACTTGGGTTTTTTTGGTGCAAACTTTGTTTGGTTTGGATCTTGTTTTCTATGCGCAACCTTTGTATGAGACCATGGGTTTGTGGTGTGTTAAAACATTTTCTCTTCTCCAATTCACGTTTTTTGTTTATATTGTCACATAGAGTTTACAAAAACGGCCTCATTGACAAAGTCCAAAAAACTAATGTAAACCAAGCCAAAACATGAACAAGATTTGAAATATAATTTAATTACAGTAGAAAATAACACAGAAGAATTATTGAGTTTGATTTAGTGTATAGGGTTTAGGGTTTGATTTACAGTATATGGTTTAGAGTTTGATTATTGTATATGTTTAATATTTGAAATATGATTTCCTTGTAATATTGTAAGAAAAAACTTAAAAAGAATTAAGCGTTATTTTAATTTTAGGGTTTAGGGTATTGGCGTTTATAGTTAAGACCGTGTTGATGATTTAGGGTTTAGGGTTTTGGTTATGTTGTCAATTAACAAATGAAAATGATTGTCAATGATTGGAAATGATTGCAAATTAAAATGATTACAAACATATATACAAACCTTATAAACTAATGATAAGTTACTAAGAGCTTAAGGGTTTGATGTTTAGTACATAGGGTTTGAGATTTAGGGTTTAGGGTTATGATATTTTTTCTTGTTTTACTAACTATATAAATATAATTTTAAGTATTAATGAGTTTAGGGTATAAGGTTTGAGATTTAGGGCATAGGGTTTGAGATTTAGGGTTTAGTGTTATGATATTTTTCTTGATCTACTAACAATAAAATTTTAATTTTAAGTATTAATGAGTTTAGGGTATAGGGTTTAGGGTTATGATATTTTTTCTTGTTCTACTAACAATATAAATGATATTTATGTATTAATTAGTGTTATATAAAGCCAAATCCATGCCAAAACACATATTTGAATCTATAAAAGCTGTTACCAAAATAAATAAAAAAACAAAAAAAAAACAGCCAAAACTCATGTTTGCCGGGGAACCCATAAAAATTCCAAGCTGAAAAATATTTGCCGGGATCCCAAAAAATTTCATGTTTGGAGCCAAAACTTTTAGCCAATTTTAATATAAATCCAAAGGTCTTTTAGGTTACAGAGAAAGACAAATCTCTCGTTTTCTCTCAAACCCTCAATCTTCGTCGCCATCACAAATCCATATCCGGTCAAGTCTTTCCATCACTCCCGTCGATTCCCCTCTGTAACTCCGTAGACTCGATTTTCATCCGTCGCCTCGATTCCCATCTGTCTCCGTCGCCACGAATTCCCTACGTATGTGGGTCGCATCGATTTCCCTTCGTCTCTCCGTCCCGTCGATTTACCACTGCGTCTCCATCGAACTCGTCCACCTACAACTCCGACGAAGAAAACCACGACAGGTAATCGAGCCCTAAACCCTAGATTTTATTCCTCATTCTAAAAGTATTAGATTTCTCTAATTACTAGATTGTCTACCTAAAGTCTTAGATTTCTCTAATTGAATATCTTGTATACCTAAAGTCGTAGGAAGATTCGAAGCCCTAAAGATCTCGGAGGGGACCTAATACGAAGATAAAAAAGAGAGTCAATATCCTGTACCATCTTCAGGTTATGCTTTTCGATTTCTTTTTCTCAATCGCTTCAAATCTGTGTTATGTTGCATTATAACACGCATTGCATTGCATCAAATCTAACTTGTGTTCTTTTTGGCATGTAGAAACTCAAATGGAAGCAACGAAGGGCATCATCTGCGGACTCCCAGCCTTCGGACTGAAACCACAACTCCAACAACCGCCACAGCAGTCGCAACTCCAACAACACCCACAACAACAGGCACAAGAAGCAGAATATGATGTGGTAGAGATCAGCAAAACCGAGTTTAGATGCTCTCAAGGCAACTTGATTCGCGTTGAGGTACCTGAAGAAGACATTGAGCCAATGTTCCGTATAGGTATCAGAAACATGATGGAGAATGCACACAAGTCAGCAAAACGCCCAAAACAGAAACAAGGACAGTCCTCACGAGGCAAGGCTGCTCGTGTAGACTAACTGCATGGTACGAACCACTCCATTGTAAAAACCATTCTTTTGCTTTTGACTTGGTTTGATGGTTACATTTGAACCTTCTGTTATGATGTTTTCTTTGTCATTACTTTCTTTGCTATGGATCAATTACCATTGTATGGCATTTGTACTTTGTCTCTCTTAATGTGTTTAATTAGAGTCAATTATTTTTAGTATTAATACTATATGAGTATATAAATTATTGCAATTCAATGATCCAATTAACAAAATAATAGCACAAAATGACCCAGAAATGTGTCATTTTACAATGTAATAGAGCACGAAAAATGTGCTAGTTAATATTGTCATATGGCATATGATACATGCTATAATAGGTGCTCAATTCGACAATCAAAAACGTCACAAAAACATATGATACTGGCACTTAAAATGTGTTATAATAATTTATACTACAGCACGGAAATTTCGCCATCGAAAACTGCATTATAGCCCTGAAAATATGTTATTATAATTTATACTACAGCAAGGAAATATCGCCATGGAAAATTGCATGATAGCATGAAAAATGTGTCATAATATCTTATACTAAAGCACGGAAATATCGCCATGAAAAACTGTATTATTGCACGAATCATGTGTTATAAAATAATTTCCGATGGCTTTTATATAACGCTACAATATGTCAATTTATTATAGCATTAAATAAAACGCTATGGTAGGGGGGCTATTATACGTTCATGGAAACGCTACGAAAACCATATGGTAGTGTTTTCAGTGTGCTATTAATGCCGATATTTCTTGTAGTGTATGTATCTCCAGTTGTCTTATCGTCGTAAGTTTTTATTATTATTATTACAAAGGACGTTCGTTAGAAATTTGTTTTCGTTTTCAACTGATTCAGTAAGATTTTAACAAAATAAAATGAAACATATTTCAAAGACTAATTAACCGTGTTTGAACGATTGAAATCAAATAAAATGAAACATATTTAAAAAGTTGAAATGAAACATACATATTTTAGCGGTTGACATGAATACGAATTTTAACGGTTGAAATGAACTGGAACATATTTTGACACTGAAGATGAAATAAGACATATTGTAACATTTGAATATCATCTTCCAATATTTATTTGAAACAACTATGTTTTATTTTTGACTTACGATTTAAATATTATTATAGTTTATTAAAATTTGCTTATTCGTTCGTGTATATAACTAAAAACTATATCAAATTGACTACTAAAAATCTCAGTTATTCAAAATTTTAAAACTTTAAATTAAATTGAAGTAAAAGATTGTAAATTAAAAAAATTAGTGGTTGTCATCTCCTTTAGGGATAGTAAACTTTTGATAGTTTACTTTAAGTTTTAAAATTTTGAATAACCGAGATTTTAAGATACTTCAACAGTTGAAGTAAAAGATTTTCCCATGGTTGAAGATACATCATCTTTCTTCTTTCATTTTATTCATGTTTATATATATATACTAGTGGTTATCCGCGCTTCGCGCGGTATATTATATATATATATATATATATTTATTGAAGTACTTAAAAAATATATGGTAATAACATAACTTTTAATTAAACTTAGTATTTTGCAAAAAGAATTTATAATAATAATTTAGTATATCTAGTATTTGATGGGTTTAAGACATATAATAAATACAATTTAAAACATGCGTTAAAGAATAATTGTTATATATACTTTTTTTTTAAAATATGGATCAAATTTTCATTCATCTACATCAATCTCATTCTGAAATCATCTAACATATTTTCAGGATTCACTCATAATCTTTCTCTCATTTTATATCTCTCTATCTTCTTTTTTTTTATAAGAATCTCACTCTCTATCTCTCACTTATGAACGCGATAAAACTGCATATCACATTTTAGTATGATTAACCTTATAATTTCCATTCATCTACATTAATCTCATTCTGAAATCATCTAATATGTTTCCAAGATGCACTTATAATCTATCTCTCACTTTATCTCACTCTCTATCTCTTTTTTTTATAAGAATCATACTCTGCATCTCTCACTTATCAACGCGATAAATTGAATTACATACCACATTTTGGTATGATTCAACCTAACTTTCACTGTCTTTTTCATATTTTCGATTTTTTGGCCAATTTTGGTGTCTACTTCCTGACTTCAGTGTTGGAGAGCTTTGGGAAGAATTCACCCATTCGTCTTCTCAATGATTGGTTTGAACACGTGATCATTTTGGGATACTACAATTTGTCTCTCATAACATGCATTCTTGCATACCCATCAAAAGATTGGAGTTGCAATTCGAGCTTGTGGAAGCTCTTGCGAGTATCTTTTGTTGAACGAATCCTTGTTCCACTACAAGAAAACATCCCGATTTCTGACCAAATTTCCGACCAATTTAAAATGGTCGGACATTTCCGACCACATACCGACGACATTCCGATGAAACAGAACCCGTCGGAAATTGGTCAGTAATTCCCGACCATTTTAATTTGGTCGGAATTTTGGTCGGGATTTCTGACCAATTTCCGACGGATTGGAGACCGAATAAACGCGTCAGAAATTGGTCGGTATTACAGACCGATTTTCGACTGTTTTCCGACGAGATATACACGTTAATATACATGTTGCATTAGCCGTTTATAGTCGTTGGCGAGTATTAGGATGGTCGGATATTGGTCGGAAATTGGATTAGATTTCCGACCAATATCCGACCAGTACGGACCGATTTTCGATTGTTTTCCGACGAGATTAGGAGGGTCGGAAATTGGTCGGAACTCTAATCCAATTTCCGACCAATTTCCGACCAGTACGGAATCCGACCAACTCCCAACGAAAATATAAACGTTAATCTACCCGTTGCAGTAGCCGTTATATAGCCGTTTGAATATTTAGACTGGTCGGAAATTGGTCGGAAAATGGTCGGAAATCCGCGGAAATTTTAATTATAAATACAACACCACCCTCATTCACAATTTACACCAACAAAAAACATAGAAAATGTCTTCTTCAAATCCAAACACTAGAGATTATTTTCGATCGTGGATGGATAGACCACGACAAGATCCAGCGACGAATCTATTGAAGGAGGAGTATGCACAAGGTGTTGAGGAATTCATGACATTTGCGACAAACAGTAGCATGACGTCGGAATACGGTAAATTGTATTGTCCTTGTCCTAAATGTCGGAATCATAGATTAGTCTCTGTTGGGGAAGTATGGAAGCATCTTTATAGGAATGGGTTAATGCCGAGTTATAAGATTTGGTATACGCATGGAGAAACTGATGCAATGGTGCAACATCATTGTAGTGGTTTTAATTATTCGGGTAGAATAGAGGAACCAACACCGGAAGTAGATGCAAACGTTCAGATGGTGAATGATGCGTATCGCGAAAACGTAGCATCGTATGTTCCGGATGGTATTAGAATAGAGGAACCTAATTTAGAAGCTCGGAAGTTTTTTGATATGCTAGATGCAGCTAAGCATCCACTATACGAAGGATGTAGAGAGGGAATATCGCCTTTATCAACTGCAAGCAGGTTGATGACAATAAAGACCGATTTCAACTTGGCAGAGGATTGTGTGGATGCGATAGCTGATTTTGTGAAAGATATTTTACCTGAAGATAATCTCTCACCGGCTTCATACTACGAGGTTCAGAAACTTGTAGCTGGTCTTGGTTTGCCGTATCAGATGATAGATGTGTGCATCGACAATTGTATGATATACTGGAGAAAAGACGAAAACCGTCGCAAGTGTCATTTTTGTGGGAAACCTCGGTATCAGGAAACGGGTGGAAGAGTACCAGTTCCACATAAACGGATGTGGTATTTACCGTTAACAGATAGGTTGAAGAGGTTATATCAATCCGAGCGCACGGCAGGAGCTATGAGATGGCATGCAGAACATAACTCATATGGAGAGATTGCGCATCCTTCAGATGCAGAAGCGTGGAAACATTTTCAAGATGTGTATCCTAGTTTTGCGGCTGAGCCAAGTAACGTATACCTCGGGTTATCTACAGATGGATTCAGCCCTTTTGGGAAACATGGGAGGCAATATTCATTGTGGCCAGTAATCGTCACACCTTACAATTTGCCGCCTAGTTTGTGCATGAAACGAGAGTTTTTGTTCCTCACGATTCTTGTCCCCGGACCGGAGCATCCTAAGAGATCCCTTGATATTTTCTTGCAGCCATTAATTTATGAGTTGAAAATGTTATGGAAAGATGGTGTTCAAGCGTTCGATGTTTCTCTACAACAGAATTTTACGATGCGTGCGGTACTTATGTGGACCATAAGTGATTTTCCAGCATTTGGTATGCTATCTGGATGGTCGACTCATGGAAGGTTGGCGTGCCCGTATTGTCAAGATAACACTGATGCGTTCCAATTGAAGCACGGTCGAAAGACTTCTTGGTTCGATTGTCATCGACGATTTCTGCCGCATGATCATCCATATCGTCGGAGCACGACATTGTTTAAGAAGAACAAAAAAGTATTTGATGGTCCACCTCCTGAGCCGGATGGGAATAACATCATCACTCAGTTGAGAGATTTTGGTGCTGAGAAGACGGTTTCATGTGGTGGTAATGGTCATTTTCCCGTAGATGGTTGTGGCGAATACCACAATTGGAACAAGAGGAGTATTTTTTGGGATTTGCCATATTGGAAGAACCATCTGCTGCGCCATAATCTAGATGTCATGCACATTGAAAAGAACTTTTTTGACAACATCATGAATACTGTTCTAAATGTGCAAGGGAAGACGAAAGATAATTTGAAGGCCAGATTGGATTTGCCAGAAATTTGTTCTCGGAAGGAACTCCATATAATGGCGAACGGAAAATCTCTGGCCCCCGCTTTCCGTTTGGATGAGCCTTCAAAAGAGGTGTTCTTCGACTGGATTACGCATAGTGTTCAATTCCCAAACGGATACGCATCTAACCTTCGTAATTGCGTTAATATTGGAGAAGGGAAGTTTTCAGGGTTGAAGAGTCATGATTGTCACGTTATCATGCAACGCCTCCTTCCATTTGCCTTTGCCGGTCTTCTTCCTAGAAACGTCCATGGAGCTATTGCAGGTACATTTATAATTTACAAAATTATATCTAAATTTTACTAAATTTATCTAAATTGTCTAAATTTTACTAATTTTATTTATCATTTATGCAGGGATCGGTGCTTTCTTCCGGGATTTATGCACGAGATCACTTATAGCAGACGGTATCCAAAATTTGGAGGAAAAGATACCGGCTCTCCTATGCAACCTCGAGAAAATATTTCCACCAGCATTTTTTGATGTTATGGAACATCTTCCTATTCATCTCCCTAGGGAAGCAAGACTTGGTGGGCCAGTTCAATATCGATGGATGTATCCGTTTGAGCGATATATGCTCCACCTAAAGAAGAAGGTGAAAAATCTTGCAAGAGTCGAGGGTTCTATTGTTGCACAGAGCCTGAATGAAGAAGCATCCAACTTTGCTAGCTACTACTTTCCATCTTCGGTGAAGACTAAAAGTAGACGACCTGCACGTCATGATGATGGAGGAGAAAAACCGATGTATCCGGTCTATGTCCCAAAACATTTTGCAGAAATTGGAAGGCTTAGTGGAAAAGGGAGGTCTAGACGACTAACAGAGGAGGAACAAAGGCATTTGCATACATATCTTCTGACAAACTGCGAAGACGTTTTCGAATATGAGAGGTACGTCACTTGATTTTGAATAATGTATTTGTTTAGTAAATACAAAAAATTAATCCTTGGTAGTATTTTGAATAATGTATTTGTTTTATTCACAGTATATACATGGAGCAAATAAGGAATTGGTTTCCAAATTGCACAGAGGATGAGCTTATGGTCCGTAAACAGAATGAATTCGCGGATTGGTTGAAATATTACGTAAGTGCTCGATTTTCCGCAATTAAACTAAATTTTACATACTTACACATATTGTTTATGAGTGTCCACAAATTGTCCAGGTTGATCAGATTAATACTACCGGGACATCGATTCCCACATGGTTAGTTGAGATGGTGCGTGGCCCTACTTTTGTTCCAAGTGTTTATCCGATGTATTGCACTCGGGGGTATGCTTTTAAGGCTTTTCGTGAAGGGAGTTCAAGGACAACATGCAACTACGGTATTTCGTCTACATCCGGAGAATTTGTTTACTACGGAATACTCCGCGAAATATTAGAAGTCAAATATCCAGGAATGATTGGTTTGAAGTGCATTGTGTTCTATTGCGATTGGTATGATCCAGTGGAAGGTCTACGTCAGGACGAATTCGGTGTGACATCTGTTCACGGAGGCAAGCGACATCGGAAATACGATCCATTTATTCTTGCTTCACAAGCAGACCAGGTTTCCTACATTCGATACCCCCGAGTTAGGAACAAGCAAGATCCGTGGATTGCAGTAACATCGATACAACCAAGAGGAAGGATATCTGGTGTTTCCGAGCATGACCCTTTACAGGAAATGCCAATTGGTAATTTAGGTGAAATCGAGCATTCTCTAGAGGTTGACCTTGTGGTTGACTTCACCGGCATGGGCGAACTATTTGAGGATTCTGAAGAAGAGAGAGGAGAATTTGATGAGGAATCCGATTCAGCTTCTTCAGATTATTCATCGGACTCAGAATAGGTTTTTGTAAAAAATTTATGAAACTTTTTTCACATGATTTAATTAGTTGTACGAATATTTTTAATTAATAAGGATTCCTATACATCTATTTCATTTTATTCATCAGTTTCAGAATAAATTTGTAACAATGTTTTTTCATATGCATCTATTTTAAAGCAAAAAAAATTTCAAAATTTTTCAAAATTTTAAATATGGTGTACGTATTTTTTAATACATTTAATACTATATTCCGACCATTTTCCGACCAGACATGAGGATCGGTCGGAAAATCGTCGGGAATGGTTGAAAAATGTATGGTCGGAAAATGGTCGGGAATTGTTTGGTCGGAAAATGGTCGGAATTCCTCGACATTTCCGACCAAATTCCGACCATTTGGACTATGTTTAATATGGTTAGATATGATCTTATGAAAGAATTCAATGTCCATAAATCTTAACTAAACAAATTTTGGGGCATATCCTATAAAACCTAAAAGAAACCGAAAAGTATAAATACAAAGTGAATGTTTCATTATGAACGGTTTAATTCGATATACTTTCAATTTATAAAAACGTCATATATTTTATTATATGTTTGCTTTGTTACATATTTTTTTAGACATAAGATGTTTACATGTTTATTAAACGGTATACAATTTGAAATTTTAGTATTTTATATTCGAAAACCCTATATGGTCGGAATTTGGTCGTAATTTCCGACTAATTTCCGACCAATATCAATACTCAGAAAATGTCCTCTAATTATAAACACTTAGCATTTTTTCAGAAATATTCATATTGGTTGGAAACTGATCGGAAATTCCGACCAAATTCCGACCAATATGAATATTTTCAAAAAATGCTAAATGTTTACAATATACCCACTGCAATATTATGGGTTAGTCGGAATCTCGTCGGAAATACCGACGGATTTCCGACCACCCGAAATAAAACCAATATTTTGGCGGTTTGATATTTTTAAACCCGACCAAATTAACCGCTAAGTTTTTTGTGCGCTAAAGGTGTTTTGATCATCCTTTGTTTTACACATATATATAGTTTTTGATCATGCCTTCTTTTTTTTAATTACAACAACGTTGTTTCTTGATTAAATTTTTGACACTTCGGAATTGTTTGGTCAGAATTTTATTCATCAGTTTCAGAATAAATTTGTAACAATGTTTTTTCATATGCATCTATTTTAAAGCAACAAAATGTTCAAAAATTTTCAAAATTTTAAATATGGTGTACGTATTTTTTAATACATTTAATTTTAAATCGTTGGGAATGATTGCAAAATGTTTGGTCGGAAAATGGTCGGAATTCCTCGACATTTCCGACCAAATTCCGACCATTTGGGGTTTCGAAACCTCAAACCGCATAAATTTGATTTGGACTATGTTTAATATGGTTAGATATGATCTTATGAAAGAATTCAATGTCCATATATCTTAACTAAACAAATTTTGGGGCATATCCTATAAAACCTAAAAGAAACCGAAAAGTATAAATACAAAGTGAATGTTTCGTTATGAACGGTTTAATTCGATATACTTTCAATTTATAAAAACGTCATATATTTTATTATATGTTTGCTTTGTCACATATTTTTTAGACATAAGATGTTTACATGTTTATTAAACGGCATACAATTTGAAATTTTAGTATTTTATATTCGAAACCCTAAATGGTCGGAAATTAGTCGGAATTTCCGACTAATTACCGACCAATATCATGTCCTTTAATTATAAACACTTAGCATTTTTCAGAAATATTCATATTTTTTAATACATCGGTCGGCAAATCGTCGGAATGGTTGAAAAATGTATGGTCGGAAACTGGTCGGGAATTGTTTGGTCGGAAAATGGTCGGAATTCCTCGACATATCCGACCAAATTCCGACCATTTGAATATTTTCGAAAAATGCCAAATGTTTACAATATATCAAACCGCGACATGCAATATTATGAATAAATGCTCAGTATGGTCGGAAATTGGTCGGAAACACCGACCGATTTCCGACCATACTGAAATAAAACCTGCGAAAATTAACCGGTAAATGAAATATTTGGATGGTTTTGTATTTTTTAAATTCCGACCGAATTCCGACTGAATTCCGATCATACCTAGATCTAAATACCTGTGCTGCATCGTCTACTTCAGTTCTTCGATCTCTCCTCTCTCTCCGATTCTCTCTCGCCGCCGACCATCACCGCCTGAGCTCTCGCCGGTAAGTGTCTCTCTTCCTTCTCTTCTCTTCTCTCCCTCTTCCTCTTCCTTCTCATCTATCCCTCTTCTCTTCCTCTTTTCTTCTCCTAATTGTTTTTCCTTCTCTTGGTTAATTTGTAGATCGCCGGAGCTTAATCCGTCCGCCGGAGCAGCCGTCCATTTTCGCCGCCGACCGCCGACCGCCGGAGCCGCCTTCCCTCCTCCACCGCCGCTGACATCTTCTCACTATGTAAGTGTTGTTGTTGTCCCGGCTGATCTTAAATCATCTTCTTAAAAACACTGTTTTTTTTTTGCTGTGGGCATTGTTGATTCGTTAAATTGGTTGTTGCCGTCCTTGATGTGTACTCTACTATACAATCACGAAAAAATCTTGTCTTTTGAAATATAAAAGGATCGTTTTTTTTTTGTGATTTGAATAGAATTAAAGAGGATAAAAGAGATGTGATGATGGAAATTTGTTTTCCCTATTGGTTTGATCGCCGATATGATGGCATTTTACGTATTAGCTCTATCTGATCTTTCTTCTCCTCCAATTTTCCAGTTTTTTCATAGTTTATGGGTTATACATGATTTTGTACGGTTTGTTTTGTTTTTGATGTGTGTCATAAAGAGTATTAGAGAAGAGAATGGAATGATGAATGTTGAACTTTGTTTCCCTATTGGTTTGGTTGCCGAAATGATGGCATCTTACGTATTAGCTCTATCTGATCCATTCTCTTCACTTTTTTTCTCTGTTTTGAATTCGTTTCTCGTGAGATGTTAGATTAGAGAATTTCAGTCTACTTTCTTAATGTTGTTTCTCTCCTTTATATAGAAGAGAAGTCGTTTCTTCTGAAACTTGACAATGTTAAAAGTGGTGCCACTTTCTCTTTATTCATGCGTTGATGCATTGTCAAGGCAATAATATTAGCTCTATCTGATCCATTCTATACATAAAAACATCAAAAGCAAAAATGTCCATGCAATTTCATAAAAGCAGAGTACACATCTCAGTCAGCGGTTGACATGTTAAATTCGAGCTATGTTTGTTTTCCAGAAAAAAATTATTTTTAGTTTGCGTTTGCATTTGCGTTTGCATTTGCGTTTGCGTTTAATATCTAACAAATTTTACGTTTTTTTGTTAAGGGCGTACGACGGTTTCGCAAACTTGTGCATCGGTGGTTCGTCTCAAGGGATGCAACAACCTCCACGTAGCGGTGGTTCAACTCGAGGGGCAGAACCACCAAGTCCGGCCGCATCGACTATCCCAGAGTCGCAAAGTCAAGCTCCTCGAATCATAACCATCGACGAGTTAGTCCAACAACCGGGCCGGGACTTGCACATCCGGCTTGATCCACATCTCGTTGGAAGATCGACATGGTAAAAACCTTTAGTTCATATATATATATATATATATATATATATATATATATATATATATATTTAATATCAAATTGTTTATAGTTTATCTTTTTTTGTAGGTTTGGTATATCGAACAACGGAATTAGCAAGGCCATTATGAGGATGTTCCATTCGATCCTCGACAAACCGTACAAGAAGTTTTCAGAAGTCCCGTATGATGAGAAGCAAATTTGGTTTAGACAATTTGCGGTAAGTTGTCACTTACTATATTTTTTCTTATATTTATAAGTATTTTTGTAATATTTTGCTAAGCATTTTTATTTATGTTTTCGTAGCAAGAGTTTACATGGCATCCTTCTCACACTGTCACGGTGGAAAAATTATTTATGAAGGAAGCGAGTACGCAGTTCAAGAGACACATGAACGAGTGGAAGAAAAAGTGGAGGAAAGGGGCAGACAAGCCGAAAGGCTTGAATTTGGAGGTTTGGAATCACTACGGACCATATTGGCAACAACTGGAGACAGAGAAACTCTCGAAGACTAATTCGGGAAACCAAAAGAGTGATCGCAACGGGAAGGGCCAATACATCCACAACTCCGGATTGAGCAGCTTCCAGACCCGAGAAATTCAAATGGTAATCTTTTATTGTTTACATTGTTTTCTCTACTTAATTAATTATTAAATTATTTATTCATATTTAAATTTATTTGTTTTTATAGACTAATGAGGCCGGAGGTGTGCGTCCGAATCATTTGGACTTAATGAAGAGGTGCCACACGAACAAGACAACCGGGTTTATTCAGGATCCCCTCATAAGGGAGATCTACGAGAACGTGACGAAGCAGAAGACCGACATCGAGCTGACCCAACAGTCACAAGGTGACTCCTCCTCGTCCTTCGAGATGTCGCGGGAAGCGGTCAACCAACTCGTTCTGAACGTAAGTTTTTTTTTCTTATAGTTTTACATTATAATTTTATTATGTTCTAACTTATTTATATTTTATACAGGAATCTCCCCTTGATAAAAAAGGGCGACGTCGCGGCGGTTTGGGTAAGATCCCGTTTATGGACGACGGGTCTTCTTCTGGTTCTTTTTTCTCTGAAGATCTCATCAAGCAGAATGAAGAGCTCAAGTCCAAAGTAGAAGCTTTGGAGGCGGCGAAAACGGACACCGAATTCAGGTTAGGTGCCACGCAAGATGAGCTTTCGGAGGCGAGGTCAGATATCGCTAGCATGTCGTCTTGGATGAGAGCGAAGTTTCCGGATTTCCCGGGAACGTGATCCGGATCCGAATCCGGATATGCAAATGTTAATAATGTTAATGTTTAATGTTTTAAAAACACTTTTTCTTATTTCTAAACTATTTTATTTTCAAATATTTTAATGTTTAATATTAATTTTATTGTTTAATATTAATTTTAATTTTCATTTTCGAATAAATTTATTTTCAATTGAATTATTAATCAATATTCATAATTTTTAAAATAATTTCAAAATAATATATTTTGTCGGAATTTGGTCGGAAATTAGAAATTAAAAACGTCGGTATTTGGTCGGAAAAGGTCATCGGACTTTTATCGGTAAATCGTCGGGTATTATTATGGTCGGAATTTGGTCGGAACTTAGTCTGGTCGGTATTTGGTCAGGAATGAGAAAGGTCGGAATTTGGTCGGAAATTATAAACGTCGGCATTTCGTCGGAAACAAGGTCATCGGACTTTTGTCGGTAAATCGTCGGGTATTATAATGGTCGGAATGTGGTCGGAACTTAGTTTGGTCGGTATTTGGTCGGGAATGGGTGCATCGGACTTTAGTCGGAAAATCGTCGGGTGATATTTAGCGTCGGTAAATGGTCGGGAATGCTCTGGTCGGTAATCTGTCGGGAATTACCGACCAATTTCTGACCATATTTGATTTCCGACGCGATAGTTCCGACGGGCCAAATTGGTCGGAAATTCGTCGGGAACGACGATTTCCGACCGTTTTCCGACCAATATACCCGTCGGAAATCGACTGTATTCTTGTAGTGTTCGCATGCTTAAACAATGATTTCTAACCATCAAAACGCATTGTTTTTTTCCCCTATAACCTACTTGAAATTAACTAACAAATTCCAAAAGTTTGTCCAAAGCAACGACTACACAACATTCTTGATTTTATTTAGAAAACAAATAAATACATAAATTATAAACACTAAATTCTACAATTAGAGTCTTGTCCAATAAGACTAAGAAGCCATGAGAAACCAGTTAAATGTTTTTATATCCAAATAAAATTATAAAATAATATTAAGTGTATATAATATTTATGTTAAATTTTATTTTATGATTTAATGTTTTAAATTTTTTAGAATGTATATTATTATAATATTTTTGCTTTTTAATGGATTTGGATATTTGCGGATATTAGAAAATCCCGATTCTGACTTTTTTTTTTTTTTGGATTTAGAAAAATTATATATGAATCTTGTTATCCTACCCGTTTCTATCTAATCTTATATTTTATTATAATTATACATTACTTTATCAATTTATATAATCTTTTTTTTTACATCAAACATAATACAAAGACGCAGCACGCCGGAATCGAACCCGGGTGGTAACACAGAGACTGCCTAAGCACAAACCGCTAGGCTACATGTCCTGGTTATATAATCTATTTATCATAGAATCATAACTTTTTACTTTATATGAAGTTAAGTTTATAATGTAGTGAAATTATTATTGATATTTTCATGTATTCATCTAAAAGTAAATATTTTTCTAAACTCTATTAATAAATCTGATAAAACTAAAATTCATCAATTGAAATTTTTTTTGATAAATAATATATGAGATATCTTGTATAACAAAATGTCTTTTCATATTCTAAGGAAAACTATTATATTAATGAATGACAATTATTATGAGAATGAATGTATGATAACACAATTATTATGAGAATTATGGAATTAAGTGAATATGTGATTGGGGATTTAATAGAGAGTAAGTGAATGATGAGGTGTCAAGATTATAGAGTATGTGAGAATGAGGTGGCAACTCAAGAAGAGAATGAATTCTCCTTTATATATATAAATATATATATATATATATTTTTTAAAAACATTCAACATTGTTAAATAACAAAACTTCATATACATTGTAAACAAACTAGATACATTGTATAGTTATGAGATTTTTGCATTCAAAACCTCATTTTTTGATATTTTTGATGTCCAAAAAAACTTATGAATCAAATATCACTATAATTAATTTCTTTAGTTTCAACTTTCATATATTCAATTGCTTTTGAATTTAAAATATTTTTTTGGACAATCATTAAAATTCATATTTACAAAAACTAATGTTAAACCCTTTTTAATTAAGAAAACCTTTTTGTTTTTAAAATATGGTTTTAAAATTTTAACACAATATCTTATAGAAAATATATAACTTTCCTAAAGTAAAATTTAATTAAGACTAAAATTATAACGTAATTTGAAGAAGTATCTTGGTTTTTATAGCGGAATCATAGAAAAGTTGAATTCTTTTTGAAGTTCATATGAAAAATTTCAAAAGAAAAATATACAAAAGTTAATTAAATTGAAAGCTACAGAATAATAAACAAAATTGGAAACTTTATAACAAGAACGAGATTGTGTTGATTTCTGTCTTCAAATTCCTTACATTAATTACAGTCACTTGTTCAACTAATTAAAACAATCTCAAAGGTTTGGAACAAAACCCAATAGTCCTCTCTTAAGATCCTCACTCGATTAGAACATATCACACTTCAAGATCAGGCCAAAAAGCCAGAGATTGTTAAAATTGTCTTCTTTTTTTTCTACAACAAACATGCATAGTAATTGACATTTTCAAAATTACCTAACCGACCTAAAATATGTTGGCTCTGGTTTGGTAAAAGACTTATAAATCGAATAAAGTATAAATCGATAATTCTAAACTTTAATTACTAAGAAAACCTAAGCTGCAGTATTCGGATTGTCTACAAATAGCCGTGGCTTGGAGGGCAGGGCATTGGACTGCCTCATCAGTCAATCCCACCAACCTCTGGCTATATATATATATATTATTATATAACCTATGAACATTCTATATTATATCATTTTCATTTTAGTTTATTATATGTGTTTTTTATAATTTTCATTTTTTATTATTATATTTGTGCATCTTTGAAACGTTGTAGCTCTTTCAATGACTAGTTATGGGGTAGCTCCATCCTGGAAAGGTTTTTATTGGATAAAAAATAAATTTGTCGAGATAAATACAGAGGGTTTATTTTGTTTAAGAAGAAAGTTACAAAAAAAAAACAAATGGTCCATGAGTAGAGTTTTGTTTTTAAGTCTCCGGACATTTGGTCCAAAATCATTTGTTGCATCATTTGGAATAATGAAATTAAACCAACGTTGTGTTGTAAAAATATATAGGTATATGTCATGGGTTCGATACATATTATAATGGACTATTTACATTGATTGGATTCCCGATAAAAAGGTGCAAACATTTTTTTATCAAAAAAATAAATAATGAAATTAAACAAAATGTATATATTTATGATATATCTGAAATTTCTCTTATTGTTGGACCAGTACATCCTAATTACTCTCTTTTTTTAACAATCGTTTTATATCTAATGAAATTTCTCTTTTTTTCCAAAATAAATGTCATATATTGTGAAGGTCCCTAGATCTAGTGGTTGACCAAGAGTTTATTAATGTTTCTACACCAATATATATGAAGCTCGATTTCCGGAAAATATAAATCAAAGAAGAATTTTTATAGGAGATTTCCAGCGCAATACAAGTAGAATCATTCGTCGTGTTCAGCATGTCAATAGTAAGGTTGTCCATCACAAATATAATGCAAGTAGAACCGTCGATCATTGATCATTATAAGCAAATAGAATTATCCATTGTAGAATCGTCGATGTAATTATTCTCATGATTTGTAATAAATAATATTTCAGACGATAAAAAAATTTCATATTAAGATTTTAGTGTGAATTATGATATGGAAATAGCTAATTTGCCCCTTTCTAAAAAGTAATAAAAATGTAAGTTAAATATCAAGAGTCGTATGTATATTTGTATGAGAGTATAAAATAATGTTTAATTTATTTTTATAATTCGCATGAAAAGTGGCAAAACAACACTTGTATATTAAAACAACAAATGACGTACATGTTACACTTTACAAAATCAACCATAGTGCCGTGTGATGGAATTAATGCTGATGATTTTCTATTAATCAATATATTTAAAGTGTTTAGTTTAAGAAAATCAGAGTTTATCATAGTATTATTATATTTCTGATTGGTCGAACCCAATGATATTCGGTAGTTGGTACGGGTTGGTGCATAAAAAGGTAGTTAAAAAGTCGATTAGTGAGCTAAAATGGTTTTAAATATCAATTAACTTTTTTTTTTTTTAAACAAGATATTTGGTAGAATGATCCAAACAATATATGATTTTCAAATTCACTAAACCAAAGAAAATCTTTCTGAAAAGCGTTTGGGGCGTTTCAAAACGCACCGAACATCTAAAACGCTTTGATTTTTCGGGATGAGCATTAAAATGAGAGGACCAAAAAAAAAAAGGGGGGGTTACAGAAATATTTAATGTCCACAAAAACAAAACTGTACAGAGCGAAGAAGAGGAATGAATTAAGCAAAAAGACACGACTTTTCTGGGTTATCTTTTGCAGAAAAACAAAAATCTGTTAAGAAAACCCAAAAAGCTTTCTTATCTTCTTTTTTTTTTCTGTGCATATTCGTACTTTAAAAACATTCTGCTACAAATCTTTCCACAAAGCCGGAAACGAAACCGGCTGCTGAATTCTCCATCGATTTGCTTGAATATTCTTTGTCTCTTAGATTTTCAAATAGCTTCCTCTTCGTATTTCTGAAGAGACAACGAATAAATAAGATAAAAAAAGTCTTCAAATTTCAAATGATTTACAACATTTACTCACCGTCGATACGTCGACGTTTCAGTGTCACCATCTCTTTCCTTCTGCAAACAACAATGAACAAGAAACAAAATTCAAATTTTCAAAAAAAAAAAAAAACTGAAAGATCCTTAATTAGCATTAAATAAAATTCTGTGAAGATATTAATGATTGACATCTCTACAACAGTTACAAGAATCTAGAATCCATATTTAATGAATCACCTCCAGATCTACTATAAATCTATTACAAGACGACAAATTCGAAGAGGAAACTCCATTATTGTCGGCGACAGAGCTAGAGGTTTCCGATCTGATATCAGCACTACGAAGCTGCATATACGTAGACGAAACTCCGATTCCAGCTTCCACCATGCCTTTAGCTTTCCTGCATTTTCTCACCATTCTTCTTCAGCTTGCGTGTTCGTGAAGTTAATACCTCTAAGGGAGAGAGAGATGATTATCCATGATTAAAGTTGAGAGGACGAGGAAGATGAAGATGATGTAATTTTACTTTTAACGGTCACGATTGAGTTTCGAGACGCTTTTGTTTTATTTGTTTCATAGAGAAGTGGCGTGTTTTAGTGGTCCCGTTACAGTGACGGGGAATCTTCGACGGGAAACTGAAGGCGCCGTTATTTTGGATCGAATGGTGTTTGAGTGGATCGAGTGACACGTGTCGGTTTTTAACGGTGACTTAACGGAACGGGAGAAGGGTAGGGGCGTAATAATTGTGGTGTAACTACTTTTTAAAAACCCTCCCGTCTATCGCTAAATCACAAATCTGCCATTACGCGGACCAGAAATAAATGTGATTGGATTGATGTAGATGATTATCTTTGTTTAGTTAATTCCTCTTATTATATATTTTTCATTTTCCATCTAGTATGCACTACTTATTACATGCAATAATGGAAGTTGATTATAAATGATGGATACTATAAGAATAATAATTTAAAATAAATATATGTATGATATGTTCGTAAGGATCTTTCTATTTTCTTAAAAATTCAAATATCAAGTCAAATTATTGCATTAAAATAGTACTACATGTATCTATTCGAATTAAACGTCTGCTTATAGAAAGTGGTAAGTGATGCTTCCTTTAGGAGGTTATGAAAAGGGGAAGCACCACACATTAGGTTGTTCAATCAAAGTATATATATATCCCATTTAAATTTAATAATACTTAATATGATATATATGTAAACATATTAACATGGAGTTTGATTTGGGCAATGCAATGTCTGATTCAATACAACAGATTTTGTGACAGATTCAAAGGATATGGTTCGCTTGTCGTTAAATCCAAACAAAAACAAAAAACAAAAATTCATTGGTTTCGATCCACGTACGTATATTTCTTTGTTCATAATGTTTGTACTAGAAACCATTTTTTCTTCTTCATATAAGCATTTATGAGCCGTTTTGAGGTTCTTAATGAAACAAATTTGTTTGATTTTTTTTTGTCAACCGAAATAAACTTGTTTGATGTGCGATAGAAGTGTGTTTGTTGACCCAAAAAAAAGGATATACACATACTAACATATATAATTCACTTGAATTTAAAATTGAAAAATATAAATTTGACGATAGTCTATGCTAATATGTGGTAAAATTGTAAACACAATATTATTGTTACAATCTACGTTGCACGGAATCGCTCGGAAAGCTCTCATTCCTGCTTCAAGATCGGAAAAGGAAGCGGAATCGTTCGGAACCGCTTGAGAATCGTGATTCCGAAAAATTACTGTTTAGAATCGATGAGGAAGCGTACGATTCTGAGTTGGAATCGAGTTCATTATAGCTGGAAGCATCGCTGAAAATTTAGATCGAAATTTAAGAAGATGAAGATGACATGTCAACTCATCTCACGTTGCTTTTTAGTTGGGCTTAATATATTTTCAAACCCATTTACGTTTGGCCATTTTTTATAAACATTATATAATTGTGTTTAAGAGAATTTCGTAAACGATAAACCTAATTATACAAAAATCTAATTACTTTAGAAAGAGAGGAAGCGAAGCATTCTTAGGAAGAAGCTGATGAAAATGAGAATGACAACGACGATATCAACCTGTGACTTTATGTTTTATTTTTTATCTTCAGTTGAATTACAATATTTTTATTATGTATTGGATTTTTGTTGTTTAAACTTTTAAACTTTTTTTAATATGATTTTATGTTTGATGTTTCATGATATATATATATATATATATATATATATATATATATATAATATAAGTTTCCAACACGTACCCGTTTCCAAAGTTTTTTCAAAAACTCGCTTCCCCGCTTCTAAACGCTTCCGTGTACCCTTCCGATTCTATGCCGCTTATATATGTTGCAATATATGAGAATACTATTGATTAACTTAAGACAGGGTACTTTTTTTATATGGTTGAACAGATTTGATGTTTAAACTCTATTTATTCAAGAATTTAAAGTATTCGTGGTTTAGTGATTGAAAGATTTATTTCAGAGTTAAGTGACCAATGTTCAAATTCTCTCACTACTATTTTAATTATGATTGGTCAATGTAAATATTTTAAATGGCAAAAAAAAAACCCACTTTTGACATATCTCAAAAATTAGTTTGGCATTTGGTGTGAGATCCTCTAACTATAAAGAAAAGTATGTTGTTGTTGTAAATTCTAGTGAATGAACATGGTGTACTTAAGCAAAATAAGATAAAACTGAAATTAAAAAAAAAAATTGTCTAGGATTTTCTTATTAAACTTGTCAATAAATAATACAAAATAAAAAAACTAACGAAATCGTGTTTAAAGTACATATCGTGTATTTGTTTTTTCAAAAAAATAATGTAGGGTTTTCAAGTTCTTGTTAAAACTTAACACTGTAACAACTGTTCGAAATATTAACTTTTTGACTCCATTTATATTGTTTGTTTTCTCGGAAGAGTCAACCAATCAATTTACAAACATCCATCCATTTGCATTAAATGAAAAGTTTAAGCTTTGATATTATAATTATTGGCATGACGTAAACCTGCTCGTGTTCATGTTTCCGAATAAACGAATAATCAATAATCCCCGGGGATCGATGATGAATCTTCTAAGATCGAATCTCGAGATGTCTCTTGATGTCACCTAAGATCGATACTTCGTTGACTTCTGCCAACTCTTAGTTCGTAAAAAACAAATTTACACATTATGATTCTTCATTAGATCTCGGCAGTGCATAGTCGAAGCGTTGTGCGATATGTATTTATGCTGATATAATTGTTATCATAGATCCGAATGGCTAAGGCCTTGCAGTGTTCCGAATCTGTGGTTAATTTGACCAATCTAACAGTAAAAAGTCTGAAAGATTCGAAACAATTGAAAATGGTAAATCAACCAAAGCTATGTGAATCCAATTCCTAAGCCACTTATAAAAGACAAAGGAAATGTAAATGCTAAACTACAATGCAGAGAAAGAGAGAGACAAAAAGACATATTTGCACATATTGACACTTAATTCTAATTTTCATTACAAATTTAGTTTTTTTTTTTTGTCATTCACGTATTCTTTCTGTCTACCCATGTACCATTCACATGCATACACGCTGTCATGTACATAGGCTAAATTTTTATGAATAATAATAAAATATTAAAAAAACTATAAACAATAATTTAAGTGCTAAAAACTATCAAAAATTTATAAAATGCTAATTTTTGCAAAATACTTCAAAAAAAGAGAAAAACTATTGAAGTGCTAAAATGCAGAAACAATACAAACCTGTAAGAGTTTTCAAAAATGCCAAAATAAGAAACTGACAGTTAAACAAAGATGAAACTCACATTTCCAAAGACAGTTACATACCCACATGTTGGTCGTCGCTTTGCTTGAGTAATTATTTTCTTAATTACTACAAATTTTCTACTGCAACAGTAGATGTAAGAACTACGGAGATGTCTCCGAGTAAAGTTAAATTTTTTTGTGGATAAAACTGACACAAAAAGATAAGAAAAAGACAAAATCTTTGTTTTGTGCTTAGCCTGATGTCATCAACAGATTCAACACGATCGTCGTTTTTCATTACATGTGTTGTGGATTTGGACAAATACTTATCGTGGACCGTTGCTCGATTAAACGCTATGTAATTGACACAGAACCACCATGTATTATCCTTCTTCCTGACCGTTGCTCGAGAAAGGATTAATGCTGGGTCTGATAATTCCAGAATGCAACATGTCAATCACCATCGACTCCATAGCTTCTTTGCTGGCGTGGGGATAACAGTAAGGTCGTACAGATACAGCGGTGACCCCTGGTAGAAAATGAATAACATGGTCTCTACTGCGAACCGGAGGCAAACCCACATGAACTTCAAATACCCGAAAAAACTGATCCAAAATGGGTAAAATATATGGAGGAACGACCTATTGTACTGCACTCTGAGTGTATAACTCAATTTCCACACCCATACTAGTGACTGGATACTCTACGGCAAGTGATCTCAGAGATAAAGAGGTAGAATATGCAGCCCAGGATCTTCTCGTAATGTAACCATCTTCCCGTGATGAGTAAAAGACAGTTCATGGAGGTCCCAATCCACCAGCCACTGGACCCCTGGTATTACACCCAACTCCAAGTTAATGAAGTCTGATGTAAATTGCTCCCATTGAGCAACAAAGTCCACTTGCTTGCAAACACCCAAACCCGAAACTGTGACACCTGTTCCCAATAAAATCTGAAGATTTTTTGCTTCGTAACAGAGGAAATGTAGCCTGAGAAACCATCTTTGGAGTCACAAAATTGTGAGTAGCACCGCTGTCAATCATGATTGCCACCTCTAATTTGCCAATGGACCCACGCAACTTCGTTGTAGTAGGATACTCAATCTCCAAAAAAGCATTCAAGGATAATTCAATCAACTGACCCGAATGTTCTTCGTCCTCTTCAACCAACTCCACCATATTCTCATCTAACACCTCCAAATCATACCCACTGACAACCGTAAGAAGTTGTAACTCTCTATTGGGACAAACACTAAGATGAGATTTGCTCCACTTCGCGTCACACTTTTTCATTCAGCTCAACATCAGAAAGACAAAGGCGAGGTCTCTGAGAACTGCCAGCTGCAGTATTCGTGACAGCTAATTGTCCTGAAGATGCCAAACCAAGCCTGTTCTGAACCGGAGAAACACTCCACTGCCTCTGAGTGTTGACGGTAGCAAAAGATTTCTAAGGAGTGTAATTAGAAGATCTGCGAGAACCCTCCTGAGAACCTTCACTAGATCCCACCAGCCTGCAAAAAGCACTAGAGTCCATCTTAAGAACTGCATTTTTATGCTGCGTTAAACCCCGAGGTTCCTACATTTTGATGACCTCCTTCATCTCAGATTTCAACCCATTGTAAAACACATCCACAAGACGTGGCTCGGAGACATCTGGAACCACATATACCAGCTCCTCAAATTCATTGACATAAGCACCAATAGACCCAATTTGCTTGATGCTGAACAAACACTTCCCAGGCTCATCATATACACTGCCACTAAACCTTTCCACCAATCGACGCTTAAACTCAAACCAATGATGTGTTGCATTTTTGACGCATTCTAACTCTTGTTTTGCAAAGTTTTTGAGTCTTTATCGAGTCCTTTAGTTCTTTTAGAGTCGTTTCAGGTCAAAAGGCGGTTCAAGACGGAGTTTGGAGACTAAAGAGCGGAAAAACGGCAGAATTACAAGAAAAATATTAGATCGATCAATCCTCCTACTGGATCGATCGATCCCCCCCATGCGCTTGTTTTCCAGACCGAGCTCAACATCCAGATCGACCGATTCAAAAAGATTGAATCGATTGATCCCATCACTGGATCGATCGATCCATCACTACACAACTTTTCTGGATCGAGCAGAGCACTAGATCGGGCTTCCCTGATACAAAAATGAAATGTCGGGCTTCCCTGTTACGTCCCAGATTCGCCCAATTCCGATCCAAGATGACCTGAGACCTATTAAAAACACTTTTTGAGATAACGCTTTATTTTTATTCAGATGAGAACTTTTGGCTATTGCTCTTGTAAGCTTTTGGGAAGACGAATCACTGAAACAGATCTGTTAGAATAAGGAATTACATAGGGTTCTTCATCTATTGTTGAGTTTAAGGCTTAGACTAGATTGATCACCTGGTTTATGATCGTAGGATTAATCTATTCATCAAAAGTGTTGTAGATTTTCTGAAAGAACTTAGATAAGCAAATCGTCATTAGCTAACGAAAGCTGATGCTAAGGCGATTTGTAAACTTATCAAACCTGAACTTTAATGCATGCCTAGAACCTTAAGGTCAAACGACAGTTTATATACTTATGTTATTAGGCATAATAGTTAATGCCACGACAATAGGCTGGCTAGAAATTCATGTTTGAGTTCGAGAACGGTCCTTAATTTCATTCTTTGTTTGATAGTCTTTTTTAGTGAGTCAAGGATTCCTGTGAATTAACTAAAAACCTAGCGATTCCTCCACTCGAATATACACCGATTTTATTTGCATTCTTAGTTTTAGTTGTCTCATAAAACCACAAACAACCATCGTTCGTCTTAGATTTACTTTTCTTCTGCATTCTCGTAGCGTTACACTTGATCTCTGTGGATTCGATCCTAAATTACTACATTGATATAATGTTATGATTGCAGTAGTGTGCACTTTAGTTATTAATTGACGTGGTAAAACACTTAAATCAACCAATCTGTGAAAGGATCAGTCTCCATCTCTCCATTAAACCAGTTCAAAACATGATCATCAAGACTCACAGAAACCACACCCAGATGAGCTTCACCAATATGATTCCCCAAACGAAAGAATCTTTCGACTCTTGAAAGCTAGCCATAAGGACGTGATCCATCAAAACTAGGCATATCCTGTAACATCCCGATTTCTTGTATATGCGGAGATGCACATAACCCACAGGTAGGGGCGGTCGGGGCGTTATAAGTGGTATCAGAGCCGAACCCAAACACGTGTGTGGAGTCAGGTGGGCCCACACCGTCTAGGGTGATGATCCTGGTGCGCAACGAGGACGTTGCGCTCTATGAGTGGGGGTGATTGTAACATCCCGATTTCTTGTATATGCGGAGAGGCTTATAAGAATTGATTTGGCTACCTATGTCACCAAAGTGCACTTATCTTTTCGGGAACTTGTCCAGAGAGAACTCCAGAGTTAAGCGTGCTTGAGCTGGAGCAATTTAAGGATGGGTGACCTACCGGGAAGTGATTCGCGGTATCGTGTGAGTGAGGACAAAACACGGAGAAAGATCACGTGGTGATTGCAGGGTCAGTAAACAAGTATTACAAGCCTCCCGGACTAACGCACCTGCCGTCGGACAAGGGTGGGGCCCACGGGCCGAGAGAGGGCATGGGGCCCACAGGTAGGGGCGGTCGGGGCGTTATATATCCACTTTACGCAGTAAACCCTCACGATTCTCCACCATGTGCGATACTTGTGGACCACTCCACAAACCATCACCGTGAGGCTGATCCATCGGCGTCGGAGGGACACATGGAGGAGGATCTGACGATGATGCGATCGCTTTTCCCCGAGCCTTTTCTGACATATAATTATTCTCAAACCTCGAAAGGACCTGCAAAATCTGGGTTACGATGTGATCCATGGAATCTAGTCGACGATCGAAGGAGTCTAAACGAGTCTCGAGCAAAGCTCCACGATCATGTGATAATATATACTCCTTAGTGAGCAACTCCCAACCGCCTTTGATAATTTCGAGCTCTTGGACCATCTCATGCACCGTTCCCTGCAACTCATCACCGATCTGTTCTGATTCATCCATATAACCCATTCGCTAATGTTTGATCGAGTCACGCACCAATTGATGAAGAACAGTGCCGAAAAGCACCGTCAAGATTTAGAATTTGAGGTGGGCTCATTCGTATTTCTCAAGTTGCGGCCGTATCGCCATCATTCTGTTACAAAACGGATCTGTCAGAAGTTGGCAGCGTGTTTCTACGGTCCTTATGAGGTAGTGGAGAGGATTGGTAAGGCTGCGTATCGTTTGAAGCTCCCAAGTTCATCAAAAATACATCCCGTGTTTCATGTGTCATAACTCAAACCAGTGTTGGGTTCGGGACATCAGGTTAATCCTCTCCCCACCACTCTTTTGGAATATTCCGACGGATATCAACCATCGGAAACTATTCGGAATAGTTCCGAAGGATTAACAACGGGTAACCGACGCGCGAATTTCCGACGGATGTTTGATCATAACTAAGAGTTGGAACGTTGTTAGACCACTGTCGGAAATAATTTCGACAGGCCTTGTTTCCGACGGATATTAATCGGAAAATTCAGTCGGAAAGCCGTCAGACATCTGTTAGCAAATTTTCCGACAACATTCCGACGGATTGAGTTCCGACAGATTTCCGACGGATATTCAATAATTTTTTTTTAATTGGGATCAATCGATCAAAAAACTTCGGATCGATCGATGGTCAGTCCAGAAAGTGTACGCTGTAGGATATCTTTAATCCGAAGTTTTTTGATTGATCGATCCGATTGTGTACAACAATCCGACGGATATTCAATAATTTGTATTTTTTTATATTCAATTAATTAAATGTTTTTATTAATTATATTAATTAAATAATTAAACGAAAATATTTGTAAAAAAATAAATTCATTATTAAAATTCATTATCATAAAAAAATAATTCATTAAACATAATAAAATTTGTCAAAAAAAAACATAAAATATTAAATTCAAACGGTCGGAGAGTTATCGGGGTTTTCGGAGTTGTCGGGATCTCGTAAGAGATGGGGGAAGGCACCATGAATGATCTTCTGCAACTCGTTGAGCTGTGACTGGGTTGAGGTGTGTGCGGACTGTAACTTTTGAACACCTGCGCGTCACGTTCTTTAATCGTTTGGCTGAGCTTCTCGATTTCTTCCCGGTAATCCGAAGCATACCGAAAAACCAAGGAAGCAGATTCATGGCTCAGAAATCTGCCTAACCCAGCGTATCGACCTTTGAATTTTCGAGTTTCCACGAAAAAACATAAAAATAATGTTATTAATGAAATGTCGAAAAAAAAATTTGAAAACAAATAGAAACTTACACTAAGGACAATGTCGTTGATCTCTTCCCGTGGTAACTCGTTCGAGGACGTAGATCCATCGAGAGTGAGCTGCGAGATTCCAATTTCACGTTCCCGCTCCACCTTCTGATTCTTGCACGTTTCAACGAGCTCACGCATCCCCACGTTCGGGATCACACCGGTTTTTTGTTGGTGTGCCTCTTCTCGATTTAGGTAATTCAAAGCTTTACCGCCTGTCTTCGCCTGTGAAATTTTGTTAAGTAAAATAGTAATAAAAACGAAATTAGTAATTAAAAATTCAAATTTTAGTTACCATTCCATCGCCTCGCGTTCGACGGTCTTTGCGTCCCGTTGTGAACGTAGGCCCCCTTCCCTCCTCGGTCGCTCTTCCGGTTCGTCAACTGTTTTTCGGAGACCTTCTTCGTCGCATGCCAAGTTCAGTACTCGCAGAAGCCCTTCCACACCTCGTCGTCGAGGTCCTTCGGCTTGTCTTTGTTGTGTTTCCACTTCTGCTTCCACTCGTACATGTGGTTGGAGTACGAAAGCACGACATACTTGTCGAATTGGCCAATAACCGTCTTCGTAAGCGTATGCTCCCACGCCCTGTTCAAAAATCCAGCTGCGGCGGCCGATTAATCGGCAACTAGGCGCTCGGCGGTGGCCAACCGCCGTGACTTTGATGTAATCGGCCAAAAAATTGAAACTATGAAGATAATTTGATTTTTTATGGGTTCTGAAAGTTTGTAATTGGAAAATGAGTTGTAGATCTATTGATATATCATGGTTTTTACCCTGTTTAAGCCATGATATAAGTCTGTTTTATCGAGTCTTTATTCTATTATAGAGTCTTTTAGAGTCTTTTACAGGTCTTAGCACGTTTGAAGCGTAATTGGAATTATTGGAGCTTTCGGGAACAGTTTGGAGCAGAAGCTGAAGTCGTTTTGCTGAGTACCTGATTTCACGACAAGAATCGATCGATATCCCCTGGTATCGATCGATACTCATCGAGGCTAACACGACCCGCGAGTTTTCCAAGACTTGAAGAATTGCAAAAGTGTCCGGAAGTCTTTAATAATTACAAGAAGACCCAATTCGTGTTTTAGGTTATTTATAGGGATTTTACAGCCACTTTTAGGCGATGCTTTATTTTCTATACTTTGATTTTACTTTGGTTTTAGAGAGACAAGTCTGAATCTCCCTTCGTCCGAGATCAGATCTCAAAACCTTTCTGATTATTTTATTGATGATTTATTCAGTTATGTTGATTGTTTCATTCACCATGTCTGAGTAGATCCACTTTAGGTTTGGGGTTTTCTCATAAGGGTTTTCTTTGAATGCTAGGTTGATTATCTGTTTAGGATTCACCATCTGAATTAGTTCTTCGCTTAGGTTGTGTTCAAAGCTAATTATAGGTTGACGAATCTGGAACTTAGATCTTAGGATAATTGATTAGGCACGACAGTGCGATTAATTACCTGATAGAACCTAGGTGAGCAAATTGATTATTCGCAAAGAGATTTGGTTTAACTGATTTGTGAACATATCAAACCTGATATTAAAGTTGATTTAGACTTTAGGATTCGCAAAGAGATTTGGAATTCATAGGATTTAGATTTAGATAATTCTCGCAATGACAGTTGGTTAATTATATCTTAGTGATTTGAGTTCAAGAACTGCGCTAAATCTGAATCCTGATTAGTTAGTTTATCTGCATTCATTGATTTCCTGAGAAATACCCTGAGCCTATATTTTCCCAATTGAATTACAACTCTTTTAATTTCTGCACTGCTTTCAATTACATCTCTTAGCTTAGCTTAATTCGATACTATACAATCTATTGTGCATCTCTGTGAGTCTTTGTGGTTCGACCCTTAGCTATATTACAACTACTGCTTTAGTACTGTTAGGGTATTAATTTGAGCATATCATCTATCATATTTGAGTGAAAACTACATGAAAAACTACCATAATCATAAAATAAAATAAAAATCCGGCGCAGAAAATGAAAGTTGAAGTCGCAAGCAAAAAGAAGAAGAATATGATATTTTGGTAATTTTGAGATTTCATTTAAAAAACGAAAATATAACAAAAAGTAAAGTTTGAAGATTCTAACCCGCAAACTTTATGACCATACTCACTCGTGTGATCACTAGACCAAAAAATATTTTTTATACTAAATGCACTTATTTAATATATATACTAATTTATAAATAAAATTACGAAAAACTAATCTCCGATTAATTCCCAATTAATTCCCGATTAATCCCCAATTTTTAGACTAAGTGCCTAGCGCAATTTTGAACATTGGTCCTACGTGAACTTTTGCTACATTAAAAAAAATGTTACTTCTCAAAAATAAATTTGACAAAATGAAAAAAAAATGACGAAAAATCCAAAATTACTTACCGCGAAACTCCGGTGCCACATGTCTTTCTCGTCGGCAGGCATGTCGGAGTACTTCTCGTGCGGTTTGTCCAACTTGTTGTGGAGCATCTGCAAAATCGCCTTTGTGATCTCATGCGACAACTTAAACCTAAACAAAACAAAAATTTAATTACGTTAAGATTCAAAATCTAAATAGATTAAAATAATAAACGAAAATTCACTTACCAAGTCCCGTCATCAAACTTTGGTTCGAGACGGATGCAATGACCTCGGTTGGGCTGCTGGAAAATATCATCGATCATAATGTTGTTCCGAGCAGCGGATTACTGGGATTCTGGGATTTTAATTTCCGAGCTCGATCTGCCAGAATGCGTAGCCCGAGAACCACGAGAACGGCGTCTTTGGGACCCGCAGCCCAAACATAGTCCGTCTTCGTTATTCCTGCGGGAAAAACATAAATTTCAAATTTCAGAAAATTTCAAATTTCGCGATTCCCAAAATTTTGAAGTTCCCAAAAATTTCAAATTTCACGAAAATTACAAAATTCCCAATTTTTTTTTTAAATTTCTAAAAATTTCTAAAAAATTCCTAAATTATAAACTTTATAACTTTATAATTCTTAAAGGTATCTCAGTATGGAACGATCCGTGGATACCTTCTTCTCAGCCGAGGTCAGCAACTTGCAAGGGTTATAATTATTACCCAAATCTAACGGTCAATCATCTGATTGACCCAGTGACTCAGACGTGAAATATGGCGTTATTGAACGCGATCATTGATCCGGAAGATGTGACGATCATACGGGGCCTTCCCATTAGTAGCACCTACAAACCATACTCTTCTGGATGGCACTTCACAAAATCGGGAAAATATACGGTGAAATCGGGTTATCAAATTGAACAATCAGACACAAATATCGGTCACACAAATTATTATGGTCCGGACGTGACGAATCTACAGGCTCACACTTGGAAGCTGGAGTGCTCCCCGAAACTACGACATTTTATTTGGCAAGTTATTTCGGGTTGCCTCGCGGTCTCAACAAACTTGCGAAGTAGAGACATTGATTGTGATACACAATGTGCAAGGTGTGGTTCGGAAACTGAGACTATCAATCTTGTACTATTCGAATGTCCTCTGGCCTTACAAACATGGGCACTCTCTAAGATATCGACGCCGTAGGGAGTGTTTCCATTGTCATCGGTTTTTGCTAATTTTGATCATCTTTTCTAGAGACTACCCCCGGTAATCCGGATACCAGCTTCCCTTGGATAGTGTGGTATATTTGGAAAGCAAGAAATGATAAGGTTTTTTCAAATGTGGACAGAGGTCCACAAGAAATTCTACAGCAAGCAGAAACGGAGGCGCTGACCTGGGAATTGGCCCAGAATAGTGACCCTGACACTATAATCAAAAATGGTGCCCCTAATATAGTGACGACTTCGACTTCAAAGGCTGGCGGTGCTACATTGATGGAGCCTGGAAGGAGACGGATAGGTTCTCCGGATTAGGCTGGTATTGCTTTCAGGAAGGCGGCGAAGAGACTATAATGGGAGCCAGAAACCTGCGACGAAGTATCTCCCCCCTCCATGCAGAATTGGAAGCACTCATCTGGGCCATGCATTGCTTAAGTACAAACCAGAAGACGGCAATAGCTTTTGCAACAAACTGCTCCGAGTTGGTGAAGATGGTGTCTACACCCGAGGATTGGCTTGCTTTTGCATTACACCTAGAGCAATTCATGAAGAGTAAGGAGGTCTTTACTTTTTTCTCAATCTCGCTCATCCCACGCAAACAACACAAATGCAGACAAACTAGCAAGAAGTGCTCGTGTCTACCCAGTGGATATTACTTTTGTAAACTCGGTACCACCGGTTTGGATTTCTGAATCGTTCTAGGTATCTTTGTTGTTGACAAAAAAAAAATACTTAAAAACTTTATAATTTTTTTTTCTTTATATAATTATAATTTTTATACAAAAATGTTTTTTAAATTATTCTAATATTTATACAAAACTAACAACATAATATTTATACAATCAGCGATTGCATCCACGCACTCATCACTCAAATTGAAATCCGTCTTTATACCCATCATCCTAGTTGCGGTTGATAAAGGGGAATGACCATCTTTACACCCATCATATAACATATGTTTAGCAACGTCTAACATATCAAAGAATCTCCGAGCTTTTAAGTTAGGTTCTTCTCCTATATCTCCATACTCAGCAACCGATGGTATAATTTCACGAAATTCATTGTTCACCACCTGAACATGACCTACAATACTTTCTACTTCCATTGCATGTTATTCTAAGCTAGTGTTATCTCCAATATACTGTTCCCTAGTACTAGCATAATTATCCACCATGTTATCATTTTCTCCATGATAATACCAAATCTTGTAAACCGGAACAAACCCATGACAATACATGTGTGACCATACTTCATCTATCACGATTAATCTACGATTCCGACATTTCGTACAAGGGCAGTAGATTTTACTGGTTTTATCGCTTTCTTCTGCATACCCGCAAATGTCATGAATTCCTGCAGACCTTTTTTGAATTCCTCCGTAACTAGTCATGTCTCCGGAATTTGATGAGGATTGTCCATCTATGATCAAAAATAATTATAAGGATCTGAAGAATATATTTTGGTAAGAGGGTAAGAGAGAAGAAGGGAGTTTTTTTTTGTAATTGTAATGAATGAGAGAAGGGGTGGAAATAAAGAAATTATGCGCGATGTCTGACGGATTTCCGACGGATTTAACGGCTACCGACAATTTTCAAATGGCTAAGGTAACGTCTATATTCTTTCAAACGGCTACAATATCCGTCGGAATATTCCGATGGACACAGTTCGTCGGAAATCCGGCCAAAATTTTGACGGATTACCGACGGAGTTTAATTTCGTCAAAATTACGTCGGAAAGCCGTCGAAATTTATCGACGGAATTCCCGCCGTGAGAAAGTTCTTTGGAAATGTCTTTGTTTTCTTGTAGTGGTTAGTCAACAGAGTTGACCACGCTCAATGAATAATGAATCAGAGAAAGACTTCAGCTCATTTAGAGTCTCTAGCTAATATAAATAATTGTCTTTGTCGTTTCACTACAAGAAAACATGGATATTTCCGACGGTCAAATCCGTCGGAAATCCGTCGGAAAGGGTCTTTTCCGACGAATTTCCGACGGATTTAAGCTGTCGGTTACAGTTCGTCGGAAATATGGTTTCCGTCGGAATCCGTCGGAAATTTCCGTCGGAATCCGTCGGAAATTTCCGACGGATTTGTGCCGTCGGAAAGCCGTCAGACATTTCCGACGGATTTCCGACCGCGTACGTTCCGACGGATACTCCGACGGATATTTAGTCGGAAATGCCGTCGGAATTCCGTCGGTAATTTCCGACGGACTTCCGACGGATTTGTGCCGTCGGAAAGCCGTCAGACATTTCCGACGGATTTCCAACCGCGTACGTTCCGACGGATTTCCGACGGATATATTACCGACAGAATTTCCGACGGATGGTGATCGAATGAATTTGTCGGAAGTCCGTCGTAAATCCGTCGGAAGATATTTCTGACGGATTTCCGACGGTAACTATTTTCGACGGAGTTACGACGGATCATTTGATCGGAAGTTGTCTCGGAAGTCCGTCGGTTCTTTGTCGGAAATAGGTTCCGACGGTAACTATAACGCCCCGACCACCCCTACCTGTGGGCCCCATGCCTTCTCTCGGCCCGTGGGCCCCACCCTTGTCCGACGGCCAGTGCGTTAGTCCGGGAGGCTTGTAATACTTGTTTACTGACCCTGCAATCACCACGTGATCTTTCCCCGTGTTTTGTCCTCACTCACACGATACCGCGAATCATTTCCCGGAAGGTCACCCATCCTTAGACTACTCCAGCTCAAGCACGCTTAACTCTGGAGTTCTTTCGGGCAAGTGATCGGAAAAGCTAAGTGCACTTTGGTGTCATAGATAGCCAAATCAATTCTTATAAGCCTCTCCGCATATACAAGAAATCGGGATGTTACAGTAACTTATTCCGACGGTTTTCCGACGGAATTGGTATTTTGAATTTTATTTAATTATTTATTTTTTTGAAATTTATATATTAAAATTATATAAATTTGAAATATAAATTAAAAATAGAAATAATAAATATATAAATTCATTAAACAAAATTAAAAAATTCATTACACATTAAAATAAATTGTTCAAAAAAAAGCATTAAAAGCAAATATTTAAACGGTTGGAGAATCTCCGTCGTCGGGATTATTATCCCGAAACATATGTGGGAAGCATTTTTCCATCATCTTCTCCAAGCAGGAGAGCTTCTTGTTGGTAGTCTGTTGCTCCGTCCGTAGCTCTTCAACCTGCTGGTCACGGTCTTTCACCGTTTGGGTGAGCCTCTCGATTTCTACCCGGTACTCCGAAGGATAACGAGGAAGCGAGGAAGAAGATTCCTGGGTCGGAAGGGTGCCTAACCCAGCGAATCGACCTTTCACTTGCCGGGTTTGCTGCGAATAATTAAAACCGATAATAAATAAACAACGAAAATAAAAAAAAACGAAATGAAATTAAAACTTACCTCAAGTACAATCTGGTTTATCTCTTCCCGGGACAAAGAGTTCGAGGACGTCGATCCTTCGATAGTGAGCTGCGATGATAGTTCACGGTCCAGCTTCGTCTTCTTGCTCTTCTCGACAACATCCCGCATCCCCAAGTCCTGTATCTGACCGGTTTTCTTGTTGGTGTGTCTATTCTCGATGAGTTGAAGATAATCGGGTTCGGAACCAGATTCTCTCGCCTGCAAAAATTTGTTAAGTTAAATAAATATAAAAAACAGAATTAACAATAAAAAATTTAAATTAAACTTACCATTTCCATCGCTTCCCGTTCGATGGTCTTTGCGCCCGCGTTGTGGATGTAGATCCCTTTCCCGCCTCGTTGGCTATTTCGGTTCTTCGACTGTTGCTCGGAGGTCTTTTTCGTCGCAGGCCTACTCCAGTACTCACAGAAGCCCTTCTAGACGTCGTCGTCAAGGTCCTTCGGCTTGTCTTTGTTGTGCTTCCACTTCTGCTTCCACTCGTACATGTGCTTCGAGTACGAGTTTGCGGCATACTTGTCGAATGTGTCAATGACTTTGCGCGTATGATGAGAGTTCCACGTGAACTCTTGCTACAATTTAAAAAAAAAATATGTTACATATCAAAAAGAAAAATTGACAAAATGAAATTCAAAATAAATAATATATCAATAAATAACTTACCGCGAAAGTCCGGTGCCACACGTCTTTCTCCTCGGTAGGCATGTCCGAATACTTCTCGTAAGGTTTGTCCAACATGTTGTGGAGCATCCGTAATATCGCCTTGGTGATCTGAGTCGACAGCTTAAACCTGAAAACATTATGAAAAGATATAAATATGTTAAGTTTAAAAATCTAAATAAGTTGAAATAATGTACAAAAAATTTCTTACCAAGGGCCGTCCTCAAACTTCGGGTCGAGTCGAATGCAATGGCCCCGGTTAGGCTGCCGGACTAGCTCCTCGATCTCAATGTGGCTCCGAGCAGCGGATTGCTGGGAATCAGGGATGTGAGTTCCCGAGCTCGTTGGTCCCGGAGGAGGCGTACACCGAGAACTCCGAGAACGGCGTCCTTGGTTGCCGCCTCCCAACTGAAGAACATCGTCGTGATCCCTGCGAAAAATGGTAAAATTGTTAGTAAATTAACAAAAAATTCAAAAGTTACCAAAATTTTTGAAATTTCAGCAAAACAATTTAGGAAAAATTCAAATTTTCCGAAAAATTCAAAGTTTACTAAAATTCAAAATTTTCAAAAATTTTCAAAATTTGCTAAAATATTTTAAAATCAGTTTTAATATATAAAAATATTTAGAAAACGTTTTATTACTATAAAAAATATTTAAAACGATTTTATTTCTAAAATAATATTTGAAAAAGGTTTTTATTATTAAAAAATATTTTAACATCAACTTAAATATATAGAAATATTTTAAAAACGTTTTTATTAGTTAAAAAATACAATAAACGATTTTAATATATAAACATATTATAAAAACGTTTTTATTATTAAAAAAATATTTTAACATCAACTTAAATATATAGAAATATTTTAAAAACGTTTTTATTAATTAAAAAATATTATAAACGATTTTAATATATATACATATTATAAAAACGTTTTTATTACTATAAAAAATTTTAAAAACAATTTTAATATATATAAATATTATGAAAACGTTTTTATTACTTAACAAATATATTAAAAACGTTTTTAATATATACAAATATTGTCTAAACGTTTTTATTACTTAAACAATATTTTAAAAACTTCAAACAATATCTAGAAACGTTTTTAAAATATTTTTAGAAAATAAAACAAGATCTAAAAACGATTTTAATATTTTTAGAAAATAAAACAACATCAAAAATTTGTTTTCTAGATCTAACAATTCTAAATCAACAATCTAAACACATAAACCCTAACACTAATATTATTCTAAATAACAAATTCTATTATAACCACTTAATAATTCACATAAATAGAATTCTAACAACCTAACTAATATATTCCCTAAAACTAACATGATATAAAAAAAATTTAAAGGAATTGATTAAACTTACATGGTTTTGTTGAAAAGGAGTTGATGAATTGAAGATTAAAATTGAAATTGTGAAGAAGAAGAAGAGAAGAGGGAGAAGAACAGATTTTCGGTAAGGAAGAAGAAGAGAGAAGAGGGAGAAGAAGCGACGGAAGAGAGAGAGGAAGAAGAGAGAAAGAAGGAAAAAAACTTACGTTTCGTCGATATAATTCGATGTCCGTCGGAAATCCGTCGGAATTCGAAAAATAATTTCATTTACGCGGTTGATATTCCCGCGGTCTCGAAAATATCAAAGTCCGATAAGGTATATTCCTTGCATGTTTGTCGATTAGTCAGTCAACAAGCACGTGTCTAATTTTTCATATCCGTCGGAAATCCGTCGGAAATTTCTGACGGATTTCCGACGGCTAAGGTATATTCCTTGCATGTTTGTCGATTAGTCAGTCAACAAGCACGTGTCTAATTTTTCAGATCCGTCGGAAATCCGTCGGAAATTTCCGACGGAATTAGGGTATATTTGGGGTTTAGGGTTTAGGGTTTCTTTATATGATTTAGGGACATGTTATTTACATGTTTCATTCAATATATATATTAAGTTCATCAATATTAAAGGCTTTGCATTAGTTTAAAAATTATACAACATCAAAACATATCATTTCTCATAAATCAACTATATCTAATACTATAACTTATACAAACACTTCCATCAAAATTTATAAATTCTATATAACACATTTTCTTGATGTATATACAAGGTTAACCTATTTTATATACATCATACAAGTGTTTGTAAACTTTTGCCACAAAAAAAAAACCTATACCCTATACCCTAAACAAGATTTTTGAATATCCGTCGGAAATCCGTCGGAATTTTCCGACGGATTTCCGACGGAGTCAGCTGCCTCGGATAAAACCTATTTTAGCCGATGCAGCTGACTCCGTCGGAAATCCGTCGGAAATTTCCGACGGATATTCAAAAATCTTGTTTAGGGTATAGGGTATAGGTTTTTTTGTGGCAAAAGTTTACAAACACTTGTATGATGTATACAAAATAGGTTAACCTTGTATATACATCAAGAAAATGTGTTATATAGAATTTATATAGAAGTTATAATATAGGTTAACCTTGTAACCAAATGTCTAACTTTATAAAATTTCGACATAACTGACATAACTGACGAGCGACATAACCTTGCAATATATGGATAACAAATGAATAATTAAATAATGAAGTATATATTGTATAAAGTAGTAAATAAATAATTTCATGATTGTACCTGCAATTGCTTCGTGGACATTACGTGGTAGAAGACATGCAAAGGCAAATGGAAGGAGGCGCTGCATCACCACATGACAATCATGACTCTTCATCCCAGTAAACTTCCCTTCTCCATGATCAACGCAGTTCCGAAGGTTAGATGCGTATCCGTCCGGGAATCTAACACTTTCGGTAATCCAGTCAAAAAACTCGGCCTTTGAAGGTTCATCGAAACGAAAAGCCGGGACCGGAGGCTTCCCGTTCCCTGTCACATGTAGTGCTCTACGAGAACAAATGTCTGGCAAGTCCAATCTAGACTTCAGATTGTCCTTCGTCTTCCCTTTGACATTGAGAACGGTGTTCATAATGTTGTCGAAAAAATTCTTCTCAATGTGCATGACATCCAGATTATGCCTCAAAAGATGGTTCTTCCAATAAGGCAAATCCCAGAAAATGCTCCTCTTGTGCCAATTATGAACGTTGCCACAACCATCAACAGGATGATGTCCGTTACCACCACAATCAACGGTCCTCTCTGCACCAAAATCTCTAAACTGAGTCAACAAATACTCACCATCTAACTCAGGAGGAGGACCGTCAAATACTTTCCGGTTCTTCCTAAACAATGTGGTGCTCCGACGATAAGGATGATCGCTAGGAAGGTATCGCCTATGACAATCAAACCAAGACGTTTTCCGTCCGTGCTTCAATTGGAACACATCAGTGTTATCTTGACAGTACGGGCACGATAACCTTTCGTGCGTTGTCCATCCTGATAACATGCCATATACTGGAAAATCGCTAATAGTCCACAAAAATACCGACCGCATGATGAAATTTTGGTGACAAGAAACATCAAACGCTTTAATACCTTGGTCCCATAACATTCGCAGCTCATAAATCAATGGTTGCAAAAACACATCAAGTGATCTCTTCGGATGCTCTGGTCCAGGAACGAGAATGCTAAGGAACAAGAACTCCCTTCGCATGCACAAAGATGGCGGCAAATTGTAAGGTGTTACAATTACTGGCCACAAAGAATATTTTCTGCCGTGCTTCCCAAAAGGGCTGAAACCATCGGTACATAATCCAAGGTATACGTTCCTTGCCTCAAACGCAAAGCTGGGATAAATGGATTGAAAATGTTTTCATGCTCCTGCATCTGACGGATGGGCGATTTGTCCATCTGTTGTATGCTCTGCATGCCATCTCATTGCTCCTGCTGTGCGCTCTGACTGATATAACCTCTTCAATCTCTCTATTAACGGTAAATACCACATCCGTTTATATGGCACTGGCACTCTTCCACCTGTTTCCTTATACCGAGGTTTGCGACAAAAACGACATGTCGTACGATCTGCGTCCTCTCTCCAGTAGAGCATATAGTTGTCTATGCATACATCTATCATCTGATACGGCAATCCTAGACCTTGAACAAGTTTCTGTATCTCATAGTATGATGCCGGTGCAAGATTATCTTCTGGCAAAATTTCTTTCACAAAATCAGCGATTGCATCCACGCACTCCTCACTCAAATTGAAATCCGTCTTTATACCCATCATCCTTGTTGCAGTTGATAAAGGGGAATGTTCACCTCTACACCCATCATATAACGGATGTTTAGCAGCGTCTAACATATCAAAGAATCTCCGAGCTTCTAAATTAGGTTCTTCTCCCCTATCTCCATACTCAGCAACCGATGGTATACTTTCACGAAATGCATCGTTCACCATCTGAACATGACCTACAGTACTTTGTTCTTCCATTGCGGGTTCTTCTAAACTAGTGTTATCCCCAATATAATGTTCACTAGTACTAGCATAATTATCCACCATTGTATCATTTTCTCCATGATAATACCAAATCTTGTAACCCGACATAAACCCATGACAATACAAGTGTGACCATACTTCATCTATCACGATAAATCTACGATTCCCACAATTGGTACAAGGGCAATAGATTTTACCGGTTTTTTTTGCTTTCTTCTGCATACCCGCAAATGCCATGAATTCCTGTAGACCTTTTTTGAATTCCTCCGTAACTAGGCCCGTGTCCGGAATTTGATGAGGCTTGTCCATCCATGATCGAAAATAATTATAAGGATTTGAAGAAGACATTTTCGTAAGGAATTAGATAACATAGATTTTTTTTTTTTGTGATTATAAATGAAGCGTGGAAACGTTTTTATAAAGAAAATTTTGTGCATTTTCCGACGGATTTCCGACGGATATAAAGTAGATATTATCGATGTCGGCAACCATGTCGGCAACCATGTCGGCATCTGTCGGAAATCCGTCGGAAATTTCCGACGGATGAACGTCGTCGGAAATCCGTCGGCAGTATGTCGGCAACATCAGAATTCGTCAAAAAGTCGTCGGAAATCTGTCGAAAAGTGTCCGACGGATTATTGTCGTCGGAAATCCGAAGGAATTTCCGACGGATTTCCGACGGGTTAATATTTCCGACGGAATTCCGACGGATTTCCGACGGATGAGAAGTTAGTCGGAAATCCGTCGGAAAGTCGTCGGAAATATCCGACGGAATTATTGCCGTCGGAATTGCCGTCGGAAATACACTTGTTTTCTTGTAGTGTTTAGACTTTTTTATGCATTTTGCTGGGTTTGGGATTTACTACTAACGGCATAAAACAAATTAGATATACTACTAACGGCATAAAACAAATTAGATGTAGTCAACATAATGGTGGTGAACCACATAAATTTGTGTTTGCTTTTTTCGCGTTTTATATTCGTTTTATATACGTACTGTTGATATGTTACTTGTGTTATCAACGATTAGTTTTAAATTTTTAAAAATACATTTATGTAATCAAAATTTACGAATATTAAAAACAAAACTTCAAGAAATAGGATCTCTTGGGGGATATCCATGGATAGGAGAAGGACAACTAAGTTTTTTTTTTTTTTTTGACGTCAAAAGCTCCATATATTATTAAGCCTCGTAGGCCATCCTATTCAGAATCATAGAATCTACATGGAAAAAGACAATACCTCGGATTCGAGCTCCTTTTGCAAGGGTGTCGGCACAGACATTGAGAATACGAGGAATAAAGGAAATATCAAAATAAACAAAGGTAGAACGTAAGTGATTAAACTCATCAATTTCTGAGGCCAAAGCAGGACATTCTTCTTCTTCATTGATCACCTTAACTATTTGTAGGCAATCAGATTCAAAATGCATCGCTAGTATTCCTAGCTGTAAAACGGTCTTCATGGCCCATGGTAAGGTATTAAATTCGGCATGAAGGGGGGGGAAATAGTTCTTTCCTTCGCAAAAGTGCCGTAAGTTCTTCGTCTGTACTCTAGCTCGATTACACAGCCACCTCCGAACAGGGCGTCATCGGATGCCCATAAGCCATCGATTTGGCATCGAGTTCTTGGGCCACTTCTCTCAGCTTCTTAGGGTGAGGTCGTTGGGGTGCCGCTTTCTTCCCCTATTTGCGAGGCCAGTTTTGCAACTTTCCAATTTTCTGCTTCATGGAGGGCGAGTTGGAGAGTGTCGACGGGGGAGACGTCCTTGCCATTAAAGGCTTTTTCATTTTTGGCATTCCAAGTATACCAAATTATCCATGGGAAAGCCTCTAGATATTTTTCCATTACGCCTCCCTCCTTTGTACGTCAAAGGAGATAATCAAAATTTCTGTATAGGAAATCACTCGGGAAAAGGCCCGGACTGGATGGGATCTCTGACAGTGTCCAGGTCTGGATTGCTGGGGGACACTCGAAGAGGAGATGATTTATAGATTCCACCTCCGCTCCACATCTCGGACAAAACCTGTCCGTGCCGCAGTGACGATCTGTCAGGTTGTTACAAACGGGAACACATCCCGAGACTGCTTGCCATAGGAAATGTTGGATCTTCCTTGGTGTTTTCAAGGAAGGAAACCGAAGTTTAAATCATGAATGTGGCAGCTATGACTAATCATTTCTTTAATTAGTTTTTTTCCTTTTTTCCATATTCTTAATTAGTTAATACTATTTGTTTTTGATTAAATTTTAGAATAATCTCATGTCTTTAACGGACATAGAATAATTTTCCGAGTGTGAGTGACACAACTTACTTATAATGATTTACTTGGTCAAAAATTAGTTTGATAATTTCACACCCAGAAAAACTTGAACCCTACCTTAAACCAACGTAGCCGAATTTTCTCCGGATGAAAACCAACCCACTAGAACCTCTTGGTTATTAATTAGTTAATACTTAATAGCTGTAAAGCACACGGACTCTTTAACTACATATTTAATTTATTAAGTGTTGTGCCCATGTGATGTAAATTTCATCTCTATAAAGTATAAATAGACCAAACGGTCCAAGAGGTTTCATGCATCAACAAATATATAATACATATTCACCTTCGACTATATTCTTATAAATTATAGATTTTGTTTTCTAATTCTCGTCTCGGTTTTTATATCAATGGCGAGAATTAATGTTTACCTCATTGCATTTATCTTCCTTTTGACTATTAATATTAGTTCCGTTGAAGGCCGAACACTTGTTAAGTCCACCGTGACGACGGCTGAGGAAATCGGAACTGATGGCTCTGTGCCACCGTCACCACTTCAGTCGCCGCCGAGCCATGGGGTTGATACCTTCAGGCCCACGGCACCTGGACATATATTGGACATTCCGTACACAATTAACGGAGAAGGACAATAACAAGGTTTATGTGATTATAAATCAGTTTTTTTTTTTAAATATTTGATTGGGTTGATATGTTGTTGTTATTTTTTTCCTTTTTTTCTGAATATGGATTTTTATATCATCTATGTATATGTATCTACGTACTGCAGTTTCATCATATTCAGTTTCTTGCAAGTGTGATTTATGTGATTTTAAATATATTTAGTAGTTAAAAGCATTTTCTCATATTTTCTCTACTTAAAATTATATCTAGTAATTGAGACTTTTTCAAACGTTACTAAGGTGGGGGTATTGGATGATTGAATTTAAGAGAATGCAAATGAATTCAAAATCAATTGATTTTGAGTAATTTAAAAATTTTTTGTTGGAATTTTAATGAATTCTATCAAAATGACAGTAAAAAAGTTCGGAATTGACTCTTTACAATTTTTTATTGAAATTCTATTAAATTCCTATCAAATGACACTATCATCAATACTGCAATAAAATTGAATAACACTAACATTTAATAGAATTAAGAAATCCAAAAATTGAATAACACTAGAATTTAAAATAATATAAAAGAATGATTATAAATATCTAATCCAATAACACATGAATTTAAAAGAATTCATGAAATACATCATTGAATAACACTAGAATTTTATAGAAAGTCTAATTCCTTACAATTCAATTAAATTCTTTAATTGAATACCACCCCCTAAACATAACTCTAACTGCAAACCGATCTAGAAATTATGATCACTTGTTTATGTCCATGAAATCCGTACGTAGTAAAAAATATCTCTAAAATAGTTTGGCATAATTTCATTCATATAAAATACAACCAAAGTATTTTGCATGATCAAAACCATATCTCCTTTCTAAATTTAGTAATTTACCATGTATTTTGCATGATCAAAACCCTAAAGTTTGTAGTTCTTAATAGTAAACTCAAACTCACTTAAAAACATCAAATCAATTTGCAGATGATTTAAAAGAAAGTGAATATTTGAGAAACAATCAATATATTAAGTCAAAAATGGCTACATGTGGAAACCCTTTTAGTGTAGTGGTTAAACCCATGTTTGGAGTTCGGTTCCCAAAAAATACGATTTATGTTGGTTAGTGGAGATAATTAGACAAATTTATAGAAAAGTTTCAGCATAGTGCAAGTAAAATTGTTCGCCGTAGCTCCACGTGTTGAGAGAATACTGTCCATTTTGAACATGAAATAGGTAAAATCGTCTGTTATAAATCTTGTGAATCATGTAAAAAGGTTTATTGTAGAGTAGTCCATGGAATTGTTATCATAATTTGTAATAGTAATTCAACAACAAAAAGGGGGTGTTTAGCTGAAAAAATAGACCTATGAATAGAAAACTGCAATTTATAAGAAACATATTAAATAGATTTAATTTTGGAATTAAATCGTGTTAGAAAATATATTGTAGGACCAAAATTTCGCACAATAGACAGGATAAGATTCACTACAAGAAAACAGGGAATTAGCGACTGAATTTTGCGTCTAAAATGGCAGTCGCAAAAATGGCGACTTAGTTGCGACTACATAGCGACAGAGTTGCGACTAAAATAAATTCGTCGCCACTCAGTCGCAATTTAGCGACTACATAAATTAGTCGTTCAACAGTCGCTAAATAGCGACAAAGTTGCGACTTAATCCGGCGGGTCGCCAAATATTTTTTTAAAAAGCCACGTGTTGATCGTGTGTAGTTAGTGAAAATAATTTTCGCGACTGCAACAATTAGTCGCTAAAGTAGTAGCTAAGTTGCGACGAAGTTGCGACTAAATGTGGGGAGTCGCAAAAAAGTGGGTAACCCTCGTGTTTATCGTTTGTGGTAGGCATAACAACTTTTTGCGACTACATTTTGGAGTCGCAATGTAGTCGCAAAAAGTCTATATAAGCAAGCCACACACGTTGTTTCATCTCATTCCAATTTGTTTCGAATTAAGTCGAGTGAAATTTTTTTTTTTTTTTTTCTTAAACGAGAGAATCTTCTTTTTTTAATTAAGTTTGAAAATGTGGGGAAATTACAATTATAGTAATGGCCGGGAGTGGATGTATCGGAGGTTCGATGAAACGACGGGTAATATCTCAGCAGAGTTTAGAGATGGGGTGGATAATCAATTCATGACATTTGCAAATAGCCAGGAGCTTACGCAGAGCAATTCTCAAGCGGATCAAATTTGTTATATCCCATACCCATACAAGAAGAAACCGAAGCAATTATGGCTAAATGTTGTTAAAGTCAACCCGCGAGGACATATTTCAGGAGGATATGACTACACAGAACCGACTCTTTTGCAACAAGAAAATGATGATCATGTAGTGCTGACTACAATTGAAGATCTCGTAGTGCGAGACGAGAATCTGGTACAAGGAGAGAACCCAATAAATCTCGATTATGATGTCGGAGATGCGGAAGAAAACGACGAATTCCAATGCAATTCATCGTCTTCAGATGATGAAGTTGAAGTTGATGAAGAACCTTACTAAATAATATTATAATGCATAAGGTACTTATATTTGATAATGAAGTTTATTAATGGTTTATCTTATTTAGTTGGGTTTTGTATGTGATATTAAAACTTAAGCAAAAATAAAACCATAATATTAAAAGTTAAGAATAAGATTAAAACCACAAAAATATTAAACCACAAAAATTAAGCAAAAATTAAACCATAATATTAAGCAAAAATTAAACCATAATATTAAGCAAAAATTAAACCATAATATTCAGCAAAAATTATATCATAATACAAAAATTAAGCAAAAATTAAAATTTTAGGTTAAAAAAAATTAAAAAAAAATTCAATTTGGGCCCAAATTTTTCCCAAATTAATCAAGAGGGAACATTTCCCTCTAAGCCAAATGTTTCAACCCGCGAGACTTATCTCGGGCTTTTCACCTTCTCTTCACCGTCTATTTTCTCTCAAACCCTAGCCGCGCCATCTTCTCTTCAGCTTCTCTTCACCTTCTGTTTATTCCGATGTCTGGCCGTGTAAAAGTTACGCCTACAGGACGAGGAGGACGACGCCCTGCGACAACAGCCGCGAATCGAAGAGCCATTTCTCCCGGTGAGACAAGGATCTCGCATCGGAAGGGAAAATCAAAGAAATCCGCCTCGCCGCTTCCGCCTCAGTATGCATTCACGCCGGCGGCCGCTTCACCCTCCGTGACTCCTCGTAGCCGTGTCCCAGTTTTCGCCGAAGGTGTCAAAGATTTCCCTCCTCCGCCGCAGCTTTTGACCAGTACGGGCCAAGCAGGATCTGGAAACTCGGGAACAAATCCTCGAGCCTCTGCTTCTCCAAGACCCTCTGAAGCTCGACCCTCTCCTTCTCTTCAAGCTCGAACCTCTCCTTCTCTTCAACCTCGACCCTCAGCTTCTCTTCAACCCCCACCTGCTGCGACTCAATCTCAATCTGCTCCTTCTCCTGAAGCTCCACCCGCTGCGTCACCACAAGCTCAGAGTTCTGAGGCTCAAAAAGATCACCTGGAAGAAGACGAAGAGGAGTATGATGAAGACTACGAGGAAGTTTATTTTGACGGTGACGAAGGATTGCAACCACAACTCGCGGAAGACGTGCTCGCCGCTTTGACCAACTTGCTAATCCAGCCAGGCCGTGACCAATACACAACGCTACTCTCTCCCACATTGGAGCCTGGAACCGTCTGGTAAGCTGTTTTTGTTTTGTTCTGGTAGGCCTTGACCAATACACAACGCTTAGCTTAGTTTTTTGTTTCTGTGACTGATGGTTTAGAGTAATGTTTTAGAGTATTATGGATCTGTGAATGCTGGTTTAGTCCTTTTGCTCTGATTGTATATGAGACTTAACACTTTTGTTTATCTGTTTGTAGGTTTATAGGTAAGGACAAGTCCGCATTGACTCGCAAGATCACAAGGATATTTACAAACAAGTTCGATCAGCCTTACTACAACTGGGGTTGTGTCCCATTTCCTAAAAGAGAAAAATACTTTCTTGAATTCGCGGTAATCTTCTTAACCTCTCAATCTGTTCATAATTTTCTGTTTGTTTGTTTTCTTTGATCACTAACACTTTGCTCTTATCTTGTTGTGTAGAAAGAACACACATGGCATCCCATACACACTGGTCTTGTCCAATCAAAGTTCGAGAAGATTTGCCAAGTGAGACTCAAGGACATGGTTTCTAAGGCGGGGACGAAAAGAAAGCAACCGAAGTGGATTGGCAATACGTTGTGGGGAAAAATGTGTGACTATTGGATCACAGAAGAAGCCAAAGAAAAGCATGCCACTACATCAGCAGCTCGAATGTCTGACCGTAATGGTCAAGGTATTCACAAGCATGTCTCGGGCCAGAAATCTTTCTTACAAGTGGAACAAGAATTGGTAAGTTCCTTTGTTTTGCTATTAGTCTCTGAGTTACATGTCTTGATAATTTACATGTCTTGCTATTCACATGTTCTTGTTTAACATTTCAGGAAGTGACATTGGGAAGACCTCCGAGTGTTGTTGAAGTCTTTGTAAAGACTCATACAAAGAAAGATGGGAGCTTTGTCGATCAGAGAGCGCAGGAAGTGTTTGATCTTTATAAGCAGAAGAAGGAAGCTAAGTTGGCTGAGCTTGAGCATGAGAATGACGAGTCTGCAGATGGTACTTCGCTTCGATCATAGCTTTCTGTAGAGGAGGATAACGATGTCTTCTACAAGGTAAAATACTTTTCTAAGCTTGAGTTTGTTAGATTTTTTAGGTTTCCAAATCTTTGATAACTAATACTCTGTGTTTTGATTATTGCAGTCTACTATCACAAATGACAGAGGCCAAATGTATGGACTTGGAAGCCTAGGGACATACATCAACGGGAAGCGGAAGTATCCAGGCAGCTCCTCTTCTTTCACAACCGTGAACCAACAGCTCGAGGACGCTAACCAAAATATCGAGGAAATAACAGCCCTACAAGCACATCGCGAAGCAGAGCATCTCCGTGTTACATCAGCTCTACAAGCAGAGGTCAGGGGCTTGGGAGTAGTCAAAAAGTACCTCAGCATCAAGGACCCAGAATTTCTTGCATTCCTCAGAAATGAAGAAGATCACTCTAATCCCCCTCTCTAGGTTCCTAACTTCTCAACTCTCTTTGACTCTGAACTTGAATGACTTGAACTTGTGTTTTGGAGTTTGAACTTGTGTTTGTTATGCTTTTGTTAACTCCTATATTGGAGTTTGAACTTCTATGCTTTAGGTTTGTAAATCTTGAATGTATGTTATTAGTTCTTATGTTTCTTTGTTAAAGCTCATTTGTTTCTTTCAAATTCGGCTAAACCATTTAATAACAAATCAAAATCTACCAAAACAGGAATACCAATATGCTAAACCGATAAACATCGTAGTCGCTATCCAGTCGCAAAACCAGTCGCAAAACATTCTAACTTAGTCGCCAAAACCAGTCGCAAAACCAGTGTCAGAACCAGTCGCAGACAACATCGCAAACAAGTCGCAAAACCGGTCGGGAGAAGTCGCAAATCATGTCGCAAAACCAGTCGCAAACCTAGTCGCAAACATAGTCGCAAACATAGTCGCAAACCTAGTCGCAAAACCGGTCGGGAGAAGTCGCAAAACCGGTCGGGAGAAGTCGCAAATCATGCCGCAAAACCAGTCGCAAACCTAGTCGTAGAATCAGTCGCAACTTCGTCGCCACAACAGTCACAAACCCGTCGCTAAAGTAGCGACTACATTGCGACTGGACCGCGACTAAAAGAAAACAGTCGCAAAAGAGTAGCTGATTAGCGACTGCATGGCGACTAATTGATTTAGCGACGAGGTCTTATGCGACCACTTCTTTTAGTCGCAACACAGTCGCAATTATGTAAACGGCGACTGTTTAGCGACTAATACTGTAGTCGTGAATTCCCTGTTTTCTTGTAGTGATTTAATCACGATTATATAAATAAACAGTAAGAAACAGACGATTCATAAAACGATAAAGCAATAAAATAGATCTAAGGAGGCGAGATGAATCTCTTTCCTTAACTCTATGAATCTCCCGTAGTGCGACGGGTTTTTATAGATCCAAGAGTCCCAGGATACAACCAAAGTTTAACTGTATCATCTACACTTGATATCAGATCTGTAGACCATTATTCAACGATACTCTCGAATAGAAACTTACTTTAAGCAGTAGGGAATTGACAGAACTTCTGTTAGAACTTTTAGGTTGTGTTTTTTTGTGTTTTAGCTGATGATTTTTCCTGTGAAAATTGGCCAGTATATATAGGAGAGAGGCTAGGGTTTTTCCCAGACATAAACAAAATATTCCTCAGAATATTCTAGGAGGCTGCGATTTTTAAGTCGGCCCGTCGAGTATCGATCAATACCAAGGAGTATCGATCGATACCTCTAAAAGTCCATGAGCCCAATAGGGCCCAATGTGCGATCGACGAACGTGTGGTCTTTTCTTCTCTCATGTTGTTCATCATTTAAATTAATGACACAACCATTCCAAAATATATACACGAGAAAACATTTTTCGGTCAATGAAAACATTTCATTAGAAAGAGCTTAACTCATTTCTTTTCACACTAACACAATTTTATCAAGCCCTCAAGCTTTGACAAAAAATTAGTTCCAACATATATTGGCTGTAAAACAAACACATGTTAATAAGATTTCAAAAATAAAATATGGACATGTTCTATACACAAACTCAAGACCCACAATATATTCACATTTAGGAAGCCATACACAAACTGTGTTTTCTGTTTGTTCATAACTTTGTTTTTCAATGTGTAAGAGATTCCGCCGTATTCTATAATATCTATACGTTTTGATTGTTGATTGTTGGAAAGAAAATCTGAACAGAGTTAAAATTCCTTAGAAAATTAATATTAATAACAACCCAAAAGCAATGGTGGACGATATTAATAATCCCGACATTATTCATCCTGTCGATACTGTTCATCACGTTGACACTGTACAATCGAAGACAATATTCATCACCTGATATTTAGTAGATAACTATTTGGTTAACTTGCTAATTAAATATGTTATCATGTTAACCCAATTAACATATAATATGTTAACGTGCTAACAATAATATCTGAAACTTGTAATGTGTTAACAATAATATTCGATATTTGATAACGTGTTAACCCAATTAACATATAATATGTAACGTGTTAACACAGTATGATAGCGTGATAACGATAATATATGAGAGTTGTTAACGTGTTAACACAAATATCTGATACTTGTTATATGTATCATATATTATTGTCAGTACGTTAACATACTATGTTAGCGGGTTACAAGTTTCATATATTATTGTTATTCCGATGATGAATAGTATCGTCGACTTTGGATGAAAAATGTCGGCGGAATTATTAGTTGCTAAATAGTGTCGACGGGATGTTGGATGAATAATGTCGACTGGATGAACAATGTCATGATTATTAGTATCGTCGACTTAGGATGAACATTGTCACGCGAGATGAACATTGTCACGCGAGATGAACAGTGTCGCACGGGATGGTAGATGAACAGTGTTGACAAGACGATGAAATTATTATTATCGTCAACTTTGGATGAACAGTGTCGGCAAGATGGTGGATGAACAGTGTCGCTAGTTTTATTAGTTGCTAACATAGTTTACAGCAGTTTTCAAGTCAAATGACATTGTTGTAATTATTTGAAATAGAAAAATATATTTATGGTGTAATTTTATTTATCTTTCTACTTACCTAAATTTGAAATATTTTTTTTTCAAAAACTAATTTTGTTAATAATTAATACTACTTACTCATATTACCCTATTATAAACAGCCGGTATGTTTTACTGAAGCCCAAATGTACAATCTCTATAATATTATTTAAGAAAACATTTTTAAAAATGAATTTTGTTTTGTAAGTTATTACATGAAAATACCATTACAAATAACAAAGAATAATTGAAATAGGAAAGGATATAATAGTCTTATTAAATTATTGATTAGAATATGAAAAGTATATATTTTGCATTAAAAAAGTTATTATTATTTCATTTCTTAATTATTTTTAATACTATATATTTTAAAATAATAATCAATTAATATATATTCAAATAAAAAAAACTATTCAAAATCTTGCTATATTTTTCACTATAATTTATTATATTTTATTTGAATATATATCAAAACAAAAGTTGAAAAATATTTTATTAATTTTATAAAAAGTTAGACACAAGAAAAATATTTTGTTTTTAAGAGTTCGTAAACTAACCACAAAAACTAGAGTCATTTAACGATGCATATTAGAGTTATGTTTTTAAAATTATAAGTTTTTGTGGGTTAACCCGAATAACATTTTAGTTCACTGCAAAACGGGTTAAATAAACAAATTATTACAAATTGACAACTTTATCTATAATCAATAATCATTAGTTAGTTATATTGTAAAATTCAAATAAAATCAATTTTCTTAAATTTCAAAACAATTTTGTTAAAAAAAATTACTCTGCGCTATAATTAGCGCTGATTAAATCCTAATTTATCTTATTTGAGCATCATGTCTTTTTATTTTCATGCTAATATACCAAATAACATGTATTTTTTCTTTTCATGTTATTCATGTATTTATTATTGATATATGATCGCTATTTCACCAAATAACATGCTAATATACCAAATGTCATGCTATTTTATAAAATCACACAATTTCGCAAAGATGTAGAAAAATATGTTTGTCAAATCGCTAAAAAAATCACATTTTCCCTTATTTACTATTTTGCCACCATAGTCATTTGCTTAATTTATGATCAAAATTAAGCTATGTACCTAATTAACCCTAGTTTTGTTTATAATATAGTTTTGCCATTTCACCATAAAAGTGATATATATATATATATATATATATATATATATATATATAATTTGAGTTTAGAGAAAATGTAGTAATACTTGATATTCTATAAAATTTGCTATAAACAATTAATAATTGATTTGAATGTATATTTATGAAATGGACAATTTTTATTGAAATATTGTTGAATATATGGTTAAGCTTGTTTATCATATAGTAATATTGTTGAGTTAAATGATTAATGAAAGTGATTTAATACACGAAAAAATAAGATACTTTTTTTGTGTGTGTGATGGCCTACTTAATTAGTTTATACTTTTTTTTTAGTTTTTTTTAATTTGCGAGCTGATCTTTGAAGAAATATAGATAAAATATAGATAAATATGAACAGAAAATGAGGGTCTGTAAATGAAAAAGGTTAGTCTTTACAAGATGATAGAGAGATACTAAAATATAAGGGAGATTTGGTTTAATATTTCAAAAAAAAAAATTATATATTTTAAAAACTAACCCATGTTTTTTTTTTTTGAAAACTAACCTTTTTCTATGTAAAATAACCTAAATACCTAGATAAATCAAACATAGACATTGTTTTGAAATCTAATTTTATTATTTTGATTAATTTAAAAATAAAGAAAAATATATCATTTCAATCTTGTTACATTTCCAATATATTTATAAAGAAAAATATATCATTTTCAACACACAAAATCTAAAAAATAATGGATGTAAACAAACAAACAAAAGTCGATCATTCATGGAATAAAATATTATTAAATTTTATAACTTATTTTAGTCTGTGAACGCAAGACTTATGATAACAGAGCAGATAGTATGAACATATGATAATCATTATGAACGTACGACTTCACAAACATGTTTTTTTGTATAATTTCTTGTGCGTATGGTGATGAATATATGAGTAGATTTTCATACCAATTTGTGTATATCTAATAAATATATTTATATCTAATAAATATATTTATATCTAAATATAAATTGTAATTAAAATAAATTTATTTTATTCTAGTAGATATATATATATATATAATTATTATTGAATATTTATTTTACAATATATAATTTTATTCTAAAAATTAAAAATAAACATTTTTTGTAATTGTAAATTCTCAAAATTCATGATGGGTATAATTTTCTTTTTACCTAATAAAGAAGTTAGTTTTCAAACTTTTTAAAACATGGGTTAGTTTTCAAAATATATAAAAATTTGGAATATTAAATCAAATTTCCTCAAAATACAAAGTCTTCTTTTATTTATCATAGAAATTCTCAACTTGAGCTTAAAATGGTTGGTAAGTTGTATATATGGTACTTCTATATAAATCGAAAAGCTAACCGTACAAAAAGAAACCAAATATCTTGGGATTTATTTAATTTGGTCTCACGTTATATTGGACCAAAAAGTGTTAAGTTCAATAATAAATAAACATAAAATATAAAAATAAAAGTGATTCAAATGGTGAGTGAGATTCGAATAGTGTTTAAAAGATTCAGTCTAGCAGCTAAAATATTTCGTAGGCTGCAACAACCTACGAAATATTATGTTCGTTTAATTTATTAATTCGCATTATGTTCGTTTAAATTATTAATTAGTAGTACTCCTGTTCAATAGTATTTGGCAATTAGTAGACATAATTATGTCGGCGGCAAAAGAAAACATAATTATGTCAATAACTCTTTGAGTTTGTGAGTTATTATTATTATATTTTTGTCTAAAATATTATTTTTTATTCAAATTTTGGAGTGTTACACATGAAGCTGACCGACTAAAGAAACTTTCCTTGGAGGTAAAAGTCATACAAGCCACACTAGAATTACTATGTCACACTAGTGACAACCAAAAGCCATAAAAACCATTAGATCCACACAAAACCACAGCAAAAAAAAAATACAACATTGGAGACATTTTGTAGATGAATTCCTTGAAAGAGCAAATTTGTCTTGAGAGTATACAGAGAGACACACCAAACCGTTGCCTAGAGAGTGCAGTTGGACATAGCAAAATCCATATACAGAAGATAACCAAAGATTGAACCCAAAACGATTTTTGAGTTCATCTCGTGTATTTCTTCATTATATTTTGTGTAACTATAGTGACTATTCCCTCCAATTTAAATAAGTGTCGTTTATTTTTTTGTTTATAAGAAAATAAATATAGTTTTATAATTGTAATGTAATTTTTCCTACTTATTTATCTCTTTTACTTTTAATTAAGTTAAGGGAAATATTAGATACTAATTGTTTAGGGAATTTTCTGTCCTTTCAAGGACAAGTCTCCAACAAAATGAGAAGTGACGTATAGGCCCGGAAAACACGATGGTAGTGTGTTTTCCGAAGGCTCTCCGATGCACAAGTCAGGAAACTATAAAGAAAGACACATAGTGGATCGTCGGAAAACAGGGTGAAGAAGAGTGCCTATTGGGTCCGAAAGAAAGGACAGATCCACAACGGACTTTAGATGGTGGGCTTTTTGTGGTAAAAGAGAATAAAATAAGAGTTTGGGTGAGAGAGCTTCACGGTGTAGGAACAACGTGAAGCTGACCAGAGAATGGTCGGAAGAGAGACTTAGAGTCCCGAAAAAGAAATGAGAGATATGTGTTTAGAAGTGTATAGCACGATATATCTCAACAAGTTAAAGAAAAATATGAGAAAATCGTGAACCTCTTTCTCGTTGGAGGAAGGGAACTATTTACAGAGTTTTAACTGACCTGGGTTTGGATACCGGGTCGGATCCTTAGCCATCGGGTTATCTGGTCGGGTTACGAATCCATTGAATGGGTCGTGTACCCAGTACTCGTCTGATTTCTCACCTACTTTCCATGACCGTATTCGCCAGCTGCTAGATCAATCCCTTCTACGTCGATATCTCTCTCAATGTACGACTTGGAAGCGGCGGATCAAACGCGGTATGGTTGTCTCCCATACTGTCGCTCTTTTCTATGCTCTGTGTGTAGTCAATTTCACCTATCAGATATAAGTAGAAGGAATTAACTGCATGTTTCGTAGATTGTCAGTAGTATGGGCATTGATTTGAATATATTCTTATTGCCCATTAGAGGGAAAACTACACGAATTAAACTGTTCATTCCCGCCTATATAATTTACATACCTGGCCCGAATCCCTTGATACCAGGGATCGGGCTGCAGGGGTTGTCTAGTCTCCGAGTCTTCTGCTCCCAGTAACATGTGAATGTCATTCTTCCCAAGTCTCGCGAAATCTAGATTACTGGCACCTCTGGGAGGCTGGGAAGGGTGACCTATCCTCCTCCTTTCCCTTCAGTCCCTAACCTCTTCGCACTTGACAGTGTGGCCTGCACTGTCATATACGGGGAGCCCAGGGGCCGGTGGCAATGCCAGATCTCTTGATTCCGTAGGTTCTAAAGCCTAGTGCAAAAGCATGGGTTATTTGGGCCGTAGGCCCAAATAAGGTCAAATTTGACCCAAAGGGGTCATACTTGCAAAAAAGCCATAGACAACACATGTTTCCTCACAATTCGTCCACGTAAGAAGGTACGTATTTATCCCAAACACTACTAAAATATAATTTTAATAGTCAAACAAATATATAATTGAATATTTAACGCTTTTCTTAAATTCTGTGAAAATTGTCCAACCGATATTTAATATGAAATGGAGAAAATATATAATTTCCTCGCTGAAAACAATGATCACACACGCTACAAGATTATTGAGTTCACTATAGTCCATTTTCACTTAATAATCTATTACTAATAAAAGTTAATGCTATAGGTCTCTACGAACGTGCACATAAGATTTTAAATGACTAGTTAAAATATACCAAATCAACATTTTAATTAAATTTTAAATAATGTCACAAATTCCAAAAAATCGTGTATCTTAAAATGGAAATAAATATAAAAAACTACATTAACAAAAGAAAAAAAATCAAAAAAAGAAATAAATATCAAAAGAGCTAAATGAACAAAAGAAAAAATTATTTAAAAGGAAATTAACACGATATCTATGCTAGTTCTATGGAAAATCAACATAAAAAGCTTAACAAAAAAAGGAATTATATGTTAAAATAAAATATTTTATTAATAAAATTTAATGTTATATGCATCTAAAGATGTCCACATAGAATTTTAAATGACCAATTAAAATATGTCAAATCAGCATTTTAATTAAATCTTAAATAATATCAAAATTTCCAAAAAATCGTCTCTTATAATGGAAATAAATATCAAAAAATATAAATTAACAAAAGAAAAAATCATTTAAAAGAACATTAATTTGATATCTATGATAACTCTATGAAAAATCAACATAAAAAGCTTAACAACCAAAAAAAAGAAAAAGAAAATTATATGCAAAAAAATCGTGTCTCTTAAAATAGAAATAAATATCAAAAGAGCTAAATTAACAAAAAAAAATATATATATATATATATATATATATATATATATAAATAAATATAAAACGAGCTAAATTGACCCAAAAAAAAATCTTTAAAAGGAAATTAACTTGATATTTATGCTAACTCTATGGAAAATCAACATAAAAACTTAACAAAAAAAAATTATGTCAAAATAAAATCTATTACTAATAAAAGTTGATGCTATATGTCTCTAAGGGTATTAATTTTGCCTACTTAATTGTCTTCTTGATCAAAGCTATGCTCTGATGGAATAAAAAAAAATGGCATGAGAAAGAATTCACCTATGGATTGAGAAAGACTACTATAATGAAGGAAAAATGACTATGTGTAAACCAATCTTCTAAGATATAAAATAATGTTTGTTACTTCAATACTATTTACAATGACCCCTAAGTATGAGAATTAAATCATCATCACTTATGTTTATGATCTCATCGAATAACCATTGAAAAGTTACCACAACTAATATTTCACCAGACAAAATTCATGCTTCTATCTCTCCAATGTAAAATTTACAAAAAAATATATTTACTTTGTCGGTTTTTTTGTTATTATTTCATATCATATTCATATATTTTTTTGGTTTAAAAATTGATTTTTTCATAGATATAAGAGCAAGAGTTGTGTTTATTACATTGCTTTTCGATTTGTAGATTAAATTAAAAATTTGTAATGATTAAAATAGTTAAGGAAGGAAAATAATTTTTGACTTTTTTGCTTTTTTTTTGTTGTTTTAATATAAAACATATATAACGAGAATGGAAATGAATATGATAAAAAAACTTATTCACTCTGATTGGAAAAGGTAAGGTACAATCATTGAAAAATCATTTAAAAGTTACCACAACCAATATGATACCAGACAAAAGTCCGGTCTTTACATCTTCAAGATAAAACTGACAAAAAATTGGTGATCTTTTGTGATTTTAAATTAGTTTCAAAATCAAAGTTGTCATGAATGTGAAACCAAGAGTTGTGTTTATTAGTTTTTTCAATTTAGTAGATTAAATCAGAAATTTGTATTGGTTAAATTAGCTAAGGAAAGAGAATAACTTTATAACTTTTTTTGTTGTTTGCATAGAAAACATATATAATGAAAATGAAACTGAAAATGATTTAAAAAACTTATTTTCTTGATTTAAAGAAGTGATGTATAATATTTTATCTTCGTGTCAATACTATGGTTATTAAAATAGCATTTGATTACTTTATTACATTTTTAGTTGACTTTGATATATTAACTTATAAATGTTCGACCATATAATACGCTTTTCAAATGGAACATATATAGATTCAAAACAAAACCGTTGTAACCTCAGTAACTATATACTCCAATTTTTTTTAATATATATTATTACAATCACCATTATACATAAAATAATATCTCAATAAATAGAATTACTCGCATATAATATTTATCAAAATAGTATTAAAAACAATACTCACGCGTAGCGTGGATGCAAAACCTAGTCTATTACTAATAAAAGTTGATGCTATAGGCCTCTAAAGGTGTCCACGTAGGATTTAAACAATCAATTTTATTGGTCCACATCAGCGTTTAGAATAAATTCATACTTGCCAAATATAAAACAGGAAAAACGTCAAAAACCACAAATAATAGAAATTACACAAAATAATGAGTTTTAAAAAATAAGAAAATCTTGTCTTAGTTTCATATTCTATTAAATTCATTACATATTGATATATTGTCTTGATTACAAATTAAATTGGAAATGAATCCCATAGCAAGAGTTGTGCTTATTAATTTGTTTTCGACTAATAATTAAATGTTCAGATAGAATTTTAAACAACCACTAATAATTGTCTACTTAAGCTTTTGTATCGAATATATTTGAACATTAAATTTGTTAAGTTGATATTGTTTGATGATAAAGCGATAAACAAAAATTAAAAAATTGATGATATATGCCTTTAAGGGTGTCCACATCAGTTTTTAAATCAATTTTATTGGTCCACATCAACATTCAAAATTTTAAAAGTTTCCAAATTCTAATATGATTAAAACATTATGTATAAAATTTCCATTAACAACAACAAACCAACATGCAATTAAATTAGGAAATTTTTTAATTTAAAATAGTGATCTAAATTATATAAATATAAAAATAAATATAAGCGTAAAATCTATTTACATGTGTATATACGCACACATATAGAGAGCTCTTTGTTTATTATGTTGGAATAATTTTATCACCATTTTTGTTACAAAAATGATTTATTATCTATAAAAATATATATGTTATTTATCAAAGTTGAATTTATTTGATTCTAAGGCTTTCCATATATAATTTTAAGTAACCAATAATTATAATCTACATTAGCATCTAAAGTTTTGCCACACGTCCATAAAAATTTTACACATGATCGCATGGAATAGATAGTGCAGAAAGGATCGAAAAAATTACATTTTCATATTCGGATGGGTATTGTCATAGATTAATGTAGGAGTTCTTTGTTTTGAGTTGTTCTATTTGTTATTCATTTTTCTGAAATTTTATGTAAGTTGTATTGATTTTGCCTACTTAATTGTTTTCTTGATCAAAGCAATGCTCTGATGGAATAAAAAAAAACAGCATGAGAAAGAACTCACCCCTGAATTGAGAAAGACGACTATAATGAAGGAAAAATGACTATTTGTAAACCAATATTCTTAGATATAAAATAATGTTTGTTATTTCAATATTATTTGCAATGACCCCTAAGTATGAGAATTAAATCATCATCGCTTAGGTTTATGATCTCATCGAAAACCATTGAAAAGTTACCACAACCAATATGTCACCAGACAAAATTCCGGCTTCTATCTCTTCAAGGTAAAATTTACAAAAAGTATATTTACTTTGTCGGTTTTTTGTTATTATAATTTTGTTTTTAAGTTCATTCCATATCATTTCATATATTGTTTTGGTTTCAAAATTGATTTTTAATAGATACGAGAACATGAGTTGTTTTTATTACATTACTTTTTGATTTGTAGATTAAATTGAATTTTTGTATTGATTATAGTAGCTAAGTAAGAAGAATAATTTTTGACTTTTTTTGTTTTTTTGTTGTTTTTATAGAAAACATATATAACGAGAATGAAAATGAATATGATGAAAAAAACTTATTCACTCTGATTGGAAGAAATAAGGTACACTCATTAAAAAATCATTTAAAAGTTACTACAACCAATATTCTACAAAGCAAAAGTCCGGTATTTACATCTTCAAGATAAAACTGACAAAAAATAGTTGATCTTTTGTGATTTTAAATTAGTTTCAAAATTAAAGTTGTCATGAATGTGAAAGTAAGAGTTGTGTTTATTTTTTTTTCTTTTTCAATTTAGTATATTAAATCAGAAATTTGTATTGGTTAAATTAGCTAAGGAAAGAGAATAACTTTGAACTTTATTAATTTTTGTTGTTTTCATAGAAAACATATATAATGAAGATGAAACTGAAAATGATAAAAAATACTTAGTTTCTTGAATTAAAGAAGTGATGTATAATATTTTATCTTCATGTCAATACTATGATTATTAAATAGTATTTGATTACTTTGTTACACTTTTAGTTGGTTTTGGTATAATAACTTATAAATGTTCGACCATATAATATGTTTTTCAAATGTGACATATATCAATTCAAAACAAGACCGTTGAAACCTCACAAACTATATATAATTACTGAGATTAAAACTGCAATATTTTTAATATATATTATTACAATCACCATTATACACAAAATAATATATCAATAAATATAATTGCTCGCATATGATTTTTATCAAAATAATATTAAAACCAATACCCACGCTAACCTATTTTTATACCAATAAAAGTTGATGCTAAATACATCTAAGGGTGTCCACATAAAATTTTAAACAATTGATTTTATTGGTCTACATCAACATTCAAAATTAAGAAAGTTTTCAAATTCAAATATTTTTATTAGTAAAAATATAAATTATAAGGAAATTATGTATAAAATTTCCATTAACATCAAAAAGTCAACATAATATTAAATTAGAAAAAAATTCTTAATTTAAAATAGTGGTCTCGATTATATAAATAACTAAAAATAAATACAATAGTAAAATCTCTTTTTATTATGATGGAATAATTTACAATCATAATTGTTACAAAAATGATTAATTATCTATAAAAAAAATATATCAAAGTAAGAAAAAATATATATGTTACTTATGAAAGTTAAAGTTACTTTATTCTACGGCTTCTACATATGATTTTAATTAACCAATAATTATAATATACATTATCATCTAAATTTTGCTCATGTTCAAAAAAACTTTCCACACGATGTCATGGAATAGATAGTGCACAAATGATAGAAGAAATTATATTTTTATATTCAGATTGGGATTGCCATAGAGGCATAGATCAATGTAGGATTACTTTGTTTTTAGTTGTTCTATTTGTTATTCATTTTTCTAAAATTTTATGTAAGTTGTATTGATTTTGCAAACTTAATTGTCTTCTTGATCAAAGTTACGCTATGATGAAATATAAAAATAATAAAGAATGACATGAGAAAGAATCCATCCATGGATTGAGAAAGACGACTACAATGAAGGAAAAATGATCATGTATAAACCAATTTTTTCATATATAAAATAAAGTTTGTTACTTCAATAATTTTTGCAATGATCCATAAGTATGAGAATTAAATCTTCATCGCTTAGATATATGATCTCATCGAAGAACCAATATCACTTAATTGGGCCCATGTGGATGTTTCGGCCTTAGGACATGTCTTTCCTTTGCTCTTTTGAGCTTTTATAGTAATCTAATCAGTGTAAAAAACATATTTGTTTTCCAAATCTGAGAAAGGGAAAATGCCCTAACTTGAGAAAACATATTTGTTTTCCAAATCCTATAGCTTTATAAGTAGTTTTATGAATCGATTAAATTTCGATTAGATAATTCTTTGATTCTCAATATTATTTTGCTTATTGAAAAGAAAATGGGTATTTGATGAAATAGTCTCTACGGTGAACATTTCTAAATATCGACTTAATAATATTATATTCAAAACAAAGTTTACTTAACTCGCGTTAACTATATAGCGCATAGTATTTTTTTTTAAAAAATTGTTTTGAAGTTTAAGAAAAAATAAATTTATCTGAATTTTATAATATGTCTAACTAATTATTATATATAGAATGGTCAACCCGGACTAACCTGTTTATTTAAATCGTTTTGCAATGAACTAAAATATTATTCGGACTAACCCGCAAAAACTTATAATATTAAAAAGGTAACTCTAATATGCACCGCTTAATGACTATGGGTTTTGTGGTCAGTCCACAAACTCTTAAAAATCAATTTTATCGTGTGTAACTCTTTATAAAATTAGTAAAATATTTTTCAAACTTTTGTTTTGATATATATTCACATAAAATATAATAATCATAGTGAAAAATATTGCAAGATCTTTAATATTTTTTTTGAATATGTATGGATTGATTATTATTTAATTGTATTATACTAATAATTAAGAAACTAAATAGTAAATAACCTCTTTAATGAGAAATAAATACTTTATATTTTTTCATCATTAATTTTAAATGACAATTATATCATTTCCTATTTCAATTATCTTTTTTATTTGTAATGACATAATATGTAATATCTTACAAAACAAAGTTCATTTTCAAAAATATCTTCTTAAATAATATTATAGAGATTTGTAATATAAAAAAATTTAAAATATTTTTTAAAAATGGTATAATAGACGACAAAAACAAATTACACCAAATGCTATAAATAAAAGAATTTTACTAAAAGAACATTTTGATCTGAGCTGCTTTATTTGTCTTTCAGAAAAACAAACTTGCCTTCTAGTTGCAACAATTTTAATAACCGAAATGTCATCATCGATCGATTTTACCCTAAACTTATTTTAACAAAGTCATTTTCATCATCATAATTCACCACATTTGTATGACTAATGATATAAAAAAAACATTTTCCACGATACTTATTCTTATACCAATATCATAATCTGTATTACATATTTTATTTTTTTGTTAAACCGGAGAATTCCAAGCAGAAATCTAGACAAAGCATTTGAGGCTCATAGAAATTTAGGTTTTTCTGCCTCCAAATGTGTCTAAACTTTACCAAAGAAAGGCATTCAAAATAAACTATTCAACTAGTATGAAAAAGCAAGAACTATAGAGAAAGAAGATTCAACCAATATTATCACATGATGATGCAACATATATTGTCACATAGATTCTTCAAAAAACAAAAATTACTAGATTACCTTTTAATGGTAACTTACAAGTATCTCTTAGAACATATAGTATTTCACAAACTTTTCAAAACCATACAAGTCTTGAAAGCTTCTTTATTGATTTCCTTACAAGGAACCCTAAAACTCTTTTTTCTTAGAAACTTTTAACACTACAATGCATCGATTTCTAAGGAGGTAAACAGACCTATATTTATAATGACATGTCAAAACCCTTTTCCTAATTCTATCCAAATTAGGAAAAAACCAATTTCCTTATTTCTAAAAACTTTTTTTTTTCCTTTGATGTCTTCATTTTTTCTTTGATATCTTCATTTTTTCTTTGATATCTTTAGGTCGGTGATTGTAGACTTCGATTCCATCTTGGAATAACTTGTCCAACTCAGCTACAAGTCTCCACGACAGCTTTCCTCTCCACGTTAGCATTCCCTTAGATTTTAGAATCATGTGATACATCATGTGACTATGTGTTGTTGAGACATAAACTTCTGTAACATGAATCTCTACAGCTTCATACTAGACCACCATCACTTAAGTAATTTTTACTACATATTTAAATTTATTTGATAAATGGGTCAAACATATTCAACAATACATACTCAATTATAAAATTACTAGATTAGGATATGTGTATACGCGAGTTTATAGTTTAATATTTTATAACCTGTAAAAAAGAAACTATAAATGAAAAAATAGAAAAAACATTAAACCTCCCGTGAAAAGAAATAATATAAGGTTGAAACCGGAAACGCGAAACCACATATAGAGAAACCTAACAATTATTTATCATTTTGATTCTCCTATATTTAATTATATTATTTAGTTTTAATTAATTTTTTTACATATTTCTAAACATTTAATTTTTCATGTTCTTATTCGAATGATATTTATTTTGTATTATTTAAGACTAATATATTTATTTTACCATACAAAACCAGAATCAGTTTTTTTTATCAACTTTACCTTTTAAGATAGATATAAATATTCTATTTTTTGTTAAGTAACTTTACTTTTTAAAATTATGATTCGGTTATAAAATTTTCCAAATTTTTATTTTTTTCCTTTTTAATTAATTTTGATTTTTATGATAAATTTACATTTTCATTTTTTGTTTGTTTTTGTTTAGTATTTAGGATTAAATCAATTATAACGTTTTTTATTGTTAATATTATATGTCAAAATCTAATTGAATTTTTTGTACACATGTCAAAATCTGTTCAATTAACTTGACACGTGTCACGATCATGTGAGTTACCAACTTTGAAACATTCAACTTTATATAATAAGAAGATAAACTTTTAAATGAAAAATTTCTTACATCCAACTTTAATTTTAATGTGAAACATTCAACTTTAAGATAAACCTTTTTAATTTTAAACATTCAACTTAAACTGCTTTTGACTAAGAAATCAACGGTGGTAGATGCACGACGGCCTTGCAAATCAAATTTAATTCATAAATATAGTGTGTTTGGTGGCGCATGAGCTTATTTAACGCCATACATCCTCTATGGCTCCTCTTACGTTCAAGTAGTCAATTAATTATTTTATCTCTTTATTTTCTTCTTCTTACAATCATTAGGATTTGCAATATGTATGTATACACATGTAGAGAGAATGCTCTAATCTATTGCATGAGTGGGGTATTCAAGTGACTTCCGAAAAGGCAGGAGCCAAATAGAATAAAGTTTAGATTCCACTGCACATTGGAGCTCGAAAAAATATACATTAAAATTAAAAAGGTTTACAGTTGAAAATTTTAAATGAAAAATTTCTTATATCCATCACATTCTAATAGCACTTTTAAAGTCTATTCAATTGAAAAGAAAAAAATAAACAGAGGAAGATGGGGAATATGGGTGTATTAGGTGTATACAAATTATGAATGCATGTATGGATTATGATATCCGATGTCCGATGGTTATAGTTTAAACTCTGATCACACGTTATTTTGCGGGAGCACGAAAATCTATGTCCGATGGTTATAGTTTAACTTTTTTATTTTATTTAAATCTAGGTTAATTTGCGGATCTAGTCAAATCTGATTCATGTAATAAGATCATTCTCTTTTGTTTGCATATATAGTCAACAAGATGTTTGTGAATCACGTAATTTTGTGTCTGTTTAGCATTTATATTCCTTTTCTCACATTTTTTTTTATCAATAGACTAAATACCTATACCAATTTGGTAAACCAAATCGGGGTATTGAGTTTACATAAATAAAATTTGATGGGTACACTTGATATATCATAGTTTTTACTCTATTTAAACCATGATATAAATCCTTTTTATAGAGTCTTTATAGTATTTTGGAGTCTTTTAAAGTCTTTTACAGGTTATAGCACGTTGGGAGCATTATTGGAGATATTGGAGCTTTCTGGAGCATTCTGGAGCATTTGGAGCAAAGCAGAAGTTCGTGTTGCTGAGAACCCGATATGAAGCCTTGGTATCGATCGATACTGGCTAGTATCGATCGATACCCGTCGAGAAAACAGAAGGATCACGACTTATTGAAGAGTTGAAGAATTGCAGAATTGGCCCAGAAGACTTTGATATTTACAAGATGGCCCAGAACGTGTTTTAGCTATATAATTAGGTTTTTCAGCCATTTTAATGGCTATGCTTTATTTTACTTTGGTTTGAGAGAGACAAGTCTGAATCTCCCTTCGTCCGAGATCAGATCTCAAAACCTCTTGTTACTCTTTCTATTTAATTGATGATTTATTAAGTTATGTTGATTGTTTCATTCTCCATGTCTGAGTAAATCCACTTTAGGTTTAGGGTTTTCTAATAAAGGATTTCTTTGAATGCTAGGTTGATTATCTGTTTAGGATTCACCATCTGAATTAGTTCTTCACCATAGGTTGTTCTCAAAGCTAATTCTAGGTTGACGAATCTGGAACTTAGATCTTAGGATAGTTGATTAGGCACGACAGTGCGATTAATTACCTGATAGAACCTTAGGTGAGCAAATTGATTATTCGCAAAGAGATTTGGTTTAATTGATTTTTGAACATATCAAACCTGATATTAAAGCTGATTTAGACTTTAGGATTCGCAAAGAGATTTGGAATTCCTAGGATTTAGATTTAGATAATTCTCGCAACGACAGTTGGTTAATTATACCTTAGTGATTTAAGTTCAAGAACTGCGCTAAATCTGAATCCTGCTAGTTAGTTTATCTGCATTCATTGATTTCCTGAGAAATACCCTGGGCCTATATTTCCTCCAATTGAATTACAACTCTTTTAATTTCTGCACTGCTTTCAATTACATCTCTTAGCTTAGCTTAATTCGATACTATACAATCTATTGTGTGATTTCTTTGAGTCTTTGTGGTTCGACCCCTAGCTATACTATAACTACTGCTTTAGTACTTTTAGGGTATTAATTTGAGCATATCAAATTTGGCGCCGTTGCCGGGGACTCAATTTCGCCTTTAGATTTTAGCTGTCGAGTTTCGACTAAGTTCGTCGGTATCGATCGATACTCACTAGTATCGGTCGATACTCAGGCGACTCTTTTGTTGATATCGATCGACACCACTTGGTATCGATCGATACTCAACGTATTTTTTTGGTTACTCACGTGCCTTGTCTAGTGTTTTGTTTTCAGGTGTATGCATGTTCGTGAAACCAGGAGCAACAAGAGCACTCAGCTAGTTGAACTGTCACTGGAACAACTAGCGCTTGTGGAACGCACAAACAGAAAGACAAAGCAAACATCAGGGATGAATAACCCAATGGTTTTAAGAGCTGATGAAGCTAGAGTTCTGAGAGACCAAAAGGGTCATGTGTGCAATGAGGGAGGGCAGCGACTCGATGAAGCTGGAAACGTCGTTGTCCCTGCTGCTGTTATTGAAATTGTCGCGCCAGCTGGGCGCGCCAACGTTGGGAATGCTGTAGGTGATCGAGTTAGGACACTTGGCGAGCACAACAGACCCGATCAGTTCTATGGCAATCGATCTGCGATTCACATCCAAAATTTTCAGAGGAACGATTTCGAGCTGAAGCCTGCGTACTATGCTCTCGTGAGTCAGAGTCCTTTCCATGGCCTACCTCATGAGCATCCCATGGATCATATCGAAAGGTTCGAAGACTTGGTCACTGGTATGAAGTACAATGGAGTGCCCAATGAGTTCCTATTCTGCAAATTCTTCCCGTACTCTCTTGGTGGGGATGCTGCTTATTGGTTGAAACAGTTAGCTCCTGATTCTCTAACTACATGGGATGAGACGAAGAATGTGTTTCTGATAAATTTCTACGATGATGCGAGATCTGAAGAGCTCATGAACAAAATCTCTTAATTTTCTCAAGATCCGACAGAAACATTCAAGGCTGCTTGGATTCGTTTCAAGTCTTATCAGAGAGATTGTCCGCACCATGGGTTCTCTCAGGTTCAGCTGCTGGGCATTTTCTACAAAGGGATTGATTGGAGGTACCAGATGGGTATGGATGCTGCGAGTAATGGGAACTTCAACACCAAGTATCCAGATGATGCGGTTGTGCTGATTGAGAACTTAGCGTCTAGCAATAGCACCAAGAATGCTGATTTCGAGAGGAAGAAGCAAGCTGCAGGAATTGATGGGTCTCAGATTGCTGAAGTTCAAACGAAGCTGGATATTTTGCTTGGGAAGTCGAAGAAGACTGTGCACTTTGCTGATGGAGTCAATAATATCGGTGGAGATGAAATGGAAGATTGTAACTATGTTGGTGGTTCTGGATTTCAGGGTCAGCAATTTGGGTATAACAACAACCGGAACTTCAGTAACAACACTCGCAATTACGGGAACTCTTTGTATCAGCCCATCTTTTCAAAGTCCATGGATAATAAGATGGAATCCATTCTTGAGCAGATCTTTAGGGACAGCAAAAACTGCAAGTGGATTTCAATGGGAAGATTGACCATCTGTACACTGATCTCAATGGGAAGATTGACCACCTGAATGGGAAGATTGAAGCTGTCTACCTTTGTCAGAGGAAGCTGGAAACTCAGGTCGCTCATACCGCATCAGCTGTGCAGAGGCAGGAAGGTTTTCTTCCAGGGAGAACTGAAAATCCAAGAGCACACGTCAATGCGATATCCTCAAGTGCAGAAAATTTTGATGAGGATCCTGAAATCGCCAAGGCATCGATCGATACACCCAAGTGTCGATCGATGCCGGTTACAATTCTGAAACGGGATACTTCCAAAACTCGTGTATCGATCGATACCCCATTGGTATCGGTCGATACTGAGGAGATTTTTGAGGAGACACCTGAGATTTTGACTATAGTGCCTAAAGAAGTTGCAGAACGAGTGTATATACTCAGGATACCTTATCATATGCCCCATATTATGACAAGGAAGGAATGGGAGGATGCTAGATGCAAGGCTTTGCTGGATAAGCAGAATGTGGAGCTTCCTTCTGATGATGATGTATCTTCCAGGGACGATTCAACTGTAATAGTATCGATCGATACCATGCCTGGTGTCGATCGATACCCCTCGCAGATTAAGCCAGAAACTGTGAAAACACCTGAATTGATCGAATAAAGAGTTCGCAAGCCCAAGAAGCTGAATCCTATTCCTCGACACCTTAGAGATCCCATTTCTCCAAAGCAGCTGCGTGGATTTGAGAAGATGGTACAAAGGATCTCCAATGAATCGTCTTTTGAAGAAGCTCTAGAGTCCCGTCCTCTGCTAAGTCACTCCAAGGATTGCAGAGAAACTGAGGAAGAGATTAAAGCACTCTTCATTAAGGCCAGAGGTACACCACCTCCACTGAGACAGTTGACTAAGAGGGAAGACCCATGAATATTCTCAGTTCCATGCTGTATCTCTGGAGTTGAATTCAAAGAGTCTCTCGTTGACTCAGGAGCCTGCGTCAATGTCATGTCAAGAGCAATTGCAGAGAGATTGGGAGCTGATATTCAACCTCCCAAGACATCTATCACATTCGCGAACTCTTCAACCTCAACTCCATATGGTGCAATCACTGATTTGATGATCACAATAGAAGATTGCCTGGTTCCTACTAATTTTCAGGTTGTAGATATGAGTGCAATATCTCGTACGAAATTGATTCTTAGAAGACCGTTCATGGCTACGGTTGGTGCCATTATGGACACACCCAGCAAGCACATCTCGTTCTCATACATTAATAAGGAGGTGTACTACAAAGCCATCCCTAGAGGAACTCCCACACGTACCTCTTGCATAGATGCTATAATAGGAGCGATATTGGTACAAGATCTTTTGGAAGAACCTCCTGACAAGCCAACTGTCATAGACGATTCAGTTGAACTGACCAGCATCCCCAAGAAAGTTGTCAATGAGGCTAAGGCAACAAAGAAGAAGGCCAAAAGCAAAAAGGTCGAAAATCCCCATGTCACTTTGATACCTTAGAAGTGCGATGGAGACTCGATTGAGTACAAGGTGAAGTGCAAAGGAGCCTCGAAGCCATTCTCTAAGGCTAGGGTCCTTCTCACTTCGGAGTTGAAGGAGAAAGGAAAAGAGTTTGTGGATGGCATGTTGAGCAGAACTCTGAAGCTAGCAATTTCAAGTTGTGGAGCCTGTTTCGGTGCAAGCTCCCATTCTTATCCTGCCTGAGGGCGTTACAGTCAAGCTACTGACATTAAACGAGCGCTTAGTGGGAGGTAACCCACTGGTGAGTCTATATATATAAATATTTTCTTTTTATTTTTCGTTTTGTGTCAGGATAAACAATGAGCAAACTCGAAATCGCCTGAGTGTCGATCGATACCCTTCAGTATCGATCGATACCCTACGCGATTGAGAAAGGTTCATGTCGATTTAAGTCTGGTATCGATCGATACCAGGCTATGTGTCGATCGATACTCAATGTTCCAGCACGGTAACTTCTTGTTTTCCCCATTTATATTCTATTCTTTTGTTTTCTTTCACTGACTCTAGGCTAGATAACACTAGGGACAGTGTTGTTCAAGTCTGGGGGAGGTGTCTGCTGACATTTTTTTTGTTTTTCTTAGAGTCAGTTGTTTTATCGAGTCAAAGTCGTTTTATTGAGTCAAAACTTGTTGGAGATGATGATCATGTGCTTGAACCTATTGATTTGATTTTGTTTTTGAGTGACCAGTGTTGCAGGATCAGTTCTAGATCGACTAATGAAAAATCCAAGGACTGACCAGTTGACTAGAAAACATCCATGTCTCCAGCAGAGATCTTCTGAAACCTGAGCCAAATTTATGCACTTCATCAATGTGGTTAGTGTTTTTAGAGCTTGATTCATCATTCATATCTGATAAAGGAACCCATGTGTTTAGAGTAATAGTATCTCTCTCCCCTGTTATAAGTTGATAAATAAGAGCATAAAATATTGAAATGATTTTCTTCTGAGTAGAGGGCTAGGAAAATTTCCAGCGATCCCATTATTCTACTTAAGAAGGAATGATCACACAAAGGTTGAGAGCGAGGTTAGGAAAATTTCCCGTGATACCACTATTCGCCTAAACCTTTGATACATAGATAGAGAAGAACCGGGGATTCGGTGACAAACACCATCAGTACTCGCGTTTTGGACCTTGATGTGTATATGCAAAGCTGAATTTCAAAGAAAGAACATAATAAGAAATAAGTCTAGGGGAGAGAAATTGATACAAAAAGTGTGAAAAAGGGTGGTTCCTTGTCATGATATTGTATGGTAAAGAATCTAGAAGGTTCTTGAACATTGGCTGCAACGATGGAACTGGTGATGAGGGCTTTATTTGAACAATGCTGTGGGATAATGTGTGGAGTCTGGGAAAGCTGCGAATGTCTACGGAGAAGTACATGGTGGTTAGATCGAAAACTGGTTAAGTGACATTTGGGTACTTGGGAATAGGGTCATTTCGATGGTTCATGAACAGGTGAGTCTCCGTGTTTTCAAGCCTCTTTCTCTGGTTTAGTCTTCAAATTGCTTAAGGGCAAGCAAATGCTAAGTCTGGGAGAGGTTATATATCATGGTTTTTACCCTATTTAAGCAATGATATAAGTCCTTTTTATAGAGTCTTTATAGTATTTTGGAATCTTTTATAGGTTATAGCACGTTGGGAGCATTATTGGAGATATTGGAGCTTTCTGGAGCATTTGGAGCAAATCAGAAGCTCGTGTTGCTGAGAACCCGATATGAAGCCTTGGTATCGATCGATACTGGCTAGTATCTATCAATACCCGTCGAGGAAACAGAAGGATCGCGACTTATTGAAGAGTTAAAGAATTGCAGAATTGGCCCAGAAGACTTTGATATTTACAAGATGGCCCAGAACGTGTTTTAGCTATATAATTAGGTTTTTCAGCCACTTTAATGGTTATGCTTTATTTTACTTTGGTTTGAGAGAGACAAGTCTGAATCTCCCTTCGTCCGAGATCAGATCTCAAAGCCTCTTGTTACTCTTTCTATTTTATTGATGATTTATTAAGTTATGTTGATTGTTTCATTCTCCATGTCTGAGTAAATCCACTTTAGGTTTAGGGTTTTCTCATAAAGGATTTCTTTGAATGCTAGGTTGATTATCTGTTTAGGATCACCATCTGAATTAGTTCTTCACCATAGGTTGTTCTCAAAGCTAATTCTAGGTTGACGAATCTGGAACTTAGATCTTAGGATAGTTGATTAGGCACGACAGTGCGATTAATTACCTGATAGAACCTTAGGTGAGCAAATTGATTATTCGCAAAGAGATTTGGTTTAATTGATTTGTGAACATATCAAACCTGATATTATGCTGATTTAGAATTTAGGATTCGCAAAGAGATTTGGAATTACTAGGATTTAGATTTAGATAATTCTCACAACGACAGTTGGTTAATTATACCTTAGTGATTTGAGTTCAAGAACTGCGTTAAATCTGAATCCTGCTAGTTAGTTTATCTGCATTCATTGATTTCCTGAGAAATACATTGGGCCTATATTTCTTCCAATTGAATTACAACTCTTTTAATTTATGCACTGATTTCGATTACATCTCTTGGCTTAGCTTAATTCGATACTATACAATCTATTGTGTGATTTCTTTGAGTCTTTGTGGTTCGACCCCTAGTTATACTATAACTACTGCTTTAGTACTTTTAGGGTATTAATTTGAGCATATCAACACTCGAGCACCTCGTGGTAACTTGTCTGCCACTGTGTTGTTTGCGCGTGGGATATGTGTGATAGAGAAAAAGTTGAATTCCTCCTTACTCTTCGCGAACTCCTCCAAGTGTAGTGTAAAAGCCGGCCACTCCTTGGATGTAGACACCTTCTTCACCAACTCTGAGCAGTTTGTTGCAAAAGCTATCGCCGTCTTCTGATTTGCAATCATGCAATGCATCGCCCAAATGAGCGCTTCCAATTCTACGTATAGCGGGGAGAGACTTCTTCGCAAATTTCGTGATCCCATTATGGCTCATTCGACTCCCTCCTGGAAACAGTGCCATCCTAAACCAGAATAGTTATCCGTTTCCTTCCACGAGCCATCAATATAGCATTTCAGTCCATCGTATTCATCATATTGGGCCATCACCGTATTAGGACCGATTTTTTGAGAAATGATGTGTGGTTCACTAATTTGTGTCGTTTCCCAAGTTATGGCCTCCGTTTCCGCTATCCTTAGTATCTCGTGTGGGTTTCTGTCCACATTTGAGAAGACCTTATCATTCATTGCTTTCCAAATATTCCACACAATCCAAGGGAAAGTTGTGTTCTTACCCTCTTTTGGGAGTCTACAAAAGAGATGATCAAAATTAAAGAAAACCGATGTCATCGGGAAAACTCCCGGGGCCGGTGGAATGTGAGAGAGTGCCCATGTTTGTAACGGCGGTGGGCATTCAAAAAGAGTATGATTAATCATTTCCTCTTCCGCTTCACACCGTGCACATTGTGTATCACAATTTATTCATCTAGCACGTAAATTCGTTGAAACCGAGGGGCATCCCGAAATGGCTTGCCAAATGAAATGTCGCAATTTCGGTGAGCATGCTAATTTTCATGTATGTGCCTGTAATTTCTTCACGTCCGGACCATAGAGGTAATTCCCGCCGTTGTCTGGTTTTTGTTGCTCGATCTGGTATCCCGACTTAACCGTATATTTTACTGTTTTGTATACTGCCAACCGAGGATATATGGTCGATAAGTGCTACTGATAGGTATACTGCGAATAATTTCCACATCGACAGGGTCGATAATTGCATTTATCAACTCCATATTCCACTATGTGTCGCTGGATCAACCAAATGATTAACCCTGAGATTTGGGTAATAATTATACCCTTTGCATGTTGCTGACCTCGAGAAGAAGATGGTATCCATGGGTCGTTCCATATTAAGATAGAACCACCTGAACCAACTCTTTTAATGAGTTTTTTTGCAACCAGAGATCTAGCTCAAATAATTCTCATCCATCTAAAAGACGGGGAGTGTGGATTTATAACGACATATATAGATTTTTTTTTTATTTCACCGGCGTCGTTGTAGAGAGATAGTCTATGCTTGAGTCAATGAGTTATATTATGGATGTAAAAATAGGTCAAAATTCATGCGGTCCACAGTTATATTGGTTAAGTTCAACAACCTAAATTGATTTTGTTTATTATGGCCAATGTTCAAAATTGTGCTAGGCGCTAGTTGGGCGGTCGGGTTAGATATAGCGCCTAGCCCAAAAATTGAAATGAATCAGGAATTAATCGGAGATTAGTTTTTAATATTATTTTATTTAATTTATATTGAAAATCAAATATATGATATCAAATATGTATTATCATATGGAAAAATATGCAATTTTATAAATAATATATAGCAAATTGGTGAAATAAATTATTTTGGGCTAATTTAGAAATCTCAACAAAGACAATGATATGCTATTAGTTGAATGCACGTGAGTAAATTGAATTTTAATGGGCTTTGGAATTTTTCCAACAAATTTTAAAATTAAGTTTTTTTTTTTGGTGGAAAAATCCTACATCGACAACTCTTTTTCTTCTCGCCTCTACTCCCTTTTTATAAATAGATAACTTAATTATCCTAAAAATTTAAAAAATTTCATAATTTAAAGTTAAAATTTAAACGTAACTATCCTACAATACATCAACTTAAAATTTAAAGTTTTTTCATGATTTCAAAAAAACAAAAATTAAAAAAATCGTAAAAAATCGTCCAAAAATCGGATTAATTAAGTCAAAATCAGATTAATTCGGTCAACGCCTAACTTCGCCGCCTAGACACTAATCTCCAAGGTGGCTAGGCGGCCGCTTTTTAGAACATGGATTATGGCTAAACATAATTCATGTTTTTCATTAATTATTTTTTTTTAAAAGGGAAAACTAAAAAAAACATACATTCGCTTTAAAAATTTCTCAGAGATTAGTAGTGACTTATTGAAGTGTATAATAAATTGAAAGATACAATATTTCAAAATTGTTTATTTTTTTGTTTTGTTTAGAAATATAAATATAAATATAAATATAAATATAAATATAAATATTTTGGTGGAATGCATCTCTCCAACAGTTTTTTTTTCTTTTCTAATGTTTCCAATGCAATTTTTATTCTGCATGCAGACTATTTTTTTTTATGTTCCAAAGTTTTTAGTTTTATCTTAAAACTGTATATGGAGACATAAATACATATGATTTTACATTATATTCGAAATGCTTTTCTTATGTCTTTCTATTGAAACCTAAGTTTAATTACCACACACTAAAAAATAAACAGTGTTCTCTGTTATTTTATATGAGAAATATTTTCTTTTGAGGTAGAGAGTTCATTCTTCCCAAAAAAAGGGTGGATATAATACACGCAAATCTGATGCTTATTTCTTTTGAAATTTAATAAAATCTCAGCCTTATGAGCCTCACTAATTTATGTTCTAACTTATAATTGATTATTCCATTTTTTGAACAACTCATAAAATTAATATTGTCTACAACGCACACATTTTCACGTTTGAATTTAAATTATAACACCACAGCCGCATTAGTACAAACCAATTTATTATAGAATCTGCGTATAGTTTATAATTTAATATTTTATAATCCATAAAAAAAAAATCAGATCATTCATGAAAAATAAAAATAAAACATTAATAACGTTTACACGAAACCATAAAAAAAAAGTTTAATAGTTGATCATTTATTTTGATTCTTCTATTTTTTCTATTCTTTAATTTTCAATTAAAATTGATCACACATTTTCAAATATTTCTGTTTTCCTATTTCTATTTGAATTAAGTTTACTTTTTCATTATTTATAGCCACTAATATATCTATTTTCAAAATATTTGATGAATTAATTATTATATTCTTATTCAAATTATTATTTTATTATCTTATCGAATTGTATTATATTTTGAATCGGTCCAACTCAGAATCATAAATTTTTATTAATTTATTGTGTTTATTAATTTATTGAATATTAATTTATAGAGTTTCTACTGTATATATTGATCTATCACAATGTAGTTAATTGCTATCAAATCTGTTTGGGTAAATCTGAACTGGTTCGATTAGGGAAAGTTATACCGAATGACAGTAGAATACATGCTTTGTTGATTAACAATTTCTCATTACAACCACTTTAAGCGGGGAAACGATCTATTTCTCCCTGAGAAGTATCATATACTAACAAATCCCCCAGGAGTTTGAGCCTAGTGCTATTTCCCCACACAATCAAAGTTCGAAACTTATTTCCCCACCGAATCAAAGTTTAAAACTTATTTGACCCTGAAATCAAATTTAATCGGTTTTGAGCAGTTTCTAACGTAAACCGTAAATTCGAAACCAAACCACTTAAACCGACACCAAACCGAATTAAAATCCGACTTGACTTAAAACATGACCTAAAACCCGATCTTCTTCGACCCAAAAAAAAAATTCCGATCTTCATAATTTTTTTTTTCTATTCTTAAAAAATTGCAATCTCATCTCTAAGGCCAAACTGAGCAAATCTGTTTTATTGTCACCTCTCGATAATCTGGGTTCGTTGCAAAGTCTGTAAACACATGTTTCACGAAAAATTAAACAAAAACAAATTTATTCAGTTTCTGGGTAAACTTTTGAATGTGCGAAACATAATATTCAATTTTTGGATTCTGCAGAAATTTAAAATCAACCCTCCCCAAATCAATTAATTTAGAGTTATGGGTTTCTCGTATGGATTAAATAAACTTCTCCTTCAACTCCATATGATTCGTTGATTTGCAATGATGGCCTCTTCGTCTCCAATTAATTCATAGTTATGGGCTTCGTCATCTTCTGCAATTGCCTCCATTTGTAAGCTTCTTGCTGAAAATAGAAGCTGCCGACCAGAAACTCCTTCACACTGATGGCTTCTTCGTCTGAGAAACACTGTCACTTACAGCTGCCGCGGAGACAAAACTGAGCCGCGTCGAAGGTGAAACTGAGCCGCCGCAGTGAAATTGAAATCGGCATCGCCGAGACGCTCTTCTCTTCCTCCTCTTCCTCACGCTTTTGTACTTCGAGTGCATCGATGAGTTTCTCTTCTCTAATTCCTCCTCCTTCGTCTGGATCTGCTGGGTAAAGTTGGATAAGTTGTAAACGGATTAAGGAAAAAAGAGAAATTAGATAGGGGAAGAAGAAGAAGAAGAAGAAATGGTTAACGTTATAACCGGTTGTATTCAGGTTTAATTTTGGTTAATTCAGTGTTTACGTGGTTAAAATTGGAATCGGGTTTAAGGGGTTGAAATTAGGTTAATTTTGGTTTTTGTTGATATTAATTTGGTTAACAGTTAATTGGTATACAATAAACCAACTTAAACCGTGGTATGTGGGGAAATAAATTTCGAACTTTGATTTCGGAGGTAAATAAATTTTAAACTTTGATTCGGTGAAGAAATAAGTTTCGAACTTTGATTAGGTGAAGAAATAGCACTAGTAGGCCTGGGCATAATAACCGAACCGAATGAAACCGAACCGAACCGAACCGAAATTAATGGTTTGGTTAGGTTATGGTTACTTCATAATAACCGAATGGTTTTTATTTTTGATATCCATTGGTTATGATAACCGAATGGTTATTAACCGATAACCAATGGGTATCCATGGATATCAAAAAAAAAAAAAATTATGTTTATTTCCCCTAATTAACCGAAATAACCGAAATAACCGAACCGAAATAACCGAAATAACCGAAACTAACCGAAATAACCGAAATAACCGAAACTAACCGAAATATTTCCGAAATTTAACCGAAATAACCTAAATATTTTGAAATTTAACCGAAAATAACCGAAAATAACCGAAAATATTTGAAATTTAACCGAAAATAACCGAAAATAACCGAAAATAACCGAAACCATTCGGTTAACCGAAAATAACCGAAATATTTCGGTTACCAAACGGTTATTAATTTTGATAACCATACCGAACCGAACCGAATGGTAACCGAACCGAAACCGAACCGAAAACTGTTACTAACCGAATGGATAGTAAAAGACATAACCGAACGTAACCGAAAACCGAAATAACCGAACCGAACCGAACCGAATAACCATTTGCCCACCCCTAAGCACTAGGCTCAAACTCTGGGGGCATATATTATTATATGATAATTCTCAGGGGAAAATATATCGTTTTTCCATTTTAAACAAAAGGAAATAGACAAAAAAACCCTCCACCGTTTAATTGACAACAACAACTCTTTTTCTCTCCCAGACACGAGTCCCTAAGCTGTTTTCAACCACTCAGTTTCTACGATTGTGACCTTTTCCTATCTTGTTTTTGCCAAAAATAGTAACTTCTTAAAACAAAACCACTCCACCTTTGCAATACCGTGGTTCCACCCCCGACTGGGTCGGAGGGTCCGACGGTTTCCCGTCACGCCGGCCGCTTTTCAGGGGTCATACCTTCCTGATGTCTAGCCGTTCTTTTTAACAAAGAGTATGAAGTTCATCCTCAATGCAAAAACCTACCTTGCAAAGGAGAAGATAACTACAAACATCCACTAAGCTCTTGAGGGTCTCCCAGAACCTCGAAGAAACTCTCATATCTAAGGATATAGATCTCCCTAAAGCTCAGCAACTCTACTTCTCCCAAGATTTGATACTCACTCTACTTTTGAAGAACCAAGTCCTTGTTTACCAAGAAGAACAATCTCACTGAAAGTGAAGAATTTTCTCTTTAAAGAGTATATGTCCTAACTCCTCTCAGTATGAATCGCAGATTATCGTACTCAGAGAAAGGAAAAACTCATGCTGTCCTACCTAACCCACCTAGAGCTGACCGGGTAAAGGTCCCCCACTTCGACAACTCAGACCTTATCCGTAAACATTAACTCACCCTCATAGGCTGAGTCACAAACATGAAGACCCAAAGAATCTGGTCCCTCATTCCCTTCCTATCAGACCATTGGAAAATCTCAACCCGACCGATGGGGGCTGACCTAGGTCAAGGTTTATTTCAGTTTCAATTCTTCTCGGAGGAAGACATCCAGAAAGTTCTAGACAACATACCCTATCATTTTGCTCACTGGATGATTATCCTGCAAAGATGGGAGCCAACAGTGTCTAGAACTTTCCCATCTCAGATCCCCTTTTGGATCTAGATCCAAGGAATCCCAGTTCTTCTCTGGTCAGAAGAAACCCTCACTAGTATAGCTAGCAACATCGGATTCATGGAATCCTAGGAGATAACGAAAACCACTGCAAGGATTCGGGTGCATATTAATGGCTTGCAACCTCTGATTATAGCGTCAACAGTTGAGTTTGACAATGGTGATGAAGCGATGGCTTCCTTGATCTACGAGAAGCTTGGAAAGCACTGTAAACACTGTCTTCTTTTAGACCATAAGGAGAAAGACTGCCTAGTGCTAAACCAAAAGGATGGTGGTAGTAAAACTCAAATACAAATAGCTGACCAACCACTTGAAAGATCTCAGCAGAGCTTGGATACTGCTAGAGACTCTGCTTACAGCAAAGAAGAGGCCCCTCCAAGAGTTATAAGTAGAAAACCCCCTCAGTCTTACCATTCCAGAGAAAGAGCTTCCCCCTACCCTTTATCTCGCACTGAAAGGCACCTGGAAAGAAGAGGAAGCAGTAGCAGGGAGTTTAACCACCGTGATCTTCATCCCAGAGAGAGGAACATAACCTCAGACAGTTATATCTCCAGAAGATCAGCTCCAGAAACAGCCCCTCGAAACCCTCACCATCCAGGGGAAAGAAGATTCGCTAGATCACCTCCAGCCCCATCCTGGGTTGAGAAACGCAGAAATTACGAACCCTCCAAATCTCTCCAAGCTCATCAAGAGCATTCTGAAACATCCAGACCTAGGCGCCCACCTTTGGATAAAGACCCTTCCCCGGAAAGACAATTTGATACTCTGTCACAGTCTGCAATGAATGCTGCTCTAGGAGAACTCAGAGACGTTACGATCCAATACGCAAGTTGTGCGGACCCTAAAGAAAAGGCTGCAAGAATAGTGAGATTAAGGCAAACAGAAGAACAAGGACAGTTTGAAGAGACATCAGCTCAGATGGTTAGATCATCTATGGCCAACCTGGCCATTGAAGCTGAGGAACCAGAGGCTCTACTTCAAACAAATTTCCAAGAGAGAATCCCGATAGCCCAAAGACTTGGACCTCTAAATGAGCAGAATTCTGCTACTAAGAAAGCACATGCATCAAAGAAGAAACCTGGGAGACCACCGGGAAAGAAAAATACTCCAATCTCTTCAAATTGTTTGCTTGGAGCTGGATCCCGCAAGAGAAAAGTGGCAAAAATCCAACCATCTCCGTGGAATTTTTTTAACTCAATCATCCCTCTCGGAGAGGAGATCCCTCTAGGGCCAAATCATCGTCTCCACTAAATTCATCGCCGCGTTGACCCGGATATAAGCTTCCTGTCGGAGACAAAAAAAAATTCTGATATCACTGTTCTGGAAAAAGTAGAAAGTCTTAACTACTCAAATTATGCTATAATCTCTCCTCATGACATAGCAGGAGGTGGACTACTACTTCTCTGAAAACAAGAGATCAATTTAGAAGTGATTTCATCCTGTATAAATTACTTTGATACCAGAATCACATATGAAGGCAAAGTATTTTATTCTACTTTTGTCTACGGAGACCCATATAAGAAAAAAAGAAAGCAGTTATGGGATTATCTTATTGATCTGGCAACGATAAGGAATGCTCCTTGGTTTCTATCAGGGGACTTCAATGACTTAATTGATAACACTGAGAAGGAAGGTGGTCCGACTAGACCAGAAGGTTCCTTTGGTGACTTTCGAACTTTCCTGTATGAAGGAAACTTGTATGACCTACAACACTCTGGGAATCCCCTATCTTGGAGAGGTACCAGAAGCAACTATACGGTGAGATGTCGATTAGATAGGGCCATCTCAAATAGCAAGTGGGTTGAGGATTTCCCCTCGGGCAGATGTGAGTACATGAGATTCGAAGGATCAGACCATAGACCAATCGTCTCTTATTTTGATCCAACTAGCAAGAAAAAGAGGGGAAGCTTCAGGTATGATAGAAGACTCAAAGATAATGAAGAAGTAAAAAAACTCATTGAGCAGTCATGGGAAGAGGAAAACCATCTCAAAGTGAAGCAAAAAATTGACAAATGTCGGAAAGCAATCATTACCTGGAATCGACAACACCAGATTAACAGCCAAAAACTCATAGAAGAGCTTAAGCAAGCTCTCGAGGATGCAATGACTGATCTAATCCCAAATGAAGAACACCTGCAAAAAGTCAACGATCAACTGAAGCTAGCTTATAAAAAAGAAGAAGAATTTTGGAAGCAGAGCAGCAGACAACTCTGGCTAAACCTGGGAGATAAGAATACTGGTTTCTTTCATGCTTCTACTCGCAAAAGGAAAGCTTTAAACAAATTCGCAGTAATGGAGAATGAAGAAGGACAACCTGTGTTTAAAGAAGAGCAAATAGTCAGGGTTATTTCCAGCTACTATAAAGACCTCTTCTTCTCACAATCATCTTCGGACCTGCTAAGGGAAGAGATAGTCAACAGTGCACTTAAACCCCTTGTCTCAGATACTACAAACCAGAAGCTTATCGAGCTTCCCTCAAGTCAAGATATTAATGAGGCTTTGTTTTCCATTCATGCTGACAAAGCTCCTGGACCAGATGGGTTCTCGGCAAGCTTCTTCCAATCAAATTGGATTATAGTGGGACATGACATAGTGAAAGAGGTTCAAGAGTTTTTCCAATATGGTTTCATGCCAAGAACTATTAATGAAAGTCATATCAGGTTAATCCCAAAGGTGACAAGTCCAAAGAGAGTGGCTGATTACCGGCCAATAACCCTCTGTAATATCTACTACAAAGTCATTTCGAAGCTCCTTACCCGAAGGCTCCAACCAATTATGGACTCCATATTCTCTGAGAATCAATCTACATTTGTACCCAAAAGAGCTATTTCAGACAATTTATTGATAACTCATGAAGTCCTCCACTTTCTAAAGACCTCAAAAGCAAAAGAAAACTGTGCAATGGCCATCAAAACAGACATGAGTAAGGTTTATGACAGATTGGAGTGGAATTTTATAAGAAAAGTGCTGCAAAAATTAGGATTTCATGATCGATGGACCAATTGGATTATGCAATGTGTCATGACAGTCTCTTTTTCTTTCCTTATTAACGGTTCTCCGAGAGGTTATGTAAAACCACAGTGTGGGATTAGACAGGGTGATCCACTTTCACCTTACCTCTTCATCCTATGCAGCGAGGTGCTATCAGGTATGTGCCATAGAGCTCAAGAGAAGGGGAAACTACATGGGATTAGAGTTGCAAGAGGCAGCCCACAAGTCAACCATCTTCTTTTTGCTGATGATATAATATTTTTCTGCAAAAAAAAAGTCAAAAGCTGCTTGGAATTGAAAGGCATTCTGGCTAAATATGCTACAGTCTCGGGCCAACTCATAAACAAGCAAAAATCATCCATCTCTTTTTCCAGGAAGACTCCTCAAGCTAAGAAACTTCAGATGAAACAGATCTTACAGATTGACAAGGAGGGAGGAGTAGGAAAATACCTTGGGTTACCTGAGCACTTTGGAAGAAAGAAGAAAGACCTCTTCACAGCCATAGTTGATCGCATCCGTCAAAGAGCAGCAAGCTGGTCTTCAAAATTTCTGTCAGGAGCAGAAAAATTGGTTATGCTGAAAAGCGTTATAGCCTCCATGCCATCTTATGCCATGTCGTGATTTAAATTACCTCAATCACTATGCAATCGCATCCAATCTGCGCTTATGAGATTCTGGTGGGATGCCTCACCTGAAAAGAAAAAAATGTGTTGGATTGCCTGGGAGAGAATGGCAAAACCAAAAAACCTGGGAGGAATCGGCTTTAAGGATATTAATAGCTTCAATGACGCTTTGTTAGCTAAACTTAGCTGGAGACTTCTAAATTCACCATCCTATCTTCTGGCTCAAATCTTATTTGGAAAATACTGCACCAACTCCTCTTTCCTGAGAAGCTCACCACCTGCCTCTTGTTCTCACGGGTGGAGAAGTATCCTGCTTGGCAGAGACCTGCTTCTAATGCAATTAAGATGGATAATTGAAGATGGTAAATCGATAAACATCTGGTCTGACCCTTGGCTCTCTTGCTCCGTGATTTTAAGTGTTTTCACCAAGTCAATTAATAACTAAAGTGCACACTACCGCAATCGTAATGGTATATCGATGTAGAATTTTAGGATCGAATCCACAGAGATCAAGTGAAACACTACCAGAATGCAAGAGGAAAGTAAATTTAAGACGAATGATGTTTGTGATTTTATGAATGAACTAAAACTAAGAATGCAAATAAAACGATATAAATTTGATGGAGGGAAACGCTAGGTCTTCGGGTAATTCGCAGGAAATCAAGAATCACAAATCAGAGAATTAAACAGGGAAATCATTAAGTACGTTCTAGAACTCAAATCACTGTTTTATAATCAACCTACTGTCGTAGTGTTAATTACTATGCCTAATAACCTAAGATTATAAACTGTCGTTTGAATTCAGGAAACTAAACATGCTTTAAGATCGAGTTTGATATGTTCACAAAACGCCTTAACATCAGCTTTCGTTGGTTAAGGACGCCTTGCTCACCTATGTTATTTCAGGCTTTTAAACAAACACTTTTGATGCGTTAAACAACCTAAGATCAGAAACTAGGTAGCTAATCAAGTTCCAGCACTAAGAACAACAATAGATGAAGAACTAGAAGATAGATCCCTATTCTAACCAATCTGATTCAATGATTCATGAAGTTCCCTTGAAACCCTAAAACCTAGATTACTCATACATAGAATCAGAGAAACCACAAAGAGATGAAGAATAAATCATAATCCAATATAAATAATAAATTAGGGTTCAGAAATCTTCTCAAAAGCCTGTGGAATCAGAGATTCGTCTCCCCAGAGAAAGAGATGTAAAAGTCTGTACAAAAATAAAGCCTAGCCTAAACAATGGCTGAAAAATAAGTATAAACAGGTCTAGAGTCATTCTCCACGAATCCCTAGGTAAAACCGAGTCAAAATAAGTGAAAACCGAAATTTCCTTTTATTTTTCACGTCACTAAACCGGTCGGTTTATGTTGGACCGTTTTCACGAAAAATGGCATAACTTTTGATCGCACCGTTGGAATGACCTCAAACCACTTCCAAATGAAAGCTAATCCATTGCTCTATCTTGTATCAAAATGTGAGCTCGATCCATCGGTGGTACGTTCTTCAACGAATGCCAAACTTCTGACGTCTCTGCATGATTCTGCATCTTCATATGCTCATTTTCACCCAAAACGGCTCCTTTTCTCACAAAGTCACCTAAAACCTGAAAAGACTCGATAAAGAACTAAAAGACTCTTAAAGAGACACTTTGACTCAATAAAAGACACAAAAACAAATGTTAGAAACCGGTAAAAACACAGTTTATCAACTCCCCCAGACTTAATCTTTTGCTTGCCCTCAAGCAAACAGAAAACCAAGAACAAGAAAGAGGTTTGAAAACACGGAGACTCGCATTTTCTTCAGAACATTGCAATGACCATCCAACTTAGTAATCCACATGTTGTCAAAACCAACTCCAAATCAAACCACCATGTACTTATCCGCATGCATTGCAGCTTTCCCAGATTCACCACATTATCTCACAGAATAATTCAAAGACCATCATCGCTGGGTCTCACCGAAAGATCATAGTGCCAATGACCTTCTAGACTCTTTCTCTTTCGATATCACGACAAGAAAACTACACAACTTTGGTACTCTTTCTCTCCCTCAGACTTATTCTTTTCTCATTCTTTTTTTTTCGCAGGGTTAATGGCTGATGGAACACGAGTATTGATAGTTTTTGCCACCGAATCCCCGGTTCATTTTAGTGCCACCCTTTTATTCTAAGTTGTAGGCGAATAATGGTATCACCGGAAATTTTCCTAACTTCGCTTCCAACCTTAGTGTGATCATCTCTTTCGAAGTAAAATAATGGGGTCGATGGAAATTTTCCTATCCCTTTACTCGAAAGAAAATCATTTCATCTTTTCTGCTTATCTAACAAATGAGGGGGAGAATTACCATATTTTCAAACAGGTTGTCTTTGCCAGATACGAAAGAGCAGTCAAGCCCTGAAGACACCAATCACAACGATGAGGTAAAAGGAAGAGCTCATAAACTAGCTCAGGCCATTGAATTTCTGTAGAGACATGAATGCCTCTGATGAACTGGTCAGCCCTTGGATTTTTCATAAGTCTGATCTAGAGCTAATTCTGCAACAATGGTCACTTAGATGAAAGTCAGAACAATAAATCCAAGAAAGTGATCATAATCTCCAACAAATTTTGACTCAATAAAACGACTCAAGAAAAACACCAAAATGACCCAAGAGAAACGAAAGAAAGAAAACAACGTTAGTAACGACATAGATCCTCCCCCAGACTTACTTCACACCGTCTCGGTGTGAAAATAAACTAGAAGGTAAAAACAAATTGGAATTTTTTTTTTTTTTTTGTAGGATCGATCGATCATGTAGTTCAGGTCGATCCAGAAATTGGCGTTTTTGGGATCGACCCTCGGATCGATCGATCCAGATTTTTTTTTTTTTTATTTTTTTTTTTGCAAAAAGAGAAAAAAAAAGAAAAAAATGGAAAGGGAAGTATGTACACTTACCAGTGGGTTGCCTCCCACCAAGCGCTTGTTTAAAGTCGTTAGCTTGACTTCGGTCTCAGATGTTAATCATGAGAATCAAATGGCTGGGCCAATGCACCTTTGGTCCTTCTCCTGCTAGGACAAGAAACAAAATGTGCAACATGGCACACAACTATCCAGGGCAAAGAGACAAAACTCACATCAAGGGATGTTACTACGAATGTAGCATATATCTTGAAATTTTCCTTGATGGTGAGATGCTCATGAGGATCAAATGCATTTGATGGAAAAATAAAGTCAACTTCTGGTTTAAACGAGTTAATCACAAAATAGTCAACTTCATCTCCATCAATCATGTGAAACACAATATCCTCTTTCCTATAATCCAACTCAACCTTGGGGTTTTCTATCTCATTCAAAATCTTATCTGCATCAACCACATCCCCTATGTAAGATTTTTCAAGAAGATATATAGATTCCTCAGGTATTGAAAGCTTAAACTCGAGATCATGAACATTCAAAGTAGATAGATAGTTAATATCAAAACACACTTTATGGTAATCTCTAGCAAGTTTTTCTACTCTTAAGGTATCTAGTCTTTGAGACTCACATATTAAATCATAACATTCATCAATGAGCACATGAGTATGCAAACTAGAAGCTACATCTTCAATGCAAGGCAAGTGACTATCCTCATAATCATAGATTTCAAAGGTTGAGTCAAAAATACCTTCTAGCTGACATGGTGGAACCCAATAAACTACCTCTTCAAGTGCATGAGCTACCATTATCTCAGACATTGTGAGTTCCCTTCCTTCAAGTGCTGCCCGATGTGACATGAGATTCAACCGGATCATAGCTGCTAGGACACTCCTTTTCATCGTTGGATTCTCTTCATGATGCTTATCCAACTCAAATTTTTGTTCTGGTGTGAGTACACTTTCATCAAATGGTGGCTCCACGTATGGCTCATCTTGAATGTATTCATCAAATGTGGCATTCTCTTCTTGTGGCCAATCATTGTAGTCCATGGCCATCAACTATAAGAAACAAAAAAGAATAAAATAAAAAGTTAGTAAAATCTAGTGTCTTAGTCTGAACTTTCGTCCAAGACTCGTAGGTAACGTTTTTGGTCCCCGGCAATGGCGCCAAATTGATTTTAAGTGTTTTCACCAAGTCAATTAATAACTAAAGTGCACACTACCGCAATCGTAACGGTATATCGATGTAGAACTTTAGGATCGAATCCACAGAGATCAAGTGAAACACTACGAGAATGCAGGAGGAAAGTAAATCTAAGACGAATGATGTTTGTTGTTTTATGAATGAACTAAAACTAAGAATGCAAATAAAACGATGTAAATTTGATGGAGGGAAACGCTAGGTCTTCGGGTAATTCGCAGGAAATCAAGAATCACAAATCAGAGAATTAAACAGGGAAATCATTAAGTACGTTCTAGAACTCAAATCACTGTTTTATAATCAACCTACTGTCGTAGTGTTAATTACTATGCCTAATAACCTAAGATTCTAAACTGTCGTTTGAATTCAGGAAACTAAACATGCTTTAAGATCGAGTTTGATATGTTCACAAAATGCCTTAACATCAGCTTTCGTTGGTTAAGGACGCCTTGCTCACCTATGTTATTTCAGGCTTTTAAACAAACACTTTTGATGCGTTAAACAACCTAATATCAGAAACTAGGTAGCTAATCAAGTTCCAGCACTAAGAACAACAATAGATGAAGAACTAGAAGATAGATCCCTATTCTAACCAATCTGATTCAATGATTCATGAAGTTCCCTTGAAACCCTAAAACCTAACTATGGGATTACTCATACATAGAATCAGAGAAACCACAAAGAGATGAAGAAGAAATCATAATCCAATATAAATAATAAATTAGGGTTCAGAAATCTTCTCAAAAGCCTGTGGAATCAGAGATTCGTCTCCCCAGAGAAAGAGATGTAAAAGTCTGTACAAAAATAAAGCGTAGCCTAAGCAATGGCTGAAAAATAAGTATAAACAGGTCTGTACTTTTGATCGCACCGTTGGAATGACCTCAAACCACTTCCAAATGAAAGCGAATCCATTGCGCTATCGTGTATCAAAATTTGAGCTCGATCCATCGGTGTTAAGTCCTTCAACGAATGCCAAAATTCTGACGTCTCTGCATGATTCTGCATCTTCATATGCTCATTTTCACCCAAAACGGCTCATTTTCTCACAAAGTCACCTAAAACCTGAAAAGACTCGATAAAGAACTAAAAGACTCTTAAAGAGACACTTTGACTCAATAAAAGACACAAAAACAAATGTTAGAAACCGGTAAAAACACAGTTTATCACTCCAAAAAATAAACCCCTTTCAGCCCACCTCGTGAGGCAGATCAAAACCTAAAAGTTTCTGACTTATTCAGGGAGAACTCATCGGAATGGGATACTAAGAAAATAGATAGTATCCTCCCACACTCCAAAGAGAATATACTTACCCTGAAACCAAGCCTGCTGGGAGCACCAGACAAGTTGAGATGGCTTAAACATCCTGCGGGATAGTATTCCACGAAATCAAGATACTATATTGCGGCAGAAGACCTGGAATCAAAGCAAGAATTGAATCATCTCCAAGCAATCGATTGGAATACAAGTGTGTGAAAAATCAAGATATCCCCGAAAATTAAGGTCTTCCTTTGGAAATCCCTACAGGGTGCGATCCCTGTTGGAGAACAATTGGTGTCACGTCGCATAGTAGTTGATCCCAAATGCTCTCGATGTGATGAACCTGAAACTATCCTCCATCTATTGTTCCACTGCTCATATGCCCAAGAAGTATGGAGAAAAACTTCGTTCGCCATTGAGTTTAACTCGTCGCTGGTAACAGACACGTACTCGGGCTTATGCGCAACAAGGGAGCGAGTTTCTCTCCCTCCTACGGGACTCGGAAAAGTTTCTATATTCCCCTGGATCGTTTGGGCTCTCTAGATTGCTCGGAATCAAAAGATCTTCTCCAGTAGAATCTTCTCGGTAGAAGAAACTATCCTTAGAGCTATTCTTGATGCTAGAGAATGGAATCTAGCTCATGTGCAAAGATCTCCTCTCCACCCACCTTTCCCGACGATTCCTCAATCACCACCACCAGTGCCAGAAGGTATGCCTATAAGTTGTACTGATGCAGCTTGGAGAGTCGAATCTGGTCAAGCTCGGTTCGGGTGGACTTTCACACAAGGACCGGCCATCACGGCTCGTCACTCCGATACAGAGGATTTCGTAAGCTCGCCCCTTATGGCGGAAGCGTTAGCAGTTCGATGTGCGTTGTTCAACGCCAAGAACCGGGGTATCAGATCATTGATCATCCAATCCGACTCCCTGCAACTCGTCTGAGCAATCACGGGGAGTCTGCCCATCTCGGAGATCCATGGAATTCTGATCGACATTTCTATTTGCTCTCTTGATCTTGAGATTAAGCATATCTCTAGAGCAATCAATGCAGAGGCTGACTCTATTGCCTAACAGGTTCTTAGATACTTGGCTGTAACTCTCATTTAAGTTTTAATATAAGAAAGGTTGCACACCAAAAAAAAAACCACTTTAAGCGACCTAACAACTTTCCGGTTATTATCGACGACTAGAGATATTGGTTACCTAGAGTAATAGTCGCCTAAAAAAATTGGTTGCTGCTATCTCAATCGCCTACTCTGGAAAGCTAAGAGAAAGTAGCTTTTATGATTTTTTAACTTATTTTTTTCGTGTCTCTTTTCGTTATAGAACTTCTTAATTTATTTATAAGAAATAACGTAAATCCTGGTTTGTAGATTTTATATGGTTTGTAATTTTTTAAAATATTGTTGCAACCAAGTAGGAAGTACACTAGATAGGAGTTCAAAAATATTCTCTTTAATTCACAGTAATCTAGATGATGAACTATACATGAAGTTGTCTCCATATTCTCTTTAATTCAGAGTTTGTCACCTTCGGAAGTCGCTATGTGGACTTGTAAAGCTCAGCGTTGCTGCTTTGCTAAACTTAAGCGTATTTGAAAAAGTTTGGTTTTATATAGTTTTATGCAGACTATTCTTTGTTCATCTACTCTCGGGATCATATCGAACTAATATATGTTGATGATTTTCCTATTTGTGTTATAATTAACCTACATTTGGACGTTTTATTGAATTTATTTTAGAAGTTTTTCACATAAATTATTTCGAAAAGCTTAAATACTTCTCAAAATAGAAGTTTCACGTTGTTGAGAAACAAATTTCTTTTCGCAAAGGAATCATGCATTGTGTGAGATAATCCAAAACAAGATTATTTATGCTCTCAAGGAGCTTAATAATATAGATAAAAGAAGTAGGAAATGATATAGCTCATTAAGAGCTTTATTCAAATGTAAAGAAAAGAAAGATGAAAAACCTTAGATTGTCACCAAGATGAAATTGTTCTTAAATTAATATCATAAAAGAGAAAAGGAAAGGTTGTTCTTGGCAACCCTAGTTACTTTCTCTATTGTCATTACAAAGATATATATACTACTCTACTTGCTAGGAAAACTCTAATTACATGGATTTGGACTTGTAATAAATCATGATATTGGGCTTTTGTATATGTCCTTTAATACATTGGATATTGTTGCCGAAACATGTCTTCTCTTGTGCAAATCGGCTAGTATGCCCATTGAACATGTAGAGATAATATCGTATCTTAACTTATTATCTCATAGTTAGAATATCCTCTTGTTAATATTCTGTATAGATCTTTTTCATCAGCTTATATATATCGATGTACAATGTAACGTTTATTATCAAGGATATACAATCATCTTCCTCTATATGGTATCAGAGCCCGATCCATACTGTCCAACCCGATCCATTATCGACCTGACCCAAAGTTGATCCATCGATACATGCCCGAACATACCGAGATTGATAGGGCAAAGTGCCATCATCTCTAAGGGGCGTATTAGAGAATATTATCTCACATCGGAAGTTGAAATGGATCCTAAGTAATATATAAGGAACATGGACCAATCTACTCATTGCCAATTGGTTTTGAGTTGGAAACCCATGTAACTTAACAGAAAGTTGAAATCACAAACTTGCCTCCACAAAATCAAAACCACATTCTTTAACCGAGGTATCACGAAATTATGGCATCAACATTCCTCAAGCCAAACCATCAACCAGGGCCCGTTTAAAGCATGTGCACCGGGTCCCTTTCAATTTTTTTTCTCCAATTTTCTTTAAGTAATTAGGGCCCTGATTTGTTATAAGAATATATAGAATAAGGCCCAAATTTTCAAATTTACAATATTAGAACTACGATTTGAAACAAAAAAAATATGGCGTGGCCTGGTTACAACTAAGTTATTTGAGCCGGGCCTGGTTACAACTAAGTTATCATTCACCGTTAATTTCGTCTTCCACAAATGAATAAAGCATATTGAATCAGATTGTCATGTTGGCGTGGTGATGCTTTTAAAGAAGGTTTCATTTCCACCGTTCACGTTTGAACTCAGGATCATCTTGATGATGTCCTAAAAAAAAGCTCTTAATCCTGATATTTATTGTCTAAATTGGGCGTTCTAAATTTAGGAAACATATTAGGATTTAGGATCGTACCGTGACATGGATTAGGAGATATATCCCGGTTACGTGGATATACAAATATTTAGACACATTTGCTTTTAATGTTGAGCTAGCACTATCATTTGTGTTTAAATACCTTTGATCTTTTAATAACAAGAGAGAAATTATCAAACTCGTTACAATTTAGACACATTTGGAGTATAAAGTTTCATTTAATCAAATAATTGGGAGCCTTAGTTTAGCAAAGAAGGAAAAAAAGGAGAATATTAGACAGGGAGGCAAAACTAACATGCAAATGCTTACAACTTTCAATGAATATCGAACATTGTATTGCGGCGGGGCTTGCGAACATTAATACTAACCATCAATTAATATCATAAATATAAAGATATAAACACACGAACATAGAGTGTGCATCTCAAGCAAAACCACCACTCCTTTTAAGTTTTCACATGTTTATGTCTCTTCCTTTCTTAAAACAAATACTATCACTTTATATTATATTCTCGTGAATCAGGATCTCTCTTTTCAATGAATAGCTTCTCTATTTATAGGAGTTTAGTCGGTGGACGATTTTTTTTTTTTTATCAGATTAATATAAATAATTTCCTTTTTTCTCAAAGATTTGCTTTATTTTTTTTTTGACATCAAAGGCACTATATATTATAACTATGATTCGAGTAGGGTAGTCTCGGAAGCCATCCAGATCGGAATCAAAGAATTTACATGGGAAAAGATCACACCTCGGGCTCGAACCCCTTTTGCAAGAGAGTCGGCACGGACATTAGATGTACGAGGAATAAACGAAATATCTAAAAAGACAAAAGAAGATCGTAAATGGTTAAACTCATCAATTTCCGAAGCAAGAGCCGGCCATTCTTCCTCCTCATTGATCACCTTAACCAGCTGTAGGCAATTTGATTCGAAGTGTATCGATGTTACTCCTAGCCGCAGGACGTTCTTCATGGCCCATAGTAGGGTATGTAATTCAGCATGCAAGGGGGATAAAGTTCTTTCCCTCGCAAAAGCGCCGAAAGTTCTTTGTCCGTTCTCCCGGTCAATAACACACCCACCCCCAAACAGGTCGTCATCGGATGCCCATGAGGCGTCGATTTGACAACGAGGTCTTGATCCGCTTCGCATGTCAACTTGCTGCGGGCCTGATGGCGGGCCCGGTGGATTAGCACGTACGTCGTCTACTTGCGAGACCACTTGTGCGACTTTTCGATTTTCTGCTTCATGGATAGCAAGTTGGAGGGTATCAACAGGTGATACTTCCTTACAATTAAAGGCTTTATCATTCATGGCCTTCCATGTATACCAGATTATCCATGGGAGAACCTCCAGATGCGTTTCCAGAGCACCTCCTTCTTTTGCACGCCAAAGGAGATAGTCAAAGTTTCTGTAAAGAGACTCACTCGGGAACATGCCCGGACTAGAAGGGATTCCCGAAAGTGCCCAGGTCTGGACTGTTGGGGGGCACTCAAAGAGAAGGTGGTTTATGGATTCTACCTCCGCTCCACATCTCGGGCAGAACCGGTCCGTACCGCAATGTCGGTCTGCCAGATTGTTACATACCGGAACACACCCCGAAACTGCCTGCCATAAGAAATGTTGGATCTTCCTTGGTGTCTTCAAAGTGCAGACTTTCCTTTTTAGAGGTGTGATGTTGGGCTCGAGAATCTGTTGCGGGCCTTCTTCCTCCTTCAGGAGAATCGCGAGGGCATAACCTGTTTTTATCGAGTAGATACCAGACGTAGTATGAGTCCAGCAGAAAACGTCCGCCTTGAACCCTCGGCTCGGCTTAATACTCCGTATTAACGGGATGTCTTCAGGGGCGATTAGGTTCTACATGGTCTCTAATCGCCATTCCTTGGTGTCCTGGTCTATCAGATGTGCAACATAAAGAAGCGGGTCTCTGTAAAAAATGCCGTTGTCAGTAGCCGGTCTAGATGGGATCACTGGGATCCAATTATCCTGCCAAACTCTCCTATTGAACCCCGATCCTATTGTTTTCTTTAGGCCCGCTTGGAGGAGATAACGAGATGCCATGATGCTTCGCCACCCATAGGATGGGGAATTTGCTCTCCCCACTTCCATCGGGGTTGAGTAACAGAAATAGCGTCCTTTTAGAACTCGGGCGAGGAGTGAAGACGGGTATTGGATAAGGCGCCATAGTTGCTTCGCAAGGAGTGCGAGATTAAAGTCTTTAAGGTCGCGGAAGCCGAGACCGCATTTATCAATGGGGAGGCAGATTTTATCCCATGCTATCCAGTGTAGGCCTCGATTGTTTTGCTTGGTACTCCACCAGAATTTTGAGATCGCACCTTTGAGTTTAGTAGTAATCTCCTGGGGAAGGAGAAAACATGACATAACATAGGTCGGGAGGGCTTGAGCAACCGATTTGGTAAGGACTTCTTTGCCTCCTTTTGACAGGAGCTTTGCTGACCAGGAGTTAATCCGGTTATTAAGACGCTCTTGTATATAGGCAAACGCCTGTTTTTTCGAGCCACATATCCTTTCGGGGAGGCCCAGATACATACCCATACCTCCTTCTCTTGAAATACCTAACGTCTGCTTAAGTTCGGTCTTGACCTCTGGGGTCACTTTACTTCCGAAGAGAATGGACGACTTGGATACGTTTAGTTGTTGTCCTGGAGCTAGTCCGTAACAATTTATTATCTTCATCAACTCTGCACATTGCAGAGCATCCGCATTACAAAAGAAAAGGCTATCATCCGCAAACAAAAGGTGGGAGACAGCTGGGCTTGCTTGTGCTATTTTCAATCCCGTTATACGCCCTTCAGCTTCAGCTCCTTTGATCTGGGCAATAAGGGCTTCCGTAAGGATGATAAAGAGGAATGGGGAAAGGGGATCGCCTTGGCGAAGACCCATAGATGGGCTTACATTTCCTCTCGGCTCTCCATTTATGAGGACTTGGTAAGATACCGAGGACATACACCATCGCATCCATGAAACCCACCTTTCGTCAAACCCCATTTTAAGCATGAGAGCCTCTAAAAACTTCTATTCCACCCTATCATATGCCTTACTCATGTCCGTTTTAATTGCCACGAATTTGGCTTTGCATATGGGATTCGTACGGAGGGCGTGGAAGATTTCTTGAGCTACCAACATATTGTCTGTGATCAGACGTCTAGCCACAAAGGCTGATTGGGTCTCCGAGATCAGCTTCGGGAGAAATCGTGTTAGTCGTTTACACAAAATTTTTGAGATGATCTTATAACTTACGTTACATAGGCTTATGGGCCTAAATTCCTACATCTCTCGCGATCTTTCTGTCTTCGGGATTAGACATATATTGGTTTAGTTGAGGCGGGAATCGAAGTTTCCGCAGGCAAAGAAATCTTTAACCATCAAAATAATATCTTTCGCTGTTACTTCCTAGAAATTTTGGTAGAATAGCCCCGTCATCCCATCTGGTTCTGGTGCTTTTTCAGGGTTAATTTCAAAAACGGCCTTTTTTATCTCCTCGTCCAATATAACTCCTCTTCCCGGAACGCGTCACATAGTTCCCATTTTAGATTTAGGATATCTTCACTCGGGAAGGATTCATCTGTTTGAGCTTGCTCTAGTAAGCGCTTGATATCTTCTATTTTCTTGGCAGCGTTAGAGGGATTAAGTCTTTTCCATTTTGAGATCGCCTTACGACAATTTCCTATTTTTGAATGGAAATCCCTCGAGTCTGGGCCATCAGAGGGTCCCCAGCCCTCTATAATTGTATTGATTAGTCCGACCTTCCCCAGCCAGCATTTATCGAATTTAAAACCCTTTTGCACTCTGCCCGGTTTCGATTGGATTCTAGCCAAGATCGACCGATGATCTGATCCCCACAACTTCAAATACTCCACATTAGTGTGGGAAAAAAGATGATGCCACTCCTCAGTACCAACAGCTCTATTCAGACGGCATTGGACTCTTCCGTTTTTTCTAAAACCGAGCCAAGAGAGGGAATTGCCCTTATACGGGAATTCAATCATACCACAATTCGAGAGCATGGTTTTAAAGGGTAAAAAGGAAGAATCAGGGCGCCTACGACCCCCCTTATTCTCTTGGTTACAAGTGATCTCATTAAAGTCACCTATCATAAACCATGCTCTCATCCTCGTTGTGCTCATCCTAGTTAGACGTTCCTATACATATTCACGGCATTTAACAACCGGATCACCATAAATAAAGGTCATAAACACATTTTTCCCATCAATTGTGGCCTCAATGTCTATCATACGATTATTCGAAAACAAAATCGTGACCTCAGAAGATTCCATATAAAAAAGAGCTAGTCCACCGCTTCGACATTCCGGTTCCACGGTGAACAATTTATTATAACCAAAAGAAATTTGAAAGTCTTGCATAAAAGAAAGAGAATTTTTAGTTTCTGAAAGGAAAAGAAAACCAGGAGAAAAACAACGGTGCAACTCCCGCAGGTACTGCTTCGTCAAGTAGGCTCTCGCCCCTTGACAATTCCATGATATTGTACTCATATCTTCTTACTGGGTGGTTTCTGGGACACCACCGAACCTGAAACAGCAGAAGAGACCTTGCTTAGAGCAGAGGGATACACCTCAATATGAGGGATTTGTGAAGAAATAGGTATGTTAAAATCATTACCGGCCCCTGTTTTCTTCTTTGGCGAGGGGCGGAGACAGAGAGCATTGAATTTTTTTGACGCAGTGATTCTTTTGAACTCTGGGCTCTTTGGGGGTTTCTTTTTTGATGTCACACTTAGCCCAGTAATCGATTGAGTACCACCTTTCTTCGTGTGATCACCCGCGGGACCTGCATTTTTCCTAACCGTTTTCTTTTGTATCGTCTCCTTGCGGGACTGTTTCTGGGAAATTTCCCGAGTAGAAAGGCTTGGTGACAGTTGGGTAATAGCCTCAATCCTCTCAGCCTCAAGGTCAGGATCATCATCCTCATCCAGCAAATCATCATTCTCAATCATATTTTCATCTATCACCAGATCATCGCAAGTTAACATATTATTCATCTCTTCTTCATTGAGTAGTGATTCATCTGAGTTTTCATTATCCAGCAAAAGTTCACCGTCTTCTAGACTACCCTGAACTACGCCCAGATCTAGTTCGCTATCAACTACTCCAGCAAGGCGAGATTGAACGACATACCGTGGGTTTGTAGAGGTGTCAATATGGTGTGGGCTGCATGATTCTCTGATTGAGAGGTTTCCACTCCTCCGATCGGTTGAGGGGATATGACCAGAGTCGGATAATTCCTTGGAATTTGCTTTATCTTTAAAGATTTTCCTTTTATCTCGGAACTCGGCACCAACACAATTTGGTTGAGTTTCATGGGCTTCTAGACTGGTAAATGGGCCGATCTTAATTCGGTTCAGATTAAAGAGAAGATGCGGAACCCACCTCCAACACTAACTAGGTGATTGTAATATACTCATTTCTATTTCTTAATCGACTAGGATTTAATCCGCGCTAATTATAGCGCAGAGTAATTTTTTTAAAAATTTAAAAAAAATTGTTTTTATCTGAATTTTACAATATGACTAACTAATGATTATAGATAAATCTGTCAATTTGTAATAATTTATCTATTTAACCCGTTTTGCAGTAAACTAAAATATTATTCGGGCTAACCCGCAAAAACTTATAATCTTGAAAACATAACTTTAATATGCACCGTTAAATGACTCTAATTTTTGTGGTTAGTCTACGAACTCTTAAAAAAATAGTTTTCTTGTGTCTAACTTTTTATAAAATTAGTAAAATATTTTTCAAAATTTGTTTTGATATATATTCAAATAAAATATAATAAATTATAGTGAAAAATATAGCAAAATTTTGAATAAATTTTTGTTTCTTTGAATATATATGAATTGATTATTATTTTAAAATATATAGTATTAAAAATAATTAAGAAATTAAATAATAAATAACCTCTTTAATGCAAAATATATAATTTCCATATTCTAATCAATAATTTAAAAAAACTATTATATCCTTTACTATTTCAATTATTGTTTGATATTTGTAATGACATTTCATGTAATAACTTACAAAACAAAGTTCATTTTTAAAAATGTCTTCTTAAATAATATTATAGAGATTAGTACGAGAATATCTTCTGTGCATGCATCAATCCCTCGGATTATGAATCAGGCCGTCTCAAGATTTTTAGAGCCCCAGGATTAAAAACAAAATTCGGATCCATAATTTATAATCAATGGTAAATGATTAGGTATATTTTAATTTATTTTAGTAAGGTATATACAAATGATTTAATTAATTAATGTCATTTACTAGCATCATATATAATTTAATTAAAATTTAAAAAATAGACGGGACTTTTGATGTCATTAACAAATGATTCAAAAACATCATCAATAATAAAACTAAAATGATACAAAAAATACATTAATGTCATTTATAAAAACGACTCTTAAATTATTATCAGTTACGTGAATGATACAAATATTATCATCCGTTATTGATAAATGATACAATTTTTACCAACACTTTAAAAATTGACACTCATTTTAGCATCACTTATTTTTAATTGATATAATTATTACATCATTTAAAATAATTGTTATAAATATTTGAAATCAATTGCCATAAACGAAACAAAGATAAACATCATTAATTTTGATCGAGGCAAATGTTAATATCATTTATTACAAGCGATACAAATTAATATCAATTACTATAAATGATGAAAAGAGTTATATCAATCGTTAAAAATGATGCAAAACATTAGACTCGTCACTTCTAGAGTCAGATTTATAAATGATGCAAACGAATTTGCATCAATTAAAAAAATGATATAAACAAATATAATAAATAATACAATACATCTTATTTTTTGTAGTGAATGTTGCAGTCCACTTTGTCTTTAAATAACCATAGTTTCAAGATCAAACTTTAATCATCTATTATTAAACTCTAGTCAATATTACGCTCGAAGAAGATAGTTTGTATAATTTCAATATGTAATCATCTATAGCCTATAGGTATAAAATACTCTGCTTAAACCCACATTTAGATTCACACATGACACATCGAATAACTAAGAACAATATGTCATTCAAATAAAATCATACACTACATATTATTTCTAATGAATCTGACATTATATAGTACGAGAATGTTGGAGGTGGGCCTAGCACCCCCAATTAGTTAGGCCCATCTTAGGAAAGGCCGCTCTTCAGCACGGTAGCCGGACTTAATGTCACCGACCTGCAAGACCGCTCTTCAGCTCGGTAGCCGACCTGAAAGCAACGTACCCCGGGCCCGCGCTGATGCCCCGCCAGAACAGGGAGTGTCAGAAGAATAGGCGAGTGGGAGTTGGTAAGGCAGTACCCTACCCGCGTAGGGATGTGCCTTCGACCCGACGTCCCACCAACTCTACAGAGCTGACGAGGGCAGGAAGGAGCAGGTGGAGCAGAGTTGGTAAAACAGTGCACTGCTCTGCAACACGCCACGCCGAGCTCATCATGACCTCTCTCCTCGAAAGCCGGGACACGCCTCCTAGGCCACCTTACCCGCAAAAGAGGCCGCAGGCGACACGTGGCCCGAGATCCCGGGGAGCAGGAAGCCGACCCCGACTATATATACCCCTCATATGTCATTAATGAGGGGGACTCGGATTTTGACTCTAGAACAGACTATAAACCACCCGACCTCTCTCTTTGTAGCAAGACAACACTTTAGAACGCCGAACTGGACGTCCTTCGGAACCAGTTCGTAATTCTAAAGCGTTTACTTCTCTCTCATCAATAAAGCGAAACACGGCCCCGGCCTACTCATTTTCTCCCGACCTGTCTTAAACGTGGTTAAATTGCTCTATTAACGAAAATCTCACCTCCCATCTCCTAATCATTCTTTAAACATACTTAGTGGTCCACGGGATCAACAATTGGCGCTAGAAGGAGGGGGGAAGAGATTCTTCTACACGCAAGGAGCAGTTCAACCACCGACACGACCGAAGCAACGATGGCAATCCCGACCCCAAGAGTGTTGTCAGACCAGGACACTCCGGCCCAAACAACGGCCCAGGCCCCGACAACGGCCCCGCCAACGACTCGAACGACGGCGACCATTCCGTCATCGGCCCAAGCGGCTGCCGATCAAGCGATTCCTCGAGAGCAATTCTCCAGGGCCCCGCCCCCGGCGTCAGCACCCGCCCATTCCGACGGCTCCGCCGCCCACAACGCGCCACGAGCACCGGAAGACCAGCCCACGCCGTCCGTCATGATGCAGACCCTGCTCGCCCGGATCGATGAGCTAACGCGAGCCACCGACCAGCGGTTCGCCACGTTAGGGGCCTCCCGTGACCGGTCGGACAATGTCGGGTCCCCCGACGTCCATCCCAGAGAACCGGTCTCTCGGGAAGAAACCCCCCGCTTCCGGACAAGCCGACCGAGCGACTCGCCGTCTGGATCCGAAAGGCCGGACGGACGTTTTGTCCCGGCCATAGGAAGCCACCCGGGCGACGAAGCCCACCATCTCCGATCCAGCGCGGAGCGATCAAGAGACGCGGAGTTCGAGGCTATGAAGGAGACCATCCGTGCGATGTCCTCCAAAATCCACCAAGCCACCAGCGCGGCCCCAGAAATCGATCGCGTCCTCAGAGAGACGCAGAACACGCCGTTCACCCGCCGGATCGCCTCCGTCCCACTCCAGCACCTCGGAAAGCTCAAGCTACAGCCCTACGCGGGCACCACCGACCCGGCCCAGTATCTCACGGCGTTCACCATCGCCATGGGTCGCGCCCACTTCTCACCAGACGAGCGCGAAGCCGCTCACTGCCAGCTTTTCGTGGAAAACCTCACCGGCCCGGCCCTCACGTGGTTCTCTCGGCTAAAGACGCACTCCATCGACAGCTTCAGGGACCTGTCGACCACCTTCCTCGAGCATTACTCCATCTACATCCGCCAGTCCGCATCCAGCGCGGACCTCTGGGCAATGAATCAGGGAGCAAAGGAGTCGCTCAGGTCCTTCATCGAGCGCTTCAAGGCCACGGCCTCCCAGAGCAACGTGACTGACGAGTCAGCGCTCCCCGCTCTGAGAAAAGGACTGCGGGCCGATTCGGCCTTCAAGGACGATATGAAGCTCAACAGGCCGCGCTCTCTGGAAGACGCCTTGCACCGCGCTGGACTCTTCGTTGAGCTCGAAGAAGAGAAGGCGGCTGAATCAAGAAACAGTGCCTCTCACAAGGCCCCGGCCCCAAAGGAGCGGCCCCAGGAAAGGTATCAGGAGCCCCGCCAACATTACGACGACGAGTACCATCGCAGCAAGGGAAAGCAGGCCGCTGCATTCCTTGTCAACGGACCGCCCTCCGGCCTCCGCCTACACGATCCCGTACTTCCCCCCCACCCCCGCCCCAGGGTTGCCTTGGAACAAATACGTACGGGATCCCCGCCAGCAGGATCGGCGTCCCGACGAGCCAAGCGATAGGGAGTTCCGACCAGATGAGCCATACGACAGGACGGCCTTCTGCGACTTCCACCGGCGAAAGGGGCATCCGACCTCTCACTGCCGCGCCCTTCAAGAGGTCCTGCTGAAGCAATTTCAGCGGGGAGAAATCAGCGTCCCAGAGCGGCTGCGACCGCATGCTCGGGACGGCGATCACGATCAACCCCGCGACAACCAAGGTCGCGCGGATAACCGGACTAGGCCCTACCATCGCGCCCAGAACGACGACCGGCGGCGACGATCTCCCTCGCGAGACCGGGAAACAGGTAGATCGCCTCCCCCGGCCCGCACTCTGATTGGGATGATCATGGGAGGTCTCCTCTCGTGCAACGACTCAGTGCGGTCCATCAAGCGTCACGAGAGGAGGACCGACGCATCCCTGAAGTGGCACTCCGGGCCGGAGATCGACGCCCAGGACACGAGCAAGAGGGGGATATGTTTCACTGAGGCCGATGCGGCCGGGGTCCACCAGCCCCACAACGACCCCCTCGTCGTACAAGTCCGCGTAGCCGACTGCGACGTTAACCGAGTCCTCGTCGATACGGGCAGCTCGGTCGACCTCATCTTCAAGGATACCCTCGCCAGGATGAACCTGAACGGGGTCGAGATCAAGCCGCACTCCATCCCGCTAACCGGCTTCGCCGGGGACACCGTCAACGGAATCGGCACCATCGAATTACCGGTCTACGTAGGTCGGGTCACGAAAATCGTCAAGTTCGTGGTCTTCGACACCACCCCGATCTACAACATCATCCTCGGAACCCCCTGGCTGCACTCGATGAAGGCGGTCACGTCGACATACCATCAGTGCCTCAAGTTCCCCAACCAGGCCGGCACATACACTCTTAGGAGTAACCAGAGGGTCTCCCGCGCCTGCTTCGCCATCGAGCACAAGCTGCGCCGCGCCGCGCCGGCCTGCTTGGCCATCAATGCGCTTCAGCCCGGCGAGCTCGGCGCCCAGGATCTTCCCGGGCGGGACCTTGTCACCCAGGTCAACATCGACCCACGCGACCCCGCCCGCTGCGTCGGCATCGGCACCGACCTCGACGAAAGCATCAAGCAAAAGCTGGTCGAGTTCCTAAGGCAGAACGTCTCCACCTTCGCCTGGTCAACTGGCGACCTGCCCGGCATTGACCCGAACACGTGCAGCCACGAGCTCAACGTGGATCCAACCTGCAGGCCGGTCAAGCAGAAGCGGCGGAAGCTTGGCCCGGAGCGCGCCCAAGCGGTCAATGATGAGGTAGAGAGGCTCACCGCGGCCGGCTCGATCACCGAGGTGAAATACCCGGACTGGTTAGCCAACCCAGTGGTAGTCAAGAAGAAGAACGGAAAATGGAGGGTCTGCGTGGATTTCACCGACCTCAATAAGGCATGCCCTAAGGACAGCTTCCCCCTCCCCCGAATCGACCAGGTCGTCGAAGCCACCGCGGGAAACGAGCTACTCTCCTTCATGGACGCCTTCTCGGGGTATAACCAAATCCCCATGCACCCTGATGATCAGGAGAAGACCGCGTTCATCACGGACCGAGGCATTTACTGCTACAAAGTAATGCCCTTCGGACTAAAAAACGCCGGGGCCACCTACCAACGGCTCGTCAACCGGATGTTCGCCGACCAAATCGGCCGCACTATGGAGGTATACATAGACGACATGCTGGTAAAGTCTCTGGTGGCAACCGACCACGTCACACACCTCCGGTCCTGCTTCCGCACGCTGAACGAATACAACATGAAGCTGAACCCGGCCAAGTGCTCCTTCGGCGTCACATCGGGCGAATTCCTCGGGTACATCATCACCCAGCGCGGGATCGAGGCCGACCCCAAGCAGATCCGAGCTATCATTGAGCTCAAGTCCCCGGAGAGCACGCGTCAAGTACAACGACTCACCGGGAGAATCGCCGCACTAAATCGATTCATCTCCCGCTCTACCGACAAGTGTCTCCCGTTCTACCAACTACTCCGGGCTAACAAGCGGTTTGAGTGGGACGACAAATGCGAGGACGCCCTCCGACAGCTGAAGGAGTACATATCCACTCCCCCCGTCCTGTCCAAGCCAGAAGAAGGCGAACTCCTCTACCTCTACGTCGCCATCTCCACGTCAGCGGTCAGCGGCATACTAGTGCGGGAAGACCGGGGTGACCAAAAACCCATCTCCTACATCAGCAAGTCCTTAGACGACGCGGAGAGCAGGTACCCGACTCTGGAGAAGCTCGCCCTGGCAGTGGTCGTCGCAGCTAGGAAGCTCCGGCCTTACTTCCAATCCCATACGATAGCCGTCCTAAGTACGTACCCCCTCAGAACCATCCTCCACAGCCCGAGCCGGTCCGGCCGGATAATGAAGTGGGCTGTCGAGCTGAGCGAATACGACATCGAGTACCGGGGTCGGACCGCGATCAAATCTCAAGCGCTGGCCGACTTCCTAGTTGAGTTAGCACCCGAGCTGGCAGTCAGCGAGGTGTCCGAAGTGTGGACTCTGCACGTCGACGGATCGGCCTCCAAGCACGGGTCCGGCGTCGGCATACGCCTCGAATCCCCGACCAAGGAGATCCTCGAACAGTCCTTCCGCCTAGCCTTCCCGGCATCGAACAACGAGGCCGAGTACGAAGCTTTGATTGCCGGCCTGCGCCTGGCCAAAGAGGTCGGCGCAAAGAAAATCCGGGCTTACTGCGACTCCCAGCTCGTCGCCAATCAATTCAGCGGGGAGTACGAGGCCAAGAATGATCGCATGGACGCCTACCTCAAGGTGACTCAAGGCATGGCCGCAGACTTCTCCGAGTTCACCCTGACAAAAATCCCCCGAGGCGATAACACTTCCGCAGACGCCCTCGCAGCACTAGCCTCCACCTCGGCCCCAGAGCAACGACGGGTGATCCCGGTGGAAAGTATCGACCTCCCCAGCATCGAGCTGCCAAAGGGAGCCTATCTGATCGGTCCCCAGGTCGCGGATCCTGACGAAGACGCCCAACCTCCCGAGAACCTACCACCGCCCCCGGCCGAGCCCGAACTGCCGGACTGGCGAATCGATCTGCTGCTATACATCGCAGACGGCATTCGCCCCCCAGACCGATGGGCCGCCCGGCGGCTAAGAAAGAAGTGTGCCCAATATACAATGCTGGACGGCAATCTGTTCCGATGGAGCGCCTCGGGAACCCTGCTCGCCTGCCTCCACGGGCAGGAAACCATCGACGTGATGAAGGAAATGCACGAGGGCGCCGACGGCAACCATTCCGGTGGCCGGGCTCTCGCCCTGAGAATACGAAACCAAGGCCACTACTGGCCGACAATGCTCCAAGACTGCGATAAATTCGCAGCCCGGTGCGAGAAGTGCCAGCGCCACGGTCCCCTCATTCATAGTCCAACCGAGCTCCTCACCACTGCGGTGGCACCCTACCCCTTCATGCGATGGGCCATGGACATAGTCGGGCCCCTTCCCCGATCTCGCCAAAAGCGCTTCCTCTTAGTCATGACCGATTACTTCACCAAGTGGGTCGAGGCCGAATCATACGCCAAGATCAAGGCAGAGGACGTCCGAAAGTTCGTCTGGAAGTTCATCATCTGCCGGCACGGGCTCCCGTACGAGATCGTCACCGACAACGGTGCCCAGTTCACATCGGCCCTCTTCGAAGATTTCTGCGCGAAGTGGAAAATCAGACTAAGTAAGTCCACTCCGAGGTACCCCCAGGGGAACGGACAAGCCGAGGCCACCAACAAGACCATCCTCGACGGCCTCAAAAAGCGACTAGACGACAAGAAAGGGTCCTGGGCCGACGAGCTCGATGGAGTCCTCTGGTCCCACCGCACAACACCAAAGACATCGACTGGCCGAACACCGTTCAACCTCTCCCACGGCATGGAAGCAATGGCCCCATCCGAAGTCGGGCTCCCCACTCCTCGCCGCGCTATGCTCACCCAGCAACCCGCACTGAACAACGCCGTCCTACTCAGCGAGCTGGATTTCCTTGAAGAGCAACGGGACCATTCCCTACTCCGAATCCAGAACTACCAGCAGCTCGCCTCCAAATATTACAACAAGAAGGTTCGAGGCCGGTTCTTCGCCGAGGGCGACCTGGTCCTCCGCAAGGTCTTCGAAAACACCTCCGAACCAAACGCAGGCAAGCTGGGTGCCAATTGGGAGGGCCCCTACCTCATCTCCAAGGTCGTAAAACCAGGCGTCTACGAGCTAGTCACGATGAACGGCGACGCCATCCCGCGCTCATGGAACTCGATCAACCTCAAACGGTTCTACTATTAAGCCCCCGGGCTCCAATCCGCTCTCCGCTTTTGTAAACAAACGAACTACGATTGGCTTGATCCCTTCTACTAAAGGGTACGTAGGCAACCCCTAACCAGGGCTCAGCTATTAATCTAATAAAACCTTTTAGACAAAGGAAAACGGTCCCCGACCTGCGCACAGGAGCCGAGCTCCAAACGCTCAAACGCTCCCGAGCTCCAAGCGCTCGCACTACAAAAAAATAAAAAAAAAAAAAAAAAAAAAAAAAAGAACAAAAAAAAAAAAAAAAAAAAAAAAAAAAAAAGCCGAGCTCCAAACGCTCGCACTACAAAAAAAAAAAAAAAAGCCGAGCTCCAAACGCTCGCACTACAAAAAAAAAAAAAAAAAAACCGAGCTCCAAACGCTCGCACTACAAAAAAAAAAAAAAAAAAAAAGCCGAGCCCCAAACGCTCGCACTACAAAAAAAAAAAAAAAAAAAAAAACCAAGCTCCAAACGCTCGCACTACAAAAAAAAAAAAAAAATAATAAGCCGAGCTCCAAACGCTCGCACTACAAAAAAAAAGGGGACCGAGCTCCGGTGCTCGCTCTCCCCGGCACACAAGTTATAAGTGCCAAAGCCGGGCCCCAGGGCTCGCACCTCTACTAGACACACAAGCATTAAGTGTCTCTAAGCCGGGCTCGCTACCCGCACCAAAAAAACAAGGTACACAAGCAATAAGTGCCTTAAGCCGAGATTACCTCGCACCCAATACAAGAGCACGGTCCACGACCTGCTTACTTGACAGAGTACGGTTTACGACCTACTCTACCGATCAAAAAAGCCTCGAAATGGCATTTACACAAAAAAAAAAGAAAGGGCCAACGGCCTCGATTATCACAAAAGGGCCAACGGCCTCGTCTGTTATAAAAATGGCCCACGGCCTAGTCGTTACAAAAGCCTCGAAACGGCACTTACAAAAAGAGAGGGGCCAACGGCCTGCTCTTTGCATAAACGGCCTACGGCCCAGTCCTTACAAAAAGAAACGGCCTACGGCCCAGTCTACAAAAAGAAAACAAAAAGGAAAAAAGTTTTTACAAGGCCGCATCGGCCGATCGGTCTTCCCTCCCGTCAGCACGGGTACCATCTGAATCAGCCGGGGCCACCATCCTCGCGTTGGTCCCGTACTCGCCAAGGAAGGGCTGCCCAGACTCCTCTTCCTCAACCACGCCTCCACCGGGTGGCACGTCGGTTCCGGCCTCACCGGACGGCGCATCCGTGTCGGCCTCAGCGGCGGACAGGACCGAGGGATCTGCTTGCACAATCCCAGCAGCTTCGGGGACTCCCTCGTCAGCGGACAGGATCGAGGGATCTGCTTGGACGGTCTCAACGACCGCAAGAGCGTCCTCAGCAGCCAGCGGAGCCTCCAAGGTCAGATCCACCACGGGGGTGATAGAAGGAGCGACAGGTATAACGTGCTCAAGCAGAACGCCGTGAGCACGGTCCGGAGGGATTTCCAGATCCTCCGGGGTCAAATCCGGAAAGTCCATCCCGTCCAGTACGGCACCGAATGCCGCCTCGTCCTCGTCCAGCTTCTGATACCGGTAGAACGGTACCGACACCCCGTCCTCTGCTTCCATCCTCTTGAGGCAGGCCTTTACGCCAGTCACCTGGCTGTACAGAAGGTGAGGCTCTAAGGCCCGGCGGCGCCCGTCCAGGTGGGCGCGGATCTTCTCCATCTTCGCGGACCACTTCCGGTTCCGCGCTTCCCACCGGGCTGACACCCGATCACTCTCCGCAGCCACGGCCACCTTGGCCCGGCCTATGGCGGATTCCAGCCCCTTCACCCTGGAGCGGAGTGTCTCCCGCTCCCCCTTCAGGAGCCCGTTCTCCTCCTCGAGCCCCGACGCCCGATCCCACCCAGCTGCAGCACGGTCCCTCTCGGCCTCTAGTGCAGACTGCAGACTGGCCACCTCGACCTCCCGGGCTCTTAACCGCACCGCCTCCTCTTCCAGCGCCGCAGATCGGGCCTTCTCATCTCTCAGCTCCTTCTCGAACCCGTGGAGACGGGTAGACTGGATCTGCGAGCTGGACTCCCGGCACTCCCGGAGGAAGTTAATCGAGGCGGCCTGCTCGGCGAGCCTCTTCTCGTAGGCCTCCGCCAGAAAGGCACTAAGGGCCATCGTCTGCATTAAACAAATTGTTAACAAAGACGCGCAACGAGTCTAGCTAAAAACAGTTAGACCAGAGCAGGAGCTTACCCGAGCTGCGGACCGCGCCACCTGACGGAAGGTGTCGGACTCCGCCATCTCCAGCGGAACGAAGTGCGGGTACCTCTGCCCGAACATCATGGCCTGCGCCAGCTCGGCGCACTCGTCTGGATCAACGATTACCTGGTTGCTTCCATCCTCGTGGGTAAAGGAGAAGCTGTAGTCCCGAGGCCCACCGTCGGAACCTCCCGAGGCGCCGCCCACTTCGGCGCTGCGATCCTCGGCCTCCTGCACAGCAGCAGGATCCTCCGCGCCGACGATCGTCTCGCCGACCCCATCGCCCCCTTGGGCCCGGGTCTCATCAACCCCCCCTGCTGGCCCAACGGCCAAAGGAACCTCGGGCTCCGGCCCGGTCAATGTAGGCCGGGTGACCTCCCGACCTCCGGAAGAGAACTCTCCCGTCCTCCTCTTCTTTTTGCCGGTCTCGCCGGCGGCAGCCCGGTCTCCCCTCCTCTTCGAGGGAGTCGCCGCGGAGGAATCCCCCGCAACCCGTGGTGCCGGGTCTCGCCTGACCGGCACCTCGGGTATCGGCGGCGGCGGGGCAACAAACGAATCCGCGTACTGCGGATTGACAAACCTTACTCTACCTGCGAAGGAAGAGCCGTCAGTTCGACAAAAAAAAAAAAAAAAAAAAAAAAAAAAAAAAAAAAAAAAAAAAAAAAAAAATAGTAAACCTCCGGTCATGGCAGCTTCGATTCTCGCAGCGGTGAAGGACTTCCACTCTCTCCGGCGCACTGTCCTGAGCACGGCAAGCAGACCTTCGTAGTCCGGTAGCTTGAATCTAGAGGAGTGAGGGCCTGCAGAGCAAGACAAAAAAAAAATTCATCAGTCAGACAACCAAAGAAGAGAAGTCAGCTCGACCTGCAAATTCCTACCCGGGGAAAAATTCCAATCCCGGGTATATCTCGCCAACGGATCGAGCCCAGCCACGGCGGTAGCCCGGACGTAGAAGTAGCTGCGAGACCAGTCCTCGACCTTCGACAGCTTGCTCGCCCTAGACCCCGAGCTGGGTGCCTCCAGAACGTTCGCCGCGGGCTTGAAAGCGGCATAGAAGGTCCCAGGAATCCCGGGGTTTGCCTTCTGCTGGGTGAACGCCTCGAACATAGGCAACGTCACCTCCATGTCGCATTCATGCCCCAAGGTCAGTAGCACGATCATCCCCTGGACCGTGGACGGGCAGACCTGCGAGAAGGCCAAGCCCCGCGCCCGACAGTACTGGACGAACAGCTCGGGGAGAGGAAGGCGCAAGCCGCACTTCTGAAAGAACGACTCGTACAAGCAGACGAAGCCCGGCCGAGGAGTCCACGGGCGCTCCTCCGCCCTGGGTACCCTGAGCTCAACGCCGGCGGAAAAAACCACACAGATTCCCCAGGAGGGTCACCGATTCCGCTGTGCTCCAGGTCGGTGACCCTCCCTGCTCGTAGGAGACCAGGGGGGACCTCACCCTGGCCACTCGAGCTCCGCCTCCACGGACGCCCTGACGACCACCGCGGCCGCCCAGATGCCCGGTTCTGCCCCCAGCTTGGCCAGCACCGCGACCGCCAGAGGATCTAACCACCGTTTTCGGCCGGAGATGGGTCCCCGGAAGCGACGGGGCGGCCCCCGAAGTCGAGGGGGCCAACCCTTCCCCACTGTCTGCCCCTCGTCGCGGAGAAGAGGCATGCTCGGAATCACCGGAGGAGGAACTCGGAGAGTCGTTACCGCCACCGCGGGACGCCGATTCTTCGCTCGACTCAGCTCGGATACCGTCTAACATCGGAGCCATCGCACGGAGAGGAGGAGATCGAAAAGAAAGGAAGAAAGTAGGAAGAGAAGAAGGAAATCGGAGAAAGGAGGTTACCTTAGGAGTATGCGCAGAAGGTTTTAACAGTAGGAGGAAGAAGGTTTAAATAGAGGAAGGGGGACAGTGAAGCGACGCCTGGACACGTGTCAAAAGAAGCACGGCTGCCCAAAAAACCTAATGATGACGTCTCTTCGTTTCCCCACGCCAAAAAGCAAAGGACGCCTCGGTAAACGCGAAGCGTCTTTTACACGCCGCGCGTGGGCAGTCCACGCGAAAAACGAAGCGTCCTTTGTCGTCCCACGTGGTGAGCACGCGCCAACCTCCTACGGGTTTTTCGGAAAAGGTAAACACAGTTGAGCCCGGAAGGACCATCCTAAGATGCGCCGAACTAACATTAGATCAACTTCGGCACCCTCACTTCGCCTCGCGATACCGAACTGGGGGAGGGCCTATTGTTGGAGGTGGGCCTAGCACCCCCAATTAGTTAGGCCCATCTTAGGAAAGGCCGCTCTTCAGCACGGTAGCCGGACTTAATGTCACCGACCTGCAAGACCGCTCTTCAGCTCGGTAGCCGACCTGAAAGCAACGTACCCCGGGCCCGCGCTGATGCCCCGCCAGAACAGGGAGTGTCAGAAGAATAGGCGAGTGGGAGTTGGTAAGGCAGTACCCTACCCGCGTAGGGATGTGCCTTCGACCCGACGTCCCACCAACTCTACAGAGCTGACGAGGGCAGGAAGGAGCAGGTGGAGCAGAGTTGGTAAAACAGTGCACTGCTCTGCAACACGCCACGCCGAGCTCATCATGACCTCTCTCCTCGAAAGCCGGGACACGCCTCCTAGGCCACCTTACCCGCAAAAGAGGCCGCAGGCGACACGTGGCCCGAGATCCCGGGGAGCAGGAAGCCGACCCCGACTATATATACCCCTCATATGTCATTAATGAGGGGGACTCGGATTTTGACTCTAGAACAGACTATAAACCACCCGACCTCTCTCTTTGTAGCAAGACAACACTTTAGAACGCCGAACTGGACGTCCTTCGGAACCAGTTCGTAATTCTAAAGCGTTTACTTCTCTCTCATCAATAAAGCGAAACACGGCCCCGGCCTACTCATTTTCTCCCGACCTGTCTTAAACGTGGTTAAATTGCTCTATTAACGAAAATCTCACCTCCCATCTCCTAATCATTCTTTAAACATACTTAGTGGTCCACGGGATCAACAGAGAATAAAATATTTTGGCACATATATATATTAGATAGGTCCTCGGCTACAAAATTTACAGTCATGGGGTCTTGCATGCTCCAAGAACAGTAAACGTACGGTCGTTTTCCATCAATAACTTAGAAACATCGGAATCAATCGGCTTAAGTCCACTTTGTCTTTAAATAGCCACAGTTTCAACCTCAAAACTCTAATCATTATTAAACCTTACACAATACATATCTTATATATATATATATATATATATATATATATATATATATATATATATATATTATCACTCACGTTCAAAGACTTCTAAACCTAAGTAAACAAAACTATTAATTTATTTATTTTGGATATGGCAAAGAAGACCCTTCGTGTAATTTACCTTTTCCTTAGTATTCTCCTTTTTTGCGAACTCATCGACGAGGCGCAGGGTAGTCGTTTGAGGTGTCATCATCCACCAGATTACTCGTGCAAGAAACGTTCAAGCCATCATCATCATAACCATCATCATCATCACAAGGACACTCCAAATGAATCGGAGGATCTTCAACGAAGTATCAAGACGAGGAGGAGAAAGGATCTTTACGGTGTTGATGCTTTCCGGCCTACTGCGCCAGGTCACAGCCCCGGTGTTGGCCACTCGATCAAGACTTGAGAAGTTTGAAGTTCTTAATCTTGATTTCTCGTGATCTATATATTTATTCTCGTGCTCGTTGTCATTTTGTAAATAATAGATTATGGTTTTAGTCTCAAACCGCTGCCGTTTCTAAATTTTATATTTTCGATCTGTGTTATCTTGCGGTTCCAAAATTTACAAGAGGTTATTTCATAGGCAAAACATCAATTACGAAAAAAAGAAAATATCCAACCTTTGCACTCTTGGGCTTATGTATATCGATATCACTAAGTTATTCCGGAACTGGAAGTGAAATTGAATTATGAATTTGTACGAATTCTCAACGTACAAAAAAATTCAAAGCTGCAAATGTTTTCTAACGTGTTCAAATTATGGTTAGTACGTAAATTTCATCTAGTTAACTGTGTTACAACTCGATATGAATTTATCAACGATACTAATATTTGTCTGATCGTTTAAGCATTACTCCCTCTTTTTTTTATAAAGGGTTTTCCTTAAAAGCACAAGAATTAAGAAAATCTTTTTTTTTAAGCATTAAACACTACCGTAACAGCATTTAGTTATCTAATTAGGAAGAGGAATATTAATATTTCACGATAGTACCGAAAGTACTAAGGAGTATAATTAATTAAATTTTGCATGAGAATGTGAAAAACTCTTATTAAAAATAACAAAACAAAATGTCTAAAACTCTTTATAAAGAAAATAGAGGGAGTAATTAATACGAGAATATCTTCTGTGCATGCATCAATCCCTCGGATTATGAATCAGGGCCGGCTCAAGATTTTCGGGTCCTCGGGATTAAAAACAAAACTCGGATCCATAATTTATGATCAATGGTAAATGATTGGTATATTTTAATTTCTTTTAGTAAGGTATATACAGGGCCATGCCCGCCATGTAAAAATTAAAACATTCGCCAACGGCATCATTTTACAAAAAACATTTGAAAACCTATTTTAAGTGTGATAATTGATTGGCTAAGGTAATGACCATCTAATAATTATTTAGAATTTTATAATTTGATATAGTCGTGACCATCTCATATCTGTTTTGCATGAATTCAAATGTAATACTTTTCAAATATCTTTCATTTCTAAAATTTTTTGTATGCAACTCCTCTTTTTAATATATATATATATATATATATATATATATATATATATATATATATATTACGCCATTTTTATGAAATTTGAACCAAATTGTTTTGGTAAACTTCAATTGTTTTATCAATTGAAAAAATTACACATGTTATTTTATATGTTTTAAAAAAATAAAACATTTTTTCTTGGTTTATTAAATTAAATTCTTTAATTGTCTTCTACAAAATTTTATTTTAGAAATTGTGATAACATGGATCATAATTCCTTTATTCGTTTATGGCCTCTAAAATTATAGGAACGACTATGGGTATATACAAGCAAAATTGAAGAATCAACATCCATAAAAAGAAGAAAAAAGCTTTAAAATCTGAAATAAGACAACTCAAATGATTGATTGTGTGCAAATATAATCTTTGATATGACCCACAAAAGGAAGGGCGTATATCAAAAGCATATAAATATCTAGCTCGACTTTAAAGACAATAAAATATACATAGGATATCTAACAAAATGATGTAAAAAGTAAAAAGCATAATATATATATATATATATATATATATATATATATATATCTCTAATCTATACTATTAAAATAAAAACACTTTTTGTGTCCAAACAAAAAAAAATACATTTAAAATTATAAATTATGTGGATAATTATATTTGTTGCCAAACAATTTAAAAAAAAATAATAATATACATGATATCTTTTTGTTAGATATGAATATTTTAATTAATTATAGTATTTATAAATAACATTTAATCTCTATTTAATTGATTAAATTATTTAAAATATAATAATATTAATTCATGATTGTAGAGATTAAATGTAAATTTTATAATTGTATAAGGTTGTTTTGGTATTTAAGAGAAGATATTTTAATCCGAATTTGAAAATTTAAGTGATCTCCAAATTTAAAATTTTATGTTTTGTTTATTTTGGTTATTTAATTGAACCATAACTAGACCAAATGATATAATTTTTATTATTAAAAATATTTTAACTTGATAAAATTTCAAATATCTAAAATTAGTAAATATTTATATTATACGGTAATATGGTGGGGCAGATTAGTTTTATATTTTTATAATTGCGGTCTTTTGTAGGTTGGTTTGTCAAAAAATGCAAGATAACATGCTGATTCAAGCCATATTAAAAAGACGGGTTAACCCATTTTAACACTTATAAATATATAATTTTTGAAATTTGATTTTAATAAAATAATTAGTTGTATGGTAATCTAAATTCACATAATAAAAAAGTATGCAATTAATATTACATCAATATATACTTAACTAACTCTTACTTCTATTTTACCAATATCCACCATATGATAACATCATATAACAGTTTATTTATTTGTCAGATAGTAAACTTTACTATCATTTAAGGTTACAAAAATCAAATAATCATAAAAAATTTCATTAAAATTTAAGTCAAATCATTTCGTTATTGTTTGTTCAATATAAATTTCACAAAAAAATATATAAAAGTTATTGCACCACACACAGCGCATATTAAAATCTAGATTTCGCATAGCACGAGTTAGAAATATGACATAAACATCAAAACACATATTGCACAACAAATCAACAAAATATTATTCTCTCACTAAAAACTTAATAATTACAAATTCAACATATTTGAATCAATAACACTTAAATTAGATCTTATTTCTCATTTCATATTTTTTTTTCAAAATTTAGTCTACAAAAGAACTTTATCATATGCGGGTGCGTGGGTAAGAATCTAGTCTATACTATTAAAACAGAATCATTTTTAGAACCTCTTGCCAAACATGTATTAGATATGTTGCCAAACATTTAGTATATATATTTTAAACTTAAAAATTACAAATTAAACATATTTGAATCAATAACAATTAAATTATTTATTATTCATCATTTCATATTTTATATATTACAAAAAATCTTATTCCGCGCGGGTACGCATATTTAGAATCTAATAAATTCTTAAAGTTCAGGTTATAGAAAAATATATATAGAGAATGGATACAATAATGCCCAATGGTAAAGTTGTTCATGAATTACTATATAAGTACTTGCATATATGCGGATTTATAATTTAATATTTTATAATCCGTGAAAAAAATTAAAGACGAAAAAATGAAAAACAAAATTAGATCACCTGTGAAAATATATAATACATAATTTTCCTTGAAAAAAGAATTTGGTGAAGAGAAACTTAATTTGGTTTTTATTTACTTTTCTTAATCTAAATATAACTACTATTTTTTGTTATACATTTTAGGATTAGGAATCGATTATAAATTTTATTTTTATTGTTAATATTATATGTTAAAATATAATTGAAAATTTATTAAACACTTGTCAAAATATAATTGGAAATTTATTAAACACATATCAAAATCTAATCGATTAACTTAATACGTGTCACGATCATGAGAGTTACTAACTTTAAAATATTCTACTTTATATAATAAGATAGTTCTATATTTTATTTTATTTTTAAGTGATGGTCCAATTGGAAGCGGCTTATTGGATCATAGTGGGCTCGGAAGGCACCGGCCCGTAAACCTTCCACTGCCAAGAGCGGGAGGTGAAAGTTTTTTTGTGTAACTAGCCTCACGCGGTCTCTTTCGCGCTAAGAAAGTCCGAACCACAAGCATTCGCTCGAGTCTGAACCTTCAACTCCTGGCTTGGAATGGGCAAACCAATAGAAAGCCGGCCCAACAGATCGGTCCAACGTTCCATCACTTTATTGACTCCACTCGGATCACAAGCCCACGTTACTAGGGGCGGAACTACATGGAGGGGAGGGGGTTCAGCTGACCCTATGTAGTTTTGAAAAATATTTGTTTTTTATTTAAAGAAAAATATAATGACCCTATTAAAAAAAAATTTGACCCCAGTTTTTTTTCTAACTCAAACTTGGGATCATATTATGTATTAGTTAATTTTATTTCTATTTTGAAAACATAAAAAAGGAAAACTATTTTTATTTTCTTTTGTCGTATTCGTCTTCCACGAAAAGAGAAAGAGTCGAAGGTGCAGAAAAAAACAACAACAAAATTGATTGAATTAAGGTTAGATTTCTTTTGTATTTTTAAAATATTTTACTTTGTATTTGTTTAATATTTTACTTTAATATGTTTAATTAGATTCTAAATATTTGTTAATTTAGAGATGATATGTCTTGAATTCATAAAAAATTTAGGTTTATGTTCATAATATATTAATTAAATATCTTTAACTTTTAGTTTTGTAATTTGAAATTAACTAATTTTTTTTTTATTAAATAAGTAATTGATCGATTTCTGAAAAGAAATCTCCATCAACGGATGATATTGATTTAGATGACTTGGCGTATGATCCCGGTGAGAGAAAAGGAATAGTACTGGAATATCATCCTAATCAAAGAGACGAGGTAAGACGCAAGTATTTGACTAGAGGACCTTGTCAACCTCGTGGCCATAGTTTTGAACAACGACTTATAGGAAATACTCTAAGACGGTTTAATCCTTATTGGTTTGATGAATATGGTGATTGGTTGGAATATAGTGTGAAGAAATAAAATGCATATTGTGTGTGCTGCTATTTGTTCAGCAATGGAAAAAAGGATGGCAATATTGGATTTGTGACATAGGGATTTGATTGTTGGAATAAGTATGTGAGTTGTCTGGTCATGTAGGTGTCACAATAAACAGTTTTCATTACATAGCTAAGAAGAAGTGTGAAGATTTGATGAGACAAAGTCAATCAATTAAACATGCTATGCATAAACAAACCAATGTTGTGAAAAATGAGTATCATATTCGATTAAATGATTCAATCGATGCTTCGAGATACTTACTGAGACAAGGTTTGTCGTTTCGCGGTCATGATGAGACAATGAATTCTAGTAACCAATGATTTTTTTTGAAATTATTGAAGTATACAGCTGAACAAAATGAAGCTGTGAATAAGGTTGTGTTGAAGAATGCTCCTAGAAATAACCAAATGGTGTTTCATCCAATTCAAAAAGACATTGTTAATTGATGTTCATAAGAAGTAGTTAACTCCATAATTCAATAGATTGGTAATGATGTGTTTGCTCTATTGGTGGATGAATCTGCTGATTGTTCTAAGAAATAGCAGAAGGCTATAGTTTTCGTTTTGTTGATAAACATGGAATAGCACTGAAAGAGAGATTCGTTGGTCTTATCCATGTGAAGGAGACATCTTCTTTATCCCTGAAATCTGGAATTGATTAATTGTTTGCTAAATATAGTCTGAGTCTGAAAAAGGTGAGAGGACAAAGCTATGATATAGCAGGAATTATGAGAGGTGAACTGAATGGGCTGAGAACATTGATTTCAAGAGAAAATAGTTATGCATACTATGTGCACTGTTTTGCTCACCAACTTCAATTGGTTGTTGTTGCAGTTGCGAAGAAATATTTTGAAATTGGAGATTTCTTTGATAAGATTTATGTGCTAGTGAACGTGTTTGTAGCTTCTTGCACAAGAAAGGGTAAGATGAAAGAAATTCAGCGGGATACAATTGAAAAGGGAGTAAGTAGTCGTGAAATCAAGACTGGAAAAGGACTCAATCAAGAGTTTCCACTTCCAAGACCATAAAATACACGTTGGGGCTCTCATTATATAACGTTGTTGCGTTTAATTGATTTGTTTTCTATTGTGATTAAGGTGCTTGAATATGTCCAAGATGAAGATGTAGATAATACCCAAAAAAGTCTGGCAAATGTTCTTCTCAAATACATTCATACTTTTGATTTTGTATTCTATCTACACTTGATGCTGCTTCTTTTGGGACTCACATAGAATTTATCAATGGCATTACAAAAAAAATCAAGACATCCTAAATGATGTCTCATTAGTGGAATCTACTAAGCGACAACTACAAAAGTTAAAAGATGATGGATGGGATTCTTTCGTGAAGAAGGTTTTAGATTTTTTTGAGAAACACGACACTAAAATTCTCAACATGGAGGACAATTCCATCGATCCAAGGAAGGCACGCAAATATTCTCGGACTTGATCTCTTATTTCAACCTCTCTCTCTTCTTGTTTCCTATTTGGTTGCTTGAGGGCAAGCAAGGAAATAAGTTTGGGGGAGTTGATATTCATATATTTTACATGTTCTAGCTTGCATTTTAGTTAGCATTTTGAGTCATTTGCATGCATAAATAACTTTGTTTAGTATTTTGGTCTCATTTAGAGTTTATGACGTTTGCATTAGGTCCTAGTGGGTTTTAACAACCTTTCAAATTTTTTTTCAAGCCGAGTATAGAACATAATTTTTGACTAGATCAAAATATAACTTATTTTTTATGATCTTTCTCTTATTTTTTTGAACTAACTGCTAAATATTGAATATTCGATTCGTTTTTCGTACTTGAAATTGGCAAGATAAATTTTTTCCAGTGTTTATAAGAAAAATTTATAGAAATCTTAGACGGAAAATTTAGTCAAAAATTAAAACCCAGTCAAAAATACTCCTTGCAAATCTCAGTATTCAACAAATTGATCACTTTGACAACATTTAATAAATAGATAGAAATTTTAAAAATGAGTAGATAATTGAGAATTTTAAAAATTCATTTGCAAAGAGATTCCCTTTGTTAGATTCATTTATATTGAGAGAGAGGCGAGACAACGACAATTTTGGTAAGAAAAATGTTATGAAAGCGAATTATGAATTTTATTCGATAAAATAATATAATCAGTACACATTTCAAGCAGTTTTAGAGATTGAGATGCAATGAGTCCACAGATCATCTCTTTTCTTCAAATATTGGGTTTCGTTAGCAATTAGGTGGGGCCTGTCCGAAATGTATTTGATGAGCGTATCGTGACAATCTTTCCCTTCTTCGACAAGATCATGACAACACGCATTAGTGATGGTTATGTTTCCAAAGACAACACCGATAATATCCAACGCACACTTAGGAGTGATTTTAAGAAGACATGTATCCCATAATAATTTTGCTTCAACTTCTTCGACAGAGAAAGGAGGAACAAACGCACAGACCAAAGCTGCAACAATGAATCATTTGGGAGGTAATTTTAGTCATATTTGGTAAAACTTAAAAAATTATTGTCTTATTCTTTTGATATAAAAAAGAATCCAATGAGAGTGTTTTGTATTATATATTTTTGTCAAATGAAGCTATGGAAGCTATTTATAAATTTTCAAAACCCAAACATAGCTATCAAAACGCATTTTAAAGTAAACGGCATAAATTAAAGCAATTTATCGTCAAGATAATAATACTATAAATGCTATTATTAATATTTGTTTCCTTCTATAACATCACTAGAATTTTTAGATAACAATTACGCGTAGAATTTAAGTTTTAACAATACTCTAAACCAAATGATTAGATCTCACTTTCAGACTTACCATAAACATTGATTTTATGAAAAATAAAACATAGTGTTTCAATTGTACATAGCTAAATATACTTAATTATAAATGAATCAAAAACTAAACAGACTTCGTCTTTACAAAATACAAGTTAAGGTCAATGATACGTTGAAATATCAAATATTTAAAACATTGTTTTAACTAAATTATTTATAAAGGCTATTTAATGTTTGCTTAGCATAGAACATGTATAAAATAGTTAAATACAAATTTTAATTATAATCTTTGCTAAGCTAAAATAAGATTTATTTGTGAAACTTATAGAGCATGCCTAATGTTTTATAGATAATATATAAGTAGATATTTAAAGTCAACTTTTCACACTTAATAATATAATTTAAACATCATTGGGTTGTTGCAAAAATAACATAATAATCCTAATTAATATTATTTTGCAACTATTTTATATATTTCGTGATTATCTAAATTTTCTATCTATTTCATAGAATTGGGTGTTAAAGATTATGCATACAATCAAGTTAAATTTAAAGAATACTAAGTGTATTTTAATTTATCTAAAAATATGTTTGATGAATAAACTATATGATTACAAATAAGTATTACATAAAAGTATTGTGTACCCTAGAATTAGATTGTTGAAACTTTATATATTATAATGACGTTGATAACAACAAAAAATAAATAAAAGTTTATTGCAAAATATAATATAAAAATGCATTGAATTTTGACAATTTGAATAATAACAACAAGGTAAAACATTTGTCTTCACAAAACTAAGGGAAAGTTAATTCGAAGATGTTTTAAAAAAAGAAACAATTTGAATTACTTTCGAAGGGATAGCTCCAAAATTGTTTTTATAGATATTGAACATTAAATGTTTAAAACACAAAATACCTTTAAGCATGACCAAATTAAAATTTTAAAATTTGTATAGTAAGTGAATGTTTACGTAGATTTGTAAATAAAATTATAACAACAATTAAAGTATTTGTTAATCTTTTATCATAAGATATAGTTCTAACCATTATAAATATGCAGGCTTCTCGGTATGTTGATAAACGATCTTATTTACAAAAACTATTTACCATACGGAGGATTCTAGCCGTAGGATATAAGGATTTTTAACAACCTTTCAAATTTTTTCTTCAAGCCGAGTATAGAACATAATTTTTGACTAGATCAAACTATAACTTATTTGGTATGATCTTTCTCTTATGTTTTTTTAACTAACTGCAAAATATTGAATATTCGATTCGTTTTTCGTACTTGAAATTGGCAAGATAAGTTTTTTCCATTGTTTATAAGAAAACTTTATAGAAATCTTAGACTGAAAATTTAGTCAAAAATTAAAACCCAGTCAACAATACTCCTTGCAAATCTCAGTATTCAACAAATTGATCACTTTGACAACATTTAATAAATAGATAGAAATTTTAAAAATGAGTAGAGAATTGAGAATTTTAAAAAATTCATTTGCAAAGAGATTCCATTTGTTAGATTCATTTATATTGCGAGAGAGACGAGACAATGACAATTTTGGTAAGAAAAATGCTATGAAAGCGAATTATGAATTTTATTCGATCAAATAATATAATCAGTACACATTTCAAGCAGTTTTAGAGATTGAGATGCAATGAGTCCACAGATCATCTCTCTTCTTCAAATATTGGGTTTCGTTAGCAATTAGGTGGGGCCTGTCCGAAATGTATTTGATGAGCGTATCGTGACAATCTTTCCCTTCTTCGACAAGATCATGACAACACACATCATTGATGGTTCCGTTTCCAAAGACAACACCGATAATATCCAACGCACATTTCGGAGTGATTTTAAGAAGACATGTATCCCATAATAATTTTGCTTCAACTTCTTCGACAGAGAAAGCAGGAACAAACGCACAGACCAAAGCTGCAACAATGAAAAGACTTGTCATTTGGGAGGTAATTTTAGTCATATTTGGTAAAACTTTAAAAATTATTGTCTTAATCTTTTGATATAAAAAAGAATCCAATGAGAGTGTTTTGTATTATATATTTTTGTCAAATGAAGCTATGGAAGCTATTTATAAATTTTCAAAACCCAAACATAGCTATCAAAACGCATTTTAAAGTAAACGTCATAAATTAAAGCAATTTAACGTCAAGATAATAATACTATGAATGCTATTATTATTTTTTTTCCTTCTATAACATCACTAGAATTTTTAGATTATAATTACGCGTAGAATTTAAGTTTTAACAATACTCTAAACCAAATGATTAGATCTCAGTTTCAAACTTACCATAAACATTGATTTTATGAAAAATAAAATATAGTGTTTCAATTGTACATAGCTAAATATACTTAATTATAAATGAATCAAAAACTAAACAGACTTCATCTTTACAAAATACAAGTTAAGGTCAATGATACGTTGAAATATCAAATATTTAAAACATTGTTTTAACTAAATTATTTATAAAGGCTATTTAATGTTTGCTTAGCATAGAACATGTATAAAATAGTTAAATACAAATTTTAATTATAATCTTTGCTAAGCTAAAATAAGATTTATTTGTGAAACTTATAGAGCATGCCTAATGTTTTATAGATAATATATAAGTAGATATTTAAAGTCAACTTTTCACACTTAATAATATAATTTAAACATCATTGGGTTGTTGCAAAAATAACATAATAATCCTAATTAATATTATTTTGCAACTATTTTATATATTTCGTGATTATCTAAATTTTCTATCTATTTCATAGAATTGGGTGTTAAAGATTATGCATACAATCAAGTTAAATTTAAAGAATACTAAGTGTATTTTAATTTATCTAAAAATATGTTTGATGAATAAACTATATGATTACAAATAAGTATTACATAAAAGTATTGTGTACCCTAGAATTAGATTGTTGAAACTTTATATATTATAATGACGTTGATAACAACAAAAAATAAATAAAAGTTTATTGCAAAATATAATATAAAAATGCATTGAATTTTGACAATTTGAATAATAACAACAAGGTAAAACATTTGTCTTCACAAAACTAAGGGAAAGTTAATTCGAAGATGTTTTAAAAAAAGAAACAATTTGAATTACTTTCGAAGGGATAGCTCCAAAATTGTTTTTATAGATATTGAACATTAAATGTTTAAAACACAAAATACCTTTAAGCATGACCAAATTAAAATTTTAAAATTTGTATAGTAAGTGAATGTTTACGTAGATTTGTAAATAAAATTATAACAACAATTAAAGTATTTGTTAATCTTTTATCATAAGATATAGTTCTAACCATTATAAATATGCAGGCTTCTCGGTATGTTGATAAACGATCTTATTTACAAAAACTATTTACCATACGGAGGATTCTAGCCGTAGGATATAAGGATTTTTAACAACCTTTCAAATTTTTTCTTCAAGCCGAGTATAGAACATAATTTTTGACTAGATCAAACTATAACTTATTTGGTATGATCTTTCTCTTATGTTTTTTTAACTAACTGCAAAATATTGAATATTCGATTCGTTTTTCGTACTTGAAATTGGCAAGATAAGTTTTTTCCATTGTTTATAAGAAAACTTTATAGAAATCTTAGACTGAAAATTTAGTCAAAAATTAAAACCCAGTCAACAATACTCCTTGCAAATCTCAGTATTCAACAAATTGATCACTTTGACAACATTTAATAAATAGATTGAAATTTTAAAAATGAGTAGAGAATTGAGAATTTTAAAAAATTCATTTGCAAAGAGATTCCATTTGTTAGATTCATTTATATTGCGAGAGAGGCGAGACAATGACAATTTTGGTAAGAAAAATGCTATGAAAGCGAATTATGAATTTTATTCGATCAAATAATATAATCAGTACACATTTCAAGCAGTTTTAGAGATTGAGATGCAATGAGTCCACAGATCATCTCTCTTCTTCAAATATTGGGTTTCGTTAGCAATTAGGTGGGGCCTGTCCGAAATGTATTTGATGAGCGTATCGTGACAATCTTTCCCTTCTTCGACAAGATCATGACAACACACATCAGTGATGGTTCCGTTTCCAAAGACAACACCGATAATATCCAACGCACATTTCGGAGTGATTTTAAGAAGACATGTATCCCATAATAATTTTGCTTCAACTTCTTCGACAGAGAAAGCAGGAACAAACGCACAGACCAAAGCTGCAACAATGAAAAGACTTGTCATTTGGGAGGTAATTTTAGTCATATTTGGTAAAACTTTAAAAATTATTGTCTTAATCTTTTGATATAAAAAAGAATCCAATGAGAGTGTTTTGTATTATATATTTTTGTCAAATGAAGCTATGGAAGCTATTTATAAATTTTCAAAACCCAAACATAGCTATCAAAACGCATTTTAAAGTAAACGTCATAAATTAAAGCAATTTAACGTCAAGATAATAATACTATGAATGCTATTATTATTATTTTTCCTTCTATAACATCACTAGAATTTTTAGATTATAATTACACGTAGAATTTAAGTTTTAACAATACTCTAAACCAAATGATTAGATCTCAGTTTCAAACTTACCATAAACATTGATTTTATGAAAAATAAAATATAGTGTTTCAATTGTACATAGCTAAATATACTTAATTATAAATGAATCAAAAACAAAACAGACTTCGTCTTTACAAAATACAAGTTAAGGTCAATGATACGTTGAAATATCAAATATTTAAAACATTGTTTTAACTAAATTATTTATAAAGGCTATTTAATGTTTGCTTAGCATAGAACATGTATAAAATAGTTAAATACAAATTTTAATTATAATCTTTGCTAAGCTAACATAAGATTTATTTGTGAAACTTATAGAGCATGCCTAATGTTTTATAGATAATATATAAGTAGATATTTACAGTCAACTTTTCACACTTAATAATATAATTTAAACATCATTGGGTTGTTGCAAAAATAACATAATAATCCTAATTAATATTATTTTGCAACTATTTTATATATTTCGTGATTATCTAAATTTTCTATCTATTTCATAGAATTGGGTGTTAAAGATTATGTATACAATCAAGTTAAATTTAAAGAATACTAAGTGTATTTTAATTTATCTAAAAATATGTTTGATGAATAAACTTTATGATTACAAATAAGTATTACATAAAAGTAATGTGTACCCTCGAATTAGATTGTTGAAACTTTATATATTATAATGACGTTGATAACAACAAAACATAAATAAAAGTTTATTGCAAAATATAATATAAAAATGCATAGAATTTTGACAATTTGAATAATAACAACAAGGTAAAACATTTGTCTTCACAAAACTAAGGGAAAGTTAATTCGAAGATGTTTAAAAAAAGAAACAAATTGAATTACTTTCGAAGGGATAGCTCCAAAATTGTTTTTATAGATATTGAACATTAAATGTTAAAAACACAAAATACCTTTAAGCATGACCAAATTAAAATTTTAAAATTTGTATAGTAAGTGAATGTTTACGTAGATTTGTAAATAAAATTATAACAACAATTAAAGTATTTGTTTATCTTTTATCATAAGATATAGTTCTAACCATTATAAATATGCAAGCTTCTCGGTATGTTGATAAACGATCTTATTTACAAAAACCATTTACCATACGGAGGATTCTAGCCATAGGATATATAAGGATTTTTAACAACCTTTCAATTTTTATCTTCAAGCCGAGTATAGAACATAATTTTTGACTAGATCAAACTATAACTTATTTGGTATGATCTTTCTCTTATGTTTTTTGAACTAACTGCTAAATATTGAATATTCGATTCGTTTTTCGTAGTTGAAATTGGCAAGATAAGTTTTTTCCAGTGTTTATAAGAAAAATTTATAGAAATCTTTGACGGAAAATTTAGTCAAAAATTAAAACCCAGTCAACAATATTCCTTGCAAATCTCAGTATTCAACAAATTGATCACTTTGACAACATTTAATAAATAGATTAAAATTTTAAAAATGAGTAGAGAATTGAGAATTTTAAAAAATCATTTGCAAAGAGATTCCCTTTGTTAGATTCATTTATATTGCGAGAGAGGCGAGACGACGACAATTTTTGTAAGAAAAATGCTATGAAAGCGAATTATGAATTTTATTCGATAAAATAATATAATCTGTACACATTTCAAGCAGTTTTAGAGATTGAGATGCAATGAGTCCACATATCATCTCTCTTCTTCAAATATTGGGTTTCGTTAGCAATTAGGTGGGGCCTGTCCGAAATGTATTTGATGAGCGTATCGTGACAATCTTTCCCTTCTTCGACAAGATCATGACAACACGCATCAGTGATGGTTCCGTTTCCAAAGACAACACCGATAATATCCAACGCACACTTAGGAGTGATTTTAAGAAGACATGTATCCCATAATAATTTTGCTTCAACTTCTTCGACAGAGAAAGCAGGAACAAACGCACAGACCAAAGCTGCAACAATGAAAAGACTTGTCATTTGGGAGGTAATTTTAGTCATATTTGGTAAAACTTTAAAAATTATTGTCTTATTCTTTTGATATAAAAAAGAATCCAATGAGAGTGTTTTGTATTATATATTTTTGTCAAATGAAGCTATGGAAAGCTATTTATAAATTTTCAAAACCCAAACATAGCTATCAAAACGCATTTTAAAGTAAACGCCATAAATTAAAGCAATTTAACGTCAAGATAATAATACTATGAATGCTATTATTAATTTTTTTCCTTCTATAACATCACTAGAATTTTTAGATAACAATTACATGTAGAATTTAATTTATAACAATACTCTAAACCAAATGATTAGATCTCACTATCGGACTTACCATAAACATTGATTTTATGAAAAATAAAATATAGTGTTTGAATTGTACATAACTAAATATACTTAATTATAAATGAATCATAAACTAAACACACATCGTCTTTACAAAATACAAGTTAAGGCCAACATGACCAACTTGCATCATTACCAAGTCACTTGTTTTTATACTATTTTGGATATGTAGCTTCAAGAGTTTAATGACCGCTTTAACGAGGTAAACTTTGAATTACTCGTTTGCACATCAGATTTAAATCCTAGTTATTCATTATGTGAGTTTGATAAAGAAAAGTTATTGAGATTGGCTGAATTTTATCCTGTTGATTTTAGTCGTGTAGAGTGCATATTTCTTGAGCACCAACTTAACATTTATATTGATAATATACGAGAAGATTAAAAGTTTGTTGGTTTGAGAAATATTGGAGACTTAGCACGAGTGATGGTAGAAACCAAGAAGCATCTTTCTCATCCTTTGGTTTATAGGCTCTTGAAGTTAACTTATATTTTGCATGTAGCTACCGCAACCGTCGAAACATGTTTTTCAAGAATGAAGATTGTCAAGACAGTATTACGGAATCACATAGGTGATCAGTTTCTAAGTGATTGTCTCATTTGTTTTATCGAAAAACATATATTTGAAGATGTAACAAATGAAACCATAATAAAAAGGTTTCAGGCTATGGATGAACGTCGAATACATTTGTAGATTTTTTTTTTGATAATTTATAAAATAATTTTTTTATTAAAAAAAAATTATGCCCCCGATAAAAAAAAGTTCTAGCTCCGCCACTGCACGTTGCTGACAAAAATATCTATAATGTTATCCAGTGATGTGAGGAATTGGTAAATGTTATCCAGTGATGTGAGGAATTGGTAAACGGACTACGTATGTAGATTGAACGTAGAATAGTTAGTTGGCTTATACTAAGCATGCAAATATTTGATAAGATAGCGTTAAACAGATAATGTATAGTTTTATAATTTTTATTATGTATGTATTTCTTTAAACAGATAATGTTTGTTGTATCTTTTGGCCTTTGGGGCTACGTGTTTTTAAGAAGATAACGATAACTGTCAGCAGAAAATGTTACCTCAGCGTAGTGATATCGATAGTGGAATATAGACTTTTTGGTGTCGGGATGAAGTAACGAACGATACCAACATAGATTTTCCGGAAATCGTACCTATAAAATTGTACCGGATAACGTATAATAACATGAAATATTCAAAAAGGTAGTTTTTCATATCAAGATTTTTATTTTTTAAAATATTTTTCAAAAATAAATTAAAATTTTCTTCCACAAAGATCTACATAAAAAAAATTACTTCATCGGGTTGCCTAAAACTTTTATTTTTAATAATTACAAAAAAATTCAAAACTAAAATAGTTTTGGCATGTATACGTTCGGTCACGTATACTATTCTCTTAAATGGACAGACTCACGGCTATATTACTCCGGAGAGAGGTATTCGTCAAGGAGATCCGTTATCCATGTTTTTATTTATCTTGTGTGTCGAAACTCTTGTGCATGTCATGAACAAGGCTGAGGTAGATAGTAAGATCACGGTATGAACTTGACAAGGAAATGCCCTTCAATCCAACATTTACTCTCTGTGGATGATAGCTTGTTTATATGCCGAGCTACATTACAAGAATGTTCTGAAATTTTACGGTGTTTGAAATTATACGGTGATGCGTCAGGACAGGTGATTAATTTCCAAAAATTCTTGATAACCTTTGGCCTGGATATTGACCCGTTTATACGACGCTTTTTAGCCGAGTTATTGGGGATTGAGAATGAAGGAGGTGCTGGGAAGTATATTTGAGTTTGCCGGAGTGTTTTAATGGGTCGAAACGGGAGCTGCTAGCATGCTTAACAAAAGATTTAGTGGTTGATTTGCAAAAACGCTTTCCCTTGGTGAAAAGGAGGTCCTCTTTAAGTTAATTGCAATGGCACTTCCGGTGTATGCAATGTCTTACTTTTGTTTGACCAGACATCAGTGTCAAAAGATTACAAGTGCAATGACCCTATTTTGGTGGAGTGCATGTAGTGAGAAGAATAAAATTTGTTGGGTTATTTGGAAGAAGATGTGTAAATCCAAAGACAACGGTGGTATGGGCTTTAGAGACATTGAAGACTTCAACCAAGCTCTACTAGCTAAACAAGTGTGACATTTGTTTAATGAGTCGGACTCACTGATTTTGAGGCTATATAAAGGTCGATATTTCGCTTCTAAAGGCTTCTTGGACTGTGGTAAGGGATATCGGACTTCATATGCTTGGTGAAGTATTATCCATGGTCGGACTCTTCACCTTTGTGGTTTGATCAAATCGATTGGCAGAGGCAAATCAACTAAAGTTTGGACCGAAAATGGATTATGGATGAGCACCCAAGAAGACCGTGAAACAGACAAACGTTAATGGACATGGACTTAAAAGTGGAGTCATTAACCTCTCCTAATGGAACATGGAGAAGAGACATGCTCAATGATTTGTTCCCAGCGGATGATGTGAATAATATATTGTCCATGCACACTGGTTCTGTTGAAGACCGGCTCATTTGGGCATACTCGAACCATGGATCCTATATGATTAAAAGCGGGTATTGGCTCATAGCAAATCATCCATTACCACCTGAACCAGCACTGTCCTCCTGGGACAAAAACAAGTAACTCTTAAACGGAGATATATGGAAAATGCCTATTGTTCCAAAGATATCGATGGTTCCCTCCCCCAAATGGTACGGTGAAATGTAACATCAACGCTAACTGGAGAAACTATGTTCTTCATAGTGGAGGGGCTTGGGTTGCACGTGGTCATAGAGGCTCATTCACATACCATGCTCGGGAGGCTTTCACAAATTCTCCCAACATGATTGTGGCAGAACTGAGATGTGTGACTTGGTCGATGCAAAGCTTGCGAGACTTACGGCTTTCGGATATCTCAATTGCATCGGATTGTCAAGCTGCAGTGGAAGCCATCACGACTCTGTCACTTTGGTCGCGATATCGTTTCTTTCTTGGGCATATTCGCAACCTCCGAATAAATTTCACTTCTTGTACTTTTGAAGTCACTTTTTGAACATTTGTACTCGGCTATGCGTTTTTCGCTTTCATCAATACAATCTAGACGTTAAAAAAATATATAGTTTTGGCTATAAATTAAATATTTATTAAAATTGATAATTTTCTTTTCTTTTTTGTATGTGTTCTTTGCAATAAATTAATTAGTCACACAATAGTTTGTTTCTATGATAAATATAATAATTATTAATTTTGTGATGCTTCTTATAAAGCACAATATTTTGTAAATGGGTTTACTCATGGACTTTCAAGACTCAATGTTCCATATCGCATGACGCGTCATCTTCATCAACATGGATAATATGCAAAAGCACAATCTTTGGGGATGTATTGGATTAGAGATTTTATGAGATTTTTTTTTAAAAAAAATCATCTGTTATTGAACTAAACGTCTTCCCATATCCTATGTTATTGAACATGAAATTTATGTAAAATCTCTCAAAATCATATAAAAATCACTGTTATTTATTCAAGAATTTGCAAAAACCATATCAAATCCATTGTTATTCAAAACTAAACAAATTTTTTAAGAAAATTTCAGAATCATAAAATTTTGACAAGATGTCACTCTAATTCCTAAATTTCCGGAACGTTTTGATGATTAAGGTTTTTCTCATAATGTAGTTTTTTGGTCGAAATTGTTGAATATTGCCTAATCGACATGTAATTTTATAGTATGAATAAGACAGATTAAAATAAGATCATTGTAGTTGGTTCCTACTCCATATAGAGGTGTAAACTAATGTTGGTTGGCTAACTAATTCTTTTTATAATTGAATTAAAATGTGAGAATTAGGAAACTTAATAAATTAATTAGTGTACAAAGAGTTCCGAGTTCGTGTAGCAGCTTATCAGACAATAATAGCTGAAAACGCGTTCAAATCCTATTTCAAATCTAATCATAACAATTTAACATTAAATTAATCTGTTTCTTTCATCAAATCTAATCATAAAAAATGATTAGAAAATATAAAGAATATATTTTACATGGCCGATGTAATGAGGAAACAAAATGATGGAGAAGAATTGAGTGGAGAATTTTCTCTGGTTCTTTAGCAAATTGATATAATTAATTATAGATTAGAAGAATAATTAGATCTGAAGACTGATCTTACTAGTATTGTTTTGATCAACAATTGATTACCCTATAATTGGGACTTAACAATTGGTATCAGAGCTATAAATCTCTTGCTTTGAGGAGTTATGTGGTACTGATTGAAAGATCTTGTTTCAAGATCGTTTACATAAAACTCATGTATACTTAGCATTATACACACTGAATGATGTGAAAAGCTACACAACGAGGGTCTTATAAACGTGAAAGTGGTAAAAAGTGATTTGAGATCATTATCACCTGGGAGTGTTACCGAGCAATGTATTTGAAGAAGGTGAGCTCTGTGCACTTAACCAAGGGTCTTGAACCGAGACGGGTGAGCTATCGTTAAATTCTTCGACGGAAGCAAGGATATCGGGTTGTTTCTGCGGAACACTGAGTCTTCTGCTTCCTGCTGATGATTTTGTAATTGATACTGATCTTTCGCTTCCGCGATCAGATGACCGAAGAGAACCGGTTGGTGAATCGAAGCTCATGTTTGGAATCCAACCGCTGAGCCGAATCTGTTCGAGCTCGTCTGCTACTTCAGTCATTGTCGGTCTCATGTCACTGTGGAAGGCTAAGCATCGGAATGTGAGCTCAGCCACGGTGTGTATCGATGAGAGAGTCCATGCGTCAAGATTCAAGTCAAGAATCGGGTCTATGATCTCATCGATACAACCTGACCCGATTTTGTCAACAGCAAGAGCGGCTAGGTTGATTTCAGTATGTGGGCGAGTGAAATCAACAACTTTCAATCCCGTTATAATCTCAGCAAGGACGACTCCGAAGCTGTAGACGTCGCTCTTATCAGAAAGATGGAAGCATTGATGGTACTGCGGGTCGAGATAACCAGGGGTCCCTTGAGGAGCCGTTGAAATGTGGGAAGTTTCCGTCATCCCGAGTCTAGAGAGTCCGAAATCCGCAACTTTGGAGTTGAAATCATAATCCAGAAGGATATTGCTGGATTTGATGTCGCGGTGATAGATCGGTGGATTCATTGCAGAGTGGAGATACGCAATTGCTTTAGCTGTCTGAGTGGCAACAGTGAGACGCACGGTCCATGGAAGACCGCTCCCTATCTCTCTTTGTAGATGTTCTGATAGTGTTCCATTTGGCATGAACTCATAAACGAGAACCGGATCGCCTTGGTCTATACAGCATCCCAAGAGACGGACAAGATTCGGGTGACTCACAGAAGAAAGAAGCTTGATCTCATTCATGACTTGGTCAACACTTTCTGAATCTCTGTGTCTGAGTCTTTTGATAGCAACCCAGTCATCATTTTGGAGCTTTCCTCTATAAACCGTACCATATGCGCCTGTTCCTAGCCTCTGCTTTTCAGAGAAACCATTTGTTGCTTTCTCGATGTCCTTGTAAGGGAAAAAAGCGACACTTGAGTTGCCTGCAGCTTCAGACAAAAGACGTTTTGCGCTTAAATGGCTCCTCAAAGAAGTAGATCGTCTCCGCTTACAAACGAACAAAAGAGCCAAGCCAACAAGCAAAAATGCTCCACCAACAGTTCCTATGTAAACAAATGAATTAACAGAGTCAAAGATCCATAAAATTGAACAAAGAACAAAACATTTAAAAACCAAATGAACACTAAAGCCACAATTACCTCCTACAACAATAGCAAGATTAGATCTACAATGTCCCCACATGAGCCTGGAACCACGGCAGTCCGGTAGTGCTGCAAAAAGTAAAGAGGAAACCAGTTAGAACATCATTTGTCACTTTAGAGAGCTAATAATTTATCGATTCAAAATGACAGCTTTAACAAGTTACTCCAATTTTGGTTCCCAAAGAACACAATTAAATTATACTAACCATTCCCACCTGAATCCAAGATTTTCTTACTTCTTAGCCTATAATACACATGTTGAAACAAAGAAGACTTTCGATTGACTAACCTTTCCGGCAAGGAGATTTGATGGATCCGTATCCGTGGTAACCCGCGTGACATGAGCACCGGTGTCCTGCACTTCCATCAGGAGCGTCGACAGCCGTACAATTGGCATTTGCCGCGCAAGTTGAGTTTCCACAACGTCCCTTTAGCCACCAACCTAGCTTAACTCGCTCAAACTCTAGCGATATCCCCGCATTCTCACCTACAGACTCGAAAGCTATCGACGAGAACAATAACTTGCACGTGCTGTTCCTCAAATCATTCATCCTGAAAAACTTGGCTGGTTTTGTTGAACTCGAATTTGTATCTGTAGAGAAACAGCTAACGTTTCCCTGGGAATCACAGCTTTTCAGTTTCAGCTGAGTCTCCAAGTACGACTGCTTGATCGAGCAGCCATCGGTTGTGTTCTTGCAATCCTTCATTAGGAAACTGTTCTCCCATGTCGGTGCGTAATGCTCGCCGAAAAGCGGATTCATAGCTTTAATACTCCGATTACAATCGTGTGGGATGCCGACGAAGATACTCTCTTCCGTCACGTTTTGGACGGAAAAGCCTCCGATCTGTGCTACGTCCGTCGTGGAGCAATTGAATTTGATCGGACAACCGTTTGAGAACCCGAAAGGATAAGGCAGAATCAATCGACCGCAACTTCCATTGCAAGATTCGTTGGAATTAGACGGAGAAGAAGACACTCGGCAAATGGATCCTCCGACTACGATTATGACCAAAATCAAATTCAGCTTATGAGAAATCACCATCATCTTCGTGACACGTTTGGTAGAATCGATCTTAACATTCATCACTTTCCTGCAAACATAAGAAAATCTCGAATCATGGATCATCAATCCTGGAAAATGAAAAATCATGTGATGAAGCCGAGCTAAAACCCTAAGACCTCGAAACCAGTTGGAATTAGTTGAGCTATTAAAGCTCTCAGCTGCCCAACGGTACACACAAAATAAATACACATAGAAACCAGAGAGAGAGAGAGAGAGAGAGAAGAAACTGATTCCGCCATTAATGGCCGAAATTATAGAGTCTAAACTAGGGTTTTAGATTATCAACCGTTAAACTATATAATATACATATAATCAAAATACCTTCGGAGCTTTTGTTCGTCCTCTCTTCATCTTCTTCGCATCGATTTCAGTTATTCTAGAATCTCCGCTTCAAAAAACTCTGGTAATCACAAGTGAAATTTTGAAACAATCTGCGCTCCGGCGAAGAATTCGATCGCGAATAATCGGGAAATCGCGTCTCCGTTTGAATTTTCCGGTGATGAATAAACACAATCAGATTACAATTTTGATTAAAGACGAAGAAGATACGTGCCTGTCTATTTTTCGTATAAAGACGAATAAGCCCTTGGAAAAGGGGTGGGAACAGTATTGAAGTGACGAATATACCCTTGTATGGTCAAGGTCAACGAGCAACTGGGTAATCTTTGACCCGGCATGAGTTTTTTTCTTTATTTTATTGATGCGTGTGTGAGTGGACAGCATAATTTTTTTTCAAAGTCGTTTTGTTTTTAGTATTTTTTAAACAAAATTATGTTGACGGAACTTTAAAAAATATATATTATTCTCTCCATTTCAAGTTATTTTATATTTTTAATACATAATTTTAAATAAAAATTTATTTTTAACTTTATTAATTTGATATATTAATTAGAGAGATAAATTATTTAGTGTATTAATAACAGATAATATAGAGTTTTTAATAATTTTTGTAATATATATCAAAATAATAATATTTATAAAACAGACTTTTGATTGAATTGAATAATTTTGTTTTTCATTTAATATATTTGTTGTTACATTTTTGACAGTAACAAGCAAACACAAAGGTTACTTTAGGTATGGAAATATCTGTTTCATAAATACGATCAATCAAACAAAAATTTGTCTTTTACATCTCAAATCCTAACAATTTCTTTTTTCTTTTTAAGATTTAAGAATCAGTATAAAAATTTTGAACAGTATTTTTGGATACAATGATTAATAACCGGAAATCAAATGGCTCGATAAAGATCTTTGAGTGTTATGTCATGTTTTATGCTGGATCCAACTAGAGAATAGAGATTCATATATATTTTTTTATATTAAAATGTAGGGGTGGACACTTCGGTTTGTGGTTTGATTTCGGTTCGGTTTTTTCGGTTTTTCGGTTTTATAAAAATTCAAACCATATATATTTCGGTTTGGTACGGTTCGGTTTTTAACGGTTTTCGGTTTATCGGTTTTATAAAAAATGAAACCATTTAAAAATCATTTGTAATTTTGGCTCGGTTCGGTTACGGTTTTTAGTTTGGTTCATAAATTTTGATAAGGCTCATACAATAAGCAAAAATAAAATGAATATATAAATAATATATTAAGCTAATAACTAGGCATACTAATAAGTGCAAAAACAAAAAGAATTCAAAGACTAGAATCCAAATCAAATTGTTCGTAAATCCAAATCATCAATAAAAATCAAGACTACAAAAAACCTAGAAAATAGATGAAAAGAAGAAAATTCAGATTCTTATCATCATCATTAGCCACGATTGTTTGTCTCCTCATGTTGTTTATGAATCATTGATCAACAAAATTAACAACAAATAAATAAAAACAAGAAAGCTATATAAAATTAATAAATCTAAACTAAACAAAAAACAAGAATGGATAAATGATAAATCTAAACCAAACCAAAAAAAAATATAAAGGTATATAAAATTAATTTAAAATATAAATATCGAAAAAACCATTCGGTTTTACTGTTTTAAACCAAACCAAACCGAAACCGAACTCTTAACAAAAATTATAACCAAATAGGTTTTTAGGTTACACTATAACAAAACCATATGATTTATATTGGTTTGGTTCGGTTAGGTTTTTTCGGTTACGATTTTTTTGCCCACCCCTATTAAAATGTAAGTTATTATTCGTTTGTGTGTCTAATCTTCAATTACCACAAGATTCTAATTTCGCATAATCTTTTCTTCGGTAAAGTCATCCCTCAAATCATAGTCAAGCAAATGAAAAATATGAGAGGATATATACAGTGGTAGATTCAAAAATTATTTTCATCTTGAGCATAATACGATCAATTTTTAATTGTACAAATGTTATTTACTTTATAAAATTGGTTGTTTAATTAATATTATTACATGAACATCTTTTTCTATAGAAGCCCTCCAGAGTCTGATGGTTGACCAATGCTTCATTAATACTTTTACACTCGGAGATAGGGAGTTCGATTCATAGAAAATGCAAATTAAAGGAGACAGATTTTCAAGAGATTTCCAACGCGGTACACGCATATCCACTCGTCGTGGTCCAGCGTGTCAATGATAAAGTGCTCCATCACGAGCATGGTGCAGGTAAACCGTTGATCGTAAATCTTTATAGGCCGGTAAAATTGTTCGTTATAAAAATTGTTAATGTATTTATTCTCATAATTTATAATTGATAATATTTCAGATCATTAAAAAAAAGATCATCTTTTATATTTCTTATACTAGTTCAATTTTTTTACTACTAAAAGTAGTATGCTTTTAATATTTTATAATAGTTCATTAGACATTTACCTTTAATTAAATATATATAATTTTAAAGGCACAAGAAAAATAAAACACATTTTCTTAGAAAATAAACCAGTAAAAAGCTACAATTTAAAAAGTTTTTTTTTTTGTAAAATTAAAACCAAGAAAGGAAGATGCATCTAATAAATAGAAGGTGTTGATCCAGATGATCACAAATGTTGTTTAGAGGATGATTAGAGAGTAGAGAGGCGAGATTTCCGTCAAATAGAACGAGTTAACTTAGATGCCGAGTAGGTCGGGTATTATGATGAACAGGCCGGGGGCCGTATCCTTCGTATTAGTGATAAAAAGGAGACAAACGGTTTAGATTTACGAACTAGTTCCGACGGGAATCCAGTTCGGTGTTCTAGACGCTATTGCCCTATTACAGACGAGAGAGGTCGGGTCTGTATTCTAGAGAGTAAAATGAGAGAAAAAGAAAGGATCCCCTTCTTAGTGCATACTAAAGGGTATATATAGCGGGGGCCGACTTCCTGCTCCCCGGGATTCCCGGACCACGTGGCGCCTCTAGCCTCTTTTGCGGGTAAGGCGTCGCAGGAGACGTGACCCAATTTTAGGCTGGAGAGTCATGATGAGCTCGGGCCATTCCTCTACGCAGATAGCGTACTGTTCGGTCAACTGCTTTCCACGTGGCATCTCCTCTTTGGATCTTCGCGCAGAGTTGGTGAGATGTCGAGTTCAACGCCATCTTCCTACGGGGTGGCACACTGTTCGGTCAACTACCTTCCACGCGTCCTTTTCTCCTTCCCCCTCTCTGACTGGGGTTAGTGAGAAGTCAGTCCGAGCCCGGGGCACGCTCCTATGAGCTCGGCGGGGGTTGACTTCGGTATCCCGAGCTGCTAGCTCGGGGATGTGATCGAGAAGGGCCTTTTGCTGAGATGGGCCTAGCTAATTGGGGGTGCTAAGCCCACCTCCAACAATAAGCCCCCCCCCCAGTTCGGTGCCATGAGACGTAGCGAATGTATCGAAGTTGATCCTGCGCTAGCTCGGTGCATCTCAGGTCGGTCCTTTGGGACTGAATAGATGAGAGCGGGGTGTTATAGCCTAGATTGGAGCCCTTGCTCATACGTGTCAGTTTTTCCGAAGATCCTGAGATTGTGGGTGCGTGCCCGTCACGCGGAGGGACCGAAGCGACGTTCTACTTTCTGCGTGTACTGCTCACGCGCGGGCGTATGAAAGACGCTTCGCGTCTATCGAGGCGTTTTCTGCTTTTGGCGCGGGGAAAACGAAGAGGCGTCATCATTAGGGTTTTGGGGAATGTGCTCCTTCGACACGTGTCCGTACGTCTCTTCGCTGTCTCCCTTTCTTCTATTTAAACCAGTCTTCCTCCTTCGATTCGACTCTTCTGCGCAAACTCATTAAGGTAACTCTTTTCTTCTTCCTCTCTCTGATTTTGTCGCTAATTTCTTTTAAGCTCCTTTCTCTCGATTCGGGGTTTCTTCTCCCTCTCTGTGAAATGGCATCGATACTTGACAGAATCAGGGTTGAGTCCAGCGGTGAGTCGTCGTCTCGCGACAATCGCGGCGATTCTCTGGGAGAGAGCTCCTCTCCTGATGGTTCCGAGCATGTTTCTTCTCCGCGTCGAGGCGAGGAGAGCGGGGAACAGCCTGTTCCATCGGCTTCGGGGGCCGCTCCGCTACTTCCTGGGACCCATCACAAGAGAAAGGCGGTGATAAGGTCCTCTTCTGGTGGTCGCGATGCCGACCAGGACGGGAGAGGAGCCGGGCGTGCCACCGATCGAGGTGGACGTCGAGGCGGTCGCGGTGGTGGAGCGTGGGCGGCCAAGACGAAGAAGTCTCCCTTAGTTCTTTATGAGCAGGGTGGCTCGCCCACGTGGAGCACGCCGGAGTTGGTTACGTTGCTGAGGGAGTTGTGCGACTTTCCTGAGACCGCCAAACTCCGGCTTCCCAGGCCGGACGAGCGCCCCTGGAGTTCTCCGGAAGGATTCGTTTGCTTGTACGGGCCCTTCTTCTCGAAGTGCGGGCTGCGCTTCCCCCTTCCCGACCTGTTTGTCAAATACTGTCGGGCACGGGGGTTGGCTTTCTCTCAGATCTGCCCGTCCACGGTTCAGGGGATGGTCGTGCTTCTTACTCTGGGGGGGAGTGCGATGTAGAAGTCACTGTTCCCATGTTCGAGGCTCTTACCCAGCAGAAGGCGAATCCTAGGATCCCAAGGACCTACTACGCCGCTTTTAAGCCTGCGGCGAACATCATTGAGGCTAGCAGTTCGGGGGCTAAAGCAAATTGTCCAAGGTCGAGGATTGGTCCCGCAACTACTTCTATGCCCGGGCTACCGAAGTGGTCGGACTCGACCCGTTAGCAAGATACACCCGGGATTGGAATTTCTCCCCGGGTAGGGGTTTGTAGATCGAACTGCTTTCTTTTCTTTGGTTTGCTTTGACTGACGCTGCTTCAAAATATTTTTTTTGCTTTCAGGTCCTCACTCTTCCAAGTTCAAGTTGCCGGACTACGAGGGTCTCCTTGCTGTGTTCAGGTCGGTGCGTGAAAGGGATTGGAAATCGTTCACTTCGGGGAGGGTCGCTGCTGCAATGACCAGAGGTCGGTTTGAAAATTTTTTTTTTCTTTTATGCCGAGCTGACCGTAAACTATTTGCAGGTCGTTCAAGATTTGTCGTTCCGCTGTATGCGGATGCGTTTGAAGCGCCGCCGCCGCCGCCTGTTATTGAGGTGCCGGTTCGGCGAGAGGAGGCCGAGCCAGCCCGACCTGCTCCTTCCAATAAGAGGGCGGCTATCGCCGCGGGCAAGAAAGTTGCCAAAAAGAGGAGGGCCGATACGGCGGGTTCATCGGGGCCTGTCGAAACTGGGGCCGAGCTTCCCCGCGGATCTGTTGAGGGGTCCGGAGTCCTGGAGGCCAAGGTACCAACCAGTGGGCCGGTTGAGGCGTCCTGGGATTTGGTGCTCGTAGAGGCTGAGGTTCGGGCGACATAAGAGCCCGAGGTGGTTGTTGTCGGGGAGGAGTCTCAGGATCCCGAAGGACGGGCAGTTGAAACGGTCGTCGTGCCTTCGGATGAAGAACGGGCAGAGGGTTCCGAGGCGGGGAATGAGGACGTCTCCCGTGGTGCAGGTGGCGATGATGTGCTAGATGATTCTGACGCGGAGCCTAATGACCACAGCTTCTACTTCTGTCATGAGGATGAAAGCGTTCCGTTTACTACGTACAGGGACGGGTGCGCCGCGCTGGCACAAGCGATCGCATTCGGGCAAAAGTCTTCGCGCTATCTACCTTCGGATATGGCGGAATGTGGTGCCTTTCGAAACGCAGCGCGGGCTGCTGCTCGAGTGAGAAATTTTTTTTTTTTTTTTTTTTTTTAACTTACGCCGAGCTGTGTTAGCGCAGACGATGGGCCATATTTCCCTTCTCGGGGAGCGGTACCAGAAGTTGGTGGTGGTGCAGGAGGGGTAAGTCTCCTATGAGAGGCAACGCCGGGAGGCCAGCGAGAAGGCTGTGGCCGCTCATGTCTGTGGGCTGAAGAAGGAGATTCAGGACGAGAAGGTCCGATCGGCCGCTCTGGAGGTGGCTGTGAAGCAGGCGCGAGAGCGTGCCCAGGCATCGGATCGGTTGGAGGAGGAGCTGGCAGCGGAGAAGGCCAGATCCGCTGCTCTGGAAGAGGGGATGGGGCTTATGAAGGGGGAGCGGGAAACGCTTCGCTCCAGGGTCAAAGGGCTGGAGGGCGCGATCGAGCGGGCGAAGGTGGCCGTGGCTAAGGAGAGCGACCGGGTGACGGCGAGGTGGGATAGGAGGAACCAAAGTTGGGCTGCGAAGATGGAGAAGATCCGAGCCCATCTTGCTGGCCGTGACCGGGGTACGGAGCCTCACCTGCTGTATAGCCAAGTGGTCGGAACGAGGGCATGCCTGAAGAGGATGCAGACTGAGGACGGGATATCGGTGCCATAGTACCGGTTCAAGAAGCTGGATGAGGATGAAGCGATTTATGGTGCCCAGCTGGATGAGATTGACTTTCCGGATTTAACCCCGAAAGACCTGGATGTCCCTCTTGACCGAACCTCTGGTGTTCAGCTCGAGCGGCTTATGCCTGGCGAGGTCCTTTCAGTCTCGAATCCTCTCCGAGGTCCTTCTGAGCCGCCCGTTGCGGACCCGGCCTCTGACGTACATGCACCGGTTGCTGAAGGCGGTGCTACTGCGCCGGTGGTTTCCACTGATCCGACAGCCGAGGATCTGATTCCGGGTGCTACCGCGGAGGCTGCCCAGGCTGAGCCAACAGCCCAAGACCCGGTCTCAGGTGCTGCCGTGGCGGTTGTCCAAGCTGATCCCATCGCGCTACCCGTTGAGACCACGGTCGGGGAAGAGGAGGTTGGTCAGCCGTTTCTGGGTGAGCATGGCACCAACATGAGGATGGTAGGCTCGGATGATATAGATGGTACCCGTGCTGACGGGGGTGAAGATTTACCGGCCGAGGTGCCTTTGTAAGAATGTGTGTTTCTGTTTTCCCCCTTTTTTTTTTTATTAGGCCGTTGGCCGTTTATGTAAAATGGCGTTTTATGCCCAACTTATTTGATAAATGGATTTGCAGTTTGGAGTTTTTTTTCTTTTTTCTTGCAAGTGCTTGGTAGAATAGGTCGCGGATCGTATTCTTTTGTTAATATCGTGCGTACAGGTCGTAGACCGTGCCCTTGTGTCTTTGTATCGGGTGCGAGGTATGGATCGGCTTGAGATACTTAATGCTTGTGTATCTTTATATATTTTTTGTTATTGCGAGGTGTAGCTCGGCTTAAGGCACTTAAGGCTTGTGTACCTACTTTTTTTGTTGCGAGTGGCGAGCTCGGCTTTAAGACGCTTAGTGCTTGTGTGTCTGGTAGAGGTGCGAGCCTTGAGCTCGGCTTTAGTACTTACAGCTTGTGTACTGTGTGAGTGCGAGTATTGGAGCTCGGCTTTAGCACTTATAGTTTGTGTGCTGGGGAGTGCAAGCACTGGGGCTCGGTCCCCTTTTCTTCTCTCTTGGTTTTGGAATAAGGTCGTGGACCTTATTCTTTGGGATAGGTCGTGGACCGTTTTCTCTCCCCCCTTTTTTTTGTGGATCTTGAAAAGATTTTATTAGAGTTATAACTGAACCCTAGTTAGGGGTTGCCTACGTACCCTTTAGTAGAAGGGATTAAGCCAATCGTAGTTCGTTTGCTTACAAAGATAGAAAGCGGGGCGGAGCCCGGGGGTTTAGTAATAGAAGCGTTTTAGGTTTATCGAGTTCCATGAGCGAGGGATTGCGTCGCCGTTCATCGTGACCAGCTCGTAGACGCCGGGCTTCACGATCTTGGAGATGAGGTAGGGGCCTTCCCAATTGGCGCCGAGCTTGCCTGCGTTTAGCTGGCGGTATTTTCGAAGACCTTGCGCAGAACTAGGTCGCCCTCGGCAAAGAACCGACCTCGAACCTTCTTGTTGTAGTACTTAGAGGCTAGACGTTTATAGTTCTGGATCCGGAGGAGGGACTGGTCGCGTTGTTCCTCGAGAAAATCCAGCTCGCTCAAATGCACGGCGTCGTTGAGGTCGGCTTGCTGGGTGAGCATAGCGCGGTGAGGAGTAGGTATTCCGACCTCAGAGGGGGCCAATGCCTCCATGCCATGTGACAGGCTGAACGGAGTGCGACTTGTTGCCGTCCTTGGCGTTGTGCGGTGGGACCAGAGAACTCTATCTAGTTCGTCGGCCCAAGAGCCCTTCTTGTCGTTTAGTCATTTTTTGAGGCCGTCGAGAATGGTCTTGTTGGTGGCTTCGGCCTGTCCGTTGCCTTGTGGATATCTCGGGGTGGATTTGCTCAGTCTGATCTTCCATTTTGCGCAGAAGTCTTCGAAGAGAACCGACGTGAACTGGGCACCGCTGTCAGTCACGATCTCGTAAGGCAGACCGTGCTGGCAGATGATGAACTTCCAGACGAACTTGCGGACATCCTCCGCTGTGATTCTGGCATAAGCTTCGGGTTCAACCCATTTGGTGAAGAAGTCGGTCATCACTAGGATAAAACGTTTTTGACGAGATCAGGAAAGGGGACCGACTATATCCATGGCCCATCGCATGAATGGGTAGGGTGCCACCGCGGTGGTCAGGAGCTCGGTAGGACAGTGAATGAGTGGACCGTGGCGTTGGCACTTCTCGCACCGGGCTGCAAACTTTTCGCAATCTTGGAGCATGGTCAGCCAGTAGTGGCCCTGGTTCCGAATCCGGAGGGCGAGAGACCGGCCGCTGGAGTGGTTTCCGTCCGCGCATTCGTGCATCTCCTTCATCACTTCAATATTTTCTTGCCCGTGGAGGCAGCCGAGCAGGGTACCTGAGGCGCTCCACCGAAATATATTTCCGTCCATCATTGTATACTGGGTGCACTTTTTCTTTAGTCGACGCGCGGCCCATCGATCTGGGGGAGCGGTGCCGTCCGCGATGTACAGGAGTATGTCGACTCTCCAGTCTGGTAGCTCGGGCTCAGGTGGAGGTGGTGGCAGATCTTCGGGAGGCGGGATGTCTTCGTCGAGGTCTTCGATCTGGGGATTGATCAGGCAGACCCCTTTTGGTAGCTCGATGCTGTAGAAGTCGATGCTTTCTACCAGGATCACCCGTCGTTGAGCTGGGTCCGAAGTGGAAGCCAGTGCTGCAAGGTCGTCTGCGGAAGTGTTACCACCTCGGGGGATCTTCGTCAGGGTGAACTCGGAGAAATCTGCGGCCAAGCCTTGGACCACCTTAAGGTAGGCGTCCATACGGTCATTCTTGGCTTCATACTCTCCACTGAATTGGTTTGCGACGAGCTGGGAGTCGCAGTAAGCCTGGATTTTCTTCACCCCGATCGCCTTCGCCAGGCGCAGACCGGCAATCAGAGCTTCGTACTCGGCTTCATTGTTTGATGCAGGGAAGGCCAGACGGAAAGACTGTTCAAGGATCTCTTTGGTCAGGGACTCGAGGCGTATGCCGATGCCGGAGCCGTGTTTGGAAGCTGACCCGTCGACATGCATATTCCACTTTTCGGGGAGATCTTCGGTTGCTAGCTCGGGCGCCAGTTCTACTAAGAAGTCGGCCAAGACTTGGGATTTGGCAGAGTTCGATTGCCCACTTCATTATTCTGCCAGATCTGTTCGGGCTGTGGAGGATGGTTCTGAGCGGGTAGGTGCTTAGGACGGCGATTTTGTGAGATTGGAAGTAAGGTTGGAGCTTTCTAGCTGCAACGACTACTGCCAAGGCGAGCTTTTCCAGCGTCGGGTATCTGCTTTCTGCGCCGTTGAGAGATTTGCTGATGTAGAAGATGGGTTTTTGGTCGCCCCGGCCTTCTCGTACTAGCACTCCACTGACTGCTGACATGGACACGGCGATGTAGAGATAGAGGGTCTCGCCCTCCTCGGGTTTGGCCAGGACGGGGGGGGGGGGTTTAAATGTACTCCTTCAGCTGCTGGAGCGCCTCCTCGCACTTGGTGTCCCATTCGAACCGCTTGTTAGCTCGGAGCAGTTGGTAGAACGGTAAGCATCGGTCAGTTGAGCGGGAGATGAATCGGTTTAGCGCGGCGATTCTCCCATTGAGTCGCTGTACTTGGCGCGTGTTTTCTGAGGACTTGAGGTCGATGACGGCCCGGATCTATTTGGGGTTAGCTTCGATCCCGCGCTGCGTGATGATGTACCCGAGGAATTCCCCCGACGTGACGCCGAAGGAACATTTGGCCGGGTTCAGCTTCATGTTGTACTTATTCAGCGTCTGGAAGTAGGACCGGAGATGAGCGACGTGGTCGTCCGCGATTAGGGATTTTACCAGCATGTCATCTATATAGACCTCCATGGTGCGGACGATTTGATCGGCGAACATCTTGTTGACGAGCCGCTGGTAGGTGGCTCCGACATTTTTGAGCCCGAAGGGCATCACCTTGTAGCAGTAGATCCCTCGGTCCGTGGTGAAAGCGGTTTTCTCCTGGTCCTCGTGGTGCATAGGGATTTTGTTGTATCCCGAGAAGGCGTCCATAAAAGAGAGCAGCTCGTTCCCCGTGGTGGCTTCGACGACCTGGTTGATTCGGAGGAGGGGAAAGCTGTCTTTTGGGCACGCCTTGTTGAGGTCGGTGAAGTCTACGCAGATCCTCCATTTCCCATTCTTTTTCTTGACCACCACCGGGTTGGCTAACCAGTCTGGGTATTTGACCTCGGTGATCGATCCGGCCGCGGTCAACTTTTCTATTTCATCGTTGACGGCCTGCGCCCGCTCTGGGCCTAGCTTCTGCCGCTTCTGCTTGATTGGTCTGAAGGTTTAAATGTACTCCTTCAGCTGCTGGAGCGCCTCCTCGCACTTGGTGTCCCATTCGAACCGCTTGTTAGCTCGAAGCAGTTGGTAGAACGGTAAGCAGCGGTCAGTTGAACGGGAGATGAATCGGTTTAGCGCGGCGATTCTCCCGTTGAGTCGCTGTACTTGGAGCGTGTTTTCTGGGGACTTGAGGTCGATGACGGCCCGGATCTATTTGGGGTTAGCTTCGATCCCGCGCCGCGTGATGATGTACCCGAGGAATTCCCCCGACGTGACGCCGAAGGAACATTTGGCCGGGTTCAGCTTCATGTTGTACTTATTCAGCGTCTGGAAGTAGGACCGGAGATGAGCGACGTGGTCGTCCGCGATTAGGGATTTTACCAGCATGTCATCTATATAGACCTCCATGGTGCGGCCGATTTGATCGGCGAACATCTTGTTGACGAGCCGCTGGTAGGTGGCTCCGGCATTTTTGAGCTCGAAGGGCATCACCTTGTAGCAGTAGATCCCTCGGTCCGTGATGAAAGCGGTTTTCTCCTAGTCCTCGTGGTGCATAGGGATTTTGTTGTATCCCGAGAAGGCGTCCATAAAAGAGAGCAGCTCGTTCCCCGTGGTGGCTTCGACGACCTGGTTGATTCGGAGGAGGGGAAAGCTGTCTTTTAGGCACGCCTTATTGAGGTCGGTGAAGTCTACACAGATCCTCCATTTCCCATTCTTTTTCTTGACCACCACCGGGTTGGCTAACCAGTCCGGGTATTTGACATCGGTGATCGATCCGGCCGCGGTCAACTTTTCTATTTCATCGTTGACGGCCTGCGCCCGCTCTGGGCCTAGCTTCTGCCGCTTCTGCTTGATTGGTCTGAAGGTTGGGTCCACGTTGATCTCGTGGCTGCATATCGCCGGATCGATTCCGGGCATATCGCCGGTCGACCAGGCGAAGGTGGAGACGTTCTCCCCTAGGAACTTGACCAGCTCTTCCTTGATGCTTGCTTCTAGGTCGGTTCCGATGTCGACGCAGCGGGTGGGGTCACGTGGATCAATGTTGACCTGGGCGACGAGGTCCCGACCTGGGAGGTCCTAGTTATTTGGCTCACCGGGCTGATGCGCGTTGATGGTTAAGCAGGCCGGCACGGCGTGACGCAGCTTGTGCTCGATACCGAAACAAGCGCGGGAGACCCTTTGGTTACTTCGAAGAGTATATGTACCGGCCTGGTTTGGGAACTTGAGGCACTGGTGGTATGTCGAAGTGACCGCCTTCATTGAGTGCAGCCACGGGGTTTCGAGAATGATGTTGTAGATCGGGGTGGTATCGAAGACTACGAACTTGACAATTTTGGTGACCCGGCCTACGTAGACCGGTAATTCAATGGTGCCGATTCCGTTGACAGTGTCTCCGGCGAAGCCGGTTAATGGGATTGAGAGTGGCTTGACCTCGGCTCTGTTTAGGTTCATCCTAGCCAAGGTGTCCTTGAAGATGAGGTCGACCAAGCTGCCCGTATCGACGAGGACTCTGTTAACATCACAGCCAGCCACACGAACTTGTACGGCGAGGGGGTCGTTGTGGGGCTGATGAACTCCGACCGCGTCGGCCTCGGTGAAGCATATCCCCTTTTTACTCGTGTCTTGCGCGTCAATCTCCGGGTCGGAGTGCCATTTTAGGGAGGCGTCGGTCCTCCTCTCGTGACGCTTGATGGACTGTACCGAGTCATTACACGAGAGGAGCCCTCCCATGATTATCCCTATCAAAGTCCGCGCCGGGGGAGGTGACCTGCCCCTTTCCTGGTCTCGAGAGGGAGATCGCCGGCGACGGTCGTCGTTCTGGGCGCGGTTATCATTCCTAGCCCGGTTGTCCTCGCGGCCTCGGTTATCATGATGTTGGCTTCGATCGTTGTCACGGGCTCACGGACGCAACCGCTCGGGTACGTGGATTTCCCCCTTTGGAATTGATTCAGCAGGACTTCTTGGAGTGCGCGGCATTGTGAGGTCGAATGCCCCTTTCTCTGGTGAAAGTCGCAGAAGGCTGATCTATCGTACTGCTCATCTGATCGGGGCTCTTTGTCTTTTGGCTCGTCGGGGCGCTGATCCTGTTGGTTGGGGTCGCGCACATATTTGTTCCAGGACAATTTCGGCGCGTGGTTGGAGAGAGGAACGGGGTCATGCATATGGAAAACGGCCGGCGATTCGTTGACGAGGAATGCAGCGGCTTGCTTTCCTTTGATGCGTTGATATTCGTCGTCGTAATGCTGACGAGGTTCCTGATACCCGTCCTAGGGTCGCTCCTTTGGAACCGGAGCCTTGTTCGAGGCGCTGTTCTTCGACTCGGCTGCCTTTTCTTCTTCGAGCTCAACGAAGAGTCCGGCGCGATGTAGAGCGTCTTCCAACAAGCGCGGCCTGTTGAGTTTCATGTCGTCCTTGAAGGCCGAATCAGCCCGCAAACCCTTCCTCAGAGCGGGGAGCGCTGACTCGTCTGTTACGTTGCTTTGTGAGGCCGTGGCTTTAAAGCGCTCGATGAAAGACCTGAGCGACTCCTTCGCTCCTAGGTTCAATGCCCAGAGGTCTGCGCCGGATGCGGACTGTCTGATGTAGATGGAGTAGTGCTCGAGGAATATGGTCGAGAGATCCCTGAAACTGTCGATGAAGTGTGTCTTTAGCCGAGAGAACCATGTGAGGGCTGGGCCGGTGAGGTTTTCTACAAAAAGCTGGTAGTGGGCGGCCTCACGCTCGTTCGGAGAAAAGTGAGCGCGGCCCATGGCAATGGTGAACGCCGTTAGGTACTGGGCTGGGTCGGTGTTGCCCGCATAGGGGTGGAGTTTGAGATTTCCGAGGTGCTGGAGCGGGACGGAGCGATCCGGCGGGTGAACGGCGTATTTTGCGTCTCTCTGAGGACGCGATCTATTTCTGGGGCCGCGCTGGTGGCCTGATGAATCTTGGAGGACATTACAAGGATCGTTTCCTTCATGACCTCAAATTCGGCGTCCCTGATGCGTTCTAAGCTGGATCGTTGAAGGTGAGCTTCGTCGATCGGGGAGCCGCCTGCTGTTGGGACGAATCGGCCAGCAGGATCTTCGGACTCCGACGGCGAGTCTCCGAATAGATTTCTCTGGAGGTGCGGGGTATCCCCCCGTGAGGCTGGCTCTCTGATGTGGACGTCGGGGGATCCGGTGTTGTCTGAGCGGTCGCGGGAGGCCGCTAGTGTGGCGAACCGTTGATCGGTGGTTCGTGTAAGCTCGTCTATTCTGTCGAGTAGGGTCTGCATTACGGCGGACATAGTGGGCTGGTCCTCCGGCGGCCCGACCGGCGTTTGAGGCGTGTTTTGAGTGGCGGAGCCGTCAAGGGGAGTGGATCCCGGAGCCGAGGGCGGAGTTCAGAGGGATTGGTCTTGAGGGATCGGTCGGTCGGTCATCACCTGAGCTGATGGTGAGACGACTGTTGTTGCTTGAGTCGAGGGCGAGGCCGTTGTTTGGGCCGGAGTCTCCTGTTCCGACAGTACTCTTGGAGGCGGGATCGCCATTGCTGTTGCGGTTGATGTCGTGGTTGAACTGTTCCTTGCGTGTAGGAAAATCTCTGAATCCCCCTCCTTCTAGCGCCAATTGTTGATCCAGATGATCACTAATGCTGTTTAGAGGATGATTAGAGAGTAGAGAGGCGAGATTTCCGTCAAATAGAACGAGTTAACTTAGATGCCGAGTAGGTCGGGTATTATGATGAACAGGCCGGGGGCCGTATCCTTCGTATTAGTGATAAAAAGGAGACAAACGGTTTAGATTTACGAACTAGTTCCGACGGAAATCCAGCTCGGTGTTCTAAACGCTATTGCCCTATTACAGACGAGAGAGGTCGGGTCTGTATTCTGGAGAGTAAAATGAGAGAAAAAGATAGGATCCCCTCCTTAGTGCATACTAAAGGGTATATATAGCGGGGGCCGACTTCCTGCTCCCCGGGATTCCCGGACCACGTGGCGCCTCTAGCCTCTTTTGCGGGTAAGGCGTCGCAGGAGACGTGACCCAATTTTTGGCTGGAGAGTCATGATGAGCTCGGGCCATTCCTCTACGCAGATAGCGTACTGTTCGGTCAACTGCTTTCCACGTGGCATCTCCTCTTTGGATCTTCGCGCAGAGTTGGTGAGATGTCGAGTTCAACGCCATCTTCCTACGAGGTGGCACACTGTTCGGTCAACTGTCTTCCACGCGTCCTTTTCTCCTTCCCCCTCTCTGACTGGGGTTAGTGAGAAGTCAGTCCGAGCCCGGGGCACGCTCCTATGAGCTCGGCGGGGGTTGACTTCGGTATCCCGGGCTGCTAGCTCGGGGATGTGATCGAGAATGGTCTTTTGCTGAGATGGGCCTAGCTAATTGGGGGTGCTAAGCCCACCTCCAACAGAAAGAAAAATGGTCTAAAATAAATTTTGAGAAAGTAACGTCTAGATTAGAAAATATAAGCGAAAAGGACTAAAATTTAGGGAATAAATTGAAAAAAATGGACAAAAAGGAAAGAAACAAAAATATAAAAACAGAAATGAATAAAATCTTTGTCTAAACGACTAAACGCAGTTAAGTTAATCGGTTGTTTTTACCACACAAAAAAAAAAATGTTAATCGGTTGTATACTTTTCTTTTTCATTCTTCAAATTCAGCAAATTGAAGTTTAGAATGAAACTCTGGTACGTCGCAATTCAAGGATGTGCTTTTTTACATTTTCTCAACCAAATCAACAAGACTCAGATCTTTAGTCTAATGGTTAGTGATCAGAATTTCTTTGACTTTTCTTGTTAGCGCAACGGTTTCTCATCTTTTTTTTGTGGATGATAGCTTTTTTTCTGTAAAGTGGATGTCCTGCAATGTGCAGATTGATGAAGATCATAAATTGTTATGGAAGAGTTTCGGGACATGAGCTAAACGTCTCAAAATCGTCCATCCTGTTCGAAAGTAAAATGGCCCCTGAAGTCAAGACTGAACTTAAAAAGACGCTAGATATTTCGAAGAAATGAGGTATGGGTATGTATATGGGCCTCCCATAAAGGATGAAACATGCTTTCGCCTTCATCCAAGAGCGTCTAAATAGCCGAACTAACTCCTGGTCAGCAAAGTTCCTCTCAAAAGGAGGAAAGGAAGTTCTTATCAAATCGGTTGCTCAAGCTCTGCCGACCTATATTATGTCATGCTTCTTTCTACCCCAGGAGATCATTAATAAACTCAAATGCGCTATCTCAAATTTCTGGTGGAGTACCAAACAAAATAATTGGGGTCTGCATTGGATAGCATGTAACAAAATATGTCCCCCCATTAATAATTAAAGGCGGTATGGGCTTTCGTGATCTCAAAACTTTAATCTCGCACTCCTTGCGAAACAATTATGGCGTCTTATCCAATTTCCGTCACCACTCCTCGCCCGAGTTCTAAAAGAAAAGTATTTTCGTTACTTAACCCCAATGGAAGTGGGAAAAGCAATTTTCCCATCTTATGGGTGGCGTAGCATAATGGCTTCTCGTAGTCTCCTTCAAGCTGGCTTAAAAGAATCGATAGGACCGGATTTTAAAACGAGAGTACAACATGACCATTGGATCCCAGTAATCCCATCTAGACCAGCCTCAGATAATGGTGTCTTTCGAGATCCGCATCTCTATGTTGGTCATCTGATCGATCAAAACACCAACAAAATGAAAATTGGAGACTTTGCAGAACCTAATTTCCCCTGAAGATATCTCGTTAATATGGAGTATTAAGCCGAGCCGATGCTACAAGGCGGATGTCTATTGCTGGAATTATACAAAGTATGGCATCTATTCGGTAAAATCAGGCTATGCATTCACTATAATTAGCTGAAGGAGGATGAAGGTATGCAACAGATCTTCGAACCCAATATCACACCCCTTAAGAGCAAAGTATTGACTTTAAAAACACCAAGAAAGGTCCAACATTTCCTATGGCAGGCAGTTTCGGGGTGTGTTCCCGTATGTAACAATCTGGTAGATCGTCACTGCGGTATAGACCGAGATGCGGAGCGGAGGTGGAATCTATCAATCACCTCCTCTTCGAATGTCCCCCAGCAGTCTAGACATGGGCACTCTCGAGGATTCCATCCAGTTCGGGCCTTTTTCCGAGTGAATCTCTCTACATGAACTTTGATTATCTCTTTTGGCGTGCAAAGGAAGGAGGTGCAATGGAAAAACATCTAGAGGCATTCCCATGGATAATTTGGTATATTTGGAAGGGCATGAATGACAAAACCTTTAATGGCAAGGAGGTCCCTCCCATTCATACCCTTCAACTCGCTACCCATGAAGCAGAGAATTGGAAAGTTGCACAAGTGGTCTCGCAAATAGGTGAAGAAAGCGTTAATCCACCAGGCTCGCCCCGTGGCGGACCCAAAAATTGTTTTTACCGGGGTCAATGTAGAATTTTTTTTTATTTGAATCAAAAAATAATTTTAAAAAAAGATATCCTTAAACATCATAAAAAACATCCTTCAGTTTGTTATCTCTTGTTTATAAATTTATAATAATTAATAAAAGTAAGAAGAATTCATGTTCTTTGAAAACCAACTATACAGTCATTTGAACTTATTAGGTTGTTTGTTTGCCAAGAATAAAATTATGTTTAATTGTTTAAAAAAATTAAGATAAATAAAAAGGTTAAAAACTAAATGAGCTTCTCTAAATGTATTATAGTATGGGCTGAGATTTATAATTTGTTTTGTGGGGTCAAAATAACTAAATTGGACAGGGAAATAATTTATTTTATGGGGTCAATGAAAAATTTGGACTGGTGTTATTGTTAACAAATCTAAAAATATTACAAAGAAAATTCAATTATATAGGGTGTCATATGAACCCATATCTTTTTTAGTAGGTCTGCTATTGGGCTTGCCCCCAAAGAGTTGAGAGAAGCGGACCAAGACCTTGTTGCCAAATAGATGCCTCATGGGCATCCGAAGATGACCTATTTGGGGGTGGTTGTGTAATAGAGCTAGTGAACGGATGAAGAACTTTCGGCACCTTTGCGAAGGAAAGAACTTTATCCCCTTTCATGCTGAATTTAATACTTTATTATGGGCCATAAAAACCGTCCTGCTGCTAGGAGAACTAGCAATTATTTTTGAATCAGATTACCTACGGATGGTTAAGGTGATCAATGAAAAAGAAGAATAGCCCATTTTGATGTTAGAAATTTTTGTTTCGACTTGATGTTGAGTTCCGGTAGAGCTATAACCTATTAGCCTTCCTTAACTGATCCTTGCGTCGAACTCGAACCACATGTTTACACCGTCATCGTATGAGTGGTCTCGTGGTTTGGATAAGCATAAGCTGCTACGTTGCAAGAGACGACAACTTTTTTTTCTATATTATCTCTTCTCTAGTCAGGTTGAGAGTCTCTTGTTTCTGTAAGAATTAGTAGACCACAAGATGATGGTCTCGTAGTCATCTTCAATGTTTTTCTATTGTGGTTACTTTTCAAACATATATAATACAGCAATAGCACGTCTGTGTGTAAAGCTGACTTTGGTCCTTTTCCCATCTCATTTATCTTCTGACTATCTCAGATCTGTCATGACTAGGCCTGGGAAAAATATCCCGAAACCGAAAAATCGAATCAGAACTAAACCGAATTAAGAGGTACCGAACCGAACCAAATTTTCATAAATAGCCGAATCAAGAGGTACCGATTCGGGTATTCATAAATACCCGAATTCTGTTTGGTTTATTAAGAGGTACCGAATTTTCATAAATACCCGAATTAAGAGGTACCGATTCAGGTATTCATAAATACCCGAATTCGGTTTGGTTTATTAAGAGGTATTCATAAATACCCGAATTAAGACGTACCGAACCGAACCGAATTTTCATAAATACCCGAATTAAGAAGTACCGAACCGAACCGATTTTCATAAATACCAAAAAATCGAACCAGAACCAAACCGAATTAAGAGGTACCGAACCGAACCGAATTTTCAAAAATGAATGAATGATGCCAAGACACTCGTGGTGTAGTGGTACCCCTTCCTTTGGGAGTGGGAGTCCATGGGTTCGAGTCTCTTAGTGGGAAAAATATTTTCCTAGCCTACAAGGTGGTGGGCGAGTGGTAGGGCGAGCTGCGAGACGGGATTAAACACCCGGACCCGTGTTCGATCTTCCTCCCTCGCTAATAAACATTGCTTTGTGGGAAGTCTGTCAGTTGGGCCTCGGCCCAATTGGTTTACATGGTGGTTCATAATGCAGGCGGCTGGGTCACCCGCTGGCACATAGTCAGAAGGTATTAAACTTGAGGCCATGCAGTGTGGTACATACCTCTTACGGGGTCACTGAAGTCCACTCTGTAGTACTTAGGTGCGTTCCTACTCGGGGCCGACCGGATAGCAGATGGCGTATATCAAAAAAAAAAATACCCGAATGATTCTTATTATAAAATATTTCGGGTATCCGAGCCGAACTGGACCGAATCGAAACCCGAATGAGTACCCGAAATATATGAAATACAATTATATATCGAAAATATTATATATATTTAGTCTTAAAAAAACAAAAATACCCATAATTATAATTATAAACTAAATATATTAGTTATGTTTAGAACGAAAGAATCAAAATACTATAAATATCCAAAAAGAAATTAATTATATTTGTCAAAAATTAATTATATTTGTCAAAAGTAAATAAATTTTACGAAATTTAACCAAAGTTTATTTAAATTGAACCATTTTTTTAGTTTCTATCGAGTATTTATGATAAATTTTGGATACCCAAAACCGATCCAAACTCGGCCAAAACCGAACTGAACCAGACCCAAATGCCCAGACCTAGTCATGACAATCAAAATGGCTGACATTGACCCTTTCCCTATATTTTTTTAGTCTTGGTAACGACTGTTGGAACTAATTTTTTATCAAAGCTTGAGGGTTTTATAAAATTGTGTTAGTGTGAAAAGAAATGAGTTAAGCCCATTCAAATGAAATGTTTTCTTGGTTTAATGTGACTTGAGAAGAAATGTGAAAAGAAATGAGTTAAGCCCATTTTAATGTGACTTGAGAAGAACGCAAAAACGACACCCATATTTTCTTGGTTTCTTCTCCTCTCTTCGTGTACAAAAAGGAGACACCATTTCGTTTATCCGGCGCCATGGAAAGACAGAAGGCGAAGCTTGCAAAGAAAAAGATATCCGATGATGTAAGAACAAGTGGAGGAAATTCATATTCGATTCCGCTTAATCTCATTCCAGATATACTCAAAGGATTGTCTGTTAAAACCCTAGCAAGGTTCCTCTGCGTATCGAAGCCCTGGAGATCCATCATTCGCAACCGAGATTTCGTGAAATCGTACTTGATCAAATCGTCGTCGTCGACTCATCCGCAAAGTCTCTTCACATTCAAGAGCAAGCGTCACGGAAAAAATTTCTTCTTCTCATCGAGTCAACCCCAAAAAGGTGATGAATCATTATCTTCTGTAGCAAGTTACCATATGAAATGCCATTCTCAACCGTACACAGCCATTTATCCATCTGTCCACGGTTTGATTTGCTATGGACCTCCTTCTAAACTCATCATGGTATACAACCCTAGCACGAGACGATCCATTACTTTGCCCAAGATCGATTCTCATAGGATACGTATGTACCACTTCTTGGGTTATGATCCCATCGATGGTGATTACAAGATGTTGTGTATGAGTAGAGCAATGCACGTTCGTAGAGGGCGTGGTTTGGCTCAGAAGATTCAAGTTTTGACATTGGGAAATGGGAATTCGTGGAGGATGGATGAAAATTGTCCTCCTCACTCTCCTGAAACTCCTCATATATGTATAGATGGGGTTTTATTCTATGGAGCTTATTTTGACACGGGTACGCGTAATTTTCAGTCATATGTTAACAATAGCCAATCTGTTAGTTTATTTTTCGAGATTCGTTATGTTCTCTTCTTGCAAGCATTCAACATAACTAAAATTTGCAATATATGAAAATTATTGTTTCTGAAACGAGAACGAGGGATCATATAATCAAAGGCATATCATATGAATCAAAATTAAAAGCAACTTACTTCAATTTCTGGTCCATCGTTCATAAACAGCTTCGTCGTCCTCTTCAGTATCCTCCTCCGATACCTCTTCGCCGTCTTCCTCTTCAAACTCTGCTTCATCATTAGATTCTTCATCGGAATAACCCAATTTCAAACTAAGATTTTTCTCACTCTTAATCTCTTCCTCTGATGGAGAGTCTCTAGATTCTTTGGATTTCCCTCAAATTTCAAATTAATCATCTCTTTATCACCCTCGCTCTCATCCCCAAATTCCTCCTCGCTATCCTCCTCCTTGTTTTTTTTCTTCTTCTCTTCTTCTTGAACTGATCTGAGAATAAATGTTGGAACAGAAACCTAATTGAAAACCTCCATCAATAAAATACACAAAGAACAAACAATTCGGAATTGAAAACTGGCCGGCTTAGATGTGGCGAATTTGGCAGCGAATATAGAGTAAAATTTCAAAGTTTCGATACACTCTTCTCGTCTCAGGGAATCAATTATCGCCGGCCATTTCCCTTAAAGAAATTGTTGGTTTACGCATCTAAAATACTCGTTAAACAATGAATCTCTAATTAATGTTGAAGCTTTTAAAACCTTGTTCTAAAAATCTCAGCCTAACTCCGATTACTCTCTGCCTAGTCGCTAGACCCACTCCATCCGTCTAGTTTTTTTTGTTTTAAAAAAAAACAATTATTGCTTAACAAAAATCTTGAAAATTTCTAATTTAGTTTTACTATGATGTTACAAAGTCATTATTAATCCAAAAAATCATTAAAATCTTTATTAAAAATTAATATGTTAAAAAATCAATAAAAATTTGGGTGAATTACACTAAAAGACACTTTTGCCACTTTTTGTTACAAAAAAGACACTTTCAACTCTTGAGACACTTTTTGTACTGTTCATGGGTATGAAAACCCAATTTTGTCCTTCTTTTTTCTTCATCTCTCTTTTTCTCTTACGCACTCTTTTTCTCTCACATCTCTCTCTTTTACATCTCACCTTAAACCAATAAACCAATAAACCATCTCTCTCACAACTCTCTCTTTTACCCCACTTGATTTGTTTTCTATTTTTTTTAAAATGTGAAAGACATAAAATAATTTTCTTGAAACAATATATGATAATTCTATTTTTCCAACATTTTAAGATCCATTTTGCTGTAGTTTTGATGTGAAACAAGAAATCTACTTGTAAATATCAAGAACTACATCTACACATGACATCCACACGTGACCATCCACACATGGCCATCAGTAAAGTATTATCCACACATAACCATCCACACTAAAAAATCAAAAAATAGAGTAAAATAAAGGAAAATTGATTCTCAACTACACGAAGTATACCATAATGCATGGCTACACATCCGAAGTAAAATAATGTTCTAAAAACTATATCAACAATTGATATAGCATAGCCAGCTACACGAAGTAACGATAATGCATGGCTACACATCCAAAGTAACGATAATGTATGGCTACACATCCCAAGTAAAACAATGTTCTAAAAACTACATCAACAATTGATATAGCATAGCCAGCTACACGATAACCATCCGAACAAACATGAGTCATATGTGTAACACCATAACCATATATTTTCGGTAAACCATTCATCGAGCTCTGGCGTTGACTCGAATTTTAAACAATAAAACCCACACAAATTTAACCCGACTTGACTTAATCCGACCCGAATATTACCACCCGTGCTACGCACAGACACAATATATATATTTTTTATAAAATTAAAAAAATATTAACTGAAACTTCTTGATTTATTAAATCAAATTTAGTTAAATTGATTTGACTATTTAAAACCAGCAAAATATAACTGAAAACACAACATAAAAACGAACGATTAGACACATATTCTATACACTACATAATGAAGAAATTTTGTTTTTCAATCATCCCTCACTATGTATACTTCATTTTCTTTCTCGTACTATTGTTAGTTTTCTTCAGACTATACTTGTTTCCACAAATTTATTTATGAGAGAAGGTACAAATTTGGTAAAACTGTTTAAAAACAACAAAATCAAGATATATATTGATCTGAAACCAAAGAAAAATAATATCTAGACATGGGATCATTCACGCATTTCTCTACCACCCGAGCTTCTTAGGCCCATGTTTGTTGTCTTCAAAGAAGAGGAGAAAATGTGATTGACCTACTTTATTTACTTTTATAATTGTTTCTCGTAAATATTTTCTTAATTTTATAAAATATATATATATATATATATATATATATATATATATATATATATATATATATATGTGTGTGTGTGTGTGTGTGTGTGTGTGTGTGTGTGTGTGTCCGTGCGTAGCACGGGTGGTAATATTCATGTCGGATTAAGTCGGGTCGGATTAAATTTGGGTGGGTTTTATTGTTTAAAATTCGAGTCAACGATGGAGCTCGATGAATGATTTACCGGAAATATATGGTTATGGTGTTACACATATGACTCATGTTTGTTCGGATGGTTATCGTGTAGCTAGCTATGCTATATCAATTGTTGATGTAGTTTTTAGAACATTGTTTTATTTTGGATGTGTAGCCATACATTATCGTTATTTTGGATGTGTAGCCATGCATTATCGTTACTTCGTGTAGCTAGCTATGCTATATCAATTGTTGATGTAGTTTTTAGAACATTGTTTTACTTTGGATGTGTAGCCATGCATTATGGTATACTTCGTGTAGTTGGGAATCAATTTTCCTAAAATAAATATTACCCCACTTGATTTGTTTTCTATTTTTTTTATAATGTGAAAGACATAAAACAATTTTCTGGAAATAATATATGATAATTCTATTTTTCTAACATTTTAATATCCATTTTGCTATAGTTTTGATGTGAAACAAGAAATCTACTTGTATGTAAATATCAAGAACTACATCTACACATGATCATCCACATATGACAATCCACATATGACCATCCACACATGACCATCAGTAAGGTATTATCCACACATGACCATCCACACTAGAAAATCAAAAATTAGAGTACAATAATTATTACCCCGCTTGATTTGTTTTCTATTTTTTTTTATAATGTGAAAGACATAAAACAATTTTCTAGAAACAATATATGATAATTCTATTTTTCCAACATTTTAATATCCATTTTGCTATAGTTTTGATGTGAAACAAGAAATCTACTTGTAAATATCAAGAACTATATCTACACATGATCATCCACACAAGACCATCCACATATGACCATCCACACTAGAAAATCAAAAATTAGAGTAAAATAAATATTACCCCACTTGATTTGTTTTCTATTTTTTTTATAATGTGAAAGACATAAAACAATTTTTTGGAAACAATATATGACAATTCTATTTTACCAACATTTTAAGATCCATTTTGCTATAGTTTTGATGTGAAACAAGAAATCTACTTGTAAATATCAAAAACTATATCTACACATGATCATCCACACATGACCATCCACACATGACCATCCACACTAACAATACGTCCACGGTTTTGTCTACACATAATTGTCCACGGTTTCATGTCCACGTCGATCTCGATTTTATATGTTTAGATTTCTTGTTTTTTTCGAATCAAAACTATAGCAAAATAGATTTTAAAATGTAGAGAAAAAAAAATTATCATTCATTGTTACCAAATAAATTGTTTTATGTCTTTCACAATATAAAAAAATAGAAAATAAATCAGATGGGGTAAAAGAGAGAGATGTGAGAGAGATGGGTAAAAAAAAAGAAATATAAGATAAATAAAGGTGGTTTAAAGCGAGAGGGTACAAAAGAGAAAAAGAGAGAGAGAGAGAAAGAGAGAAAAGCGTATGAGTGAAATGGTGAAAGTTACAGAAGGGTAAGGAGGTAAAATTCAGCAACAAAAGTGCCTTAAGAGTTAAAAGTGCCTTATCCTGTAATAGAGAAGTCAGAAAAAGCCTTCTCAAGTAATTTTCTTTAAAAATCTAACGATTAATCCCCGATTTTTGGATTAGGCGCTACGCCTAACACAATCGCCCGACTAGCACCTAGCGCAATTTAGAACATTGTTTTAAACCATAGAAAAGACTCAGAGGAGACAGAAGAGTACGTTTCATAAGCGCAAGAGATTGGACACGTGTCATTCTCTGGTGTGATGATGTGGCATAAAACTGGAGAGAATTAGCCCATTTATATATATTAGACTAGATGAATACCCGCGTATACACGCGGATTTCTTTTATTAAAATATATTTTTAGTGTGCCAAATTAGTTAATAGGAACAAATTTTAATCATTCCCGTTACATGGAGTTGTATACGCAGATTTCTTTATTAAAATATATATATGGTCTGGCATAGTAGTTAATAGTAACATATTTTAATCATTCCTGTTACATAGAATTGAATTTTGGTAAGAAAGTTTGTTATTTTCTCTGAATATTAAGTTGCTTAATACTATCCAAATCCCTATGATCACTCATGTATTTTTCTTTTCACAAACTTGTCGTTGATAGAACATTTAATTTTAAGTCTATTGGTTTATAGAGCTGAAAACATAGGTGAGAACTACTACAATATCAAATGAGAATTGAGAATAATTTACTACACTCATCCACTATCCTCAAAATTTTATCTATCAAAATTATGGTGCTTTCTTTTTGTCAAGCTCCAGTTAGTCTCGTCGTGAATACTCGTATATGAACAAAATGGTAACATTTTTAATATGTTTCTCAGACAAACTGATTTTTGATACATGTATGCAAAAGTTAAATTTATTTATAATATTATTATTCTCTCGATTTCTCTTTTGGTCTCCTTTATCATAAAGACGTAACTCTCGCTCTTTCATAAGAACGGTTATGTTTTGATTTGTATATAAATTCTTTTGCCATCTTAAGTTTACAATTCTCGCAATCATACCTCCTTTCACCCCTCTAGTTGGAACAACAAACTTTTCTTCAAAATATGTTTAAAACTTTCCTAAATTAAGTAGCACCATAAATCAACCAGTCCCATTTACGGTTTTGAATTTAGAAAAATAGTTTGAAAAACAAATAGATTTCTCTGAGTTAAACTAATAATTCTCAAACCAATTAAAAAAAATATTTGAACTGAATTCTATTGAAAAACTACTTGATTTATCGGAAATAAGAAATATTAATGTCATTTGACAATTAGAAAGTTGTTTTTTGTCTTCATCTTTCTTCGATTTGATTCTTATGCTTTCGGTTCTTAATTCTTATGCTTTCGGTTCTTAATTTTTCTGTTTTCGGTCTTCATTTTTTTTAATTTTAGCTTTATGGTCAAATTAGAACAAAGAATATCCCACCAATCCACTCTATTTTAATAAGTTTTCGAAGTCTCACAAAAAAATTATCAAAAAACATTCATCAATCATAATCCGATCAATCCACTCTATCTAATTTATCTTCCAAGTTAAACTTGCGTATCTCTGTCATTCTCATTAAATCATACTTTGTCGTCTATATAGTTTATGTAATTCTTTTTTTTTGAACAAAGTTTATGTAAGTTAAATTTAAATGTTATGAAAATTTAATTTAATTTATTTTTTTTTTGGTTGAAATGTTATATTAATTGATCAACAAAATGAATTTGTACAAGAGTTCAAAGATATTGTGACTATGCGGAAATTTAAGTTCTGTTAACAAAAAAAAACTTCAGATTTTTAATTTTTTGGAAAATGTGTCAAAATTCAAATGTTTATTTTTTTATTAATTTTGAAAGCTGATGTGTCATGGAGAGGAATGATGATGTGTCATACCCTTGAGAGACTCACTCACTCCTTATATAATAGACTAGATGAAAACCCGCGTATACACGCGGGTCGTTTTTCAAATGTTTATATTTTAAATGTTTTAATATATGTATAATTGTTTTTTCAATTTTTCATTTCTTTTTATGTTTTAATATATGTATATATTTTTCTACGGTTTAATATTTATATATTTAATTTAATATTTCACTTTTCATCATGTACTAGTAAAAAATGTCATATGAAACATCTATTCTATTAAAACAGAATCAGTTTTAGTATATGCATCCAAACACTCTATATTTTTTTAATAAAAATATGTTTGAAAACTATTTTAACATTATCCCAATTTGTTTTTACAAATATAAATATATAAAAATAAATATAATTTCGAAATCTAATTAGTGAAATTATATATATAGTATGAAAACTAATAAATCTCTAAGATATGTTTGAAAAAATATGTTAAATTGACAAAGTAATTATTATTGTAGTTGGTAAAGTATTATTCATAAACGAAAGAAGATCAAAAAGTACCAGATTGTAAAATCAGAATGACTCAATATGAACAATAAAAGAATCCCTTTGATCGCACTATAATTTTTAACTTAACCATGATCTATTTGGGTCAACGATTATGTCCGGTTCATGGTTATTTGCTAAGTTTTACGGGTTTTACTGGATTTTATAATTTCGTGTTTTGGAGCTATTTCCAGACTGGATTGTTGTCTGAATCTCAGGTTTTTAAGGATATGAAAACATTATATTAAATCTATAAAAAAAATTTATCCTAAGCGGACGTGCGGGTGAGAATCTAATTGTCTTTAAATGATTCATTGTTATAAAATAAAATGCTGATAGGACTTTTTAATTACCAAAAAAGGCATATCAAATTCTAGACTAAATCTCAAAAACCGTATTTGTTCAATGTAACGTTTGTTAACCATATATATTTTATAAATCGCAATAGAAGGATTCAAACAATGATCTTTCAATTTCTTTAATTAATTTTATAGCAACTGAGTCACCATAAGTTTGTTAAAACAATAATTTTCTTCACTTATTTTATACCATTATTTTCGTAATTCACTTTATACCATCAATTTCTTAGAGTAACAAATTTTCTTTCAAGTTCTTTCATGTCTTCTCATTTGAGCTTTGTGATTTTTTTCTTTTCCTAGTATCTCTGTCACCATCACCAAGTGACACATATTTTTTTTATCATTTTCGTTGCCCAGACGTTTATAACCGAAAAACCACTGTCTCTACGTTACTTAAAACCAGTGTCTCAACGTTACCTAAAACCAGGAACAATTTGACAATCACTCCTGCATAATTGCAATTCATTTAAAAATTATTTAAAAATTGGTGGAAATATTTTTTTTTTTGACCAATAGTGTTGGAAATATTTCATGCCGAAACAGTATAGTTTTTTTCTCTCTTTGGTCCATCTCTACATGATGTAGGTTACATCCTTTAAAACCATTTCAATTTCGTAATTCAGTTAGATTTTTCTAATGTTTTGTTTTTATAATGCAACATACGAATCATGAAGAAAAAAATTAATTAACTTATACATTAACTAAATCACAAATCTCAGCCTATGTTAATCGCTTTTATTTTAATCATGGTTTATAATTTAATTTAATCAATTAACACCAACATTTAGGTTATAGTTCGGATATATACTTTACAAAATCAATATACTTTAAATTGTAAAAATTTGATTGTTATTCAATTCAGTTTTTATTTCAGTGGACGCATCGGTTTGTTTGAAACGAAGTAAGGAAATTGAAGCAATAATGTATATATATTTTTTTAGTTTTTCATTTTCTTATCCAAAATTGACGTTAACTTAAAACTATTAAAATATGATGCCCATTTCCTTTGAACAATATATTTACTCTCTTGCAATTAAAGCTTTCCTTCACTTCAACCTTCGTTTTTTAATGTTGTTTTATACTCCTATTTTATAAGTTATAAGTATAACCATAGTAAAAAATATATCCATTTGAACTGTCATAGCTACAGAACTCATTGAATGGTTTAATTTTCCACGAGAAAGTTAATGAACAATAGTTACAACTTATCAGATTAATCTATTCGTTATATCAATTTCGAAGTTAAAGATGAAAAAAAATAAGCTGAAAAGTAGAAAAGGCCAACAATAAGTTTACTTTTGCAATGAGTCATTACCAATGACTAACCTCGCAGCCTCGCAGATGTACTTTCTTCGACGACTAACCTCGCAGGTACACAGATATTCATACCGAATCTTATTACAACCTTCTCATCTCTGCAACTTCAGCAATTTTTCACAGTTATTGACAATTAGATCCAAACATTTCCATGGAAGAATACAACGACACAGTGACATATACAATCAAATTACAAAGCAAATTTTTGGTTACATACCTCTTTGAATTTGTTAGCTATACAAGCGTAGTATAGCAAGCACGAACAACTATTATAAGAAGATTTTCTGTCTCGTGTATCGGTATGTATATAATTAATCCCCTAGAAAGCAACAATCAAATATGCAGAACAGTAAAACACACTGAGCAATATTGAACCATGCGATGTTTGATTAATATATAGACATAATTGAGCCATGACTCTTGAAATACATTTAACTTTTTGTGAGTTGAAAAATATTTATGGATTTAATACAGTCAAAGTCAATAATTAGAATTAAAACCATAATTAGAATTTGGAACGTTTTGTCATGAACGGAGTCAGTTTGGACTTGAATTTGTTGCCGAATGATGTGGCTTGCTTGGAATGATCTGTTTTTGTTGATGTGGAGAGGATGAGGTGTCAAAAGAATGGGTGCTTACGTGTCAAACCCTTGTGAGACTTAGTGAGTCTTTATAGTATAGATTTTGTTTTCTTTTATGGTTTTATTACACCCGATGAAACATACACAAGTTGATATGTATTCCAAATGTAAATCACTCTAAAATATAAAAATGTCCCAATAGCTAAGTTACTTAATGGGGCTAGTGGGAAACTGAATGTCATTATTATGGGCTAATGGGCTTACATAAATCTCAAATTTGTAGAATTACCAAAACCCAACAAATCTATTATATATTTTTTTTTTAAACCGGAAATTTCTGACCAAATCAGTGAGAAAATTTTGAAAAAGCAAAGAAAAAAATCAGAGTTTGTTACTGTTCATAGGTCCCACGTGGAGAGAGACAGCTCCAATCTCGTTACGACGTCGAATAAGACAATTTGTGTTTCTGTCTTTTCCCTCGAAGAAAAACAATTCCAAAAGCATAAGTAACAAAAAAAAAATGAAAAAAATAATCGCACAAGATTCCAGCTAAGTGGTTTCTTCATCTTTTTCTTCAATCGCTTTCTTGTCCATTCCCCTTTTTTCTTCTTCCTCCCACTTACTTTCTGATTTTCTGAGCTTAAAGAAGAAGAACCCTAAAAATTTCATCGATGTGATTCGATTCTTCTTTGATTTTGTTTGTGTTTTTTTTTCAGCTGTGAATTTTTGTTCTTCTTGCTACTACTACTGTATCAGTGTTTTGCTTTACTTCTGAAGCAAAAAAAAAAAGTTAGGGTTTGGTGAAGGGGGAAAAAATGCCATTGAAGACGAAGAAACCGGATTCGATTCGGGAAGATGAGTGTTTGTTCGCTGTTGAATACGACGGTCCACCGTTATCTTACGATATCCCTCGTGCTGTTCCGATTAATATGGAGAGAATCCCCGTCGCCTCCGTGGTTTCTCCGGTTTGTATCTCCGATAACATGTCGTTCCCTGTGATTCAACCGATTCTGGCTGTGGATAGGAAGTTTTCGAGAGATATGGTTGTTGTTCCTTCTTCGGTTTCTCCTACCTCGGTGATTGGCAATTGCGGATCCAGCGACATTGAACTGGTCTCCGATTCCACCACTGTTTCGCCTACTTCCGTCATCGTTTTCGAGGAGCAGACGGAGGAGGAAGGTGGTGCGGACTGTGAGCTGAGCAGCTCGAACTGCGAGTTGTCCGGCGAGTTGGTTAATCATCAGGAATCTAGAGCTCTAGATTTCTGTGATAGTTTTGAGCAATCTAGGGTTAGTTCAGTGAGGTTTAAGGAAGAGAAAGAGAGCTTTGATTTGAATGAATCATCTAATAACCCATTACCGGATTGGGAGTCTAATGAGTCAGTTTTGAGTATGGATTATCCATCTTCAAGGGTTACTGGGGATTGCGTCAGTGAAACAAATGGAGATGGTAAGAAGCAACCAGTTGTTACTTTCTTGGGTATTGCTTCTGATGATGGCTTTGAGGAAGAGGATTGTAACCAGAAGCAGACTCGGGTTGTGCCAGTTAAGAAACAGCCTCAGACCAAAGGGAAAAAGGGTTCTTGTTACAGGTGTTTCAAAGGAAGCCGGTTTACGGAGAAGGAAGTTTGTCTTGTTTGTGATGCCAAGTATTGCAGCAGCTGTGTTCTTCGTGCAATGGGTTCTATGCCTGAAGGAAGGAAATGCGTTACTTGCATTGGGTGTCCGATTGACGAATCAAAGCGAGGGAATTTAGGGAAATGCTCTAGGATGCTTAAGAGGCTACTCAATGATTTGGAGGTCAAACAGATAATGAAGACTGAGAGGTTTTGTGAGGTTAATCAATTACCGGCCGAGTATGTGTACGTAAATGGGCAACCTCTCTACCGTGAAGAGCTGGTTACACTTCAGACTTGCTCGAATCCTCCAAAGAAGCTAAAACCAGGGGATTATTGGTATGATAAAGTGTCTGGACTTTGGGGAAAGGTGAATAATGTTACTATCCTTTTGAGATTTGTGTCTTAGTTTCTGGTGTGTTAATAATTTTTTTGAAAACATTTATATATATATATATATATATATATATTATGCTGATGTTCCACAGGAGGGAGAGAAGCCCTATCAGATAATTAGTCCCCATCTGAACGTTGGAGGTCCTATTAGTCCAGAAGCTAGCAACGGAAACACTCAAGTTTTCATAAACGGACGCGAGATTACAAAAATGGAGCTACGAATGCTGCAGGTTGAGATCTTTAAGATATACAATTCTTGATTTGAAGAGGGCTTTTGATGTCATTGATAATTGAAGTTTTTCTCTCTCTCTATTGCCATGTATTGCAGTTGGCAGGAGTTCAATGTGCAGGTAACCCTCATTTTTGGGTGAATGAGGATGGATCGTATCAAGAAGAAGGACAGAAGAATACCAAGGGATACATATGGGGCAAGGTTTGTTGTTTTGTCTGAAATCTATATTCCATTTATTTCAATTGGCGTTTTCCTCTCTGATAGAAGATTACAAATTTGTGCTGCTTTTCAGGCTGGGACCAAGTTACTTTGTGCTGTATTGTCACTTCCTGTTCCATCCAAATCAACTGCGAATGCTTCTGGGGAACAACTCTACAGTGCGAATAGGAGAAGCATTTTGGATCATCTTGAGCATAGGACTTTGCAAAAAATTCTGTTGGTTGGAAGCAGTGGTTCTGGAACTAGCACAATATTCAAGCAGGTACGAGCTTCTTCTTATAAATAACTCTTATCCATTTATTAGCGTAAACCCAAAAATCTATAACGCAACTGAATCACTTTCTCGTTCAGGCAAAGATCCTTTACAAGGACATACCATTCTTGGAGGATGAGCGTGAAAATATAAAGTTGATTATCCAGACCAATGTGTATGGTTATCTTGGTATGCTTCTTGAGGGCCGGGAGCGGTTTGAAGAAGAGGCTCTTGGTGTCATGAACGCAAAGCAGTGTATCATTGAAAATAGTCCTGCAGATGAAGGTGCATAAATTTCCGGTTCCTACTTGTTCTTGAGTTTTTGTTTGCAGAGAGAAATTTATTTATCGATGAGAGAAATCATTAATTCATATGTAACGTTTTTATTTGATTTCTCTGTACTAACAGGAGATTCTAAAAGCAACATCAATGCCTTGTACTCCATTGGCCCTAGGCTTAAAGCATTTTCTGATTGGCTATTAAAGACTATGGCTGCTGGAAACCTCGGGGTCATTTTCCCTGCTGCTACTCGTGAGTATGCCCCACTGGTTGAAGAGTTATGGAGAGATGCCGCAATCCAAGCTACATACAAGCGAAGAAGTGAACTAGGACTCCTTCCCAGTGTCGCTAGTTACTTCTTGGAACGGGTAAATAATCTCTTCATGATCTCTTATGCCCTCAATTTGCGTTCCATTATATTGTTGGTTAATGGGAAGTGGAACTATAAATTTATTAGTCATCTAAGAAACTGCTTTCTCGTTCTTCAGGCTATTGACGTATTGACACCAGACTACGAGCCATTGGATTTGGATATATTATATGCAGAGGGAGTTACATCGTCCAGTGGTCTTGCTTGTCTTGATTTCTCATTTCCACAGACTGCAGCTGAAGAGAATCTTGATCCTTCCGATCACCTTGATTCTTTGCTCAGGTAAGTCTGATTCCTTTATTTTATAATATTCAAGTCAGTTCCAATATAGTTGAAGAAATTCTCTTCTTTTTTTTACAGGTACCAGTTGATAAGAGTACCCTCGAGAGGCCTTGGGGAAAACTGCAAATGGATAGATATGTTTGAAGACGTTGGGATGGTTGTGTTTGTTGTTTCTATGAGCGACTACGACCAGGTTTCAGAAGACGGCACCAACAAGATGTTACTCACCAAGAAACTCTTTGAAAGCATTATCACTCATCCCATCTTTGAGCAGATGGACTTCCTTTTGATACTCAACAAGTACGATCTTTTGGAAGAAAAAGTCGAACGCATTTCTTTGACGCGCTGCGAGTGGTTCCAAGACTTCAATCCCGTGGTTAGTCGTCACCGTTCCAACAACGGTAACCCCACTTTGGGTCAGCTTGCGTTCCATTACATGGCAGTTAAGTTCAAGCGGTTTTACTCTTCCTTGACCGGGAAAAAGCTGTTTGTTTCTTCGACCAAGAGTTTGGACCCGAACAGCGTCGATTCTTCGCTCAAGTTAGCTATGGAGATTCTGAAATGGAGCGAGGAGAGAGCAAACATTTGCTTGAGTGATTACTCTATGTACAGCACTGAGCCAAGTTCCTTCTCAAATTGATTTATTCACTCATTCATAAAGAAAAAGGAAAAAGAAAAGAGAGCCTAATGTAAATGGTAACTACTTTCTTGTGTATAAATTACCATGTAGATTTTAACAAGTATCAATTTACAGACCGATCTCTGCGTAAAACAGTTACAATTTAACTGATTCTTCTTCTTTTATGTTACAATTTGAGTGATTGGTTTGTATCGAAAATGTATCGAACCTGCTCTTCTGCACTCAACAAGACGTTCTTCACAATCCAACCTTGTTCTTGCATCTGTTTATTCAGTTCCATAAAATCATCTTGCGCAGCTCGTTTGCTCTCCCCTGCGAGTAAAGACCAATCTTGTATTGTCAAGTCTGAAATTGATATGTCCTTTCTCTTGGTTCCAAAGGCTTTACGTATGTAACATGTCTGAAACAAAACCACCAAAATGTGTTATGAATTGAACTATTATGAACTTACTAAATCGATGATATTTAGTTGAATCCTTTACCTGTAACAAACTCGTGATAACATCTACACTGTTGGCTCCTTCACGCAGACAAATAACGATCCCCGGCTTATATAATTTACAAAGTGGCGAGGATCAAACTAGAGAATCGTGGGGATATAAGGACATATAAGTAACATATATTAAAAACTCACTTTTGGTGTTCTTCTGAAACCTTGAAAGGAAAGTTCAATGGTTATGAAGTAACCATCATCATTGCACAGTGATTGCATTGCCATTGTTGATAGTGTCGGAATATGAGCCTTTGGATCTAAGCATCCGATTCTGATTGGCCAAACCCTTTTGCTAGCTAAACAACATAGGACGAATTCAGCTTATTAACCGGCAATATGCATTGAATCATACTACAACATCCGAAAAGTGAACAGTTTTCAGAGGTTTTTGCTTTTCACCTCTGCTCCCTAAAAGATCAATTCCTTCCTCTTCGCTCACATCGGCAGGTGAAGGTACTTGCCTGACCTCAATCCATCTTTCCAGAATTATTTCAAGCCTATTCTGATAAGAAAAAGAAAATTTAAACTTATAACACAGAATAGTCTCAATTTTTCAAACCTATTACCGAGATAAGAAATAGCTACCTTGGTTAAAGTTTGCAGATTGATATGCTTGAGCCCATGATAAATGCCAAGGAGATCAATCGTGGAGAAAACCGGATATATAACAAAAGGTAGACTTGCCTGCAGTCTAGCACATTTAGCAAGTCAGGAGATTCTGCAACGATCTCGCGAATGAAATAACTCAAACTGTACAAGAATCATCTAACCTCTGGTTGTTTTGGAATAGCATATTTAGAAGAACCGCCAGTAGGAGACCAAGGTTATCAAAACACACGGCTTGAATCTGAAAATTCAAGACTAAAATTAGGGCATGTATATGATACAAACGATACAAAACATGACTAGGTTTCTGAAAGAAAAAAAATACAAAACATGACTAGGTTTCTGAAAGAAAAAAAAAACCTGTGCCTTTGCAGAGACTTCACCGAGGTTATCCGCTACAGCAAAGCTTCGATGCACAGCTGACTGAACATGTGAAAACATTGGTTGTCAAACACGAAACAACAAATATAAAACACTAAAAGTCACACGGAAAATCAAGAACAGGAAACCTTACACCGGTTGCTAAGTAGCACGACAGGCTAATCTGTTTAGCAATGTTGGCAATGGAAGCTAGCAGAAGGAAGTACTGAGGAAATACTGGAGTCATTAACTCAACTCCAATGCTCAGACTGAAGAGTACAGACGTCGAGAACCTAACTCTCTTTGACCAAAGATTATAGAGAAGTTTCAAGAACTACATATTCAACTACAATTCGATGAAGATAACTCCACAAAGTCAATATACCTTCAAATTTGTGTCAAAAGCAGAAGCAAGACTTGCAGTGTATATACATCTACTTAGCCGTCCAAGCCCATCTTTGAGTATCCAATTAAAAGCAGCAGATGAAGCAAGTGACCGAGATTGTCCAATTCCTATGGCTCGAAACATCGCCTATAGCCACAAAAACCAAGAATTTTCTCCATAAATCAGCAAAACATCGACTCAATTTTGTAACAGCATTCCAATTTCAAGTACAGAATTGTGTAAATCAGGTCTCAGTTCCAATATCTTTACCTGAGTGGCAAGAACCTGTAGAGCAGAGCTGAAAACTCTGTGCAAGAACTTCCATTTCACATAACTTATATAATTATCGTTCACTTGTTTCGGTATGAAAAAGTCTTTTGCAGCCGAAGATGAAAGTCTGATCAATTTCCAGAAGCCCTCGTCGAGGCCAAGAGCCGAAAACGACGTCGACTCATCATCATCCTCATCAACACATACCAACTCCAAGGAATCTCCTTCGAGGAAGTACCTAGAAACTCTGCCAGATCTTTTGATTACAATCGGAAGACGACGAGTTGCGTTGTTGGACACGACGAGTTCCTCTTTCGAAACTCCTTCTTGCTCGAAATCAATGCAAGTTTTTACAGACTTTTCTGCGAGTTTTCTCGGAGAAAATCGGGGGATTCGATACTGGGTTACCTTTGATTTACATGGGTTTAGATAAAGACGAGAGCTTTGATTAAATTGCAGAGATGAATGCATCAGAGTTCTTGGGGATTTATTGTAATAATACTCCGGCGAATTCCGTTTGTGCCTCCTTTTTTCCGGCAGGTTTAGGGTTTAACATCAGAAATGGGCGCGTGAGAGTGAGTCGTTGGTTCTGCGAGTGGGGACCATGAAGCTGATATATTGGGCTGAATATGGGCCTTAAACGCTTGGCCCATGCTTGTGTCCACTTCATAGACTCTTTCTCACCTAGTTATTTTTTTTCTCTCAAAATGTTGTGATGTAAATGTAGAGGTGCCAAATGGTTAAAGGATCATATATCAATTTTTGTTTTATGAAAGGATTTGATTCAGGAAATGTAGCTTCAGCATCTTGGTAAATGCAAAGATTATAAGTGGTTTCATAGTATTGTAAGTATAAACATTCGCCATGGTCTCGTGTATTATAGAGAGATGTGTCCATCGTAAGTGTGATACATGTGTATTGTAGAGAGAGGTGTCCATCGTAAGTGTAATGTATGTGGAACCGTCCGTCGTAGTCTCATGTATTGTAGAGAGAGTTTTCCATTGTAAGTGTGATGCATGTGTAATGTAGAGAGAGGTGTCCATCGTAAGTGTGATGCATGTGGAATCATCCGTCGTGGATCTGTGTGTTGCGGAGATAGTTGTGTGTGTGGAGTTGTTGTTCGTGAATTTGTTCATCATGATAGCATGTGTTGCAGATAGTTGAATTCAATCGATTTATCATCATTTAATGTGATTAAATCAAATATCTATGATAATATGTAACATGCGACACAAAAATTATTTTTTCGCTGTCTCATTAATAGCCAATCGACTAAAAATATGTGAATGTCTTGTTAGTAGAACCATATTCAATGAGGTCGACAAACGATCAAATCTCCCAAATTATCAAAAAGAAATGGAAGAAAATTTTGTTCTTCCTTAGAGTTAGGATTGTAACTTCCATGTTTACCACTTTCCTGTTTCGTAGGGAGTATATCCCCATTGTGTTTTCTACTTAAGAAGAAGGAATAGTAAGAAAGAAGGCAGAGAGAAATTTGTCTAAAGTAATTGTGTTCTTGTTCTTATTTTCATTGTTTTGATCAACACTCTTGATTGTCCTATAACAGGACCTATCATGGCCCTGCCTCGGTTAGCAAAAAAAACTCTGAAAACGAGAATACCACGCCGGCTTCCCAAAGATTCTAAAAGAAAGATAACCTATCATGGTCCTGAAAGCTTAGTTTTGGTCCTATCATCGGAATATACAATAGCATAGTTTAAAGCATTCATCTCTTCCTTGAACTTAACCATTGCAGCTCTTGGCAACGTAACCATGACTTGAACCCCTCCGACCATCGCCGGTTCTAACCTCGACGCTCGCATTAACATATTAACCGTCCTAGCTGTCTTTGGTGGGACCATCGGGACAATATTCACCGGTTCACCCCATCCGAAATCCATGGATCCAAATATCCCAATATTCCTCAAATCTGTCAAATAAAATAACCCATCTTCTCTGCCTTCGATCAATAAATTCATGTTAATGATCATATTTTCAATGTTCCCAAGCTCTTCTTGGAGATAATCTTTATCGTGAGCCTTTCTCTTTGCTTCTTTTATGAGCTTCACGATGTCTGAGATGGTAAACTCTTCCACTTCTTTTACGGTTAATGGCACATGCATATCTATGTATGAATTACCGTAGTATCCCTCGGGCAAAGGTGGATCAATTACGTTTCGGATCCCTACCGATAAACCCAAAACTGTGACTCCATCTTTATCTAGACTCAGAGCTTTGACTCTTGACTTCCACAAATAAGTTGCTATAACTTCGAAAGTAGTGAGTGTCTCATCAGAGAAGTTGTACTCTTTCAATGTAGCTTCTTTCAATCTTTCTATGCTCTTCGCTCTAATATTTATTTTTTCAGTTACCTGATTACATATATAAAAAATGGGTAAAGTTAGAATTATAATTTTTAGAGTAAAAAAATAAGAATAAATAAATAGCCGACCTAATATTCTTTTAATTGCTAGAAAAACGTATTTTTTTGTTTTTGTTTTTATAAATAGTTATAGCAATACCAATAAGTCATAATCAAAATAGTTTTCGGCAAAAAAAAAATTCATTTTGAGAATTTTTTAATCAGAAATTTTAATCACGTGTAAATAAAATGAGATTTAAAACATTGGTATGAAATCACCTACGAGTAGAAAAGACTAACAGCGTAATAGTTATTTATTTATTTTAAATCTCTTATTTTTTTTTCTTTTATTATTTGGCTTCCAAGTAAATTTTGTCACATATTTCTAAATACTTATTTTGTCATATTCCTATTTGAATTATGTTTACTTTTATTATTTAACTACTCATAAATCTATTTTTTTTTCAAAATCTTGATGAATTAATTTAAATATATCTATTTTAAAAATTATTTAGCTAGCCATATATCTCTCTCAATTATGTTTACTTTCTCTTACTCATATAGCTATTCGTATATCTATTTGAATTATGTTAACTTTTTTTTATTATTTAGGTTTTACGTATGTCGCGATTATGTTGAAATATCAAATTTTATATAAGAAGATTTCTTTTCTTTTTTGGCGGCAAAAAAATCTAAAAAATGTCTTTATAATATTTCCTTTTCTAAAGTTAATTATAATATTTTTGAAATACAAAACATGAAAATTGATATTTATGGAATTTTGGTTAATTAACTCTTCTATGTTTTATTTTTCCTCTTTATTAATCCCCTACCAAATAAAATAAAATTTTAAATGATCTTGTTTTGTACCCAATCATCAGTAGGTAAGTAGGGCGAAGCGGCCGTGTCGCCATAGGGAGCTATATCGTTTTCTTCAAGCTTCCCCACGAGTCTTTCTCTTTCCCAAACCGGCGTCACCGTCGGCTTCTTCTTCCCGCCGGCCAACTCCGTCAAGGCACACATGACATGTCCCGTTCCATATCCATCGCACATTGCATGCGAGATAGCCGTCCCTAAGATGAATCCTCCACATTCAAAGGTTGTTACCTGTCATTGTAAATATCATTAGGTTAACAAAAAAATGTAAATATTAATTAGAAAATAATAATAATTAGAAAAAAAACAGTAAATGAAAGGAACCATCAATGGTTTGTGTACCTGCAAAGCAAATGGTGGATAACCATCCTTATCCATTTGAAGCTCTGGCAAGAACTTCAAGGCCGTATCTGGGTCAATGTTCTCTAGATACTTCAAAGAAGAAAGTTCCACATTCGCAGTAGCTACCGTGAACGCCACACCGCCTCCCTCGCCGCCACAGCTCAACTGAAGCCTCCGATCAGTCTGCCGTCGCTTCAAAGTCCCCGAAAGTGGGTATTAGTAGCCGAGAAGGTCAGAAAAAGACTCCCTAACCAAAGATTCTGGCCGGTTATCATCATCGATAACGTTATTGACTTTGAAAACGTAACATGTCTTGTAAGTAACTTCGTTGTAAGGATCATTGTCAAGTGTTGAAAGGGAAAGAGTTTGCGAAGGTATGTGTTTTGAGGGTTTCACCATTTCGGTGAGTTTTTTCTCGACCATTAAAGGGACATATGAGCTCATTTGAATTGGCATGTTTTAATTTCTAGTTGTTTAACGAATAAAAGTCTTAGAACACTTTCGTCTTTTATAGATGTGAGTTTGTGGGCCTTACTCATTTTACTCCCTTGCCAACTTCGAAAATCAGCATCTATTATCTATTATCTTATTACTAGATAAGTATCCGCATATATGCGAGTTTGTAATCTAATATTTTATAACCTATAGAAAAAATTAAAAACGAAAAAAATAGAAAACAAAATTATATCACCCGTGAAAATATATCATACATAAATTTAGATACGAGCTTTTCGATGAAATAAATATATACATTGATAGAAAAATTTGGTGAAACATATGCAGTAAATAGCTTTGAATACGATTATTTTACTTTTAATTTGTTTGTTTGTAATTGATATACTATCAAATTGTGGTTTATATAGAAATGAGAAATTAGAATTTTTTCCTTTTAGGATTAGTAATTAATTGTTTCCTTAATATAAATGGAAAAACTATGGATTTTTTTTTTCCTATTTTATATTAATTTTCCTTTTTAAAATAAATTTAATATTTTTAATTTTAAACCTTTTAGTAACTTTACATTTTATGATTATGAATCAGTTATTAAATTTTCCGACTATTGTTAATTTTATGTGTCAAAAACTAATTGGATTTTTTTTTTGGAAATTTCTTTTACACGTGTCAGAATCTGAGCTTTTCTCTTTATGTAACATGAATTTTCTCTTTATGTAACATGTCTTCTATTAGACAAAAGATTACCTGCAACTTATGGACAAAAATGTTATGTAAAATTTGTTTGGTTGTGAAATTGAGAAGGTATCAATTTGGTTATTTAGAGGTGGGGAATGAGAATTCTGATTATTTTTAGGATTGTATTCCATTTTAAGTTTGTGGTTTTTTTTAAGAATTACTAATGGTTTTTTCCCTTTTTAAAACTTTAGCTTTTTAGGATTGTAAACTATTATTTAATTTTCTTATTCTAAACTGAAATATGTTTTTTTAATAAAATTTGGCTTTTATTTATTTTCTTTTTAGGTTTGTAATCTATTGTTTAATTTCTTTATTCTCCATTACTAATATATGATTTTTTTTAACTTTGGCTTTTATTTATAATTTTTGTTTAATTATTCTTAATCTAAACATAAATACTATTTTACATTTACTTTTTAGCATTAAAAATCGATTTTAAATCATATATTAATAAATTTACTTTTAAGTTTAGAGTATATTTATAATTTTCTTTTTTTAAGTTTGATCGTAGTTATATATTATATTTTATACTTTATATAATTTTTGTTTTATACTTTATATAATAAGATTATAAACTTTTAACACAAAAAATTCAGTTTTTTTCTTTCTATTTTTCATGTGTCGTTGGAAATATGGGAACTGTCTTATTTTTGTTTTTTCTTTTTTTAAGATTGCTTTTTTTTAGTTTAACATTTTTTAATATTTACTTTAATTCATTTTTAATTAAATTGACATATGTTAAAATCTAAATTAACAATCGTGACAAATGTCACGATCTCGTGATTGAAAATTATCTTACGTGTCACACTCACGTCGAGGGATCCATCTTTATATAATAAGATTTTTCATGTGTCGTTGGAAATATGGGAACTGTCTTATTCTTGTTTTTTCTTTTTTTAAGATTGTTTTTTTAGTTTAACATTTTTTAATATTTACTTTCATTCATTTTTAATTAAATTGACATATGTTAAGATCTAAATTAATAATCGTGACAAATGTCACGATCTCGTGATTGAAAATTATCTTACGTGTCACACTCACGTCGAGGGATCCAACTTTATATAATAAGATGTGACTGGTGTATTCTTCTGATGTGTGGAGGGAACCATTGCTGCTCCTCTCGCTCTTGTAGCTTGCAGGTAGACTGCATCTTCACAGACATGTCTATTTTACCGAGCCTCTTTCCGAGACAATGCCCATGTGACAAATCGGGACGATGCGGCCGTTTCCCGGGAACCGGCGCCAGCACCGGCTGAAGTTTCCCATCCCGTTCCTAACAAATCTCCTTTGGGGGGGGGGGGACGTCAGATTCAATCTCCTACTAGTTCTCAGGCTCTTCTGATACTCAGTCAAACCCAAGACCTATGGAAGTCGGGGCTCGTCCCCGGTCATTATTGGAATGCTGATTCGGAATTGTCTTTCATTCCAAGTCATAACTTGTATGGTACCTACTGGTACATCATTTTGCCTCTGGTTCCCAAGTCTTCTCACGAATACCGTCCCTTTCCCAACAAACTCTTACGGACTTAGTCTTCTTACCACATATTTCCATCTCCTGGTATTCTAACACTTCCACTGGCTGACTCAATACTGACAGCTTCTTCCTCATATCGCTTGGTGGTTGAGGCAAAATGAGCTCAGGCTCTCTTACTATCTCCATAAGGAGTGAAATATAGAACACATCATGAACGTCTGACAACTCTTGCGGTAATTCCAATCGATAGGCCACCTCTCTGACCTTCTCGATGATAGAGTATGGTCACATGTACCTTGGCTTTAAGCTTCTTCATCTTTCGGTACTTATTAGTGCCCCTAAACGTCCTCATTTTTAGGTACACCTCATCGCCTACAGCGAATACTAAATCTTGACGACGCTGGTCAGCATAACTTTTCTGACGATCATGGGCCTCTTTCAGCCTGCTCTTGAGCAATTCCACTTGCTCAACCGTTTCTTTGACCACTTCTGGCTCCAGGTCTCTTCTCTCTCCCACCTCCGTCCAGCAAAGGGGGTACGACACGGTTGTCCATATAGAGCCTCGTACAGAGCCATTCCGATGCTAGCGTGGTAACTGTTGTTGTATGCAAACTCTGCTAAGGGTATGTACTTCCCCCAAATCCATTCCCAGTCCAAAACGCAGGCTCTCAATGATATGCTCAAATTAATACCCTAACAGTACTAAAGCAGTAGTTGTAATATAGTTAGGGGTCGAACACAAGGACTCACAGAAATCACACAATAAATTGTATAGTATCGAGCTAAGCTAAGCAATTCAGGTTTAACAGAAAGCAGAAAGTAATAAACGAGTTGTATTCGATGGGAAAAAGATAGGTTCAGGGATATTTTTCAGGAAATCAATGAATGCAAAATAAACTAACTAATCAGGGTTCAGGTTACTCACGGTTCTTGAACTCAAATCACTAAAGTATAATCAACCAACTGTCGTTGCGAGGACTATCTAAATCTAAACTTCAGAATCCCAAATTTATTTGCAAATCCCTAAGAATAAATCAGCCTTAATTTCAAGTTTGATATGTTCACAAATCAATTAAACCACATCTCTTTGCGAATAATCAATTTGCTCACCTAAGGTTCTATCAGGTAATAAATCGCACTGTCGTGCCTAACCAATTATCCTAAGATCTAAGTTCCAGGTGATCAATCTAGAATTAGCTTTGAGAACAACCTAAGGTGAGAACTAATTTAGATTATGAACCCTAAATAACTAATCAACCTAGCATTCAAAGAAATCCCTTATGAGAATCCCCAAACCTAACAAGAGATCTACTCAGACATGGAAATTGAATCAATAGACATGTTTGAATAAATACTCAATAGAAAATAAGAAAGAATAACAATAGGTTTTGAGATCTGATCTCGGATGAAGGGAGATTCAGACTTGTCTCTCTCACCAAATTCTCTCTTAAACCAAAGCAAAATAAAACATAGCCTAAAAGTGGCTGTAAAAATCCCTATTTATAAGCTAACATACGAATTGGGGCTTCTTGTAATTATTAAAGACTTCTGGGGCAAATCTGCAGTTCTTCAACTCTTCATTAAGTCGTGTGTCTTGTCATGCTGCGATGGGTATCGATCGATACCAGGGGTTATCGATCGATGCTTGACGTGAAATCAGATACTCAGCGACATGAAACTCAGCCTTGCTCCAAACTGCTCCAGAAAGCTCCAATACTTCCAAGTACGCTCCAAACGTGCTAAGACCTGTAAAAGACTCTAAAAGACTACAAAACACTAGAAAGACTCTATAAAAAGGACTTATATCATGGCCTAAACAGGGTAAAAACCATGATATATCAACTCCTCCAGACTTAGCCTTTGCTTGCCCTCAAGCAAATAGAAGACTAAATAGAGAAAGAGGTTTGAAAACGTAGAGACTCACCTGTTCATGAACCATTGAAATGACCCTCTTTCCAAGTACCCAAATGTCACCTAATCAGCTTTTGATCTAACCACCATGTACTTCTCCGTAGACATTCGCAGCTTTCCCAGATTACACACATTATCTCACAGCATTGTTCAAATAAAGCCATCCTCGCCAGTTTCATCGCTGCAGCCAATATTCAAGAACATTCTAGATTCTTTACTAGACAATATCATAACAAAGAACCACCCCTTTTCACACTTTTTGTATCAATTTCTCTCCCCCAGACTTATTTCTTATTATGTTCTTTCTTTTCTTTTCAGCTTTGCATATACACATCAAGGTATGAGACGCGAGTATTGATGGTTTTTGCCACCAAATCCCCAGTTCTTCCCTCTCAATGTATCAAAGGATGTAGGCGAATAATGGAATCATAAGAAAATCCTAGCCTCGCTTCCAATCCTCTGTGTGATCATCCCCTCTTAAGTAGAATAATGGGATCGCTGAAATTTTTCCTAACCCTCTACTCAGAAGAAAATCATTTCAATCTTTTATGCTCTTATTTATCAACTTATAACAGGGGAGAGAGATACTATTACTCTAAACACATGAGTTCCTTTATCAGATATGAATGATGAATCAAGCTCTAAGAACACTAACCACATTGATGAAGTGCAAAAAAAATTTGGCTCAGGCTTCAGAAGAACTCTGCTGGAAACATGGATGTTTTCTAGTCAACTGGTCAGTCCTTGGATTTTTCATTAGTCGATCTAGAACTGATCTTGCGACACTGTGCATTCAAAAACAAAATCAAATCAATAGGTTCAAGCACATGATCATTATCTCCAACAAGTTTTTGACTCAATAAAAACAATTTTGACTCAATAAACGACTGACTCTAAGAAAAACAAACACAATGTCAGCAAACACCTCCCCCAGACTTGAACAACACTGTCTTCAGTGTTATCTAGCCTAGAGTCAGTGAAAGAAAACAAAAGAACAACATAAAATTGGGAAAAACAAGAAGTTACCTTGCTGGAACATAGAGTATCGACCGACACACAACCTGTATCGATCGATACAGGCTTAAATCGACACAAAATTTCATCATTGCCCGCAGGGTATCGACCGATACTCTGGCGATTTCGTCAAGGCCAGTTCAGCTTCTCCTCGTTTGCTCCAATATGATTCACTCAAGACACAAAAACGAAAAATAAAAGGAATAAACGAAAAATAAAGCGCTCGTTTTACGTCATTAGCTTGACTGTAACGCCCTTCAGGCGGGATAGGAATGCGAGCTTGCATCAAAACAGGCTCCACAACTTGACATCGCTAGCGTCAGAGTTATGCTCATCATGCTGTCCACAAACTCCTGTCATTTCTCTTTCAGCTCCGAAGTAAGAAGAATTCTAGCCTTAGAGAATGGCTTCGAAGCTCCTTTGCACTTGACCTTATACTCAATCGAATTCTCATCACTCTTCTGAGGGATTAAAGTGACATGGGGATTCTCGACGTTTTTGCTCTTGGCCTTCTTCTTATTTGTTGCCTTAGCCTTCTTGACAACTTCCTTGGGAATGCTGGGTGGTTCAGCTGAAATGTCTGCGACAGTAGGCTTATCAGGAGGGTCTTCAAAAAGATCAACTGCCAACGACTTTTCTGTAACAACCTCGATGTTAGAGACACGTGTGGGAACACTCCTAGGGGGAATGCCATCATAATAGACCCCTCCGTCAATGTAAGAGAAAGAGATTCTCTTATTAGGCGTGTCAATGATTGCGCTAGCAGTAGCCATAAATGGTCGTCCCAGGAGTATAGGCATACGAGATATCGCACTCATCTCCACAACCTGAAAATCAGTCGGCACCAGACAATCTCCTACTTTGACTAGCAGAGCAGAGATTGTACCGTATGGATGTGAGGTGGAGTCGTTCGCGAATGTGATAGACACCTTTGAAGATCGAATATCGGCGCCCAACCGTTCTGCAATTTCCCTTGAGATGACATTAACACTAGCCCCTGAGTCAACGAGAGATTCTTTAAACTCGACTCCAGAGATAGAGCATGGTACCGCGAATTTCCCTGGGTCTCCCCTCTGTGTTAATTGCCTCAGTGGAGGTGTACCTCTGGCCTTAATGAAGAGTGTCTTGATATCTTCCTCAGTTTCTCTGCAATATTTGAAGTGACTCAGCAGAGGGCAGTCCTCTAGAGCTTCTTCAAATAATGATTCATGGGAGATCCTTCGTACCATCTTCTCAAAGCCACGCAGCTGCTTTGGAGTGATGGGATCTCTGAGGTGATGAGGAATAGGATTCATCTTTTTGGGCTTGCGAACTCTTTCGTTGATCACCTCAGGTGTTTTCACAATTTCTGGCTCATTCTGCGATGGGTATCGATCGACACCAGGTAGTGTATCGATCGATACTCTTGCTCTTGAATCGTCCCTGGCAGATACATCATCATCAGAAAGAAGCTCCACATTCTGCTTATCCAGCAAATACTTGCATCTAGCGTCCTCCCATTCCTTCCTTGTCAGCTTAGGAATTATAGGATAAGGCATCTTGGGTATATACACTCGTTCTGCAACTACCTTAGGCACCACAGTCGAAACCTCAGGTGTCTCCTCAGAAATCGCCTCAGTATCGACCGATACTAATGGGGGTATCGATCGATACACGGGATTTGGAAGTATCCCGTTTCAGAATTATAACCGGCATCGATCGACACTTGGGGGTATCGATCGATGCCCTGGCGATTTCAGGATCCTCATCAAAATTTTTTGCACTTGAGGAGATCGCATTGACGTGTGCTCTTGGATTTTAAGTTCTCCCTGGAAGGAAACCTTCCTGCCTCTGCACAGCTGATGCGGTCTGAGCGACCTGAGTTTCCAGCTTCCTCTGACTAAGGTTGACAGCTTCAATCTTCCCATTCAGGTGGTCGATTTTCCCATTGAGATCAGTGTACATATGGTCAATCTTCCCATTGAAATCCACTTGCAGTTTTTGCTGTCCCTGAAGAATCTGCTCGAGCATGGATTCCATCTTATTATCCGTAGACTTTGGAGAGATGGGCTGGTACGAAGAATTCCCGTAATTGCGAGTGTTCTTGCTGAAGTTCCAGTTGTTGTTGTACCTAAATTGCTGACCCTGAAATCCAGAACCACCAACGTAGTTACAATCTTCCATTTCATCTCCACCGATATTATTGACTCCATCAGCAAAGTGCACAGTATTCTTCGACTTCCCAAGCAAAATATCCAGCTTCGCTTGAACTTCAGCAATTTGAGATCCATCAATTCCTGCAGCTTGCTTCTTCCTGTCGAAATCAGCATTCTTGATGCTATTGTTAGACACCAAGTTCTCAATCAGCACGACTGCATCATCTGGATACCTGGTGTTGAAGTTCCCATTACTCGCAGTATCCAGAGCCATCTGGTACCTCCAATCGATCCCTCTGTAGAAGGTGACCAGCAGCTGAACCTGATTGAACTCATGGTGCGGACAATCTCTCTGATATGATTTGAAGCGAATCCAAGCAGCCTTGAGTCCCTCTGTTGGACCTTGAGAAAACTGGGAAATTTTGTTCCTGAGCTCTTCGGATTTCGCGTCATCATAGAAATTGTACAGGAATGGATTCTTAGTCTCATCCCATGTAGTTAGAGAATCACGAGCTAACTGTTTCAGCCAATAAGCAGCATCCCCACTAAGAGAGTACATGAAGAGTTTGCAGAAAAGGAACTCATTGGGCACTCCATTGTACTTCATACTAGTGACCAAATCCTCAAACCTTTCGATATGATCCATGGGATGCTCATGAGGCAGGCCATGGAAAGGACTCTGACTCACGGGAGCATAGTACGCAGGTTTCAGCTCGAAATCGTTCCTCTGAAAAGTTGGGATGCGAATCGCAGATCGATTGGCATAGAACTGATCAGGTCTGTTGTGCTCGCCAAGTGTCCTAGCTCTAACACCTGCAGCATTCCCAACGTTGGCGCGCCCAGCTGGCGCGACAATCTCAATAACAGCAGCAGGGACAATGACGTTTCCAGCTTCATCAAGTCGCTGCCCTCTCTCATTGCACACTTGACCCTCTTGGTCTCTCAGAATTCCAGCTTCATCAGCTCTTAAAACCACTGGGTTGTTCATCCCTGATGTTTGCTTGGTCTTTCTGTTTGTGCGTTCCACAAGTGCAAGCTGTTCCAGTGACAGTTCAACTAGCTGAGTGCTCTTGTTGCTTCTGGTTTCACGAACATGCATACACCTGAAAACAAAACACTAGACAAGGCACGTAAGTAACAAAAAAAAAACAATACGTTGAGTATCGATCGATACCAAGTGGTGTCGATCGATATCAATAAAAGAAGACGACGAGTATCGACCGATACTAGAGAGTATCGACCGATACTAGAGAGTATCGATCGATACCGACGAACTTAGTCGAAATTCTCAAACTAAAATCTAATGGCGAATTGAGTCCCCGGAAACGGCGCCAAATTTGATATGCTCAAATTAATACCCTAACAGTACTAAAGCAGTAGTTGTAATATAGTTAGGGGTCGAACACAAGGACTCACAGAAATCACACAATAAATTGTATAGTATCGAGCTAAGCTAAGCAATTCAGGTTTAACAGAAAGCAGAAAGTAATAAACGAGTTGTATTCGATGGGAAAAAGATAGGTTCAGGGATATTTCTCAGAAAATCAATGAATGCAAAATAAACTAACTAATCAGGGTTCAGGTTACGCACGGTTCTTGAACTCAAATCACTAAAGTATAATCAACCATCTGTCGTTGCGAGAACTATCTAAATCTAAACTTCAGAATCCCAAATTTCTTTGCAAATCCCTAAGAATAAATCAGCCTTAATTTCAAGTTTGATATGTTCACAAATCAATTAAACCAAATCTATTTGCGAATAATCAATTTGCTCACCTAAGGTTCTATCAGGTAATAAATCGCACTGTCGTGCCTAATCAATTATCCTAAGATCTAAGTTCCAGGTGATCAATCTAGAATTAGCTTTGAGAACAACCTAAGGTGAAGAACTAATTCATATTATGAACCCTAAATAACTAATTAACCTAGCATTCAAAGAAATCCCTTATGAGAATCCCCAAACTTAACAAGAGATCTACTCAGACATGGAAATTGAATCAATAGATATGTTTGAATAAATACTCAATAGAAAATAAGAAAGAATAACAATAGGTTTTGAGATATGATCTCGGACGAAGGGAGATTCAGACTTGTCTCTCACACCAAATTCTCTCTTAAACCAAAGCAAAATAAAGCATAGCCTAAAAGTGGCTGTAAAAATCTCTATTTATAAGCTAACACACAAAATTGGGGCTTCTTGTAATTATTAAAGACTTCTGGGACAAATCTGCAGTTCTTCAACACTTCATTAAGTCGCGTGTCTTGTCATGCTGCGATGGGTATCGATCGATACCAGGGGGTATCGTTCGATGCTTGACGTGAAATCAGATACTCAGCGACATGAACTTCAGCCTTGCTCCAAACTGCTCCAGAAAGCTCCAATACTTCCAAGTACGCTCCAAACGTGCTAAGACCTGTAAAAGACTCTAAAAGACTACAAAACACTAGAAAGACTCTATAAAAAGGACTTATATCATGGCCTAAACAGGATAAAAACCATGATATATCACTCAATATATCTTACATTGTTTGAATCATCATTTCCGATTGACCGTGTTTTTGAGTATGGTATGTTGTACTCAACTGCACTTTAGTCCCCATCTCTTTTTGAAAAGATTTCCAGAAGTTAGCTATAAACTCTGGATCTCTATGTGACTCTATGTTCACCGAAATTCTGTGTAGCCTCACAATCAGGTCCAAGTACTTTTGTGCAAAGTGCTCGGCTCCATCCGTCTCTTTAATTGGCACAAAGTCATATGACTTAGTAAGTCGATCCATGATTACCTAAATTGCGTTCTTCTTACCGGTGGTCACTGGCAATCCCGTTACAAAATCCATAATCACCATGTCCCATTTCCATTATGGTAGTGGTAAGTTTTGGAGTAACCCGCTGGATGCTATCTGTTCCGCTTTCACCTGCTGAAATGTTGCACACTGCACACTGACTTTCCCTTCTACATCCATAGCACTTGATTACCTTACACAGCCCTGCGTGCATCTTCCCACATTGGTGGCACGCTTGTTCGTTATCAATAGTCCTTGTCGCGGCCATGGCATCCCAAGTCCTCTTAGGTGCTTTCTGTCCACGGGATGCACGAGCTTAAGCATTCTTAGCCTTCCTTAATATCTCCTCATACCCAATCTCTTGAATGGCGGCTGTCTACACCAGCTCCACCAAACTGGGGTACTTCTGAATCGAGCAAAATTTCTTCTATTCCAATCTCAACCCTTTCATGAACTAACAAATGAAGTCTGCTTCCCCAAAGCGCTTCCTAGAAAAACTCCTCAAACGGTTGAACTCCTTCTTGTACTCTCTCACAGTACGGTTATCTTGTTAGAGATCCTCAAAAAAACTTTCCATCTGATCCAAGGCCTCTGATGGAAAGTACTCACGAGTGAACTCATCCTTGAAATCGTCCCATGTCAGCTCATAGTGTCCACAGACTCCTTCGACTACACCTTCCCACCAAAACAGTTCCTCGTCCTTAAGGTACTGAACTGCGTGGTTCACTTCCCCACGTTGCTAGTCTGCGTGGTTCACATTCACACTTCCCGTTGTCGCGGTGTTCAATCTCTCGGAAGTCTCACGGTGTGATGCGGATCTGGTATGCATGGCTCTGGCGTTCTTTGGCGGCATATGTCTACGAAAACAAATGAGTCAGTGTTTGTCCTTAAGAAGTGAACTCTCTGCAAGAACTACAATAACACTTAAACTGGAGCGGCTTCCCTGGATGGTGGTTTTATAGCAAATTTTGAAAAAAATCCGTTGTGAAAAACTTTGAAATACGAATATCCTAACCCACTAACTTAGAATCACTCTACTATCTACACTGTCAACCAGGCCGAAACCGGTTCAACTCGTTGGATACCAGGACCGTCACACCCCCTGACGGTGTGAACCATATGACTCAGCACTGGTCATGGATTTGCTCTAATACCAACTTGTAACATCCTGATCTCGTCTTCCCGAAGGAACCAACGAATCAGCCATGCCCCCTCTTCATTCCTTAAAGATGACGTGTTAGCTCACTTAACTTAGTACGGAAATAAACACATTTCATAAATAATACTCGTCTCATTCAATTTCAATAAAAGGTCTTACAAATCTCGGCATAAATCAGAAAGAAATAACTGAATCAAATAGCGAAATAATCGTCTTAAGCAAATACGAAACGAAAACAAAAGAAAACAATGAAAATTCCCTAACTCCCAAAACTCGCACTACACCAGGATCACTATTCCAGTTCCTCGAACTGATCATCCAACTCACCTGCAAGAGAGAGAGAGAGGGTAGTAATTTGGGATTACTCAACGAGAACTAAGCCTAAACTCATTCACCACACCCGCTTGTAATCAATTAACACGCCAAAAATAAGTATAAACAAGCAATCACACATCACGCTCTAGTAGCGCCCACACAACTAGGCAAACAAGGGAATCTCGAACCCACAGTTCCACCACACATATGCCTCAAGGAAATTTCACCGAGGTTCACCATAACCTCCAGATGTTGAGAACCGACATGCACTCCAAGTCCAGCCCCAACAAACAATCCGTATCATAAGCGTCCTTTCGCCTGTGATGGACACTTCATAATGCTTTCATACCATCTAACTACTTTACTCGCATTAATCATACAACATGATTATTAAACAAGTATGCATGTTCTTCCTCTAATGAGTTCGTAATCCAGATTCGATCATAAGATGTAGATCTAACAATATGCAGTAAACAAACGTGTTCGCATTTCGTAACACGCGACATACATGAATACACTTAGACTCAACACACCAGAAGGAGACAAGAGAACATAGAGAAAAGCCTATATCTAATCATCACCTTAGAGATCTCGATGTTAGGGTTTTAGAAGAGAGAGACAAGAATCATATCTAATCCTAACGATGGCTAGAAGCAACATAATCGAGAAAACGGCGGCTCATTGCAACCTTGCGGCGGCTACTCCTCGGCGGTGGTGGTGGTCGGCGGTCAGTGGTGGTTGGCAGCCGGTTCTTCTGGTCGTCGACTGCTGCTATAGTTTTCTGTCTGCAAAAATGTATCACCTTCCTTTCTAGATCTATTTATATAAGAAATTAAACTAGGATTTTCCAGGCTTTCTCTAAATGGATCTTTGGTTGATGAGGGTTTTGGGCTTTTTTTTGTTGGATCGGGATAGGGATATTACCTTGAAACTATCCGATGTAATCGTAAATAAAATGATTTTTTATTATTTAAAGATAAAAAGAATCATAATTTTTTTCATGTTTAAAACGTTTGATGTTTTGTAACAACTTTTTGTAAAGTTGTGAATTATTTATATTACTGAAAAATAAAAAATAAAATGTTGACAACAAAAAACAAATGCACGTGACGCACCGTTGTAACTTGATGGCCACCGGTGGTACCGAGTCTTTGGCTAATCTCCTGTTAGTGGCAACTGATTAAGGTTGTTTGTTTGTAGCTATTCGTATATATGGATTACTTTCTCTCTCCTAAAGACTCTACTTTCTCTCTCCTAAAGACTCAGTGGTCTTCAAAACATGATTGAAATATGTTTTTAGGGTTTATTTTTGAGGATTTAAAGTTTAGTTTTAGTTTGTGATATTTTTGAAAAAATAAAACTAGTGATGATATTTTTGGCCAAAAAAGTTGTTTTCATGATATTTAATAGAAAATTTCATAAAAATACATCAACTTAATTTCTATAAGCTTTTTATTACCCCAACTATTTTCGAATTCAGGAAAATACTCCAACTAATATATTTTCCATTATAATACTTCAATTTTCTAGATTATACTCATTTAACATATCCGATTTAACGGCAAGATAACCTCCGTTATCTTTTTATTTTTAATAATAAAATATTAATATTTGTTTTTAAAAATACATTAAATTTTCAACAAAAACTCAAAATTCCAAAAAATTCCGAGAAAATTAAAGTTAAAAACACAATAATTTTAAATATTAGTTAAGAAATATTATATTTGAACTTTTGAATCTTTGAACTAAAAATTCCCAAAAACACAAAGAATAAAAAAATCCATAAAAATTGTTTCAGGGTTTCTTTGTCCTCTTGGGAATTAATCTTATGCACCACAAATAAAAACGTGAAGGCCCGTAAAACACGATGGATGTGTGTTTTCCGATGGTTCTCCAACGCCCAAGTCATAATATGTTATAGAAAGACTACGGAGTGGTTCGTCGGAAATCAGAAAGAGTAATCGGAAAACGGGGTGAGGAAAGGTGCCTATTGGGTCCGAAAGAAAGGTTGGATCCACAACAGACTTTAGTTGGTGAGCTTTTTATGGTAAAAGATAAGAAAATAAGAGTTTTGTGTGAGAACTTCACGGTCTAGGAGAAACCGTGAAAGTGACCGGAGAATGGTTGGAGATGGGACTTAGAGTCCGAAAAAAAGAAAAGCTAAGCGTTTTTAGAGAGTTCTCTCAGCGAGAGATGGAAAACAATCCTCTATGTGAGAGTGAAAATTTGGATCCCCATCTCTTGAGGAGTGAGGGTTGTATTTATAGAGAATACCTGACATGGGCTCGTATACTGGGTTGGGTTTGTTCTATTGGGTCGGGTCTCAGATCCTCCATCGGGTCGCGTATGGACTTAGTAAGAGAGTCAACTTTAGCTTAAAGTAACATTGGAGGGAAAAATAGAGACATTCCCGCGTAAAGTGAGTTTTAGAATTATCCTTCCTTTTAACCTTTCGGGGGATATCATGTATCTTTACCTCCCCGGATATTGCTACCCGATTACCTGAGAGTTTATCTTCCCGGGCATTACTACCCAATTTGTGTTGATGAGATCGTGGTGCTGGCTTGCTCCTGCCCATACCACTCATCTTTTTACTTCCCACTCATGTCATTCGAGGATGGTTTTGCGAGAACATGGTCATACGACATGTCCTAAAGTTAGACCACCTGGCCACGTAATCGTACCCTCTCAAGGAGGAGCGCTTTTAAGTCTAGTGGTCGTCTAGTCTATGGTGACACGTCATCATATCATATCCTACGGTTCGATCATCTAGCCTCGTAACGGCACCCTCTCGAGGTGGTACACTTTTAGGTTAAATGATCGTCTAACCTAATATGACACGTGTCACCTTCTGATTCGTTGATCTCATGAGAAATTATATATCCCCAACAAAAATTCTCTAACAAAAAAAGTAATTTACAATTTAAGATTTGTAAATTATATTAATTTGATTTTTTTTCTTTCAAAAATGAGGAATTTATGGTATGTTATACAAATGATATACATCAACTTTATAAGTTGAAATAAATTGGTTTTGCAAGAAAATATTAAAAAAGGAATACAAATTCTAGAATAAAACATTGTATTTGAGTATTCATTGTAAAAAAAGAAATTTTGGAAACTATTTTTTTTTTAAATTAACTTTAGTATTTTCGGAAATTGTTTCGATTTTTTTTTTTTTTTCATAATTTTTTGGCATTTTTGGAAATTTAATGTAAATTTTATTTAAATGTTACTCCCTCCGTTTCATATTAGTTGTCGTTTTAGAGCTTAAATTTTGTTTCATATTAGTTGTCGTTTTAGAATTTCAATGCAAATGTTTGATAATATTTTCACTTTTATCCCTACTCTTTTAGCTTATTAATTAGTGTGATCATTGTATATAATACATTAATGAGGGGTAAAAAAGAAAATTGAATTGTTTTCTTAATTTACGTAAAACAACCTAGAACGACAACTAATATGAAACGGAGGGAGTAATATTTTTATTATTAAAAAATTAAAAAGATAACGGAGGTATAATCAGAGATGTTAAATGGGTATAATCTAAAAATTGAGGTATTATAATGGAAAAATATATTAGTTAGATATTATCCTGGATACGAAAATAGTTGGGGTATTAAAAAATTTATCAAAATTTAGTTGATGTATTTTTATTTAATTTTCCATTTAGAGAATTGCCCTTTTGAAACACCTTATCCCGGGGAAACCCTAATAAATAACCTGACTTGCAATCCACGCCAAATTGATCTCTTAAGCAAAACCTGAAAGGGGAAGAGGGCTTAGTATTTTGGGAATACTCAGCGAGGGTGTGCTTTTGGGGCATACAAGATTCTTAGACACACCAATTGAAATAGCAATAACGAGTATACATAATATAGATATTAAACACACACAACAACCAACTTAACATAACTAACATTACTATATAACATGGTTCTAATATTCCTAAATAAACACAATCATTCATTCATAACAATCAACCTAGCTAGTCTACTTCACATTCCCAAGGAACCTCCGCACAAGGTACTCATTCTCATGCCTCGACCCATACCGGGCTTGACAAATAATAGTAACGGTGCCACCACCCCCATTTCGGGCTTGACAATGGCTCGTCAGCCCCTTCTCGATCACTACAACTTTACAATATTCAGTCCTTCGTTGTAGGCCGTCAAACAATTTCTCGATCACTACAACTTCATAATATTCAGTTTCTCGTTGTAGGCCGTCAAACAATGAGTAACACTCCACCTAACAAATGTATACTTCAAGACCATATCATCATTTTCAATAATTACTCATTACAATTCAAACGTCAATCATCAATCATGTCTAATCCCTATACCAAACATACACTTATTACTAGTCAACTAACGAATCTTAATAATCCACAAACTAGTCCTCATATTTGCAACTTGATGATGAATAACGAACCCGGTTCACCTTTGGACACATTCGCTGTCTCGACTTGACGTCACATTTCCTTATTCTTCTGAAACTCAAATCGGTTCTATTTAAACCGAGAGATAGTTCCACTTTTCCTTAACGTCCCTGCAAGATTTCAGGTCAAACGGACCTTGTTTTCCCAACCAAAAGATACGACTCGTCATACTGGTTACAGATTTGCGCAGCACATAAATGTTTTAATCCAAATATAACTCTCAAGCCACTGATCCAAATATGAATCCCTTTTACAGTATAGAAGATGAATGTATTGAGGATATACTTACCGAGTTTCAGATCCATCAGAAAATGAAAACTCCTCCAAACGCTACATATTTCTAGTCTGGTCTCAAATATGTACTGCACATATCACTTCTAAGAAAACATCCATAACTTTCTTATAAAAATACAAAAGAGTCAGTAATGTCCTTACCAATTTTCAAATCAATAAGAACATGTTTGCTCATCCGTTTCCATTCCCTGTTGAAACTGGTCAGATTAGAGACTCATGCAGACTACAGCTAATACGAAAAAACGACGATATATTTTTACAAATACCTTCTTTCGTGACGATCTTGGTCTTCCGGGAAAGCGGAGATTCGGGGCTTTCCATGGATAGGTAGATCGTACCCTGGTTCCATACAGATCTCCGATAATCCGTCTATCAAGGTGGCGGCATCACTAACTCGATTTCATGGTGGTGGCTAGGGTTCACGGGGTGAAGAACAAAACGAGCAGAGTTTCACCTGCGCTTCTGAACTCTGCCTCTACTCTCAAAAGCTCTATTCTTTTATAGGAAAAGAGGTCGGATTCTAGGTTTAAGAATGGCCTAACGGGCTTACCGGATTTTGGGCTTTTTGAAAGCAATTTTAAATCAGGCCCGTTGCTTGACTAATGTTTCTTATGGTCTAACTTTTCCTCTCATTTGATATTTGGCCCAACTCTTTTCAAGCCCAACATAGAATGAATGATCCACGACCCAAAAAGGTTTTCACTCGAGAATATGGAACCGATATGATGCTTCTTTCGCAAACTAGGGTTTTCTTCTTCGGAAAGTTAGGGTTAGGGTTTCTTTGGTCGCAAGGTTTAGGTTTCTCGCCTTAGGGTTTTAATCGAAAAAAGCCCTAAACTCATTCTTGGGATGTCACACATTTCCACATAAAATAAAAATAAAAAAAAGAAAGAATGTTTAGTTTAAAGCATTCATCTCTGGGTCCGATGTGAAAATAAAGTCTACACACCTTAGCTGAAGAAAGAAGGTTTAGTTTAAAGCATTCATCTCTGAGTTCGATGTGAAAATAAAGTGTACACACCTTAACTACGGGTGAATCCATGTAATATAATTTTACTTCTCTCCCCGATACAGCCGCCTAGGGTTTTCAATTTGGATATAGTCTCCGGCGCCAGTGGCTCCCTTAGCACCGGCGCCGGCCCCTACTCATCCTTCCCTGTCATCTTTTTCAGATCTGGTTTGCATATCTGCCTTCTCTCCTCCGGTTTTGGTGTAGCGGCGATGGGATGTCTCTCTACGGCGGCATTTTGATCGATGGTGGCGCGGTCTCAACGATGTCGATGGGTTCGCGGTGGCGGAAGGGTGTATTCTGATAAGCTCAAATTAATACCCTAAAAGTACTAAAGCTTTGTCGATTGTAATACTCAGGGATCAAATCCACAAAGACTCAAGGAATCACACAATATATTGTATAGATGAGAATTAAGCTAAGTGATCAATGGAATTGAAAGCAAATACGTAAATTAAACAAGTTGTGATTCGATTGGAAAGAAGATATGTTCAGGGTATTTCTCAGGAAATCAATGAATGCAGATAAACTAACAAATCAGGGTTCAGGTTACGCACGGTTCTTGAACTCAAATCACTAAAGTATAATTAACCAACTGTCGTTGCGAGAATTATCTAAGTCTAAATCCTAGAATTCCAAATCTATTTGCGAATCCTAAAGTCTAAACCAGCTTTTAGTTCAAGTTTGATTTGTTCACAAAACAACTAAACCAAATCTCTTTGCGAATAGTTATTTTGCTCACCCTAAGTTCTATCAGGTTTCTCAATTGCACTGTCGTGCCTAATCGATTAACCTAAGATCTAACTTCTAGGTGATCAATCCATAATTAGCTTTGAGAACAACCTAATGCGAAGAACTAATTCAGATTATTAACCCTAATCAACAAATCAACTTATCATTCAAAGAAATCCTTCATGAGAACCCTAAACCTAATAGGAGATCTACTCAGACATGGAGATTGAAACAATAAACATGACTGTATAAACCATTGAATAAATAATAAAGAAGAGAGTAAAACAAGGGTTAGAAATCTTCTCTCGGACGAACAGAGTTTCGGACTTGTCTCCCTCAAAAGCTCTCTCACAAAAACCAAAGTATAATAAAACTTGTATGAAGCGTAATGGACAAAACGGCTGAAAAACCTAATAAAATAACCTCAAACACGTTTTGGGGCTTTATGTAAATAATAAAGTCTTCTGGGGCAATTCGCAGTTTTTCAAATCTTCAGAAAAGTCGTGATCCTCCTGTTTCTGCGACGGGTATCGATCGATACCATAAGTGTATCGATCAATACTCAGGCATCAAATCGGTGTCTCAGCTACAGGATGTCTGATTGGCTCTAAAAAGCTCCAAAATGCTTCAATATCTCCAATAATGCTCCAAACGTACCTAAAACCTGAAAAGACTCTAAAACACTACGAAAACACTATAAAGACTTTATAAGAAAGACCTATATCATGGCTAAAAAGGGGTAAAAACCATGATATATCAACTCCCCCATACTTAGCCTTTGCTTGCCCTCAAGCAAACAGAAAACCAAACCAGAGAAAGAAGTTTGAAAACACGGAGACTCACATGTTCGTGAACCATCGCAATGACCCTTTTCCTAAGCTTTCCAGATGTCACCTAACCAGCTTTAGATATAACCACCATATACTTCTCCATAGACATTCGTAGCTTCCCAGACTCCACACATAATCTCACAGCATTGTTCAATAAAGCCTTCATCGCTAGTTTCATCGCTGCAGCCAATGTTCAAGAACCTTCTAGATTCTTTCCCATACAATATCATGACAAAAGAACCACCCAATTTTCACACTTTTTGGTATTGTTTTCCTCTCCCCCAGACTTATTTCACATCATGTTTTCTTGCATTTTCATATTAAGGTTTGAGACGCGAGTATTGATGGTGTTTGCCACCAAATCCCCGGTTCTTCCTGATATATCATGGTTTTTACCCTGTTTAAGCCATGTTATAAGTCTGTTTTATTAAGTCTTTATTCTATTATAGAGTCTTTTAGAGTCTTTTACAGGTTTTAGCACATTTGGAGCATAATTGGAGATATTGGAGCTTTCTGGAGCATTTTGGAGCAAAGCTGAAGTTCGTGTTGCTGAGTACCCAATTTCACGTCGAGCATCGATCGATACCCATGGTATCGATCGATACTCATCACAGCAGACACGACCCGCGACCTTAAGGAAGAGTTGAAGAATTGTAACTTGGTCCAGAAGTCTTTAATATTTACAAGAAGCCCCAAAACGTGTTTTAGGATATTTATAGGAATTTTACAGCCACTTTGTTGGCTATGCATTATTTTACTTTGATTCTACTTTTGGTTTTTGGAGAGACAACTCTGAACTCCTGTTTTCTATTAATTTCTTTGATGATCTATTCATTCATGTTGTTATCAATCTCCATGTCTGAGTAGATCCACTTTAGGTTCAGGGTTCTCATAAGAGTTTTCTCTGAATGTTAGGTTGATTAGTTTATTAGGGATCACCATCTGAATTAGTTCTTCGCTTAGGTTGTGTTCAAAGCTAATTCTATGTTGATGAATCTGGAACTTAGATCTTAGGATAATTGATTAGGCACAATAGTGCGATTAATTACCCGATAGAACCTTAGGTGAGCAAATTGATTATTCGCAAAGAAATTTGGTTTAATTGATTTGTGAACATATCAAACCTGATTTTAAAGCTGATTTAGACTTTAGGATTCGCAAAGAGATTTAGAATTCCTAGGATTTAGATTTAGATAATTCTCGCAACGACAGTTGGTTAATTATACCTTAGTGATTTGAGTTCAAGAACTGCGCTAAATCTGAATCCTGCTAGTTAGTTTATCTGCATTCATTGATTTCCTGAGAAATACCATGAGCCTATCTTTCTCCAATTGAATTACAACACTTTTAATTTCTGCACTGCTTCCAATTACATCTGAATTGCTTAGCTTAATTCTCACCTATATAATCTATTGTGTGTTTCTGTGAGTCCTTGTGTTCGACCCCTAGCTATACTACGACAACTGCTTTAGTATCTAAATAGGGTATTAATTTGAGCATATCAAATTTGGCGCCGTTGCCGGGGACTCAATTTGCCATTAGATTTTAGTCTGAGAAATTCGACTAAGTTTGTCGGTATCGATCGATACTACCTAGTATCGGTTGATACTCGTCGTCTTCTTTTGTTGATATCGATCGACACCACCCAGTATCGATAGATACTCAACGTGTTTTTTTGTGTGTTACTTACGTGCTTTGCCTAGTGTGTTTCAGGTGTGAGTTTGGAACGTGCAAACACGAAAGCAAAGAAGCCAGCAGCAATGAACAACACGATGATTCTAATTCAGGATGCTGCTGGAGCTTTGAGAGACCAAGAGGGTCAGTTGTGCAACGAGAGAGGACAACGTCTGGATGGAGAGGGGAACATCATTCCACCTGCTCTTGTTGTTGCTGGGAATATCACTAGGAACACGAATGCAGGGAATGCTGTGGCTGCTCGCGGTAGAACGATTGGTGAATACAACAGGCCTGATCAGTTCTATGCCAATCAATCAGCGATTCGCCCTCCTGCTTTTCAGAGGGATGACTTTGAGCTGAAACCTGCATACTTCACTCTTGTGGGTCAGCATCTCTTTCATGGTCTTTCTCGTGAACATCCCATGGACCACATTGAGAGGTTCGAGGATTTGGTTACAAGCATCAATAGCAATGGAGTATCCTATGACTACCTATTCTGCAAGCTTTTCCCATACACACTTGGTGGAGAAACGACTTACTGGCTGAAGCAGTTACCTACTGGGTCGCTGACTACTTGGGAAGAGACGAAGAAAGGTTTCCTGAACAATTTTTTTGATGATGCGAGAGCCGAGGAGCTCAGGAACAAGATCTCTCAGTTTTCTCAAGGACCGACTGAGGCATTCAAGGTTGCTTGGATTCGTTTCAAGTCATATCAGAGAGATTATCCGCACCATGGGTTCACTCAAGTTCAACTGCTGGGTACTTTCTACATGGGAATCGATTGGAAGTATCAGATGGCTCTAGATGCTGCGAGCAATGGAAATTTCTATCCGAGGTATCTTGACGACGCCTATGTGCTTATTGAGAACTTGGTTTCTAACAATAGTACCAAGAATGAGGACATGGAGCGCAAGAAGCAAGCTGGTAACTTGGATTGCATTCAGATTGCTGAGGTGAATGCTAAGTTAGATTGGTTGATGGACAAGCAACAGCAGGCTGTTCGTTTTGCTGGAAAAGATGGATTGGAATTTGTTAACCACATTGATGGAGATGAATTTCAAGATCAAAGGTATCAACGACCACCCACACCACCCAGAACCTCTGAGAGTAAGATAGAATCCATGCTTGAATAGCTTCTTCGGGGACAGCAGAAGATGACACTAAACCTCACTGGGAAGATGGGCGCAATGTACACAGATCTGAACGGAAAAATTGAGTCTCTCAGTATTCATCAAAAGATCCTGGACACTCAAATAGCAGAGATTTTCGTCAATCTAGCCAAGGATGACAAAGAAGATTCAGAAAATCCCAGGGTATCGACCGACACCAGAGAGCATCGATCGATGCCCGTCCAAATCCTCTCTCGACACGAGTCAGAACCCCGAGTGTCGATCGATACCCTACCTGGTATCAATTGACACCAATCGCAGACCGAGCTAACGATTCTGAAGACACCGAAAGCGATTGAGGAACGTGTTTACAATCCTAAGTTGCCATATCCTAGACTTCCTAGACACCTCAGAGATCCCATCTCTCCAAAGCAGCTGCGTGGCTTTGAGAAGATGGTACAAAGGATTCCCCACACACATACTTTTGAAGAAGCTCTAGAGTGTCGCCCACTACTGAGTCACTCCCGCGATTGCAGAGAAACTGAGGAAGAGATTAAGGCACTTTTCATCAAGGCCAGAGGCACGTCACTACCGCTGAGGCAGTTGACCAAGAGGGAAGACCCATGAATATTCTCCGCTCCATGCTCCTTCTCTGGAGTTGAATTCAACAAGTCTCTCGTTGACTCAGGGGCTAGCGTCAATGTCGTGTCAAGGGGTATTGCAGAGAGTTTAGGAGCTAATATTTGACCGCCCATGTCATCTATCACATTCGCGAATTGCTCCACCTCACTTCCATATGGTACAATCCCTGATTTGTTGGTTAAAGTTGTAGACTGTCTGGTTCCTTCTAATTTTCATGTTGTGAAGATGAGTGCACAATCTCGTACGCAGTTGATTCTTGGAAGACCGTTCATGGCTACGGTTAGTGCCATTATGGACACACCCAGCAACCAAATCTCATTCTCATACATTGACAAGGAGGTGTACTACAAAGCTATCCCTAGAGGAACTCCCACACAAGTCTCTTGCATCGATGTTGTTACAAATGAGACGTTGGTAATTGATATTTTGGAAGAACCTCCTGACGAGTCAACAGTCACATATCTTCTAGATAGTCCTTTTGTCATCACCAAGGAGGACGTCAAAACATCTAAGGCAAAGAAGAAGGTGAAGAGCGAAGGAGTGCAGGATGCTGCTTCTATGACCTTAATCCCTCAGAAGTATGTTGGGGATTTGATTGAATACAAAGTAAAGTGCAAAGGAACTTCGAAACCATTCTAGAGTCCTTCTCACTTCGGAACTGAAAGAGAAAGGAAAAGAGTTTGTGGAAGGCATGATGAGCAGAACTCTGAAGCTGGCAATGTCAGATTGTGGAGCTTGTTTTGGAGTCAGCTCTCAATCTTCTCTTGACTAATCGTCCGTAAAGTCAAGCTCTTGACGCTAAACAAGCGCTGAGTGGGAGGCAATCCACTGGTAAGTCTGTACATACGTTTTCATTTTGTTTTTAATTTTTGGTTTTGTGTCTTGTGTCAAACGTGAAACAGATTTAACGAGGAGTATCGATCGACACCAGTCAGTGTCGATCGATACCAAGTGCCGTAAAAGGGAGCATACTTTTTATAATTGTCAATCGACACCATCCAGTGTCGACCAAAAACAACAGGTGTCGACCGATACCGTCTGGTATCGATCGATACCGTGCGGACAGGTAAGTCTTCTTTCAAAACCCTCGGTTTCTTTTTCTCCTCATTCTTCTCCATCGTTCGATACCGCCGACCCATTCCCCTCTCAAATCGCATTTTCTCGTTTCTTCACCGATTTTGGTGATTCAAGTGCCTAGATTCATTAGATTTTCACTCTCTATCTCCTTCTAGCATTTGTTTCTCCGATCAGCAAAGGTATGTACCCGAAATCCCACCTTTTCCATCCGATTTTTAGGCTTAAGATTTGTGTGATTCCACTCTTTAGCACTTGTTTTTCTTGACAATGGTCATTTGCTGAGATGCTCTAGACTAGTTTCGCACCTTGCCTTATATTCAATTACCCTTAATTTCGACTTTTGGATGATTTGGATTGTGGATATGCGATGAAACTGGAATTGGCCTAGGGTGTCGATCGATACCCTCTAGTATCGATCGACACCATGCGAGTTTGACGATAAGAATTTTCTGTGATTGCTGAGAGGTGTTGGATTTATGTTGTGTCCTACTGTCTTTGTTTGCAGATGACATCTAAGTCAAAGAGAGCCAGGACTACAGATGCATCGAGCTCTAACCCGTCTACTAAGGATATTCCTGCAGCCCCACGCAAAAGTCCTTGGCCTAAGCTGAACGAGAAGGCCAGGATCCCCTGCCACCGCTATTGGGATGGACAGGAGAAGGCGTATGCCTTAAGTGATGACACCGCCTTTAGACCCATTTCTGAGGAGTGGGACGATTTCGACACGCTGTTCTACAACGCGTGGTTGGGTGTTACCATCGAGCCTACCAGGTTTTTGGATGGAGTTTCCTTGCATCAGCTGGGTCTCGACTCGGATTTGGCTCGTCTACTTGAGCGGATTGGTTTCGGTCACATGGCTACACGGCAGCATGACCTCTACCCAGACTTGGTTCGTCAGTTCATGGCGACAGCTCGCATTAGCTATTCAGACGAGGTTCTACGAGACGCACAGGGTGGCACCCTATCTTTCATGGCTCGCGGAGTTAGGTACAGGATTTCCATTCCCTGACCTCTGTGATCTCTATGGTTTTCGGAGGGATCGCAGGAGGATTGCTCTTCCAGCTGCTCATCCTGACATACGTGGATTTTGGGCATGGTTTGGGAATGGTGTCTACGATTCTAAGATGTCCACTCATATGGACATTCGACATCCAGTTCTGTGTTGCTTTGTTAGGATCCTGAGCACTACTCTCATGTGCAAGATGGGGCCTAACAAGATGAGAGTGTCTGAGCTTCTGCTGTTGTTTCTGGCTGTCAGGAACATCATCCCTGAGCAGAATTTTGAGTGGCTTGAGCTGGAAGATGTTAACATTGGGGATGTTTTTGCACATCATCTGGTCTCTCTGAAGACCACACCATTCACAGGGACGAGCACGAAGAAGGAGTCAGTCGGTAGTCTTCTGACACCTATATTCCAGCACCTCGGGATCAGTACTACGAGTTGCTCGATAGTCACTGCGCGTTGGTACATGGATGAGGCTCATATGAGGAACCTTAAGTGGTTGAAGCCAGGGAGGAAGTGGATCCTTAATAGATCCGATGGGAGCTTTCTGGTGCAGCTACCTGCTAGGGATCTGACAGACATATTTGAGGATCCTACTCTGCTTCGTTTCGAGCCTCCCACGGACCTCCTGAATTTAATTTCTGCGACTCGACGACAGGTTCGTCCACCTGCTGATATCCCATCTACTTCATGTCAGAGAGGACGTACACAGGCTGCACCGTGTCCACCTATTCCTGAGCCACAGTGGCCTGAGGACACGGACATCCCGATGGAGCCAGCTGCTTTCCAGAGATTTATGATAGCCAGCTTGAGGAGCATCTGGGCTGCTGTTTTCTGCCGTTGCACGACTGATGCTGATCCGTCGTCCCAGCCTGGACCTTCACATACCGCTGCTGCTGAAGATGAGAGTGATTCTGAGGAGACGGAGGATTAGTTCTCTCTATCTTCACGTTTGTATTTTTCTTTCTTTTTCTTTTATTTTTCTTTTTTTTGAACTTACGTCAGTGTTTGTTTTTGCATTTGAAATTCTTTGGATTCATCTTTGATACACCATGTTGCTTTTAACCTATTTTTGAGTGTTCCTAACAGTGCTAACACCTAACACAATGTAATGCTTTCTCTGGTTAAGCGACTCGACACCCCTGATTTTTAATCATTGTGTCAACAGACGGCTAGTATCGATCGATACCTACCAGTATCGATCGATACCCTGCGAAAGTACGGTTTCTGATTCTTCACAATCCACTCAGTCCATTTGTTTTCTATCACCAACTCTAGGCTAGATAACACTGGGGAAAGCGTTGTTTAAGTCTGGGGGAGGTAATCGCTGACATTTGTTTTTGTTTTTCTTAGAGTCAGTCCACTTTTGAGTCATTCGTTGTTTTATTGAGTCGTTTTATTAAGTCAAAATTTTGTCTGAAACTGTGATCTTTTTCTTGAATCTGTTGATTTGACCTTGCTTCTAAGTGACCATTGTTACAGAATCAGCTCTAGATCGACTAATGAAAAATCTAAAGGCTGACCTGTTAACTAGAAGACACTCATGTTTCCAGCAAAGTTCCTTAAAGCCTGAGCCAAATTTTTGTACTTCATCGATGTGGTTAGTACTCTTAGAGCTTGATTCCTCATTCGTATCTTACAAAGGAACCAATGTGTTTGGAATTATGGTATTTCTCTCCCTGTTACAAGTTAATTAATAAAATGCATTAAAAGATGAAATGATTTTCTTCTGAGTAGAGGGTTAGAAAAATTTCCAGCGATCCCATTATTCTACTTAAGAGGGAATGATCACACAAAGGATTGGAAGCGAGGCTAGGATTTTCCTATGATGCCATTATTCGCCTACATCCTTTGATACATTGAGAGGGAAGAACCGGGGATTTGGTGGCTAACACCATCAATACTCGCGTCTCATACCTTGATGTGTATATGCAGAGCTGAAAATAAAAAAAAATAAAAAAAGAGAACATAATAAGAAATAAGTCTGGGGGAGAGAAATAATACCAAAAAGTGTGAAAAGGATGGTTCCTTGTTATGATATTGTATGGGAAAGAATCTAGAAGGCTCTTGGTATTAATCACAGCGATGGAACTGGCGAGGATGGTTTGATTGAACGATGTTTTGAGATAATATGTGTAGTCTGGGAAGCTGCGAATGTCTACGGAGAAGTACATGGTGGTTAGATCAAAAAGCTGGTTAGGTGACATTTGGGTGATTGGAAAAATGGTCATTGCAGCGTTTCAAGAACAGGTGAGTCTCTACGTTTTCAAACCTCTTTCTCTGGTTTAGTCTTCTATTTGCTTGAGGGCAAGCAAATGCTAAGTCTGGGGGAGTTGATATATCATGGTTTTTACCCTGTTTAAGCCATGATATAAGTCTGTTTTATCGAGTCTTTATTCTATTATAGAGTCTTTTAGAGTCTTTTACAGGTTTTAGCACATTTGGAGCATAATTGGAGATATTGGAGCTTTCTATAGCATTTTGGAGCAAAGCTGAAGTTCGTGTTGCTGAGTACCCGATTTCACGTCGAGCATCGATCGATACCTCCTGGTATTGATCGATACTCATCACAGCAGACACGACCCGCGGCCTTAATGAAGAGTTGAAGAATTGCAACTTGGTCCAGAAGTCTTTAATATTTACAAGATGCCCAAAACATGTTTTAGGTTATTTATAGGGATTTTACAGCCACTTTGTTGGCTATGCATTATTTTACTTTGATTCTACTTTTGGTTTTTGGAGACACAACTCTGAACTCCTGTTTTCTATTAATTTCTTTGATGATATATTCAATCATGTTGTTATCAATCTCCATGTTTCAGTAGATCCACTTTAGGTTCAGGGTTCTCCTAAAAGTTTTCTCTGAATGCTAGGTATTAGTTTATTAGGGTTCACCATCTGAATTAGTTCTTCGCTTAGGTTGTGTTCAAAGCTAATTCTAGGTTGACGAATCTGGAACTTAGATCTTAGGATAATTGATTAGGCACGACAGTGCGATTAATTACCTGATAGAACCTTAGGTGAGAAAATTGATTATTCGCAAAGAGAATTGGTTTAATTTATTTATGAACATATCAAACCTGATATTAAAGCTGATTTAGACTTTAGGATTCGCAAAGAGATTTCGAATTCCTAAGATTTAGATTTTGATAATTCTCGCAACGACAGTTGGTTAATTATACCTTAGTGATTTGAGTTCAAGAACTGCGCTAAATCTGAATCCTGCTAGTTAGTTTATATGCATTCATTGATTTCCTGAGAAATACCCTGAGCCTATCTTTCTCCAATTAAATTACAAAACTTTTAATTTCTACATTGCTTCCAATTACATCTGAATTGCTTAGCTTAATTCTCACCTATATAATCTATTGTGTGTTTCTGTGAGTCATTGTGTTCGACCCCTAGCTATACTACGACAACTGTTTTAGTATCTAAATAGGGTATTAATTTGAGCATATCACTTCCCTCTCTACATATCAAAGGTGTAGGCGAATAATGGTATCACAGAAAATTTTCCTAACCTCGCTTTCAACCTTTGTGTGATCATTTTTTCCAAGTAGAATAATGGGATCGCTGGAAATTTTCCTAACCCTTTACTTAGAAGAAAATTATTTCATCTTTTTATGCTTTTACTTATAACAAGGGAGAGGAATACCATTACTTTCTACACATGGGTTCCTTTTCAACATTTGTGTGATCATTTCTTCCAAGTAGAATAATGGGATCGCTGGAAATTTTCCTAACCCTCTACTCAGAAGAAAATCATTTCATCTTTTTTTGCTTTTACTTATAACAAGGGAGAGGAATACCATTACTTTCTACACATGGGCTTCTTTGTCAGATTTGAATGAAGAATCAAGCCCTGTAAACATCAACTACATCGATGAAGTGCAAAAATATGGCTCAGGCTTTAGAAGAACTCTGCTGTAGACATGGGTTTTTCTAGTCAACTGGTCAGTCCTTGGATTTTTCATTTGTCGATCTAGAACTGATCCTGTAACACTGGTCACTCAAAAGCAAAGTCAGAAAAAAAAGATTCAAACACAGGATCATAATCTCCAACAGGTTTTGACTCGATAAAAACTTTTTTTTTGTAACTGACTCTAAGAAAAACAAAAACAATGTCAGCAACTACCTCCCCCAGACTGAAACAACACTGCCCCCAGTGGTATTAAGCCCAGAGAAGGTAAGAGAAATCAAAATTACTCAGTGGAAAATGTTAAGGTCAAAAGGCGTTACCATCGTGGTAATGGTGTCGACCGACACACAGCACTGGTATCGATCGATACCAGGCTTAAGTCGACACATGTCCTTAAATCAGCGCAAATGGGTCAATTGTTACTCGAGATTTTTGTGTCAAACGATCCAAGTGTTATAGTAAGCAATGTTAGATCACTCAAACACAAGTCAGATGCAACAAAAGATCATAGATGCATAGATCCACAAGTCTAAAACAAAAGAAAATGTTGACATAAAGACTTAAAAGTTCAACAGAAAATAAAAAGAAAAAGGAAAAGAAAAATCAAACGTGATAATCAGAGAGAAAGAGGACTAATCCTCCTCATCAGAGGTGTCGTCGCCAGCAGTGTGGGATGGGCAAGCCTCCGTCGGTGTGCGCGTGATCGAGGTGAACGAGTTCGAGGTGGAACCATACAGCTGCATCGTGAAATGGCACTCCAAATCATTTGTAGACTCTCGACGACGTATCACTGAAAAGGATCCATCTCCATGTCAGGCAGTGGAGGAAGAGAAAGTGCGGGAGCAGCAGCGGGTGTATGCGCACGTCGCGAACGACGTGGTCGACTTTCAGCAACAGCAGGAACACGGCCTCCAGATGAGGCTCCTCCGCGACGACGAGTGATGGGTGCGGCATGCATGTCCACCGGATTAGGCGTGAAAAGCAACTGAGCAGGATCGTCACCAATGTCTGTCAGGTCGGTGTTAGGGAGCTGAACCAGAAAGTCCCCATCAGAAGTGCTGAAACACCAACGTCGACCTGGTTTCAGCCACCTCAGGTTCTCCATGTGCTGCTCGTCCATAAGATCACATGCAGTCACAATCGAGCAGCTCGCGGTGCTGATCCCAAGGTGCTGAAAAATGGGAGTGAGAAAACTGCCCACCGTCTCGGTCTTGACCCGAGTCTCGGTCCTGCGGGTCGTGCCACCACGTCATGTTAACTGTCTCGTAGGCATCGTCCCCAAACTGATCTTGCGGATCAATCTGTGGAGCTCCCTGTCAAAACCCAGATGCCTCATAGTGAGCGTGTCGACGAACCGGATGGGCCGCACATCAACATCCAACCATGCGTTGTAGAACAACGAATCATAATCGTCACACTCCTCATAAATAGACTTGGAGACGCAAACCCTGCTCTTAGAGACCTCCTTATATGTACCCTCAAATTCCCGCGTCAAAGGTATCCTCGCCCTCTCACTCCTCTTAGGCCAAGGAGGCCTACACGCTGTGCCCGAAGACACGTGAGAAGTGGGACCAGAGCGAGGTGGCGAGGGTGAAGCAGCAGAAGTCTCAGGCATTGCGCGTAGACACGCGGATGAAAGATCTGTATCCTCGTTTGAACCATTATATCGCACCTTGTATCGGTTTCCCGCCAAACAGACTTTCACCATCCCTTTGCGCCAATTGAGACCGTCAAAGATCTTAACGTTTTAGAGCAAATGGAACTCATGCGGAGGATCCTCAGGTGGATTTGAGCTTCTGGCCTCTGTTCATGTCCTCTTCTTAGGCTGCATCTGCATCAACAACAAAAGACAAACAGCATAAACCCAACATCTCTCTCAACAGCAAAAACGATCAAGGAGTACACAGAGCATCAACCGATACCATGTGGTATCGATCGATACTCAAACAGTTTCCGAACCGTATGAAGATCCACAGTCCAAAAATTTCAAAAGTCAAAACTAATGGCAATCAATCGTAAGGCAGGTTTTGACTAGGCCTAGAATAACTTAATCAAGTGGTATTCGTCCAACAAAACGAGTTCTAAGAGCCAAAAATCAAAAACCCAACCGTTGGTCACGAATTGAAAAAGAAGAGATTCGTGTTTCATACCTTGTAGATCGAGTGAGAGGGTGAGAGAATGAGAAAGAGCACGAAAATCCAACAAAGATTGACCCTTGAATCACTCAAATCCGTGAAGAAACAAAGATTTGGTGATTGTGGGAAGTTTATTCTCGTGTCGGTGGATGGAGGCTAATGAGGAAGAAGGAGAAAAACTGTAGGGTTTATAAGGAAACTTACATGGGTGGTAGTATCGACCGATACCATAAGTGTATCGATCGATGCTCGAGAGTCGGTCCAGAATATGTGCGTGTAAAACCGATATCGACCGATACCAAGTGGTATCGATCGATACTGAGCCTCTGAATCTGATTCACGTGACACAGCAAAATACAAAACAGAAACTGGAAAAATAAAGACTCATATGTACAGACTTACCAGTGGGTTTCCTCCCACCAAGAGCTCGTTTAACGTCACTAGCTTGACTGTACCGCCGTTTAGGCAGTGGGTGCATCATCCAGAGGCATTATGTGTCCTTCTGGAATCTCGGCTCTCCTCCAATAGTGTTTCACCTTTTGTCCATTGACAGTGAACTCTTCGCCTGAAGGATTCGTCAGGACAATTGCACCATGTGGTCGAACTTCCTTGACTGTGAAAGGAACTGACCAACGAGAGCGCAATTTACCAGGAAACAAATGCAAACGAGAGTTATATAGAAGTACATGGTCGTTGGGTTCAAAGTGTTCGGAGAGGATCTTTTTGTCGTGATACGCCTTGGTCCTCTCCTTGTACAGCTTTGAGTTTTCATAGGCATGATGCATAATCTCATCCAGCTGAATCAATCGCCTCTCAGCAGCAGACTTGATGTCGAAATTCATCATCTTTGTAGCCCAGGCTGCCTTATGCTCGATTTCCACCGGAAGGTGACACGCTTTCCCATATAGTAAGTGAAACGGTGTAGTCCCAAGTGGTGTCCTGAAAGCGGTCCTGTAAGCCCACAGTGCATCATCCAGCCTTGCAGATCAATCATTCCTAGTAGTACCCACAGTCTTTTCCAAAATCTCCTTGATCTGCCTGTTGGAAACCTCAACTTGCCCACTAGTCTGAGGATGATAAGGAGTAGCTACACGATGATTCACACCATGCTTCTTCAGCACCTTCTCGAGACCTTGTTAATGAAGTGAGAGCCACCATCACTTATAACAATCCGAGGTACTCCGAATCGAGGGAAAATGATACTCTTGAACAGCTTAAGGACCACTGAAGAATCGTTGGTAGGACTAGCAATTGCTTCTACCCACTTAGATACATAGTCCACATCAACCAATATGTACTTGTTTTTATATGACAAAGGAAAAGGACCCATAAAATCGATGCCCCAACAATCAAAAATCTCAACCTCAAGGATGAAGTTATGTGGCATCTCGTGTTTCTTACTGATCTTCCCTCTCCTCTGACACGCATCGCACTGCGAAACGAAGGCATGAGCATCCTTAAACATAGTAGGCCACCAGAAGCCTGCTTGAAGAACCTTGGACACTGTCTTGAAAGTAGCAAAGTGTCATGACAATGAAACAAAACATCAGGTACCTCTGATTCAACAATGCATCTCATGTAGATACCATCAGAACAGTGCTTGTACAGGTAAGGTTCATCCCAAAAGAATCGCCTTATGACACGCATAAACTTATTCATGTCATATTTCTTGAGGTGTTTTGGTTCTTCATCTGCAGCGAGGTAGTTGGCAATATCAGCGTACCATGGTTGATCAGAATCAACTGCAGCGACTAGATACTCTTCAGAAACACTAAGGTGTTCAAAAGTCAAAACAGGTCTGGAAATCGTAGGGTATCGACCGGCACTAGGGGAGTGTCGATCCATACCAAAACCTGCAATTCGTGGGAATTGCAGAGTTTCGGCAAAACCTATTTGAAACTCAGTTTCAATGAAGTAAATGGACTCTTCTGGTAGTTGATCATCAATAGGCACGTCTGCATCGATCCGAATCCTCGAAAGATGGTCAGCAACTCCGTTCTCTATTCTTTTCTTGTCCTTAACCTCAATGTCGAAACCTTGTAGCAAAAAAAACCCAACAACAAAAGCGAGGCTTGAGATCCTTATTCTGCATCAGATATTTGAGAGCAGCATGATCATTATGAACGATCACTTTGCTCCCAATCAAGTACAATCAAAATTTCTCAAAGGAGAAAACGACTGCGAGTAGTTCCTTCTCTGTGGTGCTGTAATTCCTCTGAGCATCATCCAATGTCCTGCTGGCATAGTAGATAACGTGAAGCTTCCTATCCTTCCTCTGACCCAGAACTGATCCAATAGCAAAGTTACTAGCGTCGCACATGATCTCAAAAGGCAAAGTCCAATCAGGAGGTTGCACAATAGGAGCACTAACCAAAACCTTTTTAATCTCCTCAAATATTGCAAGACACTCAGGTGTGAAATCGAATTTGATCTCCTTGCATAATAGGGCGGTGAGTGGGCGGGCTAGCTTGGAGAAGTCCTTGATGAATCTTCTGTAAAACCCAGCATGACCAAGGAAGCTTCGAATATCCTTCACAGAAGTCGGTGGTTGGAGGCTTGTCATGACCTGAATCTTAGTTTTGTCAACTTCGATCCCACCTTCAGAAACCTTGTGCCCAAGCACGATGCCATCATGAACCATAAAGTGACAATTTTCCCAATTAAGGACCAAGTGTTTCTCTTCACACATCTGTAGCACCTTGCACAAATTAGCCAAACAGTCCTTGAATGATGATCCATACACCGAAAAATCATCCATTAACACCTCCATAAAATCCTCAATCATGTCTGTGAAGATAGACATCATGCATCTCTGAAAAGTGGCTAGAGCATTACACAATCCAAATGGCATTCTTCTGTATGCAAATGTGCCATAGGGACATGTAAAAGTCATCTTCCCTTGGTCATCAGGATGTATCGGAATCTGGAAAAAACCTGAATACCCATCGAGAAAACAGTAGTAGGGATGACTAGCCAACCTCTCCAACATATGGTCAATGAATGCAATGGGAAGTGATCTTTCCTTGTGGCTGCATTCAACTTCCTGTAGTCAATGCACATTTGATGCCTAGTGATAGTCCTAGTAGGAATCATCTCATCCTTCTCATCCTTCACCACAATTATCCCTCCTTTCTTAGGAACAACGTGCACTGGACTGACCCAAGAACTGTCCGAGATGGCATAGATAACCCCTGCATCCAAGAGTTTTATGACCTCCTTCTTAACCACTACTTTCAGGTTTGGATTCAGCCTCCTCTGATGCTCAATTGAAGCTTTTGACTTATCCTCAAGATGAATCCTATGCATGCACAGGTCCGGTAATATACCTGAAATGTCATCAAGAGAATAGCAAAGAGCTTTGCGATACTTGCGCAGCTTGCTCAGCAGTAAGGCAATATTTGCGTTGTTCAAAGAAACATTAATAATCACTGGGTATGTGGAATTAGGACCAAGAATACCATACCTCAGATTTGCTGGAAGTGGCTTGAGATCCACCTTAGGAGCTTTCTCCTCGCTCCAATCTCCAAGCCCAGCAGCTTGCTTAGAACTTTCGGCCAACTCCCTTTCTGGTCGCAGGGTATCGATCGATATAATGGGAGTATCAATCGATACTAGTGGTGCTGTATCGAGCATCTTTGACTATCCACCAGCAACATCACCCAAATAAACCTCTTACTCAGCTGAACAAACCAATGCTCTTTCCAATGGATCCTCAGGATGCATCTCCAGGAAGTACTCTTCAGCAATGTCACAGAAGGTATCTACAAAGAAAGTCTGACCATCGATGGTTGGTCTCTTCATCATCTTCTCCATGTTAAAAGTCATGGCCAAATCACCGATGTTAAGAGCGATTTTTCCATTCCTGCAATCAATCAAAGCACCAGCTGTTGCTAGGAATGGCCTTCTGAAGATAAGAGGATCTATGGGCTCTGCATCATACTCCAGGACAATGAAATCAGTCGGGATTAAGCAATTCCCAATCTTAATCGGGACGTCTTCAAGTAATCCCTCTGGGAGTCGAACTGAGCGATCAACAAGTATCAGGGAGATCCTTGTGGCTGTGAAGTCTGCCATCCCCATCTTTTTAGCAAATGAGTATGGCATGAGGTTCACACTTGAACCAATGTCGCAAAGAGAACGTTCGAACCTTTCTGTGAATATTGTACAATCCAACACAAAACTCCCTGGATCTGGTAGCTTCTTTGGGATCCTGTTTGTCAAGATTGCGCTGCACTCATGAGAGACCATCAGAACACCAACCTCAAGGTTCACATTGCTCAATACCATCTTCTTAACATATCTCCTGAAAGCTGGAGAAGTCTTGATAGCATCGACAAAAGGAAGTTCAACAATCAATTTATCCATAATTGTCTTGCATCTAGAGCCTTCTACCTCCTTCTTAGTCTTTCCAATAGCCCTGGAATAAGGTATCCTCGGTATGTAAACTCTCTCTGCAACCACATCAGGCACTTTCTTCAAAACCTCAGATGTTGTATCGATTACAGGATCAGTATCGATCGATACATGGGTGGTATCGATCGATACACGGGACTTTGAGTTGTCCCGTGAAAGTATCTTGATCGGTGTCGACCGATGCTGGCCAGTGTCGATCGATACCCTGGGGATTTCAGAATCCTCGTCGTCAAGATCGATGAAATTTCCTGCAGTTTGTCCAACTTTCACTTCAGTATTGACCTCGTTTCCATTCCTCAAGGTGATTACATTGATGTGTGCCCTTGGATTTTCTCCTTTCCCTGGAAGAAAACCTTCTTGCCTTTTCACAGCCTTTGATATCTGAGCTACCTGAGTTTCCAGCTTCTTCTGATGAATACCAAGAGCTTCGATCTTTCCACTCAGATCTTTGTACATAGCATCCATCTTCCCATTGAAATCCATTGTTATCTGCTGCTGTCATTGAACCAGTTGTTCAAGCATAGACTCAATCTTGCTCTCTGGGGTTTTAGCAGGTATAGGCTGATAAGATGAATTCCCATAGTTCCTGGTACAACCACTGTTCTGTAAATGTTTCTGACCAAACTAATTCGATCCTCCTTGCTAAGCGCTGTTGTTGAAGTTTTTGTTGTTATTCTGGTAGTGATTTCTCTGACCTTGAAAACCAGAGCCACCAATGTAGTTAACATCTTCCACTTCATCCTCATTGAATACTTCAACATCATCAGCAAAGTGAACAGCCTTCATCGTCTTGCCCATCAAAAGACTGTGCATAAAATCTAACTTGGCTTGAACCTCAGCAATCTGCGAACCTTCCATGCCACCAGCTTGCTTCTTGCGCTCCATGTCTGCATTCTTAGTACTATTGCTAGATTTCAAGTTCTCAATCAGCACATAAGCGTCCTCAGGATACATGGTGTTGAAGTTTCCATTGCTCGAAGCATCCAAATCCATCTGATACCTCCAATCAATCCCTCTGAAGAAGAAACCCATCAGCTGAACACTAGTGTACCCATGATGTGGACAATCTATCTGATATGATCTAAATCTCGTCCAATCAGCCTTGAATCAGTCGGGCCGTGAGAAAACTGGGTGATCTTGTTCCTAAGATCCTCGGATCGTGCATCATCATAGAAATTATTCAGGAAAGCAGTATTAGTCTCCTCCCAGGTAGTCAGTGATCCATGAGACAACTGTTTCAGCCAGTAAGTTGCATCTCCACGTAGAGAATATGGGAAGAGCTTGCAGAAGAGGTAATCATAGGACACTCCATTGCTCTTAATGCTAGTGACCAAATCCTCGAACCTCTCAATATGATCCATGGGGTGTTCACTGGAAAGACCATGAAAAGGGTGCTGACCCACAAGAGTGTAGTATGCAGGTTTCATCTCAAAGTCATTCCTCTAAATGGTGGAGGGCGAATCGCTGATCGATTGACATAAAATTGATCAGGCATGTTGTACTCACCAATTGTTCTACCACGATCGGCCACAACATTCCCTGCATTCGCAGCAACAACATCCTCGACAACAGCAGGAGGTGGAATGATGTTCCCCTCTCCATCCAATCGTTGCCCTTTCTCGTTACACAATTGACCATCTTGGTCTCTGTAAGCACCAGTTCCATCTTAAACCAAAACCATTGGATTGTTGTTCATCTTTGCTGGCTTCTTTGCTTTTCTGTTTGCGCGTTCCAAAAGTGCTAGTTGCTCGTTTGACAAATTAATTAGCGGAGTGTTCTTGTTCCTTATGGTTTCACGAATAGGCATGCGAAACACAAAAGTCAAGAACGTAAGTAACACAAAAATTTACGACAGGTATCGACCGATACCACTAATGTGTCGATCGATATTGGTCGAACTTAGTCGAAATTCTCAAACTAAAATCTAATGGCTAGTAAATATGAGACCTTCAACTCTCGGCGGTGGCGATCTTGGGCCTTGAGGACGGGTTCATTCGCCGTCTTCTGGTGTTGGGGTTTTGTCTCGTGGCTTGCTTTGGAGTGGTGGCTGTTAGGGTCGGTTTCCACCCACTCGAGATTAATATAAAGTTTACCGACTCGCAGGAGTATGTAAGGGCCGAGCCAAAGCATGAATACCCTAAAACTAGTCTGCCCCCCTTTGTAACATCCCCATCCCGCGATGTTACACCAGGCCGATTTTTTTTGGGTTAAGGAATGCCCGGAAGGATCGGAGAAGGCTTAGTCAAGGCCGAGAAACGGACCAAATGACTTAGCCGGGCAAAATGGGAGGAAGTAGTCTAGCTAAAATATCTGGACGAGCTGAAATAGCTGAGCTACTAGCTGAACCAGCTGGACAAGCTGACCGGCAGCTCAAACTAACTCGGTAAGCTGATCGAGTACTGACCCAGCTAGGTAAAGAGCTAGGTGGGAGCGAGGTAGTGTTGGGTCAAGCTGGTCGAGTGGTAACTCAGGTGGTCGACTGGGAAGCTAGCTTGCCGTGGGCAGTTGGTTAGTTGATCAGCTGGGAAGGTGACCACATGCATCGCGTGTGCGAGGGCGGTTATTTAGCTGAAGGGTCGTGTACCTGTTTGGCTAAACAACGCACCCGTTTGGCTAAGCAACGCATCCGTTCGTCCAGAAGGGGTGACCCTTGGTGAAAGACACCCATCAAAATCCTATATAAGGATGATGGGTGAGAGAGGGAGACACACCACCAAATCCATACACAAGAAAAAAAGGGGAGCTTGCCGAGAGACTAAGGGAATATCTAGAAGAGAGATATTTAGCCGAGAGTCCAAGGCAATATCGAAAGAAGAGTTAGCCGAGAGAGAGAAAGGCTAGTTTGATCGTGAAGATCGAACCAAGGGGAATCAGAACGTGGGAATAAGGATCAAGGCAGACAAGTGCCTCAATCCAAACGCGTGGCTACGGTGAGTGCATTACCGGCGGCATAGTACGGATCTAGACTATCGGTTCGCCGGGAAAGTCCTATGATCGTTCTATATGCGCGCGTGGTCTATTTTAATCGCACTACTTGGTTTAATATTCTTAATTGCTTATCGGCCATGGTTAGATAATCCTGACCGGATATTCATGATAACCTTACACGGGCGTGGCTAAGTTAGCCGGATGGAAAGTGATTGCGGGTAAGGCGAGTGGCTTGGGGATCGGCCAGATTTCGCCAAGACTAGCCACGACAATGGTGCATAGGCCGGGAACGGGTATGCACGCATTGACGAGCCGGTCGAGGGAAATTCTCTAACGGTTACTTAGCCATTTGGGGATGGTTGGTTGAATGACTAAGTACCGAAGGGAAGAGTTCATTATTGATTCGGTTAAGTGAATCGAATGGGATCCGGCAAGGGACGCGGTCAAGGTGGACGAGCGGACTTATCGGACTACAACCAGAATGCGGTTCAGTGAGCAAACGAATCGTGAATTGGATACGGGTAAGTTCACTACCTTGGAACAAATGGATAGTGACTAGCGTATTACTAGATGGTTAAGTCAAGGGAAGGTATTGCCTTAGGATGCAATACTTGGACCGTGTCAAAGATTAATCTATAAGCCGAACGGAGGTTTATGGGAACTGTCCAAAGGCAATAGATGATCGGACCGGCCAATTACTTGATTGGAATTAAATCAAGGGAAATAAAAGAAAGATTTAGATAGAACGAATTCCGTTGCGTATTAATAAGAGGTTAAAACAGATCTAGGCTTAAAACGGCTAAGGATAGTCGTAAGATAGATTTGTAAGAAAACCGCCTAAGGAGATATTTGGTTTAGAAACGGGTATAAACCAGGAGGTTCGGCCAGACAATGGCCCGAACTGGGAACGCGTCGTCCGCGGCCTAGGAAGGCCGGGACGGGGTGTTTCAAGTTGGTATCAGAGCATGCTTGATCCATGGGAAGGATAGATGCTCGGGAAAAACGGACACGTGTTCCGCAACTGACTACAAGGATAGTCGGGAAAGCAATAATAACTAAAACTCGATCATAACATTAGCGAACAATACGGTTCGAAAGTTGAGATTGATTGAGACGGGTACTTGGGAGTCTAGTGTTCTCGCCAAGCCTCGCTCAATGATCAAGACACTCCTCGGACGTGTTAGCTGCTATGAATGATGGGTTAAAGTCATGAGTAGGATCGGGTTCAAGTTGTAACCGCGATCTGGGGTTTTTAATAGCAAGGGACAAGTATAAGTCCAAGCTAAAATAACTCGAAAGACTAAGTCAGTAAACCAAAAACGTGATCGTTGGTGAGCCGAATGGGAGTTGAGGCAAGATGGGATATGTGCTTGGAAACGGGAAATTTTACCAAGGCGTATCAGCTGAGCTAATAATTACTACCCAATGGCAAGAACCACAAAACGAAAAAGGTGTATGCGATCTAGTCTATTCGGAGTGGGAAACGGTAAGGGGCGAAGGGACCGAAACAATATTCTACCTACTACCGAATTCGAGGACGAATTCCATTTAAGTGGGGGAGAACATGTAAACGCTCCTGTCCCGAAATATGGTTATCGAATAATCTGTTCAAGCGAGACCGGATCCTAGTCAAGAGTGACAAACGAGATCGGTAAGCATTGGAAACATATTATGCACCGGTTAGATGGACCGGGGGAAAGTTTGGTCGAGTCGGGAAGACTATGATCAGAACTTGGAAACGGAAGTAACCGTTAAAAGGGACCAAGAATGGCCGGGAAAGAACCAAAATCGAGGTAATTAGATCACGGTAGAAAAATCTGACTGAACGGGAGATTGAGGAGAGAAAGATAAGTGTTTAGAAACCCAGGAAAAAGGTTTGCTAAGGCAGATCTATGGGCCAATATATTCTTACTGGTAACAAAGATTGGTACGCGTGACTAGTACAATGATTGAGTTCAATAAACAAGGAACCGGAGATGGACCAAAGGAATTATGCTAAGTATCCCGACTAGATGGGAATTGAGGTAAGACCAGCAAACATGTTTGGGAACGAGAAAGCGTTCGCCAAAGTTTGTCCGTGAACCGAGAGATTACTCATAAAATTCAGAAGATTAAAACATAATAAAAATATGATCAAGTCCGGAAATGGACAAAGATCAGGGAAAAGGCGATCTAGTCGGAGTTAGACCAAGATCGGGCAATCTAGTCGAGAGTAGACTATGATTGGGAATCCAACTTAGCGGGAAGACTAAGATTGGGGGAATATGATATATTCGGAGTTTGACCAAGATCATGGAAAGGGCAATTTAGTCGAGAATAGACTATGATTGGGAATCCAACTTAGCGGGAAGACTAAGATTGGGGGAAATTCGATCGAGTCCAAAATGGACCAAGGTCGGATTATGATCAAGTCGGGATTGGCTATGATCGGGCAATCTAGTCAGAATTGGACTACGATTGGGATTAATTATGCAAAGTACCCAGACTAGATGAGGATTGAGGCAAGATCAGCAAACATATTTGGGAACGGGAAAGTGTTCGCCAAAGTTTGTCTGTGAACCAAAAGATTGCTCACTAGAGTCGAAAGGTAGAAGCATAATTAAGGATTCAGAGATGGATCAAGGGAATAAAGATCAAATTATGCTAAGTATTCCGACTAGAGGGGAATTGAGGTGAAACCGGGAAACATGTTAGGGAATGAAAAGTGTTTGCCAAAGTGTTCCCGTGAACCAAGAGATTTCTCACAAAAGTCAGAAGATCAAAAGCATAATAGGATTGGAGGAATAAGCCTACCAGTCGAATTAGTCATAGTTCAACTTAAGAATCATAAAGTGATTTTGGGAATGGATTGGCTAGGAAAAATACAAAGCAACGCTAGACTGTCACCGGGGAAGAGTGCGGTTTGAGCGGGACGAGGGGACGTTGGAATTCCAAGGAATTCGACCGACCTCAGGGAGCTTGGTGGTCTCGGCAATACAGGCAGGAAAGATGCTTGAGAAAGGCTGCGAGGCTTACCTAGCCACAATCACCACGGCAGAAGCGGGGGAAGTTGCAGAGATAAAGGACATTCCGGTGGTGAGAGAATTTGTGGATGTGTTCCAAGCCTTGACATGTTTACCACCTGATCAGGTCGGATCCATTCACAATAGAACTCGAAACCGGAACGGTGCCACTCTCGAAGGCACCATATCGGATGGCTCTGGCAGTAATGGCCGAGCTAAAGAAACAGTTGGAAGAACTGTTGGGAAAAAAAAAAAGAATTTATCAGGTCGAGTAGTTCACCTTGGGATGCACCGGTACTGTTTGTCAGAAAGAAGGACGAGAGCTTTTAGCCTGTGCATCGCTTATCGGGGATTGAATCGGGTGACTGTTGAGAACAAGTACCCTTTACCCCGGATAGACGAATTGCTAGACTAGCTAAAAGGAGCAATCTGGTTCTCGAAAGTGGACTTGGTTTCGGGATATCACCAGATTCTTATAGAGCCTTTGGATGTGCGGAAATGGCCTTCCGAATCAGATATGGCCACTATGAATTCGTGGTCATGCCATTTGGCTTAAAGATTGCACCTGCGGATTTTATGAAAATGATGAACGGGATATTCCGTGATTGTTTGGATGAATATGTTATAATCTTCATAGATGATATACTCGTCTACTCAAAAGACCGTGAATCACATCAAGATCATTTATGGGCAGTGTTGCAAGGATAAGGAACCAACTTAGCTCGTAGGAGACTAAGATTGAGGAAATTATGATCAAGTCCAGGAAGGACAAAGATCGAGTAAGGATCTAGCCGGGAATTGGTTAAGATCAGGGAGAATATAATCAAGTCTGGAAAGGACGAAGATCGAGTAAGATATAGTTAAGAGTGACAAAGATCGGGAAGATAGATCGAGTCCAATGATAGACTAAAATCCGGGAATGTGATTAAGTCTTGATGGACCAAGGTCAAGGGAAACAAGATTCTACCCACCACCGAATTCCATTTAAGTGGGGGAGACTTGTAACGTCCGCGTTCCGTGAACGCTATGATATGCTGAAATTAATACCCTAACATATACTAAAGCAGTAATCGTAGTATAGCTAGGGGTCGAACCACAAAGACTCAAAGAGACACACAATAGATTATATAGATCCAAAATACGCTAAATCAAAAGATGTAAACGAAAACAAGTATGCGAGTAAAAGTGTTGTAAATCAATGGAGGAAAATATAGGCTCAGGGTTTTTCTCAGGAAATCAATGAATGCAGACTTAACTAACTAACAGGATTCAGATTAGGCATTGTTCTTGAACTCAAATCACTAAGATATAATTAACCAACTCTCGCTGCGAAAACTATCTAAATCTAAATCCTAGGAATTCCAAATCTCTTTGCGAATCCTAAAGTCTAAATCAGCTTTAATATCAGGTTTGATATGTTCACAAATCAATTAAACCAAATCTCTTTGCGAATAATCAATTTGCTCAACTAGGTTCTATCAGGTAATTAATCGCACTCTCGTGCCTAATCAATTATCCTAAGATCTAAATTCCAGATTCGCCAACCTAGAATTAGCTTTGAGAACAACATATGGTGAAGAACTAATTCAGATGGTGAATCCTAAACAGATAATTAACCTAGCATTCAAAGAAATCCTTTTGAGAAAACCCTAAACCTAAAGTGGATCTACTCAGACATGGAGATTGAAAGCCACATGATTGAATAGATCATCAATAAAATATAAGAGTAACAAGAGGTTTTGAGATCTGATCTCGGACGAAGGGAGATTCAGACTTGTCTCTCTCAAACCAAAGTAAAATCAAAGTATAAAAAGCATAGCCTAAACAGTGGCTGTAAAATCTCTATAAATAACCTAAAACACGAATTGGGGCTTCTTGTAATTATTAAAGACTTCTGGGGCAATTTGCAATTCTTCAAGTTTTGGAAAACTTGTGGGTCGTGTCTTGCTGCGATGAGTGTCGATCGATACCAAGGGGGCATCGATCGATGCTTGACGTGAAATCAGGTACTCAGCAACACGATCTTCTGCTTTGCTCCAAATGCTCCAGAAAGCTACAATATCTCCAATAATGCTCCAAACGTGCTAAGACCTATAAAAGACTCTAAAAGACTACAAAACACTAGAAAGACTCTATAAAAAGGACTTATATCATGGCCTAAACAGGGTAAAAACCATGATATATCAACTCCCCCAGACTTAGCATTTGCTTGCCCTCAAGCAAATAGAAGCGTAAACCAGAGAAAGAGGTTTGAAAACGTAGAGACTCACCTGTTCACGAACCATTGCAGAGATCCTTTTCCCAAGTACCCAAGTGTTACCTAACCAGCTTTTGATCTAACCACCATGTACTTCTCCGTAGACATTCGCAGCTTTCCCAGACTCCACACATTATCCCACAGCATTGTTCAAATAAAACCCTCATCACCAGTTTCATCGCTGCAGCTTATGTTCAAGAACCTTCTAGATTCTTTACCAGACAATATCATGACAAGGAACCACCCTTTTCACATTGTTTGTATCAATTTCTCTTCCCCAGACTTATTTCTTATTATGTTCTTTCCTTTATTTTCAGCTTTGCATATACACATCAAGATATGAGACGCGAGTATTGATGGTGTTTGCCACCAAATCCCCGGTTCTTCCCTCTCTATGTATCAAAAGATGTAGGCGAATAGTGGTATCACGGAAAATTTTCCTAACCTCGCTTTCAACATTTGTGTGATCATTGCCTCTTAAGTAGAATAATGGGATCGCTGGAAATTTTCATACCCCTCTACTCAGAAGAAAATCATTTCATCTTTTATGCTCTTATTTATCAACTTATAACAGGGGAGAGAGATACCATAACTCTAAACACATGGGTTCCTTTATCAGATATGAATGATGAATCAAGCTCTAAAAACACTAACCACATTGATGAAGTGCAAAAATTTGGCTCAGGCTTCAGAAGAACTCTGCTGGAGACATGGATGTTTTCTAGTCAACTGGTCAGTCCTTGGATTTTTCATTAGTCGATCTAGAGCTGATCCTGCAACACTGGTCACTCAAAAATAAAATCAAAACAACAATTCAAGCACATGATCATCATCTCCAACAAGTTTTGACTCAATAAAACAATTTTTTTTTTTTTATGACTCTAAGAAAAACAAAAAACAATGTCAGCAGACACCTCCCCCAGACTTGAACAACACTGTCCCCAGTGTTATCTAGCCTAGAGTCAATGAAAGAAAACAAAAGAACAGAACAAAATTGGGGAAAACAAGAAGTTACCTTGCTGGAACATTGAGTATCGATCGACACACAGCCTGGTATCGATCGATACCAGGCTTAAATCGACATGAACCTGTCTCAATCGCGTAGGGTATCGATCGATACTGAAGGGTATCGATCGACACTCAGGCGATTTCGAGTTTGCTCTTTGTTTATCCTGATACAAAACGAAAAATAAAAATAAAATACTTATATATAGACTCACCAGTGGGTTGCCACCCACCAAGCGCTCGTTTAACGTCAATAGCTTGACTGTAACGCCCTTCAGGCTGGATAAGAGTGAGAGCTTGCACCAAAACAGGCTCCACAACTTGACATTGCTATCTTCAGAGTTCTGCTCAACATGGCTTGCACGAACTCTTTTCCCTTCTCTTTCAGCTCCGAAGTAAGAAGAACTCTAGCCTTAGAGAATGGCTTCAAAGCTCCTTTGCACTTGACCTTATACTCAATCGAATTCCCATCACTCTTCTCAGGGATTAAAGTGACATGGGGATTCTCTACGTTTTTGCTCTTGGCCTTCTTCTTCTTTGTTGCTTAAGCCTTCTTGACAACTTCCTTGGGAATGCTAGGCGGTCCAGCTGAAATGTCTGCGACAGTAGGCTCGTCAGGTGGCTCTTCCAAAAGATCAACTGCTAGCGATATTTCTGTAACAACCTCGATGCTAGAGACACGTGTGGGAGCACTCCTAGGGGAATGACATCATAATAGATCCCTCCGTCAATGTAAGAGAAATAGATTCTCTTATTAGGCGTGTCTATGATTGCGCCAGCAGTAGCCATAAACGGTCATCCCAGGAGCAAAGGCATACGAGATATCGCACTCATCTCCACAACCTTTGAAGATCGAATATCAGCGCCCAACCGTTCTGCAATTGCCCTTGAGATGACATTAACACTAGCCCCTGAGTCAACGAGAGACTCTTTAAACTCGACTCCAGAGATAGAGCATGGTACCACGAATTTCCCTAGATCTTCCCTTTGGGTCAACTGTCTCAGTAGAGGTGTACCTCTAGCCTTAATGAAGAGTGCCTTAATCTCTTCCTCAGTTTCTCTGTAATCTTTGATGTGACTTAGCAGAGGACGGCACTCTAGAGCTTCTTCAAAAGACGATTCATGGGAAATCCTTCTTACCATCTTCTCAAAGCCACGCAGTTGCTTCGGAGAGATGGGATCTCTGAGGTGTTTAGGAACAGGATTCAGCTTCTTGGGCTTGCGAACTCTTTCTTTGATCAACTCACGTGTTTCCACAAGTTCTGGCTCGTTCTGCGAGGAGTATCGATCGACACCAGGTAGGGTATCGATCGATACTCTTGCTGTTGAATCATCCTTGACAGATTTATCATCATCAAGGGGAAACTCCACAATCAGCTTATCCAGCATAGCCTTGCATCTGGCGTCCTCTACCTCCTTCTTAGCCTTTGCAGCAGCTCTGGGGTAAGGTATCCTCGGTATATAGACTCTCTCTGCAACTACTTTAGGCATCACAGTCGAAATCTCATGTGTCTCCTCAGAAATCGCCTCAATATTGACCGATAACAATGGGGTATCGATCGATACACGGGTTTTGGAAGTATCCCGTTTCAGAATTGTAATGGGCATCGATCGACACTTGGGGGTATCGATCGATGCTATGGCGATTTTAGGATCCTCATCGAAATTTTCTGCACTTGAGGAGATCGTATTGACGTGTGCATTGTGTGAATGAACCGTTTTTCCCTTGGCATTTGCTGCAGTCTTAGCTACATGCATTTCCAGTATCATGTGACTGGTATCGAGAGCCTCGATCCTTCCCCTTAATTCGGTGTATACAGCATCCAGTTTCCCATTGAAGGTTACTGTCATCTTCTCCTGCCCTTGAACCAGCTGTTCAAGCATAGCCTCAATCTTACTGTCAGGAGCTTTGGGTGGCGGGGATTGGTACCCTCCTTGCTGAGCATTGTTGGTGAAGTTTCGATTGGCGTTATATCCAAATCGCTGACCCTGAAAACCAGAACCACCAATGTAGTTAACATCTTCCACTTCATTCTCAGCAGCAAAGTGGACAGCCTTTGTTGTCTTTCCCAGCAGAAGACTGTGCATAGAATCTAGCTGAGCTTTAACTTCAGCGATCTGCGACCCATCCATGATACCAGCCAGCTTCTTGCGTTCGAAGTCTGCGCACTTGGTGCTACTGCTAGATGCAAAGTTTTCAATCAACACATAAGCATCCTCAGGGTACCTGGTGTTGAAATTACCATTGCTCGAAGCGTCCAGAGCCATCTGATACCTCCAATCTACTCCTCTAAAGAAGATACCCAGCAGATGCACATCAGAGTATCCGTGATGTGGACAATCTCTCTGATACGATCTGAATCTCGTCCAAGCAGCCTTGAACGCCTCAGTAGGTCCTTGAGAAAATTGGGAGATTTTATTCCTAAGATCCTCAGATCGTGCATCATCGTAGAAGTTGATCAGGAAGGCTCTCTTAGTGTCCTCCCAAGTAGTTAGCGAACCAGGAGGTAGCTGGCTCAGCCAGTAGGTCGCATCTCCACCTAAAGAGTAGGGGAAGAGCTTGCAGAAGAGATAGTCATAGGACACTCCATTGCTCTTGATGCTAGTGACCAAGTCTTCGAACTTCTCCACATGGTCCATCGGATGTTCATGAGGAAGACCATGAAAAAGATGTTGTCCCACAAGGGCAAAGTAAGCAGGCTTCAGCTCAAAGTCATTCTTCTCAAACGCAGGAGGACGAATCGCTGACCGATTGGCGAAAAACTGGTCAGGCCTGTTGTACTCACCAATCGTCCTTCCACGATTAACCACATCATTCCTCGCGTTCCCAGCGACATTCGCAGCGACAACAGGAGCAGGTGGCATGACGATCCCCTCTCCATCCAGACGTTTTCCTTGCTCATTGCACAACCGACCCTCTTGGTCTCTGGAAGCACCAGCTGCATCACGAACCAACTGATTGTTGTTCATCTTAGCTGATTTCTTTGCTTTCTTGTTTGTGCGTTCCACAAGTGCTAGTTGCTCGAGTGGCATATCAACTAGCTCAGCGTTCTTGTTCCTTCTGGTTTCTCGATTAGGCATGCACCTGAAAACAAAAACCAAGAATGTAAGTAACTGAAATATACGCATGGTATCGATCGATACCTAAGGGTATCGATCGATACTCGGGCGATTTAGACGAATTTTTTAGCTAAAATCTAATGGCGAATTGAGTTCCCAGCAACGGCGCCAAATTTGATATGCTCAAATTAATACCCTAACAGATACTAAAGCAGTAATCGTAGTATAGCTAGGGGTCGAACCACAAAGACTCAAAAAGACACACAATATATTATATAGATCCAAAATACGCTAACTCAAAAGATGTAAACGAAAACAAGTATGTGAGTAAAAGTTTTGTAAATCAATGGAAGAAAATATAGGTTCAGAGTTTTTCTCAGGAAATCAATGAATGCAGACTTAACTAACTAGCAGGATTCAGATTACGCACTGTTCTTGAACTCAAATCACTAAGATATAATTAACCAACTCTCGCTGCGAAAACTATCTAAATCTAAATCCTAGGAATTCCAAATCTCTTTGCGAATCCTAATGTCTAAATCAGCTTTAATATCAGGTTTGATATGTTCACAAATCAATTAAACCAAATCTCTTTGCGAATAATAAATTTGCTCACCTAGGTTCTATCAGGTAATTAATCGCACTCTCGTGCCTAATCAATTATCCTAAGATCTATGTTCCATATTCGTCAACCTAGAATTAGCTATGAGAACAACCTATGGTGAAGAACTAATTCAGATGGTGAATCCTAAACATATAATTAACCAAGCATTCAAAGAAATCCTTTTGAGAAAACCCTAAACCTAAAGTGGATCTACTCAGACATGGAGATTGAAAGCAACATGATTGAATAGATCATCAAAAAAATATAAGAGTAACAAGAGGTTTTGAGATCTGATCTCGAACGTAGGGAGATTCAGACTTGTTTCTCTCAAACCAAAGTAAAATCAAAGTATAAAAAGCATAGCCTAAACAGTGGCTGTAAAATCCCTATAAATAACCTAAAACACGAATTGGGGCTTCTTGTAATTATTAAATACTTCTGCGGCAATTTGCAATTCTTCAAGTCTTGGAAACTCGCGGGTCGTGTCTTGCTGCGATGAGTGTCGATCGATACCAAGGGGGTATCGATCGATGCTTGACGTGAAATCAGGTACTCAGCAACACGATCTTCTGCTTTGCTCCAAATGCACCAGAAAGCTCCAATATCTCCAATAATGCTCCAAACGTGCTAAGACCTGTAAAAGACTCTAAAAGACTACAAAAAGCTAGAAAGACTCTATAAAAAGGACTTATATCATGGCCTAAACAGGGTAAAAACCATGATATATCACGCTACCCACCACCGAATTCGAGGACAAATTCCATTTAAGTGGGGGAGACTTGTAACATCCCCATCCCGCGATGTTACACCAGGCCGATTTGTTTTGGGTTAAGGAATGCCCGGAAGGATCGGAGAAAGCTTAGTCAAGGCCGAGAAACGGACCAAATGACATAGCCGGGAAAAATGGGAGGAAGTAGTCGAGCTAAACTAGCTGGACAAGCTGAAGTAGCTGAGCTACTAGCTGAACCAGCTGGACAAGCTGACCGGCAGCTCAACCTAGCTCGGTAAGCTGATCGAGTACTGACCCAGGTGGGCGGACTGACAGCTAGGTAAAGATCTAGGTGGGAGCGAGGTAGTGTTGGGTCAAGCTGGTCGAGTGGTAACTCAGGTGGTTGACTGGGAAGCTAGCTAGCCGTGGGCAGTTGGTTATTTGTTCGGCTGGGAAGGTGACCACATGCATCGCGTGTGTGAGGGCGGTTATTTAGCTGAAGGGTCGTGTACCTGTTTGGCCAAACAACGCACCCGTTTGGCTAAGCAACGCATCCGTTCGTCCAGAAGGGGTGACCCTTGGTAAAAGACACCCATCCAAATCCTATATAAGGATGATGGGTGAGAGAGGGAGACACACCACGAAATCCATACACAAGAAAAAAGGGGAGCTTGCCGAGAGACTAAGGCAATATCTAGAAGAGAGATATTTAGCCGAGAGTCCAAGGCAATATCGAAAGAAGAGTTAGCCGAGAGAGAGAAAGGCTAGTTTGATCGTGAAGATCGAACCAAGGAGAAACAGAACGTGGGAATAAGGATCACGGCAGATAAGTGCCTCAATCCAAACGCGTGGCTAAGGTGAGTGCATTATCGGCGGCATAGTACGGATCTAGACTATCGGTTCGCCGGGAAAGTCCTATGATCGTTCGATATGCGCGCGTGGTCTATTTTAATCGCACTACTTGGTTTAATATTCGTAATTGCTTATCGGCCATGGTTAGATAATCCTGGCCGGATATTCATGATAGCCTTACACGGGCGTGGCTAAGTTAGCCGGATGGAAAATGATTGCGGGTAAGGCGAGTGGCTTGGGGAAACGCCAGATTCCGCCAAGACTCGGCTATACGTGAGCAACTAATCCGATCCGGCTAAAGTAAGCAAAACACGCCCAAGGGAGAAACTCTCGGTAAGAAAGAGAGTAACTCGCCTAAGGCACATACCACCGGAAAAGTGAAAAGGTGCAAAGTGAAAAGGTGCGAAGCGAAAAGGTGCGAAGCGAAAAGGTGCGAAGCGAAAAGGTGCGAAGCGAAAAGGTGCGAAGCGAAAAGGTGTGAAGTGAAAAGGTGCAAAGTGAAAAGGTGCGATCAACGGATTACGGATCCGGATACGATCCACAGGAAGAGACTAGCCACGACAATGGTGCATAGGCCGTGAACGGGTATGCACGCATTGACGAGCCGGTCGAGGGAAATTCTCTAACGGTTACTTAGCCATGTGGGGATGGTTGTTTGAATGACTAAGTACCGAAGGGAAGAGTTCATTATTGATTCGGTTAAGTGAATCGAATGGGATCCGGCAAGGGACGCGGTCAAGGTGGACGACCGGACTTATCAGACTACAACCAGAATGCGGTTCAGTGAGTAAACGAATCGTGAATTGGATACGGGTAAGTTCACTACCTTGGAACAAATGGATAGTGACTAGCGTATTACCAGAAGGCTAAGTCTAGAGAAGGTATTGCCTTAGGATGCAATACTTGGACCGTGTCAAAGATTAATCTATAAGCCGTACGGAGGTTTATGGGAACTGTCCAAAGGCAAAAGATGATCGGACCGGACAAGTACTTGATTGGAATTAAATCAAGGGAAAGAAAAGAAAGGTTTAGATTGAACGAATTCCGCTACGTATTAATAAGAGGTTAAAACAGATCTAGTTTTAAAACGGCTAAGGATAGTCGTAAGATAGATTTGTAAGAAAACCACCTAAGGAGATATTTGGTTTAGAAACGGGTATAAACCAGGGGGTTCGGCCAGACAACGGCCCGAACTGGGAACGCGTCGTCCGCGGCCTAGGATGGCCGGGACGGGGTGTTTCACCCTTCGCCTCGTCTAGAAGAACAGAGGTCTCACCAAGGTGATCCTATCTTGAGAGGACGAAAGTCGAGCCGAGGCCGAAACAATGATGTCTTTTAACCAAACTGAGACCGCTACGAGACTGATCGACCCACCTTGAAAGACCAAACCCATCAAAATACAAATGGGCCGAGATACCAACCTTTCATCAACTTGCGGGCCGAGTTCAAAGCCCAGATCATTGATCGCCCTAACTTAAGTCGGTGCCCGCAAGAAGCAAGAGGAGATATTCAAGCAATTCTTTGTGGAGAACCTCAGCAGAACCACTTTTGATTCAACTCTGAGGAATAAAAGGATGCTGTGAAGTGCCAATTCTTTGTGGAGAAATTCGGCGGAACCACACTCGATTGGTTTTCACAATTGGAGGCGCCCTCAATCGGTAAATACACTGAGCTCTCGACCCAATTTCTCAAGCGCTTCACGATGTTCATCAAGTAGAAAACTTGAAACGCCGACTTGTGGGCCCTCGAACAAAAAGAGGACGAACCCTTACGAGACTTCATAAACCGATTCAAGTCAATAGTGGCTCACTGTACCATTGACGACGACGCGGCAATCAAAGCTCTATACAAATCGACCTGGTATTGATTGCCCTCTCACAAGGAGATCAAACGCAACCGACCTCTCACTCTGGAAGATGCTTTACACAAGTCATATATATACATCGTCGAAGAGGAGTAAGACGCTGCCAAAGATAAACAATACGCCATCAAGCACTATTACTAGTTCGGCACTCCAAAAACAAAAAGCTCACCGAGCTCGTTTTCATCACATATGTATTATGAACTACAAATGGCTTGATCCCTCCTTCGATTTGTAGGCAGCCCACCTCAAGTTCAGCTATGATTTTAAGAAAATCTATTTTTCTAAGTATTTTTTAGCTGAACTCAAGGAGTTCGCCAAATTCGTACAGTTCAAATATTCAAGTTGAATTCAAGCAATTCGCCGAACTCGTACAATTTGTACTTTTAAGCCAAACTCAAGAAGTTTGCTGAACTCGTACAGTTCAAATACTCAAGCCGAATTCAAGCAATTCGCCGAACTCGTACAGTTCATACTTTTAAGCTGAACTCGTGCAGTTTGCCAAATTCAAACAGTTCGAATCTTCAAGCCGAATTCAAGCAATTCGCCGAACTCATATAGTTCGTACTTTTAAGCTGAACCCAAGCAGTTCGCTGAACTCGAACAGTTCGAATCCTCAAGCCGAATTCAAGCAATTCACCGAACTCATACAGTTCGTACTTTTAAGCCAAACTCAAGCAGTTCGAATCTTCAAGCCGAATACAAGCAATTCGCCAAACTCATACAGTTCGTACTTTCAAGCCGAACTCGAGCAGTTCGCCGAACTCGAGCAGTTCGCCGAACTCATACGTACAGTTCGTACTTTAAAACTAATCCCAAAAAGTCGAACTCGTATAGTTCGCACTTTAAACCATTACAGTTTTACACATCGACGTCCTGGCCAGACGATCGATAGCATTCCTCATGCAAACATAAAAAGCCGAGATCCATCTCGCCAGCATCCTCATGGTGCTATGGATAACACACCATCCATGTTAAGTTGGGACCAGTCCTGCACCAAGTTCGCTCTCAGATCATTCCAGCTAAGTAAGCTGAGTCCGTTTCGCACACTCCGATTCGATCTGAGAAGACATGGAGTATCTTAAGACGAGCTCCCTACGCACTCCTATGCTGAGCTCCATGGTAAAGCTGAACGTTTTCTCTCGCAAAATTAAGTCGATTTCTCAACAATCGCAAATTAATAAGTTGATTTCTCAACAATCGCAAACTGATAAGACGATTTCTCAACAATCGCAAACTGGTAAGTCAATCTCTCAATGATCGCCAATCTCGAATAAGTCGTAGAATCGAGTTCATCATCTACACCCAGGCTAAGACCGTATTATGTACGCCCCCAATTTTGTGTACGGTGAACTCGAGAGGATCGTATCATCTTACGACCTCACAAAAGTCGATCTCGCTTTCACCACAATTAAAACATCTTAAGCCGAACTCAAGTTCGCACTACAGTCAAAATCGACTAATTAAAAAGGCTGATCTCAATTCATACCATGATAAAAGGTTTCATGAACTTTGCCGAACTCGTATTCAATATTCTTTCGCCGAACTGAGGGGGGACTTATTGTTGATGGTGTACTCCGCACCCCCGGTTTAACACTGTTTGAACCGAAATCGGCCTAATTTATCCTGGTTTACGATGGTTCGAATCGACCAGTAAGAAATTGTGATATCTGCCTCCAGGCCCATTAAGCCCCACACTCTAAGTCGGCACCGACCTCCGAGATTTATGGAATATTTCATTATCTCAAAGGGAAAAGGAAAACCTTTGTATGGGAAAAAAGATATTTTATATTATCCCGATCTGAGAAGAAAAATAAAATTATCCAGTTTTGGCCGACATAAAACCTTATAAATATAGGAGGACTTCTTCATTCAAAGATGATCCCTACAACTCATTAGCAAAACCTAAAAGATTGAGAGCTCCGACTTCATAGCTTTTAGTCTCTTTAGTTCTTTGTTTATCCGATCAACAACCTTGTAACTTCGCCGAGCTTGATCTAATAAAACAAGATTCTTATCACTTTCGACGAGCTACAGACGACAGTGCCACTGGAATCTATTGTGTGCTGCAGTATTTTTGAAAAACCATAATCGCCTCAAAATCCCCCGTTCTGCCTTTGATCGTTAAATTCATGTTAATGATATTTTCAGTGTTGGCGAGATCTTTTTGGAGATAATCTTTATCGTGAGCCTTTCTCTTTGCTTCTTTTATGAGCTTCACGATGTCTGAGATGGTAAACTCTTCCACTTCTTTTACGGTTAATGGGCACATACATATCCATGTATGCCATTACCGTAGTATCCCTCGGGAAAAGGTGGATCCATTACGTTTCGTATCCCTATCGATAAACCCAAAACTGTGACTCCATCTTTATCTAGACTCAGAGCTTTGACTCTTGACTTCCACAAATAAGTTGCTATAACTTCGAAAGTAGTGAGTGTCTTTCTCATCAGAGAAGTCGTACTCTTTCAATGTAGTTTCTTTCAATCTTTCTATGCTCTTGGTTCTAATATTTATTTTTTCAGTTACCTGATTACATATATAAAAATGGGTAAAGTTAGAATTATAATTGTTAGAGTTAAAAAATAAGAATAAATAAATAGCCGATCTAATATTCTTTTAATTGCTAGAAAAATGTATATTTTTTAATATATATATATATAAATAGCTCTATCAATACCAATAAGTCATAATCACAATAGTTTTTGGCAAAAAAAAACATTTTGAGATTTTATTTGTAGATCACGTGTAAATAAAATAAGATTAAAAAAAAACTAATAGAGTAATAGTTATTTTTTTTTTTTAAATCTCTTTTTATTATTATTATTTGGTTTCCAAGTAAATTTTGTTGCAACCACCGGCCCACTTGCTCATTCTTAATTATGTTTAGTTTTATTATTTAACTACTCCTATATCTATTATTTTTTTTCAATATCTTGATGAATTAATTTATAATACATATAAATATATCTATTTTAAAATTATTTAGCTAGCCATATATCTCTCTCAATTATGTTGGAGATCATATTCGACGATCTCTTGAGCTTTTAGATTTCTGAAGTTCTTATTGTATTCTATATTGATTAGCTAGTCTTTCTGACGACCTAATAATCCATGTAATCTTCAAGTTCCGGCTTCATTAATAATAAATTCTCTTAAACTTCAATTTATTTCTAGCGAATCCTATCAAAACTGCCTCATCAGTCAACCCCACCAACTTCTGGCTATATATATTATTATATAACCTATGAACATTCTATATTTTATTTATTTTTTTGTCGCTTAGATAGTTAGAACGGTTCGGAGATCTAAACTGGGATACCGAGTTTATAAAAGTAATATCCACTGGATAGATACAAACACTCTTTACTAATTTATCTGACGTTGTGTTATTTGCGCATAAAATGAGCGAGATTAAAAATATTATATATTATATAATTTTCATTTTAGATGATTATATGTGTTTTTTATTATATTTGTGCATCTTTGAAACGTTGTGGATAAATAGAGATGGTTTACAAAAAAGGTGGGGTTTTTATTTTTTAAAGAAAAAAGTTACCAAACAAAACAAAAACAAATGGTCCATGAGGAGAGTTTTGTTTTTAAGTCTCCGGACATTTGGTCCAAAATCATTTGTTGCAACATTTGGAATAATGAAATTAAAGTATATATTTATGATATATATACTTATGATATACCTGAAATTTCTCTTACTGATGGACCAGTGCATCCTAATTACTTTTTTTTAACAATCGTTTTATGTCTGATATATTATGGTTTTTACTCTTTTTAAGTCATGATATAAGTCCGTTTTATAGAGTCTTTCTAATATTTCGTTGTGTTTTAGATTTTTTTATAGGTCTTAGCACGTTTGGAGCGTAATTGGAAGTATTGAAGCTTTCTGGAGCAGTTTGGAGCATGGCTGAAGTTCGTGTTGCTGAGTATCTGATTTCACGTCAAGCATCGATCGATACCCCCTGGTATCGATCGATACCCATCGCAGCATGACAAGACACGCGACTTTTCCAAGAGCTGAAGAATTGCATATTTGCCCCAGAAGTCTTTAATAATTGCAAGAAGCCCCAATTCGTGATCTAGGTTATATATAGGAATTTTACAGCCACTTTTAGGCTATGCTTTTTATACTTTGATTTTACTTTGGTTGAGAGAAAAAGTCTGAATCTCCCTTCGTCCGAGATCAGATCTCAAAACCTCTTGTTACTATTTCTATTTTATTGATGATTTATTCAGTTATGTTGATTGTTTCATTCTCCATGTCTGAGTAGATCCACTTTAGGTTCAGGGTTCTCATAAGGGTTTTCTCTGAATGCTAGGTTGATTATCTGTTTAGGATTCACCATCTGAATTAGCTCTTCGCCTTAGGTTGTGTTCAAAGCTAATTCTAGGTTGACGAATCTGGAACTTAGATCTTAGGATAATTGATTAGGCACGACAGTGCGATTAATTACCTGATAGAACCTAGGTGAGCAAATTAATTACTCGCAAAGAGATTTGGTTTAATTGATTTGTGAACACATCAAACCTGATATTAAAGCTGATTTAGACTTTAGGATTCGCAAAGAGATTTGGAATTCCTAGGATTTAGATTAACATAGTTTTCGCAACGAGAGTTGGTTAGCTATATTTTAGTGATTTGAGTTCAAGAACCTGCATTAATCTGAATCTTGTTAGTTAATTTAGCTGCATTCATTGATTTCCTGAGAAATACTCTGGACCTATATTCTCTCCATTGATTTACAACACTTTTAATTTACGTAATTGCTTTCAATACCATTAATCACTTAGCGTAATTCAGCATCTATAATCTATTGTGTGTTTCCTTGAGTCTTTGTAGATTCGATCCCTAGCTATACTACGACTACTGCTTTAGTACTGTTAGGGTATTAATTTGAGCATATCAATGCCTAATGAAATTTCTTTCTCTTTTTTTTTCAAAATAAAAGTCATATTGTGGAAATCTCATTGATCCAATGTTTATTAATATTTCTACACCAGTAGGTATGAAGTTCGATTCCCGGAGAATGCAAATTAAAGGAGAAAATTTTATAGAAGATTTTCAGCGCAGTGCAAATAGAGTCATTCGTCGTGGTCCAGCGTGCCAAGGATTCAATAAAAAAAAAGGAAAGCCGAAGGGAAAATAGACCTATAGAGAGATTATTTAGAGCATTCATAATCTCTTCCTTGAACTTAATCATTGCAGCTTTTGGCAACGTAACCATGACTTGAACTCAGGGCCGACCCTGAGAATTTGGGAGTTTAAGGCAATTTAATAGAAATTTTAATAAATTTTTTATATATAATTTAAGGGTCAACTATTCATATATATTAACTCAGTAAAATTTAGGGGACCAAGGCGCCCAAAATCGGCCATGCTTGAACCCCTCCGACCATCGCCGCTCGCATGAACATATTTATAGCGTCCCGACTGTCCCTACATGTGGGCCCTACGTTCTCTCTCGGTCTGTGGGCCCCACCCTCGTCTGACAGCCGGTGCGCTAGTCCGGAGGGTTAGCAAGTCTTGTTTACTTACCCTACAAATCATCACGTGATTTTTTCTCATGTTTTGTGCTCACTCGCACGGTACCGCGAATCAATTTCCGGTAGGTCACCCATCCTTAAATTGCTCCAGCTCAAAGAAGCTTAAATATCTATGTATGCGCACATAAATAAGAAACGGACAAAGAACATTGAGGTTGATCTAGAGTATAACAAAATGCATCAAGCTTGCAATATAGGAAGGTTTGTGGTTTCCCCGTCTTCGTCTATGCAATTGCAAAGAGTCATAAGTTGAATCCTTTGTTTTTCTTTTGAGTAACTCAGAAACAGAGAAAGTTTCAAGTCGTATGGTTAGAATACTTTTTCTCTACAAAAGCAAGTTTTGAGTACAAATTTAGGGTTTTAACCATAATTCATCATCTGAGACTATTTCATATCCAAATGTATATAAGACTTAATGAGATTTAGTGTGATGGCAAATGCTTAACTGTGTTTCCTTCACTAAAGGTGGAATCTTTGGCCAAACATATTCTGCTTTTCAGATTACAAGAATTGTCCTACTATCTCACATTCCTGGCAACTGAAACAGAGCAAAACGAAAAACTATATAGCAAATCTCAATTCACAGTTATACTTTTACCCTCCTTCCATTTCCAGAAGCATGGCCGAGCTGTAGGATGTTAGTGGCTCAGGCGGTATCAAAAAAGGCGAATTCTTGATGCAGCAGTCAAGCCTCTTCGAGTCATTTTCAAAAAGTTCCTGGCAATTATTCTCCAATCACGTCTCTGAATCTTCTGCTTCTTCTTCAATTACAGTCGGGAGCGAACCTTCTCTGCTGAAACCGGGGTTTAGGAACTTGGCGACAAAAGTCCATAGCTTATAAACATCCTCAAAATTTGACAAGAAGCTGAGAGAAGCTGTGACAACCTCAAATCTCACAAACCCATTTTTTCCACCACGCTTACCAGCTTCTCTCTGTAGATGCAAAGAGCTATCTTCCTTGATCCTAGCGCCCCCACGATGATTCCTCGGGGTATCCATTATGCGTATGTGACTTAAGATACCAATACCAAGAGATACACCTTCTCTCTCAGCCAGTTTTAGAACAACCTCTGGACTTACAAACCCTTTGCTTTTGTCTTTTACATTGAAAGCAACCGCTGCTCCTCTTTCATACTTTATCTTGGGGCCATAAATCTGCACAAGATTCATGGGTCTGCTGCTACCGTCACCGCCTGATTCAGGCACTTTCAGTTGTAGCAAAGAGATCACAAGCCAGTTAATCAGAAATCTGAGTCTAGTTGTGGTTTTATTAAGACCTAACATATTCACATGATCGATATGGCTGCAAACAATCTCAGGTTCCCTTCTGTCCCAATCATCCTCATTTGGGTTTTCACCATCACTTTCGTCATATACACTGGCCAGAGAAGCTTCACCTTGGTCCAGACTATGACTAACACGGTCCATGTTAAACGAAACCCATGTGCCTCTGCTCGGTTGTTCATCTTCCACACCCATAAGCCTCCCACCAGTACCCCTTCTTCCCAATAACCTAAACTCGCCTTCCGTTTCTCGTCTAATGGCGTTCTCTTTCATTTCTGAGGAAATCTTGGAGGATGAGCTATTTGATCCAAAACCAGACCCTGCGCGAAACACAATGTTACAGCCGTTTCCTTCCTGTATCTCTTGAATTTGGAAATTATTAGAGTTCCTCAGATTCCGTGATGGGGTTGAGTTTGCCTCTTGAGTAACGGACATAACTGCAGCATCAAACGAGAGGACATCTTTACCATCATACATAGGACTGCTGTAACTCTTTGCTACCAGTTTTGGTGATTGCTGTTTGCTAGTGAACCAAAATGGTGGCAACAGAGAGGCGATCTTATGGTGGTTCAAATGACCCGCACGATCAGACCCTAGTGGACTTTGACCCAAGTCGATCCAAAACGAGTTATCGGATGACTCATCTTCGCTGAAAGCTGGGCTTTTCATCAATTCTCCAACTGAAACGCTTTCATTTTCTTCAAATATGGTACTACTAGTCCCATCTCTATCAGAGATGCTATCTTCTAAGAGCTCTGTCTCAAACACATCCCTCACTTGAGCTGAAGTGTATGCACCAGAGAATACCGGCATCTGAGCTCCTTTACGAGCAATTTCCGTGGTGGCGGCTTTATCACCATTTGTACCAACGTGATGATCTTCAACACCAACCAATTCGTCCAAACCATCTATCGAATCACTGAGATATAACGGATATTGAGGTGTGATCTTCACTATTCCTGATCCTGTTTTCCCAGACTGACTCTGAAGATTACCCATCACCGACTTCTTAATCAACAGGCAACCAAAACCTGTAGGATCATGCCCAAATACCTTGTAGAACGATGTGATGATAAACTCTGGTCGAAACAATGATAACCCGAGTGAATCCATATCTTTGGGACCTAAAGAGCCAGCATCAAGCAACACATGCCAGTTGTTCTGCTGAGCCAAAGCCATCCACTGGTAAGAGTACTTAGAACCCGTAACTCTAGACTGCGCAGGAAACACAAACAACCCAACCGCGGAATCCTTTTTCTTCCTCTTCTTATGAGACAAACGCTTCTTCAAATCCGTGGAACACAGCTTCAAGGTTGGCCATTTAAACCAAGCGTTGTAAGCTTTAGCGCCTTTCTCTCGTGCAGTTTGAGCCATCCAATTCACAGACTGGCTCTCGTGATCGAACATTGTCAGAAGCCGCTTATTCGTATGGAAAGGGTAAGACTCCGCAAGCAACTTAAACGCTGAGCCTCTACTCACAGTGAAAACAAGACCATACTCACTCTCAGGGATATTCAGATAATCCATTATCCTAGTCTTGAGATCATGTTCCACGGTTCCACTCTCAGCTCCACCGTAAAGCGCATGGTTACTCAAATTCGCAGTAATCTCAGAGAGACTAAACGTACAAGAATCCCAATAATGCAGAGTTTGAACATACGAAAAGAGACCAAATCCGCAGTAATCAAGACATACCTTTGAATCTGATAAGTGAGCATACTCATCAGATCTCAGCTGATCCACTTTCTCAGATGTCTCATACTTTGGGTACATTGTGAGGAACTTGTTGAAAGCTTCAAGGAGCTCAGGAATGGCGTCTTCTGACTCGAAATCGCGTTCTGCGGCTAAAGCGGTTGCGCGTAGGAACTCGCGTTGCGCGTGGAGCCTAGCCAAGGATCTAGAGCGACCCAATCTCTCATCTTCTTGATTCTCTCTCTCGATATCTTGAGATTTGAAGAGTGACCCGTTCTCAGATGCTTCTTCGAGAGCTTCTCTAAGCTTATCTTCGTACAATTTCCGAAGCATCGAAGTTTTTCTTCTGACATCGATTGGTGAATCAGACTCATTACCTCTCCTCCTGCTCTTACTCTTGTCTAAGATCAGAGCAGCACAGTGGTGAATTTGCTTCCACAGAGGAAAATGCATTAATCTTTCAGGGAAAAAAAAACGAAAGCTTTAGGAGATTTAGCAGAGGATGGCAACAAAAAAAGATTTTTTTTTTCTAGCCCATAAGAAAAACCCTAAAAGTGAACGAATTGAGAAGAAGATCTTGAAACAGATCAAGAGTGCCTCTAAAAACGGAAACTTTCAGTGAACCCAGAAAATTATAAATTAAAAGATTAAACGAATTTCACGGAAGAAAAGAACAGAATTCCAAAAGGAGAAGGAATCCAAACAAGAATTCAAAAACAGATCCCAAAATTTTGTATGAAAAAAAATCAGAAAACCCCACTCTTGTGAAGATGATGAATTTGTGAAGAAAACATTCAAAATAAAGGAGCTTTTTTTGTTTGTTGTTTGTTGTTTTTTTTGGAAGATTAGATAATAAATGCAAAGCTGACTCCTTTCACCACCAATCTCTCTCGTTTCATTTACTACGACACTCTCTCTCTCTACTCAGTCGCTTTTCTCTCTCTCTAGCCTTCCTTTGCAGTTTCGGTCAAAAAAGGCATTGACTTTTTTTTCACAGAAGCAAGAGAGAGTAGTGGTGAGTGGGGTGACTCCTCCTGCGTTAGGGTTTTCAGCTAATTAACCTCAATTTGTGTAATCAATCTCTCTTCGATTAAAGATCTCTCCTTAGCTCATTTTATGTATTTATGATAGACTGTAGTTTTAAACAGTAAATGTTGAACATGGATTTCAACTAGTTTAAATAAATAACAAAAAGAGGATCGAAATCTCGCTTTCGTCGAAGGTCGACGAGTTAATCGGAAAACAAAAGAGAACTAAATAACTAAAACCGGTAAACTCGGAATTAAAAATCTCTTAGGTCTCGTGAATGAGTTAGTATAATAACTTCTTCGAATGGCAAAGACTTGAGATTTGGCGATTTTTTTTTTCGGATTTGATAATGATAATTATCTTTTTTTCGGCGAATATTTTTTTTTCATTTATTTTGGAGTTTGGTGCTGACTTAGTAGAATCAAGTTTAATGGGTCTTGGAGCCGGTAACATAGTTGCGGTGGGCTGATTTTTCGGTGGTTATAAACTTTTGTCAACCAGAATTAATTGGGCCGATCTCAAATTAAACTGGATGTGCGAAACTTATCACTAACAATAAATTTGTGTTTATTTTAATTAGAAAAAACCAAAAAATTACCAACTTTTTAAATTAATGAAACATAATTTTGTTCGACCAAAAAAAACATAATTTTGTCGTATTTTGTGCCTTTAAAAAACGTATGAATTAGTCAACTCTGCCAGTAAAGGAAAAAAGTAATTCGTTTGTGAAAAGAAAAAATTACTGTCCAGTAACTCAAGTTTATGATTATCTTTTTTTTTTAATTGGTAACTTAGCATTATAAATTATAATTAGTATATGTTTATAGTCAATTTAAGAAAGTAAAAAAGGCTCTGATTAGATATGTTTAGGAGTGTTGGGTGAGCCGACCAAATGTGTATATGCGTATTAAATATGTTCGGTTGAGAAACGTGGGAAGATTCTTGCTCCTTTTAAACTCCACATTTAAGAAAAAAGATTTGCAGAATATTTATTCGAATTGCTAAAAGAATTCTTCTACCTGTTATAATTAGTTTTTAATTCGGAACAAATTGACAACTTAAAAAGGTCTATCTATATAAAAAAGAAAAAAAATATTTCTTTTAAGAAACAGAGGGATTATTATTTTTCTAGCCATTTTTAAAATGGATTAACCCATATATGATTTTTAAAAAGTTTTATCTTAGTACATATTTGAGATTTAAAATCTGAAAGAATAATCAAAATAGGCTTCTTATGAATAAGAAATAAACTAGATTATAAACCTGCGATCATGTAGAATAATTTTTTTGTAATATATAAAATATAAAAGGGAAATAAAAACTAATTTAAATGTTATTGATTCAAATATGTTTAATTTATCATTTTTAAGTTTATAATAGATTTAATAAATATTTTGCAACATGTTTAATAACTTTTTGGCAACATGTTCAATTTCTTTTTTCTAAAGGTGTTTTGAAACAGATTCAAAAAATGTTTTTGTTTTAATAGTATAGATACATGGGAAAATATGAAAATAATCAAAATTTTATATTAAAATTAAGAAAATAGTACCAAAATAGTCTAAATGTATACCCTAAACTTCAAATTGTAAACCATAACCCCTAAACCTTGATATTTTAACCCTAAAATCTAAAGAAATGGCCATTTCTTTAATTTTGAGAAAGTTACTCTACTTTTATAACTGGCATACTAAAGAGTTGTTACTTTATCCGTTAGAAACAAAAGAGTTAACTTGTCAAGGAGCTTGAACACAAGCAACAAAAAACAAAACAGAGAGAGAGAGAGAGGGAGCTTTAAGATTTTCCTCTGAAACTTCTTCTAAAGCCCACTTTGGCTCCTTCGACGCTGCCTTAGTCTTCCACCGATGCTATCTGGATTAGGTTCGAGAGCCGCTTTCCACTTACTTCTAGTTTCTCGAGTATTCACCGAGTTACCTCCAGTCTCTGTCTCATTGCCTAGGACCTCAACATCGAGCGCAAGAAGAGTCTGACTTTCCCCAGGAAGGAAGTAACCATCAGCTCTTGTAACCAAATTCACGTTTTGTTCTGTCATTTCTTGAATTCTTGGAAGATCATCAGCAATGTGGGCACATGAATGTTCTTGTTTATCCTGCTTTGACGGCTCAAGATCATCCACAGAAGGGAAGAAGAAGCTCAGTGACCTTCTAGCTGAATTCGGATTCTCGTTCGTGTTTTCATCCTCCTTTTTCTTCAAGGGATCACCATTCTGATTTTCCATTTTCTGAAGCTTTAGTACTTCTTCGGGGAGAACATCATCATCAGCAATGTTGGGAAGTGATTTTGCTTCTTGAAAGGAAAGTGATCTCTTTGCAGAAGCTTCGTTTGGGTTGGAATCATCAGTTTCAGCCTGTTTGGTTTGAATCAGATAATGTGCAACAGACTTATATCCGAGTTTAGCTATCTGGGAACAATCAAAAGAAAGAAATCTTCAGCTCTTGACACTTTTCAAAAGTCGAGAAACGCAAGATATTGCAAATGAATGATTGAAAGAACAACACACCCTTCTGTAAATCGGGCCAGTTGGAACCCATCCTTTATGATTCCGGCACAAACTGCAATTGCAAATCCCCCGACAAACAGGGCAAATCCAGTTTGGATTCTCGAGAGCTTCAAGCACATGTTCCCCATATCTATTCATCAACAAAATAAACACATTCAATACCAACAACAAAAAACTCCATTGCTAGTGATCTTACACAAATGTGTTTGAGAAGAAAAAGGAGAGTACTCACCTCATCAACAAACAATCGCCACAGAATTGTCCTTGGACCATGTCGCATTCGCTGCACTGTGTGCGATGACCAAGCGTTTTCTGCCTGTAAAACACAAACACACACTGAAGCATTAAGCAATTTCACTTCGCAGATTTGCAATATCAAATTCTCTCATGACAAAGACACGCATGGGTTTGGTTTACATGTCTGAATCGGATTCAGATTTCTGCGTAAAGAGGGACTACAAAACACACACTGAAGCATCAAAGGAACTTCGTTTCACAGATTTGCAACATCAAGTTCTCTCTCACGACAAAAACACACATGAGTTTGCCTCACTTTGTCTGGACTTCAGAGTAAAGAGAGACTAACCTGCATTGGTGACAAGTTTTACCCTTAACCGGATCATAAATCCGTTTCCCATCCTTGTCGTATCCATCAACGAAACAGGTCCAGCTTCGTTCTGTGTTCCCAAGCAGCTCCTCATGTTCCTCTGTGTAAACCTCGAGCCTTGGGCCTTCACCAATCACCACACCCTCTCGCTTAGATTTCTTCCCCTTCACATTGACGCCCTCACTGTAGATAACAGGAGTTGTGTTCTCCAATCTGACGATTGACAGAGTAAGAAAAATCAAAAATTTCGACTCAGAAACCCTAATTACTCCCTCTTCCAAACAGAGAAATCGCAAACCCTAATTTTTACTGAAACTCCCCAAATTCTTCTTTCAAAAACTAATCTTTCAAATTGAGAACTCGTGAACCCTAATTTCTATTCTTCTGGTAATACCCTAATCTTTCAGACAGAGACGGAGAAACGAAGAGATTTTTACCGAGAAGATCGCCGGGAGGGCTGAAGCGGAGGAGTCGACTTCAGAGCCGGGCTAGAGTGACCGAATTTCCTTTTGACGGGTCGGGTCTCGGATTTGAGTTTTCGAGCGAGATTCAAGATGCCAAGATTTTGCATCCTCTGAAGATTCTCTTTGATTCTCTCTTCTCTGCATTGTTCGTAAAGAGAGACCTTTGGGTTAACTTCGACTAATGGATTAGGGTTTGTTTTGGGTATTGAAGCTTCCGTTCCAGTTCTCATGGCGAGCATGATGATTATGACTCCACTGGCTTCAGATTTCAGATTTCAGATTTCAGAGATCTCTCTCTCACTGTTATGGAGAAAATATTATTTTTTCCAAAGAAGTGATTTTTAATGGAATGTTACAGCAACGGTCGGATTATTTGTTTGAATATATGGAGGAAATTGGGGAATTGTGATGGAGGGTTATAGGCTTATTATAGCTTATAGCTTCAATACTCTGATATGATGGGACTTATAATCATTTTTTTAAATTGCAATACAGCTAAATAATAGTGGGAATATGGAAAGTTGTAAAGTTTTTTTTTGGGCAATTCTACAAAATAGCACCAAAAAACTTAATGTTCAATAATTTAGCACCCAAGGGTGAAAGTCACAAAATTAGCATTCATTAAAGGAAAAAGACTCATTTAACCTTGAATACAGATTTGATTATTCGCGACACCATTCTTCATATCGTCGGAAAAACTTTCTCATCTTCATCTCGCCGACAAATTGTTCCCGGAGTTATCATTCCCTGATCTCGAAGCTTTCCCGACTCCATTCTCTGATCTCGAAGCTTTCCCGACGCCATTCTCTGATCTCGAAGCTTCTCATAGCCCAAAATCGAGGTATTTTATCTTCTTCGATCAAAAATCTAAAATCCTCTTCCTCGAGACCTTACTCGACCAGTTACTGTAACTCGCATTACGATAACTAGCCCAAACTCGATTTATAGATTTCGTTCATCTTTGTCTAGCTTCGATTTTGTTTCCTAATCGCATGTTAAGTGTCTGATTTCTAATCGATTCAAAATTAGATTCGATTAGAAATTTGGGGTTTTGGGATGTCAACAATTGTTTGGGGATGTCAACAATTTGGGGTTTCGTGATGTTTCAGGATGTCTTGAATCTTAAAAGAGTAAGAAGAAACTCATGGATGGTTTTGTGTTCTTAAATCACTTGTTTTGATTTAGTCTAATATTGGTTTCGAAACTGGTTTTTATTGATTAGACCCAAATGTCTTGCAGGATTGTTAACCTTCGTTAAAGAACAATCAAGCAACAACCTGTTAGTTCATCAAAACATCTAATTGGCTTTGACTGGAAGACTCTATCTTGTTGGAACACAATGAACGCGAATAGAGATGAACTATCTGATTCAAAAGAGTCTTTCGTATCGAAGCTGGCCAAGCTCTTCCAGACATTTGAAGATGGGTTCAGTATGATCAATAGTCGCTTGACAACAATAGAGGAAGTTCTGGGAATAAACGAGAATCCTACTACACGTCAAGAAAAAACAAATGATGAAGGCAATTTCTCACAAACAGATGGTTTGGATCAGATAAATATCTGTAGCCAGCCTGGGGACAATACGAATGACCAGGTAATGTTCTGAAGTTTTCGTTTCGTTTCAAACTCTCTGAAATACTTCCGAAATGAATAAATGATGAAAACTGATCATTTCTTGGGAATGAAACGTATTTCGGAAGATATATAACGTATTTCGGAAATACTTCCGAAATAAATAAATGATGAAAACTGATCCTTTCTTGTGAATGAAACGTATTTCGGAAGATATATAACATATTTCGGAAATACTTCCGAAATAAATAAATGATGAAAACTGATCCTTTCTTGGGAATGAAACGTATTTCGGAAGATATATAACATATTTCGGAAATACTTCCGAAATGAACAAATGATGAATACTGACCCTTTCGGAACATATATAACTAATTTCAGAAATACTTCCGAAATGAACAAATGATGAAAACTGATTCTTTCTTGGGAATGAAACGTATTTAGGAAGATATATAACTTTGTTTTTATTACTTGAATTTTAAACATTTAGGTAAAAAAGTCTTCCTAAACCCTGTATGAAATGTATATCCAGCCTATTGCAGAAGATCTGACTCAGATCGGATCGTCTTTGGATACACCACCATATCCAAATGATTATCGGGGTCATCATGTAAGTTTGGAAGATTTATCTATAAATCAAGAAGTTCTTGTATGTCACAGAGGCTGCTGGCGTAGAGGATCTGTAAATACGATTATTAAGAATGGAAAAGTCTCTGTCCTCATTAAGCATACACTAGAAATCTTCCAATTCAACATTGAGGATATATTGGTTCATAGGGGATGGGTAAAATTGTCTGATCAATTATTCAGAATAGTGTTCAAAAAATTCTGTTACCCAAAAGATGGATCTCACTGAAACTCAATTTATGATTTTACAAATTTTAGGAAACACAAACACAGAAGGTGAGCCAGACACATGATTCAACCCGACAAGGAGATTCAACTGTTGATGTAAGATTTCTAGGTTGTATATTAAACGCAAATGGTCGAATTTTCCTTAACACATATGATTGTAATGTTCATAAAAACTGTTTTGTTTTTGTAGTCTGATGCAGATCCATTGGCTCAGAACAAATCCTTTTTTAATACACATTCTGAGACTCACATACAAGTGGGTGCTGCTGTGGAGGTAAAATCTAAAGATGGCGGATGGTTTCCAGCAACCGTAACAGAGAAATCAACAAACGAGGGTGTTGATATATATACTGTGGAGTACTCAAAACTTTTTGTGGATCAAAAAACGAAACTGAAAAAAATCATGGAGAGTGTCAGGAAGGAACAGATTCGTCCTCCATTGCCGGATATCGAAGGAAGTTGGAAGGGTCCAGAACTATTGGACTACGTCTACGTCTTTTTTAAAGGCGGCTGGTGGAAAGCCACAGTGGTTAAAATAATGACCTACAGAAGATACGGTGTTGAAATTTTCTCTGACGAACAAGTCAGAGATTTTCAGCTTCAAGAACTCCAGATTTACAAGGAGTGGGTGAATGGTGCCTGGGTTTCTCAAGTAGAAGTACAGGTATTGTTTCTTCAAAACGTTTCATAAAACATTTAAAATAAGTTGCTTGGGGCATTCTTGAATCGTCATTAACCATGAATTGTGGTATGCTATTAATTAACTTTTTTTATGTTGGTCAAATGAGAAGGAAGAAAAGGTGGAAGCATCAAAGAAGAAGGCTAGTGTTGCTCCTAAACAAAGGAAAAAAGCTGAAACCAAAAAACAGAAGAATACTCGGACAACAAACAAGAATGTTCTTGTAACTCATCAGAAAAGAAAAGTAGATGAAACTAAAAAAGATGATGACCTCTTGGTTCGAGCTAAGAAAAGAAAGGCGGCAGCGAGTCCTAATCTTTTACAAAAGTATGATGATTTGCCAATAGATAACCTTGCGTTTCTATTGCGAAATGTTCGGAGAAAGAAAAGATCTCCGTATCAATCACCAAACAACCCGTTGTTATGTGTAACGCCTCCAGTACATCCGGTAATAGATCCATTTCTAACTCCTGACATCAATAAATTTAAAAGGATGGATGATTGGCTGAGAAAAAGGGGAGAAAGGTTAGTATTTATTTCACCTTTCCATTTGTTTCGAATCTTAAAAACTTGTTACTCCCCTAACTTGTTTCATTTAGTTTATGCAGAGTCAAAATCGATGGCCGTCCTGTACTTCCATCATGGTTTACTTTTTTAGAAAATCCAAAAGTGTCTCTGAGCGAACAGGTGATCATTAGTTAGTGATTGTGATGTTAGTTAGTAAACACAAAATTGTTTGCTTGTTTTGTGTTTAAGAAAGCGTTCTTAAAATGATTGTGATGTTCAACGTTTATGCAGCAAATACATGCGACATTATCATTGTTTGATTTGAGAAGGCAGAATTATGAAACATACTTCCATAAACACCATCTCCCTCGAGCTGCATTCATCGAATTATGGTTCTTCAACGCGCTGTCATGCAGCTACGAAAGATTCTTAGAACGTGAGACGGGTCGCAAATTTTTGGGAGGCTTAGTTGAAGTCGTAAATGGGAAAAAACATCCAAATAAAGCCTGGGGGACAGATGTTGAAGTCATCTACGGACTTACCTTTGAGAAGAAGAGCAGTCATTGGATTGGAATGGTAATCAATGTGAAGAAGCAAACAATCACTAGAATCAGTTGTGGACATCCAACAGAGCAAGCTGATTCAGTCTTTACTCATGTGCAACATTTTGCAGGTGGGTATTTAGGCTTGTTAATCATTTGTTAGTTGATAAATTTTAATATCTTAAAAGTTCCTGAAAAACGTTTTTAAATGGTGCAGAGATGATACCCGTTCTAATGTGCATTGCTACAAACAAAGCAATTACTGACAATGAACGAGCTGCTTACAAAGTTGACAAACTAGAAGGGAATAGTATCCCTAAGACCAATTGTGCGGAGAATTGTGCTCTTTTCGTGTTGAAGATGATTGAATGCCATTCAATGGGGATTACAGACATGTCAAAACTTACTGATGATACTTCTGATGACATAAGAAGCAATCTGGCGTGTGATCTCTTTGAAGAGTTGGGTGGTGATATAATCCCAGATTCTACACCTGTCAGAACGTTTCCTTAAAAATGAACAAGATTGTAAACAGCATATTTATGAAACATTTCGGAAAATCAGCCTTTACGCAAAGAAAGAAAGATAAAAAATGATGAAAAATGATCACTTCCTTGGAAATGAAACGTATATAGGAACAATTTCGGAAACTATATAACTAATTTACGAAAGCTTTCGTAAATGAACAAGAAACAGGAAAAGTATGATTTCACTCTTTATTCATGTGTTTTTGTTTGGCTCCGCAAATGTTGAAAAATGAACAAGAAACAGAAAAGTATGATTTCAGTCTTAATTAATGTGTTTTTATTTGGCTCCGCAAACTGATGAAAAATGATCACTTCCTTGGAAATGAAACGTATTTAGGAACAATTTCGGAAACTATATAACTAATTTATGAAATCTTTCGTAAATTAACAAGAAACAGGAAAAGTATGATTTCACTCTTTATTCATGTGTTTCGTAAATTAACAAGAAGCTCTAGAAAAGCTCTAAAAAAAGACTATATTAACTGTTGATTATCATCCGTAAAATGGAGCATAAGATTGTCAGAACATGTGTTTTTGTTATGCTACGCAAAAAACGAAAGATAAAAATGATGAAAAATGATCACTTCCTTGGAAATGAAACATATATAGGAACAATTTCGGAAACTATATAACTAATTTACGAAAGCTTTCGTAAATGAACAAGAAACAGGAAAAGCTCTAGAAAAGACTAGAAAAATTGTCAATCCCTTAAAATGAAACGTATTTAAGAACCATTTCGGAAACTATATAACTAATTTAGGAAAGCCTTCGTAAATGATCAATTAAAGCGCGAATGACAACGGGAGTATTGAAAAGCCTTGAAAAACCCCAAAAGCCCTAACTCCCTATTCTTCATCACAAAAAACACTTCCTCCGACGAAATTCTTCATCCTCACCGAAAGTTTAATAAACGGCGATATCATTGCTCGATATTCTTTCGTCTTATCTCAAATCTTCTCATATCCCAAAAATCGATTTACCGGAGCTTTGACGGAATCGAAGTATCTCTTTTCTCGAAGTTTCTCTTAGCCCAAACATCATCAAGGTAGATTTTCATATCATATCATTGGGGTCATTTGGGGGGGGGGGGGGGGGAGTGTATCATATCGTTAGGTTTTTCGCATCAAACCCTAGAATTTCGTTTCATATCATTGGGATTATCTTTTGTCGGACTTTGACGGAATCGAATTTTCTCATTGCCCAAACATCAAGGTAGATATTTGTATCATATCATTGGGGGTATTTCGTATCATATCATTCGGGATTTCATATCATATCATTTGAGGTGTGGGAGATTTGTATCATATCGTTGGGTTTTTCGCAGCTAAACCTATAATTTCGTTTCTTTCTCAATTTCGGAAGACTTTCTGGAGTTTCCTGTGTTAATTCATCTGAAAAGTTTGTTGATTGTTATAGGAATGTTTTACGAGGAATGTCTATTTTTTTTGTTTTAACAGGTGAACGCACAATGAGTTCGTACAGTCAGAATATCACGCTGCCTAAGCTTCAATTTGCCATAAATAGTGAGCCAAATCAGATTCAAGGGCCTGATATAAACCAGTTTGCACAAATCAAGAACATCAATATAGTCAAAGAAATTATCGGGGATGTACTGTTCCAGAGGATAACGCAAACATTCTTGGGACCGATTCTGAGATTCTGTTCAAGGAAACAGCACATGTCGGGGAAACTTCTCCACGTGATATTGACAAGATCTTTAATCACAAAGAAAAAGAAGGAGTTGTGGTTCCACTTCGGAGCACAACCTATGAGATTCTCAATAAGGGAGTTTCATATGGTGACAGGCTTGAAGTGTGTTGAGTGGAATCCAGAAGAAGAAGAAGAAGAACAGTGTGACTATAACTGGGGAAATTTTCAAAAGGGGCATACAACAAAACAGCTCATTGACGTGCTGCGTAGAACTGACGTGGATTCAGTTGAGGAGAGGTTCTCTCTTGCTATGTTGATTTTGATTGAGAGCCTCCTACTTCAACAATACAAGGCGTACAAGTTCCCCCAACAATTAATCGACAGAGCACAGAATAGAAGTGTTCTGATGAATTATCCGTGGGGTCGAGACGCTTTTTATATACTACTGGACCAGATCAATAAGCGTGTACCTTCATATTTGAACAAGAACTGGTATGATATACATGGATTCCCGTATGCTTTCCACATGTGGATTCTGGAATCTGTGCCTTCATTGCAGACTGCCTTCAGCACAGTAAGAAGTGAAGGGCTGATGTCCCCTTTCCTCTGTGAGAAATACGTTTATACATCAAATCCAAAGATTGTTCAAGTTACGAGCGTTGAAAACGTTCGAGATGTAAGTTCTTTATTTTATTTGATTTAGTTTCGTATTTTAGCTTGTTCACCTCACTGGATTTCTCACTGCATTTCTCAATTTGGGATTCATATTTGATTCTCTGTTGTGCAGCTGAAGGTCCACTGCATTTTACCTCCAATACCAGAAGATCCAGAGGACAATGTCTCGTTGGAAGACAGTGATGATGAGGATTTATATACATTGGTTAATGCTGTCAAGAAGGGCTACAGGATGTCCTCTAAAGATTGGAAGAGAGGAACTCTGGATTTTGTTGATGCGATGGATCAAGTGAACATGACATCTTATCGATTTCCAGACACAGAGACAGCTGGACCATCATCTGATTCTGGAGAGTGTCTCATGTCAAAGTTAAATAATCTCTGCAAGACAGTTGGAGAAGGTTTCAATAAGATCAATAGTCGCTTGACTAAAATAGAGGAAATTCTGGGAATAAAAGAGAATGCTCCTTCACATCAAGAAAAAACAAATGATGAAGGGGATCTGAATCGTAAAGTAAACGTAAGCTCGCAAACAGATGGTTTGGATCAGATCAATATCTGTAGCCAGCATGGGCACAATACGAATGAGCAGGTAAATTTCTCAGGATTTCGTTTCCTTTCAAACTCTCCTTCTTAGAATTTAGGAAAGACTTCTTAAAACTTAGAGTTTTTTTGTTTTTTTTGGTTTTTTTTTTTTTGTAGCATCAAGACAAAGATGGTGATATCTATCCATCTACAAATTCGCCAACTATCCTACATACTGAAATGGAGGAATTGACCCATACACATGGTGATTCACCTGTTGAGTTAAATCTTTATGACCAAACACAGGATATAAATCAAACAAACGATTCGATTGTTGAGGTACAATTTCTGGTTTTGCAAAAATAGAATTTTAAAACATCTAAAAACCTATCTTGTTACAATTTGTGTATTTTCTTAAAATCTTTAGGAAACACCAACAAATGAAATTCGTGCCGATGGCGTAACCCAAACAGTTGAGTTAACCCAAACACAGGAGGATTTACATGTTGATGTAAGGTTTCTTTATTGCAACGTATTTAGGAAGATATATAACTTATTTCGGAAATACTTCCGAAATGAATAAATGATGAATACTGACCCTTTCAGAACATATATAACTTATTTCGGAAGATATATAACTTATTTCGGAAACATTTCCGAAATGAATAAATGATGAATACTGACCCTTTCGGAACATATATAACTTATTTCGGAACATATATAACTTATTTCGGAAATATTTCTGTGTTTTTGAAATATATTTTGAACATTTAGAAAAGTCTACATGAAGGTGTATGAAAGTATCCTAAGACGGTTGTGTGTCTGTAGGCTGGTTCAGAGCCTGTGTTTTCTCCGATACAGTCCTCTTTGTTGAGTCCATCAAAGGATCGAACTTCGTTAGAGGATTGTTTTTTCTCTTGTCCTGATGGAAAAACCCAAACTCCATCATGGCAGCCAGAACAGACGAACATGGCTGATGGAATTATCTTCAACGCCATCAAAGAAGTGAATGATGACCAACAACAGGTAAAAACTTAAACCGAATTTATTGTTCAAATGACCTTAAATTGTATGACTTGCACAAATATGCGTATGATTTTTTTATTTTTACCTTGCTCATGTTTCGCGCATTTGTTCATGGGATTTTAAACATGTATTTTAAAACAATTTAGTAAAGACTTCGTAAACGTGTATGAAAGGTTCCTAAAACCGTTACGTGTTTGCAGATTGAAGAAGAGCATGTGGTTCCAATACAGAATCCATCAGAGCCTGTTAATACCATATTAGGCACAGGTCTTCAGAATGAAGCTGGTCAATACAATTGCTTTTTGAATGTTATCATACAGGTAGCCTTCGTATCATAACCCGATTGGGTATCAATGTCTATAGTATCCAGTTTAAAAGATTTCTATTTGCTGAATGCTAAATTTTTTTTTTTTTGGTATATAAGTCTCTATGGAATCTAAAGATGTTTCAAGCTGAGTTCTTGCGGAGTTCAACAATAGACCACCTCCACGTGGGAGATCCTTGTGTTGTCTGCTCATTGCATGGAATTTTCACTGCTTTAGATGCTGGTTCGAGCAAAACACAAAAAGAACCAGTGGATCCTTCATCTCTCAAGATTGCTTTGCGTAGTTTGAGGCCAACTTTCTTGGATGAGGTAAAAAGAATTAATTTCCGATTTTAAATGTTTATCCTAATATAGAGTAGAGTAAGCTTCTAAACTTGATAAATGTCATTTGGTGGATACACTCAGATGAACGATGCTTCAGAAGTAATGGATTTCATTTTCAAATGCTTTCATGACTCATTTGCTCCGAGCTCAAGCGTGTCTGAACCAACATCTTTGGAGAGCAACTGTACGGGTTCATGGGACTGTGCCACCCGCACATGTATTATCCATTCTCTATTTGGAATGGATATTTTACAGCAAATGATTTGCGACAGATGTGAGCTGAAGTCCAGGCGTTTTAAGTTCACTTCCCTTTTCCATTACATCAACACTATTGCCCTGCAGACCATGAAGGTGTCATATGAGTGTTCAATAGACTTGATTTTTCACTTATTTTATTGGGTAATTAACTGTGGTTTTGCACCACTTTATTATTAATAGGTTAAACACGCTAAGAAATCGTTCGAAGAACTTCTGGATCTTGTGGATACAGACGATCCACTGTCCTGTGATACTGAAGCTGGTGGTTGTGGGAAACGCAACCATGTACACAAATTTCTCAGTACTCCCCCACATGTTTTTACTATAGGTAAAACTCTTTTTTTAGGAGTCTGATGATAGGAAACCTATTTTAGATCACTGCTAAATATATGTCTTAACGCTCTATTTATATTGTGGCTGCCAGTTTTAGGTTGGCAAGATATCAAAGAGGCTGTAGAAGTCATAGCAGCTAATCTTGCAGTATTGAAACCCGAGATTGACATCAGCATCATGTACCGGGGTCTGGAGTCTAAAACCACATATAGCTTAGCTTCCATGGTACGTGTTGTAATTTAATTAACTACATGTTTTCAAACTTAATTTGTGTTTTCCGTCTGGACATTGATCTTTTTGCTATTTCTCTGCAAATCCAGGTTTGTTATTATGGAAAGCATTATCAATGCTTTGCATATAGACATGGCCACGGGTTACGCGATCAGTGGGTCATGTACGATGACAAAAATGTGAAGGTAATAAGACTATTTGAAATACACTTTTGACTTTGAAGTCATATACACTATTCCCACTCATTTAATGTAATATCTTCAGGTGATCAATGGCTGGAATGAAGTAATTTCTAAGTGTGAGAAAGGACGCTGGCAACCACAGGTTCTTATCTACCAGAAATGTGATAAGGCACATGAGGTGGAAGCATCAAAGAAGAATGCTGGTGTTACAAAAAGAAAACAAGCTGAATCCAAGAAAGAGGATGACGCTGTGGAAAATGCTAAGAAAAGGTTGAAGAAAGAAACTTCAAATCAGCCTGAGAACGTTTTCTTAAGACGGACAGCTCGCGAAGTCAAAGTATCTAACGCTAGCAAGACTCCGTACCGTGCTCCAAAAAACCCGGCGTTAAAGATAACTCCGGTGGTAAATCCAGTATTAGATCCTTTCCTCACACCTGATATGAAAAAGATTACAAGATTGTTTGATTGGAAGAACAAGAAAGGACAAAGGTTGGTACATCTTTAAAACTTATACATCGATAATAAGAAATTCTTAGGTGTTACTAACTGGTTTCAACTAATAAATGCAGAATCATGATTGATGGAAAGTCTGTATCAACATCATGGTTTACTAGACTAGAGAATCCGGAAATTCCTATGACAGATGAGGTAATTACTTTAAAAACTGGTTTTACGAAGGCATTCGTAAATGCGTTTGACTCTTTCCTAAAATATCAAAATGCCTGTATCAGCACATTTCAGCAACACTATCAATGTTGGCAAAGAGAAATAATAACTATGCTGCATACTTCCACAACAACCATCTCCCAAGAGCTACATTCATCAACCAAGAATTCTTTGAGATACTGTCATCAAGCTATGAAAGCTTCAAAAAAGCTAAAAAGGATCAAAAAAATCATGGCTTTACAGACGATATTGTTCTAGTCCCGAGTGGGAAGATGCATCCAAATAAAATATGGGGAACCGATGTTGATGTTATCTATGGCATGACTTTCAAGAGCAGCCATTGGATAGGGATGGCAATAAATCTGAAGAAGCGCAAAGTCACGATAGCAATGTGTGGGCATCCGACCGAGGAAACGGATATTGTTCTTGATCATGTGACACAATTTGCAGGTATAACTCTACTTTATATCAATTCATTTTCCTAAATTAACAAATGATTCAAAATGATCCTTTATTGAAACGTATTTCGGAACATATATAACGTATTTCGGAAATACTTCCGAAATGAATAAATGATGAATACTGAGCCTTTCAGAACATATATAACTTATTTCGGAACATAAATAACTTATTTCGGAAATACTTCCGAAATGAACAAATGATGAAAACTGACCCTTTCTAGAAAATAAAACTTATTTAGGAAGATATATAATTTTGTTATTTGTGCAGAGATGCTGCCAGTTCTTATGTGTGCTGCTGCAAACAAAGCTGTTATGGATGAGGATCGAGTTCCTTATGAGCTTGAAGAACTAAAAGGAAAAGATATCCCTAGGACCTTATGGATGAGGAACTGTGCTCTTTTCGTGTTGAAGATGCTTGAATGCCATTCAATGGGGATTAAAGACATGTCCAATATTGCTGATGCAAATGCACACGACATAAGAAGCAAGTTGGCGTGCGATCTCTTTGAAGAAATTGCTGGTGGTTAATATGTTAAGAATGTTTCCTGAAATGTCAGTGTTATGAAAGCTTCTTACGCTATCATTTTGTAATTACGATACATTTTGTAATTATGGCTGCATATTATATAACGTATCTAGGAAAGAAATGAAATGATCCTTTCTTGAAAATGAAAGTACAAACCTTGGTAATGAAAGGATCATCTTGTAACTTATTTCGGAACATAAATAACTTATTTCGGAAATACTTCCGAAATGAACAAATGATGAAAACTGATTCTTTCTTGGAAATGAAACGTATTTAGGAAGATATATAACTTTGTTATTTGTGCAGAGATGATTCCAGTTCTAAACTGTTGAGTGTATATTTTCCTCTTTCATTTCCAAATGATGAATACTGACCCTTTCAGAACATAAATAACTTATTTCAGAAATACTTCCGAAATGAATAAATGATGAAAACTGATTCTTTCTTGGAAATATATAACGTATTTCGGAAGATATATAACTTATTTCGGAAGATATATAACGTATTTCGGAAATACTTCCGAAATAAGTTGTGTACATTTTCTAGGACATTGACCAAATGCAACCTGTCTTTTTATTTTGAATTACTTGTGTACGTTCTTCTAACTATTGAAATGAAGAAAATTAAAGAGAAAAAGTTAAAAATATAATTTGAAGGAAATTACACAAATCTCAAGGATAGTGGGAGCTCTGCAATGAGTCAAGTTGTCATCTGAAAATTGGCAACGTACCGAAAAGTGGTCAATATTCCTCCTTAATGACGTGACGATTCAGAAGATTGTGGCTTTTCAATATTCTCATAATTAACTGCTTGACGAAAATGAGACATCTAACTCGGCTATAAAACATTAAGACTCCTCTTTATCTGTATCTTGCTCTTTTGTTCCAAAATCCCCTCTTAATAATCCTCCTTTTCTTAACAATGGCGTCAAAGGCGATTACCAGGGATTACAACGAAATCCAGAACAAACGTTCAACACTCTTCAGCGCGGGTATCTATTTAAAACACTCGTCCTTTCTCTGTATCATCTGTCGCTTATGTTGTTTTGTTCAACTCTCCATATAGGACCGGTGGGTGACAACGAATTTCACTGGGAAGCAACTCTCATGGGACCTCTAAACACTCCGTATGAGGGAGGAGCCTTCAAGATGACAATTCATTACCCTCCAGATTATCCTTTCAGTCCGCCAAAGGTATGTAATTTTTATATATTTAACAAAGAATCCTAAAACGTTTGATTTACTTATATATGGTTTTACAGATGTTTTTCAAAACCAAAATGTTTCACCCTAATATCAGCGACCAAGGAAATATCTTTCACAAGATTCTGAAGCGAGATCACTATAGTCCCTCTTATACCCTCTATCACGTAAGAATTTTGAGTCCCATTACTTGAAATTTGAAATATGTGTGATTCATAAGTTTTTGGATTCGTTTGGTTTATTTGGGCTAAAAACTAGTACTACTAGTTAGAAACTGAAGAATAGTCCTGTCTTCAAAATTGTTTTTAAGTTTGTCATTTGTCATTTTTATTCACTATTTCAACAAAAAAAGTTCACTCTTTTATGGTCGACAAACTATTAAATAGTGGATCAAAGCTATTATTATTTGATATAAGAACATTTTTTCCATGACTTTTCGATGCTCAAATCAAAAAAATACGTCTAGTTAAAATAAAAACTTGCTAGAAGATGTTGATATAGACTCATTTAATCGACTCTTAAAAAGGTTGTAATTGTGGTTCATCTACCTAAAATACTTCAAAATCAATTCAATCTGTTGTTAAGTGTTATAGACGTGTGATCTCGTCGATGTTGATATAGACTCATTTAATCGACACTTAAGCGAGATCACACGTCTCATATGTGTGATTCATAAGTTATAGACGTGTGATCTCGTTTAATTTTGAAATACAATGAGAATGCTATCGTTTAGTGTTTTAAATTTTGTGAAATCAGGTTCTCACGAAGATTCACGAGATGTTGGCGGAACCGATGATAAGCGATGATGATCATTTTGTGGAAGAAATCGCTAAACTCTACAGAGAAGATAAGGAGGCATACGAATCAATAGCGAGAGCATGTTCAAAAGAGATGGAAGAATGATCAATTTTATTATCTTCAAATCTATAACTATCTTTTATTTTATGATGTCATGTTATGAACATTTCTTTTAGTTTCAAACTACTTTATGATTACATGTTATGTTTGGTCATCTTTTATTTTATGTCCGGACCACTACTATCTTTGTAACTTTGTTATGTTATGTTTGAATTTCTATTGTTAACTTAGTACTCGTAATATTGTAGTTTTATGCAATCTGCATCTTTATTATCTTGACTTCTAAAATGAACAAATGATGAATACTGATCATTTCTTAAAAATGATACGCATTTAGCAACAAATATAACGATATTTCCTGTTGATTTCCGTGCGTAAATGAAGCATCAGAACAAATGTGTTGTTGTTTTGTCTACACAATGAAATAAAGTATTTCAGAAGATATATAACGTATTTCGGAAGATATATAACATATTTCGGAAATACTTCCGAAATGAATAAATGATGAAAACTGATCCTTTCTTGGAAATATATAACGTATTTCGGAAGATATATAACGTATTTCAGAAATACTTCCGAAATGAACAAATGATGAATACTGACCCTTTCGGAACATATATAACTAATTTCAGAAATACTTCCGAAATGAACAGATGATGAAAACTGATTCTTTCGTGTGAATGAAACGTATTTAGGATGATATATAACTTTGTTATTTGTGCAGAGATGATTCGAGTTCTTATGTGTGTTGCTGCAAACAAAGCTTTAACTGAAATAAAGAAAGATTCAAATGATGAAAACTGATCCCTTCTTTAAAATGAAGTATTCAATAACAAATGATTCAAAATGATTCTTTATTGAAACGTATTTAGGAAGATATATAACTTATTTCAGAAATACTTCGGAAATGAATAAATGATGAAAACTGATCCTTTCTTGGAAATATATAGCGTATTTCGGAAGATATATAACTTATTTCGGAAGATATATAACGTATTTCAGAAATACTTCCGAAATGAACAAATGATGAAAACTGCCCATATCTGAAGATATATAACGTATTTCGGAAGATATATAACTTATTTCAGAAATACTTCCGAAATGAACAAATGCTGAAAACTGCCCATATCGGAAGATATATAACGTATTTCGGAAGATATATAACTTATTTCAGAAATACTTCCGAAATGAACAAATGCTGAAAACTGCCCATTTCGGAAGATATATAACGTATTTCGGAAATATTTCCGAAATGAACAAATGATGAAAACTGATTCTTTCGTGTGAATGAAACGTATTTAGTATGATATATAACTTTGTTATTTGTGCAGAGATGGTTCGAGTTTTAAGTGTGTTGCTGCAAACAAAGCTTCAACTGAAATAAAGAAAGATTCAAATGATGAAAACTGATCCTTTCTTTAAAATAAAACGTATTTAGGAACATAAATAACGTTTTTCGGAAAGTCTTCCGAAGTGAACAAAAACAGAAAACAATATAAAAAAAATATGATATTTCCTGTTGACTTCCATGGGTAAAGTCTTCTAAAAAAGTATGTAAAGTATACTAAATCGTTTGATAAGCTTTGGAAAGTTTCATAAAATCACTTTGAAATGTAATAAGTCTATCATATAGGTACTTTGCAGGTACTCTTGTTGTGCCCTCCTCTGCAACATCTGCTGCACTTGTGTCCTTGAGACTTTGAACCGGGTACACCAAACTCTCCCGCTGATCTCTTTCTCATTTTCGGAGGTCTCCCGCTGCTTGGCTTAGTAGTAGGTGGTGCACATAAATATTCAGATACAGAATCTGGAAAAACACAGGTCGTTAAATCTCCACACGGTTGTATGCTCTCAGCATATGCTTTAGCCCATGTTTCCGTTAAGTACATATCATCAACGTACTTGTTCTCATCCTTTTTTGTGCGCTTAGCAGCAGCAATAGCATGAATACAAGGAATCCTGTCAATGTCAAAAACGTAGCAAGTGCACTGCTTGTTTTCCAGGTGAACAATGTACTTCCGGGTTTCGTCCTTGACCTCAAACTCATATCGGTCCACTTGGAAAACATCAAGTTTCATTGCAGCATCATACCTTGCTATCATCTCCTTCACTACACGTGGTGTGACAAGATTTTTGTGTTTAGAAGCTTTTTCCCGACGTTCATGAAACCACGTTGTAAGAGTTAACCTAATGGTTTCAAGGAGAGAAATTATAGGCAACTCGCGAGGCAAGTTCAACATCGAATTCAGCGACTCTGCAATGTTGGTTGTCATAATATTGTACCGGTTCGCAGGTGCATAAGATCGAGCCCACTTTGCAAAATCAGAACCTTCTAAATAATCAGCTAATTTTGGGCTTCTTCTTCTTATGTCACTGAAGATTCCACAAAACACATGACGAGTATAAGCATCAGCTGCAGCTTTTACTAGTGGCAACAATCCAGTTTTTCCAAACTTTGGTTTAATATTCCTCAAGAGATGAATTCGACAAATACCGTGATGTGCAAGTGGATAAATCATTGAAAGTGCTTTTGCAATGGCTGGAGCTCTATCTGAAACAAACACCAAATCAGACGCATCTGGGATCACACTCTTGAGCCCTCTAAAAAACCAAATCCACGCGTGTTCGTTTTCTGAGTCAACTATCCCAAATGCTAGAGGGTATAACGAAAAGTTACCGTCTTGTGCACTAGCTCCAAGCAACGTTCCCTTAAACTTTCCCTTGAGGAAAGTACCATCTACAGCAATCACTCTTCTCATAAGCTCAAAACCTCTTATCGATTGACCAAATGCAACAAAGGAGTATTTGAATTTTCCATTATCATCCAACTCAACATAAACCTTTGATCCAGGGTTTTTCTCATTAACCTGAAACAACCATTTTGAGAGGTTGTAATAGCTATCCTCAGGAGTCCCTCTTATCAAATTCTGGGCGTACTCTTTCACTTTCCAAGCTTGTTTGTAGTCAATGTGTACGCCATGGTCAATTCTGACTTGCTCCATAATTTGTTTTGGTTTGAGTCCATATTTCTTTTCTCCATAGTTGCTACAGAGTAAAGTGCCAAGAACTTTGGCAGAGGCTTGCCTATGGTTGGCATGTCTGTGTGTCGTATCACATGTATGTTTATGATTATACCTCTTCACCACAAAGTAATCAGAAGAAGGAAGCTTTGATGCACGCATCCTCCAGCTGCAATTGCCATCAACACAACCTAATATCGCCCTTGTCTTGTTTGACCAGAGAGACCTGAACTCAAACTTCCACTCTAATGCCCATTTTCTCATGTGAAGCATTAGCTCATCTTTGTTCTTAAAATGTCTGTTCACGTATAAATCATCAGAACCTCGGGTGGAATGTGATATACATATACTAGGAGGAGAAATATCTGGAGCAGGACGCAAAATATCAGCAGTTGAACATGTGCTTTTGTTTGCATCAGATGTTGAATTGCCACTTCCATTTGATCTATGAAGTTCCTACACAAATAAAGAGAGAAATTTGATATAACGTATTTATGAAAGTCTTCTTAAATGAACAAGAAACAGATAAAAGGTTTCGTGTAGAGAGGAATTATGAAAGTACTATATTACCTCTTGGTATCCATGCGTAAATGAAGCATTCGAACATGTGTTGTTGTTTTGCTACACAAAGAAAGATACAAACGTATAAAAGAACCATTTAGGAACAAATATAACGTATTTCTGAAAGTCTTCCGAAATCTTCCGAAATGAACAAGAAACATAAAAAGTATAATGAAGCACTCACATGAGAATTCCCGTAAGGAAGAATGTTGCATATATCAGTCACCTGAATCTGAATGTATCAGAAAAAGGTATCATGCAGAGAGGAATCTGAATTTAAATGAACAAGAAACAGGAAAAGGTATCATGCAGAGAGGATTTATGAAAGTACTATATTACCTGTTGATTTCCATGCGTAAATGAAGCATTCGAACATGTGTTGTTGTTTTGCTACACAAAGAAATATACAAATGATGAAAAATGATCATTTCTTGGAAATGAAACGCATAAAGAACCATTTAGGAACAAAAATAAAGTATTTCTGAAAGTCTTCCGAAATATTCCGAAATGAACAAGAAACAGAAAAAGTATAATGAAGCACTCACATGAGAATTCCCGTAAGGAAGAATGTTGCATATATCAGTCACCTGGAGAAGAAAACATTAGATTAGAAGAAAACATTAGATTAAAAAGTAACTGAACTATAAAGTATGAAGCGAATATTTATAACGAAGCTAAGAAATAACGAAGCTAAAAATATTTACTAACCGTTACATACAAAGGAATCAGTTCTGGATTTCCTTTTATGTTGTTGATGAAACTTCTTAGTTGGCGGTCGTTTTTAACAAACACAGGAGGAGATTTCTCTGCCATAAACCTCATCTTCAATGGGAGTCCATAGCTAAGTGCAGCATTACTAATTGAGCAGTCAATCTCAAAGTCTTCAACAACCATCTCAAACAAATCATTGTAATTGAGATTTTCATCAAACTCAAACATTGTTGATCCTCGTTTTGTATCCAATACAAATTCACACTGAAGATTTTCGTTTGTTCTCCACTCTCCACAGACACAATAAATCTCAACCATATTTCACAAGCGCAATATATCACCTTCCTAAGCGTACCAACAATGAATTCCACGCCTGAACTCCATCAAAACACAGAGAATTCACACACTTAACTTTCAGATTCACTAATTCCGCCAAATCGATTGATTTCAATTCGATTTCGCATAAGCATTATACAAAACGAAACCGAGAATCGAAACCATAAAATCGAAACCGAGAATCGAAACCATAAAATACGAAACTGAGAAAGATGAAATAGTCAAAAAGGAACCTGCGATATTGAGCTGTGACGACGGCTGATAATTCCGGCGATGACGACGGCACAATCTTCACAGATAACCAGATCAATCGCCGGCGATGAATTTCTGGAAATTGAATACAGTCAAAGAAATTTCTAAAACTTACAAGGTTAAATATCTCAAATTCTATGGGCAAAGTTGTCTTTTGCCTCTTTAATGAATGCTAAAAATGGGGCTTTTTTATTAGGGTGTTAGTTTGGTGAGAAAGTTTTCAAAAAGTGCAATTTTGATCAATTTCTCTTTTTTTTTACTCTCACCAATATTATCACCTTTAAAAAGAAAATTACTATCACTACTTTTTTAATATTACAAAAAGGAAATCAAATTTTAACTAATTTCTAAATGAATAATAAAATTAAATAAAAAGTTACATCTATTGAGTAAGGTTGCAAAAGAAAAAGAAAAAAGAGTCCTCACCTTTTCGACCAAATTTACACCTAAAACCATTTCCAACGACAGATTTTTAAGGGGTTCTAAGGTTTTTATTGTATTTAAAATAAATAAAAAATTAATTAAAAGTTAATAGACGGTTCTAAAAAATCTTGTTTAAAAACCGATTCTTAAAAGTAGGTGGCCTGATTGTATTGGTTTAGTCTTTTTTTGGGTCAAAAACAATTTTCTGGTTCTTGGTTGGTGTCGTCTTGGGTGAAACCTATGACGATTTGGGTTTTTTTTTTGTTGAGTGGAGGAATCGAAACCTCCGAAAATTACGTGGTGCTTAAATCCAGTAGAAATTATAAAATACTGTTGAATCCTATATCACTTCCACTAGGAACTCGAGCTCAGAATCTAAAGACGATGTAACTGGAGAAGAAGAAATCGCCGTCTAACTTGTGATCGAAGAAGAGAGAGGAAACATAATTTGCTATTGGGCCTTCGTTAAGCCCATTCGAAACTGATCTAGAGATCTGGTTTAGTCTTGATTTTGGTTCGGTTTTCTTGATTTTCAGTTTTTTTTTTTTTTTAATAGTCGGAAACCAAATAGAATTATTAAATTTGGGTTGTAGACTTTTGGCTTTGGTTTGATTTGAATATTGATATAATCTACGTTTAGTTTGATGTAATTTCGATTTGGTTCAGTTTAACTAAAAATTAACTTGAAATCTTTTTTTTTTTAAGAACCCCACTTAAAAATTAAAAACTCTTAATGAGGTTCTTAAGTTAAAAAATTTCAAAATTACTATTATAAATAATGGTAAGAACCCCAATTGGGGTTCTACCTTTGAAGATGCTCTAATCTCTTTCAAAGAATATTTTCACATTTACTGATTTACGTACAAATTCATCCGAAAATTACCATCACGTTTTTTTGTATTTTGGTCTTGAATCCAAAAATAAAATTGTACGCAAAAGATAAAATAAAAATAAAAATATTCATACTTCATTTGACACAGAGTCTTTTTCTTTATCAAGATTTTGTATGTAAAATTTTCAATATTGTCACTCATTTTTGTTAAAGTTCACATATGATTGTATTATGGTTGTAAATTGTAGTTAATTTTTGCTTTTTTTTAGGAATGCTAAGTGCCATCAGTAATTACTTTTCTTCTTGAAAATTGATATTTTATATACTTGTCCAACAAATCTGAACTACTTGTATTTATTATGACTGTAATAACCAGAGATCTCAAGCGTCCAACGAATCAAAGGCCGGGTCGTTACTTATTTTCTCACAAGCAAAAGGAAAAACTAGTCCACGTTGATGAACCACCACTTGAAAAATCTAAATCCGTCAAACCAAATTCAATTCAACTAATCATAAAACACAATCTCACAAGTTTCCTTTCGATCCCAAACACTTTCTTTATTATATAAATCTCAAACAAATACACCCAAAATTTCTCCAAATCGAGAGAGACATGGCCACAAGAGCTTCTAGTTCAAGAAGAGATATGGACGTGACTCTCTTCTTCTTCTTCTTCTCTTTGTTAACTCTCACTGCTTTAGTGGAAGCTGCCGGTCGTGGAGTTAACAATAACAACAAAAATGGCGGATTAGGAGCTTCGTTTATATTTGGAGATTCTCTAGTTGATGCCGGGAACAATAACTATCTACCGACGTTGTCTAGGGCTAATATGAAGCCTAATGGTATCGATTTCAAAGCCTCCGGAGGAAATCCTACCGGCCGGTTCACAAATGGCCGGACCATCGGTGACATCGTTGGTAAGTACAAAAAAATCGAACAAAAATCTATATTCTATAACCCATATATAGTACTTAAATGATATGTGCACATAGCACATTATTAGTGTATAGATATGATGTTCAACTAACACACCTACACATTTATGTTGGGACGTTTATTTGATTTATACATGTTAATTTTTGATGATACGAACGGTTTAATTCACGGTGTTTTTCAGGGGAAGAACTCGGATCAGCGAACTACGCAATCCCATTCTTAGCACCAAACGCGACCGGGAAAGCTTTATTAGCTGGTGTGAATTACGCATCTGGAGGAGGAGGAATCATGAATGCCACGGGAAGAATATTTGTACGTACCGAACTAATTTTAATCATTTTGGATTTGAAAATGTCTTAAAATTCGTTTTAGAGTTCTCAATTTTGTGTTGTTCTGAATATATGGTAGGTGAATAGGTTAGGTATGGATGTACAAGTTGATTTCTTCAACACTACACGTAAACAATTCGATGATCTACTTGGAAAAGAGAAAGCAAAAGAGTATATAAGCAAGAAATCGATATTCTCAATCACTATAGGAGCAAATGATTTCCTCAACAATTATCTATTCCCACTTCTCTCCGTCGGAACACGGTTCACTCAAACTCCTGATAATTTTATTGACGACATGCTCGATCATCTACGCGACCAACTAACAGTAAGTAACCCAAAAAAATGAAGAAAAAAATATCTCATTGAGCTAAATGAGCTTTTGTTAAATTGATATATCATACGTTATTAGCTTACCATCGAATTTTTTATGATTGAAAATGCAGCGGCTGTATCAGTTGGACGCAAGGAAGTTTGTGATCGGGAACGTTGGACCGATAGGTTGCATTCCGTACCAGAAAACAATCAATCAATTAGACGAAGACGAGTGTGTTGATTTGGCTAATAAGCTAGCGAATCAATACAATGTTCGATTAAAGAATTTACTAGAGGAACTAAACAAGAAACTTCCCGGAGCAATGTTCGTCCACGCAAACGTCTATGATCTCGTAATGGAACTCATTACTAACTACAAAAAATACGGTAATTTTTGTATTTTTCGGTCTTCTACAACTCACGAACGCACATTACCGGATTTATATACACGTTTTCGCGGTAAATTAATGCTTATTGTGAGTAAATATGATATAGAGATTTTTGGATTCATAAAATTTGTAGGGTTCAAAACCGCGACTAAAGCTTGTTGCGGTAATGGAGGACAATTCGCGGGTATAATTCCGTGCGGACCGACTTCAAGTATGTGTGAGGAAAGGGATAAATATGTGTTTTGGGATCCTTATCATCCGAGTGAAGCTGCAAATGTTATCATCGCGAAGCAATTGTTATATGGTGATATTAAAGTTATATCACCGGTTAATCTCAGTAAACTTAGAGATATGTGATTTGATTGTTTGTTTGAACAAAATGTCTTCTTGAAAATTCTAGACTTACTTTCTTGCATTTACGTTTGTTATACGCTCGATCTTTGTATGTATGTGTTGTGTTGTGGTGCTTAATTTTCGTGAGAATGCTTTTGTTTTGTCAAGAAGTGAATTTTTTTAAAAATAAGTTTGTTTTGCAAATTAGCCCCTTTGGTTTATGATTTTGATACATTGGCGCACGAAGTTACTGATGAAGCTACCCAATGCCAGATACAATTTCTGTATTTCCCTCTCTTTCTTCTCTCTTTCACTCCATCGGATTCGCCGGCAACAAAAGCTCTAGATTTATCACCGTCCGATCTCTATTCTCTAATCCGAAGAAAAGTCAGCACGAAGCTTCCATTTATATGCTTGTGATGTAAGTTGCTGATTTTCTTTCTTTTGTGGAACATAATAGTTATTGTTTTTTTTTTTTTGGAATCGCCGAGGTTCCGTGCGTCGTAGGCCCGTACATCCCCGGAGCGGGGCCCAAACTATGTTAAAATCATTTATTCGAAGGAGACCCCTCCCAACGAGAATCGAACTTAAGGCCCGGTAGAATAGTTATTGTTGCTTCCGTAGATTCAATAAATTGTGTCAGGCTTTTAAGTTTGGTTTCATTGGTATGAATGTATAACGAAGCTGAAGGGTTATGGAGTAGAGAGGTTAGATCAATGCAGTATCCAGTGATGGGTTTTCATCTTGCACGTAGAACTTGTTGTAATTGCTTCTCAATGTTATACAGTGTTCTCACGAATCTTTCCCTTGTGAATCGTTATGCATGTTTATCTGCGATTTCCAAGAGACGAGCACAGAGTTCTTGAGGCTTGGAGTTCATTGACATATGATCTGCATCTTTGATCTCCATTACTTCTTTTGGCGGAAATTTGCTGATAATCCAACGCTGGATTTCCTCAGGTACGATGTTATCTTCTCCACATATGATATAAATACGTGTAACCGATCCATACCCTTCATCAGTAAAGCTTTTTGTCCCTGCAAGATTGTCCGTAGCTAACGGGTTTACCCTCACCAACATTTTCGTTAATTCAATATCATAACAGAGAAAATTGACCGAGGTTAGACCATCTCCATTGGTTTAGAATTCTTTTTGGATATCTAAACAAATAAATATTAATATTTTAATATAATATAATTAAATTTTAATTCTAAAATTAAAAACTAACCAATGAAAAAGTGACAAAGGTAGAATATTAAACAAAAACTTTAAGAACCCTCTCTCTTGCTTTTTTATTTTTTTTCTTTATTTTAATTGTTAAGAACCCTGAACTTCCATTGGAGGTGCTCTTACTAGCAATCTCACATGTGCTTGAAAAGAGAGGTTTGATACAGGCTTGGAGTCTTACTTCGATTGGAGACAATTGATACAGTTTCTTGGCCATGAATTCTGGTCCAAAAAGAACAGTCTGTAGAGGACGATCAGGTGTCTCGTAGCTTCCAAACACGGTGACCAAAAACTCTTGTGGTAGAATGCTCGCCATAACCTGCATATTTCACTCAAATATCAGAATCAACCCCGAAGAGATCAAACTAAATCAGCGGAGGAATACCTTTTGGAAAACGTAAGCAGGCGGATTTTTGGTGTCGGGCATCGAAGATGTCAAGAAGACAATAGCAGCGATCTTAGGAGGGAAAACGTCGGCAGCGAGAGCAGAGGGTATTCCTCCTCCCATGCTATGAGCAACAAGAATCACCTTTTTTCCGAGCCAAGCAAGCCCATAATCTCGAGCAACGGCTTGGAATAATCCGTTAAAGTCTGAATCTCTTCCACTCTGGTCGTGTTGATACCCGATGCAGCCAGATCCGTTACAGTGACACAGTGCCCTGCAGCCTCTAGCTCTAGCTGTGTTTTCACCTTGTACCAACTCCACGCGCAGTGGCAGAGCGAATGCACAAGCACAAAATGCTTCTGGTTCTTCTTCTTCTCCATTGCCTTATTTTATTTCAGCGTCTTGGTTCAACACTGATATTGATGGTTAGTTTCCCTCGTGCTGTGAGTTCCAGGGAATGATAAACCAACATTTCAGTGACTGTTAGGTTTTGGTCGTTCTCTTAGATCCATAAAATGGTACACCAACTTTACATTTTTTGTTAGTTCATGGAGTTAGTTGGTTGGTTGAATCTTAGAGCACAGAATTATATCTTAAAGCGATGCTTTTGAAACGATGCTTGATGAATATGATGTTTTTTTTTATTATTTTGGAGTGTTTTTTCTTTTTATTATCTGAAATGAAAAAGATAAAAAAATTTTTTGTGTATGTGTAAATGGTTAATTAATGATTTTAAACTAGGAGATATGGGTTTGATTCCCAAAATATGTGATTTCTGCAGGTTAATGTAGTCAATCTTACATAAAATTTTCAGCGTGGTGAAAGTAAGCCATTCGTTGTGATCCTAATCTGTGTGGATTCTTGTGGAATAGATATATTTTAAGTTGAAAAATTGTTCTTCAAAAAAAAAAAAAAAAGTTCTTGTATATGTTCTCTTAATTGGTAATAAAATTTTCAGTTGGTAAAAAAAAAATGCAAAAGATAAAGTTGTTATATTCGAGTGATTTTATTTGCAAAAATGCAAAATTCAGTCAAATATCAGAATCATTCGGAAGACATTATACCCTGCAATGCAATCATCATGTTTATGTACCTTTTCGATCGTAAACATAAGCAGGTGGGTTTCTTGTGTCAGGCATGAAAGCTGTCAAGAAAACAATAGCTTCAATCTTACAAGGGGAGATGTCAGCAGCAAGCGCGCAGCGCATATTCCTCCCATGCTATGAGCAACAAGAATCACCTTTTCGTCATCTGAGCAAAGCGAGCTCAGAAACTCAAGCAACGGTTTGCAGTAATCCTTCAACGTCTGAATCTCTTCCAATCTGGTCATGTTTATACCCGATGCAGCCAGATCCACTGCGGCCACACAGTGACCTGCAGCCTTCAGCTGCGTTTTGATCTTGTACCAAGTCCATGCGCCGTGGCCAAGCCCATGGACAAGCACAAACCGCTTCTGGTTCTCCTTCTCCATTGCCTTCTTTACTTTCTGGTTCAACACTTATATAGACGTTTAGTTTCCTGCATATACTCTTTGTATATTGACTGTTGGTTTTTGGTCGTTCTCTAAGATCAAGAGAATGCTAATCAAACACTACATTGACTGTTGCTTTTTTTTTATTTTTCTTTTAAAGCATAGAAAACAATAAAGTCTGAATCTTTAGAAATATTCATTTTAGAACACACACTTAATTGTATCTAATCCAAATACATTGCCTTCTTTACTTCCAGCATTTTGGTTCAACACTTATATTGACTAGGCATGGGCATAAAAACCGGAACCAAAATACTCGAACTGGAACCGAACTGAAATACCGAACTGGAATCGATCCGAAACTGTCAAAATACCCATTGGATCCTACTTATTGATACATGTGGGTATCGGGTAATACCAGAACCGAACCAAAAATATTTCGGGTACCCAAAATACCCGAAATATAATTATATATCCAAAATATTAAATATATATCAGGTTTTTGGTATATTTTTGGTATTTTGGGTATATTTTCTTAATTTTATTTTTTTGGTTTTCGGGTATATTTTCGGGTTTTCGGATATAATTTCAGATTTTTGGGTATATTATTGTTATTCCAGGTATATTATCCTTAAACTGTTTCGGGTTTTCAGGTATATTTTTGGATTTTTGGATATATTTTAGGCATTTCGGGTAATAAATACACGAAACCGATTAAGATCTGAATTTTTTTGGGTATTTTCCGGTTTCTAAACTTCTCAACCCGAAATACCCGGAACCGAACGGTACCGAACCGGAACCGAACCAAAATCATTTCGGTACCTATATGGATCATAAACCTCTCTACCCGAAATATCCATAACCGAATGGTTCCTACCCGAAACCAAACCGAATACCCGAATACCCATGGCTAATATTGACTATTAGTTTTCACTAAAACCCGAGAAATTTTCTTTAATAAATAAAAAACTATTCATTACTTCTGACATTCTCCCTTTTGCTTATTCATCTCATATATGTTAGATGAACGCATTGGCTTTATAATGCTTATGTATCCATTATCCAATGAAGGGTTCGAGTTTGATGCAAGCCACATTGTTCTGTTGGTTTTTTTATCCTGCATATTGAAATTGCTCTGCTATATTGGTTATGGTGATGATCTGTTTATATCAGGCAGGCATGTTTTTGGGTATAGAAAATCTATGTCTGGTACATTGATAACTCGTAAGAGTTTGGTGGGTGATAAGTTCAAATTAATACATTAAAAGTACTAAAGTTTTGTCGGTTGTAATACTTAGGGATCGAATCCACAGAGACTCAAGGAAACACACAATAGATTGTATAGATGAGAATTAAGCTAAGTGATCAATAGAATTGAAAACAGACACGTAAATTAAACAAGTTGTAAGTTTGATTGGAGAAAGATAGGTTCAAGGTATTTCTCAGGAAATCAATGAATGCAGACAAACTAATTAATCAGGGTTCAGGTTGCGCACGGTTCTTGAACTCAAATCACTAAGGTATAATTAACCAATCTCGTTGCGAGAATTATCTAAGCCTAAATCCTAGAATTCCAAATCTCTTTGCGAATCCTAAAGTCTAAACCAGTTTTTAGTTCAAGTTTGATTTGTTCACAAAATAACTAAACCAAATCTCTTTACGAATAATTATTTTGCTCACCCTAAGTTCTATCAGGTTTCTCAATTGCACTCTCATGCCTAATCGATTAACCTAAGATCTAAGTTCTAGGTGATCAATCCAAAATTAGCTATGAGAACAACCTATGGCGAAGAACTAATTCAGATTATAAACCTTAAACAACTAATCAACCTAGCATTCAAAGATATCCCTTGTGAGAACCCTAAACCTAACAAGAGATCTACTCAGACATGGAAATTGAAGCAATAAACATGTTTGAATAAATCATCAAATAAATAATAAGAAAGAGAGTAAAACAGGGGTTCAAAATCTTCTCTCGGACGAACAGAGTTTCAGACTTGTCTCTCTCAAAAGCTTTCTCACCAAGAACAAAGTAGAATTCAAGTGTAGAATTAAAACTTAGCCACAAAAGTGGCTGAAAAACCTAATAAATAACCTAAGACACATTTTGGGGCTTCTTGTAAATAATAAAGTCTTCTGGGGTAATTTACAGTTTCTTAAATCTTCAAATAAGTCACGATCCTTCTGTTTCCTCGACATGTATCGATCGATACCATCAGTGTATCGATCGATACTCAGGCATAGAATCGGTGTCTCAGCTACATGATCTCTGCTTGACTCCAAAAAGCTCCATAATGCTTCAATATCTCACTACAAGAAAACACAGTTTTTGCGACCACCAAAAGAGTCAAAAAATGGTCGCAAATGACTCATTTGCGACTATTTTGTGACCAAAAAAGTAGTCGCAAATATTTGGTCGCAAAATAAAGTGGTCGCAAAACGGTCGCAAATTTGAGACTAATATGTAACTATAATATCAGTCCTAATTTAGAGACTGATTTTGTGACTACTTATAAAAAAAATATTAAAAAAAAACAAAAACCAAAATTCAAAAAAAAAAAATTATTTATTAAATTAATTAATTAATTAGAAAAAATGAAAAATATTTAAAATATTAAAAAATTAAATATTAAAAATAAATGAAAAAAGAAGATCGAAGATCGCAGATCTTCTTCCCCTCGCCGGCACCGTTCTTCGATCTTCTTCTCCCTCGCCGGCACCGACCTTCGCTCTTCTTCTCCCTCAATGGCCAGGATCTGCTCCGGTGGTGAGCCAGTCCCGTGATATCGCCGGCACCGACCTTCGATCTTCTTCTCCCTCTTTCTCTTTCTCTTCCGCCTAGATCTTCTTCTCCCTCGTCGCGCCGATCTACTCCTCCCCCATCTTCGCCGGCGCTGTCGTCCCTGGATCTGAAAAAAAAAAAGATGGATTGTTCTTTAATCACAACAATGGAAGAGAAAAGATCTGGAAAAAAAAACAAGGAAGGAAGAAGAAGAAAAAAAATCGTAGGAAGGACAGAGAAAAAGAGAAGGAAGAAGAAGAAACAATAAATAAAAAAAATCAGTTTAAATCATCCACCGTTGGATTAAACCAATCAACGGTGGAGATCTCAATCCTCGTCTCAATGAAGTAACCAATGAGACGCTTTCATTTTTTTGTCATTTGGTCGCAAATTAGTCGCAAATTTGTGACTATTTTGTGACTCCAATTAAAAAATTCGTCTGGAGTTGCAAATCAGTCCCAAATTTGGAACTATTTTGTGACTACTTATACATGTTATGAGTAGAATCAAAAATCTTTATCCTAAATCCTAAACTTTAAGACCCTATAAGGTTTGAATATCACTTTACAATGATTATGTGTATATAGATGTTCAAAAATATGTTAAAACTTAAAAATAAATAAATTTTGAGAAAATTTCTATTTTTCAAAATCATTCCTTATAAAACACATGTAACATTTAGTAGATGTTATGATTAGATTGAAAATTTTGTAAGTGTTATATTTTTAGTTTATTATTTGATGTTTATGTGTAAGATCTATTTATAATTTAAGATTTATAGTTTATGATTAAGGGTTAGAGGTTTATGGTTTAGAATTTAGGATTTATAAAATGGATTATAAATGATCATATTAAAAAAAATTGTAAGTTTTGAATTTTTTGTATATTATTTGATGTTTATGTGTAAGATTTAGCTTAAAATTTAAGATTTAGATCAAATTTATGATGAAGGGTTATAGGTTTAGGGTTTAGGGCTAAGGGTTTGTGGTTTGAGTTTAGAATTTATTGATTTCTATAAAAAAAATCAAGTGGAGTTGCAAATTAGTCCCAAATTTGGGACTATTTTGTGACTACTATTAAAAATTAGTCGCAAATTTGAGACTACTTTGTGACTCCTATTAAAAAAATCGTGTGGAGTCGCTAAAGAGTCCCAAATTTGAGACCAATTTGTGACAATCAAAAACATTTAATCTAAACCCTAAAGTTTAAGAACCTATAAGGTTTGAATATGATTTTACAATGATTTTGTGTATATCTAGCATTTAAAAAATTTGTTAAAACTTAAAATAAGTAAATTTTGAGAGAATTTTTATTTTTCAAAATTATTTCTTATAAAACACATGTAACACTTAGTAGATTTAGAATTTATGATTAAGGGTTATAGGTTTATGATTGAGAGTTAGATGTTTATGATTTAACATTTATAGTTTATGATTTAAGATTTAGGGTTTGAAAATGATTGTACATGTTACCCTAAACCCTAAAATGATTATATTTTAAAAAAATTGTAAGTGTTGAATATTTTGTATATTATTTGATGTTTATTTGTAAGATTTAGTTTACAATTTAATATTTTGTATATTATTTATGTTTATGTGTAATATATATTTTACAATTTAAGATTTAGAGTTTATGATTAAGGGTTAGAGGTTTAGGGTTTAGAATTTAGGATTTATAAATGATTATATTTTAAAAAATAGTAAGTTTGAATTTTTTTTATTATTATTTGAATTTTTGTATATTATTTGATGGTTTAGGGTTTAGAATTTAGAGTTTATATTTTAAAATATTATTTGATGTTTATTTAAAAAAAATCGAGTGGAGTTGCTAAACCGAAGCAAATCAGTCATAAATTTGGGACTACTTTTGCAAGTCCTTAAACAGTCGCAAATAAGCGACTCTTTTCTGACCAATTTTTTTAGTCGGTAATTTGGGACTCTTTTGCCACTGCAATACCAGTGGTCGCAAATCCGTTGCAAAGTGGCCACACTTTCGTGCCACTTTTTTGCGACCAAAAAAGAGTCACAAAAAGTGGTCGCAAAAACTGTTTTTTCTTGTAGTGTCTCCAATAATGCTCCAACCGTACCTAAAACCTGAAAAGACTCTAAAAGACTCCAAAATACTAGAAAGACTCTAACAAAATGACTTATATCATGGCCTAAAACGGATAAAAACCATGATATATCAGTGGTTAATATGGAAAGAAAGGAACGTCTCCCGTCATGGTGAAGTACCTTCCTCCATGTCCTGGTTTGTCAAGTTCATTGATAAACATGTTCGTTATCGGATATGATCGATCCAAGAATTTTTTTTTTAATATTGATACAAATTATGAGAAAAACTAGAAGGAAAATACTACAACAGACAATGTTACCCGCTTCTAAACGAAGTGATACAATAAAACCTCAATCGAATTTCCAAAAGAATCCAAATTTCATAAAACAAAAAAATCTCACATTCACCTTACAAGAATCCATAAATAAAAAAGTTCTTCGTATTGGATGAACAAGTATAGTTACAGAGAAAATACGAGATGAAAGAAATAACAAATTCAACAAAAAAATCACATGAATGAATAATTTCTGCTATTTGCTTTGTTTTAACGCGTCTTTCCTTTGCTTGTGAGCTCCAAATGATCTTCACTGTTGAATCCATCTTCTAATTTCCACCCTGACAAGTATCCATTATCAGGGCTTATGTGATAAGCCTTTGAGAGTGTACGTGAAGAAGAAGTGTGAGCTAAATAAGAGAGAGTTTTCTTCTGATGAGCTGGACTGAAGAAGTCAAAGAAGAGTTGCTGACGAGATAAAGTCGTTGGAGGAAAATAAGAATAGTATATAGATATTTTACTTGTATTGTTTTAGAATCATTGATTGTATAATCTGATAATTGGGTTGTTAGAGAGATTCTCTCTGCAATTTGAGTGATTCTCAAGAGCTTGTTCTTGAGATTCGAAGGATCAATTCGTCTTGGAGGAGTTATTATTTGGCGATTTGGTAGTGTTAATCCATGATAAGTGAATAAATAGAGTTGTTCTCTTATCAATTAGTGTGGTGACCAGCTCGAGCATCGCGACGAATATCTATGGTGGATCGAGAAGAACTTGCGCCGGAGTTACAAGGATCCGTCGCATAACTGACCAGAGAGGTGAATGTGATTCAAGGTGGGTGGAAGACATTGACGGAGTCGACTACGGCGATTAACGGTCATCTTACGCGTATTGAAGGTGGATTCACATCGCTGGACAGAAATTTGGAATTGATTTCACAGACATTAGCAAGATTTGAAGCTAATCAATTCTCAGATCAAGCTAACGGGAAATCAATTGCGTCAGAGACATCGACTCATGTACGCAGTTCTGATTCTGAATTACCTCGAGATGGTTTACAACTAGGTTATCGGGGAATCAGTAGTGTATTAGAGAATTATAATTGTTTATTGAAGAAGATTGAGCTTCCAATTTTCGAAGGAACTTGTCCTTTTGGTTGGATCGTAATGGCGGAGAGATTTTTTAGACTTGGCCAATATTCAGAGGATGAAAGGTTGGATTTGGTTTCTTTGAGTCTCAAAGGTGATGCTCTAAAATGGTTCAACGATGAATTGGGCATAAATGAGTTCACATCTTGGGGTGAGTTTAAGAGAAGATTAACGGTTCGTTTTGGTACGGATAAGACTCGTTCTCTGTTAGAAGTGAACTTGAAATATGAATCGAATTCAAAGAAGAATGCGAATCAGGAGACATAATTGCCAAGTGAGACAGGAATTCATGGGCAACCTAAAATGGAGAAAGATTCAATTTCTGAGATTGTTGAAGAGACAGATTTGGAAGAACTTCATGAGCAATCTGGTGAAATAATTTTGAAGACAAAATATATCTTTAGCAATGAAGAGGTTCAGGAGGCTGAATCATTTTGTACACTAGCACTATATGATGATGAAATTGTCATTATAAAGAAGGCCAAAAGGGATGATGAAACAGTTCATCGAGTGTTAGGGAACAAGCTGTTGAACTATGCATATCAAATGTTCGATGTATTGCCTCTCAAGACCGAAAAGATGGACATGAGGATGGAAAAAGCCAAAGTGTGCAAATCATGGAAATTCAAGTTTAAAAGAAGAGATTTTCGAAGCCAACAAGTACAACAACATAATAACATGAGAAAGTCTTCTAGGTCTGGGTCATCCAAGTTCATCTACCTGTCAAGGGTAAGAGACAAACTGGTCAACTATAGGCTGTGTCCATCGAATCTCTACACAAAAGATTTTTTTTTTTTGTGGCACCAGTGGAGAAACAAGAGACAGAATACGAGAGCTGATACAGTTAGAGTGCTGGTCTTTGAGATAATAGTTACAACACGACTGCAGATTCCAAAGCAAGAAAATTACTTTCACTTTACTGGGAAATTACTTTATGAGAGAAGTTTATGGCATATACGTTTGATGTTTGAGGTTGAAGGGTCAAAGGCATTTGGGTTGGCATACGTTTTGCGTAACATGGATACATTGCTAGCTCAAGTGCAAGGACACTTACTGTGGCTGAGACAAGTTTTACAAAGCCAGACACAGTTTCCATTCGGTTATTTGAAGTTTCAGATCAAGCACAACTGGATGTCTAAGCTTTTACAAACAGTTTCAGAGCTGGTGTTTGTGGATGTTAGAGCTGAATGTATGACTCACACAGCTACACTGATTACAATAGTGTTTCACGCACCTGTCAACGAGAGAATATGATGTTGTTAATAGTCCAACAACTTCTATCAAGGGTTCAACACTTGTTGCAGCTGTCAACAAAAGGATGGAGATACATGGTCTACAACGATTGTGCTTTTGCTAAAGTTGCAAGGTTGGCGTTGCTACAAATGAGCTTCCAAGCGGTTGCCACATGTAGACAAAAGATAGAAATTGTTCATGCGATTAAGAAACATGGTGGTATTGCCCGCAGTTGTATCTTACCAGCTTGAGGGCGAGCTGTTTTTCAAAACGGGGGGTATTGATAAGTATCCATTATCAGGGCTTATGTGATAAGCCTTTGAGAGTATACGTGAAGAAGAAGTGTGAGCTAAATAAGAGAGAGTCTTCTTCTGCTAAGCTGGACTGAAGAAGTCAAAGAAGAGTTGCTGACGAGGTAAAGTCGTTGGAGGAAAAGAAGAATAGTATATAGATATTTTACTTGTATTGTTTTAGAATCATCGATTGTATAATCTGATCATTGGGTTGTTAGAGAGCTTCTCTCTGCAATTTGGGCGATTCTCAAGAGCTTGTTCTTGAGATTCGAATGACCAATTCGTCTTGGAGGAGTTCTTCTTTGGCGATTTGGTAGTGTTAATCCTTGATAAGTGAATAAATAGAGTTGTTCTCTTATCAAATTGGTGCGGTGAGTCAGTGAGCTTCGCGACGAGGAATCATGATGGACCCGGAGCAAATCACGGCAAAGTAACAAGGAACAATAACGGAATCGAAGACGAAGGTGGAGGTGATTTGCGGTGGGTGGAAGACATTGGCGGAGTCAACTACAGAGATTAACGGCCGGTTTATACACATCGAAGGTCGACTGTCGTCGATGGACAAGAAGATGCAGCTCATCTCTCAGACCTGGGCGCAAATTGAAGCCAATCAGTTTCCAGAACAAATTCATGGGAAAATAATCGCGTCAACCTTAGAGACATCAAATATGGTATGCAACTTTGATTCTGATCTTGATCGAGTAAATCAATAGTTAGGTTATCGGGGAATTAGTAGTGTTTTGGAGAATCGGAATGGTCTGGTTAGGAAGATTGAGTTGCCTGTGTTCGACGGATCTCGTCCGTATGGTTGGATTACAAGGATGAAACATTTCTGTCGTATCAGCAAGTATAGTGCAGAAACGAAATTACGTATGGTCTCTTTGAGTCTTGAAGGAGATGCTCGAAAGTGGTACATGGAGGAAATGTCCAGAGTTGAATTCATATATTGATGTGAGTTTAAGCGAAGACTAATTGCTCGATTTAGTACGGTGAAGACTCGTTCTCCATTAGAGGTGAATTTGACAAATGAATCGACTTCAACGAGGACTGTTGTTCAGGAGACAAAATTGCTGCAGGATATTGAATTGCCAATGGAGAAAAAAATTCATGAACAACCTAAAACATAAAAGGAATCAAGTCTCGAAGAGCTTCAAAATATGGTGATACGGTTTCACTTGTGATGGAGACATGTTGCTTTGATGATCTGACTTCATCAGACAAGAGGAATCTGATTCCATCAATGTCCCTTAATGTAATTGAAGTAGAAGATATGGTTGAGATATCTCAGAATGGAACTGGTATCTCGAAGCTTGATGGAGCTCACCAAATATTTGATATTATGTATCAACAAAAAGTACATATTAAGACTAAGAAGAACCAGAAGAAATGCTTCAAATCATGGAGATTCAAGTTCAAAAAGAAACCCAACATTCGAGAGGTTAAGCATTCAAAAGCACTACTCAGTAAACATCTGATGTTCTCCTCAATGAAGCGAGGGAAGTATGATTTTTATGTTTGGCATTACTGGAGAAACAAAAGACATATCAGAGAGCATGAGTTTTCAGTGGAAATGCATTTTGGAGCAACATTGCTGCAAAGTAGGAGAAAGAAAGCAGTAACCAAGACTTGGCGATTCAGTTTTAAACAACAAAAAGCCATGGCACGTTCTGCGTATAAGATGTTTGACAGAGGAAAAATTAGACCAAAGAAGAAAGAGTTGAGACATGACAATAGATCTTTGGCGAGAGAGGTTAGAAAGGGGTATGTATTATCAGGATTGGTTAAATATCAGGAAAGGAAGTCTTTGCTGCCTACGTATCTTAATGAACGTGATATTTCGATATATGCCGCTTCTTGGCCCTGCACAATTAAGTTGGAAACTGTTTGGAATGGTGGTGATGCATTACTAATGACATAATTTATCCTTAGTACTGAGACATTTCAAGTGCGACACAAGTGGAAAAGTAAACCATTGCGAGTTGGGAGTCAATCTATGTACGGGAGAGAGCATGATGGAAGGAGAAGGAAATCCATGTTTTTCATTTTCTTCAAAGACTAAAGGATAGGCTGTTTGGGAGCCAAAATGCTCAACAACATCATGAGAAAGACGCGTTTTCTACACTTTGGTTTTGGTTGTGCAAGTTTAAACAGAGGCCATGTGTACAAGAGGACTTGGGCAACTTTGCATTAAGTCTTCTCTTGTTGTACTCAGAAACTGTGACAAAAAGAATCCAAGTTTCTATGGGTCATTGCTGGAAAACCAAGCCACAACATCATGTTTGTCACGGTTTATGCAGCTGGATGTGCAAGACTGATTTCATTTTATTACAAGTGAGAAAGGTCCAACAAGTACAACAAGTTCAAGCTACTATAACGATCAAGATCGCATCAATTTTAGTTGGTACAAAGGTCAATTTTCCTAAACATTGGTATCCACAACTTTCAGTACCACAAAGACTAAGGTTGTCTCACGAGCTGAACTTAGAAGGGGTCGTTGTACTGCTACAAAACAGTGTTGGTGTCAATTATTGCAACTACAGCTACGTCAGTTTGGACCCAAAGGCGAGATTCCACTTGTTCCTCCAAGGCCTTCGAGTGGTAATGGCATTGCTAAAGATATTGTATGTTGCAGCACATCTTTATCTCTACAGCTTGAGGACAGGCTGTTTTTTGAAAGGGGGGGGGGGTATTGATAAGAAGAGCTTATGTCGTAAGAAGAGAAGGGTGAGCTGGCAAGAGAAGACCGTTGACCACGAATATGGAGTAGAAGTTGATGACGTGGACTGCAAAAGCAAGAGAAAGTCGTTAGAGAAGAATTGTATAAGTAGAATTTTACCTTGTTGCTTTAGGATCATCGATTGTATAATCTGATCATTGGGTTAGAGAGCTTCTCTCTGCAATTTGGGCGATTCTCAAGAGCTTGTTCTTGAGATTCGAAGGACCAATTCGTCTTGGAGGAGTTCTTCTTGAGGGTAAACTGTTTTTTGAAACGGGGGGGGGGGGTATTGCTAAGTATCCATTATCAGGGTTTATGTGATAGGCCTCTGAGAGTGTACGTGAAGAAGAAGTGTGAGCTAAATAAGAGAGAGTCTTCTTCTGCTGAGCTGGACTGAAGAAGTCAAAGAAGAGTTGATGACGTGGTAAAGTCGTTGGAGGAAAATAAGAACAGTATATAGATATTTTACTTGTATTGTTTTAGAATCATCGATTGTATAATTTGATTATTTGGGTTGTTAGAGATTATTCTCTGCAATTGGGCGATTCTGAGGGTTTTTCTTGAGTTTCAATTGGGTCAATTCATCTTGGTGGATCGACTGTGTAATTCATCTTGATAAGTGGAATAAAACGTGTTGTTTCGCTTATCACACTCTCCACGTGTTATTCACTCCGTATAACTCTTTTACTTTATTAGGAAGCTCTCAAGCTTTGGTTTACTACAAGAAACTAAATAGTATTGTACTCTTTTTTAAACTCTCTTCAAATATCAAACGGATGAAGCACGAATGTTTCTCCTCCATCACCTATGCACCGAAGTACCAAACCAATCAGTTAACCAGATCGGTAAATCTGCGATCCGATAGTAATCCGGTCTAGGTCTAAATCTAAGAGTATCTCCAATGGTCGTCTCTATATTTCACTCTAAATATAGAGTTTTCTATAAATAGAGAAGGGGTTTACTCCAATGGTCACCTCTATACTTCACTCTAAAAATAAATAATTCAAATATATTTTATCTATTAATTGCTTACAAGACCCTTTACTTTAAAAATAATTAAAATTCTTCTATATATATTATTTTTAACAATAGTTCAACATAATCATATTTTTTAAAATTCTATTAATTATAAATTTTCATTACACCACATAAATTCAAAAAACAAACAACTAATACATTTTTGTTTAAGCATCACAATTAGTGTATTTCTCCCACAAATGATCAATTAACGCGTATCGAAGTGAAAAATGAGGTTCTTTGTCTTTGATTTGTCTATATCGACAAAGAAATTCTTGAAATCGGGTATTTTCATCCTCTGCTATTTCAACATCCGAAGGTGGAGCTTCTCTTCCAACTTTAATTGGCGCATCGAGATCACGCTCATCCTCGATTATCATATCATGTAAAATTATACATGTAGTCATTATGTCACGTATCACATTTTTTTCTAAAAACGAACCGGTCCTTTCACAATAGCAAAACGCGATTGGAGAACTCGTAATGCACGCTCAACATCTTTTTTAAATGGTAATTATTTTGGGATTTTTATCTTTAATTTTTATTATTAATTATGTGTTTTTAATTATATTGTTTGTTTCGAACAAAAAAAAATTATATTGTTTGTTATCTCATTATATTTTTTAATTTAATATATGTTGTTGTTGCATTTTTAAATAATTATATAACCAATTATTGTTAAGATAGTTTTAATTAAGTATAATATTGTTTGTTATTTCATTGTTCATGTATAAAATGAAAAGATATGAAAAGTAGATGATTATTTTGTAAATAAAATTTTTTTACCTAAAAATAGAGAAATGAACAGTATTACTCCAAATATAGTGAAATACTGTTCGTTTCTCTATTTTTAGAGTAAGATATAGGATGCAAATGGTTGTCTTTCAAAGTAACAAGATGAATAAAAATTAGTGGAAAAAATATAGAAAAATACTTTTTAACATATTACTCTCCTTGTTAGTGGAGGAAAGTTTTTTTTTATATTTCTCTTCTTTGTTCATCTAACTAATGTGGAATGAATTAGAAAATATTATTTTTAATTTTCAACATAAATGGTAAAATTTAAGAGGAATATATTTTTTCTCTAATTTTTTTCCTCTAAAAATACAAACATTTGCAACCATAAAGTGTCATTGGAGAGGATTTTACTTTAAAAATATAGTTTATATGTAAGAAGAGTACCTTTCGATATGCTCTAATAACACAAAATGAAAACCAAAAACAAAAACCGTGAGCCATATTTGGTAAAATAATCTCGGTTTTCAAAACCGGTTTTGCCTTGAGAGATATAAATATCTTCGTTTCTTCCTAGGTTTCTTAGCTTTCGACGAGCTTGTCTCCTTGTTTCGTCTCTTGTTGTCACTGTCGAATATTTTGCCAAATTGAGGATGCAAAAAATGGTTAGTGAGTTGTTAAAGTGCCACCAAATCCACCGAACTTCACCCCGATTCTCAAAAATTTGCTTCCTTTAGATTCTCAAAAAGGTTTAGGCTTTTGTTTTTTCTTTTTCTTTTTAAGGATGTCGAATAGTTGTTTCTTCCATAGATTCAAGAAATTGGCTTGTTGTTGGTTTGGTTTGGGATAAATAGTTCCACATAAAGATCACACAATTCATTTTTCTACAATAGCTTGTTGTTGTAGAACATTGACATATTATCTACATCTCTGATCTCCATTTACTTATTTTACAGGAAAATTGGTGATCATCGAATGCTGGTAATCCTCAGATAAAGAGCAAGAAGAGGAACAAAGATTCCAAAACTGTGAACCAGTCATTGAAAAACCAGCAACACAAGCTCATGATGAGCTGATATTGAAAATTATCTTTGGAACAGTAACAACAAAATTTCAATACATATATCAAAGGATCTTAAAAATAAAGATGTAATGCCCCAATTAAAAGATTTGGTGGTACTAAGCACTTGAGCAACATCAATTACCTAATCCTTGGGTGCTGATGGGTATTGATGCTGCTTGGGTGCTTAGTACCACCAAATCCTTTGATATATCAGCTTCTTTGTTGAGTGTGAATGTAGGAATTACATCCTTATTTTCCCAAAGATCTATTGATGTACCACCTAATATTGTAGAAATTTCATCCTTACTGTTCTAAGGATAGTCCTCTATATCAACACACTCTGGCTCTGGTGTTGGTGGTTCTTCAATGATAGGTTCACAGTTTTGGGATCTATGTGCTTCTTTTTGCTGTGTCTTGAATAAGAAGTAAGGACTGCCGAAAATTGACCACAACAGGCTTGGGATTGTATCTTCTCTCATGGAATGTTACGGTTGATGGTTGTTCTCTCCTCTGGTTCTGGTAGAGGAAGTTATGGAGAAGATAGAGGCTTTATGTCTCTTCTCTATCCAATGTTCAGAATTGTTGCATATAGAAAATTCTCTCAAATCGGTTTCAGTGATCATATGACTTAGAGAAGTCAGTGTTTTTTTATTCATCTCATGTGTGTTTTCAGCTACTTATATACATTATATTACGCATGTTTATACGCATATGATCTGCATATTTAATAATTCTACAATGGAAATCTTCGTGTAATGTTGTTATCCTCTTCTTATATTCTTATTCATATCATTTTCTTATACATATATAATGTAGTCACCCAAATCACTCACATTTGGCTTATTATTGTAGTGGAAGATCTCAGGTTTATTTAGGCATACTTATCCGCAATCTCCAAGAGAAGAGCACAGAGTTCTTGAGGCTTGGAGAACATTGCCATATGATCCGCCTCTTTAATCTCCATTACTTCTTTTGGTGGAAAATTGCTGATCATCCAACGCTGGTAATCCTCGGGTAACGTAATATCCTCTCCGCATACCATATATATACGAGTAACGGATCCGTACCCTCCCTCGCTAAAGCTTCTTTTCCCTGCCAGATTTTTAGTAACTAACGGGTTTACCCTCACCAACGTTTTCGCCAGTACAAGATCCTAACACGCCACAACAACATTCAACCAAAGATTGACTGAGGTTACTAGCAATCCCAATTGGGTTTAAAAGTAGAGATTTTTATTAAGCCTGGAGTCATACTTCAAGCGGAGAGAGTTGATACACATTCTTGGCCATGAACTTTGGTCCCACAAGAGCAAACTCTAGAGGACGATCAGGTCTCCCATAGATTCCATATACAGTGTCCAACCATTCCACTTGTGAAGTACTGCTTTTGGACAGCTACAGATTTCAGTCAGATATCAGAATCACTTGGAAGGGATCATACCGTGCAACCGAAATCATCGTTTTTATGTACCTTTTCGTAAACGTAAGCAGGTGGATTTCTTGTGTCGGGCATAAAAGATGTCACGAAGACAATAGCAGCGATCTTACGAGGGAAGATGTCAGCAGCAAGTGCAGCGGGTATTCCTCCCATGCTATGAGCAACAAGAATCACCTTTTCGTCATCCAAACCGAGCGAGCTCAGAATATCAAGCAACGGTTTGGAGTAATCCATCAATGTCTGAATCTCTTCCAATCTGGTCATGTTTATACCCGATGCAGCCAGATCCACTGCTGTCACACAGTGACCCGCAGCTTCCAGCTGCGTTTTCACTTTGTACCAAGTCCACGCGCCGTGGCAGAGCCCATGTACGAGCACGAACTGCTTCTGATTCTCCTTCTCCATTGCCTTCTTTACTTTCTGCATCATGGTCCAACACTTATATAGACGGTTAGTTTCCCGCATATTCTTTGTATATTAAAAATCCTTCTTTTGTATTCACTTCAAATTAATTCTTGTTGTCTATAAACTGACAAAGCTCTAGGTGCCAACATTGTCTTCTTCTTCTTCTTCTTTTAATTCTTTAATACTGGAGACTTTTCTGCCCAATAGACTACGCAGAGATCCACACGGCTAAAAGACTGTTAATTCCTGAGAAAGAGATTCCATTAGGACTATGTTAGTGTGATTTCCCTTTATATTTTCCTTAAATAAGGTAAAAGTCACCTGTAAGAATGACTGTAAATTTCTGATAAAGAGATCAAATTAGGCTGTGAGTGCATGATAAAATTCAATGTTAGTATGATTGTGTATTGAATCTTTCTGGTTTCTCTTTTATTCAATGTTCAGGTTTGTTACATATAAAAAATGCTCTCAAATTGGTTTCAATGATGTTATATCTGTGTGTTACTTTGGTAGGAACAGGTTGGCATAAATGGTGCCATGGACAAACACTAAACCGCTGGCAATAAAGCAGTTCGCTCTTTTATGATGCCTCTCAATGTAATACAGTTCTCTCAGAAGATCGTATTCAGATAACCATTCTTACAAATACTATAATTTCTTATTCTCATACATATAGACGTAATCTCATATGGCTTATTATTGTGGTAACGATCTCAGGTTTATTTAGGCATATTTATCCGCAATCTCCAAGAGAAGAGCACAGAGTTCTTGAGGCTTGGAGAACATTGCCATATGATCCGCCTCTTTTTATCTCCATTCTTCTTTTGGTGGAAAGTTCCTGATCATCCAACGCTGGTAATCTTCGCGTGTCACAAGATCCTCTCCAATATAATATACATATGCGTAATGGATCCGTATCCTTCCTCACTGAAGCTTAATATCCCTGCCAGATTGTTTGAAACTAAGGGGTTTACCCTCACCAACATTTTCGCCAATACAAGATCCTAAAACGCCACAACAACAAAAGATTGACTGAGGTTACTAGCACAATCCCATTTGGGTTTGGAAGCTGAGGTTTTTATTAATCTTTGAGTCTTACTTGGACCGGAGAGAGTTGATACACCTTCTTGACCATGTAGTTTGGTCCCAAAAGAGCAAACTCAAGAGGACAATCAGGTTTCCCATACCTCCCCAACACGGTGTCTAACCATTCCTCTCATGGAATGCTTCTGATCAGCTGCAGATTGCAGTCAAATATCAGAATCACTCACAAGACATCATACCCTGCAATTGAATCAGCATGTTTATGTACCTTTTCGTAAACATAAACAGGTGGGTTTCTTGTGTCGGGCATGAAACCTGTCAAGAAGACAATAGCAGCGATCTTCCACGGGAAGATGTCAGCAGTATGCGCAGCGGATATTCCTCCCATGCTATGAGCAACAAGAATCACCTTATCGTCATCTAAGCAAAGCGAGCTCAGAAACTCAAGCAACGGTTTGCAGTAATCCTTCAACGTCTGAATCTCTTCCAATCTGGTCATTTTTATACCCGATGCAGCCAGATCCACAGTGACCTGGAGCCTTCAGCTGCGTTTTGACCTTGTACCAAGTCCATGCGCCGTGGCCAAGCCCATGGACAAGCACAAACCGCTTCTGGTTCTCCTTCTCCATTGCCTTCTTTACTTTCTGGTTCAACACTTATATAGACGGTTAGTTTCCTGCATATACTCTTTGTATATTGACTGTTAGTTTTTGGTCGTTCTCTAAGATCAAAAGAATGCTAAACAAACACTATATTGACTGTTAGTATTTTTTGTTTTCTTTTTCTTTTAAAGCATAGAAAACAATAGTCTGAATCTTTAGAAAGATCCATTTAGAACACACACTTAATTGTATCTAATGCAAACACATTGCCTTCTTTACTTCCAGCATCTTGACTATTAGTTTTCACTAAAATTTTCTTAAGAAAATCAACTATTCATTACTGCTGACATTCTTCCTTTCGCATAGTTTTAGGAGATCCGGTTTTGATTTCTATAGGCCGACGCTGATGATTGTCAAATCTAGCAATGGAGACCTTGGAATTCTATTTCCTGGTCTCTTTGTTTTGGAAGAATCGAAGATAATCCTGGAGATATCAATAGGGAGTAATAGTTAGGAATCTCGAATCAATAAAGAGTAATAGTAACATAAGTTTATTAAATCAAAAGAGATGGGTTTCTAAATTCTAATTCACAATGGAAACTCTAAACTCTGAAAATAAGCAATGAACACACTGTAACAAGGACCATTAAAAACAGAACCAAAAACTAGGGAAGTGGGATGAGGAAGCGTATAAGGCGTATCTGTTACGTATCTCCTTTCCTTGACCTCAAAATCGATGATGCTCAACTTATCAAAAAAATAAAGTTAATTGTAACTTAAAACTCCAACTACAGTATATATGAGTCTCAAAGGCAATATATCTGCTATGTAAAATCTCTTTCGATAAACTAATTAAGTTATCATTTTATGCTCAACTGGTGTCAAAGCTGGCAATGCTCAACTTATCAAAAAAATAAAGTCAATTGTCACTTAAAACTCGAACTACAGTATATATGAGTCTCAAAGGCAATATATCTGAAAATAGAGTTGTTCATTGTTCAATTACAGAGAAACATAAACATTGGCTAAAAGCAGAGTAAAAGAGAAACACACCAACCTAAACCGGAAACAATAACTGAAATTAAAACACTGATAAATCCATCACCTTCTCCCCAAGCTTCTTCTCTACAGTCCTTTGGTTTGGTTGCTTCATTCTCTTTTTCAAAGATTCTTCATAAAGGCTATACAAACGAAAAATAGTTTAAAACGTTAATTTCACGTTTTCATTCATGCAGAAAATCTATGAATATAGTCTTTATTCTATCAAATTCAGAATATTACCTCTCTTAATGAGTTGTGGTGCTTCTGCTTCTGTGTTTGTTTCGGCCAAAAGGACTCGTGAACCACCTTGGTTTGTATAAAACCAGTATGTATCCAATCGTCAGTCCAAATACAATGCCAGGTGCAAATCCTATTGCAGCTGCAATCCAACTAAACACCTCTTCATCTTCTTCCTCTGGCTCCGTCGTTTCATACTGTTGCGATGAGGGCGTGTGGATATCTTTGCATACTTCGTCAAGAGCAGGGCCAAAAAGTCCCGAGTTGTCTTCGAAAGAAGAGCAAGGCTGCGTCCGAAACTGAGTGCCTCCAGTACTAGACCAACAAGTTGGTTATGGGAGAAGTTCATGTACGCAAGTGTTAGAAGGGAGTTTAGCACTCCCCGTTTTAACTCGGTTTGAATCGAAACCGGTTCGATTAATATCGGTTTACGACGATTCGGACAGAAGGAAAATGGATCGAGATCTGACGGGCTGAGCTCGAAGCCCAAAAACGAGCCCATCTCGGCTACCGACATCTAAAGGCCCAACGAAGGTCCGACCTATTACAACAGGGCACATACCAACCTCCGAGATATATGGAAGATTTCCTTATATTGGAGAAGAATTCGGAATATTCTCTTTTCCTAATCGAACTTGGGAAAAGGAAATATTCTCGTGACAACCGACTCCGAATCTTATAAATAGGGAGGAGACAAGCTCATTCAAGTAGGGGGATCATCTGAGAGACAGAAGAAAAGAGAAAGAGAGCTCCTTCAAGCACCGATCTCAAACTCTTTATTCTCCTTAGTTCTTTTTCACCAAACCTTTGTTATAACGTCGAATTCAATCAATAAAATGAGATTCCGATCAAAGTTCCCTGTTTTATCCCTTGTGTGATTTAATAATCAATAATTGGCGCTAGAAAGATGGGGGCCAGGAACATTAAAACAGAACTTACGGATCTCGTTTAATTGAGTTCGGAAATGGCGAACCCAGACGGTACTCCAGCTATCACCAACGACGGTTTCGAGCACCACGATCGAAATTCTTTGAACGACGGGCTCGACCCAAAGGATACCGAACTGCCTACCGGAGGAGAAGACCCTCCAGCACCAAATCCACCAGAAACCACTACAGCAACTCAAACACTATTCAATCCGGCTGCCCTCATACAAGCTATGACCGCACAGTTCGCAGAAAGCTCCAAAAAGAATGAAGAAAGGTTCGAACCTCTGCTGGAATCCCAGACCGAACTTCGAAACCAGCTCAATACACTCAGACAAAATCCGATCACCCCTGAGAACACGAACCCCCCTCTTCATCGGAACCTCATGATCGAGCTGAACAGAACCGAAACCCGACTGCAACAGATTTGCCACCGAGATGGTCCGCTTCTAACCCAGGGACTCACATCACTGATCAAGCATCCCTAGATCAAGAGTTCGAGAACATCAAAGCCCAACTTCAAGATATGCGATCTAAGTTTCATCAAGCTACGAGTTCGGCACCTGAAATCGACCGAGTGATCCAAGAGACCCAGAAGACACCATTCACAGATCGGGTTATCAACACCACAGTTCGGCGTTTGGAAAAGATCAAGATTACACCATACGATGGACATACCGATCCGCGCCATTTCATGACCTCGTTCGGAATCATGATGAACCGTTTCCGCTTCAATACCGAAGAAGAAAAAGACGCTGCCACATTCCAGCTGCTCGTGGAAAATCTCAGTGGAACCGCACTTGATTGGTTCTCACAGCTATACGCGAACTCAATCGACAGCTATACCGAGCTCACAACAAAATTCCTTAAACGATTCACCATGTTCATCAAACAGAAAACGAGGAATGCCGACTTATGGGCTCTCGAACAAAGAAGCGACGAACCACTACACAATTTTATGAACCGATTCAAAGCGATAGTATCTCACTGCACCATTGAAGATGATGCCGCAATCGAAACTCTGTACAAATCGACCTGGTATAGATCACCCTTTCACAAGGAGATCAAACGCAACCGACCTTTCACTATGGAAGATGCTCTACACAAGTCATATATATTTATCTTCGAAGAGGAGGAAGAAGCTGCCAAAGATAAACAATACGCCCTCAAGCACTATTACTAGTTCGAGATTCCAAAAAAAAAAAAAAAAAAAAAAAACGCTCACCGAGCTACCATTCCATCACGCTCACTAAGCTCGTTTTCATCACTGATGTGATATGAACTACGAATGGTTTGATCCCTCTTTCGATGGTACGTAGGCAGCCCACCTCGGGTTCAGCTGTGACCTTAATAAAAAAAAATTGAAGTATCTTCAAAGCCGAACTCAAGCAGTTCGCCGAACTCGTACAGTTCGTATCTTTAAGCCGAACCCATACAGTTAATACTATCAAGCCGAACTCAAGCAGTTCACCGAACCTGTACATTTCATATCTTTAAGCAGAACTCAAGCAGTTCGCCGAACCTGTACATTTCATATCTTTAAGCAGAACTCAAGCAGTTCGCCGAACTCGTATAGTTCGTATCTTTAAGCCAAACTCAAGCAGTTCGCCAAACTCGTACAGTTCGTACTATCAAGCCGAACTCAAGCAGTTCGCCGAACTCGTATAGTTCGTATCTTCAAGCCGAACTCGAGCAGTTCGCCGAACTCGAGCAGTTCGCCGAACTCATACAATTCATACTTGAAACTATTCCCATGAAGCCGAACTCGTATAGTTCGCACTCTAAACCCTCGCGGTTTTACACATCGACGTCCTGGCCAGACGATCGGTACAAATATATAAGCCGAGCTTTGTCTCGCATGCATCCTCATGGTGCTATGGATAACACACTTTCCATGTTAAGCCGGGACCAGTACCGCACTATATCCACTCTCAGATCATTCTAGCTAAATAACCTGAGCCTGTCTCGCACACCCGGATTCGATATGAGAAAACCTTGGAGTATCTTAAGATGAGCTGTTCACGTACTCTTATGCCAGCTCTAAGGTAAAGCTGAACATCATTCCTCGCAAAAACCTAAGCCGATTTCTCAACAATCGCAAAATTCTAAGTCGATTTCTCAACAATCGCAAAATTCTAAGCCGATTTCTCAACAATCGCTAAGTATAAGCCGATCTGCTAAACAGATTGCCGATCTCAAATAGGTCGTAGAATCAAGTTCGCCCTCTTCACCTCGGCTAAGACCGTACTGTTTCAGCCCCATTTTGTGTACGGCAGACTTGAGAAGTTCGTATAAATTTACGACTTCAAACAAGCCGAGATTCGATAAGATAAACATTTTCAAAAGGCGACTAAATAAAAAGTCATAATCAAGGTTCGTACTAAAATATAGCGGATACCGTACTTGGAAGGAAGATTTGAACAAAACCGTACCGATCTCAATTCTAACCGAGCTAAAGAATACTCCTTGAGATTTCGCCGAACTCAAAAAAGACTCCTTCGCCGAACTGAGGGGGGGATCAATTGTTAGAGGGGAGTTTAGCACTCCCCGGTTTAACTCGGTTTGAATCGAGACCGGTTCGATTAGTATCGGTTTACGATGATTCGGACAGAAGGAAAATGGATCGAAATCCGACCGGCTGAGCTCGAAGCCCAAAAACGAGCCCATCTCGGCTACCGACATCTTAAGGCCCAACCTATTACAACAGGGCACATACCGACCTCCGAGATATATGGAATATTTCCTTATATCAGAGAAGAATTCGGAATATTCCATTTTCCTAATCGAACTTGGAAAAAGGAAATATTCTCGTGACAACCGACTCCAAATCTTATAAATAGGGAGGAGACAAGCTCATTTAAGTAGGGGGATCATCTGAGAGACATAAGAAAAGAGAGAGAGAGAGAGAGAGCTCCTTCAAGCACCGATCTCAAACTCTTTACTCTCATTAGTTATTTTTCACCAAACCTTTGTTATAACGTCGAATTCGATCAATAAAACGAGATTCCGATCAAAGTTCCAGGTACGAAAGATTCCTTAGCTCTTGTGGAATTTCTCCTGAAAGCTTGTTTTGGGAAACGTCCAGTGACTCTAGAGCTGTCAGGTTCCCTATAGATGATGGAATGTGGCAAGTGAAAGCATTGCGTGGCAAGTTGAGCACGTGAAGCTCTTTCAATAGGCCGATGGAGCTTGGAATCTCGCCTTCAAGTCTATTTCCGGAGAAGTCGAGTGCTGTGTAGATTTTTAGGATACGTACCAGCTCCAACGCTACACCTTTATACACCAAAACCATTTAATCGTGGTAATAGCCATTAGAATCTCCCATGTGTTTTATATTCGACCGATCGTCCTTTGTCCCCAGTGATGATATTTTACTCCAGTTCACAAAATAATCTGATGGCAAAGTTCCGTTGAAGTAATTATGGGATATGTCGATGATTTTCAGCTGAAGGAACGAGGCTTGATGTATCGGTCCATGGAATTAATTGGAACGTAAGACAAGAATTTGCAGCTTTTTTAGAGGACTCAACTAGAATGGAAACGTGTCGTTGATTCTGTTGCTTTCCACATTTAGAACTTCAAGGGTAGAGAAATGGATCAAAGATCTTGGAAGCTTTCCCACGAGTTGGTTATGACCGACGTCTAACGACCTTAGAATTTTAAATACATTCTCCGGAAGACCTCCACTAAGACGATTCTGACGAAGGTTTAGAAGCGAAAGATTACTCTTGAGATTTCCTATACAAGGCGGGATTGAACCATTGAAGTTGTTGTCAGATAAATCGAGAAAGCTTAGGGAGCGCAACTCGCATATGAAAGAGGGAATCTTTCCCGTGAAATTGTTTTTGGAGCCTAATAAGTACCGCAAGGCAGAGGAATGAGAGGATAGTCCATGTTTCGTTGATCTTTCGAAACTGATGAAAGTATTGTTGGAAAGATCCACGTATATCAGATTTGGTAGCGTCCATAACCAGCCACGCAATTGACCCAAAAACTGATTATGAGAAAGATCAAGAGAGGTTAGCTGTGAAAAATTTCCAATCAAAGACTGAATTTGACCCGAAAACTGATTAAAAGAAAGAGAAAGAGAGAGTTAAGATGAGAAAGTTTTCCAATAGAAGATGGAATCTGACCAATAAACCGATTACCAGAAAGATCAAGAGAGGTGAGTTGTGAAAGATTTCCAATCAAAGAGGGAATTTTACCCGAAAAGTGATTTTTAAAAAGAAGAAGAGACTCGAGATGAGAAAGTTTTCCAATCGAAGATGGAATCTGACCAATAAACCGATTACCGAAAAGATCAAGAGAGGTGAACTATGAAAGATTTCTAATCGAAGATGGAATTTGACCCAAAAACTGATTAAAACAAAGTTGAAGAGAGGTGAGCTGTGAAAGATTTCCAATCGAAGACGGAATCTGACCCGAAAACTGATTACGATAAAGATCAAGATAGGTGAGATGTGAAAGATTTTCATTCGAAGACGGGATTTGACCCGAAAACTGAATGAAAGAAAGAACAAGATGAGTGAACTGTAAAAGATTTCAAATTGAGGACGGGATTTGACCATGTAAATCATTATTTGAAAGGACTACAGCGGTGAGAAAACGAAAGTTTTGAAGACTAAAAAGACTGGTATCATATATAGTAAAAGCGAAGTAAATTTTGAGAATAGAGCTATTTCATTCATCCTAAACCGTAAAACTCGGTTAATATCTTTAAAATCGTTTCAAATTAAATTTTTTAAAAATTCATAATTTATTGTACCGATTATCGAAAATTAGGTTTTTAATTGGTTTTGTTTCGTAATAGTGGGATTCTCAAAATAAGTTTTCGAGCTAAATTTTTGTTTTTTGCAAACTCTAGCTTGTCCTTTGGTTTATAAATACGACACCTTTAAACATCATTCAGGTCATTCGGGTCTTGATTTCTATTAGCTTTGTACGTGTTTACTGTTTTAGAGATCATGTTTTCGTTTTTAATTATATTCAGTGTTTATATATGCTGAGATTTGTATATATGTGAGAGCAGAATCTCACAACCTCGATTCTTAGCTTTTTCAGGTTGTAAAGGCTTAGAAGAATTTAGAGAAAATGAGAAAGATATTGTATATTATTATAAGCCAAGAATTCAATTATTTTACAAATAGGTTCCCCTTCGAATCTTATACCAGTTCGAAAATACAAACGTCTCAATCTCATTCAAAACGTGGAATCGAATTTGTGATTTTTGATTAAATGCCCAGCTTGATTATGGGGAGAACACATTTAATGTCTTTGACCTGCTTGCTGCGAGCTCCCTTTCCCAACGATCTCCTCCTTTTCTGCGCACTCAACTCCTTCCCAGCTCGCGGGCCTGCTCTTCGAGGCTTTTCAGTGAGCTTGGCTTGATTCTTAGCCTACTTAATCAAGCTGGACTTTGAGTGTGGAATTTGGGCCCAACAGTTGCCCCCCAGTATCTTTAATGATTTATCATTGAGGATGCAAAACTGTGATCTCGAGATTTAATTGATCCTCCAGCTGGAACGATCTCGCAGTCTCGGGCTTCTGATTGATTTCCAGCTTGCTTACGTGGCGAGTTTGTAGAAATCCTGTAGCGTCTGCGCGGCTTTTAAGGGGTATGACAGGACGAGTGGGCGAGTGGGTATAAATGAGCGGTTCTCGTTGTTTCAACTTCCCACGCCGCCTCAACTCCCACTTACCGAGGTAATGATGTCTTTTCACCTCTTCCCTTCTTTTTTTTTATTTATTATTTTTACTCCATTAATTGAACTGTCTTCACCTTATTCTTTACTTTTACCCGAGATATTCTTCTCTGTGAAAGTTCAGCTTCCATCGTTTCCGGTCGGAATTCCTTCTTTTTCAAACTCGATTTTCTTTGTTTTTTTCTGCAATGGCTTATACTTCTCAGCTGGATGCTCCTCCACTTGCCGAGCGATTTGATTCTCACTCGAAGAGCACGATTTCGGCTGCTGAGCTCGCTAATATCTCCTCCTTATGCGGACTCGATATCGGCGATCTGCTCATCCCGCCGGCTGATAGTTCCCCGGAGAGTCCTCCGGAGGGTTATGCATGCGGTTATACCGCATTCTTCCTGAGATATCGCCTTACTTTTCCCATCCCGGAAGCTATCTCTAACATCATCAGTGACCTCGGTCTTGCCCTCCCCCAGCTTATGCCCAATGCGATGAGGTCCCTTGTCGCACTCTGGGTACGTTCTATGGAATTTGTGATTGTTTTCGATACTGAGGTCTTTCGCCAGCTCTTCAATGTCAAGGAAAATTCTCACCTTCGCGGGACCTACTATTTTCCGGCGAAGGTCAATCGGTCCGTTTTTAGATTCAATGTGAGGGATGACAAATGGTGGGAGCAATGGTTTTATTTCAGAATTTCCAGCAGATCCGTTGAGGGCGATTCGATGCTTAGACATTCCTGGGCTCAGATTACTGGTCAGCGAGATCCCTCGGATGCTGATCCGAGCATCCTTTCTGGGGATTTTTTTTTATTGCTGTTTTTCTTCTGTTCTAATACGGTGACCTCTTCTTTTGTGCATAATCGATTGATTCTTCAAAGATAGTAACAGCTGAGGTTCAACGGCTTGTCGACCTTGTCAAGGGTGATAGTTCCGACTGGAAGGGTTTCTCCCTTGATAGAATTCAGCAAGCTCGTGAACGCCGATCTCCCGGGCTATCCGTTGCACCTTCTTGCCGACTTATATGTTTGGGGGGGGATTTATATTTTTATCTTTTTTGATTAAGGATCGTTTCTTTATTTAGATCTCTTTTCCTTGATTTTGCATATTCTCCGCCTCCGTCTCCTCTATTTCAAATTCAAGCTCCGGCTCCATCCATTATCCCGAGACTCGAGGCTGTTGCTAAAGATCTAGCCCGTGTTGAGGTTGATCCCCCAACAGGCTCCCGGGTTCCGGATACTGCCCCTGCTACCTCCCAGATTGATCTTACTCGTAGCGAGAGCTCCACCGAATCCAGTAAAATGGTTCCTCCTAAGAAACCGCAGCGCCTTTCTTACAGGGAGAGATGCGATTGCGCCCTAACCCGACGCCAGTCGGTGCTCTTGATAAGAGGGTCAAAGAGGCTCTTGGTAAGTCTGTCCGTGCCGAAGCCCCACAACGAGAATAGGTTGAAAAAGATGGTCACTGCGAGCCTGCAGCTGATCAAGGTGGTGGTGGCATTCTACCAACGGGTGATGAAGCCGAGGTTACCCAACATGATGTTCGAGCTAGGGGTCCTCAAAGGTCAGCTTCCAGGATGTCTTTTAAAGAGCCGAGTCATTCTGCCGAGCATCAGTCTCGCTCCAAACGATCTCATGGCGATAGGTTTGATGGCGAGGAGACATCAAGGAGGCATGTGGCACCTCGTTCTCAGAGTGGTGGAGGTGTTTCTCTGAATGCCTTTAGGTTCGATTTTGACGGATCTGAGGCAATCGTTGAGAACAACTCCCAACTCGCGAATCTTTTTAGGCGTGTTAGGCCTTCGTCCTGCTTCGTGCCATCTCTTAGGAACATGAAGAAGCATGAGAGCTATATTCAGTTCGCAAGTGCGATGGGCCAGGTAGTTTTAACTGTCTTTAGTTTTCATTATTTTGGTCTTTCTGCTGAATAAAGTTAATACTTTTCTCAGGCTGTTTCTGCCGCCAACGAGCTGATTACTTCTTTCGAGCAAGATCTCCGTTCTGCTACCTAGCCCGAGGAGGTGGAGAGGGAAGCTAGGACCATTGCCGACCTTGTCTCTGAAAGGGACGAGCTGATGAGGAGGATTACTCGGAACGAGGAGAAGGTGGCTGCGGTTACTCTTTTGGAGGGCCATGTTAAAGACCAAGCTGTTTTGGCCAAGAGATGAGAGGATTCCGCTCGGGAGGCTCAAGCCCGGGTTTCTGTGTTTGAGAAATTAAGTGAGGATTTGAAGGTGGATCTCCGTGTTGCCGAGGGGCGAGCTGGAACTGCCGAGGTTGGTTTGCGTTCAGAAAGTGAAAATATAGTGGATTTGAGGGTCCATATTGAGAAGATTACTGAGGACTCGAAGAAACTTGCCAAGAGGCAAAAAGAGATGGTGAAAAAGGCTGAAAAGGCCGTGAGGAGGGAGATATCCAAGCAGTATCGCGCCATTCTTTTGGGGATAAAGAATAAATGAAAGAAGAAGAAGATCGAGATCAATACCGAGACTCAGATTATGGAGTGTAAATCCAATATCCTTCTTCTTGATGAAGTTATCAACCAGACCATCAATGATTTTGAGGGTGAAAAGAAGAGCATCCAGGTTGAGAAGCTGAGGTTGGACGCGGAAGTTGCCATCGTCCAGGTATCAGATTTTTCCATGGGTAAAATAGATATTCCCCAGGTATCTGATGACTCGGTTACGCTGCCTGCTGGGCCAAGCGCACAATCTAATGATCAGATGGACCTTGGTTCTCAGGAGCTTAGGAAGGAGTTCCCGCTGCCCTTGAATCAACCTGCCCCGGAGGATAAACCAGCTGAACCTGCTAGCTAGAGATACCTTTACTGTTTTCGTCTTGTGTTGTTTTTTTTTTGAACTTGGTGCATGGGGAGGCCTTTAAACCCTTTTATGGTATAACTCGTTCTCCTTTTAGGAGGCTTTATTTACTTTGATGATTTAAAAACCTTTTATTCATAATTTTGCCATTTAGAGGCTGTTTGTTTTAGATCAAAGGCGATTTTTCAGCCAAAGACCCAGGTCGTTTGGAGACCTTGCTCCCATGTCGTTTAGAGACCTCGGGAGCTGACCAGACGATTTAAAGACGCAAGGTCGAAGCCGTTTAGAGGCATGTGTGCAACCTAAACAATTTAGACGTAGAGGTTGTTGTCATTTAGACACTAGAAAGGTTGTGACTCTGCAATTTAGACGCAAAGTCGAGTCATGCTAACTGGTAGCATGCTTTAGCTCGTAAGGCTATTCATTTATAGAGTAAAGTTTTTAGCTTGTAAGTAGAAGCTGAAAGGTCTCGGGCTGCTTTTAACAGGCTCACAAGAAAAAGATTTTTTATTTTAATATATGCACCCTTATGAGGTTGCCTACATACCCTGAGGAGGGATCAAGCCTTTTCGTAGTTCGATTTTTACAAGTGTCTTTTTAATGATAGTACTTCTTTAAATTCATGGCATTCCATGAGTTTCTTTCTGGTGTATTGTCGTACATCCTGGCGAGCTTGTATACGCCGTCCTTCACTACCTCAGAGATCCGGTATGGACCTTCCCAGTTGGTACCTAGTTTTCCAGCGTTCCTTTCCCTTGTGTTTTCGTAGGTTTTTCGTAGGACGAGCTCGCCAACTCAAAATCTTCGCTGTTTGACCTTTGAATTATAGTAGTGTGTTGCCGTGTGCTGATAATTTTGAAGATTAACGAGTGCTCGATCTCGACGTTCATCGATAACATCGAGTTGGTCGAGAAGCATTTCGTTGTTCAGTCCCTCGTTTACGGGACATATGTTTATCCTCATGCCGGGGACTGCAACCTCAGCGGGAACCACGGCCTCGATTCCATAAGCCAAGGAAAATGGTGTTTCTGAGGTTGTTTTGCGAGGTGAGGTTCGGCAGGCCCACAAGACTCCAGGGAGCTCGTCGGACCATCTATGTTTTTTAGCATCCAGTCGCTTTTTGAGATTGCTTAGTATTAGCTTATTTGCTGCCTCGGCCTGCCCGTTGCCTTGAGGGTAACATGGGGTCGAGGTTGTTAATCGGATTCCATGATCTTCGCAGAACTCGAGGAACTGATTTGAGATGAACTATAAACCGTTGTCGGTTACGATCTCGTATGGGACTCCGTGCCGACAGACTATGTTTTGCCATACGAATTCCTGTACGTGGTTTGCTTTAATTTGTTGGAAAGCTCCTGCTTCCACCCATTTGGTGAAGTAGTCAGTGAGGACGAGTAAGAAGCGACACCTTCCTTTTCCCGAGGTTACCATGGGTCCACTATATCCATTGACCACCTCATAAAGGGGGTATGGAGATGAAATGGAAGATAAGTTTTCAGTAGGTTGATGCAACGTGGGAGCATGCCGTTGGCATTTGTCGCATGATTTGGAATATTCTTCGCAGTCAACGACCAAAGTGGGCCAAAACTATCCTTGCCTTTCGATCCTGATGGCTAATGCTCTTCCTCCTGAGTGGCTGCCACACGAGCCTCCGTGTATTTCTGATAATATCGTAAAAGCTTCGAGCCCGTGGACGCATACTAGGTAGGGACCGTTTACACTTCGTTTGTAAAGACGGGAGTTGATTATACAATATCTTGAAGCTATAGTTTTGAGTTTGCGAGCTTTCCACTTGCTGGGGGGAGCCTCTCCCCCCTTAATGTATTGTATAATCGCTACTCGCCTGTCAGTTCTCGCAATCATTTTTTCGCGGAGGGTAACGTGCCTGGCGTCAAGCGGGTCTGGCTCCGGGTCTGCGGCTTCTCCTTCTTCGAGAGGGAGGTCGCCCGTTACCGGGGCTATTATTATGTCCAACTCCATATCGTCATTGACTATTTCCATTGAATCCTCGATATCCTTATCGATATTGCTGCTTGGTTTTTCAATTCCTTACACTGGAATTACTCTTTTTACAAGTGGACTCGAGGTTGACGCCAGAGCTGCCAGTGCGTCTGCGATCGTGTTCTCACCCCGAGGTATTCACGTTAGACTGAAGGCTTAAAATTGTTTGACTAACTCATGGACTATGGCTAGATAGGATTCCATCCTGCTATCTCTGGCTTCGTATTCTCCATGAAACTGACTTGTATTAAGCTGGGAGTCGCTGAACGCATTCAGTTTGCGTATTCCTATTTCAGCTGGGAGTCGGAGACCCGCTATTAAGGCCTCGTAATCGGCTTCGTTGTTTGATGCTGAGAATCCGAGTCTGAAGGACTGTTCCACGACTTTGTTAGTCGGGGATACAAGGTGGATTCCCACACTTGCCCCTTGTTACGAGGAAGCTCCATCGACATAAATCTGCCAGGTCTCGGTACTCGTTCCAGTCACCTGGATGTTAGCTGTGAGCTCGATAATGAAATCATCTAGTACATGTGCAATTGACTAGCCTGCCAGTGAGCTTGTCAGAGGTCGATATTCGATATCGTATTCGCTCAACTCGATGGCCCATTTGACTAGCCTGCCAAACTGGCTGGGGCTGTGCAATACTGTGCGTAATGGCTGTGTTGTCATTACTACGATGGGGTGTGACTGAAAATATGGCATGAGCTTGCGAGCTGAGATTAATACTGCCAGAACCAGTTTTTCCATTAGTGGGTACCTGGTTTCAGCGTCTACTAAGGATTTGCTCACGTAGTAGATCGGTTTTTTCTCAGCTCGTTCTTCTCTTATGAGGACGCCACTCACTGCGGCCTTGAAGATTGCTACGTATAGGTAAAGCTGCTCACCCTCAATTGGTTTTGAAAAAATGGGGAGCTCGGAGAGGTACGCCTTTAGTTGCTTAAAGGCTTCCCCGCACTTGTCATCCCATATGAATTTTTTGTTTCCCTTTAGTAACTGGTAAAAGGGGAGACATTTATCGTTCGACCTTGAAATAAACCGATTTAACGTGGCAATGCGGCCTGTCAGCCTTTGCACCTCTTTTACCGAGCTCGGAGGTTGCATTTCCAAGAACACACTGATTTGTTTGGGGTTTGCTTCTATTCCTCGTTGAGTTACTATGTAACCTAGAAATTCGCCTGAGGCGACCCCGAAGGTGCATTTTGAAGGATTAAGTTTCATCCCATACTTGTTTAGTAAGGTGAAACATTCTCCCAGCTGATCTATATGATCTTCCTCTTTTAGAGATTTGACCAGCATGTTGTCAATGTAGACTTCCATTGACTTGCCCAGGAGGCTGGCAAACATCTTGTTCATAAGTCTTTGGTAGGTTGCTCCTGCGTTTTTAAGGCCAAATGGCATCACCTTATAGCAGTACGTTCCTCGTTCCGTTATGAAGGATGTTTTATCTTGGTCCTCAGGGTTCATTTGTATTTGATTATATCCTGAGAATGCATCCATAAAGCCGAGGAGCTGGTACCCTGCTGTAGCTTCCACCAGCTGGTCGATGTGAGGTAGTGGGAAGCTATCCTGAGGACATACTTTGTTTAGATTTGTAAAATCTACGCATACTCTCCAGGTGCCATTTTTATTCTTTACTACAACCGGATTTGCTAGCCAGTCAGGATATTTTACCTCTTTAATGAATCCAACGTTTAGCAACCTGGTGACCTCACTGTTAACAGCCTCGGTCTTGTCAGGTCCAATATTCTGACGCTTTTGACGTACTGGTTTGTGGTTTGGATCCACATTGAGCTCATGTGAAATGATGTTTAGATCGATTCCGGGCATATCGGTTGTTGTCCATGCGAATGAGCCGGAATTTTCTTTGAGGAATGTTATTAACTGTTCCTTTTGAGATTTGCAGAGCTCGGACCCAATTCCTACTTTCTGGTTAGGATGAGACTCGTTGACCACTATTTTCTCTTTAAAGTCTCTGCGAGGTCCGATGAAGCCTGGACCACTTTTCTTTTTCGCTAGGCGGTATGCAAGCTCATCTTTTCGTTGTAGTTGGTATATAACAATTTCCTTTGCGATCTGGAAACCTGCCATGTAGCAGATTCTGGATTCCTTTTGAATTCCCTTAATTATTGCGATCCCATGCTGGGTGGGGAATTTTATGCATTGATGGTATGGTGAGGACACAGCCCTCATTGAATGTATACAGGTTCTTCCCAGGATGGCATTGAATGGAGCTGGCCTGTCTATGACCGCGAATTTGACCATTCGTCTTACTCTGACTGCTATTACAGGGAGTTTTATCGTTACGAGAGATAGCATGGTTTCCCCGGAAAGGCCGGTTAACACCATCTTATTCTCTTCGATTTCGTGATCTGGTATATCTATTTCCCTAAGGACGCTTAGGAGGATGAGTTCTACAGAGCTCCCCGTGTCTACGAGCATCTTAGTGAGCTCATATTCACCCACTTCTAGCATGATGAGGAAAGCATCATCATGTGGAGAATCTAGCTCAACGGCCTCGCTTTCCCATAACGAAATTTGTGTGTCGGATCCCTTGAATGGGGTCCTATCACGTGTGTCGGTGTTTACCCTTCGTTGATGTTTCTTAATTGAGTTTATGGAATTGCGACATAGCTGGGATCCTCCATGAATAAAGTTAATTCTTTTCTTCGTGATTGGAGGAGGTAGATATGTTTCCCTGTCTTTGGGGGGATCTCGCCTCATCGTGTCCTCGGCTGAACGTTCTAGCTTACGATCATCCTCGTATGGGCAATCCCGCCTTTCTTCGTCCCGAGCTGGGTAATAGTTCTTCCTCGGAAGAGGTTTTTCCAGCTCGATTTTACCCATCTCTCCCAGCTGCGAATTTGGCAGTGAGCTGCTTCTTCACCTCATGGCATTCCTCGGTAGAGTGGCTTTTGATTTTGTGGAAATCACACCACTTGCTGGGATCGTAAGGCTTTAATTTATTACGAGGTGGGCTTCCCACTGAGTATGAATGTATCCCCTTACTTTGTCTCTGATCTTAGGACTCCTTTCTCCCGGGTTTTTTAGATCCTTGGGAGTTGGTTATCTGACCTTGCTTAGTCGAGGTTGCGGATGCATGCTGTTTTGGTTGAGCTGAGCTCGCTTCTTCGAGGATAATCCATCGCGAAGTGCGATGTAACGCATCGTCTAGTGATACGGGCTCCCGAACTGTGAGCTCCTCAAAGAATTTGGAGGTTTTTAGCAATCCGTTTTGGAGGGCTTTCAGGGCTGTTGGGTTATGTAGATCTGCGATTTTTGCTTTGACAGCTTTAAAGCTGTCAATATACGTTCGCAATGAGTCACCTAGTTTTTGAGTGAGTACCCACAGATCGGCCTCCGAGGTCTCGATCTGGATAAATACCGAGTATTTCTTCAAGAATGCCGCTTGAAGTTGGGTGAAGTTGTCAATCGAGTTTGGTGTCAGGGAGGTGAACCACTCTAAGGCCAAATCTGTTAGATTTTCGGCGAAGAAGCGGCAGCGCGCTGACTCGAGGTCATCCTCGAGTAGTCGCACCCTCGAAAAGGCGAATTTGAAACTTCTCATGAATGCCTTGGGGTCGGTTTCTCCATTGTACCTAGGAAATCGGATATTCTCGACATCGCCGAGCTGAGGGCTCGCGATTCGCGAGGTGAATGGGGTCTGATTGAATTCATCAATCATTATGTCTATCTCAGGTGCTGAGTTTAGAACAGCGTGGACCTGCGATCTCATCCGCTGTAGCTCGGCGTTCGTTTCCTCGCAATATTTTTTTATTTATTCGAACCCATGTGAGCTGCCAGATCCCAAGTTGTTTTCGTTATTGCTCGGGAAGCGGAGCAGGGATTCTCTGGCAGGCTGGGAATGGTTGCTGCCACCGGGATTATCCCGAGGTTCGACCTCATTTACGTTCCCAGAGCGATCATGACTAATTAGTAGATTTGAGGTCGGGTGTACTCCTGGTAAGGTTGCCATTGGCGTAATTTCTCCATCCGCGACCTGGACCGTGGAAGGAGTGAATATGGTGTCTGATATCATCGAGTTGAACTATGAGGCGGTGGCTGAGCCGACCATCCTGCTGGTTGAAGCATTGATATCAGAAAAGTTTAGTCTCGTCACCGGTGGAGGTGGGAATGGCAATCCTCCCTGTCCAGGGGCAAAAAGGGATTTTGTCCCAGGTGGGAGGGCGAACCGCCCGATGGTGCCCGCCCGAGCCGCTCTTTTGAGGTCATCTTGGCGTGCTGCCATTGAGCGATTCTGCATTATGATGCACGATATCAGGTTCCGGATCTCAGCTATTTGATCCGGAGCCGATTGGTTCAAGGCTGCAGGTCCCGAGGGATCGGCAATATCGTCGATCCCAGTCGAGACGTTTGCTCCCGAGGTGGTAATGGGAGCGTTTGTTGTTCCATCCAGGTATGTTGGAACGATGTCGGCGGACTGGGTTAGAGGAATGGAGGTGTTTATGACTCTGGATGATGTAGTAACTGCCGCACTTGTTGTGTCCGCCATTGTCTTCTTTTGAGTGGTTAGTTTCGTAGGTTACAAAGAGGAAGTTGTCTTGCTCTTCCCCACAGACGGCGCCAAATTGTGAGAGCAGAATCTCACAACCTCGATTCTTAGCTTTTTCAGGTTGTAAGGACTTAGAAGAATTTAGAGAAAATGAGAAAGATATTGTATATTATTATAAGCCAAGAATTCGATTATTTTACAAATAGGTTCCCCTTCGAATCTTATACCAGTTCGAAAATACAAACGTCTCAATCAAATTCAAAACGTGGAATTGAATTTGTGATCTTCGATTAAATGCCCATCTTGATTCTGGGGAGAACACATTTAATGTCTTTGACCTGCTTGCTACGAGCTCCCTTTCCCAACGATCTCCTCCTTTCATGCGCACTCAACTCCTTCCCAGCTCGCCGGCCTGCTCTTCGAGGCTTTTCAGTGAGATGGGCTTGATTCTTAGCCTACTTAATCAAGCTTGACTTTGAGTGTAGAATTTGGGCCCAACAATATATAAACAAAGTTGTTCTTTCTATCCTTCGTATTCTTTGTGTCGAAGCGAAGTAAATTTTGAGAATAGAGCTCTCTCATTCACCCTAAACCGTAAAACTCGGTTAATACCTTTAAAATCGGTTCAAATTAAGTTTTTTAAAAATTCATAATTTGTTGTACCGATTATCGAAAATTGGGCTTTTAATTGGTTTTGTTTCGTAATAGTGGGCTTCTCAAAATAAGTTTTCGAGCTAAATTTGTTTTTTTGCAAACCTTAGCTTGTCCTTTGGTTTATAAATACGGCACATTTAAACCTCATTCAGGTCATTCGGGTCTCGATTTCTATTAGCTTTGTACGTGTTTACTGTTTTAGAGATCATGTTTTCGTTTTTAATTCTATTCAGTGTTTATATATACTGAGATTTGTATATATAAACAAAGTTGTTCTTTCTATCCTTCATATTCTTTGTGTCGAGAATCTATATTCTCCTCGGATTAGCGATTGTTTTTATTGCCTTTTTCGATTAAACAGATCGTCTGTTTCGTTTATTTTCTTCTTAAAACAGATCGTCTATTGATCTATTGATTTTCGGCTTATATTGATCCACGGATTTGCTTCTTCTTCACTGCGAAGTCGCTTGTGTGTCACTTTCAAGTTCAGGCGCCGGAAGTGGAACAACCAAAGGAGGCAGAGAAAAGCCGAAAGCTACAAATTCCGTCTCTAGATCGAGCAAAGCTGATCTTCAGTTTCCCATTGGAAGGATCGCCAGACTCCTTAAGGCCGGAAAATACGCCAAGCGTGTCGGTGCCGGAGCTCCAGTTTATTTGTCCGCCGTTCTTGAGTACCTTGCCGCTGAGGTACGATAATCAATCTTCTGATTTCTCTCGATCATGTCTTGGGTGCAATGTTTCAGTTGTATTTGATTTTGATTTCAAATACAATTATGGTTTTTGGTTTTAGTTAATTCTTTGGTTTCTCGATTTCCATATGATTTTGCGTTATCTTAGTTGCGTTGATTTTGATTTCAAACGCGAATCTGTCTTTCGTCTTGATTTATGTGATAATTGCTCTTTTGATTTCTCGATCTCTGCTTTTAGAAAGCCAAAGCCAAATGAGATTGCGATATCTCAGTTGCGTTGTTTTTTTATTTTAAATACAAATCGTATTTTCTTAATTTCTATATCTTTCTTTACTTCCTCTTTTAGATTTGATCGTCTTTGTTGTTTTTTTTAATTTTTGTGACAGACCAAAAACCTAAACATCCCACGACTTAGTAGTGATTGTTACTCTGTTTCTTTTTTCTTATCTTGAATTTTTGCACTTTTTAGGTGTTCGTCTTCTGAAGGTTTGCGTTTGCGTTATAAGATGGTTGCGAGAGGTTGTTCATATTTTAGGTGTTCATCTTCGGGTTTTGCCGTTTCATCTTCCTCACTCGAGTGATTCGTCCTCGGGTGATTCGGAAGTTGTTACTCTCGATTAGAGTGATGTTTTTCGGGCTTGGATGGAATGTAATCATGTATTTCCTGATGCTCAGATTCTTCGATATTCAGAATTCCTGTCTAAGTTTGTTTGGGATCGTAAGGGTAAGAGATGGAGGCCCCGTGTCGTGGGCACCCCGCCGGTTTGTGTTGTGGAATCTTCTTCGGACTAGCTGACGAGTCTTATTGTTTGAGGCTTTTGCTTGATGTTGTTAGGGGGTCGTGTTCTTTTGAGGATATTCAGACAGTTTACGGTGTTGTTTATCCTACTTTCCAAGAAGCATGTCGTGCATTAGGTTTGGTTCCTCTTGCTGATTGAAGCAATTGGGATCCTCAAATTTATTCTCAATCGATGTTTCTAATTTATTCCAAGGATTCAATTTCGTTCCTTATTTTTTATTTTTGTTTTTTAGTATTGGTTTTTTTGTTATGGCTAAAATTGTGTTGGATTCGTTTTGAATTCATATTAATAATTTTTTTTTTTTTGGTGTGTGCTGGTTTAGAGATTGTGTACTGGTCTTCTTGTAGCGGATATTAAATTTTGCGGAATCAAAGTGATGCTAATCATACCGATTTAGCGTTTTGTTATGTGATTTCCAATTATATTGATGAAGATATTCCCTTTGTTGGCGGGAAGTCTGTCTCATGACAAGTCTACCTTAAGTATTTTGGTTTGAACGTGTGATCTTCTAAAATTATTTGATTGCTCTGCATTTAAATATTGTGCTCTGTTTCTTTTCCAATTGAAGGTCCAAAACTCTGTACATAGTCCCCTTTGTTGATCAATTGATATAACGTTTCAACAACAACAAAAAATTCGCAAGCATCAAAGAGATGATGTTGAGCGATTTTCTACCGTTCTCTCTATAAGACAGGTCGAATCGATCGCTCTGCTTTTTTTGTTATAATTGGTGTGTTGCTAACGTGAAAGAGTAATGGTTTAGTGACGAAGAGAGCATGTCGTTGATTTTAATGACAGAGAATTGAATATTGGATGTGGAATATCTTCAAAAAGAAATCTCAACAGTTTCTTGTGGTCATTCTTATTGAAAAAAAGTATTTTAGAAATCGCAACAGTTTCTTGTGCTCATCCTTATTGAAAAACAAGTATTTTTTTTTCGAGAAACATATATAGACACATGATTATGATACTTTAATAGTTTTGTTAGTCTATTTCAATAATCGGTGATTCTCCGTATCTTTCGTAATGTATTTCTTTATATATTATATGCTGAGAAATTTCCATTTGTTATTTGTATTTTTTGTTGTCGATAATCATAGACTCAAGAAACAGAGCACAATATCCTCACCTCTTCCGTAATCTTCAGCCCCCAGAATATTCCTTAACACAAGGCTATAAAAAAAAATTTTTAGTAAACCTTACTTATCAAAAAATAAGAATGGGAAAACGTAAACCTTCCTAATATTTAGATGCCTTACAAACAAATAATATGTTTACTAAATATTTTTAAATAAGATAATTATTGGTTTGCTTTTTAAAAAAGAGTAAATGAGATAATTATTAGTTTCCGTATACATATCTTGGTTTTTTTGTTGTTATTCATTTGTTTCTGTTTAGATTTTTTTGTGGAGTTGACTGAGATTTGCAAGTGAGGTTTATGTGTAATATTGGGTTTCTTATCGATCGGATCTCAAATTATTTAAGCTGCTCCGATCTCGATTTGGTTTCTGGTTTGGTAGTGTTTGGTTTACCCCAAAAATTATGGTTTGCTTTGAATTTGAGGTTCCCAGAAAGGATGTTTCTGCAGTTGTATATGCTTTAATACATCTCATGAATACGTTTGCAGACCTGATGGCGAGGAAGTATGTTCTTATTTTGTTTGGATCTTCATGTTTAAGGCTTATTCATCTCAATTCAATTTTGTGCTGATATCGATGCTTATTAGTTTAATCCAATCCTGAGATGTGAGAATACTTACACCTAGATCTCTTTATCACAACATGTCGTTTCCATTCCACTGTAAGGCTTTTGTATACTATCATCCCATAAGTGATTTTAAATTTTTGTTGTGACACTTTTTTTATTCAAAGTAATGTTGATGGATTGCAGAGCGGACCTGCATATATGAGTTGCGCTCAGTGATACCAAACTCTCATTATCACAAAAGGTGTTGTTATTAGTTTCAAAGACTCTATTTTCTTAAAAAGTTCGTTTCTTTTAAAACTATAAAACCTATTTGATATTTTTATGTGGATTGTAAAATACACATAGAAGAAAGATTTGACACCTCTCATTGTTGTTCATAAAAGACGCAGAGATTATTTGTATTTTCTAGCTTGAATTTTTTTATTCTTTAGTTTTTTTCGATCCAAACTCACGTTATGAGATTATCTTAAAGTCTCATCATTCAAGATCCGACACAAATTTTTATGTGGGCATTTAAGGATAAATTTCTCTTGTAATTTTCTTAAAATCTTACATTATTTTTTTACAAATCCTCTTGACAAGTTTGATATATATATAGTGTCAAATGATAACTTTTTCGGGGGACTTGATAATTAAATCTCATGGAAATGTTGAAGTGAAAATAGCGGGAAAAAACTGTATGGGTGACAAGGAACATAAATTTGTTAAAGATGTTGTATACAAAGTAGAAAAAATGGAAAAAACTGAAGATATGAAGAAAGCGAAGTTAGAGAAGAAGAAAACAAGAGAGGAAGTTAGAGAAGAAAAAGAAAACCGGAAGAAGAGGAATAAGAAGAAAACCAGAAGATATGAAGAAAGCGAAGTAGAAGAAGAACAAAACAGAAAGAAGACGAATTAGAAGTCGGAAAAGTTAAAGAGTATTTGTGTATACTCTCAATGAACAAAGAATCTCAGCAAAAAATAAGAACACTTATATTTTAACTCAATTTCAAAAGTTCAGCTAGATTTCTAATTAATTAGCAAAAGGCAAATCCGATAAATATGAGTTTGGGCTTTGATCATCACGTCCATATGAAAAATTGTTTTAGGACATAATTAAACTAAGAAGCTATTGACTTCTTCGACCAAATTACAGCAGGCAAAAAAATTGTGAAGAGGAACACTTACCGCAGCACCGAAAAACGTTTTGTCGCCAATCTCGTTGATTGCCGCTTCCCAATCGAACTTCCCAAAGAAACGTGTCGAGGAGAAAGACAAAGATGAGACAAAAAACATCGGAAGAATAAGATACCTAGAGAATATGAAGATGATGAAGAATGAGAGTGAACAAGAAGAGGACGAACAAAAACAAGAAGAAGAAAATGAAGACAGACCTAAAGAAAAAAGAAGAAGAAGAAGAAGAAGTAGAAGACGAGACGAAGAAAAACTGAAATAATAATAAGCCAGAGAAGACGAAGATGATAAAGAAGGAAACCAATAGAGAAAGACGACGAGAAAATGGCAACGACCCACGAAACATATCGATGAATGATCAAAGAAAAATTAATAGATATTGAATTTGACAATACTAAACTGATTCCAAACCCTACTTGTATTGTTAGAGGAAATGTACGGAAGCTACGATGAAACGATGTAGATTTTTTTACGACGAATATATATGTGATTAATATGAAGAAGAAGAAGGAGGACAAAGGTGAAGACGAGATAAGTAAGAATAATAGAAATAAATAAAATAAGAAGAAAGAAGACAAGGAAAAACTGAAAGAAAAACAAAAGGAAGAATTCGAAGAAGACAAGACGATAAAGAAGAAGAAGTAAAAGTCGAAGACGATAAAGAGGAAGAAGGAAAAGACGAGGAAGATGTAAAAAGGATGATGGGAAAGAGGAAGAAGAAGAAGAAGCTGGTGAAGAAGAATTTGGAAAATACGAGGACCCATACGTTAAAGATGTGGAAGGAGACCGGAAGATGAAGATGACAAAGTCTGAGAAGGTAAAGATGCGAAAGGAAGCTAAGAAAAACCAGAAGAATAAGGAACCGTAGAAGACAAAGAAGACAAATGCAATGAATTAGGAGAAGTCGAAGAAAAAGAAGAAGAAGATCGACGAATAAAAACCGGAAGGAAAAAAACGAGGAAGTCGAAGAAGACGAAGATTATGAAAAAGAAGAAGCCCAAGACGATGAAAAAAATAAGGAAATTATGAAGAAGAAGAAAAATCGAAAGATAAAGAAAAGGAAGAAGAAGTAAAAGACGACGAAAAACCTGAATAATTGGATGTCGAGAAGGCGAAAATGATGAAAAAGGATAAGAACGAAGAAGACGAAGAAAAACTTAAAGAACGAAAAAAGAAAAAGAAGCCGGAGAAGATGGAGACGATGAAATTAAAACAAGTCAGAGAAGACGAAGACGATGAAAAAGAGAACGAAGAATACTAAGATGTTGAAAAAGAATAAGGAAAAGAGGAAAAAAACCATATTTTAGGATTTTGTTTTTTATAAATATTATTAATCGGAGTTAACACAAATAGGATAACATGTTATTTATATATGATACTATAATGTAGTTGATATGATAATTATATTTTTGCTGTAATTTTGTTTTCAAATTTAGATATACAATCTAAATTAGTGGTTTCATGCACGGAAGATACAAGGAAATAGTAGTTGAAATGATGAAGATGTTTTGACGGCGAAAAAATGTGTGATTTATATGAAGAGAGAGAGAGAGAGAGAGAGAGAGAGAGAGAGAGAGAGAGAGAGAGAAAGAGAGAGAGAGAGAGAGAGAGAGAGAGAACATGTAAGTGTAGTTTTTTTGGTAATGATAGTTTTACTTATTTTTTATATATATTTTATTTTTTTAATTCTAATGTAAACCTCTTAATCAGCCATAATTGAAAGACTCACTATTAACCATATCTATGTATGAACAAAGAAATTTTAGAGATATTGAACACGACAATAATGAACCGGTTCCAAAACCTGTTTGAAATGCTTAAGGAAAATTATAGAAGCTACAAGGAAACAATGGTTGAAACAATGAAGATGTTTTGGCGTCGAAGAAATGTGTATAAGTTATGAAGAAGGAGAAAGAAGAGATGGGGAAGATGTTTGAAGGTAAATTAAGAGAACAAAAGAGAGAAAGAGAAGTATAATGAGACAAGACTAAACCCATCTATTGTGGAATTTATCTTTCATGGTGGAGAAGAAGATGAAGAAGAACATTCTTGAGATTATCGAGGAAGAACCAAGGAAGATCTAAGTTAGGAATCTAGAGAGATAGAGAGAGATAGAGAGAGAGAGAGTAATGGAAACTGAAAATGGAAGATTTTGATTCAAAGTTGATTATGGTGAGGAAGAAGACGAAGATGAGACAAAGAAACACAGAAGAATAAGAAGTCAGAGAATATGAAGCTGATGAAGAAGAGGGCGAAGAAAAGTCGGGCAAAGAAAAGGCCGGAACAAGAAGAGGACGAAGAAAAACCGGAAGAAGAAAATGAAGACAAACCTTAAGAAAAAAGAGGAAGAAGAAGCCATAGAAGTTAAAAACAATAAGGAAGAGGGAAAATGATGTAGAAGAGAAAGAAGACGGCGAAAAAGAAAAATGATGTAGAAGAGGGAGAAGAAAATGACGAAGAAAAACCGGAAGAGTGAGAGAGTGAAAAAAATGGAATTCATAGAAGCCAAAGATGATGAAAAGTAAGAGGAAGAAGACGACGAAAAAGGAAAATGATGTAGAAGAGGGAGAAGAAAATGACGAAGAAAAATCGGAAGAGTGATAAGTGTGAAAACAAATGGAATTCATAGAAGCCAAAGATGATAAAAAATAAGATGAAGACGAAGACAAAGATGATGAAGAAAAGGCCGGAAAAGACGAGGAAGATGACAAAGACAAAGAAAAAGAAAAACCATAAGTAGAATAAGAAGGCGGGTGAGACCAAGACGTTGAAGAAGAAGAAGAAGAGGAGAAACTTAAGGATTTGGAGAAGAAGGAGCAGAAGAAGACGAAGGTGATGAAGAAGAAGAAGCCAAAGACAATGAAAAAGAGAAAAGGAAAATACGAGGGAGAAGATAAACCGAAATATAATGAATAAGAAGAAGAAGGCGAAGCAGAAGAATTTGAGGATGAAGACGAGACGAAGAAAAACCAAAAGAATAATAAGCCAGAGAACGAAGACGATGAAGAAGGAAAACCGGAAGAGATAGACGAAAACAAACCGAAAGAGAAAGAAGAAGAAGAATTGTTGGAGAAGACAAAGATGATAAAGAAAAAGAAGTAGAAGTCAAAGACGATTAAGAAGAAGAAGAAGAAGAAAAATAAATCAAAGACGATAAAAAGAAGAAGGAAAAGACGAGGAATAACCGATTAGAGCGAGAGACACTTACGATAAAATGGAGAGAGAGTTCTAGCGATTGAGAGATAAAAAATAATTGTTTTACATATAATGTGTGAGTGAATGAAACATTATTCAATATGTTCTCGAGTTTTATGATTGTCATTGCTTTATTTCGTATTTTTTATGAATAATATTGGTTGTTATTTCTTTTATTTCTTTTATTTCTTTTTTTTTATTGATCGTAAATCTAATATTGTTGTTATATTTGTGTTTGGTTTTTTATCGATAACAAAGTAAGTAATTAAATGATGTAATTAGTTTATGAAACCTATCTACCTAGTTGAAATGAAACTTGCCGTATAGATAGCTGCTACTAAGGTCTAGCTCGATCACTTCCCCCGACTTGGAGTCACACGTGATACCATCCCAATAACAACAATCACTGTTATTTTCCCATGACTCCGTCTTCCCATTATTATCAGAAGGCTTCCGAATTGCATCCCTTTGTTCTGGACGACACAAGTGTCTAGTACGAGCCGCAAACGCGTCATAAAAATTAAAAAGAAACAAGAAGAGAAAAGAAAGAGAAATATGAACGATACTCATTGAGTTTCAAGAGCCTTTCGTTCTTCTTTAAGCTAATTTAACTTTCTTGCAAATCAATAATGAAAAAGAGGCGAGAATTGGAAATTGTGATAATAACATGGTTTCATGCAATCTATTTATATACATACTAGATAAGTATCCGCATATATGCGGGTTTGTAATTTAATATTTTATATCTTGTAATAAAAAAATTAAAGTAAAAAATGGAAAACAATATTAGATTACCCGTTAAAATATATAATACATAAATTTAGAAACAAAGTTTACGATAAAATAAATATATACCTTAAAAGGAAAAACTGATGAAAAATGCAGTAAATAGAGTTGAATACGATTATTGGACTTTTAATTTTTTGGTATCTAATTGACAAATTACCAAATTGTAGTTTATATAGAGGTGAAAATTTAAAATTCTTTTATTTTTATGTTTAATTTCCTTAATCTAAATGGGAAAATTAAAGAATATATTTTCCTTTTTTATATTAGTTTCGCCTTTTATATTAATTTTTTAACTTTTATTTTTATTTTTAGTACTTTTATCTTTTAAGATTATGAATCGGTTATTAAATTTTCAGAATTTTACGTTTTTTTATTAATCGATTTAATTGTTTTCCAACTTTGACTTGACACGTGTCGCGATCATGTTAATTACAACTTTGAAACATTCAATTTTATATAATAAGATTTTTTTATTCTAAACTGAAATATGATTTTCATTTTTTATAAAATTTTGGCTTTTTTTCTTTTCTTTTTATGATTGTTATCTATTGTGTAATTTCCTTATTTTAATATGAAATATGGGTTTTCCTTTTTTTTTAAACTTTCATTTTATTTCTAGTTTTTGTTTAACTTCCTTAATCTAAACATAACTAATATTTGTTTTTCTTTTACTTTTTAGGATTAAGAAATGATTATAAATTTTATTTTTATTGTTAATATTATGTGTCAAAATCTAATTGGAAGTTTTTTTACACGTATCAAAATCTAATCGATTAACTTGGCACGTGTCTCGATCTTGCGAGTTAGCAACTTTGAAATATTATATTAATCAAAATAGAAAATTTTGTATCTCTTTTTTTAAGCTTTTATCCTTCTTTTAGAATATTTGTTGGTTTAGTTTTTCTTTGTTTACTTTCTTTTTTATGATGTCAATCTATTGTTTAATTGCTTTATTATAAATATGAATATTTTTTCATTTTTTAATAAAACTTTAAGATAAATTTCCTTAATCTAAAAACAACTTTTATTTTTCTTTCTTTGCTAACTTTTAGGATTAAGTCTAGATTATATTTTTTTCTTTTATTGGTAAATAAAAAAACTTTAAGATAAATTTCTTTAATCTAAAAGCAAATTTTCTTTTCTTTTTTTGTTAACTTTACTTTTAGGAGTATCATATTTTTTTTCTTTTATTGTTAATATTATGTGTCAAAATCTAATTGCTAAATTGTTTTACACGTGTCAAAATCTAATGGATTGACTCGACACGTGTCGCGATATTGCGAGTTACTAACTTTGAATCATTCTCTTTTTATATATAGATAATAATAATAATAATAATAATAATAATAATAATAATAATAATAATAATAATAATAATAATAATAATAATAATAATAATGATTTTAAATAGTCCCTATTGTTATTTAGAATTTTAGCATTCATTGTTTCTCTCTTGATATTCCTGTATAAAAAAAATTTGCATTAACGTACAACATAATTTCTTTTTTTGTTTGTTTTATACACCAATAATGTATCCGCATTATTTTTGTTTTATACACCACCTCTATATGTGGGTACGCTAAGATATAGATTACAAAATATTGAGAAACTATAACGTACAACATAACGTATACATCATATGTTTTAGCATAGTAATCTAAAAAAAAAACTAATATTATACACCACCTCTATATGCATTAACGTACAACATATTTGTCATGGGTAACAAAGTGATCGTTCTGGAAACTCATCATAATAAACGTACATATTTCATAATTACACAAAAGATTACCTATAATTACACAAAAGATTACATCTTAGTAATATGTTTTGCGTTTGGTTTATGTATCTCTCTTCTCAATATTTTTTGGGTTGTAAAATTGAGAAACTATCAAATTGGTTATATAGAAGTAAGGAATTATAATTCTTTTTCCTTATATGATTGTATTCCTTTTTTAATTTCCTTAATCAAAATAGAAAAATATTTATCTCCTTTTTAAAAATTTAGTTTTTATAGATAATTAAATTTCCTTAATCTAAAAGCAATTTTTATTTTCATGACCTTGCGAGTTACTAACTTTGAATCATTCTCTTTGCTTTTTATATTTCTTCTTTCAACTAACTTTACATTTATGATTAAGTCTATGTTCTATTTTTGTTATTTTCCTCTCTTTTTTTAGCTAACTTTACTTTTAGGATATTCTTTTTTTTTTATAAAGAAACTTCTTTCTTTTTTTGGGGCTAAATTTACTTTTAGGATTAAGTCTTTTTCCCCTTTTCTTAATTTAAACTCTAGCTTTTAATTTTAAGTTAAATTTCCTTAATCTAAAAACAACTTTTATATTAACTCGACACGTGTCAAAATCTAATAGATTAGTTACTCACGTGTCGCGATCTTGCGAGTTACTAACTTTGAATCATTCTCTTTTATATATATATATATACTAGATAAGTACCCGCATATATGCGGGTTTGTAATTTAATATTTTATAACCCGTGAAAAAAATGAAAGACTATAAAATGGAAAACAAAATTAGATCACCCGTAAAAATATCTTATACATAAATTTAGAAACAAAGTTTACGATAAAATAAATATATACATTGAAAGAAAAATTTGGTGAATAGATGCAGTAAATAGTTGTGGATACGATTATTGGACTTTTATTTCTTTTTGGTGTAATTAATATACTACCAAATTGTGGTTTATATAGAGGTGAGAAATTAAAATTCTTTTTCTTTTATGATTAATTTTCTTAATCTAAATGGAAAACTACGAAATATTTTTTCCTTACTATATTAATCTTGCCTTTTAGAATAAATTATAAATTAAAACTAATTTGATTAATATTTACTTTAATTCATTTGTTTTTTAAATTAAATTGACACATGTCAAGATCTAAATTAACCGTGACAAATGTCATGATCTCGTGAGTGAGAATTTTCCCTTTTTAAGTTTTCTTTTGTCATAATGGAAAGGATTATAAATTTTTAAATTTGATCGTATATTAATAATTTTCTTTTAAGTTTAAAGTATATTTATAATTTTCATTTTTTAAATTTGGTCGTGGTTGTAAATTATAAAATTTACCTTTTAAAATTATGAATGTGAAATTGATAAGGTATCAATTTGGTTACCTAGATTCGAGGAATAAGAATTTTTTTTTTTTTTTTAGGATTGTATTCATTTTTAAGTGTGTGATTTTTTTAAAAATTACTAATTGTTATTTCTTTTTTTAAAACTTTAGCTTTTAAGTTTAAACATAAAAGAAACATATGGTCGATGTGAAGAGGATTCTGAGGAAGAAGATAAGATTGAAGAGGAAAGAGAGAATTGAGATTTCTGGTGGGACAATAAGGAAAAAGACCAGGGTTGAATTTTCAAGTCATCGTCTTTTGTTTCTTTCAAGGAAGACGAAAAGATAGATTGGAAGATAAGAACAATTTTTTTTATATTGCAACAAAACGACTTTAAACATAAAAGACTTTGGATATAAAGCATACCAGCTTTTTCTTATACTGCTCGTTCTAAACGTAAGCCTTTGTCTTTCATACGATTTACTTTTTACATCAATTTCATTATGCATACTGCTTCTACCCTCTGTTTCTTCCAGGAAAGAGAGGTTCATATTTTTTTATGTAGTTGTAATCATACAACTCACAATTCAAGCAATAGATGATTTGAATTACATGTAATGTACTTTTTAAGATTGATTTGAATTACATGTAATGTACCAAAAGTTTGGAATTGAATCTGGTAAACTTTGGAAACTCAAAAGGAAGTCTATCTAACATCCATCTCATCAGGAAACCTATACTCCAGAAATTAGATGTGAATGATCATGATATGAGAAGCATGTTAAGCTATACAAATCCCAAAAATAACCAACTGTGTAAAAACCAGAGAGCATCTTATCAATTGTCTCTAACCCCATAGAAAGTGATAATCACTCTAAAGTTACCGAGAGTTGTATATTCCAAATATATATATAGTGACTTGTCGACTATGTTTTTTTATCTACTATCTGCTCGAAAGAGCTAAGAGATCTGAACCTAATAACCTATTCGAATTTTCAACCAAATATTCAGAGACATTTTTTTTATTTGGCTAAATAAGATAGTGGATCATAATTGAAAACAAAATTTAACATTAAGCTTTCAAATCCCTCAAAGAAATCGAAACCTATAAAACCCACTATTAGTTGAAATCAAAACCTAAACAATAATTAGAAACCATAAAGTCACAGTGTAGCCATTTCGAGCAGAACAGAGGAATGCATAAATGATAAAACCCTGTAAAATTCAAAAAAAGGAACATGTTCTTACATCAATACATATCGAAGGCATGAAGAAAGAGACGAAATAAGCCAAATTAGTGAAAGAAGCTACTGCACAAATTATAACCTATCATCTAGGATAAGGAAATTAGATAGAAAATATGGGAACGAATCGAGCTAGCTTGCGTGATGGCAAGGCAGTTCAAAACGTGAGCTAGCTTCAATGGAGAAGGATACATGGTTGACATGAGCCATAGCTTGGATCAGCGGTCGAGCATGGGCCTGAGGGTAAGGCTTTTGGATCGAATTCATCTCTCTCATTCCGGAATTCCCATTCGAAACATTTTACCATTTCCAAACAACTTTCATATATTCCCTCCGTTTCTTTTTATAAGTAGTTTTAGAGATTTTGTTTTGTCTCACAATATAAGTTGTTTTCATGTTTCTATGCAATTTTTACCTTTTATCGAATACTGTGTGGCCAATAATATTTTGCAGTTTTTTTATGATTGGCTGAATTATTTTTAATTTATATATTAAATGATATTTTTTTATAAAAGATGAGTTTTTTAATATTTTGTGCTTTTAGCCCAAACTACTTATAAAAAGAAACGGAGGGAGTATAATCTGATTAAGTTTGCAACTTTTTGAGATTTCAACTATTTTAGATGCCACTTTTAAATCCCCGAGCGTATCCTGGAGTGTTGCCTACGTGGAGGCCTTGAGAAGCCAGGAAATGAATATATAAAGGAGATTGTAGCTCTGTATTTTGTTATTTACCAACTAAGACCAATGCTTCTCCTCCATCACGTAGAATGCACCGAACCGATAAGTTAATCGAATATGCGATCTGATAGTAATTTGGTCTAGGTCTAAATCTAGTAACACAAATTTGTTAAAAGATGTTGGATCAAAATTATAAAGCCAATGGGCTAATTAATTGATTGGAAAGTGAATGAGAAATAATTAATGGGGACATGAGCTTTAAATAAAGCCTTAAGTTGAAAAACTAAGTGTAGTTTTTTTGTCCCACATTAGAAGTTTGAGGAAATGTGAAGTGGTATAAATATAGATATTGTAATGTCTTTATTCAAATGGTGTACGGGAGAGAGGATGGGGAGCCCCACACGCGCGCCGCCGCCGAGCCGGGCTCGGAGGCTCGCGCTCGGGGGCCAAATTCCTTCTAAGAAGTTGAGCATATAATCCCGTGGATCGGTTTACCATACAACCGATCAGGATTGTGTCAGATCAGTTTCGTGGATCGGTTTACAACCGGTCTGGAAAACAGATCTCGTCATCGCTTACCTCACCCTCCACTCTCTAAGTGCTATGTCGACATCTTCCATCTCCAAAACATAATGATGGATCTCGAGAGTATATCGTAGAACGTATAGTGTGAGAAGTTAGACTTCAGTCAACTCACGACTTGGGCCAGCAGTTGGGCTTGATACAAGTCTTAGTATCAAGTTGGGCCAAAGTAAGTTTATTTGTTATAAATACAAGTGTTTAACAAAAGGAATACCTAATCCGGACTCCAGGGATTCCGAGCACCTTAGAGGCGGCTCGTAGAGCTAGAGAGAGAATAGGGGTTTTCTCTGGGGAATCTAGTTATGTTCTTTGTTCTTTCTTGTTTGTTGGGTGTGAGAGAGATCCTATATTGTGAACCACATCGGAGGTGTTTTCGATTGTTCTTTATAGTGGATGTTGTGGATCCATGATCCACCCCAGACGTAACGGTTAGAGGCCGTGAAGTGGGTGAACAATTCTCGTGTTCGTTAATTTGTGTATCGAAGATAGATTGTGACAAGGAGGATTAAAGTTTAAATCCTAACAAGTGGTATCAGAGCGTCAGGCTCTTCGTTCATGGATTCAACGGAAACATCGAGATCTCACGGAAAGAAGAACAGTTAAAGAAATGGTGAATCAATTTTTTCTAAGTCAGATTAAAATAATAAAATTAATCTGAGAGAGATAATCTGTTTCTGGAAATTCACGGAGGCTAGGGTTTGTGGCTGAGATCGGAGGTTGGTCGGAGCTTTCAGTGGGGTGGTGGTGGTTCAAGGATCGCCGGAGGTGGTTCTGGTCGGAGGCAAAGCTGGAAGTATTCCCCGGAGAAGACATAGGCTCGCCGAAAATCTCCGTCGGGAGAAGAAGCTTTGTGGCGCAGATGGCGGTTAACGAAGGGAACCACCGGAGACGATTGGAAACGACGGAGTCGCCAGAGAGAAGCATCGCAGGGCCCAAGGTGTAGAACGCCGAGAACCGCCATCGAAGAAGACACCTCGGAGAAGGCTTGGGTTTGTCAAAAGTTGGCCGATAGTGACGCCGAAATTGATAAGAAGGTGAAGCTTCAGATCCAGGGAGAGGAGGCGGATCTGGCAAGCGGCGAGGATCTCGCCGGAAGAAGCAAACATGGCAGCAACGGCAGAGGATACGCCGGAGAAGTTCGCCGGGAAACGCGGGCTCACACCTCGGTCCCTGGAAATCGCGTCGAAGGTTAGCGGCGAGAGCGGGTCGCAACGCCGGAGGGAGTTGCTGCTTGATAACCGCCGGATAAGACGGTGGCGGCAGGGCAAGTCGCCGGCAAGGAGGCGCCGAGAAGGTGTCGTCGCATGCGAAGTCTCGTCGAGGAAGAAGAGGAGCAGGCTAGGGTTTTTCCTTCTGTTGGGTCCTAGTTGGGCCGAAATGTTGGGCCAGAAGGAAGAAAAAAGAAAAAAAAAGAATTGGGCCAGTAGAGAAAAGTAAATGGGCCCATCCGAAAATCAGAAAAGATGAAGAAGTTAATTGGGCCTCAGTTTCATAATTTTGGGCATGTCCGAATTTTTGAGGATTTTGGAAGAAATTTCAGTTGAGCCAGAGATTAAAACAAGCATAATTTTAATCAATGGGAAATTATTCAATTGTGCAAGAAGAATGGACATGAGCTCAAGGGACAGAAAATATTCAGAGAAGTTGAGACAGAAAAGTGCAACAGAGAGATTGGTTTAAGCTGGAGTAATTTCTGGTATCAGATGGATTATTAGTTCAGATCAAGATCAGAGAATCAGAATTACATCGTCAATCTCAAGGGTCAAACCGTGGAATCACAAGGTACATTTGTGATGTTTTGATTGGTTGTTTCTGGTTGCTCAGGGTCTGCAAAATTCAGGGAATTGAAGTTTTGGGAGAACACAAGAGATGGTGTTCAGGGTTCAAAATTTGCCGTTGGAAGAGAATTCATGGGACTGAGGGACGCCGTAGAAGTTTGAATTATTTGTGTGTTATTGGCTATTTGAGGATTAAAAAAAGGTTTCTGGATTCAGTTCAAGGAGAGTTACAGATGAGTATGGAACAAGATCAAGGAATATGTTGGGGTCAAAAACAGATTGGTATGGTTAAGGTTTGAGGAGTTTTTGGTTTGCATGATTAGTCTCAAGTTGGTGGATAGAGGTCCAGGAGCAGATGGAGATGTCTACAGGTTCAAACATAATCAGGTTGCAACCGGGGTTTGAAGGAAAGCTTTATAGCTTTGTTGCTTGATGGTGGTGACGACATCTGGATATCAGTTGCAAGCGTTAGCAATTGAAGAGGGATCCAAGAAAGGATCAAAATGCAGAGGATAAAAAGCTGCATTGGGAAAATAAAACAAAGTTCTGGTCTACCTATTTGCATCTTAGAGAGGTCTGGTGGATGAATTTTTTGTAGGGTTCACTTGCAGGAGTTCAAGTGAGTTGGAGGCACACCTAAAGAAAGCTCATGAGTACAAGGTGAAGATTCAGTCTGATCTCTAAGGGATAAGATGCTAGTGCCAAGGATAGGTGGAGTTTGCATACAGGTGATGTGATGCAGGGTATGTTTACAGCAAGAAAGTAGCTTCAAGGGTTCTAGAGATGAAGTGCTAACGGCTGTAACATGGTGTCTCGGGCATTTCACAAGGTTGTGAATGTTAGACATGTTTACCAAACAGTTCGAGTCTGTTGGTTGGATGGTTCTGCTGATGCAGAAGGGATTTGAACAGAAGGTTGAACAAAGGTAATTGTATCGAGAGTCTTCTTAGCCAGGTGGAGTTAGGAGGAGGGTTCTGTAGGCAATAGCAGCGGTGCAAAGTGATGTTCATAAAGTTGTTCAGGTTCAGTGATGTCTTGGTAAGTCAGAGACGATTTCAGGAAAATGAAGCATAAATGACTTAGAGGTTTTCTGCAGTTGATTCAAGAGTAATTGGTTTGTCAGCAAGGTTCTGTAAAGCATGATGATTGAACATGGTTGTGTCGAAAGTCTGTTCAGCAGTATGGTTGGATGGAGTGTTCTGTTAGGAGTAACAGCGGTACAACAGGAGTTCAAGGCATATATGTTTAAACAGAGAGTGTTGAATCAGAGATTGTTTCAGGTTTGAAGCATGTATGATTCAGGGTTAGCTGCTTACAGTTCAAGGAGTGTTTGATTATTGTACAAGAGAATAATCAAAGAACACCAAAGTGAATCAAGTTGTAGAAGGACATGTTTACATGAAGATCAAAGTCAAGTCTAGAGCCAAGATTCAAAGGTTCAAAGGGCAATTCACAAGGAGATTTCAAGCTGGGATCAAGGTGGAGATTCTAGAAGAAGCAAACAGGAAGAAAGACAAAGGAACAAAGATTTGTGGAGGAGTCGAGAGCTGTCTGAATCTGAAAGTGGAGATTGTGGGAAGTCAGACTTCAGTCAACTCACGACTTGGGCCAGCAGTTGGGCTTAGTACAAGCCTTAGTATCAAGTTGGGCCAAAGTAAATTTGTAGGGTTTCTTTGTTATAAATACAAGTGTTTAACAATAGGAATACCTAATCCGGACTCCAGGGATTCTGAGCGCCTTAGAGGCGGCTCGTAGAGCTAGAGAGAGAATAGGGGTTTTCTCTGGGGAATTTAGTTCTGTTCTTTGTTCTTTCTTGTTTGTTGGGTGTGAGAGACATCCTATATTGTGAGCCACATCGGAGGTGTTTTCGATTGTTCTTTATAGTGAATGTTGTGGATCCAGGATCCACCCAGACGTAACGGTTAGAGGCCATGAACTAGGTGAGCAATTCTCGTGTTCGTTAATTTGTGTATCGAAGATAGATTGGGACAAGGAGTATTAAAGTTTAAATCCTAACATATAGTTCGTAGATTCCGTTTCAAGTGTTGTGAAACGGTCTCGCCGCGGTTGTATCTTGGGACTCAAAAATTGCACATAACCGTCACACTACGGGCGATTAATTGAGTTAAGGAAAGAGTTCATAACTCGACTCCGCGTTTTGTTTTTACACAAAAACCATTTTGTAATCGTTTCTTTTCTTCGCTTTGTAATCGTTTATCAAGTTGTAATCGCAATTTTCAAATCCGATGTTTTACGGTTCCTACAATCTTAACTCAATAAATCCGCTTCTACCCTATCGCTACAATCGGATTGAGATTTTGCGAGTTTGTTCAAATAGTTTTACAAAACGATTTCAAATCGGGTTTTAAAGAAACATGAAACATTTTTTAAACAGACTGCTTCTATAAAGCAATTCAGTGAAACGTTTCCGCGAACGCTTTATAAGCAAGTTTGCGAAACGGTAGTAAGAGAAACGGATAAAAGTTTTTCCGTTTTGGGATCGATTTACCAGATCGGTTGTAAACCGATCCTGGGTTGAGCAATCGGTTTTCCAGATCGGTTATAAACCGATCCTAGGTTGAGAAATCGGTTTCCTAGATCGGTTTTACAACCGATCAAGATTGTGCATATCTATAAAAAGTACTGTCTTGATCAACACTGTCTTGATCGGTTATAAAAGTTCCATCTTTTTTATTACTCCCTCCGTTTATTTTTATAAGTAGTTTTAGATAAAAGAACGCAGATTAAGACAAATGTTGCTTTTAACATTTTCTAAAAAAAATTATTATTTTGTCTAAAAATTCAATTAAAAAAAGAAAAAAGATATTATTACTTTTTAACCTTTAATTAAATATTATTACTTTTTTACCTTGAATTTTGAAAACAGTTTAGATTTTGAAACCAAAAAAAATCTCTAAAATTACTTATAAAAAAAAACGGAGAGTTTCAACCATAGAAAGCAATAAAGTCTGAAACTTTAGAAAGATCCATTTGCAACAAACATTTATTTGTATCAAATCCAAATACATTTCCCCAAATGATAATTTAAGCGAATTTTTCTTCGATTTCCAGGAGGTGATCACTTAGTAGTCGAGGCTTGCAGAACATTGGCATATGATCTGTCTCTTCCATCTCGTTCACTAAATTCGCCGGATAATTATCGATCATCCATCGTTGATGTTCTTCTGTAATGATTTTGTCCCCTTTGCACACAATGTAAGCTCGAGGAACAGATCCATACCCTTTGTCTGAAAAGTTCTTTACCCTTGATAATTCGTTGATGAACAATGATCCGGGCCTCTTTAGAAGCAATCCAAGCTCAAGATCCTAAATCAAGAATTACCATATATACATGAGTATTATCAATTTATCATGATGATGATGATGATGATAAATGAAATTACCTCAATAGGAGAAAGGTGGTAGAGAGCGTGCTTCATGAGCTCAGTGCTGAAGGACATAGACACACCGGAATTGTCTGAGCCGTATGGTTCGAACTTGGTGCCCAACCATGCTTCTGGTGGCTTGTCCACTCCAAACTCCTACGTGATTTAAGTGTTACAATTCGGAGTTAATTTTTCGAGATAAATACAAATTAAATCTATAAGAACAAAATCGAATCTTAGAATGATATGGTGGTAAAACTCTAACCAATATGAAAATACACTACTTTTAATTTTAATAAATAGGTGAAATTAAACTCATTGTACACGTTAGATTTTGTCAAAACATGATCTATGGTTAGAGAATATACACCACAAAATAAAGAATAAAAAATGGAGATCTCGCCACAAATAATAAAGATTCCAAAAATGGAAATATATATATATATATATATATATATATATATATATGATATGTACAAAAAATTGCAATGTTAAAAAAAAAAAAAATCTTTTTCTGTCTATATGCTCAAGATTTTTATGAGCCATCTTAGGTGATTGAATAATGGCTGTAGAATTTAGCATGTTGATTTTTGGGTTGTGAAGTTGTGTAATGGGTCTGTCTTTTTTTTAGAAAGAAAAGAATTTCTAGTTTTCACAGCGGTAAAGTAATTGTTTCAAAAGAACAAAAGTAATAAATTGTAACTTGTAAATTTTCACATAACAAAAATCAAACCCAAACTCAAAAATTTTAAAACAAATTAAATCATGATTGGTGATATTTTTTAGTTAAGTATGAGTTAGGCTCATAACTCAATCTAAACAAGTTGACCCAAAAAAAAAACTCAAATCTAAACACATGGTAACTCATGCTATCACATAAACCGATCCACTCACACTGTCAGTTAATCTTAAGTTGAAAACCCATTCTTCTAAAAATAATATAAGATGTAGATTGATCCGATGAACGATTTTCCCATTTTATAGTGGTCTGTCGGGATTTTGGCCAAAACCGACCCAAACTATGTTTATATGTTCGATTTAGACTTAATGTTTGTGACGGGTCCAAAACATACCTAACGTTATAACAATTTAAATTTTATACCTGTAATTTTTTTTGTGCCGATTCATATTCTTACCGTCAAATAGATAATGGTCAGTTAACGTCTGTCGATGTGGATGCCATGTCGTCTTCGACCAATTTTTTTTTTTTTTTGTAACGACGTTCGATTGATGACGATTTTAAAACAAAAAAATAACAAAAAAAAATCAGAATCAAGGTTTGAACCTTTGAACTCCCAGCCAATCATGAACTGATTTACCAAGTGAGCCAAATAGTTTTTAGTATTCATTGACTAACTAAATAATTTATATAACGAAGTTGCTCTTCCTTCATCATAATTCCACAATCTTCTCTTTCACCTAAAAATCCTCCACCGATCCGATCATCGTCATCAATGGCGGATCCTCCAAGATCCGACCTGTTTTCTTCAACCCGGCTCTCAGCCTCAATAGGAAGTGGCTCTCACCTCGTGACAATTCATCATCTGACAATTCGTTAAGTACATCCATGCTATGCCAAAATTGAATTCAAAGCCCGATCCCCAAACCTAAATTAAGCTATCAACTTTTCCCTTAATTCTAACCTAAGCCGCAAACCCCAAAAATCTCCAAGAAGCAAACCCCGACGGCGGAATCGAGAGAGAGAGCTCCGAAATCGCGTGGGGAGGGAGAGAGAGAGATAGAGAGAGATAGAGAACTGGCCGTGAAGAGGATGAATCCGCCGTGAAGAGGATGAATCCGCTGTGAGGAGTAAGAGAAACACGGCAGTGGCAGAAGGAAGGAGAGGACTCACGACAGAACAAAGGAAAGTGAGAGCAGAGGCTCGCCGGCGAAGGAAGAGAAGCGGCGGCGGGCGAAGGAGTGGAAAGATCCGGCAAAGAAGAATCGCCGATTCAATGTTGAAGTCGCTGATTTTTTTATAATAGGGGTTGAAAATATATAATATAGGTAATTATGTTGGTCACTATATCGAATTGAACATTTGGTAATAGTTGACGACAACATGGCATCCACGTCGACAGAGGTTAACTGATCGTTACCTATTTGACGGTAAATGTATGAATCGACACAAAAAAACTACAAGTATGAAATTTAAATTATTATAACGTTAGGCATGTTTTGGACCCGTCACAAACATTAAGTCTAAATCGAATATATAAACATAGTTTGGGTCGGTTTTGGCCAAAAACTCGTGGTCTGTCTTATAGTGATATTGCTAAGATGAAGACAAGATAAATCTAAGTATCTAACATAAAGAAGAAGCTAATTGCCCGTCTTGTAATATAAATCTAAAATAAGTAGAAGAGCCCATGATCTCTAAAAGTAAGTCCTATGGAGAAATTATGTTCATAGCTAGATATTAAAGTCTTAGACTAGAGCATGCTCATACACTATAAAGTCTATACTTATTTTGGTATAAGCTTCAATTCAAGAAGATCCAAACAAAAAAAAGTATTGGTCGTTAAAAACGAGGTACCTTATCTATAACGAACGATGGTGAGTGTTTGGTATCGGGCATGAAAGCAGTCACGAAGACTGAGACAGAGATTTTGTCAGGGAACTTATCCATTGCCATGGCTAAGCTCAAACCTCCAAAGCTATGACCAACGAGCACAACCTTCTCATCACTTGGTAATGAGGTCATTAGCTGCATCAATGGCTCAGAGTATTGTTCGCATGTGGAGATCTCAGTGATCGACCTGGTTATGTCTATACCCGAAGCAGCTAGGTCTAAGGCGGTTACGCGGTGGCCCGAAGCCTCGAGCAGTGGCTTAACCTTGTACCAGCACCACGCACCATGGCATGCACCATGTACTAGTACAAAGTGTTGCTTCTTATTCTCTTCACTCATTTTTTTCTCTAACTTTTTTTAGTTTGTATATTTTTTCCTACTCTGCACTGCACACACCGACACCACAAATATCATATAAATAAAGAGATTTTTGTTTTTAATATAATTCGAAAATGTCGCTTTCCTCTATGCAGCAGTACTTATTAAGACATATTTGCAAAAACGGCCATTTTATTAAAGATTTATTTATTTTTTAGTATTTTTGGTTTTTTTACTAATATTTTTTGGACAAATGACAAAAATATTTTTTTCTTCTGTTTTTCGTGTTTCATCCATAAATGTACACATCGTATAGTAGATAAATTAAATTATCATGTACAGTACATAACAAGCTATAATACCATAAAGTATTACAAATCTTAAAAAATTTAAATAAAGAACAAATTTTGCAAAGCACTCATTTATAAATTATAATTTCTGGATTTTCTTTTGCGAGAAACAATACATTTGGAAGAAAAATAAATTTCCTTATGTCGATAAGACACGTTTTTAAGTTGTGATATAAAAATATTCTTCTAAGACTGATAGTGATAGCACTTGCTCACGAGTTGAAGACAGTGACATACATGTATATTTCTATATGCGCGGAAATAAACAAAAAATACTAATAATTTAGTAAGTAAATTTAATTAAGATCACGGATATTTTTTTGTTAAATTATTTTTCTATATTTTTTTGTACCGGAGTTTTGTGATATTGTGAAACTATACGCATGAAGTAACCGAGATAAAACTTTTGATGGGATATACAGTTTTTATACAACATAATTTGAAAATTTTAAGTAATATCTTTTAGATCTATGAAATGTAAAAAATAATGTAATTAAATTTTTATGATTAGTTAATTATATTAATGCTAAATTTTATAGAGAAATATCTTTTGAAAGATATAATATATGATATGTAAAATGATTTTCAGAAAGCAACAACAAAAAAGGGAAAAAAACAAAAGAAGAAACAGACCTGACCACAAACTCTATTTGGTAGCGTAGTGGCTTACTCAACTAGCATCCGCACAATCTCTTCCGTGCCAGTAACTCCCTTCTTCCCTAAGAGTCTTTTTCTTGTTCCTTTTTTTTGTTTTTTTGTTTTATTGAGTTCGGGGTCCGTAGACCCGTACATCTTCTGGAGCAAAGCTCAAACCGTTAAATTCTCTAAACCATTAATGGCTCCTAACGTGGTTCGAAATCCGGGCTGGTCAGGCACATACCCAAACCTTTACCATTGGCCCAACACTAATTAACTCCTTGATTAGTCCAATTAGAAGAAAAAAGAACATCCAAAATTCTGATTATGGAAGAACGTACTAAATATTATGCCTCTAAATTTAAGGAACGAGAAATTACACTGAGAATAAAAATCTGAGAAACTATCTCAAAGCAACAATCTATTTTTGGGGTGAGAATATTCTCCCCATGTCGAACTTCATATGATTTCATAATAGGTTATCTGGCTTATATATTTGACTAATCGTAAGCTCTCCAACTAATTGAACGTCTCCCAGCTGATTCAAAAAGCTTTTTAATTTTAGTAAAATTAAAATATAGAAATTATAATAAAGTTAAAAACAAACAAATTAAACAACAGTACTCATAGTATTATTCCTTTCAAGCTACATAAATAAATAACTAAACTGTACCATTTGCCGATAAAAACTAAGATTTATGAAAAAAAAAAAAATGAAGGCCACATTTATTAAATTTGCTTTAGGTCTTTAAATTATTAGGAGTGGCCATGAATACAAAAGATTTTCAAGGTTTATTTGAATCTTCTAATAATATTCTGATTTATTTGATGTAATTTCGTGATTAAGTATCACAATAAAGTTTTTTTTTCTCAACCTAACTTCTCAAATAATATATAGAAGATAATTGCACAAAAAATGTAGAAATTCATTTTAATACCACGATATAATTTTTTCCGTTGCAACTGACTCTTTTTGTGTGTAGTGTTTATAACATAAAAACTAAAAAGTAACAAAGTCCGAAAATTTTAAAAGATACATTATTATTATCCATTTGCGACAAACCCTTATTTGTATCAAATCCAATACATTTTCATCAAGATATATTGTTTAAACGAATTTGTTGGCGATTTCCATGAAGTGATCACAGAGTTGCTGAGGCTTGCATAACATTGGCATATGATCTGTCTCCTTCATTTCCATCACTATATTCCCTGGAAAATTATCAATCATCCACCTCTGAAATTCTTCTGGAATGGCTTTATCCTCTTTGCACACTATGTAAGCTCGAGGAACATGTCCATACCCTTCATCTGAGAAGTTCTTCATCTTCGATAAGTCGCTCATAAACAACGATCCAGGTCTCTTTAAAAGCAATCCTAGTTCAAGATCCTAAATGAAGATTTTTGCCATAACCAAAAATAAATAAGAATCAAAAATGGTAGAACTAATTCGGCCATGATCTTGGAAAGAAAAATCTGGTTAACATGTTTTTTTTTGGCATCAATCTACTATCATTTTCTATTAATTATACTTTTATTTAAGTTAATGTAAACGGTTTAAAATCCAAAAAAACTCTACCAACGTTGAGTTGGCCTAGTGGTTAAGGAGGAATGGGTATCTGTCATTCCTACCGGTTTTGGATTCGATTTCCCTTGGGAGGGATCTCCTCCGAAAGAGTGACTTTAACATAGTTTGGAGTCCGATCCGGGGATATATGGCGATTCAAAAACCTTAACTTTAACAGCCATGAGTACATCGGCGATTCAAAAAAAAATCCAAAAAACTCCTATAGGCTATCATTAATTTTTTATAATTAAATATATCAAAACCTTAACTTTAAATTGAAAAGTCTTATACTATAAATCATTTTGAATTGAAAGACTATATGTTTTTGTTTTCTTCTGGCTCAATAATTACGAAACTACGAAAAGTCAGAAAAATATGTTTAAATATGCATACTTTGTATTTACTTTTTATTATTATTAATAATCAGTCCAATGATCTCAAAAGCATTCTGGTTTGATTTTTGGCTTTGTTTTAAGATATAGAGGTAAGAAATAAAAATACATAGATAAGTTTTAAAATGTATGATGATAAATGAAATTACCTCAACTGCTGAAAGCTGATAGAGACCGAGCTTCATGAACTCATGGCTGAAGAACATACTAAGCCCAGAATTGTCTGAGCCGTATGGTTCGAACTCGGTGCCCATCCAATATCCTTCTTGTGCCTTGCTTCCAAACTTTTACGTAATTACATAATAATAATAAATTCAAACTCAGATTTATCTTTGGTAAAGAAAATTTCAAACTCAGATTATACATATAAAAATTAGGGAAATTGCACCCACTAATAATCCATAACATCAAAATTAACTCCCTTTTTTACCACTATTCACATACATTATTTACCATTAAAAGTCTACCTTACCCCTAACATTTCTAAACAATTACACTATGCTCATTCTCTTTCATCAGTTACTATTCCGACGGAACTGAAACACAAGCGATTAACACCGGCGGCGACACGATAACACCTTCGATGATGTTAACTGAATTAACGCGATAATTTATTATATGATAACTGGATTAACATGACAATTTCATAAAAATGAACGTGATAACTGGGTTAATATGACAATGTTAACGATACTAACTATATGTTAACGATGCTAATAATGATAACTGGTTTAACATGATAATGTTAACGATACCAACTATATGTTAACGATGTTAACTGGGTTGACATGACAATATTAACGATGCTAACAATATGTGTTTTCTGGTAATGAACAGTGCTCGTCTAGTTTTGATGAATAGTACTGTCGACCTTTTGATGAACAGTGTTGCCGGAATATGCTGTCAGAAACTGTGTTTCAGACCAATGACATTTCTGTAAATATGAAAAATCACAAATGATATTTTGGGTTTAAATATTTTTTTCTATCTCTTACTTTCTTAATTTACAAAAAAATAATAACACACCTAAAAAATCACCCTAAAAATTATCAAATTAATCCTACTTTGGTAAAACTCTGACAATACAACTAAGATTTGATTTTTCCTAGACATAAAAAAATATTGGACGTTTGTGTTTTGAGACGTTAAAAGGATAAAAAAACAAATTCATTGGACCCCACGTAGAAGTTAGACATGATCTATGCATGCGTATCACAAACTGACCACAAAAATTATAGTTGTAGATAGATTCCAAAATAAAAAAAAGATGTTGAAATTAACGAAAAGACTACAAAAAGGAAATCTTTATATCATTTTCTCAATATATATCTTCTTGAATTTTTTAGATATGCACTGCAGCAACAAATTTAGATATGCACAGCAGCAACAAATTAAAAATATATATCTTCTTGAATTTTTTAGATATGCACTGCAGCAACAAATTTATTCGTTGGCACTATCCACTCTAAAATCTTATAGAGAGTACTATGCATGATCGGTTAGAAACCTATTTACTATAAATCTAAATAGTATCGTATAGGAAAGTTAGATATTAGTAGGGATGTCAATCGGGCTGTCCGGTTCGGCCCGACCCGAAACCCGTAAAGTCCGCATATATTTGAGTTCAATTCGGCCCGAAAAAATATCGGGCCTATATTTTAAAGCCCAGCCCAGACAGTATTTTAGGGCTTTTCGAGCTTTTTCGAGTTTTTCTTTATAAACACAAAAATCCACAATTCTCAAATAAAAAAATAATTAAAACAAAATATTTATCAAAATAAATCTAAATTGAAATGTATTATGTCAAATCCAATTAAATTTAAAAGCAAAAGTTTGACAAAAAAAACAAATAAAATTCAAATAAATTATATTACCAAATAAAACATAAAATCAAAACACTTCAAATCTAGGTAGTAGAGTTTAGATTATAATCTATTTCATTGTCTTCTAAATATTCATCACCATCAAAAGCTACAGCTAAAAAGAAAAGATAAAATAATATTAAACTTTGAGAGGTATAAATCATTTAGAAATATCATTGAAAATCTATAGATAAATATTTTAAAAATATGAAGTAAATATGGATGAATGATAATGGTACCTGGATCACGAAATGTAAACCTATAAAACAAAGTGCGTGTACAAATCAGTGCTTCAACGTTTCTTGGTAAAATACGATTTCCAAGACATAAGCACAAATACTAAATGTAGACTCTGATGCCATTGTAGTTATCGGAATGCTTAGAACATCACATGTCATACGAGCTAACTCACCATAACGTTGTGAATGACTCTTCCACCATTATAAAACATAAAACATCCATGTCTTAATAAAAAATTAGGTCCAACATATCGTTTTCTAAGTATATAGTCAATTTAGACTTTGATTCTTCTATAATGGCACATTTGTTCATACGCTTTGAAATCATATGAGAATTGAACCCAAATTTAATAAAACATACGTAATCAAATAGTTTCGTACTTTTCGGGTTTAAGCCCAAAAGACCCGATTTTTTTGGGCTTTTATTTCTAGGGCCGAGCCAGCTGTTTTTCAGGACCGGGCCGAGTCAGCCCTCGGGCTTTGGCCCTAATTGACACCCCTAGATATTAGAGAGAATCATTGTATTAATTAATGTATTATATGTCATAATATTAGGTCTGTCTACAAATAACATGTCTCCTTATTTTAGGTCTTTCTATATACATAATCGTGAGTAGCAATTACACAGAAATTAAGGCCTTGAATGGTTTTTGAAATAGTTTTTGGTTTTAGTTTTTCAAAAAACCAATTTTTTATCCAATCAAGATTTTGGTCAAAGTGATTCTCTAATTTTTAGGGAAATTAGATTTTCCATAGATTTACCATTTCCTACATAAAAACTAGAATCTATATTCCTTGGTTTTTTCCCCCAATAATTGCCAAGATTTTTCACTTTTTTTTGCAAGTTTTTTTGTTCTAATTTTAGACATCAACTTTTTCTAGATAAGAGACAATTGCATATATACACTTCTCAACCAAACACACGAACGCAAAAAAAATCTCATGTTACAAATTAAGCTAATTTTTTGGGTAAGGTTTGTTAATTACTTTTATATTGTTTTATCATTTTTAATGTAATTTTATAGTAAAAATAATTAAACCTGTTAGTTATAACTATTATACATATGTTACACTGTAATTTAATTTTGTATTTTAAAATTCTAACTATTAATTATTAATTTTTATTTTCTTATTACATTATTTTTGTTGTCATCATATTACATAATCTTTATATATTTTAGCCATAGTTTTCAAAATAAAATTAATTATTTTTTAAGAAAATATAGCTATTAATTATGTGTTGTACTGTAGGTATGGCGAATCAAGGACAATCATCAAATGGCAAAGAGGTATCTAATTAGTTTTTTTTTTGCTAAAAGGTTTACTATTGAATGCAGAAAAGAAAAAGAGAGAGTACAAAGGCCAGCCAGGCCCATATTGTTTTTACATATTAAAACCCCTTAAAAACCAATACGAGAACCACAATTGAACCAGATAGAAACCATATTTTCGGTTATGGTAATTATACTTACTCATAACCGACAACCAATGATCGCAGTAATGAAGAGAGAGTAGAGAAGGGGAAAGATTACAGCCTAGAAGATGCACCAGCAAACCAGAGTTGCATGAAGTTTCACCCAAGGTACTAGTGTATGGAAAGGTCTTAGCGCTCTGTAAATAAATCCAGTAGTAGGATTCCTTCTAGAAGTTTCACCCAAATCCCATTCGTAGTTGTCATCTTCTTCTGATAGTACAAGACTAGAAAGGAAAACTTGAGTACTTGTCTCTCTGATCTTGCAGGAGGAAGCCTCCAGCTGCCTTGTGAAAGTTGAAATTCCTACTTGTCGAGTCCCTTCATTACCAAAATATGTTGCTAACCTGCCAAAAGGGGACAATCTACCAGTTGTCAACCCAGAATCTGCACTTCTTGCCATTTCCCACTATCAATTTGATCCAAGGGTAAACAATCTCTCTCTGCTTTATTAGTTTGTGTGCGAGCCAAGAAAATTCCTGATTTGTTTTGATTGTCCAAAAGTTTCCAAGATTACCAGACATAATCACTTTAGTGAACCAAGCAACCCACACTGAACCAGCTTTAAAGAAAAGCATCCAGATGAGTTTAAGAGAGCAAGCAGTATTCCAGTCATGTAAGTTTCGAATCCCCAATCCACCTTCCTCCTTTCCTCTGGTAACCGTTTCCCAAGCAACCCTTGCACTGTGATGACTATCCAAGTTTCCAGTCCACAAGAAAGCACCACACATTGAGTTAATAATGGTTATGCAGCGCTTTGGCAGTATGAAAGAAGAGCACCAGAAATTGGAAATCCCCGCAATCACTGAGTTAAGAAGCTGCAATCTCCCTGCAAAGGATAAGAATTTGGCAGTCCAGGAGGTGAGTCTACTCTTTACTTTCTGTAGCAATGGAGCACAGTCCAGAAGGGTGAGCTTTTTTGTTGTGAGAGGTAGGCCTAAATATCTAATTGGAAGAGAGCCTTTAGTAAGACCTATTGATTCAACAATTTCATTAACCTCTTGGTCTGTCATACCCGCAGTAAAGAAGCTTGTTTTTTCACAGCTGATGGCTAAACCAGAAAGAGACTCAAACTCCTTAAGAACTTGTAGGACATTCTGGACAGAAAGGAGAGAGCCTTCAAGGAAGATCAACAAATCATCCGCAAAACAGAGATGAGTAAGCTTGGATTCAACACATCTGAAATGGTAAGCAAATTTCCCCTCTTCGGCAGCTTTGTTTAGAAGTAGAGATAAGTAGTTCATGGCCATAACAAAGAGGTAGGGAGATAGAGGATCTCCCTGCCTCAGACCTCTTCTTCCCTTAAAGAAACCATGAATTGTTCCATTAAACCCGACAGAGAAAGAGGGAGTGCAGAGGAAACCTTTTAACCATCTCAGAAATAGATCTGGAACCTCCAAATCTTTTAAACAGTTAAATATGAATTCCCACCTAATAGTGTCAAACGCTTTTGCTATATCTACTTTTATAGTAATACGCTTAGGACCCTTTGACTTGTGGTAGCCATTGACAATCTCAGAGGCTAAAAGAGTGTTTTCCACAAGTAGTCTTCCTTTGACAAAAGCTGTTTGGTTTTTCAGGACAAAATCTGGGATCATGGGCTTCAATCTCTTGACTAACACCTTGGAGATGACTTTATACACTGTGTTGCAACAAGATATAGGACGGTAATCAGTGATACGAGATGCGCCAGGAAACTTGGGGACCTGAGAGAGGATAGTTGAGTTTGTTGCGCTCGGCATAAACCCAGTTTGGAAATAATGAGAAACTCCTAAGATGAAGTCATTTCCCACTATTTCCCAAGCAGCTTTGAAAAAACCAGAGGTCAGACCATCAGGGCCTGGTGATTTATGAGGATTCATTTTCTGGATGGTAGAGAAGATTTCAGCAGATGTAGGAAAACAGACCATGGATTGCTTGAGAGCATCACTACACCTGTACGGAGTAAGAGATTGCAACAAGTTTAAGCTGGATCGGAGAGGAGGGAGAGAAATCGGACCGAGAATGCCTTCGAAATGAGAGACTGCTAGCTGAGACATCTCTATAGGGTCAGAGATAATTTGGTCATTTGGCAGGGAGAAGGAGCGGATTGCATTGTAAGAAAATCTTGCCTCTACTACTTTATGAAAGAAAGCAGTGTTTTGATCTCCTGATTTGAGCCATATGATTCTTGATCTCTGTTTAAAAAATATCTCCTCAATAGTCCTTAGAAAGGTCCATTTTTCATGAAGCTCCTTTTCTTGTCGGAACAAAGCTGGACTTGGATAATGAAGCGCTTGGACCTGCACAGACTGAAGTAAACTGTTAGTAACACTCACTCTCCTTTGTATATCTGAAAAATTCTCTCGATTTAGTGTTTTGAGGCATTTTTTTATCTTTTTGAGTTTCAGGCAGAGAGAAGTAAGGTTGGTAACGATGATTCCAGATAGAGTCCAATCTGAGTTGACCACTTCAGTGAACCGGGGATGTGAAGTTAAGAAGTTGAAGAATTTGAATGGTTTTGTTCCAGAGAAAGGAAGAGGGCAAGCGAAGTTAAGAAGACAAGGGACATGATCAGAAAAATCAGGAGCAAGAAAGGAAGCTGCACTGTTGGGGTAAGCTGAGATCCAAGAGGAATTGACTAGAAGCCTATCCAACTTTTTGGCAATGGGATTCACATGCTGCTTGTTGGACCAGGTGAAGAGAGGACCATAGTATCTGAGATCCGACATATCAATTTGAGTGAGACAGTCTCTTAATTCCACCATTCTAGATGATAAGTGGTTAATATCTGGTCGGAAATTTTCTGCAGGGTGTATGATTTGGTTGAAATCACCAGCTATAATCCATGGAAAACTGGTAGCACTATATGACTGGTGAAGCCGAAGAAGATCAACCCAAAGATCAGTTCGTTCACTTTCATGATTGGAAGCATAAATAGCAGTGAAGATGAAGTGGTGACCTCCCGTAATCTTTACTTCACAACTGATCAGCTGGCGAGTTTGGTGGAGAAGAGCTATGTTGGCAGGGTGTTTCCAAATGACAACAATCCTCCCATCTGGATCGGACTGGTGGTTAGACAAAAAATTCCAGTTGGGGCATGTACGTAACATAACTTGGTTCAGTTGTGATTCTTTGACTTGAGTTTCTAAAAGCTATCTAATTAGTTGATTAAGTCTTTTCTCATTGTCTACTTTGATTGTATACAATTTAGCTGACTCACTATGTGTATGTAATATTGTTATTAAAGGGAAATATACAATGGACTGATAGTATGGTTCATATTTTTCTTGACGTTTATGAGTCTGAGATGGAACATATTAGCTAGTTGGCGTACTGGCCCTCTAAAGACAGAGTAAAACGAAAATTAGAAATACATATTCAAGAAGCAACAAGTCAAAAATTTATAGAATTCACGATGATTGTAATTGTGGTTTTCGTTTGTTGTTTTTTTGACGTATTATTTTTCCTTTTTTCATAATAATTTTATGAAATAAATAGTGCAATTTTTATTGATAATTTTTGTAGTAATTATTATTTTTATAAATAATATGTTCTTATTAATTAATTTGTATATTTAACACTAAAAACAAAAACTATAAAAATAATTAAAAAAGAACGTATCTAATAAGTACCATTTTTATAAAAAAAAATCCAAAAACTAATAATTCAAGTTTCTTAAAAACTAAAATCTACAGAAAAATCAAAAATCAAAAACTCAAAATCTAAAATAAAAAAGCCAAAAACTTAAAGCCAAAAACCAAAAAACAAAATCTAAAAACCATGCAAACATTAATGGCCTAAGAATAATCAAGAGGGCTTTAAACATAGCTTTCCAAATATTTTCTAGATATATAAGGATTTGTATAGCTTAATTTTAGTGGTTAGTATTAGTGTCATCGATATGCTATCACCCATATTCAATCAAACTTGGTACAATGAATGTTGCTGACAAAAAGAAAAATAGATATTTGCACCTATGGTCATTTAAAAAAAATTCTTATCATTTTTTTTAATTCTTTTTCTATGCCAAATGACCATTTTATCTATGCTTCTTATTGGTTTGTGTATTGTACACCGTTAATGCGCACATTATTATACAAGGGTAAAACTGAAAAGTAAACTCGTGTACAATATAGAAAGTGTTAGTTTTACACAACTTTTCAAAAAGTGTTAGAATACTAAGTAAAATCTTAAAATGTGACTAAACATGCAAGATCTCCAAAGAAAATACATTTCTAGATATAAGACTGAAAAGTCAACGTGTGTATAATATATAAAGTGTTAGTTTTACATAACTTTTCAAAAATTGTTAGAATACTAGGTAAAATCTTAAAAAGTGACTAAACATGACATAATATAGAGATATTTGCATGGTTTATCACTTATATTAGGTTTTATTAAATTTATAACATTTTTAAAAAACTAGTTAAATTTTTAACACTTTCGTTTGTTAGAAGATCATTTTACCCATTTCCTTACTTTATCGTATACCATACAAATATCTCTAGTTTTTAGTTTAGTTTAATTTTTCTTTGTTTACTTTCTTTTTTATGATGTCAATCTATTATTTTATTGCTTTATTATAAAAATAAATTTTTTTTCATTTTTTTAAAAAACTTTAAGATAAATTTTATTAATCTAAAAATAAATTTTATTTTCCTTTTTTGGCTAACTTTATTTTTAGGATTAAATCTAAATTATATATTTTTCCTTTATTGTTAATATTATGTGTCAAAACTTTAAGATAAATTTCTTTAATCTAAAAAAAACTTTTATTTTCCTTTATTTGCTACATTTACTTTTATGATTAAGTCTAGATTACATTTTTTCTTTATTGTTAATATTATGTATCAAAATCTAATTGATAATTTTTTATACACGTGTCAAAATCTAATAGATTAACTCGACACGTGTCGCGATCTTGTGAATTATTAACTTTGTATCATTCTCCTTTCTAATAGATAACTCGACACATGTCGCAATCTTGCGAGTTACTAAATTTGAATCATTCTTTTTTTTATATATAGATATATGTGTCAAAATCTAATTGATAATTTTTTACACATTTTAAAATCTGATCGATTAACTTAACACGTGTGTCGCGATCTTGCAAGTTACTAACTTTGAATAATTCTCCTTCATATATATATACTAGATAAGTACCCGCATATATGCGGGTTTGTAATTTAATATTTTATAACCCGTTAAAAAAATTAAAGACAAAAAATGGAAATCAAAATTAGATCACCCGTGAAAATATATAATACATAAAATTAGAAACAAATGTTACGATGAAATAAATATGTATATCTTGAAAGAAAAATTTGGTGAAGAGATGCAATAAATAGTTTTGGATACGATTATTTGACTTTTATTTTTTGGTGTGTAATTGACACACTACCAAATTGTGGTTTATATAGATGTGAGAAATTATAATTATTTTCCTTTTATGATTAATTTCCTTAATCTAAATGGAAAAACTAAGGGGTTTTTTTTATAATAATTTTGTCTTTTAGGATAAATTTAATTTTTAACTTTTTAATTTTATTTTATTTAGTAATTTTATCTTTTAAGATTAAATTTTCAACTTTGACTTTTCAGAATTTTTAAGTTTTTTATTAATTGATTTTAATATTTTAATACTTTGATTTTTAGTTATCAAGCGATTAATACGTATTAATCTATTTGATTTCTATTAGTCTTGTTTATGTACATAACGAAGCATAATTTCCTCTAACATAATTTCGATAACGTACAACATAATTTATCTTTTATTTTAGATAAAGTACAACATAATTTTGTGTGTAGATAACGAAGATATGTGAAGCGGGTGTATATAACGAATTTTGTTTGTTGTAAAATTGAGAAACTATCAAATTGGTTATATAGAGGTGATGAATTAGAATTTCTTTTCTTTATAGGATTGTATTTGTTTTTTCTTTAATCAAAATAGAAAAAAATGTATCTCATTTTTTAAAACCTTAGCTTTTATCTCTTTTTTTTTTAACTTTAGCTTTTAGGATATTTGTTGGTTTAATTTTTCTTTGTTTACTTGTCTTTTTAGGATGTCAATCTATTGTTTAATTGCTTTATTATAAACATGATTTTTCTCATTTAAAAAAAAACTATAAGATAAATTTCCTTAAACTAAAAGCAACTTTTATTTTTATTTTTATTTTTGCTAACTTTACTTTTAGGATTAAGTCTATATTATATGTTTTTCTTTCTTGTGAAATTAAAAAAAACGTTAAGATAACTTTCCTTAATCTAAAAGGAACATTTATTTTCCTTTTTCGTGCTAACTTTACTGTTATGATTAAGTGTAAAATATATTTTTTTCTTTTATAGTTAAATAGTATGTGTCAAAATCTAATTGGTTATTTTTTTTACACGTGTCAAAATCTAATAGATTAATTCGACACGTGTCGCGATCTTGCGAGTTACTAAGTTTGAATCATTCTGCTTTATATATATAGATATTAATAATTTTCATTTTTAAGTTTTATTTTGTCATAATGGAAAAGATTATAAACTTTAAGTTTTGTCGTATATTAATAATTTTCCTTATAAGTTGAGAGTATATTTATAATTTTTCCTTTTTAATTTTGGTTGTGATTGTAGATTATAACATTTTAAGTTTTCTTCTGTCACTTTTCTTTATTATAAGTTTTCTTTAGTTATTCTTGTTTTTTCATTTTTTAAATAAGTTTTCTTTACTTATTATTGTTTTCTCTTTTTGTAATAATGCATTTTTTTAGTTTAACTTTTTGGTTGTGGTTATAGATTATAACCTTTTAAGTTTTCTTTTGTCATTTTCCTTTATTATAAGTTTTTTATATTTATTCTTGTTGTTTTTTTAAATAAGTTTTCTTTACTTATTCTTGTCTTCTCTTTTTGTAATATTGCATTTTCTAGTTTAACCTTTTTAATATTTATTTTAACTCACTTTTAATTTTGAAAATTAAATTGACACATGTCAAGATCTAAATTAATAACCGTGACAAATGTCACAATCTCGTGATTAATAATTATCATACATGTCAAACTCACGTCGAGGGATTCAGCTTTATATAATAAGACTAGATTATGTCCCGCGTGATACGCGAATGATATTAAAAATATATTTAAATTCTAAAATTGATAACCCGCATAATTATGATTCATATAATTTAATTTAAAATTCAAACACTCGTTTAGTTATCCATAAATAACGTTTTGAAATTCACAATTTAAAAGGTTCACAATTGATTCATATTACCCATAAACAATCTCCCTGAATGAATGAAGCAGTTCAAGAATCAAATTTCAATATTATATAACTTAAAATTGAATCTAATTGATAAAATCAATATTTTCTAATTTGATATATTATGAATCTTATATAGAGTTAATAGTTTATATTTTTTATTTTGTATTTTCTATTATTTCGTACTTTACTTTCTTTTTTTTATTAGTTTTGATATATTATGAATCTTATATACATTTAATAGTTACTTTTTATTTCATATTTTCTATTTTTCCATACTTTACTATTTTTCGATTTTATTAGTTTCCATTTTCTTAAACCACAATTTCCTTTTTATTTTTTTATTACTTGAAAAGTTTGTATTATTACATTAAAACAGTCACGATCTAAATTAACGTTGACAAATGTCACGATCTCGTGAGTTATAATTATCCTAAATTTAGTTTTGATATATTTTAAATCTTATACATTTAATAGTTTACTTTTATATTTTCTATTTTTTCTATTTTACTATTTTTAATTTTATTAGTTTCCATTTTCTTAAACCACAATTTCCTTTTTATTTTTTATTGTTTGAAAATTTTATATTATTACATTGACACGTGTCACAATCTAAATTATCAGTGAAAAATGTCACGATTTCGTGATTATAAACTTATAAGTTTTTTTGTCACTTTCCTTTATTATAAGTTTTTTTTTATTTATTCTTGTTTTTCTTTTTTTAAGATTGCATTTTTTAAGTTAAATATTTTTTTAATATTTACTTCATTTTTTTTACTTTGTTAATGAAATTGATACATGTCAAGATCTAAATTAACAACCGTGATAAATGTCACGATCTCGTGAGTTATAATTTTACCTACGTGTTGCGCTCACGTTGAGTAATTCTGTTTTATATAATAAGATACTGAAAATTCAATATTTATTCGACCAGACTACATTTATACGCTGTGAAAAGTTGGAGCGAGATTACACCACAACCAATAAAACTTCGATGACAGACTTCTTATTTTTAATTACGATAATAGTTTTGTGGGTTTTAGAATTTTCGAGCAATCCTATAAATAGACTTTATATATAACATTACAAGAAAGTTGCCGGGAACTGACGGCCAAATCCGTCGGAAAATTCGTTGAGAGTTCGTTCATTATCTTCTTTATTTCCAATATTTTCTTTTGAAGATCAACGATATTAAAATTACTATTTTCCGGATATTCAAAAATTATCTATGAATTTAGTATTATCGAGTTTTCCGCTACATTATTACCTCTAAAATAGTTCACAATTCACATAAAGCGTATGTATTAGGGGTGGAATTCTTATCTGTGATCCGCTCCGAAAATTCAGATATATGAGGGAGTCGGATCCGAATAGTTAAATTATGAGGTCCAGATATCCGGATCCGGATTCTTTAAATATATTAAAAATTTATATACTCATTAAGATTTATATATATATATATATATAATTAAAAAAAAAATTTATAATAACAGATTTTTTTTACAAAATATTATATAAAATTTTAATCTTATCATTATTTTTAATATTTTTGTTTTACAGATCTGGATCCGGATATCCGCGGATATCTTAATATCTAGGCGGATATCCGAAGTCCGGATATCCGGAAGCCTCGGATACGGATATTCCAAAATTTCCCGGATATCCGATCCATCTCACCCCTAATGTGTATCCTAAGTGCGAGTCCTTCATAACATTCTGCTTACACCAGTCATAATGTGGATAAATTCATCAGATATTTCAGGGCTTGCTTATTGGATGCTTCTCTCGCCGACCTAACATTTAGAGAGAGTTCTTTCACCTGGTGGAATAAGAGATCTAGCAGGCCGATTGCCAAAAAAAATAGACTAAATAATGGTCAATGATGAATGGAACCAGCAATTTTCGGATCATGCCTCATGAAGCATTATTCTCAACTCTTCCTCTAAATGATAAAAGAAACCGTTAAAGTCTTACAACTTCCTTCTCAAGAATGAAGACTTTGTTCCCATGATAAGGGATTGTTGGTACTCCATTAATTACATAGGTTCTGAGAAGTTCAGAGTGTCGCACAAGCTTATGCCGTTTAGAGCTTTTACTATAACAAACTTTTTGAACTTGGAGAAAAGGGTTGTGAAAGCTCATGCCGTTTTGCTCGACTTGCGAAAAAGAGTTTTAAGTACTTCGATTATTTATTTGGCAGAACAAGAAATTTAGGATCACAAAAAGTGGCAGATTCTAGCCGCCGAGGCTGAAGAATCCTTCTTCTGTCAGAGATCTAGTGCAACATGGCTCAAAGAAGGAGATAGTAACACGCCGTATTTCCACATAATGACATCAACTCAACAATCGATAAACCACATTCATTTCTTAGTGGATTGTGTTGGCAACAAGATTGAATCCCAGACTGGAATCCAAAACTATTGTGTGGATTATTTTGCAGATATTCTAGGAGGTGAAGTTGAACCCACGTTATTCAATCAAGATGATCTCACAAATCTCTTGAACTTCACCTGCTCTCAGGAACAAGTGTATGCTCTAGATATGAGTTTTACTGAGGAAGAAATGAAAGGGGTTTTTTTCTCTCTTTTCCGCACAATAAGAGCAATGGTCGTGATGGTTACTCTGCTGAATTTTTCAAAGGATGATGGAGTGTCATTGGTACTGAGGTAATGGTTGCAGTAGCTGAGTTCTTCTATTCATGAAAAATGTTAAAACAATGGAATTCTACCACGCTGGTCTTGATTCCTAAGATCCAGAATGCTTCGACTTATAGCCTTCCTCAATATGGTCTATAAAGTCATTTCTAAGGTTTTGGCAGGGAGACTCAAATCGATTCTGAAATCAGTCATCTCTCATTCTCAATCAACTTTCATTTCAGGAATGCTTCTCGCTGAAAATGTCCTTCTTGCTACTGAGATAGTGCATGTATACAATAGAAAAGGCAGAGATCCTAGAGCCATGTTAAAGTTTGACCTGCGAAATACGTTTGATACGGTTAAATGGGACTTCGTTCTTGCAACTTTAAGGGCTCTCGGTTTTCCAACCTTCACTATCTCAGTCAATGGTGTCTCGGGTGGGTTCTTTAAAAGCTCTAGGGGATAAAGACAGGGTGATGCTTTGTCGCCATACCTTTTTGTATTAGTCATGGAGGTCTTTTCCAGACTTTTGCAATCAATGTTGGATCTCCACATTCAGGCTTCCTCGAAGTTGTATTAAGAAGATCGAATCTTTATGCTCGTGTTTTATGTGGTATGGAAACATAGAAAATGGAAGAGGAGCAAAAGTTGCATGGTCTACTGTTTGTCTCCCAAAATCTGAAGGTGGTCTGGGTTTAAGGAGATTCTCGATGTGGAACACAACTATGTGTTTGAAACTGATATGGCTGCTCTTTTCAAAGAGTGGATCCTTGTGGGTTGGCACAAGTTTCATCTCTTAAGAAACATAAGTTTCTGGGATTTGGAGGAGACTAATGGTGATTCTTGTAATTGAAAATCTCTTCTACATTTGAGACGGCTGGCGGCGAAGTTCATAAAATGTAAAGTGGGAAATTGTCTGAAGGCGAGTTTCTGGTTTGATTCATGGACACTGTTGGGACCTTTGATTAAATCTGTTGGTGATTATGGTCCTCGATTGTTAAGAGTGTCGTTAAATGCTTTTGTCTCTGCGGCTGTTGGTGAGAATGGTTGGTTGATTTCTCACTCTAGATCCGACTCTATTCTCAATCTGCAAATTCATCTTACAACTATTGATTTATCTAGTATCTCTTTGGTGGAAGACTCTTATGAATGGTCAGTTGAAGACATTTTATGCAGGGATTTTTCTGTTTCCCATACATGGAATGCCCTCATACCAAGACAAGTTAAGGATTGGTACATAACTGTTTGGTTCAGGTGAGCGACTCCGAAGCATGTGTTTATGATGTGAGTTTCGCAGTTGTTTAAATTGGTTACACTCAATAGGAAAATACTCTCTAACCTTATAACATATCCCCAAGTTGAACGTCCGGCCAGCGTTTTAAAACGCCACAATGAAATTGAGAATCACTATATCTAGGGGTGGGCATTTCGGTTTAATTTCGGGTTCGGTTCGGGTTCGGTTCGGTTCGGTTAATTCGGGTTGAATAAAACTCTAGCCGAACTCAACCGAAATAAGTTTGGTTCGGTTTGTGTTTAGTTCGGTTTGGTTTAGTTCGGTTCGGTTGTACTTTGGTTTGGTTTTAGTTCGGTTTTAAAAAAATCAACTTATAAAAACAAGAATCCTAACGAAACGTAAACAAAACGAAGTCATAAAAAAAATCATTCCCTAAAATTTTAAAACCAAACTGAAAATATTCCACTTAATCAAAATTAAAAAATAAAATAAAAAAATTTATGGTTTCGTCTTTCCATGCCACTAAAATGAATATACAACAAGTCAATAACTTAAATATAAGTTAATTATACAAGTTAATGTTTATTCATCTCTTATATGAGTCATTATAGGCTTATATCATTAATATAAAACTATCACCATATGTGTTATTATTTTTAGTATTATTAATTAACTAATTAACAAAAACACATTAGTTTATCGGTTCGGTTCAGTTTTAAACCGAACCAAACCGAACAGTTCGGGTTGAGAAAAACTTGAACCAAATGGTTAGGTATTAACTATGGTTTGGTTTGGATCGGTTTGAATTCGGTTTGGTTCGATTGGTTCGGTTCGGTTCGGTTCGGTTCGGTTAAAATGTCCACCCCTAACTATATCCAATGTGGCTCATCAAATAAATCAAGATGTGATCTTTCGACGCAAATAAATCAAGAATTGGTTAGACGTCACACCCTCGTGATCTAATTAATAATAGCATCAAATATATAAGAAATACAAAAACCAAACAATAACGATAAGATCTTTTTTGTTTTTTTGGTTTTTTTTGCTAAATGGTAAATATTTTATTGAAAATGAAAAAGTTAAGGTGTTACAAGATGAATTAACAAATTGTTCGACCTAAAGCTTGGCCCCATGCCAAAAAAGATAAAAAAAACATGGAAGCAAATACAATCGGTACTTCTGTCGACACCGAATCACATAGTGATTGATGTCTGACCAGTAGCGATAAATCCAAGAAGACTCAGGAGGAAAAATAAACAACAAGAAACATCAACAAAAACACAACAGACTACTCCGAAAGCTTAAGGAACGGCAAGTGAGGATTGAAAATAAACACCAAAGCGAAACAGAACGAGAAAACAACACTCACACGCCAAAGCGCGGACCATCCCGTATTGCCCGTAGCTCCGAGGAACTAGAGTTCTCATCATTGTTTCCACCAACGTCCTTCCAAGACCATCCCCAAACCTTAGGAAAAGAGGCCTATAGATTCTCCGAGAACTAACGAAAACTCCGGAGTCCGTAACGGACTAGCTTGCAACTGGCGACAAGGGAGTCCGAGCGGGCAATCTGAGAGTCACCTCCGACCGCTATTCCCGTGAAGACCATAGTCTCCTCAGGAACCAGCCCCCACAGTTACAAACTAACCGCAACTAAAAACTGACGCCTCTATTTAACATCATGAATCGCTCCACCATCTACACCGGACCTAGGACAGAGCCAGCACTAAACCGGATCCAAAACAATAACGCGAATATGAGGTATCTCTGTCGGGAATAACACGCACCTTTGCTGGAACTCAGGCCACATCGTTGGCTAAGACGTCGACGATGCCCCATCACTGAGATGAACCAAGCGAGGGAAGCGCCGAGCCACCCATCTAACCCACCTCTGAGCGCCACCGCCGGTGGGGTCACACCTCCCGGGAAACAACGAGAGCCACTGCTCTGTGGTTAGCCACTAGACACGAGCCAGCCTTGAACTTCCGCAACGGAGCTCGGACATGTCCTCGAGGACCAAAACACCGTCGTCGGAGCCGCATAGACCAGATCTACAAACACCACCTCCCATTCACCTCGGGAACAAAGATTGAGAGAGACCTTCAACGGTGAGAGAGAAGACTACGACCAACTCCCCCAACGCGAAGGAAAGAGAGCTCGCCGCCGGTAGGAAACCCTGAAAGAAAAACCCCGGCGTTGTCGAACGGCTTTCAAAAGCCGGTGAGAAACGGACGAGACGATTAGGGAAGAGTCGCGACGCCACATGGAGAAGCCATCTTCCACCACCACGACCCCAACGACGCAGCTGAGGTCCCGCCGCCACCGTCGAAACCACTCGCCGGAGAAGAGAGCCACTCGCCGTCAAAAGACGACGCAACAGAAACGCCGCGGGACAAGATACCTATGAAAAGAAAGAGGGGCACGCCAGGATCCTCCTCCGGCAGCGGTGAGCCACCACGCGCCCCGGAGAGGGAGATCGAGAGTGAAGAAGTCGTCGGCAAGGGGAGAGAGGAAGCATATCCTGTTTTTTTGGTTTTAATGTTAAAATATGATAAGATCTTATTAATAAATCTATTCTAAATCAAACTGGACGTTTGGCTTTTCCACAGAAGAGAGCGTTAAGAGGAGGCTCGGCTTCGATGTAAAGAGACTTCTCGTCGTTCCAGACACGAACATAGAGCTCTTGTCCTAAGTATCTCCTTGACCATTGTTAGAGGATGATTTAGCACCCTTCGGTTTAACTCGGTTCGAACCGAAACCGGTATCGGTTTACGATGCTTCAGACAAGAGAAAACGGGCCTGTGGACTGACGGGCCGAACTCTAACAAAAGCCCAAGAGCAAATCTGTTTACCCTCGTTACCGAACTCGACGGCCCAACAACGGCCCAGCTCGGTGTAGCAAGGTAAACCGACTTCCGAGACAAACGAAATATTTCCTTATATCTCGGAGGAGATCTGGAATATTTCGTTCCCCAACCGATCAAGTAAAAGGAAATACTTCATCACGCGACCGACTCGAAAACCTATAAATAAGGAGGACATCGCCTCATTCTAAACATCATGAATCATCTAAGAGACCTAAGAGCAGAGAAAGAGCTTCATCAAGCGCCGATCTCAAGTTCTTTAAACCTCTTTAATCTCTTCTTATCGAAACTCTATTGTAACGCCGAATTCAATCAATAATACGAGTTTCCGATCAAAGTTCTCTGTTTAAAAACCCCTTGTGTGATTTACGAATCAACAATTGGCGCCGACTGTGGGGAGTAAAACAAAAACAGAACTTTCAGATCCCGGTTGATTGAGTTCGGCAATGACGAACCCAGTAGACGTTCAAGCACTCACCGCCACCAACGGTCAGGAAAATAACGGGACCATCCCTCAGAATATCGATATGTTACCAACCGGGGGGCGGGGGCTTCCAAAATTACCAACAGACGGAGACGACCCACCGAACCCTCGGACGAACACGCCAGCAGCCCCAAAGGCAACCGATACCACCACGCTCCTAGAAGCCATGACGGCCCAGCTCGCAGAAATCTCCAAAAGGAACGAGGAACGATTCGAATCCTTGCTGGCCTCACAAGCCGAGCTTAGAAGCCAGATCGGAATATTCGACCCAAACCCGATCACCCCCGGAAATGACCTTCGTAGGAACCTTTTGCACGAACTTAACGGGGCCCGAAATCCGAACACAGCAGACCCACCGACTATAAGATCGGCGATCGATCCAGGAACCAGCATCGCTAATCAAACTTCCATCGGCCTGGAGTTCAAAGATGTCCGAGCTCAACTTAAAGATATCTGATCCAAAGTCCACCAAGCTACAAGCTCGGCACCAGAGATCGATAGAGTTATCCAGGAAACGCAAAAAACACCGTTCACAGATCAAATCACCAATACTCCAGTCCGACGCTTGGAAAGAGTTAAAATCACCGCATACGACGGACACACTGACCCGCGTCACTTCCTGACCTCGTTCGTAATCATGATGAACCGATTCCGTTTCTTTAACAAAGAAGAAAAAGAAGCGGCCATGTGTCAACTGTTCGTAGAAAACCTGTGCGGAACCACACTTGACTGGTTCTCACAACTGGACGCGAACTACATCAACAACTACAACGAGCTCTCAACGAAGTTCCTCAAACGCTTCACCATGTTCATGAAACAGAAAACCAGAAATGCCGACCTCTAGGAACTAGAGCAGAAAAGCGACGAATCACTACGAAGTTTCATGAACCGCTTCAAAGAGGTGGTGTCTCATTGTACAATCGACGATGAAGCCGCAATTGAGGCCCTTTACAAAGCGACCTGGTATCGGTCCGACTTTCACAAAGAAATTAAACGAAACTGGCCAAAATCCTTGGAAGATATCCTGCACAAATCGCACATCTACATCCTCTAGGAAGAAGAGGAAGCCGCAAAGGATAAGCAGTACGCGCCGCTAAAACAACCTCTCATCAAAGAGAAATAGTACGCCCCTCCGAGGCAACCTGTTAACGCCGTCCAAACACAACAAAACTGGAAAACATGGATCCGATCAGACGACCCAAAAGAAACCGACAATGAGTCCACGCCGTTCTGCCACTTTCACAATCAGAAGGGCCATAACACCGAAGATTGCCGACATCTCCAAGAATTCTTACTAATGAAATACAAGAAAGGGGAGATCCCGGTAGAAGGAGCGTTCCGACATACATGCAGACCCCGCCGCAACAACAACGGAAAACGACGTCGAGATAACGATAAACCGAATAAAAACACAGAGCAATCAATAGACGCTACCGACTTAGAAAAGAAAGACGATCGAACGGACAACCAACATACCCCCAAATACGAAAACGCGTCAACATGATCATGGGATCTATAGAATCTTGCAACTACTCTGTCTGGGCAATTAAGGAATACAGCAGAGAAGCTTTGGCCGCACAACGCGAAAACCGAGCCACAATAGGTGGAGTGCCGATCACCTTCTCCGAAGCTGACACGGAAGAGTTACACATGCCACATAACGACCCACTAGTCGTTGAAGTACTCATCGGGGATATCGCAGTCGGACGAGTCCTTGTCGATAGCGGAAGTTCGGTTAACGTAATATTCAGAGAAACACTCAGGAACATGGACTTCCCGGACACTCAAATCAAGCCAAACATCGAGCCACTTACATGATTTTCAAGCGAACAGACCATGACCGCAGGAACGGTCAAAATACCCGTCTACGTCAGTGGAATTGTGCTAATGGTCAAATTCCTAGTCTTAGACAAACCAGCCATCTACAACGTCTTACTTGGAACACCATGGATATACGCGATGAAAGCCGTCGTCTCGACCTATCATCAATGCCTAAAATTCCCAACACCATCCGGAGTTTACATTCTGAGAGGCGACCAAGTAATGTCCCGAACTTGCTACATCAACGAATGCAAACTGAGAACAACACCCCGAACATGCGGAATAAACACGAAAAGAACCGATAACGACCCCAATCTACCGAGACGAGAAACGATCATTCAAGTCAACATTCACGAACTCAACCCCGACAGATGCGTCAGAATCGGGGCCAAACTCGACAACGAGATCAAATATGACCTAATCCGCTTTCTCAAAAGGAACGTATCAACCTTCGCTTGGTCCATGAACGACACGCCCGTGATCGACCCAAAAATCATAAAAATCACAAGTCACGGACTCAACATTGATTCCACCTTCAAGCCAATCAAACAGAAACGGCGCAAGCTCGGACCCGAGAAAGCCCAAGATGTTAACGACGAAGTCGAACGGTTACTTGGAGCAGGATCGATTACGGAAGTTCGATATCCAGATTGGCTGGCAAACCCAGTCGTCGTTAAAAAGAAAAACGGAAAATGGAGAATCTGCGTCGACTTTACCGATCTCAACAAAGCGTGCCCAAAGGACAGCTTCCCACTCCCGCATATCGATAGACTTGTCGAAGCAACATCCGGCAACGAACTTCTATCCTTCATGGATGCGTTCTCAGGTTATAACCAGATACTCATGCACCCAGGCGATCGAGAGAAAACTTCTTTTATCACCGATCGCGGCATTTACTGCTACAAAGTCATGGCATTCGGCCTAAAGAACGCCGGAGCAACGTACCAACGACTTGTCAACCGCATGTTCGCTAGCCAGCTCGACAAAACAATGGAAGTCTACATTGATGACATGCTCGTCAAATCGCTCATCGCTAAAGATCACATCAGACATCTCAACACGTGCTTCGACATACTAAACGAGTACGGCATGAAGCTCAATCCAACTAAATGCACGTTTGGTGTCACGTCGGGGGAATTCCTCGGGTATATCGTCACCCAAAGAGGAATCGAGGCTAATCCTAAACAGATATCCGTAATCCTCGATCTACCTTCCCCGACGACAAAAAGAGAGGTTCAGCGGTTGACTGGCCGCATTACCGCGCTCAACAGGTTCATTTCACGGTCCACCGATAAGTGTCTCCCATTCTATCAACTGCTACGCGGGAACAAGCACTTGGAATGGATGACCAATGCGAGAAAGCGTTCAAACAGCTCAAGGAATACCTGTCCACACCAGCGATCTTGGCCAAACCCGAAGATGGTGAAACCCTCTATCTCTATATCGCGATTTCAACCTCAGCGGTCAGCGAGGTTCTCGTTCGAGAAGACAGAGGCGAGCAAAAACCGATCTTCTACGTAAGCAAATCACTTGATGGCGCCGAAAGCCGATACCCAACACTCGAAAAACTCGCTTTCGCCGTCATCACTGCTGCTCGGAAACTTAGACCATATTTTCAATCGCACTCTATCACCGTCTTAACAGATCAGCCGATCCGAACAATCCTACATAGTCCAAGCCAATCCGGTCGACTCGCCAAATGGGCAATAGAGCTCAGCGAATATGACATCAACTACAAGAGTCGGACAAGCCTCAAATCACAAGTGCTCGCCGACTTCCTCATCGAGCAACCACAGGATTTCGTCGATACAAACGACACAACTACCCAACAATGGATCCTCCACGTGGACAGATTATCATCTCATCGAGGGTCGGGAGTAGGCATACGACTTCAGTCCCCAACCGGAGAGGTCTTAGAACAATCATTCCGTCTGGCATTTAACGCGTCAAACAACGAAGCAGAGTACGAAGCCTTACTCGCCGGAATCCGCTTAGATAAAGCCATCGGCGCAACTCACATACATGCTTACTGCGACTCACAACTCTTCGCCAGCCAGTTCAGTGGAGAGTATGACGCAAAAACGATCGAATGGACGCATACCTCAAACTCGTTAAAAAATCGCCACCGAATTCGAATACTTCGACCTCACCAAAATCCCAAGGGGGGAAAATGCTCCGTCCGACGCACTAGCCGCACTTGCATCAAGTTTGGATCCCCATCTCAAAAGGACAATACCAGTCGAAAGCATACTCGAACCAAGAATCGGAAAAACAGAATAATGCAATATCAGCACGCGAAGGCGTAACTACGAAGATTACCCCGCAACCGAGCCCATCCCACGAAAGCAGAAGAAAACTCGGATAACAGACGATGAACACAACGCCGAGCTCGAAAACATCGCCGAGCCCGAAAACATCGAAGAAACAGAACACATCGTCGAACCATCAGAAGGGCTTCATACATAAGAAAACATCGAACCCCTAAGCGAGCTTACACCCACCGACTGGACACAAGAGATCAAGATGTATATCATCGACAGAATAGTCCCAGCAGACAGATGGGCAGACCGGCGATTCAAAATGCGAGCTGCTCGATACATACTTATCCGAGATGGACTATTCCGCTGGAGTGTTGCGGGTATACTTCTCAAATATGCGTCCAGCAACGAAATTCACGAGGTCATGAAAATGATACACGAAGGCGATGGCGGAAACCACGCCGGAGGGCGCTCTTTAGCCCTAAAGATAAAGAAGGCAAGCTATTACTGGCCAACCATGCAAGTAGACTGCGATAAATTTGTAGCCAAATGCAAAAAATGTCAAAGGTACGGGTCAATGATGCACCTCCCAACCGAACTACTAACTACATCAACAGCCCCGTACCCATTCATGCGCTGGAGAATGGACATAGTAGGTCCCCTACGACGTTCCACGACACAGAAAAAATCATCCTCGTCATGACAGACTACTTCACCAAATGGGTAGAAGCCGAGTCATACTCCGAAATCCATGCCATCGATGTTAAAAAATTCATCTGGAAAAACGTCATATGCCGACATGGAGTCCCGTACGAGATTATCACTGATAACTGACCACAATTTATCTCAACGTTACTTGGCGATTTTTGCGCCAAGTGGAAAATCCGACTAAGTTTTTCCACACCGAGATACCCCAAAACAACGGGCAGGCCGAATCAACGAACAGAACCATCATCGACGGACTCAAAAAATGCCTGGATATCAGGAAAGGATGATGGGCCGACGAATTCGATGGAGTCTAATGGTCTTACCGCACCACTCCAAGACAGTCAACAGGACAATCCCCTTTCTACCTGGCCTACGGCGTAGAAGCCCTTTGTCCCGCCGAATTAAAAATCCTGACAATACGCAGGACAATGCTCGTAGAAAATCCCGGTCTAAACGACGAAATGATGCTCGACAACATCGACGCACTCGAAGAACAACGCAATCGAGCCTTACTTCGCATCCAAAACTATCAAAATCTGGCAGCACACTACTACAACAAAAAGGTCCGCGGACGCCACTTCGAAGATGGCGATCTCGTCTTACGAAAGGTCTTCGAGGGCACCGAAGAAAGAAACGCATGAAAACTCGGCACTAACTGGGAAGGACCCTATCAGATCATGAGGGTCGTCAAGCCCGGAGTGTACGAACTTATGAAGTTGGACGGAACACCGATCCCACGATCATGGAACTCGATGAATCTCAAACGCTACTACTACTAGAAGCACCATAAATATATATATATATATATGTACTTTGAACTACGAATGGCTTGATCCTTCTTTCGAGGGTACGTAGGCAGCCCACCCCGTGTTCAGCTGTTACTTTAATAAAATTTTATTCAAAAAAAAAAAAGAGAAAGCCGAACTATAAACAGTTCGCCGAATTCTGAAAGATTCGTATTCATCAAAAGCCGGGATTCAAACAGTTCGCCGAATTCTGAAAGATTCGTAAGGAGGACATCGCCTCATTCTAAACATCCTGAATCATCTAAGAGACCTAAGAGCAGAGAAAGAACTTCATCAAGCGCCGATCTCAAGTTCTTTAAATCTCTTTAATCTCTTCTTATCGAAACTCTGTTGTAACGCCGAATTCAATCAATAATACGAGTTTCCGATCAAAGTTCTCTGTTTAAAAACCCCTTGTGTGATTTACGAATCAACAACCATATTTGTGATCTCACATTCCACATTCCCTTATTGTCTAGTGATACTAATATGCTCGTCCACGATATTGGATACACCTATAGACACATTTATAGAAGATTCAGAACCATAATATATGCACTCTATGTGATCTAGATTCGAAGTATTGTTTCAAGCTCGAAATAGCATAACAAACCGACTCAACTATTCATAATTAAGGGTAGACATTTTGGTTTGTTAGGTTTCTCTTTTTTTAAGTTTAAACTTTCTTCATTCAAAACATCTTGTCTATGTTAAAAATAAGCAATTGAAAGTGAAAAAAAAAGTGGAAAACAAAATGTTTCTCTGGTTTGTTAAATTTTGTGAAAAACCGTTATTACATAAATTTTACAATAAAATTTCTGTTCTTTTTGCCTTTGTGTTGTATTGAAACAAAAACTCGAATTGGATAAAAAATATTTTTTTATTTAATATTACTATGACGCATTTTATATATTTTCAGTTTAAAAAATCATGTTTTCATAAATTTTATATAAAATAATCGCTTTTTCTTTACGGACAACGGATATTAAATACTCCTAGATCCGCTCACCCAAAAAATCATATATTGGGTGGGATCGTTTTGGGCTTTAGATCGAGAAGCTAGCCAAATTTTCTTCTCCATAAAATTTTCAGTATTGCTTTAAGACTTTACCTGAAATGTATGCCTTGAAACAGCATCAACCAAATTGTAACGTCTCCTCATGGTCATGTTCCATATGCCTGTCCCGTATCTGATTATAAGTCAAAACTTCATCATTGAATCAAACGAAAGATTCAAAATTCTGATCTAATTGATCCATAGCAATATATATATATATATATATATATATATATATATATAGAGAGAGAGATATTAGCGATACAGGCCCAATGGGCCTCTCAGTTTGATCCAGCAAAATCACTACCGTCATTCTCGAGCTAACTCCACGCCATCATCGTCAATCACGCAGAATCTCCAGTGATGTCATTTAAGCAAATTGATTCGATTGCACATAATTGTAGATCTTTGTATTCATTGTTGATTGATTCTTTGATTCTTCTTCACGATAGAATCGTGTATATATTTGGGATGAACCCTTGAATAACATGATCACAAATTTCCCATCGCTCTTTCCTTTGTCTGATATTTCTCATGGTATCAGAGCCTGAAAATTACTGATTAAACGAAATCTTGATTTCTTTTGCTTCTTAAAATCTCGATCCGATTCGATTTCTGACAATGAGTGACCACGAAAATCAAACTCCGACCGAAGCGACCGTCACAACTATGGAGATTCGTCGCAAAATTTCTCCTTACGACCTGACGGCAGCTCATAATCCGGGAGCTGTTATCTCTCATCCATTGCTGAAGGGAACTAATTACGATGAATGGGCTTGTGGATTGAAGACATCTCTTTGCTCTCGTAAGAAGTTTGGGTTTCTTGACGGAACAATTGCAAAACCAAGTGAAGGATCTCCGGATCTTGAGGATTGGTGGACAATCCAGGCATTGTTGGTGTCTTGGATAAAAATGACGATTGATCCAGTGCTTCGTTCCATAGTCTCACACAGGGACGTCGCAAAGGATCTTTGGGATCATCTGAAAAAACGTTTCGCGGTGATAAATGGAACGAGACTTCAGCAGATCAAGACTGAGCTTGCGTGTTGCAGGCATAGGGGATTGGCGATTGACACCTACTATGGAAAGTTGATGAAAATCTGGGATAGTATGGCGACTCATCGTCCGCTGCGAGTATGTCAGTGTGGCAAATGTGTTTGTGATCTTGGTACTGCCCCAAGAGAAAGATCGAGAAGAGGATAAGGTACATCAATTCCTTTTTGGTCTTGATGATGCAATGTTTCGAACAGTTCGGTCGAGCCTTGTATCCCGTGTATCTGTTCAACCCTTGGAAGAGGTGTAAAACATTGTGCACCAAGAAGAAGATCTAATTCGGAATGGAACGAAAATTCAAGACGAACAACATGAAGTAGTTGCGTTTGCTGTTCAAAGCAGGCCACGATCGATGAACAAAAATTCTGAACGAGACAAAACAATGGTGTGTTACCATTGTCATCGTGCTGGCCATGCTTCCGAGACTTGCTACGCTGTTATTGGCTATCCGGAATGGTGGGGTGATCGACCAAGAGGCAGGACAATGCAAGGGAAGGGTCGTGGTGGTGCTTTTGCGTCTGGAACATGTGGTCGTGGTCGTGGTATGACATACGCCAATGCTGTTCATGTTCCAAACATTCCGAATCAGGAACACGTGAACTATGTGCTGACTGATAAAGACCAAGATGGTGTAAGTGGCTTGAATGATGGACAGTGGCGTTCTCTTGTCAATCTCATTAACGCCGGCAAGAACACCAGCACTGAGACACTTTCAGGTAAGACTTCTACATCTTCTTGGATACTTGATACATGCCACACATCACTTAACAGGAAAAATTGATATTTTGTCTGATGTGAGGCAAATGGCTCCGGTTCTGATTATTTTAGCTGATGGTCGAGAAAGGGTTTCCAGTACAGAGGGAACAGTTCGGTTGGGTTCTGATTTGGTGTTGAAATCAGTCTTTTACTTTGAAGAGTTAAAATCAGATTTGATTTCAGTAGGACAGTTGATGGATGAAAATTGTTGTGTCGTACAAATGGTTGACCACTTCCTTGTTGTCCAGGACCGCATTTCGAGGATGGTGATTGGAGCTGGTAGGAGAGGAACTGGAGCTTACTATTTTCGCAGTATGGAGTTGGCAGCGTCAGTTACAACTCAAGATGAGAAGTCATTTGCGTTGTGGCATAATCGGATGGGTCACGCATCTGCTAAAATAGTTTGCTCACTTCCAGATGTTTGTGTTTCAGTTTCTTCTCATTTTTCAAATAAGGCGTGTGATATATGTCTCCGCGCCAAACAAACTAGAGCTTGTTTTCCGATCAGTGAAAATAAAACTTCGAGCATTTTCGAATTGATACACATCGACCTTTGGGGACCCTATAGAACGCCCTCCTCGTCGGGTGCTCGCTACTTTCTAACAATCGTGGATGATTTTTCTCGAAGTGTATGGCTATATCTCTTGAACGACAAATCTAAAACACCACAACAATTAAAAGATTTTGTTACTATGATTGAAAGACAGTTTCAAAAGCAAATTAAGACGGTACGGAGTGACAACGGCACCGAGTTCTTATGTTTGACAGATTATTTCAAAAGAAAAGGCATTGCTCATGAAACTTCATGTGTCGGCACACCGCAACAAAATGGACGTGTTGAGCGAAAGCACCGACACATCCTCAATGTTGCACGTGCGTTGCGGTTTCAAGCAAGTTTGCCGATCGAGTTTTGGGGTGAATGTATTTTAACAGCGGGATATCTCATAAACCGAACTCCAAGCACTGTTTTGAATGGGCTCACACCGTACGAGAAGTTGTATGAAAAATTAACTCAGTATGATCACTTACGAGTGTTTGGTGCTTTATGCTATGCTCATAATCAAGCACACAACGGTGATAAATTTTCACCGCGGAGTCGAAGATGTGTGTTTATAGGTTATCCTCACGGGAAGAAAGAATGGAGGCTGTTCAATATGGAGAAAAATGTGTTCTTTGTATCCCGTGACGTCCGGTTTTGTGAGACTGAATTTCCATACGCAAGCCAACATACGATTGATGAAGAAGACACTCAGCAGTTATGGGCTCCAATTTCGAACAACCCATTAATAGAAGAAGAAGAAGGGCCCACGATGAGAAGCCCAATTGTACACACAAGTCCAACAACAAATGAAGATCCATAAATGATAGAAACATCTAATGGGCTTCCTACAATTTCAGAAATGGGCCCATTGAATGTGGAACATGATCCACAACCCAATTTGGCGAGAGAAGTTACGTCAAACATCGTTGTTGGCTCATCTTCATCTTCGCCGACGACGATGACAACGCAGTTAGTCACCGCCGACGATCCACCACCAGCGATGGTCACGGCCGATGGTCCACCACATCAGACTGATCTTCTTGGTCGTGGTCATCGAAAACGAAGTTTGCCCGTAACTTTAAAAAATTTTGTCGTAAATACGGCTCTTAGTAGAGATCTCCAAAGTTCAACAGCCACATACCCGATTGGAGATTTTGTGAGCTGTGATCGATTCTCGGCAAATCATCAAGCGTTCTTTGCGGCTATTACAGAGGGTTATGAACCAAAAACCTTCCAACGAGCAGTGGGTCACAAAGTATAGAGAGATGCAATGGGTAGTGAAATTGAAGCACTATAAGCAAATCACACATGGGATCTCGAAAATTTGCCACTAGGGAAAAAGGCGATTGGTAGCAAATGGGTCTATACGATCAAATGCCGGTCTGATGGGACGATTGAACGATATAAAGCGAGGCTTGTAGCATTGGGCAATAAGCAGATTGAATTGAACGATATAAAGCGAGGCTTGTAGCATTGGGCAATAAGCAGATTGAAGGGGTTGATTACGGAGATACGTTTGCACCGGTAGCTAAGATGGGAACGATTCGAATGTTTCTAAGAACAGCTGCTGGTAAGAATTGGCCGGTACATCAAATGGATGTGCACAACGCATTTTTACATGGAGATTTGACGGAAGAAGTTTACATGAAACTCCCTCCTAGTTTCAATTCTGCGGATGAATCGAAGGTATGTCGCTTGAGAAAATCACTTTATGGACTAAAACAAGCTCCAAGATGTTGGTTTGGAAAGCTTCATTCTGCGTTGCGTGAGTATGGCTTCGTACAATCGCGGTCTGATTACTCATTATTCACATATAAGAAGCGAGGAATTCAACTTAATGTTCTGGTCTATGTTGACGATATGATAATAACAGGCAGTACGATTGAGGTTATTACAACGTTCAAGGCATATTTGTCTACATGCTTTAAGATGAATGATCTCGGGACGTTGAAATATTTTTTGGGAATTGAGGTCTCGCGTAACTGCACGGGTTTTTATCTTAGCCAAAGGAAATATACTCTGGATATAATATCTGAGGCAGGAATGCTCGGGTCCAAGCCTGCTACGTTCCCTCTAGAGCAAAATAATAAGTTGGCTCTCTCTACGTCACCTCTTCTTCACGATGCTGAAGCTTATCGACGTCTTGTTGGCCGATTAATTTATCTTGCTGTCACCAGAGCCGACTTGGCTTATTGTGCTCATGTGCTTGCACAATTTATGCAAACACCACATCAAGATCATTGGGATGCTGCCCTACGAACAGTTCGATAGCTAAAAAGCAGTCCCGGACAAGGTATTCTTCTACACGCAAGTACTGATTTTCGTATTTCAGGCTGGTGTGATAGCGATTGGGCAAGTTGTTCAATTACTCGGCGTTCGGTCATAGGTTACTTTGTACAGATCGCTGACTCTCCCATATCTTGGAAAACCAAAAAACAAGACACTGTAAGCATGTCTTCCGCCGAGGCAGAATACCGGGCAATGGCGTTCCTCACTAAAGAGCTTATCTGGTTAAAAAAAATTCTTCGGGATTTGGGAATCGCTCATGATCTACCGATGCGGGTTCATTGTGATAGTAAGTCTGCTATCTATATTGCCACGAACCCGGTATTCACGAGAGAACGAAACACATAGAAAACGATTGTCACTTTGTCAGAGACGAAATACAAGATGGAGTCATTGAAACAGTCCATGTTGATAGTCAATCCCAGCTCGCAGACATATTTACAAAACCCCTTGGTCGACAAGCATTTGAGTCCTTTAGAGTCAAGCTGGGCATTACCGACCTCCATGCTCCATCTTGAGGGAGGGTGTTAGCGATACAGGCCCAATGGGCCTCTTAGTTTGATCCAGCAAAATCACTACCGTCATTCTCGAGCTAACTCCACGCCATCATCGTCAATCACGCAGAATCTCCATTGATGTCATTTAAGCAAATTGATTCGATTGCACATAATTGTAGATCTTTGTATTTATTGTTGATTGATTCTTTGATTCTTCTTCACGATAGAATCATGTATATATTTGGGATGAACCCTTGAATAACATGATCACAAATTTCCCATCGCTCTTTCCTTTGTCTGATATTTCTCAAGAGAGAGAGAGAGAGAGAGAGAGAGAGAGAGAGAAAGAGAGAGAGAGAGAGAGAGATAGAGAGAGAGAGAGAGAGAGAGAGATTACCCAACAACATATACGCTAGTGCCGTCAATGTGCCAAGACTGCATAGATCTCTCGTTGTTCTGGAACACGAACTCGACGTACTCATGAAGAGCCACATCGAAAACCGAAGTTCCAAGAATGGATGGTCCAGGTGTTGGAATGTTCTTAATGGTCTTGAAATCGAAGACTCCGGGAATGTTGTACCAATCGGCTAATTTCAATGGAGTTGTTCGGTTAACGTACGACACACGGTTCACTGTGTATCGGAGTTTTCGGTTAATCCTCGCTCTCCCATTGGCTAGAACCAAAGTTCGGTTTATCGGTATGGTACCATAGTGAAACGATCTTTGTGGGTTAGGCCTTGCTGCATTTGCTGTCAAATTTAACCTAAAATCACCTTTCAAATTAGGTGTTGACACATAAAAAACGAATTGAATTTGACCCAAAATTTTAAAACGAAACTGAACCGGTTTGGTCACAATTTCTGAAAAATGAATAGACAGTTATACTCCAAATATACCGATGGTTCTTGCATGATCTTGTAGTATAAATTACCTGATGGTTCTTGCCTGTTTCATGGACCAATGGATATCATAAGTAGGACCAATGGGGAGGGGGGTGAGATGGTCTGATTTTGGAGCCTTGGTAACTGAGGATTCCGCTTGTGGTCAGTACTGGTTTGGTAAACCGGGTAGCCACGATGAAGTAGTCCTTCACTGGAGCCTTCAATGTGATCAGAACGGTCACGGACTGACCAACATGTACGGCAAGCGACTCATAGACCTCTTGCAGAGTGTGAGAGCCTTCTACTTCGACGAGAGTCATCATGTGTCCTTGTATCCTAAAGTTAATCGATGTCGATATTCCAACATTCGATATCCGAAACCTGTATATCTTGCCTTTAGAAAAGAAAAAAACATCAATAAAGAGATCAAAGAATTGAGAGTTGATCGAATTTAAGGGGGGGGGGAGGGGGGGGAATTGTTGATCCCGTGGATCACTAAGTGTGTTTAAAGAATGGTTAGGAGATGGGAGGTGAGATTTTCGTTAATAGAGCAATTTAACCACATTTAAGACAGGTCGGGAGGAATATGAGTAGGTCGGGGGCCGTGTTTCGTTTTATTGATGAGAGAGAAGTAAACGCTTTAGAATTACGAACTGGTTCCGAAGGACGTCCAGTTCGGCGTTCTAAAGTGTTGTCTTGTTACAAAGAGAGAGAGGTCGGGTAACTTGTGGTCGGTGAGAGAGTAAAATCAGCGTCCCCCTCATTAATGACATATGAGGGGTATATATAGTCGGGGTCGGCTTCCTGCTCCCCGGGATCTCGGGCCACGTGTCGTCTGCGGCCTCTTTCGCGGGTAAGGTGGCCTAGGAGGCGTGTCCCGGCTTTCGAGGAGAGAGGTCATGATGAGCTCGGCGTGGCGTGTTGCAGAGCAGTGCACTGTTTTACCAACTCTGCTCCACCTGCTCCTTCCTGCCCTTGTCAGCTCTGTAGGGTTGGTGGGACGTCGGGTCGAAGGCACATCCCTACGCGGGTAGGGTACTGCCTTACCAACTCCCACGCGCCTATTCTTCTGACACTCCCTGCTCTGGCGGGGCATCAGCGCGGGCACGGGGTGCGTCGCTTTCAGGTCGGCTACCGATCTGAAGAGTGGTCTTGCAGGTCGGTGACATTAAGTCCGGTGACCGTACCGAAGAACGGCCTTTCCTAAGATGGGCCTAACTAATTGGGGGTGCTAGGCCCACCTCCAACAATAGGCCCTCCCCAGTTCGGTATCGCGAGGCGAAGTGAGCGTGCCGAAGTTGATCTAATGTTAGTTCGGCGCATCTTAGGACGGTCTTTCCGGGCTCAACTGTGTTTGCCTTTTCCGAAAAACCCGTAGGAGGTTGGCGCGTGCTCACCACGTGGGACGACAAAGGACGCTTCGTTTTTCGCGTGGACTGCCCACGCGCGGCGTGTAAAAGACGCTTCGCGTTTATCGAGGCGTCCTTTGCTTTTTGGCGTGGGGAAACGAAGAGACGTCATCATTACGTTTCTGGGCGGCCGTGCTTCTTTTGACACGTGTCCAGGCGTCGCTTCACTGTCTCCCTTCTTCTATTTAAACCCCCTTTCTTCCTCCTGTGAAAACCTTCTGCGCATAACCCTAAGGTAACCCCTTCTCTCTGACTACCTCCTCTCCAATTGTTACTTTCTATATTTTTCGACTTCCCATTCTTCGTGCAATGGCGCCGATGTTAGACGGTATTAGGGCTGAGTCGAGTGAAGACTCGGCGTCTTGCGGTGGCGGCAGCGATTCTCCAAGCTCTTCCTCCGACGGTTCCGAACGTGCTTCCCCTCCGTGTCGAGGCGCAGACAGTGGGGAACAGTCTGCTCCTTCGTCTTCGAGGGCCGCCCCGTTGCTCCCGGGGACCCATCTCCGGCCGAAGACGGTGGTTAGATCCTCTGGCGGTCGCGGTGTTGGCCAAGCTGAGGGTAGAACCGGGCATCTGGGCGACCGCGGTGGTCGTCAGGGCGGCCGTGGAGGCGGAGCTCGAGTGGCCAGGGTGAGGTCCCCCCTGGTCCCCTACGAGCAGGGAGGGTCACCGACCTGGAGCACAGCGGAGTCGGTGACTCTCCTGGGGGATCTGTGTGGCTTTCCCGCCGGCGTTGAGCTCAGGGTACCCAGGGCGGAGGAGCGCCCGTGGACTCCTCGACCGGGCTTCGTCTGCTTGTACGAGTCGTCCTTCCAGAAGTGCGGCTTGCGCCTTCCTCTCCCCGAGCTGTTCGTCCAGTATTGCCGGGCGCGGGGCTTGGCCTTCTCGCAGGTCTGCCCGTCCACAATCCAGGGGTTGATCGTGCTGCTGACCTTGGGGCACGAATGCGACGTGGAGGTGACGTTGCCTATGTTCGAGGCGCTCACCCAGCAGAAGGCAAACCCTGGGATTCCTGGGACCTTCTATGCCGCCTTCAAGCCCGCGGCGAACGTCCTGGAGGCGCCCAGCTCGGGGTCCAAGGCGAGCAAGCTGTCGAAGGTCGAGGACTGGTCTCGCAGTTACTTCTACATCCGGGCTACCGACGTGGCTGGGCTCAACCCGTCTGCGAGATACACCCGGGATTGGAACTTTTCCCCGGGTAGGGATTTGCAGGTCGGGCTGACTTCTCCTCTCTGGCTCTGTCTGACTGTTTTTGTTTGCTTCGCTTTCAGGTCCTCATTCTTCTAGGTTCAAGCTACCGGAGTACGCAGGTATCGTCGCAGTGCTCAGGTCGGTGCGTAAGAGAGAGTGGAGGTCATTCACTGCGGAGAGAATAGCAGCAGCAATGGCCGGAGGTCGGTGAAATTTCCTTTTCCTTTTCCTTCTTTTTTTTTTTTTTTTTTTTTTTTTTTTTTTTGCTGATGAGTGGCCCTATCGCAGGAAGAGCACGGTTCACCAGTCCGCGGTACGCGGACTCGTTTGTTGCACCGCCGCCGCCGATACCCGAGGTGTCGGTCAGGCGAGACCCGGCACCACGGGTTGCGGGGGAGTCCTCCGCGGCGACTCCCTCGAAGAGGAGGGAAGACCGGGCTGCTGGTGGGGAGACCGGCAGAAAGAAGAGGAGGACGGGAGAGTCCGGGCCGGAGCCCCAGGTGCCTGCGGCCGACGTGCCGGCAGGGGGGGTCGATGAGACCCGGGCCCAAGGGGGCGATGAGGTCGGCGAGGCGATCGTCGTCGTGGAGGATCCTGCTGCGGTGCAGGAGGCCGAGGATCGCAGCGCCGAAGTGGGCGGCGCCTCGGGAGGTTCCGACGATGGGCCTCGGGACTACAGCTTCTCCTTCACCCACGAGGATGGAAGCAACCAGATAATCGTCGATCAGGACGAGTGCGCCGAGTTGGCGCAGGCCATGATGTTCGGGCAGAGGTACCCGCACTTCGTTCCGCTGGAGATGGCGGAGTCCGACACCTTCCGTCAGATGGCGCGATCCGCAGCTCGGGTAAGCTTCTGCTCTGGTCTAACTGCTTTTAGCTAGACTTGTTGCGCGTCTTTGTTAACAATTTGTTTAATGCAGACGATGGCCCTTAGTGCCTTTCTGGCGGAGGCCTACGAGAAGAGGCTCGCCGAGCAGGCCGCCTCGATTAACTTCCTTCGGGAGTGCCGGGAGTCCAGCTCGCAGATACAGTCTACCCGTCTCCACGGGCTCGAGAAGGAGCTGAGAGATGAGAAGGCCCGATCTGCGGCGCTGGAAGAGGAGGCGGTGCGGTTAAGAGCCCGGGCGGTCGAGGTGGCCAGTCTGCAGTCTGCACTAGAGGCCGAGAGGGACCGTGCTGCAGCTGGGTGGGATCGGGCGTCGGGGCTCGAGGAGGAGAACGGGCTCCTGAAGAGGGAGCGGGAGACACTCCGCTCCAGGGTGAAGGGGCTGGAATCCGCCATAGGCCGGGCCAAGGTGGCCGTGGCTGCGGAGAGCGATCGGGTGTCAGCCCGGTGGGAAGCGCGGAACCGGAAGTGGTCCGCGAAGATGGAGAAGATCCGCGCCCACCTGGACGGGCGCCGCCGGGCCTTAGAGCCTCACCTTCTGTACAGCCAGGTGACCGGCGTAAAGGCCTGCCTCAAGAGGATGGAAGCAGAGGACGGGGCGTCGGTACCGTTCTACCGGTATCAGAAGCTGGACGAGGACGAGGCGGCATTCGGTGCCGTACTGGACGGGATGGACTTTCCGGATTTGACCCCGGAGGATCTGGAAATCCCTCTGGACCGTGCTCACGGCGTTCTGCTTGAGCACATTATACCTGTCGCTCCCTCTAGCACCCCCGTGGTGGATCTGACCTTGGAGGCTCCGCTGGCTGCTGAGGACGTTCTTGCGGTCGCTGAGACCGTCCAAGCAGATCCCTCGATCCCGTCTGCTGACGAGGGAGTCCCCGAAGCTGCTGGGATTGTGCAAGCAGATCCCTCGGTCCTGTCTGCCGTTGAGGCCGGTACGGACGCGCCGTCCGGTGAGACCGGAACCGACGTGCCACCCGGTGGAGTCGTGGTTGGGGAAGAGGGGTCTGGGCAGCCCTTCCTTGGTGAGTACGGGACCAACGCGAGGATGGTGGCCCCGGCTGATTTAGATGGTACCCGTGCTGACGGGAGGGAAGACCGACCGGCCGATGCGGCCTTGTAAAAACTTTTTTCCTTTTTGTTTTCTTCTTTTTGTAGACTGGGCCGTAGGCCGTTTCTTTTTGTAAGGACTGGGCCGTAGGCCGTTTATGCAAAGGGCAGGCCGTTGGCCCCTCTCTTTTTTTTGTAAGTGCCGTTTCGAGGCTTTTGTAACGACTAGGCCGTGGGCCATTTTTATAACAGACGAGGCCGTTGGCCCTTTTGTGATAATCGAGGCCGTTGGCCCTTTCTTCTCCTTTTTTTTTTTTTTTTTTTTGTAAGTGCCGTTTCGAGGCTGTTGTAATCATTAGGCCGTGGGCCCTTTTTGTAATAAACGAGGCCGTTGGCCCTTTTGTATAATGAAAGAGGCCGTTGGCCCTTTTTTTGTGTAAATGCCATTTCGAGGCTTTTTTGATCGGTAGAGTAGGTCGTAAACCGTACTCTGTCAAGTAAGCAGGTCGTGGACCGTGCTCTTGTATTGGGTGCGAGGTAATCTCGGCTTAAGGCACTTATTGCTTGTGTACCTTGTTTTTTTGGTGCGGGTAGCGAGCCCGGCTTAGAGACACTTAATGCTTGTGTGTCTAGTAGAGGTGCGAGCCCTGGGGCCCGGCTTTGGCACTTATAACTTGTGTGCCGGGGAGAGCGAGCACCGGAGCTCGGTCCCCTTTTTTTTGTAGTGCGAGCGTTTGGAGCTCGGCTTTTTTTTTTTTTTTTTTGTAGTGCGGGCGTTTGGGGCTCGGCTTTTTTTTTTTTTTTTTTTTGTAGTGCGAGCGTTTGGAGCTCGGCTTTTTTTTTTTTTTTTTTTTTTTTTTTTTTTTTTTGGCGTGCGAGCGTTTGGAGCTCGGCTTTTTTTTTTTTTTTTGTAGTGCGGGCGTTTGGAGCTCGGGAGCGTTTGGAGCTCGGGAGCGTTTGGAGCTCGGGAGCGTTTGGAGCTCGGGAGCGTTTGGAGCGCGGGAGCGTTTGGAGCTCGGGAGCGTTTGGAGCTCGGGAGCGTTTGGAGCTCGGGAGCGTTTGGAGCTCGGCTCTTGTGCGCAGGTCGGGGACCGTTTTCCTTTGTCTAAAAGGTTTTATTAGATTAATAGCTGAGCCCTGGTTAGGGGTTGCCTACGTACCCTTTAGTATAAGGGATCAAGCCAATCGTAGTTCGTTTGTTTACAAAGGCGGAGAGCGGATTGGAGCCCGGGGGCTTAATAGTAGAACCGTTTGAGGTTGATCGAATTCCATGAGCGCGGGACTGCGTCGCCGGCCATCGTGACTAGCTCGTATACGCCGGGCTTGACGACCTTGGAGATAAGGTAAGGGCCCTCCCAATGTGCACCGAGCTTGCCCGCGTTCAGCTCGGCGGTGTTTTCGAAGACTTTGCGGAGGACCAGGTCTCCTTCGGTAAAGAACCTGCCTCGAACCCTCTTGTTGTAGTACTTGGAGGCGAGCTGCTGGTAGTTTTGGATTCGGAGGAGGGAATGGTCCCGTTGTTCCTCAAGGAAGTCCAGCTCGCTGAGGAGGACGGTGTCGTTCAGGGCGGGCTGCTGGGTGAGCATAGCGCGGCGAGGAGTGGGGAGCCCGACCTCAGAGGGGGCCATTGCCTCCATTCCGTGCGAGAGGCTGAACGGTGTGCGTTATGTCGACGTCTTCGGCGTTGTGCGATGGGACCAGAGGACTCCGTCGAGCTCATCGGCCCAGGACCCCTTCTTGTCGTCTAGCCGCTTTTTGAGGCCGTCGAGGATGGTCTTATTGGTGGCTTCGGCTTGTCCATTCCCTTGTGGATATCTCGGGGTGGACTTGCTCAGCCTGATTTTCCACCTCGCGCAGAAGCCTTCGAAGAGGGCCGACGTGAACTGGGCACCGTTGTCGGTCACGATCTCGTAGGGCAGTCCGTGCCGGCAGATGACGAACTTCCAGACGAATTTCCGGACGTCTTCTGCCGTGATTTTGGCGTAAGCTTCGGCTTCGACCCACTTGGTGAAGTAGTCGGTCATGACCAGAATGAAGCGCTTTTGCCGAGATCGGGGTAGGGGTCCGACTATGTCCATGGCCCATCGCATGAAGGGGTAGGGTGCTACCGCAGTGGTGAGGAGCTCGGTAGGGCAGTGAATGAGTGTGCCGTGACGCTGGCACTTCTCGCACCGGGCTGCGAATTTTTCACAATCCTGCAGCATTGTTGGCCAGTAGTGCCCTTGGTTCCGGATTCGCAGGGCGAGAGCCCGGCCGCTGGAGTGGTTTCCGTCGGCACCTTCGTGCATTTCTTTCATTACGTCGAAGGTTTCCTGCCCGTGGAGGCACCCGAGCAAGATTCCCGAGGCGCTCCACCGGAACAGATTGCCGTCCAGCATCGTGTATCGGGCACACTTCTTTCTTAGCCGTCGGGCGGTCCACCGATCTGCGGGAAGGACGCCGTCTGCGATATATAGCAGCAGGTCGATTCGCCAGTCCGGCAGTTCGGGCTCGGCCGGGGGCGGTGGTAGGTTCTCGGGAGGTTGGGCGTCTTCGTCAGGGTCCGCGACCTGGGGACCGATCAGATAGGCTCCCTTTGGCAGCTCGATGCTGGGGAGGTCGATACTTTCCACCGGGATTACCCGTCGTTACTCTGGAGCCGAGGTGGAGGCTAGTGCTGCGAGGGCGTCTGCGGAAGTGTTATCGCCTCGGGGGATCTTTGTCAGAGTGAACTCGGAGAAGTCTGCGGCCATGCCTTGAGTCACCTTGAGGTAGGCGTCCATGCGATCATTCTTGGCCTCGTACTCCCGGCTGAATTGATTGGCAACGAGCTGGGAGTCGCAGTAAGCTCGGATTTTCTTTGCGCCGACCTCTTTGGCCAGGCGCAGGCCGGCAATCAAAGCTTCGTACTCGGCCTCGTTGTTCGATGCCGGGAAGGCTAGGCGGAAGGACTGCTCGAGGATCTCCTTGGTCGGGGATTCGAGGCGTATGCCGACGCCGGACCCGTGCTTGGAGGCCGATCCGTCGACGTGCAGAGTCCACACTTCGGACACCTCGCTGACTGCCAGCTCGGGTGCCAACTCAACTAGGAAGTCGGCCAGCGCTTGAGATTTGATCGCGGTCCGACCCCGGTACTCGATGTCGTACTCGCTCAGCTCGACAGCCCACTTCATTATCCGGCCGGACCGGCTCGGGCTGTGGAGGATGGTCCTGAGGGGGTACGTACTTAGGACGGCTATCGTATGGGATTGGAAGTAAGGCCGGAGCTTCCTAGCTGCGACGACCACTGCCAAGGCGAGCTTCTCCAGAGTCGGGTACCTGCTCTCCGCGTCGTCTAAGGACTTGCTGATGTAGGAGATAGGTCTCTGGTCGCCGCGGTCTTCCCGCACTAGTACCCCGCTGACTGCCGACGTAGAGATGGCGATGTAGAGGCAGAGGGTTTCCCCTTCCTCTGGTTTGGACAGGACGGGAGGAGTAGATATGTATTCCTTCAGCTGCTGGAGGGCTTCCTCGCACTTCTCGTCCCACTCGAACCGTTTGTTAGCCCGGAGCAGCTGGTAGAACGGGAGGCACTTGTCGGTAGAGCGGGAGATGAAGCGGTTCAGTGCGGCGATTCTCCCGGTAAGCCGCTGTACTTGGCGCGTGCTCTCAGGGGATTTGAGCTCGGTGATCGCCCGGATCTGCTTTGGGTTGGCTTCGATCCCGCGCTGGGTGATGATATAGCCGAGGAATTCGCCCGAGGTGACGCCGAAAGAACACTTGGCCGGGTTCAGCTTCATGTTGTATTCGTTCAGCGTCCGGAAGCAAGAGCGGAGATGGGCGACGTGGTCGGCGGCGACTAGAGATTTCACCAGCATGTCGTCTATGTACACCTCCATAGTGCGGCCTATTTGGTCGGCGAACATCCGGTTGACGAGCCGCTGGTAGGTGGCCCCGGCGTTCTTGAGTCCGAAAGGCATTACCTTGTAGCAGTAGATGCCTCGGTCTGTGATGAACGCGGTCTTCTCCTGGTCGTCGGGGTGCATGGGGATTTGGTTATACCCCGAGAAGGCGTCCATGAAGGAGAGCAGCTCGTTCCCCGCGGTGGCTTCGACGACTTGGTCGATCCGAGGGAGGGGAAAGCTGTCCTTTGGGCACGCCTTATTGAGGTCGGTAAAATCCACACAGACCCTCCATTTCCCGCTCTTCTTCTTGACCACCACCGGGTTGGCCAACCAGTCCGGGTATCTGACCTCGGTGATCGAGCCGGCCTCGTCGTTGTTGACTGCCTGGGCGCGCTCCGGGCCCAATTTTCGGCGCTTTTGCTTGACTGGTCGGCAGGTCGGATCCACGTTGAGCTCGTGGCTACACGTCGCGGGGTCTATGCCGGGCATGTCGGCGGTTGACCAGGCGAAGGTGGAGACGTTCTCTCCCAGAAAATTGACCAGCTCCTTCTTGATGGTCTCGTCGAGGTCGGTTCCGATGCCGACGCAACGGGCGGGGTTGCTCGGATCGATGTTGACCTGGGTGACGAGGTCTTCCCCCGGGAGGTCCCGAGCAACTGTCTCGCCGGGCTGATACGTGCTGACGGCTAGGCAGGCCGGCGCGGCGCGGCGCAGCTTGTGCTCAATGGCGAAGCAGGCGCGAGAAACCCTCTGGTTGCTTCTGAGAGTGTACGTCCCGGCCTGGTTGGGGAACTTGAGGCACTGGTGGTACGTCGACGTGACTGCCTTCATCGAGTGCAGCCAAGGAGTTCCAAGGATGATATTGTAGATCGGGGTGGTATCGAAGACCACGAACTTGACGATTTTCGTCACCCGACCTACGTAGACCGGCAATTCGATGGTGCCGATTCCGTTGACGGTATCCCCGGCGAAACCGGTTAGCGGGATGGAGTGCGGCTTGATCTCGACCCCGTTTAGATTCATCCTGGCAAGGGTGTCCTTGAAGATGAGGTCGACCGAGCTGCCCGTATCGACGAGGACTCGGTTAACGTCGCAGTCGGGTACGCGGACTTGCACGACGAGGGGATCGTTGTGGGGCTGGTGGACCCCGGCCGCATCGGCCTCGGTGAAACATATCCCCCTTTTGCTCGTGTCCTGAGCGTCGATCTCCGGCCCGGAGTGCCACTTCAGGGAGACGTCGGTCTTCCTCTCATGGCGCTTGATGGACCGCACTGAGTCGTTGCACGAGAGGAGGCCTCCCATGATCATCCCTATCAGAGTCCGGGCCGGGGGAGGCGATCTGCCCGTTTCCCGGTCTCGCGAGGGAGATCGTCGCCGCCGGTCGTCGTTTTGGGCGTGGTGATAAGGCCTAGCCCGGTTATCCTCGCGACCTCGGTTGTCACGGGGTTGCACTCGATCGCCATCCCGGGGATGTGGGCGCAGCCGCTCCGGTACGTCGATTTCGCCCCGTTGAAACTGGCTCAGCAGGACCTCTTGGAGGGCGCGGCAGTAAGAGGTCGGGTGCCCCTTTCGCCGGTGGAAGTCGCAGTAGGCCGACCTGTCGTACGGCTCGTCTGGTCGGGACTCCCTATCGCTCGGGCCGTCGGGACGCCGGTCCTGCTGGTGGGGGTCCCGTACGTACTTATTCCAAGGCAACCCCGGCGCGGGGCCGGGAGGAGGTACGGGATTGCGCATACGGGGTCCTGAGGTCGGTCCGTTAACAAGGAACGCAGCGGCCTGCTTTCCCTTGCTGCGCTGGTACTCGTCATCATAGTGTTGACGAGGCTCCTGGTATCTCTCCTGGGGCCGCTCCTTCGCGGCCGGGGCCTTGTGAGAGGCGCTGTTTCTCGATTCAGCCGCCTTCTCCTCCTCGAGCTCGACGAAGAGTCCAGCGCGGTGCAAGGCGTCCTCCAGCGAGCGCGGCCTGTTGAGCTTCATGTCGTCCTTGAAGGCCGAATCGGCCCGTAGCCCCTTTCTTAGAGCAGGCAGCGCGGACTCATCCGTCACATTGCTTTGGGAGGCCGTGGCCTTGAAGCGTTCTATGAAGGACCTGAGCGACTCCTTTGCTCCCTGGTTCATCGCCCAGAGGTCCGCGCTGGATGCGGACTGCCGGATATAGATGGAGTAGTGCTCGAGAAAGGTGGTTGACAGGTCTCTGAAGCTGTCTATGGAGTGCGTCTTCAGCCGAGAGAACCACGTGAGAGCCGGGCCGGTGAGGTTCTCTACGAAGAGTTGGCAGTGGGCGGCTTCCCGCTCATCTGGTGAGAAGTGGGCGCGGCCCATGGCGATGGTGAACGCCGTGAGATACTGGGCCGGGTCGGTGGTTCCCGCGTAGGGCTGGAGTTTGAGCTTCCCGAGGTGCTGGAGCGGGACGGAGGAGATCCGGCGGGTGAACGGCGTGTTTTGCGTCTCTCGGAGGACGCGATCTATTTCCGGGGCCGCACTGGTGGCCTGATGGATCTTAGAGGACATCACGCGGAGTGTCTCCTTCATAGCTTCGAACTCGGCGTCCCTGGCGCGTTCGGAGCTGGATCGGAGATGATGGGCTTCGTCGCCCGGGGAGCTCCCTACGGCTGGGGCGAAACGTCCGCCCGGGCCTTCGGAGCCTGACGGCGAGTCGCCGGGCTGGCCCCTTCGGATACGAGGGGTTTCTTCCCGAGAGGCCGGCTCTCTGAAATGGACGTCGGGGGATCCGGTGTTGTCCGACCGGTCCCGGGAGGCTGCTAGCGTGGCGAACCGTTGGTCGGTCGCACGCGTCAGCTCGTCTATTCTGGTGAGTAGGGCCTGCATTACGGCGGACAGCGTGGGCTGGTCCTCCGGGGGGTGAGGCGCGTTGTGCGCGGCGGGGCCGCCGGAAGGAGTGGGCGCTGGGGCCGGTGGCGGAGCCCTGAAGGACTCCTGGGGAGTCATCCGGTCGGTGGCTGCCTGGGCTGATGGCCGGGCTGTCGTCGTCGCTGCTTGAGTTGGTGGCGGGGCCGTTGTCTGGGCCTGGGCCGTTGCTTGGGCCGGGGTCTCTAGGCCTGATAATACTCTTGGGGGCGGAATAGCCATCGTTGCTGCGGTTGCGGCGGTGGTTGAACTGCTCCTTGCGTATAGAAGAATCTCTAAACCCCCTCCTTCTAGCGCCAATTGTTGATCCCGTGGATCACTAAGTGTGTTTAAAGAATGGTTAGGAGATGGGAGGTGAGATTTTCGTTAATAGAGCAATTTAACCACATTTAAGACAGGTCGGGAGGAATATGAGTAGGCCGGGGGCCGTGTTTCGTTTTATTGATGAGAGAGAAGTAAACGCTTTAGAATTACGAACTGGTTCCGAAGGACGTCCAGTTCGGCGTTCTAAAGTGTTGTCTTGTTACAAAGAGAGAGAGGTCGGGTAACTTGTGGTCGGTGAGAGAGTAAAATCAGCGTCCCCCTCATTAATGACATATGAGGGGTATATATAGTCGGGGTCGGCTTCCTGCTCCCCGGGATCTCGGACCACGTGTCGTCTGCGGCCTCTTTCGCGGGTAAGGTGGCCTAGGAGGCGTGTCCCGGCTTTCGAGGAGAGAGGTCATGATGAGCTCGGCGTGGCGTGTTGCAGAGCAGTGCACTGTTTTACCAACTCTGCTCCACCTGCTCCTTCCTGCCCTTGTCAGCTCTGTAGGGTTGGTGGGACGTCGGGTCGAAGGCACATCCCTACGCGGGTAGGGTACTGCCTTACCAACTCCCACGCGCCTATTCTTCTGACACTCCCTGCTCTGGCGGGGCATCAGCGCGGGCACGGGGTGCGTCGCTTTCAGGTCGGCTACCGAGCTGAAGAGTGGTCTTGCAGGTCGGTGACATTAAGTCCGGTGACCGTACCGAAGAACGGCCTTTCCTAAGATGGGCCTAACTAATTGGGGGTGCTAGGCCCACCTCCAACAATCGTGGCGTGTTGCAGAGCAGTGCACTGTTTTACCAACTCTGCTCCACCTGCTCCTTCCTGCCCTTGTCAGCTCTGTAGGGTTGGTGGGACGTCGGGTCGAAGGCACATCCCTACGCGGGTAGGGTACTGCCTTACCAACTCCCACGCGCCTATTCTTCTGACACTCCCTGCTCTGGCGGGGCATCAGCGCGGGCACGGGGTGCGTCGCTTTCAGGTCGGCTACCGAGCTGAAGAGTGGTCTTGCAGGTCGGTGACATTAAGTCCGGTGACCGTACCGAAGAACGGCCTTTCCTAAGATGGGCCTAACTAATTGGGGGTGCTAGGCCCACCTCCAACAGGAATGGATCTTGGTGATGAGAATATACCATGTTGACCGGTAATTGCTAAGCCTTTAGCAGCACCATTGATCAGAAGACCGTCTGGAAGAGGAAGATCACGACCTGAGTCTAGCCTCTTTCGCAATTCCTGTCAAAAACAAAACAAGAGCCAGAAATTTCCGGATTGCTAGTTAAACCCTAAATAAAATTTTGTTACTTGGGAAACAAGCTAACTCGTGTATTAGGGTTTATTTGTACCTTATGGCCCATCTTGTACCATTTGTTGGAACTCGTTTTTGACGAAGTGGCGTTGACCACTTTTCTGATGGATTTTTCGGCGGAGACGTCTGTCAGAATGACCGGATTTCGGGCACGATAAAATCGCTGCCTTGAGCACTATAACATATATAGTGTATTCACTTGTCAAAATCTGAGTTGATTTGAATAAGAAATGGAGATCCAAAGTGGATGACTTTGAAAGCTTGAAATGTTTCAAAATTTGGCTAAGTGTAAAAACTAGCAAATATCCCACATTGGAAACTTGAGGTGAAATCCTCTTGTATATATATTGGAGAAGTCCCAACAAGGTTCAAAACCTTAGGATCACTTTGTGGGGAGAATAGCAAACTCACACTAAACCATGTGCACGCGCGCGCGGCGAGTCAAGTCGAGTCGAGCTTGGACTTGGGTTTGAGTGTTCGTTCGGGTAGATGGGTCTTGACCCAATAACCCATTTTTTGCATCAAATTATTATTTGTGTAATTGATCACTACATAAATTATATATTTGGTCAAAATATAATAATGAATAATTATCATCATTATTTGTCAATTCTCCTTCTCCTTTATTACCACAAATTAATTTGGCAATTAATTGTGCATTACTCCTAGAAAATGGAGACCACAAAAGTCTTGTGACTCCTCTCTCATTATATATATATATATATATATATATATATATATATATATATATATATATTTATGAACGATCTCTCATATGAAGGAAGATGAATCATCATTTTCTTTTTCTTCTCTTGTCTTATGGTTTTTCTCCATGAGAGTACAACACAGAAAAATGGTTCGAAAGCTTATGATTTTGGGTGATGCGAATCATAAGAAAAATGCAGTTGTATCCTAGGATTTGGAACGCTATACAACCGTCACACTACGGGGCATTTTCAGAATTAAGGAAAGAATGTATCGCCTCTGCAAATCTGTTATTCCCCAAATTCTTGTATTTGCATCATTTTAATATTATGATCATCGATTTATTTATGTATTTTACTTTACAAATTTATCAGTTTACCCTATTGTAAAATATACGTTCCTACACCATTCACTGACGAGGAGAGTGAATTCACCGTCTGGTTGAACGTTCAGTGCACCGAAAGCACCACTTGCTCTGTGCATTTCCGTCGAAGCAAAGTATGTATAAGTACCGATTTGGTCCTTAAGTTGAAAATGGTAAGTCCAATTCGAGTTTGGTTGGATCGGACAGTTTGTTCCTAAAACTCCGTCTTGCCACGACATTCTCCTCTGTTTATTTCCGTTCCTACACAATTATATAAAGCATCAAGTTCTGTACTAAAAAACTTTGCAATTTCTTTTTTATAAAATTTTACACTACAATTTTATGTGTACGTATATGAATTGTATACGTACCAGGTGATAAGGAAAGGTTCTTCAAGTTTGTTAATTACATTAACAACGATGTTATTGTTTGTTACACCTTCAATTGGAGGACCAGGGAACTGGCCATTGATAAGAATAACCTGAAAATTAATATCAAAACATTATATTACAATAATGTTTAGTTATGAAAATTAGAAAGAACAAAAAAAAGAGATAGAACAGTGTAAAACCTGTTGAGGAACACCTAAAGGAGATCTGGTCCCATAAGTAACAGTCCAAGTGAAGAAAAGGTAAGGGTCCTCTGCGTTTATCACAAAAACCGAGCTAAAACAACAAGCCAATAAGAACCCAAGAAACATGAGATTTGTCTGCTTCATTGTCTAGAAAATGAACAATTGTTAAGTGCTGTTAAGATCAAGAGCTAGTTTAATCATAAGAGACTGTTCTTGAGATTTCACCAAAAGGTTGATCTTAATTCTTAAATACAAGTGACTAAGTGAGTATGGAAATAAGGGAAGCGAGGAAGTAAGTTCATATTGCCAGAGTGGATGTGAATCTCCATGCATGCATATGTGCACAAAGGTACCAATGCTCTTTTGCGCCGTACTTCATGCACTTGCCGCAAAGATTTTTAATTTTGGCAATTTGATCAAAATGTTGTTTTATCTTATTAGTTAACATACTATAAATACCACTAATATAACATGGTTGGCAAAACCAAATCTGGTAATTTATGAAGTAACAATTGATGAGGCACGGATAATATTTGTTTAATCTAAATATAAACTACTTGCTTTTTACATAACTTTCACGAGAAACAGGGCCGATACATAACTTTCACGAGAAACAGGGCCGATTCTAAGTTCAAACAAAGTAAGCATGGGTTTGCGATCTTCGTTTTCATTAAAAAAATATGGCCCTTAATTTCAAAAAACACATTTAGTTTAGTGGTAAAATTATAAAAGCTAGCTTTTTTAGAAAATCATAAATTTGAAATTTAATATGGTAAAAGGTCCAATTTTTTTTTTTAGTTTGCGGCATTCTAAAACTCAGAGCCGACTCTGCGAGAAACTATACTAATTCGCATCACTGATTAGTTACTTTTAAGGAAATAAAAATTGTGGAAACTATTTTAATCCCGTGGTTAATCAAATAGTTCATTAATGTTTTTACATCAGGAGGTTCGGGGTTCGATTTCTCAAGGATACAATTTTTGTAGATTAATTGAGACAATTTATAAGGAAATCTTCATCGTGGTATAAGTGTAGCAATTCATCGTAATCATCGATCTTTATGAAGCGGATAGTATTGTCCGTTATAAAATTATTTTTGTAATAGTTTTCATAATTTGTATAAATATTAAAAAAAATAAAAAAAATGAAGGTGCACATATGGAGATCACAAAGGGAATTCCAAATTCCATGTTTTGATTTAATTAATCACACATGAATGCGTCACCAATAAGCTCGGATTTTCCATGTTGCTCCCCTTAAAATAAATTTATCTACTGCTTCTTTTAAATTGATGTATAGCCATGTCCATTAAGATTATCAAAAGAAGGAATCAAACTCGATCCGATAAAGCCTCCTAGGGCTGCCAAACTCTACAATCTCATTGTCTTTGAGTAATTTAGTCACAATTTCATTTTCTTTCTTTAGATTTTGTTATTAATTTAAACCAATCCGAAAAATTTAAGCCGAGATCCTTTTTTCGTTAAATGGCTTTATAGATCCATACATTTTTTATAATAGGAATACGAATATTTCTCCTAACTAATAATTGAACTATACTAGTTAAAAGAGATTTGGAGATATCTAGTTAACACTACTAGTCTAACTCTTTGTTGATCATCATTTTTAGATTCTATTGCAAAATTTATTTATTTTGTCAATTTACTGATATTTGTTTTTTTTGGACTATAATTTTTTAATTTTTTATACTAGGAATAGATATGATCAGACGGCTTAAAAAAATAGACATAATCTGAATTTTAATTATTCGGATTTAGAACTGTACCTTTTAAATATTTGAAGTTCGGATATCCGTTTAAGCATCAAAATATTAATCAAAATATTTTCGGATATTTTAGAAAACGAATCTTTAACCATTTTATCACTGTAAATTGATTGTAAAGTTTATCTAGAAAGATTATAAATTTTTCCTTAATTTCTTTCTAGTTTTCCGAAAATTGTATCGGCGATCGAATTTAGTATCCAGTTGAACGAATTTTCTAACTCTTAAGCCTTCCTTTACGATCCTAGTCAAATCGTCCAACATAGTTCCATACAAAGCAAACACATATCAACCATGCATGGCTTCCACGTCAGCACAAATTCACCACGACGTGTTACATATCTCACACACGTTCTAATCCTATTATATTTTATAATATATAAATATACCATAAGCTATATTTTTTCAAAAAATTTCAAACACCAGCTACTATCATAACAACCATGGACAACGATGGTACCAAAGACCCACCACCCAAATCTGGTAAGAACAATAGTTTAAGAAACATAACGCAAAATATATTAAAAAAACTTCCACTTAACTTTGAAAATTCTAGACTAACTTTAATTCTAATTTCTTCCTTGTTATGTTTCATGAATTACATCGAAGATATTGTGGAGGATATTTACTTATGGAGGAAAAAGAAACTAGCCTTTTCTGTACTCTCTGTCTCAACGGCGACATGGATTTTGCTCAATATTTATGGTTTCAATTCCATAAACATTGTTTCTTGGACAGCCATCGCCATAGTCTCTATGTTCTTCCTCTGGGGAAGTTTACTTCGCCTTCTCAGCAAGTACTTAATTTTTCATCTCAAATTATTTGAAGGTCTTATGCAAACTTAGTTATTTAAAAATAATTAGATTGGGTTTTATGAATTGGATCTGTTCGTAGAAACATGCACCGGTTGCACATGTTACAGAGTCGGTCTTTGTTGTGGACGGAACCCTTTTTGAAATAATCAAAGTTTATAAAATAATCGAAGTTAAAACGGCTTTTTTGGGTGTTTAATTTATTAATTTTCGGACAGGGTCGAACCGGAACTGTCAGGGTTAGAAGTGTCGGAGGAGTTTGTAGTGGAGATGGTGAGATCTTGTCGGAAGCTAATGGAAGAAATGGTTAGATGGATGTTCCGAGTCGGTGCTAAGAGTGAATGGTTTGTGTTCGCGAGAGCCGTTTTGGGTTTCTGGATCTTGTCAAGAATTGGGAATCTTCTTGATTTCCAAACTTTTCTCTTCATCGGTACGTAAAACTAATTAAATAGTACATTTGGTTTTTAAATATCGATCGTCCCACAAGTTAGATCAGTATAATGCTTAATTCAATCGTTAGTGTAATCATTAATCATCTAGTTTATGCTTAATCGGGTAAATAATCATAATTATAATGTTCTCAACATGGTAACTTTATCTGAACAGAAAAAACAGAAAAGAAAAAACCAATCAGATTTACAATTTCTTAAAACTAAACATTTATGCTATAAATGTCAAGTTTAGTGGTTTGTATTATTGTTCTGTATTTAAACCTACATATATAATGTTGACAACCAAAGAAATGTCAAATTTCAACAACGATCATTGTATATGTAGATTTTGATTTTTTGTTTTGTTTTTATAAAATCTAAGAAAACATTTGACTGAAATTTTTAAACAACTAAGACCATCTCAATTGGTTTAGAACCTTCTTTTTTGGGTATCTAAACAAATAAATATTAATATTTTAATATAATTAAATTATATAATTAAATTTTAATTTTAAAATTAAAACTAACCAATAATCTAAGTTTTTTTCTCTAAAAGTGACAAATGTAAAAACTAACCAATTAAATTAAAATTAAATATCTAAAAGTGACAAATGTAGAATTTTTCTCTTGTTTTTTTCTCTTTTTTTTTATTTTAATTGTTAAGAACCCTTCTAAGAACCTCCAATGATGGAGGTGCTCTAACAACTTTAGAATACTGTATTAATCTAAGTTAAGTTTTTTTTTTTTCAAAAAAGATGTGATTCATGTATCCCTTACTCGGTGGCATTTATAGGTTTGGTGATCGGCTTGACAGTTCCTAAGTTGTGGGAAAAGAACAGTGATCGAATACAAAAGGTCTTGGCTAGTGTTAAAGAGAGATCGAAGGGAGCTTATGATAACACTCACGAGAAGATCTTAACGATAAAGAACAAGTTCCAGCATCGTACTGAGGAGAAAGTGAAAAAAACAGAGTAGAAATTTACCTGTCTTTTAATATATGAAAGTAAATAAATGTGTAAATGTAAAAAAAATTTAGTAGATTATATTACCTTTCTTCTGTCGTTTCCACCAATATAACAAATTTGAGATCAAAAACAAGACAATGTGATAACTAGGATATGTAGTCTAGCGGTTTTTGTATTATTATTCGAGTTCGATTTTGGCATGCTGCGTTTTTGTATGTTTAAAAAAAAAATGAAAAAAAATGTTTGTTTAACCAGAAAACTCTAAGACCACCTACATTGGAGACACAAAATTTGTGTCTTCAGTTTTTTTTTTTTTTTTTTAAATTTAATTTTTTATTATCGCGACGTAATTTAATTTGGAAAAGACATTATGTCTTGCGTGGTCTAAGTCACATTCCGGTTCGTAATCTGTTTATTATTCCCCACAAAAAAAAAAATACAATGTTAAAAGTACATTTTATACGTAGGATCAGGTGTGGTCAATCTAAACAATTCAATCCAATCTAATCCAAAAAATTTAATTAGTTTAGATATGAGTTTCTATAAAAACTTATTTGGATCGAATAATTTAATCTTGTTTTTATATATATTATTTATATAGTATATATATATATTAATAAAATATATTTATTTTTAAATTTTATAAATTATTTTATTTATTACAATTAGCATTAAGAATTTATTTTAGATGTTATTGTCATTTTTTAATTTTTATAAACATTCAATAATCAAACCTAATACAAAATCTAAACAATCCAAATAAAATTAGATATAAATTTATTTTGGTCAAATTATTTATGATCCAAACAATTTAAATCTAATTTAAAACCTAAAAAACTTAATTTAATAATTCTCAAATAATTCTCAAATCAATAACCAAAATCCAATACAAAAATCTAAAAAATCCAACCCAAAATTTGGATTGGCCACCGTACGTAGGATCCGTCTCATAATTTGAAGACCCAATATATTTTGTTGATGGGCCAAGCATGCTCTATGAAAGCAAATCGAAACAAATATATTGTATTAATAGGCTGAGCCCAGCCCAAAAATTAAAAAAAAAAAAAGGAAGCCACTCTTTATCAGAGCCAGGTTTCGATCCTGGGACCTGTGGGTTATGGGCCCACCACGCTTCCGCTGCGCCACTCTGATTTGTTGATATAGTCATATGTTTATATGTTTAAATAAGCACATTCATACTTAAAAACCCTATTTTCTATCCGCTTTTATTCTTAAATTTTCAAAATCGAATGTCTCGATGCTTAACGTTTTTGAGAGACGATGGGATGATCAGTTGTGGCACAAACACTCAATTGCAATCGGTAATTCATCCATCAAATTTCTTTAATCTTAATATTGTTAAAGAAAGTAATAGAAACAAGATTATAATGGATCAAATTTGGTGTCGAAATAGAGAATGCATATTTAGAATGTTTAATTTGTAGATGCAAACATTGATGAAATATAATGCCATTAATCAAAAAAATAATAATAATTAGACCCTCAAAATAAACTATCCATCAAATGAAAATGTCTTTTTTGTTTTTGTTTTTCTTAATGCAATTTGGTATTTAATAACTAGCTTCCTTGTTCTCAGATTTCATCCATTTTACCTGTGGCTCAAGGTCTTCTTCCTCCTCTTCTTCATGAAGATTCTCCTCTTCTTCATGAAGATTCTCTTGTCCCATTGGTTGCATCAGAAACTGTCCTTCACTTTGCTCTTGACCTTCATGTAATGGAGGCTGAAGCATAAGCTGTGTCTGACGCTGATCATGGTTGATATGATGTTCTGTCTCTTGATCCATTTGATAAGCATCACCAAAGCTTCCTAAAGCAAGAGATGGTCCTGACAACGACCCACCAGCAGCGTGATCATTCACATCCATCTGGATATACCCGGTGGCTGTAACCGACCCATTGTTGTCCATTCCATAACCATTGAACATCCCTTGTTGATCTCCTCTGTCCAAAATCATTGCAGCCATTCTCTGTGTATCAGCAGCTATGAGCTGCATTTGCTCATCTTGCGGTTGATGTTGATGTTGATGTTGATGCTGAGACAAGTTTGGTTCGCGTATGATCATCGGTTCTCCTTGAGGGATCACTCCATGTGGCATTCCTTCCATAGCCATCATGAAATTGGGTGGATGATTGTTGCCTAGAGGAGGAAGATAAGGCAGTTGCGGAATCACAGCATCGGGTCCTATGTAACCGGCAAGCTCTTCTTTAGCAGTTACAAGATCTTGTTGGATTTTCTTGAGACATTGTTGTAAGAAAGAGATGAGACCAACGCATCCGTAGATTGGGTCACGGATACGTGCCTCAGCTTCGTAGTAGAGGGAATTAACAGCGTCTTCGCGGTTTAAAGGTGGGAGATCGTTGAGGATCTTGGTTACATTGCTTGCTCCAAAGACGCGGTGAACAGAGATAAACTTTTGAGGCTGAGTTGGTGGAAAATACGGCGCAAAGACGCATTCTTGAGTGCATTTTCGTCTCAAGAGCTTGCAAGCTGCACAAGGTGTTGAAGCCATTCGCTCTCAAGATCAGCACTGTCAAAATGAAAATGGAATTGAAACATAATTAATCATTGTCAGGACAAGGAAAATGGTATGCAAGACTGTCAAATTTATACGAATCTTGTACAACAAGAAACAAAGAACATGGCTTTAGCTTAGAACACAAGAAACCAAAGTTATGGCGTTTAGTATTTTAATCATCCTTTGAATTGAACAGATCAACTTTCACCAAAAAAAAACATAACTATGAACAATTAATTATTTTTTCATCAGAACGAAGAAATTATATCAATTTTCAGCCATATCAATCTCATTAAGAAAAACAGAAAGAAAATTAAAATCAAAATGAAATTAAGAAATCGTACCCGATCGTTCGAGACCACTGATCCCTTTCCCGTTGAATCTTCGATGATGGTACCTGAAATTATGTAACAATTTAGAATAAATAAAACAAAAGAAAACCCCAAAATAAAATCAAAAAAGTGTTACTGGATTTTTGGGAGTGAGAAAACGAAGGAGATACAAAAAAAAAAGACAGAGATTTTCTCAGTACAGTGCCTGAGGAACCGTGCGAATTGATAGAATCTGAGGAACAAATGACGGAGATGTTTCTGAGAATTTTTTTAAGGAAGAAAAAAAATGAGATTTAGAAACCTTAAACAGAGCAAGAAGAGAGAGAGATGGAGGCATCGTGTCATAATTATCTACGCACATGTGGTTAAATTTTGAATCTTAACCGTTCATGCAACAAAACAAAAAAAAAAACTTTTTTTTTAATAGATAAAATTGAAAATGTTATTTGATGAATTTAGCTCTGGTAAAATCTTCATAATTAGTAGATGACTGATTCAATTTTAATAGAAAAAAATAAAATTCAACATAAGAGGAACTTTTTGTAAAAATATTCCAAAACTATTTTCTTATGGATTCTGAAAACTAAGTCATGTTTTCAAAAGTTTGATTTTTTTTTCTTTTTTACATTCAAAATTATCAAGATACCTTAAACAAATCAAAAATAAAAAGTGTTATCGAATCAAATTGTATTATCTTCGGTAATTTTTGCTATTAAAAAAATAATTTTATGCGATCGATTAAAAAAAAGAATAATGTTACAAATAAGATAAAAACCATAAGAGATTACACCCGTACGTGTAAAGATTAAGAATGTAAAACCTACAGAAAATATATGACTTGTATTCACGTCACACAATGCTTGGTTCATTCGATTCAATTTCTTATTCATGATGAAAAGAAAATTAAGTTAGAAAATTTTGTGCAATGCTTATTTTAATATATCACTAATAGAAAGAAAAAAACAAATATATGTGTAAAATAATTATAGCTTGTCTATATTTTTTCGTGCTTATATATTGAATGATTAACATTTATGTTAATGATAACTTGAATAGTCTTGTGTTATTTACATATACTCTTGTGTTTTTTACATGTTGAGAGTGAGTTGCAGATTTACAACATTGCATCATATCTTTTACTGAGGGCAATTGATGGATTGCTTGTTGATGGAGAAGTTTGTATATTACAATTTCTTCGGGCTATATTGAAAATCGGTTTTCAGATTTCAATGTATTTTAATTTTTTTGCAGCTTCATGAAGCTATGACAAGAACAATACAATAATCGGCAGTTTATATAATCTATTTTATTTATTTTTGTAATTGTAATTTCATAAATTTTATAAGGGTATTATTATCTTATTACGTAAGAAAAAAAATTTGTTCTAATTTTTTATTAAAAAAATGAGTTAGTTTTTAAGTTATAGAAACTTTTTGTAGATTATCAAACCAATTCTCTCAAAAGGAAATTAACATATTTTTAGATATTTATTTGATATCTTTAACTGATTATTCGTTAATAGACTTTATGAATATCACTTGAACGGGTTAATTACAAATACCAAGTATTTAAAATGGATTCTTTAGTATTTTACACTAACTGTTTAAATCAATAATGAGAAAATAGTAAACTAGGGTGTGACCCCGGCGTTATAAACAACTAGGGATTGATCCCCGCGCTTCACGCGGACTTATTTTACATTCATGTTTTATAAATTTGTTTATATGCTATTATTTAGAAAATAATTTTTTTTTTTAATTCCGAAATTTAGTTTAATAGTCAGTTTATGTTTATAGTTGCATTGTGTGTATCTGTGTGTGTTTTTATTATTTTTCTTTATTAATGTTTGTATATAACAACGATTTTCTCTTAAGTATGTTGTTAACTTATGTTGAAATATTGTTCTTTTTCATGTGTATTTTGACTATTGTGTGATTATAATTACAGTTTTATATTTTTTTTTGTAACACCATTTCAAATCTCTCATAAGTTACATATTTAGTTGAACGTATAATATTACATTTCTGTTCCAGAATCTATAGTTTATACTGAGGTCAATTATAACCTCATCAGCTCGTCTACACATTAACTAAACAAACCACTTACATTTTATTATAAATGATTTTAGTACATATTTGAAAGTTTTAAATTATATCTTTATATACGTATAGTTTTAGGTTGTTTTTAGTTATGTCCACTAATAGGAAATCTTTTCTAATGTTTTGGTCTTTATGCTAATAGATATTTTGGCCCAAGTATTGCTTTCTTCGTTAAAGACCGGTGACAAAAGACCTGTGATTTTTTCCTTGTTCCTCATCTCCGAAGAACATATCCTCTCTCGCTTCTAAAAATTCAACGCCTTCGGTAGCCATAGTTGAGCTTCTCACATCTGTTTTTGCCATTTTCACTACCTCAATGATGTTCGCACCTACATCAAGGTCTGATTTCAGAATTCAGAACTTTATGGATGTTATCATTACCGGATTCGGGTGTTCAAAATGTGAAATTTTGCGTGATGTTTTGGATTTATAGGAGGGGAAAGATTGCGATATATGCGGCGTTATGATTGAAGATGGAGCTGCTGCGATCAACGAACATCCTTTCAAAAGAAATACAACATTTCTTCTGGGTAATGAGATAAAAATCAATCAAATTTTCACTAAAGCTTAGAGTTTTAGCAATTTTATGAAGTTAGAATAGTGATCCTTCTTCATGACATTTCATCTGTGAATAATGAGAGAATAAGTAGATTAATAGGCACCTGAATGGTTTCAAAGACAATTCCTGGGACACCAGAACTTGGAGTGAAGTTATTGCAAGAGTTGATTTAACTTCTCCATCTTTCATATTTAAAGAATATGTGAACGATTCTCAGAATTTATTATATTGGTTTCAATGGTACTTAATCTTTTCCATTAACAAAAATTGGATAATAAGCATTTGAAGATTTATGATATATATATATTATCTTTTTGTTAAAAACACAATACCATAACACTTTAAAATTTCAAGCAATGTAAAAAATATCAGACTTTTCTTATATGGTTCCAATGAAATTTACTTGTAAATACTCGACTTCCATATATGTTATATATAATTAAAGAAAAAAGAAGATATTCTATTGACTTAATTTCTCATTTTCTATAACAAATTTATAGAGAAATTTCCGCAAACCTTAATTATCTTTGATTTTCTTTTGAATTTAATCTCATAACACTCATTTTTTATTTAGTTTTGACTATTTATAATCATTTAGTCCCTTTTTACATCTATTTTTATTTTATCTTCTCTCGTTTATCCATAAATTTATTTATTTGCTCTTATTTTTGTCATATTTTGCATATTTTTCACTTTGTAAAATTAATTGTAAGAACTTATATTTACCACAAATTTATAGTATTTTGTGACTCTCAAATGATGTAAATTTTATTATAAAAAATTATATATTCTCGTACCAAAATTGAATAAATTATTTTGTTTCACTATATGTAGTAAAATCTATTTTAAATTTTTAATTTCATAATCACATTCTAACATGTTAAATATGATAAATATTCAATTCAAGTTTTTGATTGAAAATCTAACAATATATCGTTTTTAATAAAATATTTCATTAATTTTTTATCCAATTAGTATTACAATTTTCTTTGATTCTTAATATCGAATTATCACTTTTTCTATTTATGTACACTAAGTTTTGTATTGTTGAATTTGTATTAAATAAAACTAATGATAAATATTATTTGACATGTATTAAATGAATATTTTAAATATGTGTTAATGTTAAAAAATTTGGTAGTGATTAGGTGGACACCCTAGATTGAGAGAAAACTCTCTCATTATATAATAGATTTTTATAAACAGTTTTTATTGTCTAATGTTATTTTATTTGTTGAATTTGTTGAATCTGGTAGTTAATTGAATTGTCTCTATCAACTTAAAATATGTGTATTTTTATTTTTTGGTTTATTTTTTTAATTTCTTAAATTTATGATCTTATTTGTATTTGTTTAGTGGATATTACACATTTTTACTTTTTTCATTTGTTGGTCAATTACATGCAATTATTTGGTTTTTTTAAAGGGAAGATCTTAATAATTTAAAATTTTCTTTGCATAATTTTTGTTTTGTTTTGTTTTTTTCCATCTACAACTTATTTGTTGAAACCCTTGTAAAATACATTTCCCTTTAATACTATTTAGGAATTTGGGCTACTTTAAAAAAAAAAAATTTTAAGATAATTTTCTTTTTTTTTAAAGAAAATATGTTGGATTTATAGATACTGTGTGGGCGTGATCCACATTTTTTTAAATTTTGTTTTGATTGTGTAACATTATTGTATTTTATTGGTTTTGGAGTTAATAGAACTGTTTCTAACAGTTTAATATTGGGTGGTTCCTTGTTTTATTTATTTTATTTATTTTTATATTATTTTTAATCGTGTTTTTTTAACATCATTCTTTTTAATCGTGTTTCATGTTGGATTATAATCCTCTTTATTACGTGAAATATGTTGCGTGTTTCTTAACTATATTATTTTTAAATTTTTGCAACACCGATTTCCATATTTATCAGGCACAATATGTTTTTCATAAGGGCCTAGCCCATTACATCAATCATTAACAATTCATCAAGTTGAGTAAACTATACACAAGTCTCTATGGGAGAAATTCATAAATTGGCGCTGTTTCAAACCCCCCCCCCCAAGTAATTTAGATTTTAAATTTTTAATTTCATAATCATATTCTAACATGTTAAATATGATAAATATTCATATTCAAGTTTTTGATTAAAAATCTAATAATATATCGTTTTTAATAAAATATTTCATTAATTTTTTATCCAATTAGTATTACAATTTTCTTTGATTCTTAATATCGAATTATCACTTTTTCTATTTATTTACACTAAGTTTTGTATTGTTGAATTTGTATTAAATAAAATTAATGATAAATATTAATTGACATGTATTAAATGAATATTTTAAATATGTGTTAATGTTAAAAAATTTGGTAGTGATGAGGTGGACACCATAGATTGAGAGAAAACTCTCTCATTATATAATAGATTTTTATAAACAGTTTTTATTGTCTAATGTTATTTTATTTGTTGAATTTGTTGAATCTGGTAGTTAAATGAATTGTCTCTATCAACTTAAAATATGTGTATTTTTATTTTTTTGGTTTATTTTTTTAATTTCTTAAATTTATGATCTTATTTGTATTTGTTTAGTGGATATTACACATTTTTACTTTTTCATTTGTTGGTCAATTTTATGCAATTATTTGGTTTTTTAAAAGGGAAGATCTTAACAATTTAAAATTTTCTTTGCATAATTTTTGTTTTGTTTTGTTTTTTTCCATCTACAACTTATTTGTTGAAACTCTTGTAAAATACATTTCCCTTTAATACTATTTAGGAATTTGGGCTACTTTAAAAAAAATTTAATTTTAAGATAATTTTCTTTTTTTTAAAGAAAATATGTTGGATTTATAGATACTGTGTGGGCGTGATCCACATTTTTTTTAATTTTGTTTTGATTGTGTAACATTATTGTATTTTATTGGTTTTGGAGTTAATAGAACTGTTTCTAACAGTTTAATATTGGGTGGTTCCTTGTTTTATTTTATTTTTTATTTTTATATTATTTTTAATCGTGTTTTTTTTAACATCATTCTTTTTAATCGTGTTTCATGTTGGATTATAATCCTCTTTATTACGTGAAATATGTTGCGTGTTTCTTAACTATATTATTTTTAAATTTTTGCAACACCGATTTCCATATTTATCAGGCACAATATGTTTTTCTTAAGGGCCTAGCCCATTACATCAATCATTAACAATTCATCAAGTTGAGTAAACTATACCCAAGTCTCTATGGGAGAAATTCATAAATTGGTGCTGTTTCAAACCCCCCCCCCCCCCCCCCCCCCCCCAAGTAATTGAGAAGTTCGTTATTCTCGCCGTCATCATCGTACGATTATTTTGACGGTAGTCGGAGAAATTTCCTCTTGATTGTCCAACTAATCACATAACAATGACAGCATTTGTTGATTGTTAGGAATGTGGCCTACATGAATGAGATGATAGAAGAGGCGGGTGTGACCCTAGAACTTAAAATTGAAATAATAAGATCTGGTTTGCACTCTCTCCTCTACAACGATTGATCTTTCTTTGGGTATATCATCACGGTCGCCCTTGTGAAGCGATTCTCTATCGGTGAGTCCGACATATGTGTTTTTGGGTAAACAATGGTTGACATATTGGAGCTCATTAATGTCAAATAATGGCCCATGTTAGGCCATTTAAGATTTAATTTGTGTTGTTATCCAAACTTTGCTTTCAGAGATTTATAATAAAACCTAGAGATTAATGGTGATGTCCTTGTTTTGTGTACATGTGGTATTTTTTTAAAAATGATATTCAATCGAAAGTGAGAGTTGTAGAAATTATATATAATCCAAATTATCAAGCTATGTCAATTCCTTTTTTTGTATAATTAATATTTTAATGTGTCTATTTTTGTATATTTTGGAATTTTTATTTTATGTTTGGGTTTTTCTTTTATCTTTTGTTTTATGTGTGTGTGTGTTTTTTTATTTATTTTAATGTTTATAGCTTAGGTGGAAGGTGATGTGACATCATGAGAAGAGAGCAAAGCTAACTTTATATATATAAACTAGGGTGTGATCCGCGCTACGCGCGGACGTTGTAAATAATTTTTCTAAACAGTTTTTATTGTCTATTATTTTATTTTTTGAATCTGATTTTTAATTGAATTGTCTATATCAGCTTAAAATATGTGTATTTTTTATTTTTTGGTTTATTTTCTTAATTTCTTAAATTTATTATTTTATATGTATTTGTTTAGTGGATAGTACACATTTTCACTTATTTTTTTTTTGTTAGTCAATTTCATGCAATTAGTTGGGTTTTTTGAAGGGAAGATCTTCACAATTTAAAGTTTTCTTTGCATAATTTTTGTTTTTTCTATTGTTTCATCTAAAACCTATTTGTTGAAACCCTTGTATAATACGTTTCCCTTTAATATTAAGGATTAATGAATTTTGGCTATTTTAAAAATTTTAGTTTTACGATAATTTTCTGTTTTTTAAATATTTTGGATGTATATATACTATGCGTGGACGTGGTCCACATTGTTTTGAATTTTGTTTTGGTTGTGTAGTAGTATTTTATTTTCTTGATTTTGGAGTTAATGGAACTGTTTCTAACAGTTTAATATTAGATGGTTCCTTATTTTATTTTATTTTCTATTTTTATATTGTTTTTAATAGCGTTTCATGTTGGATTCTAATTAGGCATGTCAAGCGGATCAAACTTGCCCCGCTAGATCTGCCCCGCGCGGGTTAAATTTTTTGTTCGACCCGCCCCACTAAACTCATTAACACAAATTTCTCAACATGCCCATGCCCCGCTTGAATTCGCGGGTACTCGTGGGTAACCCGCAAATATATAGATAATAATAATAAAAACTTAAAATTTTTGTACCCAATAAAATACTCAATAAAAATACTATAACTTTATTTCGATAAGTTTTTTAATACCCGAACTATTTTTATACCCAATAAAATACCCAAATTATTTGTTTTGCCCATTTTAAATATCCAACTACGAACTATTTGCTTATTTTACAACCCCACGTTAACAAATATACACGGGCCTATACACGGTTTGATACAGTGTTTATATTTAATAATAAAATATTAATAAATAAATAAAAAATTACATTCAATTTTCAAAAAATCCCCAAAAAATCGAAAAAAATCGAAAAAATCAAAACAAATTCTAAAAAATTAGAAAGTTAAGGAAACATAATTTTGAATTTTTAAAATAAAATATATTATATTTTAGCTTTTGAATTTTTGAACTAAAATTTTCTAAAAACTCAAAAAAATACAAAAATACAAACAAATTCTCAAAAATTTATAAAAAATAAATAATTCATGAATAACACATCACAGTTAAAAAAAAACCTTAATAAATATTATTGGTCTTCGTTAGACTTCATCAAATAATCACGTTTTGTCGGAAATAAATATAGAGTTTTCCGGAAATAAACATTATTGGTCTTCATTAGTTTCTACAAATAAATATTATTGGTTATTATTATTTTTGGTTGATCATATGTTTTACATTGTTGTTATATTTGTGTCCGGATTATTATCGATAACAAATTTAATAATCTAACTAATATGATTATTTGATGAAATCTCTTGTGCGGACTAAACACCTAGTATATATATATATATATAAAAGAAAATATTAGACTCTTCACTTAGGTGTTGTTTTCCGGAAGTCTAACTGTGATGTGTCCGGCAAAACGTGATTATTTGATGAACTCTAACGAAGACCAATAATATTTATTAAGGTTTTTAAGAACTTTTTTGAATTTTTATAAATTTTTGAGAATTTGTTTGGATTTTTATATTTTGAGTTTTTAGAAAATTTTAGTTCAAATTTTCAAAAACTAAAATATAATATATTTAAAAAAAAATGGAATGATTTTTTCTTGACTTTCTAATTTTTTTGGAATTTGTTTTGATTTTTTTGGATTTTTTGGATTTTTTGAAAATTGAATGTAATTTTTTATTTATTTATTAAATATAAACATTGTATCAAACCGTGTATAGGTTCGTATATCTCTATAATATTATTTAAGAAGATATTTTAAAAAATAAACTTTGTTATTACATGAAATCTCTATAATATTATTTAAGAAGACATTTTAAAAAATAAACTTTGTTTTTTAAGTTATTACATGAAATGGCATTACAAATAACAAAGAATAATCGAAATAGGAAAGGATATAATAGTCTTTTAAAATTATTGATTAGAATATAGAAATTATATATTTTGCATTAAAAAGATTATTTATTATTTAATTTCTTAATTATTTTTAATACTATATATTTTAAAATAATAATCAATTCATATATTTAAAGAAACAAAATATATTCAAAATTTTGCTATATTTTTCACTATAATTTATTATATTTTATTTGAATATATATCAAAACAAAAGTTGAAAAATATTTTACTAATTTTATAAATATTTTACATGATTTAGCCAAACCGATACTCAATCAATTATAATATTCTATAGTCTAATAAGTATTTGTCTAGCTACTTATTAACTTAATAAAATTTAAGATTTATGTCTTTCTTAGCAAAATAAGTTATATAGAGCCCACACCATTTAATGGCCTAGGTGTCGTGACAATATCACATAACCAGATCAGTATACGTGTACTATTAACTTAGGTAACATTTATATCAACAAAATCGAACGTCACAAAACATATGAATTAATTATTTTAAACATAATAACACTTTTAGATTGAGACCTTTCTTTTTTCCAATGGGGCCGCCGGACCCATAGATGTTAAGAGAAAACAAGAGTAGTTGGACCAAAATACAGAATAATCTCTATAATATTATTTAAGAAGGTATTTTAAAAAATAAATTTGTTTTGTAATTTATTACATTAAATATCATTACAAATAATAAAGAATAATTGAAATAGGAAAGGATATAATAGTTTTTTAAAATTATTGATTAGAATATAAAAAGTATATATTTTATATTAAATAGATTATTTATTATTTCATTTCTTAATTATTTTTAATACTATATATTTTTAAAATAATAATCAATTCATATATATTCAAAGAAAAAAATGTATTCAAAATCTAGCTATATTTTTCACTATAATTTATTATATTTTATTTAAATATATATCAAAACAAAAGTTAAAAAATATTTTACTAATTTTATAAAAAATTAGTCGCAAAAACACTATTTTTTTTAAGAGTTCGTTGACTAACCACAAAAAATAGAGTCATTTAACGATGCATATTAGAGTTATATTTTTAAGATTATAAATTGTTGCGGGTTATCCCGAATAATATTTTAGTTCACTGTAAAACAAGTTAAATAGAAAAATTATTACAAATTGACACTTTTATCTATAATCAATAATCAATAATCATCAGCTAGCTATATTGTAAAATTTAGATAAAAACAATTTTCTTAAAATTTAAAACATTTTATTTAAAAAAAAATTACTCTGCGCTATAATTAGCGCGGGTTAAATCCTAGTATCTGTTAACGTTGGGGTTGTAAAATGAGCACATGGTTCATAGTTGAATATTTAAAATGGACAAAACAAATAGTTTAGGTATTTTACTGGGTACAAAAATAGTTCAGGTATTAAAAATATTATCGGAATAAAGTTGTGGTATTTTTATGGAATTTTTCCCACCGATTTATGTATATTTTGGAATTTTTGTTTTATGTTTGTGATTTTTTGGGATCTTTTGTTTTATGTGTGTGTGTGTGTATTTTTTGGTTTTAATGTTTGTTATTTAGGTGGAGGGTGAGGTGGCATCATGAGAAGAGAGCAAAGCTAACTTTATATATATAGATTTTCGAAAGCTAAAATATAATATATATTTTTATAAAAAAATTTGAATGATTTTTTCTTTAATATCTAATTTGTTTGGAATTTTTTTTGATTTTTTCAGATTTTTTTTTATCTTTTGGGGATTTTTTGAAAATGGAATGTAATTTTTTATTTATTTATTAATATTTTATTATTAAATATAAACACTGTATCAAACTGTGTATAGGTTCGTATATATCTGTTAACGTTGGGGTTGTAAAATGAGCACATGGTTCGTAGTTGAATATTTAAAATGGACAAAACAAATAGTTTGGATATTTTACCGGGTATAAAAATAGTTTAGGTATTAAAAAGATTATCGGAATAAAGTTGGGATATTTTTATGGAATTTTTCGCACCGATTTATGTATATTTTGGAATTTTTGTTTTATGTTTGTGGTTTTTTGGGATTTTTTGTTTTATGTGTGTGGATTTTTTTTTTGTTTTAATGTTTGTTACTTAGGTAGAGGGTGATGTGGCATCATGAGAAGAGAGCAAAGCTAACTTTGTATATATAGATTACATTAATTATTTTTTCACAAAAATAAATGAGAAAATAGCATTTAAAATTAATGAAACTAAAAAAAAAAAAAAAATCAGCAAACGTAGTTTTTAACTTTTGTAATCAGCAAAAGTTAACTTTTGTTTTTAACTTTTGTTCTGTGGATATATCTTTACCAATATTCCTCTCCGTTTTTTGTATCCCTTTCGACTTATCTTTGTCAACACTACAGATTACCAAAAGATAAGCCTTCAAGCAATCTTATGCGAGATCTGGACTTCGAAGACAACCAATGATTAACTTGTGAGAGCCAGGAGTGTCTTTGTCTTCAGTTAATCTCTATCCATGAGGAATTGAAGTCTTACAGTGTGCAAGTGCATTCACATTGTCGATTAATATTATCTCAGTAGCTTCCCTGACGACCCCAAACTCATTTCTTTCTCCCATTAGAGTTGTCCACATTTAGCATCACAAATTTCACTTGATGATACACCAAGATTGCTCAAATTTGTAACCAACTTAAGAAAATGAAAATCGCCAATGTTTCGAGAATCATTTAACCTAAAAGTGTAACACATAAGCTGAAGAAAGAATCGATTGGGTATATATTTAGACATGTACAACTACGTACAACCTCTCAAGCATTCACCAGATTCCTCACATGGCGCTTGAGGACAAATTTCGTCTTGTCGAGGGGGTATTGATAAGCCATTATGAGCTTATGTGCGTATGAAGAGAGCAGCTGAGCTGGCAAAGAAGACCACTAGCTAGACCAATGAGAAGAAAGTGAATTAGAGATTGGAGAAAGTTTAATTCGTGAGTTTTTACGGAGTATCAAAATAGATGATGTTTAAGGTTTTTGCATACAAACTAAGTAACTATTTATTTATTTGTTTTTTAATATTAAAACATCATTGATTATCTACCTAAACATAATTCAACAAATAATAAAACAATATGCATAATACAAATGGTCAAAATAATAATAAAAAAACTAATTAATTTTGCATTAAAAATCGAAAACATGATAAAATTTGAAACAAATTTATTTTTCTCTAATACATCACATATTGTGAAACGGATGGAGTATTATTTTATCTACTATTGAGACAACTTCAAGAGAATATTCGTGAATTTGAAGGATCAATTCGTTTCAAGAGAGTCTTTTTTTTTTCTCTAATTCTGTTGTATTCACTTTTTGATGCCTTCAAAAGGGACATCTTTTGAGAATACAAGAAAGTTTGAGCTTTGGGTAATAGAAGAAAAAAAGATTACAGCAGATTACAAGAGTGCAAGAGATTAATGCCATTAGAAGAACTAGTTCCCGCTATAGGGTGGATTGAACTGAATAAATTCGAACCAGGTCATGAGATAGGTGGAGAGATTAGCCGCCGGCTCCGTTGGAGCGATGTGAGATGGCTGATGATCAAGAGAAGAGAGCTTCAATCTGATTGTTTGGAGTGTTTGCTTGATTTGTAAAGAAACAGACCTAGTAGGAGCAAGATGTAGACGTGAATTCCTTTCTCTCCATAATTCATAAACCAAGGCCTGAAAAATCATCTTGCATATAACATTGAGCTTCTTTGATCTTGTAGGAGATTTGACCCAGGCAACAATGCTGTCAAATACCAAAGGAGGATTGAGAGATTGGTGCCTGAAGAAGAAGGACCAAACCTCGACAGAGTAAGAGCAGCTGAAGAATAAATGTTCCCTTGATTCATTTGCAGTGCCACAGAGGAGACAAGTTGCTGGAACATTCAACCCCCATCGCAGTAAGCGATCCCTAGTAGACAAGCGGTCTCTAAGCGCGATCCAGAGCATAAATGCATGTTTTGGAATTTTTTGAGAAAACCAAACAGATTTATACCAGGATACGAACAGGGAGCTTGGTTGCAAACTTCTCCAAGTCAAGGAAGAAGAAAACAGACCTGGTTGTGCGAGGGGATTGACTTTCCAAAGGAACTGATCCGGTGTAGAGGTGTTGACATCAGGTGGAGTGGAGGGAAGAATTTGCCGAAGCAATCTGGTGATAGGATGCCTGCCACTCGGGAGCTTCCAGATGCCATTTAACACAGCTTGAGAGACAGTGCACATGCGAGGAAGTCCTGTCACACGAGGACCATTTGCCCCGGAAAGCTCAATTAAAGGACCCAAGCTTGTCCAATTATCATGCCAGAACAAGGAGGATGAGCCGTTTCCGAGTTCACAACAAAGGCAAAGCCTGGCCAGGGAACGCAACTTGAGAAGTCGCTTCCAAATCCAGCTCCCTGAAGAAGACAAAGCTGGATCCCAGAAAAGTCTCCCTCTTAAACGTTTTGATATCATAACACCTTTAATATAAGTAAATTAAACAAGTTGTTTGCGTATAAGTGTAATTGGCTAATCTAGGTTAGACTTAATCTCAACAATCCATTAAGAACCAATCTCTCGAATCTCGATAATCCTATCTTTCACAGCTTCTTAACCAGTTGGTTTACACTCCCAAACCAACTCTCAAACCTAAGGATACCGAGCCAAACAACCCATATAGCTATTTTCCTACGAATCCACTCAAAACCTCTCAAAAACCTAAAATTACAAAAGGTACTAAAAGTGAGAATATCTCACATTAAAGTTAGGAGAGACATTGAATAATATATAAATGATTTGGGCCCATTCATTTATTGTCACTTGGTTTTGAGTTGGAAACTCATGTAACTTAACATGGTATCAGAATCCGAACACACGCTGCCCAATCCTAACTGAAATCGATTCGGCCCATCGAAAGAGATCCGATCGATCTTAACCAAAATCAGTCTGACCCAAATTAATTCGATCGATTTAACCCAAAATTAATCATATGATTGGATATATTATTGAGATTAATGGTTAGACGGACCATTATTTCGAGGGTACGTGTGAGAATATCATACATCAGAAGGTGGAAGAGACATTAAATAATATATAAGAAACTTGGACCAATATATTCATTGTCAATTAGTTTTGAGTTGCCAACTGGTTTTCTAGAGTTGTTGTCAGGATTGCAAAACAAATATCGGTTCGAAAGATAAGACTAAGAAAATTAGGCATGAGCGTTCGGGTATACGTTCGGGTTCGGTTCGGCTTGTTCGGGTTTTCGGGTTTAGAGATACTAGACCCATTCGGGTATTTAAAAATTTTGGATTGGGTTCGGTTCGGATCCTTCCGGGTTCGGTTTTCGTAGTTCGGGTTTGGTTTTTCGTGTTTTTCGGGGTTTTTCGAGTTTTTTTTTGGGGTTTTCGGATTAATACCAGAAAATGGGCATAAATTGCCCGAAATGTCTTTTCCTACCCAGTTTAGGAATAATTCACATGATTTAGTTTGGAAATTGTGTTTATGTAGTGTAGCACTCCCTTTTTTTGTTTGCAGCTATGGAATCTATAGACATTCCTCAAATTTGCAGCTATGGAATCTACAGACTTTGGAAATCGATATCCTGCTTTGTAACATTTGTGGTGATTAACAGCTTCTGTTATAAAGGAAAAGCTTTCATTGATGGGTTATTCTGAAAAATACAAAACTTGATGAAAGACCAAATACAAAATAATACCAAATACAAAGATTGAAACATAGATAAAACAACAGAGTATAAAATTCAACAAAATCAGTTCCAACATATAAAGTAGAAAGAAGAATATAAAATCATATAGCAAGAATCAGTTCCAGAACATCTTCTAGTCTTCTAACCTGGTACAGCAACACATATTACACAAAGCATTGACAAGTGACAACAATGAAGTTTTAGATAGAGATAAAGAGACCAATTTACCTTATAGCCGAGTCTCATTGTGAACATATTGAGTTAGTCTTCTTGAGCTCTTGGATTCCCAAACTCTGAAAAATAAAAATAGAGACATAAATACATAATGTTGAACTTAATTTCTGGAAAAAAAAGACAAAGGAGTTACCTTTCTCAATCTGGTCTTGCATTTCAACATTAGCAAACAATTGCTGAGTCGTGACCATTCTTGTTTCACTAAACTTAATTTCTTGTTTCATCCATTGTTCAGTACACATCAGAACCTCAATCATGTAGTGAGTTAGGCAACTCTTATGTGGTTATATGATCCTCCCACTAGTGTTAAAAGCACTTTCTGATGCAACATATGATACTTGCATGGCAAGAACATCCCGAGCAATCTCTGCCAAAACAGGATACTTTGCACTATTGAGTTTCCAATAAGATATAACATCATACCCAGTCCCTATTATGACTTTGGGATTCTCAACTGGCTCCTTCAGATATCTTTCCAATTCATCTCTCGGATCCTCAACTCCTATTTCTGCAACCATCTCTTTATACATGTAGTCCATCCTTTCATACCCAAAGTCATCATCCCCCAAATCCATTTTGTCAAATACATGTTCTTGACAACTAAAAGATGATGTTTGAGTAGACTGAGATGATTGAGCTATTGACCATTTACTGTATCTGCTACTATACTCCGTAAACAAGCTCCCATGAAGAGTAAAAACAGAATTATACATCTCCTTCCCTTCGAAACTGTCTTTTCCATACAATATATCAAAACACAACTTAGCAAACTGTAATTTTTTCGTAGGATCAAAGACAGTTGCCACAATCAACATCTTATTGATGTTCTTTATTCCTTCCCAATATTTATTAAACTTAGTCAACATATCTTCAGCCTTTGTCTTCAAAGCTGAATCTATACTATGACTCAAAGATACTAGATTATTTTCTATGGTGACTATCTCACCATAACACTTATGTGAATTCAAAGAAGTAGAAGCAGAAACAACCAATGTAGAATTGTAGAAGATGACGAGAAATTTTGCTAAAATCTCAACAGCATTCCAATCACTCCGAGAAGGAGGTCCAATCCTATTGTCTTTCTTCTCAGTGTCAATTTCAAAGAAGTAATCATTGTATAATTTATCCTCCGCCTCCATCTTATCAAACACTAACCTATACTTAATTGCCTTTTGCAACAGAAAATAGGTTGAATTCCAGCGTGTTTTCACATCAATGTTTTCACATCAAGTGGAAAACTGCCCCTTGTCAACTTTCCTGAGTCAATTCTTAATTCAAACGACTTTAGCCTATTTGTAGAAGATCTAAAATATGTCACTGCATTTCTTATGGCACACACATTATCATCTATCTCAGCCAATCCTTCTTTAGCAATCAAATTTATTATATGAGCTGAGCATCTCATATGCATAAAATTTCCTTCTAAAACCAAAGCATCATTACACCCTAATGAGAATTCACTCTGAAACCTTCTGAGAGCTGATGTATTTGCAGTAGCATTGTCAACAATTACACAAAACACCTTCTCTATACCCCACTCAGCTAAAAAATATAGAAGAACATATGAAATGGTCTGACCTTTGTGATCTGAGACATACTTAAACCCTATGATCAGCTTCTTTAACCGCCAAAATGCATCAATATAATGCGCAGTAATAGCCATATAACTTGCACCAGCGAATAACAAGTAGCATTCAAAAAGAGAATCAAGTTTTATTATTTACTTAACTACTATCAAAGAAACTAATAACAAATTACATGTAGCTTGAGCTACCCATATGTTTGTTGTCAGAGAAACGCTCTGTTTGCTAGATAAACACCAGTTCTTCAACTCTGCTTTCCTGTTGACATACATCTCAACGATGTCTCTTGTGGCTGTTCTTCTTGAGTGTGGTCTGTACAAGTTCACCGACTTGCAGTCACACAGACAAATGTGTTCAGATTCCTATAGAAATTTCAGGTTGAAAAAAAATCCAGATTCCAAAAAAAATCAAGATTGGAAAAAAATGATTACCTTGCTACAAAAGTGTTTCCAAGCCAAGTCTTCAATGAAAGCAAGTGGCAATTCTCCTATCACTAGCATCTCATTCGATGCTTCCCTGAAAATACTCTCAGATAATTTGGCAGCCTTTAAGTTTCCATCTTCATTGATAATAGTCTGACCTTTGTCTTGACCATCTTGCCATGTCTTATACGCCTTGCAAATAAGAAGATGATTCAAGAGGTGTGAAGTTTATGATGCTGTTTTACATCCAAAATGCTTCTGACAGTAGTTACAACAATATTTGTCACGATTGTCCTTCAATCTTGTGAAATGTTCCCAAGCTGGAGACCTTGAGTTCATAACCTTTTTTGGTGGATTAGGCTGAGAAGTAGCTCCAGTTTATGCAGGTGCATCCTTCCTTTTGTCTCGGCTTTCGGGAGTCAAAGTATCTTCTTCGATATTATCTGCATTTTTGTCTGTTTCATTGTTCTTGGGATCCTGAGATAATGAAGAATCCATTTGTAAACAAGAAAAAAACAAAGAGTTAGAGAATCGAGTAAGTTAGACAGATATAGAAATGAAAGTGTCTGTACAATAAAGCTAAAGCTTAACTGTGTATATATACATTGTGTATGTGAAAAATCAAACTCATTACCGTAGAAATCAGTTTCTGAAATCAAACTCAAAATCAAAATCAAAATCAAGACTAATAATGAAAACATAATAAGAACAGTGTGTTTAATGATTACCTTTGACTGGCTAAAAATCAGGACAAAGTTAGCTAAAAATCAAAATCGGAACAAACCCATAATTGATTACCTTCGACTGGTTGATTGACGCCTCTGAAGGAGGAGACGGCGAGCTCCGATTATGGTGGGTTTCGATTTCCAGTTTGTTTAATGATGTTTTATGTATGATTTTAGGAATTAGGGATTCTTGGCGATGATCGGAAAATGGAACCGGCAAAAGAGGTTTAGGATAACTAGTGTTAATTCTTAAACTCGATCTCTCTGATGTATATGTAAATCGGATTGTTTGGGTTTTTATTCGGGTATCGGGTTTAACCCTATCCGATCCGAAACCCGACTTGCAATGACAATTGACCCGTATGGGTAATTTGGCATATCCGAACCCAATCCGATCCGGCTTCTTCGATTTGGGGAATATGCCTAGGCCTAAAGAAAACCATACGCGCAAGAGACTGATTTGTCTATCTATATAAAGCTATTTAGAGCCACACAATTTTAGTTATTTCCGACGAAAAAAATAAAATAAAATGGAAACAAAATCGACCACAAAATTCTGATCTTTTTCATCTGGGTATGGTTTAATGATACGTTTAACGCTTAATTAACACAAAATTTAGATACACATAAACGTTTAGAAATCCTACGATTTCTGAGCTTCGGGTCCTAAAATCCCGTTGACGACGGACGTTGCGACAAGAACTCCGACGAACTCCGCCGCCACAACTGCTCCGGCCTGTGTTACTCCGTTGTAACTAACCGCCGTCACGACTTCTTTCTCCGCCGCCTCTAATCCTTTCTCCGCCGTCACGACTCCTCTCTCCGCCGCCTCTAATCCTTTCTCAGCCGCAATCACGCCTTTCTCCGCCGTCTCGAAGCCTTCCCTCACTATCTCCACCGCTTCCTCTTCTGCCTTTTTCAGCTTCTTTCTGATCCCGAATAACGGAATATTCTCCGCCATTGATGCAGGCTGCAAGCCTGTCGCCACTGTCGCTGCCGTCAGGGAAAACAGCAGTTCCCTGCGAGTGGCGCCGGATAGCGAGAGCGACGGTTTGCTAGGAAGTGCCGCGCGTGGACTAACGTGCGCGTTTCTTGCGCAACGCGCTTTGAGAGCACCACCACCGCCGCTGAGTAAAGAAAGCGAAGACATTTTTGTTGAGATGACTCAAGAAAAATCCTAAGCCAAGCAAAGTGAAGTAATCGATGTGAAAGAGAAAGTAGGAAAAAATATTATACTTATATATAACTACTGGGTTAGCCGCCTTTCGCGCGGCATTTTATATCATTGTTTTCATGTAGTTATAAAATAGATGAGACGCACATAAAAACACTCTTTGGCGTCAAGTCATATCCACCAAAATGTTATACACTTTGACATATAATGGTCATAAATTATAACTAAGTACAACAAAAACCAATCACCAAATTTGGTTTACATATCTATATCAGTCAAATTTTTTGAAAATTCATATATTTCATACAATGGAAAATTATAATGAAGTTCTAAGGGTTCAAAACACACGTTAGAGAATAATTGATACATATACTTCACTATTCTCAAATATGAATCAAATGTCTATTCATTTGGCATTAATCTCATTCCGGAAACATCTGGCGTGTTTCCGCGATGCACTCATAATCTCTCTCTCTCTCTCTCTCTCTCTCTCTCTCTCTCTCTCTCTCTCTCTCTCTCTCTCTCTCACCAACACTGCAAATTGAACCAAATACCACATTTTGATCTGATTTAAAAAAGAATATTTATCTTTCTCTCGTTTTACCTTTTTCGAATTTCGATATCTCTTTTCTGACTTGAACATTAAAGAATTTTTATAAGGATCTCAACCATTTATCCTCTCAATTGTTGGCTTGAAAATATTATCATTTTGGGATACCACAGTTCAACTATCATGACATGCATTATTGCATACCCATCAAAGACTCTGAGTTGTCATTTGAGTTTCTGTAAACTCATGTGAGTATTTTTTTATTGAATGAATCTTTGTTTGCATTCTCGAACACTAATTACTAACCATAAAAATGATTTGTTTTATTTTTCTCCTATAACTCATTTAAAATCAAATAACATATCCCAAAATTTTGTCATAAAAACGATAAATTAGTAATTTTATTTTTATCAAATTATAAATATTATAAAATTTTTATTTAAAACTCTTATACATTTCATTTAGAATTAATCATTAGTGATTGTTTGAAATCACAACATTTGTTTGATTTTATTTAGAAAAAAATATAATCCAGAATTTATAAACACTAAATTCTATAGTTTTTTTAAACTATATAAATAAACTGATAAAATTAAATTATTAAATTAAAGTTTCTTTAGATTAATTCTATATAATCTATCTTTTATTAGGTAAATATATTTTCAAATTCTAGAGAAAACTAGTGTATTAGTAGATGGAAATTATTATGAGAATTGAAAGATATTTATATCACATGATATATATTTTTCATTTACAAAGCTTTTATTTTCTTCTTTTCTTGTAGTTGCATTTTGATTTTGTTTTTTTAAATAATATCACAAAACACAACGATCTTAAATTTTCAAACTTGATTTATATTTTCGTTTAAATACTTTTAATATGTTTCTTAAATTTTGTTGTTTTTATTCTCTTTTTCATAGTTATGTATAATTGCAATTATTATTTTAAATATACCTTAATTTTATTTATTTGTCTCTATATTAGATATAAAATTTGCCTACTTATATTTTGTTTTATGAATTTAGTTACAGATTAATTTATTTATTTAATTGTTATGACTTGTTTGATATTTTAGTTTTTTTATAATATTTACAATACAACTTAACCTAATTAAATATTTATAAAAGTTGATATATATATTAGTATAACCAAGTTTATTAAACCTATTATTATTTCAATGAACTATATTTATATAAGTTTATAATTTTTTGGTTTAATTTAGAATATGAATAATTCCTTTCTAAATTCTTTTCATATATAATGTTAAAACCAAATTTATAATTAGTATGTGTATTAAATTTTTATCAAAAAATTATGTATTAAATTTGAAATTAAAAAGATTAACTAAAAAAATTTGATGTGGTAATGATGTGGAATATGAGGTGTCTTCACGAGAAGAGAGCAAACCTAACTTTATATATATATATATATATATATATATATATATATATATTCATTGTCTTCACGAGAAAATAGCAAACCTAACAAAATTTTTTTATAATATTTGCAATACAACTTAAACTAATTAAATAGTTATAAAAGTTGATATATATATTAGTATAACCAAGTTTATTAAACCTATTATTATTTCAATGAACTATATTTATATAAATTTATAATTTTTTGGTTTAATTTAGAATATGAATAATGCATTTCTAAATTATTTTCATATGTAATGTTAAAACCAAATTTATAATTAGTATGTGTATTAACTTTTTATCAAAAAAATTGTGTATTAAATTTGAAATTAAAAAGATTAACTAAAAAAAATTGATGTGGTAATGATGTGGAAGATGAGGTGTCTTCACGAGAAGAAAGCAAACCTAACTTTATATATATATATATTCATTGTCTTCACGAGAAAATAGCAAACCTAACAATTTTTTTTTATAATATTTGCAATACAACTTAACCTAATTAAATAGTTATAAAAGTTGATATATATATTAGTATAACCAAGTTGATTAAACCTATTATTATTTCAATGAACTATATTTATATAAGTTTATAATTTTTTTGTTTAATTTAGAATATGAATAATGCATTTCTAAATTATTTTCATATGTAATGTTAAAACCAAATTTATAATTAGTATGTGTATTAAATTTTTATCAAAAAAATTATGTATTAAATTTGAAATTAAAAAATTAAATAAAAAAATTTGATGTGGTAATGATTTGGAAGATGATGTGTCTTCACGAGAAGAAAGCAAACCTAACTTTATATATAGATATATATTTTCATTGTCTTCACGAGAAAATAGCAAACTTAACAAAAAAAAATTTCATTGTCAAATTGACATGCCACGTCATCTCCTTTGAGATTCTTTCAAAAATGGAAAACAAAAATTAACATGCCACGTCATCAGTTTTTTACATGGTGCGATAAATTTTGGTTCCAAATAGTAGCCAGTCGTAAAATTAGTAGAAAAAAATATGAGTGAAATATGCTCCATTCGTTTTATAAAGAGTATTATTTTAACATTCATTTTTTGTTTCACAAATAGTATATTTTCAATGCAAAAAATCAAACAAAATTCTAATTTTAACCATTTTGTATTAGTGTATTAATTAAAAAGAGAAAAATTGTTTAGTGTATAAATAAGATGTAACGTAGAACTTTTAATAGTTTTTTTAATATATGTGAAATGTGTCAAAATGACACTTTTTATGAAACAAATAGAATAATTGAGTAGAATAAAGAAATTAATTCCACCAATTTTACTGTAAAATAGTGGAGAAATGTAATCATAGCATCAGGGTTGTCTGAGGAGTAAAACGTGTATGGCGTGCTAGTGTTGGAATCACCACCAGTTGCACGTTCCACAAGAGAACCACCAATAGCCATATCTATCAAAACAGATTAAGGAAATCGAGTAGAAGAGAAACATGTGTTTTTTATTGATCTCAAACATATTACATAACATATACACACGAAGTTATGATGGTGTAACCATATAAACCCTAACTAAATATGCATAAGCCCCATAAGCTATATGGCCCAATAGTATACAATGTTCTTATAACCCGTAACTAGAAACTAGTAGATTTGGTTTCCTTTGAAGTTCTTAGCATATTGAATTGTAGTTTTCGAATTCTATATATTCTCAAGACTTTTCAACTATGGATGGCTAATTGATAAGAAATAAATAATACTAACCATTCATGAGTCTCTGACAATGACGGAATCATATAAACAAGGCTATCTTTGAATTTTAAGAACGAATCCCACGAAACTTCTGTTTTGGGTCTTATTATTCTTTGTCTACTCGTCTCTTATTATAATTCTAAATTTTGCTCTGTCTCTGTTTTGTATTTTGCTTTTTTTTTCCGGAAGAATGGAAAAGTTTGAGTATTTGAATGAGCTTCAAGTCGCTGCAGAGAAGATGATTCAGAGCTATGGCGTTATAGATATGGTCACGTTGCTCTTCAGATGGACCGGGTCTTTCGCTGCAGTGTGAGTTATCTTTCATGTCTAAAACATTTTGATTTATGAATAAGTCTTCGGCCTGTTTAAAATGATTTCGATCTTTCAATAAACACTAACCTTTTTTTTTTTGGGTAAAGCCTTCTGATGATATTGGACGGAACCAAATGGAAGTCAACCAATATGTGGACTTCACTATTAGCTCCTTACCTCTTCTGTGGCTTTCCTCTGGTTATTTTCCAGTTTTTCAGGTAAACAATCAATACACACGAACAAACAAAATACATTTTATGTAACGATGATTCGATTAAACATTCGAATTGTATCCGCAGGGGAGATTTTGGAAAATGGATTGCTCTCCTCACAGTCGTTCTCAGGCTTTTCCTCCCAAAACATTTTCCTGGTACACGATCTTAGAACAGTACTATTGAGAACAATTTTAATTACGCTATATATACAGTAATGTTAGATAACAGTTTGGGATACACATAATCATTCGATTATAATAGGTTTCAAGCCTTTTTGAGTAATTCCTTACCTATAATTTATAAAATTTGCAGAGTCACTAGAGATTCCGGGTACAACGCTTCTTCTTATTGTGACTGCCCCGAGTTTCTTCGTGGAAATATTCAGAAGCCAGTCAAACGGCCTGAGAGATCCAGTATTTGTGTGTCTATTCATTAGCTGTTACCTTGCAAATAAACACACTAAAGATTGTGGTGGGTACAAAAACTCATTCACTCAAAAGGACAAAATTACTTACACCATTTGTCTTTATCTTCTCTTTGTCTACCCTTTTTGGTCTTCACTTACTTACCCCTTCGTCCCCTTCTAAGAACCCAGCTCTTCACAATGACACAAACGAGACCTTTTGTCTCAATATTGGTCGATCGTGACCGTGAATAAAGTGTCAAATTTTCGAACTTTTAAAAACATTGATTGTCGGTTTGCCATAGCGTTTGTTTTTATAGCGAATGTATATTTTTTTTATTATAAGAATCTACATTTTAAGCATCTTAAGTAGTTTTTTTTTGAACTCAAATTTAAGTTATGTTGCGTCGGCACATTTCTGGGCAATTTTCCAACAAATTTCTTTGATGGAATGACCGGATTATAAGAGCGATGGAATCATCACTGCAATCACAATAACGTTGTGTACTCATATGTCAAAATTGGAGTTCGTTTGAATGAGAAATGATATTGTTCAAAATTTGTTGCTTGAAAGGCACAAAATGGGCAAAACGGATTTTATCCCACATTGAAAGTTTGGTTTCACTTATTTATATATATATTGGAGAAGTTCTGATAAGGTTCAAACTTTTGGGATCACTTGATAGAGAGAGGAGAATTTGGGTTTAGCATTTTCTTATTGGAGAAGTCATAACAAAGTTCTTTTGGTCGTTATTGCCTTGATGTAAAATCTAGTGTATTCAGTTGGTAAGTTTTTGTTTTATGGGTCCTTGTGACTATCTTGTTTGGGTTTAGTGTTGCATTTTTAACACATTTTAACTCGTGTTTTCACAAGGTTTACATGTCTTTTATCGAGTCTCTTAATCATTTTCAGATCATTTCAGGTCAAATAATGTTTTAGAATGGAGTTTGGACTTTTTTGAGCGAAAACGAGCAAAAAAGAACGTGAAGGAGAAGTATCGATCGATATGTATACATGGATCGATCGATGTATCCAGATGAAGTTGAGCAAGAAAATCAGAAGCTGATCGGTCCATTTAGGAATATTGCTATCACTTCGCATATCGACCGGTCCTCTACGACGATTAATCGATCCATATATATGCCCGTGTAGATTGCTGATTTTTCATAATCCTAATAGATTGATCTATCCTCCCCAACGATCAATTGATCCACTTGATGTTGTTTTTCCAAAAGAAAAATGGATCGAGCGGTCCCTTCAAGGATCGATCGATCCTTGCCGACGTGACAAAGAAGGTGATCAAAACTACACATATCGATCGATCACATCCCTTCCTTGGAAGCGATTGATCCCTTCCCTAGGATCGATCGATCCTTCACCCGATTGTAAAAAGGAAAATTCTTACTTGCCTGTTTCAACCTGAAATCAACCAAATTTGATACAATTCGACCTTAGACCTTTTTTTTGGTTCAACTTTTGTTGTTGTTGTTCAACTCGACCTTAAACCTTTTAAAACCTATTTTTAGTTATTGTTTAGAGTACACTTTATTTTCTATTCAGACTTTTAGCAGATTTTCTCTATAAGCTTTTGGAGAGACAAATATTTGACTCTACGTTTTTGGAGAAGATTTTTGAACCCCAATTTTATTTCTTTATATAATTTTGCATATGCATTCTTTGATTTCCATATCTTTGTGGTTTTTCTGCATCCATGTCTGTGTAGTCTTCTTGTTAGATTTTAGGGTATTAAAGGAATTTATGAATGGATAGTTAGGAATTGTTATATGGAATTATCTATTGGTTTCTTCATTTAGGTTGATCTTAGTGCTTGACTTCGACTGATCACTTAGTTCATATAATCTTAGGTTGTTTTAACGCACCGAAAGTGTTTGTTTAAATGATTGAAAATAACCTAGATGAACAAAACATCCTTAGTCAACGGGAGTTGATGTTAAAGTGTTTTGGGTACTTATCAAACTCGATTAGAATGCATGCTTAGGACCTTTAAAGTTAACGAGAGTAAGTATTCATAGATCTAAGAATATAGATTAATACTTTGGAAAAATGTTAATATATTACTAATTAAAGTTGATGCTATAGGCCTCTAAGGCCGTCCACATATGATTTTAAACGACTAGTTAAAATATGCAAAATCAACATTTTAATTAAATTTTAAATAATGTCAAGAATTTCAAAAATTGTGTCTCTTAAAATAGAAATAAATATCAAAAGAGTTTAATTAACAAAAGAAACAAAAATCAAAAAATGGAAATAAATATCAAAAGAGCTAAATGAACAAAAAGAAAAATCATTTAAAAGGAAATTAACTTGATATTTATGTTAACTCTATGGAAAATCAACATAAAAACTTAACAAAAAAAGAAAATTATATGTCAAAATAAAATCGTATACTAATAAAAATTAATGTTATATGCATCTAAGGATGTCCACAAAGAATTTTAAATGACCAATTAAAATATGTCAAATCAGTATTTTAATTAAATCTTAAATAATGCCAAAAATTCAAAAAAAATCGTCTCTGAGAATGGAAATAAATATCCAAAAATCTAAATTAATAAAAGACAAAATCATTTAAAAGAAAATCAATTTGATATCTATGATAACTCTATGGAAAATCAAAATAAAAAAACTTAACAAACAAAAAAAGAAAAAGGAAATTATATGTCAAAATAAAGTATATCTTATTATAGAATGATTGATCTCTCAATGTGAGCGTGACACGTAGGATAATTTTCAATCACGAGATCGTGATATTTGTCACGGTAATTAAGATCGCGACATGTGTCATTGAATTAAAAATGTAAAAATGAATTAAAGTAATCTTAAAAAAGAATAAACAAGAATAAGTAAGAAAACTTATAATAAAGGAAAGTGACATAAGAAAACTTAAAAATTTATAATCTACAACCACAACCAAACTTAAAAAAAGAAAATTATAAATATACTCTAAATTTAAAAAGAAAATTATTAATATAAGAATAACTAAGGAAAACTTATAATAAAGGAAAGTGACAAAAGGAAACTTCAAAATTTATAATATACAAGGAAAATTGATTCTCAGCTACACGAAGTATACCATAATGCATGGTTACACATTCGAAATAAAATAATGTTTTAAAAACTACATCAACAATTGATATAGCATAGCCAGCTACACGAAGTAACGATAATGCATGGCTACACATCCAAAATAACGATAATGCATGGTTACACATCCAAAGTAAAACAATGTTCTAAAAACTACAACAACAATTGATATAGCATAGCCAGCTACACGATAACTATCCGAATAAATATGAGTCATATGTGTAACACTATAACCATATATTTCCGGTTAACCATTCATCGAGCTCCGGCGTTCACTCGAATTTTAAACAAGAAAACCCACCCAAATTTAACCCGACTTGACTTAATCCGACCCGAATATTACCACCCGTGCTACGCAAGGACACAATATATATATATATATATATATATATATATATATATATATATATATATACATTTTATAAATATTTTAAAATATTAACCGAAACTCCTTGATTTATTAAATCAAATTTAGTTAAATTGATTTGACTATTTAAAACCAGCAAAATATAACTGAAAACACAACATAAAAAAAACTAACGATTAGACACATATTCTATACACTGCATAATGAAGAAAAATTGTTTTTTCAATCATCTCTCGCTATGTATATTTCATTTTCTTTCTCATACTATTGTTAATTTTCTTGAGGTTATACTTGTTTCCACAAATTTATTTCTGAGATATATATTGATCTGAAACCAAATAAAAATAATATCTAGACATGGATCTTGATCTAGACATGGGATCATTCACGCATTTCTCTACCGTCCGAGCTTCTTAGGCCCATGTTCGTTGTCTTTAAGAAGAGGAGAAAATGTGATTGACCTACTTTATTTACTTTTATAATTGTTCCTCGTAAATATTTTCTTAATTTTATAAAATGTATATATATATATATATGTGTGTGTGTATGTGTGTCCGTGCGTAGCATGGGTGGTAATATTCATGTCGGGTTGAGTTAAATTTGGGTGGGTTTTATTGTTTACATTTCGAGTCAACCCCGAAGTTCGATGAATGATTTACCGGAAATACATGGTTATGGTGTTACACATATGACTCATGTTTGTTCGGATGGTTATCGTGTAGCTGGCTATGCTATATCAATTGTTGATGTAGTTTTTAGAACATTGTTTTACTTTGGATGTGTAGCCATGCATTATCGTTACTTCGTGTAGCTGGCTATGCTATATCAATTGTTGATGTAGTTTTTAGAACATTGTTTTACTTCGGATGTGTAGCCATGCATTATGGTATACTTCGTGTAGCTGGGAATCAATTTTCCAAAATTGATTCTCAGCTACACGAAGTATACCATAATGCATGGCTACACATCCGAAGTAAAATAATGTTTTAAAAACTACATCAACGTGAGCGTGACATTTCTTAGTTTTCCATTTAGATTATAAATATACTCTAAACTTAAAAAAGAAAAATTATAAATATACTCTAAACTTAAAAGAAAAATTATTAATATACAACCAAACTTAAAAAGAAATCTTAAAAAATGAAAATTATTAATATACAATCACGACCAAACTCTATATAATAATCTACACATTTCTAAAGTTTAAAAAAGGAATAAAAGCCAAAAAAAAGAAAAAAAGAAAAAAAATATTTCAGTTTAGAATTTGTAATTTTTTATTATATAAAACTGGATGTTTCAAAGTTGAACATGCACCTGATCGTTACACGTGTGAAATCAAAGTTGGAAAAATTTAAAATCGATTATTAAAAAAACTTAAAAATTATGATTCATAATTTTAAAAGATAAAGTTACTAAAAATAAAATTAAAAAGTTAAAAAATTAAATTTATCCTAAAAGGCAAAATTAATATAGAAAAGGAAAAAACATTTCTTAGTTTTCCATTTAGATTAAAGAAATCTTATTATATAAAGCTGAATCTCTCAACGTGAGCGTGACACGTAGGATAATTCTCACACACGATATCGTGACATTTGTAATGATTAATTTAGATCTTGACATGTGTCAATGTAATAATTTGAATAAAAAGTAAAACTAAAAGAAGAAATTAAGATACTAACTCACGAGATCGTGACATGTGTAAAAAACGGAAAATAACAAAGTGATAATATAAAATTTCTTATAAGACAAAATAACAAAAAAGAAAAATAAATTGTGTTTTCATATCATGACATGTGTCAAATTAATAATCTGAATAAAAAGAAAAAATAAAAACGGAAATTAAGATTATAACTCACGAGATCGTGACATGTGTAAAAAATGAAAAATTACAATGTAATAATATAATCTTTCCTATAAGACAAAATAACAAAAAAGAAAAGAAAAATAATTTGTGTTTAATTTAAATAAAAACTAATAAAATAAAATAAAATAAAGTAAGAAACAAAATAGAAACTACAAAATCAAAAAAAAAATGTAAACTATAAAATTTATATAAGATTGATAATATATAAAATTAGATTAACAACAGTTTCTTATCATGTTTGATAATTGTTTTATAAGAAATAAATGAAAAAAATATAAACTTTAAATTAAGAGTTGACATTTATTTTTGGAAATCTCTCATTCATATAGAAGGAATATTTACCATGTTTATGGGTAATATGAATTAGTTTCGAATTTTCTTAATTGTGAATTACAAAACATAATTTCTAGATAACTAAACATGACTCTTAATTTATAATCTAATTATACAGGTCATATTTACGCGAGTTATAAATTTAAAAATCAAAAATAGTTTATCTTTTACCCCCGTATCACGCGTGACCTAATCTAGTTACTAAAATTGATGCTATATGCCTCTAAGGGTATTGATTTTGCCTACTTAATTGTCTTCTTGATCAAAGTTATGCTCTGATGGAATAAAAAACAAAAAAAGAATGACATGAGAAAGAATTCACACATGGATTAAAAAAGACGACTACAATGAAGAAAAAATGACTGTGTAAACCAATATTCTCATATATAAAAGGATGATTTGCCATAATAACCTTATAAATATTGAAAATAGCTAAAATAACTTAGTAAGATATTTTAAGATTTCCATAGAATATTTTTACTATATTACCCTTCAACATATCATTAATTTTCTTTGTTTGCCACATAAATACTATGAATAAAATTTTAAAATAAATAATCAACTAATTATTTGCCACAAAAATATCATTAATTTTCTTTTTTATAAGGAAATGAAATCATTTTCAAACAAAATAAAGATCTGCTTCAACATCCTTGGAAATAAAGATCATTTTCAAAATAAAAATCATTTTCAAATCATTCTTGCAAATATGACACTCTCTTCTCAACGATATTTGCAAGGATTTCCATTTTCAAATATGACACTCTCTTTACTCATTTTCTTTACTCTTTATTCTCTTCTCAACGATACTCATTTCCATTTTCATTTCTTTGCATGTATGATTAACCATAGAATATTTTAAGATTTCCATAGACAAATAAAGATATTTTAAGATATTTTTAAACAAAATAATAATGATAGCAATCAATTAGTGTTTTAAAAAGGAAAACTTTTTTTTTTTTAAAGTAAACGTTGGTTTCACTAAAACTAGAACCATTGTCATCAAACACATTCATCTTTAAATCCATCTTTTATTATCAGCTCGTAAATCTTCAAAACAAATTCCTATTCTAGACAATTAAAATCTGTACAATTCTTCCAAAATCCGAGAAACCATCACTAAACTATAATCGGTAAAATATTTTGTCTTTTATCTTTGTTTTGTTTTTGATTATGATTTATACAGACTTAAGTTTTGTTGATTTGTGAGCTAAACTTACAATAACGTCTTTGATTGTGTAGATTTATTCAATTAAAAACTTATTCGCTGTGGTGAAAGACAAAGGAAATCACACCCTCAATTGTTATGATTCGATATTCATGGAGATGCATGTATTTTCTCAAAAACATTCAATCTCATATTCATCTATTTTTTAGTCGATTATGCGATTTTTGGTGAAGTTTTCAATTTGTATGTCTGCCATTATTGTGGTAGAGTCTGCCAATTTATGGCAAACTATACGAAAGTCTTCCAAACATAACGGCAGACTTAGAATTCAATCTGCTAGTCTGCCATTTTTTGGCAGAGTCTGCTATTTTTGGCAGACTTTGTTAGAGTATTCCAAATTTAACGGCAGACAAAAAATTTAGTCTGCAAGTCTGCCATTATTTCGGTAGAGTCTGCCAATTTATGGCAGACTATACGAAAGTCTTCCAAACTTAACGGCAGACTTAGAATTCAATCTGGTAGTCTGCCATTTTTTTGGCAGAGTCTGCCATTTTTTGTTAGACTCTTCAGAATTTTGGCAGACTTTGTGAGAGTCTTCCAAATTTAACGGCAGCCAAAAAAATTAGTCTGCAAGTCTGCCATTATTTCGGTAGAGTCTGCCAATTTATGGCAGACTATACGAAAGTCTTCCAAACTTAGCGGCAGACTTAGAATACAATCTGCTAGTCTGCCATTTTTTGCAGACTTTGTGAGAGTCTTCCAAATTTAACGGCAGACAAAAAATTTAGTCTGCAAGTCTGCCATTATTTCGGTAGAGTCTGCCAATTTATGGCAGACTATACGAAAGTCTTCCAAACTTAACGGCAGACTTAGAATTCAATCTGCTAGTCTGCCATTTTTTGCAAGACTCTTCAAAATTTTGGCAGACTTTGTGAGAGTCTTCCAAATTTAACGGCCGGCAAAATTTTAGTCTGCAAGTCTGCCATTATTCCAGTAGAGTCTGCCAATTTATGGCAGACTATACGAAAGTCTTCCAAACTTAACGGCAGACTTAGAATACAATCTGCTAGTCTGCCATTTTTTGGCAGAGTCTTCAGAATTTTGGCAGACTTTGTGAGAGTCTTCCATATTTAACGGCAGACAAAAAATTTAGTCTGCAAGTCTGCCATTATTTCGATAGAGTCTGCCAATTTATGGTAGACTATACGAAAGTCTTCCAAACTTAACGGTAGACTTATAATTCAATATGTTAGTCTGCCATTTTTTGGCAGAGTCTTCACAATTTTGGCAGACTTTGTGAGAGTCTTCCATATTTAACGGCAGACAAAAAATTTAGTCTGCAAGTCTGCCATTATTTCGGTAGAGTCTGCCAATTTATTGCAGACTATACGAAAGTCTTCCAAACTAAACGGCAGACTTAGAATTCAATCTGCTAGTCTGCCATTTTTTTGGCAGAGTCTACCATTTTTTGCTAGACTCTTCAGAAATTTGGCATATTTTGTGAGAGTCTTCCAAATTTAACGGCATAAAAAATTTAGTCTGCAAGTTTGCCATTATTCCAGTAGAGTCTGTCAATTTATTGCAAATTATACGAAAGTCTTCCAAACTTAACGGCATACTTAGAATTCAATATGCTAGTCTGCCATTATTTTGGCAGAGTCTGTCATTTTTTGCCAGACTCTTCAAAATTTTGGCAAACTTTGTGAGAGACTGAGAGTCTTCCAAATTAAACGGTAGACATAAAATTTCAGTTTAACAGTTATTTAAAATAATAATTTCGTGTTTTGCTATGCATGTTTCGTTTTGCTAATAAAATATTATTATTTTGCAGGAAATTGAGGAAGAAGAAGAAAAAGTGGTACCATTGATGGATGTGCTGAAGATGAAGAAAAAAGTGGTACAATTGATGGGTGTGTTGAAAATGAGGAAAAAAGTGGTACCATCGATGAATGTGGTGAAGATGAGGCAAGTACAACATATGGATTTCGTGAAGAATATGAGGTCCAAAGCGGTTATGTTGATGGTAATTATGGATCCTCTTCAGATGAAGATGAAAAACAAAGTGGTTATATTGTTGGTAATTATGGATCTTCGCCAGATATATCTTTCCATGGAGAGTTTGATGAGCAATTGACGGGGGCCCTAGAAATTACTCAAAATTCTATGCAGACCCTAGAGAGTATTAGGGTCGGAGAGTTATACAACAGCAAAGCAGAGTTACAGCGTAAGTTGCGTATGATCACGTTTAGAAGAGAAAAGCACTTAAACTAAAGCACGTTTAAGCACTTAGGAATCGAAATTTAGATGCAATTTACCTAACCCACCAAATCCCAAATAATAATAGCACTTAAACTAAAGCACGTTCTTTAAGGTTTGGATAAATAGAGAAGAATGTTGTTCCAAAAACAAAGTATACAATCATAAAACATCTAAATAAAAAATAGCAAATTCTACAAAACGTAAGCCAAGCAGACAACCATTAATTTGTACAAAAATCAGCAAGGGAAACAAATCCCTAAATCAAACCAGAAAACAAAAGCTCATAGGAATCTAGAAAAACCAACTATAAACTGTGATTTTTAACAGCAGCAAAAAAAAAACTATAAATTGTGAAAATAACTAAAACCCCAAAATTTCACATACCTCATCATCAACTAAGATAGCATCGATATTGATGTTACGTTTTGTTGATTTACCATTGAACTTCAGAAGAGGAAAACTCTCAGCATTAGATGGATGACCAATCTGTGATCCGAAACTTGTAACAGCATTGTAAGCCCATATCTGAAGCACTTGAATAAATCCGTGTATTGTGTAAGAATCTGCCCCCAAGTCTATACTCTTCACAGATTCAATCAGATTCTTGAAAGTTAATCTGCCCCAAGGATAATTCTCAAACTTTACTAAATCGAAAACCATACGAACAAGTGATGAAGGAAGCTTCGTCTTCCCATCGTTGTCTTCCCATCGTTGCCTACTATGACAATTGCTAAAATGGACAGGTATGCAAAGCGAATTTTGTCTTCCCTGTTTACAACATCTTTACACACCTCTTTCAATTGAATCTTGCTTGGATTCTTATCTGCTTTGACTTTCATCTTTTCCCATAAGTCTTTATGCACATTGCCTTCCACAAAATCATTAGTCTTAGGAAAAGGTTCACAGTTCAAACTAGTTATGTTTTGAAACTCTGACAGAGAGAACCGAGCAGGTCTACTACCAAACAAGCACCAAATCTCATACTTTTTATTGCAAACAAGTTGTTTGACAAGAAGGTATTCGACAAGCTTGGATGACCAAATGAACTTTTTTTCAACAAACCGTACAATGACCCCCAAAGGCGAAGCACGGATGTAGTCCCACACCTCATTTCCAACAGCTATTGCCACCTCTTCCAAAAAACTAGTCTTGCTATGGTAATTGATGCTTTTGCCAGGCTCCGGTTCACAACCGAGTGAATATAATCGCAAGGGAAATCCCAAATCCACATTTGTTTGAATCGACATCCTAAAAAAATGCATGAATCAATATATAAAAATGTATAGAGAAAATATAAACACACTTAATTCAGAGACTGTAAAATCAGCACATATTTTTTCGTTAAACCAAAATATATTTGGGCAAATGAAACATTTTAAACATTTTAAATAAAAGATGTAATAATCTCTTAAGATTCGATTAAACATGGGATGATTGTGTCTCGATTGTGAATGCAAACTCGGATATAAAGATGAAGAATATCTATAGTGGACCTGAACATGGAATCATGTACATCATCAAATTTCTAGATAACATCTGTTTCAAATCAAATTATAATTCTTTGGGATTTCTTTCAGAATTGGAAGTCTTTGTAATAATAACTCAACAGCCATTGGAACATCTTGGTAATAATAACTCTCGCATCAATTTTGAAACATAACAGATAACGTTGGAATCAAAACATAGCAGATAATAAAGAAAAAAGCTTCAATCAATTACTCTTATAAACTTCTATGTGAAACATAGCAGATAACGTTGTGTTGGACACCCGCATCAATTTTTTCCATTGTTTCACATTCGAACAGGGAGGTTCTGGTTACGTTCAAGGTGATCGATTCACAAACGTAGAGATGCAAGATGAAAACGAAAGATAGTTCTTAATGAAAGCGAATTAGACATCATGTTACCTTAGGGATGGGATGATTCCGGCGATGATAAGAAACACCGACAGTAAAGCTGACAGCTAATAACGGACAAATCCAGAGGCGAGACCGGCGATTCCGACGAAACGTTCACGATTCCGGTCCAACGAAAACACGGCTCCAACTATGATAGGAAACTCTTCGACGGCGACAACGTTTGGGTGAAGAAAAAAAAAGCAAAAGAGTTAGTTACTTAGGGTAAAAGAATAATGAATGAAATCTAAATTTCCTATTTTGATTACTGTTAATTAAAATAAAAAAATTTGCTTTTTATCTGCATTAATTAAATAATTAGTTATTATATTTTGTAAAAATGAATTTAACATAATTATAAAAGTGTAATTTGGGAATTATATAATTTGTTAAGTGATTAGTAGGTTATGTGAGCAATAACAAATATAATGAGTTATTCTAGTTATTCCAACAAAAAAATGGGTTATTTTGGGTAAATCTTTCTATATAAAATAATGTTTGTTACTTCAATATTATTTGCAATGACCCCTAAGTATGAGAATTAAATCCTCATCGCTTAGGTTTATGATCTCATTGAAGAACCATTGAAAATTTACCACAACCAATATGTCACCATACATAATTCTTGCTTCTATCTTTCCAATGTAAAATTTACAAAAAATATATTTACTTTGTCGGTTTTAATTTTGTTATTATAATTTTGTTTCAAAGTTCATATCATATCCATATATTGTTTGGCTTCAAAATTGATTTTTTTTCATAGATATGAGAGCAAGAGTTGTGTTTATTACATTGCTTTTCGATTTGTAGATTAAATTAAATTTTTGAATTGATTAAAATAGTTAAGGAAGGAAAATAATGTTTGACTTTTTTGTTTTTTTGTTTGTTTGTTGTTTTTATAGAAAACATATATAACGAGAATGAAAATGGTTATGATAAAAAAACTTATTCACTCTGATTGGAAGAAGTAAGATACAATCATTGAAAAATCATTTAAAAGTTATTACAACCAATATGCTATCAGACAAAAGTCTGGTCATTACATCTTCAAAAAAAAACTGACAAAAAATTGTCGATCTTTGTGATTTTAAATTAGTTTCAAAATTCATTTCATATTCATTTATTGTCTTAATTTCAAAATTAAAGTTATCATGAATGTGAAAGCAAAAGTTGTGTTTATTAGTTTTTTTCAATTTAGTAGATTAAATCAGAAATTTGTATTGGTTAAATTAGCTAAGGAAAGAGAATAACTTTGTAACAATTTTGTTGTTTGCATAGAAAATATATACAACGAAGATGAAACTGGAAATGATTAAAAAAACTTATTTTCTTGATTTAAAGAAGTGATGTATAATGTTTTATCTTCGTGTCAATATTATGGTTATTAAAATAGCATTTGATTACTTTGTTATATTTTTAGTTGACTTTGATATACTAACTTATAAATGTTCGACCATATAATACGTTTTTCAAACGGGACATATATAGATTCAAAACAAGACCGTTGAAACCTCACAAACTATATATAATTACTGAGATTAGAACTTCAATATTTTTAATATATATTATTACAATCACCATTATACATAAAATAATATCTCAATAAATATAATTGTTCGCATATGATTTTTATCAAAATAGTATTAAAAACAATGCCCACGCGTAGCGTAAATGCAAAACCTAGTTTACTATATAAAATATGGCTAACTCTCTCCAGCTGAGCGCCACGTCGGCACTGGAGAGAACGCCACATGACATTTCCATTAAATATAAAATTTTACAAAATTGTAAAAATATCAAACCTTTTTTCTCCTGTCGTATTTTTTATCGGTTTCTCTCCCCATCTTTTTTTGGAACCTTTCATCTCCCCATCTTCATCAAGTCATAACGCTTAATCTATTTTTATTGATTATTTTCTTCCTAGATTGAATGTTATTGCAAGTGGCATACTATCCCAAACCAAATTAGAAATCACTTCCAGTAACAGCGTACACAAAAAAATGATTTAGTTTGTTCAGAAATCTTTACAATTTTAGTTCTATTTAACAGTTTTATGACCTGAAGTAGTTTTAAATGTAATAAATTTCAAAATTGGTCGGCGAAGAAAATGAGGTTTCTTAGAATTCTTGGTTGTATAATTGGATATTCATCTTTGGTTTTCTAAGTTGGGATACAGATGATTACAAATTTGAAAATTGTCATGGAACCCTGTGCAAAGGCTGAAAATAAGGTGGAGTTTGAGAGCTAAACGAGGAATGGGAAAGGAGAGGTGAGCAACTCTATACAGGTTCTTTTACTCTTATGGTTTTTCCTTCTCTAGGTGATTTGTATTTAGTTTTTCCTAAACTCATGTGATTCTGCTGTAAGATTTTGATAAGCCATTACAAGTCTATCATAGAAAGAAAAAAGTTTTTGCGGGAAAAGAAACAAAGCTGAAACAATAAAAGGATATTTTCCATTTAGCGGTTTTTCTAATTCTTTTTATATACTATAGTTTGTCAAATTCTTATAAATACTTTTATAACTTGAATTGTGTAGAGACCTAGGTCTTGAGGCGATCACGAGATCGTGAGAGAGGGTTGATCGATACTCAGATTTGCTGAGTATTCCGATATCCCTTGAGACTCAATTCAGTTTGTAATTGTTTTGCTATTTATAATAATACGAGAATAATTCAAGAGAGAATATACATGGGTGCAATTCATAGAATTTGTATCTTCCCTCTTAACAATTGGTGCGTTTGTGAGCTCGATCGAAGCATCGCAGATGGGAATCGTGGAGGTTCCGGTGTTTACTGGCATCAATTTCAATTTGCGACCATGTATCGCATGGATTGACCAATATTTCGCTCGAGATGAATTCACAGATTTGCAAAAATTGGCGATGGCTCATGGATTTATAGGAGGAGAAGCAGAATCGTATATCAATCAGTGAAAATGAGTGTTGCCTGTCCAAAATTGGGAAAAACTCAAGGAGGCTTTGTGGATGAGATTTGGTAACGAGGATGATCCAGAGTGGATCGAGGCACGTGCCAATAATCAACGAAAATTACGGAATTGCTTCGACCGTCTGCATAATCAATATTCATCAAATCAGATATCACTTTCGACAATTGCGCCTGATCAGAATCTTCATCAATTAGGTTATCGGAGAATCTCTACGGTCTTGGAACATAGTGATAGCGCATTAAAGAAAAGTGAGCTACTTGTTTTCGATGGACACATGCCTTATAGCTGGATTTGTAGAGTTGAAAGAATTTTCAGAGTTGGTCAGTTTGGTGAGAAGAATAAAATGGGATTGGTATTTCTGAGCTTGGACGTATCTATGTTGAACTGGTATAAGGAGGAAATGGCTAAAGAGGCATTCACGAATTGGTCAGATTTTAAGAACATAATGTTAGCTCGATTTTCACCAGACAAGACGACATCAGACAAGAGTGATTTTCAATCCGAAATAATGATCACGAAGGAAACAGTTCCTGAGATTATTCATGAGACAAAATTGGTGCAAAAGGTGGATTCACCAATTATGGCAAAACTTCAAAAAAATCAGGTGACTATGTTTCAATTGTGCCAAACACATGCTGCATTGACAATTTGGCTTCATCGGAGGAGACAAATTTGATGCCATCTATGCTCACCAATGTGGTTAAAGTCGAGGAAAAGATAAAGTTGTCTCAGAATGGGACAAGTATTTCGAATCATAATGGTGACAATATGTCTTCTTGGGAAGATCAATTCAACACTAAGAAGAAGGTGAGAAAGTGCTTTAAATCATGGACATGTAAGTTCACACTTGGGAAAGAGAAAAAATAGAGACTATACTTTCTATTTCTGCATTTAATAAAGCTGAGGAAACTTGGGATGGATAGATTAAGCAAGAGAAACGTGAAACAACTTTTAAAGTCCTGGAGATTTAAATACAAAAGGGGACATAACCAAACGTTTTTGAAGCCTGGGACAACGCAACAACTGTTGTAACAGAGCTTGTTTAGGGAGCAAATTATAGATGTTGTTGGTCAACAAGATTATGTGGAAGAGTATGAGTATGTAGTTTATGAGCTGTGGATGAAGCAATTATCTTGCCTTGACAATTTTACTGTGTGGCATTGTTGGAGGCATAAAGAACTACAAATTAATTAGAACCAATTGCATGTTCTTTTCTTGTGGAATGGTAGTATCACAATAGAGGCGGGATATATTGTTTTTGCAGTTGATCCAACGGTAAATCTGCAACTGCAATTTTCTAAACCACATTATGTTACAAGAAGAAAAATGAAGCTGACAACAGAGTATTATAGGCTTTCTACAGTTTGTGAACATGCTGATTATGTCGCTTATAGGCTGGAGCTTCCCTCACACATTAAGTTTTACTTTATGTTTCGTGTCTCCCAGTTACAAAGGCTACTTGGAGATGGTCCTAACGTGCATGCTCTCTTACAGTTTCAATTTAATCATGAAATTGCATTGAAGAAGAAGGAGAAGTTGTTGGCATTTGTGAGACATGAGCTGGATGTAGTTCACAATGGGAACGGAGCTAACTCAAGTCGTGCTATTCTATTTGGCAAAGATATTTTATGTTTTCAGTGGAGACAAGACTCAAGAGGAATGGCACATCTTTTATGTGGATACGTGAAGTTCTCCATGCAACACAAATGGAAATCAAAGCTACTACAACCATTTTTTTAATTGGTTTGGAATTTCTAGTGAAGTGGTTGGGACAGCTTGAACATGACAATACTTGAGTTTTGGCTAAGGAATTTCAACAACAATTTTCTACCTTTCAGCTTGAGGACAAGCTTGTTGTTAAAGAAGGGGGTATTGATAAGCCGTTACAAGTCTATCATATAAAGAAGAAAGTTTATGCGGGAAAAAAACAAAGTTAGAACAATAAAATGATATTTTTTATTTAGCGGTTTTTCTAATTCTTTTTATATATGATAGTTTGTCAATTTCTTTTAGATACTTTTATAACTTGAATTGTTTAGAGACCTATGTATTGAGGCGATCACGAAATCGTGAGAGAGGGGTTGATCGATACTCAGATTTGCTATTCTGATATCCCTTGAGACTCAATTCAGTTTGTAATTATTTTGCTATTTATAATAATACGAGAATAATTCAAGAGAGAATATACATGGGTGCAATTCATAGAATTTGTATCTTCACACTTAACAGATTTCCTAGGGATAGAAACTGTCTAGATTAATGTTCTTTTTCCTAAACTCTATAATATTAGACAAGTATATTATAGAGTTTCAAGAGCTAGAATAGCTCTTTATGCAATTGAGTCTGCCATCACGTTGGATCCTCTCGGAATCAAACGAAACGAAATCATCGAAAACAACATGGCTAGAAGCCTAATATCCTGAAGGACTCGATGGAGTTCATTTGGGTCTTCATATGTGTTTAGCAACCCTCTCAGGTTTTGGCAATCAGAGAAGACATGGATCTTGCTTAGACCTCGAGTCTTTGCTTGGGAGAGGGCTATACGGATTGCCCATACTTCAGCCGACTAAATGGAGTCAAAAATCTATATGGAAACAGATCGCACGCTCAATTTATGTTTATAGTATGAAACCTTCAAACCATTCCACACCCGCTAGTCCGCCACTCCTTCAAATCCGTGTCCACATAAAAAAAAGACTACAAAAATTAGTGTTTTTCTTATCTTTGACTCTGGCAACCTGAGTTCAAACTAGGGCTGTGCAAAATAACTAGAATTGAAATACCCGAACCGGAATCATACTGAAATACTTGAACTGGAATCGAACTGAAATTGCCAAAATACCAATTGGATCCTACTTATTGATATCCATGGATATTGGGTAATACCCATAACCGAACCGAAAATATTTCGGGTACCCGAATACCCGAAATATAATTATATATCTAAAAATATTAAATATATATCAGATTTTTGGGTATATTTTTGGTATTATGGGTATATTTTATTTAGTTTTTTTTTTGTTTTCGGGTATATTTTTGGGTTTTCGGGTATATTTTAGGCATTTCGGGTAATAAATACCCGGAACCGACCCGGAACCGAAAGAGAACCGAAAAAGTTCGGGTATTTTTCAGTTCTGAAATCTTGGAACCGAACCGATCTGGAACCGACTGGTACCGAACTAGAACCGAACCAAAATCATTTCGGAACCGAATGGATCTTAAACCTCACTACCCGAAATACCCGGAACCGAATGGTTCCTATCCGGAACCGAATAGTTCCTATCCGGAACCAAAAATGCCCAGGCCTAGTTCAAACCCTTAAGTGACTCCATTTTTTTGTTTGTTGAAATGTAATATTAATTGATCAACAAAGGTATATGTACATAAGTGTTTGAAGGAAGATATTGAAAACAGAGCAACAAACTCGCGAAAACCAGAGCTAGAAACTAGACCTAAACAGCTAGCTCAAACGATTTGGGATTGATTGAACTTCACTCCATCTTTTAAGTATATCAATGTCTTCATCCCCCTGCGAAGGCCCAAGAGAGCAGAGGCGGAAACAAATGTCCTTGTCGATCAAATGCGTGAGGTGAAGGGCCGAATGGGAAGGGCGTTGGTGTTGACGTCCATTTCTTTCTTGCCAGATCCTGTAGATTGATGTCGAGAGAGCAAAGCGGGCTAAGATGGAGTCCGACTTGTTTCTCGTGCATCTCAATACAGTTCTCGTGGTAATTCTCCAGTCCGAATTCGTTCGTCTTGAAAAAAAGACCCGAACACAACCAATTCCAAATTGTGAAAGAGTACGGGCAAGCAAAAAAAATGGTCCCTCGACTCGTTTAGTCCGCATAGCAAACATGATTGAGCCTGCCCCCACTGTCTCATCCGAACTCATGTTGCCATCCTATCCCTCGTAGCCAGCCAAGTGATGAATCCATAACGAGGGATCAATTGAGGGAACCAAACCAATTTACTCTACCACATAAACTGACCAGGCCCTCGCAACTGTTCCCACGTTGCTTTGCTGGAAAAGTTCTCCTTGAATTCGGTTTGATTATGACGCCAAAGAACAACATCCTGTCCAGACGTAGCACTTGGCACCAGCAACGACGTTATGCATCTTATCATCTCACTAAGGTTTTGGTTTCGACAGCGTCGAAGATTCCACATGTTATCCTGCACAGCAACAGCGACAAAAGCCTGACGAGCAACCCCCATAATGCGTGTGCCAGCCTCCCCCGCGACATCCATGAGCCGACCCCTTTTAAGCCAATTATCGAACCAAAAATACGTAGATTCCCCATTACGAACTTCGTGGCGGATAAAAGCGGTAGCCATTGGTCTTAGCTTGAGCAATTTTTTCCAGATCCATGATCCCCGAGAACTCGATTTTGCGTCCCAAAAGGAGGAGTTTCTAGGAAGGTATTGATGCGTCCATGCCACCCAAAGAGAGCTCGCCTTTTCGAATAATCTCCATATGAGTTTCAGAGAGAAAACCCGAGAGGTGTCATACTATTTTCGAATACCCAAACCTCATTCTTTCTTTGGCTTACATACATCCGCCCATACTACTTTAGCCCGAGTAAAGATATGTGGAGAACCTGACCAAAGAAACGCCGAGCACAGACTCTCTATCGTAATGAAACAACGCTTCGGGAGCCGAAAACCAGAACACCATAAATTTGCGATGCGAGCAATGACTCATTGGATTAACTGAAGCCGCCCGACGAAAGATAAAGACTTACAAGACCATGAAGTGAACCGGCTGCGAATCTTATCAATTAATGGTTCGTAGTCCAAGCGAGTCATGCTCTTTGTCGTGAGCGGTAGTCCAAGGTACCTGATAGGTAATTTCTCCAAAGGAAATACAAGATCGAGGGCGTTTTGACGGAAAGACGGCAAGACACGCCCGGCCACAAAGAGAGAAGATTTAGAAGCATTGATCGCAATGCCTGATTGGCACTCGAAATCCATGAGCACTTCCATTACACCCCGAAGCGAACCTGCAGATCTGTCCATAAAAATTAGCATATCGTCAGCAAAAGTAAGGTGTGTCACCTTAAGCTCTCGGCACCATGGGTGGTACCCTATTTGCCTCTCTGCTGCCGCTTTATTCAACATGAGTGAGAGAACGTTTATCACAATGAAAAAGAGATAAGGTGAGAGCGAGCATCCTTGTCGAAGGCCCTGCTTACTTGTGAAAAATCCCTCTAGGTCCCTATTTACATTGATCGAGAAAGACGCCGACGATATACAACTTCTTATCCACATAACAAATATTTCCAGGAATCCCATAACGTGGAGAGTGGACAGAATAAACTCCCAACGAACTGTATCAAAAGCCTTTGCGATGTCCAATTTTAAGGTGCATCTAGGAGATATGGAGTCTTTGTGATAATCCTTGACAAGCTCCATTGCTAGAAGCACATTTTTCAGCAATAATCGACCCTTAATGAACGCACTTTGGTTAGGAACCATTCCGTCAGGGAGCACATATTTGAGACGATTTGCAATAATTTTCAAGATGACTTTGTATATAAGATTGCAGCAAGCTATGGGACGGAAGTCTCGGATACTTTGAGCATCGATCTTCTTTGGTGCGAGGCAAAGCATGGTAGCGTTTACACCTGACGGCATGAATCCATAGATGAAGAAGGATTGGACAGGGACTACAAAATCCGGACCAACGATAGGCCACGCTGCTATAAAGAACTCTGCCGTGAAGCCATCGGGCCTGGTGTCTTATTTTTTGGCATAGAGAGTAGAACTTGTTTGATTTCTGTTTCTGTCACGTCACTCACCAACATGTCCGCCTTCTCCGGTGGACAGCGATACAGGATCAGAGAATCAAGAGTGTCCACAGTGAACATTGGGTCCTGAGAACTTTGTGCTTGGAGAAAAGATTTGAAGTAACTCACTGCCTCTGCTTTAATCTCATGAAGCTCTTTAAGGATCGTCTCGTTCTTTGTTACCAGCCTCTTGATTGAGTTTTTTGCCTTTCTAGTCTGCGTGATGCGGTGATAAAATGCAGTATTTTGATCGCCAAAACGCATCCATGAAATCCTTGATTTTTGTCCAAAAAACTGTTCCTCTATGCCGGCAAAGTAATTCCAGTTTTCTGACGCCTCTGTAGCCGCCGCAATGTTCTCCGCCGTGGGCGAGAGCAAGACCATATTTTGTTTCTCGCACAAAGAATCAAACGTATCTTTTGTTTTCCTAGTGATGTCCCCATATATGTCTTTATGAAGCGCACGAAGAGGCGATTTCAAAGTCTTTAGCTTACGATGAAACCGATGCAACGCGGATCTAGAATGAAACAGAGGGATCGCAGCGTCCCAAATTTGAGAAACAGAGTCAAGAAACCTCGGATGTTCTGTCATATAATTGAAAAACTAGAAATGACGGCGCTTCTCCGATGTATGGCTTTCCAGATGAACAAGACATCTAACATGATCTGAAATTCCATTTGTCTCAAACACTGCGTAGGATTGCGGAAATTGAGTATTCCAAGGCCCATTGACTAACGCTCTATCAAGTTTTTTTACGATTGGGTCTAGTTCCCTTTGATTCCACCAGGTGTATTTAGGACCCACATATCCCAAGTCCATGAGCTCACACTCTGCCACAAGCATTTGGAAGTCACGCATACCCGAATGATCATGGAGAGCTTCAAGCGCCCCCGAGTGCCCTCCCGATGCAAGAGTTTCATTAAAATCACCCAACACGATCCACATCGTGTTCCCATCAACAAATGTATCGCGGATCTGCTGCAATTCCTCCTATAGGATTATTCGCTCCTGTCAAAAATTTGAGGCGTAGACACATGAGCACACAAAGCTCACATCCGATGGCCAATAAACTGAAACTGTGATGACTTGAGGGCTTTTGAAAAGAAGAGTGACTGTTACTTCATCCGACTAGACGAACCAGATTCGTCCTAGGCGATTATAATCGTAATTTGTAATAGCGTTCCATCCCGGAAAAACGCTATCGAGAATATTTGGACAGTTTTCTTCTTGAACACGGGTTTTGAGAAGACAACCGAAAGCAGGATTTGATTGACGGATCCTTGCCGATGACTCCATTTGTTTTTATTTAGTCGTTTTCTCATATATTATGCATTCGGTAAAAAAAACAATTGGATCTTATAATCTAAGTCTAATATTATGAACTTATGATTAAAAACAAGGAGAGGTAGTACCTGCTCACTTTTTAAAAATATCATTTTAAGTATGACGGTATATTTTATAATCTAAGACATTGATTGGTAGAGCATTTAAAAAGGCATTTAGAAGCTGCAGATGCTCTGCAAATGCTCGTCCCTCTATACTTTCATATGAAGCTTTTGGTAGAGTATTAACTTATAAAATATCAAAAAATTAAAATAATTTTATATAACTAATTTATTTTGTTAAAAAATATCAAAATATGTTTATATTAAAGTGTAAATTTTATACATTTAAAACTAATATTTACTATTATTTTAAAAGAAATAAAAAGAAAAAAACTCTTTAACGAGGACTAGATTTTTACCCCGTGCATAGATGAGAAGTAATTTTTAATGTTGGCGTTGATGATTTTTTTAATGAGATATATAATTAGATACAAAGAACTATTGATATAAACATTAAAAATATGTAACTAAATAATTTTTAAAATATGATAATACTTTAATTATCATATTTTACTGTGCACGTAATTTATTGTAACCGCTAAATTAGTTTACTAAGTTTTTTTATTATATTTAGAAGTATATATGTTTGAAATATTGTTGATGGCTTGTGGTTTATTTCTTGCTATATTTATTGTTTTTCTGTGTGATATTTTGAAGATTTTTATTTTATTTTAACAATGAGATTTTATAAACTTTTACTGTTTTTTTTTTAATTTCTAATTTATTCAATCAAAGTTTAACACTTTTAATAAACCAATAAATGTGGTCTACAAATAACAAATCAAATAATTAACAAAGTAAGTGTAAATGTTAAGACATCAAGCTCTAAAAACTAAACAACTATAGTCAACGACATTTGTAAAAAACAATGTATCAAGCTCTAAAAAAAAAGAGCAACGTTTAGCTAATCAATGCAAGCATAACCATAGACAGGAGTTAAAAAATCTTTAGACTTTACCAATTCAAACATAAAAAGCAAAGAGTTGGTTGGACGATAAATTTTTTTTTTTCTGACCAAATGGACGACAAGTTATTAATGACATCTGAATAGATCTTGAGTAATTTTTTAATCAATAAACCCACCATAAATTGACATTGATCCAAACTATCCGGCCGAAGATCTATATATATCCTACTTTAAATTGATCACTGCTAGCTGTCCATATTATAAAAAGAAAAAACTATTAAATTTCAGAGGAAACAAGAATTAAAAAGTAATGTAGTAGATCAATTTTAAATTTCAACAAATAATTACACGAGAAAAGAGACCATTAACAAAGTAATCTGACATGATATTTTATGTCGATAAGGTAATACCAACTGATGGATATCACATGATTAAAAAAAAAAAATTAGAAATTGACACATTGAACTTAAAATGATCCCCTTAAGATTTATTAGACTTTTGTCACTTTTTGACAAACATAATTATTTTTTATAATTAAAAATAAATACTTATAAATTTTGAAAAAATCCAAAAATATCAAAAAAAGAAAAACAAATATATTCGGTAACTATTTTAAGAAAGATTTTGATTTTAAAAATAGTAATTTACCTTAACTACGAAACGTAGAATATTTATTCTACAAACGTAGAATTTGTTTTCTATTGTTTCCTCTCTAATCTACGAAAGGTAGATTCAACATTCTATTAATTGTTCTGCCTTCTACGGGACATCTAGAATACGGTTTCTACAACTTGTTATGTATTATATAGATTTTGGATTACGTATTTTACATTTAACATTATATTCTACTTTATAGAGAATATAAGTTCTGTAACTATGTCTTTGTTCTATGGAATGTAGATTAAGTAGTTAACAAAATCTGAGTAAATCTAGGATCATGGGTTATCCAAAAAACTGAAAATCTTTTTAAAATTTTTGTTTCCCATTTTTCCTATACGCTTTATCCTTTTTTCTTTTTTTTGTTTTTTTTTCAATCGATTTTTTATTCTTTTTCTTCTCTTCATCGACTTCTTTTTGTTCCCTTTGCTTCTCTTCATCGACGACAGAGGTGTAACGATTTTTTTTAAAAAAAATCTTCTCTTAACGTTGTTTACTCTATCACAAAGATGATGCATAAATATGTATCAACTGGTGTATGGAAGAGGTCGGATAAGGGCTTGGTTTTTGTTGTTGATGAAGGCAAAAGAGGTAGATTACTAACTTTGGAATCAACTACTACTCTTGAAGAGTTAAAAACGATGGTTTTGGAGGACTTTGGAATAGTCAATCAGAATGTCGAGTTTAGTTATCTACCGAGCGATTTGATTGAATCTCCCCCAGTTATTATCGTCAATGATCGTCAACTGAAAAAAATTGTTGGGTATGCAAGGAAGAATACCTCAATAAATTTGTGTGTCACATTTACAGTTGAGCGACGAGAGAATACAATCAACATTGATTTGAATAAAGAGCCGTCTGATCCTACTAGTAGTCAAGATGATGCTAAGTTGCCTGAAAAATTTGTAAAAGTTGTGCAAATGCAGCGGAAAGATGCTTTGGAAAACAATGTCCGCAACGTTGACATTGAGGGCGATATTGGTGATGCTGGGCTTGTTTTTGAAGACAAAGAAGATAGTGAAAAGGCAGTTCCAATTTCAGTGACGGATGCTGTAAAGAAGGACCAAATTTTTAGAAGCAAAAATCTTCTTAAGGCAGCTCTGGAAATTTGTGCAATGAAGTATAACTTTGACTACACGGTTGAAAAATCAACAAAACAATGGTGGTACATACACTGCAAGGATAACGAATGCAATTGGCGTGTTCGTGCTGAGAGTTTAGAGGGGTCTACGTATTTCAAGATCAATAAGTATGTGGATGAACATACATGGGCTCCTTCCATGAAAAAAAATAATGGCAGGACTGCTTCAGCGAAAACAATTGGCAGTCTAGTAATGCATAAGTACGAGGGTGTCAAGGAAGAGCCTAAAGCGAGAGAAATCATACAGATTATGCGTATGGAGCATGGATGTGAGATCTCTTATACCCATGCATGGGAGGCTCGTGAGTATGCAGTTAACACTATCAGAGGTATTCCAGAGAAAAGTTATGGTAAAATCTCAAAATACTTGCACATGTTGAAAGAAGCTAATCCGGGTACACATACACATTACGAGACTGATTGTGATGGTATATTCAAATATCTATTTATATCTTTTGGCCAATCAGTTAGAGGATTCCACAAAGCCATTCGTAGGGTCATTGTTCTTGACTGTACGTTTTTAAAGAACAAATACAAAGGAGTTCTGCTTGGTGCTACAGCTTTAGATGGTAACTCTAACTTGTATCCAATTGCAATTGGGGTTGTTGACTCAGAGAACGACCGGTCATGGGAGTGATTTTTAATGCAACTTAAGGTTGTAATTGCAGACGAGCAAGGTTTGGCTTTTGTGTCAGATAGAAATACTTCTGTTACTAAATCACTTGACAAAGTGTACCCGCATTCTTCTCATGGAATATGCATGCACCATTTGTTGAATAATGTGGTAACATATTTCAAGACAAAGGGTTTGACTGCGATGATTGAAAAGGCTTCAAAAGAGTATAGGGTTCCCGATTTTGAGAAGAGTTTCAACGATATTTGCAGAATTAGTCCGCTTGTTGGAAAATATCTACGAGACGCTAATGTCAGAAAATGGGCTCGTTGCAAATTTATTGGATTCAGGTATGACGTTAGAACCAATAACCCCGCTGAATCGTTAAATTCTGCATTGCGAACACCTAGAGAGTTTCCAGTAATTCCTTTGTTGGACAGCATAAGACAAATGTTAACCCGATGGTTTTATGAGCGTCGAAGATTAAGCTCGAAGCATAAGCATCCTTTAACCATTGAGGTTGAGAAAAAGATTCGTAGAAGGACTGAAAAGAGTAAAATATTTATTGTTTATCCAGTTAATCAGAATCAATTTCTAGTTAGAGGCGACATATTTGACTGTCTTGTTGATTTGGAGAGAAGAACGTGTTCATTTGGGAAGTACACCTTGTTAAAAATTCCTTGCAGACACGCCATTAAAGCTGGTTTTTCTGTGGAAAAGGAACCACACACGCTCACCGATGAAAGGTACAATACTGCTATATCTCTTACGATTCATATTTGCCATCTATGATGTTAATAATTTCAGATAAAATTTACGAATAGGTATACCACTGCCGCATGGAGAACGGTTTATGACGAATCCATTAATCCAATAGGTGTTCCTGAGGACGCATGGTGTGTCCCAATGGAGGTTGAACAAGCCAAAGTACTCCCACCAGAATCAAGAAGAGCAGCTGGTAGACGTAGAAAACGAAGATACGAATCGGTAGAAGACAAAATACGTTTCTCACAAGAATCACAATCGTCTAAGAAGCACAAGTGTAGTCGGTGTGGTATGCAAGGTCATAAGAGAGGGACATGTGACTTACCAATATAGGCGTTACTTATATCTGTTTTAATTTGATTTGGTTTGCTTCTTATGTTCGTTTGAATTTTGTTGAAAAGACTTATATTTTGTTGAATGGTAGGTTCGGTTTTGGTTTAACGAGAGTTTCTCCTCAAGTTTTTTATTAACGAGGCTCTTCTTATGTTCGTTTGAAACGTTTTTGCAAAGACTTATATTTTGTTGAATGGTAGGTTATGTGTTGGTTTAATGAGAGGTTCTGTTTTTGTTTAACGAGGTTCTTTTTATGTTCGTTTGATTTTTTTTTTTTTTAAATACATATAGGGTCAAATAAATTAAATGTGTATGAAATATCGATTGAGGTGCTTAGCACCGCTCGTTACGTGTTACATCTCCTAACCTACATGTTTCGTGTTCGACTCCAACCCGGTATTTGGAAACCTTTTTTTTTTAGACACACGATGTTTTTCTTTTAAAACCAAACATCTAACCCTAAACCTCTCTTTATTATCTTCTCTCAAGGCCAGAGGTCAGTTCATGCGATTTGAGATTTCTAAAATTTCGTTTCTCGATTTTAATATGATTTGAGTGTTTAAGTTTCTGAGATTTATATGCTTTCGGATCTTCCATTTCTGGGTTTGATTTTGATTATGTTCGTTTAATATAGGAAAATGAGCTACACATCATCAGGTTCGACATCCTATTCACTTAGAGGGATTCCTAGAAAATATGGATGTGGGGAGAAAACCATTTTTTGTATAACAAATACAGCGAAAAATCCTGATCGGAAGTTCTATAAATGTGCTGCTGCAAAAAAGGTCAGAATTTCCTTATGACTATGCTTTGTGTTGTCTTGTGTTTTGGTCTAAGATTTAATATGTCTTGGTTAAATGGTGACTACGGACACATTATCAAATGGGCCAAAGAAGCTAAGATGGAAGAGTTCGATGTCCTTGCGGAGAATCAAACGCTGTTTGTTGAAGACTTGAACAAAATCCTAAATTCACAGAAGATTATGATGGAGAAGTTTGATAAGCTCGTGGAGAAGAACAAAAGGATCGACCATCAACTACGAGGTCTCAAAGGAACAATACATAAAATTGGATTTTTGTTGCAGTTGTAGGGGTTGGATGTCTGTGTTATGCTATTTTTTAGTCAAACTATGGCGTAGGGGTTTACCTTTTCATGTGGTTCTCTTCTTTGATACAAGACTCTATTTTGATTCTTATATGAGTTCTATTCCTCTTTTTTTGCAAAAAGCTGATTCTGATATGAGTTGTATGATTCTTGTTGTATTCGGATGAAAATACATGCTTTTGAAAGAGAAAAACATGATTATGAAAGATCAATAAGAAAACAAACCATTTTAAACCAAAATAATTGTTAATTTCTCTAAATTAAAAACTTAAATCTTAATGTAGTTTTATAACCTCAGACTCAGTACTCGGTAACGGCTCATACTTTGACATTTTCTCAATCAACATGGGATCGTTTGCTGTTTGCCAAATATCACATGCTATATTGCACCTGGCCTCCTTGATGTTCTCATCATCCAGCAGAGATATGTCTAGCCCAAGCACGTGACACTCGATGAATTTCAATGCGTACACTCCACAGTGACACTTAATCTTATTTAGCTTAGGCTTCATCGGCACATAAAAGACTGAATACTGTGTGAGGTTAATATATTTCCTGTCTTCTGCTGGTTGAACTACCTTCACAATCCGAGGGATCATAACTGCAAATTCTTCAACGTGCATGTTGCTTTTCACTCCTGAACAATCGAAGACTTCAATTGTTCTTTGGAAAAAATTAATGCACAAAGAAATCCAGTGATTACCGTTTACATGGAGCGGAGCGTAAACACGGTCAACATCCTTATACCAAACTTCTCTTGTTCTTCCATGGGATGGAAGCTCACTGGTACAGTAATGTAAGAGCCAATGATCTAATTTGTATGCCCTCTTGTTTTGCACAAATTTCTTGTACGCACCACTGATTTGGAGTCCGAAGAAACAGTTACTGAAGGCAACACGGTCTGGTTTTCATCGTCGCAAAGATGTCTTCTCCCGGAATAAGTACATAACTGCGTCCATCTCCTGCAAAATGTATAACCCGTAAATATCTTGAGTATTATGTAAACTTATAAGCTATATATTTTTGTAAATCGTACCTCGTTGTGAAGCCAATTTTTGGACATCATTATACGATTAGCTAATTCTAAGGAAAAAATGTTTGGACCAATCTTCAAGTCTCTGAAATAGTCAAACATTGTCGAGATAAATTATTAATTTGTCAACATTTATTTTTTTTTTAAAAATTGAATAAATTATAAGTTCTTGGAGGACTTACACGGGAGACTGAGACCACTCAACAAGTTTATCAAATGACTCGTCTGACACGTAAACCAAATCATAATCGGGTTCTTCTTCTGGGATTCTTAAGTTGTTTGTCAACTTTTTCCATTTGGTGTTGGGTTTTGTTGTGGTCTTCTTCCCTCGTGTTTTCTGATTTGTATTTTTCTCAACATCCACTGAATTGGTTGTGGGCACCCATCCGATTTCTTTGATGTCATTTGAAGTCTGCGTAGAATCAAAGCCGGTAACAAACGGATCTTGAGGTAGATCTGCCATTGTTTTTCGTAGCCATTCTTGTGTACCCATTCCCATATCAATATCAGAAAGCTGACTCAATAGAACTTCTTGAAGATTATCAGAAAGTCCATCAAATAATTTTGCCTGCCAATACAAAAAATACCAAATACAAAATATTTTACATAACATATATGACCATATTACATTTCTTAGAGTACCGTTACAAAATATTTTACATAATCTAAGTCTACCATATTACATTTTTAGTGTACAATTACAAAATATTTTACAATCTCTAAGTCCACCATATTACATTTTTTAGTGTACCATTACATAATATTTTACAAATTATTTTAGAACCTGAGATTATCACTTAGAGTGTCTTGTCTTTCTTACCTTCAGTCCAGGTTGCGGAGTGTCGTGTGCAGTGTCGTTAGCAGCGGTTGATGGCTCTCATGTGGTTGATGGCTCTCATGTGGCTTGTCTATTCTTAAACATCTCTTCTAACTTGCCGATTATGTCTTCAATTTTCTTTTCGAAAGTACTGAGTGAAGCATCAATAATTCCTTGAATGAAAGACTTCATGTATTCATCAGGAACATTCTGTTTTTCAGCTGATCGTTGGCACAGCATCTTCTGCTTGCGTGCCTCAAAACCATGATCAGCGACTCTTTTTTGGCCACGGTTTGAACCAAAAACTGATCTATCTACACCACTTGGTGTTCCAACTTCATTATCACCATCCAGAAACTCAATCTCTGCCTCGAAATTTCCGGAATGGGCATCATCATCCACAAAAGATGTGTGAGTAGCTTCCTCAATTCCCCATATGAAGTCACTCCAATAATTTTCATCCCTGATCATTGTCTTCATACAGTCTACTCTCCCGTCAGCCATTTCGTCAGCCCGTACGAAATCAGCTGAATCGATAACGTCGAAGTTCCTGGTACAAGATATGTAGGGATACAAGACATGCTACAAAAATAAAAACAATAAGAATTGATTGATAAAAAAAGAGTAAACATTATACACCATAAATCAAAAGAGTACCAAAACTAAACATTAAACTGCTTGTAGATGTTCCAAATACCTAAAAAAATGTTTACACTACTAACCTCCTTCCGAAAAGTGGATTCGAATTGAATAAACTCTTGGTATGGTATTCTAGCAGTTCCTTTCCACTTAGAACATCTAGAAGCAGTATTGTTCTCATTCTGGACTGTTATTCCCAGCAACGTACCAAAATCAGGAATTGCTTCCATGATCCAAACCTGAAGAGCTAATGAGAAACCTCGCAACGTAGAGCCTTTGGGACGCACCAGCTTGTCACGAGTTTTATGACGTCCTCAACCAGCATGTCAAATGCATGACGTCCCCTTGGATACATCCGCAACTTCTCTATATCCATCACCAGCACGATGTATTCTCGTGGAATATTAACGGTCTTATCCTGCACCATTACCACACCCGCAATAACAAACAAGTAGACCAACCTCAACATGTCTTCACGTGTCCATTCGTTAGCAGTGTCGAGGTGCTCTAACAGTAACTTATGTAAAGTTATTCATGTGTTATTACGCAGCAAAGTACTCCAGAACCCGCCATCATTTTTCCATTTTGTGAAGTTGCATTTCTTAGGTTCTTTGTAGCTGAGCTCAGTAACTGCGTGGAATTCTTGCATATAAAAACGAAGAGGCCTCCTTGCAAACACAAACCATAGCTCATGTTTCTTTTGAGTGATGAGTTGTCTACACATGAAGCTGTGGATCAGTCTCGCAGAGTATCCGAGGCTCTGTTGATGCATTGCCAGAATCGGACCGAAGACAGGATCTACCAAAACTTTCTCGTACTCATTCTGCACATTTTTCTTCAGTAGGTTTAGAGTTGACAGCATACAACGGTTGTTGATCTTTTCAACTTGAGGCTCACTCACAAGCTTAAATAGAAGGTTTGGCAACTCAGTCGAATCCATACCTACAAATGAGTACATACAAAATGTTACAAAAACAAAACTTTATATAAGAGAAAACAAAAAAATTGATCAATAATGCAAACTTTCACTATACAAAACCATTAAGAAGTGCAATCTGATTATTGGAATTGTAAAAGATGAGGGTGTAGTCAGAGAGAAACAAAAGCATGACAATCCAATATAGTAATGTATCATCATATGCATTCACTGTCAGATGTATCATATAGAAATTCTGTAAGAAAATTGAACATGATACTATGTCAACTGACGATCTGAGAATAAATATTTGACACATGCAAAATGAAAGAACAGGGAATGGATATACTATTTCTATCCTATTAAAACAAAAGGAGCAAGAATGAGAGTAATCCGAAGGTATATATTGCTGTGTTGTCTTCATTTTTATCATCTAGACACTTCCATAAGAAAATAAAAATGATCTGAAGTCGTACCCTAAACATCTGAAATGTTCTGAAGAATGAACTCAACTGAGAATGTTAACATACAGTAGGAAAATATAGAAAAGCCATTTCAGACACAAACAGCTGGTAAGACAGAGCAGACTTGAGATGAAAAACAATGATTTCATCAGTTAGACAGACTTTAAAAATACGTAAGAGATAAAGGCAAGAGATATATGAAAAGCGAGATCAATGATGAGAATGGAGAGTGTGTGAATACCGAGATTAGAATCGACGGGTAACTTGCAAAACTCTCAATCACTGGCTCCGACAAAGGCTGAAGAAACCCTATGAGGAAAAGTAAATGCAAAGAAGGTGAGCAAGTAGATCGGCAACACAAACTACAAACACATAAGTTAATCAAATTGAAGACTAAAGAAACACTTACCCGATGAAAATCAATGAGCGATGAGAATGAAAAGAGGAGGGAGATGACGGAGAGAGGTGGTCGGAGACTGACGAAATCGGACACGGACCGACGAGGACGATGGAACCTCCACGGAGGACGAACCGTAGACGACGATGGAGGACGAAATCCTCCGGATTTCACTCGTCGGAGACTGACGGAGATGCCGGATTCTTTAGTTCTAGGTTTCTCTCGATGGAGATGTCGAGAAGAGAAAAGGTTTTGTGGAAAAAAGAATAAATGGTATAAGGATAGGTTTTCTCAACAAAATATTTTTTTTAAATATCTTTTAATATAATACTTTCCTTTTTATGTTGACCAATCAAAGAATTTTGCCATTGAACTTAAATTTTTTTTTTTCTAAATCAATTATAGTTAATAATTTAAGGGTACTGTGGGAAATCAATTAATCTAAATCTTAAGGGGACAAATTTTAGTTCAATAAATCTTAAGGAGACAATTTTAAGTTCAAGGTGTCCTATATGTCCAATTCTTCCAAAAAAAATTGTGTGAACAAGGAAGTATATAAAGGAAAACCTCGCATGAGAAAAAAGTACAAATTTTGGTCATTTGATATTCAATCTCCAATAAACTACTCCCTCTGTTCTAAACTACTCCCATTATTCTATTACAGTCCATTATCGCCTAACCTAGCCCATTACCTTTCTCATTGTGGAACTCATAACTCTAGGTTAGGCGATAATGGGCTGTAATAGAATACTGGGCTACGTGAATAAGGATGGATAACGGATATCCGGTCTAACATAATCTTATTATCCGGATCCGGATCCGTCGGATACGATATTTTATTATCTGGATCCGGATCCGGACCCCCCTCCTGGATATCCGTTTTTTCAGAGCGGATCCCGGATCTCGGATAATAATTCCAGCCCTAGCTGCCAATGTAGTGGATAATAAATGCAAAATCATAACATAATCTAATTTATTTAATCAAAATTTAACATTTTTAATAAACCAATAAATGTGGTCTACAAATAACAAATCAAATAATTAACAGAGTATCAAGTTCTAAAAAAAGGAGCAACGTTTCTCTAATCAATACAACCATAACCATATGTTTCAAATCTTACTCCATAGACCGGAGTTAAAAGTCTTTAGTATTTACCAATTTAAACATAAAAAAGGCAAAGAGTTGGTATATGGTATATGTGAAAAAATGATTTGAAAACCAATAAACCCACCATAAATTGACATTGATCCAAAATATCCGGCCTTAATATTTCTCTATCCGTATCCTACTTTAAAATGATCACTGCTATGCTAGCTGTCTATATTATAAAAACAAAAAAAACTATCAAATTTCAGAGGAAACAAGAATTAAAAAATAATGTAGTAGATCAATTTTAAATTTCAACAAGTAATTTACACGAGAAAAGAGACCATTAACAAAATAATCTGACATGATGAGCTGGTTGTGTCGATAAGGTAATACCAATTGGGTCATTCGAAAATATTATATGACCTCGCGTCAGGCCACTGGTTGCATGATTCAAGAAAAAATAGTACACGACTCAAAAGGAAAACCTCGCATGAGAGAAAAAGTACAAACTTTTGCCATTTGATATTCAATCTTTCCACTTTTACCCAACAAATCCAAGACCAACTATGGGCCGAGGAGATCATAGAGTGAAGTTTGCCTGCAATCATCCGTTACGATACGTAGAACTGGAGGAAGCCGAAGATAATTGGTTTACGCAAACAGATCCAGCACATAACTGCGACGGATGCGGTGAAGTAGATGGCTATGGCTATTACTGTGACAGCTGCGAGATTGGGGCGCATGTGGAATGCATCGACTTCCCAGAGATCATCAACCACCAGTGTCACTCCAGACACCCTCTCAAGAAAGTCTCCCCCGAGACAATTGACTATACAGATGGTACGTGCCATTTTTGTAGAAAAAAATTTGCTGAGCCCATCATGTATCATTGTTCTCTATGTAATTTCAGCATAGATTTAAATTGTTCAAGAATTCCGCCACCGCTTACCATTTATCAACCAAAGAGCCACAACCACACATTCACCCTCTTGCCGATAAAGGTCTCCTTCACTTGTAATGCATGTGCGTTGGATGGTGGCCGTAATCCTTACGTTTGTCTTGAATGTGGTTTCATGTTGCACAAAGATTGCATCGATCTTCCCCGAGTCATAGAAATCAATCGTCATGACCACCGCGTTTCTCGCACTTATCATCTCGGTCAGGGCGATTGGGATTGCGGAGTTTGTCGCAAGAAGATGGATTGGACGTTTGGAGCTTTCTCTTGCAAACGATGTCCTAATTATGCACTTCATCCAAAGTGTGCGACAAGGGACGATGTATGGGACAGTAAAGAACTCGAAGATGAGCCAGAAGAAGAAGAAATTGAAGATCCATACGTGGTAATAAATGAAAAGGAAATCATTCATTTCATATTAGTTTTTCCTTAGTGATTACACACTTGTAATCTATCCCATAATCTCCCCTAGAACAAATGAATCAACACGTTTTATATTGATGGGGATTTCGGTTATGAGAAGGATGAATGTCTAACCTTGATCCATTGCTTTGTTAGACATGATGATGATTCCTTGATGATTGTTTGATCTTCTCCTTCCCTTCCTTACTGCGATCTCCCCTTCGACAGAGCCGGGGTGTTCAGATTCCGATCACAATCTCTAATCTCTTTTTTTATGTTTATGTGTTTCTATCTTCTTTCTTTTAGTGTCTCAATTCTGGAAAAACCAGAATCTGTCACTCTCCACTTGCAATAACTTCTACCCTTTTTCTTTTATATGAGGCACAAAGTGATTCTCACTGTTAAAGGAGGAGTTGTGTCTTTTCAATGAGACACCCATTCATTAAAACATAACACATAAACTATATTTTAATATATATATACAATTATATAAGTTAAACCATTATATATATAAATGCATATAAACCTTAGATTAGATTCTTTATTGGGTAGAGTAAGAGGGTTGACATCAAACCCATTCCGGTATTTTTTCTTTGATTCGGTCCATCACCGTATCCCGTTACATACCGGAAACTTTAAGCCTTACATTAAACTTAAACTATAATAGTTGGACCGTTAATACTTCGGCCACACTAACGGAAATATTCTTACATTCTCCCACTTGGTCGTGTATTAACTTAATGGTTCAACTTCCTTTAAAGCGCGCCTTTCATTAAGCTTAATTATCCCCTTTTTAAGTACCATAAAATCAGGACTTATCGAATGAGGCGGTCCCCTATCTTTTACAGCGATAAGTTCCCTTCCATCATCACAACCAATTCAAACTTTACTACTTCTTTAATATTTGAGAGGTTACTTAATTCTCAAAAATTCTTTTTATGTTGAGATATAACCTTATTCTCAACTCATATGTTATCCTAACCCTACATGTACATACCATAATGATAACATATTAATTTGCAGAAAAACAAATAAACTTTATTGAATTCAAATTACTTAAGTTAGCATCTTTACAATAGCATAATATCAATACAGCAAGGCCTTATCAATTATTCCCATCCTTTCTACATGGCCAATGAAGATACCAGGAGGGAGTCCTTTCGTTAACGGATCCGCTACCATCATATCCGTTCTTATATGCTCAATTGCTACTCTGCGTTTCTGCACTTCTTCCTTTACAGACAAGTATTTTATCTCCATGTGCTTAGCACCTTTCGAATACTTGTCATTCTTTGCGAAGAAGACTGCTGCGGAATTATCACAATACATTCTCAGTGGTTTGGAAATACTGTCAATAAGTCCAAGTCCTGAGACAAAGTTCCGCAGCCACAATGCTTGAATTGTGGCCTCATAGCATGCCACGAATTCTGCTTCCATGGTGGAAGTAGCAATGACGGACTGCTTTCCACTCTTCCATGATACTGCTCCTCCAGCTAATAGGAACAGATAGCCAAACGTCGATTTTCGAGAATCGACGCACCCGGCATAGTCTGAATCAGAGTATCCGATAACTTCAAGATTATCGGATCTCCTGTACGTAAGCATAAACTCTTTGGTGCCTTGCAAGTACCTGAGAACTTTCTTTGCAGCCTTCCAGTGGTCCATTCCAGGATTACTTTGATACCGACCCAAGACACCAACCGCGAAACTGATGTCTGGTCGAGTACATGTTTGAATGTAATTCAAACTTCCTACCACTGACAAGTAAGGTATCATCTCCATTTCTTTTCTCTCTAGTTCATTCTTTGGACATTGAGCTTTATTGAATTTGTCCCCTTTCTGAACTGGAGCTTTGCTTAACTTGCACATTTTCATTCCATATCTCTTCAAGACTTTATCTATGTATCCTTTCTGAGACAAACTTAACAATCCTTGTGATCTATCCCGGATTATTTCAATCCCTATGACATAGTTTGCCTCACCTATATCCTTCATTTCAAAGTTCTTGGAGAGATATTTCTTTACATCACTCAACATACTCATATCATTTGTAGCCAACAATATATCGTCAACATACAATACTAGGATAATAAACTTGCTCCCACTGACTTTCATATAAATACATCGATCAACGATAACTTCTATGAAACCGTATGACAACATAGTATCATTGAACTTTAAATACCATTGTCGGGAGGCTTGTTTCAATCCATATATTGACTTCCTCAGCTTACACACAAGATTTTCTTTTCCTGCAACCACATAACCTTCCGGTTGGTCCATGTAAACTTCTTCCTCAAGCTCTCCATTAAGAAAGGCGGTTTTGACATCCATTTGGTGAAGCTCCAAATCATAATGAGCTACCAATCCCATGACAATTCTTAAGGAATCCTTCTTTGAAACTGGAGAGAAGGTATCCGTATAGTCAATGCCTTCCTTTTGAGTGAACCCTTTAGCAACAAGGCGAGCCTTGTACCTTTCTATGTTACCTCTAGAGTTCCGTTTGGTCGTAAAGATCCATTTACATCCAACGGTTTTGAAACCATCAGGCAACTCTACTAGGTCCCACACTTTGTTCACTTCCATAGAAGACATTTCTTCATTTGAAGCAATCGACCACTTTTCAGAATTTTCACTTTCCATGGCTTTTCTGAATGTTTTCGGTTCTTCATCAAGACTAAGGTCACATTCATTCTCAACATCATAAACCACATAGTCATCTGTAATGGCGGATCTCCTTTCCCTTACAGATCGCCTTAATTGATTTTGTGGTATGACGTTCTGTTCTTGAATGACGACTTGTTCATTTTCGGTTTCCTGAACTAGTGGGTCCGTATGTTCTTCATTCTGTTGTTCTGTTTCGATATTAGGCTGTTGACCGACAACAGGAACAACAACTTGGGTTGGAACTACGGGTGAAGAATCTTCTACCCGAGTTTCTTTAATGTTCACTCCCCTAGATTCTGAACTCCCACTAGATTCACCATTTTCAATGAATCTAGCATTACCAGTCTCGACAATTCTCGTACTATGGTTAGGACAGTAAAACACAAACCCCTTTGACTTTTCCGGATAGCCAATGAAAAACCCACTGACTGTCCTAGAGTCCAATTTCTTTTCATGCGGATTATACGGCTTTACTTCAGCTGGACATCCCCAGACACGTAAGTGTCTTAAACTGGGTTTCCTCCCCGTAAATAGTTCAAATGGAGTCATTGGAACCACCTTACTAGGAACCCGGTTTAAAATATATGTCGCTGTCTTTAATGCGTATATCCACATTGACATTGGTAGTTTGCAATTACTTAACATACTCCTAACCATTTCTATTAAAGTACGGTTACGCCTTTCAGCTACACCGTTCTGCTGAGGTGTTCCGGGCATTGTGTACTGAGCACAAATGCCCTTACTTTCCAGAAATTTAGCAAATGGCCCTGGACATTGTCCTTTTTCGGTGAATCGACCATAATATTCACCACCTCTATCAGATCTCACAACTTTTACTTTCTTTTCAAGTTGCCTTTCCACTTCATCAATGAACACTTTTAGTACGTCCACTGATTGAGCCTTTTCATGCAACAAATAAGTATATCCATACCGTGAGTAATCATCAATAAAAGTGATGAAATACGTCTCACCACTCCATGACGGAGCATCTATAGGGCCACAAATATCTGTGTGAATTAACTCTAAGAGTTCATTACTTCTTGTGGCTTGTTTCTTTGTGATGTGTTTGGTTTGCTTTCCTTTAATGCACTCGATACACACATCCAAGTCACTAAAATCCAATTGAGGTAATAATTCTTTCTTTATTAACCTCATCATCCTTTCTTTGGATATGTGACCTAATCTTTTATGCCACAAAATTGCTGAGTTTTCACTAGTTGCACTACGTTTAATTCCTTGATACTCAATATTAAACAAAGATTCAGAGAAGGTTTTATCAAGATTGAACTTATAAAGTGAATCACACAATGTACCATTACCATAAAAGGTTCTGTTACGGTACAACGAAAACACACCATTACCAATCTTAAAGTTAAAACCTACATCATCCAACCTACTCACTGAAACAAGATTTCTAGCACACTCAGGTACAAAGAGACAATTTTCAAGATCTACAAAACAACCAGTGTCGAAGATCAATCTATACGTCCCAATGCCTTCTATTTGCGCCTTCATCCTGTTTCCCATGAACAAGTACCTTTCAGTTCCTTTTAAAGGCTGGATCGAACTGAATCCCTGTTCAATATGAGATACATGAGTAGAAGCTCCAGAATCAAGCCACCAAGTATTTCTAGGCACTTCTACAAGATTCATTTCAGAACAAACATATAAATGTTCGTTACCTTTCTTGTCGAACCATTCCTTCCTTTTAGGGCAGTCTTTCTTCATGTGCCCCTCCTTCTTGCAGAAGAAACACTTGACAGCAGCTTTACGGATTTTGCTTTCAGGAGTCTTAAAGACAGCCTTATCCTTCTTTTTGCCCTTGCTTGATTTCTTAGAGTTTCCCATGGCACTATCATGTCCTGCAAACATTGCAATGTCGCCCTTCTGTTTCTTTAATCTCCCTTCCTCCTGAACCAGCATGGCCTTCAATTCTTGAAGAGTCCACTTATCCTTAATGGTGTTGTAATTCACCTGGAACTGGCCATACTCCATAGGTAGAGAGTTCATAATAAACTGTACCAAGAAGGACTCATGCACTTCCATTCCCATGGACGTTAACTTTGATGCCAAGTTTGACATGTGAGTGACGTGATCATGGATTGTCTGAGACCAATCGAATCTTTTTGTAGTTAGCTCACTCATGAGACTACCTACAATCGATTTGTCAGCGACATCCGATTGTGATTGTTCTTTAATTTTCAAGATGAATTCCCTTGCTTTCTCTGTCTTAGGCATGGATGGCTTGACACTGTCCGCCATCGTCATCCTAAGTAAATTCAGGCACAGCCGGTTAGAGCGCTCCCAAGTCTCATGACGAGACTTTTCCAATTCGGTGCTCGTATCTGTAATGGCTGCCGGCTCTTCATCCGTGAGTATAGCCTGATCAAGGGACATTACACCCAAGGAGAACTTAATTTGTTCAGACCATTCCTCATAGTTGAGCCCATTGAACTTTACGACAGAGTTTGCAGAAGCAAACGGAGCTGCAAAAAATTTATATATGCTTACCATAAGTTCTATGATACTTTAATAGATTCATTGACAACAAATAATCTAAACACTTTCATTTTTTTTTTTTTTTTTTTAAGCAACCTTTGGGCAATACTTAAAAAAAAAAAAAATATACTTAAATTGATGCTTGTTTAGATTTTCTTTAATAATTAATCAATCCATAGTTAGAGTGGATAGGAATGCTACCTTTGGGTATACACACCATCAACCGCAACATGGGTGATTAATACTTTAGTTGTTATTTAATACACCCAATGATCCACCTTTGGGTGATCTCCTAGGGTATACTAATAAAGCAATTGATCAATCAATAAAAACTTTTCATGTCATTTAGCATCCTTTAATCATGATCAATTATGAATTTTTATTTTTTACCTTCACATTAAATATAACCAGACCACTTTGGTGATTAACAAGTTATACGTAATGTGAACTCTCTTCTTATAAGTTTTATTATAAAGTTTTATATATATAGTTTTTATATATATATATACATGTAATAACTTTTTCATAATAGCTTAGTCTTTCACATTTCAGAAAGTACAGCGGAAACGGTTTCACATTTCATAATAACGTGACAGTTACTTTTAATAAAAAAATAAAAAAAAAATAAAAAAAATTTTCGCGACTGTTCATCGCGACTGTTCATCGCATTTTTTTTTTTTTTTTTTTTTTTAAAAAAACTTTAAAATCCTATAACTTTTGATTTACTTGATGGATTTTAATGAATTTTATACCGATAGATAGATAATTTCATCCTCTTCACATTGATATAACTTTTAGACCATTTTCAGATTCAATGCGTTGATGAAAAAAAAAACGAGATTTTCGGTTTTATCCATCAATATGCTTTAAAAATTGAAACAAATGATTCTAGGGTGGCTCTGATACCACATATTAGTTTTTCCTTAGTGATTACACACTTGTAATCTATCCCATAATCTCCCCTAGAACAAATGAATCAACACGTTTTATATTGATGGGGATTTCGGTTATGAGAAGGATGAATGTCTAACCTTGATCCATTGCTTTGTTAGACATGATGATGATTCCTTGATGATTGTTTGATCTTCTCCTTCCCTTCCTTACTGCGATCTCCCCTTCGACAGAGCCGGGGTGTTCAGATTCCGATCACAATCTCTAATCTCTTTTTTTATGTTTATGTGTTTCTATCTTCTTTCTTTTAGTGTCTCAATTCTGGAAAAACCAGAATCTGTCACTCTCCACTTGCAATAACTTCTACCCTTTTTCTTTTATATGAGGCACAAAGTGATTCTCACTGTTAAAGGAGGAGTTGTGTCTTTTCAATGAGACACCCATTCATTAAAACATAACACATAAACTATATTTTAATATATATATACAATTATATAAGTTAAACCATTATATATATAAATGCATATAAACCTTAGATTAGATTCTTTATTGGGTAGAGTAAGAGGGTTGACATCAAACCCATTCCGGTATTTTTTCTTTGATTCGGTCCATCACCGTATCCCGTTACATACCGGAAACTTTAAGCCTTACATTAAACTTAAACTATAATAGTTGGACCGTTAATACTTCGGCCACACTAACGGAAATATTCTTACATTTCAGTCATGAACATCATCTAAGACTTGGTGATGAAGATGTTGTTATCGACCGTGAAAAGATGCGGTGCGACGCTTGCATATGTCGCATCAATTATGATACATTCTTCAAATGTGTGCAATGCGAGTTCTTCCTTCATAAAGTATGTGCTAGTCTTCCTCGGAAGAAACGAAATATCCTGCACGAGCACAAGCTTACTCTAGAGGTTGGTTCTATGGCCGGCGAGTATTTCTGGTGCAAATATTGTCGTCAACCCTTCGGTGGCTTCCGATACACCTGTTCTTCTCACTACAACGGCTATAATTCTTATAAATTAGAATTGGATGTGCGGTGTGCTTCTATTTCAGAGCCTTATTGCCATGAATTGCATCCCCATCCCTTATACCGCACCTCAACGGAGATGAAGACTTGTGGAGCATGTGGTAAATATTCAGAGTATGTCTTGAATTGTATTGTTTGTGACTTCGCTTTAGGCATGGAGTGTGCCACTCTACCAAGAAAAGTGAAACACAGATGCGACGATCATGTTTTATCGTTGCATCATGGCGCCAGAAACTCCACCGGTCAATTGTGGTGTGATATTTGTGAGGGAAAGGCCGATCCAAGCGTATGGTTTTATGGTTGTAATGAATGCGGGGTCACTCTCCATATCAAGTGCGTACTTGGAGACATGTATTACTTCAAGCCTGGGAACAAATACAACAAATGTGTACTATTTTCCAACGATGGTATGACTAGACCTTTATGCTGGGTTTGTGAAAAGCAGTGCATATACCCTTTCTTTCTTAAGGGTATTAGTTATCGTAACACTGTTGTATATGCTTGTTCCCTGAAGTGCGGAAAAATCTTGGGAGACCATCATATAAGAGATGACGATGACGATGACGATGACGATGACGATGATGATGTTGATGACGATGACGATGAGGATGGGTATGACGATGACGATGAGGATGGGCGCTCACAAGGCACATAAAATGGCCAAGACGGGATACCCACCAAACTCCTATTTTCAGGAAAGGGGAAGCTATATCATGTGATCAACGTATATTTACGTTTGCATCATATCTTCTTTATCTTTATCTTTATCTTTTCTTCTTATTCGGCTTTATTATTTTGAGTTTTTGGGATTCTTCTAGAATTTGATGTAATTTGTATCCCGATCCTATTGTAACTAGTGTGAGGGGTTTATAAATAGGATCGATTTGCTTCCATGTAATATACTTTTTCAATCATATATATATATATATATCTATATATTATAAAGTTAGATTTTTTCTCTTCTCATGAAGACACTTCATCTTCCACATCATTGTCACATCATATATATATATATATATTTTTTTTTAATTTCAAATTTAATACACAATTTTTTTGATAAAAATTTAAAATAATTAATATAACTCTACCATCATACACAAACTATTTCTCACATCTAATTCCAGAAACATTAACAGAATTTGCAGACGCCGGTAATATCACCGGAGATGACGCCACCTACCTGTCGGAGAAAAGAGAGAATAAGTCAGCCGTTAATAATAAGTGTACCATTACGTTAACAAAATCTATGAAACAAATCTACCATTATATCTATACAAACTACCATGATATAAAAACAAATATACCATGATATAAAAAAAAATCTACTGTCATCTATATACAAACTACCATCATATAAAACTAAATCTACTGTCATATATAAACAAGTCTCTCTGCATGTACCATCATATACCAGAAATCGGGAAGTTACATAAACGATTATATATATAGAGATTTTAGGAACAATTTAGAACATTTGTTCATCCTTATCTAAACGATACATCTGTAAAGGGGATAAGAGACGGATTGGAGAGAATCAAATCTTTTTTGCAGGAAGAGCGTCTCCTTCTTCAGTCTAACGTCTTTTGCAGGTAGGAGGGATTTGAGCTTGGGAAAGTTTATCTTGTTCTGCTGCTTCTCAATGGGTTTTGCGTCTAGGCATCTCTTCTCAACTTGGGCCTGCTTGATCAGATTTGTTGGGTCACTCACAATTATGTTTCAAAAAGTCAAAACCCATTGAGTTTTAAATAAAATTAACCAATTTGAAAGTGTGGTTGTTGCAAATGCAACTTGGTGGTGATACGATGAGTGACAACCTAACACGACTCCCTCGATTTGGTCAAATACATTCCTATTTGTTATTATTTTTCATTGGCAATCATATTTATTGCTCGATTAAATGATATATCATGGTTTTTATCCCGTTTAAGCCATGATATAAGTCTGTTTTATAGAGTATTTTTACTATTTTGTAGTGTTCTAGAGTCTTTTACAGATTTTAGCACGTTTGGAGCATAATTGGAAATATTGGAGCTTTCTGGATCATTTTGGAGCAAAGCAGAAGTTCGTGTAGCTGAGTACCCGATTTGAAGCCTCAGTATCGATCGATACCCACTGAAGCAGACACGAATCGCGACTTTAATGAAGAGTTGAAGAATTGCAAAATTGCCCAGAAGACTTTATTATTTACAAGAAGCCCCAAAACGTAACTTAGGTTATTTATTAGGATTTACAACCACTTTTGATGGCTATGCTTTATTTTACTTTGGTTTTGTGAGAGAGCTTTTGAAGGGAGACAAGTCTGAGACTCTGTTCGTCCGAGAAAAGATTTTGAACCCTCTTGTTACTCTTTCTTATTATTTATTCAAGTATTTATTCAGTCATGTTTATTGCTTCAATTTCCATGTCTGAGTAGATCTGTTGTTAGGTTTAGGGTTTTCATAAGGGATCTCTTTGAATGCTAGGTTGATTTATTATTAGGGTTCATAATCCGAATTAGTTCTTCACCATAGTTTGTTCTCATAGCTAATTCTGGATTGATCACCTAGAACTTAGATCTTAGGATAATTGATTAGGCATGAGAGTGCGATTAATTACCTGACAGAACTTAGGGTGAGCAAAATAACTATTCGCAAAGAGATTTGGTTTAGTTATTTTGTGAACAAATCAAACTTGAACTAAAAGCTGGTTTAGACTTTAGGATTCGCAAAGAGATTTGGAATTCTAGGATTTAGACTTAGATAATTCTCGCAACGAGAGTTGGTTAATTATACCTTAGTGATTTGAGTTCAAGAACCGCGCATAACCTAAACCCTGATTAGTTAGTTTATCTGCATTCATTGATTTCCTGAGAAATACCATGAACTTATCTTTCTCCAATCGAACTTACAACTCGTTTAATTTACGTACTTGCTTTCAATTTCATTGATCACTTAGCTTAATTCTATTCTTTATAATCTATTGTGTGTTTCCGTGAGTCTCTGTGGATTCGATCCCTAAGTATTACAATCGACAAAGTTTTAGTACTTTTAGGGTATTAATTTGAGCTTATCAAATTTGGCGCCATTGCCGGGGACTCAATTCGCCATTAGATTTTAGCTTGAGAATTTTGACTAAGTTCGACCAGTATCGATCGACACCCTAGGGGTATCGGTTGATACCTGTCGTGAATTTTGTTACTTACGTTCTTGACTTTTGTGTTTCAGGTGCATGCCTACTCGCGAAACCAGAAGGACCAAAAACACTTCGCTAGTCAATCTGTCATTAGAAGCTAGCACTTTTGGAACACACAACCAGAAAAGCAAAGAAGCCAGCAGAGTTGAACAATCCAGTGGTTTTGGTTCAAGATGGAGCTGGTGCTTACATGGACCTAGATGGTCAATTGTGCAATGCGAGAGGACAACGATTGGATGGAGAGGGGAACATAATTCCACCTCCTGTTGTTGTCGAGGAGGTTGTTGCTGCGCATGCAGGGAATGTCGTGGCTGATCGTGGTAGAACTATTGGTGAGTATAATAGGCCTGATCAGTTCTATGCTAATCGATCAGCGATTCGTCCTCCACCTATTCAGAGGAATGACTTTGAGCTGAAACCTGCATACTTTACTCTTGTGGTTCAGCACCCTTTTCATAGTCCTTCTCATGAACACCCTATGGATCACATTGAGAAGTTTGAGGATTTGGTTACAAGCATCAAGAGAATTGGAGTATCCTATGATTACCTCTTCTGTAAACTCTTTCCATACTCTCTTGGTGGGGATGCACCTTATTGGCTGAAGCAGTTACCAGCTGGGTCCCTGACTACTTGGGAAGAGACTAATAATGCATTCCTGAACAATTTCTATGATGATGCACGATCCGAGGAGCTCAGGAACAAGATCTCCCAGTTTTCTCAAGGACCTACTGAGGCATTCAAGGCTGCTTGGCTCAGATTTCGGTCGTATCAGAGGGATTCTCCGCATCACGGGTTCACTAATGTTCAATTGCTAGGTCTTTTCTTTAGAGGGATTGATTGGAGGCACCATATGGCTTTGGATGCTGCAAGTAATGAAAATTTCAACACCAGGTATCCGGAGGACGCTTATGTGCTGATTGAGAATTTTGCATATAGCAATAGTACCAAGAATGCGGACATGGAGCGCAAGAAGCTAGCTGGTGGCATGGAGAGTTCGCAGATTGCTGAGGTTTAGGCTAAGTTAGATTCTATGCACAATCTTCTGATGGGCAAGACAACAAAGGTTGTTCACTTTGCTGAAGATGTTGAGGTATTCAATGAGGATGAAGTAGATGATGTTAACAATATTGGTGGTTCTGGTTTTCAAGGTCAGAGGAATCAATTCAACAACAACCGAAACTTCAACAACAATTCTCAGCAAGGAGGGTCGAATCAGTTTGGCCAGAAACCATCTCAGAACAGTGGGTTTACCAGGAACTATGGGAATTCATCTTATCAGCTTATACCTGCTAAGATCCCATATAGCAAGATCGAGTCTATGTTTGAACATCTTATTCAAGGACAGCAGAAGCCAACTGTGGATTTTAATGGGAAGATTGATGTCATGTACAATGATCTGAGTGGAATGATCGACGCTATTAATATTCAGCAGAAGAAGCTGGAACTTCAGGTAGCTCAGACTTCAGAGGCTGTGAAAAGGCAAGAAGGCTTTCTTCCAGGCAAAGGAGAGAACCAAGGGCTCACATCAATGCAATCACCTTGAGAAGTGGAAAAGAGGTCAATCCAGGAGTAAAAATTGGCCAAACTGCGGATATTTTCGTCGATCTTGACGATGAGGATACTGAAATTGCTCCAGTATCGATCGACACTAGCCAACATCGATCGACACCTATCACGATACTTTCACGGGACAAATCAAAACCCCGTGTATCGATCGATACCACTCCGGTATCGGTCGATACTGATCCTGCAGTCGAATCAAATCCTAAGGTTTCGAAGGAAGTACCTAATGTAGTTGCAGAGAGAGTTTACACACCGAGGATACCTTATCACGGGGCTTATGGGAAGACTAAGAAGGAGGTAGAAGACTCTAGATGCAAGGCTATTTTGGATAAGTTGATTGTTGAACTTCTTTTTATCGATGCCATCAAGACTTCTCCAGCTTTCAAGAGATATGTTAAGAGGATGGTATCAAGCAATGTGAACCTTGAGGAAGGGTGTCTGATGATTACTCATGAGTGCAATGCAATCTTGACTAACATGATCGCAAAGAAGCTACTAGATCCAGGGAGTTTGTGTTGGATTGTACGATATTCACAGACAGATTTGAGCGTTCCCTTTGTGACCTTGGCTTAAGTGTCAACCTCATGCCATATTCAGTTGCCAAAAGGATGGGGATGACAGACTTCACAACCACAAGGATCTCCCTGATACTCGTTGATCGTTCAGTTAGACTTCCATAGGGGTTACTCAAAGATATTCCTATTAAGATTGGGAATTGCTTAATCCCAACTGATTTCATCGTCCTGGAATATGATGCTGAGCCTAAGGATCCTCTTATCCTAGGCAGACCATTCCTTGCAATAGGTGGTGCTTTGATTGATTGCAGGAATGAGAAGATCGCTCTAAACATCGGTGATTTGGTCATGACATTCAATATGGATAAGATGATTAAGAGACCAACCATCGATAGGCAGACTTTCTTTGTCGACACCTTCAGTGACATAGCTGAAGAGTACTTCCTGGAGATGCATCATGAGGATCCGTTGGAGAGAGCATTGGTCTGTTCAGCTGAGTCAGAGGTTTATTCGCATGATGATACTGCTGGATACTCGAAGATGCTCGATTCAGCATCGCCAGTATCGATCGATACTCCCCTAGTATCGGTCGATACCCTGCGACTAGAAGGAAAGTTGGTCGAAAGTTCTAAGCAAGCTGCTGGGTTTGGAGATTGAAACGAGGAAAATGCTCCTAAGGTGGAACTCAAGCCACTTCTAGCAAATCTGAGGTATAGTTTTCTTGGTCCTAATTCCACATACCCAGTAATTGTTAATGCTTCTTTGAACAACACGGAGATTGCCTTACTGCTGAGCAAGCTGCGCAAGTATCGCAAAGCTCTTGGCTATTCTCTTGATGACATTTCAGGTATATCACCAGACATGTGCATGCATAGGATTCATCTTGAGGACGAGTCAAAGGCTTCAATTGAGCATCAAAGGAGGTTGAATCCGAATCTGAAGGAAGTGGTCAAAAAGGAGGTGATGAAGCTTTTGAAAGCTGAGGTCATCTATGCTATTTCAGATAGCTCTTGGGTCAGTCCAGTGCACGTTGTTCCGAAGAAAGGAGGGATAACCGTGGTCAAGAATGAACGGGACGAGATGATTCCTACTAGGACTATCACTGGGCATCGAATGTGCATTGACTATAGGAAGTTGAATGCAGCTACACAAGATCACTTCCCATTGCCATTCATTGACCAGATGTTGGAGAGGTTGGCTAGTCATCCCTACTACTGTTTTCTCGATGGGTATTCGGGTTTCTTCCAGATTCCGATACATCCAGATGACCAAGGGAAGACGATTTTTACATGTCCCTATGGCACATTCGCATACAGGAGAATGCCATTTGGATTGTGTAACCCTCCAGCCACTTTTTAGAGATGCATGATGTCTATCTTCACAGACATAATTGAGGATTTTATGGAGGTGTTCATGGATGATTTTTCAGTATATGGATTATCGTTTAATGACTGTTTGGATAATTTGTGCAAGGTGCTACAGAGGTGCGAAGAGAAACACTTGGTCCTTAATTGGGAAAAGTGTCATTTTATGGTTAAGGATGGCATCGTGCTTGGGCACAAGGTTTCTGAAGCTGGGATCAAAGTTGACAAAGCCAAGATTCAAGTCATGATAAGCCTCCAACCACCGAATTCTGTGAAGGATATTCGAAGCTTCCTTGGTCATGCTGGGTTTTACAGGAGATTCATCAAGGATTTCTCCAAGCTAGCACGCCCATTCACCGCTCTATTATGCAAGGAGATCAAATTCGATTTCACAACAGAATGTCTTGCAGCCTTTGAGGAGATTAAAAAAGCTTTGGTGAGTGCTCCTATTGTGCAACCTCCTGATTGGACTTTGCCTTTTAAGATCATGTGCGACGCCAGTGATTTCGCTGTTGGATCTGTTCTGGGTTAGAAAAAAGATAAGAAGCTGCACATTATCTATTATGCTAGTAGGACATTGGATGATGCTCAGAGGAATTACAGCACCACAGAGAAGGAATTACTTGCAGTTGTTTTCTCTTTTGAGAAATTTCGATCCTACTTGATTGGGAGCAAAGTGATTGTTCATACCGATCATGCTGCTCTCAAATATCTGATGCAGAACAAGGATCTTAAGCCTCGCCATTGTCGTTGGGTTCTTTTGCTACAAGGTTTCGACATTGAGGTTAAAGATAAAAAAGGAATAGTGAACGGGGTCGCTGACCATCTTTCGAGGATTCGGATCGATGCAGACGTCCCTATTGATGATCAACTACCAGAAGAGTCCATTTACTTCATTGAAACTAAGTTTCGAATGGGTTTTGCAAAAACTCAGCAATTCCCACGAATCGCAGGTTTTGGTATCGATCGACACTCACCCACTATCGGTCGATACCCTACGATTTCCAAACCTGTTTTAATTGTTGAACACCTTGGTGCTTCTGAAGAGTATCTAGTCGTTGCAGCTGATTCTGATCAACCATGGTACGCTGATATTGCCAACTATCTCGCTGTGGGTGAAGAGCCAAAACATCTCAAGAAATATGACAAGAAGAAGTTTATGCGTGACATAAGGCGATTCTTTTGGGATGACCCTTACCTGTACAAGTACTGTTCTGATGGTATATACAAGAGATGCATTGCTGAATCGGAGGTACCTAGTGTTCTGTTTCATTGTCATGGATCTGAGTATGCTGGGCACTTTGCCACTTTCAAGACAGTGTCCAAGATTCTTCAAACAGGCTTCTAGTGGCCTACTATATTTAAGGATGCTCATGTCTTCGTCTCGCAATGTGATACGTGTCAGAGGAGAGGGAAGATTAGTAAGAAACACGAGATGCCTCAGAATTTCATCCTCGAGGTTGAGATTTTTTATTGTTGGGGAATCAATTTTATGGGTCCCTTCCCCCTCGTCATACAAGAACAGGTACATCTTGGTTGATGTGGACTATGTGTCTAAGTGGGTAGAAGCAATTGCTAGTCCCACCAACAATTCCTTAGTGGTCCTTAAGCTGTTTAAGACCATCATTTTCCCTCGATTTTGAGTACCTCGGATAATTATTAGTAATGGTGGCTCTCATTTTATTAACAAAGTTTTTGAGAAGATGCTGAAGAAGCATGGTGTAAATCATCGTGTAGCTACTTCTTATCACCCTCAGACTAGTGGGCAAGTTGAGGTCTCCAACAGGCAAATCAAGGAGATTCTGGAGAAGACTGTGGGAACCACTAGGAAGGATTGGTCTACAAAGTTGGATGATGCACTATGGGCTTACAGGACCGCTTTCAAGACTACACCGTTTCACTTGCTTTATGGGAAAGTGTGTCATCTTCCAGTGGAAATCGAGCATAAGGCAGCTTCGGCTACAAAGCTGATGAATTTTGATATCAAGCCTGCTTCTGAGAGGCGATTGATTCAGCTGAATGAGCTGGATGAGATTAGACATCATGCCTACGAAACTCAAAGCTGTACAAGGAGAGGACCAAGGCATATCACAACAAAAAGATCCTCACCAGACACTTTGAACCAAATGACCAGATACTTCTGTATAACTCTCGTTTGCATTTGTTCCCTGGTAAATTGCGTTCTCGTTGGTCAGGTCCTTTCACAGTCAAGGAGGTTAGACCACATGGCGCACTTGTCTTGACAAACCTTTCAGGCGAAGAGTTCACTGTCAATGGACAAATGGTGAAACACTATTTCCGGACAACCGAGATGCCAGAGGGACACATAATGCCTCTGGATGATGCACCCAATGCCTGAACGGTGGTACCGTCAAGCTAATGACATTAAACGAGCGCTTGGTGGGAGGCAACCCATTGGTGAGTTTGTATAAAAGTCTTTTCCTTTTCATTTTTCGTTTGTGTCAGGATAAACAAGGATCAAACATGAAATCGCCGGAGTATCGGTCGATACCCTGTTGGTATCGGTCGATACCCTACGCGAATGAGAAGAGTTCATTGTATCGATTTAAGCCTGGTATCGATCGATACCAGGCCATGTGTCGGTCGATACACTCATACACCACTTCGGTAACTCTTCTTATTTTTCATGATTCCACCCTGTTCATTTGTTTCTTTTACCAGCTTTGGGCTAGACAACAGTGGGGACAGTGTTGTTCAATTCTGGGGGAGGTAGTCGCTGACATTGTTTTTGTTTTTCTTAGAGTCAGTCGTTTTTGAGTCAAAATTTCGTTTTATTGAGTCAAAACCTGTTGGAGACTGTGATCTTTTTCTTGAATCTTTTGTTCTGACTCTACTTCTAAGTGCCCAGAAGACTTTCTTATTTACAAGAAGCCCCAAAACGTGTCTCTGGTTATTTATTAGGTTTTTCAGCCACTTTGATGGCTAAGTTTTATTCTACGCTTTCATAACTTGAGCCAAAGATTATTATACTTTGGTTTTTGGAGAGACAACTCTGAACTTCTGTTTCTTGTTGATTTATTTGATGATCTATTCAATCATGTTGTTTTCATTCTCCATGTCTGAGTAGATCCACTTTAGGTTTAGGGTTTTCATAAGGGTTTTCTCCGAATTCTAGGTTGATTAGTTGATTAGGATTCACCATCTGAATTAGTTCTTCACCATAGGTTATTCCCAAAGCTAATTCTAGGTTGACGAATCTGGAACTTAGATCTTAGGATAATTGATTAGGCACGAGAGTGCGATTAATTACCTGATAGAACTTAGGGTGAGCAAAATAACTATTCAGAAAGAGATTTGGTTTAGTTGTTTTGTGAACAAATCAAACTTGAACTAAAAGCTGGTTTAGACTTTAGGATTCGCAAAGAGATTTGGAATTCTAGGATTTAGACTTAGATAATTCTCGCAACGAGAGTTGGTTAATTATACTTTAGTGATTTGAGTTCAAGAACCGCACTAAATCTGAATCTTGACTAGTTAGTTTATCTGCATTCATTGATTTCCTGAGAAATACCCTGAACATATCTTTCTCCCAATCGAATCACAACTTGTTTAATTTACGTATTGCTTTCAATTACATCTTTTGGTTTAGCTTAATTCGAATCTATTTAATCTATTATGTGCTATTCTGAGTTCTTGTGTTCGACCCCTATATATACTACAACAACTGCTTTAGTACTTATAGGGTATTAATTTGAGCATATCAAATTTTGTGCCGTTGCCGGAGACTCAATTTCGCCATTAGATTTTAGCTGAGAATTTCGTCTAAATCGTTGAATATCGATCGACACCCTAGTGGTATCGGTCGATACTTGCGTCGTGAATTTCGGTTACTTCCGTTATTGACTTTTGTGTTTCAGGTGCATGCCTCTTCGTGAAACCAGAAGGAACAAGAACACTCCGCTAGTTGACTTGTCAAACGAGAAGCTAGCACAGTTGGAACGTACAAACAGAAAAGCCAAAAGGCAAGCATAGATGAACAACAATACAATGATTTTGATTCAGGATGCTGCTGGAGCTTTGAGAGACCAAGATGGTCAATTGTGCAATGAGAGAGGGCAGCGACTTGATGAAGCTGGAAATATCATTGTCCCTGCAGTTGCTGTGAATGCAGGGAACGCTGTGATTAATCGCAGTAGGACGATTGGTGAATAAAACAGGCCTGATCAATTTTATGTCAATCGATCAGCGATTCGCCCTCCACCATTTCAGACGAATGATTTTGAGCTGAAACCCGCATACTACACTCTTGTGGGTCAGCATCTTTTTCATGGTCTTTCTCATGAACACCTTATGGATCACATTGAGAGGTGTGAGGATTTGGTTACAAGCATCAAGTGCCATGGAGTATCCTATGATTACCTTTTCTGTAAGCTCTTCCCATACTCTCCTGGTGGGGATGCAGCTTATTGGCTGAAGCAGTTGTCTTCTGGTTCGCTAACTACATGGGATGTGACGAAGAATGCGTTCCTGAATAATTTCTATGATGATGCGAGATCCGAAGAGCTCAGAAATAAGATTTCTCAGTTTTCTCAAGGACCGACTGAGGCACTCAAGGCTGCTTGGATTCGTTTCAGGTCATATCAGAGAGATTGTCCGCACCATGGTTTCACTCAGGTTCAACTGCTGGGTACTTTCTACAGAGGAATCGATTGGAGGTATCATATGTCCTTAGATGCTGCAAGTAATGAGAATTTCAACACCAGGTATCCCGACGATGCCTATGTGCTTATTGAGAACTTGGCTTCTAGCAATAGTACCAAGAATGCGGACATGGAGCGCAAGAAGCAAGCTGTTAACTTAGATTACAGTCAGATTGCTGTGGTGAATGCTAAGTTAGATTCAATGCACAATCTGTTGATGGGAAAGACCCCAAAAGCGGTCCACTTTGCTGCTAAAGATGAAGTGGAGAATGCTAACTACATTGGCGGTTCTGGTTTTAGAACCTATGGGAATTCGTCCTACCAATATCCACCACCCAAAACTCCTGAGAGCAATGTTGAGTCTATGTTTGAACAGATTCTTCAGGGACAGCAGAAGATGACAGTGAATTTCAAGTGGAAGATGGATGCTATGTACACATACCTGAATGGGAAAATTGAATCTCTCAGTATTCATCAGAAGATGCTGGAAACTCAAGTAGTTCAAACTGCAGCAGTTGTCAAGGGAAAGATGGTTCATCCACAAAATGAACACGTCAATGTAATAACTGTAAGAGGTGCTGAAGAGGTCATTCCAATGATATAAAACGATCTGAATGAGAAACAATTCGCAGAGTTTGATGATTTTGAGCCTGGAATGGCTGTGTTCGTATTCCCCACAACAATTATCGACCGACACCCACTCGGTGTCGATCGACACTTATCTGAAGTAGCAACGCAGAAGCCCAGTATCGATCGACACTCATCTGGTATCGATAGATACCCCTCGCGGGTTGACCCAGAAATTGCGAAGAAGCCGCAGATAACAGAGAAGCGTGTCTACAAGCCTAAGGTGCCATACCCCATGCCACCTAGACACTTCAGAGACCCCATTTCTCCAAAGCAGCTGCTTGGTTTTGAGAAGATGGTACGAAGGATTCCCCACACACTGACTTTTGAAGAAGCTCTAGTCTCCAAAGCAGCTGCTTGGCTTTGAGAAGATGGTACGAAGGATTCCCCACACACTGACTTTTTAAGAAGCTCTAGAGTCGCCCTCTGCTGAGTCACTTCCGAGATTGCAGAGAAACTGAGGAAGAGATTAAGGCACTCTTCATCAAGGCCATAAGTACACCACATCCACTGAGGCAGTTGACCAAGAGGGAAGACCCAGACATATTCTCAGTTCCATGCTCTATCTCTGCAGTTGAATTCAAAGAGTCTCTCGTTGACTCGGGGGTTAGCGTCAATGTCATGTCAAGGGCAATTGTAGAGAGTTTGGGAGCTGATATTTGATCTCCCAAGGCATCTATCACATTCGCAAACTGTTCCACCTCACTTCCATATGGTACAATCCCTGATTTAATGGTTAAAGTATGAGATTGCCTGGTTCCTGCTGATTTTCAGGTTGTGGAGATGAGTGCAAGATCTAGTACGCAGTTGATTCTTGGAAGACCGTTCATGGCTACAGTTGGTGCCATTATGGACACACCCAGCAAGAGAATATCGTTCTCGTACATTGACAAGGATGTGTACTACAAAGTCATTCCTACTAGAGGAACTCCCACTCATATCTCTTGCATCACCATTGTTACAGGAGAGAGGTTGGTAGTTGATATTTTGGAAGAGCCTCCTAACGAGCCAACGTTCATAGACGTTCTAGATGGTCCTACTGTCATCACCAAGAAAGACGTCAAAACAGCTAAGGCAAAGAAGAAGGTGAAGAGCAAAGAAGTAAAAGGTGCTCCCTCTATGACCTTAATCCCTTAGAAGTGTGATGGGGATTCGATTGAATATAAGGTGAAGTGAAAAGGAACCTCAAAATCATTCTCTAAGGCTAGGGTCATTCTTACTCCGGAGATGAAATAGAAAGGAAAAGAGGTTATAGAGAGCATGTTGAGTAGAACTCTGAGTCTGCAAGTGTCTAGTTGTAGAACTTCCTTGGGAGTGAGTTCTCAACCTCGCTCTGACTGATCACCTGAGCCAGAGTTAAGCTGCTGACTTAAAACAAGCGCTTGGTGGGAGGCAACCCACTGGTGAGTCTGTACATACTTTTATTTTTATTTTCGTTTTTATTTTTCGTTTGTGTTAAACTTATGTCAGCTTTATTTTTTGCATTTGAACTCAAGGATTTATGCTTGATTATCTTGTTGCTATTAACTTGTTTTTGAGTGTTCCTAACAGTGCTAACTTCTAACACTTTGGATCACTTATCCTGGGTTAAGCAACTCGATGCCACTGATTTGAAATCAGTGTGTCGACATTTAGCTGGTATCGATCGATACCAGTCTGTATCGATCGACACTCATCACCTTCACAGGTACGATTTCCGATTTTCACAATCCATTTGGTTCTTTTGTTTCTTTTACCAACTTTAGGCTATATAACACTGGGGACAGTGTTGTTCAAGTCTGGGGGAGGTAGTCGCTGACATTGTTTTTGTTTTTCTTAGAATTAGTCATTTTTGAGTCAAAATTTTGTTTTATTGAGTCAAAAATTTGTTGGAGACTGTGATCTTTTTCTTGCCTCTATTGTTCTGACTCTACTTCTAAGTGACCATTGTTACAGAATCAGTTACAGATCGATTAATGAAAAATCCAAAGGATGACCAGTTAACTAGAAGACACCCATGTTTCCAGTAAAGTTCTTTAAAGCCTGAGCCAAATTTTTTCACTTCATCGATGTGTCTGATGTCCATAGAGCTTGATTCCTCATTCGTATCTGACAAAGGAACCCACGTGTTTAAAGTAATGGTATTTCTCTCCCTGTTACAAGCTAATAAATAAGATGCATTAAACGATGAGATGATTTTCTTCTGAGTAGAGGGTTAGAAAAATTTCCAGTGATCCCATTATTCTACTTCAGAGGAAATGATCACACAAAGGTGGAAGCGAGGTTAGGAAAATTTCCTGTGAAACCATTATTCGCCCACACCTTTGATTACTTTTGAGGGAGGAACTGGGGATTCGGTGGCAACCACAATCAATACTCGCGTCTCGAACCTTAATATGTATATGCAGGAAACATAATAAGAAATAAGTATGGGAGAGAGAAAACAATACCAAAAAGTGTGAAATTGGATGGTTCCTTGTCATGATATTGTATGGGAAAGAATCTAGAAGGTTCTTGGTATTAATCACAGCAATGAAACTGGCGAGGAAGGCTTGATTGAACGATGCTGTGAAATAATGTGTGTAGTCTGAGAAGCTGTGAATGTCTAAGGAGAAGTACATGGTGGTTAGATTTGAAACTGGTTAGGTGATATGTGGAACAATAAGGAAAATGGTCATTGCAATGTTTCATGAACATGTGAGTCTCTATGTTTTCAAACCTCTTTCTCTGGTTTAGTTTTATGTTTTGCTTGAAGGCAAGCAAAGGCTAAGTCTGGGGGATTTGATATATAAAGGTTTTTACCCCGTTTAAGCCATGATATAAGTCCGTTTTATAGAGTCTTTCTACTATTTTGTAGTTTTTAGAGTCTTTTGTAGGTTTTAGCACGTTTGGAGCATAATTGGAGATATTGGAGCTTTCTGGAGCATTTTGGAGCAAAGCAGAAGTTCATCTAGCTGAGTACCCGATTTAAAGCTTAGGTATCGATCGATACTGACTAGTATTGGTCGATACCCACTGCAGCAAAACACGAACCGCGACTTTATTGAAGAGTTGAAGAATTGCAAAATTGGCAAGAATACTTTATTATTTACAAGAAGCCCCAAAACATGTCTTAGGTTATTTATTAGGTTTTTCAGCCACTTTGATGGCTAAGTTTTATTCTACAATTTCATAACTTGAGACAGAGATTATTCTACTTTGGTTTTTGGAGAGACAACTATGAACTCCTGTTTCTTATTGATTTCTTTGATGATCTATTCAATCATGTTGTTTTCATTCTCCATGTCTGAGTAGATCCACTTTAGGTTTAGGGTTCTCATAAGGGTTTTCTCTGAATTCTAGGTTGATTAGTTGATTAGGGTTCACCATCTGAATTAGTTCTTCACCATAGGTTATTCACAAAGCTAATTCAAGGTTGACGAATCTGGAACTTAGATCTTAGGATAATTGATTAGGCACGAGAGTGCGATTAATTACATGGTAGAACTTAGGTTGAGCAAAATAACTATTTACAAAAAGATTTGGTTTAGTTGTTTTGTGTACAAATCAAACTTGAATTAAAACCTGGTTTAGACTTTAGGATTCGCAAAGAGATTTGGAATTCTAGGATTTAGACTTAGATAATTCTCGCAATGAGAGTTGGTTAATTATACTTTATTGATTTGAGTTCAAGAACCGCGCTAAATCTGAATCTTGACTAGTTAGTTTATCTGCATTCATTGATTTCCTGAGAAATATCCTGAACCTATCTTTCTCCCAATCGAATCACACCTTGTTTAATTTACGTATTGCTTTCAATTACATCTTTTGGTTTATCTTAATTCGAATCTATTTAATCTATTGTGTGATATTCTGAGTTCTTGTGTTCGACCCCTACATATACTACAACAACTGCTTTAGTACTTATAGGGTATTAATTTGAGCATATCACTGTGAAATAATGTGTGTAGTCTGGGAAGCTGCGAATGTCTACGAAGAAGTACATGGTGGTTAGATTTGGAACTGGTTAGGTGATATGTGGAGCACTAAGAGAAAGGGTCATTTCAATGTTTCATGAACATGTGAGTCTCTATGTTTTCAAACCTCTTTCTCTGGTTTAGTTTTCTGTTTTTGCTTGAGGGAAGCAAATGCTAAATCTGGGGGAGTTGATATATCATGGTTTTTACCCCGTTTAATCCATGATATAAGTCCGTTTTATAGAATCTTTCTACTACTTTGTAGTGTTTTAGAGTCTTTTACAGGTTTTAGCACGTTTGGAGCATAATTGGAGATATTTGAGCTTTCTGGAGCATTTTGGAGCAAAGCAGAAGTTCGTGTAGCTGAGTACCCGATTTGAAGCCTCAGTATCGATTGATACTGACTAGTATCGGTCGATACCCACTGAAGCAGACACGAATCGCGACTTTATTGAAGAGTTGAAGAATTGCAAAATTACCCAGAAGACTTTATTATTTACAAGAAACCCCAAAACGTGACTTAGGTTATTTATTAGGATTAACAACCACTTTTGAATGCTATGCTTTATTTTAATTTGGTTTTGTGAGAGAGCTTTTGAAAGGAGACAAGTCTGAGACTCTGTTCGTCCGAGAGAAGATTTCGAACCCTCTTGTTACTCTTTCTTATTATTTATTCAAGTATTTATTCAGTCATGTTTATTGCTTCAATTTCCATGTCTGAGTATATCTCTTGTTAGGTTTAGGGTTCTCATAAGAGATCTCTTTGAATGCTAGGTTGATTTATTATTAGGGTTCATAATCCAAATTAGTTCTTCACCATAGGCTGTTCTCATAGCTAATTCTGGATTGATCACCTAGAACTTAGATCTTAAGATAATTGATTAGGTACGAGAGTGCGATTAATTATCTGACATAACTTAGGGTGAGCAAAATAACTATTCGCAAAGAGATTTGGTTTAGTTATTTTGTGAAAAAATCAAACTTGAACTAAAAGCTTGTTTAAACTTTAGGATTCGCAAATAGATTTGGAATTCTAGGATTCGCAAAGATATTTGGAATTCTAGGATTCGCAAAGATATTTGGAATTCTAGGATTTAGACTTAGATAATTCTCGCAACGAGAGTTGGTTAATTATACCTTAGTGATTTGAGTTCAAGAACCCCGCATGACTTGAACTCTGATTAGTCAGTTTATCTGCATTCATTGATTTCCTGAGAAATACCCTGAACCTATCTTTCTCCAATCGAACTTACAACTCGTTTAATTTATGTACTTGCTTTCAATTTCATTGATCACTTAGCTTAATTTTTTTCTTTATAATCTATTGTGTGTTTCCGTGAATCTCTGTGAATTCGATCCCTAAGTATTACAATCAACAAAACTTTAGTACTTTCAGGGTATTAATTTGAGCTTATCATTAAACTTGAGGCTAAGGCCTTGATTGCTATAACTGATAGTAAAACAGTAGCATTAACTAGCATTAAGCAGCATAAACAGTATGTTGCTGAAGCTATATGCTCTGATTATTGTACACATGTTAAGTGATTAGTAGAGCTGTGAAATATCTTATTATATAAAGCTGGATCCCTCGACGTGAATGTGACACGTAGGTTATGTCGTGAGCTTGTTTTGCTCCATCAGACTCAACTCATGGGCCAAAATATTGGGCATGTTTTCTTCCTCTTCATTGATGGGCCAAGTTGTGTTCGAAGCCCAAGCGCATAATCTGAATTGGAGAAAGAAGTCGGTTAAGGTTTGGTTATAAGGAGACTAGCAACACGTAATTATAAACACTAACACGGAGAAGAAAATACAGAGCGACAAGGAAGCGTACAACACAGAGAGAAAGAGAGAAAGATCAAGACAGAAGGAAACATAAGCTCTAGAGAAGTTCGAGTCTTTGTCTATCGAGAAGTTTTCCTTAGATCTTTATTACTTTTGTTGTCCTATTTAGTGATATATCATGGTTTTTACTCTATTTAGGCCATGATATAAGTCCTTTTTATAGAGTCTTTCTAGTGTTTTGTAGTCTTTTAGAGTCTTTTACAGGTTATAGCACGTTTGGAGCATAATTGAAAATATTGGAGCTTTCTGGAACATTCTGGAGCGAAGCAGAGATCCGTGTAGCTGAGACATCAAAATCACCTGAGTATCGATCGATACTGCCTAGTATCGATCGATACCCGTCGAGGAAACAGAAGGATCGCGACTTATTGAAGAGTTGAAGAATTACAAAATTGGCCCAGAAGACTTTGATATTTGAAAGATGGCCCAGAACGTGTTTTAGGTTATTTATAAGATTTTTACAGCCAGTTTGTTGGCTATGCTTTTTTTGTATTGCTTTGATTACTTTGGTTTAAGAGAGACAAGTCTGAATCTCCCTTCGTCCGTGATCAGATCTCAAAACCTTTCTGATTATTTTATAGATGATTTATTCAAACATGTTGATTGTTTCATTCTCCATGTCTGAGTAGATCCACTTTAGGTTTAGGGTTTTCTCATAGGGATTTCTTTGAATGCTAGGTTGATTTATTATTAGATTCACCATCTGAATTAGTTCTTCGCCTTAGGTTGTGTTCAAAGCTAATTCTAGGTTGACGAATATGGAACTTAGATATTAGGATAATTGATTAGGCACGAGAGTGCGATTAATTACCTGATAGAACCTTAGGTGAGCAAATTGATTATTCGCAAAGAGATTTGGTTTAATTGATTTGTGAACATATCAAACCTGAACTTTAAAGCTGATTTAGACTTTAGGATTCGCAAAGAGATTTGGAATTCCTAGGATTTAGATTTAGATAGTTTTCGCAACGAGAGGTTGTTAGCTATATTTTAGTGATTTGAGTTCTAGAACCGTGCGTAATCTGAATCCTGTTAGTTAATTTAGCTGCATTCATTGATTTCCTGAGAAAGACCCTGGGCCTATATTTTCCTCCATTGATTTACAACACTTTTAATTTCGTACCTGTTTTCGTTTACATCTTTTTATTTAGCGTATTTTGGATCTATATAATCTATTGTGTGTCTCTTTGAGTCTTTGTGGTTCGACCCCTACCTATACTACGACAACTGCTTTAGTATCTGTTAGGGTATTAATTTGAGCGTATCAAATTTGGCGCCGTTGCCGGTGACTCAATTCGCCGTTAGATTTTAGCTAAGAAATTCGTCTAAATCGCCCGAGTATCGATTGATACCCTTCAGTATCGGTCGATACCCGACGTATATTTCAGTTACTTACATTCTTTGTTTCTGCTTTCAGGTGCATGCCTAATCGAGAAACCAGAAGCAACAAGAACACCCCGCTAGTTGATCTATCACTGGAACAGCTAGCACTTGTGAAACGCACAAACAGGAAAGCAAAGAAATCAGCTAAGATGAACAACAATCAGTTGGTTCGTGATGCAGCTGGTGCCTACAGAGACCAAGAGGGTCGGTTGTGCAATGAGCAAGGACAACGTCTGGATGGAGAGGGGATCGTCATGCCACTTGCTCCTGTTGTCGCTGCGAATATCGCTGGGAACGCGAGGAATGATGTGGTTAATCGTGGAAGAACGATTGGTGAGTACAAGACCAGTTTTTCGCCAATCGGTCAGCGATTCGTCCTCCTGCGTTCGAGAGGAATGACTTTGAGCTGAAGCCTGCTTACTTTGCTCTTGTGGGACAGCACCTCTTTCATGGTCTTCCTCATGAACATCCGATGGACCATGTGGAGAAGTTCGAGGACTTGGTCACTATCATCAAGAGCAATGGAGTGTCCTACGACTATCTCTTCTACAAGCTCTTCCCCTACTCTTTAGGTGGACATGCGACCTACTGGCTGAGGCAGCTACCTCCTGGTTCACTAACTACTTGGGAGGACACTAAGAGAGCCTTCCTGATCAACTTCTATGATGATGCATGATCTGAGGATCTGAGGAATTAAATCTCCCAATTTTCTCAAGGACCTACTGAGGCGTTCAAGGCTGCTTGGACGAGATTCAGATAGTATCAGAGAGATTGTCCACATCACGGATACTCTGATGTGCAGCTGCTGGGTATCTTCTTTAGAGGAGTAGATTGGAGGTATCAGATGGCTCTGGACGCTTCGAGCAATGGTAATTTCAACACCAGGTACCCTGAGGATGCTTATGTGTTAATTGAAAACTTTGCATCTAGCAGTAGCACCAAGAGCGCAGACTTCGAGCGCAAGAAGCTGGCTGGTAACATGGATGGGTCGCAGATCGCTGAAGTTAAAGCTCAGCTGGATTCTATGCACAGTCTTCTGCTGGGAAAGACAACAAAGGCCGTCCACTTTGCTGCTGAGAATGAAGTGGAAGATGTTAACTACATTGGTGGTTCTGGTTTTCAGGGTCAGCGATTTGGGTACAACACCAATCGAAACTTCACCAATAATGCTCAGCAAGGAGGGTACCAATCCCCACCACCCAAAGCTCCTGAGAGTAAGATTGAAGCTATGCTTGAACAACTGGTTCAAGGGCAGGAGAAGATGACAGTAACCTTCAATGGGAAACTGGATGTTGTATACACCGAATTAAGGGGAAGGATCGAGGCTCTCGATACCAGTCACAGGATGCTGGAAACGCAAGTAGCTCAGACTGCAACAAATGCCAAGGGAAAGACGGTTCATTCACACAATGCACATGTCAATGCGATCTCCTCAAGTGCAGAAAATTTCGATGAGGATCCTGAAATCGCCATAGCATCGATCGATACCCTTCAGTATCGATCGATGCCAGTTACAATTCTGAAACGGAATACTTCCAAAACCCGTGTATCGATCGATACCCCATTGGTATCGGTCGATACTAAGGCGATTTCAGAGGAGACACCGGAGATGTCGACTGTGGTGCCTAAAATACTTGCAGAGAGAGTCTATATACCGAGGATACCTTACCCCAGAGCTGCTGCAAAGGCTAAGAAGGAGGTAGAGGACGCCAGATGCAAGGCTATGCTGGATAAGCTGATTGTGGAGTTTCCCTTTGATGATGATAAATCTGTCAAGGATGATTCAACAGCAAGAGTATCGATCGATACCCTACCTGGTGTCGATCGATACCCCTCGCAGAACGAGCCAGAACTTGTGGAAACACGTGAGTTGATCAAAGAAAGAGTTCGCAAGCCCAAGAAGCTGAATCCTGTTCCTAAACACCTCAGAGATCCCATCTCTCCAAAGCAGCTGCGTGGCTTTGAGAATATGGTAAGAAAGATTTCTCCTGAATCGTCTTTTGAAGAAGCTCTAGAGTTCCGTCCTCTGCTAAGTCATTTCAAAGATTGCAGAGAAACTGAGGAAGAGATTAAGGCACTCTTCATTAAAGCTAGAGGTACACCTCCACTGAGACAGTTGACCCAAATGGAAGATCCAGGGAAATTCGTGGTTCCATACTCTATCTCTGGAGTTGATTTCAAAGAGTCTCTCATTGACTCATGAGCTAGTGTCAATGTCATCTCAAGGGAAATTACAGAGCGGTTGGGGGCTGATATTCGATGAGCTAGTGTCAATGTCACATTCGCGAACGACTCCACCTCGTTTCCACACGGTACTATCCATGGTTTGCTGGTCAAAGTAGGAGACTGTCTGGTGCCTACTGATTTTCAGGTTGTGGAGATAAGTGCGATATCTCGTATGCCTTTGCTCTTGGGACGACCGTTTATGGCTACTGCTGGCGCAATCATAGACACGCCTAATAAGAGAATCTCTTTCTCTTACATTGACGGAGGGGTATATTATGATGTAATTTCCCCTAGGAGTACTCCCACACGTATCTCTAGCATCGAGGTTTTCATAGGAGAGTCGCTAGCAATTGATCTTTTGGAAGAGCCTCCTGACGAGCCTACTGTCGCAGACATTTCAGCTGAACCGCCCATCATCCCCAAGGAAGTTGTCAAGAAGGCTAAGGCAACAAAGAAGAAGAAGGCCAAGAGCAAAAACGTCGAGAATCCCCATGTCACTTTAATCCCTCAGAAGAGTGATGAGAATTCGTTTGAGTATAAGGTCAAGTGCAAAGGAGCCTCCAAGCCATTCTCTAAGGATAGAATTCTTCTTACTTCGGAGCTGAAAGAGAAAGGACAGGAGTTTGTGGACAGCATGATGAGCAGAACTCTGAAGATAGCGATGTCAAGTTGTAGAGCCTGTTTTGATGCAAGCTCTCACTCTTATCCAGCCTGAAGGGCGTTACAGTCAAGCTATTGACGTTAAACGAGCGTTTGGTGGGAGGCAACCCACTGGTGAGTCTGTTTTTGAGTCGTTTCTCTTTTTATTTTTCTTTGGTTTTGTGTTTGTGTCAGGATAAACAAAGAGCAAACTCGAAATCTCCTGAGTGTCGATCGATACCCTTCAGTATCGATCGATACCCTTCAGTATCGATCGACACCAATCGCGAATGTACGGTTCAAGTCGATTTAAGCCTGGTATCGATCGATACCAGGCTGTGTGTCGATCGATACTCAATGTTCCAGCAAGGTAACTTCTTGCTTTTCCCAATTTTATTCTTTTCTTTTGTTTCTTTTACTGACTCTAGGCTAGATAACACTGGGACAGTGTTGTTCAAGTCTGGGGGAGGTCTCTGCTGACATTGTGTTTGTTTTTCTTAGAGTCATAAAATAAAAAAAATTTGTCGTTTTATTGAGTCAAAACTTGTTGGAGATAATGATCATGTGCTTGAACCTATTGATTTGATTTTGTTTTTGAGTGCACAGTGTTACAGGATCAGTTCTAGATCGACTAATGAAAAATCCAAGGACTGACCAGTTGACTAAAAAACATCCATGTCTCCAGCAGAGTTCTTCTGAAGCCTGAGCCAAATTTTTGCACTTCATCAATGTGGTTAGTGTTTTTAGAGCTTGATTCATCATTCATATATGATAAAGGAACCCATGTGTTTAGAGTTATGGTATCTATCTCCCCTGTTATAAGTTGATAAATAAGTGCATAAAAGATTGAAATGATTTTCTTCTGAGTAGAGGGTTAGAAAAATTTCCAGCGATCCCATTATTCAACTTAAGAGGGAATGATCACACAAAGGTTGAAAGCGAGGCTAGGATTTTCCTATGATCCCATTATTCGCCTGCAACCTTTGATACATTGAGAGGGAAGAACCGGGGATTTGGTGGCAAACACAATCAATACTCGCGTCTCATACCTTGATGTGTATATGCAAAGCTGAAAAGAAAAGAAAGAACATAATAAGGAACAATTCTGGGGGAGAAAATTAATACCAAAAAGTGTGAAAAAGGGTGGTTCCTTGTCATGATATCGTATGGTAAAGAATCTAGAAGGTTCTTGAACATTGGCTGCAGCGATGAAACTGGCGAGGATGGCTTTACTTGAACAATGCTGTGAGATAATGTATGGAGTCTGGAAAAGATGCGAATGTCTACGGAGAAGTACATGGTGGTTAGATCGAAAGCTGGTTAGGTAACACTTGGGTACTTGGGAAAAGGATCTCTGCAATGGTTCGTGAGCAGGTGAGTCTCTACGTTTTCAAACCTCTTTCTCTGGTTTGGTCTTCTATTTGCTAGAGGGCAAGCAAAGGCTAAGTCTGGGGGAGTTGATATATCATGGTTTTTACCCTATTTAGGCCATGATATAAGTCCTTTTTATAGAGTCTTTCTAGTGTTTTGTAGTCTTTTAGAGTCTTTTACAGGTTATAGCACGTTTGGTACATAATTGGAAATATTGGAGCTTTCTGGAACATTCTGGAGCGAAGCAGAGATCCGTGTAGCTAAGACATCAAAATCACCTGAGTATCGATCGATACTGCCTAGTATCGATCGATACCCGTCGAGGAAACAGAAGGATCGCGACTTATTGAAGAGTTGAAGAATTACAAAATTGGCCCAGAAGACTTCGATATTTACAAGATGTCCCAGAACGTGTTTTAGGTTATTTATAAGATTTTTACAGCCAATTTGTTGGCTATGCTTTATTTTGTATTGCTTTGATTACTTTGGTTTTAGAGAGACAAGTCTGAATCTCCCTTCGTCCGAGATCAGATCTCAAAACCTTTCTGATTATTTTATAGATGATTTATTCAAACATGTTGATTGTTTCATTCTCCATGTCTGAGTAGATCCACTTTAGGTTTAGGGTTTTCTCATAGGGATTTCTTTGAATGCTAGGTTGATTTATTATTAGATTCACCATCTGAATTAGTTCTTCGCCTTAGGTTGTGTTCAAAGCTAATTCTAGGTTGACGAATATGGAACTTAGATCTTAGGATAATTGATTAGGCACGAGAGTGCGATTAATTACATGATAGAACCTTAGGTGAGCAAATTGATTATTCGCAAAGAGATTTGGTTTAATTGATTTGTGAACATATCAAACCTTAACTTTAAAGCTGATTTAGACTTTAGGATTCGCAAAGAGATTTGGAATTCCTAGGATTTAGATTTAGATAGTTTTCGCAACGAGAGTTGGTTAGCTCTATTTTAGTGATTTGAGTTCTAGAACCGTGCGTAATCTGAATCATGTTAGTTAATTTAGCTGCATTCATTGATTTTCTGAGAAAGACCCTGGGCCTATATTTTCCTTCATTGATTTACAACACTTTTAATTTCGTACCTGTTTTCGTTTACATCTTTTGATTTAGCGTATTTTGGATCTATATAATCTATTGTGTGTCTCTTTGAGTCTTTGTGGTTCGACCCCTACCTATAATACGACAACTGCTTTAGTATCTGTTAGGGTATTAATTTGAGCGTATCATTTAGCTTTGTACCTGAAACACGTAAAGCGCGGGTTCGTTGTGTAAACCTTTGATTGATAGTGAAAGTTGTGGGAGACGGTTCCCACCCGAGACGTACTGGTTAGAGGCCAGGAACTCGGTGATCAAGTTTCTTGTGTTCATTTAAGTTTCATAGATCCTAACATCAAAGCACTCAAGAAGCTAAAAATCCTTACAAGTGGTATCAGAGCAATCCATGTTTGATTGCGAGTGTTAGAAGGATCTGATTGAAGAATCAATGACGACGACACAAAGGATCGAGGTGAACATGTTTGATGGATATGGTGATTTCGGGATCTGAAAGAAAATGATGCTTGCAAACTTAACCGTTCAAGGACTGAAAGATGTTCTTACGGAACATAAGCAAGATCCTGTATCCAAAGGGTTGGATGAAATGGATCCATAGGCTATGAAGAAAAAGAGCCAAGACGAAGCTGCAAGACTGGAGCGAGATGAGAAGGCTTTGAATTTTATCTTCATGTGCGTTGGAGATCATGTCGTAAGGAAACTAGACAAGTGCGTAACAACAGCTCAAGCATGGGCTACTCTTGACAGGCTTTACATGGCAAATATTTTGCCTAATCGCGTCCATTCTCAGCTTAAGGTGTATTCGTTCAGAATGCAGGACTCAAGGTCAATTGATCAGAATGTAGATGACTTCTTGAAGCTAATTGCATATTTGAGCAATTTGAACATCGAGATACCATAAGAGGTTCAAGCAATTTTGCTCCTCAACTCCCTTCCCTCTAGGTATGATTCTTTAAAGGAAACTTTGAAGTATAGTAAGGAAGCTATTCAGTTAGAGGAAGTAGCTAGTGCTGCCAAGTCTAAGGAGAGAGACTTGTTTGAAAGTGAAAAGCTTATAAAATCATAGGGAGAAGCGTTATATGTTGAGACTAGAGGCAAATCAGAGAAGAGGTCAGAGAATGGAAATGGAAGCTCAAATCAGTGGAGAGGAAGGTCTAAGAGCAGAGGAGGAAAGAAAAACAACAAAGGTTGTTTTGTCTGTGGAGATGATGAGCATTGGAAAAGAGAATGCCCTCATAGAAAGAAAAATGCAGATTCTACAAATGTTGCAACATATTTTAAGGAACCTATGATGTTAAGTGTCAGCACTCACGATACAAAGAAATAATGGGTTATGGACTCGGGTTGTTCATACCATAGTACACCAGACAAAGAAGTCTTGTTTGACATCAAGGAGTTCGATGGTGGTAGAGTTCTGATAGCTAATAACACTCATTGTAACATCAAAGGAATGTGAAAGATTCGGATTCAGAATCCAGATGGTTCTATAGTGATACTCAAGGATGTCAAGTACATGTCGGAGGTGAGTAGGAATCTTATTTCCTATGGGATGTTAGAAAAATCAGGTTGCAGGTATGAAGGAGGTGACTTCAAGGTTCAGTTATACAAAGGCAGAAAGAAGGTAATATTTGGAAAATACCAAGGTGGTTTATACTATCTTCAAGGCACAGTTTCTAAGGCTAAAGTGAACGTGCCAAGAACTGAGGTAGAAGTTAAAAAGAAGAAGTCAAAGAATGTGACATTTAGTGAGAATCTGATTCAAGGACCTACTCCTTATGGTTTTGATACAAGGGATTCATCAGCTCAAGGTAAAGACTCTTCTTCATCAGAAGAATCTGAAAGTTTTGAAGAAATTGAGTCTAAAGAGAGCAAGGAAGAATCTGAGATAGAATCGCATAAGCATTGGAAGATTGCTGGAATAGAAGAGAGTTTGAAGGGCTTTTGGCCAAAACCGACCCAAACTATGTTTATATGTTCGATTTAGACCTAACGTTTGTGACGGGTCCAAAACATACCTAGCGTTATAACAATTTAAATTTCATACATGTAGTTGTTTTTTGTGCCGATTCATACATTTACCGTCAAATAATTAACGATCCATTAACGACTGTCGACGTGGATGCAGTCGTTTTGGATAGCCTATAATTTACAAAACTATAGAAAACGCTGTCGTTTTTATCTAAAATAGTTAGATATTTTTGTTTTGTTTTTTTTTTCGGGATAAGTTTAGATATTTTTGATTCTTCCTCAACGAAGAAGAACCTTTTTGTTCTTTCAGTGACTCCATTGATGCTTCCTTGGCGGATCATTCAAGCTAACGGATGAGATCGAGTGACCGTGATGCATCGAGGCAGAGGAGAAGTCGTTGGTGATAAGCTCATTGACTTGAGTTGACCAAGCATGGTGTTACACGATCGTGAAAGAGAAGCGGAGACGTGCGGCGAAGACGGCGAACACCGGCGGCTGCTTGGATCAGTGAACGGACGGCGGCTGAGCAACGGTGGTGCTAAGACAAGGCTGACGGAGCAACGGTCGTCGACGGAGATTTAGAGAGATGGAGTTGCAGAGATTGCTTGCGCCGCAAGAAACAGCTCAAGCGCACTCTAGATCGAGATTCCTTGGGTCGACGGCGCTGCGATGGCTCTCCGATGACGACGGTATCGTCCCTGGAGCACGGCGGAGGCTTTACGGCGAAGAACAGAGGTGGTGGTGTTTGAGTTACACACACCCACATGAGCGATGAAACGAACAGAGAAGAAGAAAAAGACATGAGATTTAAATTACGATCGATGTTTAGCATTGCTCTATATTAATTTTCATTCGTGGTTAGTTCTCTTCTGTAATACAAGTTTTTACCAAAAAAAAAGAAAGATCACGTTTTAATGGCATATATTGCCCGTCGCCGGAGGAATCTGGGTTGGCGTTTTGGAAGGGGAAGGAGAAGTGAGTGAAGAAAGACGCCATGGTGTTTGAATCCGGATCGTAGAAACGAATCGGTGTGTTGTAGATGACGGTGCTGGAGCTCGTATCTATAACGCCGAGCTCTCTTGTGAGTCCGACGACTCCGTTTCGGAGATAGGAATCGTCAAGGAACGTGAGGTTTCGAAGACATGTTTCGTCATGGAAAGAGCAATCCATGTGAAGAAGAGAACAAGAAGCAATCCATGTGAAGAACTCAATTCAAAAAAAAATCCATGTGAAGAAGAAAATCAAAACGAACCGTTTTAAAAGGTTGAAGACGACTAAAGCAGACATGGCATCCACGTTGATAGGCGTTAACGGATCGTTAATTATTTAAAAGCAAGGGTATGAATCGGCACAAAAAAAAACTATAAGTATAAAATATAAATTGTTATAACGTTAGATATGTTTTGGATCCGTCACAAACGTTAAGTCAAAATCGAACATATAAATATAGTTTGGGTCGGTTTTGGCCAAAAGCCCAGAGTTTGAACAAAGAACTTAAGGAGAAAGACCTGGGAAAGGTTTCAGAGATATTGGGAACATGTATCTTCGGAGACAAAGCTAAGGGAGATGTGGTAACAAAGGCAGTACCTGGACAGAAGGTTCAGGCTTGCTGCGAGCTTCTAAACATCTCCTGATAGGGATTCAGCTCCAGGTAACTCCATTATCGACAGTGTGTTCTCGCAGGAAGAAGAACATAGAAACAGGTCAGTTTTCAGAGATGTTCTTATGTCGATAAGAGAAAATCAGTTTGATTAATGGGTTAAAGGAGTTACCTGGAGGAGGCTGGAATTGCAGTAAGGAAATACTGATTCCAGGTGGAGCTGTTGGGAGATTCAAGGGAAGACAGGTTAGTGGTGTGTTATTGAATCTGGAAAACAAGTCGAGAGCATGAGGTTCAGGTTACGGGATTTACCTGAGGTCATCTAAGTAGCTGAAGAACACGGGCTGTTCATCGGGAAAACTACAAAGAAGATGAAATTGAGACTACGGTTTCAGGTGTAGTTGCTGCAAAATGATTCAAGAAGAGGTTGATTCAAATCTCAGTGCACATGAGATGAATTAACAAGTCGACAAAGATGAATCGAGTTTTTTGAAGAGGGTTTCCTAGTGTTATCTGAACAGCGGAGAAGACGCAAAGGATTGTCAGAGCAGCTGTGACAGGAAACCAAAAGAAACCAAGTTACAGTTTCGTGGTGTCTCCAAGAATTGGTAGAGACAATGGAGTTGTTTTCATAGGAATATACCTGGTGAAAACGGAACAGCTGAGGAGGGGCAGTGGTTCCCCGGAAAAGCTGAAAAAAGGACAGATGCAAGGAATCAAGAAGAAAATTGCATCGGACTTCACAGGTTTCTGAAAATCAGAAGGGACATGGCGTGGAGGAGATTATTCAGGTTAAGAGGGTTACATGTAATCATCAAAGCATCACAGAGACACAGCAAAGATTCAGAGGAGCTGTGGAGACGAAATCGAAATAAAAAAAAAAATTCAAAGGTTTCGCATATGGAATCTCAGAAGAGAAATCAATCTATAGTCGTCACAGCAAAGAGATTGACTAATAGCTAAATGTACCTGAGATTTCAGAGGGTAACGGCAACGGAGGTTAACGCCGGAGGATGTGTAGTTTGATCGGAAGAATCACATTCGCCACTATCAAATGAAAATCAAAGGGTGTCGGTGGGAAGAAGCATCAGGGAAGAAGAAGTTTTGTGTGGGCCAGGCCAAAGGGGAAAAAAAAGGGAAATGAGATCGTAACATGTGTAAAAAAATAAAAATAACAATGTAATAATAGAAACTTTCCTATAAGACAAAATCATACGTTTTCCCAAAGATTGCACACTCGAGATCGGTATTGAGGTTGATAGATCCTTGACTCCAAAGAGATCCACGAAGAAAGATGCTAAGGTGTGAGTGAATACTCGAAGATCCTTAGGCCCAATCTTACGGTGAAGGTTTAGAACAAGGGGGTGACTTCAATGGCTGATAGAACTCGTGGTGAAAGGATGACAAGACGTGAGAATAAATCCCAAAAATCCTTGTGCCCCTTAAACGACTTAGAACAAATCCTACAAGACACCGGAATGAAGGCTGCGTCAAGTGCTATGGACAACACTTGATAAACCGAAAGGATTTGTTGGCTAACCACCAAGAAATCAAAGAGTTCGTAAAGAACAAAAGAGAGACTTCTCTAAAATATTTTTGATTGAAAAGGGGGAATGATTTCGTACAAAAGGGGAGGTGAGTTTATAAAGAGATAGAAAATGAGGACAACAAGACCTCGAAAAAGAACAAAGAAATAATAAAACTAAGACCAAAAATAAATAGAGTTTTGACTAAAATTAAGATATTTGAATGACCCTTCGGCTGCCTTGACTTGTCTCTTATTATTCCAGCCGAAATGTCCCTTGGCATTCATCATGAGATTGGACCGAGAATGTAAGTGTAAGCCGTTGCCTCGTTAAAACCTCCACTCGGAAAACCCAATGGGACAAAACTGAGCACATGAAAAAGAGTACAACAGACATACACTTGCGGCCAACCTCATGAAGAATCCACAAATGATAATGAGGTTAGGGCAAAGTGTGTAAGATGTTCTTCCTTGATCTGGACTTCATTTAGCAAACTCCGAACAGCTCCTGCTAGCTTCCGTGACTTGGACCGCGTTATAGGACTTTCCGGAACGACAATTGCTGTCTCCGGAACCTTATCCATTGCCTCTGTATCCATGATCACATCATCTCCCTTCACTTGAAAAGGATTTGCCCTCAAATCTGTTCCATCTGCAACAAAGGGAATAATGTCAGCAATATTGAAACTAGAGCTAACGGAGTACTTACCTTGGAGGTCAATCTTGTAGGCATTGTCGTTGATCCTCTAAAAAACAGTGAACGGTACATCCACTCTTGGCAAGAGTTTAGATTTCCTTTCTTCCGGAAACTGTTCTTTCCTTAAGTATATCCACACAAGGTCGCCTAGCTCAAAGATCTTCTTGTGCCAACCTTTGTTTGCATACTTTCGGTATTGCCCAGTTTTGCGTTCGATGTTTTGCTTCGCCTTTTCATGCATCTGCTTGACCAGCTCGGCCTTTTTCTTACCATCCATACTTACACGCTCACTCAAGGGTAAATGAGTTAAATCAAGAGGCGTAAGTGAATTAAAACCATAAACAAGCTGAAAAGAAGAAAACAAAGTAGTAGAATGCACGACATGGTTATATGAAAATTCTACATGAGGCAAGCAATCTTCCCAAGACTTAATGTTCTTTTTAATCACAGCTCGCAAAAGTGCGGAAAGAGTTCTATTGACCACCTCAGTCTGACCATCGGATTGCGGATGACAAGTAGTAGAAAAACAAAATTTGGTTCCCAGCTTAGACCATATGGTCTTCCAAAAATAACTCAAGAACTTTGTATCCCTATCCGAGACTATGGTCCTAGGCATTCCATGCAAGCGAACAATTTTCTTAAAGAACAAGTCAGCAATATTCGATGCATCGTCGGTCTTATGACATGGTATAAAATGGGCCATCTTAGAGAACCTATCGACCACAACAAAGACCGAATCACTACCTTTTCTAGTCCTAGGTAGACCTAACACAAAATCCATCGATATGTCGGTCCAAGGTGCACTAGGAATAGGTAAAGGAGTATACAAACTTTGGGCTTGGCTTTTGGACTTGTCATACTTACAAGTAGTGCATCGGCTGCAAATCCTTTCCACGTCACGCTTCATATGTTGCCAAAAGAAGTGGTCCTACACAATAAGAAGAGTTTTGGTCATGCCAAAGTGTCCCATCAAGCCACCACCGTGTGCTTCCCTGACAAGAAGATCTCGCAAAGAAGAGTTAGGGATGCATAGACGGTTCTCATAAAATAAGAAACCATCACTTCTAAAATATTTTTCCGAAGCGAATTTTTCACAAGAAAGAAAGACTTCCTGAAAATCAGAACCTGTTGCATATGCTCATTTGATAATCTCAAACCCGAGTATCTTGGCATCAAGAGTTGATATCAGCGTGTATATCCGAGATAATGCATCGGCCACCACATTCTTTTTGCCTTGCTTGTACTGGATTACATAAGGAAAGGTTTCAATGAACTCCACCCACCGGGCATGTCTCTTGTTGATATGATTCTAGATGGCACTAAGGAGACAGAGCTTGTTGCCGAGCTCGGAGCTGAGGTTAAGGACGATCCGGACGATGCCTTGTTCGTACCCGAAGGAGCAATGACGAGAGCTAAGGCAAAACGACTCAAGGAAGCATTAGTAGGACTTATTCACCAAGTCCAAAACCGTCCAGAATAGTTGGGCTCTAAGGAAGAAGTGTTTCAAACCGCATTGGTTTCGATTCAAGCCCAAGTGTGCTCTTTTCCTTAGTCACGATTTTTATCCAATGGGTTTTACGTGACAAGGTTTTTAACGAGGCTTTGGCACTTCTTCTCCAAGCCCAAATCCAACAACAATTTCGACCAAGAAGCTCAAGGGGCATTTTGAAAATTCAAAGTCAAAGTCTTGGTGCAAATTTTGAAGTCAAACTTCCATTCAAACTTGATTTAATGTTTTTGTCATTTTCGAGTGTGTTTTTAGACCATTTGCCTTCTTTGCTTATTTAAACTTTGTGAGATCATTGTTGATCTCTCAACAATCATTTTAATAAAATCTCTTTCTCTTCTACGAAAACCTTAGAGTGGATTTCTCTTTGTTTCTCGTAAAAGTTCTTCCGGAATTACTTAGTGGATTTCTAAGTATTTCGGAATTGGTCTTATCAAAGGAATCACCATCTTCTTTTGTGGATACAATTCTATCGATCGTCGTCTAGGGAGTGTCCGCAAGCGAGCTGCGTGTTGGAAGGAGCATTGAGAGGATTCTCACGCCTTCTAGCAGGTTCCTCATTTCCAAAGCTACGGTTTTCACCGCCTTGAACCTCCGTTCAAGGATTATCCCAAATCTTTACCGATCCTTTGAGAGATCCCGTGGGCAAAGGCGTATTATGTGGTATCAGAGACACTCAAGGAATTCGGTAAATTCGTTCCATTAATCTTAGATCTATCTCTTTCATTTTTTTTATTTAAAACCGTTCATCTTCTTATTCAAAAAAAAATATATATATATATATATATATATTTAGTTTGATTGGTTTAATTTTAGATCTATCTAAGCACATGTTTGTGTGGTAAAAATCGATTTTTTTCGAGGAAAATCAAGTTCAGCAATTTCGGGATTCATCCGAGGGAATTTCAAAATCCGAGGGATCCGAGAGCCGAGGGATTTAGCTGAGGGATCCATCCGGGGGAAATCAAATCCGAGGGATTTTTCGGGGGAAATCCAATCCGAGGGATTCATTCAGGGGAAATCCAATCCGAAGGATCCATCCAGGGGAAATTAAATCCGAGGGATTTATTCAGGAAAATCAAAACCGACTAAGCGATCCTCTTTCCCTTTTTGTCAAATTCACCGATTGAATTTTCTTATTTTTTTACTAACTTATTTGTTGTTTATTTCAGGTCACAATGGCACACAACGAGTCTAATAATAATCAAGGGGATGACCAACAAAATCCAAACGTTATTCTTAACCAAGCCGGTTTAAACGCTACTCAAATACAAGTGGTCATGGACGGAATGAGACAAATGGTGGTAGCTGAAATGCACGAGATGAATGAAAAGTTTAACCGTGCGCTAGAGGCACAAAGAAAACCTTCGAACATGCCCGTGGGGGGAGAGCAAAACCGACCCCGAAGAGAGGAACACAATAACTACTACGATGATCATTCACCGGATGAAGATAGGGTACGACGTCGACGTGCTAGGGAGGCTAGGAGATGACATGATTCGGATGGTCACTCATCCAACAGTAGCCAAAGGAGACATAGGCATGGACGAGAAGCTGAAAATCTTGGAGGTCTTAAGCTTAAGATCCCGTCCTTTCATGGGAAAAATGATTTGGATGCCTACTTAGAGTGGGAAAAGAAAGTGGAGCTTGTGTTTGATTGTAATCAGTACACGAAAGCTCAAAGGTTGCGTGTTGCGGCTACAGAATTCTACAACTATGCACTTAGTTGGTGGGACCAACTAGTCACATCGCGAAGACGCAATGGTGAGTACCCGGTGGAAACTTGGAACGAGTTGAAAGCGATTATGCGGAAGAGATTTGTTCCTAGTCATCACCACCGTGAGCTACATAGTAAGTTGAGGAAGCTAACTCAAATGAGTCGAAGCGTAGATGACTATTTTCAAGAAATGGAGATTCTCTTGATAAGAGCTAATGTTACCGAAGATAGAGAAGCTACGATGTCTCGGTTTTTAAGTGGTTTGAACCGTGAGATTCAAGACCGGTTTGAGATGCAACATTATGTGGAAATAGAGGTGATGTTCCACAAGGCCGTCTTGATCGAACAACAACTTAAGAGAAAGGGCATCACCCGCCCAACATTTGGAGCCGGTATAAAACCAAGCTATTCCCGAGATGAGAAAACGAGTTTTAAGCCGAGATTTGATGAGAAGCCGGGAACGGATTCAAGGCCTTTCACTCCAACTTATGCTAAGAATCCCAATGAGAAGGCCGAGAATTCTCAAGTCAAGATCCCAGATCTTCGATGCTTCAAATGCCAAGGCCGAGGACATATGTCCAAAGCTTGTCCGAACAAAAGAACTATGGTACTTAGAGAAGACGGTGAGATTGAACCGGAAGCGGAAGGAGATTGCGGAGGCTCACCGATAGTTGAGGAAACCACGGAAGAAGCTGACCATGGAGAGTTACTAGTGGCAAGAAGAATGTTGCTTGTGCAAGACCGACCTAAGGAGGATGAGCAACGGGAGAACCTATTTCACACTAGATGCCGCGTCAAAGGGAAAGTGTGCAGCCTTATCATTGACGGGGAAAGTTGTACGAATGTGGCAAGCACTAATATCGTGGAGAAACTGAACTTAGAAGTGAAGAATCACCCCCAAAGCGTATTATCTTCAATGGTTGAACAACGAGGGACATTTGAAGGTAACTATGCAAGTGTTGGTTCCTTTGTCGATAGGAAGCTACGTTGATGAAGTCCTTTGTGATGTGCTACCTATGGAGGCTAGACATATACTGTTGGGACGACCTTGGCAGTTTGATCGTAAAGTTACTCATGACGGTCTTACGAATAAGCATTCTTTTGCGTACAAAGGGAAGAACGTTGTTTTGGTTCCTATGACGCCTCTCGAGATTTACCAAGACCAGAAAGTCCGTGATAAAAGAAAGGAGTCTGATGGTAAGAGTGTCACCAATACAAACAATTCCCAAGTTAAAGAAGGTATGATTTTGAGCACAACCCCAAAGAAAGCCTCGGAGATAAAAAATGTGAAGAACTCCACCCTTTTTGCGAAAGCTAGTGAGGTCAAGCAAGCTTTGTTTACTAAAAGGTCTTTCGTTATTCTTGTTTTCAAAGAAACTCTTATGAGTTTCACTGACCTAGAGCCGGAGCTTCCGAGCATTATGATCTCTGTTTTGCAGGATTTTGAAGATGTCTTCCCCGACGACAATCCGAGTGGGTTACCACCAATCCGGGGAATTGAGCATCAAATTGATTTGGTACCCGGAGCTGCCCTTCCAAACCGACCAGTATATAGCACTAATCCCGTGGAGACTAAGGAACTACAAAAGCAAGTCACGGAGCTAATGGAAAAAGGACATATTCGTGAGAGTATGAGTCCTTGTGCGGTGCCGGTTTTACTTGTTCCAAAGAAGGACGGAACATGGCGCATGTGTGTTGATTGCCGTGTTATAAACAACATCACGGTAAAGTATCACCATCATATCCCTCTCTTAGATGACATGTTAGATGAACTCTATGGGTCTTGCATATTTTCTAAGATAGATCTCAAAAGCGGTTTCCATCAAATTAGGATGAAAGAGGGGGATGAGTGGAAAATGGCCTTTAAGACTAAGCATGGTTTATATGAATGGTTAGTGATGCCTTTCGGATTAACTAATGCACCTAGTACATTTATGAGGCTAATGAATCATATCTTGAGGTCATTCATAGGAGTCTTTGTCGTCGTATACTTTGATGATATCTTAGTATATAGCAAAACTTTAGACGAGCATATCGATCATGTTAAATCGGTTTTGAGTGTTCTAAGGAAAGAAAAACTATTAGCGAATTTAAAGAAGTGCACCTTTTGCACAGATAACTTGGTTTTTCTAAGATTTGTTGTAAGTGCCCAGGGAATCAAGGTCGACGAAAAAAAAGTGAAGGCCATCCGCGATTGGCCTAGTCCGAAGTCCGTTGGCGAAATGAGGAGTTTTCATGGACTTGCGGGATTTTATCGACGCTTTGTGAAGGATTTTAGTACCTTGGCACCTCTAACTGAAATTATTAAGAAGGATGTTGGATTCAAATGGGGAGATGCACAAGAAACCGCATTCTAAGCGTTGAAAGACAAGCTTACAAACGCACCACTTTTTTCCTTACCTAATTTTTTGAAAACATTTGAGATTGAGTGTGATGCCTCTGGTGTAGGTATCGGTGCTGTTTTTATGCAGGAGAAGAGACCAATCGCTTACTGTAGTGAAAAACTTGGAGGAGCCACTTTGAATTACCCGACGTACGATAAGGAGCTTTACGCTTTGGTACGAGCTCTACAAACGTGGCAGCACTACCTCTGGCCTAAGGAGTTCGTGATCCACACTGATCATGAGTCTCTCAAGCATCTCAAAGGACAACAACAGCTGAACAAACGTCACGCACGGTGGGTTGAATTCATCGAGACCTTTCCTTACGTCATTCGGTATAAACAAGGTAAGGACAATGTTGTAGCCGATGCATTGTCAAGGATGTATGTTCTCATCTATACTCTTGAAACTAAGTTACTTGGATTTGAACAAATTAAAGATTTATATGCAACTGATTCTGATTTCAAAGAAGCTTATCACGCAAGCGAAAAATTTGCATTCGGAAATTTTTTTCGGAATGATGGATTTCTTTTTTTTGAAAACCGCCTTTGTATACCTCACTGTTCTTTGCGAGAGATGTTTGTTAGGGAATCACATGGAGGAGGACTTATGGGACACTTTGGAGTGGCCAAAACCCTAAGCACGTTGCAAGCCCATTTCTGTTGGCCGCATATGAAGAAAGACGTGGAGAGGATTTGCGGAAGATGTGTCACTTGCAAGCAAGCCAAGTCTAAGGTACAATCCCAAGGTTTGTATTCTCCCTTGCATATCCCTACTGTTCCGTGGGTTGATGTGTCTATGGATTTTGTTCTTGGATTGCCTAGAATTAGGAAGGGTCGAGATTTCATCTTTGTCGTAGTTGATAGATTTTCTAAGATGGCTCACTTTATTCCTTGTCATAAGACGGATGATGCATCATTAGTTGCGGAATTGTTCTTTAGGGAAGTGATCCGTTTGCATGGCATGCCTAGGACGATAGTTTCTGACCGTGACACTAAGTTCTTAAATTATTTTTGGAAAACGTTGTGGTCTAAGTTAGGAACTAAACTTTTGTTTTCTACTACTTGTCACCCGCAAACTGATGGGCAAACAAAAGTAGTGAATAGAACCTTATCAACTCTTTTGCGTTCTGTCATTAAGAAGAACATTAAGTCTTGGGAAGATTGTTTACCGCATGTTGAATTTGCTTATAATCATGTTGTTCACTCCGCTACTAAGTTTTCACCATTTCAGTTAGTGTATGGTTTTAACCCTATTACCCCTTTGGATCTAACCGAGTTACCTTCCAATGAGCGTTTGAGTTTTGATGGGAAAAGGAAGGCTGAGCTCGTGAAACAAATGCATGAACAAGCAAGGTTGAACATTGAGAAAAGAACCGAACAATACCGCAAGCAAGCTAACAAAGGAAGACGTGAACAAATCTTTGAGCCGGGAGATCTCGTTTGGGTTCATTTACGAAAGGAAAGATTTCCGGATGAAAGAAAGTCTAAGCTTATGCCAAGGACTGATGGTCCATTCCGTGTGCTCAAGAGAATCAACAACAGTGCCTATGAACTCGATTTGCAAGGTAAGTATTGATATATCATGGTTTTTACCCTGTTTAGGCCATGATATAAGTCCTTTTATAGAGTCTTTTCTTGTGTTTTGGAGTCTTTTAGAGTCTTTCACAGGTTATAGCACGTCTGGAGCTTAATTTGAATTATTGGAGCTTTTCTGGAGCATTCTGGAGCGAGACTGAAGTCTGATGACTAAGAGCCCGATCTGAGCACCGAGCATCGATCGATACCCCCTGGTATCGATCGACACTCATCGAGATTTCATGGGCCGCGACTAATTATGAAGCCTTGGAGAATTGCAAAAGCACCCAGAAGACTTTGATAATTACAAGAAGGCCCCAAATCGTGATTTAGGTTATAAATAGGATTTTACAGCCATTGTTTAGGCTATGCTTTATTTTGCTTTAGTTTAAGAGAGATTTTGGTGAGAGACAAGTCTGGTTTCCCTTCGTCCGAGATCAGATCTCAAAACCTTGTTTCTCTTTCTGATTTAATATAAGAGTATTTATTCAACATGTTTATTAATTTAATATCCATGTCTGAGTAGATCACCTGTTAGGTTTAGGGTTTTCTCATAGGGATTTCTTTGAATGCTAGGTTGATTATCTGTTAGGATTCACTATCTAAATTAGTTCTTCGCCTTAGGTTGTTCTCAAAGCTAATTCTAGGTTGACGAATCTGGAACTTAGATCTTAGGATAATTAATTAGGCACGAGAGTGCGATTAATTACCTGATAGAACCTTAGGTGAGCAAATTGATTATTCGCAAAGAGATTTGGTTTAATTGATTTGTGAACATATCAAACCTGATTTTAAAGCTGATTTAGACTTTAGGATTCGCAAAGAGATTTGGAATTTCTAGGATTTAGATTTAGATAGTTTTCGCAACGAGAGTTGGTTAATTATATTTTAGTGATTTGAGTTCTAGAACAGTGCTTAATCTGGATCCTGTTAGCTAACTTAGCTGCATTCATTGATTTCCTGAGAAATACCCTAAGCCTACATTCCCCCAATTGAATTTACAAACGTTTTACTTGCAACCCTGTTTTTCAATTACATCATCTGGTTTAGCTTGTTTCTGATCTATAGAATCTATTGAGTGATTCTTGAGTTCTTGTGTTCGACCCCTGATTTACTGCAGCAACTGCTTTAGTACTTTTTAGGGTATTAAATTGAGCATATCAATTTTGGCGCCGTTGCCGGGGACTCAATTCGCCGTTAGATTTTAGCTAGGAAATTCGTCTAAATCGCCCGAGTATCGATCGATACCCTTGAGTATCGGTCGATACCCGTCGTAAATTTCAGTTACTTACGCTCTTTACTTGTGATTTCAGGTGCATGCATAATCTTGAAACCAGAAGCAAAAAGAGCACTCCGCTAGTTGATCTATCACTGGAACAGCTAGCACAAGTGGAACGCACAAACAGGAAAGCAAAGAAGTCAGCTAAGATGAACAACAATCAAGTTGGGTTGGTTCGTGATGCTGCTGGAGCTTACAGGGACCAACAGGGTCGGTTGTGCAATGAGCAAGGACAACGTCTGGATGGAGAGGGGATTGTCATTCCACCTGCTCCTGTTGTCGCTGAGAATGCCGCTAGGGACGCAAGGGATGCTGTGGTTAATCGTGGTAGAACGACTGGTGAACACAACAGGCCAGAGCAATTTTTCGCCAATCGCTCTGCGATTCGTCCCCCTGCGTATGAGCGGAATGACTTTGAGCTGAAGCCTGCTTACTACACTCTAGTAGGACAGCATCTCTTCCATGGTTTGCCTCATGAGCATCCAATGGATCATGTAGAGAAATTCGAGGACTTGGTCACTAGCATCAAGAGCAATGGAGTGTCCTACGATTATCTCTTCTGCAAGCTCTTCCCCTACTCTCTAGGTGGAGAGGCTACTTACTGGCTGAGGCAGCTACCTCCTGGATCACTGACTAATTGGGAAGACACCAAGAGAGCCTTCCTAATTAACTTCTATGATGATGGACGATCTGAAGATCTGAGGAATAAGATCTCCACTTTTTCTCAAGGACCTACTGAGGCGTTCAAGGCTGCTTGGACAAGATTCAGATCGTACCAAAGAGACTGTCCACACCATGGATACTCTGATGTGCAGCTGCTAGGTATCTTCTTCAGAGGAGTAGATTGGAGGTATCAGATGGCTCTGGACTCTTCAAGCAATGGGAACTTCAACACCAACTATCCTGAGGACGCCTATGTGTTGATTGAGAATTTTGCATCTAGCAGCAGCACAAAGAGTGCAGATTTCGAGCGCAAGAAGCTGGCTGGTAATCAAGATGGATCGCAGATCGCTGAGTTTAAGGCTCAACTAGATTCTATGCACAGTCTTCTGCTGGGAAAGACAACAAAAGCTGTCCATTTTGCTGAGAATGTTGAGGTTTTCAATGAGAATGAAGCAGAAGACGTGAACTACATTGGTGGTTCTGGCTTTCAGGGACAGAGGAACCAGTTCAACAACAATCGGGGCTTCAACAACAACTTCCAGCAAGGAGGATTCAACCAGAAACCTGCCCAGATCAGTGGTTACACCAGGAACTACGGAAGTCCTTCTTACGAGCCTGTGACTGCTAAGACATCAGAGAACAAGATTGAAGCCATGCTTGAAACACTCGTTCAAGGACAGCAGCAGATTACAGTGACCTTCAATGGTAAGATGGACGCCATGTACAAAGATCTGAGTGGAAGGATCGATTCTCTGGGTATTGGTCAGAAGAAGCTGGAAACTCAGGTAGCTCAGACTTCAGAGAGTTCAAGAAGACAAGAAGGTTTTCTACCAGGAAAAGGAGAGAACCCAAGGGCACACATCAATGCCATTACCTTGAGAAGTGGTAAGGAGGTCAAATCAGGGGCAAAAGTGGATCAGCCTACTGTAAATTTCGAGATGTCTGACGATGAAGACACTGAAATCGCTAAGGCATCGATCGACACTCCTCAGCATCGATCGACACCGATCGCGATTCTCAGACGGGAAGACTCAAATTCCCGTGTATCGATCGATACCCCCCCTGTATCGATCGATACCGAACCTGAAGACGATGCAGAAGTTGAGGTTGTGAAGGAGAAGCCTAAAGCAGCACCAGAGAGGGTCTACATCCCGAGGGTACCCTATCCCAGAGCTCTTGGGAAGACTAAGAAGGAAGTAGAGGATGCTAAATGCAAGGAAATTTTGGACAAGCTGGTTGTTGAACTTCCCTTCATCGATGCTATCAAGACCTCTGTAGCTTTCAAGAGGTATGTCAAGAAGATGGTGTCCAGCAATGTGAACCTTGAAGAAGGCTGTCTGATGATCACTCATGAGTGCAGTGCAATCCTAAGCAACAGGATCCCAACGAAACTTCCAGATCCAGGGAGCTTTGTCTTGGATTGCACAATCGCTACTGACAGGTTTGAGCGTTCTCTCTGTGACATTGGCTCAAGTGTCAACCTCATGCCATACTCGGTTGCTAAGAGGATGGGAATGACAGACTTCACTGCTACTAGAATCTCGCTGATTCTCGCTGATCGTTCAATTAGACTTCCAGAAGGATTGCTCGAGGATGTTCCGATTGTGATTGGGAACTGCTTAATCCCAACTGATTTCATTGTCTTGGAGTATGATTCGGAACCCAGAGATCCTCTCATCTTGGGAAGGCCATTCCTAGCAACAGCTGGTGCTCTGATTGATTGCAGGAATGGGAAGATATCTCTTAACATTGGTGAGTTGGTCATGAATTTTAACATGGAGAAGATGATGAAGAGACCAACCATCGATGGGCGGACTTTCTTCGTTGATACCTTCTGTGATATTGCTGAGGAGTACTTCTTAGAGATGCATCCTGAGGACCCATTGGAGAGAGCATTGGCCTGTTCGGCTGAGTCAGAGGTTAAGCCACACGATGCTGCTGCTGAATACGGAAGGATACTCGATTCAGCACGACCAGTATCGATCGATACTCTGATGGTATCGATCGATACCCTACGGCCAGAAAGAAGTTTGGCCGAAAGAACTATGCAAGCTGCTGGGCTTGGAGATTGGAGCGAGGAGAACGCTCCTAAAGTGGAACTCAAACCACTTCCTGCGAATCTAAGGTATGGTTTTCTTGGTCCTAATTCCACGTACCCTGTAATCCTTAATTCTTCTTTGAACAACGCAGAGGTCACTTTACTGCTAAGCAAGCTGCGCAAGTATCGCAAAGCTCTTGGCTATTCTCTTGATGACATTTCAGGTATTTCACCGAACCTGTGCATGCATAGGATTCATCTTGAGGACGAGTCAAAGGCTTCAGTTGAGCATCAAAGGAGGCTGAATCCAAACCTGAAGGAGGTGGTTAAGAAAGAGGTCATGAAACTCTTGGATGCAGGAGTTATCTATGCCATCTCAGATAGCTCTTGGGTCAGTCCAGTGCACGTTGTTCCTAAGAAAGGAGGGATAACTGTGGTGAAGAACAACATGGATGAGATGATTCCCACAAGGACTATCACTGGACATCGAATGTGCATTGATTACAGGAAGTTGAACGCGGCCACACGGAAAGATCACTTCCCATTGCCATTCATTGACCAGATGTTGGAGAGGTTGGCCAGTCATCCCTACTACTGCTTCCTTGATGGATATTCAGGTTTCTTCCAGATTCCTATCCATCCAGATGACCAAGGGTATACCACTTTCACGTGTCCCTATGGCACGTTCGCATACAGGAGAATGCCATTTGGATTGTGCAACGCTCCAGCCACTTTTCAGAGGTGCATGATGTCTATCTTCACAAACATGATCGAGGACTTCATGGAGGTGTTCATGGATGATTTTTCAGTATATGGGTCATCATTCAAGATCTGTTTGGCTAATTTGTGCAAGGTGCTACAGAGGTGTGAAGAGAAACACTTGGTCCTTAACTGGGAAAAGTGTCATTTTATGGTTCAGGATGGCATTGTACTTGGGCACAAAGTCTCTGAAGCTGGAATCGAAGTTGACAAAGCCAAGATTCAGGTCATGACAAGTCTCCAACCACCTACTTCTGTGAAGGATATTCGGAGCTTCCTTGGTCATGCTGGGTTTTACAGGAGGTTCATCAAGGATTTCTCCAAGATAGCACGTCCACTCACTGCTCTGCTGTGCAAAGAGATCAAATTTGATTTCACAACTGATTGTCTTGCAGCCTTTGAGGAGATCAAAAAGGCTTTAGTGAGTGCTCCTGTTGTGCAACCTCCTGATTGGACTCTGCCTTTCGAGATCATGTGTGATGCCAGTGACTTTGCTGTGGGGTCAGTTATGGGTCAGAGGAAAGACAGGAAGCTGCACGTCATCTACTATGCCAGCAGGACTTTGGATGATGCTCAGAGGAATTACAGCACCACAGAGAAGGAGCTACTTGCTGTTGTTTTCTCCTTTGAGAAATTCCGATCTTACTTGACTGGGAGCAAGGTGGTTGTTCATACTGATCATGCTGCTCTCAAGTATCTGATGAATAATAAGGATCTCAAGCCTCGTCTCTGTCGTTGGGTTCTTTTGCTACAAGGGTTTGACATTGAGGTTAAGGACAAGAAAGGCATAGAGAATGGAGTTGCTGACCATCTCTCGCGGATGCGGATCGATGAGGACGTCCCCATTGATGATCAACTACCTGAGGAAGCCATCTACTTCATTGAAACTGGGTTTCAGATGAATCTGGCCGAGAATCAGCAATTTCCACGAGTTGCAGGTTTCGGTATCGATCGATACCATGATGGTATCGGTCGATACCCTGATGATTCAGGAGCTGTTTTCATCATCGATCATTCAGTCGCTTCTAACCACCATCTCGTCGCTGCAGCAGATTCTGATACTCCATGGTACGCTGATATTGCAAATTATCTCGCTGCAGATGCAAAGCCAAACCACCTCAAGAAGTATGACAAGAAGAAGTTCATGCGCGACATAAGGAGATTCTTTTGGGATGAACCTTACTTGTACAAGCATTGTTCTGATGGCATATACAGGAGATGCATTGCTGAGTCAGAGGTTTCAGATGTTTTGTTTCATTGCCATGGATCAGACTATGCTGGACACTTTGCCACCTTCAAGACAGTATCCAAGGCTCTTCAAGCAGGTTTCTGGTGGCCTACCATGTTCAAGGATGCTCACACTTTCGTCTCACAGTGCGACGCTTGTCAGAGGAGAGGGAAGATCAGTAAGAGACATGAGATGCCACAAAATTTCATCCTTGAGGTTGAAGTTTTTGATTGCTGGGGCATTGACTTTATGGGTCCTTTCCCATCTTCACACAAGAAGAACTACATCCTGGTTGCTGTGGACTATGTGTCCAAATGGGTGGAAGCGATAGCTAGTGAGAAGAATGACTCTGCGGTGGTTCTTAAGCTGTTTAAGACCATCATTTTCCCTCGCTTTGGAGTACCTCGAATTGTGATAAGTGATGGTGGCTCTCACTTTATCAACAAGGTGTTCGAGAGGTTGTTGAAGAAGTATAGTGTAAACCATCGTGTGGCTACTCCATATCACCCTCAGACAAGTGGGCAAGTTGAAGTCTCCAACAGGCAGATCAAGGAGATCTTGGAGAAGACAGTGAATGCTTCTAGGAATGATTGGTCTACAAAGCTGGATGATGCACTTTGGGCATACAGGACTGCCTTCAAGACACCGCTGGGTACTACACCTTTCCAAATGCTGTATGGGAAAGCATGCCACCTTCTAGTGGAGATTGAGCACAAGGCTGCATGGGCAACAAAGATGCTGAACTTCGACATCAAGCCTGCTGCTGAGAGGAGGTTGATTCAGCTGAACGAGCTGGATGAGATCAGGCACCATGCTTATGAGAACTCGAGGCTGTACAAGGAGAGAACCAAAGCTTATCATGATAAGAAGATCATCTCCAGACACTTCGAGCCGAACGACCAGGTACTTCTGTATAACTCTCGTTTGCAATTGTTTCCTGGTAAACTGCGTTCACGTTGGTCAGGTCCCTTCACAATCAAAGAGGTCAGACCACATGGTGCTGTAGTGCTGATAAATCGCAAAGGCGAGGAATTCACTGTCAATGGACAAAGAGTGAAACACTATTGGGCGCAAGCCGAGATTCCAACAGGGCAGATAATGCCTCTGGATGATGCACCAACAGCCTGAATGGCGTTACAGTCAAGCTATTGACGTTAAACGAGCGCTTGGTGGGAGGCAACCCACTGGTGAGTCTGTCCTTGAGTCGTTTTTCCTTTTGATTTTTCATTTGTTTTGAGTCTGTGTCAGGATGAACAAGGAGCAACTCGAAATCGCCTAAGTATCGATCGATACCCCATTGGTATCGATCGACACCAATCGCGGATGAAAGTTCACCAAGTCGATCTAAGCGTGGTATCGATCGATACCATGCTGTGTGTCGATCGACACTCGCTATTCCAGGAAGGTAATTTCTTGTTTCTCTTCATTCTATCCTTTTCTTTTGTTTCTTTTACCTACTCTAGGCTAGATAACACTGGGGACAGTGTTGTTCAAGTCTGGGGGAGGTGTCTGCTGACAAAGTTTTTGTTTTTCTTAGAGTCAGTCGTTTTATAGAGTCAAAACTGTTTTATTGAGTCAAAATTTGTTGGAGATTATGATCTTGTGCTTGAACCTATTGATGTGATTTTGTTTTTGAGTGCACAGTGTTACAGGATCAGTTCTAGATCGACTAATGAAAAATCCAAAGACTGACCAGTTGACTAGAAAACATTCATGTCTCCAACAGAGTTCTTCTGAAGCCTGAGCCAATTTTTGCATTTCATCGATGTGGTTAGTATTCATAGAGCTTGATTCATCATTCATATCTGATAAAGGAACCCCATGTGTTTAGTTTTAGTATCTCTCTCCCCTGAAATAAGTTGATAGATTAAGAGCATAAAAGATTGAAATGATTTTCTTCTGAGTAGAGGGTTAGGAAAATTTCCAGCAATCCCATTATTCTACTTAAGAGGGGATGATCACACAAAGGATTGGAAGCGAGGCTAGGATTTTCCTATGATGCCATTATTCGCCTACATCCTTTGATACATAGAGAGGGAAGAACCGGGGATTTGGTGGCAAACACCATCAATACTCGCGTCTCCTACCTTGATATGTATATGCTAAGCTGAAAAAAAAAAAAAATAATAAGGATATAATAAGAAATAAGTCTGGAGGAGAGAAATTGATACAAAAGAAGTGTGAAAAGGGTGGTCCCTTTGTCAAGATATTGACTGGTAAAGAGTCTAGAAGGTTCTTAAATATTAGCTGCAGAGATGAAACTGGCGATGAGGGCTTTACTTGAACAATGCTGTGGGATTTTGTGTGGAGTCTGGAAAAGCTGCGAATGTCTACGGAGAAGTACATGGTGGTTAGATCAAAAGCTGATCAGGTAACATTTGGGTGCTTGGAAAGAAGGTCATTTCGATGGTTCAGGAACAGGTGAGTCTCTACGTTTTCAAACCTCTTTTTCTGATTTAGTCTTCTATTTGCTTGAGGACAAGCAAAAGGCTAAGTCTGGGGGAGTTGATATATCATGGTTTTTACCCTGTTTAGGCCATGATATAAGTCCTTTTATAGAGTCTTTTCTTGTGTTTTGGAGTCTTTTAGAGTCTTTCACAGGTTATAGCACGTCTGGAGCTTAATTTGAATTATTGGAGCTTTTCTGGAGCATTCTGGAGCGAGACTGAAGTCTGATGACTAAGAGCCCGATCTGAGCACCGAGCATCGATCGATACCCCCTGGTATCGATCGACACTCATCGAGATTTCATGGGCCGCGACTAATTATGAAGCCTTGGAGAATTGCAAAAGCACCCAGAAGACTTTGATAATTACAAGAAGGCCCCAAATCGTGATTTAGGTTATAAATAGGATTTTACAGCCATTGTTTAGGCTATGCTTTATTTTGCTTTAGTTTAAGAGAGATTTTGGTGAGAGACAAGTCTGGTTTCCCTTCGTCCGAGATCAGATCTCAAAACCTTGTTTCTCTTTCTGATTTAATATAAGAGTATTTATTCAACATGTTTATTAATTTAATATCCATGTCTGAGTAGATCACCTGTTAGGTTTAGGGTTTTCTCATAGGGATTTCTTTGAATGCTAGGTTGATTATCTGTTAGGATTCACTATCTAAATTAGTTCTTCGCCTTAGGTTGTTCTCAAAGCTAATTCTAGGTTGACGAATCTGGAACTTAGATCTTAGGATAATTAATTAGGCACGAGAGTGCGATTAATTACCTGATAGAACCTTAGGTGAGCAAATTGATTATTCGCAAAGAGATTTGGTTTAATTGATTTGTGAACATATCAAACCTGATTTTAAAGCTGATTTAGACTTTAGGATTCGCAAAGAGATTTGGAATTTCTAGGATTTAGATTTAGATAGTTTTCGCAACGAGAGTTGGTTAATTATATTTTAGTGATTTGAGTTCTAGAACAGTGCTTAATCTGGATCCTGTTAGCTAACTTAGCTGCATTCATTGATTTCCTGAGAAATACCCTAAGCCTACATTCCCCCAATTGAATTTACAAACGTTTTACTTGCAACCCTGTTTTTCAATTACATCATCTGGTTTAGCTTGTTTCTGATCTATAGAATCTATTGAGTGATTCTTGAGTTCTTGTGTTCGACCCCTGATTTACTGCAGCAACTGCTTTAGTACTTTTTAGGGTATTAAATTGAGCATATCAAGTATGCTATTAGTTCAAGTTTCAATGTTTCTGAATTGATCCCTTTTGTTGCAGATAGTCCAGATTTGAGGACAAATCATTTTGAAGAGGAGGGGCATGATATGATTCTAGATGGCACTAAGGAGACGGAGCTTGTCGCCGAGCTCGGAGCTGAGGTTAAGGACGATCCGGACGATGCCTTGTTCGTACCCGAAGGAGAAATGACGAGAGCTAAGGCAAAGCGACTCAAGGAAGCATTAGGAGGACTTATTCACCAAGTCCAAAACCTTCCAGAATATTTGGGCTCTAAGGAAGAAGTGTTTCAAACCGCATTGGTTTCGATTCAAGCCCAAGTGTGCTCTTTTCCTTAGTCACGGTTTTTACCTAATGGATTTTACGTGACAAAGTTTTTAACGAGGCCTTGGCACTTCTTCCCCAAGCCCAAATCAAACAACAATTTCGACTAAGAAGCTCAAGGGGCATTTCGAAAATTCAAAGTCAAAGTCTTGGTGCAATTTTCGAAGTCAAACTTCCATTCAAACTTGTTTTAATGTCTTTGTCATTTTCGAGTGTGTTTTTAGACCCTTTGCCTTCTTTGCTTATTTAAACTTTGTGAGATCATTGTTGATCTCTCAACAATCATTTTAATAAAATCTCTTTCTCTTCTACGAAAACCTTAGAGTGGATTTCTCTTTGTTTCTCGTAAAAGTTCTTCTGGAATTACATAGTGGATTTCTAAGTATTTCAGAATAGGTCTTATCAAAGGAATCTCCATCTTCCTTTGTGGATACCATTCTATCGATCGTCGTCTAGGGAGTGTCCGCAAGCGAGCTGCGTGTTGGAAGAAGCATTGAGAGGAGTATCACGCCTTCGAGCTGGTTCCACATTTCCAAAGCAACGATTTTCACCGCCTTGAACCTCCGTTCAAGGATTATCCCAAATATGTACCGATCCTTTGAGAGATCCTGTGGGCAAGGGCGTATTACTTGTTCAACTTTTTTTGGCTCTTCAGGTGCTTAAGTGATTCATGATCGGTGTGGATCACGAATTCCTTCGGCCAGAGGTAGTGTTGCCAAGTCTGGAGTGCACTGATTAAGGCATAGAGCTCTTTGTCGTAGGTTGGATAATTGAGAGTAGCTCCACCGAGTTTCTCACTGAAGAAAGCTATTGGCTTCTTTTCTTGCATAAACACAACTCCTATACCTACACCAGAAGCATCGCATTCAATCTCAAATGTTTTCTAGAAATCTGGTAAAACAAGGAGAGGGGCGGGAGTAAGCTTTTGTTTTAGAAGCTGGAAGGCATCCTCTTGTGCTTGTTCCCATCTAAAGCCCACATCCTTTTTGATGACTTCGGTTAGTGGTGCGGCTATGGTGTTGAAGTCCCGGACGAACCGTCGATAAAAACTGGCTAAGCCGTGAAAGCTTCGGACTTCTCCAACCATCTTAGGGCTTGGCCAATCTCGGATTGCCTTGATCTTTTCCTCATCGACCTGTATACCCTGTGAACTCACCACAAAACCTAAAAAGACCACATTATCTGTACAAAAAGAGCATTTCTTCAAATTGCCAAAAAGCTGTTCTTTCCTAAGAACATTTAGAACCGCCCGCAAATGTCCTACATGATCGTCTAGAGTCTTGTTGTAAATCAAAATATCATCGAAATACACAACAACAAAGACACCTATGAACGACCTAAGAACATGATTCATTAGACGCATAAAAGTGCTAGGTGCATTAGTAATACCAAATGGCATAACAAGCCCCTCATACAAACCGTGTTTGGTTTCGAAAGCGGTTTTCCACTCATCACCTTCCTTCATCCGGATTTGGTGACATCCACTTTTCAAGTCAATTTTTTAAAACACACTAGACCCATGCAGTTTGTCTAACATGTCATCTAACCTAGGTATGGGATGGCGATACTTTACCGTGATGTTATTGATGGCTCGGCTATCTACGCACATCCTCCAGGTTCCGTCCTTTTTGGGCACTAGCAAAATAGGAACTGCACACGGACTCATGCTTTCCCGGATATGACCTTTCTCCATAAGTTCACCAACATGTTGTTGGAGCTCCTTGGTCTCAACTAGATTGATTATGTAAACTGGCCGGTTTGGAAGTGTGGCTCCGGGAACAAAATTGATCTGATGCTCGATTCCGCAGATTGGTGGTAAGCCGCATGGGCTATCTTCCGGAAAGATATCAGAAAATTCCTGCAAAAGAGAAGACACACTGCTCGGGAGTTCTGGCTCAGGGTTAGTCATGCTTGTGAAAGCATCCTTAAAAACAAGTAAGACAAAGGGCTGCTTAGTGATGAGAGCATGTTTAATCTCACTCGGCCTCACAAAAAGAGATTAATTCCTCATGGGTTTACTCTCACATGCTTTTGACTTGGTTTTTCTCGAACTCTCACTCTCAGTTTTAGTAAAAGTAGTGTTTGGGGGTCACTCACAGTGTTTTTGCCTTGGTTTTGCTCAAGCTTGAGCTGATCTAGATATACCTCGTGTGGTGACAAAGGTGCAAGGGTGATCTTCCGGCCCTTATGCTCGAATGAATGTTTGTTGGTGTAAATATCATGGACTGCCCTTCGGTCGTACTGCCATGGCCTTCCAAGTAGGATATGGCCGGTCTCTATGGGTAAAACATCACACACAATCTCATCCTCATATCGGCCAATAGTCAAGGGTACCGAGACTTGACGGGTAACCTTGAGCTGCCTTTGGTTATTCAACCATCTAAGATTGTAAGGTCGCATATGTTTCCTGGTTTCCAGATTTAGGTTCTCCACCAAAGTCGTGCTAGCAACGTTGGTACAGCTGCCTCCATCGATAATTAAGCTGCAAACCTTGCTTTTGACAATGCACCGGATGTGGAACAGGTTCTCCCGCTGTTCATCCTCAACGACCTGCTCTTGAGAAAGTAAAACACGCCTGTATACAAGTAGCTCTCCCTCAGCCGCATGTTCCTCGTCATCGTCATAGATAGGTGCGGTCTCAAATTCCTCCTCGTCATCGGTCACAATCTCTCTATTGTCCAACAACATCATGGCACGCTGGTTTGGACACTTGTTGGCATAGTGTCCCTTTCCCCTACACTTAAAACATTCAATGTCATGGTTACGGACATATGTAGCCTTGGCGTTAACCTTATATTCATGTCCGGACGAACTAGGCTTGAAGTCCGTCTTTGGTTTGGAATCGGTCCGTGTCGGATAGCTGGGTTTCTCTCCTTTGGAATAAATTGGTCTCGAACTAGAAGTATAAGGTTGTCGTGAGACACATTTCCTCTTGAGCTGCTGCTCCACTAAGATTGCCTTATGCAACATCTCCTCCATAGTCGCATAAGATTGCATCTCCATCTGATCATGCAAGTCACGGTTCATTCCGCTTAGGAATCTAGCCATTGTGGCATCATCTGGCTCATCAACATCGGCTTTGAGCATGAGCTTTTCCATCTCCTGGAAGTAGTCCTCCACGCTCTTACTTCCTTGTGATAGCTGTCGCAACTTTTGGTGTAGCTCGCGGTGGTAGTGGATTGGTACACACCGTTTCCTCATCAACATGGTCATCTCCTACCATGTCTCAACGGGATTCTCTCCATTGCGTCTCCTGCTAGTCACCAATTGATCCCACCAATCAATAGCATAGTCATGAAATTCAGTCGCGGCTAACCTGACCTTTTTTTGCTCGAAATAGTTTTGACAATCAAAGACCAAATCGATTTTCTTTTCTCACTCAAGGAAGGCATCAGGATTGTTTTTTTCCATAGAACGGTGGAATTCGTAGCTTCAATCCGCCAAGGTGATTGTCATTTTGTCCTCGGGCTGGTTGACGTCTAGCTTGGTTCCCACCGGATGAGTCTCCTTGATCGTAAAATGGGTTGTCATATTGCTCGTTCTGCCTTGGTCGGGCTATCCTTCGTCTAGCCGGCATACGATGACTCCTTTGGCAACCACTTTGTTCGGATCCTTGATCCTCGACCTAATTAGCTCCTTGGTTAACGCTATGGTTGGCCCCGTGGTTTCTTTCCTGCCTTCTCGGTGTTCTGACCCCTAGAGTGGCCATGCGATCTATCATCTCATTTAGTAATTGAGTTATGGCGTCCACCTTGCGATTCATGGCGGCATCTCGTTCCCTTCTCAGTCGTGAAGTAGTTGTTTCACTTTCATCAGACATTTTTCTTCGCAAAAAGAAACAAACACGTTAGTAAAATCCTCACAAGTGTTTCACTCAAGTGTTTCACTCTACTCTCGTAATATCCTCACACACACTAGAAGTTCTCCTCGGTTCTTATAGAACTAAATCAAAAACTCGATGCTAGCTCAAACAACCAAATCAACAATCAAGTGTAGTTGAAATAAGATAGATAGAGAAGTATGATGAACAACCATATTATATATATATATATATATTATTTTTTTGTCTTTTCGTTTAATTGTTTTTTTTTTGACACTGGTTTTAATACAAAAGAAACATAGAAAAGATAGAAATAGAATATGAAAGGATAGAAGATGGATAGATATTACCGACTATCAAGAGAGTAGCTCTGATACCACTTGATACGTTTTCCCAAAGATTGTAGACTCGAGATCGGTATTGAGGTTGATAGATCCTTGACTCCAAAGAGATCCACGAAGAAAGATGCTAAGGTGTGAGTGAATACTCGAAGATCCTTAGGCCCAATCTTACGATGAAGGTTTAGAACAAGGGGGTGACTTCAATGGCTGATAGAACTCGTGGTGAAAGGATGACAAGCCGTGAGAATAAATCCCGAAAATCCTTGTTCCCCTTAAACGACTTAGAACGAATCCTACAAGACACTGGAATGAAGGCTGCGTCAAGTGCTATGGACAACACTTGATAAACCGAAAGGATTTGTTGGCTAACCACCAAGAAATCAAAGAGTTCGTAAAGAACAAAAGAGAGACTTCTCTAAAATATTTTTGATTGAAAAGGGGGAATGATTTCGTACAAAGGGGGAGGTGAGTTTATAAAGAGATAGAAAATGACGACAACAAGACCTCGAAAAAGAACAAAGAAATAATAAAACTAAGACCAAAAATAAATAGAGTTTTGACTAAAATTAAGATAGTTGAATGACCCTTCAACTGCCTTGACTTGCCTCTTATTATTCCAGCCGAAATGTCCCTTGGCATTCATCATGAGATTGGACCGAGAATGTAAGTGTAAGCCGTTGCCTCGTTAAAACCTCTACTCCGAAAAACCAATGGGACAAAACCGAGCACAGGAAAAAGAGTACAACAAGCTTACACTTGCAGCCAACCTCAAGAAGAATCCACGAATGATAATGAGGTTAGGGCAAAGTGTGTAAGCTTTTCTTCCTTGATCCGGACTTCATTTAGCAAACTCCGAACAGCTCCTGCTAGCTTCCGAGACTTGGACCGTGTTATAAGACCTTCCGGAACGACCAATGCTGTCTCCGGAACCTCATCCATTGCTTCCGTATCCATGACCACATCACAAAAAAACAAAAAAAAACATTATATTTTATTTAAATAGAAACTAATAAAATAATATAAAAATAAAGTAAGAAAAAAAATAGAAACTACAAAATCAAAAATAAATGTAAACTATAAAATTTATATAAGATTCATAATATATATAATTAGATTAATAACAATTTGAACCCTGTCATTCATACAGAGGGAATGTTTACCATGTTTATGAATCAATTTCGAATTTTCTTAATTGTGAATTATAAAACATAATTTTTAGATAACTAAACGTGAGTCTTAATTAGAATCTAATTATACAGGTCATATTTACGCGAGTTATCAATTTAAGAGTCTAATATAGTTTATCATTTACCCGCGTATCACGCGGAACCTAATCTAGTTATATATAAAATTATTTAATATATTTATTCGTAAGCACTATATCTATAGTTATATTTATAATATAATTTTTAATAATTTTTTTATATTTTAATTGTATTTATTATATTATATTTTTATTTAATTTTTTCTATAAAAATTAATAAAAAAATAAAATAATGGTAAATATTGGTTTTAAAATTATAAAATTTACACTTGAATATAAACATAATTTTTTTATATTAAATAAAAAATAAATTAGTTATATGAAATTATTTAATTTGTTTTTGATATTTTATAACTTAGTGATCTACCAAAAACTGAAAACATAGAGAGATGGGCATTTACAGAGCATCTGCAGCTTCTAAATAATTTTCTAAATAATTTCCTAAATATTTTGTTGATTAGTTGATAATAAACTTAATAATTTTTTAAATGTTCTACCAATCAAAACTTAAATATAATCTCCCACATACATGTACGATTGATAGGTAAGATAAAATCATCACAGAACACAACGTGCTATAACAACAAAAACACTCATTAATCCGTCACTAAATTATATACAAAAATGGAAACTAAAACCGAAACTAGCTTCGAAACTAAAACGAACATGCATGATTATTCCGAATAAATTTATGAAAAAATTAAGTCCAATACGCGAAGAAAACAGCTGGAATATACAGAAGACAGTATGAAGACAAAACTTTTTCCAACGAGAACCTGATATATATAGATTTTTCTTCCAGAATATCTTTATTTTATAATCAATTCAAAGAGCTTTGATCGTATAATGTACGCCTCCGAATTCGGTTAGTTCGAGTATTTAGGTTCGGTTAGTTTGGTTTTTTGGATAATTCGGGTTATAGATTTTCCACCAAAAATAATCGAATAAAATATCGGTTCGATTCGAAGGAAATTCAGTTTTTTTTTGTGCAGATTATAACCAAAATTGTTAGCAAATTCAGTTTAATTTGGATAGTTTCAATAAGTTTCAGTTTTTTCGGTTACTTTCGGTTATTTTTGATTATTTTCGGTTATTTTGGTTACTTTCGGTTATTCTCAAATTCAAATTTAGGTTTTTTTTTAATTTTGGTTAACCGAACCGAGAACTGAATGAAATTAGAAATATTGCCGATCGGTTTTATGTACATAACCAAATTGACTGAAACTCGGATCGATCCGGTTAGCTCGGTTCAGTTATAATTCTCAGTAGAGGTGGGTATTTCGGTTTAATTTCGGTTTCGGTTCGGTTGATTTGGGTTGAATAAAACTCTAGCCGAACTCAACCGAAATAAGTTTGGTTCGGTTTTGGTTTAGTTCAGTTTGGGTGTTGTTCGGTTTGGTTTAGTTTGATTCGGTTGTAATTTGGTTTGGTTTTAGTTCGGTTTTAAAAAAATCAACTTATAAAACAAGAATCCTAACGAAACGTAAACAAAACGAAACCATAAAAAAATCATTCCCTAAAAGTCTAAAACTAAACTGAAATGATCCCACTTAATCAGAAAAAAAAATTCATGGCTTCAACTTTTCCATGCCACTAAAATGAACTTCCAACAAGTCAATAATTTAAATATAAGTTAATTATACAAACCAATGTTTATTCATCTCTTATATGAGCCATTATAGGCTTATAGCATTAATATAGAACTATTATAAAAAAATCATTTACCTTAGCAAAACTATAAAAAAAATCATTTACCTTAGCAAAACTATAAAAAAAATGGAAGTTGAAAAAAAAAATGTGGGTTTAGAACCTTTAGCCTAAAGACTTTAGGTGAAGAACCGAATGTCCCACTAAATGTGTTTATATTTTTAATATTATTAATTAACTAATTAACAAAAACACATTAGATTATCGGTTCGGTTTTGTTTTAAACCAAACCGAACCGTTGAAAAAAACTTCAACCGATTAAATTATATATAAAATATAGTTTGGTTTGAATCGGTTTGAGTTCGATTGATTCGGTTTGTTTTTTTTTGCCCACCCCGTAATTCTCAGCGCCTAGTATAATGAAGCAGTCCTATAAAAGGCAACTAGTTTAGAGGAAAAAAAACTTATGAATTGAGGACAAAAAACAAAGACTTAAAAGAGCCTGGGCTAATATATGGGCCGGATCATTTGATATGGGAAAGAAATAAAAAACGACGTAGTTTAATTCATCGTTTTCTACTTTTTACATCTCTCCAAAATCTTTTGAAGTTGCGAAATTTGAAATCAGCGTAAGTTCCGGTAAGGTTCGATGGCGCTTAATTCTCGGGGAATGTTCATCTTCTTCGGTCTCGCAACTGTAAATCAACGCTCTCTCATCCTCGTCTTCCCGTTTTCTTCTCTATTCTTCGATTTTTTTGTTGTTGTTTCTTTCTCAGATTCGATTCTCCGTCTTCCTCAGTTCGAATATGTTCAATGTGAAGGTAATTTATCTTCACCCCGATCGTTTCGGAAATTCGAATCAATCCAAATCCGATGATCGTGCTTTTGATTAATTGCGTTGTCCCTTTTTTTCAATTCTAACTGTTGAAACGAAATCGCGATTCGATTTCGATGTTTTTTTTTGTTCTTTCTCAGATTCGGTATTCGATTTTTAGATTGTTTCAGCTATGTGATTCCAGTTTTGCTATTTGGATGCGATTCTTGTTTGAATTTGGTGGTTGTTTGATGATTCATTAACTTTTTTTCGCCTTAAGGTTTGGCTAATGAGCGATTCCAGTGATACTTATGATACATAATAAGATACTATTGATCTTTCCAGGTCCTACACGAGCTGGCTGTTTTTAGCTTTTGTGCTGGCCATAATTGATGCAGGTTTTCTTAAGGAACATAGCAAGTGTTGTTTTTTTTTTTATATATTATAGTATTTGGTCATGGTTTGGTATGCTGATTTTCACAGCTCATTTCAATTTTCTTGCTCTTCGTTGGTCTTCTTGATGAATTGTTTCTTTCGTTCGATGTTTCAGGTCCAAATATAAGATCTTGACTGTTTTTGGCTTACTTGTTGGATGATGTGTCTGTGATATGGTCGCATCTTCTTGTAACTACGGGGCGATGGCGATCTCTTCTTGGCTTATATAGAAAGCGAACATCCTCGTTCAAGGCTTTCTTTCTTTATGCGCTTTGTTTAATGGCAGCTCAGAGATTTCACCTTGTTTGAGAGACGTCAACTATGTCAGATAGATGGGCAGAACCAGCTCATGTCTTGGCTGAGAGAAGAAATGTGAATAAAAACGTTTCACTTCAGACCGGCGAAGAGTTTTCCATGGAGTTTCTCAAGGATCATACTCCCGTCATTTCCGGGAAAACTCGTATCGATGGGCATAGATTTGGGGACCTTTACTACCAGAATCAACCACTGGGGTATGACACTGGTGCTCGGTTTCACGAACCCAGGAGGATAGAATCGGAATGTCCTTCTGATGCATATGATTTCGGACGCGACCCGAGGACTTCTATACGGGTTGAGAATGGTGGTTATATGCCTCGTTTTAACGCATGCCACAACGTAGGTGGTGAAAAAGAAGTTATAACCAGGAAAGCTTTTGGTGAAATAAATTCAAACCAAGGGTGTGTCACAGGGAGGTCTGCGCCTTCTGTATACTTACCAGAGCGTGCTCAGTCCAACAACTTTACTGGCGGAGGAGATTTTGATAGATTCGGGAAAGTAAAATTTCTTTGCAGCTTTGGTGGGAAGATTATGCCAAGATCCACCGATGATAAACTAAAATATGTAGGGGGAGAGACTCATATCATTTCAATACGCAAGAACCTTTCATGGGAAGAACTCAAGAAGAAGACCTCAGCTATATGCCAACAACTGCATTCAATCAAGTATCAGCTTCCAGGGGATGAGCTTGACTCTCTAATATCAGTATCTTCGGACGAGGATCTTCAGAATATGATTGAAGAGTACAATGGGCTAGAAAGGCTCGAGGGTTCGCAAAGGCCACGGCTGTTCCTGATTCCTATTGGGGAGCCTGGAAACAAGGTTCAGCAGAGCACTTCTGATTGCCAATATGCTGACCCTAATCCAAGGAAAATCATCGGTGGTCAGAGTTTGGTTAGTGATACAAGTTATCATGTAAACCATTTGGATCGCAATCCAAGTTTGTGTACACGACCACCGGGTCAGATGCTCCGGCTGGATACCACTGCAATGCACCCAAATCAACATTTCAATGGAGTTCAGTATAACATGTCTTCCTATCCATCACCTCCTATTTCTCCTTCACCATTTCAACATAGGGAATCAAACGGTGCATACTCACAATTCCATGGCAACAACTCGAGCTCCGAGAGCAATAATTCCTTCACTCCAGCTCAACTAGATCCCTCTAAGGTTGAGACGATTGATTCCAAATATCATCAACATCGGCCACTACCTTCAGTAAACTGTCAATCTTACAAGCAAGAGGCAGAGAACCCTTTTGGGATTCAATTCCAGAGTGGCTTCAACAAAAACCTTGAGACTCCCAATATCAGTCATGTTGATACTGTTTGCTTCAACCCTGAGAGGTCTGCGAATAATGGAAGGCTCTACTGCGATAAAGTGTGCATACCCGAAGAATCTAAGGTCTCATTTTCTGGTTCTACAAATTCAAATGATTCGTTCTTGGGAATCCCACACTCATACTCAGACTCTACACTGGAGATTAATGGTGGACATTCTAGTTACTTTTCACAAGAGAGACAGAGCCCATCTTCACTATTCAACTTTACAAAGAAACAAACACAAGAAAAGCCAGTGCAGGTGCATAGGAATAACGATCTAGCTGACCGTCGTACACAAAGTAATATATTCGATTTGAAGTCCACTGAGGGAGGATCAGGACTATCCGGTGAAAACAAGATATTACATAGAGACATTTCTGCCGCAGGCAATCATTATGATGAGCTTTATCTAAATCAAGAAACCAAGAATCAAGAAGGGAACAGTGACACAGTTTTTCATCAAGGTGGGAAAGAGCTGGGGACAAGAGAAACCCCTACTGACATGGAATGCAAGAACTTGCCTACCTATGGAAACCAGACCTCAATGGTTGTTGACCCATGGAAGCAAATAAAGCAAGATAATGATCGCTTGATGGTTGGAACCTCATCCGTGAATCTAATTTCCTTGGAAGAAGGCATTGCAGCTGACACCCCAAATGAGGAAATACCAGGCATTCTGTACCGCACGGGGAGCGGGAAAAGAGTTACTCAGAAACCTTCTGATCTTATTCAAGAACCTGAAAATCATGCTGTCCGGGCAAGGAATTTGGAAATTTCAGGGATCTTGTTAAATAAAAGAGGGGAATCTAGTGAGGATTTCTGGTTCAACATCTCCTCAGAATCAGCAAACAGCCAAATTGTTCATGAGACAGGGGACTTAGAGCTTGATCCAACACAAAAGAAGGTGAGTTTTGCAAAAATCCTGTTTCTAATTTATATTCGTCCCAATGCATGATTATCCTCTATCATATTCCAACAGTAATAACTGACCTGCAGAGAACACAAAGAGAAGGTGGTTTACGCCATGTGAGAATCTCGAGCATTGATATGAATATGCCAGCGCCAACCACGGCCAGTGAAACTTACAATATGAAGCTCTCATCTGTTGAAAGGCAAGATTCACCACAAACCAGTCCATACACAAAGATGAACAGCAGTGATACTGTGTTCCTTTCTGAGGTAGTGATTTACTTGTTTACAAACTTATAATTTAAGCAAAGGACGGTCTTGTTCTCATTATTGTCACTTGTTGACAGGAAGCTGAAGCCAGTATTGACGAAAAAGAGGATAGTTTTAACGACACACTCATTGCTGAAATGGAAGCCAGTGTTTATGGTTTGCAGGTACAAGGGCTTGTTACTTTGGAAATTGAGTAGTCCGTAATCACATGCCTTTGTGTATTCACCCATTTTTGGTAATCCCGATTGGAAAATTGTATATGCTAATCTGAGTTCTGTCTCATGCATTCAGCTTGTGTTTGACCAACTCTATTGTTGCTTCTTCTCTCTAAACAAGACTCAATGCAGAAGACGATACTCTTGTTTGACATGCTTTATAGAAATTGAAATCTTATGTATTCTAAACCTTCAGATAATAAAGAACGCTGATCTTGAAGACCTAACAGAATTGGGATCTGGGACATATGGAACTGTCTACCATGGTACATGGCGGGGAACGGATGTTGCTATAAAGAGAATAAGGAAGAGCTGCTTTGCAGGGAGATCATCTGAACAAGAACGCTTGGTAAGTCCTCAAATCTGATGTTTTGGTATGAAATGCACAAGACGTGTCTTCCCCTTCGCAGCACTTCTTCGATATGATGCTTAAATTTTTTTTGATTTATCAGACCAAAGATTTCTGGAGGGAAGCACAGATACTCTCAAATCTTCATCACCCGAATGTTGTTGCATTCTACGGTATAGTCCCTGATGGAACCGGAGGAACCTTGGCTACTGTTACGGAGTTCATGGTGAATGGGTCACTCAGGCATGCTCTTCTCAAAAGGGACAGGTAATTTAACTTTTACGCTGCATTCTCCTTAGCGTTCTGATAGACTAAATTAGCCAGAACGCCAGAGCAGATTGCTTGGCGATCGGGAAAAGATAATAATTGCAATGGATGCTGCTTTTGGCATGGAGTATTTGCACTCAAAGAACATTGTCCACTTTGATCTCAAATGCGAGAACTTACTCGTCAATCTAAGGGATCCACAACGGCCTATATGCAAGGTAACAACATATTGATGAAAATCTCATTCCCATTGTTGCTCCAAGAATCTTAAGCATGATGAGATCCTGATTTCTTCAGGTGGGAGATCTTGGCTTATCTAGAATCAAACGGAACACTTTGGTATCCGGGGGAGTGAGAGGAACACTTCCATGGATGGCCCCCGAACTCTTGAACGGAAGCAGCACCTGGGTTTCCGAGAAAGTAAAAGAAAAAACTAATCTAACCAATATCCTATTAGTTTCACAAACTTGAACCAATAATTTTTTTCCGTCTGAACAGGTCGATGTTTTTTCATATGGGATCTCGCTATGGGAGATTCTAACCGGAGAGGAACCCTATGCAGATATGCATTGTGGAGCAATCATTGGTAAGTCAAAACACCATATCACTCAGTTTATTTTTTCACTTACCTCAAACCAGCAGCCACTCTTTACTCATCTAATTTATAACACTTTAAGGCGGGATTGTGAAGAACACGCTTCGACCTCCCATACCGAAAACCTGTTCTCCAGATTGGAAAAAGCTGATGGAACAATGCTGGTCCATAGACCCGGATTCCCGTCCTCCATTCACCAAGATAACAAGCCGGCTTCGATCCATGTCGATGGAACTCGTCACTAAAAGCAAGAAAAGAGAAAACAAACCCTGATTTTACAACATCAGAGAAGAATCACGAAACACGGGTTAGTTCATCCACATATTCACATCTGGTTTCTAACTCAGCCGCATATATATTTATCTCATTCGCAAAAAAACATACATATATGTGTAGATATTATTGGCAACATAACGGATGAGAAACAGATTTTGCAATTCGTAAAAATGTTATTGCAATTAAAAGAACAACAATAAACTCCAAATTTTTTTTTGTTTTTAATAGTTTCTACACATCCTTGTATAAAAGTTGGTACTTTGGTATTCTCTCTGGCGGAATCGGGCAATGAACAATCATCTTCCCTTTCATCGCTCCTCTGAAAATCACCTATATACATATATAATAAACAGAGGATTTTGAATTCTTCACCTCAATTTTGAAAAAAAAAAAAAAGAATCTAGCTGCTAATCATAATTTATATAGATTTTGTGTTTTTTTACCTCAACAACATCAATAAAGTCTTGTTTTTCGTGGAATTTACCTACCCACTTGGTATGATCAGCAGTTCTGTAGAATTAACTTAAAAATCAAAGCTTGTCTTTTTAAAAAAAAACTGTTGAGGAAGAAGAAGAAGAAGAAGAATTTGACCCAGAATCCAATTTCATGTGATGCGCGTTGAAGAAGAAGACAGTCGAAGGGAATAGAGTGATGTCGAAGTAGTTGACGTAAACTTGAACTTCCTCTGAATCAACGTCCACCAAAGCTACCGTAGCGAATTTAGATACATCTCTCGCCGATTTCTCAAGCTGAAATTAGGGTTTTTGAAATTACAAACCGAGGGATTTTTGAAAAAAAAATTGATTCAGAGAGAGAAATCAAACTCAATATACAATGTCATCAAGCTGACGACAATCGTGTTCGGAGAAACGCCCGAATCGTAACACGAGCACTTTATCGATTGTGTCTCTGATGATTCGATCGATCTCTTCCTTCTTCGTTAGTGTCGTCAGCATATAATTCATCTTCCGAATTTGTTGTCTCTTCCTTCTTCGAGTTTATTTATCTTTGGGGCTGATATAGCAAAAGGGCATTTTCGAAATTTTGATTTTTTTGCGTCAAAAACATTTTAGATTATCTTTATGAAACGTATGCGGATTTTAGATCCAGCGACACTACACCAGATCTGCGATATCCGGAGAAATCGGATTTTCGAAAGATTTCTTTCATATTCCCTCGTATTTGGATACAAAAAGGTATAACTAAGACCGAGTTGAGTGATTTGCTGCACCTCCGAATCAACTCTAAATCAAGTTCGTTCTTTTTTTCCCTCTGATTTTCGTTTGTGTTTCGTATCTCTGATTTCTATTTTTCTGGGTTGCACGATTACTGAATGAAAGTTTAAATTTTGATGTCATCTATTTCGGATATTTGTGTAGAATTGAATTCGATCTCGTGTGGAATAGAATTCGATTTTTGTCTAGAAATGAATTTGATTGTGTGTCTTCTATTAGGTTGCTAATGGATTGTGTTGTAACTTCCTAGAATTTGTGTTATGGCTGTTCTCGAAGAAATTGAGAGTCATCCTCCATCAGAAACTAATGAGACCATAGAACCGTAAGAGAACATCGGAGAAGTAGAAGAAACTGCAAATAACAGCATAGAAGAAGAGTTTTCTCATTTCATCATCAAAAATATATGATTGTCTCTGAGTTTTAACTACTAATGGAATGTAACTCAATTTCACATTCGTCATAGATTCAGCTATCCCAATCTTCATGCATATCTTATCCACTAACACATAATAAGTAAACTCCTCCATAGATGGTGTCTTAATCGTTACGCCGTACATGCAACATTCTCTTGAAATCCATTTATCCTCTTTTCCGGTCTTTGAATAATATCCTGCATAATCAAAACGTATGTTTGTGATCATTGTCTCCTGCAAAAAAAGAATAAAAACTACATTAGCACATATTGACTTGTATCGGTAATACCAATTGTTCTCAGTTGTATCACTTGTATCAGTAATACCAATTGTTCCAAGTTGTACCACTTGTCTTAGTAATACCAACATTGTTTGTAATCAAAATGTTGAGGCTGTGAAATTCTCCAGGGAATAGTAAAAACTGATTATGGAGGATATTATTCATAAACATACATTTTGGGTTACAACAGACCTGAGTAAGACCTCTCTCCCTAAGAATTTGTCTAGTAATATTCCTTATGCTTTTTTGTCATTATTTTGGGACACAACAGGCCGGCCCAATAGCCAAATATCCCCACACATGGAGGGCATGAGAGTCGAACTCAACACCGGTAAGATGGCAGTAGAGGTGTGGCAACCACTGATCCACTTGCTCCTTATGTATGAGGTTTCTTTGATGAATTATCTCTATATATTACTTTTGCATCATATCTTCTTTATCTTTATCTTTTAGAAATTGTGTTTTTGGCGGAAAACGCAGAATCGCATTTTTGGCGGGAAAACGCGGAATCGTTTTTTGGCGGGAAAACACGGAATCGCTTTTTTGGCGGGAAAATGTGAAATCGCGTTTTTGGCGGGAAAACGCGGAATCACGTTTTGGCGGGAAAACGCGGAATCACGATTTGGCGGGAAAATGCGGAATCACGTTTTTGACGGAAAAATGCGAAATCGCGTTTTTGGCGTAAAACGCGGAATCACGTTTTTGGCGGAAAACGTAGAATCGTGTTTTTGGCGGAAAACGCGGAATCACGTCTTTGGTGGAAAACGAGGAATCGCGTTTTTGGCGGAAAACGAGGAATCGTGTTTTTGGCGGAAAACGTGGAATCGCGTTTTTGGCGGGAAAATGTGAAATCATGTTTTTGACGGGAAAATGTAAAATCACGTTTTTGATGGAAAAATGTGAAATTACTTTTTTGGCGGAAAAACTTGAAATCATGTTTTTGGCGTGAAAACGCGGAATCACTTTTTGGAGGAAAATGATGGATTGTTGCTTTTTTGAAAAAAAATGATGGTATGATAAATAATATTGTTATGATGTCATTATAATGTCAGAGCATCATTAGTGGGAGTCTCTCATAGAATCTCTCACAATAAAATAATAATAAACTTTGAGAAACTCATGAGAGAGAATGACAAGAGTTTCTCAAATAAGAAGCTTTGAGAAACTCATGAGAGACCCATATGCCACATGTCTTCATCTAATTGGTTCAATTTTTTTTATAACTTAAAATTTAATCAAATCATTAAAATATATTTAAAATAATAATAATATATTATTGAGAGACTCCTTCATGAGAGACTCCCACTAATGATGCTCTCATAATAATGTCATGATGATGTCATAATAATGTCATGTTGATGTCATGATGATGGGTCCAACATGTCATCTATTTAACCTATGACCCATTACAAATTAATTCATTTGACCCATGGTCCATTTTGTTAGATTTTATGAGAGATTGCTCATCACAAAACAGAAACTCGATCTCAAGAGAGAGTAGAGACAATCAACTTGTGATTGTCTCCACACATTAAACACATGTTAAACCGTGAAACAGCTCTAGTATGAAGCTTAGATCTGCCCAGAATAACACAACACTTAGAGTTTGTGTACTTAGAGAGAGAGGCAGATCTAGGATCAATAAGCTAGAGATAAGAGAATAAAGAAGAGTTTAAGTGAGTTTTGACAAGTATTAGGCTGCCTTAAGGCAGCCCTTAAATCGTTTCTCTACAAACACTCTACATTGTAAATGATCAATTTACATTAGGTAAATTGATTATGCACAAGGTGAGAGAGAGAGGAACACACGAAAATGAGAGAGAGAGAACTTGTCTATTATTTTTGTTGTTGATAATGAGCACATTACATCTCTATTTATAGAGAAAACAATGGCATGGAAGCCCTAGCACATTATACAAGAGAGAAAGTGACACATGAGGATAAAGACAAAGCTTGTGGTCCACCATGGTCACATGTGACTTATTTCAAATTCAAACTAATGGAGGACCACAAGGGGGGGGGGGGGGGGGGGGGGACCACTGATTTCGTCTTTCCTTCTCTAGATAAGACTTCTTCACACGTCCCTCTTCTGTTCCCGAGCTTTGCACAGACATTATTTGTCACAAACTTTGCACATAATGCTTTTCTTGATTCACACTCTTGTGCATCTTGTGTGTTGTGCAAAACCCGTGTTTTGCACAACCCGTGTTTTGCACGCCCCTGATAATGCACGCTCTTGAGGTGGTCTTCGGCCTTGTCTTGATGACTTCGGCCTTGCCTTTCTTCTTCCTCTCTAATACTCCCCCGCAAGATTGGTCGTCGGGACGCCAAAAGGACCAAAGGCCAAGCTTGCAACACGCGAATGACTACCTCATTAAAAACCTTAACAAAGAAAACCTCTTGGGATAAAACTTTGTTAAGGGAAAAAGAGTATAGTCTTCACGGTGCTTGATGTAGCTTTGACCCCGGTTTAAAATAAGATGATTGAACCGGCTCCTTTCTCCCAAGTGTTTACATTCCTTTAGCCCTTCTTGACTTGAATTCTCTTCTTATGGACCTCTTCATTTCATCTAGAGCTTCTTTTGAGAATGTCCACGCATTCCTCCTCTCCTTTAAACCTTCATCATGAGATTTAAAGAAAATTTTTAAAGTATATGTCGTGGGGTTTTAAGAAACACATAGATAAAACTTGAGTTTGCAAATGAGAGAATCAATATTTATAAATTTGTGGACTCTTAATTAGGTAATGAAATTTAATAAAAAATGGGAGTAGAGTTTAGAGAGTAGCCTTTTGAAGAAGAAGAAACTTAGATGCGGTTTGAGCTCCCCCGCAATCTTTACTTGCTCATGGTTTAAAACCATCTTTTGAGCTTAGAAACCTTGTGCAATGCACATCCGATCTACTTTTGAACCTAGAAACCTTGTGCAATGCACATCCGATCTAGTGTTCAATAACTTCGCACAAGCACCATTGCATTGGACTGATTCATCTTGTTCCACCAGTTTCCTTCTCCACTAGAGGCTCCACCATTTTCATGTGGGAATGTCTAGAGGCTCCACCATAGTAACCCTATGAGTTTCCTATTCTTTTGGTGGGAATGTCTAGAGGCTCCACGGTTCACACTCTCTATAGTGGTTTCTGTAACTTGATGGCCACCGGTTCTAGTTCCAAGGATGATTGCTGTGCTTCAACAGATTCTACTTGTCATGTCTTTCTTGAGACTGCAAGCAAATCAAACCAAAACAAATATTAGATCTGTTTTAATCACACCATTTCACGGTTTGAAACTCTTAGAATAAGGAGAGTTCAAATCCATGAAAGGCTTAGAGAATATTAGTAACCAAAGTATGAGTAACAAGAGAATATTTGTAACCAGAATGAGAGAATTAGTAACCAGATTGAGTAACAAGAGAATTAGTAACCAGAATGAGTAACCAGAATTTGAGAGAATCAGAATTAGTAACCAGAATATGAGCGGAAGCAAATGCAGCCAAGAACATCCAAGAATCAAATGATTTTGGTGTTTTTCATGACTGTAACAGAATAACAAGGAGTTTGGATCCATCAAGGCCTCATGCTTGTTACTCTTAAGAGTACAGCAGACCAAGGCTCTCTTCCTTTGCTATTTCAAAGAAAACAAGGGACTTGGATTCATCAAGGCCTTATGCTTGTACCCATAAGAGTCAAGCGGACCAAGGTTCTCTTTCTTTGATATTTTTACAGAAAAATAAGGGACTTGGATTCATCAAGGCCTTATGCTTGTACCCATAAGAGTCAAGCGGACCAAGGTTCTCTTCCTTTGCTATTTCAAAGAAAACAAGGGGACTTGGATTCATCAAGGCTTTATGCTCATTACTCATAAGAGTAAAGCTTTACCATGGTTCTCTCCCCTTTAATACTCTGTAAAATAAACAGAGATGAGAATGGGGCTTAAAGAATGGTTCTTCACCACATCCACCATTTCTTGTGACTAAGAGATTGAATGGGGCTTAAAGAATGGTTCTTCACCACAGCCTCCATTTCTTTTCTCCTCACTGTCCAAAAACATTTTTAAGAGAAAACAAGTGACTAAGAGATTGAATGGAGCTTAAAGAATGGTTCTTCACCACAGCCTCCATTTCTTTACTCCTCACTGTCCAAAAACGTTTTTAACATGAAAACAAGTGACTAAGAGATTGAATGGGGCTTAAAGAATGGTTCTTCACCACAGCCTCCATTTCTTTTCTCCTCACTGTCCAAAAACGAGTTTAACATGAAACAAGAGATGACTTGGAGATTGGAATGGAGCTTAGAGAGGGTGAGAGAGTAAGGACCAAGAACCAGGATCTAAGATGTTCCATTCCCGAGGGAAGGTGCTTAAGAATCCATGGGTTTATCAAGGCATTCCTTCTCCTTCACCCAGCCACCATTCGTTTCTCTTCATTGTCTTCTCTTGAGAAACGAGTTTAAAGAGTCACCAAGAAAGGATGCTCTGATACCATGTTAGATTTTATGAGAGATTGCTCATCACAAAACAGAAACTCGATCTCAAGAGAGAGTAGAGACAATCAACTTGTGATTGTCTCCACACATTAAACACATGTTAAACCGTGAAACAGCTCTAGTATGAAGCTTATATCTGCCCAGAATAACACAACACTTAGAGTTTGTGTACTTAGATAGAGAGGCAAATCTAGGATCAATAAGCTAGAGATAAGAGAATAAAGAAGAGTTTAAGTGAGTTTTGACAAGTATTAGGCTGCCTTAAGGCAGCCCTTAAATCGTTTCTCTACAAACACTCTACATTGTAAATGATCAATCTACATTAGGTAAATTGATTATGCACAAGGTGAGAGAGAGAGAGGAACACACGAAAATGAGAGAGAGAGAACTTGTCTATTATTTTTGTTGTTGATAATGAGCACATTACATATCTATTTATAGAGAAAACAATGGCATGGAAGCCCTAGCACATTATACAAGAGAGAAAGTGACACATGAGGATAAAGACAAAGCTTGTGGTCCACCATGGTCACATGTGACTTATTTCAAATTCAAACTAATGGAGGACCACAAGGGGGGGGGGGACCACTGATTTCGTCATTCCTTCTCTAGATAAGACTTCTTCACACGTCCCTCTTCTGTTCCCGAGCTTTGCACAGACATTATTTGTCACAAACTTTGCACATAATGCTTTTCTTGATTCACACTCTTGTGCATCTTGTGTGTTGTGCAAAACCCGTGTTTTGCACAACCCGTGTTTTGCACGCCCCTGATAATGCACGCTCTTGAGGTGGTTTTCGGCCTTGTCTTTATGACTTCGGCCTTGCCTTTCTTTTTCCTCTCTAATACATTTGACTCATTAACCCATTAAAATCAAAAAAAATTAACCCATTAAAGTTATGGATCATGTGTCAAATTGTATTGACCCATGATCCATAACCCATTCACTACAAGAAAACTGTCAATTTCCAACGAAAATTTACGACCGTTTTAAATCGATGTAACTTTACATCGACATTACGACGACATTACGACGAAATATGTGTTCGATGTAAAATCGTCGTAAATATATGTCGTCGTAATTTCGATGTAAAATTACAACCATTTTACGACGACATTACGACGACAATATAAATCGTCGTAATATCGATGTAACTTTACATCGATATTACGACGAATATGGCTTCTGCATATTACGTTGATATTACGACGTAATATCGTCGTAATGACGAAATTACGTCGAAAATATTTGATGTAAATAATTAGGTTACCTATAAGAAACCGTGTTTTACCAAATTCTCAGAGTCGACGTGAAATCTTCGTGATACCGATGTCACTATTTACGTCGTAACATCGTCGTAAAACTACGACGAATTTACGACGATTTAGTTTTAATTTACATGTTTGGTTTATCAATGTATATCATGTTTTACATAACTTCTAATCATAGTATAAACATGATAATCCATCGTATAATCATCGTTGTTGAATCTGTTGTTAAATATTAAAGGTATTAGATGCACAAATATACTTCGTTCTTACTTCCAGGATATGTGTATTGTGATTTAGGGTTTAGGATATAGATTTAATCTATTACAATGAAATTACGATGGATTCGTCGTAAATTCGTTGTAAAAATTACAACGAATTTACGACGAATCCGTCGTAATTTCGTTGTAATACTTAAAATTTAGGGTATAGGGTTTGATTTACATGTTTGATTTTTTTATCTTATATCTTGTTTTACGTAAGTTCTAATAATTGTATAAACAAGTTAAAGTTTTTACAAAATCATTTACATGATTTAAGTCATCCATGTTACGAATATATACTTATAAGAACGAACGCTATACATTATTATGTAAGATAAGGAAATCGACGACGATATAGATTCAATCGTCGTTATTGAATCTGTTGTTAAATATTAGAAGTATTAGATGCACAAATATACTTCGTTCTTACTTCCAGGATATGTGTATTGCGATTTACGGTTTAGGGTATAGATTTAATCTATTACAACGAATTTACGACGGATTCGTCGTAAATTCGTTGTAAAAAGGATTCGTCGTAAATTCGTTGTAAAAATTACAACGATTTTACAACGAATCCGTCGTAATTTCGTTGTAATACTTAAAATTTAGGGTTTAGGGTTTGATTTACATGTTTAGTTTTTTTTTATCATATATCTTGTTTTACGTAAGTTCTAATCATAGTATAAACAAGTTTAAGTTTTTACAAAATCATTTACATTATTTAAGTCATGCATGTTACGAATATATACTTATAAGAACGAATGCTATACATTATTATGTAAGATAAGGAAATCGGTGACGATATAGATTCAATCGTCGTTATTGAATCTGTTGTTAAATATTAGAAGTATTAGATGCACAAATATACTTCGTTCTTACTTCCAGGATATGTGTATTGCGATTTACGGTTTAGGGTATAGATTTAATCTTTTACAACGAATTTACAACGGATTCGTCGTAAATTCGTTGTAAAAATTACAACGATTTTACAACGAATCCGTCGTAATTTCGTTGTAATACTTAAAATTTAGGGTTTAGGGTTTGATTTACATGTTTAGTTTTTTTAATATTATATCTTGTTTTACGTAAGTTCTAATCATAGTATAAACAAGTTTAAGTTTTTACAAAATTATTTACATTATTTAAGTCATGCATGTTACGAATATATACTTATAAGAACGAATGCTATACATTATTATGTAAGATAAGGAAATCGGTGACGATATAGATTCAATCGTCGTTATTGAATCTGTTGTTAAAAGTTAGAAGTATTAGATGCACAAATATACTTCGTTCTTACTTCCAGGATATGTGTATTGCGATTTACGGTTTAGGGTATAGATTTAATCTTTTACAACGAATTTACGACTGATTCGTCGTAAATTCGTTGTAAAAATTACAACGATTTTACGACGAATCCGTCGTAATTCCGTTGGACATCGAAATATTTAATTTACCGCGTGGGGGAAAAATTTCAATAGGTTGAATTTTCGATTTTTACTATTACGACGATTTTACGACGGAATCGTCGTAAAATCGTCGTAAATTACCAATGATTTTACGACGACCACAAAATCTATATATACGTGACCAGCTTTTTCCTCCCTCACAATCTCACACAAACTCACTCTCTCTCTAAAACGCTCTCACCTCTCTCTACCTACGAAAAAAGTGAAAAAATTATTTTTTGATTTTTTAAATTATATTATTGTTTGTGAGGATTTTGAATTGTTAGTTAGGATTGTAATTTTTATTAGTTAGGATTGGACTTATTAGTTAGGAATGGAATTATATTATATCGGAATTGAGTTATTTTTAAATATTTTTTTAGATATGGCGCCACGTAAGACACACTATCGGCAGTTTCTCGAGACGGGACCGAGTGCTAATTCGCAACTCCCGTCATCTTCTGCGACACCGTCCGCTGTTCCGGATTCTTTTTCCCAACCAGCGCCGCCTCCAGAAGAAAGTGCTCGACCGCCGTTGTTGTATGCGGGATTGACTGTCGAAGATATTTTGCAGTCGCCGGGGCATGATTCTTTAAATCGGTTAGATCCGCGAAGGCTCCCGAATAGTTTATATTAAGAATTTTATTTTGTATTTTAAATTTTATTTTAAATTTTGAATAGATTTATAAAATTTTAATTTATAAATATAATTTTATTAATTATTTTTTTTAATTTTAATTGAAAAAAGAAATAATATATTATATATATATGTATTACATCGAGTTTACATCGACTCAACATTTACATCGATTTTACATCGTTCAATAATTTACGATGAATTTACATCGAATATTTTACATCGATTTACCAACGTATTTACAGCTACCTATTACGACGAATTTACGACGAATTGTCAAAACAAAAACTGTATAATTCGATGTAAAATCGATGTAATGTTTCATCCTATTACGACGAATTGACGACGGATTGTCGAAAAAAAAATTGTATAATTCGATGAAAAATCGATGTAATGTTTCGATGTAAAATCGATGTAATGTATTCGTCGTAAAATCGATGTAAATTTACATCGATTTTACGACGAATAATATACGACGATTTTACGACGATTTTTAGTCCTCCTTAATGTTACGACCAATTTACGACGATTTCCGATTAACGACGATCATATTACGACGAATTGTTATTCGTCGCTAATCCGTCGTAAACCATGTTTTACAACCAATTTACGACGATTCTGTTAGTTGTAAAAGGGCAGTTTTCTTGTAGTGATTTTAACACCCTTATTTTTTCTGCGGTGTTTTAGTTTTAGTTTTTTTTCTTTTATCTTTAGGGATACACATAACTATGTGGTTAATTATATCTTTAGATGTTTGTTTAGTAGGCTTTTTTTTTTTTTTTAACAACTTCCATTAACTTAAATAGTGTACGGAAAATACAAATAAGGTATTAGCCATATTGGAGCAACATTATAATTAAGCGACAAATCATAAATATCGTATGCTTTTTTTTGAAAGTTGATCTGCTGCCATATTTTTTTCCCGATTAAATTTGACCTAAAGAACAATCTTGAAGTTTCATCATCCAATGTCGTATATCTATCAACAGATTTCCAATGTCTGTATTTTCTTCTCGTCAATTGATTAGATTCGTCAATTCCAAACTATCTCCTTCAAACCAGACATTCCTCCATCCTTTTACCCAGATAATTTGCAGAGCCTGCAGTAACCCAAGCGCCTCTGCCTGAAGCGAAGACCGGGCCTTCGTCAACCGAGATAAACCCGAGCATATATGAGCTCATGTATGGTCACGTAGGATCCATCCCAGACCTGTATTCTCTAAATCCTGTCGAAAGCTACCATCAAAGTTGCACTTTAACCAACCAAAAGGCGATGGTTCCCATTGACCATTTCGATCTATCCTCTCTCCTATAAGATTAGGTATCAGAGTCTCTGTTTCTTCCATCGCATATTTCCATTCAATTACTGCATCTTTAGCTCTCGATACATCTTCATTTGGATGAACGTGACGATTTGAAAATATAAATTCATTCCTAGATTTCCAAACTTGTCAGCAAATCCAAATCGGAAGAAATCTCACCTCCCTTGTATATGATCTGTTTTTGGATGTTTGAATTACTAGGCGTATATTGTCCTCAAGCTCTGCTCTGTGTTGATCAAATTGTAGAATACTTGCACATCTCCAGGTTGCCCTCGTATGGGTGCCCTCAAATAAGACATGATTAATGCGCTCCTCTTCGATACAACAGCGTTGGCAAATCGGGCTAATATTCACACATCTACTTTTTAGTCGTTCAGAAGTTGGCACAACTCCTGTTAAAACTCTCCATAGGAAGTGCTTAATCTTTGGTATTATCTCTAAATTCCATATCTCCTTCTTTAGCTGTAAATCTCCAGTAGGTGGTTCGATTGGATCTTCTTTTGGATTTATATGTGTCGCTATTTCACTGTGTAGGTGGAATCCTTATTATATGGCCAAATCCATTTATCTTTCATTGCATGCTGCGATAATAAAACATGTTTAACAATCTCTGCATCTTCCGTTAATATATGATCTATTAACTATGTATTCCATTCTCGTTTACCCACCAGCCATAAATCTCGTATCAAGAAATCTGGGTTTTGAATGACTCCATTAAGCAACCTTTGCGGCAGTACTGGTATCCACTTATCCATCCATACTTTCGTTGAATTTCCATCACCTATATGTGCTCTTAAACCTTGTTGTAGCAGTTGTTTTCCTGTTTGAATCGATCTCCATCCGTACGAAGGTTGTCCTCCACAAGACGACTGTAAGAATGTCGAATTGTAATGATAGCGACCCTTGTACATTCGTGCAAAAAGCGACGCTGGATTAGTTAAAATACGCCACGCTTGTTTAGCTAATAAAGCTCGATTAAAATTAAAAAGATCTCTGAATCCCATTCCACCTTCATTCTTTGGAAGGGATAATATTTTCCATGCAATCCAAGAGATCTTCTGCTTACCTTGGTCTTTACCCCACCAAAATTCAGATAATATGCTATTAATCTCTTCACATATCGTCTTCAGAATCAAAAAATAACTCATTGAATAAATTGGTTTAGATTGAAGAACGGACTTGATGAGAATTTCTTTACCTGCTGTCGAAAGAAACTGAGTATGCCATCCATTAACTGATTCTTGAATTCTCTCCACAATAAATTGAAAACTTTGTACTTTACTTCTTCCAAATTGTTCAGGCAAACCCAGATATTTTCCTCCTCCACCAACTGCATCAATACCCAAAATTTGGTGAATCAGTTTTTTTTTCCGATTTTCACTTAATCGTATCCCGAAAATCAGAGATGATTTACTATAATTCACCCTTTGTCCTGAAATTTTTTCATAATCATCCAGAATTCGAGCCATTTCTTCACAATCCTCTACCGTGGCTCGACAAAAAAATAATGAGTCATCGGCAAAAAGTAAATGCGTGACTGTTGGGCAATGGTTAGAAATATGCATACCTTGAAAATGATGTTATGATTCCGACCTTGACAACATTTGGCTCAAAACTTCAGCACAAAGAAGAAATAGATATGGTGATAGAGAATCACCTTGTCTAATACCTATAGTTGGCTTAATATTACCATAAGCCACACCATTAATCATCACCGAATATGTAACTGATGTGACGCAATTCATGATCTAAGTAATCCATTTTGTATCAAATCTCAGTTGATGCATGACACGCTCAAGAAATCTCCATTCCACTCGATCATAAGCTTTGCTGATATCTGTTTTAATCGCTAAATACTTCTCTGAACAATCCTTTTACGTCTTCAAAGCATTAAGTAGTTCATGGGCAACAAGGATATTATCCGAAATATTTTGACCCGGCACAAAAGTTGCTTGAGATTCTGAGATTATTGATCCCAAACATTCTTTTAGTCGCATAACCATAATCTTCGAGATTATTTTATAGTTAACCGTACGGAGACTAATAGAACGATAATCACTCATCTCCTCTACTTCAGTAATTTTAGGTATTAGGCAAATGTTCGTATGATTAAGACCTGGCTCAAGCATATTCTTATTAAAATGGTTTCTTACCATATCACATACATCCTCTCCAATTTCTTTCCAAAATTGTTGATAGAATGCAGCTGTAAAACCATCAGGCCCTGGAGCCTTATTTGGTCCTAACAAGAACACCGCTTGTTGAATCTCTTCATTTGTGACAGATCGTATTAGTAAAGAATTCATTTTAGTTGTGACACCACACCGCAAATCTCGAAAGAAATCATCAATATCAGGAGGCTGTGTTGAAGTAAACATAGGCGTGAAGTAGTCCTCCGCTACCTTAGCCATAGCATCATCCCGTCTATGAATAATGTCGTGACCATCTTTCATCTTCTTGATACAGTTTCTTTTCTTCCTTGCTTTTGTTGCAGCATGAAAATATATGGTGTTGCGATCACCCTTCCGCAACCATATCTTTATGCTCTTTTGACGCCAATATTTTTCTTCTTCCCGATATGCTTTGTTTAATTCCTTTTTAAGCACATTGATTTCTTCTATCGGTATCGTATAATCCCTTAAAGTCGTATCACTACGTCTTCGTAGTTCTTCAATCAATTCTGCAGTGTTTATTCGATTCATCTTCTTCCACTTAACCATAGCCTTCCGACAATGAATCAGTTTCGAAGAGAAAGATATGCGTTCTCTACGCTTTTTACTCCATGAACTTCTAACACCATTTGCAAAACCTTCAAACTGGAATAACCTTTTATCATATATAAATTGTCCTTTCTTTTTAACTGGTTCATGCTCGATTGTGACAATTAAAGGTCTTTGATATGATTCTGCTAAATCCAAAAACTCAGTTTCAGAGGCAGGATATAATGCAGCCCATTCTGAATTAACCATAACACGATCCAAGCAACATTCGATCACTTTCTTCCTTCGTCTTCCAACCCAGCTATATGGGTTTCCTTTGTATTGTAAGTCTTTCATTCCACAAACTTGAAGCATCGTATTAAAATCTCGAAAACTACGATCTGGTCTTGTACGACCACCTTTCTTTTCTTGTTGATTGACAATCTCATTAAAATCACCACACATCATCCAATGACCCCTCCTAATAGTTGATATCCTTTGTAATTTTTCCCATAAATGGTGTCTTTGACTTGGAATTGGATTTCCATAAATACAAGACAAATAGAAATGAAATGATTTATATTCAATGGGAAGATCTACAAGTCTTGCATCTGAGAAAATGCAATGAAATGAAACATGCTTCTTCCAATAAACCACCAAACCACCACTTAAGCCTTGTGGTGAGACAATACACATATCATCATATCCTAATAAAACTCCTATATCCCTTACATGGTTATCTTGGTGCTTAGTTTCCACCAAGAACAACATGTCTGTGAGATACACCATATGCATCTCCTGAAGACGTCGAACTGTGAGGCGTTGTTCCAAACCCCGACAGTTCCACACCTCAACTCTCATGGGACATCTGGTGGATTATGGCCCACCGCGCCTCCAATGGTTGAAACAGGGTGATTGGCAGCTTTACACATGTCATGGTAATCCATCTGAAGTTGTTGCAAAGCCCCTGGTCGGCATAATAGCTTAACCGAACCATCCATAAACTTGTCAATAATCTCCTATGCATCTATTTCTTCACGCATACGCTTTTTTGTACCTTCACCCGAGCCTGTATTACCAGAGAGAATACCAACAGGAGGACAATTATGAGTACGTTGTTTATCTGGAAAAGGGGATTGAAAACTCGAAAAGCCATAGTAGTCGCTTAGGTCATCCAAGACTCTACCATATTGCATCGATCCTTGGGGGAGTTACTCTGACATCTTGCTGATCTTCGAAATCTGTATTCACACCCTGAGGAGATGCATTAGATTTCCCCCTTGTTGGCGTATGTTCCTTCTCATTGTCATTCACCAAACTTTCAATGAAAGCCTTTTTACGCTTCTCTGCCTCATTACCAATAAACACTGTTCTTTCGCGAACAAAAGCCTCGATTGTTGCCTGGAAAATTTTCTTCATTAAACACAAGGAATTCCTCATTCTGCTCCCCCTATTTTCAACTTCATCTTCCTGGAACTCCATTTGTGCATCAGCTTCGTCGGGTGCAGCATCAACATGTTGTTGTACAATATTATCTCCTTGGTTAGCATCTGCTTCATCATCACCAGCGTGATTAACATCTGCTTCATCATCATCACCCTGAAACTCTTCATCTTGTATGGTTCCACCATGGTTAACACATTCTCCCGAGTCATGTGTCATCATGCCACATACTTCACAAAAGCCACGCAGACGCTCGCACCTAAATCTCAGTAAAGTATTAACGCCTGGTGAGAATTGGAAATTTTTCTGGAATTTGAGTGGAAGATCTATATTCCAATTCATCTTCACTCGGACAAATTCCACAACTGCAGCAGTTTCGGGATTGAAATCCATTTCCACAACATTGCCAATCCTATTACCAATATGGCGGATGACAGTTGGAGTAAGATATTGAAGCGGAATCCCTCTTATATGCACCCAAAAAGGAATGAAATTGAGGTCCAATTCATTCATTTCAGGAGACCAGCGTTGGAGCACAAGCATACGATCATTAAACGCCCAAGATCCACGGTTCACGTTAGATTGCATCAGATCAGCATATGGAAAGATGAATTGGAACCTCCTTCGATCCACAATTCTTCCTGAGATTAAGCCGGACAGACCCCAATTGCGTGGAAGGGTTGCAACAATTGAACGGAGGTTTTGTCTTCTGGGAATGAGCGGACGACCCATCAATGAAAACTGGTTCACCCTTACTGCTTCAGTACAAATTTCAACCGGTAATGCTTATGGTTCATCATTCACCCCCAGATTGATGTCTTGAATCGCCCGTCGAATATTTTCCGCCATCAGTGAATCGAAGAAACGAAAACAAAATAGGATTAGATACAAAATTGTACAGAGGTAGCATAAATCGTAAATAAAGAAATCATGAAGTATATATAAGACACGATTAGAGCAGTTATTTGCCACAGTTTCATCGTAGTGGAAATTTCTTCCCACTACGGAGATGGATGATGTGGAGAAGAAACTGTCTTTGAACGATCTCTTTCCGACATCGTGATTGAGAAAAATCGGTCCTAAAAGCATGATCGATTCGCAGAACTTGGATAATTCAAAAATCACCTAGTAGATCGCCAAAATCGCCTTTAACCGTCTTTTCATTTTAAACCCTCTTGAACCACCTTATATGTTTACCCACAACGAAAAATAAAATAATGCATGTATTTTATTATTTTTGTTTGTGTTGTTAGCCTAGGTAAGGTTGGGCATTCAGTTTGATTTTTTTTTCAGGTTTTGGTTTGTTCGGGTATAGATATTTAGGAACCATACTGGAACCAATAAAACAATTGGTTTGGTTTTGGTTTGAATAGATTTCGATTCAGGTCGGTTCATATAATATATTGAAGAACCACCTTAAATTTGAATTATATTTGGATTCGGTTCGGATCGAATATTTTTACAAGAACTATCCGAATTACCCAGGAAAAAAATACCCAAACTACCGAAACTATATCCGCCGATATTTTTATCCAAATTACCCTAGAAAAAAAGCTAACATCTTTGGGTTTATAATTTTAATTTTGGAAATTATTGTTATTATAAGTCTAAATATATTCATTGCTTACTAGAATGATTATTTTTTATTGTAACTGACATGGACACACAAGTTAATTGTTTTGGAACTATGATTCAACCCGCACTATCTATATAGCGCGGGGTAATTTTTATTTAAAAATTATTTTAAAATTTAAGAAAATTTGTTTTTATCTAAATTTTAAAATATGTTTAAAAATGATTATATATTGAACTGTCAACCCGGACTAATATGTCTAATTAATCCGTTTTACAATAAATTAAAATATTATTCGGGCTAACCCGAAAAAAACTTATAATCTTGAAAACATAATTATAATATGCACCGCTTAATGACTATGATTTTTGTGGTTAGTACACAAACTCTTAAATAATCAATTTTCTCGTGTCTAACTCTATAAAATTAATAAAATATTTTATAATAATTATAGTGAAAAAATATTTTTTCTTTGAATATGTATGGATTGATTATTATTTAATAGTATCATAACAATTAAGAAACTAAATAGTAAATAATTTTTTTTAGTGGAAAATAAATACTTTCCATATTCTCATCAATAGTTTTAAAAGACAATTATATCATTTCTTATTTCAATTATCTTTATTTATTTGTAATGGTATTTCATGTAATAATTTACAAAACAAAGTTCATTTTCAAAAATGTCTTCTTAAATAATATTATAGAGATGTATAGTGAAATCGGACCAATGCCGTACCAACTATTAGTCTATGACCTATTTTTCAGATAGGAAATGTGCGCCTGGTTTCTCCTAGCTAATCAAGAGTGCAAAGAAAAACTTGCAGAATCGCTAGAAGTTCCCGGTGCAACCCTTCTTCTTACTGTGGTTGCGCCAAATTTCTTTGTGGAAACATTCAGAAACTTTCTGAATATGCCAGATCCAGCTGATAAGCTCAAATTAATACCCTAAAAGTACAACCCTTCTTCTAAAGCTTTGTCGATTGTAATACTTAGGAATCGAATCCACAGAGACTCAAGAAAACACACAATATATTGTATAGATGAGAATTAAGCTAAGTGATCAATGTAATTGAAAGCAATACTTAAATTAAACTGTTGTAAGTTCGATGGGAGAAATATAAGTTCAGGGTATTTCTCAGGAAATCAATGAATGCATATAAACTAACTAATCAGGGTTCAGGTTACGCACCGTTCTTGAACTCAAATCACTAAAGTATAATTAACCAACTGTCGTTGCGAGAATTATCTAAATCTAAATCCTAGAATTCCAAATCTCTTTGCGAATCCTAAAGTCTAAACCAACTTTTAGTTCAAGTTTGATTTGTTCACAAAACAACTAAACCAAATCTCTTTGCGAATAGTTATTTTGCTCACCCTAAATTCTATCAGGTTTCTCAATTTCACTGTCGTGCCTAATCGATTAACATAATATCTAAGTTCTAGGTGATCAATCCAGAATTAGCTTTGAGAACAACCTAAGGCGAAGAACTAATTCAGATTATGAACCCTAAACAACTAATCAACCTAGCATTCAAAGAAATCCCTTATGAGAACCCTAAACCTAACAGGAGATCTACTCAGACATGGAGATTGAAACAATAAACATGACTGAAGAAATCCTTGAATAAATAATAAAGAAGAGAGTAAAACAAGAGTTCGAAATCTTCTCTCGGACGAACATAGTTTCAGACTTGTCTCCCTCACAAAGCTCTCTCACAAAACCAAAGTAGAATAAAGCGTGTATGAAGCGTAATAGCCAAAGTGGATGAAAAACCTAATAAATAACCTGAAACACGTTTTGGGGCTTCTTGTAAATAATAAAGTCTTCTGAGGCAATTTTCAGTTTCTCAAATCTTCAAATTAGTCGTTATCCTTCTGTTTCTTCGACGGGTATAGATCGATACCATAAGTGTATCGATCGATACTCGTGCATCAAATCGGCGTCTCAGCTGCAGGATCTCTGCTTGGCTCCAAAAAGCTCCAAAATACTTCAATATCTCCAATAATGCTCCAAACGTACCTAAAACCTGAAAAGACTCTAAAAGACTCCAAAACACTAGAAAGACTCTATAAAAAAGGACCTATATCATAGCCTAAAATGGGTAAAAACTATGGTATATCAACTCCCCCAGACTTAGCATTTGCTTGCCCTCAAGCAAACAGAAGGCTAAATCGGAGAAAGAGGTTTGAAAACACGGAGACTCACATGTTCTTGAAACATCGCAATGACCCTTTTTCCTAAGCTTTCCAGATATCACCTAACCAGCTCCAGATCTAACCACCATGTAATTCTTCGTAGACATTCACAGCTTCCCAGACTCCACACATTATCTCACACAGCATTGTCCAATAAAGCCCTCATCGCCAGTTTCATCGTTGTGCTCAATGCCAAGAACCTTCTAGATTCTTTCCCATACAATATCATGACAAAAGAACCATCTAATTTTCTCACTTTTTGGTATTGTTTCCTCTCCCCCAGACTTATTTCTCATCATATTTTCTCGCATATACTTATTAAAGGTAACACGAGTATTGATGGTGTTTGCCACCGAATCTCCAGTTCTTCCCTTATAAGTAATCAAAGGTGTAGGCGAATAATGGTATCATAGGAAATTTTCCTAACCTCGCTTCCACCTTTGTGTGATCATTCCTTCTGAAGTAGAATAATGGGATCGCTGGAAATTTTCCTAACCCTCTACTCAGAAGAAAATCATTTCATCTTTTAATGCATCTTATTTATTAACTTGTAACAGGGGAGAGAAATACAATTATTTTAAACACATGGGTTCCTTTGTCATATATGAATGAGGAATCAAGCTATATGGACATCAAACACATCGATAAAGTGCGAAAATTTGACCCAGACTTTAAAGAACTTGTTGGAAACATGGGTGTATTCTAGTTAACTGGTCAGCCTTTGGATTTTTCATTTGTCAATCTAAAACTGATTCTGTAACAATGGTCACTTAAAAGCAAGGTCGGAACAATAGAGTCAAGAAAAAAATCACAGTCTCCAACAGGTTTTGACTCAATAAAACGACAAACTGACTCAAAAACGACTGACTCTAAGAAAAACAAAAACAATGTCAGCAACTACCTCCCCCAGACTTGAACAACACTGTCCCCGGTGTTATCTAGCCTAAGGTTGGTGAAAGAAATCAAGAGAACTGGGTGGAATTGTGAAGAAGAAGAAGTTACCAATCTTGGACAGGGGTATCGACCGACACACGGCCTAGTATCGATCGATACCAGGCGTAAGTTGATACAGTGAACGCTTCTCAATGACAAGTGACAAAATATTGCTCTCAATTTGACCAAGGATCCGAAAGTGGTATGGTTAGCACTGTTAGATCACTCAAACACAGGTTAAAAGCAACAAGATATCATAATGCATAATCCAACAAAGTTCAAAATCAAACGAAGCTGACAAAACAGACTCAAAACTTCAAAATAAAAGAAAAAGAAAAGAAAAAGAAAAATGAACCAGATAGAAGAGAGGACTAATCCTCATCAGAATCATCGTCTCCAACGGTGTGAGACGGTCCTTCTCCTGAAGGTGAGTGCAGGCTAGGGTGACGGATGCAGCCACATCGTGAAATATGGTTCCAGATGCTCTAGCAAGGTCAGGTACTGGCTCATCCTCAGCAGCAGCAGGTACTCTAGCAACTGGTGCACGACGTCGAGTAACAGGCGCAACTATCAACAGATCCTCAGTAGGCTCAAAACGCAGCAGATGTAGAGTGTCACCAATGTCCGTCAGCCCTTTGTTGGGGAGCTGAACCAGAAAATCCCCATATGCGGTAGAGAAATACCAACGTCGTTGAGGCTTCAGCCACCTCAGGTTCTGCAAATTCTGCTCATCCATGAGAACACGTGTAGTGGAGATGGAGCAGCTCGCAGTACTGATCCCAAAATGCTGGAAGATAGGTGTGAGAAGACTCCCAACAGACTCGGTGTTCCTAGCTGTACCACTCGTACTCTTGCCTATAAAAGGCTTGGTCTTCAAGAAGACCAAGTGATGTGCAAAGACAGTCCCCATGTTGACCTCTGTCAGCTGAGGTCACTCATAGTCCTCGCCTGGAATGATGTCCCGGATAGCCAAGGCAAGCACTAGAAGCTCATACACTCTCATCTTGTTCGGCTCCATCTTGCACAGAAAGGTGTTACTCAGAATCCTAACCAAGCAACGCAGGATTGGGTGGCGCACATCCATTTGAGTGGATGTCCGAGAGTGATAAGTACCAGTCCCAAAATGCGCCCAGAAGCTCTGCACGTAAGGGTGTGAAACAGAAAGAGCGACTCTCCTAAAGGCTCTCTGAAAGCCATAGATGTCACAAAGATCAGGGAGTGGCAACCTGTACCTCACTCCGCGAATCATGAAGGTCAAGGTACCCTCATGTGCGTCCCTGAGAACCTCGTCCTGGTAGTAGACGCGAACTGTCGCCATGAACTGATGAACCAAGTCTGGGAATAGGTCGTACTACTGTGTGGCAATAGTGCCCAGACCAATCCTCCCAAGCAAACACTGGAGCTCACCGTCGATACCCAAACGACGCATCGTGACCCCATCAACAAACCGAGTGGGTTGCACATCAATGTCAAGCCACCCATTGTAGTGCAACGTGTCATAATCATCCCAGTCTTCAGAGATGGGCCTGTAGAGGCAGTTTGTACTCTCAGCGATCTCCCTATATGTTCCCTCCCAAACTCTTTTGCAGGGAATCCTGGCCTTCTCGTTCCTCTTATGCCAAGGAGTTCGACATGTGGCAGTAGGAGCCACAGGGTCAGCAGGAGCAGCGGGTTGTTGTGCTGGCGGTGCCACTGGTGGTGGTGGGATTTTGCGCAAGGAAGAATGCGGAAGCTCAATATGTTCGGACGCTCCATCAATCCGCACTCTGTAGTGGTCGTTGCCTAGGCAACCGGTCACCATACCCCTCCGCGTATAGAATAAATGAAGATGCCAAATAACCTTTAAACTAGTTTAGTTAACATTAATAAAGAAGTTTATGGTGGTTAGGTATTTAAGAAATAGACATAGGATGATTAGTTTCATTAGTTAGTGCATTTACCGAAAAAATAAATTCTCGTAGGGATTAGCTCACAAATTATGAAATAATTTTGAAAATTTTAGTTAACTTGTTTTAATACAAAGTCGCATCCTATATGAATACTGGAACTAGATCATAGATGTTTGGGTCCTTAATTGTCCCCGAATCTCCAAAAAATTGATATCTCATAGTGTAGTCAACCGATTTAAAATGAATAAATGTTTTATTAAATTACTTGTTATAAAATAATTGAAGTAAGTTTTCTTTCCCAGGCACGGAGAACAAGACGACCGCTCTTCCTTTCAAGATGACCTCCGACTACCGACGACTTTGCTCCGATCTCCTCTCCTCCTGACCGGCGTGGGTCCCTTCTCTCTCGGGCTCTTCTGTGTGCCTCTCGAAGAATCTTTCCCACCTTTCGTCGGCGGCCTGCGTCACCGGCGAGACCTTTTCCAACACTTCTCATCTGTTCTCCGGAGCCGTCGCTGTCAGCCATGGTTTATGGTATGCTTTGCTCCCTCTTCGTTCGCTCCATTTGTGGTTTGCCCCCAATGCCGACGCTCATGCCGGCAGCCTTGCCGAGATCTCCCTTTAGCCCACGGGTGACTGGGTCCTTACCGCCAGAACCTCCAGATCCGCCGGATCCGCTGGATTTACTATCTGCTTCTCGGCCGCGATTCTCTGTTTCTAACCCTCGGAGTTTTCTCTCCACCACGCTCTTAAGATTCGGCTCATCCTTTTTCGCCGCTCTGATGTCTCATGTTGCCGGTTCGACGAACTTCTCCGGTGAGTCTGCCACCACCTTCCCACCCATACGCTTCAGTTTCTCATCTTTCTGCTCGACTCAATCTCGATACAATACCGGAGGTTTGCTTTCTCGACATTGTACCAAACTGGGCCTGGCCCATGAGATTTGTATTGTCGATCTTGATATAATCTCAAGCCCTCTAAGCCCAATATCATATTCTGCCGCTATTCGATCAAAGCTGGAATATCTAGACTATGAGGGTCCATGTTTCTCAACTTCCTCCTATATGGAGAGGCCAATTTCCTCCTTCAAGGAGAGTTCAACTTCCTCCCTTTGGGAGAGATCACTTCCACCTTCCTACTTTTATGAGGAGAGATCATTTTCATTAAATTCCCTTTCTATGAGAGGTGTTGTTTCTTCGGTTGAAGAGCCGGAAAAATGTTTTCAATTCTTAACTGTATTGTTATCTTGTGTAGCGGTCTCCACGAGGCCAGAAGATGCAACGGATCTCGTTTCGACTAGCTTCCGAGGTGTGGATTGTCTTTCAAAGTCACGATCTAAGGTGACTAACTTGCAACTTTCCGGCGGTGCCGTGAATGTTTTGGCGACGCATCCGATTATGTTGGATTCGCTGTCGCCTCTATCGACGCATTTGAACTTGGATTCAAATTCGTTGTCATCCTTCTATGAAGAATTATCTGCCTTAATTTCTATTGTTTTTATGTTTTGTATTAATGTTCAAAGAGGATGGATAATTCCCTCTATCTTTATTCTGTACTTTTAATTAATGAAAAGAAAGGTTTGCACAAAAATAAAAATAAAAATTGAAGATGCCAAATAACATTTAAAATTGTTTAGTTAAAATTAATAAAGAGGTTTATTGTGGTTAGGTATTTAAGAAATAGACATAAGATGATTAGTTTCATTAGTTACTGCATTTACCGAAAAAATGAATTCTCGTAGGGGTTAGCTAACAAATAATGAAATAATTTTGAAAATTTAAGTTAACTTGTTTTAATACATAGTCACATCCTACATGAATACTGAAAGTAGATCATAGATGTTTGGGTCCCTAATTGTCCCCGAATCTCCATAAAATCGATATCTCATAGTGTAGTTAACATATTTAAAGCGAATATAAAACTTTATTAAATTACTTGTCATAAAATAATTAAAGATGCCAAAACAACCTTTAAACATGTTTACTTGACATTAATAGAGAGTTTCTTTGTGGTTAGGTATTTTAGAAATAGACATAAGATGATTAGTTTCATTAGTTACTGCATTTACCGAAAAAATGAATTCTCGTAGGGGTTAGCTTTTGAAATTTTTAGTTAATCTGTTTTAATACATAGTCGCATCCTACATAAATACTGGAACTAGATCATACATATTTGGGTCTCTAATTGTCCCCGAATCTCCAAAAATGTTATATCTCATAGTGTAGTCAATCGATTTAAAACGAATAATTTTTTTTATTAAATTACTTGCTATAAAATAAATGAAGATGCCAAATAACCTTTAAACTAGTTTAGTTAACATTAATTAAGAAGTTTATCGTGGTTAGGTATTTAAGAAATAGACATAGAATGATTAGTTTCATTAGGTAGTGTATTTACCGAAAATATAAATTCTCGTAGGGATTAGCTCACAAATTATGAAATAATTTTGAAAATTTTAGTTAAATTGTTTTAATACATAGTCTCATCCTACATGAATACTGGAACTAGATCATAGATGGTTGGGTCCTTACGAATCTCTAAAAAATTGATATCTCATAGTGTAGTCAACCGATTTAAAATGAATAAATGTTTTATTAAATTACTTGTTATAAAATAATTGAAGATGCCAAATAACATTTAAAATTATTTAGTTAAAATTAATAAAGAGGTTTATTGTGGTTAGGTATTTAAGAAATAGACATAAGATGATTAGTTTCATAAGTTACTGCATTTACCGAAAAAATGAATTCTCGTAGATGTTAGCTAACAAATTATAATATAATTATGAAAATTTTAGTTAACTTGTTTTAATACATGGTCACATCCTACATATAAACTGGAACTAGATCATAGATGTTTGGGTCCCTAATTGTCTCCGAATCTCCAACAAATTGAGATCTCATAGTGTAGTCAACCGATTTAAGCGAATAAAAAACTTTATTAAATTACTTGTTATAAAATAATTAAAGAGACTGAATAACCTTTAAACTAGTTTTCTTAACATTCATATAAAGTTTTATTGTGGTTAGGTATTTTAGAAATAGACATAGGATGATTAGTTTAATTTGTTACTGCTTTTGACTGAAAAAATGAATTTAATATATTTTTTTTAATACATAGTCGCATCCTACATGAATACTGGAAGTAGATCATAGATGTTTGGGTCCCTAATTATCCCCGAATCTCCAAAAAAACGATATCTCATAGTGTAGTCAACCGATTTAAAGCGAATAAAAAACTTTATTAAATTAATTGTCATAAAATAATTAAAGACGCCAAAACAACCTTAAAACATGTTTACTTAACATTAATAGAGAGTTTTATTTTGGTTAGGTATTTTATAAATAGACATAGGATGATTAGTTTCATTAGTTACTGCATTTACCGAAAAAATAAATTCTCGTAGGGGTTAGCTTTTGAAAATTTAGTTAACTTGTTTTAATACATAGTCCCATCCTACATGAATACTGGAACTAGATCCTAGATGTTTGGGTCCCTAATTATCCCCAATCTCCAAAAAATTGATATATCATAGTGTAGTTAACCGATTTAAAACGAATAAATGTTTTATTAAATTAATTGTTATAGAATAATTGAAGATGCCAAATAACATTTAAAATAGTATAGTTAAAATTAATAAAGAGGTTTATTGTGGTTAGGTATTTAAGAAATAGACATATGATGATTAGTTTCATTAGTTACTGTATTTACCGAAAAAATGAATTCTCTTAGGGTTAGCTCACAAATTATGATATAATTATGAACATTTTAGTTAACTTGTTTTAATATATGTTCACATCCTACATATATACTGGAACTAGATCATAGATGTTTGGGTCCCTAATTGTCGCCACATCTCCAAAAATCGATATCTTATAGTATAGTCAACCGATTTAAAGCGAATATAAAACTTTATTAAATTACTTGTTATAAAATAATTGAAGATGTCAAATAACCTTTCAACTATTTTAGTTAACATTAATAAAGAGGTTTTTTGTGGTTAGGTATTTAAGAAATATACATAGGATGATTAGTTTCATTAGTTACTGTATTTACCGAAAAAAAGAATTAACTTAGGGGTTAGCTCACAAATTATGATATAATTATGAAAATTTTAGTTAACTTGTTTTATACGCGGAGGTTATAAATGTAAACCATCCCAGATCTTGATACGTTGACACATGTTGAATTCCTTTGGGCGCGGGTTGGAGCTTGATGCATCATCCGTTCGTGTTCTCTTTCGGGTAGACTTCTGCAATCAAAGACAAAGAACACAGCAAACACAGAGTAAGCACCAAATCCATCAACACAGCAACAACCAGCCACAAAGTACTCAAAATTTCTTCACTCCCCGTAGGGTATCGACATGGTATCGATTGATACCATGGCGATTTTCGAACCATAATTTTAAATTTCCCAAAATTCCAACTAACTAGCACAAGGGGGGGGTTCAAAAATCTCATCGTATCACCTATCTAACAAGCATTGCCCACTAAAACGAGTGAAAATAGTCAAAAATCATGAAACCCAAACCTTGTGTTCTTGTGATGGAAAGAGAGGAATTAGTGTGTCATACCTTGTAGATCGGATGAATAGATGATAGAAAGAGATAGAGCACGAAAATCCAACAATGTTAGGCACCGGAATCACTCAAATCCGTGAAGAAACGAAGATTTGGTGAATTGGGAAAGTGTTTTGCTAGGTATCGATCGATAGAGACTGTGGAGAAGAGAAACAAAAACCTGAGGGTTTTAAAGAGAACTTACCTGCGCATGGGGTATAGATCGATACCCAGGTGGTGTCGATCGATACCAAGGCGATTTCGCAATGGAAGTTCGTTTTCTCCTCGTTTGCTCCAATCTGATTCACCCAAGACAAAAACGAAAAATCACAAAAATAAAAGACTTATATACAGACTCACCAGTGGGTTGCCTCCCACCAAGCCCTCGTTTAACGTCATTAGCTTGACTGTACCGCCGTTCAGGCAGTCGGTGCATCATCCAGAGGCATTATGTGTCCTTCTGGTATCTATGCGCTCCTCCAATAGTGTTTCACCCTTTGTCCATTGACAGTGAACTCTTCGCCTGAAGGATTCGTCAGGACAATTGCACCATGTGGTCTAACCTCCTTGACTGTGAAAGGACCTGACCAACGAGAATGCAATTTACCAGGAAACAAATGCAAACGAGAGTTATATAGAAGTACCTAGTCATTGGGTTCAAAGTGTCTGGAGATGATCTTTTTGTCGTGATATTCCTTGATCCTCTCCTTGTACAGCTTTGAGTTTTCATAGGCATGATGCCTAATCTCATCCAGCTCATTCAGCTGAATCAATCGCCTCTCAGCAGCAGACTTGAATCAATCTTTGTAGCCCATGCTGCCTTATGCTCAATTTCCACCGGAATGTGACACGCTTTCCCATATAGCAAGTGAAACTGTGTTGTCCCAAGTGGTGTCTTGAAAGCGGTCATGTAGGCCCACAGTGCATCATCCAGCCTTGCAGACCAATCCTTCCTAGTAGTACCCACAGTCTTTTCCAGAATCTCCTTGATCTGTCGGTTGGAAACCTCAACTTGCCCACTAGTCTGAGGATAATAAGGATTAGCTACACGATGATTCACACCATGCTTCTTCAACATCTTCTCGAAGACCTTGTTAATAAAGTGAGAACCACCATCACTTATAACAATCTGAGGTACTCCAAATAGAGGGAAAATGATGGTCTTAAACAACTTAAAGAGCACTGAAGAATCGTTGGTGGGACTAGCAATTGCTTCCATCCACTTAGATACATAGTCCACATCAACCAAGATGTACTTGTTTTTATATGACGAAGGAAAAGGACCCATAAAATCGATGCCCCAACAATCAAAAATCTCAACCTCGAGGATGAAATTCTGTGGCATTAGGTACCTCTAATTCAGCAATGCATCTCCTGTAGATACCATCAGAACAATGCTTGTACAGGTAAGGGTCATCACAAAAGAATCGCCTTATGTCACGCATAAACTTCTTCCTGTCATATTTCTTGAGGTGCTTTGGCTCTACATCTGCAGCGAGGTAGTTGGCAATATCAGCGTACCATGGTTGATCAGAATCAGCTGCAGCGACTATATACTCTTCAGAAGCACCAAGGTGTTCAACAGTCAAAACAGGTCTGGAAATCGCAGGGTATCGACTGACACCAGGGGAGTGTCGATCGATACCAAAACCTGTAATTCGTGGGAATTGCAAAGTTTAGGCAAAACCCATTTGAAACTCAGTTTCAATGAAGTAAATGGACTCTTCGGGTAGTTGATCATCAATAGGCACGTCTGCATCGATCTGAATCCTCGAAAGATGGTCAGCGACCCCGTTCTCTATTCCTTTCTTGTCCTTAACCTCAATGTCGAAATCTTGTAGCAAAAGAACCCAACGACAAAGGCGAGACTTGAGATCCTTGTTCTGCATCAGATATTTGAGAGCAGCATGATCAGTATGAACAATCACTTTGCTCCCAATCAGGTAGGATCGAAATTTCTCAAAGGAGAAAACAACTGCAAGTAGTTCCTTCTCTGTGGTGCCCTAATTCCTCTGAGCATCATCCAATGTTCTGCTGGCATAGTAGATAACGTGATGCTTCTTATCCTTCCTCTGACCCAGAACTGATCCAACAGTAAAATCACTAGCGTCGCACATGATCTCAAACGGCAAAGTCCAATCAGGAGGTTGCACAATAGGAGCACTCACCAAAGCCTTTTTAATCTCCTCAAAGGCTGCAAGACACTCAGGTGTGAAATCGAATTTGATCTCCTTGCATAATAGGGCGGTGAGTGGGCGTGCTAGCTTGGAGAAGTCCTTGATGAATCTTCTGTAAAACCCAGCATGACCAAGGAAGCTTCGAATATCTTTCACATAAGTAGGTGGTTGAGGGTTGTCATGACCTGAATCTTGGCTTTGTCAACTTCGATCCCAGCCTTAGAAATCTTGTGCCCAAGCACGATACCATCATGAACCATAAAGTGACACTTTTCCCAATTAAGGACCAAGTGTTTCTCTTCACTCCTCTGTAGCACCTTGCATAAGTTATCCAAGCAGTCCTTGAATGATGATCCATACACTGAAAAATCATCCATGAACACCTCCATAAAATCCTCAATCATATCTGTGAAGATAGACATCATGCATCTTTGAAAAGTGGCTGGAGCATTACACAATCCAAATGACATTCTCTTGTATGCGAATGTGCCATAGGGACATGTAAAAGTCGTATTCCCTTGGTCATCTGGATGTATCGGAATCTGGAAGAAACCTGAATACCCATCGAAAAAACAGTAGTAGGGATGACTAGCCAACCTCTCCAACATCTGGTCAATGAATGGCAGTGGGAAGTGATATTTCCTTTTGGCTGCATTCAACTTCCTGTAGTCGATGCCCAGTGATAGTCCTAGTAGGAATCATCTCATCCTTCTCATTCTTCACCACAGTTATCCCTCATTTCTTAGGAAAAATGTACACTGGACTGACCCAAGAGCTATCCGAAATAGCATAGATGACTCCAGCTTTTAAGAGCTTCATCACCTCCTTTTTGACCACTTCCTTCAGGTTCGGATTCAGCCTCCTCTGATGCTCAATTGAAGCCTTTGACTCATTCTCAAGATGAATCCTATGCATGCACAGGTCCGGTGATATACCTGAAATGTCATCAAGAGAATAGCCAAGAGCTTTGCGATACTTGCGCAGCTTGCTCAGCAGTAAGGCAATCTCTGTGTTGTTCAAAAAAACATTAATAATCACTGGGTATGTGGAATTAGGACCAAGAAAACCATACCTCAGATTTGCTGAAAGTGGCTTAAGTTCCACCTTAGGAGCTTTCTCCTCGCTCCAATCTCCAAGCCCAGCAGCTTGCGTATAACTTTCGGCCAACTCCCTTTCTGGTCGCAGGGTATCAACCGATACTAGAGGAGTATCGATCGATACTGGTGGTGCTGTATCGAGCATCTTCGAGTTTCCAGCAGCAACATCACCCAAATAAACCTCTGATTCAGCTGAACAGACCAATGCTCTCTCCAATGGATCCTCATGATGCATTTCTAGGAATTACTCTTCAGCAATGTCACTGAAGGTATCTACAAAGAAAGTCTGCCCATCGATGGTTGGTCTCTTCATCATCTTCTCCATGTTAAAATTCATGGCCAAATCACCGATGTTAATTGCGATCTTCCTATTCCTGCAATCAATCAAAGCACCAGCTGTTGCTAGGAATGGCCTTCCCAAGATAAAAGGATCTCTGGGCTCTGCATCATACTTCAGGACAATGAAATCAGTTGGGATTAAGCAATTCCCAATCGGGACGTCTTCAAGTAAACCCTCTGGAAGTCGAACTGAGCGATAAGCAAGTATCAGGTAGATCCTTGTGGTTATGAAGTCTGTCATTCCCATCCTTTTAGCAACTGAGTATGGCATGAGGTTCACACTTGAACCAAGGTCGCAAAGAGAACGTTCGAACCTTTCTATGAAGATTGTATAATCCAACACAAAACTCCCTAGATCTGGTAGCTTCTTTGGGATCATGTTTGTCAAGATTGCGCTGCACTCATGATAGACCATCAGAACACCATCCTCAAGGTTCACATTGCTCGATACCATCTTCTTAATATATCTCCTAAAAGCTGGAGAAGTCTTGATAGCATCGATGAAAGGAAGTTCAACAACCAGCTTGTCCAAAATTTCCTTGCATCTAGAGTCTTCTACCTCCTTCTTAGTCTTCCCAATAGCCCTGGGATAAGGTATCCTCGGTATGTAAACTCTTTCTGCAACCAAATCAGGTACTTTCTTCAAAACCTCAGATGTTGTATCGATTGCAGGATCAATATCGATCGATACAGGGGTTGTTACGATCGATACACGGGACTTTGAGTTATCCCGTGAAAGTATCTTGACCGGTGTCGATCGATGCTGGCTAGTGTCAATTGATACCCTAGGGATTTCAGAATCCTCATCATCAAGAGCGACGAAATTTTCTGCAGTTTGGCCAATTTTCACTCCTGGATTGACCTCTTTTCCACTCCTCAAGGTGATTGCATTGATGTGTGCCCTTGGGTTTTCTCCTTTCCTTGGAAGAAAACCTTCTTGCCTTTTCACAGCCTCTGAAGTTTGAGCTACCTGAGTTTCCAACTTCTTCTGATGAATACCAATAGTTTCAATTTTTCCACTCAGATCTTTGTACATAGTATCCATCTTCCCATTGAAATACACTGTTATATGTTGCTGTCCTTGAACCAGCTGTTCAACCAAAGACTCAATCTTTCTCTCTAGGGTTTTAGCAGGTATAGGCTGATAAGATTAATTTCCATAGTTCCTGGTATAACCACTGTTCTGGAAAGGTTTCTGGCCAAACTGATTTGATCCTCCTTGTTGAGCACTGTTGTTGAAGTTTCTGTTGTTATTCTGGTATTGATTTCTCTGGCCTTGAAAACCTGAACCACCAATGTAGTTAACATCTTCCACTTCATCTTCATTGAATACCTCGACATCATCAGCAAAGTGAACAACCTTCATCGTCTTTTCCATCAAAAGACTGTGCATAGAATCTAATTTGGCTTGAACCTCAGCAATCTGCGAACCTTCCATGAAACCAGCTTGCTTCTTGCGCTCCATGTCTACATTCTTAGTACTATTGCTAGATGACAAGTTCTCAATCAGCACATAGGCGTCCTCATGATACCTGGTGTTGAAGTTTCCATTGCTCAAAGCATCCAAAGCCATCTGATATCTCCAATCAATCCCTCTTAAGAAGAAACCCATCAGTTGAACATTGGTGTACCCATGATGTGGACAATCTCTCTGATATGATCTAAATCTCGTCCAAGCAGCCTTGAACGCCTCAGTCGGGGCTTGAGAAAACTGGGAGATCTTAGTCCTAAGATCATCGGATCGTGCATCATCATAGAAATTATTCAGGAAAGCAGTCTTAGTCTTCTCCCATGTAGTCAGTGATCCAGGAGGCAACTGCTTCAGCCAGTAAGTCGCATCTCCACCTAAAGAATATGGGAAGAGCTTGCAGAAGAGGTAATCATAGGATACTCCATTGCTCTTGATGCTAGTGACCAAATCCTCGAACCTCTCAATATGATCCATGGGGTGTTCACTGGAAAGACCATGAAAAGGGTGCTGACCCACAAGAGTGTAGTATGCAGGTTTCAGCTCAAAGTCATTCCTCTGAAATGGTGGAGGACAAATCGCTGATCGATTTGCATAAAACTGATCAGACATGTTGTACTCACCAATTGTTCTACCACGATCTGCAACAACATTCCCTGCATTCGCAGCATTCCCAGCGACGATCTCCTCAACAGCAGGAGGAGGTGGAATGATGATCCCCTCTCCATCTAATTGTTGCCCTCTCTCATTGCACAATTGACCCCCTTGGTCTATGTAAGCACCAGCTCCATCTTGAACCAAAACCACTGGATTGTTATTCATCTCTGGTGGCTTCTTGGCCTTTCTGTTTGTGCGTTCCACGAGTGCTAGCTGCTCGTTTGACAGATTAACTAGCGGAGTGTTTCTGTTCCTCCTAGTTTCACGAATAGGCATGCACCTGAAACACAAAAGTCAAGAACGTAAGTAACACAAAAAATTCACGAAAGGTTTCGACCGATACCACTAGGGTGTCGATCGATACTGGGGCGAACTTAGGCAAAATTCTCAAACTAAAATCTAATGGCGAATTGAATCCCCGGCAACTGCGCCAAATTTGATAAGCTCAAATTAATACCCTAAAAGTACTAAAGATTTGTCGATTGTAATACTTAGGGATTGAATCCACTGAGACTCAAGAAAACACAGAATAGATTGTATATATGAGAATTAAGCTAAGTGATCAATGTAATTGAAAGAAATACGTAAATTAAATTGTTGTAAGTTCGATGGGAGAAAGATAGGTTCAGGGTATTTCTCAGGAAATCAATGAATGCAGATAAACTAACTAATCAGGGTTCAGGTTACGCACGGTTCTTGAACTCAATTCACTAAAGTATAATTAATCAACTGTCGTTGCGAGAATTATCTAAATCTAAATCCTAGAATTTCAAATCTCTTTGTGAATCCTAAAGTCTAAACCATCTTTTAGTTCAAGTTTGATTTGTTCACAAAACAACTAAACCAAATCTCTTTGTGAATAGTTATTTTGCTCACCCTAAATTCTATCAGGTTTCTCAATTGCACTGTCGTGCCTAATCGATTAACCTAAGATCTAAGGTCTATGTGATAAATCCAGAATTAGCTTTGAGAACAACCTAAGGTGAAGAACTAATTCATATTATGAACCTAAACAACTAATCAACCTGGCATTCAAAGAAATCCCTTATGAGAACCCTAAACCTAACAGGAGATCTACTCAGACATGGAGATTGAAACAATAAACATGACTGAATAAATCCTTGAATAAATAATAAAGAAGAGAGTAAAACAAGGGTTCGAAATCTTCTCTCGGACTAACATAGTTTCAGACTTGTCTCCCTCACAAAGCTCACTCACAAAACCAAAGTAGAATAAAGCGTGTATGAAGCGTAATAGCCAAAGTGGCTGAAAAACCTAATAAATAACCTGAAACACGTTTTGGGGATTTTTGTAAATAATAAAGTCTTCTGGGGCAATTTGCAGTTTCTTAAATCTTCAAATTAGTCGCGATCCTTCTGTTTCTTCGACGGGTATCGATCGATACCATAAGTGTATCGATCGATACTCGTGCATCAAATCGGTGTCTCAGCTGCAGGATCTCTGCTTGGCTCCAAAAAGCTCAAAAATACTTCAATATCTCCAATAATGCTCCAAACGTACCTAAAACTTGAAAAGACTTTACAAGACTACAAAATAATAGAAAGACTCTATAAAAAAAGACATATATCATGGCCTAAAACGGATAAAAACCATGATATATCACCAACAAATGTGTGCTTTTTCACGAGCTTTTACCTTCTTAATAATCACACTAAAGCTTGTGGTGGTCACAAAAATGCATTCACTCAGAAGGACAAAATCACTTACACCATTTGTCTTGATCTTCTCTGTATCTACTCTCTTCGGTCTTGTTTTCTTAAACCATACCTTTTGTCTTAATTTTGGTCGACCTTGAATTAAAGTATCAAATTTTCTTAACTTTTTTTTATAGGATTTGAAATATAATTTTTCTTAAACATTAATTGTTTGTTTGCGGAAATATCTGAGGAAAAAAAAATAAAAAGATTATGTGATGATGAACCTGCAGAAGATGATGGATAAGATCAAGCAAGAGCGTGAGATAGCACTAAATGAGATACCGTTAACATTACAGATACTAAAGTGTGATCCGCGCAGTGCGTAGCAGAGTGTGATCCGCGCTGCGCGTAGCAGTGCGTGATAAACAATTTTCTAAACTGTTTTTATTATTTAATGTTATTTTATTTTTCTTGTAGTTTAATAAATTGTCTTTGTCAGCTTAAGATATATGTATTTGTTTATTTATTTTTTGTTTCTATTTTTTGTGCAATTTTGGGTTTTTTTTAAAAAAATTTAAATTTATGATCATCTATGTGTTTGTTTAGTGAATGGTACATATTTTTGCCTGTTTTTTTTTCCTTCAATTGTCAATTTTATGCAATTAGTTGGGTTTTTAAAGAGAAGATATTAACATTTTAAAGTTTTTGTTGCATAGTTTTTGTTTTTTCTTTTGTTTCATGTAAAGTCTAATTGTTGAAGTCCATATAAAATATGTTTGTAATTTATTTGATATTAACGAATTTAAGAATTTCAGCTATTTTAAAAAAAAATTATAATTGAATTTTAAGATAATTTCATGTTGTTTTTTAAAAATATGTTGGATGTCTATGTGGACGCTGATGTGGTGGAATGTGAAGTGAGGAAACATATTGTTACCCGGTTATTTATATTTACCTTACCGGGTATAATTACTCAGTTTATGTTAAGCATATGATGCAGAGTGGACATGTTCCTGTTGAAACACTCATCTTCCTACTACCGTACTCTCCATTTGAAATATATTCAAAAATTAAAATTAGAACTACAATGGATTAAGACACAAATCATATGTCTCATATTTTGTGTGTAAGTAAAAGATGCTGAATAAAGTGTAGAAAGATGATACATGTTTTCTTTAATTTACAAAACAAAATATCAAATTTCTAAACAATAAGAATTTTTAGCTAAAGTATTTATAAAAAAAAATTAAAATAATTTAAATCGAAATAATAAGTCACTAAGTTAGCTGCTACGAGATTCCAGTTCTTGGTAACTAAGCACTTCCTTGGATAAGCGAGGCAACCATAAAATTCTCTTCTTTGGTATCAAAAATAAAATGCTTGCACCCGATCCACTGAAGAATATAAAATCGACTATTATGTTGACGTCGCGGTAGAATTGGCGGTTGGCATGACTGTAGAGAGTGTCCTAGTAGTCGTCGAATGAGCATTGATAGTAGACGGAGTGATCATATTGTGATCGAAACGCTCCAGTCTGGTGATTCGCTAGTCCGACAGTGTTTATAATTCTGATGTTCTTTATTATGAAGTATTTGTCTTGAATTGCTGTATGTAGGTATAACTTGATTTTTCTTTTTATAAATAGAATTTTTTATTTCACATTCTCTTATATCTTTTAAAAACAAAATTGACGTTTATATATTTTTAATTATTAAGTATAAAATTAACCACAAAACATATCAACTTTCACTTTATAGTATATATTTTACCACATTTTACCACATATATCAATGAAAATTAACTTTGATAAACTTAAAAAATAATGTGGTGGATATCAATGGATTTTAGTTTATGTTTAAACTAAATTCTGTAATTATTAGTTATGCTCCTTGTTTTATACATGTATAGATAAATTTATTCACTAATTATCTTAGTTATATAATTAAAACCAATTAAAATATGCCATGTAGATGCTGAGATGGCGAAAGCATAAGAGAAAAAGTTTTCTTTATATATCTAGATGATATATGTCTTTCATTGTGATTTTTCATTTAGGCAAGTACTTAATAGTTTTACTACTTTCCTCACAAATGTCGGAAAAAAAAAATATCATAACGAAAACAAATAATGGCTTTCTCAGTATAGATTTTTTTAATGAGGGAAAGTAATTAACAATTGATATATTTCTATTCTACACATATATTGGTAAATACGTAGTCAAATGAAATAAAAATATACGCGATACTATAACGTATATATAAATTCTCAAATCTTTTCTTGCAAAACAAAACGTCTTATATAATAAAATATCATTTCATCTATAAATACTAATTTACTCCCCGACAAATATTATATCACAAGAAAAGAAAAAGAAAAAGAAAAAAAAAAGACCATGGCTTTCTCAAGGAACCACAAGTTAATTTTAATGCTAATCACATTTCTAATGATCCTTGCAACGACGTCATCTGCGTCTTCGGGAATGTTGCTCTTCTCAGCCAAACATGTTGTGATAATCAACAAACTTGTGACGCGTGCGACATTGACTGTGCATTGTAAGAACAAAGATGAAGATAAAGGACTGATTTCACTCGGACCTGGAGATAGTTTCGATTTCAGATTTCGTGTGAATCTCTTCAAAACAACGGTATACACTTGTAGCTTTGCTTGGCCTGACAATACAGCGACATTTGATATTTTTAGAGCTGATCGAGACGATAATCCAAAAAGCAAAGTTGGAGTTTGTAGCGAATGTATTTGGGATATTTACGAGCCAGCACCATGTCGGGATAGACGTGATGGTGGTCAACCTAACTGTTTTCCATGGGCTTCTTAAATCATTCTATAATATTTTATCGCATCTTTTTTATTTTGTGTTTATTACAATATAATTGTAATAAATAAAGAAATATGGTTTTGGAAAACAATATTTCTTACATATTTATCACTTTCTCTTTTGATATTAGATAGTACCATATATGATACTCCCTCTGTTTCTTATTAATAAATACTAGAAATCTATCCGCGCGTTGCGCAGATTTAAAGCTATATCGCGTTCTAATTTATTGTTATTTTTTTTAATTTCATTTTAAATATTTAATTTTGTGTGTTTATGTAGTTTAATTTTCTACTCGCTTAAAGAATTTTATCAACAATTTTAAATTAACTAAACGGTTAATAAACCGTTTACATCGATAATGTCAAATAAATAAAGTTTTGCATACTTTGCTCACTAAAATATTAAATATGTGAATTCGATGTTTGTAATTCTTTTATATTTTTATATACTAAAAATAAAATATATACTATTTGGTTTTAATCTATAACTGTCAAAACTGAATTAATGTATGAATTGAAATGTTGACATATTATCGTAATTGTTTTTATAGCGGTACATAATGCATGGTGGTATGGTTAATAGTGGTAATAGATGATGATACGATAAGTGATGACAGTTTAAAAATAAATAAAATTGATGATGCTAACATTATAGTGGTTTGTAAAGACATATAATATTTTATTTGTATATTTTATTGTGGTAACTCTTAAGAATTATGACCATTGATTCTTTTTTAGTGTTAAAATTTTTTTAAAGATATTTTTAAATTGAAAAATACATATTATACTACTATGAAATTTTCTAACTTTTCTTATATGGTTTAAGTGTGTATTGTATATATAACTAAATTCAACGACAATTAGTTGTCCTTGATCTCGTTCTGATCTTTAATCTCCTGAAACTCATTTTCACTTAATGATGGCTATTTAAAATCGTTTGACCACTTTTTTTCCTTTTTCTATTGTGGCTTGTATAGCCTTTTTATTTTTCTCTTATATTTGTGTTAATTTGACATATTTTCGACTTTGTGAAAATAAATTTTTAAAACTTCTATTTATCATAAATCCATAGTATTTCTTTTTAACCTTTAAATAATACAATGTAGATAAAATAAATAAAAAGATTCTTGTAGTTTTTGTTCATATTTTTCAGTAAGTTAATTTTTTTTAAAACTAAAAATTAAAATAGTCTTAATTTTCTCTCTCTTTAATGTTAATTTAAAAATATAGTTATTCATATTAATTTTTAGTATATCAATTAAATTTTATTTCTATTCTTTAATTCATATTACATTCTAAATTTGTAATAGGATTAGTATTAATTTTTTTTGTTTTAATTCAAAATATATTTATAAATGTAGTTATGTATGAAATAAATGCACATTTAAAATAAATTTTTAATTTATTTTTTTATTTAAGCTGATATGGACACCCTGGATGGAGAGAGAACTCTCCCATTATATAATAGACTAGATAACTGAACCGCGCGTTGTGCGGAATTAAAATTATATCAAATTCTAATTTGTTATTTTTAAATTTCATTTTAAGTATTTGTCTTCTTACGCTTTTAGTCTCGTTTAATGTTTTGGTTGGTCACTAATAATTTAATTAAATAAATTCAATATTTGTATTTTTCTAGGTTTTTATATATTTGTTTTTTTCATAACCTACATACTATTTTTCTTATATTTATGGTTAAACAATACATTATACTTGCCATCATGTTTAAGACAGTAAATGTACCGTCTTTCTTTGTGTGTGTGATGTCAAAATTGTTTGACGATATTTTTTGTGCCACAATTGTTTTTCACTTTTTTTTTGTTTTTACCTTTTTATATTGATTACACGTTAATAGTACATGGATAATAAGAAATAGGAACTAATTCAACATACTAAATACCAAAATAGCTCGATATAGGTTTTGATTTGATTATTTTTTGCTAAAGATTATCTTTTTAAAAAATTGCATGATCTTATGTGCTTGTGCGCTTAGATACTCTAAAGAGAAAAAAATGTTGGAGTGTTATTCATCATAATATTTGTCACATACAACAACACCAACGACATGCAATAAAAAATGTTTAATTGTGGACTTCATCCACGACTTTTTCTTCACAAAACATAGCATGTTTTAAATATTTATCTTTTTCGAATACATTAAACTATTAGAATTTGATATGAAGAAAGAATTCTCAACCATGTGTTTCTCTTGATATATGGTGTAGAATCGCATTTTCATTCGCGATATGGTACAAAATAACGTATATCACACTTTACATGTATGTTTTTTGCGGTAGGGTTTGAACATTCTCAATCATTTTTTACTATTTAAATTTTGAAATTTGTTAAAAACACAATATCATAATACTTTAAAATTTCAAGCCATCTAAAAAATATCAGGCTTTTCTTATATGGTTCCAATGAAATTTACTTGTAAATACTCGTCTTCCAGCTATGGTATATGTAAGCAAAGAAAAAAAGAAGATATTTTTGACTTAATTTCTCATTTTATAGAACAAATTTGTAGAGAAATTTCTGAAAAACTGAATTATCTTTTCTTTTCTTTTGAATTTAATCTCATAACACTCATTTTTTATTTAGTTCTGACTATTTATAATCATTTAGTCCCTTTTTAATCTATTTTTCTATTTTATCTTCTATCGTTTATCCGTAATTTTATTTATTTGTTCTTATCTTTGTCCTATTTTACATATTTTTGCTTTGTAAAATTAATTGTAAAAACTTATATTTACCACAAATTTATAGTATTTTTGTTACTCTCAAATGATGTAAATTTTATTATAAAAAATTATATATTCTCGGACCAAAATTGAATAAATTATTTTTTCACTATATGTAGTAAAATCTATTTTACATTTTTAATTTCATAATCACATTCTAACATTTTAAATAAAATATATCTTCAGTTCAAGTTTTTGGTTGAAAATCTAACAGTCTATTGTTTTCAATAAAATATTTTTTATTTTTTTATCGAATTAGTATTACAATATTCTTTGATTCTTAATATTGAATTATCACTTTTCTATTTATTTACACTAAGTTTTGTATTCTTGTAATTTGTATTCAATAAAAATAATGATAAATATAAATAGGCATGTATTAAATGAATATTTTAAATATGTGTTAATGTTAAAAAAATTGGTAGTGATGAGGTGTACACCTTAGATTGAGAGAGAACTCTCCTATTATATATGAGATTGTCAAAACATGTAACCATCATATAAAAAGGCCGTTAGATTTACCAAAAACGTCATTGTGGTTACAGCGGTTTGAGCGGTGCGGGACAAGCAGTTTAGGAGGTGTGGTGCGGTTTTAGTGCGGTGTGGTTGAAAGAAACGCATCATGCGGAATAAGTGCGGTTACTGCTAAATAAGTGCGGTTACTGCGGAACAGGCGGTGCGAGACAATATTTGAATGGTGAATATCACAAGTGCAGTGCGGAAATAATAATTATTAAACTTTGATTATTTATTTTTTAACATTTCAAATTCTCAAAATATTATTTTTTATATAAAAATATGTAAATTGGCAAAATATAATTGTACAGTTTTTTCAAAAAAATTGAAGCTTTTAAAGAGATATATATTATATGTTATATCTCTTTATATTATATGTTAATATATTATATTAACATATAAAATAATATATATAATATTATATGTTATATGTCTTTCAAGTTATATATATATAACTTGAAAGACATGTACCACAGCTAAATGGGTGTTGTTAGACCGCACCATGCGGTTAATAAAATTAAGCCAAATTTTATTATTTTATAATATTTTGATTCTAAGTGTGTTTCATTTAAAGATAAGTCCCGCACTTTATAATTAGTGTTGAATGGTGACTCATTTGCTGGTCCGCCATGCGTTTCTTGTGGAACGCGTTGCCCATTCAAGGCAGTACATTTAACATTTTATTAAAATAATTTATTATGCATGATAGAGACATGGCATCGTCTCTATCATGCATAATAAATTTTATGAAAAAATCTAATATATAATGAGAGAGTTTTCTCTCAATCTAAGCTATCCACATCATCACTACAATTCTCTCTATTAATGGACCCCACATATGTAAAACTCTAATATGTACTAATTAAAGCTTCAACATAAATATAATTATTACTATACAACTCCAAAGCACACAATTACACCAACTAACGAGAAAAATATATAATAGTAATTATGATTTTAAATTTGAATCGGCTATTAACAAAATTAGTATCAGCGAATACATTATTTTGGAAAAAAAATTGAAAATGAAATAAGTGAAAATGACCATATAGTAAGTTCATAATTGAAAAAAAAATATTAAGATAAACTATATAATTTATAGATAACCAACTACAACTCAACGAAAAATACATATAAAATGGGATTATTATTATAATTAACAGTATAACCTCTATAAATTGATACTCGAAAAATTAATATCTCGAAAAATCAATACATTTTTTCGGACCCGAATTGGTTTCTCGGACAAATAAATATATTAAAGATTCTCAAAGCCAAAACTTAGCCATATAGTAAATGATTGTCATAAATCTTGAAATGATTATTATCCAATTTTTGTTAATGGGAGAAACTAAGTATCATTGAAGCCAATATAATAGACTCTGAGAATCATTCACATATTCTTGAAATAAGAAAGATGGAGAAGTTAAACCAACTCTTGCAATAACTTCACTCCAAGTTCTGGTGCCATATGAATTGTCTTTGAAACCATTAATGTGCCTATTAATCTACTTCTTCCCTCATTGTTCACAGATGAAATGGACTAAAGATCATGAAGAAGGATCGCTATTATAACTTCACAAAATTGCTAAAACTCTAAGCTTTTGTGATAATTTGATTGATTTTTACCTCATTACCCAAAAGAAACGTTGTGTTTCTTTTGAAAGGATGTTCATTGATCGCAGTAGCTTCATCTGCAATCACAATACCATATATATCGCAATCTTTCCCCTCCTATAAAATCCATAAAGTTCCGAATTCTGAAATCAGACCTTGATGTAGGTGCGAGCATCGATGATGGAGTGAAAATGGCAGAAACGGATGTGAAAAGCGGAACTATGGCTACCGAAGGCGTTGAAGTCACGACGGCCATCGAGGATCAGCTATGGGAGTGAGATTTGTTGGATTTTTAGAAGCGAGAGAGAATATGTTCTTCGGAGATGGGGAACAAGAAAAAAATCACAGATCTTTTGTCAGCTGTCTTTCACGAAGAAAGCAATACTTGGGCCAAAATATCTATTATCATAAAGGCCAAAACATTAGAAAATATTCCCTATTAGAGGGCGTAACTAAAAACAACCTAAAACTATACGTTCATAAAGGGATAATTTTAAACTCTCAAATATGTACTAAAATTATATATAATCAAATGTAAGTGGTTTGTTTAGTTAATGTGTAGACGGGCTGATAAGGTTATAATTGGCCTCAATATAAACTATAGATTCTGGAACATAAATGTAACTAGATAAGTACCCGCATATATGCGGGTTTGTAATTAAATATTTTATAACCCGTGAAAAAAAACTAAGAACAAAAAATAGAAAACAAACTTAGATCACCTATGAAAATATATAATACATAAATTTAGAAACGATGTTTCCGATGAAATAACTTATAGTTTATATACAGGTAAGAAATTATAAATTTTTTTCCTTTTACGATTAATTTTTGTAATTTAAATTGAAAAACTAACAATTTTTTCCATTTTTATATTAATTTTGCCTCTTAGGATAAATTTTTATTATTATTATTATTATTTTGGTAACATTGCCAATTATGAATCGTTTATTGAATTTTCCGAATTTTAAAGTTTTTTTATAAATCGATTTTTTTTTCAACTTTGACTTGACACGTGCCGCGATCAAGTATATATGTTCTTTATATATATATCGATATTATACGTTCAACTAAATATGTAACTTATAAGAAATTTGAAATGGTGTTACAAATATATATATATATATATATATATATATATATATATAAACTATAATTAGAAACACACAGTAGTCAAATACAACATATAAACACATGAAGAAAAAAAGAACAATATTTCAACATAAGTTAACAACATAATTGAAACAACCGCACCCATTTTTTTTTTTTTTTGTAAATAATCATTAAAATCCCATAAACAATAACTGAACCTCACCAATTAATTCCCGGTTCAAGACTAAAAATCCGAACAATGCAGATCATAAATTATTAAATTAAATACTCAATTAAACGACAAGTCTAGATCACCCCCTCTTCCTCGCCCTGATTCCACGGTCACACTTTCTCATTTCCGAATAAATCAAACATTTCATGAAACACTCGATCTAGACCCTCCGAGATCGTAAACGGCCTATTATCACGAAACCACATCAATTATCAAAATTATTAAATTACGCCTATGGTCCTGCACTCACCTTATTCCCGCACAGAAAGTTTCACGAGAAAATTCAGCAATTTTCTAGAACTCCCCGGGATGAATAACCTTCAATTAAACCACCGTGGCGACGAGGACTTGACGGCTAGGTTAAACGCACCAAGGTCGGAGAGGGAGATACATACGCTTATATAAACCTATGTGTGTGGGATCCATTTTTTTGAATTCCCAATTGACCCCAAACTCCCAAAATTATCAATTAAACCCACCCGGAAAAATTGATTTACGCGAAATTAACCCCCAACTTCTAATTATTCAATTTCAACCTCAAAATTGAATTAGGGATGTTACAATTCTCCCCCACTAACATAGATTCGTCCTCGAATCTAACATCCAGCTAACATCCACAACATAGCACAACCGCTATTCCAACTCAGCGTCGCACGACCGCTCTTCCAACTCTACCAACAACGGTATCACGGCTCAACACCATAGTGCCATAGTTCCCTACTTGGTTTGGCCAACCACTCCAACGCCCGGGAGTATAACGACTTCACGACCCAACACCATGGATCGATCCGTCTAACGCATAGAGAGCCAGACAACGGCAATCTCTCTAGTGACCTGTCTCACCAATCAGGAATCACGTCGAAACCCAACCGGCCAGGTACACTCGGCAGTGACTCACCAGTGCACTCCGATGCCGCTATACGGGTCACCACCCTGTGCCAAACCAATCCGGATCTATCAGCCCTATGCAGCTACTAAACACCTAGTATCCGCACCCCCGCTATCGGACCACTACCACTAGTAGCCCGCCAACCTGTCTACTAATCCTCTAGTAAACCCACCGCTCAACATATTCAATGAAAACACCTTTTTATTGAATAATCAAAAGCTCCAAAGTACATCGAGTAGTTATAACACCATAAAAATAGACGAGTACAACAACGCAATAACTCCCAAAATCCCAACACCATGGTTACAACGATATGGGAACACCCGGCTAACCCTCCAGTTTGCCGAACCACTTGGGAAATTTGCGCTTCAACTTCGCTTCCGGCTCCCAAGTCACCTCCTCGGCTCCATTGCAGTCCCACAGCACCTGCATCTCAGGAACCTTCTTCCTCCTGATCACTCTCACCCGACGATCTTGGACTCTCAGAGGCCTCGCCTCCACCACCATGCTCGGTGTCAAATCTGATGGCACCCCCGTGACCACCTGATCATCCTTGTGCAAACATTTCTTCAGCATCGACACGTGGAACACCTTGTGAAATGCCTGCATGGACTCCGGCAACTCTAACCGATAAGCCACCGGTCCGACCCGCTCCAGCACCCTGACGGGACCCATATATCGCGGACTCAACTTCGTCTCGGAAATGGACCTGTTCGGACCCCTCAACATGGCCATTTTCAGGTAGACCAAATCGCCAACTGCGAACTCCAGCTCCTTCCTACGCCGATCTGCGTAGCTTTTCTGACGATCTTGAGCTTCCTTCATGTTCAACTTCACAATCCGGACTTTCTCAGTCGTCTCCTGCACAAAGTCAGCTCCCAACAGGCTCCTTTCCCCCACTTGTGTCCAACATAACGGGGTCCTGCAAGGCCTACCATACAACGCCTCAAATGGTGCCATGCCGATACTAGCCTGGTAGCTGTTATTGTACGCAAACTCCACTAGATTCAGATGATCCGCCCAATGTCCACCCCAATCCAACACACACATCCTCAACAGATCCTCCAACGTCTGGATAGTCCTCTCCGACTGCCCATCGGTCTGGGGATGATAAGCTGTACTCATGTGTACCTTAGTGCCCATCTCCTTCTGGAAAGCGCCCCAGAACAGCGAGGAGAACTTCGGATCTCGATCTGACACTATACTCACCGGTACCCCATGCAGCTTCACAATCTCCCTGACGTACCTCTTGGCCAACACTTCCGCACCGTCGGTCTTTTTTATGGCCAAGAAGTGCGCAGACTTGGTCAACCTATCGACGATGACCCAAATAGCGTCCTTGGTTCGCGAAACCGGCAGACCCACCACGAAATCCATGGTGATCATGTCCCACTTCCACTCCGGAATGGGTAAACTCCTCAACAACCCGCTCGGAACCTGATGCTCAGCCTTCACCAACTGACAGGTATCACACCCCGCAACCCAGTTGGCAACATCCTTCTTCATCCCTACCCACTGGTAATACCGTTGGAGGTCACGGTACATCTTGGTAGCTCCTGGATGAATAGAGAAACGGCTCTGATGTGCTTCCCTCAGGATTTCCTGCCTCAGCACTTCGTCCTTCGGTACACACACCCTGCCCCTCAAAAGGATCGTTCCATTGCTGGATAACTCATACTCAGACCGCTCTGCCCTGCCAGCCTGCATTAATTCCGCATCCAACTGCTGTGCTACCCGCACCCTAGTCAGAATGTCCGCCTGATCCACCGCCTCTAAACCCAACGGCTCAGGTTCCTCAGACACAGCACACAGTCTCAGGGCACTCACCATGCCTACCAACGCTTCTGTATCTCGCTCAGTGTCTAAAATAACCCGCTTCCTGCTCAAAGCATCGGCTACAAGATTCGCTTTACCGGGATGGTAAGCTATCTCCAGATCATAATCCGCAACAAGCTCCATCCATCGCCTCTGTCGCAGATTCAGTTCCGGCTGGGTAAAGATGTACTTTAGACTTTTGTGGTCTGTGAACACCTGAACCTTACCGCCATACAGATAAGACCTCCAGATCTTCAATGCAAACACCACTGCAGCCATCTCAAGATCGTGAGTAGGATCATTGCATTCATGTTTCCTCAGCTGCCTGGAAGCATATGCGATTACCTTACCCTGCTGCATCAATACACAACCGAGCCCCAGCCTGGACGCGTCTGTGAACACAACATATGGCTCATCCTGCTTAGGCAAGGCTAACACCGGAGTACTCACCAGCATCTCCTTGAGCTTCACAAAGCTCTCCTCACACTGGTCCGACCACACGAAAGGAACGTCCTTCCCGGTCAACTTGGTCATGGCCTGCGCCATACTAGCAAACCCCTTGACGAACCTCCTGTAATAACCCGCCAGACCCAGAAAACTGCGAATCTCCGAGGCATTCTTCGGTCTCGGCCACTCCTCAATCGAGCGAATCTTCTCCGGATCCACTGAAACACCACGATCAGATACGACGTGCCCCAGAAATCCGATCTCCCGCTGCCAGAAACTACACTTGCTCAGCTTAGCGAACAACTTCTGCTCCCGTAGCTTCTCCAGAACTTTCCTCAGGTGAACCATGTGCTCCTCAGGACTCTTCGAATACACTAGAATGTCGTCGATAAAAATGATGACGAACTCATCCAGATACTCCTGGAACACGCCGTTCATCAACCTCATAAACGCAGCCGGTGCATTCGTCAACCCAAACGGCATCACCACAAACTCGTAGTGCCCGTATCTCGTCCTGAAAGCCGTCTTCCTGATGTCCGACTCCGCTATCGGGATCTGATGATAACCCGATGCCAAATCAATCTTAGAGAACCACGAAGCACCCTGCAACTGATCTAACAACTCATCGATCCTCGGTAATGGGTACTTGTTCTTCACAGTAACCCGGTTCAGCCCCCGATAATCAATGCACAACCGGAAGCTCCCATCCTTCTTCTTGACGAACAATACCGGTGCACCCCACGGAGAACTGCTCGGTCTAATGAAACCCTTTTCCAACAACTCCTCGAGCTGCTTCTTAAGCTCAGCCATCTCCGCTGGAGCCATCCTGTAAGGAGCCTTAGACAACGGGGTCGTCCCCGGCTCTAACTCAATGGTAAAAGGATCCGACCTGGATGGTGGTAACCCGCTCAACTGCTGGAACACATCCTCGAACTCCCAGACCACCTCAATATCCCGCACCGCTGACTCCCCAACCTCCCCAGGTATCGAAATGGTAGCCAAATAGGCCTCACAACCCTGCTCGATCAGACGCTCCGCTTGAACCGCGGAAACGACGATGCCTCCCGGCACCGGTCTCACTCCCTGATAAACCAGTCTTCTGTTAGCATGCTCGAAAACCACACGACCCCGGCGACAATCCAAATGAGCCTTGAACTTTCCCAGCCAGTCCATACCCAAAATGATGTCATAGAGTTCCACTGGGCACACTATCAAATCCGCTGGCATCAGCTCTCCGGCGATAAGAATGTCGACATTCTCCACACAGCCCTGAGTCCTCAACAAGCGACCCCCAGCAACTCTCACCACACCCGAGTGGTCCCCAAACACCTCTTGGATACCGCTCCCCGACACCCAATCCGGTGTGGCAAAACTGTGGGACGCCCCGGAGTCAAACAACACATGTGACTCTACCCCAGCCACATTAAGGGTCCCTAAGCACGAAAAGGATTCACGGCAAATAGCAAACACCAATTACAGAGCGAGTAACTGAAATTACAATCAAACAAGAACATAATTAAGGTAACTAACCAGTAATCGGTCTGCTGCCGCTCGCCTCGCCTGACTCCGCGCCTATGGTGAACACCCTCGGTGCCACTGCGGCCCGTTTCGGAGGCGGTGCCTCGATCCTCACAAATGGCTGAGCCAACTTCGGACAATCCTTCCTGAGGTGACCGGGTTCCTTGCAATGAAAGCACACCGGGCCCCCTCGAGAACAATCCGCCACGCGATGTCCATGGGCTCCGCACCCGAAACAACGTGGCCCAGAACCCGCTTCCTTGGAAGTATCCTCCCACTTCCTCTTCTGTCCCTGCTGCTGACCAGACCTACCGCCCTTGCTCGGAGCAACACTCTGACTTTGAGGCCGTCGCGGAACCTCTGGTACTGCAGCCTTTAAACTAGCCTCCTGCCTCATCCCCTCCTCAAGCTGCGCTGCACACTCCACCAGTTCGGATACCGACTCGAACTTGCGGACTATGCACCGATTCCTGAGATCGATACGCATACCTCGCATGAAAGCACCAATCAACTCATACTCGGTATCTGCACCCCGACCAGCAAACCGCTTCAGCCGGTTAAACTCGGCCTCGTACTCTCGGACCGAACGAATCCCCTGTGACAAGTACAGAAACTCCGCCTGTAACCTGTCGCGCGCCTCCCGCGGAAAATACTTGAGATCGAACTCCCTCCGGAACTCGTCCCAAGACAACACTACTCCCGCCCTCCTCGCAGCAACACCCTGCCACCACTCATGTGCATCTCCCTCCAGATAATGCACCGCCAAGTCAACCCTATACTCCTCAGGGCATCTGATCGACTGGAAGTTCCTCTCCAACCTGGACCTCCACTCATCAGACTCAATCGGTCGAGCACCACCACTGAAAAACTTGGTGCCCAACCTCTGCATATGCTCCATCACCCTCAGGTACGACGGAACCACTGGCTCGGCCTCAGCAACCACTCCCGGAACTCCCGGAGCAACAACACCCGGAATCGCGGCAACCCCCTGTGGCGCCACTGGAGCTGGAGCCGGTACCACACCAGGTAACCTCTCCAAGAGCTGGGCCAACATGCCCAAAACAGCCGCCATCGGGTTCGGGCCCGCACCCGCCTGAGCACCACCCGGCGCCGGCATCGCACCATACACGGCCGCTGGCTCCGACTGACCTTCCCCCTCGGCGTGATCATACGCCCCCTGCTCCACCGTGACACTCTGCGTCACATTCGCAGCTGCTCTGCCACCTCTACCACCTCTACCACCTCTACCACCTCTGCCGCCACGGCCTGTTCTGCCGCCCCGACCACGGCCGCCGCGACCACCCCGACCTCTGAGACCTTGCCCAACGCTATCAGAATCAACCATCTGCAATAACCACTTGTTACTAATTGACAACCGCAATAGTAAAACAAACACGAGTCTTACCGTGGAATCTCATTGAAGGCTCGAAGAGGATGATCTAGAACTTCAAGCTCAACAATTGACTAACTTACATAGACAGTTCTAATAGCGAAATTTTTTTTTTTTTAAAACCGTCCTAGAACCGTAAATGCTCTGATACCAAATTGAAACAACCGCACCCATTTTTTTTTTTTTTTGTAAATAATCATTAAAATCCCATAAACAATAACTGAACCTCACCAATTAATTCCCGGTTCAAGACTAAAAATCCGAACAATGCAGATCATAAATTATTAAATTAAATACTCAATTAAACGACAAGTCTAGATCACCCCCTCTTCCTCGCCCTGATTCCACGGTCACACTTTCTCATTTCCGAATAAATCAAACATTTCATGAAACACTCGATCTAGACCCTCCGAGATCGTAAACGGCCTATTATCACGAAACCACATCAATTATCAAAATTATTAAATTACGCCTATGGTCCTGCACTCACCTTATTCCCGCACAGAAAGTTTCACGAGAAAATTCAGCAATTTTCTAGAACTCCCCGGGATGAATAACCTTCAATTAAACCACCGTGGCGACGAGGACTTGACGGCTAGGTTAAACGCACCAAGGTCGGAGAGGGAGATACATACGCTTATATAAACCTATGTGTGTGGGATCCATTTTTTTGAATTCCCAATTGACCCCAAACTCCCAAAATTATCAATTAAACCCACCCGGAAAAATTGATTTACGCGAAATTAACCCCCAACTTCTAATTATTCAATTTCAACCTCAAAATTGAATTAGGGATGTTACAATAATTAAGAGAAAATCGTTGTTATATACAAACACTAATAAGAAGAAATAACAAAACACACGCAGATAAACCGACTATTAAACTAAAATTCAAAAAAAAATTTAAAAATTGTTTCCTAAAAATAGCATATAAACAGATTTATAAAACATGAATGTAAAATAAACCCGCGCGAAGAGCGGGGTTCAATTCCTAGTAACTAAAATAACACAATAGCAAATCATAAAATTAGGGGTGGGCGTTCAGATATTCGGATCGGGTTCGGTCGGGTATTTCGGATTTTGGGTATTTCGGGTATTTCGGGTTTAAGGATTTATGTACCGATCGGGTATATTAAAAATTTGGATCGGGTTCGGATTGGGTATTTTTTTTTAAGATCCAAAATTTTTTGGATATGTTTGTATCCGGATCCGAAAGTATCAAAAAGTATCCACAATAACCGAAAAAATCCGAATAACCCAAAATCTGAGACAAAACACAAAAACATGAATATTCATTTCACTAAAACCAATATACTTTCAAACCAAAAGTATCCAAAATACCCAAAAATTTCAGAAAAATAACAAAATAGGTGTATTCGATATACCCATAATATCGAAAATATATCTAAAATACCTGAAATACCCAAAAAATAATTAATATATTCGGGTTTATAGTTGTACTTTTGGGTATTTGGGTTATATCAAATCTAAATATAATTAATATGTTTGGGTATATAATTACACGTCGGGTACCCATTCGGTTCTCGGTTCGGTACCGGTTCGGATTCGGTTCTTCGGGTATAAGAATTTATGATCCAATCGGGTATTTAAAAAATTCGGATCGGATTCGATTCGGGTATTTTCGGTTCGGTACTGGTTCGGATTTTCGGATCCGGATAATTTGCCCAGCCTTACATAAAATTAAGAATTTTCATAAAGTCTTCATGCCTTCTTTTGCGTGGAGAAGCATTCTTCATGGGAGATAACTGTTGAAAAAAAGTTTCAACCAAATATTTAAAGATGAGGCTTCTCTTAGTATCTTGACTTCCCAAAGACTGTGTGATTAAATTATGAGAGCTCCCTTGATGAAAGATATCATTTTTGATCTGGATTTGATGGTTCAAGATCTCATTGATTCAAACACAAAGAGATGGGACATGGAAAAACTAGAAGAACACTTATTTCCAAGAGATGTGGAATTGATCTTAAAAATAAAACTGGTGGTCTTATCTGTGGACTTTCTTTGTTGGGAATACACCAAGAGTTGTGACTATACGGTCAAGTCAGGGTATTGGTCCGCATCTCAAGGGACAAAATCTGAAGTTTTAGGGGAAGCTCTTATGCAACTGTCTATCAATGCGATCAAAGACTAAACTAGACTCTTAACACCGCGACCAAAATCAGAAAGCTATTCTAGTAGCGGACAAGATTGCGTCAAGGGGGATGTAGGTTGATCCTAGATGCCACATTCGTGGATTTGAAGGAGAATCCACAAACCATGTCTTGTTCATCACTTGCACAATTCCTAGACAGGTTTGGGCTTTCTCCAATTTTCCTTCCCCTGAAAATGGCTTTGCACCATATTCCCTTGGATATTATGGATGCTATGGACGAATTGCAACAACTTCATTTTTGAAGGAATGAGCTTCCTAGTCAATGACACTTTGGGAAAGATGCGTGGAGATGTAAGCCAATGATTCCATGCACAAGTCTTGGATGTGAGGGAAGAATCAAGATCCCAAGAGACAAAGAGTCTAGACACGAAGTAGTGGACTCCTCCGACACAACATTGGCTATCCACGATGGTCAAAAGAGTTTTGATTTGGAAAGTAGTGTTGTCTCGGTGTTGTAAGCAAGTTCAAAACAAGAATAGATTCTAACTTTATTGTCATAGAAAATCAAAGATAAAAAAGAGAAATAGCTCATTGAGCTTTATTGTACAAGAAATAAAGAAAATGGGAAGATTTAATTTAGAACACCAAGAACTAAATGATGTTTGATTGATAGGTGTAATCCTCGTGTAGTTCAACGTAGGCTGATTGCCTCTGATACCTGTTTCGAATGCTTGTAAGCAAACGGTTTATGAATATAAGTATCATTCAGTTAAAAAAAAAAAAAAAATTTATCCTCATGCATACTCATGGTGCGGAGTAACCATCTCATAACCAATAATTATGAAGATCTTGATGGATTAGAAAAAAAGAGAGATATGGGCCAAGCCAGCCTGACATCATTGATGATTAAAAACGTTGATCCTAAAGCTATAATGGGAAGTTTCATGGTAATGTCAAGTCCAAGCTTTTTCCATTGAATCTTAACAACAAAACAACAATTGAATCCGAGAAAATAAAAAAGGAATCCCACTCCTTGAGAACACACAAATAAACAAACATATAAATACAAAACAATCATTATTAACAATCAAATCGTATGGATTGTTCTGTTTTTTTTTTAAAGAATGGAAAATTTGTATTTATCCAAAAAAAACTTTTTCACATCGAGTGTTACGTCTGTTTAGAAAAGAATAATACAATATAGAATAAACTAATTCGTAATAGCTTTCAACAAGTTTCGAACCTAAAAATCACATGATTGCGAGTGACATTTGGAACGGGACCATATAAAATATTTTTGTCTCGGATATGGAGGATATACGGGACTTAGCCCAGAACCTCCTAGTAATTCAAAAAAACAAAAAAACGAACCACCGTATTAGCCCATCTGCATAGGCCGTGCACCCGTTGCGTCGAAGGGAAGATAATCCGTTTCGAACAATTTTATCTATAAGACAGGTGAGTTGTTGTGTAGAGGTTGGATTTTCGCCGTGGCATCTACCGTTTCGTTCCTTCCATATGCTAGCTTGGAACATATACCGTATGAGATATAGAGAGGCTCAATCATGCGTTGTGTCGGACAGAATCGGGACGATGATATCCTAATATGTTGTAAATCGATTACACAAGAGTCGGCGGATGAGAGTGATGTCCATATTTCAGAGGAGTATATGCAAGAAAAAAACAGCTGACCTCGTGTTTCCATCGAATCCTAACAAAGGATACATGCTGAGTTTGGAGATAAGGTCCATGCGAGCATGCCGTCTATAGTTGGATTGTTCAAATAAATTTAGAGACATTTTTCACAAAATGGGTAAAACAGTTGTTGTTCAACTTTCCTCCAAGTCCAATTAATCGAAGTTTGGGATGTAGTTCCACTAAAGACACATATTTGATCATATAAAATAATTTACCTAGTAACAAATATCAAATTTATCTTTCTTTAAATAATGCAGTCCATGATTTGCCGGTTGGTGTCTTCGTACAGATTGCTTAGACAGCTTTGCTTGTTCCATATATACAGCAAAAGGTCACAATAATATTTGTACGAGTTTCGGTCCTGATTCTCCTAGTTATATTTATATGTTAATGTTTAATTATTCCCAAGTTAAATATTTTGACCATGTTCCGGTCTCATCCCTCGCCCACACGTGATCTAACTAGAGATTAGAGTTGGAATTAAAGTCTCAATTCTGTTTTTTTTATAATTTGTATTAGGGGTGGGCTTGGATTGGATATCCCGAAATGGATGAGAAAACAATTAACGATGTTCTTTCTAAATATTTCTTAGCGCTACAAACATAGACTCTTACCAACATCGATTTTCTCAATTTTGGACCATCTATTTTGGAGAGTCCATGTGATTAATCAAAATTACACAATTTTCTTTGGGGTGAGAGAATGTATTTGTAACATCTTTATCCCAGGTCTATAATCGAGAATCGAGCATGTTAGGTCGACCAGTGGCCAGCAACACAGGATCGACAGGAAAACACCCGGTAACAACAACAACACAACGCCACGATCCCACTAACCTGAAAGAAAACAAGGGGAGAGGGTTGAGTAATCAAGATTACCCAGTGAGGATGAGCCTCTAGAGACTCATTTAACCCTTCCGACATTATACGAAATAATAAGCAACAGCCTAGACCTAAAACGAGCTCAAACAAGGTTTCACACAATATTCGTTTTAATACTCTTTCTCCTTTTATCACGTAATCTCTTTTCTCAGTACTCATCTTGTAACCGGTTCTCAAACAATCCACTCTACCAGTGCTCACGCAATCTAACACGGTGGAAATTTCCAGGCTCTCCGGCCGTTTCTCGTAACATGGCTCTTCGGCCTAGAGCGCGGGATAGCTCCTTTTAACCCCGTTGGAAGCCTACCAGAACATTTACTAGTATCTCAAGCAATACCGGTTTATCCCTAACACGCAAACGTTCATCTAGGTGCAAGACTCTCAAGCCGGACAACGCAACAAGCAAACCAGACAGTTCAATCTGGCACCAGCAATCAAATCCTAACTCAATTACTCTAACTTTCTACCCATTACCCAACGCGACATATAAAAATGCAGCAACGGTTTAAGAACAGGCTAATGACATCAAATCGAATAATGGAAGTAGGGAAAACGCAGCACGTCCTCACCTGACTGCATGCGGTGGAGAAGGAGGAGGAGATGGTGAAGGTGAAGTGTTCAGCTCGCCTCTGATCTCGTCAGAAGAACTCGGTGAAGGAGGTGGAGAAGAATCAAACCCGACGTCGTGTACTGGAACAGTCATATCTTCTGACTCGGATTCGGATGAACTAGATCTTCACGGAAAAAAGACACTCGGGGCTTCAGTTTGATAGGTTACTCGTCCCGTGGTTCACAGCGGTTCGTCGGGAATACCCACTGCAAGATGGCTGATGGTTCCTGCGCGGGAGAGAGGCAATGAGGAGGAGGAGGTGACGCCGGTGGAGGAGGGTAGAGGTGACGCCGGTGGAGGAGGGTAGAGGCGGCGCCGGTGAGAGAGAAGTCACGCAGGGAGAGAGAGAGAAGAACAAGGTGCCGAGAGAGAGAAGAGGGAGGAGCCGGGAGAGAGAAGAAGAGAGAAAGAGATAGGGGAAAAAAATAATAGACCTAGGGTTTATTTTTTTCCTTGCTTAGGTTATTAACGGGCCTTGGTCCGGTTTAGGGAAAAATTAAAATTCGGACCGGTTTGGATTATCACATTCTCCCACCCTTGAAGAGGATTCGTCCTCGAATCCAAGGAAAGAAGTCCTAGAAGGAACGAAACGGAAAAGAGCGTTTCGAAATTAGAACGAAAAAAGGTCGTCGGTAAGTAAGAAATAGAATGGCAAGAGGAGAACGAAAGCGCGGAAAGGCAAGTACGGTGAAACGGGGAAGCACATAAAGAAGACGGTTGCTAGAACGGCTGACGGAAACACGAACGAGAGGAAGAACCAGGAGGAATCATTATTAAAAATCAAAATGCTTTTCTTATTAATATAAAAGAGGAGTAGAACACTTTTTTTTTGCAAAACACTAAACCGGAAAGGAAACAAAAATCAACACGAAAGCTATCTAATTCCTAATAAAGAAAAATTGCACCAAATAATGAAAATGGGAAAAAAAAATAAAACTAAGTTCTACTCCTATAAAAACGAATTTTTTTTTCTTTTTGAAAAACCGTAGAAAGGGAAACTAACACCAACAGAGAATCTAACTAATTTCTAAAAGATCTAAAAGCAACAAGGAATTAAAAATTGAAAATCTACTCTTTTGAAAAACCTCTTTTTTTTTTTTTTTTTTAAACCAACTCATAACTTTTAAAAAAAACTACACGAAAAATGGATCTCCTTCTGCTTCACTATTAGACGAGATGACAACCGGCTCCTTGCTAAGCTTCACTTGATAAAGAGGAGTGACCTTCTTGCGCGATGCTTCCCGTCTCTTGAACTTAGGCTTCAGATTAAAACAGAAACATACAAGAAAGGAAACACACTATTGAATCGGCGTCTATGTTGTTGTTGTTCTCGGTTTGAAATCGTACATAATAAAATCATAACTTAAAGAAAATATTTTTATTTATTTTTGTAAAAACGATTTTCAAACTTTGGGCGCGACCACTCTAGGACAGCGCTAGAGTGATCTAATCCTGGGCTCTGATACCACTTTGTAACATCCCTATCCCAAGTCTCCGGAGATAACCGAGAATCGGGCATGTTAGGTCGACCAGTGGCCAGCAACACAGGATCGCCAGGAAAACACCCGGTAACAACAACAACACAACGGCACGATCCCACTAACCTGAAAGAAAACATGGGGAGAGGGTTGAGTAATCAAGATTACCCAGTGAGGATGAGCCTCTAGAGACTCACTTAACCCTTCCGAAATTATACGAAATAATAAGCAACAGCCTAGACCTAAAACGAGCTCAAACAAGGTTTCACACAATATTCGTTTTAATACTCTTTCTCCTTTTATCACGTAATCTCTTTTCTCAGTACTCATCTTTTCTCAGTACTCATCTTGTAACCGGTTCTCAAACAATGCACTCTACCAGTGCTCACGCAATCTAACACGGTGAGAATTTCCAGGATCTCCGGCCATTCCTCGTAACATGGCTCTCCGGCCTAGAGCGCGGGATAGCTCCTTTTAACCCCGTTGGAAGCCTACCGGAACGCTGGTCTCGGGTCCATCAATCAAATCGAAACACTGATCTCTCACAGTGTCGAGGACCTAACATTTACTAGTATCTCAAGCAATACCGGTTTATCCCTAACACGCAAACGTTCATCTAGGTGCAAGACTCTCAAGCCGGATAACGCAACAAGCAAACCGGACAGTTCAATCTGGCACCAGCAATCAAATCCTAACTCAATTACTCTAACCTTCTACCCATTATCCATTACCCAACGCGACATATAAAAAGGCAGCAACGGTTTAGGAACAGGCTAATGACATCAAATCGAATAATGGAAGTAGGGAAAACGTAGCACGTCCTCACCTGACTGCATGCGGTGGAGAAGGAGGAGGAGATGGTGAAGGTGAATTGTCCAGCTCGCCTCTGATCTCGTAAGAATAACTCGGTGAAGGAGGTGGAGAAGAATCAGACCCGACGTCGTGTACTGGAACAGTCATATCTTCTGACTCGGATTCGGATGAACTAGATCTTCACGGAAAAAGACACTCGGGGCTTCAGTTTGATAGGTTACTCGTCCCGTGGTTCACAGCGGTTCGTCGGGAATACCCTCTGCAAGATGGCTGATGGTTCCTGCGCGGGAGAGAGGCAAGGAGGAGGAGGAGGTGACGCCGGTGAAGGAGGGGAGAGGCGGCGCCGGTGAGAGAAAATTCACGCAGGAAGAGAGAGAAGAACAAGGTGCCGAGAGAGAGAGAGAAGAGGGAGGAGCCGCGAGAGAGAAGAAGAGAGAAAGAGAGAAAAGGAAAAAATAATAGACCTAAGGTTTATTTTTTTCTTGCTTAGGTTATTAACGGGTCTTGGTCCGATTTAGAAAAAAAATTAAAATTCGGACCGGTTTGAGTTATCACATTATCGTCCATGAAGCTTCTTACAAATGGTGTAGTGGGATAAAAGCGTTGTGCGTGTGACGTTCTCTTTCTTCCATTTCATGCAAAACTTCACAATTAAAAAGTACAAACGTAAGCTATTGACATTTTCGCAATTCTTTTTTAAAACTCAAATGTAAAAGAGAACTACGCTTAATTAAAAAAATCAGTTCACAAATAAATAAATCAATAAACTAAGCACACGTACGTATGCACGACACAAAGTATATTTATAATGGAGACAAAATGATTTTGTAAGAATCAAAAACACAGATTCTTAATTAGACATTCCAAAGCTAAGCCTAAAATAATTAACTTTCAAAGCATCAAAATGCCTATCTGTTTCTCCTTCCATATTGTACGAAAAAAACTCAGAAAAGTTAGTCATGTAAATCTGATTTGTAATCCACCATTTATTAATTAATGACCAAATTGTATGTCTTAATGGGGGAGGGGTTGAATATTTTGGAGTACAAGTATTCGTAAAAGTGTTTTAAAATACAAAACAAATTATATAAAAAATATGATATGAAAGATTATTAGGGACACACAAGTCACTTCTGGTTGGCATCAATGTGCTTAGTTGACAATTAACCGTTGACCCATCAAATCATCATCATCATTTAAACTCCATAACAGCTAAACAGCCATCAATTCTTAATACACTTCCAAAAAAATATAAAGCATACATGCTATGAATAGTAACATGAAAAAGTGCAGACTTTATAATCCGCATTTTCTTACCATTACAATTTATTTTATTTAAAGTGCAAACCAGTACGTGTCTTGTTTTGTAAAAAAACAAAAACAAAAATTGCAAACTACACAGAATATGAAAATATAGTTTTATCTACATCATATCTAATACATAGTGACATGTACAAATAAGTCAAAAATATATTGCAAACCACATATCGGTCATTTTTTTATAGAATCCGTTAATTAAAATTTATCGAATTTCATAAATATAAATCCGATCCAAACTATAAAACCGACTCTATAACTAAACCTGACTTGCCATAGTGGATAATCTATTTCCCATTTGTAAAGCCGTCGATTCAAAATCTTCGGAAACTCAAAATCCGATAAAGAAAATTACAAGTGGATGGATAATCTCTTTCATTGAGATTTGAGAGAAGAACATGGAATTCTCAAATCCCTTATATTTTCTTCAACGATAAACACTTCCATTCGGTTGGAGAATTAAGGAATTGCTAATTAGTATTCCCATCCAATTTATCATTGTTACCAAATTCTTTTTAATGAATTCAACGCAATCAATCCATGGAAGTGTTTATCGTTGAAGAAAACTAGGGGTGTCAAAATGGGTCATAGGTCATAGATCGATCCAACTTGATACATGACTCTAATAAGTCAAAAAAATTTGACTCTAATGGATTGATAGATCAAATAGGTTACGGGTCAAATGAGTATATTTATAATGGGTCATGGGTCAAATAGTTGATCCGTTAGACCCATTAACATCATTTGATCATCAATTAATCATCATCATCATGACATCATAGCAATAATACTATTATAACATCATTTTTTCAAAAAAACAACAATCCATCATTTTTTCCGCCAATACGAGTCTATTATTTTTTAGCCAAAAATAACAATTCTACGATTTTCCCGCTTAAAACATTATTCCGATATTTTCCTCCCAAATACGTGATTTTCCGTCAAAAATGTGGTTTCCACAGCTTTTCCGCCAAAAATGTAAATCTGTCATTCCCCCCCCCCCCCCCCCCCCCAAATGTGATTCCATATTTTTTCGCCAAAACACGATCTTACATTTTACCGCCAAAAATGTTATTCTGTGTTTTTCCGCCAAAAATGTGATTTCATATTTTCCTACCAAAAACAGGATTTCATATTTTCCTGCCAAAAACGTAATTTCACATTTTCCCGCCAAAAACGCGATTTCACGTTTTTCCGCCAAAAATGTGATTTCACGTTTTTCGTCAAAAACGAGATACCTCGTTTTCCCGCCCAAAAACGTGTTACTGCGTCTTCCCGCCAAAAACGTGATATTATGTGTTTTCTCACCAAAAACGTTATTCCGCGTTTTCCCGTCAAAAATGTTATTCTGCGTTTTCCCACCAAAAATATTATTATGCGTTTTCCCACCAAAAACTTTATTCTGTGTTTTCCTACCAAAAACGTAATTCCGCATTTTCCCGCCAAAAACGTTATCCTGCATTTTCTTGCGAATAAGTTATTTTGTATTTTCTTGCTAAAACATGATTTCACACTTTATGGCAAAAAAGTTATTCCGCGTTTTCCCGCCAAAAACGTAATTATGTATTTTTCTGCCAAAAATGTCATTCTTCGAATTCGTTTCTCGCCAAAACGTTATTACGTATTTCCCCGCCAAAAATATAATTTCATATTTCTCGTCAAAGACATGGTTCAACGAATTTATGACCAATTCACAATAATTATAGAAAATTTGTCGATTCATAATATAAGTACATCATAATTATAAATCATTTTTAATTTTCTCATTTTAAAATTATTAATAATATTTACTTAAATAATTTTTTGTGATTCATGGATCAGCTATTTGACTTTGTGACCCATGTAATTAGTTGTTCTTCTCAATAACTTGTTTTACATCGTCTGTTTCGTTCTTACTATTCGAACCCACATTTCTTATTAACTAAAAAGCAAAAAACATTATCCACTCTATATTTCTATTATTGTACTTGAATATTGATTAATTATAAAATAATGAAAAGAGATGTCATCGGGAAATATAAATTAGCTACTTAACATAAATTATGTATTCCAGTTCCGATCTAAGACAACATAAAACAACATTCGTTAACTATAATTAGTTACTTACCTTATGTATAGATTAATTTATTTCATATTCTAATGCCAATATTTTTTTTAATTTATGATAAGAATTATACATCTTTATTTTTGAACTGGTTTACATACATCTTAAGTCTTAACAATATTCATAGAACATATAGGTTTTATAGTGTTGATTAGTTTTATAACAACTTAGTTTCAAATTAGTTCGTTATTTTGTACTATTTTGGAGTATTTTCACAAAAATATATTTCATGTACTAAATAATTTTTAAAAAATAACGATAGTGTATCACATCGGATCTAGTGAATACTTTGCCTAGTTCTATAGTGTCTTGTTATTTTCATACTCGACAATGAACTTAAATTATATTAATGGTTGTATCTCGTAGCTTCTTGGCCAATCAGAATCATAGTTTAAAGTATATGAAAGCCAATAATCTCGCCATGTAACGTAAATGAAAATAAGAGAAAAAAATTGCAACTTAATAGTCATATAAATGCATGGTCCCTCTTCATTTAGTTATATTATGTTGTAATCAAGCAATAAATTTCAGATCATGCAACTTATACACATCCCCACATCCGATCACCATCAGACATGTACTACGTTTAACCAAAAAATATATATATACATATCGAACCAAACAATATAATGGAATAGAAAATAGGGTGAATTGAGTGAATTGAGTGTATATGAACTGTTCACCTGAAAATTAGGAAAATGTGAATGAATAATAACAAACTAGATTTGGCAAATATTTTAGTTGAATTCAGATAGAAATGTCCCTACAGGAAAGAGATGCAAGTTGAATTGTTTGCATTAAATGTTCTGTTGCAGCATTAAATGGCTAAATGCACTTATACTGCAGAATATACTGACTTCGAATTGTGACAGCGGTTTGAGCGGTGCGGGACAAGCGGTTAAGGAGGTACGGTGCGGTTTTAGTGCAGTGCGGTTAGAAGAAACGCATCATGCGGAACAAGTGCGGTTACTGCGGAACAAGTGCGGTTACTGCGGAACAAGTGCGGTTACTGCGGAACAAGCGCTGCGGGACGATATATGAATGGTGAAAAAAACAACATGTGGTGCGGTACAAATGTGTGAATGGTGAAAATGTAAAAAGCGGTGCGGAATATATATTTTAGATAAATATTTTATAAATAAAAATGGATTAATGATATTAATATGATTATAAATTGAAATTATTAATTTGTTAATGATCAAGTCTTTTTCATAAATTAATTACAAAACATAATTAAATAATTTTTTAAATTTTAATAAATTTGTTTGTTATTTTACAATAATTTATTTATTGCTAAAATTAAATTAAAAGATACATAAAAAACACTTAATACATTAAACTTTGTAATTAATATGTTCATTAATTTTATCTACCTGACCATATACATATTTAATAAAATATTGTTTACAATTTAGTATTTACAATGTAATGATATAGTCATACATTAGTATCGTTTTGGTTTCACATATTTTTAATATATATTTGTTAATTTAAAATTTAACTTTTAAACCTAAGTAAATTTTTTATAAAATATTTACTTGTATAATGCATATAATATTCCTTAAAAAAATTTACTATTTTTTATTATTTACTTGTATAATGCATATAATATTCCTTACAAGTAAATACTAAAAAATAGTAAAAATATTTTAAAGAACATGCTATCGAATCGAAGTGTGAAACACTTCAAAAGTGGTGCAGATAAATACCGCAGGGTTCATCTTATTTCTTCATGCACGTTTACCAATGACGGTACAAATATTTCTTTTGAATTTTTTATCATATATGTTTATACTAGCTAAACATTACGTAAATGGCAACACAAACATGGTCCCGCATGGCGTTTCACGGAAACGTGTTCCCCATTCAAAGATGTTTGAGTAAAATTATAGAGAGACAATATATTTCGCCGCTAAACGAGTTAACACAGTTGTCAGCAATACTGTTCATTAATCCAGTTATCGTGTTAACTCAGTTATCATATCGCGTTAAGTTTATGTTTACGTGATAACCTAGTTATCAAATCATACAAAATATAAAAATTAAAATTAAAATCGTGAATTAACGTTTTTTATTTATGTATATATAAGTTCAATAAAAAAAGATTTCTATTTTTCTTACGTAAATAACATGATAACCATTATAACAACATATTATATAGAATATTAACGTGCTAAAAATAATATATGAATACTTATAATGTGCTAACATTAATATCTGATAAGTGGGTAACATGCTAAATAATATGATATCACGATAAGTTTATGTTTACTATGTTAACCTAGTTATTATATTATACAAACTATGAGAATCTAATATATAAAAGAGGGCTAACTCTCTCCAGTTGAGCTGGAGAGAGTGCCATATGTCCATTTATTTTTCTCTGCTAAAAAAAAATTAAAACTAAATATGAAAATCGATGATTCATTCTCTTTCAATGCAAGAGTGATAAATTGATTACCTCAAAGATGTTAAAGCTTTCTCTCTTCCTCTCCCCATCTTCTCTTTTATTTGCTTCACACTCTTAAGCCTTATGGAGCGGTTGGTTATTGCTTTGGCGTGCTCTTAAATATTTCATAATAATCTTATCTCATTAGTGAATATATGCATAATCTAAAAAATTATGAAGTTTATCGAAACATATTTTAGAAATAAATAAAGCGTAAGCAAATGATGTTAATTGATATGTGAAAGTGTCAAAATCATGAGAAGGCACTTTACTAACATTTTCTGACAAACATACCAGATTTTTAAGCAATTTGAACATGTTCGTTCAATTCATTGTTTGTTTTTTGTGGGTAAAATTTGATTTTTAACCATAACCTATTTAAGATTTACATATATACATCATGTAATCAAACTTCAATTTATATTTTTTTCTAATTGCATTATAAAAATAATATTTTGATAGAAAAATCTGCACGTAGTGCGGGTATTCATCTAGTTTAAATTAAATTCGTGAATTAATGTTTTTTAAATTGTGTATATATATATAAGTATAATAAAAATGATTAATGTTTGTTTTACGTAATTGATATGATAACAATTATAACAACATCTTATTATATAAAGTAGAATATTTCAAACTTAATAACTCGCATGATCGTGACACGTCTTAAGTTAATCGATCAGATTTTGACATGTGTTAAATAAATTTCCAATTATATTTTGACACATGTTTAATAAATTTTTAATTATATTTTTAAAACATAATATTAATATTATAATTGATTCTTAATCCTAATTAAAAGGAAACAAATAAAAGTTATGTTTAGATTAAGGAAATTTAACAAAAATATAAATAAAAGCCAAAGTTTTTTTAAACCATATTTCAGTTTATAATAGAAAATTAAACAATAGATAACAATCTTATAAAAAAAAAACCGAAAAATAATTGAAAAAAGAAAACTCATATTTCAGTTTAGAATAAAGAAATTAAACAATAGATTTCAATCATAATAAAAGAAATAACCAACTCACATGATCGCGACACAATGCAAGTTAATCGACCAGTTTGTATTTTGTAACATGTGTAACAAAAGCTTCCAAATTTTTTAAACTAAATTTATAATTGATTTCTAATCCTAAAAGTTAAAATTACTAAATAAAAATGAAAAATATAAAAAGGAATTGACCGTAAAATCCAAAGTTAATAAAAAGGAAAAAATAAAAATTAATAAAGGGAAAATATTAAAATCGATTAATAAACAAAAGTAAAACATCAAAATTCAAAAATATTAATAATCGATTCATAATCTTAAAACGTAAAGTTACTTAACAAAAGGAAAAAGGAAAACATAAAAATTTGAAAAAATTAATAATCTTAAATGCTATTAATTTACATTTATCCTAAAAAGAAAAGTTAATCAAAAAAGAGAAAAAAATTACTTAGTTTTTCTATTTAGATTATGAAATAAAACAATTGATTACTAATCCTGAAATAAAAAAAAAAACTAAAATTTCTCACTTCTATATAAATAATTTGGTACATACCAAAAATCAGAAGTCCAATGATCGTTTTTAAACTATTTATTGTATCTGCTCCACCAAATTCTTCCTTCAAATTATATATTTATTTCATCGGAAATTTTGTTTTAAAGTTTTTATGTTATTTATATTCATGAGTGATTTAATTTAATTTTTTATTTTTAGTTTTTTTCACGAATTATAAAATATTAAATTAAAACCCGCATATGCGGATCCTAATATAGTATTATAGAGAAGTCAACGTAACAATTCAAGTTAACGTATAACATTATTAACAAGTCAAGTTAACAATTCAATTTAACATATAACATCGTTAACAAGTAAAGTTGACATGTAAACATCGTTAACAAGTCAGGTTAACGTATAACTTCGTTAACATATCACGGATTTAAAATAAATAAAAAAATAGATTGGATATGGTTCTCTCCCACAACTGTGCTAACTCGTTTAGCGGCGAAAGATATTGTATCTCTATAATCCCGCTCAAACATATATTCGACAGTTGGAGCCCCCTTTAACAATGTTGACGGTAACTTATATGTGTCATCGATAACTTAGATTAATAAACTGCATCTACGAGATAACAATTATGGTGATAACTTTTATGTTGTCCATTTAACACACTTGCCGCCGATAATATCTCGAGTTAGCGATGACAAAAGTTATCATAATCATAATCGATGATTTTCTAGGTTTTGAAGGTGAAGAATCGGTCAAACCGTCGAACTGATTTTCTGGATCTGAGGCTATTGGAATAGTTTTCGGTAAAACTTACATAAAGGGAATGGTTTTTGGTAAAATCGTTTTCCAGACTCTCAAATACACAGTGACCAAATCCGGCGACGGTTATGAGATCCATGAATATCCACCAGCTGTTATGGCAGAGCTCAAAGACGATAAAGACGACGAATTTACGGTTTTCACTAAGTACATAGAGGTGTTTGCGATGACAAGGGAAGGCGAGAAGAGAGAAATAAGAGAAATTGCGATGGCAAAAGAAGGCGAGAAGATCGTGATGACGACTCCGGTGTTCGTGATTGATTGAAAGTATTTCAGAATTTTTTTCTAACAAACAATAAAAATGAATTTTAGAGAACAAATACTTTGCCGTCATGGAGGAAGAGAAAGAGGAAGAGGAAGAGGAAGAGAGAAGAGGTAAACAATTGTAGTAAGGATTTTTTAGACTATCTCTATAATATTATTTAAGAAGACATTTTTGAAAATGAAATTTGTTTTGTAAGTTATTACATGAAATGCCATTACAAATAACAAAGAATAATTGAAATAGGAAATGATATAATAATCTTTTTAAATTATTGATTATAATCATTACATAAAATGCCATTACAAATAACAAAGAATAATTGAAATATGAAATGATATAATAGTCTTTTAAAATTATTGATTATAATATGGAAAGTATATATTTTGTATTAAAGAGGCTATTTTTTATTTAATTTCTTAATTATTTTTAATACTATATATTTTAAAATAATAATCAATCCATATATATTCAAATAAAAATATATATTCAAAATCTTTCTATATTTTCACTATAATATATTACATTTGATTTGAATATATATCAAAAAAAAATTGAAAAATATTATACTAATTTTATTTTAAAAAATAGACACAAATATTTTAGTTCACTGCAAAACGGTTTTAATGGACAAATTATTACAAATTGACAGCTTTATCTATAATCATTAGTTAGTCATATTGTAAAATTCAAACAAAAACAACTTTCTTAAATTTCAAAACAATTTCTTTAAAAAAACATTATCTCGCAGTATAATTAGTGCGGGTTAAATCCTAGTTTTTTAGAACAAATACCAATGAATAGTTTGATTTCTGGAAAAACTATTTTTGATATTATTTAATATTAGACATTGCTATTACCCTACAAACTAAACCATAAGTTTTAGATTGTTAACGGAGAATGACCAAAAAAATGAGTAACAATAAAGTGATAAAACGTTTTTTGTCCTAGTGAACAAAAATAATTCTTAATTTATCTAAGTATGCGATATCATACCTCGCTACTATAAAGATTGGAGTAATATGTTAGAGTCAATTAATTTCTAATATAGGAATCAATCTTTTAATATTTGTGAAGATACTTTAGCCAAAAAGGCTACCACTGCTTTGTCCCAATGGCGTTTGTTCCATTGTTGTCCTAGGTTCTTTCAAACTATTGTAAATAATGATTGTATCTTTGAAAATCAATAAAGATTTTAGTCGACAATAATAATAGTAATAATAATAATTTTTAGCATATCTTTTTTATTAACTATTATGAAATTGGTGATTTGTTTTCCACAATGTGTTAGTTTTTATGTAAAGATGGAATTACCAGAAATTTTCATACGTTAATCAATTATATAATAGGAGATTTTTTTCTCAATCTAGGGTGTCCACCTCATCACCTCATTTACAAAAAAAAATTTAACATTAAAATATATTTAAAACATTCATTTAATACATGTCTATTATATTTATCATTATTTTTATTTAATACAAATACAAAAATACAAAAATTTGTGTAACAAAATAAAAAAGTGATAATTCGATATTAAGAATCAAAAAATTGTAATACTAAATGGATAAAAAAATAATGAAATATTTTATTGAAAATGATATATTGTTAGATTTTCAAACAAAAACTTTAATTTAATATTTATCATATTTAAAATGTTAGAATGTGATGATGAAATTAAGAATGTAAAATAGATTTTACTACATATAATGAAAAAAAAATTATTCAATTTTGCTCCGAGAATATATAATTTTTTATAATAAAATTTACATAATTTGAGAGTCACGAAAATTCTATAAATTTGTGGTAAATATAAGTTTTACAATTAATTTAACAAAGTCGAGAATATGTAAAATATGACAAAGATAAGAACAAATAAATAAAATTATAGATAAATAATAGTAGAGAAAATAAGCATCTTATTATATATATATATATATAAAGTAGAATCTATTATATAATTGAAGAGTTTTCTCTCAATATAAACTACACACATCATCACTACAATCCTCTATTAATAGACATCACTTATGTAAAACTTTAATATGTACTAATTCAAGCTTCAACATAAGTATAATTATTACTATACAATTTTAAAACACACAATTACACCAACTAACGAGAAAATATATAATATTAATTATGATTTAAAATTTGAACCGGCTATTAACAAAATAAGTATATGCGAATGCATAAGTTTGGAAAACAATGAAATGAAATAAGTGAAAATTACCATATAGTAAGTTCATATTTGAAAATAAAATATTAAAATAAACTACTTAATTTATAGATAACCAACTACAATTCAACGGAAAATACATATAAAATGAGTTTATTATCATAATTAACAGTATAACATCTATAAATTGATACTCGATAAATTAATATCTCGACAAATCAATACATTTTTTCGGATCCGAATTGGTTTCTCCGACAAATAAATATATCGAGGATTTTCAAAACCAAAACTTAGCCATTTACTAAATGATTGTCATACATCTTGAAATGCTTATTACCCAATTTTTGTTAATGGAAGAGATTAAGTACCATTGAAGCCAATATAATAGACTATGGGAATCATTCACATATTCTTGAAATAAGAAAGATGGAGAAGTTAAACCAACTCTTGCAATAACTTCACTCCAAGTTCTGGTGTCCTAAGAATTATCTTTGAAACCATTGAGGTTCCTATTAATCTACTTCTTCCCTCATTGTTCACAGATGAAATGGACTAAAGATCATGAAGAATGATCGCTATTATAACTTCACAAAATTGCTAAAACTCGAAGATTTTGTGAAATTTTGATTGATTTTTACCTCATTACCCAGAACAAATGATGTGTTTCTTTTGAAAGGATGTTCGTTGATCGCATCAGCTCCATCTGCAATCACAACGCCGCATATATCGCAATCTTTTCCCTCCTATAAATCCAAAACAACACGCAAGATTTCAAATTTTGAACACCCAAATCTGGTAATTATAAGATACATAAAATTTCGTATTCTGAAAGCAGACCTTGAGGTAGGTGCGAGCATCGATGAAGAAGTAAAAATGACGGAAACAGATGTGAGAAGCGGAACCATGGCTACCGAAGGCGTTGAAAGTCACATCGGCCATCGAGGATCAGCTATGTGAGCGGGATTTGTTGGATTTTTAGAACCGAGAGAGGATATGTTCTTCGGAGATGGGGAACAAGGAAAAAATCACAAATATTTTGTCAGCGGTCTTTCACGAAAAAGCAATACTTGAGCCAAAATATCTATTAGCATAAATGCCAAAACATTAGAAAAAAAATCTTTATTAGAGGGCGTAACTAAAAACAACTTAAAACTATACATACATAAAGAGATCATTTAAAACTCTCAAATATGTACTAAAATCATTTATAATCAAATGTAAGTGGTGTGTTTAGTTAATGTGTACATAGGCTGATGAGGTTATAATTGGCCTCAATATAAACTATAGATTCTGGAACAGAAATGTAATATTATACGTTCAACTAAATATGTAACTTATGAGAGATTTGAAATGGTGTTACGAAAATATATATAAAACTATAATTAGAATCACACAATAGTCAAATACAACATATAAACACATGAAAAAATAATAATATTTCAACATAAGTAAACAACATAATTAAAATAAAAAACCGTTGTTATATACAAACACTAATAAGGAGAAATAACAAAACACACGCATATATACACAATGCAACTATAAACATAAACCGACTATTAAACTAATTCGAAATTAAAAAAAAACTTGTTTCCTAAAAAATAGCATATAAACAAATTTATAAAACATGAATGTAAAATAAGCATGCGCGAAGCACGGAGGTCAATCCCTAGTTTCTATAATATAAATGTTGCATAACTCAAAATCAGGTCCATTCATGTGCTCAAACAAAGCAAACATATGCATGCGGCTCTCTATTAAAAAAAAATTTCGCTTTCAAACATTTAAAAACTCCTTTAATCTAGTACTAAATTTATAGAAAATATATTTCAATAGTTATGAGTTTGAACTTTAATATGGTAAAACGGTGAAACTTGTTTTTTAACTTGTGATATTTTAAAATTTAGGACCGGCTTTGCACATAATATTTTTTTGTATTATGCTATTTTTAATAAAAATATATATTTTATTGAATGAATTAAAAAGTTTATGTCATATCAACGTGTGATTTATCATTCTTAAAGTTTTATATAATTTTCCTAATTTATCTAAGTATGCGATATCAAATGAATATATTTTAGAGGTTTATTGAAACAGAAACATATTACATTTTCACTCAAATATTCGACAATCGTAGTCACGTAATATCACCCCATTCACACTATTACACTGTCATATATATCGCTCCATTTATCTGTCATTAACAAACTACACACATTAACGGAAAAAGACATCATAAGTCAAATTGATCAATGAATCTGATCAAGACATTCTGAATTTTGGTGGTATTCGTGATCCGCTCCACTCCGCTCGGATCATCGTTTTTTGATATGTATCCGCTCCGTAATTTTCAGATATCCGGTATTCGGATATCCGTCAAAATCTGGATATTTAGATCATTATAAAAATAAATAAAAAATATAGAAAAAGTTAAAATTTAACCTAAAAAAAACATATTTTCTTACAAACTTGTTAAACTTTGATATTTATACCAATCAATTTGATAATCATACATTGATAAAATTTACATATAGATATAATAGTTATACTATTTATAATATTATCTATATACATATACATATATAGTTATATCGGAGTGGATATCCATCTTTTAATTTTTTAATATTTGTGATTTGCTTTGTTTTAACGGATATTAAATTTTAGTATTTTTGTTTTGTTTCATTGAATTATAGTTATCTAAATTTTTTGAATCGAAACGGATAACGGATGGAATCGAATCTAATGGATACTTTGTCCAGCCCTAATTCATAATTACAGTCCCTAAACTTGTAATTAAACCCTAAAACGAAGGGTAAATTAATCACAACATAAAAGCTGTCATCCTCCCAACTTACTTACACAGCCTGTCATTGCCCCCACAGGTCGTTCAAACTTCAAAATTGAATTAAACAAGAACAAAAAAAACATAATCACAAAACGACAAAACAATCATACGTGGCACGTCTTTTTTATATATACACACACAAAAACACATTTCTCCCTTCTCATCTCCCACTATTCCCTTTTTGCCGGAAACCGAGTCGACTCAGTGAGTCAACACAAAATGGGTATATGCAGCTCGTACGAGTCCACACAAGTGGCGACGGCGAAGCTGATCTTACAAGACGGTAGGATGATGGAGTTCACGACTCCGGTCAAAGTCGGTTACGTTCTACAGAAGAATCCGATGTGTTTTATCTGTAACTCCGATGATATGGATTTCGACGACGTCGTTTCCGCTATTAGTGCCGACGAGGAGCTTCAGCTTGGACAGATTTACTTCGCTTTACCTCTCAGCTCTCTTCATCAATCTCTTAAAGCGGAGGAAATGGCTGCATTGGCTGTTAAAGCAAGCTCTGCTCTCATGAGAAGCGGTGGTTCCTGTGGCCGAGATACATGCCGGTGTCGCCGTAAATGTGTCTCTCCGGTTATCTTCTCCGCCCGGAGAGTGGCGGCGGTTGGAACTAGCGGCCAGACGAGGAACGGGAAAAGACGCGGCGGTGGTGGTGGTGGTAGCGGAAGGAGGAAGTATGCGGCGAAGTTGAGTAAGATTGAGGAGTAAAGGGTAGTTTGGGGATTTAGTTATTATTGTAGGGTTAAATTTGTAAATATGTAGTTATTGAGGGGATGCAAATAAAATTGCATGCATATGATTTATATCCCTTATTTCAGACCAGGAAAAACAAAAAAAAACTTCATTATTGATAAAAGTTACAATTTTACCTATTTTTTACGTTCAAATGCAACGCGATATAAAACTTTTTATGTTTTTAATCATGTTTTGTGAACTGCAAACTAGCTATCTAAAATTATGACCGTTTTTTCTTCTTAATTTTGGAAAATTTTATCGATCATTACAACCATTTTCGAAATAAAAATTATTATATCCACCATGTTAAAGAAAGAGAACTCTTAAAGAAAAGTAATCAAAAGATGATAATCGTATTGTTTAGCATCGCATGTTCCTATTATTCCTACGTTACCATTACACTACAAGAAAACAGACATTTTGCAACGAATTTTTGCGACGATTTTATTTCGTTGCAAATTGCAATCGTTTTTACGACTACTTTACGACGATTCTTAAAGACGTCGTAAAATCGTCGCAAAATTGGGACGAAAATTTTCGTTGTAAAATCGTCACTAATTAGCGACGATTGTACAACGATTACCGACGACGTTACGACGATTATCAAAATCGTCGTAAAATTGTTGTAACTTAGCGACGATTTACCGAGGTTTATATAAAACGTTGTAATATCGTCGTAAAATTACCCACGAATTAGCAATGATTATTATAAGTTGAACTTTACATCGATTTCCCAACGATTAATCAGTTAGGTGAGCACGTTTTAAGTTCACGGTGTTCGGTTAGGTAAACATGTTTAATGTCGTTGTAAAGTCGATGTAAACATTTTTAGATTCGTTGTAAAATCGATGTGAAATCGATGTAAAATCGTAGGTAATTCGATGGTAATGAAAATAAAAATCTATATATAGTGGCCAACTTCATAATAAAAATTTTATATTCAAAAACATTTACTTCTTTCTGACCAACAAAAAATGTCAATATACGAAATTAGAAGATGGATGTATAATCGTCTTGATTCAGAGGGATCGCTAACAAAAGAGTTCAGTGATGGGGTGGAGGGATTCATGCATCAGGCAGGAAGTATACATAATACGATTATCAGTGGTAAGATGTACTGTCCTTGTGCCAGATGCTTGAATAGGAAATTTATCATTATCTCGAAGGTGTGGTCGCATATATTAAATAGAGGGTTTATGCCGCATTACTATATATGGTATTATCATGGAGAGGGTCATGAGTGAAATGCAGCTAGTAGTAGTAGCAATTATCAAGCATCGAATTTTGATGAGTCAAATAAATTTAATCAATTTGATGATCATGCGAAGCAGCATGGTGAAGATAATGATAGGATTCATGACATGGTTACGGATGCATTTCATGAAACCGTAAGTACATTTGCACATGATCATCATGATGAGGAACCCAATCTATATGCAAAATTTTTTTATGATATGCTAGATGCTGCAAATCAGCCACTCTACGATGGATGTAGAGAATGACATTCTAAATTGTCGTTGGCGGCTAAAATGATGACTATTAAAACTGATCATAACTTAGCTGAGGTTTGCATGGATGATTGGGCTGATTTGATTAAAGAGTATTTGCCAGAGGACAATTTAGCTGCTGAAACTTACTATGAGATACAGAAGCTGGTTTATAGTCTTGGGTTGCCTTCTGAGATGATAGATGTCTGTGTTGACAATTGCATGCTTTTTTGGAAAGATGATGATAAATTGCAGGAATGTCGATTTTGCCATAAGCCAAGATATAAGCCGCAAGGTACTGGTCGGAGTAAGGTACCGTTCCAGCGGATGTGGTACCTTCCTATAACTGATAGATTAAAAAGAATGTATCAGTCTGAGAGGACAGCTGCATCGATGAGATGGCATGCAGATCATTTGCAAACAGATTAGGAGGTTACTCATCCTTCAGATGCAAAAGCGTGGAAACACTTTAAGACGGTACATCCAGACTTTGCTAGAGAGAAACGTAATGTGTATCTTGGTCTTTGCACATATGGATTTAGTCCATTTGGTATGTCTGGTAGGCAATATTCTTTATGGCCAGTAATCCTAACGCCTTACAACCTTCCCCCAGATATGTGCATGCAAAGGGAATTTTTATTCTTGAGTATTTTAGTACCAGATCCGAAGCATCCGAAGCGTTCCCTTGATGTGTTTTTGCAGCCTCTGATAGAGGAATTGGAGCAGTTGTGGTATACCGGGGTTCAGACATATGATTTTGCAAGGAAAAAAAATTTTACAATGCGTGCGGTGCTTATGTGGCAATAAGCGACTTCCCTGCTTACGGGATGTTATCAGGTTGGACTACGCATGGGCGATTGTCTTGTCCATATTGTCTCAATCGGATAGATGCGTTTCAATTGAAACATGGTCGGAAAACAAGTTGGTTTGATTGTCACCGCCGATTTCTACCGATTCATCATGCATATCGAAGAAATAAGCGGTTGTTTAGAAAGAACAAAACCGACGATGTGAATCTCGACGATTATGATATAGTTATTTAGATTTAGGATTTCGAATTCTAAATTTTTTTTTTTTTGTAACAGATTATAATATTTTTTGTTTTCTAATAAAATATTATTATATATTATTTTTAAAATTTTCATTTTATAATTTCGAAATTAATAAAATTTCAAAAATAATAATAAAAATCATATATAGAGAATCGTCGTTAATTCGATGGTAAACAATAGTCCTCGTTGATTCGTTGCTAAATTAATCGTCATAAAATCGTGGCTAATTTACAACGATTGTACGACGAGTTGATTCGTTGCTAATTAATCGTCATAAAATCGTGGCTAATTTACAACGATTGTACGGCGATTTATTAGCGACGATATTGCGGCGATTATTTAGCAACGATTTTATGACGATTTATTATCAACGAATTAACGACGACAATTGTTTGCCATCGAATTAACAATGAAATATTTTCCTTCGAATTTCCATCGTTTTTACGATGTATTTATATTCGTCGTAATTTCAATGTAATATTTACGACGATTTTACTACGAAAATTTACCGACGATTTAGCGACGAATTTTTGTCCCTCGTACTTTCCCGACGAATTTACGACGATTTGTGGTTTGCGACGATCACTTAACGACGATCTCTTTTTCGTCGCAAATTCGATTCAAACCCTCTTTTGCAACGATTTAACAACGATATCGTTCGTTGTAAAAAGGGTGTTTTTTTGTAGTGTTAGAACCCCAAGTTTAATTGGTTGATCCTAAAATTAAGATAAAGATGGGCATAGTTTATTCCAAGTAGACTACATTTTATGGATAAGAAAGGACCATGTGTCTGATTCTCGTAGCTAGTATTTTGATTGGACGGTGAACTTATAACCAAACAAAAAACACCAAATTAGTTATGGAACTTGTAAAAAAGAAAATTCCATTTTTAGTCAGTTAAACATTTACTACATTTACTGTAACCAATTTGGGAGTTGGTTTTTGGCATGATCAATATGATAAAGAATTTATTCAGTAGTTGCATTGGTGATAACAAAAAAAATTATATACATTTAACTTCAAGACTAAGATGAAAATTAGATATGAAACACACTTAGGCCATGAATATTTTAGTGGTTTTTGGATTTTAGTTTTTGGTTTTTGAATTTTGGTTTTTGATTTTGCTGTAGATTTTGGTTTCTTTAAAAACTTGAATGATAATTTGTTTGGTTTTTGATTTTTAGCTATATTATTTTTTAGGGGTTTTTGCACACAGAATCATTTTTTCAAAGTTTCATAAAATGCTCTTGGACAATAGATTTATAAACATGAATCAGTTAACTCTTATAAAATGCCAAACACTAATTAGAAAACATATGAGTTAGTTAAATGTCCATTCATTTGACTTTATATGCTTTTCGAAGCGTTTAACCTTTTTCTGACAGGTCTCCATTCTTTTATCTGCTTTTAATTTCACCAACATGATATATTGAAATATAAACCACATTTTAGCTTAGTTTAAACCTAACATTCATTTTCTTTTTCTCGTTTCTCATTTCTCCGACTAGTTATGTGGTCTTATATCTGATTTGAGCGTTAGATAATATTTTAGAAAAATTTCCCCTTTTTGTCTTAAAGATTATATTGAACATGTTATCTTTTCAGGATAGCGCAATCTACCTCTCGTAACAACCATTTTCACATACTCATAAGCAATTCATGGTCATTATCCTAGTTTTTGAAAGCTCTCGTAAACATTATTTAATCATTATGTTGGCATGCATGAATGCTTATTTTCGAGCATTGATATTTGTAGTATTGTTTACCTCTTCAAATTTGAATTGCTCATCCATGAGTTTGTCGAAATCCTACAAACTTAAATTTCTCTAAAGAGCATATCCCGTTTAGAATTAACCATATGATAGATCCTGAAATTTTGTTGCGAACAACAATTAATTAGTAATTTTGTTTTATTTCTATTTGATTAATATTCAATTTTATTATTTTTTAGTAAATATTTTTTTTTAAATATGTAGTTAGGAAATAAATGGATCTAAATGTATATTGACTAGGATTTAATCCGTGCTAATTATAGCCCGGAGTAATTTTTTTAAAAGAAATTGTTTTGATATTTAATAAAATTCCTTTTATCTGAATTTTACAATATGACTAACTAATGATTATAGATAAAACTGTCAATTTGTAATAATTTGTCTATTTAACCAATTTTGCAGTGAACTAAAACATTATTCGGGCTAACTCGCAAAAACTTATAATCTTGAAAACATAACTCTAATATGCACCGTTAAATAACTCTAGTTTTTGTGGTTAGTCTACGAATTCTTTAGAAAAATAGTTTTCTTGTGTCTAACTTTTTATAAAATTAGTAAAATATTTTTCAATTTTTGTTTTGATATATATTCAAATAAAATATAATCAATTATAGTGAAAAATATAGTAAGATTTTGAATAGATTTTTTTTCTTTGAATATATATGAATTGATTATTATTTTAAAACATATAGTATAAAAATAATTAAGAAATTAAATAATAAATAACATCTTTAATGCAAAATATATATTTTCCATATTCTAATCAATAATTCAAAAAAACTATTATATTTTTTCCTATTTCAATTATTCTTTGTTATTTGTAATAACATTTCATGTAATAACTTACAAAACAAAGTTCATTTATACAAAACAAAGTTCATTTATAAAAATGTCATCTTAAATAATATTATAAAGATACATCACACCACCGTCAAATCTAATGTTTTGTGTCATTAACATGATCAAATGGAATTACTGTTTGGTTAATAGGTTCATGCGACATACTAAAAAAATATATAACATAAATTCTCAGGTAAGTTAGCAACAAAAACAAACTTTTAGGTGAATTAGATGATCAAGTTTTATACTCACATATGATCTGATATTTTTCTTTACAAATAAATAGAAAAATAAATATATATGTATATATTATTTTTTAATAGATTAGGCATAAAATATATATTAGACATCATAAATGGATTTTAAATGAGTTCTACTGAATGTAGATTATAAATTTTAAAAATGAGTTGATGGTGTATCACAAATGTGGCAGCCTAAGTTGAGCAAATCGTTTCAATCGCCATATTTGATTTTTGGTGGAATTTTTGACATCTGAGTTTTAGTGTTCATACGTAAGGTGGATCCTATATTTGAAGTTCATATTTAGTTAGAGTGTGCTACAGTCAATTTTTTAAATAAATATTTTAATAGTTTTTTTATAAAGTATTTTTTTAAAAAAATGGTATATGCCAAAATGAACGCTGAGGTGACAAAAAAGGAAGTGAGCAAAACTAACTTTATATATATACAAGACTGAATAGATTCGACAATAATACGTGCCGGTTTGATATCAGATCTTATTTTTAACTGTTAAAACATTGATTTTTTTTTTTTTTGAAGTGAATATAAATTTATATTCAAACCCAAAAAAAAAACGTTTTTACAACCAATGTGTTACATCTAAAAATTGGATATTAATCCGAGAGTCTTTAATAATTGAAAAACTTGGAGTGCATCCTTGAACCTTCTAAAACACTGATTTTCCTTTTTAAGAAAAAGTGAATATCAGATCGAATTGATTAGTTGAATTTTCTTAATGATTTGACCATATACAATGTTTTTCTTTTGATACGGAAGATTTTTACCTTTCGAAAGGTTTGACCGGCCGGATCTTTGAGATCTTTGTCTAAATAATTAACACGATAAACAGTTTCAATATTAAACCTGACTCTCTCTATCTCTCTCGTACTTATAGGGCATGTTCTTGCTCTTTACTTCTTCACACCACAAATAAAATAAAATAAAGTGATCACAGAAATTTACAATATATCAACAAAATGGCATTATCAAGGCTTCAAGTTGTAGTCATCCTCGTTATATGTTCTTTCCAGTGTGTCTTCCATGTTCCAGCAACAACGATTGTAGGAGTCAGTGTGGACCGCCTGACTTCCCATATGGGACCATTGGCTTATGCCAAGCCAGTCCTAGTGGTCATGGCAACATTTGTTGTTGTGCTCAAGATTAAACTAAAAAACAAATTGTAAATTCTATCTACTTCTTATTAATTAATAATATTTTTTATTATTAAGATATTAAAGAAGTTGTCTACTTTTTTGGATTAAAGAATAAACTGAACCTTATACAGAGTAAATTCACTACTTTATAAAAGGAAATATAGAATTCTAAAGTAATTATTAGAAATCTTAGGAGTTGATCCAACTTGTAAAAATATATAAGAGATATGACTCAAATCATCGATTATTAATTGGTTATGAATTGGAAACCTATGAATCTTAGATATGTAAATTAAGTTTAGAGTTATTTTAGGATTTTAAATAAAATTTTATAACGCATGTTAAGTGATAAATGAAAATATAGCATTTAATTAAAAAGCTTAATTAGAGTGGTTTCTGTGGATATAAAGATTTTCAATTTCAGTTCAATATATATAACATTAGGGTGTGATCAGCGTTACGTACGGACGTGATAAAGATTTCACTAAAGATTGTGAAACTAATCACATATCACATAATTTGCTAAAGATTGCATGCAGTTTATCAGTATATATAAATAAGAAACTGATTTGCAGGCATTTTTAAAAATTACTTCAACTTGCCTTCCGACTTAACATAGCACGGATCACATCCTAGTTTATCAATATATAAATAAAAAAACTGATTTTCTGACTTCAACTTGGCTTCTGTCTTAGGCAAAAATTTCGCTAAAAATTGTGAAACTAATCACATATTAATTGACAGAATTTGTTGATTGTCGAATACACCATCTAAGTCAGAAGCCAAGTTGAAGTCAATGATTCTTAATTCTCATGGTTGGTTTTTTGTTTTCCTCCAAAGTGACACTTTTGTTGTGACGTGATTGTCAAAGTGGTGAGAAAAAAAAATAGTGTGTTTTTTTTTCTTAATACATGTTTGTTGATTTTTTTATAATATGTTTGTTTATTTTTTGGCTATATATCGGTTATATTTTGTGTAATCTATTAGATGAAGAATCTTCGTTGTGTGTTTGCTATAGTTTAATATTAAAGTTTGGTTTTTATGTTTTCTATCGATTGATATCTGAATATGTGTTAATTTCAGTTTTTTTTCATAGTTCAAATTAGTTTGGTTTTTTGAAGTGCATAAGAAATTATGTATTTTTATTTTCCTAATACATGTTTGGTTATTTTTTATAATATGTTCGTTTATTTTCTTGCTCTGTATCGGTTATATTTTGTGTAATCTATTAGATGAAAGATCTTCGTTGTATGTTTGTTATGGTTGAATAGTTTAATATTGAAGTTTAGTTTTATTTTTTTATCGATTGATATCTGAACATGTGTTCATTTCATTTTTTGTCATAGTTCAAATTAGTTTAGTTTTTTTTTAAGCACACAAAATATGTATCTAATTATTTGATATTAATGAATTTAAGAATTGTGACTACTTTAAAAAAAAAAATTATAATTGAATTTGAAGATAATTTTCGATTATTTTTGTAATATGTTATTGGTTAGGTAAACGCTGACATGACGTAAGGAGAAGTGAACAAAGCTAACTTGATATATATATATATATATATATAACAAAAAATGCAGGAATAATATATCCGTTTATCAACATTGTGTTGGGCCAGTGGTAAAAAGATCTGGATATGTGTCCGTTCACCTTGGATTCGACACACGTTGAGAAAGACTATTTACGTTGTTTGGGTTCCCGGCCAAAAAAAGGTGAAAACACACCCAAAAAAAAAAGAATATATCCACTTATCCGGTATGAACCGCATCGTCCCGTCCTATATGTTTATCCCGTACCCCGTAATATGAGAACTTTTCACGATTGTAATAGTGCAATGAAACATCACATAGATTCAGTAATTTGACTTCAAAGTGACCCTACACGCTAGGGGTTAGGTCTTAGACGCATCACCCTATTTGGTCCCATCTGATGCAATATGACAAAGTCAATTTCTTGGGATTACGATGACATCTTAATTTATAATGGCTTACAGCTATTGATATATGATCCGATTGAAACCACATCACGTACTCGATTACTATGCCGTATGTATATCCATAATCCAGTTTGGTTTTGTTGGGTTGGTTCGGTTTTAGATTTAGCTTGGTTTTAGTATAAAAAAAAAATTATAACTCAAAAATATAATATTTCGTTTTGTTTCGGTCACACCAAAATCGTTTTCAATTCGATTTTTGTTTTAGGTTTCAATTTATATATAAAACTTGATTTGGTTTAAACAATTTCGTTTGGTTCGATTACGATTTGTTTTATGTGAACTATACTACTACTAGCAAAATGTTGGAAAATAATGAAGGGAAAAACAAAAGGGAGTGAGTGGGAGAAATAAGTTTGGACAAGACTTTAATGAGCGGTACGTGCGGTGCCTAACCATCAGGGCCTACTTTTAAAAGCCCACTTCTTCTTTTGTTTTCTTGTATATATATATGAAGGAATATAAAATTAATTAATTTATACCATTCCAGTCTCTACTAAAAATTAGATTATCACACTATAATTTAAAGAGTGAGTTAGTGTAGACACTCTTTTTTTATATATGGAGCACTTTAAAGTGTATTATTTGGAGCGGAAAAAGTGTATTATTTTGAGATATACATAACAAAAACCCAAACAACATGAAAAGAAAGAAAATAAAAAGCAAGAGAATTTTAGCAGAAAACAAAAAAGATAAGAGAAAAAGAAAAAGAGTTTACGTTCATAAAGGTATCCACCAAGTTTTTTTTAATTGAAAGTATGTATATAATATCCCACAACTAAAAAAACTTTTTGAGTTTGTTTATGTATCGTTATCTTTTAAAATCATTCTTCTATTTTCTTTGTGCTTTAGTTTGATAAGAATGGTGAATTGTTTCCAAATGTACATTAGACTAGGATTTAATCAAAGTTTTTTATTTTGAAATAAATTATAATTTTTTTAATGGTTTTTCAATTTGTTATAAACGTTATATTATTATAGTATATATTTTTTTTTTTTGCAAATTATAACATAGATATGTATATCTTGAGAATATGAATTTGGTTGTTAAATTTTTATTTATTTGAAAATAGATTGTTTTTGGTTAATAAATTATATAATATGTCTAACTAATTATTATAGTTAGACTATGAGGTGATCCGCGTTACGCGCGGACGTGGTAAAAAAATGTTTAAATTGTGTTTATTATCTATTGTCATTTTATTTTCCTTGATCTTTTAGTTAATTTAATTTTCTCTGTTAACTTAAGATCTATCTGTTTTTTTTTTATTAAAAATGTTTGATAAATCTATGTGTCTATCACTTTTCTCTTGTTTTTTCCATATTTTTTCTTTAATCCAGAAACCAAAACCTCTCTCTCTAAGATAAACAAAAAAAAGGCTTCATCAATTGTTAAATATATTATTGTTGTGATGGACTTGGCCCTTAACAATAGCCTTTTGTTTATTATATTTTCATCTTTCTCTACAGGTAAATTTGGAAATCGATTTTTTAAAATATAAAAACAAATAGACTTAATAAACACATATATATTTTACACAATAATTAGGATTTAAGGGTTTCTCCGTAAGCGGCGAGAGTTGTAAAATGAAGGTTAGCTTTTCTGGTCCCGCTTGTGAGTTGTGACAATGTTCGTCCTGAGAGTTCATTGGTTGACTTGGAGCGGCCAATCTCCATTGAAGAAGAAGAATCCTTTTTCCGCTACGCATCGTTGAGGCGAGCTCAGCCTCCCCGATAAACTAATATGCATCCCTCAAACTCACTGAACGCAAAGGCCTTATCTATCTCTACAACAACTCTTCACAAAGCTCCCTCCCCAGTCCTAGATCTCTTTGTTGTTCCCAATTACCTGGAGGTCTTGCCCTTGGAATGCTCGAGCTTTCCAAACTAACCGGAGACTGGGAAAAGCTCTTCTGCACCATTAGGGTAGCTTATGCATTGGTGTGTTTTCTGCATTACACCAACCTTATATTCTTTTAGGTCATCAGTTTTTTGTTTGTTTCCTCAGTGCTTATATAAGCTTCTCTTGTTTCAGGGTTCATTGCAAATTTCATGAAGTTATACTCCACGATGAAAGCCTATGAATACGTGTTCCGCGTTTTCGTGCTTACATATTGCTATATTCTGATTTCCGGGGTTAGAACGGAGTAGTTCATAGAACTGGCTATCGCCCAGTTTCTGCTTATGGTTCTTGGCACTGGTGTTAGTTAATGTGTCAATTTGTTTATCTATCCTATATGGGATAGAGATGATCTTCATAACCGATATTATGGGGTTTTGAGTTTTATGTGTTAATATATGTTATTTTAAGGGGTTTTTTTTAAGATAGTGGATATGTCAAAACAGGCTAATCTCCCTACTTAACCCATTTTGAAGTGGATTAAAATATTATTCGGATTAACCCGCAAATAATTAAAATCTTGTAAGCACCAACTTTAATATGCACCGTTTAATGATTGTTGTTTTTGTACTCGGTCCACGAGCTCTTAAAAAAAAATATTTTCGTGTCTAACTCTTTATAAAAGTAGTAACATATTTTTTCAAAATTATTTTTGATATATACAAAAATAAAAAATATAAGAAATTATAGTTAATTTCAAAATAAAATTCATATTATGTAGTAATTTGAGTATAACAACATCTATCTTTAAACTAAAAACTATTATTTTGATTTGCGAAATCCGTTTTTATGGACACTTGAAAATTAAAGTCTTAACATGTTTCATGGAGGACTAACCCGTCTACTTAATCCGTTTTGCACTGGACTGTATTATTTTTTTGGTTAACTAGCAAAGAACTACATATATATTTTTTCTTTTAATATATATGAATTGATTATTATTTCAAATGAAATAATATTTTTTAATATTATAATAATAAAGAAACTTAATACACTCTTCTTCTTTTTTGTTAAATGAGAAACTTAATACACTCTTGAATAGCTTTCCATATTTTCTACAATACTTTTAAAAGACAGTCATATCATTTCCTAATTCAATTATGTTTTTTATTGGTAATGACTAATGACATAATATATAATAAGTTACAAATTTAATGTTAACTTCTAAAATGACTAAGAAATAATATATAAAATTCATGGGGCATGATTATAGAATATTAACTTCTTTTTTTTATTTTTTATCAACAACTTAGATACCTAGAACGGTTCGGACATCCAAACCGGAGGTATCGAGTTTACATAAGTAATATCCATTGGGTAGACACGAGCACTTCTTGCTAACTTGTCTGCCTTTGTGTTATATGCACGTGGGATGAGCGAGATTGAGAAGAAAGAAAACAACTCCTTACTCTTCACGAATTCCTCCAAGTGTAAAGCAAAAGTCGGCAAATCCTCGGGTGTAGACTCCATCGTCACCAACTCGGAGCAGTCTGTTGCAAAAGATATTTCCGTCTTCTGGTTTTCCGTCAAACAATGCATGGCCCAGATGAGTGCCTCCAATTCTGCATGTAGGGGAGAGAGGCTTCGTCGTAGATTTCTTGCTCCCATAATTTTCTCTTCGAGACCTTCCTGAAAGCAGTGCCAACCTAATCCAGAGAAATTATCGGTCTCTTTCCAAGATCCATCAAAAGTATACCGTCAGCCTTCGTAATTCGGTGACACCAGAGTAGGGGGCACGCTTTGGAGTATCACATCAGGATCACTACTCTGTGCTGTTTCCCATGTTAATGCCTCAGTTTCCGCCAATTTCAGAATTTCTTGTGGATCTCTGTCAACATTTGAAAAAACCTTATCATTTCTCGCTTTCCAAATGTACCACGCAATCCAAGGAAAACTCGTATCCTGGTTTGCTGTAGGAAATCTCCAAAAGAGATGATCGAAATTAGCAAAAACCGATGACAATGGGAAAATCCCTGGAGGCGTTGGTATCTTAGAAAGCGCCCATGTTTGTAATGACAGAGGACATTCAAAAAGGACATGGTTGATAGTTTCATTGTCCGATCCGCACCTAACACATTGTGAATCACAATTTATCCCCCTACTTCGCAAATTTGTTGAGACCGGGAGACATCCCGATACAGCTTGCCATATAAAGTGTCGTAATTTCGGAGAACACTTCAGCTTCCATGTATGAGCATGTAAGATCGTCACATCCGGACCATAGAAGCCAGTGAAACCTGTGTTCGGCTCTGATTGTTCAGTTTGATAACCCGACTTAACCGTATACTTTCCTGATTTTGTGTAGTGCCATCCAATAGTATCTGGTTTGAAGGTACTACTTACTGGTAGACCCCGTATAATCGTTACATTTGTCGGGTCCATAACGGCATTCAACAAAGCAATATTCCACGACTGTGTCTGTGGGTCAATCAGATGATTAACCATTAGATTCGGGTAATAATTATACCTTTTACATGTTGCTGACCTTGGCTGATAAAATGGTATCCATGGGTCGTTCCATACTGATATAGAACAGCCTGATCCAACTATGTGAATTAGCCCTTTTTTGACCAGAGATTTAGCTGAAATAATGCTCTTCCATCCATACGATGGGGAGTAAGATCGAATAGAGTCCAAAGGGTCTGTGTTCCGACAATAGCGACCCTTGAAAACGCACGCAAACAGGGAATCCAGTTTATCCAATAATCTCCATAATTTTTTGGCCAATAAATCGGTATTAAAATCCTCGACAACCCGAAAACCCATCCCCCCTTCCGATTTACTTCGGCATAATTTCTTCCATGCTATCCAATGCATTCTTTTGTGTTCTCCATTTGAACTCCACCAGAATCGTGCCGCCGCACTAGTTAATTTTTCAGTTATGGATTTGGGTAATCGAAAACACAACATGACGAAAGTTGGCATCGCTGATGCCATTGATTTAATTAGAACCTCCTTGCCCCCTTTGGATAAAAACCTTGATGTACATCCATTGATTTGATTGTTTTGTCTCTCAGCGACAAAATTAAAAATCATACTTTTGGCTCCTCCGAGACTTTCCGGAAGGCCTAGATAAGAGCCCATGCCGCCGATGGTAGAAATCCCTAGTATGTGTTTGACCTCATCCTCAGCCGTCTCATTTACCGTGTGACCAAATTGTAAAGAGGATTTACTAAAATTTATTAGTTGTCCAGACACTTGATATGCTCAAATTAATACCCTATTCAGATATTAAAGCAGTAGTTGTAGTATAGCTAGGGGTCGAACCACAAAGACTCAAAGAGACGCACAATAGATTATGTAGTTGAGAATTAAGCTAAGCCAAAAGATGTAATTGAAAGCAGTGCAGAAATTAAACGAGTTGTAATTCAATGGAGGAAATATATGCCCAGGGTATTTCTCAGAAAATCAATGAATGCAGATAAACTAACTAGCAGGATTCAGATTTAGCACTGTTCTTGAACTCAAATCACTAAGCTATAATTAACCAACTGTCGTTGCGAGAATTATCTAAATCTAAATCCTAGTAATTCCAAATCTCTTTGCGAATCCTAAAGTCTAAATCAGTTTTAAAGTTCAGGTTTGATATGTTCACAAATCAATTAAACCAAATCTCTTTGCGAATAATCAATTTGCTCACCTAAGGTTCTATCAGGTAATTAATCGCACCGTCGTGCCTAATTAATTATCCTAAGATCTAAGTTCCAGATTCGTCAACCTTGAATTAGCTTTGAACACAACCTAAGGCGAAAAACTAATTCAGATGGTGAATCCTAAACAGATAATCAACCTAGCATTCAAAGAAATCCTTATGAGAAAACCCTAAACCTAAAGTGGATCTACTCAGACATGGAGAATGAAACAATCAACATAACTGAATAAATCATCAATAAAATAGAAAGAGTAACAAGAGGTTTTGAGATCTGATCTCGGACGAAGGGAGATTCAGACTTGTCTCTCTCAAACCAAAGTAAAATAAAGCGTACAAAATAAAGCATAGCCATTAAAGTGGCTGTAAAATCCCTATAAATAACCTAAAACACGAATTGGGGCTTCTTGTAATTATTAAAGACTTCTGGGCACTTTTGCAATTCTTCAAGTCTTGGAAAACTCGCGGGTCGTGTCTTGCTGCGATGGGTATCGATCGATACTAGCCAGTAAGGCTTCATATCGGGTTCTCAGCAACACGAACTTCTGCTTTGCTCCAAATGCTCCAGAAAGCTCCAATATCTCCAATAATGTTCCCAACGTGCTATGACCTGTAAAAGACCCTAAAAGATTCCAAAATACTATAAAGACTCTATAAAAAAGACTTATATCATGACTTAAATAGGGTAAAAACCATGATATATAAACTCCCCCATACTTAGCCTTTGCTTGCCCTCAAGCAAATAGAAGACTAAATCAGAGAAAAAGGTTTGAAAACGCGGAGACTCACTTGTTTATGAACCATCGAAATGACCCTCTTCCCAAGTACCCAAATGTTACCTAACCATCTTTTGATGTAACCACCATGTACTTCTCCGTAGACATTCACAGCTTTCCAGACTACACACATCATCTCACATCATTGTTCAAATAAAGCCATCCTCGCCAGTTTTATCGCTGCAGCCAATGTTCAAGAACCTTCTAGATTCTTTACCGTACAATATTATGACAAGGAACCACCTTTTTCACACTTTTGGTTTTATTTCTCTCCCCCAGACTTATTTCTTATTATGTTCCTTGCATTTACATATTAAGGTTTGAGACGCGAGAATTGATGGTGTTAGCCACCGAATCCCCGGTTCTTCCCTTAATAGTAATCAAAGGTGTATGCGAATAATGGTATCACAGAAAATTTTCCTAACCTCGCTTTCAACCTTTGTGTGATCATTCCCTCTTAAGTAGAATAATGGGATCGCTGGAAATTTTCCTAGCCCTCTACTCATAAGAAAATCATTTCATATTTTAATGCATCTTATTACTTGTAACAGGGAGAGAAATACCATTATCTTAAACATATGGGTTCCTTTGTCAGATATGAATGATGAATCAAGCTCTATGAACACTAACCTCATCGATGAGGTGCAAAAGTTGGCTCAGGTTTCAAAAGAACTTTGCTGGAGACATGGATGTTTTCTAGTCAACAGGTCAGTCCTTGGATTTTTCATTAGTCGATCTAAAACTGATCATGTAACACTGTGCACTAAAAAACAAAATCAAATCAATAGGTTCAAGCACATGATCATCATCTCCAACAAGTTTTGACTCAATAAAACGACAATTTTTTTTTATTTTATGACTCTAAAAAAACAAAAACAATGTCAGCAGACACCTCCCCCAGACTTGAACAACACTGTCCCCAGTGTTATCTAGCCTAGAGTCAGTGAAAGAAAACAAAAGAACAGAATGAAATTGGAAAAAACAAGAAGTTGCCTTGCTGGAACATAGAGTATCGACCGACACACAGCCTGTATCGGCTTAAGTCGACACAGAATTTCATCATTGCCCGCCGGGTATCGACCGATACCAACAGGGTATCGATCGATACCCCGGCAATTTCGTCAAGGCCAGTTCAGCTTCTCCTCGTTTGCTCCAATCTGATTCACTCAAGACACAAAAACGAAAAATAAAAGAAATAAAAGACTCACCAGTGGGTTGCCTCCCACCAAGCGCTCTTTTAACGTCAGTAGCTTGACTGTAACGCCCTTCAGGCTGGATAAGAGTGAGAGCTTGCACCAAAACAGGCTCCACAACTTGACATTGCTAGCTTCAGAGTTCTGCTCATCATGCTGTCCACAAACTCCTTTCCTTTCCGAAGTAAGAAGAATTCTATCCTTAGAGAATGGCTTCGAAGCTCCTTTGCACTTGACCTTATATTCAATCGAATTCCCATCACTCTTCTGAGGGATTAAAGTGACATGGGGATTCTCGACTTTGTTGCTCTTGGCCTTATTCTTTGTTGCCTTAGCCTTCTTGACAACTTCCTTGGGGATGCTGGGCTGTTCAGCTGAAACGTCTGTGATATTTGGTACGTCAGGAGGTTCTTCCAAAGGATATGATATCAACGTCGCTCCTATTACAGCATCGATGCAAGAGATACGTGTGGGAGTTCCTCTAGGGATGGCTTTGTAGTACACCTCCTTGTCAATGTATGAGAATGAGATGTGCTTGCTGGGTGTGTCCATAATGGCACCAACCGTAGCCATGAACGGTCTTCCGAGAATCAACTGCGTACGAGATTTTGCATTCATCTTTACAACCTGAAAAGCAGTAGGAACCAGACAGTCTCCTATTGTGATCATCAAATCAACGATTGCCCCATATGGAAGAGAGGTGGAATCGTTCGCGAACGTGATAGATGTCTTTGGAGGTTGAATATCAGCTCCCAATCTCTCTGCAATTGCCCTAGACATGACATTGACGCAGGATCCTGAGTCAACGAGAGACTCTTTGAATTCAACTCTAGAGATAGAGCATGGAACTGAGAAGATCCCTGGGTCTTCCCTCTTAGTCAACTGTCTCAGTGGAGGTGTACCTCTGGCCTTAATGAAGAGCGCCTTAATCCCTTCCTCAGTTTCTCTGCAATATTTGAAGTGACTTAGCAGGCCCTCTAGAGCTTCTTCAAAAGTGAACGAGTGGGGTATCCATCGTACCCTTTTCTCAAAGCCACGCAGCTGCTTTGGAGTGATAGGATCTCTGAGGTGTCGAGGAATAGGATTCAGCTTCTTGGGCTTACGAACTCTTTCTTTGATCAACTCAGGTGTTTCCACAGTTTCAGGCTCGTTCTGCGATGGGTATCGATCGACACTAGGCAGGGTATCGATCGATACTCTCACTGTTGAATCGTCCCTGGCAGATACATCATCATCAAAAGGAAGCTCCACATTCTGCTTATCCAGCAGAGTTTTGCATCTAGCGTCCTCCCATTCCTTCCTTGTCATAATATGAGGCATAGGATAAGGTATCTTGGGTATATACACCCTCTCCTTGAAACTCTCAGGCTTCTTCTCAACCTGCGTCTCAGCATCGACCAACACTGTAGGAGTATCGATCGATACTTGTGATTTTGGATCCTCTCGTGCAAGTGTCTGGACTGGTATCGATCGATACTGGCTGGTATCGATCGATACCTGGGCGATTTCAGAATCTTCATCGAAATTTTCTACACTTGAGCTGATTGCATTGACGAGTGCATTGTGTGAATGAACCGACTTTCCCTTGGCATTTGCTGCAATCTGAGCTACTTGCGTTTCCAGCATCATGTGACTGGTATTGAGAGCCTCGATCCTTCCACTTAAATCGGTGTACACAGCATCCAGTTTCCCATTAAAGGTTACTGTCATCTTCTCCTGCCCTTGAACCAGCTGTTCAAGCAGACCCTCAATTTTACTCTCATGAGCTTTGGGTGGTGGGGATTGGTACCCTTCTTGCTGAGCATAGTTGGTAAGGTTTCGATTGGTGTTGTACCCAAATCTGTGACCCTGAAAACCAGAACCACCAATGTAGTTAACATCTTCCACTTCATTCTCAGCAGCAAAGTGGACCGCTCTTTGATTCTTCCCGATCAGGAAATCCAGCTTGGCTTGAACTTCAGCAATCTGCGAAGCGTCGATTCCTCCAGCCTGATTCTTCCGCTCGAAATCAGTATTCTTGGTGCTATTGCTAGACGCCAAGTTCTCAATCAGTATAAACGCATCATCAGGATATTTGGTGTTGAAGTTCCCATTACTCGCAGTATCCAAAGCCATCTGGTACCTCCAATCAATCCCTCTGTAGAAGATACCCAGCAGCTGAACTCTAGTGAACCCAGAGTGCGGACAGTCTCTCTGATAGGACTTGAAACGAATCCAATCAGCTTTGAGTGCTTCTGTCGGACCTTGAGAAAACTGAGAGATCTTGTTCCTCAGATCTTCAAATCGTGCATCATCGTAGAAATTGATCAGGAAAGCCTTCTTAGTATGCTCCCAGGTAGTCAGTGATCCAGGAGGTAGCTGCCTCAGCCAGTAAGTCGCATCTCCACCTAGAGAGTAGGGGAAGAGCTTGCAGAAAAGATAGTCGTAGGACACTCCATTACTCTTGATGCTAGTAACCAAGTCCTCGAACTTGTCGATATGATCCATAGGATGCTCATTGGGAAGACCATGAAAGAGATGCTGTCCCACAAGAGTGTAGTATACAGGTTTCAGCTCAAAGTCATTCCTCTCAAACGCAGGAGGACGAATCGCTGATCGATTAGCTTAAAACTGATCAGGCCTATTGTACTCACCAATCGTTTGACCACGATTAACCACAGCATTCCTAGCGTTGGCTTGCGCAGCTGGCGCGACAATCTGACCAACATCAGCAGGAGGGGAATTGACGTTTCCAGCCTCATCAAGTCGCTGCCCTCTCTCATTACACACTTGACCATCCTGGTCTCTCAAGACTCTAGCTTCATCGGCTCTTAAAACCACTGGGTTGTTCATCCCTGATGTCTGATGTGTCTTTCTGTTTGCGCGTTCCACAAGTGCTAGCTGTTCCAATGACAGTTCAACTAGCTGAGTGCTCTTGTTGCTTATAGTTTCACGAACAGGTATACACCTGAAAACAAAACACTAGACACGGCACGTAAGTAACCCCAAAAAAAATAAGTTGAGTATCGATCGATACTGGTTGGTATGGATCGATATCAACAAAAGAAGACGACGAGTATCGACCGATGCTACAGAGTATCGATCGATACCGACGAACTTAGTCGAAATTCTACATCTAAAATCTATGGCGAATTGAGTCCCCGGCAACGGCGCCAAATTTGATATGCTCAAATTAATACCCTATTCAGATACTAAAGCAGTAGTTGTAGTATAGCTAGGGGTCGAACCACAAAGACTCAAAGAGACGCACAATAGATTATGTAGTTGAGAATTAAGCTAAGCCAAAAGATGTAATTGAAAGCAGTGCAGAAATTAAACGAGTTGTAATTCAATGGAGGAAATATAGGCCCAGGGTATTTCTCAGGATATCAATGAATGCAGATAAACTAACTAGCAGGATTCAGATTTAGCACTGTTCTTGAACTCAAATCACTAAGCTATAATTAACCAACTGTCGTTGCGAGAATTATCTAAATCTAAATCCTAGGAATTCCAAATCTCTTTGCGAATCCTAAAGTCTAAATCAGCTTTAAAGTTCAGGTTTGATATGTTCACAAATCAATTAAACCAAATCTCTTTGCGAATAATCAATTTGCTCACCTAAGGTTCTATCAGGTAATTAATCGCACCGTCGTGCCTAATTAATTATCCTAAGATCTAAGTTCCAGATTCGTCAACTTAGAATTAGCTTTGAATACAACCTAAGGCGAAAAACTAATTCAGATGGTGAATCCTAAACAGATAATCAACCTAGCATTCAAAGAAATCCTTATAAGAAAACCCTAAACCTAAAGTGGATCTACTCAGACATGGAGAATGAAACAATCAACATAACTGAATAAATCATCAATAAAATAGAAAGAGTAACAAGAGGTTTTGAGATCTGATCTCGGACGAAGGGAGATTCAGACTTGTCTCTCTCAAACCAAAGTAAAATAAAGCGTACAAAATAAAGCATAGCCATTAAAGTGGCTGTAAAATCCCTATAAATAACCTAAAGCACGAATTGGGGCTTCTTGTAATTATTAAAGACTTCTGGGCACTTTTGCAATTCTTCAAGTCTTGGAAAACTCGCGGGTCGTGTCTTGCTGCGATGGGTATCGATCGATACTAGCCAGTAAGGCTTCATATCGGGTTCTCAGCAACACGAACTTCTGCTTTGCTCCAAATGCTCCAGAAAGCTCCATTATCTCCAATAATATTTCCAACGTGCTATGACCTGTAAAAGACCCTAAAAGACTCCAAAATACTATAAAGACTCTATAAAAAGGACTTATATCATGGCTTAAATAGGGTAAAAACCATGATATATCAACACTGACCCATATTGTCGAAGTATATGCAGAATGGTTTCACATTCCTGTTTGGTGGCCTTGCAGAAAAAAGACTATCTTCGGCAAAGAGTAAATGTGATACTGATGTGCTTGCTCTCGCAACCTTTAACCCCATGCCTAATTTGTCTCTTTCTTCCTTTCCGATATTGGCGATTAATACCTCCGTACAAAGTATAAAAAGATATGGTGACAAGGGGTCCCCTTGTCGGAGCCCTCTATTTGGAATAATCCGTCCTCTGGGTTGCCCATTGATAAGAACTATGTACTCTACTGATGTGATACACCACAACATCCAGGTTATCCATTTTTCGGAGAAGCTGAACTTCCTCAAGAGATGTTCTAAAAAAGACCATTCCACCCGATCGTACGCTTTTCTCATATCCGTTTTTATCGCCATATATTTACCTTTACATGACTTATTAGTTCTTAGGCCATGAAACATCTCTTGAGCTATCAGAATATTATCCGAAATTAATCTACCTGACACAAGGGCTGATTGAGTCTCCGAAATAAGATTCGGTAGTAGGCGCTTTAAACGTTGACATAAAACCTTTGAAATAATTTTGTATCCCACATTACAGAGACTTATGGGCCGTAATTCCGTCATCCAACTTGGTCTTTCCGTCTTCGGGATTACACAAATATTTATTATGTTCAGACGCTGGTCAAAAACACCAGTCTCTTGGAAGCCGTTTACCTGTCTTAATAAGTCTGCCTTCACTATTTGCAAAGATCGTTGAAAAAAAATTGATGTCATTCCGTCGGATCCCGGAGCTTTTTCATTGTGCATCATAAATTGGGCCGAACGTACTTCCTCTTCAATAGCCCTTGCCGTAAGGGCATTATTGTTCTGCTCCGAAACTAATGTGTGAATTTCACCCAGAGCCTTCTCAAAATCTGTCAGGGACGTCGAGGTAAAGAAGTCGTTGAAATAATTTACCGCCACTTGTTCTACCTCCTTTTCCGATGTGACCCACACTCCTGAGGCATTATGCAACCCGACAATCCGATTCCTTGCCCTCCTTTGCAATACTTGCGCATGGTAAAACTTTGTATTTTTATCCCCCACAGTATGCCACAAAGTGCGACTTTTCTGTTGGCAGTAGAGTTCCTCGTCCCGGTAAGCTTGTTTTAATTTTCCTGTAATTTCTATCAACTCCTCTTGAGTCCTAGTTTCATCATTTTGAAACTGTGCTACTGCCTGTTGTAACTCAATGATCTTTTCTTTACCATAAGGTAAGTTATTTTTCCGCCATTTCGATATCTCCCGCCGATAATTCCCAATTTTTTGGACAAGGGATCGTCTATCCCCCCCCCCCCCTGAATCCATCTCCCAACCCTTTGCAATTGATTCCATTAAGCCCTTTTGCCCAATCCAGCGTTTATCAAACCGAAATTGGATTCGTTTCCTGGGTATTTTGTCCTCAATTGTGGCAACAATTGGTCTATGATCCGACCCAATCATTACCAAATATTCGACATAAGAATGTGAAAAAATGTCATGCCATCCTCCATTAGCTAGAGCCCGATCTAGTCGACAACGAACGGTCTTCTTATTTCGTCTACCACTCTAAGACATGGTATTTCCTAAACATGAGAATTCCAAAAAACCACAGGTTTGAATCATAAGATTAAAGGAGATGAAAGTTGATGCATGTCTTAATTTTCCTCCTTGTTTCTCATCATTACCAGTTAATTCATTTAAATCTCCAATGATAAACCACAGATCCAAACGAGTTAGACTTGTTCGTGTTAACCGTTCCCATACCCGATCCCGCAACTTTGGTACCGGATCTCCATACATAAAGGATAAGTAGATTTTTTTTCCTTGAACAGGCGCTTCAATATCAATTATCCGATTATTTGAAAAAATTACGTTAACATGATAAGATTCATCATAAAATAAGGCAAGTCCACCACTCGCACTACAAGGTTCCACCGTGTACAATTTATCATAGCCAAAATGGAGTTAGAACTTTTGCACAAAAGAAAATGCTTGTTTGGTTTCTGAGAGAAACATAAACTCTGGCTTATGTTTCTTCCAGATCTCCTATAGATAGCTTATTGTATAATGGCTGCCAAGCCCCTGACAATTCCAACTCAAAATCCTCATGAAAAAGGCGTATTAGCTAAGCTCAACCCACTCCTTGGGTTAGGACCGCTAAAAAAAACCCCCAAATTTACGAATTTCACTGTTACGAGGTTCCTTTTGCCGATACCATTGACAGCCTAAAGATCCGACGGAAGTTTTAAAACCCACTAGCTCCACCCGACCCCATATCTGATCTTGGCCCGAGGCTATTGTGGCTATCATATCAATCGTAAACTCCAGAGATTACCAACATCGTCTCCCATATTCCTTTATTTTTATGGGAGCTAACCATTGAAACTCATATATCACCGAAAACACAACCACGGTAACAATAGATGAGGCTCCCTCAACAATGTCATCCGCAGACTCTTTTAAAGCCCAAAGAGGCAAAAAAAATACCACCAAATTCCGCCTACATAGATTGTTTATGAAAACTTTGTTATCGCCTATCTCTTTACACAACCCATGTTTGTTGAATATTAAAGATAATTTATTCCTTTGAAATGTCGTAGCATAACCAATTAATTGGGCAATGGGTAATAAATGAACCGGAAAATTATTATTATAAATAAAAGTGAAACCGTCTTTCAAATCACACGGTACAACCATTTCAAAATTGAGAAATCTCAAACGTACCTGTAAAAAATGCATACACGAAACAAAAGGATTTTTTCCGAAAATTAAAATTTGGTCTAAACTTCTTCCTTGAGCGAGGATAGTTGAATGATCTCTTATTATTCAATACTTGAACACACCAGAACTTGCAACTCATTTCTGATTCTCAGGTTTTGCAAACTCAGACTTGGATCTTCCCTTTGATGGGTTCTTTCCATCGGCCTGAGATGAGTCCCCAAACCTTCCCGGATGCTTTGATAGCACCTTTTTCCTTGGAGAAATAATACCCTGCACAATCATCTTTTTTGAACCTGCACTAAGCATTTTATTCTTCAGTTTAGAGGCCTGGTTTCGCTTGGCCTTATTATTCCCATCTGTAATCTCCCTCTCCTTCCTTGATCCCTCCACACTCACCATAACGTCCTCCGTCTCTATCGCCAAATCATTTTCCACATCCTCTGTCCGCAGCATCTCAGTCCCTTTGGGACTCTCCACCGCAAAGGAATTTGTTGCCTCATTTTCAAAATGCAAGCCTCTACAGACAGCATGCCCCGTGACATGAACTGCGTCACCACTAGTCTCCAAGACTGCACCTCCACTTGGGGCCTTGTTCTTCCCTGCGTTGTTTCCGTGAAACGCATCTAACATATTCCTTTCGTGGTCCGATAAACAAATTCCCACGCTTGAAGACCTCAACTCATTCAACCCCGAAATGGGCATGGCATACTTTTTATTTGGCTCCTTAGCTAGTAAGTGACTCGATGAAGGAATATATTTTGATTCTCTATCTATGGACCTCATGTCCCCTTCCATACACCATAACGGTGCTCCCTGCCTGAGTCATTACTAGCCCCCGAACCTCTGAAATCTTGAACCTTCCCTTTTCCCTTATCCTGCACGTGGTAGTTTTTGCTTGAGATTTCAGCGTTCTGTAGGACCAGATTTCCTCCCACACCATGAGATGTCGTAACTTTGTAGCTGACAACATTCAGCCCATGCCTCGACTCCTCCGAGATTGTTTCAAAACCCTCTACCCTTCCTTCCCGACGAGGACATGAGGACTGGTCATGGCAAAGGCTGAAACAGCTTCTGCAAAACCCGAAAAACCTCTCATACCGCAGCGTAATGATTGTCTCTTCCCCGCCGTGAAACTCAACGGAGATCTCAAAGCATAAAGGCTTGAACCCGTCCAAGATCACTTGCACTTTGCCCATGTCAAGATCCACCTCCTTCACTTCACCAAAGGCTTCGTCAATACTACGAAACGTCTGGTCCGCCCAGTAATGAAGGGGAACTCCCATTACCCGAATCCAAAACTTGATAGCAGACGGATATTTGCTGTCCACTACAGGTTCCCACAGCACCAGAGAGACCATCCAATAGTCGAAATGAAACGGCTCCATCTTCAGAATCTCCGCAATGTCCTCTTCTCTGCCAAAATCAAACTGGAACCGGCCCATGCCTAAATCCGCCGCAGCTACTCGCTCCTCTACGTTTAGAATTCGAGGCAGCATTTGAAGTAGTACATTCATATCCTGCTTCTTGGGGTTCATGCATCTCCCAATCAACGTTTTTGAGTAACCCGCTATAAGCTCGGAGTTATCAAATTGAGGCACCCGAATCTTCAATCTTTTCAAGCTTGATTCCTTCTTCATCTCTGAACCGTCAAGCTTAACCAGATGACTTTGAGACATGTTGAGATCGGTTGAGAGATAGCCCGTGAGAAATCCCAGAACCGTGAATAAGAAAGAAACAAAAGGAAAGGGCTTATTAGGTGAGTTGATAAACGTCTCTGAACCATTCCATATAAACCCATTTCCCTTGCTGAAACTATGAGAGATATTTGCCCTCTGAGTACGATACTCCCAATTAAAGCAAATCCCAGATGAACCGTCAAAAATCCGGGAATTTCTCCCTGTATCTTCATCTATACAGGATGGCCTGAGATAGCGTAAAAATATTGCCAAATTCCTCTGAACAGGATCGCAAAACGAATCCAGACAAGTCACCGTAATCTCCAATCTCTCTGATCTAGCCGCAATCTTCTCAATCCGAATCAATAAAAATCGATTTGAAATCTCGTGAAATCATGGTTGATTACTGACCTGTGTAACCATTGTGGCAAGTAAATCGTGAATGTGGACCTGTAGAAGCTGTTCCGGCGTTAAACGTTGTCTGAGAGTTTGAATTGGCGAATCCCGCTCCTCCCGCCCATCCCGCCAATCACGCAAGTCTTCCTCGAAGATCCGGGAGTTATTCCTCATCACAGATCTGATAAACTCATTCATCCCGAAACAGCAAAGATTCGATCCACCATCCCGTGATGTGCGGCTAATCCGAGCCTGACCGGAGCTGAAAACAATAGCCTTTTCCGCGAACGAAAAACCAAACCTGAACCCATTAATCCAACCTGCATCTTCTGATACCGAGTCCTCGACCGAAAGAAGGGTAAAAAACACCCATAGACTGGAAGAAACCGAGATCATTCTCAGGAGAGATTAGGCGCCGCTGTCATCCCGAGGAAAAGAACGAGAGAGAAGGGTGGGTTAATTTTATAAAAAGTTAGACTTTACTGCATATGTTGTAGAAGTTGATTCTTATTGATTAATGAATTGAGTTACATGATATATATATACATCGATGTTTTCATATCTAGAGCAATATAAATGTAAATGATACATAAAATATATACACAGAATATTCTAGACTAATACGCCCCCTCAAGATGGAGTACCAGAGGAGACTCCAATCTTGACCGAGAGATCTTGAAATCGAGCACGCGGGAGAGCTTTTGTGAGAGCATCAGCAAGTTGATCAACGGAAGAGATGTGGGACACACGAAGGGTTTTGCTCTGAATCTGTTCTCGCACGAAGTGATAATCCAGAGCAATATGCTTCATACGAGAGTGAAATACTGGATTCGTACAGAGATATGTGACACCAACATTGTCACAGAAGATAGTGGGAACATTTGGTACCTTCAAGCCAAGGTCGGGCATGAGGGAGAGTAGCCACTTGAGTTCAGAAGCTGTCTCCGCAACAGAACGATATTCAACTTCAGTCGAAGATCGAGCAACCCCTTCTTGCTTTTTAGATGACCAGGAGATCGGACTCTTACCAAGATAAACAATGTAAGCACCGGTAGAGGAGAAATCATCTTTATCACCTGCCCAGTCCGCATCGGAGTAGGCGTGAAGAGTTAGTGGAGATGAGGCAGCAAAGAAGAGACCATGGTTAATCGTACCATCAAGAAATCGAAGCACACGTTTAACTGCCACCCAATGGTCAACCGTAGGGCAATGCATGAATTGAGATAACCGATTTACAGCGAACGCAATGTCTGGTCGAGTGAGAGTCAAGTATTGAAGGCTACCAACAATTGACCGATACTCTGTTGGGTTGTCAAGTTTTGTGCCTGCAAGAACAAGACTTTGCGTGAAAGCAATAGGAGTGGCGACTGGTTTCGTATTTGCCATGTTCAGACGTTGTAGGAGATCTGTTGTGTACTTTTGTTGCGTGAGACGAAGACCAGAAGAGGTGCGGTACACTTCAATGCCAAGGAAATAAGATAGCTCACCAAGATCCTTGAGCGAAAAACGATCATAGAGGCTGCCGATAATGCGAGTAATAGTAGCATCACAATTTCCAGTAAGAACAATGTCGTCAACGTAGACAAGCATGTAGACCAGAATAGAGTCACGATGGAGAACGAAGAGCGATGCATCAGCAAGAGAGTTGACAAACCCGATGGTGAGAAGAAACGTGCGACGCTCATTGTACCAAGCGCGAGGCGCTTGTTTGAGACCATAGATAGCTTTTCGAAGCTTACAAACATGATGAGGCTTGTCTTTGTCAATGAAACCCGGAGGTTGCATCATATACACGTCTTCATCAAGAGTACCTTGAAGAAATACATTGTTGACATCCAATTGTCGAAGACTCCAATTCTTTGCAACACCAATATTAAGAACGAGTCGTATGGTGGCATGCTTGACAACTGGACTGAATGTTTCCTCAAAGTCTATCCCTGGGCGTTGATGAAAACCTTTAGCCACTAGTCGTGATTTGTACTTGTCAATGGAACCATCAGGAAGACGCTTGATGCGGAAGACCCATTTGCAACTAACAATGTTTGGAGCTTCGTCCGGAGGAACAAGATCAAACGTTCTGTTGTCAACAATAGCATTGTACTCGGTGCTCATAGAACCACGCCATTTACGGTCTTTGAGAGCTTGGGTCACCGTTGCAGGTTCAATTTCAGACAGCACCGCAAGGAGCCCATACCGTGGATTCGGTTTGGCGATGTTGTTCATCGACCGCGTTGTCCTACGAGGCGGTGATGGTGTTGGTGGAGAGGGAACTGGAGCAGGAGCAGGTGTTGAATCTGCTTGAGGCGATGTAGATCTCGGTGGTGAAGGAGGCTCTGTCGGGAGAGATTCCATGGGCGTAGCCGGAGGAGGAGGAGTAGCTTGTGATCGAGTCTCGAGTGGCAGCCTGCAGAAAGGAACTAAATGTTGGAACAAAATTTATAAGAACTTGAGGGCTTTATAAATATGTGTATGTGTGAATTGAAATGAGACATTTGGGCTAAGTAAAAAAGCCTTGTGAATGTAAAAAGGAAAAACCTTAAAAAAAGGAAAAGCCTTAAAAAAAGGAAAAGCCTACAAAAAAGGAAAAGCCTTAAGAAAAGGAAAAAACCTTAAAAAAAAGGAAAAGCCTTAAAAAAAGGAAAAGCCTACAAAAAAGGAAAAGCCTTAAGAAAAGGAAAAACCTTAAAAAAGGGAAAAGCCTTAAAAAAGGAAAAGCTTACAAAAAAGGAAAAGCCTTAAGAAAAGGAAAAACCTAAAAAGGAAAAACCTAAAAAAAAAAAAAAAGTGAGGGACATGATCCTCTCCTATATATAGGATCGCCTCTCTTGAGAGAAATGTATCCAATCACACACAGAAAACACACTTACAAAAGAAAAAGTTCCTTCAATCCTCTACAGCTTAGAGTAAGTCTTTATTCGAGAGTATCGTAGTATAATGTTCGATAGATCTGATATCAAGTGTAGATGATACAGATTACTTTGGTTGTATCCTGGGACTCATGGATCTATTAAAACCCGTCGCACTACGGGAGATTCTTAGAGTTAAGGAAAGAGATTCATCTCGCCTCCTTAGATTTATTTTATTGCTTTATCGTTTTATGAATCGTCTGTTCCTTACTGTTTATTTATATAAATCGTGATTAAATCTCTCCTGTCTATTGTGCGATAATTTTGGTCCTAAAATCTTAACTCTAAGAAGATCCAATTTTTGTTATTACTTCAATTGGATCTTTAATCACGAGTAAATAAACGTTTTCAAACAGTTTTCTAAAACAATTCTTCTACTGCTGATGATACTCAAACGTTATCAAAAAGCTTCTTAGCAACTTGAAACGTGTAGTAGAGGCAATCTCCATCTATTCTATTTTTAAGAAGATGTTAATCTGCTAGTGATACTCAAACGTTATCAAAAAGCTGTTTAGCAACTTGAAACGTGTAGTAGAAGCAGTACTGCTTTAAACATCTTCTAAATACCGTCTTTAATTGCGATTAATGAACGGTAGAATCAACGAACACAAATCATGTTCTTGATAGGTTCGATTGCGATCGAAACCTTGTGAGTATCGATCGACACCTTATGGTATCGATCGATACTAGACAAAATTGTATCGGTCGACACTGAGGTGCATCGATCAATACCATGCAAACAGTTGTATCATATGACACTAAGGTGCATCTATTGATACTTTGCATCGAGTTGTATCGATCGACACTGAGGTGTATCGATCGATATTGTGCATCGACCTAGTTGGGTCTATGTTGATCGATACTGTGTAATATTAACATGTATCGATCGACACTGTGGTTTATCGATCGATCCTGTGTAAAAATTCACTTGCATCGATCGACACACAGGGTGCATCGATCGACACTATTTGTGTATCGATCGACACAAGCTGAACATCGATCGACACCGAGGTGTATCGATCGATACAAGCTGATCATCGATCGACACCATATGGGTGTATCGATAGACATTGTGTGTGTATCGATCGATACCTAGGAGTATCGTTCGACACCAATGCGATTTAGTTCGATATTAGAATTGCGATTCTTAAAGTTTATATATCGATACTAATTGAAAGTTGTTTCTTTTGTCTGAACAAAATGACAAACAACGTTGACAACAACTCTGGAACTATGGAGAAAACCAGTGACAAAGTGGATCAAACGACTGCGAGTCTGATCGAAACAGTGAAAGGTCAAGCCAACTTGACAGAAGCTGACATGTGTGATGTGGTCACTGAGGCCAATGTTGCTGAAAGCCATCCAAAGACTTGGTGGTTCGATACTGGTGCAACCAGACACATTTGTATGGATCGAGAGATGTTCTCCACATACACAAAGACCAAGAATGGTGAAAAACTCTTAATGGGTAATTCAGCCTCGTCGACAATTGATGGTCACGGGAAGGTTGTTCTGAAGCTCACCTCTGGACAGGAACTGGTACTCACGAACGTCGTCCATGTACCAGATATGCGCAAGAACCTGATCTCTGGATCGCTCATAAGTAAGCATGGATTCTCTGTGAAGCTGGTAGGTGATAAGCTGATCCTAACGAAGAATGGGATGTATTTGGGTAAGGGTTTTGTTTGTGATAATCTGTTTAAGATGTCTGTTGAGGCAGTAATCCGAAAGGATAATGTAACCGAGGCTTCCACCTCGAAGAACCCTAAGATTAATGATAAGAAACCAATTGCTTATCTCGCTGAGTCTTTTAATATTTGGCATGAACGATTAGGACATGTTAATTTCAAGTCTATGAGTAGATTAATGAACATGAACATGATTCCTAAATGCAAATTAAGCAAAGACAAATGTGAGGTTTGTGTCCAAGCCAAACTCACTAAAACGCCATCACCCAGCGTTCAAAGAACAACAGAACCTCTAGGTTTAATTCACACAGATTTATGTGATTTGAAATATATTCAAACCAGAGGAGGCAAGAAATATTTCGTGACTTTCATAGATGATTGCACGAGATATTGTTACATCTTTCTACTGCGAAGTAAAGATGAAGCCTTGGACAAATTTAAAGAATACAAGCTGGAAGTTGAAAACCAACTCGGCAAGACCATAAAAAAGGTCAGAAGTGATAGGGGTGGTGAATATAGTGAACCATTTGATGCATTCTGTAGAGCACATGGCATTATTCATCAAACAACTGCTCCCTACTCACCGGAATCCAATGGAGTTGCTGAAAGAAAAAACAGAACTCTCAAGGAAATGATGAATGCAATGTTGCAGGAATCTGGGTTAGCCCAGAACATGTGGGGGGAAGCTCTGCTTACCTCGAATTATATCCTGAACAAAATTCTACACAAAGTCACAGGAAAAACTCCTTATGAACTTTGGAAAGGTAATGTACCTTCGTATGTATACCTGAAAGTGTGGGGGTGTCTGGCAAAAGTTGCAGTACCACTTCCAAAAAAGGTCACCATCGGACCTAAAACGGTAGATTACATTTTCATCGGATACGCGCACAATAGTAGTGCCTATCGATTTTTGGTACATAAATCAGATATACCAGACATTCATGTAAACACAATAATGGAGTCAAGGAATGCATACTTCTTCGAAAATGTGTTTCCATGTAAGGATAGAGGAAATCCTAAACGAACTCGTGACGAACGAGATGCTAGCAATGAGGCAAGCACTTCAGGCACTTCTACAGAAGTAGAAGAAGCTGAACCGAGACGAAGCAAGAGAGCTCGTAAGGAGAAGACATTTGGCTCTGAGTTCATAATGGCATTCCTAGCGGAAAGTGGTCCAAGAACTTTCATGGAAGCTATGTCTACACCTGATGCACCTTTCTGGAGGGAGGCATCTAACAGTGAAATCAACTCAATTATGCAAAATAATACTTATGAGTTGGTAGACCTACCTCAAGGTTGTAAACCTCTGGGCTGTAAATGGGTCTTCACCACTAAGCTAAAAATCGATGGCTCTATAGACAAATATAAGGCCAGGCTTGTGGTACAAGGATTTCGTCAAAAGGAAGGATTGGACTTCTTTGACACTTATTCTCCAGTGACGAGAATTACTTCGATTCGCATGTTGATTGGAATCGCAGCTTTAAGAAACCTTGAAATACATCAGATGGATGTTAAGACTGCTTTTCTAAACGGAGATTTAGAGGAAGAGATCTATATGAATCAACCTGAGGGTTATGTTGCTCCCGGACAAGAGAAGAAAGTCTGTAGACTTGTCAAATCGCTATATGGACTCAAGCAACCTCCGAAGCAATGGCATGAAAAATTCGACAGTGTAATGATGTCAAATGGCTTTCACATCAATGAATGTGATAAGTGCATCTATATCAAAAGTACTTCACAAGGTTATGTGTTGTTGTGTTTGTACGTAGATGACATGCTAATCATGGGAAGCAACAAAGATATAATCATTCAAACAAAGAACATGCTAAGTGGAAAGTTTGATATGAAAGACATGGGATTAGCTGATGTTATTCTAGGGATTAAGATTATTCGAAATTCAAAAGGAATAATTATGTCTCAAGATCATTACGCTACAAAAATCCTAGAGAGGTTTAAGATCTACTCCAATGGGACTGCAAAAACTCCACTTGATCCTCATCTTCACTTGACAAAGAATTCAGGTGAAGCAGTGTTACAAGTGGAGTATGCAAGAGTCATCGGGAGTCTAATGTACTTAACGAATTGTACTAGACCCGATTTAGCACACTCGGTAAACGTACTAAGTCGTTACACGAGCAATCCAGGTCATACCCATTGGAAAGCCATAACTAGGGTATTAAATTATCTAAGATACACCAAAAGTTATGGGCTGCACTTTGGTAAAGAACCAGCAGTGCTGGAAGGGTACAGTGATGCCAATTGGATTTCAGATTCAAGAAACTCCAAATCCACGAGTGGATATGTCTTTACTCTTGCTGGTGCAGCAATATCCTGGAAATCTTCCAAACAAACACTCCTGGCCAGATCAACCATGGAGTCAGAGTTTGTAGCTTTAGACAAAGCTGCTGAGGAAGCAGAATGGCTTCGAAACTTTTTGGAAGATATCCCAATGTGGGAGAAACCAGTGCCAGCATTACGTGTACACTGTGATAGTCAGTCGGCTATCTCTCGGGCACTGAGTAATCTATATAATGGCAAGTCTCGTCATATAAGAAGACGACATAAGACCATTAGACAATTGATCTCAACTGGTGTAATAACGATAGATTACATCAAGTCGGCTGATAACCTAGCGGATCCGTTTACCAAAGGTTTGCCGCGAGATCAAATTGTAAAATCATAAAAAGGAATGGGTTTAAAGCCTATAGAAAAAGATGATGTTTGACAGATACCCCACCTATGTGACTGGAGATCCCAAGATCTATGTTCAAAGGGAAACAAAATTAAACTGATTCGAATTGAGCACTGTGAGACTATGTCTCTGCCCAGTTCCTAGGATGATATAACAGTGCTACCTGTGGATAGTAAGGATAAGCGTTGGCTTTTAATGATTGCATAGCTATGTAGATAGTGGAGTGTGACATGACACTTCTGAAAAACAAGCTAATAAAAGATCACCTAGTGAAGTGTGAAATGTTGCCGTTTCTAGGAGAATGAAAGAGAAGGCTATATTCTCCAAATTCACTCACGAATACCAGGAATGTTCAAGGCCAAAATGAACACAATAGAGAACAAAGTTCTACGAGAAGATGTCTCTGTGCGATACATGTTGTCTAAGTTTACATAAAAATCCGGGCGGTTCAAGACATCATGTTCACCTCCTGGCCGAGTAAACTCGACAGATATTAAAAATGTTTGGTTCAAAGCTGGAAAATGCTACCTCTCAGATACAGTTATGTTTTCGTATACTCTCGAAAGTCTGTCTACGTCTAGATGAGTCTAGTCAAGTATGTCTAGTAAAGTCTAGTCTGTTCAATTTTCATATGTTTAGAGTCATTTCTATTCATGTGGGGGATTGTTGGAACAAAATTTATAAGAGTTTGAGGGTTTTATAAATATGTGTATGTGTGAATTGAAATGAGACATTTGGGCTAAGTAAAAAAGTCTTGTGAATGTAAAAAAGAAAAACCTTAAAAAAAGGAAAAGCCTTAAAAAAGGAAAAGCCTACAAAAAAGGAAAAGCCTTAAGAAAAGGAAAAACCTTAAAAAAAAGAAAAGCTTTAAAAAAGGAAAAGCTTACAAAAAAGGAAAAGCCTTAAGAAAAGGAAAAACCTAAAAAGGAAAAACCTAAAAAAAAAGGAAAAGTGAGGGACATGATCCTCTCCTATATATAGGATCGCCTCTCTTGAGAGAAAGGTATCCAATCACACACAGAAAACACACTTACAAAAGAAAAAGTTCCTTCAATCCTCTACAGCTTAGAGTAAGTCTTTATTCGAGAGTATCGTAGTATAATGTTCGATAGATCTGATATCAAGTGTAGATGATACAGATTACTTTGGTTGTATCCTGGGACTCATGGATCTATTAAAACCCGTCGCACTACGGGAGATTCTTAGAGTTAAGGAAAGAGATTCATCTCGCCTCCTTAGATTTATTTTATTGCTTTATCGTTTTATGAATCGTCTGTTCCTTACTGTTTATTTATATAAATCGTGATTAAATCTCTCCTGTCTATTGTGCGATAATTTTGGTCCTACACTAAAGACGCAGACGATGTTAAGGAAGAGGACGAAGAAAAACCCAAGTCAGAATTAGGAGAAGAATGCGATGAAGAAATGAGGCAAAAAGGAAAAAAAATTTCTTGAAATTCGACATGTCGAGAGATAAAAACACGAGATGTGGAAGGATTGAGACAAAAATATGCACTTTGTGTTAATGAATACCCAAGGAAAACACAAGCAGAGGAACGAGATGTGAGTTTATTGGTAGAGTAAGGACGTAACCAAGGATAACAGAGACATCCAAAGATGCGAAGCTTGAGATAGTTTGGTTCTTCCTGAAATAGTAACTTGTACGGGGTAGAGTTGTACAGAGTTGGAGTCGGCATGCGATTTATCAGGTAGACTGTAGTTGCAAAGGCATAACTCAAGTAGATATCAGGCATGGAGGCATGAGTCATGAGAGATCATCCCGTTTCAACGATATGTCGATGCTTTCTTTCGACAAGACCATTGTGTTCCGGAGTGTGCGGTGGTGTTGTGAAATGAGTAATTCCATTAGCCGAGAGGAACGAGGCAAGGGCAATAAACTCGCCCCCATTGTCCGAGTACAAGGTTTTGATCTTTCGGTTGAAGCGATTTTTCACAAGAGCTTTGAACGGCTTAAACACTTGAATGACTTGAGATTTTTGTTTCAGGGGATAGAACCAAACATATCTCGTGAAGTGATCTACAAAGATGACATAATATTTAAATCCATCAATAGAATAGACAGGAGAAGTCCAAACATCAGTGTAGATAAGATCAAGAGGGCCATGGGAAGTCATCGTATTAGTGGAAAAAGGAAGTTTGTGACTTTTGTTTGTTGAACAGGCATTGCAATGCAAAACGTCTTTATTCGAAATGTGTAAAGAAGCTTGAGAAACAATATGATTTAAAACCGATGAAGAATGATGGCCTAGTCTAGAATGCCAATCAACAAGAGAAGATTGAGAACAAGAAAACGCAGAAAAGGAAGGGGGAACTCGAGTTGGCCACTCATAAACTCCATCGTTAGCTAGTCCTCGGATTAACATTGCTCCCGACTTGAGATACTTCACCTGAAAAGTGTTTGGGCAAAGTTGAACCATAACGTCATTAGTCTTGCATAGCTTATCAACCGAGATGAGGTTCTTAGTAATAGAGGGAACACACAACACATTCGACAAAGATAAAGGTCGAGAGTAAGAAGACAAATGAGTAGAACCAGTGTGTGTTATCGGGAGCCCAGTGCCATTGCCAATGGTAACATCTTTACCTCCTTGATATGGTGAATGAAAGGAGAGATTAGCAAGATCGGAGGCAATATGGTGTGAGGCACCGCTGTCGAGAAGCCATGCACCATCATGACCGGGGTGAGTAGAGGCAGTGGTGTAATGTGCATGAGGTTGCCAGTAAGACGGTGGCATAGGTAGTGATGTCGAGTTGAATTGGCTTGACGAAGATGAACGAGGAGTGGACGGTTGTGCTTGATGCTAATTCTGAACATAAGGAAGTTGAGTACACCGTCTCGCACTGTGACCAAAGACTCCACACAACTGACACTTTCCCTGGTAACCTCCACCACGCGAGCTACCACGATAGGCTCCTCGAGAGAAGCCACCACGAGATCCACCACGAGAGCCACCATAGTTATTGTTGTTGTTGTAGTTGTAGTTGTAGTTGTTGTTGTCGTAGGCAGGTCGGCGTTCAACAACATTAGCGGTAGCAGGAAGAAACGATGGTGTAGAAGTGTCTAGGGTGAGGATATCGTTTTCACGATTGAGCAGTTTCTCGTGAAGCTCTTCGATAGTGATTGGAGAATCGCGACCATTAACCATCTCTTTGACTGCCCGATATTCTTCACCAAGACCATCGATGATGAAGTCTAAGAGATCTTCATGATCGAGTGGTGCACCTAAAAGTGCAAGTTGATCTGCTTTGGTGATGGTAGATCGCATATACTCTATTATCGAGAGGGTTCCTTTGCTACTCTTTTTCAGCTGCTGTTTGATTTGGTTTCTATGCCCATGAGAGGGTTGACCATAGGTCCGAGTTAAGGTGAGCCACGAGTGGTTGTAGCACGAGCAACAAGTGGTTGGATCGGAAGCGAGAGCGTGCCGAACAGGGCACTGTAGAGAAGGTGGTCTTGACGACGCCATGGGGCATGCTTCGGGTTTGGCTGAGAAGTATTGTCAACGATGATGGTAGCCGGTGGTGTTTGATCGGTTTCTCCGATGAAGTGATGGAGTTCGTGAGCTTCAAGCAGAGCGTACACCTGAATTCTCCATGTGAGATAATTTGTTGAATTGAGTTTAGTGATGCCAGACATGTTGAGTGAGATGAGGGAATCACTGGGTGTCGTATTGTTGTAGACTGGTACAAGCTGAGCGTTGTCGCCGGACATGATTAATTGAAGAAGAAGAAGAACGGTGCGGTGTTGACGGCGCACAAAGAAAAAAAAATTAGGGTTTATGGATCGAATTTTTCTGATACCATGTAGAAGTTGATTCTTATTGATTAATGAATTGAGTTACATGATATATATATACATTGATGTTTCCTTATCTAGAGCAATATAAATGTAAATGATACATAAAATATATACACAGAATATTCGAGACTAATATATGTTTCACCAAATTTTTCTTTCAAAGTATATAGAATATTAATGTTAGTTCGGTTTCCGTTCAAGTTTAGGTAAAGTCAACTAATCTCGACCATAATCAATATTTATTTTTTTTAGTGGAGATTCGAGATCGAAAACTAGACTAATTCTTGTACCTATTAAAAGAACAATAATCACTCTATGATAGAAATTAGACCATTTTCATTTCTTGAAAGGTTCAATCCATCCTTTTATTTCATAGATAAAAATTTATCAACTTTAATCTTAAAAATTATACTATATATAAATAGAATACGCGGAAAAAGGAAAGTAATCGGAAAACTATAACTATAATAAGGGAATTGATTTAGTATGAACACACCTATTCTTCTAAAACAAAGACAACACAAGCCAAAACATCATCCAGGATTGGTAACCAAAAAACGGCATGCAGTTTTTACTCTAACTCTCTTTCTACTCTCTACACTTACAATACATCCTCCTATATACTCACCAATATGTTACAAAGAAACAGAGTCCTGTAAATCAAAAACCTTCTCAAGAGGACCACATAAATTCTTTCATCTAACAAGTTCTCTGGCTATCAAATACCGAAACACGAAACTATGAGGCGTCAATTCGACAATGCTCTTCCGGGATCTCCCCGAGTTAAGTTTCTTAATGGTTTTCTTCATTGTATCCGGGAGACATTCTTGAATCATCTCCATTAATGCCGCTTGACTCAAACCCGAGTCTTTGCTAAAAGATTCAATGATCTTTGGTAAGACTAGTTTCTGGTCTTTTTTTACCCCAAAAGTTGCGCGAATGTACTCTTTTTTTGCAGTTTCTAGCTCTTGGTATATTCCCTTGGGCGTAAAAACACGAATCTAAAGCCAAAGAAACTACATTCAAGATCTCTCATTTTTCAAAGAAGATATCAAAAGTGTAAGCTTTCTCTACTTACTGCAGGATCAGAATGGTTGCCTGAACAAAGGGCAAAGTATAAGAGAGGCTCGGAATGGTCGAGGGAATATTCTTGATGCTCATCTCCAGTTCTGAACTTTCTCGGAATAAGTAATAACTTCAGCCACTACAAATAGAAGACAGAAAGCTTAAGACATAGTCACATTGACAATTTGTACTTGCGAGAAGTCGGGCCCTACCTGGCCGGGACGAGGCATCCTGATGCGAAGAATATAATTTTGTACCGCTTCTACGCTTACCATGCGACCTCCTATGTTGTAAGCTGGCTGGAAAATATTAAGCAGAGACCAAAAAAATTCAGTATCATTCTTAAAGTTTGGGGTTTTAATCTATCTTCTTGAAGCAAACCAAGCAAAGTGTTGATAACAATTACCTTGGAGAGCAGTAAAAACCGCTTCCCGTTGTTCTGTGGAATCCCATTTGCCAGAAATGTCTGCATTGGTGAAGACCCAGTATAAGTTTTCAAAACAATCCAGTAAAAAGAAGACAGAGTAACAGAGAGAAAACCGCGTACGTGCATCACAAGTGCGTTATGTATGTTAATCCAGAACGCCAGTTTCTCTTGATGAGTAAGCTTTTTCGGATCAACACTTTCTAGTTGCTTGATAAGCAAGCTGTGTATGATAAACCAATGACTTCTATCAGCATTAAAATTGAGTGAAAGAACAAAGGAAAACTCAGATAGCTGCTATTATAAGGCCGACCTGAAGTTTCGATTCATCAGGTCAAGGTCGCGTCCTTTCCGATGGTTTCGATGAATGTATGACACTTCAATCATTGAGCTATAGGGTCCGCTGAATTCAAATTGGTCATCGAAAGACGAGTTTTTTCTGAAGCTTGGACTCCACATATCATACTGGTCTTGAGGCGAAAACTCGCTTGTTGATGATGGAGATGAACTTGGAGAAGAGAAACCGTGGTTTATCGATGGAGGATCTGCGAGCTTGGAGTATATAGCCGATGCACACTTTATCATCTCCTCTGATAACTTGTTCGGAGTCAAAAATATGTGATCGGATATCCGAGTTCCCATGTGTTCTGCAAGGCTTGCAGTATTTGATCCATTTTCTATGTACTGTTGCAACAAAAGTAAGTAAAGTTACAGACTTTGTAAACTCTAATGTCAATACAAGATGATAGCACCATGGCAATGAGACTTACTTCCTTTATGGACAATGATTGGGAGTGGCAGGCAAATACCGAATCTTCTGGTGGAGATATTCGGTTATTGAAGGTGGAACGTTGATTAAGTGAGGACTGGCAACGGCGAACACATGAATCGATATCCTCCTTATCGTAAAAACATTGATCTTTAAGCCTATTGTCGAAGGAGAAACACCGAGAATCAATTGTTGAGTTTTCTTGATTGAACTGCTGAGCAGCAGAACAGGGTTCCTTCAGTCTATTGTCAAAGGAGAAACCCTGAGAATCGATTGTTGAGTTTTCTTGTTTGAGTTGCTGAGCAGCAGAACCGGGTTCCTTCAGTCTTTTGTCAAATGAGAAACACCGAGATTCAGTGGCTGAGTCTTCGTGTCTGCAGCTAAGGCTATGAGAATCTGGTTCCTTCTGGACCAAACACGGGCTCTTCAGTCTGTTGTCAAAGGAGAAACACCGAGATTCAGGTGTTCTTGAGAAGTCTAGACGTTTTCCTCTGAGAGTGGATTTAGGTGAGCTCGAGCTCTGTAGTTTCGATGTTGGAGATACAGAAGATGACTGTTGATCAAATGCTTTACGATACAAAGATAGAAGGTACTGTTCCAAATGCGACACTTCCAACTCTAGCACCGCGATTTCCTTGATCAATTCTGTTGCAGGCTGCAAAATATAAAGTCATTCGTGAGATGCACAACATCAGCATTTCATCACTTACTTACATAAGAAACCGATTGTTTACCTTTGGAGTAGAGTCGGCCTTGGTAATGTCTCGAGAAGGTGTTTTATAGCCTAATGCCTTCTCTAAAGCACCACGGACATCAAACTGGTTCTGTAATCTTTTCTCAAGCTCTTGAATCTGAATGTAACCAAGAATCATAAAGAAATCAATTTATGTGAGTGAAACAATGATCTTGTAGTAGAGAGAGCCACACAGAAGTTCAAATACAAACCTCATGCTTCAGAGAGCTCTGGACTTTTACATCTGGCGATAGAGTCTTCTTCGTTTCAACAGATTTATCGCAACAGCGCGGTAAGTCCTGTGAAACTAAAAGAATCAGCTGTTCCAAAGTTTTGAAAATCATAAACTCAAAAGAAAATTGTTGGTTTAACTCACGAGCTTGAAGCGCTGAGAAGCATTAAGAGAACAATCAATGCTATTATCCTCTTCAAGCCTTTTCTTTTCAGGAACGGTCCAGCTAAAACAAGTAATCAAGAATCAATCAAAACAGTTGAAACCCAGAAAAGATAAACAAAGATTCTGCGCAAAATTAGTCAGAAACCAAACCACATTCTATGAGAAGTACACAAAGCTTCAATCTTTTAAGTCCTAAACCTAAAATTCTTCAACAAAGACCCAAACTTTGACCCACCCAGCAGGGAAATTACTTTGCATCTGGGCAGACTTTAAATACCCAAGTTGTCGAATTTGAGAACAACACAAGAAAATTGAAACAGAGCTAAAGACGAAAGTTGTGAAATTGCCAAACCTCTTCGAACGATTGTGTCTCTGACTCTGCATTTTCTTGTCTAAAGAATCTCCTGTAACCAAATATAAACAAAAATCGTTGACTGGATTGAAGAAGCATGGAGGTTTTAAAATCATGATTACAACTTAGAAACAAAGCTCACTTTGTACTGATCTCAAATAGAGAACCAGGAGAAGAATCTGTAAATGGTTTTTTTTTGCTTAGAGACAGAGAAAGAAACAGATTTTTGATGTAGCTTCCTTCAGATTTATGAATCATAAGAAACTAAACTCCAAAAATAAATAAAAACATCACTTGTCTTCTTCCACCATTGAAAAACAAATCTGAGTTTCTGATAGCGAATAATTTTTTTTCTTTCTGCTATAGAAGAAAGAACATATATACGGATACAGCCAAAGATATGTAGCAAAGATTTGATGTTTTTTTTGTTGTTTTTTTTCTTTCTTGTATTATTATGTACTCTCACGCGCGCATACACAGAGATACACACAGAGAAAGAGCAAAAGAGATGAAAAAGACTGTAAGAGAATTGGGTTAACTTTTTGACCCTAGAGAGAGAATCTCACATCATCACCTTCTTAGCCTTTATCAATCTTTAAGCTTTTTTTTTTTGTTATTTAGAGACTTTTTCTTTTGCATTAAAAGCACAACATTTTACGTGGGATATCGATTCACGTAAAACTTTATAAAAAAAAAATTCACAAAACGCTAAATACAGTATATAAAATGTACATAGTAGTGTATTTTTGTAAATCTTGGCAACAATGTACATAGTAGGTTTGTAATTTCTTTTTAAAAAACATAAATATGAAAACCTTTTGACAAAAAAAAAACATTTAATCAAGAGGTTGTAGTAGGGTGGTTCTCATTCGAAAAGTTTCGACTATATTGGTGCATGCCAGAGATCGAGTCTCCCCGAATGCAAAATTATCAAACTAACTCTTAGCCAAATGAGGCATCAAAAATAGGCTGTGTCACTCACGTTCGAATATTAGTTTGGACCCGTTTTCGACGGACGGTGTCTACAAACAAACACACGTTACATCAAACCTAATATTGCGACCAAAACCAAAAATGTAATTTTATATCCAAAATTACGGTCTTTTCTATAATATTAGGGATTTTGCATCTACGGACAATTTATAAAAACATAGTTTGTGTACTAACACTTTACAAAAACAGAAAAAATAAGTAACATTTTATGTACTGTTCACGCGTTGACTTTTCAATCGTATCCATGTATAATACTGCGCGAATCAACAATGTACAATAAACGGACCAATAACAACCAGGAGTAATATCATCTTTTCAACAAAGAAAGTGTTACTTATTTTTCAGAATATGGAAAGTGTTATAACACAACTTCTGTTTTGATTAAGTGACACTATATTCAAATACTCAGTAATATTACCAATCAGAGACAAAGAAAAATAATTTGTTATTGTTTAAAATAAAATCGATATTGTTTTGAAGAGATTTAACACTTAGTAAAGATGTTGATAAAACGAAAAATCGATGTTGTTTTGAAGAGATTTAACACTTAGTAAAGATGTTGATAAAATTAATTCAAAATGAACTATGGATACCATTCAATTTTAGAGCTTTTGCATGGGTGGTCACTTATTTTAATTTTCATTAGCATATTACCATTTTTTGAAAGTGTAGTAGAAAGTAGCACTTTTTGTTACTGTGCTACTGAACAGTACGGCATGTACAATAATAAACGGTACACGATGTAATAATAAGAGACGTGTACGATAATGGACGGAACACGATTTTTTTTAAAATGCTACTTTCTACTACACTTTTAAAAAGTGCTAATATGCTAATGAAAATTAGAATAAGTGATATCCAGTGCAAATATCTCTTCAATTTTATGAGAAATTTGCAAAGAATGCCACTTTATCTAACTTTCATTTGCATTATAGCACTTTCAAATTTAACAAAATATATTTAGCACTTTCCTCTGTAAATAAACGGTTGTAGCCCTTCTGTGGATTCTTTCGTGTACTGTACATGACAGGTTTTGTCAGCAGTTAAAGTCTCTTGTGTCAGAGTTGATGTGATTATTTTTGGAATTTGTAATTAAATTTATATAATAATTTGTAAAATAAAATAAAAAACGCATGAGGGTTTTCTTAGGGACCCATAAGTTTAAAAAAAAAGGTTTTACGTTAAATTTCTTATTGCTTTATTTTCATAATTGTATTTTTTTTTTATCTAAGTAATTTTTGGTTTTGCCATGTTAAATTCTAAACTTGCCTAAAGCATGAGTTAATATTTTCTCTCATATGTTTATATAATTTTTTTAAAAAAATTAAAATTTTACGTTGTTCAATCTGGGTTCGTTATTTTTCATATTCGCTATTTTCATTTAAGATTTAGATTTTTCTGTTATATGTCTTTAATTTATGGTTGTCATACTTTACGTTATTCAATTTGAGTTCGCTATTTTCCATTTAGGGTTTAGTTTTTTCCGTTAGATGTTCTTTATGGTTGTCATATTTTACCTTTTTCAATTCGGGTTTAGATTTTTTCCGTCATATGTTCTTAGTTTATGGTTGTTATACTTTACGTTATTCAATTTGGGTTCACTATTTCTTATTTAGGGTTTAGTTTTTTTCTGTTATTATGTTCTTAATTTATGGTTGTCATACTTTACGTTATTCAATTTGGGTTCGCTATTTGCCATTTAGGATTTAGTATCCGTTTTCCGGTTTATTATTCCCTTAGTATATAGTACTTTTTATGTTTTAGTATCCGTGAAAGGCTTAGTATTTCCCTTCTTGTATATTTTTTTTTGACGTCTTCCCTTTTTATATTTAGAGTGTAATATTTATTATTTATCATTTATCATCTTTTTAGTATTTAAAGTTTAAGATCTATTTTGTTGAATTTTCTCATAATTGTGTGGATGTCCACGTTAGTTTTGATAACGGTTATGGATGTCCACACATCTAATACTTTTACAAAAATATATGTTATATTTTCATAATTATTTGTAAGTTTCTTCGTGATTTTAACTTGTTTTATTCTCTCTCCTTATCTCCAACCTTCTACGTTACAAGTATCATGGATCTGTTTGTGTTATCATCTTTTATATATGTGAGATTGTAAGTTTAATTAATATTTTTCTAAATTTGTATTTACGTAATAAAATATAGATGATAACAAAAAAATTCTTTTAATAGTCATATCATAACGATTCTAATGTCACATCCACCCGCTCGTTCGGCGTAAAATATCTCTTCGAAACTGACACACATGTCTTGTACATCAAGGGCAAAACAGTTCAAATTCAGGCAAAACAGTAATGAAAGTGTTAGATTTTGAAATATTTTTCAAAAGTGTTAGAATGCAAATTAATCTTAAATAAAGTGACATCTCATGCAAAAGCCCCCAATTTTATATATTTTACAAAAACTAAAGAAAATCAATCTCCAAGGGTCGTGATTGGTGAAACAAAGAGTCTATGATAATTAATATATACAAATGTAAAACAATCTTTCTTTAGATTTTGGAAAATGACATGTGCACAAGAGAAGCCAGAGGGTAAAACAATCTTTGGTTACTATTTTTGTGATGAACCGAGAAAAACGAAAACAGAAGTACACAAAACTATATGCATTTATACATATATATTCTTTTGTCAATATTTGAAAGACTTTCAATTAAAGGATTATAATATATATTGCTGATGACCTATCAAAGAAAGAGCTACTACAAAATTGAAAAACTATTCTATGGGCTTGTTGGAATCTAAGTGGGAGTTGTTGAACCATCGCATTGCTCATTGTCCCGTTCTGTTTCTTCTACACTCATAGGGTCATTAGGATGCTACGTTTTGTTTTTTTTCTTTCACTTCCTGTAACATTCTTTTAACTTTTGTACGCATTCCTAATGTTTAATTACTTCCACATGACTACTAACACATACCTATTCTACTTAGATTTTTTTTTATTGTTGTTATAAATTTCTATTTGTGAAACAAAAAAGTATTTTTATTGGTTACTCTCCAATATGGATGTGACGTTCATGGGTATCCATTACAAAAAAAAAATGTATTACATCACTTAAATTGTATCACAAAAATAAATGATATTATTTTGAATTATTTATTAGCAATTGATATAAAAAATATAGTTTAACATCAGTTGATAACTGATTTTACTATTAGTTAATTTAACATCGATTCAATCCTAAATGATACAAAATTTTATTAATTTGTATCATTTTATGAAAAGTGATACAAAAATATGAATACACATGCATCTACAATTTTTTGTTAACATCATTTAAAAAAATGATACAAATATTACATCAATAAAAAACTGATGCTAATAAATTTTTAATTACTTTTGATAATTGTCTCACATCGAGAACTAAAGAAGGAAGCGAGAGGTTTTGTTTTTTATAAATAAGTACAATTTATCTACAGATTCTAAAAACTAATATTGACATGTTATCCTAAATAAAAATAAATAAATTATTTGTGAAATAATTTATAATACAATATAAAAATAATTTATAAAAGTTAGTACTAATTTTAAATTATTAAATTATTACACATATTTTAAAGTTGATAATTATAATATAATATTACCATCATTTATATTAATTGATGCAAATCTTTAACATCATTTTTTTGCAACCGACACAAATTAACATTGATTACAATAATCGATGCAAATATTTATATCAATTACTTAAACTGATGCAAATATTTATATCAGTTGCTTAAACTGATGTAAAATATTTTCATAACTGATGTAAATATTTGCATCACCACTTTCAGAGTCACTTATTTAAGTGATGTAAAAAAATTTTATATCATTTATAACTAATGTAAATCTATAAAATAAATGATGTGAAACACACTTTTTTTTGTAGTGATCATCTAACTATAGTCGATGATATTTGTCTCTTGTTTAGTCATAGGAGTTGTCTTCGAAAAAACTGTAGGTACTGCGTGGTCTAAAGTTGAGGGTTGGCCTAGGACCGCGCGGACGCTCGCGGCAACCTCGAAGACTCCACACTAGTGTGCTTTGTTTTGGTGGTTTTGATCATCGATGCTTTCTAATTGGTTTTGCTTCTATCGTTATTGTGCTTCTTCTGTTAGTTTCGTTGGATAGCTTTTGCGAATTGTTGTTTCTGTTTAAATTATTGTCTCGTATCGATGCTTTCTAATTGGTTTTGCTTCTATCGTTATTGTGCTTCTTCTGTTAGTTTCGTTCGATAACTTTTGCGACTTGTTGTTTCTGTTTAAATTATTGTCTCGTATTTTTTTGGTATTTTTTTGATTCTTGTTGTATCTCTGTAATCGTATGTCAAAAATTCAAAAATAGTATAAAACTTAACATTCATACAAAAAAAACTATAATTCATTTGAATTTCATCATGCATATATATATATATATATATATTACATTCACTTCACTAATTTTAACTTTTAAATATGTGGCACAAATCATTATTTTATACAGAATGCACTAATTAACCACTACATAATTTATAAGGCCAAAGCAAGTCGTCAAATCAGTATGAGCTTGGTACCACTACCAACTATATATCTGAGTCCAATTAAAAAAAAACAGAAAAAGGCACTAAATAACGAAAATAAATAAATAAATTTAGCTTGCTTTGAAAATTTATAAAATAAAGATTATATAAGTCTGCATGTCACTCGAATTGTTGGTGATTTAGGCCAACTAATTAAGATCAGATATACTATTAACCTACTAACCAGTATTTCAATAAAAGTACTTAAGGGTTATATATGTTAATATTTGGGTTGACGACTTATTTTCACTTCAAAACTATCATATAACACTATTTTTTAAAAAAAATAGATTCTTATTAGAGGAAGCGCATGGGCCCTACGCGCAAAATCTCTTTTCTCCCTAGCGACATCTTCTGAGCAAACCCTAAATCTCTGAGCCCCCGCCTCTCCGGCGTCACCGACGTCGCCGGAGAGGGCTTTCTTCTTCTTCCTTTTTTTCTTCTTCCTCTTCTCTCTTCCTTTTCACCATAGCGCTCCTCTGTCCTGACAATTTTCTCTCCGACGTTGCATCTTCTTTTTCCAGATCTGCCGCCTCAGCTCCTCGCCTGATCGGCGAATCTCCCATGTGGCATCGTGTGGCATTTGGTGACTTTCCAGAGTTAGATCTCAAGTTCGGTTAGGTTTGGTGTGCGGCGGTGAAGTTGTTGGCTCAGGCTCTTCAGATTCCTGAGGTTCGGTCGCCGGTGGCGGTGGCTCTCGAGGACGGGGCTCCTCGCCGGTGGCTTGCTTCGAGTCTCGGTTTTGGCTGGTCTGGCTGGGGGTTATCGCATATCTGAGGTTTTGCTTTGGTGTTTCCGGCAGGGTAAGTTGTGCGGTTCAGCGTCGAGTTCTCCGGGGTTCGTGTTTCTGGTACTCCGTCCTCCTTGGAGGCTTGTGGATTCAGAAGACATTTTCATTTTGCCGGAAAGTGGTTCGGAGCTTTGGTACGGAGATTAGACCCGAGGAAATGGCTCTCGTCTCTTCACGGCTCAAGTTGCTCCATCAGAGGTTTTTACGGCGTGGGCGTTTGATGGTGGCTCTTCGGGGGCTTTTCTTGATCTTGGTTGTCCGGAAGTTTCTGGCGGCGTCGGTGTCTCCGGGTGGCCCGTATTCTCCGCTGATGCGTGTTCTTTTTTACTAGGTTCGGCTCTTTCCCGAGAGAGTGAAGGTTTCTTTAGGGAAGCTCTGACGAGGCTCGGTGTTGTTGTAGGAGGTTATAGTTGTGGAATGTTGAGGCGGCGGTCCTGTGGAGTGGCCGTCTTGCTTATGTGGGAGACGGTCCCATGTAAGTCTTGGTGCTTTCGGGATAGGTGGTCAGAGGCGGCTTCTCTGATTATCGTAGAAGCTTCCGTGCTGCCGGTAGCAAGTCGGTTCGCAGATCCAGTTCCGCAGATTGCTTTAGTTTCGGAGAAGCTGTAGGTGACTTCCTCTAGAAGTTTGAGGGCTGGCCTCGGTCTGGGAGTTGCTCGTGGCAACGACGATGAGACTCCAGTTCTTCTGAATTGCGGCAAATTCGTGATGGTCCACGCTCTTGGTGTGTGATTGCTGCTTCCGCTCAATAACTTTCGTGCTTTATTTGTTTCCCAATTTAGTTACCTTTTTGTCTCGTGTGATCTTGTTGTATCTTAGTCGCTTTTGTAGTTTTTTAGGTGTAGTTTTTTTTTCGGTTTTCTAATTTCTTTGTCATCTCTATATCGCTGTCAAAAATTTAAAAATTGTATAAAATTTAACAGCTTACCAAAAAAAAAAAAAAGTTTGGGATTCGGTCTATGACCTATGAATATGACCTATGAATAAAGTTTTAGGCTGGAGAATTTTTCCCTCATAGCAGTTCGTTTTGTTGTTTTAGCTTTTTATTTTTCATTGACTTTGGTTGTCTTTCTTATCCTATACATTATACTGTTCAAGTTTTTCTACAGTTACAAGATCCGGTTCTCTCAAAACTCACTCATCGAGAACATAATTAAAAAAGTTAATCAAAGAAGGAGACCTATTAAAATCATAAAAATTGTTGTCGTGTTATTGCTAATTTGCTATAAGTGCTAGAAGCTCGTCTTTAATTAAGGTTGTGCAGGAATGCATTTTGGTTGATCTGGTTAAGACTTGTAACAAATTAATATGGTATCTCCAATATGTTATCACTTTTTTTTGCCTTTATTAAAAATTAATAGGAGAAAAACCGTTGATTTTTTTTTGTATTTTATTTATTGCATCCCTTTTATGATGTAATCCAATTCAAATCAATATCAATCAGAAAAGAAAAAATCCAAATTTAATGTTTTTATTTCAGCTCGAAAAATATATGTTATATTTATTAAAAAATATATATTATCTAAAATCTAACAGCCAAATTTCCCTTTTAAAAAAATTGTTTTCTCCGAGACAGAAAAGAAAGAGGCATAGGATGCTTGCTGTAAAGGGAAAACTTAGCAATGTGGCTAAGTTACTTTTCTTTTACATTTTATTAATTAACGTCAAATGGTCGGATACCCGAATTGTCTTCCAGTACCAAGAAGACTTACGTTTGTCTAAGAATCCCATGAAAATATTCTATTTAATAAATAACCAAAAGTGACATACAGAGCCGTGCTTATATTTATAGGGGCCCAAAACAAACTTAAAAATTAAGATTCTTAGTATTTAATTTTTTTTTTGACAATATAAAAAAACCAATAAGATAAAAATTTAAAACAAGTTCCACAAAAAAAAAAAATTTAAACCATATATAATTTTTCTTCATTTATTTTCTACAAACTCTTTCACTATATTTTTACAATCGAGTTTTTTAACCAACTCTCTTTTCATAGATATGCGGACAGGCGGCGGATTTCTTTATGGTGAAATCGTCTTTCTGTTTTAGGGTTAGTATTTATTAGGGATTAACACATATGATAAATATTGTTAAAAATTGATTTTATTTCTTAAAAATATATTTTTTCAAAAAAAAACAAGTAAAAAAAAAGATTTCTATTTCAAATTGGTTTGAACCCATATATAATAAGTCTAAATTTTAATCAATGATCACTATACTAAATAAAAAAATCTAAGCAAAATTTGGGACCCCTAAAATTTATATATATATATATATGGGGCCCTATACTAATGTTTTATTCCTATCAAGCTAAACACGTCCCCGGTGACATACTGTATCTACAATAAAAGGTAAGAGTAGCTAGGTTTTTTTATTATTATTGTTCATATAATTAAGAACAGATAGTTCTTGCTACTCTTTTTATCTTGATTTTTACATGCTCTTGAAAATAATACAATTCCTAGTTTTAAAACATTTTGCTGAAACGCAAACGTGAATGTATTCAATCTAGCATTCGGAGTGATTTGTATTCAATTTAGCATTCGGAGTGATTTTTATTAAAATCAGAAAATCAAATGTTATTCAAACATGAATTTTAAAATCTTTTAAAATCGCATGTTATTGAACTAGTAAGTTGTAAATGAAACTTCAAATCCACTGTTATTATAAATATTTTAAGTAATGAATTTTAAAGAACTTTTAGTAATTTGAATATGTTTTGGTGGAGTTTCTTAGTTAAAAATAAATAAAAATCCAAATATCATAGTTTTATGTGAAATTTCATAGAATTTTAAAAACAAATCATAACAACTTACCTAATTCACTCAAATCATTTAAAAAACTATTTAAAACTTAAATACTTCCAAATTCTCCTAAATATTAGATTAAATACACCCGTTGATTTTAGTTTATACCAATGTTACGTATACAGTAATATTCTACTCAACTTAAAATAGTAAATAATTGAACTCATTTTTCTTCGTGTATTATTCGTAAAATAAGTATGAACTTTGAAAACTCCAGTTTCCAAAATATACTTTTCTAGAAGATCGAAACTTTGTAAATTCATTAATTTATTCGTTGTTATATATGATACAAATTATCACATATCTGGAGTTTAACAATTTATTTGAGGTGAAATCATCAATTCATATATTTTTTTTTGATAATTCGAGTAATGCGGGTCAACAGAATTCACGAACGTCGAGCCTGGCATCAGGTTTGTTAGACCTATCCTAACTGGATCCACGACCATAAGCACCGACTAATCCCAGAGCAAAAAGACCATGTGAATACTCCTGATGGCCCAACAATCGTGTTTTTGTTTTTAAGAATAGTTTTAGATGGTTTGAAGCAACCTGAAAAATCTACCAATCAAACCTTTAAGTATTCTAATCCCACTACCCCATACCACAATCACTGGATTTATCATCAATTCATATATGAAATGGAATTCCATTAACCACAATAATTATTAATTAACATGGTATAATCCACCATAAAGAAATGAAAGTCCAGTGATCCAAATTTTACATTTTATATATTTGTAAATGTGTTTGATGATTTAGCTTATATATAGAGTATAAAACTTTTTTTGTTTGTTAGAGGAATATAAAACTAATTAAATACATTTTGAACCAATAGTATTTGGAACAAAGATACACTCTTTACATAATGAATTAGGTTTTAAATTGTAGTAAGTGTTTCACTTAACAAATACAGTAAGTACTATCTTAGTGGAAAGATCCAAAACTTTTCTTACATTGAGATTGAAGAAAAGGCCAAAAGCTTGTCGATATATATTTAAAACAAATTGGACGCTTGTGAATTCAGAAGTGATCGTGAGATTGACCCATTTAAATTTTGATTGATATAAAAATAATTAAATATATGTTGTGTTAATCTATGCCAGTTGAGCTCGGTAATAGTGTTACAACTTCTTATTTGCACGGTGTCGGGGACACAAATTACGGTAAAAAATTAAAGTTTCACCACTCAACACTGTTCTTGTTAAAAAATATGGGGTTTCAGATAAGATAAATAAATAAAAAGAAATTTATAACAAAAGAAATGTGAGATTGGTGAATTGTGGCAATGTAAAGAGATTAGATCAAGGTTTGTGAGGTGAGAGAGACAAACATGCTTTGATGAATCTTCCAAAAAGAAAAGAAGTGCAATAATTTTCAAATTTAAATATATTTATTACAAAACGTCTCAAAGAAATTAATGATGCACATGAAGTAGTACTTAATTTTAGGTCAATTATATTGGATTCCAGTTTTTAATTCCATCGTGCCGTAAAAAACCAGTTTCTTTGTAATATTTCTTTAATAATATCTATGAATTATCAGATGGAGATTTGGGGGTTAAAAAATAAATAGAAACAAAAAGTTGGGGTAGTTTGAGATTAAACAATAAAAAGGGGTTTTTATATTAAAAAAAACAATAAAAAGGAGTTGAAATTGGAATCATACAAATAAGACAGGAAAAAGCTGAAGTTTACAAAGGCGTTTGGACAAGAGAGTCAATGCCAATCATAACTAGCAAAACAAAAAAGGTATCTCTTTTAATTTCACTTTTTCTCACGTGTAACTCACGCGCTTCCACTTATACAATTTTACAAAACGATGAAATTTTAAATATTCATTTAATTTCTCGCGTGACCCATAAGGCCATAATAATGTATTTGGTATATTCATAGATGCTACTATGTCCCTCCGGGGATAATTAATCTTTAATACTACTAGGTGATTATCCGCGCATACGCGCTTATATTTTCAAAGTATTTGATATTATTTTTTTTGTTTTTAACATTTTTTACATGGCCTATATTTGTATATTTTATATCAAATTACTATAATTTCATTTACAATAAGCTTCTAAATTACAAATAAACTCAACTGCATTTGTCTATAAAGGTTTGTTGTATATATTCGATATTTTTCGAGACCATTCTCTGCATCCAGTTATAAGAATAAAATATTAAATTATTTTGAGATGTATATGTGAGACGTGGCCAAAATTGGAAAATATTATTTATTGCATGATAAGATTGTAAATTTGAAAGAAAAATGATATTATTTGAAGACATTATGGAGTTTCTTATTTTATTGAGTAATTAATTATATATATTAAGATATTTTAATGTTAAGAGTTATGGATTTGTCATTGGAACCAAGTCGATGGTATATGTGTACAAATTAATATTTAAATGATGTTTTTAAGATTAGAATGAAGAAGAAATTTGAAGGGTTTTTGTGCATAAACGTTATTAAAAATTAAACATAAATGACTAATATTTGTGCAAGCTCAAAAGACAAAAAAAAACAATTAAATAAATAAATATTTTTGGACACATGGCACTCTCTCCAGTGATGATGTGGCGCTCAACTGGAGAGAGTTGACCATCTTTTATATATTAGATTTAATCTTATTGCTGCATACATTTATTATAATGAAACTACATAATATTATGATCTCATTTAATTAAGGCACATCAGCCAATTTTTGTTTCAAAAAGACACATTTAATTCTTAAGGCCCATTTTTTCCTGTTTATGCGTGTGAAAAACCAAAATGGTCCCGCATGGTCATGGATGAAAAATCGTGGTTGAGTCAGAAAATCAAAAATTTGAGTAAAATAATTATTACCCCACTTGATTTGTTTTCTATTTTTTTTTTTATAATGTGAAAGACATAAAACAATTTTTTGGAAACAATATATGATAATTCTATTTTTCCAATATTTTAAAATCTATTTTGCTATAGTTTTGATGTGAAACAAGAAATTTAAAACAAAAAAAAACAAAAACAAAAAATCTAAACATATGAAATCCATATCGACGTGGACATGAAAACGTGGACAATTGTGAATGAACATATGAGAATATCGTATTATTAGTGTAGATGGTCATGTGTGGATAGTAATTTACTTGTAAATATCAAGAACTACATCTACACATGACCATCCACACATGACCATCAGTAAAGTATTATCCACACATGACCATCCACACTAACAATACGAGATTCATATCTGTCTACACACAATTGTCCACGTTTTCATGTCCACGTCGATCTCGATTTCATATGTTTAGATTTCTTGTTTTTTTTTTCGAATCAAAACTATAGCAAAATATATATTAAAATGTAGAATAAATAAAATTATCATTCATTGTTACCAAATAAATTGTTTTATGTCTTTCACATTATAAAAAAATTGAAAATAAATCAGGTGGGGTACTAATTTTTTTTCCCCAGATTTTTCACCACGACCTTGCATCCATGACCATGCATGCGATTTTTATGGTTTATTGTGTACAGAAAGGTAAGAGTGTTAATTTCTTCACCCAAAGTGCCTTAAGAGTTAAATGTGGTTTATCATGTTATATCTAGGGATATCAATTAGTCATGGGCATAATAACCGAACCGAACCGAAATTAATGGTTCGGTTAGGTTATGATTACTTCACAATAACCGAATGATTTTTATTTTTGATATCCATTGGTTATGATAATTGAATGGTTATTAACCGATAACCAATGGATATCCATAGATATCAAATACTAAATTTTAAAAACATAAAAAAAAAAATTTACCTCCCAAGTATCAAACCGTAGACCACCAAGTATTTTATTTAGTGTGCAACCAATCAGACGTGAAACTTGACAATTTATTACATTTTATTTAACATAAAAGAATAAAAAAGCTTCAGTTAACTAAAATAACCGAAATATTTTCGAAATTTAACTGAAATAACCGAAATATCTCAAAATTTAACCAAAATTTAACATAAATAACCAAAAATAACCGAAACCATTCGGTTAACCGAAAATAACCGAAACCAAGCGGTTATTAATTTTGTTAATCATACCGAACCGAACCGAATGGTAACCGAACCGAAACCGAACCAAAAACTGTTATTAACCGAATGGATAATAAAAGACATAACCGAACGTAACCGAAAACCAAAATAACCGAACTGAACCGAAGCGAATAACCCTATGCCCATGACTAATATCAATTAAGGCAAAAGTCCGAAGTCCGGCCCGATCCAGCCCTGAAAATTAACGGGTTTGGATCTAGAAATATAAGCCCCAAAAATATTGGGCCAAAAATATCGGGGTTTTCGGACTAACTCGAAAAGCCCGAAACTTTACATTTTAATTAGTTAGAGATTTTATTTAAAAAAAATCTTTCTTAAAATAATAATTTGGCATATTTTCTATATATTTTTTCGTTTATCAAAACCCTAATTTGTTAATTGTGTGATTTACTATAAATCCCAAAAACAAAACTGTTTGGTAATAGTTTACATTTTGTATTAGTGCACATGTTTTGAATAAATATATAAATCGTCTTCTACCAAGAAACGTTGAAGCAATGATTTGTATACGCACTTGGTTGGATGAGTTTAAATTTTGTGATCCATGTACCATTATCATTCATCCATATTTACTTCATATTTTTAAAATCACTATCTACAGATTTTCAATGACATTTCTATATGATTTATACATTTCAAAACTTAAAATTATTTTAATTTTTTATTTGTAGCTCTTGATGGTGATGAGGATTTAGAAGACGATGACATAAATTTTAATCTAGACTCTATTACCTAGATTTGAAGTGTTTTGATTTTATGTTTTATTTAAAAATTTATTTGTTTTTTGGGTCAAACTTTTGCTTTTAAATTTAATTGGATTTGATATAATACATTTCAATTTAGATTTATTTTGATAAATATTTTGTTTAAATTATTTTTCATTTGAGAATTGTAAATTTTTGTGTTTGTAAAAAAAAACTCAAAAACCCTAAAATTCTATCCGGGTCAGACCGAAATTTAGAATACATGCTCGATTATTTTTCGGGCCGGGCCAGCCAATCTCAAATATACATTACAAAATAAAAATTATGACCCTTTTCTAGTTTCTCCACAAAAATTGAGCTCTTTTATACAATTTGTTACGTTTTAAAAATAGTGATGGATCTTTGAGCCGTCGCACTTTTTGTTATACCCATTTGAGCCAAGTGTGATCTCATCATATGCTACATTTTATTGTAGATTGATTTTTTCTATAGCTGGAAATATTGGGTTGAAGTTCAAACTAATTTTGAAGGTCACGGCACTAGCCATTTTTGAAATATATATAATGGTCAATTACGAGTAAAAGTTTCATCAAAAATTATATATTAATCTAAAAATATATTATATTATTTTTAACCCTTTCTCAAAAACTAATATCAATCAATAAATTGATTTTTGTTGTAAATGGAATATTGCGTACCAAAGACCAAACTAATATCTAAAAACTACCAAAATTATATACTTTTATCATTTAAAATGTCTACAATGATTAACTATGTCTGAAATTACTGTAGAAACTACCTTTTTAAAGATTAAATGTAGTTCCATTATATATATATATATGCAATTTTAAGAGATTTATAGTTATATTCCATGAGGTCAAAGTGAATAATAAGTCAACTATTCAGAGTCAGCTTCCTCATAGTCAAAAATGTATGTATCAATACTCAATGATTGGTTTTTCCCATACGAATATTTAACTAATTTAGTAACTATTCAAAACAGGAAGAAAATCGTACGTTATCGAAACGAAAACCTAAAATGCTAAAAATGAAATGTTTGTTCCGCAATTCTACCCACTCTTAAGAAAAATATTAGAATCATGAAAATAAAGTTGAGCATGGGTGCTGGCCAGATGTGATGGGTCCATTAAATTGCTTCAAACATAATCACTAGTTTGTGTTAATCCAGAGTATCATTGAAGTTGTTTAGAGATTGATTAGGGTGTGGAGAGGCGAGATTTCCGTTAAATAGAGCGAGTTAACCAAAACTTATAGCAGGCCGGGTATTATGATGAACAGGTCGGGGACCGTATTCTTTGTATTAATGATGAGAAGAGACGAACGATTTAGATTTACGAACTAATTCCGACGGGAATCCAATTCGGCGTTCTAAATGGCGCTGCCTTGTTACAAATGAGAGAGATCGGGCCTATTTTGTCGAGAATAAGATCCCCCTCCTTCGTACATACTAAGGGATATATATAGAGGGAGTTGACCTTCTACTTCCCGGGATTCCGGGGCCACGTGGCGCCTTCAGCCTGTTTCGCGGGTAAGGTGCTCTAGGAGGCGTGCCCCGGTTTTCAAGGCGAGAGGTCATGATGAGTTCGGCGCCATACTTTTGTAAGATAGCATACTGTTCGGCCAACTTCCCTCCACGTGTCTTTTCCTCCTTTTCTTACTCTGCATGGTTGGTGGGACGTCAAGTTGAAACCGTACCTCTACTCGGATAGTGTATTGTTTGACCAACTTCCACGTGTCTTCTTTCCTTTCGACATTCCTGTTTTGGCGAAGTGTCAGCGCGGTCCCGGGGTTCTCCCCTGAGAGCTCGGGAGTTTCGGATGGATGTCAGCGCGGGGTCCCAGGTCGGTGTTCCCCTGGTCAAAGGTTGACTCCATGCTGACCGAATCGAGGAGGCTTTTTACTAAGATGGGCCTAACTAATTGGGGGTGCTAGGCCCACCTCCAACAATAGGCCCCCCTGGTTCGGTGGCATGAGGTGTGGCGAATACATCGAAGTTGATTTGGTGTTAGTTCGGCGCATCTTAGTGCGGTCCTTTGAGATTGAATGGATGAGGACGGGGTGTTATAGTTTAGGTTCGGACCCTTGCTCGTACGTGTCGGCCTTTCCGAAGATCCAAAAAGTGTTGGTGCGTGCCCCTCACGCGGGGGGGGGACCGAAGCGACGTTCCACCTTCTGCGTGTACTACTCACGCGCGGGCGTATGAAAGACGCTTCGCGTCTATCGAGGCGCTTACTGCTTTTGGCGCGGGGTTAACGAAGAGGCGTCATCATTAGGGTTTTAGGGAACGTACTCCTTCGACACGTGTCCCTACGTCTCTTCGCTGTCCCCTCCCCTTTATTTAAACAAGCCTTTCTCCTTCGATTCGACTCTTCTGCGCAAACTCGTTAAGGTAACTCTTTTCTTCTTCCTCTCTTTGGTTTTGTCGCTAATTTCTTTTAATCTCCTCTCTCTCGACTCGGGGTTTCTTCTTCCTCTCTGTGAAATGGCGTCGATACTTGACGGAATCAGGGTTGAGTCCAGCGGTGAGTCGGCGTCCCGCGACAACCGCAGCGATTCTTCGGGAGTGAGCTCTCCTTCTGGTGGTTCTGAGCACGCTTCTTCTCCGCGTCGAGGCGAAGACAGTGGGGAACAACCTGTTCCTTCAACTTCGGGGGCCGCTCCGCTGCTTCCCGGGACCCATCTCAGGAAAAAGGCGGTGATAAGGTCCTCCTCTGGTAGTCGTGGTGCTGACCAGGACGGGAGAGGAACCGGGCGTGCGGGCGATCGAGGTGGACGTCGAGGCGGTCGCGGTGGAGGAGCACGATTGGACAAGGCGAGGAAGTCTCCCTTGGTCCTTTATGAGCAAAGCGGGTCGCCGACCTGGAGCACACCGGAGTCGGTTACCCTGTTGAGGGAGTTATGCGACTTCCCTGCTGCTGCCGAACTCCGACTACCCAGGCCGGACGAGCGTCCGTGGAATCCTCCGGCGGGTATCGTCTGCTTGTACGAGGGGTTCTTCCTGAAGTGCGGGCTGCGCCTTCCTCTCCCCAAGCTGCTCGTCCAATACTGTCGGGCGCGGGGTTTGGCTTTCTCGCAGATCTGCCCGTCCACGATTCAAGGGATGATCGTGCTGCTGACCCTGGGGCGGGAGTGTGATGTGGAGGTGACAATTCCCATGTTCGAGGCTCTCACTCAGCAGAAGGCGAATCCTGGGATCCCGGGGACCTACTACGCTGCTTTTAAACCTGCGGCGAATATCATCGAGGTTAGCAGTTCGGGGTCTAAGGCTAGCAAGCTGTCCAAGGTCGAGGACTGGTCCTGTAGCTATTTCTACATCCGGGCTACCGAAGTGGTTGGACTCGACCCGTCGGCGAGATACACCCGGGATTGGAATTTTTCCCCGGGTATGGATTTGTAGATCGAACTGCTTCTCTTCTCTTCTGTTTTGTTTTGACTAATGTTGTTTGTTTTGCTTTCAGGTCCTCACTCTTCTAAGTTCAAGTTGCCGGACTACGAGGGTATTCTTGCTGTGTTCAGGACGGTGGGCGATAGAGATTGGAAATCGTTTACCTCGGGAAGAGTAGCAGCTGCAATGGCCGGAGGTCGGTAAATTTTTTTTTTTTTTTTTTTTTTTTTACCAATCTGACGGTTGGCGTTATTGCAGGTCGATCACGGTTTGCTAATCCGCTGTACGTGGATTCGTTTGTTGCGCCGCCTCCGCCTATTGTTGAGGTACCGGTCCGGCGAGAGTCGACACTGCAGGCTCGGGAAGGGGGGTCCGAGGCGGCTCCTTCGAAGAAGAGGGCGGCCATAACTGTGGGCGGGAGGGTTGGCAAGAAGAAGAAGAATACCGAAGTGGGAGGGTCCTCAGCTCCAGGTCGGGAGGATGTCCGGCCTGAAGAGTCGGGTCGCGTGGCCGAGGTCTCTCGCGTCCCGCTTGTTGAGGAGTCCGAGGTTCCTGATGCCGAGGTATCAGCCGGCGGTGGGGTGGAGGCAGCCCGGGCCCTGGTGGATGAAGAGGTCGTAGTTCGGGCGACGGAGGATCGCGACACGATCGTCATCGTGGAAGATGCCCGGGATCCTGCTGCCGTGCAGGGAGCTGAGGGTCGAAGTGATGATGGAGGCAGTGCTTCGGAGGGTTCTGATGCTGAGCCTAAGGACTACAGCTTCTACTTCTGTCATGAGGACATGAACAGTCAGATCATCGTGGATAGGGATGAGTGCGCAGAGCTGGCGCATGCGATGATGTTCGGGCAAAATCATCCGCACTTCCGGCCATTGGAGATGGCGGAATCCGACGCCTTTCGCGCAGCGACGCGGTCTGCAGCTCGGGTGAGGTTTTCTTATAGATATAGTTGTTAATCTATCAGAATTCGTGTATGTATTTGCTAACAGCTGGTTTTGATGCAGACGATGGCTCTTACTGCCTTTCTTGGGGAGGCCTATGAGAAGCGACTTGCCGAGAAGGACGCGTCACTTAATTATCTGAAGATGCGCCAGGAGGCCAGCGTGCAGACCCTGTCGGTTCTCCTCCTCTGGCTTGAGAAGGAGCTGAGGGACGAGAAGGCCCGATCAGCGGCCATGGAGAAGGCGGCGCAGGTGCGATCTGCCGCGGAGAGAGCTCGATCGGCTGCTTTGGAAGAGGAGCTCGGGCTGTTGAAGGGTGAATGGAAAACGCTCCGTTCCAGGGTTTAGGGGCTAGAGGGTGCTATTGACCGGGCGAAGGCGGCCGTGGCTGCGGAGAGTGAGCGGGTTACGGCAAGGTGGGAGGGGAGGAACCGGAAGTGGACCGCAAAGATGGAGAAGATCCGTGCCCATCTCGCTGGCCGTGACCGGGCTTTAGAGCCGCATCTATTGTTCAATCAGGTGGTTGGCATAAAGGCGTGCCTCAAGAGGATGGAGGCTGAGGATGGGATGTCGGTGTCGTGGTACCGGTACAAGAAGCTGGACGAGGATGAAGGGGTCTACGGCGCCCAACTGGACGAGATTGAATTTCCGGACTTGACCCCGGAAGATTTGGATATCCCTCTCGATCGTACGTCTGGCGTTCAGCTCGAGCGACTTATGCCTGTCGAGGCCCCTTCAGCTTTGAATCCTCCCCGAGGTCCTTCCGAGCCGCCAGTCGCGGACCCGGCCTCAGATGCACATGCATCGGTTACTGAAGGCGGTGTTACTGCGCCGGTGGTTTACACTGATCCGACCACCGAGGATCTGGTTCCGGGTGCTACCGTGGAAGCTGCCCGAGCTGATCCGACAGCCCAAGACTCGGTCACGGGTGCTACTGCGGCGGTTATCCAAGCTGATCCCATCGCGCTGGCCGTTGAGACCACGGTTGAGGAAGAGCAGGTCGAGCAGCCTTTTCTTGGTGAGCATGGCACCAACATGAGGATGGTGGGCTCGAACGATTTAGATGGTACCCGTGCTGACGGGGGGTGAAGACATATCGGCTGAAGTGCCTTCGCAAAAATGTTTCAGTTTTCTTCTTCATTTTTTTTGTTGTTTTTTTTTTTATTATTATTAGGCTGTTGGCCTTGATGTAAAATGCCGTACTAGGCCTCTTTTATCTGATAAATGAATTTGCCGTTTGGAGTTCCCTTGTTTCTCTTGCAAATGTTTGGTAATATAGGTCGCATACCGTATTCTTTTGTCAACATCGTGCGTGCAGGTCGTAGACCGTGCCCTTGTGTCTTTGTATCTGGTGCGAGGTATGGCTCGGCTTGAGATACTTAACGCTTGTGTATCTTTATATTTTTTTTTGTTATTGCGAGGTGTAGCTCGGCTTAAGGCACTTAAGGCTTGTGTACCTTCTTTTTTTGGTGCGAGTGGCGAGCTCGGCTTTAAGACACTTAATGCTTGTGTGTCTGGTAGAGGTGCGAGCCTTGAGCTCGGTTTTAGTACTTATAGCTTGTGTACTGTGTGATTGCGAGTATTGGAGCTCGGCTTTGGCACTTATAGTTTGTGTGCCAGGGAGTGCAAGCACTGGGGCTTGGTCCCCTTTTCTTCTCTTCGGTTTTGGAATAAGATCGTGGGCCTTATTCTTTGGGATAGGTCGTGGACCGTATTCTCTCCCCCCCTTTTCTCTTTTTTTTTTTTGGAACTTGAAAAGATTTTATTAGATTTATAGCTGAGCCCTGGTTAGGGGTTGCCTACGTACCCTTTAGTAGAAGGGATCAAGCCAATCGTAGTTCGTTTGCTTACGAAGATAGAAAGCGGAGCGGAGCCCGGGGGCCTAATAATAGAAGCGTTTTAGGTTTATCGAGTTCCAAGAGCGCGGGATTACGTCGCCGTTCATCGTGGCTAGCTCGTAGACGCCGGGCTTCACGATCTTGGAGATAAGGTAGGGGCATTTCCAATTGGCACCGAGCTTGCCTGCGTTTAGCTCAGCGGTGTTTTCGAAGACCTTGCGAAGAACCAGGTCGCCCTCGGCAAAGAACCTGCCTCGGACCTTCTTGTTGTAATACTTGGAGGCTAGCTGTTGATAGTTCTGGATCAGGAGGAGGGACTTGTCCCGTTGTTCCTCGAGAAAATCCAGCTCGCTCAACTGCACGGCGTCGTTCAGGTTGGCCTGCTGGGTGAGCATAGCGCGGCGAGGAGTGGGGAGCCCGACTTCGGATGGGGCCATCGCTTCCATACCATGAGAGAGGCTGAATGGCGTGCGACCTGTCGCCGTCCTCGGCGTTGTGCGATGGGACCAGAGAACACCATCTAGCTCGTCGGCCAAGGAGACTTTCTTGTCGTTTAGTCGTTTTTTAAGGCTGTCTAGAATGGTTTTGTTGGTGGCTTCGGCTTGTCCGTTTCCTTGTGGATATCTTGGGGTGGACTTACTCAGTCTGATCTTCCACTTTGCGCAGAAGTCTTCGAAGAAGACCGACGTGAACTGGGCACCGTTGTCGGTCACGATCTCGTAAGGCAGACCGTGCCGGCAGATGATGAACTTCCAAACGAACTTTTGGACGTCCTCCGCCGTGATCTTGGCGTAAGCTTCGGCTTCATCCCATTTGGTGAAGAAGTCGGTCATCACTAATATGAAGCGCTTTTGACGAGATTGGGGAAGAGGCCCGACTATATCCATGGCCCATCGCATGAATGGGTAGGGTGCCACCGCAGTGGTAAGGAGCTCGGTAGGGCAGTGAATGAGTGGACCGTGGCGTTGACATTTCTCGCACCGGGCCGCGAACCTTTCGCAATCCTGAAGCATTGTTGGCCAGTAGTGTCCTTGGTTTCGTATTCGCAGGGCGAGAGCCCGGCCGCTGGAGTGGTTTCTGTCGGCGCCTTCGTGCATCTCTTTCATTACGTCAATGGTTTCTTGCCCGTGGAAGCAGCTGAGCAGGGTCCCCGAGGCGCTCCATCGGAACAGATTGCCGTCCAACATCGTTTATAGGACGTATTTCTTCCTTAGCCGGCGGGTGGCCCATCGATCTGGGGGGTGGACGCCGTCTGCTATGTACAACAGTATGTCGACTCGCCAGTCTGGTAGTTCGGGCTCGGCTGGAGGTGGTGGTAGATCTTCGGGAGGCGGGATGTCCTCGTCGAGGTCTGCGATCTGGGGATTGATTAGGTAGGCCCCCTTTGGTAGCTCGATGCTAGGGAAGTCGATACTTTCAACCGGGATCACCCGTCGGTGTGCCGGGGCCGAAGTGGAGGCCAGTGCTGCGAGGGCGTCTGCGGAAGTGTTATCACCTCGGGGGATCTTCGTCAGGGTGAACTCGGAGAAATCTGTGGCTAAGCCTTGGGTCACCTTGAGGTAAGCATCCATGCGATCGTTCTTGGCCTCGTATTCCCAGCTGAATTGATTGGCGACGAGCTGGGAGTCGCAGTAGGCTCGGATTTTCTTCGCGCCGACCACCTTTGCTAGGCGCAGGCCGACAATCAGAGCTTCGTATTCGGCTTCGTTGTTTGACGCTGGGAAGGCCAGACGGAAAGACTGCTCGAGGATCTCCTTGGTCGGGGACTCGAGGCATATGCCGATGCCGGAGCCGTGTTTGGAAGCCGACCCGTCGACATGCAGGCTCCACACCTCGGGGACTTTGTCGGTCGTTAGCTCGGGTACCAATTCAACTAGGAAATCGGCCAGGACTTGAGATTTGACCGCGGTCCGCCCTCGGTATTCGATCTCATACTCATTCATCTCAACTGTCCACTTCATTATTCGGCCAGATCGGTTTGGGCTGTGGAGGATGGTTCTGAGGGGGTAGGTGCTTAGGACGGCGATCGTGTGGGATTGAAAATAAGGCCGGAGTTTTCTGGCTGCGACGACTACCGCCAGGGCGAGTTTCTCCAAAGTTGGGTACCTGCTCTCCGCGTCGTTCAGAGATTTACTGATATAAGAGATGGGCTTTTGGTCGCTCCGGTCTTCTCGTACTAGTACCCCGCTGACCGCCGATGCAGACACGGCGATATAGAGGTAGAGGGTTTCGCCTTCTTCAGGTTTGGACAGGACGGAAGGAGTGGATATGTACTCCTTTAGCTGCTGGAAGGCTCTCTAAAACTTGTCGTCCCACTCGAATCGTTTGTTAGCTCGGAGCAATTGATAGAATGGTAGACATCTGTCGGTTGAACGGAAAATAAACCGGTTAAGCGCGGCGATTCTCCCGGTGAGTCGCTGTACTTGGCGCGTACTTTCTGGGGATTTGAGGTCGGTGATGGCTCGGATATGCTTGGGGTTAGCTTAGATCCCGCGCTGGGTGATGATATATCCGAGGAATTCGCCCGACGTGACGCCGAAAGAACACTTGGCTGGGTTCAGCTTCATGTTGTATTCGTTCAACGTCCAGAAGCAGGATCGGAGATGAGTGACGTGGTCGGTCGCTACTAGGGACTTTACCAGCAGGTCGTCTATGTATACTTCCATAGTGCGGCCGATTTGATCGGTGAACATCTGATTGACGAGCCGTTGGTAGGTGGCTCCGGTATTTTTGAGTCCGAAGGGCATCACTTTATAGCAGTATATCCCTCGGTCCGTGATGAACGCGGTTTTCTCCTGGTCGTCGGGGTGCATAGGGATCTGGTTGTACCCCGAGAAGACATCCATAAAAGAGAGCAGCTCGTTCCCGGCGGTGGCTTCGACGACTTGGTAGATTCGGGGGAGGGGAAAGCTGTCTTTTGGGCACGCCTTGTTGAGGTCGATAAAATCTACGCAGACTCTCCATTTCCCGTTCTTTTTCTTGACTACTACCGGGTTGGCTAGCCAGTCCGGGTATTTGACCTCGGCGATTGAGCCGGCTGCGGTCAGCCTTTCTACCTTGTCATTGACGGCCTTTGCCCGCTCGGGGCCTAGCTTTCGCCGCTTCTGCTTGATTGGTCTGAAGGTCGGGTCCACGTTGAGCTCATTGCTGCATGTCGCCGGATTGATGCCGAGCATATCGCCGGTTGACCAGGCGAAGGTGGAGACGTTCTGCCCCAGGAACTCGACCAGTTCTTTCTTGATGCTCTCTTCAAGGTCGGTTCCGATGCCAACACAACGGGTGGGGTCGCGCGAATCGATGTTTATCTGGACGACGAGGTCCCGACCTGGGAGATCCTGGGTATTTGGCTCACCGGACTGATGCGCGTTGATGGTCAAGCAGGCCGGCGCGGCGTGACGCAGTTTATGCTCGATGGCGAAGCAGGCGCGAGAGACCCTCTGGTTGCTCCTAAGAGTATACGTCCTGGCCTGGTTGGGGAACTTGAGGCATTGATGGTACGTCGAAGTGACCGCCTTCATCGAGTGCTGCCAAGGGATTCCGAGAATGATGTTGTAGATCGGGGTGGTATCGATGACCACGAACTTGACGATTTTTGTGACCCGGCCTACGTAGACCGGTAATTCGATGGTGCTGATTCCGTTGACGGTGTCTCCAGCGAAGCCGGTTAGCGGGATGGTGTGCGGCTTGATTGCGGCTCTGTTTAGATTCATCCTAGCGAGGGTATCTTTGAAGATGAGATCGACCGAGCTGCCCGTATCGACTAGGACCCGGTTGACGTCGCAATCGGCTACACGGACTTGTACGACAAGGGGATCATTGTGGGGCTGGTGGACCCCAGCCGCGTCGACCTCGGTGAAACATATCCCCCTTTTACTTGTGTCCTGCGCATCGATCTCCGGGCCAGAGTGCCATTTCAGGGAGGCGTCGGTCTTCCTCTCATGACGCTTGATAGACCGTACTGAATCGTTACACGAGAGGAGGCCTCCCATGATCATCCCTATCAAAGTCCGCGCTGGGGGAGGCGACCTGCCCCTTTCCTGGTCTCTCGAGGGGGATCGCCGGCGACGATCGTCGTTCTGAGCGCGGTTATCAGACCTAGCCCGGCTGTCCTCGCGGCCTCGATTATCGCGCTGTTGGATTCGATCGCTGTCCCGGGCTCGCGGACGCAGCCGCTTTGGTACGTGGATTTCCCCCTTTTGGAATTGATTCAGCAGGATTTCGTGGAGTGCGCAGCATTGTGAGGTCGAATGCCCCTTTCTCTGGTAAAAGTCGCAGAAGGTCGTCCTGTCGTACTGCTCGTCTGGTCGGAGCTCTTTGTCTTTTGGCTCATCGGGACGCCGATCCTGCTGGTTGGGGTCTCGCACATACTTGTTTCATTGCAATTTTGACGCGGGGTTGGGAAGAAGAGCGGGGTCGCCCATATGGAGGATGGCGGGCGATTACTTAACGAAGAACGCGGTGGCCTGCTTTCCTTTGCTGCGTTGATACTCGTCATCGTAGTGTTGACGAGGCTCTTGATACCTTTCTTGGGGTCGCTCCTTTGGGGCTGGGACATTGTGCGAGGTGCTGTTCTTTGACTCGGCTGCCTTTTCCTCCTCGAGCTCAACGAAGAGTCCGGCGCGGTGTAAAGCGTCTTCCAACGAGCGCGGTTTATTGAGCTTCATGTCCTCCTTGAAGGCCAAATCGGCCCACAGGCCCTTCCTCAGAGCGGGGAGCGCTGACTCGTCTGTCACGTTGCTTTGTGAGGCCGTGGCTTTGAAGCGCTCTATGAAAGACCTGAGCGACTCCTTTGCTCCTTGGTTCAATGCCCAAAGGTCTGCGCTGGACGCAGACTGTCTGATGTAGATGGAGTAGTGCTCGAGGAAGGTGGTCGAAAGATCTCTGAAGCTGTCTACGGAGTGTGTCTTTAGCCGAGAGAACCATGTGAGGGCCGGGACGGTGAGGTTCTCTACGAAGAGCTGGCAGTGGGCGGCTTCACGCTCGTCGGGGGAGAAGTGGGCGCGGTCCATGGCAATGGTCAACGCCGTTAGATACTAGGCCGGGTCGGTGTTGCCCGCGTAGGGCTGGAGTTTGAGCTTTCCGAGATGCTGGAGCGGGACGGAGGCGATCCGGCGAGTGAACGGCGTGTTTTGTGTCTCTCTGAGGACGCGATCTATTTCTGGGGCCGCGCTGGTGGCCTGAAGGATTTTGGAGGACATTGCACGGAATGTTTCCTTCATGGCTTCAAATTCGGCGTCCCTGACGCGTTCCGAGTTGGATCGTTGAAGGTGAGCTTCATCACCCGGGGAGCTGCCTGTTGCCGGGACGAAACGTCCGCCCGGACCTTCGGACCCTGACGGCGAGTCACCGAATAGATTTCTTTGGATGCGCGGGGTATCTCCTCAGGAGGCTTGTTCTCTGAGGTGGACGCCGGGGGATCCGGTGTTGCCTGACCGGTCGCGGGAGGTTGCTAGTGTGGCAAACCGTTGATCGGTAGCTCGCGTAAGCTCGTCTATTCTGGCGAGTAGGGTCTGCATTATGGCGGACAGAGTGGGCTGGTATTCCGACTGCCCAACCGGCGTTCGGGGCGTGTTTTGGGTGGCGGAGCCATCAAGAGGAGTGGGCGCCGGAGTCGGGGGTGGAGCTCCGAGGGACTGCTCTTGAGGGATTGGTTGGTCGGTCGTCGCCTGAGCTGATGGTGGGGCGGCCGCTGTTGCTTGAGTCGACGGCGAGGCCGTTGTTTGGGCCGGGGTCTCTTGCTCCGATAATACTCCTGGAGGTGGGATCGCCATTGCTGTTGCGGCTGATGTCGTGGTTGAACTGCTCCTTGCGTATAGAAAAATCTCTAAATTCCCACTCCTTCTAGCGCCAATTGTTAATCCAGAGGATCATTGAAGTTGTTTAGAGATTGATTAGGGAGTGGAGAGGCGAGATTTCCGTTAAATAGAGCGAGTTAACCAAAACTTATAGCAGGCCGGGTATTATGATGAACAGGTCGGGGACCGTATTCTTTGTATTAATGATGAGAAGAGACGAACGATTTAGATTTACGAACTAATTCCGACGGGAATCCAGTTCGGCGTTCTAAATGTCGCTACCTTGTTACAAATGAGAGAGATCGGGCCTATTTTGTCGAGAATGAGATCCCCCTCCTTCGTACATACTAAGGGATATATATAGTGGGAGTTGACCTTCTACTTCTCGGGATTCCGGGGCCACGTGGCACCTTCAGCCTGTTTCGCGGGTAAGGTGCTCTAGGAGGCGTGCCCCAGTTTTCAAGGCGAGAGGTCATGATGAGCTCGGCGCCATACTTTTGTAAGATAGCATACTGTTCGGCCAACTTCCCTCCACGTGTCTTTTCCTCCTTTGCTTACTCTGTAGGGTTGGTGGGACGTCAAGTTGAAACCGTACCACTACTCGGATAGTGTACTGTTTGACCAACTTCCACGTGTCTTCTTTCCTTTCGACATCCCTGTTTTGGCGAAGTGTCAGCGCGGTCCCGGGGTTCTCCTCTGAGAGCTCGAGAGTTTCAGATGGATGTCAGCGCGGGGTCCCAGGTCGGTGTTCCCCTGGTCAAAGGTTGACTCCATGCTGACCGAATCGAGGAGACTTTTTACTAAGATGGGCCTAACTAATTGGGGGTGCTAGGCCCACCTCCAACAGTTTGGTAAACTATCCAACAAGAATTGCGATTTTGTTTTTCAAAATGTTAAGCACATAGTTATTTTTACAACAAATGTCAAGAACATTGAAGTTTCCTTATGTTTTCATCATTAAAAGTATATATAACTATATAGTCTATATTTGATCAAAAATCATATATATATATAACTGTTTAGGAGATTTTTCGTCATTTCGGAGGCAAATCTTTTACAAAGCGAGAAATGACGTCAAGGTGTGTTTTCTGAAAGTTCTTTGACGCCCACGTCAGAAAACGGTAAAGAAAGACCACATAGTGACAAATCGGAGAAAGAAAACAGTGTTCGGAAAACGGAGTGAGGAATAATGCCGATTGGGTCCCAAAGAAATAATGGATCCGCAATGGGCTTTAAGTAGTGGACTTTTTAAAGTGAAAGAGACAAAATATAAGAGTTTGGGTGGAATAACTCCACGGTCTAGGAGAAACCGTGAAAATGATTAGAGAATGGCCAGAAAGAAATGAGAGCTAAGTGTTTAGAAGTCTCAAGCACGATATAACTCAACAGACGATAAGAAATATGAGAAGATTGTGAACCCCTTTTTCGTTGGAGAAAGAGAAGTATTTATAGAGTTTTACTTGACCCGGGTTAGCATACCAGGTCAGATCCCTAGTCATCGGGTTATTAGGTCGGGTTTCAGATCCGTTGAATGGGTCGCGTACCCAGTACTCGTCTGACTTCTCACCTACTTTCCTTGGCCGTATTCGCCAATTGCTAGACCTAGCCTCTTCTACGTCGCTATCTCTCTCAGCTCAGATGCGGTATGGACGTCTCCCATACCGTCGCTCTTCCATATGCTCCGCGTGTTGTCACTTTCACCTATTAGAGGTAAGCAGAAGGAAAAAAAGGACAAGAGAAATGAGCAAATGAGACCCATAATCCAACTCTCTATACCACTCTCAACTACAACTTATCTCTATACTCAAACACTTGTCTTTTTTTTGTTCTTGTTCTTGTAAATCGCTCTTGAGAATCGAAATACTAAACCAATTTACTCTGCAAAAACCCTGTCCAAATCGCTCTTAGATCCTGTATGTTCTCATCAAACAACTAACTTACTGTTTATTGCTCCATAGTCTCTCAGTTCTTCTTTTTTTAAAATAAATTAAAGTCTCTGGTTTATTCTTATTTACAAATTTTGATCGTTGTATTTCCAACTACAACACATATATAAAAGATTTTCCAAATATAAAAAAGGGAAGTGTATATTCATGAAATTACATAACCTTCTCTAATACATGAACTAAGAAAAAGTATGGAACTATATGAAAATACGACTTATGCACATTTATGTTTGGTGGATAATGGACCATATATGGGCCTCAAGAATTTCTTTTTGACATAGTAAATGGGCCTTTTACGCGTTTATGATGTGTAGAAGTTATAAAAAAAAAATTGTGAAGCCAGACTCTTCCACATCGATACATCATCATTTAAAATCAAATTAAAATTTAATCCGCGTTAATTATAGCACGGAGTAATTTAAAAAAAAAATTATTTTTAAAATTTAATAAAATTGTCTTTATTTAAATTTTACAATATAACTAACTAATGATTATAGATTAAACTGTCAATTTATAATAATTTATCTATTTAATCCGTTTTGCAGTAAACTAAAATATTATTCAGGCTAACCCACAAAAAATTATAATATTGAAAACATAACTCTAATATGCACCGTTAAATGATTCTAGTTTTTGTGGTTAGTCTACGAACTCTTAAAAAAAAGTTTTTTGTGTCTAACTTTTTTATAAAATTAGTAGAATATTTTTCAACTTTTGTTTTGATATATATTCAAATAAAAGATAATAAATTATAGTAAAAATATATCAAGATTTTGAATAGATTTTTTTCTTTGAATATATATGAATTGATTATTATTTTAAAATATAAATTATTAAAAATAATTAAGAAATTAAATAATAAATAAGCTCTTTAATGCAAAATATATATTTTTCATATTCTAATCAATAATTTTAAAAGACTATTATAACATTTCCTATTTCAATTATTCTTTGTTATTTGTAATGACATTTCATGTAATAACTTACAAAACAAAATTCATTTTTAAAAATGTCTTCTTAAATAATATTATAGAGATGAAAATTTAACATGTATCCAACTATTAACTGCTTATAAAAATCATTTAATTTGAATTTAACAATTTTAAGAATTATCTAAGCATAAACATGAAATACATGAAATTCAAATCTAATTTACAAACATCATAAACGCGTAAATATTAAATAATACGATATGTCAAATGCATCTTCTCATTTTTTCGTGTAATTTAATCATTATTTTCAAATTAACGAAGATAAATCATTCTCAATGCAAATGAAGAAGAAGAAAAAGAAAGTTTTGAGACCAAAAATGAAAACAATATGGTGAAAAAATTTCAAGCAACTAAAGAAGAAAAACTAAACCTAGATAACCATAAGATTCAAATGAGCAATTAATATTCAATAAACAATCGAAATATAACAAATTATCAAAACAGAGAAAAAGATGACAAAATCATAGAAAAAAAACGAAAACAAAGATATATACAATAGTTTAAAACTTTGGAAAAAGAGACGAAATTAATTAAAGATATGCGAAAACAAATACTCAAAATAGTAAATTGTGAAAATTAAAAATTATTGCAACATTGAGATTTGAATGATTGAGAGAAGTGTGAAGAACAAGTACATAAGAGATTACTAGAGTCATCGAAGATAAAAAGAAGATGAAAGCAAAGATCGATGGTCAAATTGAAAATCTATAAACATATTATTTACAACATATAATAAAACAAGACCCGCGTTACACGCGGATTCTCTCCTAGTATATAAAAGATGAATGAAACTCTCCAATGGTTAAACCTAGTCCTCCGAAAAAGTCTATTTTGCTAAGTAAAAAAGCTCCCAGGCACGAGTTCCGAAGATTACCAAAATAATATGAGATCCACTTTTTTCGATTCCTATCTACTTTTCTTAACTTAAAATAGTAAGCTTTCCCGCCAGCTCCACCGCATATGACCGGATTTTCACAGGGTTCCACCCCCTACTCCATGTCGGAGGGTCCTTTCCTCTCCGGTGCAAGGCTAGCTTCTCCCTTGAACTCTAAGGTTAGATGGCTCTAGCTCCACCATGCATCTAAGTCCTCTCTGTCGATGCTAAGAAACAAGAAAAAGTCAAATCTTAACCCGACCAGGAGAGTTTGAACTTACCCCTCCTCCTGAGAATAGTTCTCGATTTGGATTTCCTCATATTCAGGGATATGAAAAGCTCTTGTAAGTGACTGGATCATGAATCAAAAGATTGCCCCGAGCTGAGGGAAACAACCCAGACCTCAGATGGTCAGAAAGCTTGTATCTCTGCCTCGAAAAGAGAAGTATCATCTTCTCAAAGAGACCCAGTTAAAGGAAGAGAAATTCCTCCCCCGAGGTACTCTCAAAATCCGATGAGAGCTTATTCCCAATCTAAAGAAAGGACAGGCTCTGAATTGTCGAGCCATTTTGGAAGTGGGAAGGATATAGCAACCTTTTGCTCTGACTCCCTCCATTCTAAGGAGCATAGCCGAAGAAACCCCTCCACCTCTGACCAGAGAAGATCGTTTAACTCTTCTTATTCCAGATCTTCACACCAGATTACATCTAGAAATCAGACAAGAGCTCCTTCCAAACCTGTCTGGATGGAAAAGAAAAGACTTAGAGAGCTTCCTAAAGCCACACTCTCCTCAATTGAAGGCTCTGAATCTTCAAGATCGAAAATACCCCATCTGGACAGTGGTTTCACTCCAAAAAAAATCCCACAAGAGCTTCCTCAAGAAGCAATGCAAGTAGCTCTTGGGGAATTGAGAGAGGTTATGATACAATACTCTACTTGTGTTGACCCCTGTGAAAGTGCTGCTAGAAAAAAGCGTATAAGATTGGCTGAAGAACAAGGACAATTCGAAGAAACAGCTGCTCAGATGGTCAGATCTTCGCATTCTGCTAAGGAAGTAGAGGTTTCTTCTGGGAACATATCTTTAGAAAGAATCCCTGCAACCCAGAGGTTAAGTCTGATGGAAACATGCAATACTAGTGCAAATAATGCACATGATAGAATCCCTGTAAGACAAAGATTAGGCCCTAGTATGGCAGCAATGCCATAACCTCAGGGGGAAAGTTCCCAACTCCATCTTCCCGTAGCCAAAAGAAAACCAGGACGCCCTCATGGTAAAAAAGGTAAGTCACTCAGCAGCTTTATTGACAGGAATAGGCTCAAAAAAAAAGGAAAGTGGCTAAAATTCAAGCATCACCTAGGAAAGTGCAGAGTTATGGCCGTCAGAGGACAGGAGAGAGTTCACGTAGTTTAATTCAACCCTCCAAACCTGGCCCAAGTGAAGACAAAACCAGGATCCATCCTACGAAAATCCCTGGAGAGCCTAAATTGATTCCAAAAATGAAGAAGAAGCAAGCGGATTTTCAGAATCCATATTCTCCTCTTCCTTAAAGATAGTATGCTGGAACTGTCAAGGGTTAAGGAATCCCTGGACAGTTCGTCGTCTCCAAGAAATCCGTCGTCGTGCCGATCCAGATTTAATCTTCCTTTCGGAGACTAAAAATCCTGATAGCTTTGTCCTAGAAAAAGTGGAAAGCTCAGGCTACTCAAATCATACCATAGTCTCCCCTCACGACAGAGTAGGAGGAGGCCTGTTACTCCTCTGGAAACAAGAGATCATGGTAGAAGTGATATCAACATGTTTTAATTTCTTTGATACTAAAATTACGTTTGAAGGCAAAGCGTTTTATTCGACGTTTGTGTATGGAGATCCAGATAAGAAAAAAAGAAAACTACAATGGGATTACCTGATAGATCTAGCAGCGTAGAGAGATGCACCTTGGTTCCTTTCAGGAGATTTCAACGATATAATTGACAACACCGAGAAGGAAGGTGGACCAGCTAGACCTGAAGGTTCCTTTGGAGACTTTCGAACCTTCCTTTCTGAAGGAGATTTATATGATTTGCAGCTTACTGGAAATCCCCTTTCGTGGAGAGGTAACATGAGCAATTTCACCGTGAAAAGCTGACTTGATAGGGCAATCTCAAATAGCAAGTGGGCTGAGGAGTTTCCCTCCAGTATGTGTGAGTATCTGAGATTTGAAGGATCAGACCATAGACCAATAATCACATTCTTTGATCCATCAGTCAAGAAAAAGAGGGGAAGCTTCAGATACGATAGAAGACTTAAAGACAATGAAGAAGTCAATAGTTTAATTGAACAGACTTGGGAAGAGGAAACCCAGCTCAAAGTGAAGGGAAAAATAGATAAGTGTCGAAAAGCAATCATCACCTGGAATCGGCAGCAGCAAAGTAACAGTAAAAGGCTTATTGAAGAGTTAAAACAAGAGCTTGATGACGCAATGACTAACCCTATTCCAAATGAAGAGCACCTACAAAAGGTCAATGAACAGCTGAATCTAGCTTATAAAAAAGAAGAAGAGTTCTGGAAACAGCGTAGCCGTCAACTTTGGCTAAACCTAGGAGATAAGAACACTAGATTCTTTCATGCCTCTACTCGCAAAAGGAAAGCTCTGAATAAGTTCTCTTTAATCGTGAATGAAAGAGGTCAACCTGTTTTTAAAGAAGACCAAATCGTCAAGGTCATAACCAGCTACTTCAAAGATCTGTTCTCCTCTCAAGATCATTCGCACCTGAATATGGAAGAGATATTTAACTTTGCTATTAAACCTCTTGTCTCAGATTCCATAAACCAGAAACTTATAGAGTTACCTTTAGGTCAAGAGATCAAGGATACGATGTTCTCCATCCATGCTGATAAAGCTCCTGGACAAGATGGTTTTTCAGCTAGCTTTTTCCAATCTAATTGGAATGTAGTGGGGCAGGACATAGTGAAGGAGGTCCAGGAAATCTTCCAGACTGGTATTATACCAAGATCTATTAATGAAACACATATCAGGTTAATCCCAAAGACCTCAAGCCCAAAGAAAGTGGCTGATTACCGTCCAATAGCTCTTTGTAATGTATATTACAAAGTCATATCGAAGCTCTTATCCCGAAGACTCCAACCGATATTGGATTCCTTAATCTCTGAAAACCAGTCTGCATTTGTACCAAAAAAGCCATATCAGAAAATGTGTTGATAACTCATGAAGTGCTGCACTTCCTAAAGACCTCTAAAGTAGAAGAAAATTGTGCAATGGCCATCAAGACAGGCATGAGCAAGGCTTATGACAGGTTGGAGTGGGAATTCATAAGAACAGTTTTGGAAAAACTAGGTTTCCATGAGCGCTGGATCAACTGGATCATGCAATGTGTTAAGACTGTATCATTCTCCTTCCTAATCAATGGATCTCCTAAAGGATATGTAAAACCACAAAGAGGTATTAGGCAGGGAGATCCATTATCACCTTACATTTTTATTCTTTGCAGCGAAGTGCTTTCTGGCCTATGCTCTAGAGCTCAAGAAGAAGGGAAGCTTCAGGGCACCAGAGTTGCAAGAGGCAGTCCACAGGTCAATCATTTTCTATTCGTTGATGATACCATGTTTTCTGCAAAACGAATATCAAAAACTGCTTGAAATTGAAGGATATTCTGGCTAAATATGCTGCGGTTTCGGGACATATATAAATAAGCAGAAATCATCCATCTCCTTTTCCCGAAAGACCCCTTAGACAAAAAAGTTTCAGATGAAGCAAATTTTACAGATTGATAAAGAAGGAGGAGTTGGTAAATATCTAGGGCTACCTGAGCATTTTGGAAGAAAGAATAAAGATCTCTTCACGGCTATTGTTGATCGCATCCGACAAAGAGCTGCAAGCTGGTCTTCAAAGTTTCTGTCAGGAGCAGGGAAGATGATCATGCTGAGGAGTGTGCTAGCTTCCATGCCGACCTATGCTATGTCTTGCTTTAAATTACCCCAATCTATCTGCAACCGCATCCAATCCGCCCTCACAAGATTCTGGTGGGATGTCTCACCTGAAAAGAAAAAAAATGTGTTGGGTTGCTTGGGAGAAAATGGCAAAATCTAAAAATCTAGGAGGCCTCAGATTCAAAGATATAAACAGATTCAATGATGCATTGTTAGCTAAGCTTAGCTGGAGACTTCTCCTTCCTGGAAAGCTCAACCATTGTTTCTGCTTATCACGGTTGGAGAAGTATTCTGATTGGAAGAGAACTACTCCTAAAGCACATGGGCTGGATAATTGGAAATGGCAAATCGATAAACATCTGGAATGATCCATGGCTCTCATGCTCTGAGCAACTCCGACCTTTTGGCCCTCCAACGGAAGCATCTCAACACCTAAAAGTCACAGATTTATTCAGGGAGCAAACATCAGATTGGGATACTGAGAAATTAGACCTCCTCCTCCCCCAGTATAAAGAGAAAATCCTTATCTTGAAACCAAGCCTTTTGGGAGCACCAGACAAATTGAGATGGCTCAAACACCCTTCGGGAGAGTACTCCACGAGTTCAGGCTACTACGCTGCTGCAGAAGAACAAGAATCAAATCAAGATATGAATCCCTTACAAGCAGTTGACTGGAATAAAATGGTGTGGAAAATAAAAATTTCCCCAAAAATCAAGGTTTTTCTCTGGAAATCTATTCAGGGTGCGATCCCTGTTGGGGCTCAACTAGCATCACGCCATATTGCAGTATATCCCAAATGCACGCGGTGTGATGAACCTGAGACGATTCTTCATCTCCTCTTCCACTGTAGATATGCATAAGAAGTCTGGAGAAAGTCCCCCTTTGCCACATAATTTAACTCCTCTCTGGTAACAGATGTTTACGCTGGAATAGTGGAAACAAGGGATCAATTTACTCTCCCTCCAACTGGCCTCGACAAAGGCAATCTCTTCCCTTGGATCTGCTGGGCCATTTGGATAGCTCGAAACCAGAAGATTTTCTCCAATCGAATCCTCACGGTAGAGGATACAATTCTCCGAGCAGTGATAAGTGCTAGAGAATGGAATCAAGCTCAACAAAAGAATGATACGGTCCCCTTACCATTTACGCCTGTCTCATTTCCTTCCTCATCACCGACGGATTGCATGACGGTCTGCTGTACGGATGCTGCGTGGAGAGCGGAGTCGGGCCAGGCTGGTTTCGGATGGACCTTCACGAAAGGACCAAGTTTCACCTCTCGTCACTCCGACGCAGCAAATTTCATAATTTCGCCGTTAATGGCTGAAACATCAGCGGTTCGTTTTGCGCTATTCAGCGCGAAGAACCTGGGTATCAGATCTCTGATCATCCAATCTGATTCATTAAATCTCGTCCGAGCAATCAAGGCGGGAAATTCCATTTCAGAGATTCATGGGATATTGATCAACATTTCTCATTGTTCTCTTGAGTTTGTTGTAACTGAGTTCAAGTATATCTCTAGAGCGGCTAACTTTTTGGCTGACTCTATTGCCAAACAGGCTCTTAGAGACATGGTTGAAACTCTTGTTTAAGTTTAATATAAGAAAGGTTGCACACAAAAAAACTCTCCAATGGTTGACACCTCATAATTTAAAAACAAATAAAAATTTGACATGTGTTCAACTATTAATTACATATGAAATTATTTAATTTGTACTTAACTATTTCAAAAATTATTAAAACATAAACATAAATAATTGAAATTCGAATTTAATTTTAAAATATCATTAATGTATAAATATTATATAATACATGATTTTAAAATGAGTTTTTATATTTTTGTGATTCAAACATCATTTTCGAACTAATGAAGTTGATTCAATCTCAATGCAAGTGAACAAAAAACAAATTATGAAAGCAAACATGATAATAGCTTAAGAAAGTTTCAAACAATTAAATAATAAAAATCATATTATAAAATCATAAGGTACAAAAGAATATTCAATAAAAAATCGAACATATAACAATTTATCAAGAATGAAAAAAGAACAAAAAACATAAAAACGAAAACAAAATAAATACATAAATTTAAAGGCTTAGAAAAGGGAAATAGAATAATGAAAGATATGTCAAAACAAAAACTTGAAATGGTAAATTGAGAAAGTAAAAAAGTATGAACAACACGTAAATATTCGAGTTGACAAAAAAAGTAAATATTCGGAAAAAATGGATGGAAGAAATTGAAAAAAAAATATATATATAATTTCATAACATAAGACACAAAAGAATATTGATAGTCGATTTGAATATATAAAAACATATTATTTACAATACAAAATATAATAAAACTCGCGCATAGCTGGCGCGGATTCTCTCCTAGTAATAATAATAATCAATGTGTAGAAAATGATTTGATACGAGTCATGTAACGGCGTTCTGGACTACGCTGGTCGGTGGTTGGAGGTCACGAAGATTTTACTGAAGTTCCCTCCAAAACTGAAGTTATTTCTATGGAGAATATATATTGAAAGGAGCTCTACTTGTGGGAGAAAATTTACTCAAGCGCATAATCGTTACAAATTAAAACTAATTAAATTATAATCCATAATTATAAATGTAATCTGTTTATGAATATGTGGAAACAAAATGTTATCATCAATATGATCGATATTTTAGAATATTAATTTAATAACAAAAAAACTAATTGCATTGCATAATTTCATATCAATTTTTTTTTTGTTAATAACTTAACTACCTAGAACGATTCGGAGATCAAAACTGGAGATACCAAGTTTACATAAGTGATATCATGAGAGTAGACGCGAGCACTCCGTGCTAGCTCGTCCGCATTTGTGTTGTTTGCGCGTGTGATAATTGAAATAGAAAAAAAAATAAAAACTTCTTTACTCTTCACGAATTTTTCAGGTGTAATGTAATAAAAAAAATATTGCTTAAAACAAAAATGTAAGTTTTGGGCAATAAAAAAAACTATGTCATAAGAGAAAAAGATGAAAAGAATGTAATTTTTGGAAACTTGGCTGATTGACAACAGGTATGTTCGGTACATGACAAATTGAAACATGTTAAATTGGCAGGGAACTTACATTTTATATTATGTAGTAGAAAATATCAAGAGCTATTGGAATACATGAAATATAAGAATCATAATCGTAAATTTGATAAATGTGTTGCTGCGAAACAGTTAAAACTGAATTTGCTTATGACAATGTTTTGTGATGTCCTTTGTTTTGGTTTAAGATGATACAAAATTTTGGATTCAGGGTGATTTTAATCACGTTTTCAAATGGGCAAAAGAAGTTAAGATGGAAGAGTTTGATGTTCTTGTGGAAAAACAAGATATGTTTACTGAAAACTTGAGAGAAAACATAAATTCAGAGTAGAATTTGATAGATAAAGTAGAAAAGCTTGTGGAGAAGACAAAGAAGATCGAGCATGAATTAAAAGATCTCAAGGCAAAAGCAAAGAAAATTGCAATATGTGCTGGTTGGATGTGTGTATTATCGAGTGTTTTATTTAGGAACTTGTATGTGTCTTTTGTTTTACACATATCTTGTTTTTCTGCAAAAACATCAAAGTCTTCCATCTTAGCTTCTTTTGTCTATTTGTTAAAGTGCTTCTCACACAAAACTAATTTTGTAAAACAAAAGACACATACAAGTTTGAAAACGTGATTCCGGTTTCCTACTCTAAACACTCGATCATACATACATCCAACCAGCATAAAGTACAATTATTCTTTAAGGGTAACTATATAAAAATTCGATATTAACACACACAAAAACTATAAAAGACCATATATTATCAGTGATAAATATCAAATATTAATAGTCTGTAAATTACAGCTAACAAAACCACCCCCATTTAACTCGGTCTTCTTTATATATAGTAGTCTTAATAATATAAGTCGATATATACATACATATATACGTATAAATATATTTTTCCTTTCCTATAGATTGTAAATTCAATTTATAAACCACACAATAATAAAAAGTTATCCGTAACTAGCATAGAAAATTATCTTCCCTTTTTCGACCATGGTACATGCCCAAATACCAATGCCCTCGACCTAAAAAAAATCTTCATAATCCAGAAGAGAAGAAGAAATATATAAAACCAAAAAGTTCCTTAGATTCAACCTTCTCTATTCTCTAATTTGCATCCACAGATCAAAAAGGTGTGACCTTCCATGTCCAAAAATCCAAATCTTTAGGGTAACAAAAAAAAAAAAAACATTTGCTTTTGCTTCGATACTTATATGTCACATACATGATGTGTTTTCCACTTTATAATTCTTTTTTTTGGTTTTTTTTTTTGCATTATCGTTTGGTTCCTCTTCCGTGACCTAGCCTTTGATTCCGCCATGCCTGTTTCCATGTGTCTCCTAACAAGTTTATTGTGTTACTTGACCTTAGAGTAAAAATTAGATCTTTATGCGAAAAGATTGGTTTTTTTTGTTGTTGTTGTGCATTTTAACATTTTTTGGGCACCTGGGTTTGATTGGTCATGTTATTGAATCTTCAAATTGGTATAATTTTCTCTTCTGTTTCTTTGATCTATGGACCCACCTTTATATTGGGTTTTATCAATTACTTCTTCGTAATGCAGGGTTTAGATCAATTTTTGATTTTTTTTCTTTCTTGTAAGAACCTTTGTGGGTTCTTAAGATCTTATCCTCTAGCTGAATTAGTAGATTAACAATTCTGAAGAATTAATGTTGCTTTCGTAGGTCTGAAAACAAAATCTTACCTTTTAACAAATTTCTAATGGTTAATTCATATCGATTAGGAAAACCAGTTGATATGGGTTCTATGTTGTTTACTTGTACATTGTTTTTTTCCCCTCAGAATGTGTGATTTTTATCAAATATTAGATATTCTGATTTGTATCACTTCCATTCTGAAGAATAAATGTTTATGTGGGTCTGAAAAAATCTTACAACTTTACGAAATTTCTAATGGTTAATGTCGAATTTTTGATTCATATCGATTTAGAAAAGCAATTGATATGGGTTTCTGTTGGTTATTTTCTACATTGATTTTTGTTTATATTTCCTCTTCTTATGCAGAATGTGTTAATTTATCAAATCCTGGGTTTAAAGAAGTGAATTATCTTAAGTGGTGGTTATGGAAGTTATATCTTGTTCGAGTTCACAACGCGTTGAGCAAGTCGAAACTCCTGGTGGTATTGTAATGGATGAGTTGCTACTTGACGTCGATGTTGAGGAGGCAACAGGTAGTGAGTTGTTGTTGTTGAAGCCTGAGCCGGATGATTTAAACGCAGAGAAGCATCGTACCGATTTAGTTATGGATATGGAAGAAACCGAACCACTAGGTAATAATGGCGAAAGAGAGTCATCTCCTTCTGAGCCTAAATGGCTGCAACAAGATGAACCTATAGCTTTGTGGGTGAAGGTAATAACTCTTAATATCTCTCAGAATTTGGAATCTAATATTCATGTGGTTAATTTTTGCGTCCTGTGTTATAGTGGAGAGGGAAATGGCAAGCTGGAATCAGATGCGCGAGAGCGGACTGGCCGTTAACAACTTTGAGAGGGAAACCGACTCATGATAGGAAAAAGTATTTTGTGATATTTTTTCCGCATACAAAGAACTACTCGTGGGCGGATATGCAGCTTGTTCGACCCATCAATGAGTTCCCTGATCCTATTGCATATAAGTCACACAAAATCGGACTTAAAATGGTTAAAGATTTAACTGTTGCTCGACGCAACATTATGCGGAAGCTTACAGTTGGGATGTTCAATATAGTTGACCAATTTCACTCTGAGGTATAAGCTTAAGACTAAGTATTAATTGGACATCCAAAGCATTGGATTGCATTTAGTTTCATCTCTTTCAATGTTGCAGGTTGTAGGTGAAGCAGCTAAGGATATAATAATGTGGAAAGAGTTTGCAATGGAGGCTTCTCGAAGCACAAGTTATCAAGATCTTGGAAGAATGCTTGTGAAGCTTCAGAGTGTAAGCTCTCGTTGCTGTTAAGTTTAGAGAATTTTGTTTGTTCGATTCTCCTGTAATCATGTCTCGGCTTTGTGTCATGTTGTTCAGATGGTTTTGCAACGATACATGGATCCAAACTGGCTCGAAAACTCATTTCCTTCATGGGTACAGAAATGTAATGATGCAGTGAATGCTGAGAGTATTGAATTGCTGAATGAGGTAATGGCTTCACCCGAGGCCGGTAGTGTCAATTGTTCGGACATTTTTTTCTTAACGAAGTCCACTTTATCTGGTTGTGTGTAGGAATTTGATAATTGTATCCAATGGAACGAAGTCAAATCAAGTTCTGATTCTCAGATGCAACTAATGGTGTTGTCAGAATGGAAAACGTGGAAGCATGACATCACAAAATGGTTCTCGATATCTCGGTGTAGTGTTGGAGAAATAGCGCATCAGAGTAGTAAAAGCGTCTTTAACTCAGATGTCCAGGCGAGCCGTAAAAGACCAAAACTTGAGATTCGACGTGCAGAGACAACAAATGCATCACAGATGGAATCTAACGTTTCGCCACAAGGATTGACTGCAATTGACTCAGAGTTTTTTAGTTGCCGAGACAACACAAATACTCCTGTGGTGATGAAAGATGAAAATGCGATAATGAATACACCAGAGAATGGTTTGGACCTATGGGACGGCATTGTTGTTGAAGCGTGCGGTTCACAGCTCGTGAAAACAAAAGAGGCGAATGAATTGTCTCACCCACAAGTCCCAAACATAAACGAATCAGTTGTGAAGAAACCATTTGGTTTGGTAAATAAGAGTCAGCAATGCATAGCTTTCATTGAATCAAAAGGAAGACAATGTGTGAGGTGGGCGAATGAAGGTGATATTTATTGTTGTGTGCATTTAGCTTCTCGTTTCACCACCAAATCTACAAAGAATGAGGGATCTCCTGCGGCTGAAACACCAATGTGCGGAGGAGTTACTGTTCTTGGTACCAAATGCAAGCACAGATCTCTACCTGGATTGCTGTATTGTAAGAAACACCGTCCTCACACAGGGATGGAGAAACCTGTTGATTCCTCATCTCATCTGGTTAAAAGAAAGGTAGCAGAAATTATGTCAACCTTAGAAACAACTCAATGTCAAGATTTAGTGCCTTTTGGAGAAATAGAGGGAAGTGTGCCCAATGGAACCACGAGCTTCACTGAGATGCTTGAACATTGTAGCAATGAGGATAACTTGTGTGTCGGTTCTTGCTCAGAAAACAACTATGTTCCTTGCAATGAATTCTCGACAAAGCACATGTTATACTGCGAACAGCACCTTCCTAACTGGCTCAAGCGTGCGAGGAATGGAAAGAGTCGGATAATATCTAAAGAAGTGTTTGTAGATCTTCTGAGGGGTTGTTCATCGCGCGAGGAAAAATTGCCTCTGCATCAAGCCTGTGATATTTTCTACAAGCTTTTCAGAAGTCTTTTATCTTTAAGAAACTCGGTCCCAATGGACCAACAGCTTGAGTGGGCGATATCAGAAGCTTCAAGAGACGCTGACGCTGGAGTTGGGGGTTTCTTGATGAAGTTAGTTTCCCATGAAAAGGAGAGATTGGCAAGGATATGGGGTTTCAGTGCTGGTGCTGATGAAGAAGATGCATCAATGTCAGAATCTCCTAATCGACTGCTTGCCATCACCAATGCTTGTGATGATAATGGAGAAGAAACCAGAGACGAAGAGAAATGGTCGTTTGGTGGATTTGCCTGTGCTATTTGTTTAGATTCTTTTGTGAACAGAAAACTTTTGGAAACTCATGTGGAGGAGAGACACCACGTGCAGTTTGCGGAAAAGTGCATGCTTCTTCAGTGTATTCCCTGTGGCAGCCATTTTGGAGATAAAGAACAATTGCTGGTACATGTTCAAGCTGTGCATCCTGAATGCAAGATGCTAACAGATGCTCCTGAGTGCAAATTGACTAATAATGAGTCTTCTCAAATTGTTGTGAGCCAAAACAAAGAGAGTACAAGCGGCGTACATAAATATGTTTGCAAGTTCTGTGGGCTGAAATTCAATTTATTACCCGACCTTGGCCGTCACCATCAGGCAGAGCACATGGGACCGAATCTAGTTGGCTCTCGAAGTCCTAAGAAAGGGTTAAGGTTTAATACCTACAGGATGAAGTCTGGTAGGCTTAGCCGTCCAAATAAATTCAAGAAAAGTCTTGGAGCAGTCTCGTATAGGATTAGAAACCGGGCTGGTGTAAATATGAAGAGGAGGATGCAAGGTTCTAAATCACTCGGCACGGAAGAAAAAACTGGATTATCGCCGCCTCCGAGTGATAGCAGAAATTTTGATAGATCAACAGATGCTCATTGCTCTGTAGTTTCGAAAATATTGTTCTCAAAGATTCAGAAAGTGAAACATCGCCCTAATAACCTCGATATCCTGTCTGCTGCTCGTTCAGCTTGCTGTAGGCTGAGCCTTGAGACCTCGTTGGAGGCTAAATTTGGGATTTTGCCTGAGCGGATATATCTCAAGGCAGCAAAACTCTGTGGTGAGCATGGTGTACAAGTGCTATGGCATCAGGAAGGATACATATGCTCTAACGGATGTAAGCCTTTTAAAGACCCAAATCTTCTCTGTCCCTTGATCCCGCGACAAGACAATGATCGATTTCGGATATCTATGGATGCCGGAGAACCTTCTATTTCCGCGTTGGAAGTGGATGAGTGTCATTGTATCATGGAGGCTCATCATTTCAGTAAAAGACCGTTTGGAAAGACCGCGGTTTTGTGCAAAGACATAAGCTTTGGTAAGGAACCAGTTCCAATATGCTGTGTCGTGGATGGTGATCACTTGAATTCCGCTGAGAGGCCTTGGGAAAGTTTCACTTATGTTACACAATCAATACATAGTCCGTCAGTGGATCTTGCAAAGGAGGTATCTTACTTGTTCTAGCTCCTCGTATCCTTGAAACAGTATTGTGACCTCATGTTGTAACCTTGTTTTTTTTGTCCGCTGTTTATGATGCAGAACCTGCAACTCAGGTGTGGCTGTCGTGGTTCAGTATGCTCGCCTGTAACTTGTGATCACGTGTACCTTTTCAGTAACGATTTCGAGGAAGCTAGAGACATATACGGAAAATCGATGAGGTGTAGATTCCCATATGATGACAAAGAACGGATCATCTTGGAGGTAATTTTTGGTTGCTTCTCTATTAAAGTGAAGATTGTTGTGGTAATTTAGATCTTATTATTTGAGGAGATAGTCGCTGATCCTTTTTTAATTCGGGTTAAAATGTGAAAATGTTGCAGGAGGGTTATCCTGTTTATGAATGCAATGGACTCTGTGGATGCTCTAGAACATGTCAGAATCGGGTTTTGCAGAATGGAATTCGCACGAAACTTGAAGTTTTCAGAACAGAAAGCAAGGTGTGATTCTTTTTGAGCCATCATCTTTTTATCTATCTGTCTTGCTTCAATTCCAATAACCATGACTGATTGATCGGCAGGGATGGGGATTACGAGCTTGTGAGCATATACTACGTGGCACATTTGTTTGCGAATACATTGGAGAGGTTCTTGATCAGCAAGAAGCAAACAAGAGGCGAAACCAGTACATAGCTTTCATCTTTTCGCCTTTTTGTCTTCCACCGTTTAAGGTTTGGAGCAGAACTTAAAATCCTGCTATTGATTTCATAGGTATGGAAAAGAAGGGTGCAGTTACATACATGACATTGATGCTAATATCAACGACATTGGTAGATTAATCGAAGGAGAGCCCGATTATGTTATTGATGCTACTAGTCATGGGAATGTCACTCGGTTCATAAATCACAGGTGAGTTAAAAAAACAAAACTCGGTCTTATATCTACCAAAACTTTTGCATTATACTACAACATAGACTGATGATTTCAATATTTTCCATCTCTAGCTGCTCGGCGAATCTCGTTACTCACCAAGTTATTGTGGAAAGCATGGAGTCCCCTCTCTCTCATATCGGTCTTTACGCCAGTAAAGATGTAAGGCTCTTCTTCTCTTTTTGCTTGAAAGAATTCATCAAAGTGTTGGATTAAATTGATCTTTTTTGTTTGTGCGTAAAACAGATAGCTGCAGGAGAGGAGATCACGCGAGACTATGGACGCAGACCGGTAACATCTGGACAAGAAAATGAGCATACATGCCATTGTAGAGCTACAAATTGCAGAGGTCGTTTGTGTTAGAATTTGGTTCTAGGTACATTCTTTGCAGATTTGTTTCAATAATTTGTTTCAATAATTTGTTTCAAGCTTTCTACTTTCTTTTTTTTCCCATTAAATCTTAGACAGCTTTGGACAATTTAGTTCTGCAGTTTTTTTTATATCAGTATTCATAATCATTGATTATATGGAAATGAAACAAGAGCACATAAAAAAAAATCAAATATTTATTTCTCCTTTCTCAATTGTGAAGAACCAAAAGGGAAGTCCATAGCCAAAGATCACAATTGCAGCCATCCCTGAAATCATGACGAACCAAATCAAGTTTTGAAATTTGAAAACTGTTTTGGTAAAAAAAGCTGATGTTTGATTTAGAAACTCTTTAAAGAATTGAATGTTTCTTGTTCTTACCAAAGTCAACGTATTTCTCTTTTGATTTTGAAGTAGCAGCTAGTTGTAGAACCATGGAAGATATCACCAAAGCACTTCCGATCTTCTCTCTAACCACTCTTTGACTGAGATCCAAAGACAAGACTCCAACTTTCTCTGTTATGACATCCTCTGCAACAACTTTAGCCAACAAAAACAGACCAAAGCTAAGAGCTGTTCCAATCATCTGCCTGATTCTTCTCGATTTAGATGATATTCTTTTGCAGTTGATAAGATTCACTACGCAAGCAAGTGCGTACAGAGGAAACCAAAAGTACCAATCTGCAGAAGCACACAAATTGTGAATTTTTACATAATCTGTAGAGAGAATAAAAGAAACAAGATGATTTTTTTGAATACCAGGATCATTAAGCTGGACAGATGCAGAATAAGCAAACAATAACGCCATTAAAAGAGAGCAAACCCTAAAAAGATTTCTGGGTTTTTCCATATCAAATTTTGGATCTTCAAACTCTACTGTACTAGTTATGGAGATCAAAACAATTTCGCTTATCGTTCGCAGGGATGATATGCTGATGAATTTTCTCCTAAACCGTACCAATAACTGACCAGATTCAAATTAAAACCCGGTTGTTTGGTATTTTCCGGTTCTCGTTGATAACCGTGGGTAAAGCGCTAAGGCTTGAAAGTAGTTCCAAAAGCCCAATTAGTTTTTTTTTTTTTGTAAGAGCATGATTATTGCAGGTTATTAGAGGAGGTTTTCAGGTTTTTTGGGCCAAAAAAAAAAAAAAAAACATATTTACCTAAGAAACGGAACTTATTTTGGATCCTTAAGAACCGTTTCTTAAGTGCCACGTGTGGCTTCATGATTGGTAAATAATTTTTTTTCCTTTCTTCTTTCTTTCTTTCTTTCTTTTTTCTTCCTCGACGATTTCTCATTTTCTCGACGAAATCGCCTTCTCCGTCGCCTTGACCGACTCCTCGGCTTTTCCGATCAAAGAGATGTCTGCCGGAGCTATTTTGGGTCTTTCTGACAACGCCGAGGTAAGCGATTTCTTCTATGTATCTTGTCTCCTCGATTTCTTCGCTTATCTCCTTCTTCGATTTTGTTCTGTGTTCCTTGTTGCTTGCACAAAATTGATTAACTATCCCAAATGTCTTTGATATCAACTTTAATATCTTGATAAGATTCTATGTATCATACCTTTTTGATTGTGTCTCCTTGTTAGATTCTACTATCGCTTAGAATCTACTATCGCTTGAAATTGGCTTGATTAATTTGTAGAATTTGAATGTGAACATTAAGCCAATTTGTTTGAACATTAAGCCAATTTGTAGAATCTCTCTCTCCCACCATCATTAATCAAATTGACAAATTCCAAGCGATAGTAGATTCCAAACATACCTGAATATGTTCAGTGTTCTCCTTTGCTCACTATAAATGTTCAAAGAATGTTCAAAGAATATGTTCAAAGCCAATTTTACTTGTACCATTCAGTGTTCTCCTTTTCTCACTGTAAATGTTCAATAGATAATAGTTGTGTCACTGTAAACAGGCCCTTGTTTGGATTAAGGGTTTTGTGATGAATCTGCAACCATCCGAGGCAGAAGCTGGTTTTGACATTCGTATCCCACCCACTGCTGATTTACAAGCACTAGAAAGACGTGTGATTGAGGAATGGGCACCTCCTGCCAGGAACATGTCCTTCGAGGTAATTTTTTTAGTAGTGTGGCCATAACTTAAGAAAGTTGTATCTGATGAAGAGTTCTCTCGGTATGTATGTCAGCTTTGGCGATTCGACCAGAATCTTTCAGGGAAGCAGTCACTTACAGCAAAAGATTATTCAAATCTATGGTGGGGACTCTTAGAAAATGCTGGAGGGAAGACTAGTGAGCCTGAGATCTTCCCTGCATCAATAGATTCTAAGTATTTCCGGAAAGCAGGCTTGCCTGCGATTGGGTTCTCTCCTATATCAAACACCCCGAGTTTGCTTCATGATCATAATGAGGTACTACTGTCTTCTGTGATTTTGATTTGAAACAATGTTTCGCCCTAGAGTATCCTTCAGTTTTCCTATTATTTGGTGGATTCACCACCACCTCCCAGGAGCAATCTCTTATGCCATTCTTCCATCTCGCTTTTCTTGCAGTATCTGAGTCAATCTGAGTACTTAAAGGGCATTGATATGTATGTCTCGATCATCAAGGCTTACACATCATATGCTTCACCTGAAGGATAGTGTTTCAAGAGCTGAGTTATAAGGGTCTGTGTCCCACACAGTTCCCTCTTCCTCAGTCTTATATCTGACAATAGGAGTGAAACTCATCATGCTACCACGTGAACTTCTCTTGTAATCAAACTTGCATGAGTATTATCACACAAAAGGGTTTCCAAAAACTGCTTATTCTTGTTATCTCTTTGTTTTCTCAACCATCTGAATGCTAACAGTAGTCACCGCAAATGCACAACCTCCATCCTTCAAGTTTCAATGTGAGCTTCAAAAAGACATGATAGTCCCCACAATCTCATATTCTTAGTAACCATCCCAGACTTGTTCAGCAGAGAAGCCAGCTTTTTCTCCCTCTCAGAAGATCCAAGCCCTCATAAATGTCCCAGCACCAATGATCAAGTTAAAAAAAACAGGTAGAGACACTTGAAGAGATTTGTTACCTGTTTGTTTTTCTCTTTGTGTGCTTGTCCATCTACACACCAAACCAAAAAAAAAACTCCCAGTCTCGTTAACTTGTTTGTTGCTACATGCAGGAAGCTGTTGTTTGTCTTTCTGAGTTGGAGCAGTCTCCACCAGCAGCCTTTTCTTGATGCAGTTATAAAACCTGAAATTCTCAAGCATCAAGACAAGGATGTCAAGCTTCTAGTTGCAAGTTGCGTTTTTAGTTTTTTTTTTGAAATGTATTGTTTCCAAAGATCAGTATTTGAAATGTATTGTTTCCAAACATTTGTTTTTTGAATGTTTAAAAGATCTCATCTTGAATGTGAAAGAAAAAATGATGAGAATCAAAATGAATGAATAGCATAATCAAATATATGGCTTTACATAATCATATAAAACAAAATTATAATTTTTTTTTAACTTATTACTTAAGATGAATAACATAATCAAATAAATATTCATGCTTAACATAATTAATTTAACATAATTACAATAAAACAAAATTATAATATTTTTTTGTTTTAAGAACCCCATCAGGGGTTCTACCATTAGAGCATACAAAATTTAAGGTTCTTATAAAAAGTTCTTAACTTAAAATTTATAATTAAATGTTCATAAGAACCCCTTATGGGGTTCTTGCAATAATCATGCTCTAAAGAACTTAATATGGTCAAGTTAATATGTTTGAAATTCGGTCCATACCCTCTTAATTCATTAAAAAAAAACACACACAACATGAATTTCATACAAAAAAGAACATTTACTACACTAACCTAAGTAATAATGAAAATGTGCAACTAGTAGAAACTTATGTGATTAGTAAAATAGCAATGATTTGATGTAAATATTTTTGGACGAATTTATTCCTCATTTTATTATTTTTGGGAATGAGTAATTTTTTTCCGTAACATGTTATTTCCTTATATGTACCTATAAAATATCTACATAAACAGTACAATGGTAGATGAATATGAAAAAAAAAACATTTATTTTTAAGTTATTTTCTTTATTTGAAGCAACGTATGAAATTTTCTTGAGTGATGTTTTTTTTTCTTGTCAAAATTTTTTTTTCTTTTTCAAGAAAAGTTCTGGTTTATAAAGAAAATGGGATAAACTACATATTTCCCCCTCGTAACAATCACATAGTAACAAATCCACACAAAGATACAGCGTCGTCGTAGTTTTTTTTTTTTTTGGTAACTGTATTCAATTGAAAGCAGCAATGTACAATGCTTGAAATTACAACAAAAGAACGACACTAGCGGACAAAGTAAATCCACTAAGAAGTCTTAGATGTGAACCAAAAGGATACTAAAAGATTACATCGACGATAAACGCAGACTAGAACTTGAAGACCGGCCAACACGAAAAAAACGCATAGCACCAAAAACCAAATGACCAACAAACTCTAAACCTCTAGACTGAAATCTACTAGACCCTAACAAAGCAGAGGCAAGAGGAACCTGATCTTCTAACCCGGCAAGATTTGCCAACCACAAAACCAAAGAGGGAGAATCGGATCGAAGAGAGCTGAAGGAGAACCGAGACATGAAGATCGGGAGAGTACCGCTCCGGCAAGGATGTGGACCTCCAACACACTACAAGAAAACAGGTGGAAATCCGACGGAAATTCCGACGGCAATAATTCCGTCGGAAATTTCCGACGACTTTCCGACGGATTTCCGACGACTTTCCGACGGATTTCTGACTAACTTCTCATCCGTCGGAAATCCGTCGGAAATATTAACCCGTCGGAAATCCGTCGGAAATTCCGACGGATTTCCGACGACAGTAATCCGTCGGACACTTTTCGACAGATTTCCGACGACTTTTTGACGCATTCTGATGTTGCCGACATACTGCCGACGGATTTCCGACGGATTGCCGACGGATATCCGACAGATGCCGACAGATGCCGACATGGTTGCCGACATGGTTGCCGACATCGATAATATCTACTTTATATCCGTCGGAAATCCGTCGGAAAATGGACAAAATTTTCCTTATAAAAACGTTTCCACCCTTCATTTATAATCACAAAAAAAAAAAATCTCTGTTATCTAATTTCTTACGAAAATGTCTTCTTCAAATCCTTATAATTATTTTCGATCATGGATGGACAAGCCTCATCAAATTCCGGACACGGGCCTAGTTACGGAGGAATTCAAAAAGGTCTACAGGAATTCATGGCATTTGCGGGTATGCAGAAGAAAGCAAAAAAAACCGGTAAAATCTATTGCCCTTGTATCAATTGTGGGAATCGTAGATTTATCGTGATAGATGAAGTATGGTCACATTTGTATTGTCATGGGTTTATGTCGGGTTACAAGATTTGGTATTATCATGGAGAAAATGATACAATGGTGGATAATTATGCTAGTACTAGTGAACATTATATTGGGGATAACACTAGCTTAGAAGAACCCGCAATGGAAGAACAAAGTACTGTAGGTCATGTTCAGATGGTGAACGATGCATTTCGTGAAAATATACCATCGGTTGCTGAGTATGGAGATAGGGGAGAAGAACCTAATTTAGAAGCTCGGAGATTCTTTGATATGTTAGACACTGCTAAACATCCGTTATATGATGGGTGTAGAGGTGAACATTCCCCTTTATCAACTGCAACAAGGATGATGGGTATAAAGACGGATTTCAATTTGAGTGAGGAGTGCGTGGATGCAATCGCTGATTTTGTGAAAGAAATTTTGCCAGAAGATAATCTTGCACCGGCATCATACTATGAGATACAGAAACTTGTTCAAGGTCTAGGATTGTCGTATCAGATGATAGATGTATGCATAGACAACTATATGCTCTACTGGAGAGAGGACGCAGATCGTACGACATGTCGTTTTTGTTGCAAATCTCGGTATAAGGAAACAGGTGGAAGAGTGCCAGTGCCATATAAACGGATGTGGTATTTACCGTTAATAGAGAGATTGAAGAGGTTATATCAGTCAGAGCGCACAGCAGGAGCAATGAGATGGCATGCAGAGCATACAACAGATGGACAAATCGCCCATCCGTCAGATGCAGGAGCATGGAAACATTTTCAATCCATTTATCCCAGCTTTGCGTTTGAGGCAAGGAACGTATACCTTGGATTATGTACCGATGGTTTCAGCCCTTTTGGGAAGCACGGCAGAAAATATTCTTTGTGGCCAGTAATTGTAACACCTTACAATTTGCCGCCATCTTTGTGCATGCGAAGGGAGTTCTTGTTCCTTAGCATTCTCGTTCCTGGACCAGAGCATCCGAAGAGATCACTTGATGTGTTTTTGCAACCATTGATTTATGAGCTGCGAATGTTATGGGACCAAGGTATTGAAGCGTTTGATGTTTCTTGTCACCAAAATTTCATCATGCGGTCGGTACCTTTGTGGACTATTAGCGATTTTCCAGCATATGGCATGTTATCAGGATGGACAACGCACGGAAGGTTATCGTGCCCGTACTGTCAAGATAACACTGATGCGTTCCAATTGAAGCACGGACGGAAAACGTCTTGGTTTGATTGTCATAGGCGATACCTACCTAGCGATCATCCTTATCGTCGGAGCACCACATTGTTTAGGAAGAACCGGAAAGTATTTGACGGTCCTCCTCCTGAGTTAGATGGTGAGTATTTGTTGACTCAGTTTAGAGATTTTGGTGCAGAGAGGACCGTTGATTGTGGTGGTAACGGACATCATCCTGTTGATGGTTGTGGCAACGTTCATAATTGGCACAAGAGGAGCATTTTCTGGGATTTGCCTTATTGGAAGAACCATCTTTTGAGGCATAATCTGGATGTCATGCACATTGAGAAGAATTTTTTCGACAACATTATGAACACCGTTCTCAATGTCAAAGGGAAGACGAAGGACAATCTGAAGTCTAGATTGGACTTGCCAGACATTTGTTCTCGTAGAGCACTACATGTGACAGAGAACGGGAAGCCTCCAGTCCCGGCTTTTCGTTTCGATGAACCTTCAAAGGCCGAGTTTTTTTACTGGATTACCGAAAGTGTTAGATTCCCGGAAGGATACGCATCTAACCTTCGGAACTGCGTTGATCATGGAGAAGGGAAGTTTACTGGGATGAAGAGTCATGATTGTCATGTGGTGATGCAGCGCCTCCTTCCATTTGCCTTTGCATGTCTTCTACCACGTAATGTCCACGAAGCAATTGCAGGTACAATCATGAAATTATTTATTTACTACTTTATACAATATATACTTCATTATTTAATTATTCATTTGTTATCCATATATTGCAGGGATTGGTGCCTTTTTCCGAGATATATGTTCTCGCTCTCTTACATCAGACGGTATCCGAAATCTTGGGGCTAATATACCTGTAATCCTTTACAATTTGGAGAAGATATTTCCTCCTTCATTCTTTGATGTTATGGAACATTTAACAATTCATCTCCCTCGAGAAGCAGAGCTTGGGGGCCCGGTTCAGTACCGTTGGATGTATCCTTTCGAACGGTATATGTTACATCTAAAGAAGAAGGTGAAAAATTTGAGTAGAGTGGAGGGTTCTATCGTCGCACAGACCATCAATGAAGAAACCTCACATTTTGTCGAGTCCTACTTTCCATCACAAGTCAAAACAAAGAGTCGTAGAGCAGCTCGACATGATGACGGAGGCGTCATACCTTTCTATCCGGTCGATGTACCTCATATATTTTTACAGATTGGACGACTTAGTGGAAAAGGCAAGAAGAGGAGACTTTCACCACAAGAGCGAGAGCATTTCCATATGTATATTCTCACAAACTGCGACGGAGTTGATGAATATGAGAGGTATTATATATTGAACATAATTATTAATTACGTATTGGGTTTTTGATTATATATATATATGTACTAACGTGATAATTGTTTCAATCTCACATGATGTATATGGCTTATCAACGTTTTGCATTTCCTGACAAAACAGAGGACGAGCTAATCGAGCTCAAACAGGAAGAGTTCGGACGTTGGTTAAGAGATTATGTAAGTCTTTTAATTGCCTTGTTTTTAGCAATCATCATATGTAATGAAAGATTTAATTATTTGAAGTATTTTATTTTAATTGTGCAGGTGACGACAGAGAAGGCTAACGGACAAACATTTCCCACGTGGTTAGAAGAAATTGTGAGATTTCCACTAGCAACCGTGCAGTCACATGTGATGTATAGCACACGGGGGTACGCTTTTAAGATTCTTCGGGATGATAGGAGTGCGACAACTTCAGATTACGGTGTATCAACTCAGTCAGGTGATCTTGTATACTATGGTGTCGTACGTGAGATTTTCGATGTTCAGTACCCGGGAATGCTCGGTCTAAGATGTGTTGCATTTTTATGCGACTGGAACGACGCATTAGTAGGAAGCGGTGTGCGACACGACCAATTTGGTGTTACATCATTACATAGCAGAAGAAAACTCCAGAGATACGAGCCATTTGTACTTGCATCACAAGCAGACCAGGTTTGTATTTCTTTTACGTTAATTTTTAATTAAGTTTTGTTGCATTCCCGTGGTTAAATTTGTACATGGTGTAGGTATGCTACATTCCCTATCCGCGGGTGACAAACAAGCAAGACCCGTGGGTTACAGTCACATCGATAAACCCGAGAGGTAGAGTTCATGGGATGTCTGATCATGAACCCCTCCAACAAAGCTCCGTAGGTTTGGGTTCAATCGAGCATTCCCTTGAGGTCGACCTTGTCGTTGATTTCACCATACAGTCAGACGATCGAGTATTTGAGGATTCAGAAGAAGAATTTGACGAATTTGGGGAACCTTCCGATTCAGGAGAATCATATTACTCATCATCGGATTGACAGTAGTTTTAATTATAAAATTTGCACCGTAAAATATGTACATATATTTGAACTAGAATTGTAATGTGTAATATATCAGTTATGTCGAAGTTTTATAAAGTTAGACATTTGATTAAGTGTAACAAAATCGGAATTTTGCAACAAAAAAAATATTATAACTTCTATATAAATTCTATATAACCTATTTTATATACATCATATAAGTGTTTGTAAACTTTTGCCACAAAAAAAACCTATACCCTATACCCTAAACAAGATTTTTAAATATCCGTCGGAAAGCCGTCGGAACTTTCCGACGGATTTCCGACGGATTAAGCTGCCTCGGATAAAACCTGGGTTATATCCGAGGGATTGATTTTTTAGCCGATGCAACTGAATCCGTCGGAAAATTCCGACGGTTTTCCGACGGATTGAGTTGAATCCGTCGGAAATCCGTCGGAAATTTCCGACGGATTTCCGACGGATTCAGTTGCATCGGCTGAAAAATCAAACCCTCGGATATAACGGATTTCCGACGGATATTTAAAAATCTTGTTTAGGGTATAGGGTATAGGTTTTTTTTGTGGCAAAAGTTTACAAACACTTGTATGATGTATATAAAATAGGTTAACCTTGTATATACATCAAGAAAATGTGTTATATAGATTTTAAAATTTTTGATGGAAGTGTTTGTATAAGTTATAGTATAAGATATAGTTGATTTATGTGAAACGATATGTTTTGATGTTGTATAATTTTTAAAATAATGCAAACCCTTTAATATTGATGAACTTAATATATTTATTGAATGAAACATGTAAATAACATGTCCCTAAATCATATAAAGAAACCCTAAACCCTAAACCCCAAATATACCCTAAATCCGTCGGAAATCCGTCGGAAATTTCCGACGGATTTCCGACGGATATGAAAAAATAGACACGTGCTTGTTGACTGACCAATCGACAAACATGCAAGGAATATACCTTATCCGTCGGAAATTTCCGACGGATTTCCGACGGATATGAAAAATTAGACACGTGCTTGTTGACTGACTAATCGAGAATCCTTATCTTCTCCAATCCGTCGGAAATCCGTCGGAAATTTCCGACGGATTTCCGACGGACATTGATATTTTCGAGGAGACCACAGGAATATCAACCGCGTAAATGAAATTATTTTTCAAAATCCGACGGATTTCCGACGGCCATCGAATTATATCGACGAAACGTAAGTTTTTTCCTTATTTCTCTCATCTTCCTCTCTCTCTTCCGTCGCTTCTTCTTCCTCTTCTCTCAAAATTTCCCTAAACGAAAATCTCTTCTTCTCCCTCTTATCTTCTTCTTCTTCACAATTTCAGTTTTTATCTTCAATTCATCAACTCCTCATCTTCAATTCCTCAATTCTTCTCCAACAAAACCATGTAAGTTTAATTAATTCCTTTAATTTTGTTTTATATCATTTTAGTTTTAGGGAATATATTAGTTAGGTTGTTAGAATTTTGTTTATGTGAATTGTTAAGTGGTTATAATAGAATTTGTTATTTAGAATAATATTAGTGTTATGGTTTATGTGTTTAGATTGTTGATTTAGAATTGTTAGATCTAGATATTGTTTGAATTTTTAAAAATATTTGTATATATTAAAATCGTTTTTAAAATATTGTTTAAGTAATAAAAACGTTTAGAATATTGTTTAAGTAATAAAAATCGTTTTTAAAATATTTTTATATATTAAAAACGTTTTTAATATATTTGTTAAGTAATAAAAACGTTTTCATAATATTTGTATATATTAAAATTGTTTATAAATTTTTTTTTAGTAATAAAAACGTTTTTATAATATGTGTATATATTAAAATCATTTATAATATTTAAGTTGATGTTAAAATATTTTTTTAATTTGAAAAACGTTTTTATAATATGTGTATATATTAAAATCTTTTATAATATTTTATAACTAATAAAAACGTTTTTAAAATATTTCTATATATTTAAGTTGATGTTAAAATATTTTTTTAATAATAAAAACCTTTTTCAAATATTATTTTAGAAATAAAATTGTTTTAAATATTTTTTATAGTAATAAAACGTTTTCTAAATATTTTTATATATTAAAACTGATTTTAAAATATTTTAGCAAATTTTGAAAATTTTTGAAATATTTGAATTTTTAGTAAACTTTGAATTTTTCGGAAAATTTGAATTTTCAGAAAATTTGAATTTTTCCTAAATTTTTTTCCGGAAATTTCAAAAAATTTTGTAACTTTTGAATTTATTGTTAATTTACTAACAATTTTACCGTTTTCCGCAGGGATCACGACGAAGTTCTTCAGTTGGGAGGCGGCAACCAAGGACGCCGTTCTCGGAGTTCTCGGTGTACGCCTCCTCCGGGACCAACGAGCTCGGGAACTCACATCCCTGATTCCCAGCAATCCGCTGCTCGGAGCCACCTTGAGAACGAGGAGCTAGTCCGGCAGCCTAACCGGGGCCATTGCATTCGACTCGACCCGAAGTTTGAGGACGGCACTTGGTAAGAAAATTTGTGTACATTATTTCAATTTATTTAGATTTTTAAACTTAACATATTTATATATTTTCATAATGTTTTCAGGTTTAAGCTGTCGACTCAGATCACCAAGTCGATATTACGGATGCTCCACAACATGTTGGACAAACCGTACGAGAAGTATTCGGACATGCCTGCCGAGGAGAAAGACGTGTGGCACCGGACTTTCGCGGTACATTCTTTATTGATATATTATTTATTTTGAATTTCATTTTGTCAATTTTTCTTTTTGATATGTAACAAATTTTTTTTTAAAATTGTAGCAAGAGTTCACGTGGGACTCTCATCATACGCGCAAAGTCATTGACACATTCGACAAGTATGCCGCAAACTCGTACTCGAAGCACATGTACGAGTGGAAACAGAAGTGGAAGCAGAACAAAGACAAGCCGAAGGACCTTGACGACGACGTCTGGAAAGGCTTCTGTGAGTACTGGAGTAGGCCTGCGACGAAAAAGACCTCCGAGCAACAGTCGAAGAACCGAAATAGCCAACGAGGCGGGAAAGGGGTCTACATCCACAACGCGGGCGCAAAGACCATCGAACGGGAAGCGATGGAAATGGTAAGTTTAATTTAAATTTTTTATTGTTAATTCTGTTTTTTATATTTATTTAACTTATCAAATTTTCGCAGGCGAGAGCATCTGGTTCCGAACCCGATTATTTTCAACTCATCGAGAATAGACACACCAACAAGAAAACCGGTCAGATACAGGACTTGGGGATGCGGGATGTTGTCGAGAAGAGCAAGAAGACGAAGCTGGACCGTGAACTATCATCGCAGCTCACTATCGAAGGATCGTCGTCCTCGAACTCTTTGTCCCGGGAAGAGATAAACCAGATTGTACTTGAGGTAAGTTTTAATTTCATTTCGTTTTTTTTTTTTCGTTATTTATTTATTATCGGTTTTAATTATTCGCAGCAAACCCGGCAAGTGAAAGGTCGATTCGCTGGGTTAGGCACCCTTCCGACCCAGGAATCTTCTTCCTCGTTTCCTCGTTATCCTTCGGAGTACCGGGTAGAAATCGAGAGGCTCACCCAAACGGTGAAAGACCGTGACCAGCAGGTTGAAGAGCTACGGACGGAGCAACAGACTACCACCAAGAAGCTCTCCTGCTTGGAGAAGATGATGGAAAAATGCTTCCCGCATATGTTTCGGGATAATAATCCCGACGACGGAGATTCTCCAACCGTCTAAATATTTGCTTTTAATGCTTTTTTTTGGAACAATTTATTTTAATGTGTAATGACTTTTTTAATTTTGTTTAATGAATTTATATATTTATTATTTCTATTTTTAATTTATATTTCAAATTTCTATAATTTTAATATATAAATTTCCAAAAAATAAATAATTAAATAAAATTCAAAATACCAATTCCGTCGGAAAACCGTCGGAATAAGTTCCTGTAACATCCCGATTTCTTGTATATGCGGAGAGGCTTATAAGAATTGATTTGGCTACCTATGACACCAAAGTGCACTTAGCTTTTCCGATCACTTGCCCGAAAGAACTCCAGAGTTAAGCGTGCTTGAGCTGGAGTAGTTTAAGGATGGGTGACATTCCGGGAAGTTATTCGCGGTATCGTGTGAGTGAGGACAAAACACGGGGAAAGATCACGTGGTGATTGCAGGGTCAGTAAACAAGTATTACAAGCCTCACGGATTAACGCACCGGCCGTCGGACAAGGGTGGGGCCCACGGGCCGAGATAAGGCATGGGGCCCACGGGCCGAGAGAAGGCATGGGGCCCACAGGTATGGGTGGTCGGGGCGTTATAGTTACCGTCGTAAATCCTTCGGAACCTATTTCCGACGAAGAACCGACGGACTTCCGAGACAACTTCCGATCAAATTATCCGTCGTAACTCCGTCGAAAATAGTTACCGTCGGAAATCCGTCAGAAATATCTTCCGACGGATTTACGACGGACTTCCGACAAATTCATTCGATAATCATCCGTCGGAAATTCTGTCGGTAATATATCCGTCGGAAATCCGTCGGAAATTTCCGACGGATTTCCGACGGTATTTACGACTGAAAACCCGTCGGAGTATCCGTCGGAAATGCTGTCGGTAATATATCCGTCGGAAATCCGTCGGAAATTTCCGACGGATTTCCGACGGCATTTACGACTGAATATCCGTCGGAGTATCCGTCGGAAGTCCGTCGAATATCCGTCGGAACGGACGCGGTCGGAAATCCGTCGAAAATGTCTGACGGCTTTCCAACGGCAACAATCCGTCGGAAATTTCCGACGGATACCATATTTCCGACGAACTGTAACCGACAGCTTAAATCCGTCGGAAATCCGTCGGAAATACCCCTGTTTTCTTGTAGTGACAACACCACCACAACCTTTTCAGACCTAATAGAACCACAAGAGGCCCAACGAGCCAAAGAGAGAACGATCTCTAGATCGGATCAAATAACTGAGGAATTTCAAACCACAAGGTGCAAGAAGAGGAAGAAGAGCACCACTCCATTTGATGCTAGAAGGGGAGGCAGGGGCATCTCGGGGAGAGAGTAGAGGAAACCACGGCTAGGATGAGCTTCTCCGAAGACCACTTTACGGGACCCTCAAACCAAGCCGAGAAAACAAACACATAACGGAGGGGGGACAACAAACTCAAAACGGAGGCAGATGACGGAAGTAGAGAGGCTAATCAAGGCGAGGAGGAGAAGACCAGCCTCCAAGCCCAAACACGAAACAAGGTAAGATCCAAGGCAAGCCGCCGTTGAATAGCATGAAACAAGATCAGAGAAGGAAAAAGAAAGCTTCGAAACCCAATGAGATGTTGTCCTCGGCAAATCGAATGGGAAGAAGAAATCGAATTCCAAGACTTGAAGAGACAAAGACCACAGCTACAGAGCTCTACCTAAGCCGAAGCAAAAGACGAGGCCGGCGAGGTCACCGGAGACACACCCAAAACATGGCAAAGACAAGGCCGAAGATGTTGCAACCCTAAGTCAGAGGTGGTCCTCACACGCACTGAACGGAGGAAGGAGACGCCTTATGGCTCGCCGCAAGGAAGGGCAAGTCGGCATAAGACCACCGCTGCCTCTGAAGCTCGACCAGAACCACCGCAATCGAGAAACCAAACCTAAGATCTACCACCAGCCGAAAGGGAAAAACCACCGGAAGAGAGACCGAAGAAGAAAAGAGACAACGGGGTCCCTCTACCGGCGGTGGTGAGCAACCATGCGCGCCGGCGAGGGAGATCAGAGAAGAGGATTTGGAGGCTGCTAGGGTTTTAAAAGGGGGGTGGGGTGATGTTTCACCTCTCAAATGCAACGTTATGATAGTTGTAACCATATAAATCTTTTAAGGATACAAATCAATGTTTCAACGTGTCTAGGTAGAAGACGATTTCTAGAGTTGTTCGAGATATGCACATCAATACTAAATGTAAACTATGAGATTTACAGTAAGACACAACTAGAAAATTAAGATTTTCGATCAAAAAAAATATATATATATATATGAAATATTTCTTATTTTAAAAAGTTAAATTTTTAAATAAAACCTTTAACTCAATCAAAATGTTTATTTTTGTTTTTTTGGACTCGTATGAGTCTGGCCGGACTAAACTCAAAAAATCTGCTACCCCGAACGGATTAACCCCGAAAAGCTTGATATTTTTTAGGTTTATATTTATAGGTTCGAGTCCGTTTATTCTTAGGATTGGGCCGGACCGTGCTCCGGGCCTATTTAATAGCAACGATTTTTTTTAATCAATTTGACCAATTCTACTTATGTGAATTTATGTAGATCGATGCATATATTATCTAGGAGGCCACACTTCACATCACATGGAGATAAGACAACAAAAAGATACGGCCTATCCTCTAAAATTAATTATTCCAACGATTGTGTACCTTCACTGTTCTCCAATCATTCTATTCTGTAACCCCAATTCATTTATTGTATAGTTATTATTTATATTGATGCACACATATAACGTATTTATGTCGACCAGCACATGTCTCATAATAGTTGTATTAGCAACGCTACAGCATCATCAAACTATATATTTAAATCCGGATAATACATTTTCTTGACGAAAAATATATACTTCCTCTCTTTTTTAATATAAGGAGTTTTAGACATTTTATTTTGTTTTTTCACTTTTTGTCTCGGTACTATCATGAAACATTAATAATGAACAAAATAATGTAAACAGTCTAATAAACAATTTTTTTTAACAGCATCATTTAATGTTTCAAACAAAAAAAAAAATTTCTTAATTTCCGTGATTTTGGGGAAAACTCCTTATAAAAAAAATAGAGGGAGTAACATATTTATGATTTTAAACTTTTAATGGTACATGACCAAAAAAAAACCTTTAATGGTTCAATACCAAACAAACGATATGAACAGAATCGTTTAATACAAAATATATAAGCTGGTTATGAAATGAATTAGTAAAATTAACTAAATTTTCAATGATTAATATTCAAAATAATGATGTATCAATTCAAATAATTGACTGAAATAAACTCCACTAATTCATTCCATTTATAGGAAAGAAAAAGACACCCTAATATATAGTTTCTTTTTGCTAAAAAAAACCTAATCATAGCAGCCTTTCGTCATCAACATGTGCTCGTTATACATAATAAAGTTACCAAAAATAGACTAACTTCAAGACTTAGCCATTTGTTCATATGTAATTATGTGTCTGTGGTCGAATATTTAAAACAAATTTTAATTATTGGTTTTAGTGAGGGGACCTATTTGGTTATAAAGCATGATTGTGTGATTGATAGTCATCGGATTCGGCCGGCGATCGCTAAATTCCATGATGCTATGGGCCCAAGCCCAATACTATTTTAAATGGGCCCCACCTTAAAAATCATAGGGCCCACAAAAGTTGGTATCTTCTTCTTCTTCTACTCCACTCAATTCAGGCATTACAATTTTAGCACCATATAAAGCTTTTTAAACCCACAAAATAAAAAACATACCGACTATAACTTCAGAACTAGTATTGTTCCGTAGTGCAAGTTTAAATCTCAGATATAGATTATATGTTTTGATCTATTATGTCTTGATTATGTTTGTATGTCGTGAACAAACATACAAACATAATGAACACATAATAGATCAAAACATGCCGATTATAACTTCATAATCTGTTATGTGTTCATTATGTTTGTATATATATCAAAATAACTTGTTGAAATTTTATGTACGCATGCATGACATAAAAATCCATCATGCGTGCTAAAACCATGCAATATAGATCAAAACACATATATGTATTTGACAGCATATATATACGCTTGCATATGGATTATTAAAAGGGCAGGCCCTCCAATATTAACATCAAGAATCTAACACTCATGCATATGGATTTTCTTGTCACGTATATTTATTATTTTTTTCATTTAACAAAAGACAAAATAAATTGATATTTTTGAACTTTTGTGTACCAGCCAAAAAATAATAATGAATTAAATAAAATATATGAAAATTTCCAATTTAAAATTCTTTTTATAAGAGTACGCATGGTAGCTAAAGGACATAGGTCAGACAAGAAGTGTTCAAAAATGGACCACTACGATTGATATAAATGTACTTAAATTATCATATGCATTTAATTAATGAGTTTATTAGGTAATTGTTTAAGCGTTAAAAAACAAAAATCAGGTCCTTTAACAATAAGAACAACAAAAAAAACGTTCACAAAATCATTTTAGTGTAATTGTAATTTTTCGTGCAGAATCACAAAATCACAAAAAGCGTTCGCTAGTCTCAAGACGCTAGTTTAATAGTATTCTTTCTGTTTTACAAAAAAAAAATATTTTGACATATTTCACATATATTAAGAAAATTATTAAAAGTTCGGTATTACCTCTTATTAATATATTAAACAATTATTCCCTCTAATTAATTTACTAAAACAATAAGGTTAAAACAGTATTTTTATTCAAAATTATGCATTAAAAACATAAAATAACACTTTTTATGAAACAAAAATAAAACCTTAAACAAATATTTTTTTGTTAAACGGATGGAATAATTGTTTGCTTAAACTCTTAGACACCTAAAAACGATGCAAAAATCCACACAAACAAAAAAGGGCTAAAAATAACTGCTTGGAAATAAGTGGACTATATATAAAAAAATTGGTTCTTATAAGCTATGTATGACCATATACATGAAACTTCACTTTCGCGGTAGAATATTACAACCTCTAAATGAAAAGAGGAAATAAACTTCTTTTTGAAAATGACCGTCTTCAATTCTCTTACATCTTAGAATAGAAATTCCTGTAAATTTGTATGGACTTAGGTTTAACTTAGACGTTCTTGTCTAAATTTTTTTTTTTATTGAAGTGACTTTCAAGAAAACACTTTTATAAACAAATTAAGTAATGAGTCCCTATAATAGAGTAATGAGTAGCACCATGGCAATGAGCTTAATGCCCTTTTGTGGAATTAAAATGTCACGTTTTTGGGAAATTTTGTTCTTAGAGAAAAATAAAAGCACTGAAAATATCTTAAACAAACAAGGATTATATTTTTAAAACAATTACACTAAAAGTCACTTTATCACTTACCAATTACAAGATAAGGCACATTTAACTCTTAAGGCATTTATTCTATTTGAATTGACAATTCTACCATGTGTAACTCACATCTCTCTCTCGCTTTAAACAACTAATTTGTTTTCTATTTCTTTTTTTTCTCATCTCTCTCACATCTCTCTCTTTTACCCCACTTGATTTATTTTTTTATAATGTGAATTACATAAAACAATTTATTTGATAGCAATGAATCATAATTTTTTTTATTCTACATTTTAAGATCTATTTTGCTATAGTTTTGATTCGAAAAAAACAAGAAACCTAAACATATGAAATCGAGATCGACGTGGACATGAAAACGTGGACAATTGTGTGTAGACATATATAAATCTCGTATTGTTTGTGTGGATGGTCATGTGTATATAATAATTTACTGATAGTCATGTGTGGATGGTCATGTGTAGATATAGTTCTTGATATTTACAAGTAGATTTCTTGTTTCACATCAAAACTATAACAAAATGGATCTTAAAATGTTGATAAAATAGAATTATCATATATTGTTTCCAGAAATTTTTTTAATGTCTTTCACATTATAAAACAAAATAGAAAACAAATCAAGTGGGGTAATATTTATTTTACTCTAATTTTTTATTTTCTAGTGTGGATGGTCATGTGTGGATGGTTATGCGTGGATTGTCATGTTTAGATGTAGTTCTTGATATTTACAAGTAAGTAGATTTCTTGTTTCACATCAAAAAATAGCAAAATGGATCTTAAAATGTTAGAAAAATAGAATTATCATATATTGTTTCCAGAAAATTATTTTTTGTCTTTCACATTAAAAAAAAAATAGAAAACAAATCAAGTTGTGTAATATTTATTTTACTCTAATTTTTGATTTTCTAGTGTGGATGGTCATGTGTGGATAATACTTTACTGATGGCCATGTGTGGATGGTTACTTGTGGATGTCATGTGTAGATGTAGTTCTTGATATTTACAAGTAAATTTCTTGTTTCACATCAAAACTATAGCAAAATGGATCTTAAAATGTTGGAAAAATAGAATTATCATATATTGTTTCAAGAAAATTATTTTATGTCTTTCACATTATAAAAAAAAATAGAAAACAAATCAAGTGGGGTAAAAGAGAGAGATGTGAGAGATATGGTTTATTGGTTTAAGTTGAGATGTAAAAGAGAGAGATGTGAGAGAAAAGTGAGAGAAATTTGCGTAAGAGAAAAATAGATGAAGAAAAAAGAAGGACAAAATTGGGTTTTCATACACATGAACAGTGAAAAAGTACCTTAAGAGTTGAAAGTGCTTTTTTTAACAAAAAGTGGCAAAAGTGACTTTTAGTGTAATTTTTTTTTAAACGAGGATTTAATTCACGTTCAATTTTATTATAAGCTATAGAAGTAATACAAATGTTGATAAGTCGATCTAGTGTCCCAAACATACTTTGTTGCCATTACTAAATTAAGTAGCACATAGTTGTAGTAAGTAGGGGTTAGTTGGGGTGATTAATTTGATTATACAAGCAAAGTGATGTCACATAGTCCTATTACTTTGTCGTTTATTAGTTAAATCAAATGGAAGAGATGTTTAAAAAAGGTTCTATCAAATGGAAGAATACTTAAGTACTACACAAAATTTTAATTTCAAAATATGTAAAAACAAAAATTTGGCAGGGGTATCAATCCGAACAAAAAAAAACTATTATTGAAAAATATGTACATAATCGTAATCTAAAACAAAATATACAGAAATTTAGTAAGGATATCAATATGAACAAAAGTTTATTTTTTAAAATATGTACATAATCATAATCTAAAACAAAAATTACAGAAATTTGGTAGGGGTGATCAATATGAACAAAAAAATATTTTTAAAATATGTAAATAATTATAATATACAGAAAAATTATAGAAACTTAGTAAGAAACATCAATTTTGAAAATAAAAAAAAACAAATTACATGCATAATTACATTCTACAACAAAACTATATAACTTTGGTAGCTGGAGGTATCAATTTATATATGTATTTCTCTTCTTCTTACGAGAGAAAAAAACAGAAAAATGGCTTTAAAAGTATACGAAGAGACTAAAAACATATCTCGAAAAAAACAAAACAAAAAAAATCCCACTATAACAAATGGAGAAACGACGAATGCAGTCTTAAAAATCTCCAAAGTCTCTAACGGAGAAAGAAGGGTTCTTATTATTATCGGGCATATTGCCAGCGTGGCGTAGACCAAGCGTAAGCGACACGTCACCAGGCTGTTTGGTCCCGAATCTCATGACGTTCACATGACCATCGTCGACATGAAAGTCACTGACGTCCTGCTGACACGTGGCGACGGTGAAAACGTCTGAAACGCCGTGAGAAGCGGCGGCGACGGAGGAGGAAGAAGGGAGGAATGAAGAGTCGTTTTCGTGAGGTGTCGACGTCATCATCGTTGTTGTTGGGGTTTGTGCGGTTATTGTCTGAACGAGAGTGAAGTTGCTTTCATTGTTGGGTTTCGTGTCATTGTTTGTTTGTTGATGTCTTCTTTGTTGTTGATAATCTTCTTTTTGATTTTCTTCTAATTCTTCTTCTTCTCTTTCTTTTGCTTCTTGTTGATACATTTCTTCAACCATTGGTTTCCATAGACGAACCCTAGCATTTATAAACCAATTCGACACCTGAAAAAACCAACAAAATCAAAATTTAATCCAAAATTGTTACTTTCACCCAAGTTTCATATAAAATACTTCAATGCTTAATTTTAAAGGATATGTGAAACAACCAAAACTTCTTCTGTTTCAAAAGAAAGTATGTAGTTCTATAGAATCATTTTTTTTATCTTTGAAATATGTCGTTTCATATTATCTAATGTGATTTTTCAAACCTAATTTCTGATTTACGTTTTATCAAAATCTAATAAGTGTTGAATTCAAGTTATCAAAATCTCATTAGTGATATAAATATTGAATTTAAGTTATTAAACTTATTTAAGCTATTTAAACAAGATCACTAGTGATATATCGAATAAGTTTGCTAGAGCAGATATATCGATATATCACTAATAACTTATTTAATTATGATAAACTTATTTAAGGTTATTAAACTTAGGTTTTGAAATTAAGTTATCAAACTCATTAGTGATATATTGTATTTAAGTTATCAAACTTGTTTAAGTTATTTAAACTCATTAATTAGCTTACTTGTTTATTTAAAGTATATATTTTAATTTGTAGGAATTTTTTCAACATAACACTTTTTATGAAACCGAATATAGTATTATGGATATGTATAAGTCGAGTGTATGGTCTAGAGAATTCACGTACACAAGAATTTGAGGTCTGGTCGTTATAATTGAAATTAAAGCTTCAAACTTTCATGCACATGAGAAATATGGTCCTAGTTTGAGTATTTATGCCTCTCTCTCTCCTACATTTTGTATTACTTGTGTGTATATATGTATTTAATGAAAAAACGAGCCCCAAGAAAAATGATTTCATATTCAAAATCCATGCAAGAGAATGGACATGAAGCCACTCATGTCAGGTTTTGCATGATGAAATGATTGATATATATAGTAAACTATACATATAAAATACGTATATGTAAATATTCAGTAATTAAAAGGGTTCTTGTATGATCAGTATTAAAAAAAATATATTATAAAAGCTGACCTGATTTCTGGATAAACCAGTCTGTCGAGCCAAGAGGTGCTTATCAGCATCGCTTGGGTACCTGAGAAAGAGACCAGAAAATGACTTCACAATCTTTAGAACCCTAAACCCAATAATTATTAATATTTTTTTTTGAATAAAAATTTGTATATAGAGAAAGAGAGAAAAAACACAATCAAGTAGATGCAAGAAAAGGTACAAACTTTCTTCTTACAAGGGCGTGAGAATCTAAGAGACAAAAGAAAAAGCTGCTTGCAGAATAGAAGAAGCATTTGATTATATTTTTGTTTCTTCACTTCTTTTTTTTTCTTTTTCATGATAAAGCAAATATTTAACAGAAGAGGTACAAGGAAAAAACTGTACAACTCTTCTCTTCTTTACTTCACTAACAACATAATAGTAAAATTCGGCAGACATTAAATAAAGAAAGTACTGACGAATAATAAGAAAGGAAATTACTTTTATCAGCTTTTAGTTTTCTTTTTCCTCTTTAAATTTCTCTCTATTCTTAAGAGACAATATATATATATACCAATGACACTGCACCACTGACAAATCTGAGACCTATTTTTTGTAATTATGTTAATGGCATAGTTACTTCTTTTAATAATAGTATAGGGGGAAAAAGTTAAAGCCAATTAAAGAGGAAACTAAAGAAAGGGTTAGACAGAGACAAAGAAACCCTTAGAGCATCATCAACGGTAGTTGCTTAAGGGTTGCTTAGAAATTAAATTGATTTAATTAAATGAAAAAAAAAAAAAAAAATGAAGAAGCGTTGCTTCTTTTTGTACGGATAAGCAACTCTGCTTATGGAAAAGCTGAAGGAATTTGCTTATGTGGCATTGAGTTGCTTAGAGTTATTATTAAAATATTGTTTAGCACTCCATTGAGTTGCTTAGGGATGATGATGCTCTTAGGATGCTATTATGATCCCAAAGCATAAAAGTTTGTGATATCACTGTGCAAACTTCTTTTATTACACTATTCTTTATTTAATCCCTTTGCCATGCAAAATATCTTACACACAATATGCGCAAACACACATTTTTCTTGAAAATCTCAAGGTCAATGCATTGTTTATCCTTGTTAATTTTTACTCTTAAACTAATAATTTCTATTGGTGGCATCAAGGACTAAATGAAGAAGAAAAAAATTGATATTTGAATTCAATTGGTGAAATTGAAGAAATTTATAAAATTGACTCAAGACATCTTTTCTATAAGAAAAAATCAGCTACTTTTTTTTTTTTATGACTCAGGGGTAAATCTTAGGTCCATGAAGAGACCCAGACTAATCCACTGGAGGTGTACCACCAACGAAGTAAGCGTACATCCGGGTTTACAAATGGGGGCTAGACATTAGCTCCAATTACTTTCCAATTTTTTTGTGATTGAAATATATATTCTTTCCGCAAAACCAAAATAAGTTCGAAGAACAATTTTTTAGTTTTTAATTGATGCATAATGGTAGTCTAATATTTATAATATATGGTCCACATTCAAGAAGATTAATTATACCGAAGAATAAGAGTAGATATGTAAATATTGAATAAGGGATGAGAAATTGGACTTACGGATTAAGAAAATGTTCGAAAAGCCAAGCTCTAAGGATATTAACGGAGCGTTCAGGCAAACCACGTTGCGGTCTCCAAGCCTCTTGTTCCATCATACCCATATGATGAAACGCGCGTTGCTGACGCAAACTCTGCTCTAGCAAACGCAATCGTGGTGTTTCGCCTTTGGTTAACCCTGAGGAGGATGCAGCACCCGCCGCTTCTTTATCCCCTAGAAGCTCACAGCTGCGTTTGTGCTGAACCGCTACCGCGTCTTTCAAACACCGAAAATGTCTAGACATTGCCTTTTGTGCCAATGTCGTGTACGGAACCGCCGTACCGTATCCCATTACTTGGTCGAATGAGTTCACTACCATTTGCATTTGTTCACAGTAGTGGTTGTATCGTCGGTCCACCTGCATTTAATATTTTTTTCAAATGAAATATAAATCAAATAGTTTTTGTTTTGTTATATCATATTAGCTCATTCGTTAAGATAAAATACAAACCTCCTAAGAGATTATAACGTTTAGATAAGATCATAATAAATAGACAAATCAGGGAATACATACAAATCCATTGTGTTTTGTTTTCCTACTAGCAATTTATGGTAACTTAACATAAATTAGCTAAAGATAAAAGATCTTGAAATAAGATAAGTAATGTCAACTATAAAATAAAATAATGAAGTGACTTCAAGGACTAGCTTTGGTTACGTAGTGAAGGTAGCTTATATGGAGAAGGAAACTCTAATTTGAATATCTGGTTAAAGACTAATTCACTTAATTAATCATAATTTAATTTATTATGTTAATATGATTAAGCGATGCCACCAAACGCGTCACACGAAATATTCATTAATATATATCAGATTAGACTATAACATGAGTATAATGATATTAGTTAGAAAATTTTATATAAGTGATGGTATGATTGCGTAATCAAGCTCTACCAACTAGAGCATGTGTCGTGCTCTTGTACCAGTCGGTCTTTCTCTACACATTTATTTGTTTTAAAAAAAAAAAAATACATATATAGAGTTTATGAAATATTGGTTGATATGATTTAACATAATCGCGAAGAAAGATCTAAGTGATTGATTTGAAATTGGTTGATTGATCAACTCAATCAATAGAGCGGTTCATTTTATTTAATCAAAAGTTTAATGGGAAATTAGTTCATTGGTTAGAGAAATATATAGTGTGAAAACGTTACCTCTTCAAGCATTGAGAGTAGCTTGACTTTTCTTCTTTGATGTTCAATTCGATCAGCCGGAGACAAAGGAGGATTATCATTGGCTGCTCCGGCGGACGATGATGACCCTCCACCACCACCTCCGCCGCCTCCTCTTCCACCGCCGCAACCGCTAGTATTAGGGTTTGAATGGTTCCTACTAAGTTTGTTCTTCTTGAAATGTCCTCTTCCAACACTACAAAACTCTTCCAACAACTCTTGTGCTGGTTTCGTGTACTTGGAATTTCTCAACGTATAGATCCCTCCAATGGTGGAAGAAGCCGCCATGGGAGAAGATGATGACGACCCAAAATGTCCCACAACTTGATGTTGATGAGAAGGGTTATCAAGAAGAAGAGTCTTGAGTTGATTGAAGTGATGATGATGGTGAGCCGATGCGTTGGAAGAAGATGAAGTTCCATCGACGGCTGCACAATAAATGCTTCGATATTCTTCTGCTTTAGCTGCTGCTGCTGCTTCTAATGAAGATGAGAGAGATAAAGATAAACCTTTTCCACCTTCCACGTGTACGGTCCCGATCATCTCTCCTTGACTTTGATGGTCGGAGGAAGATGGCCATGTGAAGTGATGTTGCTCGTTGGTGAAACCATAATTACCTTGATGATGATTTGGTAATAACATATGAAGAGTTGAGCTGCTGTTGTTGTTGTGACGGTTTTGTTGCTCTAGCAATTGTTTAGTAGATTGATCAAGAATCTCGCCGGAGCCACCGTTGCCGCCGCCAGGGAAACTAAACATTTCAGACAACATTCCGGCGGTTTCATAAACCGGAATAGGAGCTCCGGAGACGGCGGATTCCTCCACTTCTTCCTGATGGGAAGATGATGATCGGTGGAATCCATGGGAGAAGGAATAGATTCCTTGATGATGATGATAATCTTGGGACATAGAATCTGAATTGTTGTCAAGAGTCTTGTGATGATGATGATGATGATGATGATGAGGAAGAGTTGTAGTTGCTAGACACATATCGATTCTTGATTCTTGCTATTCATCATGATATCTCTCTCCAAAGCTTTTGGATCCTGTAAGGATGATTCAGACATACAACACAGAGAGAATCTTATGTAACAAAAAACAAAAGTTTTAAGGAAAAGAAAGAGAGAGAGAGGAGTCAACTAGGTATTATACAGTTTTCTTTCTTCTCCATCTCTTTTAAGGTTTTCACTTTCAGCTTTGGTCATCATCTACATATATATATATATATATGGTAGAGAGAGAGAGAAGAATACCTTGGAGTTGCAGAGAATTAAAGAAAGAGAAGATTAAGCTTTAGCTATCGTTTTCTCTCTAGCTTTCTCTTTCTCTGGTAGTGAGAGTTTATTCAGCAAATTCTTGAAACCATCAAAGATTAAAGAAAAACTTATAAAAATCTCTCCCAAAGAGAAAGGAAGAGAGAGAGAGAGAGATAAAAGAGAAGAGAGAAGAAGAGGTCGCTGTTCTTTCTTCCTCGCCAACCTTTTTAACCCACCAATCTTCTTTATTATTATTTTTATAAAAATATATTATTCTTGATTATCATTTTCTTTATTTGTTTTTAACCGCAAAGGTTTTTTCATATTAATAACGATGAAGAAGAAAGACAAAACTTATATACATCCGAAAATTACGAAACTGTCCCTGTCAATTTTTTTCTTATTCTTTTGTCAACTATATTTGTTTATAAATGCAACAAAAAAAAACAGTGTATAACTTTTTATCACGGAAATGTCGGCTGCGATTAACATTTTAAAGGAGTTAATTTGGAAAACTAATATTGAAAAAAAAAAGCAAACTAAGAAAATACAAAGATAAGGTGAGTTCAAGGTCAAATCTCAATGACCCAAACCACCACCATAAATACTTCCACATATTTTTGTGCTTAAATAATATTCTCATTTGAGAAAAAATATTAATCATAAAAATAATCCCATAATGCCCTTATCTGTTATTCTTCTGATTTCGCGAGTGTAATTGTTGTTAGGGTCAGCTATGTCATTTCAAACTAATTTTTGTGACGTGACAACTTTTTCAATTGGCGCAACATACTTTGTTTTTAATGCAAAACTAAAATCCCAATATAGCTAGAATTATAAATTGTATACCAAATCTAATAAACTCAATAAATTAATAATCACCATAAATTAATAATTTTTTCCGTTCCTTAGTCGGACCAATATAAAAATCTATAAAATTTGATAAAATAATAAGATAATTTTTTTTTAAAATATCTATGTAAATATAAGGTTCCAACAAAAAGATAAATTACTAATTATAAATCTTAGGCAAATATACCTAAGAAAATTTAGTAAAATATGAATCTATTGATATTTTGTTTTTTAAAGTTGGAATCTCGTTGGAGCTCATATATAATTTTTCTTATTACATCAACAACTCTTTGTGTTATCTTCTCAATCTGCATCCAAAAATTATGAAGATTTTTTGAAGCCATATGCTTCTTTACGCAAAACTGCTTTCAAAAGTTTCATAGTATCGTCTTCAATATCATCACCAACATTAAGGACAATAACCACAATTTCTTCTAAACTCTAAACTTCTGATCATATATCATTTTCACCCCGATAGTCGATCAAATATGATATTGACATCCATTCTATTCCGATACCCGAAATTATTAATCAAAACTTCATGTTCACGAGTATCGTTTGATTCATCTTCTAAATTTTTTCATATGGCATCTCTTGAACGGATTTTGCAGTGTCGATAAAACATCAAGAAATTCAAATAAAATAAAAAATTTAAAAGATTATGGACTAAACAAACTTTCTCTCTATAAATTAATAGTTATTAATTAATATCTCTATAAAATAAAAAAATTTCAAAGTTCCGACATTATTAATTTATAGAGGCTTTACCGTACTTGGTTGATAACATAAGTTGTTCTCTATTAATTGCGTTCCCTATTTTTTTTTTTCAATTTAAAACTATAGATGTTCAAGTTTTTATAAAATCAAAATTAATCGTTGATAATACATGTGATAATTTTAGTACTTGTTTATAAAAATGAATCAATTGGTTTAAGCTTTGGAGATACTTCAATTCTAGGCTAGACACAATTATGACTAAGTATCTCCAAAGCTTAAAACATTACATTCACTAAATCTTCACTTATGGTCTAATGACTAGAAAGCAATAAGAACAATTTTAGATTACCTAACAATACTTCTCAACTCAAGTTCCATTGGTTGGGATATAATGAATAAGCATAATATAGATGGCAAGATTATTCCTTAATGTCTGACAATAATGATGTTTATTTTTTGTTAGCCAAAACGAGACTAAGCTTAGGTTATGAAGTATTATATTTAGCTTAACTACAATTATATCTGCATTTTTATCGAATTTAGAACAAATTTAGACAGATTTTGAACATGTATATTGAAAATAGCTATGGATTAGTCGAATTTAGAGAGTGCTAGAGAAATTTTATCGAATTTAGAACAAAAGTTTCATAGTATCGTCTTCAATATCATCACCAACATTAAGGACAATAACCACAATTTCTTCTAAACTCTAAACTTCTGATCATATATTTTCACCCCGATAGTCGATCAAATATGATATTGACATCCATTCTATTCCGATACCCGAAATTATTAATCAAAACTTCAAGTTCACGAGTATCGTTTGATTCATCTTCTAAATTTTTTCATATGGCATCTCTTGAACGGATTTTGCAGTGTCGATAAAACATCAAGAAATTCAAATAAAATAAAAAATTTAAAAGATTATGGACTAAACAAACTTTCTCTCTATAAATTAATAGTTATTAATTAATATCTCTATAAAATAAAAAAATTTCAAAGTTCCGACATTATTAATTTATAGAGGCTTTACCGTACTTGGTTGATAACATAAGTTGTTCTCTATTAATTGCGTTCCCTATTTTATTTTTTCAATTTAAAACTATAGATGTTCAAGTTTTTATAAAATCAAAATTAATCGTTGATAATACATGTGATAATTTTAGTACTTGTTTATAAAAATGAATCAATTGGTTTAAGCTTTGGAGATACTTCAATTCTAGGCTAGACACAATTATGACTAAGTATCTCCAAAGCTTAAAAAATTACATTCACTAAATCTTCACTTCTGGTCTAATGACTAGAAAGCAATAAGAACAATTTTAGATTACCTAACAACACTTCTCAACTCAAGTTCCATTGGTTGGGATATAATGAATAAGCATAATATAGATGGCAAGATTATTCCTTAATGTCTGACAATAATGATGTTTATTTTTTGTTAGCCAAAACGAGACTAAGCTTAGGTTATGAAGTATTATATTTAGCTTAACTACAATTATATCTGCATTTTATCGAATTTAGAACAAATTTAGACAGATTTTGAACATGTATATTGAAAATAGCTATGGATTAGTCGACTTTAGAGAGTGATAGAGCAATTTTATCGAATTTAGAACGAAAGTTTCATAGTATCGTCTTCAATATCATCACCAACATTAAGGACAATAACCACAATTTCTTCTAAACTCTAAACTTCTGATCATATATCATTTTCACCCCGATAGTCGATCAAATATGATATTGACATCCATTCTATTCCGATACCCGAAATTATTAATAAAAACTTCAAGTTCACGAGTATCGTTTGATTCATCTTCTAAATTTTTTCATATGGCATCTCTTGAACGGATTTTGCAGTGTCGATAAAACATCAAGAAATTCAAATAAAATAAAAAATTTAAAAGATTATGGACTAAACAAACTTTCTCTCTATAAATTAATAGTTATTAATTAATATCTCTATAAAATAAAAAAAATTCAAAGTTCCGACATTATTAATTTATAGAGGCTTTACCATACTTGGTTGATAACATAAGTTGTTCTCTATTAATTGCGTTCCCTATTTTATTTTTCAATTTAAAACTATAGATGTTCAAGTTTTTATAAAATCAAAATTAATCGTTGATAATACATGTGATAATTTTAGTACTTGTTTATAAAAATGAATCAATTGGTTTAAGCTTTGGAGATACTTCAATTCTAGGCTAGACACAATTATGACTAAGTATCTCCAAAGCTTAAAACATTACATTCACTAAATCTTCACTTCTGGTCTAATGACTAGAAAGCAATAAGAACAATTTTAGATTACCTAACAACACTTCTCAACTCAAGTTCCATTGGTTGGGATATAATGAATAAGCATAATATAGATGGCAAGATTATTCCTTAATGTCTGACAATAATGATGTTTATTTTTTGTTAGCCAAAACGAGACTAAGCTTAGGTTATGAAGTATTATATTTAGCTTAACTACAATTATATCTGCATTTTATCGAATTTAGAACAAATTTAGACAGATTTTGAACATGTATATTGAAAATAGCTATGGATTAGTCGACTTTAGAGACACTACAAGAAAACATCACGATTTCCGACCACATTTCCGACCGATTTAAAATGGTCGGAAATTTCCGACCATATACCGACGACATTCCGATGAAACAGAACCCGTCGGAAATTGGTCAGGAATTCCCGACAATTTTAACTTGGTCGGAATTTTGGTCGGGATTTCTGACCAATTTCCGACGGATTAGAGACCGAATAAAATCGTCGGAAATTGGTCGGTATTACAGACCGATTTTCGACTGTTTTCCGACGAGATATACACGTTAATATACCTGTTGTATTAGCCGTTTATAGTCGTTGGCGAGTATTAGGATGGTCGGATATTGGTCGGAAATTAAATTATATTTCCGACCAATTTCCGACCAGTACGGACCGATTTTCGACGAGCATTAGGAGGGTCGGAATAAATTAATAATTTTTTCCGTTCCTTAGTCGGACCAATATAAAAATCTATAAAATTTGATAAAATAATAAGATAATTTTTTTTAAAAATATCTATGTAAATATAAGGTTCCAACAAAAAGATAAATTACTAATTATAAATCTTAGGCAAATATACCTAAGAAAATTTAGTAAAATATGAATCTATTGATATTTTGTTTTTTAAAGTTGGAATCTCGTTGGAGCTCATATATAATTTTTCTTATTACATCAACAACTCTTTGTGTTATCTTCTCAATCTGCATCCAAAAATTATGAAGATTTTTTGAAGCCATATGCTTCTTTACGCAAAACTGCTTTCAAAAGTTTCATAGTATCGTCTTCAATATCATCACCAACATTAAGGACAATAACCACAATTTCTTCTAAACTCTAAACTTCTGATCATATATTTTCACCCCGATAGTCGATCAAATATGATATTGACATCCATTCTATTCCGATACCCGAAATTATTAATCAAAACTTCAAGTTCACGAGTATCGTTTGATTCATCTTCTAAATTTTTTCATATGGCATCTCTTGAACGGATTTTGCAGTGTCGATAAAACATCAAGAAATTCAAATAAAATAAAAAATTTAAAAGATTATGGACTAAACAAACTTTCTCTCTATAAATTAATAGTTATTAATTAATATCTCTATAAAATAAAAAAATTTCAAAGTTCCGACATTATTAATTTATAGAGTCTTTACCGTACTTGGTTGATAACATAAGTTGTTCTCTATTAATTGCGTTCCCTATTTTATTTTTTTCAATTTAAAACTATAGATGTTCAAGTTTTTATAAAATCAAAATTAATCGTTGATAATACATGTGATAATTTTAGTACTTGTTTATAAAAATGAATCAATTGGTTTAAGCTTTGGAGATACTTCAATTCTAGGCTAGACACAATTATGACTAAGTATCTCCAAAGCTTAAAAAATTACATTCACTAAATCTTCACTTCTGGTCTAATGACTAGAAAGCAATAAGAACAATTTTAGATTACCTAACAACACTTCTCAACTCAAGTTCCATTGGTTGGGATATAATGAATAAGCATAATATAGATGGCAAGATTATTCCTTAATGTCTGACAATAATGATGTTTATTTTTTGTTAGCCAAAACGAGACTAAGCTTAGGTTATGAAGTATTATATTTAGCTTAACTACAATTATATCTGCATTTTATCGAATTTAGAACAAATTTAGACAGATTTTGAACATGTATATTGAAAATAGCTATGGATTAGTCGACTTTAGAGAGTGATAGAGCAATTTTATCGAATTTAGAACGAAAGTTTCATAGTATCGTCTTCAATATCATCACCAACATTAAGGACAATAACCACAATTTCTTCTAAACTCTAAACTTCTGATCATATATCATTTTCACCCCGATAGTCGATCAAATATGATATTGACATCCATTCTATTCCGATACCCGAAATTATTAATAAAAACTTCAAGTTCACGAGTATCGTTTGATTCATCTTCTAAATTTTTTCATATGGCATCTCTTGAACGGATTTTTCAGTGTCGATAAAACATCAAGAAATTCAAATAAAATAAAAAATTTAAAAGATTATGGACTAAACAAACTTTCTCTCTATAAATTAATAGTTATTAATTAATATCTCTATAAAATAAAAAAATTTCAAAGTTCCGACATTATTAATTTATAGAGGCTTTACCGTACTTGGTTGATAACATAAGTTGTTCTCTATTAATTGCGTTCCCTATTTTATTTTTCAATTTAAAACTATAGATGTTCAAGTTTTTATAAAATCAAAATTAATCGTTGATAATACATGTGATAATTTTAGTACTTGTTTATAAAAATGAATCAATTGGTTTAAGCTTTGGAGATACTTCAATTCTAGGCTAGACACAATTATGACTAAGTATCTCCAAAGCTTAAAACATTACATTCACTAAATCTTCACTTCTGGTCTAATGACTAGAAAGCAATAAGAACAATTTTAGATTACCTAACAACACTTCTCAACTCAAGTTCCATTGGTTGGGATATAATGAATAAGCATAATATAGATGGCAAGATTATTCCTTAATGTCTGACAATAATGATGTTTATTTTTTGTTAGCCAAAACGAGACTAAGCTTAGGTTATGAAGTATTATATTTAGCTTAACTACAATTATATCTGCATTTTATCGAATTTAGAACAAATTTAGACAGATTTTGAACATGTATATTGAAAATAGCTATGGATTAGTCGACTTTAGAGACACTACAAGAAAACATTACGATTTCCGACCACATTTCCGACCGATTTAAAATGGTCGGAAATTTCCGACCATATACCGACGACATTCCGATGAAACAGAACCCGTCGGAAATTGGTAAGGAATTCCCGACCATTTTAACTTGGTTGGAATTTTGGTCGGGATTTCTGACCAATTTCCGACGGATTAGAGACCGAATAAAATCGTCGGAAATTGGTCGGTATTACAGACCGATTTTCGACTGTTTTCCGACGAGATATACACGTTAATATACCTGTTGCATTAGCCGTTTATAGTCGTTGGCGAGTATTAGGATGGTCGGATATTGGTCGGAAATTAAATTATATTTCCGACCAATTTCCGACCAGTACGGACCAATTTTCGACGAGCATTAGGAGGGTCGGAAATTGGTCGGAACTATAATCCAATTTCCGACCAATTTCCGACCCGTACGGAATCCGACCAACTCCCAACGAAAATATAAACGTTAATCTACCCGTTGCAGTAGCCGTTATATAGCCGTTTGAATATATAGATTGGTCGGAAATTGGTCGGAAATCCGCGGAAATTTTAATTATAAATACAACACCACCCTCATTCACAATTTATACCAAAAAAACATAGAAAATGTCTTCTTAAAATCCAAACACTAGAGATTATTTTCGATCGTGGATGGATAGACCACGACAAGATCCAGCGACGAATCTATTGACGGAGGAGTATGCACAAGGTGTTGAGGAATTCATGACATTTGCGACAAACAGTAGCATGACGTCGGAATACGGTAAATTATATTGTCCTTGTCCTATATGTCGGAATCATAGATTAGTCTCTGTTGGGGAAGTATGGAAGCATCTTTATAGGAATGGGTTAATGCCGAGTTATAAGATTTGGTATACGCATGGAGAAACTGATGCAATGGTGCAACATCATTGTAGTGGTTTTAATTATTCGGGTAGAATAGAGGAACCAACACCGGAAGTAGATGCAAACGTTCAGATGGTGAATGATGCGTATCGCGAAAACGTAGCATCGTATGTTCCGGATGGTATTAGAATAGAGGAACCTAATTTAGAAGCTCGGAAGTTTTTTGATATGCTAGATGCAGCTAAGCATCCACTATACGAAGGATGTAGAGAGGGAATATCGCCTTTATCAACTGCAAGCAGGTTGATGACAATAAAGACCGATTTCAACTTGGCAGAGGATTGTGTGGATGCGATAGCTGATTTTGTGAAAGATATTTTACCTGAAGATAATCTCTCACCGGCTTCATACTACGAGGTTCAGAAACTTGTAGCTGGTCTTGGTTTGCCGTATCAGATGATAGATGTGTGCATCGACAATTGTATGATATACTGGAGAAAAGACGAAAACCGTCGCAAGTGTCGTTTTTGTGGGAAACCTCGGTATCAGGAAACGGGTGGAAGAGTACCAGTTCCACATAAACAGATGTGGTATTTGCCGTTAACAGATAGGTTGAAGAGGTTATATCAATCCGAGCGCACGGCAGGAGCTATGAGATGGCATGCAGAACATAACTCATATGGAGATATTGCGCATCCTTCAGATGCAGAAGCGTGGAAACATTTTCAAGAGGTGTATCCTAGTTTTGCGACTGAGCCAAGTAACGTATACCTCGGGTTATCTACAGATGGATTCAACCCTTTTGGGAAACATGGGAGGCAATATTCATTGTGGCCAGTAATCGTCACACCTTACAATTTGCCACCTAGTTTGTGCATGAAACGAGAGTTTTTGTTCCTCACGATTCTTGTCCCCGGACCGGAGCATCCTAAGAGATCCCTTGATATTTTCTTGCAGCCATTAATTTATGAGTTGAAAATGTTATGGAAAGATGGTGTTCAAGCGTTCGATGTTTCTCTCCAACAGAATTTTACGATGCGTGCGGTACTTATGTGGACCATAAGTGATTTTCCAGCATTTGGTATGCTCTCTGGATGGTCGACTCATGGAAGGTTGGCGTGCCCGTATTGTCAAGATAACACTGATGCGTTCCAATTGAAGCACGGTCGAAAGACTTCTTGGTCCGATTGTCATCGACGATTTCTGCCGCATGATCATCCATATCGTCGGAGCACGACATTGTTTAAGAAGAACAAAAAAGTATTTGATGGTCCACCTCCTGAGCCGGATGGGAATAACATCATCACTCAGTTGAGAGATTTTGGTGCTGAGAAGACGGTTTCATATGGTGGTAATGGTCATTTTCCCGTAGATGGTTGTGGCGAATACCACAATTGGAACAAGAGGAGTATTTTTTGGGATTTGCCATATTGGAAGAACCATCTGCTGCGCCATAATCTAGATGTCATGCACATTGAAAAGAACTTTTTTGACAACATCATGAATACTGTTCTAAATGTGCAAGGGAAAACGAAAGATAATTTGAAGGCCAGATTGGATTTGCCAGAAATTTGTTCTCGGAAGGAACTCCATATAATGGCGAACGGAAAATCTCTGGCCCCTGCTTTCTGTTTGGATGAGCCTTCAAAGGAGGTGTTCTTCGACTGGATTACGCATAGTGTTCAATTCCCAGACGGATACGCATCTAACCTTCGTAATTGCGTTAATATTGGAGAAGGGAAGTTTTCAGGGTTGAAGAGTCATGATTGTCACGTTATCATGCAACGCCTCCTTCCATTTGCCTTTGCCGGTCTTCTTCCTAGAAACGTCCATGGAGCTATTGCAGGTACATTTATAATTTACAAAATTATATCTAAATTTATCTAAATTGTCTAAATTTTACTAATTTTATTTATCATTTATGCAGGGATCGGTGCTTTCTTCCGGGATTTATGCACGAGATCACTTACAGCAGACGGTATCCAAAATTTGGAGGAAAAGATACCGGCTCTCCTATGCAACCTCGAGAAAATATTTCCACCAGCATTTTTTGATGTTATGGAACATCTTCCTATTCATCTCCCTAGGGAAGCAAGACTTGGTGGGCCAGTTCAATATCGATGGATGTATCCGTTTGAGCGATATATGCTCCACCTAAAGAAGAAGGTGAAAAATCTTGCAAGAGTCGAGGGTTCTATTGTTGCACAGAGCGTGAATGAAGAAGCATCCAACTTTGCTAGCTACTACTTTCCATATTCGGTGAAGACTAAAAGTAGACGACCTGCACGTCATGATGATGGAGGAGAAAAACCGATGTATCCGGTCTATGTCCCAAAAAGTTTTGCAGAAATTGGAAGGCTTAGTGGAAAAGGGAGGTCTAGACGACTAACAGAGGAGGAACAAAGGCATTTGCATACATATCTTCTGACAAACTGCGAAGACGTTTTCGAATATGAGAGGTACGTCACTTGATTTTGAATAATGTATTTGTTTAGTAAATACCAAAAATTAATCCTTGGTAGTATTTTGAATAATGTATTTGTTTTATTCACAGTATATACATGGATCAAATAAGGAATTGGTTTCCAAATTGCACAGAGGATGAGCTTATGGTCCGTAAACAGAATGAATTCGCGGATTGGTTGAAATATTACGTAAGTGCTCGATTTCCCGCAATTAAACTAAATTTTACATACTTACACATATTGTTTATGAGTGTCCACAAATTGTACAGGTTGATCAGATTAATACTACCGGGACATCGATTCCCACATGGTTAGTTGAGATGATGCGTGGCCCTACTTTTGTTCCAAGTGTTTATCCGATGTATTGCACTCGGGGGTATGCTTTTAAGGCTTTTCGTGAAGGGAGTTCAAGGACAACATGCAACTACGGTATTTCGTCTACATCCGGAGAATTTGTTTACTACGGAATACTCCGCGAAATATTAGAAGTCAAATATCCAGGAATGATTGGTTTGAAGTGCATTGTGTTCTATTGCGATTGGTATGATCCAGTGGAAGGCCTACGTCAGGACGAATTCGGTGTGACATCTGTTCACGGAGGCAAGCGACATCGGAAATACGATCCATTTATTCTTGCTTCACAAGCAGACCAGGTTTCCTACATTCGATACCCCCGGGTTAGGAACAAGCAAGATCCGTGGATTGCAGTAACATCGATACAACCAAGAGGAAGGATATCTGGTGTTTCCGAGCATGACCCTTTACAGGAAATGCCAATTTGTAATTTAGGTGAAATCGAGCATTCTCTAGAGGTTGACCTTGTGGTTGACTTCACCGGCATGGGCGAACTATTTGAGGATTCTGAAGAAGAGAGAGGAGAATTTGATGAGGAATCTGATTCAGCTTCTTCAGATTATTCATCGGACTCAGAATAGGTTTTAAATAACAAATTTATGAAACTTTTTTCACATACTTTAATAAGTTGTACGAATATTTTTAATTAATAAGGATTCCTATACATCTATTTCATTTTATTCATCAGTTTCAGAATAAATTTGTAACAATGTTTTTTCATATGCATCTATTTTAAAGCAAAAAAAATTTCAAAATTTTTCAAAATTTTAAATATGGTGTACGTATTTTTTTAATACATTTAATACTATATTCCGACCATTTTCCGACCAGACACGAGGATCGGTCGGAAATCGTCGGGAATGGCTGAAAAATGTATGGTCGGAAAATGGTCGGGACATATTTGGTCGGAAAATGGTCGGAATTCCTCGACATTTCCGACCAAATTCCGACCATTTGGGGTTTCGAAACCTCAAACCGCATAAATTTGATTTGGACTATGTTTAATATGGTTAGATATGATCTTATGAAAGAATTCAATGTCCATATATCTTAACTAAACAAATTTTGGGGCATATCCTATAAAACCTAAAAGAAACCGAAAAGTATAAATACAAAGTGAATGTTTCGTTATGAACGGTTTAATTCGATATACTTTCAATTTATAAAAACGTCATATATTTTATTATATGTTTGCTTTGCCACATATTTTTTAGACATAAGATGTTTACATGTTTATTAAACGGTATACAATTTGAAATTTTAGTATTTTATATTCGAAACCCTATATGGTCGGAATTTGGTCGGAATTTCCGACTAATTTCCGACCAATATCAATAAAATGTCCTCTAATTATAAACACTTAGCATTTTTCAGAAATATTCATATTGGTCGGAAACTGGTCGGAAATTCCGACCAAATTCCGACCAATATGAATTTTTTCGAAAAATGCTAAATGTTTACAATATACCCACTGCAATATTATGGGTTAGTCGGAATCTCGTCGGAAATACCGTCGGAAATTAGTCGGAATGGTCGGAAATTAGTCGGAATTTCCGACCACATTCCGACCAATATGAATATTTTCGAAAAATGCCAAGTGTTTAATACATTTAATTCTAAATGCCGACCATTTTCCGACCATAATTTTTTCGAAAAAAATGCCAACTGTTGACAATATATCAATCCCCGACATGCAATATTATGAATAAATGTTCAGTAATACCGACCGATTTCCGACCATGCTGATATTAAACCCGCGAAAATTAACCGGTAAATGTAATATTTGGATGGTTTTGTATCGCGAAAACCGACTGATTTCCGACCATGCTGAAATAACTGCTCAGTATGGTCGGAAATTAGTCGGAAATACCGACCGATTTCCGACCACACTGAAATTAAACCCGCGAAATTTAACCGGTAAATGAAATATTTGGATGGTTTTGTATCGCGAAAACCGACCGAATTCCGACCAAACCTAGATATAAAAACCTGTAACGCATCGTCTTCTTCATTTCTTCGATCTCTCCTCTCTCTCCGATTCTCTCTCTCCGCCATCACCGCCTGAGCTCTCGCCGGTAAGTGTCCCTCTTCCTTCTCTTCTCTCCCTCTTCCTCTTCCTCTTCCTTCTCTTCTCTCCCTCTTCTCTTCCTTTTTTCTTCTCCTAATTGTTTTTCCTTCTCTTGGTTTGTAGATCGCCGGAGCTTGATCCGTCCACCGGAGCAGCCGTCCGCCGAAGCCGCCGACCGCCGGAGCCGCCTTCCCTCCTCCACCGCCGCCGACATCTTCTCACCATGTAAGTTCTTAAGTTCACAATTTATCAAATTTATGATTTACAATTTTTTTCTTCACAAAGTGGACTTATGATAGTATTGACTTGTTAAATTGATTCTTGTAAAGCTAATTTTGGACTGAAATCGAACCAATTTTGTCGGCAATGTGTAAAGGCTTCGGAAATTTGATCCTAATGTGTTAAACAATTTGTGGTTTTTCATTTGCTTGATGAGTTTAAAAAGAGGTCAAATTTGGTGCTAATGTCTTAGACATGGAGCTGAATATATGAAAACTATATACAATATTTTGAATAATTTTACTCGTTCACATCTCGAACAAGATATGAACAAATCCGATATTCTGAAAATGTTAAGACACTTAAACGCGATTTGTATCTTAATATGTGTCTATAATAGTTATTTAGTACTCGTAGCTAGAATTATGTCCCATGCTAAGCTGCTATGCAGGCAAAAGGGGAAAAGCAATCTGCAATTTTCTTTCTTCTCATGCCTTCATATGAACAACGTTTGATAAATTAAGTTTTCTAGGATTTTCCTATTTTACCCATTTTTTAGTTATGTTAAATGGTTCTGACCGAGATTCAAAATGAGTTGAATTAAATCTTCATACTGTATAATTAATAAATTTTCATTACTTTTGCATAATTAATAAATTTATTATTACTCTTTTTCATAAATTTTTTATAATTTTGCATTTAATATCTAACAAATTTTGCGTTTTTGTTAAGGTCTTACGACGGTTTCGCGAACTTGACCATCGGTGGTTCGTCTCAAGGGATGCAACCACCTCCACGTACCGGTGGTTCGACTCGAGAACCACCAAGTCCGGCCGCATCGACTATCCCAGAGTCGCAGAGTCAAGCTCCTCGAATCATGACCATCGATGAGTTAGTCCAACAACCGGGCCGGGACTTGCACATCCGGCTTGATCCACATCTCGTTGGAAGATCGACATGGTAAAAACCTTTAGTTCATATATATATATATATATATATATATTTAATATCAAATTTTTTATAGTTTATCTTTTTTTGTAGGTTTGGTATATCGAACAACGGGATTAGCAAGGCCATTATGAGGATGTTCCATTCGATCCTCGACAAACCGTACAAGAAGTTTTCAGAAGTCCCGTATGATGAGAAGCAAATTTGGTTTAGACAATTTGCGGTAAGTTGTCAATTACTATATTTTTTCTTATATTTATAAGTATTTTTTTAATATTTTACTAAGCATTTTTATTTATGTTTTCGTAGCAAGAGTTTACATGGCATCCTTCTCATACTGTCACGGTGGAAAAATTATTTATGAAGGAAGCGAGTACGCAGTTCAAGAGACACATGAACGAGTGGAAGAAAAAGTGGAGGAAAGGGGCAGACAAGCCGAAAGGCTTGAATTTGGAGGTTTGGAATCACTACGGACCCTATTGGCAACAACCGGAGACAGAGAAACTCTCGAAGACTAATTCGGGAAACCGAAAGAGTGATCGCAACGGGAAGGGCCAATACATCCACAACTCCGGATCGAGCAGCTTCCAGACCCGAGAAATTCAAATGGTAATATTTTATTGTTTACATTGTTTTCTTTACTTAATTAATTATTAAATTATTTATTCATATTTAAATTTATTTGTTTTTATAGACTAATGAGGCCGGAGGTGTGCGTCCGAATCATTTGGACTTAATGAAGAGGTGCCACACGAACAAGACAACCGGGTTTATTCAGGATCCCCTCATAAGGGAGATCTACGAGAACGTGACGAAGCAGAAGACCGACATCGAGCTGACCCAACAGTCACAAGGTGACTCCTCCTCCTCCTTCGAGATGTCGCGGGAAGCGGTCAACCAACTCGTTTTGAACGTAAGTTTTTTTTTCTTATAGTTTTACATTATAATTTTATTATGTTTTAATTTATTTATATTTTATACAGGAATTTCCCCTTGATAAAAAAGGGCGACGTCGCGGCGGTTTGGGTACGATCCCGTTTATGGACGACGGGTCTTCTTCTGGTTCTTTTTTCTCTGAAGATCTCATCAAGCAGAATGAAGAGCTCAAGTCCAAAGTAGAAGCTTTGGAGGCGGCGAAAACGGACACCGAATTCAGGTTAGGTGCCACGCAAGATGAGCTTTCGGAGGCGAGGTCAGATATCGCTAGCATGTCGTCGTGGATGAGAGCGAAGTTTCCGGATTTTCCGGGAACGTGATCCGGATCCGAATCCGGATTTGCAAATGTTAATAATGTTAATTTTTAATGTTTTAAAAACACTTTTTTTTATTTCTAAACTATTTAATTTTTAAATATATTAATGTTTAATATTAATGTTTAATGTTTAATGTTTAATATTAATTTTCATTTTCATTTTCGAATAAATTTATTTTCAATTGAATATTAATATTCAAAATTTTTAAAATACAAAATAAAATATTTTGTCGGAATTTGGTCGGAAATTAGATAGGTCGGAATTCGGTCGGAAATAAAACACGTCGGCATTTGGTCGGAAAAGGGTCATCGGACCTTTGTCGGTAAATCGTCGGGTATTATTATAGTCGGAATTTGCTCGGATATTAGAAACGTCGGCATTTGGTCGGAAACAAAGTCATCGGAATTTTGTCGGTAAATCGTCGGGTATTATTATGGTCGGAATATGGTCGGAACTTAGTTTGGTCGGTATTTGGTCGGTATTTGGTCGGGAATGGTTGCATCGGGCTTTAGTCGGGAAATCGTCGGGAATACTCTGGTCGGGAATCGGTCGGGAATTACCGACCAATTTTCGACCATATTTGATTTCCGACGCTATAGTTCCGACGGGCGAAATTGGTCGGAAATTCGTCGAGAAAGACGTTTTCCGACCGTTTTCCAACAAATATACCCGTCGGAAATCGAGTGAATTCTTGTAGTGAGAGTGCTAGAGAAATCTAGATGGACTTATCTAATGTTTTGTTTGTTCTAAAATTTTGGACCGGTTGGACTTCAAATTAAAGACGATCGATACGGGTTTACCAATCATGACCGGATGCTTTAGATATTAGACTCTGTCAAAAATTTCCTTGTTGCTCGAGTACTAATCTGCTTCAGTTGTGCACCATATGTACAAATATTTTATAGTTTTGGATTAGCTAGTGGTAAAGACGATAAAAGCTGAACTGATTTAGGCTTCGAATGGTGATATCGGTTTGAACGGTGCGGGGCAAGCGGTTTAAGAGGTGCGGTACGGTGCGGTTGGAAGAAACGCATCATACGGAACAAATGTGGTTACTGCGGAAGAAGCGGTGCAGGACAATATATGAATGGTGAAAAAACAACATGCGGTGCGGTCCAAATATGTGAATGGTGAAAATGTAAAAAACGGTGCGGAATATATATTTTAGATAAATATTTTATAAATAAAAATGGATTAATGATATTTATATGATTATAAATTAAAATTATTAATTTGTTAATGATCAAATCTTTTTCATAAATTAATTACGAACCATAACTAAATAATTATTAAAATTTTAATAAATTTGTATGGCATTTTACAATAATATATTTATTGCTAAAATCAAATTAAAAAATACATTAAAAAAAACAAGTAAAATGATATAATATAATCGAATTATTTTTAAATTTAAAGTTTTAATTCATAATTTTAATTTTTATCAATTTTTATAATTTTAGCTTTAACTCTCGTTGCGTTAGTACGTTAGTCTTTATAATGTTTTCAATATTCAAATATATATATATATATATATATAACCGCACATAGAAAACTCAAAACACATCAAAAACTTAGTGTAACTACTGTTGAGTGTGGTGCATTTTTTTCTTTTACAAAAATTGAACCGTACCTTTACTATTTATTTTTAATTAAAAAATGAAAATCGCATCGCACTATGTTAAAATCTTGTTGATTGGTGACTGAAAACCGCACCGCACATGGTGTTTTGGAAATACACTTCAAACATTCATAACCTTAGTTTGATCGAACTAGACAATGGTCGAGCTCAAATTCCATACAATAAATAATAATAATAATAATAATGTATAAATACAAAATCAAATGTCGTTACTTCGACTGAAAAAACAATAAAAACAAAATCTATAAATTATATGATCGAGTAATAATTTGGGCGAGACGATATAATATGGTCGGTTTTGGACCCAAAAGATGTATGGGTTTTAGTCCAAAATTTTCATAATCATACAAAACGTATAGATACAAATATACAATTAAACACAATTATTTTATGTTAAAAATTAAAATTAATCATCATCCCCAAGATATATCATATAATTAAAAAATATATATCAAAATCGATTTGACGTGCGTATCCATCCCACAAACGGTTAGAGACATCTTGGATATATGCAATGTAGGTTATAAATCCCTAATGGGATAAATAATTAATGGAAGGCTCGAAAGCAAAAGGTGTAAAGCCCACTTGTATATATATCTATGGAGACTTATGTTGGAATCTATCATGTCAGAATCAGATACCACATCAATAATTTTGTAGCATCCATAATATGATTTAAACCTTTTACTTATATTTAAACTCTAGTGGTTCTTCAATAATATTAATTTTGCGAAGGATAATTTAGTAAACTACCATTAAGAAAAGAATTAGTTTTCTATAAAAGTTGGTTATTTCCAAAATAAAAAATTGTTTTAGTTTATATTTACCAATTATGCTCCTTAACATCTACTTCATTCATTGATATTAAATTGGATACAAGAATTGGTATAACAAAATTACAATATCAACCATAACCACATGATAAATACGTACATAACTAATTCTTACTATAAACGTTGAAGAAATGAATTTACATGACGTTTTCAAAACGAAAGATTTATCTGCTAACATACTACTAAATCTGTTATTTACTTTTTTGGAATCAATTCCATTCCAATTTTAACGACACTGTCGTTTTTAGCTATCATTTCTTGAATAAAACTCAAAAACCGTTTAATACTAACCACATCGTCTATTACGCCAATTATTCGTTGCTTTTTCTCTTGCACCAATTATGTTTTACTTTATAATTAGAAAATTCTGTTTTTTTAATAAATCTCTACAAAATATATAAGAGACCATGATCATGTTGAACATTTTCTATAAAATTATTAAAAAAAATGTTTATATTTTTGAACCCTGATTTTTGGGCGGCCAAGAAAAAGGTTATAATTTCATTCGAATAAATCAAAAGTTAATGAAATATTTTTAGTCTGTTTAAAAATCAAAATTAGAAAATCTATCTCAAGCCACCTAAAATTATATTTTCAATGCTCATGTCCTTAAAATGGCAGAAAATTAAAAAAGAAAACGAAGAAAGAAGTTACATCCAAATTCTCCAAATACACCTTATGATTTTAATCTTTATATTTTTTTTTGTTGCAACTACAAACGGAATTGACAGTTGACAGCCCAACCTTCTTCACTCCTACCAGTATCTTTCTCTTTTCGAATTATTTATATTTGTGAAAAATAAAATTTGTTTTTCGAAAAAATAGTTTTTGGTCGGGTGAATCTCTCACGTGAATCCCACCTCTAATCACACGTATGCACAACCATCTATCACGTGCGGAACCTCCTTTTTCGCGCGTGTGGTGTGCCCTTTATCCTCCTTTACGCATTTAATAAATAAGTAACCCAAAACATGTAATTGATCCTCTAGTTAGAGTCTCTTCAATGGTGGCTGCAAAACCTTCCCAATATATTTGCATCTTCATCAACCTCATCATTGCTATTTTTACACTTTACTTTTGCTCTCGTTCTCACATTCATCGATCTCTTCGATATACAATATATCAATGTGTGCTACCAATTGGTGATCTTAGGCAAAGCCGGCCGTGAACTATTCGGGATACAAATAAAAACTTTTTTTTTTTTTGGTCAACTAAACAAAAACAAATTTATCAGCCTATATATTAATAAAATAAAAACATTATATGGGGAGAGATATCGAATACTCCTTTGCTCACCCACCACTTTACTGCTAATAATCAAGTGACCTAATGAATATTATTCAAAAATATGGCGGTCGGCTCTGATTTTAGGTTATAAAGGCATTTGTTATGCACAAAATTTAAATTTGATACATTTGGAACTAAGTATATAAAAGTATAAGAAAATTGAACTACGTATAAACGAGATATTAGTTGAGTTATTTGTATATTCAACTGGTTTAAGTATATCAAAAATTCTAGTAGTAGCATACTTTTGAGACGACATAAACGGATTTGATCACTATTTATAATAAAAAAATTGTTCATTGGACAATTATTTTAGAAATATATCTTACTAAGTTAGAACAAAAGGGTGTTGCCGATACCAATGCGATTCACTCAGATTCACTTAGATGAATATCACCTCATAAATCTCTCTCTCTCGTGTGTTTTGCAGAATTGAATGCTTAAAAGGAAAGAACACATAAGTTTATAGAGTTCTCCAAACAACCGAGTACATCTCTTTTCAGGATATGTTCCTGGAATTCACTATGATATTGAGTTACTACAAAGTTTCAGAGCTTAGAGAGCTTATTAATGGCGGTCAAAGAGAACAGAAGAAGAAGATGAATTAGTAGTCTTCCGTTAAATCTGTTTCTGCTTCTTATAGCTCACTGTGTTAAGAGTGTTTGGGCCAGCAACATTTCATCAGGCCCAACTCTTTCTCCAACTTCTGTAACTCTAGTTATGCATGGGCCATTTGTTGACTAAGGCCCAGCTTCAGCTCAACGTGGAATGTGAATCAGCTTTCAACAAATCTCCACCTTGATTCACACTTCCTTTTCGACAAGTCAAACCGACACTGTCTGTGAATTCCGATCCTGGAATCCGACAACTCTCCACCGAAGTCATCAAACCCGCCGAGGTCCTCAACCACCAGAAGAAATCAGCTATCTCTTTAGCTTCCTATCTCGGAACGCTCCTGTTATCAAGCAATGCAACCTGCGATAACAGTTTCAGTCATCTCCTCTTCACCTGGAGACGACTCTGATGACGCCATCTCAGGCGTCGATCACTTTCAAGGTCTTCAAGCACCCGCCAAACTTTTCTCCATGTAACACCTTTGTTAACATGTCGGCTGGATTCACCGATGTGTGAATCTTCAGCACCTTTACCTGTCCGTCGACTATTACTTCTCTGATGTAGTTATATTACACTTTAATATACTTTGTCCTTTCGTGAAACATGTTGTTATTGTCTAGATAGATCGCACTCTGCGAATCACAATATAGCTCCACTGCATCCTGCTTAAAACCTAATTTCTCACAAATACCTTTCAACCAAACTGCTTCTCTGCTTGCATCTGATAGGGTTATGTACTCACCCTCTGTCGTAGATAGTGCCACTACTCTCTGTACGATCTCCAGCTAACTGTGTTGCCTCCAACTGTGAATACAAAACCTGTAATAGACCTTTTATTATCTAAGTCTGATGCGAAATCTGAGTCACTGTACCCTTTAACTTTGAAGTCTGGTTCCTTTGTAAATGTTAGACTTGTTTCAGATGCTCCCTTTATTTATTTCATTATCCATTGCACAGCTGACTAGTGTTCCTTTCCAGGTTTCCCCATGTATCTGCTGACCAAACCAACTGTGTAGGCAAGGTCTGGCCTGGAACCCACCATCGCGTACATGAGGCTCCCAACTGCACTGGCATATGGTATGTTATCCATTTCTTTGGCATGTGCTTCTTCATGTTCATCACTTAGTGCCTGTAATTTGAATTGAGAACCCATGGGTGTTTGCACAACCTTGCAATCTCCCATTCCAAAAGTCTTTATTAGTTGTTGTAGATAGTTTCCTTGTGAGAGAATCAGTGCGCTTTTCTCTCTATCCCTGAAAATATCCATTTCCAAGATTCTTCTGGATGGCCCCAAATCTTTCATCTCAAATTCTGTACTCAACAATTCCTTTAACCTTTTAACCCCTAGCCTGTCCTTTGAAACTATCAACATATCATCCACATAGAGCAGTAGATATGTCATGTTATCAATTGTTGATCCTTTGAGATAGACACACATATCAAAATCACTTCTTTTGTACTTCTGTTGAATCATAAACGCATCAAACGTGTGATTCCACTCTCTTGGTGATTGTTTTAATCCGTAGAGTTACTTCTTTAGCAAACACACCTTGTGTTCCTGACCATTCTGCACAAAACCCTCTGACTGATTCATGTAGATAGTCTCATGTAGCACACCATGTAGAAAAGCAGTCTTAACGTCTAACTGTTCAAGTTCCATGTCTTGATTTACCACAATTGACAATAAGATCCTTATAGACACATGTTTAACCACTGATGCAAATACCTCATTGTAGTCAATCCCTTCAATCTGAGCATATCCTTTTGCAACCAATCTGGCCTTGTATCTAGGTTCCTCTACTCCTGAAATCCCTGGCTTTAGTTTGAATATCCACTTGCAGCCTATAACCTTTTGCTTCTTTGGTCTATCTGTTAGATCCCAAGTATGGTTTTTTTTCCAAAGAATCCATATCTTCATGTGCTGCTCCATTCCATTTATCCTTGTATTTACATCGCTGTGCTTCCATAAATGTCTTAGGTTCCTCGAGATTTATAGCCTCTGCACTGGATAGTGCATAAGCAACCACATCTGCATCTCCATATCGTGAAGGAGGTTTAGTCTGTCTCCTTCCACGATCTCTGGACAAAAGGTAATTCCCCAGATTCTCTTCTTCTTCATTTGTGGAACCCTCTTCTTCAGAAGAACTTGAATCTTCATCCTGTGTTTCAGTTTCAGATTCTAAAATGGCTCCACCTTGATTTAAAGTCTCTCCTGTTGGTATCTGAATCGACTGAACATCTATCAAGTCACTTTTGAAGGTAACTTTCTTCTTAGGGGTTGTTTTCCTTGTCTCTTCTGATTCTGCCACACTCAACTCTTTATCCTTAAACACCATTTCTTCATTGAAGATCACATCTTTGCTGACTGTTATCTTCTGCTCATTCAACAACCAAACCCTGTAACCTTTAGTTCCTTGTGCATACCCCAGAAAAATACTCTTTGTTGCTCTAGGACTGATCTTATCTGAAATAGTATGGACGTAGGCTATGCATCCGAATCTCTTTAGATGACTGTAGCTTGGTTTTCCTCCTGTCCAAATAGCTCTTGGCACTTCAAAATCAATAGATGCTGATGGTGATCTATTAATGATGTATACTGCTGTTGAAGCAGCCTCTGCCCAAAACTCACCACTCAAACCAGTCTCATTTAACATGCTCCTGACTTTGTCCATGATTGTTTTATTCATTCTTTCGGAGATACCATTATGTTGGGGTGTATATGGACATGTTTTTATGTCTCTTTATACCAGCTTATCTGCACAATTTGTCAAACTGATTATTGCAGAATTATAACCCATTGTCTGTTCTTAAACATTTCAGCTTCTTCTCTGTCTGAGTCTCCACAAGCTTCTTCCAATCCACAAATTTCTGGTACGCTTCATCTGTAGTCTTTAAGAAGTAAATCCACACCTTCTTAGAGAAATCATCAATGAAAGTTAAGAAATACTTGCTTCATGATAGACTTGGTGTCACATTAGGTGATCCCCATAAGTCAGAATGTACATACTCCAATATGTTCTTTGTTGTATGCTGTCCTTTTTGAAAACTTTTCTTGTGTGACTTTCCCATGGTGCATGCTTCACATAACCCGAGCTTCATAACTTTCTCTTTCTTGAGGTACCCCTTTCTGACCAAGGTTTCCATGGAGGACTGACTCATGTGAGCCAATCTGGAGTGCCATCTCTTTGTCATATCCACAGGTGACTTGGCTATGTTCACTTGTGGCTCTCTGAATATTACTTGTAAGTAGTATAATCCTTGATTATACTTTCCTGACAGGACCTTTTGTTTTTCTTTGTAGAATTCTACTACAAAATCTTGCCCACTGTACTTGCAGCCTGACTGTTCAAGCTTGCCATATGAGATAAGATTTATTCCCATATCTGGCATATATCTTACATTGCTTAGAGTAATCACTGAACCATCTGGATTATCTATTGTAATACTGCCCTTTCCTTTTACCATACAATGTGTATTGTTTCCCATCAATACTCTTGTTTGTTCTACTTCCACAAAGTTTGAAAGTAATTCTTTCCTTGGTGTTATGTGGAATGTGCAACCTGAGTCAAGAACCCACTCATTTTCCGTTGCTTGTAGACTCGCAGTTAGAGCTATGGCTTCTGGTAGTATGACTGCCATATTTGCGGATGATTTGTGTTGTTGATCATTTCTTTTCTTTTGTGGACAGTCCTTCTTCCAATGGTTTTCATCCCCACAGATCCAACATGCCGTTGGTCCAAACTTTGGTTTTGATTTAGATCTGCTGTTATTCCTGCCTTTACCCTTGTTGTTGTTGCTTCCTTTGTTGTCACTTCTCTTATCAGGTCGTCCTCTATTCTCCACATACAGTCCTTCTTGGTTTTGTTTTGACTTGTTGAGAAGACCTTTCTGTCTTAATTCTGCTTCTTTTGCGTAAGCTGAAGTTGTTACCTCTCTAACAGTCAGTGTGTCTTTTCCAAAACCATATTTCAAGGTGTGAACCAATGGTTCATAAAGAGGTGGAAGACTAGTCAGGATTTGAATGGCCTGATCCTCATCACTTATAGTGATCTTTAAGCTAGCAAGGTCTGCAACCAGCTTCAAGAACGTGTCTAAGTTTTCTTCTATGGACATGTGTTCCTCCATCTTGAAGCTTGCGAAGCTTTGCTTCAGGTAAATTCTATTTGGCAAAGACTTTGTTTGGTAATCATTCTCCAATGCTTTCCACATATCTAGGGCTGTAGGCTCATTCATGATCTTTCTGAGAATTTGATCACTCAAGCAAGTTCCCAGCATGTTTCTTACTCTCAAATCCTTACCAGCTGCCTTTGGATCAACCTTTACCTTTGTCCCACTCTCTGTAGATTCCTTTTCTGAGGTTGATAATGATCTTTCTTTCAGCACTGATCCCAATCTCTGAATCTCAAGCTGTCCCAATAACTTGTACTTCCACATCCCAAAATCTCCTTTTCCATCGAACTTCTCCATCTCAAACCTCTCTGGTGTTGGATCCATGACTAATCAATTTCTTCTTTAACCTGTCACCTGCAGATGAAAAACCAAGAAGTAAACCACACAATAGCAATGGATCTTTTAATCTACTAAGGATTCTCTTGAGATTGAAGATCGAATAAGAAAAGTTTTGAGGAAGTCTGTGTTGGATTTTTCAGAGTGGGAAGAAACTCCCAGAGCCGGAATTGAATCTTGGCTACTAATGATCTGAATCTTCTTCGCTTGTGGTCCGCGAAGTCTTATGATCGTCTTCTTCCTTGAACCGGTAAGTTTCGAGCTCTTCCTTCTTATTCTTTCTTTCGGTCCTTGAATCGCCTGGGTATCTCTTTGAACGTATATGACCTACGCTCTGATACCACTTGTTGCCGATACCAATGCGATTCACTTAGATGAATCTCACCTCACCAATCTCTCTCTCTCGTGTGTTTTGCAGGATTGAATGCTTAAAAGAAAAGAACACATAAGTTTATAAAGTTCCCCAAAAAACCGGGTACATATCTCTTCAGGATATGTTCCTGGAATTCACTATGATCTTGAGTTGCTACAAAGTTTCAGAGCTTAGAGAGCTTATCAATGGCGGTCAAATAGAACAGAAGAAGAAGATGAAGTAGTCTTCCGTTAAATCTGTTTCTGCTTCTTATAGCTCACTGTGTTAAGAGTGTTTGGGCCAACAACATTTCATCAGGCCCAACTCTTTCTCCAGCTTCTGTAATTCTAGTTCTGCATGGACCATTTGTTGACTAAGGCCCAGCTTCAGCTCAACGTGGAATGTGAATCAGCTTTCAACAAAGGGGTTGCAAAATTGAGGCGAAAACCCTAGCTGTCAAGCGAGAAAGAGAAAAAGAGGATTTTTTTTTGGTGTGGATCCTGGTCGATGGCCGGAGGTTTCTATAGCTTCGGCATCGGTTTGGTTGATTTCTTTTGTTATTTTTCTTTTGATTTGTTTGGTTTTTTTCAATTCATTCTAGATCTGACAAAGTTTTTGATTTTTTTTTCATGGGATTTTCCCAATGGATTTGAGAATACTAAAGCTCCGGTTCAGTTGAGTCGTTTCGAAGAGGTAACTGATAGATTTAGAAGTGTATGGTGGCAGCGGTTCTTCTCGGCTTCAATCATTGATGATTATTCATTCGGTGTTGGTGGATTTCTTGTCGCAAACCACATTTACTCCGAAAGGCGGCCTAAAATGCATACTCCTAATTAATCGACTATTTGGAATGATGATCTCAGTGGCTCTGTTGTTATCAATGGAGCAATATAAATAGTTGTCTCATCTCGGTGATTCCTAATGGAGCAATAAAAAGAGAGCGACAGCCGTGATCAATTCAGTATGAAGCGTTAATAGATATTTTTGGATTTATATGAATATCATCTCACTGGAGATTTAACCATTCCAAAAGCAAAAATGGAGCAATTTATATGAAGAATTTTTAGACATACATACATAAAAAATGTCGTTATTAACTTCGGATCCCTATTGGTGGATCATCTTTTCTGATTTTTGTAAACCCTTTAATATTTTGATTATCTTAATAAACTATTATTCAACAAAAAAAAAAAGTTAGAACAAATTAAAGGATGCGACAGAAAAATTTACATTCTTAAAATATCAAATATATAATAAAATTCATATTTTGGTTTGGATTTTTGAACGGTTTTAGATATTTTAATAATGTTAACAATAAAATAAAATAAAATAAAATTCATATGAATATTTAGTTTTTCAATCAAAACGATTCTAGCCAAAGCATGTGTTGATCATTCAAAACTGTTAAACCGAATTAATAAGAATTTTATTAGTAATTATAACACTTTTAAGTCTATATTTATTTTGAATATGTTACATTCGTTCATTTTTTTTACAGGAATTTGAATATCATATAAAACGAAGATGAATTGTAAGATTAATGACAAACAGAGCTAGGGAGCTATTTATGGAGTTTATCCTTGCAAAAAAAAAAAATTAAAAAACACGGAGAAAACTTGTGTACAATCTAGCTCCTTGCTAGCCACAGTGGCATAAGATTGGAGAATTTGTTCATGTTCTTACGAGGAGGTCTATCCAAGAGCGCGTTATAGATGAGGAGGTCTATCCTTCAATAAAGCGATGAACCGCTAGATCTGCACCGTCTGATTCGATTTCTCCAAAATATGAATGAATGAGGATATTCTGTAGTATAGTAGATCGAGAATTAGTTGAAATAAAAAAGAGAGAAAATTAGAGTCACTTGTTCACGTATGGTTGTTAATATAGGCATACATATATACTTACACGTCTCATAGATCATTAAAAGCTCTTTAATATGCCATGTGTTATCTACTTATATATGTAGAAACTCTCAAATTCATCGGGACAAAGGCAATAAATGATTAAACTACAAATACGTAATTATTATATCAATATTAATCCATTAATTAGTTCTTGTTTTTTTTTTTTTGTAATAAAATTAGTTCTTGTGTTCATCATCCAAAACATCTCTCTCTCTTTTTTTCACTTCAAATTCGAGGTTAGAAAACTTCCAAAATCGTGGAAATTAACAAGAACCGGTATTATAATCAAGAGAGTTTTGCAAAAATATAATCGTCATTTTTAAAAGGTTTTTTAGTTTTTTTGTTTTGTCACTTTTCAAAAGTATTAGCTATATTTAGCATTTTGTGTACTGTTCATTTCTATTTTTTTTGTATAATACAATATGTATTCATGTACGGTACACGATGTAAATTTGGAGAAATATAATCGTCATTTCATTCAAAAAGTCATAAACTTTTAGCACTTTTGGAAAGTGACAAAAAAAACTAAGAAAACTTTGAAAAAGTGACATTTTATGCAAATTTGTCTATAATCAATATAAAAAAACGAATAAAAAGATTAACTAGAATTACGTTTTGAGAGGGAATCGACGCACTAGTTCATCATCCACTCTAATAATGCATCTTGTTTCTTTGTTAGAACCAACCTTTCCAAATTTTGTCCTTAATTACTGGATTACAACAAAACATATATTTGGTGGTAGGTTCTGATATAGGAGAGAGACTCGATCAAAATTTGAAAAATCCTAACATAATGATTTTCGTTATAGTGTAGTTTGGAAAATCTAGCTAGTGAGAATACATAAGTGTATTATGTATAGGATCAATGATACACATAATTTGTTAATGAGGTTAACTTCTTCCAATTTATATCTCCGGGATCACGTCCAAAAACAAATAAATTAGAACTAAAAATCTATAACCAAGTACTACTTTTCTTTCACACCGTTTTATTCTTCATAGCCAACCATAAACTAAATTCCACCGTCCTAGACTTCAACTAACACGGTTTGACGAAAGATGTATATTGATTTAAATTTATGTGAATCTATTTTAAAAAAATATAGTGCTAACAAATGAATATGATATACGCCATGTTCTAAAAAGTGGTTGTTTAGTGTCTAGGCCGCTTAGGCGCTAGTCGGTGGTGAACTGCCGTAATTAGTGTCTAGGCGATTAGTTAGGCGGTCAACGTTTTTTTCAAAAAGTCAACGATTTTTAATGATTTTTTTCAAAAAATCGTTGACTTTCTTCAAAAAATCAACATTTTTTATTTATTTTTATAACTGACATATGGTTTGTTATAAAGTGCTGGAAATACATCTAGAAGTACAACACACATGCTAATTTTATCATTGAAGAAGATGATGAAGATTTTTCTCTCCTTGTACTTTTTTGTCTTTCAATATCAAGACAAATCTATTTTTTTGCATCATATGTTTGTATTTCTTTTTTGTTTTTGGAATTTATATGTGAATTTAAACTTAATTTCCTAATGTTTTATTACTTTGATAATCAAAAAAACTTATTTCATACTTGTTTTGATTCATATATTTATAACTTATAACTTATATACATATAAACTTTAAAATTAAAAAAAAATGTTCAAAATTAATCGCTGATTAATCGGTGATTAATCACCGCTTTTCGGCCTAGGTGTAAATCGATGCCCGACCACCCGCCTAGCGTCTAGCGCCTTTTCAAACATTGGATATACGAAGTAATATCTTACAAAATTAAGGTTGTTTATAATTCCATTTCAATGAACAAAATACTCACAACTTCGCTTTTATTTGTTACACGTTAAAAAATAACTTATATGCTTCTCAATTAATATACAGAATATTTAGTAAAACTAAATTCGAATCAAATAAGATTCGGGTTTCACTTTTTCTTGTACAAATAAAAATATTCAAAATTGACAAACAGAAACATTTTCAAATTATGAAAGATAAATATAGCAAAATTTGCAATAAGGAAGAATGGAGAAAATGAGAAAGTGAAAGGTAAAAGAAGAAAAATTAGAATGCGCAACAGAATGCTTGTCCGAGGAATCATACACCCTCTCTCAATGTCTCTCGCTTTCTCTTGTTTTCTTCTCTATCTTATTTTTTGTGTGCTTTTAATCAAATTAAATTGGACAAGTAATTATTTCATGATTAAACGGTTGAAAATAGAATGATTGGATGAAGAATATTGAATTTTCATATCTTGAGGAACTCTATGTTAACTAATTGTCAGTTTTCACATAAACTTTTTCTTCATACAAAGGTAACACATTCATCTAAAAATTGGTTAATATTTTTGAAAGTTCCCAAGATTTAGTTTATAGTCTTGTGACCACTAGTTATTTTCGTGGTTGAGTTTCACGTAAGCATACCAAAAAAAAATTATTTTTAACTAGACCACCCTAGATTCATATATATCGTGTCTGAATTAATCATTTTGTGTGAAATGTAAATGTATTACATTCGGTAATAATAATATTTAAAAAATCTATTGCCTTGAATGGAAATTGTGGTACAAGTTGGTTTTTTCCTATTGTTTTTATCAGAGTCGCATTATTTCTCACATTCAACCAAAATGCAGTACTACTAAAGTTGTTAAAGTAAATATCCTGTACTGCATGCTACACTACGCCACGAACAAAAATGATGATCCGCACATGATTGATCAAACACATCAAATATGGTGTGTTGATCCAGAGAGATATTTGGAAATATCTCAAATATCTTTATTAACTATTTTATTAATTTAGACAATTTCCTTTTATTGTTTTAGGGTTTTTTTAGTATTTTGAATTTATTATAAATAAGTCGTTCATGCTTAAGTTGTATTAAGTTTTTGATTGATTAATGATATTGAGTTTTTGTCTATTTATTCCTTGTTTTCGGTAGATCTAGAGAGATATCAACGAATCTAAGAAGACTTGATTTATTCGGGTATTCTCAGACTAAACGAATAATTTTGCGATTATCCTAGTTTTCCGGGTATTCTCAGAATCAACGGATTACTATCCTATCCATTAAACTTCCGCTACATCAGTCTCGCCAGCCAAAAAAGATTCGTCCTCGAATCTTCAATTCTTTATTATCTATTTTATTAATTTAGACAATTTCCTTTTATTGTTTTAGGTTTTTTCTAGTATTTTGAATTTATTATAAATAAGTCGTTCATGCCTAAGTTGTATTAAGTTTTTGATTGATTAATGATATTGAGTTTTTGTCTCTTTATTCCTTGTTTTCGGTAGATCTAGAGAGATCTCAACGAATCTAAGAAGGCTTGATTTATTCGGATATTCTCAGACTAAACGAATAATTTTGCGATTATCCTAATTTTCCGGGTATTCTCAGAATCAACGGATTACTATCCTATCCATTAAAGCTTCCGTTACATCATGTGTTTAAATACGTTTTTTGTCATTATTATTAGGTTATTATTATTATTATTTTTTTTTTTTAAATCATACGAAGTTTTATCAACCAATATAATTCTGTTAGGACCAAAATTATTACGGTCATCGGAAGTGTTATAACCAATTAATCAAAATTTGATAATTATTTTATCCGCATCGTATTTAATATGGTTATCAATTTACCATTCAAATTTTATTCATTTCGTTTTGGACCGTTTATTTTATTTGTTCCGTTCGTTATGCACTAACCACACATGTTCAATATTCAATATGCTTGTTCTGCACTGCTACTTCAGTTTGTTGTGATTTTGATGAATCCATAAAACATAAAAGAAAAGACCGATATTGGAGCTAATCGCTTTTTTAGGATTTTCTTTTACTAAATATGTGAATGAATAAATACAATCTTAAGACATCTTTTTATAAGTTCCAAAATCCCGATGTAGATAAAAATATTTACACTGGATATCATTTATTCTAACTTTCATTAGCACTTTTTGAAAGTGTAGTAGAAAATAACACTTTTAAAAAAATTGTGTTCTGTCTATTATCGTATACGCCTCTTATTGTTACATCGTATACTGTTCATTAGCATACACGCCATATTGTTCAGTAGTACTTTTGGGTTGAACAGTATCAAAAAATACTACTTTCTACTACACTTTAAAAAAGTGATAATATGCTAATGAAATTTTAAATAAGTGACCACCCATGCAAATATCCCATAAAAATATGACATTTATCTGCTTATTCGAGTAGAGCCTCCTATCACTACTTATTTATTTTAAGTAAACTAAAAAAGGTTGTTACCATTCAAATCACAAATCATAAATCACAAATCATAAATCATAAATCATAAATCATACGAATAAATTTCATTTCAGCGTATTCTATTGTTCCGTTTGTTCTACTCTTATCACACATGTGTTCATTCGTTCTGCATTGCTATTTCAATTAGTCATCATTCATATCATAAATTTGATTATTTGTTTGGGGTAATATGCGAGTAAATTCTATTTTAGTTAATGGGTAAGTGATACAACAAACAAAGGGACTTCTGAAAATGGAGGCGATGGTCCTTTCTTATTCTACTTTTTTGTCCATTCGGTGTCAATCAAATGGTTCCTCTCTTCTTTATTTATTTTTCTGATCTCCTCTTTTTAGCTCTTTGATATATACTTTATGTTTTTTATAAAAAAAAATCATTTTCTAATTAGAGGAAATGATTTGTTTTATTAAATATTGATATACACTATCTTTTTGGTTTTAAAAATTTATAGCTTTGGTGTTAGATGCTTTTGTTTTGTTTTATTCCCGTCTTTTAAGCGCACACTCATTTTTGCAACTTAAGAGTGCTTTGTATAGTGGTGTGACCACAATCTCACTATATGTCTTTGGAATTCCCCATATATTTGTGCATCAATACGATTATTTTAATACTTATATATATATATATATATATATATATATATATATATATATATATGCTATTGTGCATGGAAACTTTCAAAATCTTTTATCAAAAAAAAAAAACTTTCAAAATCTAGGCATGACATGCTTTTAAATTTTGTTTACTAATATCTTCTTGTATTTGTCCTTTCAAGATTGGAATAGCTTTACTTTTCGACCATTTTAGGTTAAAGTTAACAGACTTTGATCTTAAATCTTTATTGAAAATCATATATATCTTATGTGAATAAAACACCACTTCGACATCTATGTTAACTTGTTGTCAGTTTTCACATAAACTTTTTTATTAACTACCTTTGAACAATCTATTTTAGAGATTGACAGAGACATAATTATAACACATTTATAAATAATATTGTCAATAAGTATTTATATCGATGTCGAAGTGGTGTTTTATTCACATGAGATATAATATTATTTATAAATGTGTTATAATTATGTCTCTGTCAATCTCTAAAATAGATTGTTCAAAGGTAGTTAATAAAAAAGGGTCCATATATATAAAGGAGTGCAAACTTTGACTTTGAATATATCAGATCCAAATTGGTTAAATTAAGGTCTTTCACATCCTTAGGAGTTAGGACCATGCATGAGATAGAAAAACATATGTAATGAGTGAAAACAAAAAACCTTAAATTGAACTGTCACATGATCAACTATTACATTATTATACAATGGGAACAGTTTCAAAATCTAGGCATGACATGCTTTTAAATATTTTATAATAAATAATACAAGGAGATTTGTATTTTTATGTAGCTAGTACAAAAAAATATGTCAAAATATACCCCATATATTAATTGAGAATGATTGTTTAAAATAAACTTTGCCTTGACATATGATTTACAATATTGCCATGTTGATATATGCATAAAAAACTATACTATTTACAACTTAACTTACGCCACTCACATTAATTTGGTTAGAAAATAGTTTATACTAATTATTTATTTAATATTCAGCATTTAATCTATAAATATATCTTATATCTTCATTTTGCTATCAAAATATTTATTGAAAATTTAGTATATCATAGTAACTATTTCTGTAAACACTATATTCTTTCTCTCATATTTGTTTGATCTTATTTTTGAAAAACAAAAATCATCACATCATCCATGTAATAAAAAAAATCTACATTGTCTTCACACATTATAATTAGAATCTTTAAAAACGAACATAAATTACTCAAATTGTGAAGAAATATGTGTCTTGAGAGTCTCACATCGGAAATGAAGATGTATGGTGGTTCATAAACCTATTATAAAAAGGACCAAAAAAATAATTAACCATAAGAGTAGGAAACCTCTCATAACTTAAAAAAAAATATCGGTTTAATATAGCTTTTTATTAAGCTGTATAGTTAAACCGAAAAAGATAAATATTGTAAATAGTTAAACTTGATGAAATATTAAAAGTATTTATATAAATAAATTGAAATATTAGAAATAATTTGATCAAAAGATTAATATATTATAAATTTTCTTAGCTTGATCAAGTTTTTTAACTTGCTCAAAAATGAAATCGATTATAACACTTTATAATCAGTCTGTATATTTGCAATTGTGTCATAACACAAAAGCAATTATAGCTATTATTTGAAGTTATGTAATCATCACATAATTTTTTTTTGTCATCATTTTGTGCCACAACATGTCGGTCCAATAGCCAAATAACCCCACACATGAAGGGCATGTGGAATCGAACTCGACACCGGTAAGATGGCAGCATAAGTGTGATAACTACTGGCCCACTTGCTCCTTCTTAATCATCACATAATTTTAAAGTTGCAACTACAATATGAGCTAATATTTTTATAATTATATTTATATACATAACATTCACATATTCACATCAACTTTCACCGGGTAATCACCTAGTAAATCTCTATAATATTATTTAAGAATTTTTTTTTAAAAATGAACTTTGTTTTGTAAATTATTACATGAAATGCCATTACAAATAACAAAAAATAATTGAAATAGGAAAAGATATAATAGTCTTTTAAAATTATTGATTATAATATGTAAAATATATATTTTGTATTAAAAATGTTATTTATTATTTCATTTCTCAATTATTTTTAATACTATATATTTTAAAATAATAATCAATTCATATATATTCAAAGAAAAAAATTTACTCAAAATATTGCTATATTTTCACTATAATTTATTATATTTTATTTGAATATATATCAAAACAAAAGTTGAAAAATATTTTACTAATTTTATAAAAAGTTAGACACAAAAAACTATATTTTTTTAATAGTTCGTAGACTAACCATAAAAACTAGAGTCATTTAACGATGAATATTAGAGTTATGTTTTTAAGATTATAAGTTTTTGCGGGTTAGTCCGAATAATATTTTAGTTCACTGCAAACGGGTTAAATAAAAAAATTATTACAAATTGATAACTTTATTTATAATCAATAATCATTAGTTAGCTATATTATAAAATTCAGATAAAAGCAATTTTCTTAAATTTCAAAATAATTTTTTTAACAAAAATTATTCCGCACTCTAATTAGCGCGAGTTAAATCCTAGTAATGTATTTAAAAGGAAACACAAAGTAAAAATTATACGCTAAAGATAAGAAAATATATCACCTAGTGATGTTAAGCTCTAATGATGTTAAGCTCTAACTGTGAGCAAACATTAATATTTTCTGCTAAAAAAAGTGATATACTATAAACATATACCATAAACAAACACGATTACAGATAATTAATCCAAGGAAACTATTAAACCAAAATACAAAAAGAATTGTAAGCTAAAAAAATGTATTAGTGTTCCGCTTGAGTCACTATCCACATACAAATTCGGTTTAAAGTGTACATATTGAAAATACTTTATATATTAATTGAGAATTACTGTTAAAAATAAACTTTACCTTCACATGAGATTTACAACATGGCCATGCTGATTTGTCAATAATAAAAAAGCTCTTAAGACTAATATAAAAATAAACATAAATAGCTAAGTTATTTACAACTTATGTCATTCACATAGATGAAGTGTTCTCTGACAACGACGAGATGAATGGAACACCCATCCAAGAACAAGAAAGGCCAACAAAACAGTTCGACTCAAAAGTCGTGACATTTACGTTCGACGACATTCCCTTCGAAAAATGGAATGATCGTTTAGACGAATTTCACGCATGGATGAACTCTGAAGCTATCACATCATCTTCATTCCTCGTCATACAACAGTTCACGGCACGATTTTCGGGTGCACTCAAAGAATGGTGGAATTCGCTTGGCGAATACAGACAACAGCAAGTCTATCAAACCACCATACCATTGCTTCTCGGAGAAATTCATCGGGAATTCATTGGTACCCCAAACCACCTCAAGGATCAATTACAAGAGGAATTCTTCGCAGCGAAATGTTGTTCGCTAAAGAAAAGAGATATTGCGAAACATTTCGAGCGACAAACACGGAGGTACTATGCGCTAAACGGTCTCAATAACCCGAGCCTAAAGCAAGTCTACCTATCATCTATTGATGATTATCTGAGCCAACAAACAAAACTCAACATCAGAGAACAAGGCCAATCGGTAGAAGAGATCTCTATCGGACAAATCCAACAATACGTCTTCAGAACGTTGGACAAACTCTGCAAACAAAAGGAGTTATGGACGGAATTTATGGATAATTCAAAACATTTATCCAAAGTTTGCGCAAGACCAGATTTGTCGATCAACTGTTCTAAATCCAAGAAACGTTGTTCGTGTAAAGAAAAGAGCGAAGATCGCCGTTCCCAAAAATCAAATAGATCCCGCTTCAGGAAATTCGGGCGCAAAAGGTTTTTCAGAAGGAAGCAATCTTTCAAGAAGGAAACAAAGTGCTTTCTGTGCCACAAAGAAGGTCATTTCGCCAAAAACTGTCCGAACAGTTCGAAAAAGAAACGACAATATCTCATCAGCTCCATATCCGATCTTGCCAAAGATATTGATCTTGACAATCATGATCTCGAATCGGTGTTGTCTTACGACAGCGACGAAAAGGATGCCATCTGTGGCTACTCAGATTTTGATGCCTCAGAATCCGACGATGAGGAAGAATGCTGTTTCAATATTGCTCGTACACCTCATCAAGAAGAGATACAATCTCCTCACCTACCGGTGACGATCTTTGATCCCTCAAAGAACGAAGAACCGGTCCATGCTATTGCATTCATAGACACGGGAGCCCACACAACGATAATGAATCCCAAGGTGCTTTCCTCATCCATGTGGCACCCGTACCAGAAAGAGTTCATGGTAGCAAATTCAGGATCATTATCGATCAAGCTCAAATCGAAGCCAATCACCATAGAGGTCTTTCCGGGATGTCAGATAACTACATAAGTCCTAGGCTCCTCCGCTCCTGGAAAGGACATAATCCTAGGATGGGATTCGTATTACGCGTTAAAAAGGAATTTCGACATCTCGATCGAACCAAGAGGGATAAGATGGAAATCTTATTTCAAAACCTTCACAACGATACCCCGATTGTTCGCAATTGAAGAACTTCAGTCCCCCGAATTCGACAAAATCAAAGAGGAAATCACTGCAAGTTCATGTGCAAACTCTCATACAGAGTTCCTTCGTATATGCAAAAACCCACTATGGTTAAACGAGGAATTCTTCGTGTCATTACCGTTCAAAGAAAATATACACACAACTCCAACAAAGGCAAATCACGCAGGAATGCTACCCATATTGCTTAAACAAGCAAACGAAGAATGTGACCAGCTGGTCAGTCAAAAGGTAGTCTCATCAACCAATTCTCTGTGGGCGTGCAAGGCATTTTATGTCAACAACAGAGCTGAACAGGCAAGAGGAAAATTAAGGCTAGTCATTGACTATAAACCGCTGAACCAATACCTCCAAGATGTCAAGTTCCCGTTGCCAAACAAAAGGGCACTATTTCAACATCTTCAAGGTGCGACCCTATTCTCAAAGTTCGATCCAAAATCCGGTTTCTGGCAAATAGGTATTGCACCAGAGGAAAGGTACAAGACAGATTTCTGCTTGCCCAACCGACATCTTCAATGGAATGTCTTACCGTTCGGCCTCAAAACGGCGCCGTCGCTATTCCAACAGGCCATGTTAAAAATCTTCAAGCCTCTGCTCCATACAGCCCTGATATACATAGACGATATTCTCTTATTCTCGTCAAGCCACGAAGATCATGTTCGAACTCTACAACAGTTTCAGATCATCGTGAAGGATCATGGAATAATGCTCTCGGCCCAAAAAATGGTCATAGCCCAGCCAAACATCGAATTCCTTGGGATGCATATTGCAAATGGACAATTCGCCCCTCAGGCCCATCTAGCCACGACGCTTCTAGAGTTTCCAGACAGCGACCTCTCAAAAAGACAGGTCCAACAGTTCCTTGGGGTAATCAATTACCTGAGCGACTTTATCCCGCAACTTTCGCAGCTGACGCGTCCACTACAAAATATGCTGTCCAAGAATCCTCCTTTATGGACTAACAGTCAAACAGAGGCGGTCAAAAAACAAAAGTTAGAGATTAAAAATCTGCCACCTTTAAAGATTCCCTGCGATGGCACGCGTGTTCTCCAAACAGACGCAAGTGATAAGTATTGGGGTTCTGTCCTACTCGAAGAGATAGATGGGAGACGTCAAATCTGTGGATACAAAAGCGGACGCTTTAAAGATTCCGAACTCCACTATCACTCCACGTTCAAAGAAATCTTAGCTGTAAAGAAGGCCATTGAAAAATTTGAGTTCCATTTGACTGGACACAAATTTCGCATAGAAATGGATATGTCATCCTTCCCGTAGATGCTACAATTCAAGCAAAAGATGGTCCCGCATCAACTGTTACTACGATGGAGCGAATGGTTTTCAAAATACGACTTCATCTCCATCTATTTAAAGGGCACGAAGAACATTCTTGCCGACATGCTCAGCAGAAACCCTCTGAAAGAGATTCAGATGATGGCGAGCTCATCCGCAACCGAAAAAGAATACTACGATTTCGGCGCCAACATGCCTGAAGATGCTCATCAGCTTGTCAACATGAAGATCATTCACGAACATCTCAAAGAAAGGATTTTCCGGTACCAATCGGTTATCCTATCAAAGTACGGGGTCAGATGTCAACACATCGCGCCATTAGGAATCCATCCAGACCACCCGTTCGCTCATATCTACAGAATCGAGAGCACTGATATGCCAGAAGAAGTTCTTTGTTTCCTTTGGTATATATGTTCTGTATACACCATTGGCATCACCTTTGACATCCATTGGCTTTACCAATTTGTCAACTCGCGACAAGGTCAAAAAGACTGCCTCTCTACGTTTTTTTGCTTGGTTCGCACCATTAAGCGCTTGGAGTGGTAAGCTAAGAAGGTCAGCAAAGACGGTGAACATATCGTTCAAGAAGCTAAAAGGACAAGGGTGCCTCAACCCTTTCTTCAATCCTCACACGATATACTTTTTCCACCGCCCCATTCAAGTCAACATCAAAAGCAACAAAATGCATGCATTACCAACGCTGATCCACCACGACGACTACAACCGAGGCATTCGACCGGACTTCAATATTTATGAGAACAAAGGGTTTGAAGAATTCCAGAAACATGCGTTTCGCCTCAATAGTGCTACACAGACGTTCCCCATCCCATTCAACCTGAATTGGAGCTACTATCTGATTGACTATCAGATGAGTCTAGACGAAGATCTATAGTTCTTCGAAAGCAAACCAGCCCCGAAGCTAATCCAACAGAAAACGACACCGGAGCCACCGCCAACGACGGATCTGCCAGAGCATTTCCAAGACGCACAGTCTCCAGACGATTCGATGAATATTGACGAAATCGGGAAAATGTTCGGTTTAAACAAAGACGAGCCACTAGAAGATTTTGCTGAACCAGAAATCGAGTTCAAGTGTCCAGATGACTATTACGGCTGCTGTGACGAACATATCAACGAGTTCGAAATAGATCATTAAGACTCTTCTTAATAATCTAATTATGTATAATTATGTGTGATGTAAGCGATGATGTAATCGCCTCAATAATGTATAATATGTGTGATGTAAGCAATGATGTAATCGCAATTATATGTGTGATGTAAGCGATGATGTAATCGCCTAAATAATGTAGAATAGGTGTGATGTAAGCGATGATGTCATCGCTGAGGTAAGCGCTTATGTCAGCGCACTAAACCTCCACAATACATATGTGTGTACCCCCTTGTGAAATATCATCTCATAATTTCCCTTAAAACCTCTCTCTAGTTTCTCTCTCTATGAATCTCTAAACTCTCTCTAGTTTTCAGACTTCTCTACATCTTTCATAAGCTCTGGTTACTTTCTCTCATCTCATGGGTTGCAATTATGTTCATCCGTGCTTATGAGCTTATCGTTTAACCGTCATGACGGTCAATACGACGGTTGTGAGAACCAATACGACGGTTGTGTTGGGAGATAAGGTTCCTAACAGTGGTTGAGCCAAGGCCAGGTGTGCCGCATATGCTCCCTTTACCTGGAACTTATCGAATCCCATAACTATCAACACGGCTTTCACGATCTTCAACACGACTCTGTCTATACGGTTTCTCGTTTACTCAGCACATCTACCTTCCATACACTATTGGTATCAGAGCCAAACAACCTATGTGTGAGAGAATGAATCTTTGTTTATGACTGATTGTTTTGAATGTTCTGAAAACAATTTCTCATCATGTCAAACTCTAATTCTTTAGCGATCGATTCTCAATTTGCAATTTCTACTTTACCTAAAACAAAAAATCAAAAAAATCATTCTGATATTAATTGTTCGAGAATATGTTCAATCCAGCAAGTTCTCATCTTGCCAAGTCCCAGCCACGGAGGAAGAACAATTCATTTCTCTCAATATCCTAGAAGCTCTTCCAAGATTATGGCGGCAACAAGGATACACCCACCTTCACTTTGGGGTGGTACGAATCGGGCTAACCTTACATGCTCGAAAAGGTCTGCCGGTTATAGCACGAATCGCTTTAGTCGACTCTAGACTAAAGTCATATCAACAGGCCTGCATCGGTACGGTCCAAACAACATTAAACGCCGGAACAGTATTCATAACACTGTTTCCGAACTTTAATGTCTCTTTGCAAGATCCGAATCTGCTCAAAACGCTCAAAGTCCAGCTACAGCTAATCGGATTGCCTATGCAAGAGAAAAGTGTTATCGCAACACTACATCACCAAATTGTCTACCACGTTCAAGACCATGCTCTTGATCTCGTTCTACCCTCCTCTGACGAAGCGCTTTATCTCGAAGTCTCATCAGCTTCGCAAGCGCCAAGCACTACGCAAATACCTCGACAAATTTCTCGAGAAGAATTAATAAATAGGATACCAGAGTCATGGGTAACAAGCTAAGAGAAGCTGCATCAAGCGACTCAAGCACCAGTCCAAACATCCGACGTAAGCTTCCATTCGCGAATTGATGGAACAACGGAAATCAAATTCGACAAACCAAGATCATCGTCGTTTCGAAAACAACTGTTCACACAATTTGCGATCCAAATTGAAGAACACGAATTCAACGGACCATACAGAGAACAGTATCCGAAGCCGATCTCCTTCGGTCAATACGGACAAGTCGTATATCCTTTCAAAGATGAAGACGGCCATCAATATTTTGATGTCTTCTCCTGCTCGGCTTGCATAGAAGATTCTTATGAATCCGATGACGAGATTCGCCAACGGCGCAGAAAGAAGAAGGATCCCCTGTACAAAAGATATCTTAGCGGAGATCCTACAGTTGGTCCTCTCGGAGAAGGCAACGGAAGATACGAATTCATAGTCCAATACTCTGATAAAAAGGAGTCATCCGTGCCAAAAATCATGGTGATAGAAGATGATAGATTTCCTCCACCAGAGGATTTCATCACTGACAACATATCACATTCTCCAAAGGTACTTTCAAAAGTGATCAGTCCCTCAGGACCAGATCAATTAAGTCAAGGAGAAAAGGTTCTCAATTGGCAAACGGAAAACGCCATGGCTCAAAACCGACTGCTTACTACGATTAATCAAAAAATCGATCAGTTTGCAGATGTATATACCAAAAGATTGAGCGTTCTTCAAAACTCGATCTCAGAAATCCATAGTCGGTTGAAAACCCTCCATCAAGAGATGATGTCTATGGCCCAACATATGATGGTCAACACCGCTCAATTTCAAGGCAAAGAGGCTGAGATGACTAATCTCAGGTTTCAATTAAAAGACCTCCAACGATTCCTCGAAAGTATGGTTCAACGACAACAGAGTTCCTCCAACGCATACCTTCCACATCTCGGGAGCATGTCATCAACGATGCCCATACACCCAGGATCATACTCTCAGGGATTTCTCTCAGGAGAACAATATCAAAAGACAAGACACCCATTCCCTGGTTTCTTATCGTCTGACGAAGCGTTCACATCGCGGTATGGTGTAACTCCTGCAAGCGAGTTCAGACCACGGCCCGTACGAGAAAGGGCGAGAAGACAAAAAGAATCAGAATTCCGCGTCAATCCAACAAAAACTCACAGATCTGCCTCCTCTCATTCTAGTCAAGACTCTCCCGATCATGATAAAAGAAAAGGAAAGGAGATAGGCATAATCGAATCTGCGGAATTTACGATGTCTAGCTTGCTAAATCACCTAACGGAACAAGACAAAAAACCAAAAGAGTCGTAGTACGCTCAGTCGCAAAAACCCCCGGCTGACGCCCCTTATCCAACACAGTTGGTTATCAGCTTCTCAGACTCAAGCTCTTCTTACAAAACTGACTCTGAGGAAGAATCATTACCAAATCATTACCAATAGTGTATGGAAGGTAGATGTGCTGAGTAAACGAGAAACCGTATAGACAGAGTCGTGTTGAAGATCGTGATAGCCGTGTTGATAGTTATGGGATTCGATAAGTTCCAGGTAAAGGGAGCATATGCGGCACACCTGGCCTTGGCTCAACCACTGTTAGGAACCTTATCTCCCCCCACAACCGTCGTAATTGTTCTCACAACTGTCGTATTGACCGTCATGACGGTTAAACGATAAGCTCATAAGCACGGATGAACAGAATTGTAACCCATGAGATGAGAGAAAGTAACCAGAGCTTATGAAAGATGTAGAGAAGTCTGAAAACTAGAGAGAGTTTAGAGATTCATAGAGAGAGAAACTAGAGAGAGGTTTTAAGGGAAATTATGAGATGATATTTCACAAGGGGGTACACACATATTTATAGTGGAGGTTTAGTGCGCTGAAATAAGCGCTTACCTCAGCGATGACATCATCGCTTACATCACACCTATTCTACATTATTTAGGCGATTACATCATCGCTTACATCACACATATAATTGCGATTACATCATCGCTTACATCACACATATTATACATTATTGAGGCGATTACATCATCGCTTACATCACACATAATTATACATAATTAGATTATTAAGAAGAGTCTTAATGATCTATTTCGAACTCGTTGATATGTTCGTCACAGCAGCCGTAATAGTCATCTGGACACTTGAACTCGATTTCTGGTTCAGCGAAATATTCTAGTGGCTCGTCTTTGTTTAAACCGAACATTTTCCCGATCTCGTCAATATTCATCGAATCGTCTGGAGACTGTGCATCTTGGAAATGCTCTGGCGGATTCGTCGTTGACGGTGGCTCCGGTGTCATTTTCTGTTGGATTAGCTTCGGGGCTGGTTTGCTTTCAAAGAACTGCAGATATTCGTCTAGACTCATCTGATATTCAATTGGATAGTAGCTCCAATTTAGGATGAATGGAATGGGGAACGTCTGTGTAGCACTATTGAGGCGAAACGCATGTTTCTGGAATTCTTCAAACCCTTTGTTCTCATAGATATTGAAGTCCGGTCGAATGCCTCGGTTATAGTCGTCGTGGTGAATTAGCGTCGGTAACGCATGCATTTTGTTGCTTTTGATGTTGACTTGAATGGGGCGGTGGAAAAAGTATATCATGTGAGGACTGAGGCACCCTTGTCCTTTTAGCTTCTTGATCGATATGTTCACCGTCTTTGCTGACCTTCTTAGCTTACCACTCCAAGCGCTTAATGGCGCGAACCATGCTAAAAACGTAGAGAGGCAGTCCTTTTGACCTTGTCGCGAGTTGACAAATTGGTAAAGCCAATGGATGTCGAAGGTGGTGCCAATGGTGTATACAGAACATATATACCAAAGGAAACAAAGAACTTCTTCTGGCATATCAGTGCTCTCGATTCTGTAGAGATGAGCGAACGGGTGGTCTGGATGAATTCCTAATGGCGCGATATGTTGACATCTGACCCCGTACTTTGATAGGATAACCGATTGGTACCGGAAAATCCTTTCTTTGAGATGTTCGTGAATGATCTTAATGTTGACAAGCTGATGAGAATCTTCAGGCATGTTGGCACTGAAATCGTAGAATTCGTTTTCGGTTGCGGATGAGCTCGCCATCATCTGAATCTCTTTCAGAGGGTTTCTGCTGAGCATGTCGGCAAGAATGTTCTTTGTGCCCTTTAAATAGATGGAGATGAAGTCGTATTTTGAAAACCATTCGCTCCATCGTAGTAACAGTTGATGCGGGACCATCTTTTGCTTGAATTGTAGCATCTTCGGGAAGGATGACATATCCATTTCTATGCGAAATTTGTGTCCAATCAAATGGAACTCAAATTTTTCAATGGCCCTCTTTACAGCTAAGATTTCTTTGAACGTGGAGTGATAGTGGAGTTCGAAATCTTTAAAGCGTCCGCTTTTGTATCCATAGATTTGTCGTCTCCCATCTATCTCTTCGAGTAGGACAGAACCCCAATACTTATCACTTGCGTCTGTTTTGCGAACATGCGTGCCATCGCAGGGAATCTTTAAAGGTGGCAGCTTTTTAATCTCTAACTTTAGCTTTTTGACCGCCTCTGTTTGTCTGTTAGTCCATAAAGGAGGATTCTTGGACAGCATCTTTTGTAGTGGACGCGTCAGCTGCGAAAGTTGCGGGATAAAGTCGCTCAGGTAATTGATTACCCCAAGGAACTGTTGGACCTGTCTTTTTGAGAGGTCGCTGTCTGGAAACTCTAGAAGCGTCGTGGCTAGATGGGCCTGAGGGGCGAATTGTCCATTTGCAATATGCATCCCAAGGAATTCGATGTTTGGCTGGGCTATGACCATTTTTCGGGCCGAGAGCATTATTCCATGATCCTTCACGATGATCTGAAACTGTTGTAGAGTTCGAACATGATCTTCGTGGCTTGACGAGAATAAGAGAATATCGTCTATGTATATCAGGGCTGTATGGAGCAGAGGCTTGAAGATTTTTAACATGGCCTGTTGGAATAGCGACGGCGCCGTTTTGAGGCCGAACGGTAAGACATTCCATTGAAGATGTCGGTTGGGCAAGCAGAAAGCTGTCTTGTACCTTTCCTCTGGTGCAATACCTATTTGCCAGAAACCGGATTTTAGATCGAAATTTGAGAATAGTGTCACACCTTGAAGATGTTGAAATAGTGCCCTTTTGTTTGGCAACGGGAACTTGACATCTTGGAGGTATTGGTTCAGCGGTTTATAGTCAATGACTAGCCTTAATTTTCCTCTTGCCTGTTCAGCTCTGTTGTTGACATAAAATGCCTTGCACGCCCACGGAGAATTGGTTGATGAGACTACCTTTTGACTGACCAGTTGGTCACATTCTTCGTTTGCTTGTTTAAGCAATACGGGTGGCATTCCTGCGTGACTTGCCTTTGTTGGAGTTGTGTGGATATTTTTTTTAAACGGTAATGACACGAAGAATTCCTCGTTTAACCACAGTGGGTTTTTGCATGTACGAAGGAATTCTGTATGAGAGTTTGCACATGAACTTGCAGTGATTTCTTCTTTGATTTTGTCGAATTCGGGGGACTGAAGTTCTTTAATTGCGAACAATCGGGGTATCTTTGTGAAGGTTTTGAAATAATATTTCCATCTTATCCCTCTTGGTTCGATCGAGATGTCGAAATTCCTTTTTAACGCGTAATACGAATCCCATCCTAGGATTATGTCCTTTCCAGGATCGGAGGAGCCTAGGACTTCTGTAGTTATCTGACATCCCGGAAAGAGCTCTATGGTGATTGGCTTCGATTTGAGCTTGATCGATAATTATCCTGAATTTGCTACCCTGAACTCCTGCTGGTACGGGTGCCACATGGATGAGGAAAGCACCTTGGGATTCATTATCGTTGTGTGGGCTCCCGTGTCTATGAATGCAATAGCATGGACCGGTTCTTTGTTCTTTGAGGGATCAAAGATCGTCACCAGTAGGTGAGGAGATTGTATCTCTTCTTGATGAGGTGTGCGAGGAATATTGAAACAGCATTCTTCCTCATCGTCGGATTCTGAGGCATCAGAATATGAGTAGCCACAGATGGCATCCTTTTCGTTGCTGTCGTAAGACAACACCGATTCGAGATCATGATTGTCAAGATCAATATCTTTGGCAAGATCGGTTATGGAGCTGATGAGATATTGTCGTTTCTTTTTCGAACTGTTCGGACAGTTTTTGGCGAAATGTCCTTCTTTGTGGCACATAAAATAATTTGTTTCCTTCTTGAAAGATTGCTTCCTTCTGAAAAACCGTTTGCGCCCGAATTTTCTGAAGCGGGATCTATTTGAATTTTGGGAATGGCGAGCTTCGCTCTTTTCTTTACACGAACAACGTTTCTTGGATTTAGAACATTTGATCGACAAATCTGGTCTTGCGCACACTTTGGATAAATGTTTTGAATTATCCATAAATTTCGTCCAGAACTCCTTTTGTTTGCAGAGTTTGTCCAACGTTCTGAAGACGTATTGTTGGATTTGTCCGATAGAGATCTCTTCTACCGATTAGCCATGTTCTCTGATGTTGAATTTTGTTTGTTGGCTCAGATAATCATCAATAGATGATAGGTAGACTTGCTTTAGGCTCGGGTTATTGAGACCGTTTAGCGCATAGTATCTCCGTGTTTGTCGCTCGAAATGTTTCGCAAGATCTCTTTTCTTTAGCGAACAACATTTTGCTGCGAAGAATTCCTCTTGTAATTGATCCTTGAGGTGGCTTGGGGTGCCAATGAATTCCCGATGAATTTCTCCGAGCAGCAATGGTATGGTGGTTTGATAGACTTGCTGCTGTCTGTATTCGCCAAGCGAATTCCACCATTCTTTGAGTGCACCCGAAAATCGCACCGTGATCTGTTGTATGACGAGGAATGAGGATGATGTGATAGCTTCGGAGTTCATCCATGCGTGAAATTCGTCTAAACGATCATTCCATTTTTCGAAGGGAATGTCGTCGAACGTAAATGTCACGACTTTTGAGGGGAACTGTTTTATTGGCCTTTGATGTTCTTGGATGGGTGTTCCATTCATCTCGTCGTTGTCAAAGAACACTTCGTCTATGTCTGGTTCTGTTTTTGAGTCTGAGAAGCTGATAACCAACAGTGTTGGATGAGGGGCGTTAGCCGGGGGTTTTTCCGACTGAGCGTACTCCGACTCTTTTGGTTTTTGGTCTTGTTCCGCTAGGTGATTTAGCAAACTAGACATCGTAAATTCCGCAGATTCGATTATGCCTATCTTCTTTCCTTTTCTTTTATCATGATCTGGAGAATCTTGGCTGGAATGAGAGGAGGCAGATCTGTGAGTTTTTGTTGGATTGACGCGGAATTCTGATTCTTTTTGTCTTCTCGCCCTTTCTCGTACTGGCCGTGGTCTGAACTCGCTTGAATGAGTTACACCATACCGCGATGTGAACGCTTCGTCAGACGATAAGAAACCAGGGACTGGGTGTCTTGTCTTTTGATATTGTTTTCCTGAGAGAAATCCCTGAGAGTATGATCCTGGGTGTATGGGCATCGGTGATGACATGCACCCGAGATGTGGAAGGTATGCGTTGAAGGAACTCTGTTGTCGTTGAACCATACTTTCGAGGCATCGTTGGAGGTCTTTTAGTTGAAACCTGAGATTAGTCATCTCAGCTTCTTTGCCTTGAAATTGAGAGGTGTTGACCATCATATGTTGGGCCATCGACATCATCTCTTGATGGAGGGTGTTAAGCCGACAATGGATTTCTGAGATCGAGTTTTGAAGAACGCTCAATCTTTTGGTATATCCATCCGCAAACCGATCGATTTTTTGATAAATCGTAGTAAGCAGTCGGTTTTGTGCCATGGCATTTTCCGTTTGCCAATTGAGAACCTTTTCTCCTTGACTTAATTAATCTGGTCCTGAGGGACTGATCTCTTCTGAAAGTACCTTTGGAAAGTGGGATATGCTGTCAGTGATGAAGTCCTCTGCTGGAGGAAAGCTATCTTCTTCTATCACCATGATCTCTGGCACGGAGGACTCCTTTTTGTTAGAGTATTGTACTATGAATTCGTATCTTCCGTTGTCTTCTCCGAGAGGACCAACTGTAGGATCTCCTTCAAGATATCTTTTGTACAGGGGATCCTTCTTCTTTCTGCGCCATTGGCGAATCTCGTCATCGGATTCATAAGAATTTTCCAAGCAGGCTGAGCAGGAGCAGACATCAAAATATTGATGGCCGTCTTCATCCTTGAAAGGATATAAGACTTGTCCGTATTGACCGAAGGAGATCGGCTTCGGATACTGTTCTCTGTATGGTCCGTTGAATTCATGTTCTTCAATTTGTATCGCAAATTGTGTGAACAGTTGTTTTCGAAACGACGATGATCTTGGTTTGTCGAATTTGATTTCCGTTGTTCCATCAACTCGCGAATGGAAGCTTACGTCGGATGTTTGGACTGGTGCTTGAGTCGCTTGATGTAGCTTCTCTTAGCTTGTTACCCATGACTCTGGTATCCTATTTATTAATTCTTCTCGAGAAATTTGTCGAGGTATTTGCGTAGTGCTTGGCGCTTGCGAAGCTGATGAGACTTCGAGATAAAGCGCTTCGTCAGAGGAGGGTAGAACGAGATCAAGAGCATGGTCTTGAACGTGGTAGACAATTTGGTGATGTAGTGTTGCGATAACACTTTTCTCTTGCATAGGCAATCCGATTAGCTGTAGCTGGACTTTGAGCGTTTTGAGCAGATTCGGATCTTGCAAAGAGACATTAAAGTTCGGAAACAGTGTTATGAATACTGTTCCGGCGTTTAATGTTGTTTGGACCGTACCGATGCAGGCCTGTTGATATGACTTTAGTCTAGAGTCGATTAAAGCGATTCGTGCTATAACCGGCAGACCTTTTCGAGCATGTAAGGTTAGCCCGATTCGTACCACCCCAAAGTGAAGGTGGGTGTATCCTTGTTGCTGCCATAATCTTGGAAGAGCTTCTGGGATATTGAGAGAAATGAATTGTTCTTCCTCCGTGGCTGGGACTTGGCAAGATGAGAACTTGCTGGATTGAACATATTCTCGGACTCTTCTGCTTGATGAAGGATGTATGAGCTCGCGGACGTTCTTTATTGAGAAAACACTAGGTTTTCTAGCAAAGAACTCATATGGATTTACCCGTGGAAGTGTCGTTTCAGGCATAAGATCGCCTGGAACATACTCGATTTCGTAAAGAGAATTAATATCATAATGATTTTTTTGATTTTTTGTTTTAGGTAAAGTAGAAATTGCAAATTGAGAATCGATCGCTAAAGAATTAGAGTTTGACATTATGAGAAATTGTTTTCAGAACATTCAAAACAATCAGTCATAAACAAAGATTCATTCTCTCACACATAGGTTGTTTGGCTCTGATACCAATAGTTATGGAATTCGATAAGTTCCAGGTAAAGGGAGCATATGCGGCACACCTGGCCTTGGCTCAACCACTGTTAGGAACCTTATCTCCCCCCACAACCGTCGTATTGGTTCTCACAACCGTCGTATTGACCGTCATGACGGTTAAACGATAAGCTCATAAGCACGGATGAACAGAATTGCAACCCATGAGATGAGAGAAAGTAACCAGAGCTTATGAAAGATGTATAGAAGTCTGAAAACTAGAGAGAGTTTAGAGATTCATAGAGAGAGAAACTAGAGAGAGGTTTTAAGGGAAATTATGAGATGATATTTCACAAGGGGGTACACATATATTTATAGTGGACGTTTAGTGCGTTGACATAAGCGCTTACCTCAGCGATGACATCATCGCTTACATCACACATATTCTACATTATTTAGGTGATTACATCATCTCTTACATCACACATATAATTGCGATTACATCATCGCTTACATCACACATATTATACATTATTGAGGCGATTACATCATCGCTTACATCACACATAATTATACATAATTAGATTATTAAGAAGAGTCTTAATGATCTATTTCGAACTCGTTGATATGTTCGTCACAGCAGCCGTAATTGTCATCTGGACACTTGAACTCGATTTCTGGTTCAGCGAAATCTTCTAGTGGCTCGTCTTTGTTTAAACCGACCCTTTTCCCGATCTCGTCAATATTCATCGAATCGTCTGGAGACTGTGCATCTTGGAAATGCTCTGGCGGATTCGTCGTTGACGGTGGCTCCGGTGTCGTTTTCTGTTGGATTAGCTTCGGGGCTGGTTTGCTTTCAAAGAACTGCAGATCTTCGTCTAGACTCATCTGATAGTCAATTGGATAGTAGCTCCAATTTAGGTTGAATGGAATGGGGAACGTCTGTGTAGCACTATTGAGGCGAAACGCATGTTTCTGGAATTCTTCAAACCCTTTGTTCTCATAGATATTGAAGTCCGGTCGAATGCCTCGGCTATAGTCGTTGTGGTGAATTAGCGTCAGTAACGCATGCATTTTGTTGCTTTTGATGTTGACTTGAATGGGGCGGTGGAAAAAGTATATCGTGTGAGGATTGAAGAAAGGGTTGAGGCACCCTTGTCCTTTTAGCTTCTTGAACGATATGTTCACCGTCATTGCTGACCTTCTTAGCTTACCACTCCAAGCGCTTAATGGCGCGAACCAAGCTAAAAACGTAGAGAGACAGTCCTTTTGACCTTGTCGCGAGTTGACAAATTGGTAAAGCCAATGGATGTCGAAGGTGATGCCAATGGTGTATACAGAACATATATACCAAGGGAAACAGAGAACTTCTTCTGGCATATAAGTGCTCTCGATTCTGTAGAGATGAGCGAACGGGTGGTCTGGATGGATTCCTAATGGCGCGATGTGTTGACATCTGACCCCGTACTTTGATAGGATAACCGATTGGTACCGGAAAATCCTTTCTTTGAGATGTTCGTGAATGATTTTCATGTTGACAAGCTGATGAGCATCTTCAGGCATGTTGGCACTGAAATCGTAGTATTCTTTTTCGGTTGCGGATGAGCTCGCTATCATCTTAATCTCTTTCAGAGGGTTTCTGCTGAGCATGTCGGCAAGAATGTTCTTTGTGCCCTTTAAATAGATGGAGATGAAGTCGTATTTTGAAAACCATTCGCTCCATCGTAGTAACTGTTGATGCGGGACCATCTTTTGCTTGAATTGTAGCATCTTCGGGAAGGATGACATATCCATTTCTATGCGAAATTTGTGTCCAATCAAATGGAACTCAAATTTTTCAATGGCCCTCTTTACAGTTAAGATTTCTTTGAACGTGGAGTGATAGTGGAGTTCGGAATCTTTAAAGCGTCCGCTTTTGTATCCACAGATTTGACGTCTCCCATCTATCTCTTCGAGTAGGACAGAACCCCAATACTTATCACTTGCGTCTGTTTGGAGAACACGCGTGCCATCGCAGGGAATCTTTAAAGGTGGCAGCTTTTTAATCTCTAACTTTAGCTTTTTGACCGCCTCTGTTTGTCTGTTAGTCCATAAAGGAGGATTCTTGGACAGCATCTTTTGTAGTGGACGCGTCAGCTGCGAAAGTTCCAGGATAAAGTCGCTCAGGTAATTGATTACCCCAAGGAACTGTTGGACCTGTCTTTTTGAGAGGTCGCTGTCTGGAAACTCTAGAAGCGTCGTGGCTAGATGGGCCTGAGGGGCGAATTGTCCATTTGCAATATGCATCCCAAGGAATTCGATGTTGGGCTGGGCTATGACCATTTTTCGGGCCGATAGCATTATTCCATGATCCTTCACGATGATCTGAAACTGTTGTAGAGTTCGAACATGATCTTCGTGGCTTGACGAGAATAAGAGAATATCGTCTATGTATATCAGGGCTGTATGGAGCAGAGGCTTGAAGATTTTTAACATGGCCTGTTGGAATAGCGACGGCGCCGTTTTGAGGCAGAACGGTAAGACATTCCATTGAAGATGTCGGTTGGGCAAGCAGAAAGATGTCTTGTACCTTTCCTCTGGTGCAATACCTATTTGCCAGAAACCGGATTTTAGATCGAACTTTGAGAATAGGGTCGCACCTTGAAGATGTTGAAATAGTGCCCTTTTGTTTGGCAACGGGAACTTGACATCTTGGAGGTATTGGTTCAGCGGTTTATAGTCAATGACTAGCCTTAATTTTCCTCTTGCCTGTTCAGCTCTGTTGTTGACATAAAATGCCTTGCACGCCCACGGAGAATTGGTTGATGAGAATACCTTTTGACTGACCAGCTGGTCACATTCTTCGTTTGCTTGTTTAAGCAATACGGGTGGCATTCCTGCGTGACTTGCCTTTGTTGGAGTTGTGTGGATATTTTTTTTGAACGGTAATGACACGAAGAATTCCTCGTTTAACCACAGTGGGTTTTTGCATATAAGAAGGAACTCTGTATGAGAGTTTGCACATGAACTTGCAGTGATTTCCTCTTTGATTTTGTCGAATTCGGGGGACTGAAGTTCTTTAATTGCGAACAATCGGGGTATCGTTGTGAAGGTTTTGAAATAAGATTTCCATCTTATCCCTCTTGGTTCGATCGAGATGTCGAAATTCATTTTTAACGCGTAATACGAATCCCATCCTAGGATTATGTCCTTTCCAGGAGCGGAGGAGCCTAGGACTTCTGTAGTTATCTGACATCCCGGAAAGAGCTCTATGGTGATTGGCTTCGATTTGAGCTTGATCGATAATGATCCTGAATTTGCTACCCTGAATTCTTGCTGGTACGGGTGCCACATGGATGAGGAAAGCACCTTGGGATTCATTATTGTTGTGTGGGCTCCCGTGTCTATGAATGCAATAGCATGGACCGGTTCTTCGTTCTTTGAGGGATCAAAGATCGTCACCGGTAGGTGAGGAGATTGTATCTCTTCTTGATGAGGTGTACGAGCAATATTGAAACAGCATTCTTCCTCATCGTCGGATTCTGAGGCATCAGAATCTGAGTAGCCACAGATGGCATCCTTTTCGTCGCTGTCGTAAGACAACACCGATTCGAGATCATGATTGTCAAGATCAATATCTTTGGCAAGATCGGATATGGAGTTGATGAGATATTGTCGTTTCTTTTTCGAACTGTTCGGACAGTTTTTGGCGAAATGACCTTCTTTGTGGCACAGAAAGCACTTTGTTTCCTTCTTGAAAGATTGCTTCCTTCTGAAAAACCGTTTGCGCCCGAATTTCCTGAAGCGGGATCTATTTGATTTTTGGGAACGGCGAGCTTCGCTCTTTTCTTTACACGAACAACGTTTCTTGGATTTAGAACACTTGATCGACAAATCTGGTCTTGCGCAAACTTTGGATAAATGTTTTGAATTATCCATAAATTCCGTCCAAAACTCCTTTTGTTTGCAGAGTTTGTCCAACGTTCTGAAGACGTATTGTTGGATTTGTCCGATAGAGATCTCTTCTACCGATTGGCCTTGTTCTCTGATGTTGAGTTTTGTTTGTTGGCTCAGATAATCATCAATAGATGATAGGTAGACTTGCTTTAGGCTCGGGTTATTGAGACCGTTTAGCGCATAGTACCTCCGTGTTTGTCGCTCGAAATGTTTCGCAAGTTCTCTTTTCTTTAGCGAACAACATTTCGCTGCGAAGAATTCCTCTTGTAATTGATCCTTAAGGTGGTTTGGGGTACCAATGCATTCCCGATGAATTTCCCCAAGAAGCAATGGTATGGTGGTTTGATAGACTTGCTGCTGTCTGTATTCGCCAAGCGAATTCCACCATTCTTTGAGTGCACCCGAAAATCGTGCCGTGAACTATTGTATGACGAGGAATGAAGATGATGTGATAGCTTCGGAATTCATCTATGCGTGAAATTCGTCTAAACGATCATTCCATTTTTCGAAGGGAATGTCGTCGAACGTAAATGTCACGACTTTTGAGGCGAACTGTTTTGTTGGCCTTTCTTGTTCTTGGATGGGTGTTCCATTCATCTCGTCGTTGTCAGAGAACACTTCGTCTATGTCTGGTTCTGTTTTTGATGGCTCTCCAATAGCAAACTGTTTTGGTAATGATTCTTCCTCAGAGTCAGTTTTGTAAGAAGAGCTTGAGTCTGAGAAGCTGATAACCAACGGTGTTGGATAAGGGGCGTCAGCCGGGGGTTTTTGCGACTGAGCGTACTCCGACTCTTTTGGTTTTTTGTCTTGTTCCGCTATGTGATTTAGCAAGCTAGACATCGTAAATTCCGCAGATTCGATTATGCCTATCTCCTTTCCTTTTCTTTTATCATGATCGGGAGAGTCTTGACTAGAATGAGAGGAGGCAGATCTGTGAGTTATTGTTGGATTGACGCGGAATTCTGATTCTTTTTGTCTTCTCGCCCTTTCTCGTACGGGCCGTGGTCTGAACTCGCTTGCAGGAGTTACACCATACCGCGATGTGAACGCTTCGTCAGACGATAAGAAACCAGGGACTGGGTGTCTTGTCTTTTGATATTGTTCTCCTAAGAGAAATCCCTGAGAGTATGATCATGGGTGTATGGGCATCGTTGATGACATGCTCCCGAGATGTGGAAGGTATGCGTTGGAGGAACTCTGTTGTCGTTGAACCATACTTTCGAGGCATCGTTGGAGGTCTTTTAATTGAAACCTGAGATTAGTCATCTCAGCTTCTTTGCCTTGAAATTGAGCGGTGTTGACCATCATATGTTGGGCCATAGACATCATCTCTTGATGGAGGGTTTTCAACCGACAATGGATTTCTGAGATCGAGTTTTGAAGAACGCTAAATCTTTTGGTATATCCATCTGCAAACTGATCGATTTTTTGATTAATCGTAGTAAGCAGTCGGTTTTGAGCCATGGCGTTTTCCGTTTGCCAATTGAGAACCTTTTCTCCTTGACTTAATTGATCTGGTCCTGAGGGACTGATCACTTTTGAAAGTACCTTTGGAGAATGGGATATGTTGTCAGTGATGAAATCCTCTGGTGGAGGAAAGCTATCATCTTCTATCACCATGATTTTTGGCACGGATGACTCATTTTTATCAGAGTATTGGACTATGAATTCGTATCTTCCTTTGCCTTCTCCGAGAGGACCAACTGTAGGATCTCCGTCAAGATATCTTTTGTACAGGGGATCCTTCTTCTTTCTGCGCCGTTGGCGAATCTCATCATCGGATTCATAAGAATCTTCTATGCAAGCCGAGCAGGAGCAGACATCAAAATATTGATGGCCGTCTTCATCTTTGAAAGGATATATGACTTGTCCGTATTGACCGAAGGAGATCGGCTTCGGATACTGTTCTCTGTATGGTCCGTGGAATTCGTGTTCTTCAATTTGGTTCGCAAATTGTGTGAACAGTTGTTTCCGAAACGACGATGATCTTGGTTTGTCGAATTTGATTTCCGTTGTTCCATCAATTCGCGAATGGAAGCTTACGTCGGATGTTTGGACTGGTGCTTGAGTCTCTTGATGCAGCTTCTCGTAGCTTGTTACCCGTGACTATGGTATCCTCTTTATTAATTCTTCTCGAGAAATTTGTCGAGGTATTTGCGTAGTGCTTGGCGCTTGCGAAGCTGATGAGACTTCTAGATAAAGCGCTTCGTCAGAGGAGGGTAGAACGAGATCAAGAGCATGGTCTTGGACGCGGTAGACAATTTGGTGATGTAGTGTTGCGATAACACTTTTCTCTTGCATAGGTAATCCGATTAGCTGTAGTTGGACTTTGAGCGTTTTGGGCAGATTCAGATCTTGCAAAGAGACATTAAAGTTCGGAAACAGTGTTATAAATACTGTTCCGGCGTTTAATGTTGTTTGAACCGTACCGATGCAGGCCTGTTGATATGACTTTAGTATAGAGTCGACTAAAGCGAATCGTGCTATAACCGGCAGACCTTTTCGAGCATGTAAGGTTAGCCCGATTCGTACCACCCCAAAGTGAAGGTGGGTGTATCCTTGTTGCCGCCATAATCTTGGAAGAGCTTCTGGGATATTGAGAGAAATGAATTGTTCTTCCTCCGTGGCTGGGACTTAGCAAGATGAGAACTTGCTGGATTGAACATATTCTCGGACTCTTCTGCTTGATGAAGGATGTATGAGCTCGCGGACGTTCTTTATTGAGAAAACACTAGGTTTTCTAGAAAAGTACTCATATGGATTTACCAGTGGAAGTGTCGTTTCAGGCATAAGATCGCCTGGAACATACTCGATTTCGTAAAGAGAATTAATATCAGAATGATTTTTTTGATTTTTTGCTTTAGGTAAAGTAGAAATTGCAAATTGAGAATCGATCGCTAAAGAATTAGAGTTTGACATTATGAGAAGTTGTTTTCAGAACATTCAAAACAATCAGTCATAAACAAAGATTCATTCTCTCACACATAGGTTGTTTGGCTCTGATACCAATTAATTGTTTAGCTAAGCTATTTAGAAAATAATATAGTTTATATCAATTAATTGTTTAATATTCAGTATTTATTTTATAAAGATTATATCTTCCATTTGCTACCAAAATATTTATTAAAAATTTAGTATATCATATTAATTATTTATTTAACATTATATTCTTTCTCTCATAATTGTTTGATCTAATATTTGAAGAAAAAAAACTATATCATCACATCATCCATATAATAAAAATTTTATATTTTTCATAAATATTATAATTTGATTTTTTAAATGAACATTAATTACTCAAATGGTGAAGAAATATGTGTGACTAAAAGGTCCCACATCGGAAATAAAGATGTATGATGGTTCGTAAACCTAATATAAAATGACCCAAAATATAAGAGTAAGAAACCTCACTTAACTTAAAAAATAAAAATTCGGTTTAATATAATTTTTTTATCGAGCTGTATAATTAAACCAAAAAAGATAAATATTATAAATATTTAAATTTGATAAAATATTTTTGTAAATATATTTATATACAAAACATTCACATATTCTAATAAACAAAATTAAGGTTAACTTTCATCCCGTACAAGGTGCGGGTAATAACCTACTAATATATTAAAACATAATGTTTTCAATTATGAAAAAATGTTATGTCTTTTCCTCAACAAAACCATAGGTATTTAATTTGCGATGTACTTATCGATTGGTATTTTACGTATTCAGATTATTATTTTTTGCTTTTCTTTACATTGGTTAAATTTTTTGAATGATGTGTTATGGTAAAGTAACAAATTCTCAACAATTGCCAAGGGATATTATGGTAGACCAAAAGATGGTTTGAATAAGTCTTACAATTTTTTTTTTGAGTAAAAATATTATTAAAATAGATATTATCTCTTAGTTTAGGTGAATTTCTTAGAATCATATATAATTAGACTACGTAAGAATAGTTTGAACACATTTTTTTTTCTTTTTTAATTTTTTTATAGTGTGAACACAAATTAAACCAATCAAGATTTGACAAGTGGAGACACCCTCTCTCTCTCATGTCTCAAACGAGACACTCATTTTTTTCTCTCATATTTTTATAATTTTTTCTATTTTTTTATTATGAAACACTTTCTTATTTTTGGTATGAGACACTTTCTTATTTTTGGTGAGACATCCACCAACGTGGGTGCTCAAATCTCTTAACGTCATTTGTTTAGTATGTTTTTTTTTAACTGTTCCTCGAGATATTTGGGCCTACACTACAATGGCCCAAATTTATTAATGGCCAAGGTCGGTGACCTTAACCATTCCATACTTGCCAGTGAGATCACTGTTGGATACTGATGTGTTGCGTTTTTAACCAGCATTTTCACCATGTTTTCTTGTGTGTTTTATAGTCTTTTGTTTTATCAAGTCCAAATCAAAAGACGTTTAGGCGAAAGTTTAGAATTTTGGAGCAGAAGCGCATCAAAAAGGAAATTCTGAAACCATGAAGGGGTAGCTCAATCGAGCCCATCCGTACGTAGCTAAATCGAGCTCATCATTATGACAAATTTCTATGGACTAGATAGTAGCAACCGGCTCAATCGAGCCACTTACTAGCTCGATCGGGCCAACAAACCAAAGTGAAAACGAAGAACATGCACCCAGACGCAACTCGATCAAGCCCGCTTGCACCACGATCAGAGATCCAGACTAGGTAGGTATTCTCATTCTTAAAGGCGCGAAAGTCCTTAAAAGCTAAAGATTCCCTATATTTAGATATTCAAACTTTCGTACAAAGGCTAACCAGCAAATAACAAGTTATCTTCACATATCACAAAAAACGACTATACTCTACACCTAGAGAAGATAAAGGTATGTGGAAAATTTTGGCAACTCTGCAGCGCCAAATCTGTTATAACCAGTATAGACGATGTATCATTTAATTAAAACTTTGAAATAAACTTATAACAAAGTTACAATATTTCTCATAACAATTGTTATCTAAATACCATTTGAATACCAATTATTATTATCTTACAAAGTTACAATATTTCTCATAACAACCATCTGACAAATAGATCGGGCCAACAAACCAAAGTGAAAACGAAGAACATGCACCCAGACGCAACTCGATCAAGCCCGCTTGCACCACGATCAGAGATCCAGACTAGGTAGGTATTCTCATTTTTAAAGGCGCGAAATTCCTTAAAAGCTAAAGATTCCCTATATTTAGATATTCAAACTTTCGTACAAAGGCTAACCAGCAAATAACAAGTTATCTTCACATATCACAAAAAACGACTATACTCTACACCTAGAGAAGATAAAGGTATGTGGAAAATTTTGGCAACTCTGCAGCGCCAAATCTGTTATAACCAGTATAGACGATGTATCATTTAATTAAAACTTTGAAATAAACTTATAACAAAGTTACAATATTTCTCATAACAATTGTTATCTAAATACCATTTGAATACCAATTATTATTATCTTACAAAGTTACAATATTTCTCATAACAACCATCTGACAAATAAGACAAAGAAATTAGATGAGAAATACCAATTATTATCTTACAAAGTTACAATATTTCTCATAACAATTGTTATCTTAATACCATTTTTTTTTCATTTTAATATTGTAAGATAATAATTTATGAGAATATCTTTTTTCATAAATTAAGAAGAAAAAAACAATTAGTGAGAAAAAAAAACGCCGTGTGTATTATGTAATGTTGTGCTTGTTCATATCCCTATAGAATACAATAAAAGTGGTCCTAGGAACACAAAACACAAACTCGCTTTAATAGGGTCTACGTGGAAGCCAAGGAAACATGGTCATTGGCACGTGGGGTATGTGGTCCATGTCCGAATCAACGTGTCTTAAAGTGCCACGTATTTTGACTACCCTAGCGTGACAGTCTGTTCCTTCCCACCTCTTTTTCCTCTCTTAATTATATGCATTTCAATTTTCAATTATCTGGGAAAATATTTATTAAAAACACTCGCAAAATACATTTTATTCTAGAAAAATACATGCCATAAAATAAACTAATTTATTTACGATTTTGCCATATGTCAATTTTTTCTCATTTGTGGAAGCCACTTATCACAATGATTGATCAAGAATTCACTAATGTTTCTACAACAAGAGTTTTAGGGTTCAAATCCCAAAGAGTAAGATTTGTTATCATTTATACAGATTAATGGAGACAAACTTACATAAGATTTTCTAGTGTGGTGCAAGTAAAACCGTTTAGGGTAGATACTCAAAAGGCGGTAAAATTTTCCGATTATCTTTTGTAAAATCGTCGATGTAACAGTTCTCATAATTTGTAATAAAATAATAAATCAGTGTTAAAAAAAGCATCTCGTTTTTAAAAGCGACGTTCATTTTCCAACTAACGAATCAACCAAAATTTTATTTATTTTAGAAGAATTATTTAGGACGATAATAAACCCAAAACCCCTTTTGGTTAAAATATATGTTGTATCTTTATTGGTTAAAATTTTAACGAATCAACCAAAATTTTATTTATTTTAGAAGAATTTTTTGGGTTCAGTTTTTTGGGTTTAGTACGATCGGGCTCGGACAAGTCCGAAAAGTCTGAAACTTTACATTTTAATTAGTTAGAGATTTTATTTAAAAATTTATCTTTCTAAAAATAATATTTTGGCATATTTTTTATATTTGTTTCGTTGATCAAAACCCTAATTTGATAATTGTGTACTTTATTATAAATCCAAAAAACAAAAATGTTTTCAATATCGAGCCGCACGCCTATTAAATTTGGGTTCGTTTATCATAGGATTTCAAAACGTATGAAAATCGCACCATTATGAAAGAAGGAAAGTCTAAATTAACTCTATACTTAAAAAACGATAGGTTGGAACTGACTTTTTTATGAAGATATAGATGTTTTAGAATGGTGGAAATGTCAGTCACAACATTATGGTGAGTTAGCTCGTATGACATGTGATGTTCTAAGCATTTTGATAAACTACAGTGACATCATAATCTACATTTAGTATTGGTGTGCTGTCTTGAATAAATATAGAAATCGTGTTCTACTAAGAATTGTTGAAACACTGATTTGTACACGCACTTGGTTGGATGGGTTATCATTATCATTCATCCATATTTACTTCATAATTTTAAAATCATGATCTATAGAATTTCAATGACATTTCTATATGATTTATACATGTCCAAATTTAATATTATTTTACTTTTTTTTTTATCTATACCTCTTGATTGTGATGGAGATTTAGAAAACGATGAAGGATATTCTAATATATACTATACTATCTAGATTTGAAGTGTTTTGATTTTATGTTTTATTTGGTAATACAATTTATTTGAATTTTATTTGTTTTTTTCAAACTTTTACTTTTAAATTTAATTGGATTTGATATTATAAATTTCAATATAGATTTATTTTGATAAATATTTTGTTTTAATTATTTTTCATTTGAGAATTGTGAATCTGTGTGTTTGTAAAAAAGGCCCAAAAAATCTCATAAAACTCTAGAGCCTTGTCCGAGTCGGACCGGGCCATGCTTAAATATATGTGGGATTTACGGGTTTCGGACCGGACCAACCCGATTGACATCCCAAGTAATACTAATGAGTGTAGTCAAATTAGTTTAAAAGTATTCACGTCTTTACAATTAAAAATCAACTTTGTATACAATAATCAAATTTTTTTTTTGTAACCAAATCCAACACAACAACATAAGCTTCTATAATCCATAATCCTTTTGAGTTTGTGTATGCAACAACAGCAAAAAAAAATAAAGTATTCTATTGGGCCAATAAGCCCAATACATATTGGGCCTTAACCTTAATACGATGATTCCCAGCTTTTCGAAGCCGTCAAGATCTTGGACACAGACAAAACAATTTCATCCATTGATGGACGATTCAAATGATCTCTCTTCAAACAATCCATCACCAATATAACCACAAAACTCACTAATCCTTCAGGTAAGAAGCTTCCACGAATCAAAATCTCCTCCATTGCAACACCTTCGTCGATCTCCTTCTTCAATTCAGAAGCTTGTTTACCGGTCACAATCTCCAAGAACACAACTCCAAACGCATAAACATCAAGCTTAGTCGAGACTAACCCATGTTCTAAATACTCATGAGCTAAATACCCTCTTGTTCCTTCCACGTGTTTCGTCAAAACGTAATCTCCTCCTCTTTCGGTCGATCTTGCTAAACCTAAATTACCAATCTTTGCTCGAAATTCGGAGTCGAGGAAGATGTTTCCGCTGGTTAAATCCATGTGAACGTAAGGAGGATCTGCGAAATTATGTAGATAGTTAAGCCCTGTTGCTATATCTAAAGCCATTTGCAATCTTTGAGTCGAGCTCAAGAGCGATTTCGCGTAAATCCAATCGCTTAAGCTTCCATTAGAAGCGTGTTCGTAGACTAAGTACCAATCTCCTTCATGGAAACAGAAACCAGAGAGACGGATGATGTTGAAATGGTTAAGCTTCGACAATAAGTTTATCTCCTCTGATGCGTTTCCTTCGATTTTCTTGATCATTGCACCATCGCCGTTGATTTTTCCGATGTACCCTGATCCTCCGATCGAGCTATAGGACGTGAAATCTCTCGTTGCAGACTGGAGCTCGTGAAATTTGTAAACTTTTAAGGTATCTACCACCATACCTGATAAACCATCCAACGCGTCAAATTCTGATTCTTGCTCGGAGATCGGAGGTTTCTTGGCCGTGAAGCTACCGAGATTTCCCGTTTCCCCTTTCTTTTTCGATTTCTTCTTAATCAGACAGAGAATGGCTGCACCAATCACACTCAAAACGAAAGCACCTCCTAGGACTCCGGCAAGAACATAAACCCACGTTCTCTTCGATTTCCCACCATCCGGAGACAATGGAGGCGGAGGAGGCGGAGGAGGAGGAGGAGGAGTCAGAGAGTTGAGATTTGAAGGAGGATTCTGCAAAGGAACCAGAATTGTGGTGAAAGGGAAAACTCCAGAATCCTCAAAAGACATTTGGTTAGCTACTAAAGTCTTGTTCGTCTCGACGCCGAATCTCTCGCTGATGATCTCCACCGTGTCTCCGAAAACCACGGTGTAGCTCACAAGATAATTCACGCCATCTTCATCGACTTGTTTAGCCGTAGGACACGCGCAACGAATCGGAACAACGATCCTCATTCCAGGAAACAGAGATGTAGATGAAACATTGTTCTGTCTCTCCAATGCTTGGCACGTCGAAAGTCCCTGAAGAGTGTTGTTCGCGATGAGAAAAAAGGTATCGTTTGGTTGGATTGTGTATGTGAGATTAGATTGAGAATAGTTGTTGTTGTTGTTGCCGGAGCAAGAACAAGTTACAGGGACGATGACTTGTTGATCAGAAGGGAAGGTGGAGGTTGTTGAGGCGTTGTTGAGTGAGGAGACGAGAGACGGGTCAACGGAGAAGAGGGAAGATATGGAGGAGACGGTGGAGAAAGGAGGAGTTGATCGGAAAATGACGTAGGTAGGGCAGGTTTTGTTGAGGCCGTTACAAGAGTAACCGAGAACGGAGGTTGAGTTAACGGCGACGGAACAGTCGGTGGTTGATGTGTCGACATAAGGCTGTTGCGCGGTTGCAAAAGAGGAGAGAGAAAGTAGGAGGAAGAAGAAGAGGAGATCAAGTTGAAGTGAGTTCTTGTCGGAGATCATTGTGATTCTGCAAGATTTTCGTTGTAAGGTTTTAATTGGATTTAAAGGAATCGTCGTTGGGAAAAAGTCAACTGTTTTTTGGAAAGTCAAAATGAACAAAAGTGGGGGGATTGGTCTCTACACGATTGAATATTTTTAGTTTCGTTAAATTATTAGAATGGATAATAATATATAACTTCCAACCAAACCATTGCTATTTGTACATTTGAGACTTGAGGAAGAGAGACCCTTTGAAGCCGCCAAAGACGACTCCAGAGGATGATGACACAAACAGAATGTTGTGCAATAGTTACTAATCGATTCTGTCTTCGTTACTAACTTCACATCTAGACAGAATGTTGACCAAAAACAATTAGGAGAGAAACTGCGGTCACCATTCAAAGCTTTGAAACAATCAAACCATACATGAAAACGTATGACGCAAAACTTAAATCCTGAAAATGGTTTGTGTCCTTTCTTGATTCCCACTACGATGTCCATCGCAAATATCCTCTATCCGATGGACATTGTTGTCTGTACCGCATCACACCGTAAAGAAGTCTAAAGAAAGTTGACGAATTTGCGAAATCTCACAAAACAGATTACCTGAGCAGATCATACCACAGTGTATCTACTACTACACATCTGCTTTAGGAAGAAGAGCATGAGATAGAAAGAAGACTGAGCATATCAGTGACAGTGATTGGTATTAATAGGAGAAGATGTATGAGTGATTGAAATGTTAGTGAAGCTCTAAAACTTATCCCTATAATTGCTTTATCAGTGAGTAAGCATCTTATTATATGTAAGAAAGCATCTATCAACCTTATGTCATTAACATACACCATTTATTCCACAACAACTAGTTTTCAAACGGTGCAAAGAAAAAACACAAAAGCAAAAAAGATATAGAGGAGTTGTGTAAAGAACCTTATAGACCCAAGTTTCTTCTCCAAAACAAAAACAAACGAAGGAAAAGCAGACACAGACTCAGCTATTACCATATTCACAGACATCGTTTGAAATAAGTAAGAGAGTTGTTGAATCATACCTGGAAATAAAACCAAGTGTGTTTGTTCTCACCAGCAAAGGAATATTAACACGCAAATTCCGATCATCAAGGCGAGTTTCTTCAGAAATGCATCGCTTTGGTTCTGGTGTCCTCCATGAGCCATAGGTTGATTGTTACGCTCTTGTCCATGAGGAGGAACTCCACGGAAAGCGTTATGGTAACCAGGGTAAGGGTAACCCGGCGTTGTACCATAGAGCGTTGCATCGGGAAATCCATGGAACTGGAAGTTAAACAAAGAAGGCAACAAACCGCCGACCCCGAAACTGAAATTCCCAATCCTAGTAGTTGCCATTGGCATAAACCCGCCCATCAAACCAATACCGTAATTGAAAAAATTACTCGCTGCTTCAGGCTGAGGAGGAGGAGACGCGGTCGCGGGTCTTTGACCAGCTGGTCTGTTAGGAATCCGCATACCCGGGTAACGTTTTGTTCTCGGGTCAGTCTGGTTCTTGCCTCTACCGTAAAGAGGAACGAGCTTATCATCTTGCACCAGAGCTTTGCAAACAGGACATTCTTGAGAATGCGAGTGGTGGTGAAGCCAACGGTATAAGCAAGGCCAGCAAAAGAGATGACCACAGAGAGTTACAATCGGATCTTGAGCTAACTCGAAACAGATGTTGCATTCAAAGTCGTGATCTTGATCGTTTGCTCCATTGTTATCAGAGTACGACGTGCTAGTGGATTCTCCTTTCACCATTTCAAAAAAGTTACTGCAAAAATCAAATCAAATAAAAATTATGAACCCTAGATCAAATTCTAATCAATTAAAAGCCCCAAATCACACGATATTAGACAAAACCCTAAAATCTAATTCGTATTACCAAACCCGAAACCCTAAATCTTTAACGCAAATTAGAAATAATAAAGAGAAGATCGATTCGAACCGACAAAGACAATTCGATCAGTGTCCCTCCCAACATTGCCCGATTCTGAAATTCACTAAAATAAAATCAAAGTTAAAGAGCAAACTTACATCAAAAGTGAGGGTTTCAATCAGAAACGATCCCTAAAAAGTAGAGATTCGAACGAAACTAAAGAGGAAACATGACAGAATCCTCCTACTGTTGGAAAAAAAGAAGAAGAATGGTGTGCACCTGGAGAGAGAAAGTTCCAAGCTATTTCTGTCTATTTGCTTTCCCTTTTTTTGTTTGGATTTTTTGATTAATTATGGCCCAATTAAAATTCTGAAGCCCATGTCTGTATTTTTTGTCGACCGTCTAACCGTTGATTTGATTACTTAGGGTTCTTCATTAATTCCAATCGATCCAAGTGTCTTTAGTTACACTAGGTGATTACCCGCGCGAAGTATTTGATACTATTGTTTTTGTTTTTAACATTTTTTACATTGTCTCTGTTTGTATATTTTATATCAAATTAATATAGTTTCATTTACAATAAGCACCTAAATTACAAATAAATTCAACTGCATTTGCCTACGAAGGTTTTGTATATATATTCGATGTTTTTCGAGATCATTCTTTGCATCCAGCTATAAAAATAAAAATTATTGAATTATTTTGAGATGTATATGTGAGACATGGCCAAAACTGGAAAATATTATTTATTGCATGATAAGATTGTAAATTTGAAAGGAAAATGATATTATTTGAAGACATTATTGAGTATCTTATTTTATACTTTAACAAAAAAAAAGGTATCTTAACTTAAAAGACCAAGAAAAAAATAATTAAATAAATAAATAATTTTGGACACATGACATTCTCTCCAATGATGATGTGGCGCTCAACTGGAGAGAGTTTGTCATCTTTTATATAGTAGATATGTTTTTTTTTTAATGAGTCAGGAGTAAATTCCATGTCTATGAATAGGCCCAAACTAATCCCATGGAGATGTACCACCAACGGGTTAAGCGTACATCCGGATTTGCAAATGAGATATAGACATTAGCCACATATCCTATTTAGCCAAACTAGCAGAAACTTAGTTACCAGCAAAAATCGAACCCAGAGGGACAATTGTTCATGGATTCCCAAGTCAACCCCTACCACCAGACCACCACTAATTTGGTTGTTACGTATGTTTATTTTTATGACCATGAATGGAAATCAATGTCAAGCTATTATTTCTCCAAAAAGAAAACTTCATATTTTCATAAGGGAAATTGACCAAAATACCACATTTTAAAACTTTTGTTCCAAATTTAGTATCATTAGTTGAAAGTGACAATAATAACACAAATTTATACAATAATAGCACAACTTTAACATCTATTTTTTTTTATGTAGGATAAAAAAAAATAGCACAACTTTAATATTAAAATGACCTAAAATCCTTTTTAATGAAGAAAAACTAAACTCTAAATTGAAAATAGTGAACCCAAACATAGTGGGGTTATTGGTTCATGGATTTTAATGGATTTGAAAATCCAAACCAAATCCATATAATTTTAAAATTTATGTTCAAATCCAGTGTTATTAGTTCTATGATTTTAAAATCCAAGTTCAAATCCATTGTTATTGGTTCTATGATTTATAAATACTAATTCAAATCACGTGTTATTCAATTCTTTGGATTTACTTATGGGTTTGATTTTACAATGGATTTTAGTGGATTGAGAAAGATTTCCATGTTAAAAATACAAAGAATCAAATCCGAAGAAAAACCTACATATTTACAAATATTAATTAAAATCCACATGCTAGATTTGAAAATCAATAGATTTTACGAGCATTTATAAATCCTATACAGATTTTCAAATCAATTAAAATATATAAACCAATAACACCTCTATAATGTTTAATTTTATTTTGGGTAAACAAATATTTTTACTTAATTATTTATACTATTTTAGGAATTTTTAATTTAAAGTGTTAATTTTAGAACAAAAAAATAAATTTTATGCTATTTTAAGGGGGTTTTTTTTCATAACTACCAGAAAAGGTAAATAATTTCTTAAGGAGAAGAAAATTTCTTAAATTTAGTAGAGTTAGAAGAATTGCATTGGCTACTTTTCTTTGCTTTTTAGATAAAATAATTCATTTTCGAAATCTTGACATTCGATCCCGTGAATGGATAGTCGACATACATAACCCAAATCAATGTTCAGAAACAATTATACAATAAACCAGTTTTTGTCTTTCTTTTTACACAATAAACCACTTTTGATTATTGATGTATTTTTGGTCTGTGAAAAATCGAAATTGCCATTTCATTGACTATGTTCCTTTTGTTGACTCTCGTGGATATACGTGTGGATGACCATATCGGAATTCAACAAATTTCTAGTGTTCACATTTTGTCATGTTTTGCTTTAAAGGTTCACATAAGCAAACTTACTCAAGAGCTCGTCTAAATCTCTATCTCTAGATTAACTAACTAAATTCATAGCAAACGAGTGCACGCTATCATGTCCAAACAACGACTTACTCAAGAGCTCGTCTAAATCTCTACCTCTAGATTAACTAACTAAATTCAAAAATTCAATGAATCGTGGACATACATTTGTATTAGTTATTATTTGCATATTCTTGAATATATTTGTAAAAGCTAAAAAATCAAAATCTGTTGATAAATTCTACAATAAAATACCCGATCGATGTCCTCCAATTAGCCATCATGGTATTCCGCTACCAAGTCGAAAAAGTCCAATTAGGATGAGATTTTATCCAAGGATCAAAATTAAACTAATAATGAAAGTAATTCAAGATTTTGTGTTCATCCACGTCGATATGTCAATGAAAACTTGTCCACGCTATCATGTCCATGTCGATCTGAATTCATAACCCATCCACAATATCTATGTTTCTTCTCATTAATTGCATTACAACTTAACATTGTGAAGAGTTTACAAATACCATAAAAGTTTCCAAAGTCATATACCACTCATAAGTAATTTACTTGCAAATATCATATATAGTATCAATACGAGATTCCCATATGTCCTTCCACACATGATCATCCACACTAATAATATGAGATTCTCATCCGTCCATACATAGGCTTTGATTGGTAGAACACTTAAAAAGCATTAAGTCTTTTATCAACCAATCAACAAAGTATTTAGAAAATCATTTAGAAGTTGCATATGCTCTGCAAATACTATTCCCTCTATAATTTCATGTGAAGCTTTTGGTAGAGCATTAACCTATAAAATATCAAAAAAAATTAAAATAATTTTATATAACTAATTTATTTTGTTAAATAATATCAGAAAATTGTGTTTATATTAAAGTGTAAATTTTATATTTTTAAAACCAATATTTACCATTATTTTATTAATTTTTAAATAAAAATATAATATAATAAATATAATTGAAATATAAAAAAATTATTATAAATTATATTATAAATATAACTATAGATATAGTCCTTACGAATAAATATATTAAATAATTTTATATATAATTTTCATAGCTCTGCCAATCACTTAAAATGTGTATATTAATCAGAGTATATAACTTCAGCAGCATACTGCTTCTGCTGATTAATGCTACTGCTCTACTATAAGTTATACCAATCAAAGTCATAGTTGTCCACGTTTTCATGTCCACATCGATCTGGATTTCATATGTTTAGATTTCCTTTTTTCTTCTAGATTTCTTATTTCACATCAAACCTATAGTAAAATGGATCTTAAAATGTTAGAAAAATAGAATTATCATTTATTGTTACTAAAAAAAATTGTTTTATGTCTTTCACATTATAAAAAAAAATAGAAAACATATTAGGTGGGGTAATAATTTTTTTTCTCAGATTCTTAATCATCCATGACATTGCATCAATGACCATGCAGAGCAATTTCAGATTTACAAAAAAAACAATATAATAAGTATTACCAATAATCAAAAGTGTTTTTTTGTAAGAAAATTCACAAAATGACTTGTGTAAATCATTTGCCTTTATGAAGAGAGAGTGATTCCGCATCTTAATTTTTAGAAGTTTATTCTCCTTGAGAAATTATTTGCCTTTTGTGTCCGACCTATTACCTATTTACCTTTTATGGTAGTTATGAAAATATGAATTTCATTGGAGAAAGAATAGCTTTTCTATTACGTTTCAAACAATTATTTACATAATTTTACACTTTATATATTGATCATAAATGAAAACAATAACACAACTCTTCCCTGATGTTACAAAAACCGCAACAAATTTTGGTTTTTTTCTTTGGAAAACTGAAAACTTGAGAACTTCATCTACCTTTTCTTTCTTTTTTTGGGGTAGAATTCTCTAGTTAGGAAAAATCAGACAACAACATTGAATCTAAACGATTTTCTTCTAACCAAAATCTAACTCTCGATAGCTCCAAGAATCTTGGAAACACGATCTGAAGGCTTAGGGCAAAACAGCTTCTTCAGTTCATCATACCTCTCAACATCAAACTCATTAAGATTCATAAGTTTCCTCTGTTTCGCCTCGAACCTACTTTGGTAAAACCCTTCAAAGGAAGGCTCTTTTGATGTCCTGAGGAAGAAAGCATACCCAGCCATAAAGTATATGGACGTGACATAGAAGCAGATTGGCTCCATCACGTCCCACGACAGCTCCCAAAACGTTAGTCTCATGAACCCAGCGGTCTGTAGGATCAAGTAACCGAGACCAGCCCAGAGCTCTCTCCGGACCAAAGAATGCGCTTTCACATCAATCACTGCCTTTACTGCTTCGAGCTCTTTCAACTCGATCCTCCGTGGGTCATTTGGGTTACGAATCTTTGGCAAAGGAAGCAATCCTTCAATTGATTTTGTAACCTGATCAGTCACAAGGGCAATAGACAAAAACAGAAAATGTCTGGGTAAAACAAGACCTCCACCACCTTATTTGGGACACAATTACCACTCAATATCACAACAATATAGATCAATGCCTAATTAAGTCAAGTAATCCATCCCTATATTCCCTTGTTTCTAGTTTAAGATCGAACATCATTGACCAGAGACTCCACATAAACCCAACCTATGATCTTGTCAATCAATTTGATTATCCCCAAGAACATGTTAGTAAACGACCGATACTAAAGCTTCTCTCTTCTGAAATTTTTCATTTTGTGTTTTGTTTTGTATCGAATCGTCAAGGGTCTTGACTCAATTTTAACCTAATCCAACCAATGGTTTTTTTGTTTTAGGGGACGGAAAAAAGTAGTGTGGTCTCTGTAGAAACTGTTCGTCGTTATCACCACCTCAAACTTGGGAACCTCCTACGTGACTCTGGTAACAGAGGTTTTGAGTTTTCCTGTTGAATTGGAAGCAAAAGAAAGAGATACAACCGATGAAAATGGTATCAGTTTTCGGTAGCTTCCAAGATCAAAAATCGAAAGAACGTTAAAAAATTTGGGAACCTAATTCGTTTTTTTTTATTCAGAGAGTTTTATGATCTCTCTCTATCTCTCCCAATCAATACTGTTCAAACAGCTGCATACTCAAGAGATTGATTTCACAGGAAAAAAATGATTCAATGTAGAAGATGATGATTTTGATTTTCAGATTCAGAAACCAAAAGAGGAAAGTACCTGATCTGGCCTGAGACAAACGGAATCTCCGAGAACGATGACGTTTGCTGAATCGTCCAACATCTTGGCGATTCGAGATCCGTGATCTGGATCTGAAGAAGCTTCACCGCAAACGCTGACGAACTCCGCGTACGGCATCCAGCTTCTTCCCGTCTCTCTAAGCTTCGTTTTCACGAATTCGATCTGCGCCGCTCTAAGCAGCTTCTTCGTATCCTCCACCGTAAGACTCGGCGTCTCCGTCTCCACATCAGGAATCGCCATCGGCGGAGCAAGTCCGTCTAATCGAATCCGGTCTTTGCTGCCATCCATCTCACGGAGCTTCTCCATCAGACTCTCTCCCACCGGCATCTGCATAATCTCCGGGCGAATCATAGCGCTATTGTGCAAAAAGCTCCGCGAAATCCCGGAATCTCCAGGCTCCGGAGCAATTCTCGTCTCTCCCGATTCTTTGGGAACTCTGGTTCGTACGGCCAACGAAGACGACGAGATACGACAATTCATGAGACTCTGAGACGCTACATTCGAGATGTTGAAGAGACGCTTCGACAAAAGCTTCCTCATCGCCATTGATGAACAAAATGAAACTTCAGAGAGAGAGAAAGAACAAAAAAATACAAATACAAAATTTTTATAATATGAATGAAATGTGAACAGAGAGATTAAAAGGGTTTATATAGGTGGGCTTGTAACAATAATCATTTAAAATTCCCTAAAAATAAATAATAAAAAGGACTCGTACACGTCAGCGTATATCAGAACGTACACGAGAAACTCATTATACAAACCCGAATATTCGCTTTCGAAAACTCTCGCGAGAAGTGTGGAGTTACAAATAGTTTATAGCCCTACACGTGTTCGGTTAGTAGTGGTGATAGCTTGCGGTGGTATCACAGCCGTCCGATTATATCACCTAAATTTATTCACAACGGCAGAAGAACTAGGAAACCAAAAGTCTTCTTACGTGTACGCAAACGTGGTTCCACGTATTTTTCTTGTTTTTTTTTTTTTTTACTTTTTATCTAATTTACTATATTACTTTTAACTAACTTACTTGGACAGAAAGTTTCATTTTGTTTAAGGTTAATAATAAGTTCCACTTATTTATATAGTGTATTAATACATATTTTATAAGTTTGTGTGGAAAATTTTATAATGAAATGGAAGAGTAATTATTTTGCTTACTGAGGCAAAAAGTTTGGATTTCATAACTAAAAGAAAAATGAGGAAATAATTAGAATGTAAAAAAGAAGAAGATTTGTATGAGGAAAAATAATTGTGGGTTCCAATGGTTGAGGAGCATGCGTTATGCGAACAAGTGGAGAACACATAGACAACTGGGTTAATTAAAGTAAACTCTTTTGAGTTATTTTCTTTTCTTCTGATTTACAAAAATGAGTCGTCAAAAGTGGGAGATGTAGTTTTTGAGCGTGTTTTTTATTAAATAAAATGATATCGGGTAAAAATAATAAATTATTTTTAAAATAACATGTTATTTGTTGAAAACATTTGAATTTGATTTATTTATATATAATATGCGTAAAATTAGCATTCATTATTTAGTTTTGTTGTACATTATTGTTACCATTTAGTTTTGTTTCATCAGGTATTTGGATCATTTGTGTTCGTGAGGTGTTTCTTCTTTGTAAGAGTTTAGTTCTCGGATTTTATTGTGATCTAGTTTGGTTTTTGCATGTTCGGAGGAATGATGTGGCTCCGTTTTCTCTTATCTTGGTTGTTTTGAAGTCTTGTCTCGGCTACGGTTTAAGTTATTGATTTGTTGCTCTTTTAGCTGCCGTGGTTGCTTAAACCTAAACAAAATTCTATTTGATTAAAGCTTCATAACGAGTTTTTCTTTTTTAATATCCTTTGATGTCATTACTTTTTTGATTCCATAATATGCTAATGTTGTTTTTATTTCGTAATTTCTGTATACATTATTAAGCAATTTCAATTGAATACTTAAAAAAACAATTTTTTTTAAAAAGATGGTGCATGTATATATCTTTTAGCGCCAAAAAAATATTATGCAATTAAAATTTCTTTTCTTCAACAAAAAAAACAAATTAAAATTATCGCTATTTGTATTTGATACTTATGGCATATGTTCTGAAGATTTAAGAAGTCCCGAAAGTTGGGGAGCTATAATTCCCAAACCTAGTGAAAAGGAGAGGAATTTGGTAAAATTATTGGAGTATTAACAAATCAGATATTGATACGTGGATAGTAGTATTACCGTCACCAGTTACAAACTTATTGGAGGTGACAATCAATGTCCACAAATTGACAAATAGTTTGGCAAAAAGAAAAGAATAAATCTAAATTTATTACATAAGCAAATGGTTTGAAAAAAAACTAACCAAATTAATTAGATGGATGTGGTCAATTATGTCTAAGAAGTAATTAATTCTAATTATGTTATCAACATTGACTTGGGCCTAATGGTGATGCCAGCAAATGGCACTTGCCACTTATAATTAGACCCATTAATGCTGATATATGACTAATGATACGAATCTATTTCTATAATATTATATAATATTATTTAAGAAGACATTTTTAAAAATAAACATTATTTTGTAAGTTATTACATAAAATGCCATTACAAATAACAAAGAATAATTGAAATAGAAAATAATATAATTATCTTTTACAATTAGTGATAAAAATATGGAAAATATTTATTTGCATTAAAGATGTTATCTACTATATATTTTTAAATAATAATCAATCCATATATATTTAAAGAAAAAAACTATTTGAAATCTTGATATATTTTTCACTATAATTTATTATATTTTATTTGAATTTATATCAAAATAAAAGATGAAAAATATTTTACTAGTTTTATAAAAAAGTTAGACAAAGAGAATTGATTTTTTAATAGTTCGTAAACTAACCAAAAAACTAGAGTCATTAAACGGTGCATAATATAATTATGTTTTCAAGATTAAAGATTTTACGGGTTAGTCCAAAAAATAATTTAGTCCACTGCAAAACCAATTTTTCTTAAATTTCAAAACAATTTCTTATAAAAAAATTATTCCGCGCTAATAATAGCGCGGGTTAAATCCTAGTTTTTGTAGTATTATTCAAACTATGACTTAATCCGTGCTATAATTAGCGCGGACGGATAATTTTTCTTTAAAAACATTATTTTGAAATTTAAGAAAAATTATTTTTATTTAATTTTTATAATATGCATAACTCATGATTATAGATAGAATTGTCAAACGGAATAATTTATCTATTTAACTCGTTTTGCAGTAGATTAAAATATTATCCGGGCTAACCCGTAAAACATATAATCTTGAAAACATAACTCTATTAGTTATTATGCACCGTTTAATGACACTAGTTTTGTGGTTAGTTCAGCAACTATTAAAAAAAAATTATTCTGTCTAACTTTTTATAAAATTAGTAAAATATTTTTCAACTTTTAATTTGATATAAATTCAAATAAAATATAATTAAATATAGTGAAAATATATCAAGATTTCGAATAGATCTTTTTTCTTTGAATATATATGGATTGATTATTATTTTAAAATATATAATAAATAACATTTTTAATGCAAAATAAATATTTTTCATATTCTTATCAGTAATTATAAAAAATAATTACACAATTATACAATTTCTTATTTCAATTATTATTTATTATTTGTAATACCATTTTATGTAATAACTTACAAAACAAAAAATTCTTAAAAAAAATATATTCCTAAATAATATTATAGAGATGGTACTCACCATTCTTTTTTTTTTTTTTTTTTTTTGCTGAAATGTTATATTTATTAATCAACAAAATGTGAGTGTACAACTTAGAAGTTTACACATATACGAATAAAAACCAAACTCATAATAAAACCACAACAAAGCCTAAAGCAAATATACAAAATATCAGTTTTTAACGAAAATTAAAAGGATGAGAAACTACGTTGAAGAGGTTGGTATGGATTTGACTCGATGCCATCTGTTGAGGATGGTGTTGTTCTCGTCATTCTGAGCTGGGAATAAGGATTGAAGCCGGAGGCTAACTTCCTTGTCTATCGGATGGGCTAGAAATAGAGCAGTTCGGGCTTGTCTTTGGTGTCGCCTACCATTTCTTTCTTGCCAGATTTTGTAGATCGAAGTTTGAAATACGAGTCTAGCTAGTACCGAGTCCGTCTTATTTCTCCTAATTTCGACACAGCTTTGGTGGTAATCTCCCAGTCTGGGTTTGGTCGCCCTTGTAGAAGATCCCAACATAGCCAATTCCATATTGTGAACGTGAATGGACAAGCGAAAAACAAATGATCTCTTGTCTCGTTTCTTTCTCCGCAAAGAAGACAAGGTTGATCAAGTCCCCAAAGTCTCATCTTATCACCTGTCGAAAGCCTGTCCCTCATTGCTAACCAAGTGATGAAGCCATACCTAGGGATCGATTGGGGGAACCAAACCATAGAGCTCCACCACATAGTCGTTCCTCCTTCACGGAGTTGTTCCCATGTAGCTTTGGATGAGAAATGATGATCTTTATAGACTTGCTGCTTGTGACGCCAGAGGACTACATCCGTGCCTGCCAAATCTGAAGGAGTAGCCGTGGATGTAATACAGCTCTTCAAGGAGTAGCCGTGGAGGTACTCACCATTCATTAGCTGCTGGCTACAGAAGTTCCGCAAACGTCGATTTTTTTCTATTAAGGGTTGGATTTTTTTTCGATTATTTTGTCCCTTCTATGATGTTTGTTTCGCTATATCAAAGGAAATTTATTTATTTTCATTGATTGATTGATGGATAATTTATTTATTTAATTTATACATATATATTCTGATTCAAGATAGTGTCAAAAACGCATATATTCTTAGAGCATCTCCAATTGTGGAAGCTCTTTGATTTAGTAGTTAATCAAGGGTTCATTAATGATTCTACATCAAAAGTTCCGGGGTTCGATTCTTACAGAATGCGATTTATTATTATTTATGCAAATTAATAGAGACAAATTTACATAAAATCTTCAGTTTTGTGCATGTAGAACCGTTTGGCGTGGATGCTCATAACATGGTAGAATTATCCGTTGTAGAATCGTTGATGTAACAATTCTCATAATTTGTAATATATTAATAAATCAATGTTTTTTTTTTTTTAAAGCACCTCCCATCGGTCGGTAGAACGCTAAATTTGGCGTGTCCCATGCTCCAATTGAACAATATCTTCAACAGCATAATTTTTATTGTATTATTAACAATGGCATTATTAACACTGTTCATAACACTAAACGTTGAACCGTTTGGCGTTTTGTGCATATAAAACCGTTTGGCGTGGATGCTCATAACAGGGTAGAATTGTCCGTTGTAGAATCGTTGATGTAACAATTCTCATAATTTGTAATAGATTAATAAATCAATGTTTTTTTTAAAACACTACAAGAAAACAGGCATTTTGCAACGATTTTTTGCGACGATTTTAATTCGTTGCAAATTGCAAACGTTTTTGCGACGACTTTACGACGATTCTTAAAGACGTCGTAAAATCGTCGCAAAATAGGGACGAAAATATTCGTTGTCAAATCGTTGCTAATTAGCGACGATTTGACAACGATTACCGACGATACAGAGGAAGAAGATGAGGAAGATGAGTTCGAAGAAAGTGATGAACCAGATGATCAAGAAACGGATGTGTACTACTCTTCGTCCGAAAATGAATCAGAGTGACCGCGCTAGCTAGTAATTATTGTGAATTTAATGTATTAATATAATATTGTGATCGAGTAGTTATTGTGAAATTTAAGTGATATGATTTCTATCAAATCCCTTAAACCCAAAACTAAATTCCATCTCCGATCTCCACTCATTTTCCGCCGTAGGTGCGGCGATTTATAAATTACGAGACATATGTGTCATGTAATTTATTAATTGCCCCAACAACGGTGGGAAATGAGTGGTGATCGGAAATGGGATTTAGTTTGGGGTTTAAGGGATTTCAAAGACATCGTCGCTAAATCGTCGCTAAATGTGATGGTCACTAATTCGATGCAAAATAGCGACGATTTTGCAACGAATATTGACAAATCGTGGCTAAATCGTCGCAAACACTGAATGTCGCAAAATCGATGCAAATTTGCGACGATTTAGTAACGATTTGTCATAAACCCTAAACCCTAAACCCTTTGCCCTAAACCCTAAACCCTAACATATTACCATCTCATTGTACTATGCATCTTTCAATGAAATTGATCGTGACTTTAGAGAATTGTCCGGAAATGAAAACTCGTTCAATCACAATAATTTCCACAAACTGAATCATTGTATTAATAATCTCTAACATATACGCAAACTATATGTTTTACTTATTTTTCTATATCGATGAACTTATTGATAATTTCATGAATTTGGATTTACAGTAAACATGTCAAGTTGTTTATGGAACGTTGTAATCGACGTTACAATTTCGTACCTATACCCTAAACCCTAAAACCGATTTTACAAATATCCTCACTAATTCGATGCAAATTAGCGACGATTTCGCAACGAATATTGACAAATCGTGGCTAAATCGTCGCAAACACTGAATGTCGCAAAATCGATGCAAATTTGCGACGATTTAGCAACGATTTGTCATTAAATAGACCGCGTGTCGGTCAATTAAACTCCCGCGTGTATGAATGTCACAAAATCGTTGCAAAGTTAGCGACGAATTAGCTACGGTTCAATTGCCTCGATACAGCGACGATTCGTCGCGAAATCGTCGCTAAGTAGCGACGATTTAGCGACGAGACGTAATCTTATATATACACGCGAGTTCCTTGCAAATTCATTTACAAACAAATAAAAAAAACTGATCATAACTTCTTTTCGAATTCCTTGCGAAAAAAGGTAATTTTTTTTTCAATGTTTTTAATTAATTAGTATAGATAAAAATTAAACAATTTAGGTCGGTAGAAACGGTATCAAATTAGAAAAAATAGCAGATTGTCCGGATGTTTATAGATAGTAATTGTTTTTCATTTTTATGCAGATGGGCCAGCGTCATGCACATTACGCTCAGTTTTTGAGAAATATTGGTGATGCTTCGGGTACCGGGTTGCCTCCGTCTTCTGAGGCTACAGAGACGGATTTTGTCCCGGTGACGCAACCTCCGCCGCCTCCACAATCACCTCAGATTCCGCAACATGGAGGCCATGCCCCGGCCCCGTATGCACACATGACGGTTCTTGATTTGCTTGCACAGCCGGGGCGTCATAGGCTTAAAAGATTAGATCCAGATCATACTGACGGGTCGGAATGGTAATATATATAAATATATATATTTTTACATTTATTTCTAACAATTCAAAATTTTACAATTTTTTTGTTTCAGGTTTGGAGTTGAATCCAAAGTTGGACGCACCGTTTCCGACATCATCAAGTCTTATTTTATCGAGCCGCATACCAATTTTACCCAGCTTCCTCTACACATCAAGGAGACATGGTTCAAGATGTTTGCGGTACGTATGGAAAAAATATTTTTTTCTCCCTTAATTATTTTAATTATATTTAAATATAAATTTCATTTAATTTTATAAAATATGTAATTATTTTTGTTTCTCATGCAGCAAAAATATCACTGGGATCTTTCGCTTCATGGCGAGGTCGAAACTTTATTTCTCGAGAGGGTGAAGTTTCGTATCCAAGGCGTGGTTGGTGAGTGGAAGAAAGCATGGAAGAAGGATGGCGACGAAGCAAAGCCCCTGCACATGGATAAAGCCGTTTGGGACGGCTTGGTGCGGTATTGGATGGATCCGAAGTCCATCATGACTGCTGAGAAGTGTTCGGCTTCCCGCAACACCGTTGATTCGGACGGGAGACTCAAGGATATGCCTCATACAGCTGGACAAACACCTTTTGCGGGTGTTCGTCTACAGATGGTAATTAAATTTATTTAAATTAATTAATTAATTTAATTTACTTCGTCAATAACATAGTTTTTTTCTTTAGGCCGCCGAAGACGGAGGTGTACTCCCTCCGATGACAAGGGTTTTTGAGCGGACGCACCGGAAGAAGGATGGTTCCTTTGTTTCCGAGGCTGCCGAGCACATCTTCAATGAGGTGACTTCCAAAGTCACCGAACGAGAGACACAACTCTCTCAACAGCTATCTCCCGGTGGTTCGTCGGTCATGTCTGGAGGGTTGACCACACCCGATATTGACCGGATCTTCGAGCAGGTATATAGAATAGTTAGTACTTATTAATTTTTAGTTTTTGATTTTATAAAGTTTTCTAATTGTAAATTTAAATATAGGTTGCCCCTAAGAGAAAGGGGAAGGTTGTCGGGATGGGATCTATTCGAGATGTCTCGGCTGCTTCTTCATATGCTCCGCGACGACGATCGCCAGAAGATGATCCAGTCGTGTTACGTGCCACGATTACGAGTCTTCAGGAGCGGGTTGAGACCGAGTCTCATGCATATCAGGCGAGGATTGCGAGTCTTCAGCACCGGGTTGAACAGGATGCTACGCAGAATGACGAACTCTTCGACATCTTGGCAACATGAAACCCGACAATGCAGGCCATGCTACGGGAAAAACGAAGACTCCGAGCAGAGGCAGATGCAGCGGCAGCGGCAGAGGCAGCGGCAGGACCATCCAGTTCGTCGAGACGTCCCGAAGACGATGTAAATCTCGACGATTACGATATAGTTATATAGATTTAGGATTTCGATTTCTAATTTTGCTTTTTTTTTGTAACAAATTATAATATTTTTTTTATAAAATATTATTATATATTATTTTTATAATTTTTATTTTATAATTTCGAATTTAATAAAATTTTTAAAATAATAATAAAAATCATATATATAAAATCGTCGTTAATTCGATGGCATTAAATCGTGGCTAATTTACATCGATTATACGACGATTTATTAGCAACGACTATACGACGATTATTAGCAACGATTTTGCGACGAATTATTAGCAACGATTATACGACGATTTATACGCAACGATTTTGCGACGATTCATTAGCAACGATTTGGCGACTATTATTTAGCAACGATTTTATGACGATTTATTAACAACGAATTAACGACGAAAATATTTTCCCATCGAATTAACAATGAAATATTTGCCATCGAATTTCCATCGTTTTTACGACGTATTTATATTCGTCGTAATTTCAATGTAATATTTACGACGATTTAGCGACGAACATTTACCGACGATTTAGCGACGAATTTTTTTCCCTCGCACATTCCCGACGAATTTACGACGATTTGTGGTTTGCGACGATCAGTTAACGACGATCTCTAATTCGTCGCAAATTCGATGCAAATCCTCTTTTGCAACGATTTTACAACGATTTCGTTCGTTACAAAATGGTTGTTTTCTTGTAGTGAAAGCACCTCCCATCGGTCGGTAGAACGCTAAATTTGGCGTGTCCCATGCTCCAATTGAACAATATCTTCAACGGCATAATTTTTATTGTATTATTAACAATGGCATTATTAACACTGTTCATAACACTAAATGTTGAACCGTTTGGCGTTTTGTGAATGTAGAACCGTTTGGCGTGGATGCTCATAACAGGGTAGAATTGTCCGTTGTAGAATCGTTGATGTAACAATTCTCATAATTTGTAATAGATTAATAAATCAATGTTTTTTTTTAAAAGCACCTCCCATCGGTCGGTAGAAAGCTAAATTTGGCGTGTCCCATGCTCCAATTGAACAATATCTTCAACGGCATAATTTTTATTGTATTATTAACAATGGCATTACACTAAACATTAAATTTTTTTTTTTATTAAATAATGTTTCAGATTTTTTTCGTCTTCTTAGGGGCTAATCTCATGCACCACAAGTAAAAACGTGAAGGCTCGAAAAACACAATGGAAATGTGTTTTCCGATGGCTCTCTGACGCCCAAGTCAAAATATTTTATAGAAAGACCACATAGTGGTTCGTCGGAAAGCGGAAAAAGTAATCAGAATACGGGATGAGGAAAGGTGCATATTGGGTCTGAAGGAAAGGATGAATCCAAAACGGGATTGAGTTGGTGAGCTTTTTTGTGGTAAAAGAGAAGAAAATAAGAGTTTAGGTGTGAGAACTTCACGTTCTAGGAGCAACCGTGAAGGTGACTGGAGAATGGTCGGATGGGACTGAGAATCCCGGAAAGAAAGAAAAACTAGGTGTTTAGGAGAGTTCCCTAAGTGAGAGCAAAAAAAAAAGAAGAAGTTATCCCCCTCTCGAGGAGTGAGAGTGGTATTTATAGAGAATACTTGACTCATGCTCATATACCGGGTTGCGTTCGTTCTGTCGGATTGGGTCTTTGATCCTCCATCGGGTTGCGTACGGGGTACTCGAGTGCTTTTCCGCACACCTCATTTGTTGCTTATATATGTGCTCCTGTCAACGTTGTAGCAGGTTGCATGCATCGCACCGTGTCCGTGGTACTTCGACGGTTTAGGCGCTGCCACGTGTTCTGAGCGCCCATGTTTTTGTCTTCCTTATGAATAGTGATTAGTCGCTTTCACCTGTCATATATGCCAAAATTGGCCAACTGTGGGATTAGAACGAGAATCTACTTTAGTTCAAAGTAATATTGAAGAGAAAAATAGAGACATTCCCGCGTAAAGTGAGTTTAGACTTATCATTTCCGTTAACCATTCGGGTGATATCAAATATCCTTACCTCCTCGTGTATTGCTATCCGGTTACATGAGAGTCTTACATTCGCGGGTATTACTACCCGGTTATCTAGGAGTTTACCTTCCCTGGTATTACTACCCAGTTTGTGTTGATGTGATCGGGGTGCTGGCTTTGGTTCTGCCCAAACCACTCATCTCCTTACTTCCCGCTCTCGCTATTCAAGAATAGTTTTGGGAGAAGGTGGTCATACGACCTGTCCTAACATGTCCTAAAGTTCGACCACCCGGCCTCGTAATCGCACTCTTTCAAGGTGGTGCACTTTTAGATTTAGTGGTCGTCTAGTATATGGTGACACGTCATACGACCTGTCCAAACCTGTCCTAAGGTTCGATCACCTAGCTTCGTAACCGCGCTCTCTCGAGGTAGTGCACTTTTAGGTTAAATGACCGTCTAGCCTAATATGACATGTGTCACCTTCTGTTTCGTTGACTTCATGAGAAATTAATTATCCCCAATAATTAATATGATTAGATTTTTGTTTATTAATTAATTAAATTTCTAACTAAAAAAAATATACCATATATATTTTTGTATTTTTCATTTTTAATAATATGAAATTTTAATTAATATGAAATATTAATTTGCATAAAATATGCAAATTGATTAAAATTAAAAATACATATTAAAGTTCAAGTAAACACTGGAAACATAAAATTACAAAATTAAAACGAAACAAACATAAAAACTAAATGCAATCAGATAATTAGTAGTAAGAAAATAATTAGTATTTATTAAAATTATTAAAAAAATAAATAAAAATTTAAATTTAATGATATAATTATAGATGATATTTTTGTTAGTGTGACTCATACCGTATAAAATTTAGATTAAAAAAAAATGGAACATTATAACACTAAATTTAGTGTTTGCGTTGGAATTGCTCTTATGAGTTTTTTTTTTTTTCGACAAAATCATTCCTTTATTAATTTGACATAATAAAGTCAGTATACAAAGTTTTTGTTAACCATAAAGGGGGATAAACACATCCTGAATAGAAAATGTTATTAAGAGGGCCAATACGCGCTAATTTATGTGCCGCTTCATTGGAAGATCTCATTACATGATTGTAAATTATCTTAGAGAATTTGTACTTCCACATTTTAATATCTTCAATCAGATTTGTCATTGAGATATCCTCCTTCATTTCTTGTAATATTTTAACAAGCACCTGGCAATCTTCTTCGAACTGAATGTTATGATAACCTCTGCACCAAACATTTTGCATTGCTGATAGTAATGCTTTTCCTTCTGCTTCAAAACTCGAGGTTGCCAAACCTAAATTCGTAGCGTCCCAACACCGCGGAAAACCCATGTGGTCCCGCACAATCCATCCTCCAACCACCCTTCTAGAATTCGGATCATAAGCTGCATCATAGTTGCATTTAAGTGTTCCCACACTAGGCTGAATCCATCTTGATTCCGAAGGGTCACGGTTTGTAGAACCTTGTTTTGAAGTCCCTTCACTATCTTTAGTAGCTACTGAAATCCACTCTTTAATATCCGCGATCGCCAATTCTACCTCATTTTGTGGATTTAGTTTTTTCTTATTGAAAATTAAATTATTTCGAGCTTTCCAAATACGCCACATTAACCAAAAAGTAAGGAGTTTCTGATCATCAGACAATCTTTGTACCCCTTGGAGATTACTAATGTTTTTTATATTTACTTCAACATCCTGTGATGGTGAAAATAGAAACGAAAAAGGAAATTTGGAAAGCCTCCAAGTTGTTACTGACACCGGACAGGAGAAGAGCATGTGGTTAATTGTTTCCAGCTCCGCACAGCAACGTTGATAGGTAGTATCCATCCGGACACCTCTCGTTGTTAATCTAGTAGCTGTGCCAAGGGACTTTGTTAATATTCGCCATAAATAATGTTTTATTTTAGGCATGATATTTAATTTCCACACACGTGCTTTCAATTCAGAATCTCCATATGGTTTTTGTGGTGCCACCGGTTCAAAATCGTTATTATGACGTAGGAACCAATACCCGGATGCAACCGAATATATTCCGGTTCTATTATAATTCCATCGTAATTTATCATCTCCTGGCTGTTGTGCTAGATACAGAGACTTAGCAAGTTCCCCGTCTTCCGGAGATAAGAGAGAAGATATAGCTTCGATGTCCCATGACCTGAAAGTCCCATCCTTTTTAATAAGATCGGACACCAATTGTATATTATTGGTATCATTAGTCCATGCCGGCCTAGGAGGGTGCGTTGGAAACCAATTATCTTGAAAGATTCTTGTGCTATTACCATCAACAATGATGTGACGGGAACCCTTTTTTAAGAGGTTAATACCGTGAAGTAAAGAAGACCATCCGAAGGAATGATATGGGCGTGCTTTTGCTTCGAAAAGGTGTATGTCTTTGAAATATCTTGCCTTGTACAGTCTTGAGAACAAGCAAGTCGGATTGTTTACTAATCTCCAAGCTTGCTTTGCAAGTAAAGCATCATTAAACATGGCCATGTCACGGAAACCTAAACCACCTTCCTTTTTAGTGTAATTTAATCTCTTCCAAGCAATCCACGGAATCCCTTTTTGTTGCGAACTTTTCTCCCACCATAATCTCATTAAGACACTTTCAATATCAGAAATTACTTGTTTAGGAAGCTTAAAACAAGACATGGAGTAAACCGGCATCGAAATAGCGACTGATTTTAGTAACACTTCCTTTCCAGCTGGGGATAGAAATCTTGAGCCCCAAGAGGAAGTACGTTCTTTGACTCTAGTGATGATGTTGTTAAACATTTATGTTTTCTTTCGGCCAAATTGTTCTGGTAGACCAAGATATTTACCACCTCCACCATGATGTTGAATTCCAATAATTCGTTTCAGTCTCTCTTGTTTGTCTCCAGGTATACGAGAACCGAAAGTTATCATTGATTTATCATGATTTATGCGTTGGCCCGAGCATTGTTCATAAATACGAAATATCTCTTTGATAGCTGCACAATTCTTTTGATTTGCAATACAAAAGAAAAGCGAGTCATCTGCGAACAGAAGATGTGTAATAGAAGGGACTCCATTTCCAATTTTAATCCCTTTTATTTTCTTTTTTCGCACATTAACCTCTAGTAGATGACTCATCACATCGGCACATAGGATGAATAGATACGGAGATAATGGATCCCCCTTCCTTAATCCTCTTTCTGGAGTAATCAACTCTTGTGGACTCCCATTTATGAGCACTGAATAACTAACACTACGGACAATAGTCATAATCCACCCAATCCATAAATTAGAGAAGCTGAAAGCACGCATTGTTTCTTCAAGAAAACTCCATTCAATACGATTATAAGCTTTACTCATGTCCGTTTTAATTGCCATACATGTTTGTGAAACTCTTTTTCTTGATTTTAGAGAGTGCATGAGCTCGTGTGCTATCATCACATTATCAGAAATGAGTCGTCCCGGAATAAAAGCGGCTTGCGATTCAGATACAATTTTGTCCAAAGACGATTTCAATCGATTAACCAACATCTTTGAAATTATTTTATATAAAACATTGCACAGAGCTATTGGACGGTAGTCTGACAATGTTTTTGGTTTATTAATTTTCGGAATCATACAAATATTAGTATGAGTTACGAGAGAACATCTAGTCATCTACCAAAAGACAGGGGCCAAAGGGCATATTCCTTTGGCTGGAGCATCAGCATCCATCCATTTTTTAATTATTATTCTTTTGATCGATCACTGCATTTGTGTTTAATATTAAATTATACAAACGAAAACAAACATTATGAGAAGAAAAACTATATGAAAGATAATATATGAAATAAAGGACGGATGGATGCAATTAACCAAATAGTATACACCCTAGGACACGGGAATTCAAAACGGATGGATGCAATTAACCAAATAGTATACACCAATAATTGATTTCTAATTTATCAACAATAGGCAAAAAAAATTTTTTTTTTATCAACAATAAATAACATTAGGAATATGTTATCGATCGTTAATTGACGTTTGTCATTTACTAATAACTAGGCGTATACCAATGCATACACGAATTTCATCCACAAACCAGTGTTTCATAAATATTAAAAAATGTAGACACCTAATTCAGCTCCATATATTATAGTATTTATACTTACTTTTTTTTTGTAATAAAATATTAAATTTTATACCATTTTTGTTTTTAACCGAACGTTACAGAAGAAACATATAGTGGAAAAGACGTTCTGTGATACCAAGGTTCCATATATTACTTCTTGACGTCACTCATAATGTCTGGATTTTGCCTCATTGCAGCCGCCTTGAGTATGATTCTTGTGCAACGTACCAAGTCGGTTTACACAAATCTCTACAACAAAATCCACAACTGACTTTAGATCCTTTTATCATGAAGATATCCAACGAAGAAAAAGGCTGGATTCTTTGCGTTTCTTAGGGATGTTGTCAAGGGTTTAAAACTTTAGGGTTAATCCGGCTCTGTGTATAAAATATTAGGCACTGGTTTTGTATTTTGCAGTTTATAATAATTGGGTCGAGGACTAAACTCGTTTGTTACAGGGCTTAATTATTAGTCCTGGCAAAAGTTGCTTTCGGCGGCGAAGGAGACTCATCTTCCAGGTACGAGACTCATCTTCTTACTTTCTCTTCATTGTCGGCGGAGAAGGAGACGTAATTTCACAGCCTTATTCTCTCATCCACACCCTTTCTTCCATAGCTTTATTCTCTCATCCACTATTCAACAAAAGCATATGGTAATTTCTATCTTCTTTCAAGGGTTTTCTCAAACAAGATTTTCTCTTAACTTCTGTGCTAAATTACTGTCAAATATGTGTTATTTTGTTTTGGGTAGTGAAAATTGAGTGAGAAGGAGTATTGAAATGTCAGTTTTTGTCGTCTGAAATGCCGAGATTTATAACGAAAATAGTCCGATGGCACTAAAAGTTTCCGGTTTTCTTAACGCTGCAGCCGCCGGAATCAAAATTAATGATGATTATTGACTGATAGATTTGACACTTATCGGAATTTTCGCCTTGGACTTTTGATTTCTCCTTCCTTCTCTCGTAAACGAGTCGTAGTCTATGTTTTGTCTTCATGTTTGCTGTTTTGTAACTGTAATGCTCTAATTGATCAGTTTTCGTTTATTGATGTCGTGTGAGATTTGTGTGAATTTTACATAGTCATTTCTGAATATATTGTCTAATTCCTTTGCTTTCTTTGTTCCTTTCATCGTGTTTTGTTTACAGGAGGTTGAGTTTTGCAAGTGGAGAAAGAATCAAACTTTTGAAGCTTCTTTTATGTCTGGCAAGATTTCTCCGTTTTGCTGTCAATCTGGTTACTTGGAAAATACTGTATGGATCTACAGTCAAATGAAAAAATTGCTCTTCTAGATGCAGAAAATGAGTTCATGGAGATGGAGATGAACGATGAAGAAGAAACTCAGAGATAAACACAAAGTGTCACTCAACCATTACAACCAACACAACGCGCTACACGAGCTCCACGAGGTAAAAAACAAAATTGCTTAACCTATGATTGTTGGAAAGAGTTTACATTGGTATGAGTAGGAAAAGATGGAAAAGAAAGGGCTAGATGTCACCATTGTGATATTATGTTGGTAATTGATACTAAGCCATATACTAATTTGTCCAGAAAAACCTGATGTTGAGGATAAGCCTTCTTATGATCATAACATTGATCGAGAGATGACTTCTGAGATAATAATCTATCACGATTTACCTTTTTGATATGTGGAATATGAAAATGTTAGGGATAGAAATATATTTCTGAATCCAGATTGTCAGCATATTTATAGACAAATTGTTGGAAGTGATGTCTATAAGAGATATGAGGAAGAAACGATAAAGTTGAAATATGTTTTTGCAAAACATCAAGGTAGAGTATGTTTAACTGCAGATTTGTGGTCAGCCCGTACTACTATGATGTGATATATATGTTTAACGGCTATATTGATGATAATTAGAATTTGAAGTACCACATTATATCTTTTAGTGATTTCAAACCTCCACACAATGGTGAAGAAATCGCTAAGAAAGTTTATGACAACTTGAAGGAGCATGGGGTTTAGAGAAAAAAGTGTTTTCCATCACTTTGGATAATGCTTATGCTAATGATAGTATACAAAAAATCCTCAAACATCGTCTTCAGAGTGGTAATGGATTGTTGTGTGATGGAAACTGGGTTTGAAATAGCGATCGCTTTGGTCGCTATAGCGCTCAAAGCGACGAAGCGAAGGGGTCATCGCCTTAATAGGTAGGGGCGAGGCATTACCCATGAAGCGATCGCTTTTGTCGATTTTCTGTGCTATAGGGGTGAAGCGACGAAGCGATCGCTTTATGTATTTCTCGTGATTTCTAGTTGCTAACCATAGAAACAGGTTAACCATATGTCGTCAAATCTCGGAAGGTTTCGACGATAATCGTCGAGTTCTCAGCCAATGAGAAATTCCCGGAGATATTGACAGTAATCGAACATCCTGGAAATTGGCAAAACAATCTGACGCCGGGCAAGACTGGAGATTACCCTTCCCGGAGATGTAACGGTCACGTGTGAGATTCAAATCGGCGACGAGCTTACACGTGGAATCCAACGAGCCAACGCCGCCTAGGTCATCAACACAGAAAGCCGACGATTCGTCATCATCCGGGAAAGGCCCCGGCGCCGGAGAAGGTGTCGGCGGATTGTAGTCTACGTTCTAGTTGCTAACCATAGAACGTATCTCGTGATTTGGCTTTATGTATTTCTCGTAAAAAAAAAAAAAAAAAAAACATAAAGCGATCCATAGCGATCGCTATAGCGCTAAGCGCTAAGCGAGCCCCTTGTAGCTTTAGGGCGCTTTACGCTATTTAAAACCCATGATGGAAAGTTCTTGCATGTGAGATGCTGCGCACATATTCTCAATCTGATAGTGAAGAAAGGATTAGGACTAGCTAATAGTCTCTTGGATAATATTCGAGAGAGTGTTAAGTTTGTGAAAGCATCGGGATCAAGAATAGAGTCATTTGCAGTTTGTGTTGATAGTGTTGGGATTAAGAGTAGAGCTGGTTTGTCTTTAGATGTGTCAATTCGATGGAACTCGACATACGAAATGCTTGCAAGGGTTTTGAAATTTCGTAAAGCGTTTGATATTCTGAATTTGTATGAAAGAAGTTACTCATCATTGCCTACGGAAACTGAGTGGAATCTTGGAGAGAAATTTGTGATTTTCTGAAGCCTTTTAATACTATCACCAAGTATTTCTCAGGCGTGAAATATCCCACAACCAATGCTTATTTCAATCAAGTCTGAAAGATTGAGCGTCTATTGATGAAATATGCATGTGATGATGATAAAAATGTAAAACTAATGGCTCAGACTATGCAAACAAAGTTTGAAGTAATTTCAGAAACACTGTTTCTCATACGTATGATTGTGTTCATCATCTTATTCTTTGGCTTTGTCTTCAACCTCCCCATACATGGAAAATGCTCATTTAATTTCTCAAGTATTTGAACTCGGTTGATTTATTCCTCAACTGTCGTGTGCGCAAATTAAATCCTCTAGGAATTCTACTAGGGCTGGAAATTCGATTACTTCGGGTAGTTCGGTTTTCAAAAATCCTGCAGAAAATAACCGAATAAAATATCGGTTCAGTTCGGTTACCGGGTAGTTCGATTATTTTTTTATAACATAAAATAACCGAAATGTTGGCAAATTCAGTTTAATTCGGATAGTTTCGGTTATTTTCGAGTAATTTTTTGGTTATTTTAGAGTATTTTCGGTTATTTTCGAAAAAAATTCAAAAAAAACATTTTTTTTTAATTTCGGTTAATCGATTGGTTCAGCCAAACCGAATTGAACCGAGAACCCAAATTAATTTTAAATATTGCCAAAATAACCCAACCATAACCGAATTTACAAAACTTCGGTTCGGTTGATAATCCCAACCGGACCTTAACCTCTACTATGAATTGAATTTACAAAATTAGGCTTCAAAAATGTTAATATTAAACAGTAAACAGAAATCGTTAAATTTAATTTGCCAAAATCATTTTATCATTTGTTTTCTTCGGTTTTGACCCAAAATTTAATTTGCAAAATTAGAGAGTTTTTTTTATGTTCAACAGGAGAAGATGATATTTTGGGTCAAGACCTTTAAAAAAAAAATGATAAAAACAATTTTGGCAAATTAAATTTAGTGATTGCAGTTTACTAGTAAACTTTGACATTTTTAGAGCCTAATTTTACAAAATCAATTTAGTAGAAGATTTAATTTGCGTACACGATAGTTGAAGAATAAATTAACCCAATTCAAATACTTGATAAATTAAATGAGCATTTCCTCCCATACAGGTGTATTTGTTTCTATCGATTTTTTTCCGTCCGTGTATTGTAGGGATTTTGGATTTCACATTTGTAATATATGTGTATTCACATTCTTCAGCGACAAGGAGTCCTTTTATCTTTTTAAGTTCCAGAAGCGATAAGATCTTGGCGCAGACGAGACTCGTCATCCTCAACCACCATCCATGGCAATATAGGTCCCTGTACAAACAATGCACACGTAAAGCTCCTTCCTTGGATGGATGAAGCAGGAGCTGAATATTAGATATCTATTACCTTCCCTTCCCGTATGACCTTGGGATATGGTCCTGTCATATCCACAATGGTGGATGGTTGAGCCACTCGTACACCTCCATCTACCACAAAATCCAGACCCTGTAAAAACAAAACAAGACAGAAACATAGAGTAGAGCAACCAAAGAGTTGTTTTAGTCAAGTGAGACTGAGTGTTAGCTATCTATACCTCTGGTCCATATATGTCACCAATCGCGGTTGGGTCAATCATCCATTCATTTTCTTTTGGCCCTTTCACACTACCACATTATACATTATTCACCACTATACACATATAAATATCCTCACAGTCACGGTTCGGATTAAGACGAAATCAACCTGGTGCAAATCAGCGGGGCATCCATTGCCTGCAAAATAGCTTGGCAGTCATCGGAAATCCGGACACCCACGTTATGCATATTTCACACTTGTCGTGCCATACCCGACACACTGTTTGGGTAATTCTTTGCTTGCAGTCAAGATGAAGGTGTACTGATGCCATAGATCATCCATGTTAATGAACATGAAAACTGTTTGGGTATTGCAATCATTTGTGCATTACCAAAAAAAAGGAATATAGAAACGAGGGATGAGAGTTAAAAGAAGAAGTGTCTAACAGGTCCAGGCAAGCACTGCTTGACAGCTCGAAAAACGTTTGCATGACCATGACCATCACCACGAGGAAACCCCATTGTATAAGTGTCTATGTCCCGAAAGGAACGGCATAAGATGCTAAGCGGCTGCAAAAAAAGTTGCCAATGGGCAATTCAAAGAAGAATAAGAAGAGATCCCAACCTGTGGAACAGATGCCATGTTCCTTCCTTACCTTGGAGGATTCAATCTTTTTAATCCTACAAAGGTAACAAGGATTTGTGTCAGCTTAAAAGGATTGAAAGTATATAATACAACACTCTTTAACACTGAAAAGAGCTAACCTTCGGAGACGCTCTACAGCCGAATGGTTTTTACAATCACAGGCTATTGCATATCTACAGAGAATGAATGAAGATGAAGATGAAGATGCATAGAGAAAGCAAAAATGTGAACGAAACAAAGGAAGGAGAAAGCCTTACACTGTATCAGTGGGAATAACACCAACAGCTCCTTGTTTGAGAAGCTCAATAACAGGTTCCAGTTTCCAGGCATCAACACCCGAAGGATCGACCTCTATTGACAGAAATTCACCCTCCTATGTTATACAATCCAAGAGATTAGAACACCTTTTAAGAGGGGAGTAGAATCGGAGAAATGATTAGGGCTTAATAACTACTTTGCTGAAGCGAGGAGTAGAGTATTTGAGACGCTTAGGGCTTCTCTTGGCCGCCGCCATCGCAACCATGTGCTTACGTGGACCGAAAGAGCCAATGCTCGGAATTGTTGAAAGTCGCCGTTGCATCATCGGGAAAGGTCGACAGACCGCCATGTCGCCGGCGTGAAGTTTCGCCGCCGCCATTTCAGTTTTGTTGATTTCCAATATCCTCAAAATCAAGGGGCAAATATTCAGAGAGAGAGAGAGAGACAGAGTTGTGAGTTTCTACTTCTCCATTCAACTTCAAAATCAGACCTCAGTTCTACTTCTCCATTCGCTAACTAACTGCAACAAGAAATTTGATTTCCAGAAAACTCAAAGAAACTTCGATTTCTACAAAAGAATTGTCTAATACTGGCCAAGAAATTCTACGAAAAAAAATCGGACATTACTGAATCCAACCCCAATCGCCAGAATCAATTCCGACCAAACTTCTACGAACTTCACAAAAAGCGAAAGTCAAATAACAATAGCGACAATTTGAAGGGTTTTAGTCTTTTAGACACATACCGACCAAATCTTTTCGCGAACCCAACTGTTGATTCCCTTCAAATATCAGACATACAATTTTTTTTTTTCTGTGTAATATCGGAACTTCTATCAGCAGTGGTCGAGCTCATCCTAATAATGGTAAACCGGCTAAAAAGGACATCCACGTGTTAAATCGACTTTATTATTCAATCAACACTGGAATGCATAGGTATCCGTTTGGGTTCGGATCGGCTTTTAGAATCTATTCGGGTATTTTCTCTTTTCATGTTGGGTTTAGTTTGGTTTTTCCCGGATTCGGATCTGTTTCAGGTACCTAAATATCAAAAAAACATAAAAATTAGTTCAATTTTGGTTATTTCAAGTCTAAATATACATAATATATTTTGACATATAATTGTATTTCGTATATTTCGGGAATCCATTCGGATTTCAATTCGGTTCGGGTATCCAAAATATTTTATAAAAAGAAACGTTCATATATTTATGACTATTCGGTTCGATTCGGTACTTCCTAATTAAGTTTGGTTCCGGTTTGTTTTTTTGACTTCAGATATTTTGTCCATGCTTAAACACTGGTTACACGGTATCAAATCAAATGGACTGCTCTGGTGAAACCAAACCGGATACGGTTTACATCAAGAACAAAATAACTCATTAGGTAAATTTGTTTTGAAACCATCTTAACTCTAAATGAAATACTAGATTACTGTTGACGTTGTATATAAAATTTTCTGCATTTAAATTCTACTATTTTGTTACCACTTGCTTGCCATTCCGTTTGCCCTGAAGCACAACAGAACCTATCTTCAACTTTTCACATTCTGCCTCAAGATGGCCCCATATTTTGCAAGAAACACACCTCGACGGTAGCCACGGGTAGCTGACAGCTATTGTGATTTATAGGTCAGATTTTAGGGAGATCGTTTGAGGAAGAAGCTTATCTAGGTTAACTACCACAAGCACACGAGCCATGTCTAAACGAACACATCTCTCGGTGTTAGGATGAAGCTTCTGGGCAGATCCGATAATGTTACTGAGAAACTTCAATCCAACATCCGAATACTGTTGATCCGACACTCCTTTGAAGTCCACCCAAATGGGCATTGAAGTGAGATCGGGTTTTACATTTGACGTGTGAGGGTTCCATTCGAGAGGGATATCGGAGATATGCCAGAAATAGCGACGAAGAACCCGAGAGCGGGCATGTGGATCCTCAATCCGAAAGAGTACTGTTCTGGGGTTCAAGAACGGTGCGTCAATCTTAGAGGATTTTTCCTGAGAAGACCATATACGGTTGACCGTGGCGTGGCATGGACCTTCCCGATATGGTGGGCATCTCCAATGAAGTAACCGACGATGTAGTTAGTCCATAGGGGCTGGGAATGCTGTAAAACTTCTTGCAGGATGGTTGCTTGGGCAACGCCATCTATTATCTCGACATCTGTGACATAGGTAGGTGTGTTGTTAGCGTTATCAGAGAGAACTTGAATCCATGAGGCTTTTTTGGGAGACATGGATGGTGGAGACCGCGAAGAGAGCTCAGTTGCTGGAGGAGAGGACCCCATGGCCAGAGGCGGCCTGGGGCAAGGAGGCGTGGGGGGGGACGGAAGCGGAGGGTCAAGGGGAGGCGCTATCGCCATGCGGGTAGGGTTTAACTATTGTTTATTTTTCAAAAAAATCGAAGAAGAATCAAACAAAAAATCCGTGTAGCTTGTTTCTTTATTTGCACGCTAGCTAACCTATCTATATGTTCTTTCAAATACAGTTTCTTTACTCATCCATCGAAAGTTATGAACACTTGGAAGGTTCTCCGCACGTCATCGGATACTTTTTGTAGATGTGTTATATATATATTAGATCGTTTTCCTGTCTTTATCTCTCTTTTTTTTAATATTTAGATGTTTGTGTTTCTCTAGGTTTTGCTGAGCAATCTTTTTCTAAAGATTGTTATGACGTCCAGATCACCAGACTCATCTCTTTAGCTCAGGCGTGAAACAAACTGATCGAACGAATTATCGTTTTGTTACTCCTTATGTTTTCGCCGATATCGCTACGAAAAAATTAGAATTTTGTATATTTTCTCTCCCGTTTGTTTTTTGTTTTTCTTATTTGTGGTTTGTTTTAGGGTATCCATGTCGTTTACTTTGGGACTCGGGGCTTGAATCTTGGCGTGTGCGTCAATATAATCCGATTATTGAAAGTTGGTCGTTGTGTTTATCCTTTTTGTTATGTTTGTGCTTGGTTGTATAGGTTTTTTAAATATTTTTTGTATGGTGTGTTTTTTTTTTGTTTTGAGATGTAGATCAAAATTCTGCGTTTCATATATCGGTACTCTATCAAAAGTGTATGTATTTCCAAGGTATTTCAGCGTTTGTGATGATTCTTTGTTATGTTGGCATGTGTTTTTTTTTTAATGTTAACACATTATTATTTTGGGTTCTGATCATGCAAAACCGAGGCGTCGCTCTCTTAGCACATTCGTTTGGGAGAAGGCTGCGCTTCTAACTTATGCATAAATTCCTTTGAGATTTTTTTGGGATGGGCGACGTAGAATTTGGAAACCAAGGAGTAGAGGAATTGTTATTGGCAGGATTACGTACGTCCCTATGTCTGTAGGTGAGACTTATTATTTGAGGATTTTGTTCAACATAGTAAAAAGTCCAAAGTGTTTTGAGGATATAAAAACAGTTAATGAGCGTCAAAACTCTTCCTTCAAAGAAGGTTGCTATGCATATGGTTTATTGGATGATGCCAAAGAATACATATAAGCAATAAAAGATGCAAGTATGTGGGTTTCTACAAGACATATTCGTAGACTATTTGTTATCATGCTGACTACAAATAGTATTGCGATACCTTCAAGAGTGTGGGATGCTACTTGGAAAATTTTATCCGAATACGTGTTATACAATCAGAGAAAACTAAAAAAAAAATCAAAGTAATTTTTTGTTTTTAATGACTACACATATTGGTATTTGTGTTGTATGTTATATTAATATGTTTTTTTGTTTAATGATTTGCAGATTTAAGGCTATCTAATGATCAAATTAAAAACTATGCTTTAGCAGAGATAGAGAAATTTCTACGTACCACTAGTAATTCTCTCTCTAATTTTTCCCGTATGTCGTTTTCGGATGACATCGACATGACTATACGTGGCAATCCTCTTATTCATGATGAAAAGAGCTACGATCGGGAATATCTACGTGTCAAAAATGATGAGTTGTTATCTACTATAACCGATTAGCCGAAGCGTATTTATGACAAAATTCTAGGGGATGTACGTACCAATTATGGAGGTATGTTTTTGTGTATGGTTTTGGCGATACTGGGAAAACCTATTTGTGGAGCTTACTAGGATCCGCTTTACGATCAAAAGGCCTTATTGTTCTAAATGTTGCATTGGCAGGAATTGCTTCTTTACTATTGCAAGGAGGTCGGACAACTCACTCGAGCTTTGCAATTCCTACTGTAGTTAATCGTTTTACGACGTGTTTGATCAAATTGAGTCAAATGTTGCGGATTTGATTGAAGAATCATAACTCATAATATGGGATGAAGCATTGATGATGAGAAGATTGTTTCGAGATTTTGGATAGAATAATGCGAGATATACTAAAATGTGAAAAACCTTTCGGTGGTAAAGTTATCGTCTTTGGTGGAGACTTTAGACAAATTTTGCTAGTTATTCCTAATGCTGGCAGATAAGATATTCTTAAGGCCACTTTGAATTCGTCGCCTCTTTGGTTTAGCTGTAAAGTGTTGAGGCTTACACGGGACATGCGATTTATTATTACTGGAGATAATAGTCGTGAGATGCTTGACCTTGCAGCTTTTACAAAATGGATCTTGGATATTGGTGAAGAAAAGATAAATCCAAACGATAGTGGGGAAAACGAGATTGACATTCCCAATGATTTGTTGATCACATATTATGAGGAGCCTATCAAAGCAATTGTACATGCAGTTTATGGACAAGACTTTGCCACGAAGATTGATCCTAAATTGTTTCAAGAGAGAGCGATATTGAGTCCAAGAAACGAAGACGTTGAGCTAATAAACGAGTACATGTTATCACAATTACCATGTAAAATATTATATAGTTATGTTTCGTTGGTACTGATATTTTGTGTCCACGTTACACTGATCAATGTTTTGAACGTATCAGGTGAAGAAAAAATCTATCTAAGTTGTGATAGTATTGATACCTCGGATCAATAAGTCGATGTTAATGATGCATCCGAGGTTCCATCTCAGAGCGTTGATTCAACTAACCAAAGCGATCCGGGCAATATGATTTACATAGAGGAGTTTTTAAATAGTGTCATGGTTTCTGGAGTACCAAACCACTTTTTGCATTTGAAAATTGGTACTACTATCATGTTACTTAGGAACATCGATCATAAGAAAGGTTTGTGTAATGGGACGAGGCTACTTATTACTCAGATGGCTAATTATGTCATTAAAGCCAATGTTATAATTGGTGATAATATAGGTCAAAATTTTCTTATTCCTAGGATATTCGTCTCTCCAACAGAGACACGATTTCCTTTCAGGATGAGGCGCAAGCAATTTCCAATCAACATAACCTTTGCAATGACGATAAACAAGAGCCAAGGGCAGACGCTTGCAAAAGTGGATTTGTACCTACCCAAAATAGTTTTTACTCATGGCCAATTGTATGTCGCTGTTTCACGGGTTACATCCAGAGCAGGTTTGAAATTCTTAATTACGGACATAGACAACAAGCCGCAGAGGAAAACATTGAATGTTGTTTACAAGGATGTATTCGATAATATTTAGTTGCTCTGTTCTTTTATACCATGCCCCCTTTTTTATATGGCAGCACGTTGAAACATAGCTCGTTTGTTTAATTAAATGTTATGTTTTTATTATTTATGTTATGTTATTTAATGACATTGGAGACATCGCAAGATAAATGAATCGCATGTTTTTTTATACTACATATGAAGTTTCGTATATAAAACAGATTCAATACACGTGTGAGTTTCGTTTCATCGTTTTAGCCCATTAAATCCACTAAGGTCTAGTCGCATAAATATGAAAAAGTATTATTCGATCCACTTATAATTTGATTCTAATTAATTTATATTTTGTATACATATGTAGGTCTAGCTACTAATGCCCAATAATATTCTGTATACATATGTAGGTCCACTAAGGCCCAGTAACGTCAAATTCAATACGACAAAACAATTTTCGAATATTTTGGCGATATAGGCGAATATATACTTTCTATTGTTTTGTCATTTCCAACTGTGAACATTTAATTTGGTCGCTGTAAAATTATTATCTTCTAAAAAGGTTAAATAAAAAGCTGCAACTATTTGTTTTCTAATGCATTGAGTAACTGTTTTAATGTTTCTTTTCATATTCACATATTTGTTCTAACTCATTCTATATTCACAAAATTCATGGTTTCTCTAATTCATACTCTTAATCAAAACATTTACAACCTTTAATGGCTAATTACGACATGATTTCTGATTTGTATGAGTTTAGAACCGATTAGAGTATCAGAGTGAAAGTGTTGAAGAAGTGGGAAGAACGCACTGAAAAAGATTATGATTCTTTGAATTTTATGCTCATCGATGAGAAGGTTCGTTCTTTGATCTTCAGTTTATTACTAGAGAGTCTATGTGTAAGAATATGTTTGTTTATATATAATTCAATGTCCATCAATTAGGGTGAAACGATACAAGCATTGGTTCATGATCCTGATCTAATGAAAAAATACGATAGAGCGATCGAAGAAGGTGAATGGAAGAGTATCACATATTTTATTGCCTGTGAGGATACACAGCAGGAACCAAACACGCTGCTTGGTTGGTGTATTAAGTTAAGTGAGAACACTCGCATCACTTATACCGATCCAAAGACGGTTAACAGTGAAAGAGGATTATCAATTTTTCAGAAATTATTGGAAAAACAGGGCATGGTCTTTCTATTGGTATACATGTTTGAAATTTGATTGCATAATTTATATATACATCGATTTTACATCGAATTAGAATTTACATCGAAGTTACATCGATTAACAATTTACGACGAATTTACATCAATTTATTTCTACATCGCTTTACCAACGAATTTACATCAAAATATTACGACGATTTTACGATAGATTGCCGATACGAAAATTCGATAATTAGATGTAAAATCGTCGTAATTTTACAACGATGTACCAACGACGTAATTTTCGTCGTAATGTCGATGTAACTTTACGACGATTTAACGACGGATTATTTACGACGATTTTTATACGTCCCAATTTTTAGAACGATTATCGAGTAATGACGAACGATTTACGACGAATTGGCAATCGTTGCTAATCCGTCCAAAAGCTTGTTTTACATCGATTATGTCCATTGTAGAAGGCATATTTTCTTGTAGTGTCTTATTTCTTAATCATATAATCATCTAACCATGAGATTTAACATATTCTTCATGGGATTTTTTGGGTTCCTCATGGTTAGTGAGTAGTCTTCTAGGATCTAATGATGGGGTTGATTTAGGGTAATATAATAGATGGTTTATGATGTTTGGGGTTTAGATTTATTGAATTCTCTTCTTGCTAAGTGATCTTAATGCTAGATTAAGCTTGAGAGAGTTAATCTAGATCTTAGGAAATTTCATGCACACAAGGTGTTTGATGAAATTTCCCAAAGAGCTTAGTAAGAGATAAACATGCTTAAGTTATGAGAGTAGTTGTTTAAGATGTTTATTGGTTGATTTGAATAATGATCTTAATGCTTGTTGATCATTTAATCACAAATGAGAGTTTGATCTTGATTTAGTGATTAGCAAAGTGAGTAGTGTTTTGAGAGAAGATTAGTCATAATTAGTGATCATAACCTAGGGATTAGCATTGTGTGTATTTGAGCATCATAAATTAGCTATAAGGTCACTCTAATTCCATAACCTCATCCTTGAGTTCAATTTTTATTATTGCATTAATCTTGATTAGCATTGCTTAGTTCTTGTTTGATTTGAATCATTAGGTTGCTATATCATAACTTAAAAACAATTTTGCTTAGCTTAAATTAAGAAGTTTTATGTATTCTTGGTATTTGGAACTTAACCCATTTCGATTGATACCTCTTATGCTACATAACATATAGAGTAATTGATTCTAGACACGATAAAATCCTACTATCAGATATATATTTCATACATTCAAATACGACAATCAAAGAGCTACTGCCAACTACGGGGTATGTGTGCGGGGCGAAATAGATTTTTATGGAGTGTTGCAAGACATAATTGAAGTTGAGTACCCCAGCTGCTTAGGTTTGAAATGCGTTCTCTTCAAATACGACTAGTTCGGTCCAACAATTGATCGAGGGGTCCGTAAAAACAATTTTGGAGCAGTAGACTTCAACCAATCGCGACGTTGCAATAAGTACATGCCAATTATCCTAGCATCACAAGCATAATAAGTCATATTTATTTCATATCTGCGAGTTCGCACCACACATATCTCATGGTTATCAGTTATAAAAGTTTCTCTGAGGGGTCGAATTGTGGGGGTTGAGGATCTCACAATGCAACAAGATCATTGCTCTGATATGCCGTAACCAAATGAGAGCACTGATGACATCCTATTGAAAGATCCTCAAAACAGGCAAGTTAAATATCTCCCAAACGATACAGAGAAAGAAGATGAGGAAGATGAGTTCGAACAAAGTGATGAACCAAATGATGAAGAAACGGATGTATCTTCGTCCGGAAATGAAACCGAGTGATTAATTTGTGTTGTATATATTGTGTTACGGTTCAAACTTAAAAATTTTAATGTATTAATAACATTTTTCGTTAGTAAGTGAGTAAGTATTCTGAAATTTAAGTCTCTCTCAATTCATTTATTGTGAAATAGAAGAAGATGAAGCAGAGAGGTATGAAGACACAAGTCTCCTTGCAAACCTTAATGTATAGGGAATAAGGTAAAGGTTTACATGAGATTTCATATGAATCGTCGTAAAATCGTTTTAATTTACGACGATTCTTCGTTCGTTTACAACGATTTTTAGACGATTCTTATGAAATCCATCTAAACCCTAAGTACATTGTGCGGGTTTCGCGGTCATCTCGGTCATCTCGGTTAACACCGTCGAGAATGACGACGAGAGAGGCAATGAAGGCATAATCGACGTTTGGATAAACAGTCACCGAGAAATGGCCCTTTCCCAAGAAAACGCTCTGCACCGTGTGCTTCTTGTGCATCTGTTACCAACAACAAACCATCACATTTATATTTCATTTCGTTTAATCTCCCACCAACTAACTAAGTACTCAAGTATTCTGGCCAATTTTGGTTTAATAAGTGCTGCAATTGTGAAGTCCAAGTTTCTAACAATTCATAAAACATGGGCAAACTACTAATTCACAAATAGGATAAGATTAAACAGAAAAAAATGTTTATTTGAAAGCAAACCAAAAAGAGATCGAGAGAAAAAAAAAACGGTTTAAAACAAAAAAAAATTGCAATGAATATTATCTTTAGATAACCATATTAGGAATCTCACAAAATATTATTTTATTAAATTAATTTTATCCTATATTCCCAAAAACCCCATCACACAAACTTTTAATTGATTAATAGATTCTCACCCGCGCGAATTTTTAATTGATTAATAGATTCTCACCCGCGCCGGTACGCAAGGTATTTCTTTTTATAGATTTAATGTGTTGAAATAAATTTTGTAACGGGAGTTCATTATGTAGACATAATTTTTTTTTAATCCGTCATAGAATGGGAGTTCAATATGAAAAGCAATGGTAGTTCATTATGTGGACATAAGTTTTTCTAATCCGTCCTAGAATGGGGATAAGTTTTAATTTTGTTTTCTGATGTTTAGTTCTTGTTTTTATACAAAATATATTTGTGGATGTGAAAGTTTGAGATGTGTTAACATTTTTTGGTATAGAATATATTATATAGTTTGTTAAAAATTTAATCCATAATGAGAGAGGGCGACAAATTTTTATTTGTTTTTGTTATTTTGTATTTTTTGGACAAACGATTTTTTTTGTTTTTGTTTTTTATGTTTTGTACCGAAAAATATGTTTGTGTTATGACATGTATGATTCAAAACTAGTAATTTTATCTACCCAAATTTTGTGACTTGTTTTGTTATCCATATTTCGAGTTCTATATTTTATTAAAAATATGTTTTTAATACCTCAATTATCCATTTTGACTCTTAACCCAGTGTTTTGTTATTAATTTTCGAATAAAGTATAATCATTAATATTTTACATAATCAACATAAATATCATATTATTTACACCTACAAATCATCATATTTATTATACCAATTAAAGCCATATTTTATACCATATTTAGATTTTGTCATCTTAGTTGGTTGACTTTTTATGAATTATGTTATCGTAGGTGTTAGAAACTCATCTAGGGTTGGTGATGATCTAGATCTGTATATCTTACTCGACTATTTAATTTTGTGTACCATATTTTTGGTTGGTATACAAGATGGTTAATTTCAATAGTCACATACTCAGTTACCTAATGTAGACCATAGTACTTGAATGCTTAAGCTTTTTCTTATAAAATAGTCATCTACATTTCAAGGATTATGGGTATGTTCGTTTGCCTGCCGCAGGAGGCTGCGGCCAAACGGTGTTCGTTTACTAGACGCAACCTCCTGCGGTTGCGGCTGTGGCCAGACGCTGCGGTCTGCGTTCGAAATTTCTGGACGGTGAAAATATTCAGTGTTGTGTTGCGATCAGTCGCAGCGTTTGGCCGCAGCCGCATGCGGCTGACAAACGAACATACCCTATATTTGTCAGTATTCACCTACTCAATTACCTAACATAAACCATGTTGCTTCAATGATTAAAATTCTCTTTATATGTATATCGTTTAACGTACTTAATCCATCTATTTTTCTGCCGACTATATTTATCTATAGCCACATACTCAAGTTGTTTATGCCACAAGTTAATGTTAGTGATTTGATGACGAAATAGTCATCTACATTTAGACAATTATTTTTTCAGTAGTCACCTACTCGAGTATCTACATAACTATTGTGCTTTACTGCTTCTACACCAGGAGGTCCGGGTTTCGATTCCCAGAGGACGCAATTTCTGCAGATTAATGGAGGCAAGCTTATAAAGAAATTTTCAGCGTGGTGCAAGTGGAGCCGTTCATCGTGATCGTTGTGGAGCGGATAACGTTGTCCGTTGTAGAATTGTTTTTGTAGTAGTTCTCATAATTTGTTCAGTGTTAAAAAAAATAAAATTATGTGTTTATCGTTTGTCTATATAATTCATCTATTTTTTGGCGATCATCTTTATCTATAATCACATACTTGAGTTGTTTATTTCAGAACTTAATGTTAGTGATTTGGTGATAAAATAGTCATCTGCATTTAGAAGACTATCTTCGCCAGTAGTCACCTACTCCAGTACCTACATAAACTATGGTGCTTTAATGCTTCAAATTTTCTCTTCTTATGTTTATCGTTTGTCGTACATAATTCATCTAGTTTCTGATAAATAGTCATCTACATTTCAAGGATTATTTTTGTCAGTAGTCACCTACTCAATTACATAACATAAACCATGGTGCTTCAATGCTTAGATTTCCCTTAATCTGTTTATCATTTGTCGTACATAATTCATCTATTTTGTTGTCGACTATATTTATCTATAACCACATATTCGAGTTGTTTGTGGCAAAACTTAATGTTAGTGATTTGGTGGTGAATTAACCGTCTACATTTAGACGACTATTTCGTGAGTAGTCACCTACTCGAGTACCTACATAACTATGGTGTTTTATTGCTTCAAAAAAATTATTTATGTGTTTATTATTTGTCGTACATATTTTTTGGCGATCATCTTTATCTGTAGTCACATACTCGAGTTGTTTGTTCAGAACTTAATGTTAGTGATTTGGTGATGAAATAGTCATATACATTTAGAAGATTATCTTTTTCAGTAGTCACCTACTCAAGTACCTACATAACTATGGTGTTTTAATGCTTCAAAATTTTCTCTTTCTGTATTTAACGTTTGTCTTACATAATTCATCTATTTATTTTGTCGACTATTTTTATTTGTAGTCACATACTCGAGTTCTTTGTTCCATAATTTAATGTTAATGATCTGGTGATGAAATAGTCATCTACAATTAGACAACTATCTTCGTCAGTAGTCACCTACTCGATTACCCATATAAACTATGGTGCTTTTATGTTTCAAAATTTCCCTTTACGTGTTTATCGTCTGTCTTACATAATTCATCTATTTTTTATCGATTATTTTTATCTGTAATCACATACTCGAGTTCTTTGTTTCAAAACTTAGTGTTAGTGATTTGGTGATGAAATAGTCATCTAAATTTAGACAACTATCTTCGTCAGTAGTCACCTACTAACAACTATCTTCGTCAGTATTCACTAAATTAGTCATATGTTTGTCATAAATTAGTCATATGTTCTATGTTTATAGTTTGTCATAAATTTGTCAAGAGAGAGAAAAAACAGTCTTCTATTTTGTTTTTTAGTGATAGAAGAGAAAGAAAATATTGCAGCATTTGCACACCCATATGCAGTGGTATTTTCGACATTTCTCCATCCACTGGACAGTTGACTAGATAAGTACCGCATATATGCTGTTTTGTAATTTAATACTCCCTCTGTTTTTTTATAAGGGGTTTTAGATATTTTGTTTTATTTTTTTTATAAGACCTTCTCACATTCCCATGCAAAAATTAATTAATTATACTCATTAGTAGTCTCGGTACTATCATGAAACATTAATACTCATCTTCCTAATTGGATAACTAAATGCTGTTATGGTAGTGTTTAATGTTTCAAGAAAAAAAAAGATTTTCTTAATTCTTGTGATTTTAAGGAAAACCCCTTATAAAAAAAACAGAGGGAATATATTATAACCCGTGAAAAAGCTAAAAACGAAAAAACAGAAAACAAACTTAGATCACCCATGAAAATATATAATACATAAATTTAGAAACGATGTTTCCGATGAAATAAATTATGGAATTATATAGGGATGAAAAATTAGAATTCTTTTTCCTTTCATGATTAATTTCCTTAATCTAAATGAAAAAATTAAGAATTTTTTTCTATTTTTATATTAATTTTGCCTCTTAGGATAAATTTGTTTTTTTTTTCTTTTTTGGTATCAATTATGAATCAGTTATTAAATTTTCCGAATTTTTAAGTTTTTTTATTAATCGATTGAATTTTTTTTCCAATTTTGACTTGAAATGTGTCGCGATCGGATAAGTTAACAACTTTGAAACATTCAGCTTTATATAATAAGATATTTTTATTGTAAACCTAAATATGGTTTTTCTTTTTTCAAATTTTTGGCCTTTATTCTTTTTTTAGGATTGGTATCTATTGTTTATTTATTTTTTTCATGAAATATGGTTTTTTCTTTATTTAAAAAACTTTGTTTTTTATTTATAATTTTTGTTTAATTTTCTTAATATAAATATAACTACTATTGTTTCCTTTTACCTTTTAAAATAATGAATTGATTATAAAATTTATTTTTATTTTAAATATTATGTGTTAAAATATAATTAGAAAATTATTAAAAACATGTCAAAATATAAATGATAATTTATTAAGCATGTGTCTAAATCTGATCGATTCACTTGACATGTATCTAGATTAGACCCCACATATACATTGAGTTTATAATTTATTTATTTTTAACTCGTGAAAATAAAAACAAAAACGAAAAAGTGAAACTACCCGTGAAAATAAATGAAATAAAACTGTGAACGTCAAATACGAAATCACTCACCGATAGAGAAATCTAACAAAGTAACAATAATATGTTTATTTAATTTTTTTCTATTATTTGATTTTCAATTAAATTTATCACATGTTTCCAAATATTTAGTTTTTTATATATTCCTATTTGGATTATGTTTATTATTATTATTATTATCATTTTTAGTTAACTTTGGTTTTTATGATAAATTTAAATTTTCTATTTTTTTTTGTTTAGCAACTTTACATTTTTGGATTAAGAATCAGTTATAGATTTTTTCATTTTTTTCATTTTTATTAACTTTTGATTTTAAGATTAATTTATATTTTTTTCTTTTCTATTAACTTTACATTATAGGATTATGACTTAAATATAAAAAAAAATCTTTTTTTTTGTTAATATTATGTGGAATATATTTTTTTCTTTTATTGTTAATATTATGTGGTAAAATCTAATTGAAAAATCTTCTTACACATGTCAAAACTTTATCAATTGATTTGGCACGTGTCGCGATCTCGTGAATTACTGACTTTGATTCATTCACCTTTATATAATAAAAAAATATTAAAAATCCAATCCCAACCGATCTAAAACCACACTAACTAAACCAATTCATACAGATGAAATTTTGGCTTCATATTTTTTTACTACCAAAACAATAAACCAAACACCAAAAATTCAGCCTAAATAGAGAGAGTCATTTTAAAAGGAAAAAGCAAGAAGACATACTTGGGCAACAATGGCGTCAGATTCACCGGCGTAGACAACACCAGAACGCTCGAGCCAACTAACTCTGAAATCGCATATCTTCTCTTCCTTATTGTGACTCAAAAACACATCAAGTTTCGTCTTAAACCGAAGCATCGACGATCTCTTCACCGTGTACAGCAGATCACGCTGCTCCGTACTCCCTCCTCTATACACTTGCCACATGCTCATCATCTGCAATTTATTTAGTATTCTAAATTAACAATTATTAACCAATCCGACTTATGTTTAATCATATATGGACCTTCTCTCTCAAAGTCAAGACCGGAGATCCAGAACCATCCAATAAGATCCTCTTGTCGTGGAGACCAAACACCGGTTCCTTCACCTTGAACAACAGGTTTCCGTTCACGTCCGTTATAACGAAGTTACCGCCCGTTAACTTCATCATCTTCCGCACGATTGCCAGTTCCACAGGGTACGGAGCGCAAAACCTTGGATCAACGATCACTCCGGCGACGCCACCGCCTTGTGGAGGCGGAGGAGCCGAAGGGCCCGTGCCTGTTGGGTAAGCGTACACATAAGGTTGCTCCATTTTCTTCTTTCTTTACAAAATTAAGTTTAGCCAGTGGTTTTTATAATACTTTACAAAATTAATATCTGGATCAAATATGAACTTTTTCTTGCAAAGAAAAGTCTACCATAGCAATGTAAACACTAAACAATACAACTGATCGATCATCTATAATAAAAAAAATACAAGTGATCACTTAACATTAAACAAAAAAGTCTACGCGAACTTTTAAGAAAAATTCTACGTGCATATCATTTTTACATGTTGGTTTGATAGAGTTTTGCTTTTGTAACCCAAATAACGAAGATCTCAGACCTAATAACCTTCATATTAATGATCTAGAGATTCCTATATGATTGAAATCGCGTTGGAAAAATTCCAACGATAGTCGTCTCCCAATTCCAAAATCAAATTTTTAACCAACCAATATTTCTTTCCTTTTTACGTATCAAATAGTAATATAGCTCTTTGTCGAGAACTGGAATACCACTTGTGTGATTGATTTATTACCATATAAACTCACATGATTTAAGGCCCAACAACCGTTCAAATCAAGTCTAATGGCTATTTAATATGTTGTCATTAGTGAAGCCATGCGAAGATATATTGGCCCAATAAATAAGAACAACATGTGTTTCTATTATTCGGCGACATCTATCTATTATTATTTTTTTGTTAAAGGGTTTTCATTAATTTAAAAACATTACAACATTACATAAAAGAAAAAAATTAGAGAAAAAAAAAGATTAAGGTTTAACTTAATCTACCAAAAACTCAGGAAAAACCCAAAGCTTAAAGATAAGGAGGATTGACAAAACTAAACAAAAGTCTAGCTTTGAGATCCACGACCACCATGGCTTCGACGACCACGACCACGGCCTTGCAACCATTGCATTTCTTTCATCTTTTGAGAAAGTTTTATTGACCTACCTCCTCGGGATTTTTGATTAGTTGAAAAATCATCTCCCTTAAATACTCCATTTTTATCAAAAAGACCACCGAAGATAACCGAAGGAGGAGTAGAAATATCAACGCTAGGAGAAGAGTCGGTATTATAAGGAGCTTTCTCACTTATGGAAGTGGAAGAAGGGCTTATCTCATATAGTTTAGAGGAAATGGCTATAACGTCATCTTCAATTTGAGCAGAAGATGGAGACGAGACCCGATCAGGAGTGCCTGCAACCTTTTTAAGGGGACTTTTTTCTTCTGTAATATTTGCGATAGTAGGGAGACCTTCAATGACAATTGCAATCTTTTGGGGAGAGAATGATGTGGTTGTGAGAGCCTCCGATACGGTGGTAGCCGTAGAAACAGTGTCACTGATGGCTGGAAGAGTGATATTGTCCTCTTGAGGGCCAGAGGTCAACGGACCAACAACATCATACGAATCCAGAAACGCAAGACATCCGGAAACAACATCAACAATGTCTTTTGTTTCTGGATTCATCGAAACCGATTTGCTTTTTGTCTCATGCACTTCAGAGCTAGGCGAGAGTTTGAGCATCATACAAGCAGAATTACGATGACCAATAATACGACAATGTGGACAAATCGGAGGAAGACGGAGATAAGACGCCTCTAGAGTGATAATATCCCCTTCATCTATCTCCGCTTCAATAAGATTGGATAATGGCTTGGATAGATCAATTTTAACTTGAACTTCTCCCGAAGAAAAACCATTAAGATTTCTAACAGCAACTGGATGACCTAAAGCACCACCAATATGAAATAAACCAGCTTCAGTAATCAAATCGCAAGGAACGTTCCTGAATCTAACCCAAATTGAAATAGCTTCCAAGTTAGGCTTTGAGTAAGAGAATTTGTGCGACCATTCTTGGGCAATGAAAGCATCACCCCCAATATGCCAGAGTTGAACTTCAAGTATTTTCTGTCTCATTACTTCCGATTGAATCCGAGCGACAATAGTTCCAGAGGAGTTAGAGAAGACTTCGATTTTTTTTACCTTTCCCTCAAAGGTAAGATAAAAAAGCATGTATTTTTCCCATAGAAGGAGTTTTTTCAAGGAAAGTGAGTGCTACAAACTCACGGTGTCGAGCAGCTCATTCCTTGAAGATAGCAGTAGGTATACGGACTCTCGGAATGCCGGAGTCTGTGAGAAGAGGATAAGTGACCCGCTGAAGAGGTGCCTTTACTTTTGCAGCCCAAGAGATTATGGACGGCAGAGCAACGGAAGAGAAGCCTCCGAAGGAATGGGCTGTTACCGGTGCTGAGTTTGAGTTCGCTGGAACAGGAGATGAAGGGAGACGAGCAACAGAGGGGGAGCCTCCGAAGGAAACGGTAGAAGTACCGGTAGAGATTGAGTTAGCCTGAGCTAGATCTGAAGCGACATCTATCTATTATTACTAATAAAAGTTCTATAGGTCTCTAAAGACGTCCATATAGAATTTTAAACGACCAATTAAAATATGTCAAATCAGAATTTTAATTAAATTTAAATAATGTCAAAAATTCCAAAAACTCATGTCTCTTAAAATAGAAATAAATATCAAAAGAGCTAAATTAACAAAAATAAAATAAAAATGGAAATAAATATCAAAAGAGCTAAATGAATAAAAAATCATTTAAAAGAAATTAAATTGATATCTATGCTAATTCTTTGGAAAATCAACATAAACAAAAAAAAAATTGTATGTCAAAATAAAATCTATTATTACTAATAAAATTTAATGCTATATTCATCTAAGGATGTACACATAGAATTTTAAATGACCAATTAAAATATGTCAAATCAGCATTATCAAATCTGGTTTATTTTCTTTAATCGGGTCATAACCCGGTTTAGTTTCGATTTTAAGTGGTTAAGCGTCATTCGGTAAATAGTAAACCGAGTTAAATCATGGTTTGGGTGGATTTTAGTTTCGAACTTTTATTATGTGGGTAAATATGTTTCGAACTTTACAATCGGGGATACACGTTTTTAATTTTCATTATACAGAAATCTAGAACGAGATCGAAAGTTTGGATGGATCTGTTACTATGTGATACTTCCGGGGAGGAATAGGTAGTTATAACTTTTATGATTGAGGTTTTGTAAAAAGCATTCATTCATGGCAAGACGGTCGAAATCCAATCAGACGGTCTACAACCAAAACCAAAATAATGTATTACGAGGAGTATTTTTACAATGTATATTAATAATCATTTTTAATCTCAGAACAGGGAAAATTATGAACATCAAAACCGATAACTACTTAATTAACAAAATAGATTGGAGAACAACCTAAGTGCAATAATGTTCAAAACAAAAAAAACAAAACAAAAACCTAAGTGCAATGATAAGTAAGTTGTTCATTTATGTTTTCGTTCGGTTTCAATTAATATTTTTGTGTGTTTAGAAAATTAATAACAAAACCAAAATTTAATATGTTGGGAGTGTATTTTTTCTTTTTAGGAACGCATAAATGAAAATGCTGTGAGCTAGAAAACTCATCGCATGGACCTCTCTGCGCTGACATCTTTAGGAAGCTCATAGCATGGACTTACACATGTTGACACTTTCTGGAGAATGAACTGATAAGTGATTCATATCTCAATTGCGTAAGCATGATTCATGAACTGATCGGTTTTAAGTAAGCATGATTCAGAAAATTGAATAAATATTTTAAGAGTTAACCTTTTCATGCATATAGTCAGAATTTGATCTTCCAAGTTCCAAGTCTGTTTTTGGTGTTGGCTTGCTCATTTATTTTGATCTTATAAAACTATCTGAGTGAATTTCTCTGTTCTTCTTAAAGATGGGAAGGCGCCGTTTGCGACTCTCTATCTCCTTAATTTTAACGGTCTTGCCTTTTTTTTTCAGGTATGTCCTCTTCAATCATTTTCTTCTGCTTGGTCTTTTGATTTTACTTTTAGTGTTTGATGTTGTGTCTATTTTCTTCTGCATCAACCGATTTCGAAGCCTATTGTGGCGTATCTTGAAACCATTGACTTCTCTATGTGTTCTTCCCTATCACTTAAAGAATGCAAACCCATATATGCATACACACATGCAGTCATGCATACACACATGCACACATACATAGATGCAATCATGTACATGGCCCTTAAGATAGTAGGGAATACATGTTTTTTTTTACGGCAAATCAAATATATTAATATCATAAAGAGTTTACAAGATAGAGAAACATTCTCAATACAATTTTTAACGCAAATAGAGAAAATTGAAACAATTTCGATGAAAGAGTGGAGAGTAACCAAGCTATCATTTCAGAAGTCTTATAGGCTAATAGATGAAATATGTTATGTCCCCCCTTCATACACTTTTCATTGGCTATCATCTTTATGATGAAACTCCAAAATGCACTTGGCATTATTACATTAACTAATAAAATTAAATTAAATGTTGTTAGTGATGAATCTGAACTTGTCTTCTCGTTGAAATCAAAATACTTAATGATTCCGGCAAAATGTATGTGTACATGTTGGAGGATACATTTATCTATGACCGAGATAATAAACAAAAAAATACCGGCTCTTCGAAATCCGTTGGTTGTCAAAGAGACAAAGCATCTTATCTTCTCTCCTTGTGTTAGTGAGATCAGACCATAACTGTTTTCTTCTCATTGGACAATCTTTAACACCGGAAATGTTTGTCCATGGGTCTCATATCCGTGCTTGAAATCTCTTTCTCAATTTGAAAAGATTCAAATCAGAGTCATGGACTCTTCGGTTATGAAATTGAAACGTTTCAAAGATGAAAGTACAAGACAATCGGGGGAATCCCGAACGGAGTGAAGCCAACACAAATATTCATGGGACGTTGCCGGATTATGGTCGGAAAGAGATTCTTCCGAAAGGAGAGAAAGAGAACAAGACTTCTAAATTGAAACTTCAAAATCATCGATCTGGTTTGAGGAATGAAAACCTAATTACAAACAAACAAAAGAAAAGATGAGTATGACCGACGCCGGAGCCGAGGCCGGCCGGTGGGTGTACCAAGAGAAGAAAAACGTTTGTTGTCGTCTTTTGAATCGCTTACGTGGGAGGGAAGACGAAAACACATATACTACAATACAACAATACAACAAGGAATAAATCCTAAACATGTCATTTGTTATGTTTTTTGTTCTATGTTTAATTTATAGACTTCACAAAAAGATATAACGAAAAATACAAATGCAAATACAAATACAATGCAACTGAATTCAAATAGAACTTGCTAAAATCTTGAGTATGTGTCTTTATTTTCAAAATATTGTCATTTATTGGTAACTGTTTTATGTTAAATTTGTGAAAATTGACATATGAATATCATGGATCAATACAGCAAGAATCACTCGAATCTTGACATTTTATGTTACTAAAAAAAAGAATATCAGTTTATAACTCATTTATTTGTTATTATTGTCTTGTTTCTTCATATAATATTGTTTGAGTGTTTTTTTACCTGTTAATATGTCCAAATTCTAAAAGTAGTTAAAGGCCTTTTTTATTATCAAATTTACACAACAGGCAAATGGATTTGCGTTTCAGTTTTTTGCGTTTACAAGTCTTTTTTGAATAAAAATATTAAAATGTGGTTACACTTAAAAATAAACAAACTATTTTAGCATGTATACATAAACCCGACACACACATACACAACAAAAAAAACAAATAATCAAAGTTCTAAAAAAACCACAATTTTCAGTTATTTCTATTAGCAATAAAAGTAGTAAGAGATACTAAAGGAGCCACCTTTTCCGAACTAAACCCTTGAAGATGTTGCCGTGCATCTCTCGTCAATCTCTTAACAAATTCTTTAGATTTCTCCAAACCCATCATCTTCGGATACGTTAGCTTTCCGGCGATCTGATCTTTTCCGGCGGTTTTTCCCAACTCCTCTGACGATTTGGTCTCGTCCAAAATATCATCCACCACCTGAAACAACAATCCAATGCACCTTGCAAACTTTCTTACACTCTCAATCTCTTCATTAGATCCACCACCAATAATGGCTCCAAGAACCGCGGCCGTTTCTAACAAAACCGCGGTTTTATGAACATGGATAAACTCCAAATGCTCTAATCCGACTTTGTTCAAGTCCAAACCTTCACTGCTTATATCCATCGCTTGTCCCGCGACTAAACCTCTTGTTCCAATAGACCTAGCGAGTTCCCTGACCGCCCAAACCATTCTCTCCGGCGAAATTTCCGCCGTCGTCATGTGCTCGAAGGCAAGAGACAAGAGCGCACCACCGGAGAGAATGGCGACTCCTTCACCGTAGGCTTTGTGCGTTGTGGGCTTCCCACGACGCATATCGTCATTGTCCATACAAGGCAAATCGTCTTTGATTAGAGACATCGTGTGTATCATCTCAACCGCACAAGCCGCTGGCATCGCGGCGTTTTCTTTGCCGCCTACTAGTTCGCAAGAAGCGAGGCAGAGTATAGGCCTAACGCGTTTTCCGGCCGCAAGAACCGCGTAACGCATGGCTTCGTGGATTTTGAGTGGCTCCCCGAGTGGAATGGCTTCGTCTAGGGCTTTGTTTACTGACTCGGCTTTGCTCGTCATGTACGGATCAAAATCGAACATACAACTGGAAATTGTACCGATATCTCCTTCTCCTTCTTCTTCTTCTTCTTCTTCTTCTTCTTCTTCTACAATGGGAGAATCAAGAAACTCGGCTACTTCTTTTCTTGATAAAATGGCGGCCTTGACTCGAGTTTCGAAAGAAGGCTGGAGGAGACGGACTAGCCTCGGCTTGACACTCTGAAAGAAAAAGTTCAGAGAGAGAATGAGGAGTGAGAGATAGAGAAAGAGAATTTGAGCTTCCATTTCATCAAAATCAAACTTCTTTCTCGGCTTATTACTCGTTTGTCTCAGTTTATAGGGAGATTATTTATATATAATAATGGTTTATCTTGGTTCGGTTTACTTTAATGTTCGTAAAATCGGTTTAAAACTAGAACATTTTGGTTTTGGATTCAAGTTGATTAAAATATTTTCTTTCTTTTTTTCTTAGCAACATAAAATGTAACTTTTCTAATGTATTAGAGAGGATTCTTCAAAAGAATTGCGTCTCAAAATCACGAGTTCGAATCTTGATGTTGGGAAGAAGACTAAATTTATATATGCATCAAAGGTTCGATTTATGCATCAAAGGTTCGATTTAGAAATAAACATGTCAATAGATTTGTTTAACTATTTTATCGATTTTTTTTTTTGGTTTTGTATCATATCAATATAATATGATGATTCTTTAGCAAAAATATATATATTAATATGAGTAACTTGTATTTGATTCTCATTTTGATTTGATCTTAATGAACTCATTTGTATTTGTCTATGATTAGTCAAATGTGAGCATAGTCATAGTAGTAAAGGGAGATTGTGTAGTCTATAATTAAAATCCGGTTTGAACTGGCAATAGAAAATCCGGTTTGAACCGGCAATAGAAAATCCAGAATAAAATCCATTAATTAACCAAACCGGTGGATGCTTATGATATATCTTCCCGTAACGCCATGTTATTGCCGAATAGAGAAGGAAGACGTCTCATCTCATGTGCTCAATTACGTAAAAGAAAGCAAGAGCCAAAAAACATGGACCTCGTGAGAGACAACTTCGTTTCTCTTCATCTTCTCTACACGTTTCCTTTTTGTTTATTAAGCATTAATCTTCATTTAGACGCAATATTTACTTGAGCTACATTATTAATGAATTCTGATGACCAAAAAAAACTATATACAATTTTAAGGCGTATGATCTTATCATTTTTTTAAATATAATTTAGGTCGATACCAAAATATTCTCCAAAATGTATAAAAATTGAGTATTTTTGCTATTTACGATGTGAAACATATCATTCTCTTTGATTGATCTCACACCACTCGAATACGATCGATTGAACAAGATGAAAATGAAAATTTTATGAAAGTAAAGAGGCGAGGTGATTTAACGAGTTCAGATCCAAACCGGATCCCTACTTCTCGCCGGAGATATTCTCCAGAATCCACTAGATCTCATCTCAATCCCAACTTCAACCAAACAACAATATCACTATATCTCTCTACAAGATTTCCTCTCTTTCTCTCTTGATCCGTTACAACTGAATAATGAGAAGGGAAGGAGAAGAGTCAAAGATATAGTCGTAATACGATTTTGACAAGCTCACACGAATCACACGTGTAGCTAATGAGAGCGACGCCTAGTGGACTTAACCATACCGGATTCAATTCTCAAATCCTTGGTTATCTTGAGCCGGTATAGTTCAACTCCTTGAGATTCACTACTTGCCCGAGAATCTCTTATGTACTTAGCTGATTTTGGCTACTACTTCTTCATACGACATGTACAGTACATAAATGGAAAGCCAACAATAGAAATCCGTAGTTGATGGGATTCGAACCATACCCTCGATCCACAAGGCAAATCCTTCACCACCCTATAAATCAACAAGTAGACAACAAGTAGACATTACTTATTCATTATGAATATTGATTGATTGAGTCTTTAGGATCCAGCTACTGAATATAGAGATATTCATTTGTAAACATATCAAAACATGGGTTTTCGTAAATTGAAAGGTTTCGCTGTTATTCTGCTTGTAACACCCGTAATCTATTAATTGGGTTTAATTTGACCTTTCAGAAGTTAGGGGGGTTAAATTGAATAAATCAATTTTACCGGCAGTGTAATTGATAATCTTAAAAGTTTTGGGGTTAACTTTCGGAAAGGGAGGAAGGGTGAGGACCGATCGGTGTAATAAGAAAACTTGAATACACCTATGTATATATGTGTGTATGTATCGCCGTTTCTGAGTTTTCATCGAACCCTAGCTGTCAAGGAGAAAGATTTGCGCTGGTTTTCGGCGTGGAAGCAAGGAGAAGCTTCGAGGCCACACCTCCCTCTTTCACGGTAAGGCTCTTGCCCCTTGTCGTTTTGGTTTGGTCGTAGTGTGGGTTCCGCGGGTTGGCGGCGTTGTGGTCGCGGTAGCTGTCCTAGGGTCAGTCGTGTGTTAGCGGGTCTTGTGGTGGTGTCGGGAACAGTGTTGTAGTGCGGGACGCCGTGTGGTGTGGTCGGGCGAAGCGTAACGGAAGGGCTTGACGATCGGCGTTTCCATTGGGGTTCGGTGGATCGGAGCGTCCGTGTCGTCAGAGCGCGAGAGAATGGTTCGTGATCGGTGGTTGGATCGTGGTGGTTCCGGTGGTGAGCTCCGGTGGTGGTGTAGTTGCGCCGGCGAATGGAAGAGGAAGACGGTCGCGTGTAATTGGTTTAGAATAATTGAGTTTGTGTTTTTGATTATTTTATTATTTTTATTTTCAGGTGGATTAATAGAAGGTTATTCATCCCAGGGAGTTCTAGAAAATTGCTGAATTTTCTCGTGAAACTTGCTGTGCGGGAATAAGGTGAGTGCAGGACCATAGGCATAATTAAATAATTTTGATAATTGATGTGATTTCGTGATTATAGGCCGTTTACGATCTCGGAGGGTCTAGATCGAGTGTTTCATGAGATGTTTGATTTATTCGGTATTTTTGTGATAGTCTATATTAATTATATTAATTATTTGTTAGCCTGTAGATGGGAGGATTGTCTCACTAAGTATTTTTCGAAATACTTATGCATCCCTTATGTTTTAATTGATGCAGGAAAAGAGAAAATGTGACCGTGGGATCAGGGCGAGAAAGAGGGGGTGATCTAGACTTGTCGTTTATTTGTGATTTTATTTAATAATTTATGATCTTGATTATTCGGATTTTAATCTTGAACCGGAAATTAATTTGGGAGGTTCAATTATTATTATTTATGGGATTTCAGTAATTATTTGCAAAAAAAGAAAAAAACAAAAATGGGTGCGGTTGTTTCAATTTGGTATCAGAGCATTTACGGTTCTATGACGGTTTAGAAAAAAAAAAAATTTCCGCTATTAGAACCGTCTATGTGAGTTAGTCAATTGTTGAGCTTGAAGTTCTAGATCATCCTCTTCGAGCCTTCAATGAGATTCCACGGTAAGACTCGTGTTTGTTTTACTATTGCTGTTGTCAATTAGTAACAAGTTGTTATTGCAGATGGTTGATTCTGATAACGTTGGGTAAGGTCTCAGAGGTCGTGGTGGTCGTGGCGGCCTTGGTCGGGGCGGCAGAGCAGGCCGTGGCGGCAGAGGTGGTAGAGGTGGCAGAGCAGCTGCGAATGTGACGTAGAGTGTCACGGTGGAGCAGGGGGCGTATGAGCACTCCGAGGGGGAAGGTCAGTCTGAGCCAGCGGCAGTGCATGGTGCGATGCCGGCGCCGGGTGGTGCTCAGGCGGGTGCGGGTCCGAACCCGATGGGGGCTGTTTTGGGCATGTTGGCCCAGCTCTTGGAGAGGTTACCTGGTGTGGTACCGGCTCCAGCTCCAGTGGCGCCACATGGGGTTGCCGCGATGCCGAGTGTTGTTGCTCCGGGAGTTCCGGGAATGGTTGCTGAGGCCGAGCCAGTGGTTCCGTCATTCCTGAGGGTGATGGAGCATATGCAGAGGTTGGGCACCAAGTTTTTCAGTGGTGGTGCTCGACCGATTGAGTCTGATGAGTGGAGGTCCAGGTTGGAGAGGAACTTCCAGTCGATCAGATGCCCTGAGGAGTATATGGTTGACTTGGCGGTGCATTATCTAGAGGGAGATGCACATGAGTGGTGGCAGGGTGTTGCTGCGAGGAGGGCGGGAGTAGTGTGGTCTTGGGACGATTTCCAGAGGGAGTTCGATCTCAAGTATTTTCCGCGGGAGGCTCGCGACAGGTTACAGGGGGAGTTTCTGTACTTGTCACAGGGGATTCGTTCGGTTCGGGAGTACGAGGCCGAGTTTAACCGGCTGAAGCGGTTTGCTGGTCGGGGTGAAGATACCGAGTATGAGTTGATTTGTGCTTTCATGCGCGGTATGCGTATCGATCTCAGGAACCGATGCATAGTCCGCAAGTTTGAGTCGGTGTCCGAACTGGTGGAGTGTGCAGCGCAGCTTGAGGAGGGGATGAGGCAGGAGGCTAGTTTAAAGGCTGCGGTACCAGAGGTTCCGCGGCGGCCTCAAAGTCAGGGTGTGGCTCCGAGCAAGGGCGGTAAGTCTGGTCAGCAGCAGGGACAGAAGAGGAAGTGGGAGGATACTTCCAAGGCAGTGGGTTCTGGACCACGTTGTTTCGGGTGCGGAGCCTATGGACATCGCGTGGCGGATTGTTCTCGAGGGGGACAGGTGTGCTTCCATTGCAAGGAACCCGGTCACATCAATAAGGATTGTCCGAAGTTGGCTCAGCCATTTGTGAGGATCGAGGCACCGCCTCCGAAACGGGCCGCAGTAGCACCGAGGGTGTTCACCATAGGCGCGGAGTCAGGCGAGGCGAGCGGCAGCAGACCGATTACTGGTTAGCTACCTTAATTATGTTCTTGTTTGATTGTTAATTTCAGTTACTCGCTCTGTAATTGGTGTTTGCTGTTTGCCTTAAATCCTTTTCGTGCTTAGGGACCCTTAGTGTGGCTGGGGTAGAGTCACATGTGTTGTTTGACTCCGGAGCGTCCCACAGTTTTGCCACACCGGGTTGGGTGTCGGGGAACGGTATCCAAGAGGGGTCTGGGGACCACTCGGGTGTTGTGAGAGTTGCTGGGGGTCGTTTGTTGAGGACTCAGGGCTGTGTGGAGAGTGTCGACATTCTTATCGCCGGAGAGCTGATGCCAGCGGATTTGATAGTGTGTCCAGTGGAACTCTACGACATCATTTTGGGTATGGACTGGCTGGGAAAGTTCAAGGCTCATTTGGAATGTCACCGGGGTCGTGTGGTTTTCGAGCATGCTAGCAGAAGACTGGTTTATCAGGGGGTGAGACCGATGCCGGGAGGTATCGTCATTTCTACGGTTCAGGCGGAGCGTTTGATCGAGAAGGGTTATGAGGCCTATTTGGCTACTATTTCGATACCTGGTGAGGTTGGGGAGTCAGCGGTGCGAGATATTGAGGTGGTTTGGGAGTTCGAGGATGTGTTCCAGCAGTTGAGCGGGTTACCACCATCCAGGCTGGACCCTTTTTCCATTGAGTTAGAGCCGGGGACGACGCCGTTGTCTAAGGCTCCTTACAGGATGGCTCCAGCGGAGATGGCTGAGCTTAAGAAGCAGCTAGAGGAGTTGTTGGAAAAGGGTTTCATTAGACCGAGCAGTTCTCCGTGGGGTGCACCGGTACTGTTCGTCAAGAAGAATGGTGGGAGTTTCCGGTTGTGCATTGATTATCGGGGGCTGAACCGGGTTACTGTGAAGAACAAGTATCCATTACCGAGGATCGATGAGTTGCTAGATCAGTTGCAGGGTGCTTCGTGGTTCTCTAAGATCGATTTGGCGTCGGGTTATCATCAGATCCCGATAGCGGAGTCGGACATCAGGAAGACGGCTTTCATGACAAGATACGGGCACTACGAGTATTCGAAGCTACGGCTTTCAGGACATTCTAGTGTATTCGAAGAGTCCTGAGGAGCACATGGTTCACCTGAGGAAAGTTCTGGAGAAGCTACGGGAGCAACATTTGTTCGCTAAGTTGAGCAAGTGTAGTTTCTGGCAGCGGAAGATCGGATTTTTGGGGCACGTCGTATCTGATCGTGGTGTTTCAGTGGATCCGGAAAAGATTCGCTCGATTGAGGAATGGCCGAGACCAAAGAATGCCTCGGAGATTCGCAGTTATCTGGGCCTGGCGGGTTATTACAGGAGGTTCGTCAAGGGGTTTGCTAGTATGGCGCAGGCCATGACCAAGTTGACCGGGAAGGACGTTCCTTTTGTGTGGTCGGATCAGTGTGAGGAGAGCTTCGTGAAGCTCAAGGAGATGCTGGTGAGTACTCCGGTGTTGGCCTTGCCTAAGCAGGATGAGCCATATGTTGTGTTCACAGACGCGTCCAGGCTGGGGCTCGGTTGTGTATTGATGCAGCAGGGTAAGGTAATTGCATATGCTTCCAGGCAGTTGAGGAAGCATGAATGCAATTATCCTACTCACGATCTTGAGATGGTTGCAGTGGTGTTTGCATTGAAGATCTGGAGGTCTTATCTGTATGGCGGTAAGGTTCAGGTGTTCACAGACCACAAAAGTCTGAAGTACATCTTTATCCAGCCCGAGCTGAATATGCGACAAAGGCGATGAATGGAGCTTGTTGCGGATTATGACCTGGAGATAGCTTACCATCCCGGTAAAACGAATCTTGTAGCTGATGCTTTGAGCAGGAAGCAGGTTATTTCAGACACTGAGCGGGATACAGAGGCGTTGGTAGGCATGGTGAGTACCCTGAGACTGTGTGCTGTGTCTGAGGAGTCTGAGCCGTTGGGTTTAGAGGCGGTGGATCAGGCGGATATTCTGACTAGGGTGCGGCTGGCACAACAGTTGGATGCGGAATTAATGCATTCTGCCAGGGCAGAGTGGTCTGAGTATGAGTTCTCCAGTAATGGAACTATTCTTTTGAGGGGCATGGTGTGTGTACCGAAGGACGAAGTGCTGAGGCAGGAAATCATGAGGGAAGCACATCAGAGCCGTTTCTCTATTCATCCAGGAGCTACCAAGATTTACCGTGACCTCAAACAGTATTACCAGTGGGTAGGGATGAAGAAGGATGTTGCCAACTGGGTTGCGGGGTGTGATACCTGTCAGTTGGTGAAGGCTGAGCATCAGGTTCCGAGCAGGTTGTTGAGGAGTTTACCCATTCCGGAGTGGAAGTGGGACATGATCACCATGGATTTCGTGGTGGGTCTGCCGGTTTCGCGAACCAAGGACGCTATTTGGGTCATCGTCGATAGGTTGACCAAGTCTGCGCACTTCTTGGCCATAAAGAAGACCGACGGTGCGGAAGTGTTGGCCAAGAGGTACGTCAGGGAGATTGTGAAGCTGCATGGGGTACCGGTGAGTATAGTGTCAGATCGAGATCCGAAGTTCTCCTCGTTGTTCTGGGGCGCTTTCCAGAAGGAGATGGGAACTAAGGTACACATGAGTACAGCTTATCATCCCCAGACCGATGGGCAGTCGGAGAGGACTATCCAGACGTTGGAGGATCTGTTGAGGATGTGTGTGTTGGATTGGGGTGGACATTGGGCGGATCATCTGAATCTAGTGGAGTTTGCCTACAATAACAGCTACCAGGCTAGTATCGGCATGGCACCATTTGAGGCGTTGTATGGTAGGCCTTGCAGGACCCCGTTGTGTTGGACACAAGTGGGGGAGAGGAGCCTGTTGGGGGCTGACTTTGTGCAGGAGACGACTGAGAAGGTCCGGATTGTGAAGTTGAACATGAAGGAAGCTTAGGATCGTCAAAAAAGCTACGCAGATCGGCGTAGGAAGGAGCTGGAGTTCGCAGTTGGCAATTTGGTCTATCTGAAGATGGCCATGTTGAGGGGTCCGAACAGGTCCATTTCCGAGACTAAGTTGAGTCCGCGATATATGGGTCCCGTCAGGGTGCTGGAGCGGGTCGTACCGGTGGCTTATCGGCTAGAGTTGCCGGAGTCTATGCAGGCATTTCACAAGGTGTTTCATGTGTCGATGCTGAAGAAATGTCTACACAAGGATGATCAGGTGGTCACGGGGGTGCCATCAGATTTGACACCGAGCATGGTGGTGGAGGCGAGGCCTCTGAGAGTCCTAGATCGTCGGGTGAGAGTGATCAGGAGGAAGAAGGTTCCAGAGATGCAGGTGTTGTGGGACTGCAATGGAGCCGAGGAGGTGACTTGGGAGCCGGAAGCGAAGTTGAAGCGCAAGTTTCCCAAGTGGTTCGGCAAACTGGAGGGTTAGCCGGGTGTTTTCATATCGTGGTAACCATGATGTTGGGGTTTTGGGAGTTATTGGATTGTTGTACTCGTCTATTTTATGGTGTTATAATTAATCGATGTACTTTGGAGCTTTTGATTATTCAATAAAAAGGTGTTTTCATTGAATATGTTGAGTGGTGGGTTTACTAGGGGATTAGTAGACAGGTTGGCGGGCTACTAGTGGTAGTGGTCAGATAGCGGGGGTGCGGATACTAGGTGTTTAGTAGCTGCATAGGGCTGATAGTTCTGGATTGGTTTGGCACGGGGTGGTGGCCCATATAGCAGCATCGGAGTGTACTGGTGAGTCACTGCCGAGTGTACCTGGCCGGTTGGGTTTCGATGTGATTCCTGATTGGTGAGACAGGTCACTAGAGAGATTGCCGTTGTCTGGCTCTATATGCGTTAGACGGATCGATCCATGGTGTTGGGTCGTGAAGTCGTTATACTCCCGGGTGTTGGAGTGGTTGGCCAAACCAAGTAGGAAACTATGGCGCTATGGTGTTGAGCCGTGATACCGTTGTTAGTGGAGTTGGAATAGCGGTCGTGCTACGCTGAATTGGAATAGCGGTTGTGCTATGTTGTGGATGTTCGTTGGACGTTAGATTCGAGGACGAATCTATGTTAGTGGGGGAGAACTGTAACACCCGTAATCCATTAATTGGGTTTAATTTGACCTTTCAGAAGTTAGGGGGGTTAAATTGAATAAATTAATTTTACCGGCGGGGTAATTGAATATACGTTCGCGTGGAAGTCTTATCTGGAAAAGAAAGCAACGTGTAATTGTTCTTATTCTTACATAATGTCCTTCTTAAGCAATGTATTGGTTGTAATTATATGTGTGATTGACAACAATGTAACTCTCGATTCAAATTAAGTTAATGAATAGATGTTTAAAAAAAAACTTACAAGATACCTACTGTATTTTGAAAGTTGTGTTTTATGTATAAAAATGTTAATGTGTATGATTTTTGAAAAAAAAGGCCTTCTAACGACAGCGTTTTGCTTTGAGAGGGATTGCAAGGCGATAAGGTTCTTTGGCTTCTAGGGTTCGCTTCTGCCTCACGGCATGGCGGTGCCAGCAGAATCTCTGCCTCGGCTGGACGAAGGGGATACGACTAAGGTTCTTTCGACGGGGGTTGTAGGAGGCGCAGTGGTTTCAAACTTGGAATTGAAGGTGAGCGTCGGGGATGCTTTTGATAGGCTAGGGCAGGAGGGGCAGAGTTCTTCGATGTCTCAAGCAGGGTCCGTGGCTGCTTTGGAAAATCAGAATGCTGCAGTTCCAGTCGTAGAGAGGATCGTAAATCAGAATGAAGTAATTGTGGAGAGTGGAGAGTCAATATCGACTTCGAAGTCGGTGGTGGGTGAGCTTCGCACCCAAGCCAAACCTCTCTGGTCCTCTATTGTTCAAAATAAAGCAGGTCTCTCGAAGCACGACCTTGATGTCTCGCTGTTGGACGGCTCCCAAACAGTCATGATTTCATATGGGATTATTGAGGGCTCGGCTCCATTGTGGGATGAGATACTAATTGGCAGGTTCCTTTCGACTGCCCCTCATGTCGCGAAAGTGCATGTAATAGTCAATAAGATATGGACGCTTGGTGACAAAAATCTGAAAATCGACGTGTTTGTAGTTAACCAAACTACGATGAAATTCAGAATCAAAAACCAATCTGCCCGAAACCGTGTTACTCGAAGAGGAATGTGGAACATTTCAGATGTCCCGATGATAGTTTTGAAGTGGTCTCTGATAGTTGAAGAGGCTCAGCCTGAAATAAAATCGATGCCAATGTGGGTAGTCATGAAAAACGTCCCTCACAAGATGTTTCATGAGAAAGTATTGAGTTTTTTGGCAAGTGTTGTCGGTGTACCGAAGCGATTGTACCCTGATATAGAGATCTGTAAGAGCTTCGATGAAGCGAATATCTTCGTTGAAGCAGATTTATCAAAGGAGCTGCCTAAACAATATCGATTCAAATCAGACTTGGGTATTGACTCTGTTGTGGAATTTAAATACCCATGGCTGCCTCCCAAGTGTCCTTCATGTAAAAAATGGGGCCATATCGCATACTCTTGTATGGCAAACGTGGGACAAAAGACTATAATGAAAAGATAAGGCGGGGAAAAGTATGTTCAAATCGAAAAGGAGTTTCTGCCATAACCAAAACTGATGAACTCGTCAAGGACCAGGAAATTATTCAGTCAAAGGGAGTAGAAGAGCAGCTTGGTACCAATCAATCAAAGGATGGAACTGTGCAGCAGACTCCCGCCTCTTCCCCCACAACAGGAGAGTTAGAGGATTCAACTCACGCCATTGGTATTGAGGAGGAAAAATCAGAAAGGGAGGAAGGTGAATGGCTCTCAGTATCTCCAACAAAAGCTGGGCGACACTCTGACCTGGTTGGAACTAAAAAAATGTATCGATATCCCCATCTCGTTTCTCAATTCTGGCTGGAAGGGATGATGAAACTGTCGTTAATGGGGATAAGGAAAATTCCGACAGAAATCTTTCAATCCGAGACGGAGGTTCAGGTGCAAGCTGACGTTGAATCTACAGTCCAAAACTCGACCAAAAATCTAAAGAAGATAAGTAAGCAAGATGACTTTGGGCCTCGTCCACCGCTCCCTCGAGCCTCGAAATCGTCAAATCGGAACTGGGAAGTCTCAAATACTCAAAATTCTAAGGACAAAAATCCTGGTAATTCAGGTAGACGTGCTCTCAAGAAAAAAACTTAATCATGTCAGGTTTCTTTTGGAATGTTCGAGGCTTAAATAAATCAACAAAACATTTCATCATAAGAGATTGTGTACAGAGTAAGGATTTTCAATTTGGAGGCTTTATTGGAATCAAGGGTAAAGGAAGGAAAAGCAAGTTGAATTGCCTCATCAATCTTCAGAGATTGGTCGGTAATCACGAACTATGAATTCAATCGTCTTGGCCGTATATGGGTTGTTTGGAGTCCTAGAGTACGGTTAACTCTATTTTTCAAGAGTGGGCAGATGATCACCTGCTCTGTGAAATTAGACGATCGAGATGACGAGTTTTTCTGCTCGTTTATTTATGCTTCAAATTTTGCGGAAGATCGTAAGGAACTATGGAGCGATATTCGGCTACATCACAACTCTCCTATATTTCGAAATAAGTCTTGGCTCTGCTTCGGAGATTACAATGAGATTTTGGATTTAGAGGAGCATTCAGGCTTTGAGAATTCGCCTTTTATCCCCCCTGGGATGCGAGACTTTCAGAGCTTGGTGAGAGATTGTTCTCTTGAGGATCTGGCTTTTCAGGGGTCGTTGTTCACTTGGTGTAAAAAGAGGGAAGAGGGCCTGATTTCTAAGAAACTGGATCGAGTTCTCATGAATACAAAATGGCAGCAAGTGTTTCCACAATCGTACAGTGTCTTCGAAGCAGGAGGGTGTTCAGACCACATGCGTTGTCGAATTCACTTGGCTGTAGAGAAGATAAAGGCGAAGAAACCTTTTAAATTTGTGAATGTAGTTGTAGATTTGGAGGTGTTCAAACCCATGGTGGAGGGTCATTGGAGTTCGTCGCAACCTATCTTTCTATCTACCCCATCTATGTTTAGATTCACAAAGAAGCTCAAGGCTCTAAAGCCATTGATTCAGGACCTAGCAAAGAACAAGATGGGTAATCTCACAAGGAAAACAACATAGGCTTTTAAAACCTTATGCGAGAAGCAAGCAGAGAACATCCTTAATCCCTCTTCGCTGAAGATGGAAGAAGAAAATGAGGCTTTTAAGCGTTGGGATTTCATCTCTGGATTGGAAGAAAAATTTCTTAAACAAAGGTCGAAGGTGCACTGGTTAAAAATTGGAGACATAAACAATAAGACTTACCACAAAGCCGTTGTTTCTCGAGAGGCAAAGAACACAATCAGGGAGATCCAGCGAAGCGATGAAGTTATGGTTATGGAAGCTGACGAAATCAAGGAAGAGGCTGAAAGGTTATTTCGAGATTTCCTCCAGCATGTTCCATCGGATTACACAGGAATTTGGACAGAAGATTTGGAGGAGATCGTTCCTTTTCTATGCTCCGAAACTGACCGATGCCAACTAACGACGGACGTAACGGTAGAGGAGGTAAAAGGGGTTCTGTTTTCGATGCCAAGTAATAAATCTCCAGGTCCGGACGGATATAATGCAGAATTCTATAAAGCAGTTTGGCCGATAATTGGAGAGGAATTTGTCATTGATATTCAGTCTTTCTTCGTAAAGGGTTTCCTTCTGAAAGGTGTTAATTCAACGATCCTCGCTTTGATTCCGAATAAGGTCTCAGCTATCGAAATGAAAGATTATCGTCCTATCTCTTGTTGCAACGTCATCTATAAGGTCATCTCTAAGATCATGGCAAATCGGATGAAAAGAATCTTGCCCCATCTCATTGCCTTAAACCAATCTGCTTTCATCAAAGACCGACTTCTCATCGAGAATCTGCTTCTCGCAACGGAATTGGTCAAAGACTATCACAAGGACTCGATCTCCTCTCGATGCGCCATAAAAATCGATATCTCTAAGGCTTTTGACTCGGTCCAGTGGACGTTTCTACTTAACACCCTTGCAGAAATGAATTTTCAGGAGAGATTTATTCATTGGATAAGGCTATGCATAACAACGGCTTTTTTCTCGGTGCATGTGAATGGGGAACTTGCGGGTTTTTTTCGGAGTACTAGGGGTCTGCGACAGGGCTGTTCTTTGTCACCATATTTGTTTGTCATAAGTATGAACGTATTGTCAAAGTTGCTAGACAGAACAGCGAGTGCTCGAAGCATAGGTTTCCACCCAAAGTACAAGAATATTGGCCTTACTCATCTTAGCTTTGTAGATGACATAATGGTCCTCACGGACGGTAGAGTGAGATCGGTGGAAGACATAGTAGGTATCTTTGAGGAATTCTCAAGGATCTCAGGCCTGAAAATAAGTATGGAGAAATCAAATATGTATCTGGCGGGAGTCGCATATAGTGTTAGAGAGGAGTTGATTAGCCGCTTCCATTTCGCCTCCGGTCATCTTCATGTTCGATACTTGGGTCTCCCTCTCGTAACGAAGCAGATGACTGCAAATGACTATCTACTGCTCTTGGAATCGATCCGCAAGCGAATATCCTCATGGACAGTTCGAGCTATATCGATTTCAGGAAGGCTGCAACTCATTAGTTCAGTACTTCATAGTATTACAAATTTCTGGCTTTCGGCTTTTCGACTTCCACGAGATTGTATTCGAGAAATAGACAAGATCTGTTCGGCGTTCTTATGGTCCGGACCAGACTTAAACCCGTGGAAAGCAAAGATTGGCTGGGGTGAAGTTTGCAAACCAAAACAAGAAGGAGGACTCGGTCTCCGTTCCCTAAAAGAGGTTAATACAGTTTGCTGCCTGAAGATGGTTTGGAGGATTGTCTCCGCTCATCCCTCACTTTGGGTTCAGTGGATTCATACGTACTTAATTCACAAAGAATCGTTTTGGTCGATCCGAGAAAGCACGAGTATGGGATCCTGGATGTGGAGGAAAATTTTGAAGTACAGAGAGCTTGCTCGGACCTTTTGCAAGATGGATATTCGAAATGGCGAGAGGACTTATTTCTGGTACGACTCTTGGTCTGATATGGGGAGATTAATTGATTTAACAGGACCGCGAAGAACGATTGATCTGGGAATCCCAATTCACGCTACGGTGGCGACGCTTATATCTCGGAGAAGAAGGCGTCATCAGGTCAAGGTGTTAAACCACATCGAAAATAGAATTGCAGTTGTCAAAGATCGAATTCAACCAGAAACAAAGGATATCTCCCTTTGGAAGAACAAGGAAGGCGTATTTAACTCAGAGTTCCACTCGAAGAAGACGTGGCTACTCACAAGAGCAGCCTCAAATCCAATCGATTGGTATAAAGGAGTTTGGTTTCAGCATTTTACCCCAAAATATGATGTATTTGCTTGGCTTACGTTCCATAATCGGTTAACAACTGGAGATCGTATGGTGCATTGGAACGTTGGAGTAAATCCGGCTTGTACCTTCTGCAATAACCCAATGGAGTCCAGAGATCATCTCTTTTTTTCCTGCCCTTTCACAGGGGAAGTTTGGACTAAGTTAACGAGGGGACTTCTTCAACAACGTTTCACAAAGGACTGGGCCTCTCTGCAACAACTCCTTGTAGACGCTCAGCTAGACCGTACCCACCTGTACCTATTCCGCTATGTCTTCCAAGTTGCTATCCACAGTACCTGGAGAGAGCGAAATAATCGGCGGCACGGCGAATCACCCTCATCAGCCACTCTCCTCTATTCATTCATCGACAAAGAAGTTCGTGGTAGACTCCACTCAATCCGCGAACTAGGAGACATCAAGCTCAAATACCCACTCCAAGTTTGGTTTGGTTCTCGAAATTGAGAAGATCATCTCAAATCAAAATTTGTTTTTAGCTTTCTTTTAAACTTTCAAACAAAAGTAACACACCCGTTGTAAAAATGTTTTTTTTTAGTTTGAATATAATTTTACATTCTTTCCAAAAAAAAAAAATGTTAAAATTTTTTATTCCAATAACACTAGATTTAATAGAATTGCACAATCAAATAAAACAAATGACTATACATTTTTAAAAGAATTTCAGAATTCACTAACCCATTGTTTTGGATGATTTTGCACTAGCCTATATTATCTGGGCTGATACCAGTATATTATCCAAAACCTATAGAAGCTTTCCAAAATCCTAATTCAACTCAAATAAGGAACTTGAAAATCCTAATTTGTTATTACATTAGGGCCCAAATACATATAAAGACAAGACCCATAATAAATTATGAGACGGGTCTGGTACAATTTACCCAATAATTTCTCATTTTGGACCTTTCTTCACAATTTTCTCTAATTTAAACAAAGAAATAAAGATTGTATTTGATTGTCTACACAATTGTTACCTTCTTTTGTGCAAGTTCATACTCTTTTAGGCTGGTTTCACATTCAAATCCTAGTGAATGTCTCAAGAGAAGATAAAAAAAAGAACATGATATGTATAGATAAAACAATAAACTAAAACACATTATAATAAACCAATATCAATGTTTAGCCAGAAGAAGGCAGAACACACTAATAGTATCTCAAGGGAGCTGTACAAGCAATAGGTCTCAAAAACACCAAGACAAAAACATAAAAAAAGCAAACTCCAATAATGTGTAAAGAACAACGAACGAATCCTCTCTGTCCTAAAACCAGTAAAAGCTTCTTCAAGGCTTATATCCGTAGGTCTGGCTATAACTGCCATCTCTCCTGTTGTTCCTCAAAGCACAGCAACCAACAGAGTAGACAATGATGAGGAAGACGAGGAAGATGATGTTGACAACTGCAACTTTCTTCCACGCGCTCTTCACGTTGTCGAGGAGACCGGCTTTGCAAGATAGACAATCGAAGCAGAGCTTGTCTTTTGCGTTGTCCCAGGTTTGGCAGTCTGGATTTGTATGTGTTCCCGTCGTCTTGTTCCAGTTTGTGGCGCTGTTGTAAATGAATCCACATTGTTCTGAAGGTTTGCAGCAACCAGACTGTAACACAAAACGAATGGAAATCAAAGATCCGTTAGTTAGCTATAGCAGTAAGACAGAGCAATATTCACATAGAGAATCAACTTCAGAGAATCTCTACTCAAAAGAGTGAAATTCATAGAAAAGTGCTAAGAACAGGACATAACTAATACAATATTGCAAGAATTTGGTCCTAGGGTCTCATGTTTATGGTTCAGATTCACTGATAATGATTCTGTGAACTAAAAAGTCGAAGCTTTGAATCAAAAAGTATAATTTCTTGTTTGTGTGTTAAAAAAACTATCAGAATCTCTACTAATCTAATTCACATATACAAAACTGCTTCCATCATAAGTAAGATCTGGTATTTGGAAAAGGTTGAAACTTTTAATCAAAAAGTAAAGCTTTTATGTTGAAAAAAGTTGGGATTTTTAAAGACATGAGTAAAATCAAAACTTTTGAAATCACAACAAACAAAAAAAGAGACTTTACGGATCAAAAAGGTCAATCCCTTTCAAGTGTTCGATCACAATTTTAGCAACTCATAAAGCTTTCGAAGGTAGTTCAGATGGCAGACCAAAATCAAAATTCTGATTAAAACCCTAAAAAGCAGACAAACTTTAAGCCATGATTCGAATCAAAAACTAAAAGATATAAGAATCGTTTATACCTGAAGAGCAGTAAGGTGTTCGTTGTAGAAACTAGTGACAGGAACATCAACAAGCTTAGTTTCAAGCTTAGAACAAACTTTGCTCTCAACAAGACAACTCCTAATCTTGTTCCAGTTCTTACCATTGTTCACACGTTTCTGCAACCAATTAGAGTAATCTCCAAGTCTATACTCTTTATAACCTCTCCCAGATACTTTTTCTCCTGCGCCTTTGTTAGTCACAACAAAGGCGAAAACTGTTATGCAGAAAACGAGGAGAATCAAGAGGAACATGACAAGGAGGTAAGTCCATAGAAGCCATGTGACTCTGCAACACGAACCGATCAAACCAGCGATTGCTACAACCATGAGGAAAACTCCGAGAGCGATCACGGGTTTATCGAGAAAACGCTCACACTCCGTTGAGCCTTTTTGGCTGAGCCAGATTCCTCCGGCTAAGATGGGAATCGAGAGGAGGAAGACGATGAAATTGAGTATACCCACGAGGTTGTTGCTACAACGAACCATGGTTGAGAACCCTAAGACGACGAGATCAAACGATTTGGTGAGAAAGATTGAGAATTTAGGAAACACAGAGACGGATTTGAGTGGGTTTTGGTGGGTTTGTGGAAGAGAGTTATATAGAGAGGATTGAAACGCGTGGAAAGGAACGAAGTTGCAGAGAATTTTCCGTAGATATCTTCTTCTTCTTCTCCTCTTAGGAAGTGGTTGAGAGACTTAAGACTTTGTGCTTTCGAAGAAATAACTCTTCAACTTTCCACGCGCTTTATCGCGAGTGGTGGAGATTTTTGGATTTAGCCTAATCCGATTAGGACTTGTAATTAATTAATTAATTAATTAAATGTTATTTTATTTCCTTTTTTTATGTCGTTATCTTATTTCTACTATGTCAAATAATTGAGATGGAAACGTTTCCATTTCCAAAGTCTAATTTGTTTTTGTTTACTTGTTTTTTTTTGATCAACGGTTGTTTACTCGTATTATATTTACCACTCGAAAATTTGCAATTTGTTTTTATGCTTTTGGAGGCGGCGTTGCTACCTAACCTACTTTGTGTAATAGGAAGTAATCAAATTACATGAACTTTGTATTTAAAAACATATATGTTTAGATCGTCTGAACACAAGTAGACTAGTGTTTATTGTTCCAAAAAAAAATAGACTAGTGTTTTTGTTTTTTTTATGAATCCCTTTCAATCGAGTCATGTTAATGAGATTTGTAAAACAAAAATTTTAATTTTCGATATAAAAACAAATACATATATATATATAAAGTTAGTTTTACTCTCGCCACGGCCATCCTAACGTCCATATAAGCATTAACTATTTTTTTTATATAAAAAACCACAAAATAATATTTTCAAAATGTCTACTTCAAAAAAAAAAAGTTGTAGTCCACTCTGACTAAAGCTTATGAAGTTCATCTCCAGCCCAAATAGGATACATAAATATATTGACATATAAACTAACACTAGCACCAAAAACCATATGCATAAACATGCAAATAACCACTTATATGAATTGCTCTGTTCTGAACCTCTGGCACATTTGGAAGAATCGTAATTCGATTGTTTTTGCTGAAAAACAAGAGTCGATTGCGATTCTGACCCAGAAAATATCCGAAGTGTTGGAGGTGGGCCTAGCACCCCCAATTAGTTAGGCCCATCTTAGGAAAGGCCGTTCTTCGGTACGGTCACCGGACTTAATATCACCGACCTACAAGACCACTCTTCAGCTCGGTAGCCGACCTGAAAGCGACGCACCCCGGGCCCGCGCTGATGCCCCGCCAGAGCAGGGAGTGTCAGAAGAATAGGCGCGTGGGAGTTGGTAAGGCAGTACCCTACCCGCGTAGGGATGTGCCTTCGACCCGACGTCCCACCAACCCTACAGAGCTGACAAGGGCAGGAAGGAGCAGGTGGAGCAGAGTTGGTAAAACAGTGCACTGCTCTGCAACACGCCACGCCGAGCTCATCATGACCTCTCTCCTCGAAAGCCGGGACACGCCTCCTAGGCCACCTTACCCGCGAAAGAGGCCGCAGACGACACGTGGCCCGAGATCCCGGGGAGCAGGAAGCCGACCCCGACTATATATACCCCTCATATGTCATTAATGAGGGGGACTGGGATTTTGGACTCTCTCACCTACCATAAGTTACCCGACCTCTCTGTCTTTGTAACGAGATAACGCTTTAGAACGCCGAACTGGACGTCCTTCGGAACCAGTTCGTAATTCAAAAGCGTTTACTTTTCTTTCATCAATAACACGAAACACGGCCCCCGGCCTGCTCATATTTCTCCCGACCTGTCTTAATCGTGGTTAAATTGCTCTATTAACGAAAATCTCACCTCCCGTCTCCTAATCATTCTTTAAACACACTTAGTGATCCGTGGGATCAACAATTGGCGCTAGAAGGAGGGGCTTTAGAGATTCTTCTATACTCAAGGAGCAGTTCAACCACCGCCGCAACCGCAGCAACGATGGCTATTCCGCCCCCAAGAGTATTATCAGGCCTAGAGACCCCGGCCCAAGCAACGGCCCAGGCCCAGACAACGGCCCCGCCACCAACTCAAGCAGCGACGACGACAGCCCGGCCATCAGCCCAGGCAGCCACCGACCGGATGACTCCCCAGGAGTCCTTCAGGGCTCCGCCACCGGCCCCAGCGCCCACTCCTTCCGGCGGCCCCGCCGCGCACAACGCGCCTCACCCCCCGGAGGACCAGCCCACGCTGTCCGCCGTAATGCAGGCCCTACTCACCAGAATAGACGAGCTGACGCGTGCGACCGACCAACGGTTCGCCACGCTAGCAGCCTCCCGGGACCGGTCGGACAACACCGGATCCCCCGACGTCCATTTCAGAGAGCCGGCCTCTCGGGAAGAAACCCCTCGTATCCGAAGGGGCCAGCCCGGCGACTCGCCGTCAGGCTCCGAAGGCCCGGGCGGACGTTTCGCCCCAGCCGTAGGGAGCTCCCCGGGCGACGAAGCCCATCATCTCCGATCCAGCTCCGAACGCGCCAGGGACGCCGAGTTCGAAGCTATGAAGGAGACACTCCGCGTGATGTCCTCTAAGATCCATCAGGCCACCAGTGCGGCCCCGGAAATAGATCGCGTCCTCCGAGAGACGCAAAACACGCCGTTCACCCGCCGGATCTCCTCCGTCCCGCTCCAGCACCTCGGGAAGCTCAAACTCCAGCCCTACGCGGGAACCACCGACCCGGCCCAGTATCTCACGGCGTTCACCATCGCCATGGGCCGCGCCCACTTCTCACCAGATGAGCGGGAAGCCGCCCACTGCCAACTCTTCGTAGAGAACCTCACCGGCCCGGCTCTCACGTGGTTCTCTCGGCTGAAGACGCACTCCATAGACAGCTTCAGAGACCTGTCAACCACCTTTCTCGAGCACTACTCCATCTATATCCGGCAGTCCGCATCCAGCGCGGACCTCTGGGCGATGAACCAGGGAGCAAAGGAGTCGCTCAGGTCCTTCATAGAACGCTTCAAGGCCACGGCCTCCCAAAGCAATGTGACGGATGAGTCCGCGCTGCCTGCTCTAAGAAAGGGGCTACGGGCCGATTCGGCCTTCAAGGACGACATGAAGCTCAACAGGCCGCGCTCGCTGGAGGACGCCTTGCACCGCGCTGGACTCTTCGTCGAGCTCGAGGAGGAGAAGGCGGCTGAATCGAGAAACAGCGCCTCTCACAAGGCCCCGGCCCCGAAGGAGCGGCCCCAGGAGAGATACCAGGAGCCTCGTCAACACTATGATGACGAGTACCAGCGCAGCAAGGGAAAGCAGGCCGCTGCGTTCCTTGTTAACGGACCGACCTCAGGACCCCGTATGCGCGATCCCGTACCTCCTCCCGGCCCCGCGCCGGGGTTGCCTTGGAACAAGTACGTACGGGACCCCCACCAGCAGGACCGGCGTCCCGACGACCCGAGCGATAGGGAGTCCCGACCAGACGAGCCGTACGACAGGTCGGCCTACTGCGACTTCCACCGGCGAAAGGGGCACCCGACCTCTTACTGCCGCGCCCTCCAAGAGGTCCTGCTGAACCAGTTTCAACGGGGCAAAATCGACGTACCGGAGCGGCTGCGCCCACATCCCCGGGATGGCGATCGAGTGCAACCCCGTGACAACCGAGGTCGCGAGGATAACCGGGCTAGGCCTTATCACCACGCCCAAAACGACGACCGGCGGCGACGATCTCCCTCGCGAGACCGGGAAACGGGCAGATCGCCTCCCCCGGCCCGGACTCTGATAGGGATGATCATGGGAGGCCTCCTCTCGTGCAACGACTCAATGCGGTCCATCAAGCGCCATGAGAGGAAGACCGACGTCTCCCTGAAGTGGCACTCCGGGCCGGAGATCGACGCTCAGGACACGAGCAAAAGGGGGATATGTTTCACCGAGGCCGATGCGGCCGGGGTCCACCAGCCCCACAACGATCCCCTCGTCGTGCAAGTCCGCGTAGCCGACTGCGACGTTAACCGAGTCCTCGTCGATACGGGCAGCTCGGTCGACCTCATCTTCAAGGACACCCTTGCCAGGATGAATCTAAACGGGGTCGAGATCAAGCCGCACTCCATCCCGCTAACCGGTTTCGCCGGGGATACCGTCAACGGAATCGGCACCATCGAATTGCCGGTCTACGTAGGTCGGGTGACGAAAATCGTCAAGTTCGTGGTCTTCGATACCACCCCGATCTACAATATCATCCTTGGAACTCCTTGGCTGCACTCGATGAAGGCAGTCACGTCGACGTACCACCAGTGCCTCAAGTTCCCCAACCAGGCCGGGACATACACTCTCAGAAGCAACCAGAGGGTTTCTCGCGCCTGCTTCGCCATTGAGCACAAGCTGCGCCGCGCCGCGCCAGCCTGCCTAGCCGTCAGCACGTATCAGCCCGGCGAGACAGTTGCTCGGGACCTCCCGGGGGAAGACCTCGTCACCCAGGTCAACATCGATCCGAGCAACCCCGCCCGTTGCGTCGGCATCGGAACCGACCTCGACGAGACCATCAAGAAGGAGCTGGTCAATTTTCTGGGAGAGAACGTCTCCACCTTCGCCTGGTCAACCGCCGACATGCCCGGCATAGACCCCGCGACGTGTAGCCACGAGCTCAACGTGGATCCGACCTGCCGACCAGTCAAGCAAAAGCGCCGAAAATTGGGCCGGGAGCGCGCCCAGGCAGTCAACGACGAGGTCGAAAGGCTCACCGCGGCCGGCTCGATCACCGAGGTCAGATACCCGGACTGGTTGGCCAACCCGGTGGTGGTCAAGAAGAAGAGCGGGAAATGGAGGGTCTGTGTGGATTTTACCGACCTCAATAAGGCGTGCCCAAAGGACAGCTTTCCCCTCCCTCGGATCGACCAAGTCGTCGAAGCCACCGCGGGGAACGAGCTGCTCTCCTTCATGGACGCCTTCTCGGGGTATAACCAAATCCCCATGCACCCCGACGACCAGGAGAAGACCGCGTTCATCACAGACCGAGGCATCTACTGCTACAAGGTAATGCCTTTCGGACTCAAGAACGCCGGCGCCACCTACCAGCGGCTCGTCAACTGGATGTTCGCCGACCAAATAGGCCGCACTATGGAGGTGTACATAGACGACATGCTGGTGAAATCTCTAGTCGCCGCCGACCACGTCGCCCATCTCCGCTCTTGCTTCCGGACGCTGAACGAATACAACATGAAGCTGAACCCGGCCAAGTGTTCTTTCGGCGTCACCTCGGGCGAATTCCTCGGCTATATCATCACCCAGCGCGGGATCGAAGCCAACCCAAAGCAGATCCGGGCGATCACCGAGCTCAAATCCCCTGAGAGCACGCGCCAAGTACAGCGGCTTACCGGGAGAATCGCCGCACTGAACCGCTTCATCTCCCGCTCTACCGACAAGTGCCTCCCGTTCTACCAGCTGCTCCGGGCTAACAAACGGTTCGAGTGGGACGAGAAGTGCGAGGAAGCCCTCCAGCAGCTGAAGGAATACATATCTACTCCTCCCGTCCTGTCCAAACCAGAGGAAGGGGAAACCCTCTGCCTCTACATCGCCATCTCTACGTCGGCAGTCAGCGGGGTACTAGTGCGGGAAGACCGCGGCGACCAGAGACCTATCTCCTACATCAGCAAGTCCTTAGACGACGCGGAGAGCAGGTACCCGACTCTGGAGAAGCTCGCCTTGGCAGTGGTCGTCGCAGCTAGGAAGCTCCGGCCTTACTTCCAATCCCATACGATAGCCGTCCTAAGTACGTACCCCCTCAGGACCATCCTCCACAGCCCGAGCCGGTCCGGCCGGATAATGAAGTGGGCTGTCGAGCTGAGCGAGTACGACATCGAGTACCGGGGTCGGACCGCGATCAAATCTCAAGCGCTGGCCGACTTCCTAGTTGAGTTGGCACCCGAGCTGGCAGTCAGCGAGGTGTCCGAAGTGTGGACTCTGCACGTCGACGGATCGGCCTCCAAGCACGGGTCCGGCGTCGGCATACGCCTCGAATCCCCGACCAAGGAGATCCTCGAGCAGTCCTTCCGCCTAGCCTTCCCGGCATCGAACAACGAGGCCGAGTACGAAGCTTTGATTGCCGGCCTGCGCCTGGCCAAAGAGGTCGGCGCAAAGAAAATCCGAGCTTACTGCGACTCCCAGCTCGTTGCCAATCAATTCAGCGGGGAGTACGAGGCCAAGAATGATCGCATGGACGCCTACCTCAAGGTGACTCAAGGCATGGCCGCAGACTTCTCCGAGTTCACCCTGACAAAGATCCCCCGAGGCGATAACACTTCCGCAGACGCCCTCGCAGCACTAGCCTCCACCTCGGCTCCAGAGCAACGACGGGTAATCCCGGTGGAAAGTATCGACCTCCCCAGCATCGAGCTGCCAAAGGGAGCCTATCTGATCGGTCCCCAGGTCGCGGACCCTGACGAAGACGCCCAACCTCCCGAGAACCTACCACCGCCCCCGGCCGAGCCCGAACTGCCGGACTGGCGAATCGACCTGCTGCTATATATCGCAGACGGCGTCCTTCCCGCAGATCGGTGGACCGCCCGACGGCTAAGAAAGAAGTGTGCCCGATACACGATGCTGGACGGCAATCTGTTCCGGTGGAGCGCCTCGGGAATCTTGCTCGGGTGCCTCCACGGGCAGGAAACCTTCGACGTAATGAAAGAAATGCACGAAGGTGCCGACGGAAACCACTCCAGCGGCCGGGCTCTCGCCCTGCGAATCCGGAACCAAGGGCACTACTGGCCAACAATGCTGCAGGATTGTGAAAAATTCGCAGCCCGGTGCGAGAAGTGCCAGCGTCACGGCACACTCATTCACTGCCCTACCGAGCTCCTCACCACTGCGGTAGCACCCTACCCCTTCATGCGATGGGCCATGGACATAGTCGGACCCCTACCCCGATCTCGGCAAAAGCGCTTCATTCTGGTCATGACCGACTACTTCACCAAGTGGGTCGAAGCCGAAGCTTACGCCAAAATCACGGCAGAAGACGTCCGGAAATTCGTCTGGAAGTTCGTCATCTGCCGGCACGGACTGCCCTACGAGATCGTGACCGACAACGGTGCCCAGTTCACGTCGGCCCTCTTCGAAGGCTTCTGCGCGAAGTGGAAAATCAGGCTGAGCAAGTCCACCCCGAGATATCCACAAGGGAATGGACAAGCCGAAGCCACCAATAAGACCATCCTCGACGGCCTCAAAAAGCGGCTAGACGACAAGAAGGGGTCCTGGGCCGATGAGCTCGACGGAGTCCTCTGGTCCCATCGCACAACGCCGAAGACGTCGACAGGACGCACACCGTTCAGCCTCTCTCACGGAATGGAGGCAATGGCCCCCTCTGAGGTCGGGCTCCCCACTCCTCGCCGCGCTATGCTCACCCAGCAGCCCGCCCTGAACGACACCGTCCTCCTCAGTGAGCTGGACTTCCTTGAGGAACAACGGGACCATTCCCTCCTCCGAATCCAAAACTACCAGCAGCTCGCCTCCAAGTACTACAACAAGAGGGTTCGAGGCAGGTTCTTTACCGAAGGAGACCTGGTCCTCCGCAAAGTCTTCGAAAACACCGCCGAGATGAACGCGGGCAAGCTCGGTGCACTTTGGGAGGGCCCTTACCTTATCTCCAAGGTCGTCAAGCCCGGCGTATACGAGCTAGTCACGATGGCCGGCGACGCAGTCCCGCGCTCATGGAATTCGATCAACCTCAAACGGTTCTACTATTAAGCCCCCGGGCTCCAATCCGCTCTCCGCCTTTGTAAACAAACGAACTACGATTGGCTTGATCCCTTCTACTAAAGGGTACGTAGGCAACCCCTAACCAGGGCTCAGCTATTAATCTAATAAAACCTTTTAGACAAAGGAAAACGGTCCCCGACCTGCGCACAAGAGCCGAGCTCCAAACGCTCCCGAGCTCCAAACGCTCCCGAGCTCCAAACGCTCCCGAGCTCCAAACGCTCCCGAGCTCCAAACGCTCCCGAGCTCCAAACGCTCCCGAGCTCCAAACGCCCGCACTACAAAAAAAAAAAAAAAAGCCGAGCTCCAAACGCTCGCACTACAAAAAAAAAAAAAAAAAGCCGAGCTCCAAACGCTCGCACTACAAAAAAAAAAAAAAAAAGCCGAGCTCCAAACGCTCGCACTACAAAAAAAGGGGACCGAGCTCCGGTGCTCGCTCTCCCCGGCACACAAGTTATAAGTGCCAAAGCCGGGCCCCAGGGCTCGCACCTCTACTAGACACACAAGCATTAAGTGTCTCTAAGCCGGGCTCGCTACCCGCACCAAAAAAACAAGGTACACAAGCAATAAGTGCCTTAAGCCGAGATTACCTCGCACCCAATACAAGAGCACGGTCCACGACCTGCTTACTTGACAGAGTACGGTTTACGACCTACTCTACCGATCAAAAAAGCCTCGAAATGGCATTTACACAAAAAAAAGGGGCCAACGGCCTCTTTCATTATACAAAAGGGCCAACGGCCTCGTTTATTACAAAAAGGGCCCACGGCCTAATGATTACAACAGCCTCGAAACGGCACTTACAAAAAAAAAAAAAGAAGAAAGGGCCAACGGCCTCGATTATCACAAAAGGGCCAACGGCCTCGTCTGTTATAAAAATGGCCCACGGCCTAGTCGTTACAAAAGCCTCGAAACGGCACTTACAAAAAAGAGAGAGGGGCCAACGGCCTGCTCTTTGCATAAACGGCCTACGGCCCAGTCCTTACAAAAAGAAACGGCCTACGGCCCAGTCTACAAAAAGAAAACAAAAAGGAAAAAAGTTTTTACAAGGCCGCATCGGCCGGTCGGTCTTCCCTCCCGTCAGCACGGGTACCATCTAAATCAGCCGGGGCCACCATCCTCGCGTTCGTCCCGTACTCACCAAGGAAGGGCTGCCCAGACCCCTCTTCCCCAACCACGACTCCACCGGGTGGCACGTCGGTTCCGGTCTCACCGGACGGCGCGTCCGTACCGGCCTCAACGGCAGACAGGACCGAGGGATCTGCTTGCACAATCCCAGCAGCTTCGGGGACTCCCTCGTCAGCAGACGGGATCGAGGGATCTGCTTGGACGGTCTCAGCGACCGCAAGAACGTCCTCAGCAGCCAGCGGAGCCTCCAAGGTCAGATCCACCACGGGGGTGCTAGAGGGAGCGACATGTATAATGTGCTCAAGCAGAACGCCGTGAGCACGGTCCAGAGGGATTTCCAGATCCTTCGGGGTCAAATATGGAAAGTCCATCCCATCCAGTACGGCACCGAATGCCGCCTCGTCCTCGTCCAGCTTCTGATACCGGTAGAACGGTACCGACACCCCGTCCTCTGCTTCCATCCTCTTGAGGCAGGCCTTTACGCCGGTCACCTGGCTGTACAGAAGGTGAGGCTCTAAGGCCCGGCGGCGCCCGTCCAGGTGGGCGCGGATCTTCTCCATCTTCGCGGACCACTTCCGGTTCCGCGCTTCCCACCGGGCTGACACCCGATCGCTCTCCGCAGCCACGGCCACCTTGGCCCGGCCTATGGCGGATTCCAGCCCCTTCACCCTGGAGCGGAGTGTCTCCCGCTCCCCCTTCAGGAGCCCGTTCTCCTCCTCGAGCCCCGACGCCCGATCCCACCCAGCTGCAGCACGGTCCCTCTCGGCCTCTAGTGCAGACTGCAGACTGGCCACCTCGACCGCCCGGGCTCTTAACCGCACCGCCTCCTCTTCCAGCGCCGCAGATCGGGCCTTCTCATCTCTCAGCTCCTTCTCGAGCCCGTGGAGACGGGTAGACTGGATCTGCGAGCTGGACTCCCGGCACTCCCGGAGGAAGTTAATCGAGGCGGCCTGCTCGGCGAGCCTCTTCTCGTAGGCCTCCGCCAGAAAGGCACTAAGGGCCATCGTCTGCATTAAACAAATTGTTAACAAAGACGCGCAACAAGTCTAGCTAAAAGCAGTTAGACCAGAGCAGAAGCTTACCCGAGCTGCGGATCGCGCCATCTGACGGAAGGTGTCGGACTCCGCCATCTCCAGCGGGACGAAGTGCGGGTACCTCTGCCCGAACATCATGGCCTGCGCCAACTCGGCGCACTCGTCCTGATCGACGATTATCTGGTTGCTTCCATCCTCGTGGATGAAGGAGAAGCTGTAGTCCCGAGGCCCATCGTCGGAACCTCCCGAGGCGCCGCCCACTTCGGCTCTGCGATCCTCGGCCTCCTGCACCGCAGCAGGATCCTCCACGACGACGATCGCCTCGCCGACCTCATCGCCCCCTTGGGCCCGGGTCTCATCGACCCCCCCTGCCGGCACGTCGGCCGCAGGCACCTGGGGCTCCGGCCCGGGCAGTGTAGGCCGGATGACCTCCCGACCTGCGGAAGAGGACTCTCCCGTCCTCCTCTTCTTTCTGCCGGTCTCCCCACCAGCAGCCCGGTCTTCCCTCCTCTTCGAGGGAGTCGCCGCGGAGGACTCCCCCGCAACCCGTGGTGCCGGGTCTCGCTTGACCGGCACCTCGGGTATCGGCGGTGGCGGTGCAACAAACGAGTCCGCGTACCGCGGACTGGTGAACCGTGCTCTTCCTGCGATAGGGCCACTCATCAGCAAAAAAAAAAAAAAAAAAAAAAAAAAAAAAAAAAAAAAGAAGAAGGAAAAGGAAATTTCACAGACCTCCGGCCATTGCTGCTGCTATTCTCTCCGCAGTGAATGACCTCCACTCTCTCTTACGCACCGACCTGAGCACTGCGACGATACCTGCGTACTCCGGTAGCTTGAACCTAGAAGAATGAGGACCTGAAAGCGAAGCAAACAAAAACAGTCAGACAGAGCCAGAGAGGAGAAGTCAGCCCGACCTGCAAATCCCTACCCGGGGAAAAGTTCCAATCCCGGGTGTATCTCGCAGACGGGTTGAGCCCAGCCACGTCGGTAGCCCGGATGTAGAAGTAACTGCGAGACCAGTCCTCGACCTTCGACAGCTTGCTCGCCTTGGACCCCGAGCTGGGCGCCTCCAGGACGTTCGCCGCGGGCTTGAAGGCGGCATAGAAGGTCCCAGGAATCCCAGGGTTTGCCTTCTGCTGGGTGAGCGCCTCGAACATAGGCAACGTCACCTCCACGTCGCATTCGTGCCCCAAGGTCAGCAGCACGATCAACCCCTGGATCGTGGACGGGCAGACCTGCGAGAAGGCCAAGCCCCGCGCCCGGCAATACTGGACGAACAGCTCGGGGAGAGGAAGGCGCAAGCCGCACTTCTGGAAGGACGACTCGTACAAGCAGACGAAGCCCGGTCGAGGAGTCCACGGGCGCTCCTCCGCCCTGGGAACCCTGAGCTCAACGCCGGCGGGAAAGCCACACAGATCCCCCAGGAGAGTCACCGACTCCGCTGTGCTCCAGGTCGGTGACCCTCCCTGCTCGTAGGGGACCAGGGGGGACCTCACCCTGGCCACTCGAGCTCCGCCTCCACGGCCGCCCTGACGACCACCGCGGTCGCCCAGATGCCCGGTTCTACCCTCAGCTTGGCCAACACCGCGACCGCCAGAGGATCTAACCACCGTCTTCGGCCAGAGATGGGTCCCCGGGAGCAACGGGGCGGCCCTCGAAGACGAAGGAGCAGACTGTTCCCCACTGTCTGCGCCTCGACACGGAGGGGAAGCCCGTTCGGAACCGTCGGAGGAAGAGCTTGGAGAATCGCTGCCGCCACCGCGAGACGCCGAGTCTTCACTCGACTCAGCTCTAATACCGTCTAACATCGGCGCCATTGCACGAAGAATGGGAAGTCGAAAAATACAGAAAGTAACAATTGGAGAGGAGGTAGTCAGAGAGAAGGGGTTACCTTAGGGTTATGCGCAGAAGGTTTTCACAGGAGGAAGAAAGGGGGTTTAAATAGAAGAAGGGAGACAGTGAAGCGACGCCTGGACACGTGTCAAAAGAAGCACGGCCGCCCAGAAACGTAATGATGACGTCTCTTCGTTTCCCCACGCCAAAAAGCAAAGGACGCCTCGATAAACGCGAAGCGTCCTTTACACGCCGCGCGTGGGCAGTCCACGCGAAAAACGAAGCGTCCTTTGTCGTCCCACGTGGTGAGCACGCGCCAACCTCCTACGGGTTTTTCGGAAAAGGCAAACACAGTTGAGCCCGGAAAGACCGTCCTAAGATGCGCCGAACTAACATTAGATCAACTTCGGCACGCTCACTTCGCCTCGCGATACCGAACTGGGGGAGGGCCTATTGTTGGAGGTGGGCCTAGCACCCCCAATTAGTTAGGCCCATCTTAGGAAAGGCCGTTCTTCGGTACGGTCACCGGACTTAATATCACCGACCTGCAAGACCACTCTTCAGCTCGGTAGCCGACCTGAAAGCGACGCACCCCGGGCCCGCGCTGATGCCCCGCCAGAGCAGGGAGTGTCAGAAGAATAGGCGCGTGGGAGTTGGTAAGGCAGTACCCTACCCGCGTAGGGATGTGCCTTCGACCCGACGTCCCACCAACCCTACAGAGCTGACAAGGGCAGGAAGGAGCAGGTGGAGCAGAGTTGGTAAAACAGTGCACTGCTCTGCAACACGCCACGCCGAGCTCATCATGACCTCTCTCCTCGAAAGCCGGGACACGCCTCCTAGGCCACCTTACCCGCGAAAGAGGCCGCAGACGACACGTGGCCCGAGATCCCGGGGAGCAGGAAGCCGACCCCGACTATATATACCCCTCATATGTCATTAATGAGGGGGACTGGGATTTTGGACTCTCTCACCTACCATAAGTTACCCGACCTCTCTGTCTTTGTAACGAGATAACGCTTTAGAACGCCGAACTGGACGTCCTTCGGAACCAGTTCGTAATTCAAAAGCGTTTACTTTTCTTTCATCAATAACACGAAACACGGCCCCCGGCCTGCTCATATTTCTCCCGACCTGTCTTAATCGTGGTTAAATTGCTCTATTAACGAAAATCTCACCTCCCGTCTCCTAATCATTCTTTAAACACACTTAGTGATCCGTGGGATCAACACGAAGAGGCTCACATTTGGCATGAGGTCAATAAAACATCTCCATTGAATGACAACAGAACCACGATCTCCAGATTCCTTAACACTAAGTGGCAACCCCCTCCTTCATGCCTCGCAAAATGCAATGTTAAGGCACCACAGAGAAGTATTGTTCATCATAGTGGGGGAGCGTGGATCTTGTGAGGCAGCAATGGCGAGCCACTTTTTCCATGCCAGAGATGCATTTACGAACTCACCAAACCGAATCACAGCGGAACTTAGATGTATAATATGGGCTATGCAAAGTATTCAGGACTTGCACTTTCTGGATGTCATCATTGCTCTTGACTGCTCAGGTGCTTTCGAGGCCATAACTAAGCCAATGGAGTGGCCGAGATACTGAATTCTCACAGATCAAATCCGAGCCCTTGGTCAAAGCTTTGGTAATTGCTCCTTTGAACTTGAATCGAGCAACTCCAACCGAGTGGTGAAGGAAATTGCAGAGAGTGTCTCTCGGGAGGGAAGATTCCAGTCGTACCTTGCCTTGGGGGACCAGCGTGGCTTCATGATATCATCCGGAGAGACACTGCAGGAAGCATCTAGATGTTCTTCTGATTAGAATTTGATGCTCTGTTATATTTGTTTTGGTTTTAGCCTTTTGGCTTTGCTCTACCAGATTAGGTTTTGCTCTGTTTCGAACCCACTCAAATGAAATACCCCAGTCGTTTAAAGAAAAAAATCAATGATGGTTACTTCGATTTGAAGCTTAAATCTTAATGACGCCAAACTTTGTCATTTTGGTATGTGAAGGACAAAAGAAGAGAGAAGAAATTAGGTTTCGTGCCAGATTTAATGGAACTAAAGTATTTGACTTCGAGAGTGGTCTGATTTTTGAAAATTGAAACCACATAACGAACGAGTACTCTCACAAACTCTGCAACTCGGCGAGTCCTATGTGAGCCAGAGGTCTTGATCATTGAGGTCAACGGCGAGCTATAAAAAAAACAGGAAGAAATAATGTCTTGAAGATTTGACAAGAGGACGGTATCGAACTCGCGAGATCAAAACGAGTGGCGAAGGAGGACGTGGTGCAATGAATGGGGTTTGTAAGGGGAGGATTCGCGAGATCAAGATGGTGTAGTTGAGAAGGTGGAGAGGAGACAAAGGAGATTCGGAGGCATCGAAGTTGAGGAGCCGTGTGGCCAAGCAGTGGTTGGGGTCGTTGAGGCGAATTCAATGCTTCTCATAGTCGATCTCTTGGACGAGAAATAGTCCGGAATTTGGAAACTTTTAAGGCAAGTCTCATCGACGTTTCTGCCTCCACAAGAGGAACTGTAGCAGCGTTTTGCTTCTGAGGCGTTTAGGAGAAGGAAGATGAAGATGAGATGGAGAAGTTGTTGTTTCGAGAAGGTCATTATGTGGTTTAGCACTAAGGGATAGGAACATGAAGAAAGTCAGAAGACAATATATAAATAATTTGGTAAAGAATGGTTATCCTATCTTTCTCCACCATTTTTAGGCTTCTCCCTCAAAGAATTGAGCTACAAAATGTACCCTTAAGTTCTAGATCCAAATGAAATATATTAAAATGATTAAACTTGAACGTAAGAGAGAGTATTTAGCTCAAGTGAGAACTAGCCTCAAAAACAAAAAAAATTAACTCAAGTGAGAGAACTAACTAATGTTGCTTTTTTCGTCTTGAAGCAATCTCCAACGCCCAAGCTTTGCCTATATCAGTCTGGAACTTCCCTGGATCAAACAGAAACAAGATATGAGTCTTCAACCATATTGATAGAAGCAGTGGTGTCAAAGGTTTAATGATTATTTACTAAATGCTGCAAAGTAACCATAGTTTATTGTGGCTCCTCTCAAAGTTACCACAGTTTAATTAGGTTATAGTCTTTATCTATATATTAGCTGGGATGGTTGGGAGAGAGGATCATCGCGTATTTGAGTGATCATGGGAAAAGCGGGAGGTGAGAGCCTCCATTAATTTCTCTCAAGTTCTGTAACACCTTATTATCATCAATCAATAATAATAGATATCTTCAGATTTCCATTGTTCTTACTGAGTTTCTACACTACACGTAACACATATACTGATTATGTATTTGGATTACAATTTAGAACAGAAGCATACCTGCGGTTGATTGGAAAAACTCTTCTAAATCTTTACCTTGCTCTGCGTAAAACAAGCAAACAAAAAAAAAGACCGAGTTTTAGTATTTTGCGTATTGTGAAATCAGGAATCATCAGAAGTTTTTCTTGAGGTCATTACCCTGTTCATATTCTAAAGCTTGTAGTATCATCTCAAGCTTATCCAAATCTTTGACAACTTTGGCTTCCGGTGAGGCGTTCGCTTCATATTCTCTCCATAGCTCAGCGATTTCTGTAGCTGCAATTACCAAATCTACATTCTTAGAAGCTAGAAGTGATAGTGTGATGCGAACAAGCACAAGATCATCGAAGATATTCAGAGTGAGAGAAGAGAAGAGAAGAGAAGAGAAAAGAACTGACCTCTTTCCCCTCCACCCAAGAGTTTGCACATGTGTTCAAGTGCTTCGCTTTCTCTTCGGTTTTTCTCTTCTTTAGAGACCCCACAAGAAGGTGTAATGTCTCCAACAATAGCTGCTCAACAACAACGATCGAATTCAACTATCACTGCTAAATACCTCGTGATGAAAAACGTTGGACAATTATACTCTCTAATAAGTAAAAGAACAAACCTTCTGCAATGTCATGAACAATTGCCATTTTCATGCATCTGTAGAAAGAAAGAATGGAAAGTTTATATGAATAGTTTTCTCGGGAAATCGAAACTTGAAGATAAAGAAGCAACCAAGAATCTTACTTGTCTCTGTCTACACCGGGAATATCTGAAGAAATTAAAGCCATAAGACCCATCCGGTACATGTGATCGGCTATTGATTCTGGATTTTGAACATCTCTTTTAACCCATCCAGCTCTTGGAGTTGTCTATTGTAAATCACAGACAACTCTTATCAATGAAGCAGGAAACAAAAACTCACTAAGATCAACGAGACAGAAAAAACTTCACATGTACAAGAACTTGAGTAATCACAGAGTAACCACATAGCTTGAAGTCGTTTGAATTCCGTAACTAATTAGAGATTCAATCAAATACAATCAATGAACAAGAACATCAAAAGTCATCAAAGTATGCATCCAACTCATGAAAAAAATTCAAGTAATCTCCAACAAAAAATCGAAAACTAAGCATCATGCGTTGACAAACGCACAGATCCATACCAAATATCCACATAATTAGCCATTAGGGCGTCAATAAACGATGATGGCCAATTTTTTTGTTGAGAGCATAATCTTGTAACCAATTACAATCTCAGATATTCCGTGAATGAGATTAACGAGAGAAGAAATGGTTCAAATCACATAAACCACCGAATCTTTGCGAAATATGTAGGCGGATCATTCAAAGCTAAGGTTACATTACCTTGAGGCGAGAACAGAGCGAGAGAAAATCAATGGCGGATGAAGCCGAACCCGCGGCACCATTAGTCCGAGGAGGAGGAGAGACGGGATTATCTCCGCCGGTTACAGACGAAAACGATGCCGCCGATTGAGAGAGGGAGGGATCGGTGGCCATGCAGTGAATCGCTCGATTAGGAGGTGAGAGTCCGGCGGCGGAATAGGTGAATCGGAGGTGGGGACGAGTGAAAGAGGGAACGAGGAAGACGAGAGAGAGTGATTTGCAGAAGAAGACTCGATTCACATTCTTCATTTTCTTCTTCAGATTTTATCTTCACGTTTTTGGGAATCGCGTTGTTGGTAGTAATGTTTTCAATAGTTTCGTTTGTCAGTTAAAACTGGGCCTTACAATATTAGTGGGTCATGCAAAAATGATTACACTTTTCAATTTTCATGAATTCAGAATTTCTGAAAGAAAACCAAAAATATCGAATATAATCCATGAAAAAGAAATGATTGAATTTTGAAAATATTTAAATTTAAATATCAATTTGGAGGGGAAGAATATAATTTTTTTTTTTTTTGTAAAACTAAGATTCTCGAAATTAGATATATGAAAAATAAATTATCAAATTTAACAAATAGTTGTATTTTGTAAAATACAAAAATTGTTTCCATGATTTTATATTTAAAACAAATAGGTGAATAAAAGATTAATATGTTTTTTGTAACAACTATCTTTATTTATATATAAAATTTAAAATTACATAAAAAATACAAAGATAATAAAATACAAATTTTCAAAAACAATAAAACAGAAGAAAATAAATATAATGATGTTTTTCGGAGAAAATTTTTACTCGTTTTTATATTCGTATTCGATCTGATACGATATTTATCTTTGGTTATTAACATAACCAATTTAAACAATATTTTTTCATGTTGTATTACATTTGGTCAATTCTCAATTTATATCGAGAGATGTTCTTCTTCTTTTTTTTTTTGAAATCTTTTTTTTTATTACAGATTAGAAAAACTATTACAAGAACATTTTTTTCAACTGATAATATATGTGTTTCACAAAAATCCACGCAGATTGGACCCACACTGAACGGTTCTTCTTGCACTACGCTGAATTTTTTTATATAAATTTGTCTCCATTAATAACCTGCAGAAATCGCATCTTCTGAGAATTGAAACTCAGGCTTACCTAATTAGAAGTATTAATTAATCTTTAGCCGTCTGAAATCGAGAGATGTTCTTAATCTAAGAATCCAAATCTTAATTTAGATCTATAGATTATTTAGAGTTACCTATTGGGCCCAAAAAAAAGATTACAAAAATAGCCCATAAGGCCCGATAATATTTTTCAGCCTGAATTTGTTTCCCGGATTTATCTCGCTCGGTCGCCGACGCCGTCGACGATAAACCCTAACCGCCATTATCTATTAGCCGTATCATCATGACGTCATCATCTTCTTCCTCAAAACCAAAGTTCCCAAGTCCACTCTCAGGAAAAAAACACCAAAGGTGAGATACACATACACTCCTTTTATGAACATCTGACTTTCTCCACCAATTATGGCTTCCTCTCGCCGTCTTCTTCTTCCTCTCGGTGCATCGCTCACTGTAAATCATTCTCTCCTTGAATATTCATCATTTCTATTTTTTTTTGTTTTTATCACCGATTGATGATGATCGAGTTTCGTTTTCGTTGCAGAGAGGGAGATTTTCTTCCTGTCATATCCGAAATGGTAAGTTCTCTTTCGAATGCTTTACATCGCATTTTTTTCTTCCGTCTCGATCGTGGGGTGAGTTAATATCGTTTGAAATCTCAGGATCTCTAAGAGGTTTCCGAGGATTCGGGACTATTACTTCGACGGAGCCGGCGTTGGCTAATCTGGCGGAGAAATGTGCCATTGCTGTGCCGGAATGTTCTACAGCGGAGGACGAGATCGCGAAGATCCGGCACGAGTTTGAGCTGGCGAAACAGAGGTTTATCAATATCCCTGAAGCGCTAAATAGTATGCCTAAGATGAATCCTCAAGGTTTTGCCATTGACTTACGCCAACTTTTTTTGTGGGGTTTGTGTTGTGTTGTTCTTTGCCACTGATTGATTCATACTTGTAGGCATATATGTTAATAAGAATCTCAGGTTGGATAACATTCAAGTTTACGGATTTGACTATGATTACACATTGGCACATTACTCCTCTGACTTGCAGAGCTTGATCTATGATCTTGCCAAGCAGCATATGGTTAATGAGGTAATCTATATGACACTTTGTTGTTGTTGTTGTTGTTCATCTAAATAGGATTCGGGTTTTGAGTTAATGTTTGAGAAGTATTGGTTCGTCGTTCTTGCAGTTTAGGTATCCTGAGAGTTGTATGAAGTTTAAGTATGATCCTACTTTCCCCATCCGAGGACTGTACTACGATAAACAAAAAGGATGCCTCATGAAATTGGATTTCTTTGGTTCGATCGAGCCTGATGGGTGTTATTTTGGTCGTCGTAAGGTATTGTAACTAGTTTTGTATCTTTTTCCTCCTTTTGAACTGCTGCTTTGGGATATGGAGGATTTGTTTACTCAAGCATATTTATTTATTGTGCAGCTTAGTAGGAAGGAACTAGAAAATATGTATGGAACACGACATATGGGTCGTGATCAAGCGAGAAGTCTGGTCGGGTTGATGGATTTCTTCTGTTTTAGCGAGGTCAGTTTCATCATCAATAGGTGTGTTCGTTCAACGGACCTGTGATATAGTCATCTCTGATTTGGTTGATCGCAACATTTTTTTTTACTTTTTCCAGGCCTGTCTTATTGCAGACATGGTCCAGTACTTTGTCGACGCCAAGCTTGAGTTTGATGCCTCTTACATCTACAATGATGTAAATCGCGCTATTCAACATGTCCATAGAAGTGGCTTGGTCCATAGAGGAATTCTTGCTGATCCTAACAGATATTTGCTTAAAAATGCAAGTGGGAGTCCTTTAAACTTGCTTTTTAATTAGGAGTGCATTTGCTTTTGATTGATATTTTCTGAACAGCAAGTTACTTCTCAGGGTCAGCTACTACGTTTCCTGAGAATGCTAAAAGATAAAGGGAAGAAGCTTTTTTTGCTGACCAATTCTCCGTACCATTTTGTCGATGGCGGAATGCGCTATCTGATGGAGGTGATTCACATCATTTAATAGCTTTTGTTTCCATTTGGAATCTCACTCTGGACAATCATACTCAACATTCTATTGTTTTAATTAGGTACCAGTTCCGGTTTTACTTTTTTCTTTTTCCTGAAGTTGTTCGTGATCTCTAATTCTCTATCTGTTTATGCTTGTTGTTCATTAGGACTCTTTTGGCCTCAGAGACTCATGGCGGGACCTTTTCGATGTTGTCATTGCTAAAGCAAATAAACCAGATTTTTACACATCTGAGCACCCTTTCCGGTTTGTGTTCTTTACTACTGAATGCTCTTTCATCCTCACGGTAATTAAGATATATTCTGGAACAATTCTTATGATATGTAAAACCCTTATAGTTGCTATGATGAGGAGAGGGATACTTTGGCGTTTACAAAAGTGGATGCATTTCACCCAAATAAAGTATACTACCATGGCTGTCTTAAATCCTTCCTTCAAATCACAAAGTGGCATGGCCCTGAGGTACTCCTTACAACAAGCTGATATATATTATTTGTAACTTAATGCTTCTGAATGCATTTAAAAGGCGTCACTACAATATGTTCTGTTCATAGGTGATTTATTTCGGAGATCACTTATTTAGTGACTTAAGAGGACCTTCAAAGGCTGGTTGGCGAACCGCTGCCATAATTCACGAGCTCGAGGTTGGTTTACCATACTTGATATATAGCCTTTTAGCTGATTGTATTCTCAAAAGAGTTTGTACATCACTTAAAGCCCAACCATGTATGTTGAGTTCTCTTTGTGACGTTTCTTCATTCAGCGAGAGATACAGATACAAAATGAAGATAGCTACCGGTTTGAGCAGGTATAGCCACAGCTTCCTCTTTTATTTTTCAAGAATGGCTTTCTGCTTATAGGATTTATACATTACTGTACCGTGTGACACCGTGGAATGTAAATACTCTACTTAAGGCAGAGACGTGTGTGTTAGTTAGTTAGTCTAATAAGACCATTTCTTCTGCTTAAATTCAGGCAAAATTCCATATAATCCAAGAATTGCTCGGTAGATTTCACGCGACTGCATCAGACAATCAGAGAAGCGAAGCATGCCAATCTCTCTTGGATGAGCTAAACAAGGCAAGACAGAAAGCACGAGACACGATGAAACAAATGTTCAACAGATCGTTCGGAGCTACATTTGTCACAGACACTGGTCAGGAATCAGCATTCTCTTATCACATCCACCAATACGCAGATGTTTACACCAGCAAGCCTGAGAACTTTCTGTTCTACCGACCTGAAGCCTGGCTTCACGTGCCTTACGATATCAAGATCATGCCTCATCATGTCAAGGTATGCAAATACGTGACCTAAAAAAAGCCACATTCTGAGTATTATTGATGATTCAACTTGCGAATTTCGCAGAAACTTATATGTACTTTTTGATTGAACCAATTCTTTCAGGTTGCTTCAAACCTTTTCAAAACCTGAGATAGGTTTCATTCCCCTAAGAACAGATACAGATCGAAGGCGAATGCAGCTTTTTAGGTTTTCCAATTGCCTGAGACAACGAGAAGGTTTGCAAGTTATTCTCAGATTCTTGCTACTGCTTTTTGCTAATGATTCTTTTGTGTCAAATGGATGTTAGATAATTCGTTTGCATAACTTTAAAGTGGCTACACTTGAAAATAAAGAAAGTTATTTTAATTACAGAATCTATCTCTGGTAATTTATTTATTTAGTATTTTTTGAATAAAATTTATAAACATTTTTTTTTGTCGGTATAAACATTTCTTTTTAACCTCATGGTTTGACCAAAAGATTAATGTTTATGTTTGATTTCTATAAAATGTCCAAGTTGAGCCGTTTATTGAGATTGTATATGATGCGAATTAATTATTTTGTTATCCTAAATTAAATTATGTTTGCAGATAATTTTATTTTAGTTTTTCCGTTTCTTGCATGTGCAAAGTGACCATAAGCTGTGCGATTATTTTCTAGACGTTTGAAAACATCCACTGCCTTGTCAATCTACTTCTGAAACCAAACAGCCTCATTACTTCACCTCACTGCCACTTTCTTCTCAAGTCTCTCTCTACCATCACCAAAACTATGTCCCTTCTTCCTCCTTTACTGAGCCGTTTAGCTTGTCCCCTACCCCTTTTTATCAACTCAATCGCCCAGAACTATCTCATTCACCGTTTGTGTCGGCCAGGGTTGGGCAATATATCCGAAATCTTGTCCGATCCAATCCAAAAAGTGGATCCATATTCGGATCCGGATAATTAAATTTTAAGATTAGGATACAGGATACCCAAATCGCTTTTATATATAATTTTCTTAAAATATACATACTTTTATATTATAATTCTATTTTTTTTAATGATATTATTTTAATCATTTTTGGTTATTTTGGGTGGATTTGGATCGGATCCGGATACCACGGATATTGATGGATTTGGATCCGAATAATAGTTTTTTGGATCCGGGTAAACTCAAGGGCCTTAATAATGTTGGCAAACTTTGAGATTGATTAAGCCTTTTCCCCTCTAACCAAGCAACTACAGCTCCTAAACATTGAGTTAGATTTGATTTATGGTGAAAACCAAATTACCCAAAATACCATTAAACCGAACCAAAATATATTTAGATCTAATTGGGTTCTCAATTTTGTAACTATACCCCCACTCGAATCAATTTTGTAACTACTTAAACCAAACCAAACCAAATTTTGGTCGGTTCCAATTTAGTACCCAATATTTCATATCCAAATGATCCGAAATCTAAAATATCTGAACTAAACTGGCCCAAATACACGAATGTCTCTTTTGTTTGTTCTTCTTGAATCTTGTTTGTAACTACAAAACCCTAATATCACTCTATTCTTAAAGCGCCGCTACCCCAATGCTCTTCTCCCCTCTCCCATGACCTCGTCTCCTTTCTTCTCAAGCAGCCTCTTCTTCTTCTTTTGTTTTTTCTTCTTGAATCTCGTTGATTGAAACAGATCGGGAATAATAAAGTTCTTACATCAAGAACCGGGTTGAGTAATTATTCCAAAACAAATCTTTTGTTTTTGGGAGTCTTTTTTTAGAGACATTTTATGCAATGATCACTAAGAATGTTTTTTTTAACATAGAAAAATGGAGCAAAAATAATAATTCTCCAACTTATGGGAAACATTCTAAGTGTTCCTTGCATAAATGGTCTTTTAAAAAAAATTGTTTTCTACAAGTTCGAGAAAATATTACTTCTGCCTCGAAGGTAAAGGAACAAAAATAATAATTTCACCAATTCCTGGATAACAACATTGTTTGTGCTCCTTGCATAAATTATTTTTTTTCAAAAAAAAAAAATGTTTCCAGAAGTTGGAGAAATTACTATTTATTTTCCTGTGTGAGCAACGGTTTGAGAAATTACTACTTCTGCGTTAAAGATACTAAACTTGTTCAAACACTGAGTAGCTTGAGAAAAAAAGACAGATTAACTATGAGCCTATGTATTGAAGCCCACAACACAAGCCCACACAAGAATGTCCAACACAAGCTGATGTGTATTAGGGTTTGAGCAAGTGGATTAGTATACCTAGTAATCTTAGGTATCGATCAATGAAAAATCATTTGCAACTCTCTTCTTCTTTGTAAAATTAAGATCAATTGATGTTGTGTTTGTGTTCTTGGTGACAACCAAAATCTTCTTCACCTTGTTGAAACAGAGAATTAGATCTGAAAGGTAAGATTGAAACTTGCCTCGTTCTTATTTCTTGAGTGGTCTTAAATAGCCAATTACATAAACAACCACCTCCTACATATTCGGAGGACTTTAACAATCAAAGAAACATTCAAACTAGCTATTGACTCCTTCAGTCTAGGAGATTATTCCAACTACTGTGACTAAGTCTAACAAATTCCTTCCGTAAACCGATATTCGTAAGAGTATCAGTTTAATTTGGTATCTCGACAAGACCCAGTAACTCCTTTAGTTTCTTGAACGTGTCTAGCTTCAGTGGTTTGATCATGATGTCAGCTAGTTGGTCTTGTGTTCCACAATGTATCAGCTTCACCTTGCCTTCTTTAGTTAAATCTCTTAAGTAATGAAACCGTACCTCAATATGTTTGTTGCGCCTGTGATGTACTGGATTCTTGGATAACTGAATGGCTGAACTGTTATCACACTTGATTGTGATGCAGTCTTCATGATTCTCTCCAATCTTGCTAAGCACCCTTGTCATCCAAATTCCTTGTGTCGCACATGAAACAACAACGATATACTATGCTTCTGTTGTGGATAATGCGACGATGGGTTGCTTCTTTGAACTCCATGAAACAGCTCCTCCTGCCATTAGAAACACAAATCCAGACGTGCTTTTTCGATCATCCAAATCTCCTGCATAGTCACTGTCTGTATAAGCTTGAAACTCTCTGTTTCCTCCACGCTTAGACATGATCCCAAGCTCCACCGTATTCTTTACATACCTGAGTATTCTCTTTACCACTTGAAAGTGTGCTTCCGTCGGATTCTCCATGTAACGACTAGCAAGACCCACTGCAAACGTCAAGTCAGGTCGAGTGACCGTAAGATACATCAGACTTCCTATCATTTGCTTGTAAAGTGTGGTGTCCAGAACTGCTCCACCTCCTTTCTTTGAGAGTTTTACCCCTGGAACAATCGGATTGTTCACTCCATTGCTTGCATCCATCTCAAATCTTCCAAGAACTTCTCTAGCAAACTTCCTTTGACACATATAGATTCCTTCTTCCCTCTGTAATATCTCCACCCCGAGAAAGTACCTCATCCTTCCAAGATCATTCATGTCGAAATTTTTCTTCATCGAGTCTTTGAATTTGAGCATCAAGTCTTCACAATTACCAGTAAAGATTAGATCATCAACATATAGACTTACGATGAGAATCTGACCTTGTTTCTCTGTTTTAACAAACAGGGTGTGCTCAAAATCGCATTTCTCAAATCCTTCCCGAATGAAGTAGCTTTCAATCTTGCTAAACCAAGCTCTCGGTGATTGCTTTAAGCCATACAAAGCCTTTCTCAGTTTGTAAGCTTTCCCTTCACTTCCTCTCCTTGTAAAGCCTTGTGGTTGGTCGACATAGACAACTTCGTTTAACTCTCCGTGCAGGAACGCACTCTTCACTTCAAGTTGATAAATGGCCCAGTTTTGGTTTGATGCAGTAGCTATAATCATTCGATTGGTGTCCCATCTTGCTACTGGCGCATAAACCTCATTGTAATTAACCCCAAACCTCTGTGCATATCCCTTAGCGACCAACCTGGCTTTGAACTTGTCTATCTCACCATCTTCGTTGTATTTAGTCTTAAACACCCATTTAACTCCAATTGTCTTTGTGCCTTTGGGTATTACAGACATCTCCCAAGTCTGATTTTTCTCGATGGATTCGATTTCTGCTTTCATGGCTTCTTTCCATTCAGGATATCTTACAACCTCATCATAAGTTGTAGGATCTCCAAGTGCGATGACAACTTGTAGAACGTGATCATCGAGGAAATAGTCATCTAAGAAGTGAGCAGTGGCTTCTTCATCTAGCAAAACCTGTCCACATTCAAAGTCACGCAAATATTCAGGGGGTCTGATCACTCGCACCGGTCTGGATCTGTCTGCTTCGATTTCAATATCAATTTCTGCAGTTTCTGTTTCAGGGTCTCCTCCATGGTTTTCGTCTCCTCCATGGTTTTATTCTTGTAGATACTCTTCCTCACCAGTCATGATATCTCCGTCATTCTCCCAAGTGAGCACTGTGGATTGATCACTTGCTCCTTCCACATTTTTCCTTCCCCAATCCCAATTCTCGGCTTCTTCAAAAATCACATCTCTACTCACAGTGATCTTCTTTGAAGTGGGATTGTACATTCGATATGCCTTTGATTCTTCACTGACTCCGAGGAAAACGCACTTGCAGCTCTTGTCATCAAGTTTTATTCGTTTTGCTTTTGGTATGTGAACTTGCCCAATGCATCCAAAAACCTTGAAATGCTTCACGTTGGGTTTGATGCCACTGCAAACTTCTTCTGGAGTTTGATCTTGCAGAGCATTAGTGGGGCTGCGATTGAGAACGTAGGTTATCCAATTAACTGCTTTTGCCCAAAATTCTTTCGGCATTTCTCTCCCTGATAGTGTGTTACGAACCAGATTCATGATTGTCTGATTTATCCTCTCAACCACTCCGTTCTGTTGGGGTGTATAGGCTGCTGTCAGTTGGCGCTTGATGCCATGAATTTTGCAGAAATCCTCAAATTCCTTGTAACAGAACTCTCTTCCTCGATCTGTTCGTAAGCAACATACAGACAAGCCTGATTCTTTCTCCACACTTGCTTTGTAAATTTTGAACATTTGAAACGCCTCTGATTTCGCTGCAATCATGTAGCTCCACATTTTTCTGCTGTGATCATCAATAAATGCGAGAAGATACCTCTTCTGGCTGATGGAAGCTGGAGTGATTGGACCACATATGTCAGCATGTATTAACTGCAGGTTCTTTGAGGCTCTCCATGTACTTTTCTTTGGAAATGATTCTCGCTTCTGCTTCCCGACAAGGCAGTTCTCACACACCTTATTGTATGATCCAATCCGTGGAAGACCTTTCACCATTCCTTTGGAGCTTAAAGTTTGCAAACTCTTGTAATTCAGATGAGCAAATCTGTAGTGCTAGAGATGTATGTCATTTGAGGTTTCCATCTGAAGGCAAGAGTCGGCTTCTATTACTTGTGCAGTGATCACAAACATCCGATTTGTACTCATTGGAGTTTCAATAATGAGCCCCCTTGATGGATGAAAGATCTTGCATACACCATCTTGTATCAGAATCGCGAGATTCCTCTCTTGCAACTGTCCTATGCTCAGAAGGTTGTTTCTCAGCTCTGGAATGTAGTAAACATCTTGAATTACTTGTGTTAAGCCTTCCACTTTCATCTTGATACTTCCTTTCCCTTGTACTATCATCCGCGCATTATTCCCAAGTTTCACCGAGTGACGAGAGCTCTCATCAATCTCAAAGAACCACTTATTCATTCCGGTCATGTGGTTGCTGCATCCACTGTCTAGGAACCACATATCTTCCATTTTTGATCCTTGTAGTTCTACATGCGCCATCAGCAAGAGCTCTTCTTCTTCATTGAACTCCACATAGTTTGCTTGTTTCTCTAAACCTGGACATTCAAATTGAAAATGTCCTAATTTATGACACTTGTAACATTCCACTAATGCTTTGTTAAAGGATCCTCCTCTTCCATGTCCTATGCCATGTCCTCTGAATGCACCTCCTCTTCCTCTCCCTCTTCCACTCAGATGGTTAGCTTCATACGTCACCTTCAGCGCTTGTTCATCGTTGCTGGGCCCTTTAGAGTGTCTTGTGATCTTCTGCTCATGGCACAAGAGTGAGCTTTGGAGAGCATCCACCGAAAGACTGTCTATGTCTTTGGATTCTTCAATCGAGCATAATATGTATGTAAACTTCTCCGAGAGTGTCCGTAGAATTTTCTCAACGATCTTGATGTCTTGCATATCTTCCCCAAGGTTTCTCATGTCAGTTGCGATCAACAACACTCTCGAGAAGTACTCTGTGATACTCTCAGTTTCTTTCATCTCCAGAACCTCGAAATCCCTTCTCAAACGTTGGAGTTGTGCCCGCTTCACACGCTCGCTTCCCTGGTACTTGGTTTTCATAGAGTCCCATAATTGCTTGGCTGTATCTTTCTGAATTATGGTATTCAAAATGGATTTTTCGATTGCCTGGAACAGGTAGTTCTTCACCTTCAAATCGTTTAACTTCTTCTCTGCTAGCTCTTGTCTTTGTGCTCCATTGAGAATCTCTCCTCGGGCTGGCTCAACATAGCCTTTCTCAATTAAATCCCACCACTCTTTAGACCTTAGCAGATTTTCCATCAACATGCTCCAATGTTCGAAATCTCCGTCGAACTTTGGTATCGCAAGCATGCTTTGCCCTTCTCCTGCCATGTCTCAAAACTCTTTTAAACCCTCACCGATCAGATCCAAGAGAGGCTCTGATACCAATTTGTTGAAACAGAGAATCATATCTGAAAGGTAAGACTGAAACTTGCCTCGTTCTTATTTCTTGAGTGGCCTTAAATAGCCAATTACATAAACAACCACCTCCTACATATTCGGAGGACTTTAACAATCAAAGAAACATTCAAACTAGCTATTGACTCCTACAGTCTAGGAGATTATTCCAACTACTGTGACTATAAATCTAACACACCTCTCTTTAGTTCTTTATCTATCTAAATAAAACTTAATGAGCTATTTATATTTTCTGTGTTAATAAGCTCTTTAGATCACAAATCCACTTTCTTAGATTTTCTCACACTATGAGCTGTGATAGTCACAAATCATGTGCAAAGTACCTAGATAAAAGCTAAATGATCTTTTTTTGGTAAAGAATTTTTGTTTTGATCAATTTTCGATTTGTGTGTGTCATCATGCGCATGGACATACTAATTAATCATCTTTGTATCTAATCTTATTTGTATCATTTCAATTTTATTATCGGATGGGACAGCTAAATGATCTTACCAATGGTAAATATTGTTTCTTAAACTATTGGAACAACTTTTTTCTTTTGGAAGAGATCATTTCCACCTTCCTCCTCTTACGAGGAGAGATCATTTTCACTACTTTCCTGTCTATAAGAGGTACTTTTTCTTCGGTTTTAAAGCCGAGAAAACATTTATAATTCGACGAGCTTCCAAAGTGTGGATTGTCTTTCAAAGTTACAATCTGAAGTAACTATCTTTCAACTTTCCTGCTTTGATGCGATCTTGTTGGATTTACAATTGCTTATATGGATGCATTCGAGTTTTGGCTCTAATTCGTTGTCAATCTTCAATGAAGATCTATGTGCTTTAATTTTTATGTTTATAGTAGTGATCAAACATGATGAATAATTCCTTCTTTTTTGTTGTAATTTGGAAGATTTAAGTTAATGAAATCAAGAGTGGAAAAAAAAAAAACTATGGTCCAATTTTGTAATCCTTTATCAGATGTTATGGAAGCAGATTGTCTCCAAGTGCTGCAGGGAAGACGAGAAAGCGAAAGAAGAGCAAAAAGTGCATTGATCGTCTTGATGCTACTTCTGCATCTTTTCCAAACTTGAGATCATAGAAGGTCGCAGATACTCGTAATTAATTGCTGATGGTAAGTAGAGAGGCCACACTTATTTTAGTCCAAGAATCCAAAATGCTGGACCACATTGGGAGATTTACGGACCAAATACAACATGAATTTGCTAAGGACAATGATGAAATAAATGTTGATTATGATGCTAAAGCCTAGATTCTCAAGTATAGTGAGGAAACAAAAAAGTCAAGACCCTAGCTAAAGAAGATACTCTAGTGGCTTCTAGGGCACGGAATGTTAATGTTATGAGAAATCAAGCAAGAGGCCCGAAGAAGAAACCCTCTTTGAACATTGAGGAGAACTAAATTTCTTGATTTTAGTCAACTATCTTCGTGATACTAATTTTATTGTTAGTCAACTATTTCTTTATTTTAGTCAACTATCTTCGTGATATAATTCACCAATAACAAAAATTTACCCAAAAACAAAAAGTATTTTGTTTAGTCATGTACCTAATTTAAGATTTACTATTTCAAAAGTTGGACTATTTTCTACTAAAATGGGAAATGTTGGTCGTTATCTAAATTATCTAGGCACCTTTTTTAGCTCTACTTATTTTGGTAAATTCAATTCAAGGTCAATTAGATCAAGTATTAAGTATTAAGCATGTTTTCTTCTCTAACAATTTTTTTTGGTTCTTCTATAAATTACTCTGTTTTTAAGTCAAATTAAAACCAATTACAAATACAAAAAAAAACAAGTCGAATCAAATGGAGTTCTCTCTTAAACCTTCAACTCTAAAGGTAATGTTATTATGAACAATGGCATGCTAACTTATTTTGCAACTGAGACTAATTTGAGAGAGAATTCAAAATATGATTTTGTTTTTCTTTTCAACAGATGATCCGGACAAGTTTGTGTATATTAGTAGTTTTGGCAATAAGTACTTTTCAGATGATGGAATCTCGAGGCAGCCAGGAACAGGCGAAAATTCAATATACGGCGATCAATTGTCGAAAACATAGCGCGGTTTTAACAGAATTTGGAGCTGTGGGTGATGGAAAAACATCAAACACAAAAGCGTTTAAAGAAGCCATAACCAAGCTTGCTCCTAAGGCAGCCGACGGTGGAGTCCAACTCATTGTTCCACCAGGAAAATGGCTTACCGGAAGTTTTAACCTCACCAGTCATTTTACTTTATTCATTCAAAAAGGTGCAACTATCCTTGCTTCTCAGGTATGAATATGATTGTCATTCTTAAAAAAAAAAGTTTGATTTCAATTTACATAAATATTTTGTGTAAGAAATTATTCATTTCTATGATTTTCTTGAAGGATGAATCTGAATATCCCGTGGTTGCACCTTTGCCATCGTATGGACAAGGAAGAGATGCAGCAGGACCAACATTTGCTAGTTTGATCTCTGGCACAAACCTAACTGATGTTGTTATCACCGGTAAGGATATCAAAACAAATATATACAATGGTATATCAAAACTATTTAATATATAAATCCATAACGATTATTTGACCATAGATTGAGGGTTTCTAAGATTCAGTTTCAATTGTGTGCAAACAATTCATTGACTACTATAAACTTGTTTACTCTTAAATTAGTCGGACGCTTTGACGAAAACCGTATGATCTATATATACATCAATGTTTCAAGATCTTGAATAATGTATTTTAGATTTAAAGACTAGAAATGATTAAATTTTTTTGGTTAGGAAACAACGGAACGATCAATGGGCAAGGGAAATACTGGTGGGTGAAGTATCGGAGTGGTGGATTTAAGAACATCACGAGACCTTACACGTTAGAAATCATGTTCTCTCAAAACGTTCAGATCTCGAATATCACGATCATCGATTCGCCTGCATGGAATATTCATCCCGCCTATTGCAGCAACGTCATCGTTAAAGGCGTCACCATTCTTGCTCCTATCGATTCTCCTAATACCGATGGAATCAACCCTGGTACGTCCATATCAACAAGTCGTTCTTTTTTCATAATCGTTTTTGATCTGATGCGATCTTCAACATTAGCTATTGAAACTCCAAAATCTACATCGCACTAATAGGATGTGGTAATATTAGCTATAGATCATATATTTAACAATCTCATTGTTTATTTACACATTTACGTTTGTGTTTCCATATTATCATAGTAACATTTCTATGCATCACCAAATGGATGGTGTCCTAGTAATAGTACGTGTTGTTTTTTTTTTGTGGCCCGGGTCCTAGTTTTTTGTGTGGTCCGGGTACAAATCTTCTTTGGAACTGCAGGTTATAAATCGGAATATCTAAATGCTAATTCAGGGTATTGTATGAAATTATGGGCCGGAGGTCCGAAACTCAAAAAAACTCAAAATTACGTGACATTGCATTGTATATGTGACGTGGCATTATTTTTCCTTTGTTTTCACACTCTTGTTTTCCTTGTTGATTAGATTCATGCACCAACACATTGATAGAGGACTGTTACGTAGTCTCCGGCGACGACTGCATCGCCGTCAAGAGCGGTTGGGATCAGTTCGGTATCAAAGTCGGAATGCCAACTCAGCAACTCTCGATCCGACGGCTCACATGCATCTCTCCCGACAGCGCCGGGATAGCACTGGGAAGCGAAATGTCCGGTGGGATCAAAGACGTTAGAATCGAAGACATCACGTTGCTCCAGACACAATCCGCTATCAGAATCAAAACCGCGGTTGGTCGTGGAGGTTACGTTAAGGACATCTTTGCCCGGAGGTTTACAATGAAGACGATGAAATACGTTTTCTGGATGAGCGGTGCTTATAACCAACACCCCGTCTCCGGGTTTGATCCCAAGGCTATGCCCGAGATCACGAACATTAACTACCGTGACATGACCGCGGATAACGTTACGCAGCCCGCGCGGCTCAACGGGCTCAAGAACGATCCTTTCACGAAGATATGCATGTCGAATATAAACATTGCTTTGGCTGCTGAGCCGAAGAAGTTGCTTTGGAACTGTACGGACATCTCCGGAGTTACGAGCAAGGTGACGCCAAAACCGTGTAGTTTGTTGCCGGAGAAAGGAGCTCCGGTGGACTGTGCTTTTCCGGTTGATAAGATTCCTATTGAATCTGTAGTCCTGAACAAATGCTCTGCTTAGAGATTGCTGCCGAGAAATTATATGAATAATTTCATCATTTATATATATATATATATACGTACCTTTTTTTTGTAAGGAAAAGAAGTGTATGTTAATTTCCTTAGATAAAATGGCCCAGCCGTTATTAATTGTATTGTATACACAGCTGAGGTGTCCATGCAATGGTTTTAATATACGTATACGTAATTATAAAAGTACCTTTGTGGAATGAATCAAATTCTGTAATTAAAATAATACATGATTATAAACATATGTACAAATGTGTCTAAACAATGAGAAGAGTTGATCGTCTAGTGATACATCTTCTAATTAGTGTCACCGATCCGTGCTTGTCTAGGAATCGAATGCTTACGTGAAAGATGAAAATGTGCTCTAAGAATCACTAGACTCTAAGCATTAATGGAAAATAAAAAATGATATGTTTTTTTTTAGGTTAATTTTTGAGGAGTATTGGGCCAAATCCATACATCTCTCCGTCGTGATCTAAAAGATGTAACATAATTTGTTTTGATGAGAATCAAAGGTATGGGCGGGTTTTCACAGTCACAAGTTAAGGTGATCATTTTCCAACATTCTAACCTCGTCGGTAATGTGCTATTTCGAGGTATACAGTTTTGGATTCGTTGTCGTTCTATCATGAAGATTACACTGCTTTATTCTCTTTTGCTTTCAAATTTTATTGTATTTTCCTAAGAGTTCTAATAACTCTTTTCATTCGATTTAATCTAAAAGTTTAAAATTAATGAAATCAAGACTTGCAAACAAAACAAATCATTGGATCAAGTGCATATAAATCTAAGATAAAATAAAATCAATACTTAAATAATGATTAAAAGCATACAGTAATTACTCATTCTTTTCCGGTTTATAGGTCGTCTAAGGTTGTTTCACATAAATTAAGAAAACATATTAAAATTTCTATTATACCCATTATTAATACACTACATAATTTTCTCTCTCATATACATCTACCTTATAAAGAGAGAATGAGTGCTCTCCAGGGTTGACACCTTAGCATCCCCTATTGGTCAATTTTTTATTTTTATTTTTCTTTAAATTAATTACATATTAAAAATTAATTGGTAATTAATAAATTGATATATACATTTTATATATTATTTAATGTTATGAGATATTATTCCTAACATGTATTTTCAATATGTTGGCTCGCCTTATTATTGAATCATCAATTTCAAGTTGGATCGACAAAATCAATGATAATGCAGAGCATCATGAAACCGAAGGAAATCATGAGATTCTTATCAACTACATCCATAATGGAAAGATATGGAATCAAAATAAAATTCCACAACAACGTTCCGCCAGTCACGGCGTGGTTAATGGAGCAGCCGATGAAAACGCCGTCGATCAATTCAGTGACCTGAACGGCGAGGATTGATCGCGGACGTGGTCGGATTTTGCGTCGGCGAAAAAGAAATTCACGCCGGCGCCATTGCAGAGCCGGCGAGAGGAGAGAAGTGAGAGAGGGTGACAGAGAGAGAGTGTTTGAAGTGAGAGAGAAGCGCATGTGTGGGGAGGTGACCAAGTGATATCATGGTTTTTACCCTATTTACGCCATGATATAAGTCCTTTTATAGAGTCTTTCTGATATTTCTTAGTATTTTAGAGTCTTTTACAGGTTATAGCACGTTTGGAGCATTATTGGAATTATTGGAGCTTTCTGGAGCAGTTTTGAGCAAAAGCTGAAGTCGTGTTGCTGAGTACCTGATTTCACGACAAGCATCGATCGATACCCCCTGGTATCGATCGATACTCATCGAGGCTGACACGACATGCGACTTTAATGAAGAGTTTAAGAATTGCAAATTGGTCCAGAAGTCTTCAATAATTACAAGAATACCCCAACTCGTGATTTAGGTTATTTATAGGGATTTTACAGCCACTTTGTAGGCATGCTTTATTTTCTAAGCTTTTATTTTACTTTGGTTTGAGAGAGACAAGTCTGAATCTCCCTTCGTCCGAGATCAGATCTCAAAACCTCTTGTTACTCTTTCTATTTTATTGATGATTTATTCAGTTATGTTGATTGTTTCATTCTCTATGTCTGAGTAAATCCACTTTAGGTTTAGGATTTTCTCATAAAGGATTTCTTTGAATGCTAGGTTGATTATCTGTTTAGGATTCACCATCTGAATTAGTTCTTCCCTTAGGTTGTGTTCAAAGCTAATTCTAGGTTGACGAATCTGGAAATTAGATCTTAGGATAATTAATTAGGCACGAGAGTACGATTAATTACCTGATAGAATCTATGGTGAGCAAATTGATTATTCGCAAAGAGATTTGGTTTAATTGATTTGTGAACATATCAAACTTGAACTTTAAAGCTTATTTAGACTTTAGGATTCGCAAAGAGATTTGGAATTCCTAGGATTTAGATTTAGATAGTTTTCGCAACGAGAGTTGGTTAGCTATATTTTAGTGATTTGAGTTCAAGAACCGTGCGTAATCTGAATCCTGTTAGTTAATTTAGCTGCATTCATTGATTTCCTGAGAAAAACCCTGGGCCTATATTTTCCTCCATTGATTTAAAACACTTTTAATTTCGTACCTGTTTTCGTTTACATCTTTTGATTTAGCGTATTTTGGATCTATATAATCTATTGTGTGTCTCTTTGAGTCTTTGTGGTTCGACCCCTAGCTATACTACGATTACTGCTTTAGTATCTGTTAGGGTATTAATTTGAGCATATCAAATTTGGTGCCGTTGCCGGGGACTCAATTCTCCATTAGATTTTAGCTAAGAAATTTGTCTAAATCGCCCGAGTATCGATCAATACCCTTCAGTATCGGTCGATACCCGTCGTCAATTTCAGTTACTTACGTTGTTGACTTTTGATTTCAGGTGCATGCATAATCTTGAAACCAGAAGCAAAAAGAGCACTTCGCTAGTTGATCTATCACTGGAACAGCTAGCACTCGTGGAACGCACAAACAGGAAAGCAAAGAAATCAGCTAAGATGAACAACAATCAAGTGGGGTTGGTTCGTGATGCAGTTGGTGCTTACAGAGACCAAGATGGTCGGTTGTGCAATGAGCAAGGACAACGTCTAGATGGAGAGGGGATCGTCATTCCACCTGATCATGTTGTCGCTGAGAATGTCGCTGGGAACGCGAGGAGTGCTGTGGTTAATCGTGGAAGAACGATTGGTGAGTACAACAGGCCGGATCAGTTTTTCGCTAATCGGTCAGCAATTCATCCTCCTGCGTTTGAGAGGAATGACTTTGAGCTGAAGCCTGCTTACTTTGCTCTTGTGGGACAGCACCTCTTTCATGGTCTTCCTCATGAACATCCGATGGACCATGTGGAGAAGTTCGAGGACTTGGTCACTAGCATCAAGACCATGTGTTCTTCCAGTGTCGAATTTCGTCGTGGTTCTAAGAGGGAAAACACAGTGAGATCCGACGGCGGCAGCGGCGTTATCATTGAAGCTGCGTTAGCGGCTGCCGAAGTCAGGCCCGTCTCTAAATTTTTGTAAGCCTTAGGCCAAACTTTTTTTTTGGGCTTTTATGGTATATAAAATTTTATTTTTTACCCTAAATATATATATATTTTTCTTAATTTTTGGGCCTTTTTCATATATATATATATATTTATTTATTTTCCATAGTTTTGGGTTTTTTTCATTTAAAAAAATAATAATAATAATGGGCCTAGGGCCTACACCCCTCTCGTCTGGGGTAGAACCGGACCTGGCCGGAGTGAAGGCAAGTGTCGGAAGCGAGAATAATTTACAGTGGGCATTGAGAGAAAGCATGAAAGGACATAGTGCAATTAGCGGTTTAAGAGAAGCAAAGATGATTTTACGCTGGGATCTACGACGTTTTCAATGGTTCATAGTGAAGACATAATATTGTATGAAAACGTTAGAAATGTACTTTGATTACCTTAAATCAAGTGTACAACCAAAAATATTTAATTTATAACAAGGTAATACTAATTATAAGTTAAAATCCCAAAAGTACAACTATGTGCATGCTAGTACAACTGGATTACTAGCGACAACTATGTGAAAAAATCATGAATTTTTTATTAATATAATTATCATGTGTCTAGAATTGCGGTAGCATGTGTTAAATGACGGCGCCATGTGTCCATTTTGACTGCGTCACGTGTTTTTAATGTTTTTTTTGTTTTTGGATTTTTTTTGGAATTTTTTTTTAATCTTATTTTTTTCAACCCAACTTTTTTTTTTTAATCGGATATATGTAATACTTGGTATTACTAGGTATAAATATGAACAAAATTATAAGAAAGTCAAAAATCCGTAATATTTGGTATTACCAGGTACAAATATGAACAAAATTATAACAAGTCGGATATCCGTAATACTTGGTATTATCATGTACAAATATGAACAAAATTATAACAAGTCGGATATCCGTAATACTTGGTATTACTAGGTAAAAATATGAACAAAATTATAACAAGTCTGATATCCGTAATACTTGGTATTACCAGATAAAAATATGAACAAAATTATAACAAGTCGGATATCCGTAATACTTGGTATTACCATGTACAAATATGAACAAAATTATAACAAGTCGGATATCCGTAATACTTGGTATTACTAGGTATAGATATGAACAAAATTATAACAAGTCGGATATACGTAATACTTGGTATTACCAGGTATAGATATGAACAAAATTATAACAAGTCGGATATACGTAATACTTGGTATTACCATGTATAAATATGAACAAAATTATAACAAGTTGGATATCCGTAATACTTGGTATTACCAGTTAAAAATGAATAAATACTAGAAATGTTAAAATAAAACTTTTAAGAATATTGCTTCAGTCACTTTCCCATTTCCGGACAACGCTCTCTTTAGCAGAGACATTACTAAAACCTTCCTTCTTCCACATCTCCTATGAGTTATCACCATTCATTTTAGAAGCTTTTCTTCCCATGAGTGTGGAGCTTAGTGAAGTCAAACATTTTCGAGTACATCACTATCGCCAAGCTCTGCATACATATAAATAGCCGAACTCACCACAAACAAGTCTTTCACATACTCATCCCTCAATTTAAGCATCAAACCATAGAAAACGTTAGCTTTCTTAATGCTTCTCGAAGTCGACACCACGTGGAAAACATTGACAAAGTTAATCGGGTTCGGTTTGATCTCCATTCTCATCATTATCACGAATTGCCTACACGCTTCTGCGTTTCTCTCTGTTTTCACATACCAAAAAATCAATGTATTCCACGCCACAACGTTCTTCCTACGCATATTATCGAAAACTTTACGCACCCCATCGTATTCAGTAGAATCCAATTCACTTCCAGGAGCGTTGTAGCACTAAACGTACAAATTCATCAGAGAATTATGCACAATCCTGCTTGAGTTCTATAAAAAACAAATTAAATGGCAATGCACGGCCTTACCAGCTTCCAAGTTCTTGGTCTCAGCACACGCCTTGAGTGTGGAAGAGTAAGTGTAAGGGTCACATTTGGTTAAATGTGTCGTCTTCTTCATCCGGGAATAGAAAAGGAAACCCTCATGAGGCAGATTATTGCAGATAAAGCCGATGATGATGGTGTTCCACTGAACAGTGGTTGGTTTGAGAATTGTGTCGAACAGTTGGTGTGCGAGTTGTGGGTTTCCATCTTGACAGATTCTGCTGAAGGCGGGAACGAATGGAAGGCGTTTGGGGGAGTGAGGTTTGGTGGTGAAAAGGTAGAAGAACGACAGTGGTGGTGGCGGTGGAAGAGGTAGAGCTGATCCGGACATCGTGAAGGAGATGACGATAAATCCATAAGAAAAAGAAAGATAAAGAGATAAAGAGTGGTAATTTTGGTTCATAAAATTTATTTAATAAATAATTAAAAGGGCCCACAATTCAAATAATGTTGGAGAAAAAAAACAAAAAAATAAAGTTACAATATTTTAGTTGTTGTTTTGATGAATTGGATCCAATTTTGGTGGGTGGGCGTAGATATATGTGGTTAGATCTAGTAAATATGAGAATTCATTAAGGCTAAGAAGATAATTGACCACCTTTTTGATTTAAAAATAAATCTTATAAAAAATAATTTTTATAACGAGAACATATGTGAATAATGGTCCTCTCAAATGGGCATCTCAACATTTCCCCCAGTTCAAACGCCTGATGAAAACGTCATCATTTAAGACATATATGTATGTCAACGTACTCTTACAACTATATTGGTTCTTATTCTAGCTCTCTTTAATTCGCTTCCTAGATATTGTTTTTATTATGAATTATTTATTGTAAACCACATAATTTGCAAGATGAGATGATGGACTTAATGGAAATGAGTTCTGAAATTGAAGACACACTGTGTAGGAGCTACAATGGAACCATTGCTGGAAAACCACAATTTTTTCTAAACTTATTTCCATATGTCACTTTTTTTGGGTATTTTTAATAAACAATTATTTTTAAATCAAAATTGAAGGAAAACTCCAAAACCCCAAAACAAAAACAGAAAATTACAGATACAACCAATTGGATCCGACGAAAAACCCACACAGACCCAACAATCCGATCCAAACCCAAATTCAGTTAATTAAAATTTGAAAAAAAAAACCATAAAATCTCTCCCACTTCCCCATGCTTCGCGAACCCATCGGTTGAAGAACCCATTCCGACCACGAAATCTGACAAGAGCGAAGCCGAGAACTCCAAAGCTCAACTCCGGTTCCCTCGCCGTTCTGGACTTCGATTTCGTTTGCAGATTTCCAGATTTCGTCTGCAGATTTCCAGATTTCGTCTCTTGCCAATAAATCCGAGCCCTCCCTCAGACCCACGCGATTCTTCATATCTTTCATTCTCAACATGTAACGGAATCAAATGGTAGTTCCAATGTCTTAGTTTTTAATTTTCGATGAGCGCCATTATGCCTAACTTCACTCCTTTCGGTTTTGATATGAAATTGTTCTCGAATTAGTTTGGATTATTCACAAATGGTATGTGGATGTGTTGTCTAACTTATATCTAGTTTTGGTTATTTTAGGAATTACCTAGAAGCAATTATAGAAGGAGAAGCAATGGATTGTCATGAAACCAATCCGAAAGTGACGGTTAATGAAGGAGAAGAAGAAGAAGTTACTAAAGAGCAATTAGTTGAAGAAAACGTGGATGGAAGGAGAGTAGAGGAATAAAACGTGGATGAAAGGGAAGAAACAGTTGCTGACGACGAAGAAAACGTTGCTGAAAACGTTGCTGAAAACGTAGAAGAAAACGTTGCTGAAAACGTTGAAGAAAACATTGCTATCGCAGGGGAAGATAATGTTGTGAAGGAAGAAGAGGAAAAAGAGGTAACTGGAACATCTTAGGTTTGAAATTGTGATGTAGGGACATCTCTGGCTAACTGGAACATCTTAGGTTTGAAATTGTGATGTAGGGACAAATGTGTCTAACTGGAATATCTTAGGTTTGAAACTGTGATGTTAGGACAACTCTGGCTAACTGGAACATCGAAACTGTGATGTAGGGACAGCTCTGGCTAACTGGAACATCTTAGTTCAACAGTGATGTAGGGACAACTCTGGCTAACTGGAACATCTGAGTTCAACTGTGGATAAGTGATAGTAATAAGTGTTTTTTATTTTATTTGCAGGACTACGATAGTGATGCTGATGAAGATGATGATGATGAGAGCCAACCACTGCCGCCGGAGAAGATGTTTTTTGGTCCAAGCGAGTACAACAAGACTTGCAAGGTCAGAAGTAGGTGTAAGTTGAAATCGACGGTGGAGTACATTGAGGATGGTCTTGATGAAGAATTGGAATGGTTTCGAAATCATTCTCAATTTAAGCATCTGTTCCACATGCCTAAGGAGGCAAACCACATGCTTCAAGGCATGTGGATGCTTCTCCTTCGGACAGCATCTACGGAGAATGAGAGAGAGTGCTGGTTTATGGTGAACGGAGTGCCTATCAGGTACTCTTTGAGAAAGCACGCCCTCCTTACTGGATTGGACTGCCACGATTACCCCGACAACTATAAGGCGTTGGGGGATTTCGAGTTTGCTGAGCGGATGTTTGGTAAGGACCTGAAGGTAACAATCAAAGATGTGGAGGAGAAGCTTGAGGAACTTAAGAAGAAGACCGAAGGAGTGAAGAAGAAGACCTCAGCAGTGAGGAAGACCTTGGGAGACAGGTTGAAGCTTACTATCTTGTATTTCTTATGCAAGGTAGTGAAACCCAAGTCTAAGGTTGATGGTAACATAGATTCGTGGCTGCTGAGTGTTGTTGATGATGTCCACGCTTGTGAGACATTTCCTTGGGGTCGTTTTACATTCGACGAAACCATGAAAGAGATCCGACGCTTTGTGAAAAGATTCAAAGGCGTCGTGAAACCAAAACAGCAAGCGGCGTTTGGTGGCTTTGTTCTTCCTCTTGAGGTTAATATTTAAGAGTAATCTATGATTTTAAATATTAGTTTAAAGATTTTAACACTGAGATAATATAACGATATGTGTAGATTATGGCATATGAGGCGATTTCAAATCTTGGACGAAGATTTCGGGAATCTGTACCCGCAGAGCAGGAATGTCCAAGGTGTTGTAAAAGTAAATTCTCAGAAAGTTTAATGAAAGGTCATCCTTTGGATGACATCAATGAAGCGGTCGGTCTCAGCAAGGTAAGAGTTTGTGAACATAGTTAGTTGGTAATATTTGTAATCTTTAAGAGTTTCATTTGATGTTCGAATTATTAATCTTTACAGGACATCTCTATCATCTTGGAACCAGATTCAGAGGAGAATGATCTGTTGGAGCAGATCATAGACGATGACTATGATGATGGGATATGTTTCATCGATCCCATCGTTGAAAGTTGGAGAGAGCGTCTAACTGTTGAGAAGAAGAAGATATTTTGGAGAGATCTCTTTGATTTGGACGTGGCTTCGCAGAGTGATGCAGTCTCTGAGACTGCGAGAATTGATGATGGCCTTGATAGAGTTTCTCAGGTACCTGGGCATGTACCTGCACAGTCTGGAGAAGCCTTGGAGAGGAAGCTAAGGAAATGGATGGAAAAAGCGATGGAGAAAGGGTTTGAGAAGATCAAGGAGAAGATAACAGAGAATGTTATGGACATGGAGAAAGCGATGGATGCGAGACTGAAAGGGCTTGAGAATTTTGTCTCAACACATCGAGAGAGTCGAGCTTATGAGTCTCCATCCTATCAGCCAACTCGACCAATCATTGAGGAGACAAGTGAGTTTGAGAATTTTGGCTCAACACCTCGAGAGAGTCGAGCTTATGAGACTCCATATGCAGGTGGTGTGGTTCTTTTCAGTGGAGTCCCTGACCCATCTCCACCAATCATCGAGGATATAAGTGAGTTATTTGGGTTTGCGGTTTTGGGTTTGGTGATTTTCTTGTTGTGTTTAACTTTGTGTATCTTTTTATGCAGCTGAGGTAGAGGCTCAGAAAGAGAAGAAAGAAAAAGGAAAGAAAGACAATAATAGGAAGGCGAAGGATCCCAGTGTCACTCCAATACCAACCGGAGTGAAGAGAAGAAGGGGAGAGTCTGACTATCTAAGGCCACCGTGGGTTGATGAGAAGAAACCTGAGAAGAAGCCTGAGAATAAGCCTGAGAAGAAGCCTGAGAAGAAGACTGGGAAGAAGACTGGGAAGAAGACTGGGAAGAAGTAAGGGTTTGTAGTAGTTTGGTTCTTTGTTGTTTAGCATCTAGTACTTTGTAGTAGTTTGGTTATGAACTGGTTGGGCGGAAACACACTACTTATCGTTTTTATGTATTCAGTTTTTGGAACAACTGGTTTATATAGGTTCAACTGAATTGTGTTTTCTGGAACAACAAGTTTATATAGGTTTAACTTAATTGTGTTTTTTGGAACAACTGGTTTATATAGGTTAAACTTAATTTAGTTCCTTCAGAACAACTTGTTTATATAAGTTCAACTTAATTAAGTTCATTCGGAACAACTGGTTTATATAGGTTCAACTTAATTATGTTTTTTGGAACAACTGGTTTATATAAGTTCAACTTAAACATAAAAAACAGAAACAAATAAATATAAACATAAGGTTTTCAAGTCTTATAAAGCCACATAAATATAAACATAAACATAAGATTCGTAATACAAAAGGACCTTCAGCCACATAAACTAAAATCACTTCCTTCTCCCCGAAAGTTTCTCCCTCAGCATATGGATCTCGTGGTCCTTCTTGGCTAAGCTTTCCTTGATCTCATCAATTTCTTGACGCATTTGGGCAACGGCCATACGCATCTCACAATGAAGTTTGAAAGCACTGTGAGACGAAGCTCTCTGCTCATCTAGTCGGAGCTCTACTCTTGTAAACTGCTCTTGGATTGCATGATCCCACCACTGAAAAAGGTGGTCTCCACCATAACAAAGGTCTCCACCACCACTCGCTGTGCAATGGTAGTATCTTCTTCCTTCATCACCCGGAGTTTTAGCCACGTCGACTCTCACTTGTTTACCGCACCAACACTTTGAAGGAATACCGAAATTAGCGTCCTCTCTTGCGTAGAGATCCTCGTAACTTTCTTCTGAGGAATCGGTCTCTCTTGCACTTATTAGCATTGTCACTATAACGGGGAAAACAACAATCATATATCCAGCAATCATATACCCAGAAATGCCATATACCCAGAAATTTCATATTATTTAACGAATCAGTCGAGCATATAATGAAATCCCAAATACCCAGAAATCGAAACCAACAATCATATACCCAACAATCATATACCCAGAAATCGCGAATTTGAGAATCAAAAATCACGAAAACGAAACTCGCAATCGAGAATCGAGAATCACGAAATCGCGAAATGGAACTCGCAAAATCGAGAAATCGAAATACCATAAACTTACCTTTTTCGATTGTTGAACTCCACCTTCCAAATCGGGAAATTTCAGAACTTTCCCCCTTTTCTCAAACCCTAGAAATCGCTCGCCCTCCTCTCTCTCTCACTTTAAAAGGAAGAATCGGAAAATGGTGAGAAATGAGAGTGAGAGTAGAGTATGTCGACAAAAAGAAAAAGACAAAAAGGCGGTATATTGATTAAAAAAAATTAAAAATTGAATCAATTGGGGAAAAGAATGAGGGAAGTTCCGAAAAAAATGGAGGGAAGTTCCGAAAAAATGTACATAGTTTTCCCTTAGATATACAGTTGTTCACCAAACATCATAGTTGTGCATTTGGCGATATTTGCATATTTTAAGTTGGACATTAATATATATGTTTATGTTGTAGTTGTCCACGTGACCTCCCATAGTTATGTACCATTTAGGAGGTTTTCATAAGACAATTTGCACGAAATTGAATTTTTCAACTCTTTTCCATCGTAATAGGTGAATATTAACAAAGTCTTCCTTATACTATAAGGAGTATTTGATGTGAGAACAAGCATATGTATTAGGAAAATGTTTAATTCGTTTTTTATTGATTATAAATCGTTTCTTAAGGTATTACGAATCATTTTACAACTTAATTTACCATTTTTAATATTAGTTGGATATTATATTAACAATTATGATTCTATAATTATTTTGTTCGTAGTTGTACTAGTTGAACCCGGTTGTACAAATCCGAGTACATACATGTTCTTATCTGTACTTAGTTTAATCTGGTTGTACAAATTCGAGAACTGCTGAACAGACATGTTCTTATTTGTACTTAGTTAAACCTGGTTGTACAAATCCGATGCCATATAGCAACATACATGTTTTTAGTAGTATTTAGTTAAACATGGTTGTCAAAATCCGAAAAATACAGCAACATACATGTTCTTAGTAGTACTTAGTAACAGACATATTCTTAGTTAAATTCGAGAATTACAAAGAAGAAAATATGTTTACTCATCAGGACTTTCAGGCTGCAACCACCTCTCCAAGTTAATGCCAGGGACAGACTTGTTTCTCCTCTTCCTGCTACCTTCTCCGGTAGATGGAAACCGCGTTTCCTGATTTCTTCTAGATCGTTTGGTGTATTGCGGCGGTAAGGCGAACAATTCTTCTATTTCAGTAGGAACCATCCAGTTAGAGTCATGCGGGACGACATAAATCGCTCTGTAATATGCCAACGCCCATGTATCAATCAAGTAATATTGAGAACAAAGATCATATATTTGGATATTCGCGGTTCTCCCATCCTTCCTCATGAGGTTTCTCGTTGCGGCTATTGCGTGGACACACGGATACTTGTATATATCAAAACATCTGCAAGAACAACTTTTCATTTTCAGGTCCACCAAATAACTCTTCCCATCGCGTCCAATAACGTTGTATTCAAGCTGGAAGCCGTTTAGCTCAGTCACCACTAATTTCGATGCAATTGCACATCGTGTGTGCAGCTCGTTCTCCACAAAAGGCACCACTCTCTTGTGGTCCGATGCAGCACCAGCTTCTTTCCTATGTTTGTTAAACCATTCAGAATTTTTTTCAAGAATCGCATCAATCATAGGTAATAGAGAGTACTTCCTTGCTTCCCTAAACACACTGTTCATTGACTCTGCGGAATTGCTGGTGTCTATGTTGTACTTGTCTCCTGGGAATTTGCACCTTGCCCATTTATCCAGCTCTATGCTCTTATCGAGATATTCGGCGACTTTAGGAAACCTACTCCTAAAATCAGCATACTCTCGGTTGAAATCACTCTCCGTATAAATATGAGCACAATCCCTGAATTTCATCGCGACATGATCCTTGTAATGTTTCTTCACCTTTCCTCTCACGTTTTGAGACAAATGCCAGATACAATGTCCATGATGTGCGCTCGGGTACACCTCAAAGACTGCCTTGATGATGCTTGCATGTCTGTCGCTTATAAAAACCATTCCAGGAACATCTGGTATAACTGTTTTCAGCATTTTGAAAAACCAAGTCCAGCTAGCATATTTCTCACTATCAATTACACCAAACGCAATGGGGGTAATGGTGATGATTGGGATCCTGAGCTGTTGCGAAAACCAACATACCACCATATACAGAATTAAGAAAAGTTGCATCTACAACTATCACTTTCCTCATAGCCCTAAACCCTTCAATGCTAGCTCCCAAAGCAATGAATAGGTACTTGAACCTTTTCTCTGCATCCAATTCCACAGCTGTTACTGATCCAGGATTCACCTTCTCTAACATGTACAGATAGGAATACAACATCTTGTAGCTTTTTTCAAGACTCCCTCGCACATTACTTACATGTTGTTTTTTTCCTCTCTAGGCCGTAGCGTAAGACAAATGCAAACTGAGTCTTCCTTGAACAATACTCATGAGATTTTTAGGACTCGAGGTGTCTAATAGACCTGGATAGTCTTCATCCAAAAGAGCTGCTACCATTCCTGGTGTGCCTTTCTGTTTACAACTGCTTGTGCTCGCAGCAGCCCGAGAGCAACTATGCATCTTTCTATGTACTCTGACACTGAAAAATTCTGATTTCTGAATTCTCGCAGCTCGTAAATACCATTTGCAACCTTGTAGAGCTTGACCACATCATAGCATAAGTCGCTCCGTATCCGACTTAACCGTACGAATCCCAAAACAGTTCAAATTTGCAGCTCTGTGAACCAGTTCTTGCACTGCCTCCTTTTAACAAAATTCTTGACCCTTTTCAAGACCTGTACCATCTTCCCATTCTTCAACATACTGATTATCTTCTACAGGAGGTGGCAGCTCAACATATTCATGCCTACCATCGAAACTGTCATCAACATGGTTATCCACTGGGCTATCCACAGCCTCAAAATCGTTATGTGAATCATTCTCACAACCTTCATTACCATCCATCGGCTCTTCATTGATATTTTCGTTATTTTGTTCTGATATTTCGCCAGCTCTGCAAATAGTAAGGATTCCACCATTATCTGCATCATCAACTCTCCCATTTGAAGCCAGCTCCCCATAATTCTTACCAAATGAACTTCCTCGCCCTGCTCTTGAAATTTGATCGACCCACAGATTTTTTTCCAAATCATCATTCGACAACTCCACATGCATAACATGTCGAAGTCCCTTTTCATCCGATGTCGTCAAATAAACAAAAACATCTTCGTCATCTACAATATATGACTCTCTCGCAGCATTAGATACGCTATAACTCAATTTCAGCTTCCTCGGGGTTTCATCTAACGCAATCTTCCTGCATATTTTCTCTACTAACATCGAATAAGTTATCTCTTCCATAGATGCGGTCTTAAACGATATAGCGTATACGGAATTTATTGAAACCCATTCATGCTCTTCTGTATAGTACCCTCCATAGTCAAAATGAATGTTTGTGTGCCTCTTCCTCATCGCCTCCTGGAAACAAGATAAAAAAAAACACAAATTACGAATTACAAAATTTGTCATAGTTATTCCATTTGTTCCAGTTGTCCTAATATCTCTCAGTTATATACCATTTGAACCAGTTGTCCTACTATCTCTCAGTTATACCATATGTTCCAGTTGTCATACGTCTGCAGATTTCCAGATTTGGGATCGATTCTAAATCGTGGCTTCCTCTAAATTTACCACAACTCAACAGCTAAATTCGATAAATAACCTATGAAAATAGCTATTCTTACCATTAAACATGATTACAAACCAAATGTGCTACCAAAACAACCAAATTCCTTTTCAAATCCCTAAATCTAACAAATCCTCAAATCCCCTATCCAAGAACTCACCAAACCCGATGAAGAAAGAAGAACAAACCGACGCCAACGAGAACGAAAAACTCGCCGGAGGTGACGGAGGACGTGGTTGAAGGAGCTCGGTTTGAGCAACAATGGCGTCTCGGGAGGAGGAGGGAATGTGAGAAACGGACTCGGGACGAGTCGCATGTTAATGGCGGACTCGTTAATGGCATCTGTTTTTTTATTTTTTTTGTTTTTTTATTTTTTATTTTACAAATATCATTAAGGTTACAATTGGCATTACACATCTTTAGTGGCATATAGATTAGTACATGGCATGAGAGAATTTTTTTTCAACAAAAGTGACATATGAGAATGGCGCTTAACTACAATGTTCCTGATGGCATTGACGAAAATGACCTCATGGGAGGTAAGTTCTTGCTGTTTGTTTTGGAGAACTCTCCGTCTTTCACTCTTTTCTAGAAATTCACTTTCTGCTCTTTATATTGCTTGGGATCAGTATACAATTTTGCCATGTGTTTCCTCTTACACCTTTTACTGCTTTGTGCATTCATAGCTTGATGCTCCTGAAGCTGACATGGGAACCGAAATTGAAGCAGTCATAATGCTTTCCTATCTCCAACCCGATAAGGAACTAGAGCTTGATGACGAACTGAATTTACCTGCAGCACCGATGGGGCATACATGAGCTCCACATGGAAGAGTTTAGGTGAGTTTCCTCTTAAAATTTATGATGGATGTTATACAATCAATATAGTATATTTGTGGAGTTAAACTATCCTACTGTAATTTTATTGATAGATCTTGAAAAGAATACAAATTTGAGGGGAAGACCACTGAGACTGTTGTCAAGAATTAAAAACGGTCATGAAATTTTTTTAGTTTTGTGGGTTATATTGTGTTTTTCTTTCTTTTTTGGTGTGGCGATAGTTGAGTTTTTTTTTCTTCAGGATTTGGGAACACTCTCTCAAGAGATATTGTATTTGTCCTACATGTTTTGCTACATGGTTGCATCTTCGGTTGTCCGATAAATGAAATCAAAGAAGACTCATGTTTAAGAAACTACAAGGTAAGAATGCCCAGGTTTAAGGAACTACAAGGTATTCGCTTTTTCTCATAGCAAATATGAAGCCATCTTGGTATTCTCATATGTTTTCTTGACTTAATGACTAATTAAATCTTCATGGCGATTTTTTTATCACTTTTACTGACTCTTTCCCTTGTTTCTGTGATGAAGTAGACACTATTTTTAAATAGCATAATGCTTGTTAAATAGTTTCACTTGCTACACTTTTTACTAGAAAAAATAGCAGATAACTGAAAGTCATTTTTTTATTTTGGTTTTAGAAACCTGAAAGGTCTTATGCTCTTTGAGCTGAACTTCCTTTCTAATGTGGTTATTGAAAAATATATATAAAAAGCTTGAGTTTGGTGGAAATGGCAAAAGTCGTGAAAACTATGTAAATGTGTTGAATAGATTTATGCAAGTATGTGGATCGTGAGGCTCAAGTGAAGCTTCAAGCAATTTGATGCAGGCGAGAGATGATGGAAATTTGTTAAGCATGTGATGCTCTTTAATCTTTTGGTTTTATGCGGGATACTAGGATTTGTCAAGTTTTGTTGATCTTCGTTTTACATTGTACTCTTTCTCTGCTATTGCGTTGTACAAATTGCCAAATTATCAACATGAGGGTTCATTACTCCCATGTAAAAGACGCTATTACCATGTAGATTTTGGTAACATCGACGTGCCGGTGTTTTTTAAGTAATGGGGTCTTTGAGATGTACCTAGGAAGTAAAAACACGACACTCTCTCTTATATTTAAGGTGAAAGATCTAAAAAATGTTGACTGAAATGACTCTCCAATCTTTAGATGTCTTTATTCATATGACAAAGCAGCTGAACCAAATAAGTAGTTATATATATCTTTACTGTTCAAAATATATTAGTCCAGTTTTTAATCATGAGTCTATGAAGATGGGGCTCGAGTACTATAGATCAAGAGAGAGTAAATATATTACATGGAACAAGAAATTGTTTGTTTAGAAATCAAGTTAGGCAAGTTTTAAACCACATCACTAACATAAATACAGAGCCATGTATCAACATATCGTATATTATTATATATTGTCTGTATTCATGATAATGTTTAAAGATTAGGATATAAACTATAGAAATAATCAGTTTTATTATACATGAAAATGTTGTTTTACCATCTTTTTCAAAAAGGGTTAAAGACTTAAAGTGTTGTTTTACTTTTAACATGGTTTCATGCAGATGTAGATTTACGCACATATTCTGAAGTCAATGACTCACTAGAAAAATCCGGTTAGCAAAAACGTTGATTCTCATCAAAATGAACAGTGAAAAAGAGATGCATTTTCACTACAAATCTATTGTACGAACATTTACAATACAAATGCTATGATATTGGCGTTTTAGTTTGTTTATTTAATCTAAGTTTTTTCAGGCCAAGAAATGATAACCAATCCAAGAATTCATAGTTTAAGAATCTAATCTACCAGGTAAAAAAAAAAACATGGGTTTCTACGTCTATTTAAAAATAACACAGAAATCAAGAAGAATGAACTATAACAAATAAAAATAGAAAGAACATACAAAACTAGAAAATATAATTATTGTTTACTAATAAATATTTCAAATTTTGGATGGTTATCGATCAAAATTTGTTATACGAAATCATGTGAATTAAGATTAAAGTAAAGTTTGATTTGTGGCAAAATATGAATCATATACATATTCATATTAGTAGTTGATATAAATATAATATCAATAAATAATTTATAAAATATCAAAGTTTTGAGTCTCCAACAAATAAATTATTTTCATCAAATTCTACTTATTTGTTAAAAATGTGTATTAAGTTAAAAAAAAAATATTTACTATAACAAAACAAACCCGCGCGTTAGCGCGGGTACTCACCTAGTCTATATAGAGAAGACATGTTCACCATTTATACACTAACGTTTTCCGCAGTTTTTCTCATTATGTTTTACCTTTCGTATGTAGTTTTATTTAAACAACTAACTATTTTTTTATGTTGCAGCTTACGATTTTAAGATATTTGAAAAACAATTGAGATCATCAACACCGTCTCCAAAAATACAAAAAATCGAGGTATGCACCATATTCCAATCAATATGTTTTTAATAGTTTACCAGGTGAGTTTATTGAAGGGTAATCATGAATTTATTCATCTTCATTTTTTTTATTCTAATGTCAATTGGAGTTCTTAGTTGGTAAGTGTATTTTTTAATAATTTAAAATAATTCTAACAATTATGATTTATACAATCGGCATATATTTGTTTTTAATATATTTTCCATGTGTTCTTTTAGATTTCATACTTATTATGTTTTTAATAAAATGGTATATCCTGACAGAGTTAATTCTCTCCAATTCAAAGTTTAGTCTTACTTCTTACCATTTTCGTTTATGATTTAACCTAATTTTATATCTAACTCATTTACAAAATTATTTGTTTCTTCTTGCAGGAAGATGAAAGCGTCAATGATTCACCTTTTTTTAAGTTGATTTCATCTTCTTAGCGTAAATAAAAAATGGAGAGAGCAATATTCAGGATTTGTTTGTATTTCAATTAAAAAAATTGTAACCAATATACATTTTTATTATAACAAATTGTTTGTTTATCTTTTTGTGCTTTTTTCTTATTTTGTAACCAATAAGTGTCAAAGATTCTCCTTTTTGGTTTTACATGTAAAGCAATGTGATGTGCCTTTTCTTTATTTTTTCGAGTTTGTGAAAAAATATTTTCTCTTTGATTTCATCCATATCTTGATAAAATTATATCACCATAATCTTGTGCTTTAAGTTATGTAAATTATTTTATGTTTTATTTATTTTGTTAATTTGATAAAATTTCAAATATACCAAAAATGTATTATTATTTACTAACAAATAAATATTATTTTCATATTTAAATAATATTGAAATATTTAATACTTAAAATGTTAAGAAAATCTAAAGAGTAGAGAGAAAGAAAATAAAAATTTAAATATTAAATATTTATAACATTATTTAATACGAAAATAATCAACACTATTTATTTTACGAATCAACAATATTTATATTTACGAAAATATAGTGTTGATAATGTGAATCATCTTCTTAAACGAACTATTATGAGATTTGCTATTTTTAAATTATTTGATTTAAATCAAAATATATACGTGTTCAGATTTATCGTGATTTTCAAGAAACTATAATATTTCTTAACTACAATTCGAATATTTTGATTTTAATTGATTCACATCTAATATTCCATAATCGTTTAGGGAATATTCTCTATGTAAATATTTTTAAGATCTTATTTTAGGCTTTCTGTTTTTAACAAATTTCATATTAACTTTTGAAATATTTGGAGAGATATTATAATCAATTTTGGACAGAAATATTTTTATAAGTTTTTTAAGCAAAAAAAAAGAGAATATTTAACTAAAACCAATAAAATTTATGTAAAACAACTTAGAAGATGAATAAGAAGAATCATGATATATTTTGAACGAAGATATATATTTTGAACGAATATATATCAAAAAATTAATCAAATGAGAAAATTAAGAAGAATAATAAGAAGAAAGAAGATGAAGCAAAACACACAAATATTAGTATTCTATAACATGATTTGGAGATAGCAAAAATTAAAGATAGAGAATTTTGAGGATTAAAGATAGCAAAAGTTAAAGAAAACATTAATCCAATGAGAAAGTTAATTATCATCGAAGGTGAAAGCATTGCTATATATGAATAAATAAATACGAATAATAGAATGACGATAAAAATTACTAAATTAAGAAAATTGTGATATATTTTAAGAATGAATATAAAATATTGTACATCAAATAAGTAGGATATTCAAATTAAGAAAAATATTTGGAGATGGCGAAAGGTAAAGAAAGCAAACAAAAAAAACCAAAAAGAGACGAAGAAAATGAATAAGAAGAAGAAGAAGGAAGAGAATATGAATACAAATTAAAAGCGAAATAATAAGATAAAGAAGAGGTATGGGAAGAAAGATGAAACCGGAAAAAAAAATCTAGCGACTTCGGTTGTAAGTAAAAATCATTGAAGAATAAAAACAAAAAGAAGAATGAGAACAAGGAGACCAAGAAAATCACAAATATTTTTGATCGAAGTCGAATTATATATAAAATAATACATGTTCACGATTTATACACAATGACTAACGTTTACCGCAGTTTCTCTCATTATGTTTTACCTTTCGTATGTAGTTTTATTTAAACAACTAACTATTTTTTTATGTTGCAGCTTACGATTTTGAGATATTTGAAAAACAATGGAGATCATCAACACCATCTCCAAAAACACAAAAACCATATTACAATCAATATGTTTTTAATAGTTTACCAGGTGAGTTTATTGAAGGGTAATCATGAATTTATTCATCTTCATTTTTTTATTCTAATGTTAATTGGAGTTCTTAGTTGGTAAGTATATTTTTTAATAATTTAAAATAATTCTAACAATTATTATTTATACAATCGGCATATATTTGTTTTTAATATATTTTCCATGTGTTCTTTTAGATTACATACTAATTACGTTTTTAATAAAATTGTATATCCTGCGAGAGTTAATTCTCTCCAATTCAAAGTTTAGTCTTATTTCTTACAATTTTCATTTATGATTTTACCTAATTTTATATCTAACTCATTTACAAAATTATTTGTTTTTTCTTGCAGGAAGATAAAAGCGTCACTGATTCACCTTTTTTATTTGATTTCATCTTCTTAGCGTAAAAAAAAAAATGGAGAGAGCAATATTCAAGATTTGTTTGTATTTCAATTAAAAAAATTGTAACTAATATACATTTTTATTATAACAAATTGTTTGTTTATCTTTTTGTGCTTTTTTCTTATTTTGTAACCAATAAGTGTCAAAGATTCTCCTTTTTGGTTTTACCTGTAAAACAATGTGATGTGCATTTTCTTTATTTTTTCGAGTTTGTGAAAAAAAATATTTTCTCTTTGATTTCATCCATATGTTGATAAAATTATATCACTCATAATCTTATTTTCTAAGTTATGTAAATTTTTTATGTTTTATTTATATTTTAATTTGATAAAATTTCAAATATACCAAAAAGTATTATTATTTACTAACAAATAAATATTATTTTCATATTTAAATAATATTGAAATATTTAATACTTAAAATTTTAAGAAAATCTAAAGAGTAGAGAGAAAGAAAATACAAATTTAAATATTAAATATATATAACATTATTTAATACGAAAATAATCAAGACTATTTATTTTACGAATCAACAATATTTATATTTACGAAAATATAGTGTTGATAATGTGAATCATCTTCTTAAACGAACTATTATGAGATTTGCTATTTTTAAATTATCCGATTTAAATCAAAATATAGATTTATTCAGATTTATCGTGATTTTCAAGAAACTAAAATATTTCTTAACTACAATTCAAATATTTTCTGAATTTAATACATAAAAAGATTGATTTTAATTGATTCACATCTAATATTCCATAATCGTTTAGAGAATATTCTCGATGTAAATATTTTTAAGATCTTATTTTAGGCTTTCTATTTTTAACAAATTTCATATTAACTTTTGAAATATTTGGAGAGATATTATAATCAATTTTGGATATAATTTTTTATAAGTTTTTTAAGCAATAAAAAAGAGAATATTTAACTAAAACCAATAAAATTTATGTAAAACAACTTAGAAGATGAATAAGAGGAATCATGATATATTTTGAACGAATATATATATTTTGAACGAATATATATCAAACAATTAATCAAATGAGAAAACTAAGAAGACTAATAAGAAGAAAGAAGATGAAGACGAAAAAGTTGAAAAAGAATACGAAAAAGTTGAATAAGAAGACAAAGAGAAGACGAATACAAAGAAAAAAAAAACAAGATAAAGAAGAAGAGCAAGAAAAAAAACACTAGCGATTTTGATCGCAAATAAAGCCTCTAAAAGAATATTTTTCTTTGAAGAAAAGAAGAAGTACATAGACAAAGAAAATCTAATTACAAATTTCTGTAATGTTATTTGGAGATAGAGAAAGTTAAAAAAAAATTTTGAGGATTTTGAGATAGTGAAAGTTAAAAAAACATTAATCATAGTGGTAACTTAAATATCATCGAAAGTGAAAACTCTAATATATATATATATATAAATAAAATAAAACTTAACAATAGAATTAAGATCAAAATATCAAATTAAGAAATTGTGATATATTTTATGAATGAATATCAAATATTGAATTTCAGTCATGTAGGATATCGAAATTTAAAAAATATATATTTGGAGATAGTAAAAATTAAAGAAAACAAAGAAAATTGGAAGGAGACGAATAAAAGTCAAAGGAGACGAAAAAGATGAATCATAAAAAGAAGAAGAAGAAGGAAGAAAATACAAATACAAAGAAAGAGAAGAAAAAACAAATTGAAAAGAACAAAAAGAAACTCTAGAAACTTTAGTCACAAGTAAAAATCATAGAAGAATAAAAACTAGAAGAAGAAAGAAGATGAAGTTTAAAAACACAAATTTTGAGGATTTTGAGATAGAGAAAGTTTAAAAAATATTAATCATAGTGATAACATAATTATCATCGAAAGTGCAAACTCTAATATATATGAATAAAATAAAAACTAACAATATAATTAAGATAAAAATATCAAATTAAAAAAATTGTGATATATTTTAAGAATGAATATCAAATATTGAACTTCAATCATGTAGGATATCGAGATTTAAAAAATATATTTGGATATAGTAAAAAATAAAGAAAACGAAGAAAATTGGAAGGAGACGAATAAGAAGTCAAAGGAGACGATGAAGATGAAGAGAAAGGAAGAAAATACAAATACAAAGAAATAAATAGAAGAAAGAACAAATTGAAAAGAACAAAAAAAAAATATTACTGCAGATTGTTCATACCATCATATTTCTGAATTACTGCAGATTATATACGAGATTTAATAAGATTTTTTGTTTTGGCTCAAAGTATTATTATTGCGGAGATTATCTTATCCCACACGATCTTTCGAGATTTCCATAAGGTTTGTTCGAATCGATTTCTTAAAGTTTGGTATTCTTTTTCATTCAACAACGCCGAAATCGAGAACACAATTGAAAATAAAAATAGATTCAAGCCATCAAGGGTTGTTCCTCTTCCCCATATACACGTTTTATTTTATGCCAATGGTACATCAATACATTTCCAATAATAAATCTGATACATTTTCGAATACATTATTCTCTTATAACATAAAATATCGACAGACTATGCAAATTAAAATACGAAATGTTATTTATTGCAAAGACCAACAAGCAATATAAAAATACAAATACACATCAATTTTCTTATATTTAAACTAACAAACAAATTATGTACGTTTTCAATAATTTAAAAATATTACACTACTTTGATGTATTAATACTCACAACTATTATGTAAGGTACACCTAAAACTGAGTTAAATTATTTAAATCTTATATGATTTCAAATCAAAACCTCACAAAAACATTTATAAATATTTCTTCCGCACAAGGTGCGGGTACTCATTGATAACACCATATTTTACTTGTTTTTAGGACTTTGTTTTCATAGATTTTAATCCCACATTGTATAGTTTTGGGATATTTTCATGCATTTGAGTCTCATTTTGTTTTAATTTGCATTTTAGAAGTCCTAGATAGTTTTGTGTCGTTTTTGGCTTGCTGGAGCCTTTTTCAGGTGTTTAGGAGTGGTTTGGAGCAGCTTCGATCAAAGAAGACACTTGAAGTTCGAAGGAAGATCGAAAAAGAACCAAAATGAGCAAAATACACATCGGATCGGTTTATAACCGATCCCGATAACCGATCAACATTCCTGATCAAGACGATGTGTCTGAAAGATACAACCGGAAGAACACCTTTCCCTTTGAATTAGACTGGGAGATCTTAATGAAAGTTATTCGAAATTGAGTTAGCTTTTTAATGGAAGTGGTTTCATGCCATTCTCATGAGCGGTTCGCGAGATGCGTTTGATTTACTGAAAACATATCATTACCAGAAAATGCAGCGGCAATCCGAAGCAGCTGAAAGATTATGTCGGATGGAAGCCTTCCCTTACCCAGTTTAATCTCAAATTTTGACATAAGATAGACAATTGAGTTAGCTTCGCGTGAGCGTTGGATTCGTGTCATTCAGGGCTGTGATTCAATAGTTATGGCCAATATAGTGAAGACCTAGCATGCTCGATCGGTTATAACCGATCGCCATAACCGATCAAGATTGTCCGGCGGATTTTCAGCTTGACTTTGGGGTTCAACCACTTTTGTAATAAATGACACTTCTTTTCTCTTTCTTATTAACTCTAGGAACGAAAATATCATTATCACCTGCTTCTTTTTACTGTTCTAAGTCAACTTCTTCTCTCTTCGCTCCTCTTTATTCATGAAGGATTCAAGATCCAAACCATTTTAGTGAAGATTTTCTTACTTTTCTTCCATCAATCTTCTTATTTTTGCTATGTCTTGCTTTTGTTCGGTTTTGTTTTGTGCTTTGACTATGTGTGAGTAGTTTTATTATGGATTGTGGGAATGGTTGATTTAGAGGGATAGATGATGATCTTTTGATGTTTAGGACAAGATTACAAAGGTTCTCATTTTTAGAAGTGGTCTTAAAGCTAGGATTGAAGTAGCTACTCAATCTCTAGATCATGGTCAGTTTGCCCTTGGAAGAGGTTTAGTAAGGTGTCTAGAAGATTTCTAACATGTTATTGATACTTAGCAAGGCTGAAGTCGTGACTAATGTTCATTAATTAGCTAAAAAGGGCTTATGTTTCATGCTTGTCGATAAATCGGTTGCAATCGGAAGATTAGCTAATTCGAGTTATTAATAAAGAGTCTAGCATCACGTAAGTGAGTTAAACTATCGGTTCGTGTCCCTTGTCATAGAACAAGCTCAATGAGTGATTAGGAACATCATAAAAAAATCATCGAATACTTGAAATCGCATACCATATCCTACGATCCATATTTTATCTTCTTGAATCAAACCAATTTTAGTGTCTTGTCGTCTTTGAATTTGTGTCTTTAAAACTAGCTTTGATCATTTCAAGTGTCCAGTATTTTTCTCATTCTCTGTTTCTTTTCTTTACTTTTAGTTTTATCGTAATTAGTTCTATAGACAAAAACCAAAAAAACGTTTAGCTTAGCTTGATTAGTTTCTTGTATTCTTATTGTGTTGTTCTTATTTCCCTGTGGATTCGATCCCAAAGTGCTGCAATGACATGTCATTAGATTGAGGCATTGTGCACAGTGGATAATTGTGCGGACCGTAAAAAGTCCGATTATCACTCACCTACTTTAATAAAATTGGTTTTATCTAAATTTTACAATATGGCTTACTAATGATTATAGATAAAGTGTCAGTTTGTAATAATTTATCTATTTAACCCGCTTTGCAGTGAACTAAAAAATTATTCAGGCTAACCCGCAAAAATTTATAATCTTGAAAATATAATTCTAATATGCACCGTTAAATGACTCTAATTTTTGTGGTTAGTATACGAACTCTTACAAAAAATATATAGTTTTCTTGTGTCTAACTTTTTATAAAATTAGTAAAATATTTTTCAACGTTTGTTTTGATATATATTCAAATAAAATATAATAAATTATAGTACAAATTATAGCAAAATTTTGAATATATATTTTTCTTTGAATATATATAAATTTATTATTATTTTAATAAATATAGTATTAAAAATAATTAAGAAATTAAATAATAAATAACATCTTTAATGCAATTTAAATGACTATATTCTATATTCTAATCAATAAATTTAAATGACTATTATATCATTTCCTAGTTCAATTCTTCTTCGTTATTTGTAAAGTCATTTCATGTAATAACTTACAAAACAAAATTCATTTTTAAAAATGTTTTCGTAAATAATATTATAGAGATTTGTAATAATTTTTCTATTTAACCCGTTTTGCAGTGAACTAAAATATTATTCGGGCTAACCCGCAAAAACTTATAATTTTGAAAACATAACCCTAATATGCACCGTTAAATGACTCTAATTTTTGTGATCAGTTTACGAACTCTTAAAAAAAAAAAATTTCTTTTGTCTAACTTTTTATAAAATTAGTAAAATATTTTTCAACTTTTGTTTTGATATATATTCAAATAAAATATAATAAATTATAGTGAAAATATAGCAAGATTTTGAATATATTTTTTTCTTTGAATATATATGAATTGATTATTATTTTAAAATATATAGTATTAAAAATAATTAAGAAATAAAATAATAAATAACCTCTTTAATGCAAAATATATATTTTCCATATTCTAATCAATAATTTTAAAAAATTATTATATCCTTTCATATTTCAATTATTCTCTGTTATTTGTAATAGTATTTCATGTAATAACTTACAAAACAAAGTTTATTTTTAAATAATTATGTTTTGGAGTACCTCCCAAGCACACGCGATCCAAAAATACTAGTAATATGTTAAATCTTCGAGAACATGACACATGACTTATGGGTTCTGGATAACCAAGTTATTAATTAAGAGGTGTTTTATGACATAATTTTATAATAATATTAGAATATTATCCGCGCGTATCAATCAATTTTCTAAACTGTTTTTTTATTGTTTAATGTTATTATATTTTTTGGAGTCTGGTAGTTAATTTAATTTTTTTTCTCAGCTTAAGAGTTGTCTATTTGTTTTTGTTTTGGCTGTTTTTTTTTAATGTTTTTTAAAATTATGAATTTATGATCATGTGTTTGTTTAATGGATGATATGCATTTTTCCTATTTTTTATTGCTTTGATAGTAAATATTATAGAATTAGTTGGTTGGGAAATACAATTACCAAATTTTCCTTATATAATTTGGTAGGATGACAACAATATGAATTTAGGATTTTGCAAAATTCAGGTTGGGAAATACAATTACCAAAACTTTGGTTTGGTTTTCATATAAATGTGATATGTTATACCTTGTTTCGTTTTAAAAATTATAAAGATGTTTCTAGTTATGATGAATCTATCTCTAATGAATTAATATATAGTGTGAAGAGAAATAGAAAGTTATAATAACAATTACTGTGTGTGTATGTGATGTGTTGCGTTTTTAACTCATTCTAACTTTTATTTTGAATTGTTTTCGAGTTAGATTCTAACTCTTAGATTCTAACGCATTCTAACTCTCCTAAACCGAATTTGATTTATGGTGAAATCCGAATTACCCAAATTATCATTAAACCGAACCAAAATATATTTTAGATCTAATTCGGTTCTCATATATATTACTCCAATCGAATCAAATTTTCAACTACCTAAACCAAACCGAACCAAATTTTGGTCGGTTCCAATTTAGTACCCAATTTTCCATATCCAAATGATCCGAAATCTAAAATATCTGAACGAAACTGGCCCAAATACAAGCAGCCTCTTCTTTTGTTTGTTCTTCTTGAATCTTGTTTGTAACTACAAAACCCTAATATCACTCTATTCTTAAAGCGCCGCTACCCCAATGTTCTTCTTCACTCTCCCATGACCTCGTCTCCTTTCTTCTCAAGCAGCCTCTTCTTTTGTTTGTTCTTATTGAATCTCGTTGATTCAAACAGATTGGGAATAAGAAAGTTCTTACATCAAGAACCGGGTTGGCTAATTATTCCAAAACAAATCTTTTGTTTTTGGGTCTCTTTTTTTTAGAGACATTTTATGCAATGATCACTAAGAATGTTTTTTTTAACATAGAAAAAAGGGAGCAAAACTAATAATTCTCCAACTTCTGGGAAACATTCTAAGTGTTTCTTGTATAAATTGTCTTTAAAAAAAATTGTTTTCAAGAAGTTCGAGAAATTACTACTTCTGCCTTGAAGGTAAAGGAACAAAAATAATAATTTCACCAATTCCAGGATAACATTGTTTGTGCTCCTTGCATAAATTATTTTTTTCAAAAAAGAAAAATGTTTCCAGAAGTTAGAGAAATGACTATTTCTTTTCCTGTGTGAGCAACGGTTTGAGAAATTACTACTTCTGCGTTGAAGGTACCAAACTTGTTCAAACACTGAGTAGCTTGAGAAAAAAAGACAGATTAGCTATGAGCCGTGATTAGTCACAAATCAAGTGCACCTAGATAAAAGCTAAATGGTCTTTTTTCGGTAAAGAAATTTTTTTTTTATCAATTTTCGATTTGTGTGTGTCATCATGCGTAGGGACATACTAATTAATCATTTTTGAATCTAATCTTATTTGTATCATTCCAATTCTATTATCGGATGGGACAGCTAAATGATATTACGGAAGGTATATATTGTTTCTTAAACTATTGGATGTTGTATCGGTTATTAGCACCGATATAACTTATATCTTTATCGTATTAGGGTTCGGAGAATTTCGTTTAGGTTAAAGTCTTAGATCGGCGTATATTACTATCAAGTGAGGTCGGTTTGAATTGAGATGATTACAATGATGTTTCTTTTAAACGAGTGGTAATATTGGTTCTCTCTTCATATTCCTCTCTCCTTTACAAATGATGGTACTCTTTTATTTATACTAAATTTAGAGTGGCGGTTTAGGTCTCCCTGAAACCCTAATTTGTACGGTCGGACAGGACGAACTCGTTGGTCGGGCATGACGATTGATGGTGGTTCAGAACAGATCGCCTGGTTGGGTAGAGTGTACTGACCGGTCTTGGTGGCAGTCCACCTAATCCTCCTCGTACGGCCGACCTGGGTGGGCTCTGTTTGTTTGGTGGGCTGGCTGTTTAATGGGCCGATTACTCAGATGGGCCAATCTTGATTTGATTGTGGGCTTTTAAGGAAAATGGGAGGTCGCGAGACCCACCTCCAACAATTGCCCCCCCTTGTTCGGCGAAGGATTGGGGATATCTTGAGTTCGGCGAATTCACATGATTGGTAAAACTGTGATCGAGATCGGTGCTTCTTGTGATAGCGCTCGGTGGGCTTCTTAATGGGCCTTTGCTCGTGACATTTGAGCCCAGATACCGACGCGCGGGAAACAAAAGGTCGTTTAGGCGCACGGGAATCGAAGGGTCACCAAGGTGCGCGGGAAACGAAGAGTTTCGTATATGTAATCATTGCGTCTCCTCGGCAGTCGCACCCCTTCTTCTATATAATCTCCCCTCCTCGCTCCTCTTCATTTCATTTTTCAGCAGAAAGAAGGTATTACTCTCTCATTTTCTCTCTCAGCTTTATTCTATTGTTCTTGGTTTTGTGTCGCAGTTCCGTCGCGTCGCCGCCGTAATCTTGTCGATTTCGCGGTGTGATTTCTCCGATTAGGTGGAGGTTCTTGTGACGTTGGTCGATTGTTCTTCGTGTTCTTCGTTTTCTTCGTTTTAGATCTTCAAAGGCAGATGGTGCGTATTGAGTCGAGTTTGTCCTCGATATCGGTCGAAGAGGATGCTATCTCGGTGAGCAGTGGCTCTTCTCCAGACGAGACGACAAACTCAGGTAGTTCGGCAGGGGTTGTTAGGTCGCCGATCCAGGAGTTGGCCATTCGAACGCACCCATATGGTGCTGGCTCTAGCTCGGCCCATTTAGAGATTGTCGTTCCTCAATTGATGGATGAAGCGATTGATGACATCAAGTTTGAGGTCGAGTCGCTTGTAGCGGACGAGAGGTCGGCTTTAGAGACTGCTGGGGTCGGAGCTAAAGCGGTTAGTAGGTCGGCTCCTAGGTCTAAAGGTCGATCGATTCCTCGCGGTCGGCTCCGTCTGGCAGATATTCCTTCAAGGTCGGATTATGCTTCTCTGAAGAGGTTGCATGCGGGGGCGCTGCTAATCTCGGGATTGGAAATCACGCCGCCCGCCCCCGAGGACCGACCGTGGACAGCCCCCAAGAGTTGGATATGCCTATATGAGGCATACTTCTCTCAATGTCGGTTGTGGTTTCCTCTGCCGAAATTGCTGATCGACTATTGTGATGCTAGAGAGCTTGCTATCAGTCAGATAACTCCGGCCGGGATTCGCAACATGGTAGCTGCTCTGGTGTTGGGGGCCGAGTGCGGCGCCAATGTTGACCTTCGTTTCTTCGAATAGATGTCCCGTATCAGTGTGAACGGCAAAACCCCTGTAACGGTCTATGTGGCCGCGAAGAGCAATCACAAGGTGATTCTGGGCGAAAGTGTTAGCAAGTTTAACGACTGGGAGCATCGATACTTCTATGTCAAGATTAATTCGGCGTCTGTCGTCGAGGTCGGACGACGATACAAGACTCGGTGGAATAAGGACTTTGGTAGATATTAGTTTTTATTACGCCCTTTATAACATTATCCTTCTTGGTCTGATTCTTTTCCTCTGGCCGTTTCAGTTCGGCATCCTATCTCCAAGGCGCCTCCTGAAGATTTTCAAGCAGATTTGGCAAGGATTCGGGAGATGAGGTCAGAGACGGTGGCCTCAAATTCATCTTCAAAGGATTCAGGAGAGTTTAGCTCGTATTCATTCTGGTAAGCCGCTCTTCGTGTTATTTCCTTTTCCGGTCGGTGATTTTTATCTAACTTATTCGTCTCTAGTTTCGCAGCTAGTTGGGGCGCGGTTGCTCGTAATCCTACAAATATGGGCGGTGTAGATGTTAATGCTCTGTCAAGTTACGCGAACAGGGCCAGAGTCAGGTCGGCCGCTCCTCTCCCGACTGATGCTAGCACTGCTCTCGTCGTCCGATCAGATCCTACCGATCCTACAACTGTTGGGGATTATCGGTCTCAAAGAGAGGTCGTGGAGGTCGGTGCCTCCATCAATACCGAGAGTTGGAGTGATATTCAAGGCTCGAGGGGCGAACATGCGGACGAACCTGTTCAAAAAGATGGCGTGGCGGAAATGGAGGCGCGGATCGAAGGGGCAAATGTCGCGGATCCGATGCCGAGGCCCGAAGAGGGGAGGAAGAAAAGGAAGCATTCCTCCAAGAAATCCTCTAAGCGTCCCTCGAGGTCGGTCGGGCCGCAGGGGGACCAAAGTAAATATGCCGATCCCGATGTTCCTTCCGCGGGGTAACAAGGCGGCGAAGGAAGGCTTTCGAAGAAGCCGAGGGTCGACATGCAGAGCTTCAGCTTCAAATATGGGAAAGATGAGCCGTTTGTCAATGATAAGGCCCCATGCGCCGATCTGCTTCGTGAGATCGGGGGTAGTTCGAGTAGTCTTCCGTCCTTCGATAAGTTGGAGGAGGAAGGGACTTACCAGGAACTTTCCCGTCAGTTTATGAAGGTGAGCTTGGACATTTCTTTCCTTATTGGTTTTCTTGCTCGATCGAGGTTCCTAACGTTTGCCCTTTTCTTTCTTTTGTTATCAGGCGCCGGCTTGTGCGAATAGACTTACAGCGTCATATGACCGTAAGTTGAAGAGGGCGAGGACGGAGAAGTCCGAAGAGGTGCAGAAGATCAAAGATGCGGGTCGGCGATTGATGAGGGAGCTCGAGTCAGTGAAGGAGCAGCACGCGGTGGAAAAGACGAGGTCGGAGATGCTTGACAGGAGCAACCTCGAGCTTGCCTCCACGATCTCTGATCTCGGAAAAGAGAATTCCGATCTTCTGACGGATTTGGAAGAAATCTCTCGGGAGAGGGTGAGGTTGGAGAAGGAACTGCTCTCTGAGTCGGTTCGGCTGGAGAGGTCGGCAAAGGATAAAGTCCGGCAAGAGAGGGAACGGGTTTGGGAGGAGATTAAAGGGTTATACGCGCTTCGGTTCAAGCGTTTCAAGGCGCATCTCGAGGATCAAGAGAAGGCCCAGGAGGCAGTTTTGATAGTCAATCAGGTCACCGGGATTCTCGATTATCTTCAGCTGATGAAGGACGATGGCGTTGTCATTCCCGAGTCTTATTTTACCAAGATGGAGGAGGACAGGGTCGAGTGGCGTGATACGGTTAGCAAGGTACAGATCACCGACCTCTTAGTCGGCGATCTGGATGTGCTACCCATCCCGCTTGAACTTCCTCCGAGTACCTCGGTGGTTCCTGCTATTGAAGCTGCTACCGAGGGTGGTGATCCTAAGGACAACTTGCCCTTGACTCCGTCGATTCCCGAGTTGAATGAAGATGAGGATCCCGCCAATCTGGTTACCGTGGCCGAACGGGGGAAGGAGTTGGCCGGTCGATGATCCTTTTCTTTAGTTTTTTTTTTTTTTGTTTCTTTTGCCGATGTAGTCCCCTCTTTTTGTAAAGTAGACGTTGTTGATTTATGAATGAAATTCCCTTTCGAAATTTGCTTTTTTTTTTTTTTATTGATGGCTATCTGGTTGAAATTGCTCTCTTCGAAACTCGTTTGAATTTGCACTGTTGATGAGTGCGAGGTCGGGCTCGGCTTATATGATTTTTAGGTGCGAGATGTAAAGTTCGACTTATACAGTAAGGTGCGAGTCTGGGCTCGGCTTATTATGTTAGTAAGTGCGAGTCCTAGATCGGCCCACTTGTTAACTTCTTAGATCGGGTATGAATATGCGAAGATGTGTTCGGCGTTTGTATTCGGCCGACCTAAGATATGTGCAGGACTGGGCCCGGCATAGTGTGTGGGTTATTTCACCACTGCATTCATGAGGAATGCGTTTGCTGAATCGATCATCTAGCTAGGATGCCGATGTGGAATGATGCCGACGTGGGTGGTAGTCATATAGTACTTAAGCGAAATAAAATTTATTTATATAAACAGCTTCACCCCGAAATGGGTTGCCTATGTACCTTCTGAGGATGGATCAAGCCGATCGTAGTTCAAATGGAGGGATCTAGTAGTAGTATTTTTTTTTTATGCCGACCTAATAGTAGTATTTCTTGAGGTTCATCGAGTTCCAGGATCGTGGGATTGGTTCTCCTGCCATAGTTGTTAGCTCGTATACTCCTGGTTTGACGACTTTTGAAATCTGATATGGTTCTTCCTAGGTGGCGCCAAGCTTTCCTGCGTTGGGCTCGGCGGTATTTTCGAAGACTTTTCGAAGTACCAGGTCGCCGTCCTCGAAGTTTCTTCCTTTAACTTTTTTGTGGTAGCATCGAGCTGCTTGTTGTTGGTAGTTCTGCATGCGGAGCAGGGCTCGATCGCGGTCTTCTTCTATTAGGTCTAGGCGATCTCTGATCATTTCTTCGTTGAGCTTTGGTTCTTGTGTTAACATTGTTCGTCGGAGGCTGGGTATACCGACCTCGGCTGGAGCCAGTGCTTCTATTCCGTGTGATAGCGAAAAAGGCGTTTTTTTGGTAGATCGTCGTGGGGTAGTTCGGTGTGACCATAGTACTCCATCTAGCTCGTCGGCCCATAGTCCTTTCTTCTGCTCGAGTCGCTTTTTTAAACCATCGATAATGGTTTTGTTTGTTGCCTAGGCCTGGCCGTTGCCTTGCGGGTATCTGGGCGTGGATTTGCTTAGTCGGATTTTCCATTTCGCGCAAAACCTCTAAAAGACAGCGAATGTGAATTGGGATCCGTTTTCTGTCACGATTTCGTACGGCAATCCATGCCAACATATGATGTTCTTCCACACGAATTTTTGCACATCGGTGGCATGGACTTTTGCGTACGAATCTGCTTCTACCCATTTGGTTAAGTAATCAGTTATGATTAATACGAATCGTTTTTGGCGGGATCGGGGGAGTGGTCCTATCAGGTCCATCACCCATCTCATGAAGGGGTACGGGGATGTGATGGTAGTTAGTAGCTCGGTGGGAACATGGATCATTAGCGCATGTCGCTGACAAGGCTCACATCGAGCTACGAAATTTATGCAGCCGGTTTCCATGAATGGCCAGAAGTGGCCGTGATTCTTGATCCGTAAAGCTAGGGATTGGCCTCCGGAGTGGTTGCCACCTGCTCCTTCGTGGGTCTCTTTCATGACGTCTTGGCTTTCCTCGCAGCTGAGGCATCCAAGTAGGGCGCCATAAGTATTAACACGCGGGAGAGATTGCCATCGCGTTGGGTGTAGTGGGCGCTTTTAACTTTAAGGCACCGAGCTGCCCATCGGTCAGGGGGGACGATTCCGTCGCTGACGTAGAGTAGAATTTTGGTTCTCCAGTCCTCGGGGTCGGTTGTATTGGCTGTGTTGTCTTCTAGGGCGGGCTCGTCTTCTACCTCTACCTGGTCGGTTGTTTCGTTGTCGCTCTCCTGGTTATTTTGTAGATCGTTGATAAAGCATATTCCTTTAGGTAGATCGATGCTTGGCATGTCGATGCTTTCAACTGGTATTATGCGGCGCCGATCTGGTTCCGAGGTAGATGCAAGTGCCGCCAGTGCGTCCGCCGATGCGTTATCGCTTCTCGGAATTTTGGTGAGTGTGAAAGAGTTGAAATCCTCTGCAAGTTTCTTGACGACCTGGAGGTAGGCTTCCATTCTCTCGTTCTTGGTCTCGTAGTCGCCGCTATATTGATTCGTCACGAGTTGAGAGTCGCAGAATGCTTCTATCATTTTCACCCAGATTCCTCTGGCTAGTCTCAGTCCGGCGATCAACGCCTCGTACTCTGCCTCGTTGTTTGAGGCTTGAAAATTTAGGCGGAAAGATTGCTCTAGGACTTCTTCCGTGGGAGATTGTAGCATGATTCCCACGCCCGACCCACGTTGTGATGATGAACCGTCGACGTAAAGCAGCCATTTTCCCTCTTTTGTAACGTGGTCGTCGCTAGCCAGTTCGGGGGGGAGCTCGATGATGAAGTCGGCTAGGACTTGTGACTTGGCGCTGGTCCGGTTTTGATATTCTATGTCGTACTCGCTTAGTTCGACTGCCCATTTTTCCATTCGTCCCGATTGGCTTGGGCTATGTAGGATGGTTCTGAGTGGCTGGTTGGTTTGAACGATGATAGAATGAGACTGAAAGTAGGGTCGTATCTTTCTGGCCGAGATGATGACTGCGAGCGCGAGCTTTTCTAAGGTCGGGTATCGCGTTTCCGCGTCATCCAGCGTCTTGCTGATGTAGAAGATCGGCTTATGTTCTCCGCGATCTTCCTTTACCAGCACACCGCTCACCGCCGAGTTGGAAATCGATATGTAGAGATACAAGGTCTCGCCCTCTTCAGGCTTTGCTAAGATCGGTGGTGTCGTAAGGTAGATCTTTAGTAGTTGGAAGGCTTCTTCGCATTTATCATCCCATTCGAAACGTTTGTTCCCTCGTAGGAGTTGGTAAAACGGAAGACATCTGTCGGTGGATTTGGAGATGAATCGATTCAGGGAAGCAATTCGGCCAGTTAATCGCTGTACCTCTCGCGTGTTTCGTGGCGAAGGTAGATCGATGATCGCCGTTATCTGTTTGGCGTTGGCCTCAATTCCTCGTTGGGTGACGATGTATCCTAAGAATTCGCTCGAAGTTACGCCGAATGTGCATTTTGACGGGTTCAGCTTCATCTGGTACTGATTCAGGGTGTCGAAACAAGTTTGGAGATGGCCGATGTGATCGGCAGCGGTTAGTGATTTGACGAGCATATCGTCTATGTAGACCTCCATTGTCTTCTCGAGTTGTTCGGCGAACATACGATTGACCAGTCGCTGGTAGGCTGCTCCTGCGTTTTTTAAGCCGAAGGACATGACTTTGTACCAGTAGGTGCCGCGGTCGGTTATGAATGCCGGTTTTTTTGGTCATCGGGGTGGTGCATCATTATCTGATTGTAGCCGGAGAAAGCATCCATGAAGGACAGTAATTCATTGCCGGTGCTCGCCTCCACCAAACGATCGATGTGTGGTAGAGGGAAGCTATCTTTTGGGCAGGCTTTGTTGAGATCGGTGAAGTCGACGCAAATTCTCCACTTCCCACTCTTCTTTTTGACGACCATCGGGTTGGCCTGCCATTCGGGATATTGTACTTCGGTGATGGATCCTGCTGCTGATAGTCATTCGACCTCGTCATGGACGGCCTTGGCTTTTTTTGGGCCTAGCTTTCGTCGCTTCTGTCTGATCGGTTTGAAAGTTGGATCGGCATTGAGCTCGTGGCGAGTAATTACTGGATCTATTCCGACCATATCGCTTACCTACCATGCGAAAGTTGATGCATTTCGGCGTAGGAGACATATCAGTTCGAATTTAATGTCGTCTTTGAGCTCGGCTCCGATGCCAATGCATCGCTATGGGTCGCCTTCATCTATGTTGACTTGGAGGGTGGGCTCGCGCTTCGGCATATCTTGGGGCGGGAGTTCGGCATGGATCCTGGGTTCGATCATTAAACACGTTTCAGGTCGTTTGGATGCCGAATTTTGCAGCTTATGTTCGGCGATAAAGCATGTTCGAGACATTTCCTGATTTCCTCGGATCGTTTTAACTCCGTGAGGGGTGGGGAACTTGATGCACTGATGGTAGGTGGATGGGATGGCCTTCATCGCATGTATCCATGGCGTACCCAGTATCGCGTTGTAGATTGTCGGTTTATCGACGACGACAAATTTGACAAGCTTTGTACTTTTCCCGACATACACCGGTAGTCTAATCGTCCCGATCGTCATGGTCGTATCCCCACTGAATCCTGTGAGTGGTTTGACGGATGGCTTGAGATGATTGTCGGTGATCTCCATTTTATCTAGGGTTCCTTTGATGATTAGATCCACCGAGCTGCCGGTGTCTATTAATATTCGCGAGATCTCGCAGTCGCCGATTCTGAGCTCAATAACGAGAGGGTCGTTGTGTGGTTGATCTATGCCTGCGGTGTCATCCTCGGTGAAGGTTACTGTTTCACCGATAGGCTTATCGGTGATCTGATCTGACCATCTTTGAGCGGGCATCACTTTCCTGCCGTACTTTTTGATCGATCGAATCGAGTCATTGCACGTCATGAGGCCTCCCATGATCATGTTGACCCGTCTTCGGATTGTTGGAGGCGTTCCCTGCTTGTCATGGAAGTCGTGGTCTCGTTTCGGCTGCTCATCATCCGTCCTTCACGTGATCGGTGGTGGGGGAAGATCTTTGTTTAGATTCGGCTTGGGCCAGTTATTGTCGGATCGGTGAGTGTCTTTTGATCGTTGTTCGTCGATTTGTATCGAGGTCTGACTTTGATTATCGATTTCTCCTCTTCGGAATTTCTCGAGGAGATATCCTTGTAGTTGGTGACATTGAGAAGTGGGGTGTCCGTATCGCTTGTGGTATTCACAGAATGGGCGCTGGCTTTCTTTGTTACGTATCCACTTGTTTGATTGCTGGGGTTGCGCTTCGCCGACGTAGCTCACGTTTGCCTTCCTACCCCTGTCGTTGCCGTTATTGGTGGCGCGATAACCCTGGTTGAGGTGTTGTCGTGGTTCACAGTATTCCTCCCTTGGTTTATCCTTTGTCGGTCGATCCAGATTAGATGGGTATTTCCTGGCCATCGCTTCTTTCTCCTATTCGTCTTCGATGTATAGTATGGTTCGGTGTAGCGCATCTTCTAGGGTCGGCGGTTTATCGAACTTGAGGCTATCTCGGAATTTCATGTTATGTCGGAGGGCTCCCCACAGGACTGGTATTGCAGCATCGTCGGGCACCGAGACTCGAGATGCCACTGAATTGAATCGGTTCATGAACACTCAGAGAGATTCATTTTCCCCTTGAGTGATTGTATAGAGGTCGGCACATGAGGTCGGATGCTGGAGAAACATATGATAGCGTTTGAGGAAAGCGGTGCTCATCGTACGGTAGCTGTCTATGGAATTTGCATCGAGTTTGGAAAACCACACTAGGGCGTCTCCGGCAAGAGTCTCCACGAAGAGCTGGCAAAAACCGGCGTCCCGTTCCTCGGCGGAATATCGAGCTCGGCCCATCGCGATTTGAAATGCCGTTAGATGCTGGCTGGGATCGGTGTTTCCTAAATAGATCGGAAAATTAATTTTTCCTGGGTTGCGTAGTGGGGAGTCGGCTATCTGAGTAGTAAACGGTGTGTTCTGCGTCTTCTATAGCATGCGATCGATCTCGGGAGCCGAACTGGTTGCCCGATGTACCAGAGATGTCATGGCTTGCAATTTGGCGTTCATTTCTTCCATCTCTTGGTTTCGTTCAGGGTTCGGGGCTCGAGGAGGGGGAGTTGATGTTTCGAAACTCGGCATACGTGTTCGGTTTTCGGTGTATGTCGGGTTTCGAAGTAGGTTGTTCGGCGGGGAGGGCTGATCGTCGAATAGGTTACAGCGGGTGCGATGGTGTTCAGGGGTTTGGGCTTCTTGGGAGTTGAGGTCGTTGACTTGATCTTGGCATGCTGCTTGCACTGCGGTAATTTGGTCAAATCGTTCGCTCGTTATTTATAACTTATATCTTTATCGTATCAGGGCTCGGAGAATTTTGTTTAGGTTAAAGTCTTAGGTCGGCGTATATTACTATCAAGTGAGGTCGGTTTGAATTGAGATGATTACAATGATGTCTCCTTTAAACGAGTGGTAATATTGGTTCTCTCTCTTTAGATTCCTCTCTCCTTTACAAATGATGGTACTCTTCTATTTATACTAAATTTAGAGTGGTGGTTTAGGCCCCCCTGAAACCCTAATTTGTACGGTCGGTCAGGACGAACTCGTTGGTCGGGCAGGACGATTGATGGTGGGTCAGGACAGATCTCCTGGTTAGGTAGAGTGTACTGACCGGTCTTGGTGGCAGTCCACCTAATCCTCCTCGTACGGCCGACCTGGGTGGGCTCTGTTTGTTTGGTGGGCTGGCTGTTTAATGGGCCGATTACTCAGATGGGCCGATCTTGATTTGATTGTGGGCTTTTAAGGAAAATGGGGGGGTCGCGAGACCCACCTCCAACATTGGAGCAACTTCTTGCCCTTTGGGAGAGATCACTTCCTCCTCCCATTAGGAGATAACTACTTTCCCCCTCTATAAGAGGTACGTTTTCTTCGCTTTTAAAGCCGAAAAAACATTTATAATTTTTAACAGTATAGTTATCTTGTGCAGCGGTCTCTACTAGATCAGAAGATGCAACGGATCTCGTTTCGACGAGCTTCTGAGGTGTGGATTGTCTTTCAAACTTACAATCTGAAGTGACTATCTTTCAATTTTCCTACTTTGTTGCGATCTTGTTGGATTCGCAGTCGCTTCTATCGACACATTCGAGCTTTGGTTCTAATTCGCTGTCAAGCTTCAATGAAGATTTATGTGCTTTAATTTATATGGTTTTTATGTTTTGTAGTAGTGATCAAAGTGGATGGATGACGATGGATAATTCCCTCTTTTTGTTGTAATTTGGAAGATTAAGTTGATGAAATCAAGGGTTGAAAAAAAAAAAAAAACTATGGTCCGATTTTGTAATCCTTTATCAGATGTTTTGGAAGCAGATTGTCTCCAAGTGCTGCAGAGAAGACGAGAAAGCGAAAGAAGAGCAAAAAGCGCGTTGATCGTCTTGATGCTACTTCTGCATCTTTTCCAAACTCGAGATCATGGAAGATCGCAGATACTCGTAATTGCTGATGGTAAGTAGAGAGGCCACACTTATTTTAGTCCAAGAATCCAAAATGCTGGACCACATTGGGAGATTTACGGACCAAATCCAACATAAATTTTCTAAGGACAATGATGAAATAAATGTTGATTATGATGCTAAATCCTAAATCTCTGAAGTATAGTGAGGATAAAAAATTAAGACCCTAGCTAAAGAAGATACTCTAGTGGCTTATAGGACACGGAATGTTAATGTTATGAGAAATCAAGCAAGAGGCCCGAAGAAGAAACCCTCTTTGAACATTGAGGAGAACTAAATTTCTTGATTTTAATCAACTATCTTTGTGATACTAATTTTATTGTTAGTCAACTATTTATTGATTTTAGTCAACTATCTTCGTGATATAATTCACCAAAAACAAAAAAGAAAAAGTATTTTCGTGGTACTTGTCATTATTGTGCAATTTTAATCCAATTGGCATACCTATTTTTGTTTAGTCATGTACCTAATTTAAGATCTACTATTTCAAAAGTTGGACTATTTTCTACTAAAATGGGAAATGTTGGTCGTTATCTAGGCACCTTTTTTTAGCTCTACTTATTTTGGTAAATTCAATTCAAGGTCTAGAATTAGATCAAGTTTAAGCATGTTTTCTTCTCTAACATTTTTTTTGGTTCTTCTATAAATTACTCTGTTTTAAGTCAAATTAAAACCAATCACAAATACAAAAAAAACAAGTCGAATCAAATGGAGTTCTCTCTTAAACCTTCAACTCTAAAGGTAATGTTATTATGAACAATGACATGCTAACTTATTTTGCAAGTGAGACTAATTTGAGAGAGAATTCAAAATATGATTTTGTTTTTCTTTTCAACAGATGATCCGGACAAGTTTGTGTATATTAGTAGTTTTGGCAATAAGTACTTTTCAGATGATGGAATCTCGAGGCAGCCAGGAACAGGCGAAAATTCAATATACGGCGATCAATTGTCGAAAACATAGCGCGGTTTTAACAGAATTTGGAGCTGTGGGTGATGGAAAAACATCAAACACAAAAGCGTTTAAAGAAGCCATAACCAAGCTTGCTCCTAAGGCAGCCGACGGTGGAGTCCAACTCATTGTTCCACCAGGAAAATGGCTTACCGGAAGTTTTAACCTCACCAGTCATTTTACTTTATTCATTCAAAAAGGTGCAACTATCCTTGCTTCTCAGGTATGAATATGATTTTCATTCTTAAAAAAAAAAGTTTGATTTCAATTTACATAAATATTTTGTGTAAGAAATTATTCATTTCTATGATTTTCTTGAAGGATGAATCTGAATATCCCGTGGTTGCACCTTTGCCATCGTATGGACAAGGAAGAGATGCAGCAGGACCAACATTTGCTAGTTTGATCTCTGGCACAAACCTAACTGATGTTGTTATCACCGGTAAGGATATCAAAACAAATATATACAATGGTATATCAAAACTATATAATATATAAATCCATAACGATTTGACCATAGATTGAGGGTTTCTAAGATTCAGTTTCAATTGTGTGCAAACAATTCATTGACTACTATAAACTTGTTTACTCTTAAATTAGTCGGACGCTTTGACGAAAACCGTATGATCTATATATACATCAATGTTTCAAGATCTTGAATAATGTATTTTAGATTTAAAGACTAGAAATGATTAAATTTTTTTGGTTAGGTAACAACGGAACGATCAATGGGCAAGGGAAATACTGGTGGGTGAAGTATCGGAGTGGTGGATTTAAGAACATCACGAGACCTTACACATTAGAAATCATGTTCTCTCAAAACGTTCAGATCTCGAATATCACGATCATCGATTCACCTGCATGGAATATTCATCCCGCGTATTGCAGTAACGTCATCGTTAAAGGCGTCACCATTCTTGCTCCTATCGATTCTCCTAATACCGATGGAATCAACCCTGGTACGTCCATATCAACAAGTCGTTCTTTTTTCATAATCGTTTTTGATCTGATGCGATCTTCAACATTAGCTATTGAAACTCCAAAATCTACATCGCACTAATAGGATGTGGTAATATTAGCTATAGATCATATATTTAACAATCTCATTGTTTATTTACACATTTACGTTTGTGTTTCCATATTATCATAGTAACATTTCTATGCATCACCAAATGGATGGTGTCCTAGTAATAGTACGTGTTGTTTTTTTTTTGTGGCCCGGGTCCTAGTTTTTTGTGTGGTCCGGGTACAAATCTTCTTTGGAACTGCAGGTTATAAATCGGAATATCTAAATGCTAATTCAGGGTATTGTATGAAATTATGGGCCGGAGGTCCGAAACTCAAAAAAACTCAAAATTACGTGACATTGCATTGTATATGTGACGTGGCATTATTTTTCCTTTGTTTTCACACTCTTGTTTTCCTTGTTGATTAGATTCATGCACCAACACATTGATAGAGGACTGTTACGTAGTCTCCGGCGACGACTGCATCGCCGTCAAGAGCGGTTGGGATCAGTTCGGTATCAAAGTCGGAATGCCAACTCAGCAACTCTCGATCCGACGGCTCACATGCATCTCTCCCGACAGCGCCGGGATAGCACTGGGAAGCGAAATGTCCGGTGGGATCAAAGACGTTAGAATCGAAGACATCACGTTGCTCCAGACACAATCCGCTATCAGAATCAAAACCGCGGTTGGTCGTGGAGGTTACGTTAAGGACATCTTTGCCCGGAGGTTTACAATGAAGACGATGAAATACGTTTTCTGGATGAGCGGTGCTTATAACCAACACCCCGTCTCCGGGTTTGATCCCAAGGCTATGCCCGAGATCACGAACATTAACTACCGTGACATGACCGCGGATAACGTTACGCAGCCCGCGCGGCTCAACGGGCTCAAGAACGATCCTTTCACGAAGATATGCATGTCGAATATAAACATTGCTTTGGCTGCTGAGCCGAAGAAGTTGCTTTGGAACTGTACGGACATCTCCGGAGTTACGAGCAAGGTGACGCCAAAACCGTGTAGTTTGTTGCCGGAGAAAGGAGCTCCGGTGGACTGTGCTTTTCCGGTTGATAAGATTCCTATTGAATCTGTAGTCCTGAACAAATGCTCTGCTTAGAGATTGCTGCCGAGAAATTATATGAATAATTTCATCATTTATATATATATATATATATATATATATATACGTACCTTTTTTTGTAAGGAAAAGAAGTGTATGTTAATTTCCTTAGATAAAATGGCCCAGCCGTTATTAATTGTATTGTATACACAGCTGAGGTGTCCATGCAATGGTTTTAATATACGTATACGTAATTATAAAAGTACCTTTGTGGAATGAATCAAATTCTGTAATTAAAATAATACATGATTATAAACATATGTACAAATGTGTCTAAACAATGAGAAGAGTTGATCGTCTAGTGATACATCTTCTAATTAGTGTCACCGATCCGTGCTTGTCTAGGAATCGAATGCTTACGTGAAAGATGAAAATGTGCTCTAAGAATCACTAGACTCTAAGCATTAATGGAAAATAAAAAATGATATGTTTTTTTTAGGTTAATTTTTGAGGAGTATTGGGCCAAATCCATACATCTCTCCGTCGTGATCTAAAAGATGTAACATAATTTGTTTTGATGAGAATCAAAGGTATGGGCGGGTTTTCACAGTCACAAGTTAAGGTGATCATTTTCCAACATTCTAACCTCGTCGGTAATGTGCTATTTCGAGGTATACAGTTTTGGATTCGTTGTCGTTCTATCATGAAGATTACACTGCTTTATTCTCTTTTGCTTTCAAATTTTATTGTATTTTCCTAAGAGTTCTAATAACTCTTTTCATTCGATTTAATCTAAAAGTTTAAAATTAATGAAATCAAGACTTGCAAACAAAACAAATCATTGGATCAAGTGCATATAAATCTAAGATAAAATAAAATCAATACTTAAATAATGATTAAAAGCATACAGTAATTACTCATTCTTTTTCGGTTTATAGGTCGTCTAAGGTTGTTTCACATAAATTAAGAAAACATATTAAAATTTCTATTATACCCATTATTAATACACTACATAATTTTCTCTCTCATATACATCTACCTTATAAAGAGAGAATGAGTGCTCTCCAGGGTTGACACCTTAGCATCCCCTATTGGTCAATTTTTTATTTTTATTTTTCTTTAAATTAATTACATATTAAAAATTAATTGGTAATTAATAAATTGATATATACATTTTATATATTATTTAATGTTATGAGATATTATTCCTAACATGTATTTTCAATATGTTGGCTCGCCTTATTATTGAATCATCAATTTCAAGTTGGATCGACAAAATCAATGATAATGCAGAGCATCATGAAACCGAAGGAAATCATGAGATTCTTATCAACTACATCCATAATGGAAAGATATGGAATCAAAATAAAATTCCACAACAACGTTCCGCCAGTCACGGCGTGGTTAATGGAGCAGCCGATGAAAACGCCGTCGATCAATTCAGTGACCTGAACGGCGAGGATTGATCGCGGACGTGGTCGGATTTTGCGTCGGCGAAAAAGAAATTCACGCCGGCGCCATTGCAGAGCCGGCGAGAGGAGAGAAGTGAGAGAGGGTGACAGAGAGAGAGTGTTTGAAGTGAGAGAGAAGCGCGTGTGTGGGGAGGTGACCAAGTGATATCATGGTTTTTACCCTATTTACGCCATGATATAAGTCCTTTTATAGAGTCTTTCTGCTATTTCTTAGTATTTTAGAGTCTTTTACAGGTTATAGCACGTTTGGAGCATTATTGGAATTATTGGAGCTTTCTGGAGCAGTTTTGAGCAAAAGCTGAAGTCGTGTTGCTGAGTACCTGATTTCACGACAAGCATCGATCGATACCCCCTGGTATCGATCGATACTCATCGAGGCTGACACGACATGCGACTTTAATGAAGAGTTTAAGAATTGCAAATTGGTCCAGAAGTCTTCAATAATTACAAGAATACCCCAACTCGTGATTTAGGTTATTTATAGGGATTTTACAGCCACTTTGTAGGCATGCTTTATTTTCTAAGCTTTTATTTTACTTTGGTTTGAGAGAGACAAGTCTGAATCTCCCTTCGTCCGAGATCAGATCTCAAAACCTCTTGTTACTCTTTCTATTTTATTGATGATTTATTCAGTTATGTTGATTGTTTCATTCTCTATGTCTGAGTAAATCCACTTTAGGTTTAGGATTTTCTCATAAAGGATTTCTTTGAATGCTAGGTTGATTATCTGTTTAGGATTCACCATCTGAATTAGTTCTTCCCTTAGGTTGTGTTCAAAGCTAATTCTAGGTTGACGAATCTGGAAATTAGATCTTAGGATAATTAATTAGGCACGAGAGTACGATTAATTACCTGATAGAATCTATGGTGAGCAAATTGATTATTCGCAAAGAGATTTGGTTTAATTGATTTGTGAACATATCAAACTTGAACTTTAAAGCTTATTTAGACTTTAGGATTCGCAAAGAGATTTGGAATTCCTAGGATTTAGATTTAGATAGTTTTCGCAACGAGAGTTGGTTAGCTATATTTTAGTGATTTGAGTTCAAGAACCGTGCGTAATCTGAATCCTGTTAGTTAATTTAGCTGCATTCATTGATTTCCTGAGAAAAACCCTGGGCCTATATTTTCCTCCATTGATTTAAAACACTTTTAATTTCGTACCTGTTTTCGTTTACATCTTTTGATTTAGCGTATTTTGGATCTATATAATCTATTGTGTGTCTCTTTGAGTCTTTGTGGTTCGACCCCTAGCTATACTACGATTACTGCTTTAGTATCTGTTAGGGTATTAATTTGAGCATATCAAATTTGGCGCCGTTGCCGGGGACTCAATTCTCCATTAGATTTTAGCTAAGAAATTTGTCTAAATCGCCCGAGTATCGATCAATACCCTTCAGTATCGGTCGATACCCGTCGTCAATTTCAGTTACTTACGTTGTTGACTTTTGATTTCAGGTGCATGCATAATCTTGAAACCAGAAGCAAAAAGAGCACTTCGCTAGTTGATCTATCACTGGAACAGCTAGCACTCGTGGAACGCACAAACAGGAAAGCAAAGAAATCAGCTAAGATGAACAACAATCAAGTGGGGTTGGTTCGTGATGCAGTTGGTGCTTACAGAGACCAAGAGGGTCGGTTGTGCAATGAGCAAGGACAACGTCTAGATGGAGAGGGGATCGTCATTCCACCTGATCATGTTGTCGCTGAGAATGTCGCTGGGAACGCGAGGAGTGCTGTGGTTAATCGTGGAAGAACGATTGGTGAGTACAACAGGCCGGATCAATTTTTCGCCAATCAGTCAGCAATTCATCCTCCTGCGTTTGAGAGGAATGACTTTGAGCTGAAGCCTGCTTACTTTGCTCTTGTGGGACAGCACCTCTTTCATGGTCTTCCTCATGAACATCCGATGGACCATGTGGAGAAGTTCGAGGACTTGGTCACTAGCATCAAGACCATGTGTTCTTCCAGTGTCGAATTTCATCGTGGTTCTAAGAGGGAAAACACAGTGAGATCCGACGGCGGCAGCGGCGTTATCGTCGAAGCTGCGTTAGCGGCTGCCGAAGTCAGGCCCGTCTCTAAATTTTTGTAAGCCTTAGGCCAAACTTTTTTTTTGGGCTTTTATGGTATATAAAATTTTATTTTTTACCCTAAATATATATATATTTTTCTTAATTTTTGGGCCTTTTTCATATATATATATATATATTTATTTATTTTCCATAGTTTTGGGTTTTTTTCATTTAAAAAAATAATAATAATAATGGGCCTAGGGCCTACACCCCTCTCGTCTGGGGTAGAACCGGACCTGGCCGGAGTGAAGGCAAGTGTCGGAAGCGAGAATAATTTACAGTGGGCATTGAGAGAAAGCATGAAAGGACATAGTGCAATTAGCGGTTTAAGAGAAGCAAAGATGATTTTACGCTGGGATCTACGACGTTTTCAATGGTTCATAGTGAAGACATAATATTGTATGAAAACGTTAGAAATGTACTTTGATTACCTTAAATCAAGTGTACAACCAAAAATATTTAATTTATAACAAGGTAATACTAATTATAAGTTAAAATCCCAAAAGTACAACTATGTGCATGCTAGTACAACTGGATTACTAGCGACAACTATGTGAAAAAATCATGAATTTTTTATTAATATAATTATCATGTGTCTAGAATTGCGGTAGCATGTGTTAAATGACGGCGCCATGTGTCCATTTTGACTGCGTCACGTGTTTTTAATGTTTTTTTTGTTTTTGGAATTTTTTTGGAATTTTTTTTTAATCTTATTTTTTTCAACCCAACTTTTTTTTTTAATCGGATATATGTAATACTTGGTATTACTAGGTATAAATATGAACAAAATTATAAGAAAGTCAAAAATCCGTAATATTTGGTATTACCAGGTACAAATATGAACAAAATTATAACAAGTCGGATATCCGTAATACTTGGTATTATCATGTACAAATATGAAAAAAATTATAACAAGTCGGATATCCGTAATACTTGGTATTACTAGGTAAAAATATGAACAAAATTATAACAAGTCTGATATCCGTAATACTTGGTATTACCAGATAAAAATATGAACAAAATTATAACAAGTCGGATATCCGTAATACTTGGTATTACCATGTACAAATATGAACAAAATTATAACAAGTCGGATATCCGTAATACTTGGTATTACTAGGTATAGATATGAACAAAATTATAACAAGTCGGATATACGTAATACTTGGTATTACCAGGTATAGATATGAACAAAATTATAACAAGTCGGATATACGTAATACTTGGTATTACCATGTATAAATATGAACAAAATTATAACAAGTTGGATATCCGTAATACTTGGTATTACCAGTTAAAAATGAATAAATACTAGAAATGTTAAAATAAAACTTTTAAGAATATTGCTTCAGTCACTTTCCCATTTCCGGACAACGCTCTCTTTAGCAGAGACATTACTAAAACCTTCCTTCTTCCACATCTCCTATGAGTTATCACCATTCATTTTAGAAGCTTTTCTTCCCATGAGTGTGGAGCTTAGTGAAGTCAAACATTTTCGAGTACATCACTATCGCCAAGCTCTGCATACATATAAATAGCCGAACTCACCACAAACAAGTCTTTCACATACTCATCCCTCAATTTAAGCATCAAACCATAGAAAACGTTAGCTTTCTTAATGCTTCTCGAAGTCGACACCACGGGGAAAACATTGACAAAGTTAATCGGGTTCGGTTTGATCTCCATTCTCATCATTATCACGAATTGCCTACACGCTTCTGCGTTTCTCTCTGTTTTCACATACCAAAAAATCAATGTATTCCACGCCACAACGTTCTTCCTACGCATATTATCGAAAACTTTACGCACCCCATCGTATTCAGTAGAATCCAATTCACTTCCAGGAGCGTTGTAGCACTAAACGTACAAATTCATCAGAGAATTATGCACAATCCTGCTTGAGTTCTATAAAAACAAATTAAATGGCAATGCACGGCCTTACCAGCTTCCAAGTTCTTGGTCTCAGCACACGCCTTGAGTGTGGAAGAGTAAGTGTAAGGGTCACATTTGGTTAAATGTGTCGTCTTCTTCATCCGGGAATAGAAAAGGAAACCCTCATGAGGCAGATTATTGCAGATAAAGCCGATGATGATGGTGTTCCACTGAACAGTGGTTGGTTTGAGAATTGCGTCGAACAGTTGGTGTGCGAGTTGTGGGTTTCCATCTTGACAGATTCTGCTGAAGGCGGGAACGAATGGAAGGCGTTTGGGGGAGTGAGGTTTGGTGGTGAAAAGGTAGAAGAACGACAGTGGTGGTGGCGGTGGAAGAGGTAGAGCTGATCCGGCCATCGTGAAGGAGATGACGATAAATCCATAAGAAAAAGAAAGATAAAGAGATAAAGAGTGGTAATTTTGGTTCATAAAATTTATTTAATAAATAATTAAAAGGGCCCACAATTCAAATAATGTTGGAGAAAAAAAACAAAAAAATAAAGTTACAATATTTTAGTTGTTGTTTTGATGAATTGGATCCAATTTTGGTGGGTGGGCGTAGATATATGTGGTTAGATCTAGTAAATATGAGAATTCATTAAGGCTAAGAAGATAATTGACCACCTTTTTGATTTAAAAATAAATCTTATAAAAAATAATTTTTATAACGAGAACATATGTGAATAATGGTCCTCTCAAAAGGGCATCTCAACATTTCCCCCAGTTCAAACGCCTGATGAAAACGTCATCATTTAAGACATATATGTATGTCAACGTACTCTTACAACTATATTGGTTCTTATTCTAGCTCTCTTTAATTCGCTTCCTAGATATTGTTTTTATTATGAATTATTTATTGTAAAACACATAATTTGCAAGATGAGATGATGGACTTAATGGAAATGAGTTCTGAAATTGAAGACACACTGTGTAGGAGCTACAATGGAACCATTGCTGGAAAACCACAATTTTTTCAAAACTTATTTCCATATGTCACTTTTTTTGGGTATTTTTAATAAACAATTATTTTTAAATCAAAATTGAAGGAAAACTTCAAAACCCCAAAACAAAAACAGAAAATTACAGATCCAACCAATTGGATCCGACGAAAAACCCACACAGACCCAACAATCCGATCCAAACCCAAATTCAGTTAATTAAAATTTGAAAAAAAAAACCATAAAATCTCTCCCACTTCCCCATGCTTCGCGAACCCATCGGTTGAAGAACCCATTCCGACCACGAAATCTGACAAGAGCGAAGCCGAGAACTCCAAAGCTCAACTCCGGTTCCCTCGCCGTTCTGGACTTCGATTTCGTTTGCAGATTTCCAGATTTCGTCTGCAGATTTCCAGATTTCGTCTCTTGCCAATAAATCCGAGCCCTCCCTCAGACCCACGCGATTCTTCATATCTTTCATTCTCAACATGTAACGGAATCAAATGGTAGTTCCAATGTCTTAGTTTTTAATTTTCGATGAGCGCCATTATGCCTAACTTCACTCCTTTCGGTTTTGATATGAAATTGTTCTCGAATTAGTTTGGATTATTCACAAATGGTATGTGGATGTGTTGTCTAACTTATATCTAGTTTTGGTTATTTTAGGAATTACCTAGAAGCAATTATAGAAGGAGAAGCAATGGATTGTCATGAAACCAATCCGAAAGTGACGGTTAATGAAGGAGAAGAAGAAGAAGTTACTAAAGAGCAATTAGTTGAAGAAAACGTGGATGGAAGGAGAGTAGAGGAATAAAACGTGGATGAAAGGGAAGAAACAGTTGCTGACGACGAAGAAAACGTTGCTGAAAACGTTGCTGAAAACGTAGAAGAAAACGTTGCTGAAAACGTTGAAGAAAACATTGCTATCGCAGGGGAAGATAATGTTGTGAAGGAAGAAGAGGAAAAAGAGGTAACTGGAACATCTTAGGTTTGAAATTGTGATGTAGGGACATCTCTGGCTAACTGGAACATCTTAGGTTTGAAACTGTGATGTAGGGACAAATGTGTCTAACTGGAACATCTTAGGTTTGAAAATGTGATGTTAGGACAACTCTGGCTAACTGGAACATCGAAACTGTGATGTAGGGACAGCTCTGGCTAACTGGAACATCTTAGTTCAACAGTGATGTAGGGACAACTCTGGCTAACTGGAACATCTGAGTTCAACTGTGGATAAGTGATAGTAATAAGTGTTTTTTATTTTATTTGCAGGACTACGATAGTGATGCTGATGAAGATGATGATGATGAGAGCCAACCACTGCCGCCGGAGAAGATGTTTTTTGGTCCAAGCGAGTACAACAAGACTTGCAAGGTCAGAAGTAGGTGTAAGTTGAAATCGACGGTGGAGTACATTGAGGATGGTCTTGATGAAGAATTGGAATGGTTTCGAAATCATTCTCAATTTAAGCATCTGTTCCACATGCCTAAGGAGGCAAACCACATGCTTCAAGGCATGTGGATGCTTCTCCTTCGGACAGCATCTACGGAGAATGAGAGAGAGTGCTGGTTTATGGTGAACGGAGTGCCTATCAGGTACTCTTTGAGAAAGCACGCCCTCCTTACTGGATTGGACTGCCACGATTACCCCGACAACTATAAGGCGTTGGGGGATTTCGAGTTTGCTGAGCGGATGTTTGGTAAGGACCTGAAGGTAACAATCAAAGATGTGGAGGAGAAGCTTGAGGAACTTAAGAAGAAGACCGAAGGAGTGAAGAAGAAGACCTCAGCAGTGAGGAAGACCTTGGGAGACAGGTTGAAGCTTACTATCTTGTATTTCTTATGCAAGGTAGTGAAACCCAAGTCTAAGGTTGATGGTAACATAGATTCGTGGCTGCTGAGTGTTGTTGATGATGTCCACGCTTGTGAGACATTTCCTTGGGGTCGTTTTACATTCGACGAAACCATGAAAGAGATCCGACGCTTTGTGAAAAGTTTCAAAGGCGTCGTGAAACCAAAACAGCAAGCGGCGTTTGGTGGCTTTGTTCTTCCTCTTGAGGTTAATATTTAAGAGTAATCTATGATTTTAAATATTAGTTTAAAGATTTTAACACTGAGATAATATAACGATATGTGTAGATTATGGCATATGAGGTGATTTCAAATCTTGGACGAAGATTTCGGGAATCTGTACCCGCAGAGCAGGAATGTCCAAGGTGTTGTAAAAGTAAATTCTCAGAAAGTTTAATGAAAGGTCATCCTTTGGATGACATCAATGAAGCGGTCGGTCTCAGCAAGGTAAGAGTTTGTGAACATAGTTAGTTGGTAATATTTGTAATCTTTAAGAGTTTCATTTGATGTTCGAATTATTAATCTTTACAGGACATCTCTATCATCTTGGAACCAGATTCAGAGGAGAATGATCTGTTGGAGCAGATCATAGACGATGACTATGATGATGGGATATGTTTCATCGATCCCATCGTTGAAAGTTGGAGAGAGCGTCTAACTGTTGAGAAGAAGAAGATATTTTGGAGAGATCTCTTTGATTTGGACGTGGCTTCGCAGAGTGATGCAGTCCCTGAGACTGCGAGAATTGATGATGGCCTTGATAGAGTTTCTCAGGTACCTGGGCATGTACCTGCACAGTCTGGAGAAGCCTTGGAGAGGAAGCTGAGGAAATGGATGGAAAAAGCGATGGAGAAAGGGTTTGAGAAGATCAAGGAGAAGATAACAGAGAATGTTATGGACATGGAGAAAGCGATGGATGCGAGACTGAAAGGGCTTGAGAATTTTGTCTCAACACATCGAGAGAGTCGAGCTTATGAGTCTCCATCCTATCAGCCAACTCGACCAATCATTGAGGAGACAAGTGAGTTTGAGAATTTTGGCTCAACACCTCGAGAGAGTCGAGCTTATGAGACTCCATATGCAGGTGGTGTGGTTCTTTTCAGTGGAGTCCCTGACCCATCTCCACCAATCATCGAGGATATAAGTGAGTTATTTGGGTTTGCGGTTTTGGGTTTGGTGATTTCCTTGTTGTGTTTAACTTTGTGTATCTTTTTATGCAGCTGAGGTAGAGGCTCAGAAAGAGAAGAAAGAAAAAGGAAAGAAAGACAATAATAGGAAGGCGAAGGATCCCAGTGTCACTCCAATACCAACCGGAGTGAAGAGAAGAAGGGGAGAGTCTGACTATCTAAGGCCACCGTGGGTTGATGAGAAGAAACCTGAGAAGAAGCCTGAGAATAAGCCTGAGAAGAAGCCTGAGAAGAAGACTGGGAAGAAGACTGGGAAGAAGACTGGGAAGAAGTAAGGGTTTGTAGTAGTTTGGTTCTTTGTTGTTTAGCCTCTAGTACTTTGTAGTAGTTTGGTTATGAACTGGTTGGGCGGAAACACACTACTTATCGTTTTTATGTATTCAGTTTTTGGAACAACTGGTTTATATAGGTTCAACTGAATTGTGTTTTCTGGAACAACTAGTTTATATATGTTTAACTTAATTGTGTTTTTTGGAACAACTGGTTTATATAGGTTAAACTTAATTTAGTTCCTTCAGAACAACTTGTTTATATAAGTTCAACTTAATTAAGTTCATTCGGAACAACTGGTTTATATAGGTTCAACTTAATTATGTTTTTTGGAACAACTGGTTTATATAAGTTCAACTTAAACATAAAAAATAGAAACAAATAAATATAAACATAAGGTTTTCAAGTCTTATAAAGCCACATAAATATAAACATAAACATAAGATTCGTAATACAAAAGGACCTTCAGCCACATAAACTAAAATCACTTCCTTCTCCCCGAAAGTTTCTCCCTCAGCATATGGATCTCGTGGTCCTTCTTGGCTAAGCTTTCCTTGATCTCATCAATTTTTTGACGCATTTGGGCAACGGCCATACGCATCTCACAATGAAGTTTGAAAGCACTGTGAGACGAAGCTCTCTGCTCATCTAGTCGGAGCTCTACTCTTGTAAACTGCTCTTGGATTGCATGATCCCACCACTGAAAAAGGTGGTCTCCACCATAACAAAGGTCTCCACCACCACTCGCTGTGCAATGGTAGTATCTTCTTCCTTCATCACCCGGAGTTTTAGCCACGTCGACTCTCACTTGTTTACCGCACCAACACTTTGAAGGAATACCGAAATTAGCGTCCTCTCTTGCGTAGAGATCCTCGTAACTTTCTTCTGAGGAATCGGTCTCTCTTGCACTTATTAGCATTGTCACTATAACGGGGAAAACAACAATCATATACCCAGCAATCATATACCCAGAAATGCCATATACCCAGAAATTTCATATTATTTAACGAATCAGTCGAGCATATAATGAAATCCCAAATACCCAGAAATCGAAACCAACAATCATATACCCAACAATCATATACCCAGAAATCGCGAATTTGAGAATCAAAATCACGAAAACGAAACTCGCAATCGAGAATCGAGAATCACGAAATTGCGAAATGGAACTCGCAAAATCGAGAAATCGAAATACCATAAACTTACCTTTTTCGATTGTTGAACTCCACCTTCCAAATCGGGAAATTTCAGAACTTTCCCCCTTTTCTCAAACCCTAGAAATCGCTCGCCCTCCTCTCTCTCTCACTTTAAAAGGAAGAATCGGAAAATGGTGAGAAATGAGAGTGAGAGTAGAGTATGTCGACAAAAAGAAAAAGACAAAAAGGCGGTATATTGATTAAAAAAATTAAAAATTGAATCAATTGGGGAAAAGAATGAGGGAAGTTCCGAAAAAAATGGAGGGAAGTTCCGAAAAAATGTACATAGTTTTCCCTTAGATATACAGTTGTTCACCAAACATCATAGTTGTGCATTTGGCGATATTTGCATATTTTAAGTTGGACATTAATATATATGTTTATGTTGTAGTTGTCCACGTGACCTCCCATAGTTATGTACCATTTAGGAGGTTTTCATAAGACAATTTGCACGAAATTGAATTTTTCAACTCTTTTCCATCGTAATAGGTGAATATTAACAAAGTCTTCCTTATACTATAAGGAGTATTTGATGTGAGAACAAGCATATGTATTAGGAAAATGTTTAATTCGTTTTTTATTGATTATAAATCGTTTCTTAAGGTATTACGAATCATTTTACAACTTAATTTACCATTTTTAATATTAGTTGGATATTATATTAACAATTATGATTCTATAATTATTTTGTTCGTAGTTGTACTAGTTGAACCCGGTTGTACAAATCCGAGTACATACATGTTCTTATCTGTACTTAGTTTAACCTGGTTGTACAAATTCGAGAACTGCTGAACAGACATGTTCTTATTTGTACTTAGTTAAACCTGGTTGTACAAATCCGATGCCATATAGCAACATACATGTTTTTAGTAGTATTTAGTTAAACATGGTTGTCAAAATCCGAAAAATACAGCAACATACATGTTCTTAGTAGTACTTAGTAACAGACATATTCTTAGTTAAATTCGAGAATTACAAAGAAGAAAATATGTTTACTCATCAGGACTTTCAGGCTGCAACCACCTCTCCAAGTTAATGCCAGGGACAGACTTGTTTCTCCTCTTCCTGCTACCTTCTCCGGTAGATGGAAACCGCGTTTCCTGATTTCTTCTAGATCGTTTGGTGTATTGCGGCGGTAAGGCGAACAATTCTTCTATTTCAGTAGGAACCATCCAGTTAGAGTCATGCGGGACGACATAAATCGCTCTGTAATATGCCAACGCCCATGTATCAATCAAGTAATATTGAGAACAAAGATCATATATTTGGATATTCGCGGTTCTCCCATCCTTCCTCATGAGGTTTCTCGTTGCGGCTATTGCGTGGACACACGGATACTTGTATATATCAAAACATCTGCAAGAACAACTTTTCATTTTCAGGTCCACCAAATAACTCTTCCCATCGCGTCCAATAACGTTGTATTCAAGCTGGAAGCCGTTTAGCTCAGTCACCACTAATTTCGATGCAATTGCACATCGTGTGTGCAGCTCGTTCTCCATAAAAGGCACCACTCTCTTGTGGTCCGATGCAGCACCAGCTTCTTTCCTACGTTTGTTAAACCATTCAGAAATTTTTTCAAGAATCGCATCAATCATAGGTAATAGAGAGTACTTCCTTGCTTCCCTAAACACACTGTTCATTGACTCTGCGGAATTGCTGGTGTCTATGTTGTACTTGTCTCCTGGGAATTTGCACCTTGCCCATTTATCCAGCTCTATGCTCTTATCGAGATATTCGGCGACTTTAGGAAACCTACTCCTAAAATCAGCATACTCTCGGTTGGAATCACTCTCCGTATAAATATGAGCACAATCCCTGAATTTCATCGCGACATGATCCTTGTAATGTTTCTTCACCTTTCCTCTCACGTTTTGAGACAAATGCCAGATACAATGTCCATGATGTGCGCTCGGGTACACCTCAAAGACTGCCTTGATGATGCTTGCATGTCTGTCGCTTATAAAAACCATTCCAGGAACATCTGGTATAACTGTTTTCAGCATTTTGAAAAACCAAGTCCAGCTAGCATATTTCTCACTATCAATTACACCAAACGCAATGGGGGTAATGGTGATGATTGGGATCCTGAGCTGTTGCGAAAACCAACATACCACCATATACAGAATTAAGAAAAGTTGCATCTACAACTATCACTTTCCTCATAGCCCTAAACCCTTCAATGCTAGCTCCCAAAGCAATGAATAGGTACTTGAACCTTTTCTCTGCATCCAATTCCACAGCTGTTACTGATCCAGGATTCACCTTCTCTAACATGTACAGATAGGAATACAACATCTTGTAGCTTTTTTCAAGACTCCCTCGCACATTACTTACATGTTGTTTTTTCCCTCTCTAGGCCGTAGCGTAAGACAAATGCAAACTGAGTCTTCCTTGAACAATACTCATGAGATTTTTAGGACTCGAGGTGTCTAATAGACCTGGATAGTCTTCATCCAAAAGAGCTGCTACCATTCCTGGTGTGCCTTTCTGTTTACAACTGCTTGTGCTCGCAGCAGCCCGAGAGCAACTATGCATCTTTCTATGTACTCTGACACTGAAAAATTCTGATTTCTGAATTCTCGCAGCTCGTAAATACCATTTGCAACCTTGTAGAGCTTGACCACATCATAGCATAAGTCGCTCCGTATCCGACTTAACCGTACGAATCCCAAAACAGTTCAAATTTGCAGCTCTGTGAACCAGTTCTTGCACTGCCTCCTTTTAACAAAATTCTTGACCCTTTTCAAGACCTGTACCATCTTCCCATTCTTCAACATACTGATTATCTTCTACAGGAGGTGGCAGCTCAACATATTCATGCCTACCATCGAAACTGTCATCAACATGGTTATCCACTGGGCTATCCACAGCCTCAAAATCGTTATGTGAATCATTCTCACAACCTTCATTACCATCCATCGGCTCTTCATTGATATTTTCGTTATTTTGTTCTGATATTTCGCCAGCTCTGCAAATAGTAAGGATTCCACCATTATCTGCATCATCAACTCTCCCATTTGAAGCCAGCTCCCCATAATTCTTACCAAATGAACTTCCTCGCCCTGCTCTTGAAATTTGATCGACCCACAGATTTTTTTCCAAATCATCATTCGACAACTCCACATGCATAACATGTCGAAGTCCCTTTTCATCCGATGTCGTCAAATAAACAAAAACATCTTCGTCATCTACAATATATGACTCTCTCGCAGCATTAGATACGCTATAACTCAATTTCAGTTTCCTCGGGGTTTCATCTAACGCAATCTTCCTGCATATTTTCTCTACTAACATCGAATAAGTTATCTCTTCCATAGATGCGGTCTTAAACGATATAGCGTATACGGAATTTATTGAAACCCATTCATGCTCTTCTGTATAGTACCCTCCATAGTCAAAATGAATGTTTGTGTGCCTCTTCCTCATCGCCTCCTGGAAACAAGATAAAAAAAAACACAAATTACGAATTACAAAATTTGTCATAGTTATTCCATTTGTTCCAGTTGTCCTAATATCTCTCAGTTATATACCATTTGAACCAGTTGTCCTACTATCTCTCAGTTATACCATATGTTCCAGTTGTCATACGTCTGCAGATTTCCAGATTTGGGATCGATTCTAAATCGTGGCTTCCTCTAAATTTACCACAACTCAACAGCTAAATTCGATAAATAACCTATGAAAATAGCTATTCTTACCATTAAACATGATTACAAACCAAATGTTCTACCAAAACAACCAAATTCCTTTTCAAATCCCTAAATCTAACAAATCCCCAAATCCCCTATCCAAGAACTCACCAAACCCGATGAAGAAAGAAGAACAAACCGACGCCAACGAGAACGAAGAACTCGCCGGAGGTGACGGAGGACGTGGTTGAAGGAGCTCGGTTTGAGCAACAATGGCGTCTCGGGAGGAGGAGGGAATGTGAGAAACGGACTCGGGACGAGTCGCATGTTAATGGCGGACTCATTAATGGCATCTGTTTTTTTATTTTTTTCGTTTTTTTATTTTTTATTTTACAAATATCATTAAGGTTACAATTGGCATTATACATCTTTAATGGCATATAGATTAGTACATGGCATGAGAGAATTTTTTTTCAACAAAAGTGACATATGAGAATGGCGCTTAGCTACAATGTTCCTGATGGCATTGACGAAAATGACCTCATGGGAGGTAAGTTCTTGCTGTTTGTTTTGGAGAACTCTCCGTCTTTCACTCTTTTCTAGAAATTCACTTTCTGCTCTTTATATTGCTTGGGATCAGTATACAATTTTGCCATGTGTTTCCTCTTACACCTTTTACTGCTTTGTGCATTCATAGCTTGATGCTCCTGAAGCTGACATGGGAACCGAAATTGAAGCAGTCATAATGCTTTCCTATCTCCAACCCGATAAGGAACTAGAGCTTGATGACGAACTGAATTTACCTGCAGCACCGATGGGGCATACATGAGCTCCACATGGAAGAGTTTAGGTGAGTTTCCTCTTAAAATTTATGATGGATGTTATACAATCAATATAGTATATTTGTGGAGTTAAACTATCCTACTGTAATTTTATTGATAGATCTTGAAAAGAATACAAATTTGAGGGGAAGACCACTGAGACTGTTGTCAAGAATTAAAAACGGTCATGAAATTTTTTTAGTTTTGTGGGTTATATTGTGTTTTTCTTTCTTTTTTGGTGTGGCGATAGTTGAGTTTTTTTTTCTTCAGGATTTGGGAACACTCTCTCAAGAGATATTGTATTTGTCCTACATGTTTTGCTACATGGTTGCATCTTCGGTTGTCCGATAAATGAAATCAAAGAAGACTCATGTTTAAGAAACTACAAGGTAAGAATGCCCAGGTTTAAGGAACTACAAGGTATTCGCTTTTTCTCATAGCAAATATGAAGCCATCTTGGTATTCTCATATGTTTTCTTGACTTAATGACTAATTAAATCTTCATGGCGATTTTTTTATCACTTTTACTGACTCTTTCCCTTGTTTCTGTGATGAAGTAGACACTATTTTTAAATAGCATAATGCTTGTTAAATAGTTTCACTTGCTACACTTTTTACTAGACAAAATAGCAGATAACTGAAAGTCATTTTTTTATTTTGGTTTTAGAAACCTGAAAGGTCTTATGCTCTTTGAGCTGAACTTCCTTTCTAATGTGGTTATTGAAAAATATATATAAAAAGCTTGAGTTTGGTGGAAATGGCAAAAGTCGTGAAAACTATGTAAATGTGTTGAATAGATTTATGCAAGTATGTGGATCGTGAGGCTCAAGTGAAGCTTCAAGCAATTTGATGCAGGCGAGAGATGATGGAAATTTGTTAAGCATGTGATGCTCTTTAATCTTTTGGTTTTATGCGGGATACTAGGATTTGTCAAGTTTTGTTGATCTTCGTTTTACATTGTACTCTTTCTCTGCTATTGCGTTGTACAAATTGCCAAATTATCAACATGAGGGTTCATTACTCCCATGTAAAAGACGCTATTACCATGTAGATTTTGGTAACATCGACGTGCCGGTGTTTTTTAAGTAATGGGGTCTTTGAGATGTACCTATAGGAAGTAAAAACACGACACTCTCTCTTATATTTAAGGTGAAAGATCTAAAAAATGTTGACTGAAATGACTCTCCAATCTTTAGATGTCTTTATTCATATGACAAAGCAGCTGAACCAAATAAGTAGTTATATATATCTTTACTGTTCAAAATATATTAGTCCAGTTTTTAATCATGAGTCTATGAAGATGGGGCTCGAGTACTATAGATCAAGAGAGAGTAATATATTACATGGAACAAGAAATTGTTTGTTTAGAAATCAAGTTAGGCAAGTTTTAAACCACATCACTAACATAAATACAGAGCCATGTATCAACATATCGTATATTATTATATATTGTCTGTATTCATGATAATGTTTAAAGATTAGGATATAAACTATAGAAATAATCAGTTTTATTATACATGAAAATGTTGTTTTACCATCTTTTTCAAAAAGGGTTAAAGACTTAAAGTGTTGTTTTACTTTTAACATGGTTTCATGCAGATGTAGATTTACGCACATATTCTGAAGTCAATGACTCACTAGAAAAATCCGGTTAGCAAAAACGTTGATTCTCATCAAAATGAACAGTGAAAAAGAGATGCATTTTCACTACAAATCTATTGTACGAACATTTACAATACAAATGCTATGATATTGGCGTTTTAGTTTGTTTATTTAATCTAAGTTTTTTCAGGCCAAGAAATGATAACCAATCCAAGAATTCATAGTTTAAGAATCTAATCTACCAGGTAAAAAAAAAAAACATGGGTTTCTACGTCTATTTAAAAATAACACAGAAATCAAGAAGAATGAACTATAACAAATAAAAATAGAAGGAACATACAAAACTAGAAAATATAATTATTGTTTACTAATAAATATTTCAAATTTTGGATGGTTATCGATCAAAATTTGTTATACGAAATCATGTGAATTAAGATTAAAGTAAAGTTTGATTTGTGGCAAAATATGAATCATATACATATTCATATTAGTAGTTGATATAAATATAATATCAATAAATAATTTATAAAATATCAAAGTTTTGAGTCTCCAACAAATAAATTATTTTCATCAAATTCTACTTATTTGTTAAAAATGTGTATTAAGTTAAAAAAAAAATATTTACTATAACAAAACAAACCCGCGCGTTAGCGCGGGTACTCACCTAGTCTATATAGAGAAGACATGTTCACCATTTATACACTAACGTTTTCCGCAGTTTTTCTCATTATGTTTTACCTTTCGTATGTAGTTTTATTTAAACAACTAACTATTTTTTTTATGTTGCAGCTTACGATTTTAAGATATTTGAAAAACAATTGAGATCATCAACACCGTCTCCAAAAATACAAAAAATCGAGGTATGCACCATATTCCAATCAATATGTTTTTAATAGTTTACCAGGTGAGTTTATTGAAGGGTAATCATGAATTTATTCATCTTCATTTTTTTATTCTAATGTCAATTGGAGTTCTTAGTTGGTAAGTGTATTTTTTAATAATTTAAAATAATTCTAACAATTATGATTTATACAATCGGCATATATTTGTTTTTAATATATTTTCCATGTGTTCTTTTAGATTTCATACTTATTATGTTTTTAATAAAATGGTATATCCTGACAGAGTTAATTCTCTCCAATTCAAAGTTTAGTCTTACTTCTTACCATTTTCGTTTATGATTTAACCTAATTTTATATCTAACTCATTTACAAAATTATTTGTTTCTTCTTGCAGGAAGATGAAAGCGTCAATGATTCACCTTTTTTTAAGTTGATTTCATCTTCTTAGCGTAAATAAAAAATGGAGAGAGCAATATTCAGGATTTGTTTGTATTTCAATTAAAAAAATTGTAACCAATATACATTTTTATTATAACAAATTGTTTGTTTATCTTTTTGTGCTTTTTTCTTATTTTGTAACCAATAAGTGTCAAAGATTCTCCTTTTTGGTTTTACATGTAAAGCAATGTGATGTGCCTTTTCTTTATTTTTTCGAGTTTGTGAAAAAATATTTTCTCTTTGATTTCATCCATATCTTGATAAAATTATATCACCATAATCTTGTGCTTTAAGTTATGTAAATTATTTTATGTTTTATTTATTTTGTTAATTTGATAAAATTTTAAATATACCAAAAATGTATTATTATTTACTAACAAATAAATATTATTTTCATATTTAAATAATATTGAAATATTTAATACTTAAAATGTTAAGAAAATCTAAAGAGTAGAGAGAAAGAAAATAAAAATTTAAATATTAAATATTTATAACATTATTTAATACGAAAATAATCAACACTATTTATTTTACGAATCAACAATATTTATATTTACGAAAATATAGTGTTGATAATGTGAATCATCTTCTTAAACGAACTATTATGAGATTTGCTATTTTTAAATTATTTGATTTAAATCAAAATATATACGTGTTCAGATTTATCGTGATTTTCAAGAAACTATAATATTTCTTAACTACAATTCGAATATTTTGATTTTAATTGATTCACATCTAATATTCCATAATCGTTTAGGGAATATTCTCTATGTAAATATTTTTAAGATCTTATTTTAGGCTTTCTGTTTTTAACAAATTTCATATTAACTTTTGAAATATTTGGAGAGATATTATAATCAATTTTGGACAGAAATATTTTTATAAGTTTTTTAAGCAAAAAAAAAGAGAATATTTAACTAAAACCAATAAAATTTATGTAAAACAACTTAGAAGATGAATAAGAGGAATCATGATATATTTTGAACGAAGATATATATTTTGAACGAATATATATCAAAAAATTAATCAAATGAGAAAATTAAGAAGAATAATAAGAAGAAAGAAGATGAAGCAAAACACACAAATATTAGTATTCTATAACATGATTTGGAGATAGCAAAAATTAAAGATAGAGAATTTTGAGGATTAAAGATAGCAAAAGTTAAAGAAAACATTAATCCAATGAGAAAGTTAATTATCATCGAAGGTGAAAGCATTGCTATATATGAATAAATAAATACGAATAATAGAATGACGATAAAAATTACTAAATTAAGAAAATTGTGATATATTTTAAGAATGAATATAAAATATTGTACATCAAATAAGTAGGATATTCAAATTAAGAAAAATATTTGGAGATGGCGAAAGGTAAAGAAAGCAAACAAAAAAAACCAAAAAGAGACGAAGAAAATGAATAAGAAGAAGAAGAAGGAAGAGAATATGAATACAAATTAAAAGCGAAATAATAAGATAAAGAAGAGGTATGGGAAGAAAGATGAAACCGGAAAAAAAAATCTAGCGACTTCGGTTGTAAGTAAAAATCATTGAAGAATAAAAACAAAAAGAAGAATGAGAACAAGGAGACCAAGAAAATCACAAATATTTTTGATCGAAGTCGAATTATATATAAAATAATACATGTTCACGATTTATACACAATGACTAACGTTTACCGCAGTTTCTCTCATTATGTTTTACCTTTCGTATGTAGTTTTATTTAAACAACTAACTATTTTTTTTATGTTGCAGCTTACGATTTTGAGATATTTGAAAAACAATGGAGATTATCAACACCATCTCCAAAAACACAAAAACCATATTACAATCAATATGTTTTTAATAGTTTACCAGGTGAGTTTATTGAAGGGTAATCATGAATTTATTCATCTTCATTTTTTTATTCTAATGTTAATTGGAGTTCTTAGTTGGTAAGTATATTTTTTAATAATTTAAAATAATTCTAACAATTATTATTTATACAATCGGCATATATTTGTTTTTAATATATTTTCCATGTGTTCTTTTAGATTACATACTAATTACGTTTTTAATAAAATTGTATATCCTGCGAGAGTTAATTCTCTCCAATTCAAAGTTTAGTCTTATTTCTTACAATTTTCATTTATGATTTTACCTAATTTTATATCTAACTCATTTACAAAATTATTTGTTTCTTCTTGCAGGAAGATAAAAGCGTCACTGATTCACCTTTTTTATTTGATTTCATCTTCTTAGCGTAAAAAAAAAAATGGAGAGAGCAATATTCAAGATTTGTTTGTATTTCAATTAAAAAAATTGTAACTAATATACATTTTTATTATAACAAATTGTTTGTTTATCTTTTTGTGCTTTTTTCTTATTTTGTAACCAATAAGTGTCAAAGATTCTCCTTTTTGGTTTTACCTGTAAAACAATGTGATGTGCATTTTCTTTATTTTTTCGAGTTTGTGAAAAAAAATATTTTCTCTTTGATTTCATCCATATGTTGATAAAATTATATCACTCATAATCTTATTTTCTAAGTTATGTAAATTTTTTATGTTTTATTTATATTTTAATTTGATAAAATTTCAAATATACCAAAAAGTATTATTATTTACTAACAAATAAATATTATTTTCATATTTAAATAATATTGAAATATTTAATACTTAAAATTTTAAGAAAATCTAAAGAGTAGAGAGAAAGAAAATACAAATTTAAATATTAAATATATATAACATTATTTAATACGAAAATAATCAAGACTATTTATTTTACGAATCAACAATATTTATATTTACGAAAATATAGTGTTGATAATGTGAATCATCTTCTTAAACGAACTATTATGAGATTTGCTATTTTTAAATTATCCGATTTAAATCAAAATATAGATTTATTCAGATTTATCGTGATTTTCAAGAAACTAAAATATTTCTTAACTACAATTCAAATATTTTCTGAATTTAATACATAAAAAGATTGATTTTAATTGATTCACATCTAATATTCCATAATCGTTTAGAGAATATTCTCGATGTAAATATTTTTAAGATCTTATTTTAGGCTTTCTATTTTTAACAAATTTCATATTAACTTTTGAAATATTTGGAGAGATATTATAATCAATTTTGGATATAATTTTTTATAAGTTTTTTAAGCAATAAAAAAGAGAATATTTAACTAAAACCAATAAAATTTATGTAAAACAACTTAGAAGATGAATAAGAGGAATCATGATATATTTTGAACGAATATATATATTTTGAACGAATATATATCAAACAATTAATCAAATGAGAAAACTAAGAAGAATAATAAGAAGAAAGAAGATGAAGACGAAAAAGTTGAAAAAGAAGACGAAAAAGTTGAATAAGAAGACAAAGAGAAGACGAATACAAAGAAAAAAAAACAAGATAAAGAAGAAGAGCAAGAAAAAAAACACTAGCGATTTTGATCGCAAATAAAGCCTCTAAAAGAATATTTTTCTTTGAAGAAAAGAAGAAGTACATAGACAAAGAAAATCTAATTACAAATTTCTGTAATGTTATTTGGAGATAGAGAAAGTTAAAAAAAAAATTTGAGGATTTTGAGATAGTGAAAGTTAAAAAAACATTAATCACAGTGGTAACTTAAATATCATCGAAAGTGAAAACTCTAATATATATATATATATATATATATAAATAAAATAAAACTTAACAATAGAATTAAGATCAAAATATCAAATTAAGAAATTGTGATATATTTTATGAATGAATATCAAATATTGAATTTCAGTCATGTAGGATATCGAAATTTAAAAAATATATATTTGGAGATAGTAAAAATTAAAGAAAACAAAGAAAATTGGAAGGAGACGAATAAAAGTCAAAGGAGACGAAAAAGATGAATCATAAAAAGAAGAAGAAGAAGGAAGAAAATACAAATACAAAGAAAGAGAAGAAAAAACAAATTGAAAAGAACAAAAAGAAACTCTAGAAACTTTAGTCACAAGTAAAAATCATAGAAGAATAAAAACTAGAAGAAGAAAGAAGATGAAGTTTAAAAACACAAATTTTGAGGATTTTGAGATAGAGAAAGTTTAAAAAATATTAATCATAGTGATAACATAATTATCATCGAAAGTGAAAACTCTAATATATATGAATAAAATAAAAACTAACAATATAATTAAGATAAAAATATCAAATTAAAAAAATTGTGATATATTTTAAGAATGAATATCAAATATTGAACTTCAATCATGTAGGATATCGAGATTTAAAAAATATATTTGGAGATAGTAAAAAATAAAGAAAACGAAGAAAATTGGAAGGAGACGAATAAGAAGTCAAAGGAGACGATGAAGATGAAGAGAAAGGAAGAAAATACAAATACAAAGAAATAAATAGAAGAAAGAACAAATTGAAAAGAACAAAAAAAAAATATTACTGCAGATTGTTCATACCATCATATTTCTGAATTACTGCAGATTATATACGAGATTTAATAAGATTTTTTGTTTTGGCTCAAAGTATTATTATTGCGGAGATTATCTTATCCCACACGATCTTTCGAGATTTCCATAAGGTTTGTTCGAATCGATTTCTTAAAGTTTGGTACGAGATTTCCATAAGGTTTGTTCGAATCGATTTCTTAAAGTTTGGTATTCTTTTTCATTCAACAACGCCGAAATCGAGAACACAATTGAAAATAAAAGTAGATTCAAGCCATCAAGGGTTGTTCCTCTTCCCCATATACACGTTTTATTTTATGCCAATGGTACATCAATACATTTCCAATAATAAATCTGATACATTTTCGAATACATTATTCTCTTATAACATAAAATATCGACAGACTATGCAAATTAAAATACGAAATGTTATTTATTGCAAAGACCAACAAGCAATATAAAAATACAAATACACATCAATTTTCTTATATTTAAACTAACAAACAAATTATGTACGTTTTCAATAATTTAAAAATATTACACTACTTTGATGTATTAATACTCACAACTATTATGTAAGGTACACCTAAAACTGAGTTAAATTATTTAAATCTTATATGATTTCAAATCAAAACCTCACAAAAACATTTATAAATATTTCTTCCGCACAAGGTGCGGGTACTCATTGATAACACCATATTTTACTTGTTTTTAGGACTTTGTTTTCATAGATTTTAATCCCACATTGTATAGTTTTGGGATATTTTCATGCATTTGAGTCTCATTTTGTTTTAATTTGCATTTTAGAAGTCCTAGATAGTTTTGTGTCGTTTTTGGCTTGCTGGAGCCTTTTTCAGGTGTTTAGGAGTGGTTTGGAGCAGCTTCGATCAAAGAAGACACTTGAAGTTCGAAGGAAGATCGAAAAAGAACCAAAATGAGCAAAATACACATCGGATCGGTTTATAACCGATCCCGATAACCGATCAACATTCCTGATCAAGACGATGTGTCTGAAAGATACAACCGGAAGAACACCTTTCCCTTTGAATTAGACTGGGAGATCTTAATGAAAGTTATTCGAAATTGAGTTAGCTTTTTAATGGAAGTGGTTTCATGCCATTCTCATGAGCGGTTCGCGAGATGCGTTTGATTTACTGAAAACATATCATTACCAGAAAATGCAGCGGCAATCCGAAGCAGCTGAAAGATTATGTCGGATGGAAGCCTTCCCTTACCCAGTTTAATCTCAAATTTTGACATAAGATAGACAATTGAGTTAGCTTCGCGTGAGCGTTGGATTCGTGTCATTCAGGGCTGTGATTCAATAGTTATGGCCAATATAGTGAAGACCTAGCATGCTCGATCGGTTATAACCGATCGCCATAACCGATCAAGATTGTCCGGCGGATTTTCAGCTTGACTTTGGGGTTCAACCACTTTTGTAATAAATGACACTTCTTTTCTCTTTCTTATTAACTCTAGGAACGAAAATATCATTATCACCTGCTTCTTTTTACTGTTCTAAGTCAACTTCTTCTCTCTTCGCTCCTCTTTATTCATGAAGGATTCAAGATCCAAACCATTTTAGTGAAGATTTTCTTACTTTTCTTCCATCAATCTTCTTATTTTTGCTATGTCTTGCTTTTGTTCGGTTTTGTTTTGTGCTTTGACTATGTGTGAGTAGTTTTATTATGGATTGTGGGAATGGTTGATTTAGAGGGATAGATGATGATCTTTTGATGTTTAGGACAAGATTACAAAGGTTCTCATTTTTAGAAGTGGTCTTAAAGCTAGGATTGAAGTAGCTACTCAATCTCTAGATCATGGTCAGTTTGCCCTTGGAAGAGGTTTAGTAAGGTGTCTAGAAGATTTCTAACATGTTATTGATACTTAGCAAGGCTGAAGTCGTGACTAATGTTCATTAATTAGCTAAAAAGGGCTTATGTTTCATGCTTGTCGATAAATCGGTTGCAATCGGAAGATTAGCTAATTCGAGTTATTAATAAAGAGTCTAGCATCACGTAAGTGAGTTAAACTATCGGTTCGTGTCCCTTGTCATAGAACAAGCTCAATGAGTGATTAGGAACATCATAAAAAAATCATCGAATACTTGAAATCGCATACCATATCCTACGATCCATATTTTATCTTCTTGAATCAAACCAATTTTAGTGTCTTGTCGTTTTTGAATTTGTGTCTTTAAAACTAGCTTTGATCATTTCAAGTGTCCAGTATTTTTCTCATTCTCTGTTTCTTTTCTTTACTTTTAGTTTTATCGTAATTAGTTCTATAGACAAAAACCAAAAAAACGTTTAGCTTAGCTTGATTAGTTTCTTGTATTCTTATTGTGTTGTTCTTATTTCCCTGTGGATTCTATCCCAAAGTGCTGCAATGACATGTCATTAGATTGAGGCATTGTGCACAGTGGATAATTGTGCGGACCGTAAAAAGTCCGATTATCACTCACCTACTTTAATAAAATTGGTTTTATCTAAATTTTACAATATGGCTTACTAATGATTATAGATAAAGTGTCAGTTTGTAATAATTTATCTATTTAACCCGCTTTGCAGTGAACTAAAAAATTATTCAGGCTAACCCGCAAAAATTTATAATCTTGAAAATATAATTCTAATATGCACCGTTAAATGACTCTAATTTTTGTGGTTAGTATACGAACTCTTACAAAAAATATATAGTTTTCTTGTGTCTAACTTTTTATAAAATTAGTAAAATATTTTTCAACGTTTGTTTTGATATATATTCAAATAAAATATAATAAATTATAGTACAAATTATAGCAAAATTTTGAATATATATTTTTCTTTGAATATATATAAATTTATTATTATTTTAATAAATATAGTATTAAAAATAATTAAGAAATTAAATAATAAATAACATCTTTAATGCAATTTAAATGACTATATTCTATATTCTAATCAATAAATTTAAATGACTATTATATCATTTCCTAGTTCAATTCTTCTTCGTTATTTGTAAAGTCATTTCATGTAATAACTTACAAAACAAAATTCATTTTTAAAAATGTTTTCGTAAATAATATTATAGAGATTTGTAATAATTTTTCTATTTAACCCGTTTTGCAGTGAACTAAAATATTATTCGGGCTAACCCGCAAAAACTTATAATTTTGAAAACATAACCCTAATATGCACCGTTAAATGACTCTAATTTTTGTGATCAGTTTACGAACTCTTAAAAAAAAAAAATTTCTTTTGTCTAACTTTTTATAAAATTAGTAAAATATTTTTCAACTTTTGTTTTGATATATATTCAAATAAAATATAATAAATTATAGTGAAAATATAGCAAGATTTTGAATATATTTTTTTCTTTGAATATATATGAATTGATTATTATTTTAAAATATATAGTATTAAAAATAATTAAGAAATAAAATAATAAATAACCTCTTTAATGCAAAATATATATTTTCCATATTCTAATCAATAATTTTAAAAAATTATTATATCCTTTCATATTTCAATTATTCTCTGTTATTTGTAATAGTATTTCATGTAATAACTTACAAAACAAAGTTTATTTTTAAATAATTATGTTTTGGAGTACCTCCCAAGCACACGCGATCCAAAAATACTAGTAATATGTTAAATCTTCGAGAACATGACACATGACTTATGGGTTTTGGATAACCAAGTTATTAATTAAGAGGTGTTTTATGACATAATTTTATAATAATATTAGAATATTATCCGCGCGTATCAATCAATTTTCTAAACTGTTTTTTTATTGTTTAATGTTATTATATTTTTTGGAGTCTGGTAGTTAATTTAATTTTTTTTCTCAGCTTAAGAGTTGTCTATTTGTTTTTGTTTTGGCTGTTTTTTTTTAATGTTTTTTAAAATTATGAATTTATGATCATGTGTTTGTTTAATGGATGATATGCATTTTTCCTATTTTTTATTGCTTTGATAGTAAATATTATAGAATTAGTTGGTTGGGAAATACAATTACCAAATTTTCCTTATATAATTTGGTAGGATGACAACAATATGAATTTAGGATTTTGCAAAATTCAGGTTGGGAAATACAATTACCAAAACTTTGGTTTGGTTTTCATATAAATGTGATATGTTATACCTTGTTTCGTTTTAAAAATTATAAAGATGTTTCTAGTTATGATGAATCTATCTCTAATGAATTAATATATAGTGTGAAGAGAAATAGAAAGTTATAATAACAATTAATGTGTGTGTATGTGATGTGTTGCGTTTTTAACTCATTCTAACTTTTATTTTGAATTGTTTTCGAGTTAGATTCTAACTCTTAGATTCTAACGCATTCTAACTCTCCTAAACCGAATTTGATTTATGGTGAAATCCGAATTACCCAAATTATCATTAAACCGAACCAAAATATATTTTAGATCTAATTCGGTTCTCATATATATTACTCCAATCGAATCAAATTTTCAACTACCTAAACCAAACCGAACCAAATTTTGGTCGGTTCCAATTTAGTACCCAATTTTCCATATCCAAATGATCCGAAATCTAAAATATCTGAACGAAACTGGCCCAAATACAAGCAGCCTCTTCTTTTGTTTGTTCTTCTTGAATCTTGTTTGTAACTACAAAACCCTAATATCACTCTATTCTTAAAGCGCCGCTACCCCAATGTTCTTCTTCACTCTCCCATGACCTCGTCTCCTTTCTTCTCAAGCAGCCTCTTCTTTTGTTTGTTCTTATTGAATCTCGTTGATTCAAACAGATTGGGAATAAGAAAGTTCTTACATCAAGAACCGGGTTGGCTAATTATTCCAAAACAAATCTTTTGTTTTTGGGTCTCTTTTTTTTAGAGACATTTTATGCAATGATCACTAAGAATGTTTTTTTTAACATAGAAAAAAGGGAGCAAAACTAATAATTCTCCAACTTCTGGGAAACATTCTAAGTGTTTCTTGTATAAATTGTCTTTAAAAAAAATTGTTTTCAAGAAGTTCGAGAAATTACTACTTCTGCCTTGAAGGTAAAGGAACAAAAATAATAATTTCACCAATTCCAGGATAACATTGTTTGTGCTCCTTGCATAAATTATTTTTTTCAAAAAAGAAAAATGTTTCCAGAAGTTAGAGAAATGACTATTTCTTTTCCTGTGTGAGCAACGGTTTGAGAAATTACTACTTCTGCGTTGAAGGTACCAAACTTGTTCAAACACTGAGTAGCTTGAGAAAAAAAGACAGATTAGCTATGAGCCGTGATTAGTCACAAATCAAGTGCACCTAGATAAAAGCTAAATGGTCTTTTTTCGGTAAAGAAATTTTTTTTTTATCAATTTTCGATTTGTGTGTGTCATCATGCGTAGGGACATACTAATTAATCATTTTTGAATCTAATCTTATTTGTATCATTCCAATTCTATTATCGGATGGGACAGCTAAATGATATTACGGAAGGTATATATTGTTTCTTAAACTATTGGATGTTGTATCGGTTATTAGCACCGATATAACTTATATCTTTATCGTATTAGGGTTCGGAGAATTTCGTTTAGGTTAAAGTCTTAGATCGGCGTATATTACTATCAAGTGAGGTCGGTTTGAATTGAGATGATTACAATGATGTTTCTTTTAAACGAGTGGTAATATTGGTTCTCTCTTCATATTCCTCTCTCCTTTACAAATGATGGTACTCTTTTATTTATACTAAATTTAGAGTGGCGGTTTAGGTCTCCCTGAAACCCTAATTTGTACGGTCGGACAGGACGAACTCGTTGGTCGGGCATGACGATTGATGGTGGTTCAGAACAGATCGCCTGGTTGGGTAGAGTGTACTGACCGGTCTTGGTGGCAGTCCACCTAATCCTCCTCGTACGGCCGACCTGGGTGGGCTCTGTTTGTTTGGTGGGCTGGCTGTTTAATGGGCCGATTACTCAGATGGGCCAATCTTGATTTGATTGTGGGCTTTTAAGGAAAATGGGAGGTCGCGAGACCCACCTCCAACAATTGCCCCCCCTTGTTCGGCGAAGGATTGGGGATATCTTGAGTTCGGCGAATTCACATGATTGGTAAAACTGTGATCGAGATCGGTGCTTCTTGTGATAGCGCTCGGTGGGCTTCTTAATGGGCCTTTGCTCGTGACATTTGAGCCCAGATACCGACGCGCGGGAAACAAAAGGTCGTTTAGGCGCACGGGAATCGAAGGGTCACCTAGGTGCGCGGGAAACGAAGAGTTTCGTATATGTAATCATTGCGTCTCCTCGGCAGTCGCACCCCTTCTTCTATATAATCTCCCCTCCTCGCTCTTCTTCATTTCATTTTTCAGCAGAAAGAAGGTATTACTCTCTCATTTTCTCTCTCAGCTTTATTCTATTGTTCTTGGTTTTGTGTCGCAGTTCCGTCGCGTCGCCGCCGTAATCTTGTCGATTTCGCGGTGTGATTTCTCCGATTAGGTGGAGGTTCTTGTGACGTTGGTCGATTGTTCTTCGTGTTCTTCGTTTTCTTCGTTTTAGATCTTCAAAGGCAGATGGTGCGTATTGAGTCGAGTTTGTCCTCGATATCGGTCGAAGAGGATGCTATCTCGGTGAGCAGTGGCTCTTCTCCAGACGAGACGACAAACTCAGGTAGTTCGGCAGGGGTTGTTAGGTCGCCGATCCAGGAGTTGGCCATTCGAACGCACCCATATGGTGCTGGCTCTAGCTCGGCCCATTTAGAGATTGTCGTTCCTCAATTGATGGATGAAGCGATTGATGACATCAAGTTTGAGGTCGAGTCGCTTGTAGCGGACGAGAGGTCGGCTTTAGAGACTGCTGGGGTCGGAGCTAAAGCGGTTAGTAGGTCGGCTCCTAGGTCTAAAGGTCGATCGATTCCTCGCGGTCGGCTCCGTCTGGCAGATATTCCTTCAAGGTCGGATTATGCTTCTCTGAAGAGGTTGCATGCGGGGGCGCTGCTAATCTCGGGATTGGAAATCACGCCGCCCGCCCCCGAGGACCGACCGTGGACAGCCCCCAAGAGTTGGATATGCCTATATGAGGCATACTTCTCTCAATGTCGGTTGTGGTTTCCTCTGCCGAAATTGCTGATCGACTATTGTGATGCTAGAGAGCTTGCTATCAGTCAGATAACTCCGGCCGGGATTCGCAACATGGTAGCTGCTCTGGTGTTGGGGGCCGAGTGCGGCGCCAATGTTGACCTTCGTTTCTTCGAATAGATGTCCCGTATCAGTGTGAACGGCAAAACCCCTGTAACGGTCTATGTGGCCGCGAAGAGCAATCACAAGGTGATTCTGGGCGAAAGTGTTAGCAAGTTTAACGACTGGGAGCATCGATACTTCTATGTCAAGATTAATTCGGCGTCTGTCGTCGAGGTCGGACGACGATACAAGACTCGGTGGAATAAGGACTTTGGTAGATATTAGTTTTTATTACGCCCTTTATAACATTATCTTTCTTGGTCTGATTCTTTTCCTCTGGCCGTTTCAGTTCGGCATCCTATCTCCAAGGCGCCTCCTGAAGATTTTCAAGCAGATTTGGCAAGGATTCGGGAGATGAGGTCAGAGACGGTGGCCTCAAATTCATCTTCAAAGGATTCAGGAGAGTTTAGCTCGTATTCATTCTGGTAAGCCGCTCTTCGTGTTATTTCCTTTTCCGGTCGGTGATTTTTATCTAACTTATTCGTCTCTAGTTTCGCAGCTAGTTGGGGCGCGGTTGCTCGTAATCCTACAAATATGGGCGGCGTAGATGTTAATGCTCTGTCAAGTTACGCGAACAGGGCCAGAGTCAGGTCGGCCGCTCCTCTCCCGACTGATGCTAGCACTGCTCTCGTCGTCCGATCAGATCCTACCGATCCTACAACTGTTGGGGATTATCGGTCTCAAAGAGAGGTCGTGGAGGTCGGTGCCTCCATCAATACCGAGAGTTGGAGTGATCTTCAAGGCTCGAGGGGCGAACATGCGGACGAACCTGTTCAAAAAGATGGCGTGGCGGAAATGGAGGCGCGGATCGAAGGGGCAAATGTCGCGGATCCGATGCCGAGGCCCGAAGAGGGGAGGAAGAAAAGGAAGCATTCCTCCAAGAAATCCTCTAAGCGTCCCTCGAGGTCGGTCGGGCCGCAGGGGGACCAAAGTAAATATGCCGATCCCGATGTTCCTTCCGCGGGGTAACAAGGCGGCGAAGGAAGGCCTTCGAAGAAGCCGAGGGTCGACATGCAGAGCTTCAGCTTCAAATATGGGAAAGATGAGCCGTTTGTCAATGATAAGGCCCCATGCGCCGATCTGCTTCGTGAGATCGGGGGTAGTTCGAGTAGTCTTCCGTCCTTCGATAAGTTGGAGGAGGAAGGGACTTACCAGGAACTTTCCCGTCAGTTTATGAAGGTGAGCTTGGACATTTCTTTCCTTATTGGTTTTCTTGCTCGATCGAGGTTCCTAACGTTTGCCCTTTTCTTTCTTTTGTTATCAGGCGGCGGCTTGTGCGAATAGACTTACAGCGTCATATGACCGTAAGTTGAAGAGGGCGAGGACGGAGAAGTCCGAAGAGGTGCAGAAGATCAAAGATGCGGGTCGGCGATTGATGAGGGAGCTCGAGTCAGTGAAGGAGCAGCACGCGGTGGAAAAGACGAGGTCGGAGATGCTTGACAGGAGCAACCTCGAGCTTGCCTCCACGATCTCTGATCTCGGAAAAGAGAATTCCGATCTTCTGACGGATTTGGAAGAAATCTCTCGGGAGAGGGTGAGGTTGGAGAAGGAACTGCTCTCTGAGTCGGTTCGGCTGGAGAGGTCGGCAAAGGATAAAGTCCGGCAAGAGAGGGAACGGGTTTGGGAGGAGATTAAAGGGTTATACGCGCTTCGGTTCAAGCGTTTCAAGGCGCATCTCGAGGATCAAGAGAAGGCCCAGGAGGCAGTTTTGATAGTCAATCAGGTCACCAGGATTCTCGATTATCTTCAGCTGATGAAGGACGATGGCGTTGTCATTCCCGAGTCTTATTTTACCAAGCTGGAGGAGGACAGGGTCGAGTGGCGTGATACGGTTAGCAAGGTACAGATCACCGACCTCTTAGTCGGCGATCTGGATGTGCTACCCATCCCGCTTGAACTTCCTCCGAGCACCTCGGTGGTTCCTGCTATTGAGGCTGCTACCGAGGGTGGTGATCCTAAGGACAACTTGCCCTTGACTCCGTCGATTCCCGAGTTGAATGAAGATGAGGATCCCGCCAATCTGGTTACCGTGGCCGAACGGGGGAAGGAGTTGGCCGATCGATGATCCTTTTCCTTAGTTTTTTTTTTTTTTTGTTTCTTTTGCCGATGTAGTCCCCTCTTTTTGTAAAGTAGACGTTGTTGATTTATGAATGAAATTCCCTTTCGAAATTTGCTTTTTTTTTTATTGATGGCTATCTGGTTGAAATTGCTCTCTTCGAAACTCGTTTGAATTTGCACTGTTGATGAGTGCGAGGTCGGGCTCGGCTTATATGATTTTTAGGTGCGAGATGTAAAGTTCGACTTATACAGTAAGGTGCGAGTCTGGGCTCGGCTTATTATGTTAGTAAGTGCGAGTCCTAGATCGGCCCACTTGTTAACTTCTTAGATCGGGTATGAATATGCGAAGATGTGTTCGGCGTTTGTATTCGGCCGACCTAAGATACGTGCAGGACTGGGCCCGGCATAGTGTGTGGGTTATTTCACCACTGCATTCATGAGGAATGCGTTTGCTGAATCGATCATCTAGCTAGGATGCCGATGTGGAATGATGCCGACGTGGGTGGTAGTCATATAGTACTTAAGCGAAATAAAATTTATTTATATAAACAGCTTCACCCTGAAATGGGTTGCCTATGTACCTTCTGAGGATGGATCAAGCCGATCGTAGTTCAAATGGAGGGATCTAGTAGTAGTATTTTTTTTTATGCCGACCTAATAGTAGTATTTCTTGAGGTTCATCGAGTTCCAGGATCGTGGGATTGGTTCTCCTGCCATAGTTGTTAGCTCGTATACTCCTGGTTTGACGACTTTTGAAATCTGATATGGTTCTTCCTAGGTGGCGCCAAGCTTTCCTGCGTTGGGCTCGGCGGTATTTTCGAAGACTTTTCGAAGTACCAGGTCGCCGTCATCGAAGTTTCTTCCTTTAACTTTTTTGTTGTAGCATCGAGCTGCTTGTTGTTGGTAGTTCTGCATGCGGAGCAGGGCTCGATCGCGGTCTTCTTCTATTAGGTCTAGGCGATCTCTGATCATTTCTTCGTTGAGCTTTGGTTCTTGTGTTAACATTGTTCGTCGGAGGCTGGGTATACCGACCTCGGCTGGAGCCAGTGCTTCTATTCCGTGTGATAGCGAAAAAGGCGTTTTTTTGGTAGATCGTCGTGGGGTAGTTCGGTGTGACCATAGTACTCCATCTAGCTCGTCGGCCCATAGTCCTTTCTTCTGCTCAAGTCGCTTTTTTAAACCATCGATAATGGTTTTGTTTGTTGCCTCGGCCTGGCCGTTGCCTTGCGGGTATCTGGGCGTGGATTTGCTTAGTCGGATTTTCCATTTCGCGCAAAACCTCTAAAAGACAGCGAATGTGAATTGGGATCCGTTTTCTGTCACGATTTCGTACGGCAATCCATGCCAACATATGATGTTCTTCCACACGAATTTTTGCACATCGGTGGCATGGACTTTTGCGTACGAATCTGCTTCTACCCATTTGGTTAAGTAATCAGTTATGATTAATACGAATCGTTTTTGGCGGGATCGGGGGAGTGGTCCTATCAGGTCCATCACCCATCTCATGAAGGGGTACGGGGATGTGATGGTAGTTAGTAGCTCGGTGGGAACATGGATCATTAGCGCATGTCGCTGACAAGGCTCACATCGAGCTACGAAATTTATGCAGCCGGTTTCCATGAATGGCCAGAAGTGGCCGTGATTCTTGATCCGTAAAGCTAGGGATTGGCCTCCGGAGTGGTTGCCACCTGCTCCTTCGTGGGTCTCTTTCATGACGTCTTGGCTTTCCTCGCAGCTGAGGCATCCAAGTAGGGCGCCATAAGTATTAACACGCGGGAGAGATTGCCATCGCGTTGGGTGTAGTGGGCGCTTTTAACTTTAAGGCACCGAGCTGCCCATCGGTCAGGGGGGACGATTCCGTCGCTGACGTAGAGTAGAATTTTGGTTCTCCAGTCCTCGGGGTCGGTTGTATTGGCTGTGTTGTCTTCTAGGGCGGGCTCGTCTTCTACCTCTACCTGGTCGGTTGTTTCGTTATCGCTCTCCTGGTTATTTTGTAGATCGTTGATAAAGCATATTCCTTTAGGTAGATCGATGCTTGGCATGTCGATGCTTTCAACTGGTATTATGCGGCGCCGATCTGGTTCCGAGGTAGATGCAAGTGCCGCCAGTGCGTCCGCCGATGCGTTATCGCTTCTCGGAATTTTGGTGAGTGTGAAAGAGTTGAAATCCTCTGCAAGTTTCTTGACGACCTGGAGGTAGGCTTCCATTCTCTCGTTCTTGGTCTCGTAGTCGCCGCTATATTGATTCGTCACGAGTTGTGAGTCGCAGAATGCTTCTATCATTTTCACCCAGATTCCTCTGGCTAGTCTCAGTCCGGCGATCAACGCCTCGTACTCTGCCTCGTTGTTTGAGGCTTGAAAATTTAGGCGGAAAGATTGCTCTAGGACTTCTTCCGTGGGAGATTGTAGCATGATTCCCACGCCCGACCCACGTTGTGATGATGAACCGTCGACGTAAAGCAGCCATTTTCCCTCTTTTGTAACGTGGTCGTCGCTAGCCAGTTCGGGGGGGGGGAGCTCGATGATGAAGTCGGCTAGGACTTGTGACTTGGCGCTGGTCCGGTTTTGATATTCTATGTCGTACTCGCTTAGTTCGACTGCCCATTTTTCCATTCGTCCCGATTGGCTTGGGCTATGTAGGATGGTTCTGAGTGGCTGGTTGGTTTGAACGATGATAGAATGAGACTGAAAGTAGGGTCGTAGCTTTCTGGCCGAGATGATGACTGCGAGCGCGAGCTTTTCTAAGGTCGGGTATCGCGTTTCCGCGTCATCCAGCGTCTTGCTGATGTAGAAGATCGGCTTCTGTTCTCCGCGATCTTCCTTTACCAGCACACCGCTCACCGCCGAGTTGGAAATCGATATGTAGAGATACAAGGTCTCGCCCTCTTCAGGCTTTGCTAAGATCGGTGGTGTCGTAAGGTAGATCTTTAGTAGTTAGAAGGCTTCTTCGCATTTATCATCCCATTCGAAACGTTTGTTCCCTCGTAGGAGTTGGTAAAACGGAAGACATCTGTCGGTGGATTTGGAGATGAATCGATTCAGGGCAGCAATTCGGCCAGTTAATCGCTGTACCTCTCGCGTGTTTCGTGGCGAAGGTAGATCGATGATCGCCGTTATCTGTTTGGCGTTGGCCTCAATTCCTCGTTGGGTGACGATGTATCCAAAGAATTCGCTCGAAGTTACGCCGAATGTGCATTTTGACGGGTTCAGCTTCATTTAGTACTGATTCAGGGTGTCGAAACAAGTTTGGAGATGGCCGATGTGATCGGCAGCGGTTAGTGATTTGACGAGCATATCGTCTATGTAGACCTCCATTGTCTTCTCGAGTTGTTCGGCGAACATACGATTGACCAGTCGCTGGTAGGCTGCTCCTGCATTTTTAAGCCGAAGGACATGACTTTGTAACAGTAGGTGCCGCGGTCGGTTATGAATGCCGGTTTTTTTGGTCATCGGCGTGGTGCATCATTATCTGATTGTAGCCGGAGAAAGCATCCATGAAGGACAGTAATTCATTGCCGGTGCTCGCCTCCACCAAACGATCGATGTGTGGTAGAGGGAAGCTATCTTTTGGGCAGGCTTTGTTGAGATCGGTGAAGTCGACGCAAATTCTCCACTTCCCACTCTTCTTTTTGACGACCATCGGGTTGGCCTGCCATTCGAGATATTGTACTTCGGTGATGGATCCTGCTGCTGACAGTCGTTCGACCTCGTCATGGACGGCCTTGGCTTTTTTTGGGCCTAGCTTTCGTCGCTTCTGTCTGATCGGTTTGAAAGTTGGATCGGCATTGAGCTCGTGGCGAGTAATTACTGGATCTATTCCGACCATATCGCTTACCTACCATGCGAAAGTTGATGCATTTCGGCGTAGGAGACATATCAGTTCGAATTTAATGTCGTCTTTGAGCTCGGCTCCGATGCCAATGCATCGCTATGGGTCGCCTTCATCTATGTTGACTTGGGGGGTGGGCTCGCGCTTCGGCATATCTTGGGGCGGGAGTTCGGCAGGGATCCTGGGTTCGATCATTAAACACGTTTCAGGTCGTTTGGATGCCGAATTTTGCAGCTTATGTTCGGCGATAAAGCATGTTCGAGACATTTCCTGATTTCCTCGGATCGTTTTAACTCCGTGAGGGGTGGGGAACTTGATGCACTGATGGTAGGTGGATGGGATGGCCTTCATCGCATGTATCCATGGCGTACCCAGTATCGCGTTGTAGATTGTCGGTTTATCGACGACGACAAATTTGACAAGCTTTGTACTTTTCCCGACATACACCGGTAGTCTAATCGTCCCGATCGTCATGGTCGTATCCCCACTGAATCCTGTGAGTGGTTTGACGGATGGCTTAAGATGATTGTCGGTGATCTCCATTTTATCTAGGGTTCCTTTGATGATTAGATCCACCGAGCTGCCGGTGTCTATTAATATTCGCGAGATCTCGCAGTCGCCGATTCTGAGCTCAATAACGAGAGGGTCGTTGTGTGGTTGATCTATGCCTGCGGCGTCGTCCTCGGTGAAGGTTACTGTTTCACCGATAGGCTTATCGGTGATCTGATCCGGCCATCTTTGAGCGGGCATCACTTTCCTGCCGTACTTTTTGATCGATCGAATCGAGTCATTGCACGTCATGAGGCCTCCCATGATCATGTTGACCCGTCTTCGGATTGTTGGAGGCGTTCCCTGCTTGTCATGGAAGTCGTGGTCTCGTTTCGGCTGCTCATCATCCGTCCTTCACGTGATCGGTGGTGGGGGAAGATCTTTGTTTAGATTCGGCTTGGGCCAGTTATTGTCGGATCGGTGAGTGTCGTTTGATCGTTGTTCGTCGATTTGTATCGAGGTCTGACTTTGATTATCGATTTCTCCTCTTCGGAATTTCTCGAGGAGATATCCTTGTAGTTGGTGACATTGAGAAGTGGGGTGTCCGTATCGCTTGTGGTATTCACAGAATGGGCGCTGGCTTTCTTTGTTACGTATCCACTTGTTTGATTGCTGGGGTTGCGCTTCGTCGACGTAGCTCACGTTTGCCTTCCTACCCCTGTCGTTGCCGTTATTGGTGGCGCGATAACCCTGGTTGAGGTGTTGTCGTGGTTCACAGTATTCCTCCCTTGGTTTATCCTTTGTCGGTCGATCCAGATTAGATGGGTATTTCTTGGCCATCACTTCTTTCTCCTATTCGTCTTCGATGTATAGTATGGTTCGGTGTAGCGCATCTTCTAGGGTCGGCGGTTTATCGAACTTGAGGCTATCTCGGAATTTCATGTTATGTCGGAGGGCTCCCCACAGGACTGGTATTGCAGCATCGTCGGGCACCGAGACTCGAGATGCCACTGAATTGAATCGGTTCATGAACACTCAGAGAGATTCATTTTCCCCTTGAGTGATTGTATAGAGGTCGGCACATGAGGTCGGATGCTGGAGAAACATATGATAGCGTTTGAGGAAAGCGGTGCTCATCGTACGGTAGCTGTCTATGGAATTTGCATCGAGTTTGGAAAACCACACTAGGGCGTCTCCGGCAAGAGTCTCCACGAAGAGCTGGCAAAAACCGGCGTCCCGTTCCTCGGCGGAATATCGAGCTCGGCCCATCGCGATTTGAAATGCCGTTAGATGCTGGCTGGGATCGGTGTTTCCTAAATAGATCGGAAAATTAATTTTTCCTGGGTTGCGTAGTGGGGAGTCGGCTATCTGAGTAGTAAACGGTGTGTTCTGCGTCTTCTATAGCATGCGATCGATCTCGGGAGCCGAACTGGTTGCCCGATGTACCAGAGATGTCATGGCTTGCAATTTGGCGTTCATTTCTTCCATCTCTTGGTTTCGTTCAGGGTTCGGGGCTCGAGGAGGGGGAGTTGATGTTTCGAAACTCGGCATACGTGTACGGTTTTCGGTGTATGTCGGGTTTCGAAGTAGGTTGTTCGGCGGGGAGGGCTGATCGTCGAATAGGTTACAGCGGGTGCGATGGTGTTCAGGGGTTTGGGCTTCTTGGGAGTTGAGGTCGTTGACTTGATCTTGGCATGCTGCTTGCACTGCGGTAATTTGGTCAAATCGTTCGCTCGTTATTTATACTAAATTTAGAGTGGTGGTTTAGGCCCCCCTGAAACCCTAATTTGTACGGTCGGTCAGGACGAACTCGTTGGTCGGGCAGGACGATTGATGGTGGGTCAGGACAGATCTCCTGGTTGGGTAGAGTGTACTGACCGGTCTTGGTGGCAGTCCACCTAATCCTCCTCGTACGGCCGACCTGGGTGGGCTCTGTTTGTTTGGTGGGCTGGCTGTTTAATGGGCCGATTACTCAGATGGGCCGATCTTGATTTGATTGTGGGCTTTTAAGGAAAATGGGGGGTCGCGAGACCCACCTCCAACATTGGAGCAACTTCTTGCCCTTTGGGAGAGATCACTTCCTCCTCCCATTAGGAGATAACTACTTTCCCCCTCTATAAGAGGTACGTTTTCTTCGCTTTTAAAGCCGAAAAAACATTTATAATTTTTAACAGTATAGTTATCTTGTGCAGCGGTCTCTACTAGATCAGAAGATGCAACGGATCTCGTTTCGACGAGCTTCTGAGGTGTGGATTGTCTTTCAAACTTACAATCTGAAGTGACTATCTTTCAATTTTCCTACTTTGTTGCGATCTTGTTGGATTCGCAGTCGCTTCTATCGACACATTCGAGCTTTGGTTCTAATTCGCTGTCAAGCTTCAATGAAGATTTATGTGCTTTAATTTATATGGTTTTTATGTTTTGTAGTAGTGATCAAAGTGGATGGATGACGATGGATAATTCCCTCTTTTTGTTGTAATTTGGAAGATTAAGTTGATGAAATCAAGGGTTGAAAAAAAAAAAAAAACTATGGTCCGATTTTGTAATCCTTTATCAGATGTTTTGGAAGCAGATTGTCTCCAAGTGCTGCAGAGAAGACGAGAAAGCGAAAGAAGAGCAAAAAGCGCGTTGATCGTCTTGATGCTACTTCTGCATCTTTTCCAAACTCGAGATCATGGAAGATCGCAGATACTCGTAATTGCTGATGGTAAGTAGAGAGGCCACACTTATTTTAGTCCAAGAATCCAAAATGCTGGACCACATTGGGAGATTTACGGACCAAATCCAACATAAATTTTCTAAGGACAATGATGAAATAAATGTTGATTATGATGCTAAATCCTAAATCTCTGAAGTATAGTGAGGATAAAAAATTAAGACCCTAGCTAAAGAAGATACTCTAGTGGCTTATAGGACACGGAATGTTAATGTTATGAGAAATCAAGCAAGAGGCCCGAAGAAGAAACCCTCTTTGAACATTGAGGAGAACTAAATTTCTTGATTTTAATCAACTATCTTTGTGATACTAATTTTATTGTTAGTCAACTATTTATTGATTTTAGTCAACTATCTTCGTGATATAATTCACCAAAAACAAAAAAGAAAAAGTATTTTCGTGGTACTTGTCATTATTGTGCAATTTTAATCCAATTGGCATACCTATTTTTGTTTAGTCATGTACCTAATTTAAGATCTACTATTTCAAAAGTTGGACTATTTTCTACTAAAATGGGAAATGTTGGTCGTTATCTAGGCACCTTTTTTTAGCTCTACTTATTTTGGTAAATTCAATTCAAGGTCTAGAATTAGATCAAGTTTAAGCATGTTTTCTTCTCTAACATTTTTTTTGGTTCTTCTATAAATTACTCTGTTTTAAGTCAAATTAAAACCAATCACAAATACAAAAAAAACAAGTCGAATCAAATGGAGTTCTCTCTTAAACCTTCAACTCTAAAGGTAATGTTATTATGAACAATGACATGCTAACTTATTTTGCAAGTGAGACTAATTTGAGAGAGAATTCAAAATATGATTTTGTTTTTCTTTTCAACAGATGATCCGGACAAGTTTGTGTATATTAGTAGTTTTGGCAATAAGTACTTTTCAGATGATGGAATCTCGAGGCAGCCAGGAACAGGCGAAAATTCAATATACGGCGATCAATTGTCGAAAACATAGCGCGGTTTTAACAGAATTTGGAGCTGTGGGTGATGGAAAAACATCAAACACAAAAGCGTTTAAAGAAGCCATAACCAAGCTTGCTCCTAAGGCAGCCGACGGTGGAGTCCAACTCATTGTTCCACCAGGAAAATGGCTTACCGGAAGTTTTAACCTCACCAGTCATTTTACTTTATTCATTCAAAAAGGTGCAACTATCCTTGCTTCTCAGGTATGAATATGATTGTCATTCTTAAAAAAAAAAGTTTGATTTCAATTTACATAAATATTTTGTGTAAGAAATTATTCATTTCTATGATTTTCTTGAAGGATGAATCTGAATATCCCGTGGTTGCACCTTTGCCATCGTATGGACAAGGAAGAGATGCAGCAGGACCAACATTTGCTAGTTTGATCTCTGGCACAAACCTAACTGATGTTGTTATCACCGGTAAGGATATCAAAACAAATATATACAATGGTATATCAAAACTATTTAATATATAAATCCATAACGATTATTTGACCATAGATTGAGGGTTTCTAAGATTCAGTTTCAATTGTGTGCAAACAATTCATTGACTACTATAAACTTGTTTACTCTTAAATTAGTCGGACGCTTTGACGAAAACCGTATGATCTATATATACATCAATGTTTCAAGATCTTGAATAATGTATTTTAGATTTAAAGACTAGAAATGATTAAATTTTTTTGGTTAGGAAACAACGGAACGATCAATGGGCAAGGGAAATACTGGTGGGTGAAGTATCGGAGTGGTGGATTTAAGAACATCACGAGACCTTACACGTTAGAAATCATGTTCTCTCAAAACGTTCAGATCTCGAATATCACGATCATCGATTCGCCTGCATGGAATATTCATCCCGCCTATTGCAGCAACGTCATCGTTAAAGGCGTCACCATTCTTGCTCCTATCGATTCTCCTAATACCGATGGAATCAACCCTGGTACGTCCATATCAACAAGTCGTTCTTTTTTCATAATCGTTTTTGATCTGATGCGATCTTCAACATTAGCTATTGAAACTCCAAAATCTACATCGCACTAATAGGATGTGGTAATATTAGCTATAGATCATATATTTAACAATCTCATTGTTTATTTACACATTTACGTTTGTGTTTCCATATTATCATAGTAACATTTCTATGCATCACCAAATGGATGGTGTCCTAGTAATAGTACGTGTTGTTTTTTTTTTGTGGCCCGGGTCCTAGTTTTTTGTGTGGTCCGGGTACAAATCTTCTTTGGAACTGCAGGTTATAAATCGGAATATCTAAATGCTAATTCAGGGTATTGTATGAAATTATGGGCCGGAGGTCCGAAACTCAAAAAAACTCAAAATTACGTGACATTGCATTGTATATGTGACGTGGCATTATTTTTCCTTTGTTTTCACACTCTTGTTTTCCTTGTTGATTAGATTCATGCACCAACACATTGATAGAGGACTGTTACGTAGTCTCCGGCGACGACTGCATCGCCGTCAAGAGCGGTTGGGATCAGTTCGGTATCAAAGTCGGAATGCCAACTCAGCAACTCTCGATCCGACGGCTCACATGCATCTCTCCCGACAGCGCCGGGATAGCACTGGGAAGCGAAATGTCCGGTGGGATCAAAGACGTTAGAATCGAAGACATCACGTTGCTCCAGACACAATCCGCTATCAGAATCAAAACCGCGGTTGGTCGTGGAGGTTACGTTAAGGACATCTTTGCCCGGAGGTTTACAATGAAGACGATGAAATACGTTTTCTGGATGAGCGGTGCTTATAACCAACACCCCGTCTCCGGGTTTGATCCCAAGGCTATGCCCGAGATCACGAACATTAACTACCGTGACATGACCGCGGATAACGTTACGCAGCCCGCGCGGCTCAACGGGCTCAAGAACGATCCTTTCACGAAGATATGCATGTCGAATATAAACATTGCTTTGGCTGCTGAGCCGAAGAAGTTGCTTTGGAACTGTACGGACATCTCCGGAGTTACTAGCAAGGTGACGCCAAAACCGTGTAGTTTGTTGCCGGAGAAAGGAGCTCCGGTGGACTGTGCTTTTCCGGTTGATAAGATTCCTATTGAATCTGTAGTCCTGAACAAATGCTCTGCTTAGAGATTGCTGCCGAGAAATCATATAATTTCATCATCTATATATATATACGTACGTACCTTTTTTGTAAGAAAAAGAAGTGTATGTAAATTTCCTTAGATAAAATGTCCCAGCTGTTATTAATTGTATTGTATTCACAGCTGAGGTGTCCATGCAATGGTTTTAATATACGTATACGTAATTATAAAAGTACCTTTGTGGAATGAATCAAATTCTGTAATTAAAATAATACATGATTATAAACATATGTACAAATGTGTCTAAACAATTAGAAGAGTTGATCGTCTAGTGATACATATGCTCTAATTAGTGTCACCGAACCGTGCTTGTCTAGGAATCGAATGCTTACGTGAAAGATGAAAATGTGCTCTAAGAATCACTAGACTCTAAGCATAAATGGAAAATAAAAAATGATATGTTTTTTTTTAGGTTAATTTTAAGGAGTTATGGGCCAAATCCATACATCTCTCCGTCGTGATCTAAAAAATGTAACATAATTTGTTTCGATGAGAATCAAAGGTATGGACGGTTTTCACAGTCACAAGTTAAGGTGACCATTTTTCAACATTCTAACCTTGTCGGTAATCTGCTATCTCGACGTATAAATTTTTGGATTCGTTGTCGTTCTATCATGAAAATTACACTGCTTTATTCTCTTTTGCTTATTGTATTTCCTTAAGAGCATCCACATTGCAGACACGTTCAACGTGTCTTCCGCTTTTAAAAAAAAAAAAATTGTTTTTTTATATCGCGACGAATCACGTCGCGACACGTCATCAAATTTTAGGGAAGACATATGTCTTCCGCGAGACACAAGTCTCGGATGCTGATGGTCGAGTTCTAATAACTCTTTTCATTCGATTTAATCTAAAAGTTTAAAATTAATGAAATCAAGACTTGCAAACAAAACAAATCATTGGATCAAGTGCATATAAATCTAAGATCAAATAAAATCAATACTTAAATAACGATTAAAAGTATTCAGTAATTACTCATTCCTCTTCAGTTTATAGATCGTTTAAGGTTGTTTCATATAAATTAAGAAAAAATATTAAAATTTCTATTATACCCATTATTAATACACTACATAATTTTTTCTTCATATACATAATAATAATATTGTTAAAACTGGAATTTTGTATAAAATTCTTCATTAAAAATCAAATATAACACTTAATTAAAAGTTAAAAAATCAATCATAAAACGACCAATAGTGAAACGGAGGAAGTATTATCTTAGAACATGCATTGAACTCCTAATTAAGATTAATCCATTCGAGACACTAATTAATTTCATTAAGCACATAAACATGCTAAACTTTCATTTAGATCTTAGACAATTTATAACCATATGGTAGACCTGATCGTATCAAATATTTTCGCACGTAATAAATTTATTTTGAATGTTTTGTCTAATATTACTTCTTGGACAAGTGTCAGTATTCAGAATCTAGGAATACTGTCATCGTAAATCATCTGCCCACCACAATCGCTACCTACTAACTTCCAGCAATTGCCAAATTACCTTTTGCTTTTTTGTTTTTTTGCTTTTTTGTGGCTGTGTGCTTTAGATTTTGGTGATCAAATTTTTTTTTTTTGGGGCATATACTTTTTTATTTTTTGATTTCTTACGAACTCGAGAGTAATTCCAGGTCCTAACAGACCCAAATTAATATTTTGAATGGCGTGAGGCCGTCCAGTTACATCCCACGTGGCCAAACGATTGTGTTGATAATTACACTTCCGCGAAAAGTCGATCTCTAACCTAGATCATCAGAACGATTCTTCCAACGAAAAAGAATAACCCCACTACCATATACTCCTTTGGTATAAATAATTATTTTCTACATATATAATCATTAAACTATACTCTTCTTTACAAGAACATTTAATGCAAATATTACTTACTCGATCTCGACTATCAGTCCTCTTGAATAATTTGGTTAAAGTGTGTGTCTTGGCACCTATAACTCCTAATTCAGTTTATAAATTTAAAATGTCAATATAATTTAGATGATATAAAAAAAAGCCAGCTCTGTGTGAGTTTGACTTGTATTTATTGGCTAACTTTCTGCCACATTCGAACCTACCTCCAGTTTAATATGTTTTTTTTTTTTTATCAAAAACATATTAGAGCAACTTTTTTTAATATCCAATACATATTTTGGGTCCGCGTAATTATGTGCATGCCATATAATATAAATAGCATTAATTATGGTAGACCGACAGTGAAGCTGATTCACTAGATACAAAATATTTGTTTAAGTGATATAACAAAATTGGTTCTAATCATTCACTAGATTAAAAAAAAAAAATTCAGACGGCAAAAAAAAAAATCATTCACCAAAATTATTTATAAATATTTGTTTTTGCATAAATTCCTAGGTTAGTTACTATTTTTTAGATAGTAAATCAAAAATTGAAAGTATATAAAATTAAAATAAAGAAACAATTATATCATTAAAACTTTATTTAATAAAATTTACTTGAATATAACGGAAAACAAATATACGGTGGAATTTTTGAAAGTGATATTTTTTTAATTACTTTTAGTTCTCTACAATAGTTTGATTAGAGTTTTTCTTATAAACCGTAAAAGTTCTAAACCTTCAGTTTATAATATTTTTATGGTCTGGATCAACCATTAAATATACCTTGTTCAAAAAATTAAATCACTCATTTCAAATAAATTTGAACTAACAACTTTACTTATTCACTTTTACCAAAAAAAAAACTTTACTTATTCACTATCAATACCACTAAACCACAACCTACTTGATATTTATACAAAAGAGTTGATGACTCTTTTAGTCTTGCAATGGAACTTTTGACGTGTCTTGAGGAAGTGATGTGTGTCTTGAATGTGGATGTTGCATGCCGTGTTGAGTAGTTTTGGCATAATTTTTCTTGTTTTCATTAGGAAGAGTTGTCTTGTGAGTCTTGTATTCATCTTGCTTAATTGTTCATCATCTTGTCTTATTGCTCTTCTTGAAACATGAATATTTGTTTTCTTGAAATTCTTTGTCTTATTGATGATTGTTGAGTACGTTAGTATCTTGAGTTGTGAATCTTGTGATCATCCGATCGAAGAACTATCATTAGTCACCGATGCTCATTTTTATTAATTAATTAATTCAACAGTATTGATTGGGTTGAATTAGTTCCAAAGAATGACGTTAAAAACAAAAAAAAACAATAATACGTACAGAAAAATAAAATTTCTTATAAGTCTACTTGGCGCTAGCCACTTAGCCAGTTAGGTCTTGGTCAATTAACGTCTAACAAATTTGTGAACATTGAAAGATTACAAAATTATTGAATTGTTATTGCTGGGAATGAAAAAATATTAGGGAATTTGATATAAATATGTTTTGGAATTTGATATAACTATGTTTTGGAGTACCTCCCAAGCACACGCGATCCAAAAATATTGTTCCCTCCGTTTTATATTATTTATTGTTTTAAACCTTAAATTTTGTTTCATATTAGTTGTTGTTTTAGAATTTCAATATAAATGTTTGATAATATTTTCACTTTTATCCCTACTACTTTAACTTATTAATTAGTGTGATTATAGTATATAATACATTAATGAGCGGTAAAACAAAAATTGAATTGTTTTTTTAATCTACGTAAAACAACCTAGAATGATAATTAATATAAAACGGAGGCAATAGTAATACTCTCTTTGTTCTATATTAAGTGATGGTTTAAGGTTTTTGCACACCAATTAAGGATTCATTTAATTTTTATTTTTTATATACTAAAAACATCATTTATTGTACATTTAAACACAATTTAACCAATAAGAAAATAATATGCAAAATACAAAAGGTAAAAAAACAATTAAAATTATTTAATTTTGCATTGATTTGTGAAAACATCACTTATTTGAAAACAACAAAAAATCTCTAAAACATCACCTATTACTGAACGGAGGGAGTATGTTAAATCTGCGAGAACATGACACATGACTTATAGGTTTTGGATAACCAAGTTATTAATTAAGACGGGTTTTCTTACGTAATTTTATAATAATATATCAATTTTATTACCATTTTGCTATACCAATTTTTTGCATAACCAGAACAATACACCAACTCTATTTTTTCATTTTAATTCATGGACTCTTATATAACCTTCTTTCCATTTTACGACACTAAGAACCTTCTTATATAATTCATGGTCACATGGTTCGGATTTATAAGAAAACCCATTACCACAGAAAAATGCAGTTCAATTTCTCACTTGTTAGTCAAACCGCAAAACAACACTTTTTTAATAGATGTAAAACAACACTTTTTTTAATATATGTTATATCTTTCACGACGAGTAAAACACATCCGTTTTGGCCTTATCGAATCCACGAAATACATGTTATTTTGCTAATTTTAATTGAGCACATGGTGAAACTATTTCTTGATATCGTTGTCAAAAAGGTGGTCAAAATAAAATTGGGGGAATTTTTTTTTCCCCTATTGTTGGAGGTGGGCCTAGCACCCCCAATTAGTTAGGCCCATCTTAGGAAAAACCCCTCTTCGGCCCGGTCGCCGGCCTGAAAGCACCGACCCGCAAAACCCCTATTCAGCCCGGTCGCCGGCCTGAAAGCACCGACCCGCAAGACCCCTCTTCAGCCCGGTCGCCGGCCCGAAAGCAACGACCCACAAGACCCCTCTTCAGCTCGGTCGCCGACCTGAAAGCGACGCACCTCGGGTGCGGTCTGACACTTCAAGGCAGGAATGTCATAAGAGCAGAAGGCAGGTGGGAGTTGGTCGAACAGTATATTATCTGAGCAGGAGTATGGGCTGACCTCGACATCTCACCAACCCCGCAGACTCGACAAAGGAGAAGAAGACACGTGGACGAGTTGGTCAAACAGTGCGCTGCTCTGCAACACGCCACGCCGAGCTCATCATGACCTCCATCCTAGAAAGCCGGAACACGCCTCCTAGGCCACCTTACCCGTGAAAGAGGCCGAAGACGCCACGTGGCCCCGAGATCCCGGGGAGCAGGAAGCCAACCTCGGCTATATATACCCCTCAATGTCATTAATGGGAGAGACTTTTGATTTGGGCAATTTCCGACCTGTAACTAGCTACCCGGCCTCTCTCTTTCTCTCTTTGTAACAAGACAACATTTTAGAACGCCGAACTAGACGTCCTTCGGAACCAGTTCGTAATTCTAAAGTGTTCATTTCTCTCACCATCAATAAAACGAAACACGGCCCCCGGCCTACTCATCTCTCTCTGCGACCTGCTTTAATAGTGGTTAAACTGCTCTAATTAACGAAAATCTCACCTCTCATCTCCTAATCACTCTTTAAACATACTTAGTGATCCCCGGGATCCTCGCCGCGCTATGCTCACCCAGCAGCCCGACCTTAACGACACCGCCCTACTCAGCGAGCTGGATTTCCTTGAGGAACAACGGGACCACTCCCTCCTCCGAATCCAGAACTACCAGCAGCTCGCCTCCAAGTACTACAACAAGAGGGTTCGAGGCAGGTTCTTTACCGAAGGCGACCTGGTCCTCCGCAAAGTCTTCGAAAACACCGCCGAGCTAAACGCAGGCAAGCTCGGCGCACATTGGGAGGGCCCTTACCTTATCTCCAAGGTCGTGAAGCCCGGCGTCTACGAGCTAGTCACAATGACCGGCAACGCAATCCCGCGCTCATGGAATTCGATCAACCTCAAACGGTTCTACTACTAAGCCCCCGGGCTCCATTCCACTCTCCGCCTTTGTGAACAAACGAACTACGATTGGCTTGATCCCTTCTACTAAAGGGTACGTAGGCAACCCCTAACCAGGGCTCAGCTATTAATCTAATAAAACCTTTTCGACAAAGGAATAAGGTCTCCGACCTGTGCACAAAAGCCGAGCTCCAAACGCTCGCACTACAAAAAAAAAAAAAAGCCGAGCTCCAAACGCTCGCACTACAAAAAAAAAGCCGAGCTCCAAATGCTCGCACTACCAAAAAAAAAAAAGAGAAGAAAAAGCCGAGCTCCAAACGCTCGCACTACAAAAAAAAAGCCGAGCTCCAAATGCTCGCACTACCAAAAAAAAAAGAGAAGAAAAAGCCGAGCTCCAAACGCTCGCACTACAAAAAAAAAAAAAAAAAAGGCCGAGCTCCAAATGCTCGCACTACAAAAAAAAGGGGACCGAGCTCCGGTGCTCGCTCTCCCCGGCACACAAGTTATAAGTGCCAAAGCCGAGTTCCAATGCTCGCACCCCCATAGTACACAAGCAATAAGTACTAAAGCCGGGCCCCAGGGCTCGCACCTCTACTAGACACACAAGCATTAAGTGTCTCTAAGCCGGGCTCGCTACCCGCACCAAAAAAACAAGGTACACAAGCAATAAGTACCTTAAGCCGAGATCACCTCGCACCCACTAAAAATATTAAAGATACACAAGCAATAAGTATCTCAGGCCGAGTCGTACCTCGCACCCAATACAAGAGCACGGTCCACGACCTGCATACATGACAGGGTACGGTCTACGACCTACCATACCAATCAAAAAAGCCTCGAAACGGCACTTACAAAAAAAATAAAAGGAAAGGGCCAACGGCCTCGATTATCACAGAAGGGCCCACGGCCTAGTCATTACAAAAGCCTCGAAACGGCACTTACAAAAAAAAAAAGAGAGAGGGCCAACGGCCCCGATTATCACAAAAGGGCCCACGGCCTAGTCATTACAAAAGCCTCGAAACGGCACTTACAAAAAAAAAAAAAAAAAAAAAAAAAAAAAAGAGAGAGAGGGTCAACGGCCTCGAATATCACAAAAGGGCCCACGGCCTAGTCATTACAAAAGCCTCGAAACGGCAAGGGCCAACGGCCTCGATTATACAAAAGGGCCCACGGCCTAGTCATTACAATACCTCGAAGCGGCACTTACAAAAAAAAAAAAAGAGAAAAAGGGGCCAACGGCCTTGTTATCATAAAAAGAGGGGCCAACGGCCTGGTCCTTACATAAACGGCCTACGGCCCGGTCTTTACAAAGAAGAAGAAAACAAAAAGGAAAAAACAGAAAAAGTTTTTACAAGGCCGCATCGGCCAGTCGGTCTTCGCCCCCGTCAGCACGGGTACCATTTAAATCACCCGGGCCCACCATCCTCGCATTGGTCCCGTACTCACCAAGGAAGGGCTGCTCAGCCACCTCTTCCCCAACCGCGGCCTCCTCGGACGGCGCTTCAATACCGGCCTCCCCGGCTGGCGCCTCGGTACCAGCCTCGCCTGATGGCGCTTCGGTTCCGGTCTCACCGGATGGCGCGTCGGTCCCGGCCTCAGCAGCAAACAGGACCGAGGGATCTGCTTGGATGGTCTCAGCAGCCGAGGGAGCGTCCTCAGTCAGATCCACGTAGGGCGCCTCCGAAGAAGAGACGGGCATGAGCCGCTCGAGCTGGACGCCGTGGGCGCGATCGAGAGGGATGTCCAGATCCTCCGGGGTCAAGTCCGGAAAATCCATCCCATCCAGCACGGCACCGAATGCCTCCTCGTCCTCGTCCAGCTTCTGGTACCGGTACCACGGCACCACCAGACTGTCCTCGGCCTCCATCCTCCTGAGGCATGCCTTCATGCCGATCATCTGATTGTACATAAGGTGAGGCTCTAAGGCCCTCTGGCGCCCATCGAGGTGAGCGCGGATCTTTTCCATCTTGGCGGACCACTTCCGGTTCCGCGCATCCCACCGGGCCGTTACCCGCTCGCTTTCCGCGGCCACGGCCACCTTCGCCTGGCCTATGGCGGACTCCAGCCCCTTGACCCTGGAGCGGAGGGTCTCCCTCTCCCCCTTCAGGAGCCCGACCTCCTCCTCCAGAACAGCCGGCCGGGCCCGCTCAGCGGCAGACCGGGCCCTCTCAGCCTCCAGCTCGGCCTGAAGTCTGCCCACCTCGTCAGCCCGGGCCCGCGCCCGCGCCTCCACCTCCTCCAGCCCCTTGACCTTGGAGCGGAGCGTCTCCCTCTCCCCCTTCAGGAGCCCGACCTCCTCCTCCAGAGCAGCCGACCGGGCCCGCTCAGCGGCAGACCGGGACCTCTCGGCCTCCACCTCGGCCTGAAGCCTGCCCACCTCTCCAGCCCGGGCCCGCGCCCGCGCCCGCGCCGCCTCCTCCTCCATCCCCGCTGCCCGGGCACTCTCATTCTTCAACTCCTTCTCGAGCCCGCGGAGGAGAAGGGACTGGCCCTGCGAGCTGGCTTCCCGGGTCGCCTGCAGAAAGCCAAGCGACGCGTCCTTCTCGGCGAGTCGCTTCTCGTAGGCCTCCGCCAGAAAGGCAGTAAGGGCCAGCGTCTGCATCGAAACAGTTGTTAAGCAAAGACGCACAACAAATCCAGCTAAAAACAGTGAGGTCGGAACAAAACTTACCCGCGCTGCGGATCGCGCCACCTGGCGAAAGGTATCGCCCTCCGCCATCTCCAGCGGGACGAAGTGCGGGTGCTTCTGCCCGAACATCATGGCCTGCGCCAGCTCGGCGCACTCGTCCGGGTCCACGATGACCTGGGTACTGCCATCTTCGTGGCAGAAATTGAAGCTGTAGTCCCGAGGCCCGTCCTCGGAACCTTCCGGAGACCCATCACTCCGGTCACCGGCGGCCTCCCGCCCTTCTTCCACAACGACGGCTGCATCGCCGCCCTCCGTCGCCCGACCAGCGACATCTTCAATCGCGAGGGGCCGGGTCTCTTCGACCTCCCCCGCAGGCACCTCGGCCGCAGGTGTCTCAGCCTCCCCGACTGGAGCACCTCGGGAGCCCTCGGGCTCGCAACCAGCCTCTTCAGGCCGGACAGGCTCCCGACCTGAAGTCGAGGACCCCTCTTGCGTTCCTGTGGCATCTCTATCAGCCACAACCTCGGTCCTCTTCTTCTTCCTGCTAGCCCTAGCGCTGGCAGCGTCGGCCCCCCTCTTCTTCGAGAGAGCCGCCTCGGAGGCCTCCCCCCCAGTCTGCGGCAGCGGGTCTCGCCGGACCGGTACCTCACGCATCGGCGGCGGCGGCGCCACAAAGGAGTCCGCGTACAGCGGATTGGCAAACCGTGCTCGACCTACATTGGAGATAACCGTCCGCCCGGTATTATTATAAAAAAAAAAAAAAAAAAAAAAAAAAACTAGGACCGACCTCCGGCCATCGCAGCTTCAATTCTCCCCGAGGTGAATGACTTCCACTCTCTGTCGTGCACCGACCTAAGCACAGCAACGATACCCGCGTAGTCCGGCAGCTTAAATCTGGAAGAGTGAGGACCTGAAAACAAAACCAACAGCATCAGTCAGACAAAACCGAAGAAGAGAAGTCAGCTCGACCTGCAAATCCCTACCCGGGGAAAAGTTCCAATCCCGGGTGTATCGCGCCAACGGGTCGAGTCCAGCCAACTCGGTGGCTCGGACGTAGAAGTAGCTGCGAGACCAGTCCTCGACCTTCGACAGCTTGCTGGCCTTGGACCCCGAGCTGGGCGCCTCCAGGACGTTCGCCGCGGGCTTGAAAGCAGCATAGAAGGTCCCAGGAATCCCAGGATTTGCCTTCTGCTGGGTGAGCGCCTCGAACATAGGCACCGTCACCTCCACGTCACATTCGTGCCCCAAGGTCAGCAGCACGATCATCCCCTGGATCGTAGACGGGCAGACCTGCGAGAAGGCCAAGCCCCGCGCCCGGCAATACTGGACGAACAGCTCGGGGAGAGGAAGGCGCAAGCCGCACTTCTGGAAGAACGACTCATACAGGCAGACGAAGCCCGGCCGAGGAGTCCACGGGCGCTCATCCGCCCTAGGAAGCCGGAGCTCGACGCCAGCAGGGAAGTCGCACAAATCCCTCAGCAGAGTCACCGACTCCGCTGTGCTCCAGGTCGGTGACCCTCCCTGCTCGAAAGGAACCAGGGGAGACCTCACCCTGGCCACTCGTACTCCGCCGCCGCGGCCGCCCTGACGACCCCCGCGGTCGCCCAGATGCCCGGTTCTACCCCCAGCTTGGCCAACGCCGCGACCGCCAGAGGAAGACCTAACCACCGTCTTCTTCCGGAGATGGGTCCCCGGGAGCGTCGGGGCGGCCCCCGAAGTCGAAGGAGCAGACTGTCCCCCACTGTCTGCGCCTCGACACGGAGAGGAGGCACGGTCGGAACCACCGGAGGAAGAACCCGGAGAATCGCTACCGCCACCACGGGACGCCGATTCTTCGCTCGACTCAGCCCTAATACCGTCTAACACCGGCGCCATTGCACGGAGAGGAGGAAATCGGAAAGTACAGAGAAAGCAAGAAGGGAAAGGAGGAAATCGGAGAGAGGAGGTTACCTTAGGGTTATGCGCAGAAGGTTTTAACAGGAGGAGGAAGAAGGGTTTAAATAGAAGAAGGGGGACAGTGAAGCGACGCCCGGACACGTGTCGAAAAATTCACGGCCGCCCAGAAACCTAATGATGACGCCTCTTCGCTATCCCCACGCCAAAAAAGCAAAGGACGCCTCGGTAAACGTGAAGCGTCTATCGCACGCCGCGCGTGGGCATCCCACGCGAAAAACGAGGCGACCCTTCACTCTCCCACGTGATGGGCACGCGCCAGCCGTCTACGGATTCTCGGGAAGATCAACACGAATGAGCACGGACTCCCCGTCCTAAGATGTGCCGAACTAACATCAGATCAACTTCGGCATGCTCACTTCGCCTCGCGATACCGAACTGGGGGAGGGCCTATTGTTGGAGGTGGACCTAGCACCCCCAATTAGTTAGGCCCATCTTAGGAAAAAACCCCTATTCGGCCCGGTCGCCGGCCTGAAAGCACCGACCCGCAAAACCCCTCTTCAGCCCGGTCGCCGGCCTGAAAGCACCGACCCGCAAGACCCCTCTTCAGCCCGGTCGCCGGCCCGAAAGCAACGACCCACAAGACCCCTCTTCAGCTCGGTCGCCGACCTGAAAGCGACGCACCTCGGGTGCGGTCTGACACTTCAAGGCAGGAATGTCAGAAGAGCAGAAGGCAGGTGGGAGTTGGTCGAACAGTATATTATCTGAGCAGGAGTATGGGCTGACCTCGACATCTCACCAACCTCGCAGACTCGACAAAGGAGAAGAAGACACGTGGAGGAGTTGGTCAAACAGTGCGCTGCTCTGCAACACGCCACGCCGAGCTCATCATGACCTCCATCCTAGAAAGCCGGAACACGCCTCCTAGGCCACCTTACCCGTGAAAGAGGCCGAAGACGCCACGTGGCCCCGAGATCCCGGGGAGCAGGAAGCCAACCTCGGCTATATATACCCCTCAATGTCATTAATGGGAGAGACTTTTGATTTGGGCAATTTCCGACCTGTAACTAGCTACCCGGCCTCTCTCTTTCTCTCTTTGTAACAAGACAACATTTTAGAACACCGAACTGGACGTCCTTCGGAACCAGTTCGTAATTCTAAAGTGTTCATTTCTCTCACCATCAATAAAACGAAACACGGCCCCCGGCCTACTCATCTCTCTCTGCGACCTGCTTTAATAGTGGTTAAACTGCTCTAATTAACGAAAATCTCACCTCTCATCTCCTAATCACTCTTTAAACATATTTAGTGATCCCCGGGATCAACACCTATGGCTATCAACTATTTCAAAACAAATCAAAGAACATAGAAAACTTACAATCTCGAAATTCAATTCCTTAATCTATACAACAAATCAAAGCACATAAAAGTTTATAATTTTGAATTTCAATTAATTAAATCAACACTAAGAATAAACAAATATATCACAAATTTCGATAATTTTTTTATTTTTCTTCTTCCACGCATGGCCTATCCTGAAATTTTGGGGGTTCAAAACCAATTTTTAGGTTTTTGTTTTTTAGGAGCCAAAAAATTAAAAAAAAAATTTTGGGGCCAAAAAAAAAAAAAAAAAGGCCCAAAGCCAATGTTTCATCTGGCATGGCTCAGGACCGGCCCTGCTTCCACGATCTCCGTTTGACGTTGAGATGATGAATATACCGGTGACGGCAAAGACGAAATGGCGGTGGAGTAACAAGCCGAATCGGAGAATCCAGAGAGGAGATCGTAGAAGGCGCTTACTATTACGTCGTGGTTCCTCCATTCATTCTCACTGATATCGCCGCCTTCGATTCCATAATCGAGCTTGTGACTCACAGATCGAAGAATAACCGCTCTAATTTACAAGCTTTACCTCATCTTCACTTGAGAATCTGGAGATGCGAAACTGGCTTCGTTCGAAGTGGAATCGCAGAGCATGTTCGAAGTGGAATTATTGGTTGAAGATCGCATATTAGAAATTTGGAAGAAGAAGAAGAAAGAAAGATTAATTAATTTTCCAAAAAAACAAAAAAAAATAGAAGAGGAGGAAAAAAAAAAATCTCTCAACTCGAGAGAGAATAATCGTGAAAATTCTTAAACTACCTCATATTGATTTTGGTTAATTGAGATTTTAAACTCTTTGTTGTTTTTTTTTGTTGCCAAAACGACATCTCTGACTTAAATTACTATCGTTTTTCACTCCTCCAAAATGCGGCGATTTACGTTCCGTGTTATTTACAAACGACGTTTTCATTTGCTACCAGTGCCGGTCCTGAGTCATGCTAGATGAAACATTGGCATTGGTCCTATTTTTTTTCATTTTTTTGGTCCAAAATATTTTTTTTTGTCCCCCAAATATATATATATATATATATATATATATATATATATATATATATTTTTTTTTTTAATTCTTTGGCCCCCAAAAAAACAAAAATCTTAAAATTGGTTTTGAGCCCCAAAATCTTTAAATTACGATTTGACTAATTGGTAAGGAATTGACCTACATTTTTCTATGGTGATAGGTTTTCTCGTAAATCCGAACCGGTTGATAAATTCTTTTGCAAAAAGCCCTAAAAACAAAAACAAAAATTGTGAAGATGAGTTAGTTGGGAGCGTGCAACATGAAATAGTTCACCCACCCTTCTCCTATTTATTACTTCCGTTCTCCTTCTACCTCTCTTTCTTCCAACACGTCTCTCGTCATCCTCCTATAAGACAGATTCAATCATCTCATTCTCCATAACAAAATTAATAATAAAACCTCAATTTTTTTCAATCAGAAGAAGAAAGTGATGAATCAAGAGAATCCCGCGTCTTGTTGCTGTGTTCTTGATGCTTCCACTTATGTCGGTTTCTGGATTCTCAAGAGATTGCTCTCCAAAGGCTACTCTGTTCATGCAGCCATCCGTAAAAACGGTAAATCTTTATAATTCTCCAATAAGTTCATTCAAAATTATCTCTCTCCTCTCCCAAAGGGTACAATAAAGTTTTAGCCTTTTTCTAGTTTTCTTCATTGACTCGAGCTAAAAGGGAAAATCAAATTTTGAGCCTTTTTCCAATTGATTTGAGCAATTCGATGCAATGAGTTGAAATTCACTTCTGGGTACAATCAAAGTTTAAATTTTTCCCATTGACTCTTCTCTCTCTCTCTCTCTATATATATATATTTAGATTTTAATGGAATGGTGATTTTGGTAATAGGGGAGAGTATGCTTGAGGAGATAATCAGGAACATGCAAGCTACAGAAGAGAGATTAGTGGTTTACGATGTGGATGTGTTAGATTACCAAAGCATCCTTGTTTCTCTCAACAATTGTAACGCTGTGTTTTGTTGCTTGGACAATCCTGAAGGGTACGATGTGAGTTTTAGTATTATTATCACTCTTAACACTTCTTTTGAAATCCCTCTGTTTAGTCTATGATTTGAGAAATTTGAGAGGATGTGTGATTATTCAGGAGAAGGAAGTGGATTTGGAGGTGAGAGGAGCGATTAATGTGGTGGAGGCATGTGCAAGAACAGAGAGTATTGAGAAGATTGTGTTCTCTTCTTCATTAACAGCTGCGATTTGGAGAGATAACATTAGAACTCAGAAGGATGTTGATGAGAAGTGTTGGAGTGATCTAGACTTCTGTGTCAAAAAGAAGGTCTTTTAAATTCAACTCTTTTTATTGTTTTTTTTTTTGGACTTTTAGTTCATTCAAATTAATTATCAGTTATGTTGAAAAGTTCATAAATTGGTTGAGAAATTTATAGACTGAAACATAGAGGACCCACAATTTATAAATATGATAGTTTTTGACCTGAAATCACCAATTATTTAATGTATTTTTTCATCAATCAATTTTATATTCCATCTGATTTATAAAGAATGTCATTCTGACAATTTTTACACATAATAAAAAAAAATTATAAATTTTTTTAGTGTGTTAGTAAATTTTTGATAAATCAAAAATAAAAGCCTATAATAATTTTTTTTTTTGTGTGAAATAGATAGAGTATTTATTATGGGATATAATAGCATCTTTTAAACGTATTTTTTTTTATAAAAGTGGTTGATTAATATGGGATTTTAAAATTATACCTTACATAGAATTTGTTGAACTTTTGTTTTGGTGATGTGAATATTTTGCTTAACAATGAATTCAAAGTTGGGTCTTTATGAAATGTATTCTCATTCGTCATGTGATGTCTAGAATTCAACCTAAGACTGTCTTAAGAAATATTAAAGATGTCAAACTTCTAAATTCAACCTAGAACCTAGAACATAGTTTAAAATATTACTTAATTAATTTTCTAAATTCAACCTAGAACCTAGAACATAGTTTAAAACAACTTGTGTTTGTCTATGCAGCTATGGCATGCTATGGCCAAGACACAATCCGAGAAGGCGGCTTGGGCACTAGCCATGGACCGAATGGTCAATATGGTCTCGGTTAACCCGGGACTCATCGTTGGACCCTCAGTGGCTCAATACAACTCTAGACCGACCATGTCTTACCTCAAAGGTATATATATATATATATCCACACATTCACTCACTCAATATGTGTATATGATTAATGATTCAATTGTGGTGGAAATGCAATTTCAGGTGCTGCGCAGATGTATGAGAGCGGAGTATTAGCGTACGTAGACGTAGAGTTTGTGGCAGATGTTCACATTCGAGCATTCGAAGATACTTCGGCTTGTGGTAGATACTTTTGTTTCAACCAAATTGTGAATACCGAAGAAGAAGCTCTCAAGCTTGTGGAAATTCTATCTCCTTTAATACCTATGCCACCAAGGTAATAAAGGAGTTGTGAATTATATGTTTATTGATGTAGAATATGTGTGTTATATACACAATACAGTTAAGATTTATAGCATAAGATCTTGTGAGATCTCTTAGAGATAATAACTAAATATGGATAAGTACAACTTATACTAATACACCCCCTCAAGATGGACGGCCATTAGAGAGTCCAATCTTGGCTGCAAGTTCAGTGAACCGAGTACGAGGGAGTGGCTTAGTGAAAGTGTCAGCTAGCTGATCAGCAGAGCTCACATGAGAAACTCGAAGTACATTGTTCTGTACTCGTTCACGAATGAAATGATAATCAAGTGCAACATGCTTCATTCGCGAGTGAAACACTGGATTAGCACATAAGTAAGTAGCTCCAATGTTGTCACAGTATATCGTAGGAGTGGCAGATGAGTGGATATGAAGTTCAGTCATGAGAGACACTATCCATTGAACCTCTGAAACTGCCTCGGATACAGCTCGATATTCTGCCTCAGTGGAGGAGCGAGCAACCCCTTTTTGTTTCTTCGAAGACCAAGAAATAGGTTGCTTGCCGAGATACACTACATAGCCTCCTGTGGAAGTGTAATCGTCTTTGTTGCCGGCCCAGTCTGCATCAGAATAGGCATGAAGATTAAATGGTGTGGAGGCAGAGAAGAAGATTCCTTTGTCAGCAGTACCCACAAGATAGCGAAGGACCCGCTTCATAGCCTCCTCGTGAACTGTTGTTGGACGATGCATATATTGTGATAACCGATTAACCGCAAAAGCAATGTCTGGTCGTGTCAGACAGAGGTACTGTAAGCTTCCAACCGTCGCTCTGTAAGACGTTGGATCAGAGAGAACGATGCCGGAGGAGAGCGTCATAACCTGAGTAGAGCACATTGGTATGGACACTGGTTTGGCGTTCGTCATGCTGTTTCGATGAAGTAAATCAGTGATGTACTTCGTTTGAGTGAGGAGGAGTCCTTTGTCGGATCGAGTTGCCTCCATTCCAAGAAAGTAAGACAAAGTTCCCAAATCTTTGAGGGAGAAACGTTTTGCCATCAGCTCAATGACTCGCGTCACTTCCGAGGGAACAGAGCCTGTAACAATGATGTCATCTACATATATGAGAATGTAGATTAGGGAAGTACCGGTGCAGAGGACGAAGATAGAGGCATCAGCATATGAGTTGATGAAGCCAGCACTTAGAAGAAACTTTCGCAACTCATTGTACCAAGCACGTGGCGCTTGCTTGAGTCCGTAGATGGCTTTGCGGAGACGACAGACATGATCTGGCCGATCATTGTCAATGAAGCCTGGGGGCTGAGTCATGTACACTTCTTCGGTGAGATTTCCTTGAAGAAAAGCGTTGTTGACGTCAAGTTGCCGAAGGACCCAGCCATTGCCAACAGCAGCACCGAGAACAAGACGTATGGTAGCGTGTTTGATCACTGGGCTGAAGGTCTCCTGAAAGTCAATTCCTGGTCGTTGGTGAAAGCCTTTCGCCACTAGTCTCGATTTATACCTGTCGACAGAGCCATCGGGTAAGCGTTTAATTCGATAAACCCATTTGCAACCAACAATATTCTTTGCCTGTGCACGATCAACAAGATCCCAAGTATGGTGAATTCCATGGGCATCATATTCAGAGCTCATGGATTTTCTCCATTTTTCTTCTTTTAAGGCCTGAGTGTGGTTGGCTGGTTCAATCTCCTTGAGCACGACTGTTAGACCAAACTTTGGATTTGGCTTATGGATGTTGTTCTTTGCTCGTGTTGTCATCATGTGGGTGTTGGAGATGACCACCGGCGGAGGATTTGATGGTGTAAGGGAGTTTGTGGACTCATCGAGCATCGGCGCTAGAGATGCGGAGGTTGATAATTCTGCAGCAGAGACCGGTTCTAGTGGCGCAGCAGGCACAATTTCCGGCGAAGGGGCAGAGCTCGAGGCAAAAGTCGTGTTGTGTGACCGATGAAAGACAGGGGCGAGTGATGCTGAAGGTGAATCTGAAGGAGAGAATTCGCGAATGGAAGAAGGGGATGATGATTTAGATTGAAGTGTAGAGAAGGGAAATACCGATTCATGAAAGATTACGTGAAATGAGACATAGAGACGAGATGTGGCAAGATTAAGACACAGAAATGCGCTTTGGGAAAGCGAGTAACCCAAGAAAACACATGGTGTGGACTTCAGACTGAATTTGTTGTGCCCATATGGTCGGATCCAAGGATAGCACAAACATCCAAAGGTTCGTAGCTTGGTGTAGTTGGGCTCCGTCTTGAAGAGTAGCCGGAACGGCGATGAGTGAGCAAGATTGGGCGTTGTCAGCCTGTTGATTAAGTAAACTGCCGTAGTGAACGAGTAGGACCAGAATGTGTTGGGTATTCCTGCGTGAGAGAGCAATGCCAGACCCGTCTCGACAATGTGACGATGTCGCCTTTCCGCCATTCCATTGTGTTCAGGAGTGTGTGGTGGAGTCGTTAGGTGGGTGATTCCGTTGGTTGCCAGAAACTGTCTTAGTGCAATGAATTCTCCACCGTTGTCTGAGTATAAAGTAACAATTTTCGATTTGAAACGGTTTTCCACCAATGCTTTGAATGTTGCGAACACGCTTGCGACCTCGGATTTTGTTTTTAATGGATAAAGCCATGTATACCTTGTAAAATGGTCAACAAACAGAACGTAATACTTGTAACCATCCACCGACGTAACCGGAGAAGTCCACACATCTGAGAATAGAATTTCAATAGGACGAGAGGATGTAAGGGATGAAGAAGTAGAGAATGGAAGCTTGTGGCTTTTATTACTAGAACACGAATTGCAAATAAGTGATGACCATAAATCAGAAGCTTGTAAACCAAATGTAGAAACAATATGACGAAGAGTTTGAGAGTTTGGATGACCTAGTCTAGAGTGCCAAAGTGACAAGAAATTTTTATTGCAGGAAAAAGCTGAAATAGAATTTGGAGAAGCTTTCATCGGCCACTCATACACCCCTTCATTGGCTTTGCCGTTGAGAACTATTGCCCCCGAGCTGAGATCCTTCACCTGAAAATCATCGGGACATAGTTGAACCATAACATTGTTAGTCTTGCATAACTTATTGACAGAGATAAGATTCTTCTTCATTGACGGGACACAGAGTATGTTGTCAAGAAGTAAGCTACGATTTTTAGAGACAAGTTTGGTTGAGCCAGTATGAGTGATAGATAAACCTGCATTGTTTCCTATCATGACATCATCTCCGCCGTGATATGGTGTGTGCAGAGACATATTGCTCAGGTCTGTAGCAATGTGGTGGGAAGCCCCACTGTCGAGAAGCCACGGTGAGGAGTCAGCTGTGTTGACGGTCGCGTGATGTGCCTGCTGGTGCCACTGAGGTGGTGGTAAAGGCAAGTGTGGAGCCTGCCATTGTTGGGAGCTACCACGAGATTGAGTTGCCTGTGAGACGGTGGAGCTGAATTGTGGGCACCTGCGAGCACTGTGTCCTTGTGTACCGCAGATCTGACATTTTCCCTGATAGCCACGACCGTAACCTCCACGTCCTGAGTTGCCACGACCGTAGCCTCCACCTCGTTGAGTTGTTGTGCCACGGCCAGAGTTTTGATATTGGTTCTGTCGAAACTCTGTTGCATTTGCAGTGACTGGAATCGGAGAGTCAGCTGGGATGAGGGAAAGCGCGTTCTCTCTGTTGATGAGTTTCTCATGAAGTTCATCAAGAGAGATTGGTGAATCTCTGCCGTTTACCATTTCGACAATAGCATGATAATCGTCGCCGAGACCTTCAGTGATATGGTCAAGGAGGTCCTCGTGCTCAAGTGGCGCTCCAAGTAGAGCCAATTGATCAGCTTTCCCGATGATTCCTCTCATGTAATCATTGACAGAGAGGTTACCTTTGCTGCTTTGCTTCAGTTGTTGGCGGAGTTGTTTCTTGTGACCGCGCGATGGTTGTCCATAGGTTTTGTTGAGAATATGCCAGATTTCTCTTGTTGTTGTAGCTCGTGCAGCGATTGGTTGAACATTGAGAGAGAGAGAGAGAGCCTAGCAGGTTGCTGTAGAGCAACTTGTCTTGGCGTTTCCAGGCGGCAAAATCGGGATTTGGTGATGATGGTCCCGATCCTTGAGAGATTGTTGCTGCACGTGCTTGATCTGCATCGGCGATGAAGGGATGAAGCTCGTGTGCCTCAAGAAGAGATTTGATTTGGAGGCGCCACGTGATGAAGTTTGTGGCGGTGAGCTTTGTGATGCTCGACATGTTCAACGAAATCAGAGTGTTTGTTGGGTTTGAGATGTTAAACACAGGGGCTGAGGAAGATGTTGACATGGCTGATGATTCAGTTGTCATCTTGTTTGAGGAGAGGATGAAAAATTTGAGAGAAAGAGAGCGATTAGTTTTAATCCTGCTCTGATACCATAAAGGAGTTGTGAATTATATGTTTATTGATGTAGAATATGTGTGTTATATACACAATACAGTTAAGATCTATAGCATAAGATCTTGTGAGATCTCTTAGAGATAATAACAATATATGGATAAGTACAACTTATACTAATAGGTAAAACATTATTAAATACCATTTTCGTTTATATCTTACTATATAAGTACTCGCATATATGCGGGTTTGTAATTTAATATTTTATAACTTGTGAAAAAAATTAAAAATTAAAAATAGAAAATAAAATTAGATCACCCGTGAAAATATATAATACATAAATTTAAAAAACAAAATTTACGATGAAATAAATATATACCTTAAGAAAATTATTTGGTGAAGTAAATACAGTAAATTGCTTTGGATACAATTATTAGACTTTTAATTATTTTGTATGTAATTGACATACTATTAAATTGTGGTTTATATAGAGGTAAAAAATTAGAATTCTATTATTTTTAGGATTAATTTCTTTAATCTAAATAGAAAACTAAAGATTTTTTTTCTTTTTATATTTATTTTTTCTTTTAGGATAAATTTATTTTTAAAATTTTTTAGTAACTTTACCTTTTAAGATTATGAATAAGTTATTAATTGATCATTGTCAATCCGAATTTTTTTAATTAATCGATTTGAAATTTTTCCAATTTTGACTTGACACGTTTCGCGATCAGGTGATTTTACAAATTTGAAACATTAAGATTTATATAATAAGATTTCCTTATTCTGAACCGAAATATGGTTTTTTCTTTTTAAAATATTTTTGGTTTTTATCTTTTTCTTTATAGGATTGTTATGTATAGTTTAATTTTCTTATTCTAATATGTAATATAGGTTTTTCTTCTTTTTTTTAAAAACATTTGCTTTTATTTATAATTTTTGTTTATTTTTTTAATCTAAACATAACTACTATTTTCTTTCTTTAATATTTACTTTAATTCTAAATTGATAAACATAACTAAATTTTTAATATTCTAAGTATATTTAGGAAAATTATAAATATACTATAAACTTAAAAGAAAAATTATTAATATACGATTTAAAATCGATTCCTAATCCTAAAAAGTAAATGGAAAAAGTAGTTACGTTTAGATTAAGAAAAATTAAACAAAAATTATAAAGAAAATTCAAAGTTAAAAAAAAAACCATATTTTAGTTTAAAATAAATAAATTAAACTATAGATTACAATCATAAAAAGAAAATGAATAAAATCCAAATTTTATTTTAAAAAAACATATTTCAATTTAGAATTAGGAAATTAAACAATATATTACAATCCTAAAAAGTTAAAGTTTTAAAAAAGGAAAGAACAATTAGTAACTCTTAAAAAAATCACACACTTAAAAAGGAATACAATCCTAAAAAGAAAAAAAATTCTCATTCCTCGACTCTAGATAACCAAATTGATACCTTATCAATTTCACATTCATAATTCTAAAAGGTAAATTTTATAATTTACAATCACGACCAAAATTAAAAAATGAAAAATATAAATATACTCTAAACTTAAAAGAAAAATTATTAATATACGGCCAAACTTAAAAATTTATAATCATTTCCATTATGACAAAAAGAAACTTAAAAAGGGAAAATTATGCGCACTATAGTACGACGATAGACCCTATTTTTATCTAATTGATTCAAAGTAAAATAGCTTTGATTGATTTTTTGTGTTTTAGAAGTCATGATTTGCTTGTTTAGAATTTGAATTAGAGAACTAAAAGATGGAAGTATTTAAAATTTAGAAAGGTGTAGATCTTATTATATAGAGTTTCATTATGGTTGTATATTAATAATTTTTCTTTTTATATAGAGTTTAAAATTGCCATTTTTAAGTTAAACATTTTTAATATTTACTTTAATTCTAAGTTTTATTTTTTATTATAAGTTTTCCTTTTCCTTTAACATTTTTATTATAATTTTAAACTTATTATTGTTTTTGGTCGTGTTTCCTTATTACATTTTAATTATAATTTTAAACTTATTATTGTTTTGGTCGTGTTTTATTCTTTTGGTCGTGATTGTTTTTTTTAAAGTGGTTATTTTATAAGTTTCTTTTTTTTAAGGTGTAGATCTTATTATTTGTTTTGGTCGTGTTTTATTCTTTTGGTCGTGATTATTAATGTTTTGGTCATAGTTTTTTTTTTAAGTGGTTATTTTATAAGTTTCTTTTTTTAAAGGTGTAGATCAATTTTTTTTCTTTTTTAAAGATTGCTTTTTTAAGTTAAACATTTTTAATATTTACTTTAATTATAAGTTTTCTTTTTTTATTATATGTTTTCTTTATTTGTTCTTGTTTTTCTTTCATTATGGTTGTATATTAATAATTTTCCTTTTTATATAGAATTTAAGATTGCATTTTTTAAGATTGCCTTTTTAAGTTAAGTTTTTTAATATTTACTTTAATTCTAAGTTTTTTTTTATTATATGTTTTCCTTTCCCTTTAACATTTTTATTATAATTTTAAAATTATTATTGTTTTTGGTGATGTTTCCTTTTAACATTCTTATTATAATTTTAAACATATTATTGTTTTGGCCGCGTTTTATTTTTTTGGTTGTGATTATTATTCTTTTGGTCTTATAATTTTAAACTTATTATTGTTTTTGGTCGGGTTTCATTTTAACAGTTTTATTATAATTTTAAACTTATTATTGTTTTGGTCGTGTTTTATTATTTCGGTTGTGATTATTATTCTTTTGGTCGTGGTTATTTTTTTTTAAGTGGTTATTTTATAAGTTTCCTTTTTTAAGGTGTAGATCTTATTATTTGTTTTAGTCGTGATTATTATTGTTTTGGTTAATTTTTTTTTTAAGTGGTTATTTTATAAGTTTCCTTTTTTTAAGGTATAGATCATTTTTTCCTTTTTTTAAGATTGCCTTTTTAAGTTAAACATTTTTAATATTTACTTTAATTCTAAGTTTTATTTTTTATTATAACTTTTCTTTATTTATTCTTGATTTTCTTTTTTTAAGATTACATTTTCTTAAGTTAAACATTTTTTAATTTTTACTTTATTTTTTTTTTACTTTATTAATTAAATTGACACATGTCAAGATCTAAACTAACAACCGTGACAAATGTCACAATCTCGTGAGTTATAATTTTGCCTACGTGTCGCGCTCACGTTGAGGGATCCTGCTTTATATAATAAGATTTTTACGATATAATTGATGTAGGCATGACCGTCTCAATTGATTTAGGTAACTATATATATGCTAGGAGTTAGAAATAAATATATAAAGTGTATAATTTCTTCTTATCGTTAATATAATACACTAATGATTTAGGTATGAGAAAGAGATGCAAGGAAGTGAAGTTTATGAAGAGAGATTGAGAAACAAGAAACTAAACAAGCTGGTGGAAGCTGGCTCTGCTTGTTAATGGGCAAAAGTAATGTTATAAATTAAATGGAAACAACAACAAAAAATAGATGTTATAATAAAAATAGGTCGTTTACTTCTTTGGGTTTTTATTGTAATATCAAGTCAGGTTTTTTTTTCGGGTGAATTGAATATATATGAATGGTTGACCATTAAATTAGATTTATAATGGCATCACAAATTAGATTTGACCAATATTCTAGCTCATTCTACACCAAAATGCCCCTACATGAAAGAGACAAGATTATTGGTTTGCATTAAATGTTTTGTCGTAGCATTAAATGCATTGTCGCCGCTAAACGAGTTAGCACAATTGTCGGTGATCACTGTTCATCACCGGAAAACGTATTGTTGGCATCGTTAACATTGTCATGTTAAACCAGTTATCATTTTTAGCATCGTTAACATATAGTTAGTATCGTTAACATTGTCATATTAAACCAGTTATCATGTTAATTTTTTTGAAATTTTCATGTTAAACTAGTTATCATATCATAAATTATCTTGTTAATCCAGTTATCATTTCACATAAATATGTGAAATATAAAAATATAAAAATTATCGTGATAATCCGGTTATCATATCATAGAAACTATGTGTTATTGGTTATCTAACTTTGTTATCATAACGTACAAAAGTATACTGATAATCTATTGGATAACTTTATTATTGATTAACATCAACATAATTAACACAAAAATCATCAAACCCCAAAAACATTGAAATTGAACACGACGGTGACCACCGCCGGCACCGTCGCTACCACCGCTACTGACACGATTGTTGTCACTGACACAGTTTCTCTCACCGACACCATCAGCCTCCGGTGTTATCGTCACCGCCGACACTATATTAAAATTTTTTTTACTATAGTTGTTTTTTTTTACTTCAATTGAAAAAAATAGAAAACTGTGTTACTTAAAGAAAAAATGAATATTAATTGTGATTTCTCTCTTTAATTGTATAACACAATCTGTATCTACAATATATGATGGGCATCTGACTAAAATAACACACTTTTAAGTTTTGTTTCAAACTTACTAACTTAGCATATTACTAGCTTAAATTTCCAATAATAACAAAATTTAATATTAAAATGATTCAAAACCCTTTTTTAATGAGAAAACCTAAACCCTAAATGGAAAATAGGAAACTCAAACATAATATTTTTTAGTTTTATATTTAATTTATTTAGAGTAAACAATTATTTTCATATAATTATTTGTGTTATTTTTAGAATTTTAAATTTGGTGTGCTAGATTTGAAACAAAAACTAATTTTTGTACTATTTTAGAGTATATGAAAATTAAGCTTAGCAACAAATAAAACTTATAACGTATAATTTAAAGAAGCGTCAGTGAATATGTATATGAATAATCGGATGCTACGAAACTACGCATTTGCAGTCTAAGAAAGAACATATAATCTATTAGTTTGTGTTAATACCGTTGCTCTATTATTATATACTATTCAGGTTCAAATTTAGCATATTGAATTGCATGTAATTGTGTTAGGATCCAACACTCAAAGTTTAAAGCGATCAATACTACTATATAATGAATATGGACAAATCCTTATCAATTTATTTTAGGGTGGCCCAAAAAAAGTGGCCCAAAAATGATTTATTACCGGTCATAGAGTGAGATTCAGTTCGAGATAGGCCAATAAGCGCTATCATCTCGAGAGACGTGTTACGATCCCACATCAAAAGTTTAAAGGGATGAACACTAATATATAACAAATATGGGTCAATCTATTTACTGTCAATTGGTTTTAAGTTGAAAACCATGAAATTTAACAAATTGACAAAAAAAAAAAAATCAAAGTTTCATGCTTTATTAACCCCTAATTAAAGTTGTTCGTGATGGATGTAGAATTAGTTCTGTCGTTATGGACACTGTTGTCATCTGCAATATATTTATGAGCTGTCAACTTTAACTATACATTATACGAAACTAAAATATTCGAATCCATGAAGGAATATAAAAAAGATCATAGATGCGTATTACTAAAGTGAGAGTTTAGGTTAGACGCTAATTATGTGATTGTCTAAATCTTAATTATGTTGAATAAAAAAGATTGAGTTGCTATATACATGAAGAAACGCGTAGGAAAGAAAACACGCAAAAGAATTGAAGTTGTTCCTATAGCTAAAGTTTTTATGAATGATATCATATTAATGTTTTTATTATACATATTTTTAATAATGTGAAACGTGTAATAAATTATGAGCATATAATATTACATCTTTCTGAAAATTAGTGATCTTGGTTTCGTAAAGGAACCGGTGTTTCAGGCATGTCACCTTTAATTCTGCCTCTTTATTTTTTTTAAGACTGTATGTTGACTAACCATAACTTAATACTCAAATAATCATATTTTTGAATAACACTCCTCTCATTCCATCCTAAACAATACTTTTACAAAATTCAACATAAATCTCAAATAAAACCGAATCAAATAGCTAATAATTGTCTTAACAAAATAATAAAAATAACAGAACCAAAGAAAACACCCATCTCTCCAAAACTCGCACCACACCAGGATCATTCATCCAGTTCTTCGAACTGATCATTAAACTCAGCTGCAAGAGAGAAAGGTGAGTAATTTGGGATTACTCAACGAAAACTAAACTTAGAACTCATTCACCACACTCACTCATATTCAACCAACATGCCAAGAATAGATTTAAACAAGCAAACAAACATCACGTTCTATTAACACACAAGCAACTACGCAAACAAGAAGATATGGTCCACGACCATCTCTCACGAGCCCACGGCTCTACCGTATACCAAAGGTACCCACACGAGGCCCGCCAAGACCCCCGACGATGGGAACTGATGCCCACATAGGCAGAGCCGGCCCTGAGCCCAAGCAGAGCAAACCCATGCTTGCGGTCCTCGTTTTCATACAAAAAATTTGGCCCTTCAATCTCAAAATGTCTCTTTAGTTTAGTGGAAAAATTATAAAAGTTTTTTTCAAAAAAGTCATAAGTTCGAAACTTAATATGGTAAAGCGGCCCAAATATTTTTTTAGCTTGCGGTCTTCTAAAACTCAGGGCCGGCTCTGCCCGTAGGCACCCCAACAAACACGTCTATACCACAAGTACTGTCTTGCCTTGTGACAGACACCTACTAGTGCTCACACACACCATCTAGGTACTTTACATGCATTAATCACACAATAGAGTTATCACACAAGTATGCATGTGCTTCCTCTAATGATTCCCTAATCCATATTCAATTCACAATATGCAGATCTAACAATCAATATGCAACAACAAACATGTCCGTACTTCGTAACACACAAATAAGACAAGAGAATAAAAAAAAAAGCCTAGATCTAATCCTAACCTTAAAAATCTCTGTTTAGGGACTAGAGAAATGAAAGATAGAACATATATACTCCTAACGATGGCTAGAAGCAACAAAATCGAGAAGACGATGGCTCAGGATGAACTCACGGTGGCTCTTCCTCGTCGCGGTGGTTGGTGGCTGGCGGCGGTCGGCGGCTGACTCCTCTAGTCATCAATCGTTGCTAGGGTTTTCTGTATGCAAAAATGACTCTCCTTCCTCTCTAGTTCTACTTATATAGAGTATAAGGCTAGAGTTTTCTAGAATTGTATCTAAATATACCTTAGACTAATGGTTTTTTGGGCTTTTTCTTGGTAGACTAGGATAGAGATATTAGATTAAGACATGTCGATCACGCAAACAAATCAAAGATAGCTAATGCGTTTCTGGCTTTCTAATTTTTTTTATAATGTGAATGGTGTTGTGAATAAAAGAGAGAGAGAGTAAATTGTTGTGTCTTATTCCATGAATAAAGAGAGGTATATATAGGTTTACATAGACTTGGAGAGCAAGCTGAATAAAGAGAATAAGGAAACCGAGAATATTCTAAACCTCTTAGAATATGGGCCTTATAATGGGCATCCATATAATTAATTCATAACACTCCCCCTTGGATGACCATTATACAAAAATGATCTTAATGCGCATAAGATACTGCCTCATTAAAAACCTTACTAGGAAAACCCAATGGGAAAAACCATAGTTAAGGGAAAAAGAGTGCAACGCGCTATTACTCCCCCTCATGAGTACATCACTTGAAAGTTTTGAGACGGCGTGATCCAATATGTTGAACTAGTTTCTTGAAAGTAGCAATTGGAGACGCCTTGATCGCCAAAATCTTCACTTGAACGAATTTGTAGTAGAAGTATATCACCATTCTTCTGCAATCAATGGATGTCGCGGATGACCCATCTTGATCATTCTCTTTGCTTCTAATGATCTCATTAATCTTTGGAATGGTGATAGACTTTCATATTTACATTCCCTTAGGTGTCTACCATTTGCGTGTTCTTTGATGCATCGTTAAAACATTGTCATGGAAAAACCCAGTGGGATAAAAACCATGATAAGGAAAAAGAGTACAACCACGCACATCATCATATTTCTCCCTCTAGAAACATCTTCTTCAAGAGATGCATTCCAATCATATATATCATCTTTATGGAATTGATATAAGTATAACCTTGGTTAATACACTCGTATTATTATCATAATTTCTCAGGTTATTGGACTTCTAATCCATAACATCTTTTTCACATAAAAGATGTTTTATTCATCTATTTGGACTTCATGCCAAATTTTCTTTTACATACAATCTTCTAAACATTCATATTGTACATACTTGTACATACGAGCTATTCCTTGTCGTAAAAGGTATTGTTTTGACTATCCTTCTTGTTATATGAAATGACATCTTTCAATCATGAAAGAGATCAATAAACTACTTAAATAGCATTTTAAGTGTGGTACTTCAAGACCAATCACATTGTCACATGTGAGAATTCTTTATCTCAAATCATGCAAGGATCTTTTGAGATAACATCTCTTTCCTTAGATTTACAATTTGGAAAACATAAAGAAAATGTTATCTTTCTAAAGTCGTTTTCTTCCAAATTTTGACTTCCGATAACTCTTCAAGAGTTTCGATTATGTTCAAATCAAGGATCACATTGATCCATAATCTTTTGATAATACACATGGGTATATCGATTATCTTATAATATCCCCTTTAAGAGTATACCCCATGAAACATATTCACTAGAATTTGTTGCTTCTAACAGTTTAAATTCTTTGAGACTAATCAAGTCTTTTTCTCATTATAAGCCTCATAAGGGATCTGAAAATAGTTGCATCCACCACAAGAGAGTATATCTCTTCATATATTTTCATTCATCTTTCGCATAAAGATCCACTTATGTCTTACTAGTCTTACACTTTAAAATGTACGGACTACTGGTCCAAATACTTCTCTGCAAGAGATTTTAATTCTGCCTCTACGGCTTTTTTCATGATTGGCCAATCATCACTTTATGTACATTTTTTCAATAAACCTTCTACTACCGCGGTTTATGATCCTCAAATCTCATCAACTGCTTCATTGCATGCAAAAGTATTATCGACGTCGATTTGCTTTTGGTTCCATTTTATTCCAGACATGACACAACTAGTTGAAATCTCTTATCATTACCAGGTACCTGGATTTCCTTCTTAGTCAAGTCTAATGTCTCTTATGGAGATCCTCCATAATTCTTTGATTCCTCGATCTTGCCATTTCATAATCTGCTCCATTTCTTTTCGAGGATTCTAATCTTTGGAACCAATAGGTCTATCACGCTTCATGCGATCTCTAGACTCAATAACAGTTGATATTGTCCCCCCGGGACATCAATATTGGAGCCTAGCTGGTATATGTGACTTCGTCACTCAATCAGGATAAGGAAATTAATGCTTCTGGCATCAAATTTGCTAACTCTGCAAATGAATTATCTTTTGAACTTCTAGTGCACATTCTTTATGAGGATCAAGATAATTTCTTTCACTGATTTTCTTTTACAGCTGTTTATTTTCTTCTCCCCCCTCTAATTGTTGGAAAGACTGACTCACTAAAATTACAGTCTGTAAATCGAACCTTATCTCTTATTGATGGCTCAATACATTTACTCATCAAGGGAGGTTCATATCCAACAATTCTTAACCCCCTTTGAGGCCCCAACTTAGATCAATGTGGTGGAGCAACATTACATCCAAAAACTTTTGTTGGGAAATATATGGTTCCTGAACAAAAACCAATCGTGGGGAGAACTCAGAATTATTCGTTGGCATAATGCAAATCAATGCGGTTTCACTCTAATCAATTAACCAAATACTTTCGCAAAGATACATAGTGGGTGATCAATCCAAAATATCTCCTTGTATACGTACCAGAAAACTAATATATTCCAAATTTATTGGAGAGTGAAAGCCGTATTATCAACTTGATTTATGGACAACGTATAAGAATCTTCTAGTTCTTTAATGAATGTCCACATAATTTTCTGATTCTTTTTCGCATTACTATTGAACCGGAATGGCCTAACCGGTCATGCCAAAACAGTGAGATTTTCAGTAAACTTCATGTTTACTATTTTACTTATCTCCATTACACTAATTTATTGTGTAGTACAATCTAGTAGAGAATGTAGGTAGTTTCTCCAAAATACTTTTACTGCCTTGGGTAATACTCATGATGTGAAGATATTCGACATTTCCTTCACTCATTGTCTCAACTTGATAAATCTTAAAATCTTCTGGATTTTCTTTACACATGATTTATCGAACATGAGTGTGAACATGATCTTCTGGATGTTCCACTTACTATGAATTATGGGATTCTGCAGTTCTCCCCCTCGAGATGATGACACTTCAGGCTCATCCATCTTGAATTGAATCCCACTTTAGTATCAACAACATACCCAACACATGGGTTTTGTATTATATCTTAGATCCTTTTGACCTTTGAGACTTAGGAGAATATAAATGATTTCAAATTGCATTCTCATAGGCAAATATATTTGCTCTTCCGGAGCTTTCAATAATCTTTATACTACCTCATTGTGTACTCACACTAGCTTATTTTATCGCCACATGAGAAAATATATCTTGTATGATACCATCTTTACTTTCTCACTTCTAGTGAGAATCTGAGTTCATGAAAGAAACTCTTTGATCTCGACCTTGACCTTATACATATACATATCCATGTTCACATCTACGATCACTTCTATAGCCACTTCCTCGGCCAGTGTTATTAGTGTGGTCTTTTTCTTTCTCAGTATAGGATGTTACATTCGCTTCAAGGAATGGAGCATAACTAGTAGAAGTGTATCCTGATTTTTTTTTCATCTATAGCTCATTATTTTGCTCAGTCTCAATTAGACAATATATAAGTTCAGAATACTTCTCATATCCTCTTTTCATAGTAATGTGTCTTCATGACAACATTACTGGTCTAAAATGTAAATTATGTCTTTTAGCTTCTTTACATCAATGATATTATCTCTACATAATATCAATTTACAAATAATTCTGAACATAGCTGAGTAATGTCTACTTACAGACTTCAAGTCATGTAATCTTAGATTAATCAGTCATAACGAGCTTTAAGCAATATCACATTCTAGTGATCAATATCTTTCTTTTAGATTACTCTAAATAACATGTGGATCTTCTATGGTCAAGTACTTGAACAAAAATAATCGAATAACATCGATTTGCTAAAACTCAGATTTTATAAAGTAATGCTTCAATTATCCGTTCAATAAAAAGGGAAATCGTACCTTCAATCAAGATGTGAGGATGAAGTTAGTGGATCAAATTGATGGTGTTCCCTGCTTTCGATCTTCCAGGATGTTATAGACCAAATTTCATTCTCGAATCTAGTAAACAAGTTGTCTTTTTCTCTCTTAGGGGTTTGATTGCTTCCCAAGCAATAAACGTTACTCTAGGACAATAACACAATTTAGTAGCATTAATACTAGATCAACAATTACTGAATGAAACTATATCAACAATATTAAATGAAACTATACAGCATATGTTGATTGATCTCAATACATCAATTTTATAATGTAATATGAATTTATTGATCAGATTAAATCCCGACAGCCACACCATAACATAACCTTATTATTATTGCAAAATAAAATTCATCCAAAAGTGACTCTAAAGCACACGGTAATCAATTATGCCATGGATATATGAACCAATCAGATCTACTTAATATGGAGAGAAAGTTGTACTTATCTCGATAACGGCTAGGCGATAACTTGGCATAACGGATTTGAGGCTTAGGTTTTGTCATATTGCACATGTTGTGGAGAACTTGTCATATCTCTCTTTGTACACCTTCTTTTGGGGCAATTATGGGCTTCCTAGAAAGATGACGTCTGGGGCTTTCTGTGGATAGTCGGATCGTCGCCTGATTCTTCCGGAGTCGCCGGTAACACGTCGTTGAAGGTGCATGATCGGAATCACCGAAGGAGAGCTCGGCCAGACTGCAGCGGCTTCACGGTTTCGGTCATAACTCCAGAACGGTGAACTCAATTGAGGCGCTACCGGCGTTTATGAAAATCTGATTCAAAGATCTATCCGTGGGTGGTTGAATCGCCATGAGGATCCGTGTGGTTCGCCAAAACATTACCCTGAAAGGTGGCAGATCGGAGAGCTTGGGCAGACTGCACCGGTTTCAGAAAATCGATGATATCTCTCTGACCGTGGACTCAAATTAAGCGAGGTCGGTGGCACTGGAAAGCTTACTCGAAGATATTTCTGTACATGTGTGACTCGTCGTGGTTCGTCGGAAAATCTCAGTGCAAGTAGACGGCTCGAATTCTAGGGTTAACTCAAACGGTTAGGATTTCGTGCTGATAACGTGTTGTGAATAAAAGAGAGAGAGTAAATTGTTGTGTCTTATTCCATGAATAAAGAGAGGTATATATAGATTTATATAGACTTGGAGAGCAAGCTGAATAAAGAGAATAAGGAAACCGAAAATATTCTAAACCTCATAGAATGTGAACCTTATAATGGGCATCCATATAATTAATTCATAACAAATAGATAGATCTCGATGATTGTTTACCTTCAAACTAATCTATTTAATATTTAACTTAAGTAATCGAAACTTGTATATAGGATATTCATTTTCGAAAAACAAAAGTTATAAATGGTAACTATACGGAACAAGCATACCAAATTATTTGAACAATATGACATTGAATTGTTACAGGTCTGAATGGTTATACAGTTCAATCTCGATCAGATCAAAGTAGGATCAGTTCACTTTTTTTTTTCACCTTTCGCATTCTCGTCCAATTTACTTTGGACCAACTTCAGAAAAGAAAAAATATGTGAGAACGTAATGAATAGTAACTGCATACCAAAATATTACAATTTGTCTGATTTTCTGAGTCCATTCTAAAAAAAAGCGTATCAAAAGTAAAAAAGTGTACGAAAGTTGTGTTTCTTTATCTTTTATCAATCCAAGCCTTCTCTTCTTATTGGTTCATAATGTTTAACAAAAACTTTCTTATCAAATATATACCCACACAAAAACGCAAACAACACAAATCCAATTAAAAAAAAATAGAAAAAACACAAGAACACACAAATATTGTTATGTTTGCTCTGATGCGTACCAACCTCTCTCAGAGACAAAGTAATGTTGGTGGTAGGCCCGGCCCTGAGCCTAACCCCTCTCTCAGAGACAAAGCAATTTTGGTGGTAGCCCCGCCCTGAGCCTCAGTTGGGTTAGCCCATGTTTGCGGTTTTATTTTTTATAAAATAAATCTGATCCTCAAATTTCAAAATATTTATTGGTCTAGTGGAATTTTTTTTTAAAAGTTCTTTTCAAGAGTTTGAAAATTTAGTATGATAAAACAGTTTTTTTTTTTAGTTTGCGCTCTTTTAAAACTTATAGCGACTCTAATTGGTGACTTGAAAATTCATTCATAAAAAAAGTATTGATTTATCAAAAGATGTTTGTTTCGGTGGTAAAATACATTTTCATTAAGAGCTTTTGAAGTTTGTTGTCTATCGTAAGATCACACTGTTGGAATAAGCTTGAAGGAAAAAAAAATTAAGAAAAGAAAAAGGAAATTAAGAAAATGAAAATCTATTTAGGAGTTATCTAAATACATTACCTAAAAAGATTAGGAATTGTCTAAGACCTATATATAAGGAGATGCCAGGTTGTGGCATAACTTATGAGTTTAGAGAGAGAGATTTAGAGAGCTTAAGTTTTGAGTTATTTTCTTGAGCTAATAAAGAGAGTCATTCTTTATAAATCTTGTGTTCTAAACAATATTTATGCTCTATATTTTCTATATTTGGTATCAGAGTCTTATAGATCCGACCTAAATTCACAACGAAAATCATACGATATAACGTCATGGGAGATCTAGTAACTTCGACAGAAAAACCAAAGGAAGGAGGACCTTCTTCAATCCAATGCCCTATGCTTAATTCCACCAATTACACCGTTTGGGCCATGTGGATGAAGATCGCTCTCAAGGTGCATAAAGTTTGGGAGATCATAGAAGCCGAATACCTGATCCTAATGGTGAGAAAAATAACATGGCCATGGCACTGTTATTCCAATCCATACCTGAGGTGCTTACTTTGCAAGTTGGAGAATTAGACACAGCAAAGAAAATATGGGAAGCCATAAAAACAAGGCATGTTGGATCAGATAGAGTCAAAGAAGCTAGACTACAAACAATAATGGCCGAATTTGATCGTCTCAAGATGAAAGACTCTGAGACTATTGATGATTTCGCAGGAAAACTATCAGAAATTTTGTCAAAATCATCTGCCCTAGGAGCAAACATTGATGAATCAAAGTTGGTTAAGAAATTTCTGAAGAGCCTCCCTCGGAAAAGGTAAATACACATCGTGGCATCCCTTGAGCAAGTATTGGACCTCAATAAGACAAGCTTTGAAGATATTATAGGCCGGCTGAAAGCATATGAAGAACGTATCTTTGAAGAAGAAGAAGAAATTAAGGAGGATCAAACCAAACTAATGTATGCAAACACGGAGGATCAGACAGCACAATCAAATCATGGCTATACCAATAATTGGAGAGGCAGAGGTCGTGGAGGACACAGAGGGAGAGGTCGCGGACGAGTTGGAAGAGACATATCAACAGTGACGTGTTATCGGTGTGATAAGATGGGTCACTTCGCCTCAACCTGTCCCGATCGCTTGCTAAAATTACAAGAAGCTCAAGAGAACAACAACAACGATACACAAAGTGCAGATGAGCTTATGATGCATCAGGTAGTATATCTAAATGAAAAAACACTGCATTCCAAGCGACTACGAAACAAACACTGGAGAGGAGAATACTTGGTATCTCGACAACGAAGCTAGTAACCACATGACCGGAGATCGAAGGTATTTTGAGAAGATTGATGAATCTGTTACAGGAAAAGTGAGATTTGGTGATGACTCTCGCATAGATATCAAAGGGAAATGGTCAATATCCTTTACTGGTATAAACGGCGAATACAGAGTTATGACCGACGTTTATTATATCCCGGATCTAAGAAGCAATATTATCAGTCTCGGTCAAGCTACAGAGTCTGGTTGTGATATAAGGATGAGAGGAGACTGTCTGACCATGCATGATCATAAGGGAAAGCTGCTTGTTCAAGCCAACATGTCGAGAAATCGCCTATATAAGGTCCACATGGGAATAAGAGACAGCGCAATCAAAAGAAACAACGCTTGTCTACACCTAACAACGATAAGCGAGTCAAAGAGATGGCACGCAAGACTGGGACATGTGAACCTTGACACAATAAAATCAATGATAGAAAGAGAGCTTGTTCAAGGAATTCCGAGGATCAACATTGAGAAAGGGATATGCGGATCGTGTCTACTAGGGAAGCAAACCAGGCAAGCATTTCCACAAGCAACTTCGTATCGAGCAGCTGAGATACTTGAACTCATACACGGAGACCTTTGCGGTCCCATAACACCAAGTACATCAGCTGGAAACATATACATATTCGTTCTTATTGATGATTGCTCTAGGTATATGTGGACTATGTTACTGAAAGAAAAGAGTGAAACCTTTGCCAAATTCAAGAAATTCAAAAGCTTAGTGGAACACGAATCAGGGGCAAGCATACAAACTTTCAGAACAGACAGAGGAGGAGAATTTGTGTCACAAGAGTTCAATTCGTATTGTGAAGACGAAGGGATAAGAAGACATCTCACTGCGCCATACACCCCTCAACAAAACGGTGTTGTTGAAAGGCGTAATAGAACCCTATTGGAGATGGCGAGAAGCATGATGAAACATATGCAAGTGCCAAACTACCTATGGGGAGAAGCAATCAGACACTCCACTTACCTTTTGAATAGAATAGCCACAAGAACTCTCAAGGATATAACTCCATATGAAGCTTTTCGCGGCAAGAAACAAAACGTAAATCACCTCAGAATCTTCGGGTGCATCGGATATGCGAAAACAGAGAAGTCGCAACTAAAGAAACTAGATGATAGATCACGTATGCTCGTTCATATAGGAACAAAACCAGGGTCAAAAGCATACCGGCTGCTCGATCCTCAAGCTCGGAAAATAGTGGTAAGTAGGGATGTTGTGTTCGATGAGACAAAAGTTGGAATTGGAATCATAATCACGCGGAGGAAGAACAAGGTGGCGGCTTCAATGTTATCTTTGGAGAGTTTGGTAACCAAGGAATACAAGGAATCAGAGAAAACATTGAAACCAAGCAATTGAATACAGAGCAATCTAGTAGTAGTGAAGAAATAAATCATGATGCATCATCACATGAGCAAGAGATAGAGAATGTGGAGGCTAATACTCAACCCGTGGCTTTGAGAAGAAGTGAGAGACATGGCATAAAACCAAAATACCTTGAAGATTACGTCTTGCTAGCTGAAGAAGAAGGAGAAAGGTTGTTGCTATGCTTAAACGATGAGCCAAGTAATTTTGAGGAAGCAAAGAAAATAAAAGAATGGATGTCTGCCTGCGAAGATGAAATATTATCGATCAAGAAAAATCAGACATGGACACTCGTAGACCTTCGACATGGAGCAAAACCAATTGGTCTGAAGTGGGTCTTTAAACTTAAGCGTAATTCTGATGGAAGCATCAACAAACACAAGGCCCAGCTCGTTGCTAAAGGATATGTAAAACGCTATGGAATTGACTTTGACGACGTTTTCGCTCCAGTAGCTCGACTCGAGACAATACAACTTCTGATCAATCTTGCAGCATCAAATGAATGGGAGATACATCACCTTGATGTTAAAACCGCTTTTCTTCATGGGGAGTTGAAGGAAACAGTCTATGTCATGCAACCAGAGGGTTTTGAAGAGAAGGGATGTGAAAACAAAGTTTATAAACTCCATAAAGCTTTGTACGGGCTAAGACAAGCACCGAGAGCATGGAACAATAAATTAAATCAGATTTTGCAGGAATTACAGTTCAAGAAGTGCTCTAAGGAGCCATCGGTCTATCGAGCAAAAATACCCTACTTATAGTAGTATATGTGGACGATTTGTTTGTCACAGGAACAAACAGAATCATCATTGACGAGTTCAAAAGGGAGATGGCCTCCAAATTCGACATGAGTGATCTCGGGAAGATGACGTATTACCCTGGGATTGAGGTGTGCCAATACAAAAGGGGAATATCATTAAGCCAGAAACGTTATGCTTTGAAAATCCTGGAAGAAGCTGGAATGGAGAACTGCAACTTGGTTCACACACCAATGGAGTCCAGTCTCAAGTTGTCAAAGGCTGAAGATGAAAAAAAAATTGACGCTACAAGGTTCAGAAAATAAATTGGATGTCTTCGCTACTTACTTCATACAAGACCAGATATGTCTTATTGTGTAGGAGTGCTAAGAAGATATATGCAGAGTCCTAAAGAATCACATGGAGCTGCAATGAAACAATGCTTGAGGTATTTGCGAGGAACTACTGCTCTAGGTCTGGTGTTCTTGCGCTCAAAGACAGAGATACCAAAGCTATTAGGCTACAGTGACAGTAGTTATAATGTTGATCCTGATGATGGCAAAAGCACGTCTGGTCACATATTCTACCTTGGTGAGAGTCTGATATCTTGGTGCTCACAGAAACAAGATACGGTGGCGCTGGCATCGTGTGAAGCCGAGTTTATGGCCAGAACCGAAGCTGCAAGGCAAGCAATTTGGCTTCAAGATCTACTTAGTGATGTCATTGGAGTATCATGTGAGATGGTCGTCATTCGAATTGACAATCAGTCGGCAATTGCTCTCACTAAGAACCCAGTTTTCTATGGCCAGAGTAAGCATATACATAGGAGGTATCATTTTATAAGGGAATGTGTGGAGAATGGACAGATACAGGTAGAACATGTTCCCGGAACCGAGCAGAAGGCAGATATACTAACCAAGGCACTCGGAAGAATCAAGTTCAAGGAAATGAGAGATCTTATTGGAATTGAAGATGTGTCTAAAATGATTTCAAGCTTAAGGGGGAGAATGTTGGAATAAGTTTGAAGGAAAAAAAATTAAGAAAAGGAAAATCTATTTAGGAGTTATCTAAATACATTACCTAAAAGGATTAGGAATTGTCTAAGACCTATATATAAGGAGATGCCAAGTTGTGGCATAACTTATGAGTTTAGAGAAAGAGATTTAGAGAGCTTAAGTTTTGAGTTATTTTCTTGAGCTAATAAAGAGAGTCATTCTTTATAAATCTTGTGTTCTAAACAATGTTTAGGCTCTATATTTTCTATACACACGTTTCAGGTGAGCTTGAATATCGTATACTTTTTTGTATTATCACGAGTTTACATTATCTTTATCAGCTAAAATCTACGTTTTTCTTTGGTTTATAACTTTTTCATGAGACAAATCTTCGTCTTGCTCTATTACGAGTCTCATATAGAATTTTTAAGCTTACTCTTTCGAGGAACATGAATAGATTGGTGAAAAATGAAAACAAACCTTGCTTTTTGTCAGTTTTGTTTCGTCAAGAGTTACAATTCTAAACCAAATATAAGACTTGAAATTTATACCAAAAAAATATATATAAGGTTTGAAATGGTTGTTCAATCTATTCCGGATCGAACTAATCGAAACCAACATTTTGGTACGTTAAGTACATACCATGGTACTAACATGGTTTGTTTTGTTCGAAGTTGATCTAACATAAAATCGGACAAAAATGTGAATGGTGAAAAAAAAAAAAAAACTGGTCCGACTTTGGTCTGATCTAGAGTAGACTGTACAACCATCCATTTGCGATGTTGGAGTTTAACGCAAATGGATGTTACTAATGTTTTTTTGCATAGTAATTTAGATGAAGAGATCTACGACTACATGAGTTTACCTCATTAGACAGCTTTTGAAATGCTTAAAATGTTTAAAATGTACCTCTTTTAAACAATTTAAAATGCTTAAAATGTTTAAACAGTTTACCTCACTGTACAACCATTCAATGCTTAAAATGTTTTTAGACAGTTTTTGAAAGATCAACGGAACGATGCATATTATTTTCCATATCATTTTTGGGCCAGTACTGGGCTTAGTAGTCTCTAACCCAACTGAATACAACCAAAGACAAACACCACACGACACCGTTTTTAGGGAAATATCTTGAACCTTTGGATTCTGATTTCTGAAGCTAGATCGTTGAATCTTTTGCTAAGATCCTGAGTTTGAAGATGGTGTTGATCGAAAGCGAGAGCGACGATGAAATCACCGTTAAAGAAGAAGCAAATCCATCGCGTGATTCCTCGTCGCAGCCCGAAACAACGGAGGCGAAACTTGTCGGCGGAGATGATTCCGATGGATTCGAAACTGCCAGCGAACGTGAAATGAGCGATAACGAAGAAGAAGAAGAAAGTGTTAGGAGACAAGACGCGGTAGCGAACCAGGAATCTCAAGATGCCATTAGCGATTGCGCATCAAAACAGGTAAAAATCTCTCTGTAATTTGGATCGAGAAATGGCTACTAATCTCTGACTTTTCTTCAATATTTCGATCGAGAAATGCAACAGATGTTGTTAATTGACAAATCAATCTTTTTCCTTATGAATACGATTTCAAAGCTTGAATCTTTAACTTGTTAACATATATGAAACTGTGCTTGAAGGATAAAGACTTGGAAGATGCAAACGAAGCTAAAGTGGAAGGAAACAAACTGTTTGGAAATGGTCTTTACGATGATGCATTGTCAAAATATGAGCTTGCTTTACAGTTTGCTAAGGAATCTCCGGAATCTTTGGAGCTTCGATCAATTTGCCATTCAAACCGAGCTATATGTTATCTCAAATTGGTTGGTATCTTCTTAGATTCTTTTGTTATTAATAGTAGTTCAAGATTTGCTGATGTGATCTCTGTAATGTTTCACAGGGTAAATATGCAGAAGCAATCAAGGAATGCACAAAAGCAATAGAGCTGAATCCAAACTACACCAAAGCTTTCGTCCGTCGGGCTGAAGCTCATGAGAAGCTTGAACACTTTGAAGAAGCCCTCACGGGTGAGTCCGTGCACGCATTCCCCAATTCTCTCCTCAAAACTCCTCACGGGTGATTGGATCGATAATGCTTGTTACTCTCTGCATTTTACAGACTTGAAGAAGATATTAGAACTGGACCCTTCAAACGATCAGGCTAGAAAAGGGATTCTGCGGTTGGAACCCTTGGCAGCCGAAAAGCGAGAAAAGATGAAAGAAGAAGCCATAGGTAAAAGACCTTGTTGTAATGGTTTCTGATTAAGAGTATTAACATTGAATCTTGAGTCATGACCCAAGTCTTGATGATGTGAAATATGTTTTTTTGTTGTTGTTGTGATTTAACAGCAAAGCTAAAGGAGATGGGAAACTCGATCTTGGGTAAATTTGGGATGAGTGTAGACAACTTCAAGGCTGTTAAAGATCCCAACACTGGCTCTTACTCTTTTTCTTTCCAAAACTAGTCAACCACATTCTCATGTTTCTGCATCAACCATTATATTTTCATCGTGGTAATATCAAAATTCGTTTTGTTGGTCATTGTTTTGCGATGCATCTGTATATTCTTTGTTACAATGAAGAAAATTCCCTTTTGAAATGGTTCTTTCTAGGCTTGGGCAAAATACCCGGAACCGAAAAATTGAACTGGAATCGAACCGAATTAGAAGGTACCGAACCAAACCGAATAATTATAAATATCCGAATGGTTTCTCTTGTAAAATATTTTGGGTATCCGAATCGGAACTGAACCGAAATTGGAACGGATATCCGAAATATACGAAATACAATTATATATCTAAAATATTATTATCTTTTGTTTTGAAATAACCAAAATACTCAAAATTACAATTATAAACTGAATCTATTAGTTATGTTTGAAATATTTCAAATATTTTAGACCGAAATAACCAAAATATTTGAAATATTCTAAAATCTTTAGTTATATTTGTCAAAATTAAATAATTTTTGCAAAATTTAACCAAATTTTATTTAAATTAATCAATTTTTTGTAGGTTTTTCGAGAATTGACATAAATTTTGGATACCCAAAACCGATCCGAATCCGGGCGGAACCGAATCCGATCCGAAAAAAAATATACCAGAATGAGTTCTAGAATTCTAAAATTTGGGTATTCGAAACCCGGAAGAACTGATCCGAATCCGTACGGGTACCCGAATGCCCATGCCTATTTTTTTCTTTGTGATGGAACTTATATAATTGGGCTTTAAAAGTTAGTGGGCTTACCGGAGTAGTAAAATCACGAAGACAAAAGCACTTCGACTTCCTAAAATCAAAACTTTAGGGTTACTCTGTGCGCAGTGCAAACTCGTTCTTCTTCTAGCCGAGAAACGAAAACCCTAAGCTCGATTTCGATTCTGCAACTATGAGTCGGTCAGGTCAGCCTCCGGATCTCAAGAAGTAAGTCTTTCTTCTGATTTTTTTTTATTTCTCTTGTTTCGATTCTGTGTTCATATCTTCGCGTTTCTGATTTTTGTTTTTGTTTCGTCGTCGGATGCAGGTACATGGATAAGAAACTCCAAAGTAAGTTCAATACCTTCATTCTCGCTTTATCGATTTAGTGTTTTTGATCTAATCTTCGCTGAAATTTGATTTGATTTCAACTTAGAGGAGCGAGATAATGTGTCTCTGAGCTAATAGTCTTCTTTATGATCCATTTTTTCTAAAGTTGCTAAAAGTTGAGATTTTTTTATTCAGTGAATATATTTTGGTCTGATTTCACGGATTTTGGTTAGTTTGAACAAATCTCGTACTGTTGGTGTGTCTCTTATGTTCCTGGAGTAGATTTCTTGGCTTTGTGTCTCATTCTGATTTCATTTTCAAGAAGTTTCAAATTCTTCATCAGTTTATCACCTTGTTCTGGGCCTTGAAACTGATCAATTGGTATTTTATCGTGCAGTCAAGCTCAATGCGAACCGGATGGTTGTTGGAACTCTTCGTGGATTCGACCAGTTCATGAATCTCGTTGTGGATAACACCGTGGAGGTGAACGGTAACGACAAAACAGACATTGGAATGGTGGTAAGTCCTCTCGATATTGTGTACCTGAATCTCTTTGTCTTCAATCATGTGTTGCTCTATACCGATGTTTGTATTGGTTTGGTCCAGGTGATTAGAGGAAACAGCATTGTCACCGTTGAAGCTCTTGAACCAGTGGGCAGATCTTCTTAGCCTCGGTATATGCATCAGTAATCATCTCTTTGTACTAAGGACTAGTTTTATTCTGTTTGGGAAAACTTGGTGGTTGATTTGCTGTTATTATGAACTGCTTAGTAAGAAGTCTACATGAATACTGTTTCTTGTACTTTAATATTGCGATGAAACCCCAAGAATGTGATGGATAGGCGAATTTCTTTTTATCTTTCTTGAGCTTCTTCTGTCTCAAACAAGGAACTTTTGAAAACACCTAGCGTTGTTGGGTTTTTAGAGAAATACCAAAATATCTTGGGCGGATTTATAAAATATCATAGTTATGGTTACTACGGTTTACAACAGAGCTTCGAAGGCATTTTTGTAAATATCGAAAGAAATTGAGTGGCTTTGTAAATACAGAAGAATGGTCCCGTTTTGAAGTTACTAATTTATGTAGTCCAATTTCATAAATTAAAACACCGTGGGGGCAGTATTGAAAATACCAAAAACCTATGCTGCTTTGATAAATATACACACAATAATGTCTGAGGTTGTTTCGTAAATTTTAAAAGATTGGGGGCAGTTTCGATGGTACAAAAGATTTGGGCAAAAACAAAAGCGCAAACCTGACGGGCACAGCTAAATTCTCGAACCTCCCCGATACAAATTGATTTGTGGGAGACGTGCTCAAACACGTTCCAACAACATGCCCAAGCTCCGTCGTCTCTCATCACCACTGCTTCCATCTAGCATCTATGCGTTTCCAGGTTTCGCATAAATTGAGAAAATTGGATTATATATATGAAGCTTTACAATGTCTCTCTGTGCCTTAAAATTAAGGAAGAGGAGAAATCGTCAGGACAAGAACAAGATGAGTGGCTTGTTGTAGAACACAACATGTAATTTAAGGAACGTTCTTTCTTCACATATACAAATGCATCCAACAGGTAAAAAGCTCTCTAGACTCTGTGTGGATTTCAATATTATATACTCATGATTGGGAATAGTCATCGAGTAGAACACAGTCGATTCTCTGTAGATGGACGTTTCTCTCTTTGAGGTCGTAAGCAATGTTATAGTATTGTTGAGCCATTAGCCCAATAGCTGTGAAATCTTTGAACTCCACTCCATGTACTGTGGTTGGCCTCACCGCCATACAAAACACGTTATCCGATTCCGTCATCGGATCAAACATGCTGCTTGCCTCCATAGCCAGCTCTGCTCCGCCCGCGAAAAGGAACGTCACCACGGGGAAGCCTATTAGCTCCTCGCTCACTCTCCCGTGGTAGCACAACAAGTCCCTAAACCAGAATCTCTCCAGCAGCGTATCCAGGATGGATTTTACTTCATTGTGGAGTTCTCTGTATGCTGTTTCTGCTAGCCAAGTGTAGAATGTGCCCGAGTCGAGTATGACTCCTGTTCTTGGCCCTCTCCTGCTGAACACCACCGGTTCGATACTCAGTTGTTTTGCCCCAACACTAATCCCTTCAAGATTCATGTAGTAGATACCATTCTCTATCTTAATGGGTGTTGGATCGCCGAGAATATCCGCGTCCTCCCCGAGAACCAGCTGATTGAAACCGTAGTTTTTGTTAGCTAAGTCCCCGAGGCAGTATGAAAATTTAGACCCGAGCTGTACCGCAAGTGATGTGGGTTGAGCTCCTAAACCCAAAATACCAGTGAAGTCACTCTCAGACTGATCTCCATTCTCATGGCCACACCCAAAAGGAACAGGTCGGGTCAGAACAGTGTTTCCGCTAGGTGTTGTGAACGTTAACCGTTCTTTAGCAAGAACGCCTTTTGAGCCACCGCCGTTTATGTACACTTGTTCGTAGAGGCACTTGTTTGAGGAGCTGCACTGTGTGTTTGGTGCATACTTGCAAAATGGATCACTGCAGGAACACTCTACATATGTTGAGGACAATGCTGGGTTGAAGACAGGATGACTCGAAGCAGCGGAATGTTTGCAGGGAAGACATTTGATCCACAAAAGTGAGCTTCCCGTGTCCATGATTGTGAACTGTGGTATGGGAGGCTGTCCTACCGAGAAATTCACAAAAAACATCGATGTCTTGATCGCTTGTTGCACATTGACTTGGAAATTGCTGTTGCTTAGCTCTTTATGATCAATCGAATTCCGTAGATGCTTAAACCGAGCTGATGAAATATCTGTCAGGTGTTCGATACGGTCTTGTCGAGTGAGCGGAAGAACTCTAGCGTTTCGGTTGAGATGAGGGATAGATTCACGGTGTATCAGCTTCATAGCCATCCGGTTAGATTTTTTAGCGGATTCGGTAACTACGAAGTAGGAGACAATGATGAAGACTAAGAGTGATGCTTGAAAAAAACATCCCATTGTGTGACTTGGGCACTCAAATCAAGAAGACTCACAGAGACCATTTTGTAACACAAATGAAAGATTAAGATAGGGTCATAGCATCAAGACTGTGATACAATTAATAATAATAGAGCAAAACATAACGAATTGATGACACCATTAGAAGAAATATTAACCAAGAAGAACAACCAAAGATCATGAGACTATTAAAATAAGAAAAGTTTGTTGGGGTTTGTATATATAAAAGCTATCATGTACTTCAACATCTTCACGAGTGAGATTTCTTCATCTAACACATTTTCTTCTGTTTTGTAATATTTTTGGAGTTCGGACAGATAACAATAACACATTTATATACTATGTAATATATCGTTTGAGGTAGCGGTGGACATTCGGTTAATTGGTTTGGTTCAGTTTGGATTTTTTGGTTTTCGGAATTTTCGGTTTTAAAGTATTAGGTCTCATTCGGAATTAAATTATATTTCGGTTCAGTTTGGTTTTTTCTGGTTTTATAAATACTAACCGAATTAGAATCATTTTTGTGTAATTTCAATTATTTCGGATAATACGGTTAATTTTAAATAAGAAAAAAAAATTTGACGATTGTGAAAAAATATTTAACCAAAAATATGAACAAAGAAAGAAGAAGAAACATTTTCTAGATTACTAGTGGGTTAGCCGCGTTTCGCGCAGCATTTTATATCATTGTTTTTATGTAGTTATAAAATAAATGAGACTCGCATAAAAAAATATTCAACCTTGTTAAAGTTATCGGCGTCAAGTAATATTCACCGAAACATCCTACACTTTGACATCTAATGCTCATAATTAAGTACAACAAAAACCAATCACCAAATTCGGTCTACATATCTATATTTGTCAAATTCTTTGAAAATCCCTATATTTCACACAATGGAAAATTAGAATGAAGTTCTAAAGGTTCAAAACTCACGTTAGAGAATAATTGATACATATACTTTATTATTCTCAAATATGGATCAAATGTCTATTCATTTTACATTAATCTCATTTCAGAAACATCTGGCATGTTTCTGCGATGCACTTATAATCTCTCTCTCTCTCTTTCTCTCTCTCTCTCTCTCTCTCTCTCTCTTTCTCTCTCTCTCTCTCTTTCTCTTTCTCTTTCTCTCTCTCTCTCTCTCTCACCAACACTGCAAATTGAACCATATACCATATTTTGATCTGATTTAAATATAATAATCACTATCTTTCTCACGTTTTACCTTTTTCGAATTTCGATATCTCTTTCTGACTTTAACATTAGAGAATTTTCGTAAGGACCTCAACCATTCATCCTCTCAATGGTTGCTTGAAAATATTATCATTTTGGGATACCACAGTTCGACTATCATGACATGCATTATTGCATACCCATCAAAGACTCTGAGTTGTCATTCGAGTTTCTGTAAACTCATGCATGTATTCTTTTATTGAATGAATCTTTGTTTACATTCTCGAACACTAATTACTAACCATAAAAATGATTTGTTTTATTTTTCTCCAATAACTCACTTTAAATCAACCAACAGATCCCGAAATATATTAGGATAACCAAGTTTCTTAAACCTGTTATTATTTCAATGAACTAAGTTTATAATTTTCTGGTTTAATTTAGAATATGAATAATGCATTTTCAAATTCTTTCCATAATGTTAAAACCAAATTTATAATTAGTGAGTATTAAATTTTTATCAAATAAATTATGTATTAAATTTAAAATTTAAAATATTAAATAAAAAATATGAGGTGGCAATGATGTGGAAGATGAGATGTCTTCATGAGAATAGAGAAAATCTAACTTTATATATATAGATTACGGTTGTTAAAATCATCTCCAAAATCATAGTTTTGCATTTGTTTTTCACTTCCAACTAGACAAAAAAAAAACCAATAGCTTAGTGATTCAACTCACGTCCGAAGAGAGAGCAATCTATGAATGAACATATGGCACTAAGGTACTTTTTCGAAGTATAAAAATTCAAATGATAAACTACTCTACTTTGGCTAAACAATTCAATTCTATATTAATTTAGTTTCAAGTGCTAATTATGCGTTCCTTAACAATGGAATATCAAAAATATTCTTTTTCATATTTTTCAAAGATCAAAAATATTCCTTTTCATATTTTTCAAAGAAGACATTATGGTTTAAGAGTTTCAACTTACATATTCACTCCAACAAAAAAAACCAATATAAAATAAATTGGTTTCGTAATAGCAAATTATATGATATGTAGACATATTTTATATGGGTTAGGTTTTAATTCGGTTAGCCAATCGATTAATTTGATATTCGGTTAATAAACCGAACCGAACCAAAAACCGAATAAATGTAATAATGTGTCTTTTTAAGTTATTCAGGTTATCCAAAACCGAACCAAATAACGTTATTCAGTTTGGTTCGGGAAATATGGCCAGTCCTTTGAGGTAACTCATGCATCAGAAAGATATCATTAAACTGTTGGTCTGAAACGTTTGACCAAACATTGCTTTCACAGGACCACAAGCTTTTAAGACAATTATGATAACAAACAAAACATAATTTGAGAAAATACCTTCCACAAAAAAACGTAATTTATACATCCAAAATAGTAAACAGTAGACCCATAATCTCAATTTTCATAGAGTTAGTCACCATTTACATGTCTATTATTATCTCCAAAAAACTTGAAGTCATCTTTATCATCAAATCTTTCTCTCCCTCTTTGTTGAAGATTTGTTTACCTTGGACCAGATAGTTCCATGGCAAATGAATCCAACGCATGATTGTCATCTTCATCATCGAATCCTGAAGATCCAAACAGATGTTTGGTTTGGTTGTTGCCATTAGCATCAGTAGAGGTAATACTTCTGTAAGAGATGTTGGCATGGTAGAAATGTGAATGGTTATGTGAAGCAGCCCATCTCTCTGCTAATCCATCTCCTTCAAGCATCTGAACCACTTCAGACATTTTCGGTCTGTGCGCTGGAAGAAACTGTGTGCAGAGTAATGCCACTTGCAGCATCTCTCCAACTTCTATTCTATCGTAGCTTGTTCCGAGTTCTCGGTCCATTAGCTCCTCTACTTTCATTTCTTTGTGCAGCTTCCTCACCTGCAAATCCAGATTTCAGTCTCTGTGGAGTTTTAAGACATGTTTTTTCTTTTCTTTTCACAATTTGGCATTAACTTACCCATTCAAGCATTGCTCCTTTCTGGCTAACGGTTTTGCCAAACTCGAGAGCTCTCATTCCTGTGATGAGCTCTAGCAAGAGTATACCGAACCCAAAGACATCGGTTTTCTCAGATGACTGACCGGTGGAGAGATACTCGGGTGCAATGTGACCAACCGTTCCTCTAACCGCGGTTGTGACATGTGAATCCGCGTGGTTGAGTAGCTTTGCCAGCCCAAAATCCCCAACGACTGCTTCAAAATACTCATCTAGGAGAATGTTTGCTGCCTTGACATCTCGGTGAATGATCTTGGGATCGCATTGCTCATGTAGATAAAACAAACCTCTTGCAGCTCCAATCGCTATCTTCTTCCTTGTGTTCCAGTCCAACGCTGGTTTAGCTGTAACAGTAACAAAAATCAGTTTAAAGTGTTTTCAATTTTGTGACTAAAATCAGTTTTACGAATACCTTTAAGCCTAGAGGCGACACTGCCATTGGACATGTAAGGGTAGACAAGAAGTCTTTCACTAGAACTCGCGCAATAACCGATTAACCGAAGCAAATTCCTGTGCACAGCTAAGCTAATCATCTCAAGCTCGGTACGAAACTGTGAGTTCCCGGAGGTTCCATTCACATCTTTCAGTCGTTTCACTGCAACCATTGTCCCGTCCCCGAGCTTTCCTCTGTAGACATTACCGAACCCACCCGCACCAAGAATGCTCTTGGAACTAAAACCATCCGTAGCTACATGGAGTTCTCTGAATGTGAAGCTTCTTAGATTCCCCAATCCTAGTAACCCTTCCTCTTGCTTGTCTGCGAAAAAGAACAAACAAAAACACAGTTTTTTTTACTTTAAGACAACAAAATCTTCTTGAAATTAACATAAAAGCACAAGCTTGAGTTGCACGAACCACTTATGCGAAGGATCATTAGCCTTCTTTGTTTCTTTCGGTACCAAACGAACCCGAGAGAGAGGATTACACTAACAGCAAAGCCAAGACTTACGCCAAGCGCAACCGCCAATATGTTGGTTCTGCGTCCTATAAATCCCAAATGGTAATATAAACTCATGACAAGGATATATGAAATCGAATGAAAAGCGAGACTGTTCAACCCGAAGATTTTACCCGATGAGGAGCTTAAAGAGACAGAAAGAGGGCTAGGATTGATTGATCCTGAACAAATCTCAGGTGGACTGCTTCTACAAATCAAAGGGTTCCCAGCAACGCTACATTCAACAATAAAATCAATTAAAAAAGACTCAATCTTTGACAAGAAAGTGTGTTGAAATGCTTAAAACAAAAGAAACTCTTACTTGAATGTCCTTGCAGGAAATTTAGGAACAGGACCTCTGAGGTTGTTATAAGACAAGTCTCTGAACCAAATATCAAAAACATGAGTAAAGAGGTAAAAAGGAGAAAACGTAAATGATAAAATATGTATATTACTCACAAGAAAGAGAGGTGAGGGATTTGAGACAGAGAACTAGGAAAGGGCCCAGATAATGAGTTATTGTTCAACCTCCTAATCAAATCATTACAGAGCGTACGAGGTTTAAGAGGACTTGCTTTGATTACAAAAATACATCATTTGTTGTAATATGAAAAAAGAGACTTACAGATATAGGAGGCTACTCAGTTGGTTAACCGAACAGGGGATTTCACCGGAAAACCGGTTATTGGAAAAATCCAAAGTCTGTAATTTGGGAAGAGAACAGAGTTCCGGTGGGATTTTGCCGGAGATGTTATTGTTCTGTAATAACCTTCAAAATCCACAAACAAAAAAAAATACCCATCAGCTTAAAACTCAAATCAAGGTTGAAGAAACGAACAAAACAAGCAAAGTTCCAATTTTTTTTTTGTAATGTTATGAAGAAACAAACAAAGGAGACGGATGTCGTAATATTCTTACACTTGTCGGAGATTAGTGAGATTTCCGATTGACCCAGATAAAGTTCCAGAAAGAGACTGGCTTGGAGCTCCTCTGCAATTGGAGAAGAAGATTTCTCGCCATTAATGTCGTTTTCCTAGGAGTTTTACAAGAAATCAAAAAAAAAAAACTTACAGGCCAATTACGAGGTTGTCGGGAGAACAAGTGATCATCGTCCAGCTACAAGGATCAACAGAAAACTCATCCCAGTTGTTCAAAACACCATGAGGATCATGTAAACCGTTCTTTATGTTTATCAAAGCTTCCACTGTTAAAAACAAAACAAAAATCGATTATTTGGGTACAGAAATTTTGAAGTTTTCGAACACCTAAAGAAATAAAAAATCAATCTTTTTTTGTTTTTACCTTCGGGGTTTCTGGTCTCAGAAGAGAGAGAACAAGTAGAAAAACAGAGTAACAAGGAGGAGACGAAAGAGAAGAGAAAAGAAGGATTCTTCATTGTTATCTTCAGAACCACCATGAAAAGCTTTAGCTTAGTTTTACCAGAAGGAGAAGGAAAGACAAAAACAAAACTAAAGAAGCACATAGAAAATCATTACTTCGTTGATGTTTTGTGCCAACGAAAACGAAAAAAGAGTGAAAGAGAAAAAGAGAAAGCAAAAGCAACAAAGAAGAAGAAAATGAATGTTTTTTTTGTTTTTTTTTGGTTTTCTTGGGTCTATTAAAAAAAAAAATATCTTTTCTTTCTCCTTTGTCTCTCGCACGCACTGAAATTATGTATGTGTTGTTATGAATTTAAGGAGATAATCAAACACAGAAAAAGTTAAAAACTTGTGAGAGAGAAAAGCTATAAATTTTTTAGAGAGAGTGTAGGTTGTGTTGTGGTTTGTGGGGGGAGGGAGAATCAGGTAGGAAAGCTGATACGGACCCGTATTGGTCCATACTTTCTCTATTGCGTTTTTTATGCCAATTTTGTGAAAACTTGTTATACACATTAGGGTATGGGTGAAAAAGAAAGAAAGAAGAAGATAAAAAGAACAAGTCTTTTTTCATTACTGTTAGGACTCCTAGATCTTAAAGGCGTCGACTTTCCTTAGGAGAAGACCAAACAAACCGAGATCTGTACCTGTTTCACGAAGAAGATGATGAGCAGTAAAAACAGATAGTAAAACAGAGTATGATGCAGAAGATAAAACATGAGTACACACAGAACTTTAACGAGTTCACGCCCGTTAATGAGGGTCGCTACGTCTCGCCGAGACTCTCCTCGGAATCAACTAGAACCAGTATAGTGATTACAACAAGAAGCTACAAGTGATCCGCCTAATACCCTTCACTAGTACTTAGACTCACTCTGTACCACTTCCTGTGCTAGAGAAAACTCAGAACAAGTTTATACTTACTGATTTTCTCTCCTCTCACTAAAACGTTCTCTGGTTTTCTTAGCTCTCTCTCTCTAAATCATAAGCACCTAATTTATAGTGTAACAAACTAAGGCTTCATGTGCCAACTCCAATCGCCCAAAAGTGCTTCTTCAAACGCCGAAGGTGCAGTCTTGTAGCAGCAACTGATACAGCCAAACATGGCTTTCCTCTTTGGGCACAAGCAGACAGAATGTCCTTAAAGCAGAAAAGAAACGTTGCTTGGTTGTTTCTTGCAACTTCCCGTTCCCTTTGCAGTGTGGTCCCAATAAGTAACTTAACCACGGTTTAGTCTACACCAACCTTAGTTAGTCTTTAGCAAGTCTTGATTGTCTTTCAAATCTGCTTGCTCAGCACGTTATCACTCCACAATTACTATGTGATTTTTGTGATGGGAATAGAAATGAGAAGCATCGCGAATCAAAATTTATTGTTCTATGTTTGAAAAGAACAAAGCTGAGCATTATTCATTGAGAAACACCAATCTCTGCGCAAAGTATGATCAAGATCATTGACAAACAAGTGCGTAACATGCTTTTATCGATTCGAACATAAGGAAACAGCAAATACGAAAACAGCTTACAATTCTGGTTTGCCACAAGATAGTTCAACACTCCTTCCAATCCTTTAAAACCTAAGCTTGATGTAACACTAGTTATAAAAACATTTTTTTGGTTGAATAAATTTTATATTTTTTCAAAAAAAAAAATAGAGCATTATTTTTTATTTTTTTTTGGGAATTTTCGAAAATACAACTACTATGTGTTTTTTCTATAAAAAAAACTAACAAAATCTTAACACTAGAAATATTTATAATTTGTCTTTGAATTTTACAGATTTCCAATTCAAAATTAAATGATCGATTAGCGAATAAGTATATGTTTTTTTTTGTTAGGATTAAATCATTCACTATTCAATCATAAGACCGAGTACTCAAACCACACTCAAGATTACGAAACATGAAATCAAATGGCACACACGAACCAAATACCCAAAAAAAATCATAATAAACGGATCTTAGGCAAGATGAACAAGTTAAAAAAAATTGGTGTAAAGATTTCTAATCTTGGTAATGAATAAATTTTTCCTTTCTTTTAATTTGAAAAGACAAAAAAATCAAGAACAAAAAAAATCTAAAAATATGTCAAAAAAACTATATTCTGATATCATACTAAGTTTTATAATCCAACTCAAAACTAATTGGTAATGAATAAATTAAATTATGTTGTTTATATATATTTTTTAGGTTTTACTCTTACCTGAAATGTGTGATTATAATAATCCTTTTTTTAAAAAAACATACTCTTAATAAAACGGTGAGTTTCTTACACAAAATTATTCACTAAAAAATATATTCTCGCCGTCACAAAAAAACCAAAATTACAAAATAACAGCAACACCAACTTAGCGGTATAACGTTATATTTGGCGTGAGATCATCTCCAACCGGACGGCATACGGAACGAAATTCAAAGGCTTAGATTGATTCATATTTTTCTAAGAATGTGATCATTGATATATGACATGAAGTGACTAATCAATGCAATTGTTAGATCTTGGCCAACAAAAAATCAACGACTTAGATTGATTTTCTTAAACTATAAAATGGGTACCATGTTTGGCAAATAAGATGAATATCGCCATCATCTTATATTTCTTCTCATAAGAGATGAATTTCAACTATGGTATTTCATCTCATATACCATCTTCTTATTCTCTTCATCTTCAGATAATGATTATTACGATGATATAGAAAAGCATGCAGTAGCTCTAATTACCGCAAAGAACAATTTTTTGATCACTCAAAACATATTTAACTCGAAGGGTTCCCATGGTGGATATACTCCGGATTATATAGTAATCAATCGTGATCGGGAAAATGCTTCTCGCAGACAATCCTTTGTTTCCTGAGATGATATTCCGACGAAGATTTTGGATGAGCCGTCCTTTGTTTCTGTGTATTTATGATGCTATACAAATACATGAAAATTACTTTGTCCAACGAAGAGATGGTGTCAGTAAACTTAGGTTGTCTGGTTTGCAAAAAATAACTGTTGTATCTCGAATGTTGGCGTACGATTTACCGACGGATTCCACCTATATGTATATCAAAATAGGAGATTCTGCAACTATAGAAAGTTTGAAACGATTTTGATGTGTTGTTGTCGTGGTGTTTGCCAACCGCTATCTTCGATCACATGACGCTAACGATGTTGCATGGCTACTCCACATTGGTGAACGCCGAGGATTTCCATGTATGTTGGGTAGTTTAGATTGTATGCATTGGAAATGGAAAAACTATCCAACATCTTGGGGAAGACAATATGATGATCGTAGTGGATCACCTACTATTATTCTAAAGGTCTTAGCCGATTATGATCTTTAGACTTGGCATTCATATTTGGGTCTACCAGGATCTTACAATGATATTAATGTGCTAGATGTATTTTGTCTTTTTGCTAATCTAATTTAAGGAATTGCTCAACCCGCTAACTATGTTATTAATGGGAAAAATTATAATATGGGTTATTATCTAGCTGATGGTATATATCTAAAATGGTCCACTCTTGTTCAACCGATCCATGTGGTCCCAAAATAAATTATTTGCAAAGAAGCAAAAAACATGTAGAAAAGACATGGAAAGTGCATTTAGAGTATTGCAGTCAAGATTTACAATTGTGGCCGGATCCATACGCTTTTGGAGTAAGAGTGTATTACATGATATAATGATAACTTGTATCATAATGCATTATATGATTATAATCATAGAGGATGAACGTGATGTTGATGCAACAATTGAAGAACGAACCGAAGTTTCGACTGCATAAATTGAGATGACGGGTGACGATGATGCTCGATTTCAAGAATTATTAGTTCGACATAGGCAAATCAAGGACCGGGAAACTTATATCGAACTTCAAAATGTATTAATTGAATATTTGGTCCGAATATACTAATTCTGATAATTAGTACGATGTAATTTATTTTTTACTATTTTTAATTTATCGATTGTAATATTTTAGTTAACTTATAATTAATCAGTTATCAGAATAATTAGTATTTATAAAAATTATTAAAAAAACAAAAAAAAATCTTAAATTTCATAATATAATAATAGAGAATTTGTTTTTGGTGTGAGATTTGATGTTATAGTTTTGTGATGAAAAAAAAAATGTAGAACACCAACACCAAAGGCTCCGAATGGAGAAAGTGGACCAGGCAGTGCGGATCAAGCAGTTCAAGCGGATCAAGCGGTTCAAAATATATGGTTGAATGAAAAAAGCGGTACATAACGTATATTTGAATTAAATATAAATGTAATAACGTATATTTGAATTAAATATAAATGTAATAAATATTGTTATGGTTATAAATCTACCTTATAAAGAGTGAAGTGACTCTTTCCAGGGTTGACACTTGTCCCCCCCTCCTCTTATTGGTTAAAATATATATATATAAATATATTTTTCATTTTTACTCAATAAATTCAAGATTAAAAAAATCTTAATAACTTAAAAAACTTTCCAACTTCTATTTAACCACGTACCACATTCTATCTAATTTAAAAATATATTAAAACTTTTTCAACTTACTTAAAATATTTTTTTGCCAAATTCATTGTCACACATTCTTCTAACTTACTTACGCCTTTAACATAATTCTTGTCAAATTCATTGTATTTTAAAGTAAAAACAAATAAATAAAACAAGTCTAAATCCATGATATTCATATATCTAAAATGTATCTACGAAATGAAAAGACAAAATTAACTTAAAACATTTAAAGAAAACAAATATAAATACCCACTCAATGAATTTTACGGTAGAAAATTGTATTCTGGTATTACGCAGAGAAGTGCAGTGCCGTCTGAGACTCCTAATCCTCCGGCGAACCAGCAACAACAACAACAATCAAGAAGAAGTGACGCTAAAGTATTGTCGGAGATTGAAGACTGGCTCATGAACAATTCTACCCCGATCGATCTGGTTTGCTCCTTCTCTGCTCAAGCTAATTCTACGACATTCGGATTTTGAAATCCTCTTTGAACGAATCCAACGAAAGGGAGAGGGACATAACGGCGACAAGGATAGAGAGAGAGTGTATTCCGGCGAGAGTGAAAGGGACAAAGAACCGGCGTGAGGGAGAGGGAAAGAGGTCCGACGAGAGGGAGAGGGAGAGAGCCGGCGCGAGGAAGAGAGAAAGAGAGAGCCGGCGAGAGGGAGAGAGAGTTCAGGCGAGGAGGAGAGAGAGAGAGCCAACGAGAGGGAGAGAGAGATCGGCCACGAGATAGAGAGAGAGAGAGAGAGAGAGAGAGAGAGATAGAGAGAGAAATAGAGAGAGAGAGAGAGAGAGAGAAAGAGAGAGAGAGAGAGAGATAATGGAGAGTGGTAAATCATGACTGTACATGGCGACGATGAGAGCACAAGTAGTGGAGGCGTCACCGAATGCAACGTCGGAGAAAACTTGGGAAATAAAATGAAAACGTCGCATCGATCGATTATCGATGGACTGAGAAAGAGAGCGACTTCGAAGCTAGAGGAGGCGGTGCTTAATTGCAGAGACGAATCAATCTGATTAACAGCGACTCATAGAAAATCTTACCGTTTTTAGAATCTAGCTATGAATAAAAATGGCATGCAAGCCAAAACGACTCAGCAGCATATGAATACATTTTTCTTTCATCTATCTACGTCGTGAAAGCGACAGTCTTCAACACTCATTACACGAATCTTTGTAAGACCTCTTTAGATTCTCAAAGTGATAGAACAACATTTTATATATACCCGACTGGACATGGCGACGATGGGAGCACAAGTAGTGGAGGCGTCCCCGAATGCAACGTCGGATAAAACTTGTGAAATAAAATGAGAACGACTGATATTTCGTGCTCTTAGATGTTCAAAAACTATTTATGCGACCGAGTCTTACATATTTTTCATTATGACATGAAACTGATAACCCAAGGTAAGCTTACAAGCAGAAATTTTACCGGATCGCGACTGAACATGGCGACGATGGGAGCACAAGTAGTGGAGTCATCACCGAATGCAACGTCGGAGAAAACTTGGGAAATAAAATGAGAACGACTGATATTTCGTGCACTTAGATATATAAGAACTCTTATTGCGATTGAGTCTTTCATATTTTTCATTACGACGACATGAGATTGATAACCCAATGTATCCTTACCACTTAATTACATATTATAAAATCATTTCCCCAAAAACTAAACAAAGTTAGAGAGAAAAAATAATATGTGCTAAACTAAATAACCTAAAAATACATTTTTAAAAAAAGAAGCACCAAAAAAACTTGTAAATAAAAATACATGCGCGTTAGCGCATGGACTCACCTAGTATGTATAATATATTATACATAAAATGACTTCAAATACAATACATCATTAAAAACAAAAAAATTAAGATCATGTATTTTGATTTGTCCATAACATATTTGCAATTTTTATTTGTACTATTATTTAGAGTATAATAGTATGAATATGTGTATTTATAACATACTATTATACATATATATTTAACATTGTTATTATTATAGTAATATTAGTTATTATTCAAAATATATAAAACTATCATTTATAACCAAGTTTTAGTAACATGTTGATTTAATATTGTTATTATTATAGTAATATTAGTTATTATTTTATGTTGAAAATGATAACATAAAATTTAACAATTCTAGATATATATATAACTAATACTACATATTGTTAATAGAAACTGAGTTTTTTTTTTACATTTTGTTATTAAAAACAAAATATTGTTCATGTATTTCAACTGAACCACTCTAGTATGGGAGTGTAAGATCTGTCTTGCGATACTTCATAAAAGAATAACTAAAGAAAAAACAAGATTCTTCTATTTTTGAAAGTGTGGTACATTGACGGTTTGACCGCAATTGTATTAGAAAATTAATTTGTTTGGTGAATGGAAAAAAAAACGGTCATTCCGTCCACACGTATCGACCACTAATGTTTCGCCTTACCATTCATAGCCTAAATATTATATTGAATTTTTAAAAAAAAGTTAAGCTAAAAATATAATACCCAACCGCACATAGAACACATCAATACTTATACGTTATTACTATTCAAGGTGGAACACAAAATCATTTTGTTAAAATAATCCGCTTGTGGATCAATTTAAAATAATCCACTTGTTGAACTCATGTCAACATATAAATTTGCTGAATGAAGGATTTAGTACGATCTGTTTACTCCACGTTTGATCAATCTCTGTTCCTCTCTTCCATTCAAGGCAGTGTTAGCCTTCGAATTGCTCTCATTCAATAGTCTGAATCATATATTTTGTCTCGAGTAAAAAAAGTTAAAAAAATAAGAATTGACGTGTGTACGTAGTGTAACTGCTATTACCACCACTTTGTTAACACGGTACGAGACTGTCTTACTCTAACATGCACCTCTTTCCCTTTTGTCTTGTTCTTATTTTCTTCAGATTTTTTCACTCCAATTTTTGTTTATTGTAATTTTTTTAACTTTAATTCGAAAGATTCATGGTAATTATTTTATTTATTAATTTATAAGAACATATAAAATGAGAAATAAGTAAGAAAAAGGCTGTAATACGGAAAGAGGCTTGCTTTTGCCTTGCCTGATGTGGTGTGATTTGTGATGTTACATTTTCTCTGACAAGTCCCTATACTTTTCTTTTCTTCCTTTTCTTGCCCATTCTTTTTTCCTTTGGTTAATAAATTAGTACACAATTATTATTATTTGTCAACAATTTAATACACTAATGATTTCAGCTTTAGGTTGTTTATCTTATTCTATGATTCTATTTATCCTTTCTCGTTACATGTTACTTTATACTTTTTTTAAAGCTGAGTTCAGTTTTCATTAACATGCAATATTACAAATATTACAAACCAATCGATCATGTATTGTTCATATACAGAATGAACACGGATGAAGAATAAAAACAGCTTTATCAAAAACAAAAACAAAAATAATAGAAAACAATCAATATTATTTAGGATATAAAAAAAACTACACTATTAACACAAAATAGTTGATAACAAAATACAGATGTCATATAAAGAAGGAAAATAAAAGCCATGCAAATTGTATATTAATATTAGGATGGATTTTTTTTTGCTAAAATTTGGCTATTAATATGAGTACCCATAATATATACAAATTTTTCACTTCTCTGCATGCTAGTCTCTCACTATTCACATGAATCACTATCTCTGCTGATACATTATCAATATAATTTATCTTTCTGTCTTTTCGGATTGAACCTCATAATCAATGGAAATGATTTCGCCTCTAACTTTTAGATATTTTTTGTTTCGCATGCACCCGACAAACAAATAATCTAAAGTTTCAGAAACTAATAGTTTTTTTGTTTGTTATGTATGTGTTATATCATTTAAATAGATATTCCGACCGAATGAATAAAATTGTAGTTTTATTTTGCTAAGCTACAAAAGGAAAAATTAAAATTGAATTTAGAAGGACCAAATGCCAATTTGGGGAGATGAATATGAGGTCAGCAGCAAGATGCTTTGCAACCAATCTCCCTATTTTCCTTCTCACGCATTTTCAGTGATCATTACGTAATCCTTATTTGTCTTTTTCCCTATTTTTGTTGCTTAGTCTTTTTCCCCATATATTTCCACTATAATTGTGAGTAAAAACATTAAGAATATACATATAATATGGTAACAGAAATATATAAAACTTACTAACCTAGTGTATATACATATATACATATACATATATATACATTTCAGGCCCAAATAAACCCAGACTAATCTTTTGAAGAGTGGTACACGTACGACGATAGCCCCCTCTCGGAGTTTTTTACAGGCTCGATAAGTATTAAGACCATGCTCGCCTGGCTAAGTGGAATAATATGATGAAAGCCGCTTGCGCGGAATGTCAATCCTTGATCTAGACCAACATAACCACACTCCCAACCCAAAAAAATCACCCTACTATCATCAATTTGGTTGTGTGAAAATTATCCATCTACATAATTAGTGTTTTCGTGACCAAAAACAAATCGTTGTTGTTCTTAAATCAAGAAAAACTAAATAGAAATCAGTTTATGGTGGCTTGATGGTTATATATTCGCCATACCAAATTTTGAGTATTCTATTCTGATTTTAATCATAGTTAGTTATTGTAAAAACTTTTAAAAACAAGAATATCTAGATGTTTTCATTAAAGATTAGTTTAATTTTAATTCAAAATTTTTTAATGGTAAACTTTTTATATATCTAAGATAAATTAGTTATTGTATTATATACAAAACGTTCTTGATGAATTTTTCACGATCAACTATTATCAATCAAAACCTATCATAATAGTTGATCGTGAAAATTTCATAAAGAACGTTTCTAATGCTATCATTTAGAACCATTATTTCGAAGCAGAATCATATTGCTCAATAATTTGCGCCCCATAAAATTTAAAGTGGCTGAATTAAAACGTTTATATTTGCCTTTATGGAAAAAGTTGATGTTGGCCTCTCTCTTTTTTCTCTTTTTTTGTTTGTAAAGCTTGTTGATAATTTTTTTTTGAACCAGTTAAAAAAGATTAAATATATATAATTTATATCAGGTGGGCCAATATTCTCACAAACACAAATTAAACCAATGATATATGCTTCAAATTCGTGTGCTACACATTTGTATCTTATAGTGTTTATCCGCCGGACTTGTTCTTTCTGCTTTTAAATGAATAAATACTCTTCTTCTGCAAAAATTCGATGAAAAGAAAAATCGAATCTAGCACATTCGAAGTTAATGGAAAACAATACTTTAATTCGATCCTTTATTCGATTATCATTAGTACTATCAGTTATACGAAAATATATGTGTTGTTTTACGTCACTATATGATGCAGTGCATAACTAGAATTATGATTGATTATATCTTTATTAATTAACTAGGGTGTCGCGGATCATGGTGAACATTTTTTAATTTTTTTTATTGTCTAATATTTTTTTTAATTATGTTAGTATTGTAGTTAATGAAGTTGTCCTTGTTAGAGTAAAATATGTGAATTCTTTATTTTTAGATAATTTATTTATTTCTTAAATTTATGTTCATTCATTTGTTTAAGAGATGACACATATTTTTATCTGTTTGTTTTTTCTTCTGTTGTCAATTTATGCATTTAGTTGGTGTTTTTAAAGGAAAATTATTATCATTTTTAAGTTTATGGAATTAATTATTATTTAGCTGATATGTATTATTAGTTATGCAATTCTTTAATATAGATGTGTTGTTTTAACGCAGCTCGTACAATTTAGTAAATGGATGGATATTTACTCTTTATATTAGTAAACCCATGCAATTACAAATTTATTCGAGAACTAACTTTATATTTTTACTTGTTTTATAAGTATGAGTGAGTGTTACATACTATTGATTAATTTATAATTTTTTCTTCATACAAATAAAATAGAAAGCATTAGGAGTCTGTAACGGAAGAGTTTGTTATTTTTTATTTAAAAAAATTAGAGTTTGGTTTTGTTACGTGTGCTCGAGGAGCTTACCTCCGCAGTAACTACACTAAATCCCAATGAGCCCAACGGAGGGATGAAATTACCAAACCTTTCTTTGTTTGGAAGACCAATGATCTTGTCTTCTAAGTTAATCATTGGTGACTCCAACATCTGCGTTGAGTCCTTATTCCCTAGTTCCATTGTAGGATGTGAACGTGGGGCGATATTTGTTTCTCTTATTATTCTATCAGTCACATTTCTCATATGGGGTTGCTGAACAAATTTCTTGGCTAGAATTGGAATCATTGACTCTATTTCAGTAGTACGAAAATAAAAAACTTTCATTTTTTCATTTGTTGATAAATCATTGGTGATTGTAAGAGAAGATTCAAGTATGGTAATAGATCTTTGCGGTTATCGAAAGAGTTGTTTTTTTTTTTATTACGGCGGAGGCAGACAGAGACGGGGAAATCTGAAGCATTTGTGGCGAGTAGTGAGTTTATCGTCGTATTTAGTCTTAGTAGGCCCATTTTTGAACTAGATGTTTTGGATGTTTTGGATGTTTTTTTAATTAAAAAATGGGTGGATGCTTAGGTGGAAGCGCTGAGGTGGCAGAAGGAGAAGAGAGAAAATGTTTCTTTCAAGGAGAAGAGGAGGCGCGATACGCGAGTTTTTGTTTTTTAAGTTTTATAAAAATTTAATTTATTTATGAGAAAATTTTAATTCATTTTTAGTAAAACAAATCATTGTAAGCCTAATATTTTATTTGAAATTTAACTAATTGTTTCTCTTATTTCCACATCCATTAAAATAAAAATGTAAGTAATAGTCAATCACTTCAATATTTACGGTCAATCACTTCTATATTATTTACAAATAATCATGTTTGTTTGGAACATTCATATCTTATGTATATTTAAAAACCAAATAAATAATGTTATCCAAATATCTAAATTATTGAACTTTTCATTTTTATTATTTTTAATTATGTACATATTTTTTTAGAAAATGGATTTTCTTATATATAATTTATTTTTAAAAGTTACTATAATATGCATTATTAAACGATAATGAGTTTACTTTTATTTATTAGATATTCTATTTTTTTAAAAATCTCTATATATTTGTGATATGTTAAATTAATATTGTATACTATTAGTTTGGATCAAATAATATCCATTCAGTAAACATCTTTTCGATATAAAACTTTAACCTTGTAACTATAAATTTTGTTGATTTTCTTAAGTTTTCATGATATAAATATGAAAATAACCTTTCAAATTTCTTGCATTATTTAATAAAATGTATAGTTAATATGTATATCAAATTTTTAACTAATTAAATTATGAAAATTAAATATCAAAATGATTTGGCATACATGTGGATGATATATGTTATATTAATATTGTATATATTGTCTACTATTAGTTTGGATCAAATAATATTCATTCACTAAACATCTTTTCGATATAAAACTTTAACTTTGTAACTATAATAAAGTGTGTAATATATTAGTAAAACTAAAAAATTTAAATCTATTATTCTATCAATAAATTTGTTGATTTTTTAAAAAGTTTTAATGATATATTATGAAAATGATCTTTCAAATTCCTTACATAATTTAATAAAATGTATAGTTAACATGTATATCAAAGTTTTAACTAATTAAATTATGAAAATTAAATATCAAAATGATGTGGTATACATATAGATGATAATGTGTGTTCATGAGAAGTGAGAAAACTTTACTTTATATATATATATATATATATATATATATATATATATATTATAGAGCCCTTATTTATATTTTAAGAGTTTTTTCTTTTTAAATTAGGATTATATGTTTTACGAGTTTCAAGTCTTAAGGTTTTCATATAAATAAGCTTTTTAGTAGGCATGGACAAAATATTCATAACCAAAAAATCAAACCGAATTAAGATGTATCGAACCAAGCCGAATAGTCATAAATATAAGAATGGTTCTTCTTATAAAATATTTTTGGTACCCGAAATATACGAAATACAATTATATATCCAAAAATATTATGTATATTTATATTTGAAATAATCAAAATACCAAAAATTACAATTATAAACCGGATATATTAGTTATATTTAGACCAGAATAACTAAAATATCCAAAAATCTTTAGTTATATTTGTCAAAATTTAACCAAATTTCATTAATTGGACTATTTGTTTTTAGGTTTTTTGGATATTAGGGATAAATTTTGGGTACCCGAAACCGATTCAAACCCGGGCGGAACCAAACCCAACCCAACCTAAAAAATAAAATACCCGAATGAATCCTAAACCTCTAGTAACGAAATACATGAAACCCAAAAAAATCGATCCAAACCCGAATGGGTACCCGAATGCCTATGCCTAAGTTTAACCTTAGAGTTATCCAACTTTCGGATTTTAATAAGAACACCGAGTTTGTTTCTTCCTTGTTTCGATTTGCTTTGAATATTAAAAGACAAAAAGCGGCATGTAATATATGTATAATTCACCTTTGTATCAATTTATCGACTATATCTATAAAAATATATTATATGGATTTTTTTTTTAAAAAATATTCATTTATATGATTATAAAAACATATCAATTATTCCCATATGACATATATATATAGTCCATATAATAGAAAATTTAAACAAAATGTAAGGTCATGTGCATTTGCATGCCCATATAACCGGGCATGTTCATATATATGTTAAGGTCTTAGAAAAAAAAATATCTCTATAATATTATTTAAGAAGACATTTAAAAAAATAAAATTTGTTTCGTAAGTTATTACATGAAATGTCATTACAAATAACAAAGAATAATTGAAATAGGAAAGGATATAATAGCCTTTTAAAATTATTGATTAAAATATGAAAAGTATATATTTTGCATTAAAACATTTATTTATTATTTATTATTTAATTTTTTAATTATTTTTAATACTATATATTTTAAAATAATAATCAATTCATATATATATTTAAAGAAAAAAACTATTTAAAATCTTGCTATATTTTTCACTATAATTTATTATATTTTATTTGAATATATATCAAAACAAAAGTTAAAAAATATTTTACTAATTTTATAAAAAGTTAGACACAAGAAAACTATTTTTTTAAAAGAGTTCGTAGACGAACCACAAAAACTATAGTTATTTAACGTTGCATATTAGAGTTATGTTTTCAATATTATAATTTTTTGCGGGTTAACCCGAATAATATTTTAGTTCACTGTAAAACGGGTTAAATAGATAAATTATTACAAATTGACAACTTTATTTATAATCATTAGTTAGTTATATTATAAAATTCAGATAAAAATATTTTTTTTTAATTTTCAAAAAAATTTCTTTTAAAAAAAATATTTTGCGTGGGTTAAATCCTATTTTATATATATATATATATATGTTACGGATAGCATTAGTCACACATTGATCTAAGCACAACTAATATGTGATGAATTATCACTATTCATGCGCGGTAAACCAAAATATACAAAAAAAAATTATTGAACTAAAGTTTATTAAACATGCATTAGTGGCATATGCGACGTACATTCGTAGTAGCAGCTACATATTGCACTCATCTTGGACATAAGTGCATCTGATGTAGAATATTAGATTGACAACTTATAGTGAGACTGAGGCTGAAAGCCATTTTGGACAGTATCTAATGATGCGATATACAACTTGGATCCGAAATATAGCTTTTTAAATTTCGGGTGATGACACATCGAAAATATTGACACAAGCAACTATGCTTATTTTCCATCCGTTCCACTAAGATGTATGTTTTACCATTTTCACATACTTTAAAAAATAATTAACAATATCAGTTTTAACCTCACAATAATATTATTATTACTGAATGAACTTGAAAAAAAAACAAAAATGCAAAACTTTAATAAGGATAAAATAGGTAAATGACCATAAATTTTACATTTAAAACACAAAAACTGTATCTTTTTGAAACAAATTTGTTTTCTAAAACATATATCTTAGTGGAACGGAAGGAATATATCTTAGTCCCGAGACATGACCATACAGTTATGGATGCAATTTTTTAAAGTAAATACAGTTGATCTGATGTCATATTTAATACAAAGGATTGTTCTCTATAGAATTTTCCTCCCAAATGAGTTTTAAATAAAATAATAGAATATTAAGTTTTCTAAACTTCTAATTTAAAACCAATTGGTAATGACTAAAATGATCAAAGTCCCTTCTTATTACTCAAGTTCCTTTCTAATTTTCGATATGAGATATTCTCATACGTCCAGTGGCGGAGGCACAATTATAGGAGGGGGGTCACATGACCCCTATGAAATTATAAAAAAAATGTTTGCAAGCTTAAACACCAAATAATAATTGTGGTGAATCGGTTGATTTTCATAAATTGACCCCTATGTTTTATGATCGAATCTTTTTATGCACCCATATGCCATAAATTGTAAATACTTATTTAATTATTTGTGGGGAAAATCGCATAAAAAACCTTGAAAGTGGCAGCTACTAACACTTTAAACCTTCAGAATTTTATACTAACACTATAAACTTTCAACCCATATCTTTTAACATAAAAAACCCTAAATGTGGCAACTTTGTTCGCGCTGCTAAAAATGTGACTGGAGCTGTTCAGTTTCCGGTTAAAAATGTGACGTGTCAAATTTTTTTTTTTTTTGTGTGTCAACAGTTTAAATACCTAGAACGATTCAGAAATCCAAACCGAGTTTACAAAAGTAATATCCACTGGATAGACCGAACCGAGAACCGAATATGTACCCGAATAACTATTCATCTCGAGACTACTATTCACTCAGAGTCTTCTCCTTTCTTTGAAAATTCGAAAAGATTTTCTTTGATCACGTTATTTCTTTCAAATTTTCGAATCATTTTTTGTTGTTTTTTGTATTTTTTTAGTTTTTTAATTAAAATAAATAAATAATTAAAATTATTCGTCTGATTAGTAATCCCGGGATTACGGAGTCTCGGGATGAATAGTACATAGTAATCCCAAGATGAATAGTAATCACGAAATGAATATTTGATATCATATAGTAATCCCATAATGAATAGTAATACCGGGATTATGGAGTATCAGGATGAATAATACATAGTAATCTCGGGATGAATATTTGATAGCACATAGTAATTCCAGGATGAATAGTAATCCCAAGATAAATAGTAACCACGGAGAATAACTAACCTCGTCTAAGCTAAAGGAGAAGACTATGAGTGAACAGTAGTCTCGAGATGAATATTGTTCCGGGATGAATAGTTAATCGGGTACCCATTCGGTTCTCGGTTCGGTCTACCCAGTGGATATTACTTTTGTAAACTCGGTACCTCATGTTTGGATTTCTGAACCGTACTAGGTATTTAAGCTGTTGACAAAAAAAAAATTGACATGTCTCCATTTTAAATCGGAAACTGAACAATTCCAGTTACATTTTTGGCGGCGCGAACAAAGTTGTCACGTTGAGGATTTTTTTATGTTAAAAGATATGAGTTGAGGGTTTATAGTGTTAGCATAAAACTCTGAAGGTTTAAAGTGTTAGTAGCTGCCACTTTAAAAGTTTATTATGCGATTTTCCTATTATTTGTGTCCCTACTTTAGTTTTACTTTAATTTTCTCCTTAAATCATGAAGGATATTCACTACAAGAAAACTGGGATATTTCCGACGGATTTAAGCTGTCGGTTACAGTTCGTCGGAAATATGGTTTCCGTCGGAATCAGTCGGAAATTTCCGACGGATTTGTGACGTCGGAAAGCCGTCAGCCATTTCCGACGGATTTCCGACCGCATACGTTCCGACGGATATTCAGTCGGAAATGCCGTCGGAAATCCGTCGGTAATTTCCGACGGATTTCCGACGGATATATTACCGACAGAAGTTCCGACGGATGGTGATCGGATGAATTTGTCGGAAGTCCGTCGTAAATCCGTCGGAAGATATTTCCGACGGATTTCCGACGGTAACTATTTTCGACGGAGTTAGGACGGATAATTTGATCGGAAGTTGTTTCGGAAGTCCGTCGGTTCTTCGTCGGAAATAGGTTCTGACGGATTTACGACGGAAACTTATTCCGACGGTTTTCCGACGGAATTGGTATTTTGAATTTTATTTTGAATTTTATTTTATTATTTTTTTTTTTGAAATTTAGATATTAAAATTATAACGCCCCGACCGCCACTACCTGTGGGCCCCATGCCCTCTCTCGGCCCGTGGGCCCCACCCTTGTCCGACGGCCGGTGCGTTAGTCCGGGAGGCTTATTTACTGACCCTGCAATCACCACGTGATCTTTCCCCGTTTTTTTGTCCTCACTCACACGGTACCGCGAATCACTTCCCGGTAGGTCACCCATCCTTAAATTGCTCCAGCTCAAGCACGCTTAACTCTGGAGTTCTCTCTGGACAAGTTCCCGAAGAGATAAGTGCACTTTGGTGACATAGGTAACCAAATCAATTCTTATAAGCCTCTCCGCATATACAAGAAAGCGGGATGTTACAATCACCCCCACTCACCGCATATACAGGATCGTCACCCTAGACGGTGTGAGCCCACCTGACTCCACACACGTGTTTGGGTTCGGCTCTGATACCACTTCTAACGCCCCGACCGCCACTACCTGTGGGCCCCATGCCCTCTCTCGGCCCGTGGGCCCCACCCTTGTCCGACAGAATTTCCGACGGATGGTGATCGGATGAATTTGATGGAAGTTCGTCGGAAGATATTTCCGACGGATTTCCGACGGTAACTATTTTCGACGGAGTTACGACGGATAATTTGATCGGAAGTTGTCTCAGAAGTCCGTCGGTTCTTCGTCGGAAATAGGGTCCGACGGATTTACGACGGTAACTTATTCCGACGGTTTTCCGACGGAATTGGTATTTTGAATTTTATTTAATTATTTATTTTTTTGAAATTTATATATTAAAATTATAGAAATTTGAAATATTAATTAAAAATAGAAATAATAAATATATAAATTCATTAAACAAAATTACAAATTCATTACACATTAAAATAAATTATTCAAAAAAAAGCATTAAAAGCAAATATTTAAACGGTTGGAGAATCTCCGTCGTCGGGATTATTATCCCGAAACATATGCGGGAAGCATTTCTCCATCATCTTCTCCAAGCAGGAGAGCTTCTTGGTGGTAGTCTGTTGCTCCGTCCGTAGCTCTTCAACCTGCTGGTCACGGTCTTTCACCGTTTGGGTGAGCCTCTCGATTTCTATCCGGTACTCCGAAGGATAACGAGGAAGCGAGGAAGAAGATTCCTGGGTCGGAAGGGTGCCTAACCCAGCGAATCGACCTTTCACTTGCCGGGTTTGCTGCGAATAATTATAACCGATAATAATTAAATAACGAAAATAATAAAAAAATGAAATGAAATTAAAACTTACCTCAAGTACAATCTGGTTTATCTCTTCCCGGGACAAAGAGTTCGAGGACGTCGATCCTTCGAGAGTGAGCTGCGATGTTGATAGTTCACGATCCAGCTTCGTCTTCTTGCTCCTCTCGACCACATCCCGCATCCCCAAGTCCTGTATCTGACCGGTTTTCTTGTTGGTGTGTCTATTCTCGATGAGTTGAAGATAATCGGGTTCGGAACCAGATTCTCTCGCCTGCGAAAATTTTTTAAGTTAAATAAATATAAAAAACAGAATTAACAATAAAAAAATTAAATTAAACTTACCATTTCCATCGCTTCCCGTTCGATGGTCTTTGCGCCCGCGTTGTGGATGTAGACCCCTTTCCCGCCTCGTTGGCTATTTCGGTTCTTCGACTGTTGCTCGGAGGTCTTTTTCGTCGCAGGCCTACTCCAGTACTCACAGAAGCCCTTCCAGACGTCGTCGTCAAGGTCCTTCGGCTTGTCTTTGTTGTGTTTGCACTTCTGCTTCCACTCGTACATGTGCTTCGAGTACGAGTTTGCGGCATACTTGTCGAATGTGTCAATGACTTTGCGCGTATGATGAGAGTCCCACGTGAACTCTTGCTACAATTTTTTAAAAAAAATATGTTACATATCAAAAAGAAAAATTGACAAAATGAAATTCAAAATAAATAATATATCAATAAATAACTTACCGCGAAAGTCCGGTGCCACACGTCTTTCTCCTCGGTAGGCATGTCCGAATACTTCTCGTACGGTTTATCCAACATGTTGTGGAGCATCCGTAATATCGCCTTGGTGATCTGAGTCGACAGCTTAAACCTGAAAACATTATGAAAAGATATAAATATGTTAAGTTTAAAAATCCAAATAAATTGAAATAATGTACAAAAATTTTCTTACCAAGTGCCGTCCTCAAGCTTCGGGTCGAGTCGAATGCAATGGCCCCGGTTAGGCTGCCGGACTAGCTCCTCGATCTCAATGTGGCTCCGAGCAGCGGATTGCTGGGAATAAGGGATGTTTGTTCCCGAGCTCGTTGGTCCCAGAGGAGGCGTACACCGAGAACTCCGAGAACGGCGTCCTTGGTTGCCGCCTCCCAACTGAAGAACATCGTCGTGATCCCTGCGGAAAACGGTAAAATTGTTAGTAAATTAACGAAAAATTCAAAAGTTACCAAAATTTTTAAAATTTCAGAAAAAAAATTTAGGAAAAATTCAATTTTTCCGAAAAATTCAAATTTTCCAATAAATTCAAATTTTCCGAAAAATTCAAATTTTCCAAAAAATTCAAATTTTCCGAAAAATTCAAAGTTTACTAAAATTCAAAATTTTCAAAAATTTTCAAAATTTGCTAAAATATTTTAAAATCAGTTTAATATATAAAAATATTTAGAAAACGTTTTATAACTATAAAAAAATATTTAAAACGATTTTATTTCTAAAATAATATTTGAAAAAGGTTTTTATTATTAAAAAATATTTTAACATCAACTTAAATATATAGAAATATTTTAAAAACGTTTTTATTAGTTAAAAAATATAATAAACGATTTTAATATATACACATATTATAAAAACGTTTTTATTATTAAACAAATATTTTAACATCAACTTAAATATATAGAAATATTTTTAAAACGTTTTTATTAATTAAAAAATATTATAAACGATTTTAATATATATACATATTATAAAAACGTTTTTATTACTATAAAAAAATTTAAAAACAATTTTAATATATACAAATATTATGAAAACATTTTTATTACTTAACAAATATATTAAAAACGTTTTTAATATATACAAATATTGTCTAAACGTTTTTATAACTTAAACAATATTGTAAAAAATTCAAACAATATCTAGAAACGTTTTTAAAATATTTTTAGAAAATAAAACAAGATCTAAAAACGATTTTAATATTTTTAGAAAATAAAACAAGATCAAAAATTTGTTTTCTAGATCTAACAATTCTAAATCAACAATCTAAACACATAAACCCTAACACTAATATTATTCTAAATAACAAATTCTATTATAACCACTTAACAATTCACATAAATAGAATTCTAACAACCTAACTAATATATTCCCTAAAACTAACATGATATAAAAAAAAATTAAAGGAATTGATTAAACTTACATGGTTTTGTTGGAGAAGAATTTAGGAATTGATGAAAAGGAGTTGATGAATTGAAGATTAAAATTGAAATTGTGAAGAAGAAGAAGAGAAGAGGGAGAAAAACAGATTTTTGCTAAGGAAGAAGAAGAGAGAAGAGGGAGAAGAAGCGACGGAAGAGAGAGAGGAAGAAGAGAGAAAGAAGGAAAAAAACTTACGGTTCGTCGATATATTTCGATGTCCGTCGGAAATCCGTCGGAATTCCGTTGAAGTTCGAAAAAATAATTTCATTTACGCGGTTGATATTCCCGCGGTCTCGAAAATATCTAAGTCCGTCGGAAATCCGTCGGAAATTTCCGACGGATTTCCGACGGATAAGGTATATTCCATGCATGTTTGTCGATTAGTCAGTCAACAAGCACGTGTCTAATTTTTCAGATCCGTCGGAAATCCGTCGGAAATTTCTGACGGATTTCCGACGGATAAGGTATATTCCATGCATGTTTGTCGATTAGTTAGTCAACAAGCACGTGTCTAATTTTTCAGATCCGTCGGAAATCCGTCGGAAATTTCCGACGGATTTCCGACGGAATTAGGGTATATTTGGGGTTTAGGGTTTCTTTATATGATTTAGGGACATGTTATTTACATGTTTCATTCAATATATATATTAAGTTCATCAATATTAAAGGCTTTGTATTAGTTTAAAAATTATACAACATCAAAACATATCATTTCTCATAAATCAACTATATCTTATACTATAACTTATACAAACACTTCCATCAAAATTTATAAATTCTATATAACACATTTTCTTGATGTATATACAAGGTTAACCTATGTTATATACATCATACAAGTGTTTGTAAACATTTGCCACAAAAAAACCTATACCCTATACCCTAAACAAGATTTTTGAATATCCGTCGGAAATCCGTCGGAAATTTCCGACGGATTTCCGACGGATATTCAAAAATCTTGTTTAGGGTATAGGGTATAGGTTTTTTTTGTGGCAAATGTTTACAAACACTTGTATGATGTATATAAAATAGGTTAACTTTGTATATACATCAAGAAAATGTGTTATATAGAATTTATATAGAAGTTATAATATAGGTTAACCTTGTAACCAAAATTTTTTTGTGGCAAAATTCTGATTTTGTTACACTTAATCAAATGTCTAACTTTATAAAATTTCGACATAACTGATATATTACACATTACAATTCTAGTTCAAATATATGTACATATTTTACGGTGCAAATTTTATAATTAAAACTACTGTCAATCCGATGATGAGTAATCTGATTCTCCTGAATCGGAAGGTTCCCCAAATTCATCAAATTCTTCTTCTGAATCCTCAAATACTCGATCGTCTGACTGTATGGTGAAATCAACGACAAGGTCGACCTCAAGGGAATGCTCGATTGAACCCAAACCTACGGAGCTTTGTTGGAGGGGTTCATGATCAGACATCCCATGAACTCTACCTCTCGGGTTTATCGATGTGACTGTAACCCACGGGTCTTGCTTGTTTGTCACCCGCGGATAGGGAATGTAGCATACCTACACCATGTACAAATTTAACCACGGGAATGCAACAAAACTAAATTAAAAATTAACGTAAAAGAAATACAAACCTGGTCTGCTTGTGATGCAAGTACAAATGGCTCGTATCTCTGGAGTTTTCTTCTGCTATGTAATGATGTAACACCAAATTGGTCGTGTCGCACACCGCTTCCTACTAATGGGTCGTTCCAGTCGCATAAAAATGCAACACATCTTAGACCGAGCATTCCCGGGTACTGAACATCGACAATCTCACGTACGACACCATAGTATACAAGATCACCTGACTGAGTTGATACACCGTAATATGAAGTTGTCGCACTCCTATCATCCCGAAGAATCTTAAAAGCGTACCCCCGTGTGCTATACATCACATGTGACTGCACAGTTGCTAGTGGAAATCTCACAATTTCTTCTAACCACGTGGGAAATGTTTGTCCGTTAGCCTTCTCTGTCGTCACCTGCACAATTAAAATAAAAATACTTCAAATAATTAAATCTTTCATTACATATGATGATTGCTTAAAACAAGACAATTAAAAGACTTACATAATCTCTTAACCAACGTCCAAACTCTTCATGTTTGAGCTCGATTAGCTCGTCCTCTGTTTTGTCAGGAAATGCAAAACGTTGATAAGCCATATACATCCTGTGAGATTGAAACAATTATCACGTTAGTACATATATATATAATCACGAACCCAATAAGTAATTAAAAATTAAGTTCAATATATAATACCTCTCATATTCATCAACTCCGTCGCAGTTTGTGAGAATATACATATGCAAATGCTCTCGCTCTTGTGGTGAAAGTCTCCTCTTCTTGCCTTTTCCACTAAGTCGTCCAATCTGTAAAAATATATGAGGTACATCGACCGGATAGAAAGGTAGGACGCCTCCGTCATCACGTCGAGCTGCTCTACGACTCTTTGTTTTGACTTGTGATGGAAAGTAGGACTCGGCAAAATGTGAGGTTTCTTCATTGATGGTCTGTGCGACGATAGAACCCTCCACTCTACTCAAATTTTTCACCTTCTTCTTTAGATGTAACATATACCGTTCGAAAGGATACATCCAACGGTACTGAACCGGGCCCCCAAGCTCTGCTTCTCGAGGGAGATGAATTGTTAAATGTTCCATAACATCAAAGAATGAAGGAGGAAATATCTTCTCCAAATTGCAAAGGATTACAGGTATATTAGCCCCAAGATTGCGGATACCGTCGGATGTAAGAGAGCGAGAACATATATCTCGGAAAAAGGCACCAATCCCTGCAATATATGGATAACAAATGAATAATTAAATAATGAAGTATATATTGTATAAAGTAGTAAATAAATAATTTCATGATTGTACCTGCAATTGCTTCGTGGACATTACGTGGTAGAAGATATGCAAAGGCAAATGGAAGGAGGCGCTGCATCACCACATGACAATCATGACTCTTCATCCCAGTAAACTTCCCTTCTCCATGATCAACGCAGTTCCGAAGGTTAGATGCGTATCCGTCCGGGAATCTAACACTTTCGGTAATCCATTCAAAAAACTCGGCCTTTGAAGGTTCATCGAAACGAAAAGCCGGGACCGGAGGCTTCCCGTTCCCTGTCACATGTAGTGCTCTACGAGAACAAATGTCTGGCAAGTCCAATCTAGACTTCAGATTGTCCTTCGTCTTCCCTTTGACATTGAGAACGGTGTTCATAATGTTGTCGAAAAAATTCTTCTCAATGTGCATCACATCCAGATTATGCCTCAAAAGATGGTTCTTCCAATAAGGCAAATCCCAGAAAATGCTCCTCTTGTGCCAATTATGAACGTTGCCACAACCATCAACAGGATGATGTCCGTTACCACCACAATCAACGGTCCTCTCTGCACCAAAATCTCTAAACTGAGTCAACAAATACTCACCATCTAACTCAGGAGGAGGATCGTCAAATACTTTCCGGTTCTTCCTAAACAATGTGGTGCTCCGACGATAAGGATGATCGCTAGGTAGGTATCGCCTATGACAATCAAACCAAGACGTTTTTCGTCCGTGCTTCAATTGGAACGCATCAGTGTTATCTTGACAGTACGGGCACGATAACCTTCCGTGCGTTGTCCATCCTGATAACATGCCATATGCTGGAAAATCGCTAATAGTCCACAAAAGTACCGACCGCATGATGAAATTTTGGTGACAAGAAACATCAAACGCTTCAATACCTTGGTCCCATAACATTCGCAGCTCATAAATCAATGGTTGCAAAAACACATCAAGTGATCTCTTCGGATGCTCTGGTCCATGAACGAGAATGCTAAGGAACAAGAACTCCCTTCGCATGCACAAAGATGGCGGCAAATTGTAAGGTGTTACAATTACTGGCCACAAAGAATATTTTCTGCCGTGCTTCCCAAAAGGGCTGAAACCATCGGTACATAATCCAAGGTATACTCTGCATGCCATCTCATTGCTCCTGCTGTGCGCTCTGACTGATATAACCTCTTCAATCTCTCTATTAACGGTAAATACCACATCCGTTTATATGGCACTGGCACTCTTCCACCTGTTTCCTTATACCGAGGTTTGCGACAAAAACGACATGTCGTACGATTTGCGTCCTCTCTCCAGTAGAGCATACAGTTGTTTATGCATACATCTATCATCTGATACGGCAATCCTAGACCTTGAACAAGTTTCTGTATCTCATAGTATGATGCCGGTGCAAGATTATCTTCTGGCAAAATTTCTTTCATAAAATCAGCGATTGCATCCACGCACTCCTCACTCAAATTGAAATCTGTCTTTATACCCATCATCCTTGTTGCAGTTGATAAAGGGGAATGTTCACCTCTACACCCATCATATAACGGATGTTTAGCAGCGTCTAACATATCAAAGAATCTCCGAGCTTCTAAATTAGGTTCTTCTCCCCTATCTCCATACTCAGCAACCGATGGTATACTTTCACGAAATGCATCGTTCACCATCTGAACATGACCTACAGTACTTTGTTCTTCCATTGCGGGTTCTTCTAAGCTAGTGTTATCCCCAATATAATGTTCACTACTACTAGCATAATTATCCACCATTGTATCATTTTCTCCATGATAATACCAAATCTTGTAACCCAGCATAAACCCATGACAATACAAGTGTGACCATACTTCATCTATCACGATAAATCTACGATTCTCACAATTGGTACAAGGGCAATAGATTTTACCGGTTTTTTTTGCTTTCTTCTGCATACCCGCAAATGCCATGAATTCCTATAGACCTTTTTTGAATTCCTCCGTAACTAGGCCCGTGTCCGGAATTTGATGAGGCTTGTCCATCCATGATCGAAAATAATTATAAAGATTTGAAGAAGACATTTTCGTAAGGAATTAGATAACATAGATTTTTTTTTGTTGTGATTATAAATGAAGCGTGGAAACGTTTTTATAAGGAAAATTTTGTGCATTTTCCGACGGATTTCCGACGGATATAAAGTAGATATTATTGATGTCGGCAACCATGTCTGCAACCATGTCGGCATCTGTCGGTAGTCCGTCGGAAATCCGTCGGAAGTCCGTCGGAAATCCATCGGAAATGTCCGACGGATGAACGTCGTCGGAAATCCGTCGGCAGTATGTCGGCAACATCAGAATTCGTCAAAAAGTCGTCGGAAATCTGTCGAAAAGTGTCTGACGGGGTAATATATCCGACGGATTTCCGACAGATGAAAAGTTAGTCGGAAATCCGTCGGAAAGTCGTCAGAAATTTCCGACGGAATTATTGCCGTCGGAATTTCCGTCGGAAATACACCTGTTTTCTTGTAGTGATTAACTCACTTCTAAAATGGTAAGCGATTATTTTCTTACAAATATTACTTTCTAATCTCTACTTTACTTTTCAATAACTATCTTATACATTTTTTTTGGTCGAATAAAATATCTTATACATTACATATATATCATATATGTAAACATGAGATTATTTTATTTAATTATATTACATCAACATTATAAAAAAATATTAACCTCTGAAAAGATAAAAATATGTGAAAATGAAATTATATATAGCTATAAAAAAATAACATAAATGAATTATCTTTATAATTGTTCTCATAAATTGTACTAAAAAATAAAAATTTCAAACGACAAAAAATGAATTATTTTTCATTTTACTTTACTTAAAAAATATATCTGAATTTTTCAAAAAGCTTATATATATATAATTAATTAATAATTAAATTAAATATGACCCCTGTCAAAATTATTTCTAGCTCCGCAACTGCATACGCTCCATCGAGATAATGGTTCGTCTAGCCATTAATTTCGACAATATCCCATCATAGAATTACTTTCGGGTTATATCGATCGGACTAATTAGGATCGGACCGATTTTGGTTAAGATCGATTAGACCTATCTCGATGGACCGGATCGATTTCAGTTCGAATTTTTTTTAACTCTCATTCCCCTAAACCTAAACCTAAAGCTATAATCGGTGAAAGAGACAGCGCAACTGCATGCAAGGAAAAAGAACAAGTCCAGCGCAACTGCATCTAGACGTACCAAATGGGACATGCTTAATGATTTTTTTTTAATGTTTGAATAAATTTATTAATACATGTAATGTGAATAGTTGGATGAATATCTGTGTGATATTGTTTGATGTATGTTATTGATGATTATTGCATGATTAGCTACTAATGAATGATAAATATTACTTGCAACGGATTATGTTAAAAGAAAAATGGGTAAAATGGGGATTATGGCATGACTAGTTTTCATTGCATATGCTAAGTTTAGTATTGTATGTTAGGATTGTTTGTGTGACCTCCTGAGTCAATGTTTAACGTCGGAGTCATGGTCGGAGTCATGGTTGTGAGCCATGAAGCGATATTGCCGGTTAGTTTACATCAATCGAACGAATTGAGGTTTTACCTCAATAACAAGGGCTAACAAGCTCGCATGAGAATGAGAATGATTACCCCTCATGATGGGAATGTAAATGAATCAATATAAATATAACTGAGATCTTGCATGAATGTTATTAGTTGCATGTATTAATTTAGCATTGCATGTTCATTGACTGAGCATGTTGCCGATAGTGGTGAGTAGTTAAATCTTGTATTATGGATCTTGTGGGCGTTCGTGCTCGCCTCCACTGGATAACCCATGTTGCTCACTTTATTTCCCCCCTTTTCCAGGTAAGGTAAAAGGATTATTTTTAGCGTGGATTGTAAGTCAAGATGGTCAGGCCCGACTCAGGGCATATGCGAAGTAGTCGACAGCCTAGGGCTGACAAAAATTATGGACTGTCATTTGTTTTTTGGGAGAAGAGGATGAAGCAAACCGGTGACACCGAACGCGGCAGAGGACACCAAAGCAGATCAAAACCAGACCGGAGCAAAGCAGAAATCGAAGAAATTCCCAACTGCAACGGAGCTAATCCCTCACTACCAGAAACGAGGGCTCGAACCAGCCGAAACCTCGGTTAGAGTCATCAAAGACCTACAAAATGCGGGTACATTTTTAATTTTCTACATGGGCCTCCGATAGGCATGGACCGGCGCTCATAGTCGGTGTGATTTTCTACAAACGGTGTAACAACTGTTGGAACTCGTTTTTGACGAAGTGGCGTTAACCACTTTTTGACCGAATTTCGGGCACGGTGAAATCGCTGCCATGAGCACTATAACATAGTGTATTCACTTGTCAAAATCTGAGTTGATTTGAATGAGAAATGGAGATCCAAAGTGGATGACTTGGAAAGCTTGAAATGCTTCAAAATTTGGCTAAGTGTAAAAACTAGCAAATATCCCACATTGGAATGGTCCTATCAAGGTTCAAAACCTTAGGATCACTTTGTGGAGAGAAGAGAAAACTCATACTAAACCATATGCATGCGCGCACGGTGAGTCGAGTCGAATCGAGCTCGGACTCGGGTTTGAGTGTTGGTTCGGGTAAATGGGTCTTGACCCAATAACCCATTTTTTGCATCAAATTATTATGTATGTAATTGATTACTACATAAATTATATATTTGGTCAAAAAGTAATAATGAATAATCATCATCATTATTTGAGAATTGATGTGGTCAATTCTATAACATCTTCTTCTCCTTTATTAATTACCACAAATTAATTTGGCAATTAATTGTGCATTACTCCTAGAAAATGGAGACCACAAAAGTCTTGTGACTTCTCTCTCATTATATATATATATATATATATATATGAACAATCTCTCATATGAATGTAGATGAATCATCACTTTCTTTTTCTTCTCTTGTCTTATGGTTTTTTTTCCATGAGAGTACAACACAGAAAAAATGGTTCGAAAACTTATGATTTTGGGTGATGTGAATCATAAGAAAAATGCAGTTGTATCCTGGGATTCGGAACGCTATGCAACCGTTACACTACAGGGCGTTTTCAGAATTAAGGAAAGAGTGTATCGCCTCTGCAAATATGTTCTTCCCCAAATTCTTGTATCAGTATCATTTTAATATTATGATCATCGATTTATTTATTTATTTTATTTTACAAATTTATCAGCTTCCCCTATTGTAGAATATGCTTTCCTACAACCTTAATTCTGAAAATTTTCATTTATGTATTACATAACAAAAATTAATTTTTTGTGAAGTGTTTTTGTTATAAAAACAGGAATATGGATCTTCAATCTGTCTACGATCAATTTTTTTTATCCGTTCAAGATTATTTTGGTTCTGAAATTTGATGTTTATTCAACATAAATTCAGAAAGTATCTCCCAATTTATTTATCATTTTTCCAGCTTTGTTAATAACTAGAAAATTATTTTTAAAGATCTTAGACAATTTATTCGAATTATATAAATTGTTTAAATGTGTGATTGCACTTAATCTGATTATATTCTGAATTTTTTGGAATTTATTAATTCTATTTTTTTTAAAAATTTAATCATTGCAATTCATTTTTGGGTTAGTGTACTAATTCGGTCTTGTTTCTTTTGAACATAATCGATATCAAGTACGACTTTCACCGAGTTGACATCATGAATCAAACATGTATATGTGACTATACATTAATGTTTCCGATTCGTCTTAAGAGGCTACACCATGTGTATGCATAAGAGGAGATACTAAAACCACCCACACGCTTGCGCCACCGCCGCCGGGTCGGTCTTGTGTAAATGTGGGCTCAGGCCCAACCCCACTAAAGGCTATTCAAGTCTGAAAAACGAAATCCGCGAAGGCCATTGGCGAGTTTAGCGAAACGTTTTTTCAAAACAGATCGAAACGATTTAAAACGATTTCCGCGAAGGCCATTGGCGAGTTTCGCGAAGCGTTTTTTCAAAACAGATCGAAACAATCTCAAACGATTTCCGCGAAGGCCATTGGCGAGTTTCGCGAAACGTTTTTTCAAAACAAATCGAAACGATCTCAAACGATTTACGCGGAGGCCATTGGCGAGTTTCGCGAAACGTTTTCAAACATATCAAAAAGATCTCAAACGATTTACGGGAACGTTTTATATCGACTTCCCTAAACGTTTAAAAGTGATTTTCGGAACGGTTTCTAGCGATATCCGGTTAAACCGATTCCTTGTTTCCTGGTTTGGTTTTGAAATTTGTTTGTTTAGTCACCAACTTTAATTGCAATCAATTATTGCATAAGTTTTTTTGACTAGGTGATTTAATTTAATTAATTAAAATCATCAATGCAATTAGTCTTTGCATTCAATTGAATTAAATTGGATTTATGAATTTAATTAATTCTGAAAATTTGGATTTAATTAATTGTTAATAAATTATTCTTTATGTTTAATTTTTTTTCTATTGAACTTCTAATATGTTTTGGTATATATTGGTTCACGTTTGTTTGCATGCGAATCAAAATATATGACCAAAATGAGAACGTTAACAAAAACGTTTGAGATGGCAACATGTATGGTGAGTAGACATCTCACATTGGGAATGGTCTGCCACCTACGGCTTTGTGTGCTATACGGACTGTAATTCTGATGTTTATCTGAATGTTCAGATCCTATTTACACCGATAGCGGTGGAGGTGTTATAGTTACAAGTCTCGTGAGTCGACGCACCAAATTCAGTTTGGTAGTGGTCTACCACATGTGACTGTGCCAAATTCTGATTTTTTATAAGATTGTCACGTTAGTGCCTAGTGTGATAAACGCATGACTAATGCTAGACTAGTTCGATGGAACTTGATTCATAATATGGTAGCGGAAGATGTTTATCTCTCTGACCATGCTAAAACTAGAGAAGTAACTCAAGGAGGATAGCCTATGCTTTCTCTTGAGAACAATAATGTAATAACTCTAGTCAGTATTGAATCTTGTACCATAAAAATGTTTTGTGCAAAAAGTTGATCAAATCCGCCTGATCAAACAACTGTATAAGTCTATAGTGTGTTGATACTTCCAAGGAATTTTTGAATTTTCTTAATAAGAAATACAAGGTTAAGAACGCATGTTCTAAGAAATTCGCCGTGACGAAATTTCTAGACTTTAAATTGGTGGACTTTAAAGTCCATAATAGAAAAAGTCAAACACCTGTGATTCCTGTCGCATGAGATAATGGCTGAAGGGATGTCCATTTCTTTGACATACCAGCTTTGTTGTTTATTTGAGAAGTTTCCATTAGCTTGGAAATATTTCAAAAATTATCTCTTGCATAAGCGAAAGGCTGAGAACCTTGAAGACTTAATTGTCAGACAACATATTGAATCTACAAACCAAAAAGCATAAGGTGTTCACATTTGTGATCATAATGCGAAAGTGATATGCTCAATTTAATACCCTAAAAAGTACTAAAGCAGTTGCTGCAGTAAATCAGGGGTCGAACACAAGAACTCAAGAATCACTCAATAGATTCTATAGATCAGAAACAAGCTAAACCAGATGATGTAATTGAAAAACAGGGTTGCAAGTAAAACGTTTGTAAATTCAATTGGGGGAATGTAGGCTTAGGGTATTTCTCAGGAAATCAATGAATGCAGCTAAGTTAGCTAACATGATCCAGATTAAGCACTGTTCTAGAACTCAAATCACTAAAATATAATTAACCAACTCTCGTTGCGAAAACTATCTAAATCTAAATCCTAGAAATTCCAAATCTCTTTGCGAATCCTAAAGTCTAAATCAGCTTTAAAATCAGGTTTGATATGTTCACAAATCAATTAAACCAAATCTCTTTGCGAATAATCAATTTGCTCACCTAAGGTTCTATCAGGTAATTAATCGCACTCTCGTGCCTAATTAATTATCCTAAGATCTAAGTTCCAGATTCGTCAACCTAGAATTAGCTTTGAGAACAACCTAAGGCGAAGAACTAATTTAGATAGTGAATCCTAACAGATAATCAACCTAGCATTCAAAGAAATCCCTATGAGAAAACCCTAAACCTAACAGGTGATCTACTCAGACATGGATATTAAATTAATAAACATGTTGAATAAATACTCTTATATTAAATCAGAAAGAGAAACAAGGTTTTGAGATCTGATCTCGGACGAAGGGAAACCAGACTTGTCTCTCACCAAAATCTCTCTTAAACTAAAGCAAAATAAAGCATAGCCTAAACAATGGCTGTAAAATCCTATTTATAACCTAAATCACGATTTGGGGTCTTCTTGTAATTATCCAAGTCTTCTGGGCACTTTTTGCAATTCTTCAAACTTCATTAAGTCGCGACTTTGAAATCTGCTTCGATTGGTATCGATCGATACCAGGGGGTATCGATCGATACTTGACGTGAATTCGAGTAATTTAGCCAGCAGGCTTCAGTTTCGCTCCAGAATGTTCTATAAACTCCAATATCTCCAAGAATACTCCAAATGTGCTAAAACCTGTAAAGGACTCTAAAAGACTCCAAAATACTATAAAGACTCTATAAAAAGGACTTATATCATGGCTTAAATAGGGTAAAAACCATGATATATCAACTCCCCCAGACTTAGCCTTTTGCTTGCCCTCAAGCAAATAGAAGACTAAACAGAGAAAGAGGTTTGAAAACGCGGAGACTCACCTGTTCATGAACCATCGAAATGACCTTCTTTCCAAGCACCCAAATGTTACTTGATCAGCTTTTGATCTAACCACCATGTACTTCTCCGTAGACATTTGCAGCTTTTCCAGACTTCACACAAAATCCCACAGCATTGTTCAAGTAAAGCCCTCATCGCCAGTTTCATCTCTGCAGCTAATATTTAAGAACCTTCTAGACTCTTTACCAGACAATATCTTGACAAAGGAACCACCATTTTTCACACTTCTTGTATCAATTTCTCTCCCCCAGACTTATCACTTATTATGTTCTTATTATTTTTATTATTTTCAGCTTAGCATATACATATCAAGGTATGAGACGCGAGTATTGATGGTGTTTGCCACCAAATCCCCGGTTCTTCCCTATCTATGTATCAAAGGATGTAGGCGAATAATGGCATCATAGGAAAATCCTAGCCTCGCTTCCAATCCTTTGTGTGATCATCCCCTCTTAAGTAGAATAATGGGATCGCTGGAAATTTTCCTAACCCTCTACTCAGAAGAAAATCATTTCAATCTTTTATGCTCTTAATCTATCAACTTATTTCAGGGGAGAGAGATACCATAATTCTAAACACACGGGTTCCTTTATCAGATATGAATGATGAATCAAGCTCTATGAACACTAACCACATTGATGAAGTGCAAAGATTTGGCTCAGGCTTCAGAAGAACTCTGCTGGAGACATGAATGTTTTCTAGTCAACTGGTCAGTCTTTGGATTTTTCATTAGTCGATCTAGAACTGATCCTGTAACACTGTGCACTCAAAAACAAAATCACATCAATAGGTTCAAGCACAAGATCATAATCTCCAACAAATTTTGACTCAATAAAACAGTTTTGACTCTATAAAACGACTGACTCTAAGAAAAACAAAAACTTTGTCAGCAGACACCTCCCCCAGACTTGAACAACACTGTCCCCAGTGTTATCTAGCCTAGAGTAGGTAAAAGAAACAAAAGAAAAGGATAGAATGAAGAGAAACAAGAAATTACCTTCCTGGAATAGCGAGTGTCGATCGACACACAGCATGGTATCGATCGATACCACGCTTAGATCGACTTGGTGAACTTTCATCCGCGATTGGTGTCGATCGATACCAATGGGGTATCGATCGATACTTAGGCGATTTCGAGTTGCTCCTTGTTCATCCTGACACAGACTCAAAACAAATGAAAAATCAAAAGGAAAAACGACTCAAGGACAGACTCACCAGTGGGTTGCCTCCCACCAAGCGCTCGTTTAACGTCAATAGCTTGACTGTAACGCCATTCAGGCTGTTGGTGCATCATCCAGAGGCAGTATCTGCCCTGTTGGAATCTCGGCTTGCGCCCAATAGTGTTTCACTCTTTGTCCATTGACAGTGAATTCCTCGCCTTTGCGATTTATCAGCACTACAGCACCATGTGGTCTGACCTCTTTGATTGTGAAGGGACCTGACCAACGTGAACGCAGTTTACCAGGAAACAATTGCAAACGAGAGTTATACAGAAGTACCTGGTCGTTCGGCTCGAAGTGTCTGGAGATGATCTTCTTATCATGATAAGCTTTGGTTCTCTCCTTGTACAGCCTCGAGTTCTCATAAGCATGGTGCCTGATCTCATCCAGCTCGTTCAGCTGAATCAACCTCCTCTCAGCAGCAGGCTTGATGTCGAAGTTCAGCATCTTTGTTGCCCATGCAGCCTTGTGCTCAATCTCCACTGGAAGGTGGCATGCTTTCCCATACAGCATTTGGAAAGGTGTAGTACCCAGCGGTGTCTTGAAGGCAGTCCTGTATGCCCAAAGTGCATCATCCAGCTTTGTAGACCAATCATTCCTAGAAGCATTCACTGTCTTCTCCAAAATCTCCTTGATCTGCCTGTTGGAGACTTCAACTTGCCCACTTGTCTGAGGGTGATATGGAGTAGCCACACGATGGTTTACACCATACTTCTTCAACAACCTCTCGAACACCTTGTTGATAAAGTGAGAGCCACCATCACTTATCACAATTCGAGGTACTCCAAAGCGAGGGAAAATGATGGTCTTAAACAGCTTAAGAACCACCGCAGAGTCATTCTTCTCACTAGCTATCGCTTCCACCCATTTGGACACATAGTCCACAGCAACCAGGATGTAGTTCTTCTTGTGTGAAGATGGGAAAGGACCCATAAAGTCAATGCCCCAGCAATCAAAAACTTCAACCTCAAGGATGAAATTTTGTGGCATCTCATGTCTCTTACTGATCTTCCCTCTCCTCTGACAAGCGTCGCACTGTGAGACGAAAGTGTGAGCATCCTTGAACATGGTAGGCCACCAGAAGCCTGCTTGAAGAGCCTTGGATACTGTCTTGAAGGTGGCAAAGTGTCCAGCATAGTCTGATCCATGGCAATGAAACAAAACATCTGAAACCTCTGACTCAGCAATGCATCTCCTGTATATGCCATCAGAACAATGCTTGTACAAGTAAGGTTCATCCCAAAAGAATCTCCTTATGTCGCGCATGAACTTCTTCTTGTCATACTTCTTGAGGTGGTTTGGCTTTGCATCTGCAGCGAGATAATTTGCAATATCAGCGTACCATGGAGTATCAGAATCTGCTGCAGCGACGAGATGGTGGTTAGAAGCGACTGAATGATCGATGATGAAAACAGCTTCTGAATCGTCAGGGTATCGACCGATACCATCATGGTATCGATCGATACCGAAACCTGCAACTCGTGGAAATTGCTGATTCTCGGCCAGATTCATCTGAAACCCAGTTTCAATGAAGTAGATGGCTTCCTCAGGTAGTTGATCATCAATGGGGACGTCCTCATCGATCCGCATCCGCGAGAGATGGTCAGCAACTCCATTCTCTATGCCTTTCTTGTCCTTAACCTCAATGTCAAACCCTTGTAGCAAAAGAACCCAACGACAGAGACGAGGCTTGAGATCCTTGTTATTCATCAGATACTTGAGAGCAGCATGATCAGTATGAACAACCACCTTGCTCCCAATCAAGTAAGATCGGAATTTCTCAAAGGAGAAAACAACAGCAAGTAGCTCCTTCTCCGTGGTGCTGTAATTCCTCTGAGCATCATCCAAAGTCCTGCTGGCATAGTAGATGACGTGCAGCTTCCTGTCTTTCCTCTGACCCAGAACTGACCCCACAGCAAAGTCACTGGCATCACACATGATCTCGAAAGGCAGAGTCCAATCAGGAGGTTGCACAACAGGAGCACTCACTAAAGCCTTTTTGATCTCCTCAAAGGCTGCAAGACAATCAGTTGTGAAATCAAATTTGATCTCTTTGCACAGCAGAGCAGTGAGTGGACGTGCTATCTTGGAGAAATCCTTGATGAACCTCCTGTAAAACCCAGCATGACCAAGGAAGCTCCGAATATCCTTCACAGAAGTAGGTGGTTGGAGACTTGTCATGACCTGAATCTTGGCTTTGTCAACTTCGATTCCAGCTTCAGAGACTTTGTGCCCAAGTACAATGCCATCCTGAACCATAAAATGACACTTTTCCCAGTTAAGAACCAAGTGTTTCTCTTCACACCTCTGTAGCACCTTGCACAGATTAGCCAAACAGATCTTGAATGATGACCCATATACTGAAAAATCATCCATGAACACCTCCATGAAGTCCTCGATCATGTATGTGAAGATAGACATCATGCACCTCTGAAAAGTGGCTGGAGCGTTGCACAATCCAAATGGCATTCTCCTGTATGCGAACGTGCCATAGGGACACGTGAAAGTGGTATACCCTTGGTCATCTGGATGGATAGGAATCTGGAAGAAACCTGAATATCCATCAAGGAAGCAGTAGTAAGGATGACTGGCCAACCTCTCCAACATCTGGTCAATGAATGGCAATGGGAAGTGATCTTTCCGTGTGGCCGCGTTCAACTTCCTGTAATCAATGCACATTCGATGTCCAGTGATAGTCCTTGTGGGAATCATCTCATCCATGTTGTTCTTCACCACAGTTATCCCTCCTTTCTTAGGAACAACGTGCACTGGACTGACCCAAGAGCTATCTGAGATGGCATAGATAACTCCTGCATCCAAGAGTTTCATGACCTCTTTCTTAACCACCTCCTTCAGGTTTGGATTCAGCCTCCTTTGATGCTCAACTGAAGCCTTTGACTCGTCCTCAAGATGAATCCTATGCATGCACAGGTTCGGTGAAATACCTGAAATGTCATCAAGAGAATAGCCAAGAGCTTTGCGATACTTGCGCAGCTTGCTTAGCAGTAAAGTGACCTCTGCGTTGTTCAAAGAAGAATTAAGGATTACAGGGTACGTGGAATTAGGACCAAGAAAACCATACCTTAGATTCGCAGGAAGTGGTTTGAGTTCCACTTTAGGAGCGTTCTCCTCGCTCCAATCTCCAAGCCCAGCAGCTTGCATAGTTCTTTCGGCCAAACTTCTTTCTGGCCGTAGGGTATCGATCGATACCATCAGAGTATCGATCGATACTGGTCGTGCTGAATCGAGTATCCTTCCATATTCAGCAGCAGCATCGTGTGGCTTAACCTCTGACTCAGCCGAACAGGCCAATGCTCTCTCCAATGGGTCCTCAGGATGCATCTCTAAGAAGTACTCCTCAGCAATATCACAGAAGGTATCAACGAAGAAAGTCCGCCCATCGATGGTTGGTCTCTTCATCATCTTCTCCATGTTAAAATTCATGACCAACTCACCAATGTTAAGAGATATCTTCCCATTCCTGCAATCAATCAGAGCACCAGCTGTTGCTAGGAATGGCCTTCCCAAGATGAGAGGATCTCTGGGTTCCGAATCATACTCCAAGACAATGAAATCAGTTGGGATTAAGCAGTTCCCAATCACAATCGGAACATCCTCGAGCAATCCTTCTGGAAGTCTAATTGAACGATCAGCGAGAATCAGCGAGATTCTAGTAGCAGTGAAGTCTGTCATTCCCATCCTCTTAGCAACCGAGTATGGCATGAGGTTGACACTTGAGCCAAGGTCACAGAGAGAACGCTCAAACCTGTCAGTAGCGATTGTGCAATCCAAGACAAAGCTCCCTGGATCTGGAAGTTTCGTTGGGATCCTGTTGCTTAGGATTGCACTGCACTCATGAGTGATCATCAGACAGCCTTCTTCAAGGTTCACATTGCTGGACACCATCTTTTTGACATACCTCTTGAAAGCTACAGAGGTCTTGATAGCATCGATGAAGGGAAGTTCAACAACCAGCTTGTCCAAAATTTCCTTGCATTTAGCATCCTCTACTTCCTTCTTAGTCTTCCCAAGAGCTCTGGGATAGGGTACCCTCGGGATGTAGACCCTCTCTGGTGCTGCTTTAGGCTTCTCCTTCACAACCTCAACTTCTGCATCGTCTTCAGGTTCGGTATCGATCGATACAGGGGGGGTATCGATCGATACACGGGAATTTGAGTCTTCCCGTCTGAGAATCGCGATCGGTGTCGATCGATGCTGAGGAGTGTCGATCGATGCCTTAGCAATTTCAGTGTCTTCATCGTCAGACATCTCGAAATTTACAGTAGGCTGATCCACTTTTGCCCCTGATTTGACCTCCTTACCACTTCTCAAGGTAATGGCATTGATGTGTGCCCTTGGGTTCTCTACTTTTCTTGGTAGAAAACCTTCTTGTCTTCTTGAACTCTCTGAAGTCTGAGCTACCTGAGTTTCCAGCTTCTTCTGACCAATACCCAGAGAATCGATCCTTCCACTCAGATCTTTGTACATGGCGTCCATCTTACCATTGAAGGTCACTGTAATCTGCTGCTGTCCTTGAACGAGTGTTTCAAGCATGGCTTCAATCTTGTTCTCTGATGTCTTAGCAGTCACAGGCTCGTAAGAAGGACTTCCGTAGTTCCTGGTGTAACCACTGATCTGGGCAGGTTTCCGGTTGAATCCTCCTTGCTGGAAGTTGTTGTTGAAGCCCCGATTGTTGTTGAACTGGTTCCTCTGTCCCTGAAAGCCAGAACCACCAATGTAGTTCACGTCTTCTGCTTCATTCTCATTGAAAACCTCAACATCCTCAGCAAAATGGACAGCTTTTGTTGTCTTTCCCAGCAGAAGACTGTGCATAGAATCTAGTTGAGCCTTAAACTCAGCGATCTGCGATCCATCTTGATTACCAGCCAGCTTCTTGCGCTCGAAATCTGCACTCTTTGTGCTGCTGCTAGATGCAAAATTCTCAATCAACACATAGGCGTCCTCAGGATAGTTGGTGTTGAAGTTCCCATTGCTTGAAGAGTCCAGAGCCATCTGATACCTCCAATCTACTCCTCTGAAGAAGATACCTAGCAGCTGCACATCAGAGTATCCATGGTGTGGACAGTCTCTTTGGTACGATCTGAATCTTGTCCAAGCAGCCTTGAACGCCTCAGTAGGTCCTTGAGAAAAAGTGGAGATCTTATTCCTCAGATCTTCAGATCGTCCATCATCATAGAAGTTAATTAGGAAGGCTCTCTTGGTGTCTTCCCAATTAGTCAGTGATCCAGGAGGTAGCTGCCTCAGCCAGTAAGTAGCCTCTCCACCTAGAGAGTAGGGGAAGAGCTTGCAGAAGAGATAATCGTAGGACACTCCATTGCTCTTGATGCTAGTGACCAAGTCCTCGAATTTCTCTACATGATCCATTGGATGCTCATGAGGCAAACCATGGAAGAGATGCTGTCCTACTAGAGTGTAGTAAGCAGGCTTCAGCTCAAAGTCATTCCGCTCATACGCAGGGGGACGAATCGCAGAGCGATTGGCGAAAAATTGCTCTGGCCTGTTGTGTTCACCAATCGTTCTACCACGATTAACCACAGCATCCCTTGCGTCCCTAGCGGCATTCTCAGCGACAACAGGAGCAGGTGGAATGACAATCCCCTCTCCATCCAGACGTTGTCCTTGCTCATTGCACAACCGACCCTGTTGGTCCCTGTAAGCTCCAGCAGCATCACGAACCAACCCAACTTGATTGTTGTTCATCTTAGCAGACTTCTTTGCTTTCCTGTTTGTGCGTTCCACTTGTGCTAGCTGTTCCAGTGATAGATCAACTAGCGGAGTGCTCTTTTTGCTTCTGGTTTCAAGATTATGCATGCACCTAAAATCACAAGTAAAGAGCGTAAGTAACTGAAATTTACGACGGGTATCGACCGATACTCAAGGGTATCGATCGATACTCGGGCGATTTAGACGAATTTCCTAGCTAAAATCTAACGGCGAATTGAGTCCCCGGCAACGGCGCCAAAATTGATATGCTCAATTTAATACCCTAAAAAGTACTAAAGCAGTTGCTGCAGTAAATCAGGGGTCGAACACAAGAACTCAAGAATCACTCAATAGATTCTATAGATCAGAAACAAGCTAAACCAGATGATGTAATTGAAAAACAGGGTTGCAAGTAAAACGTTTGTAAATTCAATTGGGGGAATGTAGGCTTAGGGTATTTCTCAGGAAATCAATGAATGCAGCTAAGTTAGCTAACAGGATCCAGATTAAGCACTGTTCTAGAACTCAAATCACTAAAATATAATTAACCAACTCTCGTTGCGAAAACTATCTAAATCTAAATCCTAGAAATTCCAAATCTCTTTGCGAATCCTAAAGTCTAAATCAGCTTTAAAATCAGGTTTGATATGTTCACAAATCAATTAAACCAAATCTCTTTGCGAATAATCAATTTGCTCACCTAAGGTTCTATCAGGTAATTAATCGCACTCTCGTGCCTAATTAATTATCCTAAGATCTAAGTTCCAGATTCGTCAACCTAGAATTAGCTTTGAGAACAACCTAAGGCGAAGAACTAATTTAGATAGTGAATCCTAACAGATAATCAACCTAGCATTCAAAGAAATCCCTATGAGAAAACCCTAAACCTAACAGGTGATCTACTCAGACATGGATATTAAATTAATAAACATGTTGAATAAATACTCTTATATTAAATCAGAAAGAGAAACAAGGTTTTGAGATCTGATCTCGGACGAAGGGAAACCAGACTTGTCTCTCACCAAAATCTCTCTTAAACTAAAGCAAAATAAAGCATAGCCTAAACAATGGCTGTAAAATCCTATTTATAACCTAAATCACGATTTGGGGTCTTCTTGTAATTATCCAAGTCTTCTGGGCACTTTTTGCAATTCTTCAAACTTCATTAAGTCGCGACTTTGAAATCTGCTTCGATTGGTATCGATCGATACCAGGGGGTATCGATCGATACTTGACGTGAATTCGAGTAATTTAGCCAGCAGGCTTCAGTTTCGCTCCAGAATGTTCTATAAACTCCAATATCTCCAAGAATACTCCAAATGTGCTAAAACCTGTAAAGGACTCTAAAAGACTCCAAAATACTATAAAGACTCTATAAAAAGGACTTATATCATGGCTTAAATAGGGTAAAAACCATGATATATCAGAAAGTTGTTGGGCACAAGAACAAGGGGAAACATAAGGTTCATTTGAAAGCCTCCACTAGCTTCAAAACGCAACATGCTTAAAAGAAGTTCAATGGAAAATATCACAAAAAGTGACATGATGGGTCACAATGCTGACACATGTTGTAGCAATGCTAACGAATGTCGTAGCAAGATTGACCACGCAAAGACAATGGGATGTCCCAGACCAATCTAACTGAAATTGACACGTGTAGTGTAGTTTTTACAGTCAATATGGTCGGGAATAACGAAATTAAATGGTGGCATTACGCTGCTAACACAATGATATCTATTATGATTGATGTGTGTACTTGCTAAGAAGCAAGAATATGACTTTGAAAAGTTCAAAGCATACAAGATGGTAATTAAAAACCAACTTGAGAAAACTATGAAAATAGTAATACGTGATAAAAGGAGGCGAGTTTGATGAACATTAAATGCGTTCTTTAGAGAACATGGCATTATTCTTCGGAAAAAAAAACTGCTCCGTGATCACTTGAATCTAATGGAGTTGCAGAATAAAATAAAAAAAAATTATGAACGGGGGGGGAAGCGTTACTTTCCACATAAAGTTATTGGAAAAATGAACTTTTGGATAATTAAAGTACATTCGTACAAATACCCGAAAGTGTGGGGGTGTCTGACAAAAGTCGCAGTGCCACCTCCTAAAAGGTCACAATCAGACCTAAAATGGTGGATTGTATCTTCATCGGATATCTACACACAACAGTGCTTCTCGGTTTCTGGTTCATAAATCAGACGTACCGGATATCCATGTTAATATAACCATGGAGAAAAGAAATGCATATTTCTTTGAGCTCGTGTTTCCGTGTAAGGATAAAAATCCGATGCAAACACGTGAAAAAAAAAGAAGATGCAAGATCCTCTGTAAATGAGGCAATTACTTATGGCACATCGTGAGATGATGCAGAAGAAGATGCAAATCTTTTGGTAAAGATTTTTTTTAACGGTCTTTCTCAGAGAGAATGCACTGTAAACTTTCACTAAAGCCATGTGTACACCAGACAAACCTTCGTGGAAGGAAAACGTCATTAGTGATATCGACTCCATTATGAAAACCATATTTGGGAGATCATCAATATGTCACAAGGGCTTAAAGTCCGAGGGTGTAAATAGATTTTCAAAATTGAAAAATCGATGGCTTAGTCGAAAACACACAAAGTCTATTGACTTGTAAAGTCTCTATTTGGGCTTACAAAAACTTTGAAACAGTATCATGAGATATTTGACATTGTCAAATAATTTTAGCATCAATGAATGTAATAAGTTCATATACATCAAAAGTATTCCGCACGGATACATTTTGCTCTGTTTGTATGTAAATTGCATGGTCGAACACACTTAGTTTGCTCTTAATGTGAGATTTGACATGTAAATACATGGGTCGAAAGGATGTGATTCTAGAGATTAAGATCACTAGATATTCCAAATGAATAATCACTTATAGAGCTCATTATGCTAAAATGATACTTGAGAGATTCAAGATCTACTCAAGTGTGATCGGAAGTCTGAAGTACTTAACCGATAATACCATAATCTATATGGCGGACTCAGTCTATGTACTAAGTTGCTACACGATTAATCCATGTTGTAAATACTGGAAAGCTATAACTAGAGTACTGAGCTACTTGCGATATACTAAAAGTTATGAATTGCATTATGGTAAAGATCTAATAATTTTGGAATGATCCAATTATGTTAATTGGTTATCGGCTTCCATAAACTAATAATCCACAAGTAGATATGTCTTTGCAGCAACATCATGAAAATCTCCAACCAAACTCTGATCAGAGTGATCATGGAACCTCATCATATAGCTTTAAGTTAAGGAAGTTGAGTGGTTTCGAAACTTGGTGGAAAATATCATGATGTGGGAAAGAAAAAAAAAACTAGTGCGAGCATTACGTGTACACTGTGATCGTCAATTGACTATAGCTCGGGCACTGAGTTTTGTGTATAATAGTTAGTCATGTCTTTAAAAAAAATGACATAAAACCATTAGACAATTGATCTCAAATGGTGTAATCTCGATAGATTATATCCAATTGGATGACAACCTAGGATCCACTTATTAAAGGTGTGTCACGAGATCATATTGTAAAATCATCAAAAGAGAATGGGTTTAAAGCCTATAACTTAAAGATGATGTTTGATGGAAACCCTACATACGTGACTGGAGATCCCAAGATGTAAGGTTCAAAGGGACAACTAAATCAAATAAAATCTAGTAAAAGCACTGAAAGACTTCTCGTCTCTACTCAGTTCCGAAGATGATAAACAGTACTTACATACATTTACTTACTGTATGTATAAATGGATAAGCATAGATTTTAATGATAATACCATAGCTCTGATATATCAGTGGAGTATCACATATACTTCTTAAAACAAAGACTACTGGCAAATCACCTAGCGAGTGTGAAATGGGGATGTTTCTAAGAGAATGAAGGTCAGGCTATACTCTTCAAGTTCACTCATGATTAACCAGACATGTTCACGGCCAAAATGAACACAATAGAGAACCTAATTCTGTGAGAAAATGAAGATGTGTTATAGTTGTTGTCTCGGTTTACATCAAAGTCCGGGGGGTTCAAGACATCATGTTCACCTCCTGGTCGAGTAAATCCAATAGCTATTAACAATGATTGGTTCAAATCTGAAAAATGCTACCAACTCATATACAGTGGATTTTTCGTTTGTACTCTCAAAAGTCCTTCTTTCGAGTCGTCATATATATGTTTAGAGTCATTTCTATTCGTGTGGGGGATTGTTGGAACTCGTTTTTGACAAAATGGCGTTGACCACTTTGCTTGTAGATTTTCCGGCGGAGACGTCTGTCGGAATGACCGAATTTCGGGCACGGTGAAATCGCTGCCGTGAGCACTATAACATAGTGTATTCACTTGTCAAAATCTGAGTTGATTTGAATGAGAAGTGGAGATCCAAAGTGGATGACTTGGAAAGGTTGAAATGCTTCAAAATTTTGTTAAGTGTAAAAACTAGCAAATATCCCACATTGGAATGGTCCTATCAAGGTTCAAAACCTTAGGATCACTTTTTGGAGAGAAGAGCAAACTCACACTAAACCATATGCACGCGCGCGCGGTGAGTCGAGTCGAATCGAGCTCGGACTCGGGTTTGAGTGTTGGTTTGGGTAAATAGGTCTTGACCCAATAACCTATTTTTGCATCAAATTATTATTTATGTAATTGATCACTACATAAATGATATATTTGGTCAAAAATTAATAATGAATAATTATCATCATTATTTGAGAATTGATGTGGTCAATTCTATAACATCTTCTTCTCCTTTATTACCACAAATTAGTTTGGCAATTAATTGTGCATTACTCCTAGAAAATGGAGACCACAAAAGTCTTGTGACTCCTCTCTCATTTTATATATATATGAACAATCTCTCATATGAAGGTAGATGAATCATCACTTTCTTTTCTTCTCTTGTCTTATGGTTTTTTCTCCATGAGAGTACAACACAGAAAAATGGTTCGAAAGCTTATGATTTTGGGTGATGCGAATCATAAGAAAAATGCAGTTGTATCCTGGGATTCGGAACGCTAAGCAACCGTCACACTACGAGGCGTTTTCAGAATTAAGGAAAGAGTGTCTCGACTCTGCAAATCCGTTCTTCCCCAAATTCTTGTATCGGTATCATTTTAATATTATGATCATCGATTTATTTATGTATTTTACTTTACAAATTTATCAGCTTGCCCTATTGTAGAATATGCGTTCCTACAACAACTGACCCACATAATCATCTAATCTATCAAGTCTGTAAATGTATTCAAAAGTGTTACTTAATGGTGACTTGAATCTTGGAATGTATTTGTTAATCGTATGTTTCAACTCAGGTCAACAGAGACTTAGTAAAGTCAGCGAAATTAGAAACGGTTCAGGTTAAAGAATTAGTCTTCCGGTTTAGGGGATTAGATCAATTGGTTTAGTGCTGGTTTTATCCTCATGTTGTACGAGAGGATTAAAGCGAGCCATAAGTCAACATACAGTGTTAACGCATCGTCTTCTTTGTCGTGTGAGATTCTCTGGTTTTGAGATCTTGTTCTTTGTTCGATTGATAGTGAAATCTTGCTGGTGATCGATCCAGCCCCAGGGACATAGTCATCCATATCGGAGGCGAACCCTGGGTGACCAAATATTTCTTGTGTTCTTTACTTTATGTTTTTCAATCCTTTATCAAATCCAAATCGAGAGAGAGAGAGAGAGCTTAGATAGAGAGGTGAATCAAAGAGTATTTCCGTGCAACAAGTGGTATCAGAGCTACAGCTCTTTTCTGATTCAAGATGGTGAATATGACGGTGACGACGCGAGCTGATATAGAGCGATTTGATGGTTCCGGTGACTTCTCGTTATGGACCATAAGAATGATGGCTCACTTCGGCGTATCGGGATTGAAGGATGTAATCCTCAGCGACAACTTTGAGATTACAGTTCCGGTGGAAAAGAAACCTTCCGATGGTGAATCCGAGAAGGAGCCTCCAACGACGAAGGTGATTCTTGATCCCGTGAAGTTAGAGAAGGACGAACGAGCTAAGGACATGATACTAGTGAACATCGGAAATCATGTTCTCAGGAAGATCAAGCATTGTACGACGACTGCAACGATGTGGTCACTTCTTGACATGTTATACATGTCTAAATCTCTACCTAATCGGATCTTTGTTCAATCACAGTTTTATACCTTTAAATGTGATGGATCGAAGTCGATTGATGTGAACGTTGATGATTTCCTCAAGACTGTGACTGAGATGAGTAGTTTGAATGTAACTGTATCTGAGGAGATTCAAGCAATTATTTTCTTGAGCTCTCTTCATGTGGCTTATGATCAGCTAAAACATACACTCAAGTATGGCAAGGAATCTTTGTCATTGGAAGAGATCATCTCAGCTGCAAGGTCTAAGCAGAGAGAACTAACTGCTGGTGTTGCTCAAGAGAAGGGATCTGCTTCTGCTCTCTACACATATGAAAGAGGAAGATCACAGAAAAGAGAGACATACAGCTCTCAAGGTAAAAACAACATAAGCAAATCGAAGCCAAAGTCAAAGGTGGTTTGCTGGTACTGCAAGAAAGAAGGTCACATGAAGAAAGATTGTTTTGCTCGTAAGAAGAAGATGGATAGTGATAGTGATGGAGAGGCTGCGGTTCTTATAGAAGAGTTCAAAGTAGTAGATACTCTGAATATCTCAGGTGATGAGCCAAATGAAAATTGGGTAATAGACTTCGGGTGTACTTATCATATGACTTCTCGAAGAGACTGGTTTGTGGATTTCCAGGAGAAAGGGTCAAGCAAGATCTTACTTGGTGATTATCATACAGTGGAAACTCTTGGGATAGGGTCAATAAAGGTGAATACACATGGAGGATCTGCCAACATAATGCGAAATGTCAGATATGTTCCAGGTCTGAGGAGAAACTTGATTTCTATAGGGACATTGGATTCATTAGGATATACTCATATTGGTGGTCACGGTAAGTGGTCAGGGTAAGTTGATATTTCACAAGAACAACAAGGTGGCTTTACGAGGAGTATTGAGTAATGGTCTCTACATACTTGATGGGGAAACTGTTTTACCAGAAGCCTGTCAAGCAAAATCAATATCTCAGGTCTCTTTGTAGCATAGTCGACTTGGTCATATGGGATATCAGAATCTTCAACGTCTGGTTCAGAGGGGCATCATCAAGAAGAAAGACATTGGGAAAGAAGGAGATTTCTGTGAATATTGCATTATGGGAAAAGCTAAAAAAGTCAGTTTTGTTGTAGGAAAGCATGAAACAGAACATCCTCTAGATTATGTGCATGATGATCTTTGGGGTTCATCAAATGTCCAGCCATCCATCTCCAAGAATCAATACTTTCTATCCATCATCGATGATCATACTAGGAAAGTATGGATCTATTTCCTTAAGACAAAGGATGAGGCATTTGCAAAATTTTGTGAATGGAAACACTTGGTTGAAAATCATATTGACAGGAAGGTAAAGTGTCTTAGAACTGATAATGGTCTTGAATTTTGTAATTACATGTTTGATTAATTTTGCAGGTCAAATGGAATAGCACGGCATAGGACTTGTACATATACTCCGCAGCAAAACGGAGTTGCAGAGAGGATGAACATGACGATCATGGAAAAGGTTAGGTGTCTTCTCAGTGAGTCAGGATTAGAGGAGAGGTTTTGGGCTGAGGCTGCATCTGCTTCAGTGTACATCATCAACCGTTCTCCTGCGTCTGCTATTGATTACAAGATTCCAGAGGAAGTTTGGTTGAAGAAAGAACCAGGGTACAAGCACTTAAAGAAGTTTGGTTCTATAGTTTATGTTCATATGGATCAAGGGAAGCTTAAGCCAAGGGCTCTCAAAGGTGTGTTCATTGGGTATCCTCCTGATACTAAAGGTTACAAAGTCTGGTTGCTTGATGAGAAGAAGCTGGTCATAAGTAGAAATGTTAAATTTTGTGAAGACAAACTTTACAAAGATCTAGTGAATGGCATCTACGGTTCATCAAGGGAAGAAAGGTCTGAAAACAAAGGGCCTGGATGGGTTACTACTGAGGTTTCTACAGTCAATGCATCAACTCAAGGTGGAGTTACTCCAGGTGATTTATCTCAAGGTGGAGAAACTTCAGAATCTGTTCAAGAAGGAGGAAGTCCTTATGTTGAAGTTCATATCGAATCTACATCAAATGAAGCTGCGAGTCTAGCAAACTACCAGTTAGCTAGAGATAGAGTCAGGAGACGGAACATTCAGCCTCCTGCGAGTTATGATGATGAAGAAAATGTGTTTGCATTTGCACTAGCAGCGTCCGAAATTGTTCTTAGTGCAGATGAACCTAAGAGTTATGCAGAAGCAAGACAAAGTAGACAGTGGGAAAAATGGAATTGTGGAATGGATGAAGAGATGGTTTCTCTAAACAAAAACCATACATGGGATATAGTGGATAAGCCTGAACACCAGAATCTAATAAGCTGCAAATGGATTTTCAAGCTTAAACCAGATATGACTGATTCTGAACCTCCTAGATATAAGGCTAGATTAGTAGCTAGAGGGTTCACACACAGAGAGGGAATAGACTACCAAGAAGTCTTTGCTCCTATAGTTAAGCATGTCTCGATAAGAATGCTATTCTATGTGGTTATTAATCTGGATTTAGAGTTGGAACAAATGGATGTGAAAACTGCGTTTTTGCATGGAAACCTAAAAGAGAAGCTCTATATGACACAACCTGAGGGATATGAGATAGGAGATCCCGAGAAGAAAGTTTGCTTGCTTAGAAAATCATTATATGGTTTAAAGCAAAGCCCAAGGTAGTGGAACAAAAGGTTTGACCAGTTTATGACTTCAAATGGTTTTACAAGGAGTGAACATGATTCTTGCGTTTACACAAAGCAGGTTTCAGAGGGTTCATACTTGTATTTGTTGTTGTATGTGGATGACATGTTAATAGCTGCGAAAGACAGGGCATATGTTCAGAAACTTAAGGATCAGTTGAGTTCAACTTTTGAGATGAAGGATTTAGGAGCAACTAAGAGAATTATGGGCATGGATATTGTTAGAGACAGAGCACAAGGAGTTCTGCATTTGTCTCAAACTGAGTATCTAAAGAAGGTGATTAAAACTTTCAGAATTGAAGATGCAAAGATTTCTCAAACTCCATAGGTGCTCATTTCAAGTTAGCAGCAGTCAGCGATGCAACAGAAGAAGTGAATACAGAGGCAATGCCTTATTCATCAGCTGTTGGGAGCATCATGTATACGATGGTAGGAACAAGACCTGATATTGCATATGGCATGGGAATGGTAAGCCGGTTCATGAGCAGGCCAGGTATCATGCATTGGGAAGCTGTCAAGTGGCTTCTGCGATACATCAAAGGTTCTGTGGATGTCAGGATTTCTTACACAAAGGAAAAAAAAATGAAGATTCAGGGATATTGTGATTCTGACTATGCATCAGACCTAGACAGAAGGAGATCGATATCTGGGTATGTGTTTACACTTGCAGGGAATGTGGTAAGCTGGAGATCAAGTCTTCAGCTAGTGGTAGCTCTGTCAACAACAGAAGTTGAATATATTTCTCTTTCAGAAGCAGTGAAGGAGGCAATATGGTTAAAGGGATTGTTTGAAGATTTTGGTTTCAGCCAAAGGTGTGTTAGTATATGGTGTGATTCTCATAGTGCAATATGTCTCTCGAAGAATAACATGTATCACGAGCGCACCAAGCATATGGCAGTGAAGTACAATTTCATTCGGGACATTATTGCAGAAGGTGATGTTGAGGTATTGAAGATTCATACGAGTTGTAATCCGGCGGATGTTTTAACGAAGGTTGTGCCGGTGAGTAAGTTTAATGCAGCGTTAGACTTACTCAAGCTCACAAGAGCTTGAAGGAGCCGCAAGGCTCTGTAGCTGGAGGTCAGATCATCAGTAAGGCATATTCCACATGAGATCATCGAAGGTGTGTTTTATTGAGTTGATTCAAGGTGGAGTTTGTTAATCGTATGTTTCAACTCAGGTCAACACAGACTTGGTAAAGTCAACGAAATTAGAAACGGTTCAGGTTAAAGAATTAGTCTTCCGGTTTAGGGGATTAGATCAATTGGTTTAGTGCTGGTTTTATCCTCATGTTCTATGAGATGATTAAAGCGAGCCATAAGTTAACATACAATGTTAACGCATCGTCTTCTTCGTCGTGTGAGATTCTCTGGTTTTGAGATCTTGTTTTTTGTTCGATTGATAGTGGAATCTTGCTGGTGATCGATCCAGCCCCAGGGACGTAGTCATCCATATCGGAGGCGAACCTTGGGTGACCAAATATCTCTTGTGTTCTTTACTTTCTGTTTCTCAATCCTTTATCAAATCCAAATAGAGAGAGAGAGAGCTTAGATATAGAGAGGTGAATCGAAAAGTATTTCCGTGCAACAGTATTGCTACAGACCGAACCGAAAACCGAACCGAAAAGTAGACTGAAGAAAGGTTCACTTTCGGTAGGGGTGCGGGGACTGCATGCCTCCGTGATACGGTACACACGATTAGGGTTAGAAATAAAATACATATTTCCTATTTCTATCTGTATCGAGTTTTGATGCATATATATGGGTCATAAGGATTTGTAAACATTACTCAGAAAGTTAATAATAAATTTATAGAAAGAACTATTAGTTCATATTGAATTTTGAAAATTAATTTATGTATTTTATTTTCTTTCGGACAAAATAAATTACTACTTACCTAAAAGCTTTTAAAGGCTTTTTACGTGTGTCTTCATAAAACAATTCGTTTGTTATTTGATCTAATATTCCAAACTTAAATCGAAACTTTGATTGGAACAAATATAACTTTAAATAGTTAATTGACAAAAAAGAATAACTTTTAAATCTCGAAATATTAGAAAACTTGTATAATGAAATAAGAAAAAGTCAATACTAAGAATATGAGTGTTAAAAGGAATTAGAATCACTCATATCAATTTTGATATATCAATTCCTGTAATTATGCAAGTCTATTAGTCACCTAATATTTATTTGTAATTAAATTTCATCTTACTCTCCGTATATAAGTTGTACTCTGCATATTTAATAATACATAACATTCACAATCTATATTGTTTGATGTATGTTATCCATGGTAGCAAAAGATTCACGGCAAAAAAAAGAGAAAGGGGAAGAAAAAGCTTTAAAGCTAATAATCAATATAATAAAAACACGAAGTCTTTTCATATGATTGACACATAAACTTTTTTAATAATTTTGGTGTTGATACTTCATTTAAAATTTCAGCCAATCAAATTAAAACATTAATACACATCACTTTTTAAATAATTTAATTATTGATTTGATTATAGTGTAAAACATTAATATTTTTTATTTATTTTTAATTAAGAGTTATCTCTTAGTTAATCTTTTAAGATTCTCACTAACTTCAATGTTGACTTGTTGAGAATAAAAAATATAGATCATTCAATAATTTATAATTATATAATGAGAACAAGTAAATAATGATACATTAGAAATACATTACAAAATACATTTCCGTTTTTTTCTTCATATTTATTAGTTTCAAATATATGTGTCAAACGCGAGATTAGAATTTTAATTAATTCAAATTATGAAATGTAAAAAATATTTACAAATTTAGAAAGAGAAAAACATGGTGGTTGAAGAAGAAGAATCGAACCTAAAAATGTGGAAATCGTACCAGTGAGGGGAACCAAAGCCGCGAGAACTTGTGAATATGAAGACGGCTGAGGAGAGTGAGAAAGAGAAAGAGGCGAGGCAGAGTAGGTAGATCAGAGAGTTGAAGCGGCATAGTTTATGAGTTATAACAGTGGAGTAAAAGTGAATGCGGTCTCACGAGGTCGGAGGATCAAGGAGTTGAAGCGGCGGAGTTTCTGAGATATGACAGTATAATGTAAGTGAGTGCGATCTCGAGAGGTCAAAGATTCGCCGTTACGGAAGGCATGCAGCAAGCACATGTCAGAGGAGGCGATCAGATGGATTGTAGTTAACGGTGGTGATGAAGAAGAAGAAGAGGAAGAAAAAGATTTGTCTACGAACAAGAAATGAAAGAGTTCGTTTGAATTTTTGAAATTTTCTATGGTTTTCTTTTATTTCATGGTTTTATTTTTTAAAACCATAAGAAAGTGTTTCTCAAAGTATTATGTTTTTGTTGACAGCTAAGATGACAGCTTATGATAAGTTATTGGGTAAAAGTTATTGGATGCGAAAGTAATAAATTAGGTTAAAAAAATAGTCAAATATGATAACAACCTCCAACATGCCGAAATTATTGAAAATGAATGAATCAATAATGATCTAAAAAATGATAGAAGTTGTTTCACTAAAATCTAAAGTTAACAAAATTTTGATTCACGCTATTTTTTGTAAGTCAATGATAATTATGTGTATGTTAAAAAACACTTAATTTGAGAGAAAATAACAGATTAGTAAAAAACTTTTTTAATTTTTTTGAAAAGATTTATTAAATAAAACATAATATTAAATTAATAAAACATTATATATATAAAATCACACAACGTAGCGCGGATAACTAGCTAGTTTATACAAATAAACAAAGGAAAACAAAAGATTTGCCTGTAAAAATCCACGAAAACCAATCAACTGGTTTATTTTATAGAAGTGCGTGAAGAGAGAACTCACCCCACAAGCAACACTCGCCTCTTGGCTTTGGAATTCTAAAAAAAAAACCAACTAAATATTTCAAAGTAAAAGAAAGTACATGCAAAAAGTAAAGTTAAAAGTAAAAGTTTAAAAGTAAAAAAGAGGGAGAGAGAGAGACGGCAAATCTTCGTCGGAGTGCGTTTATTCTTTCTGCGATTTTCCACATTGATCAAGTGGACGACCTCATTCATACTCTCTGCCCTTCAGCCTTATTTTACACAAAAAAATAAGACATTCATAATACAACAATTATACTTCGTAAAACCAAAAAAAAACAATTATACTTCGCACATATTTTATTGTATAGGCGACCACTTTTTCTAAATACCCAAAAACAAAATAATGTAGTTTAATGTTTTAAATAAAGATAGTAACGTCAAAACAAAAAAATAGTAATGAAAAGGATTAATATATATTTGATTCATTACAACAAAAAAAAACAGAGCAGAGTGACGAACAATTTTGTTGTTAAACTTTGGAATGGTTTAGCAACGAAAAACAATTCGTCGTACACTGTTCAATATAAGTTGAGATTCGATGTAAATTTGTCATAAATAATGAGAGAAATGCTATTCGACGTTAAGCCGATGTTAACAATTTGCCATTAAATCGATGAGCAATTAGTTATGACATAACGACAAATAGACAAGAATCGTTATCTCGATGCTAAAATTTTGTGAAATTACGGCGAAAAACCACGAAACTAGAGAAAATATATGTCAGTATTTTGCTGTAGAAGTTTCTGGCTAATTTGTTATAACTATTTCCTCGCTAATTTGTCGTAAAAAATTTCTCGCTAAATCGTCGTAATTGCTCTCATGTGAATTCGTCGTAATTTTTTTCACTAGTCATTTGTTGCCATCAAGAGCTAGTTGGTGTTGAACTCAAAAAGGTCCATGGTGAAGTTATTCCAAGTTTTTGCACAATGAATTATCATTTCTGAGTCGAGAGAATGTAATCGAAAAATAAATAATTTTTGTTTTAAAAAACGTAAAGCATAGAAGACACTGTTCTTCAACATCTAGTCACCAAATGTGCATGATGCATCATATCTTTCGTAGGATTCCTATTCCAAACAAACACCAAAGTATAAAAAAAACGCTGAGAATTAAACTTATAACATTTTATAAGCTGTTTTATAAAATCCAAAACTGTAATATTTCTTCATGAAATCACAAACTTATACATTAAAAAAAAACTGGAACAAAAATACACAACTAAACTCAAATTTAAACGAACGAACCTGAAAACTTAAATCTCAAAAGACTAAATTATTAGAAATACATCGTCTTGAAACAATTCATCTTCACAATACCATATAGAACTGTTCAAATTAGAACAAACAAATAATAATAGTCTTATCTAAACAAAATCAAACTTAATAACATCAACTAATGAAGATTTAACTAAAACTCCTAGAATCTAATAAATATCGTGAAATGACCGCGACAAAGCTAAGCAACGACGTATCTAGTTCAAAATCCGACGAATTCGACTTGAAATCTAGCAAATTCATTTTAATTTACGGTTAAATAGTAGATTTGCGTCATTACTTTAAGCTACGCATCGTAGATTTACATCGTCGTTTTAAATTCTGCCTGTGAAATCGCAAATTATTCTAAATTTTTTAATGGTTTTTTTAATCAGATTTATTATAAAGTTTCATTAAATATAATATGGTAATAGTCTTTTCAAAAATGTGGTATTTTTGAAAAATATTTAATGTGTTGCAGTGTTGGTATTTCCAAAAATATAATTTTTCAAAATTCTCCAAATACTTTTAAAAAGTGAAACATCACCAAATTCAGTGTAATCCATTTTTGTAAAATCAAGAGAAGAGTTTAAATATTGAAAAAGGGGCCCAAAATGGTAACGTTGGCCCGACCAAGCAAGCAAACTGCGAACATGGTACCTTTATGCTCGCACGTGCCCACGTAAAGTATATATCGTGTTTGGTAACGGACAATACATTATCCTTATGACAGAATACGTGGATATGACGTTGCAAAGTCTCTGCTTATTACTACCACTTTTAACCTTCAAAGCCCAAATCCACCAACGCTGATTCAAATCAAAATTAGGAAATCTATATATATATAAAAAAACAAAAAATGTCAACTAAAAGAAATCCCAAAACACAAACAGATGGGTAAGAATTTATATTTGTTTTTTAGGTCGATTAGATAATGTAAGATTTAAATTTAAAAGAAAAGAAAATTCACGAATATGTAAAATGAAATGGAAAATGATAATGATCAAGATTTGGGACAAATTATTGTTGACATGAATAAAATATACTAATGAGTAACGAGCATTCGAATTTTATTAGTGGGCTTATAACATGTAGGTAAGCTTTTGAGCCCACACTAATTCTTATGCTACCTTTTATATGTTCTATGCATTTAAACAAACAAAAAAGTATTATGAGAGCATTTACGTGAGTTCAACACCTACAACTGATTATTGACTTTGAGTTAACATGTTATGTCACAACTTTTTGCCTCACTTAGGTTAGTATACCGAATGTCCCGTAATTAAAAGGAGTGTATTGAACTGAATATTTGGAGTGATTTGAGTTTTAATAAGATTTTAGATGATTTGATAATTTTTGGTGAATTTAAGGAAGTTGTTATAATTTGGTATTAAAATTCTTTGCAATCCCATCTAAAACCATGAAATTTGGATCTTTGTATTTTTAACTAAGAAACTTCTTTAAAATCCATTGAAATCATTAAAATCCCAATACTTAGCAATTTGGATCTTGGTTGTAGCAATATAAAGAGGGTTAGGATGCGGGTTCTCGTTGGTTGTGATTTGGTTCCTCATGTTTGGGATCTGAAATTAGTTAGTTAATGGTGGTGTACTAATTTGATGTTACTTGGACAAGGTTAGCGGTGTCTTGCGTTTTTGTTTTAATCTTCATCTCTAAAAAAAGTCTCTCGACGGTGTCTGGTTTGCGAGGAAGATCCATGTTTTCTTGCAAATTTCCGATTGCTCATCAGGTCTTGGTTGATTTGGTCAATTTGTCTTTTTGTGAATGGTTTGCTTTTGTATGCTCTGGTTTTGTGATCCACTGTTTGTTTTTGTTTCGTTTTTTGGTAGATTTTAATTTCGTATCTCTCTTTTTGGATTTAGACTCTGAAGTTATCATGTAAACTGTCGGTTTTGTTTTCAGAAGAGTTTAGATCTGTCGATTTTTTTGTAACACCATATTTATAATTTCAATAAAAACTATCATATGACAAAAAAACATTTGACATAACATGTTTACTCGATTAATATGGTAAATGACCAGTTGGTGTTGAACTAACGAAAATGCCTTTATAGCATGCTTTTTCTTTGTTAGCAGCACAAAACAAACATAAAAGATAATGATTTTATGGTTTGATGTTTATAATCTATTTTCCTTTTGTGGTTAAGGAAAATAAAAAGATTTTGGCAGTGGATAGAAAAATTAGTAAATAAGATTAAAGGTTGGGTAGAAGTAGAACCATGAAAGTGAAGTTTTGTATGTTTAAATTGAACAGTCTCTTATGTTTTTGTGTAATATTTTGCATTCGAGGGTAAAAGCTAGGGGTGGACATTTTAATCGAACCGAACCAACCCGAACTCAAACAGACTTAAACCAAACCAGAGTTAATACCCAACTATTTGGTTGAAGTTTTTCTCAACCCAACGATTCGGTTTGGTTCGGTTTAACACCAAACCGAATCGATAAACCAATGTGTTTTTGTTAATTAGTTAATTAATAATATTTAAAATAATAACACATATGGTGGTAGTTTTATATTAATGTTGTAAGCCTATAATGCATCATATAAGAGATGAATAAACACTGACTTGTATAATTAATTTATATTTAAATTATTGATTTGTTGTAGATTCATTTTAGTGGCTAGGAGAGACGAAGCCATTGATTTTTTTATTTTGATTAAGTGAGATAAATTCAATTTGGTTTTAAACTTTTAGAGAATGGTTTTTTTATGACTTCGTTTTGTTTACGTTTCGTAAGGATTCTTGTTTTAATAAGTTGATTTTTTAAAAACGAACTAAAACTAAACCAAAGTACAACCGAACCGAACTAAACCCAAATCGAACACAAACCGAACCAAACTTATTTCGGTTGAGTTCGGCTATAGTTTTATTCAATCCGAATCAACCGAACCAAACCGAATCCGAACCGAACCCGAAATTAAACCGAAATGCCCACCCCAAGTAAAAGCCTATACCATATTCTAAAAGAAATATTGGGTAAATAACAGTTCTAGGCTGTCAAAAATGTTGACAACCCATCGGAATCCAAATTTCTTTGCCGTAACATTTTAACGCAACCTATAGAACGGTCCATAGTTTGGTCTAACGGTCCATAGTCTGGTCTAACGGTCAAACAACCACATCGGTGATGTATGAATTGAAAACTAGAGATACGGAGATTTCGAGTTATTATATAGTTTAATTTCGAGTTATATATAGTTTAATTTATAACTCGAAACCCGCATGAATGCCACCGAAGGAATTAAGATACAGAGATTTCGAGTTATATATAGTTTAATTTCTCAGGTCAAGAAAGTAGAAAAGATGGAGAAGATGAGAAGCCACCTATAAATATTTTGCTGTAACATTACGATTTAACGCTAGAAGAGAAGAATGAGAGAAGCAGCGGATATGGTATAATTGAAAGGGCACATGTTCTCTTCTGGGGTGATGATGTGGCAGCACCATGGAGAGAGTTATTCAACTTTTATATAGTAGAAGACTAAAGGTTGGGTAGAACAATAGAAGTGAAGTTTTATAGAAGTAGAAGACTAAAGGTTGGTCTAACAGTCAAACAACCACATCGGTGATGTATGAATTGAAAACTAGAGACTTCAATCAAAATCTTGCGTTTGTAAATTATTTATTTTATCTGTTAAAAGTTGAATGATCAGAACTTAAAAAGTTGAATTGAGAATCCGTCCTCAAACGACGGAGAAAAATATGACCACATGTATTATTAATTTATTAGTATATCAACCGGCCATTTAGTTAACGATTAATTATTTCTTAAATATTTTAGTATATGATACTTATCACATATTTTACATAATTTCAAAACACAAACGCAAATAGACAAAAAGAAGGCTGCCAGAGAGAATCAATCGAATAAAATATTTGATTATCATTTTACCCGTAAGTTTGTTTGATGTTGTTATAAAGAACTAAATAGAGTTGCTGACAAATGTAAAACACAAGTAATTTATTAACAAGTGTCTACGTAGCAACGGCGGCTAGAATCTGACGGGAATATAAGGTTGACAGACAACTCCAAGTCCATTGTTTCATTAGTTAGTAATTTAATAATAGAAGTGAAATAAACAGTGATAAAATATATAACCTATTATCACTTATATATATGGAGAACAAAAAGTCAACAAATATATACCAGGTTTTAGATTTGACGAATTCTTGATTCATGAAATTTAGTTAATAGTCTACTAGAATATCAAGCAACAACAAAAAAAAAAAATACATTTTTTATAGTCGACTAATATTTTTATAGTGAGTATAGCTGTCGAATAGCCAATTCATCAGTTTATTAATGATATTAAAGCACAACATGATCTCAACTAGTTAGGTGAAAGAAAAGAGAATTTACATCGTATTCTCTGATCTTTTACCACTAAACTATTACGTATTTGATTAGAAATATCCGAAAACAGTTAAACCGTTGACAGCTTAACACTAACCAAGTTTCAACATGACTAACCAAGTTTCAACATAACCACCTATAAACTAATCCAACTCAACCCAATCCAATATTCAACTCGGAGATTAGCCTCTTATATAACCATCGATGTTTTCTCATTACTTTCCGGGGTAAATGCCGGCCAAATAACTCCAATTGTAATTTCTCATCTTTTTATGGAGGGTTTATATATGTTTAGTTAATAATAAACAGATTCATCTCCTAGGTCTCACCTTGTTACTTTGTTAATAGATTTGTTTATTTTATACTAGATTAGTAGCTTATTGTTAAGATATGTTAATTTTACTAGATGTTAGATGACTTATAATATTTTAAATTCAGATATTAATAATTACTACACATTTATTAATTAGCATAAAACAATAAAAATATTTGTTTGTGAGACCAAATAGTGTTTATAATTTCAAGTTTCCCTTGAACTCAACAAGTACTCTCTAAGTCTCTAAGGTCACTAATATATAACAAAACAAATTTTTGCCTTAAGAACCGCGTATAGTCACGCTCAAAACAATTTGGAATCCATGACGTTCTCATGGGGTCAACAATGGTTAACAGCCACTATTTTTTGTTAAAACCAATAATCAATATTTTTTATTTTACCATATTTATTTAAACAAACTGAAACAAAAATTAATAAAATAATCGTGAAAAGAAAACATAAACAACTAGACATGAAGGACGTTTGAGTTGGGCCTTTGAGCGGCCTTTTCTCTCTCCTCTCTGCCTTCTCTCTAGATCTCAAAGAAGAAATTTTTTTCGGTGGCTTCCCTCTGGTGATACCGGCGCCGTGTGGAAGCCACTCTCCTTTTGCATCTTGGCGGAGCTTCGTCCGTGGAAGGGAACTCAACTCCGGTGGTTTTGCGATCAAATCTCAGTTTTCCGGCGATGAGGCAAGGCATATCGAGGGTTGTAGGCGGCGTGGTGTGGCTCCTTGTCCTGGATCTGTGAGGACTTGGTCCGGCAAGGCTCCCTTCGTGCAACCTCTACCTGTAAAGCGTAGAGGTTTTTTTCGGCCGGCGGTTTCATGGATCTGCTTTCTCGGTTTGTTGCGGCGGTGGGTTGGCTCTAGTTTGGAGAGTTATTGGATGTCGGCGGCGTGATACCGGTGAAGCTATGACGATGGCGGATCTTATAAGCAATGCAGTTTTCCCGACGGCTTTCCTCTCTTTCGACCTTTCCTCCCTCTTCGTCGTTGTCTTGCCGTGGAAATTGATGAAGTGGCGGCTGTTTTGGGATCTCACTGTCTCCTTGCCGGAGTTGTCGAGGGTGTGGAGATGGTCCTGTTTCTCCTTCTCCTGGCGGTAGTTCTGTTCCGCTGGGAGTCTGAATCATTGGCCGTGACAGGGTCTCCTCGCTTCAGCAAGGGTTTCGTGGTCAGTGGCGAACGGGTAGAAGGTGGTTGAAGGGTGGTGGTGGTTGCATAGTTGATATATCATGGTTTTTACCCTGTTTAGGCCATGATATAAGTCCTTTTTATAGAGTCTTTCTAGTGTTTTGTAGTCTTTTAGAGTCTTTTACAGGTCCTAGCACGTTTGGAGAGTAATTGGAAGTATTGGAGTTTTCTGGAGCAGTTTGGAGCAAGGCTGAAGTTCGTGTCGCTGAGTATCTGATTTCGCGTCAAGTATCGATCGATACCCCCTGGTATCGATCGATACCCATCGCAGCATGACAAGACACGCGACTTAATGAAGAGTTGAAGAACTGCAGATTTACCCCATAATTCTTTAATAATTACAAGAAGCTCCAATTCGTGTGTTAGCTTATAAATATGGATTTTTACAGCCACTTTTAGGCTATGCTTTTTATACTTTGATTTTACTTTTGGTTTGAGAGAGACAAGTCTGAATCTCCCTTCGTCCGAGATCAGATCTCAAAACCTCTTGTTATTCTTTCTATTTTATTGATAATTTATTCAAACATGTTGATTGTTTCATTCTCCATGTCTGAGTAGATCTACTTTAGGTTCAGGATTCTCATAAGGATTTTCTCTGAATGCTAGGTTGATTATCTGTTTAGGATTCACCATCTGAATTAGTTCTTCGCCTTAGGTTGTGTTCAAAGCTAATTCTAGGTTGACGAATCTGGAACTTAGATCTTAGGATAATTGATTAGGCACGACAATGCGATTAATTACCTGATAGAACCTATGTGAGCAAATTGATTATTCGCAAAGAGATTTGGTTTAATTGATTTGTGAACATATCAAACCTGATATTAAAGCTGATTTAGGCTTTAGGATTCGCAAAGAGATTTGGAATTCCTAGGATTTAGATTTAGATAATTCTCGCAACGACAGTTGGTTAATTATACCTTAGTGATTTGAGTTCAAGAACTACACTAAATCTGAATCCTGATTAGTTAGTTTATCTGCATTCATTGATTTCCTGAGAAATACCATGGGCCTATATTTCCTCCATTGAATTACATCTAGTTTAATTTCTGCACTGCTTTTAATTATATCTTCTGGCTTAGCTTAATTCTCAACTATATAATCTATTGTGCGTGTCTTTGAGTCATTGTGGTTCGACCCCTAGCTATATTACAACAACTGCTTTAGTACTGTTAGGGTATTAATTTGAGCATATCAAATTTGGCGCCATTGCCGGGGATTCAATTTCGCCATTAAATTTTAGCTGTCGAGTTTCGACTAAGCCCGTCAGTATCGATCGATACTACCTAGTATCGGTCGATACACATGCGATTTCTTTGTTGATATCGATCGATACCATCCAGTATCGATCGATACTCAACGTATTTTGTTTGGTTACTTACGTTCTTGATATTTGTGTTTCAGGTGCATGCCTAATCATGAAACCAGAAGAAACAAGAGCACTCCGCTAGTCAATCTATCGTTAGAGAAGCTAGCACGTTTAGAACGCACAAACATAAAGATCAAGCAAACATCAGGGATGAACAACCCAATGGTTTTAAGAGCTGATGAAGCTGGAATTCTGAGAGACCAAGAGGGTCAAGTGTGCAATGAGAGAGGGCAGCGACTTGATGAAGCTGGAAACGTCGTTGTCCTTGATGCTGTTGTTGAGATTGTCGCACCAGCTGGGCGCGCCAACGTTGGGAATGCTGCAAGTGATCGAGCTAGAACACTTGGTGAGCACAACAGGTCTGATAAGTTCTATGCCAATCGAGCTGCGATTCGCATCCCGACTTTTCAGAGGAATGACTTCGAGTTGAAGCCTGCGTATTACGCTCTCGTAAGTCAGAACCCATTCCATGTCCTACCGCATGAGCATCCCATGGATCATATCGAAAGGTTCGAGGACTTGGTCACTGGTATGAAGTAAAATGGAGTGCCCAATGAGTTCCTTTTCTGCAAACTCTTCCCGTACTCTCTTGGTGGGGATGCTGCTTATTGGCTGAAGCAGCTAGCTCCTGATTCGCTAACTACCTGAGATGAGACGAAGAATGCGTTCCTGATAAAGTTTTATGATGATGCAAGATCCGAGGAGCCCAGGAACAAGATCTCTCAGTTCGCTCAGGGTCCGACAGAGGCATTCAAAACTTCATGGATTCGTTTCAAGTCTTATCAGAGAGATTGTCCGCAGCATGGATTCACTCAGGTGTAGCTGCTTGGCACTTTCTACAGAGGGGTTGATTGGAGATACCAGATGGGTATGGATGCTGCGAGTAATGGGAACTTCTTCACCAGATGGGTCGCAGATTGCTGACGTGCAAGCCAAACTGGATTTCCTGATCGGGAAATCAAAGAAATCTGTGCACTTTGCTGATGAAGTCGCTAATGTGGAAGAAGAAGAAGAGGATGTTAACTACGTTGGTGGTTCTGGTTTTCAGGGTCAACGATTTGGGTACAACAACAACCGAAACTTCAGCAACAACAATCATCAAGGTGTGTACATGTTAGAGGGGAACCAATCCGGTTTCGGAGCGAAACAATTTACTCAGAAACTACTTCAGAGCAGCGATTTCACTCGAAATTATGGGAACTCTTCATACCAACCAGCATCTCCCAAGTCCACAGACAATAAAATGGAATCCATGATGGAACAGATTCTTCTGGGATAGCAGAAGTTGCAAGTGGATTTCAATGGGAAGTTTGACTCTCTGTACATCGATCTGAATGGGAAAATCGAAGCTATAAATCTTTCCTAGAAGAAGCTGGAAACTCAGGTGGCTCAGACAGCAGCAACTGTAAAGAGACATGAAGGTTTTCTTCCAGGGAAAACTGAGAATCCAAGGGCACACATCAACGCCATCACCTTGAGGAGTGGAAAAAAGGTGCTTACAGGAGTGAATAACATCCCAATTGCAGGAAATCTCGTCGATCTTGCTGGAGATGACGATTGGGATTCTGAGAATCCACATGTATCGATCGATTCTAGACAGTATCGATCGACACCAGCCCAGACATCTTCCCGAGTGAATTCAAAATCCCGTGTATCGATCGATACCCCTGAAGTATCGATCGATGCTGATACACAGCCAGAGAAGGAACCCGAGATTGTCAAGGAGAGGGTGTATACACCTAAGGCATCTTATCATATACTTCCTAAGCTGACAAGGAAGGAATGGGAAGATGCCAGATGCAAGGCTATGCTGGATAAGTTGGTTGTGGAGCTTCCTTTTGTTGATGCTATTAAGACTTCTCCAGCTTTCAGGAGATATGTGAAGAAGATGGTCTCTAGCAATGTGAACCTAGAGGAAGGTGTCATGATGATCACAGCTGAGTGCAGTGCGATCCTGCTCAACAAAATTCCAAAGAAGCTACCAGACCCAGGGAGATTTGTTTTGGACTGCACTATCTTCACAGAGAGATTTGAGCGAGCTCTCTGCGATATTGGGTCGAGTGTGAACCTTATGCCACACTCAGTTGCCAAGCGAATGGGGATGACAGATTTCCAATCTACAAGGATTTCGCTGGTACTTGCTGATTGCTCAGTGCGACTTCCAGAGGGACTACTTGAAGATGTCCCAATCAAGATTGGGAATTGCTTGATCCCAACAGATTTCATCGTCCTGAAGTACGATGTTGAGCCTAAGGATCCTCTTATCCTGGGCAGACCATTCTTTGCAACTGCCGGAGCCTTAATTGACTGCAGAAATGGACAGATCGTTCTCAACATCGGTGACTTGGTGATGTCCTTTAACATGGAAAAGATGATGAAAAAGCCAACCATCGATGGGCAGACATTCTATGTGGACACCTTCAGTGACATAGCTGAAGAGTACTTCCTAGAGATGCACCCTGAGAATCCACTAGAGAGAGCATTGGTCTGTTCGGCCACTTCAGAAGACCGTTCATGTGACGAAACTGCTGGATACTCGAAGTTGCTTGATTCAGCATCGCCGGTATCGATCGAAACTGCTGCATTGGTATCGGTCGATACCCTACGGCCAGAAGGAGAGTTGGTCGACAGTTCTAAGCAAGCTGCCGGGCTTGGGGATTGGAGTGCAGAGAATGCTCCTAAGGTGGAACTAAAGCCACTCCCACCAAATCTGAGGTATCGTTTTCTTGGTCCTAATTCCACATACCCAGTAATAATTAATGCTTCCTTGAATACCACAGAGGTTGCTTTACTGCTGCGCAAGTATTGCAAAGCTCTTGGCTATTCTCTTGCTGACATTTCAGGTATAGCACCAGACTTGTGCATGCATCGGATTCACCTGAAGGATGAGTCAAAGTCTTAGATTGAGTGTCAAATGAGGCTGAATCCGAATCTGAAGGAAGTGGTCAGGAAGGAAGTGATGAAGCTGTTGGAAGCAAGGATTATCTATGCCATCTCAGATAGTTCTTGGGTTAGTTCAGTTCACGTTGTGCCTAAGAAAGGAGGCATAACTGTGGTGAAGAACGAGAAGGACGAGCTGATCCCTACAAGGACAATCACTGGTCACATGATGTGCATTGACTACAGAAAGCTGAATGCAGCTACAAGGAAGGATCACTTCCCTTTGCCATTCGTTGACCAGATGCTGGAGAGGTTAGCGAGTCACCCATACTACTGTTTTCTTGATGGGTACTAAGGCTTTTTCCAGATTCCTATACATCTAGAGGACCAGGGAAAGACGACCTTCACATGTCACTATGGCAAATTCGCCTACAGAAAAGTGCCGTTCGGATTATGTAACGCTCCAGCGACCTTTCAGCGATGCATGATGTCGATTTTCACAGATATGACTGAGGAGTTTATGGAGGTTTTCATGGATGATTTTTCTGTGTATGGATCGTCGTTCAAGGATTGTCTGGATAACTTGTGCAAGGTACTGCAAAGATGCGAGGAGAAGCACTTGGTTCTTAATTGGGAGAAGTGCCACTTCATGGTACAAGATGGCATTGTTCTTGGGCACAAGGTTTCTAAGGCAGGGATCGAAGTCGACAAGGCTAAGATTCAGGTCATGACAAGCTTGCAACCTCCACGATCTGTTCCTGAGATACGAAGCTTCGTTGGTCATGCTGGGTTTTACAGGAGGTTCATCAAAGATTTATCTAAGCTTGCACGTCCACTCACAGCCCTGTTATGTAAGGAAGTCAAGTTTGATTTCACATCTGATTGCCTTGTAGCCTTCGAGGAAATCAAGAAGGCATTGGTGAGTGCTCCTGTAGTCCAACCACTTGATTGGAGATTGCCTTTTGAGGTTATGTGTGATGCCAGTGATTTTGCTGTTGGAGCTGTGTTGGGTCAGAGGAAAGACAAGAAACTCCATGCTATTTATTATGCCAGCAGGACGTTGGACGATGCTCAGCGAAATTACAACACCACTGAGAAGAAGTTGCTGGCAGTCGTTTTCTCTTTTGAGAAATTCCGGTCCTACTTCGTTGGGAGCAAGGTCATTGTTCACACAGACCATGCTGCTCTCAAATACCTGCTGAAGAACAAGGACATGAAGCCTCGTCTATGCCGATGGGTTCTTTTGCTCCAAGGTTTTGACATCGAGATCAAGGACAAGAACGGAGTTGAAAATGGCGTTGCTGACCACTTATCGCGACTAAAGGTCGATGAGGTCGTCCATATTGATGATTGTTGGCTAGAGGAAGGTGTTTACCTCATTGAAGCTCAGCTTCAAGACCTTTATCTCGAAAATCTGTAATTTTCACGAATGCAGACTTTCGGTATCGATCGATACTCACCTAGTATCGATCGATACCCGTCGCGACCTGAACATGTTTTTTCCGTAGAGCACTTGAACTCCTATGATGTCTATCTAGGTGCTGACTCTAGTGCTGCACGTCCATGGTACGCAGACATCGCCAACTACCTTGTTGTAGAGACTGAGCCAAAGTATCCCACAAAATATGCAAGGAATAAGTTTATGCGCGAGATAAGGAGATTCTTTTGGGATGAACCTTACCTATACAAGCATTGCTCCGATGGTATCTACAGAAGATGCGTTGCAGAGTCTGAGATGCCAGCTATTCTTTTTCATTGTCATGGGTATGAGTATGCTGGTCACTTTGCTACTTTCAAGACGGTATCCAAGGTTCTTCAAGCAGGCTTCTGGTGGCCTACTATGTTCAAGGATGCTCACGCCTATGTCTCACGGTGTGATGTCTGTCAGAGGAGAGGGAAGATCAGCAAGAGACATGAGATGCCACATAATTTCATCTTTGAGGTTAAAGTTTTCGATTGCTGGGACATCGATTTTATGGGTCCTTTCCCCTCGTCACAAAAGAAAAGATACATCCTGGTTGCTGTGGACTATGTGTCCAAATGGGTGGAAGCGATAGCTAGTGAGAAAAATTACTCTGCGGTGGTTCTTAAGCTGTTTAAGACCATCATCTTCCCACGATTTGGAGTGCCGCGAATTGTTATAAGTGATAGTGGCAGCCACTTTATTAACAAAGTTTTCGAGAGGTTGCTGAATAAGTATGGTGTAAACTATCGAGTGGCTACTCCATATCACCCTCAAACCAGTGGGCAAGTCGAAGTCTCTAACAGACAAATCAAGGAGATTCTGGAAAAGACAGTGGGTGCTTCTAGGAAGGATTGGTCTACAAAGCTGGATGATGCGCTATGGGCTTACAGGACTGCTTTCAAGACACCGTTGGGTACTACACCATTTCACTTGCTGTATGGGAAAGCATGTCACCTTCCATTGGAGATTGAGCACAATGCAGCATGGGCGACGAAGTTGCTGAACTTTGACATCAAGCCTGCTGCAGAAAGGAGAATTATCCAGCTGAATGAGTTGTATGAGATTAGGCACCACGCCTACGAGAACTCAAAGCTGTACAAGGAGAGGACTAAGGCCTATTATGATAAGAATATCATCTCCAGACATTTGGAACCAAACGACCATGTACTTCTGTATAACTCTCGTTTGCAATTGTTTCCTGCTAAATTGCGTTCTCGTTGGTCAGGTCCCTTCACAATCAAAGAGGTCAGACCACATGGAGCTGTCGTGCTGATTAGTCCTACAGGCGATGAGTTCACCGCCAATGGACAGAGAGTGAAATACTATTGGGCGAAAGCCGAGATTCCAACAGGGCAGATAATGCCTTTGGATGATGCACCAACAGCCTGAATGGCGTTACAGTCAAGCTATTGACGTTAAACGAGCGCTTGGTGGGAGGCAACCCACTGGTGAGTTTTTCTTTGAGTCGTTTTTCCTTTGATTTTCGTTCGTTTTGTGCTTGTGTCAGGATAAACAAGGAGCAGACTCGAAATCGCCTCAGTATCGATCGATACCCCATTGGTATCGATCGACACCAATCGCGAATGTACGGTTCATCAAATCGATTTAAGCCTGGTATCGATCGATACCAGTCTGTGTGTCGATCGATACTCGATGTTCCAGCAAAGTAACTTCTTGTTTCTCTTCATTTCTTCTATTCTTTTGTCTTCTTTTACCTACTCTGGGCTAGATAACACTGGGGACAGTGTTGTTCAAGTCTGGGGGAGGTGTCTGCTGACATTGTGTTTGTTTTTCTTAGAGTCAGTCGTTATATCTAGTCAAAATTGTTTTATTGAGTCAAAACTTGTTGGAGATAATGATCATGTGCTTGAACCTATTGATTTGATTTTGTTTTTGAGTGACCAGTGTTGCAGGATCAGCTCTAGATCGACTAATGAAAAATCCAAGGACTGACCAGTTGACTAGAAAACATCAATGTCTCCAGCAGAGTTCGTCTGAAGCCTGAGCCAAAATTTTGCACTTCATCAATGTGGTTAGTGTTTCTAGGGCTTGATTCATCATTCATATCTGATAAAGGAACCCATGTGTTTAGAGTTATGGTATCTATCTCCCCTGTTATAAGTTGATAAATAAGAGCATAAAAGATTGAAATGATTTTCTTCTGAGTAGAGGGTTAGGAAAATTTCCAGCGATCCCATTATTCTACTTAAGAGGGAATGATCACACAAAGGATTGGAAGTGAGGCTAGGATTTTCCTATGATGCCATTATTCGCCTACATCCTTTGATACATTGAGAGGGAAGAACCGGGGATTTAATGGCAAACACCATCAATACTCGCGTCTCATATCTTGATGTGTATATGCAAAGCTGAAAAGAAAAGAAAGAACATAATAAGAAATAAGTCTGGGGGAGAGAAATTGATACAAAAAGTGTGAAAAATGGTGGTTCCTTGTCATGATATTATCTGGTAAAGAATCTAGAAGGTTCTTGAATATTGGCGGCAGCGATGAAACTGGCGAGGATGGCTTTATTTGAACAATGCTGTGAGATAATGTGTGTAGTCTGGGAAAGCTGCGAATGTCTACGGAGAAGTACATGGTGGTTAGATCAAAAGCTGATTATGTGACATTTGGGTACTTGGGAAGAGGGTCATTTCGATGGTTCATGAACAGGTGAATCTCTACGTTTTCAAACCTCTTTCTCTGGTTTAGTCTTCTATTTGTTTGAGTGCAAGCAAAGGCTAAGTCTGGGGGAGTTGATATATCATGGTTTTTACTCTGTTTAGGCCATGATATAAGTCATTTTTATAGAGTCTTTCTAGTGTTTTGTAGTCTTTTAGAGTCTTTTACAGGTCTTAGCACGTTTGGAGCGTAATTGGAAGTATTGGAGCTTTCTGGAGCAGTTTGGAGAAAGGCTGAAGTTCTTGTCGCTGAGTATCTGATTTCACGTCAAGTATCGATCGATACCCCCTGGTATCGATCGATACCCATCGCAGCATGACAAGACACGCGACTTAATGAAGAGTTGAAGAACTGCAGATTTACCCCATAAGTTTTTAATAATTACAAGAAGCCCCAATTCGTGTGTTAGCTTATAAATAGGGATTTTTACAGCCACTTTTAGGCTATGCTTTTTATACTTTGATTTTACTATTGGTTTGAGAGAGACAAGTCTGAATCTCCCTTCGTCCGAGATCAGATCTCCAAACTTCTTGTTATTCTTTATATTTTATTGATAATTTATTCAAACATGTTGATTGTTTCATTCTCCATGTCTGAGTAGATCCACTTTAGGTTCAGAATTCTCATAAGGGTTTTCTCTGAATGCTAGGTTGATTATCTGTTTAGGATTCACCATCTGAATTAGTTCTTCGCCTTAGGTTGTGTTCAAAGCTAATTCTAGGTTGACGAATCTGGAGCTTAGATCTTAGGATAATTGATTAGGTACGACAGTGCGATTGATTACCTGATAGAACCTAGGTGAGCAAATTGATTATTCGCAAAGAGATTTGGTTTAATTGATTTGTGAACATATCAAACCTGATATTAAAGCTGATTTAGACTTTAGGATTCGCAAAGAGATTTGGAATTCGTAGGATTTAGATTTAGATAATTCTCGCAACGACAGTTGGTTAATTATACCTTAGTGATTTGAGTTCAAGAACTGCGCTAAATCTGAATCCTGATTAGTTAGTTTATCTGCATTCATTGATTTCCTGAGAAATACCTTGGACCTATATTTCCTCCATTGAATTACATCTCGTTTAATTTCTGCACTGCTTTTAATTACATCTTCTGGCTTAGCTTAATTCTCAACTACATAATCTATTGTGCGTCTCTTTGAGTCTTTGTGGTTCGACCCCTAGCTATATTTCAACTACTGCTTTAGTACTGTTAGGGTATTAATTTGAGCATATCAATAGTGGTGATCTTCGGTTGGGGGCTTTGACTGGTGGGGGTTTTGGCTGGCAGTGTTGTTTGGCGGCGGGGAGTTCTGTTTCCGGCTTTGGCCGATTAGGTTTAGGTTCAGTCCCGGTTTGGTTAATAAGGTATTGGATTAGGATTCCCAACCAGGCCCATTAGGTTTTGTGGTTTAGGTTTTATCCGGTTTTGTTAGTATTTTATATCTTTGTAGTTTGTTAAATAATCTTGGTGACGTGGGATGATGCGCGGTCCCTCAGTGTAGGAGGCTCCGGTCCTTTCCGGCCGGGAGGATGATGCGGAGACCCCATTGGTCGGAGATTGCGGTCCTTCGGATCCGGATTATTCGTCTTTTTGTTATTTTTCTGTAGGTTAATCTGTTTTTTTGTTTTCCCTGTAACTTCTGTCAAAAACCGAAAAATTTGGTAATAATATTTTAACATTTACACCAAAAAAAAAAAACAATTAGACATGAAGTGTTTTTTTATTTTTTGGGACAAATTGAACATGAAGTGTTTCGAAGGAGTTGACGTAAATGGTGAACCCCATTACCATTATAAATATATCAGCACTTCATTTCTCTCTTTTCCATTCTCTTCTCTCTCTCTCTCTCTCTCTCTCTCTCTCTCTCTCTCTCTCTCTCTCTCTCAATTTCCGATAAAATGGTAGAACAGAAGAAGTACTTATTGTTTCTGGGGGTGCCGGATTCGGAGTTTGCGAAGAAGACGTACGGAGGATACCATAACGTGTTTGTTTCTTTGCTCGGCGACGAAGGAGAGCAATGGGACTCATACAGAGTCGTCGACGGTGAGTTTCCCGATGAGAAGGATCTTGAGAAGTACGATGGATTTGTCATCAGTGGAAGCTCTCATGATGCCTTTCAGGACACTGATTGGATCTTGAAGCTCTGTGATATCATCAAGAAACTTGATGAGATGAAGAAGAAAGTCCTCGGCATCTGCTTTGGCCACCAGGTAAATATATATTAATTTTCCTCAGAATTGATATATAATATCAAAGTCTTTATGTTTTTATGCTCATGGTTTGAGTGTTTAGATAAACCTAAATAGAAATAATTTTCCTCAGATTTGATATATAATATAAAAAATGATTTTTTTATGAGTAAGAAATTGGATAGCTCTTCTTTAAATGGTTGTATTCCTATTTATATACATATAACATCTTATCTTGATTGGATTCTTTTTAATGCGTAATAATATAATTATGAGTAGAAAACTAGATAGCTTCTTTGAATGGTTCATGATTGGATTTTTAACGTATGGACAAACGATCATATATTAAATTAGATATCTCTTTTAAATGGTTCTTGCTTCGATCTTGCAGTTGACATTTTGATATGAACCCTTATTTTTTGTATAAGTAAAATATATGCCTTGAGGATTAGTATGAGTTTAGGTTTGAGATTTTTTTTAAAAAAGAAAGAATTAATCTATAATTATTTACGTACTAATATATTGACTGGATAATATATCCAGCTAATAGCTAGAGTAAAGGGAGGGAAAGTAGGAAGAGCAAGGAAAGGACCAGAGCTTTGCCTCGGCAACATAACCATCATGAAAGAGGCAGCAACGCCAGAAAACTACTTCGGCGAGGAAGTTCCGGCGAACCTGAGGATCATAAAATGTCATCAGGACGAAGTTTTGGAGCTACCGGAAAATGCAAAACTGTTAGCATATTCGAGCATGTACGAGGTAGAGATGTATTCAATCGAAGATAACTTCCTCTGCATTCAGGGACATCCTGAGTATAACCGTGATATCTTGATTGATATCCTCGATCGTGTTCTTGCCGGAGGCTACATTAAGGTTTTGTTTTCCTCTCCTTTTTTCTTAATTAGTTCATTTCTTTTATATATAAAATTAATATACAAAAAAAAAAAATTATTTTTGTTGTCCCACTCCAATATTTGAATCCGTGTTGTGACATAGGAGCAACACTAATTTAATTTTAGATTTTTAGGTCAAAGATAAAGATTAGACATATATATAACTCCTAAATAGAATATTATAGTACATATTTAACTAGTTTGGATTTCTATTAGAACATAAAAAATAATTTTTATGTGATGTTTGCATTAAGATTTAATAGATAAAAATTGATTTTTTTTCTTCTTTGAATAAAAATTGATCTTAGAAATTAAATTTAGTAAATAAGATTTAACATAGAGTAAACAAATCTACTGGAATGTTTTTATTGTTGTGTGCGTTGCATTGTGAAATACTTAATGACGGATTAATAAAATTACAGGAAGACTTTGTGGAAACGTCAAAGGCAACATTAGAGAATAATGAAGCAGACAGAGAGTTTTGGCAGAAAATTTGCAAGAACTTCCTCAAAGGTCAATCCTCTAAATTAGTTTGACTCACAAATAAATCCCATTTGGCTCTCACAAATGTTGTATTTACCACTTTGGTTTATTATTCGAACTCCATGTATCCTCTCACATAACACAGTATCTGTAATGTGTTGAACTCCGTGTATCCATCATAATCAAATAAAAGCTTTACGCTCAATATATTCATTGTGAATTGTTGTTATTTGTGACGGCTATGCGATCAATTTAAATCTACTAACAATTAATATAAAAGTTGTTATGAATTCCTGTTTTATGAAAAAATTTGTTATGAAAAAACATGTGACGAATTTCTGAGAAATATGACCATCGCAAATGTCCCGACGACTTTCTGATAATCCGGATTTTTAGGATTTCATTTCCGACGGATCTTTGTTTATCAGAAAATTGTTGAAAATACGTGTTTTCGATGATTTTTCGATAAATATAGACGCCAAAATTTAAGGTGTTGTTTTTTTTTTTTGTAGTGAAATATTAATATATTATTTCTCTTTTTAAATTAAAACTATGACATGTGTGGTATACGTACAATAATTTTTAAAATCGGAAGATAAAAATCTATTATATAATAGGAGAGTTCTCTCTCAATCTAGGGTGTCCACTTCATCAATACCAATTTTTTTTAACATTAACACATATTTAAAATATCCATTTAATACATGTCTATTTATATTTATCATTATTTTAATTTAATACAAATTACAAATATACAAAACTTAGTGTAAATAAATAGAAATGTGATAATTTTTTTTTTTTTATGAAAGGTTAAGTTTATTGCATCAAGGAAAAATATGTACATCGCTCAGGTGAACGAGAAAAAAACAAGAAAATAAAAAAACAACACAAAGCATAGCTTTTAAGGAAGAAAAACAGGGTGGCGAAGTTGCCGAGCACAGAGCAGAGTATGGTCTCAGCGGGGATTGTGAGTATGCGCAAGCCATAGCTGCAGAAGAGGCTGGAGTCGAGGATGTTCCCAGTAGCAGAGCGAAATTATTCGATTTCTAATTATTTTGGCGATGTGGTGAACCAGTCGATGTGTTGGCCGATGGGGTTTCCCATGGAGCCTGTCATTCCGTTCTCTCCAGACAAAATAAACGGAGGCTTGGAGAGCTAGACGAGCAAGTATGTACCGCAGGTGGTCGTGAGACAAATCATGGATGGCAGATATAGTATCTGACCAGTCCGGTGATAGACAATTGGCGAGAAGTGACCCGCTAACTTCAGACCAGAGCGTGAAAGAGTATGGACACGCGAAAAAAAGATGGTCACGGGATTCATCCCTCTCTCCACAGAGGACACATGTCTGAATTACTCCCCATTTCCTCATACGGATACTTGTGGATAGACGATCCCGGATAGAAAGCCAGAGAATGAAACTATATCTCGGTATTGCTTGAGGGAACCAAACCGTTCTGCACCAAGGCACTGAATTTTGAGATGTTCTGATCTGCTCCCAGGTTGCGTGAGATGAGAAGCGAGTTCGATAGGAATCTGTTCCATGTCGCCAGAGATACACATCAGCCCCTAAAGAAGCGAGAGGTGTGGGAGTAGAGAGAATATGCTCAACTAATTGCGGAAATTGTCTACTTCGCCGTCTCTAAATTTTCCAACCCGTGGGAGATGCAGCATCAGATACGGTTGCAGATATGGGATGCCGAACACACACGGACCGCTACTACCCGTAATGTCGATGAGACGACCTAGAGGCAGCCAATTATCAAACCAGAAGGAGGCGCTTTTTCCATCGTTGATTTCTACTTTGATGAAATCTCGAGCTTGGTCGCGGATTTTCAACAGCTTTCGCCAAATCCAGTATCCGATAGATCTATCTGGGGCATTCCAAAATGAATGTCTGCGCATAAGGTAGTGATGATACCAAGCGACCCATAGTGAGCCCGACAAAGTGAACAGTTTCCAGATGAGGCTCAAAGCGAAGACCTTTGATGCATCTCGCATTTTCTTGATTCCGAGTCCTCCTTCGCGTATTGGGTAGTATATGTCACTCCATGCCACTTTGGCACGATTCGAGGCCGTAGGAGAGCCTGACCAAAGGAAGGCGCCACATAGTTTCTCAATCTCATCGAAGCAACGGGAGGGTAAGTGAAAGACAGAACACCAAAAGTTGGATATGCTTGCGATTACCGATTTTATAAGTTGCAGACGGCATGCATAAGACAATTGTTTGCTTGTCCAAGAGAGTAGCTTGTTGCGGATCTTATTCACCAAAGGAGCGTAATCTTGAGTCGTCATGGTTTTAGTAGTGAGCGGAAGGCCTAGGTAGCGAAACGGCAGCGTGCCAATGGGCATTCCTACTGAGTTTGCAACAGTAAGGAGGGGGTGGAAGACCTGAGACATAAAGTGCGGATTTTGCCGGGTTTATGCGGAGGCCCGACATACGCCCAAACACAGCGAATACTTAGAGAATACCCTCAAAAGATGGTGTTGTGCCATCAGTAAACACTAGCAGGTCGTCATCGATGCTCAAGTGTGTGACCTTTACCTCTTTGCATTGTGGACGATATCCCACGACACCAGCACCAACAGCTCGATTGAGCATCCGCGAGAGGACATTTATGACGATCACAAACATGTATGTAGAGAGTGAGCACCCTTGCCGCAGACCGCGTTTGCTCGGAAAGAACCCCTCCAATTCGCCATTGACAGATATAGAGAAATATGCTGTGGATATGCAGACTCAGATCCAATGAATGAAAAGCACTGGAAAACCTATAGCTTTGAGATTGGAGGTGATAAAATTATAATCCACAGTATCGAAGGCTTTCGAGATGTCAAATTTGATCACGCTCCGAGGTGTTCCCGTGTCTTTATGGTAGTCTTTTACGAGTTTCGTTGCTAGAATGAAATTTTCGAGGAGCAGCCGACCTTTTACAAATGCACTTTGATGTGCTTCGATGAAATCCAGGAGCGTAGCCTTTAGACGGTTTGCTAAGATTTTTGAGATAACCTTGTATAGCATGTTGCAACAAGCTACTGGACGGTAATCTTTCATGGTGTGAGCGTCTGTGTGTTTCGGGATGAGAGCTAGAGTGGTAGCATTGACGCTTCTCGGCATGAAACCGTTGAGGAAGAAATACTGAACAGCTATAGTGAAGTCGGGTCCCACCGTAGACCAAGCAAATTTATAGAATTCAAAGGAAAATCCATCCGGGTCAGGCGCTTTGTCTTTGGGCATGGAGAACTGAGTGTGTCTGATTTCGTCAGATGTTACCGTAGCAGTGAGCTTGGCGCACTCATCAGTGGGACAGCGAAAATTCAAGAGATCCGAAAGATACGACTGAGAGCATTCTTAATGATCATCAGAGTCAGCTTGAAGAAAGTCCTTAAAATGGCGAGACGCTTCTAGTTTAATGTCTGGTAGATCCGTTATCACCTCACTCGTAGCTAGTGTCAGTGATCGGATGGCATTTTTGGCTGCTCTGCCTTGAGCTCCAAGATGATAAAACTTTGTGTTCTGGTCCCCGCAAGCCAGCCACTGGATCCTCGATTTTTGCTGATAGAAATTTTCCTCCACCGATGCATAGTGATGCCATCTGTCTGAGGCTGCTGCAGTTGCAGCAATAGTCTGTTGCGTTGGGTTTTGAAAGGATTGCTGTTGCAGGTTGCAAAATAGATCAAAAGCCTCTTTTACACGTCGGGGAAGATCGCCGTATCTAGTTCTGTTTAGTTCCCGGATACACTGTTTTAAGCTTTTTAGCTTCCCGTGAAATTTGAATAGGGTTGCCTGAGAGTGGAATAGTGGTGCTGATTCATTCCACACCCGTGATATCATGTCTTGGAAGTGTGGATGATCCTTCAGGAAAAGTGATAATTCGATATTAAGAATCAAAGAAAATTGTAATACTAATTGAATAAAAAAATAATGAAATATTTTATTGAAAAGCTATATATTATTAGATTTTCAACCAAAAACTTGAAGTGAAGATTTATCGTATTTAAAATATTAGAATAAGAGTATGAAATTCAGAATGTAAAATAAATTTTACTAAATATAGTATAATTTATTCAATTTTGATCCGAGAATATATAATTTTGTATAATGAAATTTACATCATTTGAGAGTCACAAAAATACTATAAAGTTTTGGTAAATATAAGTTTTTACAAAGCGAAAAATATGTAAAATACGACAAAGATAAAAACAAATAAATAAAATTATGGATAGACGATAGAAGAAAAAATAAAAAAATAAATTTAAAAAGGGATTAAATAATTATAAATAGTCAGAACTAAATAAAAATTAATTGCTATGAGATTAAATTCAAAACAAAATCAAGGATAATTAAGTTTTTCGGAAATGTTTCTACAAATTTGGTCTAGAAAATGAGAACTTAAGTCAAGAATATATATATATATATATATATATATATATATATATTTTCTTTGCTTACATATACCATAGATGAAAGTCGAGTATTTTCAAGTAAATTTCATTGGAACCATATAAGAAAAGCCTGATATATTTTACATGATTAGAAATTTTTAAGTGTTGTGATATTGTGTTTTTAACCCAATATATATATATATATATATATATATATATATATATATATATATATATATAAATTTCAAAACTAAAATAGTAAAACAAAATGCTTGAGAATGTTCAAACACTACCGCAACAAAACATACATGTAAAGAGTGATACAAGTTATTTTGTACTATATCGCGAGTGGAAATGCGATTCTACATCATACTTCAAGAGAAACACATGCTTGAGAATTATTTCTTCGTATGAAATTCTAATAGTTTAATTGATTCGAAGAAGCGAAATATTTAAAACATGCTATGTTTTGTGAAGAAAAAATCGTGGATGAAGTCTATAATTAAATATTTTTAATAAAAAAACATGGATTGCATGTCGTTGGTGTTGTTTTATGTGCCAAATATTATGATAAATAACACTCCAACAAATTTCTTTTTAAGTATCTAAGCGCACAAGGACATAAGATCATGCAATTTTTTAAAAAGACATTATTTTAGCAAAAGAGAATCAAATCAAAACCTATATCGAGCTATTTTGGTATTTAGTATGTTGAGTTAGTTCCAATTTCTTATTATCCATGTACTATTAACGTGTAATCAATATAAACAAAAATCAAAAAATGAAAAAACAATTGTGGCACAAAAATATTGACATCACATACACAAAGAAATATGGTACATTTACTGTCTTAAAAATAATGGTAAGTATAATTTATTTTTTAATCATAAATATAAGAAAAATAGTATGTAAGTTATTCCAAAAATAAGTATATACAAACTTAGAAAAATACAAAAATTGAATTTATTAAATTAAATTATTAGTGACAAACCAAAAAATTAAAGAAGACTAGAAGAATAAAAAAAACAAATATTTACAATAAAGTTTAAAAATAGCAAATTATAATTTAATATAATTTTAATTCCAAGCAAAGCGCATATCACTTATCTAGTAATATATATATTTTAATGCACAAGTGACAAGTTTTTTCCTTTGGTGAATTAGTCAAATGACCATTATTCTGCTTATAATTAACACAAATTTCATCTATTTGAAAAACTGAGGTGAATGATGATTTTGTGACTATATGGACGAAAAATGTCTTTGGATCGTTTTCAACCTCTTTTATGCTTATTTCTTTTCAATCTCATCATCATCTAATAAATATATAATTAGAATTTTCTTTTGCATATACCATATATAGTTTAAAGAGAAATTCCTTAAAATATCACTAAAATGAGTTTTTGTTCCAAACATACCATCACTAGTTTTTTTTTCTTATAAAACTATCAATAAATGACTTTTTCACAAATACTAAAAATTAGTTTTAAGGGTTTATAATTAAATTATTTGAGTTTGGGTTTAGTATTTTGGGTTAAGGATCTAGTTTTTAGGGTTTATAATTTATTTTTGAGGGTTTTAGGGTTAAAAATTTAGGGGGTGGTATTTAATTAAACAATTTAATTAATTAGAAGGAATTCGACTTTCTATAAAATTTTACTGTTATTCAATGATGTATTTCATGAATTTTTTTAAATTCATGTGTTATTGGATTTGATATTTGTAATCATTCTTCTATATTACTTTAAATTCTAGTGTTATTCAATTTTTTGATTTCTTAATTCTATTAAATGTTAGTGTTATTCAATTTTATTGCAGTATTGATGATAATGTCATTTGATAGGCGTTTAAATTAGATATCTCTTTTAAATGATTCTTGCTTCGATCTTGCAGTTAAAATTTTGACATGAACCCTCATTTTTTGTATAAGTGAAATATATGCTTTAGTGATTAGTATGGATTTCGGTTTGAGATTCTCTGGATTCTCTGAAATATATATATATTATTATTTACGTACTAATTAATATAATGATTGGATAATATCCAGCTAATAGCTAGAGTAAAGGGAGGGAAAGTAGGAAGAGCAAGGAAAGGACCAGAGCTTTGCCTCGGCAACATAACCATCGTGAAAGAGGCAGCAACGCCGGAAAACTACTTCGGCGAGGAAGTTCCGGCGAACCTGAGGATCATAAAATGTCATCAGGACGAGGTTTTGGAGCTACCGGAAAATGCAAAACTGTTAGCATATTCGAGCATGTACGAGGTAGAGATGTATTCAATCGAAGATAACTTCCTCTGCATTCAGGGACATCCTGAGTATAATCGTGATATCTTGATCGATATCCTCGATCGTGTTTTTGCCGGAGGTTACATTAAGGTTTTATTTCTCTTTCTTTTTTTTAATTAGTTCATTTCCATTATATATAAAATTAATGTACAAAAAAAAAATTGATTAGCATCTAGCAAACTGATCATTCATCTAAAATATGCTGTTAGAGGGGAAGCCGAAGAAGTTAGCATCTAGCAAACTGATCATTCATCTAAATCACCTGCAAATTCATTTGAAAATCTTATGGATATTGTTTGCTTCAATTCTCCTCATTTGCAGATTCCAATTTAATAGGATTAAAGACTGATCAAATTCACTTGTCTTGTTTCTAACCACCTGGTAAATGTGAATCATGCGATTAGGAGAATCATATTTAAAGAAGATCTTGAAAAAACTATGATGGAATTGTAATGTGTTTGTTCGTGCAAGTTTTGAGCATGACGTTTTAGACATATTTTTTTTCTCATAACCTGACATATGGATTTAAAACATGGATTTTAATTGCAGAAATTTTCATTTTTTTTTTCATTTTCTATTTGTAAACAGATATGATTCCATTGTTCATGTATTAAACTACAAAATGAAGAGTGTTTGCAAAAAAATAACTACATACTGAAAAGTAGATTTTCATTTACTTACCAAAGACAAAAACAAGAAGAGAAACCAATAACAAAAGTTGAAAGGAAACGTTCTTCATTCTCCAAAGAAAAATATTATAACTTTGCTTTTTAGTGATGAAGTTAAACTATTCGTCATTGCTCTTTATAGTGCAATGGTACATTATGGTTTGACCAGAAAATATTGAAAGGGTTAATATTAGATTTGACCATGAAATAAATTCAATATTAAAAGCATGATTGAAATATGGAAATGTATTGAAATTTTGACAAAGTTTTTTCAAAAAATTATAAGTTAATCCATATCTCTTTGGTCCTTTTTTGGCAACGTATATCACTTTGGTTTTTTAATACATATATTTTCAACCTTTTAATATCAAAGCATATCAACCTTTTGATATAGATCTAAAAATTGTTGTTCTTATATTTTTTTTTGATTAAATGTTAAATTTATTGATTTTTCTAAAAATATTTATATTGTAGTTCGTAACAAAATTAAAATGAGCAAAAACAGATCCCAAAAACAGAGCAAAGATGCAAAACAAAGTCTTAGTGGCTTTTAAATGTTTTAACGAAGGGATACCGCAAACTAACTCTAAAGCAGATTTTGAAGTCGAGGGATAGTAGTGTAATCAAAAGAAGTGATTATGTTCCTTATCACCTTGTCAATGAGTCGGATCATTTGATTCACAATGTTGTAGCCTTTGTGATGGATACGAGAATTTCGTTATCTCCAAATCGAGTATATCGTGATTTGAAAGAATAGTCGTAAGGAAAGTGGAGCTGATGAGGCAGTCAACATAGTGAATTCTGATAAGGTTAAAATCTGGTGGGATTTGGAGAATGTAGAAGTTCCATATGATTTTCTTGCAGAGAAAGTGTATGAGAGTATTCTACACAAGCTGAGAACAGACGGTTTCACTGGGCCAACTGACATTAGTGTTGTAGTTTCCTATGCGGATTCTCGTGTTCCAGAGAACTTGGACCAGAAAATCAAAGTGTTTAGAGCCATGAATTTTAATAGTAAGTAGCAATATTCTCTGTTAAAATAGCATCTTTGGTCTCTGTTAAACTATCAAATATCTTCTCTTGTCTCTGTTTTTGTTTTAGGACCAACACATTCTGCCAATGACCAAACTTCTGATGCGCTAATCAAAAATTTAATCAAAAACTTGATTCCCAGCAATAAACTCCCTCAAAATGTTTTGTTGATCACCTCGGATAAAGGTTATGAGGATTGTATGGAGGCTTTGTCAAGTGCAGGGCACAATGTTATGCTCTTTTACCTCAGACATCCAAACGAAGACAAATCGGCTAATATTTTTACAACTGCCAAGTACATCTGCGAATGGAGATCCTCTGTTCTGAATCTTCCACTTGGAGTTTCTGCTAAGGATAGGAAGCTTGAGAGGCACAAGATTTGGAAGAAGACTGCTGACATAAGGAAAAAGAAGAGGAGCGATGATGCAAGGAAGATGAGGAAGAAGATGAAGGAGGTAGCAAGGAAGAAGAGGACCTTAATATTGTGTCGTCTTAAAAATATTGACGATCTTAGGCAAAATATGAAATATGGACATTTTATTTATATCATAAAATATAACAAAAATTTAAACATTAATGATTATGCGCGGATCATATTCATATACATTTTTAGTATCACTATTCATTCGTGCAAGTTTTGAGCATGACGTTTTAAACATATTTTTTTTCTCATAACCTGACATATGGATTTAAAACATGGATTTTAATTGCACAAATTTTCATTTTTTTTTCATTTTCTATTTGTAAACAGATATGATTCCATGGTTCATGTATTAAACTACAAAATGAAGAGTGTTTGCAAAAAATAACTACATACTGAAAAGTAGATTTTCATTTACTTACCAAAGACAAAAACAAGAAGAGAAACCAATAACAAAAGTTGAAAGGAAACGTTCTTCATTCTCCAAAGAAAAATATTATAACTTTGCTTTTTAGTGATGAAGTTAAACTATTCGTCATTGCTCTTTATAGTGAAAATGGTACATTATGGTTTGACCAGAAAATCTTGAAAGAGTTAATATTAGATTTGACCATGAAATAAATTCAATATCAAAATCATGATTGAAATATGGAAATGTATTGATCATTTTGACAAAGTTTTTTCAAAAATTATAACTTAAACCATATATATATATATATATATCTTTGGTCCTTTTTTGGCAATGTATATCCCTTAAGACATAATCAAAAACTCACATAGTCATAAAGGAATATGGAAATATCTGGTCTTCATTTGTTTAGATTTTATTTCCAGTATCTTAGGATAATCTTATTTGACTTGTAACTATCTCCTTTATAAATAAGATTGTAACTAGGATTCAACCTGCGCTAGTTATATAGCGCGGGATAATTTGTTTTAAAAAATTGTTTTGAAATTTAAGAAAAAATAAATTTATCTGAATTTTATAATATGTCTAACTAATGATTACATATAGAACTGACAATCCGGGATAATAATCTTGAAAACATAACTCTAATATGCACCGCTTAATGACTATGGTTTTTGTGGTCAGTTCACAAACTCTTAAAAATCAATTTTCTCATGTCTAACTCTTTATAAAATTAGTAAAATATTTTTCAAAATTTTGTTTTGATATATATTCAAATAAAATATAATAATCATAGTGAAACATATTGCAAAATCTCGAATATATTTTCTTTGAATATGTATAAATTAATTATTATTTGATAATATCATAATAATTAAGAAATTAAATAGTAAATAACTCTTTAATAAAAAATAAATATTTTTTATATTTTCATCAATAAAGATTATGGAGGTAAATAACACATGTAATAACACCTCGTAGATACATAATAGATCCTCTTCTTGGCTCTATCGTCACTGAAAGTGAAATAATCACAAGGTTAAACAAAAAAAATACATAATGATTACGAATTTCTGGGGTATGAGATGTACCTGCCAACAATCTGGGCTAGGGTTCTGATGTAGCCATCAATAATTCAGTGTCTAGTAGCACCAGATTCAGCCTCGCCCATGACCATGAGCCAGTGGAAGAAATCACAGCCATTCGAGGAGCCGACGAAATGTTGCAAACGACAGGGCTCGGGAGCGATTTACCTACACTATTTTCTTACATTACTCTTAGCGTGGATCTCAAAAAGTATCCAAACTTGCTGCAAGTATGTGATTGTTGTGTGTGCATTTGCAGCTATATGTTTCTTCACAGCTACACAATGTTGGCTATTGTGAGATATCGGACATCAGTCAACATACGATTTGGGCCAACAATTGGGCTTAGTACAAGCCTTAGTGTCAAGTTGGGCCCAAGTAAATATCTAGCGTTTCTTTGTTATAAATACAAGTGTTTAACAATAGGAATACCTAATCCAGACTCCAGGGATTCCGAGCGCCTTAGAGGCGGCTCGTAAAGCTAGAGAGAGAATAGGGGTTTCTCTGGGGAATCTAGTTATGTTCTTTGTTATTTCTTGTTTGTTGGGTGTGAGAGAGATCTATATTGTGAATCACATCGGAGGTGTTTTCCGATTGTTCTTGGATGTTGTGGATCCAGGATTCACCCCAGACGTAGCGGTTAGAGGCCGTGAACTGGGTGAAAAATTCTCGTGTTCGTTAATTTGTGTATCGAAGATAGATTGGGACAAAAAGGATTAAAGTTTAAATCCTAACAGCTATGGCTCATTTCCATCCTCAAGTAAATTGATGATCTAAATCTTTTTTGTGGCATGTATTCTTGACACTTTGGAGCTACCGGAAAATGCAAAACTGTTAGCATATTCAAGCATGTACGAGGTAGAGATGTATTCAATCGAAGATAACTTCCTCTGCATTCAGGGAAATCCTGAGTATAACCGTGACATCTTGATCGATATCCTCGATCGTGTTCTTGCCGGAGGTTGCATTGAGGTTTTGTTTCTCTCTCCTTTTTTCTTAATTAGCTCATTTCCATTATATATAGAATTAATATACAACAACACGCTCTCTGAATTAATATATAATTTAAAAAAAAAAAATTAAGGTTTTGGAATCGCGGGTTTGCGAATTATCCGCATACACATTTTTAAAAAAAAACCTAGATATATTTTTTTTTCCTCTCTCTCTCTCTCATTCTCTCACGCTCTCGGGATCTCTCGCCTCCCTCGCTCTCGGAATCTCTCGCCTCCCTCGCTCTTTCTCCTTTTCATCGTCCTACCGTCCACAAGATCTTGTCCTGCAAATGTGATAATATGTTAGTCCAACGAAAATTGTCAGAAAAGCATAATAATTTATAAGATTAATTTCCATCAGTAGGCTTCACATATTTTCAAATAATATTTAGATCACTTTAAGAAAACGAATATTAACATGATTTTCAATCACGTTCCTATTTTTTGAAAGTTACTTTTTCTCATAACCTTACATATGGATTTAAAACATGGATTTTAATTGCATAAATTTTCATTTTCTTATTTTGTATTTGTAAATGTTGGAACTAATTTTTTATCAAAACTTGAAGGCTTGATAAAATTGTGTTAGTGTAAAAAGAAATGAGTTAACCCCATTCAAATGAAATGTTTTCATTGGCTATAACTATTTGTGGGAAGAACAAAAGTCTCACAGTGCTAGTTGAGAAATGTTTTCTCTTGCATATATTTGGAATAGTTGTGTCATTTATTTAACCAGAGATTCTAACAAATTTATGCACGAAAGATACATGGACTGTTAGACAACAGAAGCTATATATAGAGATAAGTTATAGTCATCACCAAAACCTTTTCGATATTTACCTGAAATCTTATATCAGCCAGGTAACCGTCTAAATTACAGCAAATATCTTTTTGTTGACATCAAATTGTAGTTTATATAGAGGTGATAAATTAGAATTTTTTTTTTTATGATTACTTTTCTTAATCTAAATAGAAAATTAATGAATGTTTTTTTTTCATTTTTATATTAATTTTGCCTTTTAGAATAAATATAAATTTTAACTTTTAAATTTTATTTTTAGTAATTTTATATTTTAAGATTATGAATCGGCTATTAAATTTTGTAATTTTATAAGTTTTTTTATTAATCAATTTTAAAAATTTCCAACTTCGACTTGAGACGTGTCGCTAACAGGTGAATTAACAACATTGAAATATTCATTTTTATATAATAAAATTTCTTTATTCTAAACTAATATATATCTATATATATTTATTATACAGTTTTATATAATAAGATTTTCTTATTCTAAACTAAAATACAGTTTTTTTTTCTTATTCTAATCTCAAATATGATTTTTTTTAACTTTGATTTTTTTTTAATTGTTATTGACAAAATTGATTTTTATTTGATTGTTATATTTTCTTTTTATGATTGTTATCTATTGTTTAATTTTCTTATTTTAATTTAAAATATGATTTTTTTTTTTTTTTATTTATAGTTTTTGTTTAATTTCTTTAATAACATAACTACTATTTTTTTTATAAAGATTATGAATCTATTATAATTCTTTTTATTGTTAATATTATGTATTAAAATATAAATAAATTTTTATTAAATATGTGTCAAAATATAATTAGAAATTTATTATATAAATATCAAGATATAATCGATTAATTTAACATATATTACGATCATGCAAATTATTAATTTTGAAATATTTTTATTTATATAATAAGATATATATGTGTATTTTTTTCAAAGATGTTTTGAAAAGAGTTTTTTTATGAAGATAGATACTTTTCATCGATATTAAAAAAAAACAACAATAACAAAAACAAAATCCTTATAAACTCAGTGAATTTTGTTGTTATTATTTTTTTAAAAATATATAATTTTTTAAAAATACATAATTTATAAGAAAATATACAATACATTCAAAAAAATACCTAGGATATACGGTGTTACGGTATAGCGTAGGATAGTGGAGGGAGGAAGGTAGGTCGGTTACTGGATACCGTTAGGAATTGACTTCATGTGTACTCAAATTACGACACGTATTATGTATTGTCCTTTTTGTCCTTTTCATTCCCCCGTAATTCTCACTTTTGTCATATTCCCAATTTCCTCTTTCCCTTTAATATTCCCAGGGTTATTTTCGGTTTATTTTGATAATTTCGGTGTATTTGAACCCACTTATAACCTCCATCATCATATTTATATACAAACCAATAAAAGTAATACGTTTGGGAACATATAAATTAATACCTATTCCGTGTCTAATTTTTTTTTTTAAATTAGTTTTGTTTTTGCCAACAGATTTTTTTTTCTTATTTCATAAAGATAATTTTTTAGTTTTTATACATTTCTATTAATTAATGATGATAACTTGTAAATTTCAAATAAATATGAATTGAAAACAAAAAAATTATTATTATTTTAGAGTTATGAGAAAGTGTTTAGTAACAAAAAAAATTTATAAGAAATTAAACTGTTTTACGTCAAAAAAAAACTGTTTTAATATTTGGCAATTCTATATGTACTCCCAAAAATCTAACAACAATAATGCTCCCTGATGAACTCCCACACAAATAAAATGTAATATATGATGGATTATGAAAATCAATTCAGAACAAATATATTAAGATTGTAGACGGAAAAACAAACAAATAAGAGATATAAGTGGTTTTTGGTCCAGTCGTTATCTAACGTAAATAATATACATAAATTTTCAAATTTTAAATATTATATACAGCAGGTGGGAGATTTGATTAGAATTAGTAAAATATGTTAATCCGCGAAAGAACCGATCTTCCAATAATTGTTTTATGTTATTTTCAGGAGTGTCGATCAAGTTGTATTTTCTTCAATTATAAAATTTTCAAATGCTTATTTTACATTCATGTTTTATAAATTTGTTTTATAAATTCATGTTTTTTTTTTATTTCGAATTAGTTTAATAGTCGGTTTATATTTATAGTTACATTGTGTGTATATGTGTGTGTTTTGTTATTTCTCCTTATTAGTGTTTGTATATAACAACAGTTTTTTCTTTTAATTATGTTGTTTACTTATATTGAAATATTATTCTTTTTTCATGTGTTTATACGTAGTATTTGACTACTGTGTGATTCTAATTATAGTTATATATATATATATTTTTTAACACCATTTCAAATCTCTCATAAGTTACATATTTAGTTGAACGTATAATATTACATTTTTGTTCCGGAATCTATAGTTTATATTGAGGCCAATTATAACATCATCAGCCCATGTACACATTAACTAAACAAACCACTTACATTTGATTATAAATGATTTTAGTACATATTTGAGAGTTTGAAATTATCTCTTTATGTATGTATAGTTTTAAGTTGTTTTTAGTTACCCCCTCTAATAGAGATTTTTTTCTAATGTTTTGGCATTTATGCTAATAGATATTTTGGCTCAAGTATTGCTTTCTCCGTGAAAGACCGCTGACAAAAGATCTGTGATTTTTTCCTTGTTCCCCATCTCCGAAGAACATATCCTCTCTCGGTTCTAAAAATCCAACAAATCCCGCTCACATAGCCGATCCTCGATGGCCGCTGTGACTTTCAACACCTTCGGTAGCCATGGTTCCGCTTCTCACATTTGTTTCCGCTATTTTTACTCCTTCATCGATGCTCGCACCTACCTCAAGGTCTGATTTCATAATTCAAAATTTTATGTATCTTATCATTACCAGATTCGGATGTTCAAAATTTGAAATCTTGCGTGTTGTTTTGGATTTATAGGAAGGAAAAGATTGCGATATATGCGGCGTTGTGATTGCAGATAGAGCTGATGCGATCAACGAACAATTTTTCAAAAGAAACACATCGTTTGTTCTGGGTAATGAGGTAAAAATCAATCAAATTTTCACAAAATCTTAGAGTTTTAGCAATTTTGTGAAGTTAGAATAACGATCATTCTTCATGATCTTTAGTCCATTTCATCTGTGAACAATGAGGGAATAAGTAGATTAATAGGAACCTCAATGGTTTCAAAGATAATTCTTAGGACAACAGAACTTGGAGTGAATTTATTGCAAGAGTTGGTTTAACTTCTCCATCTTTCTTATTTCAAGAATATGTGAACGATTCTCAGAGTCTGTTATATTGGATTTAATGGTACTAAGTCTCTTCCATTAACAAAAATTGGGTAATAAGCATTTCAAGATGTATGACGATTATTTAGTAAATGGCTATGTTTTGGCTTTGAAAATCCTCGATATATTTATTTGTCCAAGAAACCAATTCGGGTCCAAAAAAATGTATTGATTTGTCGAGATATTAATTTATCGAGTATCAATTTATAGATGTTATACTGTTAATTATGATAATAAACTCATTTTATATGTATTTTCCGTTGAATTTTAAATTAAGTAGTTTATCTTAATATTTTATTTTCAAATATGAACTTACTATATGGTCATTTTTCACTTATTTCATTTCATTTTTTTCCAAACTTATGCATTCGCATATACTAATTTTGTTAATAGCCGGTTCACATTTTAAATAATAATTAATATTATATATTTTTCTCGTTAGTTGGTGTAATTGTGTGTTTTGGAGTTGTATAGTAATAATTATACTTATGTTAAAGTTTTAATTAGTACATATTAGAATTTTACATAAGTGATGTCCATTAATAGAGGATTATAGTAATGATGTGGATAGTTTATATTGAGAGAAAACTCTCCTATTATATAATATATTCTATTTTATATATATAATAAGATGCTTATTTTCTCTACTATCATTTATCTATGGTTTTATTTATTTGTTCTTATCTTTGTCATATTTTCCATATTCTCGACATTATTAAATTAATTGTAAAAACTTATATTTACCCCAAATTTATAGTATTTTTGTGACTCTCAAACGATATAAATTTTATTATAAAAAATTATATATTATCGGAGCAAAATTGAATAATTTTTTTTTTCATTATATGTAGTAAAATCTATTTTACATTTTTAATTTCATAATCACATTCTAACATTTTAAATAGGATAAATATTAAATTAAAGTTTTTGATTAAAAATCTAACAATATATCATTTTCAATAAAATATTTCATTATTTTTTATTCAGTTAGTATTACAATTTTTTTTATTCTTAATATTGAATTATCACTTTTCTATTTTGTTACACAAAATTTTGTATTTTTGTAATTTGTATTAAATAAAAATAATGATAAATATAATAAACATGTATTAAATTAATATTTTAAATATATTTTAATGTTAAAATTTTGTTATGTAAATGAGGTGATGAGGTGGACACTCTAAATTGAGAGAAAAGTCTCCTATTTTATAATAGATGACTAAACACAAGAGAGAAGAAAAGACCATACGCGCGTCGCTTGCGTCTTGGGCCTTTTGTAGGTGTCTATCGATACCCCTTGGTATAGATCGATACTCGATGGGCCGACTTAAAAAATCGCAGCCTCCAAGAATATTCTGAGGAATATTCTATACTGGTCTGAGAAAAACCATAGCCTCTCTCCTATATATACTGACCGATTTTCATCTTAAAAATCATCATCTGAAACACTAAAATCACATCCTAAATGTTCTAGCAGAAGTTCCTTCAATTCCCTACCGCTTAGAGTAAGTCTGTATTCGAGAGAATCGTAGTTACAATGTTCGACAGATTTGTTATCGAGTGTTGGCGATAACAAATACCTTTGGTTGTATCCTGGATCTATTATAAACCGTCGCACTACGGAAGATTCTTGGAGTTAAGGAAAGAGATTCATCTCGCCTCCTAAGATTTATTTATGCTTTATCGTTTTATGAATCTCCTGTTTTCTTACCGTTTATTTATGTAATCGTGATTAAATCAAATCCTCTTATTGTGCGAATTTTTGGTCCTACAATCTTAACTCAAAGAAGATCCGATTTTGTTTTATTAGTTCAATCGGATCTTTAATCACGAGTAAATAAACGTTTGCAAACGATTTATAAAACGATTCTTGTACTGCTGATTATACTCAAACGTTATCAAAAGGCTTTTTAGCAACTTGAAACGTGTAGTAGAAGCAATTTCTGTCTATTTTTATAAGAAGATGTTCAAACGTTATCAAAAAGTTGTTTAGCAACTTGAAACGTGTAGTAGAAGAAGTATTGCTTTAAACATCTTCTACAACCATCATTAATTGCGATTAATGAACGGTGTAATCAACGAACGCACCATGTGGTTCTTGATAGGTTCGATTGCGATCGAAACCTTGTGAGTATCGATAGATACCCTGTGGCATCGATCGATACTATGCAAAAATTTGTATCGGTCGACACTGAGGTGCATAGATCGATACTGTGCATCGACCAAGTTAGGTCTATGTCGATCAATACTGTGTAAAATTCACATGTATCGATCGACACAGTGGTGCATCGATCGATCCCGTGAAAGATTCACTTGCATCGATCGAAACCTAGGGTGCATCGATCGACACTGAGTGCATCGATCGACACCAGTTGAGCATCGATCGACACCGTGGTGCATCGATCGACACCGTGGTGCATCGATCGATTCTATGCAAAATTCTTTTGCATCGATCGACATTGTGCAAACTTACTTTGCATCGACCAGTTTGGATTTGTATCGATCGACACTGGTAGAGCATCGATCGACACTGGTAGGGCATCGATCGACACTGTGTGTGCATCGATCGACACCTACAGTCGCATCGATCGAGTCTGTGCAAAATTCTTTTGCATCGATCGATATTGTGTGTGCATCGATCGATACTATATGTGTGTATCGATCGACACTGTGTGTGCATCGATCGACACCATATGTGTGTATCGATCGACACTGTGTGTGTATCGATCGACACCAATGCTATTTGGTTCAATATTAGCATTAGAATTGCGATTCTTAACTATATATCGGTACAAATGTGAAGCTTGTGTACAAGCAAGTGGTTACCTTGGAACGTTTTTTAAAACGCTTCCCGGTTTAGGGTTTGCGAACGCCTAACATCAAACACATTGGAGAACGGTTTGAAGAACACTCTGCGGAGGTTACTGTTAAAACGCTTTATCGCGTCTCTCATAAACGTCTTCAAAAGGTTTAAACTGTGTCTAAAACGCTAATCAAACGCGTTTCGAGAAACCGTTTGACGAACGCTCTAAGGAGGTTCGAACTTGAACGCGCGTTTGCGGTTCAAACTTTAGAACGCGCACATGCGGTTCTAGTCGTTTCAATAAGCGGATTCTAAAAGAATATATATCATCTATAAAAGGGTGATTATTGATTAGTCAAAGTCATAGATTATAATCATCTCATTATTCTTATGAGTTTGCAGACGTTTATAAACGGTTCGACAAGTGACAACTTTGCGGTACTAATCCTATGTCGTTTAGCGTTTACGAACGTCTCATAGCGCTTCTCGTAAAACCGGCTAAAACATTTATCAAACGCGTTTCCATAAACGATTCTGCGAACGCTCTAAGGAGGTTCTGATTAGAACGCGCGATAGCGATTTGAAAACGATTTCATAATCCGTTATATTCGGTATTAAACTGCGGTTTAAAATCAAAAAGAAAGAGTTTCAGATTCTCATCGAATACTCTTAATGTTTAATTATTTAATAATTAAATTGATGCAACTTTGAAATCGTTAAACCGTCTTTGGTTTAAAGACGTGTTAAGTTGCAGTGTATTGCACATAGCTCAATATGATGTTTCCAAAAATTTGCTATTTTGGAATAATTAATTGTTAATGTACAATTAGGTATTAGAGGCTGGTCTAATCGAAAAATTAAATCATTAGGCTAAGTTAGCAGGCCTCTTGCGATTCTTTTCAAGAATACTAATACAATTCGATATTGTATTAAGTTTATTAAATTGCAAAATTTCTGAATTAATTCTAGAAATCGAATTTAATTTTACCCTTTAACTTGAGAGTTGGGTATTGGTTAGTATACTACAAAATCAAATTTAAATATGACTAACACCACCGATGTGATCATTGTTAGATTCGGTGGTGTAAAAGACAATGGAATGGCTCAAGCCAATGTAGTCGAGATAGACATGTGTAATGTCATCCTCGGAGTCAATATGGTTGAGCATAACCCACATGAGTGGTGGTATTATACCAATGTAACAGTTCATATATGGGTTGAGATGGAAATGTTTCCCTCCTACCATAAATAATGACAAGAATTTAATCATGGTGCTGAAGTTGACTTCTCAAAGAAGTTCACTCTCACTAATGTAAAACATGTGCTAGAGATGTATAAAAATCTCATTTAGGGTACAATGCTATTTAGGCACGAATTCATCGTCAATGTCAAGGCTGATTAACATGTATTGACAAAGAATGGTGTCTATATTAAGGACGGACTAGTCCAAATTAACGTTGAGACAGTCGGACTTAAAATTGATGTAACCAATGTTGTTGACATTAATGAGAAAGAACCATTTGCTTATGGTACAGAATCTCTTAGTATTTGATCTGAATGTTTCGGTCACATTATATTCGAATCTATGCGTAGATTGAATGAGATCGTGAAATACAAAATAAGCAAAGATAAGTGTAAGGTTTGCGTTCAAACCAAACTCACTAAAACACGTTCATAGAGCGAACCTCTTGGTTTGATTCATACAAAAGATGGTGATAAATATTTCGTGACTTTCATTGATGACTGTACGAAATATAGTTATGTCTAGTTGCTAAGAAGCAAATACGAGACATTGGAAAACTCAAGGAGTATAAACTCGAGGTTGAAAACCAACTCGAGAGAACTATCAACATAGTTTGAAGTGATAGAGGAGATGAACAAAGTATTATCCATCAAACGATTGATCCCTATTCACTGGAATCTAATGGAGTTTCAGAATGAAATACCGAATTCTCTGATGAACTCATTATTGCAGGAATCTGGGTTAGTCCAGAAATGTGGGGGAAAGCATTGCTTACCGCAAGTTATACCCTGAACTAAATACCGCACAAAGTCACTGGAAATGCTTCATGTGAACTTTGGAAAGGTAATGTGTTTTTATACAAATACATGAAAGTGTGGGGGTGCCTAGCAACCACCTAAGAAGGTGACAATCGGACCCAAAAAAAAATGGTGGATTGTATCTTCATTGAATATGCACACAATGTAGTGCTGATAGCCTTCTGGTGTATAAAGTAGATATACCAGACATCCAAGTAATCACGGTAACCAAGGAATGTGTCTTCTTTTGAACATGGGTTTCCGTGTAAAGGATAAGCTCTAGTACCTCACGAATTGAGGCGAGCAATTTTGGTACTTCTGTAAAGAAGCAGAAGAGGCTAAAGTTGAAATTAGTCGTAGCCAAAGAGATTATACAGAGAAATCCTTTGTTTTTTTTATTTCATGACAGTTTTCTTTTAGAGAATAACTTCGATTCGTATGCTGATTGGAATCACAGCGGTACAAGATCTTGTAATCCATCAAATGGATGTGAAATCTGCCTTTCTAAACAACCATTTAGAAGAGGAGATTTACTTGAAATAACCCGAGGGTTATGTCACTCCTGAACAAGGAAAGAAGATAAGTAGACTTGCAAAGTCTTTATACAAGCTTAAGCTAGCTCCTAAGAAATAGCTTGGAAAGTTTGACAATACAGTAATGTCAAATAGCTTCCAAATCACTTAAGGTGATATACATCAAAAGTACTCCACATGCATACGTTTTTTTGTGTTTGTATGATAACACGGAAGCAAGAAGGACATAATCCAACACATTAAGAATGTGCTTAGTGGGAAGTTTGATAGACATAAGGTTAGCGGATAATCTTGTCTCAAGATCCTAGAATGGTTTCAGAACTACTCAAACAAGATTGCAAAACCTCCAATTGTGGTAAAGTTGTATCACAAGTGGTGTGTGCAAGAATTATCGGAAGTCTAACGTACCTGACAAATTGTACTAGATCCGATTTAGCGCATTCAGTAAATAAGTCGCTACACGAGTAATCCAGGTCATACTCTGTGGAAAGCCATAACTAGAATTTTGAATTATCCAGCGATATATGTTGTCTCGGCTTACATCAAAGTCTGGGAGGTTCAAGACATTATGTTCACCTCTTGGCCAAGTAAACCTGACATATATTATAAGTGGATAGTACTTTTTCTTGGTGGTGCAGCAGTATCCTGGAAATCTTCCAAACAAACACTCTTGATGGAATATCAACCATGGAGTCAGAGTTTATAGCTTTTGATAAAGCTGCAGAGGAAGCAAAATGGCTTCGAAACTTTTTGGAAGATATCCCGACGTGGATAAAAAACCAGTGCTATAAAAATGTGTACACTGTGATAGTCAGTGAGATATCTCTCGGGCACTGAGTAAGTTATAAAATGGCAAATCTCGAGAATGAAATAAGACCATTAGATAACTGATCTCAAAACGGCTGATAACTTAGCGGATCCGTTTCCCAAAAGTTAGCCTCGAGATCAAGTTTGTTAAATCATCAATAGGAATGGGTTTAGAGCCTATGGTTAAAGATGACGCATGGATGGATACCCAACCTATATGACTGGAGATCCCAAGAAATAGGTTCAACGGAAAAACTAAATCAGGCTGATTTTGTGATGAACACTGTGTAAATACCCAGTTCCTAGGATGATAAAACAGTGTTATATGTGAATAATGAGGTTAAGCATTGGCATTTAATGATTCCTTAGCTTCTGAAGTACATAGGATATTTCCTAAAGAAGGCTAATGGCAGATCACCTAGTGAAGTGTGAAATGATGGCCGTTTCTAGGAGAATGAAAGAAAATGCTATATTTTCCAAGTTCACTCACGAAAAACCAGGAATGTTCAAGGCCAAAATGAACACAATAGAGAACAAAGTTCTACGAGAAAATTTCGCTGTACGATATATGTTGTCTCAGTTTACATCAAAATCCGGGTGGTTCAAGACATCATGTTCACCTCTTGGCCGAGTAAACCCGACATATATTAAATTTGTTTGGTTCAAAGCTGAAAACGCTACCTCTCAGATGCAGTTACATTTTTGTATACTCTCGAAAGTCTGTCTACGTCTAGATGAGTCTAGTCAAGTATGTCTAGTGAAGTCTAGTCTGTTCAATTTTCATATGTTTAGAGTCATTTCTATTCATGTGGGGGATTGTTGGAACTAATTTTTTTATCAAAGCTTGAGGGCTTGATAAAATTGTGTTAGTGTGAAAAGAAATGAGTTAAGCCCATTCAAATGAAATGTTTTCATTGGCTATAACTATTTGTGGGAAGAACAAAAGTCCCACAGTGCTAGTTGAGAAATGTTTTCTCTTGCATATATTTGGAATAGTTGTGTCATTGATTTAAATGACTACCAACAAAAGAGAAAAAAAGACCACATGCGTGTCGCTTGCGTCTTGTGCCTTTTGGGCTCGTGGACTTTTGTAGGTGTCGATTGATACCCCAGGTATCGATCGATACTCGATGGGCCGACTTAAAAAATCGCAGCCTCAGAATATTCTATAATGGTCTGGGAAAAACTCTAGCCTCTCTCCTATATATACTGGCCGATTTTCACCTTAAAAATCATCCTCTGAAACACTAAAAATACATCCTAAAAGTTCTAGCAGAAGTTCCTTCAATTCCCTACCGCTTAGAGTAAGTCTGTATTCGAGAATATCGTAATTACAATGTTCGACAGATCGGTTATCGAGTGTTGGCGATAACAGAAACCTTTGGTTGTATTCTGTGACTCATGGATCTATAATAAACCGTCGCACTACAGAAGATTTTTTGAGTTAAGGAAAGAGATTCATCTCGGCTCCTTAGATTTATTTATGCTTTATCGTTTTATGAATCTCCTGTTTCCTTACCGTTTATTTATGTAATTGTGATTAAATCAAATCCTCTTATTGTACGAATTTTTGGTCCTACAGTAAACATATATGATTCCATCGCTCATGTATTAAACTACAAAATGAAGAGTGTTTACAAAAACATAACTACAGACTGAAAAGTAGATTTTCATTTACTTACCAAAGACAAAAACAAGAAGAGAAACCAATAACAAAAGTTGAAAGGAAACGTTCTTTATTCTCCAAAGAAAAATATTATAACTTTGCTTTTTAGTGATGAAGTTAAACTATTCGTCATTGCTCTTTATAGTGCAATGGTACATTATGGTTTGACCAGAAAATATTGAAAGAGTTAATATTAGATTTGACCATGAAATAAATTCAATATTAAAAGCATGATTGAAATATGGAAATGTATTGAAATTTTGACAAAGTTTTTTCAAAAAATTATAAGTTAATCCATACCTCTTTGGTCCTTTTTTGGCAACGTATATCACTTTGGTTTTTTAATACATATATTTTCAACCTTTTAATATCAAAGCATATCAACCTTTTGATATAGATCTAAAAATTGTTGTTCTTATATTTTTTTTGATTAAATGTTAAATTTATTGATTTTTCTAAAAATATTTATAGTGTAGTTCGTAACAAAATTGAAATGAGCAAAAACAGATCCAAAAACAGAGCAAAGATGCAAAACAAAGTCTTAGTGGCTTTTAAATGTTTTAACGAAGGGATACCGCAAACCAACGCTGAAGCAGATTTTGAAGTCGAGGGATAGTAGTGTAATCAAAAGAAGTGATTATGTTCCTTATCACCTTGTCAATGAGTCGGATCATTTGATTCACAATGTTGTAGCCTTTGTGATGGATACGAGAATTTCGTTATCTCCAAATCGAGTATATCGTGATTTGAAAGAATAGTCGTAAGGAAAGTGGAGCTGATGAGGCAGTCAACATAGTGAATTCTGATAAGGTTAAAATCTGGTGGGATTTGGAGAATGTAGAAGTTCCATATGATTTTCTTGCAGAGAAAGTGTATGAGAGTATTCTACACAAGCTGAGAACAGACGGTTTCACTGGGCCAACTGACATTAGTGTTGTAGTTTCCTATGCGGATTCTCGTGTTCCAGAGAACTTGGACCAGAAAATCAAAGTGTTTAGAGCCATGAATTTTAATAGTAAGTAGCAATATTCTCTGTTAAAATAGCATCTTTGGTCTCTGTTAAACTATCAAATATCTTCTCTTGTCTCTGTTTTTGTTTTAGGACCAACACATTCTGCCAATGACCAAACTTCTGATGCGCTAATCAAAAATTTAATCAAAAACTTGATTCCCAGCAATAAACTCCCTCAAAATGTTTTGTTGATCATCTCGGATAAAGGTTATGAGGATTGTATGGAGGCTTTGTCAAGTGCAGGGCACAATGTTATGCTCTTTTACCTCAGACATCCAAACGAAGACAAATCGGCTAATATTTTTACAACTGCCAAGTACATCTGCGAATGGAGATCCTCTGTTCTGAATCTTCCACCTGGAGTTTCTGCTAAGGATAGGAAGCTTGAGAGGCACAAGATTTGGAAGAAGACTGTTGACATAAGGAAAAAGAAGAGGAGCGATGATGCAAGGAAGAAGAGGAAGAAGATGAAGGAGGTAGCAAGGAAGAAGAGGACCTTAATATTGTGCCGTCTTAATAATATTGACGATTTTAGGCAAAATATGAAATATGGACATTTTATTTATATCATAAAATATAACAAAAATTTAAACATTAATGATTATGCACGGATCATATTCATATACGTTTTTAGTATCACTATTCATTCGTGCAAGTTTTGAGCATGACGTTTTAGACATATTTTTATTTCAAGATCAATTTCAAGCATGTGATTTACATTTTTACATTTTCTTACCCAAGTTAGAAACTCCAAAGCTCTGATGATTAAAAACTCTTTACGCAAACAAAAAAATCTCAATGACAAACACTTTCTCGTCATGAATATTAACTACAAGTTCATACTACAAACAAAATATTGATACATGCTTTGGACTTTTACATTAGACGATAGTTTTTTCTCATGTTTGATAGATTCATTATGGATAAGCAACTCATGAGGCATTGGGGACCATCTGGAGAAGAATTTGTGTGCCTTTTCTATTCTGCAAAACTGCAATTAAAGAATCAATCAACATATTTAAGATTAGAAGAGAAAGATTGATTATACGTTATTTTGTTCAAAGTCAATTACACATATATAAGATAATATTGTATTTTGCACATAACTCATTTTGACAAAATCTCAATATTTCTTTTGTAATTTTTTTCTTCCATAAAAACTCATACGTTTGATCAAAACTACCGACTCCATAGTGAAATTAGCGACGAATTGGAAATATTTGGTTATGCAAAACATTTTGCATTTGTAAAAATTTCAAATGCCCAAGTTTTCTAATTTTAGAACGATCTATTTAGGATGAGAGAAAAATATTTGAGCAACAACAAAATGAAGCTACCAGATAAGAGAAGTAAAAAGTAACAAAATATATATTAAATTGGAAGCCTCTTCGAAAGTATGTGTTATGTCTTTTTCTAAAATTTACAAGATGAAGTTTATATAGTCAGGAGCGGTAGTCGGGACTCTAGGAGGCAATATAGTTTTAGAGAGAAAAAAATATGTAAAGTGCATACGTTACTGGAGCTAATAGAGTGTAGATAAAAAATTAATACGAATGAAAAACAAATAGTTTTTGTGAACAGAAAAATATTAGCTTGTCAAAATATTGTGTGGAAAGTAATGACATTGTAAAAAGGAAGTTGATGTGTATTAATGTTTTGTTTTTACCGATTTTTCATATTTAATATTTTTGATGATATGTTATTTTTAAGAACATAAAAATCTAATAAATCGTAAATATGATATTTTAGAATGCAAAATACGTTTAGATTATGAGCCATTTTTGTTAATAACATAGATATAGATATGAACCTTACTTATTTATATAAATAATAATAGATCAAGGTTTTGATGTAAAAAAAAAACATAATATATATATATCATTGGCTTTATTGATAAAATTAAAAAAAAAAATATTGGGCATTGACCTAGGGCGACCGCCACAGTCGCCATAGGTAAAAGCCGGAACTGCTGTTGTGTTGTGTGTGTATGTGTCTGTTTGTAACTCAGAGGAAAAAGGTCAACTATTGGTCAACGCTGAAGGCAAGTTTTAAAAAAACAATTTTGTAACTTTTTTTGTTTTTTGTCGACAAAGCTTTTATTATAAGCCTAACAGGCCAAACAAGTACAAGAAACAACAGAAATGATAAGGTGCTAATTTCGTTGGGTCTAATACTAGCTCCGCCAGTCGTTGAGTGTCTAAAATGTTGTTCCTTTCCGTGAACCTTCCTGCCGATCAATCCTTCCGAAAAGAAATCATTTTTAGTTCCGATAAAGCTCTGTCGCCGTCAAGATCAAATTTGAGTGCTAAAGTGTTTCAGAGAACCAGTTCTGCACCTGTCCTAAATTAAACCAGTCATGAAGGAAGCCTTCATTCAGCTACTGAGGGAACGGTTTGGAAGCGGTGAAACCACTTCCCTGGTGAAACCCATTCCGCCGAGTCCGAGTCAGGCTGAAATCAGTGTAGCGCCGCCGCCAGATCGAAGGAAAGGAGATGGGCTTTTACCCTTGCCTGCTCTCACCATTTCCTATCGGTCTCCGGAGGATCTACAGCTCTCGTCGCAGGTGGATCAGAAGGTGAGATCACCATTGCAGAAGTCAGAATCTCCTGGTAAGAAGCTCGATCTGCCGGTTTATGATCGGCAAAACCCCGATGACTGGATTTTTAGGGTTGAGAAATGCTTTACTGTGAATCAGACGCCTGAGGAAGATAAGTTGGAACTTGCTCTTGCTTGTATGACTGGTTGTGCTGTGACATGGCTGAGGATTACGCAGGATCGAGAGGATCTGCGTGATTGGAGAGATTTTAAAGATAAACTGAAAAAACGGTTTAGACCGACACGAGGAGGAACTATCATAGGTCAACTGATGAGGATAAGACAGGTTGGGTCAGTAGCAGATTATCGAGAGCAGTTCAAAGAACTCTCGGCTGAAGTACCTCATGTGACAAATAACGTCTTGGAAGATGTTGCAAATAAACCCAGAACCCAAGTTTTGATCAAGACACCTCGAGACAGATTGCAAAAGAACTTATCTCTCTCTCTCCACTCAATCGCAAAAACCAGAAAAGAAAGATACAGAAATTAGAAACACACGAGATTTTGTTCCCCTGGGTTCGCCTCCGATGTGGATGACTACGTCCCAGGGGCTGGAATCGATCCAGCAATTTCACTATCAATGAAGGAATCAAGCTCTCACAACCAGAGAAGCTCAACGAAGAAGATGACTTGTTTTGTTACTGTTACCGTTAAAAGAATCTAATCTAATCTCCTTATATCACTTAAGAGATTAAACCGAAACTAACCAACCCAGCTAAACCATATATCTTCAACATAAACAGGATCTTCACTTGACAAGAGCTGAAGCATAATTAACAATCTCCACCTTGCTTTAGCTCCAACACAACCATCTCTTCGTATCCTCAACTTCATGATCTCATGTGAAATTCTTATGTGATCTACACCTCCAGCATTAGAGCCTTAGGCTCTCCTCAATCTCTTGAGACTTTGAGTAAGTCCAATGCAGCATTAAACTTACTCACAGGTACAACTTTTGTTAATACGTCAGTCGGATTGCAACTCGTATGAATCTTCAACACTTCGACATCTCCTTCAGCTATAATGTCTCGGATAAAATTGTACTTCACTGCCATGTGCTTCGTGCGTTCATGATACACATTGTTCTTGGATAGGCAGATCGCACTTTGTGAATCACACCAAATGCACACACAATCCTGAGTGAAACCAAAATCTTTCATCAACCCTTTCAACCAAATAGCTTCCTTAATTGCTTCTGAGAGAGCAATATACTCAGCTTCTGTCGTAGACAGAGCCACCACCGGTTGCAAAATGGATTTCCAACTAACCAGGTTTCTTGCAACTGTGAAAACATAGCCTGATATTGACCTCCTTCTGTCTAAGTCTGCAGCATAATCAGAGTCGCAATAGCCTTGTATCTTCATCTCCTTTTCTTTCGTATATGTCAGTTTGACATTTAGAGATCCTTTGATGTACCTCAGAAGCCACTTCACAGCTTCCCAATGTATATGGACTGGCCTACTCATAAACCGGTTTACCAAACCAATACCGTATGCAATGTCAGGTCTTGTTCCCACCATTGCATACATAATACTCCCAACAGCAAATGAATACGGTGTTACCTCTGTATTCGCTTCTTCTCCTACATCTCTGACTGCTGCTAACTTGAAATGAGCACCTATAGGAGTCTGTGACATCTTTGAACCTTCCATTCTGAAAGTCTTAATCACCTTCTTGAGGTATTCAGTCTGAGACAGACGCAAAATCCCTTGAGACATGTCTCCTTCAATATCCATGCCTAATATTCTTCTTGCAGCTCCTAAATCCTTCATTTCAAACGTAGAACTCAACTCATCCTTAAGCTTCCTAATCTCAGCCATATCCTTTGCAGCTAGTAGCATATCATCAACATATAATAACAAATACAGATACTCATTTGATGAAACCTGCTTTGTATAGACGCAATGATCATGTTCACTTCTGTTGAACCCATTTGACATCATGAACTGGTCAAACCTCTTGTTCTATTGTCTTGGACTTTGCTTCAAGCCATACAAACTTCTTAAGCAAACAAACCTTCTTCTCAGGATCTCCAACTTCGAAACCCTCAGGTTGTGACATGTAGAGCTCTTCTTCTAAACTTCCATGAAGGAAAGCTGTTTTAACATCCATTTGTTCCAGCTCTAAATCCAGGTTTATAACTACAACAGATAGTAACATTCTTATTGAAACATGTTTCACTACCGCTGAGAAAACTTCCTGATACTTAATTCATTCTCTTTGCGTGAAACCCCTAGCTACTAACCTAGCTTTATATCTAGGAGGCTCAGAATCAGACATACCTGGTTTAAGCTTGAAAATCCACTTACAGCTTATGATTTTTCGATTCTCAGGCTTATCCACCACATCCCATGTATGATTCTTGGTTAAAGAGTTCATTTCTTCTCCTATACCACCATTCCATTTATCCCATTGCTTGCTCTTCCTAGCCTCTGCATAACTGTTGGGTTCATCAACACTGCTCAATAACTCTGATGCCGCCAAAGCAAATGCAAAAACATTTTCTTCATCATCATATCTTGCTGGTGGAGGAACATTTTGTCTCCTAACTCGATCTCTGGCCAATTGATAATTTGCCAGACTTACAACATCAGAATGAACCTCTTCTTGTGCTTGAACCTCTTCTTTATTCTATGTCTCTTCCACAAACTCTGGAGATACTCCACCTGGTTGTGAAATTTCTGATGAAGCTCCACCTTGAACAGAACTTTCCAGACTGAGAATTGGCTTTATTGTTGTTATCTCAGTGACGACCTTCCCAGCTCTTTTTACTTTTGAGCTCTTCCCCACTGTTAAACCAGAGTCTTCCTTAAGCAAATCTTTGTAGAGCTGATCTTCACAAAACTTCACATTTCTGCTTATGACCAACTTCTTTTCATCAAGCAACCAAATCTTGTAACCTTTAGTGCCAGCAGGATAACCTACAAACACACCTTTGAGAGCCCTTGGTTTCAGCTTCCCCTGATCTGTGTGTACGTAGGCTATAGAACTGAACCTCCTCAAATGTTTGTAACCAGGTTCTTTGTTTAACCAAACCTCCTCTGGAATTTTGTAACCAATAGCTGACGACGGTGAACGATTAATGATATATACTGAAACATATGCAGCTTCAGCCCAGAACTTCTCTTCTAGCCCTGACTCACTAAGAAGAAATCTGACCTTTTCCATAATCGATCTGTTCATCCTCTCTGCAACTCCGTTTTGTTGTGGAGTGTAAGTGCATGTTCTGTGTCTAGCTATTCCATTTGACTTGCAAAACTGATCAAACATGTTATTATAAAATTCAAGACCATTATCGGTTCTGAGACACTTTACCTTCTTGTTGATATGATTTTCGACCAAAATCTTCCATTCACAAAACTTTGCAAACGTTTCATCCTTGGTCTTCAGGAAATAGATCCATACTTTCCTTGTATGATCATCAATGATGGAAAGAAAATACTGATTCTTTGACAGAGATGGCTGGACATTTGATGAACCGTAAAGGTCAGCATGAACATAATCTAGAGGATGTTCTGTTTCATGCTTCCCAATAGCAAAATTAACTCTTTTTGACTTCCCCATAATGCAGTGTTCGCAGAAATTTCCTTAACGATATCCTTCTGCTTTATGATCCCCTTCTGAGCTAAGAGCTTCAAGTTTTGACAACCCATATGACCAAGACGACTGTGCCACAGTGAGACCTGAGACTTTGGTTCACCACCTTGACAAACTTCAGGCAAGACAATCTCCCCATCAAGTATGTACAAGCCATTCTTCAACTGTCCTCGCAGAGCCACCTTATTGTTCTTGTAGAATGTCAGTTTTCCCTGACCACAAGTATGAGTGTAGCCCAAAGCATCCAAAGTTCCAGTAGAAATCAGATTTCTCCTCAGATTTGGGACGTATCTTACATTGTGCATTATAGTCACAGAACCTCCATGAGTGTTAACTCTAATAGATCCTGTCCCGAGAGTTTCTACAGTGTGATAATCCCCAAGCAGAATCTGACTAGACCCTTTCTCCTGAAAATCCACAAACCAGTCTCTCCTAGACGTCATATGATAAGTGCATCCCGAGTCAATTACCCAATTATTACTTGAATAATCACCTGAGATGTTTAAAGCATCAATCACTTTAAAATCTTTTATAAGTACAACAACCTCTCTGTCACTATCATTTTCCATTTTATTTTTTCTTGAGTAACAGTCCTTTTTCATGTGACCTTCTTTCTTGCAGTACCAGCAAACCACCTTACTCTTAGTCTTTGACTTGCTCCTGTTCTTTCCCGCGAATCATTAGAGTTCATCGTGACCTGTCTTCCACGCTCATTTGTGTAAAGAGCTGTTGCAGCTTTCTCCATCTTGTTGCTCTCAGATAGTTCTCTTTCCCTTGATCTTGCCGCAGAGAAAAATTCCTCTAGAGTAAAAGATTCTCTTCCATACTTTAGAGTATGTTTGAGCTGATCATAATTTACCGGCAGAGAACTCAAGAACACAATCGCTTGTATCTCATCTGACACAGCCACACTGAGACTGCTAATCTCAGCCACAATCTTGAGAAAATCATCCACATTCACATCAACTGACTTAGACGCATTTGACTTGAAAGCATAGAATTGCAATTGCACAAAGATACGATTGGGCAACTTCTTAGACATGTACAATCTTTCAAGAGTAGACCACATAGCAGATGCAGTTTCACAGTGCTTTATTTTTCTAAGAACGTGATCTCCTATGTTCAATATTATCAAATTCTTGGCCTTTTCATCCTTTTCTAACTTCGCAGGATCAGGAACAAACCTTGTTTGCTTTTCTTTCGAGGAATCATCGCCTTCACTAGGCTCCTTGGTTTCATCTTTCGTTATCAGCACCTCCATCTCTAACTTCTCATCCGTCAAGATACTCTTGAGTCCATGAACGCCGAAGTGAGCCATCATACGGATCTTCTATAACGAGAAATATCTGGTACCGTCGAACCGCTCCACCTCAGCCTTCGAGATCGCCATCAGAATCTAGAACCGAGGCTCTGATACCACTTGTTGCAAATAAACCCAGAATCCATGCTTTGATCAAGACACCTTGAGACAGATTGCAAAAGAACTTATCTCTCTCTCTCCACTCAACCGCAAAAACAAGAAAAGAAAGATATAGAAATTAGAAACACACGAGATTTTGTTCACCCTGGGTTCGCCTCCGATGTGGATGACTACGTTCCAGGGGCTGGAATCGATCCAGCAATTTCACTATCAATGAAGGAATCAAGCTCTCACAACCAGAGAAGCTCAACAAAGAAGATGACTTGTTTTGTTACTGTTACTGTTAAAAGAATCTAATCTAATCTCCTTATATCACTTAAGAGATTAAACCGAAACTAACCAACCCAGCTAAACCAAATGTCTTCAACATAAACCGGGTCTTCACGTTGACAAGAGCTGAAGCATAATTAACAGAAGAGATGTTTCTTCATGGTATGAGAAAGAGTTTGCGTGAGCATGTGGTAATATACATACCCATTGGAATGTATAATATTGTTGATACTGCTAAAATGATTGAGGAGCAAGAAGTTGAGAAGAAAAATTCCAGTGCTATTCAGAGAACCAGTTCTGCACCTGTCCTAAATCAAACCAGTCATGGACTGAATCGCAGCCCTGGGAGAGGTCATGAGACAGTCCCGGCCAGGAAGTCTTTTGAGGTCAGCAGGGACAAGAAGGGGTTCAGTAATTAGCATGACAGTAGAAGGAAAATACTAAATCTATGCCGACACTGTGGAGAAAGGTACTTTGCTGGTCACAGATGCAAATCACAACAAAGGTTTAAATGTCTGGAATATGAGGGCTAGGAAGATACATGCAGGATCAAGGAAGTAGCTGAGGAAGATGTTGAATCATACGAAAATGAGAGGCAATAGGAGGGACATGAGTTGGTGAAGCTGTCTCTACAGTCGATGGTAGGTCTAACAGCGAAGAGATCCATGAGAATGAAGGGAAAAATATTTGATAAGGAGATCATACTGCTGATAGATTCGGGAGCAACTTGTAACTTCATTTCAGGGAAGATGGTGAAGGAAATGGGGTTAGTGGTTATTAGAGTATATAAGCTGGTTTAGCTGATTGAGCTGGTTTAGTATTGGTTTAATGTATTTGGTTAAGTCTCTTTTAGCTTAATATTGTTTATATAGAAACTATTGTACTTCCATTTTCGGTTAATGGGAAATATACTTCACTCTTAATATGGTATCAGAGCTCTAACAACCTCCGTGAGAGTTTTCTTCCGCCATTGTTTCTCATTTGGATTTCTTCAACTTTCTTCATGAAATCGAGCTGGATTCTTCAGCAATGAGTGTATCGATTGCTCAGCTGGTTTCCGATTTCATCATTTGGTTGATTTTCGCAATGATTGATCTTCTTTCGCTTTTCTCTTTCATCTTCTTGTTTCTGCTTTTCTTCCCTTTTTGATCTAGATTCAACGCCGCTTCTCGTTTATTCACTTCATCTCGGCTTGATTTCTCATCGGCGAGTCCAATTTCTTCATTGGAAATGACTTCGTCTCATCTCAATCATGCGACTAGTAATGCGATTCCTGTTTCGTCGCATCCTCTCGATCAATACGAGAATCCTTACTTCCTCCATGCGTCGGATCATGCTGGTTTGGTTCTTGTCTCAGATCGCCTCTCCTCTGGCTCGGAATTTCATTCTTGGCGTCGTTCTGTAAGAATGGCACTCAATGTCAGGAACAAAATTGCTTTCATCGATGGTACTATCCCTAAACCTCCTTTAGAACATAGAGATGCTGGTTCTTGGTCTAGGTGTAACGATATGGTAGCTACCTGGTTAATAAATTTCGTATCCAAGAAAACTGGTCAGAGTCTGCTTTTCATGCCTACGGCTGAAGCAATTTGGTTGAATATGATGTCTAGATTTAAGCAAGACGATGCTCCTAGAGTCTATGAAATAGAACAGCGTCTGAGTTCAATAGTGCAAGGTCCAATGGATGTTAACACTTACTATACTGAACTGTTAACTCTTTGGGAGGAGTAAAAAAATTATGTGGAATTGCCAGTTTGCACATGTGGAAAGTGTGAATGCAATGCTGCTAATCTTTGGGAAAAACTTCAGCAACGAAGTTGTGTGACTAAATTCCTAATGGGATTGAATGAAGTCTTTGAACCAACCAGAAGACATATCTTGATGTTGAAACCCATTCCCTCGATTGAGGATTTCTTCAACCTAGTCACACAAGATGAAAGGCAAAAGTGTATCAAGCCTTCTCCAAAGTTAGATCATGTTGCATTTCAGACCTCTATAGATTCTGTTGCTGGTGGCTATAATGGACCCTCTGAGAATACTGCTTATGCAGCTTCATATAGACCTCAGCAACAAAGACCTTATTGTACTCATTGTGGTAGGAATGGACACACTATTCAGAAATGCTACAAGCTCAATGGCTACCCTCCTGGTCATAAGGCGTCTCAAAAAACTGCTACTCAACAGTCTTTTCAGCCTAATCAGCATTCTTTTCAGCCTCGTGGTCAATATCAGGATGGTCCTCGTCGTACTTTTCCTCCACAATCTCAGTTTTCTAAGTCTGGTGCAATGGAAAATGCAGTCACTGGATCATCACCAACTGCAAATAGCCTTGATCTTACTCAGTTTAGTAATGATCAGGTTCAACCTCTGATTAATCAGCTCACTGCTCATGCAAGGATTCCAGAGCAGGCTACTTCTTTTTCTACAGCTTCCATCACTGAAAATGGAGTCATGGCTGCCACTTCTACATCTGGTACTGTCTCAATAGTATATCCTTTTTCTAGTATTCGCTTTGAAAATCACTCATTCACGTTTCAACATCACTGTCTTTCTTCTCTTTATTCTGTTCTTCCTAATGATGTTTGGATAATTGACAGTGGGGCCACTAGCCATGTCTGTCCAGACTTGTCGATGTTTAGTGAAACATTTCCTGTAACAGGAGTCACAGTCTCACTTCCAAATGGTACTAGTGTTCCTATTACACGCACTGGAACTGTGCATATTTCTGCATATCTCGTGCTACATGACGTCCTTTACGTTTCTACTTTCAAATTTAATCTACTCTGTGTTAGCTCTTTGTTGAAATATAATCATTGTTCAGCTCATTTTTATCATGATTCTTGTTATCTTCAGGACAATACTCAGGACTTGACGATTGGTAGAGGCATTCTAGAGACTGCTGTCTCTCCTTCCTCTACCAACTTCTGTGGATCCTTGATAGAAGATGGACATCTCTGGCACCAGCGCCTTGGACATCCATCTCCTCTCAAGTTACAACATATTTCAGGTTCCTTGCCTATGTCTAAAACTAATTCTACACATTGTAATGTCTGTCCTTTAGCTAAGCAAAAGAGATTACCATTTGTTTCTCATCATCGTCCGTCTGAATCTCCTTTTGAGCTAGTTCATTTAGATGTTTGGGGTCCTTTTCAGTAGAGTCTGTTGAAGGATATAGATATTTTCTTACCATTGTTGATGATTGTACAAGAGTTACATGGCTTTACATGTTGAGGAATAAAAGTGATGTTGCTTCTGTCTTTCCAGCTTTTATTCAACTTGTCAAAACTCAATATCAATATATCATTAAGACCATTCGTAGTGACAATGCACTAGAACTTACATTTACTCAACTTATCAAAGAACATGGAATCATTCATCATTTTTCTTGTGCATATACACCACAACAAAACTCTGTTGTTGAACGCAAACATCAGCATCTCCTGAATGTGGCTAGGGATTTATTGTTTCAATCTAATGTCCCTTTAGTCTATTGGTCTGATTGTGTTGTTACTGCAGTTTTCTTGATTAATAGAACTCCTTCTTTAGTCTTAAATAAGTTGTCTCCTTATGAGAAACTATGCAAGAAAGCACATGAATATTGTTTTCTTAAAACTTTTGGTTACTTATGCTATGTTTCTACACTTGCTAAGGATAGACACAAATTCACACCTAGAGCTAGACCTTGTGTTTTTCTAGGATATCCATCCGGCTACAAAGGTTATAAAGTGTTAGATCTTGGCACAAATGTGATTTTTGTTTCACGGAATGTCATTTTTTATGAGAATATCTTTCCTTATAAAACTGATCCGTCTTTGAATATCACAGATGTGTTTTGTAGATCTATTTTGCCTTTGCCAATTCCTGTTGATATAGATAATAACCTGAACATCTCTGATTCACTTGTTGATTTGCCTCACCCTGAACTTCATCTTGCATCTCATCCTAATAATCCTGATGCATCTCATCATAACATCTCTGCACTTGTTCCTTCTACATCTGCACCACACTCTAGTGCCTCATCAATACCACTAGAGACTGTTACTCCTACTACAGGACATGTTGCACTTCCCATTGGCAGGCCTAAGAGACAAGTGAAGGCTCCAGGTTACTTATCTAACTATCATTGCAATCTTTCTCAAACTTCTTCCATTCCTATTTCTTTTTCTCCTGTTCTCTATCCTCTCTCTTCTGTTCTTACATACTCAAACATTTTTCCACACTATCAGTCCATTGTTCTATCTTTTACTACTGAGATAGAACCACAAAGTTTTAACCAAGCTATGGCTCATCCTCATTTTCCGAAGGCTATTAATGTGGAGTTGTCTGCTCTTGAGTCTAAGGGAACATGGAGCATTGAAGCTTTGCCGCCTGGTAAGCATGTTATTGGCTGCAAATGGATCTATACTATTAAGTATAATCCAGATGGATCTATTGATTGATATAAAACACGATTAGTGGCAAAGGGATACACACAACAAGAGGGTATTGATTACATCGATACTTTTTCACTAGTTGCTAAACTTGCTAGTGTTAAGCTGATTCTAGGTCTTGCTTCTTGTTTTGGATGGACTCTTACTCAGATGGATGTCACCAATGCTTTTTTGCATGGTAACTTGGATGAAGAGATATTCATGAGCCTTCCTCAAGGTTACACTCCTGCTCCGAATGTTTCTCTTCCACCTAATCCGGTATGTCGTCTACACAAATCTTTGTACGGCTTGAAGCAAGCCTCTAGACAATGGTATCATTGTTTCTCCAAAGTCGTTTTGAAGGCTGGTTTTAATCAGTCTCCTGGTGATACTACTCTCTTTGTTAAGCAAACTGAATCATCATTTATTGCCTTGTTGGTATATGTTGATGATATAATGATATCATCGAACAATGATTCAGAGTTACAACTTCTCAAAGATGCTCTCCATCAGACATTTCAGATTAAGGATATGGGATCTCCAAAATTCTTTTTAGGTCTAGAAATTGCTCGGATTGCTACTGGAATATCAGTTTGTCAACGGAAGTATGCTTTGGATATACTTGCTTCCACTTGTATGTTGGCTTGCAGGCCTGTTGCTGTGCCAATGGATCCAACAGTTCACTTGAGTAGAGACACTGGTTCCAAATTGGAGAATGCTACTCCATACCGTGAACTTATTGGCAGGCTTCTATACTTGACCATTACCAGACCTGATATTACCTTTGCTGTGAATTACTTAAGTCAGTTTTTGTCATCTCCAACAGACATACATCTTCAAGCTGCTCATCGGATCCTCCGATACTTAAAGAATAATCCAGGTCAAGGTTTGTTCTATGCTGTTGATTCTGAATTGTGCCTCAATTCCTTTGCTGATGCAGATTGGGCTACATGCCCTGACTCTCAAAGATCAATAAGTGGTTTCTGTGTTTATTTGGGGAAATCATTGATTTCTTGGAAATCAAAGAAACAACAAACTGTGAGTCGCAGCAGCACAGAAGCAGAATATAGAAGCATGGCTCTTGCAACTTGTGAACTCTTGTGGCTTGCTCAACTTCTCAAGGATTTGAAGATTACGGTTAAGACTTCAGCTAAAGCTTTTCTGTGACAATAAGTCTGCTTGACACATTGCTACTAACCCAATTTTCCATGAAAGGACAAAACATATCGAGATTGACTGCCATACAGTCAGAGATCAGGTCAAGAATGGGTTTATGAAGCTCTTTCATGTTCTAAGTGGTAACCAGCATGCTGACATCTTGACAAAGGCTCTGCACACAGGACCATTTCATTCTCTTCTTAAACGGATGTCAATATCAAGCCTCTTCCATCCTGGTTTGGTTCCAGATCCACCAGATCATACTCCTTCACAAATGGTTTCGATTTCAGAGGCTTGAGGGGGGTGTATTAGAGTATATAAGTTGGTTTAGTTGATTGAGCTGGTTTAGTTGATTGAGCTGGTTTAGTATTGGTTTAATGTATTTGGTTAAGTCTCCTTTAGCTTAATCTTGTTTATATAGAAACGATTGTACTTCCATTTTCGGTTAATGAGAAATATACTTCACTCTTAATAGTGGTGATTAATACTAAGGGTTTTGGAGTATCCATAGGGAACAGACATGTCATATATGGGAAAGGAAAATGCTATGGGGTAACACTGAAGATACAAGGGGTTGATATCATCGATGAGTTCTTATTGTTTGACTTGGGAACCACATATGTCGTGCTGGGTTACTCATGGCTGGCTACATTGGGAGAAACCAGAATAAATTGGAGGTTACACACTCTCAAGTTCAAGGTCCATGACCAATGGGTGATGCTGGTGGGAGATCACTCATTGGTAAGGTTGGGAGGAAAAGATTTTCTGTTTGTTGGAGCTCACTTCTTTGTTTGAAGGAGGTACAGTAGAGCAGAAAGAAGAAGTGGAGCCGCAAATTACTAAGTTACTGAGCAGGTATGATAAGGTGTTTAATATGCCTAGGGCGTTGCCACCCGTTAGATCAAGGGAGCACGTCAGTAACCTGCATCAAGGTACCGTCCCTATCAACTTGAGACCGTATAGATACTCATATGCACAGAACAATGAAATTGAAGTTTTGGTGAGAGAGATGTTAGATGCTGAAATTATTAAGCCAAGTATCAGCCCCTACTCTAGCCCGGTATTATTGGTGTAAATGAAAGATGGTGGTTGGAGATTCTGTGTAGACTACCGAGCCTTGAACAAGACGACTATACCAGATAGATATCCCATTCCCGTGATAGAGGAGTTGTTGGATGAGCTAGCCGGAGCAACAGTTTTTTCAAAGATTGATCTTAAATCCGGTTATCATCAGATACGGGTAAGGGAACGCGATGTAGAGAAGACTGCTTTCCGAACTCATGAGGGGCACTATGAGTTCCTAGTATTGCCGTTCGGACTCACTAACGCTCCTGCGACGTTTCAGTCTATCATGAATGATTTGTTCCATCAGCATCTAAGGGATTTAGTTCTAGTATTCTTTGACGATATCCTAGTATACAGTCCAACCTTGAAGCTGCATTTGCTACACTTGGAGCATGTACTGAAAATTCTGGACCAGAACAGCTTTTATGCGAGTGTAAAAAAGTGTGCATTTGGGCAAATCAAGGTGTCGTATTTGGGGCACATCATTTCCCGGGAAGGAGTGGCAGCAGATCCAGGGAAGATAGAAGCTATGTCAACCTAGCATGTATCAAAAAACATCAAGGACTAACGGGTTATTACCGGCGGTTCGTAAAGGATTACGGGAAGAAGGCAAGGCCTCTGGCAAATTTGTTGAAAAATAATGGGTTTGAGTGGAGTGATGAAGCTACTGCAGCGTTTCAGGGGTTGAAGGAAGCGATGACGAACCTGCCAGTGCTAGTGCTACCAAACTTTCAGAAGCCTTTTGTGATTGAAACATATTCATCAGAGGCGGGAATTAGAGCTGTTTTGTCACTGGAAAATAGGCCAATTGCATATATCAGCCAAGGTTTTTCGTCAAAGGGAAAACAGAAGTCGGTATATGTGAGAGAGTTGCTTGCAATTGTGTTTGCTATGAATAAGTGGAGGAATTACATGGTGGGTAACAAGGTAATTATAAGGACAGATCAACGCAGAATGAAGTACCTGCTAGATCAGAAATCAGTCTCAGCAGAGCAACAACGTTGGGCGTCTAAATTGTTAGGTTTAGACTACACCATTGAATACAAGTCAGGGTCTGAAAACAAGGTTGCAGATGCTCTTTCCCGCAGGCCACATGAAGAGATTTTTAAGCTACAACTCACGGCTGCACTGTCATTGAACTGTGATGAGTTAGTGGAGCAAGTGGTTGCGGATACAGAGCTGCAAGGGATCATACAAGTACTGGAAAAGGGTGATTCTAAATATTCTGATCACAAGTACGAGAATGGTTTTTTATACAAAGAGGGGCGATTGATGGTTCCAAAGAGCTATCCCTTCATACCAAACTTGCTTGAGCAGTTTCATTATAGTCAGATTAGAGGTCATGATGGGGTTCTAAAGACTTACAAGAGGATGAGTAGAGAAGTGTGTTGGGAAGGAATGAGAAAGGATGTCACAAAATTTGTGGCTCTCTCCTGTAGGCCTTTTGTCTCCCCTTCCCATACCCACAAAAGTTTGGAGCGACATCAGCCTCGACTTCATTGAAGGATTGCCGATATCAAGAGGCTGGCATGTGATTCTGGTAGTGGTTGATAGATTGAGTAAGTATGCTCATTTTATTACTCTTAACCGTTCACAGCAACGTCAGTGGCTGAAATTTTCATAAAGGAAGTTGTTAAACTCCACGATTTCCCCGAGACTATGGTTTCATACCGTGACAAGGTGTTCTTAAGCCAGTTCTGGACAAAGTTATTCTCAGCACAAGTGACAGCTCTGCATCGCAGTACCGCTTACCACCACAATCGGACGGTCAAACCGAATTAGTTAATAGATGTTTGGAGACCTACATGCGGTGTTTTGATAATGAGAAGCCGAAGTCTTTGAGCAGTTGGTTGCCTTGGGCAGAGATGTGGTATAACTCATCCCACCACTACGTTATTAATATGACACCTTTTAGAGCACTCTATGGCAGGGATCCTCCAAAACTTCTCAGGTATGGAGATGTACCTATCTCTAATGCTGATGTTAATGAAATGTTAAAGGAAATAGACGGTCTGATTGCTGAGTTGGGGGTAAATTTAGAGAAGGCACAGAATCAGATGCAGACGTCAGCAAATAAACACCGTCAAGATGTTGAGTATCAGATTGGGGACAGTGTGTATCTGAATCTGAAGCCATATCGTCAGAGTTCTATAGCCCAGAGGCACAATGAAAAGTTGGCCCTAAGGTACTTTGGCCCGTATCTGATCATTGAACGCTATGGAAAGACTGCCTACAAGTTGCAACTCCCTTCCCACAGCTTGATTCATCCGGTATTTCACGTGTCACAGCTCAAGAAAGTCGTTTCTCCGCAGATTCAGGTACAAAATATTCCCATTGTTCTTTCATCTGAGATTGAGTGGGTGACTGAACCAGAAGGAATCGTGGACATACGAAAGTCAACTGTTGGGGGTGAACCAGAATTATTAGTGAAATGGAAGGGCCTTCCATCTTTTGAGTCCACTTGGGAGCCTATGAGCCGCTTAGCCGCTCAGTTTCCGTCCTTTCAGCTTGAGGACAAGCTGGTTCTTCTTCGGGGAGGTATTGATAAGTTAGTTGTACCATTGGCCTATGTGAAGAAAGGAATGAGAGTTGGTCGTGTGGCAAGGAAAACTGAGAAGAGAGGAGTCTCAGAGAAAAGTGGCTGAGTCGAAGGAAGGAGAAGAACGGAGCCTCTTACTGAGAAAGAGGGACTTATCTACTTAAATAATGCTCAGTCTTAATAAACTTATTATTACGATACTGTTTTATGTAAGGATCAATGTATTTAAGCAATACCGAAACTTTAGGGTTGCCTCATGAAAAAGAACTAGGACTTAACATGCGCTATATAGATAGCGCGGAGTAATTTTTTTGTTAAAAATTGTTTTGAAATTTTTTAAAAATTGCTTTTATCTTAATTTTATAATATGTTTAATTAATTATTATAGATTGAGAAGTCAAACTGGACTAATCTGTTTATTTAACCCGTTTTGTAGTGAACTAAAATATTATTCTGGCTAACCCACAAAAATCTAAAATCTTAAAAACATAACTTTAATATGTAGCGTTTAATGATTCTTGTTTTTGTGGCCAGTCCCCGAACTCTTAGAAAATTTAATTTTCTCGTGTCTTAACTTTTTATAAAATAAGTAAAATATTTCTCAAATTTTGTTTTGATATATATTCAAATAAAATATAATAAATTATAGTGAAAAATATTGCAGGATTTCAAATAGATTTTTTTTGAATATATATGGATTGATATTATTTTAATATATTAATAATTAAAAAACTAAATAATAAATAATTTCTTTAATGAAAAATAAATACTTTCCAAATTCTCTTTTATAATTTTAAAAGAAAATTCCTTTCATATTTCAATAATCTTTTGTTATTTGTAATTTTATAATATGTAAATAATTTATAAAATAAAATTCATTTTTCTAAATGACTCTTTAAATAATAATATAGAGATACTCTCTTTAATGGAAAATAAATACTTTCTATATTCTCATCAATAATTTTAAAAGACAATTATATCATTTTCTATTTCAATTATCTTTTCTTATTTGTAATTGCATTTCATGTAATAACTTACAAAACAAAGTTCATTTTCAAAAATTTCTTCTTAAATAATATTATAGAGATACATTAATCAATCATCTAATCTCTGCCTCTTTCGGAACAATGGCTCAAATGCCACAGTTTTTAAAAAATTTCTCCCAAATACCACTTTTATTTTTATTTTTTAATAAACATTTATATTTAAATTAAAAATAAATGAAAAACCCAAAAACCCAAAAACCCAAATGAAAAATCTAGAATTACAATCCAACCAGTTGGATCCGACCTAAACCCCACCCAGACCCTAATTCAGTTTATAAAAATTTGAAAAAAAAAAAAAAAAAAAATTATCCCACTCCCCATGCCCGCGATAGAGACCATCGCTCTCCCCTAACTTTCCCTCAAACTTCCAATCGATTCCGACAACCGAATCCGACAAGAGCGAGCCCGAGAACTCCCAACTATGGTTCCCTCGCCGTTCTGGTAATCGATATCGTTGATTCCTCGCTAGGAGAACTCCGAAATCCGGTGTCTCGCTCTCTCTACCCACGCGATTATTCATATCAAAACCGTAAGTTTCCTCTTCCCTTCATTCTTTCTCTCGAGCCTTGTTTTGTAACTTAGACTTGTCAATAGGTCACATAATCAAATAATAGTTCCGATTCCTTAGTTTTCAATGCCTAACTTCCTTTCGGTTTTGATATGAAATTGTTCTCGAATTAATTTGGATTCTTCACAAATGGTATGTGGATGTGTTGTCTAACTTAGTTCGGAATTGGTTGTTTTAGGAATGGCTCGTGTAAGGGTTTATGGGAAGTAATTTGATTCCATGGAACATGGCAATGTTGTGGAGGAAGAGGGAAAAGAGGAAGAAAACCGTGTAGAAGAAGAGGAAAAAGAGGAAGAGGAAGAAAGAGTTGCAAACATTGAAGAATGGGAAGAAGGGGATAAAGAGGAAGATGATAGAATCGATAGTGATGCTGATGATGATGAGAGCCAACCGCAGCCGCCGGATAAGATGTTTTTTGGTCCAAGCGAGTACTCCAAGTCTTGCAATGTCGGAAGTAGATGTAAGCTAAAATCGATAGTGGAGTACATTGAGCATGGTCTTGATGACGAATTGGAATGGTTTCGAAATCATTCTCAATTCAGGCATCTGTTCCACATGCCTAAGGAGGCAAACCACTTGCTTCAAGGAATGTGGATGCTTCTCCTTTGGACATCATCTATAGAGAAGGAGAGAGAGTGCTGGGTTTGAGGTGAACATAGTGCCTCCTATCAGGTACTCTTTGAGAGAGCACGCCCTCCTTACTAGATTGGACTGCCACGATTACCCCAACAACTATAAAGCGTTGGGGAATTTGGAGTTTGCTGAGCGGATGTTTGGTAAGGACCCTAAGGTAACAATCGAAGATGTGGAGGAGAAGATTGAGGAACTTAAGAAGAAGACCGCATGAGTCAAAAAGAAGACCTCAGCAGTGAGGAGGACCTTGGCAGACAGGTTGAAGTTCACTATCTTGTATTTCTTATGCAAGGTAGTGAAAGCCAAGTCTAAGGTTAATGGTAACATAGATTCTTGGCTGCTGAGTGTTGTTGATGATGTTCACGCTTGTGAGACATTTTCTTGGGGTCGTTTTACATTCGACGAGACCATGAAAGAGATCCAACGCTTTGTGAAAAGCTTCAAAGTCGTCGTGAAACCAAAACAGCAATCGGTGTTTGGTGGCTTTGCTCTTCCTCTCGAGGTAAAGATTTACGATTAATTTATGATTTTAAGTATTAGTTTAATGATTTTAACACTGAGATAATGTAACGATATGTGTAGATTATGGAATATGAGGCTATTCCAAATCTTGGACGCAGATTTCGGGAAGCTGTACCCGCAGAGGAGGACTGTCCAAGGTGTTGTAAGCATAAATTCTCAAGAAGCTTAATGAAAGGTCATCCTTTGGATGACATCAATGAAGCGGTTGGTCGCAGCAATGTAAGAGTTTGTGAACATAGTTAGTTGGTAATATTTGTAATCTTTTAGAGTTTTATTTGATGTTTTAATTATTGATCTTCACAGGACATCTCTAGCATCTTGGAACCAGATTCAGAGGAGAAAGTTCTGTTGGAGCGGATCATAGACGATTACTATGATGATGGGATAAGTACTTTCGATCCCATCGTTGAAAGTTGGAAAGAGCATCTAACCGTTCAGAAGAAGAAGATATTTTGGAGAGATCTATTTGATTTGGACGTGGCTTCGCGGAGTGATGCAGTCCCTGAGACTGCGAGAATTGATGTTGGACCTAACAGAGTTTCTGAGGTACCGTCACCTGGACATGTACCTGCACAGTTTGGAGAAGTCTTGGAGAGGAAGCTGAAGAAATGGATGGAAAAAGCAATAGAGAAAGGGTTTGAGATGATCACAGAGAAGGTTACAGACATGGAGAAAGCGATGGATGCGAGACTGAAAGAGCTTGAGAAATTTGTCTCAACACATCGAGAGAGTCGAGCTTATGAGACTTATGAGGATATGTGTGATGGGACATCCTATCAGCCATCTGGTGGAGGTTTGGCAACGCCATATGCAAGTTGGGTTCAGTCATCTGGAGGAGGTTTGGCAACGCCATATACAGGTGGGGTTCTGCCTTCCGGTGATATGGTTCTTTTCAGTGGAGTCTCTGACCCAATCCACCAACCATCGTGGATATAAGTGAGTTTTTTGGGTTTGGGGTGAAGGACTTGATGATTTCCTTGTTGTGTTTAACTTTGTTTATTTTTTTATGCAGCTGAGGAAGAGGGTGGTCAGAAAGAGAAAAAAAGGAAAAGGAAAGAAAGAGAAGAAGAAGAGGAAGGCGAAAGAGCCCAATGTCACTCCAATACCAACCGGATTGAAAAGAAGAAGGGGAGAGTCTGAGTGACTAAAGACACAGTGGGTTGATGAGGAGAAGAATAAGAAGAAGAAGCCTCAGAAGAAGAAGCATGAGAAAAAGCATAGAATGAAGTTGGTGTTTTTAGTAGCTTGGTTCTTTGGTGTTTAGCACTTTGGTTGGTACTTTGGTCTTTCGTTTTTTGTACTTTGGTATTTTGGTATACACGAATTCAAATGGCACACACGAACCAAAAACCCCCAAAAAATCATAATAAACGGATCTTACGTAAGATAAACAAGTTAAAAAATTTGGTGTACAGATTTCTAATCTTGGTTTGATCTTTCTTAAAAATAATTTACTACAATCTTTGTAATTTTTGCTTTCTTTTAATTTGAAAAAAAAAAAAATCAAGAACAAAAAAATCTAAAAATATGTCCAAAAACTATATTCTGATATCATACTAAATTTTATCGTCCAACTCAAAACTAATTAGTAATAAATAAATTAAATTAGGTTGTTTATATATTAGTTTTAGATTTTACTCTTACCTGAGATGTGTGATTCTAATAACCCTTTTTAAAGAAAATATACTCTGAATAAAACCGTGAGTTTCTTACACAAAATTACTCACTAAGAAATATATTCTCGTCGTCACAAAAAACCAAAATTACAAGATAAGAGCAACTCCAACGTAGCGGCATAATGCTATATTTGGCATGAGATTGTCTCCAACCGAACGGCATATGGACCAAAATTCAACGGCATAGATTGATTCATATTTTTTTAAGAATGTGATAATTGATATATGACATGAAGTGACTAATCAATGCAACGGTTAGATCTTGGCCAAAAAAAATTCAACAACTTAGATTGATTTGCTTAAACCATAAAATGGGTACCATGTTTGGCAAATATGATGAATATCGGCATCATCTTCTATTTCTTCTCATAAGAGATGAATTTCAACTACGGTAGTTCATCTCATATACCATATTCTTCTTCTTTTTCTTCATCTTCAGATAATGATTATTATGATGATATAGAAAAGCATTTAGTAGCTCAAAAGACGTGGAACATGCATTTGGAGTATTGCAGTCAATATTTGCAATTGTGGTCGGACCAGCACACTTTTGGAGTAAGAATGTATTACATGATATAATGACAACTTGTATCATAATGCATAATATGATCATAGAAGATGAACGTAATGTTGATGCAATAATTGAATAACGAACCGAAATCCTAGCTACAGAAGTTGAGATGACGGGTGACGATGATGCTCGATTTCAAGAATTCTTAACTCGACATAGGCAAATCAAGGATCGGAAATCTCATATTGAACTTCGAAATGCATTAATTGAATACTTGTGATCTGAATATACTACTAATTTTGAGAATTAGTACGATGTAATTTATTGTTCACTATTTTTAATTTATTGATTGTAATCTTTTATTTTACTTATAATTAATCAGTTATAAGAATAATTAGTATTTATCAAAACTATTAAAAACAAAAAAAAATTTAAATTTAATAATAAAATAATTTTTTTAGTGTGAAATTTGGTGTTATAGTTAAAAAAAAAAAAATGTGGAACACCAACACCAAATATAATGTTAGCCTTAATTCAATAGTTTGAATCATATATTTTGTCTCGAGTAAAAAAAGTAAAAAAATAAGAATTAACGTCAATTATACGATTCCTTAAATTTAGATTTTATAATTTCCGAAAAGGTAACAGAAAAAACAAATTGTGAATCGAACACCGAATTAATAACGTTTCTAAAGACAGAGGACTTTGCCTAATTTAGGGCTTGACTATACTCTTGTTTAAATCGCATATTGAATCATATATATTGTCTGGAGTAAAAAAAGTAAAAAATAAGAATCGACGTGTGTAGTGTAACTGCTACTACCACCACTTGTTAACACGGTACTAACCAGTGGCACCTCTTTCCCTTTTGTCTTATTATTGATTGTTTTCTAGAATAAGAAGATGAATACGGATGAAAAATAAAAACAGCTTTATCAAAAAAAAAAAAAAAAAAAAAGAATAGAAAACAATCAATATTATTTAGGATATAAAAAAAACTATACTATTATCACAAAATAGTTGATAACAAAATATAGATGTCATATAAAGAAGGAAAATAAAAGCCATGCAAATTGTATATTAATATGATTTTTTTTTGGCTAAAATTCTAATATAATTCTAGACGAAAAAAAAATTATGAGTCTAACCATGAAATATGAAAATTGTGCACTCCTTCATGCTAGTCTCTCACTATTCACATAAATCACTATTTCTACTGATACATTATCAATACTCTAAAATCAACTACATTAAGGTGTTTTAATGATACACCATCCATTAAACAAAAAATATACCTTATAAAGAGAGAAATGGTGCTCTCCAGCTTTGACATTTTTCCCCCACTCATTGGTTAATTTTTTTTACTTTTTATGTCTCAATAAATTCAAGATTCAAAAACCCATAATAACTTTATAAACCTTCAAACTTCTATTTAATTCAAAATATATTTAAAAACCTTTTCAACTTACTAACAATAATTTTTTATTAAATAACTTATTTACAATAATTACGTTTTTACACAATTCTTTTCAAATTCATTGTATTTTAAAGTAAAAATAAATAACTAAAACAAGTCTAAATTCATGATATTCATATATCTAAAATGTATTTACGAAAAACGAGAAGACAAAATTAACTTAAAATATTTAATATATATAAAGAAAAAAATATAAATACCCATTCAATGGTTGCTATTCTATTCATATAACAAATTTTATCTAAATTCAAAGTTATGTTAAATTATCCTTTTAAATAAGTGAATATTCTTTTAATTATGTCATTTATAGATTTTATCTTATGGATGCATAAGACGGAAATATGGCTACTTTTTGACATGCAAACAGTCTAACATATGAAATATTTATTTAGGATAAAAAAACACGACTAAGAGGAAAGAGCACCAATAAGACATTTAACATTCATTCATCAGCATGTGAATTATATTATCTATGAATGATGATAAATCACAAAAGAAATTATATGAGCTATGAAGTTATTCGAACCGTTAGAAGCGTTACACATAAAATTTTCAAATAAAATTGTTATGCCATAAGACTCTTTGATGGTGATAAAGAATGATATGAATCAATGGCCGCATCAGAATATGGTGGTAACACATAGTGAATGGTTTCGAAGTTTGGGGGAGACAGATGCAAACACTAGAAAAGAAGGCAAATAGATTATAAGAAGATGAAAGTCAAACTGTTTTATTTGTAAACACACATGGGCTCATCAAAATATTATAAACTCATTGTTTTGTTTTATATATTTATTTTAGTTTAATAAAAAAGAAAATTGGACAACACAAATTAATTATACAGTATAAAACAAATTCATCAAATGGTCTCTATCTCGAATTAGGTTGTATTCGTTAAAATAATTTTTTTTAAATCATATTTTACTAAACACAAATTAGAAAATATATATAACATATAAACAAGGTTTTTCCAGCGATGATTCGTTTTGGAATAGTAATGATCGCGGATTCAATCTCCTGAATTACAAGGGCCAAGATTAAAAATTTTGGACGAGGAAAGGAGCAAGAGAGGCGCTAAGGAGCCGAAGAAGAGGATTCTTAATCGAACGGCGACATGCCAGCCTTCTTCAATAGGGCATGTGTCCTCGGGAAATGGGCATTAACAAGTGGGTCCGGTGAAGATAAATTTAATTAGGTTTGATTGCTAATCAGGGTCAGTCCCAGCAACATCAAGCGCCAGGGCAGCATGTATTTACCGGTGGTGGAATGGCTGCATCGCCGTTCATGTTAGGGAACCAATACCATCCGGTTTATGTAACCGGAATGTTGGGGAATCCAACTTTAGCAGCAGCATCCGGAGGAGGTTACATGTATCCGATGTTGGCGAGTGCTCTAACCCATGGTGGGTTGAACCACGATTTGTTGCAGTCGAGCCAGATGGGCGGTGTTGGTGAGCCAAACGTTGGTGATGGTCTATCATTTCTGGGAATGGTAAAGAATCAGATGCTGGCGGCTCGTTTCATGGCTACTCAAACTATTCATGGCACGCTCTCGCTGTAAAATCTTGTGTTTTATTGCAACTCATGTACTCATATTGTGGTTTAAATGTCTTTGGATAAGCATATGTTGCATGATTTATAGTAGGAGCGTATGTATATGTCTTAATGGATATATATAATGGGTTACGACTTCGTAGTAGTAATCGAAATATTAGCTATTTAGCTGGCATGATGTATCTCTAGATCTGCATTTGTTACGAATTTTTTTAAAAAAAGAAGCACCAAAATTTGTTTACTTAAAAATACCCGCGCGTTAGCGCGGTGACTCATCTAGTAAAAAATAAATAAAGAAGTGAGAAAGAGACATGAGTATCTCAAATGAGACACTCAAAAAAAAAGTTGAGACACCCCACATTATGATTGGTCCAATTTGTTTTTAAAAAAATAATTATTTAATTAATATTTTTTGGTAAGACAACCTTAAAGGTGTCTAACCTTAAGGGTGTTTAACATTAAGGTAGGGGTGTCAAATGGGTCATGGATCAAATGGGTTATGGGTCAAATATGTCAATTTGTAATAGATCATAGGTCAAATGGGTGACCCGTTTGACCCATCATCATGACATCATCATACATAATTATGACATCATCACACATTATTATGACATCATCAAGACATTATTATGACATCATCATGACATCATAACAATATTACATATAATACAATAATTTTTTTCTCAAAAAGCAATAATCCATCATTTTCCCGCCAAAAACATGATTTCACATTTTCCCGCCAAAAACGTGATTTCACATTTTCCAACTAAAAACATAATTTCACATTTTTCCGCCAAAAACGTGATTTTACATTTTACCGACAAAAACGTGATTTCGCATTTTCCCGCCAAAAACGAGATTTCGCATTTTCCCGCCAAAAACGAGATTTCGCGTTTTCCCGCCAGAAACGCGATTCCAGATTTCCAGCCAAAAACGCAATTCCGATTAAGTTAAGAGTGTCTCACCAATGTGGATGCTCTAATATAATTTATCTTTCTGTCTTTTCCGATTGAACCTCATAATCCATGAAAATGATTTCGCCTCTAACTTTTAGATATTTTTTCTTTCGCATGCACCCATAAAAACAAATAATCTAAATTTTCAGAAACTAATAGTTTTTGTTGTTGTTATGTATGTGTTATCATTTAAATAGATATTCCGACCGAATGTATAAAATTGTAGTTTGATTTTTCTCAGCTACAAAAGGAAAAAATTAAAATTAAATTTAGAAGGACCAAATGCCAATTTGGGGAGATGAAGATGAGGTCATCAGCAAGATGCTTTGCAACCAATCTCCCCATTTTCCTTCTCACGCATTTTCAGTGATCATTACGTAATCCTTATTTGTCTTTTTCCCTATATATTTCCAATATAATTGTGAGTAAAAACATTAAGAATATACATATAATTTGGTAACAGAAATATATAAAACTTACTAACCTAGTATATATATATATATATATATGTGCAAGTTATTCATCTACATAATTAGTGTTTTTCATGACCAAAAACAAATAGTAGTTGTTCTTGTGTCAAGAAAAACTAAATAAAAATCAGTTTATGGTGGCTTGATGGTTATAGATTCGCCATACCAAATTTTGAGTATTCTATTCTAATTTTAATCATAGTTTGTCATTGTAAAAACTTTTAAAAACAAGAATATCTAGATATTTTCATAAAAGATTAATTTAATTTTAATTCGAGATTTTCCAATAATAATAAAAAGTATATCTAAAATAAATTAGTTATTGTATTATATACAAAACGTTCTTGATGAATTTTTCACGATCAACTATTATCAATCAAAACCTGTCATAATAGTTGATCGTGAAAAATTCATCAAGAACGTTTCTAATGCTATAGAACCATTATTTCGAAGCAGAATCATATTGCTCAATAATTTGCGCCCCATAAAATTTAAAGTGGCTGAATTAAAACGTTTATATTTGCCTCTCTCTTTTTTCTCTTTTTTTGTTTGTAAAGCTTGTTGATAATTTTTTTTTGAACCAGTTAAAAAAGATTAAATATATATAATTTATATCAGGTGGGCCAATATTCTCACAAACACAAATTAAACCAATGATATATGCTTCAAATTCGTGTGCTACACATTTGTATCTTATAGTGTTTATCCGCCGGACTTGTTCTTTCTGCTTTTAAATGAATAAATACTCTTCTTCTGCAAAAATTCGATGAAAAGAAAAATCGAATCTAGCACGTTCGAAGTTAATGGAAAACAATACTTTAATTCGATCCTTTATTCGATTATCATTAGTACTATCAGTTATACGAAAATATATGTGTTGTTTTACGTCACTATTTGATGCAGTGCATAACTAGAATTACGATTGATTATATCTTTATTAATTAATTATTAAGCTACTAATGAATGATAAATATTACTTACGGCAGATTATGTTAAAAGAAAAATGGGTAAAATGGGGATGATGGCCAGGGGTGGATCCACGTACACCAACGTGGGAGCAGCTGCCACGAGTAAAAATATGAATTTATTTGTTAATTACTTGAACTTTTATTAAATGCCACTACTAAAATTTGATCTTTTGTCACCATTAAGTTTTTGTATTCTTGCTTTTCTTTATATTTTTTTGTTGACTTACTTGCTTAAATAGTTTGCTATAATCAAGGAGTGTAAATATTGATTTGCTGAATTGAAATACACCTAAAGATTCCCAAGAATTATATCACTAATGATATTATAAATACCTTAAAATCTAATCTTGTAGCAAATTAATGGCATAATTTATAGTAAAGAATATTTGATAATATGCTAAAAACAAATGAAAGTTATAACCTTAAATCAATTTTAATTTACTAACAATATAATCTATTAAATATACAAATGTAAATGTACAACAACTATGTTAAACTTTTTCAAATATCGATATACTTGTTACATGAATAAGTAAACAAATTTTTTGTTACATAAATATTTTTTAGGTTAGATAGATTTAGGGGTTTAATTTTGTACTTATTAAATAATCAATCAAACTCTAATTTTGTACAACAACAGAAAATTTCATTAAGAATTATTATCTTAGATTAAATATAAAAAATACAGTTGCATATATTTAAACGCAAACCAAAATCCAAATATTACTGAAATATAATTCAGCTCAATTTTTTTTGTTTTGGTCAAAAAATTGAACTTTATTTAACTAAAGCAAAGAGTTTAACAAGTCTTGAAAGACCTGTTTTGCGAGCGAGTCCGCCTTTATATTGCTCGATCCACCAATGTAATTCAGCTCAGTTTATACATGTTTTTCAATACAAAAACATATCAAACGAATCTAATCATGCCAAAAACCGAATATCTATGCTTTTCAAATATACCACAAGTAAAATATATTTCTAGATCCGCCACTGATCATGGCTTGACTAGTTTTTATAGGGCCGGCTCAATACTTTTAGGGGTCTCTGGGCAAAAACAAATATTTTGGGGTCCCTGAACAATAAAAAAAAAATCTGGGCCTTTTGGGCAATAAAAAAAATTTTCAAAGATCCTTATACAATAAAATATCAAAACCAAAAAAAAAAAAATTTGCATGGGCCCTGCTCGCCCCCTAGTTAAACCGGCCCTGAGTTTTTATTGCATATGCTAAGTTTAGTAGTTAATATTGTATGTTAGGATTGTTTGTGTGACCTCCTGAGTCAATGTTTATCGTCGGAGTCATGGTTGGGAGCCATGAAACGATATTGCTGGTTAGTTTGCATCAATGGAACGAATTGAGGTTTTACCCTACATGAATAACATAGGCTAACAAGCTCGCATAAGAATGAGTTAATGGTGACTTATATTTCCTATTTTATTTTACTTAATGGTGATTTATATTTCCTATTTCTATTTGTATCGAGTTTTGATGCATTATATGGGTCATAAGGATTTGTAAACATTACTGAGAAGGTTAATAATAAATTTATAGAAAGAACTATTTGTTCATATTGAATTTTGAAAATTAATTTATGTATTTTATTTTCTTTCGAACAAAATAAATTACTACTTACCTAAAAGCTTTTAAAAGGATTTTATGAAGTCTTTTTACGTGTCTTCATAAATAAAAAAAAATCGTTTGTTATTTGATCTAATATTCCAAACTTAAATCGAAACTTTGATTGGAACAAATATAACTTTAAATAGTTGACAAAAAAAGAATAACTTTTAAATCTCGAAATATTATAAAACTTGTATAATGAAATAAGAAAAGTCAATACTAAGAATATGAGTGTTAAAAGGAATTAGAATTAGAAGGCAAAAAAAAGGAGAAAGGGGAAGAAAAAGCTTTAAAGCTAATAATATATACAAATAAACAAAGGAAAACAAAAGATTTTCCTATAAAAACCCACGAAAACCCATCAACCAGATGGAATTCTACATACCAGTTTTTATTCTATTATAATATACAGTTTTTATTCTATCAAAAAAATCTGGGCCTTTTGGGCAATAAATTTTTTTTTCAAAAACCCTTATACAATAAAATATCAGAACCAAAAAAAAAAAATTGCGTAGGCCCTGGGGCATGGACCCTGCTCGCCCCCCTAGTTAAGCCGGCCCTGAGTTTTTATTGCATATGCTAAGTTTAGTAGTTAATATTGTATGTTAGGATTGTTTGTGTGACCTCCTGAGTCAATGTTTATCGTCGGAGTCATGGTTGGGAGCCATGAAACAATATTGCTGGTTAGTTTGCATCAATGGAACGAATTGAGGTTTTACCCTACATGGTTTTACCCTACATGAATAACATAGGCTAACAAGCTCGCATAAGAATGAGTTAATGGTGACTTATATTTCCTATTTTATTTTACTTAATGGTGACTTATATTTCCTATTTCTATTTGTATCGAGTTTTGATGCATTATATGGGTCATAAGGATTTGTAAACATTACTGAGAAGGTTAATAATAAATTTATAGAAAGAACTATTTGTTCATATTGAATTTTGAAAATTAATTTATGTATTTTATTTTCTTTCGAACAAAATAAATTACTACTTACCTAAAAGCTTTTAAAAGGATTTTATGAAGTCTTTTTACGTGTCTTCATAAATAAAAAAAATCGTTTGTTATTTGATCTAATATTACGTGTCTTCCAAAATAAAAAAAATCGAAACTTTGATTGGAACAAATATAACTTTAAATAGTTGACAAAAAAATAATAACTTTTAAATCTCGAAATATTATAAAACTTGTATAATGAAATAAGAAAAGTCAATACTAAGAATATGAGTGTTAAAAGGAATTAGAATTAGAAGGCAAAAAAAAGGAGAAAGGGGAAGAAAAAGCTTTAAAGCTAATAATATATACAAATAAACAAAGGAAAACAAAAGATTTTCCTATAAAAACCCACGGAAACCCATCAACTGGTTTATTTTATAGAAGTGCGTGAAGAGAGAACTCACCCCACAAGCAACACTCGCCTCTCGGCTTTGGAATTCTAAAAAAAAAAACCACACAAATATTTCAAAGTAAAAGAATGTACATACAAAAAGTAAAGTTAAAAGTAAAAGTATAAAATTAAAAAATCGCAAATCATTCTAAAAAAATGTATGGTTTTTTTTAATCAGATTTATTGTAAAATTCCAATAAATATAATATGGTAATAGTCCCTTCAAAAATGTGGTAATTTTGAAAAATATTTGATGTGTTGCAGTGTGGGTATTTCCAAAAATATAATTTTTCAAAATTCTCCAAATACTTTTGAAAAGTGAAACTGTTAAGTCAAGTGTTTTGGACAGTTGCATCTGTGTGCAACACAAGACATTTGAGTCGAGACGCGAAGTTAAAACAGAGGGTATATGACGTGGCGAAACACTACTGGAGCTGAAGATACATAGCGTATCTGAACTGAGAATCTCAACATCGCGGAAATAAAAGATTTGGAGAGATTCTCACATTGGAAACAAGATATTCTCGTCACGTGATGATGGAGAATATAAAAGGCAGATGAGCCGCTAGGGCTTCGTATCGGAAAGAGAAGAGTCATCTGTGCAACGCGTTTTGCAAACTTTGGTGAGTGAACCAAGAGAGATTGCATAGTTGTTGCTGTGTAGGTAAGATCGGTTAGATTAGGAATTGGCCAGTGACGAACCAACGTGTTGGTGTCGTATAAAGTTGATTAAACAACTTGTAAAAAGTTTGTTTAAAGGATTTCTAATAAAGCAAAAGAGTATTTGCAGAATCTCGTGTTGTGTTCTTTGTGTTACGTGTTCTAATTTCTACAATTGGTATCAGAGCGGGTCACCTAAAGGTAATCTGAATATTTACTAACAGGTTGAGATCTTGTGACAAACATGGACACACCTAAAGAACTTGTGGCGATTCAGAAAACGCTCATGCTGGATGAGACGAATTTCGGACACTGGAAAGTTCGGATGAAGCAACGAATCAGGTCAATCGATGAAGACGCTTGGACTGCTGTGGAAACAGGTTGGGAAGAACCATACGTTCTCGATGAAGCATGAGTAAAGAAGCCTAAGCCCAAAGATAAATGGACTGAACAAGATAAAGCGGCTTCTAAATACAACTCTAAGGCAATTAGTGAGATATTCACAGCCATTGATGCAGAGAAGTTCAAATTGGTTCAAGGCTGTACTGCTGCAAAAGATGTTTGGGTGGGAAGTTTTGGTAAACTTCTATGAGGGAACATCGAGTGTGAAGAGAACGAGAATAGATCACCTTGCGTCACAATTTGAAAACCTTCGTATAACTAATGATGAATCAATTGCAAGCTTTGGTTCTAAGCTCAGCTCCATAGCTAATGAGACAATGGTGTTGGGAAAAGTCTATAAAGACAAGAAGCTAGTGAAGAAGCTGCTGAGATGCTTACCATCTAATTTCGAAGCTCAAAAGGCCGTTCTCAAAATGGCAATGAACACTGATGAGATGAAATTTTCACAACTTCTCGGCATGCTCAAGGCAGAGGAAATGGAGGCTGAGGCAAATCAACCAAAGACTATCAAAGGAATTGCCTTTAGTGCAGATCATAGTGCAGATCAGATTCAGAAGTTAGAAGAAGCTATGAACAAGAAACTTGGTGAGAATATGGGACTGATGGCTAGAAACTTTAAGAAGGCGTTGAAGAGAATTGAAAAAGGGCAAGTAAGGACTTTTGGCAGAACCTAAGATAGTGAAGATACACGAAGCTCGAATCGTGTGACAAGACATGAAGGTGAAAAACCAAGCAGGAGAAGGGATCTACAGTGCCACGAATGTGAAGGATATAGACATTTCAAATCAGAATGTCCATTGGCAAAAATCCGAGAACTCAAGTGCCATGAGTGCAAGGGAGTTGGTCATGTGAAGACTGACTGTCCGAGTCTACATAAAAAGCATGACAGATCATTCTTGAGCTTCAGCGAAACTGAGTCAGAGGAAAGCAATGAGGAAGGTGACTTGCTGAATTTTGTGGCGTTCGTAGGGGAGAAATCAGATAAAGAATCTGATGCTGAATCGGAATCAGATGAAGATGATGAATTTGATGCCAAGGCTAAATATCGATCCTTGTACGACAACTGGGTAAAACTGAGTCATGACAATATGCAGCTGTTAAAGGATAAAGCTCTCTTGGAAGCTAGGATGAACATCCTCGAACTTGAAAATCCTCCAATGGTAGAAAAAGTGGAAACTGAAGGAGACATCAAAGTCAAGGTAAAAGGATCTGACATATCAAGGGAGAAGGTCCTGTCGGACAAGGAGAACTTGAAAATTCTGGAGTTAGAAGTCACGATGCTCAAGATGAAGGAGATGCTTGATGAAGAGAAGGCAAGGAGCAGAAGTCTCGAACATGACCTCTCAGAAAACTTCAAAAGGATCAGAATGCTGAACAAAGGAACTGATAAATTGGATCACCTTTTGACAATGGGAAAAACATGCAAACAAAACTGGGGATTGGGTTTTAATGGGCATGATCAGCCTAGCCAAAGTCATAAGGAATCAAGCTATCAAAACATGAAGAACTTTGTGCAAGCAAAACATGACAGAGATAAGGAAAAAACGAATCTTCATATCGAGATGAGTAAAACTGATGTCTTAAAGCACGTGGCAGCCAGACCAAATGTAGAAAGCATCAGACAAAGAAGGGCATGTTACTTTTGTGAGAAAAGTATACACTTCAAGAGAAATTGTGTTGAGCTTAAGAAGAGAATCAAGCAAGCTTGGAGTAACAATAAATGCTACTTAGAGAGAAGGCACTATGGGAAGGTATGGATAGCAAAGAATTACCTTTACCTCACCAAGTCAGTTAAGAACTAAATGGCGCTGATGCAGAGATCTGAAAAAATGAAACCTGAGAAAACTGCATGAGGTTGTGTTACACAAGAGGATATCGTGTGCAACTTTGGAGTTACAGAAATCGATGATCTTCTTGATGTGAGCAATGAAGACAGAGGTGAAGAAACATCAATCATCAATGTTGCTTTCACATTCACCACAGCACAAAACCACATCCCATGGTACTTTGACAGCGGGTGCTCAAGGCACATGACTGGAAATCAGAAGAATCTAAGCTCATATACTGATATTAAGGCTGGAAAGGTCACCTTTGGAGATGGAGCTAAAGGAAAAATCAAAGGAGTTGGATCACTCAAGCATGAGAATCAGCCTGCTCTAATCAACGTCTACTATGTGGAAGGGTTGACCGCAAATTTGATCAGTATTAGCCAGCTGTGCGATGAAGGACTCAAGGTGATTTTCACTAAAATGGACTGTGTAGCAGTTGATGAGAACGGAAACGTAGTGCTCTCTGGTGTAAGATCAGGCAACAACTGTTATATGTGGAAGTCCTCAGATCAGTGTCTGTCAGTGAGAGAGTCACAACTTGATTTGTGGCACAAAAAACTCGGACATATGAACATCAACGGATTGCTGAGAATCGTAAAGGCTGAGGTAGTGCGTGGAATTCCAAAACTGGAAAAAGAAACTAACACCACCTGCAAGGCGTGTTGTCAAGGGAAACAAGTCAAAGTCCAGCACAAACAAGTTCCTGATATTGGGTCGAAGAAGATTCTTGAGTTAGTTCACATGGACTTAATGGGGCCGGTTCAAACTGAGAGCATATCCGGGAAACGATACATCTTTGTACTTGTGGATGACTTTTCAAGATTTACGTGGATAAGATTTCTGAGAGAAAAATCAGAAACTGTTGAAAGTTTTAAGATGTTAGCACTGCAGCTGCAAAATTCAAAGGGGAACATTGTCCAAATCCGAAGTGATCACGGAGGAGAGGTCCAGAATGAAACCTTCAAACAGTTCTGCAATGCAAATGGGATCAGACATCAATTCTCAGCTCCACGAACCCCCCCCCCCCCCCAACAGAACGGAGTCGTTGAACGGAAGAATCGAACACTCCAAGAAATGGCTAGAGCAATGATGCATGGAAACAACGTTCCCACAAGATTTTGGGCAGAAGCTGTCAACACGGCGTGTTACATAATCAACATGGTGTATGTTAAACCGGGAACTAAGACAACACTGTATGAGATATGGAAAGGGAAAACACCAAATCTTAGCTATTTTTACGTCTTCGGGTGTATATGCTATATTTTGGATGACAAGAACAATCTGGGAAAATTCGATTCTAGAAGCGAGGAGGGTATCTTTTGGGGTTATTCCACTCACAGTATGGCGTACATGATTTATAACAAGAATCTAAGAACCATTGTGGAGTCTGTGAATGTTGTCTTCGATGATCGAAATGGACATGTACTTGGAGAGGTAACACAAGAAGACCGTGTGTTACACATGTTATTCTCAGATAATGCTGCAGACAATTGTGAAGACGTCAAAAAGGAAGCATTTGGGGAAAGCTGTCCAGACAAGCTTCAAGTGCATCGGAATCACTCTGCAAGTGATGTGATAGGAGAGTTGAACGAAGGAATGAGAACTCGAAAAATTCAGCTTGCTTTCAAGAACATGGTAAAACTAGCATGTTTCGTATCTCTCGTGGAACCAAAGAATGTCGATGGAGCACTTGATGATGAGTTCTGGGTTGGAGCTATGCACGAGGAAATGGATCAGTTTGTCAGACATGGAGTATGGGATCTCGTTCCTAGACTGCTGGATGTGAATATAGTTGGAACGAAATGGATTTTTAAAAATAAAATCGATGAAGATGGAAACATTGTTCGCAACAAAGCGAGACTGGTAGCGCAGGGTTACTGTCAGATTGAAGGAGTTGATTTTGATGAGACATTCGCTCCAGTGGCTCGGCTAGAATCGATTCGTTTACTGTTTAGAATTGCATGCAAGCTGAACATCAAATTGTTTCAAATGGATGTTAAGAGTGCTTTCTTGAATGGAATACTTCAAGAAGAAGTCTATGTAGCTCAACCAAAGGGTTTTGAAGACCCCAATCACCCAGACTATGTGTACAAGCTGAAAAGGGCCCTCTATGGGTTAAAACAAGCTCCACAGGCGTGGTACGAGAGGTTGACTGTGTTTCTGATCCATACTGGTTTCAAGAGAGGAAGTGTCGATAAAAAGTTATTCATTCTTGAGGAGAACGGACACATACTGGTCGTGTAGATATACGTAGATGATATTATCTTTGGGAGCACAAAACCAGGACTTGTTAGTCAGTTTATCAAGAACATGACGGATGAATTTGAGATGAGCATGTGTGGAGAGCTGAACTATTTTCTGGGGCTTCAAGTCAAGCAATCGGATGATGGAATTTTTGTGTCTCAAAGCACCTATGCACGAAATTTAATCTCAAGGTTCGAGATGCAAACCAGCAAGGAGGCCAAAACCCCTATGAGTACAACCGCAAAACTCTCAAAAGATGAAGATGGAGCTAGAGTTGATGAAAAGCTCTACCGTTCTATGATTGGTAGCTTGTTGTACCTCACCGCAAGCCATCCATATCTATGCTACAGTGTGGGAGTGTGCGCCATATACCAAGCATGTCCACGCGCGTCTCATCTTGTTGCAGTAAAACATATCATCAAATACGTAAAGGGGACGGTGAATCTTGGACTGTTTTACACAAAAGATACTAATTCAAGTTTAGCTGGATTTTGTGATGCAGATTGGGCAGGGAGTCTCGATGACAGAAGGAGCACTTCGGGTGGATGCTTCTTCCTTGGAAACAACATGATGTCTTGGCATATCAAGAAGCAGAATTGTGTCACGCTCTCAACAGCTGAAGCAGAGTACATCGCTCTGGGAAGTTGTTGCACACAACTGCTTTGGATGCAGCACATGCTTGATGACTATGGTATGACTTCTTCCGAACCTCTGTTAGTGCAGTGTGACAATATGAGTGCAATTAACATATCCAATAATCCAGTTCAACACTCAAGGACAAAACACGTTGATATACGGCATCATTTTGTCAAAGAATTAGTTGAGGAAAAACGTGTTGAAATTGTACATGTTGCCTCGGAGAAACAGCTTGCGGACATATTCACTAAACCACTTGATCTTAATACATTCATTCATCTGCGAAAAGCTATTGGTTTGTGTGAATGTTAGCAGGTTCTGGCTCGGGAGGGAATCATATTGAACTCCATGATTCTATGTCACGGCATGTGCTTTTAATCCCTTTGTAAAGATCACCTCCCAAAACCTCTCACTGACATATTGGAAGAAGGACATAGCTACTTATCATATATCTGAGAGGTCAGACTTATCCGCGTGTTTCGATAAGAGGAATAACCGAGTCAATGGACTAAAGAAGAAGGAATTAAAAAAAAAAAAAAAAGGGAAGGGGTTTCGACTTTTCTAAAGCCACAGAGAGTGTTCCATTGATCGTGAACCAGATCATGAATGAACCCTCGATGATGTGACTTCTTGTGAGTGCAAAAGGCCTAAAGAGAAGGACACTCGTGAGTTCATGACCCTAAAAGATCACAAGGTGTCACTGAGACCTTCCGTGTATCAAGCAAAAGATGGACTCTCGATGACGTGACCACCTGATCTTGTGTACGTTGTGAGCGTGAACACTCGATCACTGTCTGGATCAGGCAAGGGATCGGAAGGTAGTACAGCGGATGTGTCCTCGGGTCAGGTAGTAAACCCTATTTGGACTGAGGTAGATCATTCGTTGGGTTCCTTCTATGTGTCTCTTGAAGTAAAATCTGGAATTCATGTCCCTCTAGACTCGTTTATCTCTGTCAAGAGAAGTACCTCTGAAGTTATGGCAATGCGTAGACTGCCTCTATCCAGCTAGTCAGTGAGTTGATCATTTTCTTAAAAAATCTGGTTCTCTCTGCAGTGACACACAAATCTGGTTCCTCTGTGTTCTTCTACCAAGTCAGAACAGGTTAGTGTCTCTCAAATGTAATCTGATCTAATTACATCAAGTTGTGGATTTGAGGCTTCGTGGTATTATTTTCTCTCATGGGGCCCCCACTAAATTGTTTGCACAAATTGCCTGCACTTAAAAGTTGAGCTCCTGCTGATACATGAAACTATTCTCGAAACAACGGTTCTGGTTGAATTCATTTTTTTGTCACCGGTTTGCACTAACCAGGTGGTTTGAGCTGTTTTGGTTTAAGAAGGTTTAGGGTTTGTTCTTTCCCGCGTGAGTATATAGATTGCATCGTGCCTCTTCGTGTGCTAACACTTCCGCTGCAGCCAAAATTGAAACCCTAAATCGCCGATATGCGTACTCCGACGCCAAGGAACTCCGATGCCGCCTCGCACTCGTCAAGCTGTCTCCAAGCTCCTTGCCGACGCTGTGTCGCCATCTGCCACCACCGGTCGCACCACCGGGAGTAAGCGTAAGACGTCATCGTCGCCAGCGCCAGTGTCTCCATCTGTAAGCCGAAAGCCCAATCGATACATGCGAACCGCCCCGATTCTTCCATTGGAGCTCAGAGACGAGGACGATGAGGCAACTGAATCTGACATCGATGCTCCGGTCGACCTCGAGTCCAGTGAGAAGACTCCTTTTCCGATGACGAAGAGGATGACGGTGCAGAAGATAGGGATTACCCGTATGAGCTACTTGAGGATCATATAACTGCAAATCGAGCAGCTGTTCTGGAGAAAATCCAGGAAAGTCCAGATCTCTACAAGCCAGAGAAAAGGGGTTTCAATCCTCAATTCAAGTCTGAAGCTGCTGTTGTCAGATTCAAATCCTTTAAGGTCCGTCCCTTTCTTGACATGCAAACTCTTCCTCTTGGTGATTCTGATTTTGCAAAGGTTAAAGACATTGTTGAGAAGGCTGGATTGATCTACACCGTCTTGGATGTTATTGCATATGTGCCTGAGATTGTTCATGAGTTTTACTCCAATCTGGCAAATCGTGAACCTCATGGAGGCACAACATTGGTGTATTTGCTAGGGGCATGGTATGAATTCTCACCTGCGATCATTAATATGATCTATTTGACCTCCACACTGGCTGATAAGGCACCCACGAAACCATGGCTGTCTGAAAATCGTGATGCTGTCGTTGCTGCGTTGACAAATGGAAAACAAAAGTTTTGGCGTGGGTTTTGCTCCAAGAACTTTCTTCTTGAGATGCAGCTTCTGTATAAGTTCTGCTGTCGAAATTGGATGCCTACTACGAACAAGTCAACCATGGTTCCAATCAGGATTCAGTTTCTGTTTCTGCTGCTTCAACAGAAAAAATTTGACTTTGGGGAACTGGTCTACGATCAGATTGTGCAACTCAGCCAAACGCCTGCGAAGCTGAAGAACCACCTTCTGTTTCCTAATTTGATTTACCAAGTGTTGTTGTTCCAACGAGCTCTGCCGTCTCACAAGGGTGATCACTTGTCCGATAATCCGATTCTGATGATAAGTGACAAGAAGCAGGGACAAGCTAAGAAACTGGATGATGAGAATATCAACCACCCGCCGTCTCTTGAGGATGACCTGCAAGCTCTCGGTCTCTTGGTCAAATCAATACAGCGACGTCTTCGAGGTAAGTGTTCGTTTTCTTTCTACTATGTACACATGTTTGGTGTTTTTGTCTAAGAGTGTCCTCAAGCAGGGGGAGAATACAACACACCCTCCACCCAGGAAGCAGATGCGAGAGGAGGAGACCATGATGATGAGGAGAATGCCAAGGAGCAAGTTGATAAGTCGAAGTCCAGTGGAGAGGAGGATTGATGATAACTGTGCTTAGAACTAAGTTTCTTTTAGCTCTTGTTGAAACTAGGAAATCGAATAGTTAGGGGGAGTATCCAGTAGGAGTGGTGAAAGTTTTTGTGTTAGCTCCTTATGGGGTTGATACTCCTTGTTTTGTTTAGTTTAGTTGAATCATGTCTCAAACCCTACTGTTTTATGAATATCTAAGCATTTTAAGACATGCCTTGGATTGGTGTCTATGTGGCAGCTTGCATTATTTCTTTGGTGGAGTATTCTGTTTTTGCAGGTAGCTTGAGTTGACACATCCAGACAAAAAGGGGGAGATTGTTAAGTCAAGTGTTTTGGACAGCTGCATCTGTGTGCAACACAAGACATTTGAGTCGAGACGCGAAGTTAAAACAGAGGGTGTATGACGTGGCGAAACACTACTGGAGCTGAAGATACAAAGCGTATCTGAACTGAGAATCTCAACATCGCGGAAATAAAGATTTGGAGAGATTCTCACATTGGAAACAAGATATTCTCGTCACGTGATGATGGAGAATATAAAAGGCAGATGAGCCGCTAGGGCTTCGTATCGGAAAGAGAAGAGTCATATGTGCAACGCGTTTTGCAAACTTTGGTGAGTGAACCAAGAGAGATTGCATAGCTGTTGCTGTGTAGGTAAGATCGGTTAGATTAGGAATTGGTCAGTGACGAACCAACGTGTTGGTGTCGTATAAAGCTGATTAAACAACTTGTAAGAAGTTTGTTTAAAGGATTTCTAATAAAGCAAAAGAGTATTTGCAGAATCTCGTGTTGTGTTCTTTGTGTTACGTGTTCTAGGTTCTACAGAAACATCACCAAATTCAGTGTAATCCATTTTTGTAAAATCGGGAGAAGAGTTTGAATATTGAAAAAAGGGGCTGAAATGGTAACGTTGGCCCGACCAAGCAAGCAAACTGCGAACATGGTACCTTTATGCTCGCACTTGCCCACGTAAAGTATATATCGTGTTTGGTAACGGACAATACATTATCCTTATGACAGAATACGTGAATATGACGTTGCAAAGTCTCTGCTTATTACTACCACTTTTAACCTTCAAAGCCCAAATCCACCAACGCTGATTCAAATCAAAATTAGGAAATCTATATATATATAAAAAAACAAAAAATGTCAACTAAAAGAAATCCCAAAACACAAACAGATGTGTAAGAATTTATATTTGTTTTTTAGGTAGATTAGATAATGTAAGATTTAAATTTAAAAGAAAAGAAAATTCACGAATATGTAAAATGAAATCGAAAATGATAATGATCAAGATTTGGGACAAATTATTGTTGACATGAATAAAATATACTAATGAGTAACGAGCATTCGAAATCTATACCTTTTATATGTTCTATGCATTTAAACAAACAAACAAAGTATTATAAGAGAATTTACGTGAGTTCAACACCTACAATTGATTAATGACTTTGAGTTAACATGTTATGTCACAACTTTTTCGTCACCAAATTGGTAATGGAATAATTCTTCTCTCATTTGTCCTTGATTTCTTTTAGTTCTTCGGTGGCTCAGCCTTTTTTGGTTGTAGCAATATAAAGAGGGTTAGGTTGCGGATTCTCGTTAGTTGTTTTTGGTGGTGAAGAGGCGCAACTCCGCTTTAAGATTTGGTTCCTCGTGTTTGGGATCTGAAATTAGTTAGTTAATCATGGTGTACTAATTTGATGTTACTTGGACGATTAGTGGTATCTTGCGTTTTCGTTTTAAATTTCATCTCTAAAAAAAGTCTCGACGGTGTCTGGTTTGCGAGGAAGATCCGTGTTTTCTTGCAAATTTCCGATTGCTCATTAGGTCTTGGTTGATTTGGTCAATTTGTCTTTTCGTGAATGGTTTTCTTTTGTATGCTTTGGTTTTGTGATCTTCTGTTTGTTTTTGTTTCGTTTTTTGGTACATTTTAATTTTGTATTCCTCTTTTTGGGTTTGGACTCTGAAGTTATCATGTAAACCGTCGGTTTTGTCTTCGGAAGAGTATAGATATGTCGACTTTGTGTAACACCATATTTATAATTTCAATAAAAACTACCAGATGACAAAAACATTTTGACATAACATGTTGACTCGATTAATATGGTAAATGACCAGTTGGTGTTGATTTTTCTTTGTTAGCAGCACAAAACAAACATAAAAGATAATGATTTTATGGTTTGATGTTTATAATCTATTTTCCTTTTGTGGTTAAGGAAAATAAAAAGATTTTGGCAGTGGATAGAAAAATTAGTAAATAAGATTAAAGGTTGGGTAGAAGTAGAACCATGAAAGTGAAGTTTTGTATGTTTAAATTGAACAGTCTCTTATGTTTTTGTGTAATATTTTGCATTCGAGGGTAAAAGCTAGGGGTGGACATTTTAACCGAACCGAACCAACCCGAACTCAAACAGACTTAAACCAAACCAGAGTTAATACCCAACTATTTGGTTGAAGTTTTTCTCAACCCAACGATTCGGTTTGGTTCGGTTTAACACCAAACCGAATCGATAAACCAATGTGTTTTTGTTAATTAGTTAATTAATAATATTTAAAATAATAACACATATGGTGGTAGTTTTATATTAATGTTGTAAGCCTATAATGCATCATATAAGAGATGAATAAACACTGACTTGTATAATTAATTTATATTTAAATTATTGACTTGTTGTAGATTCATTTTAGTGGCTAGGAGAGACGAAGCCATTGATTTTTTCATTTTGATTAAGTGAGATAAATTCAATTTGGTTTTAAACTTTTAGAGAATGGTTTTTTTATGACTTCGTTTTGTTTACGTTTCGTAAGGATTCTTGTTTTAATAAGTTGATTTTTTAAAAACGAACTAAAACTAAACCAAAGTACAACCGAACCGAACTAAACCCAAATCGAACACAAACCGAACCAAACTTATTTCGGTTGAGTTCGGCTATAGTTTTATTCAATCCGAATCAACCGAACCAAACCGAATCCGAACCGAACCCGAAATTAAACCGAAATGCCCACCCCAAGTAAAAGCCTATACCATATTCTAAAAGAAATATTGGGTAAATAACAGTTCTAGGCTGTCAAAAATGTTGACAACCCATCGGAATCCAAATTTCTTTGCCGTAACATTTTAACGCAACCTATAGAACGGTCCATAGTTTGGTCTAACGGTCCATAGTCTGGTCTAACGGTCAAACAACCACATCGGTGATGTATGAATTGAAAACTAGAGATACGGAGATTTCGAGTTATTATATAGTTTAATTTCGAGTTATATATAGTTTAATTTATAACTCGAAACCCGCATGAATGCCACCGAAGGAATTAAGATACAGAGATTTCGAGTTATATATAGTTTAATTTCTCAGGTCAAGAAAGTAGAAAAGATGGAGAAGATGAGAAGCCACCTATAAATATTTTGCTGTAACATTACGATTTAACGCTAGAAGAGAAGAATGAGAGAAGCAGCGGATATGGTATAATTGAAAGGGCACATGTTCTCTTCTGGGGTGATGATGTGGCAGCACCATGGAGAGAGTTATTCAACTTTTATATAGTAGAAGACTAAAGGTTGGGTAGAACAATAGAAGTGAAGTTTTATAGAAGTAGAAGACTAAAGGTTGGTCTAACAGTCAAACAACCACATCGGTGATGTATGAATTGAAAACTAGAGACTTCAATCAAAATCTTGCGTTTGTAAATTATTTATTTTATCTGTTAAAAGTTGAATGATCAGAACTTAAAAAGTTGAATTGAGAATCCGTCCTCAAACGACGGAGAAAAATATGACCACATGTATTATTAATTTATTAGTATATCAACCGGCCATTTAGTTAACGATTAATTATTTCTTAAATATTTTAGTATATGATACTTATCACATATTTTACATAATTTCAAAACACAAACGCAAATAGACAAAAAGAAGGCTGCCAGAGAGAATCAATCGAATAAAATATTTGATTATCATTTTACCCGTAAGTTTGTTTGATGTTGTTATAAAGAACTAAATAGAGTTGCTGACAAATGTAAAACACAAGTAATTTATTAACAAGTGTCTACGTAGCAACGGCGGCTAGAATCTGACGGGAATATAAGGTTGACAGACAACTCCAAGTCCATTGTTTCATTAGTTAGTAATTTAATAATAGAAGTGAAATAAACAGTGATAAAATATATAACCTATTATCACTTATATATATGGAGAACAAAAAGTCAACAAATATATACCAGGTTTTAGATTTGACGAATTCTTGATTCATGAAATTTAGTTAATAGTCTACTAGAATATCAAGCAACAACAAAAAAAAAAAATACATTTTTTATAGTCGACTAATATTTTTATAGTGAGTATAGCTGTCGAATAGCCAATTCATCAGTTTATTAATGATATTAAAGCACAACATGATCTCAACTAGTTAGGTGAAAGAAAAGAGAATTTACATCGTATTCTCTGATCTTTTACCACTAAACTATTACGTATTTGATTAGAAATATCCGAAAACAGTTAAACCGTTGACAGCTTAACACTAACCAAGTTTCAACATGACTAACCAAGTTTCAACATAACCACCTATAAACTAATCCAACTCAACCCAATCCAATATTCAACTCGGAGATTAGCCTCTTATATAACCATCGATGTTTTCTCATTACTTTCCGGGGTAAATGCCGACCAAATAACTCCAATTGTAATTTCTCATCTTTTTATGGAGGGTTTATATATGTTTAGTTAATAATAAACAGATTCATCTCCTAGGTCTCACCTTGTTACTTTGTTAATAGATTTGTTTATTTTATACTAGATTAGTAGCTTATTGTTAAGATATGTTAATTTTACTAGATGTTAGATGACTTATAATATTTTAAATTCAGATATTAATAATTACTACACATTTATTAATTAGCATAAAACAATAAAAAGATTTGTTTGTGAGACCAAATAGTGTTTATAAGTTCAAGTTTCCCTTGAACTCAACAAGTACTCTCTAAGTCTCTAAGAGCATGTTTAATGGGGGGTTCTAAAGAGGTAGGGGTTCTAAAAAATAATAATAAAAAAATAAAACTTTAGAAACTTAGAGGTTTGGGGTTCTAAACTTAGAAACTTTAGAAGCGATTCTTAAATGATTCTTAGAACCTTTGTACACGTGTCTTGTTTTTAGTGATCAGTTTTAAAAACAATTTAATTTTACTTTATTTTAATTTTTAGAAACTCAACTGAGTTTCTAAACCGTTGAGGATGCTCTAAGGTCACTAATATATAACAAAACAAATTTTTGCCTTAAGAACCGCGTATAGTCACGCTCAAAACAATTTGGAATCCATGACGTTCTCATGGGGTCAACAATGGTTAACAGCCACTATTTTTTGTTAAAACCAATAATCAATATTTTTTATTTTACCATATTTATTTAAACAAACTGAAACAAAAATTAATAAAATAATCATGAAAAGAAAACATAAACAACTAGACATGAAGGACGTTTGAGTTGGGCCTTTGAGCGGCCTTTTCTCTCTCCTCTCTGCCTTCTCTCTAGATCTCAAAGAAGAAAATTTTTTCGGTGGCTTCCCTCTGGTGATACCGGCGCCGTGTGGAAGCCACTCTCCTTTTGCAACTTGGCGGAGCTTCGTCCGTGGAAGGGAACTCAACTCCGGTGGTTTTGCGATCAAATCTCAGTTTTCCGGCAATGAGGCAAGGCATATCGAGGGTTGTAGGCGGCGTGGTGTGGCTCCTTGTCCTGGATCTGTGAGGACTTGGTCCGGCAAGGCTCCCTTCGTGCAACCTCTACATGTAAAGCCTAGAGGTTTTTTTCAGCCGGCGGTTTCATGGATCTGCTTTCTTGGTTTGTTGCGGCGGTGGGTTGGCTCTAGTTTGGAGAGTTATTGGATGTCGGCGGCGTGGTACCGGTGAAGCTATGACGATGGCGGATCTTATAAGCAATGCAGTTTTCCCGACGGCTTTCCTCTCTTTCGACCTTTCCTCCCTCTTCGTCGTTGTCTTGCCGTGGAAATTGATGAAGTGGCGGCTGTTTTGGGATCTCACTGTCTCCTTGCCGGAGTTGTCGAGGGTGTGGAGATGGTCCTGTTTCTCCTTCTCCTGGCGGTAGTCCTGTTCCGCTGGGAGTCTGAATCATTGGCCGTGACAGGGTCTCCTCGCTTCAGCAAGGGTTTCGTGGTCAGTGGCGAACGGGTAGAAGGTGGTTGAAGGGTGGTGGTGGTTGCATAGTTGATATATCATGGTTTTTACCCTGTTTAGGCCATGATATAAGTTCTTTTTATAGAGTCTTTCTAGTGTTTTGTAGTCTTTTAGAGTCTTTTACAGGTCCTAGCACGTTTGGAGAGTAATTGGAAGTATTGGAGCTTTCTAGAGCAGTTTGGAGCAAGGCTGAAGTTCGTGTCGCTGAGTATCTGATTTCGCGTCAAGTATCGATCGATACCCATCGCAGTATGACAAGACACGCGACTTAATGAAGAGTTGAAGAACTGCAGATTTACCCCATAATTCTTTAATAATTACAAGAAGCCCCAATTCGTGTGTTAGCTTATAAATATGGATTTTTACAGCCACTTTTAGGCTATGCTTTTTATACTTTGATTTTACTTTTGGTTTGAGAGAGACAAGTCTGAATCTCCCTTCGTCTGAGATCAGATCTCAAAACCTCTTGTTATTCTTTCTATTTTATTGATAATTTATTCAAACATGTTGATTGTTTCATTCTCCATGTCTGAGTAGATTCACTTTAGGTTCAGGATTCTCATAAGGATTTTCTCTGAATGCTAGGTTGATTATCTGTTTAGGATTCACCATCTGAATTAGTTCTTCGCCTTAGGTTGTGTTCAAAGCTAATTCTAGGTTGACGAATCTGGAACTTAGATCTTAGGATAATTGATTAGGCACGACAATGCGATTAATTACCTGATAGAACCTATGTGAGCAAATTGATTATTCGCAAAGAGATTTGGTTTAATTGATTTGTGAACATATCAAACCTGATATTAAAGCTGATTTAGGCTTTAGGATTCGCAAAGAGATTTGGAATTCCTAGGATTTAGATTTAGATAATTCTCGCAACGACAGTTGGTTAATTATACCTTAGTGATTTGAGTTCAAGAACTGCGCTAAATCTGAATCCTGATTAGTTAGTTTATCTGCATTCATTGATTTCCTGAGAAATACCATGGGCCTATATTTCCTCCATTGAATTACATCTAGTTTAATTTCTGCACTGCTTTTAATTATATCTTCTTGCTTAGCTTAATTCTCAACTATATAATCTATTGTGCGTGTCTTTGAGTCATTGTGGTTCGACCCCTAGCTATATTACAACTACTGCTTTAGTACTGTTAGGGTATTAATTTGAGCATATAAAATTTGGCGCCATTGCCGGGGATTCAATTTCGCCATTAAATTTTACCTGTCGAGTTTCGACTAAGCCCGTCAGTATCGATCGATACTACCTAGTATCGGTCGATACACATGCGATTTCTTTGTTGATATCGATCGATACCATCCAGTATCGATCGATACTCAACGTATTTTGTTTGGTTACTTACGTTCTTGATATTTGTGTTTCAGGTGCATGCCTAATCATGAAACCAGAAGAAACAAGAGCACTCCGCTAGTCAATCTATCGTTAGAGAAGCTAGCACGTTTAGAACGCACAAACATAAAGATCAAGCAAACATCAGGGATGAACAACCCAATGGTTTTAAGAGCTGATGAAGCTGGAATTCTGAGAGACCAAGAGGGTCAAGTGTGCAATGAGAGAGGGCAGCGACTTGATGAAGCTGGAAACGTCGTTGTCCTTGATGCTGTTGTTGAGATTGTCGCGCCAGCTGGGCGCGCCAACGTTGGGAATGCTGCAAGTGATCGAGCTAGAACACTTGGTGAGCACAACAGGTCTGATCAGTTCTATGCCAATCGAGCTGCGATTCGCATCCCGACTTTTCAGAGGAATGACTTCGAGTTGAAGCCTGCGTATTACGCTCTCGTAAGTCAGAACTCATTCCATGTCCTACCTCATGAGCATCCCATGGATCATATCGAAAGGTTCGAGGACTTGGTCACTGGTATGAAGTAAAATGGAGTGCCCAATGAGTTCCTTTTCTGCAAACTCTTCCCGTACTCTCTTGGTGGGGATGCTGCTTATTGGCTGAAGCAGCTAGCTCCTGATTCGCTAACTACCTGGGATGAGACGAAGAATGCGTTCCTGATAAAGTTTTATGATGATGCAAGATCCGAGGAGCTCAGGAACAAGATCTCTCAGTTCGCTCAGGGTCCGACAGAGGCATTCAAAACTTCATGGATTCGTTTCAAGTCTTATCAGAGAGATTGTCCGCAGCATGGATTCACTCAGGTGTAGCTGCTTGGCACTTTCTACAGAGGGGTTGATTGGAGATACCAGATGGGTATGGATGCTGCGAGTAATGGGAACTTCTTCACTAGATGGGTCGCAGATTGCTGACGTGCAAGCCAAACTGGATTTCCTGATCGGGAAATCAAAGAAATCTGTGCACTTTGTTGATGAAGTCGCTAATGTGGAAGAAGAAGAAGAGGATGTTAACTACGTTGGTGGTTCTGGTTTTCAGGGTCAACGATTTGGGTACAACAACAACCGAAACTTCAGCAACAACAATCATCAAGGTGTGTACAAGTTAGAGGGGAACCAATCCGGTTTCGGAGCGAAACAATTTACTCAGAAACCACTTCAGAGCAGCGATTTCACTCGCAATTATGGGAACTCTTCATACCAACCAGCATCTCCCAAGTCCACAGACAATAAAATGGAATCCATGATGGAACAGATTCTTCTGGGATAGCAGAAGTTGCAAGTGGATTTCAATGGGAAGTTTGACTCTCTGTACATCGATCTGAATGGGAAAATCGAAGCTATAAATCTTTCCTAGAAGAAGCTGGAAACTCAGGTGGCTCAGACAGCAGCAACTGTAAAGAGACAGGAAGGTTTTCTTCCAGGGAAAATTGAGAATCCAAGGGCACACATCAACGCCATCACCTTGAGGAGTGGAAAAAGGTGCTTACAGGAGTGAATAACAGCCCAATTGCAGGAAATCTCGTCGATCTTGCTGGAGATGACGATTGGGATTCTGAGAATCCACATGTATCGATCGATTCTAGACAGTATCGATCGACACCAGCCCAGAGATCTTCCCGAGTGAATTCAAAATCCCGTGTATCGATCGATACCCCTTAAGTATCGATCGATGCTGAGACACAGCCAGAGAAGGAACCCGAGATTGTCAAGGAGAGGGTGTATACACCTAATGCACCTTATCATATACTTCCTAAGCTGAAAAGGAAGGAATGGGAAGATGCCAGATGCAAGGCTATGCTGGATAAGTTGGTTGTGGAGCTTCCTTTTGTTGATGCTATTAAGACTTCTCCAGATTTCAGGAGATATGTGAAGAAGATTGTCTCTAGCAATGTGAACCTAGAGGAAGGTGTCATGATGATCACAGCTGAGTGCAGTGCGATCCTGTTCAACAAAATTCCAAAGAAGCTACCAGACCCAGGGAGCTTTGTTTTGGACTGCACTATCTTCACAGAGAGATTTGAGCGAGCTCTCTGCGATATTGGGTCGAGTGTGAACCTTATGCCACACTCAGTTGCCAAGCGAATGGGGATGACAGATTTCCAATCTACAAGGATTTCGCTGGTACTTGCTGATTGCTCAGTGCGACTTCCAGAGGGACTACTTGAAGATGTCCCAATCAAGATTGGGAATTGCTTGATCCCAACAGATTTCATCGTCCTGAAGTACGATGCTGAGCCTAAGGATCCTCTTATCCTGGGCAGACCATTCTTTGCAACTGTTGGAGCCTTAATTGACTGCAGGAATGGACAGATCGTTCTCAACATCGGTGACTTGGTGATGTCCTTTAACATGGAAAAGATGATGAAAAAGCCAACCATCGATGGGCAGACATTCTATGTGGACACCTTCAGTGACATAGCTGAAGAGTACTTCCTAGAGATGCACCCTGAGAATCCACTAGAGAGAGCATTGGTCTGTTCGGCCACTTCAGAAGACCGTTCATGTGACGAAACTGCTGGATACTCGAAGTTGCTTGATTCAGCATCGCCGGTATCGATCGAAACTGCTGCATTGGTATTGGTCGATACCCTACGGCTAGAAGGAGAGTTGGTCGACAGTTCTAAGCAAGCTGCTGGGCTTGGGGATTGGAGTGCAGAGAATGCTTTTAAGGTGGAACTAAAGCCACTCCCACCAAATCTGAGGTATCGTTTTCTTGGTCCTAATTCCACATACCCAGTAATAATTAATGCTTCCTTGAATACCACAGAGGTTGCTTTACTGCTGCGCAAGTATCGCAAAGCTCTTGGCTATTCTCTTGCTGACATTTCAGGTATAACACCAGACTTGTGCATGCATCGGATTCACCTGAAGGATGAGTCAAAGTCTTCGATTGAGTGTCAAAGGAGGTTGAATCCGAACCTGAAGGAAGTGGTCAGGAAGGAAGTGATGAAGCTGTTGGAAGCAAGGATTATCTATGCCATCTCAGATAGTTCTTGGGTTAGTTCAGTTCACGTTGTGCCTAAGAAAGGAGGCATAACTGTGGTGAAGAACGAGAAGGACGAGCTGATCCCTACAAGGACAATCACTGGTCACATGATGTGCATTGACTACAGAAAGCTGAATGTAGCTACAAGGAAGGATCACTTCCCTTTGCCATTCATTGACCAGATGCTGGAGAGGTTAGCGAGTCACCCATACTACTGTTTTCTTGATGGGTACTAAGGCTTTTTCGAGATTCCTATACATCTAGAGGACCAGGGAAAGACGACCTTCACATGTCACTATGGCAAATTCGCCTACAGAAAAGTGCCGTTCGGATTATGTAACGCTCCAGCGACCTTTCAGCGATGCATGATGTCGATTTTCACAGATATGACTGAGGAGTTTATAGAGGTTTTCATGGATGATTTTTCTGTGTATGGATCGTCGTTCAAGGATTGTCTGGATAACTTGTGCAAGGTACTGCAAAGATGCGAGGAGAAGCACTTGGTTCTTAATTGGGAGAAGTGCCACTTCATGGTACAAGATGGCATTGTTCTTGGGCACAAGGTTTCTAAGGCAGGGATCGAAGTCGATAAGGCTAAGATTCAGGTCATGACAAGCTTGCAACCTCCACGATCTGTTCCTGAGATACGAAGCTTCGTTGGTCATGCTGGGTTTTACAGGAGGTTCATCAAAGATTTATCTAAGCTTGCACGTCCACTCACAGCCCTGTTATGTAAGGAAGTCAAGTTTGATTTCACATCTGATTGCCTTGTAGCCTTCGAGGAAATCAAGAAGGCATTGGTGAGTGCTCCTGTAGTCCAACCACTTGATTGGAGCTTGCCTTTTGAGGTTATGTGTGATGCCAGTGATTTTGCTGTTGGAGATGTGTTGGGTCAGAGGAAAGACAAGAAACTCCATGCTATTTATTATGCCAGCAGGACGTTGGACGATGCTCAGCGAAATTACAATACCACTGAGAAGAAGTTGCTGGCAGTCGTTTTCTCTTTTGAGAAATTCCGGTCCTACTTGGTTGGGAGCAAGGTCATTGTTCACACAGACCATGCTGCTCTCAAATACCTGCTGAAGAACAAGGACATCAAGCCTCGTCTATGCCGATGGGTTCTTTTGCTCCAAGGTTTCGACATCGAGATCAAGGACAAGAAAGGAGTTGAAAATGGCGTTGCTGACCACTTATCGCGACTAAAAGTCGATGAGGTCGTCCATATTGATGATTGTTGGCTAGAGGAAGGTGTTTACCTCATTGAAGCTCAGCTTCAAGACCTTTATCTCGAAAATCTGTAATTTTCACGAATGCAGACTTTCGGTATCGATCGATACTCACCTAGTATCGATCGATACCCGTCGCGACCTGAACCTGTTTTTTCCGTAGAGCACTTGAACTCCTATGATGTCTATCTAGGTGCTGACTCTAGTGCTGCACGTCCATGGTACGCAGACATCGCCAACTACCTTGTTGTAGAGACTGAGCCAAAGTATCCCACAAAATATGCAAGGAAGAAGTTTATGCGCGAGATAAGGAGATTCTTCTGGGATGAACCTTACCTATACAAGCATTGCTCCGATGGTATCTACAGAAGATGCGTTGCAGAGTCTGAGATGCCAGCTATTCTTTTTCATTGTCATGGGTCTGAGTATGCTGGTCACTTTGCTACTTTCAAGACGGTATCCAAGGTTCTTCAAGCAGGCTTCTGGTGGCCTACTATGTTCAAGGATGCTCACGCCTATGTCTCACGGTGTGATGTCTGTCAGAGGAGAGGGAAGATCAGCAAGAGACATGAGATGCCACATAATTTCATCTTTGAGGTTAAAGTTTTCGATTGCTGGGACATCGATTTTATGGGTCCTTTCCCCTCGTCACAAAAGAAAAGATACATCCTGGTTGCTGTGGACTATGTGTCCAAATGGGTGGAAGCGATAGCTAGTGAGAAAAATTACTCTGCAGTGGTTCTTAAGCTGTTTAAGACCATCATCTTCCCACGATTTGGAGTGCCGCGAATTGTTATAAGTGATAGTGGCAGCCACTTTATTAACAAAGTTTTCGAGAGGTTGCTGAATAAGTATGGTGTAAACTATCGAGTGGCTACTCCATATCACCCTCAAACCAGTGGGCAAGTCGAAGTCTCTAACAGACAAATCAAGGAGATTCTGGAAAAGACAGTGGGTGCTTCTAGGAAGGATTGGTCTACAAAGCTGGATGATGCGCTATGGGCTTACATGACTGCTTTCAAGACACCGTTGGGTACTACACCATTTCACTTGCTGTATGGGAAAGCATGTCACCTTCCATTGGAGATTGAGCACAATGCAGCAAGGGCGACGAAGTTGCTGAACTTTGACATCAAGCCTGCTGCAGGAAGGAGAATTATCCAGCTGAATGAGTTGTATGAGATTAGGCACCACGCCTACGAGAACTCAAAGCTGTACAAGGAGAGGACTAAGGTCTATCATGATAAGAAGATCATCTCCAGACATTTGGAACCAAACGACCAGGTACTTCTGTATAACTCTCGTTTGCAATTGTTTCCTGGTAAATTGCGTTCTCGTTGGTCAGGTCCCTTCACAATCAAAGAGGTCAGACCACATGGAGCTGTCGTGCTGATTAGTCCTACAGGCGATGAGTTCACCGCCAATGGACAGAGAGTGAAATACTATTGGACGAAAGCCGAGATTCCAACAGGGCAGATAATGCCTTTGGATGATGCACCAACAGCCTGAATGGCGTTACAGTCAAGCTATTGACGTTAAACGAGCGCTTGGTGGGAGGCAACCCACTGGTGAGTTTTTCTTTGAGTCGTTTTTCTGTTGATTTTCGTTCGTTTTGTGCTTGTGTCAGGATAAACAAGGAGCAGACTCGAAATCGCCTCAGTATCGATCGATACCCCATTGGTATCGATCGACACCAATCGCGAATGTACGGTTCATCAAATCGATTTAAGCCTGGTATCGATCGATACCAGTCTGTGTGTCGATCGATACTCGATGTTCCAGCAAAGTAACTTCTTGTTTCTCTTCATTTCTTCTATTCTTTTGTCTTCTTTTACCTACTCTTGGCTAGATAACACTGGGGACAGTGTTGTTCAAGTCTGGGGGAGGTGTCTGCTGACATTGTGTTTGTTTTTCTTAGAGTCAGTCGTTTTATCTAGTCAAAATTGTTTTATTGAGTCAAAACTTGTTGGAGATAATGATCATGTGCTTGAACCTATTGATTTGATTTTGTTTTTGAGTGACCAGTGTTGCAGGATCAGCTCTAGATCGACTAATGAAAAATCCAAGGACTGACCAGTTGACTAGAAAACATCAATGTCTCCAGCAGAGTTCGTCTGAAGCCTGAGCCAAATTTTTGCACTTCATCAATGTGGTTAGTGTTTCTAGGGCTTGATTCATCATTCATATCTGATAAAGGAACCCATGTGTTTAGAGTTATGGTATCTCTCTCCCCTGTTATAAGTTGATAAATAAGAGCATAAAAGATTGAAATGATTTTCTTCTGAGTAGAGGGTTAGGAAAATTTCCAGCGATCCCATTATTCTACTTAAGAGGGAATGATCACACCAAGGATTGGAAGTGAGCCTAGGAGTTTCCTATGATGCCATTATTCGCCTACATCCTTTGATACATTGAGAGGGAAGAACCGGGGATTTAGTGGCAAACACCATCAATACTCGCGTCTCATATCTTGATGTGTATATGCAAAGCTGAAAAGAAAAGAAAGAACATAATAAGAAATAAGTCTGGGGGAGAGAAATTGATACAAAAAGTGTGAAAATGGGTGGTTCCTTGTCATGATATTATCTGGTAAAGAATCTAGAAGGTTCTTGAATATTGGCGGCAGCGATGAAACTGGCGAGGATGGCTTTATTTGAACAATGCTGTGAGATAATGTGTGTAGTCTGGGAAAGCTGCGAATGTCTACGGAGAAGTACATGGTGTTTAGATCAAAAGCTGATTATGTGACATTTGGGTACTTGGGAAGAGGGTCATTTCGATGGTTCATGAACAGGTGAATCTCTACGTTTTCAAACCTCTTTCTCTGGTTTAGTCTTCTATTTGTTTGAGTGCAAGCAAAGGCTAAGTCTGGGGGAGTTGATATATCATGGTTTTTACCCTGTTTAGGCCATGATATAAGTCCTTTTTATAGAGTCTTTCTAGTGTTTTGTAGTCTTTTAGAGTCTTTTACAGGTCTTAGCACGTTTGGAGCGTAATTGGAAGTATTGGAGCTTTCTGGAGCAGTTTGGAGCAAGGCTGAAGTTCTTGTCGCTGAGTATCTGATTTCACGTCAAGTATCGATCGATACCCCCTGGTATCGATCGATACCCATCGCAGCATGACAAGACACGCGACTTAATGAAGAGTTGAAGAACTGCAGATTTACCCCATAAGTTTTTAATAATTACAAGAAGCCCCAATTCGTGTGTTAGCTTATAAATAGGGATTTTTACAGCCACTTTTAGGCTATGCTTTTTATACTTTGATTTTACTATTGGTTTGAGAGAGACAAGTCTGAATCTCCCTTCGTCCGAGATCAGATCTCAAAACTTCTTGTTATTCTTTATATTTTATTGATAATTTATTCAAACATGTTGATTGTTTCATTCTCCATGTCTGAGTAGATCCACTTTAGGTTCAGAATTCTCATAAGGGTTTTCTCTGAATGCTAGGTTGATTATCTGTTTAGGATTCACCACCGAAAAATTTGGTAATAATATTTTAACATTTACACCCCAAAAAAAAAAACAATTAGACATGAAGTGTTTTTTTTTTTTTTGGGACAAATTGAACATGAAGTGTTTCGAAGGAGTTGACGTAAATGGTGAACCCCATTACCATTATAAATATATCAGCACTTCATTTCTCTCTTCTCTCTCTCTCTCTCTCTCTCTCTCTCTCTCTCTCTCTCTCTCTCTCTCTCTCTCTCTCTCTCTCTCTCTCTCTCTCTCTCTCTCTCTCTCTCTCTCTCTCTCTCTCTCAATTTCCGATAAAATGGTAGAACAGAAGAAGTACATATTGTTTCTGGGGGTGCCGGATTCGGAGTTTGCGAAGAAGACGTACGTACGGAGGATACCATAACGTGTTTGTTTCTTTGCTCGGCGACGAAGGAGAGCAATGGGACTCATACAGAGTCGTCGACGGTGAGTTTCCCGATGAGAAGGATCTTGAGAAGTACGATGGATTTGTCATCAGTGGAAGCTCTCATGATGCCTTTCAGGACACTGATTGGATCTTGAAGCTCTGTGATATCATCAAGAAACTTGATGAGATGAAGAAGAAAGTCCTCGGCATCTGCTTTGGCCACCAGGTAAATATATATTAATTTTCCTCAGAATTGATATATAATATCAAAGTCTTTATGTTTTTATGCTCATGGTTTGAGTGTTTAGATAAACCTAAATAGAAATAATTTTCCTCAGATTTGATATATAATATAAAAAATGATTTTTTTATGAGTAAGAAATTGGATAGCTCTTCTTTAAATGGTTGTATTCCTATTTATATACATATAACATCTTATCTTGATTGGATTCTTTTTAATGCGTAATAATATAATTATGAGTAGAAAACTAGATAGCTTCTTTGAATGGTTCATTATTGGATTTTTAACGTATGGACAAACGATCATATATTAAATTAGATATCTCTTTTAAATGGTTCTTGCTTCGATCTTGCAGTTGACATTTTGATATGAACCCTTATTTTTTGTATAAGTAAAATATATGCCTTGAGGATTAGTATGAGTTTAGGTTTGAGATTTTTTTTAAAAAAGAAAGAATTAATGTATAATTATTTACGTACTAATATATTGACTGGATAATATATCCAGCTAATAGCTAGAGTAAAGGGAGGGAAAGTAGGAAGAGCAAGGAAAGGACCAGAGCTTTGCCTCGGCAACATAACCATCATGAAAGAGGCAGCAACGCCAGAAAACTACTTCGGCGAGGAAGTTCCGGCGAACCTGAGGATCATAAAATGTCATCAGGACGAAGTTTTGGAGCTACCGGAAAATGCAAAACTGTTAGCATATTCGAGCATGTACGAGGTAGAGATGTATTCAATCGAAGATAACTTCCTCTGCATTCAGGGACATCCTGAGTATAACCGTAATATCTTGATTGATATCCTCGATCGTGTTCTTGCCGGAGGCTACATTAAGGTTTTGTTTTCCTCTCCTTTTTTCTTAATTAGTTCATTTCTTTTATATATAAAATTAATATACAAAAAACAAAAATTATTTTTGTCGTCCCACTCCAATATTTGAATCCGTGTTGTGACATAGGAGCAACACTAATTTAATTTTAGATTTTTAGGTCAAAGATAAAGATTAGACATATATATAACTCCTAAATAGAATATTATAGTACATATTTAACTAGTTTGGATTTCTATTAGAACATAAAAAATAATTTTTATGTGATGTTTGCATTAAGATTTAATAGATAAAAATTGATTTTTTTTCTTCTTTGAATAAAAATTGATCTTAGAAATTAAATTTAGTAAATAAGATTTAACATAGAGTAAACAAATCTACTGGAATGTTTTTATTGTTGTGTGCGTTGCATTGTGAAATACTTAATGACGGATTAATAAAATTACAGGAAGACTTTGTGGAAACGTCAAAGGCAACATTAGAGAATAATGAAGCAGACAGAGAGTTTTGGCAGAAAATTTGCAAGAACTTCCTCAAAGGTCAATCCTCTAAATTAGTTTGACTCACAAATAAATCCCATTTGGCTCTCACAAATGTTGTATTTACCACTTTGGTTTATTATTCGAACTCCATGTATCCTCTCACATAACACAGTATCTGTAATGTGTTGAACTCCGTGTATCCATCATAATCAAATAAAAGCTTTACGCTCAATATATTCATTGTGAATTGTTGTTATTTGTGACGGCTATGCGATCAATTTAAATCTACTAACAATTAATATAAAAGTTGTTATGAATTCCTGTTTTATGAAAAAATTTGTTATGAAAAACATGTGACGAATTTCTGAGAAATATGACCATCGCAAATGTCCCGACGACTTTCTGATAATCCGAATTTTTAGGATTTCATTTTCGACGGATCTTTGTTTATCAGAAAATTGTTGAAAATACGTGTTTCCGATGATTTTTCGATAAATATAGACGCCAAAATTTAAGGTGTTGTTTTTTTTTTGTAGTGAAATATTAATATAATATTTCTCTTTTTAAATTAAAACTATGACATGTGTGGTATACGTAGAATAATTTTTAAAATCGGAAGATAAAAATCTATTATATAATAGGAGAGTTCTCTCTCAATCTAGGGTGTCCACTTCATCAATAACAATTTGTTTTAACATTAACACATATTTAAAATATCCATTTAATACATGTCTATTTATATTTATCATTATTTTAATTTAATACAAATTACAAATATACAAAACTTAGTGTAAATAAATAGAAAGGTGATAATTTTTTTTTTTTTTTATGAAAGGTTAAGTTTATTGCATCAAGGAAAAATATGTAAATGGCTCAGGTGAACGAGAAAAAAAACAAGAAAATAAAGAAAAACAACACAAAGCATAGCTTATAAGGAAGAAAAACAACACAAAGCATAGCTTATAAGCGAAGTTGCCGAGCACAGAGCAGAGTATGGTCTCAGCGGGGATTGTGAGTATGTGCAAGCCATAGCTGCAGAAGAGGCTGGAGTCGAGGATGTTCCCAGTAGCAGAGCGAAATTATTCGATTTCTAATTATTTTGGCGATGTGGTGAACCAGTCGATGTGTGATGGGGTTTCCCATGGAGCCTGTCATTCCGTTCTCTCCAGACAAAATAAACGGAGGCTTGGAGAGCTAGACGAGCAAGTATGTATCGCAGGTGGTCATGAGACAAATCATGGATGGCAGATATAGTATCTGACCAGTCCGGTGATAGACGATTGGCGAGAAGTGACCCGCTAACTTCAGACCAGAGCGTGAAAGAGTATGGGCACGCGAAAAAGATGGTCACGGGATTCATCCCTCTCTCCACAGAGGACACATGTCTGAATTACTCCCCATTTCCTCATACGGATACTTGTGGATAGACGATCCCGGATAGAAAGCCAGAGAATGAAACTATATCTCGGTATTGCTTGAGGGAACCAAACCGTTCTGCACCAAGGTACTGAATTTTGAGATGTTCTGATCTGCTCCCAGGTTGCGTGAGATGAGAAGCGAGTTCGATAGGAATCTGTTCCATGTCGCCAGAGATACACATCAGCCCATAAAGAAGCGAGAGGCGTGGGAGTAGAGAGAATATGCTCAACTAATTGCGGAAATTGTCTACTTCGCCGTCTCTAAATTTTCCAACCCGTGGGAGATGCAGCATCAGATACGGTTGCAGATATGGGATGCCGAACACACACGGACCGCTACTACCCGTAATGTCGATGAGACGACCTAGAGGCAGCCAATTATCAAACCAGAAGGAGGCGCTTTTTCCATCGTTGATTTCTACTTTGATGAAATCTCGAGCTTGGTCGCGGATTTTCAACAGCTTCCGCCAAATCCAGGATCCGATAGATGTATCTGGGGCATTCCAAAATGAATGTATGCGCATAAGGTAGTGACGATACCAAGCGACCCATAGTGAGCCCGACAAAGTGAACAATTTCCAGATGAGGCTCAAAGCGAAGACCTTTGATGCATCTCGCATTTTCTTGATTCCGAGTCCTCCTTCGCGTATTTTGTAGCATATGTCACTCCATGCCACTTTGGCACGATTCGAGGCCGTAGGAGAACCTGACCAAAGGAAGGCGCCACATAGTTTCTCAATCTCATCGAAGCAACGGGAGGGTAAGTGAAAGACAGAACACCAAAAGTTAGATATGCTTGCGATTACCGATTTTATAAGTTGCAGACGGCCTGCATAAGACAATTGTTTGCTTGTCCAAGAGAGTAGCTTGTTGCGGATCTTATTCACCAAAGGAGCGTAATCTTGAGTCGTCATGGTTTTAGTAGTGAGCGGGAGGCCTAGGTAGCGAAACGGCAGCGTGCCAATGGGCATTCCTACTGAGTTTGCAACAGTAAGGAGGGGGTGGAATTTTGACCTGAGACATAAAGTGCGGATTTTTCCGGGTTTATGCGGAGGCCCGACATACGCCCAAACACAGCGAATACTTGGAGAATACCCTCAAAAGATGGTGTTGTGCCATCAGTAAACACTAGCAGGTCTTCAGCGATGCTCAAGTGTGTGACCTTTACCTCTTTGCATTGTGGATGATATCCCACGACACCATCACCAACAGTTCGATTGAGCATCCGTGAGAGGACATTTATGACGATCACAAACATGTATGTAGAGAGTGAGCACCCTTGCCGCAGACCACGTTTGCTCGGAAAGAACCCCTCCAATTCGCCATTGACAGATACAGAGAAATATGCTGTGGATATGCAGACTCAAATCCAGTGAATGAAAAGCACTGAAAAACATATAGCTTTGAGATTGGAGGTGATAAAATTCTAATCCACAGTATCGAAGGCTTTCGAGATGTCAAATTTGATCATGCTCCGAGGTGTTCCCGTGTCTTTATGGTAGTCTTTTACGAGTTTCGTTGCTAGAATGACATTTTCGAGGAGCAGCCGACCTTTTACAAATGCACTTTGATGTGCTTCGATGAAATCCAGGAGCGTAGCCTTTAGACGGTTTGCTAAGATTTTTGAGATAACCTTGTATAGCATGTTGCAACAAGCTACTGGACGGTAATCTTTCATGGTGTGAGCGTCTGTGTGTTTCGGGATGAGAGCTAGAGTGGTAGCATTGACGCTTCTCGGCATGAAACCGTTGAGGAAGAAAGACTGAACAGCTATAGTGAAGTCAGGTCCCACCGTAGACCAAGCAAATTTATAGAATTCAAGGGAAAATCCATCCGGGCCAGGCGCTTTGTCTTTGGGCATGGAGAACTGAGTGTGTCTGATTTCGTCAGATGTTACCGTAGCAGTGAGCTTGGCGCACTCATCAGTGGGACAGCGAAAATTCAAGAGATCCGAAAGATACGACTGAGAGCATTCTTAATGATCATCAGAGTCAGCTTGAAGAAAGTCCTTAAAATGGCGAGCCGCTTCTAGTTTAATGTCTAGTAGATCCGTTATCACCTCACTCGTAGCTAGTGTCAGTAATCGGATGGCGTTTTTGGCTGCTCTGCTTTGAGCTCCAAGATGATAAAACTTTGTGTTCTGGTCCCCGCAAGCCAGCCACTGGATCCTCGATTTTTGCTGATAGAAATTTTTCTCCACCGATGCATAGTGATGCCATCTGTCTGAGGCTGCTGCAGTTGCAGCAATAGTCTGTTGCATTGGGTTTTGAAAGGATTGCTGTTGCAGGTTGCAAAATAGATCAAAAGCCTCTTTTACACGTCGGGGAAGATCGCCGTATCTAGTTCTGTTTAGTTCCCGGATACACTGTTTTAAGCTTTTTAGCTTCCCGTGAAATTTGAATAGGGCTGCCTGAGAGTGGAATAGTGGTGCTGATTCATTCCACACCCGTGATATCATGTCTTGGAAGTGTGGATGATCCTTCAGGAAAAGTGATAATTCGATATTAAGAATCAAAGAAAATTGTAATACTAATTGAATAAAAAAATAATGAAATATTTTATTGAAAAGCTATATATTATTAGATTTTCAACCAAAAACTTGAAGTGAAGATTTATCGTATTTAAAATATTAGAATAAGATTATGAAATTCAGAATGTAAAATAAATTTTACTACATATAGTATAATTTATTCAATTTTGATCCGAGAATATATAATTTTGTATAATGAAATTTACATCATTTGAGAGTCACAAAAATACTATAAAGTTTTGGTAAATATAAGTTTTTACAAAGCGAAAAATATGTAAAATACGACAAAGATAAAAACAAATAAATAAAATTATGGATAGACGATAGAAGAAAAAATAAAAAAATAAATTTAAAAAGGGACTAAATAATTATAAATAGTCAGAACTAAATAAAAATTAATTGCTATGAGATTAAATTCAAAACAAAATCAAGGATAATTAAGTTTTTCGGAAATTTTTCTACAAATTTGGTCTAGAAAATGAGAACCTAAGTCAAGAATATATATATATATATATATTTTTTCTTTGCTTACATATACCATAGATGAAAGTCGAGTATTTTCAAGTAAATTTCATTGGAACCATATAAGAAAAGCCTGATATATTTTACATGATTAGAAATTTTTAAGTGTTGTGATATTGTGTTTTTAACCCAATATATATATATATATATATATATATATATATATATAAATTTCAAAACTAAAATAGTAAAACAAAATGCTTGAGAATGTTCAAACACTACCGCAACAAAACATACATGTAAAGAGTGATACAAGTTATTTTTTACTATATCGCGAGTGGAAATGCGATTCTACATCATACTTCAAGAGAAATACATCCTTGAGAATTATTTCTTCGTATGAAATTCTAATAGTTTAATTGATTCGAAGAAGCGAAATATTTAAAACATGCTATGTTTTGTGAAGAAAAAATCGTGGATGAAGTCCATAATTAAATATTTTTAATAAAAAAACATGGATTGCATGTCGTTGGTGTTGTTTTATGTGCCAAATATTATGATAAATAACACTCCAACAAATTTCTTTTTAAGTATCTAAGCGCACAAGGACATAAGATCATGCAATTTTTTAAAAAGACATTATTTTAGCAAAAGAGAATCAAATCAAAATCTATATCGAGCTATTTTGGTATTTAGTATGTTGAGTTAGTTCCAATTTCTTATTATCCATGTACTATTAACGTGTAATCAATATAAACAAAAATCAAAAAATGAAAAAACAATTGTGGCACAAAAATATTGACATCACATACACAAAGAAATATGGTACATTTACTGTCTTAAAAATAATGGTAAGTATAATTTATTTTTTAATCATAAATATAAGAAAAATAGTATGTAAGTTATTCCAAAAATAAGTATATACAAACTTAGAAAAATACAAAAATTGAATTTATTAAATTAAATTATTAGTGACAAACCAAAAAATTAAAGAAGACTAGAAGAATAAAAAAACAAATATTTACAATAAAGTTTAAAAATAGCAAATTATAATTTAATATAATTTTAATTCCAAGCAAGGCGCATATCACTTATCTAGTAATATATATATTTTAATGCATAAGTGACAAGTTTTTTCCTTTGGTGAATTATTCAAATGACCATTATTCTGCTTATAATTAACACAAATTTCATCTATTTGAAAAACTGAGGTGAATGATGATTTTGTGACTATATGGACGAAAAATGTCTTTGGATCGTTTTCAACCTCTTTTATGCTTATTTCTTTTCAATCCCATCATCATCTAATACATATATAATTAGAATTTTCTTTTGCATATACCATATATAGTTTAAAGAGAAATTCCTTAAAATATCACTAAAATGAGTTTTTGTTCCAAACATACCATCACTAGTTTTTTTTTCTTATAAAACTACCAATAAATGACTTTTTCACAAATACTAAAAATTAGTTTTAAGGGTTTATAATTAAATTATTTGAGTTTGGGTTTAGTATTTTGGGTTAAGGATCTAGTTTTTAGGGTTTATAATTTATTTTTGAGGGTTTTAGGGTTAAAAATTTAAGGGGTGGTATTTAATTAAACAATTTAATTAATTAGAAGGAATTCGACTTTCTATAAAATTTTACTGTTATTCAATGATGTATTTCATGAATTTTTTTAAATTCATGTGTTATTGGATTAGATATTTGTAATCATTCTTCTATATTACTTTAAATTCTAGTGTTATTCAATTTTTTTATTTCTTAATTCTATTAAATGTTAGTGTTATTCAATTTTATTGCAGTATTGATGATAATGTCATTTGATAGGCGTTTAAATTAGATATCTCTTTTAAATGATTCTTGCTTCGATCTTGCAGTTAACATTTTGACATGAACCCTCATTTTTTGTATAAGTGAAATATATGCTTTAGTGATTAGTATGGATTTCGGTTTGAGATTCTCTGGATTCTCTGAAATATATATATATTATTATTTACGTACTAATTAATATAATGATTGGATAATATCCAGCTAATAGCTAGAGTAAAGGGAGGGAAAGTAGGAAGAGCAAGGAAAGGACCAGAGCTTTGCCTCGGCAACATAACCATCGTGAAAGAGGCAGCAACGCCGGAAAACTACTTCGGCGAGGAAGTTCCGGCGAACCTGAGGATCATAAAATGTCATCAGGACGAGGTTTTGGAGCTACCGGAAAATGCAAAACTGTTAGCATATTCGAGCATGTACGAGGTAGAGATGTATTCAATCGAAGATAACTTCCTCTGCATTCAGGGACATCCTGAGTATAATCGTGATATCTTGATCGATATCCTCGATCGTGTTTTTGCCGGAGGTTACATTAAGGTTTTATTTCTCTTTCTTTTTTTTAATTAGTTCATTTCCATTATATATAGAATTAATGTACAAAAAAAAAATTGCCGTCCCACTTCAACATTTGAATCCGTGTTGTAACATAGGAGCGACACTAGTTTAACTTTAGAGCTTTAGGTAAAAGATAAAAATTAGACATATATAAAACTCTTAAGTAGAATATTCGAGTACATATTTAACCAGTTTGGATTTCTATTAGAACATAATTTTTATGCATTAAGATTTAATAGATAAAAATCGATTTGTTTTTTTTTTGAATAAAAATTGATCTTAGAAATTAAATTTAGTAAATAATTTTTAACATAGAGTAAACAAATCTACTGGAAATTTTGTTGTTGTGTGCGTTGCATTGTGAAATACTTAATGACGGTTTAATAAAAATACAGGAAGACTTTGTGGAAACGTCAAAGACAACATTAGAAAATAATGAAGCAGACAAAGAGTTTTGGCAGAAACTTTGCAAGAACTTCCTCAAAGCCAAAGGTCAATCCTCTAAATTAGTTTGACTCACAAATAAATCCCATTTGGCTCTCACAAATGTTGTATTTACCACTTTGGTTTATTATTCGAACTCCATGTATCCTCTCACATAACACAGTATCTGTAATGTGTTGAACTCCATGTATCCATCATAATCAAATAAAAGCTTTACGCTCAATATATTCATTGTGAATTGTTGTTATTTGTGACGGTTATGCGATCAATTTAAATCTACTAACAATTAATATAAAAGTTGTTATGAATTCCTATTTTATGAAAAAGTTGTTATGAAAAAACATGTGACGAATTCCGGAGAAATATGACCATCACAAATGTCCCGACGAATTTATGACAATCTGGATTTCCAAGGTTTCAATTCATACGGATCTTTGTTTATCAGAAATTCGTTGAAAATACGTGTTTTCGATGATTTTTCAAAAAATATGAATCTCAAAATTTATGATATTTTGTTTTTGTAGTGAAATATTAATATATTATTTCTCTTTTTAAATTAAAACTATGACATGTGTGGTACGTACATTAATTTCTAAAGTCGGGAGATAAACATAATATATATTTTAATGGATAAGTGTGACAAGTTTTTTCCTTTTAGTGAATTGGTCAAATGACCATTATTCTGTTTACAATTAACACAAATTCCATCTATTTGAAAAACTGAGGTGAATGATGATTTTGTAAACTATATGGACGAAAATGTCTTGGATCTTCTTCAACCTCTCTTATGCTTATTTCTTTTCATATAATTGTTTCAATCTCATCATCCTCTAATAAATATATAATTATAATTTTCTCTTGCATATACCATATATAGTTTAAAGAGAAATTTCTTAAAATGCCACTAAAATGAGTCTGTGTTCCAAACATATTATCACTAGTTTTTTTCTTTCCAAAACTATTAATAAATGATTTTTCCACAAATACCACAAATACTAAAAATAAATTGTAAGGGTTTATAATTTAAATATTTGGGTTTAGAGTTTAGTTTTGAGGGTTAAAATTTAGTTTTAGTTTTGTGGTATTTGTGAAAAAAAATCAATATTTGTTGTAGTTTTGAAAAAATAATTAATGAAGTTATGTTTGGAACGCAAACTTATTTTAGTGGTAGTTTTGAGAATTACTCTTAAATATTAAAATGTTACTGTTGCTGAATTAAATAAACCCATTAAATTGTGGATAAAATACATTTTATTTAATTCAATAAATGAGTTCTATTAGACATTGACATATTTTATAATTTTAATTTCCATTGCCATTCATCCAATCAAGGCCTTATTTCTTTCAGCAATTTGGATTCTCTGGATTACAAGGTCTCTGGCATTTTGGATCATATGGATTACAAGGTCGATCGTGATAAGGTCCGTGGATTCTATTTGTATCCATGTCACCTTGTTTCTTCACATTAATTCCACTTGTATCCACGACTTTATTTGTATCTATTGTCCTACCGTCCACAAGATCTTGTCCTGCAAATGTGATAATATGTTAGTCCAACGAAAATTGTTAGAAAAAGCAGAATAATTTATAAGATTAATTTCCATCAGTAGGCTTCATCACATATTTTCAAATAATATTTAGAACACTTTAAGAAAACGAATATTAACATGATTTCAATCACGTTCCTATTTCTTGAATGTTACTTTTTTTTTTCTCATAACCTTACATATGGATTTAAAACATGGATTTTAATTGCATAAATTTTCATTTTCTTATTTTGTATTTGCAAACAGATATGATTCCATCGCTCATGTATTAAACTACAAAATGAAGAGTGTTTACAAAAAAATAACTACAGACTGAAAAGTAGATTTTCATATACTTACCAAAGACAAAAACAAGAAGAGAAACCAATAACAAAAGTTGAAAGGAAACGTTCTTCATTCTCCAAAGAAAAATATTATAACTTTGCTTTTTAGTGATGAAGTTAAACTATTCGTCATTGCTCTTTATAGTGCAATGGTACATTATGGTTTGACCAGAAAATATTGAAAGAGTTAATATTAGATTTGACCATGAAATAAATTCAATATTAAAAGCATGATTGAAATATGGAAATGTATTGAAATTTTGACAAAGTTTTTTTAAAAAATTATAAGTTAATCCATATCTCTTTGGTCCTTTTTTGTCAACGTATATCACTTTGGTTTTTAATACATATATTTTCAACCTTTTAATATCAAAGCATATCAACCTTTTGATATAGATCTTCAAATAATATAGTACATCTAAAAATTATTGTTACTATATTTTTTTTGATTGAATGTTAAATTTATTGATCTTTCTAAAAAATATTTTTAGTGTAGTTCGTAACAAAATTGAAATGAGCAAAAACAGATCCCAAAAACAGAGCAAAGATGCAAAACAAAGTCTTATTGGTTTTTAAATGTCTTAACGAAGGGATACTGCAAACCAACTCTGAAGTCGAGGGATAGTAGTGTAATCAAGAGAAGTGATTATGTTCCTTATCACCTTGTCAATGAGTCGGGTCATTTGATTCACAGTGTTGTAGCCTTTGTGATGGATACGAGAATTTCGTTATCTCCAAATCGAGTATATCGTGATTTGAAAGAATAGTCGTATGAGAATTTGGTGATTTTGATCACCTTGAAAGGTGAGTAGTTCCTGTAGCGTCTCAGCCCAATCCGGATCTTGTCGTTGTCCAAGTAAATGTCATGCAACGTCGCACCACACCGTAAAAGAATACAGAAAAGCGAAGAAAAGATGGTCACGAGTTTCATCAGGTTCTCCACACAACACACATGCATGAGTCATTCTCCATTGACACATACGATCTTCGGTGGTGAATCTATTGTGAACGGAATTGTGTCCTCCGATTGTGCTTTTCTTTGGCGGCATCGTCGCAGATCAACAAACAGCAGGAATGTTCCGATTCCGATACTAACTGATAGAATGTGAAAGCTTAATTAAGAGATTGAAGACAAGAACTCCAGGAGGACTCGTGACGAACTCGGATTTGACTTAGACGAAGTGAGTTTCGTATAAGGCAAAGGGCAAGAGTACTCCTCTTAGTGCTTTGTTAAAAGCTCTTAGATAAAACAAATTCCCAAAATCAAGTGAGATCTACAACGCTTTGTAAATCACCTATAAATACTAAACTAAGAATCAAAACCGAATCCAAAATCTAATAGCAAAAGGATTTATAATTATCCTTTCAATAAGAAACCCCAAAACTAAATAAAGATAGTTATTAACTTAGCAAACACGTAAGAGGCCCGCAACATGTTTGTTGAAGCCCAAGCTCGAAGGATGCGCTGCACCAAATTTGCAGATGTGTTTCCTGTGGAACTTCCAACTGGTCTTCCACCGTTACGAGAGATTCAACACATGCTATATTTACCATTGTCATTCCTTATTAGTCTCTCTCAATCACCATAGATCAATGCTAAAAGTTTTGATTTTCTTGTCTAATCTCTTTGTTTGTTTTGATGTATAAGAATGCTTGTCTATATATTTGCCTTGTGCTTTAGTCTCATTCCATATGGTAATTGAAACGTGTAAAAATGGATCTCATCTGCTTCATGGTATTACTTAAGTCTCATCATATCAATGCTAAAAGTTTGACTATGGTTTCTTGGTTTGTTTTAATGGGGGGAACAGTGCTTTTCTTTCTATTGCCTTTAGTTATTGTCTTAGCTTCCAGTCATTGTCTTTCTGTTGCGGTTGGTTCCAGTCAACAATTCTTGACTGGTCAGGGGATTAAAGATCTAAATCACACAAAAGCTGATGATGTCTTAGCTTCCAGTCATTGTCTTTCTGTTGCGGTTGGTTAATCTTAGGGTCAGTTTGATGTCTAAGTGTAGACACATGCTTCTGGTTTCATGTTTCATGTTTGATTGTATACTTTTTTTACTTGTCTTGTCAGAACTTGTAATGTATAGTATTGATCATTAGGCATGTAAGAGATATCTCTTCCATGCTTCTGGTTTCATGTTTCTGGTTTGCAGGTTAATTAAACGTTTGCTTTGTGTCTGAGTGTAGACACATGCTTGATGTCTGACTGTCTGAGTCTTAGTGTAGACACATTCTCTGAGTGTAGACACAAAGGTTTGCTTTGTGTTTGAGTGTAGATGTATGTGTGTAGACACATTCTCTGGTGGTTCAGTTTTGATGTATGAGTGTAGACACATGCTTCTGCTTTGCTTTGTATTTTTTCCTTGTTTATTTCATGTGTGTTTGCAGATTTACTCGCGACAAGGGATCGAAACTAGTTCGGGCAATTACTAAAGTGTTTACAAATAAATTCGATGCTTCTACTATAGCTGGACATGTGTGCCTCGGGAGAGACAAGAAAGATACTTCCTCGAGTTCGCGGTACAGTTTTCTGTCCTATAGCCTTCACATATAGGTTTGCTTGTGATGTTTTCACTAACATCATTCAATTATTTTTGTATTGTAGAAAACCCACATATGGGATCCCTTGATATCAGGGACAGTTCAAGAGTATTTTGAGGAGATCTGTCAACGCCGGATGAAAGACATGGTTAGCAGCGTGATGACTAGTCGAGAGCGACCTAATTGGATCGGCGACACTCTCTGGAAAACGATGACCGACTACTGGGACACTGAAGAAGCAAAGCAAAGGAGTCTCACCTATTCCAATGCTCGTACGTCTGACCGTAAAGGTCTCGGTCCTCACATCCACTTTTCAGGGCCAAAGTCATATCAATAAATCCAACAAAAAATTGTTAGTAACTTTTACTTTTTCTTACACCTTAACAAATTTAAATTCTGTCATAATCCTTGTTAATTTTGTAACATTGCAGGAAGAGGAATTGGGAAGACCGGTTAGTCTTGGTGAGGTTTTCATTAAGACACATACAAGGCCAGATGGTACGTATGTCGATATGAAGGCGGAGAAAATCGTTCAAACATATGAGAAGAAGGTGCAAGAGATGTTGTCTGAGCTCGTGACAGAGACTTCAGAAGTTTCGGACGGTGCTTCGCGACCTCGAGAGCTAACAACAGATGAATACGAGCATCTTTCTTCAGGTAAAGTAACATTTTTCACAGTCCACATTTATAGAGTCTTGGATTTTGTTATGGTCTTGAATTAAGGTTTTTCTCTTACATTTCACAGTCCACTGGGATGGATTCACGAGGAACTCTGATACGATCATGGCTGAGCTTGAACCTGAGCTTGTAGCTGACCTTGATCCAAGGGATATTTATGAGGTCAACAGACCCGTAGCTGAACCAAAACTCCATCAAATGCACCACACAAGTCGCAAAAGGATCAATCCAGATACATGTGCCTTTCTTGTAGCATCTAAATTCAACCACGATGATTCCGCACATGTGACCACTTGTAAAACATTCTCAGCTCACATAGAGAGCTCCTCAAAGTGGAATCAGTCCGATCCGAATTCAGAGGAAGGAGTTATGCAATTTACAAATCGGGTGATTCTCAGCATACTCGATTTGGACAGATACACCTTGTTTGGAGGTTTCCCACCAAACCAAGAGGATTTAGGCTACAAATCAACCTGTTCTACAATCTTGATTCATCAGAGGTTCATGGAGAGTTGGAATCAAATCGATCCCAGTTTTCGTTTGGGAGTTATTCAAGTTCAAACCCAACGGATCCTCGACATGCTTCATTTCGGAACTGTAACTTCTCAACGGATCTTCTGTCTAAGGTGCTGAGTTTTGGACACCCTCTCTGTCATCCAGGATATTCTCAGGAAGCTCACCTATTCCTTGAAGCCATCAAGATACAAGAAGATTCAACATGTTTCGAATTCCTGTTGGACCGAGCTCCCACACATCGTCTTCAACATGATCCGAGCTCAACGCTCACACTCCATCTACAACATGGTCCGAGTTCATCATGGGTTTTTGAGGTTTGGCCCAAAGTGTTTGTCCTTGTACTCTTTTTCCTCCTTTTGGGTTTGTCTCAATGGGTTTACCAAAAGAGGTTTTAATGAGGCTTGGGCTTACATCTCACATTTGGCCCAATCTCTTCCATAATGTGCAAAGATCATCATCACCATCATCATGCACGAAAATGGGAGGCTAAGGGGTATTCAAACAAGACCTTAATGGAGTCAAAAGTCAATGGTCTTAGTCTAAGGATTTAATTAGACTTTGTTATTTCCCATGCATTATTTTTAGTGTTTTCTATCTTCACCCCTTTACATTCTCTCCCTATATAAACTATGTAATCTCATTGAGAATAATCATCCAATTTTATAAACCTTTTTGAGATTTTCTCTCTTGTTCATTTGGAACTTTTCGATCTCTTTGGTGGTTAGCCAACGAAATCAAATCGATCATTGGGTGGTTAGCCTCTTGATCACAAACCGTTCACTAGGTGGTTAGCCGACGTGTTCATCCGATTCCGAGGTGGTTAGTCGATAAGTCACAACGTTCTTTAGGTGGTTAGCCTTCGGATCGGGTTTACCGAGTGCAGTCCATAGCCCTCGATGCAACCATTCACTTCCCCTGCCTTGCTCGTTCAAGGATTATCCTGTTTCAATTCCGCTTCGTTACCGACAAGAGTGTGCCGTTTTTGGGAGGATCGTATCAAACTCCTTATGGAGTTGGAAGCCTGAAAGAGACTCTTCTTAATGGCAAGCCCAAGCAATCGTGACACTCTTCATCGTTTGTTGCACTGCAAGAGCAACTGAAGGAAGCTCAACGGAAAATCGAAGAGCATGCTGCTTATAATGAACGGCGTAATGCTGAGATTGATGCCCGTGAAGCAGAGCACTCCCAAGCTGCGGCTGAGTAAAATGACAAGCTCGAGCACTTCTTCTTGGTGGAAAAGTACCTGCAACAAACTGATCCGCGGTTTCTAGACTTTGTGGCTTCTCATTCAGCTCTAGCAACAACCGATATGCTTCCATCAACCAATCTTCCTCGACCAGATCCAAGTACAATACCATCTGCTTCTTAGGTTACTAATCCATTTTTTTGAACCCTGTTTTGTGAACTCATGAACTTGTTAATTTTGTTTATGTTTTGGCATTTGTTATGGAGTTTGAATACTTTAGTTAATATTTTTAATCAAATGTTATTTTGAATCAAATTTTTTTAATTTTGTAACACAGATTACCATTTGAGAAACAAAACGAACACCAATCAGTCATACCATATTCTTATTTTGACAACGAATAGTCGAGTATAGTCACTAAACAGTAGTCTATTAGTCGCCAAATAGTTGCAGAAGAATAGCTAAGTAGTCGCAAAATATTTACATCCTAGAAGCTTGAAGTTCCTATTAGTCGCCAAATAGTCGTTTAATTAGTCATAAAATAGTCGGTAAATAGTAACTAAATATTACAATTATATTGTGACTAAAACTATCCGACTGCATCTAGACCCATTCTATAGTCGTTCACTAGTTGCAAACGTAGTCGCCGAATAGTCGCAAGTTTTGCGACTACTTTACGACGATTGAACATCTACACACTATTCATGTGGTGTAGTCGTCATTTAGCGACTATTTTTACAACTAAATATTAACGATTACATACTTTAGCGACTAAATATTAACGACTACATGATTTAGTCGCTAATTAATCGTAATTCACCTTTTAATGATTATTTTGTGATTTTTTTTGTAGTTGTCAAAACATTGTTTTCTTGGAGTGTAATGAAGTAAGAATATGGATGTATATACGTACTAAAAGTACGAAGTGGATGTACTTATTATATTGCACACTATTTCGTTACGTGTATATTCGAGTGTATAGTTGACTCTAAAGCATGCACTTATATTAGCTATTAGTTACCTCTAGCTTACGATAGCCTTTTGTATTCCAACATCCATGCAAACAATCTCTAAAACAAACAAAAACCCAAAACACAACGATTTTCCTTAATATTTTGTTTGAGTATGTGACCACATATCTTTATAATGATACTAACCATGTTACCATGTGTTATATATAGTCACCAAAGTCGTTTTTAGCATATGTATTTGGAATATTTGAATATAGAACTAAATTGCTTTGGTCCAGTGGTAAGGAATGTTTATGTGGACTTCTCCACCTGGGTTCAAATCATCTTGGTCACGGTGGATTTAATATGGATTTCTTTGACCTATGGGGATTAGTCGAGTGTGTAGCAAGCCACAGATTACCCCATATTAATAATAAAAAAATCATTTGAATATAGTTTTAATTTAAAACTCTTTATCATATTTTTTAATTATATAAATTGGGACCCATAATTTTTTTAAACAAGTAATTTAGCACAAACGATACACGTTTGATAATAATAATAAAAACGCATGACATTCAAATAGGTTTGACACAGTCATGAATATGATATCATATCATGCTTTGCACACAATCATTGATAATGGTTTATTATAATGTGTTTAATTGTGTTTTTATTTGTAGCACACATTTTTTCCTTCCTTTTTCGATTTAAGGTTCTACTTTTATTTGTTGATTTTTCTTGGGCTTTTAATTGATTTAAATAGATGCAGAAAACAAGAGATGGAATCATCGCTCCTACAAACGGGGAAATGGAAAAGTGGAAGAGTGGTTTCCTAAACACAAAGAAGACTCATTCTCTTCTTATCAACAACTGAAACAAATACGTAAAAGAGAATTGAAACATAACTTAATTAGAATACTTCCGGTTTGGTATCTTGGTACGGTTTGATGTCCTAATTGATTTGTAATGCTGAGGCTTTTGTAAACAGTTACAAAATTTGTATAAATGGGATATTTTGGAATAAATTAGTTTTAAATGAACTAATTACTAGATATATATTTATCTAGTGAAATTATGTTATATAACTAAGATAATACACACTTTTTCCAAACGTCCCAACTTCATTTAACCATGTTACCAATCAAACCCAAATGTCACAGATATTTTCAGTTAATCCCACCGTCTATTCAATTTTTTTTTGGAATGGACGGTCAGGATTAACAATAGTTAAAAAATGAAAAATAAAAAGCCTGTGTGAAAAGTGAAATGAGAAGTCGCGGAGAAAGGAGCAAGCTTGAGTGAGGGTAAGTCGAGGCAAGCTTGACTGAGGGTAAGTCGCGGAGTAAGGAGCAAGCTTGACTGAGGGTAACTCGCGGAGAAAGGAGCAAGCTTGACTGAGGGTAACTCGCGGAGAAAGGAGCAAGCTTGACTGAGGGTAAGTCGCGGAGAAAGAAAGCAAGCATGGATCGTGGCGACGAGGACAGGTAAACTTCCCACAATTTTGTTATTTTGTGGAAAATGTCTAATCTTTGGTGTTTGTGCTGTGTTTCGATCATAGGGTTTCGAAGAAAAAAAGAAAAGGAAGAGGAAATCTGATGAGGCAGTCAACATAGTGAATTCTGATAATGTTAAGATCTGGTGGGATTTGGAGAATGTAGAAGTTCCCTATAACTTTCCCGCAGAGAAAGTGTATGATAGTATTCTACACAAGCTGAGAACAGACGGTTTCACTGGGCCAATTGACATTAGTGCTGTAGTTGCCTATGCTGATTCTCGTGTTCCAGAGAACTTGGACCAGAGAATCAAAGTGGTTAGAGCCATGACTTTCGATAGTAAGTAGCAATAGTCTATGTTAAAATAGCATCTTTGGTCTCTGTTAAACTCTCAAATAGTCTTCTGATACGCAAATCAAAGATTTAATCGAGGACTGGATTCCCAGCAATAAACTCCCCCAAAATGTGTTGTTGATCACATCTGATAAAGGTTATGAGGAATGTATGGAGGCTTTGTCGAATGCAGGGCACAATGTCATGCTCTTTTACCTCGGACATCCAAACGAAGACAAATCGGCTAAAATTTTTACAACTGCCAACTACATCAGCGAATGGAGATCATCTGTTCTGAATTTTCCACCTGGTATTTCTGTTAAGGATAGGAAGCGTGAGAGGGGCAATATTTGGAAGAAGAGCCTTGAGATAAGGAAAAAGAAGAGGAGCGATGATGCGAGGAAGCTAAGGAAGAAGATGAAGAGGGCTGCCAAAAAGGAACCTGCAAAGAAACCTGATGCAACAGCTAAGCCAGCTGCCAAAGATTCTTCCTCTGAGGATGAATCAGAAGATGAATCTGAGGATGAGAAGGTGAAAAATCTGTTCTCATTTGTAATAACTTCAGTTTTCTATTTGCATATGGAGTGTGTTATTTACTAGCTGTTGTATTTGTTTATTGTGGAGATATTTCAATTGGGTCTCTAATACTTCTCTTTTTCTGTTTATGAAAATAGAAACCTGCTGCTAAAAAGGCTACTGCCAAGGCCGACAGCAGTTCAGATTCATCTGATGAAGATTCTGGCGAGGTTAGCTTCTGCACTTTAATGAGATCCCCTGTCAAGCAGCTTTTGATGTCCTATGCTTGGTTCATTGTCATTAACAATGTTTTTTGTTGGTTTATTTATGCAGGAGAGTGAAGATGAAAAACCTGCACTTGGAAAGGCTAAAGTCTCAAAGAAAAGTGGCTGAGTCGAAGGAAGGAGAAGAACGGAGCCTCTTACTGAGAAAGAGGGACTTATCTACTTAAATAATGCTCAGTCTTAAACTTGTGTAAGGATCAATGTATTTAAGCAATACCGAAACTTTAGGGTTGCCTCGTGAAAAAGAACTAGCACTTAATACGCGTTATATAGATTATAGATAGCGCGTAATTTTTTGTTAAAAATTGTCTTTATCTTAATTTTATAATATGATTAATTAATGATTATAGATTGAGATGTCAAACCGGACTAATCTGTTTATTTAATTCGTTTTATAGTGAACTAAAATATTATTCTGGCTAACCGCAAAAATATAAAATCTTAAAAACATAACTTTAATATGTTGCGTTTAATGATTCTTGTTTTTGTGGCCAGTCCCCGAACTCTAGAAAATTTAATTTTCTCGTGTCTAATTTTTTATAAAATTAGAAAAATATTTCTCAAATTTTGTTTTGATATATATCCAAATAAAATATAATAAATTATAGTGAAAAATATTGCAGGATTTTAAATAGATTTTTTCTTTGAATATATATGGATTGATATTATTTTAATATAGTAATAATTAAAAAAAAACTAAATAATAAATAACCTCTTTAATGAAAAATATAAATACTTTCCAAATTCTCTTTTATAATTTTTAAAGAAAATTCCTTTCATATTTCAATAATATTTTATTATTTTTAATTTCATAATATGTAAATATATATAAAGAAACATTTTCTCTTTTCTCATGCTGCCACCTCAGCATCCTAAAAATTTAATACACATACTAAATACATATATTAATTATAAATTTGGTTTTAACATTATCAAAAGAATTTGAAAAAGTATTATTCATATTCTAAATAAAAGCAGAAAATAATAAACTTATATGAATATAGTTCTTTGAAATAATAACAGGTTTAATAAATTTGGTTATCCTAATATATTTCAACTTTTATAAATATTTAATTAGGTTAAATTATATCGCAAATATTATTAAAAAAAACTAAAATATCAAACAAATCCTAACAATTAAACAAATAAGTTAAATATGTAACTAAATTCATAAAGCAAAATATAAGTTGGCAAGTTTTACATCTAATAAAGAGACAAATAAATAAAATTAAGGTATACTTAACATAATAATTGCAATTATACATAACTATGAAAAAGAGAATAAGAGCCACCAAAATTAAGAAACATATTAAAAGTAAAATATCAAACAAGTCCTAACAATTAAACAAACAAGTTAAATATGTAACTAAATTCATAAAGCAAAATATAGGTTGGCAAGTTTTACATTTACTAAAGAGACAAATAAATAAAATTAAGGTATACTTAACATAATAATTGCAATTATACATAAACTATGAAAAAGAGAGTAAGAGCTAGAAAAATTAAGAAACATATTAAAAGTATTTACACGAAAATATAAATTAAGTTTGAAAATTTAAGATCGTTGTGTTTGGTGATATTATTTTCAACAAAAAAATAAAATAAAAATGAATAAAAGCTTTGTATATACAAAATATATATCATGTGATGTAAATATATTTCAATTCTCATAATAAATACCATCCATTAATACAATAGTTTTTCCTAGAATTTGAAAAGACATTTACTTAATAGAAGATAGATTATATTGAATTAATTTAAAGAAATTTTAATTTAATAATTTACTTTTATCCGTTTATTTATATAGTTTAGAAAAACTATAGAATTTAGTGTTTATAAATTATGGATTATATTTTCTCTAAATAAAATCAAACAAATGTTGTGACTTCAAACAATCAGTTATATATGGAAATATTTTTCAACAAAAATAAAAGAAAAATAGATTTAGGAATCACAAACATATTGCACACATAAATAGGGTTAAAATCATACATGAAACACTCAAAAAATAATAACTTCACATGAAACAAAATAAAAAAATTATTATGCAACTTTAAAATGTAAATATCTTCCTTTTAAAAAACTCAACTAATTGCATAAAATTGATCACCAAAGAAAAAAAAGAGGTAAAAATGTGTATCATCGAATTAATAAACACATAGATAATCATAAATTAAAAAAAAAAACAAATACACAGATCTTAAGCTGATAGAGATAATTAAATTAACTACGAGACCAAATAAAATAAAATACCATTAGATTAAAAAAATTGTTTACCACGTCCGCGCGGATCACACCATTTGTGATTGAAATTGAAAGTGAAATCTCACCGGCGATGGGGGAAGATATCGGAGAAGACAAGGGTTTTAGAGCAGTGGGTAATGTTTTTTTACATGATAATCATATTCACAAGAACTCTCTCTCTCTCTCTCTAAATGTTTGAATCGACGCTCGACCCCATATTTCTTATATTTTTCCAAATCGGCCCATATTATCTCAAATGTTCTCATTAATCTATACATCTACAATGATTTTGATAGTAAATTAGTGATAGAAATTAAATCATTTTCAGATAAAGCTAGATTAATTTTGTAGTCACCAACACTGGATTATCGAAGATGAATAATAGTAAATTCTGAACATGTTATTAGTATTCGGTTTTAGGTAAAACTAGATAAAAATATAGTGACTTATTTCGAAGTATTTTTTTTTAAAGTTCGGAGAATTCTAAATTCACAAAACTAACTTTCCTTTTATTAGTATTCGAAGTAACTTTCGGAGTATACAAAACTAACCCTATTTTGAAGTATTTATTTTATTAGTATTCAGTTCGGTTAAAAAATATACAATTTCCTAAATTTTAAAATGACAAAACTTAACTTTTAAAAACCAACTAATTGAATAAATAGTCAACCAAATAAAAAAATTCAAATTATGGATCACTCACTAAACAAATACATAAATAAATATAAAATTAAGAAAGGAAAAAACCTTAAGAATAAACAATCTACATTTCTTAAGCTAATAGAGACAAATCCATTAACAATCATACTAATAAACCTAAAATAATATTATTCCAAATTTTTTAAAAACAAAATTGTGTTCACGTCCGCGCGTAACGCGGATCACACACTAGTAACTTATAAAATAAAGTTCATTTTCCTAAATGACTCTTTAAATAATAATATAGAGATACTCTCTTTAATGGAAAATAAATACTTTCTATATTCTCATCAATAATTTTAAAAGATAATTATATCGTTTTCTATTTCAATTATCTTTTCTTATTTGTAATGGCATTTCATGTAATAACTTACAAAACAAAGTTTATTTTCAAAAATGTCTTCTTAAATAATATTATAGATATACATTAATCAATCATCTAATCTCTGCCTCTTTCGGAACAATGGCTCAAATGCCACAGTTTTTTAAAAAATTGTCCCAAATACCACTTTTATTTTTATTTTTTAATAAACATTTATATTTAAATTGAAAATGAATGAAAAACCCAAAAATCCAAATGAAAAATCGATAATTACAATCCAACCAGTTGGATTCGACCTAAACCCCACCCAGTCCCACCAATCTGACCCAAACCAACCCTAATTCAGTTTATTAAAATTTGAAAAAAAAAAAAAAAATTCTCCCACTTCCCATGCCCGCGAGAGAGACCATCGATCTCCCCTAACTTTCCCTCAAACTTTCGATCGATTCCGACAACCGAATCCGACAAGAGCGAGCTCGAGAACTCCCAACTCCGGTTCCCTCGCCGTTCTGGTAATCGATATCGTCGATTCCTCGCCGGGAGAACTCCGAAATCCGGTGTCTCGCTCTCTCTACCCATGCGATTCTTCATATCAAAACCGTAAGTTTCCTCTTCCCTTCATTCTTACTCTCGAGCCTTTTTTTGTTACTTAGACTTGTCAATAGGTCACATAATCAAATAATAGTTCTGATTCCTTAGTTTTCAATGCCTAACTTCCTTTCGGTTTTGATATGAAATTGTTCTCGAATTAATTTGTATTCTTCACAAATGGTATGTGGATGTGTTGTCTAACTTAGTTCGGAATTGGTTGTTTTAGGAATGGCTCGTGTAAGGGTTTATGGGAAGGAATTTGATTCCACGGAACATGACAATGTTGTGGAGGAAGAGGGAAAAGAGGAAGAAAACTGTGTAGAAGAAGAGGAAAAAGAGGAAGAGGAAGAAAGAGTTGCAAACATTGAAGAAGGGGAAGAAAGGGATAAAGAGGAAGAGGATAGAATCGATAGTGATGCTGATGATGATGAGAGCCAATCACAGCCGCCGGATAAGATGTTTTTGGTCCAAGGGAGTACTCCAAGTCTTGCAAGGTCGGAAGTAGATGTAAGCTGAAATCGAAAGTGGAGTACATTGAACATGGTCTTGATGACGAATTGGAATGGTTTTGAAATCATTCTCAATTTAGGCATCTGTTCCACATGCCTAAGGAGGCAAATCCATGCTTCAAGGAATGTGGATGCTTCTCCTTTGGACATCATCTACGGAGAAGGAGAGAGAGTGCTGGTTTGTGCTGAACGGAGTGCCTATCAGGTACTCTTTGAGAGAGCACGCCCTCCTTACTAGATTGGACTGCCACGATTACCCTCGTTAGGAGTTATTTGATACATTTAATGCCCTTGTTAGGAGTTTTTTGATACATTTAAGCGATCGCGAAGTTAAGGATGATTCATAATTTGATCTCATATCTTGAATGTATTTGTCTTGGTTGAAACATGTTTTGATTTGAATCCAACTCTAATTATTGAACTTTAACTTGATTTGAATTATCATGCTTTGTACATTGTACATTGGAAATTTAAGCTCATGGATAGAATATACATATTTGGGTCATCTTTCTCCTTCTACCACTCTTGTTAACCCAAATAGCCGATTCCCATTTTTGGAACGGTTAACCACACCCTAAAACAAACATTTCTTTCAAGCCTTCATTCTTTGTATGCGTTTGTGAGGCCTATTTCCGAATGAACTTAACAAAACATGTTGAGTTTTGAAAACAACAAAGAAGAGACTTTCATGTAGAACTAGCTCACACCTCATTGAGCTAGACTTAGGCTATGATTAGTTAGGTTGAGATTTTAGGGTGTTGTTATTCAAAAGAGATAAGCTTTGGGTTTGTGATCAAAGAAGAACGAATGTGGAAAGAAGAAAAGATGGGGAAAACAATATGGGAAGCAAAATTTTGGGTTGTTTGGTGTGATATTGATAAGTAAGCTCTAAGTGTTTATTTGGTTAAGTCTCCAAGTATTAAAAAGAAGAAAAAAAAAGAAAGAAGAGAGGCTTAAGGTATCCAAATGATGAATACGAGACTAAGTGTGAAAGTGTAAAAAAAAGCTTGTGGAAAAGAAAGATAAGAAGCCAAATCCCTTTATTTGTGGTGAAAAGCGTGCCACTTAGAGGGAGTGCGGTTACGAGGCAAGGTGGTCGAATCATAGGACATGATATGACCGGGAAACAAACCACTACCTTCTCCCAAAACCGTTCTCGGCTAGCGGGAGCGAAAAGTAAGGAGATGAGTGGTCTCGAAGTGATGAGATAAGTGATCTGAATATGCACATGTCGACTTCCCCGACAACGGCAACATAAACCGGGTAACGATACACATGAAGGTAAGACTTCTAGATAACCGAGTAGAGATGGTAAGAGGAACCCGATATCCCTCAAAAGAATATCGGAAAAGGTAAAACCTATTCAAATATATTCGGGGTTGTATATATTTCCCCTCAAATACTCATTTGAACTAAAGTAGACTCTAGTATTAATCCAATATCTGGCCAATTTTGGCCTATATGGCAGGAAAAATTAAATAATCGCTGTTTATGGGGAAGATAAAGGCATGGACGCTCTGAACACATGACATCGCATAAACCGCCGAAATAGACATAAGCCGCCTTGTCGGGGACACAGACATAAGCGACAAAGGAAATACGTAGAAAAACACTTGAGTACCTCGTACCTGATCCAACAAAGGATCCACAGTCTGACCCACCAACCAATGCAACCCGGTATGCGAGCCCGAGTCAGGTATTCATATAAATATAACCATGGCTCCTCGAGAAAAGGGGATCCGATTTTTCATCTCTCACTTAGACAACTCTCCCAAACACTTAGCTTTACCTAACTTCCGAGATCATATCTCACCTCTCTTCCGAATAATATTCAGTCTTGTGGCTCGAATATTCTGACCAAATTTCCAATATCCAGTCATTCAAATCCGTCCAGATACTCCGCGGATCCATCCTTTCTCAGGACCCGGAATCACTATAACTTTCTCTCTTCCACTTTTCCGACTCTTTCCCGTTTCTGACGCCAATCTTTGTGGTCATTCTCTTTCGTTACTGACTTGAGCATCAGAGAGTCATCGGAATACACTCCATCGTCGTGTTTTCCGACCTCTGACCTCACTTGCTTTGTGGTATAGGAGATTAGCCCCCAAATGGACAAAAAAACCTCAAAACAATCTCCATCTAAAAAATTACACAGTTCTCTTTTTTGTTGTTGTTATTTTATCTTTTAGAAAAATAAATAAATAACAATAGTAAAATTTATATTATTGCATTGACACATGTCATGATCTAAATTAACGATGACACATGTTACGATCTCGTGAGTTATAATTATCTTACGTGTCACGCTAACGTTGAACGTATTTAGTTTTATATAATAAGATATCGAATTCTTTTGTTAATTATTATTATTATGATGACTATTATTGGTTTTGAAATAATTCATTGTAAGCTAATTTTATTTTAATGAAGGCCATTTAACCAAAAAAAAAAAAAAATTGGTTTTGAAATAATTCTTTCGATGTCCGATGAACAACTTCACGTAAACTTCACAAGAATTATTTAGTGGGCATGGGTCACCGGCCACGTGGCGAAGAATGAACTTGGCCACATGGCGAAGAATGAAGATAAACTTGCAGCCAAACACTCCTTAAATTCCCAGGTAATGTACCAACACATTTTACGAATACAGATAACCGTGTAGCCAAACACTACTTAAATTCCCAATTTGTTTTCCGGCGATTTCGAATTCGAAACCTCCTCATCTTCCTCGATAATCCCGCGCTCATTTTAATCTGTGCTCCTGCGAAATCCAAATTCTCTCCATCGCTCTCTTCCATGAAGGATCACATTCTGATCTCCGACGGGGAAGATCCGGCTACTCCACTCCCATCGCTTTCCAAACGGGCTCGGAAAGATCCCATCTCTGCGATACTGATATCGGATTCCGCCGGAATCTTCTTCCACTCCTTTGTTCGTCCCTGATACACCTCTATCTGATGATTTCTCTGTCGTCAAGTGTTCCTCTGGTCCCGGAGCTGTAGCTTCAAACCGCGAAGACAAATTCTCCGGTAAGTTCACTTTCAGTCCTCTGTAGGTAGGGGTTTTTCGGTTTTATGGAATGATTGGTTATTCTACTTGTTGAATTTTTTGGTTTCTGAGGATTTTGTTTGGTTGGTGTTACTTGAATTATCATTTATCAGGCTAAACTATAATCCCCTTACTTCTATATGTTTCTTTTGGAATCTCACTAGGCAAACGAGTAATATCTCTGGATTCTGAGTTTGAAGATAGTCCTCGACCTGAAACTTCGAAGAAGTATGGACCTGTGCTTGCTGATTTTAGGGAGTCACCTCGAGGATTAGAATCTGGATACAGTGATGCACATTCTGTTGAGGCGAACTATGAGAATGCTAGAATACCTGAGAGAAGCATTGGTATGCTTATCCCAGAAGTAAACTCAAATGTATCTATCAAAGTATGCGTGATGAACAACAATATCCTTACTTGTCTATGTTTCTTTTGGAATTTCACTTAGGCAAACGGGTAATATCTCTCGATTCGGAGTTTGAAGTTATTCCTCGACCTGAAACTTCGAGGAAGTATGAACCCGTGCTTGCTGATATTAGGGAACCGCATGGTGGATTGGATTCTAGATCAAGTGATTCAGATTCTATTGAAGCGAATACTAGAATAACTGAGCCAGACATTGGTATGCTTACCCGATAACCAAACTCTTGTGGGTGATGTGATGAACTTCATTTGTCTTGTCCACTTATAAATGGGGGTTGTTGTTTTCTTTCAGATGATAATACTAATTGGATGCATGGAGTCAGTTTTCGCTCTTCGCTGACCAATGATACTATCGAGGTACTACTCTGCAAGGAACTAGTACCATATTGTTTGTTCATCATTGGTACATGATTTAGGAACTTTTGACACTATTTGTTGTGTGATTTTGCAAAGCTGTCTTATAGAGGATGTGACTATTCTCGATTCCCATAACGTGTCATTAGTTTGTGTCTTAAGAGTTCAGGGTGTGCTACTGTTGTTTCTTTCATTTTGTTTAGTAATTTTGTGTTACTCTTATTTAGAAATGGTACTAGCTGTATACACATTGAAATTGCTTGCTTCTGCTGTTATTTTGATTTACTCAAAAAAATCAGGTAGATTCTGACCAAGAAAAAGAAAATATAAGCATCGAGAGAATGGGTAAAAAAAGCAGATCAGAAGTTATAAAACTACAACTCATTCGGGTGTAGTATTTCCTAAAAATAGACCGTCGAAGGAAGACAAAATCCATGAAATGGAGGAAAAGAAGTTAAGAAAAGAGGTAAGTGTTCTTTGCGTGGTTTTTCTATTTTGTTTCCTGATCAATAGTTAACTGGCTTCCATCATCCAGCAAGATAAATTACAGAAAGCAGCATTGAAAGCAGAAGAAGCTGAGCGTAAAAAGTTAGAGAAGTAAAAACAGAAATGGGAAAAGGGAAAAGGGAAAGTTAGCCCTTAAATATATTGTTGCTGAGATTGATACAAAAGTGGTTGAAGGATCCATTGGGGGTAAGGAATTTCTCTATTCTCTGTATTATCCTTCAACATATGCTTTAGATGTTTGCTCTTTGACTTTTTTTTTGTATCATATGACTGGCTGGTTTGTGACTTAAGTATAGACACTGAGTTCCTGTGGTATAATGTTAACATAGGACTTCTGCTTTCAAGGTTCTCTGAGAAAGGCATTACATTCCGCGTAGCCCCTAATCCTATTGAGAGATCCATTGTCTGGACGATGACAATTCCAGAGGATATTGCTCCGGTACGATAAAATCTCAGCCGCTTTGGATTTTCAAAAAACTTTAGTGTTAATTTACTTGCTTGCATCCTGAGTCTCACAACTGACACGTATGAAAAGTAGTTCTTAGAAATCAGAACTTGCAACTAGAATCAGCTCCCCAGTCTGGCCCGTATCCTTGTATATTGTGAGGATTAGCATGTTAGTTTAACATGTGTTTCAAAATTTCTTTGATTTATGGATTGTAGTCTTCTGTGCTGCAAGTTTCATTTCTTTATATCTTTAGTGGTGGTAGTCAAAGCTATCTCTGGATTGTCTTTGAATAACCGGAGGTTTGAAATAACTGTTTAAAGTTCAAGTTGCTCTATTATGTGTGTCAGATCCATGCATTTGGGCATTGTTTATCAAACCAGTGTTTCCTTCAAAAAAATTCTTCAACTTCCATCTTTAAGAATGAGATAATTGTTTATCAGAAAGAGGTCCATCCAATATTACTTCATAACACCTGACATTGAACTGAGTTACATATTATGAAATATTAGAAATGAATCCCTTTTGCTATGAGTTGAAGGGCTTTGGAAAATCATTACTAGGCTAAAACCAGTGTCTTATTTTACTGTTAATTTGCATCTTCTTTACTATGCTGCAGGTTTTTCCCCAAGGGCCTAAGATTCGTTATGTCTTACTTGTGTATGAGGCTGAAGAGTTTTGTAATCTTGTTGCTAATGAAAGGCTTCTAGAAAACATCTCAAGAGTTCAGGACCAATACCCATCTTATACGGTGTGCTGCCTCACCAATAAGTTAATGTCCTACGTAAAGAAAAGGTAAGTTTGATAAAGCAACTTTGTATAGATTCAATGTTTCCATCCTGAAACTGAATAAACCGATCTTCTAGGGAAAAAGAAGAGTACAAGAACCCGGGAAATTGGAGACGGACTCCTATCGATGAGGTAGTACAGTACCTAATGGGCATGTGTTTAGAAATGTTTATTAGAAAGAAAACATCTTTGTTGCTCTTTTGTTTGCGTTCTTACACATACTTACTCTTGTGGTATTTGATGTTTATTACACAGATACTTGCAAAATTAACTACTCATTATGTTAGAGTACATTCCAGACACTGTGTAGACGAGGCTGAAGTCGCTGAACATGTTGTTGGTTTAACAAGCAGTCTAGCCTCTTGACAGTTCAGGTACTAATACCTACACTATTTTTTATTTTATTTCCGAAAAAATCGATCCCGATATCATGATGGATAATAGTTTCAATTTCTTTCCCCAAATCATTAAGTTGGTTTGGAGGATCCCTTTAAACCAATCACCTCTTGATAGAAACCCATGAATTCCAAATCATATATATATATATATATATATATAAAGCTCTCACATCTAAAGCTTATCATGAAAAACTGGGCAGTAGGCACGTGGTGAGATAAACTTATATAACACATCTTTCATGTCTTGGTCTTCTTGAGTTGATATATGAAACGTGTGGCTAATAATGTATATATCTGCATGATTTTGAAGTAGACTAATCATTCATGGCTCTACTGTCTGGTGCACAGGAAGAAATTAACTATGTTATCAGTAAACGCTAATGGTGCATTAGTCTCCAAGGATTCAGTTGACAAACACTTGATTAAAAAGAGTCCATGGTAAAGTAAATAAAACCTATATTTCACACTTTTGGTTGTGTTTTAGACTATCGGAATCTGTTTAATTATATATACTTGTTGTCTATAGGTTAAAAGCGTTAGTAGCAATACCAAAGGTGCAGCCAAGATACGCTGTAGCAGTGTGGAAGAAATATCCATCCATGAAGTCTCTTCTAAAGGTTTATATGGATCCTAGCAAATCGGTAAGTAAAACGTGCGGATTTTTGACTTTATTTTTGTTCTAGTGGTTATCTGAAGAAAATATTGGGAACAGATTCATGAGAAGGAGTTTCTACTGAAAGAGTCGAAGGTGGAAGGTTTAGTAGGAGGAGACATAAGGTTAGGTGAGGTTTGTTCAAAGCGAATATACAGAGTTCTCATGTCTCACAATGGAGCCATTAAGACTGATGAGGTAGAAAATGGTGCTGCTTTTTTCACCCAATGACTCACGATTAAAGTAAAATTTGTTATCTCTGGAATATATAGCTTTACCAAACAGGAGACCATATGGCTCATTCCATTCAAGCGTCCCCAAAATTTCATGGGCTTTGTTTTCCAATTTTTGTTACTTTTCTCCCAATGGGCCAAAAATAAGCCCGTGAATGCTTTTCAGGTTCGCGGGTCTCATGTCCTAGTAGTTAGGCCTGGGAACGGAGCGGATATCCAGGTTTTTCAAGATATCCGGATCCGCCGGATAATAAATTTCATTATCCGGATCCGAAAGCTCCGGATATCCGGGTTCCGAATATCCGTTGAAAAATTCGGATATTCGCGGATATCCGGATCCGATCCGGCCTATTTAATTAAAATTAGAAAAATCTGAAACAAAAAACATAGACAATAAAAATGTATCATGATAGCAAAAATTACAAGTAGCAAAGGTTCAAGAAGCATTCAAGTAGCAAAAAGTTTAAGTAGAAAAAGAGAAAATAGTAAAAAAGAAAAATCTGAAAGAGAAAATAGTAAAAGAGGATCGCGGCAGGGAGAAAGAGAGATAGAGGCAGCCAGAAAGTGAAATAGGTTAGGAGAGTTGTGATATTAGGTTTAGAGTCGTTGGACTCTTTTTCTCAATTGGGTTCAACGGGCTTTGTGTTTCACAATCTCACAATTAAACCAAAAATAACATGGGTTTTCCTAAAAGGTTTTACAAAAAAAAATATAAACGGATATCCGTTATCTGTTTTCGAATTTTTCTATTATCCGTATCCGGATCCGCCGTATCCGTATCTGAACTAATCTGAACTACTCAGATATCCGTTTTTCGGATCGAATCGGAATGGATGTCGGATCGGATAATAATCCTAACCCTACTAGTAGGTACTTTAAAAACTGATAAGCATATAGGATCTTAATCTTGAGTTTTTTTATTCGTTGAATTGATAAACTGATAAGCAGATTCGTTTTGGTCCCAAAATTCTCAGTTTGCTCAAGCGTTGTTGTATAGAAAAAAAGAAAGTTAAAAGTAAAAACGTTCTGAACTCATTTAAGTTTAAACTTTAAAGGCACACCAGAAGATGAATAAATGAAAATGTTGTTACAAATGAATTGAATCACTAACAAACAAACAGTCAGAAAGATAAAGAAACCAAACCATTACATTACAAATACAAACTATATACACTAGAATTTCACAATAACAAAACGATTTTAAGAGAGAAAATTGGCCAAAAAAAAAAAGAAAAGCTTTGATTGAATAACTCTCACCCCCCAAAAAAAGAAAAATGAAGTGGTCTTTTTACTTGTTAGACCACTGGAATTCGATCTCAAGATTTCTGGGGCCACTTTTACTTTTCGGTAACAAACTGTATTCACCTGCAACTGCTCCCAGCATTACCACCCGGTCGACTTGGATCGTTACTTTCCCAAAGGAACTCTGCAGAAAAACACATTGATTCAGATAAAAATCCAATAGACAGCAAAATTTGGAACTGAGTCAAGTTTAGTTTGATGTATAGAAATATAGAACTCAAAGATTGTTTAGAACACAAGATTTATAAAGAATGACTCTCTTTATTAGCTTAAGAAAATAATTCAAAACTTAAGCTTTCTAAACTCATAAGTTATGCCACAACTTGGCATCTCCTTATATATAGATCTTAGACAATTCCTAATCCTTATAGGTAATGTATTTAGATAACTCCTAAATAGATTTTCCTTTTTCCTTGATTTCCTTTTTCTTCAAGCTTATCCCAACATTCTCCCCCTTAAGCTTGAAGCCATGTTAGACACATCTTCAACTCCAATAAGATCTCTCATTTCCTTGAACTTGATTCTTCCAAGTGCCTTGGTTAGTATATCTGCCTTCTGCTCGGTTCCGGAAACATGTTCTACTTGTATCTGTCCATTCTCCACACATTCCCTTATAAAATGATACCTCCTATGTATATGCTTACTCCGACCATGGAAAACTTGGTTCTTAGTGAGAGCAATCGCCGACTGATTGTCAATTCGAATGACGACCGTCTCACACGATACTCCAATGACCTCACTAAGTAGATCTTGAAGTCAAATTGCTTGCCTTGCAGCTTCGGTTCCGGCCATAAACTCGGCTTCACACAACGACAGCGCCACTGTATCTTGTTTCTGTGAACACCAGGATATCAGACTCTCACCAAGGTAAAATATGTGACCAGACGTGCTTTTGCCATCATCAGGATCAACATTATAGCTACTGTCACTGTAGCCTAATAGCTTTGGTATCTCTGTCTTTGAGCGCAAGAACACCAGACCTAGAGCAGTAGTTCCTCGCAAATATCTCAAGCATTGTTTCATTGCAGCTCCATGTGATTCTTTGGGACTCTGTATATATCTGCTTAGCACTCCTACACAATAAGACAGATCTGGTCTTGTATGAAGTAAGTAGCGAAGACAGCCAATTTCTTTTCTGAACCTTGTAGCGTCAATTTCCTTTTCATCTTCAGCCTTTGACAACTTGAGACTAGACTCCATTGGTGTGTGAGCCAAGTTGCAGTTCTCCATTCCAGCTTCTTCCAAGATTTTCAAAGCATAACGTTTCTGGCTTAATGATATTCCCCCTTTGTATTGGCACACCTCAATCCCAAGATAATACGTCAGCTTCCCGAGATCACTCATGTCGAATTTGGAGGCCATCTCCCTTTTGAACTCGTCAATGATGATTCTGTTTTTTCCTGTGACAAACAAATCGTCCACATATACTGCTATAAGTAGGAGATTTTTGCTTACTTCCTTTCGATAGACCGATGGCTCCTTAGAGCACTTCTTAAACTGTAATTCCTGTAAAATCTGATTTAATTTGTTGTTCCATGCTCTTGGTGCTTGTCTTAGCCCGTACAAGGCTTTATGGAGTTTATAAACTTTGTTCTCACATCCCTTCTCTTCAAAGCCCTCTGGTTGCATGACATAGACTGTTTCTTTCAACTCCCCATGAAGGAAAGCGGTTTTAACATCAAGGTGATGTATTTCCCATTCATTTGAAGCTGCAAGATTGATCAGAAGTCGTATTGTTTCGAGTCGAGCCACTGGAGCGAAAAATTCGTCGAAGTCAATTCCATAGCGTTGTACATATCCTTTAGCAATGAGCCGGGCCTTGTGTTTGTTGATGATTCCATCAGAATTTCGCTTAAGTTTAAAGACCCACTTTAGACCAATTGGTTTTGCTCCATGTGGAAGGTCTACGAGTGTCCATGTTTGATTTTTATTGATCGATAATATTTCATCTTCGCAGGCAGACATCCATTCTTTTGTTTTCTTTGCTTCCTCGAAGCAATTTGGCTCATCGTTTAAGTATAACAGCAACCTTTCTCCTTCTTCTTCAGCTAGCAAGACGTAATCTTCAAGGTATTTTGGTTTTATGCCATGTCTCTCACTTCTTCTCAAAGCTACGGGTTGAGTATTAGCCTCCACATTCTCTATCTCTTGCTCATGTGATGATGCATCATGATTTATTTCTTCACTACTACCAGATTGTTATGTATTCAATTGCTCGGTTTCAATGTTTTCTCCGATCCCTTGTATTCCTCGGTTACCAAACTCTCCAAAGATAATATCGAAACCGCCACCTTGTTCTTCCTCCGTGTGATTATGATTCCAATTCCAATTTTTTGTCTCATCGAACACAACATCCCGACTTACCACTATTTTCCGAGCTTGAGGATCGAGCAGCCGGTATGCCTTTGACCCTGGTTTTGTTCCTAGATGAACGAGCATACGTGATCTATCATCTAGTTTCTTTAGTTGCGACTTCTCTGTTTTCGCATATCCGATGCACCCGAAGATTCTGAGGTGATTTACGTTTGGTTTCTTGCCGCGAAAAGCTTCATATGGAGTTGTATCCTTGAGAGTTCTTGTGGCTATTCTGTTCAGGAGGTAAGTGGAGTGTCTGATTGCTTCTCCCCATAGGTAGTTTGGCAATTGCATATGTTTCATCATGCTTCTCGCCATCTCCAATAGGGTTCTATTCTGCCTCTCAACAACACCGTTTTGTTGAGGGGTGTATGGTGCGGTGAGATGTCTTCTTATCCCTTCGTCTTCACAATACGAATTGAACTCTTGAGACACAAATTCTCCTCCTCTGTCTGTTCTGAGAGTTTGTATACTTGCCCCTGCTTCGTGTTCCACTAAGCTTTTGAATTTCTTAAATTTGGCAAAGGTTTCACTCTTTTCTTTCAGTAAAATAGTCCACATATACCTAGAGCAATCATCAATAAGAACGAATATGTATCTGTTTCCAGCTGATGTACTTGGTGTTGTGGGACCGCAAAGGTCTCCGTGTATGAGTTCAAGTATCTCAACTGCTCGATACGAAGTTGCTTGTGGAAATGCTTTCATGGTTTGTTTCCCTAGTAGACACGATCCGCATATCCCTTTCTCAATGTTGATCCTCGGGATTCCTTGAACAAGCTCTCTTTCTATCATTGCTTTTATTGTGTCAAGGTTCACATGTCCCAGCCTTGTGTGCCATCTCTTTGACTCGCTTATCGTTGTTAGGTGTAGAAAAGCGTTGTTTCTTTTGACTGTGTTGTCTCTTATTCCCATGTGGACCTTATATAGACGATTTCTCGACCTGTTGGCTTGAACAAGCAGCTTTCCCTTATGATCATGCATGGTCAGACAGTCTCCTCTCATCCTTATATCACAACCAGACTATGTAGCTTGACCGAGACTGATAATATTGCTTCTTAGATCCGGGATGTAATAGACGTCGGTCATAACTCTGTATTCGCCGTTTATATCAGTAAAGGATATTGACCCTTTCCTTTTGATATCTATGCGAGAGTCGTCACCAAATCTCACTTTTCCTGTAACAGAATCATCAATTTTCTCAAAATACCTTCGATCTCTGGTCATGTGGTTACTAGCTCCGTTGTCGAGATACCAAGTGTTCTCCTCTCCAGTGTTTGTTTCGTAGTCGCTTGGAATGCAGTATTTTTCATCTAGATACACTACCTGATGCATCATAAGTTCATCTGCACTTTGTGTATCGTTGTTGTTGTTCTCTTGAGCTTCTTGTAATTTTAGCAAGCGATCGGGACATGTTGAGGCGAAATGACCCATATTGTCACACCGATAACACGTCACTGTTGATATGTCTCTTCCAACTCGTCCGCGACCTCTCCCTCTGTGTCCTCCACGACCTCTGCCTCTCCAAATATTGGTGTAGCCATGATTTGATTGCGCTGTCTGATCCTCTGAATTTGCATACATTAGTTTGGTTTGATCCTCCTTAATTTCTTCTTCTTCTTCAAAGATGCGTTCTTCATATGCTTTCAGCCGGCCTATGATATCTTCAAAGCTTGTCTTATTGAGGTCCAATACTTGCTCAAGGGATGCCACGATGTGTATATACCTTTTTCGAGGGAGGCTCTTCAGAAATTTCTTAACCAACTTTGATTCATCAATGTTTGCTCCTAGGGCAGATGATTTTGACGAAATTTCTGATATTTTTCCTGCGAAATCATCAATTGTCTCAGAATCTTTCATCTTCAGCCGATCAAATTCGGCCATAAGTGTTTGTAGTCTAGTTTCTTTGACTCTATCTGCTCCAACATGCCTTGTTTTTATAGCTTCCCATATTTTCTTTGCTGTGTCGAGTTCTCCAACTTGCAAAGTAAGCACCTCAGGTATGGATTGAAATAATAATGCCATGGCCATGTTATTCTTCTCACTATTAGGATCAGGTGATTCTGCTTCTATGATCTCCCAAGCTTTATGCACCTTGAGAGCGATCTTCATCCTCATGGCCCAAACGGTGAAATTGGTGGAGTTAAGCATAGGGCAGTGGATAGAAGAAGGTCCTCCTTCCTTTGGTTTTTCTGTCGAAGTTACTAGATCTCCCATGACGTTATATCGTATGATTTTCGTAGCTTGGATCTATAAGGCTCTGATACCAAATATAGAAATATAGAACTCAAAAATTGTTTAGAACACAAGATTTATAAAGAATGACTCTCTTTATTAGCTTAAGAAAATAACTCAAAACTTAAGCTCTCTAAATCTCTCTCTCTAAACTCATAAGTTATGCCACAACTTGTCATCTCCTTATATATAGATCTTAGACAATTCCTAATCCTTATAGGTAATGTATTTAGATAACTCCTAAATAGATTTTCCTTTTTCCTTGATTTCCTTTTTCTTCAAGCTTATCCCAACATGATGATATACCTTTCCCATTTTGCTCTTGTTCTTGCATGAAATATGGAGTTTTTGACCTTTGGGAGGGCTCTAAAATGACCACGTGAAGCTCTCGTCCCACTCTGGATTAGGACCTGTCGATATCACCTGAAAAAAAATTTGAAAGAAACGGTTGGTTTCTTAGGGAATTACTAGTCACAGTGAATTGAAGAAGGGGTGATGAGTCTTTTCTTACCTTGGTTTGTCTAGGAGGATTGTTACGGAGTGTTATCTTGCAGAACACGCTCGGATTACCAACAGATTGCTTCATGTTGTTACCGCGTTTGATCGTGACCACCAGAGTACCTGGCAAACACTGCAAGAAGAATTCGGCTTTCTCCTGGAACCGTGGTGGACCTGATTGGATTAGGTACTGAAGTAAAGGGATGGCGTCTGCAGCAGCAACTGATTGGGCCCTAGAAACTTCGGCCGGACACGCTGACCAAGCTTGTCTGAGAAGAAACAATGCATCCAACGCAGCTTCTTGAGTTGCCTCTGACCCTGTCTTGAGGGTTGAAACTAGATGCGGTATACTAAGTGTTGCAGGCTCGGTGGCTCTTAGACGCGGGAAGTTGTTAAACAAAGAGTTTAAAGCTTTTAGATACTCGTCATTCACGGTTCCAGTGGCCCATAAGTCCTTCTCAATAGCAGCTGCAAATTAAAAGGAAGCAACATCGGAGATATCAGATGAACAGTAAGGAAAGAGCAGATCTAAACGATAAAGAAGGAGCCCGAGACTTTTCTCACCAGTTATTGCTCTGACGGTCTCGCTAGATGCGTACTCTTGCACGGTGTGATTAGAGAAGAGTAGTTTTACAAACATTGCAGCCTGAACAGATGTATCCGGGTCACTGGAACTGATCAGATCCAAGAAGACCTGCACACCACCCGCCTCGGCAACCGCTCTTTTGTTGGACCGGCTATACATAACAAGGTTTTGCAGAGCACATATAGCCACTACTTTCATTTCTTCTGTGGGTTGTTCTTCAAGGACATTGACTAAAGCACGGCAAGCAGAAGCTGCGTCGGTGCTTCTAGCGAGTGCTTCATTTTGGAAAAGATCACCGAGGGCCAAAGTTGCCAGTAATCTCGCCTGTTGAGCTTGAGTCTGTGGATCCAAGAGGTACTGGGACAAGGGTAATATTGCATTCTTGGTGGCTTTTGAATCTCTAATCTTCACGTTGTTGAGAAGTACCTCGAGCAGTCTCGCTGCTGTGTCCTCACACTGATGAGACCTTAGAAGATCAAGAAGAGCTTCTATGGCTCCGCTTTCGGCCATGGATTCCGCACTGGTTCCATCATCACTTTCCAACACTAGAAGAGTGTTAAGTGTACCAACCACGGTGTTTTCAGATGCAGAACGAAGCAGTCTTACGAGAACAGCAACAGGAACTTCAAAGGGAGTGAATTGTCTTAGAGAAGAAGTACAAATAAAAATAAAAATCCAAAGGAAAATGAAATCCGAATTTTATTATGGCCAAAACGTCCAAAAAATAACACTGACCATAAGCAGAGCCTCCATTACCACTTTATATATATATATGTATTTGTTTCAGGATATATGTGATCGATAAGGGTTATAGTGCAAAAAGAAGAAGGAATCATGCCGTCGCAAAGTAACTTATACTGGTGGCTCATGAGAAGATTGTTTGGAGTTGACTAAGAAGATTAAGCAAAATAGTTGTCACTTGTCACCCCGATCTTCTCATTGCCAATGGAGTTGTTATTATGATTTACGAGCGGGGAATGTTGTCTTCTGCCAAGTCACTATTGAATGAATACTCTTCCTGTTAGAGACGTGAAATGGCGAACAAACGCTCCTCTTGTGAGCTTGGATCCGTCGCAAGCAACTTATATGCAGTATATTGACTTAAGTGCACTTAACACATACTACTAAACATGACATTCAATAAATTTGAAATCCACCGTTTAATTTAAAATTACTAATAAAATTACATCAGCGAATAATAAGATTAACTTAGTTTTTGTTTTAAATATATATAAAACATTGGTTTTAAACAAGCAAAACGAAATGGAAAATAAATACTTCAAATTTGAAACATAGACTACAAACGAGCTTCCAGGACTGATCCTTGGAGAGTAACTCCAATTTCACCACTCACTAATTCTCTTTCTTGCAGGTTTGAGATTTTCGAGCTCCACGTCCATTGGTAAGACGTAAATGATTATGAAGAAGACGAAAACCCGTCGGGAATGCTTTCCTCAAACGTTTGCTCTTTGGAAAATCTTCTACCTACAAGATGTATATGATGAAACCATGAGTATTTGGAATCGTGAAAACATAGATAAAACAAGATGTCTCTATGACTGAATCTAGAAGCATTTCAAAAACACAAACAGCAACCAAAGTCAGTAAAACCAATATTATGCTTTCTATTTCACGTTTGTGGACCCAACTGTTTATGCATGTATACATTTTTCTCTGTTGAAAATCTATAATTATCATCAAGAAAAACTTGCCTCTATCCGTCGCTTTCGCTGGTAGTTGTTATATCGAATAAGCTCAAGAATATTACCCTCCTGCTTGACAACGAGTGGAAAAAGGTTGTTGCTCAAATGGTTAGACAATGTATTGATACAAGCAGAGAGAGAGAGAGGATGCTTACTTCCAGTGCATGTTCTTTACTTGAGAGATTCTTCCTGAAATCATCAAGGCTTTTGAAATCACAGAAACACAATTTGCAATAAAACATTCCGGTAGATTCTTCACCCCTTTCACTGCACTTCTGAAGAACGTGTCTTCTTGTCTCTGAAACTGTGGAAAAGAAAAAACTAACTATAGCTCAGAGACAGCGTAATTAGTTTGGTGGTTATTTCAAACAGTACTGGATGATGATGAGAGGGCACAGAAACACCTGCAAGTAAGCTTTCCCAGAGCCACTCTGCAGAAGTGACCAGGACTGACATTTTGCAAGGCCTAAATGAATAAGCCAGAAAAAGGTTGTATTTCGTCCGTTGTTGTCCCCTGGTAAGAGAATTTTCTAAGACCACCAAGTGATCCGATATGAGCATCATTGTAGCCGGAGGAGGATTATGATTTCGCCATTTCAGCATATCTGAAAACATGCGCTTGTATATGACCTCTGTTTCAATAAAGGAAAGCATTTCAGTGGGGGATAGTTGAAATTTAAAGCCTAAATTTCCAGAGATGGAAAACCAAACCGGGAATCGAATGTGCAACAGCGACTCCAGTGGAAGAGAGACCTCGCAGGAGGTGATCAGGGGTTTGTTTTTGGTCGCCATAGGCAGTGATGGAGACAGGACCAGAGTAGCCTAGTTTCTTGAACGCCGCTTCTATACTCGGACGGACCCGACGAGCATCATAACCGTTGGGAATCGGACAGTCCTTCATGTCCCACCACACCGATATTTTAGCTGTGGCGTCTTCAGGCTTGGCCGGGTAGTTCCTTCCCCACTCCCTCGTTACAGAGTCGAGTTCTGTATACCTAGAGTATGTAAGCTCCTGCTTGACAAAGAGTAGAAACAGGTTGTTGATAAAATAGTTAGACAATGTATTGATACAAGCAGAGAGAGAGAGAATGCTTACTTTTAGTGCATGCTTTATACTCGAGCGATGCTTCCTGAAATTCTCCAGGCTTTGGCCATCGAGAGAGCACGATTTGCAAGAAAACAAGGCAGATAATTCAGTCTCACTGCACTTGCCCTGAAAAAGAAGTTTATTATCCGCAGACTCTAGTAAAGTTTTCCAGAGCCACGCAGCAGAAGTGAGCAGGACTGAAACAAATTCAGAAGTAACTGAATAAGCCAGAAAAAGGTTGTATTTCGTGTGTTGTTGTAGCCGGACCAGCTCCCAAGAGAAGACAGATTCCACCTGATTGGATATGAGCATCATTGTAGCCGGAGGAGGATTATGACCTCGCCATTCCAGCATATCCGAAAACATGAGTTTGCTTGTGCATACTGTTTCAGTAAAAGGAAAGCATTTCTAGAAATTTAGATAATTGCCCCGTTTTCAGTGCTACTACTTTCAATTTAAACCCTAAATTCCAGAGATCGAAAACCAAACGGACGGACTAACCGGAAACGGTATGTGTAACAGCGACTCCAGTGGAAGAGAGACCTCGCAGGATGTGATCAGGGATTTGTTTTTGGTCGCCATAGGCAGTGATGGAGACAGGACCAGAGTAGCCTAGTTTCTTGAACGCCGCTTCCATACTCGAACGGACCCGACGAGCATCATAACCCTCGGGAATCGGACAGTCCTTCATGTCCCACCACACCGCTATTTTAGCTGTCGCGTATTCAGGCTTGGCCGGGTAGTTCTCCATCATCCTCTAAGGTGGGGTATTGGATGATTGAATTTAAGAGAATGCAAATGAATTCAAAATCAATTGATTTTGAGTAATTTAAAAGTTTTTTGTTGGAATTTTAATGAATTCTATCAAAATGACAGTAAAAAAGTTCGGAATTGACTCTTTACAATTTTTTATTAAAATTCTATTAAATTCCTATCAAATGACACTATCATCAATACTGCAATAAAATTGAATAACACTAACATTTAATAGAATTAAGAAATCCAAAAATTGAATAACACTAGAATTTAAAATAATATAAAAGAATGATTACAAATATCTAATCCAATAACACATGAATTTAAAAGAATTCATGAAATACATCATTGAATAACACTAGAATTTTATAGAAAGTCTAATTCCTTACAATTCAATTAAATTCTTTAATTGAATACCACCCCCTAAACCTAAACAAATCACAGACACAACTCCTCGGATCCCTAGGGTTTCTTCTTTCTTTTAAGTTTGTTTCTATTTACACCAAACTAATGGGCCGCCTGTAAAGGTGTGGGCTTACTAAATTCCAGAAATTTGTGTATAGTTTTTGAATTAGGGATTTATAACGATATGCCAGATTTATCTTGAGACAATCATTTATAGAAAAGTATTGAAAAAATTGAATTTGTATTAATCTGATATAAATGAATACATGTTTATCTCGAATAGATGGAGCACGAGGCTAATATGCCATAAATTGAAAAATAATAGGCTCAAAAACCATAAGTCTAATAAAGAATTTAATTTTGATTTTCCTTTAATAAGAAAAACCCTAGAAAGTTCTTCTTTATCCCTACTTATCTTTATAACCACAAAAAAACTCAGAGTTATATCCACCCAAACCCAATAACCTATGAATATGTACCCAACTTACATTTATAAGAAAATAATAATTATAATATAAATTTATAATTACAAAATATCTTTCTCTTTCTTACTTTTTTATCTTTTTCAACGAGTTTTCTTCTTCTTCACTTTTTTCTCTTCTCCACTATCTTAATCAACCTTTTTCATTTCACTTTTTTTTTATCTTCCATAGCTCACCTCACAACTTATTTTCTTCATCTGATTTGCTTTCATCTCTTTCAAAAAAAAAATTCATGTGAAATTTATTTTGCCGACAAAATCGAAATCGAATGCAGGATTTTCGGAGGCAGATCTGCTAAGTCCACGGTTAGTTCCAGATTTTCCTACCAAATCTTAATTTTGCTTCGGAGTCTTCTTGAGATTCAGTGAGACACATAAAAATTGGAGAGGTTTTTGAGATGTCGATTCCGTCGAAACTCATTGACCCTCATTCCTCGAAGAGGCAACAGTTTCCTCTTATTGATGATGAAGAAGATGGCGATGATAACACCACTGCAAGTGCAGACGCGGAAGACGAAGACGGCGACGAGGAGGATTCCAACGCCAAGGAAGAGACACAATGATCATGCTTGCTCTCCTTCTTTTTCCATTCACAAAATTTTGTTATGTAATATCAATTCACTGATAGTTGAATTGCATTAGACAAAGTATAATAGTGGAATTGCAACTGTTATGATTCATCAGCCTTCAATTATACATGCCATTGCGAATGGATTGCTGGAAAGTTTGACTGCTGAAAAGTTTGATGCATTTTGTACTGCTTGTTGAAATTAATTTCCTATCTTTGTTTTCAGGTCAGGGAACTTGCAAATTTCCTTCAGTCAATTTCGATTTCCTCGTTGATATCGTTCCTAGGGAAGAGATCAAGGAGGAGGAGGAAGCGGCTCTCGGAGGTATGGTGACTCCCGCCGCGAGCGGCGTTCCTTATTGTTACCCGCCGATGGGTCAGCCGGCGGTTCCTGGAGGGATGATGATCGGGAGGCCGGCGATGGATCCCACCGGAGTTTATGTTCAGCCTTCATCTCAGGCATGGCAGAGCGTTTGGCATAATTCAGCAGCCGGCGATGATGTGTCTTACGGAAGCGGAGGAAGTAGCAGCCATGGAAATCTCGATAACCAAGGGTTAGTAAATTCACTAAAAATTTGTTTCGAATTTACTGCAATGTACCTTATTTAAATCGATCATCTAGGGTTTTAGGATGAGCTTGCTTTGAATGGTCTAAATCCTAATTTCTAGAGGAATTTGCTGTTTGGATGTCTCAATTCGCCATCTGCGTCATCTTCAATTCCTAGAAAACTTTAAGAGCTGTTCATAAATCCAATCACATTAACATCAAATATGCTAATAATAATGTTTAGTCTCTCCATTGTCTCTCAATTACTGTATAGACTTTCTTGTTTAAAAAACTCTGCTAATTTCTTCCGCTTCATAAACTTCTTGTAAATTGTACAATTTTGGATTTTCATCTTTCATCGATCGACTCTAACCTGTTTCAAACTTTTGTACCATGTTGTTCGGCAATTGAGCTTTGGAGGAATTTTCAGATGCTGCCTTTTATCTTTAAAACCAGAAGCTGAGATTCATCATCAACCAACCCCTGCCTTGAATTTTGCATGTGTCTGATTCTTATGTATGTTCGTAAGCTCAAGTAAACGAATGGTTGATTTCAAAAGTTTACAGGGTTAAAGATGTTTGCATTAGCTGAAATTAAGCACACCAAACTTTTTAGTGTGATGTGTTTTAATTTAATATTTTTTTAGGTTATAGCAACATATATAGAAGCCATGGGAACTTGTATTGATGATACAATGCCATTGTGTTTCTGATTTTACCGATCATTGTATTGATGATAGAATGTGTATCAAAGTCAGTTTGGTTGCTTCAGGAGTGTGTATAAAGAATATTCTTTAGTTGTTTGATCCGTCATAGGTTAGGCGATAAAGAATCTAGAATGTGGGATCAAACCACAAAAGAATAACTATGAGATGTAATTTAGGTGTTAGAAATGTCAAAATAACCAATAATTTAATTATTAACTTTTTAAAAAATTAAGGAGTTACATATAGTTGTTCATACTTTTCCATTTGTACATTGCTTATTTCCATCCACGAAGCTAGAGGACACGTGTCCCGACAAAAATAGACATGTGCGCGGTTAAAGTAACATGTGCGCCGTCAAATGTACCGTCAATTTTGTACATAGTTGTACCAACGTGTCCCGTTGTCCAAAATTATTCATAGTTGTCCTTTGGCGATTTTAGCATTTTTCCAGTTGTCCTTTAATATAAATATTATTTTGTAGTTGTCCACGTAATTTTCGACTATTGCAATTCATTTACAAGGTTTTCATAACACAAATTACGCAAAATCATAGATTTCGGTCTTTTTCATCAAAAGATTGTTAACATTATCAAAGTCTTCCTTGTATCATAAGGGGTGTTTGATGTGAAACCAATAATATGTATTAGGAAAATGATAATTTCATATTATACATGCTATTAATATTGTTCCTTATAGTTTAAGACGTGTTTGCATTTCTTAAGTAAATACTTTCTTTATATGTTTAATTTAATTTAATTATTAATTTTTTAAAAATTAAGGAGTTACATATAGTTGTCCATACTTGTCCAGTTGTACCTTGCATATTTCCATCCACGAAGCTAGAGTACACGTACCCCGACTAAAATAGACATGTGCGCGGTCAAAGTAACATGTGCGCCGTCAAATGTACCGTCAATTTTGTACATAGTTGTACCAACATGTCCATATGTCCAAAATTCTTCATAGTTTTCCTTTGGCGATTTTAGCATTTTTTCAGTTGTCCCATAATATAAATTATTATTTTGTAGTTGTCCATATAATTTTCGACTATTGCAGTTCATTTACAAGGTTTTCATAACACAAATTACGCAAAATCATATATTTCGGTCTTTTCCATCAAAAGATTGTTAACATTATCAAAGTCTTCCTTGTATCATAAGGGGTGTTTGATGTAAAACCAATAATATGTATTAGGAAAATGATAATTTCATATTATCCATGCTACTTTTGCTCTGAAACCAACTATCCAAATTTATTATTCGTTTTTCGTCTTTCGGTGACGTTCTCTGGAGAATGAAAACCACTTTTCTTGATTTTTTGGTGTAATTCGACGGTATTACTAACAGTTCTTGAAATCCATTGAAATGTTTGTGTGGCTGATCTCATTGTCTCCTGAAAATAGAATAAAAGAATACTCAATTAGCAATTACTCAATTTGTCTCAGTTATACAATTTGTACTAATTGTCCTCTATCTCTTAGTTGTACCATTTGTACCAGTTGTCATCTGTTTCTTAGTTATACCATTTGTACCAGTTGTCCCCTTCTGCAGATTTGGTGATGAACTCGGGTTCTAATTATAATCTACCTAAGAATCACTACGATTCAACAACTAAACTCGACAAGTTACCAATTTAAAGACCTAATCATCACATAAAACTTGGTTACCAACCCAATTTACATATTAAAACACGCAATTTTCGCAAATTCAATCCCTAAATTGTGAAATCCCTAAATCCCCAAATAAGAACAAGTCACTCAGTTTTGAAGGTTCAACAATGGAGGATGAGAGGAGCTACGAACAAGAAATTGATTGCAGAGGAGGAGGACGAGGACGAAGCAGAGGCGAGGATCTGACGGCGAAAATGAGATTTAGCTGGCTCTTGAGGTCCGTCGATGGCGAGGGGATGAATTGGAAAGAAAAAGAAAAAACAGATTTTTAATTAATTTTTGTTTTCATTTATTAATTATAAAAGTTATTTCAATATTATTTTTTTATCATAAAATCAACAATGCCACAAACACAATTCATTAAGGGTAAAATAGATATTACACATGTTTTATGGTATTTAGACTACATTATGGCACATCAGATTTTGCTTTTCCATTTTATGGCATCTTGGCCATTGATTCGAATAGATGAGTTACAAAGAGAGCTCAAGTAGCGTATTGTGAATTAGGCCTAGAAATTATCTGTGTAAAGCTAAGTCTTGAGTCCCTTTTTATAACTCATTTTGACGTCTGAGCTGCCACCGAAAATCCAAAGATACTTCGTGTTATATCTCCTCCGCAATCTCCGGAAAGACTATGAGATGTTATAGAATATCTTGGACCAAGTCAAATGGTTTGACCGACTAAGTAGTTGTTAGCTCGGAGCTCGCTGGATGATGAAGTCGAGTTAACACTTAGTTGATTCCACGGGCTGTTGATTTCCTGAAACCTGTATTTGGGCCTTTTATGAACTCAACCCAATTCTGAATATATTTCCTGATTTTAATAAGTAAATTTTCGAATGGGTTTAGTGAGCCGGACCTTATGTGATAAATCCAACTCCCACAATTAGGTCTGTCAAAATGAGTCTTTACCCGCGGGACCCGCCCCGTTAGACCCGCCACAGGGCGGGTGCGGGTGCGGGTCTTTTTTTTTTTTTTTAAACGGGACAGGTGCGGGTCGAGGGTTTTGGAGATGCGGGTTTGCGGGTACCCGCATTTAAAAAAAAAAAAAATAAAAAATAAAAATACCTAAGATCTACTTTTTTTTTCATCCCTCTCGTCTTCTCCAAATCCTTCTTCCTCTCATTCTCTCACCTCCCTCTCTCTATCTCCATCGCCTCCTTCTCTCTCTCCCTCGCCTCCCTCTCTCTGTCTCCCTCGCCTCCCTCTCTCTCTCTCCCTCGCCTTTCTCCCTCTCCCTCGCCTTTCTCTCTCTCCCTCGCCTTTCTCTCTCTCCCTCACTCGCCTCCTCTTCCAATTCTCTCTCTCTCCCTCGCCTCCTCTTCCAATTCTCTCTCTCTCGGGATCTCTCTTTTTTTTTCGTAACCCTCGGGTTACCCGACCCACCTGCTTGATTAATGCGGGGCGGGTGCAGGTTAACGATAAGGTGATCCGTGGGTCAAGCGGGTTAAAAAAAAAACAACCAAATTTTTTTTTTTTTAATTGAGATAACCAAAACGAAATGATTTTGGGAATAATTGATATAACCAAAACCGACCAAATAATTTTGTTAGCTAGGAGCTCGCTGGATGCTGAAGTCGAGTTAACACTTAGTTGATTCCACGGGCTCTTGATGGGCTGAATCCATCCATCCATCCATCCATCCAGTTTTTTTTAATTTAACAATAAAAAAAAATCTAACCTTAATCCTAAAAATAAAATTAGAAAAATAAAAAATAAAAGTTGCTTTTAGATTTAAGGAAATTTATTTTAAAGCTTTTTAAAAACAATTTTAGATTAAGAAAGTTTATCTTACTTTGGAGATGAAAGTATTAATCTAAAAGCGGGATTTTACGTTTTTAAAAACAAAATTAGATCAAAATTTAAAAGAAAAATGGAAATCAAAATTAGATCACCCGTGAAAATATATAATATATAAATTTAGAAACAAAGTTTACAATGAAATAAATATATACCTTAAAAGAAAAATTTGTTGAAAAAATACCGCAAATAGCTATGGATACGATTATTGGATTTTTAATTTTTTGGTGTGTAATTGACACACTACCAAATTGTGTTTTATATAGAGGTGAGAAATTATAATTCTTTTTATTTTATGATTAATTTTCTTAATCTAAATGGAAAAACTAAGGAATATTTTTTATTTTTTATATTATTTTTGCCTTTTACGATAAATTTAATTTTTAACTTTTTAAATTTATTTTTTTAGTAACTTTATCTTTTAAGATTAAATTTTCAACTTTGACTTTTCAGAATTTTTTTTTAAAATTTATTAATCGATTTTAATTTTTTTTTTACTTTGATTTTCAGTTATCAAGCGATTAATATGTATACTAATCTATTTTAAAGATAAATTTTCTTAATTTAAAAGCAATTTTTCTTTTTCTTTTTTCTACTAACTTTACATTTAGGATTAAGTCTATGTTATAATTTTTTTTCTTTTCCTAACTTTACTTTTAGGATTAAGTCATTTTCTTTTTTTCTTAACTTTAACTCTAGCTTTTAATTTTAAGATAAATTTTCTTAATCTAAAATCAACTTTTATATTAACTCGACACGTGTTAAAATCTGATCGATTAACTCGACACCTATCGCGATCTTGCGAGTTACTGACTTTGAGCACATCTGATTTTTCCATTTTTTATATAGCTGATTACATCTATATCTCATTTTGAAAAAAAAACATTTTTTAGTATTTCCATTTAGTTTAAGGAAATTAATAATAAAAGGAAAAGAATTTTAATTTCTTATGTTAAAAAAATATACTGACATTCTCATCAAGGAAGAGTAAATTCATTCCTATGAGCTCATTGTTTTTTTTTCAAATTTCTTGTCTCCCACTTTCTAATTAGACGAACTACGGTACGACGATATGAGCACTTCCTGTTTAAGCTATCTAATGTTAAATAGTCTCTATTGTTATTTAGAATTTCAGCATTCATTGTTTCTCTCTTGATATTCCTGTAAAAAAAAAATAAAAAATTTGCATTAACGTACAACATAATTTTTTTTTTTATACACCAATAACATATCACATTATTTTTGCTTTATACACCACCTCTATATGTGGGTATGTTAATATATAGACTACAAAAGATTGAGAAACTATAACGTACAACATAATAAAAGGAAAATAATTTTAATTTCTTATGTTAAAAAAATATACTGACCTTCTCATCAAGTAAGAGTAAATTCATTTCTATGAGCTCATTGCTTTTTTTTTCAAATTTATTGCCTCCCACTTTCTGATTAGACGAACTACGGTATGACGATAGGAGCGCTTCCTGTCTAAGCTATCTAATGTTAAATAGTCTCTATTGTTATTTAGAATTTCAGCATTCATTGTTTCTCTCCTGATATTACTGTAAAATTTTTTCTTTTTGCATTAACGTACATCATAAATTCTTTTCTTTTTTGTTTTATACACCAATAACATACCCGCGTTATTTTTGTTTTATACACCACCTCTATATGTGGGTATGTTAAGATATAGACTACAAAAGATTGAGAAACTATAACGTACATCATATATTTTACAACATAGTAATCTAAACTAAAAAAAAAAATCTAATATTATACACCACCTCTATATGCATTAACGTACATGGGTAACAAAGTGATCGTTCTGGAAACCCATCATAATAAGCGTTTGTATATATAATAATGTACATATTTTATAATTACACAAAAGATTACCTCTTAGTAATCTGTTTTGCGTTTGGTTTCTGTATCTCTCTTCTCAATTTTTTGGGTTGTAAAATTGAGAAACTATCAAATTGGTTATATATAAGTAAGGAATTATAATTCATTTTCCTTATATGATTGTATTCTTTTTTTTTTAATTTTCTTAATCAAAATTTTTTCAATCTAAAAACAATTTGTATTTTCCTTTTTTTCTGCTAACTTTACATTTAGGATTAAGTCTATATTCTATTTTTTTCCCTTTTTTGTGCTAATTTTACTTTTAGGGTACACCCTTTTTTTTTTTACTAAATTTACTTTTAGGATGAAGTCTTTTTTTTTTTCCTTTTTCTTAACTTAAACTCTAGCTTTTAATTTAAAGTTAAATTTTTTTAATCTAAAAACAATTTTTATTTTCCCTTTTTCTGCTAACTTTACATTTAGGATTAAGTGTATGTTCTATTTTTGTTCTTTTCCTTTTTTTTTTTGATAAATTTACTTTTAGGATTAAATCTCTTTTTTTTTCCTTTTTCTTAACTTAAACTCTAGCTTTTAATTTTAAATTAAATTTCCTTAATATAAAAATAACTTTTATACTAACTCGACACGTGTCAAAATCTAATAAATTAACTCGACACGTGGGGCGATCTTGCGAGTTACTAACTTTGAATCATTCTCTTATATATATATATATATATACTAGATAAGTACCCGCATATATGCGGGTTTGTAATCTAATATTTTATAACCCGTTAAAAAAATTAAAGACAAAAAATGGAAATCAAAATTAGATCACCCGTGAAAATATATAATACATAAAATTAGAAACAAAGGTTACGATGAAATAAATATATATATCTTGAAAGAAAAATTTGGTGAAGAGATGCAATAAATAGTTTTGGATATGATTATTGAACTTTTATTTTTTGGTGTGTAATTGACACACTACCAAATTATGGTTTATATAGATGTGATAAATTATAATTATTTTCCTTTTATGATTAATTTCCTTAATCTAAATGGAAAAACTAAGGGTTTTGTCTTTTTATAATAATTTTGTCTTTAATGATAAATTTAATTTTTAACTTTCTATTTTATTTTATTTAGTAACTTTATCTTTTAAGATTAAATTTTCAACTTTGACTTTTCAGAATTTTTTAGTTTTTTATTAATTGATTTTAATTTTTTAACTTTGATTTTGAGTTATCAAGCGATTAATATGTATTAATCTATTTGATTTCTATTAGTGTTGCTTATGTACATAACGAAGCATAATTTCCTAACATAACGAATCATAATTTCCTAAAACATAATTTCGATAACGTACAACATAATTTAGCTTTTATTTTAGATAACGTACAACATAATTTTGGATGTAGATAACGAAGATATGTGAAACGGGTGTATATAACGAATTTTTTTTGTTGTAAAATTGAGACACTATCAAATTGGTTATATAGAGGTGATGAATTAGAATTTATTTTCTTTATAGGATTGTATTTTTTTTTCTTTAATCAAAATAGAAAAATTTGTATCTCATTTTTTAAAACCTTAGCTTTTATCCTTTTTTTTTTTAACTTTAGCTTTTAGGATATTTGTTGGTTTAATTTTTCTTTGTTTACTTTTCTTTTTAGGATGTCAATCTATTGTTTAATTGCTTTATTATAAACATGATTTTCTCATTTTAAAAAAAAACTATAAGATAAATTTTCTTAAACTAAAAGCAACTTTTATTTTTATTTTTCTTTTTGCTAACTTTACGTTTAGGATTAAGTGTATATTATATGTTTTCTTTTATTGTGAAATTAAAAAAAAACATTAAGATAAATTTTCTTAATCTAAAAGGAACATTTATTTTCCTTTTTTGTGCTAACTTTACTGTTATGATTAAGTCTAAATTATATTTTTTCCTTTATCGTTAAATATTATGTGTCAAAATCTAATTGGTAATTTTTTACACGTGTCAAAATCTAATAGATTAACTCGACACGTGTCGCGATCTTGTGAGTTACTAACTTTGAATCATTCTGCTTTATATATATAGATACTAGATAAGTACCCGCATAGATATGCAGGTTTGTAATTTAATATTTTATAACCCGTGAAAAAACATTAAAGACGATAAAATAGAAAACAAAATTAGATCACCCATGAAAATATCTTATACATATATTCAGAAACAAAGTTTACGATGAAATAATTATATAAACTCTAGCTTTTAATTTTAAGATAAATTTTCTTAATCTAAAAGCAAATTTCCTTAATCAAAATAGAAAAATGTTTATCTCTTTTTTTTTAAATTTAATTTTTATAGATAGATTCCCTTAATTTAAAAGCAACTTTTATTTTCTTTTTTTCTGCTAACTTTACATTTAGGATTAAGTCTATGTTATATATATATTTTTTGCTAAATTTACTTTTAGGATTAAGTATTTTTTTTCCTTAACTTTACCTCTAGCTTTTAATTTTATGATAAAATTCCTTAATCTAAAATCAATTTTTATATTAACTCGACACGTGTCAAAATCTGATCGATTAACTTGACACGTGTCACGATCTTGCGAGTTACTAACTTTGAAACATTCTCTTTTATATATATAGATAGATATATATTAGATAAGTACCTGTATACATGTGGGCTTGTAATTTAATAGTATTTTATAACCCGTGAAAAAAATGAAAGACGATAAAATGGAAAACAAAATTAGATCACCCGTGAAAATATCTTATACATAAATTTAGAAACAAAGTTTACGATAAAATAAATATATACATTGAAAGAAAAATTTGGTGAATAGATGCAGTAAATAGATGTAGATACGATTATTGGACTTTTATTTCTTTTTGCTGTAATTGATATACTACCAAATTGTAGTTTATATAGAGGTGAGAAATTTAGTTTCCTTTTCTTTTATGATTAATTTTCTTAATCTAAATGGAAAATTATGAAATATTTTTTCCTTACTATATTAATCTTGCCTTTTAGGATAAATTATAAATTAAAACTAATTTGATTAATATTTACTTTAATTTATTTGTTTTTTAAATTAAACGGACACATGTCAAGATCTAAATTAACAACCTTGACAAATGTTACGATCTCGTGAGTTATAATTTTGCCTACGTGTTGCGCTCATGTCGAGGGATCCTGCTTTATATAATAAGATACTAGATAAGTACCCGTATATATGCGGGTTTGTAATTTAATAATTTATAACCCGTTAAAAAAAATTAAAGAGGAAAAATGGAAATCAAAATTAGATCACCCGTGAAAAAATATAATACATAAATTTAGCAACAAAGTTTACGATGAAATAAATATTTATATTGAAAGAAAATTTTGGTGAAGAGATGCAGTAAATAGCTTTGGATAAGATTATTGGACTTTTTAATTTTTTGGTGTGTAATTGACACACTACCAAATTGTGGTTTAAAATTAATTTCATTAATCTAAATAAAAAAACTAAGGAATGTTTTTTCTTTTTTTCTATTAATTTTACCTTTTAAGATAAATTTAATTTTTAATTTTTTTTAATTTTATTTTTTTAATAAATATATCTTTTAATATTAAATGTTCATCTTTGACATCTTAGAGTTTTTAAGTTTTTTTTTATTAATCGATTTTAATTTTTTTAGCAAATTAGTAAATTTGAAACCAATAAAAGCTATGAAAATACATTTCTCGAAACGCGGTAACATAATCAAAATCACGATTCATATAGAATTTAGTTCCAGAAGATGCCGACAAACAAAAAAGAATTAATTATATTGAATTATAATACTATTTTCCTGTATTCAAAAATAATTTAGATTAAAGTTAGATAATAATTTATAAAATTAGGATAATATATTTGTTAAAAAAAATTACAAATATACTGACCTTCTCATCAAGTAAGAGTAAATTCATTTCTATGAGCTCATTGTTTTTTTTTCAAATTTCTTGTATTCCACTTTCTGATTAGACGAACTACGGTACGACGATATGATCGCTTCCTCTTTAAGCTATCTAATGTTAAATAGTCTCTATTGTTATTTATAATTTCAGCATTCATTGTTTCTCTCTTGATATTCCTGTAAAAAGTAATTTTTATTTGGCGCCGTCTGTGGGGAATAATAGAACATTACTTTCGGATATCGTTTGATTGAGTTCGGCAATGGTTCTCCCAACCGACACCTCCGTAGTCAACATGAACGGCTCAGAGAACGATGATCAAAACCTTCGGGTTGATCCGGCCGATACTGAAGAAAGACTCCCTCCGACCTTACCTACTGGAGGAGATAATCAGACTAATCCTCCGAGAACCCTTCCACCGCCTCCAGCTACTCCAGCATTCATGGATCCGAGCATCTTTATGGAAGCCATGACAGCATAGTTCGCTGAAATCAATAAAAAGAATGAAGAGCGGATCGCGTCTCTAATAGCATCCCACATTGAACGCCGAAGCCAGATTGGTACCCTCGATCCGAGCCTGATCACCCCCGCCAACGGAAACACTTTACGTCGGAACCTCTTGTCTGACCTGACCGACACTCAACTCCCGGGTGTGACCGACCCTTAGACTAGGAGATAAGCAGCCGATCCAAAAATCCACATCGCGGATCAAGCCGCCATGAACCTGGAATTCGCAAGGGTCCATGCCCAATTACAGGACATGCGATCTCAAGTCCATCAGGCAACGAGCTTGGCGCCAGAAATCGATCAGGTGATTCAGGAGTCACAGAGGACACCTTTCACCGAACGAATCATCAACACTCCAGTCCGGCGATTAGAAAGGGTCATGATCACACCATACGATGGATTCACCGATCCTAAGCATTTTCTGACCTCCTTCGTTATCATGATGAACCAATTTTGTTTCAGCTCGGAGAACGAAAAGGACGCAGCCATGTGCCAACTCTTTGTAGAGAACCTTTCCGGAGCCGTGCTCGATTGGTTTTCGACGCTCGAGCCAAATTCAGTCAACAGCTACAACGAGCTCACTACCAAATTCCTCAAACGCTTCACCATGTTTATCAAGCTGAAAACGAAGAACGCCGAACTCTCGGCCCTTGAACAGAAGCAGGACGAGCCACTACGCAACTTCATGGAACGTTTCAAAGCAGTCGTATCCCACTGTACGATCGATGACGAAGCTGCGATTGAGGCTCTTTATAAAGCGACCTGGTACGAATCAGACTTCCACAAGGAGATCAAACGCAACAATTCGAAGACGTTGGAGGATATCTTACACAGGGAGCACATCTTCATCATGGAGGAAGAGGAAAAATCCGAGAAATATAGGCGGTATGCACTTACGAAACAGCCTGCTGCTAAGGATAAACAGTATGTTCCTCCAAAGCAGCCCGTCAACACAGTCCAAACTCAACAATTCTGGTCAAACACTTGGGTTCGGTCGGACGAACCAAAAAAGCCCGGTACCGATTCCGGACTATATTGCAACTTCCACAACCGATTCGGAAATCATTCAACTGAAGAGTGCCGACACTTACAGGAATTCTTGCTGATGAAGTACAAAAAGGGGGGAGTTCTAGTCGAAGGAGCCTTCCGACCATCGAATAAACCTCGCCGTAACGATAACGGAAGGAGACGTAACTGCAAACCGAGCAAGGATACCGAGCAACCTAAAGATAAGACCGACGATGAACAACCGAAACAAGATCGGGAGGAAAAAACGGAGGCTCAGCAACCTCCACAGGTTCGGAAGCGTGTCAACATGATCATGGGCGCATTGGAGTCATGCAATTACTTTGTCCGAGCTCTAAAGACGTACACTAAGGAAGCAGTGGCCGCAAAACATATAAACTAGATTACATCTTGCGGAATGCCGATCACCTTCTCCGAGGCTGACACAGAAGAACTCCATATGCCGCATAACGATCCGTTGGTCGTCGAAGCACTCATCAGCGATGTTGTAGTCGGAAGAATCTTAATCGACACTGGGAGCTCGGTCAATGTGATTTTCTAAGATACACTGAAGAACATGAACTATCCCGACAATCAGATCAGACCAAACATCGAACCACTCACCGGTTTCTCAAGTGAGCAAACCATGACTGCCAGGACGGTCAAGCTCCCCATGTATACCGGAGGGATTTGTCGGATGGTCAAGTTCCTGGTACTGAACAAACCCGCAATCTACAATGTGATACTCGGCACACCGTGGATATTTTCGATGAAAGCCGTCGTATCAACATACCATCAGTGCGTCAAGTTCCCAACACCTTCCGGAGTCTTCAATCTTAAAGGCGACCATGTAATGTCCCGAACGTGTTTCATCAACGAATGCAAACTAAGGATCGCGCCCCGCACTTGCATCATCAATAAAAAGAAAATTCCGAATGATCCCGACCTGTTGCAACGCGAAACGATGATCCAAGTCAACATAGACGACTTCAATCCAGAGAGATGCGTGGGGATCGGAGCCGAGCTCGATGAAGACATCAAGACAGACTTGATCCGACTCCTCAAAAGGAACGTTTCGACCTTCGCCTGGTCAATCACAGACATGCCCGGGATCAATCCAAAGTTAACGAGTCACTAGCTCAATATTGATTCCACCTTCAAGCCGATCAAGCAGAAACGATGCAAGCTCGGTCCCGAGAAGGCTCGGGCCGTTAACGACGAAGTCGAAAGGTTACTTAGCGCGTGATCAATCACAGAAGTACGGTATCCAGACTGGTTGCCAAACCCAGTTGTTGTCAAAAAGAAGAACGGTAAATAAAGGATCTGCGTCGATTTTACCGACCTGAACAAAGCTTGCCCAAATGATAGCTTCCCGCTCCCACATATCGATAGACTCGTCGAAGCCACTTCTGGGAACGAACTCCTCTCGTTCATGGACGCCTTCTCAGGCTACAATCAGATACTCATGCAACCGGACGATCGTGAGAAGACCTCCTTCATTACCGACCGTTGTATCTATTGCTACAAGGTTATGCCCTTCGGCCTAAAGAACGCCGGTGCAACTTATCAACGGCTCGTTAATCGGATGTTTGCCAGCCAGCTCGGCAAAACAATGGAGGTCTACATCGATGACATGCTCGTCAAATCGCTAATTGCCAAGGATCATACCGGACACCTCAACACCTGCTTCGACATCCTAAACGAGTACGGTATGAAGCTCAACCCGACAAAATGCACCTTCGGCGTAACCTCGAGAGAATTCCTCGGGTATATCATAACTCAAAGAGGAATCGAAGCCAGTCCTAAACAGATCTCGGCAATCCTCGACTTACCATCCACGACAACGAGAAGGGAAGTGCAAAGGCTAACGGGACGTATTGCTGCACTCAATCGGTTCATCTCTCGATCTACCGACAAATGTCTCCCCTTCTATCAACTGTTACGCGGTAACAAAGATCTCGAATGGGATGACAAGTGCGAAGAAGCATTCAAGCAACTCAATGAATACTTATCGACTCCACCAGTCTTAGCGAAACCCGAAGATAAAAATGTACATCATCGATGGTGACGTCCCGACGGACAGATGGGCTGTTCAGCGACTCAAAATGCGAGCTGCTCGCTACATACTTATCAAAGATGGACTGTTTCGCTGGAGTGCGGCAGGAATCCTCCTCAAATGCATCTCAGGCGATGAGATCCAGGAAGTCATGAAGAAAATACACGAAGGCGATGGCGGTAATCACTCAGGTGGCCGATCTCTAGCCCTGAAAATTAAACGAGCAAGCTATTATTGGCCAAGCATGCAAGCAGACTGCGAGAAGTTCGTCGCAAAGTGCGATAAATGTCAGCGACACGGCCCAATGATACACCTTCCTACCGAGCTGCTAACCACCTCAACAACTCCATATTCATTCATACGCGGGGGGATGGACATCATCGGCCCTTTCAGACGATCCACCGCGCAGAAAAAGTTCATCCTCGTCATGACATATCATGTCATCCTCGCTTCTGACGTCCAGAAGTTCGTCTGGAAATTCATCATCTGCCGACACGGAGTTCCATACGATATTATCACTGATAACGGACCCCAGTTCATATCAACGCTATTCAACGATTTCTGCGCCAAGTGGAAAATTCGGTTAAGTTTCTCTACACCGAGATACCCGCCAAGCAACGGTCAAGCCGAAGCAACAAACAAGACGATCATCGCTGGCCTCAAGAAACGATTGGATACTCCGAAAGGGACCTGGTCTGATAAACTCGACGGAGTCTTATGGTCATATCGGACGACCGCGAGGTCGTCAACAGGACAATCCCCTTTCTACATGGCTTATGGTGTGGAAGCCCTATGCCCCGCCGAAGTCACCATCCCGACTATCCGTCGAACGATGCTCGTGCAAAATCCCGATCTTAACGATGAGATCATGCTCGACAACCTCGACAATCTGGAAGAACAGCGCGATCAAGCCTTACTTCGAATTCAGAATTATCAGAACTTAGCAGCACGCTATTACAACAAGAAGGTCCGCGGGCGTCATTTCGCTGACGGCGACCTTGTTCTGAGAAAAGTCTTCGAAGGCACTGAAGAAAAGAATGCCGGCAAGCTTGGCACAAACTGGGAAGGACCTTATCAGGTCATGAGGGTAGTCAAACCAGGCGTCTACGAACTCATGAAGCTGGATGGAACTCCTATTCCACGTTCATGGAATTCAATGAACCTCAAGCGTTACTACATCTAGGCCAGCTCTCGAACGCCCAAAAAAAAAAAAAAAAAAAAAAAAGAAAGCTACATCACCGATCTCAAGTTCTTTGTCTTTGCTACCTTACTGAAATTCTGTTGTAACGCCGATTCTTGATCAATAAACGAGATTCCGATTGAAAGTACTGTTTTACCCCTTATTTAGAAAAAGTACTGTTTTAATTGGCGCCGTCTGTGGGGAATAATAGAACATTACTTTCGGATATCGTTTTATTGAGTTCGGCAATGGTTCTCCTTTTTTATAGGATTAAGTTTTAGGAAAAAGAAAACAATACTCATTTTTTCTAATAATTTTTTTTTTTTGCTAACTTTACTTTTAGGATTAAGTTTTTTTTTCTTTTTTTCTTAAATTAAACTCTAGCTTTTAATTTTAAGATAAATTTCCTTATAGATAAATTTTCTTAATCTAAAATCAATTTTTATTTTCTTTTTTTCTGCTAACTTTACATTTAGGATTAAATCTATGTTCTATTTTTTTTTTTTTGCTCACTTTACTTTAAAGATTAAGTCTTTTTTTCATTTTTCTTAAATTAAACTCTAACTTTTAATTTTAAGTTAAATTTCCTTAATAAATAAATTTCCTTAATCTAAAAGCAATTTTTATTTTCTTTTTTTCTGCTAACTTTACATTTAGGATTAAGTCTATGTTCTATTTTTTTTTTTGCTAACTTTACTTTTAGGATTAAGTCTCTTTTTTTTTCATTTTTCTTAAATTAAACTCTAACTTTTAATATTAAGTTAAATTTCCTTAATCTAAAAACAAATTTTATATTAACTCGACACGTGTCAAAATATAATGAATTAACTCGACACGTGTCGCGATCTTGCGAGTTACTAACTTTGAATCATTTTCTTTTATATATGTAAATAGATATATGAATAGAAAAACTTATATTATTATTTTGACACATGTCACGATTAAAAATAACGATGAGACATGTCACAATCTGGGAAGTTATAATTATCCTACGTATCACGTCCACGTTGAGATATCTCTATAATATTATTTAAGAAAACATTTTTAGACATGAATTTTATTTTGTAAATTATTAAATGAAATGTCATTACAAATAACAAAGAATAATTGAAAAAGGAAAGGATAAAATAGTCTTTTAAAATTATTGATTAGAATATGGAAAGTATATATTTTTCATTAAAGAAGTTATTTATTATTTCATTTCTTAATTATTTTTAATACTATATATTTTAAAATAATAATCAATTCATATATATTCAAAGAAAAAAATATTCAAAATTTTGCTATATTTTCACTATAATTTATTATATTTTATTTGAATATATATCAAAACAAAAGTTGGAAAATATTTTACTAATTTTATAAAAAGTTATACACAAGAAGACTATTTTTTTAAGAACTCACCACGAAAACTAGAGTCATTTAACGATGCATATTAGAGTTATGTTTTTAAGATTATAAGTTTTTGCGGGTTAGCCCGAATAATATTTCAGTTCAATGCAAAACGGGTTAAATAGATAAATTATTACAAATTAACAACTTTATCTTTAATCAGTAGTTAGCTATATTGTAAAATTCAGATAAAATCAATTTTCTTAAATTTCAAAACAATTTCTATTAAAAAAATTACTCCGCGCAATAATTAGCGCGGGTTAAATCCTAGTTAAGCTTTATATAATAAGATATTTTCATGGGTAATCAAATTTTGTTTTCCATTTTTTCACGGGTTATAAAATATTAAATTACAAATATGCGGTTACTTATCTAGTTACTAATAAAAGCTGATGGTATAGGTCTCTAAAGCTATCCACATATGATTTTAAACAATCGATTTTACAGGTCCACACTCAAGAACTCATTCTGTGTCACTTCTTGTATCACTTCTTGTGTCACTTGTTGTAACACACGAGAAAACTCATCTAAAGCTTATACTTTTACAAGGTTTCTCTCATCGTTCTATCTACTTTGTGTGGCTACATTGTTCCACTTAACTTTCTCATGTCTACCTCTAATTTATATATGAGAAGACAACAACAAAACCTTAGTGCATTTGAAATCACAAGAAGACAAAAGACCATTTAATGCAAAGGTTTCTTCTTGTGGTCCCCATGGCTTAACTCAACTCATGTTCAATCTTTATTAACCTTGGGTTAGTTCTTGAAGCTTGCTCATCAAGTTCACAATCTTCACAAAGCCATATTTCTACTGTCATGACATCAGTTTTGTGTTGATCTCAACATTCCACCAAAGCTTCAGCTTCTTTCTTCAACAGTAGTACTTCTTTGCATCTTCACGCCGCTTCAGTAACTCGGCTGGAGTGATCTCTTGCATCTGGGGGAACATTTGTATTGGACGAATTTCCCGTGATACCTTCCAGGCATCAAGAAAACATTTTACCGTTAGCGTGTATGTATTTTCATGCTTCATCTATAAAAGAAGGAATGAAAAGGTAAACCATATAAACTTACCTGACAAGCTCCTGAGAAGACGCCGGAGTGAACACCGGGGAAGATACCGCCGGAAACACAGAGGACGGCATATATCCAAACTGAAAGACTTTAAATACTAATATGATGAAGAATATCATAGAAATAACATTAGCGATTCCTATCAAAAAACAAAAAAATAGCTAAGTAAATTAGAGTATCCATTTGCTGAACTCTTGCTTAGTGTTTCACTCGGGTTTGTTTTCTCTTTCTTTGTTTCTTCTATTTTTCATTCATGCGTGCTTACTTTTACAACCACACACACACTTAATTATAGTAGAGCTTCTACTAACTGTTCTCATAGTGCTTAAACAACTTTACCCTAGCCCATACCTCTAGATCACTAGCTTAATTCAAGGAAACATTGCTTTAAATATTAACAACTCTCAATAACTGTAAACACTCTTAATTAAGTTATAACTCTCAATAATTAGTTATAACTAAATACCTTAAGTTAGTTAGTTCACCGAGATAACAGATTTTTTTAATACAAATAATTATTGAATATGAATATTGTTAGGCTTCCTTACCTTCATGAAGAACATATTTAGAACGTGACATCAAAGGTATGATTATCTAGGCACTGAGTTACCAGAACCATCAACTAATTAACCTTCGAGTAGAAGTTATTAATTATTCGTAATAGCTGACGACATATATCAATGTAACGACGAATAGTCTCTGTTTTTTTTCTGATTTAGGCTTTGTTTTTGGGTTAAAAGTTCTGTTTTCCTGGTTTACCAGTTATATTTCTTCAAAAAACATGTGCACATAGTTGTAAAACAGTCTTTTTTGTTTGAATAATTTAACAATTCAATTTTAAATAACAAATTGAAAGAAATAAAAAAAGTTTGAAGATAAGAAGAAGATTTAATCGATTATGTTTAATCAAAAAAAATGTATGTTTCTAGGAAATCTCTAAAGAAATGAGTCAATCGATTAAATTTTCAACATTTTCAGCATTTCATCATCATAAGACCCTTTGTCCATTCTATATGTAACACTGAATACGTTTCAATCTCTATAATATTATTTAAGAATGACATTTTTAAAAATGAATTTCGTTTTGTAAGTTATTACATGAAATGTCATTACAAATAACAAATAATAATTGAAATATGAAAGTATATAATAGTATTTTCAAATTATTGATTAGAATATGGAAAGTATATATTTTGCATTAAAGAGGTTATTTATTATTTAATTTCTTAATTATTTTTAATACTATATATTTCAAAATAATAATCAATTCATATATATTCAAAGAAAAAAATATATATATTCAAAATCTTGCCATATTTTTCACTATAATTTATTATATTTTTTGAATATATATCAAAACAAAAGTTGAAAAATATTTTACTAATTTTATAAAAAGTTAGACACAAGAAAACTATTTTTTAAAGAATTTGTAGACTAACCACAAAAATTAGAGTCATTTAACAGTGCATATTAAAGTTATGTTTTCAAGATTATAAGTTTTTGCAGATTAGCCCGAATAATATTTTAGTTCACTGCAAAACGGGTTAAATAGACAAATTAGTACAAATTATCAGCTTTATCTATAATAATTAGTAATATGAGTGTTAAAAAGAATTAGAATCACTCATATCACTTTTGATATATCAATTCCTGTAATTATGCAAGTCTATCAGTCACCTAATATAAGTTGTTTGATGTATGTTATCCATGGTAGCAAAAGATTCACGTCTCTCACACGGGCAAATGGCCAAAACCTCCACAAACTATGCCAGTATATGTTCGATTTATACCCGTTGTTTATTACCGTGCAAAAACATATCCCAAGTTTTAAAAATTCAAATTTCATACCTTATTTTTAAATTTTGGCAAATTTATGCGGTTGCCGTTTTGAAGCTTAAAGTCCGTTAAATCTTGATGACATGGAAGCCATGTATGAGACGACATAGTTGCGGCCGAAGCAGAAAATGGAAAAATCATCATTAACGACATCGTTTCAATTTTTTTCCTTATTCTTATTTTTCTTCTTATTTTCCTTAGACATCGTTCGTTAAAAAGTCCCTCTCCTTCACCGATCGATCGTTTTCAGATTTCAATTTCCCAATTACTATGTACAAATTGGATTCTTTCTTTGCCAACAGAATCACACTCTCCTTCAATTGATTCGTCCTCTCGATCTCCACCTTACTCAAAACCTCATTCACTTCCCCTTTCAAAACCCTAATCTTACTATCTCCGTCATACGAACGACTCGATCTGGTGTCTCTTATCCACAGTATGTTTGAGAAGCATCGCGTTGATAGACTTCAAGTTCTGGATTTTCTCCTCCGAGGAGTCGTGGTCTTCCATGAAATTGATTGTTTCATTCTATTTCGTTTGGGATTTGAAATTTATCAAAGGGATTTGAGTTTATGATTCTCTAAGAATCGCCCTGATTGAGAATCCTAGCTAACCCGAATTCTCTTATTCTTAAGTCGGGACCTGGAGGGATTTAACCCAAAGTCGAAGATGTGAAGATTGATTATGCGGACAAAAATTGAACCGTGATTGGAACTCGTCTTGACAGCAGCACCCAAGAAAGAGGCTATTAACGATATGAGAGAGAGAGTGTAAAGAAGAATGTTTTCTTATTATTTTTTAATGTGTATTACATTAGTCTTTATATATACATAAAAGAGTGGAATTAATCTAATTTATATATGCTAATACACCCCTCTCAAGCCGAATCATCTTGTAAAAGGAAGAGGCTTGATATCGACATTCGACTAAGTAAAGCATGAAAGGGACTCGGATGTAGTGGCTTTGTCAATATATCCGCAAGTTGGTTTGTTGTTGAGACATGGATGACCTTCAAAAAAACATTCTTCAATTGATCTCAGGTTGTGTGGGAATCGACATCCACATGCTTAGTCCTTTCATGAAAGAATGGGTTATTAGCTATGTACATCGCCGATTTGTTGTCACAAAACAACTTCGTTTGAGAAGCTATTGGCACATGAAGATCAACCAGCAACTGATGCAGCCAAAGTAGTTCACATGTAGCAACGACCATGCTCCGATACTCGGCCTCCGTGCTGCTTCTATTGACTGTGTCCTGTTTCTTGGACTTTCAAGTGATGAGAGAAGAACCAAGAAACACACATAAACCAGTTACAGATCTTCTTGTATCAGGGCATGTCGCCCAATCAGCATTAGCAAACCCATTCAAACATAACTCCGTAGAGGCTGAGTAAAATAATCCCTGGCCCGGATTTGTTTTGAGATACTTCAGAATGTGATGAGCAGCCTGGAGATGAACATCAGTGGGACATGAAAGGAATTGACTTAACCTATGAACAGCAAAGGTTATGTCTGGTCTAGTGATGCAGAGATAGAGTAACCGGCCAATTAGTTCTCTGTAAGGAGTTGCATCAGCCAGAAGAGTCCATGTTTCTTTACTAAGAGGCACTTTAGGATCCATTGGAACAGATCTGGGTTTGCAACCTAAAAGTCATGAATCCTCAAGTAGATCTAAGCAGTATTTCCTTTGAGAAACAGAGATTCCAGTTGAGTTCTGAGCAATCTCAAGGCCTAGAAAAAATTTAGCTGGACCTAGGTTTTTGGTCTTAAACTTCTTAGACAGAGTAGTCTTAACAGACTTCACATCATCATCATCATTGCTAACTATAAGGATATCATCAACATATACTAAGAGAGCTATGAACGATGTACCTTTCTGCTTAACGAAAAGAGTATTGTCAGCTTGTGATTGGATAAAATCATCATCAAGCAGAGCCTTTGATAGACATTTGTACCATTGCCGTGATGCCTGCTTGAGGCCATAAATGGACTTGTGGAGTCGGCATACGGGATTTGGAGGCAAGGAACCTGATGATGGAGTATAACCTTGAGGTAAACTCAAAAAAAAATCTTCATCCAAATCACTATGCAAGAATGCATTTGTGACATCCATCTGTGTTAAACTCCAGCCCATACGTGCAGCTAAGCCAAGGATGAGTTTGCCACTTTCCAGTTTTGCGACTGGAGAGAATGTATCAAAGAAGTCAACACCTTCATGCTGAGTAAAGCTTTTAGCCACTAGACGTGCTTTGTAGCGTTCCACACTCCCATCGGCATTGTATTTGATGATGGTAAAAACCCATTTGCAACCAACAACATTCTTTCCCCGGGGTAAGGATTCAACACTCCATGTCTTATTGATCTCCATTGCAGACAATTCCAGATTGCAAGCATCTGTCCAATCCTTGGATGCAATAGCCTGCTTAAAGGTTTTTGGTTCTGTCTCCATAGAGAATGAGAGAACAATAAACTGATAGGGAGTAGAAAATATTGAATAAGAAAGAACAGAAGAAATGGGATAAAGGGTTGTGAAAACCTTTGTAGAAGGGGAAGGAGTAGGAGTAGATATTTGTGTAAGAGAGCAATGGTAATTGGACAAATAACCTGGTGTTTTTGTCGAGCGTTTTGGCCTAGTATTGGGAAGTGAAACCACTGCACTCTCTGTAACAACATGATTAAATGTATTTCCTGGAATAGTACATTGAGATTGTGATGCAGATGATGCATGAGATGGAATGGATGCAGGGGACGATGGATGGATGAATGCGTCAGGAGATGGAACTGTTACTATATCAACTAATACAACATGTGTAGATAAAGACATGATATTGTCATGAAAAATGTCAGAAGAGGAATTATGATCAGGAATCTTTGTGAAAGGAAAAAATGTCTCATGGAAAACAACATTTCTAGACACAGAGACAATATTATTATCTAGATGTAAAACTTTGTATCCCTTGTAACCATTTGAATAACCTAAGAAAACACATTTATCAGCCGGACTGAACTTATTTCTATCCTTTTGCAATGTAGATGCATAACATAAACATCCAAAAGAACGTAAGAATGAGTAATCATGTGGTTTCTTAGTTAACAATTCATATGGAGACTTGTTTTTAAGGAGAACTGATGGTATTCTATAATGAGAAACACGACAGTCAATATGCAATCACTCCAATAGATCAAAGGCACCTTAGACTGAAATAACAATGCCCTTGCAACATTCAACAAGTGTTAATGTTTCTTTTCTACTACAGAATTCTGCTGAGGTGTGTATGCACAAGAGAATTGATGAATCATACCGTGTTGCTTAACAAGCTCAGTAAATGCCAGTTTAGGAGCATTATCAGTTCTTATATGTTTAATGACAACATTGTATTGTGTGTGAAACTGCTTAATGAAAGATGGAAACAGTTTGGAAACATCACTTTTATTTTTCATTAGTGTTGATCCGTAAATCACACAAAAAGGGGTAAAACAGTACTTTTAATCGGAATCTCGTTTATTGATCTAAGTCGGTGGTTACAACAGAGTTTAAGTAAGAAGGCAAAGACAAAAGACTTGAGATCGGTAATGAGCTCTCTTATATTCTCTGTCTCTGCGGAAGTTGTGGATGTCTTGATGAATGGACCTTCTCCTCTATTTATATTGTCTTGAGGCGGCTCTAAATGTGAATATTCCCTTTTCCTTGCTCGATTAGGAAATGGAAATATTCCGGATTCCCCTCCGAGATAAGGATATATTCCTTATTCTTCGGCGGTCTATTCGCAAGGTATATTTCCATTTCCGAGATCGGCGGGAAAGAGGATACATGCCGGTTTCATCTGTTGTAACGGACTGGGCTTGTGATGGGCCTAGATCGGTAGCCGAGGTGGGCTTTCAGCGAGATCCCGAGCTCGGCCCAATGTTTTCGGGCAGACTTATCCTCGATCCGAACCATCGTAAACCGGTCTTGATTGAACCGATCTCGGTTCGAACCGAGTTAAACCAGGGGGTGCTAATCCCCCCTCTAACAATTGGTCCCCCCCTCAGTTCGGCGAGGGAGTTTACGAGTTCGGTGAATTTTTGGGGAGTATTCTTTAGCTCGGTTAAAACTGAGATTGGTACGATCTGATCAGATTCTATTTCGAGTGCGGCGGATTTTTGGGTTTGGCGAATTTTGAGTCCGGCGAACTTCTTTCGAAAGTGTAGATCGGAACTCCCGTGATCGAATAGATTTTGGAACTTTCGAGTTCGGCAGATTTTTGAATTCGGCGAACTTCTTTCGAAAGTGAAGATCGGAACTCCCGTGATCGAATAGATTTTGGAGCTTTCGAGTTCGGCAGATTTTTCTCGGGAAGAGTGTGCCGCTTTATCTTCTTTAGTCGCGGAATTCGAAGAGCCGCGTGTCGATTCGCATTCTTTGGCTACAAAATTCGAAGAGTCGTCATCATTGCGTTTTTCTTTATAAATACCGTTCGATCCTCCTTCATTTCTCACTTCTGTTCATTTTCTTCAAAAAGGTATTTCTCTCTCTCTCTAGAGCTCTCCCTTCTCTCTAGAATTTATTTCTCTTTCCGTTCTCCGATCGTTTTTCCGCCGTGATTCTTCCGATCTGTTTGAAGATCTTCGAACTTTCTGGGCGATCTTCAAGCTGTTCTTCGTCAGTATTCAAGTTGTTCTTCATCATTTCTTTCTTTCGATCGATATGGTTTCAAGGACTTCTTCTCCTTCTGTTAAAGACCGAGCTTCTCCATCTAAGTTTCCCGACCTTGGGTTGTTCGTCAACAGCTCTGATTCGAATTCGGATGGGTTAAGTGACGTCAAACGGGAGATGTTCAGACGCAACTCTCAGCGTTCCGCCGCGGGGCCGAGCAATCCTAGAGTTTCGGTCGAGGTCCCGCATCTCGTCGATGAAGACTTGTCTGAAGAAACTGCTGAGACGAATGAGCAAGTTTGGGCAGATGCCGAATTCGCCGCTCGGCTTGCCGAGGATGAGGATGCGGCCGATCTGGACAACCGTGCTGCTTCTCCAGCAGGTCGTCCTAACGAAGGAGACGACGGTCCCGTATCGGCTGCTAGGCGGATGGTTGAGAGGCCGGCCAACATCGGTCCACCGCGGAGACGATCCAGATAACCTTGGAGCGGTGCGATGCTCCAAATGACTTGCTTTTTAAGATCCCGAAGGCTACGGATCGCCCGTGGGATGCTCCTGACGGTTACATTTGTGTCTACGAGGAGCATCTCAGAAGTTGCGGGCTTCGGTTTCCCATCCCAGAGTTCGTCTATAAGTACTGTAAGAGGCGGCACGTCGCGATCTCTCAGTTGATGCCGGCCACGGTGATAAACCTTATGGGTCTTCTTTCTCTCGGGGAGGAGTGCGGTATCCCTATTACGGCGAAGGTTTTCGAGAGGTTGTTCCGGGTGAACCTGTCGAAGGCAAAACCGTGGTTTCTATCGGCAAGTGCGAAACCGGAAGCCGACCTTGTTACTGGGAACAAACCGAGCAAGGTCAACCATTGGAGCGCCCGATACTTCTTTGTGAAGATCGACAAATCTTCCGTTGAGTGTCCGGGAGGGAGTTACCGAACTTAATGGAGGACTCCTATTGGTAGATACTTGTTCTTGATTTCACCTTAGTGCCTTATTTTGCCTAAATTATATTTTTCTTTCCTGTTTTCAGCTCGTCATCCTCCAGGCTTCCTTATCACCACGCCAGGATTCACTTTTGCCCACGCTAAACAGCTGAGTGCGGCTGGGAAAGTTCGGTGGCCTGAAGCCTACCAAGAGAAGCTTGACTTGAAAGCAAAAAGAGTTCTTAGAGGTTGGTCGGTCGACTTTTCTTCGTAGTCTGTTGATACCGATCTCCCCTTTCCTTTTCTTTTATTTACTTATCGTTTTCCCCTTTTTCAGCTAAACCGTCTCGTCGTCGGGAGATGAAGTTTGATGACATCCCCGATCTATCTGCCGAACTTGACGGTGACGAGCAGGAGATGAATTCTGAAATTCCTCCTCCTCCTGAAGCCGAACCGGCAATTGTTGATGAAGGCATCGTTGGGGACGATGTTCCTGCTGGGGAGCAAGTTCCTGCTGAAGGGCGCACCTCTTCTCCCGCCGAAAAGAAGAAGAGAAGGAAGACTAAAAAAGGAGCCCGGCAAAAGGCTGATCACACAGCCGGGGTCGGCACTACGCCTGCTGAAGGCGACGAAGAGAATACCGGCCCCCAAAATGTTGGAGGTGATGATGGGGGTTCTGAACCCCAACGAGCCGAAGAGGAGACGGTGGTCCTGTCGGACGATTCTCCTGTCTCGAAGAGGCATCGGGCTTCAGCACCGGAGGTCGAGTCACTGGGTTTTGCCGAGACGTATCGGCAGGTTAGCTTCGGCCCGGAATTCCTCCCTCCGGTCGATCGTCTGTATAAGTCGGATGAGTTCAGGAAATTGGCCCAGACTACTGCCGAGGTAAATGCCTTTTTCAAGTTCGTCTCTTCTTTCTTTCGATTCTTCTTTCTGATGTTCGCTGTTTTTGACAGATGATTGCCCAGACGAATGAGATCGTCGGGTCATACGATCGTGAACTCGGAGCTTCGCGCCGTAAGGCTTTCGAAGCGAGCGTCCAAGCCGTGGAACTCCGCAAAGAGCTCCGAGTCTCCGAGGATAGAGTGGAAGCCGGCGATCGTGCAGTAGCCGAGCTGACCCGCGAACTAGCCGTGCTGAAGAGATCCAACGCCGAGCTGGAGTTGGAAAAGGATGCCCTTGCGACGAAGCTATTCACAGAGACTTCAAGGTTGCGGGCTGGCCGCTCTCATCAAATCCTGAAGAGGAAAGTGGTAACTGAAAAATGCCAGGTTCGTCTTCAAAAAGTTAAGGACCATCTGGCGGCGGTTGATCAGGCAAAGAAACCATTCCTGGCCGTTAATCAGATCCATGGGATCCTCAGCTTCTGCCAGAGTCTGAAGACGAAACACGGTATCGTCGTCCCGCCGTCTCGTATTGAAAAGCTCGAGAAGCTTAAGGCTGAGAAGTCGGCAGAGTACGAGGCGATCGACCTCCGCGAGCTGGAAGATGCGGATCTAATCGTCTCGCCCTTTACTGATCCGGTTCACCCAGGAATTTCGCCCTCGATGGGTAACGAAGTACCGCCAGGGCTTGATGAGTTCGTTACTAACCGAGCTTCGATGTCGGCGGACCAAGCTGAAGCGATGCGGAGGCAAGGTGTTTAGGCCTTTTTCCTACTTCATGTAATTTGTTTCTAGTTTTCTTTTGCCCGAATGGGCTTATAACTAGACCTCTTGGACCGGAGGGTTTTTAAAGTCCGGTATCCGTTTTGTGGTTTTGCCCGAGGGGCTTTTGAACGAATCTGGTTTTTATCGATCTTCTTTTTATTTTGAGTGTTATGCTTTATTTCTCAAGTTATTCTTATGCCGAGTTCTGATATATTTGAAGTCGTACATAATACGAACCTCTCGAATTTATCGTACACAGTGGTGCCGTAAACTGTACGGTCTTAGCCGGGTGAAGAGGATAAATTCGACTGAACCTGTTCGAGGTCGGCAATCCCTATCGTAGATCGGCTTACTGCTTTTGCGATTGTTGAGAAATCGGCTTACTTGTTTTTGCGACTGTTGAGAAATCGGCTTACTAGTTTTTGCGACTGTTGAGAAGTCGGCTTAGATTTGCGAGGAAGGACGTTCGGCTTGACCCTAGAGTTTAGTTTAAGAGTACGTGAACAGCTCATCTTAATATGCTCTAGGTTTCTCACATTGAATCCGAGTGTGCGAGACGGACTTGGCTTATTTAGCTCGGATAATCTGAGAATTTGGTGCGAGACTGATCTCGGCTTTGAGTGTGGAAAGTGTATTATCCATTGCATCATGAGGATGCGTGCGAGCTAAGCTCGGCTTTATCAGATCGTCTGGCCAGGACGTTGATATGTAACCGTTGGTGGTTGAAAATGCGAACTGTTGGAGTTCGGCAAACTGAAAGTTTGACTTAGAAAATACGAACTGTTGGAGTTCGGCAAACTAAAAGTTTGACTTTGAAAATACGAACTGTTGGAGTTCGGCAAACTAAAAGTTTGACTTTGAAAATACGAACTGTTGGAGTTCGGCAAACTAAAAGTTTGACTTAGAAAATACGAACTGTTGAAGTTCGGCAAACTAAAAGTTTGACTTAGAAAATACGAACTGTTGGAGTTCGGCAAACTAAAAGTTTGACTTAGAAAATACGAACTGTTGAAGTTCGGCAAACTAAAAGTTTGACTTAGAAAATGCGAACTGTTGAAGTTCGGCAAACTAAAAGTTTGACTTAGAAAATACGAACTGTTGGAGTTCGGCAAACTAAAAGTTTGACTTAGAAAATACGAACTGTTGGAGTTCGGCAAACTAAAAGTTTGACTTAGAAAATACGAACTGTTGGAGTTCGGCAAACTAAAAGTTTGACTTAGAAAATACGAACTGTTGGAGTTCGGCAAACTAAAAGTTTGACTTAGAAAATACGAACTGTTGGAGTTCGGCAAACTAAAAGTTTGACTTAGAAAATACGAACTGTTGGAGTTCGGCAAACTAAAAGTTTGACTTAGAAAATACGAACTGTTGAAGTTCGGCAAACATAAGGTTTGGCTTAGAAGGTACGAACTATTGGAGTTCGGTAGAATGCCTTGGTAAAATTTTATTAATGTTATAGCTGCGCCTTGTGAGGGCTGCCTACGTACCTTCGAAAGAAGGATCAAGCCATTCGTAGTTCATATTACATATTAGAATCGAGCGTATGTGTAGTAGTTAAAATTTGGCTAAGTCTCGACTAAAATGGAAATTCGGGTTAGGGTGCTACACTTTGCCCTTGGTACTTTTCTTGTTGAGCTAACGACACTCGGTAAAATACTATATTTTTTTCTTTACCTCTAGGCGAAAGTATTTCTTAACTCGGCTATCAGTTTTTTTTTTTTTTTTTTTTTTTTGAATTGCCGAGGTTCTGGGCCCGTACATCCCCGGAGCGGGGCCCAAACTATGTTAAAGTCACTCCTTCGGAGGAGACCCCTCCCAACAGGAATCGAACCCATGGCCGGTAGGAGAGGCACATACCCACTCCTTCTTAACAACTAGGCACAACGGCTATCAGTTTTACCAGCAACACCAACCGATTCAATCTCCACAATACTCTTCCGCTGTGTGGTAAATCGACGAGCCGCTCCCTCAGATTGCCAGATATCTTAGTCTCAATATCTAATTAACTAATCTTGGACCTTCTGAACCAACAATTAATTATAGAAATAAGAAAGTTGAGGTTTAAAACTACTGAATAGGAGGAGTTAACTCACAGCAGCTGAAGCATCTCTGCCAAGCTGAGCTCCTAGGCATTGTTGGTTGGACATGAAATTTCCAGCACCAGGGTGACGGTTAGCCGAAACAGCTTGCCAAATAGAACAGTGCCTCCACATGCTTTGTTTTGTTACCTTGAAACCCTATTCATATGTACACGAAACATCAACTTCCCTAAATCATTGGCCGACGAGGCTACAAGTTCACAATATCAAAGAGAACGGTAGCCATTGCCAGCATATATGTTAAAAATGCAAACCTTGTTTGATGAGGGTGATGTTGAAATTTCTATCTTAGAGAGCAATCTTTAGGGAAAACTCCCTTCTCAATGTCTCTAATAGTTGCGTTTATCAAAGGTAAACAAACACCAACAGCATCCTTAAAGTCACTTTCTTGGATAATACAATAATCTCAGAGCCTTTGAGCAGAAACGGTACTCACATCATATGTACTAAGAGTAAGACACGAAACTTGCGGGAAGAAAAGGAAAAACCTAGTTAGGTAAATAACAGTGTGTGTGTGTTTTTTTTTTTTTTAATTTAAAAAAGTTATAGGCTGTCAAAATATTTGACAACCCATCGGAATCCAAATTTCTTTGTCGTAACATTTTAACCCTACTTGTATAACGGTCCATAGTCTGGTCTAACGGTCAAACAACCACATCGGCGATGTATGAATTGAAAACTAGGGACTTCAATTAAAATCTTGCGTTTGTAAATTATTTATTTTATCTGTTAAAAGTTGAATGATCAGAAGAATTCAATGGGACCGGAACCTAAAATGTTGAATTGAGAACGGAGAAAAATATGACCACAAGTATTATTAATTTATGGGTTTTCTGCAAATAAACCTTCGAAGTAGAATTTTTTTGTAATTCTACCCTCCACTTGCAGAAAATGCAGGTCAATCCTACCAAGTCCGATTCAACCCGCAATATAACCTTCAGCCGTATACTGATTTTACAGTATGTATAAGACTGTGTATATGTCATCAAAACTACGTCGTTTGATTGTTTTTTTAAAACCAGATAATGCAAAATGGGGATTTGAACCCATTACCTCGTACACACTTAACACAACTGAATTACCATTGTGCCAAGATAGTTTTTGTTGTTTAACAAAATATAAATATATTTATATATATATCAAAACCATGTGTTTTGTCATTTGAATATTTTTCCTGTCAAAACCGCAAAATCACGTTTTCCCGCCAAAACCGCAAAATCACGTTTTCTTGCAAAAATCGCAAAATCACGTTTACCAGCCCAAACATCAAAATAACGTTTTCTAGTCAAAACCGCAAATCACGTTTTCCCGTCAAAACCGCAAAATCACGTTTTCCCGTCAAAACCACAAAATCACGTTTTCCCGTCAAAACCGCAAAATCATATTTTCTGTCAAAACTGCAAAATCACGTTTTCCCGTCAAAACCGCAAAATCACGTTTTCCCGCCAAAATCGTGAAATCACGTTTTCCCGCCAAAACCGCAAAATCACGTTTTCCCGTCAAAACCTCGAAATCACGTTTTCCCGTCAAAACCGCGAAACCACGTTTTCCCATCAAAACCACGAAATCGCGTTTTCTCGTCAAAATCGCAAAATCACGTTTTCCCGTCAAACCCGCAAAATCACGTTTTCCCGTCAAACCCGCAAAATTAAATAAACCCCGTTTCATAGATCCGCCGTCGAAAGCTTCACCTTTACAACAGACGATTAGTTCCGACATTCGACACTTATACAACCACATCCAGGCAAAAAGTACCACCGTGGACCGCCAAAGAAGCCACCACACACCGGCCATTGTACGAGACCCAAAGACCTAACGACACCTAGTGGCGAAAACGAACCGCACTAACCCAGAAGGAGAACCGGACAAAAAACCGGGAACACAAACCGCTGAGCAGCAGAAACGGAAGACACCGCTGACCACGATTTACCGCCGCGAAAGAACCGTCGCCGCCTCAGAAAACCAGCGACGCCGGCTGAGACAGAACAGGACCACCGTCTCCGGGACAGAAGAAACCGACACCGTCTCGCTTTTTTTCCTTCCAGTGGCGGGGCGGAACAAAACCTCCGCCGCGGCAAAACAGAACACCTTCGCCGTTTCCAAATAGCCTCTTATATAACCATCGATGTTTTCTCATTACTTTCCGGGGTAAATGCCGGCAAAATAACTGCAATTGTAATTTCTCATCTTTTTATGGAGGGTTTATATATGTTTAGTTAATAATAAACAGATTCATCTCCTAGATCTCAACCTGTTACTTTGTTAATAGATTTGTTTATTTTATACTAGATTAGTAGCTTATTGTTAAGATATGTTAATTTTACTAGATGTTAGATGACTTATAATATTTTAAATTCAGATATTAATAATTACTACATATTTATTAATTAGCATAAAACAATAAAAAGATTTGTTTGTGAGACCAAATAGTGTTTATAATTTCAAGTTTCCCTTGAACTCAACAAGTACTCTCTAAGTCTAGAGCATCACCAATGGTAGAACCCCTCATGGGGTTCTTACCAATATTTTAATTATAAATTTTAAGAACCTCTAGTTAAGAACCCCTAAAAAAGTTCTTAAATAAGAACTTTAAGAACCTTTTTTTTTAAAGTTAAGAACCTCTCTAATATTTATCATTATTTGTCATTATAAAATTTTAAGAACCTCTCCTTTAAGAACCCCCTATTGGAGATGCTCTAAGGCCACTATTATATAACAAAACAAATTTTTGCCTTAAGAACCGCGTATAGTCACGCTCAAAACAATTTGGAATCCATGACGTTCTCATGGGGTCAACAATGGTTAACAGCCACTATTTTTTTGTTAAAACCAATAATCAATATTTTTATTTTACCATATTTATTTAAACGAACTGAAACAAAAATTAATAAAATAATCGTGAAAAGAAAACATAAACAATTAGACATGAAGTGTTTTTATTTTATTTTTTGGGACAAATTGAACATGAAGTGTTTCGAAGGAGTTGACGTAAATGGTGAACCCCATTACCATTATAAATAAATCAACACTTCATTTCTCTCTTCTCCATTCTTCTCTCAAACTCTCTCTCTCTCTCTCTCTCTCTCTCTCTCTCTCTCTCTCTCTCTCTCTCTCTCTCTCTCTCTCTCTCTCTCTCTCTCTCTACGGAGGATACCATAACGTGTTTGTTTCTTTGCTCGGCAACGAAGGAGAGCAATGGGACTCATACAGAGTCGTCGACGGTGAGTTTCCCGATGAGAAGGATCTTGAGAAGTACGATGGATTTGTCATCAGTGGAAGCTCTCATGATGCCTTTCAGGACAGTGATTGGATCTTGAAGCTCTGTGATATCATCAAGAAACTTGATGAGATGAAGAAGAAAGTCCTCGGCATCTGCTTTGGCCACCAGGTAAATCAATATTAATTTTTCTCAGATTTGATATTATCAAAGTCTTTATGTTTTTATGTTCATGGTTTGAGTGTTTAGATAAACCTAAAATTGAAATGAATATTTGTGTGTAAATTAATTGTTAATAACCATATGCTTCTACGTTTTTAGAGTTAAAAATTATTTCGAACAACAAAAAAAGAGTTAAAAATGATTTTTTTTTATGAGTAAGAAATTAGATAGCTCTTATTTGAATGGTTCTTGGTTGTATTCCTATTTATATACATATAACATCTTATCTTGATTGGATTCTTTTTAATGCGTAAGAATATAATCATATAATTATGAGTAGAGAATTAGATAGCTTCTTTGAATGCTTCATCATGATTGAATTTTTTACGCATGGACAGTGGCGGAGGTAGAGAGCAAAGAGGGGGTCAAGTGACCCCAGTGATTTTTTTTTTTTTTGCTTTGAAATTTTTTAAATTTAGTTCTATTTTGGTTAAGAAAAATAAATTGACCCCAGTCAAAAAAAAAATAACCTTAATGATATTTTATTTTTATGGTTTTATCATAGTAAATTGACCCTAGTTAAAAAAATATATATTATAACCCCGGTGATTAGATTTTCTGGCTCCGCCACTGCGCATGGACAAACGATCATATAGAAAAATGTTTTTCTTTTTATAAATATTAAATTATATTAGATTATATGCCCAAGTGATTGTGGTCTAGTGGTGAGCGTTCTGGGAATGTGTGAACAATACTCCTCCGGGTTCGACTTACCCTGTAAACAAAAATCACAATTATTTGGGAAGTTTGGGTTTGGGCCAAAGGTAGAGGCATTTTACATGGTAGCCCAGTAACATGTGATCTGGTTACCTCTGACATTAGTCGGTAGACATTCCAAACTCGGGATAGGCAGTGTGCTAGCCCATTAAGGATCTCATGGCCCATTCGACCCGAGCTTAGCTCGGAGTTCATGGTGTCTGTTGAACTGTTGAATCTGGATCAGTAGCATTTCGATGCAGTGTAATCCACTCTGTAGCATTTCGGTGCGTTCCTACCAAAGCTGACCGGATCAGCCGATAGGATATATAAAAAAATAATATATATATATATATATATATATATATATATATATATATATTAAATTAGATATCTCTTTTAAATGGTTCTTGCTTCGATCTTGCAGTTGACATTTTGACATGAACCCTCATTTTTTGTATAAGTGAAATATATGCTTTAGTGATTAGTATGGATTTCGGTTTGAGATTCTCTGGATTAAAAAAAGAAGAAGAATTAACCTATTATTATTTACGTACTAATTAATATAATGATTGGATAATATCCAGCTAATAGCTAGAGTAAAGGGAGGGAAAGTAGGAAGAGCAAGGAAAGGACCAGAGCTTTGCCTCGGCAACATAACCATCGTGAAAGAGGCAGCAACGCCGGAAAACTACTTCGGCGAGGAAGTTCTGGCGAACCTGAGGATCATAAAATGTCATTAGGACGAGGTTTTGGAGCTACCGGAAAATGCAAAACTGTTAGCATATTCGAGCATGTACGAGGTAGAGATGTATTCAATCGAAGATAACTTCCTCTGCATTCAGGGACATCATGAGTATAATCGTGATATCTTGATCGATATCCTCGATCGTGTTTTTGCCGGAGGTTACATTAAGGTTTTATTTCTCTTTTTTTTTTAATTAGTTCATTTCCATTATATATAGAATTAATGTACAAAAAAAAATTGCCGTCCCACTTCAACATTTGAATCCGTGTTGTAACATAGGAGCGACACTAGTTTAACTTTAGAGCTTTAGGTAAAAGATAAAAATTAGACATATATAAAACTCTTAAGTAGAATATTCTAGTACATATTTAACCAGTTTGGATTTCTATTAGAATATAATTTTTATGCATTAAGATTTAATAGATAAAAATCGATTTGTTTTTTTTTTTGAATAAAAATTGATCTTAGAAATTAAATTTAGTAAATAATTTTTAACATAGAGTAAACAAATCTACTGGAAATTTTGTTGTTGTGTGCGTTGCATTGTGAAATACTTAATGACGGATTAATAAAAATACAGGAAGACTTTGTGGAAACGTCAAAGACAACATTAGAAAATAATGAAGCAGACAAAGAGTTTTGGCAGAAAATTTGCAAGAACTTCCTCAAAGGTCAATCCTCTAAATTAGTTTGACTCACAATAAATCCCATTTGGCTCTCACAAATGTTGTATTTACCACTTTGGTTTATTATTCGAACTCCATGTATCCTCTCACATAACACAGTATCTGTAATGTGTTGAACCCCATGTATCCATCATAATCAAATAAAAGCTTTACGCTCAATATATTCATTGTGAATTGTTGTTATTTGTGACGGTTATGCGATCAATTTAAATCTACTAACAATTAATATAAAAGTTGTTATGAATTCCTATTTTATGAAAAAGTTGTTATGAAAAAACATGTGAAGAATTCCGGAGAAATATGACCATCACAAATATCCCGACGAATTTATGACAATCCGGATTTCCAAGGTTTCAATTCATACGGATCTTTGATTATCATAAATTCGTTGAAAATACGTGTTTCCGATGATTTTCCAAAAAATATGGATCTCAAAATTTATAATATTTTGTTTTTGTAGTGAAATATTAATATATTATTTCTCTTTTTAAATTAAAACTAATGACATGTGTGGTACGTACATTAATTTCTAAAGTCGGGAGATAAACATAATATATATTTTAATGGATAAGTGTGACAAGTTTTTTCCTTTTAGTGAATTGGTCAAATGACCATTATTCTGTTTATAATTAACACAAATTCCATCTATTTGAAAAACTGAGGTGAATGATGATTTTGTAAACTATATGGACGAAAATGTCTTGGATCTTCTTCAACCTCTCTTATGCTTATTTCTTTTCATATAATTGTTTCAATCTCATCATCCTCTAATAAATATATAATTATAATTTTCTCTTGCATATACCATATATAGTTTAAAGAGAAATTTCTTAAAATGCCACTAAAATGAGTCTGTGTTCCAAACATATTATCACTAGTTTTTTTCTTTCCAAAACTATTAATAAATGATTTTTCCACAAATACCACAAATACTAAAAATAAATTGTAAGGGTTTATAATTTAAATATTTGGGTTTAGAGTTTAGTTTTGAGGGTTAAAATTTAGTTTTAGTTTTGTGGTATTTGTGAAAAAAAATCAATATTTGTTGTAGTTTTGAAAAAATAATTAATGAAGTTATGTTTGGAACGCAAACTTATTTTAGTGGTAGTTTTGAGAATTACTCTTAAATATTAAAATGTTACTGTTGCTGAATTAAATAAACCCATTAAATTGTGGATAAAATACATTTTATTTAATTCAATAAATGAGTTCTATTAGACATTGACATATTTTATAATTTTAATTTCCATTGCCATTCATCCAATCAAGGCCTTATTTCTTTCAGCAATTTGGATTCTCTGGATTACAAGGTCTCTGGCATTTTGGATCATATGGATTACAAGGTCGATCGTGATAAGGTCCTTGGATTCTATTTGTATCCATGTCACCTTGTTTCTTCACATTAATTCCACTTGTATCCACGACTTTATTTGTATCTATTGTCCTACCGTCCACAAGATCTTGTCCTGCAAATGTGATAATATGTTAGTCCAACGAAAATTGTCAGAAAAAGCAGAATAATTTATAAGATTAATTTCCATCAGTAGGCTTCATCACATATTTTCAAATAATATTTAGAACACTTTAAGAAAACGAATATTAACATGATTTCAATCACGTTCCTATTTCTTGAATGTTACTTTTTTTTTTCTCATAACCTTACATATGGATTTAAAACATGGATTTTAATTGCATAAATTTTCATTTTCTTATTTTGTATTTGCAAACAGATATGATTCCATCGCTCATGTATTAAACTACAAAATGAAGAGTGTTTACAAAAAAATAACTACAGACTGAAAAGTAGATTTTCATATACTTACCAAAGACAAAAACAAGAAGAGAAACCAATAACAAAAGTTGAAAGGAAACGTTCTTCATTCTCCAAAGAAAAATATTATAACTTTGCTTTTTAGTGATGAAGTTAAACTATTCGTCATTGCTCTTTATAGTGCAATGGTACATTATGGTTTGACCAGAAAATATTGAAAGAGTTAATATTAGATTTGACCATGAAATAAATTCAATATTAAAAGCATGATTGAAATATGGAAATGTATTGAAATTTTGACAAAGTTTTTTTAAAAAATTATAAGTTAATCCATATATCTTTGGTCCTTTTTTGTCAACGTATATCACTTTGGTTTTTAATACATATATTTTCAACCTTTTAATATCAAAGCATATCAACCTTTTGATATAGATCTTCAAATAATATAGTACATCTAAAAATTATTGTTACTATATTTTTTTTGATTGAATGTTAAATTTATTGATCTTTCTAAAAAATATTTTTAGTGTAGTTCGTAACAAAATTGAAATGAGCAAAAACAGATCCCAAAAACAGAGCAAAGATGCAAAACAAAGTCTTATTGGTTTTTAAATGTCTTAACGAAGGGATACTGCAAACCAACTCTGAAGTCGAGGGATAGTAGTGTAATCAAGAGAAGTGATTATGTTCCTTATCACCTTGTCAATGAGTCGGGTCATTTGATTCACAGTGTTGTAGCCTTTGTGATGGATACGAGAATTTCGTTATCTCCAAATCGAGTATATCGTGATTTGAAAGAATAGTCGTATGAGAATTTGGTGATTTCGATCACCTTGAAAGGTGAGTAGTTCCTGTAGCGTCTCAGCCCAATCCGGATCTTGTCGTTGTCCAAGTAAATGTCATGCAACGTCGCACCACACCGTAAAAGAATACAGAAAAGCGAAGAAAAGATGGTCACGAGTTTCATCAGGTTCTCCACACAACACACATGCATGAGTCATTCTCCATTGACACATACGATCTTCGGTGGTGAATCTATTGTGAACGGAATTGTGTCCTCCGATTGTGCTTTTCTTTGGCGGCATCGTCGTAGATCAACAAACAGCAGGAATGTTCCGATTTCGATACCAACTGATAGAATGTGAAAGCTTAATTAAGAGATTGAAGACAAGAACTCCAGGAGGACTCGTGACGAACTCGGATTTGACTTAGACGAAGTGAGTTTCGTATAAGGCAAAGGGCAAGAGTACTCCTCTTAGTGCTTTGTTAAAAGCTCTTAGATAAAACAAATTCCCAAAATCAAGTGAGATCTACAACGCTTTGTAAATCACCTATAAATACTAAACTAAGAATCAAAACCGAATCCAAAATCTAATAGCAAAAGGATTTATAATTATCCTTTCAATAAGAAACCCCAAAACTAAATAAAGATAGTTATTAACTTAGCAAACACGTAAGAGGCCCGCAACATGTTTGTTGAAGCCCAAGCTCGAAGGATGCGCTGCACCAAATTTGCAGATGTGTTTCCTGTGGAACTTCCTATGTTTCAGCAATCTTGAATTTATTTTAACCTCGAAGTCTTCCTCGCATTCAAATTGTAGAGAACTCAGACTGATTATTCACCAACCTACACCTTAGACCAGACATCAAAGAAACTTTGACCTCTCCTCCAGCAAAACCAACATGAACTATAACGTGTACCGCTGCTTAAACCAACAGGGCACGCTGCCTAAAACCCAATATTAGGTAGACTTTCGATATACATCCAAAGCTCGGTCAATTGCGAGGTAACACTGAAAAACAAACTTCTCACACTAAAACAATACGCAGACTCCTAACCAGTTAAACTCATCTTTTGTCCATCAGATACTTCTTTGATCCTTGAAGATATGAACCAATACAAGATACTCTCTGAAAAACATAACTCCAACTAGAAGATAACACCTTCTGAATATGCCTTACATTCACTGTAATTCCACCTGGAACAATACTCATTCAGAAGTTCATATGTCTTTATACCCTCAGCTTCATTTCATTTTACTTTGATCTTCTTTATCAGTATTAAGACTATGTGTATAGACATGGTTCAGTCCATACGATCCTTCTTACTACAGCCAGCTGAACTAGTTCTTCATACCAGAAGATCCCAAGAACTCTTTAATCTCACTGAAGCTTCCTCATTTGGGATTTATCCACCAAACTGATCCGACATTGAAATGTCTTCGGCATACTGATCTTTTGACAAGCTGTAACTGTGCAGACCTTGAACCTTGTGTCCTTCACAACTAAGCTTCCACATAACCAGCTTGTCCCTTTCTCTTTGAATGACAGGGAGCCAGAATCTTGTCCCTGTAACACTGATTTCTCCTTCAGCTTCATCATGAATCCTTCATCTTTAGTCATTTGCAGAAAACCTTCTTGATAGTGTCACTTAAAACAACTCAAACCTGAGCCTATCTTCAGCTACTATCAACCCCTCAAAGAAGTTCCAACCTGCTGTTACCACATAAGTCTTATGTTGCAGCGAACTACTATATGTAATTCACACGGAATTTCTATGCTCCAGTTAATACAAACTTGAGGTTCACTTGTTCCTAATTTTCAGACTTGATGACTCTCCATGATTTTCTTCTGAATGAACATTTGGTTCATGTCAAAGAAACTCCATCTGTTATTAGCACGGATGTACCACTGGTAAACAACAACAGACACTGCAATCTAATCCATTTTGCTTTTGGATTTACTAGACTGCAACAAGCTCCTTGATGATATGTCTTTGCCTTATGACCATCACAACCTGAGCTTCTTAGATTCTCAGGAATCTAAAACCTTCCACAGAAACTGATACATTTAACCGAAATCCTCTCAAATCACAAACACACACACTGATTTCTTCAGACCCCTTAACATGTCTTGTTACCAAACAGAATTCTGAACTTGTTTCTTCACCCATCTTGTGAATCAAACTGATTTCTTCAAAGCAGATCAAGAACCAATCTTTTGTTGATTGTTCTTTCTTCAGTCTCTGAATCACCTATTCTCGTACGATAAGCCTCTTCGTCTGCGAGTATTTAGAACCAGAACTCACAACCCATTGGAGAAAGAATAACTTACAGATTCTTCCGATTCATAAAACCCGAAATCCTCTGATCCGATTGGATCTTTCATCGTGAATCCTTCTTTCTCCAACTCCAGCGTCTTCAACAATGGACCAACGCTTTCTTCTTCTTCCTTGGGCACGAACCATCGCCTTGAAGCCTTGAGTCGAAGAGCCTGAACTCTGATACCACTTGTTGAGAATCGAATCCATCGATCCCACCCAAGACCCGCGACTCAAGAACCGTACTAAGCATGTACACCTTTGAATGTTGACCCGGTTCACCTTGCGGCTACATCCGGAGGAGTTTGTCGCACTGCCTCGCGTTCACTAAGTCACCGGAAAACACCTCCGGCGTGGTCATACATGAAGAGTTCCCTCACCACCGATTACATCTTAATCGGATTTACAAAAGAAAGAAGAGGAACAAGAGAAGGAGGAGAAGAAGAACCCTAGAACCCAAGAAGATCACTCTTTTCTCTATCTAGCTATCTCTCTCTCTCGCTATCTCTCTCTCTCTCACGCTTTCTCAAGGAAGAGGAATATACCATACATCTTTTCTTAGAACCAGAAGCGTATCATAGAGATAAGCAAGAGGAGCTTCTCACGTGTGTGTCACGTGTGAATAATGACTAAGTGTGTTTGCCTTTAAACTTGAAACCTTCTGTTTGCCACAGAGTCTTCTCTACACTTGGTCATATTTGCTTCTTCAAGTGCTTTCAAGTTGGATCAACTCCAACACCTACCGTCCACAAGATCTTGTCCTGCAAATTAGCCCTGGGCATCAATACTCGTTACCCGCCCGACCCGCTCGACCCGTCCCGTACTCGTCCCGTAAAACCGGGTATCCGACTCGTTCAAGCCAAGTATCAAGCCGAGTTAACCAACTACTTGCAAGTAACGGGACAAGTCCAAGGCAAAAAATTTTTTTGACTACTTGTCCCGTTACCCGGCTTGTTCCCGTTACCCGGCTTGTTCCCCGTTACCCGGTTTGCTACTTGTACCCAAGACAAGACAAGTAATAGAAAAAACAAGGCAAGTAATGGAAAACAAGACAAGTAATGGAAAAAGCAAGGCAAGTAATGGAAAAAACAAGACAAGTAATGGAAAAAACAAGGCAAGTAATGGAAAACAAGGCAAGTAATGGAAAAAACAAGGCAAGTAATGTAATTACTTGTTGAGCGGGGACCCGTACTTGCAAGTACGGGTACGGGTCAAGGTACCCGCAAGTATCAAAAATCTGGGCGGGTACCTTGATTCAGCGGGTACCCGTTTTAGCGGGTCCAAGTACGGGTCAATATTTTCATTACCCGTACGGGGCGGGTCAAGTAGCAAGTCGGCCAAAATAAGCGGGTACCCGCCCCGTGCCCAGGCCTACTGCAAATGTGATAATATGTTAGTCCAACGAAAATTGTCAGAAAAAAGCAGAATAATTTATAAGATTAATTTCCATCAGTAGGCTTCATCACATATTTTCAAATAATATTTAGGTCACTTTAAGAAAACTAATATTAACATGATTTCAATTACGTTCCTATTTTTTGAATGTTACTTTTTTTCTCATAACCTTACATATGGATTTAAAACATGGATTTTAATTGCATAATTTTTTTTTTTTCATTTTCTATTTGTAAACAGATATGATTCCATGGTTCATGTATTAAACTACAAAATGAAGAGTGTTTACAAAAAAATAACTACAGACTGAAAAGTGATTTTCATGTACTTACCAAAGACAAAAACAAGAAGAGAAACCAATAATGTATTAAGGATAATCATCTATCAAGATCCCTATGATTACTCCTACAATTATTCTCTATTATTCTCTCATTTATTATATGATTTTGTAGCTCTATTATATATAGTTTGTAATTCTCATCATATGAAATAATTCAACACAATACAATATTCCTAATATTCTCTATATGGTATCAGAGCAGGTTATTTGTGTTAGTTTTGATCCACCGATCAAACTCAATCCATGATCCTATTGTTTTCTCAAAACATGTGTTTCTTCATTTTCTTTTAGATCTTTGTGCACCTCCTTTTTCAGTTTCTAAGCTATCGAGCTTCGTTCCTCGTTTTTTTTTTTTTAAGCCAAAGTGCTTTCATTATTCAAGTCTATCATGGACCTCTGAATCTGAGCCACAATGATCTAACGATCGGCTCCATTTTTGTATTTGTTTTTTTTTTGTTTTCTTTGTTTTTGAGCCAAGTTGATAATTTGTTTAAGTCGATAATGATTTCTCCTAAGCTATATGCTTCCTTCAGCCTCCACATACTCCACATACAAGTTTTTTGAGGTGTTCCCATCACGGTAAATCCGTCCAACCGCATGGTTCAAGCGCAATGCTTCTTCTTCCTTCTTTATCAAATTTATCGAAGATTCAATCTCAAGCCATTGTTTCCGTCTTCACTTCATCTCCGCCTTGAGCTTGAAGAGGCGTATTAAGGATAATCATCTATCAAGATCCCTATGATTACTCCTACAATTATTCTCTATGATTCTCTCATTTATTATATAATTTTGTAGCTCTATTATATATAGTTTGTAATTCTCATCATATGAAATAATACAACACAATACAATATTTTTAATATTCTCTATATAACAAAAGTTGAAAGGAAACTTTTTTCATTCTCCAAAGAAAAATATTACAACTTTGCTTTTTAGTGATGAAGTTAAACTATTCGTCATTGCTCTTTATAGTGCAATGATACATTATGGTTTGACCAGAAAATCTTGAAAGAGTTAATATTAGATTTGATCATGAAATAAATTCAATATCAAAAGCATAATTGAAATATGGAAATGTATTGATCATTTTGACAAAGTTTTTTCAAAAATTATAAGTTAAACCATATATATCTCTTTGGTCCTTTTTTGGCAACGTATATCCCTTAAGACATAGTCAAAAACTCACATAATCATAAAGGAATATGGTAATATCTAGTCTTCATTTGTTTAGATTTTATTTCCAGTATCTTAGGATAATCTTATTTGACTTGTAACTATCTCCTTTATAAATAAGATTGTAACTAGGATTTAACACGCGGTAGTTATATAGCGCGGTAGGCCTGGACATTTTATCCGGACCCAAAAACTCAAACCGGAACCGATCTGAAATACCCAAACCGAACCCGAACTGAAACCCTATTGGTTTCTAAATGGGTCCAAAACTCTTCTACCCGAAAGACCTGGAACCGACCCGACCCGGAACCGAGAACCGATTGGGTACCCGACCGAACCCATATATATTTTCTTTAGTTTTTCCGGGTTTTTGGGTGTATTTTTTTGTTTTTTGGATATTTGTTTGGACGTTTTCGGATATATTTTTGGTTTTTCGGGTATATTTTTGGGGTTTCGGGTATATTTTGGGTTTTTGGGTTTTAGGGTATATTTTTTCGGGTTTTAGAATATTTTTTGGGTTTTCGGGTATATTTTTGGGTTTTCGGGTATATTTCCGGGTTTTCGGGTCCCAAATAACCGAACCAATCCGAATTTTTTCGGGTTTTTTTGGTTCTTGAATCTCGGACCCGAACCGACCCGGAACCGACAGAAACCGAACCGAAATCATTTCGGTTCCTATTTGGGTCCAAAACCCTTCTACCCGAAAGACCCGGAACCGACCCGAAGACCCGAATGCCCAGCCCTATAGCGCAGGATAAATTTTTCTTAAAAATCTTTTTGAAATTTAAGAAAAAATAAATTTATCTGAATTTTATAATATGTTTAACTAATGATTATATATAGAACTGACAATCCGGAATAACATGTATATTTAGCCCGTTTTGCAATGAACTAAAATATTATTCGGGATAACCCGAAAAAACCTATAATCTTGCAAACATAACTCTAATATGCACAGCTTAATGATTATGGTTTTTGTGGTCAGTTCACAAACTCTTTAAAATCAATTTTCTCTTGTCTAACTCTTTATAAAATTAGTAAAATATTTTTAAAACTTTTGTTTTGACATATATTCAAATAAAATATAATAATCATAGTGAAATATATTGCAAAATCTCGAATATATTTCTTTGAATATGTATAGATTAATTATTATTTGATAATATCATAATAATTAAGAAAGTAAATAATAAATAACTCTTTAATAAAAAATAATTATTTTTCATATTTTCATCAATAAAGATTATGGAGGTAAATAACACATGTAATAACACCTCGTAGATACATAATAGATCCTCTTCTTGGCTTTATCATCACTGAAAGTGAAATAATCACAAGGTTAAACAAAAAAAATACATAATGCTTACGAATTTCTGGGTATGAGATGTACCTGCCAACAATCTGGGCTAGGGTTCTGATGTAGCCATCAATAATTTAGTGTCTAGTAGCACCAGATTCAGCCTCGCCCATGACCATGAGCCAGTGGAAAAAATCACAGCCATTCGAGGAGCTGACGAAATTTTGCAAACGACAGGGCTCGGGAGCGGGAGCGATCGATTTACCTACACAATTTTCTTACATTACTCTTAGCGTGGACCTCAAAATGTATCCAAACTTGCTGCAAGTATTGTGATTGTTGTGTGTGCATTTGCAGCTATCTGTTTCTTCACAGCTACACAATGTTGGCTGTGCCACTACAAGAAAACAGGGGTATATTCCGACGGCCAAATCCGTCGGAAATCCGTTGAAAAGGGCCTTTTCCGACGGATTTCCGACGGATTTAAGCTGTCGGTTATAGTTCGTCGGAAATATGGTTTCCGTCGGAAATTTCCGACGGATTTTTACCGTCGGAAAACCGTCAGACATTTCCGACGGATTTCCGACCGCGTACTTTCCGACGGATACTCCGACGGATATTCGGTCGGAAATACCGTCGGTTATCCGTCGGGAATTTCCGACGGATATATTACCGACATAATTTCCGACGGATGGTGATCGGATGAATTTGTCGGAAGTCCGTCGTAAATCCGTCGGAAGATATTTCCGACGGATTTCCGACGGTAACTATTTTCGACGGAGTTACGACGGATAATTTGATCGGAAGTTGTCTCGGAAGTCCATCGGTTCTTCGTCGGAAATAGGTTCCGACGGATTTACGACGGTAACTTATTCCGACGGTTTTCAGACGGAAATGGTATTTTGAATTTTATTTTGAATTTTATTTAATTATTTATTTTTTTGAAATTTATATATTAAAATTATATAAATTAGAATATAAATTAAAAATAGAAATAATAAATATATAAATTTATTAAACAAAATTAAAAAATTCATTACACATTAAAATAAATTGTTCAAAAAAAAAAGCATTAAAAGAAAATATTTAAACGGTTAGAGAATCTCCGTCGTCGTCGGAATTATTACCCCGAAACATATGCGGGAAACATTTCTCCATCATCTTCTCCAAGCAGGAGAGCTTCTTGTTGGTAGACTGTTGCTCCGTCCGTAGCTCTTCGACCTGCTGGTCACGGTCTTTCACCGTTTGGGTGAGCCTCTCGATTTCTACCCGGTACTCCGAAGGATAACGAGGAAGCGAGGAAGAAGATTCATGGGTCGGAAGGGTGCCTAACCCAGCGAATCGACCTTTCACTTGCCGGGTTTGCTGCGAATAATTATAACCGATAATAATTAAATAACAAAAATAAAAAAATGAAATGAAATTAAAACTTACCTCAAGTACAATCTGGTTTATCTCTTCCCGGGATAAAGAGTTCGAGGACGTCGATCCGTCCATAGTGAGCTGCGATATTGATAGTTCACGGTCCAGCTTCGTCTTCTTGCTCTTCTCGACAACATCCCGCATCCCCAAGTCCTGTATCCGACCGGTTTTCTTGTTGGTGTGTCTATGCTCGATGAGTTGAAGATAATCGGGTTCGGAACCAGATTCTCTCGCCTGCGAAAATTTGTTAAGTTAAATAAATATAAAAAACAGAATTAGCAATAAAAAATTTAAACTAAACTTACCATTTCCATCGCTTCCCGTTCGATGGTCTTTGCGCCCGCGTTGTGGATGTAGACCCCTTTCCCGCCTCGTTGGCTATTTCGGTTCTTCGACTGTTGCTCGGAGGTCTTTTTCGTCGCAGGCCTACTCCAGTACTCACAGAAGCCCTTCCAGACGTCATCGTCAAGGTCCTTCGGCTTGTCTTTGTTGTGCTTCCACTTCTGCTTCCACTCGTACATGTGCTTCGAGTACGAGTTTGCGGAATACTTGCCGAATGTGTCAAGGACTTTGCGCGTATGATGAGAGTCCCACGTGAACTCTTGCTACAATTTTTAAAAAATATATGTTACATGTCAAAAAGAAAAATTGACAAAATGAAATTCAAAATAAATAATATATCAATAAATAACTTACCGCGAAAGTCCGGTGCCACACGTCTTTCTCCTCGGTAGGCATGTCCGAATACTTCTCGTACGGTTTGTCCAACATGTTGTGGAGCATCCGTAATATCGCATTGGTGATTTGAGTCGACAGCTTAAACCTGAAAACATTATGAAAATATATAAATATGTTAAGTTTAAAAATCTAAATAAATTGAAATAATGTACAAAAATTTTCTTACCAAGTGCCGTCCTCAAACTTCGGGTCGAGTCGAATGCAATGGCCCCGGTTAGGCTGCCGGACTAGCTCCTCGATCTCAATGTGGCTCCGAGCAGCGGATTGCTGGGAATCTGGGATGTGAGTTCCCGAGCTCGTTGGTCCCGGAGGAGGCGTACACCGAGAACCCCGAGAACGGCGTCCTTGGTTGTCGCCTCCCAACTGAAGAACTTCGTCGTGATCCCTGCGGAAAACGGTAAAATTGTTAGTAAATTAACAAAAAATTAAAAAGTTACCAAAATTTTTGAAATTTCCGGAAAAAAATTTAGGAAAAATTCAAATTTTCCAAAAAATTCAAATTTTCCGAAAAATTCAAAGTTTACTAAAAATTCAAATTTTTCAAAAATTTTCAAAATTTGCTAAAATATTTTAAAATCAGTTTTAATATATAAAAATATTTAGAAAACGTTTTATTACTATAAAAAATATTAAAAACGATTTTATTTCTAAAATAATATTTGAAAAACGTTTTTATTATTAAAAAAATATTTTAACATCAACTTAAATATATAGAAATATTTTAAAAACGTTTTTATTAGTTAAAAAATATTATAAACGATTTTAATATATACACATATTATAAAAACGTTTTTATTATTAAAAAAATATTTTAAAATCAACTTAAATATATAGAAATATTTTAAAAACGTTTTTATTAGTTAAAAAATATTATAAACGATTTTAATATATACACATATTATAAAAACGTTTTTATTACTATAAAAAAATTTTAAAAACAATTTTAATATATACAAATATTATGAAAACGTTTTTATTACTTAACAAATATATTTAAAACGTTTTTAATATATACAAATATTGTCTAAACGTTTTTATTACATAAACAATATTTTTAAAACGATTTTAATATACACAAATATTTTTTAAAATTCAAACAATATCTAGAAACGTTTTTAAAATATTTTAAGAAAATAAAACAAGATCTAAAAACGATTTTAATATAAAGAAACGTTTTTAAAAAATCAAAAATTTGTTTTCTAGATCTAACAATTCTAAATCAACAATCTAAACAAATAAACTCTAACACTAATATTATTCTAAATAACAAATTCTATTATAACCACTTAACAATTCACATAAATAGAATTCTAACAACCTAACTAATATATTCCCTAAAACTAACAAGATCTAAAAAAAATTAAAGGAATTGATTAAACTTACATGGTTTTGTTGAAGAAGAATTGAGGAATTGATGAAGAGGAGTTGAGGAATTGAAGATTAAAACAGAAATTGTGAAGAAGAAGAAGAGAAGAGGGAGAAGAAGAGATTTTCGGTAAGGAAGAAGAAGAGAGAAGAGGGAGAAGAAGCGACGGAAGAGAGAGAGGAAGAAGAGAGAAATAAGGAAAAAAATTTACGCTTTGTCGATATAATTCGATGTCCGTCTGATTTCGAAAAATAATTTCATTTACGCGGTTGATATTCCCGCGGTCTCGAAAATATCAAAGTCCGTCGGAAATCCGTCGGAAATTTCCGACGGATTGGAGAAGATAAGGTATATTCCTTGCATGTTTGTCGATTAGTCAGTCAACAAGCACGTGTCTAATTTTTCATATCCGTCGGAAATCCGTCGGAAATTTCCGACGGATTTCCGACGGATTGGAGAAGATAATGTATATTCCTTGCATGTTTGTCGATTGGTCAGTCAACAAGCACGTGTCTAATTTTTCAGATCCGTCGGAAATCCGCCGGAAATTTCCGACGGATTTCCGACGGAATTAGGGTATATTTGGGGTTTAGGGTTTAGGATTTCTTTATATGATTTAGGGACATGTTATTTACATGTTTCATTCAATATATATATTAAGTTCATCAATATTAAAGGCTTTGCATTAGTTTAAAAATTATACAACATCAAAACATATCATTTCACATAAATCAACTATATCTTATACTATAACTTATACAAACACTTCCATCAAAATTTATAAATTCTATATAACACAATATACAAGGTTAACCTATTTTATATATATCATACAAGTGTTTGTAAACTTTTGCCACAAAAAAAAACCTATACCCTATACCCTAAACAAGATTTTTGAATATATACGTCGGAAATTTCCGACGGATTTCCGACGGATATATTCAAAATTCTTGTTTAGGGTATAGTGTATAGGTTTTTTTTTGTGGCAAAAGTTTACAAACACTTGTATGATGTATATAAAATAGGTTAAACTTGTATATACATCAAGAAAATGTGTTATATAGAATTTATATAGAAGTTATAATATAGGTTAACCTTGTAACCAAATTTTTTTTTTTTAATTTCCGATTTTGTTACACTTAATCAAATGTCTAACTTTATAAAACTTCGACATAACTGATATATTACACATATCAATTATAGTTCAAATATATATACATATTTTACGGTGCAAATTTTATAATTAAAACTACTGTCAATCCGATGATGAGTAATCTGATTCTCCTGAATCGGAAGGTTCCCCAAATTCGTCAAATTCTTCTTCTGAATCCTCAAATACTCGATCGTCTGCCTGTATGGTGAAATCAACGACAAGGTCAACCTCAAGGGAATGCTCGATTGAACCCAAACCTACGGAGCTTTGTTGGAGGGGTTCATGATCAGACATCCCATGAACTCTACCTCTCGGGTTTATCGATGTGACTGTAACCCACGGGTCTTGCTTGTTTGTCACCCGCGGATAGGGAATGTAGCATACCTACACCATGTACAAATTTAACCACGGGAATGCAACAAAACTAAATTAAAAATTAACGTAAAAGAAATACAAACCTGGTCTGCTTGTGATGCAAGTACAAATGGCTCGTATCTCTGGAGTTTTCTTCTGCTATGTAATGATGTAACACCAAATTGGTCGTGCCGCACACCGCTTCCTACTAATGGGTCGTTCCAGTCGCATAAAAATGCAACACATCTTAGACCGAGCATTCCCGGGTACTGAACATCGAAAATCTCACGTACGACACTATAGTATACAAGATAACCTGACTGAGTTGATACACCGTAATCTGAAGTTGTCGCACTCCTATCATCCCAAAGAATCTTAAAAGCGTACCCCCGTGTGCTATACATCACATGTGACTGCACGGTTTCTAGTGGAAATCTCACAATTTCTTCTAACCACGTGGGAAATGTTTGTCCGTTAGCCTTCTCTGTCGTCACCTGCACAATAAAAATAAAAATACATCAAATAATTAAATCTTTCATTACATATGATGATTGCTAAAAATAAGGCAATTAAAAGACTTACATAATCTCTTAACCAACGTCCGAACTCTTCCTGTTTGAGCTCGATTAGCTCGTCCTCTGTTTTGTCAGGAAATTCAAAACGTTGATAAGCCATATACATCATGTGAGATTGAAACAATTATCACGTTAGTACATATATATATATATAATCAAGAACCCAATAAGTAATTAAAAATTAAGTTCAATATAATACCTCTCATATTCATCAACTCCGTCGCAGTTTGTGAGAATATACATATGCAAATGCTCTCGCTCTTGTGGTGAAAGTCTCCTCTTCTTACCTTTTCCACTAAGTCGTCCAATCTCTAAAAATATATGAGGTACATCGACCGGATAGAAAGGTAGGACGCCTCCGTCATCATGTCGAGCTGCTCTACGACTCTTTGTTTTGACTTGTGATGGAAAGTAGGACTCGGCAAAATGTGAGGTTTCTTCATTGATGATCTGTGCGATGATAGAACCCTCGACTCTACTCAAATTTTTCACCTTCTTCTTTAGATGTAACATATACCGTTCGAAAGGATACATCCAACGGTACTGAACCGGGCCCCCAAGCTCTGCTTCTCGAGGGAGATGAATTGTTAAATGTTCCATAACATCAAAGAATTAAGGAGGAAATATCTTCTCCAAATTGCAAAGGATTACAGGTATATTAGCCCCAAGATTGCGGATACCGTCTGATGTAAGAGAGCGAGAACATATATCTCGGAAAAAGGCACCAATCCCTGCAAAATATGGATAACAAATGAATAATTAAATAATGAAGTGTATATTGTATAAAGTAGTAAATAAATAATTTCATGATTGTACCTGAAATTGCTTCGTGGACATTACGTGGTAGAAGACATGCAAAGGCAAATGGAAGGAGGCGCTGCATCACCACATGACAATCATGACTCTTCATCCCAGTAAACTTCCCTTTTCCATGATCAACGCAGTTCCGAAGGTTAGATGCGTATCCGTCCGGGAATCTAACACTTTCGGTAATCCAGTCAAAAAACTCGGCCTTTGAAGGTTCATCGAAACGAAAAGCCGGGACAGGAGGCTTCCCGTTCCCTGTCACATGTAGTGCTCTACGAGAACAAATGTCTGGCAAGTCCAATCTAGACTTCAGATTGTCCTTCGTATTCCCTTTGACATTGAGAACAGGGTTCATAATGTTGTCGAAAAAATTCTTCTCAATGTGCATGACATCCAGATTATGCCTCAAAAGATGGTTCTTCCAATAAGGCAAATCCCAGAAAATGCTCCTCTTGTGCCAATTATGAACGTTGCCACAACCATCAACAGGATGATGTCCGTTACCACCACAATCAACGGTCCTCTCTGCACCAAAATCTCTAAACTGAGTCAACAAATACTCACCATCTAACTCAAGAGGAGGACCGTCAAATACTTTCTGGTTCTTCCTAAACAATGTGGTGCTCCGACGATAAGGATGATCGCTAGGTAGGTATCGCCTATGACAATCAAACCAAGACGTTTTTCGTCCGTGCTTCAATTGGAACGCATCAGTGTTATCTTGACAGTACGGGCACGATAACCTTCCGTGCGTTGTCCATCCTGATAACATGCCATATGCTGGAAAATCGCTAATAGTCCACAAAAGTACCGACCGCATGATGAAATTTTGGTGACAAGAAACATCAAACGCTTCAATACCTTGGTCCCATAACATTCGCAGCTCATAAATCAATGGTTGCAAAAACACATCAAGTGATCTCTTCGGATGCTCTGGTCCAGGAACGAGAATGCTAAGGAACAAGAACTCCCTTCGCATGCACAAAGATGGCGGCAAATTGTAAGGTGTTACAATTACTGGCCACAAAGAATATTTTCTGCCGTGCTTCCCAAAAGGGCTGAAACCATCGGTACATAATCCAAGGTATACGTTCCTTGCCTCAAACGCAAAGCTGGGATAAATGGATTGAAAATGTTTCCATGCTCCTGCATCTGACGGATGGGCGATTTGTCCATCTGTTGTATGCTCTGCATGCCATCTCATTGCTCCTGCTGTGCGCTCTGACTGATATAACCTCTTCAATCTCTCTATTAACGGTAAATACCACATCCGTTTATATGGCACTGGCACTCTTCCACCTGTTTCCTTATACCGAGGCTTGCGACAAAAACGACATGTCGTACGATCTGCGTCCTCTCTCCAGTAGAGCATACAGTTGTCTATGCATACATCTATCATCTGATACGGCAATCCTAGACCTTGAACAAGTTTCTGTATCTCATAGTATGATGCCGGTGCAAGATTATCTTCTGGCAAAATTTCTTTCACAAAATCAGCGATTGCATCCACGCACTCCTCACTGAAATTGAAATCCGTCTTTATACCCATCATCCTTGTTGCAGTTGATAAAGGGGAATGTTCACCTCTACACCCATCATATAACGGATGTTTAGCAGCGTCTAACATATCAAAGAATCTCCGAGCTTCTAAATTAGGTTATTCTCCCCTATCTCCATACTCAGCAACCGATGGTATACTTTCACGAAATGCATCGTTCACCATCTGAACATGACCTACAGTACTTTGTACTTCCATTGCGGGTTCTTCTAAGCTAGTGTTATCCCCAATATAATGTTCACTAGTACTAGCATAATTATCCACCATTGTATCATTTTCTCCATGATAATACCAAATCTTGTAACCCGGCATAAACCCATGACAATACAAGTGTAACCATACTTCATCTATCACGATAAATCTACGATTCCCACAATTGGTACAAGGGCAATAGATTTTACCGGTTTTTTTTTGCTTTCTTCTGCATACCCGCAAATGCCATGAATTCCTGTAGACCTTTTTTGAATTCCTCCGTAACTAGGCCCGTGTCCGAAATTTGATGAGGCTTGTCCATCCATGATCGAAAATAATTATTAGGATTTGAAGAAGACATTTTCGTAAGGAATTAGATAACAGAGATTTTTTTTTTTTGTGATTATAAATGAAGCGTGGAAACGTTTTTATAAGAAAAATTTTGTGCATTTTCCGACGGATTTCCGACGGATATAAAGTAGATATTATCGATGTCGGCAACCATGTCGGCAACCATGTCGGCAACCATGTCGGCATCTGTCGGTAATCCGTCGGAATTCCGACCGATGCACGTCGTCGGAAATCAGTCGGCAGTATGTCGGCAACATCAGAATTCGTCAAAAAGTCGTCGGAAATCTGTCGAAATGTGTCCGACGGATTATGGTCGTCGGAAATCCGTCGGAATTTCCGACAGATTTCCGACGGGTTAATATTTCCGACGGAATTCCGACGGATGAGAAGTTAGTCGGAAAGTCGTCAGAAATTTCCGACGGAATTATTGCCGTCGGAATTTCCGTCGGAAATACACTTGTTTTCTTGTAGTGGTGGCTCATTTCCATCTTCAAGTAAATTGATGATCTAAATCTTTTTTGTGGCATGTATTCTTGACACTTTGGAGCTACCGAAAAATGCAAAAATGTTAGCATATTCAAGCATGTACGAGGTAGAGATGTCTTCAATCGAAGATAACCTCCTCTGCATTTAGGGACATCCTGAGTATAACCGTGACATCTTGATCGATATCAGTTTAACTTTAAAGCTTTAGGTCAAAGCTTAAAGTTTAACTTTAACTTTAGGTTACATATATAGGAGCGAAACTAGTTTAACTTTAAAGCTTTAGGTCAAAGATAAAGATTAGACATATAGAAAACTCTTAAATAGAATACTCTAGTACATATTTAACCAGTTTGGATTTCTATAAGAACATAATTTTTATGTGATCCATCATAATCAAATAAAAGCTTTACGCTCAATATATTCATTGTGAATTGTTGTTATTTGTGACGGTTATGCTACCAATTTAAATCTACTAACAATTAATATAAAAGTTGTTATGAATTCATATTTTATGAAAAAGTTGTTATGAAAAAACATGTGACGAATTTCTGAGAAATATGACCATCGCAAATGTCCCGGCGACTTTATGATAATCAGGATTTCCAAGGTTTCAATTCCGACGGTTGGATCCTTGTTTATCAGAAAGTCGTTGAAATACGTGTTTCCAATGATTTTCCGTTAAATATGAACGTCATAATTTATGGTATTTTTTTTCAAAGAAAAATATTAATATATGTATATTTAAAAAAAAAAAAAAACTATGACATGTCACATGTGTGGTACGATATGTATGTATGTGGACTCTATTTGGAATTCCGTATAAGACAAGGTCGATCGAAATAATTCACGTGGACTCTATTTGGAATTCCGTATAAGACTCGAGTCGTGTGGTGTGTTATCCAAAATACCAGATTTATATTGTCTTTGCCAGATTATTTGATTGCTTTTTGTTGATGTTTTCTTATGGTAATAGATGACTTTGTTACTCATGCAAGAATGATTACTAGAGTAAAAACAAGGGGTAATATATTACACAGACAAAGGTCTTTTGTATTATTATTTGCCGAAGATAGATTTGAGCCATCAAATGCCCTTGGACTCGGGTGGTGTCTGACTCTGAGGGGTCTTGTGAAGCTTCCTGACGTCGTACCCTTCTTCTACTGCCTTCTCAACCAGTCGATTGTATGTATCTTCCTCCACGTGAGCCGTCCTGCTCAGTATCTACACCACCCACATATACATACATAACCCTTCTTAGGATCATGTCAATGATTCATCGTAAAAAGCAAAATGCAAAAAAAGGCCTTACCCAGAGGTAACTCCTTGAGGGATGGCCGATGACGGCGTGATGGTAATCGGGATCGATATAGAGCACCCAATAGTCACCGGTGACGGGAATGATTGGGAGGAAAGGAGGGACGTAGAACTTGACCTTGAACTTGGCCTCGTCGCTCTTTGGGTCGGTCTTGTAGGCTGAGCCGTGGATGAAAACTCTATTCCCTCCGTTCCATGTCTCGTTCAGGACGTCCACTGTTCCGTTTGGGTTAAGGGTGTAGGTGGCGCGAGTGTCGACGCCGTTCTTAGGCTGAAACAAGGAGAGGAAAGAAGCAATCTCGTACCAACGGCCCATGTATCTCTTCCATGTACGAACGTCGTCCATGTACCAGATATACGCAAGAATCTGATCTCTGGATCGCTCATAAGTAAGCATGGATTCTCTGTGAAGCTGGAAGGTGATAAGCTAATCCTAACGAAGAATGGGATGTATTTGGGTAAGGGTTTTGTTTGTGATAATCTTTTTAAGATGTCTGTTGAGACAGTAATCCGAAAGGATAATGTAACCGAGGCTTCCACCTCGAAGAACCCTAAGATTAATGATAAGAAACCAATTGCTTATCTCGCTGAGTCTTTTAATATTTGGCATGAACGACTAGGACATGTTAATTTCAAGTCTATGAGTAGATTAATGAACATGAACATGATTCCTAAATGCAAATTAAGCAAAGACAAATGTGAGGTTTGTGTCCAAGCCAAACTCACTAAAACGCCATCACCCAGCGTTCAAAGAACAACAGAACCTCTAGGTTTAATTCACACAGATTTATGTGATTTGAAATATATTCAAACCAGAGGAGGCAAGAAATATTTCGTGACTTTCATAGATGATTGCACGAGATATTGTTACATCTTCCTACTGCGAAGTAAAGATGAAGCCTTGGACAAATTTAAAGAATACAAGCTGGAAGTTGAAAACCAACTCGGCAAGACCATAAAAAAGGTCAGAAGTGATAGGGGTGGTGAATATAGTGAACCATTTGATGCATTCTGTAGAGCACATGGCATTATCCATCAAACAACTGCTCCCTACTCACCGGAATCCAATGGAGTTGCTGAAAGAAAAAACAGAACTCTCAAGGAAATGATGAATGCAATGTTGCAGGAATCTGGGTTAGCCCAGAACATGTGGGGGGAAGCCCTGCTTACCTCGAATTATATCCTGAACAAAATTCCACACAAAGTCACAGGGAAAACTCCTTATGAACTTTGGAAAGGTTATGTACCTTCGTATGTATACCTGAAAGTGTGGGGGTGCCTGGCAAAAGTTGCAGTACCACTTCCAAAAAAGGTCACCATCGGACCTAAAACGGTAGATTGCATTTTCATCGGATACGCGCACAATAGTAGTGCCTATCGATTTTTGGTACATAAATCAGATATACCAGACATTCATGTAAACACAATAATGGAGTCAAGGAATGCATACTTCTTCGAAAATGTGTTTCCATGTAAGGATAGAGGAAATCCTAAACGAACTCGTCACGAACGAGATGCTAGCAATGAGGCAAGCACTTCAGGCACTTCTACAGAAGTAGAAGAAGCTGAACCGAGACGAAGCAAGAGAGCTCGTAAGGAGAAGACATTTGGCTCTGAGTTCATAATGGCATTCCTAGCGGAAAGTGGTCCAAGAACTTTCATGGAAGCGATGTCTACACCTGATGCACCTTTTTGGAGGGAGGCATCTAACAGTGAAATCAACTCAATTATGCAAAATCATACTTATGAGTTGGTAGACCTACCTCAAGGTTGTAAACCTCTGGGCTGTAAATGGGTCTTCACCACTAAGCTAAAAGTCGATGGCTCTATAGACAAATATAAGGCCAGGCTTGTGGTACAAGGATTTCGTCAAAAGGAAGGATTGGACTTCTTTGACACTTATTCTCCAGTGACGAGAATTACTTCGATTCGCATGTTGATTGGAATCGCAGCTTTAAGAAACCTTGAAATACATCAGATGGATGTTAAGACTGCTTTTCTAAACGGAGATTTAGAGGAAGAGATCTATATGAATCAACCTGAGGGTTATGTTGCTCCCGGACAAGAGAAGAAAGTCTGTAGACTTGTCAAATCGCTATATGGACTCAAGCAAGCTCCGAAACAATGGCATGAAAAATTCGACAGTGTAATGATGTCAAATGGCTTTCACATCAATGAATGTGATAAGTGCATCTATATCAAAAGTACTTCACAAGGTTATGTGTTGTTGTGTTTGTACGTAGATGACATGCTAATCATGGGAAGCAACAAAGATATAATCATTCAAACAAAGAACATGCTAAGTGGAAAGTTTGATATGAAAGACATGGGATTAGCTGATGTAATTCTAGGGATTAAGATTATTCGAAATTCAAAAGGAATAATTATGTCTCAAGATCATTACGCTACAAAAATCCTAGAGAGGTTTAAGACCTACTCCAATGGGACTGCAAAAACTCCACTTGATCCTCATCTTCACTTGACAAAGAATTCAGGTGAAGCAGTGTTACAAGTGGAGTATGCAAGAGTCATCGGGAGTCTAATGTACTTAACGAATTGTACTAGACCAGATTTAGCACACTCGGTAAACGTACTAAGTCGTTACACGAGCAATCCAGGTCATACCCATTGGAGAGCCATAACTAGGGTATTAAATTATCTAAGATACACCAAAAGTTATGGGCTGCACTTTGGTAAAGAACCAGCAGTGCTGGAAGGGTACAGTGATGCCAATTGGATTTCAGATTCAAGAAACTCCAAATCCACGAGTGGATATGTCTTTACTCTTGCTGGTGCAGCAATATCCTGGAAATCTTCCAAACAAACACTCCTGGCCAGATCAACCATGGAGTCAGAGTTTGTAGCTTTAGACAAAGCTGCTGAGGAAGCAGAATGGCTTCGAAACTTTTTGGAAGATATCCCAATGTGGGAGAAACCAATGCCAGCATTACGTGTACACTGTGATAGTCAGTCGGCTATCTCTCGGGCACTGAGTAATCTATATAATGGCAAGTCTCGTCATATAAGAAGACGACATAAGACCATTAGACAATTGATCTCAACTGGTGTAATAACGATAGATTACATCAAGTCGGCTGATAACCTAGCGGATCCGTTTACCAAAGGTTTGCCGCGAGATCAAATTGTAAAATCATCAAAAGGAATGGGTTTAAAGCCTATAGAAAAAGATGATGTTTGACAGATACCCTACCTATGTGACTGGAGATCCCAAGATCTAGGTTCAAAGGGAAACAAAATTAAACTGATTCGAATTGAGCACTGTGAGACTATGTCTCTGCCCAGTTCCTAGGATGATATAACAGTGCTACCTGTGGATAGTAAGGATAAGCGTTGGCTTTTAATGATTGCATAGCCATGTAGATAGTGGAGTGTGACAGGACACTTCTGAAAAACAAGCTAATAAAAGATCACCTAGTGAAGTGTGAAATGGGGCCGTTTCTAGGAGAATGAAAGAGAAGGCTATATTCTCCAAATTCACTCACGAATACCAGGAATGTTCAAGGCCAAAATGAACACAATAGAGAACAAAGTTCTACGAGAAGATGTCTCTGTGCGATACCTGTTGTCTAAGTTTACATAAAAATCCGGGCGGTTCAAGACATCATGTTCACCTCCTGGCCGAGTAAACTCGACAGATATTAAAAATGTTTGGTTCAAAGCTGGAAAATGCTACCTCTCAGATACAGTTACATTTTCGTATACTCTCGAAAGTCTGTCTACGTCTAGATGAGTCTAGTCAAGTATGTCTAGTAAAGTCTAGTCTGTACAATGTTCATATGTTCTAGAGTCATTTCTATTCATGTGGGGGATTGTTGGAACTAATTTTTTGTCAAAGCCTGAGGGTTTGATAAAATTGTGTTAGTGTGAAAAGAAATGAGTTAAGCTCTTTCTAATGAAATGTTTTCATTAACCGAGAAATGTTTTCTCGTGTATATATGTTGGAATGGTTGTGTCTTAAACGAACAACATGAGAGAAGAAAAGCCATACGTGCGACGTTCGCATCTTGGGCCTTGATTGGGCCCGTGGACTTTTTGAGGTATCGATCGATACCCCTTGGTATCGATCGATACCCAGCGGGCCGACTTAAAAATCGCAGCCGCCTAGGTTATTCTAGAAATATTCCTTTTCTGTCATGGAAAAACCCTAGCCTCTCTCCTATATATACAACACGATTTTCACCTAAAAAATCATCCTCTGATACACAAAAAACACTTACTAAAAGTTCTAGCAATCGTTTCTTCAATTCCCTACTGATTAGAGTAAGTTTTAATTTCGAGAGTATCGTAGAATAATGGTCGATAGACATGAATCATGGTGTTGATGATTCAGTTAAACTTTGGTTGTATCCTGGGACTCATGGATCTATAAAACCCCGTCACACTACGGGAGATTCTTAGAGTTAAGGAAAGAGATTTATCTCGCCTCCTCAGATCTTGTATTGTTTTATCGTTTATAAATCGTCTGTTCCTTAAACTGTTTATTTACATATTATTGTGATTAAATCTTTCCTGTCTGTAGTGTAAATTTTGGTCCTACAATCTTAACTCTAAGAAGATCCAATTTCTGTTTTATTACTTCAATTGGATCTTTAATCACGAGTAAATAAACGTTTTCAAACGGTTTTTTAAACGATTCTTCTACTGCTGATGATACTCAAACGTTGTCAAAAAGCTTTTAGCAAATTGAAACGTGTAGTAGAGGCAATCTTCATCTCTCTCTATTTTTTAAGAAGATGTTCTTCTGCTAGTGATACTCAAACGTTAATCAAACAGCTGTTTAGCAACTTGAAACGTGTAGTAGAAGCAGATCTGCTTAAACATCTTCTAAAAAACCGTCTTTAATTGCGATTAAAGAACGGTATAATCAACGAACACACATCTGTTCTTGATAGGTTCGATTCAGATCGAGGCCTTGTGAGTATCGATCGACACCCTATGGTATCGGTCGATATTGGACTAAATTGTATCGGTCGACACTTAAGTGTATCGATCGATACCATGCAAACAGTGTATCGGTCGGCACCTCAGTGTATCGATCGATACTTTGCATCGACCAAGTTGGTCTATGTCGATCGATACTGTGTATAAGACACAGGTATCGATCGACACTGGTGCTATGATCGATCCTGTGAAATTCACTTGCATCGGTCGACACCCAGGGTATATCGATCGACACTGAGCGTGTATCGATCGATACCAGGTTGCTTCGAATGACACAGTATGTGCATCGAGCATCAATCGGAACCCAGGGTGTATCGATCGACACTCAATGTGTATCGATCGACACCAAGATGCTTCGATTAACACGGTATGTGCATCGAGCATCGATCGACACCTACGGTGCATCGATCGACACCATACGGGTGCATCAATAGACATTGAATGTGTATCGATCGATACCATGGAGTATCGATCGACACCAATGCAATTCAGTTCGATATTAGAATTACGATTCTTTAAGTTGATATATCGATACTAACTAAAAGTTGTTTCTTTGTCTTAACAGAATGACAATTGATGTGGAAAACAACTCTGGATTGGTGGAGAAAACCAGTGAGAAGGTTGAATCGACTGCGAGTCAGATCGAGACGGTCAAAGTTCCATCTGGGAATCACGTCGCTCCTCCAACCAAGTTTGATGGGACAGCATTCAAGATGTGGAAAAGGAAGATGTTCTTCTATCTGACAACATTGAATCTGCAGAAATACACCAGTGAGGTGAAACCTGTTCTCCCAGAAGATAACACTGATCCACGTGCGCTTGCGAGTGTCCACGCCTGGGAACATGCTGACTTCTTGTGCAAAGGCTATATTCTGAATAGCCTTTCGGACTCCCTGTTTGGGGTGTACGAAAATGCTGAGACATCTAAGGATCTGTGGGATTCCTTAGACAAGAAGTACCGCATTGAAGATTCTGGTACTCAGAAATTCACTGTGGCGAAGTTCGAGCAGTACAAGATGGTGGATTCAAGACCACTAATGGAACAAGTCGATGAGGTGCAGAGGCTCCTACACGATATCTTTGCTGAGGGAATGCGGTTGTGTGAAACCTATCAAGGTTGCTGCATCATTGAGAAGCTACCTCCTGGTTGGACGGACTTCAAGAACTACCTCAGGCTGAAGAAAAAGAAGATGAGCCTTGAAGATCTGATTGTTAAGCTCCGCGTAGAGTCTACGAATCGGGAACAACAGATCAATGTAGGTGTGAAAATTCGCGAACACAATGCGAACATGGTTGAACACCAAAACCCCAATCAAGGCAAGTGGCAGAACAAAGGTCGCCTAAACAAAGGCAAAGGGAAGATGCCACCAAAGAACTTCCAAAAGTTCAAGAACAAGAGTGGTCAAAATGGTCAGACTTCTCAAAGGTTCTTAGGACTGTGTAACTTCTGTGGGAAGCAAGGACACAAATCCGTCGATTGTCGTAGCAAGAAGGCTCAAGCCAACTTGACAGAAGCTGACATGTGTGCTGTGGTCACTGAGGCCAATGTTGCTGAAAGCCATCCAAAGACTTGGTGGTTCGATACTGGTGCAACCAGACACATTTGTATGGATCGAGAGATGTTCTCCACATACACAAAGACCAAGAATGGTGAAAAACTCCTAATGGGTAATTCAGCCTCGTCGACAATTGATGGTCACGGGAAGGTTGTTCTGAAGCTCACCTCTGGACAGGAACTGGTACTCACGAACGTCGTCCATGTACCAGATATACGCAAGAATCTGATCTCTGGATCGCTCATAAGTAAGCATGGATTCTCTGTGAAGCTGGAAGGTGATAAGCTAATCCTAACGAAGAATGGGATGTATTTGGGTAAGGGTTTTGTTTGTGATAATCTTTTTAAGATGTCTGTTGAGACAGTAATCCGAAAGGATAATGTAACCGAGGCTTCCACCTCGAAGAACCCTAAGATTAATGATAAGAAACCAATTGCTTATCTCGCTGAGTCTTTTAATATTTGGCATGAACGACTAGGACATGTTAATTTCAAGTCTATGAGTAGATTAATGAACATGAACATGATTCCTAAATGCAAATTAAGCAAAGACAAATGTGAGGTTTGTGTCCAAGCCAAACTCACTAAAACGCCATCACCCAGCGTTCAAAGAACAACAGAACCTCTAGGTTTAATTCACACAGATTTATGTGATTTGAAATATATTCAAACCAGAGGAGGCAAGAAATATTTCGTGACTTTCATAGATGATTGCACGAGATATTGTTACATCTTCCTACTGCGAAGTAAAGATGAAGCCTTGGACAAATTTAAAGAATACAAGCTGGAAGTTGAAAACCAACTCGGCAAGACCATAAAAAAGGTCAGAAGTGATAGGGGTGGTGAATATAGTGAACCATTTGATGCATTCTGTAGAGCACATGGCATTATCCATCAAACAACTGCTCCCTACTCACCGGAATCCAATGGAGTTGCTGAAAGAAAAAACAGAACTCTCAAGGAAATGATGAATGCAATGTTGCAGGAATCTGGGTTAGCCCAGAACATGTGGGGGGAAGCCCTGCTTACCTCGAATTATATCCTGAACAAAATTCCACACAAAGTCACAGGGAAAACTCCTTATGAACTTTGGAAAGGTTATGTACCTTCGTATGTATACCTGAAAGTGTGGGGGTGCCTGGCAAAAGTTGCAGTACCACTTCCAAAAAAGGTCACCATCGGACCTAAAACGGTAGATTGCATTTTCATCGGATACGCGCACAATAGTAGTGCCTATCGATTTTTGGTACATAAATCAGATATACCAGACATTCATGTAAACACAATAATGGAGTCAAGGAATGCATACTTCTTCGAAAATGTGTTTCCATGTAAGGATAGAGGAAATCCTAAACGAACTCGTCACGAACGAGATGCTAGCAATGAGGCAAGCACTTCAGGCACTTCTACAGAAGTAGAAGAAGCTGAACCGAGACGAAGCAAGAGAGCTCGTAAGGAGAAGACATTTGGCTCTGAGTTCATAATGGCATTCCTAGCGGAAAGTGGTCCAAGAACTTTCATGGAAGCGATGTCTACACCTGATGCACCTTTTTGGAGGGAGGCATCTAACAGTGAAATCAACTCAATTATGCAAAATCATACTTATGAGTTGGTAGACCTACCTCAAGGTTGTAAACCTCTGGGCTGTAAATGGGTCTTCACCACTAAGCTAAAAGTCGATGGCTCTATAGACAAATATAAGGCCAGGCTTGTGGTACAAGGATTTCGTCAAAAGGAAGGATTGGACTTCTTTGACACTTATTCTCCAGTGACGAGAATTACTTCGATTCGCATGTTGATTGGAATCGCAGCTTTAAGAAACCTTGAAATACATCAGATGGATGTTAAGACTGCTTTTCTAAACGGAGATTTAGAGGAAGAGATCTATATGAATCAACCTGAGGGTTATGTTGCTCCCGGACAAGAGAAGAAAGTCTGTAGACTTGTCAAATCGCTATATGGACTCAAGCAAGCTCCGAAACAATGGCATGAAAAATTCGACAGTGTAATGATGTCAAATGGCTTTCACATCAATGAATGTGATAAGTGCATCTATATCAAAAGTACTTCACAAGGTTATGTGTTGTTGTGTTTGTACGTAGATGACATGCTAATCATGGGAAGCAACAAAGATATAATCATTCAAACAAAGAACATGCTAAGTGGAAAGTTTGATATGAAAGACATGGGATTAGCTGATGTAATTCTAGGGATTAAGATTATTCGAAATTCAAAAGGAATAATTATGTCTCAAGATCATTACGCTACAAAAATCCTAGAGAGGTTTAAGACCTACTCCAATGGGACTGCAAAAACTCCACTTGATCCTCATCTTCACTTGACAAAGAATTCAGGTGAAGCAGTGTTACAAGTGGAGTATGCAAGAGTCATCGGGAGTCTAATGTACTTAACGAATTGTACTAGACCAGATTTAGCACACTCGGTAAACGTACTAAGTCGTTACACGAGCAATCCAGGTCATACCCATTGGAGAGCCATAACTAGGGTATTAAATTATCTAAGATACACCAAAAGTTATGGGCTGCACTTTGGTAAAGAACCAGCAGTGCTGGAAGGGTACAGTGATGCCAATTGGATTTCAGATTCAAGAAACTCCAAATCCACGAGTGGATATGTCTTTACTCTTGCTGGTGCAGCAATATCCTGGAAATCTTCCAAACAAACACTCCTGGCCAGATCAACCATGGAGTCAGAGTTTGTAGCTTTAGACAAAGCTGCTGAGGAAGCAGAATGGCTTCGAAACTTTTTGGAAGATATCCCAATGTGGGAGAAACCAGTGCCAGCATTACGTGTACACTGTGATAGTCAGTCGGCTATCTCTCGGGCACTGAGTAATCTATATAATGGCAAGTCTCGTCATATAAGAAGACGACATAAGACCATTAGACAATTGATCTCAACTGGTGTAATAACGATAGATTACATCAAGTCGGCTGATAACCTAGCGGATCCGTTTACCAAAGGTTTGCCGCGAGATCAAATTGTAAAATCATCAAAAGGAATGGGTTTAAAGCCTATAGAAAAAGATGATGTTTGACAGATACCCTACCTATGTGACTGGAGATCCCAAGATCTAGGTTCAAAGGGAAACAAAATTAAACTGATTCGAATTGAGCACTGTGAGACTATGTCTCTGCCCAGTTCCTAGGATGATATAACAGTGCTACCTGTGGATAGTAAGGATAAGCGTTGGCTTTTAATGATTGCATAGCCATGTAGATAGTGGAGTGTGACAGGACACTTCTGAAAAACAAGCTAATAAAAGATCACCTAGTGAAGTGTGAAATGGGGCCGTTTCTAGGAGAATGAAAGAGAAGGCTATATTCTCCAAATTCACTCACGAATACCAGGAATGTTCAAGGCCAAAATGAACACAATAGAGAACAAAGTTCTACGAGAAGATGTCTCTGTGCGATACCTGTTGTCTAAGTTTACATAAAAATCCGGGCGGTTCAAGACATCATGTTCACCTCCTGGCCGAGTAAACTCGACAGATATTAAAAATGTTTGGTTCAAAGCTGGAAAATGCTACCTCTCAGATACAGTTACATTTTCGTATACTCTCGAAAGTCTGTCTACGTCTAGATGAGTCTAGTCAAGTATGTCTAGTAAAGTCTAGTCTGTACAATGTTCATATGTTCTAGAGTCATTTCTATTCATGTGGGGGATTGTTGGAACTAATTTTTTGTCAAAGCCTGAGGGTTTGATAAAATTGTGTTAGTGTGAAAAGAAATGAGTTAAGCTCTTTCTAATGAAATGTTTTCATTAACCGAGAAATGTTTTCTCGTGTATATATGTTGGAATGGTTGTGTCTTAAACGAACAACATGAGAGAAGAAAAGCCATACGTGCGACGTTCGCATCTTGGGCCTTGATTGGGCCCGTGGACTTTTTGAGGTATCGATCGATACCCCTTGGTATCGATCGATACCCAGCGGGCCGACTTAAAAATCGCAGCCGCCTAGGTTATTCTAGAAATATTCCTTTTCTGTCATGGAAAAACCCTAGCCTCTCTCCTATATATACAACACGATTTTCACCTAAAAAATCATCCTCTGATACACAAAAAACACTTACTAAAAGTTCTAGCAATCGTTTCTTCAATTCCCTACTGATTAGAGTAAGTTTTAATTTCGAGAGTATCGTAGAATAATGGTCGATAGACATGAATCATGGTGTTGATGATTCAGTTAAACTTTGGTTGTATCCTGGGACTCATGGATCTATAAAACCCCGTCACACTACGGGAGATTCTTAGAGTTAAGGAAAGAGATTTATCTCGCCTCCTCAGATCTTGTATTGTTTTATCGTTTATAAATCGTCTGTTCCTTAAACTGTTTATTTACATATTATTGTGATTAAATCTTTCCTGTCTGTAGTGTAAATTTTGGTCCTACAATCTTAACTCTAAGAAGATCCAATTTCTGTTTTATTACTTCAATTGGATCTTTAATCACGAGTGAATAAACGTTTTCAAACGGTTTTTTAAACGATTCTTCTACTGCTGATGATACTCAAACGTTGTCAAAAAGCTTTTAGCAAATTGAAACGTGTAGTAGAGGCAATCTTCATCTCTCTCTATTTTTTAAGAAGATGTTCTTCTGCTAGTGATACTCAAACGTTAATCAAACAGCTGTTTAGCAACTTGAAACGTGTAGTAGAAGCAGATCTGCTTAAACATCTTCTAAAAAACCGTCTTTAATTGCGATTAAAGAACGGTATAATCAACGAACACACATCTGTTCTTGATAGGTTCGATTCAGATCGAGGCCTTGTGAGTATCGATCGACACCCTATGGTATCGGTCGATATTGGACTAAATTGTATCGGTCGACACTTAAGTGTATCGATCGATACCATGCAAACAGTGTATCGGTCGGCACCTCAGTGTATCGATCGATACTTTGCATCGACCAAGTTGGTCTATGTCGATCGATACTGTGTATAAGACACAGGTATCGATCGACACTGGTGCTATGATCGATCCTGTGAAATTCACTTGCATCGGTCGACACCCAGGGTATATCGATCGACACTGAGCGTGTATCGATCGATACCAGGTTGCTTCGAATGACACAGTATGTGCATCGAGCATCAATCGGAACCCAGGGTGTATCGATCGACACTCAATGTGTATCGATCGACACCAAGATGCTTCGATTAACACGGTATGTGCATCGAGCATCGATCGACACCTACGGTGCATCGATCGACACCATACGGGTGCATCAATAGACATTGAATGTGTATCGATCGATACCATGGAGTATCGATCGACACCAATGCAATTCAGTTCGATATTAGAATTACGATTCTTTAAGTTGATATATCGATACTAACTAAAAGTTGTTTCTTTGTCTTAACAGAATGACAATTGATGTGGAAAACAACTCTGGATTGGTGGAGAAAACCAGTGAGAAGGTTGAATCGACTGCGAGTCAGATCGAGACGGTCAAAGTTCCATCTGGGAATCACGTCGCTCCTCCAACCAAGTTTGATGGGACAGCATTCAAGATGTGGAAAAGGAAGATGTTCTTCTATCTGACAACATTGAATCTGCAGAAATACACCAGTGAGGTGAAACCTGTTCTCCCAGAAGATAACACTGATCCACGTGCGCTTGCGAGTGTCCACGCCTGGGAACATGCTGACTTCTTGTGCAAAGGCTATATTCTGAATAGCCTTTCGGACTCCCTGTTTGGGGTGTACGAAAATGCTGAGACATCTAAGGATCTGTGGGATTCCTTAGACAAGAAGTACCGCATTGAAGATTCTGGTACTCAGAAATTCACTGTGGCGAAGTTCGAGCAGTACAAGATGGTGGATTCAAGACCACTAATGGAACAAGTCGATGAGGTGCAGAGGCTCCTACACGATATCTTTGCTGAGGGAATGCGGTTGTGTGAAACCTATCAAGGTTGCTGCATCATTGAGAAGCTACCTCCTGGTTGGACGGACTTCAAGAACTACCTCAGGCTGAAGAAAAAGAAGATGAGCCTTGAAGATCTGATTGTTAAGCTCCGCGTAGAGTCTACGAATCGGGAACAACAGATCAATGTAGGTGTGAAAATTCGCGAACACAATGCGAACATGGTTGAACACCAAAACCCCAATCAAGGCAAGTGGCAGAACAAAGGTCGCCTAAACAAAGGCAAAGGGAAGATGCCACCAAAGAACTTCCAAAAGTTCAAGAACAAGAGTGGTCAAAATGGTCAGACTTCTCAAAGGTTCTTAGGACTGTGTAACTTCTGTGGGAAGCAAGGACACAAATCCGTCGATTGTCGTAGCAAGAAGGCTCAAGCCAACTTGACAGAAGCTGACATGTGTGCTGTGGTCACTGAGGCCAATGTTGCTGAAAGCCATCCAAAGACTTGGTGGTTCGATACTGGTGCAACCAGACACATTTGTATGGATCGAGAGATGTTCTCCACATACACAAAGACCAAGAATGGTGAAAAACTCCTAATGGGTAATTCAGCCTCGTCGACAATTGATGGTCACGGGAAGGTTGTTCTGAAGCTCACCTCTGGACAGGAACTGGTACTCACGAACGTCGTCCATGTACCAGATATACGCAAGAATCTGATCTCTGGATCGCTCATAAGTAAGCATGGATTCTCTGTGAAGCTGGAAGGTGATAAGCTAATCCTAACGAAGAATGGGATGTATTTGGGTAAGGGTTTTGTTTGTGATAATCTTTTTAAGATGTCTGTTGAGACAGTAATCCGAAAGGATAATGTAACCGAGGCTTCCACCTCGAAGAACCCTAAGATTAATGATAAGAAACCAATTGCTTATCTCGCTGAGTCTTTTAATATTTGGCATGAACGACTAGGACATGTTAATTTCAAGTCTATGAGTAGATTAATGAACATGAACATGATTCCTAAATGCAAATTAAGCAAAGACAAATGTGAGGTTTGTGTCCAAGCCAAACTCACTAAAACGCCATCACCCAGCGTTCAAAGAACAACAGAACCTCTAGGTTTAATTCACACAGATTTATGTGATTTGAAATATATTCAAACCAGAGGAGGCAAGAAATATTTCGTGACTTTCATAGATGATTGCACGAGATATTGTTACATCTTCCTACTGCGAAGTAAAGATGAAGCCTTGGACAAATTTAAAGAATACAAGCTGGAAGTTGAAAACCAACTCGGCAAGACCATAAAAAAGGTCAGAAGTGATAGGGGTGGTGAATATAGTGAACCATTTGATGCATTCTGTAGAGCACATGGCATTATCCATCAAACAACTGCTCCCTACTCACCGGAATCCAATGGAGTTGCTGAAAGAAAAAACAGAACTCTCAAGGAAATGATGAATGCAATGTTGCAGGAATCTGGGTTAGCCCAGAACATGTGGGGGGAAGCCCTGCTTACCTCGAATTATATCCTGAACAAAATTCCACACAAAGTCACAGGGAAAACTCCTTATGAACTTTGGAAAGGTTATGTACCTTCGTATGTATACCTGAAAGTGTGGGGGTGCCTGGCAAAAGTTGCAGTACCACTTCCAAAAAAGGTCACCATCGGACCTAAAACGGTAGATTGCATTTTCATCGGATACGCGCACAATAGTAGTGCCTATCGATTTTTGGTACATAAATCAGATATACCAGACATTCATGTAAACACAATAATGGAGTCAAGGAATGCATACTTCTTCGAAAATGTGTTTCCATGTAAGGATAGAGGAAATCCTAAACGAACTCGTCACGAACGAGATGCTAGCAATGAGGCAAGCACTTCAGGCACTTCTACAGAAGTAGAAGAAGCTGAACCGAGACGAAGCAAGAGAGCTCGTAAGGAGAAGACATTTGGCTCTGAGTTCATAATGGCATTCCTAGCGGAAAGTGGTCCAAGAACTTTCATGGAAGCGATGTCTACACCTGATGCACCTTTTTGGAGGGAGGCATCTAACAGTGAAATCAACTCAATTATGCAAAATCATACTTATGAGTTGGTAGACCTACCTCAAGGTTGTAAACCTCTGGGCTGTAAATGGGTCTTCACCACTAAGCTAAAAGTCGATGGCTCTATAGACAAATATAAGGCCAGGCTTGTGGTACAAGGATTTCGTCAAAAGGAAGGATTGGACTTCTTTGACACTTATTCTCCAGTGACGAGAATTACTTCGATTCGCATGTTGATTGGAATCGCAGCTTTAAGAAACCTTGAAATACATCAGATGGATGTTAAGACTGCTTTTCTAAACGGAGATTTAGAGGAAGAGATCTATATGAATCAACCTGAGGGTTATGTTGCTCCCGGACAAGAGAAGAAAGTCTGTAGACTTGTCAAATCGCTATATGGACTCAAGCAAGCTCCGAAACAATGGCATGAAAAATTCGACAGTGTAATGATGTCAAATGGCTTTCACATCAATGAATGTGATAAGTGCATCTATATCAAAAGTACTTCACAAGGTTATGTGTTGTTGTGTTTGTACGTAGATGACATGCTAATCATGGGAAGCAACAAAGATATAATCATTCAAACAAAGAACATGCTAAGTGGAAAGTTTGATATGAAAGACATGGGATTAGCTGATGTAATTCTAGGGATTAAGATTATTCGAAATTCAAAAGGAATAATTATGTCTCAAGATCATTACGCTACAAAAATCCTAGAGAGGTTTAAGACCTACTCCAATGGGACTGCAAAAACTCCACTTGATCCTCATCTTCACTTGACAAAGAATTCAGGTGAAGCAGTGTTACAAGTGGAGTATGCAAGAGTCATCGGGAGTCTAATGTACTTAACGAATTGTACTAGACCAGATTTAGCACACTCGGTAAACGTACTAAGTCGTTACACGAGCAATCCAGGTCATACCCATTGGAGAGCCATAACTAGGGTATTAAATTATCTAAGATACACCAAAAGTTATGGGCTGCACTTTGGTAAAGAACCAGCAGTGCTGGAAGGGTACAGTGATGCCAATTGGATTTCAGATTCAAGAAACTCCAAATCCACGAGTGGATATGTCTTTACTCTTGCTGGTGCAGCAATATCCTGGAAATCTTCCAAACAAACACTCCTGGCCAGATCAACCATGGAGTCAGAGTTTGTAGCTTTAGACAAAGCTGCTGAGGAAGCAGAATGGCTTCGAAACTTTTTGGAAGATATCCCAATGTGGGAGAAACCAGTGCCAGCATTACGTGTACACTGTGATAGTCAGTCGGCTATCTCTCGGGCACTGAGTAATCTATATAATGGCAAGTCTCGTCATATAAGAAGACGACATAAGACCATTAGACAATTGATCTCAACTGGTGTAATAACGATAGATTACATCAAGTCGGCTGATAACCTAGCGGATCCGTTTACCAAAGGTTTGCCGCGAGATCAAATTGTAAAATCATCAAAAGGAATGGGTTTAAAGCCTATAGAAAAAGATGATGTTTGACAGATACCCTACCTATGTGACTGGAGATCCCAAGATCTAGGTTCAAAGGGAAACAAAATTAAACTGATTCGAATTGAGCACTGTGAGACTATGTCTCTGCCCAGTTCCTAGGATGATATAACAGTGCTACCTGTGGATAGTAAGGATAAGCGTTGGCTTTTAATGATTGCATAGCCATGTAGATAGTGGAGTGTGACAGGACACTTCTGAAAAACAAGCTAATAAAAGATCACCTAGTGAAGTGTGAAATGGGGCCGTTTCTAGGAGAATGAAAGAGAAGGCTATATTCTCCAAATTCACTCACGAATACCAGGAATGTTCAAGGCCAAAATGAACACAATAGAGAACAAAGTTCTACGAGAAGATGTCTCTGTGCGATACCTGTTGTCTAAGTTTACATAAAAATCCGGGCGGTTCAAGACATCATGTTCACCTCCTGGCCGAGTAAACTCGACAGATATTAAAAATGTTTGGTTCAAAGCTGGAAAATGCTACCTCTCAGATACAGTTACATTTTCGTATACTCTCGAAAGTCTGTCTACGTCTAGATGAGTCTAGTCAAGTATGTCTAGTAAAGTCTAGTCTGTACAATGTTCATATGTTCTAGAGTCATTTCTATTCATGTGGGGGATTGTTGGAACTAATTTTTTGTCAAAGCCTGAGGGTTTGATAAAATTGTGTTAGTGTGAAAAGAAATGAGTTAAGCTCTTTCTAATGAAATGTTTTCATTAACCGAGAAATGTTTTCTCGTGTATATATGTTGGAATGGTTGTGTCTTAAACGAACAACATGAGAGAAGAAAAGCCATACGTGCGACGTTCGCATCTTGGGCCTTGATTGGGCCCGTGGACTTTTTGAGGTATCGATCGATACCCCTTGGTATCGATCGATACCCAGCGGGCCGACTTAAAAATCGCAGCCGCCTAGGTTATTCTAGAAATATTCCTTTTCTGTCATGGAAAAACCCTAGCCTCTCTCCTATATATACAACACGATTTTCACCTAAAAAATCATCCTCTGATACACAAAAAACACTTACTAAAAGTTCTAGCAATCGTTTCTTCAATTCCCTACTGATTAGAGTAAGTTTTAATTTCGAGAGTATCGTAGAATAATGGTCGATAGACATGAATCATGGTGTTGATGATTCAGTTAAACTTTGGTTGTATCCTGGGACTCATGGATCTATAAAACCCCGTCACACTACGGGAGATTCTTAGAGTTAAGGAAAGAGATTTATCTCGCCTCCTCAGATCTTGTATTGTTTTATCGTTTATAAATCGTCTGTTCCTTAAACTGTTTATTTACATATTATTGTGATTAAATCTTTCCTGTCTGTAGTGTAAATTTTGGTCCTACACAAGTCGAGCCCCTTCACCACTTGCATCTCTTTCTTCTCCTCGACATTATTTGTATCTATTGTCCTACCGTCCACAAGATCTTGTCCTTCAAATGTGATAATATGTTAGTCCAACGAAAATTGTCAGAAAAAGCATAATAATCTCTAAGATTAATTTCCATCAGTAGGCTTCACATATTTTCAAATAATATTTAGATTATATGTTCTTAGTTTGTAACAAAAGGACTATGAAAATTAATTTCTTTATACTTAAATTGAACGTACTTTAAGAAAACGAATATTAACATGATTTTCAATCACGTTCCTATTTTTTGAATGTTAATTTTTTTTTCTCGTATATGAATTTAAAACATGGATTTCAATTGCATAAATTTTCATTATTTTCATTTTCTATTTGTAAACAGATATGATTCCATCGTTCATGTATTAAACTACAAAACGAAGAGATAGTGTTTACAAAAAAAAAAAAAAAAATACAGACAGGGAAGTAGATTTACTTACGAAAGACAAAAACAAGAAGAGAAACCAATAACAAAAGTTGAAAGGAAAGGTTCTTCATTCTCCAAAGAAAATACTATAACTTTGCTTTTAGTGATGAAGTTAAACTATTCGTCATTGCTCTTTAAAGTGCAATGGTACATTATGGTTTGACCAGAAAATCTTGAAAGAGTTAATATTAGATTTAAACATGAAATAAATTCAATATCAAAAGCATGATTGAAATATGGAAATATATGTATTGAAATATTGAAATTTTGACAGAGTTTTTTGTATTACATTTCCAAAAATTATAAGTTAATCCATATATATCTGATATCTCTTTGGTCCTTTTTTGGCAACGTATATCCCTTTTTAAATACAAAGATTTTCAACCTTTTGATATATAGATTTTTAAACAACATAGTACATCTTAAAATTGTTGTTCCTATCTTTGTAAAACATATGTGAGATCTTTTAAGAAAATTATTAGTATTTAATAATTTTTAGTGGCGAAAACCAAAATTTAATATATATTTTTGCACATATATATAATTAGTTTTTGAGTAATTACATGATAGTTTGAATATTTAAAATTCAGTGATAAAACATTAAAATGATACAAAAACTCACATTATTATGATTATATTTTCAAATCAATGCAAATATTCAATGTAATAAATTTATTTTAGTTGGGTTTATCCGTCAATATATGCACTACAAAAAACACAATTTTTCCATCGATTTTTTACGACGATTTCTTTTTGTTGTAAATTACCATCGAATTCACGACGATTTTACAATGATTTTCAAAATCGTCGTGAATTTGGGACGAAATTATTCGTCGTAGAGTCTCCATACAATTCAGTCTAAATAAAGACGATTTTACGTTGAATCTTGCCATCGTCGTGAACTACCGATGAATTACCGAAGATTTTGAAAAAGTTGTAAAATCGTCATTAATTACCGATGAATTACCGAGGATCCATACTCGTTGGGATAGAACAACGATTTTCCGAAGAAATATAAGTTAGGTGAACACATTTATTTTTCTGGGTGTACCAGTTTATTTACGATGAAACTTTTAGTAGTAAATTTGTCGGTAATGAATATTTCGTTGTAAAATTGATGTCAAATTCGTAGCTAATTCGTTGGTAACGAAATATATATATATATAGTGGGCAACTTCATAATCAAAATTTTATATACAAAAATATTCACTTCTTTCTCACCAACAAAAGATGTCAATATACGAAATTCAAAGATGGATGTATAATCGTATTTATTCGGAGGGATCGCTATTAAAAGATTTCAGTGATAGGGTGGAGGGATTCATGCATCAGGTGAGAAGTATGCAAAATATGATTACCAGTTGTATGATGTATTGTCCTTGTCTGAAATGAATGATTAGAAAATTTATCATTATCTCGAAGGTGTGGTCGCATTTATTAAATAGAGGGTTTATGCCGTATTACTATATATGGTATTATCATGGAGAGAGTTATGAGGGAAATGCAGCTAGTAGTAGTATCAATGATCAAACATCGAATTTTGATGAGTCAAATAATTTGTATCAATTTGATTATCATGCGGAGCAGCATGGTCAAGATCATGATAGGATTCATGACATGGTTACAGATGCATTTCATGAAACCGCAAGTACATTTTCACCTGATCATGAGGAACCCAATCTAGATGCAAAAAGATTTTATGATATGCTAGATGATGTAAATCAACCACTTTACGATGGATGTAGAGAATGACACTCTAAATTGTTGTTGGCAGCTAGGATGATGATGACTATTAAAACTGATCATAACTTAGCTGAGGTTTGCATGGATGATTGAACTGATCTGATTAAAGAGTATTTGCCATAGGACAATTTAGCTGCTGAAATTTATTGTGAGATACAAAAGCTGGTTTTTAGTCTTGGGTTGCCTTCTGAGATGATAAATGTTTGTGTTAACAATTGCATGTTTTTTGGAAAGATGATGATAAGTTGCAGAAATATCGATTTTACCATAAGCCAAGATATAAGTTGCAAGGTATTGTTTATAGTAAGGTACCGTTCCAGCGGAGGTGGTACCTTCCTATAACTGATAAGTTCAAAAGAATGTATCAGTCTAAAAGGACATCTACATCGATGAGATGACATGCAAATCATTTGCAAACAGATGGGGAGGTTACTCATCCGTCAGATGCAAAAGCGTAGAAGGTATACCCAGACTTTGCTAGAGAGAAACGATGTGTATAATTTTGTCTTTGCATATATGAATATAACCCATTTGGTATGTCTAGTAGGCAATATTCTTTATGGCCAGTAATCCTTACGCCTTACAACCTTCCTCCAAATATGAGCATGCAAAGAGAATTTTTATTCTTGAGTATTTTAGTCCCTGGTCCGAAGCATCTAAATTGTTCCCTTGATGTGTTTTGCAGCCTCTGATAGAGGAATTCGAGCAGTTGTGGTATACCGGAGTTCAGACATATGATTTTGCAAGGAAATTTTTATTTACAATGCGAGTGGTGCTTATATGGACAATAAGCGACTTCCCTGCTTACGGGATGTTATCGGGTTGGACTACGCATGGGCGGTTATCTTGTCCATATTGTCTCAATCAGACATAAGCCCATTTGCAAGCTCGTTCTACCGATTCACCATCCATACCATAGAAACAAGCGGTTTTTTAGAAAGAAAAAAGTTGTATGTGTTCCTCCTCTTGTGTATCTAACCGGGCAAGATCTAGAAGCAGAAATTGATCATTACGGTGCACAGGAAACAATCATTCGTGGTGAAAATTGGCACAATTCAAATAATATGCCAGATGGATATGGGGAGCATCACAATTGGCATAAGAAAATAATATTATGGAAGCTTCTGTATTGGAAAGATCATTTGCTTAGACACAATATTGAACGTGCGTGGAAAGACTAAAGATAACTGTAAGTCAAGACTAGATTTGCATGATCTTTGTTCACGGAATGAGTTGCATATTGCACAATTTGATGCTACTATTCCTATTTTGTTGTGCAATTTGAAGAAAATCTTCCCCCCGGTATTCTTTGATGTTATGGAACATCTACCTTTCCATCTCCCTCACAAAGCAGAACTTGGGGAATCTTGCCAAATTTGAAAGCTCACTAGTAGCATAAAGTTTAACAGAAGAAACTTTTAAATTCACGATATACTATTTTGGCTACAAGATGCGCACACGAAAAAGGGCACCACAACAATATGATGATGGAGGTGTGGGACGAACATATGCTACTGAAGGTGTCTCAAACATCTTCTCTTCAATCGGTCGATTATGTGGAAGAGTGATGGAAGTTTGGTTTGCAACCGAACATGACTATCACCGTGCACAAACGTATATCTTCATAAATTGCGAATAAGTTAGTATATTTGAGACGTAAGTGTATAAATATACATATATATGGTTAAATTAACTCCATTTATGCTTTATAACAATTACGATGTTTCTTATTTGTGTATATGTTTGTATGCAGTGAATTTGTTAGACATGTACGAGAAATCATCGAAGGAATTCAGACGACGAAATCAACAATCGTAAAGATCGATAGTTTGCTATATGGTTGAAGACGCAAGTATGTAGAAATTAATTTTAATTAATCAAACGCATATATACATTAATCTAATACATTTATTAATTTTGTTAATTAACGATTTAGGTCGAGCATGGAGATACGACATATCCTCTCTGGTTCCATGAAATAATCAAAGCCCCCATATCGAAGATAACGACTGCATCTATGTATTGCACATGCATATATGTATTTCATACATTCAAATACATAAATCAAAGGGCTACTACCAACTACAGGTTTTGTGTGAGGGGTGAAATAGATTTTTACGGAGTATTGCAAAACATAATTGAAGTTGAATACCCCAGCTGCTTAGGTTTGTAATGCGTTCTTTTCAAATGCGACTGGTTCGATCCAACAGTTGGTCGAGGGGTTTATAAAAACAAATTTGGGATAGTAGACATCAACCAATCACGGTGTTACAATAAGTTTGAGTCATTTATTATAGCATCACATGCAGAACAAGTCTGCTTTTGTTCCATATCCGCGAGATAAGAAACTAAAAATTGATCAGGGGCAAAAACTGATAATTTAGTGGGCACATTTAATATTGGTCTAAGTAATTAACAAAAAATAATAATGATTTGACTGGTGGCAACTGCCCCCATACTGGTGGACGTGGCTCCGCCCATGGCTCAGAGTGTTGTCGTTGTTTTTCTCAGGCTGCCAGTGAAAGAGCTTCCAATTTACAGAGAAACATTTTTTTGAAGACTTTTAAATTGCTTTATGATATCTTAGTTTTCTTTTGTTTCTGAGTTTTTAAGAATGATATCGTTTTATCTTGATACCGTGAACTGAAAACTTTATAATTCTGTCGATGAACCAAATTTCGAATTGTTTTTATTCCTTTTTTTTATGGGACCAATTTCATAGATTAAACACTATATAAAACATATACAATTCCTTTTTAAATAAATTTTACATTCTTAGCCCCAAAAAAAAAACTTATTTACCCAGTTGTATAGATATTGTAATGAATCTAGCAGACTTGCACTGTGTTGTACGTTGAAGACTTGTGTACACTGATTTAACTATCAAGTAATTAAGAAACCCGTACTCCCAGTTCATTGTTGAGTTTGAATATTGATTTTAACACGATTTATGGATTCTGATTTTACTCCCATTTATTGACAGATTTAATTCAGTTTATTTCTTTTTCTTTCAAGCATACAATTTTTAATTTTAATTTCAATCGCCACCACCGCAATGTGGAGTACCTGGATCACAAGGGTTTACACAATTTGGATCCCTTGGACTACAAGATTTTTGGTAAAAATTCACTTCAACCTTATTTGTATCCATGGAGCCTTTCTTCTTTACGCAATTTGGATTCTCTCGATTACAAGGTGTTTCGTAATAGTTCACATCGATTCTCGTTGTATCCATTGTCCTGCCTTCCACAAGATCTTGTCCTTCAAATGTGATGATATGTTAGTCCAATTGTCATAAAACAAAACTACAAAATGAAAGTTTTTGACAACAACAAAAAAACATAGAGATTGGTAATTTTTGTTTTTTCTGCTAAAGTGTAAATATCATTAATACAAGAATAGCTTAACCTAAGATTTGAAGCCTTGCCAAAATAAAAAATAAAAAACAAGGAAACAAAATATTTTAAGGAAAGGGAGATATCCTCATTGGCAAGTAAATTTACACTTACGAAAGATAAAAACAAGAAGAGAAACCAGTAACAAAAGTTGAAAGGAAATGTTCTTCATTCTTCTAATAAGAAAATATTTTACTTTTAGTGGTGGAGTTTTTTTTTGTCGTCCACTTGGTGAAGTTAAGCAAATAATTCTTCATCGCCTTTTATAGTGCAGGTTATGGGCTTGCCCAGAAAAAATCCAGCAAAAAGGGTTAGCATTAGATTCATGAATTAACACATGACACATGGAAATGTATTTCATTTGACAACAGAAAAAAATCCAGCAAAAAGGGTTAATATCTCTATTTTTAAGAAGACATTTTTAAAAATGAACTTTGTTTTGTATGTTATTACATGAAATGTCATTACAAATAACAAAGAATAATTGAAATAGGAAATGATATAATAGTCTTTTAAAATTATTGATTAGAATATGGAAAGTATATATTTTGCATTAAATAGGTTATTTATTATTTAATTTATTAATTATTTTAATACTATATATTTAAAAATAATAATGAATTCATATATATTCAAAGAAAAAAAAATATTCAAAATATTGTTATATTTTTCAATATAATTTATTATAATTTATTTGAGTATATATCAAAACAAAAGTTAAAAATATTTTACTAATTTTATAAAAAGTTACACACAAAAAAACTACTTTTTTTTTAAGAATTCGTAAACTAACCACAAAAACTAGAGTCATTTAACAGTGCATATTAGAATTATATTTTTAAGATTATAAGTTTTTGCAGGTTATCCCGAATAATATTTTAGTTCACTGCAAAACGGGTTAAATAGATAAATTATTACAAATTGACAACTTTATCTATAATAATTAGTTAGCTATATTGTAAAATTCAGATAAAAACAATTTTCTTAAATTTCAAAATTTTTTTTTTTTTGAAATTACTCCGCGGTATAATTAGCGCGGATTAAATCCTAATAAATTCATGAATTAAATGGTACTATTAACACATGATGACACATGGAAATGTATTTCATTTGACAACAGAAGCGATGGTTTTAAAGGAAAATATATATTCTTATCTTTTTTTGTTTTAATAACTTTTTTAATACAGATTTCAAATAACATAGTACATTCTATATAAAATTATGTTCTTATCCTTTTTTTAATTAGGAAATCTCCAAACGTTTGTTCGTGGAATAAAATCTAATTTTAACATATACTAGATTTTCACCCACACACCAGTGCGGAATTTTTTTATAAAAAAAATTAATGCAATATTTTCAGATCATGGTAAGATCAGTCGGTCCAGTTATAGCTCTAAAACCTGGATCCACACAACAATTCGGTCATGTTATAGCTATAAAACCCGATATTATAAAATCCAATAAAATCTGTAAAAACTCAGCAAATAAGCGTGAACTGGACATATTAATCGTTGATTCGAACGGATCATAGGTCCGTAATAATTCAATCAGAGGGTTTTCTTTATTGTTTTTATTGAGTCATTCAGATTTTACATTCTGGTACTTTATAATCTTCTTCCGTTTGTGAATAATATTTTATCAAAAATAATAATAATTACTTTGTCAGTTAGACATATCTTTTTTAAATATATCTTAGTGATTTGTTAGTTTTTATACTTATATATATATATATATGTGTGTGTGTGTGTGTGTATCGTGTATATATATAATTTTATTAATTGTTGATTGCGATCGCACCGCATCGAACCGGGTTAACCTATGGACCCGGTGCCTCGAAAGACTCTTTGGTTTTCTTCCTGTGTCGGATTTCAAAACATTTATTTAATGTATTAAAATAAATTTTATAACATAAATTTTCTTATGATTTAAGTTAGAATCATAAAATCTAACAAAATTTAAACAATTTTGTTTGAAATTTTTAACTTAAAATCTCTAAAATCTAATATGATTTTTATCCGAGTTAAAATTTTAATCCACATTGAGGGCGAGTGACAATTTTTTATATATCTTTATGGGATTTTATATTATGGTAAAAAAATACAATAACATATTTTTTATTATCTGTGTTATTATGGTTAGATTATTTAAATTTGAAAATTTAGATTAAATCTAAATTAATATCTGATTTATTATTTTTGAAGATAATAACTAATTTTCTGTTTTTTGGTAAATAATCTAACATATATTTAAGAAAATCTAAAATAATCTAAAATAATATTTTTAATTTTTGGAATTAAATTAAAATATAATCAAAATTAAAAAATTTGTGATATCAATGGTTTAGAAGATTATGGTTTGTATTTGAAATTTTATCTCCAAAAAATGAATTTTTAATTGAACAAAATTATTCTGTTTGGAAACAAGATAGTTATCCGCAAAAGTTGAAAGTTTAAAAGTTATCCAGGATATGAATAGTTTAAAATGCATTTATTCCTGTTTGGTCACAAAATAGCACTCTATTATAATAGATTAGATATATATTACTAATTCAATACCACATTCCAATTAAAATAATAAACATTCACTGGAAAAACTTTAAATTTTATGATTATATTTCAAAATTACTGCAAACTCAATTTTATAAATCTCACTTAGTTGGGTCTATGGCCAAATATATATATATATATATATATATATATATGGTTTTATGTTAACAAGTATTTATATATATATATATTACTATATACTAATTATGCTTAATATATTTTTATATTTCGTTTTTATTTTAAGTTTACATTATTTATGTTACAAGTTAATTATAAATTTTTATTACTATCTGTTTCTGTTTTCTTATGGTATCAATGCCATGACTTTGGTTCTGGGTGAGAAAGAAATTGTTAGAGGTCATATATATTCAGATGATCATTTTGGCTTTGTGATACATCATTCTACGCATATTTGGTATTTCGACGAAATTCGTTTTGAATTTAGGCTAAGGTCAATCATGAAACAACCATAGACGATTTTCAAGGGTCAATTGATAATTGAAAATTTTCAAAAGTTCATAAAGACGAAATTTATCAAATTTCAAAGAAAAAAAAATTAAAAAAAAAGTTCTCGATCAAAAGTGAAGAACGAGATATCTAGCATACAAAACTTTTTGAAACAATTCCTTTGTTTTTTGAAAGTGCTTTACAAAGACATAGAAATTTTTTTTAAAAAAATTTACATATTGGTTTAGTCTAGGTTGTAATTAAACCACTTTCAAAAGAAGGATTAAATACTTTAATTTTATCTATCTTACGAGATACACGGTTCAAAATATTTGAAGATTCTTTACTATACTTTATTGAATCAAGTTTGTGTACTAGTCCAATTTCATTTTATTGTTATCCAAATTTTACGCTTTCTTTAAACGACATAAATATTTTAAAATTTTACAAGTAAAAACTCACAATTACAAAATGATAGAAGGATCTATTCCAATTGCTTTAATTTTTAGAGTACATTACAAAGCCATGACAAGTGCTTTCTCTTCAAAAGTAAAACTTTCAAGTAAAAAAAGGTGAAACCTTTTACTTCAAACATTTCTTTCGAGATCCAACTCCGTAATTCCAAGATCTATTCATTGGAAAGATATAAATATTCCAGATGAATGGATTCTCGAAGGAATTGTCCAGCCTAAACCTACAAAACCTCAAGAATCCTTAGAGCCAAATACACGTTTAAAACATATCGAGCAATTTCATGATAGAAAAGTGAAACTTTCTTTCATAAAAAATAATCATGAAAAAGTAGAAAAGTGCCCAAAATTTCAACCGCGATTTTCAACTTTCGATATTCTAAATTCTATTTTAAGAAATGTTGATTTTCAAACACAAATCCCAAAACATGTTTACTCAACGGAAAATAATTTTCAACAAAATGATGTTTCTACAAAACAGATAATAATGATTATTTGTTTCCAACAAGTCCTACATTTTCAGATATAATAGATAATATGTTAAATGGGTTAAATGTCCTAGAAAAAAAAAATCAAATTGATAAAAAAAAAAAATTATGATATGATTTTTACTCTAAAAATAACACCAAAAAAAGACTTTGGTTTTTTTTTAAAAAAACTTTTTGAAAGCTAAAAACATAACCCAAGAAGAGTTTTACAACTATCTTCATGAATATAAAATACAGATTTTGTTTTTCAATAGGTTTGAAAATTATGCATTCAAAAATAAGATTTATTTTTCCTTTTCCAAAATTGTGAATTCTATCACCAATCACAACAAAATCCCTGAATGGAAAACACTTGCCAATAAAAAAAAATATTCGTTCCAACCATCCTCCCCCACAAGGAAGATAACTAGAATGGTTAGGTATACCAATTGAAGTGATTTATTTTAAACGCTCACAAGAGGATGATAAGGCTAATGTCAAAAATATCATCGTTCAAAATAATTTTTCAAACACAAATCTTGGTACGATAAGAAAAAAACTTGATAGAATTGAAAAATTGATTCAAAATCGAAAAATCGATTCAAAATCAACCCATCGTTCCAATAGATTATTCTTCTGAAAAGAAAACCAAAAATCTTATATTCAAACCTTTCCAAATTTCTAGTTCTAGTGTCAAAACTTATCAAGACACGAAAAAAAAATCATTTGTGCTCTCCAAGTCATCTAAGTAAATTAGATATAGTAGAAAGTAGTACATCTCACGAATCCGATATTCCTGATACTCCTACTTCTAAAGTCAAAATAAATATGCTAGCTAATGATTCCTATATTAGTGAATCCTCTAAGCAAAACCGTAATTCAATCATTGAGATAAATCGTCTTGGTTGGGAAAACCATCAAGAACGTCAATTAATCTATGCTCATGATCTAGGTTAAATCCAACCAATAGAACAATCTAGGTTCAATTCATCTTCAGTTTATGATTAGAATATTGATGGCATATCTAAGTACAATATTTTAAATTTCCTCCAAAAAAATGACAATGTCTGCAAATGCCTATAGAACACAAATAAGAAATGAAAATAAGACTGTAGATGAACTCCTAAGTTGGTTAGAGGATGGTGGGATAACTACCTAAATAATTAGCAACGTTCAGAAATCCTAGATGCCATAAAAACAGATGAAGAAAATGTACCAATTCTAGATAACTTTGGAAGTCCCCAACAAGATGTTGTAGCTACCTTAGTCATAGCCATAACCTTACATTTTATAGGAGATCCTTACGTATTTAGAGATAAGAACGCCGAACTCCTTTTATATCTTAAATGCAAAAGACTTCACGATTTCCAATGGTACAAAAACACTTTTCTTACTAGAGTTCTACTCCACCAAGATCCAAAACAACCTTTTTGGAAAGAAAATTTCCTCGCATGACTCCCAACCCTTCTAGGAGAAAATGTTAGAAATAAAATTAGAGATTTCACGGAAACACAAATAATCGATTATGATGATTTCACATATGGAGAGTTGATCAGAAATGTTTAACAAGAAGGTCTCAAGATCTGTCAAGATTTAAAACTCTAGAAACATCTTAAATGGGAACTCAAAAGAACAAAAGTAGAATTAGGCTCCTTTTGTAAACAATTCAAAATTGACCCTAGCAAAAGTAGTAAATCTTGCATAGGAGATTGGAGTAATTTTTACTACTCTAAGAATAAAGCTAGAAAATAAAGAAAATTACTTCAGAAGGCACTTTCTGACTTCTTTATTACAGGATAAGGCACTTTTAACTCTTAAGACACTTTTGTTGCTGGATTTTACCTTCTTACCCTTCTGTAACTTTCACCCTTTCACTCATACGCTTTTTTTTTTTCTCTCTCTCTCTCTCTCTCTCTCTCTCTCTCTCTCTCTCTCTTTTACTCCCTCGCTTTAAACCATTTATTTATTTTATATTTCTTTTTTTTACCCATCTCTCTCACATCTCTCTCTCTTTTACCCCATCTGATTTATTTTCTATTTTTTTATATTGTGAAAGACATAAAACAATTTATTTGGTAACAATGAATGATAATTTTTTTCTCTACATTTTAAGATCTATTTTGCTATAGTTTTGATTCGAAAAAAAAATAAGAAATCTAAACATATGAAATCGAGATCGACGTGGACATGAAAACGTGGACAATTGTGTGTAGACATATAAGAATCTCGTATTGTTAGTGTGGATGGTCATGTGTGGATAATATTTTACTGATGGTCATGTGTGGATGGTCATGTGTGGATGGTCATGTGTGGATGGTCATGTGTGGATATAGTTCTTGATATTTACAAGTAGATTTCTTGTTTCACATCAAAACTATAGCAAAATGGATCTTAAAATGTTGGTAAAATAGAATTATCATATACTGTTTCCAAAAAATTGTTTTATGTCTTTCACGTTATAAAAAAAAATAGAAAACAAATCAAGTGGGGTAATATTTATTTTACTCTAATTTTTGATTTTCTAGTGTGAATGGTCATGTGTGGATGGTCATGTGTGGATGATCATGTGTAGATATAGTTCTTGATATTTACAAGTGGATTTCTTGTTTCACATCAAAACTATAGCAAAATGGAACTTTAAAATGTTGGAAAAATAGATATATCATATATTGTTTCCAGAAAATTGTTTTATGTCTTTCACATTATAAAAAAAAATAGAAAACAAATCAAGTGGGTAATAATTATTGTACTCTAATTTTTGATTTTCTAGTGTGGATGGTCATGTGTGGATAATACCTTACTGATGGTCATGTGTGGATGGTCATGTGTGTATGGTCATGTGTAGATGTTGTTCTTGATATTTACAAGTATATTTCTTGTTTCACATCAAAACTATAGCAAAATGGATCTTAAAATGTTAGAAAAATAGAATTATCATATATTATTTCCAGAAAATTGTTTTATGTCTTTCATATTATAAAAAAAAAATAGAAAACAAATCAAGTTGGGTAATATTTATTTTTCTCTAATTTTTGATTTTCTAGTGTGGATGGTCATGTGTGGAAAATACTTTACTGATGGCCATGTGTGGATGATCACGTGTGGATGTCATGTGTAAATGTAGTTCGTGATATTTACAAGTACATTTCTTGTTTCACATCAAAACTATAGCAAAATCAAAACTATAGCAAAATGGATCTTAAACTGTTGGAAAAATAGAATTATCATATATTGTTTCAAGAAAATTATTTTATGTCTTACTCATTATAAAAAAATAGAAAACAAATCAAGTGGGGTAAAAGAGAGAGATGTGAGAGAGATGGTTTATTGGTTTAAGGTGAGATGTAAAAGAGAGAGATGTGAGAGAAAAAGAGAAATATGCTTAAGAGAAAAAGAGAGATGAATAAAAAAGAAGGACAAAATTGGGTTTTCATACCCATGAACAGTGAAAAAGTGCCTTAAGAGTTAAAAGTGCCTTTTTGTAACAAAAAATGGCAAAAGTGCATTTTAGTGTAATTCACCCCTAGAAAATACTCTAGAAACTTCGAAAGTATCTTTGGTCCAGTGGTTGACTGGTTGACCAAAGAGATCATTAATACTTCTATACCATGAGGTTTGGGGTTCAATTCCCAGAGGATGCCAATTTCTGCAGATTAGGCAAGCTTATAAGGAAATCTTCAGTATGGTGCAAGTGGAGTCGTTAATCGTAGTCATGGTTCTTAGTGGAACGGGTAGCATTGTTCGTTGTAGTATTGTCCTTGTAGTAGTTCTCATAATTTGTATCAGTGTTAGAAAAACAAAATATACTCTATAAACCTATAAAAACCATAAACCTCACAAAATTTCCTGGCAAAAGCCTTATAAGAAATTTACTACGAAAGGAATCCCAACAAAGCATTCTATAAAAATTTCACTTGCTTCAAATGTAATAAAAATGTCACACTTCGAAATTCTGCTATTTTAACAGAAAATTCCAAGAACTCGGTCTTGGAGAAGAACTTTCAAGTAAAATTTCAAATCTCTTGCTAGATCATTCATCATCATCATCTTATGATTATGATTTATCACTACCCTCTGAAAAAGCCCTACAAGTTGAGGAACTAAAAAAACTCATCATCCGGCTTAGAATCTGATGAAAAGAAAATAAATGTACTTACAAAAGATCAAGAATTCCAACTTGAAATCCCGAATTCGATTTCAAATCCTCAAATAAATAAAAAATCCTAAAAAAAACATTTAATATTCCTTAAACGAAAAAGAGATAAAACCCTCTGAAAACCCATCAAAGTCTTATGGCCTAACATCTTCCAAATCATCTTATGACATAACCACGATTCTTAACAAAAGAAAGAAAGATAGTTATAAAACAACAATACAATATCTTAGGATGGAAATCAAAGAAGTAAAAAACGATCCCCAAACCCTTAAAGAAAAACAAAAAAGAGACTTTGAGTAGTTTCACTCAATTATATCTTATATCAAAAGGAATCATGATTCTAGTTCTGAGGAACGAGACAATGATGACCTGGATAACATAGAAGATGATCTCAATCTAAGAAAACAAATATAATCTCTAGACTCCGCCCCTAATGATTTCCTATGTGTTCTAAGAGAAATCACTTCCTGAAAATATAAAATAATAATCACACTTGTTTTCTCTGAAAATTACAAAATTGATAAGATCGCTCTGTTTGATACATGCAGCGATCTTAATTGCATCAAGTCTTGGCTTGTCCCAAAATGTTTTTATCTAGAAACACGAGAGAATTATATGATGCTAATAATTCTAAACTTTGCATAACATCTAAACCAAAAGCTTCAGTTTTAAAAGATAATATCATTATCAAAACTGCATGTGTCCTCACGGATGACATATACCAAAATGTTATTTTATGAACTCCTTTCATAAATTTAATCACACCATACAAAGTCATGGATGATTTAATTTCTTTAAAAAAAAAACAAAAAAAACTATATTTCTAATTTCTTGAAACACCAAAAAATCGAAGCCTAAATTTAATAAAATTTTGCTCAATACAAGAAAATTTCTTAAATTCTTTAATACATAGTAAAATGTTCCATTTGGAAAATTTAAAATCAGATTTTTTACTACAAAAAATAAAAGAGGCTTTGGATACAAAAGAGAAAATTTCAAATCTAGATAAATTATTTGAAAAAGAAATATGTTCAGATTTATAAATGGCCTTTTGGAATCGCAAACAACACATTGTAGATTTGCCATATGAGAGAGATTTCAATGAAAAATAAATTCCTACAAAGAAACACATTGTAGATTTCCCATACAGATGAACTCTGAAGTAGAAAAATATTGTAGAAAAGAAATTTCTGATCTTTTAAACAAAGTTCTAATTTCAAAATCAAGATCAATTTGGTCATGTGTTGTTTTTATGTAAATAAAAATTCTAAAATAGAAAGAGGCACTCCTAGGTTAGTAATTAACTAAATACCTTTAAACACTACATTAAAATGGATTAGGTATCGAATACCAAATAAAAAATATTTACTTCAAAGACTTTATCATTCCCACATATTTTTCAAAATTTGATCTTAAATCAGGATTTTGGCAAATTCAAATCTCTAAAACCGATCATTATAAAACATCATTTCCAGTCCCTTTTAGTTAATACCAGTGGAATGTAATGCCATTTCGCCTAAAAAATGCACCTTTTATTAATGACAATTTTTTTGAAAATTCAAAATTTTCCATCGTCTATATGATCGTGCTCATTAATAGTCTTCTCGAACTGAGCCGACATGGTCTTTTCCTCGGACAAATTATCATTGACTTTGCCGACTTTGTGTGCATCACGAAGCACCGATTTGAGCTTGAGATCATACGACCGGATAATGTCATTTGTCTGACCTTCCTCCTAAAGCAGAAAAATTGTGCTAACCGAAACGAATCAAATAAAAAATGGCAGGATCCGGAATCAACAAAGTTACCTAAGCCTTGGAGCGCGCTAGTTCCTTGAATTTATCGGCCTCTTAAAGCCGATCAAAGGATGGCAGACCGAGAACACCAGGTCTAAACTTACGGTAGAGATCGACACAAGCCTCCCGATCGGTGATCAATGGAGAATCCTTCATGTAACTAAAGAAAATCGCATGATTATCATCCGGCCTAACGGTCTTGCTTCTCAATCTACGCCTCTTCGGGATGTTACTTCCACAAATTTCAAGGTCCTTGACCGACCTCTTTCTTTAAACACCTACCCCCGGCACAGGAACATCTGAACGAAGGACCATCACGTTAGCACCCAACCCCTGAGCTTCGTCTCGATCATGATCTTGAGCCTCATCTTGATCTTGAGGCAATGCATCAACCTACCTCTCAATTCGGCAAGAACTTTTCTTCTTCTTCCTGCTCATCTCGACGGTGATAGCTTTTCCCTTAACCACTCGGGCAACTTCAAGGTCGACCTCAGTGGCTATCTCTTTGGGGCGGTTTGACGATTCAGTCCTAGCCGTCTGATTACCCGCCTTAGCTTCAACCAACTGATCGTTTGGCTCGACTTCAATGTCACCGACCTAGGACGTCAGATCAGCGTCAACAGGATTCTCGTCGGCAATAACCGACTTGTTTTGGCTGGTCTCGGTAACTTCATTCTGAGAGACGGAAGGAACTACACTTGTCTCTCTCAAAGCGAGGGAGTAGTCCGGGACATTCATGAAATTCTTTTTCCCATTCTCTTCTTTCTACTAGGCGGATTAGTTGCGGCTGCAAAAATGAGACTCAATTCAGAAACGACGAAGAATTATGATGGAAGAGTAAAACAAAGAAAACATTCGACGAACCTTTGGCAGCTCGACGTAACTTCTTCTCTATTCTTTCTTGATGAACTTCCGGCCAACATATTCGCCCAAGAGCTTTGAGTCTCATGAGTCATGGCATCTCGAAGCCAATGATCGAAAAGACGTTGGTAGACCAAATTCCGAACTAAAAAAAAACAAAGGAAGACATGCAATTAGAAAATTTGAAGGGAATATCATGTTATATACAAAAACGAGCTAATATCTACCATTATTTGAGTTTCACTCAGTTCTGACACATCCCTTAGAACCAGCAAAACAGGTCGAGTTAAGCTTAACTTAAAATATATTGTTTCCCAATCTTTCACTTTTCTTGGTTTCAGCCCGGTGATGATGTCGTATCCCGTTTCATGTTAGATGAAAAGAACCAGGGTTTTGCCTCATAAACATTAATCGAAGTCAACTCCTCAAATGTTCGAGTGTAAATCAGAATGTTGAGTTCGACCCCCATGTACATAATCCCAACCATGTTAATCAACGAAACCAGAATGAGTTGTGAGGCCGCCGCCCTACGCTTATTGCATAATCCGATAAAAAAATTGGAAGAGGAAATCGGAGGCTACTCAACATGAAGTAGCCTTTGTATAAACATATATACCCCTAGGGCGCATTCCACGGACGCTTATCCTTCCCTGGCTTTATATACACCAAATCATATGGGTATTCGTACTTGTTAAGCATTTCTTCGATCGTTGCCCTCGTAGAATGAGTCGGACCGATAGCAATAGGTCATATGATAGTCACTTTTAATATTACCTGAGGCGGACCCTCAACGTTCGCATCCACCTCCCCACTGCCGACCTGAGCGACTACCTCTTCATTGCCGATTTGAGCAGCCATCTCTTCTTCGAACCGAGCCTGATTTTAAGTCTCTTGACTATCTCTATCCTTCAGCTCAGGAACTTCGACTGAGGTCTGAGGAGCGCTGAGACCAATCCCAGCACGATGACAATAACGGAAAAGTTACTCGTTTATCAACGAAACCCTTTCGTCAGAAGAATCCGAGGAATCTGACGAACTAAGCAACAACTCTCGAGGAATTACCAAGTTCTCAAAAACTTTCTCGTAATCGTTAACGTATTCGGATGATGAATTGGATTCTCTTCGAATCATACCAATAGAAGACGAGGGCGGATTGAAGAACGATGAAGATCCGCCTGAAATTTCGAAGGTCTTCAAACAAATCGGAGAAATCACACCGCATAGCACTAAAGATATACGGCGGTGACTTACCGAGATCTCAGTGATATTCGAAGCAAACAAATAATCTAGAGAGAGAAAACGAGAGCACTAGAGAGAGAAACGAGAGCAATACATTTTTATAGCATAAATGAAGTGAAGAATGAGATGAGTCAAAGAGAATATATATAGAGAAGAAATTATGACGACTCCTCGATTTCTGCGACAGTTGGAGTTATCGAAATGACACATCTTTTAGAAAGAGATTCGCCGAACTCCGATCACTCCACGTGACCGGCTCGAATTTGGCTAAGGCATTTTATCTATGTCGCCGATCTCAGTTTATACCGAGCTAAGGATTTCTTCGTGAACTTCACTGAAATCCTACAAGTACTCCTTCGCCGAAATGGAGGGGGGGGGGGGCTTTTGTTGGTGGTAAGCTATGCATCCTCGGTTTAATCCGGTTTACACCGAGATCGGCCCAATTGATCCCGGTCGACGACAGTTTATAAACCAACAACGATATAGCCCACATTGGCCCGATTACCGGCCTCAAGGCCCATTAAGCCCGATGCTGACCTCTGAAATAAACAGAAGATTTCTATATTTTCTCTGAGGAAAAAGGAAATCTTCCAGATCCGAACTCACGAAGAAAAATGAAATCTCCAAGTTTTAGCCGACAAAAAACCTTATAAATAGGAGAGACCCTCTTCACTCGAAAAACATCGGACAACTCATTAACGAGACCTAAGAGATACAGAGCTTCGACTTTTCCGGCTTTAGTTTTTTAGTTTTCTTTTGTTTTTCGATTAGCTCGTCGATTTTCGACGACCTAATCTTCCTTATACTTCACCGAGACATTTAATAAAACAAGATTTCGATTCCCTTTTAGTTATTTATTTAACTTAGTTGAGAACTAAATTCAACACTTCCGTAATGTCGACAGTAAAAAAAAATCAGATTGACGGTTAATGGAAGAGTGATAGTCTTTTCTATATAGGATTGGGTTGGTATTAGTGGTGGGCCTTCGGGTCGGGTCGGGGTTTTCGGGTTTCGAGTTATTCGGGTCTAGAGGAATTGGACCCATATGGTTCTAGTGTTTAATTTGGGTCGGTTCGGGTCGGTTCCTTTCGGGTTCGGGTCGGGTCTTGAATTTTTAAAAAAAAACCCGATTTGGAACCGAGATTTTTTTGGGTCTGTTCGGGTCTGTTCGGGTTGTGATGGACCCGAAAACCCGAAAAACTGTACCTGAAATGTAAGTGTAAAACAAAGAATTTTGAACCTTACAATCAAAACATCATAATTCAACTCCAAATGAAAGTGTTTAAGCAATATTCAAACTTAGGTAACTCCAAAACAAGAGTAGTTAGACAACAAAATTATTCCAAAAACATTTCAAAGTTCCAAAAGATATTCAAAAACATTTCCGAGGTAAGTTAGAAAGTCTAAATGAACACAAAGAACACAACCAAAAAGAAGATCAGACTAAGTGTCTCAGTCTCACTGTGTGCTCTCAGACTCTCAGCCTCTTCATTCCATCTGTAAGTTGTCTAATGCTACTCCTTGTTCTGCAAAAATCAGGGTTTAGCATATGAGATATCCTTGTTCTGCAAAAATAGTGTCATACCTTATTGCCGATGAGGAATTCAGCCTTCAGTTCCACCAACAGAGTCGAACTCTAACATAAATTAATGAAGCTAATGTTAAAACTTAAAACGTAAAAACCAAAAGCATGAACAACTAAAAAGAACAAACCATAAGCTAATGTTTACCTCTCTGTAGTTCGTCTTGCATTTCAATCTCATCAAGCATTTGTTCTTTCGTAACAGCAGCTCCCTTCTCATTCAAGTGTATCTCACACTTCATCCATTGTTGAGTGCACATTAAAACTTCTATCATATAGTGAGTCAAGCAACTCCTAGAAAGGCTTACAATCCGATTACTTGTGCTGAATGCGGACTCTGATGCAACAGAAGTAACTTGCATTGCAAGAGCATCCCTTGCAATCTCGGATAAGACAGGATACTTTTGACTGTTGAGACGCCACCAACCCAACACATCATATTCAACACCAGCCATAGTTGTCTTTGGATTCTCTGTTCTCTCCTTTAGATATAAGTCCAACTCGTTACTTACATCCTGAAATCCGATTTCACTTGCCATCTCTTTGTACAAGGAGTCCATTCTTTCATATCCCAGCTCTGACTCAAAGTCTAAATCGCCTGCAACCTGCTCTTGAGACACTTCTGCATTGTGATTCTGAGTCTGAGATGATGATGCTACAGACTGAGAAGATGTGGTATTCATAGCTGGGACCAGAGCAGTATTGTACTCATCAAATAACCTCTTCATAACATCTATGACCGAATCATGAAGTTCATTAGCTTCCACACTATCCTTACCGTAAACCATATCAAAGCACATATCTGCAAACTTCATTTTGTTCCTCGGATCCAAAATACTAGCAACTATCAACAGCCTATTGATTTTCTTGGTTCCCTCCCAATACTTATCGAATTTTTCTCTCATAATTGTGGCTTTTTTCCTCAGTGGTTCATCAATATCATTGCTCAACTTAATGAGATTTCTTTCAATCGTTACAATCTCATTGTAACACTTGTAAGAATTGACAGTAGTAGAAGCTGAAACCACTAGAGTAGAGTTGTAAAAAATGATGAGAAACCTCACTAACCTTGCCACGGAATCCCAATCATCTGTTGTAGGTGGCCCAATCCTTTTCTTTCCGTCAACCTTTTCTTGAAAATGATCATTATACAACTTGTCTTCTGCTGCCATTTTGATGAAAGTAGACTTGAACTTCAGAGCTCTCAATAGCATCAAGTAGGTTGAGTTCCATCTAGTTTTGCAGTCCAAACTTAAAACTTCCCCTTGTCATCTTCCGTGATTCAACTCTAGAATCAAATGCCTTCACTCTGTTTGTAGAAGCTCTTACATAAGTGACAGCATTGCGAATAGCAGTCACAGCATTATCCACTTCATGCAAACCATCCTTCACAACTAGGTTGATAATATGAGCAGAACATCTAAGATGCATAAACTCTCCTCTTAAAACTAACTCACCTCCTGCCTGAGTGAATGCCTCCTTGAACCTCCTCAAAGCTGATGTATTAGCAGTGGCATTGTCCACCGTGATGGTGAACAACCTCTTTATATCCCACTCAGCCAAAACCTCCATCAGAATAGCACATATAGTCTTCTCCTTATGGTCTGTGACGTTCCTAAACCCAATAATTAGCTTCCTCAACTTCCAAAATGCATCGATGAAGTGTGCAGTAATCACCATATAAGAAGCACCTGTCGTTGGAGAAACCCAGATGTCTGTTGTCAAGGATAGCCTTTGCTTATTAGCCCTTAGAATATTCATCATCGCTGCTTTCCTCATGATAAACATCTTCACAATGTCACGAGTTGCTTGTCTTCTAGAATGTGGTGTGGGAAGATTAAGCCTTGCACACAAATTTCTGAAAGCCAAACTCTCTACGAATGCTAAAGGCAATTCACCCAAAACCAACATCTCATTACAAACTTCATAGAAAACCGCTTCAGAAACCTTTGATAACTTCAATGCACCTTCTTCACCTTCCTGATTTAGAGTGTGCTGGGATTGAGATTTGGTCTCATTCCATGTGGTGAATGCTTTGCAACAGCCTAGATGTTTCTTCAAGCTCGTAGTCCCGGATGATGTTTTACAGCACATTTCCTTACCACAGTAATTGCAATTGCACATATCCTCATCGCGGACGGTTCTCGTGTAGTGTTCCCAGACAAACGACCTTGGTGTCGTCTTTTTCTTTGTCTTCGTCTTAGACTTTCCAGCGACGCTACTCGGATTTGCTTTCCTCTTCTTTCCAGTTGCAGGTGGAGGAGCAGGAGTCTGTAATTCATCTCCTCTGTCTTCTGGTTCGTAATCATTTGGGTGAGGCGATGAAGAACCCATCTGCAAGTTCATCTAATCAGTCAATATCAATCGATTCAATCCCTTATCCCCAAATCAAAACAAAAAGAGAAAGAGAGGAGAATCAACAAAGCGTACATGTGTTTGATTTCTCGATGAAGTTGTGTCGGAAATTCGATTTGGAGGAGACGGTGTCGGTGACCGGAGGCTTCGATTTAAACGTAGGTCTTCCAGTTTGTTTTGTGTATTTACAAAAGGGATATGAATCGAAAAAATCAGAAAAAGTGAGAGAGAGAAAGAGTAATGTTCGACTTCGTCTTCGACATAACAAAAAATGTGAGAGAGAAACAAATGTACACATTTAATAGTTAATATATAATGTTTTTTTTTTGGTTATCGAGGTACCCGAATGGGTCTCGGGTCCAACCCGAACCGAACCGATACCCGACACAGATTTGAAGAAGAACCATTCGGTTATTATGGAAGAACCGAAACCGAACCGAACCACGTTTTTCGGGTCGGATCGGGTCGGGTCCTTCCGGGTCGGTTTTTAAGCCCACATCTAGTTGGTATTATGCTAAGACGGATGTAGAATTTCTATTACTAGGAGTTAAGGGACAACGACAAAACCTTTCCCCTATACACACATAGTTAAAAGCGATGAAGTATATCAGGATTTCGTGGAGCTAATAAAGATTGGCTAGTATAGCCCTCTCTCTTTTCATACAGATTTCGTGGAGCTAATAAAGATTGGCTAGTGTTTTCGACATTCCTAATGAAATTCTTGGCATTAAAGCTACTAATTTTTTTTTTCTTGTGAAACTAAATCCATTGTTGTGATTTTAGTTTTTTTTTTTTAGTGAACTTTTTTTCATTATATAATACAAAATTGAAATACAAAGATGGAATACGATTTTGATACACAAAGCCGAAAAACTAAGCCCAATACACATGAAACACATGATGAAATAATAAAATCAAAAGTAAAACTCTCGAAACCACCGAAAAAATTAGAAAACCACGGAATAATTTCTCTCTTTTTAGCTTGATTTCTTTTATTCATTCGATAAATATAATGGAAGAAGATTATATGTTTTTTTTTTCTTTTTTGAAAAATACAGAAATATATATCGAGAAAAAACAAAAGAGTAGAGGTTTTAGAGAGGTTTGTTGGATTGTTCCCTCACAAATTTCTCTCTTCTTCAAATGTTCATTAGACCTTATCTTCTATCTCCACCTTCCTCCCATGGCTTCCGCTGCGGCGGCTTCTCCTTCTCTCTCCTTAAACCAAACCTCTCACTTTCAACACCAAACTTCCCTAATCACCTGGCTTAAACCTCCTTCCTCCGCCCTCTTCCGCCGCAAAACCCTTCCTTTCTTCAACCCTTCTTCCCCTGACAAACGCCTCTCACTCCCTCCGATTTCAGCTTCTTCTTCTTCATCTTCTATTTCTCTCTCCGTCAGCGAGAAACCCACCGCGAATTCCGTCCATTTCCACGGCAATCTCATCGAGAGCTTCGAGAATCAGGACTCCTTCGCTGGAACCATTAACGGAGCAAGCTTGATTGAAGAGCTCGAGAATCCCGTCGAAAGGAATGGAATTTCCGGGAGGAGGAGGCTTTTTATGCAAGACCCACCATGGATCTCTGCGTTGTTCCTCAAGGGTCTGAGTAAAATGGTTGATCAGACTGTGAAAATCGAACGCAAGGACATCGATAAGAGGAAATTTGATTCCTTGAGGAGACGACAAGTGAAGGAAGAGACTGAAGCGTGGGAGAAAATGGTTGATGAGTACAGAGATTTGGAGAAGGAAATGTGCGAGAAGAATCTGGCTCCGAATTTGCCCTATGTGAAACATATGTTCTTGGGGTGGTTTCAGCCCTTGAAAGATGTGATAGAGAGAGAGCAGAAGTTGCAGAAGAACAAGAGCAAGAAGGTTAGAGCAGCTTATGCGCCTCACATTGAGCTTTTGCCTGCTGATAAAATGGCCATTATTGTGATGCATAAGATGATGGGTTTGGTTATGTCGGGACACGAAGATGGGTGTATCCAAGTTGTTCAAGCTGCTGTTAGTATTGGCATAGCTATAGAACAGGAGGTATGGTATACGATATATGAATGAGTAGCTCAATGAAGAAATAAGCATATGCGAAGCAATGATGTATGAATCGTGGTTTTGGTTGATCTTAGGTGAGGATTCATAACTTCTTGAAGAGAACTCGGAAGAACAATGTAGGGGACTCACAAGAGGAATTAAAGGATAAGCAATTGCTTAGGAAACGTGTCAATAGTTTGATTCGTAGGAAAAGGATGATTGATGCACTAAAAGTGGTGAAAAGTGAAGGTATCAAACCATGGGGGCGAGCTACACAAGCTAAGGTCTGTGGCGTTTTTAACCCTTTTGAGTGGAATTGATGATATTTGCTTTCGGTTTTTATTTCCGAAACAAAACTCATCTTTGTTGCTGGACTCATATCAACTTTCAGCTTGGAAGCCGTCTGCTAGAACTTCTGATCGAAACAACTTATGTACAACCTCCCCTGACCCAGTCAGGAGACGCTATACCCGAGTTTCGACCTGCATTCAGACACAAGTTTAAAACCGTGACCAAATATCCAGGGTAATGCATATTCATCATCGTGGCCAGTGTGATGAATACCTATAGCTTCTCTATTATAAGAAAGTTGAATTTTTTTTTTTTTTCCCAACTGGGATATATGTTTATGGTGGTAACTTACTTACCTTTGGAGAACTTTGTAGGTCAAAGTTGGTGAGGAGATATGGAGTTATTGAATGTGACTCACTCCTCCTTGCAGGACTGGATAAATCTGTGAGTTAAGACGTCTCTTTTCTAATTTAAAGCTATTCCTTTCCTGAGCTTTTAAGTGATCTTTCATTGTTCTTGTCTCATGCAGGCTAAGCATATGTTAATTCCTTATGTTCCGATGTTGGTACCACCAAAGAGATGGAAAGGGTATGCTTTGATAAACTCTTTCTTGTTTGGATCTAGATTGTATCCCCTTACATATGAATCATGCCCTATTAGAATCTTATGCTCACATGTTATTTATAGCCATGTGTTTTTGTTCTTACGTATGGAAAATTCTTTCAGATATGACAAGGGTGGTTACTTGTTTTTGCCTTCCTATCTAATGCGTACTCATGGATCCAAAAAGCAGCAAGATGCACTTAGGGATATTAGTTCCAAGTCTGCCCATAGAGTCTTTGAGGTACACTGGTATCTTTGCTCTTGTAATTTATGTTTTGTTGTTGCTGTTTGATAATGTTTTACATTAATGTTCGGAAATTTAACTTAAACAGGCATTGGATACACTTGGGAACACCAAGTGGAGGGTGAATAGGAAAATACTTGATGTGGTGGAAAGGCTCTGGGCTGATGGAGGCAACATTGCAGGCTTAGTTAATCGTGAAGACGTAAGTAGCTAGAAATCTTATAGGAATTCTGGAATCTGGACTTTTATGTTTCAGGGTTTCATTTCAAGAGTCAACTCATCTACAAAGTTTTAGATTTTAATGGTATGTGTCTGATGTTGTTTGTATTCTCTTTTTGGTTTGTTTATTTAGGTTCCCATACCAGAGAAACCATCCTCTGAGGATCCAGAAGAAATCCAGTCCTGGAAATGGAGTGTTCGAAAGGCGAACAAGATTAACAGAGAGAGGCATTCTCTAAGATGTGATGTCGAGCTCAAGCTTTCTGTAAGAACTCCATTCTAATTGCCTACAACATTTTGTTCCGTCATCACTTACCTAGCAAAAGATATGGACTGAAGATTATAAGTTCAGGTGGCTAGAAAAATGAAAGACGAGGAAGGATTCTACTACCCTCACAATCTTGACTTCAGGGGCCGTGCATACCCAATGCATCCTCATCTGAATCATCTGAGTTCTGATCTTTGCCGTGGAACCCTGGAGTTTGCTGAAGGACGACCACTTGGAAAGTCAGGCTTGTATTGGCTGAAAATACATCTAGCAAACCTCTATGCAGGTGGTGTTGAAAAGCTTTCACACGATGGGCGCTTGGCTTTTGTGGAAAAACATTTGGATGATATAATGGATTCAGCGGAAAATCCTATTCATGGAAAACGATGGTGGTTAAAGGCTGAGGATCCTTTTCAGTGTTTAGCTGCATGTGTTATTCTGACACAAGCCTTGAAAAGTCCTTCACCTTACTCTGTAATCTCCCACTTGCCTATTCATCAGGTAAGCGCCATAAACTTGTATCCAAAGTTCTTCTACCTTTTTTTTGTAGAAGTTTGGGTAAATTTAGAAGGCTGGTCGTTTTTTCCCCCTTGTATAAATTATGAATTGGTTTTACCAGATTTGGTCTTTCCATGGAGCCGTGAAACAACTCTGGTGTACCTTTTTCTCTTCCTTTGTTAGCTTTTAATAAACTCTTTTTCATTTGTATTTGCAGGATGGGTCGTGCAATGGTCTACAGCATTATGCAGCTTTAGGAAGAGATAGTGTAGGTTCTCTTGTGAACATTTATGGTCTGCTCTTTTTCTCTTATTTGAAGGCATATGCAATCTCACATAGCTCTCTTCTTGTAAACTGGTTTCTCTCAGTTTGAAGCTGCGGCAGTTAATTTAGTTGCAGGAGAAAAACCAGCTGATGTCTATTCTGAAATTTCAATGAGGTAACATATAAATTCAGAGTGGAGTCAATTCATTTATTTGAGTTGGAATGATGTCAAGCGTTGTTCTAATGGTTTTCCTCTCTGTCGCTCTTTCTCTATCTTCTCTTCTTCGCTTGTGCTGAGATAGAGTCCATGAAATAATGAAGAAGGACAGCAGTAAGGATCCTGAGTCAAACCCAACCGCTGCATTGGCAAAGATCCTTATCAATCAAGTGAGGCTCATTGGTTTTTGATTAAATATAGTGCCACAGCAAAAGTTCTTCCCGATGATGCTAAGTTTTCTTCTAATTTCAGGTCGACAGGAAGCTGGTAAAGCAGACGGTAATGACGTCAGTATATGGTGTCACCTATGTGGGAGCGCGTGAACAAATAAAAAGAAGATTAGAAGAGAAAGGTGTTATCACTGATGAGAGAAAGTTATTTGCTGCCGCTTGCTATGCTGCAAAAGTAAGAGGAGTAATAGCATTCACGCAAATGATTTTTTATCTGGTTTCTAGTTATGTGTTAATTTTATACTTGAAACATTTCCCCTCAGGTGACACTCGCAGCCCTTGGAGAGATATTTGAAGCGGCACGTGCCATTATGAGTTGGCTTGGTGATTGTGCAAAGGTGCGGTCTTGTATCACATAATTAACTCTGCTTTTATGTTTAGTAGATAAGCGACCTAACAGAGCCGTGTTTTGTTTTTGAATTGTCAACTTTACAGATAATTGCTTCCGATAATCATCCAGTGCGATGGATCACCCCTCTTGGACTTCCTGTTGTGCAACCCTACTGCAGAAGTGAAAGACATCTGGTAAGTATAATCCCTTCTGAATCCTTCATGTAAGCTAATATCATCCTGCTGGCTGGGAGACGATAATCTTGACTATTGATTACAAATATGACCACTGTGGTTGCAGATAAGAACATCGCTTCAGGTTTTGGCTCTGCAGCGAGAGGGTAACACGGTAAAGCCTATTTGTTCTTTTCTTTGTGAACACTGAGCAAGATTTCACTTGTATGATCTCCGTAAGCTTAAAGACTTTTAATTCCCAGGTGGATGTTAGGAAACAAAGAACTGCGTTCCCTCCAAATTTTGTGCACTCGCTGGATGGAACTCACATGATGATGACTGCTGTTGCATGTCGAGAGGCTGGCCTAAACTTTGCAGGTTTGTCCTGTTAATGATTTGCCAACAAAAAAACTGGAATCTCTTCTTATTCAATGTTTGGGTTTTGCAGGTGTGCATGACTCCTACTGGACGCATGCATGTGACGTTGACACAATGAACAGAATACTTAGAGAAAAATTTGTTGAGCTTTACAACACACCGATCCTTGAAGATGTAAGTTTTCAATAAATTTCTGGTTAGAAGCTTAAAATAGAACTTCAGACTTTCTTTTCTGCATATCTGCCAAAGCAATAGGATGATCTTAAAACCACCAGACAGTTTTCAAATTGTGTGTGAAGTCTGTTCCAGCTTGACTGAAGCGAGGATCATGGATTCACTTGTGAAATTATCAAGTTAAAGTTACATACTTCTATTACAATGACAATAAAACATCAAACAGAGCTTTTTTTAGAATATAAACATCAAAGATAAAGCTCTTAGTTAATTCTTCTTTCTACAATTGGATTTAGGACTTGATTTTGTGTTAATTACAGCCTTTTATGTTTTGTTGACATTGTTTGTATTCTTGATCCAGTTACTCCAAAGTTTCCAAGAGTCATACCCGAATCTCGTGTTTCCTCCAGTACCAAAGAGAGGTGATTTCGATCTAAAGGAAGTGCTCAAATCACAGTATTTCTTCAACTGAGTCCTGCGCCGTCGCACCAATGGCAAAAAGGAGCAAGTTTTTGACTCCAGGATCTTTCTTGGTGGCCTGTAAATAACATCCACCACCTCAAAGGACATGGAAAGAACCAGAATCAGCACGAAAGACTGCAACACACTTAGATTCTAACACAAATCTTGCAGAAGAGGCTTTTAAGACAAATCTACTCGAGAGAAATTTGGGCAACCATTGAAGAAGCTTTTAGTTCAGCAGGTAGGTCCTAGGCAATAATGGATGCAACATCATTGCGTCAAGCTTGTTTTTTTGGGATGAGAATAGGATTAGTTATGTTGTATGTCATTCGTGCTGTTGTACAGAAGAGACTGACTTCTCGTATAGAAACAAGAACTCAAAAACAGAAGGGCACTAGTGTTGTAGTAACCTTTCTGTGATTTTGTAGCCAACTTTTTTTCCTTCAAAAATGAAACACATCGTCTTTTGGAATCATACAAGTGTAGAATCAGCTATTAGTTGTCGACTCGAAATTGCTTATCCGGTTAACCCTAATCATACAAGTGTAGAATCGGTTATATAAACTCTAGTGGCAATTTGACAGAACATGATATTAAGTTACAAATTGATCACAAGAAGTAGCTTTTACACTATACAACAAATTATTAAATCACACACAAGCTGGAAATTCTAAATCTACATAATAGAAAAAACAACGAGATACATAATAAATACTAGGTCTGGGCATTCGGGTACCCGAGGGTTCGGATCGGTTCATTCGGGTTTAGAAGTCTAGGATCCATTCGAGTATTTTTTTTTCGGATCGGGTTCGGTTCTGTTCCGCCCAGGTTGGGGTCGGTTTCGGGTACCTGAAATTTATCCCAATTCTCGAAAAAAACTTTTAAAAATTATTTAATTTAAATAAAATATTTAAAGATTTTCGAATATTTCGAATATTTTGGCTATTTCGGTTTAAACATAACTAATATATTCAGTTTATAATTTTAATTTTAAGTATTTTGGTTATTTCAAAACTAAAGATACATAATATTTTTAGATATATAATTGTATTTCAGATATTTCAGGTATCCGTTCGAATTTCGGTTCCAGTACCCAAAATATTTTATAAAAAAAATCATTCAGGTATTTATAACTATACAGTTCGGTACCTTCTAAAACGGTTCGGTACCTTCTAATTCGGTTCAGTTTCAGTTCGGTTTTTCGATTACTTCTAGTACTTCAAGAAGAGGATATTCAAAAATGAAAAGGATAAATACATCTAGTACTTCAAGAAGAGGATATTCAAAAATGAAAAGGATCAGCAACAAAGAATCATTCTTATATAATGACTTTGGTAAGAGATGAAGTTTTGAAGCATCATATTGCAGCTAACACAAGTGAAAACAGAGGTTTCTCTTGAGGATACAACATATGAAAGTAAAACCCAAAAAAAAACATGAGTCAAAATCCTCTTTGAAGTCGATTGATCCCACCTTAAAGAATTCTCTACATTCCAGTGAATGCTTTCTTCCCTATAGCAGAGCTCCCAGCTGGAATGACCTTTAGGACGTTGAACCTCACTGTCTTTGACAACGGTCTGAAACGTTTTAAGCGGATGACATCTAATTAGCCCATTGATTTCCATCGGGCAGATGATGAAATGATACACAGAGATTCTAACGAATTCAAGATAAGACGTTAATGTCCTAACCTGCATTGCCCGATGATCACGTGATCTCCTTCTTTGACACGGAAACACGGTGAGACATGAGCGGGGATGTTTGAATGCCTTTTCTCATACCTATACGCCGACGTTAAAGACTAAACATTAGATGGAAATTCTCAAGCATAAGAAAATGATATTTTTATTCACCTTTGATACTTCTTAACAAAATGAAGATAGTTCCTCCGGACAATGATTGTCCTCTGCATTTTCGCACTGTGACAAGTGCCCGCCAAGATACGGCCCCTAATAGAAACCGTGCCAGTAAAGGGACATTTCTTGTCTATGTATGCACCTGCAAGATTCACAAACAAGAAACAACTCAGAAACCCAAAAAAAAATGCATCCACTAGTCAAAGCCTAAACAGCATTACATGAAAATCGAAATTGTCAAAGAGATGAGCTTTAATCGAAATTGAGGAATACCCAACAACAATCCTCTTAGGGTATGTACCTTATGCTTCAACACATGACAAAACGAGATTGAAGACGATGTAATAAAAGCAAATGTATGTACCTTCAGTAGCTTCTCTGGGAGTCTTGAAACCAAGACCAATGTTCTTCCAGAAACGATTACCTCCCTTTCCAGGCCTCTTGCCTTTACCAGATTTTTTCGAGCTGCCAACAAAAGAAGACAACTAAAGCTCACCTTTTTCGAGAATAGACTCTAAAACTAAAGAAACAAAAGAGTTTCGTTACCATAAGAAGACCTTTGGTTGCTTCAGAAACGCCTTTTCCGTCTGTCACACATGAATCCAACATAGGAGGCAAAAAAACGATTATAATCGAAAATCAAAGAATTCAAGAAGCTTAATTAATCATATACAATGATAGAAAGGAGTAGATGAAACGAGAGAGAGAGAGATTAGAAACCTGCTCCGCCATTGTTGAGGTCGCTACAGTGTCGAAACCCTAAACCTAATCCGGTTGTGGAAGGAGAAGAAACCCTAAGCGCGCAACTTGCAGCTCAGAATTATCCTAAATGGGCTGGCCCATTATTTTATTTGAGCCCAACAAAGATCAAACAGTTTCTTTTTTTTTCCGACAAATAACTTTTATTAATTTTGCAAATCACAATACTTAGTTACAATATGATACATAAAAGTTGGGCAACAATAGTACAAACACCATGGCGTAGTATAAGGATAGCTTTTCGAGCTAATTTATCAGCACACATATTAGATTCTCGATGACAAAAAGAGAATTTTACTTTCGCAAACAGTCGCTTTATTAGTAATTAAGAAACTAAATAGTAAATAATCTCTTTAATAATAAATAAATATTTTATATATTTTTACTAATAATTTTAGAAGACAATTATATCATTTTATTTTTCAATTATCTTTTCTTATTTGTAATGACATAATATGTAATAACTTACAAATCAAAGTTCATTTTCAAAAATATTTTAAATAATATTATAGAAACTCCTATAGTCCAGTGGTTGACCAAATGATTCATTAATGGTTCTACACCATGAGGTCCGAGTTTCGATTCTCAGAAGACACAATTTCTGCAGGAGTGATGCAAGTGGAACCGTTCATCGTGATCGCAGATCGTTGTGAAGTGGATATTATCCATTGTAAAATTGTATTTGTACTAGTTTTCATAATTTGATCAGTTGTTAAAAAAAAGCGGATAGCTTTATCCGTTATAAAATTGTATTTGTGCTAATTCTCATAATTTGATCAGTGTTAAAAAAAAAAAAGAGTTCACACCCCAATCTTTGTGTTTAGTTAATGTTTCAAACAAAATGGCTTTAGAAAAAACGCCATTACAAACCACTTTTCTGTACAAGGATTCATCATCAAACACAAAGTTCCTCCAAATCCTTGTGTTTGGGTTCTTTAAAGTTTAACACTTTGCAACACAAGAGCAGAAATTCTCTAGGAGAGATGATTTAATTTACAGCTACTTGTTCAAGCTTCCTAGACTTGTTGTCACCACAATACTGAATAATTATATGGCGATGGAATCGTTATCCAGTATGCGCATGACCGTCTTCTTCTGAAATGTTGAACAAGAACTTTGGTAGGGATGTGATCCGAGGAAGTTGTACTAACAAATCACTGAATGAGTCTTTCCTTGACATGCCTTGCGGCTTGCTGCTTGAAGCAGGATCAAGAACTCTATTGCCTTCGACTCCAGTCTCTTTCCCATCGTTGGTGTTTGCAGCCGATTGCAAGAGGTTGTAGAAAGAATTCACCTTTGACATGACAGACTTCTCATCCGATGTCTCGGGTTGGGTGTCACTTAACAGCAACTGTTTCATTTCTTCAAACTCCGGGTTGTTCCCACAATTAGCTTGATCTGACAGGAGTGCAAGGAAATCGTTCATCGACATAGATTGGTGTAGTCCAGGCACTTTTATCTGACTCCAATCTGCTGTATTTCTTGAATCAATGGAGGAAGCACCAACTCCTTTGATCGCACAAGCATCCATCACTAAAAGGAAGAAGAAAACGAAAATCCGCAATCTTAATTTGATTGTATGAGCACAAGAAAAGAGCAATGAATGTGAAAGATATTTATACAAAACACAATACCTGAGCTAGGCGACAATGCGTCATGAGACAGGGACATATGTTCTGATGATGACTGAGCCCCAACAGGGGATGCCATATTCTGAGATCCAGACACTGAGGGATCCTCAAATATAGATTGTCGTGAATCAAAGAAGGGTGACTCCGAATTTATCTCTAGCTGCCGGCTGAGACAGAACAGACGATGATCACATTGGACAAGCTTCTCGAAATGTTTGTTCAATATCCCTGGTGAACACTGCAGAAAATGTTGCCTACAATACCACAACAACAAAATAAAAGACCAGAAACCATTGTCAAGTCGTAAGTTATAAACAATCACGCTCCGTACATTTTCAATTACATTGCGTATCAAAGTCTATACTTGGGACTAGGAAACAAGAAATAGTTCTTACCTGTTCATGCTGGCTTGACCATCGGTAAAATCTGATGTTGCCTGCCACAGAGTATGCTTTCTAGGCTGCGGATTAGTTTCCCTGAAAAATAGCGGCCGCCTTGCCAGCTGAAACAAACAAGATATAATAAATCAAAACCTTGGTACATTAAGGTCTTTGAGCGAATGAAACGATCACGAGGATGCATTTTATACCACAAGAGTCAACGTTCCAGGTTCATCTTCCGGACAATTTCCCTTCAAAGCCATAATATCTGACCATTGAATCTCGATTTTGCTCTTAAGACCTTGGTCTAACACTTCCCATACAAGTTTGTGTTTCGCAAAGTAACATTTCGCCACCAAATCACCTTCATACCTCGATTTATACTAACAAACAAAAACAGAAGCAAGTCAAACTCTGATTCCAAACACACCAAAAAACATAAAAACTCGAAGAACTCACCTCCCATTGCCCAATCCTGAGGAAGGAAGCAGGAAAATTGGAAGCTTTCAGCTTCTCAACGGTTCCTAAAATAGAAGAAGCATCACATATACTTTCTTTCTTAACAACAGAGCCCACTGCAACACTTTGTGAAAGTCTCGTCTGAATCAGATCTTGCAAAGATGGGCTCTTCCTTAGGCTCAGTCCCAGAGGACTTGGCTCATCAAGTAGGTTAAATTTGCTTGTTCCATTGCTCCATAGCTGTGATTCGTTTCAAATCGAAAAAAAAACAAAAACCACCAATTTAGCAAACCCAAACGTAAATTGGGTTAATACTTGCTGCTTAGAGACTACGCGACAACGTTTTAAGAAGCTTTCGAAACCAGAATCAGCTTATTTGTTTAAGATGAGGAACAAACCCTAGATCGCTTGTTGAGAGGACCGTGTTCTTCGTCCAGAAAATCCTCGACGATCTCTAACTTCACCGGAAACTTCGACGCCGGTCTGAGATTACTCGATTTCATCATTTCCACCATCCAAAAAACGAACACCCAATCACAAAACCGAAACTGAAGAAGATCACAACAACAACAACAAAAAAAAACCAATAATTATCTAGGAATCAATAAACCCTGGTTTAGTAACGAAATTGATTTTGAAGATCTAAAAAACGCGAAAAGGACACGATGATTCTCGTTTTTTTGTTTGTCTGAGAGACTTAAAAAAGAAAGTTGAGTTTCTAGAAAATACCCAAATTGGCCCATCTTATTTGTCTTTACTTAGGAGGCTATTTTTGTCATTTCCTTTACATGATTTGAATACTTGGATGATTCGTTGGCGAGGTGGGTCCCGCGTTTTGCTTTTAAAATGACGGCTATAGATAGAGATATTGCCACGTGTCAGAAGATTCGGAGATAGCTTAGCTTCTTATCTAATTGTCTTCTTTCTCTTTATTTGGCTTTGGTCTGTTTTTGTCGTCACGTGGTTGATTTTCCAACAATTGTTTTTTCTTAACATTAGGAATCATTAAGAGATAATTGGAAATATAGGATTCGGTTGGACATTTCGAAATCTAAGCAACATTTCAAACCACTCCTCTGCTCTTTCCTTTGTGGATTCGGCGTTAATGGCTGAAGCTCTAGCTATTAGAGCAGCCTTTCTTAGTGCAAAATCTATGGGATACAAATCTCTGATTCTTCAATCCGATTCACAACAGCTAATCGGAGCAATTAATTCACAATCGAAGGTGTTGGAGATTCATGGGATCCTAATCGACATCGTTATCCTTGTTTTAGCCTTTAATTTTATCAAGTTTAAGTTTATCCCTAAAACAGCTAATGGAATAGTTGATTCTATTGCCAAACAGATCCTTAGAGATATGGCTTGTAACTTGATCCCTTAAGTTTAATCGAACAAGTTTGCACACAAAAAAATAGGACATTTTTACCTAAAAATTGTCCCTTAAAATTTATTGAACTAAGAATTGTCCCATTAAAATTTAAATTAATAGTTTTCCCACATTACCCTTAAATTATTAATTATAATTAGTTTAAAAAATAAAAAAAAATTAGAAGAGAGGTCCACATAACAAGGAAAACTTTTAATTTTTTTCTCAAAATAACATTTTATTTTCATCTCCCTACCTCTCGACATCTCCGTCGAGAAAAATCCAACATTTTTCGACATCTCTGTCACTCTTCGGCATCTCCGTCAGTCTCCGGCGAGTGAAATACGAAGGATTTCGTCCTCCATCGTCCTCCATGGTTCGTCCTCCGACCCCCGTCAAATCCGGAGGATTTCGTCCTCCATCGTCCTCCACGGTTCGTCCTCCGATTTCGTTCGATTTTGTCAGTCTCGGGCGAGTGAAATCCGTCCGATTTCACCATGTGTCTCCTATGCTGTCTTTACTCTTCATCATTCCGACCACCTCTCTCCGTCATCTCTCTCCTCTTTTCATCCTCATCGCTCATCGATTTCCATCGGGTAAGTGTTTCTTTAGTCTTCAATTTGATTAAATTATGTGTGTGTGGTTTGTGTTGCCGATCTACTTGCTCATCTTCTTTGCAATTACTTTTCCTCATAGGGTTTCTTCAGCCCTTGTCGATTCAAGTGATTGAGAGTTTTGCAAGTTACTCGTCGATTCTAATCTCGGTATTCACCCACTCTCCATTCTCAATTTACTTGCATTATTCATCAATTTTAGTTTTCTCAATTCCAGTAGGTTTTCTGAGAAACACCCGGAGATTTCCGAGATTGGTGATACAGATGAAGATGAAGTTGTTCGACCTGAGGGATTGAAGAGAGAGCCTAGTACTGTTGTTGTTCGTCCCGGTTTCGAAACCGTTCCAAAGGAGGAAGCAGAGGTTAAGCAAGTGGTTGCAGGATGGCCTGCTTGGCTAGTCTCAGTGGCTGGTGAAGCACTCGTGGGTTGGACTCCAATACGTGCTAGTACCTTTGAGAAATTGGAGAAAGTAAGTAAAGATGTGTGTGTGTGTGTTTTTCGCCGTCTTTCGATTTCGATTACGAGCTCGTTTTAATGTATATTTTCTTCCTTGTGTGGGATGGATGCAGATTGGACAAGGTACGTATAGCAGTGTATACAAGGCTCGTGATCTTCTTAATAACAAGATTGTTGCGCTTAAAAGAGTCAGGTTTGATCTTAGCGATTTAGAAAGTGTTAAGTTTATGGCTAGAGAGATCATAGTAATGAGGAGGCTTGATCATCCTAATGTGCTTAAGTTAAAAGGCTTGATCACCGCCTATGTTTCGTCTTTCTTTACTTGGTTTTCGAGTACATAGATCATGATCTCGTCGGGCTTGCTTCAATACCCGGTATCAAGTTCTCTGAGCCTCATGTACCACTTACTACTCTTTTTTACGTGCCGCTCGCTACCCGTTTTTTCTCAGTGTATCAAATTCAACTTGTTCTTCTGCTGCTTTAGGTTAAATGTTACATGAAACAGCTTCTAAGCGGGCTTCATCATTGTCACAGTCGCGGTATTCTGCATCGTGATATAAAGCGCTCAAATCTACTGATTGACAGTAATGGAATCTTGAAGATAGCATATTTCGGGTTAGCTACATTTTTCGACCCACAGAACTGCGTCCCTTTGACTAGCCGTGTTGTGAATCTTCTCTACCAAAATATCCTCCCAGAAAAGAGATTGATGCTAAAATCTGAGATGATGCGAAAAGGCAACAACCCATCGAGGAGAAGCATGAAAGACAAGACTCTCAGACAAGACGATCGCACGAAATAAAACTTATCCCGCCGGTAAAAGCTAATTCATCACTCACAACAGCTATGGAGGTAACATAAAGGCTCCATCTGCTATGGTTCGGTGTTGCCTCTGATCCATCAGAATCTTAACTAAATTAAAAAAACAAAAACTTGTTGCCCAATACAGAATCCTTATCTAAGAACCTGCGTGGCGGGTAATTCGACAAGATTACAAAGGACATGACCAGCAACAATCCGACGAGTGGAAGAGTCTCTCAGTCGGGTCCGATGATGAACAACCGGAATCACAGTCGGTTAACATACGTGAAGGAAAATGTAGTCCCTAGAAGACCTTCATACAGAGCTAACTCAGCAGGACAAAGTGGTTATGCTACAAATTCAGGCACAACTGGCTCAGATAAACCAATCATGAGTCAGCAAAGTAAGGATTTGAGAGCATTCAACAGAGCTGACACTATGGATCACAGTAAGAGGCAAATCAAAATCTCAAATGACCAATCCTAGGTAAGTGTTCTTAGAAGATTCATGTTTCCTTCTTTTTGCAGACAAGAAACTGTCTTGTACTTACATTGTTGTTCTTTCTCTCTGTGTTTTACATACAGTATGACTCTGGGGATAACAAAATGTACATGTCGGGTCCATTGCTGGCTCAGCCAAGTAAAGTGGATCAGATGCTGGAAGAACACGACAGGCAACTTCAGGAATTCACCAGATAGAAAGCAAAACAATCCAGAAACTGAACTGAGTCCTCCTTTGCTTATTTATTTTGCTGGGATAGATAAAAAAACAGAGAACCAGTTTTGAGTATTGTTGTATCAAAGAAGAGTCTAATGAGAGCTTATACTGGTTCATAGATTTTGAACAAATATTGTAATAGGGATTAAAGGATTGGTTGGCTTATAAAAAGCTCAGCTCTGTGATTACATATAGATGTGTATAACATTATTTATACAGGCTCGTCATCATCATTGGTGTTTGATCTTGTGTACATACATGTATGTACATTTCTTCATATATTATAGAGATGTGTATATATACATACATATATGCCATTATCCCCTATTTTTTTATATAACGTTCTTCTTTTGAACAATTTCTGATTATAGTCTTTCAAAGTTACAAACTTGCTTAGCTTGTTAAAAATTTGAAAAGAAGAAAAAAATATCATTTGGAGAATCAGAATAAGAAGTCATTCTCATACGCAGAAACTGCGTCAGAAGGTGTCCTAAGATATTTTTTTCTAATTATCAACAACGTTAAGAGAAGATTAAAAAAAAAAATCGTGAAACCTGTCGTCGATGAAGAGAAGAAAAGAGAACAAAAAGAAATCGATGAAGAGAAGAAATAGAAGGAAAAAAGGAAAAAAAGCGTAGAGAAAAAATGGAAAAATAATATTTTCCATAAATATTTTCAGTTTTTTGGATATACTAAGATCACCCATAATCCTAGATTTACTCAGATTTTGTTAACTACTTCCTAGAATAGGAAATCTACATTCCATAGAACAAATACATAGTTACATAACTTATATTCTTTAAAAAGTAGAATATATTGTTAAATGTAGAATACGTAATCCAAAATCTATATAATACATAACAAGTTGTAGAAACCGTATTCTAGAGGGCACGTAGAAGGAAAAACAAGTAATAGAATGCCGAATCTACCTTTCGTAGATTAGAGAGGAAACAATAGAAAACAAATTCTACGTTTGTAGAATAAATATTATACGTTTCGTAGACAAGGTAAAAAAATATTTTTTAAATCACAATCTTTCCTAAAATGATTATCGAATATATTTTTATTTCCATTTTTGATATTTTCAAATTTTTTAGAAATTTAAAAATATTTATTTTCAATTATAAAACAATAATAAAAAGGTATTTTTGTCAAAAAGTGGCAAAAGTCTAATAAATCTTATAGGGACAATAGTTTGTTCAATGTGTCATATATTTACAATTCTCTCAATCATTAACTATCTTATGAATTTAGAATTTACAATATTATAATTTTAAAATTTAGTTTAATAATTTGTTTGCACATCAAATTGAGTTTTAGTTTTTTTTTTGTTAAAAGATTTTTACTAAATAAAAACAAAATATTACATTTTTTTAAAAAAACTTTAATGGTGAAACTAAAATGGTATATTAGGAGCAAATAACCAATACAAATGTGTAACAAAAATTAGACTAAACCAGAGCCAAATACCCACGGCGGAGCTGGAGCGTTTCGGAGCCCCTGCCACATCTCCGTGTCTTTTGAGCGCATTGGAAAGTTCAATGAATTCAATGAAGTGATAACTCTGAATATATCAATGCACGTGCAAACTAATTAGAAAGTAAAGAACTGTTCAAAACCCTAGAGATGAAAGAAACTTCTCCAAGTACATGTCTAAAAATTATAAGACAACAAAAGTGATATTTTCTCTCTCTTTCTACAAAACTAAACAATGTCGCTATTTAATGTTTTTGTGCATTTTTAGTGCTTAATGAAATCAACTCCATTTCACTTTAAGTGATATTTTAGTAGAAAAATATTGTTTAAATTAATTGATGTTTTCAATATTCAGTCAAATAAATTGATAGTTCGGTTATATCTAGGAATTTGGTTAACCCAAGACCTTAATAGAACATGTTTATGGGTCGCCAACAGAGATACCACTCTCACTACACCCATCAGAATCCTCACATTCTCCAACAACGACCTCGTCTTGATCGGTCAAGGTAATAAAATTTTATGGTCGCGAATCTGACGTGATAAGATGTGAACTCACAGGTGGTAGTACAACTCCAAGATACCGGCAACCTCGTCGTGATTGACTCAATCGACGCAAAAGAAAGATACTTGTGGCATAACTTCGACTATCTAATGGATACGTTACTATCGAATATGAGATTGGACATTGATCCCAAAACAAGAATCGAAAAAGTTCTTAAACCCTGGACAAATCAAACTATCCGTCAAGTGGGTACTTGTCGTTGAAATTCATAGGTGATTATGACGATACAAACATTGCAATTTCTGTAGGGTATCCAAATTTAGAGAGGCACTGAAGCATTGTGTGGAATGAATATCGGTTTGGTGATATGTCACCAATACTGAAACCATGTAACACAATTTTGCTGGTAATGACGAACTACTTAAGCAATCACTCGAGGCTGACGGTGGAAGCACAAATGGACAACTATAACATTTGTGCATATACATGGAACCCGAGAGCCCGTGTATGGGAAACGTCTTAGTCGCTTTCTGAAGATGCTTGCTATGACTATTTAAGTGATAATAATAATAATGGGTATAAGAAACTTCTCCAAGTACCTGTCTAAAAATTATAAAACAACAAAAGTGATATTTTCTCTCTCTTCCTACAAGACTAAACAATGTCGCTATTTAATGTTTTTGTGCATTTTTAGTGCATAATGAGATGAGAATTGAAATAATGGGAATTGGCCAAGGTGAAAAATGGGAATAAGTTTAAAAAATCATGGGGTCAATAAACATATCAAACAAATATTACGGGGGTCAATAAACTGATTTTACAACATTTCACCAATTTTTCTTTTTAAATTACAAATAAATATTTTTGTAACATAAATCCATAGGGGTCATTTGACCCCCTCCCTAAGAGCTACCTCCGCCATTGATTTTGAGACACTAACTATTTTAAGTTGAAAATACTGCATAAACAAAGCATCGAACGATTAAACCAAAGCAAAACCAAACCAACCAACGATTTATATCAAATTCTAATTAACGAAAATGCTGCAAATTGGAAAATATTAAGAAATAACTCGTTTTGAAAAAGATAATGAGAAACTTTCACTCAACTTTTCAATCACATTCTCTAATGGTATTGGAGTGTCCATTGGTCAGGAGATTCAAGAGACTCGTTTTGAAAAAGATCTTAATGAGCTAAATGAGAAAATTCCACTCAACTTTTCAATCGTATTCCCCAAAAGTAGTGGAGTATCCATTGTTCATGAGATTCAGGAGACTCATTTTGAAAAAGATCTTAGGGAGCTAAAAGAAAAACTTCCACTCTCCTCTTCAATCGCATATGGTAGTGAAGACTTGAGGCACATATTTGTGTCCTTCGGTCACAAATATGTTGTCTCAATTGAAGTCTCTCTCATGTATTCTTCTCATGCTCCATACGTGAATTGCATTACCTCTCTTGTGGATTTTCACTCAGCGATTTTCATCCTTCGATCACAAATATATCTTTATACTTGCAAGAGTCATTAACGCAGAGCAAGAGACGCTCCTCCAAAAGAGATTCAATTTGTTCTCATCCTCAAGCGATGACTAGTCAATCTAGCTGTCTCTTCGCTAAAGATTCCAGATTGTTCCAATTGTAGATTGTTCCATAGACTCTATAAGAGTCGCTTGTAAACAGAGGATTTGTAATTAAGCAAAAATAATAATGCATTTATCTTCCCCATGGACGGGGATTGGTCACTTTCACCTGTGATATAGGCCAAAATTGGCCAGTTGTGGGATTAGTACAAGAGTCAAAGTAATATTGGAGGGAAAAATCGAGGTGTTCCCGCGTAAAGGGAGTTTAGACTTATCCCTCTTGTTAACCTTTTGGGTGATACCGAGTTACCCTTACCTTCCTGGGTATTGCTATCCGGTTACTTGAAAGTCATACCTTCCCGGATATTACTATCCGGTTTGTGTTGACGTGATCGGGGAGCTAGCATGTGCATGTCCATGTCACTTATATATCTCCCTAATACCGTTCTCTCCGGGCAACCTGGCACGAGTTGGCGTATCCAGGAAGAGGTGACTCCTTACTGTTTAAGGACCACTCATATCTTAACTTCCCACTCCTGGTATTCGAGAACGGTTGTGGCGGTTAATAACATGTCCTAGGGTTCGACCACCTAGCCTCGTAAGCGCACCCGTTCAAACTGGCAAGCTTTTAGGTCAAGTGATCGTCTAATCTATGGTGACACGTCATACAATATGTCCTAACATGTCCTAAGGTTCGATTATCTAGCCTCGTAACTGCACCCCCTCAAAGTGGTGCACTTTTATGATAAGTGACCATTTAGTCTAATATGACGTGTGTCACCCTCTGATTCGCCGATCTCAAGATGAATTATTTATCCCCAACATTTTTCATTTTCTTTTGAACACAATTTGATTTTCCTTTTTTTATTTTATTATTTTGTCTATTAAAAAATAACTAAAAATTAAAAAGTTTATATTATTACATTGACACATGCCATAATCATAATTAACAATTATACATGTTACGATCTTATGAATGAGAATTACCATATGTTGGGATATCAATCCAAGTCTCACATCGGAAGTTTAGACAAATGTGGTCTAATATATAAGTGATGTCCAACTCTGATTAGTATGAGGCCTTTTGGGAAGGAGCCCAAAACCAAATTCGTGCGGGCTTTGCCACTTGGGCCCAAAGCGGACAATATCATACTAATGGGGGAGTTGGACATGGGCTTGAAAATCCCAATAGTGGTATCAGAGCCCGGGTTCAGAAAATGTGGACCTGGAGAAATGGGTGTGGGTTGCATGTTCGTTGTGGGAGGGAGAGCCCTCAAGGCGACCTCGCGATTAGGGGTGTCGGTGCCTTGTGTCGAAAGTCTTCCTAACAAAGCAGAAGGCCAGACGGCGGGTTCCGTTGATGATTACGGCGGTACAAGATGGATGCCAAGTTTCGCTGGAGGAGAGGCCAATGGCTTGTGTGGTCCTTGGTTTGAGGGGATGATTGTTGGGATATCAATCCAAGTCCCACATCGGAAGTTTAGACAAATGTGGTCTAATATATAAGTTATGTCCAACTCTGATTAGTATGAGGCTTTTTGGGAAGAAGCCCAAAAACAAATCTGTGCGGGCTTTGCCACTTAGACTCAAAGCGGATAATATCATAGTAATGGAGGAATTGGACATAGGCTTGAAAAGCCCAACACTATATGTGTCATGTTTACGTTGACGCGTTTAATTTTATATAATAAGAAAATAGCTTAGTCGATAGTAGTTTATAATAGTACGGCCGCGGAATCAAAATTTAGGTTCAAATCTGCAAATATGAGTGTGTGAGTGAGTTGTGTATAAAACAAAAAAAGGCGATTAAAACCAGGTCCGGCCCAACAAAAATGGTGGTCCTAGACCAAAAAAAAAAATATAACCCTTTGTAAAATGTATAAAATAAAAGTTTTAAGGCATAATTCCAATTTAATTTGAAAACCATTAAAAATAAATAATATAATTTGATATAAAAAAAGATAAGTATAAAAAAAAATTTGGTGGTCTTATAAAAAATGGAAACATCAATTTTGTGGCCCATCAAAAACTAATAAAGAGGGTGGTTCAAGGCCATGGCCTAGCCTGCCTAGCCTCTGGGCCGGGCCTGATTAAAACATTACACTATTTTTTTCTTATCTTAATGAACTCTCATTGTCAAAGCATTAGCTAGCCAGTCATTATATCAGCCGCAGTTATCTCTTACTGTTTGACAAATTATGGATAGGTTGAAAATAGGAAGTTAAAAGACTTATAAGTGAGATTGGTCTGATTATAAAACTCTGAAGTCTCCTAAGATATTTGTCTCTGATTTTCAACTCAATCATTGATCCATGACCAAACTCCTTGTTGAGCTATCATCTGTACTTACACCTATAATAATTTGTCATGCGAGACAAGAAAATGAGGAAGAAAAAGAAGACACAAAAGCGAAACAAAATCAACTCATAGACCAAATTATCACAACAAAAGGATATTATTACAACTTAGATTACAAAATGAGAAATGCAGGTAAGAAAAGGATCAAGCGAGCTCTGTTTAAGTCGCCTTTCGATTGACTTTCAGGTAGGGCAGAGCGCCGATCACGTTGTCATAGTCGCTCCGGCTCACTTCGTGCTGCATTACAGAAGACATAAAAGTTAGAGATTTAAGAGAGAAGAGGGAAAAGAACAACAGAGCAATAAAGTTGCTAATGAACAAAGAACAACAAGCAAATAACTTGAACTTGTGATCATGAGATTGATGCCATACGTTTTTGTCTTTTCGTTTTTACTGGTTGAAGATAATAAATTTCTCCCTAAATCACATTTCTGATGGAGCCAGTACAGTGAATCTCAATGTCATGGTTTCCATATCGCACTATTAATCTGCTAGTAGCTTTAATCCCCATTATAAGAGATTCAGCAAGAGATGCAAGGAATCGAATGCACAAGGAAAGACACGGTTTGTTTGAAATTCTATGCTAAGAGCTCGCTCTTTTCCCTACCGAGACACACCTCATGTTGAAACATTCAACGAAAGCCACTCACAGCTAATTGTTGAAAGAGATGAGCGCATTTTACACATACGAAATTACACCCTTCAAGTCATGCAGCATCAAAAAGATTGTGGTTCGCAAACAGAAACAGAAAAGAAGAAGCCATAAATCCTTGTTTAGAAGTTGAAAGAAAACAAACCATTTTCGATAGACGCAATTTCCTCTTGTTGTTCTTCTTAGCTAACAAGTGCTGTTTTCCGGATCGTCTCCTCACTATCTTCCCCCTACCAGTCACCCTGAACCGCTTCGCTGAGGCCTGTCAACAAATACATTACGCCTTTTCATTCAACAAATACTAACAGCAATCAACAAAAGCGAACTGCTTTACTAAAACAATTGGAGTAAAACGAAGTTCACAGTTTCAGAATTTCAAGTACATCACTATATGACGCCGATAGGTTACAATCACAGTCTCTGATGGTTACATGAAGGCTATAAGCATTAAACTAATTGCATAGCAAAATTCAGAAAAAAGTCAAATGCTATTTCACCCAAGAAAGACACAACAACAAGTAAAGTCTAAACTTTCGAAGCTATTAAAACAATCAATGATTCCAATTCCCGACATTAAAGTCCTCCACTTCAATTTCAGGTCAACCAAATTAAGGCCAGACAAGGAAACAACAGACAAGAAAAGACCTTGTGGGTTTTCATCTTGTAGCCTTTATGAGCGAAAACGGTAAGAGACTGAAGCCTCTGAGAATTCGTGGAAACAACTGAGGAAATCTTCTGAGGAAAAACCGCGCGAAGCCCAGAAATGCAGTGAGTTGAGCCAAGAATCGACGAGTTGAATCGAGCGAATTGAACGGGAACGCGAAGGGAAACACTAGGAGAAGAGCGTAAAGGAGAGAAACTAAGGTTAACGGAAGCCATGGAGAGAGATGCCATTATGGGTTTGTGCTCTCGGCGTCTTTTGATCTTTTTTGCACTCACTGCAATTGCAAGCGGGGGGAAGAAGATAAGCTTTTTTGGGGGGGAATCGTCTGGAATCTACCTGATGCTAAAAAAAAGAGCTAAAATCTCCCCCATATATTGTGAATTTAGTTTTGATTTTTTTTTAATTAGAAAACAAAGGAATTTACGGAAAAATCAGGGTAGAATCCTCTAATTTACAGTTTGTACCTGGGCAAACCCGAAATAATGGATCCTGGGTCGGGTTGACCCGAGATAATAGAGAAAAAAAAAAAAACTTACCTAAATCCTAATTTGTCGATTTACTTTACTTACCCGTAACCCACGATTTACTTCGTCTTCTTCTCCGATTTACTTCGTCCCCTTCTTCTTACTCTCTTCAGTGAGTGAAACGGCGGGTTGATCGATTTCCCTTCTCAATCGGACCATTCTCAATCGATTCGAGTTCAATGGTGGAAACGAGGCAAACCCGGAAGACGAGACCGACGACTTCTGCGTCGGAGAAGTCGGAGAAGAGGGAGGCGAAGAAGAAGAAGACGGCGCCGGCGGAGAGTGGGCCAGAAGAATCGTCGGCGGGAGAAGCGGGTGTTGATCCGACAGCTGAGAAGAGAGACTCGGAGGAGGAGACGATTTCGGATAGTGCGGCGGATACGGAGTCGGATACGGCGGCGGATACGGCGGCGGATACGGCGGCGGATACTGAGGCGGATAGTGCGGCGGAGGTAAGACCGTAGAGTTCTGGCAAAGTAGAAATGAGAGTTCATGGTAATTCTAGGATCACGGGTCACCATGAATTAAAATGGTAGAAATGTAATACTAGGAAAGCTTTCTTGCAGGATGCCCAGGCAGAGACGGAAGCCATGAAACCACTTGGAATGTACTTTCAGCCTGAGCAGTATGGCAAGAGCATAAAACTATCAACCCGGTGCTACGTCGAAGAAGTTTTGGAGACGTTTAAAGAAGTCGATCTCAGTGTGACGGAAAGAGATTGGTTTGAGAAGCATCCTCAGTTCTGCCACATTCTCCACATGCCGAAGAGCAATCATATGGTTCAACCCATGTGGATGTTGTTGTTGCGTACAGCTGCGATCCAAAGGAAAAAGGAGGCATGGTTTGTGGTCAATGGCATTCCCATCCGATATGGGTTACGAGAGCATGCTATGATCTCAGGACTCAACTGCCGCAACTATCCTCTCAACTGGCAGCGAAAAGGGTCCACCTCCTTCAAGAAAAAGTATTTTGATGATTCGAATAAAAAGAAGATTTTAAGGGAAGACGTGAGGGATCGACTCAAGGAAATGGGACCGGATGATAGTGGAGATAGGCTAAAGATGGCGGTGCTGTATTTCTTGAGCAGCATCGTCTACTGTCCCACCAAAACCGGAGCAAAAGGGAAATCCGTGCTCGACATATTTGTAAGATATGTCGCTGATCTAGATTTGTGTAAGACATTTCCTTGGGGCAGATTCTCTTTTGATCACATGTTAGAGTCCATAGAGAGTACGTTGAGCCACTATAACGGTGAGGTGCGAGGCGGCTGGGCGATTCCTGGTTTTTGTCTTCCTTTGGAGGTAAATTGTAGAACTTGACTAGGTTGGTCCTTTTTTGCAAAGTATAATTATATGCGTTTGTTTGTAGCTTTTGGCGTTGGAGGCCATTCCGGCACTAAGAAGTAGCATCCGAGAACCTGTTCAAGCTCCTAATGAGGATTGTCCTAGGATGTGCAAGTATAAGTGGAAGAAATGCGAGCTGAGAGGCTGGCCTCTTGAGACTGTGTATGAAATACTCGGAAGTACTACGGTTAGTAGTATTTGCAGATTTTAGTAAAACTAGAAAAACTTGGTAATACAAGTAGATTTGGTAAAACTAGGCAAACTTGGTAATACTGATAGATTTGGTAAAACTAGGAACACTTGGTAATACTGGTTGTTTAAATGTGTTTAACTTGACAGGACATTGACAATGTGTTGATAACTACGGCTGAGGAGAAAGAGTTCTTGGATTCAATCATGGAAATGGAGGACGATGTTGACGAGCACGATCCTGTTGTGGAGAGTTGGGAGGCGCTGCTTCACAACGGAATAACCGTTGAGTTTGAGGATATGAAGGATGAAGATGTGAAAGGGCGAGAAATAAAGGAGGAAAGAGTAGCGACTGGAGGCCGAGCTAAGAATACGTCTCTCGGGGAGGTGGTGGCCGCGATGCATACCTTGACAGATCAGCTGGGTATGATATTAGAGAAGGTTGGAGATCTTGAGGATAGGATGAAGACAGTTGAAGAGTATGTGAAGGCTCGGAAGGGTAATGTGTTTGTGCGGAAGGAGAAGAATGTTTCTTAAACATTGAAGTAGGCTCTTGAACAATGTTTTGTATGAATTGTAATTCTATGTAATGTAATGTGATGTTTGCTTAAATTTCGATGATATGTAATGTGATGTTTGCTTAATTTTCGTTCGAAAAGAAAGAATTTCAAAAGTCAACTAATACCAATAATGCAAAGTTATACAGTATTACACAGAAATTATAACATAATACAAATTATAACATAGTACAAATTATTACACAGAAATTATAACATAGCATAAAACAACAATCTAACAACCTTCCCCACTTATACCTGCACATTCTCAGTGCCGGAATCCAACGCCAAAATCTACTTGAGCTTGGCTATCTCTTCGGCATGGGTTTGAATCTCTTTTCGCATTTCTTCAATCGTCTTGCTCTGCTCTTCAACCTTCCGAAGTAGCTTCGAGATCTCTTCTTCGACACCGACAACCCATGGCTGACGAAAGTGGAGTCCATCATCCTAGAAAAAAAACATACAAGTAGTTTTACCTAGTATTACCAGTTATACATCCGAAGAACATCCAAGTAGTTTTACCTAGTATTACCAGTTATATATCCGAAGAACATCCAAGTAGTTTTACCTAGTATTACCAGTTATATATCCGAAGAACATCCAAGTAGTTTTACCTAGTATTACCAGTTATACATCCGAAGAAAATCTAAGTAGTTTTACCTAATATTACCAGTTATACATCCGAAGAACATCCAAGTAGTTTTACCTAGTATTACCAGTTATATATCCGAAGAACATCCAAGTAGTTTTACCTAGTATTACCAGTTATACATCCGAAGAAAATCTAAGTAGTTTTACATAATATTACCAGTTATACATCCGAAGAACATCCAAGTAGTTTTACCTAGTATTACCAGTTATATATCCGAAGAACATCCAAGTAGTTTTACCTAGTATTACCAGTTATACATCCGAAGAAAATCTAAGTAGTTTTACCTAATATTACCAGTTATACATCCGAAGAACATCCAAGTAGTTTTACCTAGTATTACCAGTTATACATCCGAAGAAAATCTAAGTAGTTTTACCTAATATTACCAGTTATACATCCGAAGAACATCCAATTAGTTTTACCTAGTATTACCAGTTATACATCCGAAGAAAATCTAAGTAGTTTTACCTAATATTACCAGTTATACATCCGAAGAACATCCAAGTAGTTTTACCTAGTATTACCAGTTATATATCCGAAGAACATCCAAGTAGTTTTACATAGTATTACCAGTTATATATCCGAAGAACATCAAAGTAGTTTTACCTAGTATTACCAATTATACATCCGAAGAACATCCAAGTAGTTTTACCTAGTATTACCAGTTATACTTCCGAAGAAAATCTAAGTAGTTTTACCTAGTATTACCAGTTATACATCCGAGAAACTCAATTAAATTTTACCTTAAAATTGGTGCAGGTGAAGTACCTACTTCCTGGTAAAGTATCTCGATCACGTTTAAACTTTGGAGTTGGAGAGACATCGGATTTGATGTATCCACCACATGGGCATTTTGTGGGAATCCCGTACTCGGCGTCGGCGACGAATTGGAGCATGTCGTGATGCTCCTTCAGCTTCTTCATTTCCTTGCCGCGCCTCTTCTCCTCCTCGTAAAGTTCAACATCGAAATTGTCAGTCCAGTGGTAGGTAGAATCCATGGATCTCGTGAAGAAATTGTGTCAAGGGCTAATATATCGTGAAGAAATCGGAAGAAATCGGAAGAAATCGGAAGAAATCGGAAGAAATCGGAAGAAATCGGAAGAAATCGGAAGAAATCGGATCGAAAGTGGTAGAGAGAGAGAGAGAGATCCGAAATGGATAGAGAGACCGAGAAAAGAAGAGAGAGAGAGAGAGAAATGTAGATCTAAGAATTTAAAATTAAAATTTCAAATTTGGAATTTTCGGAAATTTTGAATTCCCGCCGATTTTTTGGATTCCCGCCGAGACTTTGGGCCTGTTTTAACTCTGGGCCTGATTTAAAAAAATGCACATAGTTATACCAGGTTGTTAGTTTTACAAAATATTGAAAATTTTGATTTCCAATTAAATTAGTATTACACCAACAAAAACGTATATTTTCTAGTATTACAGTAGATTTTATTGGTTTTCCATATGACTATCAGTGTTCTATGCAATAATAACTTTGAATATGGTATTTTTATACATTTCACTTAACAACTTTAAAATACATTATAATGTGTTTCTTTAAGTATAAGAGAATGTTGGTCATTTTATTGGTTTTCCATATGAATATATTTCTACTTTGTATTGTTTGTTCATTCTAACGTTTGTATAACATAGAAGATGTATTTCTAACAAAATTAGTTGATTTAATCTGGGGATAAGGTTTTCAAATAACAAAACATAATTAATTTCAAAAATCAACTAATACCAATAATGCATAGTTATACCAGTATTACCCAGAAATCATAACATATTACAAATTAAGCGAAAACAAGTTTTACATAACAAAAGCATAAAAGTTCTACATGGGGGCATAGTCTTCTCGATATAACAACCACGGTAGTGTCCTTCCCCGCTTGATTTGGTTCTGCGTCCTTCCCTTTCGGCGCCTTTCTCCAGTTGATGGATATCTATTTTCTTTCCGCCGACCTTTCTTTTTGACGGGATCCGGAGGTATTATCTGCCTCTCCATGATGTAATCCGGGACAATCCACGCAGATATATCGGGCACTACATAGATCGACCTGGTATAAGCCAATGTCCACATCTCCGTCAAATAGTATTTCGAACACAACTCATGAAGTACTATTCGGATATCACGCCTTCCAATTTTCTTGAAGGAGATGAAAGCGGATAGTGCGTGGAGGCAAGGATACATATGAATATCATAGAACCTGCAAGTGCAAGTTTTTTTTGCCAAGCTCACCAAATATAGTTTTCCGTCTTTTGAAATTACCTCGTATTCAAGCTCATAACCGTTTACCTCCCTCACAGATAATTTCTCAGCATCAGGCCAAATGTTGTGCAAGAAGTTCTCAACCAAAGGAACCAGTATGTTCGCACTCGTTCCTGACACAGACTCGTTCCTATGCTCGTTAAACCAATCAGAAAACTTTCGAACTATCGTATCAAGCATGGGTATTAAGGAGAACTTCCTGGCATCCTTAAAAGTTTTGTTTAGAGATTCCACGGAGTTGCTAGTGTCGAGGTTGTATCTAGCGACCGGAGATACACATCTAGCCCATTTTTCTGGCACGGTGGTTTCCTCCACATACTTCGCCGCTGAAGGAAATCTCTGCTTAAACGCCTCGTAAAGCATATTGAACTCAGCCACCGTGTGAGCCTTACCGCACTCTTGGAATTTTTCGGCGACAACGGCTCTGCTTGCGCTTGGAGCATTACCTTTAACGTTTTGAGACAAATGCCATAAGCAAAACCCATGATGAGCTTGTGGATAGACGTTAGCTATGGCGTTGATGAGGCTTACATTTCTGTCACTCACAAATACCAACTCCGAAGAGTCGTCTACCACGGTTTGCAGCTTCTCGAAAAACCAGGCCCAACTAGCATTATTCTCGCCGTCAAGTACACCGAATGCTATGGGATAAATGTGACGATTGGGATCCTGAGCTGCGGCGAAAACTAGTACACCACCAAATCCGGCTTTCAGAAAAGTTGCATCCACAATAATCACTTTCCTCATGAACTGAAACCCATCAATGCAAGCTCCCAAAGTTATGAATAGGTACTTGAATTTTCCCACCTCATCCAGTTCCACAGCCGTTTTCGTACCCTGATTCAGCTCCTCTAACAAGTACAAATAACTATACAACATCCTGTAGTTCTCTTCCGGGCTTCCACGCAAATCGCAAATTGCTTGATTTTTCCCTCTCAAAGCCGTGGAGTACGATACCTCTACACCAACTTTGTCCTTCACAAGTTCCATGATGACTCTAGGAGTTGGAGTCTCTAGTTTCCCGGGATATGCCTCACTCACAATAGATGCGACTAGATGTACTGTTCCTTTCCTCTTAACGCTGCCTTCTTCACTCTGACTAGCGCGGTTGCATGTGTGCATCTTCGTGTACGTTCTAATTGAGAAACCGTCCGAGTTTGGGATCTTCGCTGCTCGTACACTCCATTTACAAATTCGCTGAGCACATTTGGCCACCCATCGCACGGTATCCGATTTCTTTATAACATACCCGAAAGAGTTAACAAAAGCGCCTCTATGAACCAACTCTACAACGGCTTTCTTACTAGGAAATTCTTGACGAATACTCAAATCCAAACCGTCATCCCATGCCTCTAAACTCTGAATACATTCAAGAACAGGTGGTTCCTCAACATAATAATCACGCATATACGATGAATCCCCACCGTTACCCTCACATTCATCATCTTCATCATCATCATGGTCATCCTCTTCTTCTTGATTTCCTTCTCCGTTGTCAACATACAACGTAATGGCATTGAGTCCTATTTCTCTGCTTCCATCATCATTGCGCTGCGAATCTATATAGTTCGTACCATAAGAGCTTTTCCCCGAGCTTTTCCCCGCTCTCGACTGTTGCTCGGGCAGTTCCGCTGTACTCAACAACTCCACATTCAAAACACTTCTACGATTCTCATTATCTAAATGCGTTAGAAACACCAACAGATCCTCATCATCACAAATAAACGACTTTTCCTCACATCCAGCCAACCTAGCAATGTAACTCAATTGCAATTTAACCTTACTTTCGTCTAACCCAAGCTTCTTGTATAACCTAGCTTCTACCATGGACATTGTTATCTCCTCAACTGATGTCTTGAACACTAGACCATTAATGCGACCTTCGCATTTATAATGTATGTTGACGTTGCTGCTCATTTTATCCTGCCCAAACAATACCAAAAAACTCAGTCAATACTGTTTTTTGTTCACAGTTATACCCTAGTTTTTCCCAGTTTTACACTATTACTAGTTTTACTAGTTATACATCATCTCACAGTATTACTAGTTTTACTAGTTGTACTATCATCCCCTATACACTATTTATTCCCAGTTATTTACTAGTTTTACTAGTTGTACTATCATCCCATATACACTATTTATTCCCAGTTATTTACTAGTTTTACTAGTTATACATCATCTCACAGTATTACTAGTTTTACTAGTTGTAATACCATCCCCAACCCAGATCGAACCCAGATCGCAGTATTACTAGTTGTACTATCATCCCCAACTCATCAGAACGAACTCGAACTCGAACCCAGAAAATGCATTTCAGATTTCAAAAATTTACAATTCACTACGATTCAACAACTGTAATGCATTTGTTAGCAAATATAGTCATATTCAACCCAGAAACTACTCATTAAACACCCAAATTTCCCCAAAATCTCCAAATTTCCCTAAATCCCTAAATTCCCCAAAATCCCCAAACCTCGATTCTACATATGCAGCCAAACCTCGATTTTAGAACACAATGCAGCTCCGGCGGTGCAACGGCGGCGAATGTGACGTCGCCGGAGGTGGTCGTGCAACGGCGGCGAATGTGACTGACGTTGCCGGAGGGTTCGTTCTTTCCCTTTCCGGTGTCGGGTCGTTTTTTTTTTTTTTTTTTTTATTATTTAAAAATAAAACAATTAGAAGAAACCGATGAGATGAGAAGAGGAAGAGATCTCTTCAATTTCTCTCCATTTTCTCTTCATTAAGGGCTATAGAGATTTAATGGGGAGTATGTTGATCAATTGTTTTTCAAGAAGGGCTTTGAAGACGTTGTCCCCTTTTTTTGCCTTCGCCCAGAGAGAGAGAGAGTGAACGGATGAGGAAATTAGGAAATGCGGATTATCGTCGACCGTAAGCTTGGTTTTTCCCGGTTTAATTGGTTCAGAGAATCCGATTGATGTGTAAACCGGGATATTCATATTATGTTGTTTTCCCCCTCAAAACGGCCCGGCCCATAGATAGCCCATTTACATTACAGGGGTGGGCGTTCGATCCTCGGATCGGGTTCGGGTCGATTATTTCGGGTTTAGGTACCGATCAAATATTTTAAAAATTTGAATCAGGTCCGGTTCGGATTCGGATCGGATCGGGTATTTTTAAAAAAATTTGAAAATTTTCGGATGTGTTCGGATCCGGATCCGAAAGTATCCACAATACCCGAAGAACCCGAAATCTGAAACAAAACACAAAAACATGAAAATTCATTTCAATAAAACCAATATACTTTCAAACCAAAAGTATCCAAAATACCCGAAAAATCCAAAAAAACAAAAACAAAATAGGTGTATTCGATATACCCATAATATCGAAAATATATCTAAAATACCCAAATTACCCAAAAAATAATTAATATATTCGGGTTTATAGTTGTAATTTTGGGTATTTGAGTTATATCAAATCTAAATATAGTTAATATATTTGGGTGTATAATTATATTTCGGGTACCCATTCGGTTATCGGTTTAGTACTGGTTCAGGTTCGGTTCTTCGGGTATAAGAATTTAGCATCTGATCGGGTATTTTAAAAATTCGGGTCGGATTCGGTTCGATACCGGTTCGAATTTTTGGATCCGGATTTTTTGTCCAGCCCTAGTTTAGGATGGTTTATTGGAAATGGCGAAAACATCAAGGTATGGTCAGATCCGTAGCTATCTTGGTTCCAATTGGCCCTCCACCTTTCACACACTTGGATCTTAAGGTTAGTGATCCATCCACAAATGAGTGGGATGTACCGGAAATCCTTTGGCTAAATCTGCTTTATATAACCTTGATTCGGGTTTGGACGAAACATTTTAAGTAATGAAAACCAAAAATTGACCCAAAACAAAATGTTGAATATAATGAGTTTTAAAATATTGTGTAAAGGTCTGCTTTATTTCATTGACAAAGTTATGTATTTATACATACAAGTATTTTCTATTCTGTTAAGATACGTATCGGATCTAGGATCCTCTATTACCCCCCCCCCCCCTCAAGTTGGTGGTGCGAAATTTCGGACACTAAACTTGGACAAAAGCTTATCAAACGCCGGTTTAGGCATTGCCTTAGTAAGAATGTCTGCGGGTTGCTCCTTTGTGTTGACATGTTCAGTTGTGATAAGACCATCTTGAACCGCATCCCTCACTTGATGACAATCGGATTCGATGTGTTTGGTACGTTCGTGAAAAACTGGGTTCGCCGCGATGTGAAGCGCAGCTTGACTGTCACAATAGAGCGTCATAGGCTTCGGATGCTCATAACCAAATGTAAGAAGGAGCTGTTTAAGCCATTTTAGTTCACGAAGAGTGAAAGCCATGCTCCTATATTCGGCTTCGGCGGATGAACTAGATACCGTATGTTGTTTCTTTGTTTTCCAAGCGATGGGAGATGAACCCAAGAAAACAACAAAGGCACTAAGGGAGCGACGTATAAGAGGGCATGAATTCCAGTCGGAGTCACAATATGCAGTCAAGGTAAGATCGTTGTCAGACCGCAGAAGTATACCCTGAGCCGGACATCCTTTCAAATACCTAACAACACGAAGAGCAGCTTCTCAATGATGAACCAAAGATGTCTGCATAAATTGAGAGAGGATGTGGACAATATAGCTCAGCTCCGGGAGTGTAATGGAGAGATAGACAAGGCGCCCAACGAGACGACGATATTGGTGCGGGTTCTTCAGTTAAGGACCAGATGTCGAAGCGAGCTTGTGATTCAGTTCAACCGGAACTCCAACAGGTTGCGCGGCCAGGAAACCCACTTCCGAAATAATTTCAAGCGCATATTTCTTTTGAGAAAGGCAAATACCATCCGCACTCCGAGAGACCTCGATTCCTAGAAAATATTTGAGTTTCCCTAAGTCTTTCATGTGAAAACACGTATGCATATATGACTTGAACCGTTGAATCTCAAAAATGTTGTTTCCAGCGATGATGAAATCGTCAACGTATACTAGGACATGAAGAATAACACCGTTGTTGACAAACAAGAACAAAGAATAGTCGGGGTAGCTTTGCTTGAAGCCAAATTGCTTTAGAGCGGTTGCAAGTTTGGCAAACCAACAACGGGGTGATTGACGCAACCCATATAACGACTTGCGGAGACGACACACTTGATTAGAATTAGACGATTGAAAACCCTGCGGTAGTTTCATGTATACTTCTTCTTCCAAATCACCATGGAGAAATGCATTGTGTACATCCATTTGATGGACCTCCCATTGTTTCGCAGCAGCAACGGCAAGAAGATATCGAACCGTAGTCATCTTGGCTACAGGGGCAAAGGTTGCCGTGAAATCAATACCTTCTTCCTGACGATTACCGAGAGCCACTAATCGAGCTTTGTGGCGCTCCAACGTGCCGTCAGAGTTATATTTGAGTTTAAAAACCCATTTGTTGCCGATAGCTCGTTTGCCATGAGGCAATGTAGTGATTTCCCAAGTGTTATTGTCCTCAAGCGCCTTTATTTCAAAACTCATGGCATCGCGCCATTCTTTAATAGGAGCTGCCTCTTGATAGCTATTCGGTTCAATCCCCTCAATGATTGCAGCCATAAAAACCTTATGCAGCTCTGTAAAACCAACGTCATACATGTATTTGAAGATGGGATAGCGTGGCTTACCAGGAACCGTAGGAGGAAGACTTTGAGTGGAGAGACCAGGAGAGGGCGTAGGGGGTGTAGATGTTGGAGCTTGCACATGCCCTGAAACGTAATCCTTAAGCAATACTGATGGTTTGTGCGGACGATGTCCTCGTCCAAGCAACACAGGTAAGCCCGGAGATGTGGGAGTATTGTTGATAGAGGGAATTGGCGCAGGAGAACTCAGAGTCGTCGATTCTGGTGCCGGTAACGGCTGTGCGTCAGGGGCAACATCAGTAGGAGAATTGGGTGAATTATCATCGGTAATAGTCGGAGCGGACAGCGAGGAAACACCCAATGATGATGACGAATCATTGATAACACCGGGTAAAATCCAATCGTCATCAAGCGACTCAAGTTGCGGAGCCGAGAGTGTTGAAGAATCAGGTGTAATCTCCGAGAATGGGAAGACATCTTCGCTGAAATGAACATCCTGAGTAACGAAATATTTATGATTTTCAAGATCATACAAGCGCCATCCCTTTTTTCCATAAGGGTAGCCGACAAAAACGCATTTCCGACTTCGCATACCAAACTTATCCTTATCACGAGCACGATGATGAGCGTAACAAAGACAACCAAAGGTACGAAGCATAGAGTATGATGGAGACGTCCCGAAAAGAATCTCATACGGAGTTTTGCCCCTAAGAACTGGTGTCGGAGTTCGATTGATCAAGTGAGTGGCTGTGAGGATACTCTCACCCCAAAATTTAATAGGTAAGCGACTATGGAACATACAGGCACGAGCGACGTTCAGAATATGTCGATGTTTACGTTCGACACGGCCGTTCTGTTGAGGAGTATCAACACATGAGGTTTGATGAAGAATTCCATTTTCGTGAAAGTAGGAGGTAAGACACATAAATTCGGTTCCGTTGTCGCTGCGAATCGTTTTGATGTTCTTGCTAAATTGACGAGTACTCATGGCACATAAATTTTTGATTAATTGTGAAACCTCTGATTTTTCAGCCATTAGAAACGTCCACACAGATCTGGAGTAATCATCAACCAAGGTAAGAAAGTAGACAGCGCCACAGGAGCTAGGGGTACGATAAGGACCCCATACGTCACAATGCACCAGTTGAAAACATTCAGTTGTTTTATTAAAACTTGCTGGAAAAACATCACGCGTCTGTTTGGCGCGGTAACATGTATCACAAGTCTTGATCAATCTTAAATCCTCACTAGATTGACTACAATCTGGAAAAGAAAGCAAAACACCGATAGAAGGATGTCCTAATCTATGGTGTAACAAAGCAGCCGAAGAAGATTCTTTGACGGTTCTGTTAGCACGAGCAGCCAAGACACCCGTGAAGTAATACACCCCCTCACGCTCTTCACCCGCACCAATCAAAGCCCTCGTAAAACGGTCATGTAAGAAGCAAAGAGCATCAGTGAATATTGCTATACAACCCATGTGTTTCAGCAATTTAGAAACGGAGATAAGTGAACATGTGAAATCTGGAACGTATAACACATCAGGAAGAGAATAATCGGCGTTTAGCCTGAGTGTGCCACGCTTAGTTGCCCGAGAAGCGGTACCATCAGGAAAGGTGACCGGTGACAGGATAATATTGGTAACGTCATGTAGTAAGGAGACATCACCCGTCATATGGTGTGAGGCACCTGTGTCAATAATCACATCAACAAGGTGAGTTTTACCCGATAATTTCTCGGAGGAAGTGGTGGGACGTTGTGCTTGAAGGAGAGAGATCAAGTGTGCGATCTGATTAGTCCCGTCATTGGTTGATGCATTAGCGCTGGAAGCATTGGCTCTGCCACGACCACGTCCATTGGTAGAAGGCGGAGGTCGTCCACCTCTGTTATTATTCCCACGGCCATGTGTAGAAGAACCACGACCAGAAGAAGCGTTGTCTGTCCGATTCTGCTCATAGTACCAATCAGGATAACCATGTAACATGAAGCATTCAGTGTGTTCATGCCCTTGTCATTTACAGTGAGTGCAAAGAAGAACTGAGCGATCCCGATAGTGAGGGCCTGAGACAGCAGCAACCTGCGGCGTTGTTGTAGTTTGCACCGAAAATCCAATAGCTTCTGTCTTGATTGTATCCTTTGATCTAGCAGCATTAAGGTTCTGTTCTTCACGGATTACACGTGAGTAGACCTGATTTAGATCAGGAAGGGGATCTACATCAGTGATGGATGATCGTATTGGGCGGAAGCGTTCATCAAGGCCGAACAAGAATTGGTGAACACGATCATCCTCTCTTTCCTTGGCAATGTCTGCGGCAACCTCACATTGACAAATTCTGCTAGTCTTGTAGTTTTGTAATTCTTTCCAAAGCTTCGTTAAACGTCCATAGTATGCTAATACTGGATGACCGTCTTGTTTGCAGGTTAAAATTTCATCTTTGAGTAACTGTTTCCGAACACCATTACAAACAGAGAAGCGGCGACGAAGACTATCCCAAAGTTCCGACGCGTTAGAAACAAAAGTGACTGTTGATCGAATGGCTGGATCAATGGAGGTGCGAATCCATCCAATGATCATTGAATTTGCAGCTAACCAAGAACTCAACTCAGGATTCGATGTTGGCTTTTTGATTGATCCATCAATGAACCCGAGTTTCTGCTCGACTTGTAATGAATTCTAGAGTTCGGTGGCCTATTCTGAAAAATTATTTTCTTTAAGAATAACAGACGAAATCAGAGCACCAGGATTGTCGGATGCACTGAGGAGATAAGGAGAAGACATGGCGGGTATAATTGTTGTAGTTGAAGCACCAGAAGTATCGGAAGTCATGGCGGCAGTGGCTTTATGAAGCAACGGCGGCTAAAAAAAAATAGATGCGGCGGCGGTGGCTTTGAGAAGCAACGGCGGCGGCTAAAAATTAGGTAAAAGAACCTGCTCTGATACCATAAAATATTGTGTAAAGGTCTGGTTTATTTCATTGACAAAGTTATGTATCTATACATACAAATATTTCATATTCTGTTAAGATACGTATCGGATTTAGGATCCTCTATTATGCTTACATGTAATTTTGATCCTTTCAATATGTGTAATGAAAGTTTTTTTGTTTTAATTGAAATATATCTGATTAGGAACAACAGATTATCGATCTTTCGGGTCATGTTGCACTGATTGTCACGAATTTTTGGTAAGTAGGTTATGGTGACAGTCCTATCGAGCTTTCGGGTCATGTTGCCTTGTTGGATGTTTGTGGAAGTGCATCCGCATGCTAAAGCCAATGCTCAAAAACAGAAGCTGCTTGATGTTAGATTATACCAAAATCTTTCCTAAATCGTCTGCCAAAACAAAGTTTATCTTAGCTATATATATATATATATAAACACTAGTAAAGCACCTTGGAAACAAAAATTCGAAACCTTTTATTTTTTGCTCTTTATATTAATTGTTTAATTGAAACTATATGAATGATTTTTGGATTCAATTTTTATTTAGTTAACTCTTTTGTGGAGACAAGATCTTCCGGACATCACATAAGATCCTCTGCTACGTCTCCTTCATAATCGATTCCTAGTGTTTCCTTGTGAATTGTGATATCTAGGATTTGCTTGTATGGCATCCAATGTCAACTTCATTATTTTGTTTATAAAATAATAAAAGGACAGTTTGTTTTCTTCTCATATAGAAACATAGATCTCTTGTTTTAGTTTTGTCCACTTGTATTCTTGTACTACTAAACTCATAAATTTCTACAAAATCTGCATAGTTCACTTACATTCTTAATACTATATTGCAACCAATGTTTTAATGATTGCTTAGAATAAAAAAGAATTTCAATAGATGAATTATGGATCTTAAATTCCATAGTTCTCCGGGACAAGTCTTTGCTAATTCTGGATTTTATCATTCAAATTAAGAGAAGAAACAAGAAAGAGGAACTTTTTTTTTTTTTTTTTCAACCATTCTTTTCATTCATTAAAACTTCAAAGTACAACTAGCTGGAATTATTCATCCTCTTTCACAAATACAATACAAATTAAAAGCATTAAAACTTGAAGTAGATAGAATGTGATCCAAAGACAGCGAATTCAAACCTAAGCTTGAATGCGTCGATAGGATCTTTTCGGTAAAACCGGAATGTTTGGACTTAGTCACATAATAATGTGGCTTTGAGTTTGAAACTCTACCTCCATAATTCGTCGGAACGAACATGTTTACCTCTTTTGGTTCCGTACAGACCGCTACGCAAGAAGACAAATCGGTAAAGACTTTCTTGAAATTTCCCGGCAATAAGCACGGGAGGAAAACACCTCTCAAAGAGAGGGAAGTTGCTGGAAACGCCATTTCCAACAAAAGTTTAGATGTGACTATCCCTGCCAAAAGACCAAAGAAGCCAGAAACAGATTTTGACCTGGGAGATGGGCCAGTTATGGACGATGATTGTGAGCTGAGAAGCCCACATAGTCGAGTACGCTCAGTCCAAGATAGATTCTCGCCGGTTGAGCAACGAGTAAGATGGTAGACGGGTAAAGGAACAACGAATATGTATGGAGGCGGTAGCTTTTTACGATAGCTTAATCGAGTGATTGGAGGAGTTGCAAAAGTGGGAGGGGAAGGCAGCTGTTGACGATAGCTGAACCGAAGAGGAGTACGGTCACCGGTTATACACTGAGGAAGAGCCGAGGCAGCAAAACGGCTAAAAACCGTGAAGGTAATACTGGGCCAGGCCCACAATGAATAGAAGCTGGGGCTAATACACATGGAATCGGCGGTGAAGGCAAAGGTCGGTAGACGGGATGAGGCGGATGGATCCGGCGGAAGCAAAGGAGACAGAGTAGAAGGCATCAAATCGGGAGGCTCTGGTTGCGACGGTGCCTCAAAAGAAACCGTGCGGCGGTAAGAGGAAGCCTCTAGAAAAACTGCCGGAACCGGCAAAAAGGCGTTCATTGGGAAGGTCTCGATCTCCATGGATGGGAGGTGGGGAAGCAGCAAAATCGGAAACCCTGAAGCAGCCATCCTCGATCTGGGAAATCGTCGGCGAGACCACTCACGGCAGCTTGACAGATTCTCCACTCCAAATCCAAGGAGTCACCGTCCTCCAGCAACAGACGATGGAAAAGGCGGAAGAGACCGTGTTGAACCAACAAGCGACAACGCCGGCGAAACCCACTCAACGAAACGACTCCGGCCACACCAACAAGGACGAGCGACACACGAAACACGCTACAACAAAAAACAGACAATAGAAAAGCAGAGACGAAGGGGGTCCCTCTCACGGTAGCGGTGAGAAAAACCGACCACCGGAGAGGGAGATCGGAGCGATGAGGGGTTGACGGTGCTAGGGCGAACACTCGTTGGGAGAAAGACGACTCTTCGTCTTCTCGTTTGCATGCATAATTAGTTAAAATCTTAAATTAGAAAGAGGAACTCAGTTTCACCATTTTATAGGTAAAAACCGTAAAATCCTAAAATGATGACAGAGTCCTATTGGATCCATTTCAATTAAGACATTATGAAACCTGATAATTGAATCATGGTCATTTGATCATCTACTATAATTAATCACTTCCAAGATAGATATTCCGTCCATTACAAAATCTAAATCATATTTATTTATTTGTTCTCGATTTAATATGAACGAGGAAGAAAGTGAACAAAGTAGAATGTAAAAGGATATTGTATGACTTATGAACTAATTTTGAATGGCACAAATTAGATCCAATAACTTAATAAAAAAGGAATGGAAAACGTTGGAGAAGCATGGCATATGCAATAACTAAATGGTGGTCACAATATAATCATGCTAAGCACATGAATGCTCATCATTTGGTCTTTGCTTATATACTTAACAACACCAAACGCCAAAAAAATGAAGAGTAATCTAAATTATCTTTCACTTTCGGCATTTTAATTTTGTACGGGTTACAATAATATTAGTAACTATTATTCTCTCCGTCCCAAAATATAAGATGTTTTAGATAAAAGCATAGAGATTAACAAAATATTTTCTTAAAACAAAACATCTTTTAATTATTAGTTAAAAATATAATTTAGCCAATCATAAAAAAACTGCTAGTTAAAATTATCAAAAAATATTTAAATTTGTATAGAAATTTGTAAAACATCTTATAAGATGAATTTTTTTTTCTTAAACATCTTATACGGGACATAAGGAGTATTTTATATACATTTTTTACAACAATCATTAAATACATGTGGTATGAAAATTCCGGCCTAGTAAAATAGGCCAAGTAAACAATGGTAAAAAGCACAGAGCAGTGAAAGACAAGATCGAAGTGGAAAGCCGAACTGAAAGGCACACCATAGTCATTTACGGTCAAAATGGAATAAATGCTAAATTGTCAGTCAATCCCGCAACGACCAAACACTGGTTCATACCAGTGATTAAAGATGGATGAAAGTAACGGCCGAATCCTTCGGATTAAAGATCATTCATGGAAAATCAAACGGAGTAAATGACAATGTTAAACACGGACTCAAAGTATAAAAGCAAGAGTAAGGGTAATGAATGGGACAACTTCTTATTCTCACAGTTAGCACTAGACACTCAACACTTATCATTTTCTCTATTCTTGTTATTATAAAACACTCTCGAAGACGAAATACACAGCTCGATTTACTTTGCATTTCTTGTCTAAATCACTTCTTGATCCATTTAGTTAGTTCCGAGCAATATACTTTATGTTTATTGCTCAAAAGCCCATCAAATCTTCTATTATTAAAGATAAGCAAAAATCATTCGACAATTCATATTTATAAATTTTGACCATCGTATTTCCAGCTACAACAATACATTACTTTGTTTGTTTGGTTTGGCTAAATACATTACTTTGTTAGTAGTCTTATCCAAAATCCATGAATGCGGTTAGGTGAGCTTGTGATTTAATTACACACTGTTACACTCCAAAAAGATCAAAAAAATAGTTTCTTGAGTTCCAACATACTCGAATTACTACACTGGATTTTATGTATATGCAAAAAAAAATTAAAGTTTTTTTAAAATTGTTTTCCTACTCTACATGGACTACATATAATTTCCCCCCATAATTTAGAATATTCAGTCAAATGTTACATTTTCCTTAATTTAGAGTATTTAAGAAAAATGTATGTGCACCATTAATTATGAACGTTGCTTATCATTTTGTCATAAGATAAACCACACTTTACATTAAAAAAAAAGTCACTTAAATAAACACTTGAAAAAAGTAATAACAATCACTATCATCATACGATGTTTTGTAGGGTCAAATGATTTAATTAGTATAAAAAAATTAACATTTTCTCTTTAGGTTACCCAAAAAATAATAAACTTTAGTTGAAATTTTGAAAAATGCTAGAGTCTTGTCAACGATCAACAAAATACAATGCAGCAGTAAACAAATCTTCCAAAAATTGGTCGAAAACAAAATTGAAAATTTTCCCGATTAGTTTCTCTTCCGAAGCTGTTTCCAGCGAGGGATTGTAAGCTTTCAAGCTTGGGTTACTCCGATCACGTTCGTTTTGATATTTTTTCTCTCGATTTCCAGGTTAGATTCTCGAGTTTTCTCACTTCGAATCGGATTTTTGATTTTGATCAAATTTAGAAACCCTAATTTTCTTACTTTGATTTCAATCCGAAAATATATTTGATTTAAATTAGACACAACGAATCAAAATAGAAGTAAACGAAGAACAATTTAAAAATTTGCAGAGAAAGTTTTAGTATAATAAAATTCCAAATAGTTTCGATCGATAAAACTTGTCTGCTTCATGAGAGACACAAGCCGTGTAAGAAAACAGACAACAATTTTTGGATTCTTCTAATAAACCAAAAAAAAAAACAATTTGTTTTTGAATCCCAAATCTCATAGTTTCATTTTCCCAAGAAAATTTGAAGTTTTCTTCATTCTCTCGAATGGTCAAAACATAAAAACTATAGTTTTTAAATCAAATTTGGTTTTCTTTTGATAAAACCATCTGCATTATTGTCACTATTACTGCAAAATTTTCACCATTTATCTTAGAGAGAGAGAGAGAGGAACACTGATTCTTCTATACACGTGGTCCTCTTTGTCTCTTCCCACAAGAAAAACAGATGAATCTGCAAATCTGATTTAAATCATTATTATAATAATCAGACTATTTCTTGAATTATTAGTTAAAGGAAACTTCTTTTTGTTAACTTTGAGAAGGAGGAAGAAGAAGAAGAATAGGTGGGTCTGTGAATGAAACTGAAATCTCCATTAATTTCTCCAGCACATCCGACCATGGCACACTCGTGACAAAGACACTGAAAATTCAAAGAAGTTAAAATTAAAGTCTTTGATTGAAATCAAGAATATCTCTGTAAATGTGAAACTGCAATTAACTACTCTACTAATACATTTCTGTGTCTCTCTTTATAGTCTCCTAGGCACAACTTTTTCTTTATCTCTTTCACTGCTAGGTCTCAAGCTGTTCTTGTTGTCCCTTTTTTCTTTTTGTCTTAGGGGACCCCTACTATAGAACTAATAGTCAGCTTGTCACAAGGACCAAAGATTGTCTTGATCTGTTCTGGCTTCTTGATGTAAAACCACCTAAAGATCTTACCTTTTTTTTTTCTTGATCTGTGTCTCTGTTGTAAAGTTGTAATATTTTTCTTTCTTTATCATATTGGCAGTCTAAATATTCTCTCTGCTTTTCTCCATCTGTGAGGTATCTTACTTTTCTCCTTCCATGTTGATTGATCTCTGGCAGAATAGAAAAGGGTCTACAATGAGATGCATTAGCTGCTGAATCAAATCAATGCAAGTTTCTGTTTGTTAGCTTGAATGGAAGTATTATATGGTTCCATGAAAGCAGCAATGGCGAAGCAGCAGCAATCGGTAACAGATACTACAAGACCGCCTCTTGTTCCAGCAGAGAAGAACAATGCATTTGCTGTCACGCGCCGGTCTAGAACAATGGAGGTTAGTTCAAGATACAGATCACCGACTCCAACTAAAACTCGGAGATGTCCTTCACCTAATGTCACGAGAGCTGTGTCTTCAAGTTCTCAGTCGTTATCGAAACGAGCTGTTTGGGCAGAAAGGAAACGCTCTTCGACGCCAACTAATCCGTCCACACCGGTTAGTGATGTATCTATAGATTTACCAGTTTCTTCTAGGAGACTATCTACTGGTCGTTTACCTGAAAGCTTATGGCCTTCTACTATGAGAAGCCTCAGCGTTTCATTTCAGTCTGATTCAGTGTCAGTTCCTGCTATTAAGAAGGAGAAACCGTTTGTTACTTCTTCGGCGGATCGGACATTGAGACCGTCTTCGAATATAGCGCATAAGCAGCAGAGTGAGACAACCTCTGTGTCGAGGAAAAGAAGTCCAATGAAGGGGAAGAATGTGTCTGCAGGTCAATCAGAGAATTCCAAACCAATGGATGGTCCTCATAGTAGGTTAATAGAGCAGCATCGATGGCCTAGTAGAATTGGCGGAAAGATCACTTCAAATTCTATGAACAGAAGCTTGGATCTTGGTGATAAAGCGGTTAGGAGAATGTCGCTGCCTTTGTCCGACAGAAGCTCTAAACCTTTGCAGAAATCGTCTAGTGACACGGCAAGGTTGTACGAAAATGGTGGATTAGTTATGTCTCCAACAAATTCAGAAGATGGTAATAGTTTAACATGGGGATCTGAGTCTTACAGGCTTTTGTCTGCAAGTTCATTAGATAGGAAAACCTCAGCTAGAGTGCACCCGTTGTCTGCTCCTGGATCACGCGCTGCTTCACCGAGCAGATCCTCATTTTCATCATCATCCTCTAATTCTCGAGGCATGAGTCCTTCAAGAGGATTGAGTCCTTCAAGAGGGGCAAATTTCTCTTGTGTGAGATCGTCTACACCGCCACCAAGAGGTGTAAGTCCTTCCCGGATAAGACAAACCAACACGTCTACACAATCGAGTAGCACCACAACCTCGGTTCTCAGTTTCATCGCGGATGTTAAGAAAGGAAAAAAGGCAACTTACATAGAAGATGTTCATCAACTGCGCTTGCTCTATAATAGATATTCACAGTGGCGGTTTGCGAATGCTCGAGCTGAGGGAGTAAGATATATTCAAAGGTTAATTGCAGAGGTAAAATACTCAAACGGAAACATTGGATCAATTTTGAGCATCTTTCTGGTTAATGTGGCATTGTTTGAAGTTGTTTCTTCCTCTGTTTTAACAATCTTGAGGTTACAGGAAACTCTATACAATGTCTGGCATGCAACATCAGACCTAAGAGATCTCGTGACCAACCAAAGAATTTGTCTCCAACAGTTGAAGCTAGAAATCAAGCTCGAATCCATCTTAAATGATCAGGTACATCTTCACTCTCTCTCACCAAACAGTATTTGTGTTCATCGGATTATCATCCTCGTGATCTTAAATGCTTCCGCGTGAGTATTTGCGCAGATGGTTTGCCTTGAAGATTGGGCCATACTTGAGAGAGATCACGTTAGTTCTTTAACTGGAGCCATTGCTGACTTGGAAACAAATACTCTCCGCCTTCCACTAACCGGAGGAACAAAGGTATATGGTTTGCCTTTTCATAGGGTGATATAAAACAAATTGAAGACCAAGAATCGAGATATGATTTAGTAAAGCTCTTGTGATCACAGGCGAACCTCGGATCTCTGAAGTTGGCTATGTCCTCAGCTCTTGATGTAATGCAGACAATGGGATCATCCATCTGGTCTTTACACTCCCAGGTGAGAATAATTTTCATGAATCTAACGAAATCCGGCTTTCAAATATGTCCTCTCAAGTGCTTGAACTTTTCCCTCTATTGCTACTACGCAGATGGAAGAGATGACTAAACTTGTTTCGGATCTTGCTGTTATAGCTAAAAAAGAGAACTTTATGCTTGACAAATGTGAAGATCTCTTGGCATCAACCGCAGTCATTGAGGTAACAAATTAAACAAAAATCCAAGAATCTATATAGGTTCAACACGTTAACCGAGTTTTTCATTGTCTGGATCCAGATAGAAGAGAGTAGCCTAATGACTCATTTAATACAAAATAAGCAAGAAGAAGAAGAAGTAAGAGATGATGCAGAGTCTCAATTGTTGTTTCCATGGCCATAACTGTTGGAGGTGGGCCTAGCACCCCCAATTAGTTAGGCCCATCTTAGGAAAGGTCATTCTTCAGTACGGTCACCGGACTCAATGCCACCGACCTGCAAGACCGCTCTTCAGCTCGGTAGCCGACCTGAAAGCAACGTGCCCCGGGCCCGCACTGACGCCCCGCCAGAGCAGGAAGTGTCAGAAGAATAGGTGCGTGGGAGTCGGTAGGGCAATACCCTACCCGCGTAGGGACGTGCCTTCCACCCAACGTCCCACCAACCCTGCAGAGCTGACAAGGGCAGGAGGGAGCAGGTGGAGCAGAGTTGGTAAAACAGTGCACTGCTCTGCAACACGCCACGCCGAGCTCATCATGACCTCTCCCCTCGAAAGCCGGGACACGCCTCCTAGGCCACCTTACCCGCAAAAGAGGCCGTAGGCGACACGTGGCCCGAGATTCCGGGGAGCAGGAAGCCGATCCCGACTATATATACCCCTCATATGTCATTAATGAGAGGGGTCTCTGATTTTTACTCTCACCTTCCACGAGTTATCCGACCTCTTTGTAACAAGACAACACTTTAGAACGCCGAACTGGACGTCCTTCGGAACCAGTTCGTAATTCAAAAGTGTTCACCTTTCTTTCATCAATAAAACGAAACGCGGCCCCCGGCCTACTCATATTTCTCCCGACCTGTCTTAATCGTGGTTAAATTGCTCTATTAACGAAAATCTCACCTCCCGTCCCCTATTCATCCTTTAAACACACTTAGTGATCCACGGGATCAACAATTGGCGCTAGAAGGAGGGGCGGAGATTCTTCTACACGCAAGGAGCAGTTCAACCACCGACACGACCAAAGCAACGATGGCAATCCCGACCCCAAGAGTGTTGTCAGACCAGGACACTCCGGCCCAAACAACGGCCCAGGCCCCGACAACGGCCCCGCCAACGACTCGAACGACGGCGACCATTCCGTCATCAGCCCAAGCAGCTGCCGATCAGGCGATTCCTCGAGGGCAATTCTCCAGGGCCCCGCCCCCGGCGTCAGCACCCGCCCATTCCGACGGCTCCGCCGCCCACAACGCGCCACGAGCACCGGAAGACCAGCCCACGCCGTCCGTCATGATGCAGACCCTGCTCGCCCGGATCGATGAGCTAACGCGAGCCACCGACCAGCGGTTCGCCACGTTAGGGGCCTCCCGTGACCGGTCGGACAATGTCGGGTCCCCCGACGTCCATCCCAGAGAACCGGTCTCTCGGGAAGAAACCCCCCGCTTCCGGACAAGCCGACCGAGCGACTCGCCGTCTGGATCCGAAAGGCCGGACGGACGTTTCGTCCCGGCCATAGGAAGCCACCCGGGCGACGAAGCCCACCATCTCCGATCCAGCGCGGAGCGCTCAAGAGACGCGGAGTTCGAGGCTATGAAGGAGACCATCCGTGCGATGTCCTCCAAAATCCACCAAGCCACCAGCGCGGCCCCAGAAATCGATCGCGTCCTCAGAGAGACGCAGAACACGCCGTTCACCCGCCGGATCGCCTCCGTCCCACTCCAGCACCTCGGAAAGCTCAAGCTACAGCCCTACGCGGGCACCACCGACCCGGCCCAGTATCTCACGGCGTTCACCATCGCCATGGGTCGCGCCCACTTCTCACCAGACGAGCGCGAAGCCGCTCACTGCCAGCTTTTCGTGGAAAACCTCACCGGCCCGGCCCTCACGTGGTTCTCTCGGCTAAAGACGCACTCCATCGACAGCTTCAGGGACCTGTCGACCACCTTCCTCGAGCATTACTCCATCTACATCCGCCAGTCCGCATCCAGCGCGGACCTCTGGGCAATGAATCAGGGAGCAAAGGAGTCGCTCAGGTCCTTCATCGAGCGCTTCAAGGCCACGGCCTCCCAGAGCAACGTGACTGACGAGTCAGCGCTCCCCGCTCTGAGAAAAGGACTGCGGGCCGATTCGGCCTTCAAGGACGATATGAAGCTCAACAGGCCGCGCTCGCTGGAAGACGCCTTGCACCGCGCTGGACTCTTCGTTGAGCTCGAGGAAGAGAAGGCGGCTGAATCAAGAAACAGTGCCTCTCACAAAGCCCCGGCCCCAAAGGAGCGGCCCCAGGAAAGGTATCAGGAGCCCCGTCAACATTACGACGACGAGTACCATCGCAGCAAGGGAAAGCAGGCCGCTGCATTCCTTGTCAACGGACCGCCATCCGGCCTCCGCCTACACGATCCCGTACTTCCCCCCACCCCCGCCCCGGGATTGCCTTGGAACAAATACGTACGGGATCCCCGCCAGCAGGATCGGCGTCCCGACGAGCCGAGCGATAGGGAGTTCCGACCAGATGAGCCATACGACAGGACGGCCTTCTGCGACTTCCACCGGCGAAAGGGGCATCCGACCTCTCACTGCCGCGCCCTTCAAGAGGTCCTGCTGAAGCAATTTCAGCGGGGAGAAATCAGCGTCCCAGAGCGGCTGCGACCGCATGCTCGGGACGGCGATCACGATCAACCCCGCGACAACCAAGGTCGCGCGGATAACCGGACTAGGCCCTACCACCGCGCCCAGAACGACGACCGGCGGCGACGATCTCCCTCGCGAGACCGGGAAACAGGTAGATCGCCTCCCCCGGCCCGCACTCTGATTGGGATGATCATGGGAGGTCTCCTCTCGTGCAACGACTCAGTGCGGTCCATCAAGCGTCACGAGAGGAGGACCGACGCATCCCTGAAGTGGCACTCCGGGCCGGAGATCGACGCCCAGGACACGAGCAAGAGGGGGATATGTTTCACTGAGGCCGATGCGGCCGGGGTCCACCAGCCCCACAACGACCTCCTCGTCGTACAAGTCCGCGTAGCCGACTGCGACGTTAACCGAGTCCTCGTCGATACGGGCAGCTCGGTCGACCTCATCTTCAAGGATACCCTCGCCAGGATGAACCTGAACGGGGTCGAGATCAAGCCGCACTCCATCCCGCTAACCGGCTTCGCCGGGGACACCGTCAACGGAATCGGCACCATCGAATTACCGGTCTACGTAGGTCGGGTCACGAAAATCGTCAAGTTCGTGGTCTTCGACACCACCCCGATCTACAACATCATCCTCGGAACCCCCTGGCTGCACTCGATGAAGGCGGTCACGTCGACGTACCATCAGTGCCTCAAGTTCCCCAACCAGGCCGGCACATACACTCTTAGGAGTAACCAGAGGGTCTCCCGCGCCTGCTTCGCCATCGAGCACAAGCTGAGCCGCGCCGCGCCGGCCTGCCTGGCCATCAATGCGCTTCAGCCCGGCGAGCTCGGCGCCCAGGATCTTCCCGGGCGGGACCTTGTCACCCAGGTCAACATCGACCCACGCGACCCCGCCCGCTGCGTCGGCATCGGCACCGACCTCGACGAAAGCATCAAGCAAAAGCTGGTCGAGTTCCTAAGGCAGAACGTCTCCACCTTCGCCTGGTCAACCGGCGACCTGCCCGGCATTAACCCGAACACGTGCAGCCACGAGCTCAACGTGGATCCAACCTGCAGGCCGGTCAAGCAGAAGCGGCGGAAGCTTGGCCCGGAGCGCGCCCAAGCGGTCAATGATGAGGTAGAGAGGCTCACCGCGGCCGGCTCGATCACCGAGGTGAAATACCCGGACTGGTTAGCTAACCCAGTGGTAGTCAAGAAGAAGAGCGGAAAATGGAGGGTCTGCGTGGATTTCACCGACCTCAATAAGGCATGCCCCAAGGACAGCTTCCCCCTCCCCCGAATCGACCAGGTCGTTGAAGCCACCGCGGGAAACGAGCTCCTCTCCTTCATGGATGCCTTCTCGGGGTATAACCAAATCCCCATGCACCCTGATGATCAGGAGAAGACCGCGTTCATCACGGACCGAGGCATTTACTGCTACAAAGTAATGCCCTTCGGACTAAAAAACGCCGGGGCCACCTACCAACGGCTCGTCAACCGGATGTTCGCCGACCAAATCGGCCGCACTATGGAGGTATACATAGATGACATGCTGGTAAAGTCTCTGGTGGCAACCGACCACGTCACAGACCTCCGGTCCTGCTTCCGCACGCTGAACGAATACAACATGAAGCTGAACCCGGCCAAGTGTTCCTTCGGCGTCACATCAGGCGAATTCCTCGGGTACATCATCACCCAGCGCGGGATCGAGGCCGACCCCAAGCAGATCCGAGCTATCATTGAGCTCAAATCCCCGGAGAGCACGCGTCAAGTACAACGACTCACCGGGAGAATCGCCGCGCTAAATCGATTCATCTCCCGCTCTACCGACAAGTGTCTCCCGTTCTACCAACTACTCCGGGCTAACAAGCGGTTTGAGTGGGACGACAAATGCGAGGACGCCCTCCGACAGCTGAAGGAGTACATATCCACTCCCCCCGTCCTGTCTAAGCCAGAAGAAGGCGAAATCCTCTACCTCTACGTCGCCATCTCCACGTCAGCAGTCAGCGGCGTGCTAGTACGGGAGGACCGGGGTGACCAAAAACCCATCTCCTACATCAGCAAGTCGCTCGACGACGCGGAGAGCAGGTACCCGACTCTGGAGAAGCTCGCCCTGGCAGTGGTCGTCGCAGCTAGGAAGCTCCGGCCTTATTTTCAATCCCACGCGATTGCCGTCCTAAGCACCTACCCCCTCAGGAACATCCTCCACAGCCCGAGCCGATCAGGCCGGATAATGAAGTGGGCTGTCGAGCTGAGCGAATACGACATCGAGTACCGGGGTCGGACCGCGATCAAATCTCAAGCGCTGGCCGACTTCCTAGTTGAGTTAGCACCCGAGCTGGCAGTCAGCGAGGTGTCCGAAGTGTGGACTCTGCACGTCGACGGATCGGCCTCCAAGCACGGGTCCGGCGTCGGCATACGCCTCGAATCCCCGACCAAGGAGATCCTCGAACAGTCCTTCCGCCTAGCCTTCCCGGCATCGAACAACGAGGCCGAGTACGAAGCTTTGATTGCCGGCCTGCGCCTGGCCAAAGAGGTCGGCGCAAAGAAAATCCGGGCTTACTGCGACTCCCAGCTCGTCGCCAATCAATTCAGCGGGGAGTACGAGGCCAAGAATGATCGCATGGACGCCTACCTCAAGGTGACTCAAGGCATGGCCGCAGACTTCTCCGAGTTCACCCTGACAAAAATCCCCCGAGGCGATAACACTTCCGCAGACGCCCTCGCAGCACTAGCCTCCACCTCGGCTCCAGAGCAACGACGGGTGATCCCGGTGGAAAGTATCGACCTCCCCAGCATCGAGCTGCCAAAGGGAGCCTATCTGATCGGTCCCCAGGTCGCGGATCCTGACGAAGACGCCCAACCTCCCGAGAACCTACCACCGCCCCCGGCCGAGCCCGAACTGCCGGACTGGCGAATCGATCTACTGCTATACATCGCAGACGGCATTCGCCCCCCAGACCGATGGGCCGCCCGGCGGCTAAGAAAGAAGTGTGCCCAATATACAATGCTGGACGGCAATCTGTTCCGATGGAGCGCCTCGGGAACCCTGCTCGCCTGCCTCCACGGGCAGGAAACCATCGACGCGATGAAGGAAATGCACGAGGGCGCCGACGGCAACCATTCCGGTGGCCGGGCTCTCGCCCTGAGAATAAGAAACCAAGGCCACTACTGGCCGACAATGCTCCAAGACTGCGACAAATTCGCAGCCCGGTGCGAGAAGTGCCAGCGCCACGGTCCCCTCATTCATAGTCCAACCGAGCTCCTCACCACTGCGGTGGCACCCTACCCCTTCATGCGATGGGCCATGGACATAGTCGGGCCCCTTCCCCGATCTCGCCAAAAGCGCTTCCTCTTAGTCATGACCGATTACTTCACCAAGTGGGTCGAGGCCGAATCATACGCCAAGATCAAGGCAGAGGACGTCCGAAAGTTCGTCTGGAAGTTCATCATCTGCCGGCACGGGCTCCCGTACGAGATCGTCACCGACAACGGTGCCCAGTTCACATCGGCCCTCTTCGAAGATTTCTGCGCGAAGTGGAAAATCAGACTAAGTAAGTCCACTCCGAGGTACCCCCAGGGGAACGGACAAGCCGAGGCCACCAACAAGACCATCCTCGACGGCCTCAAAAAGCGACTAGACGACAAGAAAGGGTCCTGGGCCGACGAGCTCGATGGAGTCCTCTGGTCCCACCGCACAACACCAAAGACATCGACTGGCCGAACACCGTTCAACCTCTCCCACGGCATGGAAGCAATGGCCCCATCCGAAGTCGGGCTCCCCACTCCTCGCCGCGCTATGCTCACCCAGCAACCCGCACTGAACAACGCCGTCCTACTCAGCGAGCTGGATTTCCTTGAAGAGCAACGGGACCATTCCCTACTCCGAATCCAGAACTACCAGCAGCTCGCCTCCAAATATTACAACAAGAAGGTTCGAGGCCGGTTCTTCGCCGAGGGCGACCTGGTCCTCCGCAAGGTCTTCGAAAACACCGCCGAACCAAACGCAGGCAAGCTGGGTGCCAATTGGGAGGGCCCCTACCTCATCTCCAAGGTCGTAAAACCAGGCGTCTACGAGCTAGTCACGATGACCGGCGACGCCATCCCGCGCTCATGGAACTCGATCAACCTCAAACGGTTCTACTATTAAGCCCCCGGGCTCCAATCCGCTATCCGCTTTTGTAAACAAACGAACTACGATTGGCTTGATCCCTTCTACTAAAGGGTACGTAGGCAACCCCTAACCAGGGCTCAGCTATTAATCTAATAAAACCTTTTAGACAAAGGAAAACGGTCCCCGACCTGCGCACAGGAGCCGAGCTCCAAACGCTCAAACGCTCCCGAGCTCCAAGCGCTCGCACGCCAAAAAAAAAAAAAAAAAAAAAAAAAAAAAAAAAAAAAAAAAAAAAAAAAAAACCCGAGCTCCAAACGCTCGCACTACAAAAAAAAAAAAGAAAGCCGAGCTCCAAACGCTCGCACTAAAAAAAAAAAAAAAAAAAAAAACCGAGCTCCAAACGCTCGCACTACAAAAAAAAAAAAATAAGCCGAGCTCCAAACGCTCGCACTACAAAAAAAAGGGGACCGAGCTCCGGTGCTCGCTCTCCCCGGCACACAAGTTATAAGTGCCAAAGCCGGGCCCCAGGGCTCGCACCTCTACTAGACACACAAGCATTAAGTGTCTCTAAGCCGGGCTCGCTACCCGCACCAAAAAAACAAGGTACACAAGCAATAAGTGCCTTAAGCCGAGATTACCTCGCACCCAATACAAGAGCACGGTCCACGACCTGCTTACTTGACAGAGTACGGTTTACGACCTACTCTACCGATCAAAAAAGCCTCGAAATGGCATTTACACAAAAAAAAAGAAGAAGAAAGGGCCAACGGCCTCGATTATCACAAAAGGGCCAACGGCCTCGTCTGTTATAAAAATGGCCCACGGCCTAGTCGTTACAAAAGCCTCGAAACGGCACTTACAAAAAGAAACGGCCTACGGCCCAGTCTACAAAAAGAAAACAAAAAGGAAAAAAGTTTTTACAAGGCCGCATCGGCCGGTCGGTTTTCCCTCCCGTCAGCACGGGTACCATCTAAATCAGCCGGGGCCACCATCCTCGCGTTGGTCCCGTACTCACCAAGGAAGGGCTGCCCAGACCCTTCTTCAACCACGACTCCACCGGGTGGCACGTCGGTTCCGGTCTCACCGGACGGCGCATCCGTGTCGGCCTCAGCGGCGGACAGGACCGAGGGATCTGCTTGCACAATCCCAGCAGCTTCGGGGACTCCCTCGTCAGCAGACGGGATCGAGGGATCTGCTTGGACGGTCTCAGCGACCGCAAGAGCGTCCTCAGCAGCCAGCGGAGCCTCCAAGGTCAGATCCACCACGGGGGTGCTAGAAGGAGCGACAGGTATAATGTGCTCAAGCAGAACGCCGTGAGCACGGTCCAGAGGGATTTCCAGATCCTCCGGGGTCAAATCCGGAAAGACCATCCCGTCCAGTACGGCACCGAATGCCGCCTCGTCCTCGTCTAGCTTCTGATACCGGTAGAACGGTACCGACACCCCGTCTTCTGCTTCCATCCTCTTGAGGCAGGCCTTTACGCCAGTCACCTGGCTGTACAGAAGGTGAGGCTCTAAGGCCCGGCGGCGCCCGTCCAGGTGGGCGCGGATCTTCTCCATCTTCGCGGACCACTTCCGGTTCCGCGCTTCCCACCGGGCTGACACCCGATCACTCTCCGCAGCCACGGCCACCTTGGCCCGGCCTATGGCGGATTCCAGCCCCTTCACCCTGGAGCGGAGTGTCTCCCGCTCCCCCTTCAGGAGCCCGTTCTCCTCCTCGAGCCCCGACGCCCGATCCCACCCAGCTGCAGCACGGTCCCTCTCGGCCTCTAGTGCAGACTGCAGACTGGCCACCTCGACCTCCCGGGCTCTTAACCGCACCGCCTCCTCTTCCAGCGCCGCAGATCGGGCCTTCTCATCTCTCAGCTCCTTCTCGAACCCGTGGAGACGGGTAGACTGGATCTGCGAGCTGGACTCCCGGCACTCCCGGAGGAAGTTAATCGAGGCGGCCTGCTCGGCGAGCCTCTTCTCGTAGGCCTCCGCCAGAAAGGCACTAAGGGCCATCGTCTGCATTAAACAAATTGTTAACAAAGACGCGCAACGAGTCTAGCTAAAAACGGTTAGACCAGAGCAGGAGCTTACCCGAGCTGCGGATCGCGCCACCTGACGGAAGGTGTCGAACTCCGCCATCTCCAGCGGAACGAAGTGCGGGTACCTCTGCCCGAACATCATGGCCTGCGCCAGCTCGGCGCACTCGTCCGGATCAACGATTACCTGGTTGCTTCCATCCTCGTGGGTAAAGGAGAAGCTGTAGTCCCGAGGCCCACCGTCGGAACCTCCCGAGGCGCCGCCCACTTCGGCGCTGCGATCCTCGGCCTCCTGCACAGCAGCAGGATCCTCCGCGCCGACGATCGTCTCGCCGACCCCATCGCCCCCTTGGGCCCGGGTCTCATCAACCCCCCCTGCTGGCCGAAAGGCCAAAGGCACCTCGGGCTCCGGCCCGGTCAATGTAGGCCGGGTGACCTCCCGACCTCCGGAAGAGAGCTCTCCCGTCCTCCTCTTCTTTTTGCCGGTCTCGCCGGCGGCAGCCCGGTCTTCCCTCCTCTTCGAGGGAGTCGCCGCGGAGGAATCCCCCGCAACCCGTAAAAAAAAAAAAATATAATAATAAACCTCCGGTCATGGCAGCTTCGATTCTCGCAGCGGTGAAGGACTTCCACTCTCTCCGGCGCACTGTCCTGAGCACGGCAAGCAGACCTTCGTAGTCCGGTAGCTTGAATCTAGAGGAGTGAGGGCCTGCAGAGCAAGACAAAAAAAAAAAATCATCAGTCAGACAACCAAAGAAGAGAAGTCAGCTCGACCTGCAAATTCCTACCCGGGGAAAAATTCCAATCCCGGGTATATCTCGCCAACGGATCGAGCCCAGCCACGGCGGTAGCCCGGACGTAGAAGTAGCTGCGAGACCAGTCCTCGACCTTCGACAGCTTGCTCGCCCTAGACCCCGAGCTGGGTGCCTCCAGAACGTTCGCCGCGGGCTTGAAAGCGGCATAGAAGGTCCCAGGAATCCCGGGGTTTGCCTTCTGCTGGGTGAACGCCTCGAACATAGGCAACGTCACCTCCATGTCGCATTCATGCCCCAAGGTCAGCAGCACGATCATCCCCTGGACTGTGGACGGGCAGACCTGCGAGAAGGCCAAGCCCCGCGCCCGACAGTACTGGACGAACAGCTCGGGGAGAGGAAGGCGCAAGCCGCACTTCTGAAAGAACGACTCGTACAAGCAGACGAAGCCCGGCCGAGGAGTCCACGGGCGCTCCTCCGCCCTGGGTATCCTGAGCTCAACGCCGGCGGAAAAACCACACAGATTCCCCAGGAGGGTCACCGATTCCGCTGTGCTCCAGGTCGGTGACCCTCCCTGCTCGTAGGAGACCAGGGGGGACCTCACCCCGGCCACTCGAGCTCCGCCTCCACGGCCGCCTTGACGGCCACCACGGTCGCCCAGATGCCCGGTTCGACCCTCAGCTTGGCCAACACCGCGACCACCAGAGGATCTAACCACCGTCTTCGGCCGGAGATGGGTCCCCGGGAGCAACTGGGTGGCCCCCGAAGTCGAGGGGGCCAACTCTTCCCCACTGTCTGCCCCTCGTCGCGGAGAAGAGGCATGCTCGGAATCACCGGAGGAGGAACTCGGAGAGTCGTTACCGCCACCGCGGGACGCCGATTCTTCGCTCGACTCAGCTCGGATACCGTCTAACATTGGCGCCATTGCACGGAGAAGAGGAAACCGGAAAATACAGAAGGCAAGAAAGGGAAAGAGGTAATCGGAGAGAAGAGGTTACCTTAGGGTTATGCGCAGAAGGTTTTCACAGTAGGAGGAAGAAGGTTTAAATAGAGGAAGGGGGACAGTGAAGCGACGCCTGGACACGTGTCAAAAGAAGCACGGCTGCCCAAAAAACCTAATGATGACGTCTCTTCGTTTCCCCACGCCAAAAAGCAAAGGACGCCTCGATAAACGCGAAGCGTCTTTTACACGCCGCGCGTGGGCAGTCCACGCGAAAAACGAAGCGTCCTTTGTCGTCCCACGTGGTGAGCACGCGCCAACCTCCTACGGGTTTTTCGGAAAAGGTAAACACAGTTGAGCCCGGAAGGACCGTCCTAAGATGCGCCGAACTAACATTAGATCAACTTCGGCACCCTCACTTCGCCTCGCGATACCGAACTGGGGGAGGGCCTATTGTTGGAGGTGGGCCTAGCACCCCCAATTAGTTAGGCCCATCTTAGGAAAGGTCATTCTTCAGTACGGTCACCGGACTCAATGCCACCGACCTGCAAGACCGCTCTTCAGCTCGGTAGCCGACCTGAAAGCAACGTGCCCCGGGCCCGCACTGACGCCCCGCCAGAGCAGGAAGTGTCAGAAGAATAGGTGCGTGGGAGTCGGTAGGGCAATACCCTACCCGCGTAGGGACGTGCCTTCCACCCAACGTCCCACCAACCCTGCAGAGCTGACAAGGGCAGGAGGGAGCAGGTGGAGCAGAGTTGGTAAAACAGTGCACTGCTCTGCAACACGCCACGCCGAGCTCATCATGACCTCTCCCCTCGAAAGCCGGGACACGCCTCCTAGGCCACCTTACCCGCAAAAGAGGCCGTAGGCGACACGTGGCCCGAGATTCCGGGGAGCAGGAAGCCGATCCCGACTATATATACCCCTCATATGTCATTAATGAGAGGGGTCTCTGATTTTTACTCTCACCTTCCACGAGTTATCCGACCTCTTTGTAACAAGACAACACTTTAGAACGCCGAACTGGACGTCCTTCGGAACCAGTTCGTAATTCAAAAGTGTTCACCTTTCTTTCATCAATAAAACGAAACGCGGCCCCCGGCCTACTCATATTTCTCCCGACCTGTCTTAATCGTGGTTAAATTGCTCTATTAACGAAAATCTCACCTCCCGTCCCCTATTCATCCTTTAAACACACTTAGTGATCCACGGGATCAACAATAACAACAACACACTTGCAGTTTCACACGACCAACACTTAAAAAATGACTTGTAAATTGCTCTTTTTGGCTCGCATTTTCTTCTACCACTATCTTTTTTTCCCATTTTGTCTTTAACTTATAGGAAAAATATGTAAAATAGAGAGGGTTTAAAGAAAATCAATGAAGAAAATGCCATTTCATTATTCATATGTAAGCTCAGTTTTAGGTTTTCTTCTTTACTACGTATATAATCTCAATTAGTTTTGTAAATACCAAAACATCTAGGAGAGTTTTTAAAATACCAAGAGATCTGGGGGCAGCTGTAGAATTACATAAAGATCTGAGGCATAATTGTAAATACCTAAAGATAAGAGGCAGATATGTAAATAACAAAATATATGGGCAGTTTTATATATACCAAACGATCTGGGACAGTTAAGTAAATAGAGAAAGATCTTGGGCAGCTTATATATAGATAAAGATAAGGGGCAGCTTCTTTACTACGTATATAATCTCTGTTGGTTTAGTAAATCAATAAGTATTGTAAACAGCGGAAGATCTGGGGCAGATTTTTAAATACCAAAACATCTAGGGAAGTTTTTAAAATACCAAGAGATCTGGGGGCAGCTGTAGAAATACGTAAAGATCTGAGGCATAATTGTAAATACCTAAAGATGAGGCAGATATGTAAATAGCAAAATATATGGGTAGTTTTATACCCAAACGATATGGGACAGTTAAGTAAATAGAAAAAGATCTTGGGCAGCTTATATATAGATAAAGATAAGGGGAGGTTACGTAAATAGGAAAGAGTTGAGGCAGTTTGATAAATAGCAAAAGATATGGGTAGTCTTGTGAATACTAAAATATATGGGACATAGTTTTAAATACCAAAAGATCTGGGGCAGTTATGTAAATGACAACATATCTAGAGCTGGTCTATAATTCATAGGCATGGGCATTCGGGTATCCGTCCGGGTCCATATCGGTTCTTTCGGATTTCGGGTACCCAAATTTTAGAAGTGTATGACCAATTTGGGTATTTCCTTTTTCAGATCGGGTTTGGTTAGGTTCCGTCCGGGTTCGGTTCGGGTTTCAGCAACCCGGAATTTATCCTAATTTTAAAAAAATAACTAATTTTTTTTTAATTTAAATAAAATTTGTTAAATTTGGCAAACATTATTTAATTTTGATAAATATAACTAAAGATTTTTGAATATTTCGAATATTTTGGTTATTTCGATCTAAACATAACTAATATATTCGGTTTATAATTGTAATTTTGAGTATTTTAGTTATTTTAAAGATACATAATATTTTTAGATATATAATTGTATATAATATATTTCGGGTCTCCGTTCGGGTTTCGGTTCGGGTACCCGAAATATTTTATAAGACGAACCATTCGAGTATTTATAATTATTTGGTTCAGTTCGGTTTTTCGGTTCCGGGTATTTTTCCGAGACCTATTTGTAAATAACAGTATATATAAGAATTTTTGTGAATATCTGGGATAATTTTGTAACTCCCGAACGATTTGGGGGCATTTTTGTTAAATACCCAAAGTTCTAAGATGTTTCGTAAATACCAAAAATATGAGACGGTTTTGTTGTGGAAATACCGGAAGATATGGGTTACATTGTGCAAAAAAATAGTAAAATAGACATTATCCCATCAGAATTAACCACGTTTTCTCCTCCAAACTATTATTAACAAAGCTTGGTCTTTCAAAAAAAAAAAAAAAACAATTTGTATGAATTGACTAAGCTGATAAGTTATACAAAAAGATTCCATGAAAGATCTACAAACGAATAACATCATTCATATAAGACTAATTCTATTTGTTACAGCTCTTGAGACATTGTAGAAAAGTAAATATACAAAACTTTACTTTAGCTCTCAATTGCTTTACCTCGTGATTTAAACCTCCAGACTCGATTTGCAGACAAATGGCGATTGTAATTTTATGGCGCCGTCGTTATTTCTGCAGATGAAACTTCGTTTTCTGCAGCTGAAACTTCGTTTTCCGCAGCTAAAACTTCATTTTCTGCAGCTGAAACTTCGTTTTCGGCTGATTTTTTCTTCTTTCTCGAGGATGGTTCTTGTGGTTTCCGAATGATTTCCTTGTTTGGCACCAAGATAATGAACAAGTTTCTGTCCCGGAAGTTTTTGCTCTCTTCAGTCGCAAGCTACAGATGCGGTACAAGTTTCAGTGACTCATACAAACATGATCCGTACACTTACATAGGCAAAGAGAGAGGAGAAAGAATATGTTACCTCGCCTACTTCGGTCTGAAAACGTCTGAGAAGTTCAATAGCGATATTTCTGAACTCGTTTTCTCGTCCTTTCATGCTCACAATTACCTTAACCTGATAGGCATTACAAGTAGTTCATAAAAAAAAATATAAACTGGATGGGACGGACAGAACTGCGTCGTATGAAGAATAAGTGGGAACAACCTTGTCACCATCTTGCAAGAACTTTTGGGCAGCTTTTAGACGTACAGAATAATCATGCTGATCAATGTTATAACTGCCGGGAAAGAAAAAAAAAACCAGTATGAATCAGTTCTAAAGAAGTCATTGCAACATGACAAACAAACAAAAAAAATCGAAAGGCTTGAACAATTTACCCCATTTTAAGCTCCTTTAAGTCCATGCGAGTGGCTGACATAATTTTAACACAAGATAAAACAAATGAGCATATCTCCAACTCTAAAAACTAAGAAGAGAAGAGCAGTCAATACTTTTCTTTTGTTGATCTTTCTTCTTCTTTTGCTGTTCATATCTGTATTTACTGATAAACGAAAAAAGAAACATCACCGCGATAAGATTCTACACGGTTTGTATATATATATATATATATAAGGAGCCATTCCAATACATATATAGAGATACTAACCTATAGTCCATCATTTTAACAACCGGAGGATCTGCGTCAGGCGATAGAATCACCTGAAAACAAACAACACAACACAACAAGCATATGGAATTCAACATTTGCACACCAAAAAAAAAGCATTTTGTATTTGTATAAAATCTTCAATGGAAACACATACCAGATCAAGCTCAGCATCTTCAGCCATTCGAACGGCTTCGTCTTTAGACACTAAACCAAGCTAAGAGAGCAAACACAAACTGCAAATTTTACCATGTTTGATTTCAAAAGCTGTCTGATTTCAACAAGTAATCACTTTTACCATGTTTTGTTGCCCATCGATTAGCCTAACAGTAGCTGACCTAATCAAATCAACCACCACGAATTTAACCAAAAATTCAGCAAGAAACTTCGAAATCACCAAAAAAAACAAAAAAGCTTCGAATTTGGCGAAAAAACCTCACCTAATTGACGAAATATCAAGCGCATCATCTACTTCGGAATCTTTCGGCCTACCTCTTCTAGAGTCTCCAGAGAAACGATAACCTCCTCCGCCACCGCCGTAACGGCAAGTGACGGCGAGGCCACGGCGAGGAGAATTAGTAGTAATGGAGAGACGAAGAACGCATAGCTTGGAATCGATGGGTGTAATGCAGAAATGCGAAGCCGATTTGGTGATTCCGGCGAAAACGGCGTTGAATCCTACGGTGCTGGTTATCCCAGCCATGGCGCTTCTTCACTCAAACCTTGGAATCCGCAAGAAGCTCTTATCCTGAAAAAGAAACCCACGAGATCCAAAACTATGTCGTTTCGAAATTTAGTGCTCGAACGGAAACGACAACGTTTTTTTTATGGGCTTGATGTGCTGGTTCATGGGGGAGGGCCCAATAAACGATTCATACTCGAATTAGACACAATGAGAAGATTCATACTTGAACTTATGAATCTTCTCATCGTGTCTACTTCGGGTATGAATCTGACACTTTTCCCGTTGTATCTATGTTAGTTTGTGACAGAATAGCTTAGCGGAAAACGCTGTGTATTGATGTTGACAATATACACATATATATAGTAGTACGTATTGGGCCTATACAATATAGCTAGCCCATAGCTCAACACCCTCCCTCAAGTTGGAACGTGTAAATCATACACGGCCAACTTGGAGAGCAACAAACGAAATTGAATACTACCCAAAGCTTTTGTAAAAATATCCGCGATTTGCTCCTTAGTAGAAATATGCTGCGGCTTGAGAAGTCCAGTCTGAATGGAATCACGAATATGATGACAATCGAGCTCGACGTGCTTGGTGCGTTCATGGAAAACAGGATTGTTGGAGATGTGTATGGCAGATTTGTTGTCACAATGAAACACAACAGGACCTGGTTGCACCACACCAAAGAACTGCAGGAGAGTATTAAGCCACTTGAGTTCCTTAGTAGTCCAAGACATCGAACGGTATTCAGCTTCGGTCGAGGACATAGCCAACGTGTCTTGTTTCGTCGTCTTCCAAGAAATAGGGGAATCACCAAGAAAGAACACATAACCTGTTAAAGAACGACGCGTGAGAGGACACGCCTCCCAATCAGCATCACAATATCCCGCGAGAATCAAATGAGTGCCAGCTCGATAAAGAAGTCCTTGACCCGGTGTGCCTTTCAAATACCGAAGAACTCTAAGTGCAGCGTTCCAATGATCATTAGTCGGTCTTTGCATGAATTGGGAGAGAATATGAACGGAGTAACAAAGCTCGGGACGAGTGAGAAGAAGATAAATAAGTTTACCCACGATGCGACGGTATCGCGTTGGATCGGAGTAAAGAGGAGCTGTAGAACGAGCAAGATGATGATTCTGTTCCATGGGAATAAGAGCAGGGCGACATCCGAGAAGACCAGCCTCGGACACAATATCCAAACAATACTTTCGTTGACATAAAAACAAACCCTCAGCGTTGCGTGCAATCTCAATGCCAAGAAAATAACGAGGTGATCCCAAATCCTTCATATGAAACTTGCTGCTAAGATAGGATTTGAAAGCCGAGATAGAAGGCGAATCATTTCCACCAATGACTAAATCATCGACATAGACGAGAAGATATATCTCCGTAGATCCACACACAAATGAGAATAAGGAATAGTCAGATGCAGACTGTCGAAACCCGTAAGCCAAAAGCGCTGTTTGAAGAGTGCCAAACCAGCAGCGAGGAGCTTGACGTAAGCCATAAAGAGATTTCTTCAAGCGACATACTTTGTTGGAAGCCGAGGTTGCAAAACCAGGAGGAGGTTTCATATACACTTCTTCTTCCAAAGTACCATGTAAAAACGCATTGTGAACATCCATCTGATGAAGTTCCCAATTACGAGAGGCAGCAACATTGAAAAAGGTCCGAACCGTGGTCATTTTAACCACCGGGGCAAAAGTCTCATCATAGTCGATACCTTCTTCTTGCCGATTTCCAAGAGCAACCAAACGTGCTTTATATCGCTCAACTGTACCATCAGAATTAAACTTAATCTTGAAGACCCATTTGCATCCAATAGCTCGCTTACCAGGCGGTAAGTCAACAAGATCCCATGTTTTATTATCTTCCAAAGCTGTGATTTCGAAACCCATCGCTTTACGCCATACATCAAACTCCATGGCGTCTTTAAAAGACCGTGGCTCCGTAAAAGCAGTGACATTGGCGAGGAAGGCATTGAAAGTATCCGAGAATTTAGCGGAACACATGTAATTTGCAATGGGGTAAGGTGTACTAGACACAGATGATGACGAAGGAAGAGATGAGGAAACAATCTCATGTGAAGCTTGAGCCGAATATGTATGATAAGGCTCAAGTAAAACTGATTGCCTCTTTTCTCGATGACCCCTACCCAACTGTTCAACCATGGTGTCAGAGGCAGGAGGACTCACAACGGCAAGAACATTGGTAGGAGAAGAAGAGACAGTCGCCGGTATATCAACCACAGTCGCCGGTACAGAAGGAGGCGGAGAATCCGTCAAAAACGGAAAGGCAGATTCAGTGTGCAACTCAGTCACCGAATCAGGAGATGACGATGCAGGAGGATCAACGTCATCAACATGAAAAGAGATAGGAGCAGACGCCGAAGTCGAAATCAAAAGCTCATCAACCACCGCTGGGACCTTGAGAGAAAACGGAAAGATGTCTTCATTAAACACGACATTTCGAGTAACAAAATATTCCTTTGTAGCAAGGTCAAACACTCGCCAACCCTTTTGATTATAGGGATAGCCGAGAAACACGCAACGAGAAGCACGCTCATCAAACTTTTTCCGAACCGTTGTTCCTTTATGTGCGTAACAGAGACAACCAAAAATGCGAAGATGGTCGAACAAAGGAGACTGTTTGAATAAAACCTCATATGGCGTTTTACCCAATAAAACTGATGATGGTGTACGATTGATCAGATAACATGCTGTGAGAACACAATCTCCCCAAAACTCCAACGGCAAATCTGCTTGAAACCGAAGAGATCTCGCAACATCTAAAATATGACGATGTTTACGTTCAGCTCTACCGTTCTGTTGTGGTGTGCCGACGCAAGAGGTTTGATGGATAATACCTTGAGACGCAAACCACGATTTCAGAACCATAAACTCAGATCCGTTGTCACTACGAATCGTACGAACATTGGTTTGAAACTGCCGAGCCACCATAGCACAAAAATTGCGTAACAAGTCTTGAACCTCACTTTTAGCTCGCATCAAACTCACCCAAACAGAACGAGAGTGGTCATCAACAATAGTCAGAAAGTAAGAGGCACCACATGAGGACGGAGTACTATATGGCCCCCAAACGTCACAATGAATGAGATGGAAAATATCATCAGCTTTATTATTGCTATCAGAAAAACTCAAATGTGGTTGTTTGGCCCGGATACAAACATCACAAGGCAAAGAAAACTGATCTTTAGATCGTCCAACATCAATGAAACTTGATAAATGAGAGAATGCAGATAACGAGGGATGCCCCAAACGACGATGCCAGAGTTCACCACTTCCGAGACTGCCCACAGCATTCAACTGACACGCCATAGATCCACGAAAATAGTAAACTCCATCAAACTCTTCACCGGCTCCAATCAGCATCCTCGAAGATCGGTCCTGCACGTAACAAAATTTGTCCGTAAAAACTGCAATACACGTCTTTTCTTTAAGAAAACGAGCCACAGAAAGCAACGTGTTTGTTAAGGATGGAACAAACAAAACAAACGACAAGATAACTGAACCACCAAGAGACATCTTTCCACGCTTAGTGGCCAGAGTAGCTGTTCCATTTGGCAAACCAATCGGAGACGGAGGAATATCAATAACATCAAATAACAACTCAAGACAACCAGTGAGATGATGAGATGCACCAGTGTCTATAACCATACCGGAAAGACGCGACGGAACAGGATTTGTGGGTTGTAAAATTTGGACAAGTTGATTCCATTGCGTATCAGAGAGAGGAAGGCCCTCACGATCTAGTGACGTGATCGAAGAAGCACTCTGTCCCAGAGCAGAAACAGTGTTCATGACTTGAGCATTGTGTGCACGCCCAAAAGAAGCAGGTGAGCTCCGTCCACGAGAAACACCAACCTGAGAACCACTACGAGATCTTCCACGACCACGACCTGCATCAGAAGTCTCGGGAAAACCATGTAATTGATAACACCGGCTGACCTCATGACCAGTCTTGCCGCAGTGTGTGCACGTGAAGAGTGGACGGTTACGGGAAGAAGACGACACCATCTGAGCAGAGAAACCAACAGCATCGGTTCGTAATTCAGCAACACGAACAATACTGTGATGCTTCTCTTCCTGTAACATCAGGGAATAAGCAGACGCAAGTGAAGGAGAAGGCGTCATCGCGAGAATATTCGATCGCGTAGCACCAAAACGAACTCCATCCAAACCCATCAAAAACTGTGATTTCCGCTCCTTATCACGTCTAGCAATATGTTCTTTTTGTTGAGCACAGTTAGTGTTGGCGCAACAACATGGAGGAAGAGGATCATAATCCTCAAGGTCATCCCACATACGTTTCAATTTGCCGTAATAGGCTTGAATAGAGAGACCCTCTTGCTTACACGAATTGATGGATGACTGCAACTCATAAATATGAGCATCATTACCAACAGAAAATTGCTCCTTCAGACTCTGCCAAAGATCATATGCCGTGTCGGAGCATGACACAGAAGAACGAAGCTCAGAATCAATAGTGTTAAGAATCCATGCCACCATCATTGAATTTATGATTTCCCAGAGTTTGCATTCATCTGTACCAGCCGATGGCTTAGGAAGAAGACCATCAATAAAATTGAGTTTGTTTTTGGCTTTGAGAGAGTTCCGCAGAACCTTAGCCCAACGTTCGTAATTGGTTCCCGTGAGCTGTACCGTAGAGATGATGTTACCAGGATCAGCACCGGGTGGAAGATAGTAATCAGACAAAATTCCGATGTCCTTGACATTAGCGGCGGTCACAACAGTACGAGTGTCACCCATCGTAACACAGAGAAAAAGAATACCACGAGAGACTGAGCAAAAACCGGGCTCTAGATCGTGAAAGAAAAAGAGAAACTCGTGCAAAGGGAACGAGATCTCGAAGGGCAATGAAAGAGAGAAAAAAATGAAGTTTGCCGTCAAAGTTGTGATAAATTAGGGTTTAGTCTCTGATACCATGACAGAATAGCTTAGCGGAAAACGCTGTGTATTGATGTTGACAATATACACATATATATAGTAGTACGTATTGGGCCTATACAATATAGCTAGCCCATAGCTCAACAGTTTGTTCTTATGTGGTTTTATTAGTTACAAATCGAAGATCTTCTGTGATTTGTGCCTCTTTTTTATTTTTTACCGTGGATTTTCTTCTCTATGAGTGGACGGCTAAGTTGGCGAATAGATGGATGGCCTAGATCCGAGAAGGTAATGAGACTAGTATTCATTTTCTCTATTTTGTGAGATTTGTTGCAGTAGATCTAGTTGTTTTCGAAATTGTTAAAAGTACAAAGGAAGGCGAAACCCTAGGGGTGTTGATCCAATAAATTAAATTATTCAAGATGGATTTATATCTTCAAACTGCTATTCAAGCAATGAAGACGATGAGCAGATTTGATGATCTATTATCTTCCACATTCTATTGGATTGTGTTAAGTTTTTAATTAAGATCTAGTTGTGTGTTTCTGTTTTCCTTTCACATTCCTTTGGTTGTTGATTAATTACCATTAACCTCTATTGATGTGCGTGGAATTGTTTCGCTTCTCCTTATCCGTTAATGCATTTTGATAAATGGTAGTGTGGATTGACTCTTTGAAATAAATAATTTTTCAGTGTTAATGGTTCAGTTTGGTTCAGAATTTTTGGGTTTTGGGTCGTTTTGTTTCTAAAAAATAGATCCCATTTAGGATCAATAACTGTTCAGTTCGGTTTTTTTGGTTTTGAAAAATAGATCACATTCGGAATTAAATTAACTAATTTTAATTAGTATGATAAATGTTTAGTATATTTAAATATATTTTCTATATATTTAATCAATTTTTTTTAAAAAAAAAATTTGATTAGCTCAATTAATTCGGTTCGGTTCGGAATCGGATAATTAGGTTTTTTAATTTCTATTCCATTCAGATTATTTAATAATTCAGTTCGGGTTCGAAATTTTTTGTTCAGTACGAGAATTTTGCCCACCACTAATTGATAGTGTAATTTTACTTGAATAATTCCGTTTATAATGGAAATAGAGGTTTTCAAGAATATATTTTGCACAAGTTAAACGAGATGGTAATACAGGTGCATATTTATTAGCCCGTAATGGTCCTCCAAACAATATTTTTTTCTCGGATTGTACTTATCCACCGAACTGGTTAACAAAAACATTGTATTCAGACTATATTACATCAAATTAATAAAGATATATTTTGCAGTAAAAAAAAAAATTCCGTTTATAATTTGATTTCATTGTAGCTGGAATTAAAATGGAAAAATAACTAAAAATATCACTTATTTTTTAAAAATACTCATTTAATATCAATATATTTTTCAGAAATTTTTTAATTCTTTTAAAAACATAAAATTTTACAAATAAATATCAGACCTTTTAAAAAATGTTTGTTTAGAACTTGAGATGAAAACACCATTTTTAGTTCTCTTCCTCTTTGATTTTATGGTAGGTTCTCCTTCCTAATTACTACTCCATATGATATGCTATGTATTTTTCGGGTTAATCGTTATTATCGTAGGCGATGCTTTTTCGATCAAATTAAAATTGTGTCTCCGTAATCCTATGGCAGGCTTTGCGTCCTTGATTATGTGGAAAACTATGCCTATTGATTTATTATTTCTTTTATTACTATTTTTTTAATTATGATTATTGCAATTATATGGAAGTCTCTACCTCCAGAAATAATTGTTTTAAATTATGTCGTTATTATATTCAATCATTTTAAATGCTTAATCATGATTCTTTAAAAATTAAAAGTTACAAAAACTTTTCACTAAATTGATGCTTAAAAACTTGTTTTATAGTTATCTTGTCTAATTTGGCAAAGCTCAAGATTGCTGCCCTTGATATTTGTGGAAAACAATTATATGACATAGGTAGTAGTTGCAAAGATGCATCTAAAAGCGAATGGGCTTCTTAATACTATCGTTAAATCGAAATTGACATCCGATGAGAAAAAGGCAAAACCCATGATATTCCTACGCTACCATATTGATATGCTCAAATTAATACCCTAAAAGTACTAAGCAGTAGTTGCAGTAAAGTAGGGATCGAACACAAGGACTCACAGAGACACACAATAGATTATATAAATGAGAATTACGCTAAGTAATCAATGGTATTGAAAGACAGAATGTAAATTAAAATGGTTGTAAATTCAATTGGTGGAAAGCTAGGTTCATGGTATTTCTCAGGAAATCAATGAATGCAGATAAACTAACTAACATGATTCAGATTTAGCACGGTTCTTGAACTCAAATCACTAAGATATAGTTAATCAACTTCCGCTGCGAAAACTATCTAAATCTAAATCCTAGGTATTCCAAATTCCTTTGCGAATCCTAAAGTCTAGATCAGCTTTTTAATCTTGTTTGATTTGTTCACAAAACAACTAAACCAAATTCCTTTGCGAATAGTTATTTTGCTCACCCTAGGTTCTATCAGGTAATTAATTGCACTTCCGTGCCAAATTAATTATCCTAAGATCTAAGTTCTAGGTGATCAATCTAGAATTAGCTTTGCAAACAACCTATGGTGAAGAACTAATTCAGATAGTGAATCCTAATAATAAATCAACCTAGCATTCAGAGATAACCCTTATGAGAACCCTAAACCTAACAATAGATATACTCAGACATGAAAATTGAAGCAATAAACATGTTTGAATAAATCATCAAATAAAATAGAAAGAGTGACAAGAGGATTCGAAATCTTCTCTCGGACGAACAGAGTTTCAGACTTGTCTCCCTTCAAAAGCTCTCTCACAAAAACCAAAGTAAAATAAGCATAGCCATCAAAGTGGCTGTAAAACCTAATTATATAGTCTAAACACGAATTGGGGTCTTCTTGTAAATATTAAAGTCTTCTGGGCAAGTTCTGCAATTCTTCAAACTTCATTAAAAGTCGCGACTCGTAATCTCCTCGTTGGGTGTCAATCGATACCAAGGAGGTATCGATCGATGTTTGACGCTTCGATCGGGCACTTAGTCACCAGACTTCAGTTTTGTTCCAGAACGCTCCATAAAACTTCAATATCTCCAATAATGCTCAAAATGTGCTAAAACCTGTAAAAGACTCTATAATAGAATAAAGACTCGATAAAACGGACTTATATCATGGCTTAAACAAGGTAAAAACCATGATATATCAACTCCCCCAGACTTAGCCTTTGCTTGCCCTCAAGCAAATAGAAGACTAAACCAGAGAAAGAGGTTTGAAAACATAGAGACTCACCTGCTCTTGAAACGTTGCAATGAACATTTTCCCAAGCACCCAAATGTCACCTAACCAGCTTTTGATCTAACCACCATGTACTTCTCCGTAGACATTCACAGCTTCCCAGAATACACACATTATTTCGCAGCATCGTTCAATCAAGCCATCCTCGCATGTTTCATCGCTGTGATTAATACCAAGAACCTTCTAGATTCTTTCTCATACAATATCATGACAAGGAACCACCCATTTTCACACTTTCTGGTATTATTTCTCTCCCCCCGACTTATTTCTTATTATGTTCTCTCTTTCATTTTTTTAGTTTTGCATATACAAATCAAGGTATTAGACGCGAGTATTGATGGTGTTAGCCACCGAATCCCTGATTCTTCCCTCTCAACGTATCAAAGGCGTAGGCGAATAATGGCATCATAGGAAAATCCTAGCCTCGCTTCCAATCCTCTGTGTGATCATTCCTCACCAAGTAAAATAATGGGATCGTTGGAAATTTTCCTAACGCTCTACTCAGAAAAAAATCATCTCATCTTTCAATCCATCTTATTAATTAACTTGTAACAGGGAGAGAAATACCATTACTTTAAACACATATGGGTTCCTTTGTCAGATACGAATGATGAATCAAGCTCTATGAGTACTAACCACATTGATGAAGTGCAAAATTTGGCTCAGGCTTTAAAGAACTTTGCTGGAAACATGAATGTCTTATGGTTAACTGGTCAGCCTTTGGATTTTTTATTAGTCGATCTAGAACTGATTCTGTAACAATGGTCACTTAGAAGCAAGGTCAGATCAATGGATTCAAGAAAAAGATCACAGTCTCAGACAAAGTTTTGACTCAATAAAACAACGAATGACTCAAAAACGGACTGACTCTAAGAAAAACAAAAACAAAGTCAGCGACTACCTCCCCCAGACTTAAACAACACTGTCCCCAATGTTATCTAGCCTAGAGTTGGTGAAAGAAAACAAAATGAACCAAGTGGATTGTGGAAAATCAAGAAGTTACCGTGCTGGAACATCGAGTATCGACCTACACACAGCCTGGTATCAATCGATACTAGGCTTAAGTCGATGTGATGAACCGTTCATTCGCGTAGGGTGTCGACCGATACCAATGGGTATCGATCGACACTTAGGCGATTTCTTGGTTGAATCGTCTAAGGTCAGATGTAGCTCCAAAAATGTGTCAAACGATCCAAGTGTTAGATGTAAGCACTGTTAGATCACTCAAACACAAGTTAGGTGCAACAAAATATCATAGAAGCACAAATCCATAGGTTCAAAAACATAAAGGACACAAAATTCAAATGAAAATAAAAACAAACAGAAAAGAAAAGAAAAAAAAAACGTGAAAACAGATAGAAGGAGGACTAATCCTCCGTCTCCTCAGAATCACTCTCATGGTCAGCAGCAGCAGCGGTATGTGAAGATCCAGGCTGGGACGATGGATCAGCATCCGTGTCCGTCGTGCAACGGCAGCGAACAACATCCCAAATGTTCTTCATGATCGCTATCATCGGTCTTTGGAAAGCAGCTGGCTCCATCGAGACGTCCGTGTCCTCAGGCCACTGTGGCTCAGGAATAGGTGGGCATGATGCAGCCTGTGAACGTCCTCCTTGATGTGAAGTAGATGGGACGGCAGCAGCAGGTGGACGAACCTGTCGTCTAGTCGTAGAAATCGGAGTCAACAGCTCTGCAGGAGGCTCAAAACAAACCTGAGCAGGATCCTCAGATATGTCTGCCAGATCCCTGTCAGGTAGCTGCACCAGAAAGCTCCCATCAGATCTGTTAAGAATCCACTTCCTCCCGGTCTTCAACAACCTAAGGTTCCTCAGATGAGCCTCATCCATGTACCGGCGCGTAGTGACAATCCTGCAGCTCGTAGTACTGATCCCGACGTGTTGGAAAATAGGAGTCAGAAGACTACCAACTGACTCCTTCTTCGTGCTCGTCCCCGTGAATGGTTTGGTCTTCAGAGAGATCAGATGATGCGCAAAAACAGCCCCAAGGTTAACATCCTCAAGCTCAGGCCAATCAAAATCCTGCTCAGTGATGATGTTCCTGACATCTAGAAACAAAAGCAGAAGCTCAGACACTCTCATCTTGTTGGGCTCCATATTGCACAGGAGTGTAGTGCTCAGGATCCTAACAAAACAACACAGAACCGGATGTCGTATGTCCATCTGAGTGGACGTCTTAGAATCGTAGACACCCTTCCCAAACCATGCCCAAAATCCACGCATGTCGGGATGGGCAGCTGGAAGAGCAATCCTCCTGCGATCCCTCCGAAACCCATAGAGATCACAAAGATCAGGGAGTGGAATCCTGTACCTCACTCTGCGAGCCATGAAGGACATGCTACCACTCTGTGCGTCTCGCAGAACCTCATCTGAATAGCTAATGCGAGCTGTCGCCATAAACTGACGAACTAAGCCTGGGTAGAGGTAATGCTGCTGTGTAGCCATTTGACCAAAACCAATCCGCTCAAGCAGACGAGCCAAATCTGAGTCGAGACCCAGCTGATGCAAAGAAAATCCATCCACAAACCTTTTAGGCTCGATGGTATCACCCAACCACGCGTTATAGAACAGCGTGTCGAAATCGTCCCACTCCTCAGAAATGGGTCTAAATGCGGTGTCATCACTCAAGGCATACGCCTTCTCCTGTCCATCCCAATTTCTTTCGCAGACTATCTTGGTACCCTCTCGTCTAGGCCAAGGGTTCGGTCGGTGTGCTGGAGGGGCAGAAGGAAAACAAGCGGACCGAGGAGTAGGGCTCATAGGTGGAGGTGGTGGTGCAGGCCGTGTGGCGGATGATGGAGAAGCTCTGCGTAACGCACTACCCGGAAGCTCGTCTTCTTCTGTCTCTCCAACAAATCTAACCCCGTAATTGTCATGGCCCCGGACAGTGCTCACGAAACCTCGACGCCAATATTCACCATCCCAATACTTAACCCTCTCATCCAGCTTGTACGTTATCGGTGGCTGGCTAGAGCTCGACGTACGGAGAGCACGGATAGAATGCTCGTTTACTAGCAGGCTGGTGGTGGGTTGATTAATCGGCACGACTCTGTAGCGGTTGTCGTCAAGACAAGCTTTAACCACTACTTCAACCCATTTCGATGAGATTCTTGCTTCGACTCGCTCATTCACTTTAAATGTCCTCGGCTCACCTGAAGTCCTTGCTCTCTTTGATGCAGACATCTGAAATTAGAGACAAACAAACAATACCACATAAATCAAACATCTCTCAGATCAACACAAGCAAAATCGCATAACCATGTATGAGGGTATCGATCGATACCCTGAAGCTATTTCAGTTCATCGACACACAAAATTCCCAATCATCAACAATGAAAATCAAGGCAATTTTAAGGCAAGGATCGGTTCGAAATTACCCTACGACAACTCAGCAAACGACATGCATCGATAAAAACAAGTTGTAAGGAGTGGAATTTCACAAACCCATAACCTAAAAATCGGATTGAAAAAAAATGGAATTTCGAGATCATACATTTGTTGGATTGAGAAACAAGTGCTAGAAACGGATATAGGATGAAATTCTAATGAATCCAGACACTTAAATTGCTCAAATCGATGAAGATTTGGAAAAGTTGGGATTTGAGAGAGAGATAGGTGGCGGTATCGAACGATGACGGGTTGTGAGGAAGAAGACAAAACCGTAGGGTTTTAAGGAAACAAACCTGGCCGTGGAGCATCGATCGATACCCAGAGGTATCAGTCGACACTTGTCGTTTTTGGTCGACACTGGATGGTGTCGATTGACACTTATGAAAAATTATGCTCCTTTTTTACGATACTTGGTATCGATCGACACTGACTGGTGTCGATCGATACTCCTCATCAAATCTGCTTCACGTTTGACACAAGACATAAAACCAAAAATCAAAAACAAAATGAAAATAAAAACATATGTACAGATTTACCAGTGGGTTGCCTCCCACTCAGCGCTTGTTTAACGTCACAAGCTTAACCTTGCGGACGATCAGTCAGGATAGTAATGAGAACTCATACTGAAACAAACTCCATAACTCGACATCTCCAGGTTTAGAGTTTTGCGCAACATCTTCTCCACAACCTCTTGTCCTTTCTCCTTTAGCTCCGAAGTGAGAAGAATTTTAGCCTTTGAGAACGGTCTTGAGGTGCCTTTGCATTTCACCTTGTACTCGATCGAATTTCCATCGCACTTTAGAGGGATTAAGGTGACAAGTGTAGCACTCTCGACTCTTTTGCTCTTCACCTCCTTCTTTTCCTTAGTCTTTTTGGTGGCTTTCTTAGTGATGATAGGAGGGCGATCCAGAACTTCCACGACAGTTGGCTAATCAGAAGGTTCGTCCAAAAGATCAACCATCAATGTTTCTCCTGCACCAACGGGGATGCAAGATATCTGTGTGGGAGCTCTTCTAGAAGGGATGGCTTCGTAGGAGACATGTTCGTCAATGTACGAAAACGAGATGCTCTTGATGGGCGTGTCCATAACTGCACCAGCCGTGGCGATGAACGGTCTTCCAAGGATCAAAGGTGTGCTATACCTCGCATGCATCTCCACAACCTGAAAATAGGTTGGAACCAGACAGTCTCCTACCTTAACCATCAAATCAGGGATTGTGCCATATGGAACTGATGTGGAAGAGTTCGCGAATCTGAGAGGCATCTGAGTAGGTCTTATGTCATCGATTTTCAGCTGCTCTGCAAGTGCCTTCGACATAACATTAACGCTAGACCCTGAATCAACAAGAGATTCTTTGAAGTCAACTCCGGAGATAGAGCATGGAACCGAAAATTTCCCTGCGTCTTCCCTCTTAATCAGCTTCTTCAGTGTAGGTGGTGTACTTCTAACCTTTTTGATAAGCGCCCTTATCTCGTCCTCAGTCTCTCTGCAATCTTGGAAGTGACTGTAAAGAGGGCGATACTCAAGAGCTTCTTCGAAAGTGTGTGTGGGTGGAATTATTCATACCATCTTCTCAAAGCCACGCAGCTGCTTTGGAGAAATGGGTACTCTGGGATGTTTATGCGGTCTAGGATCTGGTTTTTTAGGCTTGTAGTCACGTTTCGAAACCATCTCTGGTTTCTTCACGATTTCTGGTTCAGCCTCCGAGGGGTGTCGATCGATACAAGGTTGGTGTCGATCGATACAAGACTCATACGTCTGTTCTTCAGGTTGGTATCAATCGATATCAGCAGTGGTATTGATCGATACTGACGAGTCCGGTTCGGAATCACCTTCTACAAGGTTTACGAGATCTCCTGCACCTCTCAAGGTGATGGCATTGACGTACTCTTTCTGTGCCTGAGCCGCATTTCCCTTGACAACTACTGCAGTCTGAGCTACCTGCATTTCCAACATCTTCTGATGAGTATCGAGAGCATCGATCCTTCCACTCAGATCCTTGTACACAGCATCTATCTTTCCGTTGAGATTCACCATGAGCTGATGTTGTCCTTGAACCAGCTGTTCAAACATAGCTTCGATCTTGCTATCTAGAAGCTTATGATGTACATGTTGATAGAACGAATTTCCATACTTCATGGTGTACCCACTGTTCTGAGGTGATCTTTGACCAAACTGATTTGAACCTCCTTGCTGAGAGTTGTTGTTGAAGTTTCGGTTGTTATTGAATTGATTCCTCTGACCCTGAAAACCAGAACCACCAACGTAGTTAACATCCTCCACTTCATCCTCGTTGAATACCTCAATATCTTCAGCAAAGTGAACAGCCTTTTGTGTCTTGCCCATTAGAAGACTGTGCATGGAATCCAGCTTAGCTTGAAAACCAGCAATCTGTGAGCAATCCATATTACCAACTAGCTTCTTCCTCTCATAATCAGCATTCTTAGTGCTATTGCTAGACGCCAAGTTCTCAATCAGGACATAGGCTTCATCAGGATACCTGGTGTTGAAGTTTCCATTGCTCGAAGCATCCAAAGTCATCTGATACCTCCAATCAAGTCCTCTGAAAAAGAAACCCATCAGCTGAACATCAGAGTATCCGTGATGTGGACAATCTCTCTGATACGATTTGAATCTCGTCTAGGCAGCCTTGAACGCCTCAGTAGGTTCTTGAGAAAACTAGGAGATTTTGTTCCTCAGATCCTCGGATCTTGCATCATCATAAAAGTTGGTAAGTAAAGCAGTCTTAGTTTCCTCCCAGTTAGTCAGCAATCTAGGAGGTAACTGTTTCAGCCAGTAAGTTGCTTCCCCACCAAGAGAGTATGAGAAAAGCTTGCAGAAGAGATAGTCGTAGGACACTCCATTGCTTTTGATGCTAGCGACCAAGTCTTCGAACCTTTCAATATGATCCATGGGATGTTCGCTGGAAAGACCATGAAAAGGGTGCTGACCCACAAGAGTGTAGTATGCAGGTTTCAGCTCAAAGTCGTTCCTCGGAAAAGCAGGAGGACGGATCGCAGATCGATTTGCGTATAACTGGTCAGGTCTGTTGCATTCACCAATCGTTCTACCATGATTTACCACAACATTCTCAGCATTCACTGTGTTCGCGTTCCCAACGACAACATAAGCATGTGGAATGATGTTCCCTTATCCATCCAGAAGTTGTCCTCTTTCATTGCACAAACAACCTTCTGGGTCCCTGTAAGCACCAGCTTCATCCCGAACCAACTCTACTTGATTGTTGTTCATCTCTGCTGGTTTCTTTGCCTTTCTGTTTGTGCGTTCCACAAGTGCTAGTTGCTCCAATGACAGTTGAACTAGCTGAGTGTTCTTGTTTCCTCTGGTTTTGTGATTAGGCATACACCTGAAAACAGAAGTCAAGAACGTTAGTAACCGGTAACACGATGAGTATCGACCGATACCAGATGGTGTCGATCGATATCAACAAAAGAGAACGGCGAGTATCGACCGATACCGACGAACTTAGTCGAAATTCACAAACGTAATCTAATGGCGAATTGAGTCCCCGGCAACAACGCCAAATTTGATATGCTCAAATTAATACCCTAAAAGTATTAATCAGTAGTTGCAGTAAAGTAGGGGTCGAACACAAGGACTCACAGAGACACACAATAGATTATATAAGTGAGAATTACGCTAATCAATCAATAGTATTGAAAGACATAATGTAAATTAAAATGGTTGTAAATTCAATTGGGGGAAAGCTAGGTTCAAGGTATTTTTCAGGAAATCAATGAATGCAGATAAACTAACTAACATGATTCAGATTTAGCACGGTTCTTGAACTCAAATCACTAAGATATAGTTAACTAACTTCCGCTGCGAAAACTATCTAAATATAAATCCTAGGTATTCCAAATTCCTTTGCGAATCCTAAAGTTTAGATCAGCTTTTTAATCAGGTTTGATTTGTTCACAAAATAACTAAACCAAATTCCTTTGCGAATAGTTATTTTGCTCACCATAGGTTCTATCAGGTAATTAATTGCACTTATGTGCCAAATCAATTATCCTAAGATCTAAGTTCTAGGTGATCAATCTAGAATTAGCTTTGCAAACAACCTATGGTGAAGAACTAATTCAGATAGTGAATCCTAATAATAAATCAACCTAGCATTCAGAGATAACCCTTATAAGAACCCTAAACCTAACAATAGATCTACTCAGACATGGAAATTGAAGTAATAAACATGTTTTAATAAATCATCAAATAAAATAGAAAGAGTGACAAGAGGGTTCAAAATATTCTCTCGGACGAACAGAGTTTCAGACTTGTCTCCCTTCAAAAGCTCTCTCACAAAAACCAAAGTAAAATAAGCATAGCCATCAAAGTGGCTGTAAAACATAATTATATAGTCTAAACACGAATTAGGGTCTTCTTGTAAATATTAAAGTCTTCTGGGCAAGTTCTGCAATTCTTCAAACTTCATTAAAAGTCGCGACTCGTAATCTCCTCGTTGGATGTTGATCGATACCAAGGAGGTATCGATCGATGCTTGACGCTTCGATCGGGCACTTTGTCACCAGACTTCAGTTTTGCTCCAGAACGCTCCATAAAACTCCAATATCTCCAATAATGCTCCAAATGTGCTAAAACATGTAAAATACTCTAAAAGACTCTATAATAGAATAAAGACTCGATAAAACGGACTTATATCATGGCTTAAACAAGGTAAAAACCATGATATATCACATATCCATGATGGTTTAAAGGATGGATATATCACGAAAAAAAATCTTTCTGATCTTTGGCAATCACTCAATGATAGGTTTGATCACCAGAAATATGTGATCTTACCAAAAGCAAACACATGAGTGGTTGAATCAGCGATTTGAGGATTACAAAAGCGTTAGTGAATATAATTTAGATTTGTTCAGAAACACTTTCATGATGGTATTATGTGGAGAGAGTGTAAGTGATTAATCTGATGTGGTTGATGTAAGCGTATTCATATGCTACTACACAAATTACCTTGCATTGTGAAAAAACTCAGCATCCAAACCTGAGTTACATGGAAAAATTTATGTTTTGGCATTGCCATGATTTTGTAGATGTGATTTGAGTTCTAATATTCACGCAGACATGTGAGTTTATGTAGATAATTCTCATGCATACATTTGCAGCCCTTAGCTAAACGTATCTACTTTTGTAAAAAAGTTGATATTTATCTGTTTATCTTTTGCTATCTTCAGTTCGGAGGTGGAGGAGTTGCAATATCGTGCATTTCTTTCCAGACTATGCCGAGTGGTCGTATAACAGTTCTTGGATTTCCGACAGTTTTGGTTGTAGGTTCTGGACTTCTTTCTCGTAGTGTTAGTAAGTTACAAATTAGTTACAATTCCTCTGTTTTTTTTTTAAAGTTCTGGAACAGATGATCCATCCTCGTGTAGCACTTGTTAGACATTCAATTCGGTCAGACCGATTAAATTCGAAATTGGACAAAGCAAGAAACCATAAGTTGGGAATCAAACCCACCATTTCGTTAAAACATAAATCTTGAATGACAAATGTTGTGTACCCTTGCCTTGCTTGTACAAATTTGAGACATTCTTTAAGCCATGAATGGATTGACATGGAACAAGAAATCAGACTGTTAAGGCCTAGAAAAGCAAGAAGAATGACCAAAAAGTAGCTGAAGACTATACCATTCGTATCATTCAAGCTTAATGTTATCATAAGCAACAAGTACAGAAATGAATGGTTTTAGAAAGATAAATCTGCAACATAATATTCCCCAAACTAGAGGTATATCAGCTCCTAAATAATATTATGTCCCACGCCTATGAGTTATTTAATCACTAACGATGCTTGACCCCGAAGTTACATTCAATATGAGACTTCCGGTCTCAGATTCTGAAAATGTCAAGTTGAAATCAGGCTCGGAAAAGTGAACGTTGTTATTGTTAGTCAATAATTGAGTTTAGTAATAATTAAAATGTATGTTAAGTTTAATTGTGTTAATGGTCGTGTGTCAGTGACTTATATGATAAGAAATGATAATTTATTTTAATAGTCACAATAAGGAAGAAACACAACTCTTCAACCTATTTAAGGTTAATGTTGTGATAATGTAAATGTGTCGAGATAAAATAGAAGTTTTCCAGATTTAGTATGTTTTCTTTTCTCTCGTCCAACATGGTATCAGAGCTATGGAGACAACAATGCAGCAAGTTATTCCAATCTTCAATGGTGAGTCATATGGCTATTGGAAAATCAAGATGATAACCATCTTGAAAACACGAAAGTTGTGGGATGTTATCGAAAATGAAGTTACGTTGAGTTCGTCTCCTGAAAACTCACCGGCGTTAACCAGAGAGAGAGATGATCGAGTGATGAAGGATATGATGGCTCTTCAGATCCTTCAAAGTGCAGTTTCGGATTCAATATTTCTGAGAATCGCCCCTGCATCAAGCGCAAGAGAAGCTTGGAACGCTTTGGAATTGGAATTCCAAGGATCACCACAAGTCAGGATGATAAAACTTCAATCTCTTAGAAGGGAGTATGAGAATTGGAAGATGAATGAAAGTGACAATATCAATACTTTCACGACAAAGTTGATTGAGATGGGAAATCAACTTAGAGTTCATGGAGAAGAGAAATCAGACTATCAAATAGTGCAAAAGATTTTGATATCACTTCCCGAAAGGTTTGATAGCATTGTAGCGGTGCTGGAACAAACTAAAGATTTAACCGTGCTATCAGTTACAGAATTGATGGGCACGCTGAAAGCACACGAGAAGCGTGTATCACCTTGAGGAAAACAATCACACGGAGGAAGCCGCATGTTGAAAGAAACAGAGCAAGGCGAACCAGCAAAAATGGTTCAAAGTGGTGTGTAGTTTGTGAGGAAAACGATCACACGGAAGAAGCCGCATGTTGAAAGAGACAGAGCAAGGCGAACCAGCAAAAATGGTTCAAAGTGGTGTGAAGTTTGTGAGGAAAACGATCACACGGAGGAAGCCGCCTGTTGAAAGAGACAGAGCAAGGCGAACCAACAAAAATGATTCAAAGTGGTGTGGAGCTTGTGAGGAAAACGATCACACGGAGGAAGCCGGCTGTTGAAAGATACAGAGCAAGGCGAATCAGCAAAAATGCAAAAAGTGGTGTGGAGTTTGTGAGACTATCACATGGAGGAAGCCGCCTGTTGGAAGAAACAGATCACGGCTACTCAAAAAAAAATGATAACAAATCTGCAATTGCGATAAGGAAGAATCCAGTGCAACATAGAAGAACAAAGCATATTGATATCAAGTATCATTTCGTTTGAGAGGCAGAACACAAAGGTTTTATTCAACTCAAGTATTACGAAGGAGAAGTTCAACTTGTAGACCTGCTTACGAAAGCACTTGGCGTCTCAAAGTTTGAAGAACTAAAGAGAGAAAACTTGGAGTGAGACCGAAACTAAATTAAGGGGGAGTGTTAGTCGATAATTGAGTTTAGTAATAATTAAAATGTATGTTAAGTTTAATTGTGTTAATGGTCGTGTGTCAAGGGTTGTGACTTATATGATAAGAAATGATAGTTTATTTTAATAGTCACAATAAGGAAGAGACACAACTCTTCAACCTATTTAAGGTTAATGTTGTCATAATGTAAATATGTCGAGATAAAAGAGAAGTTTTCCAGATTTAGTATGTTTTCTTTTCTCTCGTCCATCAGTTATCAATCTCAGGAACGTTCTCCTCGCGGTTCAAGTACCTGAGAATAGTTCTTATGTTTTTATGCTTTGTCAAACAAAATAATATTTTTGTTTTATGTTTTGCTTATTTTTTGTTTAATTTTGTCTTATGTTTTGCTTTTGTTTTTGTGTAAAAAAGTTCATATCCATGTCCAGAATCGGATAATCTAGCGTTCATATCCATGTCCAGAAGGAAATTGCTCGATTTAATGTCTCTGTGAATCACGATATGTTCCCCTTCTTCATGCAAATATAACAGTCCCGAGGCAATTCCTTTAGCAATCTGAAAACACATTTTCCATAACAAAAGGAAGCCGTCTGTTCTAGGTCTCGTGTACAACAAAGAACTGAGGTTTCCATTGGGTATGTAATCGTAAACTAACAATAGATCTTTTTCTGTTTGCACCATCCCCGAAAATTCACAATATTTTTGTGTCTCAGCCTCTGTAAACTCTCAATTTCTGCGACGAACTCTCGAATGCCTTGCTCACTCTTGGGAGTAATTTTCTTGACGGCAATTTGGTCTGAGGAAGATGGTAGGGTTCCTAGGTAAACTGCTCTGAATCCTCCGACGCCTATGACAAGGCTCTCTCTGAACCCATGTGTTGCCGCGTACAGATCGTTATAGCTGAATTTATGAGACTGATTTGTCTCCCACTCCTCAGCAACAATTTTTTTTCTGTTTAAGCTTCTTGTATAATACCACCGTTCCAAGCGCTACAACCAACATAATCGATGTCACAATCCCTACCAGTGCAATGATCTTATAATCTCTCTTTCTTGGCAAAACTCTCTTGGTGTTTCCTTTGTCGTCCGACTGAGGAAGCCGTTTGGTTGACAAAAGTCCAACCATATACTTTCTGGTTGGAGAAATAGTTACCGGTAACTGCGGTAAATCCCACATATATATTATTTTTCACAATCTCAGATAATTGTGGAATCCGTTGTGAGATCAGAGGTTTACTGAGTTTCCCACGCAGCTCGCTTGGATAAACAAAAACTTTGAGGACTTTCTTTATAACAATTGTATTGCACAATAGCTTGGATTTTCTTGCCACTATCAATGACGAAATGATGTTTCTTGTTATCCTCTTCATAGTAAACCACTGCTTCCTCAGCTTCGTAGGATACATTGTTCCGGATGATACCTACTTGGTTGCCAATGATGTCAAACCCCACGCCAAATACGTGGTTTGACATGTTCCCATTGTTGCTTTTATTCAGTAGGCCCAAATAATAAGCAGATTGGGAGCCAGGAGGAGACATTTCTTGCAATAATTAAGCAGACTGGCTCCCAAATTTTTCACTAACAGTTTAAAACCAAAACATTTTAAATAATTTGCATTGGAGCCAAAAGAAAAACGAACTCTAATTTGTTGATCGGTTAAACATCTTTGGATTTACTTTCTCTATGAATGCCGCTCTATTATTGGGGCACAGTCATATATCTCCATAACTTTTTAAATTGTTGCAGAAAATGTCTCCTCCTTGTTCAGTTGTTCTTGCTCCTGTTTCCCATGTAATTAATCACTAATCTCTCTACATTGCTTTGACATTACTACGTGTGGATATTGGCGTAGTTTGTAAAATAAAAGGTGCTCAACAAAATTTATGAGTTCAACCGAAGAAACTATATAAATGTTAGGTCATCATTTCTTTTGTTAAACTTTTTTACACAAAAACAAAAGCAAAAAATAAGACAAAACTAAACAAAAAATAAGCAAAACATCTTGCTTTGTCCAACAAAATAATATATATTTTTTTTTTATGTTTTGTTTAGTTTTGTCTTAATTTTTGCTTTTGTTTTTGTGGACGATGAAATGACCTAGCGAGAAGTTAGTAAATCTAACTTCTATTACTAATAAAAGTTGAAGCAATATGCTTCTAAGACCAAGTGCAATAGCAAGGGAAATTGAGTGTTTTTGCATCCAATAGGAAGGCAAATCCAAAAGGAAAAATGTCAAGTCATGCGACAAAACGAAAATTTCCCTTGTGAAATTTTTGTGAAATTTCTGTAGGTCCAACATCAATTCTGATGTGGTGGCATGTGATTGGTTCTATGTTTTTTTTCTTTTTTACATTCTTCTTAAATGCTATATTTGCTCAATAATTGATCCAAAAAAAAGGGTAAACGTCATATTTCTCCCCGGAAAACTATTACCTAGTAACAGGTCCACACGAAGTTTCACCCTCGTCTTCAGTCCCACTGCTCTGAAAGTTACAAACTTATTTCCTCCTAATTTGAAATATCGAAGCATATTTACACATAGAATTCGGTTTTAATGGTTTGCGACCTAAACCTAGTACGAAACCAATTATACCGGATACCGGACCGAATTAAAAACCCGACCGAACTGAAATCTGATCCGTAACCCGGGTAAAATGCCCAGTTTCCTCAAAAAAAATTCCCAAATCAATTTTAAAAATTGAAGAACCCTAAAAATTGATTTTCCAAATTTGATTGTTCTAACATCGATTTTCCAAAAGCAAGATATATACATCAATTCTTCTTCTTCATGCTCCTCCGACGCAGACCAACAACAACAACAATACCGACATCATGATGATATCGAACCAACACCAGCAACACACGCACGCTATTGAGAACAAAAAATGGTTAATTGCAAATCAAAATTCCCATCTTTTTAAACTATGATTTGGTTTCTACAGTTTTTGGATGTATATTATCATAAAAAAAGATAAATCTCTAGCACCGAGATTGAGCAATTTATTTAAGTTTATTGTACATCTTATTCAAGTTTTAAGCTTGTGAGATTTTACCGACAAAAAAAAAAAACAGTTTTGTTACAGATGTGAGCATAAAAAAAACAGTTTCTTCCTCCGCCATGGATTCTGGCTAGTTGCCAGCGCCTGACCTTGACCCACCCGAACCATCCAACCCACCATCTTTCCCCGACAGAGCCTCCACCCTCAGACTCATCCTCTTTCCCATCCTCCTGCAACCACAAATCCTCTTTCCCATCCCCGATAATTACTCCACCCCGAGGAAGCCTCCATCTCCGCCGCTACTCTTTCTCCGGTGACTCCAGTTGGGGGGATCATTTACAGAGAAGATAAAAAAAAACTCAAAATTGAGAAAGCTTTCAAGTGAGATTCGGGAAGAAGGAGGGTTCGATTCGGGATTTGAAGTTTCAAGAGAGATTAAAGGTTTCAAGTGAGAGATTCAGCAGCTCTCACTCCCCAATCTCTGGATTTGAGGATTCTAGATTCCTAAATCGATTTTAGGGTTAGAATATGCTCTTCAATTGGGGAATTTTTTTTTTTTTTTGTGATTTAAGGTTTGATCCGATCTTTGGAGGTTTTATTTTCGATTGAGTTTAATTTCGGATCTAATTCCGGTTTACAAGTTCTAATCTGGTCGTAATCCGAGTTAAATTGGTTTGTAAGTAGTTAATTTATTATCGGTCAACAGTAAATCAAATTAAATCGTGGTCTGGATGGTTATTAGTTTTGAAGTTCTATTCTATGTGTAAATATGTTTTGATCTTTTAAATTGGGGGGAAATAAGTTTGTAACTTTCATAGTAGGGGGACTGAAGACGAGGGTGAAACTTCGTGTGGACCTGTTATTATGTAATAATTTTTCGGGGGGAAATAGGACGTTTATCCAAAACAAAAAAATTACACCATTATTTTTTATTTCTTAACATCTATAAATAGAACCTAGGTTCATACCATTTGGACACCAAAAAAAATCTCAAGATTTAACACTCTCTTTTCATTTCTTCTCCTACATTATCACTCTCTTTCGTATTTTTGGTTTGTCTTTATTAATAATAACGAGTGTCGTTAATTTATTTAGAAACTGAGTATTTTATTTGAATCATTAAAATAATATATTTTATATATTAATCAACTCTAATTAAAAAAAACAAATTATATATTAGTTATTATTTTTTTACATTATAAAAATTATTTTATGTGATTATAAATATATTAATAGTAATAGTATTTATAAAATGTATAACATATATAAAATAATAAAAATAAAATAAATAAATATAAAATGAATTATATATGATGGAGTGATGTGGAGGAAAGAGAAAATGAGTTGGAGGAAAGGGAAAATGATTTGATTTCCTATTGTGGAGTTGAGTGTGAATTAAAAAATTGAAATGATGTGGAAGGAGAATAAAGTGATGTGGAGGGAATATATGATGAGAAATTTGCCTTCTGGAGATGGTCTAAGGGCTTCCACGTAGGATTTTAAACGACCAGTTAAAATATGACAAATCAGCATTTTAATTAAATTTTAAATAATGTCAAGAATTTCAAAAAATCGCGTCTCTTAAAATGAAAATAAATATCAAAGAACTAAATTAAAAAGAAAAAAAATCAAAAATAGAAATAAATATCAAAAGAGTTAAATAAACAAAAAAAATCATTTAAAAAGAAATTAACTTGATATCTATGCTAACTCCATGGAAAATCAACATAAAAAACTTAACAAAAAGAGATGAAATTATATGTTAAAATAAAATCTTATACTAATAAAAGTTAATGCTATATGCATCTAATGATGTCCACATATAATTTTAAATGACCAATTAAAATATGCCAAATCAGCATTTTAATTAAATCTTAAATAATGTCAAAAATTCCAAAAAATCGTCTCTTAAAATAGAAATAAATATAAAAAAATCTAAATTAACAAAAGAAAAAATCATTTAAAATAAAATTAATTTGATATCTATGATAACTCTATGAAAAATCAACATAAAAACTTAACAAACAAAAAAAGAAAAAGAAAATTATATGCCAAAAAAATCATGTCTCTTAAAATGGAAATAAATATCAAAAGAGATAAATTAACAAAAGAAAAAATAGAAATAAATATCAAAAGAGCTAAATTGACAAAAACAAAATTGTTTAAAAAGAAATTAACTTGGTATTTATGCTAACTCTATGGAAAATCAACATCGAAAGCTTAACAAACAAAAAAAGAAAAAAAAATTATATGTCAAATTAAAATATATTACTAATAAAAGTTGATCATACATGCATCTAATGGTATTGATTTTGTCTACTTAATTGTCTTCTTGATCAAAGATATGCTCTGATGGAATTAAAAAAAAAAAGAACGAAATGAGAAATAATTCACCCATGGATTGAGAAAGACGACTATAATGAAGGAAAAATGACTATGTGTAAACCAATCTTCTCAGATATAAAATAATGTTTGTTACTTCAATATTATTTGCAATGACCCCTAAGTATGAGAATTAAATCCTCATCGCTTAGGTTTATGATCTCATCGAAGAACCATTGAAAATTACCACAACCAATATGTCACCAGACAAAACTCATGCTTCTATCTTTCCAGTGTAAAATTTACAAAAGTATATTTACTTTGTCGGTTTTTTGTTATTATAACTTGGTTTCAAAGTTTATATCATATTCATATATTGTTTTGGTTTCAAAATTGATTTTTTTCATAGATATGAGAGCAAGAGTTGTGTTTATTAGATTGTTTTTTGATTTGTAGATTAAGTTAAAATTTTGTATTGATTAAAATAGTTAAAGAAGGAAAATAATTTTTGACTTTTTTTGCTTTTTTGTTGCTTTTTTTATAGAAAACAGATATAACGAGAATGAAAATGAATATGATGAAAAAACTTATTCACTCTGATTGGAAAAAATAATGTACAATCATTGAAAAATCATTTAAAAGTTACCACAACCAATATGCTATCAGACAAAAGTCCGGTCTTTACATCTTCAAGATAAAACTGACAAAAAATTATCGATCTTTTGTGATTTTAAATTAGTTTCAAAATTCATTTCATATTCATCTATTGTCTTAGTTTCAAAATTAAAGTTGTCATGAATGTGAAAACAAGAGTTGTGTTTATTAGTTTTTTTCAATTTAGTAGATTAAATCAGAAATTGGTATTTGTTAAACTAGTTAAGGAAAGAGAATAACTTTATAGCTTTTTATTGTTGTTTGCATAGAAAACATATATAACGAAGATGAAACTGAAAATGATTAAAAAAATCTTATTTTCTTGATTTAAAGAATTGATGTATAATATTTTATATTCATGTCAATACTATGGTTATTAAAATAGAATTTGATTACTTAATTACATTTTTAATTGACTTTGATATACTAACTTATAAATGTTCGACTATATAATACATTTTTTCAAATGGGACATATATAGATTAAAAACAATAACGTTGAAACCTCACAAACTATATATAATTACTGAGATTAAAACTGTAATATTTTTAATATATATTATTGCAATAACCATTATACATAAAATGATATCTCAATAAAGATAATTACTTGCATATGATTTTTATCAAAATAGTATTAAAAAGGAGTAAAACCTAGTTATATCTAAAGATACGATTACAAGAGCTTGTAGATGTTCTCATGAACGAGAGGGAAAAAAATAATATTAAAAATTAACTAATAAATAGAGATAATCGTTGAAATTAATGACCTTTGCTCATGCAACAGACCATGACACAAGGACCTTAAAGCCTTTAATAGATTAACCATCAAATATTTTCCATAGGAGATAGATTAGGCATGGACATTCGGGTTTTGGGTCGGGTTTAGTTCGGTTCTTTCAGGTTTCAGGTATTTCGGTATTAGAGATTTAGGACCTATTCGGATAATTCATTATTTCGAGTCGGGTTCGGTTTGGTTCCGGCCCGGTTCGGGTCGGTTTCGAGTATCCGAAATTTATCCTAAATACTCGGCAAAAACTAAAAAATGATTCAATTTAAATAAAGTTTGGTTAAAGTTCGCAAAATTGTTTAATCTTAAAAAAATATAATTAAAGATTTTTGGATATTTATAGTATTTTGGGTCTTTCGTTCTTAACATAACTAATATATTCGGTTTATAATTATAATTATGGGTATTTTAGTTTTTTTAAATATAAATATATAAAATATTTTTAGATATATAATTGTATTTCATATATTTCGAATACCCATTCGGATTTCAGTTCGATCCAATTTGGTTCGGATAGTCAAAATATTTTATAAGAGAAACCATTCAGGTATTTATGAAAATTCAATTCGCTTCGGTACCTCTTAATTTGGTTCGATTCCGATTTGGTTTTTTAGTTATGGATATTTTGCCTAGTCCTAATAGACACCGAGATATTTTCGTAATTAGCAAATATCAAACACATCAAAAAAGTAAAAGAACAAAAAAAGGAAACTAGGTTTAAAAAACACACAGAACACACGTATGATCTTCTACATACAACACAAACTCACAAACAAACATACACACACACACACGTATATATAATATATATACATCGCTCTATATCTATCTGCTAAATTTTTCTTCTTTTTTTCCCCAATCATATCCCTAATCGCGAAAAAAGAATCGAGTAATGCAACAACAAGGTGAAACGTCGGTGTTGAGTTTGAGACCCGGTGGTGGTGGTGGTGGTGGCGGCGGCAGAAGCAGGCTTTTCGTACCGCGTTTTAGCTCCTCTTCTGATCTTACCAATGGCGGCGGCGAAGAAACTACTTTTTCCGTCAAAGTAAACATTGAAATTCACAAATCCTCTGTTTTTTTTTTATTTCCTTCTCTCTGTGTTTCTCTTCAATTTGATTTCATGGGGCTTCCGCAATTTTCTCGTTATTTTGAGTTAAAACGAGTTGTTTAATTGAGGGTTAAATCGTATTGTGAAGAAAGTTTGGATCTTTTTGCTGATTCTTATGTTTGAGTTGTTTAATTGAGGGTTGAATCGTATCGTGAAGAAAGTTTGGATCTTTTATTCGTTTGAATTTCATGTAATGTCTGGGCAATCAATCCTCTGTTTTCTCCTTCTCTTTGTGTTTCTCTTCAATTTGATTTCATGGCTTTTCGCAGTTTTCTCGTTATTCTGAGTTAAAACGAGTTGTTTAATTGAGGGGTTGAATAGTATTTTGAAGAAAGCTTGGATCTTCTTGCGTTTGGGTCTGCATTGTTAGTTTGAATATTATGTAATGTCTTAATTCTTGGTGGGGCGCTTAAGTAATGTGACCTTACTGTAAATGTGGACAAAGATTGATACTTGTGGGCAATTAGGTGAGCATTCTATTAGCTTTGGAAGCTCATGAAGAACCTACAGATACGATCTGTTTTGTCTTATTGATGTTTCAACCTGTTTTTTTTCCTTCTTGTGTGATTGAATACTGAGCTCTCCAAGGTTATGTTTTGTAGAAAGGAAACGGTGGTGAACGTTTGCGGTTTTCCCGACAACAGTTGCTTCAGCTGAGAGAGGTATCAAGTTAATTCTAATTCTTGGGTATAACTTGGCTTTGCTATTGTACTTTGTCCTGAATATTGTTTGTTTATGCCCTGTGAACCAAATCACTCACCATTTTCTTTTTCCCTTAATCACAGTCGATCCAAGTCTCTGTTGAAATTCTGAGACGCAGTAAGGAAATCGCGGCTGAGCTTTTTGGCGAAGAGCAGAGCTGGGTAGGTCGTGCAGCTGAGAGTAAAGTGAGTGTTACCTCTTCTGTTTTGCATTTTTTTTTCTTTCTAAAATTCTTGTGGAGTTGGTTGTTTTAATTTTCAGACTTCTTAAGGATCGTCTTTTAAAACCAATTCTTTGTTTGGTCTTATCAGCCATCAAATCAACCTCAGGATCGTTATTCCGACCCTGATAAGCGTGACTGGCATAGTCGTGCTTCGATTCCAACCCCTGCTAAAGAATGGTCAAGGGACGAAGGTAGAGAGGCTAAAAATCGATCGAATATCGGGTCTAACCAAGGGGTAAGTATACATTACTTGTTATTTGTTGCATACTATTACTAGTTTTTGCTTCTTGCTTAACATGACCATCTGTTGAAACAGTCTGGTCCTCCCCCTGTGCTGGTGAAAGCAGAGGTCCCATGGTCAGCTAAAAGAGGAGCTCTTTCAGATAAGGACCGAGTCCTCAAGAGCGTGAAAGGGTATTGTTAACAACTATTTATTAGTCTTTTTAGCTTTTGTGATTGGGGTTAGTTTTGCTGTATATTCTGACTGATTTCGTTACAACTATAACTCTCTGCAGTATTCTGAACAAGCTTACTCCTGAGAAGTATGAGCTCCTCAAAGGTCAATTGATCGACTCCGGCATCACTTCTCCGGATATTCTAGAGGTTTCTTACAATTCCTGATGTAAAATTGTCTGTTATCATGTATCACCTCTATCCATGGTATTGATTTGCTCTCCTTACTTATAATTGCAGGGAGTAATACAGCTAATTTTTGAGAATGCTGTACTGCAGCCCACATTCTGTGAGATGTATGCTCTTCTGTGTTGTGATATCAATGGCAAGCTCCCTTCGTTTCCGTCTGAGAAACCCGGTGGGAAAGAAATAACTTTCAAACGAGTCCTTTTAAATAATTGCCAAGAGGCATTTGAGGGTGCTAAAAAAGGGATGGAAGAAATCAGACAGATGACCAATCCAGACCAAGAAATGGAAAGAATGGATAAGGAGAAACTGGCAAAGCTCCGTACATTAGGAAATCTCCGTCTGATTGGAGAGCTTCTGAAGCAAAAGATGGTTACCGAGAAGATTGTTCATTTTATTGTCCAAGTACGTATGACCCATGTTTCTTGTTTGCTACAATGTATATAGTTAGTTTTTTGACCTTAAATCTGGTAACACAGGAGCTTTTAGGAGATGACAGTAAAGCTTGCCCTGCTGATGGAGATGTCGAGGCTCTCTGCCAATTTTTTATAACCATCGGGAAGCAACTGGATGAGAACCAAAGATCTCGAGGTGTGAATGACATGTACTTCTTTCGATTGAAGGATCTAGCAATGCACCCTCAGTTAGAGCTGCGTCTCAGATTTATGGTCCAAAATGTTATTGATCTTCGAGCTAACAAATGGGTACCAAGGCGTGAGGAGGTAGGATTTTAACATTTTCTCTCAAATCCTTACTACCAGTCTTCTGCTCTTGATCCGTGCTTACATGTTGTTTTCTTACTATGTACATGGCAGGTGAAAGCCAAGAAAATCACTGAAATTCATTCCGAGGCAGAAAGGAGTCTTGGGTTACGCGCGGGTGCAATGGCAAGTATGAGAAACAACAACAACAACCGTAGTGCTGTTTCGGGTGCAACAGACAGTATTGACTCTGGAAACATTCTTGGCCGTCCTGGTACTGGAGGAATGATGCCTGGCATGCCGGGAACTAGGAAGATGGCTATGGATGAAGGCGGCTGGGAAATGGCACGTACGCGGTCCATGCCGAGAGGCAATAGACAGACGGCGCAGCAGGCTGTTGCGCGTGTTCAGCCTCCTCCCGTTATCAACAAGTCATTCTCAGTCAACTCAAGGCTGCTTCCTCAGGGCAGTGGAGGCCTCCTCAATGGTGGTAGTAGGCCAAGCGCCTTTTTGCAAGGTAACGGTTCTAGCTCAGCTCCTCAAGCCCTTAAATCCGTTCCAACTGTTGAGAAGCCTCAGTCACAGCCACTGCCGCAGCCGCAGCCTCAGGTGGCTCCTCTGGCTAATAGCTTGAACACAGGAGAGCTTGGAAGAAAAACCAAGTCGCTTCTTGAAGAGTATTTCAGTATTCGTTCATTGGATGAGGCATTGCAATGTGTTGAGGAATTGAAGTCCCCATTCTACCACCCGGAGCTCGTCAAAGAAGCAGTCTCACTTGGTCTGGATAAAAACCCTCCATTCGTTGAACCAGTTGCCGAACTATTGGAACATCTGATCGCAAAGAATGTTCTGACCTGTAAAGACTTAAGCATGGGCTGTTTGCTCTACGGTTCTATGTTGGATGACATCGGAATCGATCTTCCAAAAGCACCAAACAGCTTCGGAGAGATCCTAGGGAAGTTGGTCTCAGCTAATGTCTTGGACTTTGAGGTGGTTAAAGAGGTTCTGAAGATGGAAGATGGGTGGTTCAGAAAAACCGTGCTTGATGCGGTGATAAACAGTGTTAACGAGAGTCCATCGGGACAATCTCTGTTGGATTCGCAGGCAGCGGAAGTCGAGGCTTGCCGGAGTTTGCTATAAAAGTTATACTTTTTTTTTTCCCGGAGCTAATAAGTTCAAGCTATCTTGGACATTTTTTTGAGTAATCTGAATCATTTTTTATAAAAGTTTTGAGTTGATGTCATATACTTGGAAGATTTAGTTTTGTTACCTCTTTTTTTCTGTTGTAGTTTTTTTTTTTTTTTTTTGTCGTTCATCTCGAGTTTTGAACATTTCAAGATGAGAAACAGAAAAATATATACATTTGTTATCTTATTTTTCGAGCAAGAAAACTTTGGACCTGAATTAATTTTCGAACAAGCAACTGTGTTTCTTAGTCTCTTGTGCAAGAAAACTAACAAAACACTAATTAATTATTATGATACTGATGTTTCAACACCTTACAAACCCTCAAGGACAAACAAAAGAGAATCATACAACAACCAAAGCAAAACAACAAAAGAGAAGCTACATAAAACCAGAAACATATCAATTACTTACCAATGTATTCTCATAAGAATCATTCTTAACTTCAGGCAAATCATCTTCAAGATTCTTGACAAATTTATGGAAGTAGTCACCAGTGGTTGTTGTACTGGCTGACAATTTGAGCTTGAAGAAACTAAAATCTCCAGATGAGATGGCTAGTTTTATCACCTCCTCTAAAGTCTCTTTGTGCTTAAGAAGAACTGTGGTGGCATCTCCTCGAAGGCGATCCACCATGTACCGCTTCTTGGCGCTTTGGTACATGGTTATGAAATATTCGAAGACGCAGCTCCACTTGAGCACAAGTCTGCACTGGATCATCAGAAGCCATGCTTCTTTCAAAACCCTGATGTCTTCTTGACTTAAACTGAAGTCATCCGTTAATCTTCGAATGACATTCTCCTCTATGGCTTTAAGATCGATTTTGGATTTCTCCAAGCCTTCATGACACGACTCCCACATACTCAGGTAAGAATCCGCCGTTTCATCATTCTTCGATGGTGGAACAGCCACTTCAACACATTTCCACCTTCCGTTGTGCTCTTCCTCTGATCGAAAGCAGAGCCAACAGAAACTACAGCTGATTGTGTACACAAATGAGTTTTGATTTCAAAGACAAAAATCTGATTTGCATAGTGAGAGAGCGAGAGAAAGAAGAAGCAAACCTGCAGATACAAGTCACTAGTCTCAAATGAGGGTCACCATTTCGCTGCACGGGGCTGTTGCAACGAGGACAAGGTTTGGTGTTTTTAACGACCCAAGCATCGTTCTTTAACACATCCAATATGCGATTCCACCAACGATTCGCATTCTTGCAAGTCACGGGTCGGTGTGACTCGAGCTTGCAACTCCAGCAAAATGTGTGTCGACATAAACACACCACACCAACACAAGACTCATCATCATCTTCTAATACATCCTCACGACGCTCGATGGCGTAGTCGCAGCCCGGCGCAGGACACCATTTGATCGACTCCTTGTTGCTCTCCATGAAAGATCCCAGAACGTAACTCTCGTACATCTCCTTCACCGGTCCTGTGAATTCCTCGATCGTATCGGGTCCAACGGGCGCGACACAGTCTGGTTTAGGGCATAGGACTTCTACTACTCCCTCTTCCTCGTTCTTCTTCTTCTTCTCCAGAGTTTCATTGAGATAATCTCTCCAACAAGTTGTGCAAACCTTGTGAGAACAAAAGGGCGTGGAGAGTAAATAGTCTCCATCGCAAAGGGTCTTATGATCTGCAAAACAAGAAACTGATTCGTTTTCTTGACTCATATCGAAAACTTTAACCAACCCTAGTTTCTCCAGAAACTTCTCCTTGTCGTCACCCAAACGATCTGAAGCCTGAAACGAGTTCCATCGGAGATGGATTAGGATGATGGTTGCATCGGATTTCGACAACGAGAAGACTTCCGAGATCTGATCGATTTCTTTCATCATCCTCTCACCAACCTCTTTTCTCGTGAGAACAGTGTAAAGTTTCTGACCATCGGTTTCCATGGCTGAAGAAAAACAAAAACCAATAGAATTAAGAAAATGTAACTTTAACAAAGTAAAGAAAGAAAGTCCATGAATCGATGGATGTGATTTTGTAGCTACTTACCAGCGAATCGAAGGGGAAGAGAGAGTAGGGTCTATGGTAGCTTGGGGATCAAGCTTAAACAATATCAACTTAGAGCTAAGAAACACTGGTGAGTATGTATATGACAAAGCTAACAGCAAAACATCATTATATATACAAATTTGAGAAGGCTATCTCATTAAACAGTTAAAGTAATTTTAGATTTTCTGCACTCTAAAATTAATTTTCTAAGTGAAATTTTTAATTTTTAATAATGGAAATTTAATGGAAATTTATTGTAAGATAAACTGTTTTTGACGCGTGTAACAAATGTTTAATAAAAGTAATTTTAAAGATTTCATCCTATCTAATTCTATCGCAAATTTTTTAATTTTTAATAATGAAAATTTAATGGAAATTTATTGTAAGATAAACTGTTTTTGACGCGTGTAGCAAATGTTTAATAAAAGTAATTTTAGAGATTTAATCTTATCTAATTCTATCGCAAAATTTTAATTGTACAATATCAAAGAACATCAATGAAATTTTTAATTTTTAATAGTGAAAATTTAATGGAAATTTATTGTAAAATAATCTATTTTCGACGCGTGTAGCAAATGTTTAATAAAAGTAATTTTAGAGATTTAATCCTATCTAATTTTATCTCTAAATTTTAATTGTACAATATCAAAGAACATAAATGAAATTTTTAATTTTTAATAATGAAAATTTAATGGAAATGTATTGTAAAATAAACTCTTTTCGACGCGTATAGAAAATGTTTAACAATAGTAATGTTAGAGATTTAATCCTATCTAATTCTATCGCAAAATTTTAATTGTACAATATCAAAGAACATCAATGAAATTTTTAATTTTTAATAATAAAAATTTAATGGAAATTTATTGTAAAATAACCTGTTTTTGACTCGTGTAGCAAATGTTTAATAAAAGTTATTTTAGAGATTTAATCCTATCTAACTCTATCGCAAAATTTTAATTGTACAATATCAAAGAACATAAATGAAATTTTTAATTTTTAATTTTTAATAATGGAAATTTATTTTAAAGTAAACTCTTTTCGACGCGTGTAAAAATGTTTAACAATAGTAATGCTAGAGATTTAATCCTATCTAATTCTATCACAAAATTTTAATTGTACAATATCAAAGAACATCAATAAAATTTTTAATTTTTAATAATGAAAATTTAATTGAAATTTATTGTAAAATAATCTGTTTTCGACGCGTGTAGCAAATGTTTAATAAAAGTAATTTTAGAGATTTAATCCTATCTAATTCTATCGCAAAATTTTAATTGTACAATATCAAAGAACATAAAAGAAATTTTTAATTTTTAATAATGAAAATTTATTGTAAAATAAACTCTTTTCGACGCGTGTAAAAATGTTTAACAATAATAATGTTAGAGATTTAATCCTATCTAATTCTATAGCAAAATTTTAATTGTACAATATCAAAGAGCATCAATGAAATTTTTAATTTTTAATAATGAAAATTTAATTGAAATTTATTGTAAAATAATATGTTTTCGACGCGTGTAGCAAATGTTTAATAAAAGTAATTTTATAGATTTAATCCTATATAATTCTATCGCAAAATTTTAATTGTACAATATCAAAGAATATAAATGAAATTTTTAATTTTTAATAATGAAATTTATTGTAAAGTAAACTTTTTCGACACGTGTAAAAATGTTTAACAATAGTAATGTTAGAGATTTAATCATATCTAATTCTATCGCAAACTTTTAATTGTACAATATCAAAGAACCTAAGTAAAATTTTTAATTTTTAATAATGAAAATTTAATTGAAATTTATTGTAAAATAATATGTTTTCGACGTGTGTAGCAAATGTTTAATAAAAGTAATTTCAGAGATTTAATCCTATCTAATTCTATCGCAAAATTTTAATTGTACAATATCAAAGAACCTAAAAGGACTTTTTTAGTTTTAATAATGAAAATTTAATGGAAATTTATTGCAAAATAAACTATTTTTGACACGTGTAGAAAATGTTTAACAATAGTAATGTTAGAGATTTAATCATATCTAATTCTATCCCAAAAATTTAATTGTATAATATGAACGAACCTAAGTAAAAATTTTAATTTTTAATAATGAAAATTTAATAGAAATTTATTTTAAATTAACTGTTTTCGATGTGTGCCGCAAAAGTTTAACAATATTAATGTTAGAGATTTAATCCTATCTAATCCTATCACAAAATTTGAATTATACAATATCAAAGAATCTTAGTGAAATTTTTAATTTTTAATAATGGAAATTTATTGTAAAATAAACTGTTTTTGACGCGTGTAGCAAATGTTTAATCAAAGTAATTTTAGAGATTTAATCCTATCTAATTCTATCTCAAAATTTTAATTGTACAATATCAAAGAACCTAAATGAAAATTTAATGGAAATGTATTGTAAAATAAACTGTTTTCGACGCGTGTACAAATGTTTAATAAAAGTAATTTTAGAGATTTAATCCTATCTAATTCTATCGTAAAATTATAATTGTACAATATCAAAGAACCTAAGTAAGATATTTATTTTTTAATAATAAAAATTTAATGGAAATTTATTGTAAAATAAACTCTTTTCGACGCGTGTGGAAAATGTTTAACAATAGTAATGTTAGAGATTTAATCCTATCTAATTCTATCCCAAAAATTTAATTGTACAATATCAAAGAACCTAAGTGAAATTTTTAATTTTTAATAATGAAAATTTAATGAAATTTATTGTAAAATTAACCGTTTTCGACGTGTGTCGCAAAATTTTAACAACAATAATGTTAGAGATTTAATCCTCTCTAAAATTTGAATTGTACAATATCAAAGAATCTAAGTGAAATTTGTAATTTTTAATAATGAAAATTTATTGTAAAATTAACTCTTTCCAACCCGTGTGGCAAATATTTAAAAATAGTAATGTTAGATATTTAATCCTATCTAATCCTATCACAAAATTTTAATTGTACAATATCAAATAACCGACGTCAAATTTTTAATTTTTAATAATGAAAATTTGTTGTAAAATTAACTCTTTCTGACGCGTGTCGCAAAAGTTTAACAATAGTAATGTTAGAGATTTAATCCTATCTAATCCTATCAAAAAGATTTAATTGTACAATATCAAAGAACCTAAGTGAAAATTTTAATTTTTAATAATGGAAATTTATTGTAAAAATAACTCTTTTCGCAAATGTTTTACAATTGTAATGTTAGAGATTTAATCCTATCACATAAATTGAATTGTACAATATCAAAGAATCTAAGTGAAATTTTTAATTTTTAATAATGAAAATTTATTGTAAAATGAATTGTTTTCGACGCGTGTCTCAGAGGCTTAACAGTATTACAATAGTAATGTTAGAGATTTAATTATATCTAATCCTATCACAAATTTTTAATTGTACAATATCAAAGAACCTAAGTGAAAATTTTAATTTTTAATAATAGAAATTTATTGTAAAAATTAATTGTTTTTGACTCGTGTCTCAAAGGTTTAACAATAGTAATGTTAGAGATTTAATCATAACTAATCCTACCACAAAATTTGAATTGTACAATATCAAAGAACCTAAGTGAAAATTTTAATTTTAAAAAATGAAAATTTATTGTAAAATTAACTGTTTTCGACGCGTGTCTCAGAGGTTTAACAATAGTAATGTTAGAGATTTAATCCTATATAATCCTATCACAAATTTTGAATTGTACAATATCAAAAAACCTAAGTGAAATTTTTAATTTTTAATAATGGAAATTTATCGTCAAAATTAACTGTTGTCTCAAAGGTTTAACAATAGTAATGTTAGATATTTAATCATATCTAACCTTATCACAAAATTTGAATTGTACAATATCAAAGAACCTAAGTGAAAATTTTAATTTTTAAAAATGAAAATTTAATGGAAATTTATTGTAAAACGTGTCTCATAGGTTTAACAATAGTAATGTTAGATATTTAATCAAATCTAATCCTATCACAAAATTTGAATTGTACAATATCGAAAAACTTAAGTGAAATTTTTAATAATGAAAATTTATTGTCAAAATTAACTGTTTCGACGCGAGTCTCCAAGGTTTAAAAATAGTAATGTTAAAGATTTAAGCTTATCAAATCCTATCACAAATTTTAAATTGTACAATATCAAAGAACCTAAGTAAAATTTTAATATTTAATAATGAAAATTTATTGTCAAAATTAACCGTTTTCGACTCGTATCTCAAAACTTTAACAATAGTAATGTTAGAGATTTAAGGGAAATTTTAAAAAATACCACCATTTAGACTTTTCTTTACAAAACTACAATCACCTAAAAATTTATTCAAAACTACCCTCATATAATAAATGGTTGACCATTTTGCCCTCACTTGATAAACTGCGACAATTTTTTTTGGTGAGGTTTATACTCCAGATCTGGCCGGAATTCATACTCGAAGAAGATTGGTCCGGCGATTCTGTCGCCGATGGTTGAGTATTTTGGGAGAAAATTCCGCCACCATCGACGACAACAACTGTTATTGCGCGAGAGAAGAGATTGTTTATCTTTTCTAGGTATTGGGAAAAAATTCATAGATTTGCTTTTGCTTGATTAGGAGATGACGACTTTAGATTAGGTGATGAGATTTCGAAGATGTCTGCCCAATTGATAATTTATGGATTGTATTTGATTTTAGGTTTTGGAGATGACGATGATTGAGCAATTTATTTGTTCAGTAAATCTATATAGCCTTATAAATTCATCAGCACACAATTTCTTTGTTCAGTAAATCTATATAGCCTTATAAAGTATGTGAAGTCTGTGTCATTAAGATGAGGCAATTGAGAAATTTCTTTGTTGAATTCTTAGGGTCTATGTAGTTTCATAGACACTACAAGAAAACTGCGTTTTGGTGACTGCAAAGGGCGACTACATATTTAGTCGCTAAATATTGCGACGAATTACCGACTATTTTACGACTATTTAGCGACGAATAAAATATAGTCGTAACGGAGTCGCTTATTGACGACTACAGTAGATAGTCGGTACAATAGTCGCTATTTTACGACTAATGTCCGACAACATTTTAAAGGAGATATAACAGTCGCGTAATAGTCGCTAACTCTGCGACTATTTCGGCGGGTCGCACTGAAATCGGTAAACAGTCGTTAAATACCAGTGGAAAAACACGTGTAAATCGTTTGCGGGTTGGTGTACCTGTTTTCTGCGACTACATGTAGTAGTCGCTATTCAGACGCTTTATAGTCGCTTAGTAGTCGCTTAGTAGTCGCCATAAATATTTATATAAGTAAAATTCACCTCATTTCTTCTCTTCATCCGATCTCAAAAACCAAAAAAAAAATCAAAAAAAAATTCAGTTTTTATTAGTTAAATAATGTCGGGAAATTACAGTTATAGTAATTTCCGGGAGTGGATGTATAAGAGGTTCGATGAGGCGACGGGAAATTTCTCGGCAGAGTTCACAACGGGGGTGGAGCAATTCATGACATTTGCAAATAGCCAGCCTTTAACACAAAGTAATGGCGGTAAGTTTTTCTGCCCTTGTAGTGTTTGCAAGAACGAGAAATTTATCCCGGGAACAAGAATTTGGAATCATCTTTATAGCAGAGGATTTATGCCAGATTATTATGTTTGGTATAAGCATGGGGAAGAAATCAATATGGATTTAGGATCGAGTAGTTATGTTGATACGACGTATGTAAGTGGGAGTGAAGAAGTGGGTAATGTAGTAGAAGATAGATATGTGGATATGGTGAATGATGCATTTCGTGAAAACGCGAGTTTTGATAACTATCATCATGATGGTAGTTATCAGAATGTAGAAGAAGCGGTACGTAACCATTCAAAGAAATTATACGACTTGTTAGAAGGTGCAAATAATCCATTATATGATGGTTGTCGTGAAGGTCACTCGCAGTTATCCTTACCTGCTCGAGTCATGCAAAATAAGGCAGAATATAATATGAGTGAAAAGTTAGTGGATTCGGTTCGCGGAATCTTGACAGACTATTTACCAGAAGGAAACAAGTCAACCGGTTCACATTACGAGACATAAAAATTGATGCGCAATTTAGGTCTCCCATATCATACAATTGATGTTTGTATTAACAATTGTATGATCTTCTGGAAAGAGGACGAGAAGGAGGATAAATGTAGGTTTTGTGGTGCACAAAGATGGAAGCCTAAGAACGACCGGCGTAGAACCAAAGTACCATACAGTCGTATGTGGTATCTACCTATTGCTGACAGATTAAAGAGAATGTATCAGAGCGAGAAGATTGCAGCCGCAATGAGATGGCATGCCGAGCACCAAGCAAAGGAGGGAGAAATGGGTCATCCATCTGATGCGGCGGAGTGGAGATATTTTCAAGATCAACATCCCCGGTTTGCTGAAGAACCCCGTAACGTTTATCTTGGATTATGTACAGATGGGTTCAATCCATTTGGCATGTCTCGTAATCATTCGTTGTGGCCTGTGATCTTGACGCCATATAATTTACCCCCGGGGATGTGCATGAATACAGAGTATTTATTTCTTACAATTCTGAATTCTGGGCCAAATCATCCGCGAGCTAGTCTAGATATCTTCCTCCGACCTCTTATTGAGGAGTTAAACGAGTTATGGTCTAATGGCGTCGATGCATACGATGTGTCTTTGAATCAAAATTTTAATCTAAAAGCAGTGCTGATGTGGACGATAAGCGACTTTCCGGCGTATAGCATGTTATCTGGATGGACAACCCATGGTAAATTATCTTGTCCAGTTTGCATGGAAGATACTAAGTCTTTTTATCTACCTAATGGAAGGAAGACGTGTTGGTTTGATTGTCACCGAATATTTCTTCCTCATGGTCATCCATTGAGGAGGAATAAAAAAGACTTCCTAAAGGGAAAAGACGCTTCGAGAGAGCATCCACCTCCGTCTTTGACGGGTGAGCAAGTTTATTTCGAGCGGTTGGTTGGTGTAAAACCATCAAAAACAATGGATGTTGGTGGAAACGGTCACGAAAAGAAGAAGTCGGGGTATGGGAAGCAACATAACTGGCACAAGGAAAGCATATTCTGGGAGCTGCCGTACTGGAGGGACCTTAATCTACGTCATTGTCTTGATGTAATGCATATAGAGAAGAATTTTTTTGACAACATCATGAATACTCTTATGAGTGTGAAAGGTAAATCGAAAGACAACATCATGTCAAGATTGGATATAGAACGATTTTGTTCTCGACCACACTTACATATTGATAGTGCGGGTAAAGCTCCTTTCCCATCCTTCACATTGACAGAAGAAGCCAGAAAAAGTTTATTGGAATGTGTGAAGAATGCGGTTAAGTTCCCAGATGGTTATTCGTCAGACTTAGCTACTTGTGCTGATATGGACAACCAAAAGTTTTCAGGCATGAAGAGTCATGACTGTCATATTTTTATGGAGCGGTTACTTCCATTTATCTTTGCAGAACTCCTAGATCGGAATGTCCACCATGCGTTATCAGGTACTAATTACGACAATTTATTTAAATAAAATTATAGTAACTTATCTAGTAACCTAAAGCAATTTCCGCGTATATTGTAGGGGTTGGAGCATTTTTCCGGGACTTATGTTCGAGAACTTTGCATACAAGTCGCGTTCAAATTTTAAAACAGCACATAGTTTTAATACTATGCAATTTAGAAAAGATATTTCCACCTTCATTTTTCGATGTGATGGAGCACCTGCCTATACATCTCCCCTATGAAGTTGAATTAGGAGGCCCTGTCCAGTATAGGTGGATGTATCCTTTTGAAAGGTTTTTCAAAAAGTTGAAAGGGAAAGCAAAGAACAAAAGATATGCGGCAGGATCGATTGTTGAATCATATATCAATGACGAGATTGCCTATTTCTCAGAGCAATACTTTGCCGCGAATATACAAACGAAATCAAGGTAAATGCTAAAATCAATCACATCATGTCCACTTTGCCATTTAATTTGTATACACATGCTACTCATTCGTCAGGTTAACAAGATTCGATGAAGGTGAAGTCCCTGTGTATCATGTCCCTGGAGTACCTTCTATATTTACTCACGTAGGCCGTCGAAGTGGAGAAATGCATGAAATATGGCTCTCAGAGAGAGACTATCAATGCGCACATGCATATGTTTTACGAAATTGTGACTATTTTCAACCAATTGAGAGGTATATAAGTTGGCATCGCTCTCAGATTGCGTTTTAATATATTTAACATTTGTTTAATTTCTCATATTTGTGTTGGTCTTGTGTAGTATGTTCGAGGAATTTATTTCTGCAAAATATCCACGACTTTCCAAAAAAGAACTCGCCGCAAAAAGAGCTGACGAATATCATTTATGGGTGAAAGAATATGTATGTCTCAAAAATTTCATAACTATTCATATTTGTATACTTATATATATTTACGCTATTTATTTATATATATGCAGGTTTCTTACTGGAACGCCACGAATCCATTTCCTACTTGGGTTCAAGAGATAGTGCATGGACCTTTGAATAAGGCCAAAACCTGGCCAATGTATTTTACAAGAGGCTATTTGTTTCATACGCAGAATCGAGGCGCTGGACGAAAGAAATGTAACTATGGGGTCAGTGCTAAAGGTGAAAATTACACTGATGCATCCGATGCAGCTGATTTCTACGGGACCTTAACTGATATCATAGAACTCGAGTACGAGGGGATGATCAATTTGAGAATCACACTTTTTAAGTGTAATTGGTATGACCCTGTTATCGGTAGAGGCACTCGGAGGAGCAATGGTGGCGTTGTAGACGTTCTTTCATCGAGAAAATATAATAAATATGAACCATTTATTCTAGGTACGTACTTATGACAATATTTATATATAGCATTTTATTAATGTCAATATACATATGTATAACTTATATATACATTTATATTACAACAGCCTCGCAAGCGGATCAAGTTTGTTATATTCTGTACCCATATACAAAGAAACCGAAGCAGTTGTGGCTCAATGTTCTAAAAGTGAATCCGAGGGAAAATATTTCAGGGGATTATGAAAAGAAAGAACCGACTCTTTTGCAAACAGAAAATGATGATGCTGTATTGATAACAACAATTGAAGATCTCGTACTCGACAATTTCGTACAAGGAGACCCAGTAAACCTCGATTACGATGTCGGAGATGCAGACCCAGAAGACGAATTTCTATGTAATTTGTCGTCTTCTGATGAAGAATCAGGTGACAAAGAACCCTACTAATTAACTATGTTACTTACGTCAGAATTTCGGTGTAATTTGTCGTTTACATTATATGTCGTTATGAGTAAAAAAAATACATCTCCATATTAATAAGTAAGTAGAAAAGATTTTTTTAAAAATCATTTTCGTATTCAGTAGGATTCGAACCGTGGGTGGATCACAGTTAAATATTAATAAGTAGAAAAGATTACAAAAAAAATTATTTCCGTCTTCACGGAGATTTGAACTGTGGGTTGATGGATCAAGAGAGGAAGAATTACCAATATGCTAAAGTCTTTAATTGGTATTATTCAAACATAAATATTAATAACTAGATCGAAAAGGTAAAAAAAAAAAAGAACTTCTCCGTATTCACGGAGAATCGAAACTGAGGCTGATGGAGTTGGGAGTTGGTGAATTACCAACATGCTAGAGTCATTTCAATGGTTATGAACACACAAAACGTTTAATAAGTATTCTTTTTCCGATTAAAAAAAAAACTTTACCATTACTTCGCGAAAACCCTAAGTCCTTTTGCTCTCACCTTTGCGACTCTGATCGCCTCCGATCTTCTTCTTCTTCTTCTTCGATCTTCGCCTTCGAATCCACAGAACGATGCCGGGAGATAAGAGCAAACGAGCAGGGAAGAAAAGATTGACTCCCAATGTTTCTCAGAGAGTCGGAGTGTCGCCTTCTTCGTCGCGAACCCCAACCTCTCTACCGCCGCAGTACAACTTTACGCCGCCGCCCCAACTTCCGAATCAGTCGACAACACCTCAAGTCCCCATGAACGCTCAATCGGCATCGCCAGCACCAAGTTTCCGAAACTTTCAACCGCCACAAGAACTATTCCCGGACTCGATGCCTCAACACCGTGAAGAAGAATTACCTGCGGCGGCTTCGGCTCCACTGGAGAACACTCCGGCGTCTAGAGAACACAGCCATCAATCTTCTGGAGGGCACAACTACCATGACAAATCTGCACCAGGTTTGCCGGATCTCCAAGAGGACACACTAAGGGCGCTGAATGCCTTGCTTATGGTGCCAGACCGGGATAGATTCACCACCGTCCTCTCTCCCACACCGACGCCGAACTCAACCTGGTAAGTGTATCTCAAGGTAAATCGGATTTCTTAATGTCTTCTAGCTGTCTTTTGAAGTTGTTAGATTCTCAATGTTGGATACTCATTGTCGGATTTCTTAATGTCTGATTCTCAATGTTAGATTCTCAATGTTGGATACTCATTGTCAATGTGTGTTCTGTTTTGTATGTGTGTATGTGTGTCATCCAATATAGATAGTTGTGTGTGTGTGTCAATGTGTGTTCTGTTTCTAGGATTGCAACGTTGATTGTCTAGGATTGTTGTGTAATTGTTTTATTTTCTGATTGTCTAGGATTGTTGTCGTCTAGGATTGATGTCTACTTGTTTTATTTTCTGTTTCTTGTCTGATTGTCTAGGATTGTTGTCTACTGGTTTGTTTTCTTTCTTTACTTGTCTTGTCTTTCTTTCTTTGCTTTGTCAATGTGTGTTCTGTTTTGTGTGTGTGTATGTGTAGGATTGATGTCTACTTGATTTTGCAGGTTTACACGTGACAGAGGATCTAAACTGGTTAGGTCAATTACTAAAGTCTTTACAAACAAATTTGATGCTCCCTACTATAGTTGGACAGTTGTGCCTCGGGAGAGACAAGAAAGATACTTTCTCGAGTTCGCGGTAAGTTTTCTGTTCTTTCGCATTCACATATAGCTTTGCTTGTGATGTTTTTACTAACATCAAATTCTCTTTGTAATGTAGAAAACCCACACATGGGATCCATTGATAACAGAGCCGGTTCAAGGCTATTTCAAGGAGATTTGTCAACGCAGGTTGAAAGACATGGTTAGCACCGCGAGGACTAGTTGAGAGAGACCTAATTGGATCAGCGACACTCTCTGGGCAACGATGACAGCATACAGGGACACAAAAGAAGCAAAGCAAAGGAGTGTCACCTATTCAGCTGCTCGTCTGTCTGACCGTAAAGTTCTAGGTTATCACATCCACTTATCACGGCCTAAGTCCTATCAACAAATCCAATCCGAAATGGTTAGTAACTTTTCAATTTCTTTTTTTTTGTCATATTACTTCTGTTTTGTCATATTCTGTTTAGTGTTGGTTGTATATTGTATTCAGTCCTAATCCTTGTATTTTTTTGGTCACATTGCAGGAAGAGGAATTAGGAAGACCGGTAAGTCTTGGTGAGGTTTTCAAAAAGACAAATACAAAGGCTGACGGTACATATGTCGATAGGAAGGCGGAGAAAATTGTTGAAGCATATGATAAGAAGGTGGAACAGAAGTTATCTGAGCTCGGGGCAGAGACTTTAGAAGTTTCTGACGGTGCGTCGCGACCTGGAGACCTAACACCAGATGAGTATACGTCAATCTTTCTTGAGGTAACATTTCATATACTTCATACTTCATCTTTCTTTCATATTTCATATATTTCATATTTCATACTTCATCGTTTGTCTTCATCGTTTCATATTTCATATACTTCATACTTCATATTTCATATACATCATATTTCTTTCATATTTCATATACTTCATATTTTATATACTTCATCATTTGTCATACACCAGATGTTTTTTCTGTTCCTTTTCACAGGCAACCGAGAAGGATTCAAGAGGATATCTTTATGGGCTTGGAAGCCTGAAGGAGAGTCTTCTCAATGGCAAACGCAAGCAACCAGGAGACTCTTCATCGTTTGTCGCACTGCAAGAGCAACTGAAGGAAGCTCAGAAGAAAATTGAAGAGCAGGCTGCTTACAATGCACAGCGTGATGCTGAGGTTGCTGCCCGTGAAGCAGAGCACAAAAGAGATGTGGCTGAGCAAAAGGACAAGCTCGAGCACTTCTCATTGGTGGAAAAGTACCTGAGACAAATCGATCCGCGATTTCTAGACTTCGTGGCATCACATTCAACACCAGCAACAACCGCAATGCTTTCATTTAGCGACTAAGGATTAACGTCTACAGGTTTTAGTCGCTATGTAGTCGTATTACAACTTTTAGCGACTATTATGCGACTCCTTATGCAGTCGCCAAATCGTTATTTTCTTGTAGTGAGATGGATTTCAAGTTTTGGAGATGACATGTCATTGAGAAATTTATTTGTTCAATGGATTTGTAAATTTGAGATTTACAAGCTTCTGGTAAATTAGTGAGCTAATTTATAGGACCTTGTAAACCATATTTTTGCTTTTATCAGGTTACAATGATTGAACTATATTCTGTATGTGGAAGATGGGAGTTCACAAATGGCACATGGGATTTCATTATTGATGGTGAAAGAGGAAGCTCAATTAGTGTCATCAAAAAAGACATTACCTACAAAGATTTGGTTGATGTGGTTTTAGAAGATTTTGGCATTGATGGTGATGTGAGTTATGTAAAGATTAGTTATAGATCAGGCTTAAAAGAACTTCCTCCAGTGTTTATTAGGAATGATCGCCAAGTGAGATCTTTTATGAACAAGTTTCAAGATAGCAGAGAAGTTAAGTTATGTGTTACATTGATAGAAAATAACAAGAAAGTAGCAATGAAGTTTCCAGCACACCACAAAATGAGGTACTTACAAATGTTTGTTATTTATAAGTTTTTTTAATTTATTTTCTGCAGATTTATAAAATTACATGTTTCTCTTGCAGAGAGAAACTAACTCAATTACTATGGTAGATAATGTTCAATTCGAGGAGAGTTTTAATGCTCCAGCTCCTTCACGTCTGGTTAGGAATGAGGTAGTTTTATTTTAAAAAAACAATATGTGTTATTCATATGGTAGTGTTTGTCTTATAGGGACAAACTCACTCAATTATTAATGAGAGTGTAACAACAACTAATTGTCCACTTCTTGTTGGTCATGAGGTACTTTTATCAACAAATCTCTTTGTTTAGCTATTCATTTATAAGAGTTTGTAAATTTGTTTGTTGTTTTTGTTTCTTCCAAATTTGCAGAGAAACAAAAAGTTTTATGGATCACAAACATCAAAGAGTTTTAATTCCCCAACTCCTTCACAGGGAAAAATGAACTTAATTATTGATGAGAGTGTTACAACTACTAATCCTTCACTTCATATTGGGCATGAGGTACTTTTATCGATAAAGCTCTTTGTTTAGCTATTCATTTATAAGGGTTTGTAAATTTGTTTGCTGTTTTTTTGTTTGTTCTAAATTTAGAGAAGGGTGAACTCGACCACTCATGAATTTTATAGATCAGAAACTTCAACTTTAAGACGTGGTTACCAATATGAAGTTTCAATGCCTGATCCAGGACATATGGCTCCCAGTTGTTCCTCTAATAACTATGTCGGTGATGATGATGGCCTTCATCGTGGAAATTTTTTTAAAGACAAACAGGAAATGAGCAACAGGCTGCGGAAGCTGGCAATGAAATATAGCTTTGAGTTTCGTACTCAGCATTAAGACATGAAAAGATATGTTCTTCATTGCATTGATGAAAAATGCAACTGGAGATTTCGGGCAACCAAAGTGAAGGGGACTGAAAGCTTTGTGGTTAGCCAGTATGTGCATGAGCACAACTGTGACACTTCCTTAAGGAAGGTCAATCATCGACAAGCAAATGCCAAGTTGTTGGGTACAATGGTAAGCAATCATTTCGAGGGAGGAAAGATTGGACTAAGACCAAAGCAAATTGCAGAGAAGATTAGAAAAGATCATGGGGTTGTGATTCCATATTCAAAAGCGTGGAGAGCTCAAGAACATGCACAAGAGGTTGCTAGAGGGACTCATGCTAATAGCTATGAAGACTTGCCAAGTTTTTTTTCATGTGGTAAATGTAACGAATCCTGGTCTTGCTACTTTTATTGAGGTTGATCCAGCTGGGAAATTTAAGTATGGTTTTTTTGCATTTGATGCATCAGTTAGAGGTTTTAAGTTGATGAGGAAAGTAGTTGTTATTGATGGCACCTTTCTGAAGGCAAAGTTTAAGGGACTTTGCTAGGTGCCTCAGCGCAAGATGGTTGTTATTGATGGCACTTTTGAATTCGAAACGGTGGTTTGAATTTGAGAAAGAAAGTTAGTCAAGTGAATCGACAATAAAAAATTTCTCAATTACCTTTGGTGCCCGTCGTGAGAAAATCCTATTATTTTACTTACAGTCTAGTTAAAAAAAAAAGTTCGAACTGTACATAAAGATTAATCACATTAACCTTTTGGTACGTGATCATTACAACAATCCCTTAAACAATCCCATAAAGATTAAGCCCATTTGCCTTTGTATTTTGTTTGTAGGGGTTTTCTAGTGTGGTAAATCATGCATCATATGAGAGTTGAAGAGATTGATTCAAGATTTCTCTAGAAAACTACGACCAAGTTTGAATTCCACAAGGAAAACTTTTAATTTCAAGTTCATCAATCTTTGATATTCTTTTAAACACAATATATATTGCATAAAACTTACGTAGCTCTGGTTGTATAATTATAGCTCTGGTTTTATATACTCTGTTGAAACTATATTATTGGATATTGGGTGTTTTAATTGAATTTTTATGGTTTTATATGCAAGTTTTAAAACCATATAAATCCTTTTAAAACCATATAAAACTATATAAATTCTTTTAATCCTTGAAATTCAAAAATAGAGACTAGATTTTGGAACTTTTATATAATGTTAATAGGAGAAAGAAGAGGTCTTAGGCTAATGGCCCGCGTCCTTGTGGTCCGCCCCCGCAGCGGAAACATACCTCAATATGAATAGCTTGATCTGATCCATGTACGAGTGATGAAACATTGGTACGGGTATCTAACTATTGTTAGATAATTACAGTTATTGAAATACTAGAACCAAAACAAATCTGTTGAGGAGCCATTCGGGGTAATATTGGCTAACCGAACCGAACCTCCTATTTCGGGTTCTTTGGGTTGGGGTTTTATGCCTGATATATCATGGTTTTTACCCTGTTTAGGCCATGATATAAGTCCTTTTTATAGAGTCTTTCTAGTGTTTTGTAGTGTTTTAGAGTCTTTTACAGGTCATAGCACGTTTGGACGATTATTGGAAGTATTGGAGCTTTCTGGAGCAGTTTAGAGCAGAGCTAAAGATCGTGTTGCTGAGTACCTGTTTTCACGGCCAGTATCGATCGATACCCCCTGGTATCGATCGATACCCATCGCAGCAAGACACGACCCGCGAGTTTTCCAAGACTTGAGGAATTGCAAAAGCGCCCAGAAGTCTTTAATAATTACAAGAAGACCCCAGATCGTGTTTTAGGTTATAAATAGGATTTTACAGCCATTGTTTAGGCTATGCCTTTTGATGCCTTTTCATGCCTTTTTTATGCTTTATTTTATAGTTTGATTTTACTTTGGTTTTAGAGAGACAAGTCTGAATCTCCCTTCGTCCGAGATCAGATCTCTAAACCCTTCTTCCTATTCTATTGATGATTTATTCAAACATGTCTTTTGATTCAATTGCCATGTCTGAGTAGATCCACTTTAGGTTTAGGGTTTTCTCATAAATGATTTCTTTGAATGCTAGGTTAATTATCTGTTTAGGATTCACCATCTGAATTAGTTCTTCACCTTAGGTTGTGTTCATAGCTAATTCTAGGTTGACGAATCTGGAACTTAGATCTTAGGATAATTGATTAGGCACGAGAGTGCGATTAATTACCTGATAGAACCTAGGTGAGCAAATTGATTATTCGCAAAGAGATTTGGTTTAATTGATTTGTGAACATATCAAACCTGATATTAAAGCTGATTTAGAATTTAGGATTCGCAAAGAGATTTGGAATTCTTGGGATGTAGATTTAGATAGTTTTCGCAACGAGAGTTGGTTAGCTATATTTTAGTGATTTGAGTTCAAGAACTGCGCTAAATCTGAATCATGTTAGTTAGTTTATCTGCATTCATTGATTTCCTGAGAAAAACCCTGAGCCTATATTTCTCAATTGATTTACAACTCCTTTAATTTCTGCACTGCTTTTAATTACAACTGTTTGGCTTAGCGTAATTCGACACTATAGAATCTATTGTGCGTTTCTGTGAGTCTTCTGTGGTTCGACCCCTAGCTATACTATTACAACTGCTTTAGTATCTTAGGGTATTAAATTGAGCATATCAATTTTGGCGCCGTTGCCGGGGACTCAATTCGCCATTAGATTTTAGTTTAGAATTTCGACTAAGTTCGTCGGTATCGATCGATACTCTGTAGTATCGGTCGATATTCGTCGTCTTCTTTTGTTGGTATCGATCGACACCACTTGGTATCGATCGATACTCAACGTATTTTTCTGGTTACTTACGTGCTTTGCCTAGTATTTTGTTTGCAGGTGTATGCCTGTTCGTGAAACCAGAAGCAACAAGAGCACACAGCTAGTTGAACTGTCATTGGAACAGCTAGCGTTTGTGGAACGCACAAACAGAAAGACCAAGCAAACATCAGGGATGAACAACCCAGTGGTTTTAAGAGCTGATGAAGCTGGAATTCTGAGAGACCAAGAGGGTCACGTGTGTAATGAGAGAGGGCAGCGACTTGATGAAGCTGGTAACATCGTTGTCCCTGCTGCGGTTGTTGAGATTATCGCGCCAGCTGGGCGCGCCAACGCAGGGAATGCTGTGGTTAATCGTGGAAGAACGATTGGTGAGTACAACAGGCCAGAGCAGTTTTTCGCCAATCGGTCAGCGATTCGTCCTCCTGCTTATGAGAGGAATGACTTCGAGCTGAAACCTGCTTACTACACTCTAGTAGGACAACATCTCTTCCATGGTCTTCCTCATGAACATCCAATGGACCATGTAGAGAAGTTCGAGGACTTGGTCACTAGCATCAAGAGCAATGGAGTGTCCTACGACTACCTCTTCTGCAAGCTCTTCCCCTACTCTCTGGGTGGAGAAGCTACTTACTGGCTGAGGCAGCTATCTCCTGGATCGCTAACTAATTGGGAGGACACCAAGAGAGCCTTCCTGATTAACTTCTACGATGATGGAAGATCTGAAGATCTGAGAAATAAAATCTCCCAATTTTCTCAAGGACCTACTGAGGCGTTTAAGGCTGCTTGGACAAGATTCAGATCGTATCAGAGAGATTGTCCACATCATGGATACTCTGATGTGCAACTGCTGGGTATCTTCTTCAGAGGAGTAGATTGGAGATATCAGATGGGTCTGGACTCTTCCAGCAATGGTAATTTCAACACCAGATATCCTGAGGATGCTATTGTGTTGATCGAGAACTTTGCCTCTAGTAGTAGCACCAAGAGCGCAGATTTCGAGCGCAAGAAGCTGGCTGGTAACATGGATGGGTCACAGATCGCTGAAGTGAAAGCTCAGCTGGATTCTATGCACAGTCTTCTGCTGGGAAGGACAACAAAGGCCGTCCACTTCGCTGCTGGGAATGAAGTGGAAGATGTTAACTACATTGGTGGTTCTGGTTTTCAGGGTCAGCGATTCGGATACAACTCCAATCGAAACTTCACCAACAATGCTCAGCAAGGAGGGTACCAATCCCCACCACCCAAAGCTCCTGAGAGTAAGATTGAGGCTATGCTTGAACACCTGGTTCAAGGGCAGGAGAAGATGACAGCCACCTTCAATGGTAAGATAGACACCATGTACACCGATTTGAGTGGAAGGATCGAGGCACTAAATACGAGCCACAGGATGCTGGAGACGCAAGTAGCTCAGACTGCAGCAAATTCCAAGGGAAAGGCGGTTCAATCACACAATGCACACGTCAATGCCATCAGCTTACGTGCAAAAAATCTCGAAGCCATTCCTGAAATCGCACAAGCATCGATCGATACTCCCCAGTATCGATCGATACCAGCCCAGACGCCTGCTAGAATGGATTCAATCACCCGTGTATCGATCGATACCCCATTGGTATCGGTCGATACTAAGGTGATTTCTGAGGAGACAACAGAGAGTTCTACTGTGGTGCCTAAGGTCGTTGCAGAACGAGTGTATGTAACCAGGATGCCTTATCCTATGATTCCTAAGCTGACAAGGGAGGAATGGGAGATTGCTAAACTACAGTATATGCTGGATAACCCGAACGTGGAGCTTCTTTCTGATGAAGATGTACTTGTCAGGAACGATTCAAATCGCATGGCATCGATCGATACCCTACTTGGTGTCGATCGATACCCCTCTCAGAACGGACCAGAAGTTATGAAAACACCTGAGGTGATCGGAGAAAGAATTCGCAATTCACTACAACCGCGGAAATTGACACAGAGGGAAGATCCAGGGAAATTTGTAGTTCCATGCTCTATCTCTGGAGTTGAGTTCAAAGAGTCTCTTGTCGACTCAGGGGCTAGTGTCAATGTCATCTCAAGGGCAATTGCAGAGCGGTTAGGAGCTGATATTCGATCACCAGAGGCATCTATCACATTCGCGAACAACTCCACCTCGCTTCCACACGGTACTATCCATGGTTTGTTGGTCAAAGTAGGAGACTGTCTAGTTCCTACTAATTTTCAGGTTGTAGAGATGGGTGCAATATCTCGTATGCCTATCCTTTTGGGACGACCGTTCATGGCTACTGCAGGCGCGATCATAGACACACCTAATAAGAGAATCTCTTTCTCTTACATTGACAGAGGGGTCTATTATGGTGTCATTCCCCCTAGGAGTGCTCCCACACATGTGTCTAGCATCGAGGTTGTCACAGGAGAGTCGCTAGCGATTGATATTTTGGAAGAGCCTCCTGATGAGCCTACTGTCGCAGATGTTCCAGGTGAACCGCCCAACATCCCCAAGAAGAAGGCCAAGGCAACAACAAAGCAGAAGAAGGCCAAGAGCAAGAAGGTCGAGAATCCCCATGTCACCTTGATACCTCGTAAGTGCAATGGAGATTCGATTGAATATAAGGTCAAATGCAAAGGAGCCTTGAAACCATTCTCCAAGGCCAGAGTCCTTCTCACTTCTGAGCTGAAAGAGAAAGGGCAGGAGTTTGTGGACAACATGCTAAGCAGAACGCTGAAGCTAGTAATGTCAAGTGATGGAGCCTGTTTTGATGCAAGCTCTCATTCTTATCCAGCCTGAAGGGCGTTACAGTCAAGCTATTGACGTTAAACGAGCGCTTGGTGGGAGGCAACCCACTGGTGAGTCTGTTTTTGATTCGTTTTTTTCATTTTATTTTCGTTCGTTTTATATTTGAGTCAGGATAAACAAGGAGCAAAACTCGAAATCGCCCAGTGTCGATCGATACCCTATTGGTATCGATCGACACCAATCGCGGAAGAAAGGTTCGTCAAGTCGATTTAAGCCCAGTATCGATCGATACCAGGCTGTGTGTCGATCGATACTTGACGTTCCAGCAAGGTAACTTCTTGTTTTTCCCAATTTTAGTCTGTTATTTTGTTTTATTTCACTGACTCTAGGCTAGATAACACTGGGGACAGTGTTGTTCAAGTCTGGGGGAGGTGTCTGCTGACATTGTGTTTGTTTTTCTTAGAGTCAGTTGTTTTATCTAGTCAAAACTGTTTTATTGAGTCAAAATTTGTTGGAGATTATGATCCTGTGCTTGAACCTATTGATTTGATTTTGTTTTTGAGTGCACAGTGTTACAGGATCAGTTCTAGGTCGACTAATGAAAAATCCAAAGGCTGACCAGTTGACTAGAAAACATCCATGTCTCCAGTAGAGTTCTTCTGAAACCTGAGCCAAATTTTTGCACTTCATCAATGTGGTTAGTGTTCATAGAGCTTGATTCATCATTCATATCTGATAAAGGAACCCGTGTGTTTAGTTTTAGTATCTCTCTCCCCTGAAATAAGTTGATAGATTAAGAGCATAAAAGATTGAAATGATTTTCTTCTGAGTAGAGGGTTAGGAAAATTTCCAGCGATCCCATTATTCTACTTAAGAGGGGATGATCACACAAAGGATTGGAAGCGAGGCTAGGATTTTCCTATGATGCCATTATTCGCCTACATCCTTTGATACATTGAGAGGGAAGAACCGGGGATTTGGTGGCAAACACCATCAGTACTCGCGTCTCATACCTTGATATGTATATGCAAAGCTGAAAAGAAAAGAAAAAAATAATAATAAGAAGATAATAAGAAATAAGTCTGGGGGAGAGAAATTGATACAAAAAGTGTGAAAAAGGGTGGTTCCTTTGTCATGATATTGTCTGGTAAAGAGTCTAGAAGGTTCTTGAATATTAGTTGCAGCGATGAAACTGGCGATGAAGGTTTTACTTGAACAATGCTGTGGGATAATGTGTGGAGTCTGGAAAAGCTACGAATGTCTACGGAGAAGTACATGGTGGTTAGATCGAAAGCTGATTTGGTGACATTTGGGTACTTGGAGAAGAGTCATTTCGATGGTTCATGAACAGGTGAGTCTCCGCGTTTTCAAACCTCTTTCTCTGTTTAGTCTTCTATTTGCTTGAGGGCAAGCAAAAGGCTAAGTCTGGGGGAGTTGATATATCATGGTTTTTACCCTGTTTAGGCCATGATATAAGTCCTTTTTATAGAGTCTTTCTAGTGTTTTGTAGTGTTTTAGAGTCTTTTACAGGTCATAGCACGTTTGGACGATTATTGGAAGTATTGGAGCTTTCTGGAGCAGTTTAGAGCAGAGCTAAAGATCGTGTTGCTGAGTACCTGTTTTCACGGCCAGTATCGATCGATACCCCCTGGTATCGATCGATACCCATCGCAGCAAGACACGACCCGCGAGTTTTCCAAGACTTGAGGAATTGCAAAAGCGCCCAGAAGTCTTTAATAATTACAAGAAGACCCCAGATCGTGTTTTAGGTTATAAATAGGATTTTACAGCCATTGTTTAGGCTATGCCTTTTGATGCCTTTTCATGCCTTTTTTATGCTTTATTTTATAGTTTGATTTTACTTTGGTTTTAGAGAGACAAGTCTGAATCTCCCTTCGTCCGAGATCAGATCTCTAAACCCTTCTTCCTATTCTATTGATGATTTATTCAAACATGTCTTTTGATTCAATTGCCATGTCTGAGTAGATCCACTTTAGGTTTAGGGTTTTCTCATAAAGGATTTCTTTGAATGCTAGGTTAATTATCTGTTTAGGATTCACCATCTGAATTAGTTCTTCACCTTAGGTTGTGTTCATAGCTAATTCTAGGTTGACGAATCTGGAACTTAGATCTTAGGATAATTGATTAGGCACGAGAGTGCGATTAATTACCTGATAGAACCTAGGTGAGCAAATTGATTATTCGCAAAGAGATTTGGTTTAATTGATTTGTGAACATATCAAACCTGATATTAAAGCTGATTTAGAATTTAGGATTCGCAAAGAGATTTGGAATTCTTGGGATGTAGATTTAGATAGTTTTCGCAACGAGAGTTGGTTAGCTATATTTTAGTGATTTGAGTTCAAGAACTGCGCTAAATCTGAATCATGTTAGTTAGTTTATCTGCATTCATTGATTTCCTGAGAAAAACCCTGAGCCTATATTTCTCAATTGATTTACAACTCCTTTAATTTCTGCACTGCTTTTAATTACAACTGTTTGGCTTAGCGTAATTCGACACTATAGAATCTATTGTGCGTTTCTGTGAGTCTTCTGTGGTTCGACCCCTAGCTATACTATTACAACTGCTTTAGTATCTTAGGGTATTAAATTGAGCACATCAATGCCCATGACTAATATAAACCCATATAAAACCTTTTAAGGTCTTTTAAAACCATATAAATTATTTTAGTACAATCCTTTTAAAGTCATATGAATCCTTTAAAATATTTTACCAATATGGTTTACAAATCAAATGTTAACTTTCATATTATAGTTGATTATCTACTTAGTTATCTATTGGATATTGGTAAATACTCAGCCGAAGCTACATTATTTGGATATTGGGTGTTATAATTGAATTTATATGGTTTTCTATGCTAGTTTTAAAACTATACAAAACCATATAAATCATTTTAAAATTATATAAAACCATATAAATCCTTTCAAAACAATTTAGTTTGTAAACCTGATAAAAACAACAAACATCAAACTCCATCAAATGCTTTATACGTGTTTATCTTGAGCACTAATATATAGTTTTAAAATGCTTGATAAATACTCGGCCTAAGCTACATTATTGGATATTGGGTGTTATAATTGAATTTATATGGTTTTATATGCTAGTTTTAAAACCATATAAAACCATATAAATCATTTTTTTCTTGTTTTTGAGTAAAAACTAGATTTTATAAATCTTTTTAAAACCATATAAAACCATATAAATCCTTTTAATCCTTTAAATTCAAAAGTAGAGACTAGATTTTGGAACTTTTATATAATGTTAATAGGAGAAAGAAGAGGTCTTAGGCTAATGGCCCGCGTCCTAGTGGCCCTCCCCCGCGGCGGAAACATACCTCAATATGAATAGCTTGAACTGATTCATGTACGAGTAATGAAACATTGGTACGAGTATCTAACTATTCTTAGATAATTATAGTTATTGGAATAACAGAACCGAAACAAAACTGTTGAGGAGCCATTTGGGGTAATATTTGCTAACCGAAACCGAACCTCCTATTTCGGGTTCTGTGGATGACGATGTCATTGAAAAATTTCTTTGTTCAGTAAATTTATATAGCCTTATAAATCATAGTTGTTTATATATCAGGTGACAATTATTAGCTTAGTCGGCTTCTGGGTTTAATAACCCCTTGAAAGTCTGTGATTATAGAGGCAATTGAGAAGTTTCTTTGTTGAATTATTCGTTCATGTAGGGATTGTATTTGATTTTAGGTTTTGGAGATTACGATGTCATTGAGAAATTTCTTTGTTCAGTAAATTTATATAGCCTTATAAATCATAGTTTATAAATCAGGTGACAATTATTGAGCTTTGTCTGAGTTCCATAACCCATTGAAAGTCGGTGTCATTAAGTTTATAGAGTTTCTTTCTTGAATTATTAGTCGATGTAGCTTCATAGATTCTATTGGAGATAACGATATCATTGAAAAAAATTATTTGTCAGTAAATTTATATAGCCTTATAAATCATAATGCTGAGGAAGACGATGAGTAAATCGATCGAGCCTTCATCAACGCAGCCATACACCTATACCTCGTCGGAAATCCAAATAGAAATCCATCAGCCACCGCTAATTCCTCTGTCGTAATCTATGGGATCTCCAGATCCTTTGGCGGTAGTTTCATGAGTTCCCAAAAATCTGTGACTTTTCTCCTCAGTGATAGATGTGGGTAATTTTGTCTTTTTCATTATTAGATAGTTGTATTTATGAAAATATCCAACGTTTAATAGTAGTTTTGAATAGTGTTGTCTTCAAAGTTGTATTTTTGAGATTCTCCCGAGATTTAATCCTATCTAAACCTATCACAAAAATTGAATTGTACAATATCAATTATCTAATCCTATCACAAAATTTGATTTGTGGTCAAGAAATGGATAAAATCATATTAATAATATTTAAAAAAATAACGATATGTGTCTGAAGAATATTATATTGTCCAGGAAAAAGATGAAAGATATAAATTGTGCGTAGTGATTTTGCATCTCATCTATGAAACATGCACTCATCATATGATATAATAGCGAACATATCATCTATGAAACATGCACTCATAAATTGAATAACTTTATGTTAAATAATCACAAAATTTTGATAAAAACTATTTTGTGTAGATTAATGACTATTTATTTTCTTTAGTTATATCTTTCCATTTTTCCAACAATATTTTTTCACTTCCTTCAATTTATGAGACTACTAGAGGAACCCTATATATAAAACATAGATTCACATATTTAAAAGTAATTTTCAATAATAAAAAAAAATAAAAGTAATTTTCAATAGGCTTACTCAAAACTCTGATATTTCACCCGGATTTTTATATATATTTTTACATTGGTTTGCTTTGCATGCTCTTTTAGTTCAGTTGAGTCTAAAAACGCTCATACGGAATATCGTTTGAATTGTCACTCTACAACCTTCAAAGCTTATAAACACCAATTTTGCATGGAAAAAAAAACTCGAATAAAAAGAGTTTTTAGATGGTAGAATCAGAAACAAAACAATGCATCATAACAAAATCGAGATTAAGATTACAACTCTCAAATGTCTGAACGTTGGTGCATTGTTTCATTCTTAATTTTGGTAAGAAACGCCTTCTCCTATACGTTCAAAATTCGTCATGTTTTCACTTTTGTGAAAGAAAAAAAACATGAGAAATCCAAATCTCCACAGACATATAATATTGCCAACATAGAATATATGAAGAGTAAAAAGAGAAAATCCACCTAACTTATGAGTAAAAAAATTATGGAGGCTTGCATGTGAAGCTATTATATTGGAAGATGTGTAAGTTCATATATTGACGACTTTGATTAGATTGAATGGAAAACTATTTGGGAGAAGCATTCGTGGTTGTTAAGAGTTGCGATTTTATGTATTTGCATGAAGCAGTTGTAAAGACGCTTAAAATTGAAAACCCTAAGAAGGAAGACGAAAAAGATTGAAACGGACAAGTTACATAAACACAAATTATCATATTTAAGTCCAATACTGACATGGCAATCAGCCGAAAAGAATTGACCCATTTTAATTTGTTATTCTATTACAAATGATCATTTCAATCAATATGAACAAATCTAACTCTCTACAGCACTTGGAAACACGATGAATAGTTCCTATGTGAACGACTCCATAACGGACAATTCTATCCGTTATTCGTATCATGTTGTACTTTATGTGGGTATAGGTCTGAATCATGCCTTCTAATCGACGAGTCTCCATTCATGACTCTTTTAGGCAACTAATGGATCAAATTTATCTACTAATACAAGGGAAATTGCATTCAATAACCATAAAAAATATTATAATTAGGTGGATAACAAAAAAAAAAAAATTGGAGATGATATTCTTTATATAATATGTATTAATATAATTTTAACCTTTGTATTTTATTTTTCATCTTTCCTTTTTATCTTTTTTTATCTTTTTCTTTTTTCTCTCCTTTACGTGTTTTCTCCCAAGATATTTTCCCGCACTACTATTCATCCCGGGATTACTATGTGCTATAAAATATTCATCACGGGATTACTATTCATCCCGGGATTACTATTCATCCCGGGATTACTATTCATCTTTCTTTTCTTTTCTTTTCTTTTCTTTTTCCTTTCTCGACATAATCACCACTACTATTCATCCCGGGAAACTATTCATCCCGAGACTACTATTCACTCCGAGTCTTCTCCTTAAGCTTAGACGAGGTTGGTTCTTCTTCGAGATTACTATTCATCCCGAGACTCCATAATCCCGGTATTACGGTTCATCACGGGATTACTATATGCTACCAAATATACATCCTGAGATTACAATTCATCTCGGGATTACTATGTACTATTCATCCCGAGACTTCGTAATCCCGAGACTACTATTCATCCTGGGATTACTATTCATCTTTTTTTTTTATCTCTTTTCTATTTTTTCTTTTTTCCTTTCTAGACACAATCACCATTACTATTCATTACGGGACACTATTCATCCAGAGACTACTATTCACTCCGAGTCTTTTTCTTTAGCTTAGACGAGGTTGGTTCTTCTTAGTGGTTACTATTCATCCGACTCGTTCACTGCAGCCTATCGCCGTTCACCGCCGTCCATAGCTTCCGAGCACGGCCGTACAAATATAGTCATACTATGTGAGTTTGCTTTTAGGATTTTCTTCTTATTGAATTGCGTTTTCTTCAATCCAATTGAAATTATCTGGGCAATTGAAATTCAACATAACGGTGTGGGATGGTTCAAATCTACCTTAGTTTGTTGAATTCTGCTTTGTTTCATTGTCATACAGGAAGGTGGGATAGAAGTTCTATTTATATTTTGATAAAAACATAAATGTGATATGTTACGCAGTTGTCTGTTTATTGAGGATATGAATTTTGTTTGATGCAACAGCAACGAAGACGAAAAATCGCCGACTTTTGCTAAACATTTGTGCAGTTCTTCAATGGTGTCTTCCTTAAGGTGAAAAAGGCAACAATTAGACGCTTACATTCACTTTATCAATTGTAGAATGTCTGTTAGTGTATAACGTGTATTTGTATAGAACCTCTATTTTTGTTTTCAAATGGTGATTTATAAAAGTAAAGTTTTTTCTATGGTGATTATGATGTTTTGATTGCTTTGTTACCTGCCACGCATAAACTTAGAATCCTCAGTTACATTTGCAATGGCAGACAATGTTTTTGTTTTCAACATTCTATTTGTATAGAATGTTATATAGAATGTTGCCTTGTTAATGGAGACTAATTTCTATGTATTAGTGTTTTCAATATTATGCACTAATTCTTACGTGTGTATAAAACGTCTATTTTTGTAATTTTGCTTTTGATAAAAAATGACAAAACGTATAGAATATATATGTAAAATATCACATTATATTCATTTTTCTTCCCATATTGTACTCCTCTCATCTCCCCATCATCTCCCCATCTAATCTACTTATCAAGTCTATACTATTTTAAAAACTTGTTATTCTAATCAATGTAAAGATTTGTAATTTTCAATTCAAACTCCGATATGTAATGAGTTAAAAAGCGTCGGTCTATATAGAACACATAAACTGTCTATATATTTGGCTTCATGGTGGAGGTTATATATTTGGCTTTTGTTAATTCAATTGTTAGTTTTATTATTTCGCAACACTACCCAGTACTTCGCCGTTGGAGAAAGATGGTGACTTTGACGTCGTGGGCGAGAGACGATCGGGAATTAATGGAGACTAATTTTTATGTGTGTATAGAACGTCTATCTTTTTTTGCAATTTTGTAAATTATTGATGAGACACTTAAGAGATGAAATGTCTGTAAAAAAAATAAACTTTTTATGTTATTGATAAATTTGTTACGTTTTTGATAAAAAAAAAAGATATACTTGTTATGTTATTAATAAAAATAGACTTGTTACGTTATTGGTGACACTATTCACAGCTGGAAAAAAATCTTGTTAGTTTTAAAAAATTGAAATCATGTTTGCTGTGAAAAAAATCTGTGTTTTTTGTGGTTTTACAAAATTGAAACAATTCATAGGATGCGAATAACGGAAAAACAAAATCTATGGGGAAACAATATGTGGTGTCAAATAGAACAATATCAAAATAGTATAGACGGTCTACAATTAGTGCAGAAGAGGGCAAAATCGTCTTAAAAGCAACCCTTTTGTTATTTACTTAATTTATGATTATCAATTGCTATTTTTTTAATGGTTTATTGAAAATTGGTTATTTGGCAAATTGTCCCCTAATACAATTCTATTAAAAAACAAAAAAAAATCCTTTCGGTCACTCAAATATTAGATACAACTAATCAAAAGTTGATAATTATTATAAATGTACAACATTCATCATGTTCACCATTAATTTTTTTAAAAGTTAATTTCGTTAACACTAAGTACACTTGTTCTATATGATCCGCTAGTTTTACACTTGGTGCAAGTTTAAAGCTCGTCCCGCAAAGAGTTTCGCTGTTTAGTTCCCATGTTTCCCACCATCACAAACTTTGCACCGCCCGTTCTTGGCTCAATTTTAATATGGTCATGCCTAAAGTGTGTACATCACATATCTTTTCGACATATATAATTTTGCGTCGAGACAAAGAAATACCACATAAAAGCCATAGTCGTTTGTTGCTAGCGGCGACTGAGCCCTACGGCCAGATGCATTTGTTGTTGTTCGTTTGGTAGCCATGCAGCTTGCCGTTGCGACTAATCGCAACAGTTCCAGACGCAACGCTGATTTTTTTATACTGCGCCCTGCGGCCAGATGCATCTGCTTGGTCGCAGGTCACAGCCTGATTGGTTAGGCAGTTAGTCAGGCAAACGAACAGACCCAAAAGAGTATATAAAACCAAGAGTTCATAACACATATATATATATATATATATATAACCTCCATGTTATAAGATACAATAATCACATTATAAAGAATGTTCCCAAGAACAAATGAAACACTAAGAGCTTAAACCCGAAAAAAACAGTCAAGCGACGTAGTAGATTGGGCGTCTGTATTCATCAGAGTACTCATCGCGGTGCAGGAACAAGATCGCGTAGACTGCGTAGATTATCCCCGGGAGATAGCCTAAGCAAGTGAGAATCAAACAAATGAAGAACTCAACCTGCAATTTTAAACAAGAATCATCATGAGTTAGGTGGTAAAATAAAAAAAATCAAGATTTTATCTTCTAGTCCCTTCATTACTATTTTCTTAGAAAAACGACCAAACAAAGTCAATGAAATGCAATTTCCCCAGAGGTTTCTCGTCAATCGAACAGTAATTGATCATAGATTGATTCCAATTTCAATTTCAATTTCCCAGAGGTTTCTTCTAAACAGCATCCGTGATTCAATCCCCGAAGTAATTAGGCTATCTTCCGGTGAAATTTCAGAGATTAAGCTACGATTCTCTCAGTTTCTCGGTAGAAAAACTAGAGATCTCAATTCTGAATCCGATGAATTCGAGAGAGAGAAAGAGGTGAACTTACAGTGCAACAGCCATGCCTGAGACAAACTCCGACAGGAGGAAGAAGGATCGCAATCACGATCTCGCAGCAAAGCTCGCAACTACTCGCCATTAATTGAGAGATGAGATCAGCTTGAAGACTTGACCCAAGAAGAAGAGAGAAGAAACCTCTCGAAACATATTGTTTTTTTATAAAGAGTGTATAATACCGTGAGATCGTCACCGTTCATTTAACGTGATTTATATCCTACGGCGGATATTTAGTATCTTTACCTCTTTTCTTTCTTGACACTTGGCGACTTCTTATTTATTAACTCACGGATGTTTTGGTAGGACGTCGTTGGGCATTCATTTACCCGTTCGAATCGGTTTTTTCGGGTTTTGAATATCCAAATTTTAGAAATCTAGGACCCATTCGAGTATTTTCCTTTTTGGATCAGGTTCGGTTTGGTTCTGCCCGGGTTTGGGTCGGTTTCTCATACCCGAAATTTATCTCAATTCTCGAAAATACTAAAAAAAAATTGTTTAATTTTTAAAATATTTAGTTAAATTTTGCAAAAATTATTTAATTTTGACAAATATAACTAAATATTTTCGAAAATTTTGGATATTTCGGTCTAAACATAATTAATATATTCGGTTTATAATTGTAATTTTGAATATTTTGATTATTTCAAAACTAAAGATACTTAATATTTTTAGATATATAATTGTATTTCATATTTTAGGTATCCGTTCGGGTTTCGATTCGGTTCGGATATCCGAAATATTTTATAAGAAGAATCATTCGGTATTATAACTATTCAGTACTTTCTAATTCGGTTCAGTTCCAGTTTGATTTTTCTGTTCCGAGTATTTTGTCCGGGCCTACTTTGCACACCAAAGCTGAGTTGTTTTAGTTATCTTGGTTAACCATTTTAATTTTTAACTAAAAACAATTCATGGTTTATTGCACTAACAAAAGGATTATTACATGTACACCAAATCGATCTTTCAACCTTCATTAAAATTATATTTTCGTGGTTAATTGGAACAATTAAATTGGCAGTTTTAAAAGATCATCATGTCACAAAAGTATAAATCAACTTGTTATATTGGATTACAATGAGTAGAGATCGAAATGTTTCAAAATGTTAAAGAAACATGAAAAAGTCACATGCATGATTTATTAGATGGAGCTAAAAGTGAGACTATATACGAATCACACTATTGATAAACATATTCATGAAAAGAGTAACAGAGAGAAAACATACTCGATTATAGAATAATCTCATCATTGAGGTTATTGTCTCTCAAAGTGTTGATTCGTAAATCACACAAGGGGTTTTAAACAGAGAACTTTGATCGAAAACTCGTTTTATTGATTGAATCCGGCGTTACAATAGAGTTTTGACAAGAAGAGGATTAAATAGACTAAAAAACTTGAGATCGGCGCTTGATGAAACTATTTCTCTGCTCTTAGGTCTCTTAGATGATTTAGGATGATTTCTTCGAGTTTGCCTCCACCTTATTTATAGGTTTTTGGAGTCGGTGATATGAGGAATCTTTCCTTTTCCCTGATTGGCTGAGAAAGGAAATATTCCGGATCTCCTCCGAGATGTAGAGAGATCTTCCGCTTATCTCGGGAGTCGGCCGAATCTCGTTATACCGAGCTAGGCCGTTGTTGGGCCGTTGAGTTCGGTAACGAGGGCGAACATGTATGTTTTTGGGCTTTGTTAGAGTTCGGCCCGTCAGTTCACAAGTCCGTTTCTCTTGTCCGGACCGTCGTAAACCGATACCGGTCTTGGTTCGAACTGAGTTAAACCGGAGGGTGCTAAATCCTCCTCAAACAATTGGTCTCCCCTTCAGTTCGGCGAAAGAGTATTCGAGTTCGGCGAAGTCTTTAGGAGTATTCTTTAGCTCGGTTCAAATTGAGATCGGTATGGCTCGTCTGTTGATTCAAGTTCGGCAAGCCTTTCTCAGTATTCTTGAGTTCAGAACTTTCGAGTCTGCAATTTTCGGTATTGAGCGTTTTTAGTTCGGTAGGTTTTCTCGGGAAAAGGGTGTCGATTCGTCTTCTTTAGTCGTGGAATTCGAGGAGCCGCGTGTCGATTCGTCTTCCTCAGTTGCAGAATTCGAGGAGTCGTCATCATTACTTTTTCTCTATAAATATCGCTCGAACCTCCTTCCGTTTCTCACTTCTGTTTATTTCTTTCAAAAAAGGTATTCTTCTTTCTCTCTTTAGCGCTCTTCCTTCTCTCTAGAATATATTTATTTTCCGTTCTCCGATCATCTCCTCCGCCGTGATTACTCCGATTTGCTCGAAGATTTTTGAGTTCTTCATCTACTCCTTCCTTTCGATCGATATGGATTCAAGGACTTCTTCTTCTTCTGTTAATGACCGAACTCCTCCACCGAAGTTCCCTGATCTCGAGTTGTTTATTGACAACTCCAATTCGAGTTCGGACGGTCTGAGTGATGTTCAGCAGGAGCGGACCAGGCGTAACTCTCAACGTGCTGCTGCCGGACCGAGCCATCCAAGGGTCGTTATCGAAGTCCCTCATCTTATCGATGAGGATGAGCCTAAAGAGGGAGTTGCCGAATCGAATGATCAAGTCCGGGTAGATCAAGAATTTGCAGCTCGGCTCGCGGAGGGTGATGATGTTGCTTGTCCAGACGATCACGCTGCTTCGCCAGCGGTTCGTCAAAATGTAGGAGACGATGTTCCCATGTCGGCTGCCAGACAGGTGGTTGAAAGACCTGCGAACATCGGACCGTCTCGTTCTACTGCGGAGACGGTTTAGGTTACCTTGAAGAGGTGCAACGCTCCGAACGACCTGCTCTACAAGATCCCAAAAGTTGCCGATCGCCCGTGGGATGCACCTGACGGCTATATATGCGTTTATGAAGAGTATTTCAAAAGTTTCGGACTCCAGTTTCCTATCCCGGGGCTCTTTTATAAGTACTGCAAGAGGCGACACATCGCGATCTCTTAGCTCATGCCGGCCACGGTAATAAATATCATGGGCCTCCTTACTCTTGGGGAAGAGTGCGGCATTCCCATTACGTCCAAGGTCTTTGAAAGGCTGTTTCGGGTGAATTTATCGAAGGTCAGGCCTTGGTTTTTATCGGCTAATGCGAAGCCGGAAGCCGATCTTGTTACCGGGACCAAGCCGAGCAAGGTCAATAACTGGAATGCCCGGTATTTCTTTGCGAAGATCGACGAATCTTCCGTTGAGCGTCTGGATGGGAGTTACCAAACTCAGTGGAGGACTCCTATCGGTAGACATTGGTTCTCGATTTTTATCTATTGCTTTATTTTGCCTAAGTTATATTTTTCCTTTTCATTTTCAGATCGTCACGTGCCGGGCTTCCTTATCACCACACCAGGATTTACTTTTGCTCACGCGAAGCAGTTAAGTGCGGCTGACAAAGCTCGGTGGCCTGAAGCCTACCAAGAAAAGCTTGATTTAAAGGCAAAAAGAGCTCTTAAGGGTATGTCGGTAAACTCTCCTTTGTAGTTCGGTGGTTTCTTTTTTTTTTTTTTTTTTTTGACGATATGGTTATTGATGAAGAATCTTTATCTGTATTGTTATTTCTTTCTACAGCAAAACCCTCTCGTCGCCGAAAGATGACACTCGATGAAATCTCGAATCTGTCCGTTGAGATGGACGTTGACGAAGAGACTGTTGAAGTCCCGTCCGCTGCGCCGGATGCACAACCTGCTGCTGAGGTTGAGGTCATTGAATAACATGCTCCGGGTGAGGATTCAGTTCCTGCTGAACCACGTGCTTCTTCCGTGGATGCGGCGAAGATAATGAGAAGGAAGAAGAAGGGTAAGAGGCCAGCGAAGCAAACTTCAGAGGCCGGTGCGGGAAACGCCGAACCTCACAATGTCGACCCCGAGACGGTGGTTATATCAGACCGCTCTACTGCATCAAAGAGGCAACGGACCTCTGGGGCCTCGGCTCATTCTGTCAGCTTCGGTTATGACAAGGATGAACCAGTGACGAGTGATGCCAGGGCTTGTGCCGAACTATATCGGCAACTGAAATTCAGTTCGGAGGAGCTTCCTCCGGTTGAGGACCTTTTCCAGTCGGACGCTTATAAGAAGTTGGCTCGGACCACTGCTGAGGTAACCGAGCTTCCTGGTTTAAGTTGGTATCGTTTATTTCTTTTTGGACATCTTTATCGTAACAGGTTTTCCCATTTTTTGTTTTTTAGATGGTCGCTCAAACGAACGAGTTTGTCGGTACTTACGACCGTGAGCTTGTTTTAGCTCGCCGAAAGGCTCTTACGACCAGCCTACAGGTTGTGGAGCTTCACAAAGAGTTGCTCGTCGAGCAGGATAGGACGCATGCTGGGGATTATGCGGTTGCCGAGTTGACAGATAGCTGCGTTGAAGGCTTCCAAGGCCCTTGCCCGTACCTTGTTCCGGGAGACGACACGTTTGAGGGCTGGCCGGAACCAGCATATTATGAAAAGGAAGGAAGTTACGGAAAAATGCCAGGTTCGGCTCCAGAAGATTAAAGATCAATTGGCGGCTTTGGATCGGGTTAAGAATCCATTCCTTGCTATTAATCAAGCTCAAGGGGTTCTCGGTTTCTGCGATAGCCTCCAAACGAAGCACAGTGTTGTCATTTTGCCGTCCTGCATCGAGAAGATTAAAAAGCTCAAGGCTGTTAAGTTAACCGAGTATGAGGCGCTAGACCTGTGTGAACTTGCCGAGGAGGACTTGGTTGTGTCGCCCTTCGTCTCTCAGATTCATCCAGAGATTTCTCTTCCGGCGGGCACCGAGGTCCCGCCTGGCATCGATATGTTTGGTTCTAATCGGGCTGCGATGTCCGGCGACAGAGCTGATGCTATGCGGAATCATGACGTTTAATATGTTTGCTTTGTATGCCCTTTTTTTTTTTTTTTTTTTTTTGGCCGACGAGGCTTGTAACGCGACCTCTTGGACCGGAGGGTTTTTATAGTCCGGTATCCGCTTAATTTGTGTATGAATCCTTATAATATTATCATTATGGTTTTTCTTGGTCGTTTCTTGGAATTTGTTTTTTTATCGAAGTTCGGTTTGTGTGAAGTCGTAAATATATACGAACTTCTCAAGTCCGTCATACACAATGAGGTGCCGTAATCAGTACGGTCTTAGCCGGGGTGAAGAGGACGGACTTGATTCGATTTATTCGAAATCGGCGGTCTGTTTGATTATATTGGCTTATATTTTGAAATTGTTGAGGAATTGGCTTAGGCTTTCGCGATTGTTGAGGAATCGTCTTAGGATTTTCGCGATTGTTGTGGAATCGGCTTATATTTTTATGAGAAATGAAGTTCGGTTTTACCTATGGAGCTCGGCAAAAGAGTACGTGAACAGCTCGTATTAAGATACTCCAAGGTTTTCTCAGATCGAATCCGAGTGTACGAGACAGGCTCGGTTTATTTAGCTCGAATGGTCTGAGAGGGTTAAGTGTGAGACTGGTCTCGGCTTTATACATGGAAGGTGTTTTATCCATAGCACCATGTGGATGCGTGCGAGCAATAGCTCGGCTTAGTTTGATTTTATCGATCGTCTGGCCAGGACGTCGATGTGAGAACCGTGGTGGTTGGTTTGGGAACTTTTCGGAGTTCGTTAGACTCTTGAAGTTCGGTGAATTTTTAGGATTCTGCGAACTTTTTTAAAGCTCGGCTTTCGATGAATACGAATTTTTCAAATTCGGCGAACTGTTTAAAGTTCGGCTTTTGACGAGAACGAATTTTTCAAATTCGGCGAACTGTTTGAAGTTCGGCTTGTATGGAAACGGAATTTTAAAATCCGGCGAACTGTTTGAAATTCTGTTTTTTGCCTTGAATAAAATTTTATTCAAGAAACAGCTACCCCCGAGGTTGGCTGCCTACGTACCCTCGAAAGAAGGATCAAGCGGGATTTTGAGCATTATATCTTCGTTTAGAACGGGATTTTCCACGAGCATGGTCATGCGTATTGTCGGGATTTTTAGTTCGGCGGGACAGAGGGCTTCAACGCCGTAGGCCAAGTAGAAAGGGGATTGTCCTGTTGATTGCATTGGGGTGGTGCGGTAAGACCATAAGACTCCATCAAATTCGTCGGCCCATCGTCCCTTCTTGATATCCAAGCGTTTTTTGAGTCCGTCGATGATGGTTTTGTTTGTTGATTTGGCCTGGCCGTTGCTTTTAGGGTACCTCGGCGTGGAAAAACTTAGTCGAATTTTCCCCCTGGCACAAAAATCGCCAAATAATGTTGAGATAAATTGCGGTCCGTTATCGGTAACGATCTCATACGGGACTCCGTGTCGGCATATGATGTTTTTCCAGACGAATTTTTTAACGTCGATAGCATGGATCTCAGGGTATGACTCGGCTTCGACCCATTTGGTGAAGTCGTCTGTCATGACGAGGATGAATTTCTTCTGTGTCTTGGAACGTCGTAAGGGACCAATTATGTCCATTCCCCAGCGCATGAACGGGTATGGGGCTGTTGATGTAGTTAGCGGTTCGGTTGGGAAATGTATCATTGAATCGTGCCTTTGTCATTTTTCGCATTTGGCTACGAATTTATCGCAGTCTGCTTGCATGGTGGGCCAATAATAGCTCGCCTTTTTTATTTTTAGTGCCAAGGAGCGCCCTCCGGCGTGGTTTCCGCCATCGCCTTCGTGTATCGTTTTGCCTTTGTTTTCGTGGGATGGGCTCGGCTGCGGGGTGATCTTCGTAGTTACGCCTGCGCGTGGTGATGTTGCATTCCTTTGTTTTTCCAATGCTCGGTTTGAGTATACTTTCGACTGGTATTGTCCTTTTGAGATGAGGATCTGAACTTGATGCTAACGCGGCAAGTGCGTCGGCCGGAGCGTTTTCCCCTCTTAGGATTTTCGTGAGATCAAATTATTCGAATTCGGTGGCGAGTTATTTTACGAGTTTGAGGTATGCGTCCATTCGATCATTTTTTGCATCGTATTCTCCGCTATATTGACTGGCGACGATCTGTGAGTCGCAATAGGCTTGTATGCGATTTGCGCAGATGGCTTTGGCTAGTCGATGTCCGGCAAGTAGTGCTTCGTTCTCTGCTTCGTTATTTGATGCGTTGAATGCCAGGCGGAATGATTGTTCCAAAAGTTCTCCAGTTGGAGACTGAAGTCGTATGCCTACTCCAGACCCTCGATGGGATGATGATCCATCTACGTGGAGGATCCATTGTTCGGTAACGGTTACGTCAGTATCGATGAATTCTTGCAGTAGCTCGATAAGGAAGTCGGCGAGAACTTGTGATTTGAGGCTTGTCCGACTCTTATTGTTGATGTCGTATTCTCTGAGCTCAATTGCCCATTTGGCGAGTCGACCGGATTGGCTTGGACTGTGTAAGATCGTTCGGATCGGCTGATCTGTTAAGACGGTGATAGAGTGCGATTGAAAATATGGTCTAAGTTTTCGAGCAGCAGTGATGACGGCGAAAGCGAGTTTTTCGAGTGTTGGATATCGGCTTTCGGCGCCATCAAGTGATTTGGTTACGTAGAAGATTGGCTTTTGCTCGCCTCTGTCTTCCCGAACTAGAACCCCACTGACCGCTGAGGTTGAAATCGCGATATAAAGATAGAGGGTTTCACCATCTTTGGGTTTGGCCAAGATCGGTGGTGTGGACAGGTATTCCTTGAGCTGTTTGAACGCTTCCTCGCATTGGTCGTCCCATTCCAGATGCTTGTTTCCGCGTAGCAGTTGATAGAATGGGAGATACTTATCAGTGGAACGTGAGATGAACCTGTTGAGTGCGGCCAGTTAGCCGTTGAACCTTTCTTTTTGTCGTCGGGGAAGGTAGATCGAGGATTGCAGAGATCTGTTTAGGATTAGCCTCGATTCCTCTTCGGGTGACGATATACCCAAGGAACTCTCCCGATGTGATTCCAAACGTACGTTTAGTTGGATTGAGCTTCATGTCGTACTCGTTTAGTATATCAAAGCACGTATTGAGATGTCTGATGTGATCCTTAGCGATGATCGATTTGATGAGCATATCATCGATATAGACTTCCATGATTTTGCCGAGCTGGCTAGCCAACATGCGGTTGATGACTCTTTGGTATGTTGCTCCGGCGTTCTTCAGGCCGAATGGCATGAATTTGTAGCAGTAGATGCCGCGATCGGTGATAAAAAAAAGTTTTCTCGCGATCGCCCGGGTGCATGAGTATCTGGTAATAACCCGAGAACGCATCCATGAAGGAGAGGAGTTCGTTCCCGGCCGTGGCCTCGACAAGTCTATCGATATGTGGGAGCGGGAAGCTGTCTTTTCCGCACGCTTTGTTGAGATCGGTAAAGTCGACGCAGATCCTCCATTTACCGTTTTTCTTTTTAACGACGACTGGGTTCGCCAGCCAGTCTGGATACCGAATTTCCGTTATTGAACCTGCTCCAAGTAATCGTTCAACCTCGTCGCTGACAGCCTGAGCTTTCTCGGGTCCGAGCTTGCGTCATTTCTGTTTGATTGGTTTGAAGGTGGAATCAATGTTGAGTTCGTGACTTGTGATTTTTGGGTCGATCCAGGGCATGTCGTTGATAGATCAGGCGAAAGTTGATACGTTCCTTTTGAGAAAGCGGATTAGATCATATTTGATCTCGTTATCGAGTTCGGCTCCGATTCCGACGCATCTGTCAGGGTTGAGTTCGTCGATGTTGACTTGAATAATCGTTTCTCGTCTCGGTAGATCGGGGATGTCATCGGTTCTTTTCGTATTTATTACGCACGTTCGGGGTGTTGTTCTCAATTTACACTCGTTGATGTAGCAAGTTAGGGACATCACTTGATCGCCTCTCAGAGTGTAGACTCCGGATGGTGTTGGGAATTTTAAGCATTGATGATACGTCGAGACGACGGCTTTCATCGTGTATATCCACGGCGTCCCAAGTATGACGTTGTAGATGGCGGATTTATCCAGGACTAGGAATTTGACCATTTGTACTATTCCCCCAACGTAGACGGGGATTTTTACTGTTCCCGCGGACATGGTCTGCTCGCTTGAAAATCATGTTAGTGGTTCGATATTCGGCTTGATCTGGGGTCCGGGAAGTCCATGTTCCTGAGTGTTTCTCTGAATACTACGTTAACCGAACTTCCGGTATCAACAAGGACTCATCCGACGGCGACGTCCCCGATAAGTACTTCGACGACTAGTGGGTCGTTATGTGGCATGTCGAACCCTTCCGTGTCGGCTTCAGAGAAGGTGATCGGCACTCCACTTGTTATGGCTTGGTTTTCACGATGTGCGGCCAAAGCTTCTCTACTGTATTATTTAATTGCCCGGATGGAATAGTTGCAAGATTCTATAGCTCCCATGATCATGTTAACGCGTTTCCGGACTTGGGGGGTATGTTGGCTATCCGTTCGTTCCTCCCGATCTTGTTTCTGTTGATCTAAGTCGTCAGCGTCTATTGATTGCTCGGTGTTTTTATTCGGCTTGTCGTTATCCCGACGTCGTTTTCCGTTGTTATTGCGACGGGGTCTGCCTGTAGGTCGGAACGCTCCTTCTACCGGGATCTCAACTTTCTTGTATTTCATCAGTAAGAACTCTTGGAGATGTCGGCAGTCTTCGGTATTATGGCCCTTATGGCCCTTCTGATTATGAAAGTGGCATAACGGTCAGGGTTCTTTGTCGGACTCTTTTGAATCGTCTGATCGGATCCACGTGTTCTAGTTTTGTTGTGTTGACTGGTTGCCTCGGGGGGGGGGGGGGGGGGGGGGCGTACTGCTTTTCTTTGATGAGAGGTTGTTTTAGGGGCGCGTACTGCTTATCCTTTGCGGCTTCCTCTTCTTCCTCGAGGATGTAGATATGTGATTTGTGCGGGATATCTTCCAAGGATTTTGGCCATTTTCGTTTGATTTCTTTGTGAAAGTCGGACCGATACCATGTCGCTTTGTAAAGGGCCTCTATTGCGGCTTCAACGTCGATTGTGCAATGAGACACCACCTCTTTGAAGCGGTTCATGAAACTACGTAGTGATTCGTCGCTTTTCTGCTCTAGTGCCCAGAGGTCGACATTTCTTGTTTTTTTGTTTCATGAACATGGTGAAGCGTTTGAGGAACTTCGTCGAAAGCTTGTTGTAGTTGTTGATGGAGTTTGCATCGAGTTGCGGTTCCGCACAGGTTTTCCACGAACAGTTGACACATGACCGCCTCTTTTTCTTCTTTGTTAAAGAAACGGAAATGGTTCATCATGATCACGAACGAGGTCAGAAAGTGACGTGGGTCAGTGTGTCCGTCGTATGCGGTAATCTTAACTCTCTCCAGACGTCGGACTGGAGTATTGACGATATGATATGTGAACGGTGTTTTCTGTGTTTCTTGGATAACTCGATTGATCTCTGGTGCCGAGCTTGTAGCTTGGTGGACTTTGGATCGGATATCTTGAAGCTGGGCTCGGACAGCTTCGAACTCTAGGCCGATGGACGCTTGATCGGTGAAGCGGGTTACCGGATTGGCAGTTGACCTTATGGTTGGTGGGTCTGCACCGTTAAGTTCGGGTAGGAGATTCCGGCGAATATCGTTTTCGGGGGTGATCGGGTTCGGGTCGAATATCCCGATCTAGCTTATGAGTTCGGCTTGTGAGGCCAGCAGGGATTCGAACAATTCTTCTTTTCTTTTGGAAATTTCTGCGAGCTGGGCCGCCATGGCTTCTAGGAGCGTGGTGGTGTCGACCGATTTTGGGGCTGTTGGCGTGTTCGTCTGAGGGTTCGGTGGGTCATCCCCTCTTGTTGGTAAGTTTGGAGGGTTTCCTCCGGTCAGCAACATATCGATATTTTGACGGATGGTCCCGTTATTTATCTTATCACCATTGTTGGTGGTGACTGCTTGATTGTCTAACAGGTTCGTCATTGCCGAACTCAATCAATCGAGATCTGAAAATTCTGTTTTTTGTTCAAGTCCCCACAGTCGGCGCCAATTGTTGATTCGTAAATCACACAAGGGGTTTTAATTTAAATAGAGAACTTTGATCGGAAACTCGTTTTATTGATTGAATCCGGCGTTACAATAGAGTTTCGACAAGAAGGGGATTAAATAGACTAAAGAACTTGAGATCGGCGCTTGATGAAGCTATTTCTCTGTTCTTTGGTCTCTTAGATGATTTATGATGATTTTTTCGAGTTTGCCTCCTCCTTATTTATAGGTTTTTGGAGTCGGTGATATGAGGAATCTTTTTTTTTCCCTGATTGGCTGAGAAAGGAAACATTCCGGATCTCCTCCGAGATGTAGGGAGATCTTCCGCTTATCTCGGAGTCGGCCGAATCTCGTTATACCTAGCTGGGCCGTTGAGTTCGGTAACGAGGGCGAACATGTATGTTTTTGGGCTTTGTTAGAGTTCGGCCCGTAGGTTCACAGGTCCGTTTCTCTTGTCCGGACCGTCGTAAACCGATACCGGTCTTGGTTCAAACTGAGTTAAACCGGAGGGTGTTAAATCCTCCTCTAACACAACGGAATTCACTACAAGAAAACACGCTATAACCGAAGGCAAAATCCGTCGGAAACCCGTCGGAATTGGCCGTTTTTGACGGGTTTATGATGGATTTTGCCCATCGGTTCTATCTCGTAGGAAAAAAAATCCGTCGGAAATCCCTCGGAAATTTCTGAGGGATTTCCGACGGCCTAATTACCGACGGATTTCCGACGAGTTATCCGTCGGAAATAATTCCGACGAGTTATCCGTCGGAAATAATTCCGACGATAATCCAAGGGATTTCCGACGGTTTGAGAATCCATTCCGACGGCTTTTTTACCGACGGATTTCCGACGGCTTAATTACCGACGGATTTCCGACGGATTATTCACTGACGGATTATTTACCGATGGATTATTTACCGACGGGTTTCCGACGACTAGTCCATCGGGAATAATTCCGACGATAATCTGAGGGATATTCCGTCGGTGAATTTCTGACGGATTTCCGACGGAGTGGGTTCTCTTGCCGTCGGAAATCCGTCGGAATTTTCCGAGGGATTTCCGACGGTGATGTTTTGTAATTTTTTGTAATATTTATTATATATATATAATTAATATTTTTTAAAATTATATATTAATTAAATTAAATAAATTAAATGATTTTAAAAAACGAAAATTAATTATATAAATAAAATCTTACAAAACATAAATATTTAAAAGTTTTTAAAAGTTATTGAAAAAGTTGAAATTACATATAAAAAAACATAATCAAAATAGATCCGGCGGCATGTTTGGGAACTTCGTCTTGAAGAAATCCGCCCACTTCATTTGCTTGTCCTCCAATACCGTGACGTTCACCGTGAGCTCTTCGTTTCGCCGGAAAAAGTCTTCATCCATCGAGAAACCGGCCGAAGAAGAAGCGGATTGGGTCTCAACCTTACTTAACCCCGGCCGACGACCTTTCCTAACCGGTACCTCCTACAAATACAATTCAAAAAGTTTAGATTTTCAATTAAAAAGTAATTATCTAAATAAATATTATCATAAGTTTTACTTACCGCGAGGACTATCTCGTTAAGCTCGGCCCGAGTGACTTCGTTGGATCCGGTGTAATCGTCATGCGATCTCTGAGTGAGCAAATCGTCTTTCGCCCTCTTCACGGTTTCGACGAACTCTCTCACTTCTGGATCTTGAATTTGGCCCGTCTTCTTGTTGGTGTGCGTCCTCTCCATCAATGCAAGGTGATCGGCTCTTCGCCCAATTCCTCCGTCTACGAAATATATAAAACGGTTAAAGAAAACCGTTTTTTATTAAAAAAGAACTAAAAACCGAAAAAGTACTTACCATTTCGTCGGCCGTTGTCAAGTAGCTCTTTGCCCCGTTGTTGTGAACGGCTTCTCCCTTCCCGTTCCGTTGACTCCTCCGGTTCTTGGTGTGAATCTCAGAATCAGCTATGGTCTTCGACAATTGCCAGTACGGCTCGTACCCCTTGTACACATCCTCGTTCAAGCCTTTCGGCTTATCTTTCCCCTTCTTCCAAGCCTTCTTCCAATCGCAGATGTGGCGAGAGAATTGCCGGGAAGCCTCCTTGTGAAATTCTGCCTCGACCGTCTTCGTGAGCGTAGACTTCCAATTAAACTCTTGCTACAAAAGAAATAGAAATAAATTTTGTTAAAAAAATCTCAAAATATAATACAAACAAGTAATTAAATTATCACTTACCGCAAAGGTACGAAACCACATATCTTGTTTGTCCGAAAGCATATCGGAATATGTCGGGTACGGGTGTTTGAGGAGGTTGTGCAACATCCTCAAAACCGACTTGCTAATGCCATTCCCGGAGAATCCAAACCTATGAAAAAACAAATTAAAAATTGATAATAAATCAAAAAAAAATTATTTAAGAAAAGACATATAATTACCAAGTAGATCTCGGGATGCGGCGTTTCAGGTCGAGAACTGTGAGTAGTTCTCGTCCCGTCTGTTGAACGAGCTCCTCGACGGTCATGATCGTCGGTTGACTTACACTCTCTACATCAAGAGTAGGTGAAGGCGCCGTAGGCGGGACAATATCCGGGTTCGGATTTAAGGCAGCGGGCCTCCGCCCTCCTTGCCTCGAACCTCCGGCACGGTCACTAGCAAAATGTCCGTAAGACCTACAACAATTAAAAAAAAACAAACGAAATCATTTGAAAATTTATATAAACAATCAATACATGTAAGAAAAACAAAACCTTACATAAAAAACATTGTAGTATTACATATATATAAAAAACGTTTTATATACTTAAATATATATATATATATATATCAATTTTACAAAAAACGTTTTTAATATATAACAATATAAAAAGTTTTTTTTTTAAATTTACATTTATATAAAAACGTTTTATATACATATTAAATATATATAAAATTTACAAAAACATTTTTAATATATAACTATATAAAAAAATTTCTTTAAATTTACATTTATATAAAAAAGGTTTATATACATATTATATATATATAAAAATTTACAAAAAACGTTTTTAATATATAAATATATATAAAAACGTTTTATATACATATATATATATATAAATTTTACAAAAAACGTTTTTAATATATAACTATATATAAAAAACGTTTTTTAAAATACACATGTATATATATAAAAAACATTTTTCATATATCTAGATTTTATAAAACGTTTTTCATAAATATTTTCATATATATAAATTTTCAAAAACGTTTTTCTTATATATAATTTTCAAAAACGTTTTTTAAAATTTATAGATATATAACCTAAGTTAAAAACCTAATATAAATCCACATGCAAAAATTTCAAGAAATATATCAATCTAGATCTAAATCCAACCTAAATCTAAAACCACAAACACCAAATCAAACCAACCAACAATCTAAAAATGCAAATCCATCAACATATCTAAATACAAAAAAAGGTCTTACATAGGGTATTGGCGGTGGAGACTTCGGCGGCGAGGGGCAAGGAGGCGAGGCGGCGAGGCGGCTGAAGAATAAGAAGATTGAAGAAGAGATCGAGAAGAAGAGGGGAGAAGAAGAAGAGAGAAGAAGAAGAGAGAAAAGAATAAGAGAGAAGAAGAAGAGTGAAGAAGATTGAAGAGAGAAGGAGAGAGTTATGAGAAGAAGATTGAAGAGAGAAGGAGAGAGTTACGAGAATGAAGAGTTGAATCGGTTTTGGAAATTAAATTACGCCGTTTTCGACGGCCCGACCCGTCGGAAATCAAAATAAATTAACCCCTTCAATTTTCAACGATTTTCGTTACGCAGTTCAATTTCTCGGGCCTGATTTATAAAGGCCATCGGAAATCCGTCGGAAATTGGAATTAGGGTTTTGGGTTTAAAAATATTTTGACGGATGCTAGTATTTTCGGGTTTAGCCGAGGCATTTTCAGTTTTGGCCGAGACGGCTTGGTAAATGCCTCGGCTACCGAAAATACTAGCATCCGTCGTAAATCAGTCAAAAATTTCCGGTTTTAGCCGGGGGGATTTACGGTTTTAGCCGGTGGGATTTACGGTTTTAGGCGAGGGGGATTTACGATTTTAGCAGGGGGTATTTACGGTTTTAGCCGAGGGGGATTTACGGTTTATGGGGAATCCGTCGGAAATTTCCGAGGGATGTCCGACGGATTACGGTTTTAGCCGAGGAAATCTTATTCCCCCGGCTAAAACTTGCCCGGTATAACTTTTTTTCCCGGAATGCCATCGGTTTTCCGCCAAAAATTTACAAAAAACGTTTTTAATATATAACTATATAAAAAAGTTTTTTTAAAATTTACATTTATATAAAAAAGTTTTATATACATATTATATATATAAAAAATCCACCTCGGCTAAAACCGTAAATCTCCCTCGGCTAAAACCGTAAATCCCCCCGGCTAAAACCGTAAATCCCCCTCGGCTAAAACCGGAGGGATTTACGGTTTATGGTTTTAGCCGAGAGAAACTAATTCCCCTGGCTAAAACTGTTTGGCCGGGGGTTTATGATTTTAGCCGAGGACCGAAAATTCTCTCGGATAAAACTGAAAAGGGGGAATCCGTCGGAAATCCGGTAGAAATTAAACTTAAAATGATTGAATCCGGGGGATTTATGGTTAAAACCATAAACCGTAAATCCCTCCGGTTTTAGCCGAGGGGGATTTACGGTTTTAGCCGAGGGGGAAATCAACCACGAGATCAACTTCAAGAGAATGCTCGATCGGACCTAAGCTACCTATTGCCGGAACCTGCAAAGGGTCGTGCTCTGCCACACCATAATCCATTCCCCTTGGGTGTATCGACGTAACTGTAATCCAAGGGTATTGCTTGTTCCTAACCCGGGGGTATCGAATGTAGGAAACCTGATCCGCTTGTGAAGCAAGAATGAAAGGATCATATTTTTGAAGTCGCCTTCGAGAGTGGACAGATGTAACACCAAATGCGTCATGGCATACACCTCCTACTGGACTATACCAATCACAATATAACGCAATGCACCTCAAGTCGAGCATCCCCGGATAATGGACCTCCAATATTTCGCGGAGGACACCGTAGTACACAACTTCTCCAGACTGAGTTGATATACCAGAATTACAAGTTGTCTTTGAGCTTCCTTCCCGATGAGCCTTAAAAGCATACCCTCGGGTGCAATACACCGGATAAGACTTCGCAATAAACATCGGGCCTCTCATCATCTCAACTAACCATGTCGGAAACTCATTACCGAGAGCAGTCATCTGATGAACCTGTTAAAATTTCAAGTGGACAATAATCGACACAATGGTTATATATAAAAAAATATTATTATAATTTAAATATATAATAATAAATCATCATTTATCACTTACATGATATTTCAACCAATCACCAAATTCATTCTGCTTGACGACATCAAGCTCATCCTCTGTGTAATTTGGATACCATTCGCGTATTTGGGTCATGAACATCCTTTGCATGAACAAATGCATTAAAAAATTATAATAACATTAATAACCAATAAAAAATAACATTTAATTAGGTACCTCTCATATTCTGAAACGTCATCGCAGTTTGTCAGAATATACATATGCAAGTGCCTTTGCTCCTCCTCTAATAGTCGCCGATCCTTGCTTTTTCCACTTAGTCGTCCAATCTGAGTAAATATATCGGGAACATAGACAGGATAACTAACTATGTTCCCTCTATCATCATGACGTGCGGGGCGTCTACGTTTTGTTTGGACTTGCGCTGGAAAGTAGCTAGCTAGCAAAGTTGGAAGTTTCTTCATTAATGCTCTGTGTGACAATAGAACCCTCGACTCTAGAAAGATTTTTCACCTTCTTCTTTAGGTGGAACATATACCGCTCAAAAGGGTACATCCATCGGTATTGAACAGGCCCACCAAGTGCTGCTTCTCGAGGGAGATGAATAGGAAGATGTTCCATAACATCAAAAAAGGCAGGAGGAAATATTTTTTTGAGGCTGCAAAGGAAAACCGGGATGTTTTCCCCTAGATTTCGGATTCCGGTTGATGTAAGTGATCTCGTGCATAGATTCCGGAAGAAAGCACCGATCCCGGCATATATAGTACACATACAAAATTAAATAACTTCCGTTTAATAATCACAAATATAAAATCACCATACGTAATAGTGTAAATGTATGTAAACCTGCAATATCTCCATGGACGTTTATAGGAAGAAGACATTCAAATGCAAATGGAAGGAGGCGCTGCATGACAACATGACAATCATGACTCTTCATCCCAGAAAACCTCCCTTCTGAACTATCGACGCAATTACGAAGGTTAGATGCGTATCCGTCTGGGAATTTGACAGCGTGCTTAATCCAATCGAAGAACTCCTCCTTTGAAGACGCATTCATCCAGAAAGCAGGGGGATGTAGTGATTTCCCGTTCGCCATTACATGCAATTCCTTACGGGAACAAATATCTGGCAAGTCCAATCTGGCCTTCAAATTATCTTTCGTCTTTCCTTGCACATTTAGAACAGTGTTCATGATGTTGTCGAAAAAGTTCTTTTCAATGTGCATCACATCTAGATTATGGCGCAACAAATGGTCTTTCCAATATGGTAAATCCTAGAAAATACTCTTCTTGTGCCAATTGTGGTACTCACCACAACCGTCAATGGGATAATGCCCATTACCCCCGCATGAAACTGTCTTCTCGGCACCAAAATTTCTTAACTGATTCATAATATAATTTCCATCTAGCTCAGGAGGTGGACGATCGAAAACTTTTTTGTTCTTTCTAAACAATGTTGTGCTCCGACGATATGGATGATCATGCGGTAGAAATCGTCGATGACAATCGAACCAAGAAGTCTTACGTCTGTTCTTCAATTGGAACGCATCAATGTTATCATGACAATACGGACACGCCAACCTTCCATGCGTCGACCATCCAGATAGCATACCGTATGCTGGAAAATCACTTATGGTCCACATAAGTACCGCACGCATCATAAAATTCTGTTGCAGGAAAACATCGAACGCTTCAACACCATCTTTCCACAACATTTTCAACTCATAAATTAATGGCTGTAAGAAAATATCAAGCGATCTCTTAGGATGATCTGCACCTGGGACGAGGATCGTGAGGAACAAAAACTCTCGTTTCATGCACATAGATGGGGGTAAATTGTACGGTGTGACGATTACTGGCCACAACGAATATTTCCTCCCATGCTTTCCAAATGGGTTGAATCCATCCGTATATAACCCCAGGTATACGTTCTTTGGCTCACACGCAAAACTAGGATAAACCTCTAGAAAATGTTTCCATGCTTTTGCATATGAAGGATGCGCTATCTCTCCAGCTGAGTTATGTTCTGCATGCCATCTCATAGGCCATGCCGTGTGCTGGGATTGATATAACCTCTTCAACCTATCAGCTAGGGGAAGATACCACATCCTTTTATGTGGAACAAGTACTCTGCCTCATGTATCCTGATAGCGAGGTTTGTGAAAAAAACGACACTTCAACCGGTCTTCATCTTTTCTCCAGTAGATTATACAGTTGTCGATGCACACATCTATCATCTGATAAGGTAATCCAAGACTAGCTACAAGCTTCTGAATCTCGTAGTATGAAGCCGGTGAAATATTATCTTCAGGTAAGACATCTCTCACAAAATCAACTATCACATCAACACAATCTTCGGCCAAGTTGAAATCCGTCTTTATAGTCATCAACCTGCTTGCAGTTGAAAGAGGCGATATTCCATCTCTACATCCTCTGTATAATGGCTGCGTTGACGCATCTAGCATATCAAAAAACTTCTGCGCTTCTGAATTTGGTTCCTCTATCCTGTTACCATCCTCAACATGATGATACGATGCAATGTTTTCACGAAACGCACATTCACCATCTGAGTGTAACATGTGTTTATATCTACTTCCGGTGTTGGTTCCTCTAACCTAGTACCCGAAGTACTACCAAACCTATATGATGTGCTACCATAGTATTGCACCATTGAATCGGTTTCTCCGTTGGTATACCAAATCTTGTAACCAGGCATAAATCCATTCCTATATAAGTGCTTCCTTACATCCATAACTGAGACTAATCTATGATTCCGATATTTAGTACAAGGACAATATATTTTACCGTATTCTGATGTCATGCTATTGTTTGACGCAAAGTTCATGAACTCCTCCACACCTTGTGCGAACTCATCCGTCAATTCTCCAGTCACGGGATCACGCAGAGGTTTGTCCATCCAAGATCAAAAATAAGACATAATATTGTGTAATTTAATTTGTTTTTTTTTCTTGTGAATGTTGTGAATGAGGGGAAGAGTATTTATAGAGAAATGTTTGTTTGTTCTCTGCAACTATACATAAGAATCTTCAAAATACCAAAGACAAACACACGAATTAAACATTGGAACAACCTAGCTATATGAACAAAGACATGTGAAAAAAAGGCAAAAAATGTTTACAAAGTTGTAAAACAATTGTAATCCAACGGAAACATTCCAAACCATTTACAAACAAAGCAAGAAATGTATATACAAGGGGAGAAGTATTTACGAAGCGAGAATATATAGAAATCCGTCGGAAATCCGTCGGAATTTTCCGAGGGATTTCCGACGGCCGTTCCGAGGGATTAATTTCCCTCGGAAATCCGTCGGAATTTTCCGACGGATTATAGCCGTCGGAAATCCCTCGGAAATATCCGACGGATTTCCGAGGGAAATTAATCCATCGGAATGCCCTAGGAATGCCCTCGGTTTTCCGTCGGAAATTTCCGACGGTTTCACACCCGTCGGAAATACCATCGGAAATCCGGGTGTTTTCTTGTAGTGCAAGTTAATAGATTGATAAACCAATCACACACACAAAAGACGAAATGTACAAGAGGAAGTGAAATCTTGTTTCCTAATAAGTTGGAAGATTCATTGTGCAAATGGATGTATATAATTAAAGGAATAATATAGGGTAGAATTATGTAATCTCATAAAGTTTTAACATTTACAATGCAAAATATTCCAACAATTTCGCTAAAAAACTGAATTATTCACAAAATTTTTAAAAAAGGATCTCCAATTTTTTTTTAAAAATGAATGGCGCAAAATTATTTCGCTATCATTCTCATTCCAAGCCTGACTCAATGACTCAATGACTCAATGATAAAAAAGGATCCAAAACTGTCATTTAAATGGCATTCGTTAATAGTTCTTATAGCAATAAAAGTAAAATATTTTGGGCTTATGATATTTAAAAGAAGTAAATTTTCTTAACAACAAAAGTTATTCTCTCTAATTCTTTTGTTTTAACACTTTATCTTATACTAGGTGAGTCTAGGGGTGTCAATTAGGGTCAAAGCCCGAGGGCCGGTCCAGCCCGATCCTGAAAAACAGCGGGTTCGGGCCTAGAAATATAAGCACAAAAAAAAATTAGACTTTTCGGGCTAAAGCCCATTCGGGCTATTGTGTTTTCGGGCTTAGCCCGGTCAAGCTCGGGCTAGTCCGAAAAGTCCGGAACTTTATATTTTAATTAATTAGAGATTTTATTTAAACATTTATCTTTCTAAAAAAAATAATTTGACATATTTTCTATACATTTCGTGATCCATGTACCATTATCATTCATCCATATTTACTTCATATTTTGAAAATTATTATCTATAAACTTTCAATGAGATTTCTATATAATTTATACATGTCAAAACTTAATATTATTTTACTTTTTTTATATGTACCTCTTGATGGTGATTAGGATTTAGAAGACGATGAAGGAGATTCTAATCTAAACTCTACTACCTAGATTTGAACCTAGATTTGAAGTGTTTTGATTTTATGTTTTATTTGGTAATACAATTTATTTGAATTTTATTTGTTTTTTTGTCAAACTTTTGCTTTTAAAATTAATTGGATTTGATATAATACATATTTTGTTTTAATTATTCATCTGAGAATTGTGAATTTTTGTGTTTGTAAATAAAAGAACGAAAAATCCCGAAAAAGCCCTAGAGCACTGTCCGGGCCGGGCCGGGCTTTGGAATAAAGGCCCGATTTTTTTTCGGGCCGGGTTCAAATATATGCGGGCTTTACGGGTTTCGGGCCGGGCTGGGCCGGGCTAGCCCGATTGACATCCCAAGGTGAGTCTCCTCGCGTTAGCGCGGATATTTTTATGTAAAAGATTTTTGGTACTTTTTTAAAAAAAAATTATTCGTGACAAATGCATATCTAGAGAGACATCATGGCAGCTGAAAAGCTGATATTTCGATTACTACTACGAAGTCGTAACCCATTATATATATCCATTAAGACAAATACATACGCTCCTACTATAAATCATGCAACATATGCTTATCCAAAGACATTTAAACCACAATATGAGCACATGTATTGCAATAAAACACAAGAGGTTGCAGCGAGAGCGTACCATGAATAGTTTGAATAGTCATGAAATGAGCCGCCGGCATATGAATCTTTACCATTCCCAGAACTGATAGACCATTATCAACGCCTGGCTCACCAATACCACCTATCTGGCTCGACTGCAACAAATCAGCTCAACCCACCATGGGTTAGAGCACTTGCCAACATCGGATACATGTAACCTCCTCCGACTGCTGCTGCTAAAGCTGGATTTCCCAACATTCCAGTTACATAAATCGGATGGTATTGGTTCCCTAGCATGAACGGCGATGCAGCCATTCCACCACCGGTAAATACATGTTGCCCTTGCGCTTGATGTTGCTAGGGCTGGCCCTGATTAGCCATCGAACCTAAACTCATGTTCACCGGACCCGCTTGGTAATGCCCATTTCCCGAGGATGCATGCCCCCATTGAAGCAAGCTAGCATGTCGTCGTTCGATTAAGAATCCTCTTCTTCGGCTCCTTAAGCACCTCTCTTGCTCCTTTCCTCGTCTGAAACCTTTAATCTTGCCCCGTGTAATTCAGGAGATTGAATCAGCGATCATTACTATTCCAAAACGAATCATCGTTGGAAGAGCCTTGTTTATATATTATATATTTTTTCTAATTTGTGTTTAGTAAAATATGATTAAAAATTTAGTTTAACGTATACAACCTAATTCGAGATAGATGCCATTTGATGAATTTGTTTTATTACTGTATAATTAATTTGTGTTCTCCAATTTTTTTTATTATTAAACTAAAATAAATATAAAATAAAACAATGAGTTTATAACATTGTGATGAGCCCATGTGTGTTTACAAATAAAACAGTTTGACTTTCATCTTTTTGTAATCTATTTGCCTTCTTTTCTAGGGTTTGCATCCGTCTCCCCCAAACTTCGAAATCATTCACTATGTATTACCACCATGTTCTGGTGCGGCCATTGATTCATATAATTCTTTATCACCATCAAAGAGTCTTATGACATAACAACTTCTTTGAAAATTTTTATGTGTAACACTTCTAACGGTTCGAATAACTTCATAGCTCATATAATTTCTTTTGTGATTTATCATCATTCGTAGATAATTTAGCTCACATGCTGATGAATGAATTTTAAATGTCTTATTGGTGCTCTTTCCTCTTAGTCGTGTTTTTTTATCATAAAAAGTTTTTATATATGTTAGACTGTTTGCATGCCAAAAAGTAACCAAATTTCTGCCTTGTGCAGCCATAAGATAAAATCTATAAATAACATAATTAAAAGAATCTGCACTTATTTAAAAGGATAATTTAACATAACTTTGAATTTAGATAAAATTTGTTATATGAATAGAATAGCAACCATTGAGTGGGTATTTTTTTTTTCTTTATATATATTAAATATTGTAAGTCAATTTTGTCTTCTCGTTTTTCGTAGATACATTTTAGGTATATGAATAGCATGAATTTAGACTTGTTTTAGTTATTTATTTTTATTTTAAAATACAATAAATTTGGAAAGGATTGTGTAAAAACGTAATTATTGTAAATAAGTTATTTAACAAAAAATTATTGTTAGTAAGTTGAAAAGGTTTTTATATATTTTTGAATTAAATAGAAGTTGGAAGGTTTATAAATTTATTATGGGTTTTTTAATCTTAAATTTATTGAGAAACAATAAATAAATAAAAATAACCAATGAGGAGAGGACAAGAGTCAAAGCTGGAGAGCACTCATTCTCTTTTTATAAAGTAGATTATATGGATTTGGAATGGATTACATCATAGAAGAAATCTGACAAACAAATTAAAATAGAAAGAGGAACCGAAACCGACATTTTAGAGATGATGGATTTCTCTAATGACATATTTTTGATACCAAGACGGTCTTGTTTCGAGTCTGAAGAATGTCAATAGAGGACAAGATTCTAATACTTTTGACGACAACACGATAACAATTCTCATGATTAAGATAAAGTCTCATGTCTTCTTCAATTATATTTGTCTATTTGTCCCGGAAGAGTTAGCTTCGATGAAGCCCGCTCTAAGCACCATTGAACAAATTTGAATTGCAAAATGCAAACCAGAAAAACAGCCATAATCGACTAAAAACTAAGCATCTAAAACAAACTATGGATCTTTTTTGAAGGAAATAAACCCCAACAAAAGCTCCATCCAAATGAATACACCATATCATTCACCTACTAAAAAGAAAACCATAAGAACAGAGGATCCCGACCAAAAAATCCAGCCAATATGAATCTCCGACCCTAAATCACATATCCGACCCTAAATCACAGAGAATCTTCGGTTTGTTAACTAACAAAAACTACATAATAACCAACTGAAAAAGACACAGCTCCGGTGCTATGAAAGCCGCCAGAGTTGTTGACTAGAAATTTTTTTTTTTTCTTCTCTCGGAGGCGGCGTTAGAGTAGGGTTGGTCACCTCGTTCATCTCTCCAATTTAGTAAGCCGAAATAATAAAGATAGAAATTAGATTTAGATTAAAGATTTGCATAGAAAATATAAAACGATACTTTTACTGAAAAGAAAATTTAAATGACATTCTTTGTAAAACAGATGAAGTATAATGTTTTTAAAATCAATCGTCCATAAATTCATTTATATTTAAGCATTCACTTTATTTTTTATCCGATAGTTTGAAAAATCCAAACTGAAATTTGGATTCAACCTCCTAAAATACGAATTAGCTCTTAAATATTCTAAAAATAGTATTTTCTTATTTAAGTTTCTGTTTTTTTATTCTATGGATTTTTGGACTTTTTATCAACAGTTATCAGGAATGATTGGGCGTAAAGCGTCTGTAGAGAAAGGTTTCTCGCAACAGTTTCTTTTTATGAATCCCGTGCCTATTACAATTCCATAGTTTTTGGGGAATGTGCAGTTACCCTTGCACTCTTCGTTTATTTGAGAATGGCATTTGCCTGCAATTTTCTCTCTCACAACAATTAGACTAGTCTTTTCACACCGTTCTCTCTCAATCATCCACACAAGCGACTATTCATCAACTCTCCTAGATATTCTTCAATTTACTTGCATATTTCGTTATCTACAATACCTTGTTAGCGTAAGAACTGTGCCTAGACATACAGAGTTCGCAAGCAAAGTTAAAAAAAAGGTTTTCATCGTCCCAAATCCATATAAAACCAATCCAAATAATAAAAAAAATAATAATAATCATTGTCTCAAATTCATATAAAACCAATAATAAAAATGATCATCCTAAATAAATAAATAAAAACCAGAGTAACAAATTTTAAAATATAAATTTTCTTCCCTTCTTTCCAACAAAATTACTAACCAAGCTTTCAAAGTCAACACTTTTAACCAACTCTCTTTCGATAGACAAGATAGTCGGGTTACTCAATCTCTTTTGTGACATACTCGAACGAAGATAAGACTTTATCAACTTCAACTTTGAAATATTTCTTTCAGCAGATGCAACTGAAACTGGAATCGTCAATAATATTCGATAAGCGATCCATGAGTTTGGATAATTATCCTCAACCTTCTTCAGAAAGCCTAACACTTCAATAGGCCTCTTAGTTTCACCTGGTAGAGTTTCTCTTATAAATTTTAGTTCATAAAAGAGATCATTACCAACAACATCCGAATGCTTCCCATGTGTTAGATAATATTCAAGTTTGGTACAAGAAGCCATCAAAGTATCATCACTCGCTGACCGCAATTTCTTCAAATCAAACAAAAAGCCAAATATTTGTTCGTACCTCTGAACTTGTTCAAATCTCGTCTTAAGCGAGTTGAGTGCTTGATCCATAATTTGGATGAAGTAATCAACTCTAAAGCTCTCATCTGGTGATAATACCACATTTCCTTCATCTTTCTGGGATTACTCACCATAATGTCGTTTTCTTCTAATGATCTGTTATTGTTGTGAAAAGAAGAAAATGAACAATGTTTTTATTCAAATGAGGAAAATGAACAATGTTTTTATTAGGTTAACACATTAAAGTTTATATAAACATATAAAGTTTCCAAAACTTTAGCAAATTTTCAGAAAGCGTGTACAAAATTTTAAAGATTGATGAACATGACCAGGTTTGGGATGGTCGCGAGGATTTAGGATGTTCAGATTAGAGTTTAGGTTTTATGATTTAGTGATTAGAGATTATGGTTTAGGGTTTTACAATTTAGAATTTAGGATTTTCATGATATAGGTCCAGGGCCGTGCATGTCTTAACAAAATGGAAACAATGGCGTATGACCACATTTTTAAGAAATAATTAGGATTTAACCCGCGCTAATTATAACGCGGAGTAATTTTTTTGAAATTTAAGAAAATTGCTTTTATCTGAAAAAATTACAGTATAGCTAACTAATGATTATAGATAAAACTGTCAATTTGTAATAATTTGTCTATTTAACCCGTTTTACAGTTAACTAAAATATTATTCGGGTTAACCCGCAAAAACTTATAATATTGAAAACATAACTCTAATATACACCGTTAAATTATTCTAGTTTTTGGAGAAGTTAACGTAACAAGTTCAAATATTATTATTTGGGGTTCTAAATTCACAACGAAGTGATATTAGACTGCTCACTTACTAGCACAAAAAGGACCTCCGAACGATATCTTTTTTCTCGGATTGTATTTATCCATCTTTTTGGTTAACCAATACTTTGTATTCATACTTTTCAATTTCAAATTAATATAATTATATTTCGTCGAAAAAACAAAATTATGCTTCATAAGGGTAAAACGGTCACAAATAATTATTTACGTAATACATTTTAATCTGGTCAACGACGTATATCACTAAATGAGTAGTTTTTTTAGTCAATGAGGTACATATTAATGGTTGACCACAAATTTAGGAAATTAACAATCATAAATCCAAATTTAGTTCTCTCTCATGAACGAACCAAAACTATGATCCTACACTCTAAAGATGAAAATAAATCCTAAACCTATATATTGAGTACATTTTTACGAGAGAAGAAGCGTAAACCCTACACACTAAAGATGAAAATAAATCCTAAACCTAAACCCTAAAGCCAAAACCCTAGACATTATACCCTAACCCCTAAACCCAACATCTAATTAGTATGCTAACAATATTATTTTAACTGATAACATTATTTCGATAACTATATTACCCGAGAGCATATATGTGTATTATATCTATATTTGAGTACAATTTTACGAGAGATGAAATTTAAATCCTAAACGCTAAATTCTAAACTCTAAATCCCACCCTAAACATTGAACCCATGCATTTACATGTTAAACGTATACAATGACATATAAATATATTAATTGTAAATTTCTGATAACTATATTATCTGATTACATTATCTGATAAGTTAGATGTGATAAAGTAAGGTAACTTATTTTCATCTAAATTTATTAATCTAAAGTTGTTTATTTCCTTCACATTTATCTTCAGTTTTCTCCGAATAACGATAAGAGGTCTCAACAAATGAAAATAATGAAGAAGAAAAAAATGTGAACTTTGGTCAAAAAAAAAAATTGAACTACAGATCCAAAAATTGGATTTTTCTTAACACACATAATTTGTAGTGGGGTCTACGCTTTACTTAATCTACGTTTTTAGTTTTTATACATAAATTAATATTGTAGGGACATTTTAGATTTTGTTTTTATGAATAGTAATGACCAAAACAGTGAAAAACCATAAAACTAATTTTCATATCATTTATTGCCATATATTGCTAATATTTTTTTTGGATTTCCTTAAAAAGGGAGTTTATCCCTTATAGGCAAGTCAGCAATTTTGTAATTTGAATCCCTTTAATATAAGAGAAATATCAATAGATGGTAACAGATAATAGCAAAATTAGGTGAAGGTTTCTGACACATTTTCTACAGTATTTTAATGTTGGAATTTACACAATACCCCTTTCTATTTATTTCTCTTACTCTCGCTTTAATTTTTTCCAACATAACCAACAACAGATGACGGTAGCTTTCACCGGAGAGCTGATGATGAACGACGGCGGATTTCACCGGCAATGAAGTAATATAGTTGCCTATTGTGGATGAAGATATTTCGAGCAATTTCTGAGTTTTAGTAGAGAATGTTGATCGGAAGTTTGATATGGTTCGTGACGGACTTCCCGGCATTAGGACGAGCACATGGTAGCTACTCCCCCAAAAAATTTCAAGGCCTATATGAAACTCTGGGTTTTTCAGCAATAGCACATGTCGAATCTGGTTGATTCCGGTCTAAATCGATGAGAATAGGTGAGATCGAGAACCTAAACTGGAATTTTCAGAGATGAAAAAATTTAGTTCGAAGAAGAAAATGAACCAAACCAACTCAATTATCACGTTAACCAAGTATTGTTAAAAAGTCAAAAAGATATCATATATTATTGTTATCACGTTACAAGTATCATATATTATTGTTAGCACGTAAATATTTTATATAATCCATTATTATACATATTTATTATTAGCACGTAAACATTTTATTGTTAACACGTTAACAAGTATCATATAATATTTGTTAGCACGTTAACAATTATCATATATTATTGTTAACACGTTAACAAACACCATATCTTATTGTTAGCACGTTAACAAATTTCATATATTATTGTTAACACATTAACAATAATATATTATTTGTTAATACGTTAACAATTATCATATATTATTGTTAACACGTTAACAAACCCCATATCTTATTGTTAGTACGTTAACAAATCTCATATATTATTGTTAACCAGTTATAAGTATCAGATATTAGTGTTAACACGTTAACCAAATAGTTATCCATTAAATATTAACATATTATCCAATTGTTAACTGGTTATCGTATTATTCTATGTTACATGTACATATAACTGTTATCACGTTAATCAGATAAACTTATCGCGATAGTTATCGCGATGATGAACAGTGTTACCGACATATCTTGTCAGAAAACAAAAATTTCAGACTAATGGTATTTGTGTAAATATTTAAAATAAGAGGGATATTTTTAGTTGTTTTTTGTTTTCTCTTTCATAAATACTTAATTTTTATTTATCCATTGTATATAGCTAATTTTTGAATCAATTCTTAATATTGACTAAAATCATCCTTAATATAAAGTAAACTTTTATTGCCACAAAAAAGAAATATATAAACACATTTTTTTTCAACATATACAAAAGAAAAACCTTTCTTCCAAATTTGAATCCGATGGAATTCAGATACAGAGCCGTCGACGGTGATCGGCCACCTCCTACGACGGACACGGCACCATCTCAGTCGCTGAACCCGAACTTTTCTTCCTTCTCGGCGCGACCAGTCCCAGGTATCCACTTCTCTTGCTTCACCGTCATTGTAATGGTTTGATTTGATTGGCTTTATCTATTTCAAATATGAGATTTTTAGGTATATTTTGATTTGTTGAGTAGCTATTTAGTTTCTGTAATCGCAGTTTTGTTTTCCTTTAGCGAAACTCTTCTTTCTTGTTGAATATTTTCATGTATTGAGTTCTGAAGTTGAATTCTCTCATAGACGCTTCTCTTGTCGGAATTGAAGTGATCATTGACAATTTCTTATAACTATGAGACGCTTCTCTTGTTGAAATTGAAGTGTTCTTTTGCATGTGTTCTTAGGCTGCAGCATAGGACCAAGTGAGGATCATGTTCAAAAAGCTATTCAGCGGGAAATCGAGAAGGAGCAAATCCGTCAAGAGATCATTGCTTCAGAGACAGCGAGAAGAAGAGAGCTTGTAGCCGAGGTTATACAGGAGATGGCTATCGAGAGAGAAATGGCGATAAGAAGATTCGCAGAGACGAGCAAGGGAATGTCGCTAGAGGAAATGCTAACTATGTGGATCAACCAGAATAAGCTTCCAGATCAGAATCAGGACAACAGTCTAGTTACATCACCAATGACGCAACTCCCTCCACTCCAGCAATTAGATGAGGCTACACCAGTTTTGGAGTCTAACAAGGAGAAGTTGATTGTATTGGTAAGTGTTAATTCTTCTCATCTTTACTACAAGTGAGTGTGATTGATAGATCATCTTTTATTTTTAGAGGCAATAAGTCTCTGTTTCATATGTGTTTCTTTATTTCAGGATAGGCCTGATCCTATAGGAGCAAAGCGTAAAGCAGATGTTGTTGGTCTTCCAGAGAAAGAACCTTTTCAAAGGAAAAGGCTCGAATCAAAAGAAAGGGACATGGAAATGAAAGAGGCGTCTTTGAGAAACACGACTGCGGAAACCGGAGAAACAGCCTCTTCGAAGCTTCCTTGTTTGGGGGAACTTGGCAGGGTAAAAAGCAAGCCAAAAAGTATGTATAAGTTTTGGTGCGACGTTTGTAGTGTTGGGGCCTTTTGTCCAACAGTCATGAGGAGTCATGAGTTAGGAAAAAAGCATAAGGCTGCGATTGAAAAACAGAATGAGTCACCTGAGACGGCTGCTTCAACCTCCATCATCAAAACAGCACCACAATCAGAAGCCATTACAGTACTTGAGAGTGTGCAGGGTCAAGTGGCGTCGAAAGAAGCAGGAAAGAAGACAGAAGGTGAGAAGAAAAAGACGGTAATCATTCGGTGCGAAACTTGTAATATTATGACGAATTCTGAGCAGATGATGGAGACTCATAAGCTTGGGAGAAAACACAAGGCTCAGCTTAAGAAGCAGTATTCGGACCAGGTGATGGAGACTTATAGGCTTGAGAAAATGCATAATAAGTCTTTAGCTGTTCCAGTGAGTTCTTTAAATGCTGATCCAGGAGAGAAAGGATCAGTTGATCATACAAATGGAATGGTTCATTGCTTGGACTAGACATAGCAGGTTTGAATTTCCATTTAGCTATGAAGAAGTGTTTCTGTTTTTTATGTAATGTCACAGTGGGAGATTTAACCATCTGTTTTCTAAGTGTTTAGACCAGAATAAGTGTTTAGACCAGAATGTTTTGCATTTTGGAGTATGTTGTCATATCGTTATCAATTAGTAACTATACATGGTTGTAAGTTGTAACCCTTTGGGTCATACAAATTTTTTTATTTATTTTTTGGTAAAAATTTAGGTCATACAATTTTTAAAAGTAAACGAGAAGTAGAAGACTGAGCGCATACACTTAGTTTAGATGATGAAATAGCATAAGCTAATGGTAAAAGGAAAGCTAGATAAATAGAGATCACTAGTGTTGGGTTACCAGGACTGCCTCGGCTTCCACGACCACCAACAATAGTTTCAGTACTTGCATGTGTAGAAAGCTTCAATATCCAATGTGGTAGGAGTGGACGAGTTTACCGTGGACGGAGAGGCAAGCTCAATCTCAGTTAAGTTTATATCTTATGTTGGTAGATTGTTTAGAGTACAAAAGCAGTTGATGAGTTTTTCTAGTTTTGTGGAGAATCTAAATCTGAAATTGAGTTTGGTTTGGTCTAGACTTGTATACACAGTGAAAAGACAATAATAGCTTCAATTGGGTTTAGTGTTTAACATAGAGATTAAATCAAGTCTCAGTAAAACAATAAAGAATGAACATAATCATATATTAGACAAAATCTTATCTAATGATCAACAAACGAAGATGCATACTTGAATCTTCAAATTTAAGTTGTGACGTCACTCAAGAAAAATATACAAATACCAACAATACAAACATTACATACGAAATTCCATCATTTCTTTAGTTAATGCATGAAAAAAAATCATATGCACCAGGTAGTGGTGACCTAGTGGTAGGAGGATGTAGGGACTTGTGAGGCTCGTTAAGAGCGATCTATCAAGGATCTCAGGTTCGACTCCCGGTAGGAACTAAAAACGCTGTTGTTTGGCCAGACGAAGATGGGGCCATTGCTTACAGCCTGTTTGAAAACCCGGGACTGGACTATTCTTTCGTACTATTTTCCCAAGGGGTTAGTTTAGGCATCTCCATGGGCTTGTGATCTACCCCTGAGTTACAAAAAAAAAAAAAAATTGTATGCATCGAAACAAATCTTATTCAGGCGACAAGAAACAATACAGAGGCTTGGTCTAGCCCATTCTATTACTCTCCTAAACACATGGTATTAACGGATATTTAACAAAGTTCAGAGAAGTCAGGAAAGGATTTTGAGGCCACACCGACGATGCACTAGCAAAAGCTTTTCAATAATACTCATCTATGTTCCCTAGGCTTATATATGTTCGATTTGTACTGAACCATTTTAACTAATCTATAGTTATAAAAAAAGGTTTTTATATGGTCTTATACTCTTATATTAACATTGTTTAAAATTGTTGCTTTGTTGGGCTCTCTTATGTTTTTAACTTTTATATATACTAGATGAGTCCCCGCGCGTTAGCGCCGATATTTTTATTTAAATGTTTTTTGGTGCTTCTTTTTTAAAAAAATTTCGTAACAAATGTAGATCTAGAGAGACATCATGCCAGCTGATATTATGATTACTACTACAAAGTCATAACCCATTATATCTATTCATTAAGACAAATACATACGCTCATACTCTGAATCATGCAACATATATTTATCCAAAGACATTTAAACCACAATATGAGCACATGCATTGCTATAAAACACAAGAGGTTACATCAAGAGCGTACCATGAATAGTTTGAGTAGCCATGAAACGAGCCGCCAGCATCCGAATCTTTACCATCCTCTCTTTTCCCGGTATCCGAATCAGGATAAGCATTAGGCATGCTCTGGCCTCTAAAGTAAGATCCCAGAACTGATAGACCATACCAACGCATGGCTCACCAATACCACCCATCTGGCTCGACTGCAACTAATCAGGGCTCAACCCACCATGGGTTTGAGCACTCGCCAACATCGGATACATGTAACCTCCTCCGGATGCTGCTGCTAAAGGTGGATTCCCCAACATTCCAGTTACATAAACCGGATGGTATTGGTTCCCTAGCATAAACGGCGATGCATCCATTCCACCACCGGTAAATACATGTTGCCCATCTTCACCGGACCCGACTGGTGATGCCCCTTTCCCGACGAAACATGCCCCATTGAAGCAAGCTGGCATGTTGCCATTCGATTAAGAATCCTTTTCTTCGGCTCCTTAAGCGCCTCTCTTGCTCCTTTCTTCGTCCAAAATCTTTAGCCTTGCCCCTTGTAATTCATGAGATTGAATCCACGATCATTTCTATTCCAAAATAAATCATCGCTGGAAGAGTCTTGTTTATATGTTATATATATTTTCTAATTTGTGTTTAGTAAAATATGATTAATTTTTTTTTTAGTTTAACAAATACAACTTAATTCGAGATAGATGCCATTTGATGAATTTGTTTTATAACTGTATAATTAATTTGTGTTCTCCAATTTTCTTTATTATTAAACTAAAATAAATATATAAAATAAAGCAATGAGTTTATAATATTGTGATGAGCCCATGTGTGTTTACAAATAAAACAGTTTGACTTTCATCTTCTTGTAATCTATTTGCCTTCTTTTCTAGGGTTCGCATTCGTCTCCCCCAAACTTTGAAACCATTCACTATGTGTTACCACCATGTTCTGATGCGGCCATTGATTCATAGAATTCATTATCACAATCAAAGAGTCTTATGACATAACAATTTTATTTGAAAATTTAATGTGTAACGCTTCTAACGGTTCGAATAACTTCATAGCTCATATAATTTCTTTAGTGATTTATCATCATTCGTAGATAATATAGCTCACATGCTGATGAATTAATGTTAAATATCTTATCGGTGCTCTTTCCTCTTAGTCGTGTTTTTTATCCTAAACAAATATTGTAGGAAACTCGTCATATGTTAGACTGTTTGCATGCCAAAAAGTAGCCAAATTTCTTTTTTGTGCAACTATAAATAACATACTTAAAAGAATCAACACTTGCAATAATATACATAATACATATGTTAAGTTTGTATTTAAAAGAACAATTTAACATACATTTGAATTTAGACAGAATTTGTTATATGAATAGAATAGCAACTATTGAGTGGATATTTATATTTTTTTTCTTTATATATATTAAATGTTTTAAGTTAATTTTGTCTTCTCGTTTTTCATAGATACATTTTAGATATATGAATAGCATGAATTTAGACTTGTTTTAGTTTTTTTTTTACTTTAAAATTATCATAAATGCATAAGTATTGATTATTTTCTCAATTATTTGATAATTAAAAAAAACTGATCAATAAGAGGGGGGGGGGGGCAAGTGTCAGCCGTGGAGAGCCCCCTTCACTCTTTATAAGGTAGATGGACTTATTTTTGTATAATCTATTTGAGTATAATTCATTAATTTACTAATATTATAAAATATTGTAACTATTCAATACATGTGACAACAACAACAATGTTAAACAATTTATATTTGATGGTGATACGAACAAATCAAATTATCACCATCAAATCAAATACTTTAAAACAAAATTGAAAGCACATGCTCCATTCTCATTGTTTTTTCCTTTGGAAATATGTTTTTATGGGTGTACGCCCTTTCAAATGTCTTATTTTATCAAATCTTTCATAAAAAATATCAGAAATTTCAAAGCAATAAAACAGCCCATATAGCTTGGATAAAAAAAAATGCAAAAATCTAAATCACATGTTTGAGAATGATTTTAGAAAAAATATATTCAAAACGCCATGCACAACTCTTTGCACAAATGAATATTGAATGAAAAATAATATTAAAAATGTATATGAATACGACCCACACGTAGAGCGGATAATCACATAGTGTTAATATGTCAGTTAGAACGTGGTCATGCCTCACTCTCCTAATTTCTAGCTAATTATTTATGTAATATACTGTATATAAAAATAAGAATAAAATAAATAAAGAAATCCTAAAAATAAATTTGAAAAACTCTAACGAAAAACAAGAAGTTCTTCTCTGTCATTCTTTGCAACATTGAAGGATCAATTTGGTGTATTTGCAATGTCAGAGACAATCAGAGCATTGAAAGATTTCTTTATCCAACCTTAACAAAATAATATCTACTCAAGGGTCATCTTTTCAAAACCAGATTGGGTTGGAGATGGGCAACAAGTGAACAAGAAGAGGTATTTGTTTTTTCTTATGTCATTTCATGTTTCTGACTTGTTTGTCATGGTACATGAGCAAAATGCATTGAAAGAGGAAAAACTGAGATTAGATGAAAAGTATATATGGGTTGTTGTTGACAGTGTCAGAAAGAATGTAAGTTTCCCTATAACATTGTCATTGTTCCCAAAATAGAGTTCCTCACTCAAACTTGTGTTTATCTTTCAGGTTGTTTTTCGTCATCTTTTCTTCTAGTAATTTATTTTTTAAAGCATATTCCATTATGAAAAATGTAACCATCTTGAGATTAAAATATCAGTGTACTTCTGAGTTCTCTCTAAATTGTCTGCAATCAAAACTAGTATCTCCATATTTCTCATATTATGGTAACGTAAGAGAAACCCCAATAAGAATATATCCAAAATGTCATGCACAACTCTTGCACGAATGAATATTGAATGAAAAGTATTACTAAAAACATATATGAATACGACCCACGCAACGGATAATCACCTAGTGTTAATAAGTCACTTAGAACGTGGTCATGCCTCACTCTCCTAATTTCTAGCTATTTATTTATGTAATATACTATATATAAAAGTAAGAGTAAAATAAATAAAAAATCCTATAAAGAAATTTTAAAAACCCTAACGAAAAACAAGAAGTTCTTCTCTGCCATTCTTTGCAACATCGAATGATCAATTTGGTGTATTGGCAATGTCAGAGACAATCAGAGCATTGAAATATTTCTTTATCGAGCGCATCTAAACCAATAATAAATCTATAAAAAAAAAAATTGGCCCTATAAAAAATTATAAATTCAATGGCTTCAAACACATGTTTGGTGAACTTGTATCAAGTATTAATCTTCTAGTATCATATGTTATGAATCTTATATAGATTTTATAGTTTAATTTTTTGATTTTATTGTTTTAACTTTTTCTCTTACTTTACTTATTTTTTCGAGTTTATAATTTTCATTTTAACATTATCTATCACACGATAACAAACACTTAATCTTCTAATTTCATAAATTATGCATCTTATATAGATTTTATAGTTTAATTTAATTTTATAGTATCTATTTTTTTCTTTTATTTTACTTATTTTTTATTTTTTCGGAAATTTCCTCGGAATATTGTCAAGAAAATTTTAGGGAAAGTTTTCTCGAAAATTGGCAGGAATTTCCGAGGAAAGTTTTTCTCGGAAATTTGTCGGCACTGTCGTCGAAAAATGTTCGGAACTTTTCGACATATTAGCTCTCTCAGAAAGTCACTAGAAAACTTGCCGTAAAATAGAAGATTCTCATAATTTCTCGGAACCGGTGGAAAATATATCCGCCTTGAATCCGGTTCCAACAAGATTCCGACGATCATCTAAGCTATGTCAGAATTTTTTTGGACAACGGTGAAGATTTCTGACGAGATTCCGACCAACATGTAAGGTTTCTCATAAATTTCTCGGAAATCAGTTAAGTTTTCTAACAAGATTCTGATAGCTTTTGTTGCGTCACATCACCCTGAAATTCAATGAATCTACGGTTTCTGAGAAATTTTCGACAACTTTTTCCGACAACTTTCTGATAACTTCATTTCTCCGGAATTATCCGACTAAACTTGGTTTTCGAATTTTCTATTCGGACCAAAATGTATTTCTCGCAAGCATGTGTTTCCGATGAATATGGTGGTCGGAAATCAATATGTGTTCTTGTAGTGATATTCTCAAAATATTAGTTTCGTCCTAAGTGGAAGTGCAGATGAGTGTACAATAGTATATATGATACATGGTTTCTCAGGTCTGCGCAAAATACTTGGAACTGAAAAACTGAACCGAACCAAATAATCATAAATACCTGAATGGTTCCTCTTATAAAATATTTTGGGTACCCAGACTGAATTGAGCCGAACTGAAACCCGAATGTGATACGATCGGACCTAAGGATCGTCTTGCTCGAGTAAAGGTGATGATCGGATAATCCTTGACTTCGAAGGATTCAAGAAGAAAGATGCTAAGGCGTGGATGTTACTCCGAAAATCCTTAGACCCAATCTTACGAGAAGACTTGGAAACGAGGCGGTGGCAACGCCGATGGGAGAATTCGGGAAAGAGGATGATAAGGCGTGACCGTAAGGTCGAAAATCCTTATGCCCCACTTTACGAGAAGAACACTCACGATCAACGGATCGAAGATTACGTCTAAGAGTTGCGGAATACTCAAAGATAAATCGAAAAGTTTCTAAGAATAAATCCTTCTAAGAAACGAGAGAGAGAGTATAAAACTCGACAAAGAGAAATGAAAATAGATTGATAATTGATGTTTTGAGATTACAATGAGAGGAGTTTATATAGAGAAGAGAAGAAAGAGAAAAAGAGAGTCAAAGTGAATTCATCACTTGTCTCGAAAATGAAGATAACAAATTACTAAAAATTTGACCAAAGACTAAAAATAAATGTTGTTGATTTTCGAGAATGACCCTTTGACTTCGGTCTTTGAATTTTGAAATTTGATGACGTCATTCACGCAGAGTTCTCTTTCGGAAACGGACCGTTAGCGGAGTAAGCCGGTTGCCTCGTTAAAACCTCTTACGGAAAACCCATTGGGACAAAACCGTAACAGGAAAAAGAGTACAACACAACTTACTCAACGGCCGAACCTCAAGAAGAACTCGATGATAGAGAGTTAAGGATCGGATGCGTAAGTTGATCCTCCTCGATCCGGATATCGCTAAGTAAGCTCCGAACTGCTTCCGCCAACTTTAGTGCCTTTGCGCGGGTGATCGCTCCTTCCGGTACGTGCAATACCTCGGCTTGAACCTCCGTGTCCGGAATCATATCATCCTCCCTCTCTTGAAAAGGATTTGACCCCAAATCGATTTCATTTGCAATATAAGGAATGATATCAGTAACATTGAAGCTTGAATTAACGGTGTACATACCTTGGAGATCAAGTTTGTAGGAGTTGTCGTTGATCTTTTCCAAAACGGTGAACGATCCATCGACTCGCGGTTTGAGTTTGGAATTCCTTTCGTCCGGGAACCGTTCCTTTCGAAGATAGATCCACACAAGATCGCCGGGTTCGAACGTCTTTTTCTTCCGTCCTTTGTTGGCGTGTTTGCGGTATTGCTCCGTCTTGTGTTTGATGTTCGCCTTCGCCTTTTCGTGCATCTGTTTTACCAATTCAGCCCTTTTCTTTCCGTCCAAACTCACATGTTCACTCAAAGGAAGAGGAGTTAAATCAAGAGGAGTAAGCGGATTAAAGCCGTAAACAAGTTCAAATGGCGAAAACAAAGTAGTAGCATGTTGCGCATGATTGTATGCAAATTCTAAGTGCGGCAAACATTCTTCCCATGCTCTAAGATTCTTTTTAACAACAGTTCGCAAGAGAGTGCCTAAAGTCCTATTGACTACTTCGGTTTGACCATCGGTCTCCGGATGACAAGTTGTAGAAAAACAAAGTTTCGTTCCTAATTTCGACCATAAGGTCTTCCAAAAATAACTTAGAAACTTTGTGTCCCTATCCGAAACAATGGTTCTAGGCATGCCATGCAATCGAATTATTTCCCTAAAGAATAAATCAGCTATGTTCGATGCATCGTCGGTTTTATGACATGGAATGAAATGTGCCATTTTTGAGAACCTATCAACAACCACAAAAATAGAGTCACTACCTTTCCTAGTCTTAGGCAATCCCAAAACGAAATCCATAGAAATATCAGTCCACGGTGCACTAGGAATGGGTAATGGAGTATACAGACCTTGGTTTTGGCATTTGGACTTAGCGTACTTACAAGTCGTGCATCGGTTACAAATGCGTTCCACATCACGTTTGATATGTGGCCAATAAAAATGGTCTTGCACGATGTGAAGGGTTTTAGCAATTCCGAAGTGACCCATGAGTCCACCGCCGTGAGCTTCCCTAACAAGTAAATCTCGCAAAGAGGAATTAGGAATACAAAGACGGTTCTCGTAAAACAAGAAACCGTCGCTTTGAAAATATTTTCCAAAAGCGAATTTAGAAAAGGAAAGAAAGACTTCCTGAAAGTCGGAGTCGGTTGCGTAAGCATCTTTGATCATTTCAAACCCGAGAACCTTAGCGTCGAGTGTAGAGATTAGAGTGTATCTCCGGGACAAGGCATCGGCGACCACGTTTTCTTTTCCTAGTTTGTATTGAATGACATACGAAAATGTCTCGATAAACTCAACCCAACGTGCGTGCCTTTTGTTAAGCTTTTTTTGGCTCTTCAAGTGTTTGAGGGATTGATGATCGGTGTGAATGATGAATTCCTTCGGTCATAGGTAATGCTGCCACGTTTGGAGTGCTCGGACCAAGGCGTAAAGCTCCTTGTCGTAAATCGGGTAATTGAGCGTTGCACCTCCGAGTTTCTCGCTGAAGAACGCCACGGGTTTCTTTTCTTGCATCAGAACATCACCTACACCAACACCGGATGCGTCACATTCAATTTCAAAAGCCTTAGCAAAATCAGGTAAAACAAGTAAAGGGGCGTGAGTAAGTCGGTTTTTGATTAGTTGGAAGGTGTCCTCTTGAGCTTGCTCCCAACGGAATCCCACGTCTTTCTTGATGACCTCGGTTAAGGGTGCGGCAATAGTACTGAAGTCACGGACGAATCGTCGATAAAATACGGCTAAGTCGTGAAAGCTTCGCACATCACCAACGGTTTTTGGAGTCGGCCAATCGCGGATGGCCTTGATCTTGTTCTCGTCAATCTGTATGCCCGTAATGTTATTGATTGCACGGCAATCCATGCACATTCGCCACGTTCCATCCTTCTTTGGTACGAGTAAAACGGATACGGCACATGAGCTCATACTTTCCCGTATATGTCCCTTGGCCATCAGCTCGTCAACTTGACGCTGAAGTTCCTTTGTCTCAACAGGATTGGTACGGTAGGCTGGACGGTTTGGAAGTGTCGCGCCGGGTACAAAATCTATTTGGTGTTCGATTCCGCGAATCGGTGGCAAACCGATCCGACCATCTTCCGGGAAAACGTTGGAAAAATCCTGCAAAAGAGAAGATATGCTGCTCGGGATTTCAGGCTCGGAATTAGACATACTCGAAAGAGCATCCCTAAAAACTAATAAAACAAATGGTTGCCGAGAAATGAGAGCATGCTTAAGTTCACTCGGTTTGATAAGTAAAGATTCATTCACGAGTGGTTTATCATTTTTCTTGGATCCATCACTTTTGATTTTAAGAGAAGAAGTGGGTGAGGGATCGCTTACATTGCTTTTACCCTGATTTTGTTCGAGCTTGAGTTGGTCGAGAAATACCTCATGTGGAGATAATGGTGCCAAAATGATTTTTCGACCCTTATGCTCAAACGAATGCTTGTTGGTGAAACCGTCATGAAAGGCTTTGCGGTCATACTGCCACGGACGTCCAAGTAAGATATGGCCAGCCTCCATAGGCAAAACGTCGCACACGACCTCGTCCTCGTATCGGCCTATCGTCAACGGAACCGAAACTTGCCGGGTAACTTTGATTTGACGTTGGTTGTTCAACCACCGAAGATTATATGTTCGGGGATGTTTCCTTGTCTCCATACCTAGCTTCTCTACTAGAGTAGTGCTCGCCACATTAGTACAACTACCACCATCAATAATAAGAGAGCAAACCTTGCTTTTAATCATGCAACGGGTGTGGAATAGATTCTCTCGTTGCTCGTTCTCAAAGACCGGTTCTTGGGCAAGAATGACTCGCCTAGCTACTAATAGCTCACCATCAACCGTATGCTCTTCATAATCATCGAAGATCGGGGCGGTTTCGGTTTCGTTTTCTTCCTCGTCGTCGGTAACGATATCGCCGTTGGCAAGGACCATCATTGCTCGCTGATTTGGGCACTTGTTCGCGAAATGTCCTTTGCCTCTGCATTTAAAACATTCAATGTCACGATTCCGAACAACATTTGATTCACTCTTACCTTTGTAGTCGTGTCCGGAAGAGCTCGGCTTATAATCGGCCTTTGGCTTAGAATCGACCCGGGGAGGGTAAGTAGATTTTTCTCCTTTCGGGTAAATCGGCTTAGAGCTAGATGCAAATGGTTGGCGTGTGACGCCTTTGCGTTTGAGCTGTTGTTCGAACAATACGGCCTTGTGCAACATCTCCTCGATGTTTCCGTAAGTCTCCATTTCAACACGGTCTTGTAGGTCGCGATTCATGCCGGCGAGGAACCTTGCCATCGTAGCGTCTCTTTGCTCCTCGATATCAGCCTTTAACATCAATTTTTCCATCTCTTGAAAATAATCTTCGACGCTCCTACTACCTTGTTTCAAACGTCTCAACCTTTGGTGAAGGTCGCGGAAGTAGTGATTCGGTACGAATCGCCTATGCATCAAATGCTTTATCTCGTTCCACGTTTCCACCGGGTTTTCTCTATTTCTCCGACGGTTGGTCACGATTTGGTCCCACCAATCTACGGCGTAGTCGTGAAACTCCGTTGCGGCCAAACTTACCTTCTTTCTCTCGGAGAAATTTTGACAATCGAAAACAAGTTCGATTTTTTTTTCCCATTCTAGGAAGGCATCCGGGTCGTTCTTTCCATGAAACGCCGGGATCCTAAGCTTCATTCCACTCAAGTCATCGTTTCGCCTTCGGTTTGGTAGCCGTTGATGTCGGTTTTCATCGGACGATCCGCTATAATCGTAGAACGGATTATCCACGGACTCGTGATGTCGTGGTCGATCTCGCCTATTTCTTGCTGGTTCACGGCCGATGCTTCGATCGGATCGGTTTCCTCCGCCATGATTTCCAGGATTTTGTGCGGGTGTGTGCACTTATAAAGCGGCCATGCGATCACACATCTCTTGAAGCAGCTGAGTGATGCCGTCGACCTTGTGGTCCATACCTTCGACCTTTCGGTCCATGCCGTCGACCTTTCGGTTTATGGCTTCCTCTCGTGCTCTCCTTGACCGTGATGTCGCGGATTCGCTTTCTTCGTCCATGGTACCTCGTAAGAAAATAAATGAAGGAGTGAATGACAAATTCAAGAGAAATCAAAGAACAAAAAGATGACCTTTAAAATTCTGAATTTCTCGAAAAAGATGTTAATTTAATTATTATTATTATTATTATTATTATTTTGAATTTTAATTTTAAAAATCGAAACAAAAACAAAAACAACAAAATTTCAAACCCAGAAATTTAAAGAAGATGAAAAGATAAAGGATAGATCTCACCGAAATTTGAGCAAGTGTCTCTGATACCACTTGATACGATCGGACCTAAGGATCGTCTTGCTTGAGTAAAGGTGATGATCGGATAATCCTTGACTTCGAAGGATTCAAGAAGAAAGATGCTAAGGCGTGGATGTTACTCCGAAAATCCTTAGACCCAATCTTACGAGAAGACTTGGAAACGAGGCGGTGGCAACGCCGATGGGAGAATTCGGGAAAGAGGATGATAAGGCGTGACCGTAAGGTCGAAAATCCTTATGCCCCACTTTACGAGAAGAACATTCACGATCAACGGATCGAAGATTACGTCTAAGAGTTGCGGAATACTCAAAGATAAATCGAAAAGTTTCTAAGAATAAATCCTTCTAAGAAACGAGAGAGAGAGTATAAAACTCGACAAGGAGAAATGAAAATAGATTGATAATTGATGTTTTGAGATTACAATGAGAGGAGTTTATATAGAGAAGAGAAGAAAGAGAAAAAGAGAGTCAAAGTGAATTAATCACTTGTCTCGGAAATGAAGATAACAAATTACTAAAAATTTGACCAAAGACTAAAAATAAATGTTGTTGATTTTCGAAAATGACCCTTTGACTTCGGTCTTTGAATTTTGAAATTTGATGACGTCATTCCCGCGGAGTTCTCTTTCGGAAACGGACCGTTAGCGGAGTAAGCCGGTTGCCTCGTTAAAACCTCTTACGGAAAACCCATTGGGACAAAACCGTAACAGGAAAAAGAGTACAACACAACTTACTCAACGGCCGAACCTCAAGAAGAACTCGATGATAGAGAGTTAAGGATCGGATGCGTAAGTTGATCCTCCTCGATCCGGATATCGCTAAGTAAGCTCCGAACTGCTTCCGCCAACTTCCGTGCCTTTGCGCGGGTGATCGCTCCTTCCGGTACGTGCAATGCCTCGGCTTGAACCTCCGTGTCCGGAATCATATCATAATGAGTACCCGAAATATACGAAATACAATTATATATCCACAATATTATGTATATTTAGATTTGAAATAACAAAATACCAAAAATTACATTTATAAACTGAATATATTAATTATTTTTAGACCAAAATACCTGAAATCTTCGAAAATGTTTAGTTGTATTTGTCAAAATTAAACAATTTTTTGCAAAATTTAACCAAATTTCATTTAAATTAGACCATTTAATTTTTTGGATATTTAGGATAAATTTCAAGTACCCGAACCCGGACGGAACCGAACCGAATCCAACCCGAAAAAGTAAATACTCGAATGGGTCATAAACTAATAATACTTAAATACCCGAAATCCAAAAGAACCGACCGAACCCGAAAGAACCGACCCCAATGGGTCATAAACTAATGCCCATGCATTTGTATGATTTCTAAAATACAAAAATAACATTAAAACTTAACCAGCATTTCTTTTTCCCTCAAACATACTTCATTAAAAATATTAAAGTTGAGAACATACATTAGGTTATGTTTCTTACTTCCAACCATTGGCAGCGACCAATGATACTACAATCTAAAATAGCATATTATAAAGATAAGAAATAATAAGTTATTGTATCAGCACAAATATTGTTTCGTCGACCTTGAAACTTAAAAGTTTTGTTTCAAAAACCTTGTGCTTCCTGTTAGTAAATCACTAGCAAAGTGATTCTAGCTCTATAGAGCTTTATTCAGTGCAAAGAAAAGTAAAAAAAAGGGAAATTTTGTATCAAGAATACCAAATAATAGTAAAGTTTTAGATTGATATATGAAAAGAGGAAAGTGTGGTTGCTCTATCGGCAACCTTCAAAGTTACGTCATTGATGTTTCATAAGACATATTTATATGTGAAACACGTGCACTTAGGCAAAAACTTTGTATTTTCAAGACAAAAAAGTTGCAGCCATGAACACATCCTAATTATTCCCAAGACCAACATATTCTTATACTTCCAAGAGTTCTTTCACATCAACCATTCAATGTATCCATAATTCCTAGCATCAAATCGACATTACTCAAACTTGCTAAGAAACCCAAAAGTACCTTAAATATGGTCAAGACTAACGCCATCCGCTTCTTCAAATCAAACAGATCGAGAATCCTCCAAAACAGTTTGAGATATTTGGGTCGACGCTTATGAATCTTTTGTTCACATTAACGTCATCCTCTTCTTCAAATCAAACAGTTTGTGGACTCTGAAACAGACTGAAATATGTGGGTCGACAATCACTGGTTGAGAACATCGCTGTGGAAGATGATGCTGGATCTGAGGTAACAGGAAGATTTTGTTGGAGAGCAAAATATGGTTTCTTGACCGGAGGCTAGAAGTGGCAAGCTGGTGAGATGAATCCCATGAACCGACTGAAGCTCTAATACAATGTTAGTAAATCACTAGCAAAGTGATTCTAGCTCTATAGAGCTTTATTCAGTGAAAAGAAAAGTAAAGAAAAGGGAAATTTTGTATCAAGAACACCAAGCAATAGTAAAGTTTTAGATTGATATATGAAAAGAGGAAAGTGTGGTTGCTCTATCGGCAACCTTCAAAGTTACATCATTGATGTTTCATAAGACATATTTATATGTGAAACACTTGCTAGAAAACCTAATAACATGAGCTTGTATTTGGGCTTCTTATAAGTATGCTTTAATACTCCCCCGCAAACTTGGCGTCGGGTGAAAGCAAGGGGCCAAGTTTGAATGCACAATGGAAGACCAACATCAGAACTTAAATAAGTATTAGGCTTCTCGGAACTGAAGGTAACAACCTAGTAGACTTGGCAGAAACATTAGCAGATTGCAAGGATGTAGAAGAACTTCTAACTTCATTGTAGAGACATAATCTTCATTTGATCTTCAAAGCAACTTGTTTCCCAAATTTTCTTCTATCACGGTATATACTTGTAGAGTTTATGAACTCTCTCAGAGTTAATATGACCTTAACATCTTCTGCACTTGTAGAACTATCATAGCTCTCTCAGAGGTGTCTTGCACTTGTAGAACTAGCATAACTCTCTAAGAGGTGCTTTTTCTCACCATTTTTTTTTTCTTTCTAACTTCCAGATTTGGGTTAATACTTGTAGAGTTTTCCAAACTCTCTCAGAGATACACCCTTTCTATTCCTAAAAAACAGAATCACCCATTATTCTTCCTACTTTGAGTGACAATAAGGTAACCTACGCTTAGCCTTGAATCAAACACCATGTTCCTTCTCCTTGTTCTTTAGAATCTGCCCAATTCTACCATAACAGCCTACTACTATCTAGCTTGATGATTCCACGCCAAAACTAGCCAGAAAGATGTCTTTCTCAAGCTAATATAATTTGCAGCACATATTCTCCCATTCTCTTGGACATTTTATCAAGCACGTGCACTTAGGCAAAAACTTTGTATCTTCAAGACAAAAAGTTGCAGCCATGAACACATCCTAATTAATCCCAAGACCAACCTATTCTTATACTTCCAAGAGTTCTTTCACATCAACCATTCCACGTATCCATAATTCCTAGCATCAAATCGACATTACTCAAACTTGCTAAGAAACCCAAAAGTACCTTAAATATGGTCAAGACTAACGCCATCCGCTTCTTCAAATCAAACAGATCGAGAATACTCCAAAACAGTTTGAGATATTTGGGTCGACGCTTCTGAATCTTTTGTTCAGATTAACGTCATCCTCTTATTCAAATCAAACAGTTTGTGGACTCTGAAACAGACTGAAATATGTTAGTCGACGATCACTGGTTGAGAACATCGGTGTGGAAGATGGTGCTGGATATGAGGTAACAGGAAGATTTTGTTGGAGAGCAAAAGATGGTTTCTTGACTGGAGGCTAGAAGCGGCAAGCTGGTGAGATGAATCCCATGAACCGACTGAAACTCTGATACCATGTTAGTAAATCACTAGCAAAGTGATTCTAGCTCTATAGAGCTTTATTCAGTGCAAAGAAAAGTAAAGAAAAGGGAAATTTTGTATCAAGAACACCAAGCAATAGTAATGTTTTAGATTGATATATGAAAACAGGAAAGTGTGGTTGATCTATCGGCAACCTTCAAAGTTACATCATTGATGTTTCATAAGACATATTTATATGTGAAACACTTGCTAGAAAACCTAATAACATGGGCTTGTATTTGGGCTTCTTATATGTATGCTTTAATACTCCCCCGCAAACTTGGCGTCGGGTGAAAGCAAGGGGCCAAGTTTGAATGCACAAATGAAGACCAACATCAGAACTTAAATAAGTATTAGGCTTCTCGAAACTGAAGGTAACAACCTAGTAGACTTGGCAGAAACATTAGCAAATTGCAAGGATGTAGAAGAACCTCTAACTTCATTGTAGAGACATAATCTTCATTTGATCTTCAAAGCAACTTGTTTCCCAAATTTTCTTCTATCACGGTATATACTTGTAAAGTTTATGAACTCTCTCAGAGGTAATCTGACCTTAACATCTTTTGCACTTGTAGAACTATCGTAGCTCTCTCAGAGGTGTCTTGCACTTGTAGAACTAGCATAACTCTCTCAGAGGTGCTTTTTCTCACCATTTGTTTTTCTTTCTAATTTCCAGATTTAGGTTAATACTGGTAGAGTTTTCCAAACTCTCTCAGAGATATACCCTTTTTATTCCTAAAAAATAGAATCACCCATTATTCTTCCTACTTTGAGTGACAATAAGGTAACCTTCGGTTAGCCTTGAATCAAACACCATGTTCCTTCTCCTTGTTTTTTAGAATCTGTCCAATTCTACCATAACAGCCTACTACTATCTAGCTTGATGATTCCACGCCAAAACTAGCCAGCAAGATGTCATTCTCAAGCTAATATAATTTGCAGCACATATTCTCTCATTCTCTTGGGCATTTTATCCCGTGACATTATTCATCCCGAGACTACTATTCACTCCGAGTCTCTCGCTGGATCCTAAATTCCTATACCCGAATAACCGAACCCTAACCAGTACCTGAATAACTATTCATCCCATGACAATATTCATTATGAGATTACTATTCACTTCGAGTCTTCTCCTTTAGCTTAGACGAGGTTGGTTCTTCTCCGTGATTACTATTCATCTCGGGATTACTATTCATCCCGAGACTCCGTAATTTCAGGATTACTATTCATCCCGAGACTCCGTAATTTCAGGATTACTATTCATCTTTCCTTTCTTTTATTTCTTTTCTATTTTTTATTTTTTTCCTTTCTCGACACAATCACCACTTACTATGTACTTTAGCTTAGAAAAAAATTGTTTTTTGTTTATAAATTATTATTATAATTATTAATTAATTAAATAATTTTTTTTAATAAAAAATTACTGTACCGTTAACTCTGTTAACGGTTCCGTTTAAAATTTTGACGGTGGAATGTCGGCGGTTAATTTGATGGTTTGAAGTGTCAGTTTTGTTACCTTCAGGGTTCAGAATGAGAGTAGTAAAGTATCAAGGTTTAAAGTGTTAGTGAGTTCAACTTTGAAGGTTAAAAATGCATTTTTCCCGATTAGAATCCGATCACTCTGAAAAAATAACTTTCTCCACTCGAAAACGAAGATACATACTTTTTTTTTCTCCACTCCTCCACGGCAAAGCCTTTCTCGGCCGCTCCATCCTTCCAGACACATCTCTTCCTTGCTGGTAATCCTCCTCCTTTTCGAATTCCTTAGATAAATCTGCTTCTCTCTGTTTGTTGTTGTTTTCTCCTCAGATAATTTAGGATAACATGTAATCATTTTTGGCGAATTAAATTTGTGTTCACAGATTTACTTTAGTTTTCTATATTTTTATCTTCTCAGATATGCGCCGTCGAAGTCCTACGTTTTCACCGAACGGCCCTACACCACCCGGTGCTACAAGGGCATCAAATTCTGCTGCAGCCAGCTATCCGCAAGTCAGCATTGCAACACTTTTGTCTTCGCCTGCAAGGCGAGAACAACCTACTCTCCATCCACATAAGCTAAATGGAGCTTTATGGTAATAAGTTTATAACTGGTAACTTCTTTATGATTGTTTTTATCTTAATCATATAACTCACCCAATTTTTGTTTCAGGTTCAAAATTGACAAGTGTATTAACCGCCGCTTGGTTACCCAGTGGCAAGAGAACTTTTACGGACCTTGGTGGAACTAGAGTATGGTCCCGCAGGAGAAGAAAGACAGATGGTGGGGTGATTTCGTGGTGAGTTTTACAAATATATTACACCATCATTTGTCAATTTTCTTTGTTTACTAGTGTATGATCTAATAAATAGTATAATTTCATTTTTTGCAGCAAAATTATTACTGGGAGCCACAACATCATAATTCTGTTTATTATAATTGGAAAGAGGAGGTGAAGGAATCGGTTGGTAACCTTGTAAGCAAGAGAAAGAGATCTGGGGTTAGGCCACTATACATTAACGAGACTGACTGGGACTTGATGTTGGAGGAATGGTCCACCGAGCCGGCGCTCAAAAAAAGCAAGAATGCAGCCAAAAGCCGTAAATCTAATAAAAATGGTGCATGCATGCACAAACACACTGCTGGTGCTCAATCATTTCTGAAGATTGAGTATGACATGGTAAGGCTAAATTTTTCTGCTTATGCATATAGATTTCCAGTTTTTAATATCTAGTTTTTCATCTTCTTTTTTTGTAGATGATTGCTTGTGGCGGAAATGAACCACCACCATTCATAGAAGTTGTGCGCAAGACACACACACGCAAAGACGGCACGTTTATTGACCTTCGCGCTAAGACTATTATATCTGAAGTTGAGGCTTATTTTAGGCAGCCGTCTTTCGGAGATGGATCTCCAACCAGCAACATAACATCTTCAGCCACCATTCCATCTCGCCTTCAGCTCAATGAAGCCTATTTAGTGGTAATAAATTTATTAATGCAAATAACTTGATCATTGCAGCTTTACTAATAATTTGAACAAGTTATTTTCCTTTGGATAAGATTTGAGTAGTACTCTTTTGCAATTGATAATGATGATGATAGTTATATTGTATACCAATTTTACAAAGTGTTATCATGTATCTTAAAATGACAAATTCATTCTTACTTTGCAGCATGTCCAGCCACACAAAGGCCGTATCTACGGACTCGGCTCGATTCAGTCTCGAGACAAGGAGCCAAACCATACCATCCATGCTTCTCTCTCCCGTAATGTAGACATGGAGATGCGGGTGGCCAGCTTGGAGAGTGAGTTCCGCACTTTCTCTTCCACTATGACCAACAACATGGATGCGATGAGGCAAGCACAAAATGTGCTTCTACGGGCCAATGGCATCGACCCTGATACGCTACTTCCGATAGTGCCTCCTAATTTCTCCACTAATCCTTGTGCTAGTCCTACTGTCAATCCTCCTGCTGGACCTGATGCAACTCCAAATAATCAATACCCACTCGAATCTGGTGAATCAGTTGGAACCTATTTCCAATGTGATGTTTAATAACGTGTAATGCATGGTTGTTTCTCTTTTGTTTGTGGGTTTTTAACTTGACTAAGTGTTTGTTAATCCTTTTTTGGAACTTCTGGTTAGCAAACTTTTCGTCTAATGCTTTTGGATTTGTAATTATGTTTGCAAATTATTTCTATATATTTTATTTGGCTATTTCAGTTTCTGCTTTTATTTTTCTTTTATTCTTTTTACAATTTTGAAATCTATAATAAAATTAATAATGAAAACTATTAGATGCAAAAAATTAATAGACAAACAATTCATGGCTATATGTAACTCTTAGACGTGAATGCACCATGGCCATAAGTGGCTTTTTAGAAATAGAAAAGTCGTGGCAAATTGTGGCTTTTAGATACTTAAAAATTTGTGGCCAACAATGGCTTTTTAGATACTGTAAAAGTGTGGCAAATTGTAGCTATATAGCTTCGAAGGTTAGTGGCTATCAATGGCGAAGAGCCATGGTGGCAATGTGGCAAAACGTGACTTTTAGCCACGAAACTCGCGTTGCTAAGCTTGGCTAATTGCTATGCGATCGTAGTGACTCTTCGTGGCTAATTTTGCCAGGAAAACACAGTGGCTAAATGGTGGCAATATAGCCAGGATTACAGCCGTGTCTATATGTGGCAGCTTTGCAACGGTTAGCCACAAATATTACTTAGCCACGATGCTATAGCCAGAAACTTCATTCGTGGCAACCCGTGGCTATGGACCATATAGCCACGAAATTAAAGCCATATCTACGGTTTTTACTGTGGTTATACGTCTGATTTTTAGTAGTGTGTCTCGTGGAGCTAGTATTTTAATGTAACTCCTGATCCCCCAATATTAAGTATTCCGAAATACTTCACCCTCAAGACCAATAAGATCATGTTATTGTCTGAGAAAGTAGATTTCAAGAAGAGAGATATTTGTACCGATGTTTACGAAATGGGTGAGGGTGAGACCAATAAACAAGTTGAGATGACAATGCGACTTATATTTTCTGATAACCCTTGCAATGTGTATGTCCAAGCTAGTTCCCAAAATAAGAGGAAGAGACTTCTGAGTGTTGCTTTTACTAGATTTTATGCATGTTCTAAGAGACTTCTGAGTGTTGCTTTTGCTAGATTGTATGCATGTTCTATGCTTGTGTACTCTTCATCTATTTAGATATATACTATGCATTTATTATTTCTATCTATATTATTAAAAAATTCCACAGTTAGACGTTTGCAGAGCATATATTATTTACGGTTCAAAATTAGTTGATGAGTTTTTCTAGTTTCGTGGAGAATCTCAATCTGAAACTGAGCTTGGTTTTCGTTAATTTGTTCTAGAGTTGTATACACAGTGAAAAGACAATAAATAACTAAAATTCAACCCGCGCTAGCTATATAGTGCGAGATAATTTTTTCTTAAAAATTGTCAACCCGGAATAACATATCTATTTACTTAACCCGTTTTGCAATGAACTAAAATATTATTCGGATTACCCCGAAAAAACATATAATCTTGAAAGCATAACTCTAATATGCGCCGTTTAATGACTATGATTTTTGTGTTCAATCAACAAACTCTTAAAAAATCAATTTTTTCGTGTCTAACTTTTTATAAAATTAGTAAAATATTTTTTCAAATTTTTGTTTTGATATATATTTAAATAAAATATTATAATCATAGTGAAAAATATTGCAAGATCTCGAATATTTTTTTTTTGAATATGTATAGATTGATTATTATTTAGTAATATCATAATAATTAAGAAACTAAATAGTGAATAACCTATTTAATGGGAAATATATATTTTTCATATTTTAATCAATAATTTTTAAAAACAATTATATCATTTAGTTATTTTTTCTTATTAATATTATAGAGATAAATTCAATTGGGATTTAGTGTTTACATAGAGTATAAATCAAGTCTCTGTAATATATAAGTGACATGAGTTAATCCACTTATTGGCAATTGGTGTTGAGTTGAAAACCCATGAAATATAACATAAATTCGATAAAGAGGAAAAACAAAACTTATTTAAGATGATGAGTGGTATACTGTTTTTATAGCTCTTGAAAGTCTAATTGGTATACCCGAATAAGTTCTAAACCCCTAGTATTGAAATACTCGAAACCCAAAAGAACCGAACCCGAATCGAATACCCATACCTAGTTTTGGGTGCTGAAAATAAGGGAGGGGCATTTTAACCGAATCAACCGAACCAAATCAACCCAAACCAAACCAGAGTTAATATTCAACCATTTGGTTCTATTTCTTCTCAACCCGAATGGTTCGGTTCAATTATTTTTTAACCGAATTAAAACCAAACTAAACTAAAATCAAACCGAATATAAACCTAACCAAACTAATTTCGGTTGAGTTCAGTTGAATTTTTATTAAACCTGATTTAACCAAACTGAACCGAACCGAAACCGAAATTAAATTGAAATGCCTACCCTTAGATGAAAATGTTTAAAGTTGTATACTCCGAAAAGGGTATACAAATACCCAAAAACAAACATACTCTCAAAGTGTTAGGTGACGTGGCGCTAAATCATTGGTTAAGTGCTTGAACAAACACTAGCTACGGGAAAAGAAAAAAAAAAAAAAAAAAGCTTTTTCTCTTCCTCATCATGTTTATCTAGTCGAATTCGGGAGCCCATCTCTCTTATCTCCTCCGGTAGAAGAAGAAGAACCATGGCGTCGACCACCGATTTCACCAAATCTCTGCTATCTCCTTTCTCCCATGGTCAGTCTCTCTTATTGCGAGATTCTCTTTCTCTCTCTCTCTCTCTCGATTTAGGTTAGAGACATGTGATTTGAGTAAAGAGCTGAAGCGTGTTGCAAATGTGGTGATAAGAGTTTTTGGATTGCAAAATTCGATTTTTTTTTGGGGGGGCATTATCATTTATTCGTGGCTGAAATCTTGATCAAATTTTCAGGAAATGCGAGCTTGAATTCGCAGAGAGGAAGTAGACAGAACGCTACTTGGCCAAATCAGCACAAGCCCAGAATTTGCAAAAGGTCTCTTCGTGTGAATGGATTATTCGGAGGTGGAAAGAAAGATAATACCGAGGATGGACAATCAAAGGTACATTAGATATGAAACAGATTCTTCTGCAATATGTAAAACATCGAATTTACCAGCGAGAACTGTCGAAAGACTTTTGCTTTTATAGTTGTGAAAATCCGTTTTGGAACTTATGAGTTTTGTTTTCTTCTCTTTTGTGATCTTCCTTAGGCAGGAATCTTTGGGAATATGCAGAATATGTATGAGACCGTGAAGAAAGCTCAAATGGTTGTTCAAGTGGAGGCTGTACGAGTTCAAAAAGAGTTGGCTGCGTAAGTCACATCAACCATACAAACTAGAAGATTTTATGTTTCTTGTATGTGTATTTGAGTTTCATGCTGCTCTCGTTCCGATTTCTCAGCGCGGAATTCGATGGTTATTGTGAAGGCGAGCTTGTCAAGGTCAGTGTTGTCCCCACTAGATCATTGCACACAATATATGACTAGATTTTCTTTGTCCTAATAGATCATTATGCACAATATAACAAGAAGTTTACTATTAGTCTTTTACCTTGGAAAGCTATCAAGGACTCCTTATCAATGTCATTATCTACCCTGGTTCATATCTGGCTCTGTTTCCGTAAAAGATGCTACTTTGTCCTCCAGTTTTTGAAACTTGATGGATGTAAGAATTGTGTTGTTGTCTGATTTGTTTACTCTTTAGATAATTTGGCAAAAAACCTGTCCTACAATCATGGAATTTGGTCTAATCTTTTTTTTTGGTTCTGTTACAAATTCTGATGACCGGACCTTGGAATTCGTATCAGGTTACATTATCAGGTAACCAGCAACCAATCCGTACTGATATAACTGATGCGGCAATGGAATTAGGTTCCGAAGTGAGTAACCGCACTTACCTTTTTATGGAACAATCAAAGCTCGTTTTTTATCGGTTTCCCCTGTGTTAAGTCAGAATGGTTTCTCATGTCGTGTGTTTTTCTTTGGCAGAAACTTTCACAACTGGTCACAGAAGCATACAAGGACGCACACGCAAAGAGTGTGGTGGTAAATCAATCGCAGACCATGTATCACCAATGCAGCTAAGTATTTGTTTCTCTTCATCTCTTCTAAATGAACTTTGTGAATTTCACAGGCTATGAAAGAAAGAATGAGCGACCTTGCGCAGAGCTTAGGCATGCCACCGGGGCTCAGTGAAGGACTGAAGTAAGAAACTGTAATTGTTGTCACATTCAAACTTTCAGTTATGAGAGGTTGGCTTTCTTTCTTTTGTGTATCAGTCAGGCAAAAGCACAGAGCTTTGTACTCTACTCTTATGGAATCATATATAAAGATTTAAAGTCTCTCTGCAATTTTATTTCCCTTGATATAATCTGGAATGTCAACACAATTCTTTTTATATCAACATATATGTTCCTCAAATACAAGAACGATGCTTTGAAATCTTTTTTTAATGTTTAGATTGTCGGAAATGAATCGATTTGAAACATGAAAAAGGAAAAGAAAACACCGAGTTTAATCGGGTTTTGCAGGGAGCCTTCTCTCTTATGTGTGTAGCTCATAAGATTTTGGAATAGATATTATGACTACATACATATTTATAGTGGGGATCTTTCCTAAACTTAATAGATACAAATCTTCTAGATATCTCTATACTAGTGACCATGCTCACAGACATGCTATTGAGCCATGAGCAAAGGATTAAAGTAAGAACCTGTTTTTTATTCTTCCGTCTCAGTCAACTTTCAGTTTCAGGTATGAGTGGTCGGGTTTTTCTCGGTATATCGGTCAGGCAAAGCATAGGAGCTTTGCACTCTATTCTTATGGTCTGGAATAACAACAACACAGTTCTTCTTGTATAAAAATCTTTCCCTTAGCAAGAATGCTTCAAAATCTTTGATTTGTTGGAAATGAATCGATTTTTAAAACAGAAAAAAAAACACAAAACACCAAGTTTACTCGGTTCCGTAGGCTTGCCAAACTAATAAGATCTTGGAAGCTCTTTGCCAGCTAAGAACGATCTTAAAAGGATTAGCGCACTCTGTGGTCGGAACAAAGGAACTTCGTGGCCTGCTCCTCTTACCGTCACAAAGGTAAGCCCTTCATATACTTCTGTTCGTCCTCCTACCTGTCGCCGTCATATCACATTCACCAGTTCTAATTCATAATAAGCATATACTATTACATATGTGATAAAGTTACCTGATTCCCTGAATACCAAGGGTACCAGCGAGTTTTCACTGGAAGATTGAGTTTGCTGAGGGAAAACCGAGTCGCCGTCACTGGAATCACCGAGTCTGTATCACCGCTGCATCACAAATTGATTGAAAAACGTGGTTTAGTTGACCAAAAGAAGTTGTTACAATTGTTATCTTGGAAACCAGTTTCAATATACTGAAACATAGTGTGTACCTATAGACCCAGATCCTAGTTTGACCACCAATACGTTATGGTCCCTAGTTTGTCCTTGTTTCCAACCTTAAAAGGAGAGATTAGGGACAATGTTTTTCTCTTCTTGTTATTACGAATGTTCTGGAAATGTGAAAAATAGATTCAAACCTAAATGTTTTACCATAGATCCTTTGAGATTGATGATTGGTTTGTTGCAAGCTTTGTTGTACTCATGGATCTTTTTGGCAAGTTGAGGAACATAATGCCCTGTAAAAACAGACATTCAATTAAATACAAAATTTGAAAAGAAAATGTATATGGTTAAACCAAATAGAATCTGAATTGCCTCAAGTAGGGGTAAGCGATCCGGTTTACGGTTTGTTCATAGTTGGGTTGTTTTGGTTTCCAGTTTGATCACTTTTATAAAATCTAAAACCATCAAAAACCATTTGTAGTTTAGTTTGATTTATGTTCGGATTAATACATTCCGGTTTGATTCGGATTCGTTTTAGTCAGAAAAGTAAAAAAAAAAAAAAAAGGTTTCGCGTGATACGTGGATAAATAAAATATTTAAATTCTAAAATTGATAACATGCGTAATTATAATATGTATAATTAGATTCTAAAATTAAGATTCCGTTTAGTTATTCAGAAATTACGTTTTGTAATTTGCAATGAAAAAATATTGAAATTGATCCATACTAACTAAACAATCCCTCTAAATAAATGAGAGGGTTCCAGAATTATCAAAGATACAAATTGTTATTCTTCTAATTTTATATATTATGAATCTTGTATATTTTTTATATTTATTTTTATTTTATAGTTTTTATTTTTTTGATTACTTTACATTTTCAATTTTATTAGTTTTCATTTAAATAAAACACAATTTTTTCCATTTTTTTTGTTATTTTGTCTTCTTAAAATAAATAACTAACAATAAAAAATTTATATTATTACATTGACGTATGTCACGATTTAAATTAACGACAACATATGTTGTAACAAAAATTGATCGAAAAGAAAGAGAAAGAAGTTTGACAAACCAAAACAGTTTCAGCTTTCAGGTGGAATGAAGAACCAGACCGAATCATATTGAGTAGATAATTTTTTTCCAATTCAATTGGATTCTTTTTTTGTAGAGGAAATAGATAGATTGGTTGAGTATTTGTTGTTGTCACCTTTTTTGCATCATCAAGCTTGGACTGTAGAAGCTTCCCAACTAAACCTACTATATATTAAAATTAATATTGGTCGACGATGGTAGTTCTTTGAATTAGCCGCCCTTTATTCGTAAGTTGATTAATTTGTGTTGTTTGGTGAGAGTCTTGTATGTGTACGTGGGTTTGGAAAACTCAATACTAACAAAATTTCAACTTATTGGGCCGACTTTATTGGCCCACGAAAACCCTAAATGAGAAGAAGCATATGCTCTTGGCATCTCCTTTCTTCTTCCTCTCCATCACAGTTTCAGAGGGATCGCTTGACGACGCCATTGACGACGATAGATCCCTTTCCCTTTCAATTCCGATTTCCGATTTGCCAGACATTTTAAGGGGTTTCCTTAACGGGTACCGAACACCCAGGGCTACTTTTAGCAATGAAATTATAGCGATTTGGTGTCTGTTTTGTGTGGCCTTGTTGCTAGAGCTTCAATCAATTGCTGAAGTATCTTTCTTTGCATTGGATTTGGTGCTTGTGCAGACTCCCAATAAATATATGATGGATTGTGAGGAAAACGTTGGGGAGGAATCTCTCATTCTGATTAAACAAGGAGCTGAAGCTGTAAGTGGATCAGTGTATATCTGTTTTGTTTTTGACAAGATTAAGTCTTTACAGTTTTGTTTCAGAGGGTGTTCGAGTCTACATTTGTGGGAAGAAGATCCGTTGTCAAAGAACGGTTCTCGAAGAAATATAGACACCCAATTTTGGATTTGAAACTCACACTCAAACGCTTGAATGCTGTTGGTTTCTTCTGCATCACCTGTTCTTGTTTCCTTGTTGAAATCTATAAAGAAAAGTAGAAATTCAAGTGTTTCATTTTCTATGTTCCTACGTTTTTTTAATATAGGAGGCTAGGTGTATGACAAAGGCAAGAAAGCTCGGGGTTTGTACTCCAGTCCTCTATGCAGTGGATCCTCTGCTTCACTCCTTGACACTTGAGTACATTGAGGGCGTCTCTATTAAAGACGTTTTCCTTGAGTTTGGAGCCAATGGGATTGTCCAGGAACGGTTGGATGATGTTGCTGCTCAGATTGGGGATGCCATCGCTAAGCTCCATGATGGTGGCTTGGCTCACGGTGACTTGACCACATCAAACATGTTAGTCAGAAGCGGGACAAATCAGCTGGTAAGTGTCTCCAGAGGGTCTGATATGCTCACTCGATTAGTGACTTACGGTGGTTCATGACTATGGATATGTGTTCCCTCAGGTACTAATTGATTTCGGCTTGAGTTTCACATCGACCTTGCCTGAAGACAAAGCTGTCGACTTATATGTACTTGAAAGAGCCTTACTTTCAATGCATTCTTCATGCGGGAATGTGGTAAGAGTGATGTATATCACAAATTCACTAATTTGCTGGGTCTATTGCTGAAACAAATGGCGTATTTTGCTTTGGAATGTAGATGGATCGTATACTTACAGCGTATAGGAAGTCCTCAAAGCAATGGTCAGCCACGCTTAACAAGCTCGCGCAAGGTTCGATCAAACCCTCTTCCACGTCCCCTCTTAAAACCAACTCTGTTTTCGAATATTAAAAATGTCTACTTTTGGTTATGCAGTGAGGCAACGAGGGAGAAAGCGGACTATGATTGGATGAGCCAAGATCACCAGTGGTCCTGTCCTTTAACCTGTGACTACAAAGCCACCCTAAATTTTCTATATTATCTAATAGAGGTAGGAAGACTATCCGTTTAATGTTAAACACATGCGCACACTGCCCTGTTTTATTATTCGATCGCGGTCTAATTTGCCAATCAGTACTAAGATTTTCAATTCTCAGGTTTCAATGGGCGGCTTTGTACACGGAGTTTGATGAAATGGACATAAGACCACATTATATGATGTGTGAAGAAGACATCATTTTTCTTTTTTTTTGTTTTACCATTTTTGTTTGCTTACCTATAAAATACACCCTACATCCATAGACCTCTTTATTCGTCTAGCGTTCTTAAAAGTTAAGAAGTTTCACATTCCTTGGATCTTTTCCTTCCTAGCACAGTCTTCAGGGAGCTTTTGCGTTCCTCGAGACTCTAGATGAGATTTTCTAGGAGTTTGTCATCAATCCGGTAAATATAAATCATACCAAATATGCTTTATATATGTAGTTTAGTATATTGTATCATTGTTTCTCATCCGCCGTGTTAGAGAATTCGATTGTTTTTGATTTTTTATTGATTTTTTTTAACTTCGTTGAATCACATCTAAAATTTGTTATTGATTTTTGGGAGAATTGTAAATATATGACACATTGAACAAACTATTGTCCCTATAAGATTTAATAGACTTTTGTCATTTTTTGACAAAAATACTTTTGTATTATTGTTTTATAATTGAAAATAAATATTTTTAAATTTCTAAAAATTTCGAAAATATCAAAAATAGAAATATAAATATATTCGATAATCATTTTAGGAAAGATTGTGATTTAAAAAATATTTTTTTTACCTTGTCTACGAAAAGTAGAATTTATTTTCTATTGTTTCCTCTCTAATCTACGAAAGATAAATTCGACATTCTATTACTTGTTTTGCTTTCTACGGACCCCTAGAATACGGTTTCTACAACTTGTTAGGTACTCTGTAGATTTTGGATTACGTATTCTACATTTAACAATATATTCTACTTTTTAAAGAATATAAATTCTGTAACTATGTATTTGTTCTATGGAATGTAGATTTCATATTCTAGGAAGTAGTTAACAAAATATGAATAAATCTAGGATCATGGGTGATCTTAGTATATCCAAAAAACTGAAAATATTTATGGAAAAAATTATTTTTCCTTTTCTTCTCTACATTTTTTCCCTTTTTTCCTTCTTTTTCTTCTCTTCATCGACTTTTTTTTGTTCTATTTTCTTCTCTTCATCGATGACAGGTTTCACTCAGCTTGACTTGGTGACACCGTCGACATTTGACAACCAGTACTATGTTAACCTCCTCTCGGGTGAGGGATTGCTTCCATCGGACCAAGCTTTGGCGGTTCAGGACCCAGGGACGAGGGAGATTGTTGAGACCTACGCAGAGGATCAGTCGGTTTTCTTCGAAGATTTTAAGAATGCTATGGTTAAAATGGGAGGGATAACTGGTGGTAGTGAGGGCGGGATTAGGAGGAATTGTAGAACGGTTAACTAAAAAAAATAGAGAAGGATGTAACCATTTATATCCAAGACCAGAGACTTATTGATCTTTATATAAAAATTAAACAAGTCTACATAGGACTTTGGGTTTACGAAATCTATGAAGAAACGAACACAGAGATGGATGAACAATTAAGTTAGATCGGGAAACTCAGAATTGATGGAACTCTGAAAAATAATATAAAAAATTGATCTGGGTTTGGTTAAGAGATGATATATGAATGTACACTTGTACACTACTTAGTACATATATGATATATGACTCCTAAATCTGGATCAAAGTTTGGTTTTACCAGCTAAGTACACTACTACTAACACAACATGATACATGACTTGCGCTCCCTTTGTTACAGCAGGCGGATTGTTTGTTTGGTAACTATAGAAATGAAAGAGAAGAAAATCATTGATTAGAGAAAGGATATTCAGATGGTCGGCGAATCGCCTATCTATTATACATGAGGGGGTTAACTAAAAATCAGAGACCAAGAACACTGCCATGGATGCTTTCCTCTGCTTGACTAATAATTAGTTCGGAAGTTTCTATCTAGTTACTGGAATATTTTAGCTCCTCGTTTCATGTACCTGCACAGTATCAACACAGGGAGATAGATGCAACTTCAAACTAAAGTAACCTCATACAGGCTGAATGTGTTTCGGTATGGAAAAAATACAAGACAGAGGAGAGAAAGGGAAGATCTGAACCTGAAGCTTTATTCTTCCACATGAGTTCTTGTGGAGATTCAGAGCTCTGGAAACAGAGATATGATTGTAAGAGAATTGAATACCAAAGGAAGAATTATGAACATAGAAGTTTTGTATCACTGAATAAAAAACACCATAGCCACCTGTTGAGTTCGGGACAGATCATTCATTGAAGAGGCTCCCACTGGTATATTTGTCCGACCATATTCCTAGACAATCCAAACAGATTAGAACATAAGTTCTGCCTCTACCATTTCCCACCAAGAAAATGTCAGCAATTTTGTTTATTTTGAAAATGAGAGGAGATAACTTTGACGGAGATGTCCAGAGGTACGGAGATGAAAAGAAAATGTTATTTTGAGAAAAATTTAATAGTTTTCTTTTTTATGTGAACCAATGATATAATTTTGATATTTTCTAATTTTGTTTATTTTCTAAAACAATTATAATTAATAATTTAAGGATAGTGTGGGAAAACTATTAATCTAAATCTTAATGGGACAATTCTTAGTTCAATAAATCTTATAGGGACAATTCTTAGGTAGAAGTGTCCTATATTTCCAATTATCTCTTGATTTTTTTTAACTTGTCATGTAGCAATTTTTTCCATCAATTTCGATTGTTTTTGGTTATTTAACCAGTTATGCCTTGTTATAAACTCGTCATGTAAGCAAGAGTCGTCATAGCACCAGGTTTATTAATTACGGTTAATTAGTTACTATAATTATCGATCATGTCAACAAACATATGACAAGTAAAGAACGTACAAATACCTTTGACTCCTTCATCTTTGAAGTGATAATATAGGAAATCAAAATTCTTTGCTATCACTACTTCCAAACATTAATTATTCAATTAAATAAAATTTTAAAATTATTTAAATACACACGTTCAAAAAAAATAATTATTTTGGCGACACATTTTTGAATAAGAGTCTAAATGAACAAACAACTTTGTGTGTGAATAAAAATGTTTTACAAGTTTTTAGCTGTATTAAAATTATTGTATATTTATAAATTTTGCTTTATATCTTAAGTTTTTTAATTTAAATAATATAAAATAAAAACAGAACAAGAAATAAATCGTATTCTAATATACTCATCTAATTTTAAATAAAATATACCATTTAAAACACAAATCATCATTTAACACAGAAAAATGTCATAACTAATCACAAAAATGTTTTATTCGAATTATTTTTTAAACAAAAGTTTTTAAAACTATCAAAAAACTGTAACACTAAATAGCTTCAAACAAAAAAAAATCTTACAATAAATCTAAAGTTGTAAGGGGGACACAGTTGAGGCGTTCGATGATCTCGAACATCTCTTTTAAAAGGACACAATTGAGGCGTCTTCGACGATATCAAACGATTCAAGGAGTCAAATTTTGGAGAGAAAGGTTGAAAATTTAGGAAACCCAGAAACAAATTTGATTGGGGAGAGAGTTTCGATTGAAACGCGTGGAAGGTAGGAAATTGCAGAGAAGTGTACGTATTGCCGATGTCAAAGAGAAGAGATTAGGTGTCCCGGAAAATTGAGTATTAAATGGGGAAAACATGGAGATAAATGTAATCGTTAGGATGGTAAGAGAAATTTGATGAAGCCTTGTGTTGGTGACTCAAAGAGTTGAAGAAGAAGCAAAAAAAGAAGAAGGCATAGAAAGAGGAAGAAGATGGAAAAGAAAGTTTATGATCTACCTAGTCAAAAGAGAGACCAATCTGAGGAGGTAATTCGTTTCAAGAACTTACGTTATTGATTTTGTAATTCTGCAGAGAGATCCACTTAGGTTTTGCTACGAGTCACTTCACAAGCAAGTTTCCACCATATACAAACATGAAATGACTGTTACTGAACATGAGTAAACAATCTCTTCATACGAATGTGAATGAATATGGACTACACTACAAGAAGAGTTAGAACTTAGAAGCCTCCTATTAATGCTATCACAAAGTCTCCAACTATTGTGGGTCAAAGTTTTAAAGCTTTCCCCACTTGTAGAAAATGTCATTGTTTTATTATAAAAAGGTTTCAAAACTATAAATCCATAATGCTTGGTTGACTTTCTTGTAGTTACTTTGTCTCCCATGTATTATCAATGTCGCCGGCCACTCTACCTAAACTTTTTTTTTTTTTGATAAACTAGAGTGATCCTAGATTTTTTAAACTCAGATTAATCTCTAGTGTCTCAACTCTGGGGTTCACGACAGTAATATGCTGATTTAAACGTGGATAGATGGCCAAGGGAATTCGAAACCAGAAAGCGAGGCACATACTCACGCCAGCGAATTCACTGCTACCACTGGCCCACGAGCCCATGGTTAACTCTTCCTAAACTTCTATGGTATCTTTAGATATAAACTCCTTATTATTTCCATTTTACTTTCTTCAGAAATCATTTGCCCAGATAACTCAGAAAATTCATAGACATCAAGAACATTAGAACTCATTTTTACTCGAGAAATTTTACAGAGTTAAAAACCTTTGACAGATCCAATAACTTATAGAGAAAAGCAGCCGTGAGAGTAAAACTTACAAACTTTAGAGTGACACGTGACTGAATTATAAGGGTATTGTTAGCAAGTAATCTTGTAGCTTTATAAGGGTATTCCTATCTTCTTAGGATTGTTATATAGGGCTTGATTGGAATGAACTTTAGAGGCTGCACACAGTCATATTTATTTCTACAGCTACTTTTTTTCCAATCATGATTTCTACAGATTTTTAAAAGCTAATTTTTTTCCAATCATGATTTCTACAGATTTTTAAACCTACAGCCTTTTGTATCTTTTTTGGCTGTACAGAGCTATATTTCCACAGCCCAAAATTTTGGGCTCTGCAAATTTGGAAAATATATCTTCACCTAAATTTATTGAAAAAACCCTAATTCTGAACCTATAAATTATAATCAAACCCTACATTGTGCCCACACCTCAGTAGAAAAATTCAGAGAGCATACGAAGAAGAATAAGAAGAAAAAAAGAAAATGTATAATTCATCTCTTGTATATCGTTCACGCACTATTACTTTTAATTCTCAGCCACATGATAGATAATTTCTTTTAATATCTCTTTCGTTTCATCAGATGTGTATGTAACTTTTTGCTTTAATATATGTATAATATAATAAGCTAGTTGTTTGTGTACTCTTGTAAAAGATGAGACATGTGTATTGTAGTAAATATAAAATTATCATAGAAGCAGGTTACAGAACATAATCACATACTTAAGTATCATCGAAATTGACCGCAATTGATCTTTTGTTATAAACGAACGGGCACTATTTATATATTTTTTATTAACTATAATTGTTATGTAAATTGTAGCTATGGCAAACAATGGTGCGGTATCCGCTTCTCAAGCTGAGGTACATATTTTTCAGTGTTTTTCTATTTTATCTCAGTGAATAAATAAAATTATTGATATCTGTATTTTGTGCCATAGATGAATATTAAGTGGACAGGTGAACATTCTCGAATTTTCATAGAGATTCTTATAGCTCAGCTTGATAAAGAAAATCGGGTAGACAAGTCTTTAACAAGAGAGGGTAAATCAAGTGTGCGCAAAAACTTTAAAGTAGCTACTGGATATGGCTTAGTATGGAAACAATTTGCAAACCATCTTCGTAATTTAAAATTAAACTTGGTACGATTGTGATGTGTTTGCACGTTTTACTGAAAGTATTTTGATAAATTTATATTTTATAAGTTATACTTTTTTGTTAATATTTTAATATTTTCTAATAAAAACTTAAAACTATGAATTTTAAAACATACATCTGATATTTACCAATCATGTTTTCACTTTTTAAAAAGTCACAGCCAAAATCCTAAAGCCAAAATCCTACAACCAAAATCCTACAGCCAAAATCCTACAGCTAAAAAACCTACAGCAAAAAAACCACAGCATAAAACCGAAAGCTACAGCTGTTACCAATCAGGCCCATAGTTTAATTTTCTTATTCTAATCTTTAATATAGATTTTCTTGTTTTGAAAAACTTTGGCTTTTATTTATAATTAGGAGAGTACCCGCGCTACGCGCGGGTTTTATTTTATTTTGTGCTGTAAATAATACGTTTTTAGATTTTGAATTATATTGTTTGTCTTTTTTATAAATTTATATTATTTTTTTTTCATAATGACTCTACTAATCTCTTTCATCCATTTTTTCCGAATATTTACTCGTTCTTCATACTTTTGTACTTTCTCAATTTACCGTTTTGAGTTTTTGTTTTGACATATCTTTCATTATTCTAGTTATCTTTTACACACCTTTAAACTTTTGTATTTAACTTTGTTTCTATCTTTTTATATTTCTTTCTTATTTTATTTTCTTTATTTTTGATAACTTGTTATCTCTTCAATTGTTTGTTGAATTTCTTTGGTGTCTTATAGTTTTATAATATGATTTTCATTCTTTAATTGCTTAAAGCATTTCGTAACCTATTTTCAATTTTGCTCTGATAGTTTGTTTTTTTCACTTGCATTGAGATTTTTTAATGTTTTTTGTTATTTTATTTTCCTCGATTGTTTATTGAATGTTCTTTTGCATCTTATGGTTTTATAATACGATTTTATTCTTTTGTTCTTTAATCTGATTATAATGTTATTTTCTTCGATTGTTTATTGAATGTTCTTTTGCATCTTATGGTTTTATAATATGATTTTATTCTTTTGTTCTTTAATTTGATTTTTAATGTTATTTCTTCATTCTTATAACATGTTATGTTTTCGATTGTTTATTGAATGTTTTTTTGTGTCTTATAATTTGATCAGTTTCCGTCCCATCCACTCCTTTAAATGTACCAAAGACTATGATATTAGGTGCCTCTTCCATAAGAGTATGTTATTTCAGAGGAAAATTCAAATAAGTACTCAACTCACAATGTAATAAAGCTGAATCCAACTAAAGAAAGTACATTTAAAAAAAAAAAACAAGACGTAGAAGAGAACCTCTAGAAAGTTATTCAGAGCTCCTAAGCAATAGTGCATTAAATGTACCTTTAGACGTGAGCAGTTCGTTGTCATCTCGTTAATCATGTTACTCTTGGGCGTATCTACTTTTTCTTATCCGGCCGCTGCATCTACTTTATTTTTTTTTTCAAATAGAGCTACAAACCGCGATAATGTTCGTCACTGACATCACAACATATGCACTAAATGGAAAACATAGGATTGAGTCCATTTTCCCAAATTCACACACACACATATATATATATAAGTTCCCAAAACACACGTAATATGTATTTTTTTCATCAATGTTTCCCAAAATAAGAAGTTGTAAAACTAAAACGCTTGTTTCTTCGGCTTGTAAATCCATAGAACGGTTCCACACAATTGTTGTATGGGAAGAAATTAAAAATTACAAATTCCCAATTCCAAAAATATTTAGGACAAAAAAGAAATGAGACACTGAACCTTATCAAAAAGATAGTTTGTGCTTGCTGATTCGACGGAAGGGACACATTTTGACACAATACAACACCCGCTTCTCCGTTTCCATTGTCCTTTCGCAACGTCAATACCGAAGCTTCCTTATATGATCGATGGGTTTTGTTTGGCATCTATCGATTATAAGTACCAATATGTTGTTTCCAACCCCTCAATTCGCCTCCCTCGAAGATGACCAAATGCTAAAACACCAAGAACATTGAAGGCTATCATCAATAGATTATAAAAAATATTATAGAAAATGAGATGTCATTAAAAGAATCGGGACATCCAAGAGAACTAGTTCAACATTGTAGCCAAGAGGTTTACTTGGTGAGTTTTTGCTAGTCCAAGTTCCCAAAGCCCACGAGCGTGTTTTATAAAGCTTATGGACTGGCGCTAATTCACTATCATCCTTGAGAATCATATCAAATCAAAAGGTGAAAGAATAATGATCAGAATTACATCAGTGAAAGGTACCTCGTCTCTTTCTTTTTTTCGAAATCTTGCTGCAGAACTACATGACATGGAATCAGAGCAGAAACATAGATAAACTTACGTTCTGATCATGCTCTTTTGCATGTGCGATTCTATAGCAACGATTCACTTTTTTCATTACCGAGTATAATTGGTCAGATGACGTTCTTCTGGTCACCGGACTCCACGTCATCTTCGTCTACCACCGACAGGTTAAACGATGAACGAACAGGCTCGAAACGGTGGAGCGGTTACCTTAACGAATAAAGGCAAAAAGTCTGGTTAGCGCTTAAATTCACCACCAGTCCATATGAATATATTGATGGCATATCAGGGAGTTTAACGGGCGAGAAGAAAGAAAGACATAAAAATTGAATTTGGAAAAAAAAAAGATGTTGGATTTGGAACCGTGAGGAAGATAATCGTCCATGGTAAGCAAAATAAGATTGCCACGTGTCGATATCTCAATTGATGAGGTGACATAATACCGTAGAGAGATAGCCAACTTTTATATATTAGATTTTTGTTTAATTTCCATAATCTAAACATAACTACTATTCTTCTTTTCTTTTTACCTTCGAGGATTATGAATCGATTATAAATTTTAACTTTTTTTATCTTTTAAGATTAGAAATCGATTACAAATTTTACTTTTATTATTTTAAAATATAATTAGAATTTTATCAAACACCTATCATAATATAATTGAAAATATATTAAACACATTTTATAATATAATATGTTAACTTAACACATGTCGCGATCATGCGAGTTACTAACTTTGAAACATTCTGCTTTATATAATAAAATATTTTTTTTATTCAATCCAGTTACAAAACTCACCGTTTGAATTAAGGAAAATTCTGTAAAAATATATCAGTTATCTAATTGTTTATGGTGCATGATTTAGTATGAGTACTAGCATTTGATTTGTGCATGATTGAATGGCTAATTTAGGGTGCCTGGTGTATGGTTTCGTTGCACGATGATATATCATGCATGGAGCATATGCCTTCCCAAGGTGATCGTTTGATGAGGACATCGATACAAGCTCAGTTGGATCCGAAGAAGAAGCTGTTCATATAGCAACTATGGAACAAACACCAAGAACAAGATCAGGAACAAGGCGTGTGAGAGAGCAGTTTATCAAGTCTATGAAAAGCTTTATCACCAAAGAAGTGCAAGAGGACGTGCAAGAACTACACAAGACTCATACAGCACCATTCTTGCCGGTACTTCAAGGAAACAAAGAATTTGCTATCTTCACCATTACCAAGCAAATTCAAGAGGCCCAAAGAAGTCAGTAAATGGGTATGTGCTCCATTTGTGCTCTTTTTCTCTTAACCAGGTTTTGTCCCATTGGGTTTTCTTGGTAAGGTTTTTAATGAGGCAAATGGTTCACATTATCTTTGGCCCATTTAGTTGATTTTCCTCAAGCCCAGCAACAAGGATTCGACCATGGAAAGTTCAAGAGCCAATTTCGAATTTCAAGCTATGTTTTAATGTTGTCTCTTTCTCTCTCTTTCATGCAGACTTGTTGCTTCTCTTTTTATGTATTTTGTAACTCATTTTCGAACCCTAAGTTTTTGTTGAGTAATTTGAGAGTTTCTCTCATGATATTTCTGTGAAAGAAATATTTATCTTCTAAACTTCTTGTGTGCGATTCCTTGAAGCTTAGAGTGTATCAGACTTATCATAGATCCTTTCACCGATCTGTGTGGCGTCTCTCGATCCCCTTTCTATCCATGTCATCCACTTGAATCTGTTGAGAGTGACCTTAGTCCAGCAACAGCTTCACCATCGATTCACTACACTTCATCATCACCTCTTTCGAATCTGTTGAGAGTGACCTTAATCCAACAACAGTTTCTCCATCCATTTATCCTTTAGGCTCCAACTCGTTTGGTTCCTATTTCATCGTTCCATAATTCATATCTTGAACACTTGAGCTCAAAGAGGTGATTTCCCGTCCTTCTAATTAGTCTTGGGTCCTTTTCATTTTTATTCGATTTTTTTTTTTCAATTAATGGTTTTTTGCAAGATTATCGTATAACGTAACGAATTAAGAGACAATTTCAGTATAACGGATTTCTACTGGACTGGTTATTGTTGTTGATCTCGTTTTTGCAAGATGGGAGAGATCTGTTAGTGTATTTTTTAGTGTATTTCTATTGTATTTTTATCTTGAAATACACTAATTCAAGATAGTGTATTTCTATTTTATTTGATGGAAGAAAGTTTTGTGTTTGCTTTCCTGGGTTATTATTGGCAATGTGCTGAGAAGAACCAGAAAAGATTCTCCTTTTTATTCACGAGCATTATATTGCTGGTTCGGTTTCAAAATATAATACTCGTGAATATAAGTAAATTACTTGATAATGCTCGTGAATTATATTCGAAATTACTTAATAATTTAGCATTATTATTCTCCTTTTTATTCACGAGCATTATATTGAACTTACTTAATAATCTAGCTCAAATTGTTATATATAAAATTAGTGGTAGTAACTGTTGATCCGTAAATCACACAAAAGGGGTAAAACAGTACTTTTAGTCGGAATCTCGTTTATTGATCTAAGTCGGCGGTTACAACAGAGTTTAAGTAAGAAAGCAAAGACGAAAGACTTGAGATCGGTAATGAGCTCTCTCTTGTATTCTCTGTCTCTGCGGAAGTTGTGTACCCCTAGAATGAGGCGATGGCCTCCTTATTTATAGTGTTTTTGAGGCGGTTGACAAGAGGACTTCTCCTTTTCCGAGTTCGATTAGGAAAAGGAAATCTTCCGGTTTTCTCGCCGAGATAAGGATAAATTCCTGATATCTCGATGAATCAACCGAAGAGAATATTTCCATTTCCGAGATCGGCGGGAAAGAGGAAATATTCCGGTTTCATCTGTTGTAACGGACTGGGCTTGTGCTGGGCCCAGATCGGTAGCCGAGGTGGGCTTTCAGCGAGATCCCGAGCTCGGCCCAATGTTTTCGGGCCGACTTATCCTCGATCCGAACCATCGTAAACCGGTCTTGATTGAACCGATCTCGGTTCGAACCGAGTTAAACCAGGGGGTGCTAATCCCCCCTCTAACAATTGGTCCCCCCCTCAGTTCGGCGAGGGAGTTTATGAGTTCGGCGAATTTTTGAGGAGTATTCTTTAGCTCGGTTAAAACTGAGATCGGTATGATCTGATCAGATTCTGTTTCGAGTTCGGCTTGATGATACGAACTGTACGAGTTCGGCGAACTGCTTAAGTTCGGCTTTGATGATACGAACCGTACGAGTTCGGCGAACTGCTTAAGTTCGGCTTGATGATACGAACTGTACGAGTTCGGCGAACTGCTTAAGTTCGGCTTGATGATACGAACTGTACGAGTTCGGCGAACTGCTTAAGTTCGGCTTTGATGATACGAACTGTATGAGTTCGGCGAACTGCTTAAGTTCGGCTTGAAAGGACGGATCCTCTTTCGAATTTGGTGAGTTTTTTTTTAGAAGAGGGCGTCGTTTCGTCTTCCCTTGTCGCAGAATTCGAAGAGGCGCGCGTCGATTCGTCTTCTCTTGCTATGGAATTCGAAGAGTCGCGCGTCGATTTGTCTTCTTCGATCGCGGATTTCGAGGAATTATCATCATTGCGTTTTTCCTTATAAATACTGCCCGACCCTCTTTCTGTTTTTCACTTCTGCTCATTTTCTCCAAAAAGGTATTTCTCCTTCTCTCTCTAGAGCTCTCCCTTCTCTCTAGAATTTTTAGGTTTTCCGTTCTTCGCTCATCCTCTCCGCCGTGATTTCTCCGGTTTGCTCGAAGATTTTCGAGTTCTTCGTTCTGTTCTTCGTCAACTTCTCTCCTCCGATCGATATGGTTTCAAGGACTTCTTCCCCTTCTGTTGAAGACCGAGCTCCTTCATCTGAGTTCCCAGACATTGGGCTGTTCGTCAATAGTTCTGATTTGAGCTCGGACGGACTGGGTGACGTCGAACGGGAGATGTTTAGGCGCAACTCTCAGCGTGCCGCGGCCGGACCGAGCAGCTCAAAAGTTTCAGTCGAAGTTCCGCATCTCATCGACGATGACCTGCCTGAAGAAGAGATTGCTGAGCTAAATGAACAAGTTCGGGCAGATGCCGAGTTCGCTGCTCGGCTCGCCGAGGACGAAGATGCGGCCGATTTGGACAACCGTGCCGTTTCTCCAGCATGTCGTCCTGATGAAGGAGACGATGGTCCCGTTTTGGCTGCTAGGCGGATGGTTGAGAGGCCAACCAGCATCGGACCATCTTGGTCTACCGCGGAGACGATTCAGATCACCTTGGAGCGGTGCGATGCTCCAAATGACTTGCTGTTTAAGATCCCGAAGGCTGCTGATCGCCCGTGGGATGCTCCTGATGGCTACATTTGCGTCTACGAGGAGCATTTCAGGAGTTGTGGGCTTCGGTTTCCCATCCCGGAGCTTGTCTATAAATACTGCAAGAGGCGGCACGTCGCGATCTCTCAGTTGATGCCAGCCACGGTGATCAACCTTATGGGTCTTCTTTCTCTCGGGGAAGAGTGCGGTATTCCCATTACGGCGAAGGTTTTTGAGAGGTTGTTCCGAGTGAACCTATCGAAGGCAAAGCCGTGGTTTCTATCGGCAAATGTGAAGCCGGAAGCCGATCTTGTTACTGGGAATAAACCGAACAAGGTCAATCATTGGAGCGCCAGATACTTCTTTGTGAAGATCGATGAATCTTCCGTCGAGTGTCCGGGAGGGAGTTACCGAACTCTATGGAGAACTCCTATTGGTAGATACTTGTTCTTTATTTCATCTTAGTACCTTATTTTGCCTAACTTATATCTTTCTTTCCTATCTTCAGCTCGTCATCCTCCAAGCTTCCTTATCACCACACCGGGATTCACTTTTGCTCACGCGAAGCAATTGAGTGCTGCGGGGAAAGCTCGGTGGCCTGAAGCTTACCAGGAGAAGCTCGATCTAAAAGCGAAAAGAGCCCTTAAAGGTAAGTTGGCAGACTTTTCTTCGCAGTTCGTTGATACCGATCCTCTTTTATTTACCCGTTGCTTCCTCTCAGCAAAACCATCTCGTCGGAGAAAAATGAAGTTCGAGGATATCCCCAATCTTTCAGCCGAGATGGACGGCGACGAGGTGGATGTGGACATTCCCTCGCCTGATGTCCAGGTGAATCCCGAGGCTACGGCCATTGATGAAGAGGTCGGCCGAGATGAAGTTCCTACTGGGGATCGCGCTCCTTCAGCAACCGAGCAGGCAGATCCGGAAGCTCCAGCCGTTAACGAAGAGGTTGGCCAAGGAGAGGTTCCTGCTGGGGAGCACACTTCTCATCCGGCCGAGAAGAAAAGAAAGAAGAAGACAAAAAGGGGGTCTCGGCGGGCTGCTGGTTCGACTGCTGGAGTCGGTACCGAACACGCCGAAGGTGGCGAAGGCGACGAGGGGATTACCGACCCCCAACAAACTGATGGGGAAACGATTGTCCTATCGGACAGCTCTCCAGTGCAGAAGAGGCGTCGAACGTCGGATCCCGAGGCCGATCCCTTGGATTATGTCGAATCATATCGGCGCTTGAGTTTCGGCCCGGACTTCCTTCCGCCGATCGGTTCCCTTCGCCAACCTGAGGCTTATAAAAAGCTGGCCCAGACTACTGCCGAGGTATCCTTTTCTCCTCTCTTTTTTTGTTTGTTATCCTTTTTCTTTCGATTGCTTATTTTTAAAGTTCGTTATTCCTGCAGATGGTTGCTCAGACGAACGAGATCGTCGGGTCTTACGATCGTGAGCTCGGAGAATCGCGCCGTAAAGCTTTCGAGGCGAGGGTTCAAGTGGCGGAACTTCGCAAGGAGCTGCACATATCTGAGGACCGAGTGGAGGCGGGCGATCGTGCGGTGGACCAACTGACTCGAGAGATTGCCGCACTTAAGAGATCCAATGCCGAGCTGGGGTTGGAAAGAGACGCTCTCTCGATAAAGCTGTTCGCGGAAACTTCGCGATTGAGGGCCGGTCGTACCCAGCAGATCTCCAGGAGAAAAGCGGTCACAGAAAAGTGCCAAGTCCAGCTTCAGAAGGTAAAGGACCACTTGTCAGCGGTTGAGCGGGCGAAGAAACCGTTCCTCGTTATCAATCAGGTTCAGGGAGTACTTGATTTTTGCGAGGGCCTTAAGAAGAAGCACGGTATTGTTGTCCCTTCGTCTCGTATCGATCGGCTTGAGAAGCTTAAGGCCGAAAAGGTGAAGGAATATGCCGCGATCGACCATTGTGAGCTGGATGAGGCGGACTTGGTTGTCACGCCTTTTAGTGATCCGGTGCATCCAGAGGTTTCGACGTCGATGGGCAATGAGGTTCCACCGGGCCTTGACGAGTTCGGATCCAATCAGGCTTCCATGTCGGCTGATCGCGCTGATGCGATGCGGAAGCGAAATGTCTGAATCGTCTTTTTGTTTTGTAATATGACTAGTTTTTCCTTTGCCCGAATGGGCTTATAACCTGACCTCTTGGACCGGAGGGTTTTTAAAGTCCGGTATCCGTTTTGCCCGAGGGGCTTTTTAACGAATCTGATTTTTATCGATCTTCTTTTTATTTTGAGTGTTATGCTTTATTTCTTCTGATATATTTGAAGTCGTACATAATACGAACCTCTCGAATTTATCGTACACAGTGGTGCCGTAAACTGTACGGTCTTAGCCGGGTGAAGAGGATGAATTCGACTGAACCTGTTCGAGGTCGGCAATCCCTATCGTAGATTGGCTTACTGCTTTTGCGATTGTTGAGAAATCGGCTTACTTGTTTTTGCGACTGTTGAGAAATCGGCTTACTAGTTTTGCGACTGTTGAGAAGTCGGCTTAGGTTTGCGAGGAAGGACGTTCGGCTTGACCCTAGAGTTTAGTTTTAAGAGTACGTGAACAGCTCATCTTAATATGCTCTAGGTTTCTCACATTGAATCCGAGTGTGCGAGACGGACTTGGCTTATTTGGCTCGGATAATCTGAGAAGTTGGTGCGAGACTGATCTCGGCTTTGAATGTGGAAAGTGTATTATCCATTGCACCATGAGGATGCGTGCGAGCTAAGCTCGGCTTTATCAGATCGTCTGGCCAGAACGTTGAAATGGGAACCGTTGGTGGTTGAAAATGCGAACTGTTGAAGTTCGGCAAACGTAAAGTTTGACTTAGAAAATACGAACAGTTAGAGTTCGGCAAACGAAAAGTTTGACTTTAGAAAATACGAACTGTTGTAGTTCGGCAAACTAAAAGTTTGGCTTTAGAAGATACGAACTGTTGGAGTTCGGCAAACTGAAAGTTTGACTTAGAAAATACGAACTGCTGGAGTTCGGCAAACATAATGTTTGACTTAGAAAATACGAACTGCTGGAGTTCGGCAAACATAAAGTTTGGCTTAGAAAATACGAACTGTTGGAGTTCGGTAGAATGCCTTGGTAAAATTTTATTAATGTTATAGCTGCGCCTTGTGAGGGCTGCCTACGTACCTTCGAAAGAAGGATCAAGCCATTCGTAGTTCATATTACATATTAGAATCGAGCGTATGTGTAGTAGCTCGGTGATCTTTTTTTTTTTTTTTTTTTTTTTTAGCGCTTGAGGGTTGGCCTAGATGTAGTACCGCTTGAGGTTCATGGAATTCCACGAACGGGGAATGGGGGTTCCGTCTAGCTTCATGAGCTCGTAGACGCCTGGTTTGACTACCCTCATGACCTGATAGGGTCCTTCCCAGTTTGTGCCGAGCTTGCCGGCATTCTTTTCTTCGGTGCCTTCGAAGACTTTTCTTAAGACAAGGTCGCCGTCGGTGAAGTGACGTCCGCGGACCTTTTTGTTGTAGTATCGTGCTGCTAAGTTCTGATAATTCTGAATCCGAAGTAAGGCTTGATCGCGTTGTTCCTCGAGATTGTCGAGGTTGTCGAGCATGATTTCGTCGTTAAGATCAGGATTTTGCACGAGCATCGTCCGACGGATAGTCGGGATGGTGAGTTCGGCGGGGCATAGGGCTTCCACGCCATAGGCCATGTAGAAGGGGGATTGGCCCGTTGACGATCTTGGGGTCGTTCGGTATGACCATAAGACTCCGTCGAGTTTATCTGACCATGTCCCTTTATGAGTATCCAATCGTTTCTTGAGGCCGGCTATGATTGTTTTGTTTGTTGCTTCGGCCTGACCGTTGCTCGGCGGGTATCGTGGTGTGGAAAAACTTAGTCGAATTTTCCACTTAGCGCAGAAGTCGTTGAATAGTGTTGATATGAATTGGGGACCGTTATCGGTGATAATCTCGTACGGAATTCCGTGTCGGCAGATAATGAATTTCCAGACGAATTTCTGGACATCAGAGGCGAGGATGACGGGATATGCCTCGGCTTCTACCCATTTGGTAAAGTAATCCGTCATGACGAGGATGAACTTTTTCTGCGTAGAGGATCGTCTGAAAGGACCGATGATGTCCATCCCCCATCGCATGAATGGATACGGAGCTGTCGAAGTGGTTAGCAGCTCGGTAGGAAGATGTATCATTGGGCCATGCCTTTGGCATTTGTCGCACTTCGCGACGAACCTCTCGCAGTCTGCTTGCATACTTGGCCAATAATAGCTTGCTCTCTTGATTTTCAGGGCTAGAGATCGGCCGCCGGAGTGATTGCCGCCATCGCCTTCGTGTATTTTTTTCATGACTTCCTGAATTTCATCGCCTGAGATGCATTTGAGGAGGATTCCTGCTGCACTCCAACGAAACAGTCCGTCTTTGATAAGTATGTAGCGAGCGGCTCGCATTTTGAGTCGTCGAGCGGCCCATCTATCGGCCGGAATTTTGCCATCGATGATGTACATTTCTATCTCTAGTGTCCAATTGGCGGGAGTCTGCTCGTCGGACTGTTCGAGGTCTATTGGCTCATGAAGTCCGTCCGTCTGTTCCTCCGTTTCATCGTCTGATCGGGCCGATTCATCGACTTGCAGCGTGTCGTTGTTGCCTTCGGCGGTACTAGAGTGTTCGAGTTCGGTGTCTTGATCGGACTCGACGGTTGGAGTCCGTCTCTGTCGACGTAAGACAGGTTCAGTCGCAGGATTTTCCTCGTAATCTCGTCTACGAGTCGTGACGATGCATTGTTCTGTGCTTCCGATACTAGGTTCTGATATACTTTCCACCGGGATCGTTCGTTTGAGGTGAGGGTCGGAGCTCGAAGCCAAGGCAGCGAGTGCGTCGGCTGGAGCGTTTTCTCCCCGCGGGATCCTGGTAAGTTCGAACGAATCGAATTCGGAAGCTTGACGAGCTTGAGGTATGCGTCCATTCGATTATTCTTGGCGTCATACTCCCCGCTGAACTGACTTGCGACGAGCTGTGAGTCGCAGTAGGCGTGAATGCGTGTAACGCCGATGGCTTTGGCCAATCGCAGTCCGGCAATTAGCGCTTCGTATTCTGCCTCGTTGTTAGACGCGTTGAACGTCAGGCGGAAAGATTGCTCCAAGATTTCTCCCGTTGGAGATTTGAGGCGAATGCCTATTCCAGAGCCTCGGTGAGACGACGACCCATCGACGTGAAGGATCCATCGTTCGGCGGTTATGACATCAGTGTTGACGTATTCCGGAGATAGTTCAATGAGGAAATCGGCGAGGACTTGTGATTTGATGCTTGTCCGGCTTTTGTAATCGATGTCGTATTCGCTAAGTTCGATAGCCCATTTAGCCAACCGACCGGACTGGCTTGGGCTATGTAGGATTGTCCGGAGTGGTTGATCGGTTAGCACGGTGACTGATTGTGATTGGAAGTAAGGGCGCAATTTCCGAGCTGAAACAACAACGGCGAGGGCCAGCTTTTCGAGAGTCGGATATCGCCCTTCAGCTCCATCTAGTGATTTGCTGATATAGAAGATCGGTTTTTGTTCGCCCCGGTCTTCCCGAACGAGGACCCCGCTGATCGCCGAGGTTGAGATCGCGATGTAGAGATAGAGGGTCTCGCCGTCTTCGGGTTTTGCCAAAACTGGTGGTGTTGATAAGTAATCTTTGAGCTGCTTGAATGCTTCCTCGCACTTATCATCCCACTCAAGATTTTTGTTTCCGCGCAGCAATTGGTAGAAGGGGAGGCACTTATCGGTGGACCGGGAGATAAACCGGTTGAGTGCGGCGATGCGTCCCGTGAGTCTTTGCACTTCCCTTCTCGTTGTTGGAGATGGTAGGTCGAGGATTGCCGAGATCTGTTTAGGATTGGCCTCGATTCCCCTTTGAGTTACGATATACCCGAGGAACTCTCCGGAGGTTACATCGAATGTGCATTTGGTCGGGTTTAGCTTCATGCCGTACTCGTTCAGGATATCAAAACAGGTGTTGAGATGTCCGGTGTGATCCTTCGCAACTAAAGATTTGACGAGCATGTCATCGATGTAAACCTCCATCGTTTTGCCGAGCTGACTAGCGAACATTCGATTGACGAGTCGTTGATAAGTTGCACCGGCGTTCTTTAGGCCGAAGGGCATCACCTTGTAGCAATAGATACCGCGATCCGTGATGAACGAAGTTTTCTCACGATCATCCGAATGCATGAGTATCTGATTGTAACCTGAAAAGGCGTCCATGAACGAGAGGAGTTCGTTCCCGGCGGTGGCTTCGACGAGTCTGTCGATATGTGGGAGTGGGTAACTATCCTTTGGGCAGGCTTTGTTCAGGTCGGTAAAGTCGACGCATATCCTCCACTTTCCGTTTTTCTTTTTCACAACGACTGGGTTCGCCAACCAGTCGGGATACCGAACCTCCGTAATTGATCCTGCGCTAAGTAATCTTTCGACCTCATCGTTCACGGCTCGAGCTTTCTCAGGACCAAGCTTGCGTCGTTTTTGTTTGATCGGTTTGAAGGTGGGATCAATGTTGAGCTCGTGGCTTATTATCCTTGGATTGATTCCAGGCATATCTGTGATCGACCAGGCGAAGGTCGAGATGTTTCTTTTGAGGAGTCGGACTAAATCCGCTTTGATGTCCTCGTGGAGCTCGGCTCCGATTCCTACGCATCTCTCCGGATTGAAATCGTCGATATTGACTTGGACGATCGTTTCGCGTCGCGGTAAATCGGGATCGTTTGGATTTTTCTTCTTATTGATCACGTAGGTGCGGGGAGTGGTCCTCAGTTTGCATTCGTTGATGAAACACGTTCGGGACATCACTTGGTCGCCTCTAAGGGTGAAGATTCCGGAAGGTGTCGGGAACTTGACGCATTGATGATACGTTGACACGACTGCTTTCATCGAGAATATCCACGGCGTGCCGAGTATTACGTTGTAGATCGCGGGTTTGTTTAGCACCAAGAACTTGACCATTCGACACATTCCCCCGGTATACATAGGAATTTTGACCGTTCCTGCTGTCATGGTTTGCTCGCTTGAGAATCCGGTGAGTGGTTCGATGTTCGGTCTGATTTGGCTGTCGGGAAAATCCATATTTTTCAGCGTATCCTTGAAAATCACGTTAACCGAGCTCCCAGTGTCGATCAAAATTCGCCCGACTACGACATCACCGATGAGTGTCTCGACGACTAACGGGTCGTTATGCGGCATATGAAGTCCTTCCGTGTCGGCCTCAGAGAAGGTGATCGGCGTTCCGCAGGGTGTAGTCTGATGTGACTGTTTTGCGGCCACTGCTTCCTTACTGTATGTCTTCAGAGCTCGGACGGAGTAGTTGCATGTTTCCAACGCACCCATGATCATGTTGACACGTTTTCGAACCTGCGGAGGTTGTTGAGTTTCCACGTTATCCTCCCGATCTCGTTTTGGTTGTTCGTCGTCGGTTTTGTCTTTCTTTTGCTCGGCAGGCTTGTTCGGTTTGGAGTTACGTCTCCTACCGTTATCGTTACGGCGCGGTCTGTTCGAGGGTTGGAAGGCTCCTTCGACTGGAACTTCCCCCTTTTTGTACTTCATCATCAGGAATTCCTGTAGATGTCGGCACTCTTCGGTCGAATGATTTCCATACCGGTTATGGAAATTGCAGTACGGTGCGGAGTCAGTGATGTCGGGCTCTTTTGGCTCATCTGACCGAACCCAAGTGTTTGACCAAGATTGCTGAGTTTGGACCGTATTGACGGGTTGTTTCGGGGAAACGTACAGTTTGTCCTTAGTGGCGAGCTGTTTCGTCATGGCGTATCGCCTATCTTTCTCGGATCTTTCCTCCTCCTCCATGATGAAGATATGCGCCCTGTGCAGGATGTCCTCCAATGTCTTTGGATTATTGCGTTTGATCTCCCTGTGAAAGTCCGATTCGTACCAGGTGGCCTTGTAAAGAGCCTCGATTGCGGCTTCGTCGTCGATCGTGCAATGGGATACAACCGCTTTGAAACGTTCCATGAAGTTGCGTAGGGGCTCGTCCTGCTTCTGCTCGAGGGCCCAAAGTTCGGCGTTCTTTGTTTTCTGCTTGATAAACATGGTGAAGCGTTTGAGGAATTTGGTAGTGAGCTCGCTATAGCTGTTTACCGAACTTGCCTCGAGCGTTGAAAACCAATCGAGCGCGGTTCCGGATAAGTTCTCCACGAATAGTTGGCACATGGCTGCGTCCTTCTCGGTTTCTGAGCCGAAACGAAATCGGTTCATTGTGATGACAAATGAGGTCAAGAAGTGTTTAGGATCGGTAAACCCGTCGTATGATGTTATCTTGACTCTTTCCAATCGTCGGACTGGAGTGTTGACGACTTTGTCGGTAAATGGCGTCCTCTGTGACTCTTGAATTACTCGGTCGATCTCCGGCGCCGAACTCGTAGCCTGATGGATTTTGGTCCGCATATCTTGTAGTTGGGATTGGAACTTGGCGAATTCCAAATTCATGGCGGCTTGGTCCGTGATGTTGATTTCCGAACCGGTCGCGGAGGATCTCCTTGTCGGCGGGTCGATCGTGCCTGGGGGTTGAGCTTCGGTTAAGTCGGACAAGAGATTTCGGCGTAACGTGTTTTCGTTGGCGGGGGTGACCGGGTTTGGATCGAGGATACCGATCTGATTTCGGCGCTCAAAATGGGATGCTATGAGAGACGTGATCCGCTCTTCGTTTTTTTTTGTTAATTTCGGCGAACTGCGCTGTCATAGCTTCTATGAAGGCGGTCGGATCCGTGAATATCGAAGCAGCCGGAGGCTGTGGAAGAGTCCGAGATGGATTGACCTGATTGTCTTCTCCAACGGGTATGGTCGGAGGGGGTCTCCCTCCGGTTGTTTGTAGTTCGGTATCGATAGGATTGAGCTCGTCGATCCGTGGGTTTTGATCGTCGGTTTCTGAGCCGTTGACGAGGGCTGCGGTGGTATCGACTGGAAGAACCATTGCCGAACTTCAATCAAACGATATCCGAAAGTACTGTTCTATCTTTCCCCACAGACGGCGCCAATTGTTGATCCGTAAATCACACAAAATGGGTAAAACAGTACTTTTAGTCGGAATCTCGTTTATTGATCTAAGTCGGCGGTTACAACAGAGTTTAAGTAAGAAAGCAAAGACAAAAGACTTGAGATCGGTAATGAGCTCTCTCTTGTATTCTCTGTCTCTGCGGAAGTTGTGTCCCCCTAGAATGAGGCGATGGCCTCCTTATTTATAGTGTTTTTGAGGCGGTTGACAGGAGGACTTCTCCTTTTCCGAGTTCGATTAGGAAAAGGAAATCTTCCGGTTTTCTCGCCGAGATAAGGATAAATTCCTGATATCTCGATGAATCAACCGAAGAGAATATTTCCATTTCCGAGATCGGCGGGAAAGAGGAAATATTCCGGTTTCATCTGTTGTAACGGACTGGGCTTGTGCTGGGCCCAGATCGGTAGCCGAGGTGGGCTTTCAGCGAGATCCCGAGTTCGGCCCAATGTTTTCGGGCCGACTTATCCTCGATCCGAACCATCGTAAACCGGTCTTGATTGAACCGATCTCGGTTCGAACCGAGTTAAACCAGGGGGTGCTAATCCCCCCCTCTAACAGTAACACGTCCTCCATTCTTGATAATGCTCGTGAATAAAAAGGAAATTTATAGCTCAGCAATATAATGCTCGTGAATATAAGTAAGTTCAAAATAGTTTTAGTCACAAAATCTATTGTATTTATCTTGGATCCGAGATCCGTTTGTGTATATGTTATATAATGATCAGTTTTTTTTGTCAACTTAATGATCGTTTTCATATTCTATTCGAACTTGTAATTTTTTTTTATATAAAAACGTGTTTCATACATTAAATAATTAAAAGAAACAATTTTTGTTTTTACTTAAATAACATACAATTATATACATTATGAGACACTTATAATTTGTGATACATTGAATATTTTAAACTTCTAAATAACTTCTAAATTAAGTCAATGTATTTTATTTATAAAATTTTGTGTGAAAATTGTTTTACATTATATAACTTCTAAATAATAATCATTTAGTTAAACTTTATGATAGATTGAGCATCTATTATTTGAGCTAGAAGATATATATATATATATATATATATATATATAAAATATATACTTGATTAAAGTTTACATTTTGATCAGTTGTATCTAAGATTATATATAATGTTAGTATTATTTATAATATTCTAACTTTTTATCATGTAAAAATATTTAGAGTATTTTTAAAATTTGATCAATTTAGTATATATCATTTAAAATTTATTATATTTTGATCAATTTTGTTTTTTCAAGTTAATTTTTGAATATTTTAAATTTTTGATTAAGCTAAAATATTTATTTTTATATATTTTTATCAAATAAGATTTTATATATTTTAAATTTTTAACAAATACAAATATTATAATAATTTTTTATTCTTTCAAAATATATGATTCAATTTAAAAAAATGAACCGGAAAAAAATAATCAAAATTATAAGTGTATTAAGTCATGTTTCCTACTTTCATGGTTTCTTATTATTTTGGTTATTTTTATAGTATGTATCTCGACTACGATTCATCTTTATAGCAGATGTAGGACTTTTAAGAGTATTTAAAAATTTGAATCATGATATATGCGAAAAAAATCTCTACGTTTTTTCTATTATATGGATGATGTGTTGATTCAATTTTTTACAAACATATGATCAAAAAAAAATGAGAGTGGATATAATAATTAATAATATTGGGAGAGAGAGAGTATAATCGATTATGGTAAGTTTTTTTTACAAATAATTATTTTAATACTTAATAAAAATATAATGAATTATGTAATAATTTAATGTGAGTGGCATAAAATGTAATTTTTATAGTAATATAAACATGTTTTTAAAAATGTTTTGAGATGCTATGTGGTGATGACACATCATGATGACATTTTTGTATATCATACATAAAGATAATGTTATTTGTGTCATGTGTGGGAGAGACATGATGATGGATAGATGGGGTTTTGGAGGTTCATATGTAGTTCGTTTTGCTGAGTCATTCATTACACAATGTGAACCTCTCTCTCTCACCCTCTTTTGAAAAATAAAATTATGCATACTAGTGTAACATTTTCACCAGTTTACGATTTTATAATTTCAAATATACCAAATCAAATTAAGTTAAAATATGGTAGTTGGTAAAATTATAGAGTCCATCATTTAGAGTTAAGAAAAGGAAACCTATATAAAAACTTTCAATGAATTTGTTTCTTTTTTTTTGAGAAAAGGTTAATGAATTTGTTTCTTTCAACAATGAGAAATAGATTAATACACAACACAATTTTTTTTTGAATTTAATGTTAAATAGTATTAAAAAAAATGGTTTTACAATTTTAATCGAACATTTTTTATCTTAAAATAAACGACTATCTTTTGGGTTTGGGTTTACCTCGTTGAGAACTATATTCTCAATCCATCCTCATATCTCATATCTCATATCTCATATCTCATATCTCCATTGCAACACAATACTCAATGGCTACTGAACTTATAATTTTAAATAATTTTTTTTTTTGTCAACAGTCTTGATATCTAACCCTATTCGGTGAACCAAATCGGGAGTATCGAGTTTACATAAGTGAAAACTGATGGGTAGACCCGAACACCTCGTGCTAACTTGTCTGCCACTGTGTTGCTCGTGCGTGGGATTTGTGTGATAGAGAAATAGGTGAAAACCTCCTTGCTCCTCTTGAACTCCTCCAACTGTAACGTAAATGTCGGCCACTCCTTCGGTGTAGACACCATCTTCACCAACTCTGAGCAGTCTGTAGCAAAGGCTATCGCCGTCTTGTGGTTTGCAATCATGCAATGCATCGCCCAGATGAGCGCTTCCAATTCCACGTGTAGCGGGGATAGGCTTCTTCGTAGATTACGGGACCCCATAATCTTTCCTTCAAATCCCTTCTGAAAGCAAAACCAACCTAAACCAGAAAATTTATCTCCTTCCTTCCATGACCCGTCAATATAGCATGTGAGGCCGTTATATTTATTTTGTTCATTTATTCCCGTGTTGAGACCCGGTTGTTGGGGAGATACGTCAGGTTCACTATTTTGTGCCGCTTCCCAAGTTGCTATTTCTGTTTCCGCTATCCTCAGAATCTCTTGTGGGTTTCTATCCACATTTGAGAACACCTTGTCATTCCTGGCTTTCCAAATGTTCCACACAATCCACAGAAACATTATGTTCATTTCCTCATCTGGAAGTCTCCAAAATAGATGATCAAAATTGGCGAAAACAGATGTCATCGGGAAAACTCTCGGGGCCGATGGAATATGAGAGAGTGCCCATGTTTGTAGTGCTGGTGGGCATTCAAACAATACATGGTTTATTGTTTCCCCCTCCACACCACACCTAGCACATTGTGTGTCACAATTTGTTCCTCTAGCACGTAGGTTCGCTGTGACCGACAGACACCCCGAGATTGCTTGCCATATAAAATGTCGTAATTTCGGTGGACAAGTCAATTTCCATGAGTGTGCCTGTAACTTCTTTATATCTGGACCGTAGAAGTAGTTGTCGCCGTTGTCTGTGATTTGTTGGCCAACCTGATATCCCGACTTTACCGTATATTTCTCTAATTTCGTATAGTGCCACCCATGCAATTTTAAATAATCTAAAGAGTATTAAAAAAACAATAGTGATTTTATTTAATAATTCTCATTTTGTTGCTATTGGGACATCCTCACTAATATTTACTAAAAAAGTATAGTGTTGTCATGTCCAATTTGGAAAATAGCTAAAACTCAAGTAGTCAAATCGTTTTAAATCTGTGAACAAAATGATAATCGGTAAATATAGTCAACATTATTGTGGGGTGAAAATCTCGTTCTAGTAAATTGGACCTAATAAACCAAACAGTTAAAAAAGCTTGATAAAGTAAAGAAAGCCAGACGAGGTCAAAGAAACAGATAAGGTAACAAGCCGAGCTAAAAGGCCCATCGGAGTGAAAATGTACGGTCAAAAGAGATTAAATGCAAATCCGTTAGTCAACCCCGACGAGACCAAAGACTCATTCAAACCGGTGAACGTAAAGGCCAGAGCCTCGGAATTAAAGACAATTCATGACGAATCAGACGGAGTAAACGGTAACGTTAAGCACGATCTCAAAGTATAAAACAAGGACGGGGACAAAGAGCAAAGAGACTTTCGACATCCAACTTCTCCTAGACACACACAATTAGCTCTACACTCAAACACTTAGCAATTATTTGTTTTTGTTCTTGTAAAGTCACTCGTGAGAATCAAAATATTAAACCCATTTTACTCTGCAAAATCTTCTCCAAATCACTTCTGAATCATGTTTGATCTCGTCGAGCAACAAACTTTCTGTTTATTGCTCGATAGCCCCCTCGGTTCTTCTTTCCTTAAAGATAGGCCAAAATTAGTATAGAACTATTTTGGTTTTGCTTGTAGCCTTTAGGATAAAGATCTTAAACCCACATTTTTCTTTTTTGTTTTCAACTTCCATTTTTTCTAAGTTTTGCTAAGGTAAATGATTTTTTTATAATAGTTCTATATTAATGCTACAAGCCTATAATGGCTCATATAAGAGATCAATAAACATTGGTTCGTATAATTAAGTTATATTTAAATTATTGACTTGTTGTATGTTCATTTTAGTGGCATGGGAGAGTTGAAGCCATGAATTTTTTCGTTTTTTATTTTGATTAAGTGAGATAATTTCAGTTTGGTTTTCGATTTTTAGGGAATGTTTTTTTTATGGTTTCGTTTTGTTTACGTTTCGTTAAGATTCTTGTTTTTATAAGTTAATTTTTTTTTAAACCGAACTAAAACCGAACTAAACCAAACCGAACTAAACTCAAACCGAACCAAACTTATTTTGGTTGAGTTCGGCTAGAGTTTTATACAACCCGAATCAACCGAACCCGGAATTAAACCGAAATGCCCACCCCTAGCCAAAATCCTCCGTTTATTCCTATTTACAAATTTTGACTCTTGTATTTCCAGCTACAACAATTATAAACCAGCAAAAAATATATGTTTAGTCAACATGAAAAAATTACTTTTGAGAAATTAAGGAAGAAAAAAATAACTTCATGTATGGTAATTAAAACGGTAGTCCGTAGGGAAAATGCTCATTTAATTCCTCAAATATTTGCAATTGTTTTATTTATTCTCCAACTATTGAGTGCGCAATTTACATCGCCAAGTTAACGTTGATTTCGTAAATTTAGGTATGAGAAAAGTCAACGTTAACTAAGAAAATGGAGAAGTTTGCGTTGACTTTTTATGAGTTCCATTTTGCCAAGTCAGCTTAAACTTGAAGAATTAATTTGTCAACCTAAAAGTTGGAGAATTAATCTGCAAATTTGTAAAACTTGAGGAATTAAAAGATCTTAAATTAAAAAAATATATACATAATTGTTAAAGTTTAGTTCCAATCTATTTGAAAAATAATTGATAAAAAAAAAAAATTCTTACATGACCCAAAAAGGATAAGTAGAATTTTAGAAAGTAATTTAACAAATATTTTTTTTTTTTTTTTGTAGCTCTTAGATGGTAAGTATATGACATAAACTAATTTTTTTAATTAGAAAATAATACTTTAAAGAAAAACATGAACTTTAAATTTTGTGTTAAAAAACTATTAATTTAAAATAAAAAATGTGGCTCATAATTTTTTTTAAAAATCGTTGGTCCTAGACGGTGGCCTATCCCGTATTCCCTACGGATTGGGTACACGACTATATACATCTATAAACGCATGATGGCAAGATCCAATAAATTTATGCCTTCACACATAAACAATGGAGAATCAACTAAAATTATTTTATTAATAACGTAAAATACAAAAAAAAACTTTCTATAACTATAAAAACTTATCGGTTAAGTTCTTATATAGCTGAATATAGTTTTTTGATTTTTATCAAATTAAATAGTTTTAAATATTACAAGACAATTTTGAAAATTATTATGAATAAACCGTAATAATTTATGTGTATATTATTAAAATTAAGACTAATTTTTATTAAAAAGCATACTATATTTGGAAATGATAATTTAATTTCTCAGGTTTTGCAATTTTGCAAATTAATTCTGTAATTTTTAAGTTGGCAAATTAATTCATCAAATTTACGTTGGTTTCGCAAAATTGGACTTATAAAAAATCAACGTTAACATCTCTGTGTTTTTATTTAACGTTAACTTTTCTCATACCTAAATTTATAAAGTCAACGTTAACTTGAAAATTTTAATTGTGCATTCAATAATTAGAGAATAAATCATGCAATTGTAAATATTTAGAGAATTAAATAAGGGAACAAAAAGGAGTGATACAAACATGCAATTCTATTGCAGATATTTAACAAGTCTCTTCTGGCTAAGTTTGCTTGGGCAATGGACGTTGATCCTGAGTTCAGATTCTGATTAAGCGTTCGTTGTGGCCAATTTCACCTAACCATTCACCATACATTTTACAGAGATATAGAGAGACTTAAAAAAAGAGTAGAAGAAAGAAACCAAGACCTGTAAAAGAGGTTTCTTCTCTCTTAATAGTAGTAAACCAAAGACTCATCTGTGGGATGTTTTATAGAAATACTTTTACTCAATTTTTTACTCAATAATATAAGTCAGGTTTACAATAATATATTAATATAGAACTAGGTAAAATGTATACAAAATAACTTTAATTTATTTTTACTGGTTAATTTATTTTTATTTTAATAAACTAGGAATTTATGAGTGAGTGAAAAACCGTGTAAGAAAAATGATTTTCCCTTTATCTGTGATTTTATCACCAAAATTGTTTGATTAAATATGTCCCATAATTTAGCAAATTAACTGACGATTAATCAATCTTCATCTTATAAACTGTAATAATGGATTTTGGCAATAAAAAGTTTGTGGCGGTAAGAGTAAAAAGAAAAGAGAATGGCTCTGGCGGTATACTTGAAAATAAAAGAAATGATTTGGCGTGACTCGAAACGACGTCGTGAAGAAATAAAACCCTCAAGCGGTTGAACTCTCTATCTTGTGGAGAGTCTCCTCATGCCTTAGTCTCTTCGGCGTCTGGAACGAGAGAAAACTACCCCATAGCAGAAGAGAGGACAGAGAAACGGAGGAGATAGTTTCCGATCGACGATTTCTTCAATCTCTGGAACAAAAAGGATTGATACTTTCGACATTGAGACGGAGTAAACAGTAATCTTAAGCACGATCTCATAGTATAAAACAAAGACGGGGACAAAGAGCAAAGAGACTTCCGACATCTAACTTCTCCCAGACACACAATTAGCTCTACACTCAAACACTTAGCAATTAGTTATTTTTGTTCTTGTAAAATCACTCCTGAGAATCGAAATACTAAACCCAGTTTACTCCGTAAAACCTTGTCCATATCACTTCTGAATCATGTTTGATCTCGTCGAGCAACAAACTCTATGTTTATTGCTCGATAGCCCATCGGTTCTTTTTTTCTTAAAGATAGACCAAAATACTCCGTTTATTCCTATTTACAAATTTTAACTGTTGTATTTTCAGCTACAACAATTATAAACCAGCAAAAAATATATGTTTAGTCAACATAAAAAAATAACTTGTGAGAAATGAAGGAAGAAAAAAATAACTTCATGTATGGTAATTAAAACGGTAGTCCGTAGGGAAAATACTCATTTAATTCCCCAAATATTTACAATTGATTGATTCATTCCCCAACTATTGAGTGCCCAATTTAAATCATCAAGTTAACGTTGATTTCGTAAATATAGGTATGAGAAAAGTCAACGTTAACTAAGAAAACTGAGACGTTTGCGTTGACTTTTTATGAGTCAATTTTGCCAAGTCAGCGTAAATTTGAGGAATTAATTTGCCAACTTAAATGTTGGACAATTAATATACAAAATTGTAAAACTTTCGGAATTAAAAGATCTTAATTTAAAAATATATACACTTAATTGTTAAAATTTTGTTCCAATCTATTTGAAAAATAATTGATAAAAAAGAAAAAGAAATTTTTTTACATGACCCAAAAAAGGATAAGTAGAGTTTTAGAAAGTAATTTAACAAACATATATTTTTTATTTTGTTTGTAGCTCTTAGATGATTAAGTATATGACACAACCCAATTTTTTTGAATTGGAAAATAATATTTTAAAGAAAAACATGAACTTTAAATTTTGTGTTCTAAAAACAATTAATCTAAAATAAAAAATGTGGCCCATAATTGTTTTTTAAAAATCGGTAGTCCTAGGCCGTGGCCTATCCCTTATTCCTTATGGATCGGATATGATTATATACATCTATAAACGCATGATCGTAAGATCCAATAAATTTATTCATTCACGCATAAACAATGGAGAATCAACTAAGATTACTTTATTAATAACGTAAAAACAAACTTTATAAAACTATAAAAACTTATCAGTTAAGTTCTTATATAGCTGAATATAGTTTTTTTTTGTTTTTATCAAATTAAATAATTTTAAATGTTACAAGACAATTTTGAAAATTATTATGCATAAACCGTAATAATTTATGTGTATATTATTAAAATTAAGACTAATTTTTCTTAAAAATCATACTATATTTGGAAATGATAATTTAATTCCTCAGGTTTTACAATTTTTCAGATTAATTCTCTAATTTTTAAGTTGACAAATTAATTCATCAAGTAAATTTACGTTGATTTCGCAAAATTAGACTTATAAAAAGTCAATGTTAATATCTCCATTTTTTTATTTAAAGTTGAATTTTCTTATACCTAAATTTATAAAATTAATGTTAACTTGAATATTTTAATTATATACTCAATAATTAGAGAATAAATCATGCAATTACTTGGGGAATTAAATAAGCTGAGTTTCGTGATAGTAAACGCAGAACAAAAAGGATTGATACAAGGGAATCGTATAGGTAATGTTGGACCGTCGGTTACACATCTCCTATTTACCGAAGATTCCTTATCTTACATTCGAGCAAATCAAAAGATTGTCTCTTCTCTATCAATGTTCCCTGTATATTATTTTAGCTCTTTAACAAAAAAGAAAATATATTATTTTAGTTTTTTCTCTTTCGATATTTCTTGTATTAATTTATTTTTTCTAGAGTGATTTACACTATAAGATATTTTCACAAATCATTCTTACAAAATAGGCACTTTAAACTATTATGCCACTTTTTATATTATTCATTTTCATTAAATCCAAAATTTTCCCGTATGTACAACGGATGAAATATTAAAGATGTGAGATAAAATAATTATTTTTCTACATCTGTTTTGTTTTGTATTTTTTCTACATTATAAACGGCATAAAACAATTTGTTTGGTTAGAATAAATTATAATTATATTTTGTCATTATTTTAAAATCTATTTTACTATAGTTTATGTATCAAACAAATTAAAAAAAAAAAAAAGAAGTCTAGTTAAAAATTCATTTGAATGATGAGTTGTGTACAATGTAATATGAACATATAGACGTTGACATGATCGTGTGGACATTATTTCATTAACATATCGACGTGGATGAGTGGTATGCAAACGTATGAATTGTGAAACTAATGCAGTTAGATGGTTTTAATGTTGTTTGGATTTAATGTGCTTCGAAGATAAAACATTTTTTAACCTTAAATATATGAATTTAGAATTATAATTTATTCTAATTCTAGGTCTTCAACTATAGTAAAATAGGTAGAAAAAATAGAATTATAATTTATTCTAACAATATATAAAATTTAAAAAAAAACATGTGGGGGATAATATTCTTTTTTACTCAGATTTTTTAATTTTTCATCCGTCCACGATATTGCATCCATCATAACAATGAGTGAAATGTTGATTTAAAAGGTATATTACACTTTTCACGTATACAAAATGTCTTACTAGTTAAAAGTACATATTAGTGTAATATGAGTTTGAAAAGTGAATTTGTATGTAATATTCTCTTTTTCTAACATAAGAGAGAGAGAGAGAGACAGAGCACTCGACATGCACAGATGCGTAGATGCTTGTGAGCTTAGTGAAAAGCACAAAAGGGGAGAGAGAAAGAGGTTCTCTCTTTCTTGCCATCAATGGCAGAATCTAGAGAAATCTCTATGAATTCTTCTTAGAAGCAAAAGAAAAACTTTTTTTGTGTCGATGTATGTAATGATTCTTTCTGACACAAAATCTAACTATATTTTGGTTTGTAATGTTAGTGGTAGGAGATCATAAGGATATGGTCATATTAAATATATTTGAGCAGTTTCGTCAACATTATTTTGTCATACTGCTAATTATGGCTTTATTCTATACTATAGACTGCAATTTCTATAAAAAAAGATATATGATTTGATAGATAATTAATTAAAAATAAAAATAAAATAAAATAAAAGCATTGTATTGGAAGAACATATCTCTTTATTTTTTTTATCTCCTATGATCTTTTTATTAGAGATAAAGATTTGTCATATCCTTAGGTAAGATTCTTACATGACGTCACAAAACTTAAAGTCGTGATTTGTTTTTTTTATATCAGTAATATATCATATTACTAATATTTTTGTCATTAAAAAAATTCAGATTTTATTTTACTGAGCATATGTCAAGTTTAATTAATTGTTCTATATGTCAACAAATTATATTGTATTGAAAATGATTTAATTCTTAAAAGGTAAAATTTATTGAGAAAAATGTAGATTTTTTTTATTTGCCTTCAAATTAATAAATTGAGTATATTTACAAAAAATATATATATATAGAAGAAGAAAATAATCCAAATGAGATTGAAAGTGATAATTACTTGGCTAATTGGGAAGATTATATTACAATTCTATTAGACGATATTTGACCTCAGATCTTGTCCGTATTCTCCGAACCTTTTATAAAACCCATTTAGCTCTAAACCATAACGCCCAATACTTGAGAGAAGAAGAAGAAATATGAAGTCTTTGATTCCCACTTTGTCTCTAGTATTTCTCTTATCTATGACATTCTACCATCTTGGTGAGGCTAGAACAATCATCGTGGGAGGATCAGTTCACGGATGGAAGATTCCAGAACCATCCAACAACACTCTCAACCATTGGGCTGAGTCTCAACGGTTCCGAATTGGAGACGTTCTCGGTACATATCTCTTTCTTAATTTCTTCTAATTTTATTAATCTTATCTTATCTTGGGTTAATTTTACCATCAAACCATGCATTACGGTTTCTTTTATAAACAAGTTATCAAATTTGTTATTAGGTTGGATTCACTCTTAGTCACGGCCGGGATGGTCAATTAGGATTTTGGGGTTTGAATTGTATGAGTTCTGAGTTTGGTTAAAAATTGTAGAAACCAAACTAATAGATACTTTTGATGACAAGTCAGATTATTCACAATTGATTTTAGATTGATTTTGAGTGTTTTAGTCAGAACCGGTTATGGACACAATTTTATGATGCGATCGTATGGGGCTCCTAATTTTAAAGGGGTATTAAAAAAAGAATATATACATATTAGTAAAACATGATCATTAAGGAGTCCTATATATATATATATTAGTAAAACATGATAAATTTTGTCATTTTTAATTATGTTTTATCATGTTTTGGATATGTTATGCTTATTTTTTGTCAGTTTGTTTTTCAATTTTTTCAATAATAATAATAATGTATTGATAGAATTTTAATTAAAAAAATAAACTATCATTAAATTCATTAAGAGTAAAATCAATTTTAATGTTTGAAAATATTTGATATTGATTATATAAAACTGAAGACATTTGATTTCTATGTTATGCGAGAGAGGTATCGAATATTATCCAAGCTAACATTTCCCAAACCTCTGATATTTGTTCATGTGTTTTGAAAATTATGATTTATTCTAATTTTTATGATAATTGAATCACAAAATATTCTTTTTTTACAAAAAAAATTACGATTTAGAAAATCAATTATCGTTTATTTTTTGCAGCCCTAGTTTTAGTTAATAAAATAGTTGGAACCCAAATAGGCTCAAACTAAGTTTGAATCGATTTTACAATATCTTTTTTTGTTTTTTTGTTTTTTTGTGAATATTTTTATATTTTTTTGTTTGTAACTGTATTTAAATGAACTTTTCGCTCAAGCTATATAGGTTTTTAGATTTGATCGTTGTTTGTATTATACTATTGCCGTTGTGTTGTATCAAAAAAAAAAAAAAAAACCAAGCATAATTTGTTTTTGTTTTGTGTGTGTGTGTAAAATACGTATGTTTATAAGATAGTAACATAAACTAATCATTTTTTTTTGCATGTGACAGAATTTTACTATGATAGCAAGAACGATTCGGTGTTACAAGTGACAAAAGAAAACTACGAAAGCTGCAACACAGAAAAGCCATTAAAAGAGTACAAACATGAAAACACCAACGTGAAACTTGATGGCTCAGGTCCACACTACTTCATCAGTGGAGCTAATGGTAATTGCGGTAAAGGTGAGAAACTCATCGTCGTGGTTCAATCACCTAACCACCCGCCCATCCCCAAACCCGGACCCGGTGCTTCTCCAACGACTCCTTCTTCAAACCCACCTACTTCTCCTGCTGCTCCGGCGACTCCTTCTTCAAAGCCACCTACTCCTCCAGTGGCTCCGGCACCAGCTCCGGCCAACAACACTGCCGTTGGGTTGGTTGCTGGAAGTGGCATCTTCTGGGCCTTTGTTGCTCTCATTGGGCTCGCTTGGGCTTAAGTTTAAAATCCTTTATTATGCAACAAAATCTATGTTTTAGAGAATAATGATTATCTGAGTTTATGTCATATTTGACATTTACTAATAATTAATTTGCAATATTTTTTGTTCTTGTCAACAATTTATTTTACACATAAATTGTATCAATTAATTTCCTAGCAATGTCTAATCATCTTGTTAAAACTATCCTATAAAAAAAATTCATCAATTATATAACTAATCATAGTTTCGATGTTTTTAAAACGCTATTATTGTGCTATTTTCATTCAAACAAAAACATAATATTTTTTTTTCGCCTATTATATCATCATCACAAATATTTTATATTATTCTATTACAAATGATGATCAATTGATCTAATGTTCTAATTACTAGATGGCACATATAATCACGATGAATAGTTTCATGACGATTCCATGACGGCTCCTCTTCTTGCAATACACGATCCACAACGGATAATTCTACGTGAACCACACCACGATTGACATTTTTTATCCTTAACGCACGAGATCAGACCACTCTATCTGCAATATGTTAAAACTTCCGATAATCTTTGCATCTATAATTTACAAAAGGTGCACTCTCTACAAATCAAACCACTTACTGAATATACACGATTAAAAGTATTAAACCCTAAACATTGGTCAAGAGGTTTCCTCTAACTTTTTAATAGTTTAGTGATTTGGTAATGATCCCACCACCTACCACCTTATTATTATCACCTACATTTTGATCTAGTTGTCCCGCGTTTAACATAAAATTATGAATTTGTTAGAGTATAGAGTTGATTCACGAAGAAATAACATACATTTTTTTTTTAATATATCCTATTTGAAGAGTTAATGTTAATCAAGAGACAATAATAACATTTTTTTTATAGCGTAAATTTCGTTTAAAGAATACCAGGGGGTTATTGGTTCTTGCATTTTAATGGATTTGGAAATCCAAACCAAATCAAGTGTTATTGGTTCTATAATTTTGAAATCCATATTCAAATCTTGTGTTATTGGTTCTATGATTTTAAAATCCATGTTAAAATCAAGTGTTATTCAATAGTAATGATTTTCATAAGGATTTGATTTTAATTTGGATTTGAATGAATTTACATGTGTTTTTAAGAGTAAAATACAAAGGCACAAATATCAAGTGAAACATTCTTATTTGGTTGGATTTGGATTTACAAGTGTTTTTTTTTCAAGATGAAACTACTACGTAGAATTAAAAATAGAAAGACACATATCAATTTTTGAATTATTGGATCATCAATATTGTTAAGAGCATTAGTACTCCGTCTTTTTCTTAAAGGGAGTTTTTCCAAAATATTATTTGAACCGCTGCAAAAAAAAAAGATGATTGTGCTTCATAATTTTCCTCGACATTCATGGAAAATTCTTCACCAGAATTTGTTTGCTCCTTTTCCGTTTCTATAAATCCACCTGTTCGAGCATCAGTAGTATCGCCCAATCCAATCACACTCCTACCCGACGCTACATTCTTTTCAAATATAACTTTGAGATCATCAAACTCTTAAAAAGTTTTGTCACGAAATTTTTTATAGTTCGGATGTGCCCCTAAAATACGATAAAAAAACCAACATAATGAAATTTTTTTGCATATATCAAAAAAGCCGTAAATCGTTTAAAAAAATAAAATTTAACTTTATGTAGTCAGCCCACACATCATCTACTCCACGAAATAAAAAGAGTTGTTTAACCATCGACATGCCCCATTAAGAAACGTTGTTGAAATAATATTTTGTATCTTCAAATCTCGATTCCTGATTTTTAAGTATGCTCCTTATTTTCCTTATAAGTCACAGACAAAAATCGTACTTGCATGCGCTGGTTTACATAACTTTTTTCGAAAGTACTGTCGAATATATAGTTTTCCTGAAGAAACAAGTTCTGATCTTGAAGAAGTTATTGAAGAAGTTAATAACAATGATGAAGAAATTCTTGAAACCCAGGATCAAGAAAGAGAACATGCCAATCAATTGAGAGCAATATTATGTGGACATATTCTATATTTTAGGAGAATGCTAGATTATTAGTGAAAGAAAAAGAACGAAATTTTTTTTGGTTTGTTTTTTTTTATTTTCTTATAATACTAAAATTCTTGTAATCAACTCCGCCGAGACTAAAGACTCGTTCAAACCGGTGAATTAAGTCGCCCAAACGTAACGGCCGAAGCCTCAAACTTAAAGACTATTCATGGCGAATCAAGCGAAGTAAATTAACGGAGATGTTAAACACGATCTCGAAGTATAAAACAAGGACAAGAGCAAGGAAAATAGTACCATAATCCAACTCTCGACAGCACTCTCAACTGCAATTTAGCTATAGACTCAAACACTTGTCTTTTCTTTGTTCTTGTTCTTGTAAATCTCTCTTGAGAATTGAAATACTAATCCAGTTTACTTCTCGAAAACCTTGTCGAAAACACTCTCTAATCACGTATGTTCTCATCGAGTAACAAACTCTCTGTTTATTGCTCGATAGTCTTTCGATTATTCTTTTCTTAAAAATAAGCCAAAAATCCCTATATTTTCACTATTTACAAATTTTGACGATTTGTATTTACATCTACAACAATGTCGATTAACAATTAATACTTCATCTTCTCGGATTCAATAATAGTTCTCGATAGTCATTCGTTTCTTCTTTTCTTAAAGATAAGACAAATATCCCTATATTTTTACTATTTATAAATTTTGACGATTGTATTTACACCTACAGCAATGTTGATTAACAATTAATACTTCATCTTCTCGGATTTAATAATAGTTCATAATTTTTTTAGTGATACTCTCGCATGACCATTTCTATAGATTGATTTTTTCTATCTTATTTTACTATGTTTGGTATAAGATTACAATTTATAGAAACAAATTTGTAATTGAAGAATCACTCCCAAATGTAAGAAACAACATAAATAAGCTGAAACAAATTAAACAACATAGATCATATTCTTTTTAAAAAAGCATAAAAAGATACAAAACAACAGCTAACAATTAAAATCTTGAGAATACTACAGTAAAACCTTTATAAATTAATACTCGATAAATTAATAAATACGATAAAATAATAAATTATTTTGGTTCCGAGTTGGGCCAATGTAAAGAATAACAAAATTCGATAAGATAATAAGATAATAAAAAAAAAACTCCTATGTAAATATATGTTCCTAATAATAACATAAATTAATAATTATATAAATTTATGCATATATATGTAAGATGATATATAATAAAATATGACTAATTTGTATTGTTTGTTATTACTTAAAGTTGAAATCTCATTGGAGCTAATCTATTTACTTATTACATCTATAGCTCTGTAAAACAGAATCACATGTTTGAAGATTGAATACATGTAATTTCGACCCAATAAAAAAAGAACACATATAATTTTTTTTAAATCGATTTTTGATTTATTTTTTGATGTTTATAGCAAACAAAAAATAAAACAAAGTGGAATATCATATATAGTAAAAGCGAAGTAAATTTTGAGAATGGAACTCTCTCATTCATCCTAAACCGTAAAATTCGGTTAGTCCTTTTTATATCGGTTTGATTTAAGTTTTTTTGTCATACCGATTATTGATTTTGAGCTTTCAGTTTTAAAATTTTAGGGTCCGTTTTCCGAAAACCCTACGTAATTTCGAGTTTGATATCCTGTGGCCGCTTTTGTGATTTTTTGGGTTGCGATTTTCGTGTTATCGAAACCCTAAGTTTTTGACTTGCTATAAATATATCCCACGTTTATATATCCCAAACAAACCATATATCCCACGTTTCTTCGATCGTCTTACTTCTATGTTTATATATGATCTCTTATATAGCATCCTTACTTTGTTTGGGATCGTAAGGAATATGCTATTTTTTTGGATGTTTTATGGATTCATGTATGAGATCTAATGTTTTTTTTTTTGTATTTTCTCTTAAAGAATAGCCTATTCTTTGTATTCTTCGTAGGTGTTCTTCTTATTCTATTTTTATGTGTGCTGTCATTTGTATATATAAACAAACGTGCTCTTTATATCTTTCGTATTTTTGTGTTTATATATGCTGCGATTTACAAAAGTGTTATTCGTATTTTTTGTGTCGATAATTACAAACAGGAGATTGTTTAGTGTTTTGTTTTAGATTTACTTTGGATTATAAACAACTCGGTGATCGAGTCCTTTCTTGGTGTTTCAAATTCTACCGATTTTGTGTATTTAATCCTCCTACATTGAATGTGAAAACTGCTTTTAATGACCCTATTTGTATTGACCCTCTTTTGCTTCATATTGTGTATTTTTAGGAATCTTTGCTTTTTTTAATCCCTAAACCCAAGCCTCAAAAGCCCTTGCCGGCGAGGAAGTTATGGCGACGACCATCGATCGTGTCTCTCCTTACGCTCCTCACGTCCAGGTCTTTTTCTCCTCTCATCGTTTTCGCTGCGTTTCGATTTTCTCTTTCAATTGATGATTTAGGTTTTTCTTGCCTTTTATTTTTGTTATCATCAGATTCCTGGATTTCTATGGACTAATTCTATATGCTGATTTTCGCTCTTCATAAAGAAAGCTTTGAATATTCAATTTGCACATATTGGCTATGTTTCCGTGATGGTTTTGCATTCTTCGTCTGATTTGGTAGCATCATCAACTTCAAAGAGGAAGGGAGCTGTTTCCGATTATGATTATCCTAGCAAAAGAGTGGTAGTTTTCGTTTTCTTGGTAGTTTTCGGTTGATTGTTGCTTAACTCTGTTGGATTGGTTTGAATGTCGGGTTTCTTTGTAGTGTCGAGGACGTCAAACTGAAGATGCACATTCACTATGGAGGTTTAATTTCGGGCTTCTTTTGTTTGGTTTGTTGTTTTGGTTTCTAAACTCTCTTCAATGTTGATTTGATCTTATTATGTGTGTTCACATTTCTACATGTTTAATTTCGGGTGAGGCTACTCCGGCGATGATCTTATTCTGGATGTTCTTTTTTCTTAGCCTTATTAATTAATTTATTGTTTCTTTTGTTATTTTATTATATTTTTTCAGGATTTTGTTATTTTTTAACTTTTTATTTGTTGTGTGTGTGTGTGTGTGTGTGTGTTTTTTGTTGATTTTAATCATCATTCTGGATTATGTTTTGATTTAATATAGAGTTCATATTTTATATATTCAGTTGTATCGTCGATCGTTATATATCGTAATATTCATTGTTCCGTTGGTTACTTTATCTTTAATATTAAAGTTTAAATGTTTTGGATGAAACGCGGTTCCAATGGTCATTGAGAAGATGCAATGAAATAATTTGATTTTCTAGCAAATAAAAAATTAAGGGTTGCGCATATTCATTCGTAGAAATAGATAAGGATCCAGTGGTTTTGAGTTCTTATCATCCGTGTTCTGTGATATATCTTAAAAAATCGAGATAATTATAAAGATTGGTTTATGCAACTGTTAAATTTAATTGACCTTTGAATATATGGTACGTTTACCACCTTGGTAATATTTAGTCGATAAACATGTTTTCTAATTATTTCTAAATAAGATAATTATTGGTTTCATTTTTTTCAAAAAGATAATTATTTGTTTCGGTTCACACAAATGGAACTTTTGCTTATTTACTGCTTAGCTAAATTTTTTTATAAAGATAATTATTGGTCTCTTTTTGTTTGCTTATGTTTAGTCGTTGTGAGTTTTGTATATATATATATATATACGATTACATGTCTTTCGTTTTTTTATTTGTGTTCTCTTTGTTTTTAATTTACACTCGATGGCTCATCTTCTCTCACTAGCTATCCATAAGTCGTATTCTGCATATTTGGCTGATGTTTCTGATCTTGATCCACTCTTATTTTTTTGGAGAATTAGGGTTAAGGTGTTGCGCAAATTTAAACACTTTCGTGGGGTAGACGAAACTTTTGATCTTATTTTAGTGGATGTCAAGGTATTTATCTGTTGTCTTATCGATTTTTTTGTTTTTTTGGTTCTTGTATTATGGTTTTTTCCTTCTTTGTGTTTTCATGTCCACCAAGAAAGCACAAAACGGAGCAAATATTTTCAATGGTTCTCTCTCATTCATTCTCCGATGGTTAATTATCTCATTGCCCCTCATTTAAAAAAATCGATGTACCCCTTATGTGTTAATCGTGTTATTTATCTATGAATTGACGAAATTACCCTTAATGAATCTAAATTTGCAATTTGGCTTATTTGGATGGTCGAATATTCGTGGTGGGCTATATCTTAAATTTGAAATATTACCAACAACTTAAAATCGTGTATGTTAGCCCAATAGTTAGAAAACCCTAACCTAAGTTTTATTGCAATCGTAATTAGTCGGTTCCGTATATATTAAAAATATAAAAGTGTAAATCTTTGGCGATATGCATATCTAATATTTGTACTTATCTTAACTAAACAAAGTTTGAAACCCCTAGGAAGTGTTGGGGCTATAAATATCGTCCTCTTACTCTTCTTTACGTGATTCATAGACGGTTTTCGTTAGGTTTAGTTGTTGTTTCCTTTTGGTTTTGTATGTTTGTTATTCTGGAAAAAAAAACCAGTCGATATTCTTTGAGCTTTTTTATATGCATGGTTATTTACAGTTCAAGGTGTAACTTATTGTTCTTTTGTCGGGTTTCCAGTCTAGATTGTACCGAATCGACTGCGTATAATATATATAGTTTGGGTATAATCTATATTCACGATTGTGATTTTTTTTTAAAACTCTTCCTAAATGGAAAAATTCATTTTAGGATTCATGTTTATCTTTATGTGTATATCCCGTTGTTATGTAATTAAAATATATATATATATATATATATATATATATATTTAAGTCACAATTATCGAAAAACGCAAACCCTAGGCTATTTAATCATACGTCTATAAAAAACCATATCTCTTGGTTTTTGTACACAATAACAAGTCTACCTTTGATCTTAAACCCTAGGTTTATATATGGCTTCCTTTTTTTACCGAAACCGTAAGACTTGCAACTATTCATTGCCTTATGGATTTGATGTTCCTGTAAGATATGCATGAATGTGTGGGCGCGAACCGCTCTTTACCGGTAATGTTTTTTATTTGTGTGATGACTGTGTTTTATGATATGTCTTTGGTGTTGCCGACCGCGAATGGTCTTTGCCCATAATCGGAGTTTTGTTATTTATTTGGTTTTGACGTTGTTTCTTTGCTAAAACTAGCGCCATATTTCTTCTCTTAGTGATCAAAAGTATTATATCGTTTGGTTTTGACGTTGTTTCTTGTCTTAAGACAAAGACGACGAAGAATGAGAGGAAAGAAGAAGATGAAGAAAAACTAAAATAAAAAATAAAAAGAAGAAGTCAGAGGAGACGAAGACGATGAAGAAGTGAAAGAAAACTCAATTAAAAAAATAAGAAGTGGAAGAAAAATAAAAAAAGAAGTAGAAGAAGAAGAGAAATAAATAAATTGAAAGATAAAGAAGAAGACGAAGTTGATGACAAAGAAGTCGAAAAAGATGAAAAGAAGTCGAATAAAACCCTGGAGAATAAGAAGAAGATGGGCCTGACGAAATAGTGAAGAATAACAAGGATAAGAAGATGAGTATGTTGGAGTTGAAGACAAAAGCCGGTAGAAGAAGAAGAAAAAAGGAAGAAAAAAAAACGGGAGATGAAGAAAACAAAGTAAAAGAAGAAGAAAACCGAAAGATGGAGAAGACAAAGTTCAAGAAGGTGAAGATAAGAAAGAGAAGAAGAATTTGGATAAGACAAAGAATACCAAGGAGAAGTAAGAAGAAGAGGATGAAGAAGACTAATAAAAACCGAAAGAAGAAGAAGAAGAACTCAGAGAATACAAAGACGATGAAGAAGAAGTCAAAGACGATGAAAAAGAAGTAGGAAAATACGAGTAAAAAAAAACCAAAAGATAAAGAAGAGGAAGAAGAATAAGAGAATGCAAAAGCGGAAGAAGAAGAAGACACAACAGAAGAGGGAGATGAAGTAAGACCATGATGAAGATGAAAGAAAAGGATGAGGAATAAGAAAATTGAAAGGTATATAAGAGGAAGAAGTAGACAAAGAAGAAAAAGTTGAAGTTGAAGACGATGAATAAGAAGAAGGAAAATACGAAAAAAAGAAAAATAAAAATCAGAAGAAGAATAAGAATAATAATAATAAGTGGGAAAATACGAAGACGTTAAAGGATAAGAAGGAGAAGAAGATGAAGAATTTGGAGAAGAAAAACCGTAAGAAGAAGAAAATAAGACAAAGGGGTTAAAATGGGAGAAGGAAGAAGAAGACGATTAAAAAGAGGAAAAGAAGAAGAAGAAGAAGTCGAAGACAATGAAAAAGAATACCAAAAATACGAAAAACCAAAAGATATAGAATAGGAAGAAGAATAAAACAAAGCAAAAAGAGAAAAAAGAAGAAGACAAATCAGAAGAGGAAGAAGGAGTAGAAGTCGAATACGAAGACGATAAAGAAGAGGAAAGAAAAGATACGGAATAAGAAAATCGAAAGATAAATAATAGGAAGAAGCAGAAAAATAAGAAAAATAAGTCGAAGACGATGAAAAAGAAGAAGGAAAGGATGAGGAAGAAGAAAATTCGAAAGATGGATAACAAAGAGAAGAGGAAGACAAGTCGATGAAGAAGAAGAAGGAACAAGACGAGGAACAAGACCGAAGCAAAGAAAAAGAAAAATCAGAATAAAAAAAATGAGGACAAGACGAAGATGTTGAAGAATATGAAGGATAAGAAGATGAAGAATTTGGAGAAGAAAAACCGAAAAAGAGGAAGAAGAAAACATAGGTGTTGAAATGGGAGAAAGAAGAAGATGACTAAAAACGAGAGAACAAAAAAGAACAAGAAGACGAAGACCATGAAAAAAATAAAGAACATACGAAGAAGAAAAAAACTGAAAGGTAAACAAGAAGGAAGAAGAATAAGACAAAGCAAAAGATGAGGAGGAGGAGGAAGAGCTAATACAATCAGAGCTAAACCACAACGGAATTTCATTTTTATTATTATTAATATGTTTGGAATTACTAAAGTATTCAAAGAGTAAGAAGAAGAAGAAACCAAAGAAGAGAAAAAGAAAAATAATAAAATCTAGCAACTTTGGCTACAAGTCATCAGGTGCAAATTACAACCGTAGAAGTTGGCTGCGTGGTTTGGATTTAGTCGTGACAGAGTATTTTCACTTAGCACATTTTATCGATAAAGAAATATGGTTTGGATGTGGTGGTATTGTGTACTTTTATAGTCGCCAAGTTTTGGACGACATTAATTTGATGTTTCCTTCATACTTTTATTAGAATAGTCAAAAGTAAAAAAAATTATCTATTTTGAACTAAATTACTTTCAAAATATAATTTACGACATTTATATAAGAATTACCAGTACACATGCTGGGATATGATTTGAAGGATAATATGAATAAGCCGAAGCATACAAAGATGATGAACAAAAAAAGGGAAAGAATGGGAAGGAGAAAAGAAATCAGAGCTTTTGCTTTTATTTTCTTTTGGTTTAACGACTATCTTATATAATAGTTTGTATTTGAGGAAGAGGAAGAGGAAGAAGACGGAAAAAGGTAAAAAGAGAAAGAATAGGAAGAAGATTAAGAAGAAGCAAAAGAGTAGAAAAAAAAAGAAAAAAAAGATATCATAACGTTTGCTTTTCCTTTCTTTTGGTTTTATGGCTATCTTTAATAATATTTTGGATTTGAATCTATATAAATCTAATTGGCGAGTTAAAGTCGAACATTGACTTTCAAGAAGAAGATGAAGAAGATGAAGTTTTTAGAACATTGACTTTCAAGACAATAAACCAAAATTAAGCTTATCTAGAGTGTAATTTAAATTATATGTGTACCATATACGGAGATTTTTTTTTTGAAGAAAAATAAGAACATGTAGATGATTATCGAGGAAAAACTAGATGTGATATCTGAGGCTATTGATTTCGTGTTGGTGAATAGACAGGGTTAGTAGTTTTGTATAAGATGATTATCCAGTATGGGTGAAATCGTGGAAGAGAAAAGGGCCAAATATACTTTCGAGAAGCAACAATATGATGCTAAATACCGTGATGAACTATACACCAGAGAAACAAATGGTGGCTATAGAATTTACAAATTCTGGAGATCCGATAGTTTTAGGAACTTCACGATGGGAAGCGTTCTACATCTAACTCAAAGGAGGTGGTGAAGGTAATGTGATAATTTTTACCTCTGCTACGCGAAGAGAGACAATTAAACATAAAACAACTAAAAAATTACCAAAACTTCATGTTGCATCTTTGAAGCTTGCATTGTATTAAATAAAAAATTCATTTACTAGTGAGTTGAATTATAGAATAAAGAAAGGAGTTTTGTGTCTAATGTTAGAATAAAGAGGGATTTTAGTTCGCCATAATGTGGCATTTCTATTTTTAGGCTTTTTATGTTATAAGTTCTCATGTTAAGACCAAGATGTTGAAAAAACAAGAATGAGATAATGAATTTGGAAAAGAAAAAAAATAATCGGAAGAAGAGAAAGAAGAATTCGGAGAAGAAAACCAGAACATAGAAGACGAAGTGAAATAAGGAAAACCAATGGAAGAAAAATAAACGGATAAAACATAAGATGAAGAAAGAGACCGGAAAAAACAGAAGAATAAGAACTTGGAGAAGACAAATACGATAAAGAAATACGGAGACAAAGAAGAAGAAAGAAAAGACGAAGAAGATGAAAACAAAGAGAAGTTCGGAGAAGATAAAGCCGATGAAAAATAATTCGAAAAAAATGAGGAAAAAAATGAAGAAAAAGAAAAATAACAACCATGATAAGAATACGAAGACGTAGGGTTTAGGATTTAGAATTTAGGGTACGAACATTGAAAAAGAACATGAAGAATTTGGAGAAGAGAAAGAATAATCAGAAGAAAAGGAATAAGAAGTCGGAGAAAAAGGAGAAGAAAACTGTCAAAACTTTAAACTATTTATGTTCGCGCAATAATGTATTAATTATATAGTTTATTACATATATAAACGATGGCGACGGATATAATATATATTGTTTACGTTGTAAATGATAAAAATTATATTTTGATAAAAACAAAAAATTGTCCTATGATACTGTTTACTCTATTTTAAGTTTCAGATATGGGAGCTATAGCATAAACGGTGCAAGATGCACAGTTTGGTATCTGTCAAGTTTTCAACATCAAGCAGATTCTCGAGATTTACAAAAAATATGGAAACATATATGATCTATTTTTATGTTTTAATTGATAAAACATCTTTGCCCGCGCAAGGCGCGGGCTACCTACCTAGTATGGTTGTAAATAAGAAGGAACAAAACACATCATTGATGGACACATCCACGATATATGCGCGGGTATTTACCTAGTAACGATTAATAACTCTTAATTTGTTTTCTACTTTTTCTTTATCAAATTTTTAATGATTAAAAGTGTCGTAGATATATTTCAACATTTTTTTTTTTAACGTTGAGTAATACTTTATTAAGAAAATAAAAATACCGAAAAGCTTACAACAATTAGAAAAAAGATTCACTAATAGGGATTCGATCCAAAATAAAATAAAGATATTGTTTTGCGATCCGAAATGAAATAAAGATATTTTTTTTACTCTAGCTAATTTTTTTTTTTTACCATAAGAAAATATTTATTTTAGGATGAGAAGAGAAGACAGCAGAAGAAGCGGGACAGCGAGAAGAAGAAAGTCAATATTTTGACAGAAGACACGTTCACTTTCTTTCTTGTTTCTCTGCCCGTTTCTTACAACTTTCTCTTCTCCTGCTTCTGTTTCCGTTTCTACTTGTTCTTCATCGCCTTCAGATTCCACTGTAAGCTCTTCTTCTTCTTCCTCCCGATCTTAGTTGCTGCTACTGTGGAAATGAAGTTTGCAATTGTTCGACGTGGATTCGATTTTATCTATTCTATGGCTTTTAGAGATGAGTTTGGTCAATTTTGTGTAACTAAAGTTTCGATTTTGGTTTTTGGTTTTGTATTTCCTTGAAATTTCGCCCTGTTTTTTTTTTTTAATCCGGGACAATGATAGATGGATTATAGCTTGTTCGAGTAACCTAATTTCGGATTTGGGGGAAAAAAACTTGTTACAATTAGGTAACTTCTGGGATAATAACTGAAAGGTTTCATCTTTGTGAAAATTGTGTCAAAACAGATTAGGGATTCATGAGTTGAATCTTAGAGAAGAGTATGTTTGATTGTGGCACAAATGGAGTCAAATCTCAAGTAATCAGTGGCCAACGGGAGAAGTTTGTGAGGTATATAGTTAAGTTCTTCTGCTTCTTTGATAAATCTGTATGATACAAGACTCAAGCAGGTTTTCTTGATTTTCTTGAACAGGTTGGATAGTATGGACTCGAGGTACTCGCAGAGTTCTGATGCGGGTCTGAACAGATGCACGTTAAATTTACAAGGACCGAAACGTTTTGCTCAGGGAAGCAAAACATCATCTGGATCATTTAAGAAAGGATTTAGAAAAGGATCCGAGGGGCTTTGGTCTATAGGCAGATCGATTGGACTCGGGGTTTCGCGTGCTGTTTTTCCAGAAGATCTTAAAGTATCAGAGAAGAAGATATTCGATCCACAAGACAAGTTTCTTTTGCTCTGCAACAAGCTGTTTGTAGCTTCGTGCATTCTCGCGGTATCCGTGGACCCGCTCTTCTTGTATCTTCCGTTTATTAACGACAAAGCAAAATGTGTTGGTATAGACCGGAAATTGGCAATCGTAGCAACTACGTTAAGGACAGTCATAGATTCGTTTTATCTCTTTCACATGGCTCTCAGGTTTAGAACAGCATACGTTGCTCCCTCATCACGAGTTTTTGGTCGAGGAGAACTTGTGATAGACCCTGCACAGATAGCAAAGCGATATTTGCAACAGTATTTCATTATCGATTTGATTTCCGTGCTTCCCATTCCACAGGTAGGTATAGCAGCAAAATATATTCTTTCAGTTTCCAATATACTTTGTTTATGTTCAATTTTTCCTTTTTCAGATTATAGTTTGGAGATTTCTCTACACTTCGAGGGGTGCGAATGTTCTGGCAACAAAACAAGCACTTAGATATATCGTGTTAGTTCAATATATCCCGCGTTTTCTACGTATGTATCCTTTGAGTTCAGAATTGAAGAGAACAGCCGGCGTATTCGCTGAAACTGCTTGGGCTGGTGCAGCTTATTACTTGCTGCTTTACATGCTTGCAAGTCATGTAAGTAACCATTTCTTAATCCAAATTTCTGGCTACCATACAATAACCGTTCTTTTCTTTCTTTGAAGCAATATGTTCTCATAAGCGCCTGTGTATGCAGATTGTTGGGGCTTTGTGGTATTTGCTTGCCTTAGAACGCAATAACGATTGCTGGAGTAAAGCTTGCCACAATAACCAGAACTGTACCAGAAACTTCTTGTTTTGTGGTAACCAAAATATGGAAGGTTATGCTGCTTGGGACACTATTAAAGATCCGTTTCTTCAGTTAAATTGCCCTGTCAATGTCACTGATGGCGAAGATCCTCCCTTTGATTTTGGAATCTACTTGAGAGCTCTCTCCTCCGGCATTGTCTCATCTAAGAACTTTGTCTCTAAATACTTCTTCTGTTTGTGGTGGGGGCTACAGAATCTTAGGTAATACGCAAAATCCATCTGCTATGATGTTGACAGGTCTCTTTCGGATTAGTAACCTCGGTTCTTCCTTTGTTGTCGAACTGCAGTACACTTGGTCAAGGGCTTGAAACTAGCACATACCCTGGAGAGGTTATATTCTCCATAACACTTGCTATTGCTGGACTTCTACTCTTTGCCCTTCTCATTGGAAACATGCAGGTAAAAAAGGAGCTTGTTTGGTTTCTATATGTCTATTGATTTTGCGAGTGAGTATGAGAAAAAAATATAATTTTGGCGGCGTTTTGACACATCTGTGACAGACTTATCTTCAATCACTTACTATCCGGTTAGAAGAAATGCGAGTCAAAAGACGTGACTCAGAACAGTGGATGCATCATCGAATGCTTCCACCAGAACTGCGGGAACGGGTCAGACGATATGACCAGTACAAGTGGTTGGAGACACGTGGAGTTGATGAAGAGAATCTTGTTTCGAACCTCCCAAAGGATCTTAGAAGAGATATCAAACGTCATCTCTGTCTCGCCCTAGTACGAAGAGTAAGTTTCTTGTCTCAATCCACTCCGCTGACATCTTTTTGAAAGTCTTTAATTCATTTTCTTTTTATGGAAAGGTTCCATTGTTTGAGAATATGGATGAGAGGTTGCTGGATGCAATCTGTGAGCGGCTCAAGCCATGTCTATTCACTGAGAAGTCTTACTTGGTTCGTGAGGGAGATCCCGTGAATGAGATGCTCTTCATAATCCGTGGTAGACTCGAGAGTGTAACCACTGATGGCGGGAGAAGTGGATTCTACAACCGTAGTTTACTTAAAGAAGGAGATTTCTGCGGGGATGAGCTTTTGACATGGGCGCTCGATCCCAAATCCGGTGTTAACCTCCCGTCCTCGACAAGAACTGTGAAGGCCTTAACCGAAGTAGAAGCTTTCGCTTTGATAGCCGATGAGCTGAAATTCGTGGCGAGCCAGTTCAGGAGACTCCATAGCAGACAAGTGCAACACACTTTCAGGTTCTATTCACAGCAATGGAGGACTTGGGCCGCTTGCTTTATCCAAGCGGCGTGGAGACGATACACAAAGAGGAAGAAATTGGAGCAACTTAGAAAAGAAGAGGAAGAAGAAGAAGAATCATCATCGGTTATCGCAGGAGGAAGTCCGTATAGCATCAGAGCGACGTTCTTGGCTTCAAAGTTTGCCGCAAATGCACTTCGTAGTGTTCACAAAAACCGGACTGCGAAATCGGCTTTGTCGGCACCGACTAAAGAATTAGAATTGGTGAAATTTCAGAAACCTCCAGAACCAGATTTCTCTGCTGATTGCTGAAGATACAATTCGTAAACGCAAGAATTCTTTTTTTTTTTTAACTTGTACACAATCTCTAAGAAGTCATCAACTCAAAGATTCATTTTTTTGTTTTGTTCTGAAAAGGATACTTACTTGGGTGTTCATTCATACTTGTTAACACCCAAATATTGTAATATAAATTATTATTTGTGATTTGCCCTTTTTTTTCTTCTTCTTATCATTAAGAAATAGATTGAAAACATTCCATACAAATCGTTATTGATCCAGTTCTACTGACATTAAACTTGATCGGATCTTCCTTTCAGAAAGTTTTTGCAGAGAGTCTGCCATTGTTTCCTATCTGGTTCCGCCTTCTCCATCGTTGCTTTAGCCTCATCCGCATAATCTTGCTGAAAAAAAGAACAAAAAAACATTCAAAAGCTTCGAACTTGTTGCGATGGCGAAGACAATGGATAGAGAAACCATAAGCAAACAAACCTCCATCAACTTCATATTGACGACGCGGTCGATGATCTCGAAAAGAATCTCTTTGTTGTACTCAGGATGTCCTTGGATGGAGAGGAAATGATTCCCGAATGAGCACATCTCGAAGCTGCATTTGTCTGAATAAGCAAGCAATGTGGCTGACTCAGGGAGCTCCCATACTTCGTCTTGATGGCATTTTATAATGGCTAATGATTTCGGGACCTGGTTTCCGAAGTAATTCGCCGCGTCTTTCGCCATTGTTATGCTTCTTAGTCCCATGTCCACACCTCTACTCGCCCTTCCGATTTTCCCTCCTTTGATTCTACTTAGTATCTGGTTTCACACACAAAAACAGAGAGAACGGATCATTCATTCATCATCACCGGATCTTTCGAATCAAACACTGTTGCACAAATGGTTTACATTCAAGATCCTTTTGGTTAATCATCAAAATGCCAAGACTCTAGATTCAAAAAAAAAGTTGTTTAATATGATTGTGAAATGAAGAGTGTAAGTAAAGAGTCTTGAATCTGAGTGATTAAGGAGCAAATGGGTTTATCTCTAATTTACGTATAATCCAATGGATCAAATCAAATCTAAGAACCTGGTGGCCGAAGCAGATACCAAGAACCTTCTTCTTCATGTCGTCGAGTTTTTGGCAAAGAGAACAAAGCTTAACGATCCAATCGTCGTCTCCAAAGGCATCATGAAGGCTACCACTGATAACGAATCCGTCGTACTTGTCCAGATCTTTCTCCTCCGGAAACTCGCCGTCGATCACTCGGAAGAGATCCCATTGCTCTCCTTCTTTTCCAAATGTCGAAACGAACACGTTGAAATAACCTCCGTACGCCTTCTTCACGAACGTCGAATCGCACGTCGCTAGAAACAGAGCGAATCTCTTTTGCTCAACCATTTTTGTTTTTCTTTGGTTCGAGAGATTCGATTACAAGAACACGATAAGATTTGTGTTTTAAAACCGAACAGAGTCTAGCTGGAGATTTTGTTGCCTTTTAGTTCTGATTTTGTAGTAACAAACTAAATATGATAAATATGGGATTTAGAATCAAGCTGTTAATTATCATTACCACAAATATACAGATTTTATATTTTTGTTTTCACATTTAGAATCATATTATTACACATGTGTTAGTGTTAGTAAGGGCATCTCCAACCCTACTCTATAAGCGTGATTGGTATCACGTCTAGATATCGGTTGCGTCATTTCAGCACCGTTTCAACTCCCATCATCAATTGTTTTTTTTATCTTTCACACGTGTACCCATATAATAAGTAACTGTAACTTTATAACGCTGGATAATATAGAGTTTGTGGGCGTTGAGAATTTTAATGGTTTTTTTTTGTTAACCATGACATCTTATTGGTTAACAAATATATATTCGAGGAAGATCATATATCCACACACAAAATCTATAATAATATCTTAATTTAGTTTTTTTTCAAAAATTTAACATCAATATTTTTTTTAAATTCTCTATAAATAAATACCAAACCTCAACTCTAAGAGCATCATTACTGGGAGAAACCCATTTGGGGTTCTTAAGTAATATTTAATTATAAATTTGAAGTTAAGAAACTCTGTTAAGAAACTTCTGTTTTTGTTGCTTTATTGGATGAACCCTATTAGGGGTTCTTAAAAAAAAAATTTAATAATTTTGTTTTATTTTAAATAGAGTTTATTTTTTTAATTAAACATAATTGACATAAAAACAAAACATGACTTCCGTTTCTAAAATTATAAACATATTATATTTTATAAAACCAAAATTATATTGCATTTCATGAATTTTAAAACATACAAAATATTGCCGAAACTTCAGGAAGAAAAAGTTTAGAATCTTAAAAAAAAAAATTAATATGTAAAGATTCCAATTTATTAATATGTAAAAAAAAGTTTAGAATTTTAAAGTTAAAGTTAAAAAAGTAAAAAAAAAAATCTGACAAAAACAAAAAAATCCGGCGAATTAGGAGTTGACACGTGGCTAAGAACAGTGTAAGAACCCCCTTAAGAACCGGTTCTTAAATAAAAGTTTTAAGGTTAAAATTACACTGTTCTATTATAAAGAGAAATGAATGAGGATATGAAAAAAGATTATCCGAAACATTCCTCCTTTGATTCTACTCAGAATTTTTCATCCCAATTCTCGTAATAAACGTGTCTAGTTTAAACTAGGGAAATTCTCAAAACTTCCACTATCACTAGTTTTTTTCCCAAAACTACCACAAATCCAAATAATTAAATTATAAACTTTTAAAATTCATTTTGTGTTTGTGGTATTTGTGAAAAAACCATTTATTGGTAGTTTTGAAAAAAAAAAAACTAGTGATGATATGTTTGGAACAAAAACTTATTTTAATAGTATTTTGTAAGAAATTTCTCTTTTTTTTTTGTTTGGTTGCTAAAAAACCTTCTAATGTTTATAGAGCATGTTGTTGGGAAATTGGGTTGTTGAAGTTAATGTTTGAAGTTTAAACATTGAACCATTTTTGCTGTAAAAGTTTGGTTTGATGCACCGGTTTGCATAGTTTATATGAATTGACTATGTCTTTAACTCTGTTTCTTTTATAGTGTTAATTAATACTCTGTTTTCTCTATTACCAAACACAATGTCGATTCTTTTGAGTATTTTATTGAGTCAAAGTTCGTTTTTAGAGTCTTTTAGTTCTTTATTTAGTTATTTATTTAGTTATCTCAGCTAAAAAGGTGTTTAAGGAAGAAATTGGAGTTACGTGGACAACAAACTCATAGAACGGTATAAAAAGAGTAAGAATCGATCGATGCAACACCATCAGAAGAACCAAAATCGATCGATGCAAGGAGTGCATCGATCGATGGAGCATGCCCAGAAAGTCCAAAATCGATCGATGCACAATTGGAGCCGATCGATGCACAATTGGAGCCGATCGATGCATCACCCTCCGAAGAGCCAGAATCGATCGATGCAAAGAGTGCATCGATCGATGGAGCACGCCCATAAATTCCAAAATCGATCGATGCAATATCAATGCAAGCCGGCGAGAAGGAAAATGAAATTTCTGATTTTCCTGTTTTGCCCCGGAAACTATCTATTCTGGCCTAATTCGCCCAGAACCCTATTTATACATTATTCTCAGCCACTTTTTAAGCTATCTCTCTTTTGACTACTCGCTATTCTACTCAGATTTGTGGCTATTGATTTTGTAAGCAAGAAGAAGAATCTCTGCATCTATTGAGAAGAATTCTAAATCATTTCCTCTCTTTTATTATTATTATGAGTTTCTCTCTATCTCCTTGCTTGTTCTCCGTTGCCATGTTCGAGTAGTCTCATAGTTTGGTTTAGGGTTTCAAAGAGATCCATGAATCATTGAATTAGACATAGATAAGGATTTATCTTTTGTGGTTTTCGCTTATTGTTGTGTTTATTGCTTAGGCCAAGTTGACCGCTTGCCTATGATCTAGGGTTTAATCTATACCACGAAAGTGTCGTAGGTTGCTAGAAAGAACATAAGCGAGCGAATTGTCCTTAGCCAACGGAAGTTGATGTTAAGGCGATTCGTGAACATATTGAACCAATTCGTTAATGTTGGTCTAGAACTCTATATTCAACGGAAGTTAGGATTTTAGGTTGCTAGATTTAGTAATCAATGCCACGGAAGTGGATTGGTTAGATATATATGTTTGAGTTTGAAACTTATGTTTAATCGTTCCCTGAATAGTTGTCTGATTCATGATCTCTGGATTCACGCGAAGAAACCCTCGACCTAACGTTTTTCTTTTATTGAATTTACATCGCTTTTAGTTATTTTCATTACTTTGCAAAATCAAACCTTATTATCGTTTTAGCTTAATTTCATCTTGTGAGAATCGTAGTGTAACCTTGGTCTCTGTGGATTCGATCCTAAAGTACTACATTGACATATTGTTATGATTGCAGTAGTGTGCACTTTAGTTATTAATTGACCGTGTAAAAACACCCAAATCATTCTTCTATCCTTCTTCTTGCTTCTATTGTTCCCCATTTTCTTCTCCATATTCTACACGAACCATAACCTTCTTCCAGGCCCAACAAAACTTCAGATCATCGGAAACCTACACCAGCTCCAAGGGTTGCTTCACATATGCCTTCACGATCTCTCCAAGAAACACGGACCCGTGTTGCTTCTCTGTCAAGGTTTTCTCCAAATGGTGGTTCTCTCATTGAGCGAAGCAGCTGAAGAAGCTCTCAAAACTCATAACATTGATGTAGGAATGCAATTTCTACAACATGGGCAAACTGATAATTTGTAAAGAAAATGACATAAATAAATCGATAAACATAATATAAATATGATACCGATACAAGAATTAGGAATATGATTTGGAGAGTTGAGACGAATCTCTTTTCTTAATTCTGTAAGCGTATCGTAGTGTGACGGTTGCATAGCGTTCCGAATCCCAGGATACAACTGCAACTATTCTGTCTCGCACAACCCAAGAACAAAATCTAACGAACGCTTTTTTTGTGTTGTATACTCTCATAGAAAAATTAGAGAAAAAGATGAAGAAAAGTGAAAAGATTGTTTTTCCATTTCATAGAAGAATGAGAGAGAAAAAGACTCTTTAAGTCTCAAAAACTATAAAGAATAAAAAGCCATTAATTTTTCAGCTTGACCGTATTTAATTTTGTATTGATCAAATACAAGAATAAAACGGACTGCAAAAAGAATCATCTTTTGGCCGTAGGCCCATTTACCAAGACTCAAGCTTGGCTCGTCACAGCACGACACAAGGCTCGTGTGTGGTTGATCTATTCTTTCTCCAATACACTTAATTGTACCAAGGCTTTTGTGCCTTGTATTGAATTCTCCATTATATATACAAGAGGATCTCACCTCAAGTTTCCAATGTAGGACATTTGCTAGTTTTTACACTTAGCTAAATTTTAAACTATTTCAAGCTTTCCAAGTCAACCACTTTGGATATTAATTTCTCATTCAAATCAACTCAGATTTTGACAAGTGCTTCACAACGTTTTCATAGTGCTCACGGAAACGATTTCATCGTGCCCAAAATCCGGTCATTCCGACAGACATCTCCGCCGGAAAACCCACCAGATAAGTGGTCAACGCCACTTCATCAAAAACGAGTTCCAATACGTGAGTGTTGTAACAGACCGACCTATGACCAACCCCTTATCAAAGTTCTCACGTAACGGTAAAGACATCCCCTTTGCGCCATATGGTGAGGTTTCGAGAGAGTTGCGCAAGCTTTCTGTTCTCAACTTTTTCAGCACGAACAAGGTTCGATCTTTTAGCTAGGTACATCTCCGGTGAATTTGAGCAAAAACCTTTTCTACCTAACTGCACGTATCGTATTCAGAACTGCCTTTGTTGGACAGAGTTTCTTCGAGAATAAGCATATCGATAAGGAAAAGATCGAAGAACTGATGTACGAAGCTCAGAGAACAATTTCTTTCAAAATCTCTGATCTTTTCCCTATCGCTGGTCTTGGATGGTTTATAGACTTTGTGTCTGGACAACATAAGAGACTTCACAACGTTTTCATCGAGGTTGATACCTTTCTTAATCAGACTCAAGATCGTCCGGATAGCGTCCACTCGCTCTTAGATATGATACATAGAAAAGAACAAGATGAATCTTTTAAGCTCACCATCGATCATCTTATAGGAATCATCTCAGTAAGCAAATAATCTCTTTATTTTAAGATTCTTGAATCTAATATGTTTATCCTAAATTAATCATCTAATGTCTTTTGGTTGACCTAGAATATATATATATAGCTGGAGTAGACGCAAACGCCATCACCATAATTTGGGCGATGGCAGAGCTCGTTAGAAATCCTAGAGTGATGAAAAAAGCTCAAGATGAGATCCGGACTTGCATCGGAATCAACTCAAAGGAAGAGAGAATCGTGGAAGAAGATCTCGATACTTGAAGCTTGTGGTGAAAGAAACCTTAAGACTACACCCAGCAGCTCTTCTGTTACTCCCAAGAGAAACAATGAGTCAAATCAAGATTCAAGGCTACGACATTCCCCTGAAAACCCCCTTCTATTGGTTACTGAATGGTCGATCCTAAGCACTGGGAAAATTCAGAAGAGTTTATCCCGGAGAGGTTTATGGATTCTCCTGTGAACTACAAAGGACAGAACTTTGAGATGCTACCTTTTGGTTCCGGTCGGAGGATTTGTCCAGGTATTACTTTTGGGATTGAGACCGTTGAAATGGGACTCCTGAATTTGCTTTACTACTTCTATTGGAGATTGCCTGAGGACAAGAAAGATATGGACATGGAGGAAGCTATTGTTAAGAAAGTTCCTCTTGAGCTTGTTAATATCCTTCGCCATTGATGGGGTCATAGAATCTTTAGGAATGACTAATGAGAGCAGAGGCGGAGCTAGAGAATTTTGTTATAGGGGTCAAAATAATATCTTAAATAAATTTAATCGACGAATGTACCAAAAACTAGGCCTGGGCACGGGGCGGGTACCCGCTTATTTTGGCCGACTTGCTACTTGACCCGCTCCGTACGGGTAATGAAAATATTGACCCGTACTTGGACCCGCAAAAACGGGTACCCGCTGATTCAAGGTACCCGCCCAGATTTTTGATACTTGCGGGTACCTTGACCCGTACCCGTACTTGCAAGTACGGGTCCCCGCTCAACAAGTAATTATATTACTTGCCTTGTTTTTTTCATTACTTGCCTTGTTTTACATTACTTGCTTTATTTTTTCCATTACTTGTTTTGTTTTTTCCATTACTTGCCTTGCTTTTTCCATTAATTGTCTTGTTTTCCATTACTTGCTTTGCTTTTTCCATTACTTGTCTTATCTTGGGTACAAGTAGCAAACCGGGTAACGGGAAACAAGCCGGGTAACGGGAACAAGCCGGGTAACGGGACAAGTAGTCAAAAAAAAATTTCGCCTTGGACTTGTCCCGTTACTTGCAAGTAGTTGGTTAACTCGCCTTGATACTTGGCTTGGACGAGTCGGGTACCCGGTTTTACGGGCCGAGTACGGGACGGGTCGAGCGGGTCGGGCGGGTAACGAGTACGTATGCCCAGGGCTACCAAAAACACTATCTTAAATATAATCACTCATGTGTTTGAATTCTATGAGTTCATACATTTGAATTTTTAATTTATGAAAAAATCTAAAATATAAGTTCAACGTTAAATAGATTTGGATGTATTAGTGTTTATGGTTTGTTGTTGTTGGAGATTTAAAAGAAGACAAAAAACGTGAATTGTCTTCCGGTAGATTTTTACTTAATCATGTAAAATGTGAATTGTTACATTATAGTTGCTTCTTAATTATTAACAAGAGTCCAAGTAAATTAGCTTCTTTTTATGTTTTTATTAGGGTGTGATATGCGCTACGTGCGGACGTTAGGGCTGGGAACGGATATCCGAGGTTTTTTTGATATCCTTATCCGGATCCGGGGCGTTCGGATATCCGGACTTCGGATATCCTTCCGGATATCCGGATCAAAAAAAAAAATTAAATATTTAAAAATTAAAAATAATGATAAAAACAATTTTTACAATATTTTGTAAAAAAAAATAAAATATGTTATTATAAATGTTTTTAAAACTTATATATATATATATATATATAAATCTCATCATATTAAAAAAAATATATTTTTAATATATTTAACTGAATCGGATACATATCGGATGTCCGGACCTCAAAATTTAACTATCCGGATCCTTATCCGACCCCTCGGATATCCGGATTTTTGGATCGGATCGGATATCGGATACCGGATAATAGTTCCACCCCTAGCGGACTTGGTGAACATATTTCTAAATTTTTTATTGTCTAATATTATTTTAATTTTATTAGTATTGTAATTAATGGAGTTGTCTTTGTTAGCGTAAGATATGTGAATTGTTTATTTTTAGATATTTTTTTTATTTCTTAAATTTATGTTTATTTATGTGTTTGTTTAGGAGATGATACATATTTTTATCTATTTGTTTTTTCTTATGATGTCAATTTATGCAATTAGTTGATGTTTTTAAAAGAAAGTTATTATCATTTTTAAGTTTATGGAAGTAAGTATTTTTTAGTTGATCTATATTATTAGTTCTGTAATTTCTTAGTATAGATGTGTTGTTTTAATCATACGACTCAGTAAATGGATGGATATTTACTCTTCATATTAGTAAACCCCATGCAATTACAAATTTATTCAAAAAATAACTTTATATATTTACTCCTCATATTAGTATGAGTGAGTGTTACATACTATTGATTAATTTATAATTCTTTTTTTCATAAAAATAAAATAGAAATTAAGCATTAGGAGTTTGTAACGGAAGAGTTTGTTATTTTTTATTTAAAACAATTAGAGTCAGCTTTTGTTACGTGTGCTCGAGGAGCTTACCTCCGCAGTAGCTACACTAAATCCCAATGAGCCCAACGGATAGATGAAATTACGAAACCCCTCTTTATTTGGAAGACCAATGATCTTGTCTTTTAAGTTAATCATTGGTGACTCCAACATCTGTGTTGCGTCATTATTCCCTAGTTTCATTGTAGGATGTGAACGTGGGACGATATTTGTTTCTCTTATTATTTTATCCGTCATGTTTCTCATATGGGATTGTTGAACAAATTCTTTGGCTACAATTGGAATCACTGACTCTATTTCAGTAGTACGAAAATAAAAATCTTTTAATTTTTCTTTTGTTGAAATCATTGGTGATTGTAAGAGGAGACTCAAGACTGAGAATAGATCTTTACGGTTATGGAAAGAGTTGTTTTTTTTTGGCTTACGGAGGAGACAGCCCGAGACGGGGGAATCTGAAACATTTGTGGCGAGTGGTGAGTTTATCGTCGTATTTAGTCTTAGTAGGCCAATTTTTGAAATAGATGTTTTGGATGTTTTGTTTTATGTTTTTTTTCAAAAAAAAGATGGATGCTTAGGTGGAGGCTGAGGTGGCAGAATGAGAAGACAAAAAATCTTATTTTATATATACATAGATGAGTTTTAATTGGTTTTGCATAGGGGTCAAAAATTATTATAAATTGGGGTTAATATAATTGGTCATAAACCACACATATAATGAATTTAGCTCTTAATCTTTTTATTTTGTATTTTGTTAAAGGGTCTTCATATTATTTTTTTTGGGGGGGGAGGTGGGGTGGGGGGTGGGGTGGTTAAGGATTACAATGAGCACAACAGAGCGAAAGATAAAAACTAAAAGCTAGAAAGGGGAAAGAAAAAAAAGAAGAAAAAGCTTAACCGAAAACTCCTATTGGGCATGGTTAGGAATTGAACAAGAACAACAATTGCCATTAAAACTGACTAAACCGAGAAGACAGATAACCTTAAACGCCGGAAGTTATGACCTTTGAAGCCCCACCATCACTTCCGCGAAAGAGAAGCGGATCCCCCACTGTAACCGGAGCTTTTGCTCGCCGAGAAAATCGCCACCGCCTAGAAGAGTAGCAGAAACCACTGGAACGCCACTGTCTGAAAAACTCACCGGAGGGATCTTGAAACTGGAATTAGTGAGAGAGAGAGCATATCCGGTCACAAAACTGATGATGAGAGTGGGAGGAGAATACGTACCACGCCTCATGCCGTCAAGGTGCATCTGTCGCCGTGATCAGTCGCCGTCGAGATTCCTTTCAAAACTCGCCACCGTCCTCAAGAGCAGCGAGCTTACTCGTAAATCATCGGTGGTTCATGCAATCTAAACCACCTCCTCGCCGCTTCACGCCACCACTCCGGCTCGCAACCCCCGCCCTTTTGCCGGCAGGATTTGAGACAAAACTAGAGGAAGCTTCACCCGACATTGTCCTCATTAGATATGGATCCGCAAAGAGCCTTTGCCTTCAACCGCCGCCAAATTGTTGCCGCTTCGCCGGAAAACTAAAGACCCGCCACCAATCAGCTCTAGAGCAACGCCTAACCAAGGAATGAAGAACCGGGGCAAAGGAAAACTAGGGAAGAGCCCGGCCCTCTCACGGCACGGTTCCGGTGAGGAATGCCGGACGCCGGAGAGGCAAACAAGATCTGAAAAAAGTTTAAAGTTCGACGGCGGCTGGGGGAGAGGGAAAGTTTTAGGGCGAACCCATAACCTTTGACTCCTCTAAATCCCATTTAATAGCTCAATTAGCTCATATTGTGATGCAGAGAGATATTTGAAAATATTCCAAATATCTTTATTATTTATTTTATTATTTAGATAATTTTATTTTATTGTTTTTCGGGTTTTTATGTTTTCTTATAAATAGCCTCTCAGGCTTAATGTATTATTCAGTTGTTGATTTTTAATAAAGAGCTTTGGCTTTTGAGAGAAGAGTATTCTCTATCCTTGTTTTCGGCAGATCTATCAGGATCTCAACGAGTTCAAGAATTAGGTCCCAAGCGAGGATTCTCTCGAATCCCTTGGTTGAGCTGGCAGGTCCCAATCGATTCCTTTGAATCCCTTGGTTGAGCTGTTTATCGTTACTTCTGCTAAATCAGTTGGTATCAGAGCCGCGTTCCTTTGATTTCTCAATCAAGAACGATTCTGGATGTCATGGTGAGTGATAGTTTCTATCCTTTTGTCGAGAGAGAAGAGAACCAAGAGATCTACAGAGAGATCTATGGCGATCCGATCTACGACGTCTATGAAGATTAATTCCTGGTTATGGAGTTTGTTTTCAAAGAAGATGTTTTTTGCAAATTTCGTGCGTGCAAAATCCGTTCGGAATCGGGTCTGTACAAAGTTTGTACAAAATCAGATCTGTCCAGAGTTCATGAAGAATCTGCTTTGTGCAAATTTCGGGCGAAATCAGTTTCGTGAAAATTTCGGGCGAAAGCAGTTTCGTGCAAATTCCGGGCGAAATCAAAAGAAGTATGAATTTGAAGATATATTGAAGATTTCAACAACAAAGAACCGCTTCAAGATTCGAGGACGAATCTTCTCCAACCCGGAGAGACTGATGCAGAGAAGAATTGAAGATTCGAGGACGAATCTTTTCGTCATTGGAGAGAATGATGCAGAGAGATATTTGGAAATATTCCAAATATCTTTATTATTTATTTTATTATTTAGATAATTTCTTTTTATTGTTTTTAGGGTTTTTATGTTTTCTTATAAATAGCCTCTCAGGCTTAATGTATTATTCAGTTGTTGATTTTTAATAAAGAGCTTTGGCTTTTGAGAGAACAGTATTCTCTATCCTTGTTTTCGGCAGATTTATCAGGATCTCAACGAGTTCAAGAAGCAGGTTCCAAGCGAGGATTCTCTCGAATCCCTTGGTTGAGCTGGTAGGTCCCAATCGATTCATTTGAATCCCTTGGTTGAGCTGTTTATCGTTACTTCCGCTACATCATATTGCACCCCTTATAATAAGAGGGTCAGTAAACTTGGCGGTAAAGTCAAAGAATGAGACAATTGGAATCACAAAACCGGACGGTTATAACTTTTCTCCATGAAACTCCTCTGAAAGCAACTAGGCAAGCGACGGTCATGAGGAAATATACGTCCCTCAGATGATCGTCGAGTCAAAGAAGTCCGTCTGGTTGGAACCAACTATTAGAAATTGGTTCCATGCACACCTACAAATGGTTCAGTACACTGTCAAATACAAAAGCAACAAGAAGCAAACGTGTTATCAGATCAGACTTAAAACTAAAATAGGCTATATCTAACAATTTGGCACAAATAATACGAGAAGACACTTTTCCTCTTTGGATTATGGAAATGGTGGAAAAATATATTTCTTTTAACTATCACTTCCACTATTTAGTTATTCTTGATTTCATTTTCATCTAATTACACACGAGTCTAAGACATTAGTCAAACCTTAATACTAATAATAAAAATTGCTTTTCCCTCAAAAAAGGAAGAAACAAAAATTAAGGTCTTAATGATATATATCACGGCCGTCCGCGTATAATATGGGACAGATTGTGATGATTATTAGAATTCTTGAAATACTAAAATTCGATTGTGGAGCAACAAGTTGTATCGACTTATTTTTTTTATGGTAGCACTTAGATATAAATAACAAGGTAATTGCATTGTGTGGTGGGCTACGTTTACCAATTAAAATCTTATATGATCCCTAAACTTCAGTGCTTAATTACCCGATTATAAACATATATAGAACCATTTTTGAAGATGCAGTTGTTTGATGCATTTTCTATACAAGTTGAGAGAAGTAGTTTACGAAGTGATACAACGGAGTATGACGAGGCGACTGATGATGCGGAGCTGAACTGGACTTAGTAGCTGACATGGACGAGCCAAGAAGCGGTAGCTGAGCTGGACAAACATTTTAGAGAGGATATCACAGTTTTGAGGAGTTTCTTTATTCTTAGGAAGAAAAAATGAAATATGATATTTCCATGGAGATTTACCTTTATATATATAGAGGATTTATGCTAGGGTTAGTTATGTGCCTATTGTGTATAAATATGAGTGTTTAAACGTTGTATATGCTTAACACAATTGAGAGAGAATTTTTAGCAAAAAGGTTTTGGGTTTCTTGTAAGAAAGCAAAAGTTAAGAGGTTAAAGGATTCGTTTGAGAGATTCTTGGATCACGTATAGATCTTTGAACGTGTGAGACTAGATTAACAAGTCAAAATGTGTCTTGAGCTTGTCACATATCATTTTAGGTGAAACTTGTAAATACACTTAAAAGATTGTCAAGTAATATATTCTTGTAGAGAAATCATAAGTATTATATTATGTTCTAATTCTTGTTGGGGTAGCTCTTGCATTTTCAATCTTCATATCACATAATATTTATTTGGTACAATAATCATCATGTTATACACATTTAATATAGGGAAAATTGCATATATATATTTTTTGCACGTTTTTTCACCTCTAAATTTTTATTGCAAGATTTATCACTCTACAACTTCAAATTCAAAAGAGAGAAGCGATCGAATACAGTGGATAATTCAGTCGGCAAACTGAAATGCCACATTGGACGTTGTTGAGGATACACCACCCCTGTAGATACATCATTCGTTGTTATGATATTTGCTTAATATTTTAACGTATATATACATCCACTTATCTCACTCTCAAATCCAATTCCATAAACGTGACTATTTAGTCTATAATCTAGTCTACTAAACATAAATTTTTTAATTAAAGACTTTTTATAATATAAATTACCAAAAACTCATGATGGAGTTAGGCCTTAAGCTAGTTTCTGCTGACATGTACACCACTATACAAAAATTAACGCACCTCAACTTAAAAAGGTTAACCACACGGCATATATTTAAGACTAACCCCACTAAATCACCATCATTTATTTTATTTTTATTTGCCAAATGGGCTATATAGCATATGATTTTTATTTTATGCGTATGATTTTTCAAAATACCATAAATTTTGCATGCAATTTTTCAAAATACCATAATTTTTCAAAAAAAACACCTAATAAAAAGTTACCCACACGGCATAAAAAACAAAGTTTAAACACGTATATAAGCGAAAAATGACGTGGCAGAGTCAAGTTACACGCGTTCACACTTCATTGGTTGACTTTCAAAGTCAAACATCACAGGCGCCAAACGTTAATATAAACGTTTCATTTTCTTCAAACGTCAGTTAGGCACAAACATTGTACAAGAGAAGATACTGTCTCTCTTCGATTGTATATTAGTATATATATGTATGTATATATATGTATATATGTATGTATATATATATATGTATGTATAGTCAAAACCATTCTTGATTCTTTGTTTTCTCAGTTAAACACATACACAAACAAAAATATGGATTCTTGTTCTTTGTTGTTTTTCTCCTTCATGATCATTGTTATGACCGTTCTTGCTTCCAAAGAGAACGATGAGTTATTAAAAATTGATCAAATCTCTTTGCTTTCTTTCAAATCATCCATTGTTTCAGATCCTCACAACTCTCTAAGCAACTGGATTTCTTCTTCTTCTTCCTCGTCGACTGTTGATCATGTTTGTAACTGGTTTGGTGTGAAGTGTAACAACGACAGCACTCGAGTAATCGAGCTCGACATCAGCGGTCGAGATCTCAGCGGCAAAATCTCACCGTCTATAGCAAATCTAACCGCTTTAATCGTTCTTGATCTGTCAAGAAACCTCTTCACAGGAGAAATACCATCTGAGATAGGCTCATTGCATAAAACCTTAAAGCAGTTAAGCCTTTCTGAGAATCTCTTACAAGGAAACATTCCACAAGAGCTTGGTTCGCTTAACCTTCTTGTTTATCTCGATCTCGGAACCAACCGGTTAACCGGTCAAATCCCGGTTCAGCTCTTTTGCAACTGTTCTTCTTCTTCTCTACAATACATAGACCTCTCTAACAATTCTCTTAATGGAGAAATCCCTCTAAAGAACCATTGTCACCTTAAAGAACTTCGGTTTCTTCTTCTCTGGTCGAACAAGCTTGTGGGGAATGTTCCACCTTCGCTTTCAAACTCTAAAAATCTCAAATGGATCGATTTGGAGTCAAATCTGTTAACCGGAGAGTTACCTTCTCAAGTTATAAGCAATATGCCACAGCTTCAATTTCTTTACCTTTCTTATAACCATTTCGTTAGCCACAACAATAACACCAACCTTGAACCCTTTTTCGCCTCTCTCGCCAATTCCTCTGACCTACAAGAGCTCGAGTTAGCCGGAAACAGTCTCGGAGGAGAGATAACTTCTTCCGTAAGGCACCTCTCTATGAATCTTGTGCAGATTCATCTAGATCAAAACCGTATCCATGGCTCTATACCTCCAGAAATATCAAACCTTTTGAACCTAACCCTTTTAAACTTGTCGAGTAACCTTTTGACCGGTCCAATCCCCCGCGAGCTCTGTAAGCTAAGCAAGCTTGAAAGGGTTTATCTTTCGAATAATATCTTAACCGGCGAAATCCCAGTGGAACTCGGGGATACTCCTCGTCTAGGTCTTCTTGATTTGTCTAGAAACAATCTCTCTGGTTCAATCCCGGATAGTTTCTCTAACCTTTCTCAGCTGAGAATACTTATGCTGTATGGAAACCATCTCTCTGGTACGGTCCCTCAAAGCCTTGGCCAATGTATCAATCTTGAGATTCTTGACCTATCTCACAACAACCTCTCAGGGAAGATTCCTGTCGAAGTTGTCTCTAATCTCAGAAACCTGAAGCTTTACCTCAACCTCTCAAGCAACCACTTAAGCGGGGAAATTCCTTTGGAGCTAAGCAAAATGGATATGGTTCTCTCCATTGATCTATCTTCCAACGAACTCTCAGGGAAAATTCCGTCTCAGCTCGGAAACTGCATTGCATTGGAGCATCTGAATCTTTCAAGAAACGGCTTCTTTGGTCCTCTTCCTGCTTCATTAGGCCAATTGCCGTATCTAAAAGAGCTAGATGTGTCTTTAAACAGATTAACCGGAGCTATACCGCCTTCTTTCCAACAGTCTTCGACTCTCAAGCACTTGAATTTCTCCTTCAACCTGTTCTCCGGATATGTATCTGACAATGGATCATTCTCTAAGCTGACTATTGAGTCTTTTCTTGGGGATTCTCTTTTGTGTGGCTCTGTAAAAGGGATGCAAGCCTGCAAGAAGAAGCACAAGTACCCTGTTGTTCTTCTACCGGTTCTATTATCGTTGATTGCAACTCCCGTTCTGTGTGCTTTCGGGTACCCTTTGGTCCAAAGATCAAGATTTGGAAAGAATCTAACAGTGTACAATGAAGAAGAGGTGGAAGATGAAGAAAAACAGAACCGAAAAGACACGAAATACCCGAGAATATCATATCAGCAGCTCATTGAAGCAACAGGAGGTTTTAGTTCTTCTAGCCTGGTTGGTTCAGGGAGGTTTGGTCATGTGTACAAAGGAGTTCTCAGGAACAACACGAAGATTGCGGTGAAAGTACTCGATCCAAAGACTGCAGCGGAATTCACAGGGAGTTTCAAAAGAGAATGTCAGATCTTGAAGAGGACAAGGCACAGAAACTTGATCAGAATCATCACAACATGCAGCAGACCTGGTTTCAAGGCTCTTATTCTGCCATTAATGTCAAATGGGAGCTTAGAGAGGCATTTATACCCTGAAGAGTACTCAGGCAGGAGCTTGGATTTGATACAGTTGGTGAGTATCTGCAGCGATGTCGCGGAAGGAATAGCTTACTTGCATCACTATTCACTTGTCAAAGTCGTTCACTGTGATCTCAAACCAAGCAATATTCTTCTTGACGATGAAATGACCGCTCTGGTTACAGATTTCGGGATTTCAAGATTGGTTCAAGGAGTCGAAGAAACGGTGTCTACAGATGATTCAGTGTCATTTGGCTCAACAGACGGATTATTATGCGGATCAGTTGGTTACATTGCACCAGGTACACATTTCTTACAACATCTTTCAAATTTCACTAAGTAGTCTCATTAGTCCCTAAACATGTTTACTTTATTTTTCATCAGAATATGGGATGGGGAAACGCGCATCGACCCATGGAGATGTGTACAGTTTTGGGGTTCTCCTGCTAGAGATTGTAAGCGGAAGGCGACCAACGGATGTTCTTGTCATTGAAGGATCAAGCTTACATGAGTTTATGAAGTCGCACTACTCGAATTCTCTAGAGGAAATCATTGAACAAGCATTCATCAGATGGAAACCTCAAGGGAAGCCAAAGAGATGTGAGAAGCTATGGAGAGAAGTCATATTGGAAATGATTGAGTTGGGATTGATATGTACTCAATATACTCCTTCAACTAGGCCTAACATGCTCGATGTCGCACACGAGATGGGAAGGCTTAAAGAGTTTCTCTTTACTTGTACTTCTCTTCTACATTATCAACCTCAAGAAACAGAAGGTGAAGCTAGTTCATGATGGTTTTCTGAATCAATGTTTCAGAAAGTTTTAATGATTGTATTCATTCTTTTGGTGATTTTTGTTGGATTCTTGAGTTGAATTGTTTTTAACAAATGTGATTTTGTGTATTAAAGTCTTCCATTTACGTCTTCCTTTTTGGTTTAAGATCTTCAAACTCATATCTTCAGATCAAGAATCAGCCAACCAAATCTTCTATTTCACATTCATTGGTTAATTATTTTAAATTAAAGATTTAGTGGGATTATTTGTAATCATGATCATATAGCTTATGTATGTGCTATGAATCTAGCAATGAAGCTTCTCCTAATCTTCCATTGCATTATAATCTTATCAATATAGCATTTTTGCCTAACTTTGGATATAAACAAAAACAAAAATTGTAGCAGAGATTTATATTGCAAGTGGAAGTTGATGTCGATCTGCTTAATCTCATCTCCACTGTCTTGATCATTAGTCCTTTATTAGTTTAATAATTTTAAATTTAAGTATGAACTAATGTGTGACATCAATATCAAATAAAGGTCAACAATATTTTTAGAAAGAAATGATGAGCCAAGAAACAAACAATCTCATGATGTAAAAACAATATTTTTAACACATCTTCAGAATTTTCCTTATGTTTTAGAGTGTTGTTAGTCGGTTGATAGAAGCGCCGGTTCTGTCTTTCGATAGAACCAGAAATTGCGTTCGTTCTCGGAGAAGCTGTAGGTTTTTTCTCGTGGTTTGAGGACTGGCATCGGGATTAGGCTCGTGGCAACTAAGATGAGACTCCAGCTCTGTTGCGGCTGTGGCAATATCGTGATGGTCCGCGTTTAGGCGTGTGATTGGTGTTCTTCATCTCGGTCTTTAATTTTCGTAACCGTCTTTTCGTTTCCTAAAGCGCCTTGTATATTGTTGTTCTTCGTAGTTGTTAGTAGATTTTGGTATTTCGGTTTTTCTTCGTTGTATCTATGTTCCGCTGTAAAAAACTCGAAAATTGGTAATCAATATTAACATTTTACCCAAAAAAAATAATAATAAAAATTTGCTTATGTTGAGTTTGAACAAAAAAAATTTTCACAGAGATGATTAAAAAACCACATAAAAATTCAAACTTCTTGATTGGTTTTAACAGAGAGATTTGAAATTTCACAATTGTCTTTTAACTTGTCAAATGTCATATTCTGTGTGTTACCGTCACTAAAGTAGTTGCAGTAGAAACATATCTTTTTCTTAACGATGTTAATGGGGAAAAGAAGATGCTCTAAGACAAGAATGAAGTGATGTGTTCTTCGCCTCTCTCGTCTATGACAAAGTTGTGGTGAAATGAATATGTTGTCTCCATTGATAGTGACAAAAAAGGATTTTATAAAAGTAGTTGTGCCAATGAAGAAAAGGTTTTGAGATGGTGAAAGGAATATTTTTCTGATTAGATTTTTAGAATGTGGAATGTTATGATGACGAATGATCATGAGAAAAGTTGATGTTAAGAAAGAACTAGAAGAAGTTTGGTCTGATAGCAACAGCGGGTAACATTAATTCTAATTACAACCAATCAAAGATATGATTTTATCCATTTGCTTAGGATTAGATTATGTAAAGACTCCAAACCATAGACGCTTGTGTCAGAAGAACAATCTAAGATTGGTGACTGTGAGGTTTCAGACTTTCTTTGGTGCAGAAATGACAAAGCATCCACAAAACTCTTCAGGTTGGTCACTTTCATGCTTCTCTTATTTCTTCTTTTTCCACCAAACTAAAGAAAATTATGATCAAAACCATGACAGATCTAGAAAACAGAACAATGTTTTTTTCTTTCTCAAAGGCTCAAACTATACAGAAAAGGTGGATCTTACTTCAAGCAAACAAAACGAACGCAGATACAATCTTAAATCACACTCTTTAACTTACCTTATTATTCACACCATAAGGTTCTCAAGGTTTGTATATTTTTCAATCAAATCAAGATGTTCTTTTTTTTTTGTAGAAATCTTAGTTAGTGTATTCTTACTCGCTTTAACGCCGGCAAGTCCAGACGAAAGGAGTGTCTCATAGCCAGAAGTAAAGCATTGCCTGTTTCAATAGACATACCAAGATTTGTTAGCACTTAAGTACTATCTGATTTTGTTGACAGAAGTTGATGTTACCATACCTCTTGGACAGAGAAAATAGCTGAGTCATAACAAGGAAGTAACTTCTGATTTGTTCTCGAACTCTTCATTTCAGCTTGCACAGAACTTAACTGATCTTCTTCTTGCTTTACTTCACTAGTTTGATGCTCTGTGTTGCATCTCTCCTGCTCAAGCCGCTCTACTCTCTCTTTCAACTGCTGCAACTCGGCTTGATACTCTGCATCATTTGCAGAACAACTTCCTCGTGCATTATCGCTCTTTACGCTTCTATCTCTTTTCTTTTTAGATGATTTCTTAGACATCTTTTTCACCAAAAAATCAGGTTTACACAAACCCTTTGCTTTCTCCTTTGGAACTATATCTTGAATGTTCGACAAACTTGCAGCAAAAGCTTCACCTTTTTCTCCATTCTTAGTTTCAGATACAGAAAATGTCTCCATTCTTATAGAATCTGTAACCTCTTTTAACTGCTCATCCAGCTTCTTGATCTGATCCCAATACGAATCTAAATTCTTCTCCTCATTTCTTCTTGATGAATCCAGGCTCTGCTCAATGACTCCCTTCTCCACAGGAACCAAATGGTCTATATCAATCGGTTCTGGAGATGGCGTTTGAGATCTATCGCAACATCTCATATCATAAGCTGAATGATCAATATCATCAATTCCGCTGCATCCCAAGCTCAAAAGCTTGCACCTATAGGCATGCAATTCACACTCAAGATTCTTGATTTCAACATCTTTCTTGTAATTTAGATCCTCCAAAAGCTCCAGCGACAACTCAGCGTGCGACATTGTTTCATCGACCATTCTCTTGTACTGGCTAGCTTCCATAGCAAGCGCCGCCTTCTCTCCTTGAAGCCTTAGTATCATTGACATGGCTTCGCTCGCTGAGGTGGCAGTCGCTTCTCTCTCGGCATCTAACTCTTCTTGGAGTCTCTGAACATCTTCCTTCATTTCATAAAGAGCTATCCTAAGATCCTTGGACTCAACTCCGAGCATATTTAAGCTGTAGCTTCTTCCTACCATGTTTCTGCAATTGCTAAAAAAACACTAATCTTTGGTTGGGAGAATCTGAACTTCTTCCAAACTTCTAATCTCTAGTGACAGAAGTCAACAAAAATCTCATTAATGGAATAAAGAAAGAATCTAATTGTACCTGATAAAATTGCAGAAGAACACAAAGTTTTTGTCGACGAGCAAGTCCCAGAGATAGGCTGAGAAAAATTGATGGTTCAGAAAGATTACAAAAACACTTTATGGTAAATAGACAAAATTATACCTAATAAGACCAAAAAAGGGAAATTTATTCATTCATACAAGCCATGCTTGACCAAAAACAATTATGATGCCATGAACTAATATGGACAATATATATAGAATTTTGTATCATAATCAGTCAAATATTCCTATAGACTAATAAGGAGAATTCCGGAATATAGAAAGAAAAGGTTTGGAACATATTAATATTAATGAAACTTTGAATGATGAAGCTTAATGTAACTTTTTCTTTTTTTTTGGCGTGGGACATGGCTTCTTAGCTTTCTTCCCGCAAAAGTGATTTTTGAATCTTCTTTGTGTGTTGAAAATCTAGTCTTTCTCTTAAATATATATAAAAGGTAGTTAATATATACTAGGTAGATAGTCCGCGCCTTGCGCGGACAGATATGTTTCATAAACTAATCGCATCATTCAATTATTTACTTTGTTACCGATAAAAAACCAAACACAAATATAACAACAATATTAGATTTACGATCAATCCAAAAAAAGAAATAACAACCAATATTATTCATAAAAAATACGAAATAAAGCAATGACAATCATAGAACTCGAGAACATATTGAATAATGTTTCATTCATTCACACATTATATGTAAAACATTTATTTTTTTGTCTCTCCATCGCTAGAACTCTCTTTCCATTTTATCGTAAGTGTCTCTCGCTCTAATCGGTTATTCCTCGTCTTTTCCTTCTTCTTTTTATCGTCTTTGATTTATTTTTTTCTTCTTATTCTTCTTCTTCTTAATCGTCTTTGACTTCTACTTCTTTTTCTTTATCATCTTTGTCTTCTCCAACAATTCTTCTTCTTCTTTCTCTTTCGGTTTGTTTTCGTCTATCTCTTCCGATATTCCTTCTTCATCGTCTTCGTTCTCCGGCTTATTATTCTTTTGGTTTTCTTCGTCGTCTTCATCCTCAAATTCTTCTGATTCGCCTTTTTCTTCTTATTCTTTATATTTCGGTTTATCTTCTCCCTCGTATTTTCCTTTTCTCTTTTTCATTGCCTTTGGCTTCTTCTTCTTCTTCTTCTTCTTCATCACCTTCGTCTTCTTCTCCAAATCCTTAAGTTTCTCCTCTTCTTCTTCTTCAACGTCTTGGTCTCATCCGCCTTCTTATTCTACTTATGGTTTTTCTTTTTCTTTGTCTTTGTCATCTTCCTCGTCTTTTCCGACATTTTCTTCATCATCTTTGTCTTCGTCTTCATCTTCTTCCTCTTATTTTTCATCATCTTTGGCTTCTATGAATTCCATTTTTTCACACTTATCACTCTTCCGATTTTTCTTCGTCATTTTCTTCTCCCAATTCTACATCATTTTCCTTTTTCGTCGTCTTCTTCCTCTTATTTTTCATCATCTTTGGCTTCTATGAATTCCATTTTTTTTTTCACTCTCTCACTCTTCCGGTTTTTCTTCGTCATTTTCTTCTCCCTCTTCTACATCATTTTCCTTTTTCGTCGTCTTCTTTCTCTTCTACATCATTTTCCCTCTTCCTTATTGTTTTTAACTTCTATGGCTTCTTCTTCCTCTTTTTTCTTAAGGTTTGTCTTCATTTTCTTCTTCCGGTTTTTCTTCGTCCTCTTCTTGTTCCGGATTTTTCTTTGCCCGACTTTTCTTCGCCCTCTTCTTCATCTGCTTCATATTCTCTGACTTCTTATTCTTCCGTGTTTCTTCGTCTCATCTTCGTCTTCTTCCTCGCCATAATCAACTTTGAATCAAAATCTTCCATTTTCGGTTTCCATTACTCTCTCTCTCTCTCTCTCTCTCTCTCTCTATATATATATATATCTCTCTAGATTCTTAACTTAGATCTTCCTTGGTTCTTCCTCGATAATTTCAAGAATGTTCTTCTTCCTCTTCTTCTCCACCATGAAAGATAAATTCCACAATAGATGGGTTTAGTCTTGTCTCATTCTACTTCGCTTTCTCTCTTTTGTTCTCTTATTTTACCTTCAAACATCTTCCCCATCTCTTCATTCTCCTTCTTCATAACTTATACACGCCAAAACATCTTCATTGTTTCAACCATTGTTTCCTTGTAGCTTCTATACTTTTCCTTAAGCATTTCAAACAGGGTTTGGAACCGGTTCATTATTGTCGTGTTCAATATCTCTAAAATTTCGTTGTTCATACATAGATATGGTCAATATCGAGTCTTTCAATTATGACTGATTAAGAGGCTTACATTAGAATTAAAAAAATTGAACATATATAAAAAATAAGTAAACTACCATTACCAAAAATACTACACTTACATGTTCTTTCTTTCTATCTCTCTCTCTCTCTCTCTCTCTCTCTCTCTCTCTCTCTCTCTCTCTCTCTCTCTCTCTCTCTCTCTCTCTCTCTCTCTCTCTCTCTCTCTCTCTCTCTCTCTCTCTCTATTCATATCAATCACACATTTTTTTGCCGTCAAAACAGCTTCATCATTTCAACTACTATTTCCTTGTATCTTCCGTGCATGAAACCACTTATTTAAATTGTATATCTAAATTTGAAAACAAATTTACAACAAAAATATAATTAGCATATCAACTACATTATAGTATCATATATAAATAACATGTTATCCTATTTGTGTTACATCCGATTAATAATATTTATAAAAAACAAAATCCTAAAATATGGTTTTCCTCCTCTTTTCCTTATTCTTCTTCAACATCTTAGTATTCTTCGTTCTCTTTTTCATCGTCTTCTCTGACTAGTTTTAATTTCATCGCCTCCATCTTCTCCGACTTCTTTTTCTTTTTTCTTTCTTTAAGTTTTTCTTCGTCTTCTTCGTTCTTATCCTTTTTCATCATTTTCGCCTTCTCGACATCCTATTATTCAGGTTTTTCGTCGTCTTTTACATCTTCTGTTTTATTTTCTTCTTCCTTTTCTTTATCTTTAGATTTTTCTTCTTATTCATAATTTCCTTATTTTTTCATCGTCTTGGGCTTCTTCTTTTTCATAATCTTCATCTTCTTCGACTTCCTCTTTTTTGTCCTTCCGGTTTTTATTCGTCGGTCTTCTTCTTCTTCGACTTCTCCTAATTCATTGCATTTTTCTTCTTTTTCTTCTATGGTTCCTTATTCTTCTGGTTTTTCTTAGCTTCCTTTCGCATCTTCACCTTCTCAGACTTTGTCATCTTCATCTTCCGGTCTCCTTCCACATCTTTAACGTATGGGTCCTCGTATTTTCCGAATTCTTCTTCACCAGCTTCTTCTTCTTCTTCTTCTTCTTCCCCATCATCCTTTTTACATATTCTTCGTCTTTTCCTTCTTCCTCTTTATCGTCTTTGACTTTTACTTCTTCTTCTTTATCGTCTTGTCTTCTTCGACTTCTTCTTTTTGATTTTCTTTCAGTTTTTCCTTGTCTTCTTTCTTCTTATTTTTCTTCTTTCTATTATTCTTACTTATCTCGTCTTCACCTTCGTCCTCCTTCTTCTTCTTCTTCATATTAATCACATATTTCTTCGTCGAAAAAAATCTACATCGTTTCATCGTAGCTTCCGTACATTTCCTCTAACATTTCAAGTAGGGTTTGGAACCAGTTTAGTATTGTCAAATTCAATATCTATTAATTTTTTCTTTGATCATACATCGATATGTTTTGTGGGTCGTTGCCATTTTCTCGTCGTCTTTCTCTATTGGTTTCCTTCTTTATCATCTTCGTCTTCTCTGGCTTATTATTATTTCGGTTTTTCTTCGTCTCGTCTTCTACTTCTTCTTCTTCTTCTTTTTTCTTTACGTATATCTTCATTTTCTTCTTGTTTTTATTCGTCCTCTTCTTGTTCACTCTCATTCTTCATCATCTTCATATTCTCCAGGTATCTTATTCTTTCGAGGTTTTTTTGTCTCATCTTTGTCTTCCTCCTCGGCACGTTTCTTTGGGAAGTTCGATTGGGAAGCGGCAATCAAAGAGATTGGCGACAACACGTTTTTCGGTGTTGCGGTAAGTGTTCCTCTTCCCAATTTTTTTGCATGCTGTAATTTGGTAGAAGAAGTCAATAGCTTCTTAGTTTAATTATGTTCTAAAACAATTTTTCATATGGGCGTGATGATCAAAGCCCAAACTCCTATTTATCGGATTTGCCTTTTGCTAATTAATTAGAAATCTAGCTGAACTTTTGAAATTGAGTGAAAATATAAGTGTTCTTACTTTTTGCTGAGATCCTTTGTTCATTGAGAGTATACAAAAATACTATTTAACTTTCTGACTTCTAATTCCTCTTCTTTATGTTTTCTTATTCTACATCATCTTCTTCTTCTTTTACTTCACTTTCTTCATATCTTCTGGTTTTCTTCTTATTCCTCTTCTTCCGGTTTTCTTTTTGTTCTCTAACTTCCTCTCTTGTCTTCTTCTTCTCTAACTTCGCTTCCTTCATATCTTCAGTTTTTTTTCACTTTTTCTACTTTGTATACATCATCTTTAACAAATTTATGTTCCTTGTCACCCATATAGTTTTCTTCCCGCTATTTTCACTTCAACATTCCCATGAGATTTAATTATCAAGTCCCTCGAAAAAGTTATCATTTGACACTATATATATCAAACTTGACAAGAGGATTTGTAAAAAAATAATGTAATATTTTAAGAAAATTACCTGAGAAATTTATCCTTAAATGCCCACATAAAAGTTTGTGTCGGATCTTGAATGATGAGACTTTAAGATAATCTCATAGCGTGAGTTTGGATCGGAAAAAACTAAAGAATAAAAATATTCAAGCTAGAAAATACACATAATCTTTGCGTCTTTTATGAACAACAATGAGAGGTGTCAAATCTTTCTTCTATGTGTATTTTACAATCCATATAAACATATCAAATATAGGTTTTATAGTTTTAAAAGAGACGAACTTTTTAAGAAAATAGAGTCTTTGAAACTAATAACAACACCTTTTTGTGATAATGAGAGTTTGGTATCACCGAGCGCAACTCATATATGCAGGTCCGCTCTGCAATCCATCAACATTACTTTGAATAAAAAAAGTGTTACAACAAAAATTCAAAATCACTTATGGGATGATAGTATACAAAATCCTTACAGTGGAATGAAAACGACATGTTGTGATCAAGAGATCTAGGTGTATAAACATCCTTTCTAGGAATCTCAAGTCCAAAGCAAACCATAATTTTTGGGATAAACCAAACACTACCAAACCAGAAACCAAATCGAGATCGGAGCAGCTTAAACAATTCGAGATCCGATCGATAAGAAACCCAAGATTACACATAAACCTCACTTGCAAATCTCGGCCAGTTCCACAAAAAAATCTAAACAGAAACAAATTAATAACAAAAAAAAACCAAGATATGTATACGGAAACTAATAATGATCTCATTTACTCTTTTTTAAAGAGCAAACCAATAATTATCTTATTTAAAAATATTTAGTAAACATATTATTTGTTTGTAAGGTATCTAAATATTAGCAAGGTTTACGTTTTCCCATTATTATTTTTTGATAAGTAAGGTTTACTAAATTCTTTTTTATATATAGCCTTGCGTTAAGGAATATTCTGGGGGCTGAAGATTACGGAAGATGTGAGGATATTGTGCTATGTTTCTTGAGTTTATGATTATCGACAACAAAAAATACAAATAACAAATGGAAATTTCTCAGCATATATATAAAGAAATAAATTACGAAAGATACGGAGAATCACCGATTAATTAAATAGACTAACAAAACTATTAAAGTGTCATAATCCTGTGTCTATATATGTTTCTCAAAAAAAAAAATATTTTTTTCAATAAGGATGAGCACAAGAAACTGTTGCGATTTCTAAAATACATTTTTCAATAAGGATGACCACAAAAAACTGTTAAGATTTCTTTTTGAAGATATTCCACATCCAATATTCAATTCTCTGTCATTAAAATCAACGACATGCTCGCTTCGTCACTAAACCATTACTCTTTCACGTTAGCAACACACCAATTATAGCGAAAAAGCAGAGCGATCGATTCGACCTGTCTTATAGAGAGAACAATATAAAATCGCTCAACATCGTCTCTTTGATGCTTGCGAATTTTTTTTTGTTGAAACATTATATCAATTGATCAACAAAAGGAACTATGTACAGAGTTTTGGACCTTCAATTGGGAAAAAAACAGAGCACAATATTTAAATGCAGAGCAATCAAATAATTTTAGAAGATCACACATTCAAACCAAAATACTTAAGGCAGATTTGTTATGAGGCAGACTTCCCGCCAAAAAAGGGAATATCTTCATCAATATAATTGGAAATCACATAACAAAACGCTAAATCGGTATGATTTAGCATCATTTTGATTCCGCGAAATTTAACTTAGATGAATATCCGCTACAAAAAGACCAGTACACAATCTCTAAACCAGCACACACCAACAAAAAAAAAAAATATTTATTAATATGAATCCAAAACGAATCCAACACAGTTTTAGCCATAACAAAAAAAACAATACTAAAAAACAAAAATCAAAAATAAGGAACGAAATTGAATCCTTGGAATAAATTAGAAACATCGATTGAGAATAAATTTGAGGATCCCAATTGCTTCAATCAGCAAGAGGAACCAAACCTAATGCACGACATGCTTCTCGGAAAGTAGGATAAACAACACCGTAAACTGTCTGGATATCCTCAAAAGAACACGGTCCCCTAACAACATCAAGCAAAAGCCTCAAACAATAAGACTCGTCAGCTAGTCCGAAGAAGATTCCACAACACAAACCGGCGGGATGCCCACGACACGGGGCCTCCATCTCTTATCCTTACGATCCCAAACAAACTTAGACAGGAATTCTGAATATCGAAGAATCCGAGCCTCGGGAAATACATGATTACATTCCATCCAAGCCCGAAAAACATCACTCTGATCGAGAGTAATAGCTTCCGAATCACCCGAGGACGAATCACTCGAGTGAGGAAGATGAAACGGCAAAACCTGAAGACGAACACCTAAAATATGAACAACCTCTCGCATCCATCTTATAACGCAAGCGCAAACCTTCATAAGACAAACACCTAAAAAGTGCAAAAATTCAAGATAAGAAAAAAGAAACAGAGTAACAATCACTAAGTCGTGGGATGTTTAGGTTTTTGGTCTGTCACAAAAATAAAAAAACAACAAAGACGATCAAATCTAAAAGAGGAAGTAAAGAGAGATATAGAATTTAAGAAAATATGATTTGTATTTAAAATAAAAAACCAATGCAACTCTGATATCGAAATCTCATTTGGCTTGGGCTTCTAAAAGCAGAGATCGAGAAATCAAAAGAGCAATTATCATAGAAATCAAGACGAAAGACAGATTCGTGTTTGAAATAAAAATCAACGCAACTAAGATAACGCAAAATCATATGGAAATCGAGAAACCAAAGAATTAACTAAAACCAAAAACCATAATTGTATTTGAAATCAAAATCAAATACAACTGAAACATCGCACCCAAGACATGATCGAGAGAAATCAGAAGATTGATTATCGTACCTCAGCGGCAAGGTACTCAAGAACGGCGGACAGATAAACTGGAGCTCCGGCACCGACATGCTCGGCGTATTTTCCGGCCTTAAGGAATCTGGCGATCCTTCCAACGGGAAACTGAATATCAGCTTTGCTCGATCTAGAGACGGACTTTGTAGCTTTCGGCTTTCCTCTGCCTCCTTTGGTTATTCCACTTCCGGCGCCTGAACTTGAAAGTGACACACAAGCGACTTCGCAGTGAAGAAGAAGCAAATTCGTGGATCAATATAAGGCGAAAATTAATAGATCAATAGACGATCTGTTTTAAGAAGAAAATAGATGAAAACAGACGATATATTTAATCGAAAAAGGCAATAAAAACAATCGCTAATCCGAGGAGAATATAGATTCTCGACACAAAGAATACGAATGATAGAAAGAACAACTTTGTTTATATATACAAATCTCAACATATATAAACACTTAATAAAATTAAAAACGAAAACATGATCTCTAAAACAGTAAACACGTACAAAGCTAATAGAAATCGACACCCGAATAACCTGAATGAGGGCTAAAGGTGCCGTATTTATAAACCAAAGGACAAGCTAGGGTTTGCAAAAAAAAAAAATTTAGCTCGCAAACTTATTTTGAGAAGCCCACTATTACGAAACAAAACCAATTAAAAGCCCAATTTTTGATAATCGGTACGACAAATTATGAATTTTTAAAAAAACTTAATTTGAACCGATTTTAAGGGTATTAACCGAGTTTTACGGTTTATGGTGAATGAGGGAGCTCCAATCTCAAAATTTACTTCGCTTTTACTATATATGATACATAAATGGAAAAATTCCACAAAAATACTCAACTAAATTTCGATAAGGTTTTAATATCCCAATTATTTTCGTGTCCAGCAAAATACTCCAACTAATATATTATTTCATTATAATATCTCAACTTTTAGATTTGTGACCGGTTAACACATCCAGTGTAACGGAGAGATAACTTCCGTTATCTTTTAATTTTTTTTTAATAATAAAATTTTAAAATTTAATTAAAAATTACATTAAAATCTAAAAATTTTTTAAAAAATCCCAAAAAATCCAAAAAAATATGAAGTTAAGAAACAATAATTTTAATTTTTAGATAAAAAAATTTACAATTTAAGATTAGTAAATTATATTAATTTGTTTTTTTGTCAAAATTGAATAATTTATGGTAGGGGTGTCAATTAGGTCCGAAGCCCGAGGGCCTGCCAGGCCCGGCCCTGAAAAACAGCGGGCTCGGGCTTAGAATTTATTTGAATTTTATTTGTTTTTTTTGTCAAATTTTTGCTTTTAAATTTAATTGGATTTGATATAATACATTTCAATTTAGATTTATTTTTATAAATATTTTGTTTTAATTATTCATTTAAGAATTGTGAATTTTTGTGTTTGTAAAGAAAAGCCCGAAAAAACCCGAAAAGTCCTAAAGCCCTGTCCGGGCCGGACCGGGCTTTGGAATATAGGCCCGATTTTTTCACGGGTCGGGCCGGGCTATCCCGATTGACATCCATAATTTATGGTATGTTATACAAATGATATATGTTTGGGATAAATATGGTCTTTACTACGTAGATGAATTACGTATTGCCACATGTCGTTCATGTCTTTTTTGCAGGTACAACCCTATGGGTCAAACTGGGCTTTGCGGCCTAAGCACTCCAGGCTTTTGCACCGAGCCTTGGAACCTAAAGAACCAAGAGACCCGTCTAAGGCCACTTGCCTTCGGGCTCCCCATATCTGACAGTGTAGGCCACCCTGTCATACACAGGGATACCAGGGGCTGAGTGATCATGAGGAGTGAGCGGTTATTCTTTCTTTACCTCGTCCGAATATCAGTAATCTGAAAAGGTCAGGGTCGGGAAATAGTAATCCACACATGTACTTGGATCGAGGCGCGCACTGGACATGACATCCCCGACAGCCTGATCCCTAGTATCAAGGGATTCGGGCCAAGTACGCAATTCGTTTGGGCGGGAATAGTTTATTCAATACTTTTGTATTCCCTCCAATCGGCAATTAGAATATATTCAATCATACACCATTCCTCTGACAACCTACGGATCATGAAAATAATACCTTTTGTTCACATATGATAGGTGAAAGTGACAATGCTTTGATCCTAGGGAAGAGAAACAATATGAGAGATGTCCATACCGCGCCTAGTATGTTGCTTCCAATTAGGTCGTACACTGAGAAAAGTAGGAACGCAGCAAGGCTTGGTCGAGTAACAGGCGCATACAACCAAAGAAAGTAGGTGAGAAGTCAGCCGCGCTCTGGGTACAAGACCCATTCAACGGATTCAATATCCAGCCCAACGACCCAACAACCCGACAGTTCATGATCCGACCCGGTATACTAACTCGGGTCAGGTAAAAGTCTATAAATACTCCCTTTCCTCCAACGGGAAAGGGGTTTAGACTTTTCTGATACTCTCTTATAGATTGATGTGAGATCTGTGTGCTAACTATTTCTAAACACTTAGCTTTTCTACTTTCCGAGACTCTTGATATATCATGGTTTTTACCCTGTTTAAGCCATGATATAAGTCCTTTTTATAGAGTCTTTATAGTATTTTGGAGTCTTTTAGAGTCTTTTACAGGTTTTAGCACATTTGGAGTATTATTGGAGATATTGGAGTTTTATGGAGCGAAACTGAAGTATGATGACTAAGTGCCCGATCTGAGCAACAAGCATCGATCGATACCCCCTGGTATCGATCTACACCCATCGAGAAATCACGGGCCGCGACTTTTTATGAAGTTTTGAAGAATTGCAAAACTTGCCCAGAAGACTTTGATATTTACAAGAAGACCCCAATTCGTGTTTAGGTTATTTAATTAGGATTTTCAGCCACTTTGTTGGCTACGCTTATTTTATTCTGGATTTGAGAGAGAGCTTTTGAGGGAGACAAGTCTGATACTTTGTTCGTATGAGAGAAGATTTCGAACCCTTGTTACTCTTTCTTATTTATTTATTTATTTGAGTATTTATTCAGTCATGTTTATTGTTTCAATCTCCATGTCTGAGTAGATCACCTGTTAGGTTTGGGGTTTTCTCATAAGGATTTCTTTGAATGCTAGGTTGATTATCTGTTTAGGATTCACTATCTGAATTAGTTCTTCACCATAGGTTGTTCTCAAAGCTAATTCTGGATTGATCACCTAGAACTTAGATCTTAGGATAATTGATTAGGCACGAGAGTGCGATTAATTACCTGATAGAATTTATAGTGAGCAAATTGATTATTCGCAAAGAGATTTGGTTTAATTGATTTGTGAACATATCAAACCTGAACTTTAAAGCTGATTTAGACTTTAGGATTCGCAAAGAGATTTGTAATTCATAGGATTTAGATTTAGATAGTTTTCGCAACGAGAGTTGGTTAGCTATATTTTAGTGATTTGAGTTCAAGAACCGTGCTTAATCTGAATCATGTTAGTTAATTTAGCTGCATTCATTGATTTCCTGAGAAATACCCTGAACCTATCTGCCTCCAACTGAATTTACAACACCTTTAATTGCATACTTGTTTTCAATTACATCTATTGATTTAGCGTGTTTTGGATCTATATAATCTACTGTGTGAAATCTTGAGTTCTTGTGTTCGACCCCTGATTTACTGTAACAACTGCCTAGTGTCGATCGATACCCCATTGGTATCGGTCGACACCAATTGCGAATGAAAGGTTCATCAAGTCGATTTAAGCATGGTATCGATCGATACCAGGCTGTGTGTCGATCGATACTCGATGTTCCAGCAAGGTAACTTCTTGTTTCTCTTCGTGTTATCCTGTTCTTTTGTTTTCTTTCATTGACTCTAGGTTAGATAACACTGGGGACAGTGTTGTTCAAGTCTGGGGGAGGTGTCTGCTGACATTGTTTTTGTTTTTCTTAGAGTCAGTTGTTTTATCGAGTCAAAAACGTTTTATTGAGTCAAAACTTGCTGGAGATGATGATCATGTGCTTGAACCTATTGATATGCTTTTGTTTTTGAGTGCACAGTGTTACAGGATCGGTTCTAAATCGACTAATGAAAAATCCAAGGACTGACCAGTTGACTAGAAAACATCCATGTCTCCAGCAGAGTTCTTCTGAAACCTGAGCCAAATTTTTGCACTTCATCAATGTGGTTAGTGTTTTTAGAGCTTGATTCATCATTCATATCTGATAAAGGAACCCATGTGTTTAGAGTTATGGTATCTCTCTCCCCTGTTATAAGTTGATAAATAAGTGCATAAAAGATTGAAATGATTTTCTTCTGAGTAGAGGGTTAGGAAAATTTCCAGCGATCCCATTATTCTACTTAAGAGGGAATGATCACACAAAGGATTGGAAGCGAGGCTAGGATTTTCCTATGATGCCATTATTCGCCTACATCCTTTAATACATAGAGAGGGAAGAACCGGGGATTTGGTGGCAAACACCATCAATACTCGCGTCTCATACCTTAATATGTATATGCAAAGCTGAAAATAAAAGAAAGAACATAATAAGAAATAAGTCTGGGGGACAGAAATTGATACAGAAAAGTGTGAAAAATGGTGCTTCCTTGTCGTGATATTGTATGGTAAAGAATCTAGAAGGTTCTTGAACATAAGCTGCAGCGATGAAACTGGCGATGAGGGTTTTACTTGAACAATGCTGTGGGATTTTGTGTGGACTCTGGAAAAGTTGCGAATGTCTACGGAGAAGTACATGGTGGTTAGATCAAAAACTGGTTAGGTAGCACTTGGGTACTTGGGAAGAGAGTCATTTTGATGGTTAATGAACAGGTGAGTCTCTACGTTTTCAAACCTCTTTCTCTAGTTTAGTCTTCTATTTGCTTGAGGGCAAGCAAAATGCTAAATCTGGGGGAGTTGATATATCATGGTTTTTACCCTATTTAAGCCATGATATAAGTTCTTTTTATAGAGTCTTTATAGTATTTTGGAGTCTTTTAGAGTCTTTTACAGGTTTTAGCACATTTGGAGTATTATTGGAGATATTGGAGTTTTATGGAGCATTCTGGAGCGAAACTAAAGTCTGATGACTAAATGCCCGATCTGAGCGACAAGCATCGATCGATACCCCCTGGTATCGATCGACACCCATCGAGAAATCACGGGCCGCGACTTTTTATGAAGTTTTGAAGAATTGCAAAACTTGCCCAGAAGACTTTGATATTTACAAGAAGACCCCAATTCGTGTTTAGGTTATTTAATTAGGATTTTCAGCCACTTTGTTGGCTACGCTTATTTTATTCTGGATTTGAGAGAGAGCTTTTGAGGGAGACAAGTCTGATACTTTGTTCGTCTGAGAGAAGATTTCGAACCCTTGTTACTCTTTCTTATTTATTTATTTATTTGAGTATTTATTCAGTCATGTTTATTGTTTCAATCTCCATGTCTGAGTAGATCACCTGTTAGGTTTGGGGTTTTCTCATAGGGATTTCTTTGAATGCTAGGTTAATTATCTGTTTAGGATTCACTATCTGAATTAGCTCTTCACCATAGGTTGTTCTCAAAGCTAATTCTGGATTGATCACCTAGAACTTAGATCTTAAGATAATTGATTAGGCACGAGAGTGCGATTAATTACCTGATAGAATCTATAGTGAGCAAATTAATTATTTGCAAAGAGATTTGGTTTAATTGATTTGTGAACATATCAAACCTGAACTTTAAAGTTGATTTAGACTTTAGGATTCGCAAAGAGATTTGTAATTCATAGGATTTAGATTTAGATAGTTTTCGCAACGAGAGTTGGTTAGCTATATTTTAGTGATTTGAGTTCAAGAACCGTGCTTAATCTGAATCATGTTAGTTAATTTAGCTGCATTCATTGATTTCCTGAGAAATACCCTGAACCTATCTGCCTCCAACTGAATTTACAACACCTTTAATTGCATACTTGTTTTCAATTACATCTATTGATTTAGCGTGTTTTGGATCTATATAATCTACGGTGTGAAATCTTAAGTTCTTGTGTTCGACCCCTGATTTACTGCATCAACTACTTTAGTACTATTTAGGGTATTAATTTGAGCATATCAAATTTGGCGCCGTTGCCGGTGACTCAATTCGCCATTAGATTTTAGCTAAGAAATTCGTCTAAATCGCCCGAGTATCGATCGATACCCTTCAGTATCGGTCGATACCCGTCGTCAATTTCAGTTACTTACGTTCTTGACTTTTGATTTCAGGTGCATGCATAATCTTGAAACCAGAAGCAAAAAGAGCACTCCGCTAGTTGATCTATCACTGGAACAGCTAGCACTCGTGGAACGCACAAACAGGAAAGCAAAGAAATCAGCTAAGATGAACAACAATCAAGTGGGGTTGGTTCGTGATGCAGCTGGTGCTTACAGAGACCAAGAGGGTCGGTTATGCAATGAGCAAGGACAACGTCTAGATGGAGAGGGGATCGTCATTCCACATGCTCCTGTTGTCGCTGAGAATGTCGCTGGGAACGCGAGGAATGCTGTGGTTAATCGTGGAAGAACGATTGGTGAGTACAACAGGCCGGATCAGTTTTTCGCCAATCGGTCAGCGATTCATCCTCCTGCGTTTGAGAGGAATGACTTTGAGCTGAAACCTGCTTACTACACTCTTGTGGGACAGCATCTCTTTCATGGTCTTCCTCATGAACATCCGATGGATCATGTGGAGAAGTTCGAGGACTTGGTCACTAGCATCAAGAGCAATAGAGTGTCCTACGACTATCTCTTCTGCAAGCTCTTCCCCTACTCTCTAGGTGGAGACGCGACTTACTGGCTGAGGCAGCTACCTCCTGGATCGCTGACTACTTGGGAGGACACTAAGAGGGCCTTCCTGATTAACTTCTATGATGATGCACGATCTGAGGATCTGAGGAATAAAATCTCCACCTTTTCTCAAGGACCTACTGAGGCGTTCAAGGCTGCTTGGACGAGATTCAGATCGTATCAGAGAGATTGTCCACATCACGGATACTCTGATGTGCAGCTGCTGGGTATCTTCTTCAGAAGGATAGATTGGAGGTATCAGATGGCTTTGGACGCTTCAAGCAATGTTAATTTCAACACCAGGTATCCTGAGGACGCTTATGTGTTGATTGAAAACTTTGCATCTAGCAGTAGCACCAAGAGTGCAGATTTCGAGCGCAAGAAGCTGGCTGGTAATCATGATGGGTCGCAGATCGCTGAAGTTAAGGCTCAGCTGGATTCTATGCACAGTCTTCTGCTGGGAAAGACAACAAAGGCTGTTCACTTTGCTGAAGATGTTGAGGTGTTTAACGAGGGTGAAGCAGAAGATGTCAACTACATTGGTGGTTCTGGTTTTCAGGGACAGAGGAACCAATTCAACAACAATTGGAGCTTCAACAACAACTTCCAGCAAGGAAGATTCAACCAGAAACCTGCCCAAAACAGCGGTTATACCAGGAACTACGGAAGTCCTTCTTACAAACTTGTGACTGCTAAAACATCAGAGAACAAGATTGAGGCCATGTTTGAAACGCTCGTTCAAGGACAGCAGCAGATCACAGTGACCTTCAATGGTAAGATGGACGCCATGTACAAAGATCTGAGTGGAAGGATCGATGCTCTTGGTATTCATCAGAAGAAGCTGGAAACTCAGGTAGCTAAGACTTCAGAAGGTTCGAGAAGACAAGAAGGTTTTCTTCCAGGAAAGGGAGAGAACCCAAGGGCACACATCAATGCCATTACCTTGAGAAGTGGTAAAGAAGTCACTTCAAGAGCAAGAGTAGACCAAACTGCTGAAAATTTTGGGTTGTCTGACGATGAGGACACTGAAATCGCCAAGGCATCGATCGACACTACGCAGCATCGATCGACACCGGTCAAAATTCTTACACGGGAAAACTCAAAATCCCGTGTATCGATCGATACCCCCCAGTATCGATCGATACCGAACCCGAAATCGATACATCACTTAAGGTTACGAAGGAGAAGCCTAAAGCGGTACCAGAGAGGGTCTACATACCGAGGATACCTTATCCCAGAGCTCTTGGGAAGACTAAGAAGGAGGTAGAGGACACTAGATGCAAGGAAATTTTGGACAAGCTGGTTGTTGAACTTCCCTTCATCGATGCTATCAAAACTTCTCCAGCTTTCAGGAGATATGTCAAGAAGATGATGTCCAGCAATGTGAACCTTGAAGATGGTTGTTTGATGATCACTCATGAGTGCAGTGCAATCCTAACCAACAAGATCCCAACGAAACTACCAGATCCAGGGAGCTTTGTATTGGATTGCACAATCTTTACTGAGAGGTTTGAGCGTTCTCTTTGTGACCTTGGCTCAAGTGTCAACCTCATGCCATACTCGGTTGCCAAGAGAATGGGAATGACAGACTTCACTTCTACGAGGATCTCGCTGATACTCGCTGATCGTTCAGTTAGACTTCCAGAAGGTTTGCTCGAGGATGTTCCGATTAAGATTGGAAATTGCTTAATCCCAACTGATTTCATTGTCTTGGAGTATGATTCGGAACCCAGAGATCCTCTTATCTTGGGAAGGCCTTTCCTAGCAACAGCTGGTGCTCTGATTGATTGCAGGAATGGGAAGATAGCTCTTAACATTGGTGATTTGGTCATGACTTTTAACATGGAGAAGATGATGAAAAGACCACCCATCGATGGACAGACTTTCTTCGTTGATACCTTCTGTGACATTGCTGAAGAGTACTTCCTGGAGATGCAGCCTGAGGACCCATTGGAGAGAGCATTGGTCTGTTCGGCTAAGTTAGAGGTTAATGCGAATGATACTGCTGCTGAATACGGGAAGATGCTCGATACAGCACTGCCAGTATCGATCGATACTCACCTAGTATCGATCGATACCCTGCGACTAGAAAGAGGTTTGGCCTAAGTACTAAGCAAGCTGCTGGGCTTGGTGATTGGAGCGAGGAGAAAGCTCCTAAGGTGGAACTCAAACCACTTCCTGCGAATCTGAGGTATGGTTTTCTTGGGCCTAATTCCACGTTCCCAGTAATCATTAATGCTTCCTTGAACAACGCAGAGGTTACCTTACTGCTGAGCAGGCTGCGCAAGTATCGCAAAGCTCTTGGCTATTCTCTTGATGATATTTCAGGTATATCACCGGACCTGTGCATGCATAGGATTCATCTTGAGGACGAGTCAAAGGCTTCAATTGAGCATCAAAGGAGGCTGAATCCGAACCTGAAGGAAGTGGTTAAGAAAGAGGTAATGAAACTCTTGGATGCATGGGTTATCTATGCCATCTCGGATAGCTCTTGGGTCAGTCCAGTGCACGTTGTTCCTAAGAAAGGAGGGATAACCGTGGTGAAGAATGAGAAGGATGAGATGATTCCTACAAGGACTATCACTGGACATCGAATGTGCATTGACTACAGGAAGTTGAATGCAGCTACACGGAAAGATCACTTCCCATTGCCATTCATCGACCAGATGCTGGAGAGATTGGCTAGCCATCCCTACTATTGTTTCCTTGATGGGTATTCAGGTTTCTTCCAGATTCCTATCCATCCAGATGACCAAGGGACGACCACTTTCACATGTCCCTATGGCACATTCGCATACAGGAGAATGCCATTTGGATTGTGTAACGCTCCAGCCACTTTTTAGAGGTGCATGATGTCTATCTTCACATACATGATTGAAGATTTTATGGAGGTGTTCATGGATGACTTCTCAGTTTACGGACCATCGTTCAAAGACTGTTTGAATAATCTGTGCAAGGTGCTCCAGAGGTGTGAAGAGAAACACTTGGTCCTTAATTGGGAAAAGTGTCACTTTATGGTTCAGGGCATCGTACTTGGGCACAAGGTTTCTGAAGCTGGGATCGAAGTTGACAAAGCCAAGATTCAGGTCATGACAAGTTTCCAACCACCGACTTCTGTGAAGGATATTCGAAGTTTCCTTGGTCATGCTGGGTTTTATAGGAGATTTATCAAAGATTTCTCCAAAATAGCACGCCCACTCACTGCTTTACTGTGCAAGGAGATCAAGTTTGATTTCACGCCTGATTGTCTTACAGCCTTTGAGGAGATAAAAAAAGCTTTGGTGAGTGATCCTATTGTGCAACCTCCTGATTGGACTCTGCCTTTTGAGATCATGTGCGATGCTAGTGATTTTACTGTTGGGTCAGTTCTGGGTCAGAGGAAAGATAAGAAGCTGCACGTCATCTACTATGCCAGCAGGACTTTGGATGATGCTCAGAGGAATTATAGCACCACAGAGAATGAACTACTTGCAGTTGTCTTCTCCTTTGAGAAATTCCTATCCTACTTTATTGGGAGCAAGGTGGTTGTTCATACTGATCATGCTGCTCTTAAGTATCTGATGAATAACAAGGATCTCAAGCCTCATCTTTGTCGTTGGGTTCTTTTGCTACAAGGATTCGACATCGAGGTTAAAGACAAGAGAGGCATAGAGAACGGGGTTGCTGACCATCTCTCGCGGATGCGGATCGATGCAGACGTCCCTATTGATGATCAAATACCTGAGGAAGCCATTTACTTCATTGAAACTGGGTTTCATACGAATCTCGCAGAGAGTCAGCAATTCTCACGAGTTGCAGGTTTCAGTATCGATCGATACCCTGCTGGTATCGGTCGATACCCTGGCGATTCCAAGCCTGTTTTAATTGTTGATCATCCTGGTGTTTCTGAAAACCATCTCGTCGCTGCAACCGAACTGATGATCCATGGTACGCTGATATTGCTAATTACCTCGCTGCAGATGCAGAGCCAAGACACCTCAAGAAGTATAACAAGAAGAAGTTCATGCGTGACATAAGGAGATTCTTTTGGGATGAATCTTACATGTACAAGCATTGTTCTGATGGTATCTATAGGAGATGCGTTGCTGAATCAGAGGTTCAAGGTGTTTTGTTTCATTGCCATGGATCCGACTATGCTGGTCTTTTTACCACTTTCAAGACAATGTCCAAGGCTCTTCAAGCAGGTTTCTGGTGGCCTACCATGTTTAAGGATGCTCATGCTTTCGTCTCACAGTGCAATGCTTGTCAGAGGAGAGGGAAGATCAGTAAGAGACATGAGATGCCACAAAATTTCATCCTTGAGGTTGAAGTCTTCGATTGCTGGGGCATCGACTTTGTGGGTCCATTTCCATCGTCACACAAGAAAAATTACATCCTGGTTATTGTGGACTATGTGTCCAAATGGGTAGAAGCGATAGCTAGTGAGAAAAATGACTCTGCAGAGGTTCTTAAGCTGTTTAAGACCATCATTTTTCCTCGCTTTGGAGTACCTCGAATTGTGATAAGTGATGGTGGCTCTCACTTTATCAACAAGGTTTTCGAGAGGTTGTTGAAGAAATATGGTGTGAACCATCGTGTAGTTACTCCATATCACCCTCAGACGAGTGGGCAGGTCGAGGTCTCCAACAGGCAGATCAAAGAGATTTTGGAGAAGACAGTGAGTGCTTCTAGGAAGGATTGGTCTACAAAGTTGGACGATGCGCCATGGGCATACAGGACTGCTTTCAAGACACCGCTGGGTACTACACCATTCCACTTGCTGTATGGGAAAGCATGTCACCTTCCAGTGGAGATTGAGCACAAGGCTGTATGGGCGACGAAGTTGCTGAACTTCGACATCAAACCTGCTGCTGAGAGGAGATTGATTCAGCTGAACGAGCTAGATGAGATCAGGCACCACGCTTATGAGAACTCGAAGCTGTACAAGGAGAGAACCAAGGCTTATCATGATAAGAAGATCATCTCCAGACACTTCGAGCCGAACGACCAGGTACTTCTGTATAACTCTCGTTTGCAATTGTTTCCTGGTAAACTACGTTCTCGTTGGTCAGTTCCCTTCACAATCAAGGAGATCAGACCACATGGTGATGTAGTGCTGATCAATCGCAAAGGCGAAGAGTTCACTGTCAATGGACAAAGGGTGAAACACTATTGGGCGAAAGCCGAGATTCCAGACGGACACATAACGCCTCTGGATAATGCACCCACAACCTGAGTGGAGTTACAATCAATCTAATGACGTTAAACGAGCGCTTGGTGGGAGGCAACCCACTGGTGAGTCTGTTTTTGAGTCGTTTTTGGCTTTATTTTTCGTTCGTTCTGTGTTTGTGTCAGGATAAACAAGGAGCAAAACTCGAAATCGCCTAGTGTCGATCGATACCCCATTGGTATCGGTCGACACCAATTGCGAATGAAAGGTTCATCAAGTCGATTTAAGCATGGTATCGATCGATACCAGGCTGTGTGTCGATCGATACTCGATGTTCCAGCAAGGTAACTTCTTGTTTCTCTTCGTGTTATCCTGTTCTTTTGTTTTCTTTCATTGACTCTAGGTTAGATAACACTGGGGACAGTGTTGTTCAAGTCTGGGGGAGGTGTCTGCTGACATTGTTTTTGTTTTTCTTAGAGTCAGTTGTTTTATCGAGTCAAAAACGTTTTATTGAGTCAAAACTTGTTGGAGATGATGATCATGTGCTTGAACCTATTGATATGCTTTTGTTTTTGAGTGCACAGTGTTACAGGATCGGTTCTAAATCGACTAATGAAAAATCCAAGGACTGACCAGTTGACTAGAAAACATCCATGTCTCCAGCAGAGTTCTTCTGAAACCTGAGCCAAATTTTTGCACTTCATCAATGTGGTTAGTGTTTTTAGAGCTTGATTCATCATTCATATCTGATAAAGGAACCCATGTGTTTAGAGTTATGGTATCTCTCTCCCCTGTTATAAGTTGATAAATAAGTGCATAAAAGATTGAAATGATTTTCTTCTGAGTAGAGGGTTAGGAAAATTTCCAGCGATCCCATTATTCTACTTAAGAGGGAATGATCACACAAAGGATTGGAAGCGAGGCTAGGATTTTCCTATGATGCCATTATTCGCCTACATCCTTTAATACATAGAGAGGGAAGAACCGGGGATTTGGTGGCAAACACCATCAATACTCGCGTCTCATACCTTAATATGTATATGCAAAGCTGAAAATAAAAGAAAGAACATAATAAGAAATAAGTCTGGGGGACAGAAATTGATACAGAAAAGTGTGAAAAATGGTGCTTCCTTGTCGTGATATTGTATGGTAAAGAATCTAGAAGGTTCTTGAACATAAGCTGCAGCGATGAAACTGGCGATGAGGGTTTTACTTGAACAATGCTGTGGGATTTTGTGTGGACTCTGGAAAAGTTGCGAATGTCTACGGAGAAGTACATGGTGGTTAGATCAAAAACTGGTTAGGTAGCACTTGGGTACTTGGGAAGAGAGTCATTTTGATGGTTAATGAACAGGTGAGTCTCTACGTTTTCAAACCTCTTTCTCTAGTTTAGTCTTCTATTTGCTTGAGGGCAAGCAAAATGCTAAATCTGGGGGAGTTGATATATCATGGTTTTTACCCTATTTAAGCCATGATATAAGTTCTTTTTATAGAGTCTTTATAGTATTTTGGAGTCTTTTAGAGTCTTTTACAGGTTTTAGCACATTTGGAGTATTATTGGAGATATTGGAGTTTTATGGAGCATTCTGGAGCGAAACTAAAGTCTGATGACTAAATGCCCGATCTGAGCGACAAGCATCGATCGATACCCCCTGGTATCGATCGACACCCATCGAGAAATCACGGGCCGCGACTTTTTATGAAGTTTTGAAGAATTGCAAAACTTGCCCAGAAGACTTTGATATTTACAAGAAGACCCCAATTCGTGTTTAGGTTATTTAATTAGGATTTTCAGCCACTTTGTTGGCTACGCTTATTTTATTCTGGATTTGAGAGAGAGCTTTTGAGGGAGACAAGTCTGATACTTTGTTCGTCTGAGAGAAGATTTCGAACCCTTGTTACTCTTTCTTATTTATTTATTTATTTGAGTATTTATTCAGTCATGTTTATTGTTTCAATCTCCATGTCTGAGTAGATCACCTGTTAGGTTTGGGGTTTTCTCATAGGGATTTCTTTGAATGCTAGGTTAATTATCTGTTTAGGATTCACTATCTGAATTAGCTCTTCACCATAGGTTGTTCTCAAAGCTAATTCTGGATTGATCACCTAGAACTTAGATCTTAAGATAATTGATTAGGCACGAGAGTGCGATTAATTACCTGATAGAATCTATAGTGAGCAAATTAATTATTTGCAAAGAGATTTGGTTTAATTGATTTGTGAACATATCAAACCTGAACTTTAAAGTTGATTTAGACTTTAGGATTCGCAAAGAGATTTGTAATTCATAGGATTTAGATTTAGATAGTTTTCGCAACGAGAGTTGGTTAGCTATATTTTAGTGATTTGAGTTCAAGAACCGTGCTTAATCTGAATCATGTTAGTTAATTTAGCTGCATTCATTGATTTCCTGAGAAATACCCTGAACCTATCTGCCTCCAACTGAATTTACAACACCTTTAATTGCATACTTGTTTTCAATTACATCTATTGATTTAGCGTGTTTTGGATCTATATAATCTACTGTGTGAAATCTTGAGTTCTTGTGTTCGACCCCTGATTTACTGTAGCAACTGCTTTTTAGTACTATTTAGGGTATTAATTTGAGCATATCAACTCTCAGTCTCCTTTCTAACCATTCTCCGGTCATCTTCACGGTTGCCCCTAAACCGTGGAGTTCCTTCACCCAAACTTTTGTTTTCTTCTCTTTCACCACAAAAATCCCACATTTTAAAGCCCGTTGCTGATCCATTCTTTCTTAAGGACACAATAGACATCTTCCTTTAGACTAATAATGAGATCTCCAGAATATAGAAAGAAAAGGTTTGGAACATATTAATATTAATGAAACTTTGAATGATGAAGTTTGATGTAACTTTCTTTCTTTTTTGGCGTGGGACATGTCTTCTTAGCTTTCTTCCCGCAAAAGTGATTTTTGAATCTTCTTTGTGTGTTGAAATTCTTGCCGTTCTCTTAAATCTATTATATAAATAGTGAATAAGTCTCACAGGGATATGACACATTAGCACCCTACTTCATGACACATCAGTTAAAAAAAAAATATTTTCCTAAATCTCAAAAATCTTAATCATAAATTCTAATTCATCAACGTAGACAATTAGTATTTTGTCTCAAATGACACATAAACAAGTAGTTTTTATCTCGAAGAGTCATTCTCTTAACACCAATGTAAATGTGATGTTTTTCATTGAACTTGTCATGTTACCGCTTCGTTGAAGGACACAAGAGAAAAATTGAACGAGTCTGAAATGAATTCGAAGAATCAAGAGACATAATTATATGATCTTATAAAATGGAGCGTCATTCCACCTATCTTTAACCTCCCTCTTACACGCCCAAAGTGCTCCAGAAATTGGATCTAGCGCCACCGCAGTCACGTTCATATATAACCAACATTGGAAACGGAGGTCTTGAAATAACATGCATATCCAAAATGCAGAGGTCTTGATTCTTTTGTTGCTTTTTTTTAGTGATAGTGGCTTTTGATGTTTCAGATGAGAAAGGCAATCAAATACATGGATGTAATCACTCTACAAGGAGGCAATGATAACCAACTCTTCCCTCATAGAAAGAGAGCCAGGAACAAGCTCTACGTAATTACACACACACATATATATATAAATAAACTCTATGAGCTATATATACATATACACATATACAACACACACAAATATATATATATATATATGGATATTCCTATTTAATGTGTGTTATAAAAAAAACTCTATGAGCTATGAAAATAATTATTTTTTGTTTCCATATTAGTTTAGAGTCTTATACATTGTTCGTTGCTCTCAAAATATTGAATAAACCATAAATTGTTTTTGTTTATTGCATGCATGAAAAATTATGATCTCTTTCTATGCGTAATGCCTATTGCCCAATGTTGGATGTGGAGAGAAATAATACACATTATCAATATTAGGTTTTCTGACCTAGCAATTAAATACTGCTTTTGTGTTTTTGTCCTTCTTAAATGAGCAGATGATACAATAAACCAAGTTCAAGTTTTAGAGGCATTTTGTTTTGTGTTTATTTTCTGTTTTATTTAATATTATTTTTGGGACATCTTTTGTAGATACATAAGACATATAGTGAATGTTTAACTCAATTTGAAATTAGCTATACTATAAACTTTTCTTATCTAGCGCCTAATGTTTTTGTCATATAGACAATAGTTCTTTATGTATCAAGAGAAATGAATATATAGTAAAAAGTTATTGTTTTTTAACACCCTAAGCAGAAGCTGCATAACTCAAAGGATTTGAGATGAGATGTAAGGCTAAGCTGAAACAAACAAACACAACATATGTATAGGACACACGGGTATATATCTAATATTAATTGAAAGAGTTACCAATATGAAGTGATTTGCGATCAGATCATTTCTAATTTTTTATTACGTGATTCTAATCATGATTTAGATTTTTTTTTTTTTTGCATGTATATATTATTGTTAACCTAAAATATTATATATTTAAAAAATCTACGTGTACACGTGGAAATATAAAGACCGACTAAGTCTCACAAGAGCTTGACACGTCAGCCTGAAAACAAATAAAAAAGACTTCATATTCCATCCATCGATGATCAAATTCCTAGAAACATAAATTCATTCTGAAAAACTAAGCTACATCAAAATTCTCTAATCAAAGACGATTTCCTACCCATATATAATTCTCCTCAAATCCGTATTAGGAAATCAGGAAGATATGAGCTTCTTATTGCTTAATGAACATGAAGCCTGGTTGACAAAAAAAAGAAAAAAGAACATGAAGCCTTAGTCGAGGAGGAATTAAGTTGTATCGATGGTGATGGCTAGGCCTGGGCAAAATAACCTGGAACCGGAAAACCGAACCGAATCGAACCGAAAATAACCGAACCGAAATTGGCAAAATATCCGAATGGGCAAAATAACCTGGAACCGAAAGAACCGGAACCGAACCGAACCGCGAACCGAATGGGTACCCGAAATATAATTATATACCCAAAATATTAATTATATTTAGACTTGAAATAACTCAATTACCCAAAATTACAATAATAAACCCGAAAATATTAGTTTTTAGATCAAAATAACCGTAATATCCAAAATAACCAAAATATCAGAAAGTTCTTAGTTATATTTGTTAAAATTTAACCAAATTTTATTTAAATTTAACAAAGTTTTTAATTTAAAAAAAAAAATCAGGTACCCAGATAAAAAAAATTAGAATCTTTGTTAAAAAAAAACCGGGTAACAAAGTTTCACTTATAGTGGTTCAGTTCAAATGGGATATCTAGATAAAGAGATATTGCTCAAGAATTACTACATGTCAACAACTACAATTGAAATTTTATCAACCATAATGAACTCATTTAGAATCTTTTTATCGTCTATAAAAATGTTATGGACGTATCAAATCAAACATCGAACTTTATTACCAAATTTTTCAATTATGTAAAGAAATAATCAAAAAACAAAAAAAAACAAAATACAAAATAGGTGAGGCATTAAATTAAAAAATATTAATTGAAAAAAACCGTGTGTATAAACGGGTATTCATCTAGTATATATAAAAGGTGGGTTTACTATCTAAAACCCACTCTATTCATAAAACCCTAACTATTTCCTCTCAAACTATTTACCTCTCTATTAACCCATCAAAACTTATAATTTTCAACTTTAAACCACATAATATATTTTATTCTGTTTAATTCCAGCTCTCTAATCAAAATCAGAAAATCGAGTTTAAGTAAACGAAATCGCATTTAATAAACAGTGATTTCCCATAATAAAAAACCCAATCCGATTTGAAAAAAAATAAACCCAACTAAGACCACACCCAAAATTAGACAATCACACCCAAAATCCAAGGGAATATAGCAAGAGAAACCATATGATTATTCTTACTGTCGTAAAAATCAAATTCAATTTTCCTCAAACTCAAATTCAAACTCCAATCTCACGTTTTCTATCTCATCGATACAGAATTTGTGCATTTTCTATTTTGATCAGACCGAATTGACAGAGAAGTAGAAGACGAAGTTGTCGTGAAACTCAAAATCAAGTTTTCCCCAATTATTTGTTGTGAAACATAGCTCAAGCCGGGTCTGTTTTTTTTTTTCAAAAACGGGTCGGGTTTTTCCAAGTCATATTGGGTTTTTTATTATGCGCAATCACTGTTTATTAAACGTGTTTTCGTTTATGTAAACTCGATTTTATTATTTTGATTAGAGGGGTGTAATTAAGCAGAATAAAATAGATTATGTGGTTTAGAGTTGAAAATTATAAGTTTGGAAGGGTTAATAAAGAGCTAAATAGTTTGGGGAGGGGGGGAGGGAATAGTTAGGGTTTTATGAGTGAATGGGGTTTTAGGCAGTCAACCCTAGGGCTGGGCAAAATACCCGGAACCGAAGAACCGAACCGAACCCGACCCGAAAAAATGGAACCGAACCGAACCCAGAACCGACAAAATACTAGATTCCTATACCCGAAGAACCGAAACCGAACCCGAACCAAACCGAGAACCGAATGGGTACCCAAAATATAATTATATACCCAAAATATTAATTATATGTATACTTGATATAACTCAATTACCCAAAATTATAATTATAAAACCCAAATATATCAATTATTGTTAGACCGAAATAACCAAAATATCTAAAATAATAAAAAAAATTGAAAAGTCTTAGTTATATTTGTCAAAATTTAACCAAATTTTATTCAAATTTAGTATTTTTTTAGTTTTTTCCTATATTTCGGGTACCCGAAACCGACCCGAAAATACCCGAACTGAACCCGAACCGAATTTTATAAATACCCGAATGGTTCCTCCAACCCTATACCCGAAAGACCCGATACCCGAAAGAACCGACCCGAACCCGAACGGGTACCCGAATGCCCACGCCTAGTCAACCCTATAAAATGTAGTTGATATATATACATCAAAGGAAAATTCCATATAAATATCCAAATAAATTTTGATAATCTTTTTAATACCCCAATTATTTTCGTATCCAACAAAATACTCCAACTAATATATTTTTCATTATCATATCTCAACTTTTAGATTTGCGACCATTTAACACCTCCGATTTAACGGTGAGATAATCTCTGTTTAATAATAAAATATTAAAATTACATTAAAATCCAAAATTTTCAAAAAATCCTAAAAAATCCAAAAAAACTAAAGTTAAGAAACAATAATTTTAATTTATAGATAAAAATATATTATATTTTAATTTTTAAACTTTGAACTAAAAATTCCCACAAACTCAAAAAAAAAAAATTCAAAAACACAAAAAAACATAATTTACAATTTAAGATTAGTAAATTATATTAATTTGTTTTTTTGTCAAAATAGAGGAATTTATGGTATGTTATACAAATGATATATGTTAGGGATAAATACGGTCTTTCTTACGTAGACGAATTACGTGTTGCCACATGTCGTTCATGGCTTTTTTGCAGGTACAACCCTCTGGGTCAAACTGGGCACCCCAGGCTTTTGCGCCCAGGCTTTATCGAGACTTTTGCACCGGGCCTTGGAACTTACGAAACCAAGAGACCCGACTAAGGCCACCTGCCTTCGGGCTCCTCGTAGCTGACAGTGCAGGCCACCCTGTCAGGCACGGGGATACCAGGGGCTGAGTGATCAGGAGGTGTGAGTGGTTATTTTTTCCTTACCTCGTCTGAAGATCAGTAATCTGGAAAGGTCGGGGTCGGGAAAGATGAATCTACACATGTACTTGGAGCGAGGCGCTGTTAAACTGTGTTTTTATCGGTTTCTAACCTTTGTTTTTGTGTCTTTTATCGATTCAAAGTTGTTTTAGAGTCTTTTAGTCATTTATCGAGTCTTTTCAGGTTTTAGGTGACTTGGGGAGAAAATGAGCCGTTTTGGATGAAAATGAGCATATGGAGATGCAGAATCATGCAGATGTGTCAGAAGTTTGGTATTCGTTGAAGAACTTCCCATTATGGATCGAGCTAAAAGTTTGATAAAAGATAGAGCAATGAATTAGCTTTCATTTGGAAGTGGTTTGAGGTCATTCCAACGGTGTAATCAAAGGTTATGTCAGTTTTCGTGAAGACAGTTCAGTATTCGTTGAAGAAGCATGCACAGAGAGGAAGCCTGGATCGATCAATCCACCCTTGGATCGATCGATCCGATTTTTTGCGGACATTTTCCAGATCGATCAGACTCGTTTTGATCGATCGGGTCAAGCCCAGATCGATCGATCCCCCTGGTGTAATGTGAAAGCCGGCCATTCCTCGGGTGTAGACACCACCAGCTCGGAACAGTCCGTTGCAAAAGCTATCGTCGTCTTCTGATTTGCAATCATACAATGCATGGCCCAAATAAGTGCTTCTAATTCTGCGTGGAGGGGAGAGAGACTCCTTCGTAAATTCCTTGCTCCTACAATAGTTTCTTCAACGCCTTCCTGAAAGCAATGCCATCCTAATCCAGAAAATTATATGTGTCCTTCCAAGAGCCATCAATATAGCACCACCATCCGTCGTAATGTGAAATCACCGGAGAATGGCCAATAGTTTGGGATACTATTGCTTGATCGCTATTTTGTGTCGTGTCCCAGCTTGTTGCCTCAGCTTCCGCAATTTTCAAAGTTTCTTGTGGATCTCTATCTATATTTGAAAAAACCTTATCATTCTGCGCCTTCCAAATGTACCACACAATCCAAGGAAAGGTTTCATTCTGATTTTCTTTTGGAAGTCTCCAAAAGAGATAATCAAAATTTGAAAGACCGATGACAATGGAAAAGCACTCGGGGGTGATGGTATCTGAGAAAGTGACCACGTTTGTAAAGCTGGAGGACATTCAAAAAGGATGTGATTGATCGTTTCCTCTGCCGCTCCACACCGTACACATTGTGTATCACAATTGATCCCTCTAGATCGTAACATTGCTGAAACCGAGAGACATCCTCATATGACTTGCCAAAGAAAATGTATTGTAAAAATATGTTTTTTTTGAAAATACACTATTTGAGTTACAAAATTGAATTTTATATGTTTGAGAATTTGTTTTGGATTATTGTATTTTTTTAGTTTTTAGAAATTTTTAGTTCAAAGATTCAAAAATTAAAATATAATATATTTTTATCTAAAATTTAAAATTATTGTTTATTAACTTTAGAATTCTTTCAAAATTTCTTTCATTTTTTTAGATTTTTTTAAAAAAAATTGGAATTTTTAAAAAAAATATTAATATTTTATTATTAAAAAATAAAAAGATAACAGAGGTTATTTCTTCGTCAAATTGGATGTGTTAAATGGTCACAAAACTAAAAATTGAGGTATTATAATTGAAAAATATATTAGTTGGAGTATTTGTGTGGGCACAAAAATAATTGGGTATTAAAACAATTATTAAAATTTAGTTGGAGTATTTTTATGAAATTTTTCAATACATAAACAAAAAAAGATAAGATAATTTCAAGCTTTGGTTAGTTCGTGTAATTCGGTTTGAGTAGTTCGGTTTTTTGGTTAGTTCGGATTTCAAAAATTCTGCCGAAAATAACCGAATAAAATATATGTTCCGTTCGGTTCGGTTATCGGGTAGTTCAGTTATTTTTTATAATCGAAAATAACCAAAATATTGACAAATTCAGTTTAATTCGGATAGTTTCGGTTATTTTCGGGTAATTTGGTTCGGGTAATTTGGTTTGGGTAGTTCGGTTTTTTGGGTATTTTCGATTATTTTCGGGTATTTTCAAAAAAAATCAAAACAAATCTTGGTTTTTTAAAAAAATTTCTGTTAATCAATCGGTTCAGTCGAACCGTAACGAACCGAGAACCAAAATTAATTTTAAATATTACCAAAAATAATTGAACCATAGCCGAATTTACAAAACTTTAGTTCGGTTTGGTTAATAATCCCACGCCTAGCTCATTACAAGACCAGGTATTAGCTCCTATGGGGCCTACCAAATCACTGCCTTTCTTGCTGTTCAAAGATAGAGGTTTGACTTGTGTGTAAACTCAAAGATCACTAAAGAGATTATAAAAAAAAAAAATCTGTGTTATAAGATCTTATTGTTCTAATGAAATTGTGGGCTACGGTTTTTGGGTCATCAAGGTTGGGCCAAAAGATATAAAGACGAAGCCCAAAATAAAAGGGTCCAAAACCACATTATATATTAATTCGATCATCGTCTTCTACAAAAGGGTAGAGAGAGAAAGTAACAACCAAGTTTGTTACAGAGCTGAACTATCGTTTTAAAGAGAGTAGAGAGAGAAGAGAGATCTTGCGGTGGAGCAATCTCGGTTATCTTCTCCGGAAGCTGTTCTCGGCGGATTTGGTGGTGGTTGAAGGTACCGATCTGGTTTCCGAAGCAGACGCTAGCTAATACTCTGTTTTTCCTTTCATCTTCGTTACCTAAAAGACAAAGAAAGGCACATTAGCTTGCGAACTCTGTAAACAGGAAGTGATAGTGAAGTTTTAGGGATCAAAGATCCTAACCGGATGTAGAGGATCGTTAATGCCTCGAACCGAGTGAACAATTTGAGTGTCTTGTTCTTGGTTTCAGTTCTTTACTATCTCTTGATCAAATCTCGGAAAGAACACAAGCGAAAGGTGAATTAGCAATCAGAATCTGGGCAACAATCTTAACAAAGTGGTATCAGAGCCAGGTTTTAGGCGCATAGGAGATTACGGTCCAGTAATCAAGTGCGTTAAGATCTGATTTCTAGATTCAAGGTTGTTCTTGGAGATCTCTGGAGTTCTGAGTCTCAGGTTAGCAGCTACAGTGGAAGCTGTTCACAGATTCGAGATGGAAAAGTTTGATGGGAAAGGGGATTTCGGTATGTGGAAGTTCAAGATGCTTATGCAATTGGAACATCAAGGTTTCGGGAAACTCATTAAGGAAATCACAGGAGAAGCCTCATCATCAACAGGAAAAGGGAAAAAACAGCAAGCCACTGATGCTGAAACGAAACCAGAAATGGTGATGACTGAGGAGCAAAAGAGAGAAAGGGATGTGAGGGCTAGGAACTTGATCTGTTCTAGTCTTACAAACATGGTATTGCGAAAGGTTATGAAGCAGTCCACAGCTGCAGGAGTGTGGAAAGCATTGGAAGAGGATTATCAAACCAAGGTTCTACCTAACAGAATCTATCTGAAGCAGAAATTTGCTAGTTTTAAGATAGATGAGCATAAAAGTATTGAGGCAAATGTTGATATGTTTCTTAAACTAGTAGATGACTTGGTCAGCCTGGGAATTGAAATCTCAGCTGAAGATCAGGCAATTCAAGTACTTTCAAGCCTGCCGAAACAGTTTGCTGCCCTTGCTCACACCTTGAAGTATGGCAGGAAAAAGGATGAAATCCTTGAGCTAGATGAGGTAATTACACTAGCTTATGCTAAAGAGGTGGAGCTACGTGAAGCTGGTCTTTTGAGCAAAGGAAAATCAGAAGCAGAAGGGCTATACGTGTACAAAGGCAAGACAGAAAAGAAATCAGATGGTAAATGGAAAGGAAAAGGAAAAAGTAATTGGAAGGATAAGTCTTCAACTAGTAAGAAGAATCAGCCAAAAGCAAGAGAGTGCTGGATTTGCGGTAAAGAAGGTCATTTCAAAAGGGACTGTCCAGAGAAAAAGGAAAACAAATCAGCAAGCTCGGCTAATTTGGCTCAGGAACAGGAACTCCCAATGATTTTAACAGCAAGTCCTCATTATGCAAAGGATGAATGGGTTCTTGACTCTGGATGCACGTTTCACATTACTCCAAACAAGAGTTTACTGTTTGACTTTGAGGAAATAAATGGTGGAAAGGTGATGATGGGAAACAACACACATAGTGAGGTTAAAGGGATGTGAAAAATAAAGATTGTTAATCCTGATAACTCAGTGGTGATACTAACAGAAGTTAGATACATGTCATCTATGGGAAGAAATCTCATATCCTATGGTCAACTAGAAAAGAATGGGTGCACTTATGAAGGTGGAGATTTCACCATAACTTTTTACAAGAAAAGTGACAGGAACCGTAAGGTAATCACAGGAAAGTACAAAGAAGGTTTGTATTATCTTCAAGGCACCGTGGTAGAAGGAGAAGCTTCGGTTGCAAGGACAGAGGTAAATTTGACAACCAGATGGCATTCCAGGCTAGGGCACATGAGCTTAAAGAACATGACTATTCTGGTAAAAGAAGGTTATCTAAGCCCTAAGGAGGTTCACACGTTAGATTTCTGTGAAGATTGTGTTCTTGGAAAGTCACATAAGCAACCATTTCCAGAGGCTAAGCATACATCAACAGAGGTTCTAGAGTACATTCACAGTTATTTGTGGGGATCAGTTGCAAATTCAGAAAGTATGTCAGGCTGCAAATACTTCTTAACATTCATCGATGACTATTCTAAGAAGGTCTGGATCAAATTCTTGAGGAGCAAGGATGAAGTTTTTGAGAATTTTGCAGAATGGAAACAGTTAGTCGAAAATCAGACTGGAAGAAAGATCAAATGTCTAAGGACAGACAATGGTTTAGAATTTTGCAATCTACAGATGGATAAGTTGTGTAAGGACTCAGGAATCAAGAGACATAGGACCTGTACCTACACTCCACAACAAAATGGAGTATCAGAAAGGATGAACAGGACTATTGCGGACAAGATACGATGTATGTTAACAGAGGCTGGATTGGAAAAGAAGTTTTGGGCTGAAGCAGCAGCTACTGTAGTTTACTTGATTAACAGAACTCCAAATGCTTCACTCAAGTTCAAGATACCAGAGGAAGTTTGGTCAGGGCACAAGATAGAGTATAATCACCTCAGAAGATTTGGATGTACTGCATACGTTCACACTATTCAGGATAAGATAAATCCTAGAGCTATTAAGGGAATCTCTATGGGATATCCACAAGGCACTAAGGGCTATAGAATCTGGTTACCTGAAGAAGGAAAACTACTATAAGCAGGAATGTAATTTTTGATGAGGAGACAGTATACATGAAGTCTGGGTCGAAGGCAGATTCAAAGAAGGCAAAGCCTAAGAAAGTTATCTTCAGCTCAGATGTGACCTTACAGAAAGACAGGAATACTGTGGGACAGTTTAGAAATGATTTTGAGAGAGGAGGGACGTCTGGGGCTACAGGGCCTTCTGGTCAAGGTGGAGCTGAGTCAGAGACGTCAGAATCCTCATCAGAGTCAGACAGTGAGTCTGAAGAAGTAACTGGTACAGAACAGGATAGTGAGGAAGCAGAGGCATCCCTGGATAACTATCTACTAGCTAGAGACAGAACTAGAAGGATTTCTAAACCACCAGCTATATTTGAGAGTTGTGACTACGTGGCTTATGCATTATCAAGTGCAACAGACATTGAGTTGGATGAGCCTAAGTCAGTCTCAGAAGCCAAGAAGAGCAAAGATTGGAAGAGATGGAATCAGGCTATGGTTGAGGAAAAACAGTCACTGGATAAAAATAATACATTCATCATTGTACCGAGACCTCCCAAGAAGAAGATAGTTGGTTGTAAATGGATCTTCAAGCTGAAAGAAGGAATTCCAGGAGTGGAAGAACCTAGATACAAGGCAAGGCTTGTGGCAAAAGGTTTTACACAAGTGGAAGGAGTGGACTACAATGAAATATTTTCACCAGTAGTCAAACATGTTTCAATTCGTATCATGCTGTCAATGGTAGTAAATTTAGATATGGAATTGGAACAGCTAGACGTGAAAACTGCATTTCTTCATGGGACATTAGATGAGGAAATCTACATGAAACAGCCTGAAGGGTTAATTGAGAAAGGGCAAGAGAAGAAGGTGTGTTTGTTGAAGAAGTCACTCTATGGATTGAAACAATCCCCAAGGCAGTGGAATCAAAGGTTTGATGAGTTTATTAAGTCTAAAGGTTTTCACATGAATGCTAAGGATATATGTGTGTATCACAAGGGAGAGACTATTCACGACAGCATCTATCTACTTCTCTACGTGGATGATATGCTGGTTGCCTCTAAAGACATGAAGAAGGTAACCGATCTAAAAGAAAGTCTGAAAGCAGAGTTTGAAATGAAGGATCTTGGACCAGCAAGTAGAATTCTTGGAATGGATATTACTAGAGACAGAGAAAAGGGGATATTAAAGCTGTCACAAGAAAGGTATTTGAAACAAGTTTTAAGGACGTTCAATATGGATGGCTGCAAACCAGTGATTACTCCAGTAAATTCACAGTTTAAATTAAGAAGCTTGACCAGTGAAGAACTAATTTCAGAATCAAGACTGATGGATGACATTCCCTATGCAAGTGCAGTAGGGAGTTTAATGTATGCAATGATTGGGTCAAGACCAGATTTGGGGTATGCTGTGGGTTTGGTTAGCAGGTTTATGTCTAAACCAGGGAGAGATCATTGGGCTGCTGTTAAATGGATTTTCAAGTATCTACAGGGTGCATCAGAAGTATGTCTCACCTTCACAAAGTCAGAACACTTTGATATCGAAGGTTTCAGTGATTCAGACTATGCTACAGATTTAGATAGGAGAAGGTCTATTACCGGATATGTTTTTCAGGTGGGAGGTAACACTGTCAGTTGGAGATCAGTATTACAGCATGTGGTAGCTCTTTCGACCACAGAGGCTGAATACATGGCGTTGTCAGAAGCAACGAAAGAAGAGTTGTGGCTAAGGGAATTTTGTGATGAATTGGGTATCAAGACAGAGTTTTTCAAGTTGAATTGCGATTCACAGAGTGCTATTTGTCTAGCTAAAAATGCAGTGCATCACGACAGGACAAAACATGTTGCAACCAAGATTCATTTCATAAGAGACATTGTGGATTTCGGGTTGGTTAAAATACAGAAGATTCACACTACCCTAAACCCAGCTGATATGCTAACAAAGAGTATACCTGGTCAGGCGTTTGAGAGATGTCTCTCAACGCTGAAGGTCCAAGCCTAAGCAGCGGAAGCAGTGCTCGCGGGTGGTCTTTGTCGTTTCGGGTCACCTCGCACAAAGAGCACAAACAAGAACAGAGGATTAATATCTGTTCTGAGAAAGTAATAAGAATCGACGTCATTTGAAAGGGAAGTTGTGATGCCTACTAGTAAAAGTTGGAATCAGGTTTTCAAGATCTGAGTTTGAAAGGGAGTTACCTTTACAGACGGTAAAAGGTGTTGATGGGGAGTCTACGTGGTCCCGTGAAGCTGGTAAAAGCATAAATCAGAGACGGGTTAGTGGATTCATGAAGTTCATAAGCAGATCAGGAAAAGGAAGATAAAGAGTCATCTGATAAAAAGGTGGTTCAAGAGGGTCTTACCGTTTTTTTGGGTTTGCGTTGAAGAGTTGACTACGGTGTAGCAGTCAGGCAGATCTCACGGCGGTGGAACGTGAAAGTGAACAGAGAGCTAGGTCAGAGAGACGAAGCTTGTTCAGAGAAATATTTCTCGCTTTGAGGGTAAAGACGAAGAAAAAGGAAGTGACGAGGGTCATGTTGATCGGTTTATTTTTCCGATCCGATGAGCCAAGGCGGCTGCATGTCGGATTCGCCGCAGAGCTTCGCGGAGCTAAGGAGGCGGAGAGTTCGGACTTTTGTCTGAAAAAGACATTAGGGTTGTGACCTAAACCGAGGTGGAGTTTGTGGGCTACGGTTTTTGGGTCATCAAGGTTGGGCCAAAAGATATAAAGACGAAGCCCAAAATAAAAGGGTCCAAAACCACGTTATATATTAATTTGATCATCGTCTTCTACAAAAGGGCAGAGAGAGAAAGTAACAACCAAGTTTGTTACAGAGCTGAACTATCGTTTTACAGAGAGTAGAGAGAGAAGAGAGATCTTGCGGTGGAGCAATCTCGGTTATCTTCTCCGGAAGCTGTTCTCGGCGGATTTGGTGGTGGTTGAAGGTACCGATCTGGTTTCCGAAGCAGACGCTAGCTAATACTCTGTTTTTCCTTTCATCTTCGTTACCTAAAAGACAAAGAAAGGCACATTAGCTTGCGAACTCTGTAAACAGGAAGTGATAGTGAAGTTTTAGGGATCAAAGATCCTAACCGGATGTAGAGGATCGTTAATGCCTCGAACCGGGTGAACAATTTGAGTGTCTTGTTCTTGGTTTCAGTTCTTTACTATCTCTTGATCAAATCTCGGAAAGAACACAAGCGAAAGGTGAATTAGCAATCAGAATCTGGGCAACAATCTTAACAGAAATTGTAAACAATTTTTCAATTGCTTTCATCATCTCCTTCCTTTTCAAATTGTTTGTTGCAGCTCACAGAAGAAAGCGAAAAAATATCATACCGTTACATTGTTCATTTGGATACCCGAAAATTTTGAATTTTTATTTTATTAAGAATTGATACCTGTTCTAAGCGGCATATACATCTTTGGTAAGATGTCATATTTCTTCAAGAAGATCATAGTTGTAGAAGAACGGAGACATCAATTATTTGTTCACAAGATGTTAGACAAAATTGATGTACCTGTGTTCAAATGACACCAAGAATTGTTCATATCATAACTTGCACTACTCTTAGTACCTGATGAACTTTATGCCTAATAAACATGTAAGAGTTTGAGTGATATATGATAACGCTTAATTATATTATAATAATGCTCATCATATGTTCAATGTTTTGTAGTTATATAGTGGTGATTCGTGAAGAATATGTTTGATCTCCAAAGAAACAGAGGAATCCAGTGATAAGTTCCATGTAACTCTGCTCAGTCAGAATTCAGCAGCATTTAGATCTTGCAATCGCAATTGTGCTTGTTTCTATTTCTAAGATCACAATCCAAAATCAGCTTACTTTAGATCATACACCGGACAGAAAGATCACAAATGCTTACCTTTTCTGGCTAAAACCCACAAGAAGGGGAAGCTCGTCGAAAATCCACAATGAGAAGAGTGGCAACACAATGAATAAGAGCACCTAAAACTACAAACACATGGAATATCTGATGGCTATGTCCCGCAATATCAAACGCTCCAGGCTTCCATCTCTCAGGCACACGGCTAACATAAAACACTGCTCCTAAAGCGTAAGAGACACCAGTGGCAAGCTCGCAACCGAGGGCGAGGAACACGTTAGGGTGACCCCAATAAAGGCAGAGCACATGAGAAGCTGGAATCACACTGGAGAATCCCATTGCAAGGAAAAGATTTGCCCTGAAAGGTCTGAAACACGGCGTGGAGAGAGCTGGAGAGAGGAGAGTGATGATGGCGAGGAGACCGAGGACTGAGATTGAGGACAAGTAGAGGATACGGAAGTTAGGGTTGCAGGAGAAAGCGTAGTAGATAGGTGCGAAGAAAGAGGAGACGATCATGAGTGAGATTCCTGCGTAGTCCAAACGCCAGAAGAAGAGGTTGAAACGTTTTGAGTGGCAAGCGAGGAGGTGTGAAACAGAGCTGCAGATCAAGCAACCCATTGCTCCGGCTAAGTACAAGAGCCATGGCCATTTTGGAACAGCTTCTTTGTGGTTGTGATGGTTCACTTCTCCTTGAGAGTTGACAAGTGAGTTGTGTTTTGTCACGTTGAAATCCTGCGAGAGACAATCTTTAGAGGTTTAGTCTTAGTCATGTAATTGACAAAAAAAGGATCATTCTTTCTCTGGAAAATGACTGATCTTTATAAAACCCAAAGCGTTTTTGAAGTCGTTTTACTCTTTCATGCAACAGTTTAATGAAAACCGAATAAAACCGAGTCAATTTGTCATTTAACCTAAACTAAACCGAATCTATCATTAACCGACAAAACACCGTAAAATTAATCTAAACCGAGAAAAACCCCAGAGATAATCTAACCGAAAGAGAGGGTAAGGTAAGTAAGTTAGGTAAACCAAACCTCTGTAAATCGATTTGGTTTTTATTTCTGAGAAATTATTTTGACTGTTCAGTAACATTTTTTTTTTTTTGACTCGATTCAGTAACATTGTAAAGCACAAAATAAACATTTTAATAAGAAATAATAAGAGAATTTATTTTGACTGTTTCAAACTTTCTGAATTAAAAGGTTCAAAACAAAAAAAAAAACTTTCTGAATTATTATAAAAAAAAAACTTTCTGAAAAAAGAAAACGATTTGAAGAGCATTTTGGATATAGATTGAACATTTTCTTTTAGTTTTTTTTTTCTTTCTTTTAAATAGTTTTTTTTTTTGATAAAAACTTTTAAATAATCTTCCCTTCTTTTTTCCTCAAAAATCTGTGTGAATTTCAAAAAGTTTGGTGGGCTCAAAACACAAGAAAAGAGAAAGCTCCAAGAATAACACATGGTGGGGGCAATTTACCACTATTTTACTGAATCAGCATCAGAAAATGACAAATATATGATTATCATATTAGATACAGATAAATACCCTAAATTAGTACACAAATGATTATTTTTTTTTATCAAATCTAACACACTAAATTTTATATGATTTTTTATACCAAAAATACATATTTACTTAAAATAAATTTAAAACATTAAGTTTATATTTTGTATTTCTATTTAGAATTTAGTTTTTTTTTATTAGAAAACAATTTTATATCATTTTAATATTAAATTTATGTTATTATTATCAATTTAAACTAATGGTGCTAAGTTGTTTTTTTTTTTATTAGACTCGAAAATAATTTTCGGCTTTTAACGGGTCCAGACTAATCTCTCGAGTGGGCGTAAGGCCGCCCAGTTACACCCTATGTGACCAAGAGTTAGTTTGATAATTTCGCACCCGGGGGAATTCGATACCTGATCTGGACCAACAGAGTCAAAACTCATTCCGGATTGGAACCACCCAACTACCACATCTTGGTTAATGGTGCTAAGTTTGAAAAACAAATTTAAAATTTTTGGAGAATTGTCCTATTATGTATTGTGTAGCATTTTAGTATTCGTTATGTGACTAAGAGCACCTCTAATGGTGAGGTTCTAAAAATGGGTATCTAAAATTTTTAGAACATCACCTTTTAGAACCCCAACATTTTGTATGTTAATTTTTAGAATCTGTATCTAAAAGTTCTAACTTTAGATACCTTCTCTCTTCTTTTTAGAACCTCTCCAATATTTATCAATTATATATCATTATAATTTTTTAGAACTCTTCTATTTAGATCCCTTGTTAGAGATGCTCTAATAGTCTAATATCGCAGAAGATAAGATAAGTCGGAAAATTGAAAAAACAAAAAGAAACAAAAATCTTACATGATGAAGCAGAGTCTGATTGCTGGAGACGTATCTATCGTCGGGTCCCACCCAAAAAAAAAAGCCTGGTTTTATTATTATTCCTTTTTAAAAAAAAAGTATATGAAATGACTATTTTGACCTCGACGGTTCTTACCCGGACATGCATTTGAAGAGTCCCGCGAGGCCAAGCTCCGTCGTTTCTAAGGAACTCGCCACCGCCAACCAGAGAAACACCAGAAATCCGATCAAGTGCCTGCCGATTTTTTCAAACGAATCAAACAAAAAAAAATCACAGAGAGAGGTTTTGAAAAAATCTGATTGACTTGATTTGAACGTACGTCCAGATGTTGAGAGTCTCGTTATGGCAAGAGAAGGCACTGAGGAAGGTATCCTTGAGCGGCCATTGGCACCGGTAATGGCCGTGAATAAACTCGTTATCCTTCAAATAACCAGGCAATTCCTCGAACTTCATCAACCTCCGTTCGATTCTCGTCTCTTCGCCGGAATCTAATCCCTTCCAAGCGCTAACCGCCGACGCTTTCCTCGCCGATTTACCTCTCTTCATCAGCTCCGGTGAAATTTTATCTCTCAATTGGAGCTTTCCGGGAAAGGAATCAAAATCGGAATCTACGTCCGTCGCTTTCTCTCAATAATCGGAAAATCTGATATTCGGTGGTCCTGGTGGCTTCGTGTTTTTCCTATTTATATGGAGACGAAATCTCTTTGAAAGCTTTATGGCTCGTGATCGTGACCGTCCCTTCTGATTCTGTTCTTACGTGTTTGGTTATCATTGGACGGGGAGATTTTGTTTGATGTGAGGTTGGATACACCTGATTAATTATTAACCCCTTATGTGCACCAAAGGTGGGGATGGTGAAAAATGCACAAAGTGTGTGTGTGGTGCGTAAAACTAGAAGACACACTATCCTGTTTGATTTGAGATTACAAAAAAGAGAAGGCACTGAGGAACGATATTCAATCTATATGGTTCTTTGAGTTTAATTTAACATTATGCATAAGGCATGTTTGTTTGTCGGTTTTGTTTGTCGGTTGCAGGCGACTGCGGCTGCGGCCTGCGGCCAAACGTAGTTTTTATTGTTCGTTTGGCAGCCGCGCGGCCAGACGTTGCGATTGATCGCAACGCAACGCTAAATATTTTCAGCATCAAGAATTTTCGAACGCAGATCGCAGCGTCCAGCCGCAGCCGTAAGAGGCTGCGTCTGGTAAACGAACACCATTTGGTCGCAGCCGCAGTCTCATACGGCTGGCAAACGAATATACCCATAATCCAATCGAAAAATTCTTGATTTGAAGACGCATCCAACAAAAAAAAACGCGGATCAAACCTTTCATAACATGAAGCTTTTTATGTGAACATTTATCCGGTAAGTCCAATCTAAACTTCAAGCTGTTTTTCGTCTTCCTTTGGATATTTTAAAACGGTATTCATGACGTTGTCAACTTTTTTGTTCTCAATGTGAATGACATCTAGATTATACATCAACATATTATCCTTCTAATATAGCAAATCCCAAAAAAATATTCTTCTTGGATCAATTGTATTGCTTACCACAACTGTCAATATGATAATGCATATTACCACCACATACAACCATTTTCTCAACACTAAAATCTCTTAACTGGCAGCATATGATTACCATATAGTTTAGGAGGTGGACCATCATACATATTTTTTTTTTAAACAATAAGGTACTTCGACGATACATATAGCCAAACAGTATAAATCGTCGAAGACAATCAAACTAAGACGTATTTCGTTCATGCTTCAACTAGAACCTATCAATGTTATTGTCTGATGTATTTATTATTTTGGCTTATTGTCTGATGTATTTATTATTTTGGCTTCTATGCCTTACTAGTCTGATTCTTTCGGATTGTGGCCCAGATCGTTTGCACAAAAGCCCAGAAACCCTAGAGATTGAAGATACTTATGCGACGAGTGTGTGCGACGTTCCTTTCGCGGATTCCATGGATGGTGCCCAAGCTAATCCCACAGGTTCGATTCTCTGACTTCCGATTTCGAGTTTTACAAATTCAAGCAACACCGACCCTGTTTTTGGATCCTGATTCGTTTACTCGAATGCTTGTTAAATCCCTAGGGTTTGGGTTTGGTTTTTCCGCGTAGATTCCACATGTTGCCTTTACGTTTTTCAGTCAAGCTCGGCTTTTGGGTCATGATTATTACTTATTAAATCTCAAAGTGTTTGGTTTCTTGTTGCTCGTTTCGCCTAATTTCCACAAGCTCGAGTCTGTAAATCACTCAATGTAATGTTAGAAAATTCTGCTTTTAACCAACTTTACAATATAAATTGAAGATTCACACCTATAGAGAGAAGATGCATTTGATCTGGTTGTAACAAATAGAAATTGGTCTCTTCTGTTATAGTGAAACCAGAAACTTTAGAAATTGCTGTTGGTTCTCGCAGATGAGACCATTATGTTCATGAATGTTGGGGCGGGGAGGTGATTCAAAGGTATTATATTCTGAATTGAAGCAGATGAGTCTATTGTTGAAGCAGGAGACTACACATTCATTTACCAGTCAGTACATGTGATGTGAATTTTTATATGGTGTGAACAAGCTTTCCGGTACCAAAAATCTCACATTTGATGATATCTTCTTCTTTAATCTTGTTCTTTCTGCAAATTCTCATCAATGTACTTGATGCATTGACCAATCATTGTGTTTCACCACTTTTGTTGGAACCAACTGCACAAACAAAAACCACACAAACCTTTCAGTATCAAAGCATAGACTTTTTTGTGTGGGTTAGTTTTGTTTTGTGCAGTTGGTTCTGGCAAATGTGGTGAAAGACATTGACCTTAGGTTTGGTTCATGCATCAAATACATTGATGAACATGATAGAAGCAGATGATAGGATTAGTTCCAAAAAATGGAGCAAGATTTGCTGAGTGAACAATCTTAAAAGAGAAAGATACCATCAAATGCAAGATTTTTGGTTTATGGAAAGTTTGTTCACTCCATCAAAATCCACATCACTGTCCACAACACACTGGTTGAGTCTCTCATCATCACACTCATTATCATCAGTTCTATAGCTTTTTTTTGTTTGTTTCAAGAGTTGTAATTTTCTTCAGGTTTTATCTTAGCAGTACCAAGATTCCTTATGTTGTATTTTGAATGCTATTTATTAAATGACATAGAACTTCTCATCATCACACTTATTATGAACTTACTGATGTTTGTAAAAGACTTCTCATCATCATACTCATTATCATCAGTTCATGTTAACTTTATTTTGACAAAAACTTTATTTTCTTGTAAATATACTTAATGTGTGAATGAATGTAAACATACTTAATATGTTTACAAGAAAATAAAGTTTTTGTGTAGATACCTAAAAATTATCACCAGATTTAAGAGAAAGAAAGAACTACAACGAGATTGTGTTGTGTATAACAAAAATTGAAGAAGATTCAAGATAGCTTTTCTCAGAATGTGACTAAAGATCAATCGATCTTAACAGAAGAGTAGATAAGCCTGGTGAACCAAAAGCAAGCGTAGAAACCAATTGCACCGGTGAAGACGAAGAAAACGTATGAGACGACGAGCATATACCCGAAGTAGAGGATTCCCGACGCGAGCTTTGTGATCTCGAGCTTAGTGTAGAAGTAAAAGGTTGCGTAAAGAAAGAGGTAAACCGCGGAAGAGCCTGATGTTAAGTAAGATCTCCACCACCATTGATAGTCTTCACTACAGAGCTGAAAATAACAGAGTACGACCGTGATCTCTGCGCAAGTGATGATCAGAATGATGAAAACGATGAAGAGAAACCCGAATATGTAGTAGAATTGGTGTAGCCATATCGAGGTGAGTATGAAGAAGAGCTCGATGAAGACTGCGCCAAACGGGAGAATGCCTCCGATCAAAATGGAGAAGACCGGGTTCATGTACCAGGCCTGTATTGGGACCTGTCTCGGGATCTTGTTGGTTTTCACCGGATCTTCCGGTGCAGGCTTCCTGAAACCGATGTATCCACCGATGAAAACGAGCGGAACAGAGATACCGAACCAGAGGACGACCAGAGCAAACATTGTGCCAAACGGCACTGCTCCGGATGATTTCTGTCCCCAGATTATGGCATTAAGGACGAAGAAGGCCACAAAGACGGTCGCTGGGAACATGAATGCAGTTTTCAGAGCGATCTTCTTCCATTCGTTTCCTCTTAACGTTTTGTGGAGACGAGAAGACGCGTATCCCGCCAAGAGGCCCATGAAAACCCAGAGCAAAAGCATAGCCGTCATAAGACCACCTCGATTCGAAGGAGACAAAAAGCCGAGACACGCGAAGATCATGGTGACAAGAATCATCCCAAAACACTGAACTCCAGTGCCTGCATAGACACAGAGCAAGTCCGGGTTTTCTGGCGGTCTGAAAACATCTCCATGAACCAGTTTCCAACCCGTCTCTTCGAGGACCTCTTCATGAGTCTCTAACTGATTGTAGTTGGAGATATCTCGGTAGAGTGTTCGTAACATGATCATAGCGACCATACCAGATAGGAAAAGAACAATTATCATGGAATTAACAATTGAGAACCAATGAATCTGATCATCAGCCATCAGAAGGTAAGTGTCCCACCTAGACGCCCATTTCACCTCACTCTCCTGGAAATCAACATCGTATGTGAAGATAATCTCGTTCCCTTCTTCGACTTCTTGAGGAGACTCAGAGTTGGTGACTGCACGCTTTGTGTGCGGATCACACGTCGTTAACCGAGTCTTTTCATTCCACTGACCTTCATATTCATGCTTGACACTGCATTGAGAAATCAACCATATATAAATGTTAGTCTACACACTGCAGATTCAGGTCCTTGAAAACAGAACATAATCACAAAACGTAACCTGAACGGCTTGACCTCAAACCCGACAATTCTTGAAGAATCGGTCTCTATATCTCTGTGATACCTAACAGTGAAGGTCAAGTGGTTGTGTATAAAATACTTTTCCTCCTTGTTCTACAGGAAATCAAAGCACAGAAGGTAAGAATCAAAACTCTTTTCTCTTAAAAAACATATACAGAAAGGTGATAATGAGCTCTTACCCCAACGAAGATTCCCTTGAGACCGACATGGAAACCATGCTGATAAACTACAACATTGTCCTGATCCGGCCTTTGCACCGGAACAACTAACGGAAGGTTGTCCAAAATCCTGCACAAGAAACCAATCTCCTTTAAGGTAAACACAATCAACCAAAAGGCGATGGAAAATGCCTCACATGTTAACTCGATATTCATCAGCAATCTTCTCCTTTAAGGCCTTGGCGCTTTTCTTATCAAGCTTTACGCGACAAACCGCAGCGCACATCTGCGATTCTCTCATTTTAAACTGCAAAAACAGAGAGTCAACACAGAGAGATCTCATCAAGAAGACACATATATAAAGAAAACCAAAGGAGTGAGTGATGATTGAAACAAGAAGATACCACAAAGGGAGAGTTCTCGATTCGATCACCGCGTAGAACTTCCCCGAGATTCTCGGTGCTGTCAACGATTTTTCCTGGACGGCAATAAGGAAGAGAATAGTACGAGTATGGAAGCTGTGTCTTTGTTGATGTCAGTTTATTAACTTTCACCATCAATGCATCTCCCTGAAAAATCCATAACTCCTCAATTTTGTTTCTTCAAGAGCTACTAGATTCATGAAGCTTTATCAAAACAACAAGTTGAAACAATGGCTAAAATCAAACACACACGACGTGGATCCAATTTCGACTAGATTTCTTCATCAAACAAGTGAAATTGCATCGGATCTAAATCAAGAACAAACCAAAAATAATCGATAATATGTATATACACAAGCGATTTTTTGTAAACTGACAATTTGAAAGTCCTGTGGAGCGACGCCGGGAAGGTAAAAGCCATGGACATGGACATTGAGAGAGAAGAAGATAACATAAGCGAAGATCAATATCCGAATTTCGATCGGTCCTCTTAAAACCGCCATGGATGAGCTCGATTTCTTCTTCTTCTTCGTAGAGTGAATTTTTCTTTAAATGCAGGAAAGCTTCATGGCAGTTGGATGATTTCTGACCGTTGGATCTCTTGATTTAATCAACGGTTGAGAGTTCCTCATTAGGAGCTGTCGGTGACTCTTCTTCCATCAGTGTGATTAAATATCAAAGTCAACACTTTTAAAGGTAAAAAAAATTAATTGAAAGTGGAAACTTAATAAAGTTTTGAGTAACTTCTCAAAGTCAAATTATTATGAATCTAATAGCATCATTATTGGGGGTTCTTAAGGAAGTTCTTAACCCAAAAAGTAAATAAATAAATAAATAAAATTATAAACAGTGTAAGAACCGGTTCTTAAATAAGAGTTTTAAGAACCAGTTCTTAAGAAGGTTCTTACACTGTTCTTAGCCACGTGTCAACTCCTAATTCGTCGATTTTTTTTTTGCCAAATTTTTTTTTTTACTTTTTCTTAACTTTAGCTTAAAAAAAAATTCTTACCGTTTTTTTTTAAAATTTTTTTCTTAACTTCAACTTTAAAATTCTAAACTTTTTTTACATATTAATGAATTAGAATCTTTACATAATAAATTTGAATATTTACATATTAAACTTTTTTTTACATATTAATGTATGGAATCATTCGGTGGGTGAACATGAAGCGATTCATAGACAAGATCAGAAAAAAACCAAATTGAGCGTTTTTTGCATTTTTTTTCAAAATATATGTTTAAAATGTTATGTTTTTATGTCAATTATGTTTAATTAAAAATAAACTCTATTTAAAATAAAACAAAATTATTAATTTTTTTTTAAGAACCCCTAATAGGGTTCTACCAATAAAACAGCAAAAACAGAAGTTTCTTAACGGAGTTTCTTAACTTCAAATTTATAATTAAATATTAGTTAAGAAATCCATTTGGGTTTTTCCCAATAATGATTCTCTAGGAAACGATTTTTTTTTTTAATAAGTTTAGTAGGTTAGGTGAAACTTGTGAACGTAGCAAAGTAGAAATGAGTTAGTGTGAAAAATACGAATAATTATGAAAAAGGTATTTCGAAATAATAAAAGAAAGGATAAAAGAGATTTAAATCAGTCAGAACATTGATTAAATTTGGTAAATGAGGGTGACCCGCTAACTATTCTAGCAGACTATGAAGCACACACACCAGCAACCACTTTCATATGTAAATAAATGCATATATACCAAAAATATGGAAAATATATGCACACATATCTGTATTAGGTTAACCTAATCCCTTCTATAAAGAGTATTAGGATTTAATCCGCGCTAATTTTAACGCGGAGTAATTTAAAAAAAAAATTGTTTTGAAATTTAAAAAAATTGTTTTTATCTGAATTTTATAATATAACTAACTAATGATTATAGATAAAACTGTCACTTTGTAATAATTTGTCTATTTAACCGGTTTTGCAATGAATTAAAATATTATTCGGGTTAACCCGTAAAAACTTATAATTTTGGAAACATAACTATAATATGCACCGTTAAATGACTTTGGTTTTTGTGGTTAGTTTACGAACTCCTTAAAAAAATAGTTTTCTTGTGTCTAACTTTTTATAAAATTAGTACAATATTTTTTAATTTTTGTTTTGATATATATTCAAATAAAATATAATAAATTATAGTGAAAAATATAGCAAGATTTTGAATATATATATTTTTTTTGAATATATATGAATTGATTATTATTTTAAAATATATAGTATTAAAAATAATTAAATAATTAAATAATAAATAACATTTTTAATACAAAATATATACTTTCCATATTCTAATCAATAATTTTAAAAAACTATTATATCATTTCCTATTTCAATTATTTTTTGTTATTTGTAATGTCATTTCATATAATAATTTACAAAACAAAGTTTATTTTTAAAAATATCTTCTTAAATATTATTATAGAGATTATCATTGTCTAATATTTAATAATAACAAAATTATTTTTTATGCATTATCATCGTAGACATGCTAATGTAGTTAATGAAATATATGTTATATTACAATTATTTAAAAGTTAAAATATAACATTTCTCCTCTCTCTCTTCTTTTTCTCCTCTCTTTCTCCTTTCTCTCTTCTTTCCTCTTTCATCTTTCTCATTTCTCCTCTTCTTCTTTCTATTTTTCCGGGGTTAACGATCTATTTCCCCCTCGGATGTTTCATATAATAACAAATCCCCCTGAAATCGGAGCCTAGTTTCATTTTCACACCGAATCAAAGTTTAAAATCTATTTCTCCACAAAAACAAAGTTCGAAATCTATTTCCCCCCAAATCAAAGTTAGAAATCTATTTTTCCACATAACACGATTTGGCTCGGTTTACTGTATACCAATTAAATATAAACCGAAAAAACCAAAATTAATCCAATTAAGATCTGATTCAACCCCAAAACCCGATTACAACCTGTATGAACCCCTAAACCCAATAATAATCCCCCCAAACCAAAAATTTCTTGATCAAAAAAAAAAATCACTCTCACGACAACTCAATCATCATCTTCAATTGTCTTGTTAATGGAGAAAACACACAGATCGAGCCGTTAGAACCAAACCTTAGCCCAGAAGAAGAAGCTTTACTATAAAGCTAAAGAGCAATCGACTTTCGGAGGTCGAAGAAGCGTTCTCATCGTTTCGAGATACCCGACGGTTCAGGTGAATGACACGGCGGTTCTGGTGAATCTCTCACTTGAGAAATCGAACAAAATGAAGATCGTACGGTCAGGAATCGTTCCTCTGTTGATCGACGTTCTCAAATGCGGTTCGTTGGAAGCGCATGCACATTCCGCCGGAGAGATTTTCAGTCTAGCTCTCGAAGACGAGAACAAGACGGCGATCGGAGTTCTCGGAGCTTTAGAGCCGCTGCTTCATCTGATTCGAGTCGGGACTGAGTTGACTCGGCTCTTTCTCTGTATCATCTCTCTCTTGTACAGAGCAATCGAGGGAAGTTCGTTAAACTCTGAGCTGTTAAGATGTTTCTAAACATGGCGAAATTGGGCCAAACGATGAATCGGGTTTTGCTGATTCTCTTTCTCTTCGATTTCTTCTTTGATTTTTCAGATTTCTCGGGCTTTTCGGAATCAGATTTACGCTTCTTAGATATTTTCTTTCTTCTCTTCCCCCTCGCGTCGCTTCCTCTCCTTCTCTTTCTTCTCCTTCTTCCGATCTTCTCTATCTTTCACCATTGTTGAGAGAAAAATCTAAGAAATTAACAAAAACCCAGGATTGAAAGAAATTAAGAAGTCTCAGAAATTCAAAAACCAAAAATTAAGAAATTTCAGAAATTCTGTAAACAATCGACGTCAGGTGAGAGACCGCAGGAGGAGAAGAAAAAACAAATCGGGTGAAATAAAAAATTGGGTCGGTCATTACCGGGTCGAGTATTTGATTTGGTTTTAGTTGGAATCCAATTTTAATTCGGTTTAAGATTTGGTTTGCTCAGTTTATATTTGGTTTATAACATTAACTAATATAACCGATATATGGGGGCAAATAGGTTTGGAAATTTGATTTTGTGGGGAAATAGATTTCGAACTTTGTTTTGGTGGGGAAATAGATTTTAAACTTTGATTCGGTGTGGAAATGAAACTAGGCTCCGATTTTAGGGAGGTCTGTTATTATATGAAACATCCGATGGAGAAATAGATCGTTAACCCATTTTTCCGAGATGGCAAGGTATGTGAATTCTAAAATTCACTTTTATTTTTTGTTAGAAAAAAAATATGAAACACTTTCAATTAAACATACTCACCGGAATCGTCATCACTTCCATTTCCTCAAAACCACTTCCATTACTGGAGCTTCAGATTCAGAAAACCAGTTCGACAGTTTGACCAATTCTGCTAAGTTTTAATGGTTTCACTGGAATAAATAAGCACCTCTGTTTGTAATCTTGAACATCTTGACAAATTAATTTCAATTGTTCATATACTCTTTCCAAAAAAATAATATATATACAACTAAGTAATATTATATATCTAGAGTGCAGGCGATCACATAGTCCATCCCTTCCCAATTAGTAAAAAAAAACTCTTCAAATATAGGTGATGGGTTCGCAAATCGCCATTTCCTTTTCCTAGCTCTACCATCGAAAATCCATAACATGATTCTCGTCACGGCATGTAGCGATTCGGAGCGAGATATGTGCAATGCCAAGATTACTTGCAAACATTTGAAAAATCTACTGGAAACTCCCTATTTCTACAAGTAAGGTTTATTTTTAAAATTCTGCTGCATCGAACTGAATCTGAAACCGATAACTTTATCTATTTCATGATATAAGTCGATCAACTTAATGTTCATTTATGAGCCTACGGCTAGAGTCAGACCCCAATGGCTTTCTCTCAAACAAACATGTTATGTACATGACAATCCTTCAGCGATACTACTAAGAGGGATGTCATAATTCATGTTTGGGGTGAACCCACAAGCGGGAATCGATGATATCAAACGGTCTACGGATGTTGGTTTCGATATAGCTGAGTATTGTTATGGTGTTATTCGGAAATTTCTGCGGACTGATGAGGTTGATAACGGTCCAAATTATGTTATAACCCGAGAATTTTGTGTAGCGACGCGGTTGTCATTGGAGAAGAAAGGCGGCGGTAGGGAGTGGATAAAGTGCATTTCAGAGTCTTTCAATGGTCAATGGAATCGCCTGGATATATCATGCTTACACAAATGCAATTGGGGTGTCCAGAACCAATTTTCGGGATAAAAAATGTGTGATCGTTGTTTCTGGGCTATCGAAGGTTGGGCGTTCTGCTATAAGATGCAAGACTACTTTCCAGCTTGGAAATAATGAATGTATCTCTATATTATTAAGAATGTATAAATAGGGGTGTCAATTAGGGCCAAAGCCCGAGGGCTGGCCCTCCCTGAAAAACAGCGGACTCGGACCTAGAAATAAAGGCCAAAAAAATTTGGGCCTTTCGGGCTAGTGTGTTTTTCGGGCTTAGCCCGATCGGGCTCGGGCTAGCCCAAAAAACCCGAAACTATTTGATTACATATGTCTTATTAAATTTGGGTTCACTTATCATATTATTTCAAATCGTATCAAAAACGTACCATTATAGAAGAAGGAATGTCTAAATTGACTCTATACTTAGAAGACGATATGTTGGAATTGACTTTTTATGAAGACATGAATGTTTCATAATGGTGGAAGTGTAAGTCACAACGTTAAGGTGAGTTAGCTCGTATGGCATGTGATGTTCTAAGCATTCTGATAACTAAAGTGGCATCAGAGTCTACATTTAGTATTGGTGCGCATGTCTTGGATAAATATAGAAATCGTCCTTTACCAAGAAACGTTGAAGCACTGATTTGTACATGCACTTAGTTGGATGAGTTTAGATTTTGTGATTTAGGTTCCATTATCATTCATCCATATTTACTTCATATTTTTAAAATCTTTATTTATAGAATTTCAATGACATTTCTATATGATTTATATCTCTAAAAATATTATTTTACTCTTTTTTATCTGTAGCTCTTGATGGTGATGAGGATTTAGAAGACGATGAAAGAGATTCTAATCTAAACTCTACTACCTAGATTTGAAGTGTTTTGATTTTATGTTTTATTTGGTAATACAATTTATTTGAATTTTATTTGTGTTTTTGTCAAACTTTTTCTTTTAGATTTAATTGGATTTGATATAAAATATTTCAATTTAGATTTATTTTCATAAATATTTTGTTTTAAATATTTTTCATTTGAGAATTGTGAATTTTTGTGTTTCTAAAGAAAAGCCCGAAAAGTCCTAGAGCCATGTCCCTGTCCGGATTGGATCGGGCTTTAGAACATATGCCCGATTTTTTTTTGGACCAGGTCGTGCCGGGCTCAAATATATGCGGGTTTCGGGCCAGGCCGGGCCAGCCCGATTGACATCTCTATGTATCAACTTCATGTTTATCATACATAAAGTGGTACAACCTAGAGTAACTAGAACAACTGAGGTCAAATAAGTTATATGGTATGATGTTGGAAATATTTCAGATTAAAAATTTTAAATAAATTGAGTGATTTCAAATTTCAAATTTCAAATTTCAAATTCAATACATATTTCAACGCTGAAGGTGGCAAAATTTCAAATTAATGTTTTCCATACATTTTCACATACAATACCTTATATTTTTAAGAAGACTTTGTGACTGTTACCCACATTATGTTGCGATATCGTCAAGGAATGTGATATAACAAATTTTATTCCATTAAGACTTTGAAAATGTACTTAAGGTACCAAATGTTATTGGTACAACCAAAAAATTAAAGTTTAATTCACGGTAATACTAATATAAGTGAACTATCCCCAAAGTACAACTGTTTGGAAGCGAGAACAACTATACAACTAGAAAGTATAACTATGTTAAATTAAAAAAAAAAATTAGATTTTGGTTTTCCTTTCATTTGTAGAAGTAGAATAAACTCTGATTTTTTTAAAAAAATTTTGGTTTTCCCTCCATTTGGGGAAGTAAAATATACTCCGAAATAAAAAAAGGGAAAATAGTTTTTTTTTTTCATTTCTCCCATCGAAAAAGAAAAACTTGAGAGAGTTTTCGAATTCTATGTTTTCGAATTGGTTTAACCTATTAGTTTGGTGAACCCAACCACGATCATACATCCAATTACTACAATAATCATCATCATTTTCATCCTAGATTTGACTTCAATTAACACATCTTCAGCCCTCTCCGTTATCTCCTTCTCGAGCTTCATTTGAACATTCTCAAACATATTTTCAAACTGTTTGTTAGTCTCTGTAGTTATATATTTAAGCTCTTGTTCAATCTTGGTGTTTTTGAATTCCAATGACTCAATCTCGTTTAAGCATGCCTCATCAACCCATTTAAAGACATGATTATCATTCATAAGCTACAAATCGGAAAAACCATTCACAACCATAAAGACTCACACACAACGAAACACAAGCAAGGTACAACAAATCAAAAGGCATTCAAATTACCCTTTTTGCTACAACATAACCACAACGGAAGTATATTTGGTAAGAATTGTGGTCGGATTTGGATATCAACGCCACAATTTGCTCACCACAACAACATCTCTTAGGCACACCAATAACTCTTCTATTTCTTGGACGAGCATTTGATGATCCACTCCAACCTCCAAACACATTATTCGTAGCTCCAGAAATCACCAATTTCAACCTACAAATGAGAATCATCACGAAAGCATAAAACGAACAAAAATGATGAAATCTTGATTATGGAGTATGAATTACAAGCATAACACTAGGATAAGCAAACCCTAACAATATACTTACAATTAATGGATTTAAGTTATTCCCAATGTGGGCAATCGATTTTGAAAAATCGAGTTTATGGTTCTTAGAGGGAATTTGAATCCAAATTGATTTGGAGATTTTCCGGATTTAAGTCGAGTCGGGTTTAGGTCGAATCGGGTATACGGGTCGGGTTTTAGTTTGAATTGGGTTATTGTTCAGTTTAGTTTGGGGTTTGTTGTTCTTTGTATTTCAAAGTATTTCTAGTTCTTCTTAATTTGGGTATCCAAATAATTGTTTTGAGTCTGGTTATTGTTTAGTTTAGTTTGGGGTTTGTTGTCTTTATATTTCTAGTTATTCTTAATTTGGGTATCCAAATAATTGTTGTCTTAATTGTTCGTAGTATTTCTAGTTGTTCCTATTGTTTCTAGTCAAACCAAAGCATAGTTGTTCATAGTATCTCTAATATTTCAACATTCACAATAACTTTAAATAATAACCAAAAAATAGTTGTTCATAATATCTCTAGTACCAAAATAAATTCAAATAATATCTAAACGAATCATTACATAGTTTTTCATTGTGACCAACTACAAACTCTCCTCAAAATCACTTGACAAAAAGAAAGGGATTGTATGATCCCGAAACACCGATCACACATTGGAGTTCCTCTTCCTCCTTTAACTCTCTCATCGAAGTCATCAGCATAATACACTTCAGTGTAAAGATCACACTCACACGAACGAAGGGGAGCGATACTGATTAAATCTATTTTTTCTTCGAACAATGGTGGAGCCTCTACTCCCCAAGCGAAACCGTTCCCTGCTTCATTGATCTTCCTCCGTATATGGGCATATAAATCCCTGCTAAGATTATTGATGAGTGGAGAATCACTTACGGAATGAGGAGTCATTATTCTCCGTATCATTGCGTAAGTGTATTTAGCCACATCATAGCCTTTGTCAGCCGCAACTCTGATCACCTCCAAGCCTTCTTCCAAGTTACCATTGCATAAGTAGTCCTACAGACCTCTCATGAAAATTACAGATGGATTTCCAAGTTCCAAACACAGAAGCCTGAACTCAGTGAGATGAGGGGAAGGGAGGTACCACTCATGGTCTCCCATAGAGAACAAATCCACTTCCTTAAAGAAAACCTCTTCCTCGATCACATTCTTGAAGGTCTTGCATGCCACTTTGGCTTTATGAAGATCTCTAAAGGAATTGCAAGCGACGAACAAGAGGACCATGTGGAGTATTTGTTGAGGAAAATTGAGGAGTTGCATGTAAGGAGGATACGTAGTTTAATCTGCTTGAGTTTGATCCTTTCGAAAATTTCTTCTGCTAGAGCTTGATTCCTACAAAAATTTCTTCATCTTCATACAATTTTTGGAAGTTTTGGAGAAGATGAAGTTTTGGAAGTTTTGGAGAATATGACTCTTGATTTTCCAAGTTATTGTTTTAGAGTGGAACGGTGGACGGTTGGGGTTCTTAAACTGACGTGATCTTTGGAGGGAGAATATGACTCTTAGAAGTTATTATCTTAAAGCTAGGAGACTGACGTGTCTTACAGTGGAACGGTGGACGTTTGGGGTTCCTTGATGCAACGTTTGGGGTTCTTGAACCGACGTCATCTTTGGAGAAGATAATTCTTCGAAATTATTATATTAAATTAATTCGATTTGACTCTTAGTTTTCGAAGTTATTGTCCTCTTAAAGTATTGATTTTGACACGATTTGATTGAATGCATCTTCATTTAGTGGGCTAGTGTCTACTGTGAGAACCGGATTTCACACATATCGTATATTGATGAAATCAGTTTGGAGGTTTAGGAGAATTATTTTATTAGAATCATATCTGGATCCCAGGTGGATTGCCTACGTACCCTGAAAGGGATCAAGCCAGTCGTAGTTCTTGTGTTACATCGAGAATTGTGGGATGATTATTCTGGATGAGGAGCTCTTCTATTTATAAGTCTTGAGGTTGGTCGATTTTCCTTTTCCTTCTTGAATTGATATTGACGATCATTCTTATTTCCCAGAGTCGATAAGGATAACTTCCTTTTATTTCGTCGGTCAGCCTTGATGGACTTGAGACTGGTAGTTGGGCTGATGTTAATTCAAACTGGGTTAAACCGGAGAGTGCTAAACTCACCTCCAACAATAATTCCACTCCTCAGTTTGGTGAAGGAGTTTCTTGATGAGTTCGACAAGTTCATGGAGAATTCTTTAGTTTGGTTGGAATTGAGATCGGCGTCTTGTCTTGATTGTTCAAGATCGTGTCCTTTGATGAACAAACTTCCTTGGTAAACTGGATGTTGCTCGAATACGAGGCTGAGATCAATTATATCTTGTTTCCAATGATTAAGGTTGAGATCGGATGTTCAATTTCAGTGATGTAAATGATTTTGGCGTTGGCGGTTGACTTGAGATTTGACTCGGCGTCATTCCTGCGAAAATGATTAAAGTCTCGAGATTGAACTCGGCTTTTGATCATGCAAATGATAGATTGAGCTCGAGGCTGAGCTTGAGGCTGAGCTCGGCGTTGTTAGTTAGGTGCGAGGTCGGACTCGGCTTTATCCTACGTGAGAAGTTTTAGCTCGGTCTTGATAGTTCGTTCGAGACTGAGCTCGGTTTAATCTTGCAAATGATGGATTGAGCTCGGCTGTGACTACAAGGTCGGCGAGCTGTGACTGTGAACTGCCAAATTGCGAGGTTGACGAGTTGCGACTGCGAGGTCGGCGAGCTGCGAGGTCGATGAGCTGTGACTGCGAGATCTGCGAGCTGCGAGGTCGGCAAACTGCGATAGTTCGGATATCTGCGAGCTGCGACTGCCTAATTGTGAGGTCGACGAGCTGCGACTGCCTAATTGTGAGGTCGACGAGCTGAGACTGCAAGGTAGGCGATATGTCTGATTGGGAGGTAGGCGAGCGTCTTTTTTGTTTTTGACCGTGGTTTGGCATTATAGGGAAGGACCCTGTGACTAAATATTAAAAGAAAATATCTTCGAATAATAAAGTGAATTTTTTGATAAGAGGTACCTGAATTTTAGGGAGCTCTGTAGTCGAGCTATGATCGGTAAGTAACTTCAGATGCATTTAGCGAACGAGATCGGTGGATGTCCCCTTTTTTTTTAATTCCGAGCTTTGGCTAGTGTGTCAGGTCGGGGGTTCATCATATTTTATCGGAACAGAGTTGAATCGTTTTCACCGTCGGGGAACGAACGGAGCCGTGCTGTGAGCTTCTAACTTTACATGATTTTTGGGCCAGGAGATGGCATTCATGTCGACCTCGAGCTTCGTGCGCTAGGGTTTAATAATTCTCCATCCCCTCCTTCTAGCGCCAATTGTGAGAACCGGATTTCACACATATAGTATATTGATGAAATCATTTTGGAGGTTTAGGAGAATTATTTTATTAGAATCATAGCTGGACCCGAGGTGGGTTGCCTACGTACCATGAAAGGGATCAATTCAGTCGTAGTTCTTGTGTTACATAGAGAATTGTGGGATGGTTATTCTGAATGATGAGCTCTTCTATTTATAAGTCTTGAGGTTGGTCGATTTTCTTTTTCCTTCTTGAATTGATATTGGCGATTATCCTTATTTTTCGGAGTCGATAAGTATAACTTTATATTTTCTTGAGATTTGCCTTTATCAAATAAAAAAAAATCTTCCTTTTATTTCGTAGGTCGGCCTTGATGGGCTTGAGACTGGTAGTTGGGCTGATCTTAATTCAAATTAGGTTAAACTAGGGATGGCTAAACTCACCTCCAACACCTATCAAATATTACCAATAATATAACAAACCACAATATTTATTTGACACAATTTAATGCATCTAAAATATAGTTGTTCTTAATATTATCAGTAATATAACAAATCAGAAATACTAACATATAGTTGTTCCTTAACAAACCAGCAATACCAAAGCCAGAATTATAAATCTCATGCATTAACATATTATTCGAAGCCGATGCGTTTTTACCAAATCCCTTATCCTCCTCATCATCAAAAATCTCCTGCATTAGTAGTCTCAATATTCTTTAGTTGTCCCAATGTTTTCGAGTTGTCCCAATATTTTCCAGTTGTCCCAATGAGACTCGGATCTTCATTTTTTTGAAATTATAAGGGAAAAAAAATTTCAAAATTTATATTAAGGCTACACCCGACCCGATTCCACTGGATCTCAATTTTACTCGATCCAAAACGTGGTTGGGTATGTAAATACGGATACATTGATTAGTTTTTTTTGGGGTTTTTACCATTTTTTTGAATTAAAAAAATTCAAAAAATGATAATTAAGGGAGAAGTATTTGAGAATACATTCAATTAAAAGAGAGCATTCCAACAATTACTCCGTTTGTTTACTAATGTGCAAACTTCACATTTTTGATTATCAGAATATTTGTCTTTGTCATAGGATGCTCGAAAATCTTGCCTCCTTGTGAATGCTCCTATGATTCATAGAGCTTGTTCTCGTGTTCCGTTCTCTGTTCTTAAGTATGCCATGACTCTTGATGGTAATTATGTCAACTAATGGTTTTTTTTTAGTTGAAAGATTGCAGCTAATGGTTTTTTTTTTTTCGGTTTATTAACAGGTAAGATTGCAGCAAGTAGTGGACATGCAGCATGGATAAGTAGTAAACTCTCTAGAACCCGAGTGTTTGAGTTACGAGGGAGAAGTGATGCTGTGATAGTTGGAGGGAACACCGTACGCCAAGATGGTATATAATGCACCTCTGATAAACTCAAAATGTAATACCCTAAAGTACTAACAGCTTTGCAGTTGCAGTATGTAGGGGTCGAACCACAGAGACTCAAGAATCACACAATAGATTATATAGATTCGAATTAAACTAAGTAAATCAATAAAACATGAAGCAATAATATACTACAAGAAAACACAGTTTTTGTGACCACTTTTTGCGACTCTTTTTTTTGTCACAAAAATGCGGGACGAAAGTGTGGTTAATTTGCGACTACTTTGCGACTACTCGCAATGCAATGGCAAAACAGTCGCAAATTAACGACGAAACAGAGGAGTCACAAAAGAATCACAAATTTGTGACTGATTTGTAGTATGACTTTGTAGTCGCAAAAGTAGTCCCAAATTTGTGACTGATTTGTTTCGGTTTTGCCACTCCCGTCGATTTTTTTAAAGAAATTAACGACAAAACATAGTAGTCACAAAAGAGTAGCAAATTTGTGACTTATTTGTAGTCTTAATTTGTAGTTGCAAAATTAGTCACAAATTTGTGACTGATTTGCTTCGGTTTTGCCACTCCAATCGATTTTTTAAAGAAATTCATCAATATAAAATTGTAAATATGTTAATTTGTACTTTTTTATATAGATTTTAACTACTATATACATTGAATCATGATAACAGAGAAAAACACTTTTAAATTTCAATATTTTAAATTTATGTTTGTATATTCTCAAAAATGTAGTAAGTGTATATGTGTTTTATATGAAATGATTTTGAAAGATAGAATTTTTTCAAAATTTACTTACCATATCTTAGTTTGCTGTTTAACTAGAGAGTTGTAGTGTTAGAATTAGAATAAGAATGATTGTAAAGTCATATTTAGAATAAGAATGATTGAAAGTTTAGAGTTTAGGGTATAGATTTGTGATTTATTAAGTATCGTCACAAAATAGTCACAAAATGGTCCAAAATTTGCGACCGTTTAGCAACTCCACTCGATTTGTTTTTATAGTAGTAAAAAAAGAATCCCAAATTTGCGACCGTTTAGCAACTCCAATTTTTTTTTAAAAAGAAAATCAACAAAATAGAATTGTAAATATGAGAATTCATACGATTTTACATTGATTTCAACTAATATATACACTTAATCTTCATAAAAGTGAAAAAAACTTTTCATTTCAAATATTTTAAACTTATGTTTGTATCTTCTCAACACATGTAGTAAGTGTTACATGTTATTCACATGAAATGATTTTGAAAGATTTATATATTTCATAATTTAGTTATAATATTATAGTTTACAATTTAAAAAGAGATTTCTACTTTAGAATTATAATAAGAAAGATTGTAAATTCATATTCAAACTTTCATGGCTCTTAAAGTTTAGGGTTTAGGGTATTAATTTGTGACTTATAAAGCATAGTCACAAAACGGTCACATATATGAGACTGATTTGCGACTGATTTGAGAACAGTAGTCTCAAATTTGTGAAAAGCAAAAAATAAGTTTTGGAGCCTAATACATATGTGAGCGGCAACACTTAGCCAAAAAAAATTAAACTTAGCGCCATCTCTATAATATTATTTAAGAAGACATTTTTAAAAATAAACTTTGTTTTGTAAGTTATTACATGAAATGCCATTACAAATAACAAATAATAATTGAAATAGGAAATGATATAATAGTTTTTAAAAATTATTGATTAGAATATGGAAAGTATATATTTTGTATTAAACATGTTATTTATTATTTCATTTCTTAATTATTTTAATACTATATATTTTAAAATAATAATCAATTCATATATATTCAAAGAAACAAAATCTATTCAAAATCTTGATATATTTTTCATTATAATTTATTATATTTTATTTGAATATATATCAAAACAAAAGTTGAAAAATATTTTACTAATTTTTAAAAAGTTAGACACAAGAATACTATATTTTATAAGAGTTCGTACACTAACCACAAAAACTAGAGTCATTTAATGATGCATATTAGAGTTATGTTTTTAAGATTATAAGTTTTTGCGGGTTACCCCGAATAAAATCAGATAAAATCAATCTCTTAAATTTTAAAACAATTTATTTTTTAAAAAATTACAATTTCGGGTTAAATCCTAGTTATTCTTTAAAAAATCAAACATACTTTGACAAAAAAGAAGAACAAGAGGAACTTATCCCTTTTCTCTCGAGGGAAGTTCTCATATGCCACTTTTTTAAAGAAAAAATTCTGCCATGCCACATACTAATCTACATGCCACCCATCATGTACAATGCCAAATTTACCCTTAATGATATTTGTTTAAATTTTAAAAAAAAAACTAGAAAAAAAAAAATCGCGACTCACCCCCTCCGGTGAGCTCCTCCTCCTCCGAGACGCCATTGTTGCTAAAACTCAGGTCCTTCAATCACGTCCACCGTCCCCTCCTTAGAATTATTCGTTCTTGTTGTCGTCGGTTTCTTCTCATTTCTCCATCGGGTTTGGTGAGTTCATTGATAGGGGATTTGGGGATTTGTTAGAGTTAGGGATTTGAAATTAAATTTGGTTGTTTTGGTAGCACATTTGGTTTGTAATCATGTTTAATTGGAAGAATAGCTATTTCCATAGGTTATTTATCGAATTTAGCTGTTGAATGGTGGTAAATCTAGAGGAAACCCTGATTTAGAATCGATCCCAAATCTGAAAATCTGCAGACATAGGACAATTGGAACAAATGGTATAACTGAGAGATAGTAGGACATCTGGTTCAAATGGTATAACTGAGAGATAGTACAAGAACTGGTTCAAATGGTATATAACTGAGAGATATTAGGACAACTGGAACAAATAGAATAACTTTGACAAATTGTGTAATTCGTAATTTGTGTTTTTTATCTTATTTCTAGGAGGCGATGAGGAAGAGCCACACAAACGTTCATTTTGACTATGGAGGGTACTATACAGAAGAGCAGGAATGAGTTTCAATAAATTCCGTATACGCTATATCGTTTAAGACCACATCTATGGAAGAGATAACTTATTCAATGTTAGTAGATAAAATATGCAGGAAGATTGCGTTAGATGAAACCCCGAGGAAGCTGAAATTGAGTTATAGCGTATCTAATGCTGCGAGAGAGTCATATATTATAGATGATGATGACGTTTTTGTTTATCTGACGACATCGGATGAAAAGGGACTTCGATATGTTATGCATGTGAAGTTATCGAATGCTAATTTGGAAAAAGTCAGTGGGTCGATCAAATTTCAAGAGCGGGGCGAGAAAGTTCATTTGGTAAGAATTATAGGGAGCCGACTTCAAATGAGAGAGTTGATGATGCAGATAATGCTGGAATCCTTACTATTTGCAGAGCTGGCGAAATATCAGAACAACATAACGAGCATATCAATGAAGAGCCGATGAACATGTTTGTTGTTGTATTTTTCGGATTTGAACAATCGGGTTCAACTAGTACAACTTAGAACATGTCTGTATCAGTATTTCTCGGATTTGTACAACCATGTTCAACTAAGTACAAATAAGAACATGTATGTTGATGTATTTCTCTGATTTGTACAACCGGTGTCAACTAGTACCACTAAGAACATGTATATATCAGTATTTCTCGGATTTTTACAACCAGGTTCAACTAAGTACAAATAAGAAAATGTTTGTTGTTGTATTTCTCGGATTTGTACAACCCGGTTCAACTAGTACAACTACAAACAAAATAATTATACAATCAAAATTATTAATATAATATCCAACTAATATTAAAAATGGTAAATTAAGGTGTAAAAAGGATTCGTAATACATAAAGAAACGATTATTAATCAATAAAAACGAACTAAACATTTTTCTAATACATATGTTTGTTCTCACATGAAGTACTCCTTATAGTATAAGGAAGACTTTGTTAATATTCACCTTTTATGATGGAAAAGAGGTGAAAAATACGATTTCGGGCAAATTATCTTATGAAAACCTCATAAATGGTATATAATTGTGGGAAATCACGTGGACAACTACAACATAATAATTTATATTAAGGTCCAACTTAAAATACACAAATATCGCGAAAAGTACAACTATGATGTTTGGTGTACAACTGTACATCTAGGGGACAACTATGCTTAAACCACACCAACTTTAATAAATATATAGCCGTAAAAAGGTATATTATAACACACGTGGAGATGATTTTAATATTTTTAATATTTAAAATATTCATTCTTTTCCTCAATTGGTTCATTTTTTTTTAATTTTGGCAATCTCCTTTTTCTTTTACTTTTTACTATATATATTTTTTAATTATTAATCATATTTTTAATCTATTTTAACTGTAATTGTAGTTTATATAGTTATAATAGTTGTATGCAGTTGTACCGAATAACTTACACAATATAATAAGTTTACCAAATTGTATGGTTTAATTTTGATCTCAGTTGAACCTAATAAATTCAGTTGTACCGAAAACTTAAATTAATAAAAACGGCATGGTTTCTTTTGATAACAACAAAAATTTAATAAACACAAAAATTTATCTAATTAATAATAATAAAACTTACAATCAAACGTTCTAATGAAATATTTTATATAATAAATCATTTGGTTTGTCAAACTAGTATAAATAAATCATATAAAAACTAGTATTCGCACCAAAATACATCATCAAGACCTTGAATTTCCCTTTAGCCAATCTGCGAATCATGTACATTTCTTCTGAATCCAAAATGAGAAAAGGCCAACACAACTGAAACATCTCACACATCCTGTAAAATAGCTAAATGTCACCGACTCTTCTTTCTCCTCCATGTTTTTTTCTGTTCATCATATATTACCTTTTGCCTATCCTGTAAAATGGAAAATGTCAACTAACGAAGGAGATTTGTTTGACAAAAACATTAACCAGAAACAAAAAAAAATGATCACATTTCCTACAAACATCAAACAATTCACGGCAATTTGGTAAATATACATATTATCAGAAAAGACTTGAGAAGAAAAATCAAAGACTTTTTTTAATTATCTCTCAAATGTAAAGAGGTAAAGTTGTCCAAGCACTAGAGACATGTCCATTCTCACAGACATAAGCTCATCATCGTGAAACCCAAAAACTCTTCTCAAGCAAAACGACGAATGTAGATCCCAAGTCTCGTTGCTCAAACAAAACGCGCATTTCAACCCCGAAACCTTACTTTGATTACCATCGTTTATCGCTCTCCACACTCGAGACCTTTTGAAATCCTTGAAAACGCCTCTGAACAACATGTAGTTTCGTTTTTTCTTCGACGTGGATGCATCCATGCCAATTGCAAATGTAGAGACAATCACCGTTAAACCTGCTCGCGAGGAGCTTGTTGCCTTGTTCTCGGCTGAGATTCCAACCGCCGTAAGCTAGATGAGATCATAGAGATCGGCAAGTCTTCTGTTGTTTCCTTAGAGGAGGAACGCGTACGGATCTGATCTCACTTGTTTCAATTTCTTCTTTTTTCTCGACGGAATCTTCGGGAGGAGCGGAGAGAGTATTAGTGTAGAGGTTGTCATAGAGAGACCAAAACGAAGTCGTTTCTAAAGTAGATCTGATTGGTTTGGTAATCTCGCCGTCGCTGTGAGCCGGATCCGTCGGCGTAGGTATCAGATCGATCTATTGAGGTTTTGATCGAGGCCGAGCTCACGTTCTAGACAAAAATCAGAGTTTTCGAGGAGAATTCTTGCGTGGAAGAGGCCATGACAACAGACGACGAGTTTGTAAAAGCAGGAGTCGTCGCCAATTTCGAAGATACGACGACGATAGATCGGGAGAGAAGGTGAGAAGAGAGAAGTCAGAGATTTTTTTTTTGTGAAAATACGACGCAGATGAGAGAAGAGAGAAGCCATAGATTTTTTTTTTATATAATATAATTATTTGGGGATAAAATATATGGGTTTGGTCGGATCTTTGGATTCGGGTGGGATGGATGGATAAATTATGGTTGGATTGGTAATATTGTAGATCTAAGAGAAGATACAAGATATTTCTTTCATTTTTTGTATTAAAACAAAATCAAAATGAAATTAATTATTAAAAAGTGGCGTTTGAGAACAAACTTCACAAAAAAGTGGCTTTTGAGGCATTGTTACCTCTTCAACCTCTAGCACCGGCGCCGTCCGAGGTGGAAGTGGTTGAAGCTCTGGAAACCTAAATATCCTAACTTCCTCCTTCGAACCTCCGCCGTATCTTCTTTTTCATCCTTGAGCAAACTTGAAGCATCGGCTCCGACCCTTCCGTTGCCAAGGACCTCGGCGACCGAGCCATTTTGATGTTTTCTTGGTGTGTTTAGAGTCTTGTCAATCGAGTTTCCTCTCAATATCTGAAACCCTATCTCTCTAATCTCCGAATTCAGTCCTCGTTCTCTCTCAATCGACCGAAGTTGGGTCCCCGAATGAGCCAGATTTTTCATTCTCTTCTCTCTCGTTCTCTTCTTTTTCTCGTCTCTGACGGCTCTGGTTGGTTATCGTGCAGGTGAAATTAGATCCATCAAGGCCATTGAGCAAGGATAAGCATACGCTTTGAAGATGCTGATGTTCTGGGTTAGTTGGTTTTATGATTCTAATCTCTTTTTGATCATCTCGATTGTTTGTTTTCTAACCTTATTTACATCTTTGCAAGGAGTTTCTGGTTTCGGTTTCTTCGAATTTACAAGTCTTTGTCTTCTGTAGCTCGTTGCAGCCCATTGAAATCTCCAAGCTTTTTCCTCTCTCACAATCTTAATGTTTACAAGGTCAGAGTTTTTTTTCTTCTTCTTCTTGTTTTTGTTTATGTTAAGAATTTGCATAGTATTATTTCATAAGACGATTATCCTGATTTTGGTTAGGCATGGTGGGCTAGTTTCATCCTTTTGTTAATATATGAAAGCTTTGATCTTTCTTTTTTTTTGGCATTTGAAGAATTGTTCTTAGTTTCTGAATTTGGTTTTAATTCTGCAGCTAAATTTTTTTTTTTTTTTTATGGAAATGATCTGTTACCTTGAGTTTGAGAATGCACAATGCAATATTTGGAGAATACAATTTTCTTTGAGGGACCTTTTATATCACTTTCTCGGACCAAATCGAGGAGAACATGTGCTTTGTATGTTTTGGTTTCGTTACTTGAATCCCAAAATCAGAAGCTGACATATGCAAGTTTACAAGAGTGCAATTGATGTAACAGTTTGGTTTTTAGTATCAGCTTGAGATGTAATAATGCTGCATCGGGTGGTTCTGTTGAAATCAAAAAGCTCAATTTTTTACTCAGTTTATACTTTGTTGTGTCATCATTATGGTTGCTGATGCTTTTATGAATCAAAAATCTCTCAGAAGGCTTCTGCAGCAAGCGAAATGGGACACAGAAATAGAACGTCGATTTAGAAATGGAGCAGCAGCAATCTCAAGCCTCTCTCCAACCAGAACCTTGCTTTCTCTTAGGCAGCTTTCTGCAACAACCGGATAATAATAACATCCCTGCCATGGTTGCAACGTTCCTAATTAAGAAGCTCATTCTCTTCAAGACCCAACTTATGACAACTCGGCAATGTTCTACGGTTTTCCTCAGTACCATCATCATCATCATCATCATCATCAGCGTGCTCCGACGAGATTCAACCTCTCCTTCATCTTAAAAAGTAACTTAGTAGCTTCTTTTACATTTTTGGTTTTCTTGTGTAATAGATATATATATATATATATATATATATATATATATATATATATTTATGTTTGGGATCTTTTCCTACATGTTTGACTAATTTGAATATAAGGTTGTTGCTATAAAAGATTTGAAATTCAGCATTTGTTTCGGATATTGAATCAGATTTATAGAATTTTAAATTTTTTTTTTAAAATTTTGTTTTTACTGGTAGTCACAAATCAGTCTCTAAATTACGACTGATAGTGGGAGTCACATATTAGTCTTAAAATTACAACTAATAATTTCAGTGTCAAAATAGTCGCTTATATGTGACAATATATTGTGGTCACAAAAGAGTCGTAAATTTGCGACCATTATGCGACTATTGTATTTTGCGACCTTTTTGACTCTTTTTGTATGTCGCAAAAATTGTGTTTTTTTGTATGTAGTTTAAAAAGTTGTAAATTCAGTGGAGAAAAATAGGTTCAGGGTATTTCTCAGGAAATCAGAGAATGCAGATAAACTAATTAATCAGGATTCAGATTTTAGCACAGTTCTTGAACTCAAAACACTGAGCTATAACTAACCAACTTTCATTTCGAGAATTATCTAAGTATAAATCTCAGAATCCCAAATTTCTTTGCAAATCCTAAAGACTAAACTAGCATTAAGTTCAAGTTTGATTTGTTCACAAAACAACTAAACCAAATTTCTTTGCAGATAGTTATTTTGCTCACCCTAGGTTCTATCGGATTATCAATCACATTTTCGTGTCTAATTGATTAACCTAAGATCTAAGTTCTAGGTGATCAATCCAGAATTTAGCATTAAGAACAACCTATGGTGAAGAACTAATTTGATTTTGAATCCTAACTAACTAATTAACCTAGCGTACAAAAAGATCATTTATGAGAACCCTAAACCTAAAAAGAGATCTAGTCAGACATGGAGATTAGGTAAAACAACACGATTGAATAGAACTCAAAAGTAATAATAAAGAGAATAAACAAGGGGTCCGAAATCTTCTCGCAGACGAACAGAGTTTCAGACTTGTCTCCCTCAAAAGCGCTATCCACAAAATCAAAAGTATAATAAAGCTTAGCCAAAAAGTGGCTGAAAAACATAATTATATGAAAAACACGTTTTGGGTCTTCTTGTAAATAATAAAGACTTCTGGACCAAAGTGCAATTTCTTCAGATAAGGAAAAAGTCGTGTTTCCTTTCTTCAGGCAGTCGGTATCGACCGACACCAGGTGGTATCGCTCGACACAAGGACCTCAAATTGACCCTCACAGTCCTTGCTTAGCTCCAAAATGCTACAGAATGCTTCAATATCACCAATTTTGCTCCAAACATACCTAAACCTAAAAAAGACTCCAAAAATACTAGAAATACTCTATAAACGAGACCTATATCATGGTTAAAAACGGGTAAAAACCATGATATATCAACTCCCTCAGACTTAGCCTTTGCTTGCCCTCAAGGAAACAGAAAGCTAAACAAGAGAAAGAGGTTTGAAAAACACGGAGACTCACCTGTTATTGAAACACTGCAATGACCATTTTTCTTAGTGCTCTACATATTACTTAACCAGTTCCAAATCTAACCACCATGTACTTCTCCGTAGACATTCGCAGCTTCCCAGACTCCACATATAATATCGCAACATTATCCATCAAAACCTTCATCGCCAGTTTCATCGCTGTAATCAATGCCAAGAACCTTCTAGACTCTTTCCCATACAATATCATGACAAAAGAACCACCCAATTTTCACATTTTTTGTATTGTTTCCTCTCTCCCAGACTTATTTCACATCATGTTCTTTTTTTTAGATTCACATATACATATTAAGGTTTGAGACGCGAGTATTGATGGTGTTTGCCACCTAATCCCCGGTTCTTCCCCTCTCTATGTATCAAAGGTGTAGGCGAATAATGGTATCACATGAAATTTTCCTAACCTCGCTTCTAACCTCTGTGTGATCATTCCTTTCCAAGTAGAATAATGGGATCGCTGGAAAGTTTCCTAACCCTCTACTCAGAAGAAAATAATTTCATCTTTTCATGCTTTTTTTTAAATTTAAAACAAGGGAGAGGAATACCAATACTTTCTACACATGGGTTCTTTTGTCAGATATGAATGAGGAGTCAAGCTCTGTGAACATCAATCACATCGATGAAGTGCAAAGAATTAGCTCATGCTTGAATGAACTCTGCTGGAAACATGGGTGTCTTCTAGTTAACTGGTCAAACTTTGGATTTTTCATTAGTCCGATCTAGAACTGATTCTGTAACAATGGTCACTTAGAAGCAAGGTTAGAACAATAGATTCAAGAACTAGATCATAATCTCCAACAAGTTTTGACTCAATAAAACGATTTTTGACTCAAAACGACTGACTCTAAGAAAAACAAACACACTGTCAGCAACCACCTCCCTCAGACTTAAACAACACTGTCCCCAGTGTTATCTAGTCTAGAGTCGGTAAAAGAAATCATAAGAGCTGAGTGGAGGCGTGAAAATCAAAGAAGTTACCGGATTGGGGTAGGAGTGTGCCGACACACAACACTGGTATCGAGCGATACCATGCTTAGGTCGACACATAAACTTCTTTTCATCGACATTGATGCAATGCTGCTCTTAATTGTGACAAAGGATCCAAATGTGAAATGGTTAGCACTGTTAGATCACTCAAGCACAAGTTAGAATCAACAAGATATCATAATAGCATAAATCCAACAAAGTTCAGAGTCATAAACTGCTGACAAAACAACTCAAAAGAACAAAAGAAAAGAAAAAGAAAAGAAAAGAAAAGAAAAGAAAAGAAAAGTGAAACTAGATAGAACAAGGAGCTAATCCTCCTCAGAGTAATCATCGACTGCATAGTTCGATCGGTTTGTCCCTGTCCCGTAATAAATACCTAGCTCCTTTGTCGCACAAGTAGTGCCGATCGATACCATTACTGGTTTCGCTCGACACAACTCCTTTGTAACTGATTCACGCAAAACACAAGACACAAAACCAAAAACACGCAAAGCAAAAGAACTTATATACATACTTACCAGTGGGTTGTCTCCCACCAAGCGCTTGGTTTACGTCACTAGCTTGACTTTACGGATGTTCAGGCTGTGGGTGCATCATCCAGAGGCACCATGTGCCCTACTGGAATCTTGGCTTTCGCCCAATAGTGTTTCACCCTTTGTCCATTGACAGTGAACTCTTTGACTTCATGACATATCAGGACAACTGCACCATGTGGTCTGACTTCCTTGATTGTGAAAGGACCTGACCAACGAGAACGCAATTTTCCAGGAAACAATTGCAAACGAGAGTTATACAGAAGTACCTGGTCATTGGGTTCAAAGTGTCTGGAGATGATCTTCTTGTCGTGATACGCCTTAGTCCTCTCCTTGTACAACTTCAAATTATCTCATAGGCGTGGTGCCTAATCTCATCCAGATCATTCAGCTGAATCAATCGCCTCTCAACAGCAGACTTGATGTCAAAGTTCATCATCTTTGTATCCAATGCTGCCTTATGCTCGATTTCCACTGGAAGGTGACATGCTTTCCCATAAAGCAAGTGAAACGGTGTAGTCCCAAGTGGTGTCTTGAAGGCAGTCCTATAAGCCCATAGTGCATCATCCAGCTTTGCAGACCAATCCTTCCGAGTTGTACCCACTATCTTCTCCAGAATCTCCTTGATCTGCCTGATGGAGACCTCAACCTGCCCACTAGTCTGAGGATGATAATGAGTAGCTACACAATGATTCACACCATGCTTCTTCAACAGCTTTTCGAAGACCTTGTTAATAAAGTGAGTGCCACCATCACTTATAACAATTCGAGGTACTCCAAATCTAGGGAAAATAATGCTCTTGAACATCTTAAGGACCACTGAAGAATCATTGGTTGGACTAGCAATTGCTTCCACCCACTTAGACACATAGTCTATAACAACCAAAATGTACTCATTCCCATATGATGAAGGAAAATGACCCATGAAATCTATGCCCCAACAATCAAAAACTTCAACCTCAAGGATGAAATTCTGTGGCATCTCATGTATCTTACTGATCTTCCCTCTCCTTTGACAAACATCACACTGCGAGATGAAAGTATGAGTTAGGCTACCAAAAGCATGCTTGAAGAACCTTGGACACTGTCTTGCAAGTAGCAAAATGTCCAGCATATTCAGACCCATGACAATGAAACAGCACCGCATGTACCTCAGACTCTGCAATACATCTCCTGTACATCCCATCAGAGCAGTTGTACAAGTAAGGTTCATCCCAAAAGAATCTCCTTATTTCACGCAAAAAATTCTTCCTATCGTATCCCTTGAGGTGCTTTGGCTCGTCCTCTGCACTAAGATAGTTGGCGATATCAGCGTACCATGGTCGATCAGGAACGGTCATAGCAGCTATACCCTTCATAAACACCAATGTGATCCATAGACAAAACTGGTCCTAATGTCGAAGGGTATCGACCGACACTAGGTGGGTATCGATCGATACCAAAGCCTTTAACTCGTGAAATTTGCAGTTTTTCGGCAGAACCACTTTGAAGCCCAGTTTCGATGACGTAGATGTTCTCCTCTGGTAGGAAATCATCAATAGGAACGTCTGCATCTATCCTTATCAGCGAAAGATGGTCAACAACCCCATTCTCTATGCCCTTCTTGTCATTAAATTCAATGTCAAAGCCTTGGAGCAAGAGGACCCAACGGCAAAGGCGAGGTTTGAGATCTTTATTATGCAGCAAATATGTGAGAGCATCATGGTCTGTGTGAACAATCACCTTGCTCCCAATCAGGTAGGACCGAAATTTCTCAAAGGAGAAAACAACTGCAAGTAGTTATTTCTCCGTGGTGCTGTAGTTTCACTGAGCATCATCCAAGGTCCTGATGGCATAATAGATAGCATGAAGCTTCTTATCCTTCCTCTGACCCAAAACTGATCCAACTGCAAAATCACTAGCGTCGCACATAACCTCAAAAGGCAGATTCCAATCCGGAGGTTGTACAATGGGAGCACTCACCAATGCCTTCTTAATCTGCTCAAAGGCTGCAAGACAATCAGAGGTGAAGTAGAATTTGACATCCTTGCATAATAGGAAGGTGAGTGGGTGGGCTAGTTTTGAGAAATCCTTGATGAATCTTCTGTAAAACCCAGCATGACCAAGGAAACTACGAATGTCCTTTACAGACTTCGGTGGTTAGAGGCTTGTCATGACTTGAATCTTAGCTCTGTCAACATCTATCCCAGCTTCAGAAACATTCTGCCCAAGAACGATACCATCCTGAACCATAAAGTGACACTTTTCCCAATTAAGAACCAAGTGTTTCTCTTCACATCTTTGTAGCACATTGCACAAGTTATCAAGACAGCTCTTGAATGATGATCCATACACTAAAAAATCATCCATGAATACTTCCATAAAGTCCTCAATCATGTCTGTGAAGATAGACATCATACACCTCTGAAAAGTGGCCAGAGCATTACATAATCCAAAGGGCATTCTTCTTTAAGCGAATGTGCCATAAGGACATGTAAATGTTGTCTTCTCTTGGTCCTCTGGATGTATCGGAATCTGAAAGAAACCTGAGTACCCATCGAGAAAACAATAGTACGGATGATTTGCTAACCTCTCCAACATCTGATCAATAAATGGTAATGGGAAGTGACATTTCCTTGTGGTCGCATTCAACTTCATGTAGTCAATACACATTCGATGTCCAGTGATTGTCCTAGTAGGGCTCAACTCATCCTTCTCATTTTTCACCACAGTTATCCCTCCTTTCTTAGGCACAACGTGAACTGGACTGACCCAAGAGCTGTCCGAAATGGCATAAATAATCTCTGCTTCCAAGAGCTTCATTACCTCATTCCTAACCACTTCTTTCAAGTTCGGATTCAGCCTCCTCTGATGCTCAATTGAAGATTTTGACTCGACTTCAAGATGAATCATATGCATGCACAAGTCTGGGGATATACCTGAAATGTCATCAAGAGAATAGCCAAGAGCTTTGCGATACTTGCGCAACTTGCTCAGCAGTAAGGTGATCTCTGCGTTGTTTAAGGAAGCATTAATGATCACTGGATATGTGGAATTCGGACCAGGAAAAACATACCTTAAATCTGCTGGTAGTGGTTTGAGTTCGACCTTAGGAGCTTTCTCCTCACTCCAATCACCAAGCACATCAGCTTTATTAGAAGTTTCGGCCAACTCTTCACATGCTCGCAGGTGGTGTCGATCGACACCATCACTGGTATCGCTCGATACTACTCATGTTGTGTCGAGTATCTTAGCATATCCAGCAGCAACATCACTCAAATACACCTCTGAATCAGCTGAACAGACCAATGCTCTCTCTAGTGGATCCTCAGGATGCATCTCCAGAAAATACTCTTCAGTTATATCGCTGAAAGTATCAACAAAGAAAGTATGACCATCGATAGTTGGTCTCTTCATCATCTTCTCCATGTTGAAAGTCATAACCAAATCACCAATGTTAAGAGCTATCTTCCCATTCCTGCAATCGATCAAAGCTCCAGCTTATGCTAAGAATGGCCTTCCAAGAATAAGAGGATCCTTGGGCTCTGCATCATATTCCAAGACAATGAAATCAGTTGGGATTAAAAAATTCTCAATCTTAATTGGAACATCTTCGAGCAATCCTTCGGGAAGTCGAACTGACCGATCAGCGAGATCCTAGTGGACTTGATGTATGTCATCCCCATCCGCTGAGCAATAGAGTATGGCATGAGGTTCACACCTGAGCCAAGATCACAAAGAGAACGCTCAAATCTTTCTGTGAAGATCGTACAATCCAACACAAAACTCCCTTGATCTGGTAGCTTCTCTGGGATCTTCTTGAGCAGAATCGCGCTGCACTCATGAGTAATCATCAAAACTCCTTCCTCAAGGTTCACATTGCTTGATACCATCCTCTTAACATATCTCCTAAAGGCTGGGGAGGTATTGATAGCATCGACAAAAGGAATCTCAACAATCAACTTATCCATTACCGCCTTGCATCTAGAGTCTTCTACATCTTTCTTGGTCTTTCTAAGAGGCTTAGGGTAAGGTATCTTAGGCTTGTAAACCCTTTTTTCAATCAACTTGGGTTGCTTCTCTTTGTCGGGGTTCGTGTCGGCCGACACAGGATTGGTGTCGATCGACACACTTGGCTTTGACACGTCTCGGGAAGGTTTTTGGGCTTGTGTCGCTCGACACACGAGGATTTCCTGAATCCTCATCGTCATCTTTCACAAGATCCACAAATTTCCTGCAGTTAGGCTCTTTTTCACTTCTGGATTGACCTCTTTTCCACTCCTCAAGGTGATTGCATGAATGTGTTCCCTCGGATTCTCTGTCTTCCCTGGAAGAAAACCATTTTGCCTCTTCACAACTCCTGCAGTTTGGGCAATCTGAGTTTCCAGCTTCTTCTGATGAATACTGAGAGCCTCGATTTTTCCATTCAGGTCTGTGTACATAACATTAACCTAAAAACCTAATGATGAATCGAACCATTATAGCCCTTTGAGAACCCTACACCCAACAAGCGAACTATTCAGCCATAGCTGAGCTAAACATCATATTAAATAAAAGAAAAATAGTAAGGAAACGAGATGAAGAAATGCTTCTCTATCGAAGAACACGAGTCGAGAATCCTTGCTCGAAATCGAAGAACAAAAGTAAAAGTGGCTAAGAAATTTGTCTCTGTCTAAAAGCGAGAAAGAGATCCCGTCTAAGAGACCTAAAACATGTATTTATAGTTTTCACTTCTTTGGGGGCTTTTAGGGTTTGAGTTGAAAAGACAGAATTGGCCTCGAGAATGAAACGAACTCGATTTGCTCGCATAGGGGCTGGCCGCAGGTGCATGGTCTCTGACCGCGGCGAAACACATGTTGGCTATGGGCGGAGGTCCTCTGACCGCGAAGAAACCACTCCTGGCAGCGGGTGCAGATTCTTTGCCCGCAGTGGCTCTGCTTCAAGGCAGCTTCGTCTGCCTTCGGTGCTTCGTGAATATTTGATGGTCCAACCATTGGAATGTCTCCAAAGAAATTGCATTTGAAAGCTGGTTGTGTCTTATTTGTTGTGTCCAAATTTGGCGATGATCAGATGGTGAGAAGGTCTTCTTTGACTGCAAGACTTCTGACGGTAAGAATTTATCCAAAAACGTACTTTATGCACTATTTTATCCCGAGTTACCTGAAATATCTTTTAAAACTCTAAAACATGAAAATCACTTGAAAACCATTGGAAATGGAGTTAAAACACCTGCAAAAGATATTAAAGTGATCTATAAAAATGGTCCAAACCGGTGTTATCAACTCCCCCAGATTTAGATCTTTGTTTGTCCTCAAACAAAACATAAATCTAAACTCGGAAATAAGTTTTGAAAACGTAGGAACTAACAAAAATTTTAGCGACGGTCCTTCTAAACCATGACCAACGTAATGCATCAATCATGACTTAGTCTAGAAAATTCTCACCAAAGTACTGCAACGCTAGTTCACGTTATCCGTCATGCGAAAATCTAAACACTTAAACTCTAACTTTCAGTCAACTAGCTCTTAACATTCATTAATGGTTGCATGATTCTCATCAAAAAGTATTAACCAAGACAATCGAGGCTAGGCATTAAGGGCTTTTTAGAGGTGAGGTTAAAAGTATTTTGGGTTCCACCGGAGGATGCTAGATATTACGAAAAAAGCAAGAGAGGATGGAGCTGTTGAAGTCCATAATTTCCAGTCACTTCCTACTCGCATAAGCGTTGTTGCGAACTTCTCCTTCTTCGAAATTTTTTTACCGTTCCCCCATACTTAGATTTTTCTCCAGGTAACGATTTGAACGGATTCTTACTCCTCACATACAAAACATGGTTGCTTTGGTATAAAAATATCGATTACCCTAAAATCTTTAGGATTTTGTTTCATTTCCTTTTGGTTTTTTTTTTAGAGGGGAAACAACTTTAGAACAGGAGGACGAAAATTACCAATAATGAGAGATTTCCAAGGCAACTTATGAGCTTGGGTTGTTGATATCTTCTTAACCGAATCCATCTCGTTTTCTGTCATCTCGAGTGACTGAAAACTGTGTCGATTCTCCCTCTCCGGCGTTTTTGCACATATATGCACATAAGACAACAAGAGAAGAAAAATGATGGTTAAGGTTTGGGGTAGGGTACCAGAAGCTAAAAACGAACTGGCCATCTACGAAAATAAATAATGGTAAAAAGGAAAAGATGTCCTATATGTCTGATTCGTTGTCTCGCCTAAAACATATGATGAGAAAATTATATTCCAGTTAAGTTCAAATAGAGTGAGCTAGTATATCCTGTCAGAAAGAATCTCTATGGGTTGAAATTCTTTGGGGATGTCGCATTGCAAGTACCCAAGCTACCGCCTAGTCTAGTACTAAACTACTAAAGAGCTGGCACGAGGAGATTGCGTAGAAGCACACAGGTCGAAATCATCATAGATTTTGTTTCAATGTTCCTGAAAAATACTTAGTAAAAATCAAAAAAGATTACACAAATTTTTAAAATTAAAGCGAAAAATAAGATGAAAAGATTTAAAGCAAAGAAACTAAATTAATAACTAATAAACATCCTCCCCCAGACTTAAATCACACTGTCCCCAGTGTGAAAAAGTTGGTGAAATGATGGAAAAGACATAAAAATAAAAACAAAATAGCAAATAAAGAAAAGAGTTCGAAAAAAATAAGATAAAGGGAAGAAGATCGATTGAACCGTGGTGGTGATGTGCGAGGCTGCACGTGAGTGATGAAACGCGAGGCTAAACGTCACGTGAGCGATCTGTCTCGGAACCGGACATGTTACCATCGAACCGGTGGTTCTCCTCAAGAAAGTGTATCACACGCTTGAAATGTCTCTCATGTCGCTCTAGTTTCTTCTCCTTGGCTGCGTATTCTGGTCCGTGTGTGTGTGAGGAGCTAGCGGAAGCATATGGTGCACGAGCGAGCATGAGCTCGAGGCCGTCTTTGGCTCATCATGAATTCAGTGAGATTAGTGTCATCCTTCACACTAGTTGTATCTGATCCACCATGACTCTCCTCGGGACGCCTAGAGGTTGATCTCCAGGATGAGTATCCTACGAATCCGCTCTTCTTAGAGCGCGTTATGCGAAGTTTCACATGGCCCATATTCCTACAAAATAGAGAAAACTCTCGGCAAAAATATGAATATGGTTGTGATTGAAAGGTTTCAATGCGTGGGGATAGTAAATCGAGTATCAGGAGACACATTCAATCTACAAACGAGCAACATCAAACATAAATCTAGCAAATCGATATGCTAATGACTAATTTTGGATTTGTGACGTTCTTACATAAATACTTTCTAAAAATAATTTTTAAAGCTCATTCTTATGCAAACCTAATAGATTACCGAATATTAGTCACCAATCAGACAAGACTTATCTAAATTAATCAAAATTACTCTCCAAATTTGTTTTTATTTAAGCTTGAAAATTTTAAATTCCAAAAACTCAAATTCATAATAATAACATATTAAAATTGAAATCTATACATTCTAGAAGTTCAATATCAAATTCTCTAGCAATTTCTAGCTATCATTGACATAGATCTAGTTAAATTAAGAAAAACCCTAATGTTGGGCTCATATGAAAACAATAGAGATAATTTTCGCCTTCGTTCCTTTGGCGTTTTGCGATCCGTTTTGGGTGACTTCTTTATTTTTTGTGTTTTTGAGTTTTATATAAAGTTTGTAATACGAAAAAAGAAAAATGTTAATAGAAAAAGAACGATAAAATGAAAGAAAGAAAAACATACCAAATAGGTTGCCTCCCATCAAGCGCTTTTGGTTAAAGTCGTGAGCTCGACTTTTTGGTGAGACTATGCGTGAGAAGAAGATGTCCCGGGAACAAATGTTCATTGGGTGTCAACGAATTTGGGATATGATTCACCTATCTTATGTATCGCCTTCTTCTTTCCGCGTTTTCTAGGAACCTTCACGTTTTGTAGAGCTTGTTTCGTCATCTCGATCATTCCTTCCACTCGTACTTCTTTGGTATCTCTTAAGTCGGGTGGAATGGTGATCCTAATTTTCGTAAATGGCTTTGAAACAAATGGTTGCATTACCTTTTTGGGGCCTTGTCTTAGTTGGCTCATCTTTCTCTTTTCCTTTAGGGAAAATCGAATTTTTATTCTTGTGCTTGTCTCTCACTACAAGAAAACATAGTGTTTTCCGATGGAATTTCCGACGGACGTAATTCCGTCGGTAATTTCTGACAGATTTCTGACGGAATTCAGACGAAATTAACATACGTCGGAATTCCGTCAGAAAATAGTATCCGTCGGAAGTTTCCGACGGCGTTCCGACGACATGCGTCTGTCAGAAAATTTCCCACGGATTTTCGACGGATATTATCACCCTTTCGAAAAACCAAAAAAAAAAATTTGTTAAGTAACATCCATGGGAAATTTTCCGACAGATTAGTGTAATCTCGGAAATCCGTGGAAAATTTTACGACGGAGTTCCCACGGATGACCAAAAATGTGTTTTAGGGTATATGGTTTAGGTTTTTTTGTAGAAATTGTAAAGAAACAATTGTATGATGTATATATAATAGCTTCAACTTGTCAAATTTTAAAATAAATGTGTGTTATAGACTTTATAAAATTTGATGGAAGTGTTAATATAAGTTAGAGTATAAGGTATAGTAGATGTTATGTGAAATGTTTAAGTTTTATGTTGTAAAATTAATAAACTCATAGAAAGTCTTTAACATTGATGAACTAACAATTTTTTTGAATGAAACATGTAGATTAGGGATAGTTAAACCATATCAAGTAACCCTAAACCCCAAATATACCCTAAATCCGTGGAAAATTTTCCGACGGATTAGTGTCATCTCGGCAATCCGTGGGAAATTTCCGACGGATTAGTGTCATCTCGGCAATCCGTGGGAAATCCGTGGGAAATTACCGACAGATTTATGACGGATTATTGTCATCCCGGCAATCCGTGGGAAATCTGTGGAAACTTTCCGACGGATATGGGTCATTCAATACGTGTCGGTTGACTGCCCAATAGAAACACATGCAGGGTATATTCCCATATCCGTTGGAAATTTTCGACGGATTTTTGCTTTTTCAATACCGCGGGAAGATTGACCGCCTAAACGATTTTTTTAAAATAATCCGACGGATTTACAACGGAAATAGCCGTCGAAAATCCATAGATTTATTATCCACGAACGGTCTTCTCCTTCATTTCTTTCTTTCTCCTTCTCTCTCTTACCGTTTTTCTTCATTTTCTCTCTCTAAAATCGGACGATTTTGGTTGCTATCACTTCCAATCTCTCTAAATCTTCATTCTTCATCATCAGTCATGGATCATGTGTAAGTGTTTATATTTTGTTTTGTAAATCTTGTTAGTTTTGATAGTTTTTAAAGTTTATTAGATTTAGGTGGTTAACTTTGATAGTTTTTTTTAGAATGAAATTTGTTGTGTATTTGTTTGGTGGAATAAAATTTGTAAGGGTTTATGAGATTAGAAATTAGTATTTTAGTAAAGTTTTTTAATTAGAAAATTAAAAACGTTTTAGTATTTAAAATTTGTTAGGGTTTTACTTTTGTACTATTAAAAACGTTTTTATAAAATTTTGATTTTTATAAAAACGTTTATAGGTTATTTTATAAAATGTTTTTAGAAATTTATACAATAAAAAACCTATTAAAAACGTTATTAGATTTTTTATGAAATTTTTGAATTTTATGGAACATTTGAAATTTTTAAAATTTTAGGAATGTTTTGAAATTTTTTTGCTTTTTGTTTTCGAAATTTAGAAAGTTTATGAAATTTTTGTTTTTTTTTTTGAAATTTGAGATAATTTTATGATTTTTTTGAATTTTTGGAATTTTTGGAATTTTCGGAAGTTTTAGAAAAAAAATTGATTTTTTTTTGAAAATTTTGGAATTTTACAATTCAATGTACTAACGTTATTATGTTTTTCCCGCAGTAATAACGAGGACTCTCTCCGTTTGGGCTCCCATGGACGCAATAGTTCTCGGAAAATTTCCCACGGATTTCTGACAGAAATACATCCGTCTGAAATCCGTCGAAAATACGGTCGTCGGTAATATGTCGGAAATATTCAGACCAGATTCCGAGGAGCTGGAACCAACCGAAACTACCGTCGGAAAACGTCTGTTTTCTTGTAGTGTCTTGGAATGGGAATTCCGTCCGGGACAGTTGGATAGAATTTCTTTCGATCCACATTTAAAAAAAACAACAAAACGGTTGGCGTGATCAATGATGCCGCCAACGGTAGCTAAGAACGGTCGACCAAAAATCAATGGTCTATCCTTGTCTCGATCCATCTCGAGGACTTGAAAATCAGCAGGAACAATCTTGTTTCCAATGAGTAGTTGAAGATCGCAGATCACTCCCTCTGGCTTCGTTTGGGATGAATCTCCAAAGATTACGCTAACGGTAGATGGTGTGAGAGTTTCTTACCACGCTTCTCGACAAATATCTTTGACATGATGTTGACGTTGGCTCCGGAATAACATAAACAATCTGCAAAACTTACTGCCGAAATCGAACAAGGGAAAAAAAATGTCCCGGATCATTGACTTTTCTTAGCCTTTGAAACGGAATTTATTTTGGTACCTCAAATGGCGGTTCTTGGACCGTCTTGGATTCAGTATTAGCTCGTCCATAGAGTGGGACAAATTTTGAAGCTTCTCTAGGCTTTGTCTTAGTATTGACTTCCTTTTCGGGTGTGGTGAAAATCACGTTGCAAAATCTCATCGAGTTGTCTTCCACTCTTTCGGGTAAAGTTCCGTTCGGTCTCTCCAAAGATTCCTCTGTTTGGAAAACTTGCATATCCAACTTATTGACATGGGTCAAAAGAGATTCAAACTTCCCATTTAAATCGTTGTACATACAATCAACCTTGGTATTAAAATCTTTTATTGTTCCCTCGTTGATTTGAGCGAGTAGTTGAATCGATTGCTCGAGTTTCACTATTTGGGCAGCAAATTGAGTGTTAGAGACACATTTTTGCTGCTGGTTCATGTTGTTGTAAGGTGAGGCTTGAGCATTGAAAGGCGGTCTTGGTTGGAAATTCCCATTTCCGCCATAGTTCTCGTTTTGAAACAGATTTTGGAACGGCTAGGATTGTTGAGAGAGCTGATCTTGGGAGTTCTCACGTTCAAATTTCGATACGAGAGATTGTTGAAGTTGGCATTGCGGAAGTTGTTCTTGAATCCTTTGTTGAAGCGGTTTTCGTAGGAACCTTGGTCTCCGACATAGTTAACTTCTTATTCTTGAAAATACAAACCGTTGTTGTCAGGTTCATAGTAAGCATCATCCTCTCCTCCATTGGTAGCTTCACAAGCATGCACTTGGCAATTTTGGTTTTTAAGAAGTTGATTCATCATGTTCTTTAGCTCTGCTATCTCCTTAGCTTCAGACATGTTAGATCTAGTCGATCTATCGTAGTCGGGACAGTTGTTGCTATTAGACGTAGCAAGATTTTCGATGAGGGCTCTTCCTTGGTTGATGGTGTTTGTGGAGAAATCTTCATTGATGGCCGTGTCAAGAGAAATTTGATATTTTGGTAATAATCCTCGGTAGAAAGTGTTTAGCAAATTCAGACCGGAGAACCCGTGATGAAGGCAGTCTCTCTCATACTCCTTAAAATGTTCCCACGCTTCATGGAAAGACTCGACCGATTGTTGATAAAAACTTTCGATTTTGTTCCTCAATGAGTTAGATATCGACTTGGTGTTGAAATGACTTAGAAAGGCGGATTCGCACTCTTCCAAACTAGTGATAGATCCTGAGGGCAAAGATTTCAACCAACGGTGAGCTTTATCGGCTAAAGAAAAAGGGAAAAGCTTACACTTTAAGTAATCAGCGGGAACTTGGTTTGTTGTCATCGTTCCTCATATCTCTTTGAACAACTCGATGTGCTCCATCGGATGCTCGGTAGCAACTCCATGAAACTGATTTTGCTTTACCAAAGCAATAATTTGAGGCTTGATCACTTAGTCGTTTCTATGAAGTAAAGGAAGTTGTATATTAGCTCGGTTTGGAAGTATTACGCGCTTGTCTCCTCGGAGAATTAGCGGGTAAAACGGGATGGTTGGCGTTCTCGCCATTTGGAGGAATCGATGGATTGACTTGAGCATTGTTCCTCGGGGCATTCCGATCGGCGGGAAGTTGTCGTCTCGGATTTTCAGCATTTCGGTTATTGTTTTCTTTGGGATCGAGTAGTGGCTGGTCGTTTGCACCATGGACAGCCTCTCGGTTATCTTCGTGATCCGAAACATCATTGTTATTCTCGTGATCATGTTGATCACGGTTTAGTTGATTTTTTGGACGGTCGTTTTTGGCCATCCTTAGCGTTCTTTTGAGTCTTCGGAGTTCTCTCTCGTGTATGTCGATATCGTCTAGTTGCGGTACAGTTTCTCTAGGAGTTTTCTAGTGTTCATGCAGCTAAGAGAAAACGACAAAGATAAAGGAGAATTTTAGAAGAGCAACAAAAAGCTTGAAAATCAAAGTTGTCTAGAACAAAAATTAGAACGAAAAATCAAACAAGCACAGCAAACGCAGTATTATTTAATGTGTGTACGGGGTTGACTTGACAACTTTTACCCTTAAGAAAAGCTGCAAGTGCACAACAAACGTAGTAGTATTTAAGGGATCGAATCCACAGAGATTTGAGTGCCGTAGATTTCTATCGATTTCTAAGTTGTGTCTAGACTTAATCTATTAAAAGGGGTTTTGTGTGTCACGGTTTGTTAGCTAGAAATTTAAACTAAATTAAGCGAGAAAATAAAGAAAGCAAGTAAGAAAAGCGAGTAATTAAAACGAGGTTGTAAACAAATAAGCTAAGCGTTGGGCAATCAGAAACTCTCTAAGGATCACGGTCGATTATCATAAGAAATTTGCTAGGACTTTTAATGCGACTTTTGTCATCTTTTGGTTCTTAAAATTGGAACACGATAGTGTGTGTACCCTACTCTCGTACATCCTACACACGTATAATTTATATTCTTGACAGGTAGCTTTCGTCTCCGCCGCGCAAAAAATTATAATGACACAAACAAGTTCGTTAACGCTCACAATCCCTCTGCAAGTATGATTTCGTATCTTGTAACGGTTTTGTTCGTCTACCCTAGGTCAAGCATATAGATCCAATACTTTCGTAGCTCTAAAAATATCAAAGTTCAGTTGCAAGGTGATCAATCAAGCAACCATGCATTAATAAAAAAGATAGCACGAAGAACACTAATCGACATCCTAACCTAAAAACCAAATGATGAATCGAACCATGAGAGCCCCTTGAGAACCATATACCCAACAAGAGAACTACTCAGCCATAGCTGAGCTTAACATCATATTAAATAAAAGAAAAACAGTAAGAGAAAGAGATGAAGAAAGGCTTCTCTATCGAATAACACGAGTCGAGAATCCTTGCTCCAAATCGACGAATAAAAGTAAAAGTGGCTAAGAAATTCGTCTATGTCTAAAAGCGTGAAAGATGTCATGCCTAAGAGACCTAAAACATGTATTTAGTCTTCACTTCTTTGGGGACGTTTAGGGTTTGAATTAAAAAGACGGTATTAGCCTCGGGAATGAAATGAGCTCGATTTGGTCACACATGGGCTGGCCGCGGGTGCGTGGTCTCTGACCGCGGCGAAAAACTTGTTGGCTGCGGGCAAAGCTCCTCTGACCGCGGCAAAACCCCTCCTGGCCGCGGGTGCAGGTTCTCTTCCTGCGGTTGCTCTGCTTCAAGGTAGCTTCGTCTGCCTTCGGTGCTTCGTAAATATTTGATGATCCAACCATTGGAATGTCTCCAAACTAATTTCATTTGAAAGCTGGTTGTATCTTCTTTATCGTGAATTTGGGGATAATCGGATGGTCAGAAAGTCTTATTTGATTGAAATACTTCTGACTGTCCAAGTTTATTCAAAAATGTATTTTTGCTCCGAAATGCACACTTTTATCCCGAGTTACCTGAAATGCCTATTCAAACTCTAAAACATGAAAATCACTTGAAAACGGAGTTAAAACACCTGAAAATATATTAAAGTGATCCATAAAAATTATCAAAAATCAGTGTTATCAGCATGCATTATGTTTATCACCTTTTTGTTGTGAAGGAACTTCAAAATTTGGTGATCGGTGAAAAAAATGAACTCTCTCTGAACTAGATAATGGTCACATTGCCTTAGAGCCCTAAATACTGCATAGAACTCTTGATCTTATGTACTCCGTTTCTGCCGAACTTTACTCAATTTATCGCTTAAGAAAGTAATGCCAGAATTGTTGTAGTACAAAGCTTTGCTTTTTCTCGTGAAACAGGACATCACATATCCCTACTCCACTAGCATCACATTCATCTTGGAATATTTTATCAAAATCAGGTAATACCATAACAGGTGCAGTACAAAGGTACGATTCTTCTGTAGAAAGTAGCAAGACAATGAAAGTTGCGTATCTGAGTGACTGATTTAGGGGCAGGCCATTCCTTGATAGCTTATACTTTATCTTCATCAACTTGAATTCCTTCTTCTCCAACAACATAGCCTAAAAAGAGCAACTTGTTGGTGCTGAATGTACACTTTTTCAGATTGATTTACAATTGGTTCTCTTGTAAAACCTGCAACACCTGTTTCACTTGCTCCAAATGCCCTTCTTCGATTTTACTGTAAATCAGAATATCATCAAAATTGACCACCATAAAAGAACTAGCGAGTGGATGAAGAACCTGATTCATCAATCTCATGACGGTACTAGGGGCGTTTGACAACCCAAAAGACATCACCAACCACTCGTATAGTCCATCTTTGCTCTTAAAAGTTGTTTTCCATTAATCTCCAGGTCTAATTCAGATCTGATGGTATCCACTATGAAGATCTATCTTGGAAAATACTTTAGAACCAGTTAACTCGTCAATCATGTCTTCCAATCTAGGAATTGAGAATTGATACTTGATAATCATCTTGTTGATAACTCTACAATTGACACACATTCTCCACTTGTTACACTTCTTAGGAACAAGAAAGACTGGCACTACGCAAGGACTCATGCTCTCAAGAATGAATATTTTCTTCAACAAATCTTCAATTTGTTCCCTCAAGATCTCATTTTCCTTAGGACTCATACGGTAATGGAGAATGTTTGGTAAGCTCGATCCTGGAAAAAGATCAATCTGATGTTGAATATCGCGCATAGGAGGCAATTTTTTGTGGCAATTCGTCTGCAATCGCCTCCTTGAAATCCTTCAAGATTCCTAGTACTTCTTCTAGAATTGTTGTTTCCTCTTTTACAGCACTCATCAACCCTTTAATCACCACTGGGCATAAACATTTAGATTCTTTAATTGCCTCATCAAGCTCCTTTTCACTATGTGTCATAATAAAGAAATTGTAATTTTTCTTTCGTTAATTCTAATCAAAGTGTAAAATAGGAGCCATATAAATTTTGTGTCTGTTCCATGAAAACATCAACACATTATCTCTTCCTCGATATCTAATATCATTATCATACTACCAAAGACGACCAAATATGACGTGACAAACATTCATATCAAAAACATCACAATATACATATTCTCTTTAATGCTTTCCAATGGAAATTGGCACTCTAGAAGTCAGTGTCTCTCGAACTTGAGAGCCTTTACTTACCCACCCTAGGGCATATGGCTTCTCATGTGGTTTTGTTGATAAATTCAAAAATTTGACTAGTTTCCGAGAAACTAAGTTTTATGTTCCGAAAAGCCGTTATCGACTATTAAGTTAAACACTTTGTCATTAATATAACAAATGTTCCAGAAAAATTCTTTCGCGGCACTTATTCCTTAGATGATAGCAATATCCTTTGAAGTACATTATTTATCATCTCATTGATGCGCTCGGATTCGTCTCTGAAACTTCAGGTTTTAAATTTGTAAACCTAAAAGTTCTGCAAGTGCACAGACATACGTTGTAGTACTTTAGGTATCGATCCACCTGAAGGGAATGTTGTTCTGTGAGACCGTAAAAAGAGAGTTAGTAAGAAAGTCTAAAAAGATAATAAGGTTTATGGTTTTTGTCATGAAACGAGTGCTGGAAATTTGAACTAAACTAAGTGAGAAAGTAAAGAAAGCAAGTAAGCAAAGCAAGTAGGTAAAAACGAGGTTGTAAACTAATAAGCGAGTAAGCAAAATAAGAAGGCAATAAATTAAATAAGAAAGCAAGTAGATAAATTAAACGAATAAGCAAAGCGGGAACGTAAACAATTAAACTAAGCGTTGGTCAATCGGGAACTCTCAAGGGATCATTGCCGAAAATCATAAGAATTTGCTAGGGTTTTTAAAGCGACTTTTTGTCGTCTTTGGATTATTGAACTTGGAACACTGACACTATGTGTAATATACTTTCGTACACCCTACACGCCTACAACTTTAGTACTCGGCCAATAGCTTTCATCTCCGACCGCGCAAAAAGTTAGTGATTATACTCAAAAGTCGTTAACGCTCACAACCCCTCCACAAGTATACTTTTGAAACCTTGTGACAGTTTTGCTCGTCTACCCTAGGTCAAACATAAGGATCCAGTACTTTCGTAACTCTAAAAATATTTAAGATCAGTTGCAAGGTAGCTAATCAAGCAAACATGCATTAAGAATAAGGATATAACGAAGAATCATATATAATCAATACCCTACACTAAAACCTAATGAGAAATCGATCCATGAGAACCCCTTGAGATCCCTTTGCCTAACAAGTGAACTACTCGGACAAGATTAAAGAAAGCAAAAGCATAATTAAATTAAGAGCAAGCGGTTGGTGAAAAAACCTCTTGAGTTTAAGAACTAAATCCGGAGAGAACTCCTCACCAATCTCGAAAGTAGAACAAAAACATAAGAAAAGACTTGCAAAAACTAAACTAAAAAGAGGCACAATGTAGGTTACGAAATTGTGTCTGTAAAACAAGTATTTATAGGTCTTCAACTCTTGCTTTGGTCGTCCTTACTGTTTTTTTGAAGAAACAAAGTGGGCTTGAAGATGGGCTTCGAACTAGATGATCTTGGGCCGTTTTTGCTTCAGCGCGTGTGCGTGGCTTGGACCAATGGCCAAAGGGTATTTCGCCATGGCTGGAGAGCCTCTGGGCGCGCCCAGGAGTGTGTTTGCCGTGGACCCGCAATGGTTGGCCTATGAGGTTGAAACTTCAATTCTTCTCTTGGTTTGTTCGCGAGATTGCAGAACATGCCTTTAGTAAATTGGATGTATCTTAAGATCTAACAGTTGGATTATCTTGAAACCAACTTGGTATGAAAGGTGGTTCTCCCTTCTATCTTGTAGAAAAAGAAAACGTTAATAGAAAAAGGAATAAAAGCTAAAAATAAAAACGTACCAAAATGGGTTGCCTCTCATTGAGCGCTTTTGTTTAAAGTCATTTAGCTCGACATTGGTAACTAGGTTAGCTCATTCGAAAAAAAAGTCTTGTCCAAAAACAAGTTTCCTTTGATTTAACCTTGTAATCATTCGTATAAAACATATCACACCATTCCCACTAGGGATTTTTGTCATCAAGTCCGAGATGGTGATCTCCTCCGGGATCACAATGGAAAATCAGACTTTGAGCTTCCTTGGAGTATGATTCTTCTGCTTTGTCCGTGCTTGGCGAACGTGTTGGATGCTTGTACGTTGAAGTGTATGAGGCTTGCATCAAGTCATAAGATCGAAACATGTTGGAAGATGCATGGGGGGAATGGTTCTTTATGATCTGAAGTGAGGAAGCATCCAAGGTGAAGACGATTTGGTCGAAGGGGTGTGGCAAGATCACGAGCAACCGGAGAAATTGCAAAACATGAGCTGGCCGCGTGTGGAGGTACGACTGCATCGGAGAGATCTTGGGCAGATTCCTTGGACCCGCGGTGGTTGGCCTATGAGGTTGAAACTTCAATTCTTCTCTTTCTTCGTTCGCAAGACTAGAGAACATGCCTTCAGTAAATTGGCTGTATCTTGAGTTCTAACCGATGGATGGTCTTGAAACTAACTGGGTATTAAAGGTGGTTCTACCTTCTATCGTGTATTCCAATTTGGGCATGATCTGATGGTGAGAAGGTCTCCATCATGATTTCAAACTTCTGACGATACGAAATTTTCCAAAATCTGGTCTTTCTCCAATTTACGTCGTATTTGCCTAGATGCTCGAGATCTAAGTCTCACTCTCCCATCGAAAAATAGCCTAAAAATTCAAAAGAAAACTAACAATAAGTAGACGTTCTATTGATTTAAGCAGAGATTCTTAAGAAAACAAATCAAAATCCCCGGCAACGGCGCCAAAAACTTGATGCGTACAGATTGTAACTAAGCTTCAGGTTTTATATTTATAACCCTAATTGTCTGCAAGTGCACATATGTGCGTTGTAGTACTTAGGGGTCGAACCACATAGATTTTTTTGTTTCGGTACGAAGCAATCATGTACTTAAATCGAATTGGAACACAAATAATTTGGAGTTGGTTTTGTATCACTAGAATCTAAACTAGACGGGGGAATAGACGAGGTTGTAATCAATTAAACTAAACGTTGGACTTAAGGGTATTCACAGGGATTCATGGCTAAAAACGATGTAAAAATAAATGATAAAGGTAACCAACTATGAAAATTCTTGAACTCGAATCACGAATGTATGATTAGGTCACTACCGTGATCCTAACCAACTGTTACCGACCAACTCGACCAGTAGCTTCCGTCTCTGGCCGCGAAGGAGGTAACGCATTATTTCGTTTAGGATTCGTCATCGCTCACAATACTCTATAAGTAGCTTACGTCTCTTATAGCGAAATTGCTCATTTCAGTATAGTTCAAGCAATTAGAAAGCGCTTCCGCAAATCTAATAAAGTAATAAAAATCTCTTTAAACCCAACTCGGGGACTACTCAATAATACTGTAGCAAAACATCATAGAAGTAATAAAGTATTGCAGAATTAAAGAGATAAAAAGTGAAGAACGAAGAACACATGTGAAGACGGAGATCGAATGATGATCCCCTTGCGCCTCCTCTCTCTCCTTCGATGTCGCCTCCTTTTCTTCCTCTTTCTTCTGTCTAAAAACGAGATTATATAGCTTATTTATTCGTCGGGAAACCCTTAGGGTTTTATTAATAAGTGACGGGATTAGCTCGGGTCTTAAAACGGGTCTCGAAGTCGAAACAGAGGCTGGCCGCGGGTGCGGGCCTTCCAGGAGTGGCCAAATGGGCTCTGGCCGCGGGTCCGTGCTCTCCATGAGTTATTGCAGAATTAAAGAGATAAAAAGTGAAGAACGAAGAACACAGATGAAGACGAAAATCGAATGATGATCCCCTTGCGCCTCCTCTCTCTCCTTCGACGCCGCCTTCTTTTCTTCCTCTTTCTTCTGCCTAAAAATGAGCTGCCTCTTTTGAGTGACGTAAAACGAGCTTATATAGCTTCTTTATTCGTCGGGAAACGCTTAGGGTTTTATTAACAAGTGACGAGATTAGCTCGAGTCTTAAAATGGGTCTTGGGTCGAAATAGAGGCTGGTTGCAGGTGCGGACCTTCCAGGAGTGGCGAAATGGGCTCTGGCCTCAGGTGGAGAGCTTTTGGGAGTGGTGAACTGGGACATTTTGTTCTTGATGTATCTTTTGATTGAACCGTTGGATTGTCCTCAAATCACTTGGAATGGAAAGGTAGCTGGTCCTTCTTGAGTATCTCTAAAATTGGGCTGGATCGGACGGTGAGAAGATCTTCTTTCAGGGTTGAACTTCTGATGGTTTGACTCTTAGCAGAAAATCTGGTTTTTCTCCAATTTGCATCATTTTTGCCTAAGTAACCTGAAAAGAGTCTTGAAACTACAAATATGCGAAAACCGTAATAAAACATAGAAAAGCGAGTGAAATTCTTATTAAAGCGTTCTTAAATAGATAGTAAAACGGGTAAAAATACGGTGTTACCAATATTCTAGATTTTTCAAAATTCCTATTCGACACGAGGATCAAGAGAAAACAACATTCCCTTGTCCATACGGAACATTTGCTTACCAGCGAATGCCCTTTGGTTTGTTTAATGCACATGCGACTTTTCAGTGATGCATGATGTCGATATTCACCAAATACATCGAAGATTTCATGGACTTTTCATGGAAAATTTATCAGTCTACGGTTCTTTGTTCCAAACATGTTTGGCGAACCTTAGAAAAGTCTTACAACGATGTGAAGACAAACATTTAGTTTTGAATTGGGATAAATGTCATTTTATGGTACGAGACAGAATTGTGCTCGGACATAAAATTTCATGAAAAGGAATCGAAGTGGATAAGAAAAAAAATCAAAGTCATGACGAGCCTACAACCTCCTACAAATGTAAAAAGTATCCAAAATTTCCTAGGATACGCCGGATTTAATAGGCGATTCATAAAAGATATTTCCCAAATTGCAAGACCACTTACACGCTTACTATGCAAGGAGACGAACTTCGAGTTAAATGACAAATGCCTAACCGCGTTTCATAAACCCAAAGATGCCCTTGTCTCCGCTCCAGTCGTGCAACAACCTGATTGGGAACAACCATTTGAGATCATGTGTGATGCAAACAATTTTGCAGTTGGAGCTGTGCTTGGGCAACTAAAAGACAAGAAACTGCACGCGATCTACTACGCAAGCAGAACACTGGATGATGCTCAATCCAACTATGCAAAAACAGAGAAAGAACTCTTAGTTGTCGTGTTCGCCTTTGAGAAATTTCGATCTTACCTTGTCGGATCCAAGGTCATAGTTCATACGGATCATGCGACTATCAAATATTTGATGGCTAAAAAATACGCCAAGCCTAGATTAATACGATGGATACTCTTACTGCAAGAGTTTGATATCGAGATTCGAGATCGAAAATGAGTAGACAACGGAGTAGCAGATCACCTCTTGCGAATACGAGTAGAAGACAAATTGCCTTTGACCGATAGTTTGCGAGATGACAATGTCTACGCAATAGACATGATGCATCCCGCTGCAGATATAGAACCCCCCACAACTTCTTATACGACGGTCAGACGCTTTCAACACCCCATGGTTCAGGCACATTGCCAACTACCTCGCTGCAGACATCCAACCACCACAATTCTTTGGCTATAAGAAGAAGAAATTCCTACGAGAAATAAGGCGAAACTTTTGGGATGAACAATACCTTTACAAGAGATGTGCAGATGGTTTGTTTCGACGATGCGTGGCTGAAGAAGCAATGCAAGGAATTGAAATGCATAACTCAGCTTACTCAGTTCATTTCGCCACTTACAAAACTGTTTGTAAAGTTCTACAAGCAAGCTTTTGGTGGCCTACTTTGTTTAAGGATACACAAGCTTATTTCTCGCGTTGTGATTCATGCCAACATATGGAAAACATAAGTAAGAGGAACGAGATGCCTCATAATTGTAATCTCGAAGTCGAAATTTGTGATGTATGGGGAATCGATTTCATGGGACCTTTCCCAACTTCCTTCGGAAATCAATACATCCTAGTCGCCATTGACTACGTTTCTAAGTGGGTTGAAGCAAGTGTAAGCCTTACGAATGACGAAAATGTGGTTATTAATATGTTCAAATCAATCATCTTCCCGCGTTTTGGAGTTTCTAGAATCAAGATAAGCGACGGAGGATCTCACTTCATTAACAAAGTTTTCAAAAACTTATTAAAGAAGAATGGAGTTACGCACAAAGTCGACTCTCCATATCATCCTCAAACAAGCGGCCAAGTAGAGATCTCCAATAGAGAGATCAAGTCGGTTTTGCAGAAGGCAACCGGAGCTAATCTCAAAGATTGGTCTTCCAAACTCGACGATGCACTTTGGGCCAACCGAACAGCATTCAAGACACCTTTATGCACTACCCCATTTAGTCTCGTCTATGGAAAAGCATGCCATCTTCATGTAGAGCTCGAATACAAAGCACAATGGGCTATCAAGGAGATGAATTTGAAGATGAAGATAGCTGGAGAAAGGAGATTACTCCAACTGCATGAACTAGACAAAATTCGGCACACGCCTATGAGAACTCAAAGATATAAAAAGAAAAGACGAAGGCATACCATGACAGAAAGATCATAAATTGATCTTTCACCACAAATGACAAGGTTCTTCTTTTCAACTCCCATTTCAAAAAGTGCCAATGCTCAAACATCTCCATGTCTTTTGGAAAAGAAGAAATAAAGAGAGATTTGATCTTCAAAAATCTTTTTTGTCTTTGAAAAGTTATTTTTATTGCCAAAAAGATGATTTTTAGGTTTTCAAAATCTTAAAAGGGAACTTACCTTACGTGTGGGCCATGGAAAATGAACTCCGGTTAGTTTACACTAACGGTTCGAGTTCGAGTCAAGAAAAACGTAACAAACCGCATGAAGTTTCGGTTGGGATTGACCGGTCAAGTTTGGCTTGATTTGATTGAAAATGGACAAACGAACGAACGTGGGACGGAATGGGTCTGGCTACGCCAGAAATGGGGCTGGTCGCGCCAGATGGGGTCGTGGTCACAGACAATGGGCTGCTGGCCGCGACCCTGAAGGTTTGGTCATGGTGGGGGAGCTCTTCGACCGTGCCGACGTGAAATCTCTCTCGACCGAAGGCCACTTCGTCGCGGGTCAAGCTGGTTTTCCCCCTGCCAAGTCCTTCGACCGTCTCTTCATTTTTTTTTTCCGGGTGTTTGGTTTTTTTATGGGTTTTGATTTTTTTGAAAGCCTGAACCTTAGAAAAGCAAAAACTTAATAGAAAAAGAAAATAACGAAAATCAAAAACACGTACCAAATGGATTGCCTTCCATCAAGCGCTTTTAGTTTAGTCGTTAGCTCGACTTTCAGAATGAATTTGGTGTGAGAAGAAGATATCTCGAGAATAGTTGTTCTCGAAACTTTCTCGTTCTTTGAATGTGTGTCACATACTCCTTGTTTTAAGAGCTTGCCTTTGTCTTCGTTCCTAAGAATTTTCGTGTTATAGAGAGCTTGTTTCGTCGCTTTGACCATTTCTTTTATTCGTTCCTCATTTGTATTGCTTAGCTCGGCAGGAATGAAAATCTTAACATTTGGGAATGGTCTTGCATGGTGTGGATGTTTCACCTTTATGGTCTTAGTCTTTGGTTGGTTGTTCATGCTTGTTGTCTTCTCTTTTGTTATGGTAAGATCGAGTGTTTTACTTTGAACATGTTCCTTTGGGTCGAGACAACATTAGAAACTACTGGGTAAAACACTTTTCAGTTCACGTTCAAGAAGACGACATTGTGGTTGGCATGATCGATGGCACCAACTGTAGCTAGAAAGTGTCGACCAAAGATCAACAGTATTTTCTTCGGTCTCAAGAACTTGAAAATCTGCAGGAATAATCTTGTTTCCAATGAGAAGTTGAAGGACATAGATGACTCCTTCGGTCTTCCTTTGATATGAATCTCCAAAGACTAGACTCATGGTAAATGGCATGAAAGTTTTTATGCATAATCTCTCAGCAAATGTCTTCGACATGATGTTAGCATTGGGTCTAAATCACATAAGCAGTCCGAAAATTCGATTCCCGTGATCGACCAAGACAAGGTCAAACGACGTGGATCGTTGACTTTTATGAGCCTCTGAAGAGGATTCGTTTTGGTACCTTAAATGGTGGCATTTCAGCTTCCTCAGACTTCTTTTTGACACGATCATGGAGGGGGATAAAGATCAAACATTCTTTTGCTTTTGGCTTGGTGTCGATTTCTTCTTGAGGTCTAGTGGAGATCGCGTTACAGTAGCCTTTTGGGTTATCTTCTACCTTTTCGGATAGAACTCTAGTTTGTCTTTCCACGACTTACGCAGTTTGAGCAACTTGCATATCCAACCTCTTGACATGGGCTGAAAGTGATTCAAATTTCCCGTTCAAGTAATTGTACATGAAATTGACCTTGACATAGAAGTCTTTGGTCTTTTTCGTTGGCTTGTGAGCATCTATTGCAGCATATTTTCAAGCTTGTTCTCTTGAGAAATGTGAGGAGGTGCTGGTGCAGCTGGGAGTGGTGCATTTTGAGTGTTGAAAGGTTTAGGCTGAGAGTTGAATAGTGTTCTCGGCTGAAAGTTTCCATTGCCTCCATAGTTCGCGTTTTGGAACTTTTTTGGAAACAATTTGGGTTGCTGCGGATAGAATTGATCGAGATGATTCTTCACATTTTGATTCTAGTAAGAGAGGTTGTTCATGTTCCTGAAGTTGTTGAAACCATTGTTGAAATTGCGATTTTGGTAAGAACCTTGAGCTCCAACATAATTCACTTTTTCTTCTTGAAAAAATGAACCTTCTGCATCAAACTCTTGATGAGAGTCTACCTCTGAGCCAATGGTGGCTTCATACAAATTCACCGAATGATTTTGACTCTTGAGGAGTTGATTCATCATACTCCTAAACTCAGCAATTTGCTTAGAATCATAATCACTAAATCACGTGGTTCTGTCAAAATCAGGACAATTGTTGATGTTGTTTGTAGCAAGATTGTCAATGAGAGCGCATTCTTGAGCAACGGTCTTGGTGGTGAAATATCTATTAAAGGCTGCATCGAGAGAAAGTTGATACTTTAGTTGCAAACCTCTGTTGAATGTGTTAAGAAAATTCGATCAAGAGAAACCATGGTGAGGGCAATCGCGTTAACAATCTTTGAACTACTCCCATACTTTATAGAAGGATTCGACAGGTCCTTGTTGGAAACTTTGAATCTTTTTTCTCAACAAATTCGATCTTTACTTCGTGTATAAGTGATTAAGAAAAGTTAACTTTCATTATTCCCAGTTGGTGATCGATCTGATTGGCAAAGATGTCAACCATCTATGAGCTTTTTCGCTCATTGAGAAAAGGAACAGCTTGCGCTTCAAATAATCTGCAGGAATTTGATTGGTTCTAGTGGTGCTCCAAATTTTTTCAAAGAGGTAAATGTGATCCATATGATGCTCAGCAGAGAGACCGCAAAACTTGTTTTGTTTCACCAAGGTTATAATTTGCGATTTGATCTCGTAGTCATTCATATGATGTATAAGGACTTGTATTGCTGTTCGATTTTGAAAGTGTTGGGTGCGCAGTATCGAAGTCAGCAACAGTGTGAATACGCACTTGTCTCCTAGGTGGATGCATAGGCAAGACAGGTCGGAGTGCATTTGGGTCCGATGGTGGAATGATTTGATTTCACTACAATAAATCAGGGTTTTTATAGCAGGACAGTATAGCGTTTTTTCCGATTATGCTATGGTTGACATACCTCTGGTTTTTACATAGCATTTGTATATTTGTAAACGCTATGATAGAGTCATAGATGTTAAAAACAAAATTAGGCGTCTTGTTTTATTGCAGAACCATAATTGAAACGTTATGGAAGAATTAATGATATATTTTCTTGTTTTACTAACAATAAAAATATAATTTTAAGTATTAATGAGTGTTTGATATATCAAACACACTTGTAAAAATTTTGTTAATATTTCTCAATAAATTGTTTCATACTAATACCTAATATAGAACAGAAAAAACACTTTAGACAAATAAAAATTCATCAAATTTTTATCCCAAAAATTATCCCTCTTAGACACTCTTAAACCTTTGATCAAAAAAAAAAAAAAAAAAAAGACATTCTTAGATCTAAACCCGCGGCACTTAGCCAAAATTTGACGAAATTTTTTCCTTCTTTCCTCTTCCCTCTTCCCTCTTCCCTCTTCCCTCTTCCCTCTTCCCTCTTCCCTCTTCCCTTGGCGTTTGTTTATTAGTAAACGCTATCAATATGTTGCTCAGACTAAAAAATTTCCACACGCTAATTTTTTTGTTTCACACCTGCTATTTAATAGCACATACAACATTAAAACGCTATGTAAATGTTGAGCGGGACAAAATAATTCCTTTACCCGTTAAATACTTAATGAAAAAAGAAACGCCACCAATTGGAGGCAATGTTTTAGGAAATTTGGCCTAAAAACTCTTCAATGTCGTTTCCCCCAATTTCATTTTGCTCTTCTTTTCTCCTTATATGTTCTTAAGTTCCCACTCTCTAGATCTAGGGTTCTCAATTATGTACATCCTTCTCATTGATAATGCCGACCCTTTCTCCGACCTCATTACGAACTTCGTGGGAGTACGCCTCTCAGCAGCAGACCTCATTACGAATCTTCTTGGGCTCAATCTTTGGCGAATCTCCTTCGCCTGGCTGAGATCAAGAATTTTGATCCTATTGACAAGAAGTAGGTGAAGGAATCCATCGGAAGTTTTGTTTTTGTTGTTCTTGTTTCTCGAAGATGCCGCTTCGCAACCAGAATCGCGCTCCACGAAGTCCAAACGGCGTAAGCCCTTTTTTTGTTTTTCGTTGATGAGATTTAGATGGGTGGGTGAGAAAAAACCCTAAAAGAGAAGATGAGATATATCTCTCAGTCTAATTGTTTGATTTTTAGGGCTTTGTTCTATGGCATAGCAGATTAAATTATTTACCCCTCTTCAACGTCTTTTGAAATTCCATAGTGATACGTTGTTAAGAACATGAATGGTGATTGTGGGTTCTTGCGATTTTGTTTTGTAATATCTGTGATTGTACTTAATTGTGTTTGTTTCTGAACCAATTTCAGAAAAAGGAAGCTGTCTCCAAAGATTGAGCCCAAGAGAAGAAGATTCCTTTCTATAATTTACTTCCATACTTGCACTTGGGCTTACAGCTAGTTTGCAAGCACTTTTCTAACGAATGTCTTTGTGGTCCGAGAACAATAACGATGGAAATCTTGGGTGTGGATGCACTAGCGAGTGTAGCAGTCTTATGAGCTAAGGTTGGAACAACAAAGGTGTGGAGACCAAATTCAGAGGTCGAATTCAATTCTAATGCTTTAGGAGGTCGAATTCAATTCTGATGAGGACATGGTTGAGTTTGTAGAAAGTTGCAAAGACTGTCGATACCGTGGAGCTTACTGTTGAGCAGAGGAACCACTTGTATGTTTCCTACAAGAACGTGATTGGTGCTAGGAGGGCTTCGTGGAGTATCATCTCCTCCATTGAGCAGACAGAAGAAAGCAGATTGTGAGCAAAAGAGGTCTTACTCCTAGAGTACGATATTGTAGAGAGAAAAATGAAGGCTGAAGCTAACTAACTAGTAAATTAAAGCCTTTGTGTGTATTATTAATCTGATCTTAACAATGTAAATCGAATTGTTTTTTGTTAATCTTAAATTAAGAAACGTTAATCTCAAGTTATAGCATATAAGAGTGTTTGATTTAGGGTATATGGGTTCACACTTGTAAGATATTTTTTTATATTTTCTAATTAAAAAAAAGAAAACACAACAAATTATTGTTTCATACCAAGAACATAAGATAGAATAAAAAAAACTATTACAAAATTAAAAATAAGAAGGAAAAATTAGTATGTCTTTGATTTAGGGTTTAGGGCGTAGAGATTGGAGTTTAGGGTATAAAGGTATAGGGTTTGAAATATATTTTTTTCTAGTTCTATTAACAATAACAATAAATTTGTCTCATAATCTGTATATAAAAATAAAAAATTAGAAAAACGAATTCTTGATATTATTTTAGGGTATATATAGGGTTTAGGGTTTGAAATGAAATACTATTTCTTTGTAATTTTCTAACTAAAAATTAAAAATATAAAAACTTATTATCTCATAATATTATAAGTCTTGGAAATTTTTAATAAAATAATCTAATAAAAAATTCTAACTAAAATAAAATTTACAATATTACAAACATTTAATTTAGTGTTTAGGGTATTGGAGGGTTAGGGTTAGGGTTAGGGTATTGAAGTGTAAGGGTTTAGGATTCAACACTTGCAATATATTATTTTCTATTTACAAACAATATAATTTATTTTTTCATATCAAAGGTGTATTAAGTATAAAATATTTATTTCAAACCTTAAAAATTCATGATAAGTTACTAACCATTTCATGATAAGTTACTAACCATTTCATCTATAGTTTAGTATCATATAACATCTTTTATATAGTTTTTGTATAATTTTTAATTTAAACTATAAAATTATATATTATTAACAAGATAATTAACTTAACAGAACCTCATTGATATAATTTTTTTTCTAAATTAATAATGTAATAAACATTTGACAAAGTCTTGTATTTAGGGTATAAAAAAATAAATAAACCTTCAAAAAACAGTAGCCAATGAAAAAATATCACTCAGATTGCTTAGGTGGCGCAATCTAACATCGTTCATTTATCTTTTTTTTCTTTCTATCGGATCGTTCATTAATCTTTTTTTTGAGAGAGAGATCACTGACGTGGCATAAGTTTTTTTTTTCTCTCTGAGAGACGATGGATCTCCTTCCCGCCACTTAGGGTTTTTCCTCTCCTTCACCCTCATCGTTTCGCCCTCTCTCTCTCAGAATTCTCATCAGAAATTATCTCCTTTTTGTTTCATTGATGTGTTTTCTCCTCTAATCTCCGGTGTGAGAGAAGGGCAAAACAAAGACCTATTTTGTGTTTTCCCTCTGATTGTTAGTACACAAATTCGATAGTTTAAGTGTTTTTTGCAGAAGAAAGAATAAAAAATATAAACATAAGTGGTTTTGTTGTCTGGGTTCTCGAAACAATTGGCAGAAAATTACATGTGTTGTCTTTCGTGTTCTGAACTGAGATTTGTTGGTTTCTTTCCAGGTTGTTGATCTGATCGCTCCTTACCAAAGAGGAGGAAAGATTGGGCTCTTTGGCGGTGCTGGTGTTGGGAAAACTGTGCTCATTATGGGATGATTAACAATGTCGCTAAAGCTCATGGTCTGTTTAACTCTCAGGGTGTTTTTAAGTAGTTTGCACAGTCGTGTTCCAGTTTTTAAGTTAATTGGTGCCTTTTCTGATGAACAGGTGGTTTCTCCGTGTTTGCTGGTGTGGGTGAACGAACCCGTGAAGGCAATGACTTGTACAAAGAAATGATTGAGAGTGGTGTCATCAAGCTAGGCGAGAAGCAGGTTTGCCATTGGTTTAAATTAATCTACACTTTTCTTTTTATTGCACATGAGATTTGGTTGATTTTTGTTGCTCAATTCTCTCTGTTTACCCATCTAACAGTTAGAAAGCAAATGTGCTCTTCTGTATGGACAAATGAATGAGCCCCCGGGTGCTTGTGCCCGTGTTGGACTTACTGGTTTGACTGTTGCTGAGTATTTCCGTGATGCCGAAGGCCAAGATGTCTTGCTTTTCATTGATAACAGCTTCCGTTTCACTCAGGTGAGCCTTGTTGTTTGTTGCTCTATCTCTCAGCACCTGTGTGCCATATAATGATGAAGAGATTGTTAATTTAAGTCAATTTATTCTCTTGTGTAGGCAAGACGGAAGTGAGTGAAGGAGGTAATAATCAAGTGGATGAGAAAGAGTTAGCAAGCGAAGGGTCATGTGAGGTCAAACAATTGGCAGAAAATGATACTGAGAAGAACGAAGAAGATGAAGGGAAACAAAAGAGTGTGAAGAAAGTTTACAAGTTTAATACAAAAGTTGTATGAACTTATCTTTTAATTATGTATTTTTACTTTGAAATATAGGTATTTTGTAACATGGTTTTATATTAATATAATAAAATATGTTATTTTTCTTTTTAATATGCCAAATTATTCAAAAACCAAAAAAAAAATCATAAGAAATCATAATTTAAATACAATCTATTAAAACAATTACAGGAATCAATTACTTATTTCGAATGCTATAATAAATTTACAAAAATGCTATGAATAAATGAAGACACGATAGCAATACCAACAACCGCTATCGAAAGTGGCGGACCTATTATCACGGGCTATGTCAGAGCGCTTTTCTTAACGCTATCGTATCATTAGACACGATAGCAATGTCAAAAACCGCTATCTAAAGTGCATGACCTATTATGACGGGCGATGATACAGCGCTTGTTAAAACGCTATGGTATCGTTAGATAGCGTTATTCAGCCGCTAAGAAAAGCCTTTTTCTTGTAGTGTTTGCTCGGTTTATAGCATATGCTGGATTATGTCTTCTGCGAGGATCAGCAGGTGGATCATCTTTTCCTTTCGCGTTAAACGCAACAGGTTGAAGGATTGAATTTCCCTCAACATTGAGAATTGGCTGTCCATCTGCGCAGCACCAACGACAGCTCCTAGATCATCATCATGAAGATGGTCTTCACGATTGTGTTGGTCTTCCAGGTTGTCGAAGTTGCCGACCATCCTTAGATGTCTCTTGAGTCTTCAAAGTTCTATTTCGTATATGTCGATCTCTTGTAGCGGTGATAAGACGTTAGAAGGATTTTTTCTAGTGGACATACACCTGAAAATAAGAGCATGTAGAATAAAAAGAGCTGCCATAAATCAAAAGAGAAGCTTAAAAACCAATGTAGTCTAGAACAGAAAGTTAGATCACAAAATCGCAAGTAACAATCAAGTCTCCGTCAACGGCGCCAAAAACTTGATGAGCGGTGGTAAACGTTCCATGTTTTACCCCTAAAACAAACTGCAAGTGCACATCAATCATGGTAGTATATTAAAGGATCGAATCCACATAGACTTGTGTACCTAAGATTTCTAAGAATTCTAAATTTTGTCTAGACCTATCAATTTTCGAAAATGGGTGTCACAATTTGTAGCTATGAAATAAGTAAACGAATAGAAGTAAATCATCGGTGTAAAAATCAAAATTAAAGACGTTTGGCAGCAGAGAATTCTATGGGGTTCATGGATCAAATCAAACAAGGTAGTAATTAAGATTTAAGATTGGGTTCTAGAACTCGAACACGGAAGTGTAGTTAACTTACTTTCGCAGCGCTAAATACCCATGTTCTAACAACTTAATTACTCAGCTTTCGTTGGTAACCACACAATATATCATGCAATAGATTCAATGTCATTTATGTTCACAACATTCTATAACTATGCTTTCGTATGTTTTAGCATAAATGCTCGCCTACTCTAGTCCAGGTTAATAAATTCAGCACTTTCGTGGTTTTATCTTCCTTAGATCAGTCGTTAGGTGATCAATCAAGCAACATGCATTAAGAACAAGAATAGAACGAAGAACCCTAATAATTATCCTAAGTCTAACAACCTAGCAAGATAGATCCATGATTAAACCCCTTCGGAAACCCTAAAACCCCAACAAATAAACCACTCAGACATGGATTCGCAAAACATCATTAGATTTATGAAGTATGCGAAATCAATAAAAGAGATAAAAAGATTTCGAAATCTTCTCTATGAAGTACATAGTTAGAGATATGCTCCATAAGAACAAATAACAAAAAATAAAAGCGGTTATGCTATGAAATCTCAAACTCGATGGTGAAGATAATGTGTAAGTATGGGATGTGTCTCATGGTGTCGTCCTAAGCAATGTATTTATATGGTCTTCAGCAGGAAAACAACCAATTTGTGCCTCACCACGGACAAATGGTACCGATTAATACTCGAACAATTTTGGTGTGATAATTCATACCCAAACCATTAAAAATTTGAATATCCATACACATACTAATTTTTTTGGGTAAACATACATTGACCCGAATTAGTCAACACCGTTAAACCGTTAACAAGTGACGGTTTTGAAGTGGGCTTGCAAATGGACCTGGTCTGGGACATGTTGAAGCTGGCCGCATGAGGAATGCTCTTAGCCGCGGGTGCGAAATGTTCTGGCGCCGCCAGAGTGGCTTCTGCTCTTGCTTCCCCCTTCGAGACAACTTGACAAGAAATCAGTAAACTTCATGGCTCTTGAGATTAAACCGTTGGATCGTCCTAAAAAGACTTGAATGTAAAAGGTGGTTGATCACTCTAATATGTATCCAAAGTTGAGCTTGATCACATGGTGGGAAGGTATTTATTGGATGTCAAACTTCTGGTAGTCTAAATCTGTCCAAAAACGGATTTTGGCTCTACTTTGTGTCTCTTTAGCCCAAATTACCTGAAAAGACTTTTGAAACTCCAAAACATTATAATCACATGAAAACCATTAGAAAACGACTTAAAACAACTGCAAAAAATCTTCAAACCATATAAAAAAAAGTGTAGAAACGGTTTATATCTGTCTCCTACACATGTAACAGTGAACGTTAGAGCTCGAAAAATAACTTGGTGGGATGTTTTCCGTTGGCTCTCCGATGCTCCAGTCAAAAAACAACAAAGACATACCACAAGATTAAAGCGTCGGGAACAAGGATGAGAACTGGAAAACAGAATAAAACGGAAGATTGGTGATTTCAGGTCCTTAGGAAGCATGGATCAATGAAATATCAGCTTTGTTGTTGATTTAAAGTGGAATTGACGGAAAACGTATTTGATGAATCAAAAGCTAAGTGGTTAGCGAGAGTATTTATGAAGAGAGTTTTCACTCTAAGAGTTTAGAGAGAAATTTGATCCTTCTTCCAGGGAAGATAAATTTTTATTTATAGAATTTACCTGACCCTAATTCGCATATTGATAACACCGGATTTTGACTATTTTTATGGATCACTTTAATATCTTTCACATGTGTTTTAACCCCGTTTTCAATGGTTTTCAAGTGATTTCCATGTTTTAGAGTTTTAAAAGATATTTCAAGTAACTTGGGATAAAAGAGTGCATTTCGGAGTAAAAGTACGTTTTTGGATAAACTTGGATTGTCAGAAGTCTTGCAATCAAAGAGGACATCTCACCGTCTGATCATCCCCAAATTTGAACACAACGAAGAAGAGAAAACCAGTTTTTAAATGCAATTGGTTTGGAGACATTCCAATGGTTAGATATTCAAATATTCCCGAAGCACTAAAGGCAGATGAAGCTGCCTTGAAGCAGAAACGAGTCATGCAGAGAAGCCCTTGGCTGTGGCTAGAAGCATTGTGCACACGGTCAGGAGGAGCACGACTGCAGCTGGAAGCAACGCGCCCACGGACAGGAGGGTCGCCACCGTGGCCAGAGAAGACGAACCCGCGTCTAGCCCCTGTGCGACAAATCAATACATTTTCAATCCTGATGCCATTTCCGTCATTTGATCTCTAAACCCTAAATGTTCCCAAATAAGTTAATAATATAAATACATACTTTTAGGTCTTTTATTAAAAATCTTGGTCATGTTTTAGACAGAGAGCAATTTTATTTTAGCTGCTTTTACTTTTGTTCATCGATTTGTAGGGAAGATTTCTCAACTTGTCTTCTTCAATAGAGAAGTTTTTCTTCATCTAATTTCTTTAATGTTTTTATCAACCAATGATGATGTTAAGCTCAGCTATGTCTGAGTAATTTCCTTGTTGGATATAGGGTTCTGATACACAGAGTTTTAATCCCTGAAATAATCCTGCAAGTGCACAGCTAACGCAGTAATACTTAGGGGTCGAATCCACTAGAGACCAAAGAATCACACTACGAGTTAATGAGAATCGAGTTAAGCTAAGATGAAAAATATGAAGTTTGTTTTAGCGCTGTGAATAGTGACGAAAATAACAATAAATAAACTTGAAAGCAAACAAAAACAATGTAAAATAAGTAAAGAAAATACTAGGTATCATAAAATTCGTAGAGTATCATGGATCGATTTAATCGGATAATTTAGACATGGAATTCAATAAATATGTTTTGATGAATTCAATAAACATGGAATTAACCTACTTATGCAGCGCCAATTACTATGTTTAAATAACTTAATTCACTCAACTCCTGCTGGTAATTAAGTAGTTAAACATGCATAAATAGTTCAAGTTCGATATGTTCACAAAGTCTAATAACTCAACTCCCGTCGGTTATCACGCTTTGGTCATCTAAATCAATTCAGATAATTTAACAACACTTTAGGTGAGTAAATATACCTATGAGCAGTAACTAGATGGTTAATCAAGCAATAAGCATTAAACATAAATTTAGATGAATAACTTTAAATATAATCACAATTCTAAGAACCTAACGATCAATCCATAAACTCATTGAATACCGACAACCTAGCAAGGGAACTACTCACACATCACCATAGAAGAAACACATAGAGATATAAGACAATTCATAATCATAAACTTCAAATAAAAGGAAGAGGGTTTAGAAATCTTCTCTATATCGAGATACAAATGTGAGATCTTCTCCCAGGAAGCTCTTAGAATCCAAATCAATGAAAAACTTGTAAAAACTATGAATAAATCGTGGCTGTGTTTATTCTAGGGTGGCTCCCTCCTTTGTGAGGCTAAAAACAAATATAAATAGCCTAAAAGTCGACCTAGGGTTTCATCAAACCGAAAAAGGGAGTTTTGGGTCGCGGGGGTCTTTTGGGCCGAGCTAAGGCCCAATTCAGGTGCGTCTTCAATAAAATCGGTGTATTTTTCTGACCACTTCTCTAAATGACTTCAAACTGATTGCATATGAAAGATGACTCAAAATTATATCTTTTCACAAAATATCATCTTAATCCATCAACGGGAAGGCATCCATTGAAGGTGAAACTTCTGATGCATATGTGCTGTCCAATTGGAGAAATCCGCCTTTCTTGAGCTTTAGGTGATTGGCTGATCTTTTGGACTTGGAAACATGTCTTGAACGTGGTAAACTCCTTTTTGGCTCCGTTTTGCATCCTTTTTGATGATTTGATCTATATAGATTTTAAAACTACAAATACGAGAAAACTACCTCAAAAAGCACAAAACCAAATGAAAATGCTTAGATAAAATGGTAAAAATACTAAAATCCGTAATAAAAACAGTAATATATAGAGTATATCAACTCCCCCAGACTTCGCTTTTTGTTTGTCCTCAAGCAAACAAAGAAACTAAGAACAGAAAAGATCTCGTTACCTTTCTAAACCAAATCATATTTCTGTCTTAGCTTAATTTCATAATTGTGAGAATAGTAGTGTAACCTTGGTCTATGTGGATTCGATCCTAAAGTAATGAGTGCGGTAGTGTGAACTTTAGTTTTAATTGACTGAGTGAAAATGCTTAAATCAATTTGGCACCGTTGCCGGGGACCAATAGCATTACCTTCAATTCTGAATTTGAGATTTAGTCTAAGATTTACTAACGTACTCCACTTTGTTCTCTTGTTCAGGTAACCAGCAGAAAAACTGAATAGAGTTACCAGAAGCAGGGGATCCGAAAGCCTTTGCGAGCTCAGCAACGAAGAGCTAGCAAAGCTATAACGAACGAACAGACGAGCAAGATCAATTCCCGTCATCATGGATGAACAGAACAACGAGCAACATAATGTTGCAGCCGCTGAGCTCGCGAGGCTGCAACAACAAGTGCAGCAGTTGCAACAGCAGCAACAACAGCAGTAACAACAGCAGCAGCAGCCTGCCATTGGGGACTTGGACACGCCTCACGCTTTCTACCAGAACAGAGCTGCCATCCGCCCACCGGCTATCACGAGGCAAGACTATGAGATCAAACCTCAGATGATTGCATTGGTGAAGCAGCACATGTTCCACGGTCTCCCTGCAGAGCACCCCATGGACCACATTGAGAACTTCGAAGAAATCTGCAGCACTACCAAGTCTAATGGTATACCAGCTGATTATCTTAAGTGCAAACTTTTCCCCTTCTCTCTGGCGGATAAGGCACTGAGGTAGCTCAAGTCACTCCCTGCCGGGTCAATGACTACTTGGGACGAGTGCAGGGCTGCTTTCTTAGATTATTTCTAGACTAAATCCAAGACGCCATCGCTTCGGAATAAGATCGCGGCTTTCCAGCAGCATCCAGGGGATGCCTTTTGCGAAGCTTGGGAAAGGTTTAGAGAGTACCGTAGGGAGTGCCCTCATCATAGGTACTCGGATGAACAGATTCTAAGCATCTTCTACGATGGAGTTGACTGGGACTACAAGAACGCCCTTAATATTGCGAACAATTGAGATTTCATGACCAAGACAAGAGAAGGAGCGTACCAATTGATAGAGAACCTAGCTGCGAGTTCTGGGAATCGATGTCCCGAGTATTACAGGTCTAAACGTCCAAATGGTGTAGACTCGCAGAAGATAGACGAGCTTACTGCAAAGGTGAACCTACTACTAAAAGGGAACCAGAGAAGCGTGCAATCTTGCGAGGAGACAGGAGATGCGATCCTTTGTCAAGGATCGACCGATGAGGAGATTGATGAGCTCCAAGAGGTGAACTACGTTAACAGGCAAGGTATGTGCAAAACAGAAGTTTCAACCAGAATTATAGGAACAACCCGAATTTATCCTACAAAAGCACCAACGTCGAGAATTTCAGGATCAAATCTACCCTCAGCAGACTCAACAACCTCAGGAAAAAACCTTTGTGCAAAACAATGGTATCTCAGGTTTCTCTCAGGACTTCCAAGGGCTTAACAAGTTTCAAGGCGGTTTCCAACAGAAGCAGCTGTTCAACATATTTTAACCAACGAAGCCCGCTCCATTTCAAGTTACGGCCAGCCCTGCGGATAACTCCCAAGATGAGCTCAAGGTTCCCATGCAACAACTCTTGCTCAACCAACAGCAATCCGCCAAGGAGACTAATGTTAAGGTCGACAACATGTACAACGACCTCAACAGCAAGTATTAAGCTGTATGCACTCATGTGAAGAAGTTGGACACTCAAGTTGCTCAAACTGCCGAAGCAATTAAGAGGCCGCAAAGGGTTCTTCCGGGAAAGGTGGAACAGAACCCAAGGAATGAATTCGACAACTCCATCACACTCAGAAGCGGGAAAGCACTAGAACATGTTGCACGAAAAAGGCAGGATACTGATGCCGTAATCGATCTAGAAGGAGATGACGATAAAACTGCCTCAAAGGAGACGGTACCTACAGATGCAGGCGATGGGGACGAACCGCAAGCGCAACGTGCTATGCGTATCTACACTCCGAGAGTTGCGTACCCTACCCGTCAAAGGAAGTCGCGCAAGTACTTAGACTAAGCAAAATACAGGGAAATTTGAAAGATCTCGTGGTGAAGCTTCCTCTGGTCGATGCGATCCAAATGATGCCCTCGTTGAGAAAATATATGAAGAGCTTGGTGACGAGTAAAATGTCTACTGACGACGGTGTCACGATGGTTTCCAAGGACTGCAGTGCGGTCCTCCAAAACAAGATGCAAAGGAAGCTAGGCGATCCGGGGAAGTTCGTTCTCTCAGTACATATTGGAGCAATGACTTTTGCTTGCTCTTTGTGTGATCTCGGTTCTAGCATGAACTTGATGCCATATTTCGTGGCTAAGCGACTCAGGTTCACAAAGTTCAAGCAAACCAAGATCTCCTTGGTATTTGCCGATCGTTCTGTGCGACTCCTTGTTGGTGTACTTGAGGATCTGCATGTACGGATTGGAGACGTCTTCGTTCCTGCGGATTTCGTGGTCCTAGAAATTGATGAAGAACCAAGGGATCCACTCATATTTGGGAGACCCTTCTTATGCACAGCGGGAGCCATAATAGATGTGAAAAATGGGCGAATAGATCTCCACCTGGGAGACATTGTGATGAAGTTTGAAATGGACAAGATGTTGAAAAAACCTATGTTAGACAGGCATACGTTCTCGATTGATGACTCACAGGAAGTCGACAACGAGGTCGTCAAAGAAATTTTGACTGATGACCCATTGGAAACAGTTTTAACAAGGGTTGAGAATGAACACGGGTTTATGAGTGATGATGCAACAAGGTACGCTAAGATGATGGATTCGAGCCAGACAATAGAGATGATGGTACAACACATTGGCCTAGATGGAGCCGCTAAGACGCCTCCAACGGCAAGTCATCTTGTGCCTCTTGCTGGCATGTAGAGCGAGTTGAAATCCCCAAAAATCGAACTCAAACCGCTTCCAACAGGGCTAAGGTACGCCTTTCTTGGTCCTAATTCTACCTATCATGTGATCATCAATGCTGAGTTGAACAATGTTGAGACTGCTTTGCTTCTATGTGAACTTAAAAGTATCGTAAGGCCTTAGGCCACTCACTAGACGATCTCTCAGGGATATCACCAGATCTTTGCATGCATAGGATACATCTAAAGGACGAATCAATGACTTTGATAGAACATCAGAGACTGTTAAACCCGAACCTCAAGGATGTTGTAAAGAAAGAGCTAATGAAACTTCTAGAGGCAGACATTATATACGCTATCTCTGATAGTACTTGGGTGAGCCCGGTCCATGTTGTGCCAAAGAAGGGTGGTCTAACAGTTGTTAATAATGAGAAAAATGATTTGATCCCAACTAGAACTGTTACGGGGCATAGGATATGTATTGATTACCAGAAGTTAAATGCTGCTACTCGCATGGATCATTTTCCTTTGCCTTTTATTGATCAAATGCTTGAAAGATTGGCTAACCACCCCTACTACTGTTTTCTAGACGGCTATTCTGGTTTCTTCCACATTCCCATTCACCAGGACGACCAGGAGAAGACCACGTTCACGTTTACTTATGGCACTTTTGCCTATCGCAGAATGCCGTTTGGCTTGTGTAACGCCCCGGCAACTTTCCAGCGATGCATGATGTCGATCTTTACCGATTTAATTGAGGACATAATGGAGGTTTTCATGGACGATTTCTCTGTCTATGGATCCTCGTTCTCTGTTTGTCTTTCTAATTTATGCAGGGTATTGCAACGCTGCGAGGAAAAGCACCTGGTGTTGAATTGGGAGAAGTGCCACTTCATGGTCAGAAATGGGATTGTCTTGGGCCATCGGATTTCAGAGCAAGGAATCAAGGTGGACAAAGCAAAGATAGAAGTGATAAGTAGTCTACAACCTCATGAGTCTGTTAAGGGGATTAGAAGTTTCCTAGGACATGCGGGGTTCTACAGGAGATTCATAAAGGATTTCTCCAAGATCGCAAGACCTTTAACCCGACTGCTTTGCAAGGAGGTCAAATTTGATTTTGACAACGATTTTCTTGAGGCCTTTCACAAAATCAAAGGAGCGCTCGTTAGCGCACCAATAGTCCAACCTCCGGATTGGGAGCTCCCTTTCGAAGTAATGACTGATGCCGGCGATTTCGCGGTAGGAGCTGTTTTGTGACAGCGAAAGGACAAGAAGCTTCAAGTTATCTACTATGCTAGCAGGACTCTGGATGACGCACAGTGCAAGTACGCCACAACCGAAAAGAAACTTCTTGCTATAGTGTTTGCTTTTGAGAAGTTTCGGTCTTATCTTGTGGGATCTAAGGTCATAGTACACACAGATCACGCGGCTCTGAGGTATCTACTCACCAAGAAGGATGCCAAACCTCGACTCTTGCGTTGGATCCTTTTGTTACAAGAATTTGACCTTGAGATCAAAGACAAGAAGGGGATCGAGAATGATGTTGCAGACCACCTATCGAGATTGCGTGTGGACGAAGAAATCCCTTTAGACGATCGCCTACGTGAGGAGAACGTTTACGCAATTAGCATCGAGAGCAGTGACCACTATACACCCCCACGCCGCACCGAGCTCCCTGAAATTCCTTGGTTCGGTGAGATAGCAAATTACTTGGCCGCGGAGAAGGAACCAATTGGCTTTTCGGGAAACAAGAAAAAGAAGTTTTTGAGGGACATTCAACGATATTTTTGGGACGAGCCATATCTCTACAAGCAATGCTCGGATGGCGCCTTTCGAAGAAGCATTTCGGAGGAGGAGATTCCTGGTATCTTATTCCACTGTTACGGCTCGAGCTATGCGGGACACTTCGCCACGTTCAAAAAGGTGTCCAGAGCTTTGCAAGCCAGGTTTTGGTGGCCGACTATGTTTCACGATGCACATGCTTTCATCTCCAAGTGCGACTCATGTCAAAGGCAAGGGAATATCAGCAAACGGAATGAAATACCTCAGAACTTCATCTTGGAGGTTGAGGTGTTCGATGTGTGGGGGATCGATTTCATGGGTCATTTCCCATCTTCATATAGAAATAAATACATCCTCGTCGCCGTAGACTATGTGTCTAAATGGGTTGAAGCGCTGGCTAGCCCAACTAACGACACCAAGGTAGTTTTGAAGATGTTCAAGACAGTGATATTCCCAAGGTTCGGTGTACCTCGAGTAGTGATCAACGATGGCGGGTCTCATTTCATTAACAGGATCTTCGAAAGTCTTTTAAGGAAGCACGAAGTCAAGCACAAGGTGGCCACTCCTTATCACCCCCAGACGAGTGGACAGGTTGAGGTTTCCAACAGAGAGATTAAGGGCATCCTGCAAAAGACAGTGAACACAACGAGAAAATACTGGGCTACGAAGCTGGATGATGCTCTTTGGGCATACAGAACCGCCTACAAAACACCCCTCGGGATAACACCGTTCCACCTGGTTTACGGAAACTCATGTCACCTCCCGGTAGAGCTCGAATACAAGGCGGCATGGGAGTTGCTTAACTTCGAAATCAAATATGCTTCTGAGCGAAGAACGATGCAACTCCACGAATTAGAGGAAATTCGTCACATGGCTTATGAGAGCTCAAAGATCTATAAGGAGAAGACCAAGGCTTATCATGACAAGAAGATAGCCCCAAAGAACTTCACTGTAAACGATCAGGTGTTGCTGTTCAATTCTCGCCTTAAATTTTTCCCAGGAAAGCTGAAATCGAGATGGTCCGGACCATTCACCGTTAAGGAAGTGCGACCGTACGGAGCCGTAGTGTTGTTGAATACCGCAGGAGACGAGTTTGTGGTTAACGGTCAGCGCTTCAAACCATACCTAGCCAACGTAGGACTCGATGGCGAAGAAACAATTCTCTTTGATGAGCCTTCCATCGCCTAAAAAGGCTGACAAGTCAAGCTAATGACTTCAAACAAGCGCTTGGTGGGAGGCAACCCACCGGTACGTTTTTCTTTTAATTTTTATTTTCCCTTTATTTTATTGGAGTCTGTTTAACCTTCTTCCTCGTTTATTTTCACACCGAGACGGTATGAAGTAAGTCTGGGGGAAGGTACCTTTCGTTACTAACACTATGTTTCTTCCTTTTGTCTTTCTCTTAAGTTTTATTGAGTCAAACCTTGTTAGAGATTGAGATCACTGCTTTTGAATTTTTAATTTGATTTTGCATCTAAGTGACCATTGTTACAGATTTAGCTCCCGACAAGACTAATGGAAATTCGAAAGGCCAAACAGTTATTCAGAGGCAACAATATTTCCAGGAAAAATTTCAAAATTTGAGCTAGTTTATGCGCTCTTCCTTTTACCTCATCATCGTGATTGGTGTTTTCAGAGCTTGATTCCTCGTTCATATCCGACAATACAACCCGTGTTAAAGTATGGTACCCATCTCCCTCATTTTAATTAAAAGCATAAAAGATGAAATGATTTTCTTTCGAGTAAAGGGCTAGGAAAATTTCCAACGATCCTATTATTTTACTTCGAAGGAGATGATCACACTAAGGTTGGAAGCGAGGTTAGGAAAATTTTCGAAGATACCACTATTCGCCTACGCCTTAGATTGAAAGGGTGGCACTAAAATGAACCGGGGACTCGGTGGCTAAAACCATCAGTACTCGCGTTCCATCAGCCATTAGCCCTATGAAAAAGAATTAAGGAACATATAAGTATGAGGGAGGGAAAAGGTACCAAGGGTTGTGTTGTTGTCTTGTCGCAATATCGAAAGGGAAAGAGTCTATAAGGTTCTTGGCACTATGATCTTTGATGAGACCCAGCAATGATAATTTTGAGATTGTTCTGTGAGATTATGTGTTGAAGCTGGGAGGTTATGAATGATTGCAGAGAAGTACATGGTGGTCCAATCAGGGGCTAGTCTAGCAATATGTGGATTAATAAGGTGACGGTCATTGCGGGATTTTGAAGGTAGTGTGAATCTCCGAGTTTTCAAACTTTTCTTCCTTGTTAGTCTTCCGTTTGCTTGAGGACAAGCAAAAGACTAAGTCTGGGGAATTGATATGCTTGGTTTTTACCGCTTTCTAACGTATGTTTTAATGTTTCTTTCAAATGTTTTATCGAGTCAAAGTCCATTTTAGAGTCTTTTAGTCTTCTATTTAGATATCTCAGGTAAAAAGGCGTTCAAAGATGAAATTGGAGTCACGAGGGCAAAAACGCACGAACCCGTGAAGAAAGAGCCAGTATCGGTCGATACCAGTGGAACAGGTCGATGCCACCCCTACCCGAGTGGTCGGGATCGACCGATGATGAAGAAGATGGGTCGATGCTACCCCCACCCGAGAGGTCAGCATCGATCGATACTGAAGAAGACGGGTCGATGCTACCCCTACCCGAGAGGTCAGCATCAACCGATACTGAAGAAGACGGGTCGATGCTACCCCTACCCGAGAGGTCAGCATCGACCGATGCTGAAGGAGACGGGTCGATGCTACTCCTACCCGAGAGGTCAGCATCGACCGATGCTAAGCTGGTATCGACCGATACCAGCCGACGAGAATAAGAAATGAAACTTCTGTTTTCCTTATTTTTCCCGGAGAACTTCATGTTTCGACATAATTCGCCCTAGACCTATATATACTCTATTTTTAGCCTCTTGGAGGCAGCCACATTTTGTTCTATTCAGACTTTTTGCTATTGAATCATTGTAAACTTTGGAGAAGAATCTCTGCATCTATTGAGAAGAATTCTAAACCCTTTCTCTCTTTATTTATATTATGATTTCTTCATCTCTTTGATTGTTCTTCGTTACTATGTCTGAGTAGTTCCATAGTTAGGTTAGGGTTTTTAAGAGGATCCATGAGTCATTGAATTAGACACAGATAGGAATTTATCTTTTGTGGTTTTCGCTTATTGTTGTGTTTATAGCTTAGACTTGAGCTAACCACTAGGTCTATGAACTAAGACTTAATCTAATAGCGCGAAAGTGTGAAGATTGCTAGAAAGAACATAAGCGAATCACCTAGTAGCGCGAGAGTGTATTGGGTTGATTCGTGAACATATTGAACTTGCTCGTTAAGCCTGATCTAGAATTCTATAAGCACGAAAGTGGATTAGGATGCTAGGTTTAGTAACCATGAGCACGAAAGTGGATTGGTTAGATATTTATGTTTGAGTTTGAAACTTGCTTTTAATTATTCCCTAAATAGTTGTCTGATTTATGATCTCTGGATTCCTGCGAATAAACTCTCGACCTAACGCTTTTCCTTTATTGAATTTACATCGTTTAAATCGCTCTCGTTACCTTTCTAAAACAAATCATATTTCTGTCTTAGCTTAATTTCATAATTGTGAGAATAGTAGTGTAACATTGGTCTATGTGGATTCGATCCTAAAGTACTGCATTGACAACCGTTATTATTGCGGTAGTGTGAACTTTAGTTTCAATTGACTGAGTGAAAACGCTTAAATCAGCGGTTGATGCATCTCCTGTACCAGTCGAGAAGTGCTACAGGAAGTGATACAGTGAGCAAATATGTGACTAATGACGAGGAGCGGAAATTGTGGGCTTGGATTGGGCTTATGGATCAGACTCATAAGTGAGTAAGGACGTGTTAATATAGAATCTTGAGCTGGACAAGCATCTTGGAGAAGATATTGAAGATTGGAGAAGTTTCCTTGTTCTTAGGAGAAGAAAAATGAAAAGTGAATATTCTTGGAGATTTGAATTTATCTCCAAGTGATGATTTTGGCTAGTATTGACCCTGACCTATTATGTATAAATAAGTGTGTTTAACCTTTGTATGAGGCCAGCACAATATGAGGAAGAATTCTTAACATATGGTTTTTGGTTGTCTTGTAAGAGATCAAAGCTAAGGTGCTAAGAGGTTTTTCTATGGAATTTTTGGATTGTGTATAGATCATTGAACGTGTTAGGCTAGTTAGACAAGTCAAGGTGTGTCTTGAATTTGGTCGTAGATCGTTTTAAGTTGAACTTGTATGGTTACTTAAAAAATTGGTTAGTAATACATTTTTGTAGAGAAATCCCCCGTCTCATATTCTGTTCCAGTTCCTGGGTAATAGCTCTTGTACTTTCATATGGAACCTATGTTTCTACAAGATTTGCCATTAAAGGAGAGATCGTTTCCATCTAAGTTCTCAATTATGGAGAGATCACTTCTACTAACTTTCTCTTCTTTGGAGAGATCATTCTATCAACCTCCTCTGCTACGAAGAGATCAATACCACCAATCTCCTTTTTATGGAGCATGTTGTTAAAAGCTCAGTTTTGATGGCACTACGAATTCAGAAATTTGTTCGTTCACTTTTAATGGCAGAAAAATCAGTTTTATCCTCGAAACTCAAACATACTATTTGTCTGCTGAATATTGAATTCAAATGGATCAGCTTTCTATTTTATTATTATCATGTTTTTCTTACGATTGTATATTAAAAGACTGCATTATTGGTTGTGTATTAAAAGATCGCATTCGAAAAACCAACTATTTTCTTGTTTTCTCATCTTGTAATTCCAAACTAATTTTGTTTTCTTTATAACAATAGACCATTTTTTTTATTAAAATATTAACCGTTACAAGTCATGACCAAGTCATAAAATTTTTAGAAAGCAGTTATAAAGAGTGCAAAAGTTTGGGGTACAATTAATGATACAGATACAATCGAATCTTCTGTTTCGATTGACTTTAATGCTTAGGATTAAATGAGCTTTAGCCACGACCCCCTCGGTCCCCGCATCCTTGGTTTACACGTCCACTATCCGTGGATTGCCAACTCATCTCCTTCGCCTTTGTTGATGGTTTAACCGATCTTTCTCGAATAATTATTTTTCCCGAAATTAAAGTATCATAAGATCAAATGAATCTGACTCTTTATCTGAATCTGATGGGTCTTCTTCTCTTTTTAAGCTAATATCAATATAAGTTTGTTGTAAGAAAAAAAAAAAAGATTATGATATTTCGATTTAAGGCTAAGAATCTCTCCATGCAACTTTGGTCTGTTTAATGGAAATCCAAATACTTAGGATTATGATATACCATTTAGAGTATATTTCAACAAGATTTTATGGCCCTTTTGAGGTTTTGGAGCGTGTGTGGAAGGTGGCTTATCGGCTGAAGGTTCCTGAAACTTCCAAGATCCATGCTGTTTTCCACGTATCCCAACTCAAAGTGGTGCTTGGACAAGATCAGGTAGTTACTCAGCTACCACAATCTCAAGCCAGGAGGTACTGATATACCATTTAGAATATATTTCAGAAAACAGAGACAGTTGACTGAAGAAGAAGAGAAGTTGACCAGAGAAGCTGAGTTGGTAGAGAAAGAAGATGAGTTGGCTGTTTGATTGGTCACAGTTTAATCGAGTCTTTTTGTACATGACGTTGTATATAAAAGGTTCTTCTATTAGTTGAGTCTTCTTTACCGTTGTAGTGGTAATGGAGTCTTCAAGCATACACGTTTGGGCTTGTTTACTTTGTTACCGATCAATAAAGAGTAGATTTATTCTTCTCATGTACTTACTCCTCGGGTATATGGGAGAATATGATTTCTCGCATACTCGGCACAGCTTACACAACAAATTGGAAAAATCTGGTTATCTTACTACACAATTCAAATCTCAGCCAGCTGGAAATGTTCATCTTCAGATACATATTTCAAACAACAATCTATCACATTTGGAGAGAAAGAAATGCTCGAAGACACGGTGAAACCTCTATCCCAGCGGCTACACTCTCAAGGTACATCGACAAAAATGTACGGAATCGCATTACCGCCATTAGAAGAACGGAGGATCGAGCTTATGATGACGCTCTCATCGCATGGTTCGCTTCAAGGCCTCCTTAACGGATCTCCGAAGCCCAAAACCATATTCGGCTTTCTTTTCAAACAAATTTTCAGCTCTTTGAATATATAAAAACGTAGATGCATTCATTGTAAAAAATGATTTTTTTGGGTTCGAATTAATTTAACATTCAGTTCAAAAAAAAAAAATAAAGAGTAGATTTCTTAGCAGTAACAACCAAACCAAACATTAAAATTAAATACATATCATTCCACTGAAGATCATGCTTACGTTTCCCCCCAATAAAAGCCACAACATCAGTGTTAGGCTAGCGTGTGTTACTTGGTCGCCTACGTCTCTAACAAACACTAGCTGACTTTTCTCCCTAATGATCTCAATTATTGTTATCCACATTTTATTAAAACATTATTGTTATTCACCAAATTGACTCATATTATAATGGATAATCTTAAATGACACTAAGCAGCACATCAACCACTTTCTTGTTCAGTAATGTAATAGACAAAAGTCAAAAATTTCAGCAAGTGGTCGACAAGTTCTTACAAACAAAAACTTCATTAAATTAACATATATTAGTATGGTAGTATAAAGTTTTCATCTTTAATATGGTCACACACATCAAAAACAAACGAAAAAGACGATAACAATAAATGTCGCTTTTACCCTTCTTCTTCATCTCCACTGAGATGCTTCCATGGCTTCTTCTTCTGCTTTCACTTCCTCCACTTCTTATCCTCTTAAAAACCATTCTTCTTCCTTCCCGTAAAAACCTTCCGCCATGTCCACCAAGACTACCTCTCTTAGGAAACATCCACCAGCTCGGAAGCCTTCCTCACCGCAACCTCAGAGATCTCTCGCTCAAATACGGTCCCGTCATCACCGTCTACCTCGGAAGCGTCCGCACGGTGGTCGTACACTCTCCGGAGACGGCGGAGGAAGTTTTGAAAGCTCACGATTCCGATTGCTGCACTCGCCCCAAGTTATCCATCACCAAGAGCTTCTTCTACGACGGGCTCGGTCTAGGGTTTACTCAATGGGGCGATTACTATAAAGATGTTCGGAAACTCTGCGTTCTCGAGCTTTTCTCCGTCAAACGAGCCAATTCGTTTCGGAATCTGAGAGAGGAGGAGCTGAGTCGACTCGTTGACTCGCTTTCCGAATCGGCTGGTTCTGGATCTTCCGTGGATCTGAGCGCGAAGCTGGTTAGGTTCGTCGCGAGCTTCACTTGTCGAATGGCGTTCGGATTGAGTTTCCTCGGGAGTGGGATCGATAACGAGAGGTTTCTGGAGGTGTTCACGGAGGCGAACAGGGTGATCGGAAAATTCGCGGCGGAGGATATTTTTCCTGTGTTTGGGTGGATCGTTGATCGGATCTCGGGGCTTGAATCTAGCCGGAGGAAGAGCTTTCGAGATCTCGACACGTTTTATCAGAAAGCAATTGTTGATCATCGAGAAAAGAAGAAGATGGAAGAAGAACGCGAAGATCTCATCGACGTGTTGCTCAAGCTACAGAGTCAAGAAACCAAACTTGGTTCCACACGGATCACTGATAAACACATCAGAGCCATTCTTATGGTAACTTTCAAAATTCAATTTCGGACATAAACCCCGTCAGTTTCAGTTTGGTTTGGATTCGGTATCTTTGGTTTAGTGTTCGGTTTGATTAAATGCCAGATTCAGTTTGGTTTTTGGTCCGATTTCGATTTGGTTTTCCAGAAAATCAGTATGATTACATATATCAATTTTTTTTTTTTTTTTTTTGGTCGAACACATATATCAATTTAATACATATATAATGGAAGCATTTGGTTTTCATTTCAGGATTTGTTTGTAGCAGGCATAGACACATCTGTAATAAGTATGGATTGGGTAATGGCAGAGATTGCAAGACACCCAAGAGTGATGAAGAAAGTACAAACGGAGATTCGCGAGCGCGTAGGAGACAAAGGAAAAGTGACGTACGAGGATCTCGAGGGTCTAGAGTACATGAAAATGGTGATCAAGGAGACTTGGAGGCTACACGCACCGAGTCCGATTCTGATTCCGAGAGAGGCAATGTCCAAGTTCAAGATCAAGGGCTACGACATTTACCCTGGAACGCGGATTCACGTCAATACATGGGCGATCGGGCGTAACCCTGATGTGTGGAAGGATCCTGATGAGTTTATCCCAGAGAGATTTGTGGATAGGAATGTGGATACCAAAGGGACGAGTTTTGAGCTCTTACCGTTTGGGAGCGGACGCAGAGGTTGTCCGGCGATGTACATGGGATTAAGTACGGTGGAGTACACTTTGGCGAATCTTTTGTACCATTTTGATTGGAAAGTGGTGGAGGAAGTGAGCATTGAAGAGGCGCCTGGTCTCACTAGCCATAGGAAGCATCCTCTTCATCTTGTTCCTGTTAATGTCATCCACCGCAAGTTTTAGAGCTTGGAAAACGCAAACGCAGTTTGCAAACAATAAGGACCAATAAAGTTTTTTTTTTTTTTCGAATCTTGGACGCTCAACACAAGTTTTAAAAAGTAGTGAAGGTGTTCTTGGTAAGAATAGGCCCCTCAAAAAAGGTAAATGTACGCATAAGTCTCGTCGTCAGAGGTGTCCAAAGTCCAAGAATAGGTCATCGGTTCATTGGAAAGAATGGGTATGGCGGCTGTCTTAATCACATCTTTTGGTGGGTTATAGTTTTTATGAGAATCAACAACGTTGAGGGTTGTGTTTATCTGCGTCCACTCTAGCAGCAAGAATGGAAACCAAACACGATCATCAGTGGTGGACCTAAAAAATATTTTTATCGGGGTCAAAATATATATATTAGATATAATTTAACTATCTAAAATATCTTAACATAATAACTTTTACATTTTTTCCTTCATTTTTCCTTATATCTTGCATATATTTTATTTATGTTTTGTTTATATTCTACTTATTTTTGAATTTTAACAAAAAAATATTTTAACATAATATATTCTTGATAGCAATGACTAGAAAATATATATGATAAAAGAAGAACAGTGATTAACATGTGTAACAACCTATTTAATATGTCTTCTATTCATAAAACACCACAATTACATAATGTCATCTTGATTCGTCTATGATTGTGGAAACTCAATGACCTTGAAAATCTCTATAGCATTCATCAAGGGTGGAAGAGTCGACTTCCGAGTTCTTGAGAACTGCACACGACATACCCCTCCCTTGCATTTCAGCGGTACACGGTTAAACAAAGTCTCTACTTCAAACTTCATAGGACGATAAGGATCGAATTCAACTTTACCATTTGCGATAATATCAAATTCTCTGGTTTCATTATCTCGCACTTTTTGGATGTCAGCAAAGTAAATGTACGCATAAGTCTCGTCGTCAGAGGTGTCCAAAGTCCAAGAATAGGTCATCGGTTCATTGGAAAGAGTGGGTATGGCGGCTGTCTTAATCACATCTTTTGGTGGGTTATAGTCTTTATGAGAATCAACAACGTTGAGGGTTGTGTTTATCTGCGTCCACTCTAGCGGCAAGAACGGAAACCAAACACGATCATCAGTGGCGGACCTAAAAAATATTTTTATCGGGGTCAAAATATATATATTAGATATAATTTAACTATCTAAAATATCTTCACATAATAACTTTTACATTTGTTTCTTCATTGTTCCTTATATCTTGCATATATTTTACTTATGTTTTGTTTATATTCTACTTATTTTTGAATTTTAACAAAAAAATATTTTAACATAATATATTCTTGATAGCAATGACTGTAAAATATATAGGATAAAAGAAGAACAATGATTAGCATGTGTAACAACCTATTTAATATGTCTTCTATTCATAAAACACCATAATTACATACTGTCATCTTGATTCGTCTCTGATTGTGGAAACTCAATGACCTTGAAAATCTCTATAGCATTCATCAAGGGTGGAAGAGTCGACTTCCGAATTCTTGAGAACTGCACACGACATACCCCTCCCTCGCATTTCAGCGGTACACGGTTAAATAAAGTCTCTACTTCGAACTTCATAGGACGATAAGGATCGACCATTTGCGATAATATCAAATTCTCTGGTTTTATTATCTCGCACTTTTTGGATGTCAGCGAAGTAAATGTACGCATAAGTCTCGTCGTCAGAGGTGTCCAATGTCCAAGAATAGGTCATCGGTTCATTGGAAAAAGTGGGTATGGCAGCTGTCTTAATCACATATTTTGGTGGGTTATAGTCTTTATGCGAATCAACAACGTTGAGGGTTGTGTTTATCTGCGTCCACTCAAGCGGCAAGAACGAAAACCAAACACGATCATAAGTGGCGGACCTAAAAAATATTTTTATCGGGGTCAAAATATATATATATTAGATATAATTTAACTATCTAAAATATCTTAACATAATAACTTTTACATTTTTTTCTTCATTTTTCCTTATATCTTGCATATATTTTACTTATGTTTTGTTTATATTCTACTTATTTTTGAATTTTAACAAAAAAATATTTTAACATAATATATTCTTGATAGCAATGACTGGAAAATATATAGGATAAAAGAAGAACAAGGATTAACATGTGTAACAACCTATTTAATATGTCTTCTATTCATAAATTACCACAATTACATACTGTCATCTTGATTCGTGTCTGATTGTGGAAACTTAATGACCTTGAAAATCTCTATAGCATTCATCAAGGGTGGAAGAGTCGACTTCCGAGTTCTTGAGAACTGCAAACGACATACCCCCTCCCTCGCATTACAGCGGTACACGGTTAAACAAAATCTCTACTTCGAACTTCATAGGACGATAAGGATCGAATTCAACTTTACCATTTGCGATAATATCAAATTCTATGGTTTCATTATCTCGCACTTTTTGCATGTCTGCGAAGTAAATGTACACATAAGTCTCGTCGTCAGAGGTGTCCAAAGTCCAAGAATAGGTCATCGGTTCATTGGAAAGAGTGGGTATGGCGGCTGTCTTAATCACATCTTTTGGTGGGTTATAGTCTTTATGAGAATCAACAACGTTGAGGGTTGTGTTTATTTGCGTCCACTCTAGCGGCAAGAACGGAAACCAAACACGATCATAAGTGGCGGACCTAAAAAATATTTTTATCGGGGTCAAAATATATATATTAGATATAATTTAACTATATAAAATATCTTAACATAATAACTTTTACATTTTTTCTTCATTTTTCCTTATATCTTGCATATATTTTACTTATGTTTTGTTTATATTCTACTTATTTTTGAATTTTAACAAAAAAAATATTTTAACATAATATATTCTTGATAGCGGTGACTGGAAAATATATAGGATAAAAGAAGGACAAAGATTAACATGTGTAACAACATATTTAATATGTCTTCTATTCATAAAACACCACAATTACATATTGTCATCTTGATTCATCTCTGATTGTGGAAACTCAATGACCTTGAAAATCTCTATAACATTCATCAAGGGTGGAAGAGTCGACTTCCGAGTTCTTTAGAACTGCACACGACATACCCCCTCCCTCGTATTTCAGCGGTACACGGTTAAACAAAATCTCTACTTCGAACTTCATAGGACGATAAGGATCGAATTCAACTTTACCATTTGCGATAATATCAAATTCTATGGTTTCATTATCTCGCACTTTTTGGATGTCTGCGAAGTAAATGTACGCATAAGTCTCGTCATCAGAGGTGTCCAAAGTCCAAGAATAGGTCATCGGTTCATTGGAAAGAGTGGGTATGGCGGCTGTCTTAATCACATCTTTTGGTGGGTTATAGTCTTTATGAGAATCAACAACGTTGAGGGTTGTGTTTATTTGCGTCCACTCTAGCGGCAAGAACAGAAACCAAACACGATCATAAGTGGCGGACCTAAAAAATATTTTTATCGGGGTCAAAATATATATATTAGATATAATTTAACTATCTAAAATATCTTAACATAATAACTTTTACATTTTTTTCTTCATTTTTCCTTATATCTTGCATATATTTTACTTATGTTTTGTTTATATTCTACTTATTTTTGAATTTTAACAAAAAAATATTTTAACATAATATATTCTTGATAGCGGTGACTAGAAAATACATAGGATAAAAGAAGGACAAAGATTAACATGTGTAACAACCTATTTAATATGTCTTCTATTCATAAAACCCCACAATTACATATTGTCATCTTGATTCATCTCTGATTGTGGAAACTCAATGACCTTGAAAATCTCTATAACATTCATCAAGGGTGGAAGAGTCGACTTCCGAATTCTTGATAACTGCACACGACATACCCCTCCCTCGCATTTCAGCGGTACACGATTAAACAAAGTCTCTACTTCGAACTTCATAGGACGATAGGGGTCGACCATTTGCGATAATATCAAATTCTCTGGTTTCATTATCTCGTACTTTGTGGATGTCAGCAAAGTAAATGTACGCATAAGTCTCGTCGTCAGAGGTGTCCAAAGTCCAAGAATAGGTCATCGGTTCATTGGAAAGAGTGGGTATGGCGGCTGTCTTAATCACATCTTTTGGTGGGTTATAGTCTTTATGAGAATCAACAACGTTGAGGGTTGTGTTTATCTGCGTCCACTCTAGCGGCAAGAACGGAAACCAAACACGATCATCAGTGACGGACCTAAAAAATATTTTTATCGGGGTCAAAATATATATATTAGATATAATTTAACTATCTAAAATATCTTAACATAATAACTTTTACATTTTTTCTTCATTTTTCCTTATATCTTGCATATATTTTACTTATGTTTTGTTTATATTCTACTTATTTTTGAATTTTAACAAAAAAAATAATTTTAAAATTTCGTTAAAATTGATGAGCATAATGAGAAAACAATTTTATTTTACTTTGGTGAGTACACACATTAATGATGAAAAGAACTGATTTATGAAAATCTAAAAGGTAAATAGATAATTGTTTATTGAATAAAACAAAAAAAATTAATTTTGGAAGAAAAAAAAAAAGAACAAATATTAGAAAAGTGTCATGTGAGTCATTCGAACTCAATAAAGATGGGTCAATGGTCGTTTTTTAAACCATTTGACCAAAAAAATTGATAAAAATGAACTAGTATGTTTGTTTCATATTTTTTAACCGGTGTCAACTGACTCTCTTTTTACCAACATTGGTCCGCCACTGGCACTAGGTCACTGAGAATCAGAAAATGGGTATGTAGAATTATAATATTTAAAAATGTGAAAATGATTTTTTTAAAAAAAAAAAAATAGGAAACATATATGTATTTATGTATATTTTTTAAATAAACTTTTTTTTGCACCGAGAGACACTTTTTCTCACCCCGTTTTCCGATTACTCTTTCCACTTTTCGAGGAACCACTCTGTAATCTTTTCATAACATATTCGTATTTGGACGTTGTAGAGCCATCGGAAAACACACCTTCATTGTGTTGTTCGGGCCTTCACGTCTATACATGTGGTGCATGAAATTAGCTCCCCAGAAAATAAAAAAACCCCGGAACATACATTTATATATAAATGATAATAATAAAAAGTATATAATGAACATTAAAATCATATTTTTTATAAAAAAATTGAAACAAAAAATTGAAAATATTAAAAAGTGTTTGTGGACAGAAAATTGATGGAAATTGAAAATCCAGTCGAGCACTCCCAGAAAATTGAAAATTTGAAAATATTAAAAAATATATATATACATAAAAGTGCTTGTATTAATGTTTGGGAACCGGAGGTCGATTGCTCGACAGGAAAGATACCATGCGATAATTCAAAGAAATCACAAGATTTAGTGGCAGATGAAACGGATAAAATATTAAAAGATGGCTCAGATGTAGGGGTTGTACGGACTTCGGCCCATAACCTCATAATTATTAATAAAAAAATAAGTGTTTTTCATATTCCTTACACTAATGTTTTAAAGTTATGAAAATACATCATAATTATTTGCTTATTACATTTCCAAATGAAAATGCAAATTTCCATTGTGTTTCCGAAATGGAAATACATCCTAATTTACATTTTTCAAATTGAAAATTTTAAGAACCTCGGACGGCATTTTCATGCGACCTAGGTCCTAGCATAAAAGGCTAAATGCTAAATTGAACCAAACTAAACTAAACCAAACCAAATCAAACCAAACCAAACCAAAAAGACCAAAGCAAGACTAATATTTTAATATTTTGTTTTATTTTCCATAACTCACAATTATTCATATTATTTCCCTAGATGGGGGAACAAGATCGCACTTAAAACTAGTGAAAAGGACCAATGTTGAAGATTCAAAATTAAGACATTTGCACGACAAAACGGAAAGGACCCCTTTATTCAACATCTGATAATTTTACTGTTCAGAACAAGTAAAGATAATCTTAAACACTGTAACTTTTGAGACCTTATTAAAACCAGAAATCACTTCACACCCGAAAAAAAACTTTAGGGTCTCTCTCTTTCTCCAGGTTTCATCTACGAAGAAGAATTCGTCTGCACCCATTCGACAAGCGTGGCAACACCAAACCCAGTCCCAGACTTCTTCTTCTCGTTCCAAACCGGTCCAGCCATGTCTATATGCATCCATTGCACCTTCTCGCTCACAAACTGAAACCGCAAAAATACCAGATGGTTGTGTTATTTTCATTCACCATTTTGTTTTATATCAGAAACATCATGTGTATGGTCTTTAAAGAGACTTTGTTTTTACCTGTTTCAAGAAGAGAGCTGCGGTGATGGAGCCTCCTGCACGCCCTCCCGTGTTGACCATATCAGCCACTCCAGACTTCATCATCTCCCAATAACTCTCTTCTAATGGCATCCTCCATAGCTTCTCTCCACTCTTCTCTGACGCAGAAATCACTTCCTTTGCAAGCTCTTCGTTAGGTGTGTAGAACCCTGCCAAGCGAAGATCACCGAACAATCATCATGAGCCAATGTTGATTAAAGAATTCCAACTCAAAAGCGAGACAAAGATGAATAGTTTCTTCAGGGTTATTTAGCTATGTACCTGCCATCGATGTTCCAAGAGCAATAACGCAGGCCCCGGTCAACGTAGCGAGGTCAACAATCTGCAAGTTATCTCACAATTATAAACATAAAAGAATCTCCTTAAAGCTTTATCTTATCAATAAAGCAAAGAAAAAACCAATGTGATACCTTGTCGACGCCCTGGTTACAAGCATACACTAAAGCATCAGCAAGTGTTAGACGACCTTCAGCATCTGTATTGTTGACCTGCACATACCATCGCCAACAATTAGTACGACACAAGAAAAACAGCAAAGCTCGAACCTTTAGAAGAAAAAAGCTCTGATACCTCAATTGTCTTTCCATTTGAGGCTGTGATGACATCTCCCGGTCTCATTCCGGTTCCACTAATCATATTCTCACAGGCTGCAACGATGAAATGAACCTGATTGTGGAAGATCAATTGGTTAGTTACGTTAAGAAACTCTAGCTTCAAAAAGATCTGATGGAAGAAACTAACCTCAACACCAGGAGGCTTAATCTCACCAATAGCTTTCGCAGCGCCAAGAACAGCAGCTGAACCGCCCATGTCGAATTTCATGAGCTCAATTGAGCAGCCAGGTCCAGTCTTAATGTTGTAGCCACCACTGTGAACACAAAACATTCGATCAACAACCACTAAATTAACAAGAAAAGAGACAAATTCGTAACAGCGTAAAATTCAAAGCAAATACAGAAGTGAGATGCTCCAAGTGATTACCTGTCAAAGGTCAATCCTTTTCCAACAAGAGCAAGTTTGGTCTTAACAGAACCACTCGAAGGTTTATAGACAAGGTGGATGAAGTAAGGAGGATTGGCCGATGCAGCAGCAACAGCTAGATAAGAGCCCATCTTCAACTCTTTGCATTGCTCCTCGTTCAAAATGTTTGCAGTGAAGACATCACTGTAGGTAGAAGCCACTTTTGCTGCTTCCTCAGCTAGTACAGCTGAAAAGATACAAAACCATAGCAGATTAGGAGACAAAAACATGACGAAGTTAAGCCCACGAATGGTCGGGGGGAAACGATCTATACCAGGAGTAAGCACATTGGCAGGAGAATTAATGAGTTCTCTCCCGAAAATCACGCCGTAAGAAACATCTTCAGCATACTTGAGCTTCTTTTCTAATTCAGGTCCAGTTCCAAATCCAATGATATCCACAGATTTCAAAGATGGTTTCTTTGACTCAGACTTATACCTGCTATCTTCGAACAAACCGAGCACTACGCCTGTCCACAAGTAAACACAAATCAGTTCCAAAGACTCAAGTTACTTGTTTTATACTAAAACGAGGAATACGAAGTTACCTGAAGCTATAGCTGATGCAGAACTGAGCTTGGATTCATTTTCAGGGGAGGCAAGCACAATAGCAACGCTGCTAGATTGAGAAGCTTTTGACACTGTAGCTACAGATTCACCAAGGCTCTGAAAAGCAGCCGGAGAAGAAGAAGCGGGTTTTCCAAGACCGATCAAACCGATCCGTTTTGATCCTAAACCGGGAAGCCTAAGAACAGTTGACTGACCGGGTTTTCCGGTGAAATCTTCCTCGGAAGAGACTAAAGCTAAAAGTCCACTCAAGTGAGCATCGAGCTTGTTCAAGATCGGATTCTCGAACTTTGAGCTCTCGTCTTTCGCCAAGTCTTTCTCTGTCACACCAACAACGAGTATGTCTCCTTTCCACTCCGTTACATCGATCTCCTTCGCAGCGAACGAGATCTGCTCAAAAAATCAACATCGAAATCGATCGATTTAACAAAACGAAGCAAAAAAATTCAGATCAATACAAAATCCATCTCAAAATCAGAATAAAGCAACGAGAAACAAACAAACAAAACCTTAGGAAGCTCGGTGGAGTTGGGTTGAGTGAGGCCGAGAGTGTGAGCCATGGATTTGGCTCTCGATCAACAGTAGAGACGTGTGATTGAGGAAGACGAAGAAAATGGGAAGGAGAAGAAGAGAAGAGCAATGAGAGTGACGGCCATTCAAAGCCGTCAGAGCAATCGTATTATATAGAAGGAGAAGATGTTTATCTTTGACGATGATTTACTATCCGACCCATTCCAATACGGGTTTTATATCCGACCCGGATATATACAAAATGGAAATGGTTTTGTTAACGAACCAAGCGAATTAAAATTACATTTTAGTTTGGTTATAGTTATTTTTTTTTTAAGTTATGAACTAATTGAACCACATGAAGCTAAAACCGAACCAAAAACCAAAAACCAAAAGCCAAAATTATTTTGTAAACCGAACTCAGTTAACTCAGCCAAAATATTTTGTAAACCTTACTCAATTAACTCATGTGGTTGGATATATCTATTATTATTTACTTTAATCCGCGCTATATTGTGGGATAAAGTTTTAATCTGCGCTATAGTGTGGGATAACTCAGCCAAAATTATTATACTACTAAGATGGGATAAAGTTTTTTTATTTTGAATTACATGATATTTTTTGTTAAAGATCCTCAATTTGTTATAAACGTTACATGATTATAGTATATTGCGTCTTTGCATAATGAAAATATGATTTAGGCAGTTATAGATTTTATTGGTTTAATATTAATTGAAAATAAATTATTATTACTTTATTATATGAATTTGATTATCTTAAGCTAAAAATTGTCTCTCATCACATTGATCATATATTCAAAAGTTGATTGTAGGCTCTCCGACGATGGAGTGCGCGTGTTGAGATCATATGCTTCTTTTTAGAAGAATTAGCAGAACAATCAGTGGGGATTCATAGTTAAGGGAGGGTAGTCAGCTCCGGCTCAGTAGCAAGTGTTGATCCCGAGGATCACTAATGTTGTTTAATGGTCGATTACGGAGTGAGAGGTGAGATTTCCGTTAATTAGAGCGAGTCAACCACAATTTATAGCAGGTCGGGCACGATGATGGACAGGTCGGGGACCGTATTCTTTGTATTAATGGTGAAAAGAGACGGACGATTTAGATTTACGAACTGCTTCCGACGGGAATCCAGTTCGGCGTTCTAAACCGCGGTGTCTTGTTACAAAGGTGAGAGAGAGAGAGAGAGACCGGGCCTATTTTTTATAGAGAGTGATCAGGTTTTTTTTTAAAGTCCCCTCCTTAATGCATAACGAGGGGTATATATAGTGAGGGTAGCTCCCTGTTTCCGCGGATTCCGGGGCCACGCGTCACCCTCAGCCTGCTTCACGGGTATGGTGCTCTAGGAGGCGTGTCCCGGTTCTCAAGGCGAGAGGCAATGATGAGCTCGGCGCCATGCTTTTGTAAGACAGCACACTGTTTGGCCAACTCCCTTCCACGTGTCTTTTCCTCCTTCGCTTACTCTGCAGGGTTGGTGGGACGTCGAGGTCAGACCATACCCCTATTCAGATTGTACACTGTTCGACCAACTCCCACGTGTCTTCTTTCCTTTCGACATCACCGTTTCGGCGAAGTGTCAGCGCGGACCCGGGGTGCTCCTCTTAGGAGCTCGGGACTTTCAGATGAAGCTGAGCGCGGGACTCCAGGTCGGTGATCCCTGGTCAAAGATTGACTCTATGCTGACCGAATGGAGATGGGCTCTTGCTAAGATGGGCCTAACTAAATGGGGGTGCCAGGCCCACCTCCAACAATAGCCCCCCCCCCCCTCAGTTCGGTGGCATGAGGTGAGGCGAATACATCGAAGTTGATCTGGTACTAGTTCGGCGCATCTTAGGACGGTCCTTTGAGATTCGAGTGGATGAGGGCGGCGGGTTGTAGCTCATATTTGAGCCTGCGCTCGTACGTGGCAACCTTTCCGAAGACCCGAAGATCGTGGGCGCGTCCCCATCACGCGGGGGAAATGAAACAACGCTTCCCTTTCCGCGTGTATTGCTCACGCACGGCGTATGAGAGACGCTTCGCGTTTATCGAGGCGTCTCCTGCTTTTGGCGTGAGAAAAACGAAGAGGCGCCATCATTAGGTTTTTGGGAGGCCGTGCGCCTTTCGACACGTGTCCAGGCGTCGCTTCGTTGTCCCCTTCCTCTATTTAACCCCTCTTTTTTCCTTCTGTTAAAACTTTCTGCGCATACTCTCAAGGTAACTTCCTTCTTCTCCTTCTTCTCTCTGTGTGTTTTTTTGTCCTTTCGACTTCGCTTCCGGCTTCGGACATCGAGATTTATTCCTCTTCTCTGAGCGATGGCGCCAATGCTAGATGGAATTAGGGCCGAGTCGAGCGATGAGTCAGCCTCTCGCGACTACGGCGACGATTCTCCTGAGGAAAGCTCTTCCCCTGATGGTTCCGAGCACGCTTCTTCTCCGAATCGAGGCGAGGAGGGCGAAGAAAGGCATGTTCCTTCTACTTCGGGGGCCGCTCCGCCGCTTTCCGGGACCCGCCATAGGAAAAAGGCGGTGATAAGGTCCTCCTCTGGGGGTCGCGGCGTCGGCCAGGGTGGTCGCGGTGGAGGAGTACGAGCGGCCAAGGCGAGGAAATCTCCCTTGGTCCTTTACGAGCAAGGCGGGTCGTCGACCTGGAGCACGCCGGGGTCGTTTGCCCTGTTGAGGGAGTTGTGCGACATCCCTGCTGCCGCTGAGCTCCGTCTGCCCAGACAGGACGAGCGTCCGTGGACTCCTCCGGCGGGCTTCGTCTGCCTGTACGAGGGGTTTTTCTGAAGTGCGGGCTCCGTCTTCCTCTCCCCGAGCTGCTCGTCCAGTACTGCCGGGCGCGGGGTTTGGCCTTCTCGCAGATCTGCCCGTCCACGATCCAAGGGATGATCATGCTGCTGACCCTGGGGCATGAGTGTGACGTGGAGGTGACGGTGCCCATATTCGAGGCTCTCACCTAGCAGAAGGCGAATCCCGGGATCCCGGGAACTTACTACGCCGCTTTCAAGCCCGCGGTGAACATCCTTGAGGCCAGCAGCTCGGGGTCTAAGGCTAGCAAGCTGTCCAAGGTCGAGGACTGGTCTCGCAGCTACTTCTACGTCCGTGCTACCGAAGTGGTTGGACTCGACCCGTCAGCGAGATACGCTCGGGATTGGAATTTTCCCCGGGTAGGGGTTTGTAGACCGAGCTGCATTTCTTTTCTTCAGTTTTGGTCTGACTAACGCTGTCTGTTTTGCTTTTTTCAGGTCCTCATTCTTCCAGATTCAAGTTGCCGGACTACGAGGGTATCCTTGCTGTGTTCAGGACGGTGGGTGAAAGAGATTGGAAGTCGTTCACCTCGGGGATAGTTGCAGCTGCCATGGCCGGAGGTCGGTTTTTTTTTTTTTTTTTTTTTTTTTTTTACCGACCTGACGGTTGACGTTATTGCAGGTCGATCATGGTTTGCCAGTCCGCTCTACGCGGATTCGTTTGTGGCGCCGCCTCCGCCAATTGTTGAGGTGTCGGTCAGGAGAGAGCCGGCGCCACGGGCTGGAGGAGAGGGGTCCGAGGCCGTTCCTTCGAAGAAGAAGGCGGCCATAACTGCCGGCGGGAGGGTCGGCAAGAAGAAGAAGAGGACCGAGACGGGAGGGTCCTCGGTTTCAGGTCAGGACGATCTCCGGCCTGAACAGCCCGGCTGCGAGCCCGAGGGCTCTTGCGTCCCTCTTGCCGGGGAGGCCGAGGTGCCTGCTGCCGAGGTGCCGGCCGGTGGTGGGGTCGAAGCGGTCCGGACCTCGACGGATGAAGAGGTCGCGGTTCAGGCGACGGAGGGCGGCGATGCGATCGTCGCTGTGGAGGAAGGGCGGGATCCTGCTGCCGTGCATGGCGCCGAGGATCGGAGCGGTGGTGCTTCGGAGGGTTCCGATGCTGAGCCTCGGGACTACAGCTTCTACTTCTGCCACGAGGACGGTATTAGCCAGATCATCGTGGACCAAGATGAGTGCGCCGAGCTGGCGCATGCGATGATGTTCGGCCAGAATCATCCGCACTTCCGGCCGATGGAGATGGTGGAGTCCGATGCCTTTCGCGAAGCGGCGCGGTCCGCGGCTCGGCAAGCTTTTGCTATGGGTATAGCTTGGTTTATCAGGATTTACGTATGTTGTTGCTAACATCTGGTTTGATGCAGACGATGGCCCTTACTGCCTTTCTTGGGGAGGCCTACGAGAAGCGACTCGCCGAGAAGGACGCGTCGCTCAACTACCTGAAGATGCGCCAGGAGGCCAGCGCGCAGACCCAGTTTGTTCTCCTCCGCGGGCTTGAGAAGGACTTGAGGGAGGAGAAGACCCGATCTGCGGCGATGGAGAAGGAGGCGTCTCGGGTACGAGCCCGGGCTCTAGAGGCGGACAACGTTCTGGCCGAGCTAGAGGCGGAGAGGGCCCGATCTGCCGCGGAGAGGGCTCGGTCGGCTGCCTTGGAGGAGGAGCTCGGGCTTCTGAAGGGGGAGAGGGAGACACTCCGCTCCAGGGTGAAGGGGCTGGAGGGCGCCATTGACCGGGCGAAGGCGGCCGTGGCTGCGGAGAGCGATCGGGTCACGGCCAGGTGGGAGGGCCGGAACCGGAAGTGGACCGCGAAGATGGAGAAGATCCACGCCCACCTCGATGGCCGCAACCGGGCTTTAGAGCCTCATCTGCTGTTCAACCAGGTGGTTGGCATAAAGGCGTGCCTCAAGAAGATGGAGGCTGAGGACGGGATGTCAGTGCCGTGGTACCGGTATCAGAAGCTGGATGAGGATGAAGCGGCGTTCGGAGCTCAATTGGATGATATCGATTTCCCGGACTTGACCCTGGAATATTTGGACATCCCTCTCGACCGCACATCTGGCGTCCAGCTCGAGCGGCTTATGCCCGTCGGCCCTTCCAAAATGCCCGTCGTGGACCTGACCTCAGACGTTCACTCATCAGCTGCTGAGGCTGTCCAAGCGGACCTGCCAGCACAAGACCCGGCCCCGGGTGCTGTTGAAGCCGGCCCTGTCGCGCCGCCTGCTGAGGTCGTAGTTGAGGAAGAGCGGACCGAGCAACCCTTCCTTGGTGAGCACGGCACCAACGCGAGGATGGTGGGCCCGGATGACCTGGATGGTACCCGTACTGACGGGGGTGAAGATTTACCGGCCGATGTGGCCTTGTAAAAGCTTTTGTTTATTGTTGTTGTTTTTCTTCTTTTTTCTTTCTCTCTCTTTTTTTGTAAAGACTAGGCCGTTGGCCCTTTATGTAAGTGCCGTTCGAGGCTTTATTCGAAATAAAACTGGTATTTCTGAATTCTTTTGCCAATGTCCGGTAGAATAGGTCGTAGACCGTACCCTGTGGATCAACGTCGTGTGTGCAGGTCGTAGACCGTGCCCTTGTGTCTTTGTATTGGGTGCGAGGTATGGCTCGGCTTGAGATACTTAATGCTTGTGTATCTTTATTTTATTTTTTTGGTTGCGAGGTGTAGCTCGGCTTAAGGTACTTAAAGCTTGTGTACCTTTTTTTTGGTGCGAGTAGCAAGCTCGGCTATGAGACACTTAGTGCTTGTGTGTCTGGTAGAGGTGCGAGCCTTGGGCTCGGCTTTAGTACTTATAGCTTGTGTACTATATGAGTGCGAGCATTGGAGCTCGGCTTTAGCACTTATAGTTTGTGTGCTGGGGAGTGCGAGCGTTGGAGCTCGGTCCCCGTTTCTTCTTTCTTGCTTGCGAGTGCGAGCGTTTGGAGCTCTGCTTCAGCACTTATAGTATGTGTGCTGGGGAGTGCGAGCGTTGGAGCTCGGCACTCTCTTTTTTTTTTTTTTTTTTTTGTGGACAGGTCGGGGACCGTATTCTTCTTTTTTTTTTTTTTTTTTTTTGAAAAGGCTTTATTAGATTAATAGCTGAGCCCTGGTTAGGGGTTGCCTACGTACCCTTTAGTAGAAGGGATCAAGCCAATCGTAGTTCGTTTGATTACAAGGATAGACAGCGGAGCCCGGGGGCCTAATAGTAGAAGCGTTTTTGGTTTATCGAGTTCCAGGAGCGCGGGGTTGCGTCGCCGTTCATCATGACTAGCTCGTATACGCCGGGATTCACGATCTTGGAGATGAGGTAAGGGCCTTCCCAATTTGCACCGAGCTTGCCGGCGTTTAGCTCGGCCGTGTTTTCGAAGACCTTGCGCAGGACCAGGTCGCCCTCGGCAAAGAACCTGCCTCGAACCTTCTTGTTGTAATACTTGGAGGCGAGCTGTTGTTAGTTCTGGATCCGGAGGAGGGAATGGTCCCGTTGTTCCTCAATGAAATCCAGCTCGCTCAATAGGACGGCGTCGTTCAGGTCGCTCTGCTGGGTGAGAATAGCGCGGCGAGGAGTGGGAAGGCCGACTTCGGATGGGGCCATTGCTTCCATACCGTGAGAGAGGCTGAATGGTGTGCGGCCTGTCGATGTCCTCGGCGTTGTGCGATGGGACCAGAGGACTCCGTCTAGCTCATCGGCCTAGGAGATTTTCTTGTCGTTTAGTCGCTTTTTGAGGCCGTCAAGAATGGTCTTGTTGGTGGCATCGGCTTGTCCGTTTCCTTGTGGGTATCTCGGGGTGGACTTACTCAGTCTGATCTTCCACTTTGCGCAGAAGTCTTCAAAGAGGACCGACGTGAACTGGGCTCCGTTGTCTGTCACGATCTCATAAGGCAGCCTGTGCCGGCAGATGATGAACCTCCAGACGAATTTTTGGACGTCCTCCGCCGTTATCTTGGCGTAAGCTTCGGCTTCGACCCATTTGGTGAAGAAGTCGGTCATCACCAGGATGAAACGCTTTTGGCGAGATCGGGGGAGAGGCCCGACTATATCCATGGCCCATCGCATGAATGGGTAGGGCGCCACCGCAGTGGTAAGTAGCTCGGTTGGGCAATGAATGAGTGGACCGTGGCGTTGACATTTCTCGCACCGGGACGCGAACTTTTCGCAATCCTGAAGCATTATTGGCTAGTAATGTCCTTGGTTTCGTATTCTCAGGGCGAGGGCCCGGCCGCTGGAGTGGTTCCCGTCGGCGCCTTCGTGCATCTCTTTCATCACGTCGATGGTTTCTTGTCCGTGGAGGCAGCTGAGCAGGGTCCCCGAGGCACTCCATCGGAACAGGTTGCCGTCCAACATCGTGTACCGGGCGCATTTTTTTCTTATCCGGCGGGTGGCCCATCGGTCTGGGGGGTGGACGCCGTCTGCTATGTACAGTAGTATGTCGACTCACCAGTCCGGTAGTTCGGGCTCGGCTGGAGGTGGCGGTAGATCTTCTGGAGGTGGGACGTCCTCGTCGGGGTCTGCGATCTGGGGACCGATCAGGTAGGCCCCTTTTGGCAGTTCGATGCTAGGAAAGTCTATACTTTCAACCGGGATCACTCGTCGGTGAGCTGGGCCGAAGTGGAGGCTAGGGCTGCGAGGGCGTCCGCGGAAGTATTATCACCTCGGGGGATCTTCGTCAGGGTGAACTCGGAGAAGTCCGCGGCCAAGCCTTGGGTCACCTTGAGGTAAGCATCCATGCGATCATTTTTGGCCTCGTATTCCCCGGTGAATTGATTGGCGACGAGCTGGGAGTCGCAGTAGGCTCGGATTTTCTTCGCGCCGACCACCTTTGCCATGCGCAGGCCGGCAATCAGAGCTTCATACTCGGCTTCGTTGTTTGACGCTGGAAAGGCCAGCCGGAAAGATTGCTCAAGGATCTCCTTGGTCGGGGATTCGAGGCGTATGCCGATGCCGGAGCCGTGTTTGGAGGCCGACCCATCGACATGCAGGCTACACACCTCGGGGACTTCGTCGACTGCTAGCTCGGGCACCAACTCAACTAGGAAATCGGCCAGGACTTGAGATTTGACCGCGGTCCGTCCTCGGTAGTCGATCTCATTATAACGCCCCGACCGCCCCTACCTGGGCCCAATGCCCTCTCTCGGCACGTGGGCCCCACCCTGGTCCGACGGCCGGTGCGTTAGTCCGGGAGGCTTGTAATACTTGTTTACTGACCCTGCAATCACCACGTGACATTTCCCCGTGTTTTGTCCTCACTCACACGCTACCGCGAATCACTTCCCGGAAGGTCACCCATCCTTAGACTACTCCAGCCCAAGCACCCTTAACTCTGGAGTTCTTTCGGGCAAGTGATCGGAAAAGGTAAGTGCACTTTGGTGACATAGGTAGCCAAATCAATTCTTATAAGCCTCTCCGCATATACAAGAAACCGGGATGTTACAATCACCCCCACTCACAGAGCGCAACGTCCTCGTTGCGCACCAGGATCGTCACCCTAGACGGTGTGAGCCCACTTGACTTCACACACGTGTTTGGGTTCGTCTCTGATACCACTTATAACGCTCCGACCGCCCCTACCTGTGGGCCCCAACGACATCTCCCGGCCCGTTGGCCCACCCTCGTCCGACGGCCGGTGCGTTAGTCCGGGAGGCTTGTAATACTTGTTTACTGACCCTGCAATCACCACGTGACCTTTCCCCGTGTTTTGTCCTCACTCACACGCTACCGCGAATCACTTCCCGGAAGGTCACCCATCCTTAGACTACTCCAGCTCAAGCACCCTTAACTCTGGAGTTCTTTCGGGCAAGTGATCGGAAAAGATAAGTGCACTTTGGTGACATAGGTAGCCAAATCAATTCTTATAAGCCTCTCCGCATATACAAGAAACCGGGATGTTACACTCATACTCGCTCAGCTCAACTGCCCACTTCATTATTATGCCGGACCGGCTCGGGCTGTGGAGGATGGTTCTGAGGGGGTAGGTGTTGAGGACGGCGATCGTGTGGGATTGAAAATAAGGCCGGAGTTTTCTGGCTGCGACGACTACCACCAGGGCGAGCTTCTCCAAAGTCGGGTACTTGCTTTCCGCGTCGTCTAGAGATTTGCTGATGTAAGAGATGGGCCTTTGGTCGCCCCGGTCTTCCCGCACTAGTACCCCGCTGACAGCCGACGTAGACACAGCGATATAAAGGTAGAGGGTCTCGCCTTCTTCCGGCTTAGACAGGACGGGAGGAGTGGATATGTACTCCTTCAGCTGCTGGAGGGCTTTCTCGCACTTGTCGTCCCACTCAAACCGTTTGTTAGCTCGGAGCAACTGATAGAACGGTAGACATCTGTCGGTTGAGCGGGAAATAAACCGGTTAAGCGCGGCGATTCTCCCGGTGATTTCAGGTCGGTGATGGCCCGGATCTGTTTGGGGTCAGCTTCGATCCCGCGCTGGGTGATGATATATCCGAGGAACTCGCCCGACGTGACGCCGAAAGAACACTTGGCCGGATTCAGCTTCATGTTGTATTCGTTCAACGTACGGAAGCAGGATCGGAGATGAGTGACGTGGTCGGTTGCTACCAGGGACTTTACCAGCATGTCATCTATGTAGACTTCCATAGTACGGCCGATTTGATCGGCGAACATCTGGTTGACGAGCCGCTGGTAGGTGGCCCCGGCATTTTTGAGTCCGAAGGGCATCACCTTGTTGCAGTAGATCCCTCGGTCCATGATGAACGCGGTTTTCTACCGGTCGTCGGGGTGCATGGGGATCTGGTTGTACCCTGAGAAGGCATCCATGAAAGAGAGCTGCTCGTTCCCGGCGGTGGCTTCGACGACTTGGTCGATTCGGGGGAGAGGAAAGCTGTCTTTTGGGCACGCCTTGTTGAGGTCGGAGAAATCTACGCAGACCCTCCATTTCCCACTCTTTTTCTTGACTACCACCGGGTTGGCTAGCCAGTCCGGGTACTTGACCTCGGTGATCGACCCGGCCGCGGTCAGCCTTTCTACCTCGTCGTTGACTGCCTGTGCTCGCTCGGGGACCAGCTTTCGCCGCTTCTGCTTGATTGGCTTGAAGGTCGGGTCCACGTTGAGCTCATGGCTGCACGTCGCCGGGTCGATGCCTGGCATGTCGCCGGTTGACCAGGCGAAGGTGGAGACGTTTTGCCCCAGGAACTCGACCAGCTCTTTCTTAATGCTCTCTTCGAGGTCGGTTCCGATGCCAACGCAACAGGCGGGGTCACCCGGGTCGATGTTGATCTGGGCGACGAGGTCCCGACCTAGGAGATCCTGGGCGTTTGGCTCACCGGGCTGATGCGCGTTGATGGTTAAGCATGCCGGCGCGGCGCGACGCAATTTATGCTCAATGGCGAAGCAGGCGCGAGAGACCCTCTGGTTGCTCCTAAGAGTATACGTCCCGGCCAGATTGGGGAACTTGAGGCATTGATGGTACGTCGAAGTGACTGCCTTCATCGAGTGCAGCCAAGGGGTTCCGAGAATGATGTTGTAGATCGGGGTGGTGTCGAAGACCACGAACTTGACGATTTTTGTGATCCGGCCTACGTAGACAGGTAACTCGATGGTGCCGATTCCGTTGACAGTATCTCCGGCGAAGCCGGTTAGCGGGATGGAGTGCGGTTTGATCGCGGCTCCGTTCAGGTTCATCCTGGCGAGGGTGTCTTTGAAGATGAGATCGACCGAGCTGCCCGTATCGACGAGGACTCGATTGACGTCGCAGTCGGCCACCCGGACTTGTACGACAAGGGGGTCATTGTAGGGCTGGTGGACCCCGGCCGCGTCGGCCTCGGTGAAGCATATCCCCCTTTTACTTGTGTCATGCGCATCGATCTCTGGGCCAGAATGCCATTTCAGGGAGGCGTCGGTCCTCCTCTCATGACGCTTGATGGACCGCACTGAATCGTTACACGAGAGGAGGCCTCCCATGATCATCCCTATCAAAGTCCGCGCCGGGGGAGGCGACCTGCCCCTTTACTGGTCTCGCGAGGGGGATCTCCGGTGACGGTCGTCGCTCTGAGCGCGGTTATCAGGCCTAGCCAGGCTGTTCTCGCGGCCTCGATTATCGCGGGGTTGTATTCGATCGCTGTCCCGAGCATGCGGGCGCAGCCGCTCTGGCACGTGGATTTTCCCCCTTTGGAATTGGTTCAGCAGGACTTCGTGGAGTGCGCGGCACTGCGAGGTCGGATGCCCCTTTCTCTGGTGAAAGTCACAGAAGGCCGTCCTGTCATATTGCTCATCTGGTCGGGGCTCCCTGTCGTTCGGCTCGTCGGGACGCCGATCCTGTTGGTTGGGATCCCGCACATACTTGTTCCAGGGAAATTTTGGCGCGGGGTTGTGGAGAAGAGCGGGGTCGCGCAGACGGAGGACGGCGGGCGATTCGTTGACGAGGAACGCGGCGGCCTGCTTCCCTTTGCGGCGTTGGTACTCATCGTCGTAATGTTGACGGGGCTCCTGATACCTTTCTTGGGGTCGCTCCTTTGGGACCGGGGCCTTGTGCGAGGCGCTGTTCTTTGACTCAGCCGCCTTTTCCTCCTCGAGCTCGACGAAGAGTCCGGCGCGGTGTAAGGCGTCTTCCAGCGAGTGCGGTTTGTTGAGCTTCATGTCGTCCTTGAAGGCCGAATCGGCCCGCATGCCCTTTCTTAGAGCGGGGAGCGCTGACTCGTCCGTGACGTTGCTTTGTGAGGCCGTGGCTTTGAAGCGCTCTATGAAGGACCTGAGCGACTCCTTCGCTCCTTGGTTCAACGCCCAGAGATCTGCGCTAGATGCGGACTGCCTGATGTAGATGGAGTAGTGCTCGAGGAAGGTAGTCGAAAGATCTATGAAGCTGTCTATGGAGTGCGTCTTCAGCCGAAAGAACCATGTGAGGGCCGGGCCGGTGAGGTTCTCTACGAAGAGCTGGCAGTGAGCGGCTTCACGCTCGTCCGGGGAGAAGTGGGCGCGGCCCATGGCGATGGTGAACGCCGTTAGATACTGGGCAGGGTCGGTGTTGCCCGCGTAGGGCTGGAGTTTGAGCTTTCCGAGGTGCTGGAGCGGGACGGAGGCGATCCGGCGAGTGAACGGCGTGTTTTGCGTCTCTCTGAGGACGCGATCTATTTCTGGAGCCGCGCTGGTGGGCTGATGGATTTTGGAGGACATCGCGCGGATAGTTTCCTTCATGGCCTCGAATTCGGCATCCCTGACGCGCTCCGAGCTGGATCGTTGAAGGTGAGCTTCGTCATCCGGGGAGCTTCCTACTGCCGGGGCGGAACGTCCGCCCAGGCCTTCGGATCCTGATGGCGAGTCGCTGGGCCGGTTTCTCCGGGCGCGCGGGGTTTCTCCCCGAGGAGCGGGTTCTCTGAGGTGGACGTCGGGGGATCCGGTGTTGTCCGACCTGTCGCGGGAGGCTGCTAGCGCGGCAAACCGTTGATCGGTAGCTCGCGTAAGCTCGTCCATTCGGGCGAGCAGGGTCTGCATTATGACGGACAGAGTGGGCTGGTCTTCCGCCGTTCGGGGCGTGTTGAGGGCGGCGGAGCCGCCGAACGGGATGGGCGCCGGAGCCGGGGGCGGAGCTCTGAAGGGCTGCTCTCGGGGGATCGATTGGTCGGTTGCCGTCTGGGCTGACGTTGCGGCGGCCGCTGTTGCTGCTTGAGTCGACGGCGAGGCCGTTGTCTGGGCCGGGGCCGTTGCTTGGGCCGGGGTCTCTTGCTACGACAACACTCTTGGGGGTGGAATCGCCATTGCTGCTGCGGCTGATGTCGTGGTTGAGCTGCTCCTTGCATATAGAAAATCTCTTAATCCCCTCCTTCTAGCGCCAATTGTTGATCACGAGGATCACTAATGTTATTTAAGGGTCGATTACGGAGTGAGAGGTGAGATTTCCGTTAATTAGAGCGAGTCAACCACAATTTATAGCAGGTCGGGCATGGTGATGGACAGGTCGGGGACCGTATTCTTTGTATTAATGGTGAAAAGAGACGGACGATTTAGATTTACGAACTGCTTCCGACTGGAATCCAGTTCGGCGTTCTAAACCGCGGTGTCTTGTTACAAAGGTGAGAGAGAGAGAGAGAGAGAGAGAGAGAGAGAGAGAGACCGGGCCTATTTTTTATAGAGAGTGATCAGGTTTTTTTTTAAAGTCCCCTCCTTAATGCATAACGAGGGGTATATATAGTGAGGGTAGCTCCCTGTTTCCGCGGATTCCGGGGCCACGCGTCACCCTCAACCTGCTTCACGGGTATGGTGCTCTAGGAGGCGTGTCCCGGTTCTCAAGGCGAGAGGCAATGATGAGCTCGGCGCCATGCTTTTGTAAGACAGCACACTGTTTGGCCAACTCCCTTCCACGTGTCTTTTCCTCCTTCGCTTACTCTGCAGGGTTGGTGGGACGTCGAGGTCAGACCATATCCCTATTCAGATTGTACACTGTTCGACCAACTCCCACGTGTCTTCTTTCCTTTCGACATCACCGTTTCGGCGAAGTGTCAGCGCGGACCCGGGGTGCTCCTCTTAGGAGCTCAGGACTTTCAGATGAAGCTGAGCGCAGGACTCCAGGTCGGTGATCCCTGGTCAAAGATTGACTCTATGCTGACCGAATGGAGATGGGCTCTTGCTAAGATGGGCCTAACTAAATGGGGGTGCCAGGCCCACCTCCAACAGCAAGGACGAGGGGTGCGACGGTTCCGGAGCTCCGATCCGTGCCCTAAATATTAAGAGTCTGTTTTTTTTATATATATATTTTTACTAAAAAAAATTAATAATAATAAATATTAGAGTGAAATGGGTCCATAAATATTTTATAAGTATTTTTTTTTAATAAAAAATTCTACAAAAACATTACACAAACAAATTTTCTTAAAAACAAATAGTAAAAAACCTTAATAAATAAATTTAAAGGGTCCAAAAAATTTTTTTTACCCTAAGGTCCCGAATAATGTTGAGCAGGGCTGGGGTAGTTGACCCCTATGAATTTTATAAAATTTGTTGTGGATATGCATTTAGTTAATATTTCATGGATGATTTGGTTCCAAGCATTTATATTTGACCCCTTTATGATAATTTGTTTACATTCATGTCTTGCACCCTTTATGATAATTTGTTTTCATTTATTAAATCAACTTTTTGTTTTCTCATTTAAGCGTTTGTTTAGATTCTCGAATCTTTATCCTTGGTGCAATTGCTTTTTGATTTTTTTTATTAATTGTTTGATATGTCCCATTAACTATTATACTATTTAATTTAATATATAAATAAACTAATAGTAATACATAAAATTTTTGAATTTAATTTCAATCAAAAATTATTTAAAAGAAATGAATTTAATATATATGTAATTATATTAATATTGATCCCAGTAAAAACTAATTATAGTTATGCCACTGGGAACAATGAGATAAAGAAATTTGAATTCTGAAATTTTTTGAACAAACTAATTATGAATATATATATAAATAATATATATATATATATATATATATATATATATATATATATTATTTTCACTGTTTCTAGGGAAATTTTGTAGCTCATGTGGTGGTAAGTTCAATTCTCCATGTTTTCAGTTTTTTCCATTTAATTTATTACCATATATTTTCCTTTTAAATATATTGGTCTTCTTTGTTTGTTTCTATTTCCTACTCTTGATGTTGCTTTTCCAAAATCTATTCAATTCAGTTTCTTCTATTTCTTAATTTATTAGTTATATTTTATTCTTTTTTTAGCTTTTCAATCAAAATATATATTATTTAAGCTTTTTATTGTTTCATTTCTAGAAAAATGTGCTTATTATAATTACTATTTCTTAAAAATTTACGAAATAGAAAAAAAAATATTTATGTAAAAATATAAAAAATTACTATTAAAATAAAATATATTTTTAATTGAAAGTTAATCGTATTATGCTCCATATTAAAATATATGTTTTCAGTCTGCCACTGCTTACAAGCCATACATCGGCGGCACATATTTTAATTTGATTTCAAATTCGAATGTCTAACCTTCTTAATAAGTGGGAAACACTTACTTTGAGCACTATATAACACTATATCACATTACATTAATAGTTCATTCACCACTTATACAACACCATTAACTTTTCTTTAGCAATTCAACATTTATATCTCATGGTCTCTTTCAATTCAGTCTCTGACTTGAAATCTTTCAAGAATATGTGAAAGATAAAGGTTAAGATCATAAGATTTTAGAAACAATACTCTACGGCCGGTGGAGAAACGATTGAAATGGTGCTAATTGATTCAAAGTTTGGGAAAATTGATAGAATAGTACAAAGTTTGGGAAAATTTTAAAAATAGTTTTTTTGGAAAAAAAATTGGAAATGTTTTGGGTTTAAGGTTGGGTTGTTTAGGGTTTAAGGTTGACTTTTAAGGGTGTAGGGTTTAGGGTGAAGGGTCTACGGCCGGTGGAGAAACGATTGAAATGGAGCTAATTAATTTTTTTTTCCCAAAAAAATTATTTTTACAATTTTTTCAAACTTTGTACTATTCTAACAATTAGCTTCTCATTTTTTACTATTTCAAAAATTCTATCTAAAAACAAAATATATAAAATAATCAGTTATTTATTGCAAACAGATAAAAAGCCAGTAAACAATATAAAAATACAAATACACATCAATTTTCTTCTATTTTAACAAACAAACAAATTATATACATTTTCTATAACTAAAAAATATTACACTATTTTGATGTATTAATTACTCACAACTATTATGTAGCTTTAAACAAAACAAAAACAAATTATTATGCAGCTTACACCTAAAACCAAGTTAAACTATTTTCATCTCATATGATTTAAAATAAAAATATTTATAAATATCTCATCATGCGCATAACACGGATTAATACATCAGCTATAAATAAACTAGTACTATATTACTCATGAACCACATTTAATTAGAGAATCATTAAGGGAATTATTATATGAATCAGAGAGCAGAGAGAGAAAATGTGTGGATATGATGAGCCTTTGCCAAAACATGCCTACCGAATTATAAGATCTCAGCCATTAATAGCCAGATAACCGAATCTGTCTTTCACCGGAATAATTACATATTTCAAAAGAAGGACTAATTAACGAAATGACAACTTTGAAAGACGATAATCTCGCCTCTAAATTATCAGTCAGTGAGTACTCTTAAATCTCGAATTTAGGTTTTTTTTTAATCATTCTAGTGTTACGTGATGAATTTGATATACACTAATCATCTTCGGAAAATATCTGTAACCTTGCTTCATGAGTTAATTCCTAGAAGCGAGATTATCGTATTGTACTATTCTAACAATTAGCTTCTCATTTTTTACTATTTCAAAAACTCAATCTAAAAACAAAGTAATCAGCTATTTATTGCAAACAGATAAAAAGCCAGTAAACTCACGTAAATGCAACATGAGTACAAATTCTCCAAAGTGTCTTAGCTTTTTCTTTTTTCAGTTTTCTAAAATAGAACTTATGAGATCATTTTTTTTTTTTTTTGCTAATTTTTTCCTTTGTTTTTTTCTTATTTTTTCCTTTGTTTTTGCTAGAACTTTTATGGGATGACTGTCTAAAACCCCCTCTACTCATAGAACCCTAACTATTTACCCCCAAACTATTTACCTCTTCATAAATCCCCCCAAACTTATAATATTCATCTCTAAACCACATAATCTATTTTCTTATGCTTAATTCCACCTCTTTAATAAAAATCATAAAATCGAGTTTAAGTAGCGTTTAAGAAACAGTGATTGCCCATAATAAAAAAACCCGATCCGACTTGAAATAACCCGATCCGTTTTTGAAAAAAAATATTTGTTTCTGATTATTTTGAATCCTTTTCTCATCGTCATGAGGATCATCTTCACTTGCTTCTGATTATTTTTTTTAATTATTGTTTGTTTCTTATGCAAGAGGAACAAGTTGTAGGATGCTGCTTGTTTTTTGTGAAGTATTTTGATCTTAATTAAGAGGGGAAAAGTGATTGCAGGGAGGATACAAATTGCAGGGTGAATATTGTCGATAATTGAATCTGACCCATAATTAAAAAAAAAACCTATCCAGAAACTCAAGTTTCGGATCCGACCCGCCTTAAAAAATCCCGACTCGACATGAGTTAGGTTTCACGATAAAAATTGATGAAAACATAGTTTGAGTTTGACGACAATTTTCTGCAACTCACGACAATTTCCTGCAACACCTTTGTCTTCCACTTTTGTGTTATATATCTGCTTGAAATCACATATTGATCTTTGCTTCAAATTCAACAATCCTTGCTTACTTTCCGAGACAAAGTGATGGAGAATCTCATGTATGAATGAGATTTTGTTTGATTTTGTTTTTTATTGTTTCTCCTCCATTTTCGTTATTGAGTTTTTGTTATTGGTGATTGAAATTAAGTAGTTAGTTTAATCAAAATTAAGGAATAGGAAAAAATGTTAGTTTAAGAAGATATGTTAGTTTAATCAAAATACACCACCTGCAGAAAAAATGTTAGTTTAATCAAAATTAAGTAGTTCAACGTGATCTTGAATAAACCAGAAAAGAAGTGAAAATGATAAACATAGGTACAGCAAAACATCTTTAATCCAACTCTTGGTACAGTACAACAAATGCTAATTATTAGATTCAACATACATTTTAACCATCTTGGCACACGATAAAACAGAGTACAACACAAATGCTAAAAAAAAAATTTTAAATCTGGGTCAGATCCGATTATCGACAATATTTACCCTGCAATTTGTATCCTCCCTGCAATCACTTTTTCCCTCTCTTAATTAATACCAAAATACTCAACACAAACAACATCCTACAACTTGTTCCTTTTGCATAAGAAGCAAACAATAATTAAGAAAAATAATCAGAAGCAAGTGAAGACGATCCTCATGACGATGAGGAAGGGATTCAAGATAATCAGAAACAAATATTTTTTTTTCAAAAATGGGTCGGGTTATTTCAAGTCGGATCAGGTCTTTTATTATGGGCAATCACTGATTCTTAAACGCTACTTAAACTCGATTTTATGATTTTGATTAAAGATGTGGAATTAAGCATAAGAAGATAGATTAGGTGGTTTAGAGATGAATATTATAAGTTTGGGGAGGATTTATAAAGAGGTCAATAATTTGGGGGGAAATACTTAAGGTTCTATAAGTAGAGGGGGTTTTAGGCAGTCATCCCAACTTTTATTTATTCTTTACAATTGATTTTCTATCTTTTGTTTTAGTAATAGTCTTTTCCAAAGTACAAAAATACAATTTCTTCACGTTTTACTCTCACTATTATTTTTAAATAAATTTTAGTGCGGAAATTTTAAAAAATACCACCATTTAGACTTCTCTTTACAAAACTACAATCAACTAAAAATTTATTCAAAACTACCCTCATTTAATAAATTGTTGACCATTTTGCCATCACTTGATAAATTGCAACGATATTTTTTTGTGAGGTTTATACTCCGGATCTTGCCGGAATTCATACTCAAAGAAGATTAGTCCGGCGATTTTGTCGCCGGTGGTTGAGTATTTTGGGAGAAAATTCCGACACCATCGACGCTACCATCGACGACAACAACTGTTATTGCGCGAGGGAAGAGATTGCTTATCTTTTCTAGGTCTTGGAAGAAAATTCATAGATTTGCTTTTGCTTGATTAGGAGATGACGACTTTAGATTAGGTGATGATATTTCGAAGATGTCTGCGCAATTGATAATTTATGGATTGTATTTGATTTTAGGTTTTAGAGATGACGATTATTGAGCAATTTCTTTGTTCAGTAAATATATATAGCCTTATAAATTAGCTTCTGGGTTCAATTAGGAAGGCTAGAATATTCTTTCTGCTTTCAAATCTTTCAAGGAACGTGAAGTCTGTGTCATTAAGATGAGGCAATTGAGAAATTTATTTGTTGAATTCTTAGGCTCCCAAATTAAAACCTCAACGACTCCATCAAAGTATGTATCTACATCGTAGACTTGAGCGGTCTATTTAGTGCAAATTCGTAACAAGGGTTTTGGATTTCTTTGTGTGTAGTTGCAGAGACTGGGGCTGAGTAATTAGTTAAGAAAGCTAGGACGATAGGTACCGAATCCTCAATGAAAGATGCTTTCTCTACATACGCTGATTATCTCAATAACTTCGTAAGTTCCTTTTCAATTTTCCATTGAAAAGTTCGATGTTTTTCTGGGTTATATCTGCTGTTGTTGAAAAATATTGAACCTTGCAAATTTTGATTCTTGTGTTCCGAGAGTGGGTTTTGTTTATCGTCGTTTACTAAATCTGAACCTTAATGAATCGGGTATATAACAAGTAGCATGCTTTATCATTTTTGCTATCTTTGTAGAATGAGAAGCGAGAAAGAGTGGTGAAGGCAAGTCGTGATATCATTATGAACAGTAAAAAAGTTATCTTTCAGGTTCACAGGTAACAACAACAACAACATCAAACCCTCTGGCTTTGGTTTTCATGTTTGTTGCTATTATGATGATGACTTTACTATTGGCTTAAACTCTCTTTCTCTTCTCTGTTTGTTTTGTGTTAAAATGTTATGTGGCAGACTCAGTAAAGACAACAAAGAGGAGGTTTTGGAGACAGCAGGGAAAGATTTAGAAGCGGTGAGAGATCAACATTTGTCCCGGCTAATGAAAGAGCTTCAAGGGACTGATTTTTGGAAGCTGAGACGAGCTTACTCCCCAGGGGTCTGTGAGACCAAACCATTGAGTCTTTGGAACCTTTTGGTTAACGATTTGGTTAATAAATAGTGAGTCTAATGCTACTAAAAAGAGAGAACACATAAAAAGACTAAACCTTTTTCATATAAACGACCAAATTGAGAGTGCCCACAAGCTGTGGTTGTATAATTATAGTTCTGGTTTTATACACTATATATATTGCATAAAACTTACATAGTTCTAGTTGTATAATTATAGTTTTGGTTTTATACACTCGGCCGAAACTACATTATTGAATATTTGGGTGTTTTAATTGAATTTATATGGTTTTATATGCTAGTTATAAAACCATATAAATATTTTTAACCTTTGAAATTCAAAAGTAGAGATTAGAATTTGGAACTTTTATATAATGTTAATAGGAGAAAGAATAGGTCTTAGGCTAATTGCCCGCATCTTAGTGGCCCGCCGCTGAGGCGGAAACATATCTCAGTATGAATAGCTTGATCCGATCCATGTACGAGTGATGAAGCATTAATACGGGTATCTAACTATTGTTAGATAATTATAGTTATTGGAATACTATAAGCGAAACAAATCTGTTGAGGAGCCATTCAGGGTAATATTGGCTAACCAAAACCAAACTGAACATCCTATTTCAGGTTCCTCGGGTTAGGTTTTGATGCCCATGACTAATATAAAAATCCATATAAAACCCATATAAAATCTTTTAAAGTCTTTTAAAACCATATAAATCATTTTAGAACAATATTTTAAAAGTCTTATGAATCCTTTAAAATATTTTATCAATATGGTTTACAAATCAAATGTTAGATTTCATATTAGAGTTGGTTATCTACTTTGTTGTCTATTGGATATTGGTAAATACTCGGCTGAAGGTACATTATTTGGATATCAGGTGTTTTAATTGAATTTATATGGTTTTATATGATAGTTTTAAAACTACATAAAACCATATAAATCATTTTAAAACTATATAAAACCATATAAATCCTTACATTTGGTGCCTTTCATGAGAAAACCCTATTATTTACTTACAGTCTAGTTAAAAAAAAAAGGTTCGAACTAAACATAAAGATTAAACCCATTAACCTTTTGCAACCAAATATTGTGTATGCGTCCAATTGGCCCGCTCCACAGCAGACACTTTTATTTTTTGGACAGCAACGGACCAGCCCGCTAAAACTGCAATCCACGTTACATCAACGGACTGACGCAGCGTCTTCAAGCACGTCGCTGTGAACCACGCTAATCAACGAGTTGGTTGTGATCATTACAACAATCTCTTAAACTATATTTTTTTTTTGCGCTCCTATGTGTCCTCCAAGTTTCTTATGATATTTCTCATCCAAAACATTACGAAATGTTGCGTTCCACAAGGAAAACTTTCTCTATGAAAACTATACGACCAAGTTTGAATTCCACAAGGAAAACTTTTAATTTCAAGTTCATCAATCATTAATATTGTTTTAAACACAATATATATTGCATAAAACTTACGTAGCTCTGTTTGTATAATTATAACTCTGATTTTATACACTCGGCCAAAACTACATTATTGGATATTAGGTGTTTTAATTGAATTTATATGGTTTTATATGCTAGTTTTAAAACTATATAAATACTTTTTAATCCTTGAAATTCAAAAGTAGGGACTAGATTTTGGAACTTGTATATAATGTTAATAGGAGAAAGAAGAGGTCTTGTAAATCAATTTTGATATTAGCAACCCATTGATGATCATTTTGTTCTTGTTTTTGAGTATAACCTAGATTTTATAAATCCTTTTAAAACCATATAAATCCTTTTAATCTTTTAAATTCAAAAGTAGAGACTAGATTTTGGAACTTTTATATAATGTTAATAGGAGAAAGAAGAGGTCTTAGGCTAATGGCCCGCGTCCTAGTGGCCCTCCCCCGCGGCGGAAACATACCTCAGTATGAATAGTTTGAACCGATTCATGTACGAGTAATGAAACATTGGTACGGGTATCTAACTATTGTTAGATAGTTATAGTTATTGGAATACCAGAACCGAAACAAATATGTTGAGGAGCCATTTGGGGTAATATTTGCTAACCGAAACCGAACCTCCTATTTCGGGTTCTGTGGATGACGATGTCATTGAGAAATTTCTTTGTTCAGTAAATTTATATAGCCTTTTAAATCATAGTTGTTTATATATCATGTGAAAATTATTAGCTTAGCCGGCTTCTGGGTTTAATAACCCCTTGAAAGTCTGTGATTATAGAGGCAATTGAGAAGTTTCTTTGTTGAATTATTCATCCATGTAGGGATTGTATTTGATTTTAGGTTTTGGAAATTACGATGTCATTGAGAAATTTCGTTGTTCAGTAAATATATATAGCCTTATAAATCATAGTTTATATATCATGTGACAATTATTGAGCTTTGTTAGAGTTCCATAACCCCTTGAAAGCCAGTGTCATTAAGTTTATAGAGTTTCTTTCTTGAATTATTAGTCGATGTAGCTTCATAGATTCTATTGGAGATAACAATATCATTGAGAAAATTTATTTGTCAGTAAATTTATATACCCTTATAAATCACAGTTTATATATCATGTGACAATTATTGAGCTTGCTTCTGGGTTCAATAAGCCAAGTCTGTGTCATTAAACCATTTATATATATAGCCTTATAAATTTATGAGAATATATTACAAAAGTAGAACAGTGAGAGATTATCGCTGAGAAAGACGATGAGTAAATCGATCGAGCCTTCATCAACGCAGCCATACATCCATACCTCGTCGGAAATCCAAATAGAAATCCATCCGCCACCGCTAATTCCTCCGTCGTAATCTCTGGGATCTCCAGATCCTTTGGCGGTAGTTTCATGAGTTCACAAAAATCTGGGACTTTTCTCCTCAGTGATAGATCTGGGTAATTTTATCTTTTTTTCATTATTAGATAGTTGTATTTATGTAAATATCCAACGTCTAATGGTAGTTTTGAATAGTATTGTCTCCAAAGTTGTATTTTTGAGATTCTCCCATTTTAGTGTTGGTATTTTAATATTTAATATTCTTTCAATACTTAGATTAAAATAAAATTTTAAAAAATTAAGATAAAATTATTATATGCAATATACAATTTTGTGTTAATATTACTCAAAAATAAATATTTAGTATTTACGGGGAAAAATGTTTTTTTTGTTTGGCTCAATTAATTTTGTTTAAAATAAGACGTAAATTTTTAATAATTGATAAAAAAAATTACAATAATATATCATATATTAACTTACTAAATTATATTTAATATTTTAATATAGTGTGCTCTATACTAAATTATTTTCTGGATCCGCTCCTATATATGAGTTCACATGTTGAGATCGTATGCTTTTTTTAGAAGAATTAGCGGAACAATGAGATAAAGAAATTTGAATTCTGAAATTTTTTGAACAAACTAATTATGATATATATATATATATATATATATATATTATTTTCACTGTTTCTAGATAGATTTTTTAGCTCATGTGGTGGTAAGTTCAAGTCTCCATGTAGCCTATATTTTCTTTGTTTTCAGGTTTTTTTTTCATTTAATTTATACCATATATTTTACTTATAAAAATCTTGGTCTTCTTTGTTTATATTTCCTACTCTTGATGTTGCTTTTCCAAAATATATTCAATTCAGTTTCTTCTGTTTCTTAATTTCTTAGTTAGATTTAATTCTTTTTAAAGCTTTTCAAACAAAATATATCTTATTTAAGTTTTTATTGGTTTCTTTTCAGGAAAATGTGCTTATTATATTTACTATTTATTAAAAAAATATACGAAATAGAACAAAATATATTAATGTAACAATAGAAAAAAGTACTATAAAATAAAGAGAAATTGATCAAAATAGCACTTTTTGAAAACTTTCTGACCAAACTAGTACTCTAATAAAAAAGCCTCATTTTTAGCATTCATTAAAGAGACAAAAAACAACTTTGCCCATAGTATTTGAGGCTCCGGAGGAAACAATCGAACCCTAGGCATCGCTCCGTTGAGACTCCTCCCGACGTCCCGATGCTAAATCAGAAACGCGATTCGAATTGTCTCCCCGGCGCTCGTGAATTTGCCACGTCGTCGCACAGTTCGTACAATAAGAAACCGGCGCCGGAGAAGAGGGAGAAGAGAAGAAGCGTAGCGGAAGCCGACGGCGTAGAGGAGGAAGAGAAAGGAGAGAAGGATCTGGTTGGGTTTTCGAGGAGCGAAGTGACGATGATCGACACTAGCTTCAAGATCTGGAAATCTGAGAAACTGGTTTTCCGTAGGAGAAACGTGTGGAAAGTGAGGGACAAGAAGGGTAAATCGCGGGACAAGAAAGGTTACTCTATCGATGTATCTTTGTTTTGGGGTTTCTTTTTTCTTTTTGAACCTGATTATTGAGATTGATGCTCTCCAGCTTGTACGTTCTCTATTTGATGCGATTATTGTTTGCGATTTTAGAGAACGGATTAGAGAAGAAGCTTAGGAGAACATATGGAATTTTGAAATTTGCCATTACGTTTATGAGTATTTCCAATCCATTTGCATCATTTAAATGTTTTATTGTTGTTGAGGTGCTCTTGATTCTCATGTCTGTGTATTCTCGCTAGTTCTGTAATTATAGTTGCTTTCGTCGAGTTCTATTTGAGATGTCCGCTTCGATTAGAAGTATGCATATGATCATGGTGGTCACAGAAACTGGTTTTGAGGAAAACATTATTAGTTCTCATTCTATGAATTGGAAAACCTTGTGGAAGAACGAGCCGTATAGGCTGTCACATTCATGCTTGTATACTCTCTACGGATTTTTGTATATCAAATGCTTTGTTTCGAGAATTGCCCTTAGGTGATTCCATACATTGGTTTCTGAACTGTTTCTTGGTTAAACAGAATTTGAATTGGATTTTGGTATGGTGAGCTTATTGGAAACGCATATCTCGAGGGATAAAGGATGTGATGCTCTTATTTTTTAGTTTGTTGTTTAAAGTTTAAAGTTTAAACAATCATGCATCGGTTCTTGAGTTTGTGTTTGAACAAAAACACTTGTTTAATTTAATTTTTAGATTCTCTCGACATTGTTGAAGGTTTAATGATTTAAATGTTGCACGTTTCGTGACTTTTTGCAAAGTCTTCAAAATATGATATTTGAACATAACCGAAAATAACTGAAATTATCCGAATTAAACTGAATTTGTCAACAATTTCTGTTATTATTCGGTAGCAAAAAAATTAATCGAATTTTCCCGAACCGAAATTTTGTTCATCAATGGAAAATGTGTTGTACTGTAAGCCTCATTTTGAGCAGCTCTTCAAGGAGACTGGTTGTTTCAGCAAAAACTTTCAGTCACATATGTAACTCTTTGTTTTCTTCACCTTTTATTACCTTTGGATCCAGTTTCATCATTTGAATCTTTCTTTATTTCTTTGTGTAAACAAAACAACAACACATTTGTTCTGATGCTTCATTTACGCATGGAAATCAACAGGAAATATCGTTTTCTGTTTTTGTTCATTTCGGAAGACTTTCCGAAATACGTTATATATGTTCCTAAATACGTTTCATTTTCAAGAAAGGATCAGCTTTCATCATTTGAATCTTTCTTTATTTCTTTGTGTAGACAAAACAACAACACATTTGTTCTGATACTTCATTTACGCATGGAAATCAACATGAAATATTGTTTCTGTTTTTGTTCATTTCGGAAGACTTTCCGAAATACGTTATATATGTTCCTAAATACGTTTCATTTTCAAGAAATGATCAGTTTTCATCATTTGTTCATTTAGGAAGTCTTTCCCAAATACGTTATATATGTTCCTAAATACGATTTATTTTCAAAAAAGGATCAGTTTTCATCATTTGTTCATTTAGGAAGTCTTTCCGAAATACATTATATATGTTTGTAAATACGATTCATTTTCCAGAAAGGATCATTTTTCATCACTTGTTCATTTAGGAAGTCTTTCTGAAATACGTTATATATGTTCCTAATTAAATACGATTTATTTTCAAGAAATGATCATTTTTCATCATTTGTTCATTTAGGAAGTCTTTCCGAAATACGTTATATATGTTCCTAAATACGTTTCATTTTCAAGAAAGGATAAGTTTTCATCATTTGTATCTTTCTTTATTTCTTTGTGTATCCAAAACATCAACACATTTGTTCTGATGCTTTATTTACGCATGGAAATCAAAAGGAAATATCATTTTTTATATAGTTTTCGGTTTTTGTTCATTTCGGAAGACTTTCCGAAATACGTTATATATGTTCCTAAATACGTTTCATTTTCAAGAAAGGATCAGTTTTCATCATTTGAATCTTTCTTTATTTCTTTGTGTATCCAAAACAACAGCACATTTGTTCTGATGCTTCATTTACGCATGGAAATCAATAGGAAATATCATTTTCTGTTTTTGTTCATTTAGGAAGTCTTTTCGAAATACGTTATATATGATAACTCCACCACGGAGCATCTGAGCCAAACCAACCTTAACGGAGAACGGAGATTTATTTTCTTTCTCGATTTTCTGTTTTTTTTTTTACTTGTTATGTTAATGAATGCTAATTTGGGGATTTTTACCCTTGGGTACTAATTTTGGGATTTTCACCCTTGAGTGCTAATTTGGGATTTTCACCTTTGGGTGCTAAATTATTGAACTTTAAGTTTTTTGGTGCTATTTTGTAGAATTACCCTAAAATAAAATATATTTTCTAATTGAAAGTTAATCGTATTATGCTCCATATTAAATTTTTCTTTTTGAATCGTAATACATTGGCAGCCCATATTGCTATTCAAAAATATTTTATGTTTTTATGCACCTAAGAGCATCCTCAATGGTAGAACCTTTAATGGGGTTCTTAATGAATATTTAATTATAAATTTAAAGTTTAGAACCTTTCTTAAGAAACTTTGATTTTGTATGTTCCAATGGTAGAACCCCATTAGAGGTTCTTAAAAAAAAAAAATATATAATTTTGTTTTATTGAAGTTAAGTTTATTGTAATTTTGTTTTATTGTAAGTACAAACATGAATTGGTAAATTTAAAATAAACCAATTGCTTGCCAATGGAGAAGTACAAACATGTTTTGTAGTATTTCACGCCTGCTTCTGCTTTCCCTTTGATTCGCTCTTCTCCTGCCTTTCCAAGTGCTTCTACTTCCTTTCTTTCTTTCTTTATAGCACAAGCCCGAGCAGTGAGCTTCCCTTTGGCTGTCTTTTCTTGTTTCAAAGTAGCCTGCAGTGAATTTTCGTTAGTTATCTTCATCAACTCCTGCAACTCAAATCAATTGCAATCGACTAAAGCTACTTTGAATCAGAAGGATGCAGTAGAATAAAGCATCAAACAATTGATGCAAACATTTTTTTTTTCTCCCTTCAATCTCTCTCTCTCGCATTCCTTAGACATAGCAATGTAAGAGGCGATATATATGTAGCCAAAAGAATGATAACGTGACCTGAAATAACTACGTGAAGGAAGGGATATAACTTTTCAGATGATAAATATATTGCAGCACTGTCACCTTGTCTCTTTGACTCTTGAGCTCTTCCAGCAACAGAATCTTTTGCCCTCCCCACAACTGAGTATCCTTCAATGATCTTTGCCCTCTCTCTTTTGCTTCTCTACAACTCTCAGCAGACTCAGCAGCTCTTATCTTAGCAGCTTCCATCTCTTTCTTCAGTAAAGATTGTTCTACCTCGAGCCTGCGAGCAGTATTGTTAGCTTCTTCAAACTGGCTGGTCGTATTTTTCACCTTGAACTCCAACTCAGACAGCCTGTTCATAGTGGTTTCTTTCTGATCTTGTCTATGAATCGCTTCATGTTCATCCACCGAACGATTCCAATTCATTAATATGTAAAAAAGTTTAGGATTAAGAACCTTTAAAAAAAATAAAACAAAATTATTAATTTTTTTTTTTTAAGAATCCCTAATAAAGTTCTACCAATAAAACAGCAAAAACCGAAATTTCTGAACAGAATTTTTTAACTTCAAATTTATAATTAAATATTACTTAATTTTCGAGTAAATGCGTGGATATGATGCGTGGATACGATGTTCTTAGAGAGAAAATGCGTGGATATGATGAGCCTTTACCAAAACTTACCTACCGAGTTATAAGATCTCGGCCGTTAATAGCCAGATTAGCGAATCCGACGGCTATGTATCTAAAGCTTTCATGAGTCATGAGGCCTATCGCATGCACAATTTCACCGGAATAATTGCAGATTTCAAAGGAAGCACTAATTCACGAAATGACAACTTCGAAAGACGATAATCTCGACTCTAAATTATCAGTCAGTGAGTACTCTTAAATCTCGAATTTAGGGTTTTTTTTTTTTTTTTTAATCACTGTGGTGTTACGTGATGAATTTGATATACACTGTTTAATCATCTTCGAAAAACATCCGTAACTTTGCTTCATGGGTTTCATCGAAAGATTTGATTTTTTTTCAACAATCCTCTGGTTTTTCTTGTTGGAAAATCATGTTTCTGTAGTTACGGTTAAGATAGAATCTGATAAAGCTGAGATTTTTTTTTGTTTTTTGTTGTTGAAAAAGCTGAGATTTTTCAGGTTGGGGGGGATAAACCTGAGACTATTTTGGTCTAAATCTACTTTCTAAAAGTATTGATTTTTAGTTGTTAGACTCAGAATCAGACTCGTCTTTGATAGTGTTTTCACCAGTGCGTATGACTGTTGGTTCCGATTCTAGAGCCCTTCATGGATTGTTTCTTTGAAACTTTGGTACATAGTGAATAGTGAGTGATTCTCATTTTCTGAAAAATTGCAGTCAGCTTTTTTTCTGACCAAAGTTGATTTATGTTCAGGACTTATAATGGATGAAGAAAGAGAACGCCCATGTGTTTCATTTTCATATTCGAATTGGATGTCAAACGTCAAGAAATCGATACGAGAAGCTTACGAATCAAAACCCCTTTCACATTGGATCCTCTTGATTCTCAGCGGCGCGTCAATGCTCATAGCCTTCCCAGCTTCTAGTCTACTGTCTCGTCTTTACTTCTCCAATGGTGGCAAAAGCAAATGGATCATCTCTTGGGTTGCTGTGGCTGGATGGCCAATCACTTGTCTCATCTTACTTCCCACATACATCTTTCGAAAGATCAAACCAACACCTCTAAACACAAAGCTTGTTCTTTCTTACGTCTTGCTCGGTTTCTTGAGTGCTGCAGATAACCTTATGTATGCTTATGCCTACGCCTACCTCCCTGCATCAACTTCTTCTCTTCTGGCATCTTCTTCGCTTGTGTTCTCTGCTTTGTTCGGCTATCTCATTGTGAAAAACCCGCTGAACCCTTCGGTTATTAACTCCATTGTGATAATAACCGCTGCTATGGCTATAATAGCGCTGGATTCAAGCTCTGATCGGTATGATTATGTAAGCAACCGCCAATACTCTGCAGGTTTCTTTTGGGACATAATGGGATCTGTGCTTCACGGGCTCATTTTCGCCTTATCTGAGCTTGTCTTTGTGAAACTGCTCGGAAGAAGGTTCTTCCACGTCGCTTTGGAGCAGCAAGTCATGGTTTCGCTTGTAGCTTTTGCGTTTACCACTCTTGGGATGGTTGTGAGCAAAGATTTCCAAGGGATGGCTCAAGAAGCTAAGAGTTTCAAAGGCGGCGAGTCTCTGTACATCCAGGTTCTTGTCTGGAGCGCAGTTACGTTTCAATTGGGCGTTCTTGGGGCGACTGCTGTCTTGTTTCTGGCATCCACAGTTATGGCAGGAGTCCTCAACGCCGTGAGAGTGCCCATCACGAGCATAGCTGCTGTCATATTGTTGCATGATCCGATGAGTGGCTTTAAGATTTTGTCTTTGCTTTTGACTTTCTGGGGATTCAGCTCTTACATATACGGTAGCTCGAGCTCAAACTCAAACTCAAGTACTCAAGCTACCTCTTCTTCCTAAGTTGTAGCATTTTCCTCTGTTTCTATTCCTTGAAGTAGAATCTGTAATTCCTTAATTGTGATCAAATGCAGATTCATGTAATATATGATTATGTTTCGGCTAAAGTTGGAACAAGTTTTATATGAAGCAAGAACATTAGAGATCGTATATATCATCGATACACTTAAAAAAAGAAAACAGTAAAAAGAAGGCATAGAAATAAAACTTTCAAGGGAAAAGGAGATTTTGCAGAGATTCAAAATGTGATTCTGTTTCATTGATTTGGTTTCGGTTCAATATCTTTAAGAAGACCAACTACTTGCTGCATACTTGGCCGCTTTGAAGGAAGATCAGCCGTACAAAGGTATCCAATCTTGAGAGCTTCTTCCATCTGATCTTCTGAGCCTGTCTCTTTGATTTTCGGATCAATAGCTTTTGATCCTTGATTCTTCCTAACCAAACTTCTAACCCAACTCACCAAGTCGGCGTCTTTCTCATCGAGATAATCATCTTCAATAGGCCTTTTCCCTGTGATCAGCTCAAACAGAACAACCCCAAAGCAATAGACATCGCATTTCGGTGTTGGCAGCTCGCGTTCGGGTTGCAAGAACTCAGGAGGAAGATAACCGGGTGAGCCGTGGGAGATTTCATCGTCCAATCCATTTCCAAAGACTTTGGCTAAACCGAAATCGGATAATCTTGGCTCCCAATTCTGGTCAAGATACACACTACTAGCTTTCACATCCCTATGGATTATTGGCGGTGAACAACCGTGGTGTAGGAAGGCCAATGCTCGGGCAGTTCCAAGTGCTATCATGTGCCTAAACCGCCATGTCGCCACCGGGCCTTGGGTGCCCATGTTTTGGATTCCATTGTCACTGTCTTCTTCCCATGTATCCGTGCTCCAATCATCTGTTGTCTGAACTCCAAATGGCAGATCTTGAAGCAGGTTTTGCAAGTTACCATTCTCCATGTACTCGTAAATGGCGATCCTTTGATCTCCGGCTATGCAATATCCAGTTAAAGGAACAAGATTTGGGTGCTTGATTCTTCCAAGAAACTCAAGCTCTCTAGCTGCTTCTTGGTCACTAAGAGTTGAGCCGTGGACCAAAACTTTTACAGCTACATGAATCCCACCGGGGAGGAAACCTCTGTAAACAGGACCAAACTTACCGTCTGCTAAGAGAGTGTCTCTGTCGAAATTGGAAGTTGCGGACAAGAGATCCGAAAACGTGATGTTCAACAATGGCTTCTCAAAAATAACCACGGGAACCGCATTTGCCTGCTTGACATCAGCCACCCATGTAGTGGAATCTGTTTGGAAAGAGAATGGACCCGAAATGCTTTGTTCCTCCTTAAATGAGACATCTTTGGCTTCACGGGATTTAGGTGTTCTTCTGCGGCCAAATGCTACAAAAACCAATGCTGCTACGAGTACAAACATAGCAGAAAGCGTCACTGCCAAGGCCAGCTTAAGTCCTCCAGTGGCTGATCGTCTTCTCTTGAAGAGCGCCGGGTTTGCAGCGATAGGGCAGCTGCTTGTAGAACCAAAGAATGATCTGAACAGAGTTTCGGGTGATAATTTTCCGGCACAAAATGTTAAGTTGTTGAAAGAGAAGTTGAATCTCTCCATCCAAGGGAGCTTCTCAAGGATAGACATTGGTATCTCTCCCGTCAAATTGTTCCTCGAAACATCGACAGCCACAAGGTTCTTGAAACTCAAAATTGGGATATGTCCTGTTAGATGGTTTCCGGAAACATCGAGTGTGCTCAAATCACTCAGCTCTGAGATCTCTCTAGGTATGTGACCAGAAAGATTTGTATTCGACAAGTTAAGATACTCTAAACCAGAAAGCATCTCGATCCTCGGAAACATCCCTCTGTTGAATCTATTCCAAGCTAGATTTAAGTGCTTAAGCTTCTTTAGCAGTGTCAGATTCTTGAAGATATCTCCACTGAGCTCATTCTCAGACAAGTCGAGATAAATCAAACTAAACCAGTTGGAATCTACCTGAGAGATATGACCTTGAAACCGGTTTTTGCTGAGATCAGCCACCTCAAGACTCTCCTTGAATAAACTTGTTGCCGAACCTTCAAACTGATTCCCTGAAATGTTGAGAGAACTTATGGATTTCATATCAGCAAAATCTGTGTCCCTGCCATGAATCTTGTTTCCCGCAAGGTTCAAAGTTTTGAGCTTTGAAAATGCAGAGCCAAACCCATCAGGAAGAGACCCTTCAAGCCGGTTAGAGGAGAGATCAATTGAAACCAGAGATTGGCAACCGAGAAGTCCTCTTGGGATTAACATCTGGAACCCATTGTGATCAAGCATCAAGACTCTCAAGCTAACAAGAGAATCCACAGCTTCAGGGATTTCACCAGAGAAATTGTTGTGAGAGATGTCAAGGGACTCAAGCTGCCCAAAATTCCCAACATTGCTAGCGAAAGAGCCAGAGATCTGGTTGAAGGAGAGGTTGAGATTCTTCAAAGTGGTCAAACTCCAGAAATCAGATGGTAAAGCAGAGATTTTGTTGTTACTGAGATCCAAAGATTGAAGCTTGCTGAGTTTACCAATGGTTGTATCAGGGATTGGACCAGATAAACCCATTCCAGAAGCAATTAACACAATCACATGCTCATTCTGAGAATCACAGAACAAGCCTTGCCATGAACAGAAGGGAGCAGAGAAGTTGTAAGCTTGAGCAGAGCTTAAACCCATTTGCTTGAAGAACTGAGAGACAAAGAAACCATCTGTGTTTGGTTCTTGGCAAGAAAACTGCTTTAAGAACAGAGGAAGAATCAATGCATAACCCCAGAAACCAAGACCCATTTGAGAAGTCTCTGAAATTATACTCAGATAACCCCTAAGAGCTAAACAACAAAAACCCCTCTCCCTCAACTAAAGCTTCTTTAGGGGATCTCATGCAAAAACCCAGAAAGCTCATCAAGCAGTTGAATACAAGAAATGGATTTTTATTTTTATATATTGAAGAGAGATCTGAGGATAGAAAAAGTGTTTATTTCACTCTGTGGTGCTTCACACGAGAAAACCAAAAAAGGACACAAAATCAAGAAAAAGGAGCATTTTTGTCGCTGCATAACATCATGGATAAGTAAACTTGGAGTAGATTAATACTATATAATATTAAGCTTCCTCTACCTCTGACTATGACAAGACTATTTTTTTTAATCTAAAATACCAAAGAGAGAGAGAGAGAGCAGAAAGGAGATGAAGCTTTTTCATAAATGAGAGAATTCATGCTCACAGATTTCAGAAACAGTATCATTGGTTTCTTTTTTCTAGTGAAAAAGTCATTGATTGATTCTTCTCACCAGAAACCCGTTTTCTTTCTTTTGGGTAAAACCCTTCACTTTTCTCTTCTTCTGTTTTTTCTTTAGCTAAAGTTTGTTTTTCTTCTAATAATGTGAAAATTCTGAGCCTTTATTTATTTATTTTAACTTTTTTTGTCAATTACGTCTATTACATTATATATGGCTAATAAGAAAACAGTTTCGTGGAGCATCCTCTACTAACTCGGTATGACCTACATGTAAAAATAAAAAATTTCGTGCTCGAATCTCTTTTGCAAGAGTATCGCACCACATACGTTTAAAATACGGGGGATAAATGATAAACTAAATATTTCAAATGTCTCTCAAAGAAGATGGAAAGAGTCTAGTTCTGACATAAAAGCTGATCAATTAGCCGAAATCTCGATCATGCTCACCAAATCCAAACAATTAGTCTCAAAGTGCATCGAAGAAATTTGTCTTTCTCTTAGGCATGTTATTGTTAGAACAAATTTTTTGTCCTATAGTCATAACACAGAAAAAGACAATCTATCTCAATATGTAAGGTCGAGAGATTTCTGCGACATGCCTACTGAGCGTATCCCCTGTTTAGGAAAAATTATGAGCTTTTAATCCATAATTTTTCTAAGTTCAAGATTAAAATTTGATAATGTTTGTAAAGGATCCACGAACATAAATCATCCCTCCCCAAACATCTTAACACGACTAAATATTGGTGACATTCAATTATTGAAGTTTGGGTGATCTATGAAAGTTATTCAAATACCAAAGAAGAAAAAACTTTCTTAAATTGATAAATATTCTTTATTCTTCTTATTTTATCAAAAGATCTCCTCTTGCACTAATTGAGAAATCTTTCTCCATTGATGGTTTAACATGTCATGCCATTAAAGGTGTGTACAAAGTATTGTTCTTTATCTTTTTAGATTGTCGGTTGTAATTTTTCTACATTTTTCTTAGCAAGCTGTGATTTTTGTACGTATAGGATTAATGATAGATTTTACAAATTTCTCACAGATGAAATGGATTCACATTGAAATTAAATGTGACAAATGAAATGGGTTTTCCAATGTGACATTTAATTTGTTAACATACAAATTTGATGAAGGAAGAAAATTTAATACTACTATATTGTTGTGGATTGTCGTCTGTTTCAAAATTATTCATGCAATTCGTGATTTTAATTAACAGTTTATCAAACTTTCGACCAAAAACAAAAATTAACAGGTCAAGAGGCTCGTGGTCTAGTGGTACCCATGTTATTGTGAGCGGAAAGCCCTAGGTTCGAATCCCTTGGTAGAGAAAATATTAAAAATATTTTCCTAACCCACACGGGCGTGGTCGAGTGGTCGGTCGGAGGAGGACGGCTAGGTAAAGGGTACACTCTCACCCGAATTCGATTCTCCCCTAGCGCAGATGCTCGAAACAAGGTCACAAACGTGTGTGGAAGCTGGCACTGGGCTTCGGCCCAGTTAAAAACCCGTGAGGAGGCTTTGTCAGTTGGACCAACTCACTCTAGGCAATAGTCGGAAGGCGCGAAGTCTTACTGGTTTGACATGTGGTAGCCAGTCCTCATCTCTCCAGTAAGATGTCGACCGGACAGCATAGGTTATAAAAAAAAAAAAAAAAAAAAAAATTAACAGTTTATCAAAGTTAGCACTATTTCATACACATATACATTGAATGCTAATTAAAAACATGATTTTGGTTCCGTACAAAAAATCCTGATTTGTTGACAGGAAATTGCTCATTTAACTTCTCAGCTATTTTCGCGCTTTTAATTTATTCTCCAACTATCGCTTGCTTAAAATAATTTCTCAAGTTTTAGTTGACTTTGCAAAATCGGGATTAAAAAATCAAACGCTAATTACTAAATGAATACGTGTCCACTAAATCGGTTGTAACTCTTTCAATACAACCCCGAATGAGTTGAAATCACTCCCATAGAAAAGCTAACTCAATTTACTATAACGTTGATGAAGAGCTCCAAAACTAAATCTAAAGAAAAGGCTTCCATCCGAGTCGATCGTCTAGACACATATTATTGATGCAATATAGACTTGGATGGAATCCTTCCCTTTGGATTTAGCTTTGGAGCTCTTCATAAAAATTATAAGAAATTGAGTTAGCTTTCCAATGAGAGTGTTTTCAACTTATTCGGAGTTGTATTGAATGATTTACAGCCGATTTAGTAGACATATATCCATTTAGTAATTAGCGTTGATTTTTTTAATCTCGATTTTGTAAAGTCAATTACAAATTGGAGAATTATTTTGAGCAATCGATAGTTGAAAAATAAATTAATCGCGCGAAAATATGTGAGAAATTAAATGAACAATTTCTCATTTGTTGACAGGAAAATAATTAAAATTCGATTATACCGGCCTGTAAAATAAAATTTTGAGACAAAAAAAAAAACAAATACTTGTCGTAACGACGTAACCCTCTTTGTTAGGGAGAGTGGTGGGACTTACATTAACTAACAATTGAATATCTTCATATTATGATTCATAATCATATTGGTGTATCTGTGAATTAATAAGTATTAAGTAGAGAATAATTTACATTCAAACTGTAACTTAAAAACTCGATTCAAAAAATACTTATAAAAAAAAACTCGATTAAAAAAATCATGTTAGAAAATGTTAGGGATCAAAGTCTTTCCATTGTAATTTAAATTATGATTGGCTACATGATGTAATAAGTGGTAAAAAAAACTCGGAAATCCATAAATCTCATAAATTAGTCTAAGTTTGGTATGAAACTCCACCGGTTAACAAAAAAAAAAAAAAATCAAAATTCGTGAAACAAATTAAACTCTAAAAAAAAAACTTTTAAAAGGTCAGAAAAAGTTAACATTGAAAAGAATTTAAGAAAATAAACAAATCAATTCCGTCACTACGATTTTGATTATGACTTGGATACTTAAGGATGAAATATAAATGATTGTGATTAGATTTTGAAACTAGGTGAATCGAAATCTTATGATAGTTAGTGATGAAAAAAAAGTAAGAGAAGAGTTGGCGTACAAGTGACGTGTAACATCCCTCACCTTGTGAGGGTCGAAGAAACTATTGCATGAGAAATGAAATAACATTTACTTCATTGACTTTGGACTTGATGAAAAAAGAACGAGTTACCGACAAAATATTTATTTCTTCCAAAAGTTATTTATTGTCCATTAATTCTTTATTTATTCATATAATCATATACAGTATATCAAAAAAAAATATTCGTTTTTAGATTTTTCACATATATAATATAAACATATTAACATATGCTATATATCATATTGTTTTCCAAATAAAACTCTGCAAGCAAATTTCTACGGATAAATTTTATTTTATTAAAGTAAAAAAAAACTAGAATTCTCTTTAATATTTTGCATTAAAAATGTAAAACAATGTTTTTTATAAATGAAAAACAAAGTGCTAAAATGATACTCAATGTAAACGGAGAGAATGAATACAAAGTTGTTAGGAATTGGTTACATAAAACTTTTTCACCTATTTCACCTTCAAATAAGAGAGATCAAAATGTATCTTTCTTGTAAATGACTCTTGTCTCTTTTTTTTTTTGGTCGAACAATGACTCTTGTCTGTAATGTAAACAATTTGTATCATTGGTTACACTTTTATAAAAATATTGGTCGAAAAATCCTAAAAAAAAGTTTTTCCAATTCTAATTTGTAATGGTATAAGAGACAAAGATCTAAAGACCTATTTTTTATTTGCGGCGGCGCTTGTCTCTCAAACAAGCTTCGTCTTCTCTCTAGGTCCTTTGTTTTTGTGCTGCAAAACAGAGACCGTTTTTGTTTTTTTCTTCTTATCTTCTTATCTTCGGTTCTAATTCACGCCCTTAGGATGTGTTTTCTAATTCTAATGTTACATGATGGCAATCGTTCCGCCAGATGCTACATACAAGACGATATCACCTTATGATCTTACGTCAAGTGATAATCCTAGTGTCGTAATCTCACAGACACTTCTCAACGGTTTGAATTACGACGAATAGGCTCTACATTTTTGTATGGCTCTAAGTTCACGAAAGAAGTTTGGCTTTCTTGATGGAAGTATCCCAAAACCGGCGGTAGGAATTGCGACTCTTGAAGACTGGACAACCAACAATCATCTTCTTGTTAGTTGGATTAAGTTCACGATCGAGCCAAAGATTTGCTCGTCTATCTCCACTCGAGAAGTTGTTAAGGATTTATGGGATATCACCAAGAAGCTGTTTTCGTTAAAGAGTGGTGCTCGCTTACAACAACTTCATAATTCATTGGCTACGTGCAAATATAACGGCTCATCCGTGGATGATTATGTTGCTCTTTTAACCAAAATTGGGGATGCAATTGAGGAATGTAAACTCCAAACGTTGTACGTGTTGGAAGTGTGAGTGTAATCTCAACACATCTCACGATATGGAGAAAGAGATTCTACTCATGGGGCTTTCCGCTCTCAATTGTATGCCATTACTCCTCTTCATGATCTTGATAGTGTCTATAACGATACGTTTGAATGCAACTACATAAGTTGCGGTCATGGGATTTGCTGCTCAAGCTTCCCCTGCTTCTTGCCAATATTCTCCAGTTTGGACATGAGATATCTCCAGACCAGATCCGGGCTCAACTCAATCATATACATTTCGTGGTGGCTCTAGCAATCGCGATCATACTCGGCAATGTACGGCGTGTGGCAAGATGGGAATGAAGTGACTATAGGACCAAAAATTTGCACTATAGACATGATTAGATTTAATCACGAATACATAAATAAACAGTAAGGAAACAACAGATTCATAAAACGATAAAGCATAAATAAATCTAAGGAGGCGAGATGAATCTCTTTCCTTAACTCAAATAATCTTCTGTAGTGCAACAGTTTATAATAGATCCATGAGTCCCATGATACAACCAAAGGTATCTGTTATCGCAAACACTCGATAACAGATTTATCGAACATTATAACTACGATACTCTCGAATAAAGACTTACTCTAAGCAGTAGGGAATTGAAGGAACTTTTGCTAGAACTTTTAGGATGTGTTTTTAGTGTTTCAGAGGATGATTTTTAAGGTGAAAATCGGCCAGTATATATAGGAGAGAGGCTAGGGTTTTTCCCAGACAGATACAAAATATTCCTCAGAATATTCTAGAAGGCTGCGATTTTTTAAGTCGGCCCGTCGAGCATCGATCGATACCAAAGGGTATCGATCGATCCCTACAAAAGTCCACGAGCCCAACAAGGCCCAAGACGCGAGCTGCACGCGTGTGGTTTTTTCTTCTCTCTTGTTGTTAGTCATTTAAATCAATGACACAACTATTCCAAACTATATACAAGAGAAAACATTTCTCAACTAGCATTGTGGGTTTTATTGTTCTTCCCACAAATAGTTATAGCCAATGAAAACGTTTCATTTGAATGAGCTTAACTCATTTCTTTTCACACTAACACAATTTTATCAAGCCCTCAAGCTTTGATAAAAAATTAGTTCCAACAATCCCCCACATGAATAGAAATGACTCTAAACATATGAAAATTGAACAGACTAGACTTCACTAGACATACTTGACTAGACTCATCTAGACGTAGACAGACTTTCGAGAGTATGCGAAAATGTAACTGTATCTGAGAGGTAGCATTTTCCAGCTTTGAACCAATCATTTTTAATATATGTCGGGTTTACTCGGCCAGGAGGTGAACATGATGTCTTGAACATGATGTCATTTTATCAAGCCCAGATTTTGATGTAAACCTAGACAACAGGTATCGCACAGCGACATTTTCTCGTAGAACTTTGTTCTCTATTGTGTTCATTTTGGCCTTGAACATTCCTGGTTTTCGTGAGTGAACTTGGAGAATATAGCCTTCACTTTCATTCTCCTAGAAACGGCCCTCATTTCACACTTAACTAGATGATCTTTTATCAGCTTGTTTTCAGAAGTGTCCTGTCACACTCCACTATTACACAGCTATGCAATCATTAAAAGCAAACGCTTATCCTCACTATTCACATGTAGCACTGTTTTATCATCCTAGGAACTGGGCAGAGACATAGTCCCACAGTGCTCAATTTCGAATTAGTTCAACTTTGTTTTCCTTTTGAACCTAGATCTTGGGATCTCCAGTCACATAGGTGGGGTATCTGTCAAACGTCATCTTTGTCTATTGGCTTTAAACCCATTCTTTTTGATGATTTTTCAATTTGATCTCGCGACAAACCTTTGGTGAACGGATCCGCTAGGTTATCAGCCGACTTGATGTAATCTATCATAAGTACACCAGTTGAGATCAATTGTATAATGGTCTTATGTCGTCTTCTTATGTGACGATATTTGCCATTATATAGATTACTCAGTGCTCGAGAGATAGCCGACTGACTATCACAGTGTACACGTAATGCTGGCACTGGTTTTTCCCACATCGGGATATCTTACAGAAAGTTTTGAAGCCATTCTGCTTCTTCAGCAACTTTGTCTAAAGCTATAAATTCTGACTCCATGGTTGATCTGGCCAGGAGTGTTTGTTTGGAAGATTTCCAGGATATTGCTGCACCAGCAAGAGTAAAGACATATCCACTCGTGGATTTGGAGTTTCTTGAATCTGAAATCCAATTGGCATCACTATACCCTTCCAGCACTGCTGGTTCTTTACTGAAGTGCAGCCCATAACTTTTGTTATATCGTAGATAATTTAATACCCTAGTTATGGCCCTCCAATGAGTATGTCCTGGATTACTCGTATAACGACTTAGTACGTTTACTGAGTGCGCTAAATCGGGTCTAGTACAATTCGTCAAGTACATAAGACTTCCGATGACTCTTGCATACTCCACCTGTGACACTGTTTCACCTGAATTCTTTGTCAATTGAAGTTGAGGATCAAGCGGAGTTTTTGCAGTCCCATTTGAGTAGGTCTTAAACCTCTCTAGGATTTTGTAGCGTAATGATCTTGAGATAAGATTATTCCTTTTGAAGTTCAAATAATCCTAATTTCTAGAATTACATCCGCTAATCCCATGTCTTTCATATCAAACTTTCCACTAAGCATATTCTTCGTTTGTTTGATTATGTCTTTGTTGCTTCCCTTGATGAGCATGCCACCTACATACAAACACAACAACACATATCCTTGTGAAGTACTTTTGATATAGATGCACTTATCACATTCATTGATGTGAAAGCCATTTGACATCATTACACTGTCAAACTTTTCATGCCATTGCTTCGGAGCGTGCTTGAGTCCGTATAGCGATTTCACAAGTCTACAGACTTTCTTCTCTGGTCCGGGAGCAACATAACCCTCAGGTTAATTCATATAAATATATTCCTCTAAATCTCCATTTAGGAAAGTAGTCTTGACATCCATCTGATGTATTTCAAGATTTCTTAAAGCTGCAATTCCAATCAACATATGAATCGAAGTTATTCTCATCACCGGAGAATAAGTGTCAAAGAAATCCAGTCCTTCCTTTTGACGAAAACCTTGTACCACAAGTCTGGCCTTATACCTGTCTATATAGCCATCGATTTTTAGCTTTGTGGTGAAGACCCATTTACACCCAGGAGGTTTGCAACCTTGAGGTAAATCTACCAACTCATAAGTATGATTTTGCATAATTGAGTTGATTTCACTGTTAGATGCTTTCTTCCAGAAAGGTGCATCGGGTGTAGACATTGCTTCCATGAAAGTTCTTGGACCACTTTCTGCGAGGAATGCCATTATGAACTCAGAGCCAAATGTCTTTTCCTTACGAGCTCTCTTGCTTCGTCTAGGTTCAACTTCTTCTTCTTTTTCTTCGTTTGTAGAAGTGCCTGAAGTGCTTGCCTCATTGCTAGCATCTCGTTCATCACGAGTTCGTTTAGGATTTCCTCTATCCTTACACGGAAACACATTTTCGAAGAATGACGCATTCCTTGACTCCGTTACTGTGTTTACATGAATGTCTGGTATATCTGATTTGTGTACCAGAAATCGATAGGCACTACTGTTGTGCGCATATCCAATGAAAATGCAATCTACCGTTTTAGGTCCGATGGTGACCTTTTTCGGAAGTGGTACTGCAACTTTTGCCAGACACCCCCACACTTTCAGGTATTTATACGAATGTACATTACCTTTCCAAAGTTCATAAGGAGTTTTTTCTGTGACTTTGTGTGGGATTTTGTTCAGGATATAATTTGAGGTAAGCAGAGCTTCCTCCCACATGTTCTGGGCTAACCCAGATTCCTGCAACATTGCATTCATCATTTCCTTGAGAGTTATGTTCTTTCTTTCAGCAACTCCGTTGGATTCTGGTGAGTAGGGAGCAGTCGTTTGATGAATAATGTCATGTGCTCTACAGAATGCATCGAATGGTTCATTATATTCACCTCCTCTATCACTTCTAACCATTTTTATGGTCTTACCAAGTTAGTTTTCAACTTCCAGCTTGTACTCTTTAAATTTGTGCAAGGCTTCATCTTTACTCCGCATTAGATAGATGTAGCAATATCTCGTGCAATCGTCTATGAAGGTCACGAAATATTTCTTACCACCTCTAGTTTGTATGTATTTTAAATCACATAAATCTGTGTGAATTAAACCTAGAGATTCGGTTGTTCTTTGAACGCTGGGAGATGGCGTTTTAGTGAGTTTGGCTTGGACACAAACTTCACATTTGTCTTTGCTTATTTTGCATTTAGGAATCATATCCATGTTCATCAATCTACTCATAGACTTGAAATTAACATGTCCTAAGCGTTCATGCCAAATATTAAAAGACTCAGCAAGATAAGCAAATGGTTTCTTATCATTCATCTTAGGGTTCTTCGAGGTGGATACCTCGGTTACATTATCCTTACGGATTACTGCCTCAACAAACATCTTAAACAAGTTTTCACAAACCAAAACTTTTCCCAAGTACGTCCCATTCTTCGTTAGGATCAGCTTATCACCTTCCAGCTTCACCATGAATCCATGCTTTCTTATGAGCGATCCGGAGATCAGATTCTTGCGCATGTCTGGTACATGGACGACGTTCGTGAGAATCAGTTCCTGTCCAGAGGTGAGCTTCAGAACAACCTTTCCGTGACCGTCAATTATCGACGAAACGGAATTACCCATCAAGAGTTTGTCACCACTCTTGTTCTTTGTGTATGTTGAGAACATCTCTCGATCCATACAGATGTGTCTGGTTGCACCAGTATCGAACCACCAAGTCTTCGGATGGATCTCAGCAACATTTGTCTCAGTAACCACAGCACACATGTCAGCTTCTGTCAAGTTTGCTTGAGCCTTCTTGCTGTGACACTCGAAAGATTTATGTCCTTGCTTTCCACAGAAGTTACACATTCCCAAGAACCTTTGAGAAGTCTGACCATTCTTGTTCTTGAACTTCTAGAAGTTCTTTGGTGGCATCTTCCCTTTGCCTTTGTTTAGGCGTCTTTTGTTCTGCCACTTGCCTTGATTGTTGTTTTGGTGTTCAACCATATTCGCATTGTGTTCGCGAATCTTTACACCTACGCCAATATATTGTTCTCGATCCATAGACTCTCCTCGGAGCTTAACAACCAGATCTTCAAGGCTCATCTTCTTTTTCTTCAGCCTGAAGCAATTTTTGAAGTTTGTCCAACCAGGAGGAAGATTCTCAATGATGCAGCAACCTTGATAGGTTTCACACAGCCGCATTCCCTCAGCATGAATGTCGTGAAGGAGCCTCTGCACCTCATCGACTTGATCCTTTAGTGATCTTGAATCCACCATCTGATACTGCATGAATTTTGCCACAGTGAATTTTTGAGTACCAGAATCTTCAATGCGATACTTCTAATCTAAGGAATCCCACAGATCCTTAGAAATTTCAGCGTTTTCGTACGCACCAAATAGAGAGTCCGAAAGGTTATTCTGAATATAGCCCTTGCACAAGAAGTCAGCATGTTCCCAAGCGTGAATGCTCGCAAGCGCACGGGGATCAGTGTTATCTTCTGGGAGAACATATTTCACCTCACTGGTGTATTTCTGCAGATTCAGCGTTGTCAGATAGAAGAACATTTTCTTCTTCCACATCTTAAAAGCTGTCCCATCAAACTTGCTTGGAGGAGCGACATGATTCCCAGATGGAACTTTGACCGTCTCAATTAGGCTCGCAGCCGTTTGTTCAACCTTGTCATTGGTTTTTTCCACTATTCCAGAGTTGTTTTCAACGTCGATTGTCATTCTGCGAAGACAAAAGAAACAAAACTTTCATTAGTACCGATATATATAGTTAAGAATCGCAATTCTAAAACTAATATCGAACCAAACAGCATTGGTGTCGATCGATGCCCATTGGTATCGATCGATGCACACCCTAGGTGTCGATCGATGCAAGTGAATCTTTCACAGGATCGATCGATGCACCACTGTGTCGATCCATACATGTGAATTTTACACAATATTGATCGACATAGACTCAACTTGGTCGATGCACCTCAGTGTCGACCGATACAAATTTTTGCATAGTATCGATCGATGCACCTCAGTGTCGACCGATACAAATTTTGCATAGTATCGATCGATGCACCTCAGTGTCGACCGATACAAATTTTTGCATAGTATCGATCGATGCACCTCAGTGTCGACCGATACAAATTTTTGCATAGTATCGATCGATACCACAGGGTGTCGATCGATACTCACAAGGTTTCGATCGCAATCGAACCTATCAAGAACCACATGGTGCGTTCATCGATTACACCATTCATTAATCGCAATTGATGACGGTTGTAGAAGATGTTTAAAGCAATACTGTTTCTACTACACATTTCAAGTTGCTAAACAACTTTTTGATAACGTTTGAGTATCATCAGCAGTAGAAGAATCGTTTTATAAATCGTTTGAAAACGTTTATTTACTCGTGATTAAAGATCCGATTGAAGTAATAAAACAAAATCGGATCTTCTTTGAGTTAAGATTGTAGGACCAAAAATTTGCACTATAGACATGATTGGATTTAATCACGAATACATAAATAAACAGTAAGGAAACAGCAAATTCATAAAACGATAAAACATAAATAAATCTAAGGAGGCGAGATGAATCTCTTTCTTTAACTCAAAGAATCTTTCGTAGTGCGACAGTTTATAATAGATCTAGGAGTCACAGGATACAACCAAAGGTATCTGTTATCGCAAATACTCGATAACAGATCTGTCGAACATTATAACTACGATACTCTCGAATAAAGACTTACTCTAAGCAGTAGGGAATTGAAGGAACTTTTGCTAGAACTTTTAAGATGTTTTGTTAGTGTTATAGAGGATGATTTTTAAGGTGAAAATCGGCCAGTATATATAAGAGAGAGGCTAGGGTTTTTCCCATACAGATACAGAATATTCTAGAAGGCTGCAATTTTTTAAGTCGACCCGTCGAGCATCGATCGATACCAAGGGGTATCGATCGATACCTACAAAAGTCCACGAGCCCAACAAGGCCCAAGACGCGAGTTGCACACGTGTGGTCTTTTCTTCTCTCTTGTTGTTAGTCATTTAAATCAATGACACAATTTCATTTGAATGAGCTTAACTCATTTCTTTTCACACTAACACAATTTTATCAAGCCCTCAAGCTTTGATAAAAAATTAGTTCCAGCAGTGACATCGTGTTTCAAAGTGATCAGATATGCCGAATAGTGTCCCGATATACCATAAATAAATTTGGTGGTAAGGAATCTCAAGATGTCTCCTCAGGACGTGGTCGTGGTTTTACTCCTCGAGCAAACATAACACAAATACCAACTGCCAACCTGCTATGGGTTCAAATAGAATGATCACAAACATTGATCAACTCGATTTTACTTGACTCTCAGATGAGCAATGGAGTGTTGTTCAACGCATGATCAATGCTAGAAAATCTTTAGCGAACTCATGGGGTAAGAAAAATAATGCATTATGGATTTTAGATATTAGAGCCACACATCACATGACATGACGCATTGAGTTGTTGGATGATCTTCGTGACACCTCTCCTATCTCGGTTATATAACCTACTAGTTATGATTTCTGTGCAAACAGTGGACATTTTATCTTACCTCGAGCTTATCTTTGAAGAATGTCTTCTTTGTGGATGGCTTTCACACAAATCTGATTTTCTTTTGGTCAACTTATCAGTAATAATTTTTTGGTTATAAAGGTCCTTATCAATAATCTTCATGGAATCTCTAAAGACTTTGCCATCCATAACCTTTGCCGTGACATGTCCATGTGGGCAAGAAGATTCAAATCATATGATTTTCAGTTTGTGAAACGTTTCTCCAACGAACCAGCACATTGCTTAGCAAGACATGGCCCGGTTAATAATGTCTTTTATTCGAGTAAAATTCATCCTCCTCGATGATTAACAAACAGTTTATATATGGATTATGTAAACTCTCGTTTTGTCGAAAAAAAGCTGATAATTTTAATCATCAAAAAAAAAGCTGATAATTGAATGGTATAAAACTCGCCTCGTTGTTCTTGGTAATCATCAAGAAGAAGGCTTAGATTACGACGAAATGTTTGCTCTGGTTGCCAATATGACAACGATTCACTTGTTTTTAGTTTTTGTAGCTAAGAGGAATCAAGAGGTTCACCAAATGGACGTTCATAATGCGTTTCTTCACTGTGATTTAATTATATGAAGAAGTTTACATGAAACTTCCTCATGATTTTCTTCCGGACGGTGAAACGCGAGTGTGTAGACTTCAAAAGTCTTTATATGGTTTAAAACGATCCCCTCAAGGCTGGTTTGCCAAACTCGTTGATTCTCTTCGCACATATGATCTTACTTAAACCCGATCAGATTATTCTCTCTTTGTGTATTCGAATCATGACGTCTCGCTTCGTATCTTGGTGTATGTTGATGATTTAATTATCTCTGGAAATTTTCCTGAGGCGATTCAGACATTTAAGAACTACTTGTCTCTTTGTTTTCACATGAAGGATATTGGAGCGGTTAAATATTTCCTTGGTTTAGAAACAAAGGTCTGCATCGCCAAGTATGCCTCTGATATTTACCTTTGTCAGTGCAAGTATGCATTCAATATAGTTGAAGAGATGGATCTCATTGGGTGTAAATCGGTTGGTTCTCCTATAAATCAAAATCATATAAATTGAGTCTTGCTGATGGTCATTTGCTTGCAGATCCGAAGCGTTATCATAGACTGGCGGGACATCTTATTTACCTTGTTGCCACTCGCCCTGACCTCACTTATGATATTTATGTTTAATCTCAATTTATGCACAAGTCTAAGGAGGATCATTGGCTTGCAGCTTTGAAAGTGGTACATTGTATCAAAGGCACACTTGGGCAAGGTATTCTTCTTCGAGTTGAATCGAATTTTCATGTTAGTGGATGGTGTGACTCAGACTGGAGATCATGTTCTTTAACGAGACGTTCTCTTATAGAGTGGATTTTTTAGTTTGGCTCTTCTCTTATTTCGTGGAAGAATAAGAAACAAGACATAATTTCTAGATCATCGGCGGAAGCCAAATATCGAGCTATGACGAAGATCACATCTGAGCTTCGGTGGATAAAAGCGTTGCTCGGAGAAATGGGTATGGAACATGCTGAACCTATGTCGCTTTTATGTGATAGTAAACCAGTCATACACATTAGTGCTAATACGGTGTTCCATGAGCGTACTAAACATGTTGAGCTTGATTGCCATTTTATTCGGGATGATATTCTTCGTGGACTGATCAAACCCGTCCATGTGTCAACGAAAGACCAGCTCACCGATATACTCACTAAGGCGTTAGGGAACAAGGAGTTTGATGCATTTTTTCTCAAGTTTGGGCATATCCAATTTGTATGCTCTAACTTGAGAGGGAGTGGGGGCGTGTAACGTCCGTGTTCCGCGAACGCTACCCACCACCGAATTCGAGGATGAATTCCATTTAAGTGGGGAAGACTTGTAACGTCCGCGTTCCGCAAAGTTACACCGGACCGATTTGTTTTGGGTTATGGAATTCTCGAAAGGATCGGGGAAGGCTTAGTCAAGGCCGAGAAACGGACCAAAGGACTTAGCCGTGTGAGAGCAGAATCTCACAACCTCAATTCTCAGCTTGTAGGTTGTATGTTATTGAAAGTAACTTATAAAATTTGAGAGTAAAAATGGTGTATATTATTATATTCGCTAAGAATTCGGTTCTCTACAATATGATTCTTGTTTTGAACATATATTGGCTCCAAATGTAACTGCCTAAACTTATTTATTTACATTAAACTCAGAATTAAATTTGTAATCTTTGCCTTTAATGCTCAACTTGATTCTCGGATTTTTAATTGTTGTGTTTGACTTGTTTAGATGCAAGCTCATTCTCCTGGCAACCTCGCCTCTTACTGCATGCCCGGCTCCTTCCAGCTTGCGAGCTCGCTTGATGATGCCTCATCGCATACTGGGCTTCTTTGTTAGGCCTATTCAAACCGGCTGGGCCTTAGGTGTGGAATTTGGGCCCAACAGTTGCCCCCCAGCATCTTTATTGTTTAGTCAATAAGGATGTGGTGCTGCGCTCTCGGGTTTTGATTGATTTCCTGGTTGATATGATCTCGCAATCCCGAATCCTTGATTGATTTCTTGCCTGCTCAGACGCCGAGTTTGCAGTGATCCTGTAGTAAATACGCGATTTTAAAGGGAAATGATAGGGCGAGTGGGTGACAGGTATAAATGAGCGGTTCTCGCTGTTTCAACTTCCCACGTCGCTTTATCTCCCCACTTGCCAAGGTAATGATGTCTTTCTTTTTCTTTTATATTATTTCCACTCCTTATCGCTTTTAGTTAAGCTATCTTATTCCTCTTTTCACCTTTAACCAAGATATCTCTGTGAAAAGTACTTCATCCGCCATACTCGACCAATTTCCCTCTTACGCCCTCGATTTCTTTACTAGTCTACGATGGCCTCTTCCTCTCAGCTGGGTGCTTCTCTCCCCCTCGCCGATCAGTTCGACTCTCACTCGAAGAGTATGATTTCGGCTGCAGAGCTCGCAAATATCTTTGCCTTATGCGGGCTCGATATCGGCGACATGCTCATCCCGTCGGCCGATAGATCTCCGGAGAGTTATGCATGTGGTTATGCCACGTTCTTTTTGAGATGCCGACTCACTTTTCCCATCCCGGCAGCTGTTTCCAACATTATTAGCGACCTCGGGCACGCCCTTCCACAGCTTATGCCCAGCGCGATGAGATTTCTTGTCGCACTCTGGGTGCGTTATAAAAAGTATGGGGTCGTGTTTGACACTGAGGTCTTTCGCCAGCTCTTTAACGTCAAAGGGAACTATCACCTTCGCGTGACCTATTATTTTTCGGCGAAGGTTAATCGGTCCGTTTTCCGATTCAATGTGAGGGATGACAAATGGTGGGAGCAGTGGTTCTATTTCAGAATCTCCAGCAAATCCGTTGAGGGCGAGTCAGTGCTCCGACATTTCTGGGCTCAGATTACAGGTCAGCGCGATCCCTCAGATGCCGATTCGAATGCCTTTTCTAGGGATTTCGTAATCGCTATTTTCTTCTGTTTTGATTTAATTTTCTTTTTTGCAGAGTAAATTGATTCTTCAAAGGTAGTGACGGCTGAGGTTCAACAGCTTATCGATCTTGTCAAGGGGGAGAGCTCCGACTGGAAGGGTTTCACCCTCGATAGAGTTCAGCAAGCTCGCGAGCACCGATCTCCCGGGCTATATGTTGCATCTGCTTTCCGGCTCATAGGTTTGTGTGCATTATTTATATCCTTTTGGGTTAAGAGCTTTTCCTTCATCCATATCTCCCTTATTTGATTTTGCAGATTCTCGGACTCCGTCTCCCCTACTTCAAGTTCAAGTTTTGACTCCGGTTCTATCCATTATCCCGAGACTCGAGGCAGTTTCTAATGATTTAGCTCGTGTTGAGGTTGATCCTCTGGCTGGCTCCCAGGTGCCGGATACTGCCCTCGCTACCTCCCAGATTGATCTGACTCGCAGCGAAAGCTCCACCGAGTCCAAAAAAATGGTTCCCCCTAAGAAAGCAGAATGCCTATCATACGGGGAGAGCATGCGACTGCGCCCTGCCCCGACGCCAGCTGGAGCTCTTGACAAAAAAGGCAAGGAGGCTCTCGGAAAATCTGTCTGTGTTGAGACCTCGCATCGTGAGAAACCCGTGAGGGGTGACCACCGTGAATCCAAGGCTGACCATGGTAATGGTGGCAACTTACCAGTGGGTTGTGACACCGCGATTGCCCAGCATGATATGCGAGCTAGGGGCTCTCAAAGATCAACCTCCAAGGTATCTTCTAAGGAACCCGGTCACTCTGCCGAGCATCAGTCTCGTTCTAAGCGGTCTCGTGATGGCGGACTTGACGGTGAGGAAACATCAATGAGGCATGTAGTGCCTCGTTCGCAAGGTGGTGGAGGAAATTCTCCGAATGCATTTAGGTTTGACTTTCATGGTCCTGAGGGAATCGTATAGAACAGCTCCCAGCTAGCGAATCTTTTCAGGCGTGTTAGGCCTTCCTCCTGCTTTTTGCCGTCCTTGAGGAATATGAAGAAATCTGATAGTTATACCAAGTTCGCGGGTGCGATTGGTCAGGTAGCTCCGATTTCCTCTTCTTTTTTTATTTATTTTTGGTTTCTTCGCTAAAGAAATTTTAACATTTCTTTTTTAGGCGATTTCCGCTGCGAATGAGTTAGTTAACTCATTCGAGCAAGATCTCCGCTCTGCTACTCAGACTGAGGAGGTTAAGAAGGCGGCTAAAACCATTGCTGATCTGGTTGCTGAGCGGAACGAGCTGATGGGGAGGATTACGCGAAACGAGGAGAAGATGACTGAGGTCACCCTTTTGGAAAATCAAGTTAAGGATCATGCCGTTTTGACCAAGAGATGGGAAGACTCTACTCGGGAGGCTCAAGCTCATGCTGACACTCTTCAAGCTCGGGTCTCTGCGGTGGAGAAATTATATGAAGACTAGAGGGTGGACCTCCGAGTTGCCGAGGGGCGAGCTGGGACTGCTGAGGTTGGCTTACGCTCTGCTAGCGAGAGTATAGTAGGCTTAAGAGTCCAGATTGAGAAGGTTACGGAGGATTCGAAGAAGCTCGCCAAGAGGCAGAAAGAGATGGTGAAGAAGGCTGAGAAGGTTGCGAGGAGGGAGATGTCCAAACAATATCGCACCATTCTTTTGGGGATAAAGGATAAATTCGAGAAGGAGAAGATTGAGGTCGACACCGAGACTCAGATTATGGAATGTAAGTCTAACATCCTTCTTCTTGAAGATATTATCAATCAGACCATCAACGATTTTGAGGCTGAAAGGAAGGATATTGAGGTTGAGAAGCCGAGGTTGGACACGGAGCTTGCCATCGTCCAGGTATCAGATTTTTCCCTGGGTAAGCTTGACATTCCGCAGGTATCCGATGATTTGGTTACGCAGCCTGCTAGGCTAAGTGTGCCACCGTTAAGTGATCAGCTGGACCTTGGTTCTTAGGAGCTTAGGAAGGAGTTCCCACTGCCCTTGGATCAACCTGTCTCGGCGGATAAACCAGTTGAAACTGCCTGCTAGAGACCCTTCTATTCTCTTCATCCTTTTCTGTTTTTCGAACTTGGTGCATAGGGAGGCTTTTAAACATATTTCTGTTTACTGTTGAACTTTTTATGCCCTGATGGGCCTTTTGGTTCGAACTTATGCTCCTTTGCGGAGGCTTTAATTATTTTGACTTTTATTTTTATGATAACTTTCGCCATTTAGAGGTTGACATTTTTCTTAAGGTCCGAGGCAGTTTTTCAGCCAAAGATCCAGGTCGTTCAGTGACCTTGCTCCCAGGTCGTTTAGAGACCTCGAGAGGTGACCAGACGATTTTAAGACGCAACGTCGAAGCCGTTTAGAGGCAGGCATGCAACCTAAACAGTTTAGACGTAGATGTTGTTGTCATTTAGAGACTAAAGAGGTTGTGACCTTGCAATTTAGATGAAAAGTCGAGTCATGCTAGCTGGTAGCATACTCTAGCTCGTAAGGCTGTTCATTTATGGGGTAAAGCTTTTAGCTTGTAAAGTAGGAGTTAGGGTCCTCAAGCTGCATTTAACAGGCTTGATGGGAGATATATTTTTTTATTTTAATAGTTGCACCTTTGTGAGGTTGCCTACGTACCCTAAGGAGGGATCAAGCCTTTTCGTAGTTTGATTTTTACAAGTGTCTTTTTAGTGATAATACTTCTTCAAGTTCATGGCATTCCATGAGTTCATTTCTGGTGTGTTGTCGTGCACCCTAGGGAGCTTGTATACGCCGTTCTTTACTACCTCGGAAATTCGGTATGGACCTTTCCAGTTAGTGCCCAATTTTCCAGCATTCCTTTCTCTTGTGTTTTCATAGGTTTTTCGTAAGACGAGCTCACCAACTTGAAATCTTTGCTGGTTGACATTTGAATTGTAGTAGCGTGCTGCTACGTGTTGGTAGTTTTGAAGATTAACGAGTGCTCGATCTCGACGCTCATCGATGACATCGAGTTGGTCGAGAAACATTTCATTATTTAGTTCCTCGTTTATGGGACACACATCTACTCTCAGGTTGGGGATTGCGACCTCTGCGGGGACTACGGCCTCAATCCCATAGGCCAAGGAAAATGGTGTTTCTGAGGTTGATTTGCAAGGTGAGGTCCGACAGGCCCATAATACTCCAGGGAGTTCGTCGGACCATTTTTGTTTTTTAGCATCCAGTCGTTTTTTGAGGTTGCTCAATATTAGCTTATTTGCCGCCTCCGCCTGCCAGTTGCCTTGAGGGTAGCGTGGAGTCGAGGTTGTCAGCCGGATTCCGTGATCTCCACAGAATTCGAGGAACTGATTTGAGATGAACTGTGAACCTTTATCGGTTACAATCTCGTATGGGACTCCGTGCCGGTAGGCTACATTTTTCCATACGAATTCTTGTACGTGGTTTGCTTTAATTTGCTAGAAAGCTCCTGTCTCTACCCATTTGGTGAAGTAGTCAGTGAGGACGAGTAGGAAGCGACACCTCCTTTTTCCCGAGGTTACCATAGGTCCTATTATATCCATAGACCACCTCATAAAGGGGTATGAAGATGAGATGGAAGATAGGTTTTCAGTAGGCTGATGCAATGTGGGAGCATGCCATTGGCATTTGTCGCATGCTTTAGAGTGTTCTTCGCAGTCAGCGACCAAGGTGGACCAAAAATACCCTTACCTTTTGATCCTGAATGGCTGCCACACGAGCCTCCGTGTACCTCTGATAATATAGTAAAAGCTTCGTGCCCGTGGACACATACTAGGTAGGGGCCATTCATACTTCGCTTGTAAAGGCGGATGCTGATTATACAATATCTTGAAGCTATGGTTTTGAGCTTGCGAGCTTCCCACTTGCTGGGGGGAGCCTCTCCCCCCTCAATGTATTGTATAATCGTTACTCGCCAGTCAGCTCTTGCAATCATTTTTTCGCGTAGAGTAACATGCCTGGCGTCGAGCGGAGTTTGCTCTGTGTCCTCCTCTTCTCCTATTTCGGGAGGGAGGTCGTCCATTATTGGGGCTAGTACTATGTCCAACTCCATATTGTTACCGTTTATTTCCATTAAATCCTCGACATCTTTATCGATTTTAATGCTTGGTTTTTCAATTCCTTCTACAGGAATTACTCTCTTTACAAGTGGACTCGAGGTTGATGCCATAGCTGCCAGTGCGTTTGCGATCGTATTCTTGTCTCGCGGTATTCGCTTCAGGCTGAAGACTTCGAATCCCATAACTAGCTCATGGACTATTGCTAGATAGGATTCCATCCTACTATCTCTGGCTTCGTGTTCTCCATGAAACTGACTTGTAATGAGTTGGAAATCGCTGAACGCATTCAAGTTGCGTATTCCTATCCCGGCTGCGAGCCGGAGACCTGCTATTAAAGCCTCGTACTCGGCTTCGTTATTTGATGCTGAGAATCCGAGTCAGAAGGACTGTTCCCCGACCTCATTAGTCGGGGATTCTAGGTGGATTCCAACACCTGCCCCCTGTTTCGAGGAGGCTCCGTCGACGTAAAGCTGCCAGGTTTCGGAGCGTGTTTCGGTCACCTGGGTATTAGCTGTAAGCTCGATGATGAAATCAGCTAGTGCTTGAGCTTTGGCGCTAGTCCGAGGTCGATATCGTACTCGCTCAGTTCGACGGCCAATTTTGCTAGCGTGCCAGACTAGTTGGGGATGTGCAATACTGTGCGTAATGGCTGTGTCGTCATTAATATGATAGGATGTGTTTGAAAATACGGCATGAGCTTGCGAGCTGAGAGTACTACTGCCAAAGCCAGCTTCTCCATTCGGGGATACCTGGTTTCGGCATCCACTAGGGATTTGCTCATGTAGTAGATTGGTCTTTGTTTAGCTCGCTCCTCTCTTATGAGGACGCCACTTACTGCGGCCTCGGAAATCGCTACGTATAGGTAAAGCGGTTCTCCCTCGATTGGTTTTGACAGAATGGGGGGCTCTGAGAGGTATGCTTTTAGTTGTTTAAAGGCCTCTCCGTACTTGTCATCCCAAATGAACTTTTTGTTTTCCTTTAACAGTTGGTAAAAAGGGATATATTTATCAGTTGACCTGGAAATAAATCGATTCAATGCGGCAATGCGGCCTGTCAGCATTTGCACTTCCTTCACCGAGCTCGGAGATTGCATTTCCAAGAACGCACTGATTTGTTTGGGGTTTGCTTCTATTCCTCTTTGAGTCACTATGTAACCTAGGAATTCATCTGAAGCAATCCCGAAGGTACACTTTGAGGGATTCAGTTTCATCCCATACTTGTTTAGTAAAGTGAAATATTCCTCCAGCTGGCTTATGTGGTCTTCCTCTTTCAACAATTTAACCAACATGTTGTCAATGTAGACTTCCATTGACTTGCCCAGGAGGCTGGCAAACATCATGTTCATAAGTCTTTGGCAGGTTACTCCAGCGTTTTTAAGGCCAAATGGCATCACTTTATAACAGTACGTTCCTCGCTCTGTTATGAACGATGTCTTATCTTGGTCCTCATGGTTCATTTGTATTTGATTATACCTTGAGAATGCATCCATAAAGCTGAGGAGGTGGTGCCCTGCGGTTGATTCCATCAGCTGGTCGATTTGAGGTAGTGGGAAGCTATCTTTAGGCCATGCTTTGTTTAGATCTGTAAAATCAACACACACTTGCCAGGAGCCATTTTTATTTTTCACCACGACCGGATTCACTAGCCAGTCGGGATATTTCCCCTCTTTGATGAATCCAACGCTTAGCAACCTGGTGACCTCGCTGTTAACAGCCTCAGTCTTGTTAGCTCCGAATTTCCGACGTTTTTATCGTACTGGTTTGTGATTTGGATCCACATTGAGCTCGTGCGAGATGATGCCTAGATCGATTCCGGGCATATCAGTTGTTCTCCATGCGAATGAGCCGGTATTTTCTTTGAAGAATGTTATTAGTTGATCCTTTTGAAATCTGGAGAGCTCGGACCCAATTCCTACCTTCTGGCCGGGGTGAGATTCGCTGACCACAACTTTCTCGATAAAGTCTTTGCGAGGTCCGATGAAGCCTGGACCACTCTTCTTTTTGGCCATGCGATATGCGAGATCATCCTTACGTTGTAGTTGATATATGGGGCTTTCCTTTGCTATATGGAAGCCTGCCATGTAACACATTCTGGATTCCTTTTGACTCCTCTTAACTGTTGTGATTCCATGCTAGGTAGGGAATTTTATACATTGATGGTAGGTTGAGGATACATCCCTTATTGAATGTATCCAGGTTCTTCCCAAGATGGCATTGAACGGGGCTGGCCTATCTATCACAGTGAACTCGACCATCCTTCTAACTCTGACCGCTATTACAAGGAGTCTTATCGTTCCGAGGGACAACGTGGTTTCCCCGGAGAAGCCGTTTAACACTGTCTTATTTTCCTCGATTTCGTGATCCGGTATATCCATTTCCCTAAGAACACTTAGGAGGATGAGTTCTATCGAACTCCCTGTGTCCACGAGCATCTTAGTGAGCTCGTATTCACCCGCTTCTAGCATGATTAAGAGATCATCATCATGTGGGGAATCTAGTTCAACGGCCTAGCTTTCCCAGAACGAGATTTGTGTGTCAGGTCCTTTGAGCGGGGTCTTGTCACGTACGTCGGTATTCACCCTCCGTTGATGTTTCTTAATCGAATTCACGGAGTTGCGGCACAACTGGGATCCTCCGTGAATAAAGTTAATTATTTTCTTCGTGTTGGGGGAGGTAGGCCTGTCCCCTTGTTTTTGGGGAGATTTCGCCTCGTCGCGTCCTCGGCTGAGCGTTCTCGCTTACGATCATCTTAAATGGGCAATCTCGCCCTTAATCGCCTCGAGCTGGGTAATAGTTCTTCCTCGGAGGAGGTTTCTCCAGTTCGATTTTGTCCAGCTCTCCTGCTGCGAATTTTGCAGCGAGCTGCTTCTTCACCTCGTGGCACTCCTTGGTCGAATGACCCTTGATTTTATGGAAATCACACCACTTGCTGGGGTCATAAGGCTTGAATATGTTATGAGGTGGGCTTCCTACTGAGTACCCCCTGATTTTGTCTTTGATCTTGGGACTCTTTTTCCCCAAACTTTTTAGGTCCCTGGGAGTTGATCGTCTGTGCTGGCTTAATCGAGGTTGCGGGTGCATGTTGCCTTGACGGAGCTGCACTTGCTTCCTCGAGAATAATCCAGCGTGAAGCTCGGTGTAGCGCATCATCTAGCGATACCGGCTCCCGAACTGTGAGCTCCTCAAAGAATTTTGAGGTTTTTAGCAATCCGTTTTGAAAGGCTTTCAGGGCCGTTGGATTATGTAGATCGGCGATTTTTACCTTTACGGCTTTAAAACTGTCAATGTACTTCCGCAACGAGTCACCTGCTTTGGAGTAAGTACCCATATATCGGCCTCCGAGGTCTCGATCTGGATAAATACCGAATATTGCTTCAATAATGCAGCTTGAAGTTGGGTGAAGTTATCAATCGAGTTTGGCTTCAGGGAGGTGAAGCATTCCAGGGACGAATCTGTTAGACTTTCGGCAAAGAAACGGCAGCGTGCTGACTCGAGGTCACCCACGAGTAGTCGCACCCTCGAAAATGCGAATTTGAAACTTCTCAAAAATGCCTTGGGGTCGGTTTCTCCATTATAACGGGGAAATCGGATGTTCCCGGCGTCGCCGAGCTGGGGGCTCGGGATCCGTGAGGTGAACGAGGTCTGATTGACTTCATCAATCACCCTATCTATCTCAAGTGCTGAGCTTAGAGCACATGTCTATCTCAGGTGCTGAGATTAGAGCGGCATGGACATGCGATCTCATCTGCTGAAGTTCGACACTAGTTTCTTCGTAGTATTTCTTGATCGATTCAAATCTATGTGAGGTGCTGGGTCCCAAATTATTTTTGTTATTTCCTGGGAACCAGAGCAGGGATTCCCCAAGGGAGCTGGGAATGGTTGCCGATCCCATTTTCAGGTCACGTTTCCATCTCGGGATTGTTCCGAGTCTTGATTTCGTTGGCGTTCCCAGAGCGATCTTGACCGATTAATTGGTTTAAGGTCGGATATACTCCCGAGAGGGTCGCAAGTGGCGTAGTTCCTCTTTCCGAGATCTGGATCGTGGAAGGAGTGAATATGGGGTCCGATATCATCGAGCTGAACCGTGAGGTGGTGGCTGAGCCAACCATTCTACTGGTCAAAGCATTGATATCGAAAAAGTTTAGCCTCGTGACCAGTGGAGGTGGGAATAGCAATCCTCCCTGCCCAGGGGAAAAAATGGATTGTGTCCCAGGTGGGAGGGCAAACCGCCCGATGGCGCCTGCCCGAGCCGTTCTTTCGAGGTCATCCTGGCGAGCTGCCATTAGGCGATTCTGTTCTATGAGAAACGATATCAAGTTCCAGATCTCAGCTATTTGATCTGGAGCCGGCTGATTTAAGGTTGCATATCCCGAAGGATCAGTAGTGTCGTTGATCCCAGTTGTGACACTCGCTTCCGAGGTGGTAGTGAGAACGTTTGTTGTTCCATCCAGGTTTGCCGGAGCGATGTGATCAGGCTAGGTTAGTGGGATAGAGGTATTTGTAACTCCGTATGAAGCGGTACCTGCTGCACTTGTTGTGTATGCCATTATCTTCTTTCGAGTGATCGGTTTCGTAGGTTAGAAGAAGGAAATTGTTTTGCTGCTCCCCACAGACGGCGCCAAATTGTGAGAGCAAAATCTCACAACCTCAATTCTCAGCTTGTAGGTTGTATGTTCTTGAAAGTAACTTAGAAAATTTGAGAGTAAAAATGGTGTATATTATTATATTCGTTAAGAATTCGGTCCTCTACAATATGACTCTTGTTTCAAACTTATACTGGCTCCAAATGTAACTGCCTAAACTTATTTATTTACATTAAATTCAGAATTAAATTTGTAATCTTTGCCTTTAATGCTCAGCTTGATTCTCGGATTTTGAATTGTTATGTTTGACTTGTTTAGATGCATGCTCATTCTCCTGGCAACCTCGCCTCTTCTTGCATGCCAGGCTCATTCCAGCTTACGGGCTCGCTTGATGAGGCCTCATCGCATATTGGGCTTCTTTGTTAGACCTATTCAATCCGGCTGGGCCTTGGGTGTGGAATTTGGGCCCAACAAGCCGGATACAAACGGGATAAAGTAGTCGAGCTAAACTAGTTGGACGAGCTGAAGTAGCTGAGCTACTAGATGAACCAGCTGGACAAGCTGACCGGCAGCTCAACCTAGCTCGGTAAGCTGGTCAAGTATTGACCCAGCTGGGCGGACTGACAGCTAGGTAAAGAGCTAGGTGGGAGTGAGGTAGTGTTGGGTCAAGCTGGTCGAGTGATAACTCAGGTGATCGACTGGGAAGCTAGCTAGTCGTGGGTAGTTGGTTAGTTTATCGGCTGGGAAGGTGATCACACGCATCGCGTGTGCGAGAAGGTGATCACACGCATCGCGTGTGCGAGAACGGTTGGGCGGTTATTTAGCCAAAGGATCGTGTACTTGTTTGGCCAAAAAACGCCAAACAACGCACATGTTTGGCCAAACAACGCATCCGTTCGACCAGAAGGGGTGACTGTTGGTAAAAGACACCCATCCAAATCCTATATAAGGATGATGGGTGATAGAGAGAGATACACCACTAATCTACACACACAAAAAAGAGATTGCCAATAGACTAAGGCAATATCGAAGAAAAAGGGAATTTTAGCCGAGAGACTAAGGCATTCCCAAAGAGAGAATGAAAGTTAGCGGAGTGTTTGGTAAAGCGATTCGAAGGGAAGAGAAGGGAGAAAAGTTATCTGAGAGAAGAAGGCCTAGATCGATCGCGAAGATCGGATCGAGGGGGAATTAGAACGCAGGATTAAAGGATCGCGGCAGGCAAGTGCCTCAATCCAAATGCGTGGCTAAGCCGAGGAGGATTTTCCGTGGGTTGTAGACGAGTGACTTGGAGATCGGGGAGAATCCACCAAGGCTCGGCTAAACTTGAAACAGGGGATGTCGGGCTCGGCTAAATTCACTTCGCCGTGGGGAAAACGTGAATGAAGTGAAAAGGTGCAAAGTGAAAAGGTGCGAAGTGAAAAGGTGCGATCAACGGATTACGGATCCGGATACGATCCACATGAAGAAGGGCACGGAACGGACTGACCGAGATTGGAAATCCGGGGGCCGGTTTGGGGAAATAGGGAACTCGGTGGTTCGGCCGAGGAGAGAGACGGGTCACGGCGGGGTGCGCACAAGCCGGGACGGGGTGTTTCAGGGCGTATTAGAATATATTATATATATCCAAATATATATAATGTGTACATGGTTTTTCGGTTTAGGTTTACCCGCTGTTCAAAAAATCGGCCACCTAGGCGACGGAGGACCGCGACGATTTGTGGTTGTACTATGAAGTTAGTCAAATGACCGGTTTTTGTCCGACTTCAACGATATATAAGAAAATCGTTGGCTTGCTTAAAAAAATCGTTGACTTAATTAATCAGAATGTAATAATTATGAATAAAAAAAACCCCAAAAATCTTCACTTCTTCTTCTCCCCCTCACGATTTTCTTCTTCTTCTCTAATTTTCTTCAATCATTCATAACTCTCTTAATTATAAACGGATTTACATAATTTTTTGGTCTATTTCGTGTGATTTTTCATCCTCTGCAAAACCCCCATGTCGATTTTAGCAATTTACAAAGGTATGTGATTCGAAATTCATCTTTAAAATTCCAAATTTTTGAAATCAATGGGTATGATTATCACTTGTTCTCACTTTATTTTACCCATGAATTTGTGTCGAATGGGTGTGTAAGATAGAGGAATACACATTTTTAGCTTAGGAAATGGTGGAATTTTGATTTTGCCTAGGGTTTACGTTGAAATGTTGGTTTCCTCTCGACATGAACTTTGTAAGTGCTTGTATTTGATTTTTATGATTTGTAGTGTTCAGGTAATAATTTGTAGAGAATCCACCAACTGATACATCTCTGAAGCGGAACTCACATGATGTGGGATGGGATTATAGAGTGTTGTGTGATCCAAAAAATCAAGACAAAGTGAAATGCAAACTGTGTGGAAAAGAACTCTCTGGTGGTGTGTACAGGTTGAAGTTACACACTGCTCATAAAAAAGAAAATGGCTCTTCTTATCCAGCATCGAGTAAACAGGATCAAGATAAGTGTATGAAGTCAGTTAATGAAACGAAGGACAAGAAAACTTTGAAAAGAAAGCATGAGGAAGCTTTGAGGGCAGATGTGAATATTGATAAACATATCATCAATGATGAGCTATAAGGAGAGCTTGGAACTCTTCAAACTCCTCACTTCCAAGGTCCTATGGATAGGGTTTACGGGCTGCATTAATCTAGAAGCTTCTTTGGCTACACAGAAACGGCAACATAGTATTCATGATGCCATTTCTAAAGAGAAGACACAAGTTGTATGCCAATATTGTGCTAGGAGTGGATCTTTTAGTCAAGTATCCCATTCAATGCAATTGATAATGAACCTTTTACGTTATTTTGTGAAGCATTGGGATAGTTCGGGCCTGGTTGGGTGCCTCCAAGTCAATATCATTTGCATGAACCATTGTTAACTGAAGAATATTAAATGACATAGGAAGAGCTGAAGAGTCTAGAAGAAGAATGGGAAAGAGAAGGATGCTCTGTGTTGACAGATGCGTGGACTGACATGAAAAGAAGAAGCATAATGAATTTTTGTGTCAATTCAAAAGGAGGTACATGCTTTCTTTCTTCAAATGATACTTCTAAAGATTCTCACACGAGTGAATTTATCTTCAACTACATTGACAAGTGCATTGAAGACATAGGGGCTGGAAAAATAGTGCAAGTGGTGACTGATAATACTACCAACAACGTAGCAGCTACAAAGACGCTTAAAGAGAAGAGACCGAGTATATTTTGGAGTGGATCATCATAAAACGTTATCAATGATGAGAGCATATACAAAGAAGAGAGTCATCGTCAGACCAGAAGCAACAATGTTTGTAACTTGTTTTTTTGACTCTCCATAGCTTATACGAGAAGAAAGCTCAGCTAAAGGTTATGTTTACCAGCGATGAGTGGCATGAATGCACGCATTCAAAATCTGTGAAGGGAAATAACATGTTTGATAATGTTATGAGTTTTGGATTTTGGAATTGTGTGATGGTTGTTTTAAAAATCTTCAGCCTTTTGGTGAAGGTTCTAAGGCTAGCAGATGGAGAGAAGATACCTTCTATGGGGTTTATTTTTTGTGAGATTTTAGAAGCTAAGAAGTCTATCAAGAAAGCTTGTGATCATTTGGAGAAGAATTATCAACCTGTCTTTCAGATTATTGATGAGAAAATGAAAGATAGGTTGGATTCTCCTTTACATGTGGCTGCCTACTTCCTCAACCCGTTTTACTTTTACAAAGACCCCAATATCCAATATGATTTGGACATCATAGAAGGGTTCATCAGTTGTGTAGAGACTTTTTATCATGGTAACTTTGAGAATCTAGATAAGATCGTGAATCATGAAGTTAGTCTCTACAAGAACAAAATCGGCTCGTTTGGTAGAAACTTAACATTAAAAGAATGTGAAACGAAAGATGACAAGTTCGATCCAAGTCTGTCTCCTCACTATAATTGTCTTTATTTGATCATTTAGCTTTCTCATTTGATAAATAATTTCACTTGATTAATCGCAGGGAATTGGTGGTCAACCTATGGATGTGGTCCACCAACTTTGCAAAAGTTAGCAACTAGAATTCTTGCTTTGACCTCTAGTTCTTCTGGTTGTGAAAGAAACAGTAGTAGTTTTGAAACGGTTAGCCTATTATATTTTATCTCTTATTCGGTTTTTTTACTAAATTCATATTGTTCAAAAAATGACAATTCTAATCTTATATTGCAGATCAACACTAAGAAAAGGAATAGACTAGATGTTAATCGTTTAAACAATCTAGTCTATGTCCAGTTTAATGCTAGGCTGTTTAATACGCAGAAAACAAACCAGAGAGAAAAATGCTGATGCGATCTTCGAAAATGGCAACGAAGATACCGTAGAAGATTGGTACGATGGAACGCGTCTAGAAGACCAAGATATTGACCTTAATTTTGTTTTAGCCACACAAGATCCAAGGATAATAGATCTCTATGATGATGATTTCAATTCTGAACTGGAAGATGTTGTTGACATGGAGTTTGACCCTGATGTATACCAAGAAGTTCCTCTGTTTCGTGACTCACAAACTTCTTAATCAGGTTCATTTATTGTTTATGTCTTTGCCTTCTTTGATGTGTATGTTTTGATATTTTGGTAATCTATGTCTTTGTCTAATGACTTTGATGTCTCTTACTAGCCGAATAAAATTTCTCTGTGTATTGGTTTTGATGTCTCTATGTTTTGATATTTATGTCTTACGTGAGTGTCTTTAATTGTTTTGTCATTTGTTCAAAACTTGTTTGATCTTATCTTTTTCAGTTTTCAACAGGTTTCATTAGTAAGTGAGAAGTTCAAACACATCTAGAAGTCCAAGACACATGATTACTTGATCATTGGAGAAGAAAAGGATGAAGAATTTGATGTCCTTGAACTATTTTTTGTGTATTCTCAAGATCAAGACAATCTATTTTTTTGTGTATCATGTGATTGGACTTCTTTTTTGTTTTTTGAATTAGATATGAGTTTGATCTTGATTTATGTATGTCTTTCTAGATTGAAAATCAAATACATTTCTTTCATAATTGTTTTGAAAAATCTATATATAACAAATTTAATCATGAAAATATATAAATCTTAAAATAAATAAATAAATAAATAGTTAAAAACTAATTCCCCGATTAATCTCTAATTTTTTGGTTAGGCGATAGGCCTAACCCGACCGTCCGACTAGCGCCTAGCACAATTTTGAACATTGAGTTTACCTTTTTAGTTGTACCGTGTACATGTATAAATATTCCTAAAGAATACAAGTTTAATTTTACCAATTCTAATTTGTCAAATTAACTTAGAAAAAGCCTGGGATGTCAATGCCAATTTAAAGTAGACCTTGTAGAAAGAGTTACTACACACATTTATCATGAAAACCCAAAAAAAAAGTAGTAATTAATGATTAATGAAAATGATGTTAAAAGTGTGAGGATGAAGAAACCAAAATGCTTGAGTTGAGAGTGAAGAGGGAAATGATGGTTCGCTTGACAACGAGATTGACCCACAAATGTGTTTTGCCCTTTTTACATGAATCATGACACTTCGTCATGTTTCCGGCAAAATCATTTCTACACTCACACGCATTGTCACTTCCTCGTATTTCTATCTATATGCATACGCATATGTGTATATACTTTTCTGGAATCCCATATATTGATATTATAAAACTAATAATAGTATGGATTATGGTTAGCTAGGTCTTAGGTTACGAAAGGCTGAAATATTTAAAAGTGGGTTTTGAATTATTATTAGAATACTTTATGAATTCATACTAAAATCATAACGATTGCAGTTAAACAGAAACTGAATGTATTTAATTAATTTAAACGCAATGGATACCAATGTAAAATTTTACGGATGAGAACGATTGCAGTTAAGAACGTTAAACGTTATTAAACGGTTTGTACGACTGGCATAGCAAAAAAATCATCGTAAACACTGTTGGTCCCGTGGACCACTACGTGTGTTTAAAGAATGATTAGGAGATGGGAGGTGAGATTTTCGTTAATAGAGCAATTTAACCACGTTTGAGACAGGTCGGGAGAAATATGAGTAGGCCGGGGCCGTGTTTTCGCTTTATTGATGAGAGAGAAGTGAACGCTTTAGAATTACGAACTGGTTCCAAAGGACCTCCAGTTCGGCGTTCTAAAGTGTTGTCTTGCTACAAAGAGAGAGAGGTCGGGTAGTTTATAGTCTGTTCTAGAGTCCAAATCCCAGTCCCCTTCATTAATGACATATGAGGGGTATATATAGTCGGGGCTGGCTTCCTGCTCCCCGGGATCTCGGGCCACGTGTCGCCTGCGGCCTCTTTTGCGGGTAAGGTGGCCTAGGAGGCGTGTCCCGGCTTTCGAGGAGAGAGGTCATGATGAGCTCGGCGTGGCGTGTTGCAGGGCAGTGCACTGTTTTACCAACTCTGCTCCACCTGCTCCTTCCTGCCCTTGTCAGCTCTGTAGAGTTGGTGGGACGTCGGGTCGAAGGCACATCCCTACGCGGGTAGAGTACTGCTTTACCAACTCCCACTCGCCTATTCTTCTGACATTCCCTGTTCTGGCGGGGCATCAGCGCGGGCCCGGGGTACGTTGTTTTCAGGCCGGCAACCGGGCTGAAGAGGGATCTTGCGGATGGGTGCTTTCAGGCCGGCAACCGGGCTGAAGAGGGGTTTTTCCTAAGATGGGCTTAACTAATTGGGGGTGCTAAGCCCACCTCCAACAATAGGCCCTCCCCCAGTTCGGTATCGCGAGGCGAAGCGAGCATGCCGAAGTTGATCTGATGTTAGTTCGGCACATCTTAGGACGGGGAGTTCCGTGCTCAACTCTGTTTGCTTTTTCCGAAAAACCCGTAGGAGGTTGGCGCGTGCTCACCACGTGGGACGGCAAAGGACGCTTCGTTTTTCGCGTGGACTGCCCACGCGCGGCGTGTAAAAGACGCTTCGCGTTTATCGAGGCGTCCTTTGCTTTTTGGCGTGGGGAAACGAAGAGACGTCATCATTAGGTTTTTGGGCGGCCGTGCTTCTTGTGACACGTGTCCAGGCGTCGCTTCACTGTCCCCCTTCTTCTACTTAAATCCCCCTTCTTCCTCCTGCTTTTTTTTTTTTTGATTTCCTCCTCTCCGTGCGATGGCTCCGATGTTAGACGGTATCCGAGCTGAGTCGAGCGAAGAATCGGCGTCCCGCGGTGGTGGTAACGATTCTCCGAGTTCCTCCGGTGATTCCGAGCATGCCTCTTCTCCGCGACGAGGGGCAGACAGTGGGGAAGAGTTGGCCCCCTCGACTTCGGGGGCCGCCCCGTCGCTTCCGGGGACCCACCTCCGGCCGAAAACGGTGGTTAGATCCTCTGGCGGTCGCGGTGCTGGCCAAGCTGGGGGAAGAACCGGGCATCTGGGCGGCCGCGGAGGCGGAGCTCGAGTGGCCAGGGTGAGGTCCCCCCTGGTCTCCTACGAGCAGGGAGGGTCACCGACCTGGAGCACAGCGGAATCGGTGACCCTCCTGGGGAATCTGTGTGGTTTTTCCGCCGGCGTTGAGCTCAGGGTACCCACAGTGGAGGAACGCTTCGTCTGACTGTTTTTGTTTGCTTTGCTTTCAGGTCCTCATTTTTCTAGATTCAAGCATCCGGAGTACGCGGGTCTTGTTGCGGTGCTCAGGCCGGCGCGTAGAAGAGAGTGAAATGCAAGAGGCGAAGACCACAGGAGGCAGGACCGGAGGATCTGGTGGCTGATTCCCGTGGAGGAGGTCGGTACTGGAGTGCCATCTGGTGAGACCGGTACCGACGTGCCAGCCGCCGGGGATCAGCAAGCAGATCCTTCGGCCCTGCCTGCTAGTGAGACCGGTACCGACGTGCCAGCCGCCGGGGATCAGCAAGCAGATCCTTCGGTCCTGCCCGGCGTAGCCGCGGTCGGGGAAGAGGGGTCTGGGCAGCCCTTCCTTGGCGAGTACAGGACCAAGGCGAGGATGGTGGCCCCGGGAGATTTAGATGGTACCGTGCTGACGGGAGTGAGGATCGACCGGCCGATGCGGCCTTGTAAAAACTCTGTTTTTTTTTTTTTTGTAAAGATCGGGCCGCAGGCCGTTTATGTAAAAAGCAGGCCGTTGGCCCCTCTCTTTTTTGTAGGTGCCGTTTCGAGGCTGTTGTAATGACTAGGCCGTGGGCCGTTTTATGATAGGCGAGACCGTTGGCCCTTTTGTGTAAATGCCATTTCGGGGCTTTTTTTTTTTTTTTTTTTTTTTTTTTTGTTTTTTTTTTTTTTTTTTGTTTTTTTTTTTTTTTTGATCGGTAGAGTAGGTCGTAGACCGTACTCTTTCAAGTAAGCAGGTCGTGGACTGATCGTGAGTTTGGCGAGCAGGAGATCGGCGAGCTGTGGTCGTTAGTTAGGCGGAGCTGCGGGATCGGCGAGCTGTGACTACGCGATGAGCAAGCTGCGACCGAGCTGCCTAACTGTTAGACCGACGAGCTGCGACTCCGAACTGCCTCACTGTCAGATCGGCGAGCTACGACCTGCAAAAAAAAATGGCTAAAGATTCGAGATTGCGCTTGAGGCTGAGCTCGGCGTTTGTTAGTTAGGCGCGAGGCCGGCGAGATATGATTCCGAGTCGCTTAATTTCTAGAATCGGTTAGTTACTTAGCGTACCACAAGGTCAGCGAGTCGCACGGTCGGAGAACTGCGATCATGAGCTAGGCGAGTAGGAGGTCGGCGAGCTGTTGAGGTCGTTAGTTAGGCGGAGCTGTTGAGGTCGGTAAACTGCGACTGCGCGATGAGTGAGCTGCGACCGAGCTACCTAACTGTTAGACCGACGAGCTGCGACCCCGAACTGCCTTACTGTCAGACCGACGAACTACGACCGCAAACTGCTTTCCTCGGAGTTCGGCTTAAAGGGACAGACTTATGAATAAATCTGAATAGAAAATAAATTCGAATAACGAATCGAAAATTTTTTTTTTTTTTAATAGGTGATACCTGATTTTAGAAAGTTCGGTAGACGAATTGTGATATAAGTATCGGTTGGCGAATCAACCGAACTCCGTCTCGCTTGGTTTTTGGATTAAACCAACCAATCTCCTTCTTTCTTCCACGTTTTTCGTTTTAATGGGCTTTAGGCCCAGCTCTTATCCTTTTTTGGCGAGCGTTTCGAGCTCGGCTTCTTTTGGAGCTCGGCTCATGCAGTGCGAGCGTTTGGAGCTCGGGAGCGTTTGGAGCTCCGGTCACGGGAGGCCCCTAACGTGGCGAACCGCTGGTCGGTGGCTCGCGTTAGCTCATCGATCCGGGCGAGCAGGGTCTGCCTCATGACGGACGGCGTGGGCTGGTCTTCCGGTGCTCGTGGCGCGCTGTGGGCGGCGGAGCCGTCGGAATGAGCGGGTGCTGACGCCGGGGGCGGGGCCCTGGAGAATTGCTCTCGAGGAATTGCTTGATCGGCAGCCGCTTGGGCTGATGACGGAATGGTCGCCGTCGTTCGAGTCGCTGGCGGGGCCGTTGTCGGGGCCTGGGCCGTTGTTTGGGCCGGAGTGTCCTGGTCTGACAACACTCTTGGGGTCGGGATTGCCATCGTTGCTTCGGTCGTGCCGGTGGTTGAACTGCTCCTTGCGTATAGAAGAATCTCTAAACCCCCCTCCTTCTAGCGCCAATTGTTGGTCCCGTGGACCACTACGTGTGTTTAAAGAATGATTAGGAGATGGGAGGTGAGATTTTCGTTAATAGAGCAATTTAACCACGTTTGAGACAGGTCGGGAGAAATATGAGTAGGCCGGGGCCGTGTTTTCGCTTTATTGATGAGAGAGAAGTGAACGCTTTAGAATTACGAACTGGTTCCAAAGGACCTCCAGTTCGGCGTTCTAAAGTGTTGTCTTGCTACAAAGAGAGAGAGGTCGGGTAGTTTATAGTCTGTTCTAGAGTCCAAATCCCAGTCCCCTTCATTAATGACATATGAGGGGTATATATAGTCGGGGCTGGCTTCCTGCTCCCCGGGATCTCGGGCCACGTGTCGCCTGCGGCCTCTTTTGCGGGTAAGGTGGCCTAGGAGGCGTGTCCCGGCTTTCGAGGAGAGAGGTCATGATGAGCTCGGCGTGGCGTGTTGCAGGGCAGTGCACTGTTTTACCAACTCTGCTCCACCTGCTCCTTCCTGCCCTTGTCAGCTCTGTAGAGTTGGTGGGACGTCGGGTCGAAGGCACATCCCTACGCGGGTAGAGTACTGCTTTACCAACTCCCACTCGCCTATTCTTCTGACATTCCCTGTTCTGGCGGGGCATCAGCGCGGGCCCGGGGTACGTTGTTTTCAGGCCGGCAACCGGGCTGAAGAGGGATCTTGCGGATGGGTGCTTTCAGGCCGGCAACCGGGCTGAAGAGGGGTTTTTCCTAAGATGGGCTTAACTAATTGGGGGTGCTAAGCCCACCTCCAACAAACACTTTAGTGACTTAATGCTGCTATAAACCAATGTTTTTTGTTTATATATAATCGGATATTTCCAAAAACTCAAAATACAAAAATCCAAAAATATTCTAAAACACAAAAGTAAATTACAATTTAAGATTAGTAAATTATATTAGTTTGATTTTCTTTTCAAATTGAGGAACTTATGGTATGAATGATATACATCAACTTAATAAGTTGAAACAAATTGGTTTTGTTAGAAAATATTTAAAAGAGAAAAAATTCTAGAATAAGATATTTTTTTTTGGGTTGAAATTTCAAATTTATTGATCAACAAATGGGAGTGGATATTTACAAAAGAATAGTGTTCCTAAAACAAAAAAAAAAGAATGAAACACATTGCTATTTGAATAGAACCAGATCATGTATGCTCACATCATGCGAACTTCAAACCAACACCGGAGCAGTCCTTCATCAGGGCCAGCTCAAGATTTTTAGGAGTTCTGTGGTTAAAATCAAAATTCGGGTTCATAAACAAAAAAAAATTAAAAAAAATTCTGTTTTTGAATCTTTTTTTATAACATAGCATTTTTAACTCTTTTATATTAGATTTGTTTGAAAATTTGGTTATGAAAAAATATATATATAGTTATAGTTTGATATATATATATAAATTTTTTTTTTGTTGTTAAAGTTTATTTTGTTTTCTATATATTTTTAAAAAAATTCTATATCAAAACTTTTTAAAAAAAATTGGACCCCAAATATTACGGACCCCAGGGTGGTCAGACTGCGCGCCCACGTAGTTAAGTTGGCGCCTTCATACATGTGTTGTGCATGGTAGCCAAGCGATACGATCCTATTACGAATAGTCTTGTCAATGAGGCAAATCATGTGCTGAGGTGATATCCAACTCGTTTGATGTCTTCTAACATTTTTTTCTCTCCATATGTGATAAATTCTAGAATAAGATATTGTATTTGAGTATTTATTGTACAAAAATAAATTTTAGAAAATAAATTATTTGAGTTATAAAATTGAATCTCTATAATATTATTTAAGAAAACATTTTTTAAAATGAACTTTGTTTTGTAAGTTATTACATGAAATGCCATTACAAATAACAAATAATAATTGAAATAGGAAAGTATATAATAATCTTTTAAAATGATTGATTAGAATATAGAAAGTATATATTTTGCATTAAATATGTTTTTATTATTTAATTTATTAATTATTTTTAATACTATATATTATAAAATAATAATCAATTCATATATATTCAAAACAAAAATCTATTCAAAATCTTGCTATATTTTTCACTATAATTTATTTGAATATATATCAAAACAAAAGTTGAAAAATATTTTACTAATTTTATAAAAAGTTAGACACAAGAAAACTTTTTTTTTAAAAGAGTTCGTAGACTAACCACAAAAACTAGAGTCATTTAACGGTGCTTATTAGAGTTATGTTTTCAAGATTATAAGTTTTTGCGGTTTAACCCGAATAATATTTTAATTCACTGCAAAATAGGTTAAATACAAAAATTATTACAAGTTGAGAGCTTCATCTATAATCATTAATTAGTCATATTATAAAATTCAGATAAAAGTCATTTTCTTAAATTTTAAAACAATTTATGTTAAAAAAATTACTCTGCACTATAATTAGCGCGGGTTAAATCTTAGTTTATACGTTTGAGAATATTTTTGGATTTTTGTATTTTTGAGTTTTTGGGAATTTTTGGTTCAAAGATTCAAAATAATTGTACATAATATATTTTATCTAAAAATTAAAAAAAAAATTCTTAACTTAAGATTTTTTCGGAATTTGTTTTGGAATTTTTGGATTTTTTTTGGATTTTTTGAAATTTAATGTAATTTAAAAAAATATATTTTATTACAATAAGTTTTTTAATATTCCAAATATTTTTATGCTAAAAAAATAAAAGATAACAGACGTTATGTCTCTGTTAAATCGGAGTTGTTAAATGAATAGAATATTAAAGTTGAGATATTGTAACATAAGAATATATTAATTATATTATTTTTTTAGCATAAAAATATTTGGAATATTAAAAAACTTATTGTAATTTAGTTGTAGTATTTTCATGAAATTTTCCCATATAGATATCCTCAACTTTCGTTCATTAATAATATATACTCCCTCTATTTTTTTTATAAGGGGTTTTTCCTAAAAACACGGAAATTAGGAAAATCTTTTTTTGTGCTTGAAACATTAAATGTTACTATTAAAAATGAATTGTTTATTGGACTGTTTATATTATTTTGGTTCATTATTAATGTTTCATGATAGTAGCGAGACAAAAAGTGAGAAAACCCCTTATAAAAAAAAAACAAAATGTTTAAAACATTTTATATAAAAAAACAGAGGGAGTACAAGTTTAGCAAAACGTTGGTTCAGAGTTAGTTTCGGTCCTAGGTATCTCAACTTTTTGAGATACTTTCTCAATTAAATAATATTAATTTTTTTTTTTTCAAGTTGATATACTTGCATGAGAACCCATCAATGAAGGTGCTCTAAAACATATGCATCTGCATCAAGACACCTTCTATTAAAAAATAAAAAAAAAATTGAAAAAGAAACAAAGAGAGAGACCCTCTCTCGTATGAGACACAGTGAACAAAAACTGAGACACCCTCATGCTGACGTCGTTCGAGGATACTGGTCTAAATTTTTTTTTTTTTTATATTACTTAATTTAAAAACCTAATGGGGTGTCTACCGGTGCAGCCGTGCAGATGCTCTAAGGCAGGTATTTTCTTAGGTTTTTCCGGTTCGATAAAACGTTGGTTTATAGTTAGTTTCGGACAGAGTTATACACCGGATTGGTCCGGGTTTTAATTTTAAAATCAATTCTATAAATTTTTGGTTCAGTTCCGATTCGGTTTCGAAAGCACTAAAACTTAAAACCCTATTATTATTTATGGCTCCGTCTTCTCCGACGGCTCGACGACACCTTCTCCTCTGGTTAAGGACTCCGAATCGCCGGTAATTTCTTATCCGACGGTTTTGTTTCTTCGCTCTCCGTGATACTTAACAAGTATGTTTATGTCTTTACCTGATAGAAGAAACTTTAACTAGTCTTGGAATTTTAGAATTGAAATCCGAATTCGTCGTTGTGATATTTTAGGTTACGGAATCGAGTTTAGTTAGTGTGGTAATCGGTTGGAAGAATGGTAAAGTGTTTGCAATATGGTACTTAGATCAAACTCGAGTTGAGTCTATAGTTGTGTTTTAGGTTGGAAAGGTTTAATTTTGTTCTTGTTATTTCAAATTCATGTCATAGAGTTGATAATTTGTTGGCTGTGTATTAAATCTTCTTAGGAGGAACGGTAAAACAGAGCCACACAGAGAGAAAGCACGAGTGGCTAAGGTATGGCTGCAATGTCGGAATCAGCAAAGAAATTGCCTTTCATACCCGAGGAATGGTCGGATGCAGCAGCTTCTGTTTCCTGCAGTTCCGTCATGTCGTCGCAACCGGTTATTGCTTTGGTCTGTGGCCCTAAAAACAGTGGCAAGAGCACATTTTCGCGCAACCTTGTTGAAGTTCTTCTCCAAAGGTTATTGCTTCTTCTCAGCCTCTACGTATTGTCCAATTGCTTTAAAAAACCAAGAATTAGTATGCAAAAGAAATCGGCATTGGGGAAAAAATGTTCTCTCTTGTCTCTTTTCATTTTGACACCTGAGTTCGGAAACAGTCAGTTTCGTTCTCTGCTTGTTTGAATGGATCCAATATTTTCTTCATTGGCTTATGATGGTTGCTTTTGTTTGATTGAGTTTTCTGAAAATGAACCGTTGTGGTTTTACTACAGATACAAAAAGGTTGCTTATTTGGACACGGATGTTGGCCAGCCTGAATTCACTGCACCTGGTTTTCTTTCTCTCACGGTTGTCGATAAATCAATTCTAGGTAGGTACCTCGTACTGATGCTTTTGACGATTCTTTCTGTTTTTATAATGCTGATATTATTGGTTTACATTTTCTACTTTCTAGACTCGGATTGGACGGTTCCATGTGTAAAGACACCGGAGAGGTAGCATGGTTCAAGCAACTTTTTATATGGAATCAGTAGGACTGAGTCTTTGATTAAAAAATCAAAGCCATTTATCCTCGTTTCTCTTTAATTTGATGATGCAGATGTTTCTTCTATGGCGATGTTTCTTCAAAACGAGACCCAAAGGCATATTTAAGATATGTATATACCTTATTCGATTACTACCAGCTAAACTTCTGCAAGTCTAGCGAGAACAAAACTGAATTACCCCTTGTCATTAATACACCAGGCTGGGTTAAAGGTAGCTCGGTCTCTTCACCTCTTGTGTGTGTTTGATAGAAGAAAATATGTTCACTAATATTATGATTACTATCTTTAGGTATTGGCTATGATTTATTGGTGGACGTATTGAGAT